>OY728155.1:1308576837-1318576837 GCA_963277665.1 Viscum album | reverse complement strand
AATGACCCAATGGTGATGTAATAAAATACCATAATCCTTATGTTCGGCCAATATGTGTTTTATCATTAAAATAATGAGGTTTTGGGTTTGTTTGACTTACTTTTCAAAGCATTAATGGAGCCCTCAAGACTTATTCAACACTTTGCCTTTTTAAATTAATTTCCATGGGAGTGTGACTCACCTCCACATAAGCAACCCTAATTTTTTAATAAGTTCGGACCTTGGCCTTGTAAAATATTGTTTTCCTCTTTTCTTTTCCAGAAAACCATGGGAAAATACCATGGGATGGTTTGTGGTTTGGATTATTTTAATATAAGGGGTCCCAAACCTAAATAATAAAGAATTCCCTCACCTTTCCTATATAAACCCACCCAAGCTCCCACTTCCTCCTCACTCAAAGCCCTTGGAGTTCGTCCAACCTCTGGCCTAGTCTCTCTAGAATCCCCTCAAGGTGCCCCAAGCTCCCAAGAAGCCTCTCACAAGCCTCTCTCTAGCCTTTGGAAGCACACTTCCAAGTAAGGGTTTTTTTCTTCCTTTCTCATTTTTGTCAATTTTCTTTAAGTTGTATTGACCTTTTAATTTCAATTATGAATGTTGGGGTATGGTTTCGCACCTCCCCCATACTTCCCTCTTATTGTTTTAATGATGGGAGACCCCTTTCTCTCTCATTAAATGCCTCCCATGTACACCTGTTACTATGCCGAAATTCTGAAAGGAACTTTTTTCTCCTCTTTTATATTCAAGCAATACTTTTGTATCATGAATCTAAATTCCTTTTCAGTTGTTGGGACATGTATCTATATTACCTCCTTACTGTCCATTACATGTAAATATTATGAGTAACCCCTTTCTCTCTCATCAACCATTTTTATGAATTCTTATGTCACACCGTTACGCTGTCGAAATCACACCGATTTTCTAAGCCAATATCATTGTGTAGTGAATACCATGCCCATTTTTCCATAAAGGGTATTCACCTTTATGAACATTTACTTATTGATTATAAAGTTTCATGTATGAATTCCACATTCTTTTATCATGGAATAAATGATTATTTTTTATGAATCCATGTTTTATGATCCATGTGGCACACTTATGCATGAAATGAAATGTTTAAGAAGGGTGCACCCTTATAGCGCTCCAATGCATTGGGTAAAGTATAGTATCATGATCCATCATGTACAATGAGTGTTGACTCATGCTAATTCAAGTGCAACGAGGGTTTACTCGTGATTCAAGTGCAATTAGGGTTTACTCATGCTCTATGTGCAATGAGCCTTGGCTCATGCTAATTCAATGTTAAGTGTTGTTGACACATTTCCATGTTATGATTATCATGCTTTATCATGCCTTTATGTCCATGTTACTCTTATGCTCTATTGATATTCCTATTTCCTAACATGTATTGAACTCCTCATGTTATTCATTGTGTACTCCCTTACAGGGATTTATAGCTCACCCTTTTCTTATGCATGTCCTCAGGTTATCCCATGCAATGCTAAGTACGAAGGAATGTAGTGGTCATGTAAAGGAAGTTTTCAATAAAGATGTTGTATTTCAAGTTTAAAGTTTTTATGTAATGATCCTAATCCCCAAAGACACTAATCCTCTCGATCTTCATTGTTGTATCAAGTGAAGTTATATATAATAAAGCATGTTTAAGTTGTAATAGAAATCAGGGTTGTCATAGTTGGTATCAAATGATAGGTTTAGTTATTTTTGGGATTAGGAAACCCTAGTAAAGCCTTAGATACAAGACTAAGTATAATAAAAACATCCCTAAGTTTTGGTAAATACTAAGTAAGTGGTTTATCAAAAAAATACATCCCTGTCTGGATACGAGCAGGTAGGGGCGGCTCTGGCACAGATGTATCCTAGGGGTAAAACCCGAAAACACCGCTTTGAGCTAGACTCGAATGGGAACTGGTGCATGAAAACGGGCCTTGATGCACTCTTGTTTACGACACTCCCGGGGGATATGTTTTTATAAATTCACAATCTTAGTATGAACCCTTATTAAGGGAAAAATTCCCCTAAGAATATATGTTAGAAGGAAGATCATGAAAAGCCTGGATTGAATCCTATAGACTCATGAGTTAAAGAGATTAAAGTTTATTTATAAGTCATCAAATTTTGTCTTTGGATTACCCTTTATGTGTTACCCCTAACTTTCCTTTTATTCCAGCCAATGGCCGGTAATAGGAGAACTCGGGCTAACAACCGTTGTGAAGATCAGTGTGATGATTGTACTAATGAGATGCCCAATCCAATGGGAGAGGGAATCGCGAACTTTGTCACGCTTCTATCTCATCTAACTCAAGTTTTGAATAGAAACACGGGTCAAGAGGAACGTTCAACCCCCCCCCCCCCCCTAAGAAAGAACAAGTCGCTATCGAGAGCTTCATGAGACAAAGGCCTCCTACTTTTAGTGGATCATCTGATCCCACGATCGCTGAGCAATGGATCAACTCCATTGAAAAGATCTTCTCTATCCTTCAATGTTCTGAACAAGAGAAGGTTCTCCTGGTGGCTTATCGTATGGAGGGTCAAGCTGATCAATGGTGGACGTTGATCAAAAATACGAAGCCTGAGGAGGAGATCGAGGCTTTGGAATGGAAGGAATTCCGGAAGATGTTTTTCGATAAATATTTTCCACGCACCCTCCGTCTTAAGATGGAAAGGGACTTCCTTTCCCTCAAGCAGAAAGATGAAGAATCTGTGGGAGCGTACGAGGAAAACTTCACAAGGCTTGCACGATATGCTTCCGGATTTGTCGTTACCCCTGAATGCAAGGTTGACCGCTTCTTTGGTGGACTGAAGCCTAGCTTGCGGAAAGCATTAGCGATCCGTGACTTTGACAGCTATGAGGAAATTGTCTGATGTGCCCTCAAGGTTGAAATGGAGATCGGAGAATCACAAGGGTATCATGGGGACAAGAAGCGTAAGGTGGACTTCAATGCTGGTGGTCCGATGGATAAATCCAACGGCGCTAAGAAGTTCCAGCACCCCACTTGCCAAAAGTGTGGAAAGAAGCACCCTGGAAATTGCCTTAGGGGGACAACAAAATGCTTCAGGTGTGGAAGAGAAGGGCACCTAGCTGTTAACTGTCAGCAAGAAGGACCCGCGGCTGCGACAGAGGAGAGGAACACTCCGTTCGAACCTCAACGCGTTGTTCAATGCTACAAATGCAAAGAACTGGGTCATTTTTCAAATCAGTGCCCTAATCCAAGGGTTATCGGAGGCAACCAGCAACCTCCAAGACAGCAAGGAAGAACTTTTTCCATCACTTCTGCCGAAGTGAACCCCGACAATGAAGTGGTGATAGGTACGCTAGTTATTCATTCAAGAATAGCGAACGTACTTTTTGATTCAGGTTCTACGCATTCTTTTATATCTCAAAAGTTTAGTAGAACAATCCCTGCACCACCACAAATCATGGAAGTAAAGATGTCGGTGAGTACGACAAATGGGGCAATCATTGCATCCCATGAGTATAAGTCCTCCCCTGTTATAATCTGTGGATTGAATTTCCCGGCGAACCTCATCATACTCCCTTTGGTGGAATTTGATGCAATTCTTGGCATGGATTGTCTTTCCTTATATAGAGCCAACATAAATTGTCGGGAGAGGGAAATCACACTCCATATGGAGAGTCGACCCCCGATTCTTTACAAGTGTCAGGAGGAAGATGAATCTCCTTTAGCTCCATCATCTCAAGCATGGATATTACTGCCTTATGAGCACACATATCTGGCTCAGATGATTGAGTCCAAGGAAGAAACCACCCTTGAAGAAATGCCTATTGTGAGGGAATTCGCTGAAGTATTTCCCGAGGAACTTCCTGGTCTTCCTCCAAGAAGAGATGTTGAGTTCTCAATTGAACTTATACCTGGGGCGCTACCAATATCCAAGACTCCATATAGAATGGCTATTGTTGAGCTTGAAGAGCTGAAGAAACAACTACAGGAGAATCTGGATAAAGGGTTTATACGCCCAAGTGCATCACCATGGGGTGCACCAGTCCTCTTCGTCAAGAAGAAGGATGGGTCAATGCGGCTTTGCATCGATTATCGTGAACTTAACAAAATCACGATAAAGAACAAGTATCCTCTACCAAGAATCGATGACTTGTTTGATCAGCTGCGTGGAGCACAATACTTCTCCAAGGTGGACTTGCGGTCGGGATATTATTAAGTAAGGGTGAAGAAGGAATATATCCCCAAGACTGCTTTTCGTACAAGGTATGGGCACTATGAATTCATAGTAATTCCTTTCGGACTCACCAATGCTCTAGAAATATTCATGGACTTGATGAATAGAGTCTTTAGAGATTACCTAGACAAATTTATGGTAGTCTTTATAGATGATATTCTAATATACTCCAAAACCAAGGAGGACCATGAGGAGCATTTAAGAACTGTACTAGAGACTTTGCGCAAGGAGAAGCTCTATGCCAAGTATAGCAAGTGTGAGTTCTGGTTGAAGGAGGTCTCATTCTTGGGCCATATCATCACAAGCAATGGGATATCTGTGGACCCCTCCAAAAAAGATGCAATTTAGGGATGGCTGAGGCCAACATCGGTAACTGATATCCGTAGCTTCTTGGGGTTAGCTGGATATTATCGACGATTTGTGAGAAATTTCTCACGATTGTCCAACCCTATTACCAAGCTAACTCAAAAGGGAGTAAAGTTTGCTTAGAGTGATGAATGCGAAGAAAGCTTCAAGGATTTGAAAAGGAGGCTTATCACTGCACCCGTGCTCACTTTACCCACAAGTGGGGAGCTTTTTGTGGTATTTAGTGATGCTTCGAAGAAGGGCTTAGGATGTGTGCTGATGCAGAATGATAAAGTGATATCCTATGCATCAAGGCAGTTAAAAATCCATGAGCGAAACTATCCAATGCATGCTCTGGAGTTGGAGGCAGTGATCTTTGCCTTGAAAATCTGGCGGCATTATCTCTATGGAGAGAAATGTGAGATATATACTGACCACAAGAGTCTTAAATATATATTCACACAGAAAGAGCTTAATATGCACCAGAGAAGATGGATAGAGCTCATCAAGGATTATGACTGTTCAATACATTATCACCCTAGGAAAGTGAACAAGGTGGAAGGTTCCCTAAGTAGAAAGGATCAAGCGATTCTATCAATGATGAGAATTGAGAAGGATCCAATCTTCCTAGACTTAATGAAGATGGATGTGGGAATCATAAATAAGGGAACATCATCAATCCTTTCACAAATTATTGCTCAACCATCTCTTTTGGAAATGTTAAAGGATGCTCAAAAGGATGATGCAGGAATCCAAGAAAAAGTGGAAGCTATCAAAAAGGGAAAATCCTCAGAGTTTAATGTTAATGAAGAAGGAATTGTGCGGTTTGGGAAAAGACTATGTGTTCCATCAAGTTCGGAGCTGAAGAACAAACTTTTGGATGATGCACATAGTTCAAATTTCTCTATTCACCCAGGGAGCACAAAGATGTATCGAGATCTCCGAGAAAACTTTTGGTGGGATAATATAAAGAAGGAGATCGCTGAATATACATCAAAGTGCCTGGTGTGTCAGCAAGTGAAGGCAGAGAGGTAGAAGTCTAAGGGGATGATGCAACTATTGCCCATACCAGAATGGAAATTGGAGAACATCACCATGGACTTTGTCACTGGACTTCCAAGGACATCCAAAGGCAACAATGCAATCTGGGTTGTTGTGGATCGTCTTACAAAGACTACACACTTCATTTCTATTCGAGAGGATTTCTCTTTGGATCAACTGGCACGGATATATATCAGGGATGTGGTACGGTTGCATGGAGTACCACTATCTATAGTTTCTGACCGAGATCCAAGATTCACCTCTAAGTTTTGGAAGAGTCTTCAACAAGCTCTGAATATTGAACTGAAATTCAGTACGGCCTATCATCCTCAAACTAATGGCCAATCCGAGCGGACTATCCAAACACTTGAGGATATATTGAGAGCGTGCTCAATGGACTTTAAAGGAGGATGGGATCAACATCTTCCTCTGGTTGAGTTCTCTTATAATAATAGTTTCCAATCGAGCATCCAAATGGCACCATATGAAGCCATGTATGGGAAAAGGTGTAGAACACCGGCATGTTGGGATGAGGTCGGTGAACGTAAGCTGTTTGGACCAGAAATGGTCAAAGAAATGGTGGAGAAGGTGAAAACCATTCAGCAGCATATCAAGGCAGCCCAAAGTCGACAGAAGAGTTATGCAGATAATCATCGATGAGACCTTGAGTTTAAAGTTAGAGACATGGTGTTTTTACGCATATCTCCGTGGAATAAGGTCATGAGGTTTGGAAAGAAAGGGAAGTTAAGTCCAAGGTACATCGGCCCCTTCGAGATTCTTGATCGTGTTGGGGTTGTGGCCTATCGACTAGCACTTCCACCTACTATGGCCAAGGTGCATGATGTCTTTCATGTATCCCTCTTAAGGAAGTACATACCGGACCCTTCACATGTACTCTCTTCCGAGGTGGTACAATTGGAAGATGATCTTTCTTATGAGGATCAACCAGTGAAGATCTTAGATCGTAGAGAAAAAGTTCTACGAAATAAGACAATGCCCATCGTCAAGGTGTTGTGGAGAAACCACAAGTTTGAAGAAGCAACTTGGGAGTCAGAGGATATGATGAAGCTGAGTTGCCCACATTTGTTTTAGTGTGGGAAAAGGAAAATTTTGAGGGTGAAATTTCTTAAGGGGGGAATATTGTAACGACCCAAAGTTTCATTAATGGAAAATCCCTCTTGATCCAGTTAAATGTTTATTTATGAAAAATGTTTTTATAAGATGTCAACTTCTTTAGTTTTACGTTAAGATTTGTGACCGTTACTTTTATAGCTGTTGAACAGTGATCATCTGAGTAGTATAAATATAAGTATTTAACGAACCCATTTCTACTCAGACAAAGGAAGCGATGGCCTCATCCAGTATAATTGCCCCTTACGAAGCCCATTTTTTGGAGCTCAGAAAAGAGGTGGCGTCTTTGGGCTTCGCCCTTGACCAAGCCCAAGCTGAGCTTCATTATGTCAAGCTTGAACGGGACTGTCTATGGGAAAAGTGGAAGTTGATAGAGATTACCACTCGAGCGATGTTATCCGAGCCGCCCCAAGAGTATGTCACCATCGCACACCTTACCCTTAGGTCTTATGCGGCTATTTTAAGGGGTTATGTAACAAATAAGTAGCACCATGTTGATGTACATTATTTTTTTATATAATAATGAATATAATTTCTAGTCATTTTTGATACATTGTAATTAGTTTTTAAAGTACAAATGGTGTTTTTAGTTATTATTTAATTAAGAATTATATTTTATTAAATTAAAGGATTTTTGAATTAAATAATATTTTAATAAAATATTATTATTAATATTAAATTAATTTTTATTAAATATAAATGATCTTATAATTTTATGAATGTAATTAAAATTTTTATTAAGGTTTGAAATCCATTTCTGTCAAAACCTGTGAATTTTTTATAAATGTCAGTTTTTATTTTAAAAGTGAAAATTCACATATTTAGAAAATTATTTAGATAAAATAAATATTATTTTCAGAATCAGGACGTCGAAATTATCCAACGGTGAATTTTTCATAATTTTCTGAGACAGTCAAATTTTTGGGTAAAAATTAAATACCATTTAAACATATAATGTGTTTTATGACATCATAATGACCCAATGGTGATGTAATAAAATACCATAATCCTTATGTTCTGCCAATATGTGTTTTATCATTAAAATAATGAGGTTTTGGGTTTGTTTTACTTACTTTTCAAAGCATTAATGGAGCCCTCAAGACTTATTCAACACTTTGCCTTTTTAAATTAATTTCCATGGGAGTGTGACTCACCTCCACATAAGCAACCCTAATTTTTTAATAAGTTCGGAACTTGGCCTTGTAAAATATTGTTTTCCTCTTTCCTTTTCCATAAAACCATGGGAAAATATCATGGGTTGGTTTGTGGTTTGGATTATTTTAATATAACGGGTCCCAAACCTAAATAATAAAGAATTCCCTCACATTTCCTATATAAACCCACCCAAGCTCCCACTTCCTCCACACTCAAAGCCCTTGGAGTTTGTAACAGCCCGAGATTTTATGAAAAATATTCTTTTTTATTTCACTAATGTCTTGTGTTGTACGCTACACCAAAAGGAGCTTGCACAACACGCATCCTTGACTTGCCTTGCATTACACGCAATCGCGACCTTCCTCGATAGCGTGTGTAATACGCAATACCGAGTTTCACTAAACAACGATATGCTATTAAAATATTATTAAAACTACCCGTTATGAATAGTAATAACCACTTTTTAAAATTCTATAAATCTTATTTTTCAAAATGAACTTCATTTTTGGATTCGGAATATCGAAATTAGCTTAGGTTGAAATTTTGGTGATTTTCGGATAACTTTCATATTTTGATGAATAGTGAAAATTACTAAATTATAATTAAAAACAACTTTTTTAATCGAAATAATTAATAGTGATAAATCATTAATTTGAGTGGTTTTAAAGTATATTTAGAATATATTTTTACAATTTAATACAATGTTGGTCATTGGATGTAATTTCACATTTAAACTAGACATAAACAAGTGTCAATCTTTTGATAGATATTGTTTCTTAAAAACACGCTATTTGTTTTAACAACGGGATTTAATTATAAAATTAATTAATGCAACTTATATGTTGGGAATTTTGTAAAATAGATTTCATTTTTGAATTCGGAATATGAAATATAGCCTAGGATGAAATTTTGGCATTGTTCTGAAAAACATCAATTTTTGATGAATAGTGAAACTACTAAGTGGTAGGTTAAAAACTGAATTTTTCATAAAACTTAATTTTACCGATTCTGTGAATGGAATTTCGAAAATCCGAGAGACACGGTTAATATCAAGGACTAAAATGTGGTTCAATGAGATGAAAATAATTTTTGGTGAATAGTAACTTTTTACTTTTTTTTACCGCGGTTAATAGTAAATAGGGTAACTAAGGGTAAATATGATATTAATATTACCCTAACACATGTCCTAATTCTATTGGACAAGTGTAATTCGACCAAAAACAAACTTAGGAATAAAATATGACCATTTAGGCCCACTTGGATTAGATTAGGACATTTATTATTAATTTATTTAAAGAAAGGTTAAAATAGTTAAAATCAAAGTTTAATAAGTAAAGTATTTTTAATATGGGGTTATACATAAGATAAATTCGATTGTAAATATTCATTAGAAAGCTAACAAGATTTCCTACATGATGGTATTTTATTTGTAATTTTTAGACATCAAATAATTTAATTTATTTATGACACAACGATGATGCAGTAATTATCTTATTAATGAAATATTGACATAATTGATGTTATAAACACCAAAATAAATGTAATTTGAGATTTTTTATGAATTCCACTAATTTTCTAGGTTACTATGATATATTAATGTTGATTTAATCAACTTGGTTCGAACATTTAATTCTGTTATGACTTTCACAAAAATCATATATCAAATAGTGTCAAAATTGACACAAAATAGTTTTTAAATCAAATATTATATTATTAATTGTTATTTTATTCCTAAAAATCTAAGGTTCGGCCAAATGACTTAGATAAGGATATATATATTAATAATAAACAATTTGGGGTTCGTTTGGCATGTTATAGTAAGTGTATTAACCATATAGTGAAAGAAAACAAAAAGACACGGTAAAAGTTAAGTTATTTAACTTAGAGTTAAATCTAATTGATAAGGTTTAAAATAAGATCCAAACATGTCTAAATTTGATTGGTTGATGAGATTACAACCCTATCTCATCTAAGATTCGAATATGAGTCATTTTTGGAGGTTTTTAAGTGGGGTTAGATTTATTATAAATTAATATTTTTAAGAATTCCTAAGGTGCCCCTCTCCTCCCCTATAAAAGGACACCTCCTCCCCCTCCTCCTCACACCAATTTGAGCACTCAAGCTCGGCCAACCCCTGCCAAAATCTCTTCTCCACTTCCCTAGCAACATCTTAGAGGTTCTGGTCTTCCTCAAAGACCAATTCTAGTGCCCTAAGAGGAGGTCTCAAAGAGGCACTTCAAAGAAGAGGTAATTACCGTTACCAATTCTTTCATCTTTATTTCTTCTTCCACTTCTTCTTCTTAGGTTGTTTAATTATGAAGTAATAACATCAGTATCACTCATATACTGATATGTTATTATAAGTATGAAACAACCCTATTTCACCATCTATCCATCCTACGGAAAAAGAAATCACCGCGCGTGCGTACGTACGGAATACCGTCTCCACGCCGTGGTGTAATCTATTTTCCACCACCACCTTACATGGATGGGTATAATGGTGTAAAGAATAACTATACATAGTTATTACAACATCATATTGATTCTGATATATTGTATAATCCACTCCAATTCAATTCAATATTTATAGAAATGATATCATCGCTCGTGCGTACGTACGGACTACCGTCTCCACGACGCGATGAGATTCATTCTCTATGTTAACCATTTAAGAATGATTATAATGTATATATAAGAAATAATAATGAAATATATGACATTATAAAGCTACTGGATTTATGTATATATATACATATGTATGTCATCTACTTACTTCCATTTCAAGACAATAAGGAAAGAAAAACAGCGTTCATGCGTACGTACGGACTACCGTCTCCATGAACGGTGTTTTTCATTTTATTTATCTATCTATTATATATATATATATATACTGAATATATATGATATATAAATCATATTTTATATTCTGGAAGTAAGTAAATCATGATATAAGTAATAATGATGTCAAGAACAACAAGTCAAAACACCTACGATAAATGAAACGATTTTACCCAAAACGCTTCTTTAACATGGAATTTACAAAAGAACGGGTAATATAATGTCATAAGTGAACCATATATGATATCATAACAATGAATATGATTCTGTAATAAGTCAATAACATGATTTAAATCATTATACAGGAGGTTCGGACACTTACAAAGCAAGTCGGACCTAAGGTAAGGGAAATATCACAATCTCATTTTTATCCGAGATTGTTTATACTTTGGTATTTACTGGGGTGTATTTTATCATCCACATCCATGTTTCTTCAATATGTAATATTATTTCCATCCACCTACAATTGTTTAAATCCAATTTTACCCTTCGGTGAGTTTTTAGTAAAATATATGAAAGGAATCTTTTGTCGTTTTTTATACGAGGTACTTTTTGACTTTTCCAACAAAAGTACGAAGAATGTTTTTTTTAACTTATACGGCACGAACGGATTTCTACTGTTTTATAAAGCCTTATTTTCATGAAGCTTCCTCTAAAAGATTTCATGACTATTTTCAATAAAATCTCTTTCTTTTAAAATTTCATGATGTTTTGTGAAAAGAAATTGATTTTGAAGAAGAAAGGATATTTTCCTCAAGAATTCAATTCAAGTGTTTTATCAAAATTATTTTCCATCTAAGATAATAAAGGGTTCTGTTTCTATCCATATTTTTACATTGATTTGACTATGTTGTGATGGAATTATGTTTATGAATTCCTTTATCTTGTATGAATTGATTTATGATGTCATGATGTTTCAAGAATCCCATTTTTGTTACATGTGTTATGCGATGATGTATGTTTTATGATTATGTGGCACACATAAGAAAGGATTCATTATAAGATGGGTGGGACCTAAATCTCCCTCCAATGCATTGGGTAAAGATTTTATATCTCATGAGATAGACATGGCTGGAACGGAAGGTTATTTCGGTTCAGTGATACAGGACTGAAACGAGGAGTGAACTCGGTTCAGAAAGGGACTTTGTCCACTAAGATAGTCTTGGCAATGAGTCATGACTAACAAGAAAGGATTTTCCATGATTATGTGTGCATGCCACAAAGTTTCAAGTTTCATGTTATGATTATGGTGATCTCATTTTCACTTCTATGATTTGTTCCATGTTAAGATATTATGATCTCTCTTGCAGGTTATGATTTTCAAAAAGATATGATATGATTTTTATTTCTTTTGTATACCCTTACTGAGCATTTGAGCTCACCCTTTTATGTTTTCTTTTCCCCAGGATATAAATAAAGGTTTTAGGTAAAAAAGGAAGATCTTTATGGGAGATGTTGAAGATCTTTCCCCACGATTAGAAGATTTTATTCCGAGTTTCCAAAGACACTAAACTATTACGATCCTTGTGTGTGTGTTTTTGTTTTGTACTAAGTATTCCGCAAAAGTAATGTAATGTCAATGTACGTCAGGATTCGGGTCTCTACAGTTGGTATCAGAGGAAAGGTTTAGTCAACCTTTGGAAACTAGGATGCGAAAACGTTAGTGAGATCCCTAGAGATATTTCTAAGGTATGCCTAGGGATGTCCCTAGGGATAAGTATACATATAGGTTATAGTAATAGAATTACGCTAACGATCATAGAATTAAACCTAAGATGTTGGATATTGAAGGTACTCCCCCTTTATTATGTTGTTTTCCCTAGCATGATTTTTTCCTCTCACACTATTCTTTTTGGGTTTTAGACGATGGCTGGAACCCGAAGGAACCGTGTTGATCAATGCAATGGACAATGCAATGATTGCCCTCCTGAACAAACAAATGTTATGGGAGATGGAGTGAAAAATCTTATTGCTATACTTACACAAGCTATGAATCATTCTGGACTTCCAAATGAGCAGAGAAGGGAACAATATTCTATTGAGTCCTTCATGAGGCAACGTCCACCTTCTTTCAGTGGGTCTACTGATCCATTAGTTGCTGAACAATGGATTAGTACTACTGAAAAGATATTTTCAGTTCTTCAATGTTCTGAACATGATAAAGTCATCTTAGCAGTATATCGTTTGGAAGGTGAAGTTGATCAATGGTGGAATCTTATCAAGAATACGAGGCCAAGAGATGAAATTGAGTCCATGGAATGGGACGAGTTCAAGAACTTGTTTTTCAGTAAGTACTTCCCTCGTATTCTTCGAACAAAGATGGAGAAAGAATTTCTTGAACTGAAGCAAAGGGACGATGAATCTGTTGGTACCTATGAAGAAAATTTTACAAGACTTGCAAGGTATGCTTCTGGAATTATCATCCAACCTGAAAGTAAAGTTGATCGATTTTTCTGTGGCTTAAAACCAAGTCTTCGAAGGGCATTAGCTATAAGAGACTTCAGTAGCTATGAAGAAATTGTGCGTTGTGCTATCAAGGTAGAAATGGAAGTTGGTGTTACATATCCATCTCATGGTTTTGACAAGAAACGAAAGATGGAGTTCAAGGAGAAATCTCATAATAATGGTGAAAAGAAGATGAATGTTTCCTTATGCACAAAGTGTGGAAAGAAGCATGGTGGAGATTGTCTTAAAGGAACTAGAAAATGTTTTAAGTGTGGAAAAGAAGGTCATCGAGCAGCTGAGTGTCGAAGTAATGGAAAAAGGGTTTCTAATGATGTGAATAAAGCAAACACTGCAGAGAACGCACCGCCAACACTTCAATGCTTCAAGTGCAAGGAAATGGGGCATTATGCTAATAATTTCCCTAATCCAAGGGTTAGTGATGATCAACATGAGAAACCACTGAAGGCAAAGGACAAAGGGAAATCACATGCGATCACTATTGGCAATGTTGAATATGACAACGATGTGGTGAAATGATTAAGTGTTTATGTAATGGGATTCCAAAATAATGTTGTATCATTGAGTATTGCAATATTTATTGATGTGGTATTCAAAGTAATTGAGATATTTTTTGGAAATAAGATGATATGCGCATAATGAAGACGAGAAAAATGAAATGTTTAATAGTATTCATGAGCTCATGATTGATATAAGGACTAAGTGATATCATGGTTTGAGTATATAGAATTTTGAGGATTTTGGTATGTGGAAAGTGTTAACTTTTAACTGCACTCATGTTTTCACTAAGGTATTCAAGAGAATACACGATTAAGGACTTTGAATGTTTGGAATGTGACCAACAAGACATATCTTAGGATATGTGGGGATCAACGACAGTATTAAATCTCTGGTAATAGTTGTCACTATATTATGAGAGTGGACTGCAGTATTATGTATAAGCCTAAATATTAGACTGGATTATGTTGGACATAAGTTAGTTTAAGGATAGAAGATTTTCGATGTTATAGTAACGTAGTTTTAGAAAAAGGGACAACCTGCAGGACGGGCGACAGCCCATCGCTTCGAACAAGGCTGTAGGAATCGAACCCACAACCGAAGTGCGACTGGCCTTTATCGCCTACCACTGGCCTACAGGAAGTCCCTGTTTAGTAGAAACTAGTTTTATTATATTAAGCAGTATGATATATGAAGTATAAGTCCATTTTAGGAACCATATATGATTAATCTCACTATAGATCGATTTATGCATATAATTTTTGCTAACCTTTTGTTTGAGACAGATGGAATGACCCGTCATTCTATCACATGATCTGCTAACACTTCACGAATAACAAATTCAACATCATTTATTTAAGAGATGAAGTGGAAATTGTTCAAGGCACGAACAATAGTGAGATTGTACCAAAATAAAGTAAGTATTTATTAAAATTCAAATTTTCAACTTTAGGGGAAATGATCTTGAAAACCAAAAATGTTGTCCTAGTGATCTTATACCTGATGAATCAGATGGTACATTATATCATCACAAATCTATGGATTTGTGATTACTGGCTTTTCCATAGCCATGTTCTCTACCACTCTCCATCAGAACATGATGGTTAGATTTCTCTTCCATATCCATATTTTCACCTATGTGGAAACCCAATGATTAGTTTATTTGGGTAACCGTTACGTTTCATACTTTTGTTTTTAAAGATTGGTTTTGATATTCCTTTTTACGATGTGGGTTTCTATTAAAGAAACTTTCGAATAGTAAACCATTTATAACCCCGACGAATTTCGAGGGCGAAATTCATTTTAAGGGGGGTAGAATGTAACAGCCCGAGATTTTATGAAAAATATTCTTTTTTATTTCACTAATGTCTTGTGTTGTACGCTACACCAAAAGGAGCTTGCACAACACGCATCCTTGACTTGCCTTTCATTACACGCAATCGCGACCTTCCTCGATAGCGTGTGTAATACGCAATACCGAGTTTCACTAAACAACGATATGCTATTAAAATATTATTAAAACTACCCGTTATGAATAGTAATAACCACTTTTTAAAATTCTATAAATCTTATTTTTCAAAATGAACTTCATTTTTGGATTCGGAATATCGAAATTAGCTTAGGTTGAAATTTTGGTGATTTTCGGATAACTTTCATATTTTGATGAATAGTGAAAATTACTAAATTATAATTAAAAACAACTTTTTTAATCGAAATAATTAATAGTGATAAATCATTAATTTGAGTGGTTTTAAAGTATATTTAGAATATATTTTTACAATTTAATACAATGTTGGTCATTGGATGTAATTTCACATTTAAACTAGACATAAACAAGTGTCAATCTTTTGATAGATATTGTTTCTTAAAAACACGCTATTTGTTTTAACAACGGGATTTAATTATAAAATTAATTAATGCAACTTATATGTTGGGAATTTTGTAAAATAGATTTCATTTTTGAATTCGGAATATGAAATATAGCCTAGGATGAAATTTTGGCATTGTTCTGAAAAACATCAATTTTTGATGAATAGTGAAACTACTAAGTGGTAGGTTAAAAACTGAATTTTTCATAAAACTTAATTTTACCGCTTCTGTGAATGGAATTTCGAAAATCCGAGAGACACGGTTAATATCAAGGACTAAAATGTGGTTCAATGAGATGAAAATAATTTTTGGTGAATAGTAACTTTTTACTTTTTTTTACGGCGGTTAATAGTAAATAGGGTAACTAAGGGTAAATATGATATTAATATTACCCTAACACATGTCCTAATTCTATTGGACAAGTGTAATTCGACCAAAAACAAACTTAGGAATAAAATATGACCATTTAGGCCCACTTGGATTAGATTAGGACATTTATTATTAATTTATTTAAAGAAAGGTTAAAATAGTTAAAATCAAAGTTTAATAAGTAAATTATTTTTAATATGGGGTTATACATAAGATAAATTCGATTGTAAATATTCATTAGAAATCTAACAAGATTTCCTACATGGTGGTATTTTATTTGTAATTTTTAGACATAAAATAATTTAATTTATTTATGACACAACGATGATGCAGTAATTATCTTATTAATGAAATATTGACATAATTGATGTTATAAACACCAAAATAAATGTAATTTGAGATTTTTTATGAATTCCACTAATTTTCTAGGTTACTATGATATATTAATGTTGATTTAAGCAACTTGGTTCGAACATTTAATTCTGTTATGACTTTCACAAAAATCATATATCAAATAGTGTCAAAATTGACACAAAATAGTTTTTAAATCAAATATTATATTATTAATTGTTATGTTATTCCTAAAAATCTAAGGTTCGACCAAATGACTTAGATAAGGATATATATATTAATAATAAACAATTTGGGGTTCGTTTGGCATGTTATAGTAAGTGTATTAACCATATAGTGAAAGAAAACAAAAAGACACGGTAAAAGTTAAGTTATTTAACTTAGAGTTAAATCTAATTGATAAGGTTTAAAATAAGATCCAAACATGTCTAAATTTGATTGGTTGATGAGATTACAACCCTATCTCATCTAAGCTTCGAATATGAGTCATTTTTGGAGGTTTTTAAGTGGGGTTAGATTTATTATAAATTAATATTTTTAAGAATTCCTAAGGTGCCCCTCTCCTCCCCTATAAAAGGACACCTCCTCCCCCTCCTCCTCACACCAATTTGAGCACTCAAGCTCGGCCAACCCCTGCCAAAATCTCTTCTCCACTTCCCTAGCAACATCTTAGAGGTTCTGGTCTTCCTCAAAGACCAATTCTACTGCCCTAAGAGGAGGTCTCAAAGAGGCACTTCAAAGAAGAGGTAATTACCGTTACCAATTCTTTCATCTTTATTTCTTCTTCCACTTCTTCTTCTTAGGTTGTTTCATTATGAAGTAATAACATCAGTATCACTCATATACTGATATGTTATTATAAGTATGAAACAACCCTATTTCACCATCTATCCATCCTACGGAAAAAGAAATCACCGCGCGTGCGTACGTACGGAATACCGTCTCCACGCCGTGGTGTAATCTATTTTCCACCACCACCTTACATGGATGGGTATAATGGTGTAAAGAATAACTATACATAGTTATTACAACATCATATTGATTCTGATATATTGTATAATCCACTCCAATTCAATTCAATATTTATAGAAATGATATCATCGCTCGTGCGTACGTACGGACTACCGTCTCCACGACGCGATGAGATTCATTCTCTATGTTAACCATTTAAGAATGATTATAATGTATATATAAGAAATAATAATGAAATATATGACATTATAAAGCTACTGGATTTATGTATATATATACATATGTATGTCATCTACTTACTTCCATTTCAAGACAATAAGGAAAGAAAAACAGCGTTCATGCGTACGTACGGACTACCGTCTCCATGAACGGTGTTTTTCATTTTATTTATCTATCTATTATATATATATATATACTGAATATATATGATATATAAATCATATTTTGTATTCTGGAAGTAAGTAAATCATGATATAAGTAATAATGATGTCAAGAACAACAAGTCAAAACACCTACGATAAATGAAACGATTTTACCCAAAACGCTTCTTTAACATGGAATTTACAAAAGAACGGGTAATATAATGTCATAAGTGAACCATATATGATATCATAACAATGAATATGATTCTGTAATAAGTCAATAACATGATTTAAATCATTATACAGGAGGTTCGGACACTTACAAAGCAAGTCGGACCTAAGGTAAGGGAAATATCACAATCTCATTTTTATCCGAGATTGTTTATACTTTGGTATTTACTGGGGTGTATTTTATCATCCACATCCATGTTTCTTCAATATGTAATATTATTTCCATCCACCTACAATTTTTTAAATCCAATTTTACCCTTCGGTGAGTTTTTAGTAAAAGATATGAAAGGAATCTTTTGTCGTTTTTTATACGAGGTACTTTTTGACTTTTCCAACAAAAGTACGAAGAATGTTTTTTTTAACTTATACGGCACGAACGGATTTCTACTGTTTTATAAAGCCTTATTTTCATGAAGCTTCCTCTAAAAGATTTCATGACTATTTTCAATAAAATCTCTTTCTTTTAAAATTTCATGATGTTTTGTGAAAAGAAATTGATTTTGAAGAAGAAAGGATATTTTCCTCAAGAATTCAATTCAAGTGTTTTATCAAAATTATTTTCCATCTAAGATAATAAAGGGTTCTGTTTCTATCCATATTTTTACATTGATTTGACTATGTTGTGATGGAATTATGTTTATGAATTCCTTTATCTTATATGAATTGATTTATGATGTCATGATGTTTCAAGAATCCCATTTTTGTTACATGTGTTATGCGATGATGTATGTTTTATGATTATGTGGCACACGTAAGAAAGGATTCATTATAAGATGGGTGGGACCTATATCTCCCTCCAATGCATTGGGTAAAGATTTTATATCTCATGAGATAGACATGGCTGGAACGGAAGGTTATTTCGGTTCAGTGATACAGGACTGAAACGAGGAGTGAACTCGGTTCAGAAAGGGACTTTGTCCACTAAGATAGTCTTGGCAATGAGTCATGACTAACAAGAAAGGATTTTCCATGATTATGTGTGCATGCCACAAAGTTTCAAGTTTCATGTTATGATTATGGTGATCTCATTTTCACTTCTATGATTTGTTCCATGTTAAGATATTATGATCTCTTTTGCAGGTTATGATTTTCAAAAAGATATGATATGATTTTTATTTCTTTTGTATACCCTTACTGAGCATTTGAGCTCACCCTTTTATGTTTTCTTTTCCCCAGGATATAAATAAAGGTTTTAGGTAAAAAAGTAAGATCTTTATGGGAGATGTTGAATATCTTTCCCCACGATTAGAAGATTTTATTCTGAGTTTCCAAAGACACTAAACTATTACGATCCTTGTGTGTGTGTTTTTGTTTTGTATTAAGTATTCCGCAAAAGTAATGTAATGTCAATGTACGTCAGGCTTTGGGTCTCTACAGAGTTAGTCCAACCTCTGCCCTACTCTCTCTAGAATCCTCTCAAGGTGCCCCAAACTCCCAAGAAGCCTCTCAAAAGCCTCTCTCTAGCCTTTGGATGCACACTTCCAAGTAAGGGTTTTTTTTCTTCCTTTCTCATTTTTTTCAATTTTCTTTAAGTTGTATTACCCTATTAATTTCAATTATGAATGTTGGGGTATGGTTTCGCACCTCCCCCATAATTCCCTATTATTGTTTGAATGATGGGAGACCCCTTTCTCTCTCATTAAATGCCTCCCATGTACACCCGTTACTATGCCGAAATTCGGAAAGGAACTTTTTTCTCCTCTTTTATATTCAAGCAATACTTTTCTATCATGAATCTAAATTCCTTTTCAATTGTTGGGACATGTATCTATATGACCTCCTTACTTTCCATTACATTTAAATATGATGAGGAACCCCTTTCTCTCTCATCAACCATTTTTATGAATTCTTATGTCACGCCGTTACGCTACCGAAATCACACCGATTTTCTAAGCCAATATCATTGTGTAGTGAATACCATGCTCATTTCTCCATCAAGGGTATTCACCTTTATGCACATTTACTTATTGATTATAAAGTTTCATGTATGAATTCAACATTCCTTTATCGTGTAATAAATGATTATATTTTATGAATCCATGTTTTATGATCCATGTGGCACACTTATGCATGAAATGAAATGTTTAAGAAGGGTGCACCCTTATAGCGCACCAATGCATTGGGTAAAGTATAGTATCATGATACGTCATGTGAAATGAGTGTTGACTCATGCTAATTCAAGTGCAATGAGGGTTTACTCATGCTTCAAGTGCAATGAGGGTTTACTCATGCTCCATGTGCAATGAGCCTTGGCTCATGCTAATTCAATGTTAAGTGTTGTTGCCACATTTCCATGTTATGATTATCATGCTTTATCATGCCTTTATGTTCATGTTACTCTTATGCTCTATTGATATTCCTATTGCCTAACATGTATTGAACTCCTCATTTTATTCATTGTGTACTCCCTTACTGGGCTTTATAGCTCACCCTTTTCTTATGCATGTCCTCAGGTTATCCCATGCAATGCTAAGTACGAAGGAATGTAGTGGTCATGTAAAGGAAGTTTTTAATAAAGATGTTGTATTTCAAGTTTAAAGTTTTTATGTAATGATCCTAAGCCCCAAAGACAATAAACCTCTTGATCTTTTTTGTTGTATCAAGTGAAGTTATATGTAATAAAGCATGTTTAAGTTGTAATAGAAAGCAGGGTTGTCATAGTCCTAGCTTCTTTCCTTGTTTTATCATAATATTCCATACCTAACTTGATTAAATGAATAAATGGAATTTGTTAAATGAGTGGTTATACTCATTGTTTTTTTTATTGCTTTAATATTTTTTTTGGTAATTGTGATTAATGGGTGGGTATACCTATGTGATGTGTTAAATTTAATTTTGTGAAAAATGGGTGGGTATACCCATGTGACTTTATTAAATATAATTGGAGTACATGAGTGGCTATACTTGTAACGAGCCAAAAATTTATTAATGAAAATTCCTCTTGGTCTATTAAAATGTATCCTTATGGTTATTTAAAATGTATACACTTATTTGGTTCTATGTTTGGATTTTAAAATACTATTAAGAATTATTACCGTTTCTAATATAGTCGTTGAACAAAGATCACATTATTAGTATAAATATAAGGCTTTAACAAATCCAATTTACTCAGACAAAGGAAGTGATGGCCTCATCTAGTAGACTTTCCCCATAATAATCCCATTTGTCAGATCTTGGAAAGGAGGTGGCATCATTGGGATTTTCTCTTGACCAAGCCCAAGACAAGCTTGAATATGTAAATCTCAAGTGTAACCGCCTATGAGAGATGTGGAAGTTGATAGAGATTACCACTCGAGCAATGTTATTCAAGACACCCAAAGAGTCTGTCACCATCACCCACCTTACACTAAGGTCTTATGTAGGTGTTTTAAGGGGATATGTAACAAGACCCTAGTACTACGATTATGTACATTATTCTTTTATAGAGAATATACATTCTTTTTATTACTGTTACTTTGTAAATATTTTTTAAAGCACAAATAGTATTTTTAGTTAATATTCAACTAAGAAATATATTTTTATGAATTAAGTGATTTTTTAATAAAATTTTATTTTAATAAAATTTTATTATTATTATTAAATTAATTTTTATTAAATATAAATTATCATATAATTTTATCAATGAAATTGTAATTTTTATTAAGGTTTGAAAGTTGTTTTTGTCAAAACCCATGAATTTTCAATAAATATCAGTTTTTATTTTAAAAGTAAAAATTCACATATTTATAAAATTATTTATATAAAATGAATATTATTTTTGAAATCATAACATCAAAATTATCCAATAGTGAATTTTTCATAATTTTCTGAGACGGTCAAATGTTTTGGTAAAAATTAAATATCGTTTAAGTATATAATGTGTTTTATGACATCATAATGACCCAATAGTGTTGTACTAAAATACTATAAAAATTATTTTCGGCCAATATATGATTTACCATTAAAATATTGTGATTTTGGGTTTGTTTTATTTATTTTAACAAAGTTTTAGTGGACCCTTCAAGGCTTATAAAACATTTTGTCATTTTAAATTGTTTTCCTTAAGAGTGTGGCTCACCTCCACATAAGCAACCCTATTATTTTAAGATATCCGGCCATTAGACTTATAAAATATTTTTTTCCACTCCTCTTTGGCAAAAAAACATGGTCAAAAACCATGGGCAAAAACCATGGGCAGGTTTGTGGTTTTGATTAGTTTAATGTGAGGTGTCCCAAACCTAAATAATAAAGAATTACCTATCCTTTCCTTCATAAACCCACCCAAGCCCCCACTTCCTCTTCACTCAAAGCCTTTGAAGTTCAACCAACCCCTGACCTCCTCTCTATAGAATCCTCCCAATTTTCCCCAAGCTCCCAAGAAGCCTCTCCCAAGCCTCTCCCAAGCTTTTGGCATCGCACTTCCAAGTAAGGGATTCATTCCTTACTCTTTTTTCCAAGTTCCTTAATATTGTTATGCCATTTTATTTTCAATTATAAATGTTGGGGTATGATTTATCACCTCCCCCATACTTCCCTCTTCATTTTTTAATAATGATATATCCCCTTTATCCCTCATTAATTCCTTCCATGTATACCTGTTACCATGCCGAAATTCCGTAAGAAATTTCTCTCTCCTCATTTACATTCAAGTAATTATTTTGTATCCGGAATCTAAATTCCATTAAAATTGTTGGGATATGTATCTATATTACTCCATTAATTCCCTTTTCATGTACATAATATGAGACACCCCTTTCTCTCCCATCAACCATTTTTATGAGTTCTTATGTCACGTCGTTACGCTGCCAAAATTGCACCATGATTTTTCAAGCCAAAGTCATTGTGTAGTGAATACCATGTTCACTTTCCTATCAAGGTTATTCACCTTTATTCACATTTAATTATTTTTTAAAGAGTTTCATGTATGAATTCCACACTTCTTTATTGTGGAATAAATTATTATGTTTAATGAATCCATGTTTTATGATCCATGTGGTACACTTATGCATGAAATGAAATTTTTAAGAAGGGTGCACCCTAATAGCGCTCAAATTCATTGGGTAAAGTATAGTATCATGATACATCATTTGCAATGGGTGTTTACTCATGCTAATTAAATTTAAATTAGGGTTTACTGATGCTTCATGTGCAATGAGGGTTTACTCATGCTCCATGTGCAATGAGCCTTGGCTCATGCTAATTTCATGTTAAGTATTGTTGCCACATTTCCATGTTATGGTTATCATGATTTATCATGCCTTAATGTTCATGTTTATATTATGCTCCATTTATATGCCTATTTTCTAACATGTATTTTATTCCTCATGTTATTCCATGTTTATTACCTTACTAGGCTTTATAGCTCACCCTTTTATTATGTATGTCCTCAGGTTATCCCATTCAATGCTATGTATGAGGGAATGTAGTGGTCATGTAAAGGAAGTTTTCAATAAAAAGGTTTTATTTCATGTTTTAAGTTGTTATGTAATGATCATAATCCCCAAAGACACTATACCTCTCAATCTTCAATGTTTTATCAAGTGAATTTTATGTAATAAATCATGTTTTAGTGTGTAATAAAGAACAGGGTTGTTATAGTTGGTATCATAGGATAGGTTTAGTTATTTTTGGGATTATGATTTGAAAACCCTAGTAAAGCCTTAGATACAAGACTAAGTATAATAAAAACATCCCTAAGTTTTTTTGGTGTTGAGTAAGTGGTTTATTAAGAAAATACATCCCTGTCTGGATACGAGTAGGTAGAGGTGGCTCTGGCACAGATATACCTAGGGGTGAAAACCCCAACAAGGAGTTTCGAGCATGACCTAGGGTATCCTAGTACATGAAAATGGTAATTTCTACACTCTTGGTTATGACACTCTTATGGGATATTCATTAGTAAATTCACAATCTTAGTATGAATCATTATTAAGTAAATAAAAAAAATCCCTTAAAAATATATGTTGGATAACATAGATTGAAGCCTATAGATTCGTAAGTAATGGAAATAAAATCTATTTATAATTCATCTATTTTTTCCTTGGATTTCCCTTTATGTGTTACCCCTAATTTTCCTTTTATTCCAACCAATGGCTGGTAATAGGAGGACTCCGGCTAACAACCGATGTGAAGACCAATGTGATGATTGTTCTAATGAGATGCCTAATCCGATGGGAGAAAGAATTGTGGACTTTGTCACAATACTCTCTCAGTTAACTCAAGAATTGAATAGAAACAAGGTTCAAGAGGAACATTCAACCCCCCTAAGAAAGAACAAGTCGCTATAGAAAGCTTCATGAGACAAAGGCCTCCTACTTTTAATGGATCATCTGATCCCTCAATCATCGAAAAATGGATCAACTCTGTTGAAAGGATCTTCTCTATACTTCAATGTTCTAAAAAAGAGAAGGTTCTCCTGTCTACTTATCGTATGGAGGGTGAATTTTATCAATGGTGTAAAATGATTAAAAATATTAAGCCTAGGGAGGAGATCAAGGCATTGGAATGGAAGGATTTCTGGAAGATGTTTTTTGATAAATATTTTTCGTGCACCCTTCGGCTTAAGATGGAAAGTGACTTCCTTGCTATAAAGAAAAAAGACAACGAATCTATCAGAGCATATGAGTAAAACTTCACAATGCTTTCATGATATGCCTTTTTCTTTGTCATTAACCCCGAATGCAAGTTTTACCACTTCTTTAGTGGGCTGAAACCTAGCCTGTGGAAATCCCTGGTGATCTGCGACTTCGAAATCTATAAGGAAATTGTCTGATGTTCCCTCAAGGTTGAAATAGAGATCAGAACCTTAGGGGTATCATGGGGATAAGAATAATAAGGTGGAATTCAATTCTGGTGGTCTGATGGATAATGCCACGACCCGCCCTCGGGGTCCGAGCCGTGACTACCCCAAGCCCGCCTTCCATAGGCCAGGGGCTGGCGACTAGCACCAAGGCGTAAATCCCGGTAAAAAGGGAAGGCATTGCCTTTGAAAAGTAAACACACACCACAGAGTAAACAAGCGGAAGGTAAACACTAAGCAAGCAGAGTACGACTGAAAGTGCGGAAAGGTAAATGGGCCAGTATACAAACCCAAACTGAAAGTAAAGTACAACTCAAAAAGGGAAAAACAGCAACTGTAAAGTAAAGGCCGCTACTCCGAGCTGTCCACTGGAAATCCCACCTGAAGGGTGGGTACAGATAGCTCCTCTGCTCCACGGGTCTCGCCGTCCGCTCCGTGCACGTTCCGCCCAGTGGTCCACCTCCGGGTACCGTCCCGCTCTACAAGCCCCAGCTAAGTCAACGCTGTCCGTCGTCTGCAACCAACACAACGTAGTGCGGGCGAAGCCCGTGCAGGGGTGAGTATAAGCTACTCAGTAGGGACCCCGAGACCCCTGAAGGTCTCTCAAATCCACAAAGGATAAACCACAAAGAAAAGTACAATCACGAAGTAACAACCGACACTGCTTAGATATATGCCCATACATATACCTAAGTCATCAATTCAGATACGCTCCAACCTCCGAGCCCAAGTACAACTCAGTCCACGCAGGAAAGTATACGTAATCCACAAAGGGAAGCAAAATATAATCCACACAGGATTGCACAACACAATCCACACAGGAAAACAACAGGATTCAGCTCACACAGGTATACTTCTTCAAGGATGATAAAGATGATCACTGATCCATCTAAGTCGTCGGACCCACGAAGGATCGATAGGTAACTAACCCCCGCAGAAGACCCACACAGGATCGGGCTCACACAGAACCTGTAGGCGCTGGCTCACACAGAACCGCTGAGCGCAAGGACCCACACAGGATCGGGCTCACACAGAACCTGTAGCACTGATCCACGTAGGATCGCTGAGTGCTGTAGTCGTCGTCGTCGAATCCACACAGGATCTCTGTACTGTCGTCGTCCAATCCACACAGGATCTCTGTACTGTCGTCGTCAAATCCACACAGGATCTCTGTACTGTCGTCGTCAAATCCACACAGGATCTCTGTACTTTCGTCGTCCAATCCACACAGGATCTCTGTACTGTCGTCGTCAAATCCACACAGGATCTCTGTACTGTCGTCGTCGCAGTCACAGTAGCAGTCGTAGCAGTAGAACAGTTGCAGCCAGCACTAGGGTTCCCGCACACAGCAAGCTCGTACGGAGGGTCCGCTCCACGAGCCGAGAGGCTGATACATCAACTGTCACAAAGACCAGAGTTGATGTATCCAAAAGTTCCGTATCGTCAACAGGAACTCAACGCAACAGACGGCGCGTCGATCGGACGCCCGGTCTCAGAGTTATAGGCATTTTCGTCTCCGGGGCCCGGTTGGTTTTTAAGGCAAAACCAACCCGACCGTACTCCACCTGCGTCCAAACCTCGGGCGGAGTATGCCAAAAGATCCGTCTCACTAAGAGGAACACAACGCGACTGACGGCGCGTCAATCGGACGTCCGTAGCTCCAGATATGAGCGTTTCCGCTCCGAAGGCCCGGTTGGTTTCGTGAACGAACCAACCCGGCCGAACTCAAAGTAAACCGAAACCTTGAGTGCGATATACCGAAACGACCGTCTCGATCCAAGGATCGCGTTACCGCAGACGGTTCGTCATTCGGAGGTCCGAGGCTCAAGTTATGAGCCAAAAACCGAAACTGGTTCGAAACGGGGGGGTCCGGGTCCGGGCCGACCCGGCCCGACCCCCCCCCCCCCCCCCCCCCGGGGGCGGCGCGGCGGCGGCGCGGCGGCCGGCGGCGGCGGCGACGGCGGCGCGGCGGCGCGGCGGCGGCGGGCCGCGGTGGCGGCGGCGGCGGCGGGCCGCGGTGGCGGCGGCGGCGGCGGGCCGCGGTGGCGGCGGCGGCGGGCCGCGGTGGCGGCGCTTGGCGCCGCACGTGGGTCACGCGGGGGGCAATCAAGCCCCCCCTGTTTGTGAAGGCGGCACGGCTTTGAGCCGTGCCTTTGCAAAAAAACGGCCCCCGCAAGTGGGGGCCGGCTGGACGAACCGGGGGGGCTGTTGCCCCCCCTCCTTAAATGAACCGCCCCCCTCATTAAGAGGGGGGTTTGATGAACCAGCCGGGGGATTTATTCCCCCAGTTTTATGACATCCAGCCGGCCCGCTGGCCGGCCGGTTTTTACCAACGGGACCGGAAATTCCGGTCCCGCCCTCGTCTTCCGACGCCGGCGGCCCGGCCGCCGGTCTTTCCTTCCGCCGCGGCCCGGAACCGGCCGCGGTCTCCTCGTCCCGCCGCGGCCCGGAACCGGCCGCGGTCTTCTCGTCCCGCCGCGGCCCGGAACCGGCCGCGGTCTTCTCGTCCCGCCGCGGCCCGAAACCGGCCGCGGCGTTCGTCATCTGGCGCGGTGCGTCGGCACCGCGCCCCTTCGCCGTGCTTCGATTCTTTTCAACGCGGCGCGACGGCGTCGCGTTCTTGAAGATTCTCCTCGGCGTAGCGCGACGGCGTTGCGTAAATTAAACGCACGGTAAACCGCGTGGTGCGACGGCACCACGCCACTTTGCTTCCATCGCAAGAATTAAACAAGAACGTTGGAGGGGGGGTTCGGACGTGTTCGTGCGGTCCGGCCCCCCTCGCGTTAATAATAATAACGCAACTTAAAGAAAATCATGTCACACGTTAATCTTGTTAAAAGCACGATCAAGAATAAAATGAGGAATCCAAAAGAAATTCGACAACCCCTACCTCGGGTTTAAGATTCAAAGGTTCGGCTACGCTCCGCGGAAGACGGCGTCGCGGAGGTCGGGTGTCGCGGAAGCCGTTCGTCAAATCCGATGACGAAGGGATGCGTTCGAAGAGTCACGTCGTTGGCGAAACTTGTACGCCGACGAAGATGGTCCGAGGAGGAAGCGGCGTTCCCTCTCGTTGACACCGAGGACGAAGAAGAGAGGCGTCGTTCTTCGTTCTTCGTCAGAGTTTGAGCGTTCTTCGTTCTTCGTTCTTCGTCAGAGTTGAAGATGAAGAGGAATGCTCTCAAAAGCTCTCAAGGGAACAAACGATCAACCAAAAATAAAATAAGACTACATCTTATTTTATTCTCACTTTGCCAACCTTTCAAAATTCAAAAGTTGAATTCAATTCATTAATTAAGTCTAGAGTTGACAAAATTAAATGAAAAGATAAATTGGCAAGAGTTAAAGAAGGGGAGAGTTACATAAATAAGAGGAAGGGTTTTGAGAGGTTAAGGAATTTGAAAAGAAAAAGGGGTTCGTGTGGGCCCCACCACACTTAATCCTCCCAAGGGAGGTTAAGTGGGTGTGGGTCCCACTTCTAACCTCCTTTGGTAGGTTTTTAAAATAAGTTAAAATAAAATTTGTTTTGCACAAATTTTATTTAACTTAACTGAAAAACCCCAAAACGTAACTTTCAACCCGCAACAAACGCAACTCCCGAAAAGGTCTCAAAAATCGAATATCGGCGCTGCGAGTTCATCGGTGCCCTCGGATTTCAATTCCGAGCACCGGATCAAAAGTTAGGAATTCCCGCTCGTTCGTTCACTGAACGTACCCGAGCCCAAACTTCGGAAATTAATTTCGGGCACTCCGGGCCTCGGAATCAGGTGCCGTCTGAAACCGCGCTCTTGTAAAATTCTAAAGAAAATTAAGAAAAAACTTTCCTTGAATTTTACGGGTCTTTACATTACTCCCACCTCAGGGCTTTACGTCCCCGTAAAGCTACATCAAAAACTAGGGAAACCAAAAGAGAGTACTGAGCACGCATCTGAGCCTCCCGCTCCCATGTGCTCTCCTGGAGATTCCCGTGCCGCCATCTGTTGCGCACAAGAGGAATCGATCGCCCATGTAGGACCCGCTCCTGGATGACATGGACCTCCTCAGACGTGGCCCGGACCATCTCCGGTCCCACCAGAGCTGCAAGATTTCTCTTTTGCCGAAAAGAGAAATCTGGTCTCATCCCCTGGATGAACCACATTCTTTGCCTAAAACAGTCAATCCTAACATGGATGATACTAATCCATACTAAGGATGACGTCGTAAGGCCTCGACGCTACTACTAAGAGATTCAACCGTTACTCTCGCCTCCAAGGGTTGAGTCACACTGTCGGCATCAGTGTGTGGTAACTGGGTCTCCTCCAGTAGATGTCTCACAAGTGAGGGTCAAGTCAACAGCCAAAACTGGAACCTCTTAGTAACATTACGATAGAGGACAGGAACGAAAACATCACAAGGTATGCGTCTTTTATTATTGCAGCTCGTAATACAAGACGCTACACAAAAGCAACAAGGAACCAGAAGTACAAAGGATGTATCCACTAGTTCTGCTCCTGTCCATCGGCTCCCAGAGCTCCATGATCGAAGGCCTCGGCTGCCTGAAGCTGAGCTCTCCCCAGCGGTCGGGGTGGACCTCCTGGTGGTGGTGGTGGTAGAGCCTCAAAGCGTCGTCCACCACCTACTGCTCGGCCAGCTCCTCTGCCTCGTCCGCCTTCTCCCTGCGGACCGCCACGGTCGAACCTCTGCCTCTGCCTAGGTGGTTCCTCAACCGTCTGCTGCTCCTCCGCATGGCGGGTCGGGCAGTCACGAGCCATGTGGCCTCGCCCGCCGCATGCATAGCACTGTCTTCCACTCGAAAGACTGGCTCCGCGTTGTGTGCCCTGCACTGCTGAGCCAGTGCCCTGAGGTCTGGTCTGTCTGGACCCCTGAGTCATTCGCCGACTGCCAGCTGCAGATGACTCTGCCACGTGCCGTCCTGCGGTGGGTCTCTGTGCTAGTGTAGACTCAGCAAGGAAGCTCTCGATCAGAAGGGCCCGCTCCAGTACTCCTGTCTGAGTCGGTATGCTGAGGGAGATCAGCGATGCCCTGATCTCGTGTCTCAAACCCTGCTCGAAGGTCCGGGCCCGGAAGAATGGGTCCCGTACCATGTCGGTCGAGTAGCGCGAGAGATCGGTAAATCTCGCCGAGTACTGAGCGACCGTCATGCTGCCCTGCCGCAGCTGTAGAAGCTCCTGGATACGCACCGCACGAAGGGTGGCTGGGACGAACTCCGAGCGGAAGATTCTCTCAAAGTCCGTCCAAAGAAGAGATGCCTCATCATGCACCTGGAGCATCAAGCTCCACCATCGTCCTGCTGCTGCGTGTAGTAGGCTCGCAGCGAGGATCACCATGAGGTCTGCTGGTGTCCTCACTAGCCTAAACACTCGAACCACTGCCTCCAGCCAGTCCTCTGCTGCCTGGGGATCCGTCTCCCCGCGAAACCTGGGCGGTCGCTGGCGCTGAAACTCATGCAGTGCGCTGAGGCGACGTGCATCGTCAGCGGCTGCTGCTGGAAGCATCGGGGGATCGACGGTTAAAGCTACTGCCGGTGCCACTGCTGACAAAGGGCCCTGCACCGAAGCCTCGTCGCTCGGTGGGCTGTCGTCTCGCTCGACTCTCGGAACCCTAGCTGGCTGCCGTCGTGGGGCCATCCTGAAAAGGAAACAGGTGCGCCACGGTTAGAACAGTATACCTGGTGAGCTGGCACAAGTAATCACAAGGAAAACTTGAGACTTTCATAAAGCAGATCAGTATACCCGGTGAGCTGACACAAGTAATCACAAAGAAAACTTGAAACACACACGCAATCAATGTTTTCGTGCATTAAGTCGGAAATCAGAAGTCAGGGTCCTGGTGTACGGATACGTCGGCCGCCGCACCAACACTGGACTCCCTGGACTGATAACCACACTCAATACGCTAAACATTATTGCTTCACATAGAAAAGATCAGAGTTCGCGGTAGAACCGAACTCCTCTGATACCAATTTGTCACGACCCGCCCTCGGGGTCCGAGCCGTGACTACCCCAAGCCCGCCTTCCATAGGCCAGGGGCTGGCGACTAGCACCAAGGCGTAAATCCCGGTAAAAAGGGAAGGCATTGCCTTTAAAAAGTAAACACACACCACAGAGTAAACAAGCGGAAGGTAAACACTAAGCAAGCAGAGTACGACTGAAAGTGCGGAAAGGTAAATGGGCCAGTATACAAACCCAAACTGAAAGTAAAGTACAACTCAAAAAGGGAAAAACAGCAACTGTAAAGTAAAGGCCGCTACTCCGAGCTGTCCACTGGAAATCCCACCTGAAGGGTGGGTACAGATAGCTCCTCTGCTCCACGGGTCCCGCCGTCCGCTCCGTGCACGTTCCGCCCAGTGGTCCACCTCCGGGTACCGTCCCGCTCTACAAGCCCCAGCTAAGTCAACGCTGTCCGTCGTCTGCAACCAACACAACGTAGTGCGGGCGAAGCCCGTGCAGGGGTGAGTATAAGCTACTCAGTAGGGACCCCGAGACCCCTGAAGGTCTCTCAAATCCACAAAGGATAAACCACAAAGAAAAGTACAATCACGAAGTAACAACCGACACTGCTTAGATATATGCCCATACATATACCTAAGTCATCAATTCAGATACGCTCCAACCTCCGAGCCCAAGTACAACTCAGTCCACGCAGGAAAGTATACGTAATCCACAAAGGGAAGCAAAATATAATCCACACAGGATTGCACAACACAATCCACACAGGAAAACAACAGGATTCAGCTCACACAGGTATACTTCTTCAAGGACGATAAAGATGATCACTGATCCATCTAAGTCGTCGGACCCACGAAGGATCGATAGGTAACTAACCCCCGCAGAAGACCCACACAGGATCGGGCTCACACAGAACCTGTAGGCGCTGGCTCACACAGAACCGCTGAGCGCAAGGACCCACACAGGATCGGGCTCACACAGAACCTGTAGCACTGATCCACGTAGGATCGCTGAGTGCTGTAGTCGTCGTCGTCGAATCCACACAGGATCTCTGTACTGTCGTCGTCCAATCCACACAGGATCTCTGTACTGTCGTCGTCAAATCCACACAGGATCTCTGTACTGTCGTCGTCAAATCCACACAGGATCTCTGTACTATCGTCGTCCAATCCACACAGGATCTCTGTACTGTCGTCGTCAAATCCACACAGGATCTCTGTACTGTCGTCGTCGCAGTCACAGTAGCAGTCGTAGCAGTAGAACAGTCGCAGCCAGCACTAGGGTTCCCGCACACAGCAAGCTCGTACGGAGGGTCCGCTCCACGAGCCGAGAGGCTGATACATCAATTGTCACAAAGACCAGAGTTGATGTATCCAAAAGTTCCGTATCGTCAACAGGAACTCAACGCAACAGACGGCGCGTCGATCGGACGCCCGGTCTGAGAGTTATAGGCATTTTCGTCTCCGGGGCCCGGTTGGTTTTTAAGGCAAAACCAACCCGACCGTACTCCACCTGCGTCCAAACCTCGGGCGGAGTATGCCAAAAGATCCGTCTCACTAAGAGGAACACAACGCGACTGACGGCGCGTCAATCGGACGTCCGTAGCTCAAGATATGAGCGTTTCCGCTCCGAAGGCCCGGTTGGTTTCGTGAACGAACCAACCCGGCCGAACTCAAAGTAAACCGAAACCTTGAGTGCGATATACCGAAACGACCGTCTCGATCCAAGGATCGCGTTACCGCAGACGGTTCGTCATTCGGAGGTCCGAGGCTCAAGTTATGAGCCAAAAACCGAAACTGGTTCGAAACGGGGGGGTCCGGGTCCGGGCCGACCCGGCCCGACCCCCCCCCCCCCCCCCGGCGGCGGCGGCGACGGCGGCGCGGCGGCGGCGGCGCGGCGGCGCGGCGGCGGCGGGCCGCGGTGGCGGCGGCGGCGGCGGGCCGCGGTGGCGGCGGCGGCGGCGGGCCGCGGGGGCGGCGGCGGCGGGCCGCGGTGGCGGCGGCGGCGGGCCGCGGTGGCGGCGCTTGGCGCCGCACGTGGGTCACGCGGGGTGCAATCAAGCCCCCCCCCTGTTTGTGAAGGCGGCACGGCTTTGAGCCGTGCCTTTGCAAAAAAACGGCCCCCGCAAGTGGGGGCCGGCTGGACGAACCGGGGGGGCTGTTGCCCCCCCCCCTCCTTAAATGAACCGCCCCCCTCATTAAGAGGGGGGTTTGATGAACCAGTCGGGGGATTTATTCCCCCGGTTTTATGACATCCGGCCGGCCCGCTGGCCGGCCGGTTTTTACCAACGGGACCGGAAATTCCGGTCCCGCCCTCGTCTTCCGACGCCGGCGGCCCGGCCGCCGGTCTTTCCTTCCGCCGCGGCCCGGAACCGGCCGCGGTCTCCTCGTCCCGCCGCGGCCCGAAACCGGCTGCGGTCTTCTCGTCCCGCCGCGGCCCGAAACCGGCCGCGGTCTTCTCGTCCCGCCGCGGCCCGAAACCGGCCGCGGCGTTCATCATCCGGCGCGGTGCGTCGGCACCGCGCCCCTTCGCCGTGCTTCGATTCTTTTCAACGCGGCGCGACGGCGTCGCGTTCTTGAAGATTCTCCTCGGCGTAGCGCGACGGCGTTGCGTAAATTAAACGCACGGTAAACCGCATGGTGCGACGGCACCACGCCACTTTGCTTCCATCGCAAGAATTAAACAAGAACGTTGGAGGGGGGGTTCGGCCGTGTTCGTGCGGTCCGGCCCCCCTCGCGTTAATAATAATAACGCAACTTAAAGAAAATCATGTCACACGTTAATCTTTCTAAAAGCACGATCAAGAATAAAATGAGGAATCCAAAAGAAATTCGACAACCCCTACCTCGGGTTTAAGATTCAAAGGTTCGGCTATGCTCCGCGGAAGACGGCGTCGCGGAGGTCGGGTGTCGCGGAAGCCGTTCGTCAAATCCGATGACGAAGGGATGCGTTCGAAGAGTCACGTCGTTGGCGAATCTTGTACGCCGACGAAGATGGTCCGAGGAGGAAGCGGCGTTCCCTCTCGTTGACACCGAGGACGAAGAAGAGAGGCGTCGTTCTTCGTTCTTCGTCAGAGTTTGAGCGTTCTTCGTTCTTCGTTCTTCGTCAGAGTTGAAGATGAAGAGGAATGCTCTCAAAAGCTCTCAAGGGAACAAACGATCAACCAAAAATAAAATAAGACTACATCTTATTTTATTCTCACTTTGCCAACCTTTCAAAATTCAAAAGTTGAATTCAATTCATTAATTAAGTCTAGAGTTGACAAAATTAAATGAAAAGATAAATTGGCAAGAGTTAAAGAAGGGGAGAGTTACATAAATAAGAGGAAGGGTTTTGAGAGGTTAAGGAATTTGAAAAGAAAAAGGGGTTCGTGTGGGCCCCACCACACTTAATCCTCCCAAGGGAGGTTAAGTGGGTGTGGGTCCCACTTCTAACCTCCTTTGGTAGGTTTTTAAAATAAGTTAAAATAAAATTTGTTTTGCACAAATTTTATTTAACTTAACTGAAAAACCCCAAAACGTAACTTTCAACCCGCAACAAACGCAACTCCCGAAAAGGTCTCAAAAAAGCGAATATCGGCGCTGCGAGTTCATCGGTGCCCTCGGATTTCAATTCCGAGCACCGGATCAAAAGTTAGGAATTCCCGCTCGTTCGTTCACTGAACGTACCCGAGCCCAAACTTCGGAAATTAATTCCGGGCACTCCGGGCCTCGGAATCAGGTGCCGTCTGAAACCGCGCTCTTGTAAAATTCTAAAGAAAATTAAGAAAAAATTTTCCTTGAATTTTACGGGTCTTTGCAGATAAATCAAATGGTGCTAATAAAATCTAGTACCCCACTTTCCAAAGGTGCAGAAAGAAGCACCCCAAAAATTGCATGAAGAGGGTGAGGAAATTATTTAGGTGTGGAACAGAAGGGAACCTAGCTATTAAATGTCGGCAAGAAAAACCTACAGTTGTGATAGAGGATAGAAACGCTCCATTCGAATCTCAATACATTGTCATTTCTTCAACTACAAAGAACCAGGGCACCTTGAAAATCAGTGCCCTAAGCCAAGGGTTTTCGGAGGCAACCGACAAGCTCCAAGGCAGCAAGGGTGATCTTTTCCAATCACTACTTCCAAAGTGAACCCCAACAATGAAGTGGTGATAGGTATGCTAGTTATTCATTCAATAATAGAAAACATACTTTTTGACTCAGGTTATATGCATTCTTTTATATCCCGAATGTTTAGTAGAACAATCCCAACACCACCACAAATCATGGAATTAAATATGTCAGTGAGTATGGAAAATGGGGAAATCATTATATCTCATGAATATAACTCATCCCCTATCATAATAGATGGATTTAACTTCCTAGAGAACCTCACCATACTCCCTCAAGTGGAATTTGATGCAATTCTTGGCATGGAATGGATTTCCCTATATAGATACAACCTAAATTTTCGTGAGAGGAAAATCACTATCCATGTGGAGAATCAACCCTCAATTCTGTACAAGTTCAAGGAGAAAGATGAATCTTTTTTAGCTCCATCATCTCAAGTGTGGATATTACTGCCCTATGAGAACATGTATCTGGCTTAGATGATTGAGTCTAAGGAGGAAACCATCCTTGAAGACATGCCTATTGTGAGGGAATTCACTAATGTTTTTCTCAGCAAATTAATTGGTCTTCCTCCTAGAAGAGATGTTGAATTCTCAATTGGCCTTATACCTAGGGAGTTTCCAATATAAATGACTCCATGTAGAATGGTTGTTTTGGATCTTGAGGAGATGAAGAAAGAACTATAAGAGAATCTAGATAAAGGGTTTATACACCCAAGTGATTCACCATAGGGTGAATCAGTCCTCTTCATCAAGAAGAAGGATGGGTCAATGTGCCTTTTCATCGATTATCGTGAGCTTAACAAAATCATGATAAAGAACAAGTATCATCTCCCATGAATTGATGACTTGTTCGATTAGCTATGTAGAGCACAATACTTTTCCAATGTGGATTTTCACTTGGGATATTATCAAGTAAGGTTGAAGAAGGAAGATATCCCCAAGAATGCTTTTCATATAAGGTATGAGCACTATGAATTCATAGTAATGCCATCCATACTCACTAATGATCCATAAATCTTCATGGACTTAATGAATATAATCTTTAGATATTACCTCGACAAATTTGTGGTAGTCTTTATAGATAATATTCTAATATACTTCAAGATCAGGGAGGATCATGAGGAGCATCTAAGAACTATACTTGAGACCTTGCGGAAGGAGAAGCTATATGAAAAGTACAGAAAGTGTGACTTATAGTTGAAGGAGGTCTCATTATTGGGTCATATCATCACAAGTAATGGGATATATGTGGATCCCTCCAAGAAAACTACAATAGAGGGATGTACAAGGCCAACATCGGTAACGGATATCAGCAGCTTCTTGGGGTTAGCTAGATATTATCAATGATTTGTGAGAAATTTCTCACGATTTTCCTACCCTCTTACCAAGATAACTTGGAAGGGAGTAAAGTTTTCTTGGAATTATTAATGTGAATAAAGATTCAAGGAGTTAAAAAGGATACTTATCTCTACACTTGTGCTCACTTTACTCACAAGTGGAGAACATTTTGTGGTATTTAGTGATTCTTCAAATAAGGTCCTGGGTTTTTTGTTGATGCAAAATGACTAAGTCATTGCCCATTCTTCAAGGCAATTGAATGTTCATGAGAAAAATTATCCAACACATGATCTGGAGTTGACTGCGGTGATCTTCACTTTAAAATTTTGGCGGCATTATCTCTTTGGGTAGAAGTGTGAAATATATACGGACCAAAAAATCCTCAAGTATATATTCACACAGAAAGAGTTGAACATGTGCCAATGAAGATAGTTAGAGATGATCAAGGACTGTGACTTCTCAATCCATTACAACCCTGGGAAAGTGAACAAAGTGGTTGATGATCTAAGTTGAAAGGACCTAGTGATTCTATCATTGATGAGAATTAAAAAGGATCCAATCTTCTTATATTTGATGAATATGGACATGGGAATCATAAAGAATGGAGCATCATAAATCCTTTCACAAATGATTTCTCAACTGCATCTTTTGGAAAGGTTATAGGATTCTAAAAAGGATGATGTTGGAATTCCAAAATGTTGAAGCTATATAAAAAGGTAAATCCTTAGAGTTAAATGTTAATGAATAAGAAATTGTGAGATTTGGGAAAATACTATGTGTTCCATCATGTCCCAAGATGAAGAAGGATCTTTTGGATGATGCACATAGTTCGAATTTCTCTATTCTCCCAAGAAACACAAAGATGTATCAAAATATCTGAGAGCATTATTGGTGGGATAATATGAGTAAGGATATCACGGAGTATACATCAAAATGCCTCGTATATCATCAAGTGAAGGTAGAAAGGAAAAAGTCTAAGGGGGTGATGCAACCATTGCCCATACCAGCATTAAAATGGGAGAACATCACCATGGACTTTGTCACTGGACTTCCAAAGACATCCAAAGGCAACAATGCAATCTGGGTTGTTGTGGATCATCTTACAAAGTCTGCACACTTCATTTCAATTCGGGAGGATTTCTCATTGGATCAACTAGCACAGATATACATCAGGGAGGAGGTAAGGCTTCATGAAGTACCACTATCTATTATATCTGATCGAGATATAATATTCACCTTTATGTTTTGGAAGAGTCTTCGTCATGCTCTGGATACAAAACTAAACTTCATTACGGCCTATAATCCTCAAACTTGTGGCCAATCTGGGCAAACTATTCAAACACTGGAAGATATGTTAAGATCATGTTCAATGGAATTTAAATGAGGTTGTGATCAACATCTTCCTCTGGTTGAATTCTCCTATAATAAAATTTTCCACTCGCGCATCCGAATGGAACCTTATGAAGCCCTGTATGGGAATAGGTTAAGAACACCAGAATGTTGGGATAAAGCTAGTGAGTGTAGGCTGTTAGGACTAGAAATGGTTGAAGAAATGGTGGAGAATGTGAAAATCATTCAGCAGCATATCAAGGCATCCTAGAGTCGATAGAAGGGTTATGAAGATAACCGTTGATAAGACCTTGAGTTTAAAGTTGGAGACATGGTATTTCTACGCATATCTTAATAGAATAAGGTCATAAGGATTGGAAAGAAAGGGAATTTAAGTCCTAGGTATATTAGCCCTATTGAGGTTCTTGATCGTGTTGGGGTTGTGGCCTATCGACTAGCACTTAAACCTACAATGACCAAAGTACAAGATGTTTTTCATGTATCCCTCTTAAAGAAGTACATACTAGACCGTTCACATGTACTCTCTTCATAGGTAGTATAGTTGGAGGATGATATTTCTTACGAGGAGCAACCAGTGAAGATCTTAGATCATAGAGAAAAAGTTCTACGAAATAAGACAATTCCCCTCATCATGGTGTTATAGAAAAACCACAAGTGTGAAGAAGCGACATGGGAATCGGAGGATGTAATGAAGCAAAGTTACCCATATCTATTTTAGTGTGGTAAAAGGAAATTTGGAAGATGAAATTTATTAAGGGAGAAGATTGTAACGACCCAAAAAGTTGTTAATGAAAATTCATCATGGTCTTTTTAAATGTCTCTTTATGGTTATGTAAAACATATACACTTATTTGGTTCTATTTTTTGGATTTTAAAATACTGTTAAGAATTATGACTATTTATAATATAGTTTTTGAATAGTGATCGCATGATTATTATAAATATAGGGCTTTAACAAATCCAATTTACTCAGACAAAAGAAGCGATGGCCTCATCCAGTAGACTTTCCCCATACAAAGCCCATTTGTCAAAGCTAGGAAAGGAGGTGGTGTCATTGTGATTCTCTCTTGACCAATCCCAAGCTGAGCTTGAAAACGTAAAGCTCGAGCAGAACTGCCTACGAGAGAAGTGGAAGTTGATAGAGATTACCATTCGAGCAATGTTATCTAAGCCACCCCAAGAGTCTTTCACCATTATGCACCTTACCATAAGGACTTATGCGGGTGTTTTAAGTGGTTATATAACAAGTCACTAGTACTAATATTATATACATTATTCTTTTATAGAGAATATATATTCTTTTTATTATTGTTACTCTATAAATAGTTTTTAAAGCAAAAATAGTATTTTTAGTAAATATTCAACTAAGAAATCTATTTTTATGAATTAATGTATTTATGAATTAAATAATATTTTAATAAATTATTATTATTATTAAATTAATTCTTATTAAATATAAATTATTGTATAATTTTATGAATGTAATTGTAATTTTTATTAAGGTTTGAAAGTTGTTTTTATCCAAACCCATGAATTTTCGATAAATGCCAGTTTTTATTTTAAAAGTAAAAATTCAAATATTTAGAAAATCATTTAGATAAAATGAATATTATTTTTTGAATTAGGATATCAAAATTTTCCAACGGTTAATTTTTCATAATTTTCTGAGACAGACGAATTGTTGGGTAAAAATTAAATATCGTTTAATTATATAATGTGTTTTATGACATCGTAATGACCCAATAGTGATATAATAAAATACTATAAACATTATTTTCGGAAAATATATGTTTTACCATTAAAATAATGTGATTTTGGATTTATTTGATTTATTTTACAAAGCTTTAGTGGACCCTTCAATGCTTATAAAATATTTTGTCTTTTTAAATTGTTTTCCTTGAGAGTGTGACTCACCTCCACATAAGAAACCCTGTTATTTTAAGATTTTAGTACATTGGCCTTATAAAGTATTGTTTTCCACACCCCTTTTGAAAAAACCATGGTTTGGTTTGTGGTTTTTATTAGTTTAATGTGAGGTGTCTTAAACCTAAATAATAAATAATTCCCTCTCCTTTCCTATATAAACCCACCCAAGCTCCCACTTCCACTTCACTAAAAGCCTTTGGAGTTTGACCAAACCCTACCCTCCTCTCTATAAAATATTACCAAGGTGCCTCAATCTCCCAAAAATCCTCCCTCAAGCCTCTCCCAAGTGTTTGGGATCGCACTTCCAAGTAAGGGATTCCTTTCTTCCTCTTTTTATCCAAGTTTCTTAATATTGTTATTCCCTTTTATTTTCAATTATAAATGTTGGGGTATTATTTCACACCTCCACCATAATTAAATATTCATGTTTGAATAATGATAGATCCCCTTTCTCTCTCATTAATTCCTTTCATGTATACTCGTTACCATGCCGAAATTCTATAAGTAATTTCTCTCTCCTCATTACATTTAAGTAATTCCTTTGTCTCATGAATCTAAATTTAATTACAATTGTTGTGACATGTATCTATATGACCCCCTTACTTTCCATTTCATTTACATATTATGATACACCCCTTTCTCTCTCATCAACCATTTTTATGAGTGCTTATGTCACGCTATTATGCTGCCAAAATTGCACCGCGATTTTCCACGCCAAAGTCATTGTATAGTGAATACCATGCCAACTTATCTATCAAGGGTATTCACCTTTATTCACATTTACTTATTTTTTAAAGAGTTTCATGTATTAATTCCACACTCCTTTATAATGGAATAAATTATAATATTTAATGAATCCATGTTTTATGATCCTTGTGTCACACTTATGCATGAAATGAAATGTTTAAGAAGGGTGTGCCATAATAGCACTCTAATGCATTGGGTAAAGTATAGTATAATGATACGTCATGTGAAATGGGTGCTGACTTATTATAATTCAAGTGAAATGAGGGTTTACTTGTGCTTCAGGTGCAATGAGTATTTACTCATACTCCATGTGCAATGAGCCTTGGATCATGGTAATTCCATGTTAAGTGTTATTGCCACATTTCCCTGTTACAGTTATCATGCTTTATCATGCCTTTATGTTCATGTTTCTCTTGTGCTCCATTGATATGCATGTTGTCTAATATGTATTTTATTCCTCATGTTATTCCATGTTTATTCCTTTTCTGGGATTTATAGCTCACCCTTTTCTTATGCATGTCCTCAGGTTATCCCATGCAATGTTAAGTATGAGGGAATATAGTGGTCATGTAAAGGAAGTTTTCAATAAAGAAGTGGTATTTAATCTTTTAAGTTGTTATGTAATTATCCTAATCCCCAAAGACACAAAACCTATTAATCTTCTATGTTGTATCAAGTGAATTTTATGTAATAAATCATGTTTTAGTGTGTAATAAAGAGAAGGTTTGTTATAATACAAATGAGATGTAATGGTTTAAATGAGTGGGTAAACTCATTGAATGGATTTGAAAGTAATTTTTCATTTAAGTGGGTAGGCTCATATGTTTGGAAATTTTTAAAGGTATGAAATGGTTGATGATTTATAGAGATACCATGGATGGATCTCCATGGATATGGAATGGGGTAGTAGACACCTTGGATGAGTATGCACCTTGGGTATTGATTTCGTGGGATGCCCTGGGATTTTATACCCCTTGGATCCGGCTTTTTGGACTCACATAGGACATGTTGGTACACATGATCCTAGGACTCCAACTAGTTCCTATACCAAGTTTCCATCAAGATTCTTCTGGGACTCAAAAAAGATTCCTTGGTCTTTTACATCTTGGATCTATCCCTTCGTGGTCTACACTTCATTATATGGCACAGACGTGGGATATATGATTCTGGTTGTACAGTAAGGTCATGGGGTTTTTATATAGTTTTCTTTATACGGTAAAACTGTGTGGATAATATATGGATGTTTGTATGGTAAGGCCATGTTGTTTTCTTATATTTCTTTTATCTACATTATTAGAAGATGACACTTGTTTCAAGGAACCATGAGAGGTTGTTTGGTATTACTTGTTTGCAATAGTTATATGCCTTGGGCTTTCACACTTACATTACTACATACTTGCAATTGTTTATCATGTTTCATAGTGATTCTTAGAACTATATAGATATTTGGGTGGAAACCTACTAAGATATTTATCCCACACCCTATTTGGGCCTCTTGGGGACCCAAAAAGATTATATGGTTGCAAGTGATAGTAGGGGAAAGATTCCTAACACTAGTTGTTGATCATTGATTTAGAGAATGGGAGCATGGGACCATGCCGAGGCTTGCGATTTTACTAGGTCATTTTTGGTATTTTGGATTTTGGATACTTTTATTTTACTATATTTTCAGGTACCCATTTTTACTATTTTATAGATACATTTATCATCTACATCATGGTATATGAGACACTTCTAGCTAGTTATATATTCCTCTCTTGATTGTCTTTTTTATATGTTGTCTTCTTATTGTATTTTCTTCATCTATTGAATGTGATTGACTTTTGTTGTGATATACTCTGGTAATTAGGGCATAGTCTCCCCCAATGACTCACCTAGGCCCTCACCAATAATCACCATCCTCTGGCATTTGGGGAGATGAACTTGAGGCCATGTAGCCAACTGGGCTCGGGGCACTGTTGATGTCATTTGGATTCGAGACATTATAAAGTGGTATCATATGATTTTCTTTTATTTTTTTATTTACCTTTTGGTGAAAATAGACAGGGATAGGAAGAAAATGAAATTTTTTAATGAGCCTTGCTCAGATGTAGCTAACCCATGTATAAGAAAAGGCCAAATTTCCCTGAATTAAATTTCTATTTTCTATTTTTGACTATTATAGATGATTTTATTTCACCATTGGGTGAAGCACATGATTTATATTGATTCTATTGATGCAATCGTGGGTTCTATTTCTATTTTATTCAATGAGATGATGGTATGCCATCTCGGGTATTGTGTAGGTACTTGTTAGAAATAAAATGTCATGAATTATGTCATTCCATTTAGGATTCATTATTTGATGCATGTTGTTTTGATAGGTGTTTTGATAGTTGAGACCGCTATTATGATAGACTTTATGTAGAGGATAGACGATTGATGTCATCTTTCAATTCATAAGGTGTATGGGCCTTTATGAAATGGAAAATTACACACCTTTTAAATTAAAATTTTAAAGTGAATTTGATGTGTGTGGATTATATGGGCATAAAATTTTGGTTCATGAGGTGTTATGGGACCTTGGGTATTGGAACATGATGGACCATCGGTTAAATCATGTGAACTAATGACTGTTAAATGAAAATGAAATGGAAAATAGAGACTTGTCCTAAATCCGGATTTTTAGTGAGAAAGAGGCAGTTTCTCTAGTTGTGTTATGGTTTTTATGTATACAGTCCTAGATTTAGGATCAGGTTGTGGGTTATGACTTTATTTTAGGAGGGTTTTGACCTGCCCTATGCTTTTGAGCTAAAAATTTGATATCGTTCCTTTCTGAGGAATTTGTTTGTAATTATAGATTAATGCCACCATGATGACCTCTAGTGGTACACAAGGAGGGTTGTGATGACCATGCTCCGAAGGTGGAGGGACATGGAATACTAGTGGATCCTCCTTTAGTTACATATATTTTACATGAGATAGTTTTAGACACAGGTGCTGAGGCACAATTCTGTGAGGGGTTATTTCTCTATATACATAATTTTTAGGGAGTACTGCTGCCTTCCATGACTATGGATGAGATGACACGGGTGTTCCAAAAGTAACATCATTCCATGTTTTTAGGGGATGGTATTCCATAGGCTGTTGAGTTGTGTCTTCAGACCATGTTATCTATCTTCGAGCATCTGGAGATGCCTCCTAATAGTAGGGTCAAGCTAAAAACTTATATGCTACATGGATCAGTGAAGTGCTACTGGGATGCTCTAAGCTAGGCTGACGAGATGTGAGATATGGGTTGGATGGATTTTTAGACCCACCTCTAGGACTAATTTTACCCTGAGACTCTATGATTAGAGCATGCTAGTGATTTCATATGTCTAGAACAGGGTGCCATGACAGTTATGCAATACTCAACACTCATTGAAAAGTTTCATCATTTTGCATTGATATACCTTGATGATGAGAATTCAAGAGTGAGACACTTTGAGGAACATCTCCGAAATGATATCATATCCTAGGTCAAAATGTTTAGGTTGACCTCTATCACTGATATTTTAAATCAAGTTCTGATTACATAGAGGAACCAGAGGGAATTTGTGGTCATAGAGTTAGGTGGGGTTTCTTCTCTACCTAGTGGTTCTACATATTTTGGCAGGAAGCATCGCTTTGAGTCTTTCTAAAATATGAATGAAAATTAGGATGTGAGTGTTGGAATCTCGGTGTTTTTTCACCAGCATGGTTGGTGAGGCCACATGAAGAATCATTGTGACAACGACACCATCGAGTGACAAGCTTGCATAAGGATGGGTCATGTGCAACAATTTTGTAGGACCATCCCTACAAATATGAGTGGTAGGGGTTAGATCCGATGTCAGGTTCATGAGAAGGTTTATTAGCTTCAAATCAAGTAGGGATATGGAGTAGTGTTGGTCAATTAGGTTGAGATAGTATTTTACATGGAAGAGGTTTCCAGACACCAGTTATACCTAGACATCATAGTGGACCTACACTGGGTAGTGAGGTTGTGTCATAGGGCCATGGTATAGGCCATATCAAATCTGTATATCCAACCCTTAAAGAGAAAGTTTTCGGACCATCTATGGTGAGAGTTATGGTCTTAATAGCCTCTATTATTTCATCTTCTCTTTTTGATATAAGTGAATCTCATAGTTTAATAATTTCACCTTTGGTGAAAATGCTTGGGCTTATTTTGTGGTATTATGAGGAAATTTCGATGTTATAAATATCATTGAGAATCAGAACAGATGATGTGAACTCGTGTAGGGAGTTCCCCTAGAGGTTGGTGGGTGTCACATCATCTGGGATCTTTATGTCCTTAAGATGATAGGGTTTGAAATCATTCTCAGGATGGCCTAGTTAGTATTTTATCAAGCTTATGTTGACTTCAATCACTGGAGGGTGACTTTCCCATCACCATAGGGTGTAGTGTTTACTCACAAGGGTGAATGGGATGTCCCAAGGAGTTGATCTAGACTAGAGTATCGTGGGTTGGGCAGAATGACAACGTAGATTGCTAGTTTGTTTTTAGAATGTCAGGGAGTGAGTTAGGAGGACTTTCCTCCAATGGTTCATTATTTTAGGGATATGTTCCTAGATGAATTTTCTAGTTTACCACCTAATAGAGAGGTCAATTTACCCCATCAAACTAGATCTAGGAGTTTCACCAGTATCCATTACTCCGTACAGGATAGCTATGATGGAGTTAAAGGAACTCAATTGGCTGCTAGAGGATTTAGAGAAGAAGGGGTTTATCTAATCCAGTACTTCTCTATGGGGTTTTATGATCCTTTTGTGAAAATGGTAGATGGAACTCTTAGGCTATGTGTGGATTATTAGAAGTTGAATCAGCTGATGGTTAAAAACTGATATCCCTTACCAAGAATAGATGACCTGTTTGATTAGCTTCAAGGATCCTGATTGTACTCAAAAAATGACCAGAGGTCAGGATATCACCAAGTACATGTTCGTCCTACAGACAAACCTCGTATATACTTTTGTAGTAGGTATTTTCTATATGAGTATATTTTATGTTGTTTGGTCTCACGAATACTCCATTAGTTTTCATGGTGCTAATTAATCGCGTGTTCGATCCTTACTTGGATTCCTTTGTGGTGGTTTTCATGGATGATATCTTAGTGTATTCTCAAAATCAACATGACCATACCAACCATCTTGAGATCATTTTGAATACACTTACTGAGCATCATTTATATGCTAATCTCCCAAAGTTCCACTTTTGGATGAATCATATTCACTTCCTAGGTCACATCACCTCAGAGAAAAGAGTATCAGTCGACCCAGATAAGGTGAGAGCTGTAGTTTCTTGGGATAAGCCCAATAATATTTTTGACATATGAAGTTTCTTGGGGCTATATGTTTACTATATACATTTAATACAGGACTTATCATTCTTATCAGTGTTGTTGATGGGGTTTAATAATAAGGGTTTGAAGTTTGTATGGTCATATTCATGTGAGACAGCCTTTTAGGAGCTCAAAATTAATGTTGACATCCACACCAGTCCTGATACTACCATATCATTGAAGGAGCTACACTATGTATTGTGACACATAGGATATCGGGATAGGAGTGGTGTTTATGTAGTGGGATAGAGTATTGGAGTACAGGTCTTAATATTTGAGGTCACATGATAGGAATTACTCCATACGCAATCTTAAACTTCCTATAGTTATTCATGATTTGTGTTGTTAGAGAAACTATTTACTGGGAGAGCATTTTGTGGTGTACACGGATCACAAAATCCTCAAGTATATATTTACTCAATGTGATTTGAATCTAAGGCAGTGAAGGTGGGTGGAGTACCTACAGTATTTAGACATTGAGCATGACTACATACCTAGTAAAGGAAATACAGTGGCCAATTCACTGAGTAGGAGGACTTAGATACAGGTAGTTCGGTATGAAAATAGCGAGTGGCAACTTATCGTACTGTTCTTTGAGATGAATCTTTAGGTGCATGATAGTCAGGGACAAACATATCAAACATCCTTAAATATGAACTCTACCCTGTTGAATAGAGTAAGGATTAAGTATTTATTAGATTCATAGGGCCTAGTCTTATTGTAGAGTGTGGTAGGTGAGGTCCCTTCTCCTAGTTAAACCATACGCATTGATGAGATCTTGTTTATCCATGTATTTTTTTGGTTTCCAATGGATATACATGAGAAGCTGATGTGGGAGTTTCATTCTGAAACTTGGTCAGTGCATCCCAGAGTCACTAAGATGTACCATGACTTGCGTCGTCATTACTAGTAGTCAAGTATAAAAAGAGATGTGAATGGTTTTTTTATGAGGTGTTACACCTATCAGTAGGTGAAGGTAGAACATCAATGACCATATAGGTTTTTACTGCAATTACCTATTCCAAAGTAGAAATGGGATGATGTTGTGATGCATTTTATGACTATTTTATCATGGTCTCCTCGAGGTTTTGATGTTTTGTGGGTTTCTTTTGATAGGATCATGAAGGTTTCTCATTTATTTCCAATCAAGGAGACCTTTGATGTTGATGATATTGGAAGGTTGTATATCTGTGAGATAGTATGACTTCACAAGGGACCATGAACTATCATTTAAGATAGGGGTTCCCATTTTACGTCTTGTTTCTAGCATTGATTTCAAAGGGAGTTGGGTACAAAGGTGCTTCTGAGAAAAGCATACCACCCTTAGACTGATGGTCAGTCAGAGCATACGATACTGGTGCTAGAGGACATGCTGAGAGCATGTGTCCTGTATTGTGGGAGCTCTTAGGAGAGGCACATTCCCCTGTTTTATTTATCCTATAATAATAGTTAACAAGTGATGATAAGGATGGAAACTTACGAGTATTTGTACGGTAGGCCAGGAAAATCACCCTTGTGCTAGATAGAGATAGGTGAGGTAGCTTTATAGGGACCTCATCTCATGCGGGATACTTTTGAGAAGGTCTATTTGATTTAGAAGTGGATGGATACTGCACAATATTGACATAAATCATAAGATGATCACTATAGATGATCTCTAGAGTTTGAGGTCTAGGATCAGGTCTTTATAAGTGTTTCAACAAGTTTGGTACATAGACAGATCATAAGATAGGGGAATATTTTTCCATGGTATATTGGTTTGTTTGAGATTTTAGTGAGTGTTTGGTCGGTAGCCTATCGGTTGTAGTTACCTTAGATGTATCTATCCATGTGAAACATCTTCCATGTATCTAAACTATGTTGTTATCATTCAGACTCATCTCACACTTTTCAACCCAAGTAGGCTGAGCTATATGTTGATGCATCCTTTGAGGAGCATCTGATTCATATCATTGATAGAAGCATGAAGGTTCTATGAGGACGTTGAGTTTCTCTAATACAGGTTTTATGGCATCATAGCTATTTACAAGATGATACTTGGGAGTGGGAGGCTGACTTACGTGCTCAGTGTCTAGAGTTATTTTCAGAAGGATCCTAACCACCCTTGAGAGGGAAATTCCCAGATGAATTTCTTTAAGGGATAATATTATAAGATACCGAGTTTTTCTTTAGATACAGATATTTTAATTTACTTTTTTTCCTTAGTCCCTAATCTGGTCTAGGGTTAGGTTGGGTTTTTTTGGTAAAGAAGAGGTGAGAAGGTTGTGTACTGGTTTCAAGACAATTACACAACATGTAATCTGATTTCAAAATGTATAGTGGTCTGTCCAAGACCTTTCATGATGTGTAAGGGGTTTTCCCCAGAAATGGAAAACTTAGCATTACACACCATGTAATTAAATTACATGTCGCGTAATTTCTTGATGAAGTTTTTTAAAAATAGAGGCATGGGCCTCTATTTTTTGGACAGAAACCTTTTTCCTATTGTTTAAAGCCTAAAAAATCTCTTATCTAGATCTTCATATCTAGTACCCATCCTGACTCTGTTTCTTTTTTCATCAATCATGTTGGAACTGCATCGGTAAGTCATTGATTCCTTTTTATCCATTCTTGGTTCTTTGGAACAACATTTGTGTTGTTTGGATTTAGGATCTTATGCACTAATATCTCGTTCTTCATCTATTCTTCAGATTTATTTCAATCCAGGAAAAATCAGGACTTGATACTAGATGATCACTCCATTGTCATGATAAATTAGGTGTTATATACTTTTCTTTAGACTTTTGATGCTTTATAGATATATCAGCCTTTTTCGCATGTTGGACTTTTCGGCACGGGCCTGGTTTTGAAGTGTTAATATTAAATAGATGAAATAGAACCTATTAGGGATGCCCTTATGTTATTTTAGAATTTTTTTTGGTTTTTTCCCCAACCCAATGCCACCCATGGGGTTTTCCATGCCTTTTCTTTAGTTTTGATCATTGATGAACTACCCAAGGGGTGTGACCTTGAGTTTTCTTAGTTTAAGGAAGATCGGTTAATCTTAAATGAGGTTGAATTACATGCATAAAATATTTTATTCCTCCTTTCCTTATGTTATCATAAAATTCCATTCCTAAGTTGATTAAATTCTTAAATGGAATTTTTTAAATGAGTGGGTATACTCATTGGTTGTTTTTAGATTTCTTAGATAGTTTTGTTGGTAATTGTGAATAATGGGTGGGTATACCTGTGTGATGTGTTGAATGGAAATTTATGATAAATGGGATGGTATAACCATGTGACTTGATTAAATGTAATTGGATTACATGAGTGGGTATAATCATGATATGTAATGGTTTAAATGAGTGGGTAAACTCATTGAATGGTTCTGAATGAATTTTTTTACATGAGTGGTGTGAAATGGTTGATGATTTATATGGATTTCATTGATGGATATTCATGGATATGGGACATGGTAGTGGGAACCTTGGATGAGTATGCACCTTGGGTATTAATTTCTTGGAAAGCCTCGGGCTTTTCTACCCCTTGAATCTAGTTTTCTTTGACTCGCGTAGGACATATAGGTACATATGCTCCTAGGTTTTCATCCAATGACTATACTGAGTTTCCATAGAGATGTTCTTGGGACTCAATAAGGATTCCATGGTCTTTGACACCTTGGATCCAGACCTTCATGGTCTATACTTCATTATAAAGAATGGTCTTGGGATATATGACTTTGGTTGTACAGCAAGGTCGTGGGTTTTCGATATGGTTTTCTTTATGTAGTATGGTCGTGTGGACAAGATATGGATGGTTGTATGGCAAGGATATGTTGTTTTCTTATATTCCTTATAACAACCTTTTTAGGATCCATAGTTGTTGGAGGGAGCCGTGATAGGCTGTTTGGTATTACTTGTTTGTAGTAATTTTATTCCATGGGATTTCACACTTTCATTACTGCTTACTTGCACTTGTTTATCATATTGAATAGTGATTCTTAGAGTTTTATAGATATTTGGGTAGAAACCTACTAGTATGTTTATATAACACCCTATTTGGGACTCCTTGGGGGTCCCAAATAGATTATATGGTTGCAGGTGATATTAGGGGGAATTTCCCTAACACTGGTCGTTGATCATTTCTTTGGAACATGGGGTCATGGGACCAAGCTGAGGCTTGCGATGCCATTGGGTAAATTTTTATTTTTATTTTTGGATTTTAGATACTTTTATTATACTATATTTCCATATACAAGTTTTAGCTATTTTCTAGATATAGGTATAATCTGCATCATGGTATATTAGACACTTCTGGATTGTTATACATTCCTGTCATGCTTGTCTATTTTATCTATTTTTTGATTATTTTATATACTTATTATATTGAATGTGATTGAATTTCAATGTGATATACTCTATTATGGAAGAAATATTCTCTCTAATGACTCACCTAGTCCTTAGATACTAGTTATTAGCCTCTAGGAATTAGGGAGATGTGCTTGTGGCCTTGTAGCCAACCAGGCATGGGGCACTGTTGTGTGGCATCTAGGTTTGTGACGTTACACCTATAATTTAATAATTATATATCATGGAATATATGATCAATTAATAAGTATTTTATCATGCCATATAATTTCAATGTGAAGATGAAAATAGTGTTTTTGTAAAGAAGAAAAAGGACTGTCATATCAAAAACACATCTACTTTTTATAAGGGGATCCCTTTTGGTGGGCCTCAAGAATTCCATCATCTTCTTCAACATAGTCTAGATCGCAATTTTTAATATATTACTATAAGTAATTATTAAAGTGTTTTATCAAAAAATTGTGTATAACATGGTGGATGTTGAAGTTATGAATTTATAATTCTTGTTTCTAGACTTCATCCCCCATTTTGCTGCAAGCAAGCCTTGGACTATATAAAAATGTTGAGCAAAAACTAATCACATCTAATAATTACTTTATTTACTATTTATGACATAACTTCTTGGGGATAGAACTATCATAGATTCATAATGGAAATATAAACTAACACTTCCATCTAGTGAGGCTAGGTTGATGGAGATTCTTTACTCTTAAGATTTATGGGAAGGTTCACCCACCTCTTGATCTCTCTTCATCTTGGGTGATTTGGGTTATTTTACTAATCAAAATGGGAGTGGTGGAGGTTCTTAAAATCACTCTAATACCTCTATATATCTATGTCTTATAAAAGTATATGTTGAGGCTATATAAGATATAGTTGTCGAGGAGACATATTAGGTTTATTTTTATCACTCCAAGTTTTTAATGGAATGTCAATTGAATTTTATTATGATATAAATTGAACTTATCCAAATTTTTTTGTTTATTATTTATTTTAAAGTGGTTTTATAAGGGTTTTGGGTATTTTTATGAAGTATAAAGTCTTCTTTGGGTTGAATGGCAATAATTTTTTTTACTTACACCTGGTAAGCATGTCCCTTTCCATGCCTTTTATTATTTATTGTTCTTGTAAATTGGTACATGATTTGTGATTTATTTTAGAAAGTGAAATTCATAGATTTAAATATGTATTTGAAATATAAATTCATGTTTGGATAGTGAAAAGTCGATGTTTGTTATATTACACCCTATTTATCTGTGACCCTTTGGTATTGTTGATATAAATGTTGAATTAGATCATATGGAATGATAAAATATTTATATTTTTCTTTGGAGGGTTTATGGTGGTTACATGTGAAATTTATTTCCTTATGATATTTATATTTAATTATTGCATTGATACAAATTCCTTGGAATCCTTGGGTATCTATGTATGAGTTTAGTGACAAGTACATTACTAGTTCATGATTCTGCTCTAACTAGCCTTACCCAATTTAGATATGTATTCTATTATGGATTGTGTGGATGAGTTTAGTATTACTCCATTAATATATCCATTCTTGGAAGTCCAAAAAATTAGGATTTTTCTTAGGCTAGTGACCAATATGTAGTTGGTGGAAAAGTATAATGATCCTAGATTTTCTCATTATTTACTAGGATTTTGTCCCATGATGCTTGATTAGTGGTTTTTTATGTTTGATTATTTGTTATTATTATGTTCATTCACTATTCTTTTATGTCCATTGCTATTTTTTTAATAAATAATATTTTAAAAAAATATTAAAAAAATATTTCCTTGACTCACCCCCTCATAATAAAGGTATTTTCACTGTTTATTTTTAAACAAGATTTTATAGTTTTTTATATAAAAGTAAGTGCATATAATCATTAAAGGTATCATTGGGGGATTTTTACTCACTCCCAACATTTAAACCTTTGGGTGAATGTATATTGTTTTTCTTGAATCGACTTTTAAGTGGGAGATAATACCTCCCATTCTTTAGGAGTGCACCATGTGCTTGGGTATATAACTATAGAGGTGGTGTAATATGAGGAGAATTTGTTGGTATCATGGAGTTTGTTTAGGTATCTGGATGTTAATTCATTTGAATTTTAGACACCAGAAGTTCACTCATTGAAATTTCAGTCTCTTGTAGTTCACTTTGTCCTTGTCTGGATAGTGGAAATAAGAACCTTAAAAATATGGTTCAGACCACTGAAAGTTCTAAAACTTCTTATGGATTCCACTTATATTGGTCCTTGGGAAAGTTGAAAAATGTAGTGGTTGGGAGGGTTGAGTTAGTGGAAGTCTCAGCTAAACAGATAAGTCAAAGTATTGTTGACTGTAAATATTAGGTGTTAGTGTTACCTGTTTGACTAGAAATAAACAACTATAAATATATGTAGAACTAGCTACTAAGGTTTTGATGTGAATTAATATATTTTACTAATTTACAAAATTATAACAATGTATTTCTTAGCTACAATTTTTTCAAAATTTGTACTTCCAGTAATACAATAGTAAGCAATGTTCTCTCACTTATGTAGTAAAAAATTCTAAACCACATAAAAATGTATGTTCTTTCTTTCTTATTTTTTGAATGATTCCTTATCTATATATGATACATATTTCTAGTGGTGATTAGGGTTCTTCTTTAATTCATAATTAATTTTCTACAAGGAAAAAGAGGAATATCTAGTAGTTTGAAATGTTGTTGTTCTGATTACCAATGGATATAAACTACCGATGAAATCATGGTTCGACTAAATGATTTTTTCTATTGGATTTTTATTGAAGGTGGATTCATCCACCAAATAAGTGGTATCATAGGATACTTTAGTTTGAAAACAATCATTATTTACAATTAATTTATCAATTAACTAAGAGTCATATTGAATTTTAGTTGGTCATAATATCATCTAAAAATATAGAAATGGATTAAGGAAAGGTTAAAATTCATCAATTTAATATAATTGTCTTTTCTTTCTAGAAGATGTGGATATAAAACTATATATTTTAGAAGGATCTTGAAATTTTTTTGGGTTAGTAACCTGAAAATATGGAGAAATAGGAATGGTAAAACTAGATATAAAATCACTAGGCTTGGTGAGGATGATGTTTCCATGGAATGTTGTCTTAAATATATGGGAGAAGAATACTAAAACTGCACTTATAGAGGACCTAGAAGAGATGTATAAAAAATGATAAATTTAAACAAATTTTCCTAATTATACATTTTTTTATCTTGTGGATATCATAAGTAAGGTCAAAATAAGATCATTTGAATGACTTAAACATGATCAAAAGTTATCTCGATTCAATGAAGGTGAGTTTTTTCGATGATTTGTGGGCTATTCTATTACTCTCATATTTACCAGATTCATGGGATGGAATTGTAACTGGGGTAAGAAATTCCTAAGTAAAATCTAATCTTGTATTTGAAGAGTTATAGTGTTTGATCCTCAATGAGGATCTTAGTAGAATCAAGTTCCAATAACCTTATAGTATTTTCTAGAATAAAAACTAAAGGGGGTGCTCACCTCATTGGAAGAATAATTGATAATTGAAAGAAAAGACCACAGATAAGAGTCATGTAATGTAAACTAGTTCAGGGATTGCCTATTGAAATCATGCCAAGAGAGTACATCCTCATAAAAAATAAAAAAACACAAGGGAATTATTGGGTGAATGGCTATCATAAGTTCAAAATTTGTTAACACAATGTAAGAAGAAAACAATCAATTACTCACTATTCATAATCCAATAGATTCAAGGTCAGTTGACTCTTGTTCATCCTTATATTCATCAACCAATTGAGGATACATGAAAATTTATATATCAAGAATCCTTCAGGATGTTTATCTAGAAGATTATGAATCAGTAAAAGTGGTAGGAAAGGGTTATGTAAATTTATAGAAGCAGAATTGAAGTATTCTTTGGTTGAAAGGAGTGATACATATATAGGGTCGCAGAAGGAAACTAATTTCAGTGGGTCATTATGATGATGAATATTATTGATCTACTTTAAATAATGGATTCTGTAAAGCGACTCAAGGATCCATGGTTGTGGTGATAGGAGTAAAAGAAAAAACCTTTTATCTGAATAGAAGTCCATATGGGAGGGAAATGGATAGAATTTCATCCTCTAAAAATATAGTGGTCTAGAGTTGTAGACTACATCACCTTAGTAATAATAATGTGAATTTTCTATTAGGGAATGGAATTCTGAAGATCGATTTTACAACTATCGAAAATTGTGGAAGTTGTGTTCTTAAAAATAAAAAAAAGGATTCATTCAATATGAATAGCCAAAATACTAGATCCTGAAAGATAGATCTAGTTCACATGGATGTTTAGGGACTAACTATAGTTAAATATCATATAGGATCATGATACTTCATCACTTTAATTGATGATACCACATGAAAGTTATGCATTTATATTCTTAAAAATAAATTTGATGTGTTTGATTCCTTTTTACAATGGAAATTCATGGTGGAATTGGAGAGTTTTCAAAAATGGATGTTCTTAAGATATAATAATGGTGGTGAATATAATGGTTACAAATTTCAGAGATTTTATTGAATGAATTATATTATAATTAATAGAAAAATACCAAAACCCACGATAGAATAAGGTAGTATATGGAATGAATCAGACATTGATAGAGAAAACTAAAAGCATGCATGTGCATGCTGGTATTCCCAAGGCTGTCTAGGAAGAAACAATTAACATGGAATCATACTTTCTTAAAATATTCCATCCTCTGTTGTAGGGAAAATTCTACCTGAATAAATTTGTTCTGATAAACTAATAGAAGTTTCACACCTCAAAATATTTTATTGCATTACTTATGCTCTTATTGATTCCAAGGATAAAGATAAGATTGAAGCAAAGTACAAATCCTATTTTCTTATAGGATATGGAAATGAAGAGTTTGGATACCAAATTTGGACTGATTATCAATGTAAGATCATTATAAGTCAAGAATTTATATTCAATTAGAAAATATTATATAATCATTAGAAAATTTTGGAATCATAAGTTGAAGAGAAGAGGTCAACCACTAAATTAAAAACTGGTCTTGATGAAAACACAAAAAATATCACAAATACCAGTGATACCAAAAAACATAACCAATAAATTGTAATTTTGACCAATAGTAAATGTGCGAGAATGCTCAAGAACTACAAAATTATGAGGAAAATCTTCAGTATTAAAATAATCGATAGTAGGAACACCAGAAGTTCAAGTACATGAAACTGAAGTTTGAGTGAATAATGAAACTTACCTAATAATATATTCTAGAGTTTGATTATCCAGCTAATATTATGGTTTCTACCCAAACTACTTACTTCTAATGGATGTTGGTGAACCCAAATGTATAGAAAAGGTAGCAATACTCAGTGACTCAAAGTAGTGGGAGTCATCCATTGAGGAAGAGATAAATTCATTAAAGTTCAATGGAACATGGGAGATGACTGAACTACCAATGGGAAAATGAGTACTAGAGTACAAATTTTTTTACCATTTTAAAGAATAATATATTGTAAGAAGAATATAAAAGGCATGGTTAGTGGGGAAAGTATTCCAAAAAATGGAAGGAATTGATTTTTCAGAAATATTTTCACCTATAGTAAAGAATATAAAAATAAAAATAGTGGAAATAATTATTGCATCTGATATTATAAACTTATAGAAGATGGATTTCGATATTTTATTTCTCTATATTGATTTAGATTAGAAGATCCACATGATATTTCATAATGGGTTTTAAGATCATCATAAGGAGTGCCTTTTTGAAAATTGAAGCAAGTTTATATTTCCAGAAATAGGAACCACAATAATGGAACCATAAGTTCAATTATTTTATAAATGAGGAAGGTTTAACTTAGAGAAACTCCTACCATTGTTACTATTGGAATACCTATAATGATGTAACTTATATAATTCTCCTACTTTATGTTGACTACATGATGTTGGAAGAATCAAAAATTCAGAAAATTAAGGACCTAAAGAGTAGGTTTCCCAAAATATTTGAAATTATGGTTATTGTTAGAGTAAATAAAAACATGGGTAAGAGTATGGATAGGGTTTGAAAATTTTGTACTCTAGTGTTATCCCATAAATAGTACTTTCGGATGATCATTTAAAGGTTTCAAAATATTAGGTGTAAATCTGTCGAGACCCCCCTCATAGGATACTTCACATTATCCAATGCAAATATACCTTCAACAAAATATGAGGCCCACTTCATGTAAAAGGTGAAATATGATCTAGTTATTATAATCTTGATTTATGTGATGATATGTACATGTCCTAACATTTCCTTTGTAGTGGGAGTGGTGACCACGTTGTGGTGACACGTCAAATTGATTTTATATTTAAGTTTGATTTATAGTCTAGGTAATACCTTAGGTCATCTCTCAAGGAGGGATGGTGGGTTTAGAGTCTGTGTTTTTACTAATAAGTACTAAAATAGGGGTGGTTTTGAAAATAGTTTTTTGATGAAATTACTTAATTGAAAGTTTTAAAGTTGAGAAACCAAATGGGTTTTGAAAAATATGAGATAAAAGGGTTCATTTTTAGTTTACTACACACTTTCAAGTTCATTATTATTTTATATTAATTTAGGTTTGGATCAATTCTTTGGATCAAATTAATTGGAATCCCGATTAATTCCTAAACCTTTATTTCATTACTTGAAGAACCAAACATTGACATAAAAATCATATTGTCAAGGTCCAAAACTTATGCATGGAATAAGATCTTCCAAAGTAGATTGAAATCTCAAGAAATTTTGTAAGAAAGAGATTCTTGTGTTACCCAATCGGAACAACACAAGTCACACACTCAAAACCTCATACTGATCGGTTAGAAATTAAGAGCATCTCATTCACACACATCAAAACAAGAATTCAAATATGAAAGTATGTTAGATACATGGAAAGAAATGTTTTAACACCCAAATTACTCCAAACCAGAAGACAATATATACATTGCAACTCCCTGGACATGTGTGTAGATCCCTCACAATGAACGCCAACCGATTAGCTCGACATTAGGTGGAGGAGGAAGCTCAGGCGGAATTCCTTATTCATTCTCGAACTACCTATGAGGATAAGGGCCTAAAGAACTAAAAAGATGGTGATAGGACTCCTATGGAACTCAAAATTAGCCAAACTTCACTCCTTGGATGGACTTTTTAAATGGGGTGCCCAAGGTTCCTTTTTATAGCCAAAATGGGAAGTGGTTTTGGGCACCTAGATTTTGATAAATCAATTAGAGGATGGTTTTCAGCTACTCGAAAATCTAATTTCCCTTTAAAAAAACTGGAAAGTTGAATCCCAACATCTTTCATATCACCCCTGAAATTTTGGAATCATTTGGACAATCACACCTCTATATATTGACATATTACAGAACGCCTCTTTTGAATTTGTTCATATTCGGTGTCTTGGACAAAATAGTTCATATGGGACTCTTAGAAGCCGAATAAGGATTAGGTTCCTTGAGATGAAATGTATCTTAGTATATGTTGGACCATCCCACAAAATTTCAGCCAATTTGGATGCATGGTCTAGTATCAGTGTGCCGATTAATCCACTGGTGTGCTTGGATCCTACGCAGTTTGGCCCATATTTCTTGGACTTCATCATGGGTCTTCCAAATCACCTCAACCTTCAATGATATTATGAAAACAAGTAATGTTACCCTTTTTAATAGTGATAAAAATAAAATAACCAAATCAAACATGATGTACATTTTGTTATTATATTTTGAATTTATAATACAAATTCAGATTAATACAATGGTGTAGGGGTGAAAATAACACAGTGAATCGTGGTATGATCACACCCCACACCTAAACAATTTCACTCCTGGGAAAAGTTACATTTTTTGAAATTATGAATGTATATATTACCAACATCATGAATATTTAACATCTGAGGAAATTTAAATTCCATAAATTAACGTTATCAATGCACAAACCACACCAAGGATTTCTTCCTAGTGAAAATGGAAAAATATGTCTCAAAAATCATATCATAGTGAAATTCAAAGAGATTCATGATACCAAGTTGACAAAGTAATTCATAATTCAACCATGCCACTGACTCTCCATGTGTGTGTTTGAAAATCATTCCATTCTATTCTTTCAACTTTCTATCCAATAAATATAGGTTATTTTAACATTTTTCAGCTTAAAAGATTTTGTCCACCGAACATGCCCTACATCCTTTGCAATCATATTTCAAGACCCACTCACTTAAGCATCCCCAAAATTCAAACCATAAGCTCCCAGCCTAGATATCCCCATATGTTTCATATTTCATCACTCCCATCATTTATTTTTATTTTTTATTTTTTTTTCCGAAGTTTCATTTTGAACAAATCTCACACTCATCTCTCAACCCTTATTTGATCTCCCCATGACATTAATTTCAATAGTTACAACAAGATAAAAGGTTGAGAAGGAGTATTTTTTGACTTTCCTAAGACAACCCAAATTTTTTTTGATTTTGATCTTTTTTTAGGGCGTACAATAGTCGGATATCAGGTACACATGCAAAGGTCAATCTGGTACAGTAATGAAATAGATCAGATAAGGAACGAACATATGCAAATATCACTTTAAGATGAAAAATATTAACCTAACATATATTTACCTTATATTAAGTAATAAATATTCACAATTTGTGGTTTGGTACAAAAATGTGTGGAGATACTAGTGACATAGTTTTCCCAAAAACTACTCACAGAAGGGGAATCAATCATCTCAGAGTTTTCATAGAGATACAAATATTTATAGCATTGATAGAAAACCAATTCACCCAAAAATCGCTTCCTGATGTTAAATTTATAAAAACATTAATTCCAAAACAATTTCAGGTTTTCATCAAATGTTAAATAAACATGGAATAAAAAATTTCAGCATGCATTTTCAGCAAGTTCCATGATTTTGTGACCAGAAGGGGGAAGTAAAATACCATAAAGAAAGTGAAAAAGAGAAGAAAAAAACAATAAAAATACAGATAAACTAAAAAATATGGGAAAAAGTAAAAATAACATAAATAAGGCAAAATAGATAATAAATAAGAAAGACGATGAAAAATCCAAACTAACCCAGGAATGTACCCATCCCCCCACACCTAAAGTGTGTAGTTTCCTCATTGTAATAGAAGAGAATGTGGGAAGGAAGGACAAAACCTGGTGAGTTTAATTCATATATTACTTATTGAACATGTATTTTCTCCATCGGGGGATCCAAAATGGATTCATGGAAGTGCTTTATCCACATCCCATTGAAAGTGAAGGTTTTCTTGGTTTCTTAATTTTGAACTTGGATAACACCCAATGGAGAGAGGTTAGTAACAGTGTATGGTCCAAACCAACGAGAAAAAATCTTACATAGATGCAAATTCATCTTTCCATTGTAGACAAGGACCTCCTACCCAATGTGGAATTGGCGATGAAGGATAAGATGGTCGTGGGAAGCCTTGGTTCTCTCCTTATAAATCATGGAGTTTTTATATGCATCTCTTCTCATTTTTTCTAAATCCTAAATCTGCAAATTCTTTTGAGCACTCTCACCAGAAATATTATAATTGCATTATTTGATAGCCTATTAGGCCCAGTGCTCAATCTCAATAGGGAGGTGACAACTCTTTCCAAACACTAGTCGATATGGTGAAATTCCAATGGGAGTTTTAAAGGCAGTAAGGTATTCCCATAATGAATCATCGAGTCTAAGACTCCAATATTTTCTGTTGGGTTGAACCTTTTTTTCAAGAATTTTTTTTACCTCTCTATTTGACACCTCGGCTTAACCATTGGTCTATGGGTGATATGTAGTATACACTTGATGACTAACCCCATACTGACACAAAAGTGATTGCATTGTTCGGTTGTAGAAATGAGAACCCCAGTCACAGATGATGAACATAGGTAAGTCAAACCTATAAAAGATTTGGGTTCTCAAAAACTCTAAAACTACCATAGAATAATCAGTCCTTATAGCTCCTACCTCTACCCATTTTGAAACATAATCAACTTCCAGAATAACGTACAATTTTCCAATGGAATTGGGAAATGGACCCATAAATTCAATACCCCAAACATTAAAAATTTCATGAAAGAGTAATGGTTTTTGTGGAATTTTATTTATTTTAGATACATTACCCATTCTTTGAAAATGAGGACTAGATTTAAAAAAATCATGGGCATCCCAAAAAAGGATTGGCCAAAACAGACCAAAATCAAGGATTTTGCGAGGATTCTATTGGGGACCAAAGTGACCCCCACAAGCAAGAGTGTAGAAGAATCTAAGGACAGACTAAAACTCACTATCGGGGACACAGCGCCTGAGGACTTGATCCCTACATGTGCTCCAGAGGTAGGGTCATCCCAAATGTACCAACAAGACTCATGTTTTAGACGAATGACTTGGTTTTTATTTAAATCAGTAGGAATGTAAGATGCTACCCAATAATTTACAATTTCAACATACCAAGTAATACAATCTTTCACTCGGTACAATTGCTCATTGGGAAACATGTCGTTTATAAGAATACAAGGGGATGAGTCAATGTACAAGGATAGGGTAATCCTACTGATATGGTTATCCCCCACATTCTCTACTCCTTTTTTATCTCTAATTTCTAGATTGAATTCTTGAAGGAGGATCATCCAGCAAATGAGACGTGGTTTGGATTCTAGTTTCTTAAGGAGATACTGGAGGGTTTCATGGTATGAGAACACAATGACTTTGGACCCTAAAATATATGACCTGAATTTATCGAAGGAAAGCACAATGGCAAGAAAAAAAATTCGGTTATGGGGTTGTTTTCTTGGGCAGGGTCTAAAGTACGTGAGGCATAGGCAATGACATGTAGATCTCGATCGACCCTTTGTGACAATACTTCCCCAACTTCATAGTTAGAGGCATCACACATGAGCTCAAATGGTAAATCCCACCGAGGTTGTTGGACTACTGGGGATGACATGAGACTCCATTTTAACTTATTAAAAGATTCCTCACATTATTTATCAAAAACAAATTCTTTTTCTTTTTGGAGTAATCAGAAGAGGGGGAGTGTAATTTTACTAGAATGGAACAACGGTAAAATCCAACATGACCTAGAAAGACCACATATCCTGTACATTTTTTTGGAATGTTAGGGAAGAAATGACATCCAATTTTGATTTATCTACTTGGATGTCATCCCCAGAAATGACATTTCCCAAAACAATACCTTTATGCACCATGAAATGGAATTTCTCATAATTTAATACGACATTCCTTTCAATAAAACGACGTATAAATGAAGAAAAACTACCCAAACATTCATTAAAATAAGATCCATAAATAGTGAAATAATTCATGAATACTTCCATGAAATTCTCTAGGTAATCTGAAAAAAAAATACTAACCATGCATCGTTGGAAAGTACTCAGAGCATTGCACATACCAAATGGAATCCTCCTATATGAAAATGCACCAATGGGGAAAGTGAAGGTTGTATTTTCCTGGTACTTAGGGGAAATATAGATATGAAAGTATCCAGAATACCCATCAAGGAAACAATAGTGGGACTTACCCACTAGCCTCTCTAGCATTTGGTCAATGAACGAAAAATGGAAATGATCCTTCCTAGTGTGTTGGTTTAGTTAGCGATAGTTTATACAGACACGCCAACTATTTTTCACATGAGTTTGAACCAATTCATTGTTTTCATTTTTAATAACTGTAAGGCTATTTTTTTAGAAAATACTTGAATGGGATTTTCTCATTGGATATCATAGATGGGTTAAATTATTACAGTAGCCAATAATTTTTTTTACTTCCTTTTTCACAACTTCTAGGAGGTTTGGGTTTAGTCGACATTGTGCCTACCTCATTGGTATATCCTCACCATTTAATAAAATATGATGTGTGAAAATTTATGGGATAATACCAGAAATTTCAGTAAGTGTCCATCCCAATGCTTGTTTATACTCCCTAAAAAGTTCAAGTAGTCACAATTCATGCTTAGGAGGGAGTGAAGTAGCAATTATGACAGGAAACTTGTTTCCATTCCCAATATATGAATATTTTAAATCTTTAGGCAGTTGTTTTAGTTTTAATTCTAGTGGATTTTGGATTTATGGGATTGTGTGCGAAATTGAGAGGTCACCGGTCTCATCTAACTACTCAATAGTATCATTCTCAAATGAGGAATGAGATTTTACAAGCTTATCAATATCATTGATGGTCATTGGATCCTCAGTGTTTAAGAAATCATCAATTAATAAACATGCATGACATTTTTCTAGGCCACTACAATAATCAATGCTCGATTCATTACCAAGAATTTTAATCAAGGATGAAAATTCAGAAAGGGGATCATGGGAATGGAATTAAGTGTTTTCAGTGGAAGGGAGTACATCAATTGAATTTATTGAGAGAGAGGAATGTACTTCTGAGGGGTGCTTCATGGCATCAAGGATGTCGAAATAGACTATGTCACGACAAAATTACATAGATAATGTACAATTATTAACATTATTTATGGTTTGGGAAGTTTTCCAGAAATGTCTCCTCAATATAATTGGGGTGTGTCCACTCATCCTATCATCTTCAATTTAAGTACATCAAAATAAGCAGGAAAAAATAAATTTTGAACCCTCACAAGAACATCCTCTAACACACCAGAAGGGTGTGTTGTACTTTGATTTTCTAGATGAATGACTATCCCAGTTGGCTTCAATTATCCAACCTACAATGAAGAGTAAATGGATTGAGGAATCACATTTATAGAAGCACCTAAATAAATAATAGAATTGTAAAATTAATACTCTCCTATGGTGCATGGAATCGAGAAGGTTTCAAGACCATTGCATTTGGTAGACAGTGATGGTTATTTCAATTCTGAGACATTCCTCCCCAATCTTACCTTCTCATCACCTCAAAGTCTCCTTCGGTGTGTACACATCTCCTTTATAAACTTTTCATATCTTGGAATTTGCTTCACGAAATCAATCAATGGAATGTTAAACTGTACTTTTTTGAAAGTTTCAGATATTTCCTTATCAATATTAGTTTCTTTTTGTTTTCAAGGTTTGTTATCCCTTTGGTTAAATGGAATAGGAATGGTTGGGAGATGAGACTCATCGACATACACACTCTTTCCTTTGGAATGACTTCTCTCAGGACAAGGATTTTCTTCTCTTGGACCATTTTTGGCATTGGTTGGGATGGCGGTTTCCTTGAGAGGGGATGACTCTAATGGAGGTTTCATTTGGTTTTTATGTTTTTTTCCACTCTTAAGGGTAATGGTACTAATGTTTTCCTTATCTATAGAGTTTACTATTGGTTGAGAAGGTATTTTTCCTGACCCTTGACTTTGAATTTCCCCCACCGAGTTAGCTAGTTGGCCTAATTGGGTTTTAAGGTCTTTTATGGATGCCTGGGTGGTTTGATAGAATTGGAGATTGTTGGCAGCCATTTGTTTCATCATATCTTCTAGACTAGGCTCAGGTTTTGGAGGGGGTTGTGGGAAAGTCCTTTGGGGTGGTTGAGGATTTCTGGGTGGTGGTGGTGGATGACTACTCTAACCTTTTTGGTTAAATGTTTGATGAGGTTAGTTTGAATATCCCCTTTCCTATAACCCTAGTTTTCTTTCCACCCAGAGTTGTATGGATAGTATGGTTCTTGCCTAAAGGTTTGGTTATAGGGGCATCCAAGGAAGATTAACTCACAACTCTCAGAATTTTCTCTCAATTGGGATAATTGGTCAGAATAATGGGTGTTTAAAGAGAAGATTCCACAATGGATGGGAGGAGGAGATTGAGATTTCCCTTGGGAGAGAGCGAGTTGTCGTAAAATGGTACTTACCTCTTCAAACTTCATGTATACCTTCTTCTCGAATTTAGTACTTTTCACCTCATGGACACCTCAAATGGTTACATTGGACCTTGAACCAAATTGTTGAGTGTTTTGCGCCATGTTATCAATTAAGTTCCTTACAACAATTGGGGTCTTATCTACCATCACACCACCTGCGGTATCATTAATCATGTTTCTATCAATATGGATTAAACCTTAATAAAAATATTGTATTAAATTTTGGTCACTTATTTGGTGGTGTGGATAACTTGAACCTAACATTTTAAATCATTCCCTATATTCTTGTAGTTTTTCCCCTTGTGATTTCCTTATACCACATATATCTTTCCTTATAGTTTTAGTTCAAGAGGCTGGGTAATATTTTTCAAGAAAAAGGCATTTCATGTCTACCCAGCCTCTAATTGGTGAATTAACATTATAAATCTAGTCTCTCGTAGTGTCTTCAAATGAAAATGGAAATTCCCTAAGCTTTACATGTTCTTTATCCACATTTGTAGGTTTTAATGTTAAACACATGGTATGAAATTCTTTTAAATTTTTATGTGTGTCTTCTCCTATGAGTCCATGAAATCTAGGCAACAAGTGTATTAGACGATATTTTAATTCAAAATTGGGTGCCTCGCCTTGCATTTGAATATATGTGGGTTGGATGTCAACATTAGGAGAGGTTATTTCTTTTAGTGTTCAATTATTTTCATCCATTTTATACTCATTAATTTCAGTTTTGATGTTGGTTACAAAATAATAAGATGAAGGATCAAGAAGAGTGTTGTTGTCTTGTGTGTCCTCCTTCAAAGGGTTCTCTTGTGTGTCTCGGGGTCATTGACATAATATCCTCTCCAGTTCAGGTTCAAAAGGTAGTAAATATACCAAATTAGAATGTGTCATACACAATACCTACACAAGAAATAAATTAGATCACAAAAATATAGGTAAAGGTACAATATAAAAACAGATAAATGTTAACAAAATTTACAAAAAAACCTATAAAAAAACACACACTAAAAACCAAATCACTCCCCAGAAACAGCACCAAAATTTGATAGTGTTGTCATGAAACTTCAAATTGATTATGTTTTTAAGGTTGATTTATAGTCTAGGGCAGACCCTAGGTCATCTCTCAAGGAGATTTGGTCGGTTTAGAGTGTGTCTTTTCACTAAGAAGTACTAAAATAAGGGTGGTTTTGAAACTAGTTTTAGGATGAAATTACTTAATTGAAAGCTTAAAAGTTGAGAAACCAAATGAGTTTTGAAAAAAATGAGATAAAAGTGTCCATTGGTAGTTCACTACACACTTTCAAGTTCATAATTATTGGATATTAATTTGGGTTTGGAGTAATTATTTGGTTGAAATTAATTAGAATCCCGATTAATTCCTAAGCCTTTATTTCATTGCTTGAAGAACCAAACCTTGACATAACAATCATATTTTCAAGGTCCAGAACTTATGCATGGAATAATAGCTTCAAAATAATATTGAAATCTAAAGAAATTTACTAAGAAAAGGATTCTTGTGTTACCCAATCGGAACAACACAAGTCACTTACTCAAAACCTCATGTCGATCGGTTTGAAATTAAGAGAATCTCATTCACACACATCAAAAAACGAATTCAAATATGAAAGTATGTAAGATACTTGGAAAATAAATGTTTTAACACCTAAATTAATCCAAACCAATAGCTAATATATGCATTGTAACTCTTTTTATATGTGTGTAGCTCTCTCACAATGAACGCCCACCGATTAGCTTGACATCGGGTGGAGGAGGAAGCTCAGACAGAAGTCCTTCTTCATTCTAGATCCCCCTATGAGGATAGGGGCCTCCAGAATTTCAAAGATGAGGATAGGACTCCTATGGAACTCCAATTTGTCAGAACATCACCCCTTGGACAAATTTTTAAATGGGGTGCCTAAGGTGCCTTTTTATAGCCAAAATGGGAAGTGGTTTTGGGCACCCAGATTTTGATAAACCACTTGGAGGATGGTTTTTGGCTACTAGATAGTATAATATCCCATTTGAAAAAATAGGAAATTTGTATCCCCATGTCTTGACTATCACCACTGAATTGTTGGCATCATTTGTACAATCAAATCTCTATATATTGACATATTACAGAACTCCACTTTTGACTTTGTGCATATTCAGTGGCTTAGACAAATTAGTTTGGATGGGATCATTAGAAGCTGAATCAGGATTGGGTTCCTTAAGTTGAAATGTATATTAGTAAATTATGGACCATACCATAAAATTTCATCCTATTTGAATTTACTTTCTAGTAGCAGTGTGTGGATTAATCCACTAGTTTGCTTGGATCCTGTGTAGTTTGGCCCATATTTCTTGGACTTCATCTTGGGTCCTCCAAATCACATCCACCTTCAATGATATTATCGAAACAAGTAACATTCCCCTTTTTAACAGTAATAAACATAAAATAACTAAATCAAACATGAAGTTCATTTTGTTATTATATTTTAAATTTATAATACAAATTCAGTTTAATACAATGGTGTAGGGGTGAAAATAACACGGTGAATCGTGGTACGATCAAGTGGTAAGTTGTTTCTTGTCTAATATTGTAAAGGAGCGCATAGAAGCAGTGAAGTGGATCATATGATAACTAAAAGGATCGGTAGATATGGTATTGTTCTTTTGTGAAGATGATTATTTATAATTATTTTTTCATGTATATTTTTCTGGTGATTCCAACACTCTGAAAATTACATTGATTTTTCTATGTACTTTTGATGGAATGATGATCAATTAGATTTCATGACTACAGCTAGTGGTAACTTTGTTTGTTATTGAAGAAGAGTACTTTGCAGTTTTAGAATCTGGGAAGGATTTGATTTGATTAATGCACTTACTAAAGGAACATGGAAAAGAATTGAAAGGAGGAATTTTATTTTGTGACAGTCAGAGTGTTATCCACCTTTATAATAATATGGTATTTCATACAAGAATGAAACACATAGACTTAAAATTCCATTTCATACAAAACCGGAAAGAGGAAAAGGTGTTTGAGATTCATAAGATCCTAGGGAAGAAAACTTCATCCAATATGTTCGCAATTGTCTTAGCCTAATAAATTATAAGGTATAATTTTGCCTCAGTAGGACTCATCTAAACAAGTGGAAAATAAAGAGCACTACAACATAGAATGAGGATTTAGTTTGGCCATAGTGTTTAAGGATGCCAATGAGGTTACTTGAAGTAATATTTAAGTGGGAGATAGTTGGGATCATGATGTTTCTTCGAATATCCATAAGTTCACTCATCATAAGTTTGTACATCAAAAGTTCACTCATCATAAATTCAATCTCTAGTAGTTCTCTTTGGACTTATTAGAAAAATATCAATAGTAACCTTTATCATACAGGTCAAACCACTGGAAGTTCATAAAATTATGATGAATTTTGTGCATATTGGTATTTGTAAATAGTGAATAGTGTACCATCTAGGATGATTGAGTCATTGTAAGACTCGGTTTAACAGATAATTCAATGGATGGTTGATCACAAATATTAGAGGTTAGTCTTTCTTGTTTGATCAGCAATGACCCTTTATAAAGGGAGGTTGGACCATCTACTAAGGTGATGATCTAAAGTTTTATATTATACTTCTTTACAAATTTTTAATGCTAAATGTTTTAGCTATAGTGTTTTTAAAACTTGTACTTCTAGTAATAAAAAATTCATTAGTGTTCTCTCATGGATGTAGGACAAAAGTCTAAACCATGTAAAAACCGGTGTTCTTTATTTATTATTTTTTAATAATTTCTTGTGTTTTTTTTGAGTGATGATTAGGGTTCTACTAGACTAACTAAATCCATTGTTCTAAGATAAATTTCGATGATCTTGTAGTTTAAATTCATCTTTTTTGAACTACTGGTGGATACAAACTTTTGTTGAAATCATGGTTCAACTAAATAGTTTTTTATATCAACTATTCAAAATGTGATTTCTTCCACCCAGTAGGATCATGTGTCACATGTAGAGAGTAAGTATTTTTATTTTATTTATATCAGGATATATATATATATATAATAAATATAGGCTCAATTTTATATTTTTACATTTTTTAATATTATTATCAATAGATTCATTTATATTTTTATCTATTTGGAATTCCTTGTTTGGTAGTTTCTTGTAAGATTCCTTTTACGTGTGGCATAGAAAACCCAACTTATAAGTGTGTCTTGTGGGATTTTTATTGAATTCATTTATTTATTTTTTATTTTTTTATTTTATTTTTTATTTTTATTTTTTATTTTTTATCAAGGTTAAGTTATTCCTATTTTATACATTAATATCCTTATCACTTATTCAAATCTATGATGATCAGGAGGACACTTTAGGTTTGTGGCATATCTATTTAGGTATGATAGAGAAATATTTAGGTTGGTGTGTTGTGTTAATATACCTTGATTATATTACTAATAATTCCACATTCATTCAACTTTTATAACTCTTTACATTATTAACTAAAAATATGAGAGATTCTAAATGATATGAGGATAAATCTATGAGAGTTGTAAGGAAATGGAGTGTATAATAACTTTATTTAAATATAGAATCTATCTCATTCTCATGCCATAAATATCCATGAAAAACTCCCTATTAAATGGTATTATCCTCCCTCCCCCTCTAATAATCTACCATGACCCAATATTAATTCCATTATTCATCTTAAAATTTAAAAATCTAATTAAATCTCTATTTCACACTTGGCCAAATTCATTACTCTAAACCCATCAAAATATAGAAAAAGAAGGCCACAATAATAAAATTATCTGATCCAAAAATAAACATATAAAACATTGTGATAACTTTAAAAAAATTGATATGGTATCATCTAAAAAAATTAAATGATCAATTAAAATCAATAATATTGATGTTACAGCAATCCTTAGCTTACATTTTATATTTCAATAATAAAATTCTTTATATTTTCAAAATAAGGGATTTTACTATAACATCTCAACATAGATCTTCAAACCCAACCCTAGCACTAACCTATAATGTTACATGGCCCTTAGTATCATCCTCTGACCACTAATTTATGAATACTATAATAAAAAACCAATAATAACCATGGGTAATGATTTATCAACTTACTCATGTGATTAATTTCCCATAAATCCATTACATAGAAAACCCATCTATGTTAATGTATACAAGAAATACATAGGTCCATAAAATATACTCTAAAAAAATAAAACCTTTTAGAATAACTAATAAATAACATGAAACACCTCCTACTAAACTTTACTACTACCTCCAATCCTATGAAAAACCATGCGCAAAAACCTACAACTCAATAAAAATATTCATATCTAATCACATAATGATATGCATGCATGGGGAAAGTATAATATCTTAGTTGGATTCCCCCATGAATTCCCATACACCCTGATTATGATAAAACCAAGTCGATCATATGAGTTTAATGCAATAATTCCCTCCATGTCAATTCATGTGACTAAATCAAAACATTCCAATAAAACATAACATAACAAGATTCCAATAAAAATCAATCAAACAAGTCATAATACTACCATTTCCCAATAAATCAATCTACACACCCATTATAACTTTTAAAATTCATGTAACCTTCAAAAAATAATCTTCATCCATTTAGGTAACTCCTACCCACCTTCCATTCTTATCTTGATGACAAGGCCCATGTATAGAAGTAGTATTATCGAAACAATCCTCATCTGACCCAATAAGGCCCCTCCCCAAACATAAGTTGGATTTCCTCACATATTAGTAGTCTTGCCACCAAATTATATATCAACACATCCAATACATTTCATAATAATCACATAACAACATATTTTACAATTTCAAACTATATAAAAATTATCACCCATAATCCCATTCACCCATAGATTTTTCCATTTTCTATAAAATGATCACACACTTAGAAATATTACATTTAAATTCCCATAAATCCCCACATACCAAAACCATGTACCAAAATTCATCAATTAAAAAATATGAAACATTTTAAAATAAAGTAAAATATTTATTTTAAAAGTTAACTTGTATGTTATCTAAATTTATCACAAAATAATGTATAAGAGAATACTCATATCTTGATCATGATACCAAGGGAAAAAACCTTTCCCAAATAAAATCTAAGATTCCTCCATATTTATTCCACCCATAAACATAAAATTCAAAAAAAATATCCCTAGACCCTTGTGTCCTCAAACACTCACTAGCTATGTTTTTCCAACAAGAACAAAAAAATAATGAAAAGAAGATGGTAGATATGGGAGTCACTTTTTTATCCAACAATCAACCCCTCAAGATCCAAATGAGAACATATTCATAGGGATTAAGTCCACTATAATCACCCAAATTCCCCCATAGGATATGTGACTAATGTGAAGAATAAGGAAATGGGTAAGTTTTACAAAAACCAAGTTAAAATATCAATATTGATGGGTTTCTTTAATTGCTCACATTATTTAACTCCACAGTTAGCTAAACCATGCACATAATCAGGGGTATGGAATTTTCCTTCTCTTCAATTATGCATGGGTGTATACATAGTACAAACAAATTGTGTTTATAATGGTATTTAATGTACTAAATTCCAATTTCATTAATTTTATATCAACAACTCCTCCAAACATTACCAAAAACCTATTAACTTCCCTCCACACCATCCCTTGGATAATAATAAAACATTATTAACCAAACCATTTTTCCTGCAATGATTCAATCCCAACTGTCCCAAATCATTAGATTATAACAACAAAATGGGATCTTGTAACTCTATATCCCTTAAAAAAATTTCATACTAAAAAAAACTAGTTATATTCCCATATTAACAATGCTAACTTAAAATCTAGGTCCTAAAACTCTCCCCATCATTATTATTATTTTTATTTAAAATTCATTATGCATTGAGAGTCAAAAATTATTCTTCTCAAGAAACCACCATTATTTACATGCTTCCTACCATCAAAATTTCCTAATTACAATAATAATGTGTCCAATGGTGTTAAATAACCACCTTATTATGTGACCCATTTATATAAAATCACTAAAAAATCATTTCATACCATGCTTCTTACCCATTATATTTACCTCAACCCACATCATCATATTACATTAAAATCAATTTAATAAAAACCTCAAGTCACCCTACACAATTGTCAAGAACCAATTTATAACCAATGTAAAAATAAAATATACCAAACATTATCATCCAAGATAATCTTACTAATTTTCTATGTTAAAAACATTAAAATCATTTAATTCTTTGAAAACAAAAATTTCTATCTAAAACATTTATAAATTAAGTTTAAAACCAATTTTAGATCAATTTGGTTCTCTCACCCACTTCTTTTTATACATAAAAGAAAAAATACATTGTCAGAAATGGTATTTAATAAATCCCAATACCTATACTCATTTCTAAAATTCAAAGAATTTATCCAATCCACATGAATTTGAAATATCTATGTTTTTTCACATGGGTTTTTGAGAAAAAAAAACAAAAGAAATGTTATCTAGAAACTCATTGTTAGAGAACCTAACTCCTATAAGGACTTATAATTATATTTTAGAGGATTTCATAATCAAATAGAGATAAAAATATAATTTTTCATTAGTTTCATAGTTGGATCACATGGTTGGAAAATTGTGTTTAAAATAGTTCAAAATAAATTGTATTTGTTTTCCTCTACAGTACGGTTTGCCTCAATAATGCACCGAACTGTGAAAATTTTGTTTAAAGTGTGCATTTGTTGTAATTATAAAACTTTATGATCAATTTAAATAATTCTCCCCTAAAACATCTCCAATAATTTTTTAATAACTAAAATAACTTAATTAGGATTAATTTCAAGCTTTAAACCAATCTAAAGTTGACTCTCTTATTCATATTACATGTCTCTATGTTTCATGATAAGCACTAACCAAAATCAACCAAGAACCTAACCAACATAATAACTAATCAATTACTTAATGAAAAAAACCTCTTCCTTTTTTCAGAATATATATTTTTATTATTTAATACAATCTAATTTTATGGTTAAGTGGTAACTGACAACCATACAAACATAATCACAATTCAACACTAAATAATACAAAAACAAATAATGAAAAGGTTGCCAAATTCAAAAACATGTAGAATTTAATGTGTCCTCAAACAACCCAAAGATTCATGTTTCCTAAATCCACCATGTCACCTCACATCAATCCAAGAGTCCTCACACCCAAGGTTTCATGTTGTTCGGGCCTCCCAGCCACCATCGACCATCGAACATCGCTGTTACAGCACCACCAACCAAACAAAGAAATAATGTTTATCCACTAATTTAAAATATAGTTTCTATTTTAAAAGTTTATAAGAACCAAAAAAGGGTTAAGAACCTCTAAAAAACCAATACATAATTCCATAATAGAAAATTACAAGGAAATGATAAACCAAACATAAACCAACATCATCTACAGGACCAGCACTTGAAGTAGAACAAAGTCAAAAACACCCTTAACCATGTAAAAAATAATTTCATCCACTTTATGAAAGTATGAAATAGTGAAAAATTTTATCTTTCACTATTGAATAACCTCAACAACAACTGAAGAAAAAAACCTAAAGATAGAAGAGATAGGTAAGAGAAGTGATGTGATCTCAGAATCAAGAGGAAAATAATACTAGATGCATGAACTTAAGAGGATACTCACTAAATCTAGGACCATCAATTAAAAAAAGGCTAAAACCATACTCTAGAATCTAATAGGAGATAATTTCATGATTCAAAAAGTTTCCATAAAATAGATCAGGTCAAGGCCTCTCAGGGTAGGGAGACTTGGCCATAGGAACTAGAGGTGACACTGGAGGGGGCCTAGGTTAGTTGGATCTTAAATACCACTCTAGGGTGGAATTAGGACTGATCTATCATAATTAATAACCTTTACTAGGGGATGACGTATAAAATGAACTCATAAGTCAGTGATAGAAAAAATGGACAAAGATGAACCAATGAAGGCTAGAGAAAGGGAATTACTATGGAAAAAATACATGATGAAGAAGAGTGAGAATGAAGCCAGACATGAAAGCAAGTGTGAGAGAATTTACAGAACACCACATGGTGGGGAAAGAACCAAAGAGAAACAGGGGGCATCAAAGGTAAGGAGAAAATATGAAGAAGGAGGATATGGGAGATGATTTTAGAGAGGTATCATTCAAGCCACCCTGATTCAATATTCCACCAAATACAAACCCTAGAAAAGAGGGATATGGGAGAGACCATTCATAGTCCCTAAAAACCATCCTATTATACTATAAAAGAAACATGAAAACTCATTTTTCATTCTAAAAAAATTTAAAATACCCAAATCTTATAATTTTAATCTCACTAGTTATTCCTTCTAAATCCCAAAACATAAATGTGCAAAGTTTTATTTCCTTCCTAATAATTGAATACTTCCCAAGGATTTCTCGATATAATTCTACCACAAAAATATACAATTTTTTTCTAGATAATATCACAAAAATTATTAAAATTATTATTTGATGATATAGATAAAATGAATCTAAAACATAATATAGTAAGCTAGTGGTTATTTATACTATAAAACCAACACAATTTTACCATGATAACCATTATTATTTTCAACACCCACATATCTTTCCACTCACATATAGTTTCAACATTAATTATAATTTTATAGTATCTATTTATGGAGATATTCCCTAAATCCTTATATACATATGATATATTTTGGATATATTATATAGGATTATATGTGTATGTTATAGGGTATGATATAATTGAAACTTTGAAAAATCATGTGCCTTGGTAGGATATATTTTTTTTGTGATATTGAGATATCATACTAATATTGTAATTCCCTAACCCAAATCACCTTGTACAGGTCTGGGTTTTATATGGCATCATGTGTGACTCCCCATATGTAATAGGTTTCTAACTAGTAGTGAGGTTCTAAATGGTATATTAGGGTGACTATACCCTTAGTATTAGAATCCATACATCAAATTCAAATCAAGATTAGAATAATAGCATAAAGGGTCGGATGGAAGTGAGTAATAAAAATTCTATAATAGATTACATGGTTGGCATATCAAGTTATACAAAGGAATAAACTAAGGACACACATTTTGGCAGGTCAATCCATAGTATAAAAAAATAGAGAAAAAAGAGATTATTTCATCACTCTGGATTCTATCCTAGTACCGCCTCAAAATGCCAAACTATATCTCTTTAACTTCCTATCATTAATCCCCCTCTCTTTCCTGAATCCAAGATCATGATGTCTCTATATACTCAATATTAAAATATAGGGTGTGAGTACACAACCCAGTAGGATAATCACATTGTATCCTTAATACAATTGAATATATATATATATATATGGTGTATGACACAACATGAAGTAATACACCAGTAAACAATCAACAACACAACTGTCTAGTCATCATGTGCTAACCAATATATTAGGAACCATGGCCCCACCTGTTATGTAACTATGTATGTAAAAATGTTATTGTCAGACTATTCGTGTCTTAGAACATGCCACAAGGTCTACATGTAAGTTCATCACCCTACAACCATCTTTTGTATATCCACATTCAAACCTTAAGGAACACATCATGACCTAACATAAGGTGGTATTCTATATTTTCAACACATCATGACCCAACCTTAGGTGGTTCCCTATCCTCTCATGATGGTACATCCACCTAAAATACTTGATGAATTGGTTCACAATCATCCCATCATGGTCTTTCTCCCATGTAGGCATTCTGAAACCTTAGATACACTTCACCCCTGCATGGTCTACACCCATTTCAACTGACAATGTATGTGATATCCGACTAATACCATCAAGTGAACATAAGTCATTTTCCTTTGTCACAAAATTCACACTCCGCCTCAAAGAGTTTGTTTAGATAATTATGAGTAACCCAACCATATTGATACCTGATATAAGTTCTATGGTCTATAAAACACCCACAAGAAATTCATATCCTATAAAGATCATTTAGATATATTAATAATGGTTTTCATAGGTACACACACAAACACCACAAAAAAATTAAAATCAAGCATGGGTCTTAAATAACACAATAAACCACCATAATATCAAGCCCAAAACCACATAAAAGGGAACTATATTGTAATGAGATTCCATGAATTGATTCCCAACATTAATATACACCAAGAAACATCACCCAAAATAATCCCATATTCCAGGGATCCCTAGAACCAATCCCAATTTTTCACAAAATGGGATTCTATAAAATGATTCTAGAAGAAGAACATGAAAAGGGATTGAATTTGAATAGACTTTACCAATAACATATGTCACTAATAGTGGTTATAGATTCATTGGATATAGGATATGATTCTAAATAAATCTAGGATTAGATCCTTTATTTATTGAGTATATCTCTGTTATATTATATAGGAATTCATAGATCTGGACATAGTATCTTGGATCTATGATTTAACCCAAGAGAAATAGGAAAGATCTAGTGAGATAAATAATAATAGATAATAATGATCACACAACATGAATTCTCATAGCTCAAATCCTCTAAATTCACTGAAATTAGAGTTTGAAGGAAAGAGAATTTTAAAAAACCACCACTAGATTCCCTAGGTTCAAGAGCCATAGGCATAAGAAGAAGAAAAAAGGGATTCGGGGAGGTTTTTAGTTTAAAATTCAATTTTTATATTAATTAAAACTTTTTTCATGGTTTGGTCACATTATTTACTAAATTTTGTTCCAACAATGCAAGACTCTCTTACGCATCTAGGAACCCACATGGTTTGGCCACATGGTTTAGAAAACTATGCATCAACCATGATTTTCACCACTATCCCAAGTCATGTATTATAGGTAAGTTTCATAATTATATCTAACCATAAACCAACTCTATTCCATCCATTATACCTTTGAAACAAGTTTTAAAGTTTCCTAGTAAGAAACACATTGTTTCCCCTAATCATACTCAAATCGTTCACCCCCTTAAAGGCATTTAAATCCACAAAAACTATCTAGAAGTTACCCAAGACTTCACCAAAGGAAATAATAACTCAAAAACACTCAAATAAGTTTTATATGTAAGGAATAACGTACCTAAAAACAAATATAATCCATTATAATACCCCCTTTTTAAGAATTATCATCCATGAGGAGTGTCTCTAGAGATCCTGCTTAAACAAATAGGGCCATTAAGATCATATATCAAACTCCCAAATCCCAAGTTTACTCTTGGATTAATTCATATTACTATAGAACTTGAACACATAGTCCCCATCAATACCTTCTCACTCCATTCCAAAATATATAATGGTCATTCTAAAAATGAAACATCTCTTTCCAACTTAGTATCCTCCTTGTCGGTGATATGTAGAGGATTGAGATCATACCTCCAAAGTTAAGAGACATGGAACACATTATTCATACATATATATCATTGAAGGAGGTATAAATATTTTTCCACCATTATTATTCACTTAATGATATAAAATATCCCCACAAACCATGGTTCCATCATCCCTTTACTTTTCAAATGATTATGGCCTGGATAAAGTGACACCTATAAGAAAACCTGAACACCAACATTATACTCTAAAAGTCATATCCTTTGGTCAGAATAAGATAGTTTTATACTATGAGTGGTAACCAATTGTTTCTTAATCAAATAAAACCTCTCAGAGGTATCTTGCACATTACTCAGCCCAACAACAACTGCCCCACCTGCCTCATGCCAACACAGTAATGAGCTACATGGATTTCCATAAAGGGCCTCAAAAGGATTCATAAAAAACAAACCCTAAAAATTGTTATTATAAGTGGACTCTACCAAGTCTAGATGATCGTACCATGCTCTACCAATTTTTAGGACACATTTTAGAAGAATTTCCTCCGAAATAAGGATCTTACTCTTTGATTATCCATCTTTCTGTAGTTGATATATCATACTGAGTTATACTAAGTTCCCAAATACTTCTGTAAATATTTATAAAAACATGATGTAAAACATGAATCCCAATATAAAATAATACTATAATTCACTCCATGAATTCATAAAATCTCTAAAATATAGTTTTTTCTTAACTCATATATATAATGAGTCACTTAAATCAGTAATTAATGTGTTAACTTTAGTATCCAATTATCTATTTCCGAAAAAATATCATGACTTCACGGGATCTTGGGAAACCTCATCAAAAAGTTCATCACCACCTCTTCCCACATCTACACAAGAATAGAAATTATCTTAAGTAAACCCCATGGTGGCAGAAGTTTCTCCTTGATCCTTTAACAAGTCAGACAATGAGAGATAAAACCCGTGATTTCTCTCTTTATTTCTGTCCACCAAAAGTTCCTCCTAATATCATAAAAAATATTCATAAAATCTGGGTGAAATTCCCAATGAGATGAATTGGATTCTCTAATAAACTCTTCCTTCAAAGAAATAGGAACCATAACTCTCCCATGGAAAAATATCATGCCATCATTATCCATCTACCATCCTGGAATTTGATTACTTCCCATCAACCACTCCCACATCACTAAAAAATTGGGATCCAACAATTGGTTGGTTGATACCTAGTTCACAAACATTGATGTGATAACCAAGGGATGATAGTTCATCAACCCTCATTCCTCAAATGAATCCACCATCCACTCATCTAACAAGCTCATCAACTAACATTCCTCCTCTTAAGGTCTCTCTATAAGCTCCTTTGTTTTCATGCTCATGGAATCTACAAAAAAAATTGATTACCTGGTCATATAATCCATATTAAAGTCAAACATTTATATATACTCCACACTATGACTCTGTCTGAGATTTAGTTCTTACTGAGAGAAAATGTTTCAGAAGCTCTTATAGCCTATGTAAATGAAAAATCTCTCCCCAAAGAGATAATGTCACCAACACTTCAGGGCATGGACCATAGCTGCTAACTTCAAGTCATTAATAGGGTAGTTCTAAAAATTTGGTCACAGGTAACATGGACCATAAGCTACTACATAGTTCCTCTACATCATCATAGCTCCTAACCTAACACCTGAGGAATCACAGTAAACCGTATATCCAATCACAGGCTCATGAGGTGTCAGAATCGGAGCTGATTTCAATATTATCTTCAACTCTACGAAATCCTCATTTCACTCATCTATAAACTCAAAATTCACCCCCTTATTGATAATATCATTCATAAGTACCACCAAATTTGATAATAATTGAATGAACCATCGATGGTATCCCTCAAACCTATTGAAAATCCTGATCTCAAACACATTTCTAGGTCATTCCCAAGATGTCATAGCCTCTACCTTCTCTAGATCCTCATAAATTCTAACCTCAGAGATCACATGCCCAAAAAAACGTACTTCCAAGATTCATAAGTGAAACTTTGTGAGATTGGGATAAATTTTATGTGCTTAATGTGTACTCAACACAATATCTAGGTGTTTAGAATACATCTCCAATGTCCAATAGTATATAAGTATTTCATCAAAAAAATACCACAATAATGGAGTCAAGATATGGATGTAAGATCGTTTTCATGGGATCCGTGAACACTGTTGGTAAATTTTTCAACCCAAAAGGCTTGAAAACATACTCATATAGTTCATATCTACTCCTAAATACTATTTTAGGTATATACACCTCCCTAACCCAAAGCATATAGTAGCGTAATCATAGTTCAATCTTGGATAACCTTCAGGCTCCTCGCAATTGATCAAATAATTCATCATTTATCATAAATGGGTATCTATTAGTTATGATTACCTAGTTCATCATCCTGTATTACACACATAACTGAAGACTATCATCCACCTTATTTTTGAACATCATCAAAGCACCCCAGGGATATATACTTGATCTGATAAAACCCTTCACCTTCAAATCCTCAAGTTGCACCTTAAGATCCTTCAACTTCACTGATATCATACAATATGGAGGAATCGATATAGGTTGTTCTCCTATAATGAGTTTAATCTCAAATTTAACTCCCACATTAGGAGAAATTATAGAGAATTCATTTTTAAATGCCTCCTGATATAGGTCCACTATAGGAGTAAATGAAGATGAATCTAATTTTTGTTTCACCACATGAGCCAGGACTACAACCTACGCCATAATATCTTCAATCTGGATTAGGTCTGGTATCATTTTACCTACTCCAACATCCCACTCACTGGTTATCATAAACCTCTCCCCCTTGGTCATTTTAAAGGATACTCATCTTTGATAGTAATTGATTTTTACCTTATAACTTTTCAGTTGGTCAATGTTGAAGATAACATCAAAAATAGTCATATCTATAATCATGAAATCCCATAGACGTATATAGCTAGTAAATACCATGGGAAATTCTAGAAATATCTGGACATGATACACCTTCTTCCACAAGGGTGATTCAAGAGATAACAACTTAGAAAATAACTTGACCCGTAATTCAAGTCCATAAATAGCTTGAGTGGATATAAATGAATGGGAAGATCATATATCAAACAAAAAAGAATATAGCATAGATGTGACCAAGAATTTACCTTAAAAAGTTAATATTACTTATCCACAATCATCTATTACCTATTCCAATGAATACATCCTATTATAATTTGGCATAAATCCTTAACCTTAAGGCCCCTAGCATGCTTGAGTTGTCAAATTATAAGGAGTTTGAATCATCTGCAAAGTTCCTCCACCCCCATTCAAGGTTGACCTCACAAAACAAATCCTCGAGGACATTAACCAAAATTTTAGAGATGTTTTGACTTTCCACACTAGTTCCACTCTGTAGTTTTTTTTCGATAAGTATTTTTGAGATTATCTATTTCTTCCCAGTTGAAGCACCTAATGGAACCACCTCCCACAAGAAGGAGATGAAGAAATCATGTTCTGCATTTTCTACTTTCTGACACCCTAGAATAATACCTCCACCATCCTATTACTGCTACTGGAACAGTCACCCACATCATCAGTGGGGATTCCACCGATCAGATGACTAAAATCAGAAAAAATACCTATATCTCTTCCCCTCTTCAAAACCTTATCATAGGATAGGTCATTAAAAAGAACTTCTAGGTAGGATATTAGGTGAGATCTTCTAAGATATAACCTTAATTTTGGTTGAAATAAAATTTCAAACTTCATGTACCTCTATGCATCATATACATCCAAGAGAATAGAAAAGTAGAGTAAATCCATTAAATGGACAAATTATGCAATTACTATCATTTTTTCTCTATATAGTTCCATGAACTCTTGAGTGTGGTATAACTTCAATGTTTTTAGGAATAAATACTTGAATAATAAGTTGTTAAAGTTCATAAATGTAATACCTTCATTCCCACCTACCTAGATCATAACATCCTAGCATACCCTAGTAGGTCCCTGAAGTTTGAAAGTAGACAGCATCACCCATCGATCATCTATTGTCTCAACTACGTAAAATATACATTCAATGGTGTTGATATATTCATTAGTGTCTTGAGGACCCTAGTACCCAGTAATACTATTTGATGTTAAATCTATAAGTCCCAAGCATAATCGAACATTATCCTCAATGTCATTCCACCTTGAACTAGCACTAACCAGATAACTCTAGGATATAACTATTCAACTTCCTGAACAACTGGAGTAGGTTCAGAATCATGTTTAAGTGAATCCTCCTACACAACCGGTGGTGTAACAAGTGTGCCCCCTAGTGGGGTCATTCTGGCTAGCTACCACTGATGGTCCCCTAAAAATTCTTATTGGATAAATTTTATTTAATTACAAAAATATGCTTAGAATGCATATATTAGCATACTTAAGATATAAACTCAAATATTTTATCTACACATATAAGGGATTTCTACAGGAAAACCTATCCTGGGAGGATACCAATGATGATAAGGCATAACCCTCTTTTCACTACCCATGTCTCAATCCTACTCCTATATACCTACACATTATTCACATTAATATATATATATAAGAATTATCAAGTTCAAATAATCCGAATTTCATTATTGATTTATCATAGAAGAATAAGTAACAGATCATGACATTTAATTAAATGAACTAGCATGGATTGAAATCAACATGTTTATATGACACGTGATCATATGTGACTATTAATAATACATGAATGCACCTAAATCCAATAAACTATAACGTCACAATATAATAAATATTAGTATGAAACTATAAAGAAACAACTATAACAACAATCCCATCATTAGTGACTCATAGGTTCATCACATAAGAGCTTCTCATGCACTTATATGACTCACCTTTCTAAGTTCCACATAGCTTATCTATTTTCTACTTTTCCCAAAACATATTCAGTAAGAAAAGAAAATTAAAACCTCTGTTGATACCACTTTGTAATTCTCTAACTTTAATCACCTAGTCTAGGCTAGAGTACCACATAGTTGTATACACACCTCCATGTATACAAGAGGTTGCCAACTAGGAGTGAGGGTCCGAACGATACATTGGGGAAACTATACCCTTAGTATCAAAAGTCATAAATCAACATAATATCAAGAAAATAATAATATAAAAAGGGAATAATTAAAGTGAGTAATAAAAATATTATAATTGATGACATGGTAGATATCCAAGTCATACAAAGTAATTAACCAAGGACCCCAATTGTGGCAGGTCAATTTATAGTAAAAACAAATAATAGGGAAAAATACATTGGGTAATCACTTTGTAATATTTCTTGGTACTGCCACTGAACACCAATCACTGTCTCCTCATCTCCATATCATTGGCCTCTTACCATTTTTCATATCCCTAATTGTGTATTCAGAATGCAAATCAAGATTCTCATACAGGGTATGAGTACAAATCCTAATAAGACACCGCCAATGTTCCCTTAACACAAGTGAAAAAATATATTGGGTGTATGACATAATATTAAGTAATTCACAAGTAAATAATCAAACATAAATCTTTTGTGTAACATCCTCAAATGATAAAGGGTTAAATGACTAAAGGATATGACTCATGTCAACAAGGTGCACCTTCCTTTTCAGGAGCCTACCTGATTAGAACTCCACAGTTAAACGTGCTTGGCCTGGAGTAGTGATCAGGATGGGTGACATTCTGGGAAGTTTCCCAGGGTGTGTGTGAGTGAGAACAAAGCACACTGGAAAGGACATGTGTTGGCCTGTGGGGACAATCATTAGTCATATGACCCGTTCGGGCACGTGGGTGGACCCTGGGGTGGGACCCACATGTCTGCGTGGCAACTGGTGGTACCTGGTAGACCAGGACCCGACGGTCATGTTAAGGCGGGGTGTCTATGCTCTGACCAGGGCCCGATTGTCACATTTGGTATCAGAGGAGGAACCCAGCCTTGTGCAGTGCACTGCCTGGGTTGAGATGTAGGGCCCACAACGAGGGCGTTGTGCCCTAAAGGGGGGGTAATTGTAACATCCCCAAATAATAAAGGGTTAAATGACTAAAGGATATGACTCATGTCAACAAGGCGCACCTTCCTTTTCGGGAGCCTACCTGATTAGAACTCCACAGTTAAACGTGCTTGGCCTGGAGTAGTGATCAGGATGGGTGACCTTCTGGGAAGTTTCCCAGGGTGTGTGTGAGTGAGGACAAATCACACTGGAAAGGACATGTGTTGGCCTGTGGGGACAATCATTAGTCAGATGACCCGTTCGGGCACATGGGTGGACCCTGGGGTGGACCCCACGTGTCTGTGTGGCAACTGGTGGTACCTGGTAGACCAGGACCCGATGGTCATGTTAAGGCGGGGTGTCTGTGCTCTGACCAGGGCCCTATTGTCACATTTTGGGTCATCATGCGCTAACCAAGAATCCACGAACCCCAGCCCCACCTGCTTCAGCACTATACTACTAAGAATGTCAATATCGGTCTTTGAAAGTCTCAAAACATGCCACAAGTCCTACACATAAGTTAAGAACCCTACTCCCATCAGTCATATATCTATGTTTCACCTTTAGGAAAACATCACACCCCACCATAAGGAGGTCTTCTATCCTCACAACACCTCATTCTATACCTTAAGGTGTTTATATGTCCTCGCATGATGGTATATCCACATGACATGCCCAAAAAATCGGTTCATAATCACCTATTCATGGTCTTTATCCCGTTTTATCATTCTGATACATTAGATACACTTCACCCATTCTTGGTCTACAACCATATCGACTGAACATGTTGATGATTTTCAACTAATACCATCAAGAGAGTACAAGTTTTTGGACTTTGTCACAACATTCACACTCCCCCTCAAAGGTTCCATTTATCCAATTCTGATCAAACTAAAAATATTGATACTGAAAATAATTTCCATAGGCTATGAAATACCTATAAGTAAGTCATATCATACCAAGATCATTTGGTCATATCATACATGGTTTAACAAGAACACTCACATACAGCTCAAGCAATAAAAATCAATCATGTGTCTTAAAGAACATAGTAACACACCATCATATCATGAAAATAACTATATACAAGGTCCATATGTGGTAAGAAACTTCCTACCTCAAACATGTTGATTCCCAATGTTAATAACCACCAACAGTCATCAACTAAAACAAGATTTTCCACCAAGGATCCCTATAACCAATCCCAATTCATCAAAAAATGGGATTCTATAATAAGATTAAATAAGAAGAACATGATAAGGTTTTGAATTTGATTGGGCTTACCCAATGAGATTTTTTTAAATGGAATATCTCGATCCATTCGAGAGAGAGGAAATTATTATCAATAGATTTAGCCTCTGGTCTTTCAATGATCCAATAATTATCTATTATATCACATATAAATCAATAGATCTATCAATTATATCCCAAATATATGATTCATCCTAAGAAATTGTAGAAGATCAAGAGGAATGTAGAATAATGATCACATACCTTGAATTATCACATCCCAAAGCCTTTCTATTCGCCATAATTGGAATTTTAGGGAAGGAAAATCACTAATAATCACCACTATAGTCCCTAGGTTCGATATACCTAAGTGTATGAGGAATAATAAAGATATTAAAGGAGATTTGGGGTTTAAAACTCAATTTGTTGACTAATTAAAACTCCTTGCATGGTATGGTCTTATGGTTTACTAAAATGTGTGCCGACTATGTGAGTCTCTCTACCTATTCTAGGAACTTTCACTATTTTATCACATGATTTTTTAAATCATGAACCAATCATGGTTTTTTTCATTTTTCTAACTCACATAGTTTTATTTGAAAGTATCCCAGTTATATCTAATTGTGTGCTAGCCACTGTACCTCTCCAACAAGTTTCACAATTTCTTGGGAAGAACTGAATGGTTTCCTTTAACCATGTACCCCATTAAAGGCATCAAAAACAATCTTTATGCTTCCTAATACTTCAACCAATAAAATAATAACTCATAAAAACTCAAAGAAAGTCTAAAAGTAAGATATAAGGTACCTGGAAAAAATAATACCATTAAAACTACCATTGCCATATCATAAGTTACAATATGGGAATATCATGGTATATAAATATATATTAATCATATAGTATGATTAATAAAGGGAAAAAATTAAATGTGGTTGTTTAGGCCTTTATCTATGTAGTATATAATTAATCACTAAAATTTTATATAATGAAACATTTTAGAGAATCGTGAATTCATTTAAATATTAAATGTATGCATGGTATGAATGGTTACAAAGTGTTTGTAACTATAGAATTAATTGAATGTTATGTGATGTTAAAGTAAATTCCGTGAAGGATTTAGGATAGTCCTTGAGGCCTATATAAAGAGGCCCAATCCATGCGAATTTTTTTCAACCTTGTGTGCATCACCTATCAATTCTTCCAAACTAAATCTCTCTTTTATTTCTTCCTTTACATATGAGTTACTAACATATTGTGTTCATAAAGAGAATCCTACCCTAGCATTGGGTGATTTATTAACTCATTGATACCTTAGTATAAAGTAGTATTTCATTTGATTATAAGTGATATTCATTAAGCATTTATTTAAATACAATAGGTTTGTACATTATCAATGTATGACATGTTCTTCATTTTATATTATCCATGGTTTCAGTTTGAAAGTATGTATGATCATGGTTTATAGTTTTTAAAATCTTTAACTGCTTAAATAAGTGTTATTGGATCTAAAGAAACACATCAATGGTATCATGACAATGTCATGCTTGAATTTATTCATGAAAACATGTTTAAATTAATGAAAAATGTATATTTTTTATCAATCATAAAATATGATACAGATTTTGTACTATGGCATATTATATGATAATAGATATCATAAGCTATAAAAGCATTATACCATTTATTATAAGATATCATATCTTATAGTATAGTGTAAATCATTTCCTCTCAACATATCATAACATACAATATATATTATCATGGGTTATGGTATAATATTTTCTCTTGATATCATAGAATACATTTAGAGAATCATATAGTATGATAACACTACTTTTCAATATTCTGATAAGTGAAAAATAAAGCATCGTATCATCTTTACAATGTTGGTGAATATCATAAAATATGATACACATCACTAAAGGGGATGTTTCACATTATAGACCACATATCATAAAACATGATATAGGTAATGGAGTGAACTATATATATGATATCGAACACATAATCAAATATGATATAGAGGGAAAACATTGATTTTCTCATTTTTCAAAGATGAATTGATTTATTTAATTTATAAATTTCTATAAATTATATAGAAATCTATTTTTGGATGTTTATTTAATTTATAAATTTTTATAAATTAATAATTTATAAAAAGTATATGATAAATTATTAAAAAAATTAGAAAATTTAATAATTACATATATTTAATATTAACATTTAATATTAAATAATTTTAGTCTATCTGGTATGACTTATAATTTTTATATAAATTGTTTATATAGAAATTATAAACTAATTTATCAAGTTTTTATAAATTATAATATAAAGTAAGATAAAAGAGTTTATATTAAATTTTGAATTATTCATAATTATTAATTTTAAATGTTTAAATTAAAGGAATTATTTGATTTGTTATATCAAAATGATTTTTGATAATTGATATGATCAAGGTTCAAATAATATTAAATATTAAATGTTTTATATTTTTATTATGTAAAATGTTTACAAAATGTATAAATTTTTCCTAGGAAGTATAAATTTTTTAGATTTTAATTAAATATTATATGTTTAATAAATTCTATATAGAAAGATAATATGAAGGATATCATATTATAAATAAATATAAAGTGTTTATATTTATTTAATTATGGAATGTTCATAATACATGACTAAATTATAGTGTTTATAATTTCTTATTTATGAATTATTCATAAATGTTTATCTCATGTCTAAATTTATGGAATGTACATTTATTTAGTTCATTGTATTCTTTATTAATTGATATAAATTGTTTAAATTATGAATTATGATTCCTGATTTAGTTTAAATGTGTTTAAACTGATTCTTTAAATGGTCTTATATTCATTTAAGGAGTTACATGGTTCGTATGATAATTGATTTAGTTTCTTATACCTTGAATTTGGAATTTTCATGAGTTATGAACTTGAATTTAAAGGTTTATTATAGTATACACATATTAGGTGTAATAATTATAATTAAATTTAATTCTCTCTTAAGTATTAAACCATGGATAGTGGGACTTTGGGTTGAACTGCTCACTAGCAAGGAAGAATTGTCTCTATCTAGAAAAATAGGGATTGGCTTCCCATCAAACCATGCTTACTCTTATGGAGATTATTGATTTCATATGATTCTAAACCTTTACATAAATTATTTTCATATAAATTATTCATGTGATGTATTTGGATATGTGTAAATATAGTATATTTTTAATTTCATTCAATACACAATATACGAGTTGTGTAAAGAGTTTATGCATCAATATGGTTTGAACATATTGATTTTGTGGAAGGAATGTTGATTTAAAACTTAATAATCAGAATCATACATACATGTAAAAGGAATACATGAGATAATATTATGTGATATTTAAAACCTCTTTAAAAATACTAAGTGTTAGAGTACTTATTAATTAATCACTATTCAAGGCCTCAGTCATCCTAACGGGTAGGTTATACTAGTTCCATGTGATCATGTATTATCTTGTGTACATAAAGTGGGTTATGGGTGACCCTAATAAGATTAGGTTCCCATATATATAATAATATTTGGTCCACACTTAGCTTGGAAACCTTAATAGTATTAGGAATCCAAAAGAATATAGTTGAGATAATTCATATGAGGAGTTTAAAGAAGGATTTGTTTACTCAACTTACGAAGGGTCATATACGATATTATTTCCATAATAGTCTAGATAAATAGATATTTAATGTAATAAATGATGAACCAGCCCAAAGCTTTGTGAAATATAAAACTTGGGATGCTGATTAGTATTATGTTATTAAAAATGGTTCATCATTTTAGTGATACTGAATTTTATAAAATTCCTTATTAAATGAATGTAAAACATGATATTAATATGATTAAAGATTATATTATAAATAAAATTTCATAATAATAAGTAAAAATTACTTTGATATTAATATTATAAAATTATTATATTAGTAGAAGAAAATTCCAAGTCTAGTGCAGAAACCAAATAATTGTTCTTAAGAAAGAATGAAAATGTTTTGTATAGAGAAACCCCATTCTAAGAAACAAACTAATGAAGTTGTTAAATAAGTGTATATAGATACTTATGATAAGCATAAAAGTATTCATGTAAGGTTTCAAATGAATTATTAAAATATAATATGAATAAATGAACTTCAATCTCCACTCATGTACTTAATATATTTGGGTATATCAAGGACTTAGAGATGATGGGATCTCTTTTATGGATTTATAAGACTATAGAATTCATTATGAAAAGGTTTTAAAAATATAAATGGGTTAAATGAAATTTTATTTGATCTCCTGAAAATATTGAGGATAATTGAGAATTACATTGGATTTTTAGGCTTTCTCATTACATAGACAGTACAGGAGGGTACAGTTTTTTTCTCCAAAAAGAAGATCGATAATACAACTATCAACCTAATTCATTGAAAAATAAATGAGGATTTAGTAAGTATATGTAGTTTTACCATTATTTAGAACTATCTAGAATACCAAAAGGGATAAGAGAAACCTTGTGGATAGTACATTCCAGGTATAAATGTTATAGAATTCAATTCATCATTTTTGAAGGTTATGATACCAAATGTGAATTTTACAATTGTTATAAATATACCTGAGGTTAAATTAAAGGAAATAATTAAATAATATTATTTTTTAAATTCGAATAATATGTAAAAGGATGATGTTGTAGATATTTTGGAATGAAATGGAATATTTCAACCTTAAATTGATCTATATAAAGGATGTCTATTTTTATCTTATTTTCTCTAATGTGATAAGATAAGTTTTTTTCAACAAATATTTATTATTAAAATTATGATATGGTGGAACTTATACTAATGTTTTATGATTCATTAGATTCTATAACATGTTTGAAAAAAAAGAAAATGATATAATGGGATTTATCTAGGATAAAAGTGTTTTATCTAAGATATTTATTTAAAATATGAGGGAAAGAGTTTCCACCACCAAATAGACGTATATTTTAAAGAATATAATATTATTTATAGAATATTTATCGAAAAAATATAATACCAAGTAACATATGGATGTTAATAGATTATTTTTTATCTATTCCCATTATAGGAGGAAAAAGTTATTTCCAAATATAAAGAAGTTTGTGTAACTTAGGATGATACTCTGGAGGGTATATAGTTTCTAATAGGATATTGGGAGTATATTTGGACTTAAATAATTTCAATGTCTAACAAAAAAAGACTAAACTAGTTTAATTCATAGTGAATGTCTCTTTATATATCACTACCACAAAACTGGGCAAGGCATGCATCTGCCTTTATCAGCGCTAACGGAAAAGCGCTGATAAAGGGGCGGACCTTTATCAGTGCTAACAAAAGTTCTGATAAAGTGGACCTTTATCAGTGCTTTTGTTAGCGCTGATAAAGGTCCGCCCCTTTATCAGCGCTTTTCATTTTAGCGCTGATAAATATATCCTTTATCATCGCTTTTTACTAGCGCTGATAAAGGCTAACACGGATTTGTTAAAAACCTGTGGGTCCTCTTCCTCCTCCCTACACCCGGTCAAGATCTCACGGAATCCCTCCTCTGCACCGCTGCCGCCGCCTCCTCCTGATCCTCCTCCTCCGGTCGCCGCCTCCTCCTCCAGTCGCCGCCTCCTCCTTCTCCTCCTCCTCCGGTCGCCGCCTCCTCCTTCTTCTCCTCCTCCGGCCGCCTCCTCCTCCTCCTCCTCTACTCCTCCTCCTCCTCCTCCTCCTTCTCCTCCACCGCAGCCTCGTCCTCCTCCTCCTCCACCGGCGCTTCCTCCTCCTCCTCCTAGTCCGCTACCTCATCCTCCTCCTCCACCGGCGCCTCCTCCTCCTCCTCCTCTGCCTACTCTGCTACCTCCTCCTCCATCGCGGTTTGAGAGGTGCCTCAAGTACTCAGATAAGTCTCACAAGCTTTATTTTAGTTTTATATGATGTTTTTTGGAGATTTTTCAAATTAAACATGGTTTTGTATTCATATTCTTTGAGAAACAATATAGAACCTTGAGCATGAGGAGGTTTTCAGTCCTCTTTCTAAATCACATAGTTGACTTTCATGGTTAGTGAAGGTTAACCATGGGATATCTTAGATGAAACCATGTGAGGTGGATTTTAGTTAGGGATTAACATACCATTTTTTCATGATTTCATACAAAACATGTGAAATTTTGTAGACTGAGTTAGTTCCAATTTACATAATTAATGCATAGTTTGGTAAACTATGTTGACCAAATATTTGAAGGGTTTTCTTGTACAGTGCCACCACATTATTAATATATGGTTTGGAAAATTGTGTAGAACATTAAAATTATATTTTCATCTTTTTCCCTCTGAAATTCCAATAGGGGAAGCCCCCATTTCTCATCCTCCCTCTTATACAATGCCCAATCGACCCACCCCCTTATTCCTCTTTAATTCCCCTTTCCATGGGGAGTTTTTTAGTGGATTTATTCAACAATTATAAGTGATTTCACCATCTTCATTACCATTTTATTCTTTATATTTAGTTTCTATTGATTTTTGATTTATCTAGATTAGGTTTTATGGGTGATTCAACTGGAGCACGGTGGTATCATATTGATTTGATGGGGGTGTTTTCCTACCTCATGTATAAGAGGCATCATGATGGTATCCGCAAGTCACCAATAATTATGAAGGATTTGTGTTTACTTTTGTAGTTTTCATGGATATTGGATCAAATTATATAATTTTGTCTATGGATTTGGTTGTGATGGTTGGGTATTTTTCCTAAGATGGCACTAAGATCCCACTTCAGATATTATATGGATTTTTGGTCTTGGTTCTAACATGAAAAGTCCATAAGATGAGTTTCTAGTGAATATAACTAGTTTAAATTGATTTGGATAATTAATTATAAATGTTATAATTTAATAATTTTGGTTTTTTGGAGAGAGGAAGGAGCTATATTGATGAGTTGATCTTGGGGTAGACATTGGACGAGGCTTAGCGAGCCTAGGAAAAGTTTTCAACTTGGAATTAAAATAGTAGAAACATATAAAATAGGTATGTGGTCCTGGTAATTTCTTTATGGATTTATAAATTCCTTAATGGGTGTTATTAGAGTGAGTGTGACTTAGAGGACCTTGTTAGGGGGAACCCGGAGACCTCTTGGAATACATTCTGTGACTTTTATGTATTTGTTCCCATAGGCCACACATGAAACTAGTGATACATCAGAGCCCTTGGACTTATTGAATTGAACCTAAAGTGTGTGAACATCCCCCTTGGGGATGTGACTACTTGGGTGGGTATAACTTTGTAAGGTTGTTGATAGGCTGGATGTGTAGACTGACCCAGAACAAACCTATATATTGAAATGGGACATGAGCCATCTCTTGAGACTATTTATAGTATGGAATATTACCATGTAAATATTATGAGTCTATACCATGTAAGACACTGATAAATAATATGATGCTCTCATGCGATGAGTGTTTCACTACATCATGTGCTTCTGTTGGATGGTGACGTTGGAATGATGGTCTTCATTCTTAACAGCTTATTGATCCAAACCTTTAATGGTTTTCCTTTCTAAACATTGGTTTTAATGTATTAAGGTCTTTCTCAGGTTTCATTTCAGCCCTTCATTTTAAAATAACAACTGTATAACAACATGAATAACATAAATCAAGTTGATAGAGAAGAAAATTTATGAAGGCATTGGATTCCCATCGAGCCAGATGGATTAGTGTTGTCCCCATGGATAGTAAAACCCCTTTTGGAGATCATGGAATGGTTTATAATAGGTTGTTTGGATCATTCATTTCTTCTAGATATTTTTCCAGATTTTCCTTGGTGTTTTTGGTTTATACTTCTCTCAATCCCTACTGGTGTAAGTTCTTTTCACCTTGTGTTTGTACTTATACTCTTTTTTTTAATTGAGTCCTTTGGGGCATGAATTAGGTGACCAATTCATGTCACCACTTTTATTAAAAAAATGACCTTGAGGTGGTATTTTATTGAAATGGAAAAAATTACATAGTAGTGAGGTCTATGATACTACTAATAGGGATGCCATTGATTTTGAGTAGTGATTATATTTGTTATGAAAAGTGGATAGGTGAGAGATTTCAGTCCTTATTGTGTATTTGGCCTGTTTGGTTGAGTGTCCTGCACTACTGGGGTTAAGTTGTTGGGAACAATTTTATACTAGTATGGATACTACTCAAGTTGTGATAATGGGATGGAGGTTTTCTAGGTTATTATCATAGTCACTAGGGTGAGTTTATATCTACGGTAATTATCAATGTATACTAGGTTGAAAGACCTCATGATTATTGTTATGGTGGTATAGTCATCACAATGTTCTCAAATACACTTTGGCACTAGCCAAAGTTGGTATGGATGATCGAGGCTACAAACCTGAGGATCAATGATGATTTATTTATTTATTTTTTAGATATTATTTATTTATTCAGAGCATGAAACATGCACATATAACTAAAAACTAGAATTTATGAAACCACATTGGTGGTTCCCTACTGAGTACCCAAGAAATCCTCATGTATTGAAGGTCAGGTAGAATTGGGTCCCAGTGTTGCTAGATCAAGTTGGAGTAACTTTGATGGGTTTTAGAGATCTAGATGATGTGAGGCTTGGGGATTGTAGTGTTTCCCAATATATTTTTTATTTTGGTATTTATTTATTCCTTTATTTCCTTGAAGTATCTTGTTTTTTATCTAAATTATACTTTCCTTCTCCTTTAACCTATATACTTATCCTATGGATTTTAAATAGGATGAATATAAATAAAGAATGGATGAATTCCAATCGGTTGACAAAAGAGTATGAAGAAGGCATGAAAGAATTTATCAAGTTTGCAAAAGATCATGCATGTGACTCTTCTCAAATCCTTTTTCCGTGTTTACGCTGTTTTTATTCAAAACAAATTAGTCCAGATGAGTTGGAAGAACACTTGATCTGTCACGGAATAGATCAAAGTTATACATGTTGGAATAAACACGGGGAAACAACGAATGTAGGTAGTGACTGGGGTGACATTGTGTTTTATGGATCATCTGGTATGATTACAAACATGAACAATGAAGATGATCGTATGGAGGATGTGATTACAGATGTGAATGATGATGAAGATTGTATTGAGAAAATGACAAGGACCTTCGAAGATGAACTTCGTGATTGCCCAAAATTGTTTGAGAAGTTAAAAATTTGTGTAAAGACGCCATTGTATGATGGTGGCACTAAATATACAGCATTTTCAGTCGTACTGAAGCTGTATAATTTGAAAGCAGATAACGGGTGGAGTGACGACAGTTTTACGAAACTACTTGCCCTCTTGAATGACATGATCCCAGAAGACAATGAGCTCCCAAGCCGAACATACGATGCCAAACGAATTCTACGCTCTATGGGTATGATCTCTGAAAGAATACACGCCTGCCCGAATGACTGTATACTGTTTCGCAAGGACCACAAATTACTTAAAGAATGCCCAAAGTGTGGTGCTTCTCGATACAAGAAAGATGAATCCAGTCCTACTAAAGTTGTATGGTACTTTCCAATCATTCCAAGGTTTAGACGCCTATATGGAAGTGAGGAGACTGTAGAACAATTAATATGGCATGCAGATACAAGAACTAAAGATGGGATACTACGTCACCCAGCAGACTCTCCTCAGTGGAAGATAATCGATCATGAGTATCCTGAATTTGGAAACGAGTCGAGAAACCTTCCTCTTGCGTTATCTACAGATGGAGTGAATCCTTTTGGTTTTCAAAGCAGCAGTCACAATACATGGCCGGTTATGTTGATAAATTATAACTTACCACTGTGGTTATGCATGAAACGAAAATACATCATGTTATCTATGCTTATATCAGGACCAAAACAACCGGGTAATGATATTGATGTTTATTTAGCTCCATTGATCGAAGATTTGAAATTATTGTGGGATTCAGGTGTTACATTGTATGATGCTTACAGAAAGGAAGATTTCACTTTGAGATTCATGTTGTATGGGATGATAAATGACTTCCCAGCTTATGGAAATTTTTCAAGATATAGCATTAAAGGAACTCAAGGTTGTCCCGTTTGCGAAGAAGGTACACAATCAATTAGGTTGAAACATTCATCGAAAACCGTGTTTCTAGGACATCGCAGATTTCTACCACGATGACATAAGTACCGTTCTTGGAAGACATCATTCGATGGAAGTTCAGAAGAATGTACAGCACCGTCTCCACTAACAGGCGATCAATTGTTTGAGAAAGTTAAAAATTTGGACACTACTTTTGGTAAACCGGATTCGAAAAACCTTACTAAAATCGGTTGGAAAAAGAGATCAATTTTTTTTGAATTATAATACTGGAATTTTCTGTATGTAAGACATTTTATTGATGTTATGAATGTAGAAAAAAAATTATTTGGCAATGTTATCGGCACGTTGCTAAATACATCTGGAAAAACAAAAGATGGAATTAAGGCTAGGTTGGACATGGTTGAGATGGGAATACGAGAAGAGTTGGCACCAGTAAAGGGTGAAAAACGAACATTTCTTCCTCCTGCTGCTTACACTCTTTCCAGGCAGGAGAGATATCAGTTTTGCAACTTCTTGAATGGTGTAAAGGTTCCAGAGGGGTATTCTTCAAATATCAGTAACCTTGTGTCAATGAGAGACTTGAAGTTAAAAGGTCTGAAATCACATGAATGTCATGTTTTGATGAAAAATCTCATTCCAATTGCTTTACGTTGCATTTTTTCCAAGAATGTCTGTCATACATTAACAAAACTGTGTTTCTTCTTCAAAGCTATATGCAGCAAAGTTATAGACCCGGCGAAATTGCCAGCTATGGAAAAAAGAAATTGCCGTCATATTATGTGAATTAGAAATGTTCTTCCTGCCTTCATTTTTTGATATGATGGTTCATTTGATGGTCCACTTGGTGAGAGAGATTCGACTATGTGGTCCTGTACATTACAGATGGATGTACCCCATTGAACGGTATATGAAGATTTTGAAAGGGTATGTCAAAAATCGAAGTCGGCTAGAGGGTTGTATTGCAGAGCGATATATTGTTGAGGAAGCCGTTTAATTCTGTACCGAATACTTGTCTGGTGTGGAAAGCATTGGCTTACCGAAATCTCATCACACTGGGTGGCTATAGGGTGAATGAATTTCTGGAATAAAGGTTGTCACAATCAATATTACATATCGAGAGCAGGCCCACCTTTATGTTTTGCATAACAGTTTGGATGTTGACCCATATGTTGAAATCCACAAAGAAATTCTTAGGCAATTGAATCCATCAAGGGCTAAAAAATGGATATCAGATACACATAATCGACAGTTTATAGGATGGTTTCGAGATCATATTTTTAAGAAGTCAGATGAAAATCCAAAGTCTATTTCGGAACGACTTCGATGGCTAGTCGGAGGACCAAGTGTGTATGCATTATCTTACAATGCTTATGTAGTTAATGGTTATACATTTTATACTAATGACCATGATGAAGACAGTACCACGCAGAATAGTGGGGTTACACTTGTGGCTGAAGCGATGCATGTTTCCAGTGCTAAGGACAGAAATCCAATTTATGCGAATATGTCATACTTTGGCATCATCAAACAAATATGGGAGTTGGATTATATGGAATTTCAAGTTCCAATATTTCAATGCAAGTGGGTTGATAACAGGAGTGCTGTTAAAATAGATGATTTGGGATTTGTGAAAGTTGATTTCAGTAAGGAAGGGGAGAAAGATGAACCATTTATAATGGCATCACAGGCAGTGAAAGTATTTTATGTTCCCGATCCCGCAAACCGAAACTGGTCAATTGTTCTGTTATCGACCAAAACAGCTGAAGGGTCAGATAAAAATTCAACGGAAGATGACCCTTTCATTAGGATTTTGCAATCATTTCGCAGTGGTCGCAATGTAGACGACGTTTTGTATGTCAGAGGAGACGACAATGAAGGGATATGGATAGTTGATAGAGGGGTCAAATCCCTTCATCCTTTTAAAAAAAGGGAGTTCAATAATCAGGTTATTGATTTTTATTGTAATATAGATTGTGTTACATTATGTTATTATCTGTTCGCTGCTGCTTTTATGTGATCTAACTTAAATTTTAAACCAGTTCTGCAGATAATGACTTCTTCACCCGCTGATGCACCCAATCCTGAGACACAACACGTCTCTCAACCTGTTGCAGCTGGTCCCACTGCTGAGAGACAACAGGTCTCTCAACCTGTTGCAGCTGGTCTCACTGCTGACGTACAACAGGTCTCTCAACCTGTTGCAGCTGGTCCCACTGATGAGAGACAATAGGTCTCTCAACCTGTTGCAGCTGGTCCCACTGCTGATGTACAATAGGTCTCTCAACCTGTTGCAGCTGGTGTCAGTGCCGAAGCTAGCGCTTCGGAGAAACATAATGATGATGCAGAAACTGAGGAAATGGTAGGCGATGAAACCCCAGCGACATAAAAAAAACAGGTGCGCCGTAGTTTGACAGTTTTAGCAAAAATCCTTAAGGCAAAAGCAAAAGGCATCAAATATGAGGTGGGATGGAATAATCTAGGCTAGCATGTAAACCCCAACAAATCCATGTTTAGTAGCTACATTGGAATCGTCACTCGACAACGCGTGCCAATTGACGTAGAGTCGTGGCACCATGTCGTCATCGGGTTGAAAACATTAATGTGGGAAGAGATTACGGTAACATTACGATATCATCTATTTAATTTATTAAAATAAAATAAAATATTGAAATATTGACTAACCCTTCATCATCTCTTGCAGAGTGCATTTATAGTAGATGTTTCGCACAAGGAATATGTTTTTAGACTGGCATGAAGGATTCATAGAGGCTTTCGCACCATTTTAACGAAAAATCATCTGAAAGATGCCGAAGGGAAAATCAAGTCGCACCCGCCTCCTCTTTATGCACACTTGATATCCCAAGGAACGTGGGATGCGTTTTGCAACCGTCATGCGGAAAAGAATTTTTAGGTACATTGTGTTTGGTTACACGTTGTGTAACATTGCTTGTATTCATCACATTGATTGATAGGTTTTTATTTATGAAACAACAACTGAGTGCTGAAAATAAAGAACGAGTAGAAAAACTAGCGTACCCCTACCGTAAAGCAAGGTTGGGGTACACTTCAATTGAAAAACAATTGGTATGTATTTTAAAAGTACTGTAATAATTTTATGTGACATAAAAAAACACTATTACCATGTTTCTCTGTTTATATGCAGATTGATGAAGCAAAATTTCAAGTCACTTCCATTCCATGCCATGTGCTATGGAAGGAGGCTCGTGTTAATAAAGAGGGAAAACTGATAGATGAAAACACACAAAAAGTGTGGGAAACATGTGTAAGTATGACATAATATAAACTTGTTTTGCTTTAAATCACTATTATATAATGATGCTTACTTATTTTTTCATATTTTCTATTTTACATAGTCACAGGAATCAACATCACCCACACCGGATGCAGACATACTTTCAACGGCCTTGAAACAGCCAGAACAGTATGGTCGCGTCAGAGGTGTGGGTTTTGGGGTGTCACCCAAGACATATTTTAAGAAAAAAACAAGAGGATGAACAAACTAAAGAATTGCATGTAATGAGAGATAGAGTATCTACCCTTGAAGAACTAATCCAAACTCAGTGAGAGATGCTAAAGAGTTTGATGGAGGAGAGGCGAAGAGAACAAACAACTCAAGAACAACCCCCACGAGAAGATCCACCCCTCACCAGCTTTGAGGCGAGCCATTCCCCTCAAAGACCTGACTTAATTGAGGTAATCAATGTTATAATATTTGTTTTTGTGAGATGTGAATCACATAGACACTGATACCTTTCATTTAATGATATTCTGTAGGGTGAAAATGACTGTGATTTATATCTGCCAACTCCCACCCATCGCCTTGTAGCGAGGGCTACGGTGTTTAATATACAGAATGACACGCTACACTCCAGACCACTTCCAACCGTTCATGTCAAAGTGTCGATTAACATAGATCATGAGCCGAGCGCCGAGCTACCCGTGCCAAATGACGATGACGACATTCATACGGTGGAAAAAGCTATTGGAACATTCGTTGCATGGCCGTCGAATCTTGTAAAAAAACATGTCGAGAAGGAGGTATTCATTTTCAGTTCATTTTTTAAGCAGAACCTTTAACATTAAATTAGAAAATGGCTGAAACGATGAATGTTATTACAGAAGGATAAAATGGATAAGCTAAAAAGAAAGAGCGGCTCCAAGATTGGATCAACCAACCGATCAAAACGATCTACTGAGAGCGCGTTCACCCCACCCGTTCTATATCCACATTTAATATCATTGCAAGCTCATGTGGATATGAAAATGAAAGACGGAAAGAATCATACAATTGTTTGTGAAAAAGATATGTACAGAGAGGAAACAATAGATTTCGTTAGTGCAGACGCTGTTTCTGAGATCATCACATACGACTGGCTAGGCGCCTTAGTTATAAATGTATACATGAGGTATGTTTTCAAGATTTGATTTTACAGAAGCTGATATACTTTGATAATTATGGATAAATACATCTCATATTTTTCACAGGCGTATATATGAAAAACAATTGAAGGGATTTTTCCATGAATACAAATTTGGACTCGTTAGTCCTCACACCATTTCTACACAACGAACAGAAATAGATTCTAATTTTCAGGCTGAATTGATGTTAAATCTGCTCAGAACGTTTCAAAGAAGAATTATGACTGACAGGCTCTTTTTAATACCAACTATGCAAGGGTAGAACTCTACATTTTAATCATATCAATTATATTTTCATTTCTATCAGTACTTATTTCTTTTTGTGTTTTTAGGGAACATTGGATGCTCATTGCAGTCAATTTGGATACTCCAAAGATTTATTTTCTGGATTCACTGCATGGATATCCAACTAACCGACCACACATGATGGAGATTGTCAATTTTTAATACACTAGATCCAAAATTTTAGAACTAAATATCTAGTTATATAATTTATATTATCTTTTAATGAGGATTTTATTATGATAGGGCAGTGTATGAATATCGTCTAAAGGATGGAATGAATCCAGGGCATAAGGACGACAATGCCCACAAGATCTACAAATGGAGAAGTATCTGGGTATATATAATTATATTTCACTATCCAAATACATATCAAAACAAATTACTTATTTTTCTAGATTTTTTTGCAGTGTCTGAAACAAACAAATGACAAGGATTGCGGTTATTATGTTTGTAAATTTATGAAAGAGGTCATATTTCATGAAAAAACTAGCATCCCTGAAGAGGTATTTTTGAAAATAATTACTAATTTATTTAAAATAATTATTAATCCTTTGTGTATTTATATTTTTTCAGTACTACTATGACTGTCGCAAAAACTCCTATTCAGAAGATGATATAAATGTCTTTAGAAACGAATGGGCAGCGTACCTGATCGAAGAATGTAAACAAATAGGACAATGAAGGTGAATTCCTAATACTTATGTTATCTTTATATGGTCATTGATATCTCCCTTTACACTTATTGAGCATCTATGATCTCCCTTTCTTATGTTTCATATCCTTAGATTAGTGAATTCCTACTACTTAGTTTGAAAATGACATAAACATTAGAAAACAACACCAATGACATACGCCAAACCGAGAAAACTTGTTCGGATTGTTTTGATATTTTAGGACAACGATCCACGAGTCATTTTTGACGTGTATGAATTGACCGCACCTCAATCCGGCGCACGGTGTGACCAGTATGGCTGAAATTGTCTGATATCAGTTTGAAAATGACATAAACTTTGGAAAATAACACCAATGACACACGGAAAACCAAGCAAACGCCTTCGGATTGTTTTGATACTTTAGGACAACGATCCACGAGTCATTTGTGATGTGTACGAATCGACCTCACCTCAATCTGACACACGGTGTGACCGGTATGGCTAAAATTGTCTGATATCAGTTTGAAAATGACATAAACTTTGGAAAACAACACCAATGACACATGCCAAACCGAGCAAACGTGTTCGGATTGTTTTGATACTTTAGAACAACGATCCACGAGTCATTTTTGACGTGTAAGAATCGACCTCACCTCAATCTGATGCACAGTGTGACCAGTATGGCTAAAAGTGTCTGATATCAGTTTGAAAATGACATAAACTTTGGCAAACAACACCAACGACATACGCCAAACCGAGCAAACGCGTTTGGATTGTTTTGATACTTTAGTACAACGATCCAAGAGTCATTTGTGACGTGTACGAATCGACCGCACCTCAATCCGACGCACGGTGTGACCAGCATGTCTAAAAGTGTCTGATATCAGTTTCAAATTGAGATAAACTTTGGAAAACAACACCAACGACACACGACAAACCGCGCAAACGCATTCAGATTGTTTTGATACTTTATTAAAACAATCCACGAGTCATTTGTGACGTGTACGAATTGACCGCACCTCAATCCGACGCACGGTGTGACCGGTATGGCTAAAATTGTCTGATATCAGTTTGAAAATGACATAAACTTTGGAAAACAACACCAATGACACACGCCAAACCAAGAAAACGCATTCGGATTGTTTTGATACTTTAGGAAAATGATCCACAAGTCTTTTGTGATGTGTACGAATTGACCTCACCTCAATCCGACGCACGGTGTGACCGGTATGGCTAAAAGTGTCTGATATCAGTTTGAAAATGACATAAACTTTGGAAAACAACAACAATGACATACTCCAAACTGAGCAAACGCATTCGGATTGTTTTGATAATTTAGGACAACGATCCACAAGTCATTTTTGATGTGTACGAATCAACCGCACCTCAATCCGATGCACGGTGTGACCGGTATGGCTAAAAGTGTTTGATATCAGTTTGAAAATGACAAAAACTTTGGAAAACAACACCAATGACATACGCCAAACCGAGCAAACACGTTCGTATTGTTTTGATACTTTAGGAAAACGATACACGAGTCATTTGTGACGTTTACAAATTAACCGCACCTCAATCCGACGCACGGTGTGACCGGTATGGCTAAAATTGTCTGATATCAGTTTAAAAATGAGATAAACTTTGGAAAACAACACCAATGACACATGGAAAACTGAGCAAATACGTTCGGATTGTTTTGATACTTTAGGAAAACGATCCACGAGTCATTTGTGACGTGTACGAATCGACCGCACCTCAATCCCATGCACGGTGTGACCGGTATGGCTAAAAGTGTCTGATATCAGTTTGAAAATGACATAAACTTTGGAAAACAACACCAATGACATACGCCAAACTGAGAAAACGCCTTCGGATTGTTTTGATACTTTAGGACAACGATCCACGAGTCATTTGTGACGTGTAAGAATTGACCGCACCTCAATCCGACGCACGGTGTGACCGTTATGGCTAAAAGTGTCTGATATTAGTTTCAAATTGAGATAAACTTTGGAAAACAACACCAATGACATACGCCAAACCGAGAAAACGCGTTCGGATTGTTTTGATACTTTAGGAAAACGATCCACAAGTCATTTGTGACGTGTATGAATCGACCGCACCTCAATCCGACGTACAGTGTGACCAGTATGGCTAAAAGTGTCTGATATCAGTTTCAAATTGAGACAAACTTTGGAAAACAACACCAATGACATACGGAAAACTGAGAAAACGCGTTCGGATTGTTTTGATACTTTAGAAAAACGATCAACGAGTCATTTGTGATGTGTACGAATTGACCGCACCTCAATCTGACGCACGGTGTGACCGGAATGGTTAAAATTGTCTGATATCAGTTTGAAAATGACATAAACTTTGGAAAACAACACCAATGACACACGGAGAGCAAACGTGTTCAGATTGTTTTGATACTTTAGGAAAACGATCCACGAGTCATTTTTGACGTGTAGGAATTGACCGCACCTCAATCTGACGCACGGTGTAACTGGTATGGCTAAAAGTGTCTGATATCAGTTTGAAAATGACATAAACTTTGGAAAACAACACCAATGACATACGCCAAACTGAGAAAACGCCTTCGGATTGTTTTGATACTTTAGTAAAACGATCCACGAGTCATTTGTGACGTGTACAAATTGACTGCACCTCAATCTGATGCACGGTGTGACCAGTATGGCTAAAAGTGTCTGATATCAGTTTGAAAATGACATAAACTTTGGAAAACAACACCAATGACATACGCCAAACCGAGCAAACGCCTTCGGATTGTTTTGATACTTTAGGACAACGATCCACGAGTCATTTGTGACGTGTATGAATTGACCGCACCTCAATTCGACACACGGTGTGACCGGTATGGCTAAAAGTGTCTGATATCAGTTTCAAATTGAGATAAACTTTGGAAAACAACACCAATGACACACGGCAAAACGAGCAAATGCATTCAGATTGTTTTTATACTTTAGGACAACGATCCACGAGTCATTTGTGACGTGTACGAATCAACCACACCTCAATCCGACGCACGGTGTGACCGGTATGGCTAAAAGTGTCTGATATCAGTTTGAAAATGACATAAACTTTGGAAAACAACACCAATGACATATGCCAAACCGAGAAAACACCTTCGGATTGTTTTGATACTTTAGGAAAATGATCCACAAGTCATTTATGACGTGTAAAAATTGACCGCACCTCAATCCGACGCACGGTGTGACCGGTATGGCTAAAATTGTCTGATATCAGTTTGAAAATGACATAAACTTTGGAAAACAACACCAATGACATATGCCAAACCGAGAAAACACGTTCGGATTGTTTTGATACTTTAGGACAATGATTCATGAATCATTTGTGACGTGTACGAATTGACCACACCTCAATCCGATGCACGGTGTGACCGGTAAAGCTTTTCATTAGATAAAGAATCAGTATTTATTAAATGAGATAAATCAATCAAAAAAAATATTGATTTTACATTATTCCCTTTCATTGTTATGAAAATGAAAACTTTTGAGTTTAAAATTAATATTTTAGTTTCAAATTTCCATATTAATGTATTCTTTCATATTAGTGTTTTAATTTCTTTCATTATTGCATTACTAACATAATATTTGTTTTCTTATATAGGTGAATTTTTTTCCTTGAGTTCAGATGCTTTGTTCGGCAACAAATACCGTCGAGAGCGGATCACGGATATCAAAGGATGAAACATGAATGTTTATAACTGTTGTTGAATAATTTTAAATGTAACCATGTAAAACAATGTTTGAAATGTATATAGAAATGCGTTTTTTTTTTGTATTCATGATGTTAAGTAAATGTATATACCGTTGTCAGTCAAAATATTGGGTGCGGGTGCTATGGTGTGCAGGTGTGCATGTGCTACTTTGTGCAGGTATTCTGGTGTGCAGGTGTGCAGGTACTGTTTTTTAGGTGCAGGCTTTGGGGCCTTTATCAGCGCTTTTTTAGCGCTGATAAAGGACACCTTTAACAGCGCTAGAGGAGCGCTGATAAAGGGACCCTTTATCAGCGATCCGAGAAGCGCTGATATAGGGGAAGGTTTTTAGCGCTAATAAAGATAATGATGATAAACTTGGAAAGAGTTCTAAGTAGAAAAATGAAGTTATTAATATCATAACACTGGTTGTTATGAAGTAAAGTAGTTTTAATGCTTCTTAAAATAATTGAACATTAAGAATATGATTCCTAATATCATTATTATTTAAAAAAAATGTATATGTTTCCATTTAAAGGATTTTATTATTAGGTTTTATCATGTGGTCAAATAAATATATCTTTCTAATTATATAAAGATGTAATGAGTTTAAAAAACCCTAAACGTTCATCAAATATAAGGTTTTTCAAGTGGTCTATCATATGGGATATGATTAGGTAGGAATTAATGTAATGTTTTTTTATTTTATTAAAGGAATAAAATAATATAAAATGTATCATGTTACACAAAAGTAATCCTATAATATATCATTATTTCATTTTGGATGCATATAATCATGAAGTGAAATGATAATTAACCTCTCAAAGTATGAATTTGAGATATCCCTTATTGATGTTCATCATGGATTATTATAGGTTGTGATGAAATGTAAAGGTTAGTACGGGAATGATTTCATATAGAGATTTGTAATTTTTTCATGTGACACAAAATGAATTTTTTGTGATAGATGACCAATAATGTATACAACATGGAGTGTCATGCATTATGTATTTGGTATAATAGGGGTGTATGTTTCATATTAATTCCTCAAACATAAGGTTATACAAGATAATTATCATTAAAAAATTTATACATTAATAACATTATTACATCATCCTTGAGTCTGATCTAATCAGGGGTGATTCGATATGTTTTTTATCATGTCACCCGATGATGTTTTACAAAGATGATATTTTTCCTCTTATATGATGAGTATGGAATCTAAGCCTGTGATTTAGATAGAATGAAGGATTGTATAAATATAACTAGATAAGTTAAATTTGAATTGTTTATAAATATGGTGATCGGAATATGTTGTGAGTATCCATTAGGGTGAATGACAAGTGATGTGTCCATCCATTTGGGCAGTCTATACTTGGAGAATCATGAACGTGTGAGTGGATATATGGGATCAACATACTCCATGCCATGTGGTTTCTCAATGACTTACATAAAGTGATTATATGATTATGCATACTTGTGTATCATATAACTAGTATACACAAGTATAGAGATACATTTTTTTGATAGAGATCTCTTTAGAACTCTTTATAGTTTGAGTAGAATTAATGATTTACTAGAGGACCCTCTTTTCTTGCATTTATGAATAATAAAATTCATAATTGTTTTCATGCTAAAAAGACCAATGGGGTCTCACTTTTTGGTTGGCCTAATGGGTATTAAGCTTTATAAAACTAAGATAGTATCTCTAAAAGTGTTTTAGAGTTTATCCAAAATGATATTTGGATAGCTATTTACAAATTACTGCATATGATGTGATAAATGGTGAAATTTATGATATCATTTTAAATGTTTTTTAGAAATATCCAAAATAATTTTTGGATATGATTCATAAGTTTTTTATGTGATATAATATAAGTTGAAATGGTATAAAGTATATAAGGATTTAATACATGTGGTATATTGATGGATATATGCAATGAATCCTTATATATATATATGATGCATTTGGCTATATCATATGGGATGATTTGTTTATATCATAGGGTATGAGATAAGTGAAACCAAGGCGTATTGTATGACTTGGTAGGGGATATCATTTGGTGTGATATTGAGATATATCATTGATACCATAACTATATCATAAGATACAATAAGGGCGTATCACAATATAGCGATATGTATCAATAATATGGAATGATTGATAAAATTAGTCAAATTCCAAATGTTAAGGTTTGGGTATTCTTCCACATAATTCATCATTAATAATTGTTGTTTTCATATGATTAATCATTTATTATAATCATGAATTAATTTAAATGTTAAATGCATGGATTTTATGAATGGTTAAAATCATTTGTAATTATATAGTTACTATAAAATTATTTAGTATTTGATTAAATTCCATGAAGGTTGGGGGAGATACCCATATATATATATATATATATATATATATATTTCAAATCCATGAGAATTTTTTTAGGCCTTGAGTGATTCTCTTTTCAATTCTTCCAATCCAAAAATATATTCTCTTTCTACCTTTACATATGAAGTATAATCATATCTTATTCATAAGAATATTCATGAACAAGCATTTGGTGATCTTTCAACCCGTGGATACCCTATGGGGAAGGATTCCTTTGGATACTTCTAATTAATCTTCATCAATTGTGTGGTTAAAGATAGGAGGCTTGGTCGTCATTGGTGTATGACATGTTCTTCATTTTATGTTATGTATGGTTTTGAATTTAAATAATGGATGATCATGGTTTATGGTTTCTTAAGTGTTTCTCTACTTGGATAAGTGTTATTAACTCATAAAAACCCATTATATATACCCAAAAATTTAATAAATCTTATAGATTCCCAAATCCCATTCCACTTTTCCATTCCACTTTTCCACTCATCACCTCCAATTTCCATGATTCAAATTGAATTATACGGCCATCACACCATGATATGAAAGGTCAATTAAATTAGTCCATACATAAAAATTATAAAAAACTTGGGGAATTAAAAATTTAACAACTTTGAATTCATCATTTTCACCTAAAATTTAATTTATACATCAATATTATCCTTTTAAAAATCATTCCTTGAAGGGACCTACAAGAAACAAACACATTTCAATTCATAGTAGGCCAAGATTTTTTACCTGGTAATCCATAATTCACACTCGATTCATCACACATAAACACACACTAAATTACCCTTACATTTATCACTTATACTAATGAATTTGGGTCATACCGCAAACCCATCCATTTCCCATGGATTCACTACACTACAGTAATGATATGAGTTTCACTTTTTGATTCTGTTAACTAACACTATTCCTAGAGACTAAGACAATGCTAAACCTTAACCCAGGAAACCTAGTAGGTCATGACCCCCAAGTACCAACCATAACTCAATTATTCATCCCATAGTGACACATCTCACATGAATACCCAATTATATATAGGATTAAAACAACTATATGACAAAGTTAGGTATCACCCCTGTCTATTTATGAGGTTACATTACCCAAAGGTTAAAGTTAAGTGTTTGAATACTTTATATATACAAGGAGTTTCATCAACCAACGGATAAATTCTTACATTTCATGTGCATTTAATAACCCCCCCCCCCCCACACACACACACACACACATTTTAACTATGGTATAATCACAAAACATAGTTTACCAAACAATACAAGGATCTAATATAATATTCATCATGTTATTCCACCTGTTACCCAACAATAATCTCATTGAAACCAAGCCATCACCTACCAAAAGACAAATTATTAATATTCATGCATTGATGATAGTTATTTTGGTCAGATTAGAATGGAAATAAGGGGTCAATTTCACTATTACGAAATTAAAGTAAAATCAAAAGGTAAATTAAAAACTAAATGAAACTGATATGATAAAGAAATAATTTTGATACATATTGAAAATTTATTTTCAATATTAATTGAGTGAGTGTGTGAAATTAAAATGGATGTATTGAATTTATGAAATTACTTGTATCGATTTTGAATGATATGAAGTATAAATTGAAAGAGAGTTAAAACATGGTTTGATAAAGGAGTGTGAAAAAATCTCAATGTGAGCCCCTATATCTCCTACCCTCAGGTTGAGAGTTTTGTGTTATTACTCCCTTGATCTAGGTGGGGACCAAGGAACATGTACCACTTTTTATGGTAGTGACCACCCTCCAAAAATTATTCAGTATCTGAGAAAATCATCCCACTCTTTTGTGGTAGTGAGCATGTAACACCGTGATATTTTATGAAATATTTCTCTTCAAATAATTTTTTTCATAGCCTGAGATACATGAAACCCCAATCCAAAATGAACCTTAATATAGTATATCATTATAACCTAGCCATTAAATTGATTTGTTTGAATAGTATTAACTAATTTATGAAAAATATATTATTTAAACATGTGTGAAATAAATGTTTTAGTTATCGCTCGATTAGAAATAAAAATGACATCATTTGAACGTAAAAAAATGCTTTTCTAAAATAATTGTTTTTATGCAAGAAATGTATTTGTATCTTAAAAATTAAATTAATAAATATTGGTGAATTATTTTATAGAAATGTATATATTATATATTCAATAAAAAAATTAACATTCATTTAATATTTTTACTATGCATGGGATAAAAATAAATCCAGTTTTATTCTTAAAACTATATTTTTCTAAAAGAGGTTTTTGTCGTGTGTTACACACTTACATTAAAATAAATTTCTAAAACATATGTGTATTTAATTTGATAAAATTGATTATATATTTGGAATCATGATTTCAAATTTATTAAATAGTTACCTTTTATTTTTTAGGCAATATTAATGGTAAGTGTTTTAAAATTTACCACCTCGATAATGGGTAAATTGGGTTAATCTTGGTTAAAATTAAGAGTTAAATTTGCCCTTTTTTCATATAAATTTATATTGGATGATGAAAATTATACCATTATCACATTATTCTATAAATTTAATTGTTTAAGATACACATTTCCATGAAAATTACATATATAATATTTAAAGAAAAAATAGTTACAAATTTCCACTCTCTTAGTTTTAAATATCGCTTATGTGTTCACATAGGGAAAAAATAAGTTATAAATTAATATTAATTTTAATATTAGGAATAATGAAATGAAATTCATAATTTTATTTTATTTATAATTTTTGTTGATTTGATAATTACGTTAATTGTCTGTGCAATGCTAATATCGTATTTATTCAATTAATAAAAGAATAAAATAAATTGTTTTATAAATATTAAAAGAAATATAATTTGTGTGATTTATAGCGTTACTAAAATTTTATAGATAAATATAACATATTATTTATTTCTAAAAGTATTATATTATAATTTTATCTTTTTCTTGGTGTCTTTAAAGTTAAATTGAATGAATAGTTCCAAAATTGACATTAATGACATTTTATAGTAAATAATATTTTATTAAATGATTTAAAATTCATAAAAATATTATATTCATCCATGGGAATGAAATATGGTATAAAATATAATATATGATCTATTTATGTATCAATATTTCATTTATGGTAAAATTATTAACCTTTTATGATTAAAATAGTTTCTACCACGATTAAGATCAAAAATAATTAAGAAAGAGATTCATAAAAACTATAAGGTTTAAAATGACACCAAATAATTTATAAATTTCATTGGATGACGTTATTTAAACCTTATACAATTTTTATTATAATTAATGGTTATTTGGAAGAATTTTTCTTTTGAATTATTTTGTTATATTTTAATCTTTAAAGAAATTCCAAGTGTGTACTCTCCCTCCCTCATAAAAGGACACCCCTCCTTACACTTCCTTACAACACTTTGAACCATCTAGATCTGCCATACCCTTAAAAAATACCATATAAATTTAATTATACACATTATAGAGGTTTTTTTATTCCTAAAAGACTAAGCCTAGGATATTTAATAAAAGATCTAAAGGATTTTTTTCAATGAAGTGGTAATTGCCTTAACCGATCACTTTATTTTTAATTCTTATTTACCTCATATAGGTCACGAATTGTCCCCCAGGGCCCATGTCGTGACTACCTCAATCCCTATTTCTATAGTCTAGGGGCTGGCGACTAGTACTGAATAGGAATATCCCAAAAAGGGAAGGCATTTTCCTTTAAATCTGTAAACATGCACAATGCTCAAACTAAGGAAAGTACAAAGGGGCCAAAATAAAAGCCCAAACCAAAAAAGGAAACTAGAACTACCTTGGTCCATCCACTCAAGACCCTACCTAAAGGGTAGGTGAAGGGGAGATACATGCGGCCATAGTAGTATGCTCGTTCGTCCGATCTCACTAAGCACCACCTAGTCCCAGACAACCAAGGTCTCTGTTGAAGTGTATGTCTATCCCGTCTCACTAAGCTCCACCTAGTCCTAGGCCACCAAGCTCTTCGTAGAAGTGTCAATCACCTGTATGGGACATGACACGTATTGGTGAAGACCATAGAGGGGTGAGTAACATAATACTCAGTAGGGACCTGAAACCAAAAAGGAAAGACCACAAAGGAAAGTATTCACAAGGTACTGTCAGTACACCATCAAGGAGAGTACACCAAGTACACTTAGTACACCTCTTAGGAGAGTACCCCAAGTACACTAAGTACACCATTGAGGAGAGTAAACCAAGTACAATAAGTACACCACTAAGGAGAGTACACCAATGAGGAGATTACACCAAGTACACTAAGTACACCAATGAGGAGATTACACAAAGTACACTAAGTAAAACACTAAGGAGAGTACTCCAAGTACACTAACTTCACTAATGATGAGAGTAAGACAAGTACAATAAGTACACCATTGAGGAGAGTACACAAAGTACGCTTAGTACACCACTGAGGAGAGTAAGCCAAGTACACTATGAGTCATCTCATGTAGGTATAATCTAGATTATAGAAAGAAATACCATCAGTCGTAACACTAAACACCTTGGGATGCTGGGGTACTCCTCCCTGATGAGTACCGTGGGTATACTTGGTCACACAGATCCGCTCCCAACCCTAGGCCTACCGGGTCACACAGAGTTGCTTTCCACTAGCCTTAGACAGTTGTGGTACTCATCCCTAATTATTACTATGGGAATGATGGGTTACAAAGATCCACTCCCCACTGTGGACCTACCGGGTCACACAGAACTGCTTCCCACTTTGGCCATCGTACTAAGGTACTCCATCCTGACGAGTATTGAGGGTCTGTCAGGAAACACAAAGTCACTCCCCACTATGGGCCTATTGGTTTACATATATCTCTTCCGACTAGGCCATCGTATCTGATCCACAGAGGGTCGCTTGTCAGCATTCTTCGGGTCTCAATCAGTCGTAGGATCTCTGCATGTAGTGCTCTTGATTCTAGGAGAAACTGCTCCTCAATCCATTTTTCATATTCCAACTTCAATAAAATAATATTATATTATGAAAAAATATTCACCTCACCGCGAGGGTTCCAATGCTGCAAACAACTCATTAATCAGACACTCGGTTTGAGAGATATTGGGGTTTTAGTAAACAGGGGTTGGTTATGTCTGGGCCCAGTCCAACCCGATTGGACCAACCCAAATAATGCGGCCCAAGGGTCCTGCATGACCCAACCTGGTTTTGACTGACTCGACCTGACCTGGTTCAGGTTTGAGTCAGCTAGGCCCATTGGACCTTGCTGGACCCAGCCCGGTTCGGTCGGGGGTCCAGCCCTTCGGGTCTCCTGGTGACCCGATCTCATCCGGCCCAGCCCGCAATGGGCAGGCCGTTTTATTCCCCACCTAGTCCACTCAGTGTCCCAGTGTTAATTTTCCGGCATAGCCCATAGAATCGGGCTAGGTTCATTTACATCCTAAGCCACATAGAGTTCTAGTTTGCGAACCCCGGTCTGGTCTGCCCGGTGAGCTGGACATCTCTATCCCGGATGCTCAGTGGGGTGTCTGGTTCTAGCACGTTGTGGCCGACTAAGCCAACCACATTTGACCCCCCCCCCCCCCCTTTATGCGGTCACTATACCGCATGCCAGTGAGATCCATGGCCCGCGCAGCGTGGGCCACGTCCCTTAGCTTGGCGACATTCCATTGTTGGCAACTCTTGCCCCAACGTCTCCCCTGGTGCGCTGTCTACGGCCTCTTCCGTGGACCACTGGGTCTACTCCATTGGTTTTTTCTAAGAAACTTTATACACCTCCAGCCTCCATGGGGTTCCACCTTCCCTACTAAGTCCTCAAAACCCTCTTTCCTTCATTTTGAAGGTTCGACCATGAATAACGCACAAGACGGAGGGGCTCGGGCCTTGTTCATGTCGGCCCACCCACTCTACATTAGAGTTTAAACAAGGGGAGGTTTAGGATTGAAGTTCTATCAACCAAATAAATTCAATCCCAATAAAAAACCCCAAGAAAAGGCACCCTCCCACAAGAACAAGTAATCTGTGGATCAACCTGCTCGTCGATTAATCCGCATTCATTGCCTTAGAATGAAGAATGGGGAAACTCAAAACAAAAATAACCCCTAAATGGGATAAATTCCTACCATAGGGAAACTATTTGTTTTTGGAAATTCATTTTCGGAGGTTCAAGAGTTCTAAGCCTTCGGCATTCGTCACTCACCATTCCCATTCTTCAAGGTGCGTCAATATCTCTAGAAATTCAACAACATCCGTTGGAGAGAATATCTTCATCATCCATTATAGAAAATGTAGAGAACCAAGCTTGATGTACATGGAAATTAAATTACTTTTGAGAAATACTTAATATATGACAAAAATAGATGCCCAAATACCATATTAGTTTAGTGTATTAGGAAAATCGGAACACAATCATCTAATCATGGTGAAAGATCTTCAACATCACCCATAAAGATCTTCCCCTTTTTGTTTTCCTACCTAAAACCTTTCTTTATATCCTGAGGAAAATAAAACATATAAAGGGTGTGCTAAAATGATCAGTAAGGGTAAACCTAGAGAACATTAAAAAAACCATAAACATTTTAACGTAAAAACATGAACATAAATTTTAAACATCAAAATCTTGAGAAATGACATAAATCTTGGATGTACGTAAAGCATGGATCATAAAATAACTTTAACCATGATAAAATAGCATTGGCATAAAACATGTAACTATGGAAAACTAATAAACACATATTATTATTTCCATAGTAGCCAAGGCATTGCTTCCAAGACCATCATAGTGGACAAAGTCCATTACTGAATCGGGTTTACTTGTCGTTCCATCCATGTATTATTGAACCGGATTTACCTGTCATTCCAGTCATGTCTATATCATGAGTTATAAATCTTTACACAATGTATTGGAGGGATATATAGGTCCCACCCATCTCATAATGAATTCATTCTTACATGTGCCACAAAGACATAAATCATTCATCATAGCATAACCCATGAAATAAAATGGGATTCTTAAACATTATTTCATCATAACATAATCCATATAACATAAATAAACTTCATAAAAATAATTCCATCATAGACACAATAAAATAAAATTAATAATATGGATATAAAAATAACCCTATGGTATCTTAGATGGAAAATTTTGATAAACCACTTGAACTTAATTCCTGAGGAAGATATCCTTTCTTCTTTAAAAATGTTTTATTTTCTCAAAATGTAGTGAAATTTTAAAAGAAAATAATTTAGTTGAAAATAAAATTTAAATATTATAGAGGAATCCTTGTGTAAATAAGGCATTAATAAGACTTAAAAATTTGTTCGTGCTATATAAGTTAAAAAAACATTCTCCTCATACTTTTACCAAAAAGGTCAAAAAGTACCCCGTATGATAAACAAAAGAAAGATTCCTTCCATACCATGTAGTAAAAGTCAAAAATGGGTAAAAATGAATTTAAAAATACATGGAAGAATATTAAACAATTTATGAAAATATTTTTAGAAAACATGAACATGGATGATAAATATATACCTAGTAGATACTTACGAATAAACAATCTCTCATACAATGAGATTGGAAAAGTTATCCCTTACCTTACGTCTGATTTATTCTTTATGTGTCTGAAACTCCTGTATACTGGGTTTAAACATATTATTAAATTTTAACATAACCATAATAATATTTATGATATCATATATGATTCACTTATGACATTATATTACCCGTTCATTTGTCAATTCCATGTTAAAGCAACATTTGGGTAATAATCGTTTCATTTATCATACGTGTTTGGACTTCTTATTCTTTATATGATTAATTAGATAATGATTTACTTACTTCCAAAATGTAAAAAATGATTTATATATCATATATATTCAGTATATAAATATATATAATATATTGATAAATGACATGGAATACACCGTTCATGGAGACGATAGGTCGTACGTACACATGAATGTTGTTTTTGTTTCCTTATTAAATTGAATGGAAGTAAGTAAATGAAATATATATATACATAAATATAGTAGAATTATTATTTAATATATTTCATGATTATTTATTATATATACTTTATAATCATTCTTGAATGGTTAACATGGAGAATGAATCTCATCACATCATAGAGACAATAAGTCGTACATACGCACGAGCGACGATATTGTTCCCATAGTTATTGAACGGTATTGAAGTGGATGGTGTATAATATATAATAATTAGTATAATGTAATAATAATCATATATAGTTATTATTTTCACCATTATACCCATCCAAGTAAGGTGGTGGTGAAAAACAGATTACACCACAGTGTGGAGATGGTAATCTGTACGTATGCACACACGACGATTTCTTTTTTCATAGGATAGATAGAAGATGAAATAGGGTTGTTTCATATTTATAATAACATATCATTATATTATTGATACTGATTATATTAATTTATAACTAAAGAAATAAATAAGAAAAAGTAGAAGAATAATAAATTTGAAAGAATCCGTAAAAGAAATTACCTCTTCCTCGATGTGCCTCATTTAAATTTCCTCTTAGGGAACTAGAGTTTGTCTGTTGAGAATGCGAGAACCTCTAAAATGTAACTAGGTAATTTTATAAGAGAAATTTTTAGGTTTTATCTTATCTTTAAGGCTTATAATGTAGTTAAGAGGAGAGGGAGGAAGTTCCCTTCTATAAGAGATGAGAGGGGCACTTTAGAAAACTCTCAAAAATATTAATTTATAATAAAATCAAAACCTACCCAAAAACATCCAAAGTGTACCAAATTATAACATGATATGATATAGTGTTGTAATATCATCAACCAATAAATTTTGGACAACTTATTTTTTCAATTTAAACCTTATCTTTTTAATTGACACTTAGTTATTCTATTAAATTTTAATTTTGGTAATAACATTCTAAATATTTAATGGTAATGAATATTTACTTATGTGGTGTTAATTGTTAATAAATGGATAATTTATAAAATTTTAGAACTTATAATTATATATTTTTAATTTTTAAATATTTTTATGATTTTTAAATAATTTAATAAAATATTATTTTTATAAAATATCAATAGTGTCAATTTTGACATTATTCATTTATTTGACTTTAAATAAAATCCCCACAGAATATAAATTTGAAAAAAAATATTTAATAAACTCTAAACATGTCATATAACCTAGAAAATTCGTGTATCACTTTGATTAATTAATATGATATTTATTTTAATATTTTTAAAACCATTTATTTGATATTTCTATTAATAAAATAATTTTTACATCAATATTGTGTCATCATTAATGATAATTAATTAATCTATAAAAATTATAAATAAATTCAGATGATGTAGATAATTTAATTATATTTCTATTTACTATTTAATTTCTAAGTTTTAAGAAGTTTATCAAAAAATTAAAATTATTACACTTATAAGATATAAGAGAGTGACATGTTGTCACTTTCTTTTGTTTTAATAATAATTACATAATTTTCATGGAAAAAGTCCATGAAATGAATCTATTCCAACCCTTAGATGATATGGGTCAAATTTTATTCATCCAATAGAATTTTTTAGGTGTTAGGTTAATTTTATAATATTATTTTTACCCTTAATTACCTGATTTACCTTTAACTATGGTAATAAAATAATTACCAAAGTTACTATTCATAATGCTCAAAAATCAAAGTAGCCCATTAAAATAATTTAGACCTACTGATTCCAAATATGGAATAAATTTTTCAAAATTAAAAACATATAATTTTCAGTAATTAATTTAATATTAATCCTGTTGTTGAAAAAAACGGGTTTTTTGTTTAAAAGTTAAAAATTGCTAAAGATTGAAATGTTTTTACATATGAATTCAATGTAAAATTAATGAAAATGACTTAAATTTTCTTAAACTATAAAAAAATATTATATTTATATTTTAAAATCATTCAATAATATATTTTAACTATATAAACTATTTCAATTAAAAAAGTTGTTTTCAATTAAAATTTAGCGTATTTTCACTATTCATCAAAATATGAAAGTTATCAGAAAAATATCAAAAATTTGTCCAAATAAACTTTTTGTGTCCTACTTCCAAATAATAATTTTATCTTGTCAAATATAACTTATAAAAGTGTCAAAACTAGATTTAAAATGGGTGCGCCATCAAAAGGCGGTAAAACTGCATTTTTTTGAAAAATACTTCTTTTATCCAAAAAATTGATTTTTTTCTCATATCATGTGTAAGATGAATGATAATGTTATATAAAATTCAAAATTTGGTTAATACTATTCATACAATCTAGTTTATATAATATTTTAATAATATCTCATTTTTTAGTGAAACTCGGTATTGCGTACCACGCAAGCTATCGAGGAAGGTCGATCTTGCATGTAACGCAAGCCATGTCAGTATTGCGTGTGGTTCAAACTTCCTTTGGTATTGTGTATAACATAATCCAAACTTAATTCATTTATACATTGAACAAAATCTATACTCATTGTTTCATGAAATGAATTCTATCAAAAGAACATGAAATTGTGTGCAACACAAGCCAAGAATATTGTTTGTATACTACAAGCTAATAAGGTATCGCATATAGCGCAAGCTAATCTTGGTGTAGTGTAAAATACAAGACATCAATGAAATTAAAAAGAATATATCTCATAAAATCTTGGGGTTTTACATTCTACCCCCCTTAAAGTGAATTTCTCCCTCGAAATTCATCGGGGTTATAAATGGTTTTCAACTTGAAAGTTTCTTTCTTGGAAACCCACATAGTAAAAAGGAATACTAAAACTTCATTTTAATAAGTAAAGTTAGAAACATAACGGTTACCTAATTTAACTTATCATCAGGTTTCCACATATAATAACATAGGTGGGAAGTCAAAACATGGATATGGTAGTGAAGTTTAACCATCATGTTTTGATGGATAGTGATAGAAAATAAGTTTTGGAGAAAGTTAACTACCAGAAATCCATAAATATGTGATGATTTTAGGGACCATTTGATTCATCGGATAACAAGGTAATAGGATAACATTTTTTGTTTTCAATATCCTTTCCCTAAAGTTGAATAATTTTTCAAGTCAATAAATACTTACTTGATTTTGGTACAATTTCAATGTTGTTTGTTCCATGAAAAATTTCCCCTTCATCCCTTATTTAAAGAAATGAAGTTGAATTTTTCATTCTTGAAGTGTTATCAGATCATGTGATAGAATGATAGTTCATTCCATCTATCTCAAAAAAGGTTAAAATAGGTTATCAAATAAACATAATTCCACCTATAGTGAGATAATACACAAACTTAAAATGGAAAATAACTTATACTATCCATAATTGTATAACATTAAAATCCTTTCAAAAACTAAAAAAAACTTTAGAAAGAGGTGAAATAAATTGACATAACATTTATCTCTCATATCTTATAAGGTAGTTATTTGTTGTCACATTCCAAAAATGTGAATACCTTAATCATGAATTCCCTTAAAACATGATAATAACATAAATTACCCTAGAACCTTAGTGATAACATGAATTCTATCAAAATTAACTCTATCCACACACCAAATATAACAAATATTCTATATACTCAAACCATGATATCACTTTGTCCTTTTTATCAGTCATGATTTCATTAATACTATCAAATATATTATTTTCTTCTTATCCCTTCATTTATGCACATGTCATCTACTTTCCAAAACTATTTCAATCACTTTTCATGGTTAATGGTACCATATAATTATAGAAACCCATAATAGACCAATACATAGATATTCCAATATTCCATAATAATTATAAATGAGATAACACAACACTATTTTTAAATCCCATTAAATAAACACTTAATCATTACACTACTTCATTTTCATACTCAACATCACCAATAGTGATCGCATGTGACTTCCCTATGTCTTTTTACTTAAGAGGTTGTTAATATTGATCATCATTAACCCTTAGATTAGGGCATTGGTTAGTATAATGGCCCATTTCCTTGCACTTATAGCATTGAAGTGTTGGTGGTGCATTCTCTGTATTCTTTTCTCCATTCACATCATTAGAATCATTTTTCCCATTACTTTTGCACTCAACTACTGGATGACCTTATTTTCCACACTTGAAACATTTTTTTTCCCTTTAATAAAATATCCACTATGCTTCTTTCCACACTTTGAGCATAAGGAAACATTTATCTTCTTTTCACTATTGTTTTGAGATTTTACCTTGAACTCCATCTTTTGTTTCTTGTCAAAACCATGAGATGGATATATAACACCAACTTCTAATTCTACCTTGATATCATAACACACAATATCTTCATGGCTACTGAAGTATCTTATAGCTAATTCCCTTCAAATACTTTGTTTTAAGACACTAAATAATTGATCAACTTTACTTTTAGGTTGGATGATGAAGCCAGAAGCATACCTTTCAAGCCTTGTAAAATTTCCTCATATGTACCAATAGATTCATCATCCTTTTGCATAAGATCAAAGAACTCCTTTTACATTTTTGTTCAAAGAATACGATGGAAATACTTATTGAAAATAAGTTCTTGAACTCATCCTATTCCATGGATTTAATTTCATATTGATGCCTTGTATTCTTAATTAGAGTCCACCACTGGTCTGCTTCACCTTCAAAACTATAGTGTCCAAAATGACCTTTTCATGTTTCAAACAGCGAAGGATGGAAAAATATATTTTCAATGGTATTAATCCATTATTCATCAACAAGTGGATTAGAAGACCCACTGAAAAAAGGTGGATGTTTCCTCATGAAGGACTCAATAGAATGTTGCTCCATTGTCTTCTCATTTGGGAGTCCAGAATGATTCATAGCTTATGTAAGTATAGCAATAAGATTTTTCATTCCTTATTCCTTAAAATCTGGTTGTTCAGATTGAAAATAATTTCATTGCCCAGTGCATTGATCATTAACATGGTTTAGTTGGGTTCCATTCATCATCTAAAACCCAAAAAGAATTGTGTGAGAGGAAAAAATAATACTTGGAAAACAACATAGTCAAGGGGGAGTACTTTCAATCTCTAACATCTTAGGTTTAATCCAAGGTTATTCATGATCATTACCATAATTCTAAGATTGTAGCCTATAAATATACATAACCTTAGGTACATACCTAGACATACCATATAAATATCTTTAGAGATCCCACTAAATTGTTCATATCCTAGTTTCCAAAGGTTAACTAAAAATTCGTTGTGATACCAACTGTAGATACCCAAGCTTGACGTACATGGAAATTACATTAATTTTGCGGAATACTTAATATATGAAAAAAACATACGCCCAAAGACTTTATTAGTTTAGTGTCTTTGGAAACTCATAACATAATCATCTAATCATGGTGAAATATCTTCAACATCACCCATAAAGATATTCCCATTTTTGTTTTCCTACCTAAAACCATTCTTTATATCTTGGGGAAAATAAAACATAGAAAGGGTGATCTTAAATGATCGGTAAGGGTAAACATGGATAACATAAAACAAACCATAAACATTTGAATGTAAAAACATGAACATAAATTTTAAACATCAAAATCTTGAGAAATGAAATAAATCTTGGTAGTACATAAGGCATGGATCATAAAGTAACATTAATCATGATAGAATACCATTGGAATAAAACATCTAATTATGGAAAACTAATAAGAACATATTATGATTTCCATAGTATCCAAGGCATTGTTTTCAAGACCATCATATTGGAAAAAGATCTTTACTGAATTTGGTTTACTTATCGTTCCAGCCATGTATTACTGAACCGGATTTACCTGTCATTCTAGTCATTTCTATCTCATGAGATATAAATCTTTACCCAATGAATTGTAGGGAGATATAGGTCCCACCCATTTCATAATAAAATCATTATTACATGTGACAAAAAAACATAAATCATTCATCATAGCATAACCCATGAAATAAAATGGGATTCGTAAACATTATTTCTTAATAACATAATCTATATAAGAAAAATGAAATTTAAAAAAAATAATTCCATCATAAACACAATCAAATCAAAGTAATAATAGGGATATCAAAATAACCCTATGGCATATGAGATGTAATATTTTGATAAACCACTTGAACATAATTCCTGAGAAAGATACCCTTTCTTCTTTAAAAACTTTTTCTTTTCTCAAAATGCCATGAAATTTTAAAAGAAAAGAATTTAGTTGAAAATAAATATGAAATATTATAGAGGAATATTCATGTAAATAAGGAGTTAAGAAGACATAAAAATCAATTCATGATGTTTAAGTTAAAAAACATTTTCCGCATACTTTTATCGGAAAAGTCAAAACGTACCTCATATGGTAAACAAAAGAAAGATTCATTCCATACCATGTAATAAAAGTCAAAAATGGGTAAAAATGAATGTAAACATACATGGAATAATATTATACATTTTATGAAAATATTTTCAGAAAACATGGACTTGGATGATAAATATATACCCATTAGATACTTATGAATAAACAATCTCAGATAAAACAAGATTGGAAAATTTGTCCCTTACCTTAGGTCTGATTTCTTCTGTATGTGTCCAAAACTCATGTATAGTGATTTTAAAGATATTATTAAGTTGTAACATTACCATAATAATATTTATGATATCATATATGATTCAATTATGACTTTATATTACCCTTTCATTTTTCAATTCCATGTTAAAGTAGCGTTTTGGGTAATAATAGTTTTATTTATCATACATGTTTGGACTTGTTATTCTTCATATGATTACTTAGATCATGATTTACTTACATTCATAATGTAAAACATGATTTATATATCATATATATTCCATATATGAATATATATATATATATATAATAGATCGATAAATGGAATAGAATATATTGTTCATGGACAACATATATGATATAGGGTTATAATATCATAAACCCATAAATTTTGGAAAACTTATTTTGTCAAGTGAAACCTTATCTTTTTAATTTACACTTAGTTATTCTATTAAATTTTAATTTTGGTAATAACATTCTAAATATTTAATAGTAATGAATATTTACTTATGTAGTGTTAATTGACCATAAATGGATACTTTATTAACTTTTAGACCTTATAATTATAAATTTGTAATTTTTAAATATTTTTATAATTTTTAAATAATTTAATAAAATTTTATATTTATAAAATATCAATAGTTTCAATTTTGACACTATTTATTTATTTAACTTTAAATAAAATCCCCACAAAAGATAAATTCAAAAAAAATATTTAATAACCTCATAACATGTCATAGTAATCTATAAAATTTGTGGATCACTTTAATTAATTCACATGATATTTATTTTAATATTTTTAAAACCATTTATTTGATATTTCTTTTAATAAAATAATTTTTACATCACTATTGTGTCATCATTAATGATAATTAATTGATCTTTGAAAATTATAAATAAATTAACATGATGTAGATATATTAATTATATTTCTATTTACTATTTACTTTCTAATTTTTATGAATTGTATCACCAAACTAAAATTGTTACACTTATAAGATATAAGAGAGTGACATGTTGTCACTTTCTTTTGTTTTAATAATAATTGAATCATTTTCATAGAACAAAGTCCATAAAATAAATCTATTCTGACCCTTAGGTGATATGGGTTGACTTTTATTCATCCAATAGAATTTTTTCAGGTGTTAGGCTAATTTTATAATATTATTTTTATCCGTAATTAGCTGATTTACCTTTAACTATGGCAATAAAATAATTAACAAAGTTACTATTCATAATACTCAAAAATAAAAGTACCCCATTAACACAATTTGGAACTAATGATTCCAAATATGGAATCCATTTTTCAAAATTTATAATAGATAAGTTGCGGTAATTAATTTAATTTTAATCCTATTGTTGAAAAAAATGGGTTTTTGTTTAAAAGTTAAAACATTGCAAAAGATTGAAATCTGTTTACATAGGAATTCAACGTAAAATAAATGATAATGACTTACATTGCCTTAAACTATAAAAATATATTCTATTTATATTTTAAAACCATTAAATAATATATTTTAACCATATAAATTATTTCAATAAAAAATTTGTTTTCAATTAAAATTTAGCGTATTTTCACTATTCATCGAAATATGAAAGTTATTTGAAAATATCGAAAATTTATCCAAAGTAAATTTTTATGTCCTTCTTCCAAAGAAGAAGTTTATATTTTCAAATATAACTTATAAAAGTGTCGAAAACAAGATTTAAAATGGGTGTGCCGTCAAAAGGTGGTAAAACTATATTTATTTTAAAAATATTTCTTTTATTAGAAAAATTGATTTTGTTCTCATATCATGTGTAAGATGAATGATAATTTTTTATAAAATTAAAATTTTGGTTAATACTATTCAAAATGGATAGTTTATATAATATTTTAATAGTATATCTTTGTTTAGTGAAACTCGGTATTGCGTACCACGCAAGCTATCGAGGAAGGTCTCTCTTGCATGTGACGCAAGAAATGTTAGTGTTGTGTGTAGTGCAACATTCCTTTGGTGTTGTGTATAACATAATCCAAACTTATTTCATTTATACATTGAACAAAATCTATACTCAGTGTTGAGTGAAATGAATTATATCAAAAGAACATGAAATTGTGTGCAACACAATCCAAAAATATTATTGCGTATACTGCAAGCTAATACGGTGTTGCGTATAGCACAAGATAAACTTGGTGTATTGTACAACATAAGACATAAATTAAATTAAAAAATATATATCTCATAAAATCTTGGGGTGCTTAGAAACTCTAGATCTGATTCTCCAACTCGTTATCTCATTAAAAAAGAAAGGCACCACATTGTTTCTGTTACGCTGTGTCCTTATGTCGTTACATTGTTTCATTTATGAAATAGCATATCTGTTACACTTCAATTAAAGAGTCCTTATTATTTTTAATTTGTGGAATGAAACTATCAGCTTGTCACTACATTACAGAAAAAAAAAATCTTTTTAATAAAATAAACTTTTTAAGTTTATTTTATTTTTTTCTTAAAATGTCTAAAAATTACATTTTTCCTTAGACCCGTGCTGGTCGAGGTTAGGTCCATTATTTTCTAATTTCATCATTTCGTATGCAACGGTTCCATATTATTTTCAATCTGGGCACCCATTTATAAGTTTTCAAAACTTTTCATGTGTGCCATTTTAATTTTCTTAAAAAAGTTCAAAAATTATCTTCCACCCTCAACCCACACTAGTTGAGGTTATGCTCTGCCTAAGGGTAATAGGTCCTCATGAGATCAATGGTAATCTTGGATTTACAATCTAATTTTCCATTTATGTGTTATAAGGATTTGAAAAAAAATAATTATTAATTATTTTATTTACGGCCAAAAACTAACTTCCATTGTTGGCCAACGTCGGCCAACGTTAAGCTCTGCCTAAGGAAAGCATACCCTTATGAGCTCAACGATGGTCTCTTATTTTAAATTTATGTCACTATTTGTTAGTTATAAGCGTATGAAAAATAAAATAATTTTATTTAATTATTTTATTTAGAGTTATTCCATTTTCAGTTTTTCTCACTGGAGGCATGCGGCGACTAAACTTAAGTTGTGCCGAGAATAAACCCAACATCCTGAACACAACAGTGCCCTCATATTTCTAATCCGAGCACCCATTTAAGAGTTATTCCACTTTTTCAGGAAAAACTCTCATGTGCACTATTTCAAACCTAACATTTTTTGATGGATCATTCTAGGTACTCTGGGCCTCAGAATCACACGCTGTCTCAATGCCTAGTCTCGAAATAATCCAATTTAATTTTAAAAAAATCATGGAATTATGGGGTATTACAACATAATAATATGTTGTTTATAATAAAATAATAAATTAATTGTCCAAAATATACTGAAATTTTATTATGATTATTAAATCACCATTATCCACCATCTTTCTCATCAAATGGAAAGTGAAAGTATCTCTCGTGCATACGTACAACTTACCATCTCTACATAGTGATACAATTCATTTTATACAACCATATTTCAAGGATGGTTATTATGATGGTTTTAATGTTAATATAAGATAATTATGACATAATTATACTTCTGGAATTATAATCAAATCACAAGGACCAAAAATAATGAAATGAAATGATCTTGATAAATGAAACAGTTAAAATAGAGAAACGTTGATTTAAATAAATAATTATTGATAATTGGGGGTTTAAATGTTATAAATAGATCATATATGGTATTATAAGTATTTGAATGATTCTTATATAGAATTATAATAAAATTTAATTTATTATACATGAAGTTGTTGTTCTTTTGAAGCAAGTGGAACTTGGGGTAAGGGTTTATCGTCTCAAATTATCTTCTTTGGGACATATGTTATGTCAGGAACCAATATTACTTAATGTTGTTTATATACTGAACTTTGACATTTTATATATGATTATAATTATGTTAATGATATTTAAAGTTTCATTTGAACTTATTTTTCATGGAACTTATGATTCAAATGTTACCAAAGCAGTAAGGATTTTTTTTGTTGCAATCTCATTATTTATTAAGATTGTTTATGATTAAGATTTTGATGATTAAATATTAGGATATACCTCGCAAGAAACGAATGAAATTTTATTATAATATGTTTATTTATTTATAATACACATTTTACTTTCATTTTTTTCTCTCTATGTACCCAATATACTGAAATAATGTTTTTAAGGAAAAATTGACTTTATTTCTCTCTTCAGTTGAAGATCATTTTTCTTCTATATACACGTTTTCTGAAGAAAAAAAATTCAAGAATAATTTTAATATTATCCTATAATTATTTAAATTCATTTTTACCCATGATTGAATTTTTAAAAATTGGTCTAAAGGAATCTTATTTTTATTTTTTGAATGTGTCTCTTTTTTAATTTTTACAAAAGTGTAAAAAGAATGTTTTATTTTAAGTTATACAACATGAAAAGAATTTACACATTTCATGACCGATCAATGATTTGAATATTAAATTATAATTTATCAATGTTCTTTTAAAATAAAATTTTTTATTTAATATTTTTATAATTTTTAGATTTTGAATATTTGATTTCAAAGTAAAAAAAATTGTTTCGTAAGAAATGTTCAAAGTGATATTTAAAAGAATTTTATATCTAAAATGAAATAATTAGACATTTCATTAACATTTATTGGGGATATCATCCAATGACTCCATCATAATTTTTTCTCTGTATATTTTATGATTATTATGAAAATGTTTTTATTAAATTCACTCATTTTACATGGGTTATATTATGATGAATTGATTAAATGTTTATAAAACCCATTTCTTTTTCAAGGATTATTCCATGATGAAATATTTTTGCAGCCCATTTATTTTTTAGGGGTTATGATATGATGAATTTTTTATGATCTTGTGGAACACATCTATATAATTTTCAATATGTGAGGGGGTCCTATAATTATATATCCCTCCAATTCATTTGTTAAGATATATATCTCATGAGATAAATAGGACCAGAATGGGTAGTGAACTGAGTTTAGTAAGAGTCTCTATCCATTATGATAGTATTGGGATTAAACCTTGACTACTATGATGGTTTTGGGAGTTGACCCTATAACGACCCATACTTTACATACATTGTTAATACTTCAAAATTGAAGTACACTTATTACAACATATGACAAAACCACAAAGGACCGTATAGGTATAGTGTCTTTAGAAACTGGGAAACATAAACAACTGGTTCATAAATCTTCTACAGTGTATCCCATTTATTTCATAATATCTAGGGTCCCTTTTAGCATATTCTACTTAATATCCATCTTCCTGACCTGGGGAAAAGAAAACATAAAAGGGTGAGCTCAAATGCTCAGCAAGGGCAAATAAAGGAAATAAAAATCATATCATATCTTTTTGAAAATCATAACCTGCAAAAGAGATCATAATATCTTAACATGGAACAAATCATAGAAGTGAAAATGAGATCCCCATAATCATAACATGAAACTTGAAACTTTGTGGCATGTACACATAATCATGGAAAATCATTTCTTGTTAGTCATGACTCATTGCCAAGACTATCTTAGTGGACAGAGTCCCTTTCTGAACCGAGTCACCCTCGTTCTAGTCCTGTTTCACTGAACCGATATAACCTACCGTTCCAGCCATGTCTATCTCATGAGATATAAAATCTTTACCCAATGCATTGGAGGGAGATATAGGTCCCACCCATCTTATAATGAATCCTTTCTTATGTGTGCCACATAATCATAAACCATACATCATAGCGTAACCCATGTAATAAAAATGGGATTCTTAAACAACATGACATCATAAAACAATTTATATAAGATAAAGGAATTCATAAAAATATTTCCATCACAACATAATCAAACCAATGTAATAATAGGGATAAAAACAGAACCCTTTTATTATCTTAGATGGAAAATAATTTTGATAAAATACTTGAACTCCATTCTTGAGGAAAATATCCTTTCTACTTCAAAAACACTTTTCCTTTCTTAACATGTCATACAATTTTAAACTAAAAGAAGTTGATTAAAAATAAACTTGAATACTTGTAAAGTAAGCTTCTTGGAAATAATGTTTTAGAAATCCATTCATGCTGTATAAGTTAAAAAAACATTCTTCGTACTTTTGTCGGAAAAGTCAAAAAGTACCTCGTACGAAAAACAACAAAAGATTCCTTTCATATCTTTTACTAAAAACTCACCGAAGGGTAAAATTGGATTTAAACTAGTGTAATTGTATGGAAACAATATTACATATTGAGGGAACATGGATGTGGATGATAAAATACACCCCAATAAATACTTACGAATAAACAATCTCGGATAAAAATGAGATTGTGATATTTCCCTTACCTTAGGTCCGATTTGCTTTGTACGTGTCCCAAGCTCCTGTATAATGGTTTAAATAATGTTATTGACTTATTCCAGAATCATACATATTGATATGTATGGTCATATTCTTAGCTTCTTGTTAGTAATATTTCATTGTTACTTGTTACTCGGGTCTTTATTGCCTTTTGTTCTTATGCGTGTTTTGCCGAATAAATTCTTATTCTTCTTTTAAGGTTATAGATACCTTATATCCAGAATGGTATTAGTGTAACATATATCATATTTATTCATTCAATTCATTTATATAATTACTATGTAATGATGATCATGTAGAACGAGTCGCATCACATCGTGGAGATGGTATTCCGTACGTACGCACGAGTGATGATATCGTTCCTATGATCATGGAATTGTATTGGAGTATATGTATATTATTTCAGTATCAATATTACTTTATAATAATCATAAATAGTTACTCATTACACCATTATACCCATCCTTGTAAGGTGATGGTGGAAAATAGATTACACCACGGCGTGGAGACGGTATTCCGTACGTACGCACGCGCGGTGATTTCATTTTTCCGTAGGATGGATAGAAGGTGAATTAGGGTTGTTTCATATTTATAATAACATATCAGTATGTAAGTAATACTGATGTTATTACTTTATCATGAAACAACTAAAGAAGAAGAAGTTGAAGAAGAAAGAAATTGAAAAGATCGGTAATGGATATTACCTCTTCTTTGGAACGCTTCTTTGAATCCTCCACTTAGGGAACTAAGATTGGTCTTTGAAGAAGACCAGGACCTCTAGGATTATTCTAGGGAAGTGGAGAGGAGAAAATGGAAGGGTTTGGCCGAGCTTGAGTGCTCAAATTGGTGTGAGGAGGAGGGGGAGGAGGTGCCCTTTTATAAGGGAGGAGAGGGGCACCTTAGGAATATCTCAAAATATTATTTTATATTAAAGTCAAAATCGGTTTATAATGGTTCCAAAGGGTATTATTTCGAAGCTAAAGTGGGGATGGGTCGAAATCCTATCAACCAATAGGATTTAGACAAGTTTAGGTTATTATTTTAACCTTATCAATTAGATTTAACTCTAAGTTAAATAATTTAACTTTTACAGTGTCTTTTTGTTTTCTTACACTATATGGTTAATACACTTACTATAACATGCCAAACGAACCCAAAATTGTTTATTATTAATATATATATCCTTATCTAAGTCATTTGTCCGAACCTTAGATTTTTAGGAATAAAATAACAATTAATAATATAATATTTGATTTAAAAACTATTTTGTGTCAATTTTGACACTATTTGATATATGATTTTTGTGAAAGTCATAACAGAATTATATGTTCGAACCAAGTTGATTAAATCAACACTAATATATCATATTAACCTAGAAAATTAGTTGAATTCATAAAAAGTCTCAAATTACATTTATTTGGGCATTTATAACATCAATTATGTTAACATTTCCTTAAAAGGGTAATTACTGCATCATCATTGTGTCATAAATAAATTAATTTATTTAAAGTCTAAAAATTATAAATAAAATATCATTATGTAGGAAATATTTTTAGCTTTCTAATGAATATTTATAGTCGAATTTATCTTATTTATAACCCCATATTAAAAATGTTTTAGTTATTAAACTTTGATTTTAACTATTTTAACTATTCATTAAATAAAATAATATTAAATGTCATAATCTAATCCAAGTGGACCTAAATGGTCATATTATATTCATAAGGTTGTTTTTGGTCGAACTACACTTATCCAATAGAATTAGGACATGTGTTAGGGTAATAGTAATATCATATTTACCCTTAGTTACCCTATTTACTATTAACCGTGGTAAAAAAAAGTAAAAAGTTACTATTCACCAAAAATTATTTTCATCTCATTGAACCACATTTTAGTCCTTGATATTAACCGTGTCTGTCGGATTTTCAAAATTCCATTCACAGAAGCGGTAAAATTAAGTTTTATGCAAAATTCAGTTTTTAACCTACCACTTAGTGGTTTCACTATTCATCAAAAATTGAAAGTTTTCAGAAAAATACCAAAATTTCACCCTAGGCTAATTTCGGTATTCCGAATCCAAAAATGAAGTCCATTTTGAAAGATAAAATTTATAAAATTTCAAAAAGTGGTTATTACTATTCATAACGGCTAGTTTTAATAATATTTTAATAGCATATCGTTGTTTAGTGAAACTCAGTATTGCGTACGACGCAAGCTATCGAGGAAGGTCACGATTTCGTGTAAAGCAAGCCAAGAAAGTGTTGTGTAGAAAAAGATTCCTTTGATAATTTATATAACAAAAAAGTCTCGGGTGTTACATTCTACCCCCCTTAAAAAGAATTTCACCCTCGAAATTCGTCACTTTGTAACAAACAGATGAGGATACTTCTCCCTCATCATATCCTCAAGCTCCCATGTAGCTTCTTCAAGTTGGTGGTTCCTCCATAAAACTTTCACCAATCGAGTGGTCTTGTTTCGTAGGACTTTTTCGCTACGATCCAGAATCTCTATCGGTTGTTCTTCATAAGAAAGATCTTGCTCCAGCGGTACAACTTCTGAGCTGAGTACATGTGAAGGATCAGGTATGTAGTTTCTCAGGAGAGATACATGGAACACATCGTGAACTTGAGAGATATTCGGTGGAAGCTCCAATTGGTAAGCTACCTTTCCAACACGATCCAGTATTTCGAAAGGACCGATATATCTAGGGCTCAACTTCCCCTTCTTTCCAAATCTCATAACCCTCTTCCAGGGAGATATTCGTAAGAACACTTTATCACCCACTTCAAACTCTAGGTCTTTTCTTCGGTTGTCGGCATAACTTTTCTGTCGACTCTGAGCTGCTCTTATGTGTTGTTGAATAGATCTGACCTTTTCTGCCATTTCATCTACGAGATCAGGTCCTAATAGCTTTCTTTCCCCAACTTCATCCCAGCAAGTTGGAGTCCTGCATTTCTTTCCATAGAGAGCTTCATAAGGAGCCATCTGAATACTGGAGTGAAAGCTATTATTATAAGAAAATTCCACCAAAGGTAGGTGTTGATCCCAACCTCCTTTGAAATCCATAGAGCAAGCTCTCAACATATCTTCTAGGGTTTGAATTGTTCTCTCAGGCTGACCGTCTGTCTGAGGATGATAAGCAGTGCTGAAACTCAACTCTGTATCCAGAGTATGCTGAAGACTTCGCCAAAACTTCGAGGTAAATCTCGGATCCCGATCAGATATAATAGAAAGTGGTACTCCATGAAATCTTACCACTTCCTTTACATATATCCTGGCAAGCTGATCTAGAGAGAAATCCTCTCTAATAGCAATGAAGTGTGCAGACTTTGTAAGACGATCAACTATGACCCAAATACCATTATTGCCTTTGGATGTTTTAAGAAGTCCTGTGACAAAGTCCATAGTGATGTTTTCCCATTTCTATTCGGGTATGGGTAATGGTTGTAACATCCCCTTAGACTTCTGTCTCTCAGCTTTAACTTGTTGACAAACCAAGCATCGAGAGACATATTCAGCAACATCTCTTTTCATGCCATCCCACCAGAAGTATTCTTTCAGGTCCCTATACATCTTCGTGCTTCCAGGATGAATAGAGAATGAAGAAATATGAGCCTCATCCAGCAGCTCCTTCTTTAATTCGGGGATGGGAGGAACACAAACCCGATTCCTGAACTTTATTATCCCATCACAATCAAGGTTGAATTCAGGAACATTTCTCACCTTCTTTTGTAACTCGACATCTTCTTTCTGTGCCTCTTTAATCTTCACATGTATAAATGGTTGAACATTCATTTGAGAAAGATAAGATTTTTCCCCTTCCATTATAATTCCAAGATCCATCCTTTGTAAATCCATAAATATTGGATCTTTTGTGATCCTCATCATGGATAAACTAGCATGGTCTTGTCGACTTAATGCATCTGCCACCTTGTTTGCTTTCCCAGGGTGGTAATGGATTGAGCAGTCATAATCCTTAATCAGCTCCAACCATCTTCTTTGACGCATATTCATCTCCTTTTGTGTGAAAATATACTTTAAACTTTTATGATCAGTATAAATATCACACCTTTCACCATAAAGGTAATGCCTCCAAATATTTAATGCAAAGATTACCGCAGCCAACTCCAAATCATGTGTTGGGTAATTTTGCTCATGGATTTTCAACTGTCGTGAGGCATAAGCTATCACCATATCATTTTGCATAAGAACACACCCCAATCCCTTCTTGGAAGAATCACTGTAGATCACAAACCTTTCTCCACTACAAGGCAGTGTGAGCACAGGTGCACTGGATAACCTTCTTTTCAACTCCTTGAAATTCTCTTCACATTCCTCTGTCCAAACAAACTTAACTCCTTTCCGAGTCAACTTGGTGAGTGGATTAGATAATCGTGAAAAATCCTTTACAAAACGTCGATAATATCCAGCCAAACCAAGAAAACTTCGGATCTCAGTTACTGTTGTTGGTCTCGACCATCTTTCGATGACCTCTGTTTTTGCTGGATCCACAGATATCCCCTCTTTTGAGATTATGTGACCCAAAAATGCAACTTTTTGAATCCAAAATTCACACTAGGTAAATTTGGCATAAAGCTTCTCCTTTCTCAGGGTCTTCAATATAATTCTCAAGTGATCTTCATTCTCTTCCTTGCTCTTTGAATAGACAAGAATATCGTCTATAAAGACTACCACAAATTGATCAAGATAGTCTCTAAAGACTCTATTCATTAGATCCATGAAGATAGCAGGGGCATTAGTAAGACCAAATGGCATCACTATAAATTCATATTGTCCATACCTTGTACGGAAAGTCGTCTTTAGTATATCCTCCCTTTTGACCCTTAATTGATGATACCCTGAACGAAGATCAATCTTGGAAAAGTATTGAGCTCCGCGTAGTTGGTCAAATAATTCATCAATGCATGGGATAGGATATTTGTTCTTGATAGTGATCTTGTTAAGTTCTCGATAATCAATGTAGAGTCTCATTGATCCATCTTTCTTCTTAACAAATAGAACAGGTGCTCCCCAAGGTGACGCACTAGGGCGTATGAATCCCTTATCAAGATTCTCTTGGAGTTGCTTCTTCAATTCCTACAACTCAATTGGGGCCATTCTATAAGGTGTCTTTGAAATAGGCAAAGCACCCGGTACGAGTTCTATTGAAAACTCAACTTCACGATTTGGTGGAAGACCCGGTAATTCCTTCAGAAAGACATCATCAAACTCCCGTACTATGGGAATATTCTTAATTGTGAGTTTCTCACCAACCATTTGAGATAAATAACCTTCATTTAGTGGAATCAAGACCCATAAGATGGAAGAAATTTCCACTGGAAGGTTATATTCATCCTTGCATCGATAGACGATCGTAGATTGATCTGGAATATGAAATGTGACTTCCCTTCTTTGGCAATTGATATGAGCTCCGTATAAAGAAAGCCAATCCATGCCAAGAATCACATCAAATTCCACTATAGGAAGGATCACAAGATTTGCAGGAAGCACTTTCCCACAAACTTCGATCGGAGAAGAATTATAAACTTTTGATGCGATTGATGTGCCATTAGGTGTTGTCACAGCTAACTCAACATCTAATTGTTGAGGTAATACGGTGATACCCTTAGAAAAGTCTTCAGAAATAAAAGAGTGGGTGGATCCAAAATCAAATAAAACATTTGCTACTTTAGAGTGGATGGTAAGTGTACCTTTCACCACATCGTTATCGTACTCCACATCGCTGATAGAAATTGCATGTGACTTTCCTTTGTCTTTAGCCTTAAGATTTTGTTGACGTCGACCATCATCATCAACCCTTGGATTTGGGCATTGATTGGCATAATGCCCCATCTCCTTGCACTTGAAACATTTAAGTGTAGTAGGTTCATTCTGTGTATCCCTTCCTTTGTTTGCATCATTAGACATCTTCTTCCCATCATCGCGGCATTCAAATGCCCAATGACCTTCCTTTCCACATTTGAAACATTTACTTGTCCCTTTAAGACAACTCCCTCCATGTTTCTTTCCACACTTTGATCATAAGGGAAAGCTCATCTTCTTTTCAGTGTGCTCTTTAGATTTTCCTTTAAATTCCATTTTCCTCTTCTTATCAAACCCATATGACTGATGGGTTACTCCAATCTCCATCTCGACTTTGAGATCACATCGAACGATTTCCTCGTAGCTATTGAAGTCCCTTATGGCTAACGCCCTTCGAAGACTTGGTTTTAAGCCACTAAAGAATCGATCAATCTTACTCTCAGGTTGGATAATAATACCAGAAGCGTACCTTGCAAGTCTTGTAAAATTTGATTCATAGGTACCAACAGATTCATCATCCCTTTGCTTCAGTTCAAGAAACTCTTTCTCCATCTTTGTTCGAAGAATACGAGGGAAGTACTTATTAAAAAATAAGTTCTTGAACTCATCCCATTCCATGGACTCAATTTCATCCCTTTGCCTCGTATTCTTAATAAGATTCCACCATTGATCAGCATCTCCTTCCAAACGATACACTGCTAGGATGACTTTATCATGTTCAGAACATTGAAGAACTGAAAATATCTTTTCAGTAGTACTAATCCATTGTTCAGAAACTAATGGATCAGTAGACCCGCTGAAAGAAGGTGGACGCTGCCTCATGAAGGATTCAACAGAATGTTGCTCCTTCCTTTGCTCGTTTGGAAGTCCTGCATGATTCATAGCTTGAGAAAGTTGTGTGAGCATGGCTACAAGATTTTGCATTCCAGCTCCCATATCGTTTGGTTGCTCAGGGGGACAATCATTGCATTGCCCATCGCATTCCGCATTAACACGGTTCCTTCGGGTTCCAGCCATTGACTAAAACCAAAAAGAATAGTGTGAGCAACACTAATTATAATAGGAAAACCACATAATTCAAGAATAAAATTTTCACGCTTAAGGTCTTATCCTAGGTTATTCATGGCCATTTCTAAAACACTAATATTGTGTTCTATTCTTAGACTTATCCTTAGGGTTCTTACTAAGGCTTTCACATCCTAGTTTCCAAAGGTTGACTATACCTTTCCTCTGATACCAACTATAACGACCCATACTTTACATACATTGTTAATACTTCAAAATTGAAGTACACTTATTACAACATATGTCAAAACCACAAAGGACCGTATAGGTATAGTGTCTTTAGAAACTGGGAAACATAAACAACTGGTTCATAAATCTTCTACAGTGTCTCCCATTTATTTCATCATATCTAGGGTCCCTTTTAGCATATTCTACTTAATATCCATCTTCCTGACCTGGGGAAAAGAAAACATAAAAGGGTGAGCTCAAATGCTCAGCAAGGGCAAATAAAGGAAATAAAAATCATATCATATCTTTTTGAAAATCATAACCTGCAAAAGAGATCATAATATCTTAACATGGAACAAATCATAGAAGTGAAAATGAGATCCCCATAATCATAACATGAAACTTGAAACTTTGTGGCATGTACACATAATCATGGAAAATCATTTCTTGTTAGTCATGACTCATTGCCAAGACTATCTTAGTGGACAGAGTCCCTTTCTGAACTGAGTCACCCTCGTTCCAGTCCTGTTTCACTGAACCGATATAACCTACTGTTCCAGCCATGTCTATCTCATGAGATATAAAATCTTTACCCAATGCATTGTAGGGAGATATAGTTCCCACCCATCTTATAATGAATCCTTTCTTATGTGTGCCACATAATCATAAACCATACATCATAGCGTAACCCATGTAATAAAAATGGGATTCTTAAACAACATGACATCATAAAACAATTTATATAAGATAAAGGAATTCATAAAAATATTTCCATCACAACATAATCAAACCAATGTAATAATAGGGATATAAACAGAACCCTTTTATTATCTTAGATGGAAAATAATTTTGATAAAATACTTGAACTCCATTCTTGAGGAAAATATCCTTTCTACTTCAAAAACACTTTTCCTTTCTTAACATGTCATACAATTTTAAACTAAAAGAAGTTGATTAAAAATAAACTTGAATACTTGTAAAGGAAGCTTCTTGGAAATAATGTTTTAGAAATCCATTCATTCCGTATAAGTTAAAAAAACATTCTTCGTACTTTTGTCGGAAAAGTCAAAAAGTACCTCGTACGAAAAACGAAAAAAGATTCCTTTCATATATTTTACTAAAAACTCACTGAAGGGTAAAATTGGATTTAAACTAGTGTAAGTGGATGGAAACAATATTACATATTGAGGTAACATGGATGTGGATGATAAAATACACCCCATATATATACTTACGAATAAACAATCTCGGATAAAAATGAGATTGTGATATTTCCATTACCTTAGGTCTGATTTGCTTTGTACGTGTCCGAAGCTCCTGTATAATGGTTTAAATAATGTTATTGACTTATTCCAGAATCATACATATTGATATGTATGGTCATATTCTTATCTTCTTGTTATTAATATTTCATTGTTACTTGTTACTCGGGTCTTTATTGCCTTTTGTTCTTATGCGTGTTTTGCCGAATAAATTCTTATTCTTCTTTTAAGGTTATAGATACCTTATATCCAGAATGGTATTAGTGTAACATATATCATATTTATTCATTCAATTCATTTATATAATTACTATGTAATGATGATCATGTAGAACGAGTCGCATCACATCGTGGAGACGGTATTCCGTACGTACGCACGAGTGATGATATCGTTCCTATGATCATGGAATTGTATTGGAGTATATGTATATTATTTCAGTATCAATATTACTTTATAATAATCATAAATAGTTACTCATTACACCATTATACCCATCCTTGTAAGGTGATGGTGGAAAATAGATTACACCACGGCGTGGAGACGGTATTCCGTACGTACGCACGCGCGGTGATTTCATTTTTCCGTAGGATGGATAGAAGGTGAATTAGGGTTGTTTCATATTTATAATAACATATCAGTATGTAAGTAATACTGATGTTATTACTTTATCATGAAACAACTAAAGAAGAAGAAGTTGAAGAAGAAAGAAATTGAAAAGATCGGTAATGGATATTACCTCTTCTTTGGAACGCTTCTTTGAATCCTCCACTTAGGGAACTAAGATTGGTCTTTGAAGAAGACCAGGACCTCTAGGATTATTCTAGGGAAGTGGAGAGGAGAAAATGGCAGGGGTTGGCCGAGCTTGAGTGCTCAAATTGGTGTGAGGAGGAGGGGGAGGAGGTTCCCTTTTATAAGGGAGGAGAGGGGCACCTTAGGAATATCTCAAAATATTATTTTATATTAAAGTCAAAATCGGTTGATAATGGTTCCAAAGGGTCTTATTTCGAAGCTAAAGTGGGGATGGGTCGAAATACTATCAACCAATAGGATTTAGACAAGTTTAGGTTATTATTTTAACCTTATCAATTAGATTTAACTCTAAGTTAAATAATTTAACTTTTACAGTGTCTTTTTGTTTTCTTACACTATATGGTTAATACACTTACTATAACATGCCAAACGAACCCCAAATTGTTTATTATTAATATATATATCCTTATCTAAGTCATTTGGCCGAACCTTAGATTTTTAGGAATAAAATAACAATTAATAATATAATATTTGATTTAAAAACTATTTTGTGTCAATTTTGACACTATTTGATATATGATTTTTGTGAAAGTCATAACAGAATTATATGTTCTAAACAAGTTGATTAAGTCAACACTAATATATCATAGTAACCTAGAAAATTAGTGTAATTCATAAAAAGTCTCAGATTACATTTATTTGGGCATTTATAACATCAATTATGTTAACATTTCCTTAAAAGGGTAATTACTGCATCATCGTTGTGTCATAAATAAATTAATTTATTTAAAGTCTAAAAATTATAAATAAAATATCATTATGTAGGAAATCTTTTTAGTTTTCTAATGAATATTTATAGTCGAATTTATCTTATGTATAACCCCGTATTAAAAATGTTTTAGTTATTAAACTTTGATTTTAACTATTTTAACTATTCATTAAATAAAATAATATTAAATGTCATAATCTAATCCAAGTGGACCTAAATGGTCATATTATATTCATAAGGTTGTTTTTGGTCGAACTACACTTATCCAATAGAATTAGGACATGTGTTAGGGTAATAGTAATATCATATTTACCCTTAGTTACCCTATTTACTATTAACCGTGGTAAAAAAAAGTAAAAAGTTACTATTCACCAAAAATTATTTTCATCTCATTGAACCACATTTTAGTCCTTGATATTAACCGTGTCTGTCGGATTTTCGAAATTCCATTCACAGAAGCGGTAAAATTAAGTTTTATGCAAAATTCAGTTTTTAACCTACCACTTAGTGGTTTCACTATTCATCAAAAATTGAATGTTTTCAGAAAAATACCAAAATTTCACCCTAGGCTAATTTCGGTATTCCGAATCCAAAAATGAAGTCCATTTTGAAAGATAAAATTTATAAAATTTCAAAAAGTGGTTATTACTACTCATAACGGCTAGTTTTAATAATATTTTAATAGCATATCGTTGTTTAGTGAAACTCAGTATTGCGTACGACGCAAGCTATCGAGGAAGGTCACGATTTCGTGTAAAGCAAGCCAAGCAAGTGTTGTGTAGAAAAAGATTCCTTTGATAATTTATATAACAAAAAAGTCTCGGGTGTTACAGACCCAATCCATTATGATAGTTGTGTATATGATCCATGAATACTACGGAAATGATTTTTTATGATTTTTTGTATTCTATAAGCTCATGTCTTATGCCAATGTTATACACTCATGAATCATGTTCTTTGATTTTTATATGATTTATGTCTTATGAACTACCAAGATTTATGCCATGGCTCAATATTATGATCTATGATATGTAGGGTATGATTTTCAAATGTTATTTTCATGTTCTCATACACTTATTCTCATGTTATTCTTAAGTGATCATTGATATCTACCTTGTTTACCCTTACTAATCATCTAATATCACCATTTATTATGTTTAGATTTCTCTAGGTTATAAATAAAGGAATTAAATATGATATGTCTAATAAGGGTGATATTAATGAAGAACTAAGTGGGAGATTATGTTGATCTCTTATTAATAAATTTATTATGTATCCAAGTTTCTAAAGCCACTGAACCTATATGATTCTAGAATAGATCATTATTTTATGTAATTAACATTCATCCAATAAGATATAATATCTATGTATAAAAATTATGGATCAATATAGAGCACCCATTGTGGAAGGATGTGAGAATAAGATAGGTTTTCTTAGCTTAAACATGTTATAAAACTGTTCCCTTATCTATTATAAGGATTTGTACAATTGAGATTAGAGATAAAGAGATGATATAATAAGATAGCCTTAAATATTAAAGAATAAATGATATTATCTCTTAAGAGAAATTTGATATTTTAGGGAATCTGCTAAAGCTTCACTGCTAGTATTCCAAACTTTGATCAAGGATTAGATTCACAATTGAGGCATTTTCATTAATTGATTGATATTCCAAGCCACCAAGAATACATATTTATAGCCTCTAATACGTCTAGGAATCTTCTAGAATTCATTGTATCCATTAATCATTGTCAATTGGAGTTTAAGAGTTCAAGGTTCCACCAAAATAATGAATTTTGACTTGTTTGATCAAATTCATTAGCTAGTCGGTGAGACACATAGGGACTTATTAAAACTATCTTGTTCCACCAGCTAGTTAATGGACTCCTTCAGCATATGCTAGTTTTATCCATCACCACAAGCTAACTGATAGATCTGCATTGGCTAGCTAGTTTCCACCTACATTCTTGAGAGCTTCACCATAGTCCTTCAAATTATATCCAACATCTTCGATTGGTTCAAGGACTTCTTTTCATGATATCATCATAAGATATCATTCATTAAAAGACTTAAAACATGATCTATTAATGATTCTTCAATGATCTTCAAGATGTCATCATGATCTTATAAATTCATCATTGAGCCCATTAATCACTTGACTTGAATTTTAAATCATATAATTGAAAACCACTCAAAGAAAATTTTAAAATAATAAATGAGTGTTTGTGATAATGAAAACACCATTATAGAGAGGTATAACAAGTGAAGCATTCCAGTAACCATTGTAAAAACACTTTTTTTTCTAAACCAAATGCTCTAAAAACTATTTTTAGCTCGTTTCAAAAAAATTTAAAATTTTAAAATATGCTATTTTCAAATTCACTATAGCCATTTAAAATTAGTTAAATGTCATATCTATGTAAACATCATAATTATAAAAATATTTCAAGTTTAAACAGAACTATTATAAGGTTTTCACCAAAACCACAAAATTTAACATTATAAAATTTCATTTTAAATAAACCAATTACATAAATCCATCCCAAGAATGAAAATTCATTCAAAACATTTTTAATCAAAAACCAAGTCGTTATATAAGTTTTACCCAAATCATTTAATTTGAAGTTCCTTATTTTAAAACCTTCACTCCTACTAAAATTTTGTAAATCCATTTTAAACACTCTTAAAGACCCTAAAAATCCTATTTTATGAAAAAATAATCCTATGAAAATATATATATTTTTTAAAAATAATTTTTCCATCATTTTAGAAAGTAATCAAAACACATAACAAAGAGAAAAAATTACACTTTTCCTAACTACGGTTAAACGAGCCAAAACTTTCAATGATAAAATTTCTATTACAAGAAACATAATTTGGTAAATACATGGAATGAAATTACTTTAATTTTTTTAATATGAAAAATATCATACATCAAATTTAAAAACCACTAAGAATTAAAATATCATTTCCTCAAACAATTTTTCTTACTTTTTGAAAATTGAGATAAGTTATAAAACATTCAAGGAAATAACCTTTCTACACCCAAAATACCAAAAAAAATCAAGTATAATTTGAAATTTTCATTTCGTTTATTTTTGTAAACTGAATTCACCATAAAAAATTAGACTCTAAATTACTTTTTTCCCATCAAAGGGCCAACCCAACACAAAATCCTTTTCAAAAACATATTTTTCTTAAAGGATATATTAAACATATTTAAAATGAAATAATTCCTTTATAAAATCCTAAAGAAAACTTTCGAATTTTTTACTATATAAGTTTAAAACTTTAAGTATACTAATCCCATAAATTTGATGACCAATGTAACAACTCGTGCCACAATGGGTTATTGAATTCAAAATAAATTTGATTTTTTGAGTCTCGTAACAGGGGTAATTGATAAATTGGGACTCAAATTGGGATTCTGAGGGTGGTTACATATCTATTCAATTTTTTAGATATGTTTAGATGATATATAAGTGTATCAGGTGATTAGGTGGGCATTAGAGTAGGGTAAGGGTATCCCTGCTTCAAAAAATCTATTGTATTCAATAGATCATTCCATAACCAGGGGGCATTGCAGCATGGTGTGTGTCATGTAAGATTAATTTTTAAAGAGTGGGAGAGGGTTTTTCCATGAATGTAGGGGGTTATTCTAAAAACCTTCTATATAATATTGAAGTCTAGATTGGATCACACTATAGATTGAGGGGTTGCGCCATGAGGGTTGCTCGATGGGGGGATTGTACTGCATCAGGTGGGCAGTGATTTGGAGAGCTCATAGGAGGAAGGGGTATTGAGATCTAGTAGGGGGAGTCTAAAATCATGGATCCATGGTACATGAATCCAAATGATATCCTCTTATCCATAAGACCATGATGGACATGATTCTCCATAGGTGACCAAACCAGGTATGGTTGGGTGTCATGGTGGCCTGGTTAGCGCACAATGACCCTAAATTCAAGCTTATATGTATCTATTTTTATATTATTTAATTTTATTATGTATACACATTTATATGTTGGTTTATATTATGGGAATTTGGGGATTCCCTACTTAGATTTATCTCTCACACCTTGCATAGGAACCTTTATGCAAGTGTATAGTTTATGTATGTTTTGAAGGTTGAGTATAGGTTGCTTAATGGATTGATTTGAAGTAGTTCCACAATGTTTGGAGATAGGGTTTAATTAAGGATTAGGGTTTTGGTGGATCCTCCTTATACTTTTATTTCCTTTTTGTTGTTATATTTTTTATCAGCCTGATGAGTGATCTGTTGGGATGTATGGCTATATGGTTGTATATTCATTTGTTATAGAATGTTGTATTATTGATCTCGCAAAATTTTTATCTATTTATTATGATAATTTATTATATTTTATCTATTTTTGGTTATGAAATCAAAGGAATAATCTCCTTAATGTATCGTGTATTCCCTCACCACTAGTCAGCAGCCTCTAACGTATGGGGAGACATTCTTGAGGTCGTTTGGTGTTACAACATGTAGGATCAAAATATGAATTTAGATGCTCAATTATAAGAGGGGTGAATTATAAGTTTAAAAACTTTCTTTTTTAACATTTAAGAAAAACTATGTTTATCAAAGTTAAACAATGTAAATTCACAAGACCTATTAGTTCTACAAGCTTGCTAGGTTCTAGAAATATGGTTCTGGAAATGAAACTTAATAAAAGTTTATAAGGAAAAGATTCTACCTTAAAGCGTATAGAATCTTATTAATCAAATTACATAAAAGAACAATAAAGTATAAGAAATTTATACTTTCTTCCTTTATCAAAATATAGTGGAATATAAACTTGAAACAAAAAAAGTAACAAGTATAAAATCTTTTAACCCAAAGAGAAGGGTATCTAACAAACTTGGATAAAGGTCCCTTGATTTATACTTTCAAGAAAGTCTGTCTTACCCACACTAGGGTAATCCCTCAATAGGAATATTGGAATTTTTATTTCTATCCCCACAAGACCTCGAACTTTAAGGTAGTCAGAACCTATGTCTTCCTATCCACGGAAGTCCTCTAACTTTAAGGTATCCAGAACCTCTATCTTCCTATCCCTGGAAGTCCTCAATTATAAACTACAACAATCAGAGTCACACAAAGCAAGCTGAACAAGATTTTCAGTATGCATAAATAATGAGAGTCTCTATCTCTTAAAATCACTTCGGCAGCATGTAACCTCAAGAGTGATCAACCAATTCATTTGTTATTGAGCTCGTTCAAATGAGCTCCTATTTTAGGCATTTCTCTAATAGTCATCTACCCCCTCCAACGGTCATATTTTTCCTTGAATATCAAAGGGACTTGTACACATGTCACTCAAACAACATTTAGTTAGAAACAAATAGTGTGACATCGTTTCATAATTATAGCAGAGGTAAGTAAAATATGGTTTCTTAACCAAATCCAATTTTTTAGAGTCTAAGGAAAAATAAAGTTTGGATTTTAAGTAAATAAACACTTGGATACTATAAATCATAAATATCCGAATTCTGTTTTTCAAGGAATTTGGAACCTGAATTATTTAGATTTCAGTGTCTGGATTCCAATAAATTCAGAGTCTGAATTCTAAGGAATTCGGAACCTGAATTCTGAGGAATTCAGAACCTGGATTTTGAGGAATTCAGAACCTGAATTCTGAGGAATTCGAAACCTGAATTCTAATGAATTTGGAGTCAGAATTCTGAGGAATTGAGAATCTGAATTCTGAGTAATTCAGAATCTAAATTCTAAGGAATTTAGAATCTGAATTTCAGAGAATTCGGAAACTGAATTTTAGAGAATTCAGAATCTAAATTTCAGAGAATTCAGAATCTGAATTTTAGAGAATTCAAAATCTGAAAACATAATACTCTATATATAAGGATTTATTGGATTTTGAGGTTTTAGATGTGAAACCAAATTTTACCTTTTGGAAATAAAAATAGTTAGATTATAAAATTTACAATGAAAACATTGGTAAGGATAAATTTCCTTGAGGAAGGAAAATTTTCCTCATTAAGATAATTCTTTGGAAAAAATAATTTTCCTTAAGATAGATTGTTAATGATTTTCAAAACATAAAAGAATGGAAAAGTCATAAGGAAACCTTATTGACTCAACAATTTCCCCCTTTTTGGAAAGCACAAACATCCTTATACAAAAGAATATAAGTACATAGAGTTTTTCTTTATGAACATAAAAGAAAAATTATCTCCCTTTACATATGAATCATAGTGAATACGACTAACTCTGCCTTAGGTTTTGAAATCCCTAAGGATCATATTATTGATTTCCTGAATGAGATTTTACATTTTATTGCATACGAAAATCTTCTTTAATAAGAGATTCCCCTTAGATAAACTCCCCCTTAGAAAAATCCTTTCTTTACTTAGAATTATTTTTATCATTCCTTTCTTCCCCTCTGTGATTTTCAAAAATGAATAAATAGAATGGGAAAAATTATGGTACCTAAAAAATTAGTACTAAAAAACAAAATATATATGAAGAATAATGAAAATTCCATTATTATTAAAAGAATTTGTACAAAGAAGAAAATATAACAAAAGATCAGAATGGGGTAGAATTATCCTTCTTTATCTTTTGGTACTAACTTATTTACAATAGATTTCAGCTTCTTGACCTCCTTGTGATCTTCTTCCATGCACTTAAGTAACTGATCATGATCTTCACTTTTCTTTTCTAAGGATTTTATATTTTCTTCCTGATCCTTAAGACATTCTGCTTGAGCTTTCAACACTTCTTCTTTCTTAACAAGTTTTTCTTCAAATTTCATTTTTATATCCCTTTCCCTCTTCTAATTCATAGCCACAGAATTAAGCTTCCCATTCAGATCCTTAACTTCCTACTTTTGAGAAGTCTGTTTGAGAGTCATCTTTTCCTCAAAATTCTTAGCAATATGATTAAGCTTTATATCTTTGGTGTCAAAGGCATATTTGACATTATGTTCAAATTCATCAAAATCTCTCAGATCTTTGACTGTATTCCTTGACCATCTTTTCATATTTTTGAAATATCTTTTATGAGTCACATAACCAATGAGAAAGGATTTGAAATATGCCTAAGTCTGAAAAATTTATCCATAAGCATTGAAACTGAATCTGATTTTTGATTGAATAAATATTGAAGCAACTAACACCTCAAATCTATACTTGGAAATAAAGGAATAAAACTAGCTAGCTTTTTCAAATATTGTACCACAAAATCATGTCCAATAGAGGATGATTCTGAATCAAAATTTTTGTTTGGTGAGGGTTCTTTTTCTAACTCTTCATCTTTCCTCTTTGACAAAGTACCAACATCTTTCTTTTTCACTACGGATTTTCTAGGTGTATGGACCAACACCTTCTTTCCCTTATCAACTCTCTGAATGATTTCTTTGGTTTGGTTGATTCATACTCACTATCAGATAACTGAACAATTTTATCTTCCTCAACAATATATTTCTTAGCTTCTGCCAAAAGATATCCTGGCTGAATAAAATAATGATTGCTAATTTCATCATCTGTTGGCTTATTGACTTCTTCCTGACCCTTTTCTTCATTCCCTAGAGTAGAAAGTTTTGAGGATTTGGCTTGAGAAGTCCGGATCAATAATCTTAAAGAGGGACTTTCCTTCCCATGGTAATCTTCAACTTTCATTATGACATCATCAGTGTCATCCCCTTCTTCTTCTTCTTCTTCTATTTCCTCTTCCTCTTCCTAAATAATTTCTTCTTCTTGTTCTGGATCCAGAATCACCACCTTCATTCCTAGATTATTAGGAAGTGATTCTAGAAAAAAGGATTCTAGCACTGGAATTTGTTTAGATGTTTTCTCAGCATCCTTGAGAAGGGATTGAATAATTTCAGCCTCCGATAACTTCTTCCTCTGCTTCTTTTCTTTCTTTTGTTTCTCAAGCTCTTCAGCAACCTTTATCTTTAACTCTTTTTCCCCAGTAGGGTCCAATCCAAAATAAATCTCCCCTTCCTTATTATTTTTATTGTATTCACTCCACTTAGATACTACTTCATCAAAATAATCCTTTTGATTCTTTAGTTTTTGAGGTGCAGATTAAGTTACCTTAGCCGCATGAGTTTTTCCTTTCTTTTCTGGTTCATTTTCCTTTATCTTCTTTCCACCCTTCTTGGAGGTTTCATCCACCTCCAGTTTCATTTCTAGATCTCGGATTTCAGCTTCTGAAAAATCATAAAATTCTCAAAAATCACTGGAAAAACCAACTTTCATTCTCCTTAGAGTGTCATCACTCAGAAACATTACATTGAAATTCCATGGCTTTGAACTACAAATAATTTTGAAAGACTACAGAAAAAGAACTATAATTTTCTAAAGAATACATGGATACATGATAATCTCAGATTTTAGGGTTCCATTCTTGATATTCTCGATTTTCAAAAAAAACATAATTTACTAAATTGATTTTCTTGAGATTCACCAAAAAATCTAATGCATAGATATCACTTTTCTTTATGGTATCCTTGTCTCCTATTCTCAGAATGAGAAATCCCTGAACTCATAGCTGGAGAATCTAAAGATTTGTAGAGAGATGAATAATTTTCAGAGTCTTCACTTCCTTCAATACAAGACACTCTATATCTTTCTTCTTGTCAAAATATCCTTCTTCATCAGGTAACTTGTGAGATCAGAACTTTGCTTCTCCCTCGTAAGAAATTCCAATCAGGTTGGCAGCCATATTGCAAGAAAGGGAGTAGGTCTTTCCATATCTTTTGAAGGAAAACTTTTCTCTTCCTACTTCATTGAATAAACTTTCTGATTCATAGAACTCGACTAACAACTCTAGATAAACAGGATCTTGTGCCTTTGGTTTTGATATACATAGAATTTCCCAACCATTCTACTTGATGTTATTTGAAATAATTGAATCATACTTAGAAAAGAAATTCAGATCGATTAACCTTTCTCTGTATATCATCCATTCATATATTTTCATTACATTCAACATTTCTTTCTGAGGATAGGCTTTAATAGACATTCAGAACTAAGGAAAACCTGAAGATCCAGAACAACCTTAAGTAGGAGGGAAGAACTTCAGCATGCAAAGGCTTTGAAGATCGATGTGGGAAAAACATTGGGGGTCCTTATATAGGCATTTTAGGCAATGGTTCACCTTCCTTGATTGATCCAATATTTGAAAAAACTCTTGATCATATCTGACAGTTGAGATGATAGCTGAAGAAATAATTTGATAGGTTCCAATCTTTTGAGGTTGTTAAGATAAACATTCGGATTTAAGAGAAAGTGAATCCAAAAAAGTTTCTTACACAAGATAAAAATACTAACATGTAAAAATATGATTACAAAAATTTAAGAAATAAAACATACATTTTGTATTGCTATGAATATTATTCGTAATGAGGGAAATTCTTCTTAAAGAACTTTGGATTCCAAAAAATTTTGAAAAAAACTTAATTACGAAAACTTTTATCACGAAATGTTTTGACTATGAAAAATTTTGACTATGAAAATTTTTTACTATGAAAAAATTTAACTAATAGGAAAATGTACTCCCCCTATGAAAAAGAGTTTCTTACTGTAAGGAGATAGGTTTCAACAAGGAGTTAATAAGGAATATTACCTTACGGTTACCATTTCTAACTTCTATTTAATGTATTCAAATCTGTCAGAGGGTAAATATTTTGTGAAAATATCTACAAGTTGATCTTAAATTCCGATAAATTGAAGAATGATATCTCTATTTTGTGTGTGATCCTTAAGAAATTGATTCCTAATATCTATATTTTTTTCATGAGAGTGATGTGCAGGGTTTTTACTTAATGTAATGGAACTAATATTATCACAAATTATTTGTGTTTTGGTAAAACTCATACCATAGTCTGTGAGTGTGTGTTGCATCCACAATACTTGAGCACAATAACTTCCAGCTACTACATATTCAGCTTCAGCAGTGGAAAGTGCTACTGATTTTTTCTTTTTACATGACCAAGAAACTAATGAATCTCTTAAAAAATGACAATTTCCGGATGTACTTTTCATATCCATTCTACATCCACCAAAGTAAGTATCTGAAAATATTTTTAAAACAAAATCATTTCCAGAAGTATAAAAGAGTCCTAAATTCATGGTTTCCTTTAAGTAGATAAAAATTCTTTTCACTGCCTTTAAATGAGATTCCTTAGGATTGGATTGATATCTGCCACATAATCATACTAAAAACCTTAGGTCTGGATGACTATCTGTCAAGTATAGTAGACATCCTATCATACCTCTAAATGATGTTTTATCCACTAGTTTTCAATATTCATCAAGATCAAGTGAATTTGAGGTACCAATGGGAGTACTTATACTCTTAGTAGTGTTATATCCATACTTTTTAAGAATATATTTAATATAATTATGTTGAGATATATAAATTTCTTCTGGTTTTTGAGAAATTTTAAAACCAAGGAAAAATGTTAACTCACCCATCATACTCATTTCAAACTTTGTTTTCATTATATTTGCAAACGAATCTGTTAAATATTGTTGAGTTGAACCAAATATAATGTCATCAACATAAATTTGAATAATCAAAACAGTTTTCTTATCATTCTTTATAAAAAGGGTTGGATCATCATTTCCCTTAATGTAATTGCTTTGTAAAAAAAACATGTAAGTCTATCATACCAAGCTCTAGGAGATTATTTAAGTACATATAAAGCATTGGTAAGTTTGAAAACATGTTCAGGATGATTTTTATCTTCAAAACCAAGATTTTTTTCAATAAAAAATTCCTATTGAACATATCCATTCAGGAAAGAACATTTAACATCCATTTGAAAAAGATTGAAATTGAATAATGTTTCAAAGGCAAGTAGAATACGAATAAATTCAAGTCTAGCTACTGGAGTGTAGGTTTATTCATAGTATATTCCTTATGGTTGATTATATCCATTAGCAACTAATCTAGCTTTATTTATTACTATGATTCCATTTTCATCACACTTACTTCTGAAGAACCATTTTACTCCAATAATAGAAGTTTCCTTAGGTCTTTCAACCAAGGTCCAGACTTTATTCCTTTTGAATTCATTTAGCTCATCTTGCATGGCTTTTATCCAATCATCATCACCTAAAGCTTCATCTTTTCTTTTTGGTTCTAATTGAGAAAGGAATGATAGATGTTCTACTTCATTTATTAAGGAACTTTTAGTCCTTATAGTTTGATTTAAATCACCAATAATACTATCACTGGGATGATTCTTAAGAAATAACTGATTTGGGTTCTTTAAGACCTATTCATCAATATATGGTAGGAAATCTTCCGGGGTAAATGTCTCAAAAACATTTTCTTGAACATTTTCCTTATCATAAGGATCTTCTATCAATGGTTAATAATCAGTTTTTTAAAACACGTCAAAAGATATAGGTTGAGGTTATTTAAAAACAAAAGGATTAGTTTCATCAAATTTAACATGTACTATTTCTTCAACAGTACAAGTGTTTTTCTTAAAAAATTTATAAGCCTTAGAAGTTGTGGAGTAGCCTAAAATATTCCTTCTTCATATTTGGGTGTGAATTTATGTAGATTATCTTTAGTATTCAGAATGAATACTTTGCAACCAAATACCTTGAATTAAGAAAGTCTAGGTTTTCTACCCTTCCATAACTCATAAGGGTTTTTGTTAATAAAAGGTCTAATAAAAACTTGATTTATAGTATAACAAGTAGTACTTACAGCTTCAGTCCAAAAAAATTTATCTATCACTCAACATGGTTCTTGTTATCTCTTGAAGAATCCAATTTCTTCTTTCAACAACACCATTTTGTTGAGGAGTTCATAGCACTGAGAAGTTATGATTAATTCCTTTTCTACTATAAAAAGTTTTAAAATCATAATTTTGAAATTTCCCACCATGATCACTATGAATATTTATCAATGGAAGGTTTTTCTAATATTTAAATTGGGTTCTAAAAATTTTTAAATAATAAAAAGATTCAAATTTCTTTGATATAAAATAAACCCACGTAAATCTAGTGTAATCATTAAATAGGAAAAACACATAGTATTTGCCTCTAATTATTCCAGATTATGTTGGACTGAAAAGATCTATATGCACCAACTATATTGCATTAGATGTTGAGACTTCACCGATTGATTTAAAACTTGATTTATATTTCTTTACATATTGAAAAGGGTCAAAAACTTTTGAAGAATCATATCTAAGATCTGGTAGATCCTTAACAAGTCTTTTCTTATAAAGTTTACATAAGTTCCTAAGGTTACAGTGTCCTAACCTTCTTTGACATAACCAATATTGGTTTTCCATTTCACTAAGACAAGTTAGATCTTGGCTCATAAGGTCTTCTAAGTTTAGTTTGTATACATTCACTTGCCTGTGGGAAGAAATAATAAAGTCTTCCTTGGAATTACGTACTAATAATTTATCATTCCTAAAATTCACAAGGTATCCTTCATCACATAGTTGACTTATTCTAATGAGGTTTTTCTTAATACCTTTAACAAATAAAACATTTGAAATCAAAGTTTTTCCAAGAAGAAAAATCTTACCTATACCAATAATTTCTCCCTGAGCATTATCTCCCAAAGTTACTTTTTTTCCTTTAATCTTAATAATATTTTTAAAAATGTTTTTGTTACCAGTCATGTTTCGAGAACATCCACTATCCATGTACCATGTATTATTGTTGGTACAATCTTTAGTTTTCTAAAAATAAGAGTGTTAAACTTTCAGAACCCAAACTTTCATGGATCCGGAAATTTCAGGAAGCAAAATTTTAGGTATCCACCTTTTCTTAGAAAAATAGTGTAACACCCAAACCCCAGTTACCCAGAGTCAGTGCATTATTACATAACATTTTCATGATACAAGGAATCATGTCCCAAAAAACTGATCAGTTTAGTAGCCTTGTAAGTACCAGATACATTCATAATTTTTACATTACATCATGAAATAAAAACATCAACAACATTTTGACCCCTTTTGAACACACTTATATACTTAGTCTATCCTTGAAAGTCAACTATAAAATACTTCTTCACATCCTAGGAAAAATAAAACACAGAAAGGGGTGAGATCAGATGCTCAGTAAGGTAACAATATAGTGTAAACTTTCATAAATAAGCATAAACATTTAAGTCAATGTATAAGAGTAAAACAAAATCCTTTTAAACATAAAATTAAGCATAATATGGTAAATATAAAATCAAATAATTTCATTTAATTATTCACATGGATATTATACTAGTCAAATAATCACATTCAATATCAATAGCCACTTTTATAATGATGGAATGCATAATGCCAGACTTCATAACCACATATTCAAGGCCTTGTGCCAAGACTACAAATAAAATTTTTGTCAGGGCCTTGTGCCAAGACACTAGTTTGTCTCATGAGACCTACCAATGCATCGAGGAGCTATAGCGGTCTCCACCCGTCACTTACTAAGTCCAATGCATTCTTCATATGAAAAGGTTTAAACATAACATAAACATTCGTATTAAACTCGCATACGAAATGTCAATACTTTATCCCTAAACCATGAACGGTGTAAAAATAACACATCCAAAGTCAAACATATAACAAAACCTTCAATACAATATAGAAGATTTTTATCATAATAAATCAACTTCAAACAAGTTTAAAATCCATCAAAGGATGTTGACATAGATGAAATGAAAACTATTTGAAATAAATAACTCTTTCTATTTTGAAATAATTTAAAAGTCACATAATTATAAAATAAAACATTTAATTTGAAAATATTATTATAATATTTTATGGGAATCTTAGATGATGATATAATGGTGTAAAATAGACACACCCGTCGTATAAGTTAAAAAAATACATTCTTACCTTAATTTTGTCGAAAAGGTCATAAAGTACCTTATTTGGAAAACGACAGAAAGATTAATTTAAAACCATTTTATAAAAAATAAAAAAAGGGTATAAATGACTTTAAACCATAGTCTATTAAATAGTAAAAATGTTTTGAAATACATTTTTAAGAAACATGGATGTGGATGATAAAGAGGTCACAGTAGATACTTACATAAAAACAACCTCGGATAATAAAGAGATTGTAAAATTAACCCTTACCTTGAAATTTTACTTGGTCGAGGGTTCGTTAACCTCCTGTATAATAGTTAAATAATTTTTATTAAATTATAAAATAACTATATACATAAATATTATATCATATATGATCCTCTAATATTGATTTGTTAATAATATTTTAGAAGTATTATCGTTTCGAGTGTTAACTGATTTGTTTTCCTTTATATGATCGGTTACGTAAGCCATGTTTGTTATGGATAGGATGTATTTTATTCATATCCAGAATTATATTATGTTCTTAAACATTATTTTTAATCATAAAATGAAAATTATTTTTGAATGATTACGATGGGGAATGAATCTCATTGCGTTCGTGGAGACGGTAATCCGTACGTACGCACGAGCGACAATATCATTATATTGATGGTGAAATCATATGTAATTGGATAGTATATCATATATAAAGAATCATTAACATATTATATTTATTATTTAAAATAGTTATACTCATTGTTATACTCATCCAAATAATGAAGTGTTTGAATAACAAACAACACCACGACGTGGAGACGGTAAGCCGTACGTACGCACATATGGTGACTTTGTCATTCATATGATGGATAGAATAATGAATATGGTTGTACCATTCTTATAATAATATCACAGTATATATAAGATACTGTATTTGTTATTTTATAATGGAAACAACAAAGAAAGAGTAAGTGTAAGAAGAAAATAACTTGAAAGATGGTTTTGAAATTATTACCTCTTCTTCGAGTGTTTCCTTTTGATTTGATCCAAAGGGATCCTTAGATAGGATTTATGATCAAAGTAATGACTCTAGGTTTATGTGAGTGAAGTTAGGAGGATATTTGGGCAGGTTTTGGCTGAGTGAAATGGCATTGGAGGTGTGAAATTAAGAGAATGGGAAGTACCCATTTATAAGAGAGGTGAGGGTCACTTTAGGAAAAGATTGAAAAATTATTTTATAATAAAAACATTTTATGTTTATAATGGCTCAAAAATGATTTATTTAGAGGATAAGGTGAGTATGGGTCGAAAATCTCTCAACTAATAGGTTTTAGATAGGTTTAGTATGTCATCCCGCCTTTTTTCATTACATAAACTTTCATTATATTATACAAAACCGATGATCTTTAAGGTTTAGTGTCTTGGAAACCTGGAACTTAATACATAAAAACATAAAATATTCTTCTTAAAAACTGGAAAAGCTTATCTTTATGTTTATCCTAGGTTTATTACTGCATCTCATAACCTGGGAACATACATCAATAGAAAGGGTGAGCAGAAGGCCCAGTAATGGAAACAAGGGGAAACATTTAACATGTGAACTTGAGATACATCAATAAAGTCATGAAAAAGAACATTAAGGCATGAGAAAGAAATCACGAGTCATATCATAACAAAAATAACGTATTTCATAACTTGAAGATGTGGCTACAACATTTAACTTAGACAATCATTTCCTTGTCACCAAGTTCCATCCCCAATGTGTCATTAAAAAAATTACCAAGGTTATTCACCAAGGTATCGTTAAAATTGTAATCCCTAGAGATTACATCATTACCCAATGCATTAGAGTGCTATCATGTCACACCCTTAATTTGTTTTTATTATCATTTGAGACACATATATCATCATCAAACATTTCATAAATAACCCATATAGCATAAAAGAAATTGGTTTCGTTTCATAATCATAACGCTTTAAAAACTGCTTTAAAGACATGTTCTTTGTGTCACTTTAAACCCACGGAAAAGGAAAGCGGGTTTCATATATGTAAATCCCAAAATTAAAATAGAACATTTTGATATTTATGTGAATACCCCTGTAGAATAAGAATCTTTGAGTATTCACTTAATAAAATAAAATAATTTGAGAAAAAGAGAAAGACATTTTGAGACGAAAATTATGTAGCATAACGGCTATGTTACAGGGTTTTAGAAAACATTGAAAAGAGAGGGGACATGGGTTACCCACTCATAAATGATCCAAAAAATAGTATAGGGACAAAATATAAAGGATATAAAAACATGGTAAGGAAATTTTAAATACATACCCTATGAAATGAAAAACATGGAAGGAAGACAAAAATAAGATTTCTCTTATGAAAATTCGGCAGCCTAACGGCGTCACTTAAAACATACAAAAATGTATTGATGAGATCAAATAGGGTCTCTAATAATATTAACAAAAAATAAAAGTATGATTTATATAGATATCATACCCTAAAATAATAAAAAGGAACTATAAAGACTTGACATGAAAATAGAACTTGAAAATGAGATGGGTGAAAGAATCCCTTACAAAGATTTGGCAGCCTAACGGCGCCACTTAAACATTCTTAAAATGAATTGATGAGAGCAATAGGGGGTCTCTCATCATATGAACATAAAAATTACAGTATTATGAATATAAAATAACATCCCCAACATAAAAACATGGATCTCAAAATAAATGACATAAAGGAGAATACATGAAAAGAAAGAGAGCGGTAGGATCCCTTACCTTGAAGAGTAACTTTGAAATATTAAAGTCTGGGACCTTGGGAGGCTTGAGGGAACCTTAGGAGGACTCCTTGGGAGGTAAGGAGACCATAAATTTTTTGAGGAGGATTTTTTAATGGAAAGGATGAGAGAACAGCTTGGTATTTATAGGGAATGTTAGGGGACAAGGCATTAATGGCCAAGGGACACCTCATTGGTGGTATTGGAAAAACCATGGGCTTCCCCAAGGTATTTTCCCATGGTATTGGCCACTTGGGATACCTCATACCTTATCTTACTATTCATAAGTAGACCAGAATTATTACATAATTATTACATCCTTAATGATGTCATTAAACACCCAAAACTCTAAACAGAAAATTCATTATTCACCGAAAATTCAACTTTTCTAGAAAAATCCCAAAAATTCACCTTAACATAATATCAATGATCTGAATTCAAAAATGAACTATATTTTATAAAAATAATTTTCTAAATATTTTTAATTTAATTTTTAAATAAAAAACACTATTCACCTGAAAAAACTAATACTTAACTAATAATTTATGAAACAGTTATTTACCTATTTTATTGAATCACATTACTTAATAAATGTGCCTAAATTATATTAATACTTTATTTAAGTGAGATTACAAATCCATTTGGTCACATTACTAATCCTAAGCATAAAATCACTATTCATAATTTACTATTCATCAAAAATTAAGTTGATCTTATTGGACTCTAAATTTCTTACTGAACACATTTGCAGAAGACCATTTTTTGAAAATCCTTACACATCATTAATTATTTAAGGTTTACATAAATATTTTAAAATATCCTTTTTTCAAAATTCATCCATAAGATACATCCTATTTTTATCCAAACATTTGAACAATCACAAACTTCACCATAAGAAGAAATCACAATTTTATTTATCTCAATGGATTACACAAAGTAGCTACGGTCTCATTACATAGCCCCTTATAACACCAACATAAGACCTAAGTGTAAGGTGTGTTAAGGTGAGAGAATCTTGAGGAGGCTCGGATAACATTGCCCTAGTAGTAATCTCTACCAACTTGAACCTCTCCCGTAGGCGACTCCATTCAAGCTTGACACGCTCGAGTTCGGCTTGGGCTTGGTCCAAAGTGAAGCCCAAAGATGCCACCTCCTTCCCAAGCTCTAATAAGTGGGATTCATAAGGTTCGAGTCTACTAGATGAAGCCATCGATTCTTCTTTCTACATTGACCATTAACATCTCTGTTAAATTGTTAAGAGTAAATTAAAATACTATTCAAAAAGTTTGGATCGTTACATTCTTCCCCCCTTAAGAAATTTTTTCCCCGAAATTTTAAACCAAAGGCCTAGTCGAAAAGGTGAGGGTACTTTTGCTTCATTGTTTCCTCAGGCTCCCACGTCGCTTCTTCATACTTATGATTCTTCCACAACACTTTCACAAGGTGGGTAGTCTTGTTGCATAGAACCTTGTTTCTATGGTCTAATATCTCCACTGGCCGCTCCTCATAAGAGAGGTCATGTTCCAGTTATACCACCTCTGGGTTCAGTACATGCGAAGGGTCCAGTATGTACTTCCTCAAGAGAGATACATGGAAGACATCATGAACTTGAGCTAGGTTCAGTGGAAGTGCTAGACGATAGGTCACTGCTCTTATGCGATCAAGGATTTCATAGGGGTAAATGTACCTAGGGTTGAGCTTCCCTTTCTTCCCAACCCGCATGACTCTCTTCCATGGATAAATTAGAAGGAATACTTTGTCGCCAACACCAAACTCCAAGTCCCTTCGATGGTTGTCAGCATAGCTCTTCTGTCGACTCTGAGCATCATTTATGTGTTGTTGGATGGCATGAACCTTTTCTGTCATCTCTTGCATAAGATTAGGCCCAAGAAGCTTTCTCTCACCAGCTTTATCCCAACAAGTATTAGTTCTACATCTTTTTCCATACAGAGCTTTGTAGGGTGCCATCTGAATACTCGAATGGAAGCTATTGTTGTATGAGAACTCAACTAATAGGAGGTGTTGATCCCATCCACCTTTAAATCCCATTGAGCATAATCTCAACATGTCCTCAAGTGTCTGAATACTTCTTTCATGTTGGCCATCAGTTTGAGGATGATAGTCTGTACTAAAATTCAATTCAGTATTCAGAGCATGTTGAAGACTTCTCCAGAATTTTGATGTGAATCTTGGATCATGATCAGATACGATGGATAGTGGTACCCCATGTAGCCTTACCACTTCCTTTACGTATATCTTGGCAAGTTTATCCAAAGAGAAATCTTCTCGAATGGAGATAAAATGGGCAGTCTTGGTGAGATAGTCCACAATAACCCATATCGCATTGTTTCCTTTGGAAGTTTTTGGGAGACCAGTGACAAAGTCCATAGTGATTTTATCCCACTTCCATGTTGGTGTGGATAGAAATTGTAATACCCCCTTAGGAAGTTGTCATTCTGCCTTTACTTGTTGACACACCAGGCACCTTGTAGTGTAATCAGCAATCTCCCTCTTCATGTTATCCCACCAATAATGATCATGAAGGTCTCTATACATTTTAGTGATTCTCAGATGTATAGAGAAAGTAGAGATATGTGCTTCATCCATCAGTTATTTATTTATCTCTAGAATAGATGGAACACAAAGTCTTGTACGAAATTTCAATACGCCTTCTTGATCAATATTGAAATCAGGAAACTTCCCATCCTTCACAGCCTCAAACTTCTCCTGCAACAAAAGATCTTCTTTTTGAGCCTTCTTGATCTTCTCTAGTAATGAAGTTTGAGAAATCATTTGGGATAGGGTTGATGATGTCCCTTCCCTTACAATTCCCATGTCCAGCTTTACTAGATCCTTAATCAAGGGATCTCCTAGGATCCTCATTGTTTCCATAACAACAGGTTCTTTCCTGCTTAACACATCTACGACTTTGTTTGCTCTTCCAGGTTGATAATGAATTGAACAATCATAGTCTTTAAAAATCTCCAACCATCTCCTTTGTCTCATGTTCAATTCTTTCTGCATAAAAATATACTTTAAACTTTGGTGGTCGGTGTATATATCACATTTCTCCCCATAAAGATAGTGCCTCCATATCTTTAGAGCAAAAACAACTGTCGACAGCTCTAGATCATGCGTAGGATAATTATGCTCATGTTGCTTTAGCTGACGAGATGCATAAGCAATTACCTTGTCATTTTGCATGAGGAAGCACCCAAGCCCTTTCAGAGATGTATTGCTAAAAATAAAAAATCCTTCTCTGATAGAGGGTAGTGTTAACACAGGTGTAGTAACCAATCTCTTCTTCAGCTGTTGGAAACTTTCCTCGCATTCCATTGTCCAGATGAACTTAACCCCTTTTCGAGTCAACTTGGTTAGTGGATTAGAAAGCCATGAAACGTTTTTCACAAACCTCCTATAATATCCTGCTAAACCAAGGAAACTACGAATCTCAGTTACTATTGTGGGTTGAGGCCACTCCTCCACAACCGTTGTCTTTGTAGGGTCAACTGAGATTCCTTCATTGGTTACGATGTGCCCCAAGAAATCCACTTTTTGTAACCAAAACTCACACTTTCGGAACTTTCCAAAGAGCCTCTCCTTCCGAAGAGTTTTCAAAATAACCCTCAGATGATCTCCATGCTCCTCACAACTTTTTTAATATATCAAAATATCATCAATAAAAACTACCACAAAGTTATCAAGGTAGTCCTTAAATACTCTATTAATCAAATCCATGAAAATAGCAGGAGAATTAGTCAAGCCGAAGGGCATAACAGTAAACTCATAATGCCCATATATTGATCAGAAGGCAGTCTTTGGAATATCTTCCTTCTTCACCCTCAGTTGATGATAACCAGGTCGAAGATCAATCTTGGAGAAGAACTGAGCCCCACAAAGTTGGTCAAATAAATCATCAATTCTTTGAAGAGGATATTTTTTCTTCACTGTGATCCCTTTCAGTTCTCTATAATCAATTCATAGCCGCATTAATCCATCTTTCTTCTTCACAAATAGAACTGGTGCTCCCCAAGGAGACACACTCGGTCGGATAAACCCCTTCTCCAACAAGTCTTTAAGTTGTTTCTTTAACTCTTCAAGCTCCACATTTTCCATTCTTTACGGATTCTTTAATATCGGTTGAGATCCAGGTATGAGTTCAATGGAGAAATCTACCTCTCTTTCTGGGGGAGGTCCAGGTAACTCCTCAGGAAATACATCCATGTATTCCTAAACAATCGGAACATCTTCTATTTGTATACTACCTTTTCCTTTTTCATCCTCACCGATTAACTCCATAAAGAAGGCTATAGGAGGTGCCTCTAGACAAGGATTAGGTCAGGATATCTCTCCCTAGAAGATAATTTTCGGTCGTTCATTCAAGACTACTGATATTTCCTTACTTTTACATTTGATCTTAGCATTATAATTTGAGAGCCAGTCCATCTCTAGTATAACGTCAAATTCCATCATGGGAATGACTACTAGATTTTTCATAAGATTGTGCTCACTAAAGTAAAAACTAGAGTCTCTAAACACTGTTGATGCATGGATAATCCCACTTAGAGTCTTGAATGACAACTCTACCTCTAGCAGTTCAGGGATTGATTCTATATTCTTTGCAAACTTGAAGGAAATAAAGTAATGCATAGAACCAGAATCAAACAAAGTACTTGCTAGTTTTGAGAGGACAACAAGAGTACCTGATACCACGTCATTCGGAGATTCAACTTCATTTGTTGTGATAGAAAAAGCACGGCCTTGATCCCTTGGCCTTTGCTGAGGTTTATGGTGGTTCCCCTCCACTGCCCTTGGATTTGGACAGTGATTAGAAAAGTGCCCAAGCTGTCCACACTTTAAGCATTGGACTTCAGGTAGGGCCAGAACCATATTTCCTCTATCTTTAGTGTTGGGAAGTTGAGGCTTCACATCACTATGACAATTCTTAGAAATATGGCCTTCTCTTCCACACTTGTAGCATTTGCCACTTAGGTTCAAGCAGTTCCCTGAATTCTTCTTCCCACATTTATTGCACGTGGAAAGTTGCATTTGCTTTCCACCTCTTTCCTGATCAAAGATTCTTCCCAGGCTTGGTTCTAGAGCTCTCTTCTTCTCATTAGATTTTTGAGACCACTGTGTCTCACCAAACTCCAGTTCGACTTTCATAGCACTTCAAACTATTTATTCGTAGCTATCATAGTCCCTATTGGATAGATTCTTCCGCAGATGAGGTTGTATTCTACCAAATAATCTATCAACCTTCTCATTAGGGTCCATGAAAAATGTTGAGGTATAACGGGAAAGCCTTGTGAAGTTCATCTTGTAGATTCCAACAGATTCATTCTCCTTCTGATTTATCTTGAGAAATTCTTTCTCCATTATTGTTCTCATCAAATGAGGGAAATACTTATTGAAGAATATTCCTCTGAACTCTTCCCACTCCATAGCTTCTATATCTCCTATTGGCTTCGTGTTTTTAATCAGTGACCACCACTAATCAGCTTCTCCCTCTAGGTGGTAAACAGCAAGGGTGACTTTTTCATGTTCCGCACAATGAAGTACAGAAAAGATCTTCTCTATAGAGCTGATCCGTTGCTCAGAAATCAATGGGTCAGTCGATCCACTGAAGGTTGGTGGTCATTGGAACATAAAAGACTCAATAGAATGTTGTTCCCTTCATGGTGAGATCGGCCTCTCAGCATGATTCAAATTATTACTCACAACTTGAGTCAATTGGTTCATCATTTGTAAGAATGTTTCCATTCCGGCTTCCATCAGAGGGTCGTCAGTGCATGGTATATTGCGGTTACCATTTTCAAGGTTCCTCCTATTGCCCGACATTTTATAAAATAATAAAATCTTAGTGAGAAACTTGTTTCATTTATGAAAATTTTAACTATAAAGGATTTTACATCTTAAAACTTCATGCTTAAATAATTATATTTCTCTATAATTCCTTCATAATGATTCATAAAAAGCTTGTGATTAACCAAACATATCCCTCAAGAGTGTCGTAACCAAGAGTGCAGCAAGGCCCATTGTCATGCACCAGTTCCCGTTCGAGTCTAGCTCAAAGCGGTGTTTTTAGGTTTTACCCCTATGTACATCTGTGCCAGAGCCACCTCTACCTGCTCGTATCCAGACAGGGATGTACTTGTTTGATAAACCACTTACTCAATACTCACCAAAATACCAGGAAGTTTTCCCTATATTTAGACTTTTTTATAGGGTTATTTATAAAGTTTTCATAGCCTAATTTCCATAAATAAATAAACCGTCCTTTGATACAAACTATTGCATCCCACCTTTTTCATTACATAAACTTTCATTACATTATACAAAACTGAGGATCTTTAAGGTTTAGTGTCTTGGAAACCAGGAACTTAATACATGAAAACATAAAAAATTCTTCTTAAACACTTTAAAGACTTCTCTTTATGTTCATCCTAGGTTCATTACTGCATCTCATAACCTGGGGACATACATCAATAGAAAGGGTGAGTAGAATTCCCAGTAAGGGAAACAAGGGGAAATATTTTACATTTGAACTTGAGATACATCAATAAAGTCATGAAAAATAACATTAAGGCATGAGAAATAAATCACGAGGAATATCATAATAAAAATAACTTATTTCATAACTTTAAGATGTGGCTACAACATTTAACTTAGACAATCATTTCTGTTTCACTAAGGTCCATCCCTAAGGTGTCATTAAAAAATTACCAAGGTTATTCACCAGGGTATCAATAAAATTATAATCCCTAGAGATTATATCATTACCCAATGCATTGGAGCGCTATTAGGGTGCACCCTTAATTTTTATTTATTATCATGTGATTCACATATATCATCATCAAAAATTTCATAAATAACCCATATAGCATAAAAGAAATGGGTTTCATTTCATAATCATAACGTTTTAAAAACTGCTTTAAAGACATGATCTTTATGTCACTTTAAACCCACAGAAAAGGAAAGTGGGTTTCATATATGTAAATCCCAGAATTAAAATAGAATTTTTTGATATGTATGTGAATAAACCTGTAGGATAAAGATATTTGAGTATTCACTTAAAAAAATAAAAGAATTTGAGAAAAATAGAGAGACATTTTGAGACGAAAATTCTGCAGCATAACTGCTATGTTACAGGGTTTTAGAAAACATTCAAAAGAGAGGGTACATGGGTTAACCACTCATAAATGATCCAAAAAATAGTATAGGGATAGAATATAAAGGATATAAGAACATGGTAATGATATTTGAAAGACATGCCATATGAAATGAAAAACATGGAAGGAAGACAAAAATAAGATTTCTCTTATGAAAATTAGGCACCCTAACGGCGTCACTTAAAACTTCAAAAATGAATTGATGAGATCAAATAGGGTCTCTCATAATATGAACATAAAAGAAAATTATGATGTATATAGAGATTATACACCAAAATAATAAAAAGGAACTTGAAAGACTTGACATGAAAATAGAACTTGAAAATGAGAAAGGTGAAAGAATCCCTTACAAAAATTCGGCAGCCTAACGGCGCCACTTAAACATTCTTAAAATGAATTGATGGGGAAAATAGGGGTTCTATAATCATATGAAAATGAAAAGGAAATTAAGATGAATATAAAATAACATCCCCAACATAAGAACATGGAGCTCAAAATAAATGACATAAAGTAGAATACATGAAAAGAAAGAGAGGTAGGATCCCTTACCTTGAAGAGTAACATAGAAATATTGAAGTTTGGGACCTTGGGAGGCTTCAGGGAACCTTGTGAGGACTCCTTGGGAGGTAAGGAGACCATAACTTCATTAAGGAGGATTTTGTAATGTAATGGTTGAGAGAATGTCTTGGTATTTATAAGGAATGTGAGGGGACAAGGCATTAATGGCCAAGAGACACCTCATTGGTGGTATTGGCAAAACCATGGGCTTGCCAAAGGTATTTGCCCATGGTATTGTCCACTTGGGACACCTCATACATTATATTACTATTCATAAGTCGACCAGAATTATTACATAATTATTACATCCTTAATGATGTCATTAAACACCCGAAACTCTAAACTGAAAATTCACTATTCACCCAAAAATCAACTTTTCCAGAAAAATCCCAAAAAATCACCTTAACATAATATCGATGCTTTGATTTCAAAAATGAAATCAATTTTATAAAAAAATTCTAAATATTTTTAATTTAATTTTTAAATAAAAAATATTATTCACCTGAAAGAACTAATACTTAACTAATAATTTTTGAAACGGTTATTTACTTATTTTATTGAATCACATTACTTAATAAAGGTGCCTAAATTGTATTAATACTTTATTTAAGTGAGATTACTAATCCATTTGGTCACATTATTAATCCTAAGCATAAAATCACTATTCATAATTTACTATTCACCAAAAATTAAGTTGATCTTATTGGACTCTAAATTTATTACTGAACACATTTGTAGAAGACCATTTTTTTAAAATCCTTACACATCATTAATTATTTAAGGTTTACATAAATATTTTAAAATATCATTTTTTTCAAAATTCTTCCATAAGATACATCCTATTTTTATCCGGACATCTGAACAATCACAAACTTCACCATAGAAAGAAATTACAATTTTATTTATCTCAAGGGATTACACAAAGTAACTACAGTCTTGTTACATAGCCCCTTATAACACCAGCATAAGACCTAAGTGTAAGGTGTGCTAAGGTGAGATAATCTTGGGGAGGCTTGGATAAAATTTCCCTAGTAGTAATCTCCACTAATTTGAACTTCTCTTGTAGGAGACTCCATTCAAGCTTGACACGCTGAAGTTCAGCTTGGGCTTGGTCCAAAGCGAAGCCCAAAGATGCCACCTCCTTCCCAAACTCTGATAAGTGGGCTTCATAAGTTTTGAGTCTACTGGATGAAGCCATCGATTCTTCTTTCTACATTGAACATTAATAACTCTATTAAATTGTTAAGAGTAAATTAAAATACTATTCAAAAAGTTTTGGTCATTACATTTAGGTCACAATATTAACCTTATCTTTTAGATTTAACTCTTAGTTAAATAGTTTGAAATTTACCATGTCTCTTTGTTTTTTTATATTATATGTTTAATAAAATTATTATAATAAGCCAAAAAAAACCCAAGTGGTTCATTATTAATATATATAACCTTATATAAGTCCTTTTTCCTAAACTTATATTTTTAAGAATATTATATCAATTAATAATATATTATTTATTTTAAAAACTCAATTATGTCAATTTTGACACTATTTAGTATTTGTTTTTTGTGAAAATCGTAACAACATGATTTCTTTGGGAAAAAATTATTTAATCAACCCTAACATATCATATTAACAAATAAAATTAGTTTAATTCATCAAAAGTCTTAAATTACATTTATTTGGATATTTATAACATCAAATATTTTAATGTTTCATTAATAAGGTACTTACAGCATCATCATTGTGTCATAAATAAATTAAATTATTTAATATAAAAAATTATAAATAAAATATCATTATGTAGAAAATATTTTTAGATTTCTAATGAATATTTATAGTCGAATATATCTTATGTATAACCCTATATTAAAAATGGTTTAGTTATTAAACTTTGAATTTAACACTTTTAACTCTTCTTTAAATAAAATTATAATAAATCTCATAATCTAATACCAGTGGACCAAAAGGATCATATTTTATTCCTAAGGCTTTTTTCATCAAATTAATCTTATCTAGTAGAATTAGGACATGTGTTAAGGTAATTATAATATCATTTTTACCCTTAATTTCCCTATTTACTTTTAATTGTGGTAAATAAAAGTCAAAAGTAACTATTTTCCAAAAATTATTTTCTTCTTATTGAACCTAATTTTACTTACTGATGTCAACCATGTCTCTCAGAGTTTTTAAATTCAACTCACAGAAGTGGTAAAATTATGTTTTATGAAAATTTGTAAATTCTTCTAGAATGTGGGTAAAAGACGGTAAAAAGTTTAATAAAATTTTATATATCTAAACTTATTATAAAATGATTCCAATGAATTAAATTGAACATATATAGGTATTATGTGTCTATTTTGACCTAAAATAAAATAAAATAAAATAACTAATTATTTAAAAAAAGTCAGTTTTAAATAATAACGTAGTGTTTTTCACTATTCATCAAAAATTGAAAGTTCTCAAAAAAATACCAAAAATTCACCCTAAGCTAATTTTGATATTATGAATCCAAAAATGAAGTCCATTTTGAAAATTAAGATTTATAAAATTTCAAAAAGTGGGTATTACTATTCATAACTGCTAGTTTCATTGGTCGTAGTGTGTTAAAACTTCAAGTTGCGTATAATGCAAGCTACTGCATTATTCAAAGGGAAATGTGTTGTGGAATCTTGGGGTGTTGCAAATAGGCTTTATGAAAACCCAAAGACTTAGTTTTGTTTAAAGAAAAAAAAATTCCCAATTCCCACCACACTGAAATTTAGTGCAGAATGGATCACTTTGAGGAACAAAATAATTATTACTAAAAACTGGTTTAGAATGAGTATAACTAAAACCGGAATTATTCCTTAAAGGTAGAATTTTGGAATACATCTTATCATAGTTTTCCTTAACTAAGGTAAAGTTTGAAAAAAACTTCCTCAAGGAAAATATTTCTGACTTTGGTCTAATAACTAAATTTGTATCCTCAAAAACATTAGTTTTAGCACTAGAGTTAGTCTCTAAAATATTTTTCTTAGAAATTACTTTTTCTAGAACTGTAGAAATTTTATCCTTCTCAGAATTAACTTCCTCAAGGTTTTTTGAAATACATTCAAAATCGTAAATTTTCTTATCAAGATCTTTAGAAAGATCTGATACTTCTTTAGTAAGAATAGAAATTCTATAATTTTCCTTATCAAGATTTTTATTGAGTTTAGAATTTTCATTCTCAAGTATCTTAGCAAACCTATATACTTATTCATAAGTAGGTAATATATTATCTTCATCAGAAGAAGATTATTCATCTGAAGATTCATAGTATCTATTGTCACTATAATTTTCATTTAAGGATAAATTGGTTATGGATTCATCATTGTGTACCTTAGACATTAGAAAGTGATTTTCAATAGGTAGCATGGAAATTAGACCAAGATTCTTCTGACCAAAATATTCATATTCTAAGGATTCATCAGAAGAGTCTCCACCACTGGCACTCTAGTTTCATTATCTTTCAAAACATTCTTAGCTTTATCCTTGTAATACTTCTTTCTATTTTTATCACAATGCTTTTCCTTTCTATCCATTCTTTTAAGCATAGGACAATTCGGCCTTATATGCCCTGCTCTTTTGTATTCATAACAAGTGACTTCAGAGTCTTTATTATCTTTTCTTTCTTTCTTCTTAAATATATACTGAAAGTCTTTCTTCCCAACTATATTGTTTATTCTTCAAGCAATATTAGATAGCTCTTTCTCAAAATGTTCACTTTCACTTGAATCCAATTAAACATTGACTTTATTTGACTTGGATCATGTAACCCTTTCAGGATTCTTGGATTTTGTAGTAGTAAAGGCTACACTTCCATTTCCATTCTTCTTCTTATTCATATCAGCATCTCTTTTCATCCTTGTCTCATGTTGAAGAATATTTCCAAAAATCTCATCAAGAGTAATTTGAGATACTTTCCTATTCTCATCAATAGTTTTTATCTTATATTATCACTCATTAGTCATGATATATATAATCTTGTCCACAAGTGACTCATCATCTAAAACTTTCTCACCCATGGATTTTAAGCTGTTAACAATAGTCATAAACCTTTGTTGTGACTTTCATTATGGTTCACCATAAGGAAATAAAAATCCATGATATTCTGCTCTAAGTATAGCTCTTCTAGTTTCTATAACCTTGGATGTACCAAAATGAGTAACTTAAAATTTCTTCCAAATACAATTTGCAGATTCACAAGAAGAAATATAACTATATATATTCATGGTCATGTAATACAACAAAGTATTTCATACCTTCTAGTTTAGTTGATATTCTGACTTTTCTTGATTAGTAAAAGTTCTGACTTCCTTATCAGGAATCTTGTAGTATCCAGTAAGCATAACGAAGTTGTCTAATCCAGTATTAATAAAGAAATTCTTCATATTATCTCTCCAATATTCATAATCATTTCCATAAAAAATAGGTGGTCTAGTAGGATTTATATTGTCAATCGAACTAACATTCATTCCTTCCAACTAAAAGGAAATATCTTTCCATAGAAACTTGTTAATAGTAAAGTTTGTAAACAAGGATAAAAATCCTATGTAAGGAAAATATTTAGAATAATGAAAAATTGAACAAGAAAACTTATATGTGAATATAAGTATTTCATAGACCTCCTCTGATACCAATTTTAGGATCAAAATAAGAATGTAGATGCTCAATTACAAGAGGGTGGTGAATTGTACGTTTAAAAACTTTCATTTTTAACCTTAAGTAAAAGCTATATTTAACAAAGTTAAACAATGTAAATTCACAAGACCTCTTAGTTTTAAAATCTTGCTAGGTTCCGGAAATATGGTTCTGGAAATGAAACTTAATAAAATTTTACAAGGAAAAGATTCTACCTTAAAGCATATGGAATCTTATTAATCAGAGTACATAAAAGAACAAGAAAGTATAAGAAAGTTATACTTTCTTCCTTTATCAAAATACAGTGGAATATAAACTTGAAACAAAATAAGTAACAAGTATTAAATATTTTAACCCAAAGAGAAGGGTATCCAACAACCTTGGATAAAGGTACCTTGATTTATACTTTCAATAAAGTTTGTCTTACCCACACCAAGGTAATCCCTCGATAGGAATATCGGAATTTGTATTATTATCCCTACAAGACCTCGAACTTTAAAGTAGTCGAAACCTTTGTTTTCATATCCACAGAAGTCCTTGAACTTTAAGGTAGTCAGCATCATTGTCTTCCAATCCTCGTAAGTCCTCGATTGTACACAGTAACAATTGGAGTCGCACGAAGCAATATGAACAAGGTGTTCAGTATGCACAAATCATAAGAGTCTCACTCTCTAGAAATAACTTCGGCAGTATGTAACCTCTAGAGTGATCAACCGATTCATTTTTTATTGAGCTCATTAAAATGAGATCCTATTTATAGGCATTTCTACAATGGTCGGATCCCTCCTCCAAAGGTCATATTTTTCCTTGAATCTCGGAGGGACCTGTACATGTGTCACTCAAACAACGGTTAGTTATAAATGGATAGTATGACATAGTTTCATAACTATAACAAGAATAAGTAAAATATGGTTGCTTAACCAAATATTATTTTCTGGAGTCTAAGTAAAAATAATGTTCGGATTCTAAGTAAATAAACACTTGAAGGCTATAAATCATAAATATATAGATTCTGTTTTTTAAGGAATTTGGAACCTAAATTCTATAGATTTCGGAATCTGAATTCTAATGAATTCAGAGTCTGAATTCTGAGGAATTCAGAACCTGAATTCTAAGGAATTCGGAACCTGGATTCTGAGTAATTCAGAACCTGAATTCTAAGGAATTCGGAGTCTGAATTCTGAGAAATTTAGAATCTGAATTCTAAGGAATTCAGAATCTGAATTCTGAGGAATTTGGAATTTGAATTTCAAAGAATTCATAATCTGAATTTCTAAGAATTTGGAATCTAAATTTTAGAGAATTCAAAATCGAAATTTCAAAGAATTCAGAATCTGAATTTCAAAGAATTTAGAATCTGAATTTCAGAGAATTTGGAATATAAATTTCAGATAATTAAGAATCTAAAAATAGAATACTCTATATCTAAGGATTTATTGGATTCTGAGGTTTTAGATGTGAAACCATATTTTACTCTTTAGAAATAAAAAGTGATAGATTATAAAATGAACAATGAAAACATAGGTAAGGATAAATTTCCTTGAATAAATAAAATTTTCCTTATTAATATAATTCTTAGGAAAAAATAATTTGCCTTAAGATAGAGTGTTTGTGATTTTCAAAACATATAGGAATGGAAAAGTCATAAGGAAACCTTATTGACTCAACACAACAATGATACTATTGTAGGGACCTAAAACACCCTGAGAAGGGAGGGGTGAATTAGGGAGTCAACTTCTTGTTTTAAATATGGGGATCTTGTTCCCACATTGGTAGGAACTTATAAAACATGTTTGATACAATTGTGCGGTTATTAAACATTCACATGCAGAGAGATAACACAACAGTTTAAATTGGTTCACGCTAAGGGCTAGTCTAATGAGCATACACTGATAATGTGTCAGTTGTACTTAAATCAAATATGCTTCACTAGTTATTGTGTAGTACATAAGATCAGAAACATTAACTTTATTCCAGGAACACTTCCTTTACAAGAATTGTAGGGATAGCACACTCCTGCCCCCAAAACACTTCTGTCAACTCCCCATAGCTCACTACCTTGGGTGATGTATTAATCATTTTAATTACTTGAAGGTCTATTTAGTATATTACGAATTTATGTCTTTTTCCTTGATTATCATGAGACTCTACTTGTACCATATTCCTAAGTTTATTCACTTGAAAGCACTACTTACTAAAACTTTCTATTCAAAAACACTCTTCATGAAGCTCCCAATCTTTGTAAAACTACATTTATGTTTCAAATTAATATTATCATTCATAAAACCAAAATCATTCATTAATCTTTAAATCTTCTAAAATAAATCATCCTTCATTAAGATCCCTACCTTTGTGAAACTTCAATCCTTACGGAACACACAATCTTCACAAAACCCTCATCCTTCATGAAACGTACTTCGATAATATGTCTTAGCAAAAATCAGTTCATATCCATTCCTTTTGTAATTTTTATGCTCGTAAAGGATTCCAAATTCACAAAGATTTAATGATTAGGTAGACCTTTATGAAATCAGAGTGATTAAATATTTTCACCAATTCTCTTTGTGATTTCAAATGAGGGGTGCCTGTCTATTTATAGGCTTTGCCTCTCATAAATATCCCAAGCTCCCAATAATCATTTTCCATACCTCTTCTATTCTATTCATGAATATCATTCATTCGTGAATCTCTAGTGAAATTCTACCCATTCATGAACCTTATCTTAGTCATGTAGAATTATCATCACTATATCGTGAATTCGTAAAGCTTATCATACTCACGAGAACATCATCTTTCCATCATGTGTTTGTGATTCTCTACACCTTTGCAAAAACCTAACCTTCACAGAACTTAACCTTTGTGAAACCCAATCTTCACGAAACTCATGTCTTTACCATATTTATGAAGATTCAATCCTGGAAATCCACCTTTTGTGAAGCTTTCTCCTTTCTCATGATTTTGAGCTCCAAAAAATTTCAAATAATAGGAAATGACACCACCTTCAACACTGAAACCATCTTCACTATAATATCTCTTCTCTTGAAAACTCTTTGATAAACCCTAGTGTAGATTGAAAAAAAAATAAACTTCATTTCCAACTATGAAAATCCTTAGTTTCAACAATATCCCACTTCGGGTTTATTATAAATTTGAAAATAAATTAAATAATGCACCAACCTCTGCCAAAACCCTAATTGACATAAAATAAATCATCTCTCACTCTAAGTATAAGTGAGAAAATCTTGGTGTAGAAAAAAAGAGTGGAAAAGAGGAATTCATGTCACCATAGACCATTAGAAAATCCTTCAAACTAATCACTCATGGAATAATTGATCTTCACTTATCTCCCCCTTTGGAAATAAATGCAAAGAATCTATATTATACTTTTATTACTCAAAAAAAACTCTCCCTAGATCATATCTCCCCTATAAAGATATATCACTTCCATAAACATATTAAAAATAGTTCGCACAAATGGGGATAGGGGAACAACCAGAACCTCTTCAAGCAATGGGAGGTGGCTGAACATTGAGATTTAATTGATGTTTCTCAAACATGTATACTACCAATGGATTAGTTAGAATGTCATCCACTTGATCATTAGTTCCAATATGTTTCATTTTAATAACACCTTGTTAAACTTTTTATTTTATGAAGTGATATCTTATCTCAATATTTTTGGTATGAGAGTGTTGAACTGGATTTTTTGTAAGATAGATCATTCTATTGTTATCACAATGTATCACCATTGACTATTTCAACTCATATCCAATATCATTAAGTTACTTATTCATCCACAATAGCTGATTGTATTCTTTTTCACAGTGATATATTCTACTTTAGTAGTACTAAGAGAAGTGACTTCTTGTTTCTTTCTTAACTAGACTACACATTTTTTTCCAATGAAGAATGCACCACCAATAGTGGAATTTCTATCCACCGTGTCTCTAACCCTATTCATCATCAAAAAATGATGAAAATTAATTATCTCTTCCTGCTACAAATTATAGGATAAAGTTGAGAGTACCTTCATTATACCTTATGATTCATTTAACTACTGCCAAATGCACTTCCTTAAGATTACTTTGAAAGTGATCCATTAAGCGTGTTACAAAGATGATATCAAGACATTTTTCAGTCAAGTATAATAAGCTTCCAATGATTCTTCTATGTAAGTTGGGATCTATAAATGTCTCATCCTCATGCTTTCCAAGTTTTTTCCAAACCACAATCAGAGTCGATATTGGTTTAGAGTCATTCATGTTAAGTTATTTCAACAACTCTTTTGTATATTTATTCTAAGAAATGAATGTATAATCCTTCTTTTGAACCACCTGAAGCCCCAAAAAGTACATGATTTCACCAATCATAGACATTTCGAATTCAGATTTCATGTTATTAGAAAATTCTTCCACTGATCCCTTCCTGCTTCTGCCAAAAATAATATCATCCATATACACAAGAATAATAAATTTATCTTTTAAGGAATTTTTCACATAAAGATTATGGTTGAAACCTCCTATTTTAAATTCAAGATTCTTCATATAAGAATTCAATCAATAATACCATTCTTGTGGTGCCTAGTTCAGATAATAGAGATAATTATTTAATCTATAAACCCTAGTCTCATCATTTTCAATCATAAATCCCACTAGTTTTTCAATGTAGAATTCGTATTCAAGAAATCCATTAAAGAATGTTGTTTTTACAGCCATCTGATAAACTTTATATCTTGTTTTAATTTTCATGGAAAGGAAAAGTCTGATCTACTCTAGTCTATATACTATATCAAATGTTTCTTAAATATCAATTAATTTAATCTATGAATAGCCTTTACACACCAAGAGTTCCTTTTTTCTGATCACATTTCCATGATCATCGAATTTGTTTTTGAATATACACTTTGTTCCAATCACATTTTGATTTTCTGGCCACTTAACAAGATCTCATGTCTGGTTCTTATCAATCTAATCCTCCAATGGCCCGAATTCCTTCATTTTTTATTGATTTTGATAATCCACCTTTAAAGGGGTGAGTTGGAACCCTTACAAAGCCCGTAGTCATATGTATTACATGGCTCGTAGGTCTTAGAGGAATTCATTTCATATAGGCTTTAAACATTACATACATCCCAGACTAACTACTTGGAACTTCTCCTTCCCAGCATCTTCATCGGGAAATCAGCTCTCCACCTTCGCATGGCTGTTCGGCTAGGCATTCCCGTGCATGAACAGGCTTGTCCCGATGGCAGGTTCCATACCCTCTCATTATTGCAATCCATTTAGCTTTTATTGTGGTGAAAGCTCCTTGCTCATCCTCTTTGTAGAGCTTGTTCCTTGTAGGTTGTCTGGTTTGCATCTGCACTAAGGTGGCCTGAAGGCCTTGAGGTGGCCCAAAGGCCTTACTAACCTGAAGGCCTGGGTGGCTCGAAGGCCTTACAGGACTCAGGGACCAAATTGGTGGCCCGAACGCCCAAATAGGGGCATATTCCCGGCTTCTACAGTGCCAACCAGTACCTACTACAGTTCCCGCTATAGTAACGGCTACAGTACTGCACAGTTCCCACTACAGTACCTGCTACAGTGCTGCTACAGTACCTGGAAATCTGCCTCCGCCTGGATTTGATCTCTGGTCATTTGGATGCACTTAAGGAGTCCTTACCAACTAGGATAAGGCTTATGTGCGATTATCAATCTAATCCAGTTCTCCATTCATATCCTTAACCCATGATTCATCCTTCACTGCTTCTTCAATTGAGGTTGGTTCCAAAATTGATAGAAAGAAGGAATGGTTTCCATTCCTCATTCTCCTTATCTGTGTAAGTGTGGTCCAATCCCCAATGATGTTATATTTATCAATTTTTACTATTCTATTTCACATGTGATATTCTGGTGAATTTTATTCAGTGATGGTTTCCACTTTTGATTCTTCTTTTGAATCATCATTATTTTGTGAGCCCTAAATGTTTTACAAGAATTCCACTAATCCTTCATTTGAATCAGTCTTTTGTTCACATGGTTCTTCATCTTTAATCATATCAACATATAAGATCCTCAAGGTATTTATTGCTTTATCTTCAATGATATTAAAATCATTTCTTTCTAGGATTTTTCCAAGATGATTATTAAAAATTTTATAGGATTTAATATTTATTGAATATCCAAGGAATATTCCCTCATCTACAGCATCACCATACTTGCCTTGATTTCCTTCTTTATTTCAGATTAAATATTTACTTCTAAAAACATGAAAATAATTCTAAGGGGTCTTATTTCCATACCATATCTCATATAGCTTCTTGGTTCCTCACATAAAAATACTTGTTAGATTTTTAGTTTACACTGATACTTGAACAGCCTCTTTCCAATAAGGATAAGAAACATGACTCTCAATCAGTATAGTTCTATCCATATTATTCACCTGTAAATTTCTACATTCAATAAACCCTTTTTGTGGAGGGTTTCTCAATGAAGACACCTCAAGATTTATCCCATGTTTTTCAAGGTAATGTTCAAATTCAATGGATTTGTATTATCCTCTACTGTCATCTCGTAGAATCATTATTGTACAACTAGTTTCATTCTTAGCTCTTCTAATATAAATATTCATGTAATAAAGAACATTCCATTTCCTCTATATAGTCATTAAACAATCCATTATACTACAATCATCATTAAAAAGAATAAAATACCTCTCTCCATATGTTCCGACCACATTCATTGGACCTCATACATCAGTGTGGATGAGATCAAATAGATTTTATTCCCTTATTTTCTTTGGTCGATATGAACTCCCGACCATAATTCCTCGCATACAAGGATCAAATTTCTTTTCTCATTCACACTTCATATTATAAATGTTGAAATCTATTTTAAGCTTTGATATTTGTTCCATTCTCTGTTGATTAATGTGACCCAACCTCTTGTGAAAAAAAATCTTCAACTGTTAAGTAACAAGTGTTCTCTTTACTGTTATCCTGGTATAAATTTCCATCTGTTGCCCATCTTTTAATGAGATAATTGCCTATATTTACTTTGATAGTGCACCCCTTCTGATTAAATTTCAATATCAATCCAAATTCGTGGATTTGAATCACACTAAGAAGATAGTGATGCAAACCGTCTATATAGAGAACTTCATTTTTCTTTAGGTTTTCATTTTCCAATTATTAATTTTCATATCCTTCGATCTATAAATCACCTTCATTTCTAAATCTCACTGTTTCATCAGCCTTTTTCTTAACATTATTCAAAAAAGATACATTTTCTTTCATGTGGGATGAGAATCCCCTATCAAGAGTCCAGGTGATATTGTTCTTTTTAGATTTGATAGTTATTTTTGTAAGGTTGTATTTTCTCAATTTTATTCTTTTACTTCCGTTAAATACCTGATTGAGTGGCAGAAAAATATATCCTTTCCAATATCTTTTAAATATTCATGGGGACATCATACTCATATTTTTATTATATAGGAGAATTTATATTTTCAAGGGTAATTCTACTTGGTTTATGAGTATTGACTTTCCTTAGAGTTTTGTAGTTATCATTCCGTTTTTTCCTCTATCTACAATGAATAACTTTATAACCACAGTTAGAATAGAGAAACCAATATCCATAGAAACTATTTATTATATATGATGAAGGATATGGTTTCATTCTCCTTTTTTGAATTCTATGAACTTACACATTTAGATATCTCCTTGCCTCTTCACAGTAGCACATGGTATAACCCATAAATCCACAGAATTTACACTTCGTAAGGGGAAAATATTCTCACTTCCATTCCTCCATATGTACCCTTATTTTTTTAATGGTATTTTACTAGTGATCCATTATGGATACTTGAGGATTTTTTTCATCTATATTTTTATTTTGGTTCAAATATTTCTTTCTTAGGGCATCAGCTGCCTTTGTGATATGTCCAAATTTATACATCCTTTTATTTTGGCTCATTCTATTTCTAACCTTTTATATTTCTGCATCATATCCAATTCCAATTTTTCCTATACATGTGAATCTCCAGTAATTCAAGGTCTTATCAACTAATTTAGAACTATATTTATCTCTTTTTAATATCTCTTTCTCTAAGAATCTTCCAAACTATAATTTATTCTTTATTTACCTTGACTTTTATTCATTTTCCAATTTACTCCTTAGAGTAACAACTTTTTCTTCAAGTCCCTCAACAATATCAGCCTTATCCTCAAGTCATAATGTAATTTTATTGATGACTTTTTCCTCCTGTTTAATCCTAAGCTTAAACTCCACAAATTCTTCTAAGATTTCAAGATTTATTAAATGTTCTTTTTTCCCTTCTTCAAGTTGATCAATTTATACTTCAAGTTAATAAAAATACTCTAATGACTCTTCCAAGATGGATCTCATCTTTCTATTTTTCTTTCTTTAAATGTAAATCTCGTCAAGAGCACCCTCAAGATCCAACTTGAGATCAACAACAATAATCATATAATTATATTTATCTTTTATAAGTTCTAAATTTTCAAATAAATCCATTATGGATGCTTTAGGATAAAATTTAAACTCTGTTTATATATCCTCCACAAATTCATTATAATCTTCTTCTTATTTATAGAAGAAGTTATTTCTCTATAATTTATTTACTAATTTGAAGTATACCTTTGGAGGGAACCTTTTTTTAGGATTCTTTATGATTCTTGCTTCTCTTTCTTTATCATTGAACTTACTTGGGAATCAAGTAATAGTGTTTCCAACTCTTCCACATCGAAAACAATCCAAAAGAAGCATTCCTTAAAATCTCTCTTTTATTCTCTTGAATTTCTAGGAAAAAATAGAAATAATTTCATCTTATTCATCATATTCATCAATAATAACTCTGTAAATATTAATTTTGTATATGGAATTAAATTCAAATTCCTTACATGAGTTTTTTCATCTTCTGATTTGACTCTCATTTCATAATCCAGTAGACTATTTAAAATATCATCAAGAGAAATCTTAGAAAAATATATTTGATCAAGGTCTGAAACTTTTGGATTATATAGATGTGGGATTCTTCTTAGGATTTTCTCAATAATGTAAATGTCCTTAATTTATTCCACAATTCCTTGAATTGCTCCAACAACTTCATATATGAGATTAAAGAAGCTATCTATAATTTTATATGAAATCATTTTCATATCATCAAACTAATTTTGCAAGACTTGAAGTTTGGCCTTTTTACTTTGTCATCACCTTCCTATATATTTTCCAGTTTCTCCCACACTTACTTAGCTTATGTTAAAATCATAATATTCAAATATATTTTATTAGAAAGTGCTTCAATAATATGATTTTAAGCTTTGGTATCTCTATCAAGAATTTTCCTATCAGTTTTAGTCAAAGAAAGGCATGTCGCATCAGTGACCTAAATCCCATGAGCTGTGGAAAAAATAACTTCCATCCTAAGGGATCCTAGATGTGATCACATACTATTCTTATAGATCTAAAGGTATATTCCATAAAATATGGTAACTACCCTAACATTAACTATATTCTCCATGAATACAAGAGAGGACATATTTAACACCAAAAACATGTTTTCCCGGATACCACTTGTAGGATCCTAGAACACCCTGATAGGGGAGGGTGAATCTGGATGTCAACATTTTCTTTTAAAGTTATGGATATTTTTCCCACATTGGTAGGAATATCCAAAAAATTTCTAATGGAATATTGTATTTATTAAATATTCACATTCAAAGAGACAACACAATAATTTTAATTGGTTCGCCACTTAGGGCTAGTCCAAGGAGAATACACTGATAGTGTTTTTTGTGCCAAAATCGACTAAGATTAAATATTTTTTGTAGAGTACATAATATTATACATAGTAATTATATGTTATACACACTGCCTTTACAATAATTATAGGTATAGCACACTGCCTCCCCTAGAACACTTTCATCAACTCCCCTAGCTCACTAGCTTGGGTAAAGTATTACTCAATTTAAAAACTTTAAGTTTGCTTCAGTAGATTGGGCATTTAAGTTTGTTTCCATGATTATCATGATACTCTGTTTGAACTGTAGTCTGAAGTTGATGCACTTGAAATAACTATTTATTGAAACTAGATTTTCAATAACAATATTTTCAAAGATCACAGTCTTTTCAAAAAATCCATTATGTTTCAAATAAATATCAGTGTTTTTGAACCCACACACTTTCAAGGAGCTTCTAATATTTTTGAACCAATCATCCTTTATAAATCTCAACCTTTGCAAATCTCCAAGCCTTCATGGAACACACAGTATTCCTGAAACCCTCATTTTTTATGAAACTTCCTTCTCTAATATTCCTTATCATTAATTAGTTCATATCTATTACTTTCTTGATGCTTAAACTCGCAAAGAATTTATAATTTCTGAATATTTACTAATTAGGTAAACCTTCTTGAAATTATTTAGATTATCTCTTTTAACCAAATCACTTCGTGATTTTAGATGAGGGTTGGCTTTCTATTTATAGGATTTTCCTTTTGTGAAGATCCCAAGCTCTAGTAACCATTTTCAAAACCTCTTCTATCCTATTTGGAAAACTCCTTCATTTGTTAATCCCTAGTGAAATTTTACCCATTTTCAATCCTTCTCATAGTTTCATAGAATTAACTTTATTCCATAACAAATTTTTTAATATTCTCATACTCATAAGAACATCTTATTTCCATCATACATTTGTGATGCTCCACACCTTTGTGAAAACCCAGACATCATGAAACTCAACCTTTTTGAATTCTAATCATGGTTAAAATCATTCATTTACCATATTTATGAAGACTCAATCTTGGAAAAACACATTTCATGAAGCTTGATCCTTCCCCCTTATTTTGAGATCTAATTTTTTTTAAAACACTAGGAAATGATCCCACCTTTAACACTAAATCCATATGGACTATAAGATATCTTTTCTTGAAAACTCCCTGATCAACCCTAGTGTTGATTAAAAACAAAAAAAAATATGCTCCATTTCTAGATATGAAAATACTTGGTTCCAATAAATACAATGTGATTTTAGTTGGGGTATTACAAATTGATTTCAAATCATCCTTTATTTTTGTTACAAATTGGTGACTGGTAGATAGAGATAGTAATGTGTTGAATTTTATGATAGTCCTCAGATTTTTGAGTCCGAAATGAATGTCCAGTGGAAAGTATAGGTTACCAAGGTTATGGGATTGTTTTTCATAGTTTCCATAATTATAGTATAGATATTTATTCAGATATGATTTATTTTTTTGAGCTTTTGGTTTTATGGTTTTTTCCATTAGATGGGAGTGGTAATAGGTGTGTATACATGTATCATATTTGGTGTGTAGGATTCACATGAAATGTTCATTCTTTTGTGTGGTAGATTTCATTAATTATATAGAGTTTAGTTGTTTAATGTGTCAATAATAACTTATATAGTTCTTTCCTATATGATTGTTGGTTAAATTTTACTCAGTTGAACCAAGGTATTTTTTGATAAGAGGTCATGTGGATCTTATCCCAGTATATTATTTAATGATGGTTATATAGTTCCTGGATGAATGGGATGTATAGTAACCCCAATTGGTTATTTTTGGGAATTGGATACCTTTGTAATGGTTTGATGCAGGTGAGGTATGACTAAGAGATGGTTCATATTGGACATGGGTTTCCTTGAGGATGTGAATTCCCTTGAAAGGGTTGAGTAAGGAATGTAGATTGTTTTTTGTTTTGTGATGTAAAGAACATAGAGTGATTTTCTTATCATGATTATGTGTAAAGGAAATGATCAGTTGGATGTCTATAATTTTGGGATTTATGTGTGTTTTTTTTTGGGATAGTGATAGGTGAACCTAGATTATTGAGTTTAGGATGGGTAGAGTATGGGTAGATGCTTCGTGGATTGAGAAATTATCAAGTTGAATGTGTATATTGATCATGCAGACATCCTCGACATGAGTAATATTCCATTGATTTTGGAAAATATAGAACAACAAGGGATTCTTTATGGGTGTGTTGATGTGAAATGGGTTCATGGAAAGATGATTATCTATGTGATCCTAGTTCAGATGGGATGTGAATCATGAGAGCATGAGTCTAGTTTCATGATCAAGTGATACAAGTGTGTATGATATCTTGGGTTTGGATGATACTAATATTAATGGTGGTAAAGAACTAATGAGATGGTTCTTAGAAGTTCAATCTACCTTGGTTGTAGGATAGTTTGTGTTAGTGTGTCTTTTTAGTTCATTTATTGGTTGAGGACCGATTTGATTTTTGAGACGCATGTAGGTATGGTAGCCCAAGGTTTTGATGAGAATGGGAAGTGTTTACTCTATAATAAAAGTAAACATCAATAATAAATTTGAGAATTTTGATATTGAAGGGCTCGAGTGAGTACCTTAACAGGGGTTGTCAGGGTTGGGATGAGTGTAGATCAGGAAGAGCGACATGTGTGTGGTATTGGGACATGTCTAGGTCAGTTATCGGGGTGCAGTGTAGGGGAAAATATATGGTGGAGGGAACACCATATAATATTGGATGGTGTGACCCTCATTATAAGTTGATTTTAGTGAATGTTGAGATGAAGTTTCTTGAAAATTGGGTATGGATAATAAATAGTGTTTTGGGATGGCACTTAGGTATGGGTGGGTAAGTCACATCAAGTTATTTTGTTAAATTATGGATAGATTATGTGTCTCATACACTATGTATGTTAGTATAGTGATATAATTATCATAATAATCTTATGGTGGGGAGTATATCATTAGTCTCTCGTGAACAATCCTCATGTTAGAGAGGTCATGGTTTTGGTTTTTTTGGTGGATGGTCAAGATAGAACCAGAATGTTGGTGTGTAGGTAGATTCAATTTCATATACTTCCTCAATAAATACCATATTTTGGATTCTGATTCAGTGTTGGATGGATTCTATGTTTTGGAATCAGGATCGAGGTAGAATATGGTATGATCTAAGAGTGAGTTGGATCAGAGAAATATCAGTGCTCACGGGTGGGGAATAATGGTAGATTTGTTTGGTGGAGGATCTATCCATGGAATAACACCAAGTATAAAGTATGGAATTCAGAATAAATGTTGGGATGGTTTCCTGATTCCTTTAGTGATTGTAGTATTGTGATTGTGTGATTTTATGGTGCATTGGTGGGGGAGGCTGATCATTTTCAAGAAAAGTAAGTAAGAGGAGAGTATACCATTATTTTTTCATGTAATTATATGTGGTGATATAGAAATCACATCTAGTGTGTCGTATAGGGTATGATGGATTTATTTTAAGGATCGGATTGTAAAATTTTAGGAAAATTTTGCATATCCATGTTTCATGCATGGATGGTGAAAATGAAACTGGTTTAGTTTAGAATTAGGAATGATAAGTAATAGATTCTAATCAATAAATTAAAATTTGAGATTAATTTCTAAATGCTTCTCATGGAAAAAAATCCTTATGGTGTGGAGTTTTTAATGACCTACATTGTTATGGGTTGTTTAATTCAGATGAAATATTAATTTTTTGACTCTCAGAGAAGGGTTGATCAGATAATTGGGACTCATATTGATATTTTGAGGGTTAAAACATCTCTAGGATCTGTTTTGGATGTGTTTGGAGGATTGAGAGGTGTCTCTAATGATGATACTACTAGGTTATTTTATACAGGGTGTTACATCCAATATGAAACCAATTAGGTCACCATTAAACAAACCATTTATCCAAATATATTCAATAATTTGGTGACATTTAAATTGAATGTATGCACACTTATTTTAAGGAATACTAACATCAATTAGTAAAAATCAATACCAGTTATCAAGAAACCCTATAATATTAATTAAGGGTGTCCATGGTTAAATATTTATTTATTGAGATGGTTAAATAAAATAAATTAATGATAAATAAAATTTGTTTATATAAGTTAAACCGAACCAATTTATTCAGTAAAACTTAACAATGTCAAACATATCAGATACTATCAATTTGTCCCAGTTAGTTTCATTTCAAACCAACATAGAAAATTTATAACTTAATAAAAATAGGATTATGAGAGAGAAATAACAAAATAAAACTTTTAGAGTGGTAGTAGTAATTTCATCATGAAATTGGTACTGTAGGTCACTCTTGGAGTTAGGATATGGAGAGGGTTTTCATTGTAGTAGCGATAATAGTGGTAGGGGCTCAAAATATGGAAGATGGAGTGGGGGTGGTGGTCATGGAATTAGATATGATGGAATGAAGTATGGATAAGACTGTATAATGACTTATGGGGATTGTTCTTTCTATAATCTCTAGTTCTATGTTTTATAATAATATCTAGTCATGCAATTGGATCTTGACACATCGGTATTTTTACATGTGGAGTCCACTAAATGTCATTTTCATCTCACAAGAAATCAAAGGCACAAATTGGCAGGATTTTTTCATGAGTCAGTGGAACTTTTTTCATTGGTGAAAATTTTTCTTCATTCATTGTTGTTGACTTTATCTATTTCCAAGATTTCAATCTATTTTTCCAGTTTTTTCAGTGGTGGGTGGTGTCATTTTCCATGTAATTTCATTCTAGTTTTTCATATTCCACTGTCGATGAAATTCATAGACTTTGTTCCGTGATTTCATCCACTCTTGTGAATTTTTTATCCATTTTTTATTTTTCTTTTAGAAAATAATAGTCACACAATGAAGAAAAAATTATAGGTGTGTTGGTGTTTTGTAGTGTTGCACATAGCAGGTTCTTGTTCAGTGTAGATGATTTAGTTCAGCTTCTAATGGCGATGGATGATGGTATTATAGATTATTATTTGATTTTTCTAATGATTAAATGGAGTTTTGTGCTATTCATGTGAATTTTTTGGTTGAGAATTCCTTGTTTTCTTCCTAATGGAGTCTGCTAACTTTCAGTATAACTTTAGATTGTGACTTTCAATGAAAATTTCATTGATTGTAGCCTAATTTGAATTTTCTAATTTTAAAAAAGAGTTTTGTAGTTAAAATGTAAAATTTATTTTTAAACTTGTAGGATCTGGTGAATTCTATTTTTTATTGTGGCTTTCAGTGGATGTTACAAAAAAATTTCATTGAAATTTCTAGTGAAACTTATAGTGAAAGATTCATGGAAAATTCTTGTGAGAGTTTTAGTGAAACCAATATACCCTTAAATAAAGTTTCTATGTAGAAGATTCTAATGTTGATGATGTTTATGTTATATAATCATCTATTAAACCATGAGTAGGGATGGTGTTCAAATCACTTGAGGATGCACATTATTTTTATGGTACTTGTGGATGACTAAATGGGTTTAGCATAAGCCAAAATTACTTTAATAAAATGAGAAATGATAAATTAGTTGTCACATAATTCCTTTATGCATGTATTTAATAAGGCCATGTAAAGGGTGAAAAACATGATAGAAAAGTAAAATTTACTCATGCTATAACATGTATTGCTTAACTTAATCAAATGGGTTCTTTTTGTTATTTTGTGGAAATATTCATGTAATGTATTTGTATAAGAGCATAATAATCTCTTATAAAACCTTAAATCCACTCATATAATGAGACCACAATGAAAAATAATAGAATCATAAGAATTTTAGTTATATGTGCACGCTTTATCATGTATTAAACCAAATTATTCTCTCTCATTTATAATAACAATTGCATAAGGTTGAGATGTTATTGGGTGCATACGTGTGGATCTTTTGAATTTTTTTGTGGTAAAAAAGACATGAGTAATTAGTTAATGGGGATTCATGTTTCATTATAGAATAATTGTAAAGACAATGTTAGAAAAATTCATCATTTTTTTATACTATGTAATTTGATTTGACTAAGAAAATTTCAAATATTTTCTAGGTTGATTCAAATATGAGAATAAATTATGATTTATTTAGAGATGTTGTGGTATTTGAAACCACTTTCATCGCCAATAAATAGTATGGGGCCTTAGGTGTCTTTGTGGGCTTCAATCACCATCATGAGATTGTATTTTTTTTTGGGTATCTTTGTTATATTATGAAAATGTGAGTCCCTTTTATTGGTTTTTAAAAAAAATATTTAGTTGAATCACATGAATTTGCTTTAATCTTTATATACTGATCAAGATGTGGTGACATAAAAATCCATTTCTGGAGTTTTACTTATAACTTGACACTAACTTTTTGTATGGGATTTGATGTAAAACGGAATTTAAAGTTTTAGTAATTGGATAAAATATGGATCTATTTTTCTAAATATATTTATGAAGTGTATGTTCCAGTACAATGATAAAAAACTGTTTAACCACAAATTGTATTCCCTAAGAGAATAATATAGGGATGGTAAATAATAGTGGTTAGATATTGTATTCATTTTTTGAGACAAGTGATTTTGTTTTTTTTTTTGAAATATTATTTAATATTAGGTATTTTCATCACACAATTAAGTGAAAATTTTAATAAAGTGATTAAAGATTATGTTCATCACAAGTTTAGTATTGTTGATTTCTTCATTTACTTTGACCAATTATTATTAATAAATTGATATCGAGAAACAAATTTTGAATTTGAGAAATGGTAGAAGTTTCCTCATAATATCTAACCTTACCATGCATTGATGTGTTAGGTTGTTGATAGGTATACACCTGAGATATTTGATTTATTTCAACATAAATATCAAATGATTAGTAAATCTTTTTTGAATCCATGTAATGAAATTGGAGTTATATTTATTATTTTTTTGTAATGGTTGGATATGAATAACATTTATGTGTTTCATATGATATTTTTAATGTATTTTTTCAATTTTTCTATCAAAAAATTGAGTAAGTTGGGCTTCTTTATTTTCAGGTTTTAAATTTTTTTGATCATCTTGATATGAGATCACTTCCTGAATAATCTATTTTGGGGATTTTGATAGAAAAATATAAAAATATTAAAATGTATTATGTATATTTTGTAGATGTATATAGTGATAAAAAATAGAAAAAAATTACAAATAATTGGAATAGATGGGAATGACATTGATAATTATTTCTCGTGATATGATTGAAAGGTATGACATTGCCTTTTCCAATTTTAGGAATTTTCAAAAATAGTTTACACTCATAGATACAAAAATGGATAGGTTTTTTAGTTATTATTCTACTGAAATAGTTTTAATAAATGTTAATTTAAAATGAAAACAAAACAATAAGTTAAAATATTCATAATTTATTTAGAAACTAGAGACTAAAAGTGGAAATAATTTAATAAAAATAAGTCAAATTTCAACACTATGATGATGGTGTTTTTTAATTTTATTATGTATTTAATTTATAAGAGTACTATTAGTATAGTAATATAGTATCTTAAATCATTTTTCTTTGAAAATAGTGACTTACAATTCAAGAAAAATCAGATTTAATTATTATAGTCATAGAAACACATTTAAATGTAATTTCACTAGTGACATTATCCATGTTTATAAGTTCATTAATTATTTTGTTTCTCTTTTTTAGGAAGACCCATAAAATAATTTGGAACAAAATATTACAAGGTATAATACTCTATAATTGGAATAGAGTCAAATAATTGAAGATATTATCATAGTTGTTGGTTTTTTTATCAAATTATGATGCCTCTAAACCCTATACAAGCTATTTTTATTCGCATCCAAAATCCATATTAATGAACTATGGATTGTATGATTGAGTGGTTCATATGAAAAGTGTTTGGTGGCTCATTGATCTACAATATTTTTTTTGTTTTGATAATTATAAAATACCTCATAATATCTAAAATAAATAATTATAATTTATTATATCTTTGTTAAGAATTATGTTTATATTGTTATTGAAATTGAATTATTCTTCATTATTATTATTTTATTTTTATTTAATAGTTTACTGTTTCATTATTAAAATTATTTATTTTTTTATGTATTCATTGTTTATTTCTTATTATTTTTATTCTGGTTATATTATGTTTGAAAAAGGTTTAAATTTTTTGAATTATTTTTTATCTTTACATAAATTTTGGAAGTCTTTGTTTCTCACTTACGCAAGTTCTAGTTACTTCATTTTACCTTTACAAAACATGCATTTAACCATTCCATGAGTATTACATATTACATTTACATGATCATTTTTTATTATCTTTGAATGAATCACTTCATGTTACCTTTATATGGAGTTTATAATTTCTGATCTACCTTTACGGACATCATGTTTACCTTTATATAATATATCAAATTTCATACATACCTTTACATAGCATGTAAAAACTTAACTTTACTTGGTTTTATAAACTTATATTTTATATGTTTGTAAATATACATTTATACAGGTTTATAAACTTACTTGTATGCAGCATTTTAAAACTACCTCGACACAGTATACTAAAATAAATAGGCATTTTTTTACTTAATTTTTCACATTGTGATTTGTTGCATGTATATATTAGGTGTTTTAATTGTTTTGTTTATTTCAAAAATTCATATTAATTATATGGAAACAATGAGAATTATTTTTTAAATTGTTAAATATATTTAAATAATTATCTAATTTCTCACATATTTGTTAAGCTTTAAGTTTATAATGTTATTAAAATTAAATTATTATTCATTATTATTTGCTTATCTTTTCCTTAACTGTTTAATATATTAATTATTATTATTATTTTATTATTTTTATTTATTCATTATTTATTTCTTTTTATTTTTATTTTAGTTACATTTTTTTTGGAAAAAATTAATTATTCTAAGTAGTTTTTACTGTTATAAAATTTTTGGAAGTCTCTATTTTAGCCTTATACATGTTTTGTTTGTTTCATTTTAACTTTACACAACCTATATTTTACCCTAAAATCAGCATTGCATGTTACCTTTATGAGATCATTTTTATATTACCTTTACATGAATCACTTCATGTTGCCTTTACATGGAGTTTATAATTATTGATATACCTTTACGTATTACATGTTTACCTTATACAATATATGAAATTTCCCACATACCTTTAGGTGTATTGTAAAAACTTACCTTTATGTAGGTTTAGGAAGTTAACTTTATTTAGTTCGATAAACATACCTTTACATAGGTTAATTAACATACCTTTACACATCATTTGGAAACTAACTCTACACAGTAAACTAAAATAAACAAGATTTATTTTACTCATTGTTTCTCATTTTGATTTATTGAATTTATATATCAAGTATTTTAATTGTTTTTTTAATCATAAAATTATATAGAAAATATGAAAAATGTTATTGTAAAGTTTTAAATATATTTAAATGGTTTCCTTCTAATTTTAAACCATGTTGTGTGAAATTGTTCACACTACTAGAAAAACTTGACAACATGTTCAATTACACTTTCATCCCACACCAATATACCATGTTGTTTGATTTTTTATATGGATATTGGTAGTATTGATTCTAATAGGTATACATTTATTTTAATAGATGTTTCAAACCATCTATTAGTAGGGTTTGAAAGGAATATGTGTTCTATATAAAGCTGTGATTTATCAACTTATTTCTGGATAAAGTATTTTTTATAAATTTTTTCTTTTGTTATCATCTATAAAAGGAAAAAAGATATTATTTCACAATATAATCTTGTTTTAACTTGTTGTGGTGTATCTTCCAATTAATTTATAATTTTTATTCTCAAACTAATCAGGGCTATGTTTCTTGATGATTTATTTAAATAATGCTTTCTACAAATGTGTATAGTTACATAAATTTAAGTATCACTTATCAGTTGGTTAATATAAAAATTAATTTCATGTAAAAGTGGAGAAAATGTTGCATTGATAACAAATACTTATTATATATATGATGTCCAACATCACCCAAATGAGGTTTAATCAAGATGTAGTGTCTGAAATATTTTCTCTTTGCATTAAAAACTAATAGAATACAATGAACATTTGTAGTATTGATGGAGATGAAAATATTATCATTTAATAGGATCACATATTTAATTGTTTTATCTACCAATATCTTTATAAAATTTTTATCATTCCCTAAAAAATCTTCTAATAAAATTATTAAATTTATAGAAATTTCTAAGCATTACATTTATAACTGAAGGAATGTAAAAAATAGTATACTGACCATAGTAGCACTAGTAATAAATGTGTAATTATCTGTGAAAATTTAATTTGTGTTTCCCATTTGAAACTTTATTTTTATCATTTAAGCATATGCATATAATACTTAATATCATTGAAAATTAGTGGAGGATGTGATAAAAAGTGGGATTTATTTTACAATAATCATGATTAACTTAAATACTCACTCTCTTACTAAACATTTCTTTGTTTAGAAGAGATAAAATTTCATCTAATGCAATTGTATACATGTTATTTTCAAACTTCCACATGTATTCACTATATATAAAGAACAATGAGGTGTAAAAAAGAATATATTGTGAAGGGGAATTTAATATAAAAGTTTTATTTTCAGGTGAACACACACTTTGGTCCCAACAACATCAGTTCGGATCCAACTCTATAATATTTTGAATATGATTATATTATAATTTATTTAACTACAAACTTTAACTCATCCATTTTGGTATGAAAAAACTAATCATTAATGGCCCATTTCTTATTTCATTTCCCTAAAATAGTGGGCATATTGATTTTTTCATCTCAGCAAGCTCTATCATTGATTCTGGTTGTCTTTTTGTTCTTATTATTGTTGGTGTTTTGGTTTCATAAACATATTACAAATCTAACTTATTTTCATTTATAGTCCTAAATTTCACATTTCTAATTAGTGATCATGTTCATAGAGTTTCTATTTTAGAATTTATGGACGTGCTTCTAGTTGTTGGATGTGTGAATTATTCATAGGCTTCCTCCTTAGTTTCTATTGTTGCATCATCTTTATGGTTTTTTTGGATGACATTATTATGCACTTAAGGTCCCAAAATTCTTTAATGTGATCTCCATTCCCCTAATATATTCTATCTTCCTTTTTACCTTGACTAAAATTCTGAGTCTCTATTTATATTTTGGTGTTTTAAAGTTAGCTACACTTATTTATTCTATGTTCTTTTCAAGGGTTCTCATTTGCTAATTATCTAATTTGTTACTAACCCCTTATGTTTCAGGGATTAATCCACCTACCTCTTTCTTGTTGTTTCCAAATATCAACAGCTTCAATTTTTTATTTTTTTTATCTTTTTTCAGACCTTTTATTCCATATTCACAAGTTTTATTTTCAATATTTCATTACTACTTCAAGGAGTTATAGTTGGTCTTTGTAATCCTTCACAGTCTCTTGAACTGTAACACCAAATTCCTTGGTGGATGTTTCCTAATCTACACCTTATTCATGTTTTCCATCATTGTATTCATATTTTACATAACCTTTTTTATTAATAGAATCATTAATTTAATATTTAAATTGGAACACTTACCCCCACTAGATTTAACTTGTTGACCCTTGAGTTACTTCTTGACAACTGTATTCAAATCTACCAAGATATATTTTATAAAAGGTGGATTTCAACTATTCTCATTTCCTTTCATGATTCCACTAATTTTACAATACTAATTCTATAGGAATATCATAGTATTAAGACAAATTCTACATATAATAGAAAATAAATTTCAAACCCAATAGTAATAACACAACAAACCCTGAAAACTTATAATACTGGTTGTGAAATCCTATAATAGATTTCATCAATTACTAGTGGATTGTATGAGACCATTTTAGTGTTCACATTTATAAAAAACTACCCATAAATGTGATGAATTCCCAACTTATGTAAGCACATGTAGTAATAAAAATGTATCACATGCATACAAACATAGGGGTGCTTCTATGTAAACATGTTCCTTGGGTTTATCCCCCATAATAACTTCCAAATTTACTATTTTTATATTCTTTTTTCGATATTTTTTACTCAATTTTCAAATATCTATATATATATATATAAAGGTGGATTTTTTCAGTTTTAATGAATAAAAGCCTTCCATTTATATTTCCTCATCAGTTTTCCTAGATATCCTATCTTACATCTGCTTCATGGAACTATTATTATACACCACTAATTAAGAATATATTTACTGATGAATCATATCTATTAAGCATAAAGATAATAGAACTAACATATTTTTTAAAATATGTTGTTGAGACCCTATTAGTTATAAAATAATTAAACAAATTCCATATGGGTGTACCTTTCATTTAATCCTTATGAAAATATTTCAAATTTTGTTTTTTTATAAGTCACTAAAACATTTTCATATTTCATATAAAATGTTTACCTAAACTTTTAATGAAGAAAATGTAAGTTACAATTCATAGAAATTCGAATATAGGGACTGTAAGTTACAAGGGAAATTTTTGGATGTTCTAGAAACTATATTTCAAACCAAGTTTCCCCCTTTATTTAAAAAAATTAAACTGAATCAAAACTCCTCATTAAATAATACAATCCATTTTAATAATTTTTTAAAACCATTTTTATGATTAAAAAACTTTTAAAAATATAAAACATCCAAAACCATAAAATAAAAACACAATAACCCTCATACTAATCTAAAGAAATATAACCAATTAATTTCTCTCTAAAATAAAGTATATAAATTTAGTTATTAATTTTTTTATTGTATTTTAATTTAATAGATAACTATCATTTTATAAGACATTAAAAAACTTAATAATTTTATGTTTATATTTAAAAATCAAATCAAATATGAAAATCCATTTATCCATATTTTATCATAAATCCCCTAATAAGAGTAAAAGAAACATATTTTATATCATTCCATACATATCAAAGAATCTTGACCCAAATATAATATGCATTTGTAATTACACAAATTATAGCTTAGGTTTCAATCACTACTTAAGTTTTATTTTTAATGGAACTTACAATAATGAGATGACTATAAGTTCCTTAGAAAGTTCCAATAAAAATTCATGGAAGTTACAGTTGGGAAATAACTGAAAAATTCCCCCTATCAATCTTAGATAAATTTTAGTGAAATTTCCATTAGGGTTATTCAAATTATAGTTCAGGTTTTAATCACTACTTGAGGTGGGTTACCATTATAAATTCTTAAAACTATGAGGACTATAAGTTTTACTAGATTTTATAATGGAAATGAATAGAAATTCTAGTGGGGAAAAGATAATAAATTCCCCCTATCAGACCTTGAGAAATTCTAGTGCAATGTGAATTAGGTATTACATAAATTATATTCTAGGTTTTAGTCACTACATTAGGTTTATTTCCACTAAAAACTTCTTAGAATGGGAGGAAAGGAAGTTCTAGTGGAAATTCATAGAATTAACAATGTGGAAACAACCAATAAATTCCCCTACTCAAGATTAGATAAATTTTAGTGTAATATGCATTGGGTATTCCACAAATTTCATCCCAAGTTTTCATCACTACATGAGGTGTAATTACACTAGAACATACTAGAATAATAGTATAGTAAGTTTCACTATAAGTTATAGTAGAAATGCATAGAAGTTCCAATGATGAAAAAATCACAAAACTCCCCCTCTCAAGCCTAGAGAATTTTCATCACAGTGTGTATTCAGGATTACATAAATTATAGTATGGGTTTCAGTCACTACTTGATGTGTATTTCTTATAGAACATCATAGAATATTATTACAATAAGTTTCACTATAAGTTACATTGAAAATGCATGGATTTTCTAGTGGGTAAAAACCAATAAATTCCTCCTCTCAATCCTATATAAATTTCAATGAAAAGTTTATAGGGGGTTCCAAAAATAACATTATAGGTTTCAATAAATACATAATGTGGATTTACACTATAACTTTATAAATTATTAGGACTAGAAGTTTCACTATAAGTTATATTTGAAATGTATTGAAGTTGTGGTGGGGGAAAAACCAAGAAATTCCTCCTCTTATGAATGGATAAATTTTAGTGTACTTTTTATAGGATATTACATAAACTAAAATCTAGGTTTTAGTCACTAATTGAGGTGTATTTACACTATAAATTAGTATAATAATAGGACTAGAAGTTAGTTTTATTGTAAATTCATAGACATCCCACTGGGAAAAATCGTGAAATTTTTCTTCTCAATCCTAGAGAAGTTTAAATTCAATGTTCATTAGGGATTTCATAAATTAGAGTTCGGATTTTATTTACTACTTGAGGTGGATTTCAACAATAACTTCATATAATAGGATTAGAAGTTACACTAAAGTTTTTGGGGAAATGCATGAAAGATCAAAGAAATTTTCACTACATTTTACTATGAGAATATACTCCCATGAGAGTTTACTGACAATTTACAATGACACTACAACTTATACTAATAAGGAAAGTACAAATTCCAAATATAATTTCACTAAAACATTCACTATAAATAGATAAGCTACATTATTCTTCCATTGGCTCCTCTTTTATAAATTGATACAGAATCGCATGGGAGAAGCGTATAAATGCCTTAATGAATCATTGATGGGTTCCATATGAAAAATAGAAAGCCATTATTTTGAAAAAATACTAAATTCTAACATGATGTAATAAGACTAAGAATCTACTGAATCACTACACTTCTCAAGGAAGAGTAATCACGTCATTGTATTTAAGGTTGGGGAAAACATAGCAGTGACTTCATTACATAGAACCAGATGAAGAATAAATTGAATCACCATTGAGATGAATATCATGCTCATGTTAAGAATTTATAAAAAACACATTAGTGAATTAATGTACTAGAGGAAGAATACATCCCTTAATAGTGACAAGGAATAATTTCCAAAGTCACTAGAATTTCCACAGAAAAATAATAACTCGTCATCTTAAGGTGTCAGGGAGAAAAGGGAAAACCTATCCTTGTATTCAATAATACAGTGTTCCCCACTACATAGATCATAACTTTTATAATATATTGACACAAATGTAACCATATTAGGTATATTCTATAATATCTAGTAAATTTAGAAACTATATATGATGTTGGTTTGTGGGGATCAGTAAGTTTAGATAGGACTACATGTACTTATAAGTGCATAGAATATACAAGGTAGTTAGAGGTAGTTTGTAAATAAGTCTCTATTAAAATAATTCATATATATATATATATATAAAGAAATAAAGTCTTTCAGTTCATTTAGATGATACTAGTTAAACCCATTTAAACTAAAAAAACATAGAAAATAAAATTAAACTAATTTATAAGACAAATATACTAAAACCAAATAGTATTAGTTTATAGATATGGTTAATGATGGATAATTTTATATGGTTCAGTTGATTATAAACACCCCTAATTTCAATATAATCTAAAATAATATAAATGATACTAACAAAAATAATGCATTAAATATTATATTCATTGTCAAAAATACTAAATTATATTTCTATAACCATATACTCACACCAAAAATCATTTTTCCCTTTTTTAAAGGAATGGAATTAATTATTTTCCATAATAAAAGACAATATAAGTCCACTGTCTCCAAGACCATCTTAGTTTATCATGTCCAAGATACTATATTTGGGCACAATAAAAAATAATGACTCCTTTTATTTCTACCAACACTTAACATTCCTAGACTTCTCTAAAAAAATTAGTCCTCTCTATAAAGATATTGATCATTAATTTTTATAGACTGATTTTCAAGTTCCAACCATCCTATCTCCACACCTACCAACCACCTAAACGACCTGGTCAAACCAAATTGGTGTCATTCATGACATCTTGGCCTACCAGTTTCCTTAATGCTGAAATTGATGTCAAAACTAAACCAGAATTCTATTTGGCCCTTGTCACCATTATTTAACTATAAAATACTAAATAATAAAAACTAAACCAACATGAACCATGGGGAATGGTTCATCAACCAACTTATATGACAATAGTTTATTTTAAATCCAATACACAGTGAAACCATGTATGTAAATTCATTAAATTCATATATACAACCATAAAAAATACTCCATAGTATAAATACATCCTCATACAATAACCAAGAGATAGTAAACAAAACCTCTTCCACCATTCTCCAATATCCATCCATGGTTACTCCATATAATATAATGAAGCAACATGATCAAAAATATACAACTAAGTCCAAATATCAACTACATGTGCACCAAGTTTCACATGAAGGGGGTGAGTAACAAAACTTAGTATCATTTCCATAATAACTTACCATATACCCCATCTATGTGAAAACAATGTAGCTTATACTTGATTAATGAAAACACACACCTCCATGTAAATCCATATAATAAAATTTGAGTTTTATAATAATACTTAACATAATAATTATATCATAAAACTATCAACCAAATATTTTATAACACTAACATTTCCTAGTTAATCAACATACAAACCCATTCTCACTTATAAACCCTTAAACCCATAAAACCATAAGGATCATACATTTGAGTAATTGATACTCAACATCCATCATTGTTAGTAATATTTCCTAAACAATCATCATCTAACCTAATAGGTCCCTTTTCAACATGTAAGAGATACTTTCTCTTCTCATGGGTATTATTATCACCACATTACACATCAAAACATCTAATTCATTTCATAATAATTATATAAAAAATATCATAAAATTTCTAACTATACAAAAATAATCATAGTTTCAGTCATATTCTCCCAAAATTTCATATTTTCTAGTAAACACACATACACCTAAAAATCTAATATTTCTTTTCTTGTAAATTCACATATTCCAAGATCAATTATCAAAATACATCACTTCACATTTATAAATAATTTCAAACCTAAATAAAATAATTATTTTGAAATCCAAAATTAAATTCATATAAATTCATCACAAAATAGAATGTAGGATAATCTACCTACCTAAATCATGATGTTAGACCAAAATCAACATCACATAACCAAGATCTAGCATTATTCCCTATTTAATCCACCATAAATACAAATTTCTCAATTTATTTTTATCCATTACTCTTGATCGCCAAAAACCCTCTCCATTTAGGGTTTCCACAAATAAAAAAACAAGAAAGAAAATATAAGGGGAGGTTAGGGAGTTTCATACCTTCAATAAAACACCCAACTACCTCATGATTCCTAGTTGAAGAGTTTTATTGAGATAAAAACCATAAAAATCTCCCAAAAATCCTCTAGGTAATATACTCCACATAAATAAATAAATGGGGGACATTTTATAAAAAAAATAATCAAAAATATTTATATCATGGTTTTTTAAGTGGTTTCATGGTTTGGACACACTTTTAACTAAAAGGTGTACCCAACCGAGTGTCAAACACTTTTTTCCTCTCCCTTATTGGATGTTTCGCCATGTTGTTCACCTGAACTGTGTGCCTAACCATTCTTCATTCATTGTATTATAATTTTCCCCCTTTTTCTATCAATGTCTCCTCTAAACATCACCAAATTCCCACTAACTTCAATAGTTCTCTTTAGAAATTCAAATCTTACTATTATTTTTATCATCATAAATTTTCATTCCAAGAATCATGTTTTTTGGTAACAAGTTATTTATATAAAATTATTTAGTCAATTGTACCCTAAAATCCTTGATTTAATCTTCATTGTGCTATATTTTCAATATTTCATCCATACAAAATAAAATAATGATAAAATATCCATTATCCTTGGAAATAAATAAAAATAATTTGAATTAAGTATATTTTATTTAGGCCTAGTAATATAAAATTAAAATATTTTATACCAACACTATGGTGTCTTTTTGATATGATATTAATATTTATTCAACCCAAAAAAACTAGTTTATCCTATTGTTTTTTATATTACCTTAAAGTTTTAGCATATAAATCTCTTATTTAACATCAAGGTGAAGAAAATAAATTTTTATATATTAATAATAAAAATGTAATCCAAAAAATTTCACACTGCTTAAACCACTCAAAAAATTTTAAGTTGAAACTTGTAATAAAATATTTCAATAAAATCAATACTTTTTTTAAAATCATATCCTTAACCACCAATGATCACCTTTTTATTACGAGTGTGTTTGATCTTATATACCAATTTTTTATCAATAGAATTTTTTATTTGATGTAATAGAAGAAAATCCCACATTTTTTCTTATACAAGGCTTTTTGATCCTCTTATATTGTAGTCATCCATGAGAATATATCTATAAAATGAGTCACCACCTTGAAATTTAATTATTATCCATTATATGTTAAGAAATAATATGAAATATAGAAAAATGTTTCATAGTCTATGTATCATGTTCGTAGTATAAATTCATAAGTCTTTTATCAAAGTCTCGCCTCAATGATTTTTTGAACATCATGATTTAGTAATATTTTATAGGAAACTGATTCTTCATTTAAGTTATCATACACCTTAAGTATATCAATTTATGGATTCCCTTTAATTGAAAATTTATCTCATTTCAACTTTATCTTATATTTTACAAGGATAATATATCTATTGAGATAAGCTTCTGGTAAATGAGATCTTATAAATGATACTCTTTCATATAATTAACATATCCCCAATAAGATTACAATATATGGTATGAATCCAATTTTTATCTTTCCTAGTCATTACATAATGTATATACTATACTTCAAAATGTGTGTAAAGGGTAATAGTGTGTTACTTTATCATTCCATAGCTCTATTAGAGTCTTCAGATAAATTACAAAATATTTTTTCACTTGGATATATTAAATTCCACAAGGTACAATAGATGAAGAAATAGAAATAGGATTATATCACATATTAAGATATATTCAAATCCCTATGCTTGAAAGATTTCTCAAACAATGATAAGAACATATTGAAAGAGGATACTGAGAATTTAAAATGGATAACCATATATCATAGATGGTGAAATCATATGTAAAATGTAGTTACATATATTATTTGTGTAAATATCAGTATATCACACCAAGATACATGGAAAAAATATGAATTTATTTAATGTGAAGTCAATATAACATCATGTGATATAGGATAAATTGCTTAAATGAATCGATACTTTATTTAGTGATGTTTTTATTCTAAATGAATTATGGAGACTATATCTATTAATATTTATTAATAATCCATGTAAATGAAATATGATAAGTTATAGAGTAATAATGTGTTCCTAAAATGGGGTATAAACAATATTATATTGTTTCATGGATATGGAAAGTGTGGTTTTTTATGTAAAAACCCTCAATTTTGGATTATTTCCTATGATTGTTTCCCTTGTGAATTTAGGTTAAATTTATCTATTTTTTAAACATGAAAGAGGTATAATATTGGTAAGATTTTTAATTTCAAAAGTATTTATATTTAATGGGTTGGGTCATAAAATATGGGAACCCACCAGAAGTATAATGGTCATTCAACTATAATTATAGCGTTAAAGGACAATAGTTGATAAGAAAATGGGGTTTTAGTTAGGGTGGGACTATGTCTGAGTTAGTAACTAATAGGGGAAGTTTTGTGTTTTTTTATTGTTATTGGTTGGGGTTGTCAAGTGGTGGGTTAGGAGATATTAAATAAGGGTTTTTGTAGCAAGTTAGGGTAATCTGATTGGATTTTTGTATTGGTATATTAAGGAGGCCTGGTCCTTTGCTTCAGGGAACGACCTAGGAGATTCTGTTTCTTATTCTTTATTATTTATTATTCTTCTTATTATGCATATTATATAGTTATTCCTATATTTTTAATAGAGGCCTACTATTTACCACATTCTTTTCATCTATGATCCTATCAATTTGTACTTTTATTGATATTCATTGTGTCTTGAGGATCATTGGTGTATGTCCATAATAAAGACTAGATTTATAGTGAGTAATTCAAGTCTAGAATTAATGATGTAAATTTAGGAATAAATATATTATACTATAAAAAGATGATGGATTTTCTATAGTACTGGAAAGAAGAAAGTGAGCAGAGAAATGGGTGTTCTCCTAGTCTGGCTTATATTGAACATGATAAATAGAGAGTGGATACTCATATACTGGTCATATGAAAAATTTTATCTCTCTCTTATGGTTTTTCAAAACCGCTTCATGGGGTGTCCATATCGATATAGTAGCACAAGACATAAGCTGTGGAGAAATAACTAACATTAGAATCCATTGATATCAAAACATATAGCTTGAATTAGAGTGAATGAATCATGGTGTGATCTGAACCTATACAAGAATCTTGACCAGCATGAGTACAAAGAAATTTAATATTTATGTATGAGTTACTTTTGGTATGTCCATAAGTAGTAATATCTATTATAAATTATATCTTATCTAAAGTAGAATTAAAGATTACATAGGTAGCTGAATTGGCTATAACAGGAAGCTATAAATGATTGCTAGTATATATTGTATATACTAGGGTCCTGAATAAAGGAATGGAGGATCAAGAGACACCACACTAAAATGAATATCATCGTATTCTAATTACTAAACCTTTGGAATATATTTCTTTTAATGCTCATTTATATCCTCAAAATCTAGTCTTGAACCAAGTAATATTTATCAACTTCAGTATAAAAAGGATTTAATGATAAATAATATCTCAAAAAGTTCTCATATATCTCATGGGATAGGAGTATTATTGATTTTAACAATAGAGAAATTTAAGTTTCATGGTCTTATGGAATGTTTTCAATGGTTGGACATCAAGATTTTTATGTTGTTGGATTTTTTGATAATCAATCAATTGGGGATAAAATATAAGTTAGTGTAAAAGTTGGTAATATGATATCTAGTTCATTTTACATACTTGATCAAAGTTTCATGATAATGGACACAATAGATAAATAATCTATCTTGGAAGAAAATAAAGTTGAAAATGAAAAATTACAACAGTCCTCATGTGATAAATTGAGAAAGGTTGATTATGATTAATTACCTAGATAGAGATTGAAGGTTCTTGAAAGTTATAAAGAAAATTTTTCTTATTGGATCCATTGGGTTAAATACATTGAGAGGTGGGTTGAATCAAGGTGTGTTAGATAAAAACAATTCCCCCTTTAGGTCTTGTTTTATGGTTAAACAAAACACCCTTCTCTCTTATTTTCATAGTAATATATAAACTGAAAAAAAAAATCATACATGATATATAGAAATTTTAATGGTTCAGCCAAATGAGGTTAATCCAAGTATCATACAATATCAATGTGATGAAGAACTAGAATCTACTTTAAGTATACTCTTGTTATAAATATTAGAGTAGACTCATTTTCCCCCTTGATTTAAAATTATTCAAACTTGGAAAGATCACAACCCTCTCAATTGAAGTGAACATACTACTCGTCTATAAGATTCTACTAATGATCTATGTTGGCACTAATTTTGATCACAATATAATGGGTGTGACATGAATCTATTTTTTTATCAATGGGATGAATTCACTTTTCTCAATAGTTTTTGGTTTGTAGAAAAATACTTCATGAATTGTTTCTTCTTTAGTGTAGTTAGTTACAAAGGTTTTTTTAACCATGTGATACCTCTACATAATCTCCTACGCATTATCACTCTGTGAGATTCCAATATGTGATCTCTCTATGTGATGCCTTCACGTGATATCTCCACGTGATTCCCTACGTAATATATCATGTGTACTCCTACTTCATTGACTTTCTTATGTAGATGACCTTCTTGTATTATCTTATATGATCATTATTCACTACATAACTTCTTATGTGGTTCACTTTTTTATAAATATTTCATTGTTGTTATGATACATGAAATCTTTTCCAACTTATAGGAATCTCAAGTAATGATTTACTCATTTTGATTCATGCCCTATAACAAATAAAGGGGTTAGTGAGTCCTTATATAGGTAAGGTCTCTAAAAACTCAACTAAACACAAAATTATTGTCCAGCCCTTCGCTAAAAACTCATCTATGTAATTCCCTTACAGTCTGTAATAGTTACTGTAACAGCCCGAGATTTTATGAAAAATATTCTTTTTTATTTCACTAATGTCTTGTGTTGTACGCTACACCAAAAGGAGCTTGCACAACACGCATCCTTGACTTGCCTTGCATTACACGCAATCGCGACCTTCCTCGATAGCGTGTGTAATACGCAATACCGAGTTTCACTAAACAACGATATGCTATTAAAATATTATTAAAACTACCCGTTATGAATAGTAATAACCACCTTTTAAAATTCTATAAATCTTATTTTTCAAAATGAACTTCATTTTTGGATTCGGAATATCGAAATTAGCTTAGGTTGAAATTTTGGTGATTTTCGGATAACTTTCATATTTTGATGAATAGTGAAAATTACTAAATTATAATTAAAAACAACTTTTTTAATCGAAATAATTAATAGTGATAAATCATTAATTTGAGTGGTTTTAAAGTATATTTAGAATATATTTTTACAATTTAATACAATGTTGGTCATTGGATGTAATTTCACATTTAAACTAGACATAAACAAGTGTCAATCTTTTGATAGATATTGTTTCTTAAAAACACGCTATTTGTTTTAACAACGGGATTTAATTATAAAATTAATTAATGCAACTTATATGTTGGGAATTTTGTAAAATAGATTTCATTTTTGAATTCGGAATATGAAATATAGCCTAGGATGAAATTTTGGCATTGTTCTGAAAAACATCAATTTTTGATGAATAGTGAAACTACTAAGTGGTAGGTTAAAAACTGAATTTTTCATAAAACTTAATTTTACCGCTTCTGTGAATGGAATTTCGAAAATCCGAGAGACACGGTTAATATCAAGGACTAAAATGTGGTTCAATGAGATGAAAATAATTTTTGGTGAATAGTAACTTTTTACTTTTTTTTACCGCGGTTAATAGTAAATAGGGTAACTAAGGGTAAATATGATATTAATATTACCCTAACACATGTCCTAATTCTATTGGACAAGTGTAATTCGACCAAAAACAAACTTAGGAATAAAATATGACCATTTAGGCCCACTTGGATTAGATTAGGACATTTATTATTAATTTATTTAAAGAAAGGTTAAAATAGTTAAAATCAAAGTTTAATAAGTAAATTATTTTTAATATGGGGTTATACATAAGATAAATTCGATTGTAAATATTCATTAGAAAGCTAACAAGATTTCCTACATGATGGTATTTTATTTGTAATTTTTAGACATAAAATAATTTAATTTATATATGACACAACGATGATGCAGTAATTATCTTATTAATGAAATATTGACATAATTGATGTTATAAACACCAAAATAAATGTAATTTGAGTTTTTTTTGAATTCCACTAATTTTCTAGGTTACTATGATATATTAATGTTGATTTAATCAACTTGCTTCGAACATTTAATTCTGTTATGACTTTCACAAAAATCATATATCAAATAGTGTCAAAATTGACACAAAATAGTTTTTAAATCAAATATTATATTATTAATTGTTATTTTATTCCTAAAAATCTAAGTTTCGGCCAAATGACTTAGATAAGGATATATATATTAATAATAAACAATTTGGGGTTCGTTTGGCATGTTATAGTAAGTGTATTAACCATATAGTGAAAGAAAACAAAAAGACACGGTAAAAGTTAAGTTATTTAACTTAGAGTTAAATCTAATTGATAAGGTTTAAAATAAGATCCAAACATGTCTAAATTTGATTTGTTGATGAGATTACAACCCTATCTCATCTAAGCTTCGAATATGAGTCATTTTTGGAGGTTTTTAAGTGGGGTTAGATTTATTATAAATTAATATTTTTAAGAATTCCTAAGGTGCCCCTCTCCTCCCCTATAAAAGGACACCTACTCCCCCTCCTCCTCACACCAATTTGAGCACTCAAGCTCGGCCAACCCCTGCCAAAATCTCTTCTCCACTTCCCTAGCAACATCTTAGAGGTTCTGGTATTCCTCAAAGACCAATTCTAGTGCCCTAAGAGGAGGTCTCAAAGAGGCACTTCAAAGAAGAGGTAATTACCGTTACCAATTCTTTCATCTTTATTTCTTCTTCCACTTCTTCTTCTTAGGTTGTTTCATTATGAAGTAATAACATCAGTATCACTCATATACTGATATGTTATTATAAGTATGAAACAACCCTATTTCACCATCTATCCATCCTACGGAAAAAGAAATCACCGCGCGTGCGTACGTACGGAATACCGTCTCCACGCCGTGGTGTAATCTATTTTCCACCACCACCTTACATGGATGGGTATAGTGGTGTAAAGAATAACTATAAATAGTTATTAAAACATCATATTTATTCTGATATATTGTATAATCCACTCCAATTCAATTCAATATTTATAGAAATGATATCATCGCTCGTGCGTACGTACGGACTACCGTCTCCACGACGCGATGAGATTCATTCTCTATGTTAACCATTTAAGAATGATTATAATGTATATATAAGAAATAATAATGAAATATATGACATTATAAAGCTACTGGATTTATGTATATATATACATATGTATGTCATCTACTTACTTCCATTTCAAGACAATAAGGAAAGAAAAACAGCGTTCATGCGTACGTACGGACTACCGTCTCCATGAACGGTGTTTTTCATTTTATTTATCTATCTATTATATATATATATATACTGAATATATATGATATATAAATCATATTTTATATTCTGTAAGTAATTAAATCATGATATAAGTAATAATGATGTCAAGAACAACAAGTCAAAACACCTACGATAAATGAAACGATTTTACCCAAAACGCTTCTTTAACATGGAATTTACAAAAGAACGGGTAATATAATGTCATAAGTGAACCATATATGATATCATAACAATGAATATGATTCTTTAATAAGTCAATAACATGATTTAAATCATTATACAGGAGGTTCGGACACTTACAAAGCAAGTCGGACCTAAGGTAAGGGAAATATCACAATCTCATTTTTATCCGAGATTGTTTATACTTTGGTATTTACTGGGGTGTATTTTATCATCCACATCCATGTTTCTTCAATATGTAATATTATTTCCATCCACCTACAATTGTTTAAATCCAATTTTACCCTTCGGTGAGTTTTTAGTAAAAGATATGAAAGAAATCTTTTGTCGTTTTTTATACGAGGTACTTTTTGACTTTTCCAACAAAAGTACGAAGAATGTTTTTTTTAACTTATACGGAACGAACGGATTTCTACTGTTTTATAAAGCCTTATTTTCATGAAGCTTCCTCTAAAAGATTTCATGACTATTTTCAATAAAATATCTTTCTTTTAAAATTTCATGATGTTTTGTGAAAAGAAATTGATTTTGAAGAAGAAAGGATATTTTCCTCAAGAATTCAATTCAAGTGTTTTATCAAAATTATTTTCCATCTAAGATAATAAAGGGTTATGTTTCTATCCATATTTTTACATTGATTTGACTATGTTGTGATGGAATTATGTTTATGAATTCCTTTATCTTATATGAATTGATTTATGATGTCATGATGTTTCAAGAATCCCATTTTTGTTACATGTGTTATGCGATGATGTATGTTTTATGATTATGTGGCACACATAAGAAAGGATTCATTATAAGATGGGTGGGACCTATATCTCCCTCCAATGCATTGGGTAAAGATTTTATATCTCATGAGATAGACATGGCTGGAACGGAAGGTTATTTCGGTTCAGTGATACAGGACTGAAACGAGGAGTGAACTCGGTTCAGAAAGGGACTTTGTCCACTAAGATAGTCTTGGCAATGAGTCATGACTAACAAGAAAGGATTTTCCATGATTATGTGTGCATGCCACAAAGTTTCAAGTTTCATGTTATGATTATGGTGATCTCATTTTCACTTCTATGATTTGTTCCATGTTAAGATATTATGATCTCTTTTGCAGGTTATGATTTTCAAAAAGATATGATATGATTTTTATTTCTTTTGTATACCCTTACTGAGCATTTGAGCTCACCCTTTTATGTTTTCTTTTCCCCAGGATATAAATAAAGGTTTTAGGTAAAAAAGGAAGATCTTTATGGGAGATGTTGAAGATCTTTCCCCACGATTAGAAGATTTTATTCCGAGTTTCCAAAGACACTAAACTATTACGATCCTTGTGTGTGTGTTTTTGTTTTGTACTAAGTATTCCGCAAAAGTAATGTAATGTCAATGTACGTCAGGCTTTGGGTCTCTACAGTTGGTATCAGAGGAAAGGTTTAGTCAACCTTTGGAAACTAGGATGCGAAAACGTTAGTGAGATCCCTAGAGATATTTCTAAGGTATGCCTAGGGATGTCCCTAGGGATAAGTATACATATAGGTTATAGTAATAGAATTACGCTAACTATCATAGAATTAAACCTAAGATGTTGGATATTGAAGGTACTCCCCCTTTATTATGTTGTTTTCCCTAGCATTATTTTTTCCTCTCACACTATTCTTTTTGGGTTTTAGACGATGGCTGGAACCCGAAGGAACCGTGTTGATCAATGCAATGGACAATGCAATGATTGCCCTCCTGAACAAACAAATGTTATGGGAGATGGAGTGAAAAATCTTATTGCTATACTTACACAAGCTATGAATCATTCTGGACTTCCAAATGAGCATAGAAGGGAACAATATTCTATTGAGTCCTTCATGAGGCAACGTCCACCTTCTTTCAGTGGGTCTACTGATCCATTAGTTGCTGAACAATGGATTAGTACTACTGAAAAGATATTTTCAGTTCTTCAATGTTCTGAACATGATAAAGTCATCTTAGCAGTATATCGTTTGGAAGGTGAAGCTAATCAATGGTGGAATCTTATCAAGAATACGAGGCCAAGAGATGAAATTGAGTCCATGGAATGGGACGAGTTCAAGAACTTGTTTTTCAGTAAGTACTTCCCTCGTATTCTTCGAACAAAGATGGAGAAAGAATTTCTTGAACTGAAGCAAAGGGACGATGAATCTGTTGGTACCTATGAAGCAAATTTTACAAGACTTGCAAGGTATGCTTCTGGAATTATCATCCAACCTGAAAGTAAAGTTGATCGATTTTTCTGTGGCTTAAAACCAAGTCTTCGAAGGGCATTAGCTATAAGAGACTTCAGTAGCTATGAAGAAATTGTGCGTTGTGCTATCAAGGTAGAAATGGAAGTTGGTGTTACATATCCATCTCATGGTTTTGACAAGAAACGAAAGATGGAGTTCAAGGAAAAATCTCATAATAATGGTGAAAAGAAGATGAATGTTTCCTTATGCACAAAGTGTGGAAAGAAGCATGGTGGAGATTGTCTTAAAGGAACTAGAAAATGTTTTAAGTGTGGAAAAGAAGGTCATCGAGCAGCTGAGTGTCAAAGTAATGGAAAAAGGGTTTCTAATGATGTGAATAAAGCAAACACTGCAGAGAACGCACCGCCAACACTTCAATGCTTCAAGTGCAAGGAAATGGGGCATTATGCTAATAATTGCCCTAATCCAAGGGTTAGTGATGATCAACATGAGAAACCACTGAAGGCAAAGGACAAAGGGAAATCACATGCGATCACTATTGGCAATGTTGAATATGACAACGATGTGGTGAAATGATTAAGTGTTTATGTAATGGGATTCCAAAATAATGTTGTATCATTGAGTATTGCAATATTTATTGATGTGGTATTCAAAGTAATTGAGATATTTTTTGGAAATAAGATGATATGCGCATAATGAAGACGAGAAAAATGAAATGTTTAATAGTATTCATGAGCTCATGATTGATATAAGGACTAAGTGATATCATGGTTTGAGTATATAGAATTTTGAGGATTTTGGTATGTGGAAAGTGTTAACTTTTAACTGCACTCATGTTTTCACTAAGGTATTCAAGAGAATACACGATTAAGGACTTTGAATGTTTGGAATGTGACCAACAAGACATATCTTAGGATATGTGGGGATCAACGACAGTATTAAATCTCTGGTAATCGTTGTCACTATATTATGAGAGTGGACTGCAGTATTATGTATAAGCCTAAATATTAGACTGGATTATGTTGGACATAAGTTAGTTTAAGGATAGAAGATTTTCGATGTTATAGTAACGTAGTTTTAGAAAAAGGGACAACCTGCAGGACGGGCGACAGCCCATCGCTTCGGACAAGGCTGTAGGAATCGAACCCACAACCGAAGTGCGACTGGCCTTTATCGCCTACCACTGGCCTACAGGAAGTCCCTGTTTATTAGAAACTAGTTTTATTATATTAAGCAGTATGATATATGAAGTATAAGTCCATTTTAGGAACCATATATGATTAATCTCACTATAGATCGATTTATGCATATAATTTTTGCTAACCTTTTGTTTGAGACAGATGGAATGACCCGTCATTCTATCACATGATCTGCTAACACTTCACGAATAACAAATTCAACTTCATTTATTTAAGAGATGAAGTGGAAATTGTTCAAGGCACGAACAATAGTGAGATTGTACCAAAATAAAGTAAGTATTTATTAAAATTCAAATTTTCAACTTTAGGGGAAATGATCTTGAAAACCAAAAATGTTGTCCTAGTGATCTTATACCTGATGAATCAAATGGTACATTATATCATCACAAATCTATGGATTTGTGATTACTGGCTTTTCCATAGCCATGTTCTCTACCACTCTCCATCAGAACATGATGGTTAGATTTCTCTTCCATATCCATATTTTCACCTATGTGGAAACCCAATGATTAGTTTATTTGGGTAACCGTTACGTTTCATACTTTTGTTTTTAAAGATTGGTTTTGATATTCCTTTTTACGATGTGGGTTTCTATTAAAGAAACTTCCGAATAGTAAACCATTTATAACCCCGACGAATTTCGAGGGCGAAATTCATTTTAAGGGGGGTAGAATGTAACAGCCCGAGATTTTATGAAAAATATTCTTTTTTATTTCACTAATGTCTTGTGTTGTACGCTACACCAAAAGGAGCTTGCACAACACGCATCCTTGACTTGCCTTGCATTACACGCAATCGCGACCTTCCTCGATAGCGTGTGTAATACGCAATACCGAGTTTCACTAAACAACGATATGCTATTAAAATATTATTAAAACTACCCGTTATGAATAGTAATAACCACCTTTTAAAATTCTATAAATCTTATTTTTCAAAATGAACTTCATTTTTGGATTCAGAATATCGAAATTAGCTTAGGTTGAAATTTTGGTGATTTTCGGATAACTTTCATATTTTGATGAATAGTGAAAATTACTAAATTATAATTAAAAACAACTTTTTTAATCGAAATAATTAATAGTGATAAATCATTAATTTGAGTGGTTTTAAAGTATATTTAGAATATATTTTTACAATTTAATACAATGTTGGTCATTGGATGTAATTTCACATTTAAACTAGACATAAACAAGTGTCAATCTTTTGATAGATATTGTTTCTTAAAAACACGCTATTTGTTTTAACAACGGGATTTAATTATAAAATTAATTAATGCAACTTATATGTTGGGAATTTTGTAAAATAGATTTCATTTTTGAATTCGGAATATGAAATATAGCCTAGGATGAAATTTTGGCATTGTTCTGAAAAACATCAATTTTTGATGAATAGTGAAACTACTAAGTGGTAGGTTAAAAACTGAATTTTTCATAAAACATAATTTTACCGCTTCTGTGAATGGAATTTCGAAAATCCGAGAGACACGGTTAATATCAAGGACTAAAATGTGGTTCAATGAGATGAAAATAATTTTTGGTGAATAGTAACTTTTTACTTTTTTTTACCGCGGTTAATAGTAAATAGGGTAACTAAGGGTAAATATGATATTAATATTACCCTAACACATGTCCTAATTCTATTGGACAAGTGTAATTCGACCAAAAACAAACTTAGGAATAAAATATGACCATTTAGTCCCACTTGGATTAGATTAGGACATTTATTATTAATTTATTTAAAGAAAGGTTAAAATAGTTAAAATCAAAGTTTAATAAGTAAATTATTTTTAATATGGGGTTATACATAAGATAAATTCGATTGTAAATATTCATTAGAAATCTAACAAGATTTCCTACATGATGGTATTTTATTTGTAATTTTTAGACATAAAATAATTTAATTTATTTATGACACAACGATGATGCAGTAATTATCTTATTAATGAAATATTGACATAATTGATGTTATAAACACCAAAATAAATGTAATTTGAGATTTTTTATGAATTCCACTAATTTTCTAGGTTACTATGATATATTAATGTTGATTTAATCAACTTGGTTCGAACATTTAATTCTGTTATGACTTTCACAAAAATCATATATCAAATAGTGTCAAAATTGACACAAAATAGTTTTTAAATCAAATATTATATTATTAATTGTTATTTTATTCCTAAAAATCTAAGGTTCGGCCAAATGAATTAGATAAGGATATATATATTAATAATAAACAATTTGGGGTTCGTTTGGCATGTTATAGTAAGTGTATTAACCATATAGTGAAAGAAAACAAAACGACACGGTAAAAGTTAAGTTATTTAACTTAGAGTTAAATCTAATTGATAAGGTTTAAAATAAGATCCAAACATGTCTAAATTTGATTGGTTGATGAGATTACAACCCTATCTCATCTAAGCTTTGAATATGAGTCATTTTTGGAGGTTTTTAAGTGGGGTTAGATTTATTATAAATTAATATTTTTAAGAATTCCTAAGGTGCCCCTCTCCTCCCCTATAAAAGGACACCTCCTCCCCCTCCTCCTCGCACCAATTTGAGCACTCAAGCTCGGCCAACCCCTGCCAAAATCTCTTCTCCACTTCCCTAGCAACATCTTAGAGGTTCTGGTCTTCCTCAAAGACCAATTCTAGTTCCCTAAGAGGAGGTCTTAAAGAGGCACTTCAAAGAAGAGGTAATTACCGTTACCAATTCTTTCATCTTTATTTCTTCTTCCACTTCTTCTTCTTAGGTTGTTTCATTATGAAGTAATAACATCAGTATCACTCATATACTGATATGTTATTATAAGTATGAAACAACCCTATTTCACCATCTATCCATCCTACGGAAAAAGAAATCACCGCGCGTGCGTACGTACGGAATACCGTCTCCACGCCGTGGTGTAATCTATTTTCCACCACCACCTTACATGGATGGGTATAATGGTGTAAAGAATAACTATACATAGTTATTACAACATCATATTGATTCTGATATATTGTATAATCCACTCCAATTCAATTCAATATTTATAGAAATGATATCATCGCTCGTGCGTACGTACGGACTACCGTCTCCACGACGCGATGAGATTCATTCTCTATGTTAACCATTTAAGAATGATTATAATGTATATATAAGAAATAATAATGAAATATATGACATTATAAAGCTACTGGATTTATGTATATATATACATATGTATGTCATCTACTTACTTCCATTTCAAGACAATAAGGAAAGAAAAACAGCGTTCATGCGTACGTACGGACTACCGTCTCCATGAACGGTGTTTTTCATTTTATTTATCTATATATTATATATATATATATACTGAATATATATGATATATAAATCATATTTTATATTCTGGAAGTAATTAAATCATGATATAAGTAATAATGATGTCAAGAACAACAAGTCAAAACACCTACGATAAATGAAACGATTTTACCCAAAACGCTTCTTTAACATGGAATTTACAAAAGAACGGGTAATATAATGTCATAAGTGAACCATATATGATATCATAACAATGAATATGATTCTGTAATAAGTCAATAACATGATTTAAATCATTATACAGGAGGTTCGGACACTTACAAAGCAAGTCGGACCTAAGGTAAGGGAAATATCACAATCTCATTTTTATCTGAGATTGTTTATACTTTGGTATTTACTGGGGTGTATTTTATCATCCACATCCATGTTTCTTCAATATGTAATATTATTTCCATCCACCTACAATTGTTTAAATCCAATTTTACCCTTCGGTGAGTTTTTAGTAAAAGATATGAAAGGAATCTTTTGTCGTTTTTTATACGAGGTACTTTTTGACTTTTCCAACAAAAGTACGAAGAATGTTTTTTTTAACTTATACGGCACGAACGGATTTCTACTGTTTTATAAAGCCTTATTTTCATGAAGCTTCCTCTAAAAGATTTCATGACTATTTTCAATAAAATCTCTTTCTTTTAAAATTTCATGATGTTTTGTGAAAAGAAATTGATTTTGAAGAAGAAAGGATATTTTCCTCAAGAATTCAATTCAAGTGTTTTATCAAAATTATTTTCCATCTAAGATAATAAAGGGTTCTGTTTCTATCCATATTTTTACATTGATTTGACTATGTTGTGATGGAATTTTGTTTATGAATTCCTTTATCTTATATGAATTGATTTATGATGTCATGATGTTTCAAGAATCCCATTTTTGTTACATGTGTTATGCGATGATGTATGTTTTATGATTATGTGGCACACATAAGAAAGGATTCATTATAAGATGGGTGGGACCTATATCTCCCTCCAATGCATTGGGTAAAGATTTTATATCTCATGAGATAGACATGGCTGGAACGGAAGGTTATTTCGGTTCAGTGATACAGGACTGAAACGAGGAGTGAACTCGGTTCAGAAAGGGACTTTGTCCACTAAGATAGTCTTGGCAATGAGTCATGACTAACAAGAAAGGATTTTCCATGATTATGTGTGCATGCCACAAAGTTTCAAGTTTCATGTTATGATTATGGTGATCTCATTTTCACTTCTATGATTTGTTCCATGTTAAGATATTATGATCTCTTTTGCAGGTTATGATTTTCAAAAAGATATGATATGATTTTTATTTCTTTTGTATACCCTTACTGAGCATTTGAGCTCACCCTTTTATGTTTTCTTTTCCCCAGGATATAAATAAAGGTTTTAGGTAAAAAAGTAAGATCTTTATGGGAGATGTTGAAGATCTTTCCCCACGATTAGAAGATTTTATTCCGAGTTTCCAAAGACACTAAACTATTACGATCCTTGTGTGTGTGTTTTTGTTTTGTACTAAGTATTCCGCAAAAGTAATGTAATGTCAATGTACGTCAGGCTTCGGGTCTCTACAGTTACTACCATATGAACACAAACTAAAAGCTTTTTATATGCTCACTTAATCCTCCTTCATTCAATTATCCACGCAGTCAGCCAAAACCATTGTCACTTAACCACAAATGATGAGGTCCTCACATGGTTGTGTGATTCTATGGTGTTTTCACACATCTTCTCAATAGGTCGAATAATTATCATGTGGTCCACATAATTCTTATGCGGTCCATGTCATTAATACATTGAAAATAGATCATTTTCCATTTTTTATGATTCCTCCAAAAATTAAACCTCAAAAAATGGAAAACTTTAAGAAACATCATCATCATTATCTCCTTATTAAATACCTCTTCCTAGAAACCACTGTAATCTTTTCAATCAAAATTTTCAAAAAATACAACCCAAAATCTCTAAAACACTAATGGGATATATTTTTCCAACAATCACCCCATTTGGGTTTGTTAAAAATTATTTAAAACCACTTATAACTCTTTGATACCAAATAATTGAAAAATATCATGCACTTTTTTTAACCTTTTTAAACGCCATTCACACAAAATGACTCCAAAGAGTGATCAAAGACTCACTCAACTCATACTCCGGTATGAGACAAGATCAATATAAGAAAAAAATAGTATCATGAAAATCTCATCAATAAATAACTACATTCTCAATAACTGTTGTTGAATCTTTCTTGATACTAACTAGACTCGTAAGCCGATACCAATTATTTTTGGTGATTGATATAAAATGTTACATAGAGTATAGATCATAGGAAAACCACTTCCTTAACTATACTTGGTAAAAGGTTTTCATAACAAACCAAATGGTTTATATTTTCAGGATTTATATTAATTTAGATAATATCTTAAACATAATCAAATTTAAAACACCCCCAATATCCTTTATTTCCCTAATTCAACATAGAAAACCTCTCACCATTCATCATATTACTATCCCCTTTCATAGGTTCGAGAAAAATCTTCCTTGTTTATGAAAAATATCTCTCCCCCTTTGTCAATAAACCTAAAGGTCACTCCTAAATGATCTAAAATAGTAAAAATAGTTAAAATAGTTAAAATCGTATTTGTAAATTCCAATATACCTTAAGGAGTGGGATTATTCATCTACACCACTTATGTGTATGGGTTTGAATGGACTATGATAGATATTTAATGCTATTAAAATTCTTTATTGGGTAAGGTATTTGGGAGGATGTCCATGTGTTGAAGTTCTATATGCACATACTCAAACATCACCAACCCATTCTCAAATTTATCCTTGATAAAATGATACTTGATTTAAATGTGTTTTGTCCTTGACTGAAAGACTATTTTTTTTTAATATTTATTGCACTTAAACTATCACAATTGATTTTGATCTAAGACTTCACATCAACTCCCATGACTTCAAGTTGTTTTTTCATCCAAAATAAATATATGAAATATTGAGTGTCTATAATATATTCAGCCTTTGCGATGCTTAGATAAATATATTCTTATTTCTTTATAAGATACGAAATATGGAATCCCACCTTTTTATTACATAACTTTTCATTACATGTTACAAACAGATGATCTTTTAAGTGTAGTTTCTTGGAAATAAGGTACAAAATACATGAAAATATAATTCTAAATCCACTTGAAATACTTATTCATGGGTTCACCATAAGTTAAAATTATTGCATCTCATAACTTAGGGACATGCATCAAAGGAAAGGGTTGAGAATGAATCCCAGTAAGGGAATAAACAAGCGAGACATATAACATGTGATCTTGAGACATATCAATAAGAACATGAGGCATAATGATAAGGCATTATAAATTTAAGAACCTGGTTCTTAGTTTTGAGGTAAGGGCTTCTTCTTTTTCTTTTTCCTTAAGTCTTTTTGAGAAAATATGAAAAATGGGGAAAACTCCTAAATTTTGGAACTACACGCCATGTACTTTTTCCACACGTCGTGTACTTCTGGCCGTGTGGGGATGAGTACACGGGGCGTTTAGCCTTTTCGGTGACGAGGGGTGTAGGAACCGACTACATGTCGTGTAGTGGTACTTACACGCCATGTAGTCAGTCGGCAGGGCAAAACAGTAAGGCGGTGGAGTAGCCACCAGCTGGGTGACAATACACATCGTGTACTTGGGAGTACATGTCGTGTACTCATGTTGACGGATGAACAGTGTGGCGGTGCCGCCAAATGAACAGTTAAATGAAATAAGTACATGTCTTTTACTCAAAAGTAAACGTTGTGTACTTTGTTTTTTCGGCTTAAAACAGGCAGTAGCCTCCTCATTTGGAAGAGGATACACTTGAGCCGATTTGGAGCCAAAGGAGGAGGTCGGACCTTTGAAGATCCGCCGGGTGTTCGTCTAGAATCCGATTTGTCTTCGGACGATCTCGTTGGAACCGCACGGGTAATTCCTCTCCTCTCCTGGTACCGTTCTTACCAATTATTTCCCAAGGGGAAGTTATTTACATTTGAATGGGTTTTTTTCTTCGTCAGATCTACGTCGTTCTTGGGCGTTTCTGGAGTCGACGTTCGGGTATAACGTTCGTTGGTGTTTAAGGTAGGTGGCTTGGTGTTTAGTTTTCCAACTTCTGTGTGCTTTGTGCGTTTTTGTGCCATGAACCCATGTTGGGGTGTCGTGTGGCTGAGGTCATTGCTATATTAAACACCTAGAATTGATTTGGTATTTAATTATGATATTAAAATGCTGGTTGGGATCGTTGCCTGGATCTGGAACCACCCAGGGGGTGTGTTCCACTATTTAGCCGTTTGGCCAGGATACCCGAGGGTATGCCTTTAAAGTAGTAATTGTATAATTTCCTTGAGAGGAATTGCTTTTTTACTGCTTGTTTACATTTTGGGCATGGCCTAGTTACCTTTCTAGCCTGAGGGCGTTGTTGTGATTAGCCTGTGGTCACTGCACTGTTTAGCCTGAGGGATATAGTTATTTCGCCTAAGGGCAACCTTTCGTGCCTGAGGGCTTGACTTCTGTGCCTGAGGGCGACACTTCCTACGCCTGAGGGAAAATTCTGTTATGCCTGAGGGCTATACCTACAGGTTGGATTTTTCTTACCTGAGGGTTGTCTGAGGACATGGATTGTTTACTTAGAAATGCATTGTGGTGACTTCTAATATTTAATGGATTAAAAGAATAATAAAATGGAAATTTAAATGTTAAGTTAGTTACTTTTCAGTACTTCTTACTTTATTGCATTTTACTATTGCACATTGTTGTTGCATGCTTACACGCAGTTGGGCATGGGCCTTTGGTGGGTGCCTACTGAGATATATTTCTCACACCCTGTTTGGGTCATGCTTTTCGGCCCAAACAGATTACATTGCTGCAGGTGTAGATAGGGGAAAGAGTCCCTATACAGGTACATGATTGCTGCTGAGGAATAAGAGGGCATGGGACTGAGCCTAGGCTCGCGATGCCGCTGCCAGCTGTTTGCTTTGTTTTGTTGTACTCTGCTTTGGTTGTATCGTATTGATGTATAACATGTTATGGCTGTTTTCTTAGAACTTGAGACATGTAGCATCATCATTGATATACTATTGGTTATATCCACTGCTGTTGTTTATTTTAGTTGTGTATGGTTTACTGCTTCCGCTGTTTGTTGTATGTTTTATTTTGTATTCTATTGTGTTGCACTTTGACAAATGAGGGCATAGTTTTCCCACTATCAGACCTGGGCCCTCGCTGCTAGTCGGCAGCCTCTGGCATTTGGGGAAATGCGCTTGAGGTCACGTGGCGAACCGGATTCGGGGCACCCGTTGCGTGGCACCCGGAACTGGGACGCTACAAAGTGGTATCAAATGGGTTATTTTCTTTGACTTACTATTTGGAGCCGTAGTCAGGGATAGGAAGAATGGTAGTTGGTAATAAGTTGTGTCCGGGCATAGCTAACTCATGTACAGGGAAAAGTCAGTCTACCTCGTATTTTTCAATTCTTCTAATTTTGCAAATTTTACAGTTGAAATGCTTTCACCGTTGGGTGACGCACTTGGATTATGTTTTTTATATTTTATCTATGGGTTCTATTTAGTTGCAACCCAATGAGATGAGGGTATGCCATCTCATGCATCATTTAGGCACATGCTAGAATCATATTCCATGCATAGTTTCCATGCCATGTAGGTGCATTAGAAAACTGCATGTTGTTGTGATAGGTGTTGTGCTAGAAAATCATGTTGTTGTGATAGCTGCACTGATAAAATACCTGTTATTTGATAGGGTAATTTTTGTGTGAGTTGTTCATAGAATGGATGCCAAACTTTGGTTTTTTGGGGAGTATGGGCCCCCATTGACCGGAATTTGGTGGATCATTGACTATTTATTATGTTATAACACAGATAAGATGTCAAATTTTGATTCGTGGGGAGTATGGGCCCTCACGGGTCGGAATTTGACACTTAGGTGTTGTTTTTCAGTGTTTTCTGGGTTCCGGGGAAGTTTCTGAGGCATACTGTCAGGAAACCCAGTATACACACCATGTAGTATTTTTACACACGTTGTGTATGGCCTTCTGTTCGGGAAGAAAAATGAACTTTTTAAGTACACGCCATGTACTCTGAGTACACGCCGTGTAATCTCTTCCCGTGTCACAAACCGTGTGGGCGGCGACACGGGGTAGGTAAGTGCTTGGGTAAAACACTTCGTGTTCCAGATATACATGCTGTGTAGTATTGACCCGGAGTCCGGCCGTGTAACTAATAACACGGGTCGGTGAACTCCTGCACAGAACACGCCATGTCAATAATGAACACGCCGTGTACTGTGACCTGGGGACTCGGCCGTGTAACTAACAAACATGGGCTGGTGTCACCTCTCCCTGAACACATCGTGTACCTGTTGGACATGCCGTGTAGTCTTGTCCGAGGACAGACCGTGTGGAGTTAGCTGTGTGGAAGGGAAACGGGATGGTGTACACGCTGTGTGCGGGTGTAGCACGCCGTGTAGTGTCAATACGAGTAGTCGGCCGTGTCACAGACGACACGGGAAGTTGGGAAATAACACCATACATGCTGTGTAGATTATTTACACATCCTGTAGTTTTTGTTGAACTGAAGCCGTGGGGCTTAGCCATGCAGAAGGACCTGGGTAGGGGAACGAAAGTCAAGTACACGTCGTGTAGTCAGTGTACACACCATGTCGTCTTGTTTTGAAAATTTTGAATGCCTTCTTCCTCTTTTGCCTTTGTGGTTTCTTCGTTTCAGCCTTAATAATCTTGAATCTGAGGCGTTATTTTGACCCAGTCGTGTCATGCCACCTAGACGACCGCGAGTTGTTTGCCAGGAGAGCGGTAACAATTATACTCCGTAGATGGTAGGCCATGGGCTACCAGTTGATCCTCCAGCAGAGCCAGATGCAGCACCAGCTGTTATACCAGACATAGGTGCGGAGGCGCAGTTCTGTGAAGGCTTATTGAGGTTCATGCAGACCTTTCAGGGAGCACCGCAGGCTGCCATATCTATGGTCGAGCTTACACGTATCTTCCAGTAGCAGCATTCGCCTACATTTTCAGAGGATGGCAGACCATAGGCTACAGAGTCTTGGCTGGGGTCGATGCAGACTATTTTCGAGCATATTGAGATGCCTCCAGGGTGGAGGGTCAAGCTCGCGACTTACATGCTGCGTGATTCCGCCAAGAGGTGGTGGGATGTTACCACCCAGTCAGAGCATCCCAGGGACATGGTGTGGGAAGACTTTCAGGAAGTCTTTTATGAATTTTTCTTTCCTGAGATGCTGAGGGCAGATAGAGCTCGAGAGTTCATGAATCTACAGCAGGGCGCTATATCAGTGATGGAATATTCCGCTCGTTTTACAGAGCTTCATCGCTTTGCACCCGTGCTGGTGGGTGATGAGATGCTGAGAGCCAGACATTTTGAGGATGGTCTTCGGTATAACATCCGAGCGCTGGTGAATGTCTTCAGGTTGCCTACTATACACACCATCGTGAACTAGGTGCTGATTATGGAGAGGAACCTGCGAGAATCTGGTGGTGTGGGCCAGGGCAGTTCAGCACCAGTTACTGGTATTATTTCTGCTGTCAAGAGGAAGAGACAGATAGACTTCTCTTAGGGCGGCAGTACCATCCAGGCAGCTTCTTCAGGTGGTCCGGTCAGGTGCTACCAGTGTGGCAGAGAGGGGCACAAGAGACCGCAGTGTCCACAAGACCCAGTGGAGTGCCGAGCTTGCGGCAAGATGGGTCATCTACAGCGCTTCTGTAGGGCGTTTCCACCAGTGGCTAGTGAGATGGGTTCTGTGCAGACTCCGCGTGCGGGAGCAGGACCAGTGGATTCTTACCAGTCAGGGAACTGGAACACGTCAAGGCGTGCAGGTAGAGATGGTGGTCATGGTCGTGGTAGCCAGACACCAGGATCTCAGAGGCAGCAAGGCGGGATAGCTCATGGTATCCAGGTTGTGTCGTAGGTCTGCGGCATTGGGCAGACATATGTAGTGCAACAGACCCAACAGGAGTTGGATCCCAGACCTTCTACAGTCAGAGGTACTATTTTAGTAGCTTCTATCTTATCTTCAGTACTTTTTGATACGGGTGCTACGCATAGTTTCATATCTGTACCCATTGTGGAGATCCTTGGGCTCTGTGTTTCTTCATCTTCTGTTATCATGACGCTAGACACTCTATTGGGGACTAGGACAGCTGGTGTGCGTCAGTGCAAGGAGTTACCCCTTGAGGTTGATAGGTGTCACTTCCTTTGGGACCTCTATGTCTTGGAGATGATGAGCTATGACATCATTCTCGGGATGGACTGGTTGGTTCCCTTTCGGGCCTTTGTAGACTGCTATCGTCGTAGGGTGAGTTTCACATCACCTGAGGGCGGAGAGTTTCTATACAAGGGCGAGTGGGATGTTCAGGCGAGTCGAGCTGGACCAGAGCATCATGGGCGAGGTGGAGTCACGGCCTAGATTGCGAGTTTATATCTGGATGACCAGGGGACTTGTCAGACAGATTTCCCTCCTGTTTTTGATCATTTCAGGGATGTCTTCCCGAACGACTTTTCGGGTCTACCTCTGGAGAGAGAGGTGGATTTTTCCATTGATCTTGTGCCAGGAGCAGCACTATTGTCCATTCCTCCATATAGGATGGCCACACCTAAGTTTTAGGAGCTCAATAGGCAGTTAGAGGAGTTGTAGGCAAAGGGCTTTATCTGGCCCAATACTTCTCCTTGGGGTTCTCCGGTCCTTTTTGCAAAGAAGGCAGATGGTACCCTTAGACTTTGTGTGGATTATCGGAAGATGAACCAGTTGACGGTTAAGAACCGATATCCCTTGCCGAGGATTGATGATATGTTTGATCAACTTCGTGGAGAATGAGTGTTCTTGAAGATTGACTTGAGATCCAGATATCATCAGCTTTGCGTGAGACCATCGGATATACTGCTTACAGCTTTTCGGAGCAGATATGGTCTGTACGAGTACTTGGTTATGCAGTCCGGACTCACGAACGCGCCAGCAGTTTTCATGGCTCTGATGAATTGTGTGTTCCATCAGTACCTTGATTCTTTTGTGGTAGTATTCATGGACAACATCTTGGTGTACTCTCACACTCGACACGACCATGCCACCCATCTTGAGATCATACTGAGTACACTGATAGATCATCGGCTATATGCTAAGCTCTCGAAGTGCCACTTTTGGATAGACCAGATTCACTTCTTGGGTCATATCATCTCAGAGGCAGGAGTTGTAGTAGACCCAGAGAAGGTGAGAGCATTAGTTTCCTGGGAGCAGCCTAAGAATGTGTTTAAGATACGGAGTTTCTTAGGGCTGGCTGGTTACTACAAATGCTTCATATAGGACTTCTCCCGCTTAGCAGCACCGTTGACGGAACTTACTAAGAATGGTGTGAAGTTCGTTTGGTCGGAAGCTTGCGAGACAGCTTTTCAGGACCTGAAGGGAAGGTTGACATCAGCACCGATCCTGATACTCCCAGAGCAGGGGAAGAGATATACAGTTTACTGTGATGCATCAGGGATTGGGCTAGGAGCAGTGTTGATGCAGGGCGATTGAGTCATTGCTTACGGGTCTCGTCAGTTGAGGCCACATGAGAAGAATTACCTGACGCATGATCTTGATTTGGTTGCAGTTGTTCATGTGTTGCGTTGTTGGAGACATTACCTTTTGGGAGATCATTTTGTGGTTTTCACCAACCACAAAAGCCTCAATTATATCTTTACCCAGCGTGACCTGAATCTGAGGTAGAGAAGGTGGGTTGAGTACCTACAGTCTTTTGATTTTGAGCTTGCCTATACACCTGGTAAAGGTAATGCAGTAGCTGATGCACTGAGCAGGAAGACTCAGATACAGGCAGTGTAGGAGGCCAGTGGTGAGTGGCAGCTCATAGCCTTGTTCTCTGAGATGCATTTGGAGGTGCATGATAGTCAGGGGCAGACTTATCTTTCCTCGTTAGCTGTGACATCTACCCTTCTAGACAGAGTGATGATGAGATAGCTATCGGATTTAGAAGGCCTAGTTCTACGGGAGTTGGTGGCAAGTGAGGACCTTCCTCCAGGTTTGACGATAGGCGATGATGAGGTTTTGCATTTCCATGTACGAGTATGGGTTCCAGGGGATATACGCAAGGAGCTGATGCGGGAGTTTCATGCTTTGTCTTGTCCAGGGTTACCAAGATGTACCGTGACTTGAGGCGTCAGTACTGGTGGCCGGGTATGAAGAGAGAGATAGCTGGTTTTGTTACGAGGTGTTCCACCTATCAACAAGTGAAGGCAGAGCACCAGAGGCCAGCTGAGCTGTTACACTAGTTGCCCATTCCAGAGTGGAAATGGGATGATGTCACGATGGATTTCGTGATAAGATTGTCGAGGTCACCTCGAGGCAATGACATCGTGTGGGTTGTTGTGGACAGACTCACGAAGGTAGCTCACTTCTTGCCGATCAAGGAGACCTTCGGTGTTGACGAACTCGGACGACTGTATATCCGAGAGATCATCCGTCTTCATGGGGTCCCTCGTTCTATCGTTTCAGATAGGGACTCCCGCTTTACGTCTCGTTTCTGGCAGATCTTTCAGAGGGTGCAGGGTACACAGGTTCTTTTGGGCACAGCATACCACCCTCAGACTGACGGCCAGTCAGAGCGTACGATACAGGTGCTTAAGGACATGCTGCGTGCATGCGTCCTAGACTTTGGGGGCTCTTGGGAGAATCATATACCCTTAGTCAAGTTTTCCTATAACAATAGTTTTCAAGCGACTATTGAGATGGCACCATACGAGGCTTTATATGGTAGTCTGTGCTGATCACCTTTGTGCTGGTTAGAGGCAGGTGAGGCAGCTTTATTGGGGCCACAGCTCGTGCAAGAGACATCTGAGCAGGTCCAGTTGATTCAGAAGCGGATGGCTACCGCACAGTCTCGTCATAAGTCATATGTTGATCGCCGCAGATGACATTTGTAGTTCGTGGTTGGGGATCAGGTTTTCTTGCGTGTTTTGCCAAGGCTGGGACACAAGCGGATCAGGAGACAGGGTAAACTTTCACCGCGGTATGTGGGGCCATTTGAGATTCTGGAAAGGGTCGGGCTGGTTGATTATCGGTTGCGGTTACCGCAGCGGTACCGAGCCATGCACGAAGTCTTCCACGTATCTCAGTTGCATCGATATCATTCAGACCCGTCTCACGCCTTTCAGCCCGAGGAGGTTGAGCTAGAGGCAGATGCGTCCTTTGAGGAGCATCTGATTCATAACATCGATAGGAGCACGAAGGTTCTCCGAGGCCGGTCAGTTCCTCTCGTACGGGTGTTATGGCAGTATGGCCGAGTACAGGACGAAACCTGGGAGCGGGAGACTGACATACGTACTCAGTGGCCGGATTTGTTCACAGCTATATCTTTGCCACCCTTGGAAGGGAAATTCAGGGATGAATTGCTATAAGGGGGGAAGTTTGTAAGAACCTGGTTCTTAGTTTTAAGGTACGGGCTTCTTCTTTTTCCTTTTCCTTAAGTGTTTTTGAGAAAATATGGAAAATGGGGAAAACTCCTAAATTTTGGAACTACACACCGTGTACTTTTTCCACACGCCGTGTACTTCTGGCCGTGTGGGGATGAGTACATGGGGCGTGTAGCCTTGTTGGCGAAGAGGGGCGTAGGAACCGACTACACGCCGTGTAGTGGTACTTACACGCCGTGTAGTCAGTTGGCAGGGCAAAACAGTAAGGCGGTGGAGTAGCCGCCAGCTGGGTGACAGTACACGCTGTGTACTTGGGAGTACATGCCATGTACTCATGTTGACGGATGAACAGTGTGGCGGTGCCACCAAATGAACAGTTAAATGAAAGAAGTACATGTCGTGTACTTTGTTTTTTCATATTAAAACAGGCAGTAGCCTCCTCATTTGGTAGAGGAGACACTTGAGCCGATTTGGAGCCAAAGGAGGAGGTCGGACCTTTGAAGATCCGTCGGGTGTTCGTCTGGAATCTGATTCGGCTTCGGACGATCTCGTTGGAACCGCACGAGTAAGTCCTCTCCTCTCCTGTTACCGTTCTTACCAATTCTTTCCTGAGGGGAATTTATTTATGTTTGAATGGGTTTTGTTTTTCGTCAGATCTACGCCGTTCTTGGGTGTTTCTGGAGTCGGCGTTCGGGTATAACGTTCATTGGTGTTTAAGGTAGGTGGCTTGGTGTTTAGTTTTCCAACTGCTGTGTTCTTTGTGCATTTTTGTGCCATGAACCCATGTTGGGGTGTCGTGTGGCTGAGTCCGTTTCTATATTAAACACCTAGAATTGATTAGGTATTTAATTATGATATTAAAATGCTGGTTGGGATCATTGCCTGGATCCAGAACCACCCCAGGGGTGTGTTCCACTATTTAGCCATTTGGCTAGGATACCCGAGGGTATGCCTTTAAAGTAGTAATTGTAGAATTGCCTTGAGATGAATTGCTTATTTACTGCTTGTTTACATGTTGGGCATGGCCCGGTTACCTGTCTAGCCTGAGGGTGTTGTTGTGATTAGCCTGTGGGCACTGCACTTTTTAGCCTGAGGGTTGTAGTTATTTCACCTGAGGGAAACCTTTCGTGTCTGAGGGCTTAACTTCTGTGCCTGAGGGTGACACTTCCTACGCCTGAGGGAAAATTCTGTTATGCATGAGGGCTATACCTATGGGTTGGATTCTGCTTACCTGAGGGTAAGTTTTTTCTTGTCTGAAGACGTGGACTGTTTTCTTAGAAATGCACTGTGGTGATTTCTAATATTTAACGGATTAAATGAATAATAAAATTGCAATTTAATTGTTAAGTTAGTTACTTTTCAGTAATGGTTACTTTATTCCATTTTACTATTGAACATTGTTGTTTCATGCTTACACATAGTTGGGCATGGGCCTTTGGTGGGTGCCTACTGAGATATATTTCTCACACCCTGTTTGGGTCACGCTTTTCGGCCCAAATAGATTACGTTGCTGCAGGTGTAGATAGGGGCAAGAGTCCCTATACAGGTACATGATTTCTGCTGAGGAATAGGAGGGCATGGGACCGAGCCTAGGCTCGCGATGCCACTGCCAGCTATTTGCTTTGTTTTGTTGTACTCTGCTTTGGTTGTATCGTATTGATGTATAACAAGTTATAGTTGTTTTCTTAGAACTTGAGACATGTAGCATCATCATTGATATACTTTTGGTTATATCCATTGTTGTTGTTTATTTCAGTTGTGTATGGTTTACTGCTTCCGCTGTTTGTTGTATGTTTTATTTTTTATTCTGGTGCGTTACACTTTTGACAAATGAGGGCATAGTTTCCCCACTATCATACATGGACCCTCGCTGCTAGTCGGCAGCCTCTATCTTTTGAGGAAATGCGCTTGAGGTCACGTGGCGAACCAGATTCGGGGCACCCGTTGCGTGGCACCCGGAACCGGGATGTTACAAGAAATAGGCATATAATAATAAATAAAAATTGAATCATAACATGTAAATTTGGATAGAACATTTAAATTAAACATTCAAAATCATATCACCAAGGTTTATCACTAAGGTGCCATAAATGAAAATTACAAATATTATTCACCAAGGTATCATAAAACATGTCATCTATAGAGATTAAAATTTTTTACCTAATAAATTGGAGATCTATCAAGTAACACACTTAGTATCTATTAATTTAATGTGATCCACATAATAAAACATTTCATTAATAACCCATGGAGAATAAATAATGGGTTTCTTATCTAAAAATCTTGGCATACAAAAGAGATTAAATACATGATCATTGCATAATTTTTAACCCACAAAAGGAAAAGTGGATTTCATATATATAAATCCCTGAATAAAAAGTAATTTTTAAATCTAGTTTAATACCCATTGAAATGAAAATAGGTTTGGTTATTCAAATAAAAAGGAAAAGATAATTTCTCATGTAAAAGAGGGAAATTTGAGAAGTAAATTCGACAGCATGACGGGTATAAAACATGGTTTTAGAAAATGATAAAATGAGAGGGGGAAAGGTTATAACATTAATAAAATAATCTTATTAAATTAATGGGATAATATAAATTGGATATAATAACTTATTTTGGAAGTTATAAGACATACCACATGTAAAGGGAACTTCAACAAAAAAGAGATGTGAGGTTTTCCCTTACCTTGAAGAGTTATTGCTAAAACATGAGGATGGAACCTTGGGGATTGAGGAAAACTTGGGGGAATCCTTATAAGGAAAAATAACTATAAATTCGTGGATGATTTATTAGTATTGAATGTAAATGGATAAATGGGTGGTTATTTATAGGATAAGTGGAGGAATTGTTTAATAATTTCCAAATATAGGTCTTGGAAAACTAGGTTGTGGAAAATGAAAAACTATTGGATTAACCAAGGCTTATGCTCATGGTTTTGGACATTTGGGTCAAATTTTATGTTATTTGAATCAAAAATAACTTAGATTAATTTTTAAATAATTATTTTGGCATGGAAAACTAAATATTCCAGAAAGTAGTGTTATTAAAAATCAATCTTTCATTTTTAGACTTTAGAAAGTTACTTATAGTTTTAAAAATTGATTAAATATATTAAAATACTTAATATTAATAAAATAACATCATTTAGGTATTTTATTTTATTTAATTAATTATTAAATCGGTATATAAAAAATATGATGTCATAAAATATATCGAAAACCTAAAACTGTATTTTTTTACTATTCTTGAAAAAATAAAGTAGTTTAGAAAATTCATGTATATTCACCCTAACCAAGTTTCTATGTGATGATTTTAAAAATTATGTTTATTCTATCATAAAAATTATCTAAATATGATAATTTTAACTTTTAAATATACAAAACTTATTTTTTTTAAAATAATATTTTTAAGCCACAACTAAATTTCTCATGCTTATATAAAATTTCCAAGGAATTTATAATTTTTTTATCATTTATTATTTAAATAAAATTATTTTAAAATAATACTTCATTAAAAATACTATTTATAATACCTTGTTTTATTAGAAAAAAATACTTTTTTGCAGAAAAATACAATTATGTTTTATCTGCGTCAAAAAATAAAATTATCAAATTAATCTCAATTAAACTTCTATTTTATTAAGAAAATATATTATTAAAAGGAATTTAAGGAATAATAATTTTATTTATAAAAGCTATATTACACTTTAAGTAACTAATTCATGGACATGTAACCTTTTATTACACTTGAATACACCATAAGAGTAAGGTGTATGATGGTCGTAGTTACGTGGGGTGGCTCAGTTAACATCGACCAAGTGGTAATCTTTACTAATTTAAATTTATCTCATATAATATTTCATTCAAGATTCACTTTTTAAATATCTTCTTGGTCTTGGTCAAGGGAAACCCCTAGTGATGATACCTCCCTCCCAAGATCTGACAAATGGACTTCAAAAGGCATGACTCTACTAGTTGAGGCCATCGATTCTTCTTTCTGTATCAATTGTCCTTTGTCATCACTACTTATAAACAATAATTATAATTGTAAAATTATCAACCCATGGTATAGTTTCCAATGTTCATATTGACCAACTATCATATTGACTAATGGTTATATAATGGTTGAATTCTAATGGACACATTCCCCTTTATACCCTATAAATACCACTTTAATCTTTACTTCAAAATTCACTAAATTTTATCTTAAGGTTATATTTTCATTTTCATAATATGGTTATTTGTTTAATAATATTTAGTTTTATCTCTATATTTTTTACTATGGGAGTGATTATTCTTGTAGATTGGGGTGATCCATGCTTTCCCATTTTAGTTATTCTAATTTATATTTTTTTTCAAGTTGTAATGTTTTCCATTTTAATTGGTGCCATAGCAGTCTGATGTAATGACCTTTGTTAAAGTGATGATTTTTTGTTGGTTTCTCTTTATGTTTTACATGTATGATATTATATAATATTTAATAAGAATTTATTCAGGAAATAAATATCATTTAAAAAAAGTCTGGGTCGTAATAGGAAATTCACAATCCACTAAGATATAATTCACTAATTGATGATTACTTTCTATCATCCATTAAACTGGACCAATGTGCATCTGTATATCCCAATAACTCTTTTTGAGATATTTCATTGTAATTTAAGCTGAAATCCATAATTCTTGTGGTATACCATAATATTCCTTTCACTGTAAGAAAGTTGGTTTCTTTGGGATTACTTAGATATTGTGTCTTTTGAAATATAGAGAATACAATGTCATATCATATCACTATTAAGTACAATAGACTCCTAATGATATACCTATATTATTTTACATTTAATTCTTTTCTATCCTTATCTCTTAATAATTTCATCCAGGTAAAAATTAAATTTTTCATCTCCTTGGAATCCACCATTCCAAATCTTCTCAAAACATCCTTGAAATATTTAGATTGAGAAATAAAACTTTTTACCATTTCTTGATTTACTTGTAGACTAAGGAAAAATTTATCTCTCCAATCATCAATATTTAAAACTCACACTTCATGAATTCTATCAATTTATTTTATTGTAATTCATTCGCTCCACCAAATATTATATCATCTACATACACTATCATCATCTTCATTTGATCACTCTCATTGTTAACATAGAGATTTTAATCAACTCCATCATTATAGAAACTAATATTCTTAAAGTATTGATCCAATATTGAATACCAATCTTGTAACATCCCATGATTTTAGAATATACTTTTCTTAAATAAATTTGATGTGTTCAATAACTTATTTCACATGAAACATCAAACCAAAACATATCGTGATACAATTGTTGTAATATATCCATTGAATTAGAAGGTATAAATAAAGGTAAATAAATTATGAAATATGTGTAAAAATAAAAAAATAAAATTTTTAATATTAATTCCTTGATTAAATTCAATTACTGTATCTAAATAACGAATAAGATAATTTTATGATTTCTTTCTAAAAATTGGTTTTTTTAACTATATATTTTTTTTTGTGAAACTATATATTTCAAGGTTAAATGATGATAAAATATATTATTTATATTAATAATATAATAACACTAATTTAATTATTATTTTATAGGAAATAGACCACAAACCTTTTTTTTAATTTATAAAAAGCCACTTTTTGGTAGTGGGAACCATACAGAGGATCCACATCATCAAGCATTTTAAAACCACAACATTCCATATTCAAACTTCAAAATTCAAAAGATAAAATTCAAATCAACCGCCATCATCAACCTCGAGCCACTAACCTCAAGTTGTGTACCCACTGTGATCCACAATCCATCATCCATCAGGCGGTGGCCTCAAACCACGTTAGAAGGTCACATCACTTCCTTCTGCCATCATCAGTTTCATCATATTCTCCATCCTCACCGGGGAACTATACGCATCGATGTCCTCTTCATCGATGTCCACCGCCACAACCGGAAAACCTCTGAACAACAACATCATCGCATCGCCAACCATCGGTCAATCATGCCACTGTCGTGAACAACACGGACGGTAGCCATCATAATCAGCAACGAACAATACCAACAACCAGAGATGATAAAAGCTTCACTGATAACATTAAGGAATAAAAACTGAACAAAATCCGTTGAACAAAAACAATCCCCATTATCATTGCCGAATCCACAACTGAAAGTCGCCATCCGTAAAGAGAAAGAGTACCACAACCATCTTCATAGGAGAAGTCCTAAGGAACATTGAACTAGATTAAATGGAGTCTAAATTAGGAATAATAATTTCAAAAAAATAATAATAGGTTTTATCTTATATTTTGAGTAAAAAAATAATTACCATGGTTAATTTTTAATTGAGACTAATAAGGGTAAAAATGGGTAACTTTAGAGGCTCAAATTTTAATAAGTTTACAAGAAACTTAGACCCTATATAAGAAAATTGGTAGGTTTTAAATTCATACTCACATTTCTCTCCAAACTTTCCTTACTTAAATCACCTAACTCTCTTGAAATACCATTCTTACCCCTTACCTAACATTCATTTCCACTTCAAAGTCCCTTTCTTAATAATAAAAATAGATCACCTGCACCCACTTCAAGACACTATATCATTTAAATTACTCTTGAATTACTACCCATTCTACCTCTCCTATAATCCTACTACACATTTGGAAATCCCTTATTCAAATAAAAATCCCTAACTCCTCTATTTCCAAAAGAACCTTCAAGTGAAGATTCAAACTCAAAAGAGTGTATTACCAACTCTTTAACTTTCGCTTCTCTATATTTCTCATCCACCCTATTATAAAAATATTCCAAAATTTATAAGATAATGGCATTAATTTCATTATTATATTGAAATATTATTATATTAATGAAACAACCATTATCAATCTCCCTCCCAATCATTTTAAAAATTAAAACATTGCTTGTGTTATCTGTAGACTACCGCTTCAATGAGTGATGTGTTCCATTTTTTATAACTACCTTACATGAGTGGTTAAAATGGGTATTTAATGAATAAATATTATTTTTATAACATTATTAATATTCTTAAAATATAAATAAATTTTAGGCTTCTTTTTGTTCTATATAAAAAAACAAGGTTTGTGTGTACGTATGGACTATCACCTCTATAGAGTGACATGTTTCAATTTTCATCACTTCCCTAGATGTATGGTTCTAAAATATATTTTATAAATATATATAATATTGTGGAGTAATATATTTTATGAATGTGTTTATGGAAGGATGAAAAAAATTAATAATAATTATAAAGTAATCTATTAATATCAGTAAATTACCATAATTGAGTTCATCCTGTCATGACCTGATCTTCACAGGCCATGAACCTAGCCAAACAACCCCATGGGTCTCCTATAATACACCAGTTTCCTTCTCATCACACCTTGATATTACCCACTGAGGTTAATTATCATACTAATGGATATCCCAGTAGGTCAACACATGTATTTTTGATATGATTTATCCTCACTCACACGCACCATGAGAAAATTCCCATGTGGTCACCCATACTAACACTAATCTAGACCAATAATTCTTAACAATAGAGTTATAATTGTGTATGATCCTTGAAATGAAGGTGTAAATTTTTTATATGGGTAGTAACATTCAATATTTATAAGTCTCTCTTTTCTAAGGGTGTTTCACATCATGTATCCCATTCTTGTGAACCATGCCTATAGTTTCCATCAAGTGAACTTGGGGATAAATAAATCATTGAAAAAAATTATTTAAATGTCTTTTATAATCTAGGAATGTTGAGATTGGTATTAAAAAATAGGTTTTAACATGTTTTTATAAAAGACATTCAAAACAACCGAAATTACTAACATCTGATGAGGAAAATAAACATTAACTAACTAATACATATATAGTGTATGATTATAATTTAATAATATAAAAGGTAATAGATATGAATATGGTTCCAAAATAGGTGATCGATATGTTTATCATACTGGAGGTTAAAGATATTTTATGAGAGTCTAGAGAAAAAGGTAGGGGTTTATTTCCAATATCTTTTTCAAATCAAGATTTTTATGAATGAATTTCCATTTGGGAAAAAATTATGTGACTCAACTACAATTGTCCAGGAAATTTGGAATGGAATTTTGAATCTTTCTTGGACACTCACTAAACTTTGTATGATATGCATCTCTTCACTCATAGAGATCAACTACATAGCTACACATGCCTTTCGTGAAGCGAACAGGGTGGCTGATGGCCTTGCCAATATGAGAATCAACCAGAACATCACTTGGATTGATGATTTTCCGGTTGATCTTATCCCTTATTATGAAAGGTATTGTAATATGATTCCTTCCTTTAGACTTATGTAGTTCCTGCTTTCTTTATTAATAAATTGTGTCTTGACTTTGAAAAAAAAACTAATGTGAATTTGTTAGATAAATTGACCGCACCTCACCTTTTTTATAGAAAATTTTCCTCTTCTATGTTCATATTCATTGGATGATTTTATGTATATCCTAATATATGTTTCAATAATTTATTAAGGTCTTTTTCTACTATTTTTATTTTTTTACAAAATTTTGAATGGAATATTTAAATTTTTTCTACATGTTTTTTTTCAAAAGTTTGAGAAGAACTACTTTCTAACATTTTTCATGTGAATACATTTTTTATAATCATTATTCTTTACGAAGCTTCATTTTCATGTTTTAAAATTTTTTCTAAATAATATTAATTCTTAATGGTTTTTAAATAAAAAGGGGTATTCCTTCTTATTAAACAAGGTTATTTATTCAATAATATTATAAAGGTATTTTTCATCTATGTCAACATCATTTTACATTCATTAGGTTGCACTTAGGATATATTATTATGATATAATCCACCTTCTTTCTCTTGATGGCTTATGATGATGATATTTTAATAAAGTTTTCATGATACCCATTTCTTTACCATTGTTTAATTAAGTTATGATGAAATGATGAATGTTTTAATGATCTCGTGGCATAATTATATATGGTTTTGGTCCCACTAGGTTAAATACCCTAAGAGGGGGGTGAATCAGGGTGTTATAAATCAAAACACATCCCTTTACAATATTATTTCAACATTAAAGAAACAATATTCTCTCTTCTTCCCACAATAATTTATGAACTAAAAGGAAAGTATGCATGAGATATAAAAATCTTATCTAGTTCGCCCTAACTGATAAAGTCCAAGTATCATACAAAATTAATGTCCTAATGTACCCGAATTCACTATAGTTCACTATTGTTATAATGCTTGGAGTTGACTCACTACCCCTATTTTAAAACTATTCACTCTTTGAAATATCGCTACTCTCTCTTCTGAAGTGTACTCATTATTCCTTCATTAGATAATCTTTTATTTATCCAATAAATGATGTTTATGCCATAATTTGTGTGAAATAGATCTATTCTTTCATTCAAGTAATAAACACCAATTTACCATAGAGATTCTTCACAATTTTCTTATGTTTCACACAACTTTCACTTTCTCACAAACTTTATGCATATTTCATGCAACTTCTAAACTTCTTGTGAAACATTTCACTTTCACACAACTTCCAATATTTTTTAAAAATCACATGGTCATATAAACACAATTCTATTTCTTCATGTAACTGATGTTCACATAACTTCTTTTCATAAGAGGTATGTTCATGTATGTCTTATGATAAAACAATTATCTAATATTCCCTAAGTCTTAGATACTTCAAATTAGGGGGTAGAAACTTGTTTATAGGTTTGGACAACCCTTCATGAATCTTTCATTTGGTCATGAAACTCCACCTTTACATAAATCATGGAAACATTCTCTATTCACATAACTCTATATTTGGAACTTCTCTCTACACCACAAAAAAATGTTGCCTCTATCATCACTTTTCAAGAGTAACTCACCACCTTCCCACAACTCCATCTTCTTCACATAACTCCATATTTCAAAAATTATCCAAAATTTTGTGAAATTATTTCATTTTCCAAATATGAATGATGTGTTGTCGAATATCCATTATTTCAAAACTTTTGACATGTCTACGTAACTTTTCACTTTCTTAAAAACCCATCCTTTACTCTATTTTTCCTATGAAACTTCTTGAAAACCTTCCAGATATTCTAGATTCCTTATTTATAAATATTTCTAGATCTCTTCTTTCTTGGATATTTTTAAACATACTTTTTAAACAACCACACTATAACTTTAGCAACTAAGTTTTTCAACAAACACAACAACCCAAAAACTTTGATATGATATCGAGAGGGATTTTTTCCCAATTATAATTTTAATTATTTAGAGGGTGGGATGGGAATTATATAATCTTAAAATATATTGGGTAAATTTTTATATATCATAATCCTAATGAGTAAATAGTAGGTTTAACCAAGTCCAAGAGGGTACCCAAGAGGTTATCCCAAGCCAAATAAGTTACATGGGTGGTTAGCCCAAGCCTACTAGGTGTTAAATGTATTAGTGGGTATCCTTGACATATGATTTGTATGCTTATGTTTTTTCTACACTCTTATTTCATATTATTATATTTATATTATGCTCACATGGATCAAGATTTTTTGATATTCCTCACTATTATGACCCATGTATTATGTTACTCCAATGTTTTATGACATGACTCGTTATTTTATATTTATGAATTTGGGTATAACCTTCAATTATCTTGATTATGTTTTCATACCCTTATTCTCATCTTATTCTCACTTATGATCTTCGATTGATACCTCTCATTTTAACCCTTATTGATTATCTAAGATCACCCCTTCTTATATTTATATTTTCCTTAGTTATGATAAAAGTTATTAAGTAATATGGGTCTAAAAGGGTGCCATATGTCAAGAATTTTCATGAGATATATCAATGATTATTTATAAATAATTTTATTATATATCTAGTCTCCAAATAAATTAAACCTTTATGGTTATTGCACATGTATTATGGTGATATTCATTGAATAATCATCTAAAATTATGTAATATTTATATTAGTGATGTTTGGTTCACCTTAACACACTTCATGCTTACTTCAACTGATAAAGTACATTCTTAAACTAGAAAAAATTTCTCACATATTTGCGGACAAGAAACCCATTTGGTGGTTCAATGTACACCTCTTCTTCTAAAAATCCATTTAGAAATACTAAATTAAAATCCATATATAACACCTTGAATTTAATTTTTAATGTTATTTCTATGAAGATATGAATTGTCTATAGTTCTTCAATAGTTAAAATAATTTCATCTTCATTCATACCCTTGATCTTGGAGTATTCCTTGCACACCAGACATATTTTTTTCAAATAACCAAGATGTATTCATTTAGTTTTTTACAGAAAACTCATTTAGTTGATGATGTTCTTATCTATCAACCTAGAATTAATATCTCATGTATGATTATTCTAAATTTGTTAAACCTCTTAATTAATCATTAGAACCCATATTTAGTAGCTTCTTCAAAACATATTGGATCTACCAGTAATAGGAAATATTTTCGTTATAGCGTATTCATTCTACTTGTTTCCATAGGAATTTTATGGTGACTGATGAAATTTTACATATAAATTTCATCTCAATTCTTTAACTTCTATGTAAAAAGAGGTCTGGAGTCATCCTTCTCATCATCAGTATATTTTTCAAAATAAGTATCTTCCACTTATGCTCCCCCTGAGCTACTACCTCCTCATCAGTCTCATCAGGAAACTACTCACTATATTTCTAAAGATTCTTTTCATTTTATTTTATAGTGATATCATTACTTTTAATAACCTTTCCTATCCACTTTCTAAATCATTTATATACTTTTATTTTCCCAAAGTATCTCAGGAATATCCCTTTATCTCCACCAGATTAAAACTTCATGTGTTTCTCCTTATTTAGAATGAAACACGTGCTTCTCAATATTTTAAAAATATTTCAATGTTGAGTTATTTCCATTAAACAACTCTTAATAATTATTTTTTCTCTTAGACATGAAAAAATTATGTTAGAAATGTTTATCGATATCAAGACTGCTTCCTTTTTAAACTTCTCTAGTAGATCCTTTTCAATAAGCATCATTCTAGGCATGTTGTTTATGATATAATTTATCCTCTTATCCACACAATTTTTTAAGGATTTATCACTGCCAAAACATGGTGCCTTATCATGTTCCTCTGGAGATAATCCTTTACCTGGTTATTGGTAAACTCCATGCCTTTATTGGTTTCAAATTCCATAATTTTTTGTCCAAGCACCTTTTCAGTCTCCCACTAATACTGTGTTATAAAACTGAACACCTCAAACTTGTGAGTGATTACCACAATCCTTTCTATACTACTATAATCATTAATAAAAAGAAAATAATATTCCTTACCATAAATTATTTTGGGTTATGTAGGTCTATACATATCAATATACACCAGATCAATCCCTCTTATTGACTTTTTATCTTTTTCCTTGTTTGGATTTTGATTAATCTTACATTTTGATAGGAATCACACATGTGTTATTACATGATATTTATGGATATCTCAATATCTATAAATTTTCATTGAATCTTATAATGTTGGTTGGATCAAATGACCAAGTTATACATACCACAACATATTTTCTTCTTCCTTGTATAGAAAGTACATATCTTCTTCTCCACTGATAAGGTAGATAATTCATTTTGTGTGATTCCCCTAAATAACAGTTAAATAATCCTTTTCCTTAGTGTTACATGTCATCTTGTTAAACATTGTAGATTTTTCTAAGTCACACAGTTGAGTGAAACTTATCAATTTATGACTGAGACCTTCAACAACCAATACATTTGTGTGCTTAGTATCTTTTTCCCCAAATTTTTTATTTCCTAGAACCAATAATTCTATACCTTCATCATTGAATAATATGATGACACCTTCTTTATCATTATTAATTCCTATGGAAAGATAATTATTTCCAGTAATGTAGGAAGTGAATCTGAAATCAAGGATCCATACACCATCATGATCTGATGCTTTCAAGGAATCTCTGTAATCACTACCTGCTCAACTCTTTTCTTTTTGATCCATATCTTTGACTTCACACCTAGTGTCAATTGACATGCTTGATTCACTTTATTTTATTATTAGATAACTTCATATTGAAAATCTATAAATTATTTTTTTCATTCTTATATCTCTTAATGATTCCTTGATCATCTGTGTACAAAAAAATCATTCTTCATTGTTGTATTCCTCTACATTTCAATGAGAAATACCTATCCATATATCTAAATTCTAGGCAATAGAAATAGTGACTATCAAAATCATCCCTAAAATATTGATCTCTTCTCAAATACCTTTATTGGTCATGTTCCTTTTGGTACCTCTTGACTATGGAACAAACATATCAGGAATTTTTCATATTTTCACAAAAATAACACCTGATACAGGGTGTATTCTTGTGTGTCAATGTTGTAGCACCAGTTTTCCCTCAGGTTCTCTGAATATTCTTATTTTGTTCCATCCTAAAATAAACTTTTAACTTCATATTGGGTAATTTTAGTTTATCCTCAATCATTTTTTATTTTGATTGATGACCAGTCCCCATACCATCCATTTAATTAGGGTATAACTTTTTCTTTTATTGATATTTATTTTCCTATTTTACTAGAACTTTGTGCTACACATTGAATTTTTCTATCAGGTATGTAATATACTTTTCTAATGTTATACTAGGATTCAAGAGTCTCTCATGGTCTTCTACTTTCTATCATGGACCAAAAACTTCCTCCTCGATCTCTTAGATATGTTTAACCTGATCCTTAACTATTTTAGTCAAATCATCAATAACCCTAATATTTTCTTCAACTTTGATCTTTCACTCAATGACCTTCTCTAATTTTTCTAACTTTTCATATTTGATCTTTCCAATTTTAACCTTCATCTCGAACTTATGATATTATTGTTGATATATATAGAGTTTTTAATAATGAACTACTCTCTTGGATTTCTTAATTTTATCTATTTAAACATCAATATCTTCAAGATAGGGCTCTTATTCAACTTGGATATCAACTCTTCCTTCCACTTCACCTTCATCATCATCTCTCTCTTCCCTTATTTAGGAATTTTCTATAATATCCACCATAGTATTTTCATTTTGGTATTTTCAGTATTCAATTTATTTTACCTCAATTTCTTAAAAACTATTTTTTTCTTGTGATATAGGGAACTTTTTCTTGAAGAAATTATGCTAAGTGATTCTCCTACCTTTCCCATTGGTCGAATACTTATTCGTGGTAATTTTATCATCCTTGTAATCAACTTAAAATATTTTGGAAATATTTTTTGAAAGGTGTCCAACTTTTTCACATTGAAATCATGAAAGTGGAATTTTCCCTTTAAACTCTCCTTTTCCCCTTTATATATTTATTCTTCTAGTACATCCTACATGGTGAGATTTTGTATGTCCTTGAATGCAACCTACTTAGACATCCCATTTTCAATAGTCTCATTATCATCATTTCAAATCTTGTATATAATAACATTACTATAAAAACTATCCAATGTAAGGTCCTTTAGATCATTTTCCTAGAGTACAGAGACTTTTAGATTGAATCAGGGTGGAAATATTTTCAGGATGTGCTTGACAATTTTCAAATCATTGAAGATTTCTACGAGACTATACATATTCTCCACAATAACATTCACCTAATAAAATATTGTATCAATAGATTCATTCAGAGTCCTCATACTTGTTCCAAAAAACCTAAATTTTGTCTTCTTTTACTTTTAAATATCCTTTATAGATCTTTATCATCTTTTCCAACATGGTGCACAATGATTTACAATACATCACCTTCATATAGATTTTGAGGGATAAATATCTACCTAAAGAATTTATTCCTATAGAATAAGCATATGGTTCTCTTTGACCTATATATAATAAATCCCCTCTATCCATACTAATCAAGATCCCATACATAAAAGTTGTATAAACATACATAATGAAATATTATAAGTAGTGTTACTGATGATTCATCTATAGTTGAAAATTATTTCCCTCAAAGATCGAAACCCCTTTTGTGAGTGATTGTTTTCATGGATTCTACTGAGAGATATTTTCTAACTTTAACATTTATCTCAGATACCAATTTTTAGCCCCACTATGTTAAATATCCTAATAGGGGGTGAATCTAGATATTTTAGATTAAAACAATTCCCCCTTCAATATTGTTTTGTGGTTAAACAAACTCTCTCATATATACTTCTCACAACACTATATAAGCTAAAAATAAATAATGCATGAGACATGGAAAATTTATTTGATTCACCCTAATATGGTTAATCCAATAGGAATACAATGTTAGTGTTCTAATGTACCAAAATCCACCAAATCATGATACTATTATAATGTTCAAAGTGAACTCTTTATCCCTATTAGTTTACAGCCATTCACACTTTGAAAGATCACTTCTCTCTTTGATAAAGTGAACAAACTGCTCCTACATAAGATTATACTAATGATTTTATCAACTTTCATTTGGTTCAAACTATAATGGGTGTGACATGAATCTATTCTTTTATCAGTGGAATGAATACCTCTTTTCCATGCAATTTTTGGTCTTTGTAAAAATCCTTCGCAGACAATATCTACTTAAGTGTATTATGATTACACAGGTTTATATTCTCTGTGTAATACCTTGTGTAATTTCGTATGTGTTATCTCTGTATATTATTCCTATGGGTGATATCTCTATGTGATGCCTCTTCATGATTCCCCTTGTGATATTCCCTATATACTCCCACTTTGTAAACTTTTTTATGTAGTTGTCCTTTTCATTTTGCCTTATAAAGTGATTATTCACCACATAACTCCTAGCGTGGTTCACTTACATGTACTTATTTTGTAGTATCTATGCTTTGAAAATTTCTTTTTATCTTTTTGGAATATAAAGTAAAAATTTACTCCTCATAATCTATACTCTATAACAAATGAAGTGATTAGCAAGTAATTAAATGGGAAAGGGCTCCAAAAACTCCACTAAACAAAAAAAATTACTATTTTCTCTACTAAAAACTCATCTGCATAATTACTTCATGTTCTACAACTGATACCACCTTAAAACTATGAATGATGAACTTCTAATACGGTCACATGATCCACTGTTGGAAATACAAACCAATCTTGTTGGTTTTTCCTCATACGGATGCATCTTTTCCCATGCAACGCTTTCCCATACGGCTCTTTTTATCAAGAATTTTTTTATCTTCCCAAGAATGTGTCACATTTCCTATTCAAGCATTTAATTTTCCTTTTTTTTGTTCCTTTATAAATGCTATGCATTGTTTGTTTTCCTTTCATTTCTTTTGGAAAGTGTCTAAAAAAGTGTCCCAATGTAGTCTGTGGAAAGTATGTGAAATAGAAATCTTGAAAGATGCTTGTGTTTGTTGTTCCATTTTTATTCCTCTCACATTTAATAGCTAGTATAAACAAAAAATAGGTATCAGAGGCAGACACCAAGACATCCTACAATTTTTGAATATGTCCACCACAATCCAACTGCAAGTTCTAAAATTTTCTAAGGATAACTATGAAATGTGGTGCATCCAAATGAATGTGTTGTTCGAATCACAAGAATTATGTGAGATAATTACTAATGATTATATAGTACCCACTACAGAGGAATATTCCACCTTCATAATTAAATAAAAGACGACTCTAAAAAATCAAAGAAAGAAAGGAAATAAGGCATTGTTCCTCCTCTACCATGGGTTGGATGAATCAACTTTTGAAAAGATTACCGAATAAACATAAAGAAAGAAAGATTTGGATACCCTTGGAACCATCTTCAAAGGTGTTTATCAAGTGAAGTGGGTTTGTCTTCAAGAACTAAGAGTAGATTTCAAAGTGATGTACATGAAGGATGGTGATAGTATCTCTGATTACATCACATGTTTAATTATTATTGTTAACAATTTAAAAAGAAATGTTGAAAAAGTGGAGTAAATTATTGTCATTGAAAAATAAATTCAATCTCTCACAACCAAGTTTGAGCATGTGGTTGTGGAAATCAAAGAATCAATGGATTTTAAAAAAATATCCATTGAATAATTTATGGGATCGTTGCAAGTGCATGAGCAATGAATGAAAAAATAATGTTGGTTCAATGATAGAGCATGCTTTAGAGCCTAAGTTGACTCTAAAAGAACAAAATAATGGTAAAAAACAATGAGGAGGCCATCATAAAAGATTCATAGGGTGTGGATATCATCCAATCCATCAACAAAAGCAACAAACTTTTACCATCTTCCATGGAAGAGGAAATGGTGGAGGCTGATTTACGTGTGGTCATGGAAACACAAAGAATGTACAATGCCACAATTATAAGAAATTAGTCCATTATACCTCTGAGTGTTGAAAAAAATGGTTCAAGATGAACAATACAACTATGTTGAATCATCTAACTATGAAGAATAAGTCATCACACTCCTCCTCACATAAGAAAAGTCATGTAAATGGCTAGATGTGTGGTATATGGACATGGGTTCAAGCAACCACATGAGTGGTAACAAAGAGTTGTTTGAGTAACTCACCAAAGAATTTTGTGGTGACGTGATCTTTGAAGACTCATAAAAGGTACCCATGATTGGAAAAATCAAAATCTATCAGAATAATGGTGAGACAAATTACATCTCTAATGTGTATTATGTTCCAAACATGAAAAATAATATCATCAATATTGGCCAACTCCTTCAGAAGGGGTATGTCATACACATGAAAAACTCTTCTTTGTCTATAAGATATGCTCACAATAGACTTATCACTCAATTAAAAATGGTGAATAATCACATGTTTCCATTTCATATCAACACAAATTCCAAGGACCGTCTCTTTGGACTCATGAATAATGGCTCGTGGAGATGAAATCTATGCTTTGGGAATCTCCAATTCAGCGGCCTTAAACTTTTATCCTCATCAAGCATGGTGTATGTATTACTAGAAATTGAAGTTCCAAATCATGTATGTGAGGTGTGTACACTCAGTAAGAAGCAAAGGAACTCCTTCCCAAGTGGAGTGTATAGAAGAGAAAAGAAACCACTTAATTTGGTTCACACTGATATTTGAGGACCACTTGAAACACCCTCACTTGGAGGTAATAGGTACTTTATTACCCTCAATATTGATTTCAACAGAAAACTTTGGGTGTACTGCATCAAATAAAAATCTTTCGCATTTACGATCTTTAAAACTTTCAAAGCTCGTGTTGAAGCTAAAAGTGGCTACAAAATCAAAGTACTCAGATCTGATAGAGGTGGAGAATACACTTCAAATGAATTTCTATATTTCTGTAGAAAATAAGGAATCAAGAAAAAATACACTATATCCTATACACCACAATAGAATGGCATTTCAGAATGAAAGAACCGCACCATCCTTGACATGAAGAAGACTATGCTGAAGGAGAAAGGCCTTCCAAATAGATTTTGGACAAAGGAAATGGCATGTACTACCTACCTTCTCAATCGGTGTCCAATAAAAAATTGTTAGAAATTTGACACCACAAGAGGCATGGAGCAGCTAAAAACCAAGCATGGAACACCTAATAATCTTTGGGTGTTTCACCTACACTCAAGTTATAGAAGCAATAAGAAGGAATCTTGATGTTCATGGTGAAAAGTTCATCTTCATCGGTGACAGTGAAGATTCTAAATCCTATAATCTCTAAAATCCACTAACCAATAAATTAGTGGTGAGTAGAGTGGTGGTCTTCAGTGAGAAAGAAGCGTGGAAATGGAATGATGAATAATTAAACAAAGATGTTCTAGTCAAAACAGAAGATCCATAAGAAAGACAAGATCACCAAGAGAAAACTCCTGCAACACCTTCCTCGGGCACATCATCAATTGGAAAAATTCAAGGAGTACATTCCATCACTCCTGAAAGCACTCAATCAAGTCAAAACTTGACCAGATCATCCTCACTTATGGCACCTATAAAGATGAAAAACGTGAGTGACATCTATGAGAAGAGTGAAGAGGTAAATATTTTTTTCTTGTATGGATATCATGAGCCTCTGAAGTTTTAGGAATCCATAAGGGAAGAAAGTTTGAGAATGGATATGAAAAAATAAATTCATTCCATAGATAAAAATGGAACATGGGAGCTTACTAAACTTCATAATAGCCAAAAAACCATTGGCATCAAATGGGTGTACAAGATTAAGTGAAATAATTATGGTGAGATCAATCGATATAGGCAAAGGCTCGTATCAAAGGGGTATAAATAGAAGTATGAGGTGAACTATGAAGAATTATTTCCTCCTATTTCTCATCTTGAAACTATGAGGAAGATTATCCCCCTTGATTTCCATCACAATTGGATGATCTACCAACTAGATGTGAAGCCTACTTTCATGAATAGATTTCTAGAAGAAGATGTTTATGTTGACTATCCAGAAGGATTTATTATGAAAGGGTAGGAAGACAAGGTGTATCTACTGAAGAAAGATACATATGGTTTGAAGCAAGCTCTGCGTGCTTGGAATGAATGCATTGACAATTATCTTCAAGAGAACGGATTCTTCAAATGTCTATATGATCATGAATTTTACATCAAGAAGAATTTTGGTGGTGATATACTTATAGAATGCTTGTATGTTGATAATTATTTGTTTATAGGGAACATTCGACTGATGTTCAATCTATTCAAGGGGGTCATGTTCAAGGATCTCAAGATGACCAATAAAGGTCGCATGTCCTTTTCTATGGGCATAGAATTAAAGAAACAATGTGGTGATATATATATATCTCATGAGAAGTATGCCAAGGAGTTTCTTGAAAAGTTCAAGATGTCCAATTGCAATGTTGTAAACACACCTATAGCAACAAGCTTAAAACTGAAAAAAGATGAAGAATGAAGAATAATTGACTCAAATTTATTCAAGAGTCTGATTAAAATCCTAAGGTAACTCACAATCACAATTCCAAATATCATCTATAGTGTTGGGATTCTAAGTAGGTACATGGAATAACCAAAATAATCACACTGGCTAGCTGCAAAAAAATCTTAGGTACATCAAAGGAATAGTGGATTTTGGTCTTTTCTATCCATACAATGATGAACCAAATCTATATGGATACTGAGATAGTGATTTTGGAGGTGATAAATATTAAAGAAAAATCACTACTGAGTATGTATTATTTCTTGGATCGATTGATTTCACATGGAATTCACGGAAGCAGAGTGTGGTTTCTTTATACACATGTGAAGTAGAGTATGTGGTAGCATTATCTACTATTTTTTAGGGAATTTTGTTGAGAAATTTGTTGAAGGAGTTGAAGCATCCATAGGATGAATCCATAGTGATATATGTGGATAATAAGTTAGTAATTAAACTTTCCAAAAATCCGGTACAACAAGGAAGAAGAAAACACATTGATCCTCAATTCCATTTTATGACAGATCATGTGAAACAAAAAAACAATAAAATTGGAATACTTCCATACAAAGGAATAGGTGGAAGATGTTTTCACAAAGTCACTACTGAAATATGCATTCAAAAAATTATGAACGATGCTCATAATTAATCCGGTTTTGGTTTGAAGGGGAGTGTTGGAAATACAAACCAATCCCATTGCTTTTCCCTGTGTGGTTGCATATTCTTATATGTAGCTCTTTCCCATGTGTCACTTTTTCCAAAGAATTTTTCTCTTCGCAATCATGCATCACATTTCCTACGCAAGTATTTAAGTTTCCTTTTTTTGTTCCTTTATAAATGATACGCATTTTTTGGTGTCCTTTTATTTCTTTTGGAAAGTGTTTATAAAAGGGTCCAAATGTAGTCCATGGAAAGTATGTGAAATAGAAATCTTGAAAGCTTCTTGTGTTTGTTGTTCTATTTTTCATCCTCTCACATTTCATAGTTATTATAGACAATACCCCCTTTATGTAATCATCCATGAAGTTTACTGAAACCACCATCTCTTTACAGTAAATAATGAGGTCCTCACACACTCACATGATCCCCTTGTATGGTCACACATCTTTCAAGGTGGTATCATAAATATCACTTTTTCTGAGTAATTCATATATATTCCATGTAATTTTTATATAGAAAATCCATCATTTTCCATTTTTTATGAGTCCTCTAAAAATTCATACCCAAAAAATTGGAAAATAATTGGAAACACTAGTATCATCTTCGCCCTCTTAAATAAATCTTCTTAGAAACCACTAAAATATTTTAAATCAAAATTGTCAATAAAAATAGACCAAAATATCTAAAACACAAATTTGAGGGATTTTTTCCCAACATTACTTCATGATAATAGCATGAAATTGGGATTGTATAGAAAGGGGGCTCTAATTTGGCTCACGAGATGGAGAAATCTACTACCAACCTTACAGAATCCATCCATCATGGTGGTCTTATTTTAACTACCAATTATGTTTCTCAATCCTCATTAGAGACTGGGAAGACTTGTACATCTAAAGTAATGGATTTCATTGAAATTTTGATTTAGTAGACCATGGACCTATTTATCAGTGTAACTAGAATTGAAGTTGATAAGAATGGGAGTGAATATGTGACTATTGAGGATTAATTATATGAAGAAGTTCCATTTGACCTATTCTTATTATATATATGGTGGTCCAAAAAAATTATAAACTTGAATCATTAACATTTCATTATTCATGTAGATCATGTGGGTAGTTTTTCAATCTGATGGACAGGTGGTTCATCACCTTGAGGACAAGGTGGATTTTCAAATAGGCAGGAATGATAAGAATGTGGGGCTAGGGTGGAGTTATAGGTATGTTGGTAAATTCCTGGATAAATTCTATATTTTTTGTTATTAATGGTTGGGGTTGTTTGGTGATGGGTTGTGAGATATTAAACAAGGGTTATTATAGCAGGTTAGGGGGATTCTAATTGGATTTTATCACTAGTAGATTATGGATACCATTAACTTGGATTCAAGGAACAACCTCAGAGAGTATTCTATTTCTTCTTCTACCTTATTTCTTCTTCTTCTTCTTTTTCATATTTTTCTATAATTCCTATGATATTAATAAAGAACTAATATTTTCCTCATTGTTTTTACTTATAATCCTATCAATAATCAAAAGTTATTTTCTCTCTACTGTATCCCTAGAATTCCAACGGAAGCCTTGTAACGCCCCGACTCCAGTTACCCAGAGTCGGTGCATTATTACATAACATTGGCATGATCATAAAAGATTAATTCTCGAAAGACCAATTACTTTAGTAGTCTTGGAAACACTAGATATATTCATAAGTCTTACATTACATCATAAAGTAAAAAAAACTACAACAACATCTTGTCTTCATATCCCCTCATACTATCCCTACAGGTCATTCATAAATTAATTATTCACATCCTGAGAAAAATAAAACATTGAAAGGGGTGAGCTCAGATTCTCAGTAAAGATAACAATATAGCGGAAACTTTCATAAATAAGCATAAACATTTAAGGCAATGTATAACTAAAAAAATCCTTTTAAACTTGAACTTCAGTATAATATGGAAAAGATAAAATGAAATAATTCCATTTACTTGTTCACATGGATATTCTACTAGTCAAATAACCACATGCAATATCAATAACCACTTTCATAATGATGGAATGCATAATTCCATACTATCATAACCACATAGTCAAGGTCTTGTACCAAGACTACAAATAAGATTTTGTCAAGGCCTTGTTCCAAGACACTAGTTTGTCTCATGAGACCTACTGATGCATCGAGGAGTTATAGCGGGCTCCACCCGTCACTTATTAAGTCCAATACATTCCTCATATGAACAGGTTTAAACATAACATAAACATTCATATTAAAAATAGCATACGAAATGTCAATACTTTCTCCATAAACCATGAATGGTATAAAAATAACACATCCACAATCAAACATATCACAAAACCTTCAATACAATATGGAAGTTTTGTATCATAATAAATCAACTTCAAATAAGCTTAAAATCCAACAAAGGATGTTGACATAGATGAAATCAAAACTATTTGAGATAAATACCTCTTTTTTTAAATCATTTAAAAGTCGCATAATTATAAAATAAAACATTTACTTGAAAATATTCTTATAATATTGTAAGGGATGTTTCGACAATTTTATAATGGCGGAAAATAGCCACACCTGCCGTATAAGTTAAAAAAGACATTCTTACCTTAATTTTGTCGAAAAGGTTAAAAAGGACCTTGTTTGGAAAACGACGGAAAGATTACTTTATATAAATCTTATAAAAATTAAAACAAGGGTATAAATTAATTTAACCCATTTTTTATAAAATAGTAAGAATTATTTGAAATACATTTTTGAGAAACATGGATGTGGATGATAAAGAGGTCCCAGTAGATAATTACGTATAAACAACCACAGATAATAAAGAGATTGTGAAATAAACCCTTACCTTGTACAATTACTTGGTTGAGGGTAGGTTAGCCTCCTTTATAATGGTGAAATAATTGTTATTAAATTATACAATAATCATATACATTAATATTATATCATATATGATCTTTAAACATTGATTTGTTAATAATATCTTAGTATTATCATCGTTTCGGGTGTTAACGGATTCATTTTCCTTTATATTATTTGTTATGTGAGCCATATTTGTTATGTATGGGATGTATATTATTCATATCCATAATTATATCATGTCTCTAAAAATTATTTTTAATCATCAAATGAAATTTAGTCTTAAATGGATACGATGGGGAATGAATCTCATCGCGTTCATGGAGACGGTAATTTGTACGTATGCATGAGCGACAATATCATTCTTTTGATATTAAAATCATATATAATTAAATATTATATCATATATACATAATAATTATCATCTTATATTTATTATTTACATGAATTACATATCATTATTATACTTATCTAAATAATAATGTATTAAATAACCTTTACACCACAACGTGGAGACGGTAGGTCGTACGTACGCACGTATAGTGACATGTCATTCAAAGGATGGATAGAATACTGAATATGATTGTACCATATTTATAATAACATCACAGTATATAGAAGATACTGGATTTATTATTTTATAATTTAAATTACAAAGAAAGAAGAAGTTGAAGAAGAAAGGAACTTGAAAGAGGGTGGTGAAAACGTTACCTCTTCTTCGGGTTCTTCCTTTTGATTTGATCAAAAGGGCTCCTTAGGTTGGCTTTCTGATCAAAATAAGTCCTCTAGGTTGAAGTGAGGAAAGTTTAGAGAATATATGGGCAGGTTTTGGCCGATAAAAAAGGCTTTGAAGGTGTGAATTTGAGAGAATGGGGAGTGCCCTTTTATAAGAGGGGTGAGGGGCACCTTAGGAAAAGCTAGAAATATTATTTTATAATAATTTCATATTCAGTTTCTAATGGCTCAAAAGTGGATTATTTAGAGGTTAAGGTGGGGATGGGTCGAAATCCTTTCAACCAATAGATTTTAGACAGGTTTGGGTCACTATATTAACCTTATCATTTATATTTAACTCCAAGTTAAATAGTTTGACATTTACCGTGTCTCTTTGTATTTTTATATTATATAGTTAATAAACTTACTATACACCTTCAAAAGACCCCAAAGTGGTCCATTAATGATACACCTATCATTATATAAGTCCTTTGGCCGAACCTTAGATTTTTGGGAATAGAATAACAATTAATAATATAATATTTTTTTAAAAAACTCTTTTATGTCAATTTTGACACTATTGGGTATCTTATTTTTTATAAATTAATAACAGCATTATTACTTCTAAAAAAATTCATATAACCAATACTAATATGTCATATTAACCTAGAAAATTATTGTAATTCATAAAAAGTCTCAAATTACTTTTATTTGGATATTTATAATATCAATTATTTTAATATTTCGTTAATTAGGTAATTACTTCGTTACCATTGTGTCATAAATAAATTAAATTATTTAAAGTCTAAAAATTATAAATAAAATAACATTATGTAGGAAATATTTTTATATTTATAATTAATATTTATAATAGAATTTATCTTATTTATAACTCTATATTAAAAATGTTTTAGTAATTAAACTTTGATTTTATCTGTTTTAACTCTTCTTTGAATTAAATAATAATAAATGTCCTAATCTAATACAAGTGGACCTAAATGATAATATTTTATTCATAAGGTTGTTTTTGGTCGAGATACACTTTTCTAATAGAATTAATACATGTGTTAGGGTAATATTAATATCATTTTTAACCTTAATTGCTCTATTTACTTTTAGCCGTGGTAAATAAAAGTAAAAAGTTACTATTCACCAAAAATTATTTCCTTCTCATTAAACCACATTTTACTTACTGATATCAACCGTGTCTCTCGAATTTTTGAAATTCCACTCACAAAAGCGGTAAAATTAAGTTTTATGTGAATTTTCAAATTCTTCTAGGAGCTGGGTAAAAGACGGTGAAAAGTTCAATAAAATTTTTTTATATCTAAAATTATTCTAAACTAACTCCAATGAATTACATTGAACATATATAAGTATTATGTATCTATTATGACCTTAATTAAATTTAAATAAAATAAATAATTATTTAAATAAAAAGTCAGTTTTAACTAATAACTTAGTGTTTTCACTATTCATCAAAAATTGAAAGTTTTTAGAAAAATACCAAAAATTCACCCTAGGCTAATTTTGATATTACGAATCCAAAAATGAAGTCCATTTTGAAATATAAAATTTATAAAATTTTAAAAAGTGGGTATTACTATTCATAATGGCTAGTTTGATTGGTTATGGTGTGTGTTAGAACTCGAAGTTGCGTACAACACATGCTACTATATTATTCAAGGAGAAGCATACCATGGAAGCTTGGGGTGTTACATTCTCCCCTCGATCAAATAATTTCGTCCTCGAAATTTCTAGAATACTACCGCATGAAAAGACTCGGGTGATTCTTCATTATAAGTTCCTCGGGTTCCCACGTTGCATCTTCTATTTTATGGTTTCTACATAGAACTTTTACCATACGAGTCATCTGGTTTCTCAGCACTTGTTCTCTTGTATCAAGAATCCTGACATGATCTTCGCAATAAGACAGATCGGTTTCCAGTTCTAATTCCTCGTAAGAGAGGACATGCGTTGGGTCAGGCATGTATTTTCTCAACAGTGATACGTGGAACACATCATGAACTTTGGAGAGACTTGGCGGCATTTCCAAACGATAATCTACATCCCCAATTCGTTCTAGAATTTCGAAGGGTCTGATGTACCTGGGACTCAATTTACCTTTCTTACCGAAACGTATAACTCCCTTCCATGGAGATACCGTCAAGAAAACATGATCTCCTACCTGAAATTCCAAATCCTTCATTCGGTTGTCAGCATAGCTCTTCTGTCTACTTTGAGCTGCTTTGATGTGGTTTTGGGTTACCTTCACCTTCTCCATCGTTTCCTCCACAGGTTCTGGTCTTACAAGTTTTCTTTCACTAACGTTATCCCAACAGGTTGGTGTGCGATATCTCTTTCTGTATAACGCTTCATATGGTACCATCTGAATACTTGAATGGAAGCTATTGTTATAGGAAAATTTCACCATAGGTAAATATTGATCTCACATACCCTGAAAGTCAAGTGAGCATGATCTCAACATGTCTTCTAAGGTTTGAATAGTCCATTCTGATTGTCCATCTGTTTGAGGGTGGTAGGCAATGCTTAAATGAAGTTCAGTATCCAGGGCTTTCCGAAGACTTTTCCAAAATCTTGATGTAAAACAGGGATCACGATCCGAAACAATTGATAGGGGTACTCCATGAAGTCTCACAACTTCATTAAGATATATTCTTGATAGACGTTCAAGTGGTAAATCTTACCTTATAGCAAGAAAATGTGTTGACTTGGTAAGACGATCAACAATGACCCATATTGCATCATTCCTTCTAGGAGTCTTTGGTAGTCCCATGACAAAGTCCACCGTGATATTATCTCATTTACACTAAAGTATGGGAAGTGGTTTCATGACTCCTCCAGGATGTTGCCTTCCAGCTTTCACTTGTTGACAAACCATACATCTTAACACAAAATCAGAAATCTCTCTCTTTATGTTGTCCCACCAAAAATGTTCCTTCAAATATCTATACATTTTGGTGCTCCCAGGGTGTATAGAGAAATTGGAACTATGAGCATCATCCAAAAATTCTCTTTTTAGATCAGGTATATCGGGAACACAAAGTCTCTTCCCAAATTTCAAAATTTCATCTTCATACACAAAGTCACTCAATCTCCCATCATTCACAGCTTTAATCTTCTTTTGAAACTCTTCATCATCAGTCTGAGAACACTTTATCCTTTCTAGTAAAGCTAGTTTGGCAACCATTTAAAAAATCATTAATGTTTCACCTTCCATGGTTATTCCCATATCCAACTTTACTAGATCCATGAAAATAGGATCCCTCTCAACTCTCATCTTATTCAAAACTCCATGATATTTTCTACTCAAAGCATCTGCCACCTTATTTTCCTTCCCAGGGTGGTATTGTATCGTGCAATCATAATCCTTGATTAGTTCAAGCCATATCCTTTGCCTCTTGTTGAGTTCTTTCTGCGAGAAAATATACTTCAAACTCTTTTGATCAGTATAAATCTCACATTTTTCACCATAGAGATAATGTCTCCATATCTTCAAAGAAAATATTGCAGCATCTAACTCAAGATCATGAGTAGGATAGTTTTGCTCATGAATTTTCAGCTGTCGTGATACATTGTCAATAACTCTATCATTCTACATAAGGACACAACCAAGTCCTTTCTTTGATGCATCATTATAAATAACTAACCCATCATTCCCCGATGGTAGAGTCAATATAGGGGCATTGAATAATCTTCTTTTCAATGCTTCAAAACATTCTTCACACTCTTTTGTCCAAACAAATTTAACCCCTTTACATGTGAGATTCGTTAATGGGTTAGCCAATCTGGAAAAATTCTGGACGAAACACCGATAATAACCTGCTAAACCAATAAAACTGCGTACCTCAATTATACTGATCGGGGCTGGCCATTCATGGATTTCCTTGGTCTTAGAAGGATCAACAGAGATTCCATCCTTAGAGACAATATGGCCAATAAAAGAGGTCTCTTGAAGCGAGAATTCACACTTTCTAAACTTCCCAAATAATTCATGTCTTCTAAGAGTCTTCAGGATAATGCGCAAGTGATTTTCATGATATTCGTAGATTTTGGAATATACCAAGATATCATCAATAAATACCACCACAAAATCCTTGAGATATTCCTTTAAAACTCTGTTCATTATATCCATGAAAACAGAGGGTGCATTAGTCAGCCCAAAAGGCATTACTGTAAACTCGTAATGCCCGTACCTAGTTCAAAATGCTGTTTTCAGAATGTCTTTCTTCTTCACACACAACTGATGGTATCCAGATTGAAGGTAAATCTTTGAAAAGTATTGAGATCTATTAATTTGGTCAAATAAATCATCAATGTGAGGTAGGGGATACTTTTTCTTTATTGTTATATCATTGATCTCCCTGTAGTCGATACATAACCTCATAGATCCATCTTTCTTCTTAACAAAAAGGATATGGGCTCCCCATGGAGAAACACTAGGGTGAATAAATACCTTATTACTCAATTACTCTAGTTGTTTCTTTAGTTAAACTAATTCCACAGAGGCCATTCTATAATGGGTCTTCGATATGGGCCTTGAACCAAGAATTAAATCAATGGAAAACTCAATTTATCATTCTGGAGGATGTCCAGGTAAATCTTCCGGAAACACATCAACATATTCTCTCACAATAGGTACATCCTCTATTTGAACATTCCTTTCCTCACCCACAGTTATTTCATTCTCTTCCTCCCTAATAATTGAATTTAGTTGAGATACTGGGGGTGGATCTTGATAAGAATCAGGTGGTGACGATTCTGCTCTAAAGATAAGGTGTTCTTTATCATCATCATCAAAAATTGTAACCTCATTCTTCTTACAATAAATTTTTGCATCATGGTCCAAAATCTAATCCAAACCAAGGATTATATCAAATTCAGTCATGGGTATGACGATGAGATCAGCAGATAAAGAACATTTATATGCCCTAATGGAAACGGATCCACAGAACTTTGTAGAAATGATACTTACCTTAGGAGTTTTGACTCACAAATCCCTTGTTAAATCAAATTCGAAATATCTAATTTTCTTAGAAAACTGGGAAGATATGAAACAATGCAATGATATAGAATCAAATAAGGCCTTTTCTAAACTTGAGAAAACCATTAAATTACCTACCACCACATCTTTCGGAGCTTCTACCTCAGCAGTAGTGATAGCATAAGCTTGGCCTTAATCCCTTAGACTTTTATGAAATTAGTTCCCCTGACGCTTAGGACATTCATTTACATAATGTCCAATATCCCTGTAGTTGTATAATTTAACATCGGTAGCTTCTTTCTTCCCCTTGCAATCACGAGCTTGGTGGCCTTTTTCACCACACTTGTAACAGACTCCCATTCCCTTTAAGCAAGTACCAGGGTGTTTCTTCCCACATTTACTATAGGATGGATATTCAACTTTTCCCTTCTTCCCCTTATTTCCATTCCCAGAGTGATCAGTAGATCTATTCTTCTCTTACTTTGCTTTAAAGTCATAAGACTTAGAGAATTCTTTTTCTGTCTTGATAGCACATGAGACAATATCTTTGTACGACGAGAAGGATTGTGACACTAATGATCGATCAAGAAATGGTTTTAACCCATCAAATAAATGATCAATATTACTTATTGGGTTACATATATAATCTCTATCATACCTTTCTAACCTTGTAAATTTAGTCTCATACTTTGCGACATTCTCATCCTCCTTTTGTCTCAGACTCAAAAATTGCTTTTTCATATCTGCTCGATGGTCATGAGGAAAGTATTTTTCTAAGAAAAGCTCTTTGAACTCCCTCCATTACATATTTGATACTTCATCATCTTCCTTTGTGTTTTGAATCAATGACCACCATTGGTCAGCATCTCCAGTGAGGCGGTAAACTGCCATGATAACTTTTTCCTTTTCACTACTCCCCAAAGCATGGAATATTTTCTCTAAGGAATTTATCCATTGCTCAGGTACTAAGGGATTTGTACTCCCATTTAATGTTAGTTGTTGTTACCTCATGAAGCGATCTAACATTGATCCCCCACGCTGTGGATCAGGGTGCTCTATACGGGTGAGGTTATTATTCATAACCTGAGTGAGTTTTCCCAGTATGGTGATTAGATGATCAGCACCAGTTGCATCACCAACTCCACTATAATTATGTTGATCAGGAGGGAAATCCCTACATGTATTTCTTGCATTGATATGGTTTCCATTTCTTCCACTAGGCACCATTTTTAAACAATGGTATGCGCTAGAATAGTTTATGAATCGCAATACATAAATCCAAACTTGTAAAACACTTAAATTGAACAGTTTATGGATATAATCCATAATCATAAAAATGTTTTCTTTGAGGAAGTATATACTCATAAACCCTTTATAATGGTTTGTAAAGAAAATGATAATTATCCTAAGCATATCTCCCAGGAGTGTTGTAACCAAGAGTTCTACAAGGCCTGTTGTCGTGCACTAGTTCCTGTTCGAGTCTATCTCAAAGTGGTGTTTTTGGGTTTTACCCCTAGTTACATCTGTGTCAGAGCCGCCTCTACCTGCTCGTATCCAGACAGGGATGTATTGCTCGTAAAACTCACAAAATCTCTACAATACCAAAATTCTATGAAGTTCTTCTATACTAATCCTCAAAGTCCATCTTAGGTCTATGTGATCTAATCAGAGTTCATCTAAATATAGTTTCCAAGGTTTGTACTAAACTTCCTATGATACCAACTGTAATTCCCCGACCCTAGTTACCTAGAGTCGGTGCATTATTACATAACATTGTCATGATCACAAAATATCAAGTCTTGAAAGACCGATTGGTTTAATAGTCTTAGAAACCCTAGATATATTCATAAGTCTTATATTAGATCACAAAGTAAAAAAAATACAACAACATCTTGTCTTCATATCCCCTCATACTATCCCTGCAGGTCATTAATAAATTACTTCTTCACATCCTGGGAAAAATAAAACATTGAAAGGGGTGAGCTCAGATGCTCAATAAGGATAACAATATAGCAGAAACTTTCATAAATAAGCATAAACATTTAAGGCAATGTATAACTAAAACAAAAGCCTTTTAAACTTGAACTTCAGCATAATATGTCAAAGATAAAATGAAATAATTCTATTTAATTATTAACATGGATATTCTACTAGTCAAATAACCACATGCAATATCAATAACCACTTTCATAATGATGGAATGTATAATTTCAGACTATCATAACCACATAGTCAAGGCCTTGTGCCAAGAATACAAATAAGATTTTGTTAAGGCCTTGTACCAATACACTAGTTTGTCTCATGAGACCTACTGATGCATCAAGGAGCTATAGTGGGCTCCACCCATCACTTATTAAGTCCAATTCATTCCTCATATGAACAGGTTTAAACATAATATAAACATTCATATTAAAACTAGCATACGAAATGTCAATACTTTCTCCATAAACCATGAATGGTATAAAAATAACACATCTACAATCAAACATATCACAAAACCTTCAATACAATATGGAAGTTTTTTATCATAATAAATCAACTTCAAATAAGCTTAAAATCCAACAAAGGATGTTGACATAGATGAAATCAAAACTATTTGAGAGAAATACCTCTTTTTTTTAAATCATTTAAAAGTCAAAAAATTATAAAATAAAACATTTACTTGAAAATATTCTTATAAGCTTTTAAGGGAAGTTTTGACGATTTTATAATGGCTGAAAATAGCTGCACCCATCGTATAAGTTAAAAAAGACATTCTTACCATAATTTTGTCGAAAAGGTTAAAAATAACCTTGTTTGGAAAACGACGGAAAGATTCCTTTATAAACATATTATAAAAAGTAAAACAAGGGTATAAATGAATTTAACCCATTGTCTATAAAATAGTAATAATGATTTGAAATACATTTTTGAGAAACATGGATGTGGATGATAAAGAGGTCCCAGTAGATAATTACGTATAAACAACCTCGGATAATGAAGAGATTGTGAAATAAAACCTTACCTTGTACTTTTACTTGGTTGAGGGTAGGTTAAAATCTTGTATAATGGTGAAGAAATTGTTATTAAATTATACAATAATCATATACATTAATATGATATCATATATGATCTTTAAACATTGATTTGTTAATAATATCTTAGTATTATCATCGTTTCGGGTGTTAACGGATTCGTTTTCCTTTATATTATTTGTTATGTGAGACATATTTGTTATGGATGGGATGTATATTATTCATATCCAGAATGATATAATGTCTCTAAAAATTATTTTTAATCATCAAATGAAATTTAGTCTTGAATGGATACGATGGGGAATGAATCACATCGCGTTCGTGGAGACGGTAATCCGTACGTACGCACGAGCGACAATATCATTATTTTGATATTAAAATCATATATAATTGGATGTTATATCATATATAAATAATCATTATCATGTTATATTTATTATTTAAATGAATTATATATCATTATTATACCCATCCAAATAATAATGTATTGAATAACAATTACACCACGACATGGAGACGGTAGGCCGTACGTACGCACATATGGTGACATGTCATTCAAAGGATGGATATAATACTTAATATGGTTGTACCATATTTATAATAACATCATAGTATATAGAATATACTGGAGTTATTATTTTATAATGGAAATAACAAAGAAAGAAGAAGTTGAAGAAGAAAGGAACTTGAAAGAGGGTGGTGAAAACATTACCTCTTCTTCGGGTTCTTCCTTTTGATTTCATCAAAAGGGATCCTTAGGTTGGATTTATGATCCAACTAAGGCCTCTAGGTTGAAGTGAGGGAAGTTGAGAGAATATTTGGTCATAGGTTGGCCAGGAAAAAAGGCTTTGAAGGTGTGAATTTGAGAGAAGAGGGAGTGCCCTTTTATAAGAGGGATGAGGGGCACCTTAGGAAAAGCTAGAAATATAATTTTATAATAAATTCATATTCGGTTTATAATGGATAAAAAGTTAATTATTTAAAGGTTAAGGTGGGTATGGGTCGAAATCCTTTCAACCAATATATTTTAGACAGTTTTGGGTCACTATATTAACCTTATCATTTATATTTAACTCTTAGTTAAATAGTTTGACATCTACCATGTCTCTTTGTATTTTTATATTATATAGTTAATAAACTTACTATATACCTCTAAGAGACCCCCAAGTGGTCCATTAATGATAAAAATATCATTATATAATTTCTTTGTCCGAACCTTAGATTTTTAGGAATAAAATACCAATTCATAATATAATATTTGTTTTAAAAACTCTTTTATGTCAATTTTGACACTATTGGGTATTTTATTTTTGATAAATTTATAACAGCATTATTACTTCGAAAAAAATTCATATAACCAATCCTAATATGTAATATTAACCTAGAAAATTATTGGAATTCATAAAAAGTCTCAAATTACATTTATTTGGATATTTATAATATCAATTATTTTAATATTTCGTTAATTAGGTAATTGCTGCATCACCATTGTATAATAAATAAATTAAATTATTTAATGTATAAAAATTATAAATAAAATACCATTATGTTGGAAATATTTTTATATTTATAATTAATATTTATAATAGAATTTATCTTATGTATAACCCTATATTAAAAATTTTTTAGTAATTAAACTTTGATTTTATCTCTTTTAACTCTTCTTTGAATTAAATAATAATAAATGTCCTAATCTAATCCATGTGGACCTAAATGATAATATTTTATTCCTAAGGTTGTTTTTGGTCTAGATACACTTGTCCAATATAATTAGGACATGTGTTGGGGTAATATTAATATCATTTGTACCCTTAATTACCCTATTTACTTTTAACTGTGGTAAATAAAAGTAAAAAGGTACTATTCACCAAAAATTATTTTCATCTCATTGAACCACATTTTACTTACTAATATCGATTGTGTCTCTCGGATTTTTGAAATTCCACTCACAGAAGCGGTAAAATTAAGTTTTATGTGAATTTGCAAATTCTCCTAGGAGATGGGTAAAAGATGGTGAAAAGTTCAATAAAATTTTTATATAACTAAAATTATTCTAAACTAACTCAAATGAATTACATTGAAATTATATAAGTATTATGTATCTATTTTTACCTTAATTAAATTTAAATAAAATAAATAATTATTTAAATAAAAAGTTGGTTTTAACTAATAATTCAGCATTTTTCACTATTCATCAAAAATTGAAAGTTTTCCAAAAAATACCAAAAAATCACCCTAGGATAATTTCGATATTCCAAATCCAAAAATGAAGTCCATTTTGAAAGATAAAATTTATAAAATTTTAAAAAGTGGGTATTACTATTCATAACGGCTAGTTTGATTGGTTGTGGTGTGTGTTAGAACTCGAAGTTGCATACAACACACGCTACTGTATTATTCAAAGAGAAGTGTACCATGGAAGTTTGGGGTGTTACAAGACTAATGATAGTATAGCATATTTTCAATGTATTCCTCAAAAAAAATTATATCAACAAGAGATAATTCTACTACCACCCCCCATGAAAAATATTAAAATTCCCAGGGGGTTCAAGGTTAGATACCAGGAAACCTGGAGGGGTTTTTCATTCTCTATCTCTTAACTCTATTTCTCTCTTATATTGAGGATTAACCAAGAATCATATTAAAGATCGAACTAGTAAAATGGATTTATATCACTAATATGAAGGTAAGATGTGTGATTTTGTAGTATTCTTCTTCCTCTTTCTTGTCTTAGATGAGTTGCAGATGGATTATTAAGGTTTTCCCCTAGGTTCATTGATCCACCTTTATTGAATGGATTCTACTTATGATTTTTAACATATAGGGTTCCATCAACATGTGAGGTAGGTGTCCCTAACATTTAACTCATATTACATTTTTTTCATATAAATTTGTGTGAGGGAATATATGGGAATTATGATCAGGGAACCAAAATGTATGTTAGGTTTCTATAAATAAATAATTAAAATGATAGGGTAATAGTATCCATTTTTCAAAGAGCTGATGGATATTTATATGCTTCGGTGATGTAATTACTCAATGAGACATGGATTTAAGGGCTATATGGAATCTAAGGGGATGACCAACTCAATGGTAAATTAATGGGAAGAATGTGAGCATCAAGTCATTATGAGTGAAATGTTCTCTAGTGTATTAATATGTGAGATAATAAGTGTAACATAAATCTTATCTAGATGAGTTGTGTAATGAAATAAATTAATGAATTGGAATGGGTATAATTGGACAGAACGCTAATTTTAGATGGCTATTTTAAATAATGAATAAATTCAAATGTTTTGACTAGTGAGTTGATAAATGTTGGACCTAATGGATGTTAAAGAAGAATATATATGGTGCTTATATGAAAAATATTGTTTTTAAGACATAATGTCTCATGATCATCGCATATTAAGAAGTATATGAGAATTATGGTTTAGAAGAATTATCTTGGGTGGTGTGATATAAACATTTATTCTTTTTTATTGTTATGAGTTTGATGTGTTGACATTTGATGTAGTGTAAAATATCAATATCATTATTCTGGATGTTATGGGTAATCTAGAGTGGTAAACCATACCCTGATGTTAATTGAATCAACCAGGTGTTGATCGATTTCACTATAACATTTTTGTTAATTTAAGGTGGTTTTTTAGAAACGGTTTATAAATACACCTCTTAAAAATTACCTATTATTTCATGTTAATATATTAAAAATCACCATGAAATATGTAAAAGAAAAAAGAAAAAATGTTAATACCTCTCTCTCTACAGTGGTGTAACCTAATTGCAGCCCCCTTCCCCCATTTTCCAGGACCCATTTCACTATATTTAATTATTTATTAGAGTTTCATCAGACCATTTCATCCCTCCTCCTTCTTTTCATCATTTTTATCATTGAGTTCAAGTTATGTTGATATTATATCATTAATCTATCCCCCCATTTACAATATATTTTGTGTATTTCATTAAATCGATGAAATGTTTTCCCTATTTATTAGAGTTTCCATTATTTTATGGGATCATAAGGTGAATTTGGTTTGGATTTTGGTTAGAATGGATAGTTATGGTTGTTTAGGATCAATTATGGGATTTTATAGGTTGTTATGTGGGGTGGACTTTATTTTTGGGTTTGGTGTTACAGTTCGGGTGTAATTTTTTAATATTTATTATTTTATATTTTTCTGTAGAGTGGGGTCATGTGTGAGTAACCATAGAACACCAAGTTATTAATATTTGTTTGGTATTATGTTCAGGTTCTCCTATAATGTGTGATTATTTAGGCTATAAATCCTAAATGTTTGATAATATAATCTTGGAAAAATTTGTGATGATTTCTAAGTATATGTAGTTTCATTGAGTCATGTATATCTTTTTATATTGGCATATAGGTTCATTTGGTTATGGTATGATTTCATGTCATTATTACATACATAGTTTAAGGGATTATAGGTTTTTTCTTTTTGAAAAAATTTGTTTCTAAGAATCTTGGTTTTTGAGATTTTTTCAATAGGTTGGTGATGACCTCAATTTCTTTAAAATGGTATTTTGGGCCAATGATTTTGACTATAATTTGAGCAAATTATTTTTATCCCTATAATTTAAAACCCATTTGGTCACATGATAAATTTTAAAATGTGGTGTTTTTTTGATTGGAAATGGATTTTTTGTTGATTTTTTGTAATGTTTTATCTTTTGTCTTGCAAAATTATGATTTTTACTAACAAAAGCTAAGAGGTTGTAGATTTTTCTATGGGTTTTTAGTTTTTTGGTATAAGGATAAGGTAAAATCCAAAGTATTTTTAAATAAAAATAGTTTTTAATGAAAATGTAAAAAAGGTTTTTTAGTTTTCAAATTGGTCTTATTATCATACTTTATGATTTTTTTTAAAATAAACTCCAACCCCATACAAGTCAAGCAGGTTCTAGATGCTAGGTCTTGAATGTGACCCATGAAGAAGTTGGGTAAAACTACGCTACTCATGATACCTTGCATTATAAAGTGGTTAAATCATGTGGTGTTTAAATTAACTTTGTCGAATCCTATAACTAGTGGGAGTTGAACACCCAACCTTGTGGAACCAATCCCCCAACTCTTTCTACTGGGACACCCCCATGGGGGAAAAGGGTGAGTAAGACCAATGTTCCTGGTTAAACTCACACATCCCAATGCACATACCTAGACGCCCAGAGTGGATATTCCCAGTTGAAATTACTTATGAAATTTTCCAACCATAAGAGGACTCAAACCCAGAACCTCATTGACTACAGGGACTGTGATTACCACTGGGACAATGCATCACAAGTTTTTTTATGATATTTATTTTAAATTATAATTTTAAAATTGAAAATTATTTTTAAAGACTATTTTTTAAAAATTTATTTCAAACATAAATTGAGGCCTAATGGTTTTTTATTTTATAGTCATGTGATATTTTAATTTGGACTAAACATGTGTTTTAAATTTTGAAAATAGTAATTTATTATTTCATATATACCTCAATATGGGTTAATGGTGTTGTAAATAGTAGTATTTAGGATTATAGAATTGTTTTTAGGGACCCATCAGTGTTAAGTTGGGATTTTATTATAGTTGGGTTTTGAGAGTGTGCTTCTCATATGAGGTATCTAATGGTTTTGAGTGTTTATCTCTTGTGCATGATTGTTTATTATGAGATTTATGTTAACTAGAATAGATAAAATTAATGATTTTCAACTATAGTGGTTATATATAATGATTTATCCATTCATTGATAATGTGTTTCATTTTATTATCATACATTACTAGTTAAATATATTTTGTCTCAAAAAGTGTAGGAATTTGGTGATATATGGATAAAAGTTTAATCATATTACATAAGAAGACACCTTAGTATACTAAGGGTTTTGAAAAGTTATTAGATTTTTTAATTTCCAATTGATCCATTGATGGGAGAATAAAATTTTTGTGTCATAAATATAAATTCATAATATGGTTGATGAGATATGAAACTTATGAACACTTGATATTGAATCAATTCCATACTAAATATCTGTATTGGATTTGTCATGGAAAATAAAATGATAGAGAATGTCTTAGAACTAATGTAAATAAATCAGAATGGGCATGCTACTTCCTTGATAGTGTGGACTTAAATTTAAAACCTAATAAATGATGTATTTTGAATTATAGGGAAACATCATCAACATCAAAACATATCAGTACAACTAGTCAAGGCTACTACAAATATTAACTTGAAAAATGGTGTTTTTGGAACCTCAGGACTACCATATCAATATTTTAACATATAAATGGATATTTGATACTAAATATTCAATATCAACCAGATAGAAAATCAATAATATTTCATAATATAGAAAAACCAGTTGGGAGGAATTGAAATATTACACAAACACAATTGGAATTATTACAAGTGGATAGATATGTGGTACTAAATAGTCAAATTATAGATCCATTCATTGAAGAACTTAAGTTACAAACAAAGAGATATATGAGATTTCGAACACAGAATGAGACAAATATAACAAAATCTATTAATAAAGGCCTGCTAGAATGGTTTTCATGTCATGTAACTCTGTAAATATTGAAATTCGTTATATTAAGTAATAAATATTTTATTTAAATATAAGAATGTATATTAATTTTTATAGATCATGAATATCGATATTCAAGATGAATTGTTGAGAGATTTGAAGTTTTTGGCTCAGATTCCTCTAAAGAATTCTAGGAAATTTGATTCTTACAATGTGAATGGATTAAAATTTCAGATAGTTGATCTGGAAGAAGGTTTTAAAACATATAATAGTGGTATATTTAATTTTTTTTAACTGGGATACTATGGAAAGTTGAATGATATCTTCGAATTAAACTACCACATTCATTTTCTAGATTTTTTATTAAAATTAAACATTATCCACATATCTTTGTATCATAAGAAAAAATGGCAGATTATGTGGAAAATGTATTAGATTAAGGGTGGAGTGTATTTTCACACATGAAACAAAGAAAATTGTATGATATGGGTAATGAAGTATAAAAATTAACTTGGGACATTGAATCTCATTGATGGTAATAAATTGACTTATTTTTCCATGATTATGTTGAGAATATTAATCTTTCAAGGGTGGATGAAGAAGAAAAAGTAACGATGGAGAATGATAATAATATTATTGAAATAGAAAATTATTGTATGTGCAATAATCCATTAAATTATCAACTATCTATTTATTATATTATTTATTTTCAATATTTTGAATATGTTATTGTATTTAAATTTATTTTTATGCATGAAGTGTTTAATTTTGAAAAAATAAATGTTATAATTATTTTAAAATATGTATTCTGAAATATTTTTTACTTTTAAAATTTATAGGAATGATGAGGGAAAATGTTTCAATGATAGGAGTCGATTGAAACCAGATGGTCTTACTATCATAACCAGACTCATTAGGGACATACTATCCAGTGATAATCTAAGTGTGATCACCCTATGCCTACCTAAAATAGGCTAGGGGATGTCGACTAGTGCCAAGTAGGAATATCCTACATATGGGAGGCATTAACCTAAGGTACATGTACATACAGATACATCTCTAATCCTATAAAATGGTGAAATTTAAAACCACACAATTGATACCAATGCATGAAAACATCTAAATCCCACCATAAAAGTATGAAAAAAAGTGTTTAAATTGATAAAGGGGCCAAATACAAGCCCAACCAAAAACTGAACAGGAGTCCAACCTACTTAGAAGGATGGGACTAATATCAAATGCAACACTCGGTAAACACCTTAGTTTTTCTAGCCCAATATAATATTTTTCTTCTCCTTGTCCTCCTAGGACTCCGTTAAAAGGTTCATCATCTTCATAAGACATGAAATGTGTGACAAAATCCCATGGAGGGGTTAGTATAACAATACCTAGTAGGACACTCCAAAATCACTAAGAATAAAGCATTAAGAGTGGGCATCTCATAAATACGCAGGTGTGTCAACAATATAAGACACATATCGATAATAAATAATCCCAAATATACTCATAATAGACAACCAACATCAAGGGAGTTACAACCAATATTTCTAGACATAGGATTCCAATTGATACTTCTAGGTAATTCTCATTTTAGGATCACTCACTCCATGAGCTATACTGCCACTGACCACACTCATCTAGGAGGTTATGCTCATCTGGACTTTCCAAGAAGGTTCTTACTATATCCCAAAAGATTATTATGTTGAGATAGGCGATCACACCTAGAACAGTTGAGGGACAACACCAACCCTACTGGATCAATCTAATAGATAGGGGATCGATGCCCTATGTATGGGGGTCATGCTGATACCATGAAACCCGCCTAGGAAGTATATAATAGAGGACCCCACCCCAATACTCATATAGGGATTCTGAAAACTATATCGGAATTAGAAACCATATAGGGGTCATAGTCATGTTTTGAGGATGTAAATTTGTGATGTACCCTCATAGGGATGGACTAAGGAACCATACTCGACTGAAACTGGTCTAAACTAAGGAAATAAAGGTTTCCAAGATATCTCAGAGAAAGTACATGGAATGTATAGAGAGTACACTGTGTATACCTATAACCCTAAACATATTCGTGTACATGTCTATGCTCCTCTTTGGATGTTCATGTATACCTAGTCATTCTTGTGTATTGTGGTTATTCACATGTACCTAGTCATGTTAGAGTACTGGGTTATGCCTGTGTACTCTGTCTATGCCCATTTTTTTTATCTATTTCCATGACCATGTACTCCAAAATTATGCATCTGGAAGCCATCATCGGGTCACATGGCATGTGATATTTATTTTTCTAAGTGAACCCTATCACCATATCTAGGGGTACCACATGACGTGTATCTTAGAATTACACACCATGTAATGAGGGATTCATAGAAACATGTGGTTTCTTCATGCGTACTCCCACACCACCATAGATTATGGATCTGTCACCAATATCACCCAGGTATTGTGGATCCCATCCATCCAAGCCTTATTGTCATCGGAGATCTGATTTCAACCATCCAAAACAATTGGGAAACCATTGTTGTCATCATGCATCAAACCAAGAAGAAATGGAACCTCTGATCTGATCTTGTTCCACCTCCATTCACCCACTTTCATCATCACACCTCAATTACACCCTCAATCATTAACCATGGCCATGGTATTGATCTGTTGTGCTGAATAATTGTGATGAAATGATTGAATACCAGGTATTCATTGAGTTGTGGGAAAAATAAAATTCTTGCGATGAATGTGTGAAGAAATAGGGTAGAAAATCACAAACCACAAAATGATGAATGAACCATATCCATTTTTCAGGTCGGATTCAATCCATTTTTGTTAGAATGATGAATGAATTAACCAAAAAATTATCAAATCAACCATCCATGCATGAATCAATTATTATTAATGGAATTTATCCTTGTTCGACATAGGATTAAAAAAATAGGATGAATCCAAATAAATAAAACATCCTAACTAAATTTTATATTAGTCACTGATGAAGAACGATCATGCATCATAGTTGTTAGTGAAATCCATAAACTCGGTTGGTGTATACAATCCCTATGGTATTGATTTGATCCTCCAATCTATTTTTGTATGACAATGATCTTCTCCAACACTCTCTCTCAATTCTCAAGGTTGTGTGGATAACCCTATGAATTTTCCATAATATCATATTTTTAGAATATATATAGGTTTTTTGATTTAATTAAACAATTAAATAAAATATTTATTTATTTATTTATTTATCCACCCACAATGGAAACCAAGCCAAACACCCAATGCACATAAGGATTATATCATTACTAGGGTAAATCCCACACTCTAAACTCAATGGAGGCCTTAGATTTACAATCTAATCTTCAATTCTAGAGTTATTATAATATTTTAGGAAAAATATGTGCATGTGATATTAATATATTTAACATTTTTATAATATCAATATCATGATCACTATGACTTGGAATCTTGCATTATCTCAGTAACTAGATCTAAAAATATTACTAGATATATTTCAATGCTTTACATGGAAAAAACAGAAATATTACATTCTCTGCACCTTATGGGTTTTTATCCTGAGAAGTTAAAAAAATTACTACTAAAAAAGGTGTGGATACTAATCTCATGTATGGGTCTCCCACTCCAAAGTGATCTCATATATATTCTTGTGATTCCATTGGACACACACCAATAGAATCACTCACCCATGGAGAATATTTTCCTACTGATCCTCAATCTATATCAGGTACACTGCAAAGTTATTTTCATCCTCTATATCCATCTCTCCCCAGTTGATAACATGTGATGGGTTGTGCACATACCTCCTCATATATGAAACATGGAAGGAATTATATACCCAATATAACTGTGGTAGTAGGGCCAAGTAGTATTACATCTCATCGACCCTATGTAGTATCTGGAAAGCGTCAATGAATCTCAGATATAACTTACAACCCCAAAAAAATCTCTATAATCCATGTTGAGGTGAGTCCTTTAGGAACACATGGTCTCCTCCCTCAAACTCCAAAGGCCTCCATCATTAGTATACATAGAAATTCTAATGAATATATGTAGTTCTTATCTTCTCCTAAATGATTTGAAACTTCTTTGTAATAGCTTTCTCCAACTCTAGGCCCATGAGTGTTGACTCACCTAGATCATTCTAACATAGTGTTTACCTATAGGATTAATCATACAAGACCTCAAATATTGTCATACTGATGGTGGAATGGTAGCTATTTTTATATGAAAACTCTACCAAAGATAGTTGATCCTCTCAACTATGTCCAAAGTCTAACATGCATGCCTACATCATATCCTCTCGAACCTGAATGGTTTACTCAGTCTAGACATTAGTCTCAAGGTAAAACATTGTTCTCAAACGCAACTGAATCTCAATGGCCTCTAATAATCTGCTCCATAATCATGATTTGAAGTGATCATCGTGATCTGAAATGATTATCGAGGGAACTCTGTAGATACGGACTATCTCTGGAATGTAAAGGCATCCCAATCTCTCAACTAGACTCTATTTTTGGATATCTAGGAAGTGGAAAAACATGATGATTTAGTCTATGATCACCCATATGGAATAATGTCCTCTAGAAATTTATTGAAACCCAATAACAAAGTCCATAGATATCTGTTTATGCCCTCCAAATAAGCATCGACAAAATTAAAGAGGAAGAAATACCTAAATATGGGTATTATTTTCCCAAAAAATCAAAGGATGAGAAGGATGGTCAAGACTTGTGGATCGCATGAGCCTCTGAGGGTCTCATGATTGCATGACCATTTCAAGGTCACAAAAAGGCTCCAACATATGACACATAACCCATGGAAAGTCCCACAGATCCCACTTCAATGAACCTTCTTACTCTTAAGAAGGCTCACCATACAACTAATGGTTTCATGGTGATAGTTGAATGAGCACCCTACGGCCGCATGGTTTTTCATTGGAAATTTCCTGACAAACAACCCAAAATACTTCGAAAATAAGGAGGGGTGATATCCAAATAGAGATGCCCCTATTGGTCATGAAGATCATGCACCATATCATTATTTTAAAGAATAAAATTCCTTGATGATATCCAAGCTAACACACATGGACCCAAAACCTTTTAAAGAAAAAACAAAATAGATAAAAGTGAGTAGGCGAGAGGTGTGAGAGGTCACTAAAAGACATGATACGTGCCCTTAGAGACCCGTGAGACATCACGAGACCTCAACGACACGTCTGCCTCATCTTGTGAAATCCATTTGGCTTGTCAGCCTTGCCACACAAAATTCCTTGGGTATGTCAATGCAACCCTTTGGTGCACTAAGGACAAACAAATATATTTTTCCAATGAAATGATCGCTCCTCCTTATATGATCCATATTGTTCACATGATGCATCACCAAAAAATAGAGAAATTTTTGTTAACATTACTCATGCAATCCTACATGAATCCTAATCTTTGTAACATAAAACAAAGGAAATAAAAGAGGGAGGAGGCATAAGGTACTCTTGGTCATTGAAAAACATGCAACATTCCCAAGGAAGTATGTAGTGTGGTCCCGCAAGACCCCTAGACAAACCATCCTTGTCTCTTGAGACCCCAACACAAGTCACCCAAGGTCTCACGGATGCCTTTCAATAGGAATTTGGAACTTGAGAAGGACCTTGGGCATGCCATCATAATGGAATGCAAGTCCTTCGACACATATACATTATAAAACAAGTCTCCATTAATTGGATATAATACAATAATGGAGGATTTGATGGAAGAGACTCATGATTTCTGAAAATCAAGTGACATGCTCGGATCGGTCCATGGAAAAGACTCGTGAAGATGCATGGTTCCATATCCCTTCGCCGACTCTAGCCTGGACTCACTCTAGGTATGCAGCACAAAGCGCCAGAAAATAGGGGTGGTGATACCTATAAATTCCCTACTCCAACATAAAGAAAAGTTTGGAATCTGATCGGCTACTACATGAAGTAAACTCTCAAGTGTAAGGGTCCCAAGTATCACAGCAGACTTATCAAAGCAATTGATCATGAGACCAGTTGACCCTCCATTAGGTAATACACTAGCGAGCAACCGGAGTAATCATGCACCAGGCATAAATCCCTCCATGTGATCAATCATATTTAACATGAAGGAATTATGGAAAGATGTGTGAAGATCATACCGCATTTCTTACAGATCATGCAATACCCAAAGACAATCGATACTAAATAAATATAAGTCACTCGCAATACAAGGGTTAGAACCAAGATTAGAAGTGGAAGACTTAATTAAAGGACATGCTTGCAGACCCTTATGGGCTTCACATAATTCATTCAAAGATAGATGACATCACCAAGTCATGTCACTCGAATCTTAAGACACTACTTCATCATTCTATCTAGGACATGTGAAATACTCTAGACATGTCATATCAAGTCACATGGTTCCCCCCACGGGCATTACTTTGGTCTCATGAATCCCTTTGGCTCTGTCACCCGAGACTTGTGACATCCTTTAGATACGTCACCTGACTCATACAATGGTGTTCACTCATATCAGTTGAGTCATGTGGTTGCATCTGGGAATGACAACCTATATCTCACGACACCCTCTGGGCAGGCCATTTGAGACTTGTGATGCCCTCCAGACATGTCATCTAGGTCTCACTAGGTCTCCCAAAAGATGTCAGCTGATAAACATGACATCCTTCAGACTGTTCCACATTGACTCTTATGAAACCCTCCATATGTGTCAAGACAGGTCATGTAATGTCTCCTAGGATATTCCAACTAGGTCATGAAACACCCTATAAACAATAAGGTCGTGTCAATAGGGAAACCTCAGCGTATAAGCCCTGACCTAAAATGAAATATGATAACTCTGATTCCTTCCATAACTGGGATACGTAGGACACCTTCTTAAGGCCCAAGATCTATACCAAACACTCGAAGGGTTGTTCTAAAACACAAGTTTCATATCTATGTGCCATGGGGATGATCATTTTCTCCCCCTTGTTTCTCACCCCAAGCATAGCTCACATGGTATTAGGGGGATGAAACAAACACCTCATTGGGCAATATGAACCTCCATAATGGGATAGGTCCTCCTTAGTGTGAAAGCTCCGACATAAAGGGAACTAAAAAGAATCTTATTCCTTCCATATTTGGGATATATAGGTTACCTTTCCCTGAGGTTCAAGATCCATATTAATCATTCAAGGAAACCCTAGCATATAATTGCCTTATTCAAAGTAATGACATTGATTATTTTCTATCCCTTATTTCTCATAATGAGCATGGATCATGTGGGATCATGGAGTAAAAATGATCATATCATCTACACCATAAACCCCCGTAATGGTATAGGGAAACCTTAGTGTGTAATCCCTGACCTAAAATGAACTAAAACAACTCTAATTCTCACTATACTTGGGATACATAGGACACCCCCTCAGGGTTTGAGCACAAATATATGGTGTCTCGGTACCCGAACATATATCCTCTCTACATGACACTAAAATGCATGGGAATAAAAAAACTAAATGGGTTTTGATTCTAGAAATAACCAGGATATGTAGGATGCCTCATAATGTCTCAATCCCCTCATCGAAATATTAATTGCTTCCTTACATGGAAGCATATTCTGAAGCATTTTGTTATACGACTTCAGCATATAAGAAACTACCCATTACTAGAAAATGATGGAGAACCTCAAGTATATATAGATGTATTAACTAGAGGGATCCTAGTATTTTTCATATAAAATAGAATTAACCTATAATAGTTTCATTAGGGTAACCGGTCCCATATTGGGATTAGGAATAGATTCACAAAAATATCTTAAATTTATAAGAGAGTCCCAAAGTAGGTAATAATTCCCCCAAAAAAGGTGTGATGAGCCCTACCTCCCATCCGCTCGGCCAATGCGAGTCCCCAAGAGTCATTGGGCCTGAAAACCCAAATGACCATCAGCCTTTGGAAAGTAGGTATATACCCAGCTATGAATGAGGGAACCATTGGGAGTTTTTAGGGAAGATGAAATAGATGTAAAACATGATGTGTGTGATTGAGAGAGGCCATAAGATATCCATCAATCAAACCATCAAATGGGGGAACCCATTCTACATTCATGTCAAATCCCAATGAAACAAAAATAGTGAACCTGATATGAATCTCTATGAATAATAAACATTTAGGTTATAATCCATCGAGTTGTGTTGCTTTCTCCCTATATAAAAATAACACGGATAGACTCAACATGAATCTATTGGGATAATTTGTTCTGTAAACCATATATAAAAAAATCAGTAAGATCATCATAAACCAGGATTCTTGTAAGTCTATCATTTCACTCACAAGTCCATGTGAATAGAATGGATGGAAAGGGAATACAAGACAATTGTGTTAACCTTGCATATATGATATATCATTTTCATGCCTATGATATAGAACTGATCAGTACCCTTTCTCCTTGTTGTCTATGTGGTTGCAAATACTACTCTCATTAATAGAATCCCCACCTGAGGAAATGTCTTTATCATCCATCATTCGCTCTAGTAACTCATTTGTCGATGCACCCCCCACAAGTCATAAATAAATATCACCTTATTGATAGATATACTGGTAGGTGGTGAATATGATGGTTCGAGAGTACCAATAACATGGTACGATCCTGACCATGGAAGATACCTATGATATTCTCTAATCACAATAGCCATAGAATCTACATCACTTGGAAAAGTCTGTTGTTAAGCCAATATCCCTCATCACTACGACTAACCGCTTTGGGAGATTATCCCCGAGTGTTATAATTTCTACATTCTATATCTAACGAAGGTAGACCAGGAGGATAAATATGGTTCCCTTTTAGTTTTTCTTCTTCTAAAGAGGGTACTTATCAACCACATTCACCAACATCGCCCCATTGATGCCCATCAGTCTCCCACATAAGCAGAGGTAGTCCTCAAAGGAATAAGAAGCCCAAGGAAGGAAAAGCGGCTCACATAGAAAAGGTTGTTCGCAGAGTAGGGGAGGTATGCAGAGCATTGGTGGTATATAGATCTTAAGTAGTACATAGTTCTTAAACTGTACATGGATCATCAGCAGTACATAGATAATTTCCCATCTGTGAAGTAGAGGCAGTTCACGGAAGAGAAGGTTATTCGTGAAGTACTGGCACCACACAATTCAAGGAAGTTTGTGGTGATAGTTTTCCGGAATAGTTAGTGTGACACAATTCATGGGGACATTTCATGAAGTTAATAAAGTTCATGGAGGATATTGGAAAGTTTTTGGTGATTATAAGGAAGTTCGTAAAAAATCTAAAACAGTTTTTTTAAGAAATTTCCACAAACTAAAAGTATTCAAAAGAGAACTGATACTATATTCACTACTAATGTTTTTAATTAAATAATAAGAAACAAATTTTGATGATTCTATATTGATATTATATTCATTGAATTAATAATCACATAAGAAGTTTGTGATTCCAGAAATAATAAGAATAAGAGATCTCAATGAAGTTGACTTTTCACTGAAGAAGAATAAAGAAGAAAAAAAGAAGATCTAGTAACCAAATTGATACCATATGATCATAATGTGGGTCAAATAAAATCCATTTTTCATCATTCCATAACACATTTATATTATTGGGACTGATATAAGAAGAAGTTAGTGTAGCTATCAAGTTTGTTTTTGGGAATAAGTAAGAGTAGTTTCTTGCATTTTTTGTGTAAGTAACAAATTGAAGAAGAAGGCTATGGAAGAACAAATCAAAATTGTGACATCAGACAAGACTCAACTGGTGGAGGAATTTCTTGGTATTATAAACCCTCATTAACAAGGAGAAGAATATATTATGAGGTAGTATAAAGATCTAGCCAGGATCTATGAAACACACATTATTGGATTGTTTTCAAAGTTCTTTATGGTTGTAAGGGTATATCCTACTCATTGTAACCATGTAAAAGGATTATTTTCTAATGTTTGTGTGGTTAAGATTATTTCTAACCATTTCAAGTACATAGATACTCTTGTTGATTAGTGAACATTATAAAAATATCATGTTCTATCATTACTGCTTTTATATACTTGCATGTGATAGGTGAAAGAGAATAAGAGAATCAAGATCCTAATAGGTATAATAGGTACAGGGATAAAAAGTTTAAATTGGATTAAAAAGACCCCAATAATTATTCACACCCCCTCTCAGTGTTAGGTATATCCCAAACTAGTCCTTACAATTGGTATCATAGGGGGTTCACCTTTTTTAGATTTTCTACAGTGAATATATTCTCTTTTGAAGACTTGAGTTCCTTTAACGAGTCAACAATAAAGTGTATTTTTGGTGAATATTCAGTTACCTCTAAACAGAAGTCTATATATACCAAGACCATGATGAATAAAAAAATAAGGAGCAGATAAAGTTGAAAAAGAAGACCCTATTATATAAAGAATAGGAAGTATTTGTTTCTCTATACCTTGCTAAAAATTAAGACCTATCAAATATGTAAAGTAATGAGGTGGTGTCTCAAGTTTCCACCAAGAAAATAGATAACCTTCCTACCTCCAGTGATAAGGAGGTATGTGTTATTACATTTAAAATCATTCCTAGGGATAAAAATGCTAGAACAAGTGGTGATGATGATCAATATACAATTTCTCAAGAGTTATCAGTTGATAGATTAAGAGTTATTCTTCATGGTATTCTATAGTAAAGTATATCCCTTGTATATGGAGTATTTAAATGTATGAATGAAGATCTCACCCCACTAGAATAAGAAACTGATGTTTTGGAGAAGGGCTTGCAAGAAAAAAAATCAATCTTTACAACTCTCCAGATAGGTTGGAACATTTTAATAAACAAAGAGGGAAATTGAAATTATTAACTCAAAATTTCTCAAAAAAAATTTAAGAGAAATAGGGAGTAAATAATACTATGGAAGAAAATATCCATTCACTTAAAGATAATCTGAATAATATCAATGAGTTCAAGGGTTTAAATTTGGAAGAAACTTCCAAGAATATCAAGGAACTTGACACTTTGTTACAAAAAAAATGAAGATGCATGAAGATGAAGTTGAAATAATGATTAAGGCTTGTAAAGAGAATATTATTATGATTTAATATTATAAAATAATCCTCAATATGAAATTTCTATAATTGGAAGCTCATTTTCCCAATCTTGAGATGACACATATTGATACTTTACAAAAGAAGGGAACAATTTATACTTGTACTCAATGGTATTTGGAGGAATCTAAGGTTGAAAGACCTCTAATGTGTGATAAGAATGCCATGAATTCATTCAATGATCTATCACAAGAAATTGAGAAAGAAAAGGTACCATTTATACCATCTTGAACCAATGTTTCTAAAACTATTATCATGAACAGTGTAGGTTGTAAAACAAAATCTAAACAATTATGTATGAATAAAGGTGAGAATAATCCAACCACTATGACTAGGGTGGATAGAAAAAAGAATATTGCAGTTGATTCCCCCACAGAAATCACAAAAAATCATGAAGAAGACTCGAATATCAGATATAGAATATGTCATGAAATCAAGATTTGTGGTTCAATGTTGGTGTTGCAATATATTTGGGAACTGTGTATTAAACTGTTGGTATAATCCTCAAAATTTATAATCATAAAGTAATCTTATCTCAAGGGGGAATTCTAGAAAATAAGAATCAACATCCATAGGTCCAGAAGCATCTGTATACTACAAACAAATTTATAATGCTTGATAACATATGTGATGTATACAATGGTAGTGGTCATAAGGTTGGTACATTCTCATCTCAACATTTATCCAAAGATGATAAGAAAATAATATCATGGAAGATGGCCAATAATTAAGAATGTAACTTGGGAAGAAATCAAAAGAATTATCTAAAAAAAATTCCCCCAAGAAGATTACAATAAGGAAAGATGATAAGACCTTGGATTATAAATACAATAATTTGAATGGTGGTGCATCCAAAAGAACTACTAAGAAGGATGACACTCAGAAGAACTCATGTGGAAGATACAAACCTGTTTCCACAGTTCCTAATGACATGTTAGTTATCTAGCCTGACGTTTTGGAAAGAATGAAGAAAATTGAAGATGCACAATCTAAGTCTAGTGCAATAGGAAATGAAAATATTCCACATGATGGAGAAAAATTGAATGGGAGTTTCCAAACAAAAGGAAACTCTTGTGTGAAAAAAGTTTTGTGTGAGAGATTCAATAAATTTGGTCACATTGCAAAAGGTTGTAAAACTATACTACTTCAACAAGAAGTAGTTATCAAGAGGATAAATAATGTATCATCTATGAAGGATGTTAAGAAGAAAAGTTCTCCGCACAAAGCAGAAGAGGGTGTGAAGAGATCCATATTGCCTCAACATAAATCAGAATAGAAGTTCAAATGTGCAAGCATGAATACTGGATCAAATAGAGAAACTTGGTCGAGAAGAACATCTAAACCTTACGGTTCATATTAATCATCAAAGGAGGATCCACCTTATTCCATTAAATATTTTTGTATTGTATATGTGCTTATTATATAGGGAATTGAAGTTGAAGCAAGTTCTTAGGGGGAGAACCTGATAAGTAGTGAGTTATATCAATTCTTGATAGAAAATCTAAAGAAGATACCATCCCTGATGAGTTTGATACCTGAATAGCTAGGATAAATAATATTCCATCTTGTTTTCATCATAATTCTTTGTATTTTTAAGAACAAATGTTCTTGAATATCATCCTTATTTAAGTTTATAAAGTCATTCAATATGGACTATCTCAAGTTGAAGAACCATTCTGGCGTATTCTCTATGCTGTAATTTCATGAAATCCATTCTTGATGAGATCAGCCATTATGAAGATAATGAGAAGTGTTTCCCTTTATGGGGAGATAAATAAAGAAGCTTTGAAAATTATTATTTCAATATATATCAAATATAAATATTCTATAAATTTCTTGAAGATCTTATCATTGTAAAAGGTATGTGTCTCTTAAATCTCTCATCCTTGGTTATCAAAAATAAAAAAAAATTACAATGGGGGAGAAATTGAATTATTCAGTGATATAAGAATAATTGAAGTTACCTAAGGTCATTAATCCTACCTATCGCACTTGAATGTTTTTGATCCATTTGTTGAAGTGAGTGTAGGAGTTTCAGGTCGATTATTCTTAGAAATATTCATCTCACATTTAGTAACTTTATCCAAAAATTGAAGTGAATAATCCTTGAAGACAATTATTTGAGTTCTCATTTCTTAAGGTATCATGATTAGTGGGTAATGGATAGCTTTGTTTTCTAAATCAAATAATATTTTTTTCTACACTGAGCACAGATCAAATAAAATTAAAGTGAGATGATGGATGGAACATTGATTAAGTAAGGATTGATACCCTATTTCCCATGAAATTTGTATTTATTTTCAATAAGGGGGGGGAGAAAGTGAAATGACATTTTGAAAAGTAAATAGGGAAGAGAAGATAATAGTTACACATATTGACACATTCATTTGGAAAGAACATTGAAGTTATTTCCAACAAATACAACGGGGGAGATTATAGAGCCCACTTTGTGTATGGATTTTTTTTTCAACTGATTGTCAATGGTGTTCAATATGTGGAAATACCCTTTTTTATGGATTTTATTTGTTGTCAACTGATTTTCAATGGTGTTCAAAAAGTATTTCTTTTGGATTGTTAGCCTTGCTACATAGAAGTCATCAGGTATGTACGAGAAACCCTTTGGCGCACTAAGGACAAACGAATGGATTTTTCCAATGAAATGATTAAGCCTCCCCATATGAACCATATTGGTCACATGACGCATCACCAAAAAATAGAGAAACTTTTATTACCATTACTCATGAAATCCAGCATGAATCCCAACCTTTGTCACATAAAACAAATGAAATAAAAGAGGGAGGAGGCAGAAGGTACTCACAGTCATTGAAAAACATGTGATGTGTCTGAGTAAGTCCACAACACAGTCCCCTAAGACCCCTAGAAAAACTATCCTTCTCTCTCAAGACCCCAAGGAAAGTCACCCAAAGTCTTTAGGATTCTTTTCATCAAGAATTTGGATCTTGCGAAGGCCCTTGGGCATGCTAGTATAATGGCATGGAAGTACTTCGACACACCAGTATGATCAAACAGGTCCCCATTAATTGGATATTATCCAATAATGGAGGTGTTGATGGAAGAGACTCACAATCACTAAAAATCATGTGACACGCTCAGAGTGGTCTATGGTAGAGACTTTCGAAGACACGTGGCTCCAGATCCATTCACCAAATCTATCCTAGAATCACGCTAGATACACTATACAAAGTGCCAAAAAACAAGAGTGGAAATGCCTATAAATTCACCACTCCAACACAGAGAAAGGGTTAGACTTTGAATGTCTAGTATGTGAAGTAAACTCACAAAAAAAAGGGTCCTAAGCATCATATTAGACTTCTCAGAGAAACCAATTATGCGACCGGCTGACCCTCCATCAGGTAATACACCAGTGAGAAGTCGGAGTAATCATGCTCCATGCATAAATCCCTATGCATGATCAATCATAGATCACACGAAGGACTTTTGGAAAGACATGAAAAGAGCATACCGCATGTCTTACAGATCATGAAAGACCCAAAGACAACTGATACTGAATAAATCTAAGGCTCACCCAATACAAGGGTTGGAGCTGAGATTAGAAGTGGAATACTTAAGAAAAGGACATGCTCGCTGACCCTTATGCACTTTGTGTAAGTTATCCAAAGAAATAAGAAATCACTAAGTCATGTTTCTTATATCTTGTGACACTACTTCAGCATGCTATATGGGACCTGTGAAATACTCCATACATGTTAGATTAATTCACACAGTTACCCTCGAGGATATCACATTGATCTCACAAAACCCTTCGGGTCCATCACCCAAGACTTCTGACATCCTTCATATACATCACTTGAGTCATAAAATGGTGTTCGCTCATATCAGTTGAGTCTCACAGTTGCATCTGGGCATGACAAACAAGATCTCACAACACCCTCTAGGGAGGCCAGTTGAGACTCGGGATGCCCTCCAAACATGTCGTCCATGTCTCGCGTGGTCTCCCAGAAGGTGTCAGCCAAGATACACAACATCCTTGAGACTGTGTAACATTGACTCTTGTGATAGCCTCTATATGTGTCAAGATGGGTCATGTGATAGCTCCTAGGACATTCTAACTGGGTAATGAAACACCCTCTGGATAGAAAGTCCATGTCAACAGAGCAACCTTAGTGTGTAAGCCCCAGTATAAAATGAACTATGATAACTCTGATTCCCGCCATAACCGGGATATATAGGATGCCTTCTTAAGGCCCAAGCTCTATACCAAACACCCCAAGGCTTGTTCTAACACACAATTTCTATAACTATGTTCCATGAGGCTGATCATTTTCTCCCCCTTGTTTCTCACCCCAAGCATAGCTCATGTGGGATTACGAGGATGAAACAAACACCTCATTAGGCAATATGATCCTCCATAATGGGATAGGGAAGCCTCAGTGTGTAATCCCTGACATAAATAGAACTACAATGACTTTGATTCCTACCATATCCAGGATATGTAGGCTACCTCTCCCTGTGGTTCAAGCTCTATATTGATCATCCAGGGAAAATCTAGCATCTAAGTACCTTATTCAAAGCAATGATATTGGTTGTTTTATAACCCTTATTTATCACAATGAGCAGGGCTCACGTGGACTTAGGGCACAACAATGATCATATCATATGCACTATAAACCCCCGAAATGGTACAGGGAAACCTCATTGTGTAAGCCCCAACCTAAAATGAACTATGACAACTTTGATTCTCGCTATACTTTGGATACATAGGACACCCCCTCATGGTTCAAGCTCAAATATCTTGTGTCTCAATAGTCGAACATATGTCCTCTACACAGGAAACTAAATTGTATGGGACTAAAGAAATACATGGGTTTTGATTCCTACAATAACTAGGATATGTAGGAAGTCTCTTAATGGCTCAATACTCTCCTCAGAATATTAACCACCTCCTTACATGGAATCATATTCTGAATAATTTGGTTCTACTACTTCAGCATATAAGCAAACACTCATTATTGTAAAATGATAGAGAACCTTGGATACATACAGATGGATTCACTAGATGGATCCCAATATTTTTTATATAAAAGATAATTAACCTATAATCATTTTTTAGGGTAATTGGTCCCATATATGTATTAAGAAGATATTCAGAAACATATCTTAAATCTATAATAGAGTCTCAAAGTAGGAAATAATTCTCCCAAAAAATGGTGTGATGAGCCTGGAATCCCATCCTCTCAAACAATGTGAGTCCCCAAGAGTCACTAGGCCTAGAAACCCAGATGACCGCCAGACTTTGGAAAGCAGTTCTGAACCCAGCTATGGATGAGGGAACCATTGGGAGTTTTTAGGGAAGAGGAGACATATGGAAAACCTGATGTGTATGATTGAGTGAGGCCTTAAGATATCCATAAATCAAACCATCAAAGGTGGGAACCCATTCCATGTTCACATTAAATCCTGATGGAACAATATCTTATCCCACTTCCACTCTGGCACCTTAGGTGGCTGAGCTAAACCCACTAGAACCTTGTTCTTATCCTTTACCTAGTAACAAGTGAGGCATCAAGAGACAAACTTTGCTACAAAATAATTTATTTCTAGACACCGAAACTGATTTTGGAGGTCCTGGTAATTCTTTTCAACACTTGGATGTACCACTAAAGGGGATGTATGAAAATCCCTCATCACATCCTCCTACAACGTCACTAATAACATAGTTTATCCTTTAAAAAGGATGATGTTCTCCCCACCATCATCAAATTAATTAGGATAAATTATATTATATATATGAGTACATAAGTTCTCATAGTTGGTATCTCCCTTATTAGCCTCCCTAACAAACTATAGAAGTGGTGGGGTAACAACCATAAACTACAGATATGATTCACCATCCTTGTCTATTGGGGCAACTGTAATGCGGCTAACTGCTCTGAATCCTCATTCAATAATTGTGAGAAAGATATACTATTGAGAGAAACTTCTAACACATTTCCCTTCTCATAAGTATAGAATATCTCAAAGTCATAATCCTAGAGAAATAATATTTTTTACCCATATCTCAAGTTAATATCATTCTGAGAGAATATATACTTGAGACTCATGTTACTAGATTAGATGATAAACTACTCACCCATAAGGTATTGTTTCCATATTTTTAGGGTGAAGACTATATATTTTAACTCAAGATCATGGGTAACATAGTTCTCCTCATTTCATCTCAATTTTCTAGACCCATAGGTAATCACAGTCTACCTCTATATGAAAAAAAACCAAGCTTGATCCCTTAGGCATTGCAGAACACTACGTACTCAAAACCCTCCTCTGGAAATCTCAAGATGGTAGAACTCATCAACCTCTAATTTAGATTCTAAAAATATTACTATTGCATCTCCATCCACATGAAAGGATGCCCCTTCTAGGTAAAATAAATCAAATGTATTAATACCTTGTAGAAATTGGGTATGAATCTCCTCTAATAGCCTGCTAACACAAGGAAGATATGAACCACCACATGCTCTTGGATAGATCATAAGATAAAACTACCTCAACCTTTTCTAGATCCATTTCTACACTTTAATCTGATATGAAATGTCCTAGAAAGTGGACCTCCTAAATCTATAACTTACACTTTAATATTTTCCCATAAATCTAATGCTCTTGGAGTGTGTCCAGTACCATCCTCAAGTGTCTCATGTGCTCCTTCTCATATGATGAGTACACTAGGATATCATTGATGAAGACAAACATATCCAAATATAAGAAAGGATTAAATATCTGATTCATGAGTCCCATAAACAATTTTGGGGAGTTCTTAATTCCAAAAGGCATAACCAAGAACTCATGGTGACCATAGTGATATCTGAATTTCATATTCAGTATATCCTCATCCTTTACTCAAAGCTGGTGATAACCTGGTCTGAGGTAAATCTTTAAGAACCATCACGTCCCTCTCAATTGATCTAATAGGTCATCGATCCTTGGTAGTGGATACTTATTCTTCACATTCACTTGGTTCAGGAACTGATAATCCATGCACAACCTCAATCTTTCATCCGCCTTCTTGGTGAACAACACTAGGGCTTTCCATGGGAAACACTGGGTCTAAAAAATCCCTTCCTTTCTAGGTCCTCCAACTTTACCCTCGTCTCATGAAGCTCTTTGAGAGACATATGAAATGCTGTAATAGATATCGGGTTCATCCCTAGGTGAAAGTCAATGAAAAATTCAATCTCTTTGTGGGGAGGTAATTTTGGTATGTCTTTAGGAATGACATCCTCATACTCCGCCAACACTACACGAAGTTCAAAGCTCATAGCATGCACTGATCCAAGGGGAATTCTATGTATCTGGTTATTAATTGGTTTCACCCACCTATATATGAGCTCATCCTACTCTTCCTAGGTTTCCTTCTCACCCATGAAGGAAAACCTCATCCTATCTCCACAGATACATCATATCCTTTTCCTGAAAAATTAAATCTAGGAATGAACTATGGATAGCCATTCCATACCTAAGATGATGTTGTAAGGTCTAATAAATTATATAAAGATACCCCATATGAATATCTAACCTCTAAGCATCATATCACACTATCATCATAAGTGTGTGATCATCGAGTCACCTCTGGTTGGAGTCTCCAAGCACAAGGTTTGATCCAATGGTTCAACTAGAATCTATAAGTCTTTAACCAAAGAAGTGGAAAGAAAGGAGTGTCTCACACTTGTGTATATCAGTACTATATCTAAAGTGGAAAATATATGGATCATGCCTCTAATAACTCTAGGAGACCAATGTTTGTAGGCCTCCACTTCCTATAGTTGTCATCACCCTTGGCCACCAACTCCCTGAGCCCGATGTGGACCACCTGGGGGTCATGGTGGTAATAAGTCAAACTACCTACCACCTCCCACTACTCTAAGACCTCGTATTCACCACATTCCTCCCTATGGACCTCCTTAATCCTACCTTTTTCTCTGCCTGGGTAGTCTCTTAACCATCTCTCGATCATCTATACAATGGTTTGGACAATCTCATGAAAGATATCCCCAACCGTCATAAGAGAATCACCACATCTCCCTAGTATAAATTAAGCCATCTTGAGAGAAATGGACCACTATTTTTCTCTCATGGTATCATCTTCTATAGAGACTCTAATTCTTAGATACTTTTTACTATCGATAGTTACCTGTTTTTGACATCTCATCCCATGTGTGCCCGCTATCAGTACCCATTATTGGCATATTCTCTATTAGGAATCTCTCTACTACTAAATCCCAATAAATCACTATAGAATAGGTGGGAATGTGGATAAATATCACCAAATACATAATATATCAAAAAACCCTTCTTGAAGGTTGTTTCTATGAATAATAGATCCTACACCATATCTAGAAAGTATTTGGATAGGTTAGTAAACCTCACTAAATACTCTTCCATGATCATACTTCCCTGCTATAAATGTAGAATTTCATGCATGAATTTAGATTACAATGTGGTTAGATAAATCTACTCCCTAAAGTGACACTCAAAATATGACTAGTAGAGAGTTTTCTTTTCATGTGAATGAGTCACCAAACTCTACTATATACCATCAAAATTGTAAATAAGACTCACCACTAGGACTGTCATCTGATTTATAGGTGGCCTCACAAAGAAAAGATATCTAGTGACTACCTCTATCCAGTCCTTAGCTTCCTAGAGGTCTAGCTCACCCCAAAACTTGGGAGGTCATTACCTATGAAACTCATGGATTTTAATCATACTATGCATATCCTTGGATGGTAATACCAGTGCAATATTTTACTCAATGGGTGATGTCATAATAGGCAAACCACATGGAGGTACTGTCTTCTATACAAGAACCCTATACTGAAGCCTCATCACTCAGAGGATCATCCTTATGATAACACTATAGAATCCTGTATGGTTGTCTTCACTAAGGTATTCTAAAATAGACAAGATGTTCTATGGTAAATGAGTATATCTGGTGATTTGACTTAATAAGGAAATTTAAACCACAACCCATTCCTATATAATGCATGTACCAATTTTTTCCTTGAAACTAGTGTCTACATGTAACGAGTCAGCAAGTAGGTTATCAGAGTCTTGGTGAGTGGATAAGTCAGTATCCACACCAATAATAGAGTCTCCGGATTGAAATCTGAATTCAAAACACTTTAACACTATTTCCAGAAATCCCAAAAAAAATCACTGCTATATATTCTCCAAACTCCATCCTTAATATGAAATCACTTTTATGTCACTCTGTCATGACCCGATCCATCAGGGCCTTCTTGGCTGATGATAAGTCAAGTGTGACCATCCCAATCTCACATCCAATATTCTAGGGGATAAATATTAGTGCTGATTAGGTATATACCACATATGGGAGGTATTAGCCTAAGGTACATGTATGCATTCACACATATCCAATCTCATACAATGTTGAAATGTAAAACAACACAACTAATACCAATTCATGAAAACATCTAAATCCCACCAATAGAGTATGAAAAAAATTATTAAAGGTGATAAAGGGTCCAAATACAATCCCCAAAAAAATATAAAGGAGTCAAACTTGCTCAAAAGGAGGCTAAAATGGTCAAATGAAACATGTCACGACCCATCCTCGGGGCCCGTGTCGTGACTACCCCAAGCCCGCCTTCCATAGGCCAGGGGATGATGACTAGCACCAAAGGCATAAATCCTGATAAATGGGAAGGTATTGCCTTTAAAAAAAGTAAACTAAACACCACAAAGTACAAGCGGAAGTAAAACACTAAGTACAAAAGAAAGTGCTGAAAAGTAAATGGGCCAGAATACAAACCCAACTTAAAGTACAAATACAACTAAATGAAAGTACAACAGAAAAGACAACAGCTGGAAGAAAGGAAGCAGCTCCTGGGTCGTCCTCCTCGGATCCTACCTGAAGGGTTGGTACAGATAGCGCAGCTCCTGGATCGTCCACCACGGATCCTACCTGAAGGGTAGGTACAGATAGCCTCCACAACGCTCTTGCCCATCAACCTCCTCCGAGTATCATCTCGCCGTGAAGTCCACCTCCTGGTACTGACTCGTCGTGAGGTCCACCTCCGGGTATCGTCCAGTCCTCGAACACTCGGCCTCTGTCAGCGCTGCCCGTCATCTGCAACCAACATAATGAGGTGCGGGCACAGACCGTGCAGGGGTGAGTATACGATACTCAGTAGGGACCCCGAGACCCTCAAGGTCTCACTAAATCCAACAAGGATAACCACAAATAAGGATCTCAACAGATAACCTTTACTTAGGTATAACCCCATACTTATACCTAATTTATCAAGTAACCCATCTCAATCATGAGGTAAACACAAAGATCATAGACTTAGCTCAAACCAGGATTTTCATTATCGAAACCGTAACTGCTGAGGAGCCCCATCTCTGGAGTGTACAGTGGTCCTGTCACGACTCCGAGGTACTTCTCACTAGCCTAAGACGACTGAGGTACTCCTCCTATCGAGTACCGCGGGCCATCCACCCAAACACAGTAGTGCTTTCCACCGGGGTATGCCACCCAAACACAGTAGTACACACCCCTTAATAGCCTGCAGAGGTACTCTCCGGACGAGTACCGCGGGTCTGCACTGTCACACAGGTAGCGCTCCGTCCTCCATGGGTCTGCACCCAACAAAGTAGTGATCCGTCCAATGGGCTAGTCGACTCACTCCAAGTCGATTCGGTCAAGCAGTCGCCAGGTCTCAGCCAGCTACACGGTCTCCGTACTCCGAACGCTCGTCTCCGGGAGGGTCCGCTCCATAAGCTACAGGTCGATACTCCAAGTATCTCAAAGTCTCACAAAGAAGTATCTCAAAGGACCGCCTCGTCATAGGGGTCTCAACGCAACAGACGGCGCGTCAATCGGACACCCGGTCTGTGAGTTATTAGCCTTTTCGTCCCACGGGCCCGGTTGGTTTCATGTGCGAACCAACCCGGCCGTATCTCAACTGTACCCCGAACTCTCATAGGGTATACTCAAAGGGACCGATTCTCAACAAGATAACCAACGCCGCTGACGGTTCGTCAAACGGACATCCAGTCTGAAAGTTATCAGCTTTTCCGTTCCAGGGTCCCGGTTGGATTTCGGGTACAATCCAACCTGGACATAATCCAACAGCGTCCAAACCTCAGGCGAAGTATACCAAAAGAACCGTCTCATCAAGAGGAATCCAACAATGTCGACGGCACTTCAATCGGACGTCCGGAGCTCAAGTTATAAGTGTTTCCGCTCTAAGGGCCCGGTTGGATTCATGTTCGATCCAACCCAGTCGTACTTCAAATGACACTGGTTAACCAAACCGGTCACACCATTGTGATCCATACGGAAAAACACACGAGATGGACTACCCATTGGTCCCAAACGAATAGCCGGTGAAAAGGTTGCATTTCACCGCATCATGCGCGAACCGGGCCTCGTGGGGCCCGCGCCTCAACCTCGACTTAAATATCCAACAAATTTCTTAAAACATCCGTCGTAATTCCAGGGTCGCAATGTCACATACGGTTCGTCATTCCGATACCGTATGAGAGAGATATGTCCGATACAAGATCCCGTAATAATAATATTATTATTATTATTCGGTGTTTCATGGCCCCGCACTACGAACTAGAATTTAGTATCCAACATTAGACTTGAATCGACTGTATTAATGACGGGATTATATCGCCACTGACGGCAAGCCAATCGGACGTCGCACGCATGAGTTATGGTGGGTCGAAGATTTAATAATAATATTAAATCTATTATTTTTCCGAGCGCTTCGGGTACCCGATCCAAAAACCCGAAAAAGACATCCAATATTGGACTCATAAATTCCGTCTCGAAGTCAGGGTCACACTGCCGCAGACGGTTCATGAAACCGAGGTCGCACGAAGAAGTTACGGCATAAAAAGTGTTTTATCAACAAAAGTAATAATAACAATATTTTATTATTATTATTACTTATTTATTTGTTTTTCCTTAACTCAAAATTCAATCAACGCATGGGCATTTATTTTCTACATGCGGCTTCCACGTGGTCATTCATTTTCCATTTATTTTGTTTTTATTTTATATCCTTTCAATTCCATCTTCTCTCTCCAATCACATAACTTATTCATTCACGATTTCACGCCGCCTCTCCTGCGAACCCAGCGGCCAACCTCTCGCACCCGCTGCATTCACCAGAACCGTCGCGGCTGCCTTCAGCCTGCCGTGCCGCTGCTGTCTTCACCGTAAAACCCTGATGCGCCTGCTCCCGCATCACCTGCTTCCTCACACGACTTCTCCCCACGACCCGCACCAGCAGCCTCTGCCTTCTGCACTCCATTCCAACTTCGATTTAACTCGTAAAAAAGATACGAACGCATATTCATGATCCTCGGGTCGAGATCTTTGTGTTCGTATGTCGCGCTCAGGGAAACATTGTGTTTCCAGCGTCAATAAATATTTGGACGCCTCCTTCCGAAAGCCATTGCGGCTTCGTTCCAAGCCCGAAAAATTAAACGATCACATATTTGTGATCCTTGCGTCGAGGGCTTCACATCCATATATTGCGCTCAACAAAACTTTGTGTTTCCAACATCAATAAATATTTGGAATTGAAGAACGCATGAAGAACACGTGAAGAATAAAAAGAAAAGGAGAATGGTTTATGTGCGGGACGATGTCCATGTTTATTTGGTCATCATCATCATGAATTTAAGATATAAAGAATCAATAAAACGAATTCAATCATATATAAAAACCCCTACCTCAAAAAAACGTCGCACGTCGTCGAGTTGCGGAAGTCGAACATCGTGGTAGAACGGCATTGCGAAGAAGGAATAGAGAGTGACGACGGTCGTTGGTGTTTGTCGCTTCCATCATTGTAGAAGTGCACCTGAAGAATAATCGACGTCTCCTCTCTTGTCATATGAAGAAGAGGATAGAGGGTGCATCGTCGTTATTCGTGGAAGGGTGTGTCATTCTTCGCCGGAGGTTTCGGTGTTCTTCAACGATGGAGGAAAACCCCTCTTCCTTCACAAAGCTCTCTCTCAAGAGGGTTCTCCCCACTAAACAAAATCCAACCCTATTAAAATAAGAATCTACCTTATTTTAATTAATCTTCTAAGCCATTCAAAATTTGAATAACTTAATTCATTAATTGTGTAGGTTTCATTAATTAAGCATGGAGTTGGCAAAAGTTAAAGTGAAAGAGGAAGAGGGAAGAGGAAGAGTCACATAAGTTAAAGTGGAGTTACAAAATTAAAGAGGCAAGTGAGTTATGGGAGGTCAAGGGGGTTATGGGAAGATCAAGGGGGGTTAGGGTCTCGTGTGGGCCCCACCTCCCACATATCCACACATGGGAATTTGGGTGTTTGTGGGTCCCACCAACAACTTCCCATGGTAGAATTTAACTCCCTTGGTTAACAAAAATAAAATTGTTCACAATTTTATTTATTTCTTCCTTAAACCCCAAAATTTAACTTCTTCTCCCAAGAAAATGCACCTACGGTAAAAGTCCTCTTAAGAAAATATCGGCGCTGCGAGTTCATCGGTGTCCTCAGATTTCAATTCTAAGTACCGGTTCAAAAGATAGAAAAACTCGCTCATTCGTTCACTGAACGTACTCGAGCTAAACTTCAGAAATTGATTTCAGGCTCACCGGGTCTCGGAATCAGACGCCGTCAGAAACTACGTTCTTGTAAAATCCCAAAGAAAATTAATAAAAAATTTCCATTGAATTTTACGGGTCTTTACATTACTCCCACGTCATGGCTTTACATCCTTGTAAAGCTTTAACACAAACTAGGGATACAAAAGTGGTACTGAGCATACATATGAGTCTTTTGCTCCCATGTGCTCACCTGGAGGTTCTCGTACTGCCAGTGAAAGCACACCTAGGGAATCGACCATCCTCGTAGAATCCGCTCCTGTCGATCCTCAATCTCCACTGGAACCTCCGTGCATTTCGCCCTGTCATCGACGTCCAACTCCCTGAGGTCGATGATGTGTGAAGGATCTTGCACGTATCTACTCAGCCGAGGTACGTGGAAGATTTCATGCACCTGGTGCAACTGAGGTGGAAAGGTGAAGCGGTAAACCACCTCGCCTACCCTGCTGGGGACCTAGAAAGGTTCGTTGAACCTCAGAGATATCTCGCCGCCTTGGCTACATCTCTGTAAACCTCATCGAGGTGAGACCCGTATAAGAACGTGGTCGCCATCCTCGAACTCTAGAGGTCTCCCTTTCCTGATTATAACTGAAACTCAAAACTCATGCTGCCATGAGGTTAAGGTTAGCCGACCCAATAATGATCGGCTACACCCTCCCATGCACGAGTTTATCTTGTGCTGCCTGGGGTTTTTTTTCGCCAACCAAGGAAAACCCATCCCGACGTTTGCCTAATACCGTCAATTCGTGTATGAACTATGGATCCAATCCATACTCAGACCAACGCCGTAAGGCCTTGACGCTGACACCAAGAGATTCCAACCGAAACTCTCGCCTCATGGGTCAGATCACACTTTCGACGTAAGTGTGATTATCGAGTCTCCTCCCAAGGTATCTCCAGACGTGAGGGTCAAGTCTACGGTTTTAACCAGAAACTCTAGGTCTGGGACAAGATTCGTGGAAGGAAGGAATGATTCATATCAACGTCTGTTCCTACGGAATCTAGTAGTGGACACAGACTGTCCCTCGAATCATTCTTAGATCCATTGGGTCACACTCTTTGATTGCATGCAGCTACTCTCTTCCCCTTCCCTCTACGTCTGCTACTCTGCAGATTTATCAGTCCTTAATATTTACTCTTTTTGAAACATTCGCACGCCCAAGTCTCAGAGACTGGAACCAGTTCGCATCTTCCCACTACTAACATTTACTGGCTAAAACCGATCAGTCAAAGAACATTCAACCACAAAGGTTCTTTCTAGCACCCTAACATAAATAGGAATGCATAGAGAAAAGAGTTCTTACTCAGATATCCTTTAAACACACCTCTCTCTGAGGTCCGAACTCTAAAGCACTGATCATATCGCAGTCATCAAGTACTAAGAACGATTAGTACGCCTCGATGAATACTCAACTATCGACTCGTCGTCCTGCCGAAGTTGTATAAGCTCAAGAAAACTTTCAGCCACCTCCTCAAGCTAGTCCTCTGCCGCCTGTGAGTCGGGCTCACCTCAGAACTTGAGGGTATCTGATGTTAGAACACGTGTAAGGCAGTAAGACTACATGTGTCACCTACCGGTACCACCGGTTGTAATTGCAGACCAACAGGTAGTGATGTATAGCTGATACACTACCCGAAGGCACTATCTCAGGCATCAGTCCACATACCGAAGCCTCATCGCTATGCGGACCATTTTCATGGTCACTCACTAGAAAACACTAGTATCCAAGTCCACCATCCACTCCACTGGTGCCTCAGCTAGGCGGAAAACTCTAGCAATCGCCTCCATCCAGTCCTCTGCTGTCTGGGAATCTTCCTCTCCTCATAACCTCGGAGGCCGCTGCTGCTAGAACTCGTGCATCGTGCTCTGCCAGCGTGCACAGTTCGCTAGTATGGCTGGTGGCATCTGCTGCCCATCAGGTGGTGGTGCTGCTGGTACACCACCCGAGGGTGTCAACATAGTAAAAAGGGCCCCGCACTGGATCCTCGTTGCTCGGTGGGCCGTCATCGAGTACTCTCTCAAAACTCCAACTGACTGTCTGCGTGGAGAAATCCTGAACAGATGCGACACGGTCAACGTTTATACCTGGTGAGCTGACCTGGTTTGAGCTGACTTTAATACTTTGGAAACACACATGCAATCAGTGTTTTCGTGTACAAAGTCGGAAATCAGTAGTCAGGGTCCTGGTGTACGGATACGTAGGCCGCCGCACCAACACTGGACTACCTGAACTGAAGACCACACTCGGTACCCTTAACACTATTGATTCACATAGAAAAAGATCAGAGCCCTTAGTTCTGCGGAAGAACCGAACTCCTTTGATACCAATTTGTCACGACCCGTCCTCGGGGCCCATGTCATGACTACCCCAAGCCCACCTTCCATAGGCCAGGGGCTGACGACTGGCACCAAAGGCGTAAATCCCGATAACTGGGAAGGTATTTCCTTTAAAAAAAGTAAACTAAACACCATAGAGTACAAGCGGAAGTAAAACACTAAGTACAAAAGAAATTGATTAAAAGTAAATGGGCCAGAATACAAACCCAACTGAAAGTACAACTACAACTGAACGAAAGTACAACAGAAAAGAAAACAGCTGGAAGAAAGGAAGAATCTCCTGGGTCATCCTCCTCGGATCCTACCAGAAGGGTAGGTACAGATAGCGCAGCTCCTGGATCGTCCACCACGGATCCTACCTGAAGGGTAGGTACATATAGCCTCCACAACGCTCTTGCCCGTCAACCTCCTCTGAGTATCGTCTCGCTGTGAAGTCCACCTCCTGATACTGACTCGTCGTGAGGTCCACCTCCAGGTATCGTCCAGTCCTCGAACACTCAGCCTTTGTCAGCGCTGCCCGTCATCTGCAACCAACACAACGAGGTGTGGGCATAGCCCGTGCAGGGGTGAGTATACGATACTCAGTAGGGACCCCGAGACCCTCAAGGTCTCACTAAATCCAACAAGGATAACCACAAAGAAGGATCTCAACAGATAACCTTTACTTAGGTATAAGCCCATACTTATACCTAAGTTATCAAGTAACCCATCTCAATCATGAGGTAAACACAAAGATCATAGACTTAGCTCAAACCAGGATTTTCATTATCAAAACCGTAACTACTGAAGAGCCCCGTCACTGGAGTGTACAGTGGTCCTATCATGACTCCGAGATACTTCTCACTAACCTAAGACTGCTGAGGTACTCCTCCTGTCAAGTACCGCGGGTCAGCCACCCAAACACAGTAGTGCTTTCCGCCGGGGTATGCCACCCAAACACAGTAGTGCACACCCCTTAATAGCCTGTAGAGGTACTCTCCGGACGAGTACCGCGGGTCTGCACTGTCACACAGGTAGCGCTCCGTCCACCATGGGTCTGCACCCAACAAAGTAGTGCTCCATCCACTGGGCTAGTCGACTCACTCCAAGTCGAGTCGGTCAAGCAGTCGTCAGGTCTCAGCCGGCTACACGGTCTCCGTACTCCGAACGCTCGTCTCCGAGAGGGTCCACTCCACGAGCTACAAGTCGATACTCTAAGTATCTCAAAGTCCCACGAAGAAGTATCTCAAAGGACCGCCTCATCATAGGGGTCTCAACGCAACAGACGGCGCGTCAATCGGACACCCGGTCTGTGAGTTATTAGCCTTTTCGTCCCAGGGGCCCGGTTGGTTTCGTGTGCGAACCAACCCGGCCATATCTCAACTGTACCCCAAACTATCATAGGGTATACTCATAGGGACCGATTCTTAACAAGATAACCAACGCCGCTGACGGTTCGTCAAACGGACGTCCAGTCTGAAAGTTATCAGCTTTTCCGTTCTAGGGGCCCGGTTGGATTTCGGGTACAATCCAACCCGGCCATATTCCAACAGTGTCCAAACCTCAGGTGAAGTATACCAAAAGAACCGTCTCATCAAGAGGAATCCAACAATGTCGACGGCACATCAATCGGACGTCCGGAGCTCAAGTTATAAGTGTTTCCGCTCCGAGGGCCCGGTTGGATTCATGTTCGATCCAACCCAGTCGTACTTCAAATGACATCGGTTAACCAAACCGGTCACACCATTGTGATCTATACGGAAAAACACACGAGATGGACTACCCATTGGTCCCAAACGGATAGCCGGTGAAAAAGTTGCATTTCACCGCATCATGCGCGAACCGGGCCTCATGGGGCCCGTGCCTCAACCTCGACTTAAATATCCAAAATTAATCTTGAAACATCCGTCGTAATTCCAGGGTCACAATGTCACAGATGGTTCGTCATTCCGATACCGTATGAGAGAGATATGTCTGATACAAGATTCCGTAATAATAATAATATTATTATTATTTGGTGTTTCGTGGCCCCGCACCACAAACTAGAATTTAGTATCCAACATTAGACTTGAATCGACCGTATTAATGATGGGATTATATCTCCACTGACGGCAAGCCAATCGGACGTCGCACGCATGAGTTATGGTGGGTCGAAAATTTAATAATAATATTAAATCTATTATTTTTCCGAGCGCTTTGGGTACCCGATCCCAAAACCCAAAAAAGACATCCAATATTGGACTCATAAATTCCGTCTTGAAGTCAGGGTCACACTGCTGTAGACGGTTCGTGAAATCGAGGTCACACGAAGAAGTTACGGTATAAAAAGTGTTTTATCAACAAAAGTAATAATAACAATATTTTATTATTATTATTACTTATTTATTTGTTTTTCCTTAACTCAAAATTCAATCAACGCATGGGCATTAATTTTCTACATGCGGCTTCCACGTGGGCATTCATTTTCCATTTATTTTGTTTTTATTTTATATCCTTTCAATTCCATCTTCTCTCTCCAATCACATAACTTATTCATTCACGATTTCACGCCGCCTCTCCTGCGAACCCAGCGGCCAACCTCTCGCACCCGCTGCATTCGCCAGAACCGTCGCGGCTGCCTTCAGCCTGCCGCGCCGCTGCTGTCTTCACCGTAAAACCCTGATGCGCCCGCTCCCGCAACACCTGCATCCTCACACGACTTCTCCCCACGACCTGCACCAGCGGCCTCCGCCTTCCGCACTCCATTCCGACTTCGATTTAACTCGAAAAAAAGATACGAACGCATATTAATGATCCTCAGGTCAAGATCTTCGTGTCTGTATGTCACGCTCAGGGAAACATTGAGTTTCCAGCGTCAATAAATATTTGGACTCCTCCTTCTGCGAGCCTTTGCGGCTTCGTTCCAAGCCTGAAAAATTAAACGATCGCATATTTGTGATCCTTGCGTCGAGGTCTTCACATCCATATATTGCGCTCAACAAAACTTCATGTTTCCAGTGTCAATAAATATTTGGAATTGAAGAACGTACGAAGAACACGTGAAGAATAAAAAGAAAAGGAGAATGGTTTATGTGTGGGATGATGTCCATGTTCATTTGTTCATCATCATCGTGAATTTAAGATATTAAGAATCAATAAAACGAATTCAATCATATATAAAAACCCCTACCTCGAAAATATGTTGCACGTCGTCGAGTCGCGGAAGTCGAACATCGCAGTAGAACGGCGTTGGGAAGAAGGAATAGAGAGTGACGACGGTCATTGGTGTTCATCGCTTCCGTCGTTGTAGAAGTGAACCCGTAGAATAATCGACTTCTCCTCTCTTGTCGCATGAAGAAGAGGATAGAGGGTGAGTCGTCGTTCTTCGTGGAAGGGTGTGTCGTTCTTCACCGGAGGTTTCGGTGTTCTTCAACGACGGAGGAAAACCCCACTTCCTTCACAAAGCTCTCTCTCAAGAGGGTTCTCCCCACTAAACAAAATCCAACCCTATTAAAATAAGAATCCACCTTATTTTAATTAATCTTCCAATCCATTCAAAATTTGAATAACTTAATTCATTAATTGTGTAGGTTTCATTAATTAAACATGGAGTTGGAAAAAGTTAAAGTGAAAGAGGAAGAGGGAAGAGGAAGAGTCACATAAGTTAAAGTGGAGTTACAAAATTAAAGAGGGAAGTGAGTTATGGGAGGTCAAGGGGGTTATGGGAAGATCAAGGGGGGTTAGGGTCTCGTGTGGTCCCCACCTCCCACATATCCACACATGGGAAGTTGGGTGGTTGTGGGTCCCACCAACAACTTCCCATGGTAGAATTTAACTCCCTTGGTTATCAAAAATAAAATTGTTCACAATTTTATTTATTTCTTCCTTAAACCCCAAAATTTAACTTCTTCTCCCAAGCAAACGCACCTACGGTAAAAGTCCTCTTAAGCAAATACCGGCGCTGCGAGTTCATCGGTGTCCTCGGATTTCAATTCCGAGTACCGGTTCAAAAAAATAGAAAAACCCACTCGTTCGTTCACTGAACGTACCTGAGCTAAACCTCGGAAATTGATTCCGGGCTCACCGGGCCTCAGAATCAGACGCCGTCAGAAACTACGTTCTTGTAAAATCCCAAAGAAAATTAAGAAAAAATTTCCCTTGAATTTTACGGGTATTTACAAAACACCTTGATCTGTCTAGCCAAATCTAAGTTTTTACTACTTCTGGTCCTCCAGAGACTCCATCAAAAGGGTCTTCATCTACATAAGACATGACATGTTTGGTCAAATCCCATTTAGGGGTGAGTGTAAAAATACCTAGTAGGACACCCTGAAATCACTAAGCATAAAACATCAAGAGTATTCAACTCATCAATACATAGTTATGTCAACAAGATAAGAGTCATAACAATAATAAACAAACCTAGATATACTCATAACAGACAACTAGTCTCAAGGGGATATCAACCAACATTTCCATCCATAGAATTATTCTTGAGACTTCTAGGTAATTCTCGTTCCGGGAGTACTCACTCCATGAGCAATGATTTCATGGAAGAAAATCATTTGGGAGTTCATTCTTATCTAGCCTTGTTAAGAAAGTTATCATTGGATATTATAAGATCACAATTTTAGCACAAGGGGTCACACATAGGACCGCTAGGGGATTCCACTAACTCTACTGGATCAATATACTATATAGGGGATCAATACCCTATGCATGGTCATCTGCCAACGATCTTCTCCAATGCTCTCTCTCAATTATCAAACTTATATGGATAACCCTGATAATTGGACATAACAACATATTTATAGAAGATACCTAGGTTTTTTTATTTAATTAAACAGTTAAATAAAAGATTTTTTTATTTAATTATTTATCTACCCACAATGGAACCCAAGACGAACACCCAATGCGCATAAGGATTATGTCACGCCATAGTAAAACCCACACTTATAACACAATGGCGACCTCATATTTATTATTTGAGCCCCAATTATGGAGTTATTCTACTATTTCCTGAAAATTGTATGTGTATTATATTAATATATTTAATATTTTTATAATATAAATATTGGGATCATTAGGCCTCAGAATCTAATGTTGTCTCATCACCTAGATCCGAAAATATTACTAGATATATTTCAAATATTTGTATGGAAAAAATAGAGATGTTACATTGTCCATGATCCCACCATCCAGATATCATTAACTTTTCCTGATCATACTCACATTTTGTATCTTGAATTCCCACTAGCACCCTGCCAACAATATCTGGCCTACTCTCTAGCTCCCTCCTAGCGGAATATGGAATTCCCTCTAGATCCCTCCTAACAACATCTAGAATTCCATGTATATCCCTCCCAATAGAATCTAGAACACTTCTTATATATTCATTAGGTTCTTCAGGAGATTTTTCAAGCATTGAGAGAGCATGTAGTCAGTCTAGTTACCTAACAAGGATATTACGGGTTCATGATTATAAGTACAAAATTTAATGTGAAAAAAAATATTATAGTTTTGTATAATAATAGATTATTTTTTATAACAGATAAAAATAATAATGTTTGAGATATAAACATCGATACTTTATAAATATTTAATCTAAATAGCATGAATTTAGTTGTACCATTTGATAGTTTTGGGGTCCCAACACATAATGTTGTGGGTTTATTCAGTCAGATCTTGGGCCAGTTGGCTTGAGATCCAATGACCCTTCCCATTACATATTCATATTGGAGACATATGCCTCTGTCTGAGAATAATGGGGTATTTTATTCATAGATAAAGGTAATGTTAATACATTATCTATCATAGATTAAATTTATTATCATTATTTAATTAAAATCAAATAATTTGAATAAATGTCTTTTTATAAATGTTCTTCCAATTTACTATGGCTGATGTTATCACACATAAATGGACATTAAGGAATTTGGGTAAAAAATGGGAGGATTTAAAATGGAGATTGTGGAATGAGTTCAATGATATATCGTTGACTATTCAACATATGTATGACAAGGTACCTAAAGATGTACCTCGAGAGTGGTGGAAAGTTTTTCTCAATATTCATCACCATGAAAATAATATAGTATTGAATAATATATTATTATATTAATATCATTATATATATATAACTATTATAAAATTACAAGTTATTTATTTCATGAAGTGTTTGAGAAAAATTCATTGAGCAGAACGAAACAGAAATCCCTAACACATTTGGTTCAAATAGTTTTTGAATAAATAGATTTATTATGGTAATATTTTCAAAATTTCCAATATTTATATGATAATATTATGTGTTTTGTATATTAAAATATTTATTTCTATCTTTTTAGGTAGAATAAAAAGTTAGGGTGATAATTTTATTGAACAAAATTTTGGTTAGATGTCCATACCAAATTTGGGGGTAATTTTTGTGAATGGTCTTTTCAAATACATTAGGGTAAGGATTCTTATTCCTAATTATTTTTTAATTACATAAAATCTATTATGTAGTAATATATTTTAGTCTTCTTCATATTCCTTTCAATATAAACATGTTTCTCTTCATTATGGTGTTTAAAACATCACCACATTAAGAATTCTTATTGTGTATAACCAACCTACCTAAGGCATACACTAATCTTCATTAACATTGAGTAAAATATTTAAGCTAGAGGAAAAAACTAAGATATATCCTTCCCTTTTATGTATTTAGGAACAACCAATAAGACACTACCTTCTGGATAGAGGCATAATCAACAACTTATTTTAGAGAGAAATAATAATGGTGACTAAATAGTATTTTAGTGTAAGTATAACTATGAACTTATTCTATTGATAAAGAATAAAAATAATATTTGAAATATATTTATAATAAAATAATTTCTAAAAGATACTATATTTTTAAGGTAGTAATACCTTGGGGTATAGAAGGACATAATGGAAATAGTTTAGGGTAAACCAAACATTGTTGCTAATGTAATTTGACAAGCATAACACACCCACTGGTGTTGAACACACTTTGTAAAAGTTATATTTTTTGTCAATGAATGTAAATATGTTGAAGAATTAGCTTGTAATATTATTTGTTTCCAAGATTGTGATAAATAAATTCCCAAGTATGGTGTTTGAATTTGTTTAAAGATTAATGGTTCATAAAATTTATTGAGTTTATTATGAATATTCTTATATCTCTTTGATAAAGGATTTCTTAATAAGACCCATCCATGGTTTATGAGAGGAAATAAAAAAATTGGCCTTTAATGTCATAAATGGAAGTCCATAAAATAAGGAGAATAATCCCACTTGGATGAGGAATTATTTTTGTTGATAATTTTGGCTAAGTACTTTAACTGACAGTTTGAAAAAAAAAATATTCCAACTTGGGATAGTCATGGAAATAATTCAACCACATCCATCTGAGGTGACTGAAAGATCCAACTCATCCACACATAGCTAGCTCAATTAGTTAGGATAATTATAGTGAGGACAAAGCATGAGTAGTGGACCAGCATAGGCATGGAGGTGGGTGTGCACATGAGGATTTGTCGGTTAACCTCTTCGATGCAGGGTGGCATGAGAGGATTAAGAAGACCACTGACTCTCTATCGGGATTCTTCTGGACAAATGGGAGTGTTCCAAGTATAGTTAAGAAGTTTTAGATTGATGTTATTTTTAATATGGGATACTCACTGATGTGGTAACTATTAACCTTCTTTAAAAGCATACATACAAAAACATAGTGATCCACATTTTCATCTTTAACCTCCCATGTCGAGGATTTGATATGCAGGAAGCACTGAGATTGCGATGCAGTTAATCCTTCAACTGTGAGATTCATTCCCACACCAAGTTCCAACTAACTACAAATAGTGCATCGACTAGAATGTTTGTGGGTTTTGCATCAACCATAGTAACTACCTATCATAACTCATGATAATTGACCATGAGTGATTCCAACTGACCACATGAAGAAATATAGACCTATTGTAAGATGTACTTACCATGAGGTTAGGTGGATCAACCATGTGGTTCTATTGTGAAGTTTGATCAATTGCATTATGTTTTAAACTGACTGCAATAACCTATCATGAGTTATTCATGGTCATATTATTAACCATGAAATGAAAAGATGATACCAAACTACAAATATTAGGACATGACTTTCTATGATCGATTCTACTAGTATTAACATGCTATATCTTCCACAGTCCATTTGAACATTCAAATGGTACTTACAATCATATAAAACAAGGAATTCAAGTGTGACTTCATATATTCATGAGAAAGGTTGTGCATTGAGTAAGATACCACAGATGTGTGAGTTCGAGAGATTGATACATACATGAAGTTTTACATGCATGCATGTAAGTTGAGTGATAAAAGTAAATCTACAACATCCAAGTTCATTTTAAGCCTATGATCAACCTTCAAAGTCGCACACACATTATAAATTATGATGATTCCAAGTGAGTATAACTTAAATGAAATAAATATCATGAGAATTTACATTTTAATTCAAGAAGATTTAAATTAAGACAAATAGGAAGTGTTTCGTGGAAATATGTGTGCCATGGTGTAGGTACCACGATTGTAGCAAGTTTATGCATTAATGCATATATTTATAGGAAAATTAATATAAAATATATTTAATGGAAATATTTTTATTCAATTGATGAGGATTAAATTAAAACATAAGTATTTTATTGAAAAATTTAAGTCTTTTTTTGAGTAAAACATCATTCTTTTGAAGATCAACATAATCATTTTAGAACTTCAATATTTTAAACTTAGTGAATTTTTCAGAGTTATGTAGTTTAAAAATTCAATGTTTCTAGAGTCATTTTTTATTCTGAAGTATTATTAAATCAGATGATTCTAGATATGTAAAAATTTATGAAAATATATATCATGATATAGAGTATCATGATTCTTTCAAAATAAAATTTTATAAAAAAATGCATGAGAATTATGTCAGTATGGAATTGTTTTAAAAGTAGTAGATGTTTAGGAAAAGGTTGTAATAGTTTAATATTTCATGAATATGAAAATTTATAGGTCTCTATGATATTAAAAGAAAACTAAAATATATTAACATGTTGAAGATCCCAAACTTAAAATATCAAGAATTCAAGGAATTATGAATTTCCATGATTTGAATAAACAAATTCTTCTGTATTACACTCTCTATATATATTTTAGGTCAAGAAAAAACGTGTGTGGCATAAAAGGTTCAACATTTCTACTCTAAGAATAAAAATTCTTATGTTAAGAAGAATATTTGATATTATACCCTAATTCTAGAACTAATAGAATCAAAGAGAAGATATAAGGAGAGTATTAGTGTTGTTGTTCATATGCATTGAAGAAGAAGAAGAATAAAATGGAAGAAGAGAACAAATGAAACCCTTGTGCACTAAATAAAGAAGAAAGAAGAAGTGGTGTAAATTGAAAGAAGAAGAATTTGTCAAGTTAGTCATGAATTTATTCATAATAAGAAGTGATTTGTGAACTCGTATTTTCATATAAGAAGAAAAATATTAAGAATAAGAAGCACTTTGGTTTTTTTTTGTGAATAAGAAGAAGAATATTGTTTGTGTGAACTATCATGCATACAAGAAAATAAGAAAATAAGTTTCTTGTGTGATGTTGTGAAAGTAGGAGAATAGGAAGACAAATTCCCAAGTAGCACACCAATGACAATGATCTATATTGGTGAAAGATCTTTTTCCCATCATTGTACTTATTGTAAAACTATTAGGGGTGGTGGTATAAATACCTTAGCAATATTTTTATTTACTCTTTGGAGACTATAGTGTAATTACATTTCATGGATACTCCCTAATTTTTGTATCTCATAAGTTTATTACTAGTGTGTTGTGTGATCATGGGTCTTTTCTATTCACAGTAGGGACTATCCTTTCTTATTAAAAGGTGAAACTTGTAAATCATTGTCTCCTTTTTTTATATTTGAATGTAAAAAATGAAGGTGAGGAAAAGAGAACAAGATAACTATTCACCATAACTAGTGACAGAGGTAAAAAAGGGAAAGGGATAAAACTACAAATTGGATTAAAAGTTACCAATACATATTCACCCTCACTCCCTCCCCGCTCGATGTGGAATATTTACCTAAATAAACCTTTTGAATTATATCAGATCAAAGTTCACCTCTAATTGGATTCTCTAAATTTTTTTCATTTTTCAATTTTTCATATTTGAGTCTCTTTCCAAACTTATAATGAAGTGAATTTTTTGTGAAGATTCATCTATTCCAGATCAGAATTATATCCCTACCAATATTATGATGAATAGGAAAAAAAGAGAAGAGGAGGTAAAATAAGGAATCTCTCTACTAAGATGAATAATTTTCTGGATCTCCAAGCAAAGATATATCCTTCTTGGAGGGATAATAACTGGTGGTACAACCTACCATAAATGTAATGGAAAACATTTCTACCATAGAAGATTCAAGGAACTTAAATGATCATGAGGTGTGTAAAAATAATTAAAAAGATTTTCCAAAAAAGGAACCAATAACTAGTTGAAATGATCATATATCTATAATATCTAAAGATATATCATTCGATGCATTAAGATAGATTCTTTATTGCATTCTGAAAGAAATTTTTCTTTTGTGTATGGTATTCTTGAAAACATGCACAAAGAGACCACCCATCTTAAGGAGGAGTCATAAAATTTAGGGAAAGGATTTCAAGAAAATGTACTAACTTGTATAAATATCTCCAAATTTATTGGAGTCATTGAACCATAAAATCTAGAGATTGAACAAAAATTCACCAAATATGAAAATAAATGGCTTAGTGAAACTCAAGATAAGGATGAGATCAAGAAGAATATTAAAGATAAGATATATGAACTTGGATCAAATCAAAAAACCATAAATGATGTCATGAATGTAAAATTAGAGGATAAATATAAAAAGATTAAGGAAATTGACACATTGTTATAAAATAAGGTTATAATGTAAAAAGATAATATTGAGAAGACAATAAAATATTATAAAGATAGAGTGGAATTCATGGAAGATCATGAAAATTCTCTCAATATAAAGTATCTTCTGTTTGATGTTACATTAGAAAATCTAAAAGCAACTCAAGCTAAGAATTTACATGAAATTGGAGGAAAACTTGATGCCATCACATAAAGTTCAAAGGAGGGATAAGAGAAAGGGAAAGGGGGGATTTGGGATCACTATGTCTATTACCTCATATGGACACAACAAGAATAATGTATATTGGATGAACATATGTCTGATCGCCCCATCATACATATAATAAAGATCCAAAATTATACTAGAAATAGATTTATCCAATAACTGATTCCTCCAAGTTTGTGCATTGGAAATAGGATGATATCACACCTAATTACCACAAAAAAAACTCCATGAACACACTTCACAAAAAATATAAAAACAATTAGACAAAAATGATTTATGTGGTTTAGAAAAACATCCTACATCCATGGGAGAACACTACAAAAATTTTCATTATAAGAGATAGCATAATTGCACATACATCAGGGTTGGGCCACCACCTCTATTTATAGAGGTCTTCATTTGGTGAATAGGTTCCATTGACCTCTAAGATTCATATTCAACCTCCCATTAACCTGAGAAACCTCTAATACACTACTGAACAATCTAATGAAACCACCAATATATGATACCCATGTACAAGGTCCAGGATAATAGAATTTTTTTTGATAGAATCTATTAGATGATCTCTATTCAATCATCTTTGTTCAATAGACTTTGTCTAATAACTCTATCTAATGGACTCATTTACCCAAAATAATTGAAGCCTCACCACATTCATCCCCTATCTATTCATCTATGTATGATGACCTCCACCCAATCATATTATCTTAATAATCTCAATTTGGAAAAATATATCTAGAAAAACTTCTTTGGGTGAAACTAAAGAATTTTAACAAAAACCAACAATCTCTCACTTTAAAATTACTTCAGGAGTTCAAATTTCTTCAACCATCCACCTGATCTCATTATTTTTTTAATTCATGTAGAATTATCCTCCCCAATAGATTAGTTGAGTTCCACTGAGGCATAATTTTGCCTCAGACATTCTTGGATTAACACCTTTGTAATCATACCAACATGATTCTACTTTCCAATAATCTTATGCCACTCCAAAACTCTATCTTTCAACAATCTTCAAATAGGGTGATATTTCATGTCAATGTGTTTTGTTCTTTCATAAAACACAAGATATCAGGAAAGATGAATTAAACTCTGACTATCATTGAATAAACTTCCTCTATTTGGTCACTTTTTTAGTTCCTTTATAAAATGAATCAACCATATCAAAACATTCACTACTTCAGAAGTAGCAACATACTCAACTTCTATTTTAAATAAAGTAACAATTGGTTGTAACTAAGACATCCATCTAACCCTTTTCCAACCAAAAGTAAATAAAAAACATATGGTACTTTTCTATGAATCCATGACACTAGAAAAATATAAATCTATAAAACATTTTAACTTATCGTCATCTCTAAAACATAAATCTGCATCCTTTGACCAATTTAAGTATCAAATTATCCATTTATCATATTCTCAATTTTTCCTTCCAAGGTTTGAAATGAAATGGATATTAAATCACATTGAAAAAACAGTGTATATCTATATAAAAACCATTGGATACATAAAACTTTTAATAGTTGAGGAAAAAAGGAACCTTCTCTATGTTATGACCATCTCTGTCTGATGATGGTGCCTGTGTTTTAAAAAGTTTGAAGTGTCTGGTGAGGGGGGTTGAAATAGGTTTACAATTGGTCATTTTGAATCTTTCAATAACATTTCTTATGTATTACTTATAGGATAAAAACCAAAGTTTTGGTTTTCCTATCCCTCTCAATCCTCGCCCTCAATATATTCTTAGATTTTATAAGGTTATTCATCTCAAACCTTCATAACAACTTCATTTTCACTTCCTTAATCTGATGGAACTCTAGACTAGAAATCAACATATCATCTATATATAGAAATAGAATGATATATGTTTCATCATCTCATTACATCCTATAAAACAATTATCAGAATGACATCCACTAAAAATTTCCTCAAACATGAAAGTGTTAAACTTTTTTTCCATTATCATGGATCTTTCTCAATCCATGAAGACTTTATTTTAACTTAAAAACCATATCCTACTTCTAATGAACTTTAAAACCCTTGGGATAAACCATAAAAATTTATTATTCCAAATCCCCATGTAGAAAGACTATCTTTACATCCATTTTCTATAATTTTAGATCATCGGTTGAAATAATATTGATCATTGTTTTAAGGGTTGTGTGATTTACCACTGGTGAGAAATTTTTAGAAAAGTCAATCCATTCTTTTTAATGAAAACCTTTCACCACCAACATTTCTTTGTATCTCTTACTTCCTTAAAATTTATATTTAAAATTAAAAACTCATTTGTTTTCTAGATATCTTTCTCCTTATATTATTTCATCTAAATCCCACATATTATTAAGATTTAAGTAATTTAATTCATCTTCCAGGGCTGACTCTCACTATTTCAAGTCTCTGAGAGTAACTGCCTCTTTTAGAAATTTTGGTTTCCTTGTGTCTATTAGAAGAAAAAAGTTAATATCTTCTCCAAAACTCTGAATTGGTTTTATGATATGAGTGGATATACTTAGAACAACCTCATGTAAATCCATTGGAAATTCCCTATCTGGTTGTCATTTATCCAAACATTCTCCATCTGGTAGGGGTCTGTCTGATCATTCTCTATCTAGTAATGCTCTTTCCAATCATCCTTCGTCAAGTATACTGACTTATGAAACTCCATCCTCTAAATCTTACTCTAAATAATATGGGTATAGAGTCTATACATTAACCTCTATATGATCTCCATAAACCTCTATAATTGATCTACATTCAACTTCCTCATCAGCCAAGTTTTGATCTTCCCAAAGAAGTTCCTCATTGAAAAGAAAATATTAGCTCTAAATGATATATTTCTTTTTATCATCCCACATACAATATCCAAAGTTATCGTCACCATATTTGATGATAAAATGTATCATGTATTTCTCCTCCAAATTATCTTTTTCTTTACCATCGATATGAAGATACACTGTACTTCTAAAGACTTTGATAGGGTTCACCTCCAGTCTCCTACCAGACCAAAGTTATTCCAAAAGATCTTGTCCCACAGCTGAAGCTAGACTTATTTTCACTAAATATAATATTATATTTATATCCTATACCAAAATTCCCTTATTCATTCTAGATTGAATCCATATTCTCTAATATTTCTCTTGTAGAGTCTGATTCATTCTTTCATATACTCCATTTTATTATGGAGTTACTATAGTAGTATTCTCATGATTTATTCCATTCCTCCAACAAAAGTTATGAAATTTGTGTCTAGTTTATTCTTAACTATTTTATTTCCATATACTCTTCAACTTTCATTCAAACTCTTTTTAATCCAAAACTTTCCACTAAATTAATTTTTGAAACACATCAAATTTATTCTTGATGAAGCAATGCTGAAACTTTTGAGTGACATCATCAATGAAGGTTACAAATTTTAGTGACCCTACATTGGAGTGAATAAGGGAAGGCCCCTAAACATCAAAATTAATAAGTTATAGCTTTAGATTCCATGTAATTATACCATCCAAGTTAAAGGAAACACTTTTATATTTCCCTAGAACATAACTCTCACAAGTTCCAATGTTCATGTGATCGAGTTTAAGTATTCCCTTTATCACTATAACTTTCAAATTATTTTCATTGAGGTGACCAAAAATATAGTTCCACATTTCAAAACTATCAAATAAATTTCTTACGATCACTTCAACTTCATCATTGTGTTCAGTTTAGTAAAAGGTTCCATTTTTTACTCTGAAAAAAATCACCATAGACCCTTTATTGATCTTTTAAATTCAATTCGAAAAAATGGTTATGAAACCTACATCATCAAGTTGTTCCACTGATATGAGGTTCTTACAGAGACCTTAAATATGTCTAAAATATTTTAGTCCCACAAAACTTCCATTTTTAATTTTAATTTTAGCATCACCTTCACCAACAATATCCATAGCTTCATCAGCTACTAGATGTACTCTTACCAAGATTCCCAAAACATAACCAACCATGAACCCACATTCACCAGTTGAATGAAAAGATTAAACACATTAAATAACTCATGAATCTTCTATAATTATCATATTCATTATCAAACTAGAACCTCTATCCATTGTAATTACTTTGTTTTTATATAAGAAAGTGAAATTCTCTATCATATTCATACAATATTTCTTGATAAGTATCTCCCTCCCACAAAGAAAACATATAGGACCTAAACTAGTTTATTTAACTTTACTACTTATTTGGGACTTATCATATGATGAATTCTTATTCTAATGTTACTTTCATTAAGGTGATTATCCATGTTTGGTAGTATTGATATAACTTCCATATAGATATTGAAATTCCTTCTACCACAAATCCTCATTCAAGTTCAAGTTTTGAATGTCATCAAACACAAGATATTCCTTCCTATAGGAATTTCTCATGACTTTCACTATGTAATTCCACATTTTCAGAATTGAATAAAGAAAATTAAAATCTTATGCATAATCTGTGAAAGTTACCTTCACTGATTTGTTCTACCCTTGGATCATATTGAAGTTATTCATGAGATCTGTTGGAGGATTCCCATCTGATAACCTCAAGCTAAATAATGTTTGCGTCATGAAAAATTTGTTTAAATTTATTTTCTTATCATAAATATCATCCAAATGTTTAATAACCTATATAGTTTTTTTCTTCTCATGAATTTAAAATTAAATATTTTGCAAAAGTGACATCATAATTAAGGATAAATCCTTCCTATCCAACCACTCTCATTTCTCCTTATCCTTCACTTTAGAATATTTACTGGAAAAAAGAGAATCTATAACTTTTTTTATAAAAAATATCCTCTATTTTATTTATCCAAAAGGAAAAAAAATACCATAAAACTTGTTGGTATGAACCTTCCCTTACTCTTAAGTTATTCTTCCCAATAACAATAAAAAAACTGAAATCAAAACAAATTGTAATCTAAGGAGAGGAGAAACCTGAATGTTGTGAGTGAAGTAGAACCAACACTCTGATGTCACTTGTTAGGGAGAGAATAAAAAGTAAGGGGGACTTTAGGAGTACTCTATCCATTGTATCATATGAAAATATAATGCAAAAAGTACACTGAAAGGACATTCCCCTAATCACCACGTCCTGCGCAGTGGAAAGCAACACAATGCTATTAGATGAGGTTTTGTACAATAACTACCTCCTATAACTTTTTCACTAGAACTAAGATAATATACCACATAATCACCACAAAAAACTCACACAAACACACTTCATATGAAATATAAAAACTCATATAAACTTCCTATATCCATAGGAGAATACTACAAACATTTTCATTATAGAAGATGAAAGTGAATAGAAAACTCATATCTCACTTATTTTCTATTTACAAAGTGTTAGACAATTAAGTAAGAAACTATAATTAGATTAGCATAATTTTACATAAATAATATCTGGGCCACCACCACTCTTTGTAGATATCTTCATATGGTGGAAAGGTTTCATCGAACTCTAAGATTCATAGTTAACCACCTATTGACTTGGGTAACCTCTAATACACCATTAAACCATATGATGAAACTTATAACAGCTATTATGATGATTCAATAAGTTACCTTTTGAATTTTACATTCCTTTATGCTTTTAAAATCAAAAACACATTTCTTAACAAAAATTATCTTTCTCTAAGAAGTATTTTCTTAAGGAAAACTTTATTTCTCTAAAAAAATTGACTTTTCATGTTGTTTTAATTTTCTTTTCTAGTGTTTTCCTAAACCAAGACTAACTATATTTTTATTAAACCAAAAAATAGATCCTTACCTAACTCATAACCTTACAATTTCTTAGAATTTGATTTCCCCATAATTGTGAATCCAATTTCTTCATAAATAATACTCTGATTTCTCATAAAATCATTCTTATATTTCTTCATAAATCAGACTCTAATTTCTCCTGAAATCATACTCTGATTTCTCCTGAAATCAAACTCTGATTTCTCCTGAAATCAGAATATTATTTCATCTAAAATTAGACTCTGATTTCTTCTAAAATCATACTCTGATTTCTCCTAAAATCTGACTCAGATTTCTTCTAAAATTAGACTCTGATTTCTTCTAAAATAAGACTCTGATTTCTTCTAAAATTAGACTCTGAACTCTAATTTTTCCAGACTCCAAAATCTTTATAAATCAGATTCTGAATTTATAATGAATCAAATTTTGAATTCCTCATAATTCAAACTCCAAATATCAATTATTTCATAATCCGATTGTTTATATTTTTATACATTGATTCTTAATTCCTTAATAATATGGTTAAATGATTTTATTATAGTTACCTTATTTACTTAAAGTAACATTTCATTTTATCGGATCCTAAACATGTTAATGTTTCTTAAGATTAAAAATGATTTCCATACATATTTCTATTTCTTACATGTGGTTATGTTTCCCAAGTTTTCTTGCATGAAACAATTTCATACAATCTTTTTTTAACTAACCATTGGATTAGTGACATGTGTACATGTCCTTCTAAAATTTAAGGAAAAATATGATCGTTGAAGGGGGATCTGACCATTGTGATTTTTCGCTTATAAATACCCAATCATTTTTACAATCCAAAAATACAACACACATCTAGAGATTAAATGATGTGATGTTGTGAAGTGATTTCTATAGAGAGAGACTCTCATGCCTTGTGAGAATGTTGTGAACAAATTATCCAAGCTATGAACAACTTGTTCAACCTACCTAGTGTGATTCTGATTGTTGTTGATCAATTGAGGGCTTCTAGGGATATGAAGATAGAGATACCGACTTCCTTAAATTTCAAGGGCTTGTGGGGATAGCAAGACAGACTCTGATACTCTTATCAATGGATTACCCTAGTGTGGTTAAGACAGACTTTCTTAAAAGTATAAATCAATGTACCTTTATCCAAGGTTGTTGGATACCCTTTTATTTGGGTTATAAGATTTATTATACTTGTTTTCTTGTTGTTGTTACAAGTTTTAATTTCACTAAATTTTGTTAAATAAAGAAATTATAACTTTCTTATACTTTCTTATACTTGTATACTCTGATAAATAAGATTTTATACATTTTAAAGTATAATATTTCTCTAAAAAAACTTGTTTTAAGTTTCTTTTTTGGATCCATATTTTTTGGATCCTAAGCAAGATTTTTTCTTAGTAAAGAAATAAAAGAGGGTTTGTGAATCCATCTTATTTAACCTTGTTAAACATAAATTCTATTATCCACGGAAGTTTTTAAACATACAATTATTTCCTCCCCCGTCTTTTAATTAATCATCTACATCTATATTTTGATCCAACAATTGGTATCAGAGTAGGTATATGAAATACTTATACTTACATATAAGTTTTCTTGCTTAACTTTTCTTGCCTAATTTTACTTATTCAAGTTTTTCTTAAATATTTTATTTGATTATAAACTTTTGTTACTAATTATTTTTATGGAAAATATATTTTTTATTAGAATGGAAGGAATGAACTTTGGTTCTATAGACAATATAAATCCTAACATACCACCAATTTTTTTATGGTAATTATTATAATTACTAGAGAGATAGGATGAATACTTTTGTTATTAATACTGGAGTGGATAATTTTTCATGCTCACTGGTGAATACAAGATTCCTGAAAAATAAATCATAACATTCACAAATCATGAAAAAAAAATATCAACTAAACTATAAGGCATTCAATACTCTTTTATGTTCCATGACTAGTAATTTATACATTCAAATATCCTCTTATGAAGCTGCCAATATCATTTGGAAGAAACTTTAAGTTACACACTTTGGAACTTCAAAAGTGATAGAAATAATAAGATCTATGTTAAGAGATGAATATCATGGATTTTTATTTCCTTATAGAGAATATATTTGAAAATTGAAACAAAGATTTATGACTATCATCAATAGTCTTCAATATATAGGAGAAAAAGGAATTGATGATGAAATACTTATAGAAAATATAATTGATATTATTTCCAATGAGTGGGAATCTAAATGGATAGTTATTGATGAAAATAGGAAAGTATATAACATCACTCTTGATGCTTTATTTTTAACTCTTCTTCAGCATGAAACAAGAATGAAGAGATATGTAGACTTTAATAAGAAGAAGAATGGTAATGGAAGCATCTCTTTCACTACTACATCTAAATTTAAGACTTTGAAAATGGTAACAAGATATAAAGATAAGAGATATATTTTAGTATCTAAATCAAGTGAAAGTTATTAGTTTGATAATAAACTATACTATATTTCTTGAAGGATGAACAAGATTGTGGGAAAGAAATATTTTCATTACAGATATAAGAAGAAAGACAGAAATGAAAAGAAAGATTCTGAAGTAACTTGTTATAAATGAAAAAGGGATATACATATCAGACCTGATTATCTTATGCTCAAGAGAAAATACAAAAAGGATAAGCATTATAAATAAGTACTAAAAATCTAAGGTTAATAAATTCTTGAAGGCTAATGACACCTGGAGTTCCAGTGGTGGTGACTCTTCAGATGAATCCTCGGAATATGAATCTACTAGTCAGAAGAATATTGGTCGTATAGCCATATTAACTATTAAAAATCATTATCTTATGGATAAGGTACATAATTCTGAATCTTTAACCAATATTTCTTTAAATTAAAATTTTCTTAATAAATAATATTATGAATCTTTTGATGAATAATCTTTCTCATCAGAAGATAATACCTTACCTTCATTTGAAGAAGACTCTATATTTTCTAAATTACTTTAAAATGAGAACTATAAGATAAAAAATAAGTTAGAGAAATAAAATTCTAGAATTTCTATTTTTAAAAAAGATATATCATATCTTTCAAAGGATATTGATAAAAAACTTTGAATTTTAAAAATATTTCTAAAAACCTTAAGGAAGTTAATTATGATAAGGATAAACTTTTTAAGGATATTTAAAATTTTATTTCTAAGAAAAATGTTTTATAGAATAACTCAAACTCTAAGAATAATGAACATTAGGATATAAATTTAGTCATCAGACTAAAATATGAAATATTTTCCTTAAAGAAACTTTTGTTAAATTTTACTTCAGGAAGGAAATAATTTGATAAAATGTATTCAAAACTTCTTCCTCTTAGGAATAATTCTAGATTTGGTTTAACTCATTCAAAACGTGTTGTTAGTTATAACTATTTTTTCCCCAAAGTGCTCCTATTTTCACTAAGTGTCAATGTGGTGGACATTGGGAGAAAAAAAATTGTATAAAACTCAATTCTTAGGTTTTCATAAATCTTACTTTTCTAGGAAAATTTGGATACCTAAGATTTTACTTTCTAACAATTCCAGATCCAAGAATATTTGGATTCTGAAAGTCTAAATATTTTATTTTCATAAAAATAAAGGAAGTTCCAACAACAATACATGGTACATGGATAGTGGATGTTCCCGAAACATGAATGGTAACAAAAACTTCTTTGAAAAGAGTATCAAGACAAAATGAGGAAATGTAACTTTTAGAGATAATGCTCAGGGAGAAATTATTGGTATAGGTGGCATTGTTCTTCTTGGAAAATCTTTAATTTCAAATTTTTTATTTTTTAAAGGACTTAAGAACAACCTTATAAGCATAAGATAATTATTTGATGGAGGTTACCTTGTGAATTTTAAGAATGATAAATGTCTGGTAAAAAATTCCAAGGAAGAGTTTATTCTCTCTGTCCATAGGCATGATAATGTTTATACACTGAACTTAAAATACCTTAGGAGACAAGATATACCTTTACTTAGTGTAATGGAAGATCAATCTTGGTTATGGAATAGAATACTAGGAAAATGTAACCTTAGGAACCTATGAAAACACTCAAAGAAAAGACTTATTATGGATCTACCAGAGCTCGGATTTGATTCTTCAAAAGTTTGTGATCCTTGTCAATATAGAAAGAAACATAATTAAAGCTTTAAATCAATCAGTTAAGTCTCAACATTTTATGCATTATAGCTAGTGAATATGGATATTTTTGGTCCAACAAAAACTAGAAGTATTGGATGAAAATACTATGTATTTTTTTAGTTGATGATTACACTAGATTTACATGGGTCTATTTTCTAACAAAGAAATATGAAGCCTTTTATTATTTTAAATATTTTTCAGCTAAATTTAAAAATGAGAAAAACCTTCCATTGATAACTATTCGTAGTGATCATGGGGGAGAATTTGAAAATTTATATTTTGAAACTTTTTTTAGTAAAAAAGGCATTAATCATAACTTCTCAGCTCCAAGAACTCCTCAACAAAATGTTTTTATTGAAAGAAGAAATATAATTCTTTAAGAGATAAAAAAGAACTATTTTGAGGGAATATTCTATTTCTAAACACTTTTGGGATGAATATATAAGACTACTCGTTATACTATAAATTAATTTTTAATCAGACCTTTTCTTAATAAAATACCTTCTGAATTGTGGACTAGTTGAAAACCTGAAGTTTCTTAATTTAAATTATTTGGATGCAAAGTATTCATCTTGAATACTAAAGATAACTTATATAAATATTCACCCAAATCCGATAAATGAGTTTTCATATGTTACTTCACTACTTCTAAGGCTTATAGATTTTTTAACAAAAAATATTTTACTCTTGAAGAAACAGTGCATGTGAAATTTGATGAAACTGATCCTTTTGTTTTTAAACAACTCCAACCTATATCTTTGGATGTGTTTTCAAAAACTGGTTATCAACCTTTGATGAAAGATTCTTCTAAGAAGTAAAATACTCAAGAAAATGTTTCTAAAGTATTTACTCTAGAATATTTTTTACCTTATATTGATGAACAGGTTTTACAAATCCAAAATCATTTGTTTCTTAAGAATAATCCCAGGGATAGTATTATTGGTGATGTAAATCAACCTATAAGGACTAGAAGTTATTTACGAAATGAAGTAGAACATCTAGCATTTCTTTCCTAATTAAAACCTAAAAGAACTTATGAATCTTTTAGGTGATGATGATTGGATTAAAACTATGCAAGATGAACTAAATGAATTTGAAAGGAACAAAGTCTAGAGCTTGGTTGAAAGTCCTAAGGAAACTTCTATAATTGGTGTAAAATGGGTCCTCAAAAATAAATTTGATGAAAATGGAATCATTGTAAGAAATAAAGCAAGATTATTTGTTGAAATATATAATCAACAAGAAGTAAAAGACTATAAAGAAACCTATGCTCCAATAGGTAGACTTGAATCTATTCATATTCTACTATCCTTTGAAGGATTCTTCAATTTCAAACTTTTTCAAATGGATGTGAAGTGTTCTTTCCTTAATGGATATGTTCAAGAGGAAGTTTAAGTTGAAAAACCTCCTGGTTTTAAAAACAAAAAACATCATGAACATGTTTTCAAACTTACCAAAGATTTATATAGATTTAAACAATCCCCTAGATCCAAGTATGAGAGACTAACATGATTTTTGTTACAAAAAAAATAATGTTAAGGGAACTGCTGATCCAATACTTTGTATAAATAAAGAGAAGAAAAATGTTTTAATTGTTCAAATTTATGTTTATGACATTATATTTGAATCAAATCAACAATCCTTAACTGGTTCAGTTGTGAATCTCATGAAATATGAGTTTGAAATGAGTATGATGGGTGAGTTAACATTTTTCCTTGGTTTTAAAATTTCTCAAAAACATAAAAGGAACTTATATATCTCAACATAAATATATTAAATATCTTCTTAAGAAGTATAGATATGACTGCTGAAACTTATTTTTTTTATTAGGAAAACACTTTTGTGGGAAAAGTGAGAAACCGAAAGGTTCAGCATACAACAAAAACACCCAAGCAGAAAACCAGAAACAGACCCGACCAAGCAAAGATAACACTGCCAACCCCAATGCAGGACCACTCGGCGATCCCATGCAAGCATGGTCCCTCCCGAAGGCAAAGCCCTCCCTCAAATTCAACCAAGTCCCAAATGGCCTGCAAAGTGGACAGAGGTGTGCTCCAGCCCATCGGAACCAGTCCGGCCCTCATACTTTCCCACACACATCAACAGAGATTTCAGAATCATTGATAAACAATTTGATTCTGCCAGAGCCCGTATCCCTAAAAAGCTTCCACGATAAGAAGAATACCTGATAGTGTGGTTCCTCCCTCAGTAGATCTTCAAGTGCAGAAGTCATCTTGTTCCAAAACTGGATATACTCCTCAAGTTTGATCACCCCCTTGTTGAATCCGCCAACTAGAATCATATCTTGTTTGTCAACCCATTTATATTGCTCCTCATTGAGATTCACGTCAAAGGTCCGACCCATAATCCTAGCTGCATCCTCCTCCGAAGCATTGAGATATAGAACCTGCTCTTCCACCTTCTCATCTGAGGACAATATCAAGTCCAAGGATGGGTCAGACTTACCAGATGAAGTTGAATGACATCCAACCCCGCTGCCCATCTCCTCGGCCACTGCCCTTTTAGCTGACCGAGTCTTCATAGGAGGTGGCAGGGAGGAGTAGTTCTTCTTACCCCTCCTCCTCATGTCACTCCTATTGATCTTCAGACCTTGTTCTCCTTCAGAGTAGACTTTACTGACCTCCAGGGGTTCTTCATGGGGCTCCTCTTGATGCTCTACCACAGCAAGACTGGAAAATCTGTTGCTCAGATTGACCGGAGTTCGAGTTGGAGAAACTGCTCCCCCTGCCTGAGAGCCCGATTCTGGTCCCCCTATTTCCTCAACACTGGTTAGGAGAGGAATTTCCAAGACCTCCTCCTGCATACCACCAGGTTCGTCCTCCCCCATCCCCTCCTGAGAAGCCTGTTCTGCCCTGCCAGCATTGAGCAGACCTTCCTCCGACCGCTTGTTCCCTGCACCAGCCTCCATGGAGCAGCTGGCCAACCATCCTTCTCTGTTAACCACACTATCCAACATGTTGATTTCTGTGTTCAGAGTTTGGCTCACCGACTCACCGGGGTTGTGTGCTGTCTCGAGACCCCTTCCCATAAACTGGAAAGCAGTATCCAGGTTCACCACCTTGGAGTGTCCAGTTTCCCTCCTGCACTTCCCAACAGAATCCGAAGGTAAATCTGCAGCATCCTCAGGTAAAGGAGCCTTCCCTTTGGTCTTATCCAATCCTACCTCCTCCCGAGACGCCCCCAGCCCCATTGAGACCTTGACCTCACTTGACTTAAGAGGGTCTAAGTCAGCATGAGGCCGGCCTGCAAGGGTGGCCTGGGCACTGCTATGTCCAGCATTAGTGGTGATCACACCACCCCTCAGAGGTGCAACTGTGGACACATCTGCAGTAAGGCAGCCCATTCTCATCATACTACAATCCCCTACCTCTTGCACAGGAAGAACCTCCTCGGTCAACCGTCGTGGTTGAGGGTCTTGGGTTCTGTTCTCGACACCCATGACCTGCTGCTCTGAGATCAAAACCCCACATTCCACTGGTTCCTTTCCCTTTCCATTGCCCACTAATGAATTCGCGGCCTGCCCACCCTTGTACCAAACACCCCTGGAATGGGAGTTACCTCTCCTACCCTCCATCGAAGACGATCCCTGCCGGCACGCATCCGAGATATGCCCCAGCCTCCTACAGGTAGAACAGAAGTTGGTCCATCCCTCATACACAACTTGTTGTTTAAACCTGTATTCCTCCCCAATAGTAATCCAGACAAAATCGAAGGGAGCCTTTGATACATCCATCTCAACACAAACCCTCGGATAGACTGGGTGACAAACTGCTTCTGTTCGGCTATCCGAACAAAGATATCTTCCGACGAGATTTCCGAGCATCCTTATGATTGCAGGATTTTGAAACGGTAAAGGAAGATGAGGGAAACTAACCCAAATCGCAGCCGACGGCGGGTCACGGTTCATGTGGAAGTCAAACGACCAACGGAACAAGAAGAAACGGAAACCATTGCAACTCCGGGGCGCCCTAGACCAGGCGCGGATAAGATCTTCCTCAGAGGAGAAGCGGATCATGATATGCCTATAATCAAGCAAACCAACAGTTGCCCGCTCCTGGAGACCCCAAGCATTGAAAACGAACCTGTCGAAGGAATCAATTGATGGTCGTCTCTGCTTGAACCGAGCAACAAGGGTGAGCTTCAGAAGAGCGGTAGATTCTGTGAACTCTGAGTTCGAAATGGGGAGATTCGGGAAACCCTCAATGAGTTCTGGGGCCTTCGGGCATAACTCAATTTGCGGAAAAGCAGGTAGAAGGTCGGGATTTGAGAAGGGGCGGAACGAAAGAGATTGAAAACCCGGGAGAGATCCCTCCCCCACGAGGGGGGGAGGGATCTTCGCGGCCACCGCCGTCGTCACCGAAGAGGGCGAGACAGCCTAGGGTTCCCTTCGCGGCCGAACTAAGAAGTATAGATATGACAAAACTAAAATTATAAGTACTTTAATCGGTACCTCAAATTCTCTTGATCATGATAAAGCTGAGAAACCAGTAGATCAAACATCTTTTAGAGGTATGACAGGAAGTCTATTATACTTAATAGCTTGTTATCCAGACTTAATGTTTTCAGTATGATTATGTATAAGATATCAATCTAATCTAAATTAATATCATTTAAAAGTAGTGAATATAATTTTTTTCTATTTAAAGGGATCCATAGATTTAAGTATTTTATATTCTTCTAGAAATGATTTTTTAAAAAAAAAAATTGGATTCTGATTTTGGTGAATATAGAATGGATAGGAAAAGTAAATCCAAAAATTTTCATTTATTAAAAGATTCATTAGTTTCTTGGTTATGCAAGAAGAAAAACTCAGTAGCACTTTCCACTATTGAAGCTATAGCAACCCAACCTTTTCTTAAATTAATATTACATCATTTTAAGGTAAATAACATAATAGTATTACACATAGAGGATCCATAGGTTTAGTGTCTTGGGAAAACTAGGACCATACATAACAAATTACAACATCGATCAAAAACACATTTTTTTCTTCTTCTCTTGCTTCTTATTGGCACTTGACCCCTCCTTAGTACATGTAGTCACCAGAGGATATACATAAAAATGGGTGAGCTAAAAGCCTAGTAAGAGTATATATAAGAACAATATAACAATGGGTGATCATAACCATAACATAGGCAAAGGATCGTGAACATAAGAGGAATCATTAATAAGAGACTTGAAATGTGGAAATGCATAAAAATGAAACATCATGTCTTAGTGGTTAACTACCACACATACTTTTGAACAAAGATGGAATATTGTTAACATATCATTTAAAATTTACTCATGATATTCATCACTTTTCCCAATGCATTGGAGCGCTGTATAATTCTGGGTGCACCCATCACATTGAAACATTCATATTGTGCTATATAATTCTAGGTGCACCCGTCACTTCATAACATTATAATTTATCATGCATTCCATAATGAAAATATAAAAAAATTATCATAACTAACCCATGAAAATAAATTGGTTTCATCTCATAATAACACATTCATAAATAGTGGGTTCCCAAAATAAATATGGAATAACATATATGTTACAAGAACCATCAATCTTGAATGAGAAGTAAAAGGTGTGTTCTTAAAAGAAGAGTTCTTTTAGAAAACATTTTTTTTGACATAAATACCAGTGACAAACATTTATATACTAGAAAAGGAAATAAAATGATGAACAAAATATTTTTAAGGAGTAACCATATCAAAAGGAGTGAAAGAGGGAGAACCCAAAGGATTAAAGTTGGGTTCGAGAATTTCCCCTTACCTTATATTTGAACGCTTCCTTCAATTTAATGTCTTGTATAATGACATTATATTAATTAATTAGAAATTATAGAACCTTTTACACATGAATAGGGGTAGTTTTGGTTTCATTATATTATTTTATGGGCCTTTTGATGAGTTATAGAGTTTAAAAACATTGTTTAGGAATGTTCATTTTTATGGTTTTCTTGAGCGTTTCACATGTATTCATGAATTGAAGTTCATGTAGAACATGGGTAAACTTCAAAAACATATATTCCATGTTATTAATGATATTCCAGAATTTAAAATTATAGTATAATGAATTAAATTGTATTCCATTTGGATGAATCATTAGATAAAAATTAAATGATGATTGTTTGAGTTAATTTGGGCGGTTTTTTGACCACAATGAACTTGTTTTGATTAATCATTTAGTAATATGTACATAAGTTAGTTCCCTAAATTTAAATAGGACTTAATACATATCACATATTCTGTTTCAATCATAAAAATGTTTTTATGACCAGATCTTAAGGTATAAATGAAAAAAGAAAATATGTCGTTCTTGAAGGTGATAGATTAACACCTCACGAACAACATTTTCTTCTATAAAATAAAAGGAAGAGGAGAAGAGGGTTGGATGGTATAATATCTCATTATTATCATAAAATTATATTATATGTATGATACTAGAGTTACCATACCATTTGGACAAATATATGTGGGGAGAGAATAAGAAAAGAACTTGAAATTGAAAGGAAATTAAAGGAAAGAGGAAGAGAAATTACCTCGTGAATCCTCCTCTTGAGATCCTCCTTAAGAGACCTAGGATTGGTATTTTGATGAGACCAAAAGTTCTTGGATGTGGGGGAGGGGATAGTAAAGATGATTGTTCATAGTTTAGACAAGTCTTGAAGCTTTATAGGTGTGAGGAAATGAGGGTGTGAAGGGTGGTATTTATAGTGGAGGGGAGAGGGGATTTCTCGATATAAAATTCATTAATTTATTATTTCTCCACAAGACAAGGAACAGTGAGTCTTCCATGACCAAGAATAGTAATTTTATAATTTTATCCCAAAAAAAGTGGGATTACATCAGTATAACATCATACATGACTCTATAATTAGCTTATTTAGCTTATTTTTTATAAATTATGGTATTTCACTATTCATCAAAAAATCAAGTATTTCAGAAAAATCCCAAAAATTCACCCCTAAAATTTTTCAATGTGTAGAATCCAAAAATGAAGTCCTTTTTTCAAAAATAAATTTCTAAATATGATTAATTTAATATTTAATTAAAATCATAATTTACTTGAAAAAAACAGTTTTTAAAATTAAAACTGATTTTATAATGCTTTCAAAAATTACTTAAGGTCTTATAAAATTATATTAAATCTAGAAAACATAGATTTTTTAATGTATGAACACATTTTTAGAAAATAAATTTTCTTTTAAATTAATTAATTAATTATACTTAATTATTTATGACTTACAAAAATACAAATACTTTTACTATGTTTAAATTGTTACTTATAAGATACCTTAATTTTATTTAATTATTCAAGGTTAAGGTTACTATTATTTTGGGAAATTTATTATTCATAAGGGTCATAGTACTATTCATAAGGGTATGTTTCTATTCATAATGGTATGTTACTATTCACTAAAAATTATTTTTGTTTAATTAGACTCCAAAAATCATCTTGAACACAACCGTGTATGTCGGATTTTTGAAATTCAAAACATAGAAGTGGAAAAATTATGTTTAATGGACACATAATATTTAGTATAATTATATTTCATTATGATTCATAATGTGATTATACTATAAGGAATAATTATAATAATGTAATTCCTTTGAAAAACTTTGGGTCGTTACAGAAGCTGAATATGTAGCAGCTCGAAGTTTTTGTGCTCAAATGTTGTCGATGCAACACAAACTCACAGACTATGGCATGAGTTTTACCAGAACAGAGATAATGTTTGATAATAATAGTGTCATTTCCCTAATCAAAAATCCTTCAAATAACTCTCGTGCAAATCACATAGACATTAGGAATCACTTTCTTAGGGATCACACACTTAAAGGATACATCGTTATTCAATTTATCGGAATGCAAGACCAACTTGTTCACATATTTACAAAATCATTACCCTCCAATAGATTTGAATACATTAAACAAAATTAAGGAATGATAACCATAATTTAATCATCCATATTAACTTTTTGTTAAAACCTATCTCCTTACATTAAAATACTCATTTTCATAGGGGGAGTACATATGTTTATTCTTTTAATTTTCTCTTTTCAAATTTTTTTCAGAACTTAAAATTTTTCATAACCTAAAATTTTCTTTCCCTAATAAAAATTTCTGGAACCTAAGTTTTATAATAATAACCTTATCAATATTGAAAATTCTTTTTGAGAAATATGGAAGATATGTTTCCTTACTTAAATATTCTTAATTAAATTTTTTTACTTATTGTGATTTCTATCTTGTTTTAAGAAAACCTTATCAGATTCACTTTCCTTTAATCTGACTTTTCATTAAAACCTTAAAAGATCAGAATATATAAATTCTTCTTTGGAATTGATATCAACCGTTATATAAAATAAATAAAATCTCAACCATTTTATTGATTTGGGAATATGAATCGTTTCTGCGAAGCCTACATAAATGACCCCCATAATCATGTCCCACATCAGTTATTCTAGTGTTTTTTCATTGAAGCTCTACTTCTCTTCAAATCGGCCATTCAGTTTTCTCTATTTCCTTAAGACCCAAATGTATCTTGATGTTTCCTTGAAAAATCCAATATCCTCAAAAAAGAAACTCAAGGATTGGTTAATTTACTGATAAAGGTTGGTGGACCCAAATTTATTTCTCAACTATCACTCTCTGATTTCAAAAATCCTTAAGAAGAATGTATAGGAAAGTCTTTGCATTTCCAAACCAAAGAATCGATATCCATTTTATCCTAATATCCTTATAGAATTATATGATATAGTTAGTTTTTATGAATAATGAGGAATATAAATGTTTTCTTTCAATAGATATGGAAATACTTATTCTTTATCCTTCAACAAGGCTGCAAGCATTTTGGATATACCTTAGGAAGGATAGGATATATTTTGTTCACACAAATTTCCTGACAAGGAAGGCTCTTTTGAGAAGGTTAAGGAAATTGATTGCCTTGGAATTAAAGGAGTTAAGTAACCTAAGATCAATCATCTTTCAACCAACTATAGATTGATAGCTCTGTGGATGCAAGGTTTTCTCATTCTGAGAAAGGGAGACAAGGATTACCTTAAGAAATGAGATATCTTCATGATGGATTTATTGGTGAATCTAAAGAAGATAAACCTCATAAAGTACATTATATTGGCCATAAGAAATATCGATAATGGAACCCTCAAGTCTTAGATCATAATGTATCCAGCAATCTTGTCAAAGATTATTTTCCTTTTCCTAGAATCATTCAAAATTCCTTACAGTTCAAAACCCAAAGTTTTTAAGATAATTTTTTTGAGCGATGATACTCTGAGAAGGATGAAAATTGGTTTTAGTATTAATACAAGAGAGTTATTTGATCTTCCTGATAGTAATGTTTAAGTTATCATCAAGAAACGTGAAGTAGAAGAAATTTCCAAGCAAACCCCAATGAAAAGAAAATAAAAAGAACTCAAACCTTAAGAGAAAGTACCTGCACCTGAATCAGTATTTTCTCCACCCAATCCAAAAAAGTAAAACACTTTTTCTGATGAATTAGTAGCTAAATAGAGAGAACATAAGAATAAAATGAAAGATGGAGATACAGTTTTTGGGTTAGGCCCTGATGAGGATAAGGCCTTGAAGATTCATGCAGCTAAAGAGCTTGAGAAGAAAGCTAAAGAAAAGAAGTTAAATAATAAGATTTCAGAATCTGAGATTGTTCAAGATTTTCTTAAAGATACTGAGAAAGAATATGAACAAATCTAGGTACTAGAATCCTTCTTACAAGAATCAGTTCAAATTAAAACTTTGGGAGAAGATAAAAGAAAGAAACAAATTTTTTTCCAGAACCCATTATTGAATAAGAAGTAGTTTAGTAAGAAGAAGAGTAGGAGGAGGAAGAGGAAAGTGATTATGTAATCAAAATGGTGGAAGAATACAAAGAGAAAGAAAGAAATTCTGAAAAGTTTTCTATCAGAACTTCCCAAGTTGAATCAACCAAGATAATCGCATAAGTTCAATCAGTTCTAAAAGATGATGATGCCTGGGATGAGGTTGATAAACCTTCAGATGATGAAATTAGTAATCATGATTTTATTCATCCTGATGATGTTAAGGAAGTTGCTGATAAATTTGGTGAAAAAGTTGATGATGTTGATGATAAAATAATTCAAGTTTCTGATAGTGAGCATGAAACTCCAAAAGTTGAGAAGGTGGTATCTAAAGTTGAGAAAGGTAAGAAAGTGTTTGTTGATTCGCCAAAGAAATCTAAAGTTTCAAAATCCAAGAAGGATGTTATTGTTAGAATTTATAAGGAAAAATAATATGAGTAAGATAAATTTTCCTCGCTAGTAAAGGAATCTACTTTAGAATCTTCATCTTCCTTGGGACAAGATTTTGTTGTTCAATCCTTGAAGAAGATAGTGAATACCATTCCCTTATTTCCAATTATTAACTTTAGATGTCAGGTGCTCTAACAAACAATCAATCCAAAGTCAGATTTAATAAGCATTATCATGAAAAAGTTTGTAAAACTTGAAGCCAATTTTAATACTTTTCAAATTGGTTGTGATGCACATAGTAGATCTTGAAAAGAGACAACAAAGTGGTATAAGTTTGTTATTTATTATCAAAAAATCATGGATAATTTCAATGATTCAGTAAAGGATGTATTTGATAAGTCAGATGACATGATTAAGAACTTTTCAACAAGTCTTTCAGAGAAGATGAATCAAGAGCAAGCTTCCTGAATTCAAGAGGATAAAGACCTGAATGGAAATCTAAATTCAGTGTCTCTCAATTTGAAAATAGAAATAGAATTCAGGGAAGATATGGTAGAAAATTAAAAGATAAAGAATATGTGATAAGGTCTCAAGATAAAATTATTAAATCTAAAGAATAAAGAATCAAAGTTCTTGAAAATAAAAATTAAGACCAGGATCAGTTGATCAAAAAGTTTGAAGATGATCATAAAGAGTTGAAAAAGTTAGAGTCTACCCTAAGAAATTTTATGTCGAAGGAAAAGAAGCATGAGTGATTTCTTAAAGTCCAATATTTTGTTGTATTCATCTTATAAATAGTTTTTTCACATCATAATGAAATTTTTAATATTTCCATTGTTTTGTCTTGTATATTCCTAATCTTTTAGGTACAATTTTTTTTATTTCCCTCTGTTCCTTTTTTAAAATCACAAAGGGGGAGAAAATAATGATCAAAAAGAATATGTCCATGTAAGGGAAATATTACTTAAAGAAGATATTATTAAGAAAGAAAAAGTAACTTCTTTAAGACAAAAATATGATCCTTAGGGATTTAAAAACCTATGGGGGAGTTAGTTATATTCATTATGGGTCATAAGTAAATAGAGATAAGTATTTCTTTTAAAGTTCAAAAATTGAAAATCTTATTCTTTATATTATTTTATGAAAAGTTGTTTGTGCTTTCCAAAAAGGGGGAGATTGTTGATTCAATAATTTCCCTTATGAATTTTCCATTCCTTTATATTTTGAAAATCACAAAAACATTTCTTAAGGAAAATTATCTTTCTCTAAGAAGTATTTTCTTAAGGAAAATTTCTTTCTCTAAAAACGTTTTGGACTTTACTTATGGTTTCCATTATCTTATAAATTGTTTTCCTAAACCAAGACTAACCATATTTTTCTTAAACCAAAAATTTGATCCTTACCTGACTCAGAACCTTACAGTTTCTTAGAATCTGATTTCCCCAGAATTGTGAATCTGATTTCTTTAGAAATTAGACTCTAGTTTCTCTTGAAATCAAAATCTGATTTATTCATAAATCACACTATGATTTCTCCTAAAATCGGACTCTGATTTATCCTGAAATCAGACTCTGATTTCTCCTGAAATCTGACACCGATTTCTTTTGAAATCATAATATGATTTCTTCTGAAATCATACTCCGATATCTTCTTAAATCAGACTCTGATTTCTTATGAAATTATACTCCAATTTCTTTTAAAATCAGACTCTTATTTCTCCTAAAATTAGACTCTGATTTCTTCTGAAATCATACTTTGATTTCTTCAAAAATTAGATTTTGAATTTATCATAAATCATATTCTAGATTCCTCAAAATTTAGACTTTCAATATCTATTATTTCAGAATCTGATTGTTTATATTTTTACACTCTTATTCTCAATTCGTTAAGAATATGATTAAATTATTTTCTTACAGTTACCTCATTTCTTTAAAGTAATATTTCATTTTTTCATATCCTAAATATGTTAATGTTTCATAAGCTTAAAACTTTTTTCCTTAAATATTTTTGTTTCTTACACATGGTAATTTTTTTGAAGTTTTCTTGCATGAAATGATGTTGTACAGTCTATTTTTAACTAACTGTTGGTTGAGTGACACGTGTACATAACCCTCTGAAATTTAAGGAAAAATATGATCATTAGAGGAGGATCCGACCATTGGGATTTTTCTTCAATAAATACCCAGTAATTTTTACGAGCCAAAAATACAACACACATCTAGAGATTGCATGTTCTGATGTTATGAAGTGATTTCTAGAGATATAGAATCTCATGCCTTGTGTAAATTTTGTGAACAACTTGTTCAATCTGTGATCAAATTATTCATCCTACCTAGTGTTATTTTGATAGTTTTTTATCAATCGAGGGATTCTAGGGATAGTAATATAGAGGTACCAATTACCTTAAAGTTTGAGGGCTCGCAGGGATAGAAAGATAGACTCTGATACTCTTATTGAGGTCTTACCCTAGTGTAGGTAAGATATACTCTCTTGAAAGTATAAATCAAGTGACCTTTATCCAAGGTTGTTGGATACCCTTCTCTTTAGGTTAAAATATTTCTTATACTTGTTTACTTATTGTTGTTACAAGTTTTAACTCCACTACATTTTGTTAAAGAAATAAAGTATGACTTTCATTTACTTTCTTATACTTGTATACTTTGATAAATAAGATTCTATATGCTTTAAGGTAGAATCTTTCTCTAAGTAAATTTGTTTTAAGTTTCTTTTTTAGATATATATTTTTTGGATCCTAAGCAAGATTTTTTTTAGTTAAGAACTAAATAGGGTTTTTGGAACCATCTTGTTTAACATTGTTAAACATATATTATCTTAAGGATAAAAATGTAAGTTTTTAAACCTAAAATTCACCCCCCCCCCCTTGTAATTGAGCACATAAATCTATATTTCAATCCTACATGGTACCCATGAAAGAATCTAAAGAGAATAAAAGTTTTTCTGATGGACTATGTCTAATCATCTCTACCTGGTTGTAACAATTCTAAACCTAGTAACCCAGATTCAGTGTCAAATTTATTACATTGGAACTAGATACAAGCGATCTCATCCCAAAGAACCAAATAGTTTAGTAGTCTTGGTAATCTAGATACATACATGATTCCCATATTATATTTGAATACACAAATTATAACATAATTTTTTTTCAATAATTTTATTATTACCTCTATTATATCATTACATATCTTTAATATTACAATTCTTGGATTCCTTGGAAATGAAACAAAATAAGAGTGGTCTTAAATTCTCAATAAGGGTTAAGTGAAAAAGAAGCTATCATGAATCAATAAGCATAATCAACATGGTAAGGTATTTAACTGAAAACACATTCCATTTAAATAACATGACTATAATGATTAGATAAGGAAAAATAAACATGTAAAGGTAAATATCAAAACACACATTTCATTTAATCAATAACTTGATTTTCATGATAAGATAAGGCATGATCAATATGGTAGGGTAAATATCTAAAAACACATTCCATTTAATTAATAAACTGAGAATGAAATTTATCTAGAGATAATATCATTGTGAAAATATTATGGATTATAATAAATTAATTCTTAATGAATTAAATGCTTGATTATTTTATGTCATGATCTTAGGCATCATGATACCTCTACTATCAAGACCTTTCATATGAAAATTTAAAACCGATGGGTCATTTTACACCAGAAACTCCTTTAACTAAGGCTAACCAACTGATTCATCTCATGAGACTACCAATGCATGGATTGTATATATATAATCAGGACCCACCCATATCCACATGTCCAATTTATTCCTCATATATCAAATGATTGACTTAATTCATGAACAATATGCCTTATCAACAAATTTCCATTTCGATTAAGGAATACATATTAAAAATAATTTCCCTAGTCAATCATATAACATTCAAAGTAAAATGCCATATGTAGAAATTATATATAGTTTAATTAATAAAAATATCCATGATAAATAATATGGATATTTAGGGTAAATGTAATGTCCCATGGGGACAAGAAAGTGAATATTTCAAGGGAAATTAAGTGATGAAAAAAATTAATCAATAAAGAGAATGTCAATAAATTCACTGGTCAAATAGATCATAAACCATCCATATAAATAATATGGATGGTATTAATACAACGTATCCCCATTTAATCATAAGTACAATAAAGGTTTTATTTCTTTGATGAATAAAAATTTCATTAAAAACATTTTTCAGGAAAATAACCCTTTCACTTTAAAAATATTTTTTTAACTAATATTTCATAGAATATTTTGAAAATAATTTTCATTTAAAATAACCTTTGACACTTATGAAGGTATATTGAAAATATTGAGTGGTTATGATAGTAGTAAATTTCATACATGTCATACACGTTAAAATAAATATTCTTTTCACAATTTCGATAAAATCCAAATGGGCCTTATTTGAAAACAACATAAATATTCATTTCAAAAAAAAATTATAAAAAGTAAAAAATTGGTAAAATTGTTTTTGATAAATCTTTTGGAAAATGTTAAAAAAATTGAAAACATTTTTAAAAAACATAGTTTTGGATGAAAAAGGTTTTTTGAATAAAGAGAGAAATGATATCTTATTTTATTAAAAACATTTTCTCAATAATTTTAAGTAAAAAGGAGAGGAATATTGTACTATTACTTAAAAAATCATGAATAACCATAGTGTAATAAAATTAAGTGGTTTTATTATATAATTATCAAATAATTTCCTTTAATTTAAATTTAAGTATAAATAATCTCGATTGAAATTATATTGTGAAATAAACTCTTATAAAGATAATAACATTGAAGTGAAAATTAATCAATTAATTGATTATGTGTATCAAATTTAAATCCACATAAAAAAAGTGGAAATAAAATATATATTCATAATTATTTTCACACATAATTTTATAATGTCAAAGATAATGAAGATGTAATATAACACAATGAAAATAAATTGAGTTTTGAAATTATTTAACACTTGGTAATTTTCAATTCAAACCCCCTTAGATGAAATGATTCAAATTAAAACTTAAAATACTATGAAGTATCAATTTTTTATGATATAACATTAAAAAATGGTAGTATATACACCTTATAAAATAAATTAGGTATATAACATTACAATATACCGCAATGAAGGGAAATTGAGACGAAGTCTCTTACCTCACGCTTCCTTTTGGTTGGACATGATTTAACATCCTATATAATGGTTTTAATAATGTTACTAATTTATAATAAAACCATATTAATATTTATAATATCATATATTATCCTCTTATAACATTTTACCACTTTTTTTAATACTATTTCGTTATTTTCATTATTCCGGGTGTTAATTGTCATTTTTTCTCATGCGTGTTTTATCATGAAAGTTCTGGTTATTATGTATAGAATATAGATACATAATCTATAGAATTATATTAATGTTATAAATATCATATTTAAAAATTAGATACATTTTTAGAATCATTCTTTAAGGTTGTACATGGAAAATGAATTGTATCGCTTCATGGAGACGGTAGGTCGTATGTACGCACGAGCGATGATATTATTTCATTAAAGAGTGAAGGGGTGATGAATTGGGTAATATTTTAATTGTATAGAATAAATATCATGTAGTATATATCAAATGTATTCATTAAATTTATCCTTATTACTTTCCATGTAAAGCGTAAGTGAAAAATGAATCACATCACTTCGTGAGGTGGTAGTTCGCCGTACAAATGAGTAACGTTGTCATATTTTAAATGGCATAGAATGTAAGAATGTATGTGTGATATTATAATTAAATAAGTATAATAATATCATAAATATTATATATATATATATATATATATTAAATCCATCATTATATGAAATTTTGAGATGTGTTGATGGAAACCAAGTTACATCGGTTCATGAGGCGGTAGTCTGTCATACACACGATCAACAGTTTCATTTCCCGTTTGATGGAATAAGAGATGGATATAGGTCATGAATTTAACATAAAAAAATATTTTTATATTTAATATACTTTTTTATTATAAAATCATTTTTTAATATTATTTTAATGATGTGGATGAAGAAACAAAATAAAAAATCTTGTTTAAGAATGTTACATCTTCTTCAGACAACTTCTTTGGGTTTGCACCAAAATCCTTACTTGCTTGGATTTATAATAAAACCAGTGGATATAGGATGTTTTTAGGGGAGTGAGGAAGTTATTTGGGTATTATTTTATAAAACAAAGGGCTTTATAGGTTTGAATAAGTGAAAGGATGGAGTGGCCTTTTATAAGTGTGGGAGAGGACACACATATAATTTTTAAAAAGAATCAATTAATCCCATGTTTTTATCAATACACAGGTCTCTAAAATAGATAATTATTAAACCTCAGTGGCTATAAGGTCTAAATATGTCCATACAATGGGTTTTATAAAATATTTATTTTATTTTTAACCATTATCATCTTAGTTTAACCCCTAGTAAACTCGTTTTTACCTCAACCACAGCAATAAATTTACTTATTTTACTATTCATAATGGTAAAAAATTAAGTTAAACTTATTAGATAATATAAATTATTCTGATTCTAAATATTTAATTCATTTTTATAAATTCAATTCACAAAAGTGGTAGAATCCAATTTAAAATTATATCTATAGATGCGATGAAAAGGCGGGTTTCGAGAGAGAAAATTCTCAAAAGTATAAAAGGTTTTAATATCAAAATTCAATATAAAATTGATTTAAATGAACTAAATTAATTAAATTTTAATATAATTTAAATAATTTTACTTTAAAACTAATTTAAAATATAACTTAATATTATAAATTATTTTTTAAAAAAAGGCAGTTTTCAATAAAAATCAATATTTTTCACTATTCATCGAAAAATAAAACATTTCAGAAAAATCACAAAAATTCACCCTAAGATAATTTTTATATAAATATATAAAAAATAAATTTAATTTTATCAAATAAATTTTTTAAAAGTTGTAAAAAATTAATTTTAAATGTTGTGGGCAAAGTACGATTAAACCATCTTTTAGAAAAATATAGTTTTCAAAAAAATATTTATTTTTCATTTAAACGATTTATATTTTATTTATAATCAATATATTTTCATAATTTTCATGATTTAGTTATTATTTTTAATACATTCTAATTTAAAAGTTATCTTATAATGTTATACTACATTACAGCTCATTTAGACTTGGGGTTGTGTGTTCTCTAAGCTATCAAAAAGATCGAATTTATTTAAAAATAAATATATCATAAAGTATCAGGGTGTTACATTATATTCTAATCTTAGTTTTCCATGTCATATATTCTATATAAAATTATTTTCCTCTTAAAATCATTGGGTTTTAATATAACATCCCTAAAATCTGTACTCCCGGATAAGGTACTGAAAACGTAAACTTTACATTTCCATCTTTGATGCTAATAATTTTGACCCAATTTTTTTTATCCAAACGTTATAAAATAAAAATGAAAAATTAGATAAATTAAATTCTTGAGGAACTTTTAAGTTTATAGTTTTATAAAATTATTAAAACTCCTACATAAACAATTCCCATGACTTTAGAAGATAATTTCTCACAATTAACCAATCTTTTCTTATTTTGCATTAATTCGCCATCATCATCCATATAAAATCCCTTCTAGACATAATTAATTCAACCAAATTCTTTATAACCTGGTAATAGGAAATATAATAAGGGTGGGATCAAATATTTAGTAAGGTTAAACATAATCATTAATAATTGAATGTCATCAATGAGCATAAGAAGTGCATAAGGGTATAATGAAATAATCTGATTTCATGAGTGAATAATAAAATAACTCATACCCATAAATACTTGGATCATCAAATATGAAAACATGGAAAATTCAAGAGTCATCTTAATCAATAATCATGAGTCATGTGATATCAATATTTATCATAAGAAACATTCTAAACCCATACCAATCATAAAAAAATTGTTGGTATATTAGAACATTTTTATTTATAAATCATGTTAAACCCATGTCAGAAATAACTAGATCCTAGTTAAATCTATAGTAGAAACCCTCAGGTAACTCCATACTTCTTTCCTCTCAAAATAAGGTACATTACCTAATGCATTGAAGTGTTATATGGGTGCACCCAACTTTTAAGATATAACGGGCTCACCTGATGCTATCTGGGCCACCCCATCATACAAGTTGTAATGATCTCACCTAGTGTTATCTAGGCTACCCCATCATATAAGTAGTTTCCAAGAACCACTGTATTAATAAAGTACAAAGAGCTTTCATTTCATCATTAAACTTGTGAAAACAATTATTATTCCCTTCATAACTTGATTAAACCATGGAAAAGAAATGGGTTTCATCTCAATCTCTTTGAAACATGTTTAACCCATAGAAAGGAAATGGGTTCAATAACAATCTTTTTGAAACATGGTTAACCCGTGGAAAAGAAACTGATTCCACAACAATCTCATTGAAACAATCATAATAGATCCAGAGAAAGAATGATGATGGTATCATTACAACATATCCTCATTAGATCATAATTAACAACAATGGTTATTTATTTTTATAAATTTAAATATCATTAAAACATAATTAAAAACATTCTTGAGGAAAATATCTCTATCATTTTGAAAATCAATTTTTAAAACCTAAAACATTTTGAAAATAATTTTCTTTGAAAACCAATTTTAAAAACTAAAAAATTATAGAATATTTGGAAAAACTTTTTCTTTAAAAATAACCTTATAAAATTTAAAATGAATCTTTAAATGAATGATCGCCATGATGATGGGTAAATCTGTACATGTAGTACAAGTTAAAAGGACATTATTTTTGCACTATAAAAAGTTTAGAAAAGTTCCTTGATCAAAAAATGATAAGAATATTTATTTGAGAACGTCATATAAAAATACAAAATGGGTAAAAATTTATTTAACAAATCATTTTTAAAAGGTTAAAAAAAATTTGAAAACATTTTTTGAAAACATGGTTTTAGAAGAAAATGGTTTTCTGATCAAAGAGAGAAATGAAGTCATATTTTCATAAAAAAAATTCCTCAATTATTTTAATTACTGAAGAGTAAAAAAAATATTAATATTACTTGAAAATATCATGAAGGACTATAGTATAAGAAAATTCAGGAGAATTATTTAGAGGTATATCATAATATTTCAACATTAGAAACTTATTCATAAACAATCTTGATAATCAACAAGATTGTAATATCAAACTCTTATCACTTTGATAAATTTTAATCATAAGCCTCATGAAATGATAACATTAAATTAAACTTAAAATATCATGATAATAAATAAATTCATGATATTACATGTCAAAGGGTCTATTTATTCACCTCATATAAGAAGATAGGTGTATATCATAACGTACATCTCAAAGAAGGAGAATTGAGACAAAAATAACTTACTGCTTTGGTAACTTTGAAACTGTAAATTCCATGAAAGAGAGATCATAAAATTGATATGTAAATCCCCATAAATTTAATGATGAGAAACATAAAATACATTCATGTTCTCAATTTTTGTATTCAGTGTGGTATATTTCATGGATGGAATGTACAGGCTGTCTCGGTGGAAGGGAACGGCTCTTGAGCAACAGGTATCTACAGAGAGCCATCATCATTTTGGTAGGGAAAGGAAATCTATATCATAGGATCCATATCAGTGTTATATGGAATCCTTTTAATGTGTCATCATATAAGGTGGGGTGTTACTTGATGATGGTGAGGGGCTTGTGATGACCATCAGGGTGAGCTGTGGGAGCAGTAAACAACATGCGGTGACGGTTTTGGTTTCCTCTATCGAGCGTCGTGTAGATAATGAGGGAGGAAGTATCAATGGAGTGAGCCTAAATTTACAGCATATTTTATGGGAAATAGGGGTATTTCTTTTGATGTCATTTCATACAGAAGATCTAAAAAATAAAAAAAATATCAGGGCCTTGGGCCATTGTCATAGGTTTTATACCCACTAGGGGTCATATAATGGGTTCCCTATTCCCAAGATAATAAGTGGGTTTGTTTAGTTAAATAAAAAGGTGGGATTATCCCCAACATATTTACATTCATGGTTAGTATATACACAACACAACAAAAATAATTGGTGAATATAGAATATATCTCACAGAAATAAAAGTGAGATGAGAAAACCCCTACCTCGAGTTAGATTCATCAATATTTTTCTTTATGTTCCTAATTAATAAACTTATGTTAATTATTTAATTTCTTAATAACATTTTTAAAGTTTAATATTCCTTTTATTTCACTTATTTCCATGTTATATATTATTACATAATCAATTAAGTTTACATCAAATGTTTTGACCATATTTGGATTATGTGTCAAAAATGACTTTGGGAGGTTGACTATGGTCAACTATTTCATTATTTAAACATATATAGAATAATAATCATGAAATAATTATCATATTTGTACATAAATTATATTTATTAAACCCTTCATGAAATATTTTTATGAAAAATGAACTAACGTTACGATCATGAAGATGGTAGGTCATACGTACGCATGAGTAATGATTCCATTTTTCAATGATCATTATAGAAAAATTTAAGTAATATTTTATCTTAAAAAATGATCATAATATAATAAATACCATATTATTTAATTATATATACTTATATATATCATTATTTTGATGTGGTGATGAAAAAAATCACATCGCTTCATGGAGGTTGTAGTCCACATGTATACAAGTGATGTTATCACTTTTTCAATGAATGAAAATGTAAGAAATAAAATAATATATTATATTTCTATAATTATAAATATTTCATTAATATCATAAATATTTCATGTATATCACATATATTCATTATCTTTACCCTTATAACCTTCCATGTAACGTGTTAGTGAAAAATGAACTGCATCGCTTCGCGAGACGGTAGTCTTCCATACACACGAGCGGCATTATCGTATCCCCTATGATATGGAATGTAAAAAGGTGTATATGATATAATTACTCCATATATATAATTATTTTATAAATATCATATATAAACTTTATATATATCATAATACCCAACTGTGAGAGGTGGTAATGGAAAAATGAATGACATTGTTTCGTGAGGCGGTAGTCCACCGTACACATGAATGATGATTTCGTAGCCCATTGATGGAAGAGGGAAATGATTTAGGTTATTAAATTAACATAATAAAAACTAATTATATTTATTATACTTATTTTATTATATAATCATGATTTAAGTATAATTTAAGGGTGTGGGGAAATAAATAAAACAAAAATTCTTTTTGATGAATATTACCGCTTCTTCAGGTATCCTTCTTAGTTTTGCACCAAAATCCTTCTTAGGATGGATTTATAAACAAAATAAGGATTATAGTAATGTGGGATGGAATTTGGGAAGTGATTTTGGAAGGGTTTGGTTGATCCAAAGGGATTTAGATATGTGAAGAAGTGAGGAGAGTGAGTGCCCTTTTATAATTGAGGAGGAATGACATTCTTGTAAATACCCAAAAGTATTCAATAATTGGAGGTCATTATTACCCCATGTGCCCACATAATTGATCAATAAAAAAGGATAGATAGTATATGGTTGATAAAAACCTTCACTACATAAAGATAACACGTTTTTAAACATGTTGTTCCTTATCCTTTAAGTTAACTCAGCTTTACCTTTTTAGTTTTTACCATGCTAACTTGTATCTTTTTATTTACCTAGGTAATTTAACCTTTAATAATACAATTAAAATTAGTTTTATTAGATAATTTTGACAAACTGATTTTAAATATGAAATAAAATTTATTAAATAAAAATATTATGTGTGTGTAAAATTAATTTTAATACAAATGCATGTAATGCACAAAACCTTGTTTTAACCATAATCGCGATAATTAATTTTAATTGTTTCCACTAATAATTATGGTAAAAAAATAAGTTTGACTTATTAAATAATATAAATTATTATGATTAAAAATATGTAATCCATTTTTCTAAATTCATCTCAAATAAGTGGCATAATTTAATTTAAAATTAATTTTATAGATGTGGTGAGACAGTGAGTTATTAAGAAGAGTATTTTTTTAGAAAAAGATGATTCTATATTAACTCAATAGATAATAATAATAATTTTATGAAACTAAAATAATATTTAATGATACATAATATATAATTTTATTTTAAAACATTCAATATTAGGGATTATTTTAATTAATTAAAATGGAGAAATATTATTCATTTTAAAACAGTTTGTAGAAAACCCCATTTTTAAACCCAAAAATAAAATTATACTAAAAACCAATATAAAGTTGATTAAAAGTAATTAATTGGATTAAATATAAATAAATAATACTTATGTTACTTTAAAACATATTAAAAACATATTGTTAATTTTTAAATTACTTAATTTATTGAAAACAAAAGACTTTTCACAAAAATCGGTATTTTTCACTATTCATTGAAAAGTCAATATTTTTTGAAAAGTCCCAAAATTTCACCCAAAGTAAATTTTGATATTCCAATTCCAAAAATGAAGTTAAATTTATCAATTAAATTTAATAAAACTTTCAAAAACTTATTATAATATCTTATTCATGAAAAGCAATAAAAATCATTTTTGAAGAAAACATATTTTTGAAGAAAAAAATCACTTCACTAAAAAAAATTGATTATTTACTAAAAATTTATCAATAATTTATATTGATTAATAAATTTATATATATATATATAATAAATTAGTTAAAATTATTCATACCTACCAATTTATCTCCTAGGTTATAATGGTAATATATATCATGGGTTGTTTAAATTCAGTGTTGTGCATTGAATATAGAATCAAACATAAAATTATAGAGGTTATGTGAAATGAAACATAAACTGAGTATTGTTCGTAACTCAATCTTAACATATTGTTTCATGTAATTCAAGATAAACTTAGTTTTTTCCTTTGTGCTATCAGATATAATTTTATTCTTTTAAAATCTTGAGGTGTTACATCCCCCCCCCCCAATAAATTGCGTCCTCGCAATTTGAACTTTATCTTAGTAAACAAAGGTTTGAAATTCAAAAATACTTTTTTTGAAAACTCACATCATAAAAAGGGTTAATAAAAAATCCTCTTAAAAAGAGATAAATGGAAGTGCTAAGGTCAATGGAATAACACATCACTAGGTTTCCAAATAGGTTAACATATGTGGGAATGGAAGAAAAGCATAAATATTTATAAAAAGTGATTGAGGTCATTGATCACAAGAAATTGAATGATCAAAGAAAAGTTAATGGCCTCAAAACCATAACTCTATGATTATTGAAAATACTATTGGTTCAACATAATTCAAGATACTAGGATAAAATTTTTATTTGAAGATCCTTTTCCTAGAGCTGAGGAATTATCTTACCATCTAAACTAACAGAATATGGAAATATACATACTTTATGAGTATAATTTATCCTTTAATAAATTTCCACCACAATATCATCTTTTTCTCCAAACGATGTGTATTCAGGAAGAATTTTTCATGCCTTAAGCACTAAAACAAACTTTTAAAGGACCACATAATCCCCAAAAGCATAACAAGATATTCCTATTCTATTTAGACATTAAATAAAACTAAAATGGGTAGAACATAGTAATATAATTTCAAAAATAAACCTTCATACATTAATCTTCAAATAGTGATACCCAAGGTTCAAACCAAATCATTTCATAAGTAACTATCCTTAAAATTATTTAAACATTTTTTGACTAAGTTCAAAACCTAGAGATTAGAATGATTTGATCATATCTTATTACAAGATAAATCAACCATTATTCATAAAATAAAATTCCATATTTTTCCTAAATAAAAAATAATATTTACCTATAAAAATATGATACTATCCAAGACATCACGTAGGTTAGTAGTAGGCATGAAACTCTTATCATCCTTCAGTCATGGGTTCAAGCCCCACCACCTTACCAGATGTGATGGGTTTTCACCCAGCATATGGGTTATCCTTTTTTCTCTAATCATGAAAAATAATTCCTCCATAAATAACACTTCAGGTTGATCTAAGGGGTTACAAATACCTTTAACAAATAAAATGTCTCTAAAAATTTCATTAATAGCCTCAAAAAAATTACTACTTAAAACAATCAAGTGAGGTGTCTAAGACTTTTAATTTTTTGTAACAACCCGGATCTTCATTTCAGGTATGGATCTTGATTTTGAGTGTTTTTTATAAAAATTTAAGTTTTTAGAAATTTTATGAGTACACGTAGTGTACTTAGGAGTACACATCGTGTACTCGGTTGCCGCGGGTAGCCGTGTACTGGTCATGTAATGGATGATTACATGGATATGTGTGGTGACCTGGAGACCGCCTAAAGCAGGGTCTAGTTAAGGCATGTACACGGCATGTACATTAAATGAACACGCCATGTAATTTTCTTTTTATTTGTTTAATCAGACCTGGGTCACATATAATCCCTAGAATCATCTTCTTCTAACCCAGTCTCGTCTAGGAGCAACGGAGGGTGACGATTATTCTTAGCGAAACCAAACCATCATCTGTTCTTCAAATCAAACACCATCGGTTACGTTGGAATCGCATCGGTGAGTTCTTCCTTCTTCTAGAGCCCCTCCTCTTGATTTATCTTCTTTCATGAGTTATTAAAGGTTGAGAATTTTCGAAATTTTTGTAGATCTACAATTTTCTAAGTTGATTCAAAGTCTTAGGTTCAACTATATCGATTGTACAAAATTAAGGTAGGTGGTTTGTGTCTTTCTTTAGTTGTCTTTGGATTATTTGTGCAAAAGGTTCTGAATACCCTGTTTTTGGGTATTGATTGTTTTGGATATTTAACCTTGTTGATGTCTGATATGTTTTGTTTACTTGAGAAAGGGTTTTGATTATGTTTTAGGTTTATTACCTTGCTTATGGATGTGTTTTCCCATGTTTGTTTGATATTGGCCATTGGGTCTAGAACTGCCTGTTAGGCTGTTTTGTCTTCATACTTAGTGTTGTTAGGATGGAGTTTATATTATATGAAATGCTTGTGATATACATTGTAGCTACTTATCCTTGTAGTATATGAGATTAATTTGGATGATGGATACCTTTTGTGCATGATTGTATTATATAGGGCTGTGAGAACCTAGTGTAGTTAGACCATAGGGGGAATTGACGTTGAGGCCTTCCCCAGAGTGTCTGTTATACTTTTTACATGGCGATACCATAGGGGGGATGTATGTTGAGTGCTCCCTCAGATTTTCTATAGCATACCATGATGATACCACAGGGGGAATGGATGTTTATTACTTCCTCATAGAGTCTGTAGTTATCGTTAAAAGACCATATGGGGAATTGACGGTGAGTGCTTCCTCAAAGAGTCTTTTTCTTTGTGAAACCAGAGGGTTTAGACTGTGATAAATTTCCCAGAGGGTTGATTTTGAATGGTTGATTGAATAAATAATAAATTTAAATGAATGTAGATTGCAACTATAGGACTGTTTAATTTTGAGTACTTCCTTTTTTATTACTTCATTTTTCATGTTTCCTACTATATATATTCATTGACAGTTTGACATAGATTTTTGGGTGTTTGCCTACTGGGATTCATCTAACACCCTATTGGGGTCATGCTTTTGGGCCCAAACAGATTGTATTGTTGTGGGTATAGATAAGGTCAGGTTTCATTCTACTTCAGGTACTTAATGGTTGTGGATCTAGAGAGCATGGGACCAAGCTGAGGCTTGCGATGCTACTGGATTTTACTTATTTTCTTTTTAATTTAGTTTTGGTACTGTATATCCATCATTGTGACATGTTTGGATTCTAGCCTAGACATATGTTACATGCATAATTTATATATGTGCTCTAGTTTTTTATTTACTTTCAGTATTCTAATGTTTTCTTATTGTATGGTATTACTACATTCATTGTTGTATATTATTATCATTCCATTGTGTTACTCTTCCAATGAGGTAATAGATTCTCCACTATCACACCCAAGGCCCTCATTTCTAGTTGGCAGCCTCTGATATTCAGGGAAATGTGCTTGAGGCCATGTGACCAACTGGGTATGGGGCACCTTTGGGTGGCACCCAGAACCGAGACATTACAATTTTGATCAACATTAATATTATAAACCTATGATGGTATCAATAACTCTTAAGATAAACTCACATGATAACATCCTAATCTCTGAATTCATCTAAACCATCCTCTAATACCAACTATAATAGCCCTGAAACCCACACTCCTATATCCAGTGATGAAAACGTAAACTTTACATCACTGGCTTTAATGCTGATAATTGTGACCAATTTTTTTCATCCAAACCATACAACATCAAAAGGAAAAATTAGATTACTTATATTCTTGAGGACCTTTTAGGTTTATAGTTTTAGAGAATTATTTCAAACTCCTACATAAACAATTATCATGGATTTAAATGAGAACTTCACCCAATTAGCCCATATTTTCTTATTTCACATTAAGTCATCATCATTATCCATATGAAATACCTTATAGATATAATTCATTCAACCTCGTTATTTATAACCTATATAAGATAAAACATGAGAAGGGTGAGCTCAAATTCATATTAAGGTTAAACATAATCATTAACAATTGAATGTCATCAATTTGCATAAGAAGTGAATAAGGGTATAAACGAATAATTAGAGTGTATGAGTGAATCATTAAAGAAATCATACCCATAAATACAAGGATCATTAAATATGAAAAAATGGAAAATTAAAGATTCATTTGAATCAATAATATTGAGCCATGTGATATCAATATTGATTATAAGAAACATTATAAACCCATAACAAACATAAAAAACATATTGGTATCTTGGAACATTTTTCTTCATAACTCATGTTAAAACCATGTCATAAATAACAAGATCCCAATTAAATCCATAGAATAAACCCTTAGGTAACTCCCTCCTTCTTTCCTCTCAAGAAAAGGTACATTACCTAAGGCATTGGAGCACTATTTGGGTGCACCCATCATTTAAGATATAATGGGTGCACCTTCCCCTATTTGGGATGCCCAATATTATAAGATTTAACATAATCACCTGCCACTATCTAGGTCTCCCCGTCATATAATCTATAACGGACTCACCCGATGCTATCTAGGCCTCCCAATCGTATAAGTAGTGTCCAAGAACCACTACATGAATAAAGTAAAAGGAGATTTCATTTCATTATAAAATTAATAAAAACAATTATTATTCCTTTCATAACTTAATTAACTCATGGAAAAGAAATGGATTTCATATAAATCTCTTTGAAACATGTTTAACCCATGGAAAAAAAACATATTCTATAATAATCTCTTTGAAACATGGTTAACCTAGGGAAAATAAATGAGTTCCATAACAATATCATTGAAATAACTTTAGTCCGTCTAGAGAAAGAATGAGGATAGTATCATTAAAAAATATCCTCATTAGAGAATAAGTAATAATAAGGGTTTTTAACATTGATGAATAGAAATACCATTAAAATATTGTTAAAAACATTCTTGAGGAAAATATCATTTTCATTTTAAAAAACAATTTTTAAAACATAAAATATTTTTAAAAAAAATACCTTTGAAAACCACTTTTAAAAAATACGAATATCCATAATATTATGAAAAAAAATATTTAAAAATAACCTTGAAAACTTTAAAATGAATCTTCAAATAAATAACGGTCATGACAAAAAGTAAATTTTTACATTTTGTACATGTTAAATGAACATTCCTTTTTCACTATAAAAAGTTTATAAAATTTCCTTGATTGAAAAAAAAATGAATATTTATTTGAATAAAACTTTTAAAAAGAAAAAATGGGTAAAAAATTATTTAATAAATAATTTTTAAAAGGTTAAAAAACATTTTTGAAAACATATTTGTAAAACATGGTTTTTGAAGAAAATGGTTTTCTGACCAAAGAGAAATATGAAGTCGTATTTTCTTAAAAACATTTCCTCAATTATTTCAATTAATAAAGAGTATAAAAAATATTACTAATACTTTAAAATATCATAAATAACTAGAGGAGAATAAAATTAAAGAGAATTATTTATAGGTAGATCGTAATATTTTAACATTGGAGACTTATTCATAAATAATCCTGATAATCAACAAGATTTTAATATCAAACTCTTATCACTTTGCTAACATTGAATCGTAAGACTCGTGAAAGGATAAAATTTAATTAAACATAAAATATATTGAGAATAAATAAATTCATTATATTACATGTCAAAGGGTCTATTTATCCACCTTGTAGAATAAGATAGGTGTATATCATAACATATGTCTCAAAGAAGGCAAATTGAGACAAAAATATCTCACTGCTTTGGTAACATTGAAACCGCAAATCCCATGAAAGATAAATCCTAAAATGGATATTTAAATCCCTGTAAATTTAAGTATAATAAACATAAAATACCTTAATGGGTATTATATACACTAAACAATAAAAATAAGTGGTGAATATGGTATATATCTCACAGAAATAAAAGTGAGACAAGAAAACCCTTACCTCAAGTTCGATTCATCATGATTATTGTTTATCTTCTTGAATAATAAAATTATGTTAATTATTTAATTTCTTAAAAAAATAAAGTTCAATGTTACTTTTATTTCACTTATTACCATGTTATATATGATTACTTAATCAATTAGGTTTACATCAGAATTTTTGACCATATTTATCTTATGTGTCAAAAATGACTTTGGTAGGTTGACTATGGTCAAAGTGGTAATTATTTAAAAATATACATAATAATAATAATGAAATAATTATAATATTTATACATAAATTATAATTTTAAGCCCATAATGAAATATAGTCATGAAAAATGAGCACATGAGCCTCAGCCCAGTTGGTGAGGACTCTTTAAGTGCATCCAGGCGACCCAAGATCAAATCCAAGCAGAGGCTAATTTCTGGTACTATAGCAGTAATGTAGCAGTACTGTAGCAGGCACTGTAATAGTACTATAGTAGGGACTGTGCAGTGCTATAGCAGGAACTGTAGCGGTACTGTAGCAGGCACTGTTTGGAACTGTAGCAGCCGGGAATATTCCCCTGTTTGGGCCTTCGGGCCAGCGATTTGGTCCCCGAGTCCTTTAATGCCTTTGGGCCACCCAGGACTTCGGGTCAGTGAGGCCTTCAAGCCACCTCAAGGCCTTTGGGCCACCTTAAGTGCAGATGCAAACCAGACAACCTACAAGGAACAGGTTTTAGAAGGAGGATGAGCAAGGAGCTTTCACCATAGCAGAAGCTAAACATATTGAAAGAATGAGAGGGTATGGCACCTTCCATCGGTACAAGATTGTGCATGCGTTGGAAATACTAGAAAAATAGCCATGAGAAGGTGGATATCTGATTTCACAATGAAGATGCTGGGGAGGATCAGTTCCAAGTAATTAGTCTGGGTTGTATGTAATGTTTGAAGCCTGCGGGCAATGAATTCCTTTAAGGCCTACGGTCCATGTAATACTTACACCTACAGGCCTTGTAAGGGTTCCACCTCACCTCTTGAAAGGTGGATTATCAAAAATAAATAAATAAATAAGGTCTTTAGGCCATTGGAGTCATAAAAAATGAACTAACATTGTGATCATAAAGATGGTAGGTCATACGTACGCATGAGTAACGTTTCCATTTTTCAATGATTATTATGGAAAGAAGGTGGGTAATATTTTATCTTTATAAAAATGATACTAATATCATAAATACCATATTATTTAATTAAATATACTTATATATATCATTATTTTGATGTGGTGATGAAAAAAATAATCACATCACTTCATGGAGGCAGTAGTCCACACATCCACAAACGACGTTATCACTTTTCAGTGAGTGAAAAGGTAAGAAAGAAAATGATATATTATATTTTAATAATTATAAATATGTCATTATTATCATAAATATTTCGTTTATATCACATATATTCATTATAATTACCCTTATTACCTTCCATGTAACGTGTTAGTGAAAAATGAATCACATTACTTCGCGGGGTAGTAGTTCGCCGTACACACAAGCGACGTTATCATATCCCCTATGATATGGAATATAAAAAAGTTATATAAGATATAATTACTCCATAGGTATAATTATTTTATAAATATCCTATATAAACTTTATATACTTTATCATACCCAACCATGAGAGGTGTTAATGGAAAAACGAATGACATCGTTTCATGAGGTGGTAGTCCTCCATACACACGAATGATGATTCTGTAACCCATTTGATGTAAGATAGAAATTATTTAGTTTATTAAATTAACCTAATAACATATAATTATATTTATGATACTTATTTTATTATATAATTATGATTTAAGGATAATTGAAGGGGTGGATAAAGAAATAAAACAAAAAAAATGTTGATGAGCGTTGCCTCTTTTTCGGGTATCCTCCTTAGGTTTTCACCAAAAGCCTTCCTAGGTTGGATTTCTGCCAAAAATAAGTATTCTAATATGATGTTAGGGAATTTTTTAATTTATTTTATCAGGTTTTGGTCAATCCAAATTTATTTACAGGTGTGAAGAAGTGAGGGGAATGAGTTCCCTTTTATAATTGAGGAGGAGTGGCATCCTTGTGAATATCCAAAAGTATTCAATAATGGGAGGTAATTATTACCACATGTGCCTCCAAAATTGATCAATAATGGATTTTATAGGGTATTTGTTTGATAAACACCACCACTACACAAAAAAAAATTTAAATATTTTTTTCTCTATCCTTTATGTTTACTCAACTTTACCTTTTTAGTTTTTACTATGGTAACTTGTATATTTTTATTTTCTTAGGTAATTTATACTTAAATAATAAAATTAAAATGAATTTTATTAGATAATTTGGTCCTAATTATTATAAATATTAAATAAATTTTATTAAATAAAAATCATGTCTGTTTAAAATTAATTTTAATACAAACACATGTAATGCACAAAACCCTGTTTAACCTTAATTATGGTAATTATTTTTAACTATTTTTACTAATCATTATGGTAAAAAAATTAATATTACCTTATTAGATAATATAAATTTTTATTATTAAAAATATGGAATCAATTTAGCTAAAATCAACTCACATAATTGATAGTATTTAATTTAAAATTAATCTTACAAACACAGTGAGATAGCAGGTTTTTAAGAAGAGTATTTTTTGAGCAAAAGATGATTCTATATTGACTTTATGAATAATTATAATCATTATATGAAAAAAAATTAATATTTAATGATATATAATATATAAATTATTTTAAAAAAATTTCCCCATTATGTATTATTTTAATTAATTAAAATGGATAAACATTATCCATTTTAAAACAGTTTTTAGAAAAAACTCGTTTTTAAACCCAAAAACAAACTTATACTAAAAACCAATATAAATTTGATTTAAATTAATTAATTGTATTAAATATAAATAAATAATACTTAGGTTAATTTAAAACGTATTCAAAAAATATTTTTAGTTTTTAAATTAAATATTTTATTAAAAAGAAGATACTTTTTACAAAAAATCTATATTTTTCACTATTCACTAAAAAATCAATATTTTTCCAAAAATCCCAAAATATCACCCAAAGTAAATTTTTATATTATGATTCCAAAAATAAATTTCATTTTATCAATTACATTTTCTAAAAGTTCAAAAATTTATTATATTTTTTATTCATGAAAAGAAATAAAAACCATTTTTGAAGAATACATATTTTTGACAAAATAAAATCACTTTACTAAAAATTGATTGATTATTTACTAAACATTTATCAATAATTTATATTTAGTAATAAATTTATATAAATATATATATATATATATCATAAAGTATTTAATATTATTCATACCCACTAATTTAACAGCTAGGTTATAACAGTAATATATATCATGGGTCATTTAAGTTTGTTGTTGTGTGTTAAATATGCTATCGAGAAAAAATATATCAGGGTTTCATGTAATGAAATATAAACTGAGTGTTGAGTGTAATGCAATCTAAACATAGTTTTTCATGTAATGCAAGATAAACTTAGTTTTGTGTTTCCTTTACGTTATCAAATATAATTTTCTTTTTAACATCATATTATGTGTTTTAAGGTAATCATCAAACATTATTTTGTTCATGTTTTGGTTGGATCATGTTTAGTGGTGCTTCGGGTGAAATTTGGAAAAATTTGGTGGTCTTATGGGATGTTCATGGTTGGCACACAATTTTCCCAAACTGTGTACCCCCTAGTAAAAATTGTGCAACCCTGGGCAGTGAGGGTTTGCACAGTTGGTGCACAGTTTGACAAATTGTGAACCCACTTAGTGGAGAATGTGCACCCTGGTGTAGAGGTTCATGGTTAGGGTGCACGGTTTTTCTAACCGGACAACACTATCCAAATAAATGTGCATACAGAATTTTTTAATTCCAAAAATTATTAAAAAAATTATTTAACTCCTATTTAAGATCCTAAAACTCATCAATCAACCCTAACATGAATTTTAGGGTTGATAATTCTCATAAGAAGTGGTTTTGTCCCCTCAAAGCACATCTCTTGATGGATCAAATCATGGTTGATTATGTTCAATATCTTTTAGAAATGTGAATCTCCACTCCTTGGTTTCTCCAGATCGCATATTCCTTCCTATATAGATTTTGTCAAATCATCACATATTTAATGGATTTAAACTCTATTTAAATGGATCTTGATTCTAGGTTTGATTTCCTGATCTCCGATGCCTTTATTATTTGTTAGAAAATACTACTGTGTATGTCGGGTTTTGATTTTGTGATTAAAGATAGGTGGTTCCATTTTAGATTACACCATATAATTAAACCTTGATTTTCTTGATTTGTTTGAAATAGATTTCAATTTATTTATTAAAACCCAATTTGATATGAATTGGAATTGTAATTTGAAATGGCATGGATTTTGGGAAAACCCCCCAATTATAATGGAATTGGAATTTGGGGTGTATTTTGAAAAATGGTGGAATTGATGAACTTATTTGAGAATTTATTTGAGAAAAATGGATTAAATTGAAATGATGAAAACTTATGATTGGTTTTATTTTAAAAAGTCATGAAATGATGAAAAATACACGTTTTTGTTTTGAATTTTATTTGGCATATTGAAACTAAAAATTGGGCAATTTAATTATAAATGATGATTGATTTGAAATGAGATGATTTTCTCATTATTGATTGACTGATTGAGCACATGTGATCCTAGGTAGTTAGTGGGTTATTTGGGATAAGCACACTGGGATGTTAATTCCCTAGCAATGGATTGACGATGAAAACTCTAATAAAAACCTAGTTCAGCAGATATTATCTCTGATGGGATTTCTATGCGTCTTATTCAGCCTAATCCTGAGTGGCATGTGTACACATATTAGTTTTGATCAATGATATGAGGAGTGTGAGGATCTTATAACCAGGAACTATCGTACCACATGGTAGATGACCATGGTTCTTATTGTGATTATTTTTAGTATATATTCCATTAATTAAGAAATTGTTTTACTCATTCCTATTGATTTATATAAACAATTTTATATAAAAAATTATGTAATCCATGTTTGAAATGTTTTACATCATTTTAAAATGAAAGCATGTTTTGTTTTAAATATGCAAATGAGTTATTATTCCATGGACTATTTTATTTAAAATTGAAAGAATGATTCATTTTATTATTATAGAATATTTTTATGGAACACTTTTTGATGCCATGATGGGATTTATAGCTCATACCCTACCTTTTCCTTAGGTAATTTTTAGATTTCATTCTTTTAGGTTTGAGAAAATGGAAGGTTACACTTGGAGGTGGTATGTGTTATTGATCCTTTGGGATGTGAGTGATGTTTCCTATGGGGATGTTATCATTCTACTGAGTAATTTAATGATGTACTATTTTGGTTTTTTGTTATAGATGTTTGGTTTCTATTACTTTCTCTCTTTGGAGTGTTGATCATGCTGACATGTATCTTTATATTCCACTGTTTTGTGGAAAATTTGTTCCCTCTTTTATCTTGTATGATGTCAGGTGCTAGTCATCAACCGGTGGGGATTAGGAACACCCTTTGGGATATGTTAGTGCCTACTCAAATATCATGGTACCAGGGTATCCAGGCTGGTTCTTGACAATTTTTTATCTTAGGTGAAGGTTAAACATCTTTCCTTGATGTCAATATGCAATGAGAGATGTCTTGTCTTGAGTTTGAAAAACTGATAGGACCATGATGGAACATGTAAATCGCTTTGTCGAGCATATGAATTTTTCACCTGAGAATGTATCAAATTAGAAGATAAATACTCGATGGTTAGAGATGGGTTTTTAACCTGATATTCCTTCTTAGGTTTTCATATTGAATATTTCTTCTTATGCTGACATGCTGGATAGGGTTTTGATGGTTGATATTGATTTGGCTGGTAAGTCAGTGTTGACGGGATTTCCTTTTTCTCCTAGTGGTAGTTCTATGAGTTCCTTTAAATTAAAGAGAAACTATGTTGAGTTTAAAAGTGTATCTCAACAAAAATGTTCTTCTGAACCTCTTATAGTTCTTGGAAGAGGCCCTTTGACTTGCTTCCAGTGTGGCAAGCCTAGGAATTCAAAACAAGTTTGCACTGAGGCAATGAAGATTTGTAGTTATTATAGACACTCAGGTAACTTATAGAAATTTTTTTATATATTTTTTTTCACGTATTGGCATGGTATCATCATAACCTAAAAGTATTGTGGTGCAATTAGATGCTTCATTAACAAAGGGTTTCCAGCCATAGGCATCCTAAATGAAGTTGTTTCATGCAATGGAAGAGTCTCCAGAGAAATATGATATAGGTCTAGTGACTGTGATAAGTACCATCACTATAGATTCATCCTTAATGAATACTTTATTTGATATTAGTGCATCTTACTTGTTTATATCAACTCATATTTTGAACCTGTAAAATCTTTCTACAGGTCTTTTATCTTATGTGATAGGTATTACTATGACCCTCAAAAAGAAGAGAGAGCAGGGTCTCTATTATCCTGCTTGTGTTTTCTCTTTATCAAAGGTTGATCTTACCTAGTATTTTATGATTATCAACATGAAACCTCTTGATGACATCTTCAGGATGGATTATCTTATAGCTAATAAGGTCTGAATTGACTTCTATCTTCGACGGGTCTCCTTTACCACACTCGATTGGGTGTTTCATTTATTTCAAGTAGAATGGGAATCAAGGTCGAGTAGATATGGACCTTCTTATCCAATGTTTGGGAAATTAATATTAGTGTTCTCTTTTGATTTGGAGTGATAATCTTTGAGTGAAAATCTCCCTCTAGTTTTTGTCGAGTTTCTCAACATTTTTCCTTATGATTTATCTAGTTTCCCATTGGTAAGAGAGGTAAAGTTTTATATTGAGTTAGTGTCTGGTACTCAACCTATGTATATTCCTTCTTACCACATGGCACCATCTAAACTAAAAGAGTTGAAGACTCATTTGGATGATCTATTGGAGAAAGGATTTATATGCCCTAGTGTATCACCTTGGACAGTTCCAGTTCTCTTTTCTAAGAAATATAATGGAACACTTTTCCTATGTTTTGATTAATAGAAACTCAATAGAGTTATGGTAAAGGACAAGTATATGTTTCCAAGGACTGAAGATCCATTTGACCATTTGAATGAAGCTAAGTGGTTCTTAAATATTGATCTTCGATCTGGTTATCTCCAATTGAGAATAAAAGAATCTAACATTCATAAAACAATCTTCTAGAGTAGGTATGGCCACTTTGAGTATCTTTTCATTCCATTTGGTTTAACCTATTCTCCTGCAGTCATTATGGCTATGATAAACAGAATCTTCCATGAGTATCTTGATACATTCATGGTGGTCTTTTTGTATGGAATCCTAGTTTACTCGCAGTTCGAGGAGGATCATGTGTGTCATCTGAGAGCATTTATGGAAACATTTAGAAATCACCAACTTTATTCCAAGCTATTGAAATGTGATTTCTAGATTTAGGAAGTGATTTTATTAGTATATGTGGTCTCAGAACATGGTATCTCAGTTTATCCTAAGAAGGTGAAAGTTGTTATAACATGGGAGAAACCATGAATTTTTTTCAAGATTAAGAGCTTCTTGAGTTTAGTGGAGTATTATCACCGATTCATAAAGGATTTCTCAAAGTTATATTCTCTGATGACCGAACTCACTCGGAAGGGGGTGAAGTTTCCTTCTGAAATGTATTTTGACTTCTTCACTAGTGTTGACTCTTTTAGGGGTCGGGAAAGGCTACATGGTCTTGTATGATGTATCAGGTTTAGGTTTGGGTTGTGTTATTATATAGGGTGATCATGTGGTATCCTATGGTTCTTGGCAGCTTAGGTCACACAAGAAGAATTACCCAACCCATGAAATTGAACTCACAATCATGATTCATGCTCTTAAGATTTGGAAGCATTACCTTTCCAAAGAAAGGTTTACCATGTATTATGACCATAAGAGCTTGAGTTATATATTCTCTCAAAAATATTTGAATCTATTTCGTAGGCATTGGGTGGATTACCTACAATCTTTTTATTTTGAAATTTACTATACACCGGAGAAAAGGAATGTTGTCATTGATTCCTTGAGTAGGAAACTTATGACCCAGGCTGTGAAAAAATCATCAGAAGAGTGGAACTTTATGGCTCTTTTTCCCATTTTCATATAGGAGTTTAGAAAATAGGGGTTGAGGTTGTCTTGTATAGTGTTCAATTTACCTATAATTTTCTCAAGATGATTCTTCAGGAGCAATGGATTGATGATGAATTTTTGTGTCATTTGGGACTCTCTTTGTAGTGGAGAGACCATTACTAAGTGGTCATTCTCCATGGAGGGTATCCTATGTTTTTGGAACCAGTATATTGTACCTTTTCCACTGAGAGAAGTTGTGGTGATGTATTTCCATAATTCCAAATGGGTTATGAACCCAAGGACCACAAATATGTTCTATGACATGTGGTGATGATTCAGGTGGCCACGTATGAGACAAGAGATTTCTTATTTTGTTTTGTGTTGCTATACTTTCCAAAAGGTCAATGTCGAGCAACAGAGACTTTAGGGTTTGTTTTATCCACTTCTAGGGATGACTTGGAAGTGGGATGATATTTCTATGCACTTTTTGGTTGGGTTTCTGCATACTCCTTGAAAGAAGAATGTGATATGGATTGTGCTAAATCAGCTCACTTTATATCCATTCATGATACAACCAAAGTTTCAAATTTGGGAAATGTAAAACCCCGACCCTTTCTGGAGATGTATCAAGCTTATTTAAAGGTACTTTTTTCCTTATGTTGAGTACTTTTCGTTTGGGTTTTACCTTGGGGTTTTTTTGGGTGAAAATTTAAGAAAATATGGAAGAAAGAGGGCAGTGCACAGTTGGCACACAGTTTTCCCTAACCGTGTGCCTTGGCCTGATAAACCATGAAACCCTGGATAGAGAGGTTTTTTATAGGTGGTGCATGGTTTTTCAAATCATTCAACCTAAAAAGATAAATTTTGCACTCCCCCCCCCCCAAATAGGTGCATGGTTAAGGTGAATGGTTAGGGGAAACTGTGTGCCCTAAGCAGTAAACCATGCGCAGGAATTTAAATAACCCGAAAAATTATTTTAAAATTTCTAGAGCCTCTATTTTAATCCCAAATCAACCCCCATTAGACCCTAACAATTATTTTATGATTTTGGAGCCCTTTGGAAATATTCCAAGCCATTTCAAACTCCATTCTTCATGATTCAAAGCTCGTATTGAATATTTGTACCCCTCCTGGTAAGAGGATCTTATATCGTATAGTTTCCTTTCTATTTCCTATTATTCTTCCATACATTGAATGTTGTTCTTAATTTTTTCTATTTAAATCTAGATCTATTTTTGGATCTAGATCTAGGAATTTTAGATCTATATCTATAATTAAGGGATCTTTATTTTTTCATTCTTGGATTTAGGTTTTAGATCCAGATCTTGCACTATATCATTATTCTGTTCTAATTGGGGATTTTTATTGGGCGATCGCTCATTAAAGAATTGAGGTAGGTGGTCAATAATTCAAATCCCAAATTCTATATTTCAATTATGTGTATTTAATTATAGAACTTCTGTTAAAAATTTAGAAATTATGTTCTTTATTGAATTGATTAATTTAATGAATTAGTTAATTATGAAAAATGTGAAATTGGGGATATTGAGGTTATATAATTTGGATAATTAATTATTTAATTAATTGTTATATGTTGAGATTTTTTATTTAGATAATTAATTGTTGAGTTAATTATGAGTTATTGAATTGATTTTTTAGGGATAATAAATTTTTGAGTTAATTATCGAAATATTGAATTTTGAATTCAATAACTAATTGATTAATTAATTATGGGATATTGAGGTTGTGAATATTTAATAATTAATTGGTAATTAATCAAGGGGATTGGTATGATAAACTAATTGTTGAATTAGTAATGAGAATAAAGATATTAATTAATTAATGGAATGAATTTGAATTTGTGGATAGTAATAATGGAATTCATGTGATAATTGAGGACAATGAATGGTGACAATGGAATTCATGTGTTAATTGAGAAAAATGAATGGTAGCAATGGAATTCATGTGTTAATTGAGAAAAAATGAATGGTAACAATGGAATTTATTTGTTAATTGAGAATAATGAATGTTAACAATGGAATTCATGTGTTAATTAAGAATAATTAATGGTAACAATGGCATTCATGTGTTAATTGAGAATAATTAAGGGTAATAATGACATTAATCTTTTTATTTGAGATAAAGAATGGTAAAAAATGAATTCTGAGATATGATATCCCTCAGGGATAATTTTAGGCTCCGGCATAATTCGAAATAGGTATTGAGGTATGGGTGTCTATAGGAACCTTGTGGTTTATGTGGTTAAATAAAGATTAATTGATAATGTAATAACTATTTAATTATGAATTGTAATTATTTATTTATACAAATGTATACACTTTTTATTGACTATATATTGTTTTATACACTGTTGTTGGTGGCCTTCTGAGTTGTACTCACACCCTACTCAGGCTTCCTAATTGGTACCTGAATAGGATTCATGATTACAGGACAGAATAATGGAAAAGGCCATGTGTTAGATGGATGATTTTGGATAGATCATGGATGAGGGAATCAGATGTTCTTTGGGGTCTACTTGGGAGTTTTCATTTTCTTTAATTTTGAGTTTACACACACACAACCATTAATATTTTATTAAAGTAGCAACAAAGTCATAAGGTATCAGGAAAATAGAACACAAAAACCATAAACAAAAAATAAAAGAGAAAAATGGGGTTAAGGGTGTCTAAATTAGTGTAATATAAGATAATATGCACATACGAGACCTGCGCATTTGGGGGGAGGCTTCCCATGTTAAAGAAAATCATACAAGGATCGCCCTAGTTGCCTCTCACGGCCAAGAAATCTGCTACTTTGTTTCCTTCACGCCATGTATGCATCATAGTCACATTATTAGGATAAATAATTTTATACCTATGAATATGGTACGCATTGGACCAAGGGTTGGTCACCTTTCCTTGGATAGCATCATGTGTCACCAAAGAGTCGGTTTCAATAGGAGAGGGAAATAAATTATGTGAAAGAAACACCTCCAGTCCATTAAAGAGAGCATTATCTTCTACCAAGAAAGAGTCCCCTAGACCATAAAACTACTAAAAATGATGAAAACCAAACCTTTATGATCCTGAACAACTCCTCTACACATAATTCTAAGATTACATGATCCATCAATACTGATCTTTAGATCGCTAATACATAGATTCCAAAAATACCATCTCCCTAGATTGGGGGTGATTATCCACTAAATGAGGCTAATATTCATTGTTAATATATATTATTTTAATTTTATTTATTATTCATAAACACTATTTTAGTTAATTTTACACTTTGAACATCATTTCACATTATGATTGTAATTCTTTCTTAAAATGCACTATTATGTGGTACATTTTTTAACATCATTTAAAGTACCCAATGATTCATATGATTTTAAGGAATTTAATTATCCATATTTTATTTTTATATTTTGGTAACTGTATATAAACTTAAATATGAACATTTTTCATTCAGGTATCAATGGAGGATTCATAAAGGATGATGGAGATATTTAGAGATGAATGAAAGCAATTTTAGAGAAGGCAGATTGGACACCATCCCACTGATGAGAATATTGGACCCGCATTAAAAACCCAATGAAGCCCAAATTTTGTGGGAGGATATAAGAAATATATAGTAACAAATAATTATTCATAATCCAGTGCTAATTAGGCCTCCATTATGGTCATTTAGGCGGACCAAGTTAGAGATAAAATTCTGGGGCAGATTTTGTGGCCCATAAAAACATACCACTAATCTAATCATATATCCTAATACACAACTCCAAATAGGCCCACATTTTTCATAAGGTTATAAGACATCCTAGGATCCATTTTTATCTTCTATGGACCACTCTAATTCTTCCATCTAGAAAGTCTTATAAGCACTTCTGTTCGGTGGATGAAAGTTGGCTGCCACCTCGGGTCAAGGGTGGAAAATCAACTCTCCCTCAACTTTCCACCCACCTATGGGCTACCAAAATTAATTGAGAAGACTTGTACTATTGGAGTATCTACCCAAGGCTTCAAAAATTACTATTTAAGGTAGTGGTGGTGGAGGAGTTGATAATCTTTGGTGCTTCGTTTCATTGTAGTGTTATGATGCCGCTTTGTGTTTGTAATCACATTTCTTTCTCATGTAAGTTGTTTAATTCACCTTAGTTTATTAATAAAAGTTCTTCCTTTACTCTTATTATATTCTTATACTTATCATTTTGATACCGTTGGTTCAAGGTGTGAATTTATTCACACCAAATCTTGTGAAATTATTCACACAACGGTGGAGTGATCATTTTATTTTTATTGTTTTCTTTACTTCTCCATTTCCTCCCTCATGAGTCTACTTTCCGCTTCCATTGAAACCATAGAATCAATGGAGGGATAACCCACTTATGGGTTGATCCAAGAGAGTATCACGGGGCTGGATTGGATGTTATTTATCATCCCATTAATGTATAATCACTTCTTTAATTGAGATTTTTATTTGATGATTTTTAAACTTCATCGTCCTTGTTGAATTTAAGGCCACACACTTCATGTGCTAATACGAACCTTTACCTTGAAGTGCTCAAAACTTTGATCCTTCAAGTGTATAGGTGATTAGTATTAAAGGGTGTAGGTATTAAACCAGTAAGTGATTATGTTGTTTTATCTTCTTAAATGAACCTGTCTCAATTATAATAAATTGAAATCATTTAAAAGGAAATATGTCCAATTCACCCTGAGTGATAACCTAGGATCAACTCATTATTTTAAATTGAATTCACTTAAATCTGTTAGTTATACTTTAAACCCATATAAAATCAACCCAAGTTGGCCACTTCATAGCTAAAAATAGTCCATAGAATGTATGTGTCTATAGGTTTCTTCTTTGGTCTCTGAGGATTCGATAACCCAAGCTAAACTACAAGGATCGTTCTACCTTCATCTCTTGGGTAAATTTGAGTGAGAATCAAATTTTGGCACCGTTTCCAGGGACCTAAGTAAGTTATCTTAGACACTATCATATTTTTTTTCATCCCTCTTCTCTGTTCTCACCCCCTCACTTTTATGGAAATCAATTTTGAGCAATTCCAAACATGGGAAACATATCCCTACTTTGATCACACAACCCCATGTGTGATGTACAATGACCATCCTAATTTCTACTTCTGGGATCATCAACAACCTAATGAACCACAATGTTTTTACTCCTATGATACACAAAACATTCCAACATATAATGAGTTTCAATCCCCACAAATCCAATCTGAACACCCTCCTATACAATTCCAACAACTTAATTATCCACCTAGAATAGACCATCTTTCTCGACCACTTTACCATAATGATCCACATCCATTACTTGAAAAATTGTGTCAAAAAATAGAGAAAATGAATTTTGAGGTTTCATCATTGAGGTTATAAATACAAAGCATTAAAACTTGTGAGGAACCCATCCCTACACAAACTATCCCTTTCATAACCTTATGTGAAGTGTCTAGTTTCCCACAAACCTCTCATGAATTTACCAAAGAGAAAACCTTTAGATTTGGGGAAGATGAGTAGGATCAAGGAATTGTTGATAGGTGTTTAAATCAAGAGGAAATTGATTTTTTTTATTCACAAGAGGATAATTTGACATCATGGATTGAGTGTCTTGAATATCACTCCATTGATTCTTCAGAACAAAAAATTACTGAACCATTGGGAGAAATCACAAACTTTGAGTCCATAAACATTCTTAACACTGATATTTCCAATTTTTTGGTTGATTATTCTATTCAAAAGGAACCAATTTTGTTGAGAAATTTTGAAAATGAAACTGATTTGGATTCAAAATCTCAACCTGTGTTTGAATGTACTATCCAACATGAGCTCAAAATTATTGTCCTTCCTTCCATGATCAAGTATCCCTTCATAGGATATAACCATGAAATTTTAGTTGGAATTAATTCTTCTCTTGAAACCAAAAAAGTTTTAATGACCAATGATGTCTTTGGAAAAACTACAGTGGAAACTGGATCAACCATTTCTGATATTCCTTGGATTTTACCACTCATTTTAGAACATAGGTTTGTGCATGAAACAAATTATAAAAATAGAATCAATCTAAAACTAGTTGAATTGGTGAAATATGTGGTCCTTAAAATGTTGAAAGTTGGTATTGGGTAAGTTGGGCGGTTCATGTCTAGCTAGCGACGTTAAACAAAGCGCTGCATGGGAGGCAACCCATGGTTTTCAAGTTTCCAATCATTTTGTTGTTTTAATCAAATTTATATTTTAAATAGGATTAATGAGTCATTTTGATATTTAGAAATAAAACAAATAAATTGTTGACCTGTTCTTCTATAATGAGTATGGATGGGTACGAAAGGGGGGCGCCATATTCATCCGTGTCACGTGGTGTGATCCTTGAGTAATACCTTACCCAGAAATTTAAAAAGAAGACAATGTATCCTTAGTTTGTTTTATTTTATTTTTATGAGTTTGTAGGTTAAAATAAAAATACAAAAAAATAAATAATAATATAATAATAATAATAATAAAGCCACATCATAGGTCATGGGGAAAACCCCGTCACAACCGGCGAAGCCGCGGGGATTCGAAACCAGGACCGAAGGGAGACAGGGGCGCGCACTTACCACTGACCTACGGCTTTTTGTGCTTCCTTATTCTATAATTTTTATATATATACTTATATTTTACTTTCTTTATTATATAAATATATATATATATATATTGTTTTGTTTTGTTTTTCCTTTTTCTACTAGGGAACTCTACAAGTGACATGAATATCAAAGGATTAAAAGGGAGCAGCAATAATTTCAACTTCAACCACCAGGTGACTTCATTCCATGATCCTCATTTTCAATTTCATTTTTAAAATTTCATTATCTACCTCTACCCCCTTATAAATTTTCTTTTCTTTAAACACTGGGGACAGTGTTATTTTAAGTTGGGGGGAGATAAAATAAAAAATGATTTTGTGTAAAAAAATGAATTATTTGAAGAAAAAAATTGTGTAAATGGAAGGAAAAATTCTTTTAACTTTGAACATGGTAATACACATTTCACGCTTAGAAACTGAATATCAAATAATTTAGCATGCCCTGATTCTGATTTTAATCCTTGTATAATTTCATGAGCATAGATTTTGGAAAGTGTGGTTGTCCAATGTGATATTTCATCGTTTATATTTCCATCCAAATAAAAAATATCACAATGCAAGTCCTTTGGATAGTGGGGTATTAGTTAGAGTTCATGGGGTCCCCTAAATAAATAGCATATGTTTGGTGATCATTTTAGTTTAATATGAGTATTCAAAAAAAATTGTGCGTAGAGCAATGAAATGACCTAATGTGTGGCTTTCGGCACTTGGGGATCATGACTCCATAGTTGTCTGGACCCGAGTTAGTAATTTTATCTCTATTTTTGGTAATTTGAATTTGTTTTTGACTGATTTAACTCGAGATGATGCCCGAGTATATGGGCTTCACTTGGTGCCCTAAGGTCCTTGATCCTGGGAGTCATCGGCAAAGTCACGCTACAGGGGTTGACTCTTTTGGGTGCAATTTCAATTACCATGGCAAAATTGAAAAAAAAACAAAAAAAATAATAACAGTAAAAAAATTTGAATACTCATATTAATATTGAAATGTGATTGCACCTAGCACTTCCTTCATTTCCCCCTTGAATAAATATGAACCCCCATGTCTATTGTGATGCACAACACATCCTCATACTTAATTGATATTGGATGAAATATGGCAATGAATTTGAAAAAAGGAATGGGTTTGGGATTGTGATCTGCTTATGAAACTATCTTGTATTAAAATATTTTTATGGGTTTCATGATTTTTTGGTATATGGGTTTTTTGTGATCATTGTGTATTAAAATGTTTTTGGAAAAGGGAATTTGAATTTCATATTGTTGAGATACATTTTGCTCGGGACTAGCAAAACTCAAGTTGGGGGTGTGATTAGCCACTAAATGAGGCTAATATTCATTGTTAATATATATAATTTTTATGTTATTTATTATTCATAAACACCATTTTAGTTCATTTTACACTTTGAACATCATTTCACATTATGATTCTAATTCTTTCTTAAAATGCACTATTATGTGGTAAATTTTTTAACATCATTTAAAGTACCAAATGATTCATATGATTTTAAGGAATTTAATTATCCATATTTTATTTTGATATTTTTGAAAATTTATATATACTTAAATATGAAAATTGTTCATTCATCAATGGATGATTCATAAATGATTATGGAGATATTTGGAGATGAATGAAAGAAATTCTAGAAAAGGAATATTGGACACCAGCCCACTGATGAGAATATGGTACCCACATTACAAACCAAATGAAGACCAAATTTTGTGGGAGGCTAGAAGACATATATAGGAACAAATATTTCTTCATGATCCAGTTCTAATTAGGCCTCCATTGTGGTCATTTAGGCGGCCCAAGTTAGAGATAAAATTCTGGGCCAGATTCTGCGGCACAGAAAAACAGCCCACTAATCTAATCATATCTCTGAATACACAACTCTAAATGGGACCAAATATTACAGACGGATATTAGACATCCGTTGATCCATTTTCTTCTTCTATGGCCTACTATAATGCGGTCATATAGAAGTTCTTATAAGCACATCTATTCGGTGGATGAAATCTGGCTTCCACCTCGGGTCAAGGGTGGAAAATCAACTCTCCCTCAACTTTCCACCCACCTATGGCCTACCACAGTTAATTGAGAAGACTTGGACTATTGGAGGATCGACCCAAGGCTTCAAAAAATCCTATTTAAGTCAGTGGTGGTGGAGTAGTTGATAATATTTGGTGCTTGGTTTCATTGTAGTGTTATGATGTCTCTTTGTGTTTGTAATCGCATTTCTTTCTCATGTAAGTTGTTTAATTCACCTTAGTTTCTTAATAAAAGTTCTTCCTTTACTCTTATTCTGTTCTTCTACTTATCACGTTGATACTGTTGGTTCAAGGTGTGAATTTATTCACACCAAATCTTGTGAAATTATTTACACAATGGTGGAGTGATCATTTTATTTTTATTGTTTTCTTTACTTCTCCATTTCCTCCCTCATGAGTCTACTTTCCGCTTCCATTAAAACCATAGAATCAATGGAGGGATAACCCACTTATGGGTTGATCCAAGGGAGTAGCAAGGGGCTGGATTGGATGTTATTTATCACCCCATTAATGTATAATCACTTCTTTAATTGATATTTTTATTTGATGATTTTTAAACTCTATTGTCCTTGTTGAATTTAAGGCCACACGCTTCATGTGCTAATACGAACCTTTACCTTGAAGTGCTCAAAACTTTGATCCTTCAAGTGTATAGGTGATTAGTATTAAAGGGTTTAGGCATTAAACCAGTAAGTGATGATGTTATTTTATCTTCTTAAATAAACCCATCTCAAATATAAGAAATTGAAATCATTGAAAAGGAAATACGTCCAATCCACTCTAAGCGATAACCTAGGATCAACTCATTATTTTAAATTGAATTCACTTAAATCTGTTAGTTATCCTTTAAACCCATATAAAATCAACCCAAGTTGGCCACTTCATAGCTAAAAACAGTCCATAGAATGTATGTGTCTATAGGTTTCTTCTTAGGTCTCTGAGGATTCGATAACCCAAGTTAAACTACAAGGACCGTTCTACCTTCATCTCTTGGGTAAATTTGAGCGAGAATCCGGGGGCATTTTGAGGACTCAGAAAGTTACTCCTTACCACCATAATCAACTAAAAAGACTTATTATTATCCCCTTGTATAAACAAAGATCCCAGTATAACCACCAAAACCCTACACCAAACTTTCATAGCCATAGATGAATTCAATTTTTGTTCACTATGCACTTTATTCCTTGCATCCCAAATATTCCAACATCCTACATCCAATAAAATAAATCTCACTTTGTGCTCTTTATCATTCAGGCCTACCTCTTGTATTTTTTTCTAGTGGAAATAAACACATGATACAACCTTCATGTCAATGTTGATGAGGTTTTCAAAGAATATACAAACTGTTATAGGCCATTTTTTATTGAAGAAAATATAATTTGTCAATTTCACCCTATTTCCATGACAGCACCAACACCTCGAGGCCAGAGTGATCCTATTCCTCCTTATCACTTCATATATAGAAATACACTGGTTATTGATCTTCCAAACTAGGAAATTATATTTGATTGATATTTTTTATACTAGTACAGATTTGATCCACCAATGATACCATTTGGATTCTTCTCTATATACCAATATATCTTGTCCATGAAAACCCCCATTGGAGACTTCATGATGACTAAACAATCCCTTTCAGAAGATAGAATAATGTTCTCAAAAAATTAACATTTTTGTTGATTAAGAAATTCCATCATAAAAGAGGGGTAATTACATGCTTGGGAAAATTAAATGTTAGGATTTGGTTAGCCTAGAAAGAAAAGAAAAGAACCTACCCAATTGTCAAACCAGAAGTTAATGTTTCTGTGTTCCACAATCCACCAACAGTGTTGTTTGAGAACCAAAATGTGCCCATGTAACTCCTTCCACAGCCATGACACTTTCTCCCATGGATCCTCAAGGTCATATCCATACTTTACACAAATGAATTTTCTCTATAGGGAAATACTTTCAAGGACCTCCCAAAAAATATTAGCTTGCAGAATATGCATTGATCCCTCTACACTGCATAAGTTGATACCACCATCTTCCACTAGTATAAACATCCTCTTCTATGTAGCCTAGTGACATATTCCCTCCCTAGGTGAATACCATATGAAATAAGTTAGGATCTTTTCAATATTCGTCATCACCACTTTTAGAACCTTTAGGTCTGACAACACATGCATCAGAATTGTGGTAATGACACAATTTACTGGTGTAATTCTACCACTGAAGGATGAGAAGAAGTTCTTATGATTATTAATAAAACTAGGGATTTTATTAACATCACCTTCATAATGAATGATGAAAAATATCCCTAGGGATAAAGGAGCACCCAGGTACTCCAGTGGAAAATTCCTTTTCTGAATACCAAGAAGATATTCTTCTTTTTTTCCCTGCCTTTCATAACACAACCTTGGGGCATAAATACTATTCTTACCTTGATTTATAACCTCCCCACTCAATCTGTTATATTCTTCCAACACATTATTAATGCCCCTAATCAACCTTATCCCTCCATTAACAAATATTATCATATCAATTGTGTTGAGAATATGATATATACCTCTAATTTTATTCTTACATTTGAAATTTTGAATATTACTATTTTGAATTCTCTTTGTTAAGAGCCCACTATGCACATACTACACCATAATAAATAATCTAAGCAACATGGGGTCTCCCTATCTAAGGCCATATACTTATATTAAGAAACCATGTCTTTTTTCCATCATTTACACTGAGAACCAAGGGGAGCTGAAGCATCTAAAAAAAATCACGAGCCCAATTTGGGAATCCCATATAATCCATCACCCTAAGGATGAATCCTCACTCCATTCTCTCATATGCCTTTTCTATATCGAGCTTTATAATTATGTTAGATCCATGAAATTTATTATTGAGTTCCATAATCATTTCTTGAGTGATTCCAATTGCCACCTGGGGAGATCTACCCTTGATTAAAAAAATTTCTAATTTGATACCTAGTTATAAAGATATATGGACAACTTTTTATTCAGAATACTAGCCAAACTTTTATATGAAATGTTACACATGATGATGGGCCTAAATTGGTTTAGAGAAAATACATATTTTACATTTGGAGTAAGTGCAAGAAAAGTTGTATAGATCGCTCGCAGTATGGTGCCTCCATAGAAAAAATATTTCATAGATCCGATGAGATCACCCTTAATTATGTCCTAATAAGCCAAATAAAATGATGAAGGAAAATCATCAGGACCTAGGGAACTATTTTTGAATAATAAAATTGGCAACTTCCCATATCTCATGTTTATCTAGTATGGATTTTATAAAATCATTAGCAGTAGTAGACACCACCTGAGGTATGAAATTAAAAATCGCATCCTATCCTCTTTGATGACCATCCTACATACAAGGATTAAACTCACCAAGAAAGGATTTGAAGTAAGTTTTGGATATACTTCCAATGGTTGTTGGGTTACTAGAGAAATACCCATCTTCCATATGGAGATTCAGGATGAATCCACATTTATTTTCTTTGATTCACACCTAATAATACGCCATGTTTTTTTTCGACTTATTTTATCCATATAACCCTTTCTTTATCACATTCCACCCTTTCTTGTTCAAGCAGTAGCTCGTCAATATGATTCTTCTTACTGAAAATATCATTGAATAAAACTTCATCCCAAACATCTTCTAACCGGGTCTCAATGCTTTTGATTTCATTTTTTATCTCATTCAGCACTTCAAAGCGAGATGGTTTTTGGGCACACCATAGCTTCAGATCCTCTCTTAGATATTTGAGTTTATTATGGAATCTATTCCATGAAATCCCATGAATAGGCTTGTTCCATGATTTCCTCACCACCATATGATAGTCCATATCAGCATCTTAGTGACTAGAGGAGTAAAAGAGCTCACTACCCAACCTTCTTGATGAAATGTTGATAAGGAGAGGAGAGTGGTATGATATTGACCGAACTAGATGTGTAACCCTAAAATCTGAGAAGTTAGATACATCCTGGAGATTGGATAATACATGATCTAATCTGTACCAGGTTCATGCTTGAGCTCATGTAGTGAACCAACTCAAGGCACCGGCATGTGGCACACGGGTTGGGACGTTACAGAGTGGTATCAGAGGTGGTTTTATTTTCTTTTATTTTGTATTGCTATTTGGGAAATGTATATAGGATACTAGAAATATTTAGGTCTTTTACATGAGCTCGTGCATGGGATTTTCAAACCTGTGTATGGGGGGAAACCCAAGTGTCCATGGTGGGATTATTGTTATTGATTTGTGTTGTTACATTTGGATGTTTTTCACCTTCGTTGATGCACTTTATGTGTTATGTGATAATTTTTGTTGATATTTTTAGAGATCTGACTCATATCCTAGTACGGCATGATAGTTTATTTTTCATGCATCATTATAGGCACTCGGGATTATTGTGACATGAATCACTTTAGGCACAGATAAGGAAATGGTTTTTGGGTAAGTTATTTAACTTGAACTATTTTTCCTTGTTTTTGAATTTAAATTGAAACAAAGTGCCTAGTGTATAATTGGGAAAGATTTTAAAATGATGTAATATGAGAATAAATGGGTGTCTAATGAGAAACTTGAAAAAAAATTGAGAATGATTTTACCCTTTGTTAAGCATGACCTAAGTGTAGAATGGTTAAGGGTAGTGATAATGCCTCAGTTTTGACCATGTGTAGGGGTTTGGGTAAAAAGACTTATTGTGCCTTGTTGTGTTTTCCCTCTTATATAAATGTGTTAAAGTGGTGTTATGTATCCTGAGATATTTGTTTGTAATTATAGATAGATGCCTCCATATAGGTTTTTATTGAGAGGATGAAGGTAGAATATGACTAGAGATTCTCCACCAGTAGTGGAACCTGTGGCACTAATAATTTAAGGTTAGGATGCAGGAGATTATTTCTGAGCGAACTTTTCTCACTTTGTTCGATTCATGGGAAGATACCTAGATTTGGTTGGGAGGAGTATATCTAACATTACGCAAGAGTTTCAATTGCAGAACCCTCTGAATTTTACTAGAGAGGGTGGACCTAAGGGAGCTAAGTTCTGGATTGAGTCCATTGAGACTATAATTGTCCATTTGGAGACTACTACTAGAAGGAGGGTCAAGTTGGATACTTATATGCTATGAGGATCAGTGAAACACTAGTGTGTTGTTCAGGCTTGGACTGTAACATCCCAAGTAAGTAATGAATAATAGATATTTTTATCTATTCCTATTAATTAATTAGATAGTGTTTTAGAGGCTTAAAATGAAAATAAATCCAATCTTAAGCATGGAATACACTAATATTTTTAAAAGATTGTTTTACTGCCTTTTAATGGCAAACCATTTTTAATTCTATATTTTGAAAATTTTATAAGCTATGTTTGTCAAAATAAACTTATTCTTTATGATTGGAACATCAAAATTTACTTTGTGTGAATTTTTGGTATTTTTCTGATAAAGTTCATTTTTTAATGAATAGTGAAAAATGTTGTATTTTAATTCAAAACCTATTTTTAATCTAATTTATTTATATGATTATATTATCTTTTGAATTGGTTTTAAAGTGAAATTAGAATATATTTTTACCATTTAATTCAATGGTGGTCATTGGAATCAATTTCACTTTGAAATTGGACTTAAACTAGTGTCAATCTTTTGATACTTATTGTTTCATAAAAACACGCTATTTGTCATGACAGCGGGAATTAATTATTAAATTAATTAATGCATCTTATATGTTTTGAATTTTTTAAAATAGACATCATTTTTCAATTCAGAATATCAAATATAGCTTAGGGTGAAGTTTTGGAATTTTTCTGAAAAACTTCAATTTTTTATGAATAGTGAAACCACTAAGCGGTAGTTAAAGAAACTGATTTTTCGTTTAAATGAAATTTTTCCACTTATGTGATTTTATTTTCAAAAATATGACATACATGGTTGTCATTAAGAAGTAAAATGTGGTTCAATGAGATTAAAACAATTTTTTGGTGAATAGTAATTTTTAAGTTCTTAATCACGATTAGAGGTAATTAGTGTAGTTTAAGGTAAAAATAATGTTTTAATAATATGAGATGAGCTTGACACATGTCCTACCCTCATTGGATGTGTCATGGCCGACCAAGACAATCCATGGGTCAACTTGGGGACCCCATGGATCCACTTTGGTTGGGAAATGACATAAATAACTTTTTATTTAATGTTAAAGTAAAAATGACACAAACATGAGTTATTTTACTAAAATAATTTTTACATGGGGTTATACAAGTCAGATTTTTTATTATAAATAGTCATTGGAAATCTAAAAATATTTCCTACATCATAGTATTTTTTTATAATTTTTAGACTTTAAATAAATTAAACTATTTATGACATTATGATGATGCAGCGATTACCTCATTAATAAAGGATTTAAATAAAATGAAAAGATAATGTAACATCTATGACCTACACATGTCCAAAACCTATTGGATGGGTGTATTTAGAACCCTTATCACCTTACCCTCGAATTATATTAATGTGGGACCTTTTGAATCCGAAACTCATTTTAAAATAAAGTAACATTTCTTTACTTTCCAAGAGTGCCCCTCCTCTCCTCTTATAAAAGGACCCCACCTCTACCTCCTTACCCACACTTCCAAAGCCTTTGGATCGGCCAACCCCTGCCCATTTTGTCTCTCCACTTCCCTATATTACTCCTTGAAGCCTCACTTTGGGCAGAAGTCTTCCCAAGGAATCCTTTGAGCTCAAACCAAAGGGAGTTACCCGATTTTGAGGTAATGTCTTCACTTGAGTCATTTTGTTTTATTTTGCTTCTCCAACCCCCTAAACTCTTTTTATTCCTTTCTTTTGTAACAACTCCAGTATATTCAATATACTAGGATGTTGTTATAAGAAGTATTCGAGCTACACTTACACACACCTACATCTAATGGTTAAAGAACATACTGTTTCCGTGGATGGCGAATTTTGGCCTCCCGAAACGATGATTGTTCAAAATTCTTTTAACACCTTCAAAGGTGGCCATTAAGATGACAATATATTTATATATGATATATAATATGTTTATGTTTTCCTTAAGCTTCTGTATTTTTCATTTTGGGCATACCTTTATGGTTTCCATTATGGGTAAACGCGATATCTTCATTTAAGGAAGTGCGGACTATCACCCCCTCAAAGTGATTTGATTCATTAATACCATATGTGGGACGTATAAAGGATGGAGTTATGATATTATATATGATATTACACTGTAATTATAATATACCTTTATATAATTATGATTCCATTCTATAAAATACGAAATAGAAATGAAAGTAGTGTTCATGCGTACGTACGGCTTACCGTCTCCATGAACGGTGCATTTCATTTCTTACCTCTAAATGATTATGTAATATTATAAATGCATGCATGTACTGGATATATATGACATATATGATATCTACATCATGAATACCATTCTGGATATAATGGATACATGAACAACTTGTAATTATAAAGGGTTTATTTTTGACTCAAGTACCAATGATCGTTAAAACGACCGTTATTAACTTAAATAATTACATAGTGTTCATGACATGGAAATTAGTGATATAAAAGGAATAATGAACTTTAAAAAGGTTCTTAAACAAGTAGAAATTAACTCAAGTTTATTATTCAGGAGATTAAAGAACGATCGAGTCAAGTCAGACCCGAGGTATGGGACTTCATCTCAATCTCCTTTCATTGAGGCATATTTTGTTTTATACACAACCTTCTTATATACGGTGTATAAACCCCTTTGACTTTTAAGTTTATCCAAAAGGAATCTCTTTTATATGAATCATTTTACTAAACGACAAAAGGGAATGTGTTTGTCATACGTATGCAGCGACAACGACTTCTCAGCCACCGTGACCATTATTTGAGTTCCGGCTTCCTCTACAAGCCATACCTTTTTTTAAAAGAAAAATAAATACCATGTTTTACTTTTATTTTCTTTTGGTGTTGAAAATGGTTTTCATAATGTTTTTATATCAATGTGTTGTATTGATATCTTGTGATTGAAAGGTGTAAATTTTATGTTTCCTTTATGCATGTTTTATGTGATACGATTATGTTGAGGTTCTTGGGCATTATTATGAAGATGGGTGGTTCCATGATAAACTAAGGGCGGGTGAGCCCAATATAGCTCTCTAATGCATTGGGTAATGCGAAGGAGTGAAACTTTAATGTTTCTCCGAAGATATTTAGGGAATATACTGTGATGGGTATTCCAAACGTAACCAATAGGGTTACTCTCTACGTAAGAATGTTATGAATGCCTCAAGTTACCTTTATGTATTATGATTTCTATGATTTATTCATGATTTGATGAGGTATGTTAAATTGTTTATGTTTTATGGGTAATGTATGATTTCATTCTTATGTATATATGAACTTATGTTTCCTTTCCATATTTTTATAACCCATACTGAGCTTTTTATGCTCATCCCAAGTTTTTTTTGAAATTTTTTTCACAGGTCAAGGGAAAGGTACATGATATGATGATAGTGTCAAGGAAGTGTCAAGAATGAATCCATGTCTTATTTTAAATATGTTTCCATTGATGGGAAAAATTAATACTATCTTTATGTAACCACTTTTTTATACGTGGAATGTAATGCAAGTTTTATGTTCTAATTCTCTAAAACTCTAAACCTGAAAAGATCCTCAATGTGTAATCTTGTAATAACTCAAGATTAAGTAAGGTTTAAGGCTGGGGCCTTATAGTTGGTATCAGAGGTCGGTTTAGACAACTTTAGGAGTTAGAAAAGTGTTAAATTATAAATTAATTTATGGTATGATTGAAATGATATATCATTTACGGATTACCATGTTGCTTCTCTTAAGATATTTCTGTGTTAAGAATGGTTTTTCATAGAGGAAATAGAAAAGATTTTCTGGGAAGGCATACAGAGGGAAATGACCTTTCAAATCAGTATCCTGAGATGGTCAGAATCAGAACTAAACAGTTTGTTGTAGTGATGGCTCAGTTGACTCGGGTGAAAAATGTTGGTTGTTTTCATTGATGATATTTTGGTGTTTTCTAAAAGTAAAGAGGAGCATGAAAGACATTTAAGGGTTATTTTTCAAACCTTAAAAGAAAAGAAATTGTATGGGAAATTCAGCAAGTGTGAGTTTTGGTTGCAACAAATTTCTTTCCTTGGTCACATTGTTTCTAAAGATGGGATAACCGTTGATCCTGCAAAAACAAAGGTTGTTGAAGAATGGCCAAGACCCAAAAATGTAACAGATATTCATAGTTTCCTTGGTTTGGCAGGATATTACCAAAGGTTTTTTAGAAATTTTTCACGGTTATCTAGTCCAATGACTAAGCTAACTCTGAAGGGTGTTAAGTTTATCTGGACAAAAGAATGTGATGATTGTTTTTAGGAATTGAAAAGAAGATTGGTGAATGCTCCATTTTTGGCACTACCTTCCAGGAATGGTGAGTTTGTTATCTACAGTGATGCTTCATTGAAAGGACTTGGTTGAATCCTAATGCAGAATGATCAGGTAATTGCTTATGCTTCACGACAGTTGAAAACTCATGAGGTAAATTACCCTACACATGATTTTGAATTAGCTGTTGTTGTTTTCGCTTTAAAAATTTGGAGGCATCATTTGTATGGAGTAAAGTGTGAAATATATACTGATCACAAAAGTTTAAAGTATATATTCACTTAGAAAGAGTTGAACATGAGACAAAGGATATGGCTAGAATTAATCAAGGATTATGATTGTACAATTCATTACCATCCGGGAAAAGCAAATAAAGTGGCTGATGCTTTGAGTCGAAAAAGTAATGCTTCATTAGCAATATTGCGTTTGGAACGTGATCCTTTGGTTAAGGATTTGATGAACTTTGGCATAGAAGTTTTTGGTGCAGGATTTTCTTCTGTTTTGTTTCAGGTATCAGTGAAATCTTCTCTATCAGACAGAATCAAGCAAGCACAGAAGCAAGACAGTGAGTTGCAGAAAAAGGTAGAGCTGGTTCAGAAAGGTAAGTAGCCTGAATTCAACATTGATAATGATTGTGTTTTGAGATTTGGGAAGAGATTGTGTGTGCCTTGTGATTCACAGTTGAAGAGAGAGTTGTTATGTGAAGCTCATAGTTCTCCATTTTCAGTTCATCCTAGCAGTACTAAGATGTACAGAGATCTATTGGAGTATTACTGGTGGGATGGAATGAAAAGAGATATTGCTAATTTTACTGTAAAGTGTTTGAATTGTCAACAGGTTAAAGCAGAGCGGCAGTTACCGAAAGGGATGCTTCAGCCTTTACCAGTGCCAGAGTGGAAATGGGAGAATATATCCATGGACTTTGTTGTGGGATTACCGAAGACATCTCGAGGTAATAATGGAATCTAGTTTATTGTTGATCGCTTGACTAAATCTGCTCATTTCCTTGCTATACGAGATACGTTTTCCCTAGATCAACTTTCCCGTTTGTATCTTAAAGAGATAGTCAGGTTACATGGAGTTCCTCTCTCCATTGTATCTGACTGTGATCCCAGGTTCACTTCTAACTTTTGGAAAGGCCTTCAGAAGTCGTTGGGTACTGAATTAAATTTTAGTACATCTTTTCATCCTCAATCAGATGGGCAGTCAGAACGAACAATTCAGACATTGGAGGATATGCTACGTTCTTTCTATATAGATTATCAGGGAAGTTGGGACCAACATCTTTCTTTGGTTGAATTTTCATATAATAACAGTTTTCATTCCAGTATACAGATGGCACCATTTCAGGCATTATATGGGAAGCGGTGTCGAACTCCAGCTTTCTGGGATGAAGTGGGTGAAAGGAAGTTGATGGGACCAGAATTGGTAGAAGAGTTGGCAGAAAAAGTTCAGATGATACAGAAACACATGAGAACATCTCAGAGCAGGCAGAAGAGTTATGCGGATAACCGGAGGAAGGATCTATCTTTCGAGGTAGGTGATCATGTTTTTCTCAAAGTCTCACCATGGAAAAGTGTGATGTGATTTGGTAAGAAAGGAAAGTTGAGTCCAAGGTTCATTGGACCATATGAAATTATGGAGAGAGTTGGATCAGTTGCATACCGGGTGGCTTTACCTCCGAGTTTATCTCAGGTACACAATGTTTTTCATGTTTCGATGTTGAGAAAGTACATGCCAGATCCATCTCATGTTTTGAGTCTAGAGGTAGTTCAGCTGGAAGAGAACCTATCATATGAGGAACAACCAGTCCAGATTCTTGACCATAGGGAGAAAGTGTTACAGAATAAGGTGATTAATCAGGTAAAGGTTTCGTGGAAAAACAACATGATGGAAGAGGCAACATGGGAATCTGAAAATGCAATGAGGGATAAGTACCCCCATTTATTCGATAAGTGAATAAATTGCGGGGACACAATTTTCTAAAGGGGGGAAGGATGTAACATCCCAAGTAAGTAATGAATAATAGATATTTTTATCTATTCCTATTAATGAATTAGATAGTGTTTTAGAGGCTTAAAATGAAAATAAATCCAATCTTAAGCATAGAATACACTAATATTTTTAAAAGATTGTTTTACTGCCTTTTAATGGAAAACCATTTTTAAATCTATCTTTTGACAATTTTATAAGCTATGTTTGTCAAAATAAACTTATTCTTTATGATTGGTACATCAAAATTTTCTTTGTGTGAATTTTTGGTATTTTTCTGATAAAGTTCATTTTTTAATGAATAGTGAAAATGTTGTATTTTAATTCAAAACCTCTTTTTAATCTAATTTATTTATATGATTATATTATCTTTTGAATTGGTTTTAAAGTTAAATTAGAATATATTTTTACCATTTAATTCAATGGTGGTCATTGGAATCAATTTCACTTTGAAATTGGACTTAAACTAGTGTCAATCTTTTGATACTTATTGTTTCATAAAAACACGCTATTTGTCATGACAGCGGGAATTAATTATTAAATTAATTAATGCATCTTATATGTTTTGAATTTTTTAAAATAGACATCATTTTTGAATTCAGAATATCAAATATAGCTTAGGGTGAAGTTTTGGAATTTTTCTGAAAAACTTCAATTTTTGATGAATAGTGAAACCACTAAGTGGTAGTTAAAGAAACTGATTTTCCGTTTAAATGAAATTTTGCCACTTCTGTGATTTGATTTTCAAAAATCCGACATACATGGTTTTCATTAAGAAGTAAAATTTGGTTCAATGAGATTAAAACAATTTTTTGGTGAATAGCAACTTTTAAGTTCTTAATCGCGATTATAGGTAATTAGTGTAGTTTAAGGTAAAAATAATGTTCTAATAATATGATATGAGCTTGACACATGTCCTACCCTCATTGTATGTGTCATGGCCGACCAATAAAATCCATGGGTCAACTTGGGGACCCCATGGAGCCACTTTGGTTGGGAAATGACATAAATAACTTTTTATTTAATGTTAAAGTAAAAATGACACAAACATGAGTTATTTTACTAAAAAAAATTTACATGGGGTTATACAAGTCAGATTTTTTATTATAAATAGTCATTGGAAATATAAAAATATTTCCTACATCATAGTATTTTTTTATAATTTTTAGACTTTAACTAAATTAAATTATTTATGACATTATGATGATGCAGTGATTACCTCATTAATAAAAGATTTAAATAAAATGAAAAGATAATGTAACATCTATGACCTAAACATGTCCAAAACCTATTGGATGGGTTGATTTCGAACCCTTATCACCTTACCCTCTAATTATATTAATGTGGGACCTTTTTAATCCAAAACGCATTTTAAAATAAAGTAACATTTCTTTACTTTCCAAGAGTTCCCCTCCTCTCCTCTTATAAAAGGCCCCCACCTCTACCTCCTTACCCACACTTCCAAAGCCTTTGTCTCAGCCAACCCCTGCCCATTTTGTCTCTCCACTTTCCTCTCTTACTCCTTGAAGCCTCACTTTGGGCAGAAGTCTTCCCAAGGAAGCCTTTTAGCTCAAACTAAAGGGAGTTACCCGATTTTGAGGTAATGTCTTCACTTGAGTCCTTTTGTTTTATTTTGCTTCTCCAACCCCCTAAACTCTTTTTATTCATTTCTTTTGTAACAACTCCAGTATCTTCAATATACTAGGATGTTTTTATAAGAAGTATTCAAGCTACACTTACACACACCTACATCTGATGGTTAAAGAACATACTGTTTCCGTGGATGGCGAATTTCGGCCTCCCGAAATGATGATTGTTCAACATTATTTTAACACCTTAAAAGGTGGACATTAAGATGAAACTATATTTATATATGATATATAATATGTTTATGTTTTCCTTAATCTTCTTTATTTTTCATTTTGGGCATACCTTTATGGTTTCCATTATGGGTAAATGCGATATCTTCATTTAAGGAAGTGCGGACTACCGCCCCCTCAAAGTGATTTGATTCGTTAATACCATATGTGGGACGTATAAAGGATGGAGTTATGATATTATATATGATATTACACTGGAATTATAATATACCTTTATATCATTATGATTCCATTCTATAAAATACAAAATAGAAATGAAAGTAGCGTTCATGCGTACGTACGGCTTACCGTCTCCATGAACGGTGCATTTCATTTCTTACCTCTAAATGATTATGTAATATTATAAATGCATGCATGTACTGGATATATATGACATATATGATATCTACATCATGAATACCATTCTGGATATAATGGATACATGAACAACTTGTAATTATAAAGGGTTTATTTTTTACTCAAGTACCAATGATCGTTAAAACGACCGTTATTAACTTAAATAATTACATAGTGTTCATGACATGGCAATTAGTGATATAAAAGTAATAATGAACTTTAAAAAGGTTCTTAAACAAGTAGAAATTAACTCAAGTTTATTATTCAGGAGATTAAAGAACGATCGAGTCAAGTCGGACCCGAGGTATGGGACTTCGTCTCAATCTCCTTTCATTGAGGCATATTTTGTTTTATACACAACCTTCTTTTATACGGTGTATAAACCCCTTTGACTTTTAAGTTTATCCAAAAGGAATCTTTTTTATATGAAGCGTTTTACTAAATGACATAAGGGAATGTGTTTGTCATACATATGCGGCGACAACAACTTCTCTGCCACCATGACCATTATTTGAGTTTCAGCTTCCTCTACAAGCGATACCTTTTTTTAAAAGAAAAATAAATACCATGTTTTACTTTTCTTTTATTTTGGTATTGAAAATGGTTTTCATAATGTTTCTATATCAATTTTTTGTATTGATATCTTGTGATTAAAAGGTGGAAATGTTATGTTTTCTTTATGCATGTTTTATGTGATACGATTATGTTGAGGTTCTTGGGCATTATTATGAAGACAGGTGGTTCCGTGATAAACTAAGGGCAGGTGAGCCCGATATAGCTCTCCAATGCATTGGGTAACGTGAAGGAGTGAAACGTTAAGATTTCTCTGAAGATATTTAGGGAATATACTGTGATGGGTATTCCAAACGTAACCAAGAGGGTTACTCCCTACGTAAGAATGTTATGAATGCCTCAAGTTACCTTTATGTCTTATGATTTCTATGATTTATTTATGATTTGATGAGGTATGTTAAAGTGCTTATGTTTTATGGGTAAAGTATGATTTCATTCTTATGTATATATGAACTTATGTTTCCTTTCCATATTTTTATAACCCATACTGATCTTTTTATGCTCATCCCAAGTTTTTTTTTTGAAATGTTTTTCACAGGTCAAGGGAAAGGTACATGATATGATGATAGTGTCAAGGAAGTGTCAAGAATGAATCCATGTCTTATTTTAAATATGTTTCCATTGATGGGAAAAATGAATACTACCTTTATGTAACCACTTTGTTTATATGTGGAATGTAATGCAAGTTTTATGTTCTAATTCTCTAAAACTCTAAACCTGAAAAGATCTTCAATGTGTAATCTTGTAATAACTCAATATTAAGTAAGGTTTAAGGCTGGGGCCTTATATGGACTAGAGAAGTTGATGGTATTTTATAGAAGGACTTCTTGGAGAAGTTCTTGGAGCAATTTTATCCTGAGATGCTCATGTGGGAGAGAGCAGCTAAGTCTATGAGACTGACTCAAGGTAGAATGTTCATTATGGAATATGTTGGATGCTTTATAGATTTGTATTTCTTTTCTTTAGCATTGGTAGGGGATGATATGGCTACAGTGAGGCGTTTCTAGGATAAAATTAAATGTGAGATTAAGGCTCAGGTAAACCTCTTTTGGTTAAAGAAGTTTGATGAGGTTGTGGATCAGTCTCTCATAGATGAGGGGAAACTGAGGGAGGATTATAGTGAAATAAATGTGGTTATTACTATGCGATTAGGAGGTACGTATTACAAGATTAGGAAGCATCACTATGAGGGTGTTATTCAGGGGGATAGTATGAAGAGTGGGTCGGGGGAAGGGTAAGTCACATAGGACCTTACCTAGATAGTATGTCACCAGTGTGGTAGGAAGGGACACTATTATAGACATTGTCCCCAACCACCAGTAAAGTGTTGATATTGTGGTAGGATGGGACATACATAGAAGTTCTATAGGAACCCGTGGAATACGGGTAGTGATGGAGGAGCTAGACATAACCAAGGTGTGGGAAAGAGATCTTCTAAACCATATCAGTCTGGTGGCTGGATTTCTACTAGTTGAGGTGGTAGAGGCAGTGGATGTGGTTATTCTATGAAAGACCACTCGTATCAGCAGATTGGTGTAGCACAAGAGACTTAGGATGCATCACAGGGAAGAGGGGTAGAACAGTTTCACGCCATTCATCCTACTCTTATGGATAACGAGGATGGATCATCGATAGTGAGAGGTACTATTATTGTAGCTTATATTCTATCTAGTGTCTTATTTGATACTGGTTCCTCTCACTATTTTATTCATGAACAACTTGTGAATGGTTTGAGTCTGGCGGTGGAGTTCGTGAGTGGGGTGTTGATGATAAACACACCTCTGGGAGTATAGTTGAGAGATATTTTCTTCTGCAAGGTGTGTTCTCTTGACGTTGGTGAGTATCACTTTCTATGGGATCTTTACATCCTTAACATGTCAAGATTAAATCTAATTTTGGGTATGGACTGGTTAGTATCATACCGAGCCCACATTGATTGTTACCAGAGGAGAGTGGCCTTTATTTATTCTTAGGGTGACAATTATATTCACTATGGAGAGTGGGATATCAAGGAAGGACGTGCAAGGTCAGTGCACCAACAACTGGGGGAGCTTACCACTTAGGTTTCTAGTCTGTTTCTAGATGATAGAATTGTAAAGTAGGATTTATTTCCACCCTTAGTGGAGTAGTTTTAAGATGTGTTTCCTGAATACTTCTCAGGGATTCCACTTGATAGAGATGTGAAGTTTACAATTGATCTCATGTCGGGGGCTAATATATTTCCTATTCCACCATACAAAATGGAATCGATGGAGATTTAAGAGTTTAAGAATTATCTAGAGGAGTTAGAGGATAATGGATTTATCTATTTGAGTATATCATCTTGGGGTTCACCAGTGTTGTTTGCAAAGAAGTTTAATAGGATTTTATACTTGTACATTGATTATCAAAAGTTGAATCAGATGATTTTAAAGAACAAATATCCTCATCTGCATATTGATGATATTTTTTACCAATTGAGAGAGAATTGTGTCTTTTCCAAGATAGACTTGAGATCAGGGTATCATCAGTTGAGAGTTCAGACTTATGATATATCGAGGACTAATTTCATAAGAAATTATGGCCTATATGAGTTCATTGTAATGTTGTTTGGGTTGATGAATACACCAGAAGTGTTTATGGACTTGATGAATAGAACCTTTCATCCATACTTGGATCAGTTTGTGGTGGTGTTTGTGGATGAAATCTCAGTGTACTCCAGACTCATGATGATCATTCCCAATATGTTGAAATCATCCTGAGTACACTAAGAGAGCATCAGTTATATGAAAATCTATATATGTTTCAGTTTTGGATTGATCAAGTACACTTCTTGGGTTACATCATCTCATAGGAAGGTGTTTCCATGGACCTAGAGAAGTTTCAGGCAGTTGTATCTTGGGAGCAACCCAAGAATGTATTTTATATCCATAGCTTTCTAGAATTAGTTGGATATTATGGGAGGTTTATTCAGGACTTTTACCATTTATAAGTTCCACTTTAGGGATTGACCAAAAAGGGGATAAAGTTTTATTTCTTTGGAGCATGTGAGAATGCTTTCTAAGAGTTAAATAAGTGTTTGACATCGGCACTGATCTTGATCCTACCTAAGTCGATTGAGGATTATACGGTATATTATGATGCTTCTAGGATCGGACTTGGAAAAGTGTTGATACAGGGAGATATATTTGTGGCATATGGGTCTCAGAAATTGAGCCCACATGAACGAAATTACCCTACGCATAACCTTGAGTTGGCTGAAGTGGTTTATGCTTTGACGTGTTGATGACATTATATGTTGGGAAAAAGTTTACTATGAATATGGTTCACAAGAGTTTGAAGTACATATTTCCCCAAAGAGATTTGAATATTTGGTAGCGAAGTTGGGTTGAGTATATGTAGTAATTTTATTTTGATCTAGCATATATGCCTGAAAAATGAAATGGTGTTGCTAACACTTTAAGTAGGAAAAATTAGAATCATGTTGTTTAGGAGTCTAGTTCTGAGTGGAAGATTATGGATTTACTGGATGAGATGCATGTTATAGTTTAAGATATTATGGAGAAGATGAATCTCATATCAGTTTCAATAGATCCTAAACTTTTGATATGGATTGGAGATAGATATTGTGAGGATCTGTAATGTTTGACCTTGAGGGAAAGCCTTGAAGGTGGGGAGACACCTTCAGATTAGACCATAAGTGAGGGTGATATTGTCTATGTCGGGAATTGGGTTGTTGTGCCTACAAGTATGCAAGAGGTGATTATGTGTGAGTTTTATGCCTTAAAGTGGTAAGTACATTTAGGTGTGACCAAAATTTACCATGTCCTATGATGACATTTTTGGTGGTTATGCATGAAAAAGGAGATAACAGGGTTTATGACATGATATTACACCTGTCAGCAGGTAAATGCTAGTCATTAAAGACCTGGTGGTTTACTATAATATTTTATCATTCCATAATAGAATTGGGATGGTGTTACCATGGATTTTGTGGTGTTTATACCTATTAATCCTTGTAGGAGTGATGTTATTTGGGTGATTGTGGACTGTCTAACAAAGGTAGTACATTTCTTGCTTATACGGGAGACTTTCTCAGTGGATTAGTTTTGAGAGCTATACGTTCAGAAGATAGTTTGTATGTACGGGGTTCCATAGACTATATTTTCATATTTTGACTCACACTTTACTTCATGCTTCTAATAGGGCTTAAAAAGGCACTTGGGACACAGGTTTTATTGAGTAAGACTTTCTACCCACAGAAATATAGGCAGTCGAAGAGTACTATACATGTGCTTGAAGATATGATGCGAGTGTGTGTTCTTGACTTTGGTGGGTCTTGGGAGAAACACCTATATTTAGTGGATTTTTCCTATAATAATAGTTATCAGGCAAAAAAAATATGAAACCATATGAGGATCTTTATGGTAGGTCATACATATCACCTCTATGCTAGATACAGGCAAGTGATTCAAAGTTTTTGGGACTAAGTCTTCTACAGGAGACATCGGAGTAGGTTCAGCTAATTCAGAAATGTATGGCTATAGATCATAGTAGACAGAATTCATATAATTATAGACATTGATGACCCCTAGAGTTTATAGAGGGTGATCGTGTATTCCTTTGGGTGTTTCCAAGATTGGTTCACCGCGGGATACAGAGACAGGGTATGTTGGCACCCAGGTTTTTTGGACCATTTGAGGTTGTAGAGAGAATCAGGCTAGTGGCATTCAGATTGGATCTTCCACAAAGATACAGTGCCATACATGATGTTTTCCATGTGTCAAAAATTCAGTAGTATCACCCCAACCCTTCTCATGTTACCGATGTGGGTGATGTTTAGCTTGATATTGATACATCATATGAGGATCATTTGATACATGTGTTGGATCGCAGTGAGAAAGTGTTAAGAGGAAAGATTGTGTTAATAGTTTTTATATTATGGAAACATGGCTATGTTTAGGTGGAAAGTTAGGAAAGACAAGAAGATATGAGGGCTCAGTGGCCTGATCTTTTTTACTCTAAATCTTAGAGATGCTTGGGATTACATCTCGAGGATGAGTTGTTACAAGGTTGGGAGATTGTAAAACCCCGGGCCATTCTAGAGATGTCTCGGTCTCATTTAAAAGTACTATTTTTACTTGTGTTGAGTAATTTTATTTGGTTTTTACCTTGGGGTGTTTTAGGGAGAAAATTTGAGAAAATATGGAACTAAAAGGATAGTGCACAATTGGTGCATGGTTGTCCCTAACCGTGTGCTCTGGCCAAGAAAACCATGAAACCCTGGACAGAGAGGTTTTATATGGATAGCGTATAGTTTTTCAAACCATGTAGCCTAAAAGGAGAAAATTTTCACCCCCAATAAGAGGCACTTGGTTAAGGCACATATTTAGGGGAAACCGTACACCCCGAGTAGCAAACCGTGTGCGAGAATTTAATGAACACAAAAAAATTATTTTAAAATTTCCCAAGCCCTCATTTTAATACCAAATCAACCACCATTCGATCATAATGTTTCTTTCATAATTTTATAGACCTCTAGACAAATTCTAATCCATTAATACCTCCATTATTCACAATTTGAATCCCAAATTGAATATTTTCACCCCTCCCAGTAAGAGGATCTCATCCTGTATAGTTTTCTTTCTCTTTCATGTTCTTCTTCCATCTGTCGAAGGTTGTTCTTCCCTTTTTTTGGTTAGATTTAGATCTATTAATTATAGATCTATATCTAGAATTAAGGGATCTTGATTTTTAAATCTTTTATTTAGGTTTTAGATCTATATCTCTCACTACATCATTATTCCATTCTAATTGACGATTTCCATTGGGCGATCGCTCGCCAACGAATAGAGGTAGGTGGTCTATAATTTAAATATTGAAGTCTTGATTATAATTATGTGTATGTAATTTTAGAACTTCTATTAGACATTTATTAATTGTGTTCTTGATTTAATTGATTAATTTAATGAATTATTTAATTGTGGAAAATGTGAAATTGGGGATATTGAGGTTATAGAATTTGGATAATTAATTGTTGAATTAATTATGATATTGAGATTATTGATTTGGATAATTAATTGTTGAGTTAATTATGAGGTATTAAATTTATGTTTTTAGGATAATTAATTGTTGAGTTAATTATCAAAATATTGAATTATGAATTGAATAATTAATTGTTGAATTAATTATGGGATATTGAGGTTGTGAATATTGATTAATTAATTGTAAATTAATTAAGGGTATTGATATGATAAACTAATTGTTGAATTAGTAATGATAATGAAAAGATTGATTAATTTTTGAATTAATTAATGGAATGAATTTGAATTGGTGAATGGTAAAAATGGAATTCATGTGTTAATTGAGAAAAATGAATGGTAATAATAGAATTAATGTGTTTATTTGAGAAAAATGGAAGGTAAATATGGAATTCATGTGTTAATTTAGAACAATGAATGGTAATAATGGAATTCATGTGTTAATTGAGAACAATGAATGGTAACAATGGCATTCATGTGTTAATTGAGAACAATGAGTGGTAACAATGGAATTCATGTGTTAATTGAGAATAATGAAGGGTAACAATGACATTCATGTATTTATTTGAGATAAATAATGGTAAAAATTTGATTCTGATATATGATTTCCCTTAGGGATAGTTTCGGGCTCCGATATTAGCCGAAATAAGAATTGAAGTACAAGTGTTTACAGGAACCCAGGGGTTTGTGTGGTTAAATAAATATTAATTGATAATGTGATAACTATTTACATATTAATTGTAAGTATTTCTTTATACAACTTAATACACTTTTTATTTATTGGATATTGTTTTATACACCATTGGTGGTGTTCTACTAAGTTTTACTCACACCCTAATCAGGTTGCCTTATCAGTAACCGAATAGACTTCATGATTGTTGGAGAGGATAAGGTAAATAGACCTCTGTAAGATGAATGATTTGGGACAGAGCATGGATGAGGTAACTATATGTGGTTACAAACCCACTTGAGAGTTGTCAGTGTCTTTAATTTTGAGTTTCATTTTGACACTTGGCATGTACTTTATCATGGAATATATACTGTTTAGTTTTGATATTGTGTTTCCAGTTTGATCAATCTTATGGTACTGGATTTGTTTAGGTTATGTTATTTCATTCTTTGGATATTTCTTATTTATTACCATTGGTGTATCATTCTGATAAAGAGGTTATAGTCTCCCCAGGACTAATATTAGATCCTCGCTACTATTTAATAACCTCTATTGTACAGGGAGGTGTGCTTGAGGTCATGTAGCGAACTGGCTTGGGGAAGCGATGTACGACACCCGAGTCAGGATGTTATCAGAAATATCTATGTAAAAGATATTGTTTGTTTTCATAGAGTTTTATTTGTTATAGTCTCTAATAGAGATCCTTTTTTTACCTCTCTCTTTTGGAGAGGCCTCCATGAGTCATTGGGATCTCAAGTTCATTTGAGTGCGGCATACCATCTGCAAACAGATGTTCAAACTAAGAAGGCTATACATATTATTGAGGACATGATTCATGCTTGTGTCCTCAATTTCAGTGGAGCTTGGGATGACCATTTGGGAATGTTTAAGTTCACTTATAATAATAGTTACTATTCTGATATCAAAATGGATCCTTTTGAGGCCTTGTATGGAAGGTCGTGCAAATCTATGTTAAGTTGGTTAGGGATTGGTGAAACTTCCTTGGTTGGACAAATCTTGGTCCAAGAGATGACAACAAAGATTTGGTTGATTTGTCAGATAATTTGGATGGCATAGATCTAGTATAAATCTTATATTGATCATCATCATAGATCATTGAAGTTCTCAGTTGGTGACTAGGTGTTCTTGAAAGTTTCACCTCGGTTGGGTCACCGACGACTTGGGAGGAAAGGGAATCTTTCTCCTCATTTTATGGGACCATTTGAGGTTGTTGACTAATAAGAAAAAATGGATTAATATTTATCACTTACACCACAATTTACATCAATACATATTGTGTTCCATGTATCACACCTTCAGAAGTATCTTTTTGACCCATCTCATGTCATGAGTTGGGAGGATCTTGATGTTGAACCTGATTTATCCATGAATTAGAATCCTATCAAGATAGTTTATTATGATACAAAGTTACTTTGTGAGAGGAAGATACCTTTATTATATGTGTTATGGAATCATGGTTTGAATACACATGAAACTTGGTAGAGGGAGGCACTGATGAGAGAGCAGTTGCCTCGTCTTTTTGATATGGAAAATTCTTGATAGGATTTCTAGGGATAGAAATTTCTTATTATGAGGAGGTTATAACATCATGTTACATGTTTTTAGGTACTCCTTGACCCTTCTTTTGTTTATGTTTTTGTTGGATCTTGTTTAAGGGTGCTTCAAGTGAAATTTGGAACATTTTGGAGGTTTTCTAGGTTGTGTGCGGTTGGTGCATGGTTTTCCCAAACCAAGCACCCCCAGTGCAAACCGTGCAACCCTAGACAATGAGGGTTTTCATGGTTGGAACATGATTTGAAAAATCGTGCACCTGCCTGGTAGAAACCATCCACCCCAGTGTAGGGGAACATGGTTAGGGTGCATGATTTGTCTAACTATGTAGACCTTCCTAGCTAACCATGCACATATACTTTTTTAATTCTGAAAATTGTTAAAAAAATTCCAAAACCTCATTTTAGATCCTAAAACACCTCAATCAATTATAACATGATTTCAAGGGTTGATAAGGCTCTCAAGAAGCAGTTGTGTCCCCTCAAACCCCTTCTCTTTATGGATCAAAGCGTGTTTGATTGCATTCAATCTCCTCCGCATATGTGAATCTCCTCTCCTTGGTTTCTTTAGATATCTTATTCCTTAATCCTTATATTTATTTTATATAATCATGTATTTGATGGATCTAAAATAAATTTAAATGGATCTTGATTCTAGGTTTGATTTCTTGATCTCTAACACCTTTGTTCTTCATTGGTGAATCCCACTATGGGTGTCGGATTTTGATTTCGTGATTAAAGGTATGTGGTTCCGTTTTAGATTATGACATATAATTAAACCTTGATTTGCTTGATTTATTTGAAATAGATTTAGATTGATTTATGAAAACCCAATTTCATTTGAATTGTAATTAGAATTTGAAATGGCATGGATTTTGGGGAAAATCCCCAATTCTAATGGAAATAGAATTTGGGGTGTATTTTGAAAAATGATGGAATTAATGAAATGATTTGAAAATTGATTTGAGAAAAATATATTAAATTGAAATGATGAAAACCTATGACTAGTTTTGTGTTAAAAAAGCATGAAATGGTGAAAACCCCATGTTTTGGTTTTGAAGTTGATTTGGCATATTGAAACTGAAAATTGGGCAATTGAATTTGTAAATGATGATTGATTTGAAATGACATTATTTTCCCATTATTGATTGGTTTATTGAGCACATGTGGGATTGGGTAATTATTGAGTTATTGGGGATAAGCATACTAGGATGTTGATTCCCTAGAAATGGATTGATGATTAAAACTCTAACAAATATCTAGTTTGGCTTATCTTATCCTAGATGGGATGTTGATGAGTCATATTTTGTATGATCCTGATGGATTTGTGTACATATTAGCTATGATCACTGATATGAGAATTATGAGGATCCTATAATCAGGAATAATCATGTTGTAGGGCATATGAACATGGTTCTTGTTGTGATTGTTTTGATTATATATGCCATTGATTATGAAACATTTTTACTCATGCCTATTGATTTGTATAAATTGTTTTATATAAAAAATTTATTTAATACATGTTTGAATTTTTTTCCATCATTTTGAAGTGAAAGCATGTTTTGTTTTAAATATGAAAATCAGTTATTATACCATGACATGTTTTATTTAAATTTGAAAGAATGATTTGGTTTATTATTATGGAATATTTTTATGAAGCACATAGTGATACCCTACTATGATTTATAGCTCACACCCTACCTTTTCCTTCAGTCATTTGTAGATTTCCTTCTTCTAGGTCTAAGAAAATGGAAATCACCACTTGTAGGTGGTGGATGTTCTTGATCCTTTGGGATTAGAGTTATGTATACTTTTGGTATTTTTTCTTTCTTCTGAGTACTTTGATTGTGTAATATTTTAGGTTTTTGTTATACCGGTTTGGTTTCTGGTACTTTCTCCCTTTGGAGTGTTGAGCATATTGGCATGTATCTTTATCTTCCATTTTTTTTTTTGGAAAATTTGTTTCCTCTTTTATCTTGTATGGTCTCAATTTCTAGTCACCAATCCATGGGGATCAGGAATGACCTTTGGGCTATGTCAGTGTTGGCTAAGATATAAGGGTATATGGGCTAGTTTGTAAAATTATTCTTTTAAAATCTCATGGTGTTACATTTACATTCTCTCCACCTTCAGTAAATTGTGTCCTGACAATTTTAAATTATGATCGAAAGTCAGGGGTTTGACATTTGGAAATACCAGTGTTGAAAACCCCACATCATAAAAGGGTTAACAAAATTTCCTCTTAAAATAGGGAAAGAGAAATATGAAAGGTCATATGGAATAAAAAATAAATAGGTTTCCATGTAGGAGAACATAGGTAGGAGGTTAAGATATAGACATAGAATAAAATCATAAATAATTATAAAGAGTGATAGAGATCATTTATTATAAGAAAGTTAATAATCAATAGAAAGTTAAGGATCTCAAAACCATAAATATGTAATGATTTAAAAGACCATTTCATTCATCGGATATGAATGTAATAAAATAACATTTTTGTTTTAAGATATTTTTCCTAAAGTTGAGGAATTATTTTAATATCTAAGAATATAATAAAATATATTTAATTTATATATTTCTATTTTATAAGAAAAAATTCATCATTTGGTTGTGCTTTGATCAATTTCCACTCCATCTCTTACTCTGAGAAATGAATATCCAAAATGAATCTTTATGCCTAAAGCACTAAAATTAACTTTTAACAGATCATAATATCCATAAAAGAGTGACAAGTCTTTCTGAATATTTTTAAATATTTTCCAAAACCAATATGGTTAGCATAAGTTATTAATCTATAAAGCTCAACAGTAACACCATTGGTTCATCATTAATATTTATTCATCAAATCATTTATATAAAAACAATGAAATATTAACTAGAATATCATCTAGTCTAGTAGTAGGTGTTAAACCCTTATCATCCTTTAGTTATGGGTTTAAGCCTTATGGCCTTCGCTAGATGCAATGGGTTGTCTTTTTTCCAAAACTATATTAATATAATTACTATAATGTACCCAAATTTTAATATCCCATAATTACTAAAAAAATAAAGATAAGATAAACTTTTAAAGATACCAATACCTTTAATCTTAAGTCCAAAAAAATATAAAGGATCCCTTCCTCAAATAACTCTTTAATATACTAAACCAGTTGGTTGTATTCCTATAAATATTTTCCAAAAATATCCTTAATCATGTGACATTCCAACCACAAAAATTTTCAAATGATATGTTTAAGACTTTTAACTTATGATAAACCTTAAACTCATAACCCATAATGGTATTCATAACTCTTAAGTTAATTAAGACATATATGCTTCTAAAATTTAACATAATTCTTAGATGTTTCATGATTCTTATAAGAAAAATACCATTGGTAAAAATACTTCTATAATTCAATTCTTGAATCCCAATACATAAATACTTCATCCATTTTATTTCAACATAATTCCTTCTTTTTTCTAGGGGTTAACCTTTATAAGAGGACATTAACTCAAATAATTCCCACATTCCCCACATTTAATCCAAAAAACTATAAATGGATCCCTATGATGAAATTTATGTCCTTCCATCGTATTCTTTTCCACATATAAAACAGTTTTCTGTTCATTTTAGGCACTTTCTTATGTGTCTCTTTCCACATTTATGGCATAAAGGAAATTGAATATTCTTTCCTTTATGGTCTCTATCACTCGAGCTCTTAGAAAACTCCGTACTTTTCTTCTTTGGTGAGTTTGGGAGTTGGTTAAGGTATATGTTGTTTGTCATATTTTAGGATAATTGATTAGTCATAATCATGATATATTTCACTCCATTCATTATCCCATTTGGTTTCTCATAGTCACTACATTTCCCTTCATATTTAATGTTAACATGATTATTTGAGGTTCTTTCCATTGACTAAAACTAAAAAACATAGTGCGAGCAATAATAATCATAGTGGGAAACCACATAATCATGAAGATTCATTTATAGGATGTCTAAATCATGACAACTTATTTTCAATCTAAGAAACCTTAGGTTTAACCTAGGACATTCATTATCATTATATATTCAAATCATTCATGATAGTTTGTAAATAAAATGTGAATTGTCTAAAACATATGCCTTGGGAGTGTCAAACTAGGTGCGCAGTAAGGCCTGTTGTTGTGTACCGGTTAATGCTCGAGTCAAGACCAACAAGCATTTTTTAGAGTTATTTCCCCTAGGTACATCTATGCCAAAACCACATCCACTTGTAGTATCCAAAAAGGGATGTATTTCTAGGAAAACAAAATAATATCAACCTTACCAAAATTTTAGAATGTTCTTCTATACTTATCCTCAAATTTTATCATATGATTATATTCTCTAATCTATATTTTCCTAAATCTAGTTCCCAAGGTTTTTACAAAACTTTCTATGATACCAACTATAATGACTCTGACCCCAGTAACCTAGAGTCGGTTTCTACTTTATTACACTGGCACTAGATACAAGTGATCAAATCCCAAAGAACTAAATAGATTAGTAGACATGGTAAACTAGATACATAAATGATTCTCATATTATGTTTTAACACACAAATTAAAATATAATTTTTTTGATAATATCATTATTCCATCTATAATATCTTTACATATATTTCATAGTACACTTCTTGGATTCTTGAGAAAGGAAAAAAAGTAAGGGTGAGCTCAAATACTAAGGGTTAAGTACAGTGGAAGCTATCATGAATCAATAAGCATAATCAACATAGAAAGATAAATAACTAAAATCACATGTTGTTTAAATAATTTAAATATCATGATTAGATAATGCATAATCAATATGGAAAGATAAATATATAAATGCACATTCCATTTAATCAATAATGTTACTATCATGATAAGATAAGGCATAATCAATATGGAAAGGTAAATATATGAAAACACATTCCATTTAATCAATAAACTAAGAATGAAATGCATTCAGAGATAATAACATTGTGAAAATATCATAGATAATAATAACTAAATTATTAATGAAGTAAATACTTAATTATTGGATGTCATTATCTCAAGAATCATCATACCTCTATTATCAAGACCTTTCCCAAGAAGATTGGAACTAATTGGTAGGTATACACCAGAAAACCATTTAACTAAGGCTAGCCAACTGATTTTTCTTATGAGACTATCGATGCATCGAGGGGATATCTATAACCATTGTCCACCTGTATCTATATATCTAACACATTCCTTATATATCTAATGATCGATTTAATTCATTAACAATATATCTTATCAAAAAAATTATCAAGTAAGGAATACAGATTAACAATTATTTACCCAGTTAATCGTATAACTTTCAAAATAAAATACCATAAATATAAATTATATATGATTGAAGTAATAAATATACCCATGATAAATAATATGTATATTTAGTGGAAATGTAATATCCAATAGTGGCATGAAAGTGAATATTTCAAGGGAAATCTAATTATTACAAAAAAATAATCAAGAAATAGAATGTCAATACTTTCCCTGGTCAAACTGATCATAAACCATCCAAATAAATAATAAGGATGGTATCAATACAACATATACCTAGTATATCATAATTACAATAAAGGATTGATGTCGTTGATGAATAAAAGTGTCATTACAAACATTCTTGAGGAAAATAACCTTTTTACTTTAAAAATATTTTTTTAATAACTAAAAGTTCATAAAATATTTTGAAAATTATTTTCTTTGAAAATAACTATTTAAAATTATAAATGAAGCTTTAAAATATTGAGTGTTTATGATGGTAGAAAATTCTGTTAATTTTGTACATGTAAAAACAAATATTTTTCTCACATTTTCAGTAAAAGCCAAACAGACATTGTTTGGAAAATGACATGAAGATTCATTTCAAAAAAATTTGTAAAAATTAAAAAATGGGTAAAAATGTATTTAATAAATCATTTTTGGTAATGTTAAAAACATTTTTGAAAACATTTTTAAAAAATATGGTTTTGGGAGAAAAAATATTTTCGATCGAAGAGAGAAATGATGTCGTATTTTATTAAAAACATTTTCTCAATAATTTTAAGTACCAAAGACAGGAATATGGTAGTATTATTTGAAAACATCATTAATAACCAAATTAGAAGAAAATAAAATAGATTTATTCGATAATGATAAAATAATTTCTTTTAATTGAAATTCAAGTATAAACAATCCTGATTAAAATGAGATTGTGAAATAAACCCTTACAAAGATCATAACGTTGAGGTGAAAATTAATCAATGAATCAATTATGTGTATTAAATGTAAATTTACATAAAACAAGTCAAAATAAAACATAAGTTATTCAAAATTATTTTCACACATAATCTAAGAATGTTAAAGACAATTAATAAGTAATATAACCCAATGAAAAGAAATTGAGTTATGAAATTTTTTACAACATGGTAAATTTCAAGTCAAATCTCCTTAGATGAAATAATTAAAATTAAAACTTAAAATACCATGAAGTGTGAATTTTTCATGATATTACATTAAAAATGGGTAATATATACATCATATAAAAAACTAGGTGAATAACATTATAATATGCCTCAATGAAGGGAAATTGAGAGGAAGTCCCTTATCTCACACTTCATTTTGGTTGGATATGATTTAACCGCATGTATAATGGTTTTAAGAATGTTATTAATTTATAAAAGAACCATATTCATATTTATAATATCATATATGATCTTCTTATAACATTTTATCAATCATTTGTTAATAATATTTCATTAATTTCATTGCTTTGGGTGTTAATTGTCTTGCTTTCTCATGCGTATTTTATCATGAAAGTTATGATTCGTGTCTATAGGATATAGATCCATCATATAAAAAGTGATATTAAAGTTATAAATATCATATTTACTCATTATATACATTTTTTATAATCATTATTTAAGATTGGACATGGAAAATGAATCGTATCGCTTTGTGGAGACGGTAGGTCATACATACGCACGGGCAACGATATCATTCCATTAACGGGTGAAAGGGTAAGGAACTGGGTGATATAATAATTTTCCATAATCAATATCATGTCTTATATATCACATATATTAATTAAATTTATTCTTATTAATTTCCATGTAAAGCTTAAGTGAAAAAACGAATCACATCACTTCATAAGGCGTTAGTCCTTCGTACACATGATTGACATTATTTTATTTTAAACGGCATAGAAAGTAAGAAGGCATATGTTATATTATAATTCCATAATTATAATAATATCATAAATATTATATATATATATATATACACACACATGATATCCATCATTATATATAATCATGAGATGTATTGATGGAAAATGAGTTATATCGGTTCGTGAGGCGGTAGTCTGTCGTACACACGATCGACGGTTTCATTTCCCCTTTAGTGGAAGAGGGGATGGATATAGGTCATGACCTTAATATAATAACATCTCAGTATATGGAAGATAATTATTTTATTATATAAACATGTTTTAATAATATTTGAAGTAGGTGGAAGAATAAATAAAATAAAAAGGCTCGTTTAAGAATGTTGTCTCTTCTTTGGGAAACTTCTTTAAGTTTGCACCAAAATCCTTCCTAGGTTGGATTTCGGATCAAACCAAGAGATTTAAGATGTTGGGAGGGGAGTAAGGAAGTTATTTGGGTATGGATTTTTAGAACCAAAAGGCTTGGGAGCTATGAATAATTGAAGGTAAGGAGTGGCCTTTTATAAGTGGGGGAGAGGACACACATGGAATTTTTTAAAAGAATCAATTACACCCATATTTTTATCATTCCAAAAGTCTCCAAAATGGGTAATTCTCATACCTTAGAGGTGATAAGGTTAAAATATGTTCATCCAATATGTTTTGGATAAGTTTTAGGTTATTTTTAACACTTATCTTCTTAGTTTAACTCCCCAATAAAATCATTTTTACCTTAACTTCAGTTATTAATTGTTACTGCTTTTATTATTCATAATGGTCAAAAACTAAGTTGAATTATTAGATAATATAAATTATGATGATTCCAAATATGGAATCCATTTTTTCAAATTTAATTCAGAGAAGTTGTAGAAAGTTATACATGCATACACGATGAAAAAGCAGGTTTTCAAAGAGAAATCCACATAAGTATAAATTATTTTAATATCAAAATTCAATGTGAAATTGATTCTAATGAACTAAATTAGTTAAATTGTAATATAATTGAACTAATTTTACTTTAAAAACAATTTAAAATATAATTTAACCTTGTAAATTATTTAAAAAAATGGCGGTTTTCAATAAAAAATTGTATTTTTCACAATACATCGAAAAATGAAGCATTTCATAAAAATTCCAAAAATTCACCCTAACCAAATTTTGATAGGTTGATTTCAAAATTAAAGTTAATTTTATCAAATGCATTTTTTAAATGTGGTATAAATTAATTTAAAATTATGTGTGCAAATCGTGATTTAACCATCTTTTAGAAAAATACAGTTTTTCAAAAACCATTTCTTTTTATTTTAAATAATTATTATTTTATTTCTAATCAATAGATAACCATAATTTTCATAATTTAGTTATTACCATTCATACACATCAATTTAAAGGCTAGGTTATAATGGTATACTATATTATAGTTCATTTAGACTCAGGGTTTTGTGTTTCATAAGCTATCAAATAGATCAAATTTATTTAAAAATAAATATGAAGTTCCAAAAGATTGAATAACTACAAAGAAGGGGGTGAATCAGTTGTTCACTTTTTATAAGTTTCAATACTTTTTAAAATATAACCCTTGAAACCTGTTAATATTTATTTCCTTATCCTCTTTTTGTAAATACTCATGCATGAAAAAGTAGGAAAGCAAGTAAAGCACACAAGATTTACAAGGTTCGACCTTAGTGTGATAACATACATCCTTGCCATAGTCACTCCTATGGTTCTATGGAAATTCACTATTATGAAGAAGTGAATACAACTTGTGCCAATTCCTGTTAGACACCTTCTATCTCCTGGTAGGAAAGATTATATGAACTCCCGCCAGTTTACAAAATTTGATTATAAAACAATTGATCCAAACAAAAGAATAAATAATTTTTTGAAAATAAACCACAATTGCTTAGTCTGAATCCTCAATCTGATTTGGATGGATCTGATTTTCACAATACGATGAGGTCAATACGATTCTCCTTACTCAATCTGCACTTCTCAAACTCTACTCAGAAACTCAGTCTGATCCCCCTCATTCCAATTGAATCAATGCGATGGACTCAATATGTTGAACTCATTCTCAATCTGAAAAACTCAAACTCTGATCAAATTCTCAATATGATCTTCTCAATACGATATTTATCAATACGATTCTCTTGTCTGGTAAACAATACTTTCAGGTGTCTGATCTTCTTTAGAGATCACAATCTAGAAATAACTTTCACTCTAAATCTTCAACGCTCTACCTTTTCCACTTGTGTAAAAGTTAATAATGAATGAAATATCTGAGCAAGTATTTATAGGCGACTTAGAAAATCAAAAGCGGGAAACTTAAAAACTTTCCTCGCTTCCTCAAATTTCAAAAAATCCAAAAATCTCTTGCATTTAAACTTCAATTTTGAATTTTGCAGTCCTCCTTAGATTTCTCAGAGATTTATGAAAAATTGAATTTCAAGTTTGACCACTTCAAATCTTTATAAAACTTCTGTATTTTTCTTTTTGAGTCTTCTTTGTATTCATCTCATTATAATCTTCCTTTCTTTCTCAGTTCATTACGAACTGTTTCTTTCTCATCTCATTATGATACGTTTCTTACTCAGATCATTATGATTTGTTTCTTTTTAAACTCATTCTAATTTTTGTTTATTTCTCAGCTCATTATAATCTTTTTTTCTTTCTCAACTCATTAAAATTTATATTTCTTTCTCAGATCATTACGATTTTTGTTTATTTCTCATATTATTACGATTTCTGTTTCTTTCTCAGCTTATTACGATTTGACTTTCTTCTTCAGCTCAATGGAAACCTTATAATGATGGAATTATCATTACAATGGAATTCCCATTGTGATGAATTTTCCCATTACGATGTAAATCTCATTATGATGATTTCTCATAATGATGGAAATTATTCAATGATGGATCCTCTTAGAAACTTTGAACTTATTCAAGATTTATCAGCTTCAAACATTCTGAATTCTGGATCTAATCTTCTATGTCCAGATTTCTTGAATCTAATAAAGAATTTTTCTTGATCACTGTAATGGATTCAATCATTATGATTCCTCCATTTATTAAAAAGATTTTATCATGAATATGTTTCATGATTTATAAGAACTTCATGATTATAAAAGCATCATATGACTTAGTTTAAAAAGTATGAAAACTTTCTAACTCATGTCTTCACAATCTTCTTTCAAAACTCTTCAAAAATAATATGACTTATTTGTTCAGAAACTTCTTTCTTTCTCTAATTACAACAAAGGAAAAATTTCATCAACCAACAATTTGTGCCTCCAGTAATATTTAGTCTGATCCTCTAAGTCTGGAAAAATTTCTTTCTTAAAAACAAATCTTTTCTCCCCTTTATGTTTGGGTTTGAACTTTTAGCAACTTTCAACTTTCTTACAAAACTCATTACGATGGACTGGATCCGATTCCTGAATAACAAAAACATTATTATACAAAAAAATAGTTGTCAAAAAATAAAATAAAAACTTTTTTAGAACAATTTATTAAAAAGTTTCTTCAACCTACCCCTTTGGATTTTTTGACAACCCTCATTAACAACTTTTCCAACTATCAGAGTTTTTTCACAACTCAAATTTATCAAAACATATCCTTTCCTAAAAGATATTTTCCTGACACCACACTAATAGATAAAGTAATGTTTTTGAAGAAATTCCATCACTTAGTGGCAATCAAATTTTGAGGACATGTAAAGATAATCTCCTCCCCACTTTTATATTTTTCTCTCAGTTTTATTTTACTCTCTCCCATTTTATGATAACCATAGCTTCAGATTCATTAAAGAAAGATAAGTAAAAACTTCTTTCCAAGTACAAAGTTGTTACTTTCTCTCCCTCTTTGTCAACATAATCCAAAGCACAATGGGGGTCTTCCTTATGAGGTTTAGGAAGAAACGGGAGGAGGATGAACATGAAGTTGCACCCTCAATTCCACAAATCTTTCTTTCAACATTTTTTTTGTAAAGATATCATCAATCTGATACTTTTTTGAAATGTATTTCAGAAAAAAAATCTCTAGAAGAAACTTTCTCTTTTATAAATTGAAACTTTATATCAATGTGTTTTGATCTTGAATGTTGGACAGGATTCTTAGAAAGATCAATTGCACTCTGATTATCACAAGGTATTTTTAATGGTTTAGAAAATTTTACTTTCAAATCTTCCAATTGAACTTCCATCCATAACATTTAAGTACAATCCTGAGTAGCTGCAACATATTCAGATTCGGTTGTGCTCAAAGTTACTAAACTGTGTATCTTACTATGTCAACTCACACAACATTCACCCAAGAAAAATGTTCCTCCTAAGGTTGATTTTCTATCATTGCAATCTCCATCCCAATCAGTATTAGTATAACAATGAAACTTCATCTCACAGTTTCTTTTATATAATAAACCATGTGAAGTTGTTCCTTTGATATATCTCAAAATTATTTTTGTTTCCAACATATTTGATTCTTTTGGATTACTTTGATACCTATCACACAAAGTCACAGCATAAATAATATCAGATCTTGAGGTTGTAAGGTAAAGTAGACTTCTTATCAGCTTCTGAAAACCTTTATGATTCATACTTTTTTCGGATTTATCTTTACTCAACTTTGTGCTCACTGAAATAGGAGTATAAAATTCTTTGGATTTTTTCATCCCAAAATTCTTTAACAATTCCCTGGAATAATTTTCCTGAGATAAGAAAATATACTTTTCTTTTTGTTAAACTTATAATCCAATGAAGAAAGTTAATTCTCTCAACATTAACATTTCAAAATTCTTCTTCATTTCTTCATAAAATGTTTTACAAACATCTTCTCTATCCCAAGAAAAAATTACGCCATCCACATAAATAATTACAATTAGAGTTCTGGAGTCAACATCTTTCACATATAAGTTTCTATCAACTTTTCCTTTAGAAAAATTTAACATTCTCAAACAATTTTCAAGTTTTGAATACCAAGCACGTGGAGCTTGTTTCAGCCCATACAAAAATTTCTTCAGTTTACAAACTTTTTTTTCATTCTCATCAAGTAGAAACCCACAGGATTGTTCAATGTAAACTTCTTCCTCAATCTCACCATTTAAGAAAGAAGAATTTACATCCATCTAATAAACTTTCCAATTACAATGTGTGTCCACTGAAAGAAACATTCTAATAGTTTCTAATCTTGCAATTGGGGAAAAAGTTTCTTCAAAATCCACACATTCCACTTGTGCATAGTCTTTACAAACAAGCCTAGATTTGTTTCTTGAAACTTCTTCATGTTCATTTAACTTATTTCTATAAACCCACTTGGTTCAGATAATATTTTTATTTGATAGTCATGAAACAAGTTCTCATGTTTCATTCTTCTCAATCTGATCCAACACTTCACTCATAACGTCAACCCATTATTTGTATTTAATAGCTTTTGAAACTGATTTTGGTTCAACTTTTGAGATAAATGAAGTATGATTTTCTAATATCAACTTTCTTCTTGTCTGAACTAGATCCTTCTGATTTCCAATAATGTTTCTAGACTCAACATATTTTTGTAAAGTAGGAAATTTCAAACTTTCTTTCCCAACTGAACTTTCCTTGTCACATGAATTTTCTGAATCTTGATAAGGATGTTTTGACTTACTTTCAGTATTATTGGAAATCTCCGATTTATCCTCCTCAGCATTCTCAAAAAAAATGTTAAGGAATTTTTATTTTTAATTAATTTCCCATCATATGAGTCCACCAACTTTTGTAAATGTTTGTTTCATCATTTGTAACTTCTTCTATTTGGTGAGTAACCCATAAAATTTCCTACCTCGTCTTTCTCATCAAACTTTCCCAATTCTGGATTTTTTATTTTAAGTAAACATGAACTTCCAAAAACTTTGAAGTACTTCAATGAAGTTTTTTTATTATACCACATTTCATAAGAATTTATGTTGGATTCCAGTCTCAATAAACATTTATTCTGAACATGTACAATAGTAATAACAGCTTCTTTCTAGTAAAACTTTGAAATTTTATATTCTTCTAACATACTTCTTCCCATTTCCACCAAGCTTCTATTCTTTCTTTCTACTACTCCATTTTTTTGTGGAGTATAGGGAGAACTATACTAATGTTTGATACCATGTTTTATCATATAAGCTTCAAAATCATTTTTTGTAAATTCGATACCATTATTTGTTCTCAACTTTTTTATGTAAACCCTCATTTCTTTCTCAACATCTTTTCTGAAGAATTTGAACATTTCAATAGCCTCTTACTTGTGCTTCATAAACATTATGTTCGTTATCTGAGTGAAATCATCAATAAAAGTGATAGAGTATAAATATCCTTTTGTTGATTGATGTCTCATTGACCCACATAAATTGGAATGAATAAGATCAAGTGGTCTGGTAGACTGAATCTCAACTCTTTTATGACTTTTTTTAGTCGTCTCCCCTTTTTAACAAGTTACACAAACATCTTATTCTTTTCTTTTCAATTATGTCAAATTTTGAATGGCAACAACTTTAGAGAGTTTGTTAATACTTTTATGTCCAAGGTGACCAAGTATTTGGTGCCACAATTATTTTTCATCTTCAGTACTCAGGTAATAGGAGTTGTTGAATTCTCTTATTTGGAAGAGATTCATGCGTCTTCTTTCTCCTTTTGTAATAACTTTTCCATCTTTCACGCTTTTGATGATGCAAAAATATTTTCTAAAAACAACTTCTTTTCATCATCACAAAGTTGACTTATAGTAAGTAAGTTATATTTTATCTCATCAACAAATAAAACTTCCTTAGATTTTAACTTTTCCACTTCAATCTGAGTTGTTCTGATTCCTATGATTTTTAAGAAACAATCATCACCAAAGGTAACTGCTCATCCATCATGACTTTCAACATGTTTAAATATTTTTATATCACATGTAATATGTGAAGAACAACCACTATCAAGTATCCATGGTTTGTTCCTTTTACTTTCTTTCAAAGTTGTCTCAATAAAAAAAGTTTTTTCCTCAGCTTTCTTCTTTTTCTTTTCTATTATAAGAAACTTGTTCTGGAAGGAGTGTCATACATCTTTCGGCATGATGACCATCCTGATCACATCTTCCACAAACTTCTTCCAAACATTCAAATTGATTTTTTGTTGGAAAGTTTCTAACATCATGAGAATTCACCTTTTTCAACTTTTTTTAAGTTAGGAAAGTTACTCATTTTACTTTCATTATTTCTTCCACTTTGCTCAAACCTTCTTCCAGATAGAGTTAAGTTGTGCCAAAAATTATAAGCTTCATGCCCATAGATTCCACAACACTTTCAATGGCCATCAAATATTGATTTTCTACTCAATAAATATCTTTCTCTATAGAAACTTTATTGAGGTTGGTAACTTCTTTTAGCTCTAACATACTAAGGACATGGACCATCTTTTCTTTTGAGAGATTTTTCTAATTTTGTAGATTTGATAGGTTTCTCACATCCTTTCTCAACCCAAGATCTCCCAAAACCTTTTCTAGAACCTAAAATGTTAAAATAATCAGATGAAATATTAATTTTGGTGTGTGAAGATTTCACCAGATTCTCATATTAAGCCTTCTCAACAACTTTAGAAGTCTCATATTTTATTTCCGAAGATTTGTTGAAATTTTCATTCATCTTCCTCAAGGTACTTTCGGACTCAAGAAGTTTTGATTGAAACTTGTTAACTTCTTCTTCTTTAGCTGAAAACTTCTTACTAAGATCCTCAACCATCTTTCCTTGTTCAGTAATTCGAAGTTTGTAACTTAATATCTCCTCAATGTATTCTTCCTCCTGGTTGATGACATCTTTTCTTCCACCAGCAACTTATTCACAATCTTTCTTCATTACTCAAATTTATTTCTTGAGGGTTTTTTTCTTAAGACATGCAACAAGTTCTGTTCTGAGATGATACTCTCTATAAGATTATTCACCACCTTTTTCACTGTCTGAGAAATCTTTTGTTTTCTCAATTTTTGTAATAAAGGTTTGGAATTTTTTTGAACTTTCATCTTCAAAAGAATTGTTTTCAATTGAGTCTAATTTAACTTTCTTACTTAACATACTTATTTTGTTTCAAGTAAAATTCATATTGTATTTTTTGGATGGCTTTTCTTCTTTATCATTTTTGTTCCACTTCTTCCATCGAGGTTTTTCATCAGAATCATCTCGATATTCTCCAACTTTCTTCTTGGAGCAATTCATAGAAAATTATCTGATTTCACCACACTCAAAACATTTGAGAGAAATTTTACCTCCATATTTTCCACTTCCTCTTCGATAGTTTTTAGAGATAATAGACATAATCGTATCATTCAAATCATCATCTTCTTTATCTTCACACTCACAAGGTTCAGCTTCTTTAATATCCTAGATTTTCATCTTTCTCATAGTTTCAAAAGTCATTTCATATTTCATATTATTTTTAAACATTGGAGTTTTCCTCATTTCATAAACATCAAGAAAGTTATGCAATTCATCAAGAGATAAATCATCCTTATCTTCTAAAGAGGAAATTTTAGAATCAAACCTATTCGGAAAGTTTCTCATAAGTTTCTTCACAATTGTAGAATCTTCTGGGACATCTCTTAATCCTATGATGTGGAGAAAAAAATCATTTACCCTGGTGAAGTATTCGTCAATAATTTCTTCATATCTCATTTTTATGTCTTCATACTTACTATGTCAGATTTGTAGCTTTGGTTTCTTCACTTTAGTATTCCCTTCAAAAATACTTTCCAGCTTGTCCCACATACTTTTTGAAGTATTGAGACTCACCACCTTCGGGTAAAAATTCTATGATAAGGACATAAGGATTTCATTTTTAACCTTTCCATCAACTTCTATATTTATCTTATTAGCAAAAATCATAGGAGAATCTTTCTCGATAGGTGAAAAACTAATAGTAACAGCATCAACAACTTCCAGCCCAAGAGATAGGAGATAAGGGATCATCCTATTTTTCCATCCATAATAATGTGTTCCATCAAATGTAGGAATTCCTCTACTATTGAAAGAATTTATATTATCCATGATAAGGATTCAATAAGGTAACCTCCTCCCTATGATACCAATTGAAGTTCCAAATGATCGAATAACAACTGAGAAGGGGGGGTTGAATCACTTGTTCACTTTTTATAAGTTTCAAAACTTTTTAAAACTTAACCCCTGCAACCTATTAAGATTTATTTCCTTATCATCTTTTTGTAAATACTCATGCATGAAAAAGTGGGAAATCAAGTAAATAACACAAAATTTACAAGGTTCAGCATCATTGTGAGAACCTAAATCCTTGTCATAGCTACTCTTGTGGGTCAATGGAAATTCACTATTATGAAGAAGTAAATACAACTTGTGTCGGCTCCCGTTAGACACCTTCTATCTCCCGATAGGAAAGATTATACTAACTCTTATCAGCTTAAAAAGTTTTCTTATAAAAAAATTGAGCCAAATAAAATAATAAAGACTTTTTTGAAACTAATCCACAATTGCTCAGTCCGAATCCTTAGTCTGATTTGACCGGATCTGATTTTCTCAATATGATGAGGTCAATATGATTCTCCTTACTCAATCTGCACTTCTCAAACTCTACTCAGAAACTCATTCTGATCTTCCTCAGTTTGATTGACTCAATACGATGGACTCAATACGATGAACTCATTCTCAATTTGAAAAACTCAAACTTTGCTCAAATTCTCAATACGATCTTCTCAATACAATTCTCCTGTCTAGTAAACAAAACTTTTAGGTGCCTGATCTTCTTCAGAGATCTCAGTCCAAAAATAAATTTTACTCAAACTCTTCATCGCTCCACCTTTTCCACTTGTGTAAAAGTTAACGATGAATGAAAGATCTGAGCAAGTATTTATAGGCGACTTGGAAAATCAAGAGCGGGAAACTTGAAAACTTTCCCTGCTTCCTCATATTTCAAAAACTCCGAAAATATATCACATTTAACTCTTCATAAAAATTCTAGATTTTTCTTTTTGAGTCTTCTTTATAATTAACTTTTTACGATCTGTCTTTCTTTCTCAGTTCATTATGATCTATTTCTTTTTCAGCTCATTACGATTTGTTTCCTACTCAACTCGTTATGATCTGTTTCTTTCTTAGCTCATTATGATTTCTATTACTTTCTCAGCTCATTAAAATTTTTGTTTCTTTCTCAGCTCATTAAGATTTATGTTTCTTTATCAGCTCGTCACAATTTCTGTTTCTTTCTTAGCTCATTATGATTTTTTTTTCTTTCTCAACTCATTATGATTTGACTTTCTTCTTCAACTCAATGGGATCCACATAATGATGGAATTCTCATTACAATGGAATTCCCATTACAATGGATTTTCCCATTATGATGGAAGTCTCGTTATAATGATTTTTCATAATGATGGAAAGTATTCAATAATGAATCCACTTAGCGACTTTGAACTTCTTCAAACTTCATCAGCTTCACACATTCTGACTTCTGGAACTGATAATCTGTGTTTGGATTTCTTGAATCCGATAAAGACTTTGTCTTGATCATTGGAACTGATTCAATCATTATGATTCCTCCATTTCTTCAAAAGATTTTATCATGAGTATGTTTCATGATTTATAAGAACTTCATGATCAGCAAAGCATCGTCTGACTTAGTTTAGAAACTATGAAAACTTTCTAACACCTATCTTCACAATCTTTTTTCAAAACTCTTCAGCAACAATATGACTTCTTTACTCAAAAACTTCTTTCTTTCTCTGATTACAACAAAGGAAAACTTTCAGAAACTAATAACTTTTTCCTCTAGTAATGTTCAGTATGGTCCTCTAAGCCCAAAAAAACATATTTCTTAAAAAAAACTTTTCTCCCCCTTTATGTTTAAATTCAAACTTTCAGAAACTTTCAAATTTCTTACAAAACTCATTATGATGGACTAGATCTGATTCCTAAATAACAAAAACATTCTTATACAAAAATGTTAGTTATCAACAAATACAAAAACTTTGTTAAAAGAATTTATCACAAAGGTTATTCAAAATACATCATAAAGTCTTAGGGTGTTACATTCTCTTCTAATTTTGGTGTTGCATGTCATATATGTTATCGAACATGATTTTCTTCTTTTAAAATTTTAGGGTTTTACACTGATGGACTCCATCTAATGACTCTATCGGATGGACTCCTTCACCTGAAAGCACTGAAGCCTCACTGTATTCTTCCCACGTACGGTCATCTTTGTCCATTGACCTTTGTTCGGTTATCTTTGTCTGATGATCGCCATTTAAAAAACTTTATCTGGTGAAACTTTGTATGGTGAAACTGAAGAATTTGCACAAAAAACGACATGATATTGTTCTACAAAGTCTCTATTATGTGGTAAGAAGAAACTGTGATTATCTCAAGATCAATCCTCATCAAGATCAAATTAGAAGATTTCATCCATTTCAGATTGTATTTCTCATGCTAAATTTGTTTCTAAAGACAGTGCAGGGTTCAAATTAAAACCTGTACAAAAAAGGGTGAGGGGAAGTGGTGAGAATACCACCACTAGGTCTATGGTGGATAGAAGAATGTGTGAAGAAGTTGGTTCCCCAAGAAGAGCTCAATTAGTGTAAGAGAAAGCTCAAGAACAACCTATTAACAGAGTTGGAAGTTCTGGATAATAAACAAGTCAAGGAAGAAAAACCTGGTTTATGGGGTTATGTTGGTAGTGTAACAAATTTGGGTATTGTTTAGTGGATTTTTGGTACAATCCAATGTTAAAGTTCAAAGAAATATCATTTTAATGGGGAGCAACCTGGAGAAGAAACAACATCCATGAATGATAAAAAGAAATTTGTATTCTAAAACAAATTCAAAGAATTTGAAGATTTATGTGATGTTTGAAAAGGTGGTGGTTACAAATGTGATGCATGTTTATCTCAACATGTATCTAAAGAAAATGGGAAAAGAAGGCCATAGAATATGGAGAAGAAATAAGTCTCGGGCATGGAAAAGAAGTTGAAGGGAGCTGAAAATCTAGCTACTCCCAAGTAGATTACAAAGAAGGTTGATGGTTCATCCTTGGGTTATAAACCCAAGAAGTCCAAGAAGAATGCATCATATAAACGATATGATGAAAATAAAGGAACTCATAAGATTCCATGTGGAGAATCCAAGAAGGATTCCAATGTACTAAAAGATATTATAGTAATTAGGTCGGTAGGTTTGGAAAAAGCAAGAAAGATGGAGGTAGCACAAGCAAAAGTTAGTGTTAAAGGGAAAGAATAAATTCCACATAAAGATCTCAAATTTTAATATAGGTTTTCAACAAAAGAAAAATCTTGTGTTAAAGAAGATTTGTGTGGGAGATGTAAGGAATCAGATCACAATGCTAAATCATGTCTAACCATTCTGCCAGCACAAGAGGAAGCCTTAAAAGAAATAAGGAGTATACTAAACAAGAAGTCTTGGGGAGAGACAAGAGCCCCGTACAAAGAATTTGAAGATGTAAAGAGTACCATGTTTCCGAAATAAAAATCATATTTGAAGACCTATTGTGCAAGCATGAAGGCTGGAAAAAATAGAGAAACTTGGTTGAAAAAAGTCTCTCAACCTTGTTGTTCACATTGAGAAAAATGAAGATCCACCTTACCCCCTTATATTTGTGTATTGTAATTTTTGTGCTTATAATGTAGGGAATTGAAAGTGAAACATGTTCTCAATGGGGGAGATTGTCGGATCGGTAATTTTGGGGGGGCTATAGCAACTCTGACCACTATAGCAAAGCTGAGTGACCAACACCGACAAGGCACTATAGCAGTGCGGACTTCTAAGTCAACAATATTGTATCTCTTTGGACTTCCAATTGTCAGCCACTGTAGCACTTTTGACTTGGGTGGTCGTCTTTCACTATAGCACAACAGAATTTTCGATGGTTGGTGGAATAGTGCTTTGTCCTCTACATTAGCCCATTTTCAGGCTAGGGTTTCTTAGTGCATGTGAAAAACTCCTGTAAATTTTTGCTCCCAAATTATAGTAATTTCCTTCCTCTCTGTGAATGTAGGGATTATTCTTGAACCACGTAAATCCTTGTGTTCTCATTTCTTTTTTTTTCCTTTTACTCTTCTGTGATCCGTGTTTTGTTTTGTTGCTCCCGACATTTCCGCATCAAAAACTTGAGAAGAAGTGGATGTTTTCACAGTTGGACAGCTCAAGTTTTGGAAGTAGTCAAGTTTGGACAACCACGTGAATTTGAGTGGAGTGTCTCCTAGAAGGAGAGACAAGAAAAGAATGTTTAAGAAGCTGTCAGAATTATTATATCATGAAAATCTAATTATTCAAAAATGTGCTTGAAAGGATTTCATTGATAAGATATGTTGTATTAACTCTCTCATCCTTGGTAATAAGAATCAAATCCTAAAATTAAGGGGGAGATATTAATTTAACTCAATGACATAAAAATGGAAGTTGTTAAAAAGGTCCATGGCTATCTTAAATCCTTTCATTTATACTTGAATACTTTTAACCTATGTGTTGAAGTGAGTACAGGAAATTTAGGTTGATATATCTCAAGAGAAATTTGTATCCCAATTGGTATCATCAGTGGTCTCAACATGAAATTTTTGGATAGTTTCTAAGAAAGGTAAAGAGTTTCTCATTTCATTTTGTATTAATTTTGTTTAAAGGGGCAAATTTTTTATCTAGATCAAACCCACTTGTTTTCTACACATGGTATGGTTTAAGTAGACTTGGAGTGGGGTGGTTGATGACACTTTTCTTAAGTGAGAATTGATACCACTTTCTCAAGTGCTTTGTATTTCTTATCAATAAGGGGAGAGAGTAAAATGAAAGATTGATTAAGAAAGGGGGAGAGAAAGAATGAATGGGAAGAGCACATATTGACATGTCATTTAGAAGGTATTGCCAACAAATACAAAGGGGGTTGTTGAGCCCACTTTGTGTAAGTTTTATTTATTATCAACGAATGTTAATATGTTGAAGAAGTAGCTTGGAAGATTAGTTGTTGCACCCAAGCTTGTGATGAAGAATAAATTCCCAATTATGGTGTTTGAAGTTGTTTGAAGATTGAAGTTCCATGGAGTTTGTTGAGTTTATGATGAATATTCTTATCTATCTATGATAAAGGAGTTTTGAAAAAAAACCCATCCATGGTTTATGAGAAGAAATAAAAAATGACTTGGCATTCGATGTCATAAATGATAATCCATACAATAAAGAGAAGAATCTCACTTGGATGGGGAATTATTATTTTTATTTTTATTTTGAGAATTTTGGCTAAGTACTTTAAGTGAGAGCTTGTAAAAAATATGCCAACTTGGGCTAGTCATGGGAACTAATTCAACTACAGCCACTTGAGGTGGCCGCAAGAGCTAGCTCGATCACACATAGCCATCCAAAGCAGCTAGGAGGCGGAGTATAGTTAGGACAGAGCACACGAAAGGGTCGGGCGTAGGCATGTGGGTGCGTGGGTGGGCGCACATGTGAGGCTTTGGTGGTTAGCCTCTTCGGTGCGGGGCGGCACGGGAGGCTGAAGGAGACCACCAGCTCTATATTGGGCTTGTTCTGGCCGAATGGGAGTGCATCGAATATTATTAAGGAGCGGTATATCGAAGTTATTTTTGATGTGGGATACATGTTGGTGCGGGAACTGTTCACCAACTTTAAAAACACACTGACAAAACCACAACATGCCACGTTGTCATCTTCAACATTTTGCATTTAGGGTTTGATATGTGGGCAGAACTAAGAGAATGATGCAATCGAGCCTTCCACCATGAGATTCAGGCTCACACCAAGTTCCAACTAAACACGAAGAGTGAATTAACTAGAACGATCGTGGGTGTTGCATCGACCGCAGTCACTACCTAATGTAACTCATGATAATCGACCGTGAGTGATTCCAATTGACCACATGAAGAAAGATGGACCTACTGTAAGATGGACCTATTGTGAGGTGAGGTGGATCAACCGCACAGACTTACCGTGAAGTGTGATCGGCCGCATGATGTTTCCAAACGACCACAAGGACCTGTCGTGAGTTTCGTGGCAAGCTTTGTGCGACGATGGAGGTACCATTGCCGCAACAAGTTCATGCATTCATGCATGTATTTACAAACTAATTAATATGAAGCAAATTTCAGGGAAATAGTTTGATGGTGTTAATGAGGATGAAAGCCGAACGTAAGTTTTTTGTTGACAAACGTAAGTATTTTGTTTTGAGGAAAATGTAAGAAGAGAGCTATTGCAATCCTTGTGCACTACAGAAGGAAGAAAGAAGAAGCATAGAGAAGTGAAAGAATGAGAATTAGCAAAGTTGTCCATGAAGTTCATCACAAAAATAAGCGATAAGTGCACTCCAGTTTACACAGAAAAAGAATAAAAAAGTTAAGAAGCAGCAACTCTCTAATTTGTTGTTGTGAAGAAGTGTGTTTGTGTGCACTATTTTCCATACAAGAAAAGAAGAAAAGAAGTTTCTTGCATGTAGTTGTGCAAGGGAAGAGGAAGAAGAAGGCCCAAGTAGCACAGCGATTTCAAGGATCTATATTGGTGAAATATCTTTTTGTTGTCACTGTGTTTATTATGCAACTATCAGGGATGGAAATATAAAGGCCTCAGTAAGATGTCGATGAACTGTCAGGAGACTATAGTGCAATGCAAGTTTATGGATACACCCTGGTTATTGTAGCTCACGGGTTAATTACTAGTGGGTTGTGTGATCATGGGTTTTTCCCGTTCACACCAAGGACCAGTGATAGAGCAAATATTTTCAATTAAATTTACATTGAATTTGATTGTTTTAAACCCCCCAAAGTGTTACTTTAAGATAAATTGCTACATTTTTATGATATTGGTAGTATTTTGAGCTTAATAGTAAAAATGGCCCATTTTGGATTATTAACTGTTTTAAATAATTTTTTTATTTTGGCCATAACATTTTATACACTAATCCAAATTGAAAAATTCTTTGTTTTCAAGATTCTACACATTAAGGGATTCATTTCATCCTTCTTGAACAAAAGTTGAATCGGTTATATGGAAGCTCAAAAGAAGCTCACAAGTGGGAGCATGAAAATTGTTTACAGATCTGCCGAGTTTTGGTGTGGGGTCCATAACTCAATCATGGTGCGCCCAATTGTTGTGAAATTTGGTGGGTAGACGCGCAAGGAGTTTTGAAACATCTTTCATGAAGTCAATGTCGCGTGAATTGGTCGTTTTAATGGTCATTAAAGCATTCTAATCTGAAGGTTTTTGATTTGAAGAGTCCGACTGGACAAAATAAATTGTGAGAGTAAAACGGGCATAACTCTCGAAATACTAGTGCCAATACGCAGAGATTTTGAGGGGAAACAGCCAAGATAATTATGAACAACATTCAAGAAGGGTGAAATGCGTGAAGATGTCATTTATTGGGGCTACAACGCGTCAAATTTCAAGTGATAGATTCTGGTTATAAAAGGAGGGGAGCTCCTCCCTCTCAAAACATCTCTCATTCCATCACATTCCTTCTGAGACACAAAAGATGAGAACTTTTCAGCTCTCTTTTATTTCTTTTCTTTTCCGTAGTTTTGTAATGTCTTCTTCTTCCCCATTCATCTCGATTACCCTTACCATGGTGGGGTAAACATTTTGAGTGATTGGGGAAGGGTTGGTTTTCTATTTTGTAATGCTTAAGTTCTTGGATGTAATTGAATGAAATTTCTTTCTTCTTCAAAGTTGTTTTCAATTTCATATAGCGGATTTTATTATCAAGTGCGGTCGTTCATGAATTTTAATTCCGTTATTAATTTTTGCCTTGGTAAAATAATCATTATCTCCCTCCACTAATTTTTGGTTTATATACGATGGAATAGACCAGGGATTAGTGGTGAAGTACTCGACGATCGTCAGTACATGTAAAAGGGGTAGTAAATGTTTTTTATTGTTTGGGATAAACAAGACCCGATCAGTTATTGCTCATATCAGTTGAGGATATTCAATACAACTATTTTGCAATGGAAGGAGAGTTGACCAAACTGAGATCTTGATAATGTTTTCTCTCACCATCATAATTTCACCAAGGAAGTGAGAGGAAACGATTGTGGAAACTCACTTTAATCAACTAAGAAGAAGAGGTTTGAATTAAATTGAACAAGGATAACATTACAATTGGGAAACTGACCCCGACCTAATCACTCATTTAATATCATAGTTTTTCAATCATTTGAATTTCAAATTTCCTTTCATTGATTTATTCTAAAAACACACCATTTTTACCATCATTTTAAAGTGACAAACTATTTTGTGTGCACTCCTCTTCGAGAGACATCCTAGGTCAACCACATTACTGCATTTTAACTTAGGAAATAATTGTTTTGTCACGCCCTACGACAGGCGTGCGTCAACTAGCCTTTCTTATTCAAAGTTGAACATTGTAAATCGTTCTCCTTTGTGTGTGTGTTTGGATGTGAAAAACAAAGGTGAATAAAAGAGAATGAGAAAACCATTCACATTAACAAGTGACATAGGTAAAAAGGGAAAGAGTTAAAACTACAAATTAGATTAAAAGTTACAACATTGATTCACCCCCCCCCCCCGGTGTGGAGTATATCATTAACTAGTCCTTTCACCTAGTTCCTATAAGACTTTTAGGCATAAATGCTATAAGATTTCATTATAAAGATTGTGTATAGTACACCTATTTAGGATTAAAAATAAGTTAGTGCACTAAACGACATCTTTGGAACAAGTGCCATTCCCCATATATTTTGGGTATCACAGCATTTCAAAAGGTTTCATAAATAGTTTCAATTGAAAATTATGAAAATTGGCTGCAAAATTGATGTTTTTAGTAAAATCATGGTCATGGTTTTCCAATTGTGTGGGCTAACATTCCATGTCAATTATGTGACATACATAGATTGCACCCTTAGAAGCACTATTTACCAAACCATGTGGGGTAATCGTGCTTCATTAGAAAACTTGTGTCTTCCTTTTATTCATCTTTTGTCATCTTCCATTGACTTTACAAAGGTCATGTGTACTGTAAGTGTTTTTTATATCCCTTTGATTTCACCCTTCCTTTTTTCTGTTTAAAAATAGTGTGGAAAACTAATGAGGTATTTTAAATTGGTATCATCATGTTTACACATTTTGTTTTGTTTCAGTCAAATTTTATTTATGTATTTAATTTTTTATCATGATTGGGCGGTGGGTTTTAGTTGCCCGTTGAATTTTGGAAATGAGGGTTATTGGTCAAAATGATTTATTGACATGGGTTCATTCCAATTCTATCTTTCGACTATAAGGTTGAAAGTTTTTGGGGTTTTGAAAAGCATATGGGTATTATGGGTGTTTTATTGCCTTGTATTTTTAAATTCACTTTTGTGTGTTTTGGTTAAAACCATTTGAAACTATTTTGAATATTTGTTACCCATCATTTGCAAGTGAGATAATTATGTATTTTATTATGAAAAGTGATTTAAGCATGTGTGCCTCTACTTTTTCACATTATTGCGGTATAATTGCATGTTTACTTATGATAGTATTTGATGTTTTAATTTTTGATGAATTATTAATTTTACCATACTTCCTCTAACATCTCCTTAAACTTCATGACTAGTCTTAAGCTCTAGACCTTGGAATTAGAGGTGTTGTGTATATATTCTTCAATAAATAAAAATATCCAATCTTATTTCATCATTGATTGGTGTGTTTTAATGTGCAATTATTTATGAAATGTAGAAATAAGTTTTTTATTGGTTAGGTTCTTAAGAAGGAGTATCGTGGTCGTGTGTGCGTGATGAGTTCTCAACCATTACTAGGCCATCGAGGACCTTTTATGCGGCCTCATTTATTTCAAGTTGTAGTTCTCTCCCTCTAAAAGCCTAAACCGAGTTTATTATGATGAAAAACACAATTCAACAAGGGAACATAATCCAAGAACAAAGGAGTCATAAAAATTCAGGATGTAAACATGTCGCTCTACAAAATACATTAGTTGAACTATACCAAGAGACGACTGGATATGTCCCTAGTGAAATTGCATCAATAGTTGGACAGAGTTACTTAGCACGTAAATTGCACAATTTCATCATCATTTAAAACACAAAGTTTTATTGTTTTTAAGTTTAAAAATAAATATAAATCATAGTTTTACTGTTTATAACTAACTCAGTACTACTTATTATGTTTAATTAAACATATATGTATACTATTATCTATCTTATTAACGGGTGTAAATGTTGTTATGTTTGTTGATATATATATATATGTAGTGATGTATTTTTTGTTTTTTTGTTTGTGTTGAGGGCTACAACGTGAACTTTATTTTTTTTATGCCGCAATAACTAATGTTGGTTTAAATTGTCGCTAAATATTTAACGGCGATTTAAACTGTCATTATACGAGCAACACGTGAAAATTCAAATGCAAAACCCCTAATAAAAATGTAAAAAAAAAAAGTTACGAATAGAATGTGTCACGAGAATTGATGCACCAATCAAGAAGTTGAATCTGCCAATACGGACAAAATTTGGATGGGGAGAAGTGAACTCTCACGCTCATGGGCCTAGCATACCCACATTAAGAGATGAACAAAATACTTGGTGCCCATCGTGTGCATTATTTAAGGCATACACGGCCAGTGAGTATGGGGGTAAAAGAGCAAATAAACAATGTTCATTTGAAGAAGAATGCTTTATTGGCTTAAATTTTGAACTGGAAGAGTTTACTGAACCTGAAAGTGCCCCATCTTGAGGTAAAGTTGAAGTCTGCATAAAAGATTAAATTAATGGAAATGAGTAGGCTAATCAAAAATAAATATGTTTCTTCATCAAGAAGACTAGAGTACCTAGAAAGTCAAAGGCCACACTAAATGGATAAAGTTGGAGTTGATTTTGATGATATGTCATGCCCAATGATGATCAAAAGAATTTATCCAAAAAATACAGTTTGGAGAAAAAAGGAAAACAGCATGTGAAGAAAGGATTGTTTGTCTGCCAAATTCGATAAACAGCAGAGAACAAGATTTATCAGCATATATCACTTTTGTGACCAAAATGACCATTCTATGGATTATTGCACAAGTGTCATGGAGTTCTGCAACTCATAGGGAGCTCGAAGAAAAGATAAAGCCTATTTAGTGCATGTCCGATGAGATGCATTTCATGGAAAATGCTATATTTGCGTTAAAAATGAACATATGGCTAGATATTGTGATAGTAAAATTCAAAAAAGAGTCACAGTACACTTTCAGAATATGAATTTATCTTGGATGCACAAAAAAAGATCAACATGTAAAAATGGAAAATTTCCTTCTCTTGAGAAACAGATTTTGTAATACAGTTGAAGATACTAAAATAAGAAGGTATCAAGGATTTTCTACTAGGTGTATATGACGCATGCAGAGACATAGAGGTATCATGTGAGGTATCACATGGAGCGATAGATATTGGAGGTCGCGACATAAGCACATATCACAAGAGTAGAGGAGGATCATATATCGCAGATGGTGACAGTGAATGTCGAAGGTAGCACCATATATCACAGGTGGTGATATCAGTATATCGCATTAAGCGACGTGGTGAAAAATGAGGATTTGTCTATTATGAGAGGCATATCGCATCAGATGATATAGGAGATATCTCTTAAGCGACTTGCACTATTTTGGTGACGTTTCACCTTCCAAATGAATTGTAGAAGTTACAACACAGTGCGCGATATACTCATATCGCATTGCCCGGGAAGTGTTGCATATGGAAACATGTGCATATCATATGGCACTACAATGAAGGGTGGGAGGCAACATGAGATGTCACGGAACACAATAGGACACAACATGCAACATGGTATATCGCATATCAGTCCAGGACATCACAGACAGCGATCCAGACATATTGTTGGAAGCAATAAACACATGGCATGAAGACCCATGGTGAGAGATGATAAAAGATGAACATATGAAGAACATGACATGTTTGTGATCATCTGAGAAAGGAAAGGAGGAGAAAGCAGCAGATAGACTCATGGAAGACCATTTGAATGTCGAACTCATCAAGTGGCGAAGGAGAAGACCATTTGAACTTGCATTTATGATGCATTGTTTGTGAAGAAGTAAAAAAAGAAACTCCATTGAAGATTCGAGGACTCCCATCAAGGGAAGTACATGTGAAGGTTGTGAAGCAAACTGTGTAACAGTAATCCATTATTTAGGAGGTTGATTTGTATGCTTATCATATTATTTTGTAGAAAGTGTTTATGACAATGAGTTGTATCATGTGCGAGCAGTGAGCCTAACGCACTAAGGCAATGAGTCATGGGGAGTCTACCAAAACATTGTACTATTCACTGAGGATAGTATCCAGGTCAAGATTGAGAACTTTATCACTCCTTAGACAAGCATACCCACATTGGAAGGTGAACCAAGAAATTCTGGTGTCAATTGTGTGCATGTTTTGTTTACTGCATATTAGATCAGTGAGTGAGGGTAAAAGGGAAAACAAACTAGGGCAGAGAAAATAAAATAAAAAAATAAGACTAAAACTAAAACTGAGTCAAGATTCGTTCAAATGAGAGGCCATAAAAGCTCTAAAAAGGATAAAATTGAAAAAAGTTCCACACCCTGCCCAAGATGTTTCTCACTCGGGCCGATTTCCAATTATACAACATCTTCTACAATAGTCATCAATGAAAGATACAGGGTATTTAACTCCTACCAGAAATGTGAGTGATGCTTGTCAAACAATAGAATGGATTAAGTCTAGATCTCTTTACTTCTTTTTGATGGCGTTCCAAGCTCCTATCTGTATAGCTTACTCAAAATGCAATCCTCACAAAAGGGTAAAGGCATCTTTGGAAGTCCATGTAACAACATCTGCTCAATAAGATTCTCCAAGTCTTAGTATGGCATGCTGTCATGCTTTTGATATCATATGATTGTCAATACTTCTACCAAATTAGTTGATGCAACAACTAGCTTTTCCTCTTTGTATGTTTCTCCCAAAAGCATGTACAAATTCATTGAGATCTTTTATGACTTCATTACCAAAAACATATCTTCCACAATCTTCATGATCCTTTTATTTATGTGAGTTCTCCATCTAGCAAAATATAATTATTTCAAGGACAATAAATTCTTTTCCAAAGCTTACATATGACATACTCTGGATAATTCACAATGAACCACCGTAAATCTTCAATTTGATTGTATTAACTCCAGTGATGTCAAGGCAAGATCATTTCTCATGTACACGAGTTCACTAGGAGGAGGTGCATATTAATCAAACAATTACCTTCAAGATGCCATGTGTCATGTAGCTCCCAAGTCCATTATTGACGCATTGGTGAGCTTATTCCTTCAACAATTGTAATTGCTCCACTAAATAGTACATCAACATTGATAAAATTACTCATCATGTTTCAATGCAGGTTTGTTATCTCTTTTTACCCCAATACTCCTTAATGTGCTCCTCCTTATCACATTTGTAGCAAGTGACATTTTTTTTTCGTAGTCCGAGATTTGGATCTATCGTGATTTTGGCTCCACCTTAGAATCATGCTCCATTGCCCTTCCATTCACAATTAAAAAAGCTTCAACTTTGGTAAAGTTTTCAATTTGTCTTCCTCATTCTTGCATTGACTTTCTTACTTCAGAACTGTAACAACATTCTAGGAGACTTGGGTATTCATAAGGATGTTATTGGTGAGATCGATGATGAGCTAATCATATAAATATATAACAGACTATGGAGTATAATTCTTGCATTTTTACACCCTCTATTTTATCACATAGCACATAAAATTGACTATTGAGAGTGCTGATGTGATTTGATATCGATGAAAATTAAGCCATCTATGTAGTAACTTGACCGCATTCAATTTGGTTATAATATCTAAAATTTCTAACACAATATGGCATTCATAGACCATACTCGTAAATTTTAAAAAGATTTTTCAACCACGCCACGAGCAGTACAAGACAAAAACAGTGACTTGGATACCACTAGTTGAATATCGATGCAAAATTTAAGGAAAAAACTAAAATGAAGTTAAACATAAAACATACATAGCAATTTTACATAAAAAAACAAAACGATATAAAAAACACAAGAATAGAAGGATCTAAATGCAAAAAATGTGCATACAGTCTCTCATGTTCAGAAAAGATAAAACTAAATAAAAATCTCAGTTAAATAAAAAAAAAACACATCACAAAACATTCCAAGTGATATGCGCACTACGGAATGATCACCAAAATTAATAAAAACAACAATACTTGGATTTTCATGTATTGCTCGTAATGAAATTATCCGGTTTTTAATTGACGTCATAAATTGATTCATATTACTAAAAATCGACTTTCTGACAAAAACTACAAGCTAAAAAAATTGAAAGCAGGTTCGATCGAAACTGACCGCAGCAATCACTCGTCAAGCTGCAGGAGCTCGGCTCTGAGCTGCTCAATCTTCAGCCCCATCGACCTCCGCAGCGCCGCCCTCTCGGCTTCGTCAACCCTGTCCAGCAATCGCTCGAACATCTCCAAGACCTCCGTGACAGCAGCACGGGCGGCCGCGGCTTCCTCGTCGAAATAAACGGTCTCCTTGGATTCCAGCGCCATCTCGATCTCCTCCCTGGCCTCACCGAACCTGGCATTGATCGCATCCACCTCCCTGTCTGTGTCGACGCCACAGTACCGCCTTAGGATTTCGCGAGGCCGGAAGTGGGCCATCGGACTCGGGACGGCTGCGCGCGGGGATCCATGGAGTTCTTTGGATGGCCGGGGGATTGTGAAGATGGAAGAAGCGGGAATCGAACAGCTTTGGAGATGGGGTTTAAATAACAATTGACGCAGAGAGATCTGTGATCGACGGAGCATTTTCGGCGTTCTTCCCCGCTGGAATTCTGGGAAGGGTTAGGGGAAGGCGGTGGGAAAGGATAAATTATTGACAGGGATGTCAACAGGTTATTTTTTATTACCCGACCCGGATCCCATTTAAATATTAATTACTCTAACCTCGAACCGGTTAAGCCCAGTAATTTATTACCCCCAACTCTAATCATATCAATGAAATACAACCCATTTAATAATCGGGTACTCTTCATTGAACCCGAACCCGAACCCAAACCCGATTAAATGGTATATGAACCCTATTTAATTGGGTCGGGTAGGACCAGACACATATAATCCCTAATTATTGATATGGGTTTTTTAAAAAAAACAATTATTTAATACGATGCTATTAAAATACAATTAAAAATCCGATGGTTTAATATGGTTTTTTTTTTGGATAATGGGACCACAAATTACGTTTTAGTACTAAACGTAATGGGTAAAATATTATGATACGCGATAAATCAACGCGATATGCAAAAAAAATTACAATTGATTACAGTAAGGGATCCGGTGAAATTTATTACAACGAAATCAATCATTTTTTTTTAACAAAGGAATATGATAAATTAATCATGAAGGTCAGCAGTTACAAAGTCATGCAACCAAAAGGGAAAGTGATCAACCCAGAGATGATTCGCACCAGACGTGCTGAAAGAAGCCAGGTGATTGACAACTTCATTTCTGTCCCTTTTAGTGAAGGAGAATGAGCAGGTTGTGAAGCTTTGACTAAGAGATTGGATGTTCCTGATAACGGGGCCAAACGAATGGAAGTCGCCATCAGTAAGCCTGATAGCGTTGATGATGGTGAGGCAATCAAATTCAATGTGAATAACTTCCCAGCCACGATCTTTTGCGAACGTCAGCCCAGCCAGGACAGCGAAGACTTCAGCAACAACGGGCTCCCAGAGTGTGTGGTTTGATTCATTTTGGCATCAATGAGTTGACCATGAAAATCCCGTGCCACAAGTCCAATTCTGACAAATCCATCCATTGAGAGAGATGCATCGACGTTGATCTTGAGGATCCCTTCTGGGGGGGGTGCCATCTTGACGCAGCTGTGTGAGTGTCAGAGAGCCCATGGTGGTCAGAGTCCCGATTCCACCCCTCAATCCAGGATGAAGCCCGTTCAATCCAGAACCTGGGAGGCTTTGCTGTGTGATTAAAGGTGAAGTCATTGCGTCGCGCCCAGATAATCCATGCCACGATGCATAATGAAGCAACTTTGTCAGCAGTGAAAAAAGACGACCACAACATCAGCAGTGTCGGGAGGTCCGGCGCCAAATCCAGCATAAGCTCCCGGTCAGAGCCCCAAAATGTCCAGATCTCTTCCACCCCCGGGCACTGGGTGATCGCATACAGAGGGGATTCAAGAGCACCCGAGCAGATGAGACATTGCTTGTCATTCGTGACATGTCGGAAGGCAAGGAAGTCCATGGTGGGGAGAATACCTGTGCAAACCTGCCACCTGAAAAAACGGATTTTCGGGGGACCTTAAGATGCCATAGGGTTTTCCAGAGCCCTCCACTTTCCTCGATTTGAGTATCAAGAGCAAGCCTATACCCTGACTTCACCGTATAAGATCCAGAGAAATCATTGCTCCAAAAGGGACAGTCTAGCCCTGCATCCCTCACACAAGGGGTGCTAAGAATGATCCTTCTGTCCCTTTTGTTGAACCATGAGTTGATTTTATCCATACACCACCCAGAACCATGATCCTCGAACAGGCAGCAAACAGTGACGTTCTCATAGCCAGGTAAGGCAGGGGAGGTAGCTTGCACGCCATCTTTATCAATCAGTCAGGGATCAGTCCAAATATTAATTTTTGTACCATCCCCGACCCTCCAGCCCAACCCTTTATTGAGTAAATTTCATGATCCCCAAAGGCTTCTCCACAGAAAGCTGGGGCGGGGGCCAAGAGAGGAGTTTTGGAAATCCGAGTGGGGAAAGTATTTTGCACGAAGAATCCACGCACACAGAGAAGATGGATGAATCATGAGGCGCCAGCATGTGTCCTCACAATCTCTTCAGCATGTGTCCTCACCTCCTTTCTCCAATTTCCGATTCTCCAAAATTTTCCCTCCACTGCACCTATGAACCCCCGTACTCTCCCACCTTTCAAACTCTACTTTCCCCTCCTGCTTTCACTCCATTTATCAAGATTTCACGCTCTAATTGTCCTTCCATTCAAGCCCAATGATTCCCCAACATTCATCATCTCTTTTCCATCAGCTATTTGAACCCTAGCCGGTTATCGTCTCCTCTTCGACTACAACATCTTATGTCATTAACTTTCTATTGGACCACCCTGCGAGCTCGACCTTTAGATGTTTGAATATTGTTGTTGTTCCTCCTTCGTAACAGTTGCTCTCCCAAACACTTCATACCTATCACCAGTGTAAAACCCCGAGTCTTTTTGAGTTGTGAAATTCAAAAGGAATTTGAATTTATGAGTTTGGCAACAAGTTTGTTTTGAGAACCAAGATTAGAATCGAGATTATGAGTATTTGAACATCTTGAGAATATGTTTTTAAAGTAAAACGAGGCTCGAGAGGAGTTTCAGGTGCTCAAGTGGTTATTGGAGCAAAATCGGGTGGACCTGCAGCCGTTTTAGCTGCAGGTGCGCCACCACGTGGAGGACCACGGTGTGATGGACCCCGTGGTAGAGGGTGAAACGCCCAAAGTGGGCATGGCACTTGGGCGTTTTTTGCTGTACGTGGTGCTTGGGCAACCCCACCATGTTGTACCACCCGGGGCTGGGGGCGTTTTGATGATCGTGGTGCCGAGGGGCGCCACTTATGGGAAACAACCGAGGTGAAATGTCCGCCCTATAGGGCATTTCTCCCTAGCAGGGCATGACACCCTAGGGGGCGACTCTATGAAAAATGACGAGAGAAATGGGGGTTACAGCGTGGTGTTGGGCATTTTGGCATGCAAGCTTGAGTGTGTTCACTACCACAAAACAAGGTTTCTGCAGCGCCACCCTTTAACAGCGCTAAAAAAAGCTTTGTTAAATGGTACCCCTTTATCAGCGTTTTTTTAGTAGCGCTGATAAAAGGGGCTTTATCAGCGCTTTTTCCTAGCACTGATAAAGTTTATATTTCAACAAAAAAATCACGAAAAATAATATATTGTTATATAAGTATATTTATATTGATATAAATATAATATATGTTTTTTAAATATGTTTCAGATAAGTATAAATAGACTATTACATTTAATATATAAGAAATTTAGTGAAAATGACTTTAAAATATTTTAAAAAATATTATTAATTAATAATTTTCTAATTATCATCGATTAATAATCATTTAATAACAATTTGAAGACACAAAAAATCAAAAAAAAAAATAATAAAAGATCTAAACTAAGTTGAAAATGCAACTCAAACTTCAAACGACCATAACTTTTGATCCAGGTATCCATCTGAGTTCTACAACATATCAAATCGAAGCTTGCGATGAGCTCTACGTGCTAGTGATCCAAGTGAATCTTTTTTCACATTTTTCAATGCCAAAAATAGCCTATAAGGCCTCCAAAACTGAGTTTTTAGTCGGGATACCCCAATTTTTTAACATTCAAACAGGTATAACTTCTGATCCGGATGTCCGCTAGGCCTGTACCACATATCATATCAAATATTGTTTCATTTTCTTCTATTTTACTGGTTGTAGAGTTGAAACAAACTTCTGAATTAGAAGTTATGATCGTTTTAACATTCTATGGATTTTCAAATACACATATATATGTATTTATTCGTATATATATATATATATATCTATGTGTGTGTGTGTTGTATATATGTATGTATGTATGTATTTTTTTATTTATAAACATACATAAAAAAACATATTTTATAAATGTATTTAAAACACTTCTTATAAATATATATTAATATATAAATAAATATACAGATAAAAAATTATAACTAAATATATATATATAAATAAATATAAATATAAATTAATATATGAATAAATAAATAAATATATATACTAATATATGAATAAATATAAATGCATTAATATAACTATATATATATATATAAATATAAATATACATTAATATACGAATAAATAAATACATATTAATATATGAATAAATATATATATGTATTAATATAACTAAATATATTTATATTAATATGAATCTATATTAATATATGAGTAAATATAACTATATATATATATATAAATAGATATATCATTAAATAGAGAAAAAAACTAAATAGCTTAGTGGTAAAGGTGCAAGCGCGCAAGGGGGGAGGTCTCGAGTTTGAGTTTGGGTGGAAGCAGGGAGGGGCGCGCAAGCATGTGGGGGATGCGCGGGCAAGGGCAACGCGCAGGAGAGTGGAAGGGGGTCCACCTAGCACTGATAGGGGGGGGGGGTCAAGCGCTGTTAAAAGATCCCCCCACATTATATATATATTTTATTTTATTTTATTTTTTTGACTTTTATCAGCGCTTAAAAAAAGCGCTTATAAACAGGGCCTTTATCAGCGCTTTTTTTAACACTAATAAAAGAGACCCCCCTTTATCTTTTCCTCGATTAACAGCGCTTTTTTAGCACTGTTAATGCACTTTTCTAGCGCTTATAAAGGCTATATTTGTAGTAGTGGTTGCATGTGTGAAACAGTGAGGGTGAAGGTCTGACTATTTCACCGAGTGTGTTAGGGCTCATTTGGGGCTGTTGGGAGGTGCACCACATAGTGGTTCATGCCATTTTCCCGCCCAATGTGGTTTTAAAGTGGCAGAAAACCCCATTACCCCTTTGATTATTTAGGGCCTTCGGCCTTCTTCCCTTCATTCTCGTGCACGCCTGAGACGACTGACCTCCTCCCTCTCCCTCTTCGATCCCCCTTTGATCTGGGGTGGGTTTTAATGTGATTTTGGTGGCGATCCAAGGTGAGATATCCTCCACTTTTGTTATAGTTCTTCCTTGTCTCCCCTCTAATTTTGTGTGACTCAGTTAGGGTTTGACAATGACTTCCATTAGATCATGGTTGAAAATCATCTGATATGATGAGGCTTTTGCATGTGATGGATAGAGGAGGTCAACACATGTTGTCGCACTCCATTTCATGAAAGGTGCGTCACCTGATGAATTTATTTGAGGGTTTTGGTTAAATTGGATAATTTTGGCCATTGATCAGGTATCAACTATTAGAGATTTTGCCTAGAGTGGTGTCAGAAGTACGTTACAGACCTTCCGCGGGTTGTTGGTTGCAGTTTTGGCATGATGAGGTCGCTCAATGAGTTATTCGGTGATTATGCCTAATCGCTTTGAATTGTAAAAATTAATTGTCTTTGTTTAATCAATTATAATTTGATTATAATTAATTAAATTATATGATTTGGCATGAGTTATGGACACATGATGATGGGAGATGACTGGTTGGTCTTGGATGAGCTCGAGCGAGATCTGTCGGGTAGTAATTCAGAAGGAAATAACATTGTTATCAAGGTAGGTGCTCCCTCTGATATACCCCTTTAGTATTATGCTTTATTTATATGGCATGTTATGTGTGTGGTCTCTCCATTTCGGGTGATCGACCTATTTAAATTTAATAAATTATTTAATTAAAAATTGAATGGATATTCTTGGACTGAACAAAGTGCCAAGGACCATGATGGACCATTGTGCATTGGCTTGATTGCCACAACCGTCGATGGTTGATGCCTTAATTGTATTTGTGTGCCTTAAGACACGTGGACCCCTTGAGGGGTGTAATTTGATTTTTGTAAGAATAGTGGCCCTTGGTATAGGTGTATTATTGATGTTAGAGTATAAGGATGTGATGGGATGAGAACGAATGGCCTGAGTAGGTCGTGCTAGAACCATGAGATGCCTTAGAGTCATGGGGCTAGTACAGTGAGAATGGGGTGAATGTTTCTTTCCCCTTGAGATGTAAGCACCAAGTAGAGGTGGCTTGGGTAATATTTGGATAGGTTGGGTGTGAGGACCGACCTAGGATGATTTGGGAAGGAATTTTGTCTTGGGTCCTCTCCCTTGGTGATTACGCTTATGAGGCCTATGAGGCCGATATATGATTATGAGGAAGTTGAGGGATGTTATGACCTTTGAGTGATGGACATGGAACCGAGAGATGATTATGAGATAGGGGAACCCATGTAAGGGCGTCCATGTGATGATGTGACTTAGGGTACCCCAGAGGCAGGTGCTCGGTGATATGTTGACCATAGAGAGGGTGCATGCATGGTTGAGTAGTGATGATTGTGGGTGTCACCTTAAAACCCAGATCGACAATGTGAGTATGTTATTGTTGTGGGAGTGATAGGTCATGCATTGAGAGATCGACCTCAATATTGTGGGATGGGTTTGGTCAGATGGTCAACCAATCGAGCTATGTTATATGTGATGATTCGGGTGGGAGACACTGCCCATTGAGATGTATTGAGAAATAGTTTGGGATGCTCTGGACATGCTCATTCGATTAGTATAGTGGGATGTATAGTCCACTGAGACATGGGTATTATGGTTTGGGATTCCTTGAACACACTCTTTGGATCCATATGAGGTGATATCTGGCAGGGGAGAGCCACACCCCTAGACTTGAATGAGGTGATGTCTAACAGAGGAGAACCATACCCTTAGACTCAAATAAGGTGATATCTAGCAAGGGGAAGACACACCATTGGACTCAGATGAAGTGATGTCTCACAAGGGAGATCCATATCCTGGACTCAGATAAGGTGATATCTGACAGGGGGAGCCACACCCTTGGACTCAAATGATCTGTAAAGACCGACATTTCCCCGAATATTGTTTTTGAATAGTTTTTTTTGAATTTTTGTTTTTCAGTGCTCATTAGGGGTTAAATAGTAATTTTCCCCTAATATATGATCTCATAAAATTTTTATGACCACTCCCTTGGTCCTGTAATAGGGCGTTTACCCTATTACAAGAGTTTGGTGAAATTTTAAGTAGTTCGAGTTTTGGAAGAATATTTAATTAATTAAATATTAAATTATTTGAGCGTGTTCGAGTGGTGAAATATTTTAAATGGAGCATTATATTGAGATTACGACTCTATGGTTGAGTATTGATAGAACAAATATTTTCAATTATTTTATTCTGAATTTAAATGTTTTTAATCCCACCAATGTGTTATTTAAGGGTCAATTGTCACAATTTATGTTTTAGGAGTATTTTTTAGCTTAATTGGAAAAATGGCTTATTTTGTATTTAAACAGTTTTCATTTATTATAATGTTTCGGACATAACTTTTTCTAAACTGATCCAAATTGCAAAATTATTATTTTAAAGGTTTATATGTTCGATGGGCTTCATTTTATCCTTCTGGACAAAAATCTCAATCCATCATTTGGAAGCTCACATCTAGCTCACAAACCAGGCCTCGAAAACTGTGTACAGAACTGCATAATTTTATTGTGGGGACCATATCTCATAAATGGAAGAACAAATGGAGCTGATATTTTACATGGAGCTGAAATACATCCGGATGAAGAACTTTCATTGAGAAGGCCGCACATGATTCTTTCATTTTCAAGGACATTAATGCGTTGGAACTCGGTGTATTGGAATACGAAGAGTCACATGGACAGAATTAAATATCCGGAGTAATGTGGCCATATCTCCTTTATACGTGGACCAATAAGGCTCATATTTTGTGGGTAGACAGATTAGTAGTATGGGCACAACTTTCAAGAAGGACCAAGTTACAAATTCGGTCATTAAAGAAGCCATCCACGCGCCTACATTCGGAGACGATTTTTTTGTGCCAAATTTCCACACCCTCTCCCTATAAAAGAGTGTGTCTTTTTCATTCCAAAGTGTTGGAAACTTAGGAATAGCCTTTGTTGGCCATTATATGTAGTTTAGCTTTTTATTTTATTTTAATTTCATTATGTAATAGCATTTCATGTTTTTATTCAAGTTTTCTCCTTTCACTCTTATTCTTTCTCTCTTTTGTTTTTCTTCCCCCGTTTTCTTTTCACTGTGAACTCTTATGCTCGTGATCATGAGTAGCTAACCCGAGGAAGTTCCCGGGGGAGTAATCCAGTGATGAACCCAAGTCTTTGAAAATTAATGTCTTAATGTTTCTTATTTTCTTAGAGTTATACCGAGGGGGATCTTAGTGGGTAAGGAGCCTTTGTGTCTCCACTTGCCACCCGAGGTTTAGCTTTCACTTCTGCAATATTTTCCCTCGATCGAGGAGGTGGATGTGTGGTCTCTCGGCGATCGTTGAGAGTACCATATGTTCACAACCATAGGCAGAAGGGGATGTTCATGCATACGATGGAGCATGTTCATTAAGTAAATTCGAAACTAATAATGAGACGATGAAGGTTCACTCTGGGTGATGCTCTTGGGAATGTCTCCTTTCTGTCTTAACATCATTCTGTTTGCATTCATTCTGTCTGCATTGCATATGCATATTTACTTTTAGTTTTTTATTTTTAATTCTAAATTAATTTCTGGTCATTTTAGTTTATATATAGATAGTTAATTAGAAGTAGTGAGTGATTGACTGCAAAAGGATCCTCAAGAGATCGACCTAGGTCAACCACTGTGCTTCACTTAGTATAAATATTTTTGAGAGCGTGCACAACAACGCTACATCAAATTGGCGCCGTTGACGGGGAGCCAAGTGGTCTTCACTCATTATTTTTATTCACTTATTGTAAGTTATTTTTCTTCCATTCATTAAAAAACACAAAAAAATCATAAATTTCAAAAACAAAAAAAAATATTTGTTCATGATGAATTTCAATTCAAATTATTATGCATGGACTGATCAATCACAGGTGCATGAAGAAGTTCAAAATGATTATGAATCCAAAATTCAAGAACTTCATGAAGAGATTCAAAAACTGAAGAGAACTGAAAAAAGGTTTGATGAATATTTTCGTTCACTTATGGAACAACCCGAACCTGAACCAGAACCTGAACCTGAACCCAAACGAGTGGTGGAAGAGATTACACCAATTATTTTTTATGTCAAAGAACCTGAGGAGGGTGAGAAGAAGCTTCTAAAGGAATTAATAATATCATCCCGTACTCAACCATTGCTCAAGGAGGTCCCTAATTTACACATTCCAGCTGATGCACTTATGGGAGATCAACAATTTTTGGATGAATCCAGGAATCACTTTATTGAAGATAACCTGAAACTTGATCTTCCCATGCTTGATTTTGAAAAATCAGAACCTTTTGACCTCTCTCTTTCTTTTGAAGATGAAGAAGATGATGCACCTGCTGAGATGGAGTTTCCAATGGTCTTGCCTGAAGAGATCAATTTCCTAGCTGACTTACTTGAAAGGGAAGATTTCTTTATTGATTCATCATGTTTTAATCCTATTCAAATTGAATTGTTTTCTAACTTCTCCTTTCCTGAAATTTCTGATACAGTACAAATGGAGCAGGCCTTGGATGATATGAAGTATACCACTCAAGTGGTGGTGATCAAGGAAGAAGAGCTGGAGAAGCTAGAGGTGGTGCGACTGCCTCCTCTACAACAAATTTCATACCATTTGGAGGAGGAAACCACAGATGTTCACAGGGAGCACCCCTATATTCTATTCCCTCCCACTCTGGATCTAAAATTCTATCTTTCTTCTTTCTTAGGGGTTGGTAACTTTCTTATTTTCTTTGGGGTTCTCCAATTTCAGTGTCTACTGATGGACACTGGAAAAAGCCACATGTGGTGGTTTATCTCAAAAAAACCACATCCACCATCTGATTGGGGATAATCTGCTGCAACTGCCTGACTAGGGGCAGTAAAAACCTAGCATCCGCTTGGGGAGTCAAACCAAGAATTATCCCTTTTCTATTCCTTTTTATCTTTCTTTTTATTTATTTTTCTTATGAGTTTTCATTTCTTTTGATTGTGATTTCATTTCATTTTTCATGTTGATGTTTTTGTGAAATTTTCTTATTTTCCCTTTCCATGTTGTTTGGTGTGTTTTTAGGAATCTTGAGCTGAATCGAATACTTTGGAAAATTCAAACCATCTTCGTATTTTTGACCCATTGCTTGATTTGATTATTTTAGGATTTAAATGATTGCTGAATGGATTTTGTTTCTGATTTCTGATCTTTTCATTTGATGATGTTTGATTGATTGTGAAACTCATGTGCACTAGTGCTGTCCAAATTGAAAATCTTGCCTAACCCGAGAGGTTTCTAAACCTGTTTGACATATCCTTACATTTATCTTTTTCTTGAGTGTCTTGAGACATGTTGTGTGATCCAGAACTTGCTATTTTTCTCTTTTTCAAAGCTGTTAGAGTTCATGGAATGTGTTAAGTATGATTGAGGCATCACTTTGAAATCCCCTTTTGCATTAAACTCTTATTTTGTCCTACCTTTACATCTGGCCTTCTTTAAGCCCCTAGTATCCATGAAATACCTTGTTAGGCAGCCACATTACAAGCCATTTATCCCTTTCCAACCTTCTCTAGAAGTTAAATGCATGATTATTGTTGAACTCAAGTGTGGGGGAGGGAGAAGATGGGCTTTATTTTTCTTTCCTGAAGAATATTTTTGAGATGAATTGAAAGTGTTGCCACATTTATTGCTTCTTAGGTGGAAGAAATGTAATGATGGGAAGATTTATGGGTGGCCCAAAATATCATCATATATGGGTTGGGTGTTCACCAATTTTTGAAGATCAAAAGCTGCCTCTCTTTTCCTCCAAAACATGATTCTAAAGAGAAATCCAGACCTGAATTCAAGCTGAAACAATGCTACAAATGGGGAAAAGAGGGATGAAAATCATTGATGCTGAAATTCTAAGTGTGAACTTCCCGAAAGAATAGGTGTTTGGAGGTGATTCATTTTTGAGCTGATTGAGGAGCACACCATTCTTGAGCAAAACTGTTTTCATGCATTTACTTCACTTTAGAGATTAACCCTCCTCATTCTGCCTCAGATGTTTTTCCATTTTAAACCTGCCAACCCTCAGCCTCAGAACAACCCATGAAAAAGACCTCATGATTGACACATTTGTGACTCTGTGAAGTGGAGATACTAGGAGTATAACAAGCCTATGGAAATCACACATGTTCTTGGGAATGAGAAAAACTCCACATTATATATCCTTGAGTGAAGAGAGAAATAATTTTCCGGGGAGGTAGGTACGACATGCATATGAGGATTAACATGAGATTTAATGGATTCATATGATTTTTGAGGAGTTCTGAAATTTTTGTCCATGTAGGAGGCATGATATTTTCTTTGATATGATAATTGAGCTATGTTGTCATTTATGCTTTGAGAAGTTTGTTTTTGACCTTGGTATAAGATGATTGCCCAGGAGTGCAATGTTTAAGTGTGGGGGAATTGATAGAACAAATATTTTCAATTATTTTATTCTGAATTTAAATGTTTTTAATCCCACCAATGTGTTATTTAAGGGTCAATTGTCGCAATTTATGTTTTAGGAGTATTTTTTAGCTTAATTGGAAAAATGGCTTATTTTGTATTTAAACAGTTTTCATTTATTATAATGTTTCGGCCATAACTTTTTCTAAACTAATCCAAATTGCAAAATTATTATTTTAAAGGTTTATATTTTCGATGGGCTTCATTTTATCCTTCTGGACAAAAAGCTCAATCCATCATTTGGAAGCTCACATCTAGCTCACAAACCAGGCCTCGAAAACTGTGTACAGAACTGCATAATTTTATTGTGGGGACCATATCTCATAAATGGCAGAACAAATGGAGCTGATATTTTACATGGAGCTGAAATACATCCGGATGAAGAACTTTCATTGAGAAGGCCGCACATGATTCTTTCATTTTCAAGGACATTAATGCGTTGGAACTCGGTGTATTGGAATACGAAGAGTCACATGGACAGAATTAAATATCCGGAGTAATGTGGCCATATCTCCTTCATACGTGGACCAATCAGGCTCATATTTTGTGGGTAGACAGATGAGAAGTATGGGCACAACTTTCAAGAAGGACCAAGTTACAAATTCGGTCATTAAAGAAGCCATACACGCGCCTACATTCGGAGACGATTTTTTTGTGCCAAATTTCCACACCCTCTCCCTATAAAAGAGTGTGTCTTTTTCATTCCAAAGTGTTGGAAACTTAGGAATAGCCTTTGTTGGCCATTATATGTAGTTTATATTTTTATTTTATTTTAATTTCATTATGTAATAGCATTTCATATTTTTATTCAAGTTTTCTCCTTTCACTCTTATTCTTTCTCTCTTTTGTTTTTCTTCCCCCGTTTTCTTTTCACTGTGAACTCTTATACTCGTGATCATGAGTAGCTAACCCGAGGAAGTTCCCGGGGGAGTAATCCAGTGATGAACCCAAGTCTTTGAAAATTAATGTCTTAATGTTTCTTATTTTCTTAGAGTTATACCGAGGGGGATCTTAGTGGGTAAGGAGCCTTTGTGTCTCCACTTGCCACCCGAGGTTTAGCTTTCACTTCTGCAATATTTTCCCTCGATCGAGGAGGTGGATGTGTGGTCTCTCGGCGATCGTTGAGAGTATCATATGTTCACAACCATAGGCAGAAGGGGATGTTCATGCATACGATGGAGCATGTTCATTAAGTAAATTCGAAACTAATAATGAGACGATGAAGGTTCACTCTGGGTGATGCTCTCGGGAATGTCTCCTTTCTGTCTTAACATCATTCTGTTTGCATTCATTCTGTCTGCATTGCATTTGCATATTTACTTTTAGTTTTGTATTTTTAATTCTCAATTAATTTCTGGTCATTTTAGTTTATATATAGATAGTTAATTAGAAGTAGTGAGTGATTGACTGCAAAAGGCTCCTCAAGAGATCGACCTAGGTCAACCACTGTGCTGCACTTAGTATAAATATTTTTGAGAGCGTGCACGACAACGCTACATCAAGTATGAAACAAGATTTTTTTCTTAGGTGATGTATAATCCCACTTCGGGTTTTGGGACTCGGGACGGGTCCCATGCACAATAGGGAGAGGGGGGGGGGAGTGGTCTCCCTTGTGTGATAGTTAGATCGAGAGTGGAGGAGGAGGAGATGACACTGGAGTTCATCCATGGCATATATTGGGACCATATTGAGTTTCAGTGGCTTTCAAGAGCGGATTTGGACTCGAAACTTCAGCATTTACGCCACGAGGTAGGCCGATTTTTTGAGTTTTATGACCCAATTCCCATAGATTAATTGTTTTGAAGTTTCATATCTCTTTTATTATTTATAAGAACCCTATGAGGGTCGATATTTTCTTATTGGGGGCGGGGGAATGGGGGTTTTAGGAGGTTCATAGGGGTTTCTTGTTCAGAAACCCCGACTACACAACGTGTGGTTTTAACAACACACATCGTGCATTTTTCCTGTTCAAGGAAGATGCACTTTTTGGAAGTACACACCATACACTTTAAGTACGTACTGTTTAGTAGTACATGGGAAGACAAAGTTCTGGAAAGTACACATTGTGTAATTTAGGTACACACCATGTAGTTGGACATGGCCATGTACTTGGGTAGACACCCCATGTGAGAGGTACATGTCCATGTAGTAGTACATGGGAAGACACCATGTATTACCTGATCATGTAGTGGGACATGGGTAGACCCCGTGTTTCTCTGGACATGTATAAGTACAAGGCCATCTATAGAGTTGATAATACACATCATGTACTTGGAAGTACACGCCGTTTACTTTTTCCATCTTGGGGGTTTTTGGTGTTCTGTGCGCCAAAGTCAGAATTGGACTTGTAAGTAGTTAATTTTGATCATTTTTCAGTATAGATCATGATGGTAGAATAATTATGGCATATAGAGGTTTTTTGGATGGTGTTTTGGACCATGATAGTTCAGCAGGAGGATTTCCTCAAGGTTTGAATTCAGAATCCTCTAGTGGGTTGGGTTGGGAGCTATGAGGCTTGGGTGAGGGTTGTGAACCCGGTGATCCTCTTGAACTGAGTGATCCATTATGATCTATTTAAGGTTCCTTGGATGGATCAAGGAAGTTGGGATCAATTAGAATATCTATGGAGATCTTGGATTATCCCTACACATTGGGACCAGTTTCTCGAGGTTAGAGTAGTTGAGGTTTAGATCCTATGTTTGAGGATCAGAGTGGTTAGAGATTTCAGGATTGGTTGACATCATAGGATGATGGCTATGGTTAAGGGCCATTGTGGTGTTGATTTTAGTCTAAGGGAATCTTTAGGGATACCATAGTGGCACGTTTTATGATTAATTGATCATGGAATGTCCTATTTGGCTGTTGAGAATGCCCACGTGGCATGGTCTTTCTTTTGGATTCCTTTGTTGGTGCATTTTTTTATCAAGGATCAGTTGGAGGCCACTAAGGGCCACTTGTGGATGTTTCTTGTGATGGGCTTGGACTGATTCCTTGTATGAGAAAGAGGGACCCCTCGTAGGATGTTTTACGCTTGTTGTGGCCTTTGGGGTATTTGAGGATTTTTTTGACAGCCATAGGTGTTTAGATAACCCTTGCTATGCTTTTCTTGGTTGTGGATTTTGAGATGTGGTTTAAGCCTGTGGGGCTGTTGTGATATGTTTGGGATGCCAAGTTTTGGAGTCGATTTAATATTAAGGGTTGTGATGGCTGAGAGAGCTAGACTAATGATCCAAAGGTATGGTTTTGGATATTTGTAATTGAGAATGTCATATAGGATGCTTCGTATCAGTGTCGATAAATTGTTTATGGTTTGAGTGATGAACCAAGGTTATGGGAACATTGTGTAATATTGTTGAGTATAGTGTATGTGATGTCACATGTATGTTGTTAGATACTGGACTAATGTTTTGGGCAGTGATGGTATGCTATATGGATTAGGTGTCAGATTGAGTCTCTAGACATAGATAGTAAATTTTGTTGTTTATGTGCCAGACTAATGCTTTGGGAATTGATGGTATACTGGCTGGGATGGATGGTTAATTAATGATCTACATCCATGGTTTAGGCATTGTACTGATGCTCCAGGCATGATTGATTTGATATATGGTTTAGGAACTTGACTGATGCTCTAGGCATGATTGATATTTGGTTTAGGTGATGGACTAATGCTCCATGCACAATTGTTTTGATATATTATGATGCCCCAAAACTTATTTCTCATGTAATAATAATATTATGGTTTTGTTTTATTAAATTTTAATGTTATTTGAACAAAACTTACAAATTAAACACAAAGGAATTTTATTTAATTAAACACCTAAGTGTTTACATTACAACAAGACCAAAAGAAAACCATACTAACCAAAAATACATACTAAAAGCCTTATCAGAGCCACTGGGAGACCACCTAACACAAAAAATTGACCCAGTAGGTAGTGAAGATCCTTCGGGTTGGTCATAATGAAAGAAATTATGGCCAGAATCACAACATCTATACTAAGCATCAGTGGTATGACAAGCACCATTTTTCACCAAGTTGTATTGAATATGGAACACTATGAAACATGGTTTTATAAGGTCTTAATCCAACCATTTCTCCTTAGGTGATTGTTGAGTTCTAACGGATATAATTATAGTCGTTGGTTTTTTTGGTGGATTAATTAAAAATATCTAAGTATAATTTAGTTTTCCAAAATATTTAAGTTATGTATTGAAAATATAATATAACCTCTTATTATGAACTTTAAAAGGAAAATGGTTTAATATTTTGAGCTACACTAAGTGTGATTTTTAAATGAGGTTAGGATTTCAAACACCTTTCAAATATTTCAAATATCTTGTAAATGTTTTCATTCTTAATGCTTAGACAAGGTTTTAACTAAACTATGTATTTGATTTTTATAATACTAGTATAAATTTTTCATATAGATGTATTAAATTGTAATTTATCATTTTGTGTTTTAAAACTTTAGTGTTTATAAAAACTAAGGGAAATTTTTGGTTTGAAAAACACCTGTATATGTGTAAGGAAACCTAGTATTATAGTTAACAAAAAATATATCCACAAGGGCCAGCCCTCTAGCCAGGCCAAAGGAGGCAGCATGTGCTAGGCGGCCAAGCCTAGCCTCCAGCCTCAGCACAGGTCGGCCTGTGGTCTTGTGTGTGTGCACGCTTGGAGCACGCATAAGGATCATAGCGCACCACCGTGCGGGGCGACACGACGGCATGGGTGGGTGCAGGAGCATGCCCGTAGAATACCTTGTACGAGGCAGTACCAGGGAGGGGGGAGGGGGATTTCTGGGCATTTTCAAGGCACCTCAGGCTTATAAGGGAGGTGAGGAGGCCCCTACATTTCGATGTGGGACGAAGAAAATCGGTCATGATCAAATCCAGACTGTTGGATCGCATCACATGCGATCTGGGCCATCTATTTGATCTGGCATTTGATCCTCAGCAACCGCGAGTATCCTCCACATTTTTTGTACACCGTCAGATCGGGGCAAGATCTAATTTTAGCCGTCCGTGTAATTTTAAATCACCACATAGAATTTGATTCATCCGATCTATCATGGATCTGATCAAAACCATCCATCTCCTTTTTTAAAATGCCGCATCATCTAAGGTCATCCGATCTACTCCCCCTTTAATCCCAGCCATCTGTTCATTTTCCAGTTTATCCTCCCCGTGGTATCTCCTTCTTCCTCCCACCTGCGCTGGACCAGTAACCCCTACCCTTCCTTTATCTTGTTTTCCACACCTATGACTCCTTCCATCGCCATTTGGGCCCCTCTTCTCACGCATTTTACACAAGACCGACACCTCAGACTTTTTTTAAACCAAATAGGCTCGGGTTTTTCCATGAAAATAGAATTTAAAATATATTATTTATATTTTATAAGTATACCACTTTTGTCACCCGAACCCTACGAGTTCTCCTTCCTCTAGCGCCTCCTTCAAGATCCTCCAAGCCTTTCCCGAGCCTCCCCTCCTCCTCAAACCAAGGTAAGGGATATGTTGTCTTGTTTTTGTTGTTTTTAGGGTATATACATATATTTTTATACTCATAAAAATATATATATAACCTTATGGTTTAGTTAAAATCTTCTCTTATGCCGATCCTAAGTCTTCTAGATTTTGAGTTTAAGAAGTATTATGAACGTAATGGTTCATTACATCTTGTCTTCTTTGCGCAAGAACCAGTTTGTATAATTTGTATATTCGGTTTATGAAAATATATATTTATATATGTATGATCACACGGTTTTTGGAAAACCTCTTTTATACCTGATTTTAGGATTTTTAAACATTGAGTTTCAAGGTTAAATAGAGTTTTTTTTAAACGTAGGGAATTATGTGCTGTATAAAACTTTTATGTATATATTTATATATAGCATACACTGTCATATATAATTATATATTTTTTACGACTCACCTTTTTGACTAGATATAAGTCTTCTGAACATTGAACTCCAATGATTAATTTATGTTTTTGATAAACTTGTAAGTGTAAATTAATTTTGGTGTAAGATCCTTATGTATACTCAGTTATGCATATAAGTTGTATATGTTGACATAAAAAAATATGTAAGTTTTTTTAATAAATAAACCTTTTAAAATTTATATTATGATTTAAGATTTAGGTACTCTTGTTCATTAATGTGACTAATATATTAAAGTCTTATGGGTGACATTAGATTTTTGGTTTAAACCCTTTAATACACATTGTATATTCGGTTATGTGAATATGTGCGTATACTTATAAACTTTGATCCTCAATTTTATTTAAAATTTCCCAAAGATTGAAAATAAAGAGTAAAACATATTGTTTTCAAAATATGAATGTTATATTTGAAAATACTACTCTTTATATACACCCTTATGTATAAATAGATTTACACGACACTAAACCCTAATTTTGGATATTCCAAATATAATACTTTTGATGTGTTTAGTAATTGTGGAGAGTTCATAAGTATAATATTCGGGGTTTGCAACTCTTATATTCATATGTATGAATCACTTATTTTCATATATATATTAAATGGTATTAGTAATGGTTGAATTTCATGCTTTCCATTTTTAACAATATGTATACCCTTGTGATGTGTTATACAAAAGAATATCAGTAATAAATGTTTGAGTATCTATGAGATTAGTACCCCACATGAAGTATTTGGTTTATCTTTTAATTAATTATGCATCCAAACCATGATGAAATTCCAATATATATATTTGATTAATAAGGTTTTAGAATGTAAGGTTATTATTTTATGTGACAAGGCTTGTATTGCTTTTGTGCATTAGTTTTCATCACATATGATATAATCTTCTTAACATACTTTCCATTTAATGACATAGCCATACAGTTGATAGTTTTGTAATTAACACTTACATACCTGATTCACTAAATATATGTAAATGCTAAAGAATGAAATTAAATTCTTATGACCTTTTATGGATTAAGTATTAAATTATTCAAAGTGTTATGTGACACTTTGAATAATATGAAATGAGAAATTAAATATTCAAAGTGGTATGGAACATTTTGAATATACGACCCTATTTGGCATTTGAGGAATGTAATAGACTCAGTATAACGGGTTGGGGATTGATTAATGAGATCCCCTCAATGCATAAATAGTTTTAATGAGACAATCAAGTCATGGCACGAGTCCATTGACATTTCAGGTCTTGACACGAGGTATTGACATGGTCTGTCATTATACATTCCCTCATTATGTTTATGACAATTAATTGACCAAGTGGATATTCAAATAGTAGAATATCCATGGTTAAGAGCTTGTACTTATGAGTAACAGAAGTAGTAAATGCTTATGGAATGATATTTATTAAGCACTCATATATTTTATTAGTCAGTTATGACTTACAGTTAGTAATGAAATAAATTGAATTTAATAATATTATGCGCAACTCTGATCATGTATTTTCTCTTTTATAAATTTTGTTCTTGAATTTTCACATGTCTTACCTATTAAAGTTGGAAAGTCTTTTAATTATTGCTCTGAATGAGAATGCCTATAATTGAAACATGTTTCCTTGTGATTCTGTTAATATGCTTTGAATTGTTCTCTTTTAATTCTTAGACAATTGTTATGTTATGATACACGTGTTACAATATTTCTTAAGAAAATGTTTTATGGAAAATTTTAAAGGAATGTTTTCAAAAGGTTATAATTGGTATATTATGTTATTTTAAAACCCCTTATTGGGCATTCGTATGCTCACACTACATTTTTTAAATAAAAATTTTCAGGTATCAGTTTTTAGCTGAAGAAGCATGTCAGAAGAGGTTGGTTTCTGAGAACTTGAACCGAATCGATCCTATGTATGAGACATGATGTGTAAAATATCAATGTAGGGTTTTTATAAAACTGACACATCATTTTTTAAGTCACCGGCTATGGGTATTCTGGGGTCAGGCTGTTACAGTTGGTATTAGAGGATTCAGTTTAGATAACTCTTGAAAACTAGAAGTAAACAAAGAAAAATTTACTTAAGCATTACTAAGTGTGATGTTTTTTAATTTTCATATGGAAAATGAAAATACCAGTCTTTTGTCTCTTCCTATTGAGTCCCTAGAAACCATAGTTTCCATAGCCAGCCACGAGAACTTTTTAAACTATACACACATTCGTATGAAATGAAAACACCTCTACGATGTGTCAAACTCTCCCCGTGTACTTCAACTCCACTGAGGAGTGGGTTTGGACTATCTCTTTACGATGAAAACCCAATTTCCATCCTACGCATGTTGGGAAAAGTACTTTGAGGGACTTTTTAGATGCTTCACCATAGCAGAAGGCATCTAGTCCCTTATGTATTTCTAAGAATTTGTAGCAACGGGTGACCTCCGTGCAACATATATGTGCCAAATCTTGTCCTATGTCCATTATAGTCAAGTAATGGACTTTGAAAACCTTGAAATTGAAGATTTCTGTTCTATGTACAAACATCAAGTACATATTGATGTCTCTCAGCTATACACCCCTCATGTCTCACTCTAGAGACACCATAAGTGTACCCATGAGATTGAACTAGATTGCTTGATTTTTATTTGGTTCAGGGAGATTGAGAGTTTCAAAATTGTTTTGGAGATTCATGTAACTAGGAACTAGGGAAACCATTAGACCTGGATGTTGTGTACCAATTGTTTTTGAAAATACAATTTGTTGTTTCTTCTTTATTCTACCTTTTTAGTGTTTGTGTTTCATTGATTGTACTTTCATGATTCTTTTTATTTTCATATGGAAGGACAAACCCATATCTTATATCTTACCATTGAGGTACTAGAGGCCATTAAAGTTAGGACCTGTATAGAAGAATACATCCCCTTTGCAAACCTGTGAAGAACATACAAACATCTTTATGGGATATCGAACAGTCCAGACATTCTCCGCTCCTACCAAGGGAATGACTATATCTACCACCACATAGCCACTGCTCAACTCACTAAGTATAGATGAAGGGGAAAGTACCATGGAGATCTTTTCCTATGCTTCACTCTATCCCGAAACTTCACAGCTAGGGCAAGGTTTCAAGAGGCTACCTTGGAGGGGAACCTTCGCGCAACCTATATGCACCAAATAACGAGCTTTAGTTTATATGACCATGTCTATGACATTGACATTCTTAGAAAAGAGACGGTCTAATGAGTTCTTAGAGATTTTGTCCATTCAGACATCTCTGAACTCTCTACCATTCGAGCCTCCCTCTGGAAGCCCAAGTGTACACTGCATGAGTTTAAACCTTATAGCCCGAGGTGTGTTTGGGCTATGGAAGTGGAAGAATTGAACACCAATTTGGGTATTCAGCTGGCCACACCTGAGGATCCTCCACAATGGAGGATGTAGTGAAGAATGTCAGAGAGTCTCTTTTTAGCGTGGTTATATGAAATGAATTACGAGGACACAATTCTTTGTAGGGGGAATAATGTGATGCCCCAAAACTTATTTCTCATGTAATAATAATATTATGGTTTTATTTTATTAAATTTTCATATTATCTAAAAAAACATATAAATTAAACACAAAGGAATTTTATTTAACTAAACATCAAAGAGTTTACATTACAAAAGACCAAAAGGAAACCATACTAACCAAAAATACCTACTAAAATCCCTATCAGAGCCACTGGGAGACCACCTAACACAACAACTTGACCCAGTAGGTAGTGAAGATCCTTTAGGTCGGTCATAATGAAAAACTTTATGGCCATAATCACAACAGCTATACTAAGCATCAGTGGTATGAAAAGAACCATTTTTCACCAAGTTGTATTGAATATGTAACACTATAAAACATGGTTTTATAAGGCCTTAATCTGACCGTTGCTCCTTAGGTGACCGTTGATTTCTAACACCTATAATTATAATCGTTGGTCTTTTTGGTGGATTAATTTAAAATATCTAAGTATAATTTAGTTTTCCAAAATATTTAAGTTATGTATTGAAAATATAATATAACCTCTTATTATGAACTTTAAAAGGACAATGGTTTAATATTTTGAGCTACACTAAGTGTGATTTTTAAATGAGGTGAGGATTTCAAACACCTTTCAAATATTTAAAATATCTTGTAAATGTTTTCATTCTTAATGCTTAGACAAGGTTTTAACTAAACTATGTTTTTGATTTTTATAACACTCGTATAAATTTTTCATATAGATGTATTAAATTGTAATTTATCACTTTGTGTTTTAAAACTTTAGTGTTTATAAAAAGTAAGGGAAATTTTTGGTTTGAAAAACACCTATATATGTGTAAGTAAACCTAGTATTATAGTTAACAAAAAATTTATCCACAAGGGCCATACCTCTAGCCAGGATGAAGGAGGCAACACGCACTAGGCAACCGAGCCTAGCCTCCAGCTTCAGTATAGGCTGGCATGTGGGCTTGTGTGTGCGCACACTTGGAGCACGTACGGGGATCAGAGCACACCATCGTGTGGTGTGTCATGACGGCATGGGTGGGCATAGGAGCACGCCCGTAGAAGACCCAGTACAGGGCGGTACCGGGGAGGGGGAGGGGGATTTCTGGGCATTTTCAAGGTGCCTTAGGCTTATAAGGGAGGCGAGGAGGCCCCTAATTTTTTATGTGGGATGAAGAAAATTGTCCAGGATCAAATCCAGACTGTTGGATCATGTCACTTGTGATCTGGGGAATCTATTTAGATCCATAATTCGATCCTCAATAGCCACAAGTATCCTTTGCATTTTTTGTATGCCTTCGGATCGAGGTGAGATCTAATCATAGTCGTCCGTGTAATTTTAAATCACAGTGTCAAATATGAGCCATATGATCTATCGTGGATCTGATTGTGACTATCCATATCCTTTTTTAAAATGATTCATCACCCATGTACGTCTAATCTACTCTCTATTTAATCCCAACCGTCTTTTCATTTTCTGGTTTATCCTCCCTGTGGTATCTCCTTCTTCCTCCCGCTTGCATTGGACTAGTAACCCCTACCCTTCCTTTCTCTTGTTTTCCACACCTGTGACTCCTTCCATTGCCATCTGGGCCCCTCCTCCCATGCGTTTTCCACAAGACCGACACATCGTCCTTTTTTTAAACCAAATAGGCTTGGTTTTTTTCCATGCAAATAGAATTTAAAATATATTATTTATATATTATAATTATACTACTTTTGTCACGCGAATCCTATGGGTTCTCCTTCCTCCAGCGTCTCCTTTAAGATCCTCCAAGCCTTTCTTGAGCCTCTCCTCCTCCTCAAACCAAGGTAAGGGATATGTTGTCTTGTTTTTTTTTGTTTTGAGGGTATATACATATACATGTATACTCATAAATATATATATATAAACTTATGGTTCAGTTAAAATCTTCTCTTATGCCAATCCTAATTCTTCTGGATTTTTGAGTTCAAGAAGTATTATGAACATAAGGGTTCATTACATCTTGCCTTCTTTGCGAAAGAACCTATTTGTATACTTTGTATATTCAGTTTATGAAAATATATATTTATATATGTATGATCACACAGTTTTGGGAAAACCTCTTTTATACCCGATTTTAGGATTTTTAAACATTGAGTTTCAAGCTTAAATAGAGTTTTTTAAAACTTAAGGAATTATGTGTTGTATAAAACTTTTATGTATATATATATATATATAGCATACACGGTCATATATAATTATATATTTCATATAACTCACATTCTGGACCGGATATAAGTCTTTTTAACATTGAACTCCAATGGTTAATTTATTTTTTTGATAAACTTGTAAGTGTAAATTAATTTTGGTGTAAGATCCTTATGTATACTCAGTTATACATATAAGTTATATATGTTTACAAAAACATATATGTAAGTTTTTTTAATAAATAAACCTTTTAAAATTTATATTATGATTTAAGATTTAGGGACTCTTGTTCAATAATGTGACAAATATATTAAAGTCTTATGGGTGACATTAGATTTTTGGTTTAAACCCTTTAATACAAATTGTATATTCGGTTATGTGAATATGTGTGTATACTTATAAACTTTGATCCTCAATTTTATTTAGAATTTCCCAAATATTACAAAGAAAGAGTAAAACATGTTGTTTTCAAAATATGAATGTTCTATTTTAAAATACTACTCTTTATATACACCCTTATGTATAAACAGATTTACACAACATTAAACCCTAATTTTGGATATTCCAAATATTATACTTTTGATGTGTTTAGTAATTGTGGAGAGTTCATAAGTATAATATTTGGGGTTTTCAACTCTTATATTCATATGTATGAATCACTTATTTTCATATATATTAAATGGTATTAGTTATGTTTGAATTTCATGCTTTCCATTTTTAACAATATGTATACCCTTGTGATGTGTTATAAAAAATCATCTCAGCAATAAATGTTTGAGCATATGTGAGATTAGTACCCCACATGAAGTATTTGGTTTATCTTTTAATTAATTATGCATCCAAACCATGATGAAATTCCAATATATATATTTGATTAATAAGGTTTTAGAATGTAAGGTTATCATTTTATGTGACAAGGCTTGTATTGCTTTTGTGCATTAGTTATCATCACATATGCTATAATCTGCTTAACATACTTTCCATTTAATGACATAGCCATGCGGTTGATAGTTTTGTAATTAACACTTATATTCCCGATTCACTAAATATATGTAAATTCTAAAGAATGAAATTAAATTCTTATGACCTTTTGTGGATTAAGTATTAAATTATTCAAAGTGGTATGGGACACTTTGAATAATATGAAATGAGAAATTAAATATTCAAAGTGGTATGGAACATCTTGAATATACGACCCTATTTGGCATATGAGGAATGTAATAAACTTGGTATAATAGGTTGGGGACCGGTTAATGAAAGACCCTCAATGCATCGATAGTTATCATGAGACAACCTGGTCATGGAACGAGGCCATTGACATTTCAGGGCTTGACACGAGGTCTTGATAGGGTCTGGCATTATACATTCCCTCATTATGTTTATGATAATTAATTGACCAAGTGGATATTTGACTTGTAGAATATCTATGGTTAAGATCCTGTACTTATGAGTATCAGAAGTAGTAAATGCTTATGTCATGACATTTATTAATCACTCATAGATTTTATTAGTCAGTTATGGATTATAGTTAGTAATGAAAGAAATTTAAGTGAATAATATTACGCGCAACTCTGATCATGTATTTTCTCTTTTATAAATTTTTTACTTTTATTTTCACATGTCTTACCTATTAAAGTTGGAACTTCTTTTACTTATTACTCTAAATGAGCATGACTATAATTGAAACCCGTTTCCTTGTAATTCTGTTAATATGCTTTGAATTGTTCTTTTTTATTTCTTAGACAATTGTTATGTTATGATACATGTGTTACAATATTTCTTAAGAAAATGCTTTATGGAAAATTTTAAAGGAATGTTTTCAAAAGGTTATAATTTTTATATTATGTTATTTTAAAACCCCATAATAGGCATTCATATGCTCACCCTATGTTTTTTAAATAAAAATTTTCAGGTATCGGTTTTTAGCCGAAGAAGCATGTTAGAAGAGGCTGGTTTCCCAAAACCTGAACTGAATCAATCCTCTGTATGGGACATGATGTGTAAAATATCAATGTAGGTTTTTTTTAAAACTTACAAATCATGTTTTAAGGCACCAACTCCAGGTATTTTGGGGTTAAGATGTTACATATATGGTTTAGAATGGGACTGATGCTCTAGGCACTATTTTTTATGATACATGAGATGGATGTAAAAATTATGGTCTAGGCTTGGTATTAATCTTGTGTGGTAACTGAGACAGATGTGTTAAGGTTCCAAATATGTGATATTTTTTGGGTCATGAGGACATGGTAGGGGATGACTTAGATTAGTCTCTTGGATGATAGGACTATCATAGGATGGGTCTTTTGAATTGTAAGGTTTGGTTACAACTACTATGGATATGGAGCCTGTGGGTTATTTGGGATAAACGGTCATGGATACGTGCTCAGAGACACCCCGATGTTGGATGAAGTAGGGATAGTCAATCAAGGTCTTGGACCTAAGGATCGATGGTGGTTTTATTTGTATTTATTTTTTAGTTATGCTTTGGATAGGCTAAGCATATTGCATGAGCATGCACTTAAGATAGTAGTTTATAGGTTCATTATTGGGGGTGTCCTACTAAGATTTATTTATCATCCTCTGTATGTGTACCTTGGTGTATGTGAAGAACTTATGTCTATTTTAAAGTTGATCACAGATGCACGATGGATAGGGTTGAGGCCTAGGATTTAATGGTTGAGCGAGATTCTTGTGTGGAGTTGACTGGTCGTGTTAGAGAATCTTGATAGGGAACTGGAGAGTGAGTATGTGATATTTCCAAGAGTTGACAGTAGGGCATGATCTATTTATCTTTCAATTTTTTATTTTTTATTTGTGATCATCCAAGTGGGCAATCAATGTTGTATGTATGGAATGACTATTTGAGACTTTAATGTATTTCATTTTATTATAGCATGATTATATTTTAGTTTATTTATCCTTTCCACATACTTTGATGTGTATGATGTTTAGTTATTTACTTCTTATTGTGCACTCTGATATGGGGGGTATAGTATCCTCATAGTTCCATTTTATACCCCCTCTACTAGTCAGTAGCCTCTGGCATATGAGGAGACGTGCTTGAGGTCTTTTGGAAAACTGGCTTGGGGAACTGATTTAGTGGCATCTAGGTCGGGATGTTACAAAGTGGTGTCAGAGCAGTTTACTTTCATATTATTTTACTATTTGGGACGTGGTAGACTAGAGATATAGGAACGTGTCTGAGCCTGTGATGGACATCGGCTGGTGCATCACAAACACCTATTTTGATAAGAAGTCCAGGTTACTAGGGTTGGGATTGATGTTATTGGTATCCTATGTTATAGTTTCATGTGATTTTTTACTTGGAAAACACATGCATGTTGTTTGTATTTGATGATTTATGATGGATTTCAGGACCTTGTCCCGTTGGCAAGAGGCCTGAGATTTTGTTTTGAATCTTGGACTGTAGAGGAAAGGGTTGTCTCATGCATCATGTTAGGCATGTATGATCCATATGTTATAGGCCCGACAATGTGTGATTTAATGGATTTCCCTCTGATGGAAGGTTATGTGGATCTATGGTGACATGCTCAATGATAAGGATGTTGATGCGGTCCTTATGCATGATAGGTGCATTGAACTAGGCATGTTAGCATGGTATGGGTGTATAATAGTTTGAACCTTTTTGGTGATTTTTTATTGAGGATGGTTATGTGGTTTGGTCCTCTAGGGAGTGGTATGATGTGAGGATGTTCAGAGAGGATAGGTGCCCTGGATGTGGGTAGTTGGTTTGATACATGACCCATTTTGGATGTGATTCCCTAGGGATGGGTGTTTTGGTATGATGATGTGGTGCAGAAATGAGATGATAGCATGTTTGACACCCCATGAGAAGTGGACTTCTGTAAGTTGGCATGGACCTAGGTGGTTGGACCTAGTGACTAGACATGTGACTTGATCGGTAGGGCTAGGTGGTAGAGCCTAGTGACCTTTTTGAAGTGACTCCAGATTAGGGATTAGATCCATTTGACTTTTGAGAGTAATATGTAAGAGAGATAAAATAAGTTATGAGTACTTTTGGGTGTGTGAGGAACAAATGTATTCTTTGTACTTTTGAAAATAGTGCATGAAGGGTTTAATTGGGTTTGAGGTTTAGGCTCATTGTGTGCCTTCTATTTTTGAGAAGGTGAACTTGTGTGTTAGTGTTTCTGCCTTGTTGTTGATTTCAAGAGGGAAAGTTTCTTTCAGGTGCCTTTCCCAGGAAATGGGTGTATATGAAAGTTGATCTAGGTGGATTTGAGTTGGATTAGAAGCAAAATAAGTGCTTGAGTTACATGGTTAAGGCTTATGAGATGTTTTTTCATGAGATGTGACTCGTTGGGGTTGAAGCAGGTTTTGTGGTTGGGTTACACAAGAGCCTGTAAAAGTTATCTGATAGTGGAATCTTAGAGACGTGAGTGCTGGTAATGCACTTTATCATTTGGATTGTGGATCAAACATTATGAGAGTGTAAGTCTGAGGTTCTTGAGTTAGGAAGGCAGCTGATGTTGGGCTAATAATCATTATGGGTCTGATGAGAGGATTTTTGGCATGGTGACCGGGGCCCTTGGGATAGAACTGTAATGTTCTGAAATAGATGAGGTTGTGGTGGTATCCATCAATGACATCTTATTATACTTATAGTTTAGAGACTATCATGACCAATATATTAACATCATCATGAGTATGCTAAGAGAGAACTATCCTTATACCATGCTATAGAGATGTTTCCTTAGGTTGATAAGGGTCCTCCTGGGTGGTTTTACTCATGGAGCGGTGTGGGTGAAGCTGTATGGTGGGGAGTGGGCCATTGAATATCTATGAGTGAGGTTCCTGTGACAAAATCGATATAAAAAAATACCATGGGTGTCATTATCAGATGTCAGGTTCTAGTGATAGTATATTTTTTGTTTAGTCGCTCTAGTGGGAGTGAGATGGCTATGTCTAGTTCTAAGGTTTGGTTGTGATTAGGGCATGGGCCATGGAAAAGATGTTTAGTTTTGAGATGATAGTAAGGATACTCCTATGGTTGTGAGTACCAGATCAGTCATAGTGATGTGACCCTTGTGTGGATAGGGTTTAGGATGCAGTGAGAACCACATTGAGTGGGATGGAAGACCACTGCAGATGTGTTTTGAAAGGCAAATCTGATGATGGGAAGCTTTATGGATTAGAATTAGTAATTGCAGGTTGATTTCTATGGTGAGGAGAACCACGAGTTTGATGATGAGTTTTAAAAAATGTGATGTATTAGTATGGACATGTGTGGTTAGGCACTTTCCTAGTTGTTTGTTGATGGTGGAAAGCGGTGTCTTGGCCTTTGATGGCTTGTATGCCTTATCTTAGAAGTTATGCATATAAACTCGATTGGTGTTTTCAACTAGAACATAAAAGGTTGAGCATGAGTTGATGACCAAGATGGGTTAGGATGTGTGGTTGGAATACCAATGAGGCTTCACGAGGATGGGAAGGTTTATGGTGGGGAGGTTGTAAAGACCCACATTTCCCTAGATATAGTTTTTGAGAAGTTTTTTTTTGAATTTTTGTTTTCGAGTACTAATAAGGGGTAAAATGGTACTTTTCCCCTAGAATATAATCTCAAATAATTTTTTGACCACTCCATTAGTCCCAAAATAGGGATTTTACCCTAATACATGAGTTTGGTGGAATTCTGAGTAGTTTGAGTTTTAGAAAAATATTTAATATTTAATTAATTAAATATTAAATTATTCTTGCGGGTTCAAGTGGAGATATATTTTAAAAAAATCATCATATTGAGATTCAAACACCGTAGTTGTGTCTGGAACATGGGGTTTTTCTTAGATGAGGTATAATTCCACTTCGGGTTCTGAGACTCGGGATAAGTATTAAAATGGAAAATTAGTTAATTAATTGATTAAATTACTTAAAAGTCCCCCCTTATTTTGGATTCACATGCATGTCATGGAAGGTGGAGAGTGGTATCCCTCATTTGATGACCAGATCAAGAGTTAAGGAGGAGGAGATTCCATCAGACTTCATCCATGGTGGAGATTAGAACTAGATCGAGGTGCAATGGCTTCTAGGAGCAGATTTGAACCCAAAGATTCAGTGTTTACACCATGAGGTAGGCCAATTTTTTTAGTTTTATGCCCCGATCCCAGTATATTTTTTTTATGTTTTAGAGCCATTTTATGGTTTTTAAGGACCCCATGGTGGTTGATTTGTGCTTATTCAGGGGGACATGGGATTTTTGGGAGGTTTGTAGGGGTTTTCCATTCGAAAACCCCAAAATACACGACATGTGGTTTTAAGAACACACATCGTGTGTTATTACCATCCAGGGAAGATATAATTTTTGGAAGTACACCTTGTGTACTTTAAGTACATGCTATGTAGTAGTAATGTACATGTATATGGCCATGTGGAAAAGTATATGGTCAGACAAAGTTCTGGAAAGTACACACCATATACTTTAGATACATTTCATGTAATTGGACATGGATATGTACTTGGGAAGACACCCCGTGCGAAGGGTACATGGCCATGTAGTAGTACAAAAGCATACACCATATATTCCCTGGCCATGTAGTGGGACATGGGAAGACCCCATGTTGCTCTGGACATGTATAAGTACATGGCCATGTGTAGAGTTGAGAATACATGTCATGTAATCAGAAGTACACGCCTTGTACTTTTTCCAGCTTGGGGTTTTTTTTGTGTTCTGTGACCCAGAGTCAGAATTGGACTTATGATTAGCCTATTCTGAGAATTTTTCACCATAGATTGCGATGGTAGAATCCTTTTGGAATATAGATGTCATCTGGATGGTGTTTTGGATCATGATAGTTAAGTAATATGATTTCCTTAAGGTTTAAATTCAGAATCCTCCATTGGGTTGGGTTGTGATCTATGAGGCCCGAGTGAAGGTTGTGTGCTTAGGGATCAGCCTGACCTGAGTGTTCCGTGGTGATATGTTTGAGTTTCCTTGGATGGATCCTAGAAGGTGGGATCAAGTAGTATCTATGGGGATATATTGGTTTTTCCCTATGTGTCGGGACCATTCGCTTGAGGTTAGAGCAATTGAAGATTATATCCTATGTTTGATTATCATAGTGGTTAGAGATTTCAAGATTGGATGACATCCTAGGATGGTGGTTATGGTCGGGTGACATTGTGGTATTGATTTGAGTCTAAGGGAATCTTGAGAGATCCCCCCTAGTGGGATGGTTTCTTATTAAGTGATCATGGAATGCGGTAGTCGACTGTTGAGAATTCTCGCATGGCATGGTATTTCTTTTGGATGCCTTTTTTGGTGCGTTATTGATCGAGGATTAGTTAGAGGCCACTGAGGTCCACTTGAGGATGTTTCTTATGACGAGATTGGCCTGAGTCCTTGTATAAGAAAGAGTAACCCCTCATAGGATGTCTTACTCTTTCTATGGACTTTGGGATATTTTAGGATCTTTTGATGAGCATGGGTGTTCAACCATCCCTTATTATTCTTTTCTTGGTTCTGGATTTTGAGACGTGGTTTATGATTGTGGTGCTAATATGATATGGTTGGGCAGCTACATTTTGAAGCTGATTTACTAGTAAGGGCTACGATGGTTGAGAGAGAAGGACTAATGTAGTGATGCAAAACGGGCCCGCGGCCCGCGGGCTTCGCAGGTATGGGGCAGATGCGGGGTGGGGTGGGCTTAAAAATTTTGACCGTTTAGAGCGCGGGCTAATGCAGGTTGAGCCCGCATGGGTGCATGCTAAGGTGAGTTGAGCCCGCATGGGTTCAGACTTACCCATAGGCCTAATTTTTTATTTTTTATTTTTACAATATAGGTTTCTTTAATATTTCAGTTTTTTAATAAAAAAATATTATTAAACCTAGACATATGATTTCTTACCATAATTATCATACCAATTCACCATTAATTCAGATGTGAATTTTAAATAGGTTTATATTTATTATTTTAATATGATATTATAATATTTATATTCTAATTATTCACCATATTCACATGATGTTTCATCCCACCTCTCGAAAAATGGAACTCATCTCCCCTTCACATGGTTTCAATTCTAAAAGAGTTATTATAATCATAATTTTTTTTTGGATTGATTTAATTTTTTTTTATTTAATTTTTTTATTATTAAGAAAATAGGAAAGGATCTCATAAGAACCTTAATAGACTCCTTTGAAACTAGTTGTTGTTTGGAAAGTCATTGTTCATTCCAACCATTCACATCACCACATGACCAACATTATCATTCATCGCCCCTCATTGATCACCCATCTAATTTACATCGCAACAGTTCACCACCACATTGTCATCGCCACATGCCACCATTAACCAATAGAAAAATGTTTCATCACATAACTTAAAACTCTATGAATTTTTAATCTATACTTCTCCCAATAACAACCATTAATAATGAGAAAAAATGCAATATTTAAATGATTATAAATAGTATATATTTTTTAAAATGTGGGAAACCCGTGGGTAGCCCATGAGCTTATGTGGGGTGGGGCGGGTTTTAATTTTTTTGTTCGCATTATATGTGGGCTTTTGCGGACAAACCCACATGGGCTCAAACCCACACAGGCTTGGCCTGCCCCACCCCGCCCCGTCTGTTTCGTATTAATAGACTGACGATCCATATGTATGGTTCTAGATATTCATAATTGAGAATGTTGGACAAGATGTTTCATATCGGTACCAATAACATGTTTATGGTTTGAGTTCTAGACTGAGGTTTCGGTCACGTTGTGTAATGTTATTAAGTATAGTGGTTTTGACATCACATGTATGTGGTTAGATTCTGGAGTGATGTTTCAGGTAGTGATAGTATACTATATGGATTAGGTATCATATTGAGGCTCTAGACACAAATAGTAAACTTTTTTGTTTATGTTCCATACTAATGATTTGGTAATTGATGGTATACCATCTAGTATGGATGGTGGACTGATGCTCTGCATCCATGTTTTAGTTTCTAGACCGATGCTCCGAGCATGATTGATTTGATATATGGTTTAGGTACTAGAATGATGCTCCATGCATGATTAATTTGATATATGGTTTAGGTGACAGACTAATTCTCTAGTTATGATTGTTTTGATATATGGTTTAGGTGCCAAACTAATTCTCCAGGCACTATTATTTATGACACATGAGATAGATGTATGACTGATGGTCTAGGCTTGGTAGTACTTTTGTGTGGTAATTGGGATAGATGTGTCGAGGTGGAAAGTAAGAGATATTGTTTGGGTTATAAGGAAATGGTAGGGGATGACATAGATTAGTCTCTTGGATGATAAGACTATCATATGATGGGTCCCTGGAATTGTCAGGTTTTGTTGCAGGTGCTATGGATATGGAGCCATCAGGTTATTAGAGATGCACGGTCATGGAGACGTGCTCAAAGACACCCCGACATTAGTCGAAGTAGGTATCACCGATCAAGGTCATGGACCTAAGGATTGAAAATGGTTTTATTTGTATTTATTTTTAGTTATTTTTTAGTTAGTCTAATCATATTTCATGAGCATGGACTTATGTAAGCAGTTTATAGGTTCACTATTGGGGCGGCCTACTAAGATTTATTTCTCACCCCTGTACTTGAACCTCTATATATGTGCAGAACTTATGTCTGCTTTCAAGTTGAGAACAAATGTATAATGGATAGGGATGAGTCCAAGGATTTCATGGTTGAGTGGGATGATCATGTAGAGCTGACTGGCTAAGCTAGAGCAACTTGACAGGGAGATGAATACTGGGTATGTGATATGGTACAGAGTTGGCGGTAAGGACTAATGTATTTATCTTTCAGTTTTTTATTTTTTATTTGTGATTGGACCAATTTATGATTAATTTTGTATGTATCGCATGGATGTTCTGTCCTTTACTATATTTCATTTTATTACACCATTATTCTATTTTAGTTTATTTATCCTTTACGTATACTTTGATGTGTATGGTGTTTGGTTATTTACTTATGGTTGTGCACTCTGATATGATGGTAAGTCTCTTCATAGTTCCACTTTAGATCCTTTCTACTAGTCGAAAATCTTTAGTATACGCGGATTCATGCTTGAGGTCTTGTGGAAAATCAGATTGGGGCATCGATTTAGTGGCATCCGGGCCGAGATGTTACATGATGTAATGTTTGACATGGGATAGCCACACCATTGAACTCAGATGATGTGTTTCCTATCAAGGTATTTCCTGGCTCTAGGTGATGAATTCATAACATGGTGACCCCATGAGATTTCAAATGTGGTTTTCCTAACAAGGTTTTCCCTAACATCAAGTGATGGTATTAGTTGGCATGATTTATTGACATGCTCATAGAAACCCTAACACTAGATAAAATGAGTTTGGGTTGGTCTTGGGATTTGCGTTACGACCCAAGGATTTAAATTGGTTTTTTATTTATTCTTCTACATTTATTTATCATTTAGATGAGCATATCACTTGTGTACAATACATTTACTTATTATGTATGGGACTACATTAGTGGTTCCCTACTGATTTTTACTCACACCTTGATCAGGTGTCCATGAAACTTGGGTACCTAATAAAATCTTTACTAATCATAGGTTCAGGTTTGGTACATGCCTAGATTTTCATGATCAAGTAGGATAACTCAGATAAATTAGAGACTAGGATTAGGTACAACTTAGGGATGCAGTAGAGCCTCTTATCTATTATTATTTTATTTATTTCATATATGTGATTGGCCCAGTGGGTAATTATTGTTTTATTCTATCATGGTCATGAGTTTGTATGATTGTATCCTTCTATATGTTAATTTTATATAACATGTTGTTTGATTTATTTCTTCCACATACTCTAATTTTTTATTATTATGGATGCTAACTGGTTATTTTTCTTGTAGTGTACACTCTGATATGAGGGTATAGTCTCCCAATAGTAACACCCAAGACCCCCACTACTAGTCACTAGCCTCTCGCATATGAGGAGGCACGCTTGAGGTCCCAGTGCTAACTTATCTGGTTTAGGCATTGATTAGTGGCCGAAGACTAGGGGTATAGCATCCCGTCTTTTTATAACATAACGTTCATTCTATTACACGGAACTGAGGATCTTTAAGGTTTAGTGTCTTGGAAACAAGGAACATAAAATATGAAACAAAAAAAAAACATTCTTCTTAAACACTTGAAAGGATTCTCCTCATGTTCACCCTAGGCTCATTACTGCATCTCATAACCTGGGTACATACATCAAAAGGAAGGGTGAGAAGAAGGCCCAGCAAGGGAAATAAGTGAAACATTTTACATATGAACTTGAGATACATCAATAAAGTCATGAAAATAACTTTAAGGCATGAAAATGAAATCATGAGGCATATCATAATAAAAATAAAACTTTTTCATAACTTGAAGATGTGGCTACATCATTTAACATAGACAATCATGAACATATCACCATGGTCCATCCCCAAGGTGTCATTTGAAAATTACCAAGGTTATTCACCAAGGTATCGTGAAAATTGTAATCTCTAGTGGTTACATCATTACCCAATGCATTGGAGCGCTATCAGGGCTCACCCTTAAATTTGCCTTTATTATCATGTGAGACACATATATCATCATCAAACATTTCATAAATAACCCATATAGCATAAGATAAATGGGTTTCATTTCATAATCATAACGTTTAAAAAACTGCTTTAAAGACATGATCCTTACGTCACTTTAAACCCACGGAAAGGGAAAGCGGGTCTCATGTATGTAAATACCAGAATTTAAAATAGAAAATTTTGATATATATGTGAATACACTTGTAGAAATAAGAGCTTTGAGTATTCACTTTATAACATAAAATAATTTTGAGAAAAGAGAGAGGCATTTTGAGACAAAAATTCTGCAGCATAACGGCTATGTTTCGGGGTTTTAGAAAACATTGAAAAGAGAGGGGACATGGGTCACCCACTCATAAATGATCCATAAAACAGTAGGGGGACAGAATATAAGGGATTTAAGAACATGGTAATGAAATTTGAAAGATATACCATATGAAATGAAAAACATGGAAGTGAGACAAAACAAGATTTCTCTTATGAAAATTCGGCAGCCTAACGGCGTCACTTAACTTCAAAGAAAATGATTTGACAAGATAAAATAGGGTCCCTCATCATATGATCATAAGAGATCAGTATGATAGATATAGAGATCATACCCCATCATAAAAAAAAGGAACTTGAAAGACTTGACATGAAAATCAAACTTGAAAAATGAGAAGGGTGAAAGAATCCCTAAAAAATTCAGCAGCCTAACGGCGTCACTTAAACATTCATAAAACGAAATGATGAGAGTAAGAGGGGATCTCTCATCATATAAACATGAAAAGGGCAGTAAGATAAGTATAAAAGAACATCCTCCAACATAAGAACATGGAGCATAAAAGGAATGACATAAAAGAGATTACTTGAAATTAAAGAGAGGTCGGATCCCTTACCTTAAAACGTAACTCTTAAAACTCAAAGGTTTGGACCTTGAGGGCTTGGGGGCACCTTGGGAGGACTCCTTGGGAGGTAAGGAGACCAGAACTTCGTTGGGGGAGAGTTGGTAGTGAAAACTAAAGGAGGAAAGGGTGGGTATTTATAGGGAAAGTGAGGGGACACGGCATTAATGGCCAAGGGACACCTCATTAGTGGTTTTGGAAAAACCATGGGCTTGCCCATGGTATTTGCCCATGGTATTGGCCACTTGGGACACCTCATAACTTATCTTATTATTAATAATTCGACCATATTGAATATATACTTAATACATCATTTAATGATGTCATTAAACACCCGTAACTTAAAAACTATATTTTCACTATTCATCGAAAATTCAACTTTCTCAGAATAATCCCAAAATTTAACCTTAACCAAATATCAATGCTCTGATTTCAAAAATGAAATCCATTTTATAAAAATAATTTTCTAAATATTTTTAATTTAATTTTTAAATAAAAACACTATTCATCGAAAATTTATTTTTTTCAGAAAAATCCCCAAAAATTACCTTAACATAATATCGATGCTCTGAGTTCAAAAATGAAGTCCATTTTATATAAATAATTTTCTAAATATTTTTAATTAAAATTTTAATTAAAAAACACTATTCATCCGAAAAAACTAATACTTGAATAATAATTTATGAAACCGTTATTTAACCATTTTATTGAATCACATTACTTAATCAAAGTGCCTAGCTTATTTTAATACTTTCTTTAAGTGAGATTACTAATCCATTTGGACACATTATTAATCCTAATCATAAAATCACTATTCATAATTTACAATTCATCAAAAATCAAGTTGATCTTATTAGACTCTAAATTTCGTACTGAACATAATTGTAGAAGACCATTTTTTGAAAATCATTACACATTTTTAATTATTTAGGGTTTACATAAACATATTTAAAATATCCTTTTTCTAAAATTCATTAAAAATATGCATACTATATTTATCCGGTCATTTGAAAATTCATAAAATAAATCGAAATTTTTATTTAAAACAAAGGATTACACAAGACAGTTACAGTCTCCTTACATAGCCCCTTATCACACCAGCATAGGACCTAAGTGTAAGGTGTGCTAAGGTGAGAGAATCTGAGGGAGGCTCGGCCAACATCGCACGAGTAGTAATTTCTATCAGTTTGAACTTCTCGCGAATGCGATCCCGTTCTAGATTTATATGATGAAGTTCAGCTTGGGTTTGGTCCAGAGAAAATCCCAGTGGTGCTACCTTCTTCCCAAGTTCTGTTAGATGGGCTTTGATCGGTCCAAGACTACTGGGTGAGGCCATCGAATCTTCTTTCTATATCAATTAACCAAGATTGCTTGTATTTAGAGACAATAGTCAAAACATTTAGTTTCCAGCGGTCATATTTACCAATGGTCAAATAACAGTCAAAACCCAACAGTCTCATTTTAATTATACTCATGTTACCAAATGAAACATTTTTGTTGAGTATAAAAATAACACATAAAATTAGGAAACAATATTTATTTAAAATTTCGAGTCGTTACAATCTTCCCCCCTTAAGAAATTACATCCTCAAAATTTTTAAAATTGGGTTTTGAAATTTCATTGAAAGTCCCACATCGGAAAAGGAGTCAGTAAAACTATTACTTTAAAAGAAAGAAAGGGAAGTACAAAGGTCACCCAAGTTAACCCACACTAGGATTCCATGTAGGAAAACATGGACATGGAGGAGAAAACAAAGGGTCAAGTTCTGAGGGAGAGTGATAGAGAACATGATTAGGAGAAAGTTAACCATGAGAAAATACCAAACTTAGGATGTGTGTAAACGATCTTTGATTACCTAGTAGGAAACGTAAACCAACAACATTTTTGTTTTACGTTTCTTTTCATAATTTTGAGGAATTCATTTACTACATAGAACAAAAACATAAGAAAATATACCTACCTTCAAGTAGAGTTTCATCCTTTAATAAGTCCCTACTAACACTAATCTTTTCTCCAAATGATGAGAATTCAAAAACACTTGGTCTCATAAAAGCACAAGAATCATCTTCTAGATAATCACATAATCTACAAAAGATTAACTATCTATTTCTTCTATCTTTAAACATTATCCCAAAAACGGAAAGGTTAAGGTAAAACAACTCTTCAAAAAGAAAGAATCCCATAGGAATGGAAACTACTTTTAAATCTTCAAAGTTCCATGGTACTACCCAAAGTTCATCATAGACTATTCCATAAATAACGGTTCTTAAAATTCCTCAAAATAAACCAAACTAAGATTGAAACCCAAATACAAGAAGGATTTGATAACATAGTCTTCCAAAACAACTTCATTGTTCATCTCCAGACAACATCAACCACTCCTAAAATATTATAACAAAAGTAGCTAACCTAAACATATTTTACCCAAGATAGGTTAATCATTCCCATAAGTAACCTAAATTACTATAAGTCCACCTTAAATTCATCAATTCTTCAAAATATAAGTCAACCTTACTCCTCAATGAAAATACTATAGTAATCTATTTACCTCGATCATATAGGGTCCCCAAAATAGTGAATGTCTTCCAAAATAATAATCATCTTTTAATCCCCTAATCATCTCTGTCATATTAATACGGAAATTGTCGCATTTCCTATCACATTGGTTGTTGGGACACGTTATTCCATTTCCCACCATTAACTAAGAAGAGAAAGTATAATTAGAGGCTTAAATACTTAACCAATAATCATGAAAAGTAACTTAAAGCATATAAGGATAACTTGTAGAAGAAAAGTATACCCTAACTTGTGATCCCCTAGGTTCCCATCTAGGTTATCCATGATCATATATTCTTATGTGAATCTTTATTTTATTTTATCTTTGTTCCTTTAACAATGGTTCATACCAAGCTTATGAATTTACCAAAGCATATCCCCCGGGAGTGTCGTAACCAAGAGTGCAGCAAGACCCATTGTCGTGTACCAGTTCCCATTCGAGTCTAGCTCAAAGCGGTGTTTTCGGGTTTTACCCCTATGTACATCTGTGCCAGAGCCACCTCTACCTGCTCGTATCCAGACAGGGATGTATTTGCTTGGCAACCCCTTACTCAATACTCACTAAAATACCAGGAAGATTTCCTATATTTAAACTTTTCTATAGGGTTATTCCTAGAGTTTTCATATCCTAATTTCCACAAATAACTAAACCATCCTTTGATACCAACTATAGCATCCCGTTTTTTATAACATAACGTTCATTCCATTACACATAACTGAGGATCTTTAAGGTTTAGTGTCTTGGAAACAAGGAACATAAAACATGAAACAAAAAAAAACATTCTTCTTAAACACTTGAAAGGCTTCTCCTCATGTTCACCCTAGGCTCATTACTGCATCTCATAACCTGGGGACATACATCAAAAGGAAGGGTGAGCAGAAGGCCCAGCAAGGGAAACAAGTGAAACATTTTACATATGAACTTGAGATACATCAATAAAGTCATGAAAAGAACTTTAAGGCATGAAAATGAAATCATGAGGCATATCATAATAAAAATAAAACTTTTTCATAACTTGAAGATGTGGCTACATCATTTAACATAGACAATCATGAACATATCACCAAGGTCCATCCCCAAGGTGTCATTTGAAAATTACCAAGGTTATTCACCAAGGTATCGTGAAAATTGTAATCTCTAGTGGTTACATCATTACCCAATGCATTGGAGCGCTATCAGGGCGCACCCTTAAATTTGCCTTTATTATCATGTGAGCCACATATATCATCATCAAACATTTCATAAATAACCCATATAGCATAAGATAAATGGGTTTCATTTCATAATCATAACGTTTAAAAAACTGCTTTAAAGACATGATCCTTACGTCACTTTAAACCCACGGAAAGGGAAAGCGGGTCTCATGTATGTAAATCCCAGAATTTAAAATAGAACATTTTGATATATATGTGAATAAAATTGTAGAAATAAGAGCTTTGAGTATTCAATTTATAACATAAAATAATTTTGAGAAAAGAGAGAGGCATTTTGATACAAAAATTCTACAGCATAACGGCTATGTTTCGGGGTTTTAGAAAACATTGAAAAGAGAGGGGACATGGGTCACCCACTCATAAATGATCCATAAAACAGTAGGGGGACAGAATATAAGGGATTTAAGAACATGGTAATGAAATCTGAAAGATATACCATATGAAATGAAAAACATGGAAGTGAGACAAAACAAGATTTCTCTTATGAAAATTCGGCAGCCTAACGGCGTCACTTAACTTCAAAGAAAATGATTTGACAAGATCAAATAGGGTCCCTCATCATATGATCATAAGAGATCAGTATGATAGATATAGATATCATACCCCATCATAAAAAAAGGAACTTGAAAGACTTGACATGAAAATCAAACTTGAAAAATGAGAAGGGTGAAAGAATCCCTAAAAAATTCGGCAGCCTAACGACGTCACTTAAACATTCATAAAACGAAATGATGAGAGTAAGAGGGGATCTATCATTATATAAACATGAAAAGGGCAGTAAGATAAGTATAAAATAACATCCTCCAACATAAGAACATGGAGCATAAAAGGAATGACATAAAAGAGATTACTTGAAATTAAAGAGAGAGGTCGGATCCCTTACCTTAAAACGTAACTCTTAAAACTCAAAGGTTTGGATATTGAGGGCTTGGGGGCACCTTGGGAGGAATCCTTGGGAGGTAAGGAGAACAGAACTTTGTTGGGGGAGAGTTGGGAGTGAAAAATAAAGGAGGAAAGGGTGGGTATTTATAGGGAAAGTAAGGGGACAAGACATTAATGGCCAAGGGACACCTCATTAGTGGTTTTGGAAAAACCATGGGCTTTCCCATGGTATTTGGCCATGGTATTGGCCACTTGGGACACCTCATACCTTATCTTATTATTCATAATTCGACCATATTGAATATATACTTAATACATCATTTAATGATGTCATTAAACACCCGTAACTTAAAAACTATATTTTCACTATTCATCGAAAATTCAACTTTCTCAGAATAATCCCAAAATTTCACCTTAACCAAATATCAATGCCCTGATTTCAAAAATGAAATCCATTTTATAAAAATAATTTTCTAAATATTTTTAATTTAATTTTTAAATAAAAACACTATTCATCGAAAATTTATTTTTTTCAGAAAAATCCCCAAAAATTACCTTAACATAATATCGATGCTCTGAGTTCAAAAATGAAGTCCATTTTATAAAAATAATTTTCTAAATATTTTTAATTAAAATTTTAATTAAAAAAACACTATTCATCCGAAAAAACTAATACTTGAATAATAATTTATGAAACCGTTATTTAACCATTTTATTGAATCACATTACTTAATCAAAGTGCCTAGCTTATTTTAATACTTTCTTTAAGTGAGATTACTAATCCATTTGGACACATTATTAATCCTAATAATAAAATCACTATTCATAATTTACTATTCATCAAAAATCAAGTTGATCTTATTAGACTCTAAATTTCGTACTGAACATAATTGTAGAAGACCATTTTTTGAAAATCATTACACATTTTTAATTATTTAGGGTTTACATAAACATATTTAAAATATCCTTTTTCTAAAATTCATCAAAAATATGCATACTATATTTATCCGGTCATTTGAAAATTCATAAAAGAAATCAAAATTTTTATTTAAAACAAAGGATTACACAAGACAGTTACAGTCTCCTTACATAGCCCCTTATCACACCAGCATAGGACCTAAGTGTAAGGTGTGCTAAGGTGAGAGAATCTGAGGGAGGCTCGGCCAACATCGCACGAGTAGTAATTTCTATCAGTTTTAACTTCTCGCGAATGCGATCCCGTTCTAGATTTATACGATGAAGTTCAGCTTGGGTTTGGTCCAGAGCAAAGCCCAGTGGTGCTACCTCCTTCCCAAGTTCTATTAGATGGGCTTCGATCGGTCCAAGACTACTGGGTGAGGCCATCGAATCTTCTTTCTATATCAATTAACCAAGATTGCTTGTATTTAGAGACAATAGTCAAAACATTTAGTTTCCAGCGGTCATATTTACCAATGGTCAAATAACAGTCAAAACCCAACAGTCTCATTTTAATTATACTCATGTTACCAAATGAAACATTTTTGTTGAGTATAAAAATAACACATAAAATTAGGAAACAATATTTATTTAAAATTTCGGGTCGTTACAAGGGGTGGATATTACAAAGTGGTATTAGAGCTTTTGTGTGACTAATATCACATATTATATCTGAGTTTTATTTTGTCTTGATATTTGGTGAGTTTGTAGACAAGTGATATATAATTATATTGGATCTTGTGATGGATATCAGATTGGTTTATCGAGAACACCTTTTTGGGTTGGAATTTTAGGTTACTAGATATATGTGATTTTTATTCTTAGATTTCAATGTTATGATTGTATGATTTCACCTAACATGAACTACATGAGTTTTGAGATTTTTGATTTATGGTTTATGTGGTTTTAGATCTTGGTCCATTGATAAGATGCCGATGTTCATGCATAATTTTTTCTATGTAGGATTCACATGACATATGACTAAATATGTGATTTATAAAACTAACGATGAGGGTTCAACTGATTAAAGTTCCAATAACAACTTATATGGTGTTTTCTCATATAACTTTGTGGATACATTCTACTTAGTTGGACCATGGTATAATTTTATTCTGACGATAGGTCATGTGGATCTACAATGAGATGCTCCTTAACAATGGATATACATTCCCTCAGTGTATGAGATGTATAGTGACCCTAGGGGATCAGAATAAGAACTTGGTTCATGGGTAATTATGGTGCTAGTACTGAAGGAAAATAGGTTCAATTACTTAAACTATTAACACAAAACTATATAGTGTTTTTCCATATAGTTTCTTAGTGGAATTCTACTCAAACAAACTTAATGACTACCGGGTACTCAAAACATATCATGGTGGGGTGATTCCAGTATACATATGCACTGATAGATGAGAATGTGATCCTAGAGAGGGTAACTCCCATATACAGAGGCCTGATGAGGATTAGATTAAGATTTTGATTCTTGAGGTGGTCGTCCCGTATGAAGATTCCCAATGAGAATCATTTCCCTAGTAGCCTAAAATTTTTGCATTTTATGCTAATGTGTATATATGTGGATAAAATTTTGATCCTTGAGGGGGTAGTCTCATGCGAAAATTCCCGATGAGGATAATAGTTGTGAGTATGATAATGATTTGGCATGTGATACCTAATATATATATATATGATACCCTATAGTGGGTAGATTAACACATGATTTTCCCTGTGATATTTGATATGGAAATAAAAAGGTGTTATCCATGAGTTATGACCTATGTAAGACGTGGATTATGGGATAGGTGAGAGAGACTAGTGACCCTTTTTAGATGTGAATCAGGATAATGGCGAGCTAGGTTTTGTGGTTGAGATGAGTTGTGACATGCAAGGGTAGCCTAAGAGAGGGGTTTGCCCAAGTTTTTGAATACATTAGCGATGGGAATCATGGATAGATGCTTTGAGCTATTAGATCAATACCCATAGGTGCCACCAGGTATATGGTATAGGAATGGTAATTCCTTAGATGATCTTGAACATGAAAGAACATGGGTGCCTGTGTTGTGATAGGCCTAACAAGCACATGAGACATGGTCAACTGGGTATAGGGTTGAGATATTCTTTGTGTTTTTAGGATAAAAATCACTCAGGGTGCTTTTGGAATTGAAATAGGAATTCGAGGGTAGGATCAGTAAGATATATGGACCTATGTATTTTGGATGCGCATTCAATGGCGTGGAAAGGGCGTCGGTGGATGATTATGATTTTAAAAATGATGCTAGTTAGTAGGTGATTGTGGAGTTGACCTTGGCATAGGTGAAATGCTCAATTTTGAAGAGGTGCACTGAGGGTACTTCTAAATGGATGAGGTTGATATTTCCTAGGTAATGGTCATTTGATTAGGTGAGTGAGTGTAGGTTTGATGAGATTTGTGGCTCATGGGATTATGAGTCGGGTTATGTGATTAGGCTATACTGGATCATACATTTTTTGGTTTTAGATGATATCGAGATGATATGCGTAGTACTATTTGAATTATCTGTAGGTGAGCATTCATTCATGGGTTGAAGACTAATATATTAGTGACACACTTGTGGTCACAGTTTCTTAAGAGTTTTTATAAAACATGAAATTTCCCTTTGTAGTGAGAGGTGACCTTGTAAATGGATTGGGGTACTGTGGTATGATGGAACCTATTTTGTGCCTTAATATAGAATGTTAGGGAGGTGTGGTGTCAGATGTTGACAGCGGATGATCATGGATCAGGGAGAGTGACATGCCTATGATGATGTAACTTATTGAGTTTGCACTCAAGGAGTGACATAAGTAAATCCATTTGATGAGGAGTGCACCATTGGTCATTGGAGGGTGTGATCCTCATTATAATCGAAATTCAATAGGTACTGAGGATGAAATTCCTAGTAAGTTAGGAAAGAGTAATGATTGATGTTTTGTGATGATGCTCAGGTATGAGTGGGGAATCCACATCTATCCATTGCATGTGGTAATGGATGGAGTGTGGGTCATGGAGGAACGAACTCATGCATGTAGGGTCGTGGATGCTTGAGACTAATCATTGGACAGTTGAGGTGGAACTTAGATGATGGTGAGTAGGTAAATCTAATTATATCCGGTTTTGTAGAGAATACCATATTTGGGTTTTAGATGTGGTTTTGTACATAGTCCATCCACTGGCATCGGGCTCGGTATGATCTTAATGCGATCTAAGGGTTAATTGGATTAGAGGTGTGTCAGTGCTTAGGGTGAGAGCATGGTGGCAGTTTTGGTTGGTTGTGGAACCAACCATGGAAATTTCACCAAAAATAGGGTTTAGACTTTAATGTGGGTATTGAAATGATCTTAGGATTCCCCCAAGGATTAGGGTATCAAGATCAGATGATTTGATAGTGCATTGATGGGTGTAGGTGAGCATTTTTTTTCAAGAATATTCATCCAGAGAAGGGTTGACTAGTGTTTTTTTGCATATGATCCGGTGTTGTGAGAGGGAACACTACTACAAAACACGCCTTTAACAATGCTATAATAGACCTTTATCAGTGCTAGAAAAACATTGACTACCTCAGTGCAGTTAAAAGGCCAAGGCATTTATTAGCGCTAGAAAAGCACTGATAAAGTGTATCTTTATCATCACAAATAAAAGCACTGATAAAACACACTTTTATCAACGATTTTAAAAGAACTGATAAAAGACACCATTTATCAACGGTTTTATTTAGCACTAATAAAAAGACCTTTTATCAATGCTTTTATAGGTTCTAATAAAGGATATCTTTATCAATAGATTTAATAGCGTTGATAAAGGTGAAAACTGCAGTGTGATGCTACAACTCACTATAACACCAGAAATAGGTATAATGTGTTGTAACAACACACTACATCACCATAAAAATAAAAAAAATTACCAAAATAAGATAAAAACACTAAATTTAAATGAAATAAAATTTCTAATACAAATTCAAGAAAAAACACTATTATAGAATATTTTGGTTGTTTTTTTACTAAAATTAATGTAAATTTTGAATAAAAAGGCGCATTTGGAGTCATACCGGTCACACTGTGAGTTAAATTGAGGTGTGACTGATTTATACACATCAAAAATAACTTATGGATCATTTTCCTAAAGTACCAAAACAATTTGAATGTGTTTTATCAGTTTTGAATAAAAAGATGCACTTGGAGTCATACCGGTCACACAATTTATTGTATTGAGGCGCATATTATTCCTACAATTCAAAAATTACTTATGTATCATTTCCCTAAATTACCAAAACAATTCGAATGCGTTTTATCAGTTTTGAGTATGTCGGTTGTTTTTTTCACTAAAATCAATGTCAATTTTGAATAAAAAGATGAACTCGGAGTCAAACCGGTCACAACATGAATCATATTGACATGATTATGATTTATAAACATTACAAATGACTCATGGATATTTTTACTAAAGTATCAAAAACAATTAGAATGTGTTTACTTGGTTTTCAGTATGCCACTTGTGTTTTTTTACTAAAATGTCATTTTAAACTAGAAACACACACTTTGAGCCATACACGTGGCATCGTGTTTGGGTTTTACATGGGAATGATTAATACACATCAAAAATCAATTTTGAATCATTTTCATGAATTATTAAGACAATTCAAGTGTGTTTTCTCAATTTTCATCTAGTGACACTTTTTGGTATTAAAATGTCAATTTTAAACTAATAACGGACACTTGGAGTCATACTGGTCACACTGTGCATTTAATTGAGGTTAATATGATTCAAACACATCATAAATGACTTATGGATTATTTTTATAAATTACCAAAATAATACGAATTAATTTTATCAGTTTTAAGTGTGTCAATTGTTTTTTCCACTAAAATTAAAGTCAATTTTGAATAAAAAGATGCACTTGGAGTCATATTGGTCACACTGTACATTAGATTGAGGTAAGGATGATTTTTACACATCTAAAATGAATCTTGTATCATTTTTATAAAGTATAAAAATAGTCAGAATGTGTTACCTTGGTTTTGAGTACGCCACTTGTGTTTTTTTACTAAAATGTCATTTTAAACCGGAAACATGCACTTTGAGTCATATAGGTGGCATCATGTGTGAGTTTTACATGAGACTGATTCATACATGTAAAAAATTAATTATGAATCATTTTATTAAATTATCAAGACAATATGAGTTCATTTTCTTAGTTTTCATTGAGTGACACTTTTTTGTATTAAAATGTCAATTTTAAACTGATAATGGACACTTGGAGTCATATCGGTCACACCGTGCATCAGATTGAGGTGAGGATAATTAATACATGTAAAAAATTACTTATGTATAATTTTAATGAAGTAAAAAAACAATAATAATATGTTTTATTAGTTTTGAGTATGTCAGTTGTTTTTCACTAAAATTAATTCCAATTTTGAATAAAAAGATGCACTTAGAGTCATACTGGTCACACCGTGAATCAGATTGAGTTGATTTTGATTTATACATGTTAAAAATGACTCATGGATCATTTTAATAAATTATTAAAACAATCTGAACGTGTTTCTATGGTTTTGAGTATGCCACTTGTGTTTTTTTACTAAAATGTCATTTTAAACTAGAAACATACACTTTGAGCCATCCAGGTGGCATCATGTGTGGGTTTGACATGAGAATGATTTATACACATCAAAAATTAATTATTAATCATTTTACCAAATTATTAAGACAATCTGAGTGTGTTTTCTTGGTTTTAAGTGAGTGGCACTTTTTGGTATTAAAATGTAAATTTTAAACTGATAACGGAGACTAGGAATCATACCGGTCACACCATGTGTTGAATTGAGGTGAGGATGATTCCTACACATAAAAAATGAATTATGGATTGTTTTTATAAAGTAACAAAATATTCCAAATTAATTTTCTCAGTTTTGAGTATGTCAGTTGTTTTTTGCACTAAATATAATGTCAATTTTGAATAAAAAGGTACACTTGGAGTCATACCTGTCACATTGTGTGTCGTATTGAGGTAAAAATGATTTCTACATGTCCCAAATGACTCATGATTTGTTTTTATGAAGTATAAAAACAATAAAAATTCATTTCCTTGGTTTTGAGTATGCCACTTGTGTTTTTTACTAAAATTTCATTTTAAAATGGAAACATGCACTTTGATCCATACTGGTGGCATCATGTGTGGGTTTGACATGAGACTGATTCATACACGTCATAAATGAATTATGAATCTATCAAGACCCATCTCATAGGGGCCCATTCTGTGACTACCCCAAGACCACATCTGATAGGTCAGGGGTTGGTGACTAGTGCCGAGTAGGCATATCCCACAAATGAAAGACATTTGCCTAAGTACCTATACAAACGCACAAATCTCCAAGCCCAAAATGATGAAATGTAAAAACACTAAGTATAAAAATCATGCATACACTAGGATAAAAATCAAAGAGTATGACAGTAGGACAACTAGAAAATAAATAGGACTAGAATACAAGCCCACCCAAAAAGGAGTCTGCCAAAGTGAATGCATAAGTTTCTGAAACACGTCCATAGAAAACTCTACCTGAAGGGAAGGTGTAGAACAGATGTATGGAGCCATAAGAGCACACCTTGTATATATGATCACTCTAAACACCACATGGTCCTAGTCCACCTATAACTCCATCAAATCATTAATCATCTTCACAAGACACGACACGTGCGGTCAAAGCCTGTGCAGCTATGAGTAAAACAAAACTTAGCAGGAAACCCCAAAACCAAAAAGGAATACCACTAAGAAATACACAAAGTAAACCACAAAACACACACACACACACACACACGAAGTACAATAAATATAGTCAGCTCACATAGGTATAAGTCTAAATCACGAAGATATGGTTTTTTAGTTATAGTCCACAAACCTCCCAGTTTCCATGACACACAAAGTGTCAATGACGCACATAGCGTCGATGGTACATGGTGCATCGATGGAACTTGGAGCTTCTTTGGAGCATGGATTGTCAATGACACACATAGTGTCTATAGTTCACAAAGTTTCTATGGTGCATGGATTGCCGATGGGTCATGCATCCCCCCAAGTCACATAGTCACTAAGTCACATCCAGCCATAGGATTTCGCAATTAGCACGCTTATTCTAGGAGATTCTACAACTCAATCCATTATTTAATATGTAAAATTACACAAAAACCCACTTATAGTATCCGAAAAGGACCATCTCATCACAAGGGTATCAACACTACAAACATCTCATCAAATGGACACACAGTTTGAAAGATATGGTTGTTTTTGTAAAACATTCTGAACTAGGTCTGATCCGATCCGATCGACCCAACCCAACCTGGTCCAGCCCGAATCGACCTGGCCTGCTGGGCTTGCTGGACCCAACCCATTGAGCCGTTTGGCCACCAGGGTGGCCCAACCACCCTAGTCTATCCCACCACATGTGGTCCAGTTTACTCCTCTGGACGCGGCCTGCCTTGGCCGCTCCCCTAGTCCACGCGGTCCACCCTGACCGCATGGCTCCCCCCGTGTCACCGAATCCCCCGTGTGGCACCCCTATGGCTCGAGGACCCCACATGATCATCACCTCTAATCCACGTAGCTCCCACACAGACCGCCTACCGCGTGGGGCTCCGATCGCCATGCCATGCTGCTCCAGCGGCCACCTCCGGCAGCTCTATCCACCACCTCTCGCCACTCTAGTTGCGGCCTCATGCCACCTACACCACTGCTGCACGATACCGAACCATCGCACCAGACCCACATCAGTGGTCCCTTCTGCGGACCACTAGGACTCCTATGTAAGAACCTGTTTTTTGGCTATAAAAGACTTTGTAATATTTTTGATGTTATTCCAGAGCAGCACCTTCAGATGGCGTGCGATTCTGAGCCCCGGTGTGGCTGAAATTAAATTTTCAGTGCGTTCACACTGGGCACGCCAAATAAATGGGATAACTCCTAAACGGAGATCTGGATCAGAAATATGAGTGCACTAATGGGTCTGAAATTGGGTTTTTACCCTAGTAACGACATAAAGCATGTCGACGCAGGACGTTGGGACCCCTCGCCCATTAACAGAACGTTAAATGGATAAATAAAATAATTAATTTATCCGTTTAATGGTTAAATTCAAGTATCTCTTAAACGGTTTATTGGATGGGAAAACCAAGGGCATCTTTGAGTCCATAACATTCCGTTTACCCTAGGAGGGGTGTAATTTTCACAGGCGCGGCTCTTCTGTGAAAAATGCCACCGGGGGCGTTTTCGTAATTTAGCGGCTTCAGACGTTAAATTTTATAACTTTTGAACGAGGCCTTGGATTAAAATTCCAAGATCGCCGTTGTGCTCGGGAGGTGATGTTTACCCTAGGTGAGGCTTAACCTTGACCCCGTTGGGAGTTTCGGATGCGGGACAGTTCAGGGGGTGTTTAAAATTAATTAAGAGTTAAATGAAATTCCTTATTTAAACATAACCACCCCCACCCTCCTTCTCAATTTGCATCCTCTGGAGGAAGATATCTCCCACCTTCCTCAAGCCCTATCAACCTCCTCTTCTCCTCCCCCTAACCAAGAGGAAGCGACAATGGTGGTGGCACGACGAAGGATCGAAGCTTCGGGCAACGCCCAAGAGGTAGGATCGTTGCGGTTTCATTTTTTTAATTTCCACACCTCCCTTGAATCCATAAATATGTGTCGAATTGCTATTTGATCATATAGATAAGCCCATAAATTCTTATTATATGTTCCGAGATATCCAATGCTTGTTTCGGATTAAAAATTCGAGTTCCGAGGCGATCACAGTCGTCCGCCGAAGATCCGCGAATTTTTGGAGGTTTTCCGGCGGTTCTGGCCGGTCAAGCGGCGGGTGGATCGGCTCAGGTGGTGGGAAACTTCGGCTCAGGAAGTGGGGGGATTCGGATCAGGCGGCGGCAGATAGGCCTCAGGCAGGCGGCGGCTTAGCGAGTTCGGCGGGGCTCCTCGGCAGCGGGCATCGGCGAGGGCGAGGCAGCCAGGCGGCTGCGGGGGCTTCGGCTGCGGCGTCGCGGTCGAGTGGGGGTGCCAGCTGGGGCGTGCGCCGCGGGAAGAATGGCTGGCTTTGCCAGCCGGGTTGATGTGAAAGACTAGGGTCGTCGGACCCCAGCTGACGACAGGGACCCCCAACACGCGGGTCCCGTGGGAGTTCAGCCGGACCGACACAACCCGCTGTTTTGGCCCGTTAAAAACTTTGAAACGCCCTAAATTAAAAACCCGAGGTCAGATTCACATGCCATCAGTGGCGACGCGTTACTGGAATAAAGATGATTATTTTGAGATGGTCTCAGGGATTTTTAAATCCTGATACGGGTGTTCGGTGGTGTGACACGTATGTTAATTGGTTTAGCATTTATCTCCGAGGTTTTTGTTTTGGGCGGCACAGACACATCCAGAGTCCGTTTTGAGTGCCATCAGCAGCATTGGGACCCTGGTGCTGAGGAGGATATTTAGAGGGTAGTTTTAGGCATTGAAACTGGAGTTGAGTCATAGGCCCCATGATGCCTCTTTTAAGCTGCACGCCGCGTTTAGAAACTTTTTCATCGGATGTCCGTTCGGGGCGTGCGAGCAGTCGATTCTGAGTGTTTTTATGAGGGAATTGCAATGAAAGAATCCACAAACTTTCATTCTACATGATGGTGAGGGCCCCACGAGGACCATTTTGGGAGTTGGCGGTGATTTCTATCTTTATCACCGGGTGTCTGTTTCGGACAAATGGATATTCAATCTTGTGTACTTTTTTCGAGAGGATCGCAACGGTGTGATCTGTTCGTTGTGCTTCGGAACCGAGATACAGGTCCCATGAAGCATCGTTCATGTGCGGTACAAAGAAATGCATATTTTTCTCTAGACATTCGTTTCACGCAATCAGTCAATTTGACATGTTTTCCCAAGGGGATCACAATGGTGCGATGTGCCCGAATTTTTTTGGGGCCGAGGCTCAGGACCACGGGACGCCGTTCGGGCATAAAGCAGTGTTGAATGACTTTTACATTGGATGTCTATCAGAGGTGAGTAAATTGTCGATATCTCATGTTTTTCTGTGAACATTACAACAGTACGATCCGTTTGGATGTGCGGAGTCTCTTTCGAGATCTCATTAAATGTGGAAGCATGAAAGGTGCACCGGTGGTGGTTCTTCCTACGATGTTTTTAGGAAACCCTTGGCATGTGATTGTGTTCACTCCTGTGAGAGTGAAGTTAGTGTTTAAAGAGGTATGGTTGGCCGTGCTAGGGTCGTGGAGGAAGCAGGTTGGCGAAATTAAATTTTCGACCTTCACGCTGACTTTGGGTGCCATGCGTTCGATAAAATTTGGGCTATAGATGTAATATACTCTGGGAGTATATGAGAATTCTGGGAGGTAAATTTTGTAGTTGTACCCGGGAATGTTGGTGTTCGTGGTTTGGAGATGAGTTTGGACCACACATCGTGTGGGCCCCATGTGCGTGTCGTGTTCTACTTTATGTACCTTTGACCTCTCACAACGTAGAGGGTCCTCCAGTTCTCGATGGTTTCGACCAGCAGGGTTGAGTGGGTCCCCTAGTTCTGTTCTCAATGGTTTGACTGGCAGAGTTATTTTGGTTCCCCTGTTCTTTCAGCTGAGGGGGTTTTCAGTGTTGTGTCCCTTTCACCGAACTACGACATCGTTTACGGCTACGTATGTTCGTATAGTGTGGGTGTGATCCCACTTTTTGGAGTGAGTTGTCTCGGTCCGCTTCGATAGTAGACTCAGCGAATTAGAGCATGTATCACCCCGAGAGGCCCGGGGAGATCCTCACGTCCCTTTGTATTCCCTGATAGGGTTCTTTGGGTATCGGTGTGACCAACACATTACACGAGCACTGATCCTCTACCCAGGAGGTTTTTTCCAGTAGGGTACGGAGCCCCCAGTGAACCCTAGGATTAGACTCCCTAGCTGTGTATCGAGATCATATCTTCCTTCCGCAATATATCGTGACGTGTTTCCCACTACGCATTACGGTTACCAGTGAGGTACCATCCAGAAGGGATGGCTAGTGCAGTACCATCCAGCAGGGATGGCCAGTGGTGTACCATCCAGCAGGGGTGGCCAGTGCGGTACCATCCAGCAGGGATGGCCAGTGGGGTACCATCCAGCAGGGATGGCTAAGAAGATCTGGGTTTACCTCCAGCAGGGCTGGGAAGTGGTCCCTGATGACGGTTCCGGGCCTCCCACCAGCGGATCAACCTTTCACGGGGCTGGGCATTGGGACCCGTCGATGACTTTTTCTGGGTCTCCCTCCAGCGGATTACCCTTTCGCGGGGCTGGGCATGGGAACCCGTCGACTTTGAGAAGACCTCTCGACTATGTGATAGTGACGAGGTGTGGTTTGACCTTCCCCAGAACTCTCAAGTATGAGGGGAACTTTCCCCACCAAGACGCGTCCTTGAGATGAGACCTAAAACCGTGCAGGCGAGTCAGTGTCGTCCAAAGCAGATAGTATCAAGGTGCGGTGATTTGAGCCCCTTGACTTGCAGTTCAGGGCAGACATATGGATACTGGGCATCGATGATGTTTACTTCTGGGACCGTTGGATACTCACTTTATTGGGCTGAGCTACAGGATGGAGATCCCCTTACGATCTTGTTCGGGCTTCTTGATTGAGTATATAGATATGTGTATACCTTGTTCCAGTACCCACTCCTTGGGTTTGGTTACTCTCCTACCAGGAGAGTAGAAGACGCGTGGGGTATGCCAGGTGCTTTCCGTGTCTAGATTCTTGTGTTTGGATGAGTCTACTCTCCTGCTATAGGTAGCGAATACTCGACGAGAAGTTCATCTTCTCACCTTTTATAGCTCCTTGTGTTTGGGAAAGTCTACTTCCTTCCTCTTATTGGGTTGAGTTGTACTCTTTACTGCACTCTCGGTTGTACTCCTTTACTTTTCCTTGTTAGATCTACTAATCACCTCTTCAGTACCTCCTTTGTTGCTCCCTAGAGCCTTCGGGGCATACTACTGAGTATTTTTATACTCACCCCTACTTGGGCTTTGCCCGCACTTGGTGTGCCCTTGCAGACGACAGACAGGTTGGTCGTGACGTCAGAGGAGCTTAGAATTTCGGTAGCTTAGACAGTGTGCGGTGGTCGTAGTTGGGTTCCAGGTGTGGGACTCTCCCAGCTGTTTACTTTTGTTTACTTGTTTCCAGGTTGTGGTGATTTTCTAGTTGGGTGCGTGTTTTGCCCTTTTTCTTTTCATTTTACCTTCAGCTTTTACTTTGTAATATTTAGAGGTCGATGCACTTTTGTGGTTGTTTATAGTAGTTAGTACTTTACTTTTCCTTTTACTCTACACTTCTGCATTGAGTGGGTTTCATGTGTGTGTACAACTACTCAGGAAAAGGCCTCCCTGAGTTGTTTAGCCTTCGGCACTTGTCGCCAGCCCATGGCCTATGGAGGCGGGCTTGGGGTAGTTGCGGCTCATGCCTGGGTAGGGTCGGATCATGAAAAAGTGGTATCAGAGGTGGTTCGTTCCTTGGGACATTGTGCAGACATCCCTAAAAAGGAATTGGTTGGGATTTAGGGCAACAGTGTCAACGTGTCTCGAGAGCGGCTCTCAGGCTAGGGAGTCTAGTGATAGTGCAGCGGCCGACATATCCATTCACCAGGACTCTGATAACCCGCTTGTCGACTTGGCATACTGATACACTTGTTGTAGGGAAAATTGGTTTGTGCATCACATAGGATTGGGAATTTGACTTTCCTTCTTGAGTCAACTCCCCATTGTTGTTACTGTTATATACATATATGCTCATCTGACCATGACACTCCTTGATAACATTCAGGATGTCTCCGTGAATAAAGCCAGTCAGGATACAAACTTTGGTTCGTGATGACGGCCCTGTGAGATACGAGGCCTCAGTCCAGGACCCATCATGCGAGTCCCTTTCTCCAGGTGGGCCGATAGCAGCACCCCCACCTGGTGAGTAGCAGACAGCTTCAGCAGAGCAGACTGAGCTTGAGCACAGGTTAAGCGCGCTCTGGGAGTTCCAGCGACAGAGACCGCTGAGGTTCAGTGGAGAGCTAGACCCTCAGGCAGCAGAGGTTTGACTCGAGATAGTGGTTCGCCTCTTCAGGATTACATAGACACCGGTATATTTGATGGTGGCTTTGGCCGTAGGCCTTTTCTGCAGAGAAGCGGGGCGTTGGTGGAGTCTGGTGACTTAGTTACTCGATGAGTCGTCTCTTTCATGGGATGACTTTCAGTTGCTGTTTCATGAAGAGTTTTACCCCTCCTTCTTACACTCCATTCGGATCCAAGAGCTCCTACAGTTTTAGCAGGGAGGGATGACGGTGACTCAGTACGCGACTAGGTTCGCAGACCGTGTACGTTTTTACCCGGACTTAGTCCACGACGGCAACTTCTGAGAACGGAAGTTCGAGAAGGGTATCCACAGAGAAATTTGTGCTGTCATAGTACCCTTGTGAATTTCCACTTATGCTGGGGTGCTAGAGCAGGTGCTGGTGACAGAGAGCTTCCTGTCATGATCTACAGTTGGTGGGGGAAGCAGGCTCGACAGAGCCGAGGTGTCTGCCACAGCTAGCGGGTGTCGGCTTGCAGAACCTCGACGTAGGTGGCTTTCTGATAACCGAACTCAAGGGTGTGGTCGTACACCACAGTGGCGCCGGAGGGCACCAGGGAAGCCCGGAGAGCTCCAGTGCTATGCTTGCAATGGGAGAGGTCACCTAGCGCGGGACTGCCTGACTAGGCACACTGAGAATATTGGGCAGGCAGTAGGTGCACCACCGCGGCAGAGGCAGTGCCGTGATTGGAGTAGCGCCCAAAAAGGTAGTGCTTGCAGAGGAGCGGGAGGAGCTGGAAGTGGAGGACAACCTTACGAGGTCTTCCCATCACCACCAGGAGGTCCACGTCAGGCTCCGGGAGTTTACAGTTGGGACCGCGGACAACCGCGAGCTTTTTATGTCTACGATCCTGCAGAGCATGAGGTGATAAGAGGTACACTCTACAACTCTTCTACTTTTTGCAAGTAGAATTTTTAGAATCTGTGTGTGAAATTCTTTTCTCCCTGATCCTTGTTTGAGGTGTTACCAGGGTGATGCGGGGCATCAGTGTAACCCTGTGTCAGTAGAGTAGAAGGCGTATAACCTTTTCTGTTAGTCGATGGTGTCGACTCCATCGCTTTCTGAGCATGTAAGAGAGTATTGGTTGTGAGACATCGACTATGAAGCCTTTTGTGACCAGATATCCTTGGGTGTTCCACCATATGGATATTCTAAAGGAAGGAATCACCGGGCTTTATCCTAGGTCCAAACGGTGATTCCAGTTGTGGCGTGCGACATATAGGTTCGACCGGGGAGGTGAGCTATCCCCAAGGTCCTTCGGACCGTTTGAGACCGTGCGAAGGGATGACGAGGTTCCCTACCGCCTTTCCCTAACCCCAAAGTATGGAGTGGGTTCACGACGTCTCCCACGTGGCTTACTTGAGGAGATTTGTGCGTGATCCTATTCATGTCACCGGAAAGTTAAAACCTTGAGTGAACAGATCAAATCCTTTGGTCTATGCTCGGTGACGCAGAACTGTGCAAGAGTTCTTCTGGGTATGGGAGAGCCAGGTGTGGGCTTAGTACCCCGAGTTGTTCCCTGGTTTTTCTTTTCAGGGACAAAAATATTGAAGTAGGGAATGATGTAAGAACTCAGTTTTTGGCTATAAAATACTTTGGAATATTCTTGATGTTATTCTAGAGCAGCGCCTTCAGACGGCGTGCGATTCCGAGCCCCGGTGTGGCCGGAATTAAATTTTCAGTGCGTTCACACTGGGCACGCCAAATAAATGGGATAAATCCTAAATGGAGATCCGGATCAGAAATCTGAGTGCACGGATGGGTCCAAAATTGTGTTTTTACCCTAGGACTGACATAAATCATGTCTGCGCGGGACGTTGGGACCCCTCGCCCGTTAACAAAACGTTAAACAGATAAATAAAATAATTAATTTATTCGTTTAATGGTTAAACTCAAGTATCTATTAAATGGTTTCTCGTATGGGAAATCTGAGGGCACCGTTGAGTTCGGAACGTTCCTTTTACCCTAGGAGGGGTGTAATTTTCGCAGGCGCGACCCTTCTGTGAAAAATGCAACCAGGGGCGTTTTCGTAATTTAGCAGCTTCAGACGTTAAATTTTATAAATTTTTAACAGAGACTCAGATTAAAATTCCGATATCTCCGTTGTGCTCGAAATGTTGTTTTTACCCTAGGGGAGGCTTAACCTCGACCCTGTCGAGAGTTTCAGATGTGGGACAGTTCGGGGGGTGTTTAAAATTAATTAAGAGTTACCTGAAATTCCTTATTTAAACATAACCACCCCCACCCTCCTTCTCCATTTGCATCCTCTGGAGGAAGAGATCTCCCACCTCCCTCAAACCCTCTAAACCTCCTGTTCTCCTCCCCTGATCCAAGCAGAAGCGACAACGGTGGTGGCGCAGTGAAGGATCGAAGCTTCGGGCAACGCCCAAGAGGTAGGATTGTTGCAGTTTCATTTTTTTAATTTCTGCACCTCCTTTGAATCCATAAATATGTGTTTAATTTCTGTTTGATCATCGAGAGAATCCCATAAATGCGTATTATATGTTCCTAGCTATCCAACGCTTGTTTCGTATTGAAAATCTGAGTTCTGAGGAGATCGCAGTCGTCCGCCGAAGATCCGCGGGTTTTTGGAGGTTTTCCGGTGGTTCTGGCTAGTCCGGCAGCGGGCGGCTCGGCTTAGGCGGTGGGCGGCTTCGACTTAGGAGGCGGGCGACTCCAGCTCAGGCGGCGGTAGCTCAGACTCAGGCAGGCGGCAGTTCAGCGAGTTTGGTGGGGCTCCTCAGCAGCGGGCGTCAGTGAGGGTGAGGCAGCAAGGCGGCTGCGGGGGCTCTGACTGCGGCGTCGCGGTCGAGCGGGGGCGCCAGCTGGGGCGCACGCCGCGAGAAGACCGGGGTCGTCGGACCCCAGCTGGCGATAGGGACCTACAACATGCGGGTCCTGTGGGAGTTCATCAGGACCGGCTGAGCCGGTCTGGGCGAGGCTGGCCGGCCTGCGCGACCGCGGGCCGGTTCAGGAAGGGTGGGCCAGCCGAACCGGCCCGTCCCACCGTTTCGACCCGTTAAAAACTTTAAAACGCCCTAAATTACAAACCAGGGGTCGGATTCGTGTGCTGTCAATGGCGACGCGTTCCTGGAATCAAGATGAGTATTTTGAGATGGTCTTAGGTATTTTTAAATCTCGATATGGGGTCTCGGTGGTGCGACACGTACGTTAAGTGGTTTAGCGTTTATCTCCGAGGTTTTTGTTTTAGGCGGCGCGGACACATCCAACGTCTGTTTTGAGCGCTGCCAGCGGCATTGGGACCCTGGTGCTGAGGCGAAGCTTTCCAGAGTAGTTTCAGGTGTTGAAACTGGAGTTGAGGCATGGGCCCCATGGGGCGTCTTTTAAGCTGTGCGCCGCGTTTAGCAACTTTTTCATCGGATGTCCGTTCGGGGCGTGCGAGCAGTCGATTTTGAGTGTTTTTATGAGGTCATTGCAATGGTGCAATTCGCCCGATTTCATTCTGCACAATGGTGTGGGCCCCACGAGGGCCGTTTTGGGAGTTGGCGGTGATTTCTATCTTTATCACCGGGTGTCCGTTTCAGACAAATGGATAGTGAATCTTGTGTACTTTTTCGAGAGGATCGCAAAGGTGCGATCCGTTCATTGCACTTCGGGACCGAGATGCGGGTCCCACGAAGCACCGCTCGTATGCGGTACGGCGAAATGCATCCTTTTATCCGGACATCCATTTCACGCAAGTAAGTAGTCAATTTGACGTGTTTTCCCGAGGGGATCGCAATGGTGCGTTGCACCCGACTATTTTTGGGGACGAGGCTCAAGACCACGGGACACCGTTCAGGCGTAAAGTAGTATTGAACAACTTTTACGTCAGATGTCTGTTGGAGGTGAGTAAATATTTGATCTCGCATGTTTTTCCGCGAGCATTACAACGTTACGATCTGTTTGGATGTGCGGAGTCTCTTTTGAGATCTCATTAAATGTGGAAGCATGAAAGGTGTACCAGTGGTGGTTCTTCCTGCAATGTTTGTAGGGAACCCTTGGCGTGTGATCGCGTTCAATCCTGTGAGAGTGAAGTTAGTGTTTAAAGAGGTATGGTTGGCCGTGCTAGGGCCTCGGAGGAAGCAGGTTGGCGAAATTACATTTTCGACCTTCGTGCTGACTTTGGGTGCCATGCGTTCGATAGCCTTTGGGCTAGAGATGTGATATACTCTCGGAGTACACAAGAATGCTTGGAGGTACATTTTGTAGTTGTACCCAGGAACATTGGTGTTCATGGTTTGGATATGAGTTTGTTCCACACGTCGTGTGGGCCCCATGTGCACGTCGTGTTCTACTTTACATACCTTTGACCTCTCGTGACGTAGAGGGTCCTCCAGTTCTCGATGGTTTTGACCAGCAGGGTTGAGTGGGTCCCCTGGTTCTGTTCTCGATGGTTTGACTGACAGAGTTGTTTTGGTTCCCTTGTTCTTTCAGCTGAGGGGTTTTTTAGTGTTGTGTCCCTTTCACCAGATTGCGACATCGTTTACGGCCACGTGCATTCATACAGTGTGGGTGTGCTCCGATTTTCTGGAGTGAGTTGTCTCGGTCCGCTTCGATAGTAGACTCAGCGGATTGGAGCATGTATCACCTCGAGAGGCCTGGAGAGATCCTCACGTCCCTTCGTATTCCCTGGTAGGGTTCTTTGGGTATCGGTGTGACTAACACATTACACGGGCACCAATCCTCTACCCAGGAGGTTGTTTCCAATAGGGTACGTAGCCCCCAGTGAGCCCTGGGCGCAGACTCCCTAGCTGTGTATCGAGATCATATCTACTTTTCACGATCTATCATGACATGTTTCCCACTACGTGTTCCAGTTACCAGTGAGGTACCATCCAGCAGGGATGACCAGTGGTGTACCATCCAGTAGGGATGGCCAGTGCGGTACCATCCAGTAGGGATGGCCAGTGGGGTACCATCTAGCAGGGATGGCCATAACAGATTTGGGTTTACCTCCAGCGGGGCTGGGAAGTGGTCCCTGATAATGGTTTCGGGCCTCCCTCCAGGGGATCACCCTTTCACGGGGCTGGGCATTGGGACCCGTCGATGAATTTTTCCGGGTCTCCCTCTAGCGGATTACCCTTTCGTGGGGCTGGGTATGGGAACACATCAACTTTGAGAAGGCCTCTCGACTGTGTGATAGTGACGAGGTGTGGTTTGAACTTCCCTAGAACTCTCAAGTACGAGGGGAACTTTACCCACCAAGACGCGTCCTTGAGACACAACCTAAAACTGTGCGGGTGAGTCAGTGTCGTCCAAAGAGGATAGTGTTGAGGTGCGGTGATTTGATCCCCTTGACTTGCAGTTCAGGGAAGACATATGAATACTGGGCATCGATGGTGTTTACTTCTTGGACTGTTGGATACTCACTTTCTTAGGCTGAGCTACAGGATGGAGATCCCCTTACGATCTTGTTCGGGCTTCTTGATTGAGCATATGGATATGCGTATACCTTGTTCCAGTACCCACTCCTTGGGTTTGGTTACTCTCCTACCGGGAGAGGTGAAGACGCGCGGGGTATGCCACATGCTTTCTGTGTCTAGATTCTTGTGTTTGGATGAGTTTACTCTCCTGCTATAGGTAGCGAAGACTCGACAAAAAGTTCATCTTCTCACCGTTTCTAGCTCCTTGTGTTTGGGCGAGTCTACTTCTTTCCTCTTGTTGGGTTGAGCTGTACTCTTTACTACACTCTCGTTTGTACTCCTTTATTTTCCCTGTTCGATCTACTTCTCACCTCTTCAGTACCTATTTTATTGCTCCCTTGATCCTTAGGGGAATCCTACTGAGTATTTTTATACCCACCCCTGCTTGGGCTTTGCCTGCACTTGGTGTTCCCTTGCAGATGACAGACAGGTTGGTCGTGACGTTATAGGAGCTTAGGAGTTCGGGATCTTGGACCGCGTGCGGTGGTCATAGTTGGGTTCTAGGTGTCGGACTCTCCCATCTATTTAATTTTGTTTACCTATTGCCGGGTTGTGGTGCTTTTCTGGTTGGGCGCGTGTTTTTCCCTTTTTCTTTTCAGTTTACCTTCAGCTTTTACTTTGTACTGTTTAGAGGTCGATGCACTTTTGTGGTTGTTTATAGCAGTTAGTACTTTACTTTTCCTTTTACTCTGCACTTCTTCATTGATTGGGATGCGTGTGTGTGTACAGGTACTCAGGAAAAGGCCTCCCCAAGTTGTTTATCCTTCGGTGCTTGTCGCTATCCCCTAGCCTATGGAGGCGGGCTTGGGGTAATTGCGGCTTGAGCCCGGGTAGGGTCGGGTCGTGACATCCTCTGATGCTTGAAAAATCATGTGGTTATAGATTTGGTCTCATCAGGTTCCATTCAACACTATTGCAGCCTCTGCAGTCGATTTGCCTTCGATTCAGGGGTCCGATCAATCTTGGATCCACCCTGAAATGTCGATCTGTGACCACAAGGGTTCAAAGCGCGAAGAAAGGGGAAGAGGGAAAGGCACTATGAACACATGAATAATGAATCTCAGCCTTTGTTTGTGTCGGCGTCAATTCGTTCTTGTTAAACAGATGAATGGAGAATGAAGAACCAGAAATCACCTATATTATTTCCCCATTTTAAAAACCCCACAATTTAACCATCCTTTAATAATGACTGAAACGCGAATCATTTTTTTGTTGGTTGGTCCATGTTCGTCATTAAATCTAAGAAGGAAAAGAGAAAATCACAAATAGATAAACATCATACCTCGAGGTTGGATTAGTTGTTAATGAAGAATGGATGTCTGTGTCGTCATCAATCCTTGATTTGATGTCATTTGTCATCGAGAGAGTTTCCTTCCATGCCTCAGATGAATTCAAGGGTTATGGTGATAACCTTGAATTCCAGAAAAATGTTTCATTAAAAATAAAAACTTTTCTATGTATAATAAAATATTTTCATTAAAATATTTTAATGATGGTTACGTCCAAATTCTAACTTTCACAGTCGACCCATGATGATTGATGTTAGGTACCACCAAAGGTAAAGTCGCTTCTCTTAACGCAACGGTGCCCTCAAATTTATGATCTAGGCACCCGTTAAGAGTTATTCCATTGTTTTATGAAACCTTCTCATGCACATTGTTAAAAAATTAACATTTTTCAACGAACTGTCCCGGCCACACCAGACATCAAAATCATACATTTTTTTAGCTTCTGGTATCATAATTTTCCTAATTAATTTATAAAAAATAATTAGAGAAAATCCGAGTCATTACATTCTCCCCACCATAGGGATTTATGTCCCCAAAAGAAAAAACAAGGGATAATCAACAAAAACATGAGGTTACTAAGCACGAATATGAGCCTCCTGCTCCCAAGGGCTCTCCTAGAGATTCCCATGCTACCACTGAATGTGCACGAGAAGAATTTTCCACCCATGAAGGATCACTCCTATCAATCATCAATCTCCACTGAGTACTCCACAAAATTCACCCCATTGTTAATGTACCGCTCTCCCCATTCAATGACGTATGATGGATCATGCACGTACCACCTAAAATGTGACACATGGAAGAAATTATGAACCTAGTGCAACTACAGGGGTAAATCTAGGTGGTACTATACCTCACCAACTCTATTCAGAATCTGAAAAGGGCTGATGTATCTTAGATATAACTTGCCACCTCGGACAAATCTCCATAATCTCTATCAAGGTGAGACTCAATGGAACACATGGTCTCCCTCCTAGAACTCTAAGGGCCTCCGTCACCAGTCAACATAAGACTTATAATGGCTATGTGCAGTCTTCATCCACTCCTGGATGACCTGCACCTTCTCTGTGGTATCCCTCACTAACTTTGGACCCATGAGTGCTAACTCTCATGGGTTAGTTCAGCAAAGTGGTGATCTATAGGATCACTTGTAAAAGGCCTAAAATGGAACCATATTGACAGTGGAGTGGTAGCTGTTGTTGTATGAAAACTCCACCAGGAGTAGGTGATCCACCCAACTGTGGCCAAAATCTTGGATACAGGCACACATCATGTCCTCAAGAACCCGAATGGTCCTCTCCATCTAGCCATATGCCTGGGGATGAAATGTTGTTCTCATGTGTAGTTGAGTCCTAAATGCCTCATGTAATCCCTTCCACAACTGGGATGTAAAATGTGCATCATGATCTAAGACAATCATTTATGGCTCTCTGTGAAGACAAACTATCTCCCACATATAAAGGTGTCCCAAGCTCTCTACTAAACTCTACTCATAGATCGGTAGGAAGTAGGACGACTTGGTGAGTCGGCGAATGATCACCCAGATGGTATCGTGCCCCTAGAAGTGCATGGTAAACCCATCACGAAGTCCATTCATATTCCATCCCAATTACACTCTAGCACCTCTAGGGGTTGATTTAAACCTATTGGCACATGGTGCCCAACCTTTACTTGTTGGCAAGTGATGCATCAAGAAATGAAATCTTCCACTACCTTATTCATCCCTGAACACCAGAACTAACATCATAGGTCTTGATATATCTTTTCCACTCCCGGATATACCAACAAAGGGGGTGTATAAAATTACCTCAAGACCTCCTCCCGAAATATCACTGGTACTACTGTGCATCCTCTTAAGAGAATGACATGCTCCCCACCTTTCGAATATCCATCAAGGGTATGCCATGTAGACATCTGAGCACATAAAGTCACACAGTCAGTATCCCCAAGCCATGCCTCCCTGACTCATTGTAAGAGTAGAGGGGTGAAAACCATCGACTAGAGTTAAACTACTTCATCTCTATCCACAAAGGATATCTGCAATGTGGACAACTGATCCGACTCCTCTCTCAGCAAATGCGAGCTAGATCTCTTGAAAAGAGCGTCTTTCACCATGTTCCCCTTCCCAGGAGTATATACAATTTCAAAGTCATATTCTTATAGTAACTCTATCCATCACCTCTTTCTTAAGTTCAAATACTTCTGAGAGAAGATATAATTGAGACTATTTTGGTTATATTAGATGATAAATCGCTCACCCATCAGGTAGTGTTGCTACATATTCAAGATGAAGACTACCGCTACCAACTCAAGATCATGGGTTGCGTAGTTCTATTCATGCTGTCTCAATTGGAATGAGCCATAGGTAATCACTGCTTATCCTTGCATTAGGATAAAACCAATACCGGTCCCTAATGCATCACAAAACACTAAATACTCAACAAAATCCTCTAGTAATCTCAAGATAGGATAACTCATCAATATCTTCCTCAACTACTGAAAAATCTCTTGGAACTTCTCCATCCACATGAAGGGTTTCCCTTTTCGCATCAAAGCTATCAAGGATGCTGCTAATCTAGAAAATTTGGGCACAAAACTCTGATAGTAACCAACCAACCCAAGGAAACTTCACACCTCAATAACAGTCTTGGGTGGATCCCAAGCAAGCACCACCTCTATCTTCGCTGGATCCACTATAACTCCACCCTCTGAAATGATGTGTCCCAGAAAGTGGACCTATAGTATCTAGAACTAAAACTTTGAGATATTTTTGTAAAGTTGGTGCTCTCAAAGTATGTTCAAGTTTATCCTCAAGTGTATCAAATTCTCCTCCTCAAACACTGAGTACACTAGGATGTCATCAATGAAGACCACAACAAACTGGTCTAAGTAAGGCTGAAAGATCCTATTCATGAGCCCCATGAACACTGCTGGGGAATTAATCATGCCAAACGTCATCACTAATTACTCATAGTGGCCATACCAATATCTGAAAGTCATCTTTGGGATGTCCTAATCCCATACTCAAAGCTAGTGATAGCCAAATATGAGATCTATCTTTGAGAACAACCTTGCTTTCTTTAGCTAATCAAAGAGGTCACAAATCCTCATTAGTGGATGATTATTCTTCATGGTCACCTGATTCAGGCGCCATAAGTACAAAAATAATCTTAAGATCCCATATACATTCTTAGAAAACAAAACTGGGGCCACCCAGGGTGAAAAACTAGATCTCAAGAAGCTCTTCCTCTGCAAGTCCTCCAGCTGTACCCTCAACTCAAGAAGATCTACGGGAGCCATATGATATGCAGGTGTAGATATTAGTGCCTTCTTGGGGTATAGGTCAATGCATAAATCTAATTCCATATAGGGAGGTAATATAAGGACATCCTTAAGAAAAACATCCTCATATTCCAACACCATTGTGGGAAAATGAGGACTCATATCATCCACTACTTTGCGGGTAAGACTAGCCAACTAATGTGTGATCGACTGCACCCTCCTATGAGCGAGTCTTTCCTGTGCTGCATGTGTTTCCCTTTCATAGAAAAAAGAAAATATGGTTCCATAACTGTGGACACACCACACTATGTGCTTAAAAAAGTCAATCTAGGCATGAAATATGGATAACCAATACATACCGAGAATGACGTTGTAAGACCTTGATGCCGCCACCAAGAGATATCAACTGAAACTCTTGCCTCGAAGAGTAATTTCACACTATTGGCACCAATGTGTAATCATTAAATCCCCTCCCGTAGGAGTCTCTAAATTTAGGGTCGAGTCAATGGTTCCATTGAAATCTCCAAGTCTTGAACAAGGTTCGTGGTGAGAAAAGAGTGACTGTAAGTTGTATCTATCAAAACTATAGCTAGGGTGGAAAATATACAAATCATACCTCTAATAATCTTTGGAGCACCTGGGTCATAAGAATCCATAGCCTAAAACTGGCCTCATCCATATCCACTAGCTCCCTAAGCCTATGGTGGACCACCTGGGAGTGGTGGTGGTAGTACCTTGAATCTCCCCCCACCTCCTGCTCCTCTGCCATGCCCACTACCCTATGGACCACCCTACTCCTGCCTCCTCCTCTTCCTCGGTGGTCCCTCAATTGTCTACTGATTGTCCATACGACGAGTCGAGAAATATTGAGCTAGATGTCCCTGACCTCTACACAAGTAACAAAACCTATCCTTCAGCTGACCCACTCTACCCTAGGAGCACTGCACCACCGATCCCATTTTCTAGGGTCATCCCCTGGAGTGCTTGAATTTCTTGGGTCCCTGTGTCTACTATCGGCTACCTACCATCGAAGACTCAGCTTCTCGGTGCCTGCTTTGCCAGAAATCTCTCCACTACCAGGACTCACTCTAGTAACCCAACATATGTAGGGATGATAAGGGATATCATGGATGTCCTGATCTCTCAGCGTATCCCCTGCTCAAAGGTCCATACCCTAATCAACGAGTCCCGCACCATATCCATGGAGTAGCGAGAAAGATCTGTAAATCTCGCTGAGTACTCCACTACTGCCTGAATGCCCTGCTGTAGATGTAGGATCTTCTATATGCAACCTGAGTGTAATTTCTTTGGAAAGAACTCCTCCCCGAAGAGGCACTTAAAGTCCTCATAATAGAGAGTTGTCTCGTCATGCGTTTAGATCACTAAGATCCACCATTTCCCTACCGATCCCTTATGAAGACTCATGGCTAGGACTACTATCTGGTCAGCAAGTGTCCTCACAAGGTGAAAGACATGAGTAACTGCCTCCAGCCAATCCTTAACTATCTAGGGGTCTAGCTCACCCCTAAACCTGGGAGGTTGCTGCCTCTGGAACTCATGCAATCCACTCATCCTGTGTGCATCCTCAACTGGTAACACTGGTAGTAACTACTACCCAATGAGTGGTGGTATCTCTGGTGCACCACCCAGAAGTGCTATCTCTAGTACTAGTCCCTGTACCAATGCCTCATCACTATGTGGATCATCCTCATGATCATGCAATGGAATCCTTGCTAGATGTCTGCGTGGAGGCATCCTGAAACAGATCAAGATGTTCCGCATTCAATAGAGTATACTTAGTGAATTGACTCAAGAAGAACATGAGGACGCACCCAAATCCCATATGATGCATGTACCATTATTTCCCCTGAAACTAGTGTTCACATGTATTGAGTTTAAAAGAATAATTTAGAGTCCTGGTATATAGATACATCATCCAACGCACCAACACTGGATTCCCTGGCCTGAAAGACGAACTCAAAACACTCGACACTGTTGCCCCAAACCAACTTCACAGACTCCCAATCCTTAAGTAGAACCGACCCCTTTGGTACCACTATGTCATGACCCTTCCCAAAGGGGCCTATGCTATAACTACCCCAATCCCACCTCTAATAGGCCAGGGGATGACAATTAGAGCCGAGTAGGCATATCCCAATAATGGGAGGAATTTTCCTAAGTACCTACACACACACACACACACATCTCCAAGCCCAAAATTCTAAAATATAAAAACACTAAGTAGAAAAATCATGCATAAACTAGGATACCAACCATAGAGTACGATAATAGGAAAACTAGAAAATAAACAAGGTTGTAATACAAGCCCACCCAAAAATGAGTATTCCAAAGTGAATTCACAAGTTCTTAAAACTTGTCTGCAAAAAATACTACCTAAAGGGTAGGTGTGGAATAAATGTCTGAAGCTGAAGGATCACAACTCGTTTGTCCAAGCACTCTAAACACCACTTGGTCTTGGTCCACTAAGAACTCTGCCAAATCATCAATTATCTGTACAAGACACGACACGTGTGGGCAAATCCCATGCAAGGGTGAGTAAAACAATACTCAGTAGGACACCCCAAAACCAAAAAGGAATACCACTAAGAAATACATGAATTACACCATAAAGAAAACACATGAAGTACAATCAATATGGTCAGCTCACACAGGTATAAGTCTAAAGCATGAAGAGATGGATTTTTAGTTGTAGTCTATAGATGTCCTAGTTTCCATGACACACGAAGTGTCGATGGAACAGAGAGCATCGATGGTGCATGGAGATTTGATGGAATATGGAACGTCGATGACACACAAAGCATCGATGGTGAACAAATCATCCATGGTGCATAGAGCATCGATGGGTCATGCATCCCCCCAAGTCACGTAGTCACAAAGTCACAACCAGCCACAAGATTCTGCACTTAGCACACTCATTCTGAGAGAATCTACTCCTCAATCAATTAGTTCATATGAAAAATTCTATAAAAAACCCACTTAGAGTATCCCAAAATTACCGTCTCATTGAAAGGCTCCCAACACTATAAACGACTCATCAAACAGACACACAGTTTGAAAGATATAGTCATTTTTGTAAAACGGTCCGACCCGATCCGGCTAACCCAACTCGATCCTGTCCGGACCAAACCGGCCCGCTAAGTCTGCTGGGTCCAGTTCACTAGGAAACCTAAGTGGCCTAACTACCCTAGTCTAGTCCATCACATGCAGTCTGGTTTACTCCACCAAATGCGGCCTGCCCTGGCCGCGCGCCCTGGTCCACACTATCCGCCCTAACAACGTGACTCCCCCCGTGTTTCCCAGTCCCCTGCGTCACACCCCACTGGCCCACAACCCCCACATGCTCGCCGCCTTCAATATATGTGTCTCCTACAAGGCCTATTGGCCTTGTACCGCACGAGCTCTGACCACCATGCCACGCCGCTCCAGCTGCCACCTCCGGACGCTCTAGCCTCCACCTCCGCCCGTTCCAGTGGCCGCCTTCGACCGCTCCAACTTCCACCTCATGCCACCTGAATTTCTGTCACACCACGCCAGACCACCGTGTCAAACTCGTGCCTTTGGTCCCTTCTTCGGACCACTGGGGCTCCTACGATTCCTGAAAAATCGTTCTTTCTCAGATTTGGCCTCATCAAGTTCCGCTCTACACTATTGCAGCCTCTACGGTCGATTTTCCTTCAATCAGGGGGTCCGATCGTACTTAGAACCACCCAAAAACATCGAGTCATGACCAAGGGGGTTCAACAGTGAAAGCGCAAAGAACAAGGAATAGGGAAAGGAACCAATAAAGCATGAAGAACGAATCTCAGCCTTTGTTCATGTTAGCGTCAATTGTTTCTTGTTGAAAGGATGAATGTGAATGAAGAACCGGAAATCATACAGATTATTTACCCTTTTAAAAAACCCCACAATTTAACCATCCCACAAGAATGACTGAACTTCATATCAACCTATTTTTTGGTTGGTTTACATTTTTAATTAAATCTAAGAAGGGAAATAGGAAATCACAAAGAGATCAACATCCTAACATGTGGTTGGATAATTCATTGATGAAGAATGGAGGTCTGTGTCATCGTCGATCCTTGATCCACCAACATTCATTGTCGAGAGAGTTTTATTCCATGCCTCAGAGGAATTCCAAAGTTATGGTGATAACCTTGAATTCCTAACAAAGCTTTCATTAAAAAGAAAAACTCCACTATGTCTAATAAAATATTTTTATTAAAATATTTTAATGACGGTTACGTCCAAATTTTAACTTTCACAGTCAACCAAAATCGATCGATGTTAGGCCCTACATAAGGTAAAGTCACTACTCTTAATGTAATGGTGCCCTCAGATTTCTAATCTAGGCACCTGTTTAGGAGTTATTCCACTATTTTAGGAAACCCTCCCACACGTGTTGTTAAAAACTTAACATTTTTCAACAAACTGTCCTGGGAACACCGACCATAGGAATCATACGCCATCTCAGTGCCTGTTCTTGGAATTTTCCCAATTAATTTATAAAAATAAAATCAAAGAAAAACCAAGTCATTAAATAATCATTGTCTAAAATTATCAAGACAATCCGAGCATGTTTTCTCAATTTTCAGTGAGTAACAATTTTTTGTATAAAAATGTCAATTTTAACCTGATAACAGACACTTGGAGTCATATAGGTCACACCATACATCTTATTAAGGTGTGGTTGATTTCTAATATCCTAAATGACTCATCGATCATTTTACTAAAGTATAAAAATAATCAGAATGTGTTTCCTAGATTTTGAGTACACCACTTGTATTTTTTACTAAACTGTCATTTTAAATTGTAAACACACACTTTGATCCATGCAGGTGACATCATGTGTGGGTTTGACATGAGAATGATTCATACATATCAAAAATTAATTATGAATTCTTGTCTCAAATTATAAAGACATGTGGTGAAAAACATTATTTCAATAAGTCACCCGAAACACTTTCATAATGGATTTTATCTTAAGTGAGAAGTTTTGTGTGCACTTTTAAAAAATTGTTCTCAATTACAATCATGGTATGATCCCCATTCTACTTAATTTCAAAACAAATTTATTACTTTCAATACAATGTTTCTTATCCTCCTTTACCTCGGTCTCCACCTTGATCTATGCCTCTGCCTTCTCCTCTACATCGGTCTCTGACTCCGACTCTGCCTCAACCTGCACCTGCGCCTCTGCCTATGCCTACGCCTCTACCTCCACCTCTATTATTTCCCAACAATTTTATTGTTTTTAGTTCAGTGCTTCTAAACAAATTGATTTACTCTATTATAATTCTTCTTGAGAAAGAGATAAAATATAATATATAAGCATTCTAACACTAATGCTACACCCCCAAATATATTTCGACATTCATAACTCATACTAGATCACAAACATAGTAGGTAATCACCTAAATTTGTTGTTGACATACATTATGAAAAAAGTACGCTTCCCAATCATCCCTAAACAAATTGATTTCTTCTTTTGAGTAACTAGGTTATCGACAATATTTATAGTATTGAAAAAATATAGACAAACAAATTATTGTGAAATATATTTAATGAAATTGTAATTACTATTAGAAATTAACTGTAGGGGGATGCTGGTCTTTTCATGTTTTATGATTTCTCTCATATATTTTCAAACATAATATCCATAATCGGTGTCATTATATTATTTAGGACATTGTAGAAACCTTGAACAAAATAAGTAAATTGTTTTGAAATGTTTTGATAGTTAAATATTTATATATATACCTTAATTTTTTTTCCATTTTAGTAATCAACTTGATTTATCCCTTGAGACACCGACTGCATGCCATGATCTAGCCTGTATTGAACAATCACCCTATTATAAAAAAAATCTTTTTAAAACACATATTGAACATATAATTCAATGTTTATCTATAAAATGTTGATTTCAGTGTATTACATATTCACAATACACATTATGTGTGATTTATTGGTTTCATATCCATGCATTGGATCCAAAAAATAAATATTTGGGGTGTCCATATTGACTTATATCATCATCCAATGCATCCTAAAAAAACAAAAACAATTAAGTAATACAAAAATTAAAAATATATTTTCTATGATTAGATTGTAGAGTTTTACCTTCGCATTGCAGGAATAAAAAAGAGTCTATTGTTTTAGGATTTTTTATTAAACGCTTCAAGTAACTGATCTTTTTTATTATTAATTTCTTCCTCATTCAAAGTAAGTTCTGACATAGAAATTACAGAGGTATTAATGGATCCAAATAATGCTTCGTACAATCTTCCCTTTATATAGTTGTAATATAAATGCATATACAAAATATGAATAGTTATTAACTTTAATAAACATATTATCTCACTTTTTGGATAGAGGTATTATGAAAATGTACCTTATGTATGTATTCAAAATTGAGATGGCGGCCATTCATGCTTGAGAATCTCAGTTAGACTCCCGAGACCAATTATGTCTATAAAGGAATATCCACATATTTTTTCTTCTCATTCAATGTAAGGCATAGTTTTATCTTTAAATGTGGTCTCTGAATGAAGTTATAATGATAATAAATGTTTCTCTGGAACTAGCGGGGGGAAGGTACTCTGATAAGGTCATTTTTTTCTTGGTTGATTCATTAGATTTTCTTGATTCAAACTTCAATTTCCCCACCACTTTATCCACCTGTAATATCATACCTCACTTCATATATTTTATCATCAAATATTAAAAGTTTTTCATATGAAAAATTTTGTTAAATATGCACCTCATGTATCTTTATAAGATTAGATGACCATGCTATGAAAGCTCTAATAACATATTTGAATGTTGTAATATCCATACCATCAAGTGGAATAAGAAACTCAGTAGTCATCTCATAATATACCTCAATCCCCACTCTCATGTGATCTTTTGGGAGGTCTTTATTGTGTAGATGGTATCCCAGGATATTATAAAATATACTCATCATAACACGGTGGTACTTGGGTGTTGACAGATACAAATCACATGCAACTATACCCTAAAGAATTTTAGTAATATCAAGTTATTGGAAGTTGTTTGATTCACATTTAAGAGAAAGAGTAATGAAAAAATTGATTACCCTAGGTAAGGTATGAGGTTGGGGGGAATGACTAGCCTCAAAGCTAGTGGGATCATTTGGTTCATGTGAAAATATTTTCTTCACTGTCGGTTCACTTTGATCCTTTCTTATACATTCGTGTGCCAAACCAGACCACAAAACAATATCTTGTAGTGAGTCTATTTGTGTCTAAAATCATCTCACTATATTATACGTATATTCATGTGGTTTTATCTTCTTGAAATAGGTTCAAGGAGAGAATAAAAAAACTAATCCTCTAATTCAACCATATTATTTAGGATGCTTCAAAGATACTAAAAGTAGCTTTTCTTCTGGTACAGTCATTGTCAATTCTTGTGTTTAAACCATATAAAAAATATAAAAAATAATAGACATTTTTATGTAATATTGTTATAAAGCATAATAATTACAATTATATCATACTTACACATGATTCCCATAAAATATTTGTGTTTCCATCAACTAATTTACCCTCCCTATTTAAACGACCCTCCTTCCATATCCCATGATGTGGGATGGAAGTGGATTCAGATTTTGATGCATCAATATGAATATAAATAAAGAAACATATTTTGTTTCATATCATATAATTAAAATTTTACTGTTGATTTAAAATACATACAAATTTCTTCTCTAATAAAGCGTACCCCATCCTTGTTTTGTGATAGGGGTACATTGGTTTTGGTGCACGTTCTTTATTTGCAGCACTCTTTTGTTTCATAAATTAAAAATTTTGAATCAAGTTGGATAAAATAAATAATGTAAAATAATATATTATCGACTATAATGCACCTGAAATGATTTCTCATTGCGAAGATTGATGAAAGAGGTCCATTTTTTATGCTTTATAATGTGTACATAGCTAAGTGGTGGGTGGGGATTTATTTTCCCCTCATCATCCCTAATATGTAACTTTGTAATAAGAGTCCAGAAGCCTCTATGAAATTTCTAGGGGCTATTAAGACAAATTTATTATATAAATATTATAAAATAAATTAAGTCTGCAAGGAATAATGAAAATTAAATCAATGTTTCAATATATTTTTTTTAGTAAAATAGAGAAAGTATATTGTAACATTACTGTTATATCTTTTCAAAGGATTTCCTTTGTTACAGGTTGGATGTGGCACCATGAATCAATATCAATAACCACATTCATTCTCATTGTGACCCCAAGATAACTAATGAACATAGAATTTTTGGGGTTAATAGGTTGGCCTTGTTGATTCAAACCATCCTAAAATTTTATACCCTTACTTATTTCCTTGATAATTTTATTCACCACTGTGATGTTCTGTCGTCGTTGTTTTTTTCATCAAAATATTTTTGATCCCCTAATAATTCTGCAGTTTCATCATCAACAGTCTGTTCTTCCTTGGGATTGGTAACATCATCATGTGAATAAGACATTGTCTGTATGAGTAGTCAAACATTTAATTTGTCTTGAATAAAAAAAATAAAATACACTCCATGCATAAAAATCCACAATTTCATGAATCTTACATGAAAATTGTTACTGTATTGAACAAAGATATAATACATCAATACTATAGTACAACTAACCTTAACTACCTTTATTTAATCCATCCTTAGACATTTATTTTCTTCCATCTCTTAATGATGGATTAGACCCCCTCATTCAAACTAGTCATCCTCACATCATTGTGGTTCCAAAGTTCCTTGATGATATACCTCCTGAATAGTTGTTATTGTATTTTATTATTTGATATTTATCTCCCATCTTTTGTGGACATCCACCTATGTTTCTTGAAATAATCTAACCAAAATTCATCCCATGATCATTTTGGATGACTACTGCTCAAAGTAGTTCAAGAAACATAGGTGAGATGGGGGATGAGTCTCAAGCAACAAAATGCAATAATAACTTTTTGGGAGATGAAAGTTGAGTTGCCACTGAGGTTAAAAAATAACTTAAATGAAATTTTAATTATGGATTATAACATATTACATTAAAAAATAAAGAAATGAACATTTAAATCCACATGAATTACAATCACAATAATTTACTTACATTCAAAAACATTTATTGTATCCCACTTCCTATGAAATGTTTCTTTTATGGTAGGGCTTAGGGCATACAAAAACTTGTGGTGGTATTGATGTGAGGTAGATGGGAGAGCTTGACAACCAAACATTTCTCCATGATTCCAATAGAAATTATCCTAAAGATGAAGTCTAAAACAAGGCTGGAGATCTCTGCTCATTGTGGGAGGAATACCTTCAAGAGTCAGATTAGATGACTCATTATAGTAGTATTCTCATCCAAGTATTCTTAACTGTGGAATTTTAATAGGATCCAATGTGACCTCACTCAAAATAAAAGTAATTTTTTATGAAGTGTTGTCAAAAGTAACTGAGTGATTTGTATAAGAAAATGTGTATCAAGAAACCAAACAAATTCATTCATTATGTTTTGATTAATTTTTCAGTGTCATTTTTTGTGTTCCTAGAAAAAAGTAAATGAGGAGGATGAAAGGCTGAAAGAGTTGAAGAATGAGTTGGGAGATGAAATATTCAAATCCATGGCGGTGAATTTGACGAAGATTAATGAATACAATCTGAGCGGGAGGTATGTTGTAAGGGAACTTTGGAACCACAATGATGGGAGGAAGGCTAGTTTAAAAGAGGAAGTCTAATTCATCATCAAGATATGAAAGACAATCAAGCATCTTAGGAAGGATTAAATAAAGCATTACTACAAAACCAGTGTTTAATAGTGATGGTATTTATCAACAAAAAAGAAAGTGCTGATAAATTTAACCCGTTATCAACGATTTTTTTAACACTAATAAAGGACCCCTTTATCAACGCTTTATTTTTAGCATTGATAAAGGAAACCCTTTATCAGTTCTTTATTTTTAGTGCTAATAAAGGCTACCCTTTATCACTGCTTTATTTTTAATGCTGACAAAGGATACACTTTATCAGTGCTATATTTTTAGCACCCATAAAGGAGTCCTTTATCAGTGTTTTTAGCACTAATAAAGCTCTGAATAAATAAAATGAAATAATTAAATAAATAAAAAATAAAAAATGAGTTTTTTTTAAAAAATATTACAAATTTTATTAATTAAATAATTATTGATAAAAATGAATAAATTTATTATAGTATATATAAATTATAAATACTAATAAATAGTATGTATTAAATATATAAATATGAAAAATAAAAATTAAATAAATAAAAATTAAAAACAGTAAATTGAGAAAAATATTAAACATTTTATTAATTATATGATTATTGATAATGTTAATAAATAGTATATATTAAATATATAGATATATATTAATGTATATAAATATGATTTATATATTACAAAATATTTATATGCTATATTTAGTGAATAATGGTTTATAATTAAAAATTAATATGAATTAAAAATACTGACTAATTACATAAAGTAATGGACATATAATTGAATGTTATTCGATTTTTCAATTTAACATAGATCAAATGTGTGTTATATTTATTTTACATATACGTAATTAATGCATTTTTATATACAATGCACACACACAAAACTTATCCATTTTTTCAACATTATTAAAGTGTACTTAATTTTAATTTATTCAATTTCACTCATTTTTAACACGCATGCACTTAAAATTAGATATTCATTAATAATGTTAAAAAAATATTTGTAGAAAAATATTTATAAAAAATATATTTAAAAATGTACACATTATATTTATAAAATTATATATTTATAAATATAAATAAATAAATATTTTTTAAATTTATTTATATAATTATAAATAAATAATTATATATGTTTAAATAATTATTAAATTTATAATAAATTTACTTAAATAATGAATATATTTACTATATATATATATTATATATATATAATTATATAAATATATATAATGATGTAAATATTATTTTTTAAAAATATTTATATAATTATAAATAAATAATTATATATTTAAATAATTATAAAATTATAATAAATATATTTAAATAAGGAATATATTTACTATATTTATATTTATATATATTGATTAAGTATATATATATTTAAATTTTTTTATTTATAATTATAATTATAAATCCTTTATCAATGCTTAAGTAATAAGCGTTGACAAAAGAAATCTTTATCAGCGCTTTTTTTAGCATTGATAAAGATGAGGCTTTATCAGTGCTAAAAAAAGAACTGATAAAAGTCATATTTATCAGTGGTAAAACTTTAGTGCTGATAAATATGGATTTTATCAGTGCTTTTTTAGCGCTGATAAAGACCTACCTTTATTAGAGCTAAAAAAGCACTAATAAAAGTGTCCCGATCTAATTAAAAATACCTAACTTGTTGTGAACCCATCTTGATATTAGAAGCTTTCTGTGAAAGCTACCCATTTCCGATGCTCCTATTTAATGAATCGAAGCTCGAATCACACAAACCCACTCAAATCAAAGAAACCCACTGCCTCCAGTTGCTTGAACATCATCCGACATATGACATCTGGTTGTAGTTAGGGTTTTTGAAGAAAACATCAAGATCTGAATCTGAGGGTATTATATTTTCTTCAACATGCCTATGTTTTCTTTTATAGGTTTCGATTTTCTTTCTATATTTATCATTTCAAAATATAGATCTGAGGGTTTCCATTTTTACTTTTTCAGTTCTGATTTTCTTTCTGTATTTGTGCTCTAGCTGTTGTATGATGTTTTTCTTTTGTTTATGATCCATTATTTGCTTGACTACTATTCTGGATATCATATTTTGGTCTTTTTAAATTGTTGTTTTGAATCAATTTGCTTCACTGTCTACATCTATACCCCACCTTGCTCTGCAAGCTTAATTTTTTCACTGTTTTGAAATCTTAGTGAATCACCTCTGTTCCAAAAATAAACCAATTAAATAAATATTTATGCCATTGTATAAATAGTGGAGGTTTTGGATATAAAAATATTAAATGAATGAGAAAATTTATTTATCAAACCAATTATCAGTCTGATGATGGTGCGAAGAAGCAATATAAGCTAATTTTATGCAATTCATGTAAGGGAATTTATTTATTTAAATTCTATTTTAATATTATGATGTAAGAGTTTTTCCTTAAAAATTTATTTACTTAGAATTATTTTGTTTTATTTTAATATAAATCTTAGTAAGTGAGATTCCATATTTATTTATTTTCAATGTCTCTTTTTTTTCAAAAATACTATGGGGTTGTATTTATTTTACTATGTTGTGATATTCTACTATAAGGGTTACATATATTTTTATCAATTTAAGTTTATTTTATAAAGTTATATATATATATGCGTGTGTGTGTAAATATATATCTTTCTATTTATTTATATAAATTTTCATAACTTATTAAGTAAGGATTATTTTCTAATTATTTATTCACAAATTATGGTTCTGGATTTCCAAATTAGGATGGGATTATAATTATTTTCATTACAAATTATGTTTAAATATGCATTTTGTTTTTCAATTATGTGTATTATAAATCCCATGATATATATATATATGTATTTAAATGCGTATGGGATAGACATTGCAAGGGTTGGTGTTTTTTTCTCCTTTGTTTGTGATATATCTTATTGATGTGTATTATTGATTTATGACAACTTCTTTATGGGCATCCTTAGAATCTCAAGGATGGGTCAATGTGTATTAGATAACCTACCTAGAATCCTCAGGTTTCTACATCATTTGTTCCAAAAAATAGAATAGAAGTTATCAAATTCTATATATTAGAAATTATTCTTAGGTATTCATCATTTTAGTTCGATATATACATTTTAGGACTATATATACATTTAGTTAACATTAATATAATTTATACTTAAATAACCAATAAAATATTGTAAACTCATATTATTTTCAAAATAATAAAATTAGGTAACTATATATAGATTTTTTTGAAATAATTAAACTTTCCAAAATTTAAATAATTATATTTTATACACAATTACCCAGAATAATTATTATTTATAATTAATATAATTTAAAATTTATTATTATTAGTATTTTTTTAGTTTTATTAGAAAAAATAGTATTATATGTATATATATAGAATAATATATTTTATATTTATATAAATCTAAATATGATAAATAATATCCACACATATATATAATTATATTCAAATAAAGTTACTAATATAATACATATATATATAATGTATATATAACATATTTAGGTATATTAATTTTATTTATCTATATATCAAATGAGGAGTGGCCTCTATTTTATAGTTTTTGAAGTTGGAAGGCGTGAACCCCATTCAGGTTTATTGCATATCGAGGTAAGTGTAAACGAAGTACACACCTCCATCGACCTATTTTTCCAATCATATAAAACCCAATCATTTTTAATAAAATAAAACCTATTAAAAAAACTAAGTTTTATCACAAAAATAATTATAAAAAAATCCTCAACAAATCATTTTATTAAAGTTTTATTCGGATTCTTATGGATAAATTAGAGGATAAAAATGAAAGTAATTCATCATTAACTCTGCCTCCATGTCAAATAAAACAAAATAATTATAGTAACATACACTCGTTAGTTGAAATTACACTGTAGCAACCCAAGACCCCTGGCTGCGCAAAACTACAATTGCGTATTCTGATTCTTCCATCTCCACCCTCTCCATTTATTTCCCACCCTTTACTCTATCATTTCTATGGTTGCGTGGAGCTTTGATCTGGAAGTAGTTGCTGGCAATAGAGGTGTCAAGTTAATAACTAGTGCCAATGGTGTAGTTATCACAAATGGGAGACATTTCCCCTTTTAGATAACATGATTAAGTATAATTTTCATCCTCATTAGCTTTATCCCCCAAACATTTATTATTTCATTTTGTTTCCTTGAGACTCATCCCCCATCTCTTTTATGTTTCTTGTACTACTCTGATCATTAGTCATCCCATGGATGACCACTACTTAGAGTATTTCAAGCAACATAGGTTCATTTCTATAAGAGATAGAGGATGTGTGTCAAATAACAAAATGTAATGATAAATGTTTGGGAGATGAGCTGATGAGGATGACAATTGTACTTCATTGTGTTCTCTAAAAGTGGAAATATCTACCATTTGTGAGAATTACACCATTGACACTAGTAATTAACTCGACACCTCCATTTAAACCAAATCCTTCCAGATAAAATCTCCACAAAACCAGAGAAATGATAGAGTGAAGGGTGGGAAAGAAATGGAGAGGGTGAAGATGGATGAATCAGAATACGCAACCGCAGTGCTGCACAGCCCGGGGGTCTTTGGTTGATACAGTGTAATTTTATCTGATGAGTGTATGTTAATAAAATTAATTTATTTGATTTTATGTGTAAGAATAAGTTACACCTCAATCCGACACATGGTGTGACCGATATGACTCAAAGTGTATCTTTTTATTTAAAATTAACATTAATTTTAGTAAAAAGGACAACACATCTAATCAAAACCAATCAACCACATTCACATTGTTTTGATACTTTATGAAAACAATCCATAAGTTATTTTTGAAATATATGAATTAGAATCATTTCAATCCTATACATGATGTGTCCAGTATGACTCAATGTATCCGTTATCAGTTTAAAATCAACATTTTAGTTCAAAAAGTGTCACTCACTAAAAATCAAGAAAAAACATTCAGATTGTCTTTATAATTTAGGAAAATGATTCATAAGTCATTTATGATGTGTATGAATTGGTATCATGTCAAAATGACACATGATATGACTAGTATGAGTCAAAGTGCGTGTTTCCAATTTAAAATGACATTTTAGTAAAAAAGAAAATCAACATACACAAAAATGATAAAACACATTCAGATTATTTTTAAAGCTTTAGGAAAATGATCCACAAGTCATTTGAGATGTATAAGAATCATTCAAACCACAATCTAACACATGGTGTGATCAGTATGACTCCAAGTGTGTTTTTTAATATATAAGTATCATTTTAGTTTAAAACGCGCATTGCATCACCAAAATAGAGAAAATGAGTCTATATTGTTTTCTTTTCATTTAAATTATGTATTCATAATTTATTTTTATGATTTCATGGTGTTTTTGGTACTACAGTGTGCTGTTACATCACACTGCACTGGTGGGGTAGTTTTTAGTAATAACACATTGTAGTATGCCCCTTTATCAGGGATTTTAAAAGCGTAGATAAAAATATGCTTTATCAACATTTTTGAGCACTGATAAAAGACTCGGGTTTTTAATCTCGCTCTAGTATTCAGTGCTTCTACAACACTGATAAATTCTATTTTTAGTGATTTTAAAGGCCTATTTTGTAGTAGTGAAGGTAGTGAAGGCTAGTTGTACTGCAATATTGAAGTATTATATCTCTGTTCAATATAGTAACAATTTTCATGCAAGATGAATGAAATTGTGGACTTTTAATCATGGAGTGTATTGTATTGTATATCTATCTTAGAAAAATTAATCCTTATTTACATAACCTTATTTGTGAAACCCATGGTCCCTTTTTATGAAAATTTATTTATGTTTCTTATGACTATTATGTGCTGTATGCTTCTTTCACAAGGATTCCTCACCTTCCAATTTTGGATATTTTTTTAATCCACCGTAAGATCCCTCCAATAACATACATCCCTTTAAAGGGTGAATTTTTCAACACATGGTTAGTATTAATATATATATTTTTACTCTTATAAATGAAATTAATATATTCAATGCAATCCTAAATTTATTATTATGATATATTACAATAAAATCATATAGGAACCATATATACTATATGTTCCCATCATTAAAAATTATACCACATAACTTGAAGTAGATATACAATTACCTCTAGGACATGAGGATAAATATAAGTTCTAGAATAATGAGGATGTTCATTGGATCTTTCCTAAAGAGATATAGGGGTTAGAGTGGTGACATATTCTATATTAATGTAGAGATTCACATAATTTTACCCTTACAAAAACAATAATATTTTGAGAAATAGGCATAAAATAATCTATATTAAATGTGAACCCCCTGCCCTTCTCTCTCATTCATTTCCTTTTTAATAAGTATTTTCATACTTTAAATATAATTTAAAATATGTTATAAGAATTATTTTAAATATAAGTATGAAACAACTAACTAATAGCATCGATAAAAAAGGTTTCTAAATAAACTCAATCAATTAAGAAGTTATATAAACCTAATCATCACTAATAAGTAAATAAGAATACACTATTTATTTATTATTCATGTTTCTATTAATATAAATTTATAATTGATTCTAGAAAAAAATTAAACAAAGAAACATAAGAACATTACATTTCATATATTCTTATCAATTCCTACCTATAAACTCCTAAATAAGAGGCATAAGACTTAAGAAGATAGGTCAAGGAAAAAATAATAAAAACCTAGACTTCATATGGTAACTCAAGTATACAACATAATTATGCTATTCATACATATTTATGGATTACTTATTAGGCCTGAAAAGTTTTTTCTTTTGTATATAATCAATACCAATATCCCTACTTTCACTCTCATTCCATTTTGTAACATTTTTGACCTACTATACCCAAATAGTTCCCAATTCAGGTCAGAACATCACCTCAGACACACTTCCTGACCACTAAAGTCTTGTGTCAATGCTAAGGGATATAGATAACATTACCTTTGCAGTAGGGCATGGTGCAGAATCTATTTTATTTATCCATAAAAACCCATACATATATATTGACTAACTTTACCATATGAAAACATCCTTCTCTTTCTTTGAAACCATTTTCTATAGAAGAAAAAGATGAAATAGAACCACTTATTTTATTTTAGTGGTGAGGAGATGAGATGTAGGGTTCTTCATGGTTATGAATAGTGCAAAAACGCAAAATGCGGAACCCAAAAAATCAAACAACGATAGAGGAAAAGTAGAAAATAACATACATTTGATTCTAGCCTTGATTCGTCTGAGGGAACGTAGAGGAGTCACACCAGTAGCAGAGGAGTTCCACGAGAGCTTGAAAATCGCGAGTGACTGAGTCACAGTTAGGGTTCTTTTAAGTAGTCTAGGAACACTTTTAATAGTAATTTCATAAAAGCACTGATAAAGATCCCTTTTATGAGCATTAAATTGATAAGAACTGATAAAAGATATATTTATCAGCGCTAATGTTTTAGTGTTGATAAATATATTTTTTAACAATGCTTTTTTAGCACTGATAAAGATCGATCTTTATTAGCACTAAAAAAGTGCTGAAAAATATTCATTTTATAAGCACTAAAATTTTACTACTGATGAAGGATTTATAATTATAATTATTTAAATAAATTTATTATAATTTTATAATTATTTAAATATAAATAATCATTTATAAATATATTTATTTATAAATATTTATTTATAAATACATTTTTAACATTATTAGTGGATATATAATCTTAAATACAAGAATTTTAAAAATAAGTGAAATTGAATAATTCAAAATGAGTACACTTTAAAAATATTGAAAAAATGGATAAGTTTTATTAATTAAATATAAATCATTTTAAAAATATAGATATATATATTGAAAATACTAAAACATAGTAAATAAATATATATAAATAAATAATAGAAAATGATCAAATTCAAAAATAAAATAAAAAGTAAAAAAATAATATTAAAAATGAATACCCTAACTATAATAGTATTAAAAATAAATAAATAAAATTGACCAATTAAAAACATAATATATTAAATGTATCTATTATAATGAAAATTCTAAAATATACTAAAATTTGAATAAATTATATAAATATTAGGTGTATGTGTTTCTATATATTGCGTAAATATATTTTTATCTATGTTTCTATATAAAAATTCATTAATTACATATATATATGTACGTGAAATCAATGTAACACATGACGTTTGATATATGTTAAATTGAAAAATCAAACAACATTAACAATGAATAAGACATTAATATGTTTTTAATTAAAATTTTATTCACTATATATATATATTTAATATATATTATTTATTACTATTTATAATATATATATATATATTATACTTATTCATTTTTATTAATAATTGATTCATTAATAAAATTTTAAATAATTTTGTAATTTATTCTTTTTTAGTTTTTTTGTTTAATTATTACAATCTATTAATTTTATATCTATATTTAATATATAATATTTATTAATATTTATAATCTATATATATGTATATTAAATTTATTCATTTTTATCAATAGTTATTTAATTAATAAAATGTTTAATATTTTTCTTAATTTACTCAGTTTAAATTTTTATTTGTTTAATTATTTCATTTTATTCATTTTAAATATCTATATATTTAATATATACTATTTATTAATTTTTAAAATTTATATATATGTATATTCCATTTATTCATTTTTAACAATAATTATTTAATTAATAAAATTGTTATTTTTTTAATTATTTCATTTTATTATGGACCTTTATAGGACTAAAATAAAGCACTCATAAAGGTTCCCTTTTATCAGCACTAAAAAAAGCACTGATAACGGGTGCCCTTTATTAGCACTTATTTTAGGGCTGATAAAGATGGACTTTATCAGCACATTTGTCTAGTGCTGCTAAATGCTAGTGCTGTTAAAAGCATGTTTTGTAGTAGTGAAAATCACAATGAGAAGGTCATTTGACCATTATAAATGTGTTTTAGTGGGAGATTTGGTTATACCCACTAGGTTAAATACCCAAAGGGGGTGATTCAAGATATAATATATTAAAACACTCCCATGTTTGGATCATGTATCATTGTTAAACAAAACACTATTCTCTCTGTTTCTTGTAGCAATGTATGATCAAAAACGAAAAAATTCATGGGAAATGACAATTTTACTTGATTTAACCTTAATTGAGCTAGTCCAAGGATCATACAAAGGAAATTTACCAATGTACCAAATACACTACATCACACTACTGTTACAATGTTTAGAGTAGACTAACTATTATGACAACCCATATTTTAATACACTTTAATTCATGATTTATTACATAAAGATACACTTAATACAAACCTAGAATATCATGAGGCCTCATGTATTTGGGTAATTAGGTACATAACATAAAAACTTACAAAATAAATAGAATAAAATTATTTAAAAACTCCAGAATATGTGTTTATATTCCATGGATCTTCTAAAACTGCACAGAATAACCTGGGGATGTACATAAGAAAGGAGTGAGCTATAAAGACAAGCAATGGAATAATCAAATAATAACATAATGAAAGTAATACATATTAGTAAATAGTAATATCAATGAGACATAAAAGGGGTGAGAATCATAATCTTTAACAATGAAGAATGATATATCATGATAACATCAAGGCAACATATGAATGTGGCAATACAATAAAACATGAAACACACATAAGTCAAAGATAACTGCCAAGACAACATCACATGGTGGAAAAAGTCCCATAATATATTATGTTAAATTACTAATCCCATACATAAAATATCATGATACAAAAATATTACCCAATTAATTGGAGGACTATATAATTTCTTCCCCACTCATCACGTTCATATCATGTACATGCATAAGTGTTCCACATAGATCACACAACATAAGGATATATTTCATCACTTTTAATCCCATGATTAATGAGTGTGAGATACATACATGGATTTACCAAATAAATTAAGGATAAACACATCTAGTTTAATACCCTTGAGTGGAAATGGGGATTTATATTCACTACACAATTGTTTGGAATAAAAAATTGTAGGCTAATTTCGACTACATAACAATGGTGCATAAAGATTTATAAAAGGTATTAATGAGATTTAAAGGGGTACCTAATCACTTTAAAATCACAAGGAAAGTAATATATATGTAAAATAATATATAACAACATGAACAATTATAAATTAAAAGGTATAATATAAATAAAGTTCTTAAATAAAGAAGAGAATGAGATGACCCCTTACCTCAAGAGGGTGCTTCTTAAAGCTTAGGAGGAGCTTCATGAGAGATTAGAGGAACCTTGGGAGGTCTCTATAGAGGGAAGTGTAGATTAACTTCATGCTCAAAGAGTTTTTAGTGAAGTGGAATGAGAGTTTGGGTAGGTTTTTATAGCAGAAGAGAGGAGAATTCTTTATTAATTTCCAATCTTAGGTTTTGGACTCTATATGATAAAGTAATCAAATCCAAAAAACTTACCATGGGTTTGACCATAGTTTCTAACAAATAGGATTTTTTTTAATTATTTTATAATTATATGAACCAAACACATTAAAATAATACCTTTGGTGATGTAGAAGCGAGTCATGTTTATAAATAATTGATTTTAAAATCTTAAAATATTATATAGGTTTTGGATGATTCATTAAGGTTTTATAAAATTAAGAAAATAACATTAAAAACATATTATTTTAAATGGGAAACAAATTTTTTTTACTTATACATTTTATGGAATATATTACATCACTTTTGGGTCATTATGATATCATAATACATACCGTATATTTATACTGTATTTAATTTTTACCCAAAAATTCGATTATCTCATAAAATTATGAAAAATTCACCATTGGATAATTTAAATGTGATGATTTAAAAATTAATATTTATTTTATCAAAATAATTCTATAAATATGATAATTTATACTTTTAAATAAAAATCCCCATTTATTGAAAGATACTGGGTTTCTTGACAATAACACTTTTTCTAACTCTTATAAAAATTACATTTGACTTCATAAAATTATATTATCATTTATATTTAATAAATATTATTTAATAATAATATTTTATTAAAAAATAATTTATTTCAAAAATTCTTGAATTCATCAAAAAGAGTGTCTTGTTTGAAACTATATATTTCCCCAAAATACATTTTTTGTTTCATCATATCAAAATCTATTTTTATAAAAATTACCATTTAATAATTATAAAGTAATAATAAAATATAAATATAATAATTAATTTATATAAAAAAATATACAAATTCACTTTGTATGGGTCTAGAAACATATCCCTTTATGACACTAGTGAATTCCCTAAGGGTATGGTGTGCCATGGTGAGATTTTATTAGGGTGGTTTGATGAACATGGTTTGGGTCGTGACCATGATGAGATTGAACTTCTCCCATAAACAGTTTCAATCTTGATTTGGTTATTGAATATTGGATTGGATTGGTCAAGAGAAAATCCCAATGATACTATCTCGCTTAGAATCTCTGACAAATGGGCTTCATAGGGTATGATCCTACTGGTCGAGGCCATCACTTCCTTTGTCTATGTCAAATGGATTTATCATAAACCTATATATATACTAATCATATGATCATTGTATAATTTCTATACTATAAATGGTTATGATGATTAATGGTATTTTAAATCTGATATGATATAACTTATAACAGTATAAAATAACTAAAGTAGTGCATGGGTTTTCTATAATTTCATTTCTTAATAAGGAATTCACTCATTTTAAAAGGAAATTTCATTTATAAATGTTCAAGTCATTACATTATTCCCCCTTCAAAAATTTCACCCTCAAAATTTCATTCCTGAACGAAAATAGATTAGGGAAATTATATTTCATCGCTTCTTCTAGTTCCCAAGTCAATTCCTCAAACTTGTGGTTTCTCCACAACACTTTGACCAGGTGAGTTGTCTTGTTTTTTAGAAATTTATCTCTATGATCTAATATCTTCACTGGTTTCTCCTCATATGAAAGATCATTATCCAATGGTACCACCTATGGATTCATTACATGTTAGTGGTCTGATATGTACTTATTCAAAATAGATTTATAGAAGACATTATGCACTTGAGATATGTTCAGCAATAATACTATTTGATAGGTCACAAATCTGATACGATCAAGGATCTAAAAGGGGATGATGTATCTTGGACTAAGCTTTCCCTTCTTCCCAAAACTCATGGATTTCTTCTATGGAAAAATATGAAGAAACACCTTATCTATGACCTTAAACTCCAGGTCTCATCAATGATTGTATGTATATAGTTTCTATTGAATTTTCATGGATTTTATGTAATGAAGAATAGTTTGAACCTTATCTATCTTATCTTATATAATATTAGGTCCCATCATCTCATGCTCTCAAAATTAATCACAACATGTCGGAGTCCAACACCTCTTCCCATACAGAGCCTCATAAGGTGCCATTTGAATGATAGAATAGAAACTGTTGTAATATTAGAACTCCACTAGGGGAAGGTGTTGTTCCTAACATCCTTGAAAATCCATTGAATAATATATTAGTACATCCTATATAGTTTTAATGTTTTTTTTAGACTGACTATCCATCTGAGGGTGATAATAAGTACTGACGATCAATTTTATATACAACGATTGTTGAAGGATTCTCTAGAACCTAGAGGTAAAACTAATATCTCAATCAAATACAATAGAGATTATAACTCTATATAGTCTTACCACTTCACTTATGTATATCTTGGAAAGTTGGTCAAGAGATAAATTTTCCATGATAACAATGAAATGCACAAAATTGGTAAGGCTATTGGCTACCATCCAAATGGAATTATTGACTCTAGGTGTCATGAGGAGTCCTAAGACAAAATTCATTATTATGTTTTCCCATTTCTATACTGTTATGGGTAATTTTTGCATCATACCCTTGTAATTATATTATTCAGCCTTAACTTATTGGAATACTAAGAATTGAGATAGAAATTCTGTAATCTCCCTCTTCATGTTATCCCAACATAATTTTTTATTTATATATCTATACATGTTAGTGATTCATATATGAATAAAAAAGGACGAGATACAAACATCATCTAGAAGTTCCCTCTTAATTTATGGTTTTTATGGGATGAATATTCAGGTTCCCAAACTTATAACTCTATATTTTGAAAAGTTGAACTCTAGAATATTACCTACCCTTTTTTGTAGCACCTCATCATATTTATAGGCCTCCTTGATCCTCTCAAGAATGGATGGTTGAACAGTTATTTGAGAAAGTTAGGATGAAGGACATTTTATTATTTCCATGTGTATCCTTTATATTTCCAAGAGGATTGAATCCCTTGTAATCCTCATCATAGATAGGGTTTCAAGATCTTTTCTACTCAGAGTATCTGCCACTTTGTTCACCTTCCCATGATGGAAATAGATTGAAAAATCATAATCATTGATAAGATCTTACCACCTTCGTTGGAACATATTGAGATACTTTTATATGAATATATACTTGAGTATTTTATGATCTATATATATGTTACACTTATCCCCATAGAGATAATGTCTCCAAATCTTCAATACTAGATCATTACTGCCAATTCTAGATCATGTGTTGGGTAGTTCTTCTCATGAATATTTAATTTATAGGAGGCATAGGATATCATTTTTTTTATCTTTAATGAACACAAAACCCAATACCTTTTTAGATGCATACCTATAGATCAAAAAAACTTCCCCATTAGTGGGTAATGTGAGAACATGTCCAGTGATTGGCCTCTTTTTCAGCCCTTCCTATTTAGCTTGGTTAGTGGGATTGAAAATAATGAGAAGTTTATAAAAAATCAATGATAGTACCCATATAATCCAAGGAAACTATAAATTTGTATCACCAAGTTTGGTCTAGGAAATACTTCAACTAGATCTATTTTTGAAGGATACACAAATATCCTTTTACTGGTGATGACATTCTTCAAGAAGGTTACTTTCTCCATCCAAAAATCACATTTATTGTACTTTAAAAATAAAATTTCCTTTTGCAAAGTCTTCAGTATGAAATTCAAATTCTCTTCATATTCCTCATTACTTTGGAATTATATTAGAATATAATCTATAAATACTACAATTTTTTTTCAAGTTAATCATTAAAGTCTCTATTCATCCATCCCATGAATATTTTTTGAGTACTATCAAGTCCAAATGGAATCACTATGAACTCAGAATGCTTGTAACTTGTATGAAACACAGTGTTGGGGATATCCTAATTATTCAACTTTACTTTTTAATATCTAAACTGAAGATCTACCTTGGAGAAGTATTAGTCCCCACATAGATAATATAACAAGTCATTAATATGTGGTAGAGGATACTTTTTATTTATCATGATCTTTTTGAGCTCATGATAATCAATGAATAGGTTCATCAATCTATACTTCTTCTTGATGAAGAGAACCAGTATACCCCATAGTGAAGAACTTGGGCGTATACAACCTCTATCCATATTATCCTATAGTTTCTTCTTTAACTCCTTAAGTTCAATATGGAAATTATAAATAGAGTTTTGGATATTGGAAAAGATCTGGGTATGAGATCAATTGAGAACTAAACCTCTTGGATAGGAGGAAGACCAAACAACTCTTCAGAAAACACACCAATGAATTACCTTACAATAGGAATGTCATCAAGGATGTTATTTTCCTTAGTCTCAATCATTTGATCAAGATATTATTTATCATAAGACAATAATATCAACGCTTGATATGATGATACCAAATAAGATTTATCCTCCTCTTTTCACTTGTATAGAATAAGAAGATGATTAATGGTATAGAGGGTGATTTTCTTCTCTTAGAATTTATTTTGGATCTATATAAGTAAAGAAAATAGATACCTATAATAACATCAATTTATTCTAAAATGAGTATCAAAAGGTTTGATTGGAAATTCACCCCATAGATTTTGATAGGGGAGAATTTATATACTTGGTATGCAATAATTTCCCCATTTCCATTTTCATAGATAGCTCTACTTCTATATTTTGTGGAGATGTTTGAATAGTTATACTAAACTTGTGTGATATGAAAGAATAAATAGAACCAAAAAAATAGTATATTCACTATCTTTGAATGAATAACTAGCATACCCATCACGACTCCATTATTGGGATCCACCTTAGTAGTTGTGATGGTATAAGCTCACCCTTACTCTCTAGGCCTTAGAGGTTATTATCATTGGTTTTCATAAAAAATCCTTGACTTAGTGCATTTATTCACACAATGTACTTTTTCCTTGTAGTTGAAACATTAGAAAATAGGATAAGGATTTATTGGAGAATTTATTTCTTTTATCAAAATGGTGAGTTTTCCCATCAATGATCTCTAATTAGGTGCCCTTATTTCCCACAACTAAAGTATTTCCTTATTCTCTTGAAGAAATTTATGAGATGATTCTTTACACACCTTTGAAAAGTGGGATATTGGACTTTCTTTCCCCATGAGACTTCTCCATCACAACACTATAATTAAAATCCATTCTCTGCTTCTTTTTTCTAGACCCGTGAGACCCTTGAAATTTATTGATCTTCATTTCAGATTTTAAGGAACATTAAAAAATTTCCTCATATATCTCAATGTATTGAATTACCAAATATTTTCACAAGATTAGTGTTAGCCCACCAAAGAAGCAGTTAACTTTACTTTTAGGGGAGATGACAAAAGTTATATCATGAAAGTCTTATAAAGTTTTCTTTATATGCCCTGATGGATCCATCATCCTTTTTATTGAGTCTAAGGAAATCCCTCACCATTTTAAGTTGGTGAGTACGGGGAAAATATTTGTTGCAAAACATTTTATATAATTTCTTCCACTCCATCACTTCAATATCCTCCTTAGGATTTTTATTTTTGACCAACATCCACCATTGATCAGATTATCCTTCCATATGATAAATAACAATCATGAACTTATCTTTCTTAGAGAATTTAAGTACGAACAATATCTTTTCAATGGAGTTGATCCATTTTTCTGTGATTAAGGGATTAGTAAATCCACTTAAATTCAAAGAACTTTATCACATAAAGATAGAAATTGAAACTTTCTATTTCTTGGGGGGATTCAGGTGTTACTCCTATTTAAAATTTCAGTTTAAAACTTGAGTTAATTGAGAGAGTATTTCCATGAATTTCCCAACTAATTCTCCCATAGGGTTGGGCATCTCATTTGGGTAGTCATCACATTTCCCCTCACATTAGTTTTTGACCTAATTTAACATATTTCCAACCATTGAATAAAAATAAAGGGAAAATCAGAGATGAGTATGTTTAAAATATTAAAAACATAAGTGGGAAACCATGATAATTAAAGGGATAACTAATCAATGACATATATTCCTTAACCTATGAATTTCTAGGTTCTAATATAAGTTATCCATGATCCATTTCCTAATATAAAATATTATATTCATTTTATTTACCTTCATAATGGTTCATAAAGAGCTCGTGAATTTACTAAAGAACATACCTCATGAGTTTCAAACCATGTGTATAAAAAAGGATTATTTTCATGAACCAGTTGATGACTGATTCCAGCTCAATGCACCCTTTTCTAGGTTATTACACCTAGGTACAACTATGCCAGACCTACTTCCAATTATAGTATCCATACAGGGATGTATTTTCTTGGAAACCACTTACTCTATACTTTACCAAAATTGAGGGATGTTTTAATATGTTTATACTTATCCCTAAGGATTTCACTAGAGTTTTATAATCCTAATCTTCAAAAAATGACTATATTTTTCTCTCATACCAACTATGACAACCCATATTTTAAAACAGTTTAATTCATGATTTATTACATAAAGATACACTTAATAAAACCCCATAAGATCACGAGGCCTAGTGTATTTGGGTAATTAGGTACATAAAATAACTTCTTGAAACATAAAAACAAAAACATTATTTAAAAACTCCATAACATGAACTTATATTCCATGAATCTTTAAAAACTGGACAGGATAACCTAGGGATGTACACAAGAAAGGGGTGTACTATAAATCCATAAAAGAGAATAATCCAAGAATAAAATGATGAAAGTAATACATGTTATTAAATAGTAATATAAATGAGAAATTAAAGGGGTGAGAATTATAATCTTGAATAATGAGGCATGATATAACATGATAACATTAAGGCAACATAGGAATGTGGAAACAACTTAAAACATAACATAAGCATAAGTCAAGGATAACTTCCAAGACAACATCATATATTGGAAAAAGTCCCATAATAGATTAGGTTCACTCCCTAATACCATACATAATGTCTCACAAGACAAAAAAATTACCCACACTATGGGAAAAATGATTAATTATGATGAGCTAGAGTCTAATTGTAAATAGTCCTGTAGTAAGGATTATTTGAAATGGTATTCCTTTACCATAAAAGATAATCATATCTTTACTATTATTTATGATGGTAAACCCATACTATTGCAAATATATTTTGTTCATATGCACACCATATGACATGAATATTTATCTACGATTGGAATCTGCTCCCTATTGAAAATACTATTTGCCCGAATGGTTATTTACGACGAGAATATATAACATGTCACAAATAATATGTCAGTAGAATATTATATGTGAAGGGTCCCATTGAAAATTACTTTTATATTGACACCAAATTTATTTATATTGGGTACTATTTAAGATGGGTTCTATCACAAATAAAACTATTTGTGATGGGAATCCTATCATAAAAAAACCCATCGCTACTAATATAACATATATATATGCCTCCAACTGATTTCTCTCTCCAGATATACTCCCCTATACTCTTCTAATATCTCATTTATTCTCTTATTAACTCCTTTATTAATTCCTTTAAACTGTTTAATATTTACAGGGAAGTAATCTTTTTAGATTCACATCAGTATTTTAATCCTAATAAATCATCAATCTTGAGGGATGGAGACCCTACATAAGAAATAGTAAGAGCTTCATTGACAACAACAACAACATCAAGAGGAGAAACGTCTATGGTATGAGCAGATTCACAAGTAAATGATGGAGTATATGTAACTAATGACATAGGGTATAGGGATGGAGTTTCCTCCACCTCGTCCTCTAGATGACCCTCCCCCTTTATAGTGATAGTTGTATTTTTTTGACACATTTATTATGATAAGATTTAAATGAACATATTACATGTAATATCATTATTAATTCAGATGTATTTAGTTTTATATATACATTTTTTTTTCATTTTTTAAATTAATTATGACTGTTAAAAAATCTTGTCATAAATGCTCACATATATATAATCAGTGAAAACTTTTTTGAGATGAAGTAATTACATGCTGGAAAAAATAATTTCTATAACAGACCATAAAAAAATAGATTTTTCCACAAGATCCCATAAAAAATATCCCATAAAAAATAATTCATTTTCCAGTAGTGTCAATGCATTGAAGGGATATATAATTTCAGACCCACTCTTCACATTCATATCATGTACATGAATAAGTGTTCCACATGGATCACACAACATAAGGATTTATTTCATAACTTTTAATACCAATATTAAGGACTATGAGATATATAAATTGAAGTCCTAGATAAATGAAGGATAGTTACATCTAGGTGAATACCCTTTAGTGGAAATGAGGATGGTTATTCACTACACAATTGTTTGCAATGAAAAATCACAGGATAATTTCAACAACATAACAACGGTACATAAAGACTAATATAAGGTATTAATGGGAGTTAAAGGGGTCCATAATCACTTTAAAATCACAATTATAATAATATTTACACATAAGAACAATTCCCAATGTGAAAAATTTGAAATTAAAAGTCATAATATAAAGAAGGTTCTTGAATAATGAGGAGAAGGAGAAGATCCCTTACCTTGAGAGGGTGCTTCTTAAAGATTATGAGGAGCTTATTAAGATCTTGGGGGAACCTTGGGAGGGATATAGAGATGGAATTAAAGATTAAATTTATACTCCATGAGTTTTTAGTGAATAGGAATGATAGGTTGGGTGAGTTTTTATAGAAAGAGAGGAAAATTATTTATTAATTTCTAAACTTAGGTTTTGGACTCTATATGATAAAGTAATCAAACAAAAAAACCTTAACATGGTTTTTACCCATGGTTTCTATGAAATATAAGTGGTTTTAATTATTTTATAAGTATAATAACTTAAATAATTAAAATAATACCCTTGGTGATGTCATAATGAGTCATGTTTATAAAGAATTGATTTTAAAACCTTAAAATATAATATAGGTTTTGGAGGATTCATTAAGGATTTATAAAATTAATAAAATAACTTAAAAAAATTATTTTAAAGATTAAACATAATTTTAGTCATGGATACCTTTTATGACATATATTAAATCACTTTTGGGTCATTATGATGTGATAATACATATCGTATATTTATACCGTATTTAATTTTTATCCAAAAACTTGACTATCTCAGAAAATTATGAAAAATTAAATGTTGGATAATTTAAACATGATTATTTTAAAAATAATATTTATTTTATCAAAATAATTCTATAAACATGAAAATTTACACTTTTAAATCAAAATCCCCATTTATTAAAAAATATTGTTTTTTAAATAATAGTTTTTCTGAATCTTATAAAAATTACAGCCGACTTCATAAAATTATATTATCATTTATATTGAATAAATATTATTTAATAATAATATTTTATTAAAATATCAATTATTTCAAAAATTATTGAATTCATCAAAATTAATTTCTTGATTGAAACTATATATTTCCCAAAATACAGTTTGTATTTCATCATATCAAAATATAATTTTTATCAAACTTATTACTTAATATTTATAAAGTAATAATAAAAGACAAATATAATAATTAATTTATATAAAATATATAAAAATTCATACCGTTAGGGTCTAGATACATAACCCTCTATTACACTAGTGAATACCCTAAGGGTAAGGTGTGCGATGATGATATTTTCTTAGGGTGGTTCAACAAACTTGGTTTGGGCCATAATCTCGATGAGATTGAAATTATACTACAAATGGATTCACTCATTCTTTAGTTGTTGAATCATCGCTTGAGATTGGTCAATGAAAAACCCCAACGATGACATCTCCCCCAGAATCACCGATAAATGGGCTTCATAGGGTACGATCCTACTAGTCAAGGCCATTGCTTCCTTTGTCCATGTCAAATGAATTTATCATAACCCTATATATAAACTAATCATACGATCACTGTATAATGGATATACTATCAAAATTTATAATTCTTAATGGTCTTTTATATATTACAAGATGTAACTTATAACAGTCCAAAATAACTAAATTAGTGCATGCGTTTTCTATAATTTCATTTATTAATATTAAATCCACTCATTTAAAAAGGGAATTTCATTTATAAATGTTCATGTTGTTACAACTACCCCCCCATAGTTCACTAAAAATCATGAATAGAACTCTCACCACTCTCTCCACTGAAGTGTACTCATTGTTCCTTTAGTATATATCCTTTGATTTCTTGAATAAATGATGTTTACACTATAATAGGTGTGTCATGAACTTATTATTTCATCTAAATGATAAATTAAAATTTACCATAAAGTTTTTGGGTAATTATTCACTAGTTTGTGAAACTTATACTTTTTCTCAGCCTTTTCACACCTTTCACACAACTTACCAAACATTAACGAAAATTTCCAATCTTTCATGAAACTTTTCACTTTCACCCAACTCACAATTTTTGTGAAACTTTACAAGCTTTCCAAAAACTCCCTTGTTCATATTGACTCAAGTTCCTATATTCACGCAACTTATGTTTGCATTAAGTATTTTCATAAGAAACTCATTCTCACAACTCTTTCAAGAATTTAGAGCCTTCAGATATTTTTAAGGATTTATTACTTCAAATGAGGGGGGGGGGGGGTGCAACCCTATTTATAGGTAGTTACAACCCTTCATATAAAATCCATGATTTCCCCTGACCTTTCACACAACTCGACATATCATGTTCATGTAACTCCTCCTTTACAAAACTTTCAGTAACATCTTCCATTCACATAAGCTTCTGAAAAACATATCATCTCCATTGTCACTTTTTGTGTGGAATTCACCACCTATGCGTGACTCCATATACTTTTCATGACTCTATCTTTTGAAAAGATTCCAAACTTTCATGAAACCCATGAATTTTATAAATTTTCATGAGGATTCCTTAAATATTTACTTTCATGAAACATAAAAAGACTCCTAATCCCATTTTCTCACCTGTTATATTTTCATGAAAAACTTTCCTTTTCCAAAAGTTTGGTAAACACTGGGAAACATTTCCATAGTATATAGATAACTTCCTGAACACCTTCCATAGCTTCCATACTATGATGTTAATCTTTCTTGGATAACTTCAACCCATCTCTTAACAATGACACTTCAAGCTCGTATAGGTCTCCACCATCTTGGAACTTTGTGTGCATACTTTTTCAATAAACACAACCAACCCAAAAACATTAACATGTCACATAGAAGGATTTTTTCACAAAAAATATCCCACTTTGGTTTTATTGATAACTCTTCACCCTTTGACACTACTTTAATCCTTCTATTTCTATCTTATTGAAAAAACTTTTCACACTTCCTTCTTTAACCCTAAATCACTTCTTTTGAATCCAGAGAGTAACCAAATATTTACTCAACACATACTCTAAGACAAGATGATCAATTTTCAATGTGAAAAAAAGAGTAGCATGAAAAGTTAATTAATGAATCACATTATTCTAGACACCAAATATTATTTTTCAATACTAAATTATGATCAATTCTAATAGTTGAAACATATAGTGTATTTCTCTCAAGAAGACCACTTCTTCAACCCCACTGGGTAATCTAATTTCATAAAAACCCCACATGAAATGACTCTTATTTTTCTATGTTTTGTTTTGGAATATTATATGGATTATTTTCAGATCTAGGCGTAGATATGGTGTGATATTTTGAGTCTTGATGAACCCAAGATAAATGTTTGAATTATATTAAATATATTAAATATATTAAATAACACTCTCATGTTTTTTTTAAAATTAGAATAAATTATAGATGTATGATTGAATCAGAAATATGAGGGATTCATTGAGTTTATATCATGGGTTTTACCCTAGGTGTGACGTAAATTTGTAATGCATCGTGCATTCGGGTTGAGCGACATTACAGGTGAATTAATAAAATAAATAAATAAATTATTTATTTTATTATATGATTCCACAAACTAGTTTAATTCCTCTATAAATGTACAAATATGGGAAAATCACAGAATTATCCACATAACCTTAGAGATTTATAGGATTCGTTGGAGGAGTTTTTGCTGGTGAATGATAACCAGATCAAGGATCGTCGATCGATGTGCAACAAAATTTAAGAATCTCACCAACGATGATGATGTGAATATTTTCTTCATCAGCGATCTATATAAATTAAGGTTTAATGTTTTTTTTATTTTGATTATTTCCCTATTGTTTATTTCTATTATGAACATGAATCAATCTACCAACACCTTGATTTATGGATCAGTCACATTTCAGGATGGGTTTATCTGCCAAGATTTTTATTGGGAGAATTGTTTATTTTTATTTGGTTCTTTATTAATCATTCCAAAAAAATGGATTGATTCCAACCAAAAATAGACGAGGTTTGTTCCTCTTTACATGTTTTTTGGATTTCTCCCACCATTATTGTGCGTTTATCACTCGTGTTTCATTTGACCAATGGTTCAACAAAAATACCTAAGAATCAACCATTGGACACTCATTTATTAGTGAAATGGTTTGATATTATAGATTTCTGCTTGGTATGATGTGAGGATCATACGAAGACATTACAATAGTGAATTAGTTTAGATTTTGGATCACCGATTTTGGTTTCAGTATATGGAAGTGGAGCAGTTCGTCATCAGAGTTTTCTTAGGTGAAATGGATGGCCAGATTCTGGTGAGCGGCGACGACGGGGCTCAACCGGATTAGATCCGTTCTTCCTAGATAAATTGGAGGCAGAATCAGAGGAAATGATTGGGTGGGAATAAAAAAAGGAAGAACCCACAAATTCTATGAAATACTACATTACATGACATGAATTTTGGGTTTATACACCATGCGGGAACCCTTGGTGCAACTCTAGGGTTTTATAGATAAGTTAAGTATCACACGATGTGTGACCCTATAACATGATGTGTGAACCTTCCCAGATGACTCAGCATGTACCTGGGATGGTACACATGAAATAATATCCATACAAAGACATAGAAAACCATAAACGGACATGGTTAGAAGTACATAGGCTCGGACACTCCATGTACTCTGAAACAAACACGGAAAAGACAGGTGTACATGGGTAGAGCTGTGTACTTGGACACAGTCAGGAGTACATGGGTTGGGACATGCCGTGTACTCTGACATGGACATATTAATGGGTTGTGATACATGGGACAAACCCAGTTCCAAAGGGACACACCATGTACTACTAATACACTTCATGTACTCCTTCAAAGAAGGATTAGAGGCCTTTTCTTCTATAACTTGGACAAGTTTTGTTTTGGTTCTTACCCTTGATCCATTTCTTAAGGGTTAGTATGGAATCATGTTCTACACTTTGGATAGTGATCCCTTTAGTAGAAATTCTTGGATATATTTTTTGGAATCCTTGTGTGAGTCCTAGAGTGAGATCCTTTATCATCATCTTACCCTAAGTGGAATCCTTGGTATTGTCGTGGCCAACACTACTCGAGCACTAATCCTCTACATGGTGAGTTGTTTTAGATTGATTTGTTGGTATACCCCATATCCTTGGGTTTGATCTTCATCTATGTATTTTTCTATTAAAACTTCTAGTGTATACATCTTATGGTGAGACCCGATGATCAGTACATCTCAGATGGATGCCATCAATGATATCTAACTCATGAAGCCCGTTCTCCTAGATAAGTGCTATGAGGAACCTTTTAGCATGATCCCTAGGATGGAATTTTGGTTGTAAATTTACCTTGAGACTGTGTGTCTTTGTTGAGTATATTTGGATATTCTTGTTATATGTGTTGTAGACATATACTTGTGATGAGTTGACTATTATTATTGTTGTTTAATGCTTAGTTATTTTAGGGTGTCCTACTAGGTATTGTTATAATCACCCATACATAGGCTTTTCCCACATGTGTCGCATCTTATATAGACTATATAACTTTTGACGGAGTCCTTGAGGGACTAGGACCAGGTGGATCTTTATGAGTTAGAATGACTGAGGTGTGTTCTGACCGTTAGTTGACAACAGTTCCCTCATATACTTTCATGTTGAACTTGTTATCATAATCTTTATGGTGGGATAATATTTGAATCATTTTACTTTCAAATACTTTATTTTTCATACTTTGTTTGTGTGATTTTAGATGTATGAATTCATGGTTTAACATTTGTTTTATATTTCAACATTTTATGGGATTGGAGATGTGTGCATGTGTATAGGTACATTAGGTTAAGGCCTCCTATGTGAGTGATATGGCTACTTCATGCTAGTGACCAGTCCATGTACTATTGGAGGTGGGATTAGGGTAGTTGTGACACAAGATCTATTCGGATGGGTCATGATAGAGTGGTATTAGAGAATTCAGTTCTACATTAGGACCAAAGTATATGTGATTGGTTTGGGAAAACAATGTTAAATTTATTGAGTTCATCTTTCAAGAAAGGGAATCTTGTGTTGGTGTAGTGGCCAACGTATCTATACACTAGGACTATGATCACCTAAATTTCAACTTAGCACATGTGGACACTAGTTGTAGGGGAAAACATTGGTACATGCATAATATAGGAATGGGTTTTGGTTTCCATGTCCTTCTTGAGTCAGATATCTAGATATACTCATTGACTATGGCATATCTTGTCTATTTTAGGATGCCTCCGCAATGTATTCCAGCTAGGATTAAACATCAGGATCATAATGATTATCCCCTTAGTGATGAGGCATCAATATAAGGGTCTGTTCAGGAGGTGTTACCTCCAAGTGGTGCTCTAGATATACCACCACTTATTAAGCAGCAGATGGTACTTGCAATACTGGTAGATGAGGTTGGTAGGCTGAGTGATCTTCACAAGTTTTAGTGACAATGAACTCTTAGGTTTCAAGGAAATACTAACCCAAAAGTATATAAGGAATGTATTGAGGTTATGATGTGATTTTTATGTCTTTTTAGGAAACCATAAGATCGAATTTTGGTCCTGGAAGTGAGCCTTCTCTTTGGATATGTAGGACGATGGTGGGGTTTACTGACCTAGTCATATGAATAGGAAAATCTATCATAGTCATAGTTCAAGTTCATTTTTAGATAGGATTTCTCTCTTTCTATTCTAATGGTTGTACATATCTAGGAGCTTCTAAAGCTTTAGCAGGTTAGTACAATAGTGGCTGAGTTTTCATCAAGGTTCACCAACCTCTCTTGGTACTCGATGGATATGGTTTGAGATTAGTTCTTTTATTCTTATAACTTCAATAGAGGAATTCATAGAGACATACAAGATATATTTATACCTCTATTCATTAATATATATGGTAGGGTGCTAGAGAGATCTTTGGTGTTTAAGAGTTTCATGGGTGAGAAGATGTATACAGTTGTTGCCAGTTGTGGGAACACAAGAGAGGAGAATTTGGTAGTAGGGAGTTGACATCAGTCTCAGGGACCTAGACATGAAATATGTTTCATGAGATGGTCCCAGGATAGTGTTTTTAGGGTTTAGGGATCACATGATGAGTCTAGTAAGACTAGTGAGAGGTGACACTACCCATGTAATAGTAGGGGACATCTCGTGAGGGATTTTCCAACCCGCCGTGCGGCTGACAGAGAAAAAGTGGATGGGCCAACTAAGAATAGGAAACAAAAGGAGAAGATAGGTCCACATTTAAGAGGATGTGGAAAAGGATCTAGGAGATAATCTGGAGGCGGTATATGTTTTGACTTGTTACCACCACCACTCCCAGGTGGTCTACGACAAGCTCAAGGATCTAGAGGACATGGATGAGGAAAACTTCAGGCTGTCGAGGTTTATACCCAAAGGATACAGAGATGATATGAGGAATGATATATGTATAATATACCTTATATGTAGTACTGATATACATAGGTCCTAGTATTTCCTTTATTTCCACTTATCAGGTTTGAGAGTTAGAGATTCTAGTTGATCCTTTGTCTCAACCCTTATTCTTGGAGACTCCTACGGGAAGTGACCCAGTGATCATAAACTTATGTATACATTATTACCTAACCCTTGGAGGTTATAATTTATATTGGGATTTATTTATAGTAGTGATGAGGCATTACGACATCATCTTAGGTATGGATTGGTTATCTACAGTTCATACCCAGATAGACTGTTTCAGGTGGAGGATGTGGTGTGCCTACAATGATGGGAATTTGTTTTCCTTTATGGGTGAAAAGGAAACCCATGTAGTGAAAGATGGAATCATGCATTGTAGGGTGCAACCGATTACTCATCAGTTGGCTAGCATGACCCTTGGTGTAGGGGATGCTATGAGTTTTCAGTTCCCTACAGTGGTGGTGGAGTATAAGGTCTTTCTTCCTGAGGATGTTCCAATATTACCTCCCATATGATAGATAGACTTCTATATTGATCTAAACCCCAAGAATACCTTGATATCTATGCCATTATATCATATGGATTCCACTAAAATTCATGAGCTAAGGGCATAGTTGGAGGACTTGTAGAGGAAGAGCTTTGTTAAACCCAATTTTTCACCCTGGGTATCCCTAGTGTTATTCACCAAGAAGGAGGATGGGGGATTGAGGTTTTGTGTGGACTAACATCACCTCAACTAGGTGATATTAAAGAACAAGTATCTATTATTAAGGATTGATGTCATCTTTGATTAGTTGATAGGGGATTGATGGTTCTGGAATATTGACCTCAGATCAGGATATCACCAGTTGAAATTATAGGATGAGGATATACCAAAGACAAAATTAAAATGTCTCTATGGTCACTATGAGTACTTAGTGATGCCCTTTTTCATAATAAATGCCCCATTATTTTTCATGGGACTCATGAACTAGATCTTTTAGCCTTTCTTAGACCAGTTCATGGTAGTCTTCATTGATGATATCCTAGTGTACTCGGTGTCTGAGGAGGAGTATGAGAGACACTTGAGGATGGTTATAGATATAATTTGAGAGCACCAAATTTATGTAAATATCTCAAAGTTCCAGTTCTATATTCAAGAGGTACACTTTTTGAGACATGTTATCTCAGTAAATGGTGTGGTAGTGAACCCTGTGAAGTTTGAGACAATGTTATCTTGGGAGACACCCAAGAGCATGATGACTATGTGGAGCTTCCTTGGGTTGGTAGAATATTATCATAGATTCATACCCAAATTCTATAGGATATCATCTCCCTTGAAAATTTTGACATGAAAGGTGAAACCTTTTATATCTACAAAGAGGTTTTAGCAGGCTTTCTAGGAGTTAAGAGAGATATTTACAAACACTCCCATATTGAGATTTCTAGAGGAGGGTATCGAGTAAGTAATGTTTTGTGATTCATTGGGAACCAGGATTGGTTGTGTTATGATGTATAGGAAGGAAGTGATTGCCTATGTTTCATGTCAGTTGAGACCACATGAGAAGAACTACACAACCCATGATCTTGGGTTAGTAGTGGTAATATTCGCACTGAAGATGTGGTAAAACTACCTTATGGGTGAGTGGTTTATCATCTATTATGACCAAAATATTCCCATGTATATCATCTCTTATAAGGATATTAACTTTAGATTGAGGTAATTGCTAGAGGTTCTCCAGGATTATGACTTCGTGATTGTTTATACTCATGGGAAGGGGAATGTGGTAACAAATGCTCTCAGTAGGAGATCTTGTTTGTAGTTTCTAAGAGAGGCATCAGAGTAGTTAGACTCATTTCAGTTATCCTTTATGGATGGGGATGGAGGAGATTAACTTCAATCGATGGTTGTTACCCCTCCACTTTTATATCAAGTTAAGGAGGCATAACTTTGGGATAATGACTGTGAGACCCTATGTACTTAGATATCCACTAGACATGATCCTGATGGATTTTATATAGGTGGAGAACATGTCATTATTTTCAGAGGATGCATGATGGTACTGAGGTGTGTTCTGACTAATACTTGATAACAGTCCCATTCTATACTTTCAGGTTGGACTTGTTATTAGACTCTTTGCGGTGGTCTTGTATTTGGCCCATTTTATTTTCTAGTACTTGATTTTGTACTCTTTTTGTGATACTTTAGATGCATGCATGCATGGTTTATGAGTTTTTTTACATTTCAGCATTGTATGGGCTTGGAGATGTGTGCGTGTGTACAAGTACATTAGGCTAAGTCCTCCCATGTGAGTGATATTCCTGCTCGACGCTAGTCACTAGCCCCTGACCTATTAGAGGCGAGTTTGGGGTAGTCATGGCCTGAGCCCTATTGGGACGGGTCGTGACACCATACACCAAAATTTTGTGGTATATTTTTATTGAATGAAAATTTTCAATAATGTAAAATTTAAAACTTCCAAAATCTTCTAGATCTTTCTAATTCAACATAGACAATATCTCTCCTCGTTCATCACCTTACTCTCCCCTATAATATGTTTGAGCAATCACATCTCCCATTTCACTTATTCCCCCCCTTTGTCAATGAACCCAAGGTCACTCCTTTATGGTTTGTAATAGGAAAAGAGCATTTATTAGAATATAGGGAAAACCTCAACATACCTTATATAGGGGGATTTACTCATCCATGCCACTTAGGTGCGGGGGGTCGACTAGACTCTAAGAGCCAATTGATGCCTTTAAAGCACTTATTTAAGTAATGATATCATCAGAATGTCCACATCATGTAGTTTTTTAGGCACATACTTCAAATTCACCAATCTATCATTCAACTTCTAGATAAAATGATTCTTGATTTCAATATGGTTCATCATAGAGTGATGGACTAGATTTTTCATAATATTTATAGAACTTGAATGATCAAAACTGATTTTGATTAAAAACTTCACTTCAAATCTCATGTCTTCAAGCTATTATTTCATCCATAATAATTATGTGCATGATTGAGTGGAAAAACATATTCAGACTCTATATTTCTTAGAGATATGTAGTCTTGTTTCTTGATAATCCAATAAATACCCAATATGATAAGATAGAATACACTTCCTGATGCTGAATTCTTGTCATCTGCTGAACTGGTATAATCTAAATTTTTATATCCTAATAACTATTTATGAGATGTTTCATTTTATAAAAAACTAAAATTCACCATGACTTTGATATACCATAATATTATTTTCATTGTAACCAATGGTATTTACTTGTGATAAATTTGATATTGTGTCACCTAACATATGGTAAAAACAATTTCTTTTTGTGTCATTGTTATGTACAATGATATTCCAATGATTCACCTATATTCTATGATATTGACCACATTACCTTTCTAACCCTGTGACAATTTCATCTGGGTAGAAACCAAATTTTTTATCTACTTGGAACAATCCATTAAAAATATATTAAAACCCACTTTGGAATATTTTTATTGAGAAATAAATTTGCCATTTCTTTTTTGAAACACCTGTAAACCAAGGAAAAATATCAGTTCTCCAAACATCGACATCTCAAACTCTCACTTCATGAACTCTAAAAACCATTTTCCCTGCACTTTTTTCAATCATCCAAATATTTTTCCTCCAACATGAACCAACACAATCATTCTTTCATCACTTTAAATATTTAAATAGATCTTGTAATCAACTACCCCATGCTAGGAACCAATATCTTTATGTATTGATCTAGTCTTGAATACCATGATCTTGGTTACTTATTTAGCCTATATAGAGACTTATTCAATTGAAAAACCTTTTTCTCATATTCATTAATAAGAAAACCATATGTTTTTTCTATGTATACATATTTTTTTCCAAAACTTCATTAAGGAACACTAAATTGATGTCCACATAGAATACTTTAAAATTTATTTTCATTAGAATGGATATAAATATATAAATTTTCTTTAGGAGTTACATGGGTGAAAACATCTCATCAACATCAATAACCTTTACTTGAGAGTATCCCTTTATCATAATTCATGATTTATTTCGAATCACCATGCCATCTTCATTAAGATTATTATGAAAAATCAAGTTGGTCTCGATAATGTTATTATATTATGGACTTGAAAAAATCTCCCACATCTGATTCTTTTCGATTTGGTTGAGCTCTTTATTCATTATTTGAACCCAACTCTCATCTATTGAATATTTTTCAATTTTTTTGGCTATAACAATGACAGGAAATTTATTTTCTATAGATAATTAATTCTATTTTTCTATATTGGTCCTATCTAATCACTGAAAATATTCTTCCCATTAGACTTGGATTGACTCTTCAACTTTTGTATAGATACAAGTCTAAATTAATCCTTGTAATAACCTGTTTTTTGATATAAAAGACTTTGGAATATTCTTTATGTTATTCCAGAGCAGCGCCTTCAGACAGCGTGTGATTCTGAGCCCCGGTGTGGCTGGAATTAAATTTTCAGTGTGTTCACACTAGGCACGCCAAATAAATGGGATAACTCCTAAACGGTGTTTTAGATCCTAAATATGAGAGTATAGATGGGTCTCAAATGAGTTTTTTACCCCAGGAACGACATAAAACATGTCGGCGTGGGACTTTGGGACCCCTCGCCCATTGACGGAAACTTAAACGGATAAATAAAATAATTAATTTATTCGTTTAATGGTTAAAATCAAGTATCTCTTAAACAGTGGCTCGGATTGGAAAACCGAGGGAACCATTGAGTCCAGAGCGTGCTGTTTAACCTAGGAGGGGTGTAACTTTCACGGGCGCGGGTCTTCTGTGAAAAATGCCACCAGGGGTGTTTTCGTAATTTAGCGACCACGGTCGTTGAGTTCTATAACTTTTGAGCGAGGCCTCAGATTAAAATTCCGAGACTGCTGTTGTGCTCGAGAGGTGGTGTTTACCCTAGGGGAGGCTTAACCTCGACCCCGTCGAGAGTTTCAGATGCGGGTTAAATTGGGGGTTTAAATTAATTAATTTTTTAATTAATTTTTCTTTATTTAAACCTAACCCCACCATCTCCCCCTTTGTTCATTCTCTAGAAAAATAAGCTCAACCAAGGAGCTCTCCCCTCAAGCTCCCCATCACTACCTCCTCTCCAAGGTGTTGCAACTTCCGGAGGATCGCACGCGAAGCGTCGGGCTACGCCCAAGAGGTAGGCTTCGTTGCATTTTCATTTTGGTTTCCGCACCCTCTTTGAATTCGATTATATACTTTGAAATGCTGTCTGATTGTCGAGCGAAGCCCATAACCACGTAGTATATATTCTGAGCTTTCCGACGCTTGTTACGGTTTGAAAATCCGAATCCCGAGGCATCCGCAACGGTCCGAAGAAGTTTGAAGGTTGTTTGGGGGTTTCTGATGGGTTTCAGGCCGGTCCGGTGGCTCCATGCGGTGGACCGGCGGTTCACGGCGGCGGCGCGGCGGGCTGCGGCGAGCGGCTGAGTCGGCGAGCGCGGTTGGCATGCGGTATTTAGCGAGCACGGCTGGCTGCGGCGAGAGGCCGAGGCGGCGAGCGCGGTCGGCGGGCGGTCTTCAGCGGGAGCGGTCGGGCGAGCGGCATTGGCGAGGCAGTCAGCTGGGGGAGACGGTGAGCGGGGGCCAGCGGGGCGCGACGACGCGGAAGATCGGGGTCAGCGACCCTGACCGTCAGACAGCGGACCAACCTTTGCGGGTCCCCACGTGGAAGGAAAACTGACCTCCAGGCCGGTCTAGTTCGGTGGACCGCGGTCCGCGCGAGCGAACCATGGGCCGACCAGCTTGGGCCGGTCCAGGGGGTGTGGACCGGTCGGACCAGTCCGGACCACCCCCTCTTGCGTCCGATGATGTTTGAAATGCCCGTAACTTTTAAAACATGGGTCGTAATTGCGTGCCGTCTGTGGCAACGTAATCCTTGGATCAAGACGGAGGTTTTGAGACAGTTTTGGGAATTTATAATTTCCGAGACGGGGGCTCGGCGATGCAAAGCGTTCGCTAAATACTACTTAGCGCACTATCAAGATTTTGTTTCGGATGGCGCGAGCGCGTCCAGAGTCTGTTTTGAGCGCCATAAGTGGCGTTCTGTCCTTGACGTCAAGAAAAAGTTTGTCAAGGAGTTTTCAGGCACTGAAGCCGGAGTTGATGTGTGGTCCCCACGACCCGTCTTTTAAGCTGTGAGCAGCGTTTTGTAACTTGTTCATCGGATGTCCGTTCAGGGCATGCGAGCAGTCGATTTTGGGTGTTTTTCTGAGGGCATTGCAATGGAACAATCTGTCCGCTTTAATTCAGAACACTGGTGTGGGCCCTATGAGGGCCGCTTTTGGAGTTGACGGTGAATTCCAACTTCTTCACTAGGTGTCCATTTTGGACAAGGGTTTAGTCAATCTTGTGTACTTTTTCAAGAGGATCATAACGATGCAATCCGTTCATAGTGCTTCAGGAACGGGATTCGGGTCCCACATAGCACCGCTCATGTGTGGAATGGAAATATGCATCTTTTTCTCCAGATATCCATTCCACTCAAGCGAGCAGTCAATTTGACATTTTTTTCCAAGGGGATTGCAATGGTGCGATGCGCCCGACTATTTTCAGGACCGAGGCTCGGGACCACGAGACACCATTCGGGCGTAAAGCAGTGTTGAACGACTTTTACGTCGGATGTCCGTTGGAGGCGAGTAAGTAGTCGATCTCGCATGTTTTTCAGTGAGGATTACAACGGTACAATCCGTTTGGATGTGCGGAGTATCTTTCGAGATCTCATTAAATGTGAAAGCATGAAAGGTGCTCTAGTGGCGGTTCTTCATGTTGTGTTTGGAAGCGAACCCTTGGCGTGAGATCGCGTTCACTCCCGTGTGAGTGAAGTTGATGTCTAAAGAGATGTGGTTGACCATGCTAGGGCCGTGGAGGAAGCAAGTTGGTGAAATTACATTTTCTCCCTTCGCGTTGACGTTGGGTGTCGTGTTCATGATAGCCTTGGGGCTAGAGATGTGGTATACTCTAATAGTATACGGGAATTCTTGGAGGTACATGTTGTAGTTTGTACCTGAGAACGTTTGTACGCTTGGTTTGGAGATGAGCTGGGGCCACACGTCGTGTGGGCCCCATGTGCACGCCGTGTTCTAATTTACGTACCTTTGACCTATCGCGACGCAAAGAGCCCTTCTGTTAGCAGCGTTTAGACCAGTAGGGTTGAGTGGGTCCCCCTGGTCCTGTTCTCGATGGTTTCGACCAGCAGGGTTGAGTGGGTCCCCTGGTTCTGTTCTAGATGGTTTGGCTAGCAGAGTTGTTTGGGTTCCCCTGTTTCTTCGGCTATGAGGGGTTTCAGTATCACGTCCCTTTCATCAGACTACGACATCATTTACGGCTATGTGAGTTCGTACAGTGTGGGTGTTTTACCACTTTTTGGAGTGAGTTGTCTCGGTCCGCTTTGACAGTAGACTCAGCGGATTGGAGCATGTATCACCCTGATAGGCCCGTGGAGATCCTCACGTCCCTTCGTATTCCCTGGTAGGGTTATTTGGGTATCAGTGTGGCCAACACATTATGCGGGCACCGATCCTCTACCCGGGAGGTTGTTTCCAGTAGGGTACGGAGCCCCCAGTGAACCCTGGGCGCAGACTCCCTAGCTGTGTATTGAGATCATATCTTCCTTCCGTGATCTTTTGTTACGTGTTTCCCCCTACGTGTTTCGGTTACCAGTGGTGTACCATCCATTAGGGATGGCCAGTGAGGTACCATCCAGCAGAGATGGCCAGTGAGGTACCATTCAGCAGGGATGGCCAGTGGTGTACCATCCAACAGGGATGGCCAGTGGTGTACCATCCAGTAGGGATGGCCAGTGCGGTACCATCCAGCAGGGATGGCCAGAGTAGATCCAGGTATCTCTCCAGCGGATTACCCTTTCGTGGGGCTGGGCAGTGGGAACCCACCGACTTTGAGAAGACTTCTCGACTGTGTGACAGTGACGAGGTGTGGCATGACACTCCCCCAGAACTCTCAAGTACGTGGGGAACTTTCCCCACCAAGACGCATCCTTGTGATACGACCTAAAACCGTGCGGGCGAGTTAGTGCCTCCCAAAGCAGATAGTGTCGAGGTGCGGTGATTTGAGCCCCTTGACTTGTAGTTTGGGGCAGACGTATGGATGCTGGGCATCAATGGTGTTTACTTCTGGGACTGTTAGCTACTCACTTTCTTGGGATAAGCTACGGGATGGAGATCCCCTTACGATCTTGTTTGGGTTTCTTGATAGAGCATATATATATGTATACCTTATTCCAGTACCCACTTCTTGGGTTTTGGTTACTCTCCTTCCAGGAGAGGCGAAGACGCGCGGGGTATGACACATGCTTTCTGTGTCTAGATTATTGTGGTTGGACGAGTCTACTCTCCTGATGTAGGTAACGAAGACTCGACAAGAATTTCATCTTCTCACCGTTTCTATCTCCTTACATTTGGATGAGTCTACTTCCTTCCTCTTGTTGGGTTGAGCTGTACTCTTTACTTCACTCTCAGTTGTACTCCTTTACTTTTCCCTATTCGATCTACTTCTCACCTATTCAATACCTCCTTCGTTTCTCCCTCAAGACTTCGGGGCATCCTACCGAGTATATTTATACTCACCCCTACTTGGGATTTTCCCGCACTTGGTGTGCCCTTGCAGACGACGGACAGGTTGGTCATGACGTCAGAGGATCTTAGGAGTTCGGGAGCTTGGACTGCGTGCAGTGGTCATAGTTGGGTTCCAGGTGTGGGACTCTCCCATCTATTTTACCTTTGTTTACCTATTGTCGGGTTGTGGCACTTTTCTAGTTGGGCGCATGTTTTTCCACTTTTCTCTTCAGTTTACCATCAGCACTTTCTTTGTACTGTTTAGGGGTCGATGCACTTTGTGGTTTATTTATAGCAGTTGGTTTTTTTACTCTTCACTTATGCATTGAGTGGGATGCGTGTGTGTGTACAGGTACTTAGGCAAAGGCCTCCCCGAGTTGTTTAGCCTTCGGCGCTGGTCTCTAGCCCCTGGCCTATGGAGGCAGGCTTGGGGTAGTTGCGGCTCGAGCCCTGGTAGGGTCGGGTTGTGACAATCCTACTCATCATTTGAATATTATTCTAAATCTACCCATTCACTAATTCTCCCCTTGATCTTTTTCACTCTTCATCACTATCCTTATAAAACTATTCAATTATTTTCAGAATATTCTCCTCATTTTCCACCACATTAATATCATTACTTTCAAACACCTTTTATAGCCTCTTATTAATGAATTTATATGATTTTCCATTTCTTCATTAGACATGAAATATATATTTATCTCTAAGGGATTAAAACTTCATATGATTCTCCTTATTGAGTATTAAAAAATTACTTATAAAGACTATAAAATACTTTAATTTATTCTTATTTCCATACCACAGCTGGTATAGAGTCTTCTCTTATCTAAGGCACAACAATGCTCTATTATAAATATAGAATGATGACAAAAATGATTCTTTTAAAAACTTATCTAGTAGGCCTCTCCTAATAAGAATAATTTTACATGTTTTTAATGATCTAATTTCTACTATTAACCACAATATTATATTAAAGAGTCATCATTTTTGAAACTTGATGCCTTATCCCATGATTTTCAAGATATTAGTCCACCTGAATATTGGTAAACTTCATGAAATTACTAGTTCAGAATTTTGGAATTTTCCATTCAATCATATTTTCAACCTCTCTACAATATTTTGTTATGCAATCAAACATGTCAAAATTGTGAGTGATAACTACAATCCATGACATCCTACTGAAATTTTCACTACAAAGAATGTAACCTCTCTTAACATTGATAGATCTTGATGACTTCAATTCAAGTACCCTTGTTGTATTTTGTTCCTTTTCCTTGTAATTATTTTAAGAAATATTCCCTTGTTGGTAGGTATCACCTACATGTGTTTGACCACAATATAGCTTAGGGAGATCTTTATCTCCATAAATTTTCACCAGATCTTCTAAGTATGGTTGGATCAAATGACTAAGTCATTTATGCCGTAACCTATTTTCTTCTTTCTTGGACATAATACACATATCTCCTTCTCTAATCATAAGATAGAGATTCAATTTTGTGTGCTTACCCTATATCATAATCTCACCATATGTTCCCTTAAAAATATACAACTTATTGGTAAATATTATTTCATTTCTTAAGTCACACAACTCACTGGAACCTAGTAAGTTGTGACATAGACCTTCAACACCCAAGACATCTGCACATCTCATCCCCCCCCCAATTTGGATTTCTTAGATCCAATGATATTTATCCTTTCATCATTATTTAATTTTACAACACATTCTTTAATATTCTTTATTCTTGTGACAAGATCTATATTTACTATTTTGTGAGATGTGAATCCACTTTCAATTATCCATACATAGGTATGATTTAATGATTTTATGTCAATCTATATAACCACTTCCTTCTCAGCTCTTTTTTTATCCATGTATTTGGTATCACACATGATGTTTATTTACATGATTGATCTTATTTCAAGTAAGGTGGGCTATTCTCATTTTTCAAAGATGAAAATTAATTTTTCATTTTAATCTCAATTTATAAATCCTTGAGTAATATCACATGATCATTTTTAGTCTATTTCAATGCATTCATATGTATTATTAAAGATAAATATCTATCCATATTCATAAAACCTCCACACTATAAACAATGATAATCAAAATCATCCATGGAATATTGAACTCTACTCTAATGTCTTTGTTTCTCTTATTATCTTCAATTTATCTTGATTATGGAACAAAAAATTTGTGAATGTACTAAATTTATACAACAATAACACCTGATACAAGGTGCATTCCTATATTTCATTTCTACAGGACAAGTTGTTCCTTGGGTTCTCTGATTATGAGTTTTACCCAAATCAACCTTCAACTTTGGAGTGAGTACTTGTGCTCTATCATAAAACACATCTTATTTATATTTGTGATCAAACATCATACAATCCTTTTCATTCATAAATGACTCTTTATTTTTCTTTACTGAACCTCAACGATCCACTTTCATCTTATCTTTTTCGCTTGAGTGGTCTTCTTTCCAAATGTTATACTAGGAGTCAAAAGTCTCTCCGGATCTTTAACTTTTTGTCACATGCCGACAACTTACTCATTAAACACTTTGATATGTTTAGCCAAATATTTCACCATATTAGTTAAACCATTAATAAAATTAGTCTACTGAATGAAATTCTATGATTTTTACGAATTCTCAAATTTGCGCTTTTTAATTTCTACCTTTACCTTGAACTTCTCTTCTTCATTATATTGCAAATAGAGTTTGAAATAATGAAACACTTTGTTTTATTTATTTATTTTTGTTCTCCAAAAACTAATATATTCTAGTGAAACTTCCAATTTAACTTAGAGATCAACCCTTCCTTCCATTTCTCCTTGGTCATCGTCGCTCTCTTCCATTGTCAGGGAACTACCCATAACATCCACCATAGAATTTTATTTGTGGTCTTTGCAGTCTTAGATTTATTATAAACTATCATTTTCCTATTAAATTAGGTTCTTCTTCATAAAGAACTTGTAATTGATGATTTTACTTCCTTTCACATTGGATAAATACTTACTCATTTTAATTTAATCATCTTTATAATCCTCTTGAAACTTCTTGGGACACTTTACTATAGGGTTCCCAAACATTCTATATAAAAAACATGTGAGTAGAAGTTTGTATTTAAACTTTCCTTTTCTCCTTTATAGATACGAGGAGAGGTATGAAATTACTCTATCCACCTCTTCTTCTTTTTAGACATCCTTTATGTAGATCTTCTTCATGGACTTGAATTACACCTCCTCTGAATTACCCATTTCCAAATCCTTATTATCATCATTTCACATCTTATATATGATAAGAGTACTATGAAAACTATACAATTTCAACTAATTCAGATATTTATTCACAATAATAAAGACTTTTGGATTTAATTTAGGTGGTAATATTCTCAGGATGTGTTTGATGATCTTCACATCCTCAAGGATTTATCTGAGACCATGCATGTCCTTCATAATCATTATAACCCTATCACATAATGCATCAATAAATTCATTAGGGTGTATCCTCAGGTCTTCATATTTTTTCTATATAACTGGAAAATTATCTTCATGAAATTTTGTATCACCTTTATAGCTTTTTAACAACTCTTACTATATGGAATGTGAGGATTTACATGAAATTAATTTCATATAGATTATTTTGGATATGGATCCCCCTAAATCATTGATTCATTTAGAATCCACATCCTTTTCTATTCGTTTATCACCTGATAAATCCTTACCATCTATAATGATCAAGATCCCATGCATAGAATCTATATACACATCCATTACTAAATATCCAATGTATTATTTCATCTGATTCTTCCATAGTTAGAATTTTTTCCCTCGAAGATCAGAATCCCTTTGTGATTGACAACTTTTATGGCTTCAACTGAGAGTGATCCACTCAATTTAAACATTTACTCAGATAATAATTGTTGGTTCCACTAGGTTAAATACCCTAAGGGTGGGGTGGGGGGGGGGGGGTCAAGTCATGATAGATTAAAACACTCCCCTATTTCAATCTTGTTTCATAATTAAAGAAAACACTTCTCTATTTCTTTCCCACAACAATGTTTGATAAGAAACAAAAACATGCACGAGACATAACAATTTTCTTGGTTTACCCTTAACTGGGTTATTCCATGGATCGTACAAATTCAACATTACAATGTTCCAAATCCACTATAGCACACTTCTATTAAAATTTTTGGAGCAGACTCATTATCCTCCCTGGTACACTACCAATCACAAATAAAAAGATCACTGCTCTCTCTATTGAAGTGTACTCACCACTCCTTCATTAGGTATCCTTTGATTTCTTAAATCAATAGTGTTTACACCATAATAGGTGTTTCATAATATTCTTATTTCATCTAATTGATGAATTCCAATTTACCATGAAGTGTCTATGAAATTATTCACTGGGCCACACAACTTATACTTTTGTGCAACCTTTGTACAACTTTCACACAACATCCAAAACTTTCACGCAACTTTAAAATATTTTTAAAAACTTTTCATGAATCCAAAAAATTATAATATATGATTACCTTTAAATAATTGAATGTTTTTGATAAATTCTCCACATGAAACACTAAACCTAAATGAAACTGGGATATATTTAGATAAAATATAAATATTTAAGCATGACCATTAAAAACCTGATTGCAGAATTAAAAGGAATGAATATGAATAACCAATTTATGAATTATATTTATATATAAAATAAATCCTGCTTTTAATATGAATTAAATTCAATTATCTTACCTAAAATGTTTAATAAGATCATCTATTTAAAAAAAGCATTTTTCAAAAAAAATCCTTTTATGTGATATGCATTTCAATTTGTAGAACAATATGATTAATGAAAAATTATGTTTTATATTAATAAATGGATAACATAAATTTATTTGGTAAATAATATGTAATAATAATAATTCCATCTAATATTTCAAAATTTCATTTTTCAATAAAAAAAGTTTTCATTATATTTTATGATCATATTAAAAAAATGAATTTATAAATATTGAAATTAATAAAAATAAACACCATTTTTTAATTCTTAATATAAAAAATGACTTATTATTAATTTTTAATCTTTTTTTAAAAAGGTTGATTTAAGTCGAAAAATATGGGTTTCACGAAACTTGTAATTTTTATGACTTTACTATTATATAAGAATGACCTAGAAATCTATAAAATATTTTAAGTAATAAAATAATATTTTTAGTAATGACATTATCCATTTTAAAATATTCTTTTAACTTATAAAACATATGGAAAATATTTTTATAACTAATTAAAAATTCACTTTAATGTAAAAATTATTTTTGGTCATTTCTTTGAATCAAGTATTTTTCAAGGTATATTCTGGTTTGGGTTACATTGAAAGCCTCATATCATTTATTTGTTTTATAATAATTCAATTTATGTCATTATAATCAGTATAAAATATAATTTTACCCTATATATAATTTTAAAGCTTAAAAATATTATATCTATAAGAACTGTTTTTAAATGGTTAAGTGAATTTATTTTAAAATTAAAATTTCAAACCATTAGAAATTTTATTTGATAAATTTATTTTAAAATTTGAAGTTATAAGTATAAAATTATGTAAAAATGTTAATATTAATCCTTTTAATTTAAATTAATTAGTATGGTTAAAACATTAATTACCAAGGAAAAAGTAAGTTTGTGTAAAAGGACAGAAGTTAAAACAAAAAGCCACAAAACACTCAAATTTGCCTAAAAAATGAGTGGTTGAGGTTATTTAAGACCCAAAATCATTTTCTTTTCATATTTTTACCATTTTTTCCTTTTACACTTGAATAGTAACCCTAAATTATTGAAAATGTAAGGGTTACTTCCAAAACTATCCTTCCCTTCACTTATAAAAGGGTAACATATCCACCACTTAAAGACTCAATTATCCTTAAAATTTCTCTATAAAACTATTATAATTTATTCTCATAAAACCTAATCCCATATTCAAAATATTTTGGTCACCATTAGTTAGTATAAGGCCTTCATTTCAAAGAAGACTTCCAAGCAAAATTCATGTCCCCGACGTGAGTATTATCAACTACTTAGTTTTTCTCCTTAATTATGTTATTTAAAATTCATTATAGCCACAATAATATAATGATAATATTATTATTTATATACTTTAATGTTACTATATTAATTTTTTTTACTATTTAATTCATATACCCCATCCATTAATAAAAACAAAACCGTCATTCATGCGTTGTGCGGATAATCACCTCCACGACACAACATGTTTTTTTATATCACCGCATTACAAGGATGTATATAAGGATGGTATTAAAGGATAAATATTATTAATATAAATTCATTAAAGTTCTGGTATTACAATTTAGATAACCTATCAATGATATGATCAATAAACAATCATTGTTAATTTAATCATTTAAAATAAGCATACTAAGAGGATAATCTTTTATTCAAATTGTGTAATGTTTTCAAATCCATTAATTATTCTTATAATTACTTATAATTCTGATATATAACATTAATAAACACTATATAATATTATTATGCTTCTAGTATAATGATATTTCAGCAAAACCACCTCATAATCATTCATTAAATTAGGCTATGTTCAGGTTTGGGTTGGTTTGACCACCTAATTGAACAATTATATGAATTTATATCATTAATGACCATGGGAAAACAATTAAAAGTATAATATGATATAAATATGTAAATAATTATTTTTATTCTGATAATTTTATATTAATATTTAATTCATTAATTAAGAAAACATCCTTTGATTGTCAAGAATCACCGAAACATGCTTATTATCAATTTCATCTTCAAGGATAAAGAATAAAATGCTCATGAATAGAGTTTAAGACATCATAAATAATTATAAATTATCCATAAAAGTAAAATTAATTATTGAGTAATGATTAACATTGAAATAAAAATAAATATAGACACCGCAATTATGAAACTAGTACAAACGATCAAAACTATAAACACCCGATGTGAAAAATTAGAAGAATTCATATAGAGAATGAATATTTATGAATATTATGAATGAAAATGGATATGAATAAGGTTATTAATTAAGTAATTAAGATATATATGTTTTTTATAAATTATGTTAAAGTATGTTCGTGGAATTCAAGACAAATGGTAAGGGTTTTTCATCTCAAATAACTCTCTTTGTGACATGTTTGGTATTATGCATCTAATTTAATTTTTGTGTAGTATATAATACATATATGAGATATCATGTCATGAATTATATTTTAATAATTTTATTTTAAGTTAAATTATAGAACCACTTTTTCAATGGGTTTTTATTAAAGTGTTACTCAAGCCTCAAGGGTTTACTTTGTCTCAATTCTGATTCTTTGAGACATAATACATTTTGTGCACCATTTTTCCTTTGTATGGTGTATGTTTTTGACCATAAATGTAATTTTATAGTACTAATTGTATTTAATGTGATTTAATATCCAAATAATCTTTCCTTATTAGAGTGGTAATTGATTCAGTTCTTTCCTCAGTAGTGAGATTTTTTGGTAACTCAATTTTCATTCATTGAGTTACGATTATTCTCTTAAAATTATTTCATATAAGTTGGGTATATTATTACCTTGAATTTATGATGTGGTATTCTCTAATTATTTTTAGGGATATATATTCCTACCATATAAATCATTTGAAAAATATTTTTTACATAATGGGTTATTTTATTTTGAAACCATCCATCTTCTTTCTCTGGATGTATTGTAATAATGTTATTCAAGCATTGAATTAGCCATATACTCATTACTCTATAAAGTGCGTACCTAAATTTTCTATATAATTCATATTAGATGATTTTAACCTAGAATTGTTTTATTCCATTGACATGTGGAAAAGTATCGGTGTTCTTTATGTTGTTATTCCAATACAGATGATTATTGGAAATTTAATTATATATTGTTTGACCATCTACCCTCTTCCTAAAGATGAGTTATGATCATGTTATAAATTTTATTTACATGGGGAAAATTATTGGAATAATTTATGATTATTTTTTGGTAACACAGGTTGATTATGTATTTAATTTATGTATTTATTATTATATGGATACCCATATTTTATTGAGTAAGAGGTTCCTCAAGGATTAATATAAAAGGTCTTGAAGAATCTTATGAAAAATAATTGGACATAATCACATGATATGTGAGTCCTAAAATTATATAGCCCCTCCATGCATTTTTAGGTATCATAAAACAAAATAGTTTTGGGTATTTGGAATATGCCTTCCCAATTCAGTAAGATGTCTTGACTATGGTCTTGATAACAAGTAACATGTCTTGGATTATGTCATTTTCAATAGGTTTTTGATGTCCAACATTATTAATTAAATCATTATGATATCAATATTATTGATATCCATGTTTTAATTTATTATCACGCATATAACACAATATCATTTTCAAGTTGATTATAGCTTCATATTGTTTATCTATTCCTACTATAATATGAATGCCATGTTTATTACATGATTTCTTTAGTTATATATTTTCCTTACCAAGTGTTTGATATCACCCCTTTCTTATGTTTATATTCCCAATGTTATGAATAAATATAGTACACATGACATGTTTATAAGGATAACACGAGTGTAATAATTTATGGTAGATGTTGAAGACTTATCATGGATTAATTAGTTTCAAATATAATGAAAAAATGGCCATTTAATACAGAGAACATGAAATTTATCAGTTTATGTTTGGCCTTAATTATCTAAAGCACTAAACCTTAAAATATTAATCAGATGTAAGAGATGTAATTATGGTTTTTTATTTCATAATTAAGTATATTTATATTCATTATTTTACAATAAGTATAAAAGTGAATTGTAAAGTAAGTTTTAATGAGCAACGAATCCGGGAGTATAGGTGTGAGGCATCACAGTTGGTATCAAATGAAATTTTTAGATAACTTTATTTATTAGGATGTTTATTAAGTATAATTTAAGGATTGATAAGTTAGGGTTGATCATAAGTTCAAAGGTATAGATAAAGCTTTGGATACATATATGATTTAATGTTAAGGTAATAATGCACATTTTATTTGAGGAATAGGTTAATAAAAATTTAGTAAAAACCAAAATAATAAGTCTAATTATTGGATAACATAATGATGTTTTGGTAAAGTTGAGATTATGTTATTTTTCCTTGCAATAAATCCCTATCTGGATACTAGAAAGTGGGTGTGAATATGGAATAGATTCACCTAGGAGTAATCATCCTGAAAAGGGTTGGTTGATAATTTCCTAAATCATCATTCTGATACATGATGAGTGGTCTTAATATTCCACACATATAGAGACACTCCTCTAGGATATGATTTGGTTAATAACATTCTCTTTATGAACCACTATGAAGGATTTAATAATGATTTTAACTAATTAGGTTAGAGAACCAAATAGAAAAATGACAAAGGATAACCAAGGATTAAATAAAGAGAGTCATAGGTTGATCCAAAATTATCATATGTTGAAAAGAAATATTTCATAAGGTCTGAAATATTAAGATTGATGTTTTAATATACATATTTTGGATATTATCATAACCATTTTGGTTTTAGTATTTGGTTGAAACAAGATCATGAAGATGAAGTTGAGAAATTTATGTTTTTATAAATCGCTCGGTCTTATAACCAAATAAGGGAGCATACATTGACAGTTAATAATTTTAGTATATTCATTTTATGATGGAAAAGTGTGAGTTTCATAGTATTACCTATGGTAGTGAGATTGATATCATAATAGAAATTATTTATTAATAATCTTAGATATTATCATTAGTGATTTATATTTATCAATGATATTCTAGTATATTCAAATTTTTTTGAGGATTATGTGAAACATCTAAGGATTGTTATTTAGTAGTTTTTTAAAGGTTTAGAAATATATATTAAATAGTATCAATATCCTTATAACTTAATTTTATGAAAAGGTTATATTTTTGGGATAACTATTGAAGAACACATGATTATGGTATGAATAACTATTAGGTTTAATATATGATTGATGTTGAGACTATAAAGGGTGGTTTGATTTTGAAAAGGTAAGTTAGATAGTATTGGTAACCTTGGGATTAATAATAGATTCATGATATTTTTATGAATTTAATCACATTTTTGGGATTATGATATATAGTGACTAGTGTGTGACCTTATGAACTAGTGATTAATACCATTTTAGGGTTAGGAATATAATTTTTTAGAGGAATATATAATATCATTATGGTTTAATGTCTTAGATATTCAAATAGGTTTTGGGAAAGGTATGTTATTGAGAGTATATGATTGGGGTATATACATACTTGGGTATATGATTCTAGGAATGCATAATATTTTTTAGGAAGGATTAGTTATATTTTTATAGCATACATTTCAATGATTATTGGGTTTAGAATATTTTAAGAATGTTTATGGTAATATGGAATCTCTATTTTAGGTATTAAGTTAAAAATTATGATATAACCCAACTCAAAGTATCCTAAGTTGAAATAATAATGATATATGTTAAATAGAGAGTGATATAGGTTGTATTGAGTTTGATATAAGTTGGGTTGTAAAAACTATAATCTAACACGATAGTGTTATAAAGTGAGACATATTGAGGTTAAATTTTCCTATGGTTGTTTATGATAATTCACTTATAATGATCATAACTCATGTTAACTCTTTTGGTTCTATAAATTAAAAAATCCCAAAGGAACTAAGTTAACTATGGAAGAAATGGACAATGAAAAAACTATCTCAATGAAAAATCTAATGAGATACGGGTTGGAGTGAAAAATATTGTAATTATTCAAAACCATATATCACAAAATATAATTAACAATGTGAATATAGTATAATTCAAAAACACACAAAATAATATCAATATGTAGTCTCATAAAAGATCAATTGATATAGATGACGAATGGAAAAGAGATTCAATTTCACATATGTCAAAAATGTGGGAAGAAACATGGGGGTAATTTACTTACAGGGATGGGTAAATGTTATAAATGTGTAGATGAAGGTCATAAAACTAACAAGTGTAAGGGAAATAGATAAGCTATAAAAATATATTTCTTCAATTACAATATATTTGTGCATTATGAAACTTAATGTCCCAATACAGGGGCTAATGTGGGTGATAGTCACCAACAACCATGAGAACAAAGAAAATCCTATGAAACTACTATTAATGAATCAAATAGTGAGTTTTCACTCTAGATTTTTTAGTTTTCTAGGTTATGTAAGTTTTCACCAACCACTTGATAATGAGTTATAAATAAAAACCCCTAGTGGTATGATTATCATATAAATAATTTTATGGTGCGTGGAAATTTATTCCACATGGATCTAGATCTACACCCCTTAGTAGAGTTCTATATGAAATTAGGAATGGGTTATCTCTATTTATAAATAACTTATAATTAATTTTCATATAGATGAATCCCATTCCACATCCTAAATAAACCCATGATCATCTAGTGGTGTATGGTTAATTATGAGTTCCCTATAGAAATTACTCTGATTTTATGAGTCAAATTACGAGGAAGTAATTTATTTATGGGAGGGGGGGATGTAGCACCCCAAAATTATAATATATTATTATATTTAGATAATTAAATGTGTTTGATAGATTTCTCTACATGCAACACTAAACTTAAGAGAATCTAAGATATATTTAGATATAATATAAATATTTAAGTATGAACATTAAAAAAATAACCACTGAATTAGCAAGAATGAATATGAGTAATATATTTATGGATTATATATATAGATAATAAAGGATACTTTTAATATCAATTAAATTCAATTATTTTAAATGAAATATCTAATAATATCATCTACTATTTAGAAAAGTATTTTTCAAAAAAATTTCATTTTATACAATGCACATTTCTATTTCTAGAAAAATATGATTAATGATAAATTATGTTTGATATTAATAATTAGTTAACACCAATTTATCTAGTAAATAATATGAAATGAGAATAATAATAGTTAATTTTTGAAAATGTCATTTCCCAAGAAAAAAAAATTTTCATTATATTTTATGATTTTATTAAAAAAAGGAATTTATAAATTTTTTAATTTAAAATTAATAAAAATTAACTTAATTTTTTAATTCATAATATCAAAATTGACTTATTATTAATTTTTTTTATCTTTTTATAAAAAGTTTGGGTTTTTGTTGAAAAATATGGTTTTCATGAAACTTATAATTTGTATGACTTTATCATTATATAAGAATGAACTAGAAATTTATAAAACCTTTTAAGTAATAAAATATTAATTTTATGGATAAAATTATTCATTTTAAAATATTATTTGAACTTAGAAAACCTATTTCAAACATTGTTATAAATAATTAAAATGTTACTTTAATGAAAAAACTATTTTCAGTCATTTCTTTGAATCAGGTATTTTTAATGGTAGATTTGGTTTTTTCTTGACTTGGAAGCCTCATATCCTTTATTTTTTAGAATAATTCAATTTTTTTCATTATAATAAGTATCCAAGATAATTTTACCTTATATATAAATTTAAATCTTAAAAATATTATATTTATAAAAATGGGTTTTACACGGTTAAGTGTATTTATTTTAAAATTAACTTTTCACAACATTAGAAATTTTATTTGATAAAATTATTTTAAAATTTAAAATTATAATTATAAAATTAGTTAAAAATTTTAATCTTAATATTTTTCATTAAAATTAATTAGTAAGGTTTAAAAATTAATTACCAATAAAAAAGTAAGTTTGGGTAAAATGATGAAAGTTAAAAAAATCCATAAAACACAAAAAGTAGTCTAAAAATGAGTGTTTCAGGTGAGTTTATATCCAAAATCATTTTATTTTCCTCTTTTGAATTTTTTTGTCCTTTTACACTTGAATAATAACCTCACATTATTGAAAATGTAAGGGTTACTCCAAAAACTATCATTCCATTCACTTATAAAAGGGTATCATATCCACCACTTCAAGACTCACTTATCCTTAAAATTTATCCTTGAAAATATTATATTTTTATCCTCCTATAACCAAATCCCAAATTTCAAAGCTTCTAGTCACCATTAGTTAGTATAAGGCCTTCATTTTGAAGGAGACTTCCAAGGGAAATTCAAGTCCCTGACGTGAGTATTATCAAATACTTAGTTTTTCTTCTTAATTATATTATTTCAAATTCATTATATAAACAATAATATATTGATATTAGTATCATTTATATAATATAATGTTACTATATTCATGTTATTTTTATTGTTTAATTCATATACCTCATCCATTAATAAAAATAAAACTGTCATTCATGCGTTGTGTGAATAACCACCTCCACAACGCAACATGTTTTATTTTTTATCATAAAATTACAAGGATGGATATAAGGATGCTATTAAAGGATAAATATGATTATTATTCCTTAATCAAGGTTCTGATATGAAAAGTTATAGAACCTATTAATGATATGATCAACAAACAATCATTCTTAATTTAATCATTTAAAACAAGCGTATTAAGAGGATAATATTTTATTCAAATTGTGTAATGTTTTCAAATCCATTAATTATTATTATAATTCATAATTATTCTGATATATAAAAATAATAAAAACTATATAAGATTATTATTCTTCTAGTATAATGATATTTCAACAGAAACACCGTATAATCATTCATTAAATCAGGCTATGTTCATGTTTGGGTCGGTTTGACCACCTAATTGAATAATAATATGAATTTATATCATAAATAAACATGGGAACATAATTAAAGGTATAAAATGATATAAATATGTAAATAATGTTTTTTCTATTCTTATAATTTTATATTAATATTTAATTCATTAATTAAGAAAACATCCTTTGATTGTCAAGAATCACCGAAACATACTTATTACGGATTTCATCTTCAAGGATAAAGACTAAAATTCTCATGAATATAATTTTAAACATAATAAATAATTATAAATTATCTATAAAATTAAATTTAATGATAAAGTAATTATTAACTTTGAAATAAGAATAAACATGGACATCACTATTATGAAACTAGTACAAATGATCAAAACTATAAACACCTGATGTGGAAAATTAGAAGAATTAATGTAGAGAATTACTATTTATGAATAATATGAATAAAAATTCATACGATTAAGGTTATAAATTAAGTAATTAATATATCTATGTTTTTGATAAATTAGGTTAAATTACGTTTGTGGAATTCAGGACAAGAGGTAAGGATTTTTCTTCTCAAATTCCTCTCTTTGAGAGATGTTTGGTATTATACATATAATTTAATTTTTATGTTGTATATACTACCTATATGAGATATCATATCATGAATTATATTTTAATCATGGTATTTTAATTTCAATTATAAAATCTATTTTTCAATGTGTTTTTATTAAAGTGTTACTCAAGCTGTAAGGGTTTTCATAGTCCCAATTCCGATTATTTGAGACATAATACATTTTGTGCACCATTTTTCATTTGTATGGTGTATTTTTTCCCATGGATTTATTTTTATAGTAATAATTTTATTTCATAGGATTTACTATCAAAATAATTTTCCCTTATTCAAGTGGATATTGATTCATTTGTTTCCACAGCAGTGAGGATTTTTTGTAACTCAATTTTCATTCATTAAGTTATGAACATTCTCTTAAACTTATTAAGTCAGGTAAATTCTACCCTTTATTGTATTATGTGGTATTATATCATTGTTTTATGGGGTTATATATTCTTACCACATAAACCCTTTAAAAAATATTTTACACTTCATGGGTTATTTTCTTTTGAAACCACATGTCTTCATTCTTTGGATTTCCTGAGATCATGTTATTCAAGTATTGACTTATTCGTATACTTATTTATCTATATAGTGTGAAAATAACATTTTTACATAATTCAAATTGAATTATATCCACTAAGAAATATTGTTATTCTATCTACATGGTGAAAAGTGTTGGCATTCCTTATGTTGTTATTCTAATACAGATGATTATTGGAAAGTTGGATATGTATTGTTTGACCATCCATTTATTACTATGGATGAGTTATGATCATGTTATCCCTTTTATTGAAATGGGGAAAAGTATTGGAATTCTGGATGATTATTGAATGATAACACGGGTTGATTATGTATTTGATTTCCATATTTCTTATTAAATGGATAACCGTGTATTATTTAGTAAGATGTTTCTTAGGGAGTGGTATAAAATGTCTTGATTACTCTTATAATGAATGCATTGGAAATAATCAGGTGATAGGCGGGGCCTGAAATTATATAGTCACTCGATGCATTGATAGGTTTCATGAGATAAAATAGTTTTGGGTATTTGGTGTATGCCTACCTAATTCCATAAGATTCCTTGACTATGGTATGAATGACAAGTAAAGTGTCTTGGCTTAAGGTCTTAATTTTTTTTATGTCTAAAATTATGCATTCAATCAACATGAGATCAGTATTATTGATATCCATGTTTTTATTTATTGTCATTGATATATAATGCTCTTAGTTTGAAGTTGATTATGGATTCATGTTGTTTTATTATTCCTTCCATAATAACCATTCAATGTTTTTTACATGATTGCTTCAATTATATGTTTCCCTTAATAAGCGATTTTGATCACCCCTTTCTTATGTTTCAATTCCCTAGGTTATAAAGAAAAGTAGTAAATGTGACATGTTTATAGGGATAACACATGTGGATGAATTTATGGGAGATGTTGATGTCACACCTAAAACATAGTTCATATTTATTTATTTCATATAATTTTATCTTTTAGTTGAGTTTATAGTTTAGCTCCCATTGAAAGTTTTTGAGTTTTGGGGGTTTTGGTTTGTTTTTGGACCTATACAAGTTAGTGCTCATGTTTTGGGGACAAACCATTCTATTGGTGGATGTAAAGGTGTTTTTAGTTCATTTGTTTCTTGCACAGTTTGTCTTACATTGTCTATGCATGGTTTGGCCCAAATTGTGCAAGCCAAAGGAGTAACTGTGCGAGTTATTGGTGGTGTCTATGACCTGGCGCATAGATAGAAGAAACTGTGTGGCAAGCGTGTGAGGGAGACTATCATTTTGATAGAGCCTATTTGCATAGTTGGCACACTATTTCTCAAACTGTGTGGCTAGACTATGTATGGTTTTTTCCCTTCCAATGGGGTGCACATGGTTGGTTTATGGTTTGGTAAATTATGCAGCCTAACCATGTGACTTGCCCATGCCATTAAAAAATGTTAAATTACCATTTTAACCTTTTGAGTTTTTATCCCACAATCCACCCCTATCCTTCCCCACTCATTCATGTCCCCCCTTAGGATCATTGGGTATCTTTTTCTACTCCTACTCCTTGAATTTAGGTACTTCTCCTTAAAATTTTGGGTGAATTTTTCTGTGAGTAAGTCTTATTTTCCATCTTCTTCCTTCTTCTTCTTGTTTATTGGTTCTTTATTATATTAGTTCCTTTTTGGATGAACCCTAGGGTGAGGTTTGGCTGATGTGGGTTGATTTTTTTAATGTTAGGGTGTGTGGTTTGTCTCTTGGGCCTTTTTCTTCCTTCTCACAGAGTTTCATCTCATTCTCACATCATTGAGGTAGGTGTTTCCATCCATTTTCTTTATGAATCATGTATTTAAATTCTTTATATTTAAAAATTAATTTAAAATTGTGTTATTTGTGCTTATGATGTGTTGATATAATTAATTACACCTTTCCACATTGGTAATTTGATGAAAATTGGGTTTTCAAAGGATTTCCTTAGTTATGCCTATATGTATAGTTATACAGGGTGTTGGAAAAAATTTCAATTGGATTTAAAAATGAATTAGGGTATTTTTAAATTTCATTTGTCCATTTTTGGATCTTGGTTAACCTGAGTTATGTGTATATAATTGTGTTTGGATGAATTTTTTTGCTTCTTTTATGGTTTGGTGCTTGTGTGCAAACCCTTGTGCTTTGGTATTATATTATTTATGATTTATTTATTAGAATCTTGGAAATTATTGTAGTTTTACACATATATTCCAGAGAATATGGACATATCTATACGTGAATAGAGTGCACATATTGATGTTCCCATGCATATAAATGGTATCTCAAAAAACATGTCCATCTCGATAACTTTAGTTTTCAAAAATACTCACCTTCCATCTCCTTATCTTTCCAATCTTTCTTAATAATTGATTTATATAAAAATACTAATGTTTTATAAATAGTATTTGGTTTCCAACTTATTTAAAATGTGGTTTTCAAATGTGTTTTCTAAAAATTTTCTCATTTGGAACCTTGAAGTATGATTCAATAACTACTTGATTTGAAAGACCTGTTTGGAATCTTCTAAGAATGGATAATGTTTTCCCCTTGGTTTTGGAAATGGATTTGGAAAGAAAGTTGATTTATTTGGAAATGGTTTGGATTGTAAATCTTAAGACCCAGTTGGTACTTTCAGATGTTATTAGAAATTGTATTTAAACTCACATGATGTGTATGACCAGTTGGAACTTGAGAAAGGTTTTATATGTGAAAGGAACCCATATGGGTTTCCTTATTTGGAGAGGTTCTTCACATAGATGGTTTCAAAGAGTGGGAAAGTCATGCATGGTGGCATCTATGGGTTATATTTAATAGCAAGCATGTGATGAACTCCTCACTTTACCATTATAATACTATAATTTAATTACTATATAGAATCTATAGGGTTGAGTGATGATTTCTTTCTAGTCCCAATTAGATAGGATAGAAACCCCTAGATAGAGGATAGACCAGGTGGGATTTTCCACTAGCGAGACTAGTTTAGATCATCCAATTTGGTTATTGACAATGGAGTTTCACCATACACTGATAGGTTGATCCAATTCTAGGGATTTATTCTAGATATATTTAAGAAATTCCCATGATTTCATATCCATACATTCCCATTTCATCTTATAGTACTTTCGTTACTTATTCTACTTATATCTTCCTGTTTGAAATTGTGTTGTTCCTTTATTTTGACATTTCTTTGATGTACAATTATATCTATGTATGGATCTATTTACTTATTTCTTTTGAATTATCTATGTTGTATTCTTTTCTTGGTATTGGTTTTTAAACTTGGTTTGAAATGGGAATCTGTTTTGAAATGGAAATCCATGATTTTTTTTGAAAGGGATTTTTCTAGAAAGTCATGTTTGGTTATTTAAATAATAAAAACCATATTTTCTATCATTATTTTCAAACTAGAGTTTATGGAATATTTTATGAAAGGACATGTATGTGTTATGTGGTACTTAACTACCGAGCTGTTTTATGCTCACACCATACTTGTTTCTCTCAATAATGGTATTCCTGAGCTGCCATGCATGTTCAAGTTCTGGATCAAGTTCTTGTTAGAACTTGACCTATTATGGATCAAAATTATGGATGGTGGTGACCATGAGGTCACATGGAAGTAGTTTTTGTTTATTTTCACTTACTATGTTTATTTTATTCTTGATGTTATTGTTTATTTATCTGTTGTTTTATAGGCTAAATTATTCCAAATTGAGTATATTTGATGCCTGACTGTTGGGAAAAAATCCCTCAAGGTGTATCCTCAATGTTTTTTGGGTTGATTGTGTTTGTTGACAAAGATAGATGATTGAGAATTAGTATGTTTGGTTTTTCCAAAGTAGATGTTCAAGGTGGTGTAGCTTCCTAGTGTTTTCCAAATTTTTGGGCATAAAAATCAAGAGTTTGTTTTATGGAAAAGAATGGTTTTCTGCTAAGGATTTCATGGATTGCAGTTTGTAGACCGCAAATCATGGAGTTATTAGACCACATAGTAGCACGAATATGCTATTATGACCAAAAAGGAGGTATGTGTAATGATAAAGGAAAATTGATAAAGGAATACTTTTTTCATAGCAGCGCTATGTGGATTGCGAAGCACGCTATGAAAACTGCATAGAAAAATCAGTTTACAAGAGGCTCATCATTCACGAGAGGCTCATTATTTATATGAGGCTCATTGTTTTTGTAAAGGAGGAATTGGTTTAATGATTTGAAAATGGTTTTTGTTTGCGGATGACAATGACCATTGAAAAGGATTAAGGATCTATGCGGACCGCATAACACAGTTCGCGATGAAGGTTGTACCGCATTGAAGTTTTGGGAATTTTTGATCAGAAAGTTTTGCAGGATTTATTTGCCTATATAAAGGACCCAAATCACATCATTAAGGTGAGTTAATTTTATTAGAGAAGACAGTTTGTGAAAGGGTTTTATGGGGATTAGTATCTTGCAAAGGAAAAAAGGCAGTATAACAAATGTAGTCTCCAAAGAACTCATGCCACATGGTGTAAGGTAGTTCACGTAGGACATAAAGAAGTTTTCAAAGGGACTAAAAACAGTTCATGAATGAAATTTCCACAAACTAACAATTCATGAAAGAAATTTCCACAAACTAATAGTTCATGAAAAAGTGGATTTCATCTACTTGGTAAAAACAGTACTTCAGGGAACACTTATGTGTGAAACTATTCTGAGAGTCTTGAGAAAGAAGATTCGTGCTAAGAATAAAAATTGGAAAATATCCTTATCATATCTAAATTCTAAAGTGGAAGAAAAAAGATCTACATCATCATAATATATTTTCAGAAGGAGTTTGTTCATTACTACATTCAAGGTAGTGAAAGGAAGACTTGTCATATCTTCAAGATCTCACCAAAGAAGAGTTAATTGATGTTTCTACAGTAAAGATAAGTCCATTCTAGTTTTTTGGAAAGTTTAAGTGATGCATCCAGGTGTTTTCACATAAGTGAAGGAGAAACTTAGAAATAACATCAATAGAGTATCTACCTACAGTTGAAAATTCATTCATTATTGATAATGAAAGGACCCAAATTTCCATAAATAGTGTATGGATAATTTCTAGAGTAGTAAGTAAAGTAATTGGAAGAAGGCGATCCTTTATACTAGTAGTGAGCCATCAAAAGAGAGTTAGGGATTGAAACATGGGAATGTAGTGATCTAAACCTAAACATTGTAAATGCAGTGATCCTGATCATAGAAGTGATCTAGCCCGAACCTTGATTTGGAAGTGTGACACAATAAATTTGGTACATTGGAACATTGTTTTTGTATGCTCCTTAGATGTATCCCAATGAGGTTGAACCAAGTAAAAATCTATGAATCCTTGTGTTTTATTTCCAACTTTACTTTATGTGCATCATCATCAGATAAAGTTGGAAAAGATAAGAGAAACATAAACACTAAATATGTAACAATTGGGCTCCGCCCACCAGTTTCCCACAGACACGTGGTCTCCACCCTGAGGCTCACCACATGCTCGAACGGGTCATCTGGCTAATGAATTCCCCATAGGCCAACACATGTCCTTTCTAGTATGCTTTTTCCTCACTCACACACACCCTAGGAAACTTTCCAGAAGGTCACCCATCCTGATCACTACTCCAGGCCAAACACGCTTAACTGTGGAGTTCTAATCAGACAGGCTCCTGAAAAGAAATGTGCACCTTGTTGACATGAGTCATATCATTTATTAATTTAACCCTTTATCATTTGGGAGTGTTACAATCACCCCCCCTTTAGAGCACAACATCCTCATTGTGGGCCCTACATCTCAACCCAGGCAGTGCGCTGCACTTAAGGCTGGGTACCACCTCTGATACCAAATGTAAAAACTGGGCTCCACCCACCAGTTGCCCCGAAAACACGTGGTCCCCACCCTAAGGCCCACCACATGCCCGAACGGGTCATCTGGCTAATGAATGCCCCACATAACAACACATGTCCTTTCCAGTATGCTTTGTCCTCACTCACACACACCCTGGGAAACTTCCCAGAAGGTCACCTATCCTGCTCACTACTCTAGGACAAGCACACTTTTTCCTCACTCACACACACCCTGGGAAACTTTCCAGAAGGTCACCCATCCTGATCACTACTTGAGGACAAGCACGCTTAACTGTGAAGTTCTAATCAGACAGGCTCCTAAAAAGAAAGGTGCACCTTGTTGACATTAGTCATATCATTTAGTCTTTTAACCCTTTATCATTTGGGGGTGTTACAATGAAAATTTTTACTCATTAAATGATTCTATAGGAATAAGTAAAGAAACTAATATTCCAAGTGATGTTGGTACTACTAATGATAAAGAAATTGTAAAAAGACCAAAAGTGGAAGTTGTCCACAGAACAAAGGAATTGGATAAGAAACTAGTTAAAGAAAACAAATCTAAATATATATGGATCCAAGATCAGGAAATTGAATTTAAAAAGTTGAGAGGTTTAAATAAAATACTTTTAGAAGTGTCTACAAATATAAGGGAGGAGAAAGATTCCCTTGATGAAGAACTGCAAATATGTATAAAAATATAGATAAACTCAAAGATGATGACAAGATAAAGAATCAAAACTTAGAAGAAATTCAGAATCTGAAAGCTAGAAATGATGATCCTATCATACAACTATCTAAACTGGTTTAGTAAAACGGAAGGAAACATCAAGATAATGCATGCTACAATGATTCTGTATCTCAGAGAAATTTTAAAATAAAGGATTAATCTTCCATGATAGATTAGATCTCCTAAGAATTAGAATATGAGATAACTAGTGGGAAGACTCTCATAAGACAACTTAATGCTCAACTTGAATCAAGGGATAATAATATTCAATAATTAAGAGAATATATCACTGGTGGAAATGGAGGTTTTCCCAATGATTTTTACCAATAGTTTGAACAAACCGTTGGTATACTATAAAAAAGAGAAACCTTTACCAATGGTTTCTTCAAACCATTGGAATTGTGTTTTTAGAAGGAATATTTCCCAATGGTTTACTCAAACCGTTGGGAAATATTGAAATTATCTAATATATACCAACAGTTTTTTAAAACAGTTGGTAAAAGAAGATATTTCCCAATAATTTTTAAAAACCATTGAGAAAGGTTTCCCCTAATTACACAACAACCCAGCTCCCCCGTCCATGTGATTGCAGGCCTTAATCAGAACCTCTCCCGAATCTCTCTCTTTACCCTAGGGTGAGAAACTCCTTCCACCTGATAGATACATCTTCAATCAAGATTTTTTTTTTTATTTTTATGCTTCAAATTAGTAAGTGATACCTTAGTTTTAATGTTCTGCATATATTTTGTTTTGTTTTCTATTTGATTTGGCCTAAACTAGAGTTATATGCAATCTATGGCATGGTATACCGAACACTTTGATTTGTTTTCTATTTTTTTTCTACACTTCAAGTGTCATGATTGTACGAATCACCTTTATTTGAAGTATTCATACCCACTCATTCTATGTAGAGTTCATGAACCATATGAACTAATGGGTGCTAGTGAGCTGTATCCCCACTCAAATATGGTAAAGGGTAATGGATATAAGGATGGCCCATGTGAAGGGATTGGGGACGATCGGGGTAGTGGTGTATGTGGTTTTCTGTTTTTTTAGTGGGGTGATATGGTAGTTTCTATGGACTTTAGTTTAGTTGAAAATTGGATTTGGATTTTGTATTTATAGTTTTTGTTCAAGGAATAATGTGAAGGGTAGTGATATTGAGGATGAATTGGCTGTTGGTTGGGTGATGGATTGGAATTGTGATATTGGTTGGATTGGGTATAGGTAATTTTCAAGGTATTATATGGGTATTACCTCCCCTGAACACCCCCACCCCACCCCCTTGGACACCCCCCATTGGACAACCCCTCACCACCTGCACAGCCCCACCCCCTACAACCCCACCCCCTGCACACCCCCACCCCCTTGGATAGCCCCCCACCCCTTGGACAACCCCCCATACACCCCTCACCCCCATGGACAACCCCCTCCCCCACCCCCTAGACACCCCCCATTCCCTGTACACCCCCACCCCCTAGATAGCCCCCACCCCCTGGACACCCCCTATTGGGCATCCCCCCACCCCCTGCACACCCCACCCCCCTTGGATAGCCCCCACCCCCTGGACACTCCCACCCCCTTAGACAAACCCCCTTGGACACCCCACCCCCTTGACACCCCTTACCCCCCATGGATAGCCCCACTCTCCCCCACTCCCCCAGACACCCCCACCCCTTGGACACCCCCACCCCCTGGACAGCCCCCACCCCTAGACACCACCCCCCCTTGGATAACACCCGACCCCCTGGACACCCCCACCACCTAGACACCCCAACACCTGGACACCCCCACCCCTTGGATACCCTCCACCCCCTCGGACAGCCCCCACCCCCTTGGACAACCCCCCCGGACACCACCCCACCTCCTGGACACCACCCCACCTCCTAAGTGCTTGAACTAGTTTTTAAATTGGAATTAATCATGTAGGTGATTTTCCCATTCCCCAATGACATTTCCTAAGTGACCCATAGAGCCTTATAAATTGAATTTATCATGTTTTGATAAATTGAATGGTTCGTTTTGAATGAAATGGCTAATGCATGATGTATTTAATTTCTTAATTAATAAAATGGTTTAAAATAAAATTACCCTAAGAGGGGAAACAGAGGGGGGGAGGGGCTGTCCAGGTGGGGGGGGGGGGGGGGGGTTATCCAGTGGGTAGGGGGATACAGGGGGGTTGGGGGGGGGGCTGCAGGTGTGTGGGGGAGGGGGTGTGGGCTGTCCAAGGAGGGGTGTGGGCAGTCGGGGTGGGGGGGGGGTCAGGGTGGGCTGTCCAGGTGGGGGAGGGGGGTGTGGGCTGTCTGGGGGGGGGTGTGCTATGTGGGGGGGGGGGGGGCTATCCTGGTGGGGGAGGGGGTGTGGGATATCTTGGAGGGGGTGGGGGTGAGCTGTCCAGGTAGGGGAGGGGGGTGTGGGCTATCTAGGGAGGGGGGTGGGCTGTCCAGGTGGGGGTGGGGGGGGCTATCCAGGTGTGGGGTGGTGGGTTGTAAAGGTGGGGGGGGGGGTGGGGGGATATTTAGGTGGGGGGGGGATTTACAGGTGTGGGTGGGGGGTGGGGTGGGGATGTCTAGGGGGTAGGGGGGCTGTAGGGGTGTGGGGGAGGGGGGTGTGCGCTATCCAGGGAGGGGGTGGGCTGTTAGGGGGGGTGAGGGTGGGATATCCAGGTGAGGGAGGGGGGGTGTTGGCTGTCCAGGGGGTGGGCTATCCAAGGGGAGTGGGCTGTCCAGGTGGGGGAGGGGGGTGTGGGTTGTCCAGGGAGGGGGGGGGGTGTCCAGGTGGGAGGTTGGGGGGGTGGGCAGTCCAGGGGGTGCAGGGGGTAGGGGGGCTGCAAGGGTGTGTGTGTGTGTGTGGGGGGGGGGTGTTGTCCAGGGTGGGGGTGGGATGTCTACTCCGATACTCTAGAAAAAATAGGAATCACATATAACCATTGTATAGTTTCTTTCACACCTTAATACTTTTCTTAAACTTCTATACCAACACTCACTCTTACCCTTCAAATAATAAGTGATATCTGCAAATAAATCTCACTCAGGTTTTTATCCACTATCCATATCTATCTCATACAAATTTAACATTCGTACGACTCCATATCACCTAATGATATAACAAGGCTCATACTCCCATGAGTAGTGTCCCATAAAAACATGGCTCATATACCTAAACAACATACATAGGATCATATTTTACAAACACACAAAATTTTGTAAACATAGAAAATACTATATTTTCACCATATATCACAACCTGGAATTAGATCTCAGCTAGCCACTCAAGCCATCAATAATCCAAATACCTAGCTCAAAATTTGGAGGTGTTTTTATAATTAGGTGTTTTTTTAGAATTCATGTATTATATTTAGAGTCTAAGATAAAATCCGATCCACGTATGATATTTGGAGGTGTGTTTACAATTAGGTGTGTTGTGATTTAAATGCATGATATTCATGGTTTACACTAACAGTCTTTTGGGTCATCTATAATAGGCTTGAAGTCATGATACAATTGGATAGAGATTGAATTTTACGACCCTAGTTTGGGGGTGAACACCCCCAGCCCCTTCGATAGCCCCCCACCCCCACCCCTTGGACACCCCCACACCCCGGACACCCCCACCGCCAAGGACAGCCCCCCACCCCCTGGACACCCCCACCCCCTGGACACCCCCATCCCTGCTGGACAACCCCCAACCCCTAGACACCACCCCACCCCCTGGACACTCCCACCCCTGGACATACCCACCCCCTAGACACCCCCACCCCTTAGACACCATCACCCCCTTGGACAGCCCCACCCCCTGGACAACCCCACCCCCTAGACACCCCTACCCCAGTAAACAACCCCCCTGGACACCACCCCACCCCCTGGACACCCCCACCCCCTGGAAACCCCCACCCCCTGGACACCCCCACCCCCTGGACAACCCCCACCCCCCAGGACAACCCCCAACCCCTGGACACTCCCACCCCTGGACACCCCCACCCCTTGTGCAATGTATGAGATCACTCAAATAATCCACTAAAATATAAAATTTCTTCAATCAAAAATTTACTCAACTTATGAATAATTCTCCTCCACAAGTGTACATGATCTTATACACTCATGTATAGTTCTTAAAAGATATTTTGTTATAAATATAGTATTTTTTTGTCTTTTATATTATGATTCTCATATAGATTAGTGTATCAGTTATGGTTTCATATAAAGTGAACAATTCTCATTTACTTAAATATATTTTCGATGAAACTTCAATCTTATTGAATTTATTTTTACGAAATGACTTATAACAATTTTTTTATAGAATGGATAGAAGTTGGATGTATGAAACTGATCAGATCTCAAGCGATTTTTAAAACAATTTAGAGAGATTTTTAGATTTTTCATTTCAAAATTCTTTAGATAGTGTTCACATACACTGAACATGTTAAAATTGTGTTGGAAGACCTTGGTTGATCCATTAAGAAGTCATCTACCATATAACCAAATATGATTTTCAAGAAAACTACTATGTGTGGTATCATAATAGATATAAAATGAAATCTAAAATTGTTGATGATCTAAATGAGAGAACTGGAATGGAGAATTTTATATATGACTAGTTTCTGTTTATTATTCATCATGAAAAATAGAGGATCCCAACCCAATAAGACTTTTATATGAGAACAAATTATGCGTCTAATGAAAATAATGATGTTTTCAGGGTGAAAAAATTGAATTATGCTGCCACGAATCCAGTATATCGGCACTTCGGTAAAATGAAAAAGCTAGAATTTTTAATCCGATTGTTTCATGGGAAAACTATGTATGGGATTTATAATACTGTCATCTATTACATTCTTACCTTCTTGAAGGACTTAGTTCTAGATGATGCAAATATTCCCTCAAACCACTATATAGCATGAAAGTTATTTGAGGAACTTGGAATTTCAAGAAACAAAATTCATGCTTTCCCAAAAGATTACAGTTTATTCTGGGAGGAAACTACTGAACAAAATGATTGTATAAAATGTGGAACATCCCACTTAAAGCCAAAACCTGATGGAACACTATTTCATGTGCCACATAAAGTAATGTGTCACTTTCCATTGATCCCTAGACTCTAGAATATTTTTATGTCTAATGAAATATCAATAAAAATGAGATGGCATGACACTGAGATAAAGAAGACTAATGATGAGTTGGTTTACCCTAAAGATGGATTTTCATGGAAGATATTTGATGCTCAATATACTAATTTTGTAGCTGACATGCGTAATGTGAGGTTGAGTCTTTCATGTGACAGTTTTAATTCGTTTGGTCAGATTCTTACTTTGCACATCACATGGCAGGTTTTTATACACATTTATAACCTTCCCCCATGGCTGTGTATGAAAAAACCTTTCAATTTTATGAGTATACTCATATTTGTCCCTTATGATCCCGACAATGATATAGATGATGTATACATGCAACCTTTAATAAAAGAGTTGAAACTTCTTTGGGATGTGGGTGTGCGCACATATAATGCATGTTCGAAAGACATATTTTATATGCGTGATGTGCTTATGTGGACGATCAATGATTTTACTGCTTATGCAATGATGTCTGGATGGAGCATGAAGGTAAAACTATCATGTCCTATTTTTATGAAGAATAAACGATCCATAAGACTGAAACATTGTTGTAGTTTTAGTTTTATGGGACATCGATGATTCAAAACATGTATAGAAACCTGCATCATCTACTTGGGAAAAAGAAATTAAAATTTTCCTTAATTTTGACAAGTGCTTTACCCCTTATGAACATGATGGTTTGTCTTCTTAGTAAATAACCAACCTACTAAAAATTAAATTTCTTTATTACATCTTTTACGATTTATTGAATTCATTATATATCTATTCAAGCTCACATAAAACAATGGATAGTAAAATTATCAATGAATCCCCTTATTCCCTCTCATTTATTTTGTTTTTTAGGTTACACATTAGTTATCCTTTTCTAATTACTTCCATATTTGTTTTAAAATGCAGGAAATACACCCAATTTAAGAGAGGCAATGAAAAAAGATGATGTAAAACAATCATCGCATGGCTGAGATGGGAATTCCACCACTAGTGCTTGTAGTGAGTTTTTTTATTTCAAATATATATATTTAAATAATATACAATGTCATGTGATTAATTTTGTTTTAAAATTTTTTGTTGGATCCAACTCTTAGGTGATGATTATTTGATGACCACCCTAGTATTTGTCCCAGTACTCAGGGTGTTCATATAAGGGGGGTGGTATGAGAGCTAGCTGATCTGGTCAGCGTACCCGATTAGACCTTACCCCTCCCAATGACATACCATCTATCCCACATTATGATCCTGGTATGTCGTTAGGGACACATGGGATATTTAGGTCTCCCATGTTTTCACCACCCTTTACATCTATGTCTCCTCACCCATCTTTAGAATATCTGATGATGATTCCCACTCCCCTTCCAACATTCGGCTAGTCATTCGTGCCATATTCTTTTACTTATACTTCCTTCTCTCTGAGCTTCTATATTACATCTTCTTTGACTCCTGCTCTGCCAGAGTCTGTCCCTGTGGAGCATATATTGGGACCCACTCCACTTTTACAGGGTGTTCCTTCAGTTTCTGCGGATCCAGTGGTGCCCATTGATCAGACTGTTGTAGGTATATTTATATAACTCTAACAAATTTTTATATCATTATTTATTTTAATTATAACAAGTATTGATAAAATATTTGTTTTTATTTCATAACAAATACACCTACTGATAGGAGGCAGGGGCAGGGGAATACACTCATGCATGCGGTGTGGAACCGCCACACACAATTGATGGTGGACTATAATGAAGACTGTCAAATGATTGGAAAAATTGGGCAGCAATGTCAGAGTTTTTTGGTGAAGCTTTCCAAATACTCTGACATCATTCCTGTCAGCCCACTCTCATGGAGACAGTTTCCAAATGAAGTGAAGGATAATTATTGGGTATAGATATGGGTAAAAAAATATGTTGTATTTAATGTAATATATTATTTTTTGTATTTATATGAATTAATATTTTAGTGTCAGCTTTAGTTTAATTTCCCCGACGGTGAGGGTGCACGACCAGCACGTCTAAAGGATTTAGGTGAGATTTAGAGAGCCTATAAGCATGAGTTGTATATTGGATGGCATGATAGAGTTATAATAGAGTTATAGGTGGTCCCTGTCATTGATGACTATCCGATAGAATAGTATCAGTGGATTATTACTCATTGGACGCCTACCCAGTTTAAGGTATTAATCACATTTGAGGTCTTTAAATGAAAAATTTCATGTTTTGTGTTAATAATATCTTTTGTATTATTGAATTTTATTTAGGAATAATCTGGAAGAAATAAAAAAACCTTGATTCTAAAAAATTCATCTACACATTGGGATGTACTACGATGCCAAATCATTAGAGGAAGTAGGTATGATAGTTGTTTATAATTTTTCTTTACGACTTGCACTTTCTATTATTTCCTCCATAATTTATTTGATTGATGAAGTTGTTATATAATTTTAGTTATGAAATTAATTATTGGTAACCTATATTTAACTATGGTTTCCTATATTCAATGTCACTATAGAAGACAAAATTGAATATTAAAGGACGGGTGCCTCGAGCAAAACTGTTTTGTTTGAGTCAAAGGAAGAAAGATGGAAGTGTAGTTAATGAACTGACTCAACATCAAATTGTAAGTTTTAATTTGTCGATTTTAAATTTTAATATCTATTTTGTAACTTAATAATCTATTTATATTTGTAATAGGCTGCTTTAGAGGCCCTTGATGCCCATGAACCTGACAATTTTGGGCCAAACGATCACTTACATCAGGTGTTGGGAGATGAGCACCCTGTAAGAGTATGCTGCTGATTTGGGAAGAGTATAGTCCTGAAGAGGTATTGTCCCTCCTCATGTATAATTTTTAGTGACAACGATTTCCAATAGGTTAAGGTACAAGAAGAACAGTCTGAAAAATGGTCCACAGAGACGACAGAGCAGTCTTCTAGGGAAAACACTGCATTTATGAAACTGATGGAAGTTTTACGTCCAACAATTCCACCAGAGGCCAACACAACTTGTGATGAATATATGTCATCTATGAGTTCTATATATGGTGCACTAGGTGGCAGTTATAGTGGTGGTTGATAGTATGGAAAAGAGGAGGCCGAGGAGGAGGCCGAGGAGGTTGATGAGGAGGGAAAGGTAGTGGAGGAGGGAGAGAAGGAGACCGAGGCGGAGGAGGAGGGTGAGGAAGAGGATGATGCGGAGTATGAGGGAGAGGAGGAGGGAATTGAGGAGGAAAAGGATGATGATGGGGATGATGATGAGGATTGGGGTGAGGCTGATGATGATAGTGATGATAGTGATGGTGATAAGGGACATATTGATCCATTACATTTTTTTACTGATATTAATGACATTTGATGTTTGATGATTTTTTGTGACTGAATGTATGTGTGATTAGGTAGGTCACATTATCTTCATTTCTTTATCTATAAATAATAAAACTTGACTTGATGATTTTCTGTGACTGATTCACCCCTCCCATGGACCCCACCCCCCCTGGATATCCCCCACCCCTGGATATCCCCCACCACCTAGACACCCCCACCCCCTAGACACCCCCTACCCCCATGGACAACCCCCAACCCCCTAGACAGCCCCACCCCCTGGAAACCACCCCACCACCTAGACACCCCCACACCCTTGGACAGACCCCTACCCCTTGGACAACCCCCAACCCCCTGGACAACCCCCACCCCCTAGACACCACCTCACCACCCAGACACCCCACCCCCCGGACACCCCCACCCCCATGGACAACACCCACCCCCCTGGACAGCCCTCAACCCCCTGGACATCCCCCACCCCCCGGACAACACCCCACCATCTGGACACCCTCGCCCCCACTAGGACACCCCCACACCCATGGATAGCCCCCACCCCTGGACACCACACCACCACCCCACCCCTTGGACACCCCCACCCCCATGGACAACCCCCACCCCCTAGACAACCAAACACCCCTAGAAACCCCCACCCCCTAGACACCCCCATCCCCCTGGATAGCCCCCACCCCCTGGAAAACCCCCACCCCCCTGGACACTACCCCAACACCTGGACACCCCCACCCCCATGGACATCCCCCACCCCCTGGATAGCCCCCACCCCCTAGACACCCCACCCCCATGGAAATCCCCCACCACCCTGGACAACCCCCACCCCCTAGACACCCCCACCACCTGGACACCCCCTACCCCCTTGGACAACCCCCAACCGCCTAGACAGCCCCCACCCCCACTGGACACCACCCCACCACCTAGACACCCCCACCCCCTGAACACCCCCACCCCATGGACAACCCTACCCCTAGATATCCCCCACCCCCTGAACACCCCCACCCCCTAGACACACCTACCCCATTGGACAACCCCAACCCCCTGGACAACCCCACCCCCCTGGGCACCACCCCATGACCTGAACACGCCCCACCTGGACACCCCACCCCCATGGATACCCCCACCCCCTGGACACCACCCCACCCACTGGACACCCCCACCCCTGGACACCCCCAACCCCTAAACACCACCACCCCCTTGGGCAGCCCCCAACCCCATAGCCAACCCCCACCTCCCCTGGACACCACCCCACCACCTGGAAACCCTCACACCCTAGACACCCCACCCCCTGGACACCCCCTACCCCCTGGACAGCCTCCCAACCCCATGTAAAACCCCCACCCCTGGACACCCCCACCACCAAGGACATCCCCCCTGGACAACCCCCACCTCCCGGACACCCCCCATCCCCCCGGACACCTCCACCCCCTGAACACCCCCTACCCCCTTGGACAACCCCCCAACCCCTGGACAGCCCCCACCCACTGGACACCCCCACCCCCTGGACACCCCCACCCCCATGGACAACCCCCACCCCCTGGAAAACCCCCACCCCTTGTACCCCCACCCTTGGACACCCCCACCCCCTTGGACAACCCCCAACACTTGGACAACTCCCACCCCCTGGACACCCCCACCACCTGAACACCCCCACCCCCTGGACACCCCCAATCCCCTGGATAGCCCCCACCCCCTGGACAACCCCCACCCCCTGGACACCCCTACCCCCTTGGAAGGAATAAACCATTAGAGCCTCTACCCCATGTCACATTACCACTTATAATATCATAGAATACCACATTATCTAAAAATTCAAATCTCATCTGAATTCACCCATGCCTATGAACAACAATTCCATATTAAAAACTTGAAACATGATTTTCTTATATAGGGGTTATTACCTTCTAAATTCTGAATTAAATTCTATATGTGTTATAGAGAATTCAATATTTTATGTATTAAATTCAGAATTTTGTATTGCATAGGGTAATTGATCTGAATTCTAAATTGAATTCTTTATGTATTTAATTAACTTATGAATTATGTGTTAATGTTGTATGGGTATACTTTTTGTATGTGTATACTTTCTATAATTAACTTATGAATTATGTGTGTTAATTATGTATGTGTGTATCGGGTAATTAAATACATAACTGCAGGTATGTGTGTATTGATAACTAGTGGAAGTGCATTGCTGCAGGTGCACAGGGGGGAGGCAGGCCTACTACTGCTGTAGGTGCATAAAGGATTTTCCAATGGTTTAAAACCGTTAGTATATGTTTGAAAAGAAAACATATACCAACGGTTTACATGAAACCATTGGTATAGATTCTATTCTTGACTTTTCCCAATGGTTTTTGAGGAACCTTTGGTAAAAGTCTATTCCAACGGTTTGGAAAACCATTGGTATAAACACGAATTTTGATATTTCAAACAATTTTAAACCGTTGGTAAACATTTATACCAATGGTTTCTTGTAACTGTTGGTATATAATCCATTAAGCACCTATATCCCAATTGTTCTAATAGAACCGTTGGGATATGTCTATCCCCACGGCTCCACAACCAACAGTTTAGACAACCATTGGTATAGTTTATACCAACAATTGTCTGGTCTTTACCAACGGTTTGAAACAATGGGTAAAGTCTAAGTTTCCAACAATGTAGAGAATCAATCAAGAAAGAAGTGGATAAATATATTGAAAAGGTAATTTAAAAATTGAAGGATGCTTTTCACTTACTATTTGATTATCCTTCGGCAGGTGATAATGAAATGAAAATAAAATATTTTACTTCAGAGAAAAAACATGAAATGATTGTCTCATCCCAAAAGAAATGAAGTTTTAGAAAATATAGTATTAGATATTATGAACCCTCTCCCATGCATAAGAGAAATATATCCACAAACAATTCAATAAATAGGAAAAATACTACAGATACTATAAATACCCCTAAAAATGATTTTATAAGAAGTAATGAAAACATGTGATATTTTTTGTAGGATTCATGGTGATATTTAATTTTTTTTATTTTGAATAATTAAAATATATTTTATATTATGAGGACAAAAATATTTCTAAATATGTGAATAATAATAATCCTATTGAAAATTCTGAAAGAAAAATATCTCAGAATAAGGTAGTCTTCAAATTATATTATTGTGGAAGACAGGGACGCACCATGAGTATATGTCAAGAAGGACAAGTGATCACTGTCAGAAGAAGAACTCTTGATTCATCAACACATCAGCCAAGAAATGACGAAACTTGGTATTTCTTTAATGGAATATGTTTTATATGTTCTAATCATGGGAATTTGGAAAGACATTGTAGCAGAAATAAAGAAGGGAAGAAGAAGGAACCCATAAGGAGATCCCCAAATCTGGAAGTGTATAACGAAATAGACTATATTGGAAGACAATATGATAAGTTGAAAAATAGGTTTACAACCTTAGGGAAATCATAAGGAGATAAATGAAAGGATTATTAATCACCTCCTATGTTATGATCACAACATCTATCTTGGAAAGAATGTGATTAGACCTAGAAGAAAAAGGGAGGAGATGATCTAGTTGTGATTAAGAAGAATGTGCATTCAGTGAAGGACCCACCACCAGCAAGGAACATTATGGGGAATCAGATAACTGATAAAAGAAAAATGAATAAAGTATGTATCAAAAAAATCACATGTCATGTCACTAGGCAAGAATTTAAGGAAAAATAAAGATCCCTCTAATGAAGGAAGAAGAAAGAGTAGATGACTAGTATAGAGATTCCTACTCATATAAAGAATCATAAAAAATAGAACTTTAGTAGAGAATCAAAGAAGGAAATTTATACTAATGGGTTTAAACCCAAAACTGTGAAAAATGACAATCTTACAGAATCTACATATTAGAAGAAGAATCAGAATGTGGGTAAATAATGTCTAATCATTTGTCTAGAAAAACTAAAGTTAGCTGGGAAAATGGAACAAGCACAAAAAGAGTACAATGCTTTTCAAGAAAGTGTCAAAGGGTTGATCTATTAAGATCAACCACAATCTTATTATTGGAGATTCTAGTGGTACCCCCACTCTCTATGTGTATAAATGCTATTAAATGATGTTCAAGTGTTTCAAATTTTTAGGGGAGATGCAATCCAATGGGAAATGATATCAAAATATTCAAAGTGGTGATGTGATGTGTTCCATAATGTCAACTAATTTGAATCAGTTACTAGATTTGAAGAATAAATCTAGAAGAATTAATTGATGGTTTTAATGGTCTATGAATGCATGAGATATATTGAAGTAATTGAGTGCAATGTAAAGTTATGGTGTTATTAACTTTATCTCTTATTTCCTATACTACGTTCCGACTTAGTAGGCTTAATATTTTTTTGATAGATAATTTATAAGTGGTAAGTTTTCCCACTAAAAATATTATTTGATATAGCTAAAATTAGAAAATATTATTGTGATAGAGAAGTTTCCCAAACCTGCAGTCACATGTGATGAAATTATTCCAGATAAGAAGAATGTTTAGGGGTCTAAACAGTGGTCCTAACAACAGGAATAGTTTCACATCATAGGGGGATAATTCTATCTAATAATCATATGCAAGATCTTAATGGTATATAAAAGATGAAATTTTAGGTTTTCTAACACTAAGAAGACTTCTTTTGGGAGAATCATCAACATTCATTTATTTCATGATTATGTATTTTGTTTTAACATTATGGCATCAACTCACTATTTTTTAGGATACCATGAATTCATGAGATATTATTTACAATGTTTTGAACAAGTGGTCGCCTCGATTTGAAGAATAATTTCACATATAAAATTAGAAATTTTTTTGTATTAATGATTTATATAAGTTCAATGCTAGAGGTTTTATAAAAGATTGTTTTGAGACCAATAGATAAGAATTTCATCGGGACTAAATGGGTATTTCTCAACAAGATGAATGAAGATGGCATTGTGATTCAAGAAAAAGCACGACTAGTGTGCAAAGGGTACTCCTAGATAGATTGTATTTATGTTGATGAAATATTTTCCCTTGTTTCAAGGTGATAGAAAATTAGATTATTCTTTTCCATAGTAGTGAAAATAAAGTTCAAAGTTTTCCAGATGGATGTTAAGTCAATATTTCTTAATGGGGTTATAAAAGAAGAAGTTTATATTGAGAATACATATAGTTTTCTCATTCATGAAGATGAGAATAGAGTTTTTAGACTGAAGAAGGCATTATATGGGTTGAATCAAGAACCAAGAGAATTGTATTCAGGACTAGTTCCGTTTTTGAAGAAGCTTGGTTTTCAGTAAGGTAGAGTTGATTACAATATCAATGTAAACAATGAATGTAATCAAAGGATGATGGTGCTGGTGAAACAAGGTAAGAATGGAAGATTCATTTCTCAATCTAAATATTCCAAGATGGTTTTGAGATGATTTGAAATGGATAATTCTAAGGAGGTAAAGACTTTGGTAGCTACCCAGATGAAACTTTCATAGAATGATGAAGGTAACACAATTAATGTCACAAAATGCAGGAAAATAATTAGTAGTCTATTGTACTTGACAATGACAAGACCTAATATTTTTTCCACATTCCAAGAAGTAAGATATCAAAGAAATCCCAAATAAACCCAATTACTTACAGTAAAAAGAATACTTTGGTATATCAAAGGGATGATGGATTTTAGTTTGATGTATTCTTAGTAAGAGTTAATGGGATATACAATTCAGATTGGGATGATTTAGAAGATGATAGAAAATAAATATCAATGGTTCATTCTATCTTGGTGGATCATGTATTTCTTAGCTAAGAAAAGAACACAATTGCTTTTAGTTGATAGATACAAAAGCTGAATATATTGAGTGTACTCAATATTTCACAAAGCTATTGTGGATGAAGTAACATCTTGATGATATGGGGGTTTAAGTGAAGTCTCTGATCACAATCCATTGATATAATTCAAGTTCTATAAATCATAGGAAAAATCTAGTCCATCACTTAAGGACAAAGAACATTGAAATCGAGTATCATTTTATCAAGGAGAAGGTGGAGTAAGGTCTTGTGAAGTTAGAGTATGTGCCAATAGAACTAAAGGTTTTAGGCATTCTGACAAAGGCTTTACCCAAAGAAACATTGTCATGACCCATCCCCCGGGGCCCATGCCATGACTACCCCAAGCCCGCATTCCATAGGCCAGGGGCTGGCGACTAGCACCGAAAGGCGTAATCCCTAAAACTGGGAAGACATTTCCTTTATAACCTATAAACTCACATAACCAAGAACTCATCAAGATATGAACACAAGAAAACTGTATAACAAAAAGAGTGTTGAAAGTAAAAGTGTCCGGAATATAAGCCCAACTGTAAAGATACAAGTACAACTGAAATACAATACAACTGAAGAAAGAGAAAATACAGCTACCAGATCATCCTCCGAGGTTCCTACCTGAAGGGTAGGCATAGATCACCTCCTCAGCACTCCACATCCACCCGTCTCCTCTACGTACTGACACACCGTATGGTCCACCTCTGGGTACCGTCCAATCTTGGTACTCTCAGCCTCAGTTAGCGCTGTCTGTCATCTGTATCCAACACAAAAATGTACAGGCATAGCCCTTGTAGGGGTGAGTATAACGATACCCAGTAGGGACCCTGAGACCCTCATGGTCTCACAAAATCCACCAAGGATAAACCACAAAGTATGAAATCAACAGATAACCCTACTTAGGTATATGCCCATACATATACCTAAGATATCAAGTAATCCATCTCAATAATGAGGAAACACAAAGGTACTATCTCAGCTCACACCAGGTATAACATAGGTATGGTAGTAGAGATGATTAGTTATAGATACTAAATCATCTTACTCCGTTAAGAGAACCTACTGCTAACCTACACAGAATCTCTAGAAGTCGACCCACATAGGATCGCTAGGAGGTGACCCACACAGGATCTCTAGGAGATGACTCACACAGGATCGCTCGGTTCTGACCCACACATGATCGCTAGGGTCTGGCCCACACAGGATCACTCGGTGCTGACCCGCACATGATTGCTATTCATTCTTCATGTCACAGCCAGCTACTGGGTTCCATCACTAAGCTTTCTCTTCTCTGGGATAGTCCTCTCCTCAAGCCACTGGTCGATACTCCAACTGCCACGATGTCCCACCAAGAAGTATCCCAAAGGACCGCCATGTAAAAGGGGTCTCAATGCAACAGACGGTGCGTCAAACAAACTTCTGATATGTATGTTATTGGCCTTTTAGTCCCAAGGGCCCGGTTGGATTCATGTTCGATCCAACCCATCCATACCCCAAATTTATCCAAAAATCAAGTGGGGTATACCAAAAGGACCGTCTCGATCCAAGGTTTCCATTTCCGGAGATGGTTTGTCATTTTGACATTGTACTAGGGAGATATGTCGAATACAAGATCCCACAATAATAATAATAATAATAATATTGGGTGTTTCATGAACCCGAGCCACAAACCAGAATTTAATATTCAACATTAGACTTAAATCGTTCGTCTTAATGACATGATCACTTCTCCATAGACGGTATGTCAATCAGACGTCACATGTAGGAGTTATGGATGGTCGAAGATTTAATAATAATAATATATTGTTATTATTTGAGCGTTTCAGGTACCCAATCCAAAAACCTGAAAAGACATCCAATGTTGGACTCATAATTTCTGTCTCGAAGTCAGGGTCACACTGCCGCTGACGGTTTGTGAAACCGAGGTCACATGGATAAGTTACGGACAAAATATGGTTTTACAAAAAAAAATAATAATATCATTATTATATTATTATTATTGTTTAAAAATTCATTTACTTCAATTCTCACATTCCACGCACAAAACCACACCTCTCCAATTTGGTGTGCATCCCCTTATTCAATGGATTTCATCTTTAATTGCTTTAAATTTTTAACTTATCTTTTGTCAACACTTTTTCTCTTCAATTAACCTCTTTCACGATTTCTTTCCAGCTTCAAACCCTGCTGCACATGCTCAGCAATGTAAACTCTCAACTCCCAACCATCGATCATGCTTCTGCTGCAATGAACATGACCCTGCTTGCACCACCTTGTATGCGCACTGGAAAAACTGCACCCCGTTGTCCGCCTGGTCATCGCACCGCTCGGGAGCCACGCCCGGAAGACTCGCCGGAACCGAACCATCACATCTCACCTTCCATGGGCCACCGAACCTTCATTATAAACCTGAAAAATATAATGATCACATATTCTCCATCCTTGGGTCAAGGGTTCCGCATCTATATGTTGCGCTCAATAGAATATTGTGTTTCCAGCACTAATAAATATTTGGACGCCTCCTTCCACAAGCCATTACGGCTTCGTTCCAAGCCCTAAAAATTAAACGATCACATATTTGCGATCCTTGTGTTGAGGGATTCACGTCCATATATCATGCTCAGAAAAACTCCGTGTTTCCGGTGCCAATAAATATTAGGCGTTGAAGAACGCACGAAGAACGCATGAAGAATAAAAAGAAAGAGAAGCATGGTTTATGTGTGGGATGATGGCCATGTTCGTTTGGCCATCATCGTCGTGAATTTAGGATATAAAGAATCAATAAAAAAAATTCAAACATATATAAAAAACCCTACCTTGATTGTCCGTTGGAGGTGGAGTGAGGAAGAAGACAAAGTTGATGAGATGGTGACGTCAGCATTCATTGCTCCCGCAAGATGTTTCCGATCTGAGCTCAAGCATTGTCCTTGTTCTCCGATTCTGGAGGATTCTCTTCACTATAGTGGATATTCTTCATTGAAGAATATCCTTCCAAGTTCTCCAGATCTCTCCCTTTTTCCAACAATCCTCCAACCAAATGATGAAGTGCCAAATAAGTTTATTAAATAAACTAATTGAGTTGGCACATCAATGGGAGGAAAACCAAGAGTTATATCCCATTAAAGGGTGATTTCAAGGTTTGGGTGGTCCCCACCTTTGAATTTAAATTGGCTTTTTTAGTTTGGGTGGTTCCCACCACTAAACATCAAATGGGAGGTTTTATTAATAAAATAAAAGTTGTTCTTTAATTTATTTTTATTCTTTTAACTCTCCCATGAAATTCACAAAAACCTAATTTCACCATCGACCAACTGTAGTCAAGGTGAAGGTCTTATTAAGTGAATATTGGAACTGCGAGTTCAACAACGACCTTAGATTTTAATTCTGAGCACCGGTTCAAAAGTTATATAACGCCGCTCGCGCGTTTACTGAACATACCCGAAAAAAAGTACAGAAAAATTATAACAGTCACCCTTGACCTGTTTTTTGGTCAAGGTTAGGCGTTTCCTAAGTGAAATACACCCAAAGAACCTAACGGTACTCTCAGATTTTAAATCTGAGTTACCGTTTAAAAGTTATGGATTTTACAATAAAATAATTGTCACTTAATTATTTTATTTACGACCAAAAACTAACTTTCACTGGTGGCCCACGCCGACCAAAGTTAATATCTGATTAAATAAAGAATGACCTCATGAGTATAGTGGTGGTCTCGTATTTTCAATCTGATCTACCATTTGTGAGTTATAAGCATTTGAAAAATAAAATAATTTATTTAATCATTTTATTTACGGTTATGCCATTTTTGGGTTTTCTCACAGGAGGCCCATGCCGACTAAACTTAAGTTGCACCTAGGGTAAACTCGCCATCCTGAATGCAACGGTGCCCTTGTATTTTTGATCTAAGTTTCCGTTTAAGATTTATTATACTTTTTTAGGAAAAGTGCTTACGCACGCTATTTAAAGTTTAACAAAACTTCGACGGACAATTTTGGGCACTCTGGGCCTCAGCATCACGCGCCGTCAGATTTTTTGGTCTCAAAATAATTCCATATAATTAAAAAAAAATTATATGGAATTTTTGGTACATTAAATTCTCCCCACCTTAGGGCTTTACATCCCTGAAAGCCACAACAAAGGAAAAACAACCAAAAGAGTGTACTGAGCATGAATCTGAGCCGCCTGATCCCATGCGCTCTCCTGGAGTTTCTCATGCTGCCAGCATATATACACTAGAGGCATCGACCACCCACGAAGGACCCACTCCTATAGATCCTCAATCTCCACTGAAACCTCCGTAAACGTCACCCCATCATCAAAGTCCAGCTCGCCATGGTTAATGATGTGAGATGGTTCAAGAACGTATCACCTCAGCTGAGATACGTGGAAGACGTCGTGCACCCTCTCCAACTACAGTGGAAGAGCCAAGTGGTATGCTACCTCTCTTATCCGCCAAAGTATCAGAAAAGGACCAATAAAACTCGGTGATAACTTGCTGCCTCGGCCAAATCTCCTTAGTCCCTGTTGAGGAGAGACTCGTAAAAATACGTGGTCCCACTCCTGGAACTCCAAGGGTCTCCGTATCCTGTCGGCATAAGACTTCTACCAACTCTGTGCTGTCTTCACTTGCTGACAAGTGAGACATCGTGATACAAATTCTGCCATTGCTTTCTTCATCCCTGGCCACTAGTACTAGCACTGGAGGTCCTGGTACATCTTCACCACACCAGGATGTACCGCCATAGGGGATGTATGAAACTCCCTCAACACTTCCTCCTGAAGTGACACTGGTACCATGGTATGTCCTCTGAATATGATGACGTGCTCCCCACATTCAGAAAATCCATCAAGTGCCTGTCCTGTGGATATCTGAGCACGTCGTGTCTCACAGTTAGCGTCCCCATGCTACGCCTCCCTGACTCACTGAAGAAGTGGGGGAGTGACTGTAAGAGACTGAAGAAAAACTGCTCCATCTCTATCCACAAAAGGATATTTTCAAAGCAGCCAGCTACTCCGTCGCCTCGCCTAGCAGCTGTATACTAGACCTCCTGCTGAGTGCATCTGCAACAACATTCCCCTTCCTAGGAGTATAGACTATCTCAAAGTCATAGTCCTGAAGGAACTCAATCCAACGTCGCTGTCTTAAGTTCAGGTCCTTCTGAGAGAAGATATACCTGAGGCTATTGTGATTAGAGTATACTGTAAAACGTTTGCCTATCAGATAGTGTCGCCACATCTTTATGGTGAAGAGCACTGCTTCTAACTCCAGGTCATGGGTAGCATAGTTATGCTCATTGTAACAGCCCGAGATTTTATGAAAAATATTCTTTTTTATTTCACTAATGTCTTGTGTTGTACGCTACACCAAAAGGAGCTTGCACAACACGCATCCTTGACTTGCCTTGCATTACACGCAATCGCGACCTTCCTCGATAGCGTGTGTAATACGCAATACCGAGTTTCACTAAACAACGATATGCTATTAAAATATTATTAAAACTACCCGTTATGAATAGTAATAACCACTTTTTAAAATTCTATAAATCTTATTTTTCAAAATGAACTTCATTTTTGGATTCGGAATATCGAAATTAGCTTAGGTTGAAATTTTGGTGATTTTCGGATAACTTTCATATTTTGATGAATAGTGAAAATTACTAAATTATAATTAAAAACAACTTTTTTAATCGAAATAATTAATAGTGATAAATCATTAATTTGAGTGGTTTTAAAGTATATTTAGAATATATTTTTACAATTTAATACAATGTTGGTCATTGGATGTAATTTCACATTTAAACTAGACATAAACAAGTGTCAATCTTTTGATAGATATTGTTTCTTAAAAACACGCTATTTGTTTTAACAACGGGATTTAATTATAAAATTAATTAATGCAACTTATATGTTGGGAATTTTGTAAAATAGATTTCATTTTTGAATTCGGAATATGAAATATAGCCTAGGATGAAATTTTGGCATTGTTCTGAAAAACATCAATTTTTGATGAATAGTGAAACTACTAAGTGGTAGGTTAAAAACTGAATTTTTCATAAAACTTAATTTTACCGCTTCTGTGAATGGAATTTCGAAAATCCGAGAGACACGGTTAATATCAAGGACTAAAATGTGGTTCAATGAGATGAAAATAATTTTTGGTGAATAGTAACTTTTTACTTTTTTTTACCGCGGTTAATAGTAAATAGGGTAACTAAGGGTAAATATGATATTAATATTACCCTAACACATGTCCTAATTCTATTGGACAAGTGTAATTCGACCAAAAACAAACTTAGGAATAAAATATGACCATTTAGGCCCACTTGGATTAGATTAGGACATTTATTATTAATTTATTTAAAGAAAGGTTAAAATAGTTAAAATCAAAGTTTAATAAGTAAATTATTTTTAATATTGGGTTATACATAAGATAAATTCGATTGTAAATATTCATTAGAAATATAACAAGATTTCATACATGATGGTATTTTATTTGTAATTTTTAGACATAAAATAATTTAATTTATTTATGACACAACGATGATGCAGTAATTATCTTATTAATGAAATATTGACATAATTGATGTTATAAACACCAAAATAAATGTAATTTGAGATTTTTTATGAATTCCACTAATTTTCTAGGTTACTATGATATATTAATGTTGATTTAATCAACTTGGTTCGAACATTTAATTCTGTTATGACTTTCACAAAAATCATATATCAAATAGTGTCAAAATGGACACAAAATAGTTTTTAAATCAAATATTATATTATTAATTGTTATTTTATTCCTAAAAATCTAAGGTTCGGCCAAATGACTTAGATAAGGATATATATATTAATAATAAACAATTTGGGGTTCGTTTGGAATGTTATAGTAAGTGTATTAACCATATAGTGAAAGAAAACAAAAAGACACGGTAAAAGTTAAGTTATTTTACTTAGAGTTAAATCTAATTGATAAGGTTTAAAATAAGATCCAAACATGTCTAAATTTGATTGGTTGATGATATTACAACCCTATCTCATCTAATCTTCGAATATGAGTCATTTTTGGAGGTTTTTAAGTGGGGTTAGATTTATTATAAATTAATATTTTTAAGAATTCCTAAGGTGCCCCTCTCCTCCCCTATAAAAGGACACCTCCTCCCCCTCCTCCTCACACCAATTTGAGCACTCAAGCTCGGCCAACCCCTGCCAAAATCTCTTCTCCACTTCCCTAGCAACATCTTAGAGGTTCTGGTCTTCCTCAAAGACCAATTCTAGTGCCCTAAGAGGAGGTCTCAAAGAGGCACTTCAAAGAAGAGGTAATTACCGTTACCAATTCTTTCATCTTTATTTCTTCTTCCACTTCTTCTTCTTAGGTTGTTTCATTATGAAGTAATAACATCAGTATCACTCATATACTGATATGTTATTATAAGTATGAAACAACCCTATTTCACCATCTATCCATCCTACGGAAAAAGAAATCACCGCGCGTGCGTACGTACGGAATACCGTCTCCACGCCGTGGTGTAATCTATTTTCCACCACCACCTTACATGGATGGGTATAATGGTGTAAAGAATAACTATACATAGTTATTACAACATCATATTGATTCTGATATATTGTATAATCCACTCCAATTCAATTCAATATTTATAGAAATGATATCATCGCTCGTGCGTACGTACGGACTACCGTCTCCACGACGCGATGAGATTCATTCTCTATGTTAACCATTTAAGAATGATTATAATGTATATATAAGAAATAATAATGAAATATATGACATTATAAAGCTACTGGATTTATGTATATATATACATATGTATGTCATCTACTTACTTCCATTTCAAGACAATAAGGAAAGAAAAACAACGTTCATGCGTACGTACGGACTACCGTCTCCATGAACGGTGTTTTTCATTTTATTTATCTATCTATTATATATATATATATACTGAATATATATGATATATAAATCATATTTTATATTCTGGAAGTAAGTAAATCATGATATAAGTAATAATGATGTCAAGAACAACAAGTCAAAACACCTACGATAAATGAAACGATTTTACCCAAAACGCTTCTTTAACATGGAATTTACAAAAGAACGGGTAATATAATGTCATAAGTGAACCATATATGATATCATAACAATGAATATGATTCTGTAATAAGTCAATAACATGATTTAAATCATTATACAGGAGGTTCGGATACTTACAAAGCAAGTCGGACCTAAGGTAAGGGAAATATCACAATCTCATTTTTATCCGAGATTGTTTATACTTTGGTATTTACTGGGGTGTATTTTATCATCCACATCCATGTTTCTTCAATATGTAATATTATTTCCATCCACCTACAATTGTTTAAATCCAATTTTACCCTTCGGTGAGTTTTTAGTAAAAGATATGAAAGGAATCTTTTGTCGTTTTTTATACGAGGTACTTTTTGACTTTTCCAACAAAAGTACGAAGAATGTTTTTTTTAACTTATACGGCACGAACGGATTTCTACTGTTTTATAAAGCCTTATTTTCATGAAGCTTCCTCTAAAAGATTTCATGACTATTTTCAATAAAATCTCTTTCTTTTAAAATTTCATGATGTTTTGTGAAAAGAAATTGATTTTGAAGAAGAAAGGATATTTTCCTCAAGAATTCAATTCAAGTGTTTTATCAAAATTATTTTCCATCTAAGATAATAAAGGGTTCTGTTTCTATCCATATTTTTACATTGATTTGACTATGTTGTGATGGAATTATGTTTATGAATTCCTTTATCTTATATGAATTGATTTATGATGTCATGATGTTTCAAGAATCCCATTTTTGTTACATGTGTTATGCGATGATGTATGTTTTATGATTATGTGGCACACATAAGAAAGGATTAATTATAAGATGGGTGGGACCTATATCTCCCTCCAATGCATTGGGTAAAGATTTTATATCTCATGAGATAGACATGGCTGGAACGGAAGGTTATTTCGGTTCAGTGATACAGGACTGAAACGAGGAGTGAACTCGGTTCAGAAAGGGACTTTGTCCACTAAGATAGTCTTGGCAATGAGTCATGACTAACAAGAAAGGATTTTCCATGATTATGTGTGCATGCCACAAAGTTTCAAGTTTCATGTTATGATTATGGTGATCTCATTTTCACTTCTATGATTTGTTCCATGTTAAGATATTATGATCTCTTTTGCAGGTTATGATTTTCAAAAAGATATGATATGATTTTTATTTCTTTTGTATACCCTTACTGAGCATTTGAGCTCACCCTTTTATGTTTTCTTTTCCCCAGGATATAAATAAAGGTTTTAGGTAAAAAAGGAAGATCTTTATGGGAGATGTTGAAGATCTTTCCCCACGATTAGAAGATTTTATTCCGAGTTTCCAAAGACACTAAACTATTACGATCCTTGTGTGTGTGTTTTTGTTTTGTACTAAGTATTCCGCAAAAGTAATGTAATGTCAATGTACGTCAGGCTTCGGGTCTCTACAGTTGGTATCAGAGGAAAGGTTTAGTCAACCTTTGGAAACTAGGATGCGAAAACGTTAGTGAGATCCCTAGAGATATTTCTAAGGTATGCCTAGGGATGTCCCTAGGGATAAGTATACATATAGGTTATAGTAATAGAATTACGCTAACGATCATAGAATTAAACCTAAGATGTTGGATATTGAAGGTACTCCCCCTTTATTATGTTGTTTTCCCTAGCATGATTTTTTCCTCTCACACTATTCTTTTTGGGTTTTAGACGATGGCTGGAACCCGAAGGAACCGTGTTGATCAATGCAGTGGACAATGCAATGATTGCCCTCCTGAACAAACAAATGTTATGGGAGATGGAGTGAAAAATCTTATTTCTATACTTACACAAGCTATGAATCATTCTGGACTTCCAAATGAGCAGAGAAGGGAACAATATTCTATTGAGTCCTTCATGAGGCAACGTCCACCTTCTTTCAGTGGGTCTACTGATCCATTAGTTGCTGAACAATGGATTAGTACTACTGAAAAGATATTTTCAGTTCTTCAATGTTCTGAACATGATAAAGTCATCTTAGCAGTATATCGTTTGGAAGGTGAAGCTGATCAATGGTGGAATCTTATCAAGAATACGAGGCCAAGAGATGAAATTGAGTCCATGGAATGGGACGAGTTCAAGAACTTGTTTTTCAGTAAGTACTTCCCTCGTATTATTCGAACAAAGATGGAGAAAGAATTTCTTGAACTGAAGCAAAGGGACGATGAATCTGTTGGTACCTATGAAGCAAATTTTACAAGACTTGCAAGGTATGCTTCTGGAATTATCATCCAACCTGAAAGTAAAGTTGATCGATTTTTCTGTGGCTTAAAACCAAGTCTTCGAAGGGCATTAGCTATAAGAGACTTCAGTAGCTATGAAGAAATTGTGCGTTGTGCTATCAAGGTAGAAATGGAAGTTGGTGTTACATATCCATCTCATGGTTTTGACAAGAAACGAAAGATGGAGTTCAAGGAGAAATCTCATAATAATGGTGAAAAGAAGATGAATGTTTCCTTATGCACAAAGTGTGGAAAGAAGCATGGTGGAGATTGTCTTAAAGGAACTAGAAAATGTTTTAAGTGTGGAAAAGAAGGTCATCGAGCAGCTGAGTGTCGAAGTAATGGAAAAAGGGTTTCTAATGATGTGAATAAAGCAAACACTGCAGAGAACGCACCGCCAACACTTCAATGCTTCAAGTGCAAGGAAATGGGGCATTATGCTAATAATTGCCCTAATCCAAGGGTTAGTGATGATCAACATGAGAAACCACTGAAGGCAAAGGAAAAAGGGAAATCACATGCGATCACTATTGGAAATGTTGAATATGACAACGATGTGGTGAAATGATTAAGTGTTTATGTAATGGGATTCCAAAATAATGTTGTATCATTGAGTATTGCAATATTTATTGATGTGGTATTCAAAGTAATTGAGATATTTTTTGGAAATAAGATGATATGCGCATAATGAAGACGAGAAAAATGAAATGTTTAATAGTATTCATGAGCTCATGATTGATATAAGGACTAAGTGATATCATGGTTTGAGTATATAGAATTTTGAGGATTTTGGTATGTGGAAAGTGTTAACTTTTAACTGCACTCATGTTTTCACTAAGGTATTCAAGAGAATACACGATTAAGGACTTTGAATGTTTGGAATGTGACCAACAAGACATATCTTAGGATATGTGGGGATCAACGACAGTATTAAATCTCTGGTAATCGTTGTCACTATATTATGAGAGTGGACTGCAGTATTATGTATAAGCCTAAATATTAGACTGGATTATGTTGGACATAAGTTAGTTTAAGGATAGAAGATTTTCGATGTTATAGTAACGTAGTTTTAGAAAAAGGGACAACCTGCAGGACGGGCGACAGCCCATCGCTTCGGACAAGGCTGTAGGAATCGAACCCACAACCGAAGTGCGACTGGCCTTTATCGCCTACCACTGGCCTACAGGAAGTCCCTGTTTAGTAGAAACTAGTTTTATTATATTAAGCAGTATGATATATGAAGTATAAGTCCATTTTAGGAACCATATATGATTAATCTCACTATAGATCGATTTATGCATATAATTTTTGCTAACCTTTTGTTTGAGACAGATGGAATGACCCGTCATTCTATCACATGATCTGCTAACACTTCACGAATAACAAATTCAACTTCATTTATTTAAGAGATGAAGTGGAAATTGTTCAAGGCACGAACAATAGTGAGATTGTACCAAAATAAAGTAAGTATTTATTAAAATTCAAATTTTCAACTTTAGGGGAAATGATCTTGAAAACCAAAAATGTTGTCCTAGTGATCTTATACCTGATGAATCAGATGGTACATTATATCATCACAAATCTATGGATTTGTGATTACTGTCTTTTCCATAGCCATGTTCTCTACCACTCTCCATCAGAACATGATGGTTAGATTTCTCTTCCATATCCATATTTTCACCTATGTGGAAACCCAATGATTAGTTTATTTGGGTAACCGTTACGTTTCATACTTTTGTTTTTAAAGATTGGTTTTGATATTCCTTTTTACGATGTGGGTTTCTATTAAAGAAACTTTCGAATAGTAAACCATTTATAACCCCGACGAATTTCGAGGGCGAAATTCATTTTAAGGGGGGTAGAATGTAACAGCCCGAGATTTTATGAAAAATATTCTTTTTTATTTCACTAATGTCTTGTGTTGTACGCTACACCAAAAGGAGCTTGCACAACACGCATCCTTGACTTGCCTTGCATTACACGCAATCGCGACCTTCCTCGATAGCGTGTGTAATACGCAATACCGAGTTTCACTAAACAACGATATGCTATTAAAATATTATTAAAACTACCCGTTATGAATAGTAATAACCACTTTTTAAAATTCTATAAATCTTATTTTTCAAAATGAACTTCATTTTTGGATTCGGAATATCGAAATTAGCTTAGGTTGAAATTTTGGTGATTTTCGGATAACTTTCATATTTTGATGAATAGTGAAAATTACTAAATTATAATTAAAAACAACTTTTTTAATCGAAATAATTAATAGTGATAAATCATTAATTTGAGTGGTTTTAAAGTATATTTAGAATATATTTTTACAATTTAATACAATGTTGGTCATTGGATGTAATTTCACATTTAAACTAGACATAAACAAGTGTCAATCTTTTGATAGATATTGTTTCTTAAAAACACGCTATTTGTTTTAACAACGGGATTTAATTATAAAATTAATTAATGCAACTTATATGTTGGGAATTTTGTAAAATAGATTTCATTTTTGAATTCGGAATATGAAATATAGCCTAGGATGAAATTTTGGCATTGTTCTGAAAAACATCAATTTTTGATGAATAGTGAAACTACTAAGTGGTAGGTTAAAAACTGAATTTTTCATAAAACTTAATTTTACCGCTTCTGTGAATGGAATTTCGAAAATCCGAGAGACACGGTTAATATCAAGGACTAAAATGTGGTTCAATGAGATGAAAATAATTTTTGGTGAATAGTAACTTTTTACTTTTTTTTACCGCGGTTAATAGTAAATAGGGTAACTAAGGGTAAATATGATATTAATATTACCCTAACACATGTTCTAATTCTATTGGACAAGTGTAATTCGACCAAAAAAAAACTTAGGAATAAACTATGACCATTTAGGCCCACTTGGATTAGATTAGGACATTTATTATTAATTTATTTAAAGAAAGGTTAAAATAGTTAAAATCAAAGTTTAATAAGTAAATTATTTTTAATATGGGGTTATACATAAGATAAATTCGATTGTAAATATTCATTAGAAAGCTAACAAGATTTCCTACATGATGGTATTTTATTTGTAATTTTTAGACATAAAATAATTTAATTTATTTATGACACAACGATGATGCAGTAATTATCTTATTAATGAAATATTGACATAATTGATGTTATAAACACCAAAATAAATGTAATTTGAGATTTTTTATGAATTCCACTAATTTTCTAGGTTACTATGATATATTAATTTTGATTTAATCAACTTGGTTCGAACATTTAATTCTGTTATGACTTTCACAAAAATCATATATCAAATAGTGTCAAAATTGACACAAAATAGTTTTTAAATAAAATATTATATTATTAATTGTTATTTTATTCCTAAAAATCTAAGGTTCGGCCAAATGACTTAGATAAGGATATATATATTAATAATAAACAATTTGGGGTTCGTTTGGCATGTTATAGTAAGTGTATTAACCATATAGTGAAAGAAAACAAAAAGACACGGTAAAAGTTAAGTTATTTAACTTAGAGTTAAATCTAATTGATAAGGTTTAAAATAAGATCCAAACATGTCTAAATTTGATTGGTTGATGAGATTACAACCCTATCTCATCTAAGCTTCGAATATGAGTCATTTTTGGAGGTTTTTAAGTGGGGTTAGATTTATTATAAATTAATATTTTTAAGAATTCCTAAGGTGCCCCTCTCCTCCCCTATAAAAGGACACCTCCTCCCCCTCCTCCTCACACCAATTTGAGCACTCAAGCTCGGCCAACCCCTGCCAAAATCTCTTCTCCAATTCCCTAGAAACATCTTAGAGGTTCTGGTCTTCCTCAAAGACCAATTCTAGTGCCCTAAGAGGAGGTCTCAAAGAGGCACTTCAAAGAAGAGGTAATTACCGTTACCAATTCTTTCATCTTTATTTCTTCTTCCACTTCTTCTTCTTAGGTTGTTTCATTATGAAGTAATAACATCAGTATCACTCATATACTGATATGTTATTATAAGTATGAAACAACCCTATTTCACCATCTATCCATCCTACGGAAAAAGAAATCACCGCGCGTGCGTACGTACGGAATACCGTCTCCACGCCGTGGTGTAATCTATTTTCCACCACCACCTTACATGGATGGGTATAATGGTGTAAAGAATAACTATACATAGTTATTACAACATCATATTGATTCTGATATATTGTATAATCCACTCCAATTCAATTCAATATTTATAGAAATGATATCATCGCTCGTGCGTACGTACGGACTACCGTCTCCACGACGCGATGAGATTCATTCTCTATGTTAACCATTTAAGAATGATTATAATGTATATATAAGAAATAATAATGAAATATATGACATTATAAAGCTACTGGATTTATTTATATATATACATATGTATGTCATCTACTTACTTCCATTTCAAGACAATAAGGAAAGAAAAACAGCGTTCATGCGTACGTACGGACTACCGTCTCCATGAACGATGTTTTTCATTTTATTTATCTATCTATTATATATATATATATACTGAATATATATGATATATAAATCATATTTTATATTCTGGAAGTAAGTAAATCATGATATAAGTAATAATGATGTCAAGAACAACAAGTCAAAACACCTACGATAAATGAAACGATTTTACCCAAAACGCTTCTTTAACATGGAATTTACAAAAGAACGGGTAATATAATGTCATAAGTGAACCATATATGATATCATAACAATGAATATGATTCTGTAATAAGTCAATAACATGATTTAAATCATTATACAGGAGGTTCAGACACTTACAAAGCAAGTCGGACCTAAGGTAAGGGAAATATCACAATCTCATTTTTATCCGAGATTGTTTATACTTTGGTATTTACTGGGGTGTATTTTATCATCCACATCCATGTTTCTTCAATATGTAATATTATTTCCATCCACCTACAATTTTTTAAATCCAATTTTACCCTTCGGTGAGTTTTTAGTAAAAGATATGAAAGGAATCTTTTGTCGTTTTTTATACGAGGTACTTTTTGACTTTTCCAACAAAAGTACGAAGAATGTTTTTTTTAACTTATACGGCACGAACGGATTTCTACTGTTTTATAAAGCCTTATTTTCATGAAGCTTCCTCTAAAATATTTCATGACTATTTTCAATAAAATCTCTTTCTTTTAAAATTTCATGATGTTTTGTGAAAAGAAATTGATTTTGAAGAAGAAAGGATATTTTCCTCAAGAATTCAATTCAAGTGTTTTATCAAAATTATTTTCCATCTAAGATAATAAAGGGTTCTGTTTCTATCCATATTTTTACATTGATTTGACTATGTTGTGATGGAATTATGTTTATGAATTCCTTTATCTTATATGAATTGATTTATGATGTCATGATGTTTCAAGAATCCCATTTTTGTTACATGTGTTATGCGATGATGTATGTTTTATGATTATGTGGCACACATAAGAAAGGATTCATTATAAGATGGGTGGGAACTATATCTCCCTCCAATGCATTGGGTAAAGATTTTATATCTCATGAGATAGACATGGCTGGAACGGAAGGTTATTTCGGTTCAGTGATACAGGACTGAAACGAGGAGTGAACTCGGTTCAGAAAGGGACTTTGTCCACTAAGATAGTCTTGGAAATGAGTCATGACTAACAAGAAAGGATTTTCCATGATTATGTGTGCATGCCACAAAGTTTCAAGTTTCATGTTATGATTATGGTGATCTCATTTTCACTTCTATGATTTGTTCCATGTTAAGATATTATGATCTCTTTTGCAGGTTATGATTTTCAAAAAGATATGATATGATTTTTATTTCTTTTGTATACCCTTACTGAGCATTTGAGCTCACCCTTTTATGTTTTCTTTTCCCCAGGATATAAATAAAGGTTTTAGGTAAAAGAGGAAGATCTTTATGGGAGATGTTGAAGATCTTTCCCCATGATTAGGAGATTTTATTCCGAGTTTCCAAAGACACTAAACTATTACGATCCTTGTGTGTGTGTTTTTGTTTTGTACTAAGTATTCCGCAAAAGTAATGTAATGTCAATGTACGTCAGGCTTCGGGTCTCTACACTCATGCTGTCTCAATTGTCGAGAACCATATGTGATCAATGCTTTCTCCTGCATCAGGACACATCCAAGTTCAACCCCTGATGTGTCACAGTAGACTACGTACCCTACGCTCTCCTTTGGAAGCCTCAAGATGGGGGCACTAGTCATCCTCTTCCTCAGCTCTTGAAAACTCCGATGGAATTTCTCTGACCAAACGAAGGGTTTCCCCTTATTCTTCAATTCTGACAGTGGTGCTGCAACTCTAGAGAAGTCTGGCACAAACCTCTGGTAGTATCTAGCCAAACCTAGGAAACTCCATACCTCTGTCACACTCGTGGGTGGCTCCCAAGCAAGTACCGCCTCAATCTTTGTTGGATCCACTGCAAATATAGCCTCTGAGATGATGTGTCCCAGAAAGTGAACCTCTCAGATCCAAAACTAGCACTTCTAGAGCTTACCATAAAGCTGGTGCTCTCAGAGTGTGTCCAGTACTACCTACAAATGATAGGCATGCTCTTCCTCAGTAGCCGAGTAGATCATAATGTCGTCGATGAAGACTACTACAAAGCGATCAATGTATGGCTGAAAGATCCTATTCATGAGTCCCATGAACACTTCTGGAGCATTGGTTACACTGAATGCAATAACCAAGAACTCGTAATGGCCGTACTGACATATGAAGGCCGTCTTCTGCACATCCTCGACTCGTACTCTGAGCTGGTGCTAGCCTGATCTGAGGTCTATCTTTGAGAACCACCGTGCTCCCTTCAGCTGATCAAAGAGGTCATCAATCCTCGGGAGTGGGTACTTGTTCTTCACAGTCACTTGGTTTAGGTGCCGATAATCAACACAAAGTCTCAAGCTCCCATACTCCTTGGAGAACAGAATCGGGGCTGCCCAAGGTGAAACACTGGGACAAATGAATCCCTTCCCCTGCAAGTCCTCTAGCTGCACCCGCAGCTCACGAAGCTCCGCAGAAGCCATCCAATACACTGGTGTAGATATCAGTGCCATCCCTAGGTACAAGTCAATGTAAAATTCCACCTATCTGCGAGGAGGTAGACCCAAAACATCATCAGGGAAGACATCCGCATACTGGTCCACCACTACAGGATAACTAGGACTCTCCACATCAACTGCTCCGAGGGTAAGGCTAGCCAACTGATGAGTGATCGGCTTCACTCTCCTCCGGGTAAGTCCATCCTATACTGCAAAGGCTCCCTTCTCACCGGTGAAGGTAAACCTGGTCCCAGCTATACAGACACACCACACTTTGCACCTAAAATAGTCAATCTATGTATGGACTATAGATAACTAGTCCATACCCAAGATGATGTTGAAAGGCCTTGACACTGCTACTAAGAGATCCCAGACAAAGCTCTCACCTACTAGAGTAAGCTCGCACTTCTGGCACTAGTGCGTAATCATTTAATCTGCTCCCGTAGGAGTCTCTAGCCGTAAGGATCGAACCAATGGCTCTGTCGGAATCTCCGAGCTCTGAATGAGGGCAGTGACAATAAATGAATGACTGACACATATTTCTATAAGTACTGTAGCTAAGGTGGATTAGACACAGATCATACCTCATATCCTCTCTGGAGCACCGTGATCGTAGGCCTCAGCTACCTGGAGCTGAGCTCTCCCCAGTCCACCTGCTCCATGTGGTCGGGGTGGACCTCCTGGTGGTGGTGGATGTAACATCTCGAATCATCTCCCATTTCCAGATGCACGACCAACTCTTCTACCACATCCGCATACTCCCTGCGGATATCCTCGGTCGAACCTCTATCTCTTCCTGGATGGTCCTTCGACCATCTGCTGATCATCCGTACGACGGGTCGGACAATCACGAGCCATGTGACTTTGACTGCCGCATGTGTAACACTGACCACTACTAGTATGAACGTCTCTACCTTGGGTACCCCACACAACTGATCCTAATTCATGCGGTCATCCACCTATTGGTCTGGTCCTCTTAGACATTTGTGTCATCTGTCTACTGCCAGCTGCAGAAGACTCCGCTACGTGGTGACTGGTGGTGGGTCTCGCTGCTGGTGACTGCTCGGTAAGAAAACTCTCCACTAAGAGGGATCACTCTAAAACCCCAGCCTGAATCTGGTCGTTTGATACCAAATGTGACAACTGAGTCCCAGTGACAACACAACCATCCCACCTTAACATGGCCATCGGTTCCTGGCCCGCAAGGTTCCACCAGTTTCCCCACCGACACTTGAAAAAGCATCGACTAGCTTTGGGAGTTCATTTGAATCCTCACTCTTGAAAAAGTGTGGATGTGGGACTCCCTCTCCCTGAGGTATGACATGTTTTTACATAATGTGATGATCTATGTTCTTTATCCTGTTGCAGACCACAACAAAGTGACCTTCAAGTTTGTTGATAAAGGGGGAGAAATTATATAAAAGGGGAGAAAATGGACAAAATGTCTTAATTAAGATACGGGGATAAGCTGATAAGAAGATAATAGGGGGAGTAGTAAATTAGAGGGAGATTTAAATATGAATATGATAAAGGTGATCAATCAAAGGTTAAATATCACGAAAAATAAGGTTCATGATGAAAACAACTGAGTGGTTTTGGAATGAAGTGATTCATTGATAAAATTTGTATGCTACTCTTATTTATCAGGCTGATCATGGCTCATGTGGTCTTAGATTGTGTGTTGAGTAAATATTTGATGGCTATCTTAATCAAAATAAGTGAGTTGTGGAAGAATATGAAAGAAATTTCGATGAGGTATCAATATGCAAAGAGTTGTCAACAAACCCAAAGAGGGAGATTGTTGGGATCAAATCCCTCAAGGTGTCATCTTGGTGTTTTGGGGTGACTATGTTTGTTGAAAAATACATATGACTGTGAATTAGTATGAATGGTGTGGATGAAGTAGATGTTTAAGGTGGAGTAGTTTCCTAGTGTTTTCCAAATTTTTGGGCCCTAAAATCAGGAGTTTGTCTTATAGAAAAGGAAGGTTTTTTTGAAAAGGAGTTCATGAAATGTAGTTTGAGGACCACGAAGCATGGAATTCAAGAACCACATAGTATCATGGATGTTCTATATAGACCACCAAGGAGGTACATAGAACAACACAGGAAAATAAGATAAGGAATAGTTTCCCCATAGTAGCGCTATGTGGACTGCGAAGCACGCTATGCAAACCACATAGTAAAATCAGTTTACGGGAGGCTCATAATTCACAAGAGGCTCATTGTTCAGGGGAGTCTCATCATTTTCAAAAAGGAGGTAGTGATTTAAGGAGCCACAAAGAGTTTTTCTTCATATGAAATCGTTCACCACAAAGAACTAAGGCACTATGCAGATTGCATAACACAATTCGTGGTGAAGGCTATACAACATCAAAGTTTTGGGTATTTGTGATTAGAAAGTTTTGTGGGATTTATTGGCCTATATAAATTAACCTAATCACATCATTAAGGAGATAAAATTTTATTAGATAAGATCATCATTAGAAGAAATCCGGGGAAGTTTGAAGTAGTTCATAAGGGAGGATTCTACAAAGGAGAAGAGTTCGTGAGGGAGAATTCTGTGAAGAAGGATGTTCACAAAGAAAATTCACAAAAGGGGTTTACAAGTCTCAATATCTAGAAAAGGAAAAAGGATCATGTATCAAAGGAAATATATGAAGAACTCACACCATACGGTGCAAGTCAGTTCGTAGAGGACATAAGGAAGATCAAAAAGGGACTAAAAATAGTTTGTAAATGGAATTTATGAAAACCAACAGTTCATGGATAATTATATTTCGTATACTTGGTGAAAATAATAATTCATGGAACACTTATGTGTGAAACTATTCTGAGGATCTTGCAAAAGAATATTGGTTCTAAGAATACACATTGGAAAATATTTTTTTCATATCTAAATTCTGAAGTGGAATAATGAGGATCTATATCATTATAATATATTTTACGAAGGAGTTTATTCATTTCTACATTCAAGGTAGTGAAAGGAAGACTTGTAATCTCTTATATATCTCACCTAAGAAGAGGTAATTACCATTTCTACAGTAAAGATAAGTTATTTATAGTTTTCTATAAAGTGAAAGTGCTGTATCCAGGTGTTTTCACAGAAGTGAAGGAGTAGCTCAAAAAGAACAACAATAGAGAATCTACCTACAATTGTGGATACATTCATTATTGGAAATGAAGGGACCTACATTTCCATAACTATGTGTGGATCCTTTCTGAAGTAGTGAGAAAAGGAATTGGAAGAGGGTGATCCTTTCCACCAATAGTGATCCATCAAAAGATAGTTAGGGAGTGACCCTTGGGAAAGAAATGAGATGACCCTAAACATTGTAAATTCAGTGAACCTGGGAATAAAGTGATCTATCCCAAACCTTGATTTTGTAGCATTCCATAGTAAATTCAGTACATCGAAACATTGTCATTGTATACTCCTTGGACATATCCTAGTGTGGGTGAACCAAGTATAAAATTGTGTGTCCTTCTGTTTTCTTCCAAACTTTAGTTTCTATATATTGTCACTAGATAAAGTTGGAAAGGATAAGAGCAACATAAACACTAAAGAGAAAAAAGTGTACCTTATAATAAATAAGAAAAGATCTAGTGGGGAAGGAAATTTTTTGAATAAAATATCCATACCCAGATTCACCCTCCCTCTCAGGGTATCTAGGACCATTTAGAACCTAACACTAACACTAGTTTCCAGCCTGGTAGGATTGAGAACACCTCTTAGTCCTTGTTTCGTGCTAGATCAGGTGTTTGGTTCGGGGTTGACCGAGGTTGGTTTGTGAAAAAATGGTATCATAAGATACCTTTTTATTTGGGGTGTTAGGTATATTTTTGAGAGGATTATCGAGAATTAGGAGGTAGGTTATGGATCAGTTCCAAATCAATACTACCTATAACGAGACCTGAGTTACCAGGGGTATTCAGGCTCTAAGTCTTCATTTTTATTTTGGGTTTATAATTTCAGAGCTTGTTTGGTTTTGTGAGCTTATAGATATTGAGTGATGATAATGGAAGTGATTTGGTGTCACATGATGAGCTTACATGGCATAAAGAACCATGTGGATCATGAGTACATAGTTCAATATTCTTCCATTGGTTATTTTATACTCAAGGCATGGTCTGCTAAACCTTGTGGATAGTTTATTCATGGACACTAGTTTCCTATTTCATATGTTTTGGTGTGGGTGATGATTTGGTATGATTTTGGTTGGTGTGAGAAGATTTTGAAAGGAAAATGGTTTTTGAAAATGATTTTTAGAGTGAAAAAAATGGTTTTGAAAAGGATATTATTTTGGGACATTGTTTCATTTTATAAGTAATATTTGGTGTTTGAATTTGATTTGGAAGCAGGTTTTAGTATTTAGAATGTGGATTTGGAATAAAATGGTTTTGAATTTGGAATGAAGATGGTGGTTTTTGTAAGAGGATATTTGGTTTTTATTTTAAGATGCTTGGTTTATGATCTTGGTGTTTGGGGTTTTTAATGTTCCTTGAATTAATTTATGGTTGAGGTTTTACTTGATACTGATTTGATTTTGTGTTTTTATGTTATTTAAATTATGCCACCTAGAAAGGTCCCTAAGGTTTCTAGTGAGTCTCTTCCAATTGTTAGCCCTTCCAAAACTCTCAGTGGGGTGGTGGAGTCATGTTATTCTCAATAATTTCTTATATTCCATGGTGATCGAGGTCTTATAGAGGTAGAAAAATGGATTGAGAAGGTCAAACGTGTTTTTAGATATTTGGGAACTCTTGAGACCGTGAGGGTGTGAGTTGTTATGTGTTCATTTGAAGGACCGAGTTTAGATAGGTGGGAAGTGATCATCCCATATCGTTGAAAGTTGGGATTCCTTAGGAAGTTTTTAGTACCACTTTCATTCAATGGTTTATACTTTAGGATGTGAAGGTGAATACATTGGAAGAGCTCTTGGGTGTTCAGCAAGCTCGATGAAAGCTGAAGTCCTATGTTGATAATTTTAAAGAGTTGGTTTCTTTTTTCTCTATAGATAGCATCAAATAATCCACTAAAATCTCATCTCTTTGTTTGGTGTCTTCATCCAGAGATTAAGGGACAAGTTATCTCATCTGTAGAAGTTCTGTTCCGAAATCTAGTGGATGAGGCATTTTTAGCTGAGATGGTTCATAGATAGATATCCATAGATATTGGTAATCCAGTTTCCCTTGTCACTCATAAAGGTTCTCTATTTGGTGAGAATTTTTAATTAGAGGAACCCATTCACGAGGAGTCTCCTTTTGTCATTTCCTACCTTTTTTTCATCATTCCACATGCTCATGTGCTTTCAATGTAGTCAGTTTGGGAATTCAAATAAATATTTACATAATACTCTAAAGTATTGTTGACAGTGTGGCCATTTTGGTCATTTGGAGAAGTTATATAAGTTTCATTTATAGAAGTGGATATCTCAATATGAGTTTTCCAACTCCTAATTATGGAAAACTTGATACTTCAAGACATCAAAACCCCAACCATAGGCCCTGGGGTAAAGTTTTTCATATAGTCAAGGAATTTATTAGTGTGGGGAGTTGTTAGACTATATTTTTTCTTCGATTTTAGAGTGGGAATTATTTAAGTTTTCCTTAATTTAGTTCTCTTATTTTTGGAGTCCTTCTTGTTTAAATATCCTGACAGCCTATTTTTCTTACAATTTTTATGGTTATTCTTTATGGATGTGAATCATTGAATAACTAACCTTCTCTTGTAATGGTTTTAGTCTTGAGTTATGACTATTTGGATATTTTTTTATCTTATGGAAATAATGAATCATGGTTTGGTTTTAGATTCTTTCATTGGGTTCCCCCTCATGATTGGTGTTCAATGTTGGTGTTGTTGTGCTAGTTGGTTTCTTAAATGGATGTGATACCCACCAAAAGTCTCATTTTAGTTATCTCTAGAGTTTTTTAGGTGTGACTTATGGGTTGAGAGGTCACATCAGTGTTTCTAAATTCATTTGGTCCTATTTAGCTTCAAGTTATGGTGATGTTTCCCACTTAGCTGGGTAAATTTTTAGGGAAATTTTTTTGTGGGAACAATTTACCCACCCCAACCTCAGTTCCATTTTTATTTTATTTATTTCTTGGTATTTGATATTTTGTTTGAGGTTCCATTTGAGTTCCCAATGAAGGTTTTTGAGTTTTGGGGATTTCAGTCAGTTTTTTTCTCAGTGCATGGTTCTATGCATGGTTTGGGGAGAAATTGTGTGAATGGTAGATTCAAAGAGAGTTTTCAGTTAATTTTATTCTTACATGGTTTGTATTGAATGGTCCATGCATGGTTTGTCCCAAACTGTGCGAGGCAAAGGAGTAACCCTGAAGATTTTTGGTGGTGTCTGAAACATGGAACACAACTTGAACATGGTTATAAGAAACCTTGTGATAAGCATGTGAGGAAATATTTAACTTTGATAGAGAAAATTTTCATGGTCAGTTCATGGTTTCTCAAACTGTTTAGCTATCCCATGAGAGGTTTTTTTTCTTCTAGTGGGGTGTGCATGGTTGCACATAGTTTGGTAATCCATCCAACCTAACCATGTGACTTTCCTAGGCCTTTTAAAAATGGAAAATTACCATTTTACCATTTGATTTTTAACCCAGATCCACCCTCTCCTTACCCACTCATTCGTGAGACCCCTTGGAATCCTTGGGTCAATTCTTCCTCTCCACCTTGAATTTGGGTGCTTCATCTTCATATTTTTGGTGGATTTATCTTTGGGTAAGGCTAATAATCCCTCTTCTTCCTTATTCTTATTCTTGTTTCTTGGTTATTTATTATCTTAGTTCCTTTTGGGATGAACCCTAGGGTAAGGGTTAGCTAATGTGGGTTGATCATTTTAATGTTAGGGTGTTCAGTTTGACTCTTGGGGATTGTTCTTCCTTCTCCCAGAGTTTCATCACATTCTCACGCCGTTGAGGTAGGTGTTTCTATCCATTTACTTTACGAAGCATGTCTTTAAGTTCTTGATCTTTCCAAATTAATTTCAAAATATGTTATTCATGATTTTTATGTGTTGATATAATTAATTATGCCTTTACACATTGGTAATTTGATGAAAATGGGGTTTTAAAAGTATTTACTTAGTTATTCTTATATGTATATGTATGTAAGGTGTGGGAAAAAAATTCCAAGTGGATTTAAAAATGAATTGGGGTATTTTGAAATTGTGTTTGACCTTGTTTGGACCTTTGTAAAATTTAGTGATGTGTATATAATTGTGGTTGGATGAATTTTGGTGCTTCTTTTATGGTTTGGTTCTTATGTGTGAACCCTTGTGTTTTTATGTGATATTCATTATGCTTTCTTTATTAGAATCTTAGTTATTTTTGTGGTTGTACACATATATGTTAATGAATATGGGTAATTCTATATGTGAATGAAGTAAAAATATAGATTTGCACATGCATATAAATGGTAACTCCATAAACATTACCATATTGATAACTCTGGTTTTCAAAAAACACACACCTTCTATCTCCTTCTCTTTCCACTCTTTCTTCCAAATGGATTTCTAGGAAACTCCTAATATTTTCTTAATGGTATTTAGTTTCAAAATGATTTAAAATGTGATTTTGAAATGTGTTTTCTAAAACTTGGCTGGTTTGGAACCTTGAAGTATGATTTGGTAACCACTTGATTTGAAAGTCCCATTTGGAATCTTCCAAGCATGAATATTGTTTTCCACTTGGTTTTGGAAATTGTCACAACCTGACCCACCAGAACCTGGCTGGATGGAAATATCCGAGTGTGACTACCCCAGGCCCACCTCTAATAGGATAGGGGTTGGTGACTAGTGCCTAGTAGGCACAACACTCACATGGGAGGCCTTAGCCTAAGGTACCTATATGTACACACACATCTCTAGGCCCATACAATGCTGAAATGTAAAACAACTAATACCAATTAATGAATATATCTAAATCCCAAAATTAGAGTACAATAATAATACTGGAAATCATAAAGGGATAAATATAAGCCCACTAAAACTATAAAGGCGTCCAACCTACTAGTAAGAGGTGACTATAGTCAAATGCGAATCATGGAATAAACCATGGTCTATCTAGCCCATTTTAAGCTTTGTATACTCATGGTCTATTGAGAACCCCACGAAATGGATGGTCATATGCATAATACATGACACATGTGGGCAGATCCCATACAAGGGTGAGTATAACAATACCCAGTAGGGAACCCTAAAAACACTAAGCATAAATCATCAAGAGTATTCATATCATTACAGGATATATCAATCATAATATGAGACATACAATAAAAGATAAATATATACTCAAGGTAGACACTAAGTCTCAAGGTAATGTGAAAACTTAATTATCATCCTAAGATTATACTCGAGGGTTCATAACCACACTCTCCATTAAGAACTCACTTAGTTAGTCTGATAAAACTGAAGGCGTCCATCCAAGATTTCATTCTCGTTGGGTATTTCCATAAATAAGTACACACCAGAAGTCTGAAGATATTGATATATAGATGGGGATCACACCCAGGTCCATGTGGTATACCAACAACCTAATCTGGATCAACCCACTAAGTAGGGGATTAGTTCTCGTGTATAGTTAGTCACGTCAATTATGAGAACCCAAAATAAGAAAAAAGATGATAGAGGATCCCATCCTAGGACTTTGGGGGGGATCTCTAAAAATATATATGAAACTAATACCTTATAGAGGATCACAATTCCATGCTTAGGATTTAATGCTATACTATACCCTCACTAGGATAGATTAGGATAATGTTATCCTATAAAAATTAGTCCAAGCTAAGGGAAACAAGTATCTAAGGCCTCCCAAGGAAAATTACATAGTGTGTACTAGTAGTACTTGATGTGTCTTTCTAGTCCCAGGTCTACTCGTGTGCTCCATCCCATGCCCGTGTACCCTTTATTATCTGGTTTATTAGTTCCTCCTTTACTTACCAGCTATATGTTATATAGTTTCTGCATTTCTCATTACTTTGATATGTATTATTATTGATTATTTTAACTTTATGGAAACTCTGTACTATGTGGTATAGTATCCCCATAACATTTATCTCACAACTGCAGTTAGTCTGCAGCCTATGGCATATGGGGACATGCTCTTGTGGTCCTATAACCAACCTGATTTGTCTCTATGAGAGATTTCCATATTAGGGGATGTTACAATGTTCATCAACCATGATCCTCAACTCAACTTCTTTTTACAAGTTGTGAGAATTTTCAGATTTATGTTTTTCAATTTCAACTTTTAGTTCTAAATTATCCTCCTCTTATTGTTAAATATTAAACATAGGTCATGTAAAACACCACCATCTTTCATTTATTCTCTCCAGGTGATTATTTATTCATGTTTAGCTTAAATTAAAACTCTTACCTTGATTCTGTAATATTTAAAATTGTTTTCATACTCTTACTACTTGTCTAAAACATCCAATAGTACATCTCTAATGATGTCTCTATATCCCTCCACTTTCTCCACTTTTGTTTCATATGATTCCTAATTTTCATTAGATATAAAGTTCTTTTTTATTGAAGATTTTTTTGATTCATTTTACTCTTGTTATTTACACCATTGAATTATATCCTTTTGTTTTCTTCTTCTTCATCATCATCTCATAATTTATTAGCACACCTAGAAGTAATATGCCCTATATTTATACATTAAAAATAAGCGAGTGGAAATTTTCCCTTGAATTTACCATTTACCATTTGGATATTAGAGGAATAAAACTATATTATATCATCAAATTCTTCATCATCGACTAATTTTTTGACTAAATTATTCATTACATACTTGAATTATATTTCTTGAGAGTCTTATTTTGGCACTAATTCATTGTTATTTTCCCTTATCTTACAAAAAAAGAGTGTTATAAATGATGTCTAATGTGAACTCCTTCAAGTTTTTATCTTCAATAACTAAAACCTTCTGATTTCACTATGGGGGAAATATCTATAGAATTATTTTAATAATTTTCACATCATTAATGATTTCTCCATGACTGTTCATATCCTTTATAAGAATTCCCAGGTGATAAAAAAGTATCAACTATCTCATTTGGAATCATTCTTAAATCTTCATATTTGTTCTATATGACAAGAATATTTTCTTTCTTGAACATTTTAATAACCATTAAAAATATTTAAAACCTTCTCCCACATCCCATGATATTTTTTCCATGACATTAACTTTATATATATATAGGGTTATCCAAATCTCCCCTTAAAGGATTTATTTCCTTTGCATTAACATCCAACTAGTTTGGATCTCTATCTATCAATGATCTACTATCGATATTTATAGATATTACATGCATTTTACCCATATATACATCCATTAATATTGGCCAAAAATAATTTTATATTAAATATTTTAATATATGGAGGTTTTTATATAAAAAATGGGGATTAAATTACTATTCACCACTAACACCTTCAAGATTTAGTGAGAGAGAACTCCACAGCTAACCTTAAACTCTGATACCACTTATTGATCCCTAGAAAGACTTTAACATTGAGATAGTGGGTGAATATTGGTGTTTCATTTAAAAATTTTCTTTTCTAGTGATCTTGATCCATGTTTATTATGAACACTTGTCTGTTTATTCCTAATAGCAGTAATGTTTAAAAAAATGACATAAGAAGTTTTATTTGGATCACCTAAAGAGTAAAATACAATGTGTATGCATGGAAATGTGCCCTTATACTAGAGATATTAATTATATTTTCTTTATATTATATTACAAAATGTATTGGTTTCACTTACCCACAGATCTTAAAACCCCCAAAAGAAATGAATAACACACTACTCTTCATAGTAGTGGAAATAATTTCCCATTATATGAACTTATTATTATCAAATAATTCTAGGTTTAAAAAAATATCATGTTGGTGTAGCAATTTAGTATAGAATAAAAAAAATTCCACTGTAAAAAGATTCTTGAAAAACTTCCTCATCACATTTAACCTTCCAATGAAAAGGCCCACTCACCTCTCTCATTTAATTTCTAGTCATGAATAACTTCAATGACAAAATATTACTTGTTTTTTCAAAATGAGATGATGAATAATATAAGAAAAATTATTCTTCTTATTTAACAGAAATTGACTAGAAGTTTCCAGTTTCATCTCTTATTACTTTGGGTTCTAAAAAACCATCTCTATTGATCAAGAATGACTCCAATTTTTTCTACATGTCTCTATGTTTTCTCATCATTTTATATTTTTATAAATATTTATATATTTACATATGAGAAACAATCTCCAAAATCAATTCTATGATTTTATCCCTTTGTTAAGTTCCATATATATCACTTAAAATAGTAGAACTAAACACTTCAAGATCTCTATACAGATCATGTATTAAAGACACATGTCAATGCACTACAAAAATATCCTCATCACATTCAATCATTCATGGGGGTTTTCATGGAAAAATCACAAAATCACCCTAAATGATAAATAAAACCAATAAAAAATTCTCAATCTTCCCTTAAAATTTTACTTAAGTTTCTCCATGCACAACAATAATTATTTTATAAATAAAAATATTTCAAATTTTTACAAGTTAATATTTTCTAGATAATTCACAATTGAATGATGTTTATGTATATAGAAAATCATATTTATGCAACATATATGATGTTTATATAGTTCCCATTTATTCTTATAACCCCCCTCAGGTTGTGGTTAATACAGAACATGCTCATTGTTACACATTACAACCTAATAGTTTTACATTTTAAGGATATTGTTTATTCATAAATGAATTATTCTTATAAAAATCCAGAAATGATGGTTATGAATCACTACATGGGGAATATATAGACTACGAAAATGATTCTTATGCACCAAGGACTTAGTTAAATTTTGGAAACCTTATACTCAAATATATTTTATATAATTCCTTCAAAACACATTATAGTTGATCTAAACCTCTTCTATGCTTAAAGAAATGGAATCTACAAGACTAAATAGGACACATTGAAGATTACTAACATTTTATTATAAAAAAAATCAACCCAAAAATCACTGCTATAGTATTTTCCAAATAGATAAATTTAGATATGGATTTATCAATGATTGAGAAGAATAAATAGAAACTACACAGGCTTATAAAGATATAATTTGGTTGAGAAGATTTTTGGAGTAGCTCAGGAATAGTTAAGATAAGAATCCCTTTTTATGATAATTAGAGTTCCCTCCATACTATAAAACTCTAAATTTTCATTCTTAGATGAATAAAATTAGATTAAAATATTACTTAGTTCAAGGAATAATCAAGGAATGAAGTGTGGACCTGAAAAAATAGAATCATACTAAGAAAAATTTAAAAAATTCTTGAGGAAGGTTATTTATGATGATATGTTCAGACTATACAATATAAAAATGTGATATTCATGGTTGTTATAGTGAAAGAAAGTGTGGATACATGATTTTTTTTCTCAATAAAATCTCCATGTGGTGGATATATCATTAGTTTTTGGATCCATAGATTTCTCATTATCAATAACAAGATTACATTACCCACCCCCAAAAAATTTCAAGTGGGACAATTTTGGTAGGAAGCAGCAGGTTGCAAAATTCAACCAACCACTACTAGAGTATAATGGGAAAGGGGGTGTGGATACCTATAAATTATATACCTCTTGATGTATTTATCATCCTTATATCACATTATTTGTCATAAATCTTATATTTGAGTTTTATTAGAGTGGTTTTCTGAGGTATATTTCTCAAAATATTCATGAGATATTTTTATGAGGAAATTATCCTTACAATAGCGAGAGAGTGTGTACTCACTTTAACCCATACCAATACTTATATTTTTCTATGATTTTCTACACTTCATCATTTCAGGGGTCCATGTTACACCTGGTATTTATTTATTTATTTTTATAAATTTCACATTTTTTATCTCATATTTAATTCTAAATTGTGGGCCATTCACTTCCATCCCAGTATTTCTTGAATCGAGAAAACAATATATTTTTCAATTAAATTGGGAAATGATTTTTGAACTGGTGACCTTACTGAATATCAAACCACTTTTTGTTTTTTAGAGATTACATTTTAGAAAAAATATTTTTTTAGATAAAACATTATGTAATTATTCAATAGCACATACTACTTGATTTATTCATAAATGAAGATGATGAAGAGTTATTCCTATCATTTAGGAACTAATTTTTTTACATAATTTTAATTTATCTATAAAAATGGTTAATATTAAAATTATTAATATAATTAGGTTTTGGATTAGGAATATTGTTCCCTTCTTTGTTATGGTCAAAAAAATTTGTTAGAAAATGAATTTAAAATATAATAAGAAATATAATAGAAAACTAAAAAGGGGTGGTATTTAAAATCATGTCATATATCAGTGGAAAAGTAAATTAAAATTCTTATAATTTATTATTAAATTGAAATAAAAAATAAAATGATATTTTACCCATGATAAAATCCATCATCTATAAAAATCATTTTCTACATGATGTAGAAACTTGGGGATATCATGTGGTGGGGATGTTTGGGAATGTTGAGAGTCTCTAAGATTGGGGTATTTGTTGGCGGTGGGGTATTATTGATTCTTTATATTATTAGAAATCATCAATGGGTGGATGGGTCTCATTAGTAGTTTTTAACAATGGGTCATGGGTCACAGTTACAATATGAAGTTGAAATACAATATTAAAAGACACATTCATAGGGAACCCGAAGCATAGAAATGGGGTGGGGGAATGAGGAGAGAATGATTTCAGGGTGTATATGATGGGTAATAGAGTGAGGTTGTAGGACACAAGTGTATGGTGTTATTACAAGATATGGTCATAGGGAACTAAAAATATAGTCATAGGTTTAGAGATAGAGGATGATAGTGGTATGTGGGGAATAGTTACAAGGATATTTCATTATAAAAAATGGGTTCCTTTTAAACAATAACTCTCCCACCTAATTTTCAAAGGAGATACAATTTTATCAAATAATGGAATTTTTTATTCTCTCAAACCCAACTTTTAACTACCAAATGTACAATATTCATGGTTCTCTTTACATTTATTTTTCATGGCATCATGTTCCTTCATACCAAATGAGGATTTAACTTTATAGAAGATCAAATAGGGAATCTAGGCACCCACAATATTAACCCTTATATATATAGTGCGAAGAAAATGTCGCTCATATCAACTCTTCGACCAATATTTTTATTTTTGGTCCTAAGAAGATGTGAATTTTCTATTAAAACATAACGGGGATTAGAAAGCACATTTAATTTCACCATATATTATTATAATTATGTCAGTGTTATAGTATTCCCCAAAAAACCCAATTATATTAGAAAATATATTATAATCACAAACATTCAAATGGTTTATGGTAAAATAAACTTATCCATATATTTCTATCCATAATCCTTGGCCATATGAATAAATTTCCCAAACCTTATTATTACATGAAAACACATAGGTCAATATATTTTGAAACTGAAACAATAGGACCTGAATTAAATGGGTTTAGACCAGACATAAATGAGTTAAGATTATATTCCAGTTGAGTAATCTGACATGAATAATATTTAAGATGATTTTAGGCTGACAATTTGTGACTTTCGAAACTCACGTAACCAGAATAAAAATATAATTATAATCACATTTGAGTTTCATGTGGAGGATCTTCATGAAAATAAAAAAACCATATGGGGAAGGAGTTAGATGTATGGAAATTAAAACTAACTAATATGATATTTGTGACAAACATCTCAGAGTGATGGTAAATTCTCCTTAGATGACTATTATTATAGTAAGATATCCTTTTCATGCTTCAAAATCAAGGATAGGATTGATACTCTTTGTTTCAGGAGTGGTAGTTTTCTCCTCATGATCCTTCCTCATAAGTGTAATGTCCCTATGCAGGGTCCCACCTCTATAACCTAGTCTAGGATATGACATTACCTTATGTGGGAATCTCCATATGATATAGGGTGTTTATTAGTGGTGAGGGATGGATAATATCAAATGTATAAAAAATTTGAGAGAAATAATATAAAATTATTTTTCTAATATAACTATAGAAAAAACATACTCCATACAATTAGAAATGAATCCCATGAAAATTCATATCAGTTAAAAATCATATATGATTTCCTGATGGTTGATCCCGTATAATGTACAAATGTATAAGGAAAATAAAAATAATAAGGGATACATCACAACATGTTCTCAGGGGAAAACTCAAAACTATTTCCACATCCACTTTGGGCCCCTAGAACTATTTAACCTATACTAGTATCCTTTCATTAGACTTTATTCCAAACAAAAGTTCTACACATCCACCATGGTGAACATGAAACTGTGAGCATAAAACTCTTCAAGTCACCACAAATGGTGGCCTTAATATAAACCATATATATGGGTATGTGTATAATACATGAAATGAAAGTTATAAGCACCACATGCATACCATTAGTTTATCTACCATATTCTTGATAATCCACCATAATGGTCAATACATGAATGTCTTTTTTCCCAATAAAGGTAAATATTTCACTATAAAAGGGGATGAAATATAGTCTAAAGTAAATAGGTAGAGTGGTAGCTCCTTGATTGGATATATATTAGTTTCAAAGAATGGAACCACCTCAATAAAAAAAGATCAATCAATGAATAAATACAATTTCTATTAAGAGCTTTACCAAAATACATCACAAATTGGTATCCCTTAGTAAAAAACAAACTAACATCAAAAGTATAATAAAATATGGTCAAAGAATTTTAATGATGAAAACTTAAAAGAAACTATAATAATATCTATATATTTCCACACCTTTGTGTATTCTATATATTCTACTCTATTAACCCCTCGGTCTAATTTACATCCTCTATTTTAATAAACTATAATGGTCAAATTATGAGATCTTTTGGTATGGTTGCAACTTCATTGGATAAAAAACTCCATCTTCTGATGGTTGGAGGATTTAAAACTACTATCCAATTAGAAATACATAATAATGATATAATTTATGATATATAATTTTTATAAAAAATTATAAACATATTGAAACATATTTTAATTGGATAATTTTTTGGTACATTAAGAAAATAGAAATTAAATCTTCATAACACAAAAAATCAAAAAACAATCTGTCCAAGTTAAATCACACTCATTATAAAGTGTATTGTGATTTTCAAAATAAAGGATAATAAATCCAATTGACACAAAAATATCTCTAATAATATCCCCATTTTTGATAATTGTAAAAAAATAAAGAGAAAGTAAGTTTGAATGAAAATTGGATGGAAATACTTCATGTAACTTCTTATTAAACCCCCCTAAGTTTTTCATCTGAATGAAATTAATTTTAAATCTCTCCCCCTTAGTTAAATATCTCCCCAATGAAAAATTTCTCCACCTTAAAATAATTCTTTAGTGAAGAAATAAAATTATCAAGGGAAAGCTTATATTTAAAAAACACTCCCCCGTTTTGATTTTTAAAAAGTCCGTCACATCCTGCCCTGATTCAATATATAAATAATAGCAAGACTAGTTTTCACAAAGCCTCAGGAATTACTATACATAGTCTAGAAGAAAGTTACTAGAATAAAGGGTATAATGTTTATTAATGGGGAAATTATCCCCTCATGTTAGAGTGATAAAATTGTAGAAATAACCAAACACCATCCATAATAGTGAATAATCAGAGTGCAGAAGCAATAAATATAGACACAAATATAATGAAATGAAATTCAGTAAAGGCCTGAGGAGACATGAAATACATACCAAACTAATCACCCACTAGACCGATCACATCAAAAATAATAATAATAGAAAATTAAAGCACATAGATCTATTGTGCACACAAAGTTCCATGTACACATCGAGTTATCCACCTTGATCAGTCCTGGGCATTAGCCTAACTTGTGACTACAATAATGTAAATATATTCTCAAGTACCCTAGTGTAATGGAATCCCTAGTAGGGTGTGAGTACAAAACTCAGTAGGAAACCACCAACTCAACCTCATACATATCTAGTAAATGAATTTTATGTATATGTGAGATAATAAAACGAAAAAGTAAATAATAAATATTAAAAATAAGTAAATAACCAATGTTGAGCCTAGGGCCTTATGGCTATCATGGTGAAACTATACCTCCTTCGACCAATGCCAAAATGTCTTTGATCAAGATATGTCACTACAGGGGGATATAAGTCCTAGCCCTAGGATCACCCACACTCGCCTTGTATAAATATAAAGTAGAATACCAGGTATCTAATGGACATCATGAAAATAAGGAATCGAACTGGATGTCATACAAATAAATCTGTAACATCTAGGGTTTTTATGAAATATATTTTTTGAATAAATTTAATTTCTTTGATAGATTGAGATACAAGAATCACTGAGTATTAACGAACCTCAGTTTAAAATTAATATTATTATTTAAACATGATCATTATAATATGGACATTAAATTTTTCAGTATTAATAAGAATAAACACGTTTTTTAAATTAATTATATTTTTTAGACATATAAAATATAATTATAAATAAGTATTTAATTTTTAGTAAAGTCTTTATATGCTTCAAAAATACTTTTTTCTCAAAAAATAATTTCTATTTCTTTTTAGGGAAAAATAACAAAATTATTTTTTGGAATTACTAGAAATTTTATTTGGGAAATTTAAATTTATTTTTGGATTCAACACATCGATTTTATCTTATAGTGGGTTTTTATATTTTTTTTGGAAAAGATTGATTTTTTGGTGAATAGTGAGAAATAATAATTTTTATTAAAAAATAAAATTTAATTTTAAAAAATTAAAAAGTTACATATTTTTTTAAACAAAATTAATGTTAAAATTAGTTTTATTATGTTATTATTAAACCAATTAAGGTCATTGGAATCAAATTCATGTTTGATTTTGATATCAAAACATTCTATACTTGTGAAAGAAATTTCTTTAGAAGACCGTTTTTTTCTACGTCTCTAGATTTACTTTTAAATGAAATATTACCACTTCTTTGAATGGAATTTATAAAAATTAATTATATATTTTTAATAATAGAATTTAAAATTATATAATAAGTTCAACTTAATGTTTTTTTCAAAATAAAAAGAAAAATAGTAAAAATTAATTACTGTGATTAAAGTTAAAACGGGTTTACCTGGGGTAATCTAAAAAGTTAAGGTGTAATACCACCTATAAACTTGTCTAACACTCATTTTAAGAACATATTTAGACCTTCTATCATCTAATGTTTGATAATGAACCATTTTGGAGATGTGTTTCATGTTTAAGATGAAGGTACTCCTTTTTCTTCTAAAATATTCCAAGTGTATCCTCTCCCCCACTTATAAAAGGGAACCCCCTCTCCTCATTTATTCACTGATAAAAAACTCTTTTATGATCAAATAAATGACTAAATATCTTCCTCAATACCATTAAAATTTCCTATATTCATTATTTTTATTATTAATCCCTTTCAATAAAGCTTTTGGTTCTAATCTGAGGAGGCTGTCTGAAGAAGAGGTGTTGTTCTTAACCAAGTTATTTTATTTTATTTATTCTTAAAAATCATTCTAATATTATTAAAATATGATGATATGATAAAAAAATTATCTATAATATACTGATATTTTATTTTATTAATGTCATAACGTACATCTATCTCCTATTCCATCAAATGGAAAATGAAATCATTGATCATGTGTACGATGAACTACCACCTCCAGAATTGATGTAATTTGTTTTCCGTCACCACCCATCATGTATGAATATAATGATGAATTTAATGTTTATATATGTTATATGAAAAATATTTATACTGATATAATTTTAATATCACATATAATTTTATACCTTCCAATCTATTGTAAAATGATAACATCACTCATGTGTATGTGTGGACTGTCGCCTCAATGAAGCGATGTGATACATTTTTAATTTTATTTTGGCATGGATGGAAATAATAATATATTAAATGAATATATATGATATATATTAAATAAAAATAATTCTAAATTGTTGAATTATTATTTACCTTTCTTTACTTCCATTCATCAATAAAATGTAAACAATGTTCATGTGTATGTATGTTTTACTGTATCCATGAACAGTGTAATTCATTTTACTATTTCTAACTTTTATAAATGACTATAAATACAAATATAATTTATATATTATATATTTATACCATTTTTAAAATTATTTATATGGTTGAACCATGATCCAAGTAAAATTAATGAAAATAATAAACCAAAACATACCTGAAAAACGAAGTAGTTATTACCTGGAACATGATTTTAACAAGGAATTGTAAATAAATTGGTATTAAAAGTTCATATATAAATAATATATGATATTATATATATTATTTTAGTTCTATAATATATTTATAATAATATTATATATATTTACATGATATTATAATGTGTACAAAGAAAGTTGAGACTTGAGGTAAGGAGATTTTTGTCTCACTTTTATTTTTGTGGGACACATGACATTTTCACCACTTATTTATTTTTTATGGAGTGTATTCTTACCATGAATGTATTTTATTATTCTTTATATGAAAATTTTAGGGATTTAATTATCTACATAAGGTTATTTATTTCTTTTGGCTTTTCATTTATACATTACCAAAGTGGTAAAGGTTTTATGTTATAATCTCATTGTTTATCCAGATTTTATATCATTATGTTTTTTATGATAAAATAATATGATATAACTCTCAAGAAATAAATAAATTATCTTATCCTATGGTTATTTTGGGAAATTTAGTTTTTTTCATTTCATTTTCCTCTCTTTATGTACTCAAAATTAAAAAATATGTTTTTAAGGGAAACCAAATATATTTCTCTCTTCAGTCAAGACTACTTTTTATTCCATGTCCATGTTTTATAAAAACGTTTTAAAAAAGTATTTTTAAAATTCACTATTTATTGTTTAAAAACATTTTTACCCATGTTTTAATTTTTAAAAAATGATTTAAAATTAATCTTATTTTTTATTTTGAACAAGTTTCTTGTGAATTTTTACCAAAATTGTGAAAGGAATATTCATTTTAACATATATTTAATGAAAATAATTTTATACCATCATCACCAATCAATGATTTTGAACATCATTTAAAATTTTACAAGGATATTTTGAAATAAAAATTTTCATTTAATATTTTTTCATTTTTTATATTTTAAATAAGTGTTTTCAAAATGGAAAGGATATTTTCTTCAATAAAATTTTAATGATATTTTTATGGAATTTCTATTCATCAATGACTACTACCTTTGGTATTGCTTAAGTTTTACTAGGTATATTATCCAATTGTAAAATCCTTATTCTTTATATATATGGTATATGATAATTATGAAGATATTTTTATGAAACACGTTCCTTTTTCATGGGTTATCCTATAATGAATTGATGAGATGATTATCAAACTCACTTCATTTATATAGGTTATGATATGATGAAATTTGTTTGAACCACATTTCTTTTCTATGGGTTATGACATGATGAATTTTTTATGATATTATGGCACAAAAATTTAGGGATTATGTGGTGGGTGGGACCTATATCTCTCTCCAATCCAATGGGTAAAGATAAGTTGGCAATGATATCACAGGGTACATGTGAGGTTATCCCAAGACCAAAAAAGTGTGTACATAGGTGGTTATCCTAAGTATGAAATATGGTATATGTGTGGTTATAAAAACACCCAAAAAGGGTTCATGAGAGGTTATACTAATAATGAAGTAGGTACATGGGTGGTTAGCCCAAGCCTGACATGTTATGAATGTCTTGGTGGGTATCATTGACATAAGATTTTCTATGCTTATGTGTATGCAAAAAATCTATATCTTATAATAATTTTTTGCTCTCATGGTTCATGTTATTTGATTCCATTATGATTCATGTCTTATGAACTATCATGATTTATAACATGAATCTTGTTTATGATCTATGATTTGTAGGGTATAGTTTCCAAATTTTATTCTCATGTTTGCATACCCTTATGCTCACATTATGTTGATATTTCCCCTGTTTACCCTTACTAAGAATCTGAGATCTCCCTTTATTATGTTTCCTTTAACCATGTTATGAATAATTATATTATTAATTATACGTATAATAAGGGTTCTTGTTATGAAGAACTTTGTGGGAGATGATATAGCTCATTTATGAACCATTTTATTTTTCCATGTTTCAAAAGGAACTATACTTAAATGATTATTTCATGGATTATTATTTCATTTATCCATTGATATTTAATATCTATATATGAAAATATTAGGTCTCTATAATTGGTATCATGAAATGTTTAGTTAAATAATTGGAAACTAGGATGAGAAAAAATTTGCGATAACTGTAAGGATAATTATATATATAATAAAATATCATGGAATTTTGATGATGGATATAGCTAGTGGTTTATAAGAAATTACAACCCTATCTAGAAAATAAAAGTTCATGTGTATTTTTCATTATTATACCTAGGGGTAATAAATTTAAAAGGGGTTAATTGAGCTACACTTGATCATCACCTGGTGCATGATAATGGGCCATTATTCTTACCTGGTTTGACACTCCTAGGTGTTATGTTATATAAATCAAAAAAATCATTATGAACAATGTTTAAGGATTTTAATAATGACTAATAATAACCAAGGTTAAGACTAAGGTGTCATAGATTTGAAATAAGGTCTCATGATATATACATCCTATAGGTTCTTTTTAATGATTATGTGGTTTTGTGCTATAATTATCATTTATTACTCTATGATTATTGGTTTTAGTCAATAGATAGAACCCGAATGAATCATGTTAATGTTGATTACAACAGACAATGCAATGATTTTCCTTATGTAAAACAAAATTTTATGGGAGTTTTAATGAACAATATCACTATTATGATCAAACAAATTTCTCAAGCTATGAATCATTATGAACTTCCAAACGAGAAAATAAGGGGAAACATTTTGGTGAGTCCTTTGTGTGGAAATGTCCATCATCTTTTAGTGTTTCTACTATTCCACTAGTTTATGATAAATTTATTAGAACAATGTAAAATATAATTTATATCCTCCATTTTTTGGATCATAAAAAATTCACTTTTTTCTCTATCATTTGTAAAGAAAATTTTATAGTGTTTGACTCTTATAAATAATACAAGTCAATATGATGAAATCAACTCCATGGAGTGGGATGATATTAACATATTATTATTCAGTAATGACTTTAATAGTATTATTTTTTATGAAAATGGAGAATAAATTCATTAATCTAAAATAGAAGGATGGTGAATTTATTGGTACATATAACTAAAACTTTACTAGACTTGTGAGGTACGCTTCTAACATTATCATCCAACCTAAAATTAAGGTTGATCGATTCTTAAATAGCTTAAAACTAAGTCTCTAAAGGGAATTATCCACAACGGACTTTAGTAGCTATGAATAAATGGTTTAATGTTTTATCAAGGTGTAAATGGAGAATGGATTTCTCCATTAATCACGTGGTTTTTATGAAAAAAGAAACATGGAATTCAATGTAAACTCTAAAAACCATGGAGAAAATAATATGAACTTTCCTTTATGATTTATGTGTTGAAGAAAACATGGAGGAAATTGTATTTATAGGAATAAAAAATATTTTATGTGTGGAATGGAAGGTCATCAAGTAGATAAATTTCAATGTGATGGGAATAAGTTTTCTAATGATTTGAATAGATAGAAATATACACAGAATGAAACTCCCACACTCTAGTGTTTCAAATGAAAGGAGTATGGGAATAATGCTAATTAGTTATAAAATTATAAGGTTAATGACGATTATCAACATCAGTAACAACTTATGTCAATAGAAAAATGGAAATCTCACGTGATCACTATTTTTAATGAGGGGTATGATAATGAAGTGGTGAAAGGTACAATTATAATTCACACTTGAACTACTAATGTAATATTTGATTCTGAATCTATGATTTCATTTATATCGGAAAAATATGATAATGGTATAAGGATTCCCCCCAAATGATTAGATATTTAATTTTTAGTGAAACCCCCTAATGGTTTGATGATTTCATCTCAATTCTATGATTCTCCTCCAATTGAATCATGTGGTAATGTTCTTTATGAAAATCTTGAAATTCTTCCTCTGTTTGAATTTAATGTTATTTTATGCATGGATTGGATTTATCTATTTGAATCCAACATCAATTGTTGAGGAATGGAAGTCACATTTTATATTCCAAACCAAGATATGATTATCTATTAATGCAATGATAAGTATGAAATTTTGATGGATATCACATCCATTGTGTGGGTTATGACTCCCATTCAAAAGGGGTATTCATATCAGATAGTTGGGGAGAAGCTCAACATATATTATATGCATGCTAATTGGGAGTTTTTTTTTTGGAAAAGTTTCATAGTCTTCCACCAAATCTTGTAGTTGGGTTCTTAATAGAACTCATACATAGTGTTTTCCCTATTTCAAAGTCTTTCTATAAAATGGCCCTGATTGAGTTTTAGGAATTAAATTAGTAACTCCAGGAGAATATTGATAATAGATTCATTCAGTCAAGTGTGTAACCTTAGGGAAAACCTATTTTTTTTATTGAGATGAAATATGGATCGATTTGGATCTATATTGATTATAGTGAACTAAACAATATCAAAAACAAGAAAAAGATACCCTCTACCCCATAGTTATGTCTTGTTCATTCAGATTTCAGAGTTCAATACTTTTACAAGTTTGATATTCATTTTGGATATCATCAATTGAGGGTTGATAAGGAAAATAAACCCAATATAACATTCCTGGAAAGGTATGGACACTATTAATATATAGTGATTCTATTTGGTCTTAATAATTCCCTCGCTATCATCATGGATTTAATTAATATAGTATTTAAAGATTACGTTGATCATTTTGTGGTAGTCTTTATAGATGATATTCTTATATATTCAAAGATCAAGGAAAATCATTAATATTAGTTGAGAGTTATAATGAATACCCAAAGGAAGGAGAAACTGTATGAAAAATTTACAAAGTGTGAATTTTAGATATAGAAGGATTCATTTTTTGGTAATATAATCTCAACATAGGGTATATTTGTAACACCCCGACCCTAGTTACCCAGAGTTAGTGCATTATTACATAACATTGGCTTTATATAAGGAATCAAGTCCGAGAGGACCGATCAACTTAGTATTCTTGGAAAATAGATTACATATATAAAGTTCAATATTAAAACTTGAAAGAAAAAACACTAAATTATTCTATTAGAAACATCTAAGCCTCATAGATTATTCTTGCAAGTCACTCATAACTAAATTCTTCATATTTTGGGAAAATAAAACATAGGAAAGGGGTGAGATCAGATGCTCAGTAAGGGTAAATAATTTAGCGGAAGCTATAAAATTTTAAGGCAAGATGTGTAATAAAAACAACAGCCTTTCAAACATAAACTGGAACATAATATGACAAAAATAAATCAAGCATTACCATATAAACATGCACATGGATATTCTATTAGTCGAATAATCACATGTAATAACTAATTTCATAATGAGGGAATGTATAATATCGAAGTTTAATTTCTGTGTCACGGAATCATGCCAGGACCTAGGGGATAACTGTAACCGGACCCCAACCCGAAGAACCTCTGTAACCAGACTCCATCCTGGAGAGCCTCTGTAACCGGACTCCAACCCGGAGAGCCTCTATAAATGGACTCCAACCCGGAGGGCCTGCTGTAACCGGACCCCAACCCGAAGGGCTTACTTTTACAGTTCCCCAACCCAGAACATACTAGTCCAATACATTCATCATAAGAAAAGGTTGAAATATAACATAAACATTCATATTAAAACTAGCATACAAAATGTCAACAATTTATCCATAAACCATGAATGGTATAAAAATAAAACATCCACAGTCAAACATATCAAAAAAACTTCAATACAATATGGAAAATTTTTATCATAATAAATTAACTTCATTTTTTTTAAATCCATTAAGGATGTTGACATAGATGAAAATGATCAGTAAAATGCTTAGAGAGAAATACCCTTTTTTTATGAAATCGTTTAAAAATATCACAATTTATAAAGGAAGTCATTTCAAAGATATTTTTGAATCAAAGTTTCCCATACCACTATGAAACTCTGGAAAAATAATTATCATTTCAAAACATTCAGGTCCGTATAAATAAATACTCAAAATCATTTTGAAAACATGGATATTAATTAAAAGGGTTTAGAAAGATTAATCTTTAAAACATTTAAAATGATGATCTAGTTAAATAGATCCTCCCATAAAAACTTAAAAGATTCCTTTTGAATTTTTTTTATGAAATATTGGAATTGATGATAAGTATGTCCCAGAAAATACTCACACAATCTCGGGTAAATAATGAGATTGAAGAAATAACCCTTACCTTGCACTTTCCTTTGGCCGAGGGTACATCTAACCTCCTCTTCTTCGGGTTCTTCCTCTTGATTTGATCAAAAGGGATCCTTAAGATGGCTTTATGACCAAATTAAGGCCTCTAGGATGAAGGGAGGATAGTTTAGAGGATATTTGGGTAGGGGTTTGCTGAACCAAAAGGATTTGGAGGTGTGAAATTAAGATAAGGGGAAGTGCCCTTTTATAAGAGAGGTGAGGGTCACTTTAGAAAAAACATGAAATATTATTTTATAATAAAATAATTTTCAGTTTCTAAAGGCTTCAAAAGGATTTATTTAGAGGATAAGGTGGGGTTGGGTCGAAATACTCTCAACCAATAGGTTTTAGACAGTTTTGGGTCACTATATTAACCTTATCTTTTAGATTTAACTCTTAGTTAAATAATTTGACTTTTACCATGTCTCTTTGTATTTTTATATTATATGGTTAGTAAACATACAATAAACTTCCAAGATAACCCCAATAGGTTCATTAATGAAACATATAATATTATTTAGGCCCTTTGGCCGAACCTTATACTTTTAGGAATATTATATCAACCAATAAAATAGTAATTGTTTTAAAAACTCAATTATGTCAATTTTGACATTATTTAATAATTTATTTTTCTTAAAGTCATAACAGCATTATTAGTTCGAAAAAAATTCACTAAATCAACCTTAATATGTCATATTCACCTATAAAATTCGTGGATGTAATAAAAACTTTAAAATTATATTTATTTTAATATTCATAATACAATTTATTTGATTCATTCATTAATAGGGTAATTACTGCATCATCATTGTGTCATAAATAAATTTAATTATTTAATATCTAAAAATTATAAATAAAATACCATTATATAGGAAATATGTTTATATTTCTAATGAATATTTATAGTTGAATAGATCAATTATATAACCTCATATAAAAATTGATTCACTAAAAGATATTTGTTTATGTCATTTTTGTCTTTACTTTAAATTAATTAATATAAGTGTCTTTATTACTCCCATGTGGTTCCATGGGGTCCCAAATTCGACCCAAGGATATACATGGTCGAATATGTATCATCCAATAGGATTATGACACATGTTAGGGTAATTTAATATTATTATAATATTATATTTTACCCTTATTTACTATTATTACCTTTTAATCATGGTACATAAAATATTTACTGAAATAAATATTTAAAATGTCTAAAAATAAAAGTTACCTATTTACAAAATTTGGACTTACTTATTCCAAATATGGAATCATTTTTTCTAAATTCAAAAAACATAAGTGGCAGAAATTAATTTAAAATTAATTCCCACTGTCAAAACAAAAAACACGTTTTTACGAAATAATAACTATCAAAAGATTGACACTTGTTTATGTCCAGTTTAAATGTGAAATTACATACAATGAACAAAATTGGATTAAATGGTAAAAATATAATATAATTATACTTTGAAGCCACTAAAAATTATAATTTAACACTATAAATTATTTCGATTAAAAAAGTTGTTTTTAATTAAAAGTTAGTATTTTTCACTATTCATCAAAATATGAAAGTTATTAGAAAAATTTCAAAAATTTATCCAAACTAAATTTTTATGTCCCGATTATAAATAAGAATTTAATTTCACTAAATTGAATATATAAAAGTGTCAAATATTAGTTTTAAAATGGGTTCTCCATTAAAAGGCGGTAAAATTGCTTTTTTTGAAAAATTCTTCTTTTATCTAAAAAAATGAATTTGTTTTTATATTTTGACTAAGAAACACAGAATATAGATTCTAAATTTTTTTAGATTATATAAAATTAAAAATTCTCTTAATACTATTCATAACCGCTTTTTTGAACTACTAGTTTAGCAAGTCGTGTTACGCTTGAACTTAGTGTTATGTGTAGTGCAAGTTATTGAATTACTTTGAAGAAATAAAGTACTATGAAATCTTGGGGTGTTACATTCTCCCCTCCACCACTATATTGCATCCTCGCAATTTGAAATTGTTTTTTGAAAATAAAAGGTTGAAATAGAAAATACCTTTGTGGAAAACCCACATTGGAAATAGGGTTAATAAAATTTAGACTTAATAAGATGAAAGAGAAATGAAAAGGTCACCACCAAATTATGATCTCAAATAGGAGAACATTGGTGGAATTTATAGACATATAATTGGAGAAAAAATATAAATATTTATAGGGAGTGATTGATGTCATCAATCATAAACAAGTGTACACTTGAGGGCCTCAAAGCCATCGATCTTGATGATTTAAAATATCATCAGTTCAACAAAACATACGGTATTAGGATAACCCATTTTTGGTTTTAATATCCATTACCTAAAGTTTAAAAATTAATTTCTTCATAGAATAAGATAAATATATATATATATATATATATATATACACACTTGACAAGTAGAGTCTCATCCTTCAACTAATTTCTACCACAAACTCATCTTTCACTCCAAAAGATAATAGAACTCAAAAATATTATATTTATCCCAATCACATAAGGTTCCAAATATTAAAACATACCATTTAAATGAAGAAAAATATTTTTTAATAACCAGGAACTTCCTGTAGGCTAGTGGTAGGTAATAAAGGCCTGTCGCACTATGGTTGTGGGTTCAATTCATGCAGCTTTGTCCGACGCAACGGGTTATCGCTCGACCTGCATGTTTTCCTTTTCCTGAAACTATAGTATTATAATATATTCAAAAAAATAATCATAAGAAATGTTTTAACCTTAAACAATACTATCCAAAGTTCAACTTAATCCATTCCAACCTTTATAGTTATCCAAAATACCTCTGTCAAGACTCTCTCTAAAAGGTCTCTAAATTCCAAAATCAATTGTAACATCAGATTCCTCAGACAAATTAATGTTTCTATTATTGTCACATACTGAAAATATGATTACCTTCATCATATTCAAACCTTAATGAAAACAACAAGTACTGTAATACAATCCTTATATATATTACATTACTCTTATAACCATAATATAATGCTTGAATCCAGAAACACAAATACATTAATTATTCCACTTCAACTGTAGTAACATCATAAGATTTACCTTGCTCCCTTGGCCTTTTTTGAGGTAAGTTTACTTGGGGATTAAGACATGCATTTGAATAATGCACCATTTCTCTACAATTGTAGCATTCAACATTGAAAGTCTCTTTCTTTCCCTTGCATGAACCTAGTGACCTTTTTCTCTACATTTGTAACAGACTCCCATTCCTTAAAGCATTTAGCAAGGTGATTCTTTCCTCTGTTTCCACATATGGGAAAATCCTTCTTTCCCTTATTCTCTTTATCCATCTTTCTTTCTACCATCCTTTTCTTCTCTGACTTCCCTTTAAAGCCATAAGACTCATAGAATTCTTTACTTATCTTATTAACAAATGATACTATTTCTTCATATGATGATAATACATGGGAGAATATTTCTTTTCTAAATGTTGGATTAATACCATGAAAGATATTATCCTTCTTAATATTTCTATCATGTGTATTTCTGGAATTCTCATTACTTCTAATAGGCACCATTTCTAAACAATTGAATACACTAGGTTAGTTTATGAATAGAAATGCAAAATTCCAAACTTATAAAATACCTAATGTAAATTGAAAATATTATGCATATAATATACAATCATAAAATGTTTTCTTTGAGGAAGTATTTATTCCTAAATCCTTCATAATGGATTGTAATGAAAATGTGAATTATCCTAAGCATATCCCCCGGGAGTGTCGTAACCAAGAGTACAGAAAGGCCCGTTGTCGTGCACTAGTTCCTGTTCAAGTCTAGCTCAAAGAGCTGTTTTCAGGTTTTACCCATAGGTACATCTGTGCTAGAGCTTCCTCTAAATGCTCATATCCATAAAGAGATGTATTACTTGGAAAACTCACAAAATCTATACATTACCAAAATTCTAGGAAGTTATTCTATACTATTCCTCAAAGTCTATCTTAGGGTAATGTGCTCTAATCAGAGTTTTTCAAAATCTAGTTTCAAAGGTTTGTACTAAACTTCATCTGATACCAATTGTAACGCCCTGAACCTAGTTACCTAGAGTCGATGCATTATTATATAACATTGGATTGATACAAGGAATCAAGTCCCAAAGGACCGATCGACTTAGTAGTCTTGGAAAATAGATTACATACATGAAGTTCAACATTACAAATTGAAGAAAAACAACACTAATTTATTCCATTAGAAAAATCCAAACCTTATAGATTATTCTTGCAAGTAACTCATAACTAACTTCTTCATATCCTGGGAAAATAAAACATAAGAAAGGATTGATCTCAGATGCTCAGTAAGGGTAAATAATTTAGCAGAAGCTATAAAATTTTAAGGAAAGATGTTTAATAAAAACAACAACCTTTCAAACATAAACTTGAACATAATATGGAAAAAATAAATCAAACATTACCATATAAACATACACATGGATATTGTACTAGTTGAATAATCACATGTAATAACTAATTTAATAACGAGGGAATGAATAGTACCGAAGTTTAATTTCTGTGTCACGGCCTTGTTCCAGGACCTAGGGGCTAACTATAACCAGACCCCAGCCCGGAGAGCCTCTATAACTGGACTCCATCCTGAAGAGCCTCTATAACCGGACTCCAACCTGGAGAGCCTCTGTAACCGGGCTCCAACCAGGAGGGCCTGCTGTAACTGGACCCCAACCCAGAGGGCTTAATTTTACCAGTACACAATCTAGAACATACTAGTCCAATAAATTCATCATAAGAAAAGGTTTAAATATAAAATAAACATTTGTGTTAAAACTATCATACGCAATGTCAATAATTTTTACATAAACCATGAATGGTATAAAAATAACGCATCCACAGTCAAACATATCAGAAAACCTTCAATAAAATATGGAAGATTTGTATCATAATAAATCAACTTCAAACAAGTTTTAAATCCATAAAAGTATGCTGACATAGATGAAAATTATTAGTAAAATTCTTAGAGGGAAATACCCCCTTTTCATGAAATCCTTTAAAAAACTCACAGTTTATAAAGGAAGTCATTTAAAAGAGATTTTTGAATCAAAGTGTCCCATATCACTTTGAAACTTTTGAAAAGAATTATCATTTAAAAAAATTCATGTCCATATAAATAAATCCTTAAAATAATTTTTAAAACATGGACATTAATTAAAAGGGTTTAGAAAGATTAATCTTTAAAACATTTAAAATGATGATCTAGTTAAATAGATCCTCCCATAAAACCTTAAAATATTTCTTTTGAAAACATTTTTATGAAATATTGGTATCGATGATAAATATTTTCTATAAAATACTTACACATGAACAATCTCGGGTAAATAATGAGATTGAAGAAATAACCCTTACCTTGCACTTTCCTTTGGTCGAGGGTACATCTAACCTCCTCTTCTTCGGGTTCTTCCTCTTGATTTGATCAAAAGGGCTCCGCAGGATGTATTTATGACCAAAGTATGGCCTCTAGGATAAATGGAGGTTATTTTAGAGTATATTTTGGTAGAGGTTGGCCAAACCAAAAGTATTTGGTGGTGTGAAATTAAGAGAATGGGAAGTGCCCTTTTATAAGAGAGTTGAGGGTCACTTTAGAAAAAACTTGAAATATTATTTTATAATAAAATCATTTTCAGTTTATAAAGGCTAAAAAAAGATTTATTTAGAGGATAAGGTGGGTTTCGGTTGAAATCCTATCAACCAATAGGTTTTAGATAGGTTTGGGTCACTATATTAACCTTATCTTTTAGATTTAACTCTTAGTTAAATAGTTTGACTTTTACCATGTCTCTTTGTATTTTTATATTATATGGTTAACAAACATACCATAAACTTCCAAGAGAACCCCAATAGGTTCATTAATGACACATATAATATTATTTAGGCCCTTTTGCCGAACCTTAGACTTTTAGAAATATTATATCAACCAATAATATAGTATTTGTTTTAAAAACTCACATTTTGTCAATTTTGACATTATTTAATAATTTATTTTTCTTAAAGTCACAAAAACATTATTACTTCAAAAAAAATTCACTAAATCAACCTTAATATGTCATATTCACCTATAAAATTCGTGTATGTCATAAAAAATTTAAATTATATTTATTTTAATATTTATAATACAATTTATTTGATTCTTTCATTAATAAGGTAATTACTGCATCATCATTGTGTCATAAATAAATTTATTTATTTAATGTCTAAAAATTTTAAATAAAATATCATTATGTAGGAAATATCTTTAGATTTTTAAGGAATATTTATAGTCTAATGGATCAATTATATAACCTCATATAAAAATTGATTCACTAAAATATATTTTTTTATGTCATTTTTGTCTTTACTTTAAATTAATTAATATAAAGTGTCATTATTACTCCCATGTGGTTCCATGGGGTCCCAAATTCGACCCAAATATTCCCATGGTCGGATATGTATCATCAAATAGAATTAGGACACATGTTCGGGTAATTTAATATTATTATAATATTATATTTTACCCTTATTTACTATATTTACCTTTTAATCATGGTAAATAAAATATTTACTGAAGTAAATATTTAAAATGTCTAAAAATAAAAGTTACCTATTTACAAAATTTTGATCTAATGATTCCAAATATGGAATCTATTTTTCCAAATTCAAAACACAGAAGTGGAAGAAATTAATTTGAAATTAATTCCCGCTGTCAAAACAAAAAGCGTGTTTTTACGAAATAATAACTATCAAAAGATTGAGACTTGTTTATGTCCAGTTTAAATGTGAAATTACATCCAATGACCAAAATTGGATTAATGGTAAAAATATAATCTAATTATACTTTAAAATCACTGAAAACACTATAAATTATTTCTATTAAAAAGTTGTTTTTAATTAAAATTTAGAATTTTTCACTATTCATCAAAATATGAAAGTTATCAGATAAATTCCTGAAATTTATCCAAACTAAATTTTTATGTCCTGATTATAAATAAGAATTTAATTTCATTAAATTGAATATATAAACGTATAAAATATTTTTTTTAAAAAGGGTTCTCCATTAAAAGTCGGTAAAATTGTATTTTTTGAAAAATACTTCTTTTATCTAAAAAATGAATTTGTTCTTATATTATGTCTAAGAAACACAGAATATGGATTCTAAAATTTTATAGATTATATAAAATTTAAAATTCAGTTAATACTATTCATAACCTCTTTTTTAATGGCTAGTTTAGTATGTCGTGTTACGTTTGAACTCGGTGTTGCGTGTAGCGTAAGTTATTGAATTTATTTGAAGAAATAACATACTATGAAATCTTGGGGTGTTACAATATTGGTGGATAAATACAATATGGATTCTATTTAACATTGGCCCTGATCAACTGATGTGACTAAGATTTAAGGTTCTAATGGTTTGGATGGATATTATTAATGGTTTGTATAGAATTTCTTAGGACTATCTAATCCACTCACCTTATTAACATGGATGGTATCCATATTCCTCTGGATGGATGAATATGATGAAAAGTTCAAGGAACTGAATATAAGGTTATTAAGTACACCTTTTCTTACATTAACCTGCTGTGGAGAAGGGTTTTTAATCAACAGTGATTCATTCAAGAAGGGACTTGAATGATTTATCATGAAGAATGACCTAGTTATAACTTATGCCTCATGAAAATTGAAGGTTCAAGAGAAAAATTACCCAACTCATGATTTGGAGTTAGCTATGATAATTTTTGAATTAATGATATGGAATAATTATCTATATGGATAAAAGTGTGATATATATATATACTGATCATAAAATATTAAAGTATATATTCACATAGAAGGAGTTGAACATGTGTCAGGGAAGAAATTTATAGATGATAAAAGATTATAAGTTCTCTATACATTACCACATTTGGAAAGAGAAAAAGTTAGACAATACTTTTATTTAAAAGGATCATGATTATTTATCTATAATGAGGATAAAAAAGATCTAATATTTTTGGATTTTAATAGGATGGATATGGAAATCATGATGGATGGGGGAAATCATATCTTTCTCAAATAAGTGCTCAACCATTTATCCAACTGAAGGTTAAAGAGGTTTATAAGGATGATGTACAACTGAATACGATAATTATAAATTTTCCTAAGTTTAACCTTGATTATTATGGAATTATAATGTTCAAGAACCATATAAGTGTTCTATCCATACCTAATTTGAAGTATATTTTAGAGTAATCTAATAGTTCTTCATTCTGTATTCATCCTAGAATTAAAAAGATATATAGAGATCTAAAAGAGTATTTCTATTGGGATGGAATGAAGATAGATATTGTTGATTTTGTATCTCAGTGTATGAAATGTTAGCAAGTTAAATTTATTAGGGGAAGTTTAGAACTGTTATCCATACCAGAAGGTAAATGGTAAAACATCACCATGTATTTTGTGTCGGACTCCCTAAAACATCTAAATGGAATAATATTATATGGGTTGTAGTAGGCCTACTTAAAATGATATCACACTTCATCACTATCATAGAATATTTCTATCTAGATAATATTTCTAGGATATAAATTAAGACAGTGGTAAGGTTTCATGGAGCACAACATTCAATTATGCCTGATTAGGATCTGGGGTTTACCTCTATGTTCTAGTGAAGTCTTCAGCAGAACCTAGATATGGAGCTAAGTTTCAAAACTTCGTATCATCCTTGCATATATGGATAGTTTGAGAGAAAAATTCAAACCATTTAAGATATTCTAAACTCTTGTTTTATTTATTTCAAATATGTTTGGGATCAACACCTTCATCTAGTTGAGTTTTCTTACAACAATAATGTTCACTCAAGAATTCAAAAGGATCCTTATGAAGCCCTCTATGGAAATAATTTTATAACTCCAACATTTTGGGATAAGGTTGTAGAAATAAATATATTGGGACCTAAGATATCTAATTAAATTGAAATGAAATTCAACACCATTCAAAAACACATCAAAGTATCTCAGATTCGATAGAAAATTTATTTTGATAATCTTCAGAGTGATTTGGAATTTTAAGTTGGTGAGAAGGTGTTTCTATGAATTTATCCTTGGAATAATTTTATGTTATTCAAGGAGAAGGAAAACATAATACCTATGTATGTTAGACCTTTTGATATTCTTGATCGAGTAGGGCTAATTTTTTTTGCCAGATGCTTCCACCAAACCACTCTCAAGTTCACAATGTATTCTATGCATCTCTCATGAGGAAGTAAATACCTGTACCTTCACACATGTACTCTACTCAAATTTCATACCAATAGAGAAATATATTTATTATGAGGAAAAATTGGTCGATATTTTGAAATATAGAGATAATGTTCTATGAAATAAGACCACTCACATGGTAAATGTTTTGTGGTGAAACCACTAATTTTTAGAAGCTACATGGTAATTTGAGGATATGATGAGGTATAAATTTAATAATTTTCATTATAAAAGTGAGTAATTTCAAGGGTTTTATTCGTTTTATGGGGGTTGGGATGTAACACCTTGATTTTTAATGATTTTTTTTCAAATAAATTTAATTTATTTGATTTCTCGCATTATAGGCAACACTGCGTTTTAAAAAACCATGATATACTATTAATATTATTATTTGAACATGAACGCTATAACATAGTCATTAAATTTAGAAATATGTATATGAATAATATCATTTTGAAAATTATGTATAAATATTTTAGATAAAGAAAATATATTTATAAATAATTATTTAATATTTAGTAAGTCTTTATATGCTTCAAAAATATTTTTTTCTCAAAAATGTTTTTATTAAATTCTATAAAAAACTAATTTTGAAACTTTTAGAAATTTATTTGAAAAAATTAGTTAATTTTTGGAATATAATTGTCAATATTTTCATAGAGATATTTTTTGATAGTTTTCTGAAAAGATTAATCTTTCAGTGAATAGTGAAAAATATTTATTTTTATTAAAAACTACCTTTTCATTTAATGAATTTACAAATTTTATTCTTGTTTAAAATGTTTTAAAAGTAAAATTAGTTTAATTATGTTTTTATTAAATCAATTTAGGAAATTTGAATCAAATTAATGTTTCCTTATGATATTAAAAAAATATATACTTATGATAATATTCTCTTTGGAAAATAGCCTTTTCGTTGCGCCCACTGGTTTAATTTTATATTATAATTTTCCACTTATATGAATGAAAATTTGAAAAATGGATTCTAAAATTTTAATTATAATAATTAATATTATATAACACTTTAACTTAATTTTAGTTCAAAATGAATAGTAAGAACACAAAAATTTAATTATTCTGATTAAGGTTAAAACGTTTTTACCTGGGGTTAAACTAAAAATATAAGAGAAAAATGACCTAAAATTTTCAAAATAATATTTTATAGACATATTTGGGACTTATATAATCTTAGGATCTATAATTAAACATTTTATATCCTTTTTTCATATTGAAAATGTTGTTATAGATTTTTTTCTTTCAAACATTTTAAGTGTGTCCTCTCCCCCACTTATAAAAGTAAATCCTATATCCTCTCCTCTTCACACTTAAAAAACCAATTTTATGGGAAAAAATTAAAAAATATGTTACATAATTCCCTATACATTTCCTAGTATCCTTATTTTGTTTATTAAACCCTCCTAAGAAGGCTTTGGTTTCTAACATAGGGAGGTTGTTCGAAAAATAGGGATTATTCTTAACCAAGCATTTTTATTTTACTTATTATTCCACCTAATTAAAATATTATTAAAATATTTTGACATAATAAAATTATTTTATTACATATAAATATATTTTATTATTTTAATTTCATAACATACATCTATCTCATCTTCCATCAAAAAGGAAATGAGACTGTCGATCGTGAGTACGGTGGACTACCGCCTCATGAACCGATGTAATTAGATTTCCATCACCATCCATAACTGGAGATAATGATGGATTTAATGTTTATATATGATATTTATGAAATATTTATACAAATATAATTATAATTACACATAATCCTTCTTACCTTTCAATCTGTTGGAAAATGATGACAACGCTAGTGCATACGTGTGGACTACTGCCTCCACAAAGCAATACGATTCTTTTTTAATTTTGTTTTGAAATGAATGATAATTAGGATAGATTAAATGAATATATATGATATATAATAAATAAAAATTATTCTTTAAATGTTAATTAATAATTCCCTTTATTTCATTCCCTCCATCGTGTAAATGGAAACAACCTTGATGTGTATGTACGACCTACCATCTCCATGAAAGGTGTAGTTAATTTTCCTATATAAAACATTTATGGATGACTATAAATTAATATATAATGTATATATATTATATTTATATCATGGTAAACAATTTTCATATGATTTAACTAAGAACAAAATAAAAGTACTGAAAATACCAAGCCAAAACATACATGAAAATGAAGCAGTTATTACCCAAAACGTGATTTTAACAAGGAATTGTTAACAAACAGGTAATACAATGTCATAATTAAATCATATATGGTATTATATATATTATTTTGGTTATATAATTATTTAAAATAAATCTACATTTATTTTACAAGAGTTTCTAATGTGTATGAAGAATGTCGAGACATGAGGTAAGGGGATTTTTGTCTCACTTTTATTTTTTTAGGACACATGTCTTATTCACTGCTTGTTTATTTTTTTGTTGCATATTACGACCATGAATTTGTTTTAATATTATTATTATAGAAATTATGAGCATTTAAATATCCATATATACTTCTTTCTTTCATGGGGATTACAATTTTAACATTTCCAGAGTGGAAAATGTTTTATGTTACAATCTAATTGTTTATTGGGATTGTTTATGATTGAGTTTTTGATGATGAAATCATATGATATAAATATCTATAAATTAATTAAATTTTCTATACTATGGTTATTTCATGATATTTCGTGTTTTTCTTTTAATTTACTCTATTTATGTACTCAAAATTCTAAAAGAACGTTTTTAAGGAAAAACGACTTTATTTCTCCATTCCATCAAAAATTCTTTTTCTTCCACGCCCATGTTTTCAAAAAATGTTTTATAGAAATATTTTACAATTATGAAATGATTGTTTATATTCATATTTTTTCCATGTTTTAATTTTTCTAAAAATGTTTTAATGGAATATTCTCTTCTTTTTCCAACCAAGGCCCTTTTTACTTTTTACCAAAATATTGAAAGGAGTATTCATTTTAACATGCATGACATGAACTACATTTTCCTCCATCATGAATGATAAATGATTTAAAGATTACATTAAAAGTTTAGAATTATATTTTCAAGGAATTTTTTTCTATAATATTTTTAAAATTTTTATATTTTAATGAATTGTTTTCAAAATATAAAGGATATTTTATTAAAGAATATTTTAATGATATTTTTTTTGAAATTTCTATTCGTTAATGACAAAAAAAATTTTTGTTATTAGGTTTTACTATGGATATGATCTAATTATACCATTTATATTATTTTTATGGATTTTATTATTATTATTATAAATATATATTTATGGAACTCATTTCTTTCCCATAGGCTACGCGTTGGTGAATTGATAAGATGATTATGAAATGAATTTCCTTTCTATGGGTAATGCTATAATGAAATGTTTATGGAGAACATTTTCTTTCTGTGGGATATGATATTTTGAATGCTTTATGATTTCATGGAACAAAAATTTATAGATTCATTAGGTAAAGATAAATGTTTTATGAGATCAAAGGGTACATTGGAGGTTATACCAATCCCAAAAATAGGGTAAATGTGAGGTTAATCCAAGACTAAAATAGGATACATGGAAGATTATACCATTCCCAAAATTGGGTACATGGGAGGCTATCCTAATACCAAAGTAGGTACATGGGTGTTTAGCCTAGGCCTAACATGTTATGAAAGTCTTGATGGGTATTCTTAACACAAGGTTTTCTTTTCTTTTGTGTATGCCACAAGTCTACGTCATAAGCCAAAGTTATGCTCTCATGGATAACATTATTTGATTCCATTATGATTCATGTCTTATTTTCTACCAAGATCTATTCCATGACTTATTTTTATGATCTATGATATGAAGGTTATAGTTTCCAAATGTTATCCACATGTTATCATTCACTTATGTTCGCGATATGTTGATATCTCCCTTATTTACCCTTACAAGGAATCCGAGATTTCCATTTATTATGTGTCATTTCTCCATGTTATGAAGAAATTTATTATGTATAATATGTCTCTGAAAGTATCTAGTTATGAAGAACATAGTGGGATATGATTTAGTTCACTTATAAACTAGTTTTTTATGCATCAAAGTTTCCAAAGGCACTAGACCTAAACAATTTTTGTAGGGATTGTTATGTTATTTAATTAATATATGTCTATTATGATGTAATATCTATGAATGAAACATACTGGTCACTATAAAATATGTTTCAAACTAGTGGAGCCTAAAAACATCTCTTATTTTACTAATATAGTCTAATGTTAGATTCCTAGATCCCGGTCTATAGGTAATCAGGACAATAGATACATGATGATTCTAAGGGGGGATGACCCTTCAATAATCTATAAGGTATACACACCTATATCCAAGATAACAAATTGGTATCCTACAATCAATATCTTAACTCATCATTACCATAAACACTAGTAAATGAAATAAGGTTCATCCACCTAATATAGAGAAGTGTATTTGATTGAAGAGATAATCATCACTCCTTGGGGCTGTTACAACCACCTAGTGATCAGGGGAAAATAATCCACTCTAAAACCTTTGGAATCACCTATATCATAGAATGTTTGGTATTCTATATGATAAAATTTGTAAGGGGGGATCCTATATTCACTCACTAAACTCTTCTATAATCCCTATACTGTGTATAATCCTAGTGAAACTAGGACTTTTAGTAATAGTAGAAATTATTAAAATTTGGATTGTAAGATAGATCCCATGAATTACCTTTGTCTATCCCACCTTAATATCATGTCACTATATGGACATAAACCAAGTTATCGAAAGAAATTCTGAATTTTGTAGTTGTATATATAGTATCTATGTGAAGAATAAAAAAGGGCAGGGTTGTTCATACACAAAAACTCATCTCTACTTCCATAACCCCTTGGCCTCACATGTTTGATATAGGGTCTAGGGTAATACCTGTTACCAACTCTACCAAATCCCATGACACATTATATAATGTAAATTAAACCACAAGGTCTCCTATAGGGGTCCCTAAGGTCATTACAAGGAAGAGGTATCTCTTTTCAAATTGTCAAGGTTTACTCATACGCAGTGGCATTCCTCATGGGTTCCTCATTCTTGGCCATAACTGTAGGTAAACACATGATGATCCAGGATGTCACTTCCAATGACATTGTGAATAGGTTACCACAACCATCCCATGTAAATGGTTCTTTCCACTATGGAATCCATCAAGATATGGGTTTTGAATTATATCAGTTCCATGGTCACTCTAGGAAGGTCTACACACCCAACTCAGTACTGATCTACCAAAGGTCTATCCACCTAGGCTTGTACATGGGCTTACATGACTCACTGGGTCTATCCACACCTTCTAAGAGTTATTTAGGAGAATTTTTGATCAAGGGTGTTGGTATCATCCATCAAGACTAGTGAATGAGGATAACACACATAGGTTGTCTGACCCCCCAACATCCATCCATTTTAATTATCCATTTTAATTTAGTTAAACATGTCATTGGAATAAATTTAAAGAGGATTTTTATCCAAAAAGGGTGAGCTTGAGCATTCATATATTTTTATAAACCTACATAAATACCACATGTTATGTACGACAGACAATCTACTCATAAGAAACATTCCATTTATTTTCCAAGATATGTCAATAACTACTAAGGGCTATCCAAGATCATACGAGAAATAGAAGGTAATGTTTCAAAAAAAACTACTGAAAGATAATAAATTTTCTTTATTTAATTGTAATTAATTAATTAATATCAATAAATTATAAAAAATTATGAAAATTAATTACAAAGGAATAATTCCTAAAACCTCACCAACTGATTCTATCACACTTGAACCATGACTTATTTTATACCAACAAGTCATGGAACATCCTAAAAAATAAACCATGAATAATCCTTATGAAAAAAATTAATACAAACACCAAAAAAAAATTAATTTAAATTTTAAATATTTGGAAATTCACTACAGATATACACCTCAATCTACATGTGATAAAGTGAAGATGACCTCTTCTTGGGTAGAGAAAAATACCCATCAGTAGCATCAAATTACACCATGATCTAGTGGAATAAAAATTAAAAACCTATCTATAGAAACTAAAAATTAGAGGAAGAATAATATAATAATAATAGAGATCAATGGAGTGAAATAATTACCAAGAATCAATGTATAATTTATTAAAAATCCACCAAGAACACCCCTTGATTGGAAGGGAAGGAGAGGAGGGGACTACCTAGGTTTTGTTTTGGAGAGGGGGGAAGAAAAGAGAGGGTTCCCCTATTAAATCCGTTATATAGAAAAGGTAAAATTCCTCCTTTCTAATGATCTACATGGTTTTTCTACACAGTTGGAAAAATCATGTGCCCATCATGCACCCACACTATCTAAGGAATACTTACCTTGCATGGTTATAGTTCACAGTTTAACAGACTATGCCGTAACTGTGCGACATGTCTGCAGTTTATTTTAGAGTCTTGAATAGTTTTCTAGGCCTCACATATGGTTTTCCCAAATTGTACACCATTATAAACTAGGCCACATAGTTAATCCGCATGGTTATCACTAATTGTGTGCCAACCTTATTCCCATGGTGCACTTTTATAAAAATTTTAATTGGGGAACCATACCCATAGATACTCTTAAAACCTTTGATCTACCTTCTAAGAGCCATACCACATCTAAAAACATTACTTAGAGGAATTATAACATTTCAAATTCCATTTCAAATCTTGGTAAAAAAATAGACCCATCCAATAATTGATAATTTACTTTCCTTCTATAATTTATAACTCATATAGAGATGGGATTATATAACCTCCACCCCCACCTTAATACTTATCATCCTTGAGATGTATTAGTGGGTATAAAAAGGAATAACCTAACCAACTTAGGTCGTTAACTCCATTCAAAAATGGTTTTATTTCATTTCTGAACATTAAATGTGCTTCCAAGAACCATTTTAAATAGACAGTGCTTAACCTACTAAAACCAAAATCAACACTCAAAAATACCAAAAAAACATAAAGATTGAGATTACCTATAGACCGTGTATCCAAATACATGACAAATTCATTGTCTCACTCACCATTCAACTAATGGAACTCCCATTATAGGTTAGTTCTTTCAACACACATTTACAATCAATAGTACATCCATAATTAGAATTGCCTACTAAAACAAATCCCTAGAATATGAATGATGATCCTGATAAATTTATCAACTCACTACACCCGATCACACATGAGAACAATAATCCCAGTCCTTGATTATAATATAAAATAGTTTAATTCCAATCAACTATGTTTATCTTATCCATTCTGGATTTTCCATGAAATTATTTGACCAACCTTTAGAGTACACATGTATCATCCCAACGGTATTCCTAATGTGATTTCCTCACCGATTGCATCCAACTGTATGAGATAATTAAATTTGAACCACTTATGGCCATATATTCTAAAAAATGATCTGCTTCCTCCATTGATGTGTCACCAAAACCCAATCTTGATACCCTCATCCCAAGAACACTGAGGTCATACCAAACATGATTACTAAATCCAATAACCAAATTCTAGTGTCATTTCCTAGTCAAACCATCACCTATCCATTTCTATTGTCACGGAACAATACAAAAATTGGTGCATTTCTAATCCAATTCCCTTGGATAGTCACAAGTTATCCAAGGCTCAAAACCTATTCTTAGACTCTACCCAAATCTATAATAGAACATGTACCTAAAATTCACCGAGAAATCAAGTAGTACCTAGTTCCATTATTAAAATAGCATCTAAAACCCAAAATGATTTTCAAATGATCGGTCTCATCCTCGTACAACCCTTTTTCATTTAAGGTTTTCTCACTTGTGACCAATTCCCCTATCCCCACCTTAAGAGAATAACTTTAATCGCACCATTGAAACAGGCTCATGACCATTGTACCCCATTCCCCATATATTTTCAGACATACTGACTAGAATGGAAAGAACTCATTCATTCCCAAGTGTTAACATAAATGTTACAACACACCCATCCCCAACTCCATGGGAATGGAATCCATGGTATTCGTTAAGTATCAACTCAAAAGGGGTCAACTCTTTTGACTCACTCCTCATAATACTCTATTTTTTAATTTGTGCTACTCTAAATGAGCCATGCTCATGTCAATCTAGGATACACATGCAGTTAACTAACCCTCACTACTACAAAACCAGGCTATAACCATGATTTTAAACCATGGATATAGGCCCAAAAACCGTGGCTATAAGTTATAGCCACGGTTCCCACAACCGTGGCAAGTATTGGCATGGTTATAGGGTAAAACCTATAGCCACAATTCCCAACCATGGCTATAGCCCTTTAGCCACGGTTTGAACCGTGTCTATATCCCTATAGCCACAGTTCCAACCGTGGAAACAACCCTAAAGCCATAGTTTTCAACTCATGGCATAGGCTAAAATAACTCATCTCCTATAGCCATGGTTGCAACCGTGGCTATAGACATAGAGCCCCCCCATGCACCCCTCCCCACCACCCCCTGAAATCCCCCCCCACTCTCCCCCTTGCACCCCACCTGCACCTTAAATCCCCCCCATGCACCCCTCCCTCTGTAGCCCCCCTTCCCACCCTGGACAGACCCCACTCACCCCCCAGGATAGACCCCACCCCACCCCCCGGATAGCCCCCCCTCCTGGACACCCCCCCCAGGACAACCCCACCCGGAAAACAGCCCCCCCACCCTGCTGGACACCCCTTGCACCCCCCTGTGGGACACCCCCTAGGACAGACCCCCCATGAAGAACCCTCCCTACTGGACACTGAACACCCCCACCCTACATAAACCCCCCTACCCTGGACAGCCCCCTCCCCTGGACAACCCCCCTGCAAATCCCCCCTCCTAGACAGACCCTGGACACCCCCCAGACAAACCCTAGACACCCCCAGACCCTGTACACCCCCCCAAACCCTGGACACCCCCCAGACAGACCTCGGACACCCCCAGACCCTAGATACCCCCCAGATAGACCCTGGACACCCCCCAGACAGACCCTTGACACCCCCCGGATAGACCCTGGACACCCCCAGACATACCCTAGACACCCCCCAGACAGACCGTGGACACCCCCCGGACAAACCTTAGACACCCCCCAGATCCTGGACACCCCCAGACCCTAGACAGATCCCCCTGGACAGCCCAGACCTCCACTCCCCTAGACAGCCACCCCCACCCTCCTGGACAGACCCTGGACCCCCCCAGAACTTGGACACCCCACATACCCCCCAATACCCTGGACACCCCCCAGACCATGGACAGATCCCCATGGACAGCCCAGACCTCCACTCCCCTGGACAGCCACCCCACCCTCCTGGACAGACCCTGGACCCCCCTAGAACCTGGACACCCCCCCAGACCCCCAGTCCTGCCCCCCAACCCCGCTTGTTTCCCCTCCCCCCTGCCCCTGCCATCCCCCACTTGCACCCCCTACCAGCCCCCACTTGTACCCCCTGCCAGTCCCCTCCCCCCTACTAGTTTCCCCCTGCCCCTGCCAGTCTCTTCCAAATTAAATTATACATGAAATCTAGTTACATAATAAGAATTAAACAAATCCAAATATAAAAAAACACATAACTGTACTTACATGAGTCTCCCTATAAGACAAACTATCAAAGAAGTTTGGAACCAGCTCAAAAGTACCTAAAACACAAGGTAGAACATAGTAGTGCTCATCCCCTAAAATTATGGTAAAACAAAACATCTTAGAGTATTCACAAAGAATATAACTCAATAAATAAGAATAGTACAACCCCCCTACTGGACCCTCTTGGACAACAGCCCACCCCACTATTGGACCCCCCCTGGACAGCAGCCCCCCCTTGTTGGACCCCCCTGGATAGCATCCCTCCCCTCCGGACCCCCCTGGACAACAACCCCCCTGGACATAAACCCCCTGCTAGACCCCCCTAGACAGCAGCCCCCCTACTAGACCCCCCCCTGAACACCAGCCCCCACCCCCTGCTAGACCCCATGGACAACAGCCCCCCCACTACTGGACCCCCCTGGACAGTAGCCCCCCCTACTGGACCCCCTGGACAGCAGCCCTCTCCTCCGGACCCCCCTGGACAACATCCCCCCTGGACAGAAACCCCCCCTACTGGACCCCCTGGAAAGCAGCCCCCCCTGTTAGACCCCCCTGGACAACAGCCCCCCCCGACTGTTAGACCCCCATGGACAACAACCCTCCCTACTGGACCCCCCTGGACAACATCCCTCCCCTACGGACCCCCCCGGACATCAGCCCCCCCTGGACAACAGCCCCCTCTGCTGGACCCCCCCTGCTGGACCCCCTGGACAGCAGCCCCCCTACTGGACCCCCCTGAACAACAACCCTCCCCTTCGGACCCCCTGGATAGCAGCCCCCCCTGCGGGACCCCCCTAGACAGCCCCCCCTGCTGGACCCCCTGGACATCCCCCCTGCTGGACCCCCTGGACAACAGCCCCCCTGCTGGACCCCCCTGAACAACTACCCTCCCCTTCGAACCCCCTGGACAGCAGCCCCCCCTGCTGGACCCCCTGGACAGCCCCCCCTGCTGGACCCCCTGGACAGCATCCCCCTTAGACCCCCCTGGACAGCAGCCCCCCCCGGACAGACCCCCCCTGCAGGACCCCCCTGAATAGCTGCCCCCCTGCTGGACCCCCCTGAACAACTTCCCCCCCTGCTAGACCCCTGGATAGCAGCCCCCCTTACTTTGTATGCTTCTTAAGGTTGAGTCTCGGATATGCTGGGTTTATCCAATAGAGACTTATAGAGATTCTCATAGTGGGGTTATAGGTTTCTTATGAAGGATTTAGGAGGTGAGGTTGTGAGTTTCGTGTCGCTGTTTGGAATTATAGGACCTTTGAAGATGGGTTTCAGCTGGGGGTGTTGCTGTTTGGATTTGTTTACATGGTGTAGTACAGGATACACTTACATGGTGCATGGTGCTGGTTGGTTTGTGATTTCTACTATGGTTGGTAACATGTTTTGGGTGCATAGGGGTTGGATTTCTGGTGTTTCTTCTTTGTTTTGGATTACTATTGTAGGATTTTGGTTCTCTCGATTTTCTAGTGTGGTGTATATAGTTTGGGGTGGGTCTTTAGGTGGTGGTTTGGAGTAAGTTCAGTTGGCTTGTGCTCGGTTTCCCCATCTTGTGTATTCTGGTTGTTGATGGTGTAGGGATTTATATGGTGGATGTTCTAAAATTCACTTGAGATGCTGGATGCTGCAGGTTGGGAGGTATGTTTTTGGGAGATGGGTGGTTCTCTTTATTGGGTGGGTGCATGTTGACTACTTGGTGGGTCTAGAGGTGTTGGATTCAGGGTGGGTATTATCTAACATTTGGATCAGGGACTGCTTGGGGATTCGTTAGGTTGTATGATGGGTTAGGCATGGGTGATGCGGGGAACTTTGGATGGATGGTACTAGTTGACTGCTGGTTTTTAGACTTTCTTATGGTGGGGCGTTCCATTTGATGCAAGGTGTTCAGATGGTGATGGATGGGTCCAGATAGTGTTTTGGGGATGATTTAGTTTCTAGCTAATATTTTGGGTGTTGTGTCTACTATAGGTGCTTATTGTGGTTGGATCTGGTGTGGTTTAGGGTTCTTGTGCAAGTAGGTGTTGGTGTAGTGGCCATTAGTTGGCATGGTTTTCTAGAGGTCTTTCACTCTAGGCTTTGTTTGGATAGGGATGCTGGTCTGGTTGGTTGATGTTGGCTGCGAGGCTGGGGGTTCAGTGGTTCTATTTCTTTGGATAAAGCTAGACTTTTGGATGGGTGATGGATTTTGGCAACTTGTGTGTGTGTGGGTGGGTGTGTGTGTCTGTGTGGGTGGTTGTGAGTGATTTCATGAATGTGTGTGTGTTGTTGGTTTCTATCATTTGTGACTACTTCTTTTTGGGTTTTTATATTTCTCCTTTAGCCGCCTTGTTTTTTTGGTTATACTTCTCCTAGGAGTGCTTATTGGTTTTGTGCTTGGGAGCTTCTGCGATTCCTTCTGCTGGTTTGTAAGTGGTGCATATGCTGGGATCTTATGCTACTTGGTGGGTTTCTAGTGTGATATTGATATGATACAATATATATATATATGGGGTATTCATTAGATGAAATGTGGAAACACAAGTAATGGAAGTTGTAAAAATATAAATTAAAAGGAGTGAAAAGGAAATAAAAGGGGAAGGTGGGGGGTATGTTGCGGGCTGGAATGCTGGTGGCAGCGGGATGAAATGAAGGTGGAAGGGGGCTAGTGTGGGCTGGATGTGGTTGGAGCAGGGCCAAATCATGACATTATTGTGGCGTGACTGCGGCGTGACCGCGACGTGACTGCGACGTGACCGCAGCATGAGCGCGACATGTTGGCTCGGTCCAGCGACATCCGCGGTGCAACATCTTCCAACCAGGAGCGAAGGGAGTAGGAGGAGCTGGGGCAACATTCCGGCCATCGCCCCACCGACAGAAATTGTGATTAGTCAGTCTCAACATTGATTACAAGACTCATGGAATACTATCACTGTGAACCGCCATGGGGTGTCGTCCTGGAGCAGGGCTAAATCACGCCATTACTGCGGCGTGACCGCGGCGTGACCGCGGCGTGACCGCGGCGTGACCGCGGAGTGACCGCGGCGTGACCGCGGCGTGACTGTGGCGTGACCGCGGCATGACCGCGGCGTGACCGCGGCGTGACCGCGGCGTGACCGCGGCGTGACCGCGGCGTGACCGCGGCGTGACCGCGGCGTGACCGCGGCGTGACCGTGGCGTGACCGCGGCTTGACCGCGGCGTGACCGCGGCGTGACCGCGGCGTGTTGTCCTGGTCTAGAGACATCCGCGGGGCAGTATATTCCGTCCAGGAGCGAAGGGAGCGGGAGGAGGTGGGGAAAAATTCTGGTCATCGCCCCGCCAGCAGAAATTGTGATTAGTCAATCTCAACATTGATCACAAGACTCATAGAATACTATCACTGCGAACTGCCACGGGGTGTCATCCTGGAGGAGGGCCAAATCGCGGCATGACCACAGTGTGGCCGCGGCGTGGCCGCGGCGTGTTGGCCTGATCCAACGACATCCACGGGGCCGTATCTTCCGACCAAGAGCGAATGGAGGAGGAGGTGGGGAAACATTCCGATCATCACCCTGCTGGCAGAAATTGTGATTAGTCAGTCTCAACATTGATCACAAGACTCATGGAATACTATCACTGCGAACCGTTGCGGGGTGTCGTCCTGGAGTAGATCCAAATAACGGCATTACCGCGGCATGACCGCGGCGTGACCACGGCGTGTTGGCCCTTTCTAGCAACATCCGCAGGGCAGAATCTTCCGATCAGGAGTGAAGGGAGCAGGAGGAGGCGGGGCAACATTCCGGTCATCGCCCCGCCGCAGGGTGTCATCCTGGAGTAGGGACAAATCACGACATTACCGCAACGTGACCACGGCGTGATCGCGACGTGACAGCGGCGTGACGGCGGCGTGACCGCGACGTGACCACGGCGTGACTGCGGCGTGACCGCGACGTGACCGCGACGTGACCGCGACGTGACCGCAGCATGATCGCAACGTGTTGGTCTGGTCCAGCAAAATCCGTGGGGCAACATCTTCCGGCCAGGAGCGAAGGGAGTGGGAGGAGGTGGGGTAACATTCCGACCATCGCTCCGCCGGCAGATGATGGAACAAATCAACTATTTAATATGTTATAACAAGGGATTGCCAGAGAAGGTTGTAGAGAGTGGCACAATGATGCAACGTCTAAAGGGCAAAAAAACGACGGAAAAGAATCATACACCCTACACAAACCATTTACAAATTCATTCACTTTTCCTAAACATGGAAATTTTATTTATAATATTCAAAGCGTGAAAAGGAAAGTGTCATGGTCAAAGCATATGCCTACTCGAGAAATGTCATTTGAGTTAAAGGAGTATGATTAGCCAATTTATATTATTCAAAGAAAACAAAAACTAACTATCCACAAAACAAACTCCAACAAGAGACATATGAAAGAATCAAACCAAATCTAAACATGATACAAATAACTATCACTACTCTTTGGTTTAGAAGACAGCGCACCTCCATTGGAGGGGTTTTATTATAAAATCATGGCATTGATTTATCACAAAATTTATTTAATTATATTTAACATTTATTCTAAAACTCATTCAACACCAATCCAATGCAATAATTTAAGCAACTAGATCAACATAGCTATCACTGTGAGTTCTCGCAGACAACGCACCTCTGTTGGAGGGGTTTTATTATAAAAACATGACTTTATCAAATAAAACAATTATATTAAAGAACACTTATTCAAGATATGCAATTCAATATAATTAACCAGAATTAAGAAAGAAGCTAAATTCAATTTAAATCATTCTTGAATTAAAGAGGCTAGAAGAGGGATCCTACCTCAAGGTGGAACCAAACCATCCACTTCGGCTTTTGGAGCTTTCTAACTAAAAGTTGTTGCTCCCCCACTGGGTATACACACCTTCACACATTAAATGAATTTTACAGAAACCTTCAAATTAAATGGGCAATGTCTCACATACAATTTAAAGAGGAAGGTGGAAAACATAAAAAACATTGAAAACAAAGTGGAAACACAAACCTGGATGTTTGTTTATGCTTCCAACAATAGTATAATTCAATATTCAACAGGTGCATGAGGTGCTGTCCAAATTTTTTCATGCCCAGAAAACACAAGAAAAATGTTATTAAATAGTAAAATAACTAAAGGAAATAAAATAAAAGAAAAGGGAAAAGAATTTTTAGGTTTCAACTCCGAACAGGGGCTGTTGTTAACCTGTCCATAGTAGGACAGTTCTAGCAGGTCAACCCCAGTCCATTTGCGGATGTGGTCATCAGAGTAGGAACCACCTCATCTTATTTCTATTGAGTGTTGATTGTAGTTCCCCTTGAACTTCAACTTGAGTTAAGTCAATATGATGTCCATTAAGACCTCTCAGTAGCTCCTCCCGGTATGCACCCCCTTAGCATCAACCAGACTACTTAAGTGAAAGTTCTTATACAATAATCAACATGAACCCAAATGTTTAATGAGATATAACACAGAAGCAGAGTCATGTATATAAGAGTTCATAAAGAAAAAATGTTAAAGCCTTGAATTATTGGTATAATACTATCCAAATAAGCATAATGAATGAAATGTTTAATCTTGAACCACAAAAAAATAGTAAAAATGAAATATGGAATATCAAAGTTTTTAATCCAGATAATGGTATTTACATATTTATCAGGAATTTCAATATGGACAGTGACATGAATGAATAATGAGAAAATACACCTCTCAACATTACAGTTATAGTATGGTAATAAGAAATAAATGAACATGCCAAAATGTTACCTTCGAGCAGTAGGGAGCATTAAGAGTACATTTCCTTAAGAGTACATTTTTAAATAGATTAGTCTTATGGATGGTAAAATTGACGTCGTTGACCTGTCACCAACTCTGCAGACCTCCCCCTGCCCCCTTCCCCCTACCCCCTGGCCCTTGCCCCATACCCCCGTCCACCCTGCCCCCTGCCCCCTACCCCCCGTCCACCCTGCCCCCCCTGCACCCCTCCACCCTCCCCCCTGCCCCTGCCCCATGCCCCCTGCCCCCGTGCTCCTGTGCCCCTACCCCCCTCCACCCTGCCCCCCTGCACCCCTGCACCCTCCCCCCCTGCCCCCTGCCCCTGCCCCCTGCCCCCCCTCCACCCTGCACTGAAACAGCCCGAGATTTTATGAAAAATATTCTTTTTTATTTCACTAATGTCTTGTGTTGTACGCTACACCAAAAGGAGCTTGCACAACACGCATCCTTGACTTGCCTTGCATTACACGCAATCGCGACCTTCCTCGATAGCGTGTGTAATACGCAATACCGAGTTTCACTAAACAACGATATGCTATTAAAATATTATTAAAACTACCCGTTATGAATAGTAATAACCACTTTTTAAAATTCTATAAATCTTATTTTTCAAAATGAACTTCATTTTTGGATTCGGAATATCGAAATTAGCTTAGGTTGAAATTTTGGTGATTTTCGGATAACTTTCATATTTTGATGAATAGTGAAAATTACTAAATTATAATTAAAAACAACTTTTTTAATCGAAATAATTAATAGTGATAAATCATTAATTTGAGTGGTTTTAAAGTATATTTAGAATATATTTTTACAATTTAATACAATGTTGGTCATTGGATGTAATTTCACATTTAAACTAGACATAAACAAGTGTCAATCTTTTGATAGATATTGTTTCTTAAAAACACGCTATTTGTTTTAACAACGGGATTTAATTATAAAATTAATTAATGCAACTTATATGTTGGGAATTTTGTAAAATAGATTTCATTTTTGAATTCGGAATATGAAATATATCCTAGGATGAAATTTTGGCATTGTTCTGAAAAACATCAATTTTTGATGAATAGTGAAACTACTAAGTGGTAGGTTAAAAACTGAATTTTTCATAAAACTTAATTTTACCGCTTCTGTGAATGGAATTTCGAAAATCCGAGAGACACGGTTAATATCAAGGACTAAAATGTGGTTCAATGAGATGAAAATAATTTTTGGTGAATAGTAACTTTTTACTTTTTTTTACCGCGGTTAATAGTAAATAGGGTAACTAAGGGTAAATATGATATTAATATTACCCTAACACATGTCCTAATTCTATTGGACAAGTTTAATTCGACCAAAAACAAACTTAGGAATAAAATATGACCATTTAGGCCCACTTGGATTAGATTAGGACATTTATTATTAATTTATTTAAAGAAAGGTTAAAATAGTTAAAATCAAAGTTTAATAAGTAAATTATTTTTAATATGGGGTTATACATAAGATAAATTCAATTGTAAATATTCATTAGAAAGATAACAAGATTTCCTACATGATGGTATTTTATTTGTAATTTTTAGACATAAAATAATTTAATTTATTTATGACACAACGATGATGCAGTAATTATCTTATTAATGAAATATTGACATAATTGATGTTATAAACACAAAAATAAATGTAATTTGAGATTTTTTATGAATTCCACTAATTTTCTAGGTTACTATGATATATTAATGTTGATTTAATCAACTTGGTTCGAACATTTAATTCTGTTATGACTTTCACAAAAATCATATATCAAATAGTGTCAAAATTGACACAAAATAGTTTTTAAATAAAATATTATATTATTAATTGTTATTTTATTCCTAAAAATATAAGGTTCGGCCAAATGACTTAGATAAGGATATATATATTAATAATAAACAATTTGGGGTTCGTTTGGCATGTTATAGTAAGTGTATTAACCATATAGTGAAAGAAAACAAAAAGACACGGTAAAAGTTAAGTTATTTAACTTAGAGTTAAATCTAATTGATAAGGTTTAAAATAAGATCCAAACATGTCTAAATTTGATTGGTTTATGAGATTACAACCCTATCTCATCTAAGCTTCGAATATGAGTCATTTTTGGAGGTTTTTAAGTGGGGTTAGAATTATTATAAATTAATATTTTTAAGAATTCCTAAGGTGCCCCTCTCCTCCCCTATAAAAGGACACCTCCTCCCCCTCCTCCTCACACCAATTTGAGCACTCAAGCTCGGCCAACCCCTGCCAAAATCTCTTCTCCACTTCCCTAGCAACATCTTAGAGGTTCTGGTCTTCCTCAAAGACCAATTCTAGTGCCCTAAGAGGAGGTCTCAAAGAGGCACTTCAAAGAAGAGGTAATTACCGTTACCAATTCTTTCATCTTTATTTCTTCTTCCACTTCTTCTTCTTAGGTTGTTTCATTATGAAGTAATAACATCAGTATCACTCATATACTGATATGTTATTATAAGTATGAAACAACCCTATTTCACCATCTATCCATCCTACGGAAAAAGAAATCACCGCGCGTGCGTACGTACGGAATACCGTCTCCACGCCGTGGTGTAATCTATTTTCCACCACCACCTTACATGGATGGGTATAATGGTGTAAAGAATAACTATACATAGTTATTACAACATCATATTGATTCTGATATATTGTATAATCCACTCCAATTCAATTCAATATTTATAGAAATGATATCATCGCTCGTGCGTACGTACGGACTACCGTCTCCACGACGCGATGAGATTCATTCTCTATGTTAACCATTTAAGAATGATTATAATGTATATATAAGAAATAATAATGAAATATATGACATTATAAAGCTACTGGATTTATGTATATATATACATATGTATGTCATCTACTTACTTCCATTTCAAGACAATAAGGAAAGAAAAACAGCGTTCATGCGTACGTACGGACTACCGTCTCCATGAACGGTGTTTTTCATTTTATTTATCTATCTATTATATATATATATACTGAATATATATGATATATAAATCATATTTTATATTCTAGAAGTAAGTAAATCATGATATAAGTAATAATGATGTCAAGAACAACAAGTCAAAACACCTACGATAAATGAAACGATTTTACCCAAAACGCTTCTTTAACATGGAATTTACAAAAGAACGGGTAATATAATGTCATAAGTGAACCATATATGATATCATAACAATGAATATGATTCTGTAATAAGTCAATAACATGATTTAAATCATTATACAGGAGGTTCGGACACTTACAAAGCAAGTCGGACCTAAGGTAAGGGAAATATCACAATCTCATTTTTATCCGAGATTGTTTATACTTTGGTATTTACTGGGGTGTATTTTATCATCCACATCCATGTTTCTTCAATATGTAATATTATTTCCATCCACCTACAATTGTTTAAATCCAATTTTACCCTTCGGTGAGTTTTTAGTAAAAGATATGAAAGGAATCTTTTGTCGTTTTTTATACGAGGTACTTTTTGACTTTTCCAACAAAAGTACGAAGAATGTTTTTTTTAACTTATACGGCACGAACGGATTTCTACTGTTTTATAAAGCCTTATTTTCATGAAGCTTCCTCTAAAAGATTTCATGACTATTTTCAATAAAATCTCTTTCTTTTAAAATTTCATGATGTTTTGTGAAAAGAAATTGATTTTGAAGAAGAAAGGATATTTTCCTCAAGAATTCAATTCAAGTGTTTTATCAAAATTATTTTCCATCTAAGATAATAAAGGGTTATGTTTCTATCCATATTTTTACATTGATTTGACTATGTTGTGATGGAATTATGTTTATGAATTCCTTTATCTTATATGAATTGATTTATGATGTCATGATGTTTCAAGAATCCCATTTTTGTTACATGTGTTATGCGATGATGTATGTTTTATGATTATGTGGCACACATAAGAAAGGATTCATTATAAGATGGGTGGGACCTATATCTCCCTCCAATGCATTGGGTAAAGATTTTATATCTCATGAGATAGACATGGATGGAACGGAAGGTTATTTCGGTTCAGTGATACAGGGCTGAAACGAGGAGTGAACTCGGTTCAAAAAGGGACTTTGTCCACTAAGATAGTCTTGGCAATGAGTCATGACTAACAAGAAAGGATTTTCCATGATTATGTGTGCATGCCAAAAAGTTTCAAGTTTCATGTTATGATTATGGTGATCTCATTTTCACTTCTATGATTTGTTCCATGTTAAGATATTATGATCTCTTTTGCAGGTTATGATTTTCAAAAAGATATGATATGATTTTTATTTCTTTTGTATACCCTTACTGAGCATTTGAGCTCACCCTTTTATGTTTTCTTTTCCCCATGATATAAATAAAGGTTTTAGGTAAAAAAGGAAGATCTTTATGGGAGATGTTGAAGATCTTTCCCCACGATTAGAAGATTTTATTCCGAGTTTCCAAAGACACTAAACTATTACGATCCTTGTGTGTGTGTTTTTGTTTTGTACTAAGTATTCCGCAAAAGTAATGTAATGTCAATGTACGTCAGGCTTCGGGTCTCTACAGTTGGTATCAGAGGAAAGGTTTAGTCAACCTTTGGAAACTAGGATGCGAAAACGTTAGTGAGATCCCTAGAGATATTTCTAAGGTATGCCTAGGGATGTCCCTAGGGATAAGTATACATATAGGTTATAGTAATAGAATTACGCTAACGATCATAGAATTAAACCTAAGATGTTGGATATTGAAGGTACTCCCCCTTTATTATGTTGTTTTCCCTAGCATGATTTTTTCCTCTCACACTATTCTTTTTGGGTTTTAGACGATGGCTGGAACCCGAAGGAACCGTGTTGATCAATGCAATGGACAATGCAATGATTGCCCTCCTGAACAAACAAATGTTATGGGAGATGGAGTGAAAAATCTTATTGCTATACTTACACAAGCTATGAATCATTCTGGACTTCCAAATGAGCAGAGAAGGGAACAATATTCTATTGAGTCCTTCATGAGGAAACGTCCACCTTCTTTCAGTGGGTCTACTGATCCATTAGTTGCTGAACAATGGATTAGTACTACTGAAAAGATATTTTCAGTTCTTCAATGTTCTGAACATGATAAAGTCATCTTAGCAGTATATCGTTTGGAAGGTGAAGCTGATCAATGGTGGAATCTTATCAAGAATACGAGGACAAGAGATGAAATTGAGTCCATGGAATGGGACGAGTTCAAGAACTTGTTTTTCAGTAAGTACTTCCCTCGTATTCTTCGAACAAAGATGGAGAAAGAATTTCTTGAACTGAAGCAAATGGACGATGAATCTGTTGGTACCTATGAAGCAAATTTTACAAGACTTGCAAGGTATGCTTCTGGAATTATCATCCAACCTGAAAGTAAAGTTGATCGATTTTTCTGTGGCTTAAAACCAAGTCTTCGAAGGGAATTAGCTATAAGAGACTTCAGTAGCTATGAAGAAATTGTGCGTTGTGCTATCAAGGTAGAAATGGAAGTTGGTGTTACATATCCATCTCATGGTTTTGACAAGAAACGAAAGATGGAGTTCAAGGAGAAATCTCATAATAATGGTGAAAAGAAGATGAATGTTTCCTTATGCACAAAGTGTGGAAAGAAGCATGGTGGAGATTGTCTTAAAGGAACTAGAAAATGTTTTAAGTGTGGAAAAGAAGGTCATCGAGCAGCTGAGTGTCGAAGTAATGGAAAAAGGGTTTCTAATGATGTGAATAAAGCAAACACTGCAGAGAACGCACCGCCAACACTTCAATGCTTCAAGTGCAAGGAAATGGGGCATTATGCTAATAATTGCCCTAATCCAAGGGTTAGTGATGATCAACATGAGAAACCACTGAAGGCAAAGGACAAAGGGAAATCACATGCGATCACTATTGGCAATGTTGAATATGACAACGATGTGGTGAAATGATTAAGTGTTTATGTAATGGGATTCCAAAATAATGTTGTATCATTGAGTATTGCAATATTTATTGATGTGGTATTCAAAGTAATTGAGATATTTTTTGGAAATAAGATGATATGCGCATAATGAAGACGAGAAAAATGAAATGTTTAATAGTATTCATGAGCTCATGATTGATATAAGGACTAAGTGATATCATGGTTTGAGTATATAGAATTTTGAGGATTTTGGTATGTGGAAAGTGTTAACTTTTAACTGCACTCATGTTTTCACTAAGGTATTCAAGAGAATACACGATTAAGGACTTTGAATGTTTGGAATGTGACCAACAAGACATATCTTAGGATATGTGGGGATCAACGACAGTATTAAATCTCTGGTAATCGTTGTCACTATATTATGAGAGTGGACTGCAGTATTATGTATAAGCCTAAATATTAGACTGGATTATGTTGGACATAAGTTAGTTTAAGGATAGAAGATTTTCGATGTTATAGTAACGTAGTTTTAGAAAAAGGGACAACCTGCAGGACGGGCGACAGCCCATCGCTTCGGACAAGGCTGTAGGAATCGAACCCACAACCGAAGTGCGACTGGCCTTTATCGCCTACCACTGGCCTACAGGAAGTCCCTGTTTAGTAGAAACTAGTTTTATTATATTAAGCAGTATGATATATGAAGTATAAGTCCATTTTAGGAACCATATATGATTAATCTCACTATAGATCGATTTATGCATATAATTTTTGCTAACCTTTTGTTTGAGACAGATGGAATGACCCGTCATTCTATCACATGATCTGCTAACAATTCACGAATAACAAATTCAACTTCATTTATTTAAGAGATGAAGTGGAAATTGTTCAAGGCACGAACAATAGTGAGATTGTACCAAAATAAAGTAAGTATTTATTAAAATTCAAATTTTCAACTTTAGGGGAAATGATCTTGAAAACCAAAAATGTTGTCCTAGTGATCTTATACCTGATGAATCAGATGGTACATTATATCATCACAAATCTATGGATTTGTGATTACTGGCTTTTCCATAGCCATGTTCTCTACCACTCTCCATCAGAACATGATGTTTATATTTCTCTTCCATATCCATATTTTCACCTATGTGGAAACCCAATGATTAGTTTATTTGGGTAACCGTTACGTTTCATACTTTTGTTTTTAAAGATTGGTTTTGATATTCCTTTTTACGATGTGGGTTTCTATTAAAGAAACTTTCGAATAGTAAACCATTTATAACCCCGACGAATTTCGAGGGCGAAATTCATTTTAAGGGGGGTAGAATGTAACAGCCCGAGATTTTATGAAAAATATTCTTTTTTATTTCACTAATGTCTTGTGTTGTACGCTACACCAAAAGGAGCTTGCACAACACGCATCCTTGACTTGCCTTGCATTACACGCAATCGCGACCTTCCTCGATAGCGTGTGTAATACGCAATACCGAGTTTCACTAAACAACGATATGCTATTAAAATATTATTAAAACTACCCGTTATGAATAGTAATAACCACTTTTTAAAATTCTATAAATCTTATTTTTCAAAATGAACTTCATTTTTGGATTCGGAATATCGAAATTAGCTTAGGTTGAAATTTTGGTGATTTTCGGATAACTTTCATATTTTGATGAATAGTGAAAATTACTAAATTATAATTAAAAACAACTTTTTTAATCGAAATAATTAATAGTGATAAATCATTAATTTGAGTGGTTTTAAAGTATATTTAGAATATATTTTTACAATTTAATACAATGTTGGTCATTGGATGTAATTTCACATTTAAACTAGACATAAACAAGTGTCAATCTTTTGATAGATATTGTTTCTTAAAAACACGCTATTTGTTTTAACAACGGGATTTAATTATAAAATTAATTAATGCAACTTATATGTTGGGAATTTTGTAAAATAGATTTCATTTTTGAATTCGGAATATGAAATATAGCCTAGGATGAAATTTTGGCATTGTTCTGAAAAACATCAATTTTTGATGAATAGTGAAACTACTAAGTGGTAGGTTAAAAACTGAATTTTTCATAAAACTTAATTTTACCGCTTCTGTGAATGGAATTTCGAAAATCCGAGAGACACGGTTAATATCAAGGACTAAAATGTGGTTCAATGAGATGAAAATAATTTTTGGTGAATAGTAACTTTTTACTTTTTTTTACCGCGGTTAATAGTAAATAGGGTAACTAAGGGTAAATATGATATTAATATTACCCTAACACATGTCCTAATTCTATTGGACAAGTTTAATTCGACCAAAAACAAACTTAGGAATAAAATATGACCATTTAGGCCCACTTGGATTAGATTAGGACATTTATTATTAATTTATTTAAAGAAAGGTTAAAATAGTTAAAATCAAAGTTTAATAAGTAAATTATTTTTAATATGGGGTTATACATAAGATAAATTCAATTGTAAATATTCATTAGAAAGATAACAAGATTTCCTACATGATGGTATTTTATTTGTAATTTTTAGACATAAAATAATTTAATTTATTTATGACACAACGATGATGCAGTAATTATCTTATTAATGAAATATTGACATAATTGATGTTATAAACACCAAAATAAATGTAATTTGAGATTTTTTATGAATTCCACTAATTTTCTAGGTTACTATGATATATTAATGTTGATTTAATCAACTTGGTTCGAACATTTAATTCTGTTATGACTTTCACAAAAATCATATATCAAATAGTGTCAAAATTGACACAAAATAGTTTTTAAATAAAATATTATATTATTAATTGTTATTTTATTCCTAAAAATATAAGGTTCGGCCAAATGACTTAGATAAGGATATATATATTAATAATAAACAATTTGGGGTTCGTTTGGCATGTTATAGTAAGTGTATTAACCATATAGTGAAAGAAAACAAAAAGACACGGTAAAAGTTAAGTTATTTAACTTAGAGTTAAATCTAATTGATAAGGTTTAAAATAAGATCCAAACATGTCTAAATTTGATTGGTTTATGAGATTACAACCCTATCTCATCTAAGCTTCGAATATGAGTCATTTTTGGAGGTTTTTAAGTGGGGTTAGATTTATTATAAATTAATATTTTTAAGAATTCCTAAGGTGCCCCTCTCCTCCCCTATAAAAGGACACCTCCTCCCCCTCCTCCTCACACCAATTTGAGCACTCAAGCTCGGCCAACCCCTGCCAAAATCTCTTCTCCACTTCCCTAGCAACATCTTAGAGGTTCTGGTCTTCCTCAAAGACCAATTCTAGTGCCCTAAGAGGAGGTCTCAAAGAGGCACTTCAAAGAAGAGGTAATTACCGTTACCAATTCTTTCATCTTTATTTCTTCTTCCACTTCTTCTTCTTAGGTTGTTTCATTATGAAGTAATAACATCAGTATCACTCATATACTGATATGTTATTATAAGTATGAAACAACCCTATTTCACCATCTATCCATCCTACGGAAAAAGAAATCACCGCGCGTGCGTACGTACGGAATACCGTCTCCACGCCGTGGTGTAATCTATTTTCCACCACCACCTTACATGGATGGGTATAATGGTGTAAAGAATAACTATACATAGTTATTAAAACATCATATTGATTCTGATATATTGTATAATCCACTCCAATTCAATTCAATATTTATAGAAATGATATCATCGCTCGTGCGTACGTACGGACTACCGTCTCCACGACGCGATGAGATTCATTCTCTATGTTAACCATTTAAGAATGATTATAATGTATATATAAGAAATAATAATGAAATATATGACATTATAAAGCTACTGGATTTATGTATATATATACATATGTATGTCATCTACTTACTTCCATTTCAAGACAATAAGGAAAGAAAAACAGCGTTCATGCGTACGTACGGACTACCGTCTCCATGAACGGTGTTTTTCATTTTATTTATCTATCTATTATATATATATATACTGAATATATATGATATATAAATCATATTTTATATTCTAGAAGTAAGTAAATCATGATATAAGTAATAATGATGTCAAGAACAACAAGTCAAAACACCTACGATAAATGAAACGATTTTACCCAAAACGCTTCTTTAACATGGAATTTACAAAAGAACGGGTAATATAATGTCATAAGTGAACCATATATGATATCATAAAAATGAATATGATTCTGTAATAAGTCAATAACATGATTTAAATCATTATACAGGAGGTTCGGACACTTACAAAGCAAGTCGGACCTAAGGTAAGGGAAATATCACAATCTCATTTTTATCCGAGATTGTTTATACTTTGGTATTTACTGGGGTGTATTTTATCATCCACATCCATGTTTCTTCAATATGTAATATTATTTCCATCCACCTACAATTGTTTAAATCCAATTTTACCCTTCGGTGAGTTTTTAGTAAAAGATATGAAAGGAATCTTTTGTCGTTTTTTATACGAGGTACTTTTTGACTTTTCCAACAAAAGTACGAAGAATGTTTTTTTTAACTTATACGGCACGAACGGATTTCTACTGTTTTATAAAGCCTTATTTTCATGAAGCTTCCTCTAAAATATTTCATGACTATTTTCAATAAAATCTCTTTCTTTTAAAATTTCATGATGTTTTGTGAAAAGAAATTGATTTTGAAGAAGAAAGGATATTTTCCTCAAGAATTCAATTCAAGTGTTTTATCAAAATTATTTTCCATCTAAGATAATAAAGGGTTATGTTTCTATCCATATTTTTACATTGATTTGACTATGTTGTGATGGAATTATGTTTATGAATTCCTTTATCTTATATGAATTGATTTATGATGTCATGATGTTTCAAGAATCCCATTTTTGTTACATGTGTTATGCGATGATGTATGTTTTATGATTATGTGGCACACATAAGAAAGGATTCATTATAAGATGGGTGGGACCTATATCTCCCTCCAATGCATTGGGTAAAGATTTTATATCTCATGAGATAGACATGGATGGAACGGAAGGTTATTTCGGTTCAGTGATACAGGGCTGAAACGAGGAGTGAACTCGGTTCAGAAAGTGACTTTGTCCACTAAGATAGTCTTGGCAATGAGTCATGACTAACAAGAAAGGATTTTCCATGATTATGTGTGCATGCCAAAAAGTTTCAAGTTTCATGTTATGATTATGGTGATCTCATTTTCACTTCTATGATTTGTTCCATGTTAAGATATTATGATCTCTTTTGCAGGTTATGATTTTCAAAAAGATATGATATGATTTTTATTTCTTTTGTATACCCTTACTGAGCATTTGAGCTCACCCTTTTATGTTTTCTTTTCCCCATGATATAAATAAAGGTTTTAGGTAAAAAAGGAAGATCTTTATGGGAGATGTTGAAGATCTTTCCCCACGATTAGAAGATTTTAGTCCGAGTTTCCAAAGACACTAAACTATTACGATCCTTGTGTGTGTGTTTTTGTTTTGTACTAAGTATTCCGCAAAAGTAATGTAATGTCAATGTACGTCAGGCTTCGGGTCTCTACAGTTGGTATCAGAGGAAAGGTTTAGTCAACCTTTGGAAACTAGGATGCGAAAACGTTAGTGAGATCCCTAGAGATATTTCTAAGGTATGCCTAGGGATGTCCCTAGGGATAAGTATACATATAGGTTATAGTAATAGAATTACGCTAACGATCATAGAATTAAACCTAAGATGTTGGATATTGAAGGTACTCCCCCTTTATTATGTTGTTTTCCCTAGCATGATTTTTTCCTCTCACACTATTCTTTTTGGGTTTTAGACGATGGCTGGAACCCGAAGGAACCGTGTTGATCAATGCAATGGACAATGCAATGATTGCCCTCCTGAACAAACAAATGTTATGGGAGATGGAGTGAAAAATCTTATTGCTATACTTACACAAGCTATGAATCATTCTGGACTTCCAAATGAGCAGAGAAGGGAACAATATTCTATTGAGTCCTTCATGAGGCAACGTCCACCTTCTTTCAGTGGGTCTACTGATCCATTAGTTGCTGAACAATGGATTAGTACTACTGAAAAGATATTTTCAGTTCTTCAATGTTCTGAACATGATAAAGTCATCTTAGCAGTATATCGTTTGGAAGGTGAAGCTGATCAATGGTGGAATCTTATCAAGAATACGAGGCCAAGAGATGAAATTGAGTCCATGGAATGGGACGAGTTCAAGAACTTGTTTTTCAGTAAGTACTTCCCTCGTATTCTTCGAACAAAGATGGAGAAAGAATTTCTTGAACTGAAGCAAATGGACGATGAATCTGTTGGTACCTATGAAGCAAATTTTACAAGACTTGCAAGGTATGCTTCTGGAATTATCATCCAACCTGAAAGTAAAGTTGATCGATTTTTCTGTGGCTTAAAACCAAGTCTTCGAAGGGCATTAGCTATAAGAGACTTCAGTAGCTATGAAGAAATTGTGCGTTGTGCTATCAAGGTAGAAATGGAAGTTGGTGTTACATATCCATCTCATGGTTTTGACAAGAAACGAAAGATGGAGTTCAAGGAGAAATCTCATAATAATGGTGAAAAGAAGATGAATGTTTCCTTATGCACAAAGTGTGGAAAGAAGCATGGTGGAGATTGTCTTAAAGGAACTAGAAAATGTTTTAAGTGTGGAAAAGAAGGTCATCGAGCAGCTGAGTGTCGAAGTAATGGAAAAAGGGTTTCTAATGATGTGAATAAAGCAAACACTGCAGAGAACGCACCGCCAACACTTCAATGCTTCAAGTGCAAGGAAATGGGGCATTATGCTAATAATTGCCCTAATCCAAGGGTTAGTGATGATCAACATGAGAAACCACTGAAGGCAAAGGACAAAGGGAAATCACATGCGATCACTATTGGCAATGTTGAATATGACAACGATGTGGTGAAATGATTAAGTGTTTATGTAATGGGATTCCAAAATAATGTTGTATCATTGAGTATTGCAATATTTATTGATGTGGTATTCAAAGTAATTGAGATATTTTTTGGAAATAAGATGATATGCGCATAATGAAGACGAGAAAAATGAAATGTTTAATAGTATTCATGAGCTCATGATTGATATAAGGACTAAGTGATATCATGGTTTGAGTATATAGAATTTTGAGGATTTTGGTATGTGGAAAGTGTTAACTTTTAACTGCACTCATGTTTTCACTAAGGTATTCAAGAGAATACACGATTAAGGACTTTGAATGTTTGGAATGTGACCAACAAGACATATCTTAGGATATGTGGGGATCAACGACAGTATTAAATCTCTGGTAATCGTTGTCACTATATTATGAGAGTGGACTGCAGTATTATGTATAAGCCTAAATATTAGACTGGATTATGTTGGACATAAGTTAGTTTAAGGATAGAAGATTTTCGATGTTATAGTAACGTAGTTTTAGAAAAAGGGACAACCTGCAGGACGGGCGACAGCCCATCGCTTCGGACAAGGCTGTAGGAATCGAACCCACAACCGAAGTGCGACTGGCCTTTATCGCCTACCACTGGCCTACAGGAAGTCCCTGTTTAGTAGAAACTAGTTTTATTATATTAAGCAGTATGATATATGAAGTATAAGTCCATTTTAGGAACCATATATGATTAATCTCACTATAGATCGATTTATGCATATAATTTTTGCTAACCTTTTGTTTGAGACAGATGGAATGACCCGTCATTCTATCACATGATCTGCTAACACTTCACGAATAACAAATTCAACTTCATTTATTTAAGAGATGAAGTGGAAATTGTTCAAGGCACGAACAATAGTGAGATTGTACCAAAATAAAGTAAGTATTTATTAAAATTCAAATTTTCAACTTTAGGGGAAATGATCTTGAAAACCAAAAATGTTGTCCTAGTGATCTTATACCTGATGAATCAGATGGTACATTATATCATCACAAATCTATGGATTTGTGATTACTGGCTTTTCCATAGCCATGTTCTCTACCACTCTCCATCAGAACATGATGTTTATATTTCTCTTCCATATCCATATTTTCACCTATGTGGAAACCCAATGATTAGTTTATTTGGGTAACCGTTACGTTTCATACTTTTGTTTTTAAAGATTGGTTTTGATATTCCTTTTTACGATGTGGGTTTCTATTAAAGAAACTTTCGAATAGTAAACCATTTATAACCCCGACGAATTTCGAGGGCGAAATTCATTTTAAGGGGGGTAGAATGTAACAGCCCGAGATTTTATGAAAAATATTCTTTTTTATTTCACTAATGTCTTGTGTTGTACGCTACACCAAAAGGAGCTTGCACAACACGCATCCTTGACTTGCCTTGCATTACACGCAATCGCGACCTTCCTCGATAGCGTGTGTAATACGCAATACCGAGTTTCACTAAACAACGATATGCTATTAAAATATTATTAAAACTACCCGTTATGAATAGTAATAACCACTTTTTAAAATTCTATAAATCTTATTTTTCAAAATGAACTTCATTTTTGGATTCGGAATATCGAAATTAGCTTAGGTTGAAATTTTGGTGATTTTCGGATAACTTTCATATTTTGATGAATAGTGAAAATTACTAAATTATAATTAAAAACAACTTTTTTAATCGAAATAATTAATAGTGATAAATCATTAATTTGAGTGGTTTTAAAGTATATTTAGAATATATTTTTACAATTTAATACAATGTTGGTCATTGGATGTAATTTCACATTTAAACTAGACATAAACAAGTGTCAATCTTTTGATAGATATTGTTTCTTAAAAACACGCTATTTGTTTTAACAACGGGATTTAATTATAAAATTAATTAATGCAACTTATATGTTGGGAATTTTGTAAAATAGATTTCATTTTTGAATTCGGAATATGAAATATAGCCTAGGATGAAATTTTGGCATTGTTCTGAAAAACATCAATTTTTGATGAATAATGAAACTACTAAGTGGTAGGTTAAAAACTGAATTTTTCATAAAACTTAATTTTACCGCTTCTGTGAATGGAATTTCGAAAATCCGAGAGACACGGTTAATATCAAGGACTAAAATGTGGTTCAATGAGATGAAAATAATTTTTGGTGAATAGTAACTTTTTACTTTTTTTTACCGCGGTTAATAGTAAATAGGGTAACTAAGGGTAAATATGATATTAATATTACCCTAACACATGTCGTAATTCTATTGGACAAGTGTAATTCGACCAAAAACAAACTTAGGAATAAAATATGACCATTTAGGCCCACTTGGATTAGATTAGGACATTTATTATTAATTTATTTAAAGAAAGGTTAAAATAGTTAAAATCAAAGTTTAATAAGTAAATTATTTTTAATATGGGGTTATACATAAGATAAATTCGATTTTAAATATTCATTAGAAAGCTAACAAGATTTCCTACATGATGGTATTTTATTTGTAATTTTTAGACATAAAATAATTTAATTTATTTATGACACAACGATGATGCAGTAATTATCTTATTAATGAAATATTGACATAATTGATGTTATAAACACCAAAATAAATGTAATTTGAGATTTTTTATGAATTCCACTAATTTTCTAGGTTACTATGATATATTAATGTTGATTTAATCAACTTGGTTCGAACATTTAATTCTGTTATGACTTTCACAAAAATCATAAATCAAATAGTGTCAAAATTGACACAAAATAGTTTTTAAATCAAATATTATATTATTAATTGTTATTTTATTCCTAAAAATCTAAGGTTCGGCCAAATGACTTAGATAAGGATATATATATTAATAATAAACAATTTGGGGTTCGTTTGGCATGTTATAGTAAGTGTATTAACCATATAGTGAAAGAAAACAAAAAGACACGGTAAAAGTTAAGTTATTTAACTTAGAGTTAAATCTAATTGATAAGGTTTAAAATAAGATCCAAACATGTCTAAATTTGATTGGTTGATGAGATTACAACCCTATCTCATATAAGCTTCGAATATGAGTCATTTTTGGAGGTTTTTAAGTGGGGTTAGATTTATTATAAATTAATATTTTTAAGAATTCCTAAGGTGCCCCTCTCCTCCCCTATAAAAGGACACCTCCTCCCCCTCCTCCTCACACCAATTTGAGCACTCAAGATCGGCCAACCCCTGCCAAAATCTCTTCTCCACTTCCCTAGCAACATCTTAGAGGTTCTGGTCTTCCTCAAAGACCAATTCTAGTGCCCTAAGAGGAGGTCTCAAAGAGGCACTTCAAAGAAGAGGTAATTACCGTTACCAATTCTTTCATCTTTATTTCTTCTTCCACTTCTTCTTCTTAGGTTGTTTCATTATGAAGTAATAACATCAGTATCACTCATATACTGATATGTTATTATAAGTATGAAACAACCCTATTTCACCATCTATCCATCCTACGGAAAAAGAAATCACCGCGCGTGCGTACGTACGGAATACCGTCTCCACGCCGTGGTGTAATCTATTTTCCACCACCACCTTACATGGATGGGTATAATGGTGTAAAGAATAACTATACATAGTTATTACAACATCATATTGATTCTGATATATTTTATAATCCACTCCAATTCAATTCAATATTTATAGAAATGATATCATCGCTCGTGCGTACGTACGGACTACCGTCTCCACGACGCGATGAGATTCATTCTCTATGTTAACCATTTAAGAATGATTATAATGTATATATAAGAAATAATAATGAAATATATGACATTATAAAGCTACTGGATTTATGTATATATATACATATGTATGTCATCTACTTACTTCCATTTCAAGACAATAAGGAAAGAAAAACAGCGTTCATGCGTACGTACGGACTACCGTCTCCATGAACGGTGTTTTTCATTTTATTTATCTATCTATTATATATATATATACTGAATATATATGATATATAAATCATATTTTATATTCTGGAAGTAAGTAAATAATGATATAAGTAATAATGATGTCAAGAACAACAAGTCAAAACACCTACGATAAATGAAACGATTTTACCCAAAACGCTTCTTTAACATGGAATTTACAAAAGAACGGGTAATATAATGTCATAAGTGAACCATATATGATATCATAACAATGAATATGATTCTGTAATAAGTCAATAACATGATTTAAATCATTATACAGGAGGTTCGGACACTTACAAAGCAAGTCGGACCTAAGGTAAGGGAAATATCACAATCTCATTTTTATCCGAGATTGTTTATACTTTGGTATTTACTGGGGTGTATTTTATCATCCACATCCATGTTTCTTCAATATGTAATATTATTTCCATCCACCTACAATTGTTTAAATCCAATTTTACCCTTCGGTGAGTTTTTAGTAAAAGATATGAAAGGAATCTTTTGTCGTTTTTTATACGAGGTACTTTTTGACTTTTCCAACAAAAGTACGAAGAATGTTTTTTTTAACTTATACGGCACGAACGGATTTCTAATGTTTTATAAAGCCTTATTTTCATGAAGCTTCCTCTAAAAGATTTCATGACTATTTTCAATAAAATCTCTTTCTTTTAAAATTTCATGATGTTTTGTGAAAAGAAATTGATTTTGAAGAAGAAAGGATATTTTCCTCAAGAATTCAATTCAAGTGTTTTATCAAAATTATTTTCCATCTAAGATAATAAAGGGTTCTGTTTCTATCCATATTTTTACATTGATTTGACTATGTTGTGATGGAATTATGTTTATGAATTTTTTTATCTTATATGAATTGATTTATGATGTCATGATGTTTCAAGAATCCCATTTTTGTTACATGTGTTATGCGATGATGTATGTTTTATGATTATGTGGCACACATAAGAAAGGATTCATTATAAGATGGGTGGGACCTATATCTCCCTCCAATGCATTGGGTAAAGATTTTATATCTCATGAGATAGACATGGCTGGAACGGAAGGTTATTTCGGTTCAGTGATACAGGGCTGAAACGAGGAGTGAACTCGGTTCAGAAAGGGACTTTGTCCACTAAGATAGTCTTGGCAATGAGTCATGACTAACAAGAAAGGATTTTCCATGATTATGTGTGCATGCCACAAAGTTTCAAGTTTCATGTTATGATTATGGTGATCTCATTTTCACTTCTATGATTTGTTCCATGTTAAGATATTATGATCTCTTTTGCAGGTTATGATTTTCAAAAAGATATGATATGATTTTTATTTCTTTTATATACCCTTACTGAGCATTTGAGCTCACCCTTTTATGTTTTCTTTTCCCCAGGATATAAATAAAGGTTTTAGGTAAAAAAGGAATATCTTTATGGGAGATGTTGAAGATCTTTCCCCACGATTAGAAGATTTTATTCCGAGTTTCCAAAGACACTAAACTATTACGATCCTTGTGTGTGTGTTTTTGTTTTGTACTAAGTATTCCGCAAAAGTAATGTAATGTCAATGTACGTCAGGCTTCGGGTCTCTACATGCACCCTGACCCCTCCACCCAGCCCCTATCCTGTACATCCCCCCTGCACCCCCCTGCCCCTTCCCCCCTCCACCCTCCCCCTACCCCCTGCCCCTGCCCCCTACCCCCTTCCCCCATCCACCCTAACCCCTGCCCCCTGCCCCCTCCACCCTGCCCCCTGCCCCCTACCCCCCTCCACTCAGTCCCTAGCCTACACAACCCCCCTACACCCCCTACCCCCCTATATCCATTCCCAATTTCTAAATAATGTTTTTTATTATGTACAAGTGTTTTATGAACCTAATTTTCCTATGATACTAAACATTTAGATCATTGAATGTATTATTATGTTATTTATCTTAAACATTCTGTAATAGACATGTACAAATAGGTTGGTTTTCTATATAATGACATCCCAATGTCCCTTTACATGGTTTTACATGAATATGATAACAAATACCACTATAAGAACAATATATTATTGAGTACATATCATTGTATACATTAAAATTCCAACACCTGAGGAATATGGAACTTTCTCCATGCATTGGAACTCTTCTTCCATTGTGAGTTCTTATGCCTTGGTCAATTTGAAGTGGAATTAAAGATGGGTATTCATTGTTTCTCATCTATTCATGCCCAACCTTTTGATGATCCTATTGATATGCTCTTTCTGGGTTATTACTAAATCTACATTCTTATTATCTATTTATATACTTATCCACATTATCTTCTCGAATTTCTTGGGATTTTTCATCTCAAAACCTCCAAAAAATTATCCATTGATTTCTAAATCATTCAATCATCAAGTCCTAGTAGAAACATGTAATTGAAATACAATATAAAATTTATGAAGGTACCATTATCCCATTTATTTCAGTGTAAGTAATTATCTATATTGCAACTATCAAAGCCTTCATCGGTGATAAATGATTCAAATTTCTGATTCCACTATCACGGTAGTTGCTTTATTCTATATAATATTTTATACAATATAAAAACCAATTCATGGATCCCAATTTCCGGTACTCATATTGGTTGTTTCATGTTGATTTATTCCTTTAACTCACCATGAAGCAAAGTTGTCTTTATGTCCACCAAATCTAGAAGCATATTTTCCAATTATACCATACGTAGAATTTTTTAGATGATATAATGCTTATATTTAGTGAGAATATTTCCAAAAAATAAACCTTTTCATTCTAATAATAACAAATTTTTACCATCCATAATTTTTATAATTTATAAACATCATTCTATTAATTAATTTAGTAAACACACTTATTTTCAAGTTCCTTTTTACCCACTTAAAGTTCAACCATATCTGATTTTTTTTAACTTCAAAGTATCCATCTCTTTATTCATGTAATATTCCACTAATTTGAATAAAAAATCATAGTTTAATTTTTATTTTCATGTTTCTATTCATTCAATAGAAGTATATAATTCATTTAAACCCCATACCTTTAAACCAGTCTCCTAATTTTGGTTGATCTCATTAACTGAATCATATTTTCTAAACTACTCGACTTAGTTCTTCCTACATGTACATGAATTTTTATTATTTGAATGTTGAACATGTAGTTTCACTTCTCCCATCCACGATTTAGCTGCACATAAACTCTTTTGATGAACAAATGATAGTTTTAATTTTTATAATTCAAGTTCCTTCCGCACTGTAATCTGAGTTATTTGGAATCTATTAACTTCCAGTAACATTATGATAATAAAAATTGGATTTAACTATGGTTTCTTAATTAATATTATTCCCAATAAAGTTCCAATCATTCAACAAAACTATTTCATTTATGAAAATATCTCTCCTTTTGAGGATTTTTTTTATTCATCATCCCACAAATGATATCCAAAATCATTATAATCATATCCAAGTAAGAAACAAATTTTATATTTTGATTCAATTTTGTATCATTCATGAGAAAAAAATTTAGAAATTGAGTCTACTGTACCCACATCCATTTTCTATTAGGAAACAATTCAGCTTTTGATTGTACTCCCATTATGGAAAAGCATTCCATGAAGTAAACAAAAATACATCAAATTTTTTATTCTAAAAAAATCCTTACCTTTCTAGTAGCATCATAAATTAAATTAATTAATTAATTAAATTCAAACACCATAGTATTTTATAGGGGTAAGTCCCCAAACATCTTCATAGACAAACTCCAACTTTTGGTTTCTATGATTCTGAAAATCTAAGTTGAAAAAACTTTTCTCTTCTTTCCTAACACATAACATTCACACTTTCCAATTTATTTATGATCAAGATTTGTTATTATGTTATCCTATAGAAAATTTAAATTCTTTTCAATAAGGTGATTAAATTAATAGTAAAATTTTTTAGATCATCAAAGTAATACTTATAATTTTTTTCCCTCCAGTTAAATTTCTAGTGAAGTAGAGAGTTCCATCATTTACTCCTTGTGCAACTATCATTGATCCATCGGTAAATTTATTTACCCTATTTTGAAAATTAGTCATAATGGATACATAATTATTTTTCCAAATTAAAATTAGATTTATTCACAAATCATGGATGTTTGAAACTTCCATTAACTTTAATAATCATCCATTATTTATTTATATGCTTGGTTATCCTTTTCCAATAACTTCTAGGGATTCACCATTAACCAGATGGGCTCTTCAAAACATCCTTGATACATAATTAACCATGTATATTTAATCACCAATGGATTAATAAGAATATCTGGAATCAGTCACCCAAGATTATACTAGAGTATTCACACTCATTAAATAGAACTTGGTAACTTCCGTTATTTAAATAGAATCTAAACTATTTGACATTGACTCATTTGTGGTGTTATCCTTATGATTATTGCATTACATCTTGATATTTCCATTCCTTCCATATTTACAAAATATGGTACAGTGACTAGCCAATATAATTTGACTCCACACATGAGGTTTTTATTTCATTAGTTTCTTCTGATAGACTTTCTTCTGATGGGGTTACCTTCCCCTTCCATTATTATTAAGGGAACTATCAATTGGATATTGAACTTCCATTTTCTTAATTTATTCAATGAGTATCAAATTCATAATATCATTGAACAAAAAATATACTTTTCCACAAGAATTACTAATATTCATAAGTATATAATCCAAGCTCTCTGGAAGTGAAGATATAAAAAACACATATACATCGTCAAAAAAAGTAACCTTCGCTGATTAAATCTACCCACAGAACATATTAAATTCATTCACATGATCTATCACTGGTGTTACTTTTGAAAACATTAATTTTAACAACCATCATAACATGAAAACATTTTTTAGGGCCATCATGTTTTTATACATATCCATCAATGAGTTCATATCATCTGACAACTCATCAACCAACTCTGAGTTCAATTTTCCAACCCTATCTTTAATTTGATGTTAGTTATGCTAGCTCTGACAACTCATCAACCAACTCTAAGTTAACTTTTCCAACCCTATCTTTAGAAACTGGGAAAGGATCTCCCTTTAATCCTAATTCTCTATAGATTCTAGTTCAGGACATGTCAATGACTGAAATTTCAGGTTCTGAAAACTGTGCAAGTATCACAGAGGGTGGATTTGATGACTTCTTTTGATGAATTACTATTCCTATACAGTATGTAGTAGTGTTTATGTCCCTAATGATTAAATGTGTTAATATAGTTAACATTACCCTCTGGCTATGTAGAGAAGTCAAGCAGAAGATAGATTTGTACTATGTACAAGTCTGATGGAAAATATCAGCTGTAAAATTATTCATTTTTCCCTATTATTTTGAAGGAAAGAAGTATGAGGGTGACTATAAATTACCATGCATGATAATTGTGAGTTCAAATCACAATAGTAGGACTGTAAACTAACTTTGAATGAAAGGTAGAATAAATGATTAAAAAGTAACACTTATGATACATAATTAGTGTGCTGCTTTGATAATGGAAACCTTACCTCTTGGCTAGATGAAGACAGTGGATCTTGAGCACCAGCAACATGGATAGGGATAAGGGTAACATAAAAAGGTATCCAATCTTGTTTCATGGCCTCCAGGTAATACTCATGTGTTTTCTACAATAAAACTTTAATGCATGCGAAAGTTTTTATTGGTCACATGTATGTTCATAGAAAGGATAGATTAAGGCAGTTGTTATCATCATGTGTTTCTTTTTTGCTTTGTTAACATGAGATTAGACCTAACCCAAATCCCACCATCCCTACCACTTGGATAATTTCACCTCTTACATTAGGTAATGATTTTTACATCTAATGAGATCACTATGTTTATGGTACTGGGGTTAAAACCCAATATATATTTCACATAGGGCATAAGAGTAGAAACAATATGCTGCATTTTAGTACTAAGTAGTAAACCCAATCCACTATTCTTATTGTATTGTGATGTAAACCAAATCCTCTATTATAGGAAAAAATTCTCTATGAGCAATAAATTTGGAACAACCTATGGGAAGATACAATATTGTAATGGTAATAATGTTTTTAATACAGTTAATTTGCACCAACATTCAACAAGTCACAAATTGAAAAAAGAGTTAGAAAAGGAAAATAAGTTATTATCTATGTGTAGAGATGTAGCTCTCTTGAAATTAAGATAAATCGTAGAGAATATAGTAGTCCCAAAAATAGGACCTTGCTGAAATCCCAGGGAGGAGCAGTAGAAAGTTTAATTTCAGGAAACCATATCTTGCTGTGTAGAGATAAACAAAGAAATTGTTAACAAATATAAAAAGATGATAATTCATCAAGAATAATACCTTTCATGTTTCCATATCCTGGAATAAAAACCCTTTCCCATAGTGCAATCATAGCTTCAAGCTGGACTGACACCAAGAGGAAGTATCCATCAAAGTAGTTTGATGACACAAAGGCTTGGGGAATCCCTTCAACCTGAGAAAACTATAGGAAAGGAAGAAATAATCATCTTGTAAATTAATACATTGACACATATAGATTCTTTAATGGAAACTCACATAGATCCTCCTACAAATAATAATTCCTCAAGAATAATACCTTTCATGATTCTATCACCTAGAATAAAAACCCTTTCGCTCGGCACAACCATAGATCCAAGTTGGACGAACACCTAAAGGAAGTATCCATCAAAGCAGTTTGATGATACAAAGGCATGGGGAATACCTTCCACCTGAGAAAAACTTGGGAAAGGCATAATCTACATACTTGTATGGAATAAAAGATGGACTTGTTTGAAAAAAAATATGAATAAATTAGAACCAAAATATGAACCTCTTAAATTTTGGAATAAAAGATGAACCTATTTAAAAATATGGCACCAACTGGGCCTTCCTAACCCAGCTCCTTGGAGAGGTTATTTGTCTGTGTTGTGTTGTACTATTATCTCCTTGTGTAATTGAAACAAAAAAACATAAAACATTAAGATATAAGGCAGAATATAAATAATATAAAGATATGATAAAATACATGCACCTTTTATCAGTAGAATGCACAGTTTAGGTCGTGTTTTGGTTGTGTTTGAATAGCACACTTGAAGAAAAAAATAGCCTCATTTGGCATTTCTATAGCTTGTAAAAGGTTAACAAATTACCTTAGTCAAGTAAAAGATCAGGCACTTGTAGCAACACAACGTAACCACAACATACCTTATAGACATTTCTAAGTTTTAGGTAGGCATCAGGAAATATAGGTTTCAGCTTTAAAACTTCATGGATGAATGAAATTAGTAAAAAGGAAACAAAAAAAATGGGAAAGGTAACCAAAGTCACAAGTTTTTCCTCACTCCTTCTAAATAACTTCCCCACCTTCCAAATGTAATCGGGTTGAGTCGGTATAAAGTATCATAACTTAAGTCCTTCAAAATCCTCATCCCTAGGATCTATTTTGCTGGAACATGATTCTTCATCTTGAAACTTCCAGAAAATTCGATCTTTATCTCATCAAATATATATTTTATTGGACTTTAAATAATAATATCATCAACATGGATATATAGGATGATAAAGATCCAATCTTAGAAAAAATTCAGGCAATAGTAATGATTTGTATTATTTCAGATGAAATTTTCTTTTATCGCAAAACTAGATGCCATGTATTTTAATATCTACGAGGAGTGATTATATATATCTCATAGCTTCAAAACTATCTCTCCATTCCATAAAAGGATCCCACCACCTAAAATAATTCACCTAGTACATTGTGTACATTGTAAAAATATCATGAGAAAAACATTATGTTTGATTCATTAATAAACTAGTATATTATCTTTTCTAAAATATTCCAAGAGTAAAAACTTACACACTCTTCAATCAGGGAAAATATATGAAAGTAATTTTTATTTCCCACACTACTTACATTATAATAAGTTGTTGGGTAATATTTGTTTTTTATTTTCTGACTGCACCATCCAGTTAAAGTAACTTCTATTCTTCTATAATTTTTATCTACTACTCCATTATTGCAATCAATGTTCCAGAAATTACTCTTCTGGAATTTATCCTTCAATTTGACTATTTTGGGAACCTAAAAATGGTTTTCACACACATAGATGAAACCTAAAAATCATCAAAATTTGGAATCTTTTTTTTGAGATTCACTATTGAGTCCCCCATCAACTTCTATAAACCTATTTCTATTCCCCAAAATTCCTTAACAGATGTATGGTTCCCCCATGATGATTTTATTTATCCTAGATCAACTGAGGTGAATATCTACTCAAAACATTCTTTACAATGACCTTTTTTAGTATATCTACCATATTTTGAGTCCCTTCTATCTTTCCATATATCTAGTACTCTATCCCCCAAAAACTTATAGATAAAGTGATAATTCCTCAAAATATTCTTCATACTAGATTAAAAAATCATATTTTTTACTAATTGAATCACAATCTATGATTCAGAAAACAACATCTCATCATATTTCTTCCTTCTGAGATCTTTCAATGTCCCCTTCAACCCAAACAACTCCTTTCCAACTTCTGTTAAAGAAATATAATCTACTTTTATTATTGAGAGTGAAAATATCAATTAAATCTTTGACATTTGACACTAAGCCTTTCCTCTGAAATTGAACACATATATAGTGGTTCTCTTTCAAGTGTAAGAATATATCTCAAAGTATGAATTAGAAAAACCAGGAAATGACTCATCTATTTTGAAGGAAATTTCCAAGATTCTAGAATCCTTTAATTTCTATAAAATCAACTTCACATCAACCCAATATTATCTTATGGGATTCTATGTGTTCCTTCTCCTTTCTCAATTTGAAATGTTCAATTAAGAGTCTGGTCATTAGTTTCACCTCGCCCGTGATGAAGTGATCCACCAATTTTTAGATGTAATCCAAATAATTTAGGTACCAATTACCGAAACATAAGTCCCTCAAAATCCTCATCCTAAAGATCCATTTATTCAAACTAGTGTTTATCATCTCAAAACTTCTGAACAATTAAATATCCATCACATTGACCCTTTCCTTTAATGGATTGGAAATAAGCATATTACGAGCATAGTTAAGTGGGATGATGTATCTCCTATCATCAAACACCCAACAATAACAAAAAAGATTGTTATTTCTATAGATGAACTTAAAATTCACCATGAAGTTATTAAACTTCCAATTCTACTGCCTTGGTGCCAAGTACAAAGGTATGAAATTAACTTATGTTACTTGTATCTAATGGACGATAGAGAACCCAATAGCTTAAAAAAGGAAAGATATTTGAAATATTTTAATTAGTGGGAGTTATACATGAGGGATGATAATTATTCCCTCCATGTGTATGAGACATGGGAGAAAATGGAGAGGCCTGATAGAATTAAATTTATTCAGAATAAATGGATGTATCAGCTAGAGTAGGTAGCGGATGATAGATAGAGTTACAAGGCATGACTATTTGTGAGAGGGCTTTTTGGGTGCATGGATATCTTCCAGAATACCCCTTAAATATATCCTCCAAAACTAAATTATGAGGAATCAAAGTATAGATAGTCGATCTCATGCTTTGGAGTCTATAACATAAAAAACTATGCACCTATATCACCACACTGCAATGTACAAACCACTACAAATGAACAGAGACAATAGTATTGGAAGAAAATTATTGAAGCAGAAGAATTAAAATGAGAAACAAAAATTTAACCCCATTGTCTCACACTCAATAAAATTAAACTTAGTATAATGGGGAATGTGTAGCAGTATCTATATCCTACTTCTTACCTGAAAAAATTGAGCCTCTTTCTAATAAGTTTATGATTACCCAGTGTGAAGAAGAGTTTTAGAAGCTAAGGTTACTCAATTCAAAATTAATCAGAGTTAATATACCAATAGAGTGCAACTCCTAGTAACAGAATAATTTATCTCCTCCAATGAATCCACATCAATAATAATGAACTACACAACCAATAATGAAGGTAATATATGAAGATTCCTACCTCAAATCACCGTATAGGAGGTGCGCCAGAGGAGGAGATGGGAAGGAAGCCTCGGAGAAATGTCGGTAGGGAGGTGAGGTGACCGTAGGGAGGTGGGTAGGTCATGTCGGCGGGGAGGTGGGCTGGCAGTGCCGGAGCCGCGTTGGCCGGGAGGCGTCGGAGCCACGTCAGAGCCGGCGGGGAGGTTTTCTGGCTACGTCGGAGCTAAAGGGGGAGGAGGAATCACAAGAGGAGGATGAATAAAGAGTGGAGGAGGGGAGGAGAAATGGAGAGGGAGGAGGAATCCCGAGGGGAGGAGGGGAAGAGGGACAACGAGGATGGCGAGGGAGGAGGAATCGCGATGCAGGAGGAAGGGCGAGGACGGGGAGGAGATTCGCGATGCGGCCCGATCAAAATAATTTTCACATAACCTATTGCCACACCCAACTATTTGGGTGTGGCTATATCTTAGCTATAACCACAAATCATTTAAAGTGTGGTTATAGATCCGTGGCTATAGATCATTTTTTTATTAATGCCTTGACATCACATCACTAGATATGACATGTCCAGGTCCATCCTCAGGTCAACTCTCTCATGAAACTTGATTTATTTCCAAGATAGACCTCATCATAGTGAAATTCACTTTATTTACCCAAAGATCAGGGTCACCATACCCATAATAATTATCTTGAAACCATCTATCCTCATACAACACTCGACCATTCACCAAAATTTCATTTTAAATAGTTACCATGAACAAACGACGTGAACTAAACTCACCATATTCAATGGGAATAAAACCTCATACCACCCAATATATCACTAAAATCATGATTACATGCATCCCACATCACTAAGGAAATTTTTTCCATGATCTATGATATTCTAATCACAATATATCAGGAGTTAACTGGGGGCCCATTTTCAAAATCTAAAAACTTACATATCCATTATTCATCAATGGATGCTCACATAAAAGTTTCATTCTATCATTGTAGCTATGCATCCTCAGTATGAAGTGTTTATACCTCATCCAAATGCTTTTCCACTACCAAGAATCACTCCAGTCATGAGAATCTAACCAAACTCTTACCATGTTGTTAACCACACAACCACTTGTTAATGGATATGGGCACCTAATTAGTCAGGCCCTTCAATGCACATCTTGATACCCAAGTACCCTAGGTTATTTCTTGGAAACCAAAGGAATCGCCTTACCTATATCCAAAAACTATATAACCTTCCATGTGTCATTCTCAATATAAGAATACAATAAATCTCACCACCACTATAGGAACCGATAAACCTAATCCATCTCCTCATGAAAGTTTCCTATAATCATACTAACTGCTAACTCAGTAGGTTTTGAGTCACAACTAAGGAAATTTAGGTGTCCCACATGGCCCAATTAATTATTTATCATAACAAGGTAACTAGGTTTTACCACCTATCCCATAGGTCAACCCCCTATAAGGGAGGAAAAGATAACATTAACATACTAGGTTTAAGACCCCCCAACACAGGTTAAATTATATAGGTTTTCAATTCCATGTTATAGAGGAAAACACTCTTTTAGTTTTAATTTCAATCCCATTTATGTTCAACCCATTGGTGACATTTAAATTATAGGGGATTCTAATTTCTTAATCATTTAAGGAACTAACTTCCAAGAATCGGCCTACCAGGACATGAGTTTCTCTAGATATCCCTATAAGGGACTACTCCCTAGATGTTTAGGATATGAATGTATAATATATGATGATCTAACACTCAAAAGACATAAGTATACAATAATACCTTCTCTGGGTCCTTGTTCACTAAAAATAATTATGGTATCTATCAACATCACAATCAATAATCAAATAAGATAACCATAAATGAGGGTCAGTTATTTAAAATATCTTTGAAATCTATATAGGGAAACTCAATGTAGGTTATTATGAATCTTAATTTAATCGTACTTAATAAGGATACACCCACAAGGGGACCATTATAAGGGAATTATCTTCAAAGGTCAAAAAGTTTCTTCTAACAGTACCTCTCTAAGGCATCACATACCTCTAGTGACCTATTAGGACTACTAGTGAGACATTGATTACATATTTCGACCCACCAAGGGTCATTTAACATCTTGTGTAGAATGTATTGTATCAGAGCCACCATCAACATGTCACATCACAACATACTCCACATATCCTATCATATTGAATGTAAAAAAGGTGGTATAATTGATTAGAATTTCACTAACAACCTATATTGTAAAACACCATTTAGGTTGTTTTTGTTGAAACATTAAATATTTATCCTTATTCATAAGATAAATCTCACACTATAAGACCTATAACATATGGACCCCACCTACCAAATATGATGCATGAGAAAATGCCTCCCACCACTATAGGCCAAGAGTTAAAATCATGTAATTTACCTATTTTTAAAGGGTCAAGATACGAAAATCTATAACAAATCATAAAATCCCAACCACTTATTCATCACTAAAAGAAAAAATATATACAATTTTTACATATCATATCAAGAAAAGAAATTATACATCCTTGGTAACCTACACATCACTGAAATAAGTTTTCCTGACATATCGGTCTAATATAAATCACAAGATATGATATATTCCTAATACTCCTATTTTCCATATCCCAAATAGTAATAAAAAAGGAAGGAAACTACTATGATGATACTATATCACGCCTCAACCCGGATCACTCTATGAATAATATCTAGATTGGTCCATCACAAGGACTCAAGAAGGCCTCCCCATATGCCAAAGGCTACTGAAAGAAAGAAAGGGTCTAGGATGTGTCTGTGTATAGAATATTCCCTTGTATTGGGGTGAGAAAAAATGAGAATGACCAAACATAATCTATATAATTGAATAATTAGAGTGTGGAAGTAATAAATCTTAACATGTATTTAATGAAATGAAATGTAGTAAAGGACTAAACTGACATGTCATACATACAACAATGATCACCCAATGGTCTGAACACATAAAAAAGAATAATAAAATAAAAAGGAAAAAATACCACTACCCACACCACATTTTACTAAATACCAAGCTCCATGTAAAAATATAAGATATCCAACTCCATTAGTCTCGGTCCTCAATACAACCTATGCTTATAGCCAACATAACATCAGCTCGAGTACCCTGGTACAAGGGTGTCCTGATAAGGGTGTGAGTACAAGACTCAGTAGGTCACCATCAACACAATAATGTACATAGATAGTAAATGTAGTGCATGTATATGTGAGTTACTAAACTGAAAAAAAAAGTAAATAATAACTATTTAAATTAAATAAATAACCAACATTGGACCTAGGTCCTGATGGCTACCCTGGTCAGACTATACTTGTTTCATCTAGTGCTAGAATATCTCTATGCAAGCTACATTAACACGAGGGTAAACAAGTCATAGACTTGTGTTCAATCGTACTCAACTATAAAAAATGTAAATTAAGATTATAAGCATCATTTAGAAATCCCATAAATATGGAATCAAACTTGATGTTAAACCACTCATATCATGTGTAACTAATGTAACCTTGAAAAAATATTAGTGTTCCCTAATACAGTTTGATATTAGATTGATAGGTCTTAGTACATAGGAAATATGAACATTGGAATCATTATGATTCATAAGGGGGATGAACCTTTGAAAATTTGTAAGGAATGATCTTCTGGATATAAGATAATAACTTTAAATCCTTCAATCACTGGATTAACAAACCATTCTTATAGAGCTATGGGAAATGTAATAAGTTACATCCACCTGATCCTAAAGTGTATACCAGAATCGATCAATGATATCATCATCAATCCTTTGGGATATCACAATAATATAGTGCTAAAGGGAAATGGGGACACCTATAATCCTCTAAAATCACCTTGATCCAATATTTTTAGGTATCCCTAGGGACACACTATCTAAGAGGGGCTCTGAGATTCACTCAAAAACCTCCTATGTAATCCTTGTATAGGGGGGATCCTAGTTACACTATGAATTCCGTTAGTGATAGTATAAAATCAAATAAGGCTCATAAGTCAGATTCTATGAAGTACATATAGGTATCCCAACCTTACTATCACTTCATGTTAGGCCCATATGTCATGTTCAAATAAGTACATTGATCTTTCGTAGCTACATCAATAATAACCATGTGAATCATAAATAATTTATTTGGTTGGACATACACTTAAACCCATATCTACTTCCACTAACCCTTGGGATCAAATGATTAGTGTAGGTTCTAGGGTGACACCCATTAATATCTCAACCCATTACCATGAAACACTCAATTGGGTTTAGTCAACAATCAGTGCACTGACTAGGGTCCCCTAGGTCATTACATGGAATAGGTATCCCTTGCAGGATCCTCGAGGTCCACACATAAGTGACATAATCCTTCATGGGTTCCTCAGTAATGTTCATAGTCTCATTTCAACACACAACGCACTTGGACACTATGTCCTATGGAATTGTGAATAGGATAGTGTGACCTTATCAGCTATATGGATCTTTCCACCATAGAAACAAATAGGAGATGTTTTATGACACATCTTGATGCCAAGGAATATCTAGGATGGTCTAAACACCCAACCTAGTCTCGATATACCTATGGACTGTCCACATTGGTCTGTATAAGGGCCAACATGCCTCACCAAGTCTAGACTCACCACCTAATAGGTCTGTAGGATAATTAATGATCAATGGTCTTAGTCTCTCCCATCAGGGGAAATGAATTAGGCTATAAAATTGGGGTTGTTCATTACCCATGGAATCCATCTATTTAAATTAACAATTTTAATTTAGTTATACCTATCATTGAAAGAAATTTAAATAGGGTGTTTCAACCTTAGGGGAGAGCCCAAGCATTCAAATACTACTATAAACATGCATACAAACCACAGTTCATGTAGGATAGACCAACATCATCATAAAAATATTTCTTTTTATATTACAAGGTCCAACAGAAGTTATCATGAACCATCCAACATCATCTGAGACGTACGAGGTCCTATCTCACAACAAAAACACCTAGATTTAATTAATTAAAATTGAACTATAAATAATTAATTAAACCCAAAATGTTATAAACAATTAAAAATAATAATTACAAAGTCATAATTCCTAAAACCTCATCGTATTATATCATCCAACTAAAACCAGGACCTAAAACTCACTAAAAACATACAAAATATCATCAACCTCAAACTATACATAATCCAAATAAATGGTGTCAAAAAAACACCCAATTAATTTAATTTATTCTTTAAATATTTATAAATTCACCATGTTGACATAATTCAATTAAAAAACATGCGTGAAAGTGCAGACGAACTACCCATACATCCTCTTATTAGGCCGAGAAAATTCCCCTTCCAAAGTATTTGATTCCACCACAATCTAGTGGAATAAAAATTAAAAAACTAAATAGGGAAAACAAAAACTAATGAAGAATAAGAGAAGAACAATAGAGGTTAAAAGAATTAAAGGATTTCCCTGAATCATTGGAGAATGAATTTGATAGCCACCATGAACACCCCATTAATGGGGCTTGAATAATGGAAGGAGAGGAGGCATTTTCTGGGTCATCTGGGGGGGGGAGAAGGTGGGGGGGGGGTTCCCTTTTAATTTACATTGGTTAAAAGGGTAAATTCACCCTTTTAATGAGCCATACAATTTGGCTAAATGGATTAAAAAATCATGATCTAACCATGCACCCCCAATGTATGAATGGAATTCACCTTTAACAATTACAATTCATGGATTAATATACCATGCTTCAACTATAATACATACCTTTAATTTATTACAGAGGATCACATAGTTTTACAAGCCTCCCATACATTTTTCCAAAACTATGGAGCTATAAAAACTAGGCCACATGGTTATAACTAACATTTCACCCACCATGTTCCCTTGGTTTTACTTTTCCAAACATTGAAATATAGACCCCAAACCCCGAGCGATGATCTAGAAAAATCCAACATACCTTTTGGTCCTTGAACCACATCTAATAGAATCACTTCGAGGAATTTCAACCTTTATAATTCCATTCTATAAATCTGAACCAAAATCAACCCCTATTGTAATTGAAAATTCAATTTCCTTCTAAAATTTCCAACTCATAAGGACATAGGATCTTAAAAAGTGAAACACTTAAATGTAGGGAACAAATAAGCATAATAAAAAAAATCTAAAATAAAAAAATAAATAATGAACTCCCGTTATCTTTTTCCACTCTACCCATATGATATAAACCCCTTTGTGATTTTAAAATTAATGTAGGATAAAATTATTTAATTTATATGAATTCTAAAAATTCTACCTCTCTTAAAAATTTAAATTTATACATAAACAATACAAAAAGAAAAATATGAAAACCAAGGATTTTTATTAAGTATGAAAATTAAAACAAAAAACCAGTTGAAAAAAATATTATAAGATAGAAATAAATAAATATAATCCTTTATGAAGTTATCTTCCATCATGGTGGATTAACATTATTCCATAGAATAAGGTTCTAGTTACAATTTAAAAAATATTCACATCTTCTATTAGAAGTAATTATATATAAAAAATAACTATATAAGAAACCTATATAAAAACAAACATTACCCAAACAAAGGAGTTAAAGTTTAATGCAATGATTTAAAAAATGTTCAATTTAAAAAAATTAATTTGTTACCACATACCAGATATAATAATTTAGATGTTTATATAAAAAATATTTAATAATAAAATATTACATCTATGGAATATCAAAATACTTTTTTTAGAGGTGTTAAGAAAAAAAATACTTTTTTACACATATTCTTATTTATCTTTGATATTTATGGAGTCATATTTTTCAAGTTTATTTTGATTTAAAATAAATTGTTTATAGAATTTAAAAAACTAATTCATCCAGTATTTAATTGATTTTTATGTTTTGTGGTAGGATGTAAAGTTAAATTAATAATGAGAAAAAAGAAATTAATATATTGTATCATCACAAAACTAGATTTTTGATGGTATATTGTTGCAATATTAGATCTAAGTATAAGTCAAGGCTAGAGACTATAACTCAAAAATGAAGAACTGATTTATTTAGAGTGGAAAGATAAGGGAAAAAATTTCACATCGTGTAATTCATTTACATGATGTGTAATTGGAGATATTTGAAAGATGTGAATCAATTCGTGAAGTCTATGAAATGTTATAGTCTCACAATTTACACATCGTATAATATTTACACCATGTGAATCCTTCAAATAGTGCTAAAAAACATTAGTTTTGATGAAATTTAATTCACATACCCCACTTTTATGATCCCTTAAAGACCTGAGACCATGAGATACCCATTTATGATGCAATTAATGGTGCCCCTGAGGTTGCTTTTGAATCCTATAAGTAGAGGGTTAGTGCTGAAGAGAATGAAATCAGATCCTAAGGATCCACCACTATGCTACACTGTAGGAATAATTCTACTAGAGTGTTTTCTTTCCTTTTTTATTTTAAATTAAAATTTTAATGTAATACATATTCATATTTTTAATTCAATTGTTTTCACTTTATTTTTCAATCCCTAATTATCTTACAATCCTGATATAATTCTCTCTCTCTTCCATATTTCCATCGTGATTTATATTCACTTTGTAATGGAAAGTGACTAAACCAAGGCTTGGCCCTCAGGGAGGTTTCATGGAGTTGTTAATTATTTCACCTTAATTTAAAATGTTTCTAATTTAATTTGTGGTGGATGAGAGAGAATTACATGGGTGTTTAGGTAGTACACCATGGATTGGATCTAAATTTAATTTCTATTTTCATTCAAAGGTAGGGAGATTTGGTTTTCCTAAAAGGTTTCTTTATAATGATAAAAATCACACTCATGGTATAGAATATAAATCCATGTATGAAAAGAACTGGGTTGTGAAATTACATTAAATAATGAATGTACCCATGTAACCAAACCCTAGGACCAAACCTTTCTTCTTAATATTCATTCTATTTTAATTTTCATTTAGGATAATTTTATTTTTTCATTGCATTATTTTCTTAAAACTAAAATCCATTATTTTCAATAATTAATAAAAACACAAAAAAATTAGTTTAGGTGAATTATAATTAGCGATTGAAATGATTATGATGATCCTCAAGTGATACGAACTTGTTCAACCTTTGTGCAGCATTAAGAAAATAAAAATTTCATTTTTAATGACCTACAATAGAAATGAGTTAGATATTCAATGGAATAAAGTTATTCTAAAACATATATACAATGATATCCAAGTGATTGTACATTATTCAATGAATACCACTTCCTCTAGTGCTCTCTTGTAAAATATTTCATATAGAAATGTGAACTTCTCATCATAAATTAGTTACTTTGATAATACTTGATTCTAATAGATTTATGACCTACTCAGTAGGTTCTCCTCTTAGGATTTAAATACATTTACAAATTCTTGAAACACATTCTTACAAGAGTGAAGTTTTTCAATAATTACGTTAAAAATACACTATAGATTTTTTCTTAACAACATCATTCATATCTATTATTAAAATAATAGAAATTGAATTTTCCTTAATCTCTGAAGTTAATTTTGAAATTTTATCTTCTAAATTAGTAACTTTAGTATTTAACTTATCCAACTCATTCATATCCTTAGCATGTTGTATCTTATTTTTAGTGACTTTATCATTATAATGTGAATATTGGTTAGAATACTTAACAAGCTATTATTTTTCTTGATAACATTCCATATTAACCCACATATCACTTTTCTATATACTATTTACATACTGATCCATATCTTCATGTGATGATGCATTATCCCTATCATTTGATAAAAATGAGTTATTATAATCTAAAATAAAAATAAATTTAGGATCAAGATAAAGATTGGGATTAAATTTTACTTTAACCTTTCCTATAAGGTATAACTAAATATATGGTATTTTAATATAGAAAACAATATATGTATAGTTTTAGTCACTTTCTATATCATTAATATTGTCTGAAGATTGAAAATCATTATTATCACTCAAATTATTATTAATAACCTAGATATGTTTCCTTTTTTATTTCCCCTAGAATATTTTATATCATTTTTATTCTATATTAACTTAGGAAAATTAGGTCTAATGTGACCAAGTTTCTTATATTCATAATATATAGTTTATAAAAATATCATATTTTAATATTTTTATTTTTTATCTTTCTATTTATCCATCCATAAGACTCTATATACCATATATCGATTCATTATTCAATAAAATTGAGAGATCTCACCTTCTCCAGGTTCAACAAAATTGTAAATTTCAGAAGTAATTATATTATAAGTCTTATTTTGGTAATTAAAGGATATGAATATTGAATAAAAAACAACACCATTTTATCCCTTTTTTCTCAATATATCTTTTAAGTGTTCTCTGATATTTCATGAGAGTTTTAACTTGATTATCGAAACTTGGATCATATATATGCACAATATCATTAAAATTTATCCACTATGAATCCGATTCATTAAGTAGAATATCAATAATATTTTACACAATATGATCATATTATAGTTCTTTCACTCCAAGATAATAAATTCAATTCATAATGGTTATAAAACAATAGTGTACTTATACAACAGATTCAATAGGAAAAAATAAAAACTTTTATAGCCTACTATCAACATTTCTCATTTTATCTCTATAAAATTATAATTTCAAAAAACAGTAACCTCACACTTCTTCCAAATTCCACATGTTGTCTAATGAGATTAGCCCAAAAATATATGTTCCTCTAGATAGTACAACATAAATTATTTCTCATATGGAAGTTAAGCTGAAATTGATGCCATTCATATCATGTAAAATTAACAACATCCTTCTCAAGAATCTTATAATTTTTTTCAACATTAGATAGTTCTCCACACTAATGTTAATATTGTATGTATCCATATGATCTCTTATATATTCATAATCACCAACATAAAATATAGGTGGCATGTTCATCTTAATATTATTAATCAATCATAATTATATTCCTACCACATATGAACAAAAGATAATTTCTATATCACATAGTTTCTATAGGGAAACTGATAAATTAAGATAAGTAAATGGAAAATTAGAAAATGAGAGACTATCCCAAATATATATTATATATTATACATGGAGATAATTTCTCTAGTTTAAAATAGTTCCCCAATAAAGGAATATATGGCACTATAATAGGGGAAAATTATAATAAAAAATGAAACTATGATTTTTCTCTCAATCGAGTAATCAATTGATCAAAAAATACATGTTTCTATTAATATTAGAGTATGAAAATAAATCACATACAATCAGTATATTCCCAAGAGAAATTAAACATTCCAATAAACACTGTCCAATAAAAAAATAAACATGGTGAAAATTAAAATCATAAAGTAAAACAATTCTTGGACTTCTAAATAACAATAAAGAAACCTATAAAGGATATTATGTTACCAATATTATTCAAATAAATAAAAACCTTCATTATTATCCAAATTTATGGGGGGATCTATAAATATTATCCTAGGTATCCCATTTCCACACATGAAACTTCCTCAACTATAGACCTGTCAAAAGGAATCTAGTTCCAAACCTAGAACTTCTTTAACTACAGACCTATTGGAAACCATCAGGATACTCTATCCCTAATCTCATTTTTAATCTCCTCAATTTTTAGTAAGTTTCATCGTATCTTTATCAATACTAAACATGTTAGAAGGTACAACTTCCTATCTCTAGAAGCTCTTTGATCTCCTAAATTAGAAATAACTCAATTTCTAAGACCGAAAATACTTGAACACATGGGATCAAACAATTATAAAATAAGAGGGAATATAATAACTTTAAAATAATTCTCACACAATGGTATCTTTTAGAAAACACACATTGATAATAAAAGTAAAATTTTAATCACTCAAAGAATCAAGATGATGAAAACTTCAAAACATCTATAAGAAAGATCAACATATTTCAACACCATCATGTATTATATATCTTTCTCTATATGAAACCCTAATTCCAAATTATACAATTCTTTGTAAAAAAATATAATGGTCAAACTATTATATCTTTAGGTATATTTATAAATACATTTTATGCAACACTCCATCTTCAGATGAATTTATACTTTATTTTTATCATCTAATGAGCATGAAGTCACATTGTTATCATGTCTAATGGATGTAGATGAACCCATATTATCAATTCATTGAAATATATTTATAGTTTATAAGTTTATTATACATTATGGAAATGGATATTAAATATTCACAACACACAATGCCAATCAAGAATCTCCCTAAGTTAAATTAAAGTCATTATAATGTGTTTTTTGATTTTCAAAAACAATGATAAGAAAGTTGATTGACTCAAAAATATCCCTAAAATTTTTAGTTTTTGTATATGTGATGGTGTTTCCTATTATCTAAACTCATCATATTTGGGTGGTATGAATACTCTTCCATTCAAAAACTCCTAACCCACTTGAGGTACTAGGTTTGAATAGTATCCTACCAATGGAGAGTTAGAAATATTATGACCCTATGTTGGTAATGATATCCAACTAATATATAAAAATTATCACTGATTCTAGGTTGGAACCATGATTAACCCATTATTGAATACCAAAATGAAAGTTTTATTCCATGCCCAACCCACTTATATAACAACCCTGACACTGGTAACCCATAGTCGGTGGTCGTTTATTATAATTTTGATTTGATACATAGAATCAAAAAACAAAAGATCTAAAATCTTAGTAATATCAAGATACTAGATACATTAATTCACAATACATTACATCATAAACATAAATTAAATCATAAAAATACCTAAAATATAAATATTCTATTATTTTTATGGTTTTCTAGGTAAAATGGGAGAAACAATGTAAAGGGTGAGCTCAGATGCTCAGTAAGGGAAAATATACAAAGGGATATAACATGAAATAATCATGGAATAAAAAATATTATTGGAATAAAGATTAAAAATATGTCATATAAATTAATACATAATCATAACATATCAATAAAATGGCACAATAATGGAAATAAATAATCAGATGGATGAAAAAATTATTTCATAATGATGGAATGAAAAATGTTATACAATATAATAATACCATCGAGGAATTGTTCCAAGCAATCAAAAATAAATCGTAAGGATAATCCCATTACCTTATACTAATTTTTATAATTTCACTAAAAATTTCCTATCATATGGTCCTTGTGAATATAATTTATAAAACACTAAAATGAGTGAAATATAATGATACCTCTAGGTTTTCCTCAAGGAATAAAGATAACATAATCTCTATTCATTTTATATTAATATTTTATATTTTATAGGAGGATAAGGGAATAGAAAAAATTTACATTTTTTCAAAATGAGCACATAAAAGAATGGACGTGTTATTGGAAAAGAAGGGGGAATATCCCTATAGTATTCTATAGGAGTTCTTTCATTGATTGATTTTTTCAATATATTTCATTTATAAGATAAAAAACATTCAGAATTAATCTAAAAAATATATATATTAACTTTTTGGACTTCAAAAAAAAATTAATACACCAAGTCCCCAACACCTGTTTTGTAATAATCACATACACCCCTCAACCGAGAGTAAGATATTATCCTAACCTGGCTCCAACATAAGGCATTTTATCTCCCAACCTATCAAACTTCATCATATATTGTATTACCTAAGAGAAGAGTGGGGGCGTGAATTTGATTGTGGGAGAGACTATGCTAAAGATATAAAAAATAAGTATAGAAACTATCATCCAAAGTCAACTCACCCTCACTGCCTACTATGAAATTTGAAAAATAAATAAATAAATAATGTGAGAAACTCAAAAATCCCCGTTGACTCTATAAGGATCAATTAGTTGGTTAGTTACCTATGACCATGGGGGTTGAGATGATTTTTTGGAGTAATATTAATAAAAAAATAGAAAGTAACTAATATCTATTAAAATGAAACCATGATAATACAAAAAATATAGCCTACTATACTTCCCAAAGTTTGGGAACCCTTTAAAATTGGTCAATTTCCCCTTAAATAATTCTGCATGTGATTTTAGAGCATTTCCCTCTTGGATGGATATGCTCCATGTAGATAGTACATGTTGGGTGATGATTCCTCATGGAATTATTCAAGAACCTTCTTCCTCGACCTAAGATCATCTATAAAAAAACTCCAATATTCACACAATATTATATATGATCTTACACTAGATGCATTATATATAGAAAATGTTATTGGATATTTCTTTATTTGGAACAATAATGATCATCTAATTTTCTTTATGGTCATTTGGACAATGGTTTGAGATTATCTACATGAATATTGTTGGTTATCCTATAATAACCCTAAAACATTATTTTGATATATTGTAGAAACCTAAAAAGGTGTGTGAAGGATAAAAAGATGTTGAAAATTAGTGTTTCTATGATACATTAAATCTTTTTTACAATATGTTGTTCTGAAGTTGATCCAGTGAGTCACTATTTATGATTTATGTTAGAAATAGAATACAATTTCTTGGTTTTGTACCTCGGTATTCCTTATTTAGTTTAATCACCAATATAGAAGTGTTATCATCACTAAATTTGATATTGTTAATGGAACTATTTCTCACCACCCAAAATAGATAATCATGGAAGGATTACAATATAAATAGATTCTAGTATGTGATTCAGTCATCAGTGCCAATGTGTGGATTCCATATTAAACAACATCCATAATCCCAATTTGAACTCTAGTATTAGTTGATTACATGAATAATTGGAGAATATGACTTTAACTATAGTGTTTCTAGAAAATATTTTATTTCTGGAGTAAAAATCAACCCATTTCACATAAAATATGCAATGGGGGAGGAGCTCTTGTTAAAATAACATGGAATATGGAACCACTATTTGAATGTACAATATATAAAACTCCCTAAGTTTTTTTGCAGGACTAACTTTTTCCAAAATAATAAATTCCCCAGTCCATGTATTTTCTTGAGGACACCAATCTATCATGTTCTCACCTTACCTTGATGCATCTCTAAGCATGTATGTTTCTCTTCCTGAGCACGATGAACTTGAATTAATTTATTAGGATTCAATGAATGTGGAATGTTTTTCCATCAAAATTTTTATTTTTCCCCTTTTTCCTAGCCAATTCCTTCCTTAAAATTCAACACAAAACCATAGTATAAAAATATTTACAAATATAGAAAAAATAAAAAAAATTAAAATCAATAATTTTTTTTCTTTCATTTTACCTTAAAATTATTCTATAAAAATAAAATATTATTTATTGCTAAATTTCAATATAAAAAGACACTCATTTGTCATAATTTTTTCCCATTTTTAAAAAAAATATACAAATGATCTAAGATATGTCAATGAATCAAGAGAATATATAATTTCATGCCACACCCATTACTTAATACGTCCAATGCAACAATTATATGTAAATAATGGATAAGAAATAAAAACATTATTATTCATAATGTTTATATAGTTAATTAATAAAAAATTATTCGCATAGACTAGTGAATATATTGATTTTAAAGGTTTTCCTAGTTAATAGAATAAATTTTTTATCTAGGTGAATATCCATAAATCATATTTGAAAAAATATGATATTCATAATGCAATGGAAATTTTACTTATCATAGTTCAAAAGAAAGAAAAGGGAGTAATGGGTTATATTACTTTCAATGTATAAGTATTAAAATAATAATTAATCATTCAATGTAATAGTTTTAAATGGCACAAGACCAATGTAATGATATAAAAATGTAATCTAAAAATTAGGAGTATGCGACACACATATTGGTTATGCATTAGAGATACAAAATTTTATAATGGTGAAACTACTTAGTGAGTAACTTTGATATTGAATATTCACTGGTGTCAAAACAAGGTTTTAAACACTAAGCACCCACTAGAGATTGAACTAGATATATCATGTTCATCCATCCAAAGAAAAAGTCCCCCATTTAGAAATAATATGTCCATAGTACCACAAATACATGACTGACATGTAGATTTAAATAATAGTGGTTATGGTTATGGAAATATTTTTTAATTATAAAAAACTAAAAATATATTATGATTTTTATGAATATAAGTTACTTATTCATAATACAATAGATGATTTATAATATAGAATCATAAAAACATATGGAATCTCAATGTAAATGGATTCAAAAGGATTACAATAGAAAAATAAAGGCAAAAGACTAAAAATTATTACATTTCTAAATGACTTCTTAATGCTTGAGAAAGATCACCTTATAAAAGTAAGATCCTTTTAGAAGGACTATTGAGAGAGATAAAAAGAGTAGAACCATGATAAATGGAATTTTAATGAATATAAATGAGATTATGTGTGGGTATTTTTACCAAACAAAGGATTTTTTTTTATATAATTTTTGGACTTGGGTTTTGAAAATCTAGGTTGTGGAAAATTGAAGACCATTGGATTATTGATGTTTTTTTATCATGTTATTTTCTATTTTAACAATATTATTTATATTTAATACTTAAAGATCCATAATCCATTTATCTATACTTTTTTCATGGAAAATACATTTGTTTATAAATAATTATTTTTGAAACCTTATAATACATTTTAAACTTAGAAAATTTACTTATAGGTTTTGGTAATTGATTTTAATATTTTAAAATACAATATTTTAATTAATTAATATATTTTAGGTCATAGAAGAATTTATATTATTTATTACATAATTTTATAATCAAATTTATTTCATAATAAATATTGTATATGCATATCATATTTTAGTATACACTCAAAAATTCAAATATATCAAAAAATTATAACATACTATCCATTGGATATTTTTGATGTGCCTGTAATGAATTTTGTCTCCTTTTTATAATTTTTTTATATACATAATAATTTTAATAAATAATAAAATAAGTTTATTTCATTTTAAAATTAAGCATATAATTCCAAAAAAAATTAAAACTCCATTTTTTAAAATGTATATTATTTTATCATAAATATATACAATTACGTTAACATTAATTAAAAAAATTATATATATATATATATATAATATATTACTATAATATGATATTTTTGTATTTTTTGTGAAATTTTAATGTTTCACATAATTTTTACATTAATATTATAACAATTACATTACCCTTCCAATGATCATATCACCCATTATAAATACTATTAATTTTAACCTTTAAAATCTCCCATATCATTCTCTTTCTTTAATGTAATCATTCCTTTTCTCATTATTTTTTATAATTTTAATGTAAAATTTATTCTTGTTATTATTTGAAAAATATGATCCACCTTCAATAATATCGTGTTGCTATATATATTTTATCAATTATACAGTCCATGTTGTATTCATTGTAGCAATGAATGTAACTCTCATATTTATTTATTTTTATAAAATCTTGGGTTTTATAGCTCATGAATATAAAAATTCAAGGTTAGAACCAAACCCAACATGTACATAAATATCATAACTATGGGTTATCTCCACACTAACCCATACATAGATATATACGCTCTCTAAGTTATCACACCTTCTAACTGGGTAAAAAATAAATTGGCCAACTGGCTAAAAAAATGTTATGTCCTGGAAATATTGTTTTGAACTACTTGATGGAGCTCACATTACTATCTTTATATAAAATCATGATTAATAATACTAATATTTTCATTTTCCCATGGGGTTATTCAGTCACCATATAAATAGGTAATGTCAGGAACAATAATAACATATGACAATAGGAGTAGCGCCCGACCCTATCTTAGCTCATGACTAATAAACAACAGCACCCCATGTGTTTTGTATCTGTAACCCTCTAAGATTTTAAAAAAGGAGCATCATGTTAGATAGTATATAAAAAATGAGACTCCAATATTATAAGATAATGTTACACCCTATTACTTTATGATATATTTATTTTTGAATAAATTCAATTACTTTGATAGCTTTCAATACACACAAACCTGGTTTGAGCGAAACACAATACACTATTAAAATATTATTATTTAAACATTTCCATTATAAACTAGCTGTTAAGTTGGAGAGTATGAATAGTAATAAATAAAAAATAAAAAATATATTGTTTAAACATGTGTAAAATAAAAAATGGATATCTATTGATTAGAGATAAATTTAGAACCATTTAAATGAAAAATAAATGTTTTCTGAAAGATATTATTCTCCTAAAAGGAGATTTAAACGTGATTTGTGCACATAATTTATAATTTTTTTTTTCAATTTTAGAATATTTATATGAAAAAATGAACTTTATTTTTTAAATCACAACATCAAAATTATTATAGGCTGAATTTTTTGTATTTTTCTGAAAAGTTTCATTTTTTATTAATAGTAAAAAGTACTATTTTTAATTGAAAACTTCCTTTTTATTTAAATTATTTTAAAAGTTAAATTATATTTTAAATTAATTTAAAGTAAAATTAGTTAAAAAATATCTCTATAAATACAATTTTAGCAATTTTATCCATTTTTATATTGTATTTTAATATAAATATTTTGTAAAATTTTGAACATTTTCTCTTTGAAAACATAATTTCTTATCACGTTTGCGAGATTAATTTTAAATTAATTTGTTTTCACTTCTATGAATTAAACATGGAAAAATGGATTCCATATTTGGAATCGAAATAATTTATATTATCTAATAAGGTAAACAATTTTTTTTACCAAAATTAATAGTGAAAACCATGAAAATTATTTACTATGGTTAAGGTACAAATGGGTTTACCATGGGGTTAATCAAAGAAAATAAGGGTTAAAATGACATACCAAATTGTTAAAAACTTATTTTAAATCCATATTTCCACCTTATACTATCATAAATACAACCCTAATGTTATTTTTTATATTTTTCTGGTAAATGACTATCAATTTGGATTATTTTTGGAAAATTTCCATGCAATTTCTAAGGGGGATCCCTTTACCCACTTATAATTGGGCACTCAATCCCTTCTATTATTCACACCTCTCAATCCCATTGGCAAGACCAAACCCTACTAGAATATCTCCCCAAAATTCTTAGTTATATTATAATGACCTGACTTTTCTAAAAGGTACGGATCATTGTTTTTCAGTTTACATTCTTTGTTCGGACCTTGTAATTATTACTAATGGAGTCATGAATTTCACAAGGGTGCTTAGGGATTGTTTAGATCTAATAACCTCAGATTTTTTAGAAATATACCAGTCCACATGGTTAGGACAAACCATACATCCCTACCTAAAGGTTCTCCCATAACCATGCAAGGCATTTCATAAGGGAGTAGGGTGCCACACAGTTTTTCTGAATCCATGTTAGCCCAGGTGAACACCTGTGTGGGCTATAGAGGAGTTTGAGATATTTATATTCACATGGATTTTACATGGTTATCCAAATCATGCTCCTCTATTTTTTTAGTTTAATTTACTTTTTTTACCTTGATTTTTTTTTACATAAAACCTTTCTTTCCTCTTTTCTTCTCTAGTGGATGAACACTCCTCCTCTCACATATGAGAGATCTCCCTCTCCCATGGTTATTATTTGATGTTGTTTTATCATTTGGAATCAAAATCAAACATCTTTAGTTATGTTAGATCCACATCAGTAGTTACTTAAATCCTATTGATTCCTTTCACCATTGGTTTTCCCATCTCTTATGATATTTTGGTGTGATCTCATTCACCCTATTTTTAGGGAATTTGACCATTATTTATTTTTCTTCTGATTTAATTAAAATATGAAGCTGATATTGGATGAAAAGTTTTCAATGGACCTAAGGTAGGTGGTCAAGTAATTTTCCATAAAATTTAGGTTTATTTCATAGCTTCGTCATTGTGCCACATGCTATCCATTACCACACGTAACATTAAAAGGTGATATTTATTCCCAAATAATTATATGTACATTTTTATACTCTCATAAATCCTTTATAAGTGTTTATAGTATGTAAACCTCAATCATAGTAACCCCTTTTGGTGTTCTGAATGAAATGATTCTTTATATATAATTTTTTAGTTGACCAAAGCACCTTCAATGTTCCTGGAATATCATGAAATGCTTCTTCAATGATTAATTAATTAAATGAATTAATTATTACAAATGATAATGGGTTGGAAAACCTTGATTATAAATTTATAGAGCCTAAATTAATTAACTATCATGTTTATATCGAATGGAATTGGGTGAAAAGGCCATGCCTCATGTTATATAAATATAAATGTGAATTTTATGAACTGTGATTCCCTTGGATATATTGGTCATGATGATTACAATGTTTCTCAAGTGATTCCTTAGTTATTAATATTATTGTGATTATAAAATTTCTATTGGATGGTGAATGATAGTTAAGGAACTTGTTGGGAATAGTGTTTCACTCTCCCTTACATCTGGTGTTGAGTGTGATGTCTCTCTTTTTTATAAATTCATTCAGGATATGGGAATGATATTCCATGTTACTATGTATCTGGTGCTAGGAAAGAAATATCACCCCACATATATCAAGTTTTGAGAATAAAGACTCACATTCATGATGAGATTCAGGTCATGTACCCTTTTTTCTTGAGCCTATAGACTTGTTAGACTAGTTATGGATGCCTGAGCAACGCCCTGATCCAACCAGCACCTAGTAGCCATGTATAAGTCTACTTATGTCTGCGCATACTTATCGCATATAAATTTATATAGTATATAGCTACATGTATATATTTTTAATTATATATATATGGTACTTAGACCAAACTCATTCCGACCTACGTAGAAGAAGGTGATGTCCGCCATGTGTCCTTTAGGAACCAAATCCAACTCTTATTTATTATTTACAACATTTCTTACTATTCGGTTATATCTATACACTAATTATATATGTACACTACTTAGATTATTTCTATACACCATTGGTGGTGGCCTACTAGGATTTTATCTCACACCCTACATAGGCCACCTTTGGTACCCAAGTAAATTACTTTTTTTGCAGGTTTGAATAACAGAAAGCACCCTACTACAAATATTTGATTCATTTTATCTATAGTTCAAAGCATAGTAGAAGAGGACCGAGCATATGCTCATTATGAGAGAGGAGAAATCTTTTTTACTTTTTTTATTTTCATATAGAATGTTTTATATGCATGTCCCATGTTTCTCTTTTTTGTATATCAACATGCCATGACATCATTGTATATAACTCAGCCCCTTGTATTTTTATATTATTACAGTTTCTTGATTATTTAGGCTTCTGAAGTTTATCATATTTACTTCCTTTATTCCATTTTGTTAAATCACGCTTCTTCCATGGTGGGTTACTGGTCCTAGTATTATAGTGTCTATTTATTCTATTCTATTGGTTATTCATATATTTCCAATGTTGTTTGTTATTGATCTTATCTATTTTGGAACTCTAATATAAGGATATAGTTTCCCCATTGTACCACCTTAGACCCTCACTGCTATTTGACTACCTCTAGCATACATGGAGGTGTGCATGATGTCATGTGACCCACCAGCTCAGGGCACATGTTAAGTGGATCCCATATCAAGATATTACAAAGTGGTATCAGAGGATTTTATTTTCTTTTGCCTTACTATTTGGGTATTAGATAGGATATTAATACATAAAGGAATTTGGTAATGAGACTATGACTAAAAGTAGACAAACCATGTAAAAGAGAAACCCAAATTACATTGGATGAGTGATTGTTATTATTAATTATGCCTATTATGGTTTATATGAATTCACCATTGGGTTACACAAATATCTTATAATGTTATTATTTTTGGTGTTATTTCAATGATATTTATTTTACCTTGGCCCAATGAAATGAGGGATCTTCATTACATGCATCATGATGAGCACATTAGGACTAATACGCTATGAATTTTTCCATTCCACATCTATTTTCTACATGCATGTTTCTGTTGCATATAGTTAGTTCCTTATGGTTATATATTGAAATTTACTAACATTTCATGTAGGTAAAATATAATTGGATTAATTAATGTGGATATATCAATCTAAATGGAGTTTTCCCACATAGATTGATAATAAAACCTTAATATTCCAATTATAATGTGTTGTGGGTTCTAGTCCTACTTATTCTAGATCATGTTATCTATAATTATATAAACTAGATTAAAAACTCTGATAAAATTAAATCCTCATAAGTAAAATGGTTACTACTAAATGGGATTCTAATTTTAGAGTAAAGAGGGTTTTTCTTCTATACCTTGTAATTGAAACATCATATAACATATCCATATTATGTTATATGAGACTTAGACCCAAACCCAGACTTAGTAGTGAGTAGTTGGGAGTCTCTTGTATTGTTATGCACTATTATGGTTTTCCTTTACCACCCAGAACTAGCTTTTGGAGTAGGTAGATAGGTGTGATTTGTTTATAGGAAGGCTATGTACATGTATTAGTTATCTATTTGTGATCCTTTCAACTGTAGAGTCATGATACCATGACAACATCAAGTCATATGACCTATAGGAGGTGGCGACCATGCATTGGAGGTGGTGGGACCTAAGCCACCAGTGACTCCTCCTGTAGTTCCACCTATGTCACCTATTTCTATTCCTGATATGGGAACCGACTCCCAGTTTTGAGAAGGATTTTTATGCATTATGTAATCTATTAAAGGTGCCACTTTTCCTGCCCTGACCATGGTAGAGTTGACTCGAGAGTTCCAATAATAGAATCCTCCCACATTTTATGGGGATGGTGGACCACATGCTGCTAATTCATGGATGGAGTATGTGATTTCTATCATTGAACATATGGAGATTCCTACAGAGTGGAGGGTTAAAATTACAGCTTATATGATATGCGATAATACTAAGAAATGGTGGGATGTTATCACCCATGGAGACTAACAAAGCAATGTGATATAGGAATACTTATAGACTATCTTTTATGAATACTTATTTCTATAGAATCTAAGGAATGAATAAGCTAGATAGTTTATGAACCTATTGTAGGGATCCATGTCTATTATGTAATATTCTTCTCATTTTACTGAGTTACAGCGGTTCGTACTGACCTTGTTTGTTGATGAATCTATGGCCATGATGTGATTCGAGGATTGGTTGGTGTACACTATCTGATCATAGGTCAATGTTTTATAGTTGAACACTATTTTTATGATCATCAACCAAGCACTCATTTCTGAGTAGAATTTAAGGGAAGCTAATGGTGTGAGCTAGGGAAGTCTAGAACCTAGATCGGTTAGTGTTTCTTCTAGTGGACACAATCATTGCTTCAAGGTTTCTCACTATGTTAGTAGTAGTCAAGAAGCTCATTATAACAACTTACTTATCTATCACCATTGAAAGAATATGGGACAAACAAAACCTCAGTGTATGTGAGGTCAAATTGAATACATAGGTTGTGGAAGGATAGGGAATATCCAGTGCCTCTGTAGGAATTTTATATCAATTCCTAATGAGCAGGGATCTACACCCACCCCCATGTTTTGAAGAAGGTCCAATAGTATATCGTAAGGAAGGAAATTGGAATACTACAAGTAGCTCATGCTATAGTGGTGGTTGAGGAATAGGTAGTTAGACTCATGATTCACATTACCAACAAAGCAAGATTTCTCAGGGTAGTCAGGTTGTGACTCATGGCCGTGATACAGGCTAGTTACATGTAGTGCAGCCTATGTTGGAGGAGTAGAGTACCTGAGCTTATACTATTCGAGGTACTATTCTAGTAGCCTCTACATTAGTGTGTCCTTTATTTGAAATATGTGCATCTCATTCTTCTATATATGAGGAAATCGTAGAGAGTTTGGGACTCTAGATAGAACACTTGTATGGTGTGATGATGCTTGATACCCCGTTGGGTATCCTATCAGATAACATTTTACCTTGTAAGTATGAGATAAGAAGATATATCTTCATATAGAATATTTTTATCCTTTAAATGATAGGGTTTTATGTAATCATCATAATGGACTGGTTGGTTTTATTTCATGTCTATATTGACTGATATCATTGGAGGGTGATGTTTACATCACCAAAGGGCAGTAGTCATGTGTATAATGAAGAATAAGATATCCAAGCTACATGATCAGGACCCAAGCAGTAATGGATGGGTAGTGTAAGATCCTGAACTTTTATAGAGACATCTTGAACTTGTTTTCAGGTACTCTATTTTATACTTTTGAGTAATTTTTGTTTAGGTTATTAGTTGGTGAGTTTTGTGTACAAATTTGAAATGTTTGAAGGAAGTGGGAAATTGCACGGTTCACGCATTTTTTTCCCAAATAGTGCACTTCAAATCAGTAAACCATGTGAACCCAAATAGAGGGGATTCACACGGCTAGAACATGGTTTGTTAAACCATACTCCCTATTAAGAGAAATCGTGTACCCCCCCTAAATAGACGCATGGTTAAGGCACATGTTTTGACAAACCATTTTCCTCAACCCAAAAAGCTATGTGTGGGTTTTTAATTAACATGAAAAATTAGATTTTAAAATACCTAAACTCCCATATTAACCCCAATTAAACTAAAAATCATCTCCTAATGTTATATAATGATTTTGGAGGCTCTAGGACAGATTCCATGTACTTTCGACCTCTTTTCTTTGTGATTTAATGTACGGATTGAAGATCTACACACCTCCTGGTAAGAGGATATTATCCCATGTGGTTTTCTTCTTATCTCCCACCTATACCTCATATTTTAGAGGGAATTTATTTTCTCTCTTGTTGTATCTAGATCAAGGATTTATGGATATAGATCTAGAATTATGGGACCTTGATTATTCGATCTGGAATTAGGGTTTGAGATCCATATCTTATTCTATGTCATTGTTCTACTCAAATTGGGATTTTTTTGTTATAAAGAATTTGTCAAAAAATTGAGGTAGGTTGTCTATTATTCAAATCCCAAATTCCTAATTTCAATTATGTTTGTGTAATTGTATAATTTATCTTGGATGATTAGAGATTGAGCTTCTTTAGTTGAATTAATTAATTTGGTAAATTAATTAATTAAGAGATTGTGAAATTTGGGATGTTGGGATTGTGAATTGAAAAATTAATTGGTGAATTAATTATGAGATATTGTGATTTTGAATATAATAATTAATTTAGTGAATTAGTTATGGGATATTGGGATTGTGAATTGAATAATTAATTAGTGAATTAATTATGGGATATTGGGATTGTGAATTGAATAATCAATCATTGAATTAATTATGGGACACTAGGATTGTGAATGGATTGATTAATTATTTAATTAATTAATGGAAATGATGTGATTATTTAATTTTTAAATTAGTTAATGGAATTGATGTGATTAATTAATTGTTGAATTAATTAATGAGATATATGTGATTAATTAATTGTTAAACTAATTATGGAATGATGTGAATATGCAATTGTATATTGGATTAATTAATTGGTGAATTAATTAATGTGATATATGAGTGTGGGACATGGATTGATGCTCCAAATACCAATATGTGTTTGATTGAGAAATGAGTATGGGACACAGACTGATGGTCCAAATACCCATGGGGTCATAACCAGGATTTTCTATGACCCAAGGAAAGCATGATAATATAATTGTATAGGACAAGGAATGATGCTCCAAATACCCATGAGGTGTGAGATAAGGACTTATGCTCCAAATAATAATGGGGTTCTACACATGAAAATCTACACCCAAAATGTTGGAATTGGAATAATTTTCAAATTATCCATAATAATTAATTGATATGATTTGGATAATGAAAGAACATGTGTTATAATAAATTTTGAAGTGGTAATGTGACATGGTCCGGAATTCGAAATAGGACGAAGTAGGTATTAAGGTTTAGGTGCCCTTGGAAACTCAAGAGTTATGTGGTTAAATAAAGAGTAATTGAATAAATGAAAACTATTTACTTTATTAATTTTATTTATTCTTTATAAAACTACATACACTGTTTTTGACATGATATTGTTTTATATTCCATTGGTAGTGGCCTACTGAGTTGTACTCACACCCTACTTGGGATGCCTAATGATAACCTGAATAGATTTCAAGGTTGCAGGACAGGTTAAGGGCAAGGGCCTTATATTAGATGGATGGGTTGGGACAGATCATGGATAAGGGAACTAGACATGGTTTGGGACCCACTTGATATTTGTATATGTATTCTTTTACTTTGGGGTTTGAATATTGTCACTTGACACATACTTTGGCATGAAATGTCTACTCTATAGTTTTGATATTTTCTTTTTTGTTCTTGTTATCTTCTGACATTGGTATTATTCTAGTTGTGGTTATATCATTTGGGTATTGCTTATTTATTTTCCACTGGTGTTTTACTTAGAAAAAGAGTGTATAGTCTCCCCATGATTGATATTAGACCATTGCTATTAGTCAGTAGCCTCTGGCATATGGGGAGGCACACATGAGGCCATATAGTGGTCCTACTTTGGGCACCAGTTTGTGGCACCTGAGTTTGGATTTTACAAAGTGGTATCAGAGCCCAGTATTATTATTATTTTCTTTTGTATTACTATTTGGGAAAGGTATACATGATACTTGGAATATTTAGGCCTTGTTTATGAGCTCACTAATGGTAGTATCTACCCCATGTATGGGGGATAACCCAAGTACCCAGGGTGGGATTGTTGTTATTGGTATTTTCTGTTACAATTGGATGTTATTTCACCTTTAGTGATGCACTTTCAATGGGATGTGATAATTGTTGTTAATAATTTTTGAGATTGACTCATTGCCCGAAATAGAATGAGAGTTGAGTATGCATGCATCATTCTAGTAACTTAGGATTATTGTGACATGAATCATTTTATGCATGCATGGGAAAACTGTTTTTGGGTAAGTTTTACTTGAAATGTTTTTCCATGTTTTTAAATTGAAATGAAAAGGTGTATAACATGAACTTAATAATTTTAAATGATACAAAATGTGAATAAATGGGTGTACAATGAGTAACTTAATTAATGAAAATGTGTTTACCCTTTTTTAACCACGACCTAGATATAGGATGGTTAAGGGTAGTGATAACACCTCAGTTTTGACCATGTGGTGGGGTTTTGGAAAGGATTTATTGTGAATTTTATGTTTTTCATCTTACGTAAATGTGTTAAAATGGTGTTATGTGTAATAAGAAATGTGTTTGAAATTATAGAGATATGACTCCATGATGAATCTTGTTGAGAGGAAGCCAGGGGGACATGACTGGAGATACTCCTCTATTAGTGGTACCTAAGGCACCAGTAGTGTTGGGTGAGGAATTCAAAGAGTAGTTCCAAGAGAACATTGTTCGGTTTATGAAATTCATGGAAAGAGACCGAAGGCGGGTTGTGAATAGAGTGTCTAAATTGACAAGGGATTTCCAGTAACATCACCCTCCAAATTTCACTAGGGAGGGTGGACCTGAGGTAACTGAGTTCTAGATCGAGTCTATCCAGACTATAATTGAACATTTGGAGACTCTTGAATAGAAGAGAGTCAAATTGGATGCTTATATGTTACGTGGTCAGGAAACATTATGGCGGGACATCCATACTCAGGATGGAAAATTGGATAATATAGAATGAAACAACTTTGAAGATAAGTTCTTGGAGAAATTTTATCGTGAGACGCTTAGGTAGGAGAGAGCATCAGAGTTCTTGAGGATGACATAGGGGAGCATTTCTGTGATGGACTTTGTTAGATGCTTTACAGATTTGCAGCACTTTGTTCCAATATTGGATATGGATAAGGCTATTGTAACAAATTAGTTTTAGGATGGTCTTAAATGTGAAATTAAGTCCCAGGTGAATATATTCAGGATGAAGAATTTTTCAAAAGTAGTAAATTAGGATCTCATTTTAGAGGGGAACCTAAAAAAGGCTTCCAGTAGAGGGCAGGTGGTTCGAACTGGATGGTCAGGAGGTATGAATTCCAAGAGAATGAAGCATCATTATGAAAATGTTATCCATAGTAGTTGGAAGAAGAGTACCCAGATAGATGAACCATTTACTTGGGATCTTACTCGAGTGATCTTTCACCAGTGTTGTTGGCTGGGCTACTTTCACAAACATTTTCCCTGACCACTGGTGGTGTGCTGAGCCTATAATAGGATGAGTAATCGATATAGGTTATTCAAGAACCCAAGAGAATTGAGTGGTTTTGGAGTATCTAGGAAAAACCAAAGTATGGGGATTAGATCTTCTACCTCATATCAGTATGGTAGTTTGAGTTCTATTGAACATGGCAGAAAAGGTAGTGTACATGGTATTTCTAGGCAAGAGCACCCATATCATTGAGTGGTGCAATATAGGGGACTCAGAAAACATCACAAGTAATAGGGGTAGAACCGTTGTATGGAGTTAAACCTACACTGGTGGATAGAGAGGCTAGACCATTGACCATGAGTGGTACTATTATTATAGCTTATATATTAGCTAGTGCCTTATTTGATACCGGTTCCTCTAATTCCTTTATTTATGCATAACTTGTGAATGGTTTGAGCCTGTCAGTCGAGTTCATGAGAGAGTTTATGATGAAATATATACCATTGGGGGGGGTATGATCTAGAGACATTTTTTTATGAGAGGGGTGTTCTCTCAAGGTTGGTGAATACCACTTTCTTTCAGATCTATACATTATAGATATATGAGGATTATTTCTAATTATAGGGATGGAATGGTTAGTAGAATATATATTCCACAAAGATTTTTACCATAAGAGAGTGACTTTTTCATCTCCTGAAGGTGACAATTATATTAGTCATGGAGAGTGGGATGTCAATTCAGGCCATACAAGGATAATTCATTAGCAACTGGGGGATCTCACTGCTTAGGTTTCTAGACTATTTTTGGATGATAAAAGTATCAATCATGATGTATTTTCACTTGTATTGGATCGATTTCAAGATGTGTTCCCTGAATAATTCTCACATCTTCCACCTGAGAGAGATATGGAATTTACCATTGAGTTCATTATCGGAGCTGAGCCAATTTTTATTCCACCATATATAATTTCACTAATAGAGATTCATGATCTTAATACATAGCTAGAAGAGTTTATGAATACTAGGTTTATCTATCTAAGTATGTCTCATTGGGGTTCTCCAATCTTGTTTATAAAGAAGGATGATATAACCTTGATCTTATGTGTTTACTACTATATGTTAAACCGGATGACCATGAAGAACCGATATCCACTTTCATATATTGATGATCTCATTTTCCAGCTAAAGAGATATTGTGTTTTCTACAAGATCAAATTGAGATCAGGGTATCATTAGTTGAGAGATAAACCTTTAGATATAATGAGGGCTGATTTTAGAGGCAAGTATGGCCTATATTTGTTCATCATAATTCCATTTGGGTTGAAAAATGAACTAGTAGTGTTTATGGACTTGATGAAAAAAATATTCAACCTATACCTGGATCAGTTTTTTGGAGTTTTTGTGGATGATATCTTGGTGTACTCTAAGACTCATAATGATCATTCCCAACATCTTTCCATCTTCATTAGTTCACTAAGAGAGCATCATCTATACATCAGTCTATCTAAGTGTCAGTTTTGGATTGATCAGGTAAACTTCTTGGGTCACATAATCTTAGAGGAAGGTGTTTTAGTATACCCAAATTAGGTGCAATAAGCTGTATCTTGGAAGAATTCCAAGAATGTTTTTGATATCTATAGATTTTTGGGATTATCTAGATATTATCGTAGGTTCATCCAGTAATTTTCCCAATTAGAAGAACCACTTTTGGGATTGAACAAGAAAGGGATAAATTTTGAATGGTCGGAAGTAGGTGATAATGACTTTTAGGATCTCAATAATCCTTTGGAAAAGACACCATTCTTGATCCTACTTGAGACAGGTTAAGAGAATATGGTGTTTTATGAAGGTTCTGGGATTTATCTTGGAGAAGTGTTGATGTAAGGAGATCTAGTTGTAGAATATGGGTCTTATAAGTTACTTCCACATGAATGATAATACCCTACACATGACCTCGAGTTAGTTGTTGTGGTTTATAATTTGAAGTGTTGGAGAAATTATCTATTAGGTGAAAAGTACACAATGTGTACATATCATAAGTGCTTAAATTATATCTTTTCCCAGAAAGTTTTGAATCTCCACCAGTGAAGATGGGTTGAGTATATGAAGTCGTATTATTTTAGCTATAATATATTAATTGGAAGGGAAATAGTGTTACTAACACATTAATAAGGAAAACTCAGACTCAGGTTGATCAGGAGTCTAGAGTTGTGTGGAAGAAGATGACTTTACTGGATGAGATGCATGTTATGGTTCAGGAGTGTTAGGAGAAGATGAAACTTGTATTAGTTTTAGTAGAGTTTACATGAGTCATATCAGGTAATGGAAGTATGAGGATAAGATATGTTTTTTCATTTATGGAAAGCCTCTAAGGTGGGGATACACCTTTAGTTTGGACTATAGATGAGGAAGAGATCATCTATGTCAAGAATTTTGTTGTTGTGCCAACGAGCATATAGGAGGAGTTGATGTGTGAGTTTCATGCCTAGAAGTGGGCGATGCATTAATGTGTGAAAAAAATGTATAGTGACCTATGATGATAGTTTTGGTTGCCATGAATGAAAAAGGATATAACAGGGTTTGTGACATGCTGCTACACCTATAAATAGGTGATGACCGAGCATCAGTGACCTGGTGGTTGACTACAGTCATTTCCCATTCAATAATAGATGTTGGATGACATTAACATGTAATTTTTAGTGGGTATCCTAATGATGACTTAGAAGATTGATGATATCTGGGTGATTGTAGACTAGTTGAAAAAGGTAGTTCATATCTTACCGATATGGGAGAATTTCTCTGTGGATCAGTTGGGAGAGTTATATGTTCGTGATATATTCTGTCTGCATGGGTTTCCATAAACTATAGTTTCATACCATGACTCACACTTTTTGTCATGCTTCTAGAAGGGATTCAGAAGGCACTTGGTACATAGGTTTTACTGAGTTTGACATTCCACCCATAGATAGATTTTTAGTCAGAGCGTACTATATAGGTTTGTGATGATATTATTTTGGTGTGTGTCCTAAACATTGGTGGGTCTTGGGAGAATCACATATCATTGGTAGATTTTTCCTATAACGACAGTTATTTGGATAATATTAAGATGAAACCATACAAGGCACTTTATCATAGGCCATGCAGATCACCTCTATGTTGGATGTAGGCAGGTGAGTCAGAATTGTTGGGACCAAGTCTTGTACTGGAGACATCGGAGTAGGTTCAGTTGATACGAAAGAGTATGGATATGACTCATAGTAGGAAAAAGTTATATACGGATAGGAATCAATGACCCTTAGAGTTTATAGAGGGTGATCGTGTATTCATTTTGATGTCTCCTAGATTGGGTCACCACAAGATATAGAGACATGGCAAGATGGCACTCTGGTTTGTTGGACCATTTGACATTATGGAGAGAATCTGGTTGGTGGCATACCGATTGGCTCTTACATAGAGATATAGTGATATGAATGATGTATTTCATGTGTCACAACATCTGTGGTATCACCCCAACCCTTCTCATGTGATCGACATAGGTGATGTTGAGATGGAGATAGATTATTCCTTTGAGGAGCATTTGATACGTGTATTGGATTATAGTGAGAAAGTGTTGCAGGGAAAGACTGTGCTGATAGTTTGTGTGTTGTGTAAACATGGACATGTTCAAGAAGAAACATGAGAGAGATAAGTGGATATGCAAGATCAGTGGTTCGATCTTTTTGACTTAATATATTATAGAATATTGGGAGTACATATCGAGGATGATCTGTTATAAGGTGGGAAAATCATGAGATCCTGAACTTTTTTGGAGATGTGTCAGGCTCCTTTGTAGGTACTATTTTGGATAGTTTTGATTACTTTTTGTTTTGTCTATTAGCTGGGGAGTTTTTGGGTGAAAATTGGAAATTTTTGAAGGAAGTGGGAAAGTGCAAGGTTATTGAATGATTTTCCCAAACTGTGCACCCCAGCCCAACAAACTGTGCGAACCCAACCAGAAGGGATTCACATAGTTGGTGCATGATTTGTCGAACCATGCACCATATTAGGAGAAAATATACACCCTGCCCCCAAAATATGTGCATGGTTAAGGTGCACAATTTAGAAAACCATGCAACCCTACCCAACAAACTGTGTTTGAGTTTTTAATTGTCCCTAAAACTAGATTATAAAATACCTGAACCCCCATATTAATGCCAAGTGAACCCCCAATCATCACCTAATGTTTTCTCATGATTTTGGAGGCTCCAAGACATATTAAAAGACCTTACGACCACTATTTTTTGTGATTCAAAGTATGGATTGAAGATATTCACCCCTCCTGGTAAGAGAATCTTATCCGGTGTGGTTTCCTTCTTGTATCCTATCTCTCCCTCATATTTTAGAGGGAAGTTATCTTATTTGTTGTTGAATATAGATCTAGGTTTTTTGGATCTAGATTTACAATTTTTGGGATCTTGATTTTTCAATCTTGAATTAGTGTTTCTGATCCATATCCCATTCTACATCATTGTTTTGCTCAAATTGGGGATTTTTTGTTGGTGAGCGTTTGTCATCAAATTGAGGTAGGTGGTCTATTATTCAAGTAAAAAAGTATTTATTTAAATTAAATGTATGTAATTGTAGAATTTTTATTAGGTTATTGGTAATTTATCTTCATTAATTTAATTAATTAATTTTTTAAATTATTAAATTAAGGGAATGTGGAATCAGGGATATTGGGATTATGAATTGAATAATTAATTTGTAAATTAATTATGAGATATTTGGAAAGAGAATTGAATAATTAATTGGTGAATTAATTATGGGTTATTGGGATTGTGAATTGAACAATTAATTGATGAATTAGTTATGGGATATTTGGATTGTGAATTGAATAATTAATTATTGAATTAATTATAGGATATTTGGATTTTGAATTGAATAATTAATTGTTGAATTAATTATGGGACACTAGGATTGTGAATGGAGTGATTAATTGTTTAATTAATTAATGGAAATGGTGTTATTAATTAATGGTTGAATTAATTAATGAAATTTATGCGATTAATTAATTGTTAACTTAACTAATGGGATAAATGAAATTAATTAATTGTTGAATTAATTAATAGAATGATGTGAATATGAAATTGTATATTGGATCAATTAATTGGTGAATTAATTGATGCGTTATGTTATTCTGGTACACTAGATATTTCTCTAAATACCTATATGTGATTGATTGAGAAACGAGTGTGGGACATGGATTGATGCTCTAAATACCCATGAGGTCCTAGACATGATGTTCTAGGACACCAGAAATGCCTGAAAATATAATTGTATGGGACAAAGACTAATGATCCAAATACCTATGAGGTGTGTTATAGGGACTAAAGATCTAAATAATCATGGGGTTCTAGAAATGAGGATCTATGCCCAAAATGTTGGCATTGAACTACAATTCCAATGATCCATAATAAGGAATTTAAATGACATGGATAATGAAATCCCATGTGTTATAATGAATTGTGAATTGATAATGTGACATGGTTCAGAATCCAACATGGTTCAAAACATGTATTGAGGTTCAGGTGTCTTCAAGAACCTAGAGGTTATGTGGTTAAATAAAGAGTAATTGAATATAGATAAACTATTTACTTTATTAGTTTTATTTATTTTTTATGAAACTTCATACATATTTTTGAATGGATATTGTTTAAGATGCTGTTGGTGATAGACTACTGAGTTTTACTCACACCCTACTCAGACCTGATCGGTACCCAAATAGATTTCATGGTTGCAAGATAGGTTAAGGTCAAGGGCCCTATGTTAGATGGCTAAATCGGGATGGATCATGGATGAGGGAACTGGATGTGATTTGAGACTCGTTTGAGAGTTTTTAGTGTCTTTATTTACATTGGGATTTACATATTGACACTTGAAACGTACTTTGACATGGAATATCTACTATTTAGTTTTGATATTTTGTTTCCTATTTTGGCCATCTTTGGATATTGGTATTATTTTTGTTGTGGTTATATCATTTGAATATTTCTTATTTATTTTATGCTGGTGTTTTACTATGATAAAGAGGGTATAGTCTCCTAATAATCTATATTAGACCCTCACTACTAGTAGATAGCCTCTAGAATATGAGGAGGTGCACTTGAGGGCACATAACTATCTAGATTGGGGCACCGATATGTGGCACCCGGGTCAAGATGTTACTGGTAGACTGACAGATCTCATTTCCACTCTCTTCTTGGATGATCAGGGGTTACGACCCACTATTTTCCTACTTTTGGTGGATCGTTTCAGGGATGTCTTCCCTAATGAATTTTCTAGGCTACCTTTAGTGTGAGATGTATAATTCAAGATTAATATAGTGTTAGGAGTAGCACCAATGTCCATTCATCCTTATAGGGTTGCACCTATAGAGCTTCTAGAGCTCAAGAAATAGTATAAGATTTAGAGGCTAAAGGATTTATACACACCAACACTTATTCTTAGGGTTCAATAATTCTTTTTTCAAAGAAGGTGGATAGAAACCTCAGGCTTTTCATGGATTACTGTCAATTAAACCAACTTATGGTATATAACTAGTATCCACTTGCTCAAATAGACGACCTCTTGGATCATCTTTGGGGATCAAGGGTATTTTCAATGATTGATTTGAAGTCAATCTATCATTATATGTGTTTCAGGTCATCATACATACATCACATAGCTTTCTAGAGTAGGTATAGTATTTACAAGAAACTATTAATGTTATCCAGTTTCACAAATTCACTATCGGTCTTCATGGATGTGATGAATCCGGGTTTCCACATGTACATAGATTTATTCATGGTAGTCTCTGTGGAATAAATATTAGTGTATTAAAATTCTATACATAACCATTAAAACAATCTTGGGATCATTCTTAATACACTAAGAGAGCACCAGATTTATGATAAGCTCAACAAATACTGCTCTGGTATCGACAATGTCCACATTTGGGGTCATATCATCTAAAAATAAAGAGTAATAGTAGAATCAGAGAAGGTGTGAACAATTGTTTCTTGGGATAAACCCAAGAAAATATTTTATATACAAAGTTTCTTTGTGCTAGAAATATATTAAAGATTCTTCTTCTAGGATATCTCATATCTAGAAGTGCCTCTTACGATATTGAAGAAAAATGATGTGAAATTTTTATGGTCAGAAGCTTGTAAAGAAGCCTTTCCATAGTTGCAGGGAAGATTGAGTTCAGTGATGATCCAAATTTTTCTAGAGGCAGGTGGGAGTTATACTATTTACTATGACTCATCAGGTATTGATATGGGATCTATTCCAATAAATAAAGAGCGAGTATTCACATATGGGTCTCGTTAGTTGAGGCCTCATGAGTATAATTACCTAATACATGACTTCAATCTAACTATGTTTGTTCATTATATATGATGTTGGATACACTATCTACTTGGTGATAGTTTTGTGGTATTAAATGATCACAAAATCCTCAAGTACATCTTTACATAGTATGATTTGAATTTGAAGTAGGACAAATGGGTTGAGTACCTACAATCCTATGATTTTGAGCTTGCCTATGAGCCTAGAAAATTAAATTCTATAGATGATGTTTTAAGATAAAATAATCATAAAAATTATTTTTTAGAGGCCAGTGGTGAGTGGAAGCTCATGGATGTTTTTTCAAATATGCATGTTAAGGTTTAGGAGAATCATGGAAAGACTATCCTTGATGACTTAGTAGTGACCTCTACCCTTATAGAATAGGTTAGAATGAGGAAAAAATATAATTCCAGAGGCTTATTACTGTGGGAAAGTATCTCATATTATGATTCTTGTTCTATTTAAACTATGGATTAGGATGAGACCTTATTCTTTCATGGGTGTGTTTGGGTCCCAACAGACATAAGAGATGAGTTGATGTGGGAATTTCATGCCTCATTTTGGGTAGTACATCTTGGTGTCACCAAGATGTATCGATACTTTTTTCACCCATATTGGTGGCCACATATGAAATGGGAGATAGTCGGTTTTATCACATTGTGTTCCACTAGTCATCAGGTAAAGATGGAACATTAGTGACCAAAAGGACTTTTATAGCTATTGTCCATTCTAGAGTGGAAATTGGATGATGTTTCTAGGGATTTCATGACTAGTTTACCCAGAACACCTTATGAAAGGGATATAGTCTGGGTAATCATTGATCATTTTAAACAGTTCATACATTTATTACCAGTTTGAGAGTCCTTCTTGGTAGATGATCTAGGTAGATTATACACCAATGGGTTCATATGTCTTCATAGAGCTCTGCATTCTATCATTTCTGACAGATACACTCATTTCACGTCTTAGTTATGGAATGAGTTGCATAAGGAATTGGGTACAAAGGTAATTATAAGCATGCCCTATCGCCCTTAGACTGGTGGATAGAAATAGAACAAGATTCAGGTGTTAGAGGACATGCTATGTGTATGTGTCCTCGAATTTGGGGGTTATTGGGAGAGACACATACCCATTTTTGAGTTCTATTATTATAACATATTTCAAGATACCATCAGGATGACTCCTTATGAAGACTTATATGGTAGGAATTTATGATCACCTTTGTGCTGGCTAGAGGCAAGGGAGATAGCTTTACTTAGACAACATCTCATCCAGGGGACTTTTGAGAAGGTTTAGTTGATCAGAAAACATTTGTTGACAAATCAATACAGACACCAGTCATATGCCAACCAATGTCGATGGAATCTTGAGTTCAAGGTGAGAGATAATTTTTTCTTGTGAGTTTTCTCAGGTTAGGCCATCAATGTATTCAGAGGCTGGTTAATATTTCTCCTCAGTTCATTTGACCCTATGAGGTTTTGAAACGAATTGGACCTATGGATCACCAGATATCACTTCCTTAGAGATACCAGTATATGCATGATGTATTTCACATATCTAAACATCATCGTTATTATCCAAACCCAGTGCATGTTTTCTAACGTGATGAGGTTGAGTTAGAGATGGAAGCTTCCTTCAAAGAGTATCTAGTGTGTATTTTGGGTCAGAGCATGAAGACACTTTGATGTATGTCAGTTCCTATTGTGTTGGTCCTATGGAAGAATGAATGAGTACAATAAGAGACATGGGAACAAGAAGATAATATATGATCAAAATGGTAGGATATTTTCACATATGATACATCCTTACCCTTATAAGTCCAACTTAGGGATGAGTTTCTTTAAGGAGGGGAGGTTATAATGACCCAAAATTTCTCAAATGTGCATATCTTTTTTTCAGTTTAAATTTAATAGCTCAACAACTTCAATGCTTACTAATGGATTCACAGAATTAACGAGGGTGTCTAGGGAATTTTTAGATCCTAGAACCCTAGATTTTGGGGAAATAGACTTGAACACATAGTTAGGAGAAACCATGTTTCATAGTCCACATAGTATCTCCTAACCGTGAAGGATGTTTTAGAAGGGGGCATGGGGATGCATGGTTTATCTGAAACCATGATATCCCAAGCGCTTTTCTATAAGGGTTATATAGGGGTTTGAGATAGTGATATTCACACAACTTTCACACAGTTAGCCAAACCATGAACCTAGCACTTGCAGGGTTCCTCCTTAGATATTAGAGGCAACACAGTTTGGCTAAGTCATGCAGCTAAAATATGCACCCCCATTTTAAGGGTGAATTTTCATTTTTTCCATTGAATTTTTTTAACTTAAACCCTTTATTTATTTCTTTCTTCTATAGCGAATAAACACTCCTCCTATCACCTGTGAGATATCTTTTTCTCCTATGGATACTCTTTGAAGGCATTTTCTTATATGATCTCCAAATCAAATGTCATCGGTCATGTTGGATCTATATAGGTAAGTACACAAATCCTCTTACTTACATTCATCATTGATTTTCCCATCTCTTTCACTATTTTGGTGAGATCTCATTTTCCCTATTTTTAAGGAATTTCACAATGCTTCATTTTTCATCCGGTATACTTCAAATATGAAACCAATATTGTACAAGAAGTTATCTACAAACCTAAGGTAAGTGGTCTCTTTGATTTCCCTAAAAGTTGAGTTGATTTCATATCTCCGTCATTATGATGCACACTTTCCATTATCATGTGTATCCATAAAAGGAGATCTTGCTTCTTAAATAATTATACGAATGTTGTTATACTCTCGTAGACCCTTGATAAATGTTTATAGGATGCCGAAATGAATCATATCCACCCCTTTGGGAGTACTGAATGAAACTATTCTTTATATATAATTTTTTAGTTGACCAAAGAACCTTCAAATTGATTTCTATATTATGAAATGGTTTTTCTATGATTAATTTATTGAATGTTTTGATTCTAATGAATTATAATGGGTTGGAAAGGATTGACATTGAATTTCTAATTCCTATATTAATTAATTATCTTATTTATATCAAATTGAATTGGGTAGAATGAAAATATATCATGTTACATCAATATAAATGTGAATTTTATGAACTATTATTTCCTTGGATATATCTGGATTGATGATTAAAATTATTATGAGGTGATTCCTTTATTATTATTGTTATTATGATTGTTCCATTGCTATTGGATAGTGAACGATGGTTAAGGGACTTTATGTGCATGGAATTTCACTTTCCCTTACATTGGTTGTTAAACATGATATCTCTCACTATTATACATTTATTCAATCGATGGGCATGAAATTCTACGTTCCTCTATATCGAGTGTTGGAAAAGAAATATCACCCCACCTATATTGAGTTTTGAGAATTAAGACTCACATTCATGATGATATTCTACGAATGTAACCTTTTTCTAGATCCTATAGACTCATTAGACTCTTTATGGATTCCTGAGTTATGCCCCAGTCTAGCAAGAACCTAGTATCCATGTATATTCCCACTTATGTCCTCACGTACTTAGAACATATACATTTATATAATATATAACTATATGCATAAATTATTACTTATATATATATATATGGTACTTTTATTTGAATCATTCTAGCCTATATTGAAGTAGGTGATGTCTGCCAGGTGTCCTTTAGGAACATGAGACGACTGTTATTTATAATTTCCATCATTTATTACTATTTAAATATATATGAAAACTGCTTCTCTATGTACACTACTTGGATTATTTCTAGACACCGTTGGTGGTGGCCTACAGGGATTTTATCTCACAACCCGCTCAGGTCACCTTTGGTACCGAAGTAGATTAATTGTCTACAAGTATGGATAAGGGAAATAACTCTGATAAATATGTTTGATTCATTGTACCTATAGTATGTATCACGAGATCAGAGGACCGATCATATGCTCATGATGCTAGAGGATAAGTCTTTTTTCATTTTTATATTTTTTAATAGCATGTTGTATATCAATTTACCATATTTTTTATTTTGTATATCATCATGTCTTGAAATCATTGTATATGACTCATCCTCTTAGATGTTGATATAATTAAAGTTTCTTTATTATTTATGCTTCTATAATTTATCATGTTTTTTATGCTATTCCATCCTATTATGTCATGCTTCCACCCTGATGGGTTACTAGTCCTGGTATTATAGTGTCTATTTATGCTATTATATTGTTTATTCATATGATTCCACTATTGTATGTTATTTATCTTATCTTTTGTGCCCCTCTTATATGAGGGTATAGTCTCACCACTATATCACCTTAGACCCTCACTGCTAGTAGGCATCCTCTAGCATACGAGGAGGTGTGCTTGGGGCCATGTGCCCCCTGGATTGGGGAACAGGTTATGTGGGTCCCTTTTCAAGATGTTTCAAATATTATAGAGCTTATGGTGCTCCAAAAATACCATTCTTAGGGTATATACGAGGACATCCAAAGGATTTTTCTCATTGAGAAGGTAATTATCTTAATAAATCTCATTCATTTTCTTTCTTCTTTTTACACCTTAAATTATGTCTTAAAACTTTCAATATAATAACACTAGTATCTACAATATACTAAGATGTTATTATTTTTATGTAATTATATTTATACATATACACTTCCATAAAATGGGAAATTAAATCATTCATTGTGTGTGTGGTATACTATAACCTCCCGAACCGATGTAGTTTGTTTTCCATCACCAACATTTAAGGATTTATATAATGATGGATTTACTAAAGTTATATGATATTTATGATATTAATATTTTATTTTAAATTTTAATATAACATATACCTTTTTAAGTTCCATTTCATTTCAAATATGATAATGTTGCTCATGTGTACGGAGGAGTACCACCACGTGTAGTGATGTGATTCATTTTTCACTTATGCTTTACATAGAATGTAATAAGAAAAAATTAATGAACATATGAGATATATAAGATTTGAAATTGATTCTTGAAAATTGATATATCACCCAGTTACTTACCCTTTCACTTATTAAGTGAATGATATCATCAATCATGCGTATGTACGACCTACCATCCCTACGACGCGATGCAATTCACTTTGCATGTCTGGATTTTATAAATGGTTATAAAATTATATATAATAATTAAATATGATATTTATAAAATTATTATCATTATGAAGATGATATATATATATATATATATATATATATATTCTATTCACATGAAATTGATCTCTCATGAAAAAACATGCATGGAAAAGAAGGAAATTAACACCCAAAACAATGAAAACAACGAAATATTATTAACCAATGGGTGGTAAAATTTTATAATAGGATGATATATGTAATTATAAATATGATTATGGTTCTTTAATAAATTAATAACATTATTAAAACCATTATAAATTATGTACATAAACATATGATAGAAATCAGACCTAAGGTAAGTGTTTATTGTCTCACTTTTACTTCTGTGAGACATAAGCCATATTCACCAATTATTTATTTTTGTGTGGTGTGTATACTTATATTTTTTTATGATATATCATGAATTAATTTATATTTATGGTATTGAAATATTCATTTAATGTTTTTTCTTTTATGGGTATTTTTATTTAATATTTACCAAAGTTGTAAGGGTTTATTTCACAATTTCATCATTATTTGGGATTGTTTTTATTTAAGTATCCCTCAGGGAAATTATTTGATATTTATGTCTTAAAATCAATATATTTTCTTCCATATGATCATTAAATAATATTTTCATGTAATATTACAATTTTACTAATCTTTGTTACTTTAAATGATTAATAAAATGATTTTAATAAAATCTTACTTTATTTATCTCTTCGGTCAAAGATACTTTTTCTTCCAAAACCATGTATTCTAAAAAAATTAATTTTTTTAACATTATAAAAATGATTTTTTAAAATAAAATTTTACTTATATTCTACTTTTTACAAAATTGTTTGAAATCAATCTTCTTGTTTTTTACAAACAATGCACTTTCTATTATTTTTATAGTGCAAAAGGAATATTCTTTTTAACATATATGGAATGTATGAAATTTTCCATTATTATGAATGATATTTCTTTAAAGATTACTTTTCATGTTTATAATGTTCTTTTTAAATATATTTTTCCTTGTTATTATTAAAAATTAATATCTTTTAAAATTGATTTTTAAAGAAAATGATTTTAAAAATAAAATTTAAACTAATTTATGAATTTCTTAGTTTAAAAATAAAAAAAGTGATTTTCAAAGAAATTTTATTTTCCTCATAGACTATTCCAAGTGATATATCAAAATAATTTTCCAAATAATAAAATATCATTTGATGTTATTTATACTTTAATGGAGATATACTCCAATTATTCCATCCTTATTATTTCTCTTGACAGTTTATGATTAGTTTGACTGGTGATGTACTATATTGATTCCATTCATTTTACTCTGTATGTTTTATAATTTTTTATATTAATTAGAGTAATTTTTAACATTTCATATTCTAATTTTTCAAGATGAATGTTTATGTTGATTATTTTTCACCCCTTTCATTTTAGTAATTCATTAGACTTATTATGTTACGGGTGGGTGAATCTATAAACCCTGATGCATCATTGGGTCTCATGAGACAAACTAGATTGGGTTTTGGATTAGTCTTTACAAATTTATATATATTTCTTTGAATAATGCCTCGAAGTTATTATATGTTTTGAAAGAAGGCCTAAATTATATGTTTTATATTTCAAGCATTAGGAATTTCATCACTATGAATTTATTTATTGATATTCCATGTTATTATTTGATTAGTTAGAATATACATAGTTAAGTTTTCAAGATCATGTAAATATTTATATGGAATTATTTGGTCATAATTTATTAATACCATAATATACTCAAGATGTTGAATATATGTCATACGTTTTAGTTATTTCACTTTCCATATTGATTATGCCTAATTTTTTAATAGCTTCTATTGCACTCTTACTTTTACTGAGCATTTGATATCACCCCTTGATTATTTTTTCCCCAGTATATGAGGAAGTGTTTTTAATTGATATGCAGGGATATGATAAGTGTAATAATGAAATTCTCAAAGAAATTTCTTTGTGTATTTTATGTTTTAAAATGTAATGTGAATTTTAAGTATGTAACTGGTTTACTAAGACTAGTAAACTATCCAGTCCTTAGGGATATGATTCCTTATATCTTATTACAATTTAATAAAGTAGACATTAGATTTGGGATATTGGGGTTGGGGCACTATAATTGGTAATATTGGAAGTTTAGTATAAACCTTGGGAACTAGATTTAGTAAAACATAGATTAGGAAACATAAACCTATGTTATAATTTGAGTAAAATCATAGAATAACATTTTAAAGTTTCACTAAGGATGATATTGTGTGGTTTTTCCTAGAAAATACATCCCTATCTAGATACTACATGTTGATATGGTTCATTTATATATTTTAATAGGGGAAATAACTCAGAAAATGTCACATTGTTTTTGAAACGATCATAACTTAGTTTATGACATTAGGTCATACTATGCACCTAGATTGACACACTCGGGGAATATGCATAAGATAATTAAAATTTTCTTTACAACCCATTATAAAGGGTTTAAAATTAATGATATCCCCAAAGAAACCATATTTATGAGTATGATATTAGTTATACATAAATTCTTCAATTTATGTTTAGTGTTTCACTAGTTTTGGTATTATACATTATGTTTCATAGTGTTATGATCTAATCTAGTGTATGAAATTATTTCGAAATAGTGTCTAACATAAATAATTAGAACTATATAAATGCACATAACCCATGTTGGGATTTCCACCTAAGAATGGTAATGAAGCTGGTGCTAGAGATGTAGTTGGAACTGATCTAATGATAACCATATTAGGACAGTTGGATTAGATTTTGTGTAATAACCTTTCCTCTATGCAATAACCTGCTGATCCACCTCGCGGTGTAAAAATATTAGACCACTTCATGCATTAACAACCTCCATCATTAAATGGGAATATAATCCATTTTTAGTTGATAAATGGATAAGTTACTCCAAGAATATATTTTTTTCTCTAGGAAGTTAGGAAAGGGAGAAAGTTTCCATGTCATTTTATCATCCCTCCAGATTCGTGGATCAATTTTGGTCATTAATTCAAAAATCTAATGATGAGAAGTAAATATAAATCATGGATTAGAATTATTTCAAGGTACCCATTTTGTAAAAATATTTTCCTCACGAGTAATGATTGGATATGGAAAGATAGTTCTTGAGTCTAAGATAGAAGGAAGAGAAAAATTTAAATCAGTATGAATACAACTTTACAAGGTTAGAAAGGCATGCTGTAGACTATGTACATAATCCAAAAAAGAAATGTTGACCAATTATTTAATTGATTTAATCCAATCCTTAGAAGGGAAATAGTCTCCCAAAATATCTCATCATATGCGGTTATAATGTCATGTGTTATCAATATAAAGAATTAATTCTCTAATTATTATGACTTTGAATTGAATTAATAGGAAAAGAGGATGATAGAAAAAATGAAGGATATATAGAAAAAGGAATGAAGGATTTTCCAACATGTGATACATGTGGAAGGAAACACCTTAGTACATGTTTAAAAGGAAAAGGAATTTACTTCATGTCTGGGGGGGGGGGGAAATGACACCATGATTGTGATTGTAAGGGAGAGAAAAAGTTTTCAATGATCAATGCTTTAACTTTAATGAAATAGGGCACTATGAAAAAAATTATCCTAGAATAAATGTAATATACCTCAAAGTAATATAAGATATCAAGGTATATTATATTCTATTGATATATATGAATTGGAATAGTTACTATGATTGTGTATTTGAATCTAAGAAATATGTTGTAAAATTATTTTCATAATGAAATTCTAGTTATAATATTTATGAAATTTATAAGGATTGTACTACAATAGTATTTATTTAAGTATTTAAAATCATGTGTTTAATGTTACCTAAAAAAGTGATTTAGTAGAAAATGGAACTTCTTGTAAAACACATGATTGAAATAGAATAACACATAATTTGTTCCTGATGTTGAGATAATAATGAAAAATAGGTTTTTATGAAGGTATTGGTAACCTTTAAGGTTTATTTAATATTTTATGTTGAGGTAATTATGGGATATTACAATTTTTTAACATTATAGGAATTATATTAATATGGTTTTAGAAAAAATAAGGACAACCCGTATGATAGGTGAAACCCCGTTGGATCCGACAAGGCCGCAGGACTTAAACCCAAAATCGAAGGACGATAAGGGTCTAGCAACTACAACTTACTTGTGTTATGTTAATTTTAATATTTTATTGTTTTTAGATAAAATATTTTATTGATAAATACTAATTTTTAACCAATGGTGTTACTTTTTAGGTTTAGAGATTAATGTATTATATTGGATAAATTGTGATAATCCTATTGGTTTTGGAAAAAATTAATAAACATAAAGAAATACTTGTCACTCTTTTATGGATCTTACGATCCATTAAAAATTAATTTTTGTGCTTGAAACATAAAAAAGTTAATCTTGGATATTCATTTACTATAGTAATAAATTAAGTGGAAAATGATGAATGAATGACCAAAGTATTTATTTTTTACTATAAAATAAAAAGATATCTAGTAATTATATTTTCATATATTCTCAGTCTAGATGGTAAAAGAATTCCTCAACTCTATGAAAAGTACATTGAAATAAAATTTTATCCTAATACCATCATTTATTTTGAACTGATGGTTTTTTAAATCATCACATAAATTAGGTTTTTAAGTCCTTAAAATTCCATTTATCTTTCACTTTCTTGTTATCAATGACCCTATAACTCTCTATAATTATTTACGTTTTTCTTCCATGTTTATATCTTTACTTTACACCAATGTTCTCCCACTTAGAAACCTATTTATGTGTTATTCCATATGACATTAGAACTTACCTTTCTCTCTTATCAAGAATATTTTTTATCAACCCTTCTCATGATGTGATATTTAAATAAATGTATTTTAAATTTCAAACCTATGATTAGTGAGATAATGAATAAATTACAAGGAAGAAATTAATTTAATGCGGGAGAATGTAACACTCCAAAATTTTAAAAGAGGAAGAAAATGTTCAATAGTATATATGACATAAGAAAATAATAAAAGAAAATGTAACACCATAACACATTAATAAATATTTATTTTTATATAAATTAATTCTCTTCGATATCTTTCAATTCACACAACAACAGGTTTGAACGAAACACAATACTCTATTAAAATATTATTGCTATTAAGTTGGTGAGTATGAATAGTACTAAATAAAATATAAAAAATATATGGTTTAAACATGTTAAAAAAAATAAAATGGATATCAATTCATTATATATAAAATTAGAGCCACTTAAAATAAAAAGAAATGTTTTATAAAAAAATTTATTTTTCTAAAAGGTGGTTTAATCATGATTTGAACCCATAATTAATAACTATTTTTTGCGAATTTTAGAATATTTATTTGGAAAAATAAAATTAATTTTTTGAAATCATCATATTAATTTTTATGTTATGGTGAATTTTTTGGATTTTTCTGAAAATTTTCAGTTTTGATGAATATTGAGAAAATTCTGACTTTTAATTGAAAAATACCTTTTCACTTAAATTATTTATAATGTTTTATTCAAATTATATTTTTTTTAAAATTAAAATTAGTAAAATTATATATATATATATATATATATATATATTAATTTAGTTTAGTTCATTTTAATCATTTTCATATTGAATTTTGATCTAAAAACATTGTAAATTTTTGAATATTTTCTCTTTGAAAACCTACTTTCTCATCGCGTCTATGGGGTTAAAATTAAAATATATTTTTACACTTATGTGAATAGAATATATAAAAATGGATTAAATATTTTGAATCATCATAATATATGTTATCTAGCAAGTTTAAATAACTTTTTGACTAAAATTAATAGTGAAAATAATAAAAATTATTTACCTCGGTTATGGTAAAATTGGGTTTACCATGGAGTTAAATTAAGGGTTAAAATGACCTACCAACTTGTCAAAATATTATTTTATAGAAATATTTCCACCATATACTACCTCAAATTTGAACCTATGGTTATTTAGAAGCTTTTGAAATGTGAATGACTTTATCATTTTGGATTCTTTTGAGGAATTTTTACGTAATTTCCAGGAGGGTTCCCTTTCCCCACTTATAAAAGGGCACTCCCTCCCTCTAATTACTCACACAGCCCAACCCATTTGGCTCAATAAAAACCTACCAAAGCCTCTCCCTAATATCTTTATACATATTCTAGAGCTTTTAGTGTCACATCCCGAGTTTTAAATAAGAATTATTTATTTTATTTTCCATCAGTATCTTAATTTAACAATAAATTCAACATTATAAATAATAATATTAATAAAAAAGGAAATGAATATTAAATTATCAATTAATAAAGTAAACATAATAATGAATGAAATTTTAATGACACACTTAAAATGAAAACTTATTAAATAATATTTTTAATAGTAAAATTTTATGAAATAATTATATATGTATATAAACATTTTTTTCATATTAATTTATCATTAAAAAAATAAGTTAAATACTTTAACTTTTTTATAATGATAAATACTTACCTAAATTAATTTTATTAAGTATCTTTAAATATTATTTTTATACAATATTTATTGTAATTTTTTTACTTATATATAAATAGTTAAAAAATGATAAATTTATATATAAATGATAATAATAATTAAAGGTGATATAATTTATTATAAAATATGCGAAATTATGATAATTATAAAAATATAACTAAGTTTTTATGAAAATATAAGTATTATTATTTTTATTGATATAATTATTATTTTAAACATTATAAACATGAATATTAAAGGAGTGTATATGAAATTTTGATTATATAGTTATTATGAAATTCAAATTTTCATTTTAAATTTATTTATGTTATTATAAATATATTAAAATACTAAATTATGATAAATATAAAATATGTGTTTTATTATTATTTTTTAAATTCGAATTATGTTAATTTTGATATAATTATATTAAAAATTAATAAATAAAAAGAAATAAAAACATAAAACAAATAGAATTAGTGGTGGAGGTGTTTTAATGAGAGGTGCATCTTGGGAAGTCCTTGAGAGGTTCTCGGTGTGGGGAAAGGGGATATCAATGGATTGAGAGTGGAAAAGCTGATCATGTATTCTTTGAACATCTGAGGGCTTCAGTCGAGTGCTGATCGAGCGAGGATGAAAGATTGAGCATGGAAGAGGGATATCCAACTGCAGATAAAGGGCTCGAGTGCATATCAAAGAATGATAAATCTTCAATGGAGTTTCACACTCAGATGGGGTAAATCAAGTATGAGATTTCAAGGGAGAATATTACTTTGTCTTCTACCTTCGGTGAAGAATTTTGTAGGTGGGTGAATGTGTATTCATTTCTCTAGGTGTTCAAATCAGATTTGAAATATCTTCTTGGTTTATATGTTAGATTTTTCTTCCTCACTCAAAGGATGATATTCCCAATTTTTCTTCAATATAGGTTTTTCTTTATCCTAATGTCTCTATTTAATAAAATGGTTTTTTTTAAATTATTTTATTTAATTGAATTCATTTTTGTCTCTATTCTGTTAGATTTGGCTCTCATTAAATTAATCTTCACATTTTTGGATGTTTCTTCTGTTGAAATAGTAGGTTACCTAGACCCAACTATGTAGTAATTTTGGTTACCATATTGTGTATACAGTTAGATATGCATGATGTTCACTTACCATTATAGTATATATATTTCTGCATCCACTATTTAATGGTAATGTCCGTAGGTTAATTATCGTATCAGAAGGTTATAGTAGATCCTAGGCTATACTGAGAACCTCGAGATACTATGACATTAATATTAAATAAAGGTCTTATGGTCTGGTTACATCTTATTGAATAGACATAGTAGATGTATGACTATCAGGTGTTAGGGGATCATAAGATTTGAGAATTCTTCTCATGAAGTTCGCATTTGGTGATCTTCAGTAGTGAGATCATGAGGACAGACACACCATTAGTAACACCACATGTTTTAGGTGTCATTGGTTATTCCTATATATGGACATGTGTATTGGTCTACCGACTTGAGACCATTACCAATGTGTGCCATTTGATTGCATACTTTGATGCAAGGAAAAAACCATGATATTGAAATCACGGTGAGGTATCTTGTTTTGGGTGCATTGATGGTGGTATTAAATTAATTGAATAGTTAAGAAATTATTTTTAACTTCCAAGTTAAGGAAGTTTTATATCTTAGGCCTGGATAATCAGGATGGTGCTACCTTCATAAGTATTTGGCCAAAGCAATCGAAAGGTAAATCCATCTAGCTAGATCTACAAATAATAAAGAAAGAAAAAGACGGTGACACAAGTATACATCCCACTTTATGATATATTTAAAGAAAATGATATTATAGTACACAATACATGTTTTTAGGTTGGTAGTCATTGCTATGACTATCCTTATATTTTTAGGGTCCTTAATGGGTTGCTAGACCTCATTCTTGGTCTGTGAATTTTATTCACTACTATAAAAATAAGGTCCTATAGGGTCACACACAATAACATATTCAATAATTTGACTTATTCAATTGAATATGTATATTGAACATGGTAGGCCCCACCATGGGGCCTGAGTGTTGTCTAATGTATCGATCATCAAAGAAATAAATAAATTAATTATTATTCAAGTTATGAATAATTGGGATTAAATTTATTTAAGGTATTTACAAGTTAAGTAAATATGAGAAAATATTATTTGAATAAATGTTATTTTAATATTAAAGGTTCGTTTAATATTAAGCGGGATTGGAGAGTTGTGTTAAATTCCTCAATTTTATCACTTTAAATATATTAAAAGTATGTGATAAATTATTCATAATATTTATGGCACAGTTTAGTTCCTTATAATTACTTATTAAGTGGATGTTGAAATAAATGAGGGCTAGAGAATCCAACTGGGTAATTAGAAACTCCATTATATTTAAAGGGAGAGACTCTCTCACCTATGAATATTCATTCATTTATGAATGAGAGCCTCTCTATCCTCCTGCTTACTAGAGAGAGAAAGTCTCTCCCTATCAATTGACAATCCAAGAAGACATTTATATAACATGGTAGAGGATCATGGTGATCGTCGGGGCATCAAAGGTGTTGTTGGTTCTCTGTGCTAGCACCCAGAATTCGACGATCGACATTCCAACGGATTTTTAAAGTGTGTATGGACGATCTAGAGGATTATTGAAATGAATCCTTCAAGAAAAAATCACCATCGATGAGTTTCAGTTGAGTGTTAATTCATATCTGAACATGTATGTTTTTAGTTTAATTTTCATGTTCTTTATAATTTATGAGAGATCCTCAGACCTTACCGGGGCTCAGATCGTCAGGGAAGAAAAGTTCCGTTATCCCGGCGAATATTTTTTTTTAAAATCCCAATCCCACCGGCTTTCACTATGGGCCTCAGTACCTTTAATTGGTATCAAATCCATCTGTGTAAATTTTTTGAGCCAAATAAAATTTAATTTTCATTAAATTAAATAGTGGGTTTGAAATCAGTCCCAGTAGTTCAGACCGTGCACCACTCTGATTTCAAGTGGCCAAGTTATGACCATTTGAAATTTTTTATATGGATCATTTATGAATTCTGGTCTCAGGTATTAAAAATTTTAATTTATTATTTTCTATCAAGATCCGTTCAAGTTTTAGCCAATTTCCATTCATCGGAATTAATACCAGTTTTTCTAAAAAAGTTGTAATTATACTTATAATAATTTGTATTATTGTTATAATAAAATAATTATAATAATATAATTACAATAATATAAATATAATATCAATAAAATTATTATATTAAAATTATAATTTATTATTATTATATTTAAAGTCTAAGTATCTTTTGGAAAAAATTTAAATGGGTTGTTTGGAAATTTGTGTGGAATTCCACACATGTAAAGAAAAAAAATAAAGGTAAAAAGGGGGTGGGGCATAACATTTAAAAAAGAACTTTTTTTAAGAAAAAAACTGTTAATGAAGTTAGGCAAGGCTGTCAGCCCCACCGTGCATCCCCTACTTTGCACGAGCTATTGTCGGACTTCGTAGCCGCCGCTATCAGATAGCGCATCATCCTCCTCTTCTGGCTCACCCTGACACCATCCCGCCTTCCCCTATCACCGACTACTCAGCCAGCATGAGCCGCATCCCAACTCACCTCCATCCAGCCTTTTATCCCCTCCGGCTGGTGCACCCTTTGATCTTGGATGTCCACCTCGAGGCTCTGCTGGCCTCATCTCCTCTAAGCTCGCCCGAGCCACAACCACCGGAGAAACTCCTCTGACCCAGCTCTGACCACCGCTGCACCGTTTGGTGCACTTCCAGTTAGCCAAATCCCAACACTGTGGCACAATGCTTCTCTCTGATCCGGTGATGGACCTCCAGCACCATGATGTAAGGCCTCAGATCTAACCTAGTTTGGGCCCAGGTGGGTCCGCCCAACCCATATTGGGTTTGGGCGGACCCACCTCGCCTAAGTTAACCCAACAAAGATTTTTCTCGGCCCAAAATATGTTAGCTATGGTATGATATGACCTGCTTTGGGCTTATTATGAGTTTTGACACCTGTGGTAAATTAAATTAATATATTTAATTAGTTTAATTTTAGACCTAAATTAAATTAATTAAAAATATTAATTTGAGGGTTATAATATTATTTTTAATACCTAGATTTAATTAATTCAATTTTGTTATAAAATTGAATTAAATTAATTTATTTAATTTTTGATATTAAAATTGAATTAATTAGCAAAATAATAAATTATTAAATTATTTGGATTATTTAATTCATTTAATTTATTTAAATTACCATCATACTTTATTTAATGAATTTTAATTTTTAGCGCACATTATTTTACCCGTTTACTGGTCTTGAGCACCGACCTGTGTATGTTTGCATTTATTTAATTAATTATTTTAACTGCATGCGATTTTTTTAATTTAATAAATGGCGGTCTGTGTACCATCTTTATTTTTGGTTAATTTGTAAAAGGGCCTACGTGTCCATTCCATCCAATGCACATTTACACGCTTTTCCCCCTCTCTTGTGCGCGGGTATCTTTATACTTAGGATGAAGACGGTGTATGACGTGAACCCCACCAAGATGAGGTGGTGTACGTTGACCAAGACAATGCAAGATGTGACATAGACCCCACCAGGGTAAGGGGGTTCTCCATATGTGATGTGGACCCTGCCAAGATGAGGATGGTTTATAACGTAGACAACACCAAGTCAAAGCGTTACTTCAAATGAGCTTTAGAAATACAAGATGGGGGTGAGCTACATCACGATTCAAGCAAATACTCATGTATGATTCCCCTAGGTCATTTAGATTCTCAAGACTAGCTTGGTAGTAGTTTACCTTAATGCATTTATTTATTGTTTTATGCATTTTATAACAGTAGGAGGAATACATAAAATAATAAATAAGAAAATGCACAAAGAAGCGACATATGTTTTTCTATTAATGTTCAGTTGTGATCATGATAAAATAGATGAAAAATATTAATATAAATGGATTAAATTCATCAAGAGAAAAACTCAAAAAAAAAACTTAAAGTAATATTAAGTCTTAATCATCTTCCATCATTAATGTTTGAACAAAAATGGGTGTTTGGGGTGCCATTCATGTCAAAGCTAAGGGCGAATCTTACTACTAAGGAGTTCTTATGAGATTGGTGGGTTGACTTAACTAAAATTACAACAAATAAATAGCCAAATCTAGTTTGTTTTAATTTTAGAGGCACGTGTTGAGTAAATCAAGTTATGATTTTAAAAGCCGGTACTTCACTCTACAGATCAAGGAACGTCAAGTTAATGCAGTTGGCCAACCAAACACCTACCTTGAACCCTCTAAATAGTGTCATATCCATAGATTGTATACTATGAGGGTAGGTTCAAGGATCCTCTCCACTAGAATACTCAAGAGATAGAGTATTACGATTCTAGTAGAGAGAGTTCCTAGAATTTGATAAAATATTGGGAGACGTTTAATGATTAAATTAATCTGTAGTGTCTAATTTAGTAATCAACATAAAAGTACTTATATGCTAAATTTTATTTGTATAAAATGGTAAGTAATACCAAAATATAAACTGTGATAAATTTTGGAAAACGTTATTTTCCAAACTAGTATGAAATTCCAATTGTAGTATAGGTGCTTGCACACATTACTATTATATCGAAAATTCAATGAAGCGAGGGTGTTTAACTACTTACAAGAGACTCATTAATCAAGCATATGATGGTTCTATCATAATTCTATCATCAAAGTCCAATGTAATTTGCGGTCAATACATCATGACAAGGATGATATCACATGTAGTCTCATCTCAAAGAAGTTACCAAGGAGAAAGTTAAACAAGATTTGGATGTGATGATTACACTGGCTTTGTGTAAACATGAAAGACAAACTATGATCTTTCATGATATATTATTCTTATACCTTTTCACCCAGTTACTCTCGTTTTGTTTAAGGATACAAGTGAACAGAATGGAGTAAATGATTTATTACCTTTTAGGTAAGGTTATCCTAGCAATAAGAGTATTAAAGAAAGTACCATATTTAGTCCCTATGGAAAATAAATTGAAAGGCAATGTTAAAAAGGCCAATGGAAAGTTCAACACCAAAGGAAAATTCACAACACCTTTAAATGATGAGGTTTGTTATTAAATAGAAGGTTATTTGCATCACATATTATGAAATAAATTATGGAAGTTTAAAATGCAATTAACTAAATTAAATAAGCAAGAACTCGCTTCTTCTTTAGTGACTATTCATTAATAAAAAGAATTGTTTATAACATAATTATTGGGTATTAAATACAATATGATTTTCAAATATGTGTATTGAAATACAGTAACTGAGTAAGTATAGAAACATTACAAGAAGTAAGGTGTCTTCTCCATGTAGCTGAGAAAGGGGGATCCCTAATTCAGCGGTGAGAAACACATAACTTATAATTACCAAGTGAATGATTCTAGTTGAAAAAATTATTGAGTATAACCAAAACATTTATCTCACACGATCTTTGGACATAATGAGAAATTATTCAAGGTTTTAGAATGAATTTTTTTTCGTGTCTTATACTCATTATATAGTTTAATGATACTAGAATCATAGACAATAAGTGATGAATATAACAATGTAATAATTTTAACCAGTTGTTGCTAGATAATTCTTTGTCAAGTAAAACTAAAAGTGAATGTCAAAAATATACCTAGTATAGTATTTAGGCTCGGTACAGCTAAAAACCTTTGGTATAATCGATGTCTTTAGTTTGGAAAAAGAAACCTTTATAAATAAAGGTATGTCACAAAGCTTTTAGAATTAGTTCATCAAGTGAGAGTGAACTATTCCAAGGGAAATATAGTAATAAAGATACTTCAAAATATTCCTTTAAGTTATTAAGGAATATGATAGTGAAGTATAAGCATGATCAGAAGATATGAGTTTCTTTGGATCAGCAAGACGAAGAATATCTTGAACACGCATTCATCGATCATGATAATGTAGCGTGGAGTAATTCCTAAATGCATATTACCTTATGTACATCGTGAATTTGATGCCAATAAGGAGGATCAATGATGAGTCTTACATGTTAACATTGATTAACAAACATGTAGTATGAAGAAATTCACAAACGAACATGTTATACATAAAAGTTTTGATGTAATTAGTATCAATGTTACAACCTGCAGTAACTTCCATCATATTTAAAGACATTCTTTGAAAATAATGTCAACATCCCATAACTAATATGAGATATAAAAATGAAAAATGGATATCATATGAGTCATAGTATGATGGAAATCCATTAAGTAGTAAGACATGTGTTTAGATGAAAAGAGTTTGTGAGAACATAAACAAACTACCATCAAGGTAAACATATAGTGAATCTATGTAATTATCATAAACGTTTATTAGAAAATTATAAAAATCCCTAAGATTTAAAAGTGGTTGTCAAATTATAGACTACCTTCTATATAAAGGGTGAACATATCTACTTGAGATAGTGGGAGAAAGATTGACTTGGGTCTAGTAAATGCTCTAGATGCACAAATGGTTGGCATAGGAGCAAGATGTACAAGTACATGTGGAAGAGGATTGTTCTAGAGACACATACTACGCAAGAAGGTTAAAAACCATCGTGTTTATTTTTAGTTCACCACGAGCAGTGATAAAATATTCATTAAGAATAATAATTCATACTAGTGGGCAGTACATGGAAATTATCTAAGATTGAAAAGATCAATTAAAATTCAATAATGGATTCCATGTATCAAATCACAAAGGGTCTTATAAATTGAATACTACAGTGTGTATTTAAGTGATTTGATACATGGATGGTTCAATCGTGGTACCAATAAGGCTCGATTTGTAATACCAAGTTGGTATGCCTAAATCCATCAAAATTTTACTTGTCATAGATAACTTCTTAGATCATTAAATTGGACATTGGATGCCAAGATCATCTTTTGTGGAAGGTGTATATATGACACAACCAAAAAGGGATGATGACACCATTGGATACTAATAAAGGTTTCAAGTTTCTGAAATCCAGTTCATGATTAAAGTAAGCAATAAGAACTTAGAGCATTAATTTTGAATGAATCTTTTCTATGTGTCAACCAAAGGTTAGTGTGAGCGCCATAGTTTTCCAAGAGATTTTTTTTGGAAACATATAGAAAATAGAAATTGGTCTTATAGTTAGTTAAGACCAGGATAAAAATAATTATCCATTGATTGAATTAAAGTTGCAACCCATGTTCTAGGGAATAGGATCTACTGAGGTTGATCCACCAGTTTCTTGGACCTAGTCAATCATACATATAGTGACATGGTATTGAAAAAATAAAAATGGGAACAATTCAAGTTATGAATGGTTTCCAATGTCATATGGCATAATCTCTCCATGTTATCATGTTCGGAACATGGGAAGAGATTAAAGTTGTGAGTTGAGTTTCATACGCTTCAGTGATGGATCAATCACATATGCCATGATATGTACAAGAATTAATATTTCCAAGATATAATTTATAGTATGCATATATCAATTATATATAGGAGCACTGTAAGTAATGTAGTCAGAACTATCATCTTGTACTTTGGAAATTATAAATGATATGTACCTGGTATTTAGAGAAGAAGGATACTAAATATTGTGGTTCATAAACTATTATTACTTAGAGAAACATGATCTAATATTGCAGTTAGGATAATGTGCTGAGCAAGACAAGCTCATATAAGATAGTGGTAACCATACCTACGAATATTGAGTATGTTGCATCTTCTAAGGCAGCTAAGAAGCAGTTAAATGAAATGATTTGTTCCAGTTCTTGGAATCACACCTAGTAAGTAAAGTCTTATGATAATGTAAATTATGATATTCTCACTAGACAATATGTCAAGTCATGACAATGAAAAAAAGTGATATACTCAAGGATACCATCTCTTGAGAAGTTTTACTCATGGAGATGAGTTCGCATATATCATAATAGCCACGCGATAGAAACATGACTGAATCAGTAGCTAAAGTCATTAATTAGCAGAAACATGATATTTATCATGTGAGTAACTAACAATTATGGTTAGAAAGTCGGATCTAGTGAAAGTGGGAATGTTGAAATAGTGGGTGCCCTAGACTAACTATGCAGTACTTTTGGTTACCATATCATGTATACAGTTAGCTATAAATGATTTTAACCTACCATTATAGTGTATATATTTATGCGTCTTCTATTTAATGGTAATTTCCATTGGTTAATTTTTGTATCAGAGGGTTATAGAAGACCATGAGATATATTGAGAACATCGAGATACTATGAAATTAATCTTAAATAAAGGTTCTATGGTTTTGTTAAATCTTACTGAATGGACATAGTAGATGTATGAATTTCAGGTGATGGGGGCTCATAAGCATTGAGACTTATTTTCCTGAATTTTTCACTTAGTGATATCTAGTAATGAGATCATGAGGACATAAACTCCAATAGGAACAACAAATGTTTTGGGTATCATTGATTGTTCCTATCTAGGAATATGTGTTTTGGTCTCCCAACTTGATACCATTACCAATGTGTTCCATTCGATTGCATACTTTGATACAAGGAAAAAATCATGATATTGAAATCATGGTGAGGTAGCTTGTGTTGGGTGCGTTGTTGGGGGCATAACATTGGTTGATTGATCAAGAAAGGATTTGTCACTTCTAAGTTAAGGAAGTTGTATATCTCAGGCCTGGTTGATCAAGATGGTGCTACCTTTATTAGTCTTTGGCCAAAGAAGTTGAAAGGTAAATCCATCTGCCTAGATCAACAAATAATAAAGCAAGAAAAGGGTGATGGCACAAGTGTGCATCCAACTTTATGAGATATTTAAATACAAAAAGATTTTAGTATATAGTACTTGTTTGTAGGTTGGTAGTCATTGCTATAAATATCCTTATATCTTTAGAGGACTTGATGGGTTTCTAAACCCCACTCTTGGTTTGTGAATTTTATTTACTACTATCCAGATAAGGGCCTAGAGGGTGAAACGTAATAGCGTATTCAAGAATACACCCTATTCAGTTGAATAAGTATATTGGAAATGGTGTTCCCCACCATGGTGTTCAAGTGTTATCTAAGGTATCGATCAACAAAGAAAGAAAGAAAGAAATTATTATTCAAGTTATGAATAATTGTTATTGAATTTATTTAAAGTATTTAAAAGTTAAGTAAATACGAGAAAAAATTATTTGAATGAATATTATTTTAATATTCAAGGTTCATTTAATTTAAAGTGGGATTGGAGAGTCAAGTTAAATGAAACGATTTTATCACATAATATATTTTAAATATATTACAAGTATAATATAAATTATTAATAATATTAATGGCATAGTTTAGTTCATCATAATTATTTATTTAGTGGAAATTGATATAAACGAGGGCCGGGGAACCCATCTAGTTATTTATAAACTCCACTATAAATAGAGGGAGATGCTCTCTCACCACACGACTATTCATTCATTTATAAATGACAGCCTCTCTATCATTTTTATTCCTAGATAAAGAGTATATACCTCTCAAGATACAATTCAAGAAGATCTTTAAGTAATGAAGGCATAGGATCATAGTGATCTTTGGGGAGTCAAAGGCTTCATCAGATATCCATGCTAGAACACAGAATTCAATGATCAAAGTTCCAACGGATTTTTGAAGTATATGTGGATGATATAGAGGGTTCCTGATAAGGATCCTTAAAGAAATGTTCTCTATTGATGTGTGGAAGTCGAGCATGGATTTAGATATGAACATGTATGTTTTCAGTTTAATTTACGTGAGATCCTATGACCTTACTAGGGATCAGATCTTCGATGACGACAAGTTTGATCGTCCCATTGATGAAAATTTTAAAATTCCCATCCCACCAGATTCTGTTACAGGTCCCAGTATCTTCATCTTCCTTCGATTGATATCAACAACACACCATTTTCCATTATGTTCACATATAATTATATATGTTTAATTGAATTTGTGGTTCTTTCATTTTAAACGTACATTTCGATTGGATGTGGGATGAAGTTAAAATAAATCAAACAACATTTATTTCCTTGAAATTAATTTTTTTCATTCATACACTCTGAAATTGGACTTCAGAATTAATTGATTCTGGAAGAAAAATTGGGCAACAGTGAATCACAACTCCTTGTACGGTTGGCTCAATAAATATATATATATCTGTGCACACATATTTTTTTTAAAAAAATATATATGTGTTGTGTCTAGAGAGGATTATATAGGAAGATGATTTGAGTGAGTAAGTTTATAAAAAGAGTGTTTAAACCCTTGTATTCCTTGTTTTCTAGTTCAGGGATAATGGGAGAAAATAAGAGAGAGAAGGAAGGGAGACTGATGAGTGAAGAAGGATAAGAAAAGCAGTTGCCTTCAAGTTTATACAAATCAAATCTATAAGGGATTTATGTTGTTAAACCCCTATTTTAAAGATTATTCAAGGATGAAATCATTTTTAAAATCTCTTCAATCAATCCTTGATTTTAGTATAAATATCTACTGAATTTTATGTTTGAATTATTATGGGTTTTATTTTTTAAATTTATTGAAATATTCATAATTATATTTTTTAAGTGAGTAATATATATTAAAAATAATATATTAATATTTTTATTTTAAAATTATAAACAAATAATTATTTTAAAAAAATTATGATTATTATTTTTAGCTTCTTTAAAAGACAATTCAATGATTTTAAGTGTTTTTATATATTTTCTAAAATTATGGTTTCAAGGAATTAATTTATTTTTCAGATTCCCATTATTTTTAATAAAAATTATCAGTTTATGTTAAGATTTTATTTTTTTTTAAAATCAATTTTTATTTTATAATTTATAATAAATAACACTTTTTTTTAAAAACCTTTTTAATTTTAAAGGTATTTGATTTTATTAAAAAATAACTATGAAATTTATAATCTTTCTGTTTATGTGAAGGAAGGTTTTAAATTATTATAAATTTCATGACTGTTGTTATATATGGACATCATCTATAATTTTTTACATTTAATTAAATTTTAATACAATAATTTGTTTCATTTTAATGAGTCTATGTTTATGTATTTTGAATGTAAGTATTTAATTTTGAAATGTCAATTTCTCCTAAAATTCCATGGATATACAGAAAAAATGATTTTATTCCAATATTAGTAATTAGTAAATTATTTTATTATTTGAGAATAATTCAAGTTGTTTTTAAAGGGTTTTATATGTTATTTATGAGAAAGGTGAGACTTCAGAAAAAATGTTTTCTTAAAATTAAATTATTCACTTTCATATCAAGTTAGAAAATGAAGAATTGGGAGTGAACCCATGACCTCAATGAGATTTTTTCCTACTAATGATACTTCTAAGTGTCCACATGAGTTTTATAAGATTTCCAAGTATAATTTAAATCGAGAAAATAATTATTATTTTCAAATGATTTTTAAGTAGAAATCCAATTGTTTTTTAAAGGTTAGTTTTGAAATGGATTTTCAAATTGATAAGTATTTATGATTTTTTTGAAAATTATTATTATATATATATTTAATATATATATATATATATATGTATGTATATATATATTTGATAAAAAAAATTTAAAATAGTTTTTAAATAAGTATTTATGAAAGTATTTTCACTGGTTTTGAAACTCCTTACTGGGCAATTTTATGCTCATCCAATGTTTGAAAAAGAAATTCACATGTATCTTAGAATTTATAAGACTGATGCATTCATTTAAATAGCTATCACATGAAAATAGAATTATTTTTTTAATTTTTTTTTTGTAAATCTTGATTTTATGTAAAGTTATTTCCTAATTTTCTAGAGCCTAGGCCAGAAAAGGTCCTTAGATTTATAAAGTAAGGTGTATTTTTATATTATTTTTTTAATGAAAAAAATACACAACAAGTATTTAGTACTGAATCTAGATGTGTGGGTTTGGGCTACCATAGTTTCTATTAGAGGAATGGTCTAAATATTTTTTGGAGATTAGACACTATAAAAAATGTAAGTGATGAAATTTTCTCTTTCACTTCTGGGTAATTAATAACCCTTAGAAGTTCTATATTTTCTTAATTATAAGAATGGAAATTAAGAATTTTAATCTTCATAATTAGGAAAAGGTAGATTTCATAAAGTAATTATTAACTATGATAAACGAATTATGAGGGCGCAATTCATCTAAGGTGGAGAGAATATAAAATCCCATGTTTTAAGTAAGAATTATTTATTTTATTTTTCAATTAGTATCTAGATTTAAATAGTTATTAAATATTAACAATAATAATATTAATAAAAAATGGAAATTAATATTAAATTATCAATTGAGAAAGTAAATAAATAAATAAATAAATTATAATGACACTCTTAAATTGAAATTTGTTAACTAATAATTTTAATATTTAAATTTTATCAATTATATATATATATGTGGTTATTCATATTAATTTATCCTTAATAAAACAAGTTAAACACTTTGAAAAATTGTTTTATAACTATAAATACTTAAATAAATTAATTTTACCAAGTAACTTTAGGAATTAGTTTTATACAAAAATTATTGTAAATTATTTTACTTATATATAAACAGTTGAGAAAAAAATGTTAAATTTTTGTATAATTTATAAGAATGATTAAATGTAATATAAATTTTTATTACATATAAGACATTATGATAATTATGAAATTATAAAAATAAAATTAAGTGCTTATAAAAATATAAGTATTATTAATGTTGTTATTATTATTATTTTAAACATATTAAAGATGAATATTAATGAAGTATATATAAAATTTTGATTACATAAATATTATTAAATTTGAATTTTCATTTTAAATTTAATTATGTTGTTATAAATATATTAAAATACTAAATTATGATAAATATGGAATATGTGAATTATTATTATTTTATAAAATCCAAATTAGGTTAATGTTGATGTAATTGTATTAAAAATGAATAAATAAAAAGATAGAAAAACATAAAAAATATTGAATAAGTGAGGGATGTATTTCAACTAGAGAAAACTTGAGGGTATTCCTTGGAGGGTTCTTAGTATAGGGAAATAAGATCCCAAGGTATCGAGCTCAGTAAAGGGGATCCGGTCTTTTATGATCATTTGAGGGATTTGACTGACCATAGATCGAGCTAGGATGAAATATCAAATGTGGAAAATGGAGATCTTACTAGGGATAAAGGGACCGAGTACGGATCAAAGAAATATGAAACGCTGAGTGAGTTTTACACTAGGTTGGGGTAAATCAACTATGAGTTGTCCAAGGAAGCGATTATATCATATTCTAACTTCAGTGAAGCATTTTGCATGTAGGTTTATGTGTATTTATTTTTCTAGGTGTGTGAATCAGATTTACCGTACCCTATTGGTATCTTTGTTAAATTTTTCTTCCTAAAACGAACAGTGGATGACCCTATTTGTCATCAATCTGGTATTTTCTTCATCCATACATCTCCATGTAATAAAATGGTTGTTTTAAATGCTTATATTCAATAGAATTCATTTTTTTCAACATATTTGGTCAACTTTTCCTCAATTTAAAATTTTCTTCATCTTTCTAGATTTTTCTTCCTTCAATCAATATAAAAAACAAATTATTTTCATCAATGTGTATATATAATTATATATTGCATTGAATTTGTGTTTCATTCATTTTCAATTGACATTTTGGTTGGATGTGGATAGAAGGTCAGCTGAATCAAACACTATTTATTACCATGCGATTATTATTTTTTCATTCATATACTCTAGAATTAGCCTTCGTAATTAATTGTTTCTTGAAGATAAACTAAGTAGTAGTGACTCACAACTCCTTCTATAGATGGACCAATAAATAAATAAATAAATAAATATTTTTCATCACATATTATTTATTGTTATGTGTATATATATGTGTTTGAGTCTAGATAGGATTCCATAGGTAGAGGCTTTGAGAAATGTAGACTGTAAGAAGAGGGTTATATCCCTTGTTTTCTTTGTTTCCAATTTGGGGAGAATGAGAGAAAATAAGTGAGAGAAGGAAGGGAGTCTGATGGTAGAAGAAGGATATGAAAAAATGTTGCCTTCAAGTTTCTACAAATCAAATTTTCAAGGATTTGTGTTTATGAAATTTTATTTTATAGATTATTCAAGGATGAGATCAATTTTTAAATCCCTTGAATCAAAATTTAATTTTGGTATAAATATGAAATAAATTTTATATTTGAATTAGTAAGGTTTTTATTTTTAAAATTTATAGATATGTTAATATTTATAAATTTTTAAGGGATTAATTTATATTTAGAAGCATATATAAATATTTATATTTTAAAATTACAATAAAAAAAATGCTTTTCAAAAATAATAATATTATTATCTTCTTTAAAAGATAATTCAAGGATTTTAAGTGGTGTTATATATTTTCAAAATTTATGTTTTCAATTAATTAATTTATTTTCCAAAAACCCCATTATTTGTAAGGGAAATTTTTATTTTATGTTAAGAATTTATTTTATTTAAATTAAAGTTTTATTTCTGAATTTATAATCAACAAAAAAACATTGTTTTATTTTTATTTAAAACCCTTTTTATTTTTATAGATATTTGAGTTTATTAAAAAATAACTATGAAATTTTAATCTACTATTTTATGTGAAAGATGGTTTTTAATTTTTGTAACTATTATGAATGTTGTTATATATGGACATCATCTATAATTCTTTATATTTCATGCATTTTTAATAAAATTACTTGTTTAATTTTAATGCGTCTATGTTTACATTTTTTGAATGTAAGTATTTATTTTTGAAATGTGTATTTTTCCTAATATTACATGGATTTACTAAAAATGAGATTATTCTAAGCTTAACTGTTAGTAAATTATTTTATTCATAGAGAATAATTCATTTTTTCAAGGGTTTTAATGGTTTATTTGTGAGAAAGGTGGGTCTTTAGTAAAAAATTACTTAAAATTAAATTCGGCACTTGAATATAAAATTAGAAAATGAGTAATGGGTAGTGAACCCATGACCTCAATGAGACATTTTCCTACGATTGATACTATTAAGTGTCCAAATGAGTTTTTTAATATCTTCAAAGTATCATTTTAATCCAAAGATCATTATTATTTTTAAAATATTTTTAAGGAGAAATCCATTTATTTTTCAAAGGTTAGTTTTGAAATGGATTTTCAAAATGAAAAATATTTTTGAAAAGTTTTGAAAATTATATATATATATATATATCATATATATATATATATTTTATATAAAATATTTTAAAATAGTCTTTAAATTAGTATTTATAAAATTATTTTTCACTTGTTTTGAAACTTTTTATTGGTTAATTTTTTACCCATCCCATGTTTTAAAAATATTTTTACAGGTATCTTATAAGTTCTATGATGGATGGATTAATTCAAGGAGTTTTCTCACACAAATATAATTAGTTATTTCAATTTTTTTAAACACGGATTTTTTGTATGGGTTTGGACTAATTTTCCAGAACCTAGACCAGAAAAGGTCCTTGAATGTATGAAGTAATATGTAATTTTTAGTTATCTTTTTAATAAAAAGAAATAAAAAACATGTTTTTGGTAAGAAATTTAGATGTTTGGGTTTGGGATATCACAATTGTTCCTCCAAAAAGGACATCCTTATGTTCCTTAAGAGGATATCTAATGGTGGTTTCTCTTAGAGAAGGTAATTATATTAATAAAGCTCTTTTATTTTCCTTCTTATTTTTACACTTTTGATTATTTCTTAACATATACAATTTAATAACACCATTATATACAATATTATGATATTTCATTATGTTTATGGAATAATATTTATCTATCTCCACTTCCTTCAAATGGTAAATGATATCATCGATCGTGTGTGCGGTGGACTACCGCCTCACGAACTTCATTTTCCATCACCACCTTTCAATGCTGGATATAATGATGGATTTAAAAAATTTATATGGTATTTATTATATTATTATAATTATGTAATTTTAATATAATATATACCATTTTAAGATCCATTTCATTTTAAATGAGATAGCATTGATCACGTGTACGGTGGACTATGGTCTGGCGAAGCGATGTGATTCGTTTTTCACTTATGCATTACATGGAATGTAACAAGGTTAAAGTTAATAAGTATATATGATATATATGAGATGATATTTATTATATAAAATTAATGTATCACCCAATTCCTTACCCTTTCATGTGTTATGGGAATGATATTATCAATCAAGCATACATACGACCTAAAATCTCCACGAAGTGATGTGATTCATTTTCCATGTCCAACATTCATATTTGGTGCTAAAAATGTATCTACTAAGTAAATATGATATTTATAAAATTATTATCATTATATATATGATATATATATATACACTATTAACATGAACATAAAATTTCTATAAAAAACACACATGAGAGAACTATGCAATTAACACCAAAAACAAAGAAAATAATGAAATATTATTAACAAATAGGTGGTAAAATGTTATAATAGGTCATATATGATATTATAAATATAATTATGGTTATGTCATAAATTAATAAAATTCATAAAACTAGTATACAGGTGGTACATACACATAAAAAGGAAATTAGACTTGAGGTAAGGGTTTCCTGTTTCACTTTTACTTCTATGTGACATACACCATATTCACCACTTATTTCTTTCATGTGGTGTATAATATGTAATTTTTAATTTAATATAATGTTTTTTATCCATGTTATTTAAATTTTAAATTAATGTTACTCCTTCCATTGGTTTTATGATTCAAAAGTTACCAAAGTGGTAAGGATTTATTTTAGAATCTCATCATTATTCGGGATTATTTCTATTTAAGTATACCTTAGAGGAATTATTTGATATTTTTATCTTAAAATCAATCATTTTTATCTAATATTTTTATTACTAAACCTTTTCAAGTAATATTACAATTTTATTCTCTTTTATGCTAAAAATTATTAAAAAAATGTTGTTAATAATATCAGACTTTATTTTTCTACTCAGTCGAAAAACATTTTTTATTCTAAAACCATGTTTATAAAAATGTTATAAAATTATAAAAATTATTTATTAAATAAATTTTTACCCATGTTTAAATTTTTTAAAAATGTTTTGAAAATCACCTTTTTGTCTCTTTCCAAATAGGACACTTTTAAAACCTTTTACATTGCAAAAGTAATGTTTTTTACCATATATAGCATGTATAAATTTATCCACCATCATGAAAATCATTTATTTGAATATTAATTTACAATTATATAAGTATATTTTTAATGATTTTTTTCATAATATTATAAAAATTAATAGTTTTTAAAATTTATTTTCAAATAAAATTATTTTGAAAATATTTTATAAATTTTCTAGTTTTAATATAAAAATGGTTATTTTCTAAAAAAGAAAATTTCCCTCAAGAAATATTCCAAGTGATATTTTAAAATCATATTCCATCTAAGAATTAATAGTTTTATGTTAATTATAGTTTTAAGGGTATATACTCCAATGATAAAATCCTTACTATTTCTCTAGATGTTTTATGATCTGTTGGACGGGGGAAATACTATATAGATACCATCCATTTTACTTGAGATGGTTTATGATTATGTTTATTGAATTGGGTAATTGTTAACATTTCATATTATAGTTATTCAATACAAATGATCATGTTTATTATGCATCAACCCTTTCATATGATGAATTCATCAGACATAATAAGTTATGGGTAGGGCTTTCTATAGCCTCTCGATTTATAAGTAGGCCTCAAGAGGTAAACTATATTGGGTTTTGGACAAGGCCTTAAATATTTATAGATATGTCTTGGAACAAGCCCTCAATAATATTAGATGTATTATCATAATTCATTGATGGTATATTTTAGATATCCAAAAAATGTATTCTATCATTATGAATCCAGTTATTGATACTCCATGTTAGTATTTGATTAGTTAGAATATCCATGGTTATGTTTTCAATCTCATGTGTTTATTTAAATGGAATTATTTGATAATTATTTATTCTTTTCATATTATGATCAAGTTATTGATTAAATGTAATGTGTTTCAGTAATTTACCTTTTCATAATGATTATGCCTTATTTATTAATTGCTTATGGTGTATACTTACCCTTACTAAGCATTTGAGCTCACACATCTCTTATGTTTTATTTTCTCTAGGATATGAGGACGTATTTTATGATTGATATTTAGGGATAAAATAAGTGGGATAATGAAATTCTCATATAAAATTCTTTTTGTATTTTATGTTTTAAAATATAAGGTGAATTTAAAGTATGCAACTAGTTTACCATGACTATTAAACCATTAAGTCTTTTTGTATGTGATTCCTTGTATCTTATTCCAATATAATAATATAGACACCATCTCTAGGTTACTGTTGTTAGGAAAAATAAAGTATCATATTTTCTCAATCACTTATTTTTTAACCACTATCATTGATCATAATATGTGTGTTGAGAACCACTGATATAATCAAAACATGGCTCAACCCTCTCAGGCTTAACCCAACACTCTTTTCAATCACCTCTCTCGTAATACTTTCCCTCGAGAAATTAATTAAAATATATTCATTTCCAAAGACATGGATTTAAATTATCATCTATAAATCACATAAACATCACAAAATTGGTAGTTAATTACTCATTATTTAACTAAACCACTATTAGTGTATACCACTTAGCCTATTTTGTCTTAAAAGAAGACGCTAACTCAATGTATTAACCATGACTGACATCACTAAATCATTCCATACATTAACCACCAAAGTTAAACCAATCCTTTTGTATTTAACACACTAGTATAAACTAAAAATAACTTCACTCATGATCATAATTCATAAGTTCTCTCTCAATAATTACCATTCCAGTCCAATATTTACCCCTCTTTCAAAACCTATATCATATAATATTTCTAAAACAATCCATTACATGACCCACACTTATCCCCTCATAGTATTTTAATATCATTCACTAATACATCAAACCTCCCTAGGTTCTTAAAGTAATCTATTAGGATTAGACACCCTTTATGGGTTCCTATCCCTATTCAACCCATGTGTATAACCTATCTAGAGTCACTAGGTGACTCAAAGTCCAATGGAACATTAATGGGACCACTACCATGTTTCTTTTATGTCACTGCCTAATTTCTCATACTTAATTAAGCTTTATTGGATCTCTCATAGGTTCTTGACACCCTTTTACCACAATTTTACATCACATAACATATGTAATTCCATATAAAGGCAGTAAATTTTGGATCTCCTTCATTAAAACAATGTTATACCATTATTAAATCCTTGTTCTATCACTATCTAATCCTTCATTGATCACCCCCCTAATAGAATCATATCTCATTCAAGGGATTAATTAAATTAATCATAAAACAATTACAATTATTATCTATAATTAAATTAAAATCACCACAATTTCTGTAAACTCACTTAGTGACTCTAACTTTCCAAAAATAATATATAATAGGGTTAAAACAGATTATAGACAAATATCAGACCATTAATGACCAAAACACCCAATTTCACACTTCAATTATTTAGTTAATTTTATTCCAAATGTATGAAAATATAATTATAAATCAAAATAATTTAACTTTATAAAAATGTAGTGAAAAAACTTACATTCATCACACATTAGTATCATTTAACCTCTAAATAATAAATATGAGTCATTATGGTGTGATTCAACCATTATATGGTGGAATCATACTCAAATCATGATATTTATTTCAATAAAAAGTAGAGGGAAACTAGGAGGAAGAATGAGTTAGAGGAATAATAAGGAAATATACCCCAGTTCCCCAATACAAAAATGAAAAATTGACACAAATCAGAGGATAAAAAGAAATAAAATATAGAGAAAAGTTTTTGAATTTCCAATCTATATTAGTTGATTGAAGGGAATAACCTCAAAGTGGGAATTTTAATTAAAACACTCAAAATACTCAAAATAAACCTATTTATAAAAAAGTATTTCAGCTTGACTGGGAACTTGGTGGAACTTCACTGGCCACCTATTAGCCCATCAAGTACCCGGTGGTGCCCCACCAACTGCTCAATGACCAATCTTAGGGGACAAACAATATGGTTTTACAAGTGGTACTATACTAATTACCTAAAATCTCTAGCATCTTCCCTCCAATTCCTTTTTGATTACACAACACCCCAACATTCTATCATAATATTAATCTCTCATATTTACTCCTCATAAACCTTAATTATAACATTAAAAAACTATATATATATATATATTTTATTATTTCCATAATTCAAATTTAAAATTTTAAATTCATCTTCACCCCGGTAAAAATGGAATTTAACCATCCTTTTATTTTATCGACATCTAGTGGTGTTGGTCTTTACAGTTAGTGTGTATGTTGATATGGTTAGGGAATATAAATCTTGGGGAAGATCCAAGGTAATTTTAGTTTCATAGTGGTAATAACTGGTATGTTTTTCTAGATCCCTCCTAAGTGAATACAATATAGTAATTAGAGTGATACAATCTTTATCTTCAACAATGTATTAGAAAATGATTTGTCACATTTAAGAGATATACTCTAAAAATGGTTTGAAATAGTGGTAGGGGATTCACTTATGAAAAGTTGATCTATTGGAATGGTTTGGAACCATGGTAATAGGTCTTAAAACCATAATGATAGGATATATTAATGGTTTTAATATTTATGTGTGTTAGTTATGTCATAGTAGCCCTATAGACATTATTCTAAGGAACGACTGCTACATGTAACCTATTACCAAGATTTTTAAACCATGATAATAAGAAGTCACACTAAATCTATTTCCATGATTATGAAAACTTAAAAATAATTTAAATAAAAATTAAATCACACTGTGATTTGAATATAGGACCTACCCAAACATGACAAAAACACAACCAATTTCCTATGATGAATTTATAAAAACAATCTATGTAATTATTCAAATTTTACTTACTATATATTATAGATTATAAATTATCAATAAAAAAGAACTTATTATTATCAATAATATATTTATATAAAGGTACATATTTCCATGGTTCTAAAAATTGTGCCAATAGGTTCCCATTCTACCACCCTACTACCACAGTTGGAAGAACTACAACAATAAAGTGGAATATATCCATTCTTATAACAAAGGCTATATAGGTCCCCCTTTTACTACCCTAATATTATGGTTGGTATAACCATGGATATAGATCCTAATAAAACCATACTACCGTGGTTCATAAAAAATCTGGAAATAAACCATCATTGTAGGACTTTTTTTATGTAGTGTATCCTACACAATATCTGACCATTGTTGTGGATCCAATATTCATTTATTAAACTCCTCTAACGTCTCTCAAGTGAGTTTTCATATTGATATTATAACCTTATACTCATCTTTTCTAATCAAGGTGTTAAATTTTCGTTTAATTATCTTTGTTAGGGAAATTAGTCAATGGTTCCCAAAATCTATAAAATTTGTGTCAATAATATCCTAATTATGTGAAGTTATTAAAAAAATTAATGAATAGAATATGAAATCAAAAACTCATTTCATTCCCCTATGTTTTTATGGTTTAATAAAGTGTAACTATTCCTATTAACATTAATTTACATTTATATTTTATAAGATATATGAAAAAAATAAACTATAAAAATATTTTTGAAATGATATATTTTCTATGACCACTCAAGAAATTCAATAGAAGTGAAATGATTTTGTCTTAGGTTCAATATTTTTTGTTTACATCATTTCCATCTCATGAACCTAGATTTCAGCCTTCATTGTTGGAAATATATAATTTTATAATACAAATCTTGAAATCAAAATGATAGGAGATCAGCTCATCCAATAAAGGTGAGTATTTTCCAGTCTAGAACCCCAATTTAGATTTAAGACATGTTTATGAAATACCTTTTTATTCCATTTTTATTCACATTGTTTAATTAGATCACATGTTGTTGAAAAAAAAATCTTGAATTATAACTATGTTTGATACTCAAGAACATTAAAATTATACTAATAAAGGAATATTTATATGTTTATTATATAGAGAATCTCATGTTCATTACATAAAATGGGAACAATATAATTTATAATCATGTAGGAGAATAATCATCACATAAAGTATGATGAAATATTCCTATAATTTAAAATATTTTTGATGAAACTTACATTTCAAAGTCTTTGGGGGGATTCTTACATATTAAATTATTGTGATAGACACTCATAATTTAATTCCATATAGAAAATTCTCAAATGTTAATGTCTCTTGGTATATGATCAGTGTTTAATGTCTCATAGTAAATTTATGTAGTTTACATTCTCATGGGGAAATTTTCAATTTAATTTCTCCTAGAAGGAACTCTTAATATAAAGTCTAATGGTAAACTATCATAATTAACATCTCATGGAAAACTCTCATAGTTTAAATCTTCATGGGGATTCTATGTAATGTATATGCATATAGGAAAACATTCATATAATATTTTATTATTTTCCTCATTGAATAAAACATAATAAAAAATTATAATTCTTATTTAAAATCTTAAGATTATATCATAAGGGTAACTTTGTATAGAAAAACCATCCAAATATTATAAAAGTTACTTTGAAATCTAGTGTCATCCTTGAAGGTTAAAGGCCACATTGGAGTATAACGCTATCCTAGAAGGTGATGAGGAAATAATTCTGAGTATACCATGAAATGTAACATCATTTTAAAAGAGTCATAATATTGAAACGATTTGGAAAATTCATCCTCACTTGGGAATGAAAGGGTGAAAATTTTGTGGGGATGGAACCTTGAAGAGTCTTCTTATGTATCCTAATTATTGGAATGAAAAACCATGTAGTTCAAAGTGGTGTGAATAAAGTTTAAACTCATATAATAAGGAATCACAATCATCCTTGATAAATGAATCATTTATTTTAAAGTTATATAATAAAAAAAGAACATGTAGTTTAATGTTCTATAATATGGTGTATTATCCCTGACCCAGATTATCAAAAAGGCCCCCCTGATATGGTGACTTACTGACCTCAAGCATGGATTCATGTGCATCATATTTTATTGACTACCAATGAGGTTCTAAAGGGTGAAAGTGGGGATAATATATCCTTTGGAAATAAAAAATAAATAAATATAAAACTAGTGAAATAAAAATGATAAAAAAACCAAACAAGATATAAAAACACTACATAGACATCAAAACACCATAGGCTATTCAAAAAGTATAGCTACAATTCCATACTAGTAATACATGGAATAATAATATTGATCATAGGAATATTACACATAATATGTTCAAAAAATACAACACCCACCATGGAACTAAGGATCCACTCAGTCTATCTACAACCATCAAAATCCAACTAATTCATACACTAAAATTCTATCTATTAATCTCTATACACTAATATATTACCATTTCATGTTTCATGAGACATAAAGTCTACACATGTTCTGGAGGACCTGTGTAGTCTATGGATATAAAATTAGTAGTCCACAACCAATGGTTTCCTAATATAATATCCACATGTAAGTATAATAAATGGTAACCAATTTAAACCACACAATACTCTCTACAACACACACAACTAGCTACTGGTGAGTTCTTTACTTGTTTTTCCAGTTCTATAGTAAGATGAGATAACTGAGGATTTTCATTATCGAATGACCCATGGTATTAAAACTAGTTACATGTTCCTGATATTTACAAACAAAAACATAACTGATGAAACCATACTAATTTAACCATTAATCCATGAAGGCCCATACACATATCATATCACAAGTCTTATGGTCATATAATCTCATCAATGTATTTTGGCTCAAAAATTTGATGAAACCTAGGTCACAATGAACAAAAAACATTTAATAATTATGAACCATAATCCCCATTATATCCTATGTAAACTATGAGCATCCTTATACAAATTGTTGATCTCAATTACCTCTGAGATTATATGGATACCTATGGAATATTCGTACCCTAAAATGATGGTCAACACCATCACCCATAAACTTTTCAATAGAAGATAATTAAAATAACCTATAGTAAAAACCACCCCATGCGACTATTATTAGCCACTTAAATATGATAATATTAATTTTTTTATATTATAATATTCATGTTCTTCATTATTCATAAATACTATTTTTAGTGCATTTTACAATTTGAACATTATGTCACATTATGATTATAATTATTTGTTAAAGTGAAATATTACTTGGTTCATATTTTAACACCTAATAACCACCAAATTATCATGATATTAATTTTATATTTATTTTTCAGGTTTATCATTCCATTGATAATAATTCATACTTTTGGATTACTCAAAGATTCACATTGGAAGACCACCATTTTGGACATTCAACCTAGGAAATTCTGGGTGAAGTGAACTGGACAATATCCCAATAAAAGTACTATATAGGCTAAGATAAAATCCTAATGATTATAAAAATTGAGCTAGATATAGAATAAATCATTGGAAACATTTCATTAAATAGTGGACCAAGATAAGTAAGATGTTTTAATAGAGTTACAGGTGGCCCAAGTTAAAGATAGAACTCTGGGCCATATTCTGTGACCCAAAAAAACATCCCAACAATTTAATCGCATCTCAAAAAAAAATTTCATTTGGGATAAAATTTTATAGGATATCAGGGGAAATATATAAATTCATACGTTTCTTCTAATTAACACCCAAATTCGGCCATCTAAATGCTCTTTTGGACACATCTGTTGAAGGCATGCAAGTTGGCTCAGATTTCATTGTCAAGGGTGGAAAAGTCCACTCTCCCTTAACTTTCCACCCACATAGGCCTACCAAAATTAATTTAGGATAATTGTAATGTTTGAGGATCAACCCAAGAATCTTGAAATTACTATTTAATGAAGTGTTGGTGATGTAGTTAATCCTCTTTTTTTCTTGGTTTCATTGAATTGTTATGCTGACACTTTGTGTTTGTAATTGATTTTAATTATCTTGTAAGTTATTTGAATAAAATTAGTTTTTAATAAAAGTTCTTAATTTAATATTATTATTTTATTCTTCAAATAATTTTGATACCATTTCCTCAAGGTGTGGACTTATTCACATCAAACCTTGTAAATTTTTTTACACCATGGTGAAGTGATTGTTAATTTGTTGTTTTTCACTTCTTCAATTCTGCCCTCATGAGTCAACTTACCGCTTCCATTGAGATCATAGAATCAATGGAGGGATAATACTTTTATGGGTTGATCGAAGAGAGTAGAAAGGGCCTGGATTGGTTGTTCTTTGTCACACTATTAATTTCTAATCACTTATTTTAATTGAAAATTTCATTTGACAATTTCAAAATTTCTTTATCCTTATTGAATTTTAAGGCCGCACACTTCAAGTGGTAATATGAAAATTTACCTTTGAGTAATCACAAATATGATCCTCCAAGAGTATAGGTGATTAGTATTAGGGTGTTTAGGTATTAAACCAATAAGTGATAAAGTTGTTTTGTCTTCTTGAATAAACCCATCTCAAATATAAGAAATTTAAATAGTCAGAAAAGGAATGAATCCAATCCACCCAAAGTGATAACCTAGGATCAACTCATTCTATCAAATTAAATCTAATTATGTCTCTTAGTGTTCATGTAGACCTAGATAAAATCAACCCAAAGTTAGAAACTTTATATCCAAAAAAATTCTATAGGATGTACGTGTCTATAGGTTTCTTCTTAGGTATCTAATGGTTTGACAACCCAAGCTACACTATAAGGGATCACTTAACCCTAAAAACATAGGTAAATTTGGGCAAGACTAGAATAGTTATACATGAACACAACCCCGAAAACATCTTCCCCATGGTGATCATATATCACCAATAATTTACAACCATAAATTGGATAACCTTTATTCCAGACATGACAATAGACAACACCATATGCATCTCATTGAAAAACCACATCATCCATACACTTTGTTAAATATCAACCACATCATTTACAAGTAATAAAATTAATTATCAGTATCACAATAACTGATTACAAAATAACCCATTAGTACAATGGCCCCAATACCATAGATCATTATCTTAAACCATCCCATACGCACATAGACATGTCCTATAACTCCATTGGAAAACACTTGGTCATCAAAAATACCACAATTAGTTATAGTTCTAGTCACCCACATGACCCAACCCTTGTCTGATTACCACACAATACATAAACAAATGTATATCATAGGGAAAAAATTAGGCACAACATACATAATGTTAGAAATAATCTACTTGCAATGAGTCAAATTTTGATTCTCCTATAATTATAAAAAATTATATTATCTGGAAAAAATACCTAATTTAGGGAACAACCATTAAAAAATGAAGAAAATTTGAGAGAAAAAAATAGCAATCCAATGAAAACTGAACTTACACATGAATAATTCTTACTTTATACAACTAAAATAACTAGAAATAATCATTGGAGATCTCACTCAGGGAAGAATATAAGAACAAGTGAAGGTTTAAGTGACTCCCCTTTGTAGCTATCCAAAATGAGGATAATATATTATTTAATATTAAAAAAAAATAATTAAATTAAACTCATTAATACTAAAAAACTGGGTTGATTTCTCATTACGGTGTAACCCATAGGGTTTATGGTGCAATTCTTCTACCTAACACCCCTAATGTAATACCATGTTTAGTCAAAGCATGGTTCAACTCCCCTAGATCCTTGAACCCTCTTCCTAGGTTCAAATTTAGGCGTGACCCTACCTTTCATAGTAAAGAAAATTTTACTTCAAACCTCATCATAATGATACACTCTATAGTTACCTAAGCCTTTCATACATTTTTACATGATTTTCAACATAAATATAAATAAAATAAAACCAAATGATCGAAATTTAGAGTGTCATTGGATGAATAGGTATATAAAACAACAAGATGAATCTAAAATAAAACTTCATTATTTTAATATATATAATGAGCTTCTAAATCCCATTGATATATTAAAACTGTATAGGATAACCTGGTGAATCCATAAAAGAAATGTGTGAGCTAAAATCCAAGTAAAGGGAGGAATAAGGGACATGAATCAATAATACATGGGTGAGCATAACCATTATTTCATAAGAATAAGATCATAATTATTATCACGAGGTATACATTTGATAAAGTCATGAAATGTGGCATATTCATAGTAATGTAACATTATAGAATAGTGGTAAAATACCACACATAGTTTTAAACAAATCTAGAATTGTGTTCGCAAATAACATATGTCAATAAATCATAACATCAAAATTGTGAATAAAGAGAGTATCATGTTCATGAAAAAGAAACAAAATATCCTGAGATATATCATATTTCCAAATTCATTGGAGGGATATACTATTCGGGGCCCACCCATCACATCATAAAATTCTCATAATCATGCTTTCCACATATAACATAAAACAATCATAAATATGAAATAAAACCATGGAATGGAATGGGTTTCATAGGGGTTCTATAAATCATACTTTAATAAACAACTTTTGGGATAACCAAATTAATAAGTGAGATCATACTTAGTCATAAAAATCATCATTCTTTAATGGAGAAGAAACAACTCAAGAGGTGCTAACACGATGTTTTGGAAATTAATGCCTTTTCAAAAAAAATTATAAATAGATTAAAAAACATTTAAAAAGGGTAGAAGCATGTATATTTATTAATAAAAAGGGAAATCATAGTGAAAATTAAGTTTAAATAAATTAGAATAATATCCATACTAAAAATTATGTGAAAGTGGGATAACCTAAAATAATGAACTGGGTTCAAGAATCCCCTTACATAAAATCATGCTTTATTTAGTCTCTTTTTTGCATCCTAAATAATAATCTTAGTATTATTAACACCTGAAAATAGAATTTCATTATATGAATTTTTATTAATATTTATCAGTTATATTTATTTTATTTTATTTCTTAATCCCCATTATTAATGATGAAAATTTTTATAACGTATTTTCCTTAACAAATTCCTCTTTTGTTTTAATTTCATTATTTTTGTTCAAGTTCATTTATAAATAACTAAAATTAAATATAGAGGCTTAAAATAAATATATTTATACATATATATCATAAAAAATTAATCATAACCATCGATAAGGGTGGTGATAATAAAGCAATTGGAAACATCCTCATTTGTGGTAAACCCACCATTAAGAGAACATTTTCCAAAGAAGAAGAAAGTGAAGTATGAAATATAAAAAATCTATATATATAATTTTAGTAAGTTAAAATAATTTATATAATTTTAAAATAATTATTAATTAAAATTATAATATTTAAAAAATAATAATTTTGAAAATGGGGGAGACAAAAGTTGATAAAAACGTACTCTTTTCTCAATGTTGCTTCTCTGGTATGGTACTAAAATTCTATGATGCATGGAGTTAGATTACTATATAAAATCCATAAGGGTGATAATGAGAATAATAGATAGTATTTGGGTTGATATTTGGATTTGTTATGTGTCGAAGGAGTGGTTTTCTAAGGGGAGTGAGATGGGTTATTTATACTTAAGGATATGGGTTATTTTTTGGGATAAAACAGTGTATAAAATTCTATATTCAAGGTAAACCTTTTAATAGATATATTTTTGAAATTATGAAATATATTTGAATAAAATAACATGATTTTAATATTTTAAAACACATTATAATTATAATTTATTAGTTTAATAAAAAATGATAGTGGAAAAATGAGAAAAATGTTATTTTAATGGAATACTTTAGGTTTTAGACTTTGGAAACTACTTTTTAGGTTAGAATTTTTTATTGAATTTAAATGATTCATTTATAAAATTAAATATGGTTCTGGATGAGGTAATTTTTTTGGAATTTATTAAGGAATAATTACATCATGAATGATGTAATTGAAAATATATTGGTTGTGAAAAACTGTATTTTTACTATTCAACTAAAAATTAATGTATTTCAAAAAATTACCTAAATTTCATCTTTTGAAAATTTAGATGCGATGATTATATAAATAAAATTCATTAAAAAAAATAATTCTCTATCATATTTAAATTTAATTTTTGATATAAAATTTATCTTTTTTATGAAATACATTAAAGTAATGTTTATTAAAAATATAGTTATATTTTCATTGATTTTTTAATCATATTATTTATTTTAGGGAATTATAATATTTATATTTTCTTAAATTACTCATGAAAAATATTATTTATGTCACATTTTTTTATTTTGTGGTCAAATTACTTTTCTATCTATATGGTTACTTTTCCTAATGGTCAGTTTATTATTCATAATGGTCAGTTTAGCATTCTAATGGTTATATTGACATTCTAATGATCACTTTTTTATATTCCAATGGGAATATTACCTCCTAAAAATACTAATTCATTCCTTTATTAGTTATTCACTATATTTCCTCTTAATATTTTATATTTTCATTTTCTATGATGTTGATTGATTTACTAACACTCTATTTTTTTATATATTATTGTTTATGGGGGTAGTGATTCTAGTAGATTGGAAGGATCCAAATTTTCCCATTCTACTTTTCCTATGTTATATTTTTTTTACACTGTAATTTTTTGAGTTCTCATGGGTTCAGGTGCATACTAATATAACAATATCTATTAATGAAATAATTTTTTGTGAGTTACTTTTTGTGTTGTATCTCTATAATACTATATAACATAACACACATTTATTCAATAAACAAATAACACTTGTAAACTCTAGGTCATTAAATTATTCCCCCTTTAGAAATTTATTCCCTAAAATTTAAACTCATATTATTAGTTGAAAATAGATGAGGGTGATTTTTATTATTATTCCCATTAGTTCCCACATTACTTCTTATTATTTATAGTTATACTAGTGAACTTTGACAAGGTGAATTTTTATGTTGAGTATATTTATATATCTATAGTCTAATATCTTAATCAGATTATCCTCATAATAGATATCATTTTCCTTATGTTACCACTTTAAATTTAATGTATTTTATGGATATGTTATGTATTTCCTTAAGATAGATATGCAGAATATGTCATGTACTTAAGATAGGGTGGGTGGGAGTGAAATACAATAGGCCACAACTTCGATGCGATCAAGAATCTAAAATAGAAAAATTTACCTATAACTTATATTTTAATTCCTCCCAAATATCAAGACTCTCTTCCATGGGGATATGTATAGGAACACCTTATCTCCAGCCTCCAACTCTTGGTCTCATCGATGATTTTCAATATAAATCTATTGTCGACTTTGAGAAGCCCTGATGTGCTGCTAAATAGTATTTTCTTTTCCCACCACTTCCTTGACCATTTAATGTCTCATTAATATGAATTCACCAACTTCATCTCAATATTCTGGGGTTCTACCTCTTCCCATGAAGGGCTTCATATTGAACCATTTGTATGATTGAGTGGAAATTATTATTATATGAGAAATTTTAACACCCAAAGATTTTATGGAATATCTATTTTCAAATGAATTGAATATTTTTGATATTTTTATTACACACAATATCTAGTTTATATTTTTTTACATTAAAAATATATTTATATTTCATTATATGCAACAACGAGTTTCCTTGATAGTTTACTTTACACACAATAGTATTAAAATTATTATTTAATACATAGCCTAGTAGTTAGAATGAAGGATATGAATAGTATAAAACAACATATTAAAATATATAGTTTAAAAATATTTTTAGTTATCTATTCATTAGAAATAAAATAACAATCATTGAAAATAAAAACAAATGTTATCTAAAAAACAATAATTTTTCTAATAAGAGGTTTTATTGCATTTAACACTCTTTTTAAATTTAATTTTTAATAATTTTAGAAAATTAGTTTAATAAATTAATATTATTTTTTTGAATAATAATTTAAAAATTATATTAGGTTGAATTTTCGGGATTTTTTGAAAAGTATAATTTTTTGATGAATATTGAAAAATAATGAATTTTAATTGAAAAATGCCTTTTCATTTAATTTATTTATAAATTTAATTTATATATTAAATTGGTTTTAATTATAATTAGTTCAATTATATATTAATTAATCTAATTTAGTTCATTTTAATTAAGTTAATATTGAAATTGGATATAAAAATATTGTAAACCTTTGATCATTTTTCTCTTTAAAAACCCATATTCTCATTGTGTCTCCTGTATTAATTCAAAATTAAATTCTTCCCCTTATGTTTATGTAATGTGGAAAAATGGATTATATATTTGGAATGATAATAATTTATACTATATAATATGGTAAAATTATTTTTCTACCATAATTATTAGTGAAAACGGTTAGAATTAATTGACGCGGTTAATAGTAAAACTTAGTTTTGTGCATTACATGTGTTTGTATTAAAATTCATTTTACACATAATTATGATTTCTATTTAATTAATTTTATTTCAAATTTAGAATAATTATGTCTAAATTATCAAATAAATTTTATTTTAATTTTATTTTTAAATGATAAATTACCTTGGTAAATAAAAAGATACAATTTACCCTTGTAAAAACCAAAGGGGTAAAATGAAGTAAAATTAAAAACTAAGAAATAAAATGACAAAAATGTATTTATTTTTGTTTGGTGGAGATATTTATCAACAAAATAAACCCTAAACTCCATTATTGATCAATTATTATGGCATATGAGGTAATATTGACCACCCAATAATGAATAATATTTGGTATTTACAAGAATATCACTACTCCTCAATTATAAAAGGGAACTCACTTTTCCCCATTATTCACACATATAAAGCCATTTGGATCGACCAAAATATTAAAAAATAGATTCCAAAATTCTCTGAACTCAACATAGAAGCCTTATTTTGGTCATAAATCCATCCTATGAAGGATTTAGTGCAAACCTAATAAGGATACCCAAAGAAGAGATAATGTTTTTCATTGAGCGTCTTTATTTTATTTCTTTCTCTACATCCTTCAAATATTACTATACCATGATTATATAATAACTTAAATATCATATATACAATTTTATGCTGTTATTTTAATTTTATTACCTATAATATTAGACACTTCCATAAAATGGGTTATGAAATCATCATTCGTGTGCATAGTAGACTACTGCCTCACGAACCGATGTCGTTCATTTTTCCATTGCCACCTCCCACAGTTGTAAATAATGATGGATTTATAGTTTATAAATGATATTTATGATATTTATAATTTTTTTATGATTATTTAATTATTATATAACATAAAACTTCATGATATCTATTTTTTTGGAATATGATAATTTCATTCATGTGTATGGTGGATTATCGTCTCGCGAGAAGATGTCATCCGTCCATGCTTTACATGGAATGTATTGAAGACGGGTTTAAAAAAATATGTGATATATATTTCATAAAAATGATTCTATAATTATAATATATATATATATATATATATCATTTTCTTTTCTTTCTTCCGGTAAGATAAGAAAATGTAAACATCGTTTATGTGTACGTACATCCTACCATCTCCATGAACTGTGTTTTTCATTTACTATCACTAAATTTTATGAATTAATATAAATAAAAAATATAATTAATATATATATATATATATATATCATATTTATATGATATTTTAAATTATTTATATGATTAAACCATGACTGATCTAAGAGGATAAAAAAATAACAAGTTAAAATATATACGAACAATAAATTGGTTATTACACAAAACATAACTTTAATAAGGAATTGTTAATAAAATGGTAATAAAAGGGTCATAATAAAATAATATATGGTATGATATGTATAAATATGATTATTTAATATATTTATAATAAAATTATACTCATTAAATATGAATTTTGAATGAGTACGACAGAAGACAAGACTTAAGGTAGGGTATTTCCGTCCCACTTTTTACTTTCATGAGATGCATGTTATATTCACCACCAATTTAATTTATGTGGTGTATATAATACCCAAGAATGTATGTTATGATTCTTATTCTTAAAATTATTAGGCCTTACATATCCATTTTAGGATCTTTATTTTATAGAGTTTATGGTTCAAAAGTTACCAAATCTATAAGGTATTTTTGTCTCACTTTTCCTTATTTGAGATTTACTTTATGTTATGAACATATATTATTTCATGAGGTTTATATATAGTCCCTTTGACTTGTAATATCTTTAATATATTCATTATCATGATATTTTATGTTTTATTTTATGTTATTATCTCACAGGTCTTATGATTCAATGTTACCAGAGTGGTAAATATTTTATGTTACAATCTCATCATTTATCGAGATTGTTTTTGATTAAGTCTAAAATGTTTAAATATCATAATCTAGCCCACAAGAATTATAATTAATCATATTATACTCTAGTTATTCATGATATATTCATGTAATGTTACCATTTTTACACTTTTTGGTATTTAAGAAAATTAATAAATTATTTTTAAGAAAATTAGACTTCATTTATATCTTTGATCGAAAATCTGTTTTCATCAAAACCATGTCCTCTAAATATGATATCAAAGGTATTTTTGAAGGATATTTTAAGATCATTTTCATGGAAATTGATTTTGAAATTTTTTTATGTTTTAAAATGTTTTTTAAATTATTTTCAATTCTTCCTTTATAAGTTTTCAAGGTTATTTTTCAAAGAAAAGGATTTCAAAAACGAATTTCTCTTAAAATGAGTTTTAAAAGGTTTTAAAATAATATTTAATAATTTTCAAGGTTTTGTTTCAAAAATAAAAGTATTTTTAGATTATTTTATGTTTAAAAAGTGTTTTAAGGATTTTAAAGCTTCTTTTATATGTTTTAATGTTATTTTAAAATAAACAGGTTTTTAAAATGGTTTATGTTTTAAAAAATATTTTTTCAAAGGGGAAATGATATTTTCCCTAATAAATGTTTTAAATAATATTTAAAAAATATTTTCCATCTAAGATGACATATGTTTGTGTTTCCTATTCCTTAATGGGGATATAATACAAGGATTTCATTCATATTTTTTCTCTAAATGGTTTATGTTTTGATGTCATGATGTTTATTAAACCTGTTTCTCTTCCACATGTTATACTTGAGAAAATTCTTATGAAACACAATTCTTTTCACAGGTCATTCTATTATGAAATTATAATGAAACCTATCTCTTTTCAATATATTATGATATGATGAAATGTTTTTGATACCCATTTCATTTCATGGGTAATGATATGACTAATGTTTATGATCTTATGGAACACATAATTTTGGTTTTAATTTTGTGATGGGTGGGTCCTATATCCCCCTCCAATGAATTGGGTAAGGATTTACATATCATGATATTAAAATTCGAAACAAGGTGATAGGCTTGATTAATAATGAGAAACAAATGCATCCTGATCCACAATAGAAAACAAGTGTGTCCTGATCCATAATCGTAAACTCATGAATCTTGATCCAAAATGGGAAATAGGTGTGTCTAGATCCATAATGGGAAATGAGTATATCCTTATCCACAATGGGAAACAGGTGCATCTTGAATCAAAATGGGAAATAGTTGTGTCCTAATACACTAAGGGAAACAAGTGCATTCTAATCCACTATGTTGATGTTCTTGGTAGTAAACTTTGACACATGAATTGTTTTTATATATTTAGTATGGTGCCAAAAATTTATGACATGAGATTATGGTTCATGATTGATTTATGATGAATTTTCACTCTTATGGACCATGTTTTCAAAAATTATAATGTCTTTATTCCATGACATGTGTTTATGATCTATGAAAAGTTAGGTATAAACTTTGTAAGTTATATTCATGATCACATACCCTTACTATTATATTATGCTTTAGTATTATCATAGATTGATATCTCTTCTGTTTACCCTTACTGAGCATCTGAGATCACACTTTCTTATGTTTACTTCCCCAGGTTATAAATAAAGGTTTAGGCAGGGAATTACTAAGAGAATTACTATATGAGGCGATCATTGTGGGAGATATTGAAGATATTTCAGCTAAATATATAATTATTATCCAAGATTTCAAATGCACTAAAATGATATAGTCTTTGGGTGTGTGTTTGTGTAATGTATTGAATATTCATATAAAAATATGTAATATCCATGTATGAGAAGTTTGGTCGCCATAGATGGTAAGAAAGGAAATGTTTAGTTAACATTTTTAAACTAAGATGATAAAATATTAGCGTGATTCCTAAGGACATGTATAAGGATAAGTCTAAGGATGATTCAAAGTATAGTAAAATGTCCTAGAATTTTGGTGATGGATATATTGAGTGGTTTACTAGAAACACATCCCTATATGGATACTACAAGTGGATGTGTCTCATGAATAAATGTACGTAGGGGTTACAACCCTGAAAACAACGTATCGATCTAGACTCAATAGGGAATTGGTGTATGACAGTGGGCCTTGTTGTATGCCTAGTCTGACACTCCTAGAGGATATTCTTTAGAAATTCATAAACCCTTTATGAACCATCATGAAGGATTTAAATAGATAATGACAGTGAATGATCTAGGATAAACCTAAGGTGTCATGGATTAAAGAATAAAGTGTCATTATTTATATATCCTATAAGTTATTTTCATGATTATTTGGTATTCCATTATGATTATAGTTTCTCACACTATGGTTTTTGATTTTAGTTAATGTTGAGAATGAAAAGAAACTAGGTTAACATTGAATGTGATTGAAAATTTACCAATGGGTAGTCAAATGGGATGATGATTATAGTGAAGGACACAATGATTAGGCCTAATATGTTATCACGAAATATGATTAACAACATGCACCTTAACCAACTATCAGACTCACCAAAGAAGAGGATAATAGAGTTAAGTGAGTGTTCGGGTAATGGAGACCATGATGGAAAGAATATTTAGTATCCTATATGTAAAGAATGTGGGAATAAGATATCAATCTAATGTCTCATGTGGACATGAATATAATTTGACCAAGGAATAGAAGGACACAAAGCAATTAATTTCAAAGGAAAAATGAAAAGTTTGGTTAATGCAGTGGATGAGAATAATGGTCTCCCGAAGATATTATCGACTGTTGAATGATTTAAATGTGTAAAGCATGGGAATATTGAAAATATATGTCCTAAGGGTAGAGATCATGAAGAAAATCAACATAGTTTTATGGGTAATGGTTTTATTATTTATGATTAAGAGACTACCAATGACATATAAATGGAAAAGTTATTAAGGAATTAGATGATATAGAATCATTAATAGTTTGATAATTAAGTGGGTTGAATAAAGTATTTACGTATCAGAATTCAATTATTATGTTATATGTATTATAAAATATATAAATATTGTTCAATATAAGTTTTTTGACAAGAACGTGGAAAAATATGTTGAATGTGCTGATGGATTAGAAGACTATTTCAATGGAAGGTTATATTTTTATTATAGGATGGTATCCCTTAATATGATTCAAATTTTGAGAAAATAGTGTTTATTTTAGATAAATAGATGATGGATATGGATACTTTAAACTGGATAGTATTTATGAACTTATAATTGAAAAATTAGTTTTTGATAAAGTTGTTTATGTTATCATTGAAAGAGTATACAACATTATTGGATATATGGAATATTTTCAATAATCTATGGTTATACTCAAGGAATGAGAAAATATTATTTCTTTCATTAAGATTATATGATCATTTATGTTATTAACATGTTTGAAGAGAATACATGATGATGGTATTCACATGTTTGGTATGTGAAAATCAAGAGATACTATATGATATATGGGGGAATAATGTTAAGTTTATTTTGAGAAATTTAGTGACCTTGTTTTTAGATTTTTAATTTTGTAAGGATTATAAGGATAACCATTTATAAAATGGTTTAAGTTGAACTTTGGTTGAGGTTTTAGAGATTAATGTATTACTTTACCATATAAAGATTTATGTATATGGGATAAGATTTGATAACCATTTTGTTGTGATGATAACTAAAGATAGATAGAATGAATTATCATTCTATCTATGGATATTATGGTTTATTACAACTTCTAGATTTAAAAATTCACCTTCATTTCTTGGAGTAAGAGATGAAGTGTAAATATATCAAGGAATAACCAAATGGTGAAATTATTATTATGAAATGGAATGAAATCAAGTAACTATATCTTCTTGTGAATATTCTTCAACTTTAGAAAAAGGATCTTGAAATAAAATGTTGGTTGATTATCATTATATTATATGATAACAATGAACTTTTTCAAAATTATTTGGTTTATAGTTTTGTGGCCATTAAATTTTTATTTATCACCCACATTCTTGTTACTGGTTACTTTACCACTCTCTATATTTATTTACGTTTTCCCTTGTCCAAATATTCACTTCCCACCTATGTTATCCTATGTGGAAACCTTGTAATGAGTTAATTTTAGATTACCGTTATAATTCCAAATATCCCTTTTAAGGTAAGTTTTTTATTAATTTTTACAATTTGGGTTTCTATGCTGAATTTTTTCAAATTTTAAACCTTTATTGATGAAGATGAATTTTTAGGGAGAAATTCATTTTAAGGGGGGTAGAAAGTAACAACCTAAGATTTTGTGAAATGTTTTTTTCAAATAAATTTAATATTTTAAATATTTTTTGGTATATGAAATATATAGTTTATCATTTCATAAATGCATCATTGATTTATATTTTCTTAAACTCATAAACTAGTTTCCTCAATATCTCGCATTACATGAAAGACCAACTTTTACCAAACGATAATATATTATTAACATTATTATTTAATAAATCTCATAGCTATTGGAATGGAAGATATGAATAGGATTATATAAAATATAAAATATATAGTTTACACATACTTTTTGTTTATATATTTATTATAAATACAATAACAATAACTTGAAAGAAAAAAATGATTTTTTAAAAAATTATATTTTTTTTCCAAAAAGGCAGTTTTGTCACCTTTGGAACACAATTTTTAAAATTATTTTTTAAAAAATTTTAAAAATTAATTTTATAAAATAAAAATTATTTATTGAATAAGTATTTAAAATTATATTAGAGGGATTTTCTGGTATTGTTTTGAAAAGTTTCGTTTTTTGATGAATAGTGAAAAATACTGAATTTTAATTGAAAACTAAATTTTTGTTTAATTTATTTATAATGTTAAATTATATTTGAAATTTATTTTAAACTATAATTAGTTCAATTATATATCAATTAATACAATTTATTTTATGTCAATCAAATGTTAATTGAAATTGAATATTAAAACATTGAAATTTTTTGATCATTTTTCTCTTTAAAATCCCCCTTCATCATTGCATCGATATTAATTTGAAATTAAAAATTTTCAATTATGTTAATGGAATTTGGGAAAATAGATTCCATATTTAGAATCATTAAAATTTATATTATCTAATAAGGTTAACATAATTTTTTACCATAATTATTAGTGAAAAAAACTAAAATTCATTAACGTGATTAAGGTTAAAATGGGGTTTTTAATATTACATGTGTTTGTATTAAAATTAATTTTACACATATATATGATTGTTATTTTATGAATTGGAATTAATATTTATAATAAATAGGTATAAATTATATAATAAATATCATTTTAATTTTAAACTTAAATGATAAATTATATAGGTAAATGAAAAGATACAAGTTACCATGGTAAAAACAAAATGTGTTAAATTGAATAAACATAAAGAATAATGAAAAAATGATAAAAATGCATTTATTTTTTTGTTATGGAGGTTTTTATAGGAAATATAATCCCTAAAATCCATTAATTATCAATTTTGGAGGCACATTAGGTTATATGTACCTCCCAATAGTGAATACATTTTGGTGTTTACAAGAATGCAACTCCTCTTCAATTATAAAAGGGAACTCACTCTGCCCCTTCTTTACACTTATAAATCCATTTTTCTCAACCAAAACCCACAAAAATCACTTCCAAAATTCTCTTAAAACATCCTAGAATCCTTAGTTTTTTCATAAATCTAACCTAGGAATGATTTAGTGTAAACCTAAGGAGGATACCCATAGAAGAGACAATGCTTTTGAATGAGCATATTTATTTTATTTCTTTCTCAAACTCCTTAAATTATTATTATACCATGCTTATATAATTACATAAGTATCATATATATACTAATATGTTTTTATGTTAAGGTTATGGCCTATAATCAAATACACATCCATCAAATGGGTTTTAAAATTATCATTCATGTGTACGGTAGACTACCACCTCACGAACTGATATCATTCATTTTTCCAATATCACATCACATGGTTGGAAAAATGATGGTTTAACAGTTTATAAATTATATTTATGAAATTTATGTTGTTATTATTATTCTTTGATTATTATATCACACATAACTTCATGATTTCCATTTTGTAGGAATATGATAACATTTTTCATGTGTACGGTGGAATGCCGCCTCACGATGTGATTTGATTCATTAAAGCTTTGTATAGAATGCATTAAGGATAGTTTTAATAAAAATATGTGATATATATGACACAATAATTATATTTTAATGATAATATATATATATATATATATATATAATTTTATTTTATTTCTTTCAAGACGACATGAAAAAGGAAACCGTGTTCATGCATATGTATGGCCTACTGACTCCTTGAATGGTGTATTTCATTTCCCATCACTTAATTTTATATATTAATATAAATTTATATATACTGAATATATATAATATTTTTATAATGTTTTACATTATTGAGATGATTATTATTTAAAATATAATATTAACAAGAAATTTTTAATAAATGGGTAATAAAATGGTCCTATGAAAATAATATATGGTATGATTTATATAATTATTATTCTATAATAGATTTATAATAAACATATATTTATTATATATGAGGTTTTAATGAGTATGAAATAATCAAAGACTTAAGTTAAGTGATTTCTATATCCCTTTATACTTATGTGGGACACATGTCATATTCACCACATATTTCTTTTATGTGTTATATGTAATTCCCATGAATCTATGTTATGATGGTTCTCTTGAAAAATATTGGGGTTTACATATACATTTTAGGATGTATCTTTCACGGGGTTTACGTTTCAAAACTTACCAAAGTTTTAAGGGTTTTTAATCTCAATTTTATTTCTTTGAGATGTATGTTATGTTATACACCTATATTCTTTTTGAGGTGTATATACATCCCCTTTGAAATGTAATATCATGAATTTATTAATCCTCATGATATTTTACATTTAATTTTATGTTATTCCCTCTCGAGGATTATGATTCAATATTACCAAAGTGGAAATGATTTTATGTTACAATCTCATCATTTATCGAGATTGTTTATGATTTTGTATCCAATGAGGAAATATCCAGTTATACCACTCAATAATTATTATGAGTTTTATTATCCTATTATTACTAATGATATATTCAAGTAATGTAACCATTTTTACAATCTTTATCACTTAATATAATTTTTAAAATATTTTTATTAAAATACACCTTTATTTCTCTCTTAAGTTAGAAATCTATTTTCTTCCCAATACATGTTTTATAAAAATGTTTTTGAATATTTTTTTAAAATATATTTTTTTCTCAATTAAACGAAAAAGTATTTTGAAAATGTGTTATGTTTTAAAAAGTGTTTTAAATAATTTTCAAATATTTCTTTATAAATTTTCAAAGTTATTTTCAGAGAAAAGGATTTCAAAAATGTATTATGTTTAAAAAGTGTTTTAAAGGATTTTCAAAGCATCATTTATAAGTTTTAATGGTTATTTTAAAGTAAAATTATTCCAAAAATGTTTTATTTTAAAAAATTTAATGATTTTCAAATATTCATTTATAAATTTTCAAGGATTTTTTCAGATAATTGTTTTTCAAAATTTTTAATGTTGTCAATAAGAAATTTTCTAATAGAAAATGATATTTTCCTGAAGAAATGTTTTAAATTATCATTAAAAATTATTTTCCATCGAAGATGATATCCTTTGGTGTTACCTATAACTTAGTGGGGATATGATCCAAGGATACCATTCACATTCTTTCTCTAAGCGGTTTATGTTATTGTGGTATGATGTTTATGAAACCCATTTATATTCCACAAGTTATACTATGAGGAAATACATATGAAACTCACTTCTTTCTATGAGTTATTCTATGATGAAATGATTATGAAAATTATCTATTTTCTATAGGTTTTGATATGATTAAATATTTATGACAACTATTTCATTTCATGAGTTTTTATATGATGAATGTTTATGATCTCATGTCACAAATAAATATAATTTTAATTATGTGATGGGTGAGACATATATATACCTCTATTTAATTGGGTAAATATTTATATATCATATGATTAAAATTGGAAACTAGTTGAAAGGATTCATCTACAATGGGAAATGGGTGTGTCCTGATCCACAATGGGAAACAGGTAAATCCTAATCCACAATGGGAAATGAGTGAGTCCCAATCTACAATGGGAAACAAGTACATCCTGATCCAAAATAGGAAATGGGTATGTCCTGATCCATAATGGTAAACGTGTGCCTTATGATCCTGTATTGGGAACATGTTCATCCAGATCTAATATGTTGATGGTGCTGGTATTCAACCCTAAAACATGAAATGATCTTCTATATTAACAATTATTTCACACTTATATTACATGATATTATGGTTCATGTTTTATTTATGACGATTTCTCAGTCTTATGGCATATTGTTTCTAAAGTGATATAGTCTTTATGACATGAATCATGTTTTTGATCCATGATACATTGGGTATAAACTTTATAAGTTATGTTCATGATCACATACCCTTATACTTATCTTATGATTTTATATGATCATAGGTTTATTTATTTTATGTTTACCTAGAGTAGGAATTTGATCTCACCATTTATTATGTTTCCTTCCCCAGGTTACGAATAAATATTTAGGTATGGTATTCCCAAGAGGAATATTTTTATGAGGATATCATTATAGGAGATGTTGAAGATCATTCACCAAATTAGAATACTATACTCCAAACTTACAAAGGCACTAAACTATTGCAGTCCTCAGGTTTGTGATTATGTAATGTATTAAATATTCATCTAAAAAAATGTAATATCCATGTATGAGAAGATTGGGTCACTATAGAACTCAAATAGAGGAAGATTCTAATCCCATAATTCTTTGAAGTCTATCAAGAATTCTCTAAAAATTTTCTCAAGTGTTTGGATAGTTCACTAAGATTTTCCAACAATTCAGGGTGATAAATCATACTAATGTTCAACTCAATGTTTTGATAATTTTGGAGTATCTTACATAAAATAGAGGTAAATATTTAATCTTGGTTAAATAAAATTGATATTGGTTCTCCACGAAGCCACACCACTTATTAGATGTATATATTTTCATGTTAATAAAATGATAAGTCTTCTCTATTAATAATTAAGTAAGTTTTCTTTGTAAGATGATCCAACACAACCCATATAGAATTATTACCTCTATATTTATTCAGAAGATAAGTGACAAAGTTTATGGTGATTTTTTCCATTTCCATGTATGAATGAGTAATGGTTGCATCACCCCCTTTGAATTTTTTGTTTTATCCTTCACTTGATGACTTACCATAAATATTGATGTATATTATATGTTTTCTTTTCTACATATTGTCACAACAATAGTCTTCTAGTGGATATTAATACATATTTATTTTCCCTAGGTGTATGGAGATGGTTGATCTATGTGAATCATTTGAAAACTCCTTTTTTATATTAGGATTTAACGGTACACATATTCAGGACCAAAATATTTCAACATCTTCTTTATAAATTTTGAACTCCAAGGATTTCCCTTTTCTTATAGCTACCATTTTCTTTTGTATATCCACATCATCTCTTTAAGAATCCTTTATCATCTCAATATGAGATGGTTGATAAATCATTTGATAAAGAAATGATGATATTCTTTACATTATGAATCTCATGTCTATCTTTTATAAGTCTAATAATATTATATCCTTCTCAATTTTTATCATTGATAAGTTTGTCAGATCATTTATACTCAAGGAATCTTATACATTATTTTATTTCCTAGAATGGTAGTGGATTAAGAATTCACAGTCCTTGATCAACTCGAACTATCTTCACTAGATCATATTAATCACTATCTATGTGAATATGTATCTAAGTATCTTATGATTAGTATATATTCAACACTTCTCCACATATAGATGTTTTTCCATATTTTCAATGTAAATATCACTGCATCCAACTCTATATCATGTGATGGATAGTTCTTCTCATGATATTTAAACTTCCTTGAGGAGTATAATATCACTTTATCATTATGTATTAGTGCATATCTCAATAAATTCATTAAAACATTGATTTATACTATGAAATCTTCTCTACTTAAGTGAAACATGATTACCTATGTAGTGATAATCCTTCTTTTCAACTCCTTAAATGTCTATTTACATTAAATAGTCTATAAAAACTTTAATCAATTCTAATCTAGATTGCTTAGTAGGTTTGAAAATTATGAGAAGTTCCTTAAAAATTTTGGTTAATACCTAGATAGACCAAGTAAACTATGTATATCCATTATATATTTTGGAATGGGACACTCCTAAATCGCCTTTATCTCATAAGGTTCCATAGAAATCCTTTTGATGATGATAAAATTCCCTAATACTAATACTTCCTCCATCAAAAAGTCATATTTAATACACTTTTTATATTTCTTCTACTATTGAAAAGTCTTCAGCACAATATTCAAATTCTCCTCATAATACTAATTTCTTTTAGAGTATATTAGAATATTATCTATAAGGACTATAAAAAATTTATCAATGAAATCTATAATCACTATATTCACTGTCTCTATTAACATTTCTGGTGTATTAATGAGTCTGAAGGGCATTACTATGAACTCTTAGTGTACATACCTTTTTCAGAAGGCAGTCTTTGGAATATCTTCCTTATTCACCTTTAATTGGTGATTTCTTGATTTAAGGTCCACTTTATAAAAATATTATTCCCAATATAGTTGATCAAAATATTTGTTCATCTATGGAAGGGGATAATTGTTCTTTATCATGATTTTTTGTAGTTCATGATAATCAATGCAGAGGTTCATTGACCCATCCTTATTCTTGATGAATAGGACTAACACACCCCATGGTGAAGCACTCGGGTGTATAAAAACCTTTTCCAAATTCAATTTTAATTGATTATTTAGTTATTATAACTTAATGGTGGACAATATATATGGAATATTTGATATGGGTAGAGATCCATGTATAAGTTCAATTGAGAACTCAACCTCCCCATTAGGAGCAAGACCATGAAACTTTTCAGGTAACACATGAGTATAATACCTATTAATGGTAATCCCATAAATAATGATTATCTCCTTCATCTTAATCATTTTGGATAGATATTATTGCTCATAAGGAAATAATATTCATTATTGAGAAGAATATTCCAAATAATATTCATCATATGACTTACACTTGTAAAAAATTGGGGGATGAATTAGAGTGTTAAGAATGATATCCCTCTCCCAGTAGTTGATGATGGATTTATATAAGGATAGTCAATCCATTCCCAATATAGCATCAAACTAAACTAAAGGAAGTTAGACAATATTATTTGTAGGGTTAATTACACAAACATTGACTAGGGAGGACTTATATAACTCGGATTAAATAGTTTCTATTTTTGTTTTTCACACAGATAGATAAGACCCCATGTTTTGAGGTGCTATTTCAATTGTTCTAGTAAACATAAATGATATGAAAGAATTCATAGAACCATAATAACATAGTATGCTCTCTATGATTGAATGATTAACTAGAATACATGTCACCGTATTATTTTCAGGGTCCACCTCTATGGTAGTTATATCATATTCCCTTCCTTGCTCTCTAGGACTTATAGGTAGTTGTCATTGATTATCTCTAAAAACAAATGGATTAGAGAATTTTTTCACATAATCAACATGATCCTTGTAGTTGAAACGCTATACTTCAGGATGATAGTAGATCTAAACATTATTTTCCTTTATCACATTACAGGGTTTATTCACATCCCTTCAGCATTGATTAGCTAGGTTCCCCTCTCTTTCACACTTAATACATATTCGATATCCCTTGAGACCACATCTTAGATGCATCTTCCCACATTTTTAACATGTAGGATTTTGGGTTTTATTTAAACCATGATATTTTTCCATCGATCCTCCTAAATTAAAATCCATTCTTCACTTTTTATCTCTAGGCCTATGAGACCACTTAGCATCAACAATATCCATATCAACCTTAAAGGCATAACAGAAAATCTCTTCATAGTTATAAATGTATTTAATCACTAAATATTTATGTAGACTCACCATTAATCCATTAGTAAAATGGTCCACTTTAATTTTTATGTTGATGATAAAGTTGAAGGAGTACCATAAAAGCCTTGTGAATTTTTACTTGCACACCCTGATAGACTCATCTTACTTTAGCTTCAGTCCAAGGAACTCCCTCTCTATTTTAAGGAGAGTTCGAGGTAATTATTTATTGAAAAATATTTTATTCAATTCTTTCCATTTTATAGAATCAATTTTCTTTTCAGACTCTGTGTTCATGATCAGTGTCCACTTCTAATCAACTTCCCCTTGAAGACGATAGATATCCAACATGAATTTATATTCTACTAAGCATTAAAGGAAAAATAATGTATTCTCAATGGAGTTAATCGATTTTTATGTGATGAGGGGATCAAAATATGTATTAAATTATGGAGGTATGTTTTTCATAAATAAATGGACCAAAAAATTATATTTATTAGGATAAAAATTTTGTTCAACATGATTTAAGTGATTATTAAAATCATGAGTCAAATTATCCACTATTAAAATGAATTTACCAGATCCTTCTCCCATAAGGGTGGGCATATCATTAAGAAAATTATCACATTACCTATCATGTTATTTTTTAGCATGGTTCCTCCTATTTCCCGACATTAACTAAATTAATGAAAAAATGGATGAAAATAATTTAACTAACAAACATATAAAATGTAAATTATATAAAAAGAAGTAATAACATATAAATTAAAAGTATATCCTAACATATGATTCTTTTTGTTTCAATATAGGTTATCCTTGGTAATTATTCATATTGGGTTTTCGAACAAAACAATCTAAAAAAGTACTTCATAATGGTTCATAAAAAGTTTGTGAATTTGTTAAATCATATCCCATAGGAGTGTCAAACAATTTTTGTTACAAGGAATATTTTTATTCAACCACGTGATGATCGATTAAAATCCCAATGCACCATTTTTGGGGTTATTATCCCTTGGTATAGCTATTCTAGATCCACATCTACTTTTAGTATCCTGATAGGGATGCATTTTCTTGGAGTCCAATCACTCTATACTTCACCAAAATATCTAGATATTTTAATATACATTGACATATCCTTACGGTTATCACTAAATTATTCTTGTGTAAATCCCCCAAAATAACTAGACCATCCTCTGATATCAACTATGGTTACCTAATCCTTTTACGCGCATTATTACACGATTTTTGACATAAATATACATAAAATACAACCAAAGGATTCAAATTCCTATTTTCTCTGAAATAACAGGTTAATAGAACAAAAACATAAAACTAAAAAAACATCATTATTTTAAAATCCATAATGAGTCACTAATTTCCTTTGAGCTCCTAAAATTACATAGGATGTCATGGGTAATTCATAAAAGAAAGAGATGATCTAAAATCCCAATTAAGGTAGGAATAAGGGACATGAATCAATTGTACATGTGTGAGAATAATCATTATATAATAATAATAATATCATCATTATAATAATTAGGGAAACATTTGATAAAGTCATGGAATGTGGCATATGAATAATAATGAAACATTATAGCATAATGGTCAAATAACACCCATAGTTAATAATTATATCATCATGTTCACACATAACATATTTTCATAAATTGAAACATCATAATATCATGAGATATATTTCATTACTCAATTAATTAGAGGGATTTATAATTTTGGTCTCACCCATCACATCATAAAATGATCATAATCATGTTTTCCACATAGAACGTAAAACAATCATAGTCATGAAATAACCACATGGAAATTAATGGGTTTCATAAGGGTTCCATAAATAATAGTTTTAGGAATAAATTTTTAGGTTTCAAAATTAATAATGGAATTATATTTTGGTATAAAATATCATCATTCTTGAGTGGATAATAAACAACTCTATAGGAGTCAATATTTTTTTTGGAAATTTATGTCTTTTAAAAAGAAGCTTGTAAATGGATTAGAAAAAAATTATAAAGTGCAGAAACATGTTTATAATCAAAAGAAAAGGTAATGTGTAGTGAAAATATATTTTAGGCACATTATAATAACATCAATACAAAAAATTACATGAAAGATTCATAACCCAAAAGAAGGAATTGGGTTCAAAAATCCCCTTACCTTCAATCGCTCTTTATTTTTTCGCTTTTCTACCTCCTAAATAAAAAATATAGGCTTATAAAAAAATAAAACCACAAGTTTAATATTTTTATTTTTCACCATTTATCAATTGTTATCATTTTATTTTATTTCTTATTTACTTTTGTTAATAGTGAAACGTTTTGATATCATATTTTTCTTAAACATTTCCTTTTTTTTATTTCTATATTTTTGATCAAGGTTATTTAAAAATAATTATAATTAATTAAAAAAGATTAAAATAAATATATTTATACATTTCTATATCATAAATAATTTATCATATCCATTCATAAGGGTGGTGACAAAAAAGGAGTTAAAAAAACCTCGGTGGCAGTTAATCGATTTTCAACATGACATTGTCTAAAGAAGAAGAAAGAGAAGTATATAATATAAAAACTACATAAATATAATTTTAGTAGGTTAAAATCATTAATATAATTTTAATATACTTATTAATTAATATTAGAATATTTTTTAAATGAATTTTTAATAAGGATAAAAAAGATGAAACTGAGAGAAAAGTTAATAAAAATTACACTTTTCTTGGTGTTGCTTCTCTTATATGGAACTAAACTACCTTAATTCTTGGATTATATTTACTAAAAAACATCACTAAGGGTGATAAATGTCTTAAGAGAGAGTATTTGGATGATCATTATCTTTGGTAAGGAAAGTTTTTTTTCCAATGGGAGGGAGATGTGTTATTTATACATGATGAGAGGGATATTTTTGGGATAAAATATTGAATAAAATAATATATCCAAGGTAAACCATGTAATAGTGATATTTTTTACATTATAAAATATATTTGAATTATGTAACTTGATGTTAATACTTTCCAACACTTTTTATTCTGAATTTATTAGTTTAATCAAAATGAAAGGTGGAAAATTGTCATAAATATTAATTTAATGGAATACATTAGACATTGCACAATGGAAAGTACATTTTAGGTTTAGAAAACATGTTTATTGAATTTAAATGAATCATTAATAATAATATATGCGTTTTTGGTTTAGGAAAAGTTTCTATAATTGATTACATCATTATTACGTCAAAAATATTATAATTGAAAATACACCGGTTGCAAAATACTCTATTTTTACTATTAAAAATTAAAGTATTTCATAAAATTATCAAAAAAGTCACCATTTTATCATAATAATTTTTATCATAGGTAATTTTATTTTTTATATAAATTTTTGGATTTTTAATAAATTCATTAAAATAAATTTTATTAAAAAAATTATATTTTCTTTTATTTTATAATCGTAATATTTATTTTATGGAAATATAATTTTTATATTTTCATAAATTAATCATGATAAATATTATAAATTTTAAAATTTACTTATTTATAGTCCAAATTATTATTCTAACAGTCATGTTACTATTTGTAACCGTAAGGTTACTATTCATAATGGTTACGTTACTATTCAAACGATCATATTACTATTCAAACAGTCTTATCACTACTAAAAAATTAACCATTATTGACCGCCCGTCGATTGCCAATGGCAGTCGCAGTTGGCCCATCGCTGAAGGCCAATAAAGACCACCACTGGTGGTCACTATAGGGTCTCCACAGCCAACCGCGAAGGCAGATACTGGGAGGAGTAGAAGAGACCACCCTAGGTGGTATCTAAAGCTTTAAAAAATGAGATCATTAGCGACTGCATGAGGTGGTTTCTAACTTGTGATTTAAAAAAAACAAATCATGCTTTTGACATAAGTCAAAGAGCCAAAAAAATCCAAATAAAACCTCCTCCTAAAGACAGAGCACAAGTAGAAGGTTCATTATGGCTGTGTGTTTTTATTAAGTGGAATCCAATTGAAATTTAGAACTAACCCAAGGTGAACAAAATTCTGGAAGTGATCACCAAGATAAAATATACTCTACCATCAAGCTCACTGAAGAATCAATGACCACCCCCCATGACAAGATCAAATAAAACTTAATAAATGAAATCAAAACTAAAATAAAAAAGCAATAAAACTACCATCACTTCCTTGATATTATCTAGGACCATCCACAACCATGTGTACGCCTTCTTCTTCCAAATATAGAAACACTTCTACCACAAAAAATTTACCATGAATGGGAAAGAAAATTAAAAGTCCAAATGAAACCTAAAACTTACAATATGCTTCAAACTCTAGTGATTCATACTCACACCAATGATCATGTGATCCCTCACACAATGTTAATCTCAACAGAGGCTCTAAATATGCCATCGACGCACTCCCTCCAACAAGAATACCATCATAATTATCATGGAAATCAACTACCTTGTAAGTATATCAGGGAGGAAAGATTGAAAGACCGTGTAATAAAACATAGGAGTACGAGGAATACCCAATCACCTTGAAACCTTTACATGAGATAGATAATGGAATAGAAGTGAAAGCCTATGAACATTAAAAAACCAACCACACACACTTTACAAATATGTTATTGGAAATTCTATCACCACACCTCCATGTTAGACTAAAATTAATTACAACATGATAACATAAGAAAAAAGAGTAGATAATTAAAGTAGGCTACATTTAATAGTGTGTCACAAATGCAAAATTATCTACCATAATCAAAAACCAAAAAACTGTCAAGATATCCTAGAGATAACCACCATTATATTCCCAATCAATTATAAACATCATCTCACCTAAAAAAAGTGGGGTCAACTATGATGAGCCTAGATAAAAGATCAATGGAGGAAACCTAAATAGGCTATTAACTATAAAATAATAGAATACAGCTCTACAAAAATGAATGAATGAGGATAATGTAAAAGGTAATAAGGATAAAACAAACATGAATTGATCCACTAAACAGTGTCAAAAGGGGGGATGTCATTGCGACCATGTTGGTATGATAAATATAATGATGATTCTATATTCAAGAGTCCTGAATCATATTTTGATTAAGAATTTTTTAAAAATGGAAATGAAATATTTCATAACTTCTGAAATATTGGAAGAAAATATGTATAAAGAAGAAACTATATTGATAATGAATTTGGCCTATAATTCCATAGAGTAATCATTTTTCAAGAAAGGAGTAGATGTTAAATCTATGGCATCTGATTATTTAAACATCCGGTATACTAATTTTTATTCAAAAATGTTTAATTTTGAACAATCATTGGTTAATTTTTATCCTCATGTAACCGATTGGGTTATCCACAACAAGCTTGTCAGTATTGAGCTGTGAATTTCATGTTTGGTTCTTAAACGTGTCTCAATAAAGTGGCCTAAAATTAAAGAAATATTGGTAAAATATAAACAACCATAAATAGTCATCAAACATATGAAATATAATTATTCTTTATGGTAAAGTTGAAAGGTTCATGACTAAAATATTCTTATAAATTCAAAAAATTTATTTAATCATTTCATGTAACATAAGAATAACTAAAAGATACCTTCAGCAAGTGAATGATTGAACTTGTAGAAATAGTTTCTTGATAATGGAAGGATACTTGGGCTAGATCAGTCCCATCTCCAATCAAAAATTACTTCGACATGAAACTTCAACAGCCACCTACAATATCATATCACAATGATGAAGTTAACAGAAAGGAAAGGGACATAAAAATAGGCTAATAAACATATTCTTGAATTCACTCTGACCACCTTCTGTTTCACTCACCTATTCAATGTAGGCCCATTGAATATCCACAATGGTATGTATCAGTTTACCTCTTTGAGGAAAATCCCATAAAATAATAAATCAAACCTGTTAAAAGACAAATTGTAGAAAAAAAATACACAACATAATTAACAATAGTATTATTAAATACCTCTTTATATATCAATACTCTAATCAATGTAAAAAATATCACCATATTTATGCCTTATATGATACAACCTAAACCTATAAAGAGAAGATCCTCTTATCCATCATCATATCTAATTCCATGAACTTAAAATTTTCTAGCATATGATTATTTCCTATTGTCTGCAATCAATTCGAACAGCCGAAGCACAAGATTTGGATGGCATGAAAACAATAAAACAACTAGTAAACACAATACAGTGACACTACAAATTCTTTCTTGATAAAAAAATAAAAACATAAACATGTTTCCTATATTTTATAATGAAAAAAATCCACATAATTTATCTCATGGAATAGATATATAAAATTAATATTGAATAAACACTATAGATCATAACCAGGGATAAGAAAAAACCTCTACCATAATGCCAATTAATTTTGATGGTGCCTCTCCCATATATGTAAAGAAAGATTCATTTATCCTCTTCCATATAAATGGAATGATACAAAAAAATAGAATTATAGGAACATATATATGATGAAAACAATAAGACACTGGTTGACCACATTAAAATAATAATAGAATAATATTTGGTTATTTCCATAAAGAATATATTTAGGGAAAAAAGTACTTTTATGGGTGATCGAGTATTAGGAAAATTCTAGAAGATCATGAATATATAATGTCACATTCTTTAAGAAAAATAATCACATGAACCATAAGAGACTGTTAATGAAGAACTATAAATAAATATAATTATAATCAAAGTTGTATATCTAGTGCATCTAAGGTAAACCACAATCAACATGTATCGCATATGTAAGAATCAAAGTCACTGAGAATCATAAAAATTATTATATTTAAATGATTTGTTTTTTTATAGATACACATATAAGCTTGTACACCAATGCCATAATAGAATTAATACGAGGATTCAAACAAATTCCTAAAGAAAATAGTCCATTCAAAAATTATGTGGTAGTCATGTGCTGATGGGTGGAAAATCATTCGCTGAAAACCAGGTAAATTCAGTGTTATGCATGAAAAATATGTTCCCAAAGTGTACTGGAGAAATTTTATAGTGTATATAATTTTTTTTCAACAAAATAGTATACCAAACCAAGTTTTAAATAATAAAGAGAATACAACAACAAAATATAGCTACATAGCAGGTGGATTCAATAATGAAATATGTTATAGGAAATAGTTAAGGATAATATAATTCAATAACAATTTGTAAAATAGATGGCCTGCTAGGTTGAACAAAGTGGAGTGAATGATCACTGGAGAAACTCTCAAATTATTATACAAAATGATTTTATTTTATTAGATATAAGATACAATAATTTAAAATATTAAGAATGTGATATGTAGGAATAAGAAAAGACTAAGAAGAATCAATTATTTATACAGTGATACATACATTTTTAGAAAATCAGCAAAGAAAAAGCACCTCACCACTTCCTGTTTTTGAAAATATTGAATCATAAGTAATTATTATCAATTTGTGATATATAATTTTATTATATCAATTTATTGAATCGTTCATTCAAATGCATCATGGTGAAACATTTTTTTAAATACTTGAAGTTAATGGCTAAATTTTTTCTCAATTCTAAAAAGAGGGTGAAGCACATGATCAAGTATAGAATCCCAAATTGTATTTTAAAGTGTATCTCATGAATTTGAGTTCATTTAATAATAAAATGAGAATAAAGTATCACAAAACTCATTGGTCAAAAAGAAATAGAGATTCCTACGTCGAAATGAATAATTAAAAGGAAACAATGAGTTAGAAAATAAAAAAACAAAAATTATTTCTTAGGGAAATCATTATGATGTAATTGGGAACAAAAAGAATTCAAAAACCAAAAGATTACATAGAATATTTATATGGAAGATGTCATACACACTTCCAAAATATCTTTGATGGAGAAATATGTACTCATGTAGAGAACATATATTTTATGGGTACCTTAACAATAAGAACTATCTAACTACAAGAACCACTTAAAGTAGAACCACTCGACATTCATACAAAGGAATTGTGTGAAACTGAGAGATGTGTTGGAAAAACTATGAAAACTTAACAATAAAGGATTGTAAATCAATAACTAAGTGAAATAATGAGAGGGAAATTATTATTTTACAAGTAGGGGATATCCTTTGCCTCAAAACAGATAACATAACTGATTGGATCTACAAAGCATTCCTCGAGGGATCAACATCGTCTTGATTTACCACCAAAAAATGGAAGGTAAAATTCAATACTCATAATATCAATAGAGATACTAGAATTACAGAGTGTAGAGCCTATGTTAAGTGGCTGATAAATTCTTTTTAAAAGTTTATTTTCCCAAATTCCAATTTTACTTTAATATTGATATGAAAATAATAATTCCAAAAGTAATGTTGTAAAAATAGAAACGAGTTCACTTATTATTTAATAGTGGAATGTAAATATTCTTATAAGAATGATAATTTGATGAAAAATCAACTGAATATGAGATACCAGGAAGAAAAAATAAACGAAGATGGAATAAAACTAACCTAAAATACCAGAAACCTAGGCCATGGAGATCTATAGATTCTAGAGGCATAGACAGGGGCAGTGGTGGAGGTGGAGGCTGAGAAAAAATAGAGGGTGGGATGGTAGTGAGGGAGGATGTATGGAGGAAGTGGCTCCTAGTGCGGTGATAGTGGTGGAAGTGGAGGTTGAGTGAGGTGTGTGGGAGGAGTGGTGATAGGGGCTCCGAGTTTGGAAGCGATGACGAGTGAGGTGAGAGAGAGGGGCGGTGGCAGCGAGTCTCTGCACAAAGGGAAGGGGTCAAGAGGAGGGTTAGGTTATGGAGGGGAAGAGATTTGGGGGTGGGGGTGGGGGGGAGGTGCGATTACACCCATATTTTTTCAAGTCAGCGACCACCATTGGTGGTCACTTGTTCCAGCATGCGTAAAAACCTAGATTTCTAATAGCGTATTACCTCTTATAAATACCACTTAATTCATTCATTTATTATTCACTTCAATTCCTTCAAAATTTATATGTTTTCATTTTCTGAGATTTTGATTTCTTTACCAATATTCAGTTTCTTTTCTATAGTTTTGTTCATGGGGTTGATGATTATAGCTGATTGGAAGGATATAAATTTTACCATTCTAATTTTCTTTTTTATGTTTTTATCTCAATTTAATGTTTTGAATTTTTATGGGTTTAGATGAATTCAAATATAATGATATAATTTAATGAAATTAAGTTTTTTTAGTTTCTATTTGTGTTGTATGTGTATAATACTATAAAATATAACACACAAATATTAAATAAATAAATTGAAGGACACCAAAACACCCTGAGAGGGGAGGGGTGAATTAGGGTGTCGAATTTTTCTTCAAAAAATGATGGAGCTTATTCCCAAATTAATAGGAACCTGTTAAACCTGTCTAATGTGAACACACAGTAAACAAACAATCATAGGCAAAGAGGTAACACAACAATTTTACTTGGTTCGCCACTATAGGATAGTCTAATAAGCATACCACCACCACCAAATATAATTTTTTTATTAAAAAGCCACTTTAAGGGAAAGTGGGAAACCATAGTCCACCAAACAAGAACCGCTACCTACTAAAAGATCTCACAAAATTATTAAACACCAGACTAAGATTATTTGAGTCAGAAACTCTATATAATTCCCAGTGTAGAGTACTAACCTAGATGTCTAGATCCTCCCAGATAAGTTCTTTGAGGTGGGTAACCATTCTGTCCATTGTATGAATGAATTCCTTTGAAAACTATCCATTATTTGTGGATAGATTCTTCTTATATGGACCACCTCTCTTTTACATACCCATCTTCCTTTATGGGGTACAATGCCCCATAAAAATCCTTCCATAAACAGTCTCCATGGAACTCTTTTCATTTCACAGAATCCTCCATCACAAACCTATTATTTCACAGAGTTGTATTCCCACGAACCACTACAGACTTCCCTGAATTCCTCCCAGATTTCTAATCAAAATATCTCATCCTAATTATGGTATTAATGGTCCTTTTATATACAAATAGATATGAAAATATCAATAATCCAATTTCCCCAAAGTTTTGATGCGGTACAACCTTCACTACAGACCATGTTCTCCCGTGAAAAATTTTCCATCTACGGTCCTCATAGTTCCATTATTTGTTTGTGGTAGTCGATGTATTCTTTGTACAAAACCCTTTTCATCTCCTCAAATCTCTACCTCATTTTGGCGAACAAAACCCTATGGGTTTTTTTTGTAAATCTGTAGATAAATTCAATGAAGCACCAGCCAAAATAAAAACCTAATACGTGAGAAGCAAAGAACCCAACACTCTTAGTCTATGTGGGAAAATATCTATGTAGATAATAAGAGTATAAGCTTGAATTGAGTTCTCGTGTCTGAAAATTCTTAAATATGTCCAATCTAGTTGTCAAAAACCTCCAACCAGAAAACCATTTTTTAAATCTCCCTTTTTGTTTCAAAATACTCCTACAACTTCTCATTTCTCATCCAACCTTCCAGTATTGAATTTATCCATTCTCCCCCAATGGAAATAAACCCAAATAACCTGTTATTGAAGATGTGGATCTCAAAACACTCTACCCATGGATCATATATCCCACATAAACCTGCATTACTACCATAAAATGATTAAAATAGTTAACATAACCGGGGAGAGGGTATTACTTGCAACCTCCTTATGCACTGAAAGGTGGCTGAACACTGAGGTTTAGCCATTGCCTCTCGAACAAATGTGATGAAAATGGAATAGTTAATATGTCATCCAATTAATCATCAGTTCCAACATGATCCATTTTAATCATTCCTTGGTCAACTTTTTACTCGATAAATTTACATCTGATTTCAACGTGTTTCGTATGAGAATGATGAACAAGATTCTTTGTAAGATCAATTGTGCTCTTGTTGTAATAGTGAATCACCATCAACTATTTCAACTCATCACCAATATCAGTTAGTTATTTCAACCAAAGTATCTGAGTTCAACTTTTTGTAGTGGAGATATACTCAGATCCAATGGTACTGAGAGATGTTCTTTCTTGTTTCTTACTCAACCATCCCAAACATATCTTTCCAATAAATAATTCTCCACCACCTGTGGAATTTCTATCTACCACATCTCTATCCCATTTAGCATTATAAAATGCTAATAGTTCATTATATTTTCCTATAGAAAAGTATAAGCCATGATTGTGAGTCCAATGAATGTACTTCATGATTCATTTAACTATCATCATATATTATTCCTTTGGATTACTATAAAAGTGGTCTACTAATAATGTTGGAAAGAAAATATCTATCTATGTTTCAGTTAAGTATAGTAAGCTTCCAATGATTCTCTTATACATTGTGGGATCTAAAAAAGTCCCATCCTCATACTTTCTAAGTTTAGTTCCAACTACAATCAGAGTCGACATTGTTTTGGAGTCATGCATATTGAATTTCTTCAGAAAATCTCTTACATACTTTTATTGATAAATAAAAGTGTAGTCTTTCCTCAGAATCACTTACAGCCCCAAGAAGTATGTAAGTTCACTAATTATAGACATTTCAAATTTAGATTTCATGTGATTGGAAAATTCATCCACTAATCCCTTCCTGCTCCACAAAATATAATATCATCTATATACACCAGTACCAAGAACTGATATTTTTGAGAATTCTACACATAGATATTGTGATCCACTCCTCTTATTTTAAATTTTAACTTCCTTAGATAAGAATCCATCCGGGAATACCATGCTCACATTGCTTGTTTCAAAACATAGAGTCACTTCTTTAATCTAAAAACCTTTATTTCATCATTAACAAGTAGAAAACCGACTAGATTTTCTATGTAGACTTCTTATTCAAAATAACCATTTAGGAAAGTCATTTTAACATCCATTTTATACAATTTGTATCCTATCTAAATTTCCCTAGAAAGAAAAGGTTTAATTAACTCCAGTATGGCCATCGGAACAAATGTTTCTTCAAAATTAACACCTTCAATATTTGAATAGACTTTACACACAAATCACTCTTTATTTATGATCATATTTCCATAATCATCGAATTAATTTTTTAAATTACACTTCATACCAATCACATTGTTATTTTTGGGTCTCTTAACCAGATCCTGTGTTTGGTTCTTATTGATCTGATCCAACTCTTCATTCATGGATTTAACCCATGATTCATATTTTATAGATTCTTCAAATAATGATGGTTACACAACTAATTGTAAAGAATATTGTGGATTATTTCTCATTCTCCTTGTCTGTGTGGTTGTTGTCTAATCCCTAATGATATCGGATTGATCAATTTCTACTCTTAGATTTCTCCTGTGTGTTTTAGAAGAATTTTCTTCAATCACGGTTTCCTCTTTTGATTCTTCTTTTGAATCAACATCGTATTATGACCTTTGAATGTTTTTCACTCCTTTCTCTACTTCTGCATTTGAATCTATTTCGTTTCCATTGTCTTTTTCATCTTCAATAACATCAGTATAAGATCTCCTCAAGGTGTTTTTGGTATTATTTTCAATGATCTTGATATCACTTCTTTCCAAAATTCTTATAAGATGATTATTGAAACATTTTTAAGATTTTCTATTCATTTAATATCCAAGGAATATTCCTTCATCTGTAGCATCACCATACTTCCCGTGATTTCCTTCTTTGTTTCTAATGAAACATTTACTTATGAAAACATGAAAATACTTCAGAGAGGGATTACATCCATGTCATAACTCATATGGTGTCTTGGTTTCTCCCATATAAATCCCTGCTCGATTTTGAGTATAGAATGCAGCTTGAACAACCAATTTCCAATAATAGAGAGGGATACGACTCTTAATTAACATAGTTTTGTCCATGTTGTTCACCTATCAATTCCAGTGATCAACAACCCAATTTTGATATGGGTTTCTCACAACATTCACCTCATGCTGTATTCCACGTTTCTATAGGTAATTTTAAAACTCAATGGACATGTATTCCCTTATATTGTTAGACCATAGAACTTTGATTGTCTGTCTAGTATCATTATCGACTATTCAATGATATGTTTTTATAAAATCAAGCCCTTATCATTTCTTATGTATAATCATAACACAAACCATTCTAATATAATAATCAATTAAAAGAACAAAGGACCATTATCTACATGTTCCACCAACATTTATCAGACCACATACATCCGTATAGATGAGAGAAAGATGATTTGATGCCCTATTCTTCTTTAGATGATAAGAACTACAGAATAAATTCTTTCAAATGAATGAATCACAAGTCTTTTCCCATTCATTATTTATATTGGGGATATCCATGACTATCTTCATCTTAGATATATTTTCCATGTCGTTTTGATTAATTTGACCCAATATTTAGTGCCACAAGTTGTTTTCTTCTTCAACTATCATATACAAAATGTTCTATTTACTATCATCTTGATATAAGTTTCTATCTGTTCTGCATCCTTTAATAAGATAAATCTAATTTTTTCCTCTGATAATGCACCCATTTTGATTAAATGTCACAATCAGTCCCAAGTGACATAGTTGACTCACACTCAAGAGATTGTGATGCAATCCATCTACCTTGAGAACTTCAGTTTTCTTCAGCTCTCCATTAGCCAATCCAGTACATCTACTTCCTTTAATCTTAAAATCACCATCATTACCGAACCTTACTATTCCATCAACCCTTTTATTAATATTCATTAATCAGTCTGTATTTCCCATCATATGGGATAAGAATCCAATATCAAGAATCCAGGTACTGCTGCTCTTTTTAGCTTTGAGGGATACTTCTACAAGGTTGGAATTTTCAATTTTATTCTTTTCCTTCCATGAAATTTTAGATTGAGTTAAGGATAAAGATATCCTTTCAAATCTATTTTCCATGTGAATAGATTCATCATTCTCATACTATTATTCCATAAGATATTTTTTTATAATACTAACACCATCTGGTTTATGAGTATTGGATTGTATCTAAGTTCTATATATATTATTCATGCCTTGACACTCCTTATATTAAAAATCTTTATGTAAAAAGTTAGAACAATTAAAACAATATCCATGAACATTATTTATTTTATAAAAAGTAGGATATAAATTTATTCTACTTTGTATAATTCCTATGTCTTCACCATTCAAATATCTCCTTTCCTCTTCACAGTATGATATGTTTTGTCCTAGATAACCACAAAATTGACATTTCATAAGAGGAAATTTTTTCTCACTTTTGTTCCTCCCCATGTATCATTACTTAGAAAAATAATTTGACATAATATATTTTTGGGAAAGCTGTGGATAGGATTTAGTTTTTATTTTTGTTTTATTTGAGTATCTCTTTGTTTGGAATTTATTTGACTTTGTGTGATATGTTCAACTTTTGATTTCCCTTTGCTTAGGTTTATCTTATTTCCATATTTTGATGTTTCATCATCACACCCAATTCCACTTTTTATCATGCATGTGGATATTTAATCACTGAAAACCTTTTCTACACCATTAGAACCCTATTTATCTCTCTCTAGCATCTCATCATCTGAGAATCTTCCAAACTATATTTTCTTCTTTTTTTTTCATTCGAATTTGATTCAATTTTAAGTTTACTCCTAAGATTAACAACTTCTTCTTCAAGACCCTCAATAGTCTAGGACTTCTCCTCCAGTATGGATGTAAGATAATTGATGACCATTTATTTTTATTCAATTCTGAGTTTTAGTTCCACTACATCTTCTATGATTTCAAATTTTTTTGACTATTATTTCAATAATTCTTCCAATTGTTCAATTTTAGCTTCAAGACAATAAACAAATTCTGATGAATATTATACATCTGATCTCCACGTTTTGTATCTATTATATTGATTCTAAATCTACCAAGAGTATCCTAAAGTTGAAACATGAGACTAGAATCAGCAATCAACTGATTATATCTAGATTTATCTTTTTATGGTTCCGACTTTTCAACTATAGCCATCATAGATTCTTGGTTCAAGATTTAAACTAGGTTTTATTTTCCTCAAAAAATTTATTATAATGATCATATTATTTATAGAAAAAACTTTTCCTCTATAAATTATTTCTATATTTAAAGTATCCCATTTTAGAAAACCTTTTTTGAGGCTTCTCTGAATTTTCAATTTCACTTTCTTCATCATTGATCTTCCTTGAGCACTGAGACGCAATGTGCCCAACTCTACCAAAAAAATAACATTCCAAGGGAATATTTCCTTCAAATATCAATTTTCATCTCTTGAATTTATTTGAAACAAGAGAAATAATTTCATATTATTCATTATATTCATCAACTGTATCTCTAGACACCTCAAGTTTTTCCATGGATTTGGAATCCATTTCCTTGCATACACAAGTCATTGCATCTTCATCTTTGACTCTCATTTCATATTCCACTAGAATTCCAAAAAAATAATCCAAAAAAAGTTTATAAAGAGTCATTTACTAAAGGGATAAAACATTGGGATTATAGAGTAGTGGAATTATTCCCAATATTTTATTCCTAATGTCAATGTATTAGCTTTCTTCACCTAATCCTTAAATTAATCCAACAACTTCTGTAATTCAATTAAAGAAGGTATCAATATTTTCATCAGGATGTATCTTTATGTTATTGAACCAATTATTAAGAACTTGTAGTTTTTTCTACTTCACATCATTTTCACCTTCATATATATTTTAATTTTTTTCCACATAGACTTGGTTGAAGTGAAAATCATCACCTTCAGATAGATTTGATCAGACATAGTTGTAGTGAAGGCATTTTTCACTTTATCATCTACATCAAATATTTTACTACATGTATCATTAATAGACATTCCTATTATATTAGTGACCTATATTCCTTATGTAGTGGAAAAAAGGGCTTATATTCTAATAGATATTAGATGAGATGTCATCTTTTTCTTCTATATCTGAAATTTAATTTCATAAAAAATAGGTACTCTCCTAACATTAACTGTATTCTACATGATATAAAAGAAGTAAAAATTTAACACCAGTAACCTGTAAGCTCCAATACCACTTGAAGGACCCTTGAACAACCTAATATGGGCGGGGTGAATGAGGGTGTCAACTTTTTCTTAAAAAAATGATAGATCTTATTCCCATTTTGATATGAACCTGTTAAACCTTTCTGATGAGAATGAGCAGTAAATAAACAATCACATGCAAAGAGGTAACGCATCAATTTTACTTGGTTCACCACTAAGGGATAATATAAGGAGAATACCCAAATAGTGTGTAGGTTGTAACTAAATCCACGAATCTTCACTAGTTGTTGAGTATAAGAGTTTAGACACAATCACTCTCTTCTAGGAACATTTCCTTTACAATATTTTAGGGATAACTCACTATGTACCCCAGAACACTAATGTTGACTCCCCCTAGCTCACTGCCTTGGGAGGGACCCACACACTATTTTTGGACTTGTAGGTCCCTTCATTTTCATCAAAGAACACATCCTCAATTTTATATATATTCTCTTTTGAATCCCAATTTTTACCCATAGATGTTATCCATTTTTCTACGCACTCATAGTTCACAAACTATTCCTCAGCAAACTAGCCTGCTTCCTATGTGAATTACACTGCACCGTGTGGCATGAGTTCTTCGCAGACCACCTCTTCCTCCACAAAACATCTATGCTTGATAGATGTATTCTTCTTCTATAGAGAAATTCTCCTCCATGTATCCTTCTTTCTTTGTGGGTTACAGTGCCCCGTAAAACTCCTTCTGTGAAGAATCTCCATAGAACTCTTCTCTTTTCACGGAATCCTCCCTCGTGAACCTCTTACATTTTTTAGAGTTTTCCACCCACGAACCAATTCAGACTTCACCAATTTTACCTAGATTTATAATCAAAATATATCCATATAATTATGGAATTAGTGGTCCTTATATAGGAAAATAGATCAAAAAATCTCTCTAATCCAATTTCTCCAAAGTTTTGATGTGGTACAACCTTCACCATAGCCCATACTCCTCCCGTGAACTATTTTCCATCCAGGGTCCATGTAGCAGCTTTCTTTCTTTACAGTGGTTGATGTCTTTCACGAATGAAACCCTTTGTTTCACCTCATGTCTCCATCTCATTTATACAAATGAAGATCCATTCCATGAACTGTTTGCCTCCCGCAAACCACAATCCTTCCTGTGAAATATTTTCATCCCGTGAACCGTTTCCCCTATGCGGTCCACATATCATGCTTTATGGTCTTCATAACATGGAGATATGGAAAACCTTACTTTTCCAATTTCCTTTTTCCATTCTGTGTACTCCTTTTATAGTTTTATAACTATGATTCGCAGTCCGTAAACTATGTTCCTTCGAAAAACATCCCTTTTCCAAAAAACAAACTTCTGATTTTGAGGCCCAAAAATTTGGAAAACACTGGGAAAAGAATCCACCTTCAATACTATTGTCGGCTTCAAATGTAAGATCCATTTCCTTGAAAAATCCCTAATATTCCAGCTGTGGATTGTAAAAAAAACACAAACCACACTCAATTTCTATAAAATAACAACCTTGGTTCAAACATAAATATCACTTGTAAACTCTAGTTTATTATACCTTATGTGTTGCGACATGATCTACTAATAAACCAAGATTTAAATGTTACTTAATGAATTTTTTTTATTACATGACACCCTTTATAGAAAAACTTACCTTGTTATGGTGTCATTTACTACTAGCTAAAATTTTGAATCTTACACAACTCTCCATTATTCTTATATGAAAACAACTAAATTATAAGGCCCTTGGCTACAACGTGGTCCTAAAACAAAAAAAAACTACCCTTATACATAAATTTAAAATCTTGGGTTCTCTTTGATATGGTGAGACCAATAAACTACATCAGATCTCAATATGACACATTCCCTTATCATGCTGCAATGCTTCTGTTCTGTGCTGTGGTTTCTTCCTACGGTAAAATTTCAACTCTGAGCCTAGTAGAACATCCTAAAACTTGAATCCATGCTTATATCAACACCCGCTATGGCATAGTAAGGTCTAAATACACATAGTAGACCTAATATCTGACCCAAATTACATCAGTAAAATACTGAGGAAATTATAGCCTATACACAATATGAGAGGTCAACCAAAATCTATCTTAGCCATGAAACTAACAAAATCCATAAAAAACCTAAGAATACCACACACCACACTCCCAAAACACTAAAAAAATGTAAAACACACACACACACACATATTCCAAATTACACCATCTAAACAAATCAATATGATGATTCCTTATATGGATCTACCCATCATAATAATCACCTACCCAATCATATCATAACCAAACTACCCAATTTATCGATGGAACCACACTAGAAATCATCTTGAATCAAACACTCACTAGTTTTACACACATAGATACCAATCATCAAACATCACCATCTCACATCATACTGATTTCATTTATCATATCACATCATACCTAATTATCATACCTCAACCCATATCTTCTAATTCAACTTATCACATACGCACATCATGCACTATCAACCATCATAAAAAATAGTATGCTGAGGGATTACCTCTAAAAATTGATGGATCCCCAAAAAAAATCATAAAAAATCATCTCAATCACATATATTTGACTCAAATAACAACTTCCCAATATATTTTCTCTCTACGAAGTTACACTCACTATTGGACACTAACCCCATATTTGTGTTTCCTACCTACTATCATGACATGAACATATAGATAAATCCTGACTATCAACACCCATCAAAACATCCGGTCCAACCTCAAACACCTAAGGCAAAATCTACCCATAGAAAAAAATAATAATTATGATGTTATCTAGAAAAATGAATCCAAATTTACAATATGGAAATATGCATAAAACTACCCCAGTAGTCAATCAAACTCATCCCAAATATGCTCTATCTATCCAGAACGGAAACACCTCACTGTCGACCAAATCCATTGTGGTAACATTTATCCTTTACTATAATTTTCATGTCATGTCTCCATTGTGGGTAGATCATCTATACGAGCTTCATGATCAATTTTCTATATTACCCACACTAGAATTACGTTGATATACTCATCAAAACAATTCCCTAACTTATCTAGTTGGTTTTGAAATTATTTCTTCCTTAAAACCTCTATATAGGGATCATTCTCACATAATCTCTCAAGGAAATCATCCATTTCATACCATGAAGGTACTATATATACTCACCTCCAATGGACCTAAGGCCTTCATTTTTTATTGATTTTTGATAATCCACCCTTCAAGGGGTGAGGTGGAACCCATACAAGGTCTGTAGGCATAAGAATTACATGGACCATAGGCCTTAGATGAATTCATTACTCCTAGGCTTCAAGCATTACACACAACCCAAACTAACTACTTAGAACTGCTCCTCCCCAGCATCTTCATCGTGAAATTTTCTCTCCACCTTCGCATGGATGTTCATCTAGGATTTCCCATGTAATCACAGGCTTGTCCAGATAGCAGGTTCCATACCCTCTAATTCTTGTAATTTTTTTAGCTTCTGCTATGGTGAAATCTCCTTGCTCATCCTCCTTCTAAAGCTTGTTCCTTATAGGTTGTCAGGTTTGTATCTGCACTTAATGTGGCCCGAAGGCCTTGAGGTGGCCCAAAGGCCTTACTGACCTAAAGACCTGGGTGGCCAGAAGGCCTTAAAGGACTCGAGGACCAAATCGGTGGCCTGAAGGCCCAAACGGGGGAATATTCTTAACTACTATGGTGCCAAAAAGTGCCTGCTACAGTTCTCACCACAATACCTTCTACCATACAACACAGTTCTTGCTACAGTTCCTGCTACAGTACTGCTACAGTTGGAAATTAGCCTCCAACTGGATTTGATCTCGGGTCGCCTGTATGCACTTAAGGAGTCCTCACCAACTGGGCTGAGGCTCATGTGCTACTATATATCCTCATTATGCTCCAATAGTGGCCATATAGGTGAAATATTATTGAGAACTAAATTCCACTCTTAATATATATATAATAGTCCATATATCAGAAATATGTAAAGGTAAAATAGGAAGCACATAACACCTATCTATACACATCCATACTAGAATCCAAATCCCATATCATCTAACCTCATTTCTCCACCTATCCATGTTAGGGTCACATATTACACACACCACCCACACATAGGATTTATATTCTAATTACACTAAGAACCACACAATTGGTCAATCTGAGTAGAGTTCCACCAAGATGTTATATGGTAAGACACTATAAAGTTTATTGTTGACATATTAAATATCTAAACCCCTTAACATTTTAATACACAATAATAGAGACCAAAATTAAGCACACACATGTCATGTGAAACCTATGTGGCTAGAATAATTTCTGGGTACCCCATATTTCATCATAAGGCCATGATTTTGAGTCAATAAATCAATAACTTCAAAACACCAGAAATCATGATATGAACAAGTGAAAAAAATTAAACTATAATAGAAAAAATATCAATTATCTATGATTCCATAGTAACATGGACTTCATTTTATACATGTGTATTCCAAGCACATAACACAATATATATACATAGTTTAGAATCATCCCTTAAATTATATCCACCATAACCCAAATAACAACATAGAAACCAACTCAATATCATTTTTAATAAACCATTATGATATAACTTTGTAGAATCCTCAATATAGATTACTCGAACTACACCTGATCAAGAGACCCAATTATATTAGGCACACCACCAGATATATCAAAGGATTTTGACTATCAGAGAGGGCCTAAGAGGTGATTTTGGAGAGAATATATAATCTGCATATGAAACCAAAAAAAAAACAATAGTGAAAGTAAAAAAATAAAATAAATAAATCATGATATAAAATGGCCACAAAAATTTCAACATACCAAACACTATGTAGAGGGTATAACAAAAATTACATATTTTTCATAAAAGACATAATAGAATCACCCATAGGATAATTATACCCCACAGTTCCAAAAATAGTATATTCCAACCCCCAACTCAGTATAGATGATCCACTCAATCAAGATCCAACCATCTATATCCAACTCACTCATCCACAACACCTACACATATGGATCTCCAAATGTTGAGATCATAACCTTTATCACTTAATAAGAAATAAAGATTTTATGAATCTTGAACTGGTTGTATAATGCGTTAGTATGTATATAGTAAGGTAATACCAATGGTTTTTCTAGATAATATTCATACATATATAGGTGTATAAAAAGTGAAATAAATAAAAACCAATGAAATCAACACAAACTGTTGTATACTATGCTAAAATAGGAATTAGTGATTATTTATTACTCTAGCTAATGGTAGAGCGGGATGAGACACCCATGGTCTATCATAATAGAAGAACCCATTACCTTCCAACAAGTCTTAGGTAATTCATAATCACAATAAAACCCTTTAATAATGTAACCATCTTGTGTTAACCATGTTTCTCTAAAATCAAATCCAGATATCATATCACAAGTCTCATGGTTATATAAACCCCTTCCAACCATTAACTAAATATCCCGATGAAACCAAAGTCATGGTAAATAACCTTTATTTACCAACACCATCCCATTAGACCTATTATATCCCTAATATATTGTTACAATATTTCTACAAGTCATTTATCTTAATCAATACCAAAATCTTATAGCCACATATGATAAATCCTTTATTTAAAATGATGGTCATTACTATCATATCCAAGATGCTTGATCTATGGAGGGTAATGACCACAATTAGTGACCAAAACTACCACATTGGCCTTTTAATATGTGAAAATGACCCTAGAGGAATCATCTCTATGGCGGGAAGTTATCACAAAAAACCTATGAAAATAATTGGTGAATCTCCATCTCCACCTATGGTAATGGACACCACCACCCGCATCTCACTGATGAACCTGGTCGCTCATACCCGATTATCAACATCACCCACATTAATCACAAGTGATAAAATATATTTAAGTATCATGATAATTACTTCAAAAATAATTCATATGTCCAACACCCCCCCAATACCACTTTTCATCAGTATAACATAGTCCATAGCCAAACATAAAAATCCTATACAATCGTAGGAAAAACCTTGGTCACACTAGAGACCAAAATAACTTATGGTTCTCATCTCCCACATGACCCTATCCCATTATAATTACTAAACGATCTAGAAACAAATATATGGTATAGGGAAAAATATTGGAACCCCATAACTCATGTTATTAGAAATCCACTTGATAAGAAACCTGGGTCGATTCACCTATGATTTGAATAAATTAGATAATATAGAACCCCTTAATTTAAGACCCAAATTAAAGTAATTAATAAATGATGAAAGAGACAAAAAAATACATGTATAGATGAATATAAAAACCTTTTGTGACACCCTATGATAGGACAATCAAAGAACAAATAAGAATTCATGAAGATCTAACTTGGGAAAGAATAAATGAATGAGAAAGGAATACAAAGACTAGACATTTTCTACTATACACAATGTGGTTAAACACTAATTTTACCTTGAATTTAACAAAAATAATTATAACTAATTATATCTAAAAAACTAGGAAAATATACCATAACAACATGACCCATAGGGATCACAGTGAAATGCCTCTACTAGATACCCCTCATAGAAATGATCCTTGGGTAATAGTGCAACACAACTCCTATAAAACTCTAAATCCTTTTCCAAGGACCATGTTATGGAATGACCCTATCTTTCATTGCAGAATAAATTTCACTAAGAACCTCATCATGGAGTAACCCAATATGTTTTTATTTTATATACTAATAACCTAAGAATTAAATCTTATGCAAGACACATTTATTCTTACATGACAACCTTCATAGCATAAAAATCCCATTTCTCCATGATTCACTACCAGCCCAAAATTTTAGTCGTATGCAACTCTTAGTTGTTCTTATTTGACACCCACTATGAAATATGACCCTGTACTATGGTATGGTCCTTTAATAACCCCAAAATATATCCTTACACAACACTTTTCATGTCATGTACCCCTTTTTAGTGGAACAACTGAAACATACTCTGAATTTCAGTATAATACAACCCCTCACCATGAAAAAAAATCTAATGTGTCATGGTATGGTTTCTATATATTAAAAAATTTCATCCCTAATCTAAGGGAAATTTTTTAAGACTCAACTAATTTCTATCACTGACATTACATACACCTTAATAGGGTTTAAATACAAATGGTTGGCCCATGATCTAACACAAATTAGTTAACCCAAATACCTAGTTGTTAAAAATGGAATAAAACTCATACATTGAAATGAGATATATAGTTTAAAGTATTATAAGAGATAATTCCTTGTAGTTTAATATCATGTGTAAAATAATAACATGTTATTTTAGGTCATATAGTAAGGAACTCTCCATGCAGTTTAAGGTCATGTGGGATGAACCATGAGTGTGCCTTATGAAAGGGAATTATAAAATGAAACTATATCCAAAAATGATAATTATGATTAGGAAGATGAGTGTATGTAATATGATTTGGAATTACATATAAACAACCATATATATATATTTGAATCAATGTGGTATTACACGATTCAGTATAAGGAAAATGGGGAATCCAAAAAATATGAGTGAGGATTAATGAAGGTAGACCCAAACCAAACCAGAATCAATTATAAATGGATATTTATAAGAAGAGGAATGATACAGAGAAGATACTTTGTAAGAGGAATGAATTTTTTATCCATTATCTTTTATGAGTATGTAAAAGGTGAGAATTATATGAAATATTCTTATGGTTTTCTACATATACATGAGTGATTATCATTATAATCAATAAAGGACCATGGAGAAAAAAGAAACTTTTCATGGAAGTATGGGGTTTCATACACAAGGGGGTTATGTTCATGAATTAAAACCTTGATTGAGTAACATTAAATTGAGTAAAATCTTATGAATAATTTTTTTTATTTAACTCACATAATCAATGGATCAATTTATGTTTCCTTCATAGAATATTGAAATTTTAAACTATGCAGAAAGAGATTGAGTATGAGTCCAAGATACAGAACTTTTGTGTAGCTATTTTTCATAGAGATACTTTTCTATAATAAATTCACTAATAAGAATTAAATTTTACTTGAATAGATTCAACATAATTATTTTTTGATTTCAATAACATTTAAAAATATTAATGGAAACAATTAAATTCTATGTAAACGTGTCATAAAAAATAGAATATTTATATAAAAAATTTCATGAGGCATGGATATAAAAATTTTCATGGTGCCTCCAAAACAGTGAGAAGAAAAATGTTACAAATAGTCTCAAAAGTGTGTGGAATTGTGTACATCATGGAAATTAGGAGTTAATTTTTTTTGAATCTATTTATTTAATTTTTTTCCAACATTGAACTTATTTTAATATTGATGTCTAAACACTTTTTTAGTGTTTATAGTGATGTAAATATTGATATCTTCACCATGAAAAGTTTTACAAAAATTACCAGTGATATACCTAATATAATATATATGGTATGCATTTGGTGGTCACCACAAAACACCATCAGCATTAATTTCATCCTTGATCACTCTATTAAGATATGATATCAATAATTTATGATGGATGTTAATAAAATTAATGATGATGTAGGATAAGAACCAAAAACATGAATCCTATTTTCCTTTTTTTTAATTTCAAGTGAATGTGATAGAGAAGTATAATTTCCATTTTTCATGGAAAACCTATTAGTACACTAGTGTTCATTCTATATAAAAATATTACATTGATCAATATAAACAATTTATATAATTTTCATGAGAAAATTCAAGGTTTTCATGCCTATAATAAAATATGAAATTTGACATGTGAACTATCAAATCAATTATCTTTTGTCACATATTCTTTCACTTCAAGTTAATATACAACTTGATTATTAGGATACTCTATAGACTTCAATTTTGGTAACATGATATTAGAGTCATCCCAATCATAATAAAATTTTATAATTTTATTTTATGTTTTCCATCCATGTATTTCTATATGCAATATTATATCTAAATGTTTTTTATTATATCATGTATAAAGTATATATACACATCTTGATATGTCTTTAATATCCCAAAAATAATTTTTGATACAAATTATGCATCCAATTTTATACGATCCTATGTAAGACTATTTGAATTTAAAATGTGAGTGAAATAAAATTTAGATTTATTTTAATATAAAAAAATTATATATTTTTTATGCATTGGGAATATTATATATTAATTTTATAATTTATCTCACAGTATATGTATCATCCCTATTTTGACTCCTCACTTGTGTAATTGAAGTGTTTCTCTCTATGATATTAATTTGGTATAATTTTTATTACATACTTATATTTAAAATACATTCTAATATATCTAGTGTCCTCTTTAGACCTATATTTTCTCCCATAACTCCATTAAGTTCACTTTCATGTGTGATAACATTTATATAAAATTATGGAAACCATGACATCATTTCAAACCATGATACAAATAGTGGTCGATAATTTATATTATTTATTTATTCATTTATGGTTATCGTATTTCCACTAAAATCATATTTGGGATCTTATTATTCTTACACATTATTGACATCACCTCATGATATATCATAGAATACTTAATTATTAAAAAAATTATTTTGTGTTATATATAGAGTCTATATTGTGATGTATCCTTCTATAGTATATTCAATGGCATCATAATATTGTGAAATTAATTCTATAAATAATCATATAATTGAATTATTCTAAAATAATACATTGTTTTTCAATAGTAAATATCAACACATATAATTCCAATCTAGAATTATCAAACAATTAGTTAAATAAAGTTGATTCATACAATCGATCCTCATTATCATGTAATGGGTATGAAATATATCATAGATTATCATTTTATCATAGATGTCTATAGATAATAAAAAATATATCTAAATAAACATCCAAGTGTAACACCTTATGAATTATTGATAGCATTAAGTGTCAAATAATCTTTAATATTAACCTCTCATGTTATTTTTCTTCTATAAGAATATCACTATTCATTCTAAATAACTTCACCATGGTAGTAGATATGGGATGACATTTTTATCAACATTATCATGTACTAACTTAGTTCACTTATCTTTTGGACACGTAATACAACCTATGACATGGCCCAAAAGGCATTCTCAATCCCCATGGGATGGAAACTAGTGTCTAGGAATCAAGGAAATACTATTAGGAGTGGCTTTTTACCAAATAATCCTTAAATATAATGGGACTGTCACCCATAAATCTAACAATGCCCATCCATATGTTGAACACCCATGAAACTAATGAAACTATTTCAATAATAATTTAAAATCCAAATAGAGCATAATGCAAAAAAATGATAGAAACATATAATTAAATGAAACATACAAAAAATTAACATAAAAATAAATAATATCACATTTAAAAAATTAAATGAAAAATAAATATATTTCAACAAGGTTCATATATAAACATCAAAAAAATGAAAATAAATTTATCTCAATAAATAATGATCACCTATTCCTGAAAACTGGTCACTCACGACATCCCAAAAAAACTATTAATAGTCTAACATAAATATTAAATAAAAATAAGATCACAGACTAATAAAGAAAAAATAGAAACATGAGAACTGTGTATACCCATCGTTATATATAAGGTGTGATCTGAACATGCATTGTAGGATTTCACCATGGAGCGTATGGAATTATTTTCAAAATACATTTCACTTATAGCAGTTATAATTACAAATAAAAATAGTTTTTCATGAGTCAGTATAAAAAAAATGATATTTCATTTTACATTTCCATAAATCCATTCATTACTTTTTAGAAAACAAGTGTGTAATAATATATTTTAAATATCATGTTAAATCCTTTCCTTAAAATATGACATAACTCATTAAAAATAATTATTTCATTAGAACCAAATTTTTAAATATTTTTAAAAATACTTTTTTTGAAAAAATTATTTTCATTACATAATTAAGAACACCATGAAAAATATACACACCACAAGAAATCATCATGTTAATGAGTAAATAAAAGTAAGTGAACAGTAGTGACCAACTAATGATTCTACACATGCCAATAAAAATGGGATATGAAAAGGAGTTTAAATAAACCCCCATGTAATTTCATAGAAAAAACTATGTATTATGGGAAACACACAAGGTACTAAGGTTTTATGGCCTTAGAATTTACCAAATTAACAGGACCAACTATCATTCTATGTTTTATCCAATATAACACAAGTCATTTGACTAACACACACAAGAATCATAAGATTTATATCTCTCATATATCCATGGAATATCTATCAACTAGGGGGACACTAGAAACATGTGTATCAACTATTTTAAAATAAATATAAAACTTTATATTACCCTAGGTTTTACCATGATAGAAACAATAGTAGGGGAGAAATCAATTGAATCGCAGACGCATCATATGAAATTAAACATAACCAAAGAAATATCACCTCACATTGATCTCCCTTGTAAAAAATAACCCATTTTCCATATCATTTAAATCACAATAATAAATATTACCCCTGTAAGTCACAATACATATAAAAATAAGGGTACCATAGGGTCTCACATGTACACACCACATGAAAGCCTCATAAAAGTTCCAAACAATCATTATTGTAAATTGACATGGAATTTTGATCCCTTCTTGATTGTTGAATTAATCTTTTAAAAGAGACCTTTAAAAAAACCTATGTAAAACCACTCTTAAAAAATAATTGATTTTCAACTTTCATTTAAACAATTTTAAAATCTGAAAAACAAAATTATTATTTAAACAACAAACTTTATCTACTTTAGGAAACAAACGAAGTAAAATTAATTGGGTAATAAAAAAATAATTTAAATAAAAACATATAAACTTTTAAAAAAAACCTAGCAGGAAATACTCACTTTAGAATTTGAAATATAATTTTAACATCCTTTAAAACTAAAAAATCACTGAATACCTGTTATTCCAATTGATAAATCTCTTTTGAACATTTATAAAACCCATAATAACTTTCACATATAGATATAATTTAAAAAAAATATCATTTAAAATCATAAACAACCCAATGAAATTCCAATTAAATGAACCAAAAATAAAATCCAAACCTCATTCCAAGTGGTAAATCCTCAAAACAAGTCACATCAAGTGGATCTCAATGGTGGAGTATCAAATAAGATAGAATATGACCCTTATAATATGTAAACAACCAAAACACAAAATTAAATCCACCACAAAGCGAAATTTCATCACAAAATACCCTAGTATTAATGAGTGAAAATGGGAAAAGAGGGAGGTGGAAGAAAGAACAAGACAAGATAAGGGGTTTACCTGAATAAATTCACTTGAAATTAACAAAATGGAGGTTCAAATTGACTATTATGGGAAGGATAAACCCCATGTGGATTCCTAGGGTCTGTCCTATTGAGAGGGATGATGAAATGGAGGTTTTAACGCTTTTAATTATGTGGTGGATTGTATTATAATTTTACTTTTCTATGAAAACTACGTAACTCACATAATTTTTTATATTTTATGATAACCACGAGACTAACAGTGAACAACCACTAAGAATCCACACAGTTAGGTAACTGATGCATTAACCATTTGAGAAACACTATATTTTTTTGTCTTTTCATGGGTGGGCCTTTTGAATTTCACTATCCATATGAAAACCATGAACCCATCACTAATACTATCAAAAAATGAAAATTTAATACAAACAACATGAAACCTGATGTCATAATAATAAATTTATAAATAACATAAATAAGAAGGGAAGAAAATTCAGTGTGTTACATACATAACAATATATGATTATTTATAAGATTCTATTTTATCTAATATATTATTATAATATGATTACTTTTAATTAGGGAAACATTTTGGAGAAGGGATCTTCATTTTATTTAATTATCTTGTTGTATTTATTCCTTATAAGTATGGATGATTATAATCATTTGATTCCTTATTATATACCATCAAACAAATTATCATTCTATATTTATTTTACTTTATAGCACTTTATAGAACTAATAATACGAGTTAATCATCCAAAATAAAAGTTAATCATAACCATACATATCTAAATTGATAAATATGAACTGAAAATAGGTGAATCATATTTCAGGATTCACAATTACATCATAACTAGTAATATTCGTACAATACATATCACAAAAATTGGTATAGTATAATTTATCATATTGGGATAAGATTGGTATTCTTATATTACATCATACAATAGAGTAGTGATATGTGAGATATATATCATGTTGCATGATACCTTTCTTAAATGATTTCCATTCAACTGTGAATCATCAAGCTGATTTATTGTTTCATTGGATAAATCTAATTTAATTGTTCAAATGTTAATTGATAATAAATAAAAAATGAGTATGAGTTATGAATAATGCATTGAAATTTATAAGCATTGGTTTTGATGATTAACATCATTAATTTATGGAAGTGAGCCTAAATAAAGGATACAATCATTTTTATTTATTATGGGGTGGATTTTCAATGCTAGAAGAAAATATATTCATTATTTTTCTTCATTTATATTCTAGGAGAGGATGTCAACACACCATTTGGATATAAAAGAGTCCTCATATAGAATACATGGATTATAACAGGTGGTGTAATACCTCAAAATTAAAATTTTCGATTTTTTCTTCATAGTGATCTTCATTAAGCACACCTCATCAAGATAAATCTCAATGGACTTGAGGTATGAAAAGTTATTATATATTCTTAATGTTTCATGTTCATTTTATGTTGATTGATTCATTATTTAAATTGATTTCTTCCACTATTTATGAACATATAATTCTCTAATAAAATCCATTAGTAGTATTAGTGCCACTAACATCACAAAATAAAATTTTTTTTATACTAATTTTATGAAGGACATGTATATCGTGAGATTAAATTTATTATATCATAAGCTAAAATATGACATGAATAAATGGTAGTCATTGATTTTTCATGTTGTAAAATACAATATACTCTATTTTATTGAATTATATATGTTTTTTGTTATGTTATAGGGTATGGAAATATGATACGTAGTGTATAATTCATTTAAACCCATGATTTTTCACCATATCAAAATTAATGATAAGTATTATCATTGGCTAGGATTGACTTCTTGGTGTTTTCAAAAATGTGTATCATGTTTCAAGGTTTAAATATAGGATATCATCAGTTGCGACATAGTTGAAACATTGAACAACATTATACTATGTCATATATCATAAAATATGACAGACCACTCATGATATAGTGTATTATATCGGGATATTTGAATTTTATCACATGATAAGGTTTATATAATTAAATAATATATAGTATAAAAAAAATTTATTTGGTGTAATTTTTTTAGATTTTAGAATTTTTTATAAAATATAATTTTAGGCATTATAAAAGGATCATTTATTATGTATAAATAGAATATAAAATGTTCAAATTAATATCTCATGTTTTGTAAATAAGTGAAATGTTAATTTATTTATTTTATTAATTTTTAAATATTCATGTATATGAATTTTTTTTATGATGTGAATATTATGTATTCTTTTAATTATTTTATAAATCTCTACATATATATTTTTCAAACCATGTATCACATGTTAGTTAGGACAACATAAAATTTCGTTTTTTCTACCATGAATTCGGTTTCTTATGAACTTATGAGATTGAATTTAATGGATAATTATAGTTTATAAATATTAGATATTAAAATTATGGTGGAATTTAATAATGGTGGGGGTTGGATACTGATCACACCATGATTTATATTATGGGTATGACATCCCTCTTTTTTGTTACATGACTTTTCATTACATTTTATAAATAGAGGATCTTGAAAGTCCAGTGTCTTAGAAATCAAGAACATGAAACATGAAAAAATAAAAAATTATTCTAATAAACTTGTAGGGATTTACCATAAGTTATTACTAAGTACAATTATTTCATCTCATAACCTGGAGACATACATCAAAGGAAAGGGTGAGCAGAAGGCCCAGTAAGGAAAATAAGGGAATCAGTTTACTTGTGAAATCAATAAGAACTTGATAAAAAACATAAAGACGTGTGAAATAGAAGTATAGGAATATCATAATGAAAATAACTTGAATCATAACATGAATATTTGGATATAACATTTAATTTAGACAATGATGAACATATCACTGTGGTTCATCACCAAGGTGTCATAAAAATTACCAACGTTACTCACTAATGTATCGTGAAACTTATCATCTCTAGAGATTAAATTCTTTACCCAATGAATTAGAGTGATATCAGGGTGAACCATTAATATGTATTTATTTTCATGTGATAAAAATTGATAATAATAATACATTTCATAAATAACCCAAAGAGAGTAAAATAAATGGGTTTCACTTTGAAATCGTTACGTTTTAAAAGTTCTTACAAACTTGATCTTTATTTCATTTATAACCCATGGAAAGGGAGTGAGGGTTATATGTATGTAAATTCTAGAATAAAATAGATCAATTTTATTTATTTTTAAATAACCCTGTAGATTAAAATATATTTGGATATTGATAGAAATAATACAAGATAATTTCTTGAGAAAAAGAGAGATATTTTGAGATGAAAATTCTACAGCAGAACAGCTATATAACATGGTTTTAGAAAATAATAAAAAGAGAGAGTACACAAGACTCACATCCATAAATGAATAATTTTACATTATAGGGAAAGAATAAAATTTAAATAGGACCATGGTGTGGATATATTAATGACATACCCCATGAAAAAAACTTTAAAAAAAGAGAAAAAGTGATTTCTTTTAAAAAAATTCGGCAGCCTAACGACGTCAATTAAAAATTCAGAAAATCAGTTGATGGGAGAATAAAGGGTCTCTGATCAATTGGAAATGAAATGTACAATAATAAGGATATATAAAAACATACCCCAACATAAAATTATGGAAACTAGAACACATAACTTAAAGGAAATCATGACTAAAAGAGGAGGGTGGAAGGTCCCTTACCTTGAAGAGTAACTTCGAAAGCATGAACTTTGGGACCATGTGGGGATTGAGGCCACCTTGGGAGGACTCCTTGGGAGGTAAAAAGAATATAAATTCGTTGAGAGGGATTTTATAATGAAATTAATGAGGAAATTACTTGGTATTTATAGGAAAAGTGAGGGAATATTTAATTAATTTCCAAGGGACTCCTCATCGGTGGTATTTGAAAAACCATGGGCTTTCCCTTGGTATTTTCCCATGGTATTGGCCACTTGGGACACCTCATAGAATATATTACTATTCTAAAGTCTACCAGAATGATTAAATCATTATTAAATCATTATTACATCATTAATGATGTCACTAAACACCCGAAACACAAAACTATATTTTCACTATTCACCAAAAAACAAAACATTTTATACAAATCTCATAAATTCACCCTAACCTAATATCGATGATTTGAATTCAAAAATTAACTCCATTTTATGCAACTAATTTTCTAAATTTTTTTAATTTCATTTTTAAATAAAATCTTTATTTATAAAAAAAACAACTCTAAAACTATAACTTATTTTGTAATACCTTGAAAAAGTAATCAAGGTCCCATAAAATTGGCATATAACCATAATAAAATAAAGTAAAAATTTAGGATTACATTTTATGAAAATAAATTTTCATTTTAAATTATTAAATTAATTATAAAATTGTAAATAAAATATTTATGACCTACAAAAATAAAAAACTTATGCTATGATTGTTTTTCACTTTTAAGATGTCTAAATTGTATTTATACATTCATGGGTGAAGTTTCAATTTTTTTGGATGATTTACTATTCATTACTATTCATAAGGGTATGTTACTATTCATACTTTACTATTTTCTAAAAAACATGTTGATCTTATTCTACACTAAATTTTTTTCTAATAAAAAATGTAGAAGACCATTTTTTGATAATAATTACACATTATTAATTATTTAAAATATACAAAAATATTTTAAAATACCCTTTTCCAAAATTAATCAATAATATGGAACTTCAATAAATTCATCCTATTTTTATTCGTACATTTGAAATTTAAAAATTTTACCTTAAGAAGAAATAACAATTTTATTTATACCAAGGGATTAAAAAAATTATCTAAGGACTCATTACATAGCCCCTTATAACACCTGTATAGGACCTAAGTGTAAGGTGTACTATGGTGAGAGAATCTTGGGGCAGCTCAAACAACATTGCCTGAGTGGTGATTTCTATCAGCTTGAACTTCTCCCTTAGGTGATTTCATTCAAGCTTCACATGTTGAAGCTCAGCATGGGCTTGGTCTATAGAAAATCCCAGAGATGCTACCTCCTTACCAAGCTCTGAGATATGGGCTTTGTACGGCCTATGTATACTGGATGAGGCCATCAACTCTTCTTTCTATATTAACCAAGCTCACTTTTATTTATAAAAAAACAATTGTAACTTAAATAGTTTAGTTTCCAATGGTCATATTGACCAACGGTCATATAACATTCGAAACCCAATGGTCTCATTTAATTATAATCACTTCATTAATTAAAGGATATAGTTTTGTGGAGTACAAAATGAAATAACACACAAATTTAGGAAACAAATATTATTCAAAAGTTCGGGTCGTTACATTCTCCCCCTTTAAGAAATTTCATCCCCAAAATTTTAACTCGTACCCTAAGAAGAGGAAAGGTGTAGGTAATTCTGCCTCATAGACTCCTCTGGTTCCCATGTGGCTTCTTCACATTTGTGGTTCCTCTACAACACCTTAAGAAGGTGGGTAGTCTTGTTGCATATAACCTTATCTCTATGATCCAAGATATCCATCGACTGCTCCTCAAAAGAGAGGCCATGTTCCAATTGTACCACCTCTGGATTTAGTATATGTGAATGGTCAGGTATGTACTTCCTCAAAAGGGATTCATGGAAGACATCGTGAACTCATGTTAGATTTGGATGAAGTGAAAGCCGATAGCAACTACTCCTACACGATCGAGGATTTCATAAGGGCCAATGTTCCTAGGGATGAGATTCCCTTTCATCACAATCCTCACGAATCTCTTCCAAGGTGAAATTCAGAGAAAAAATTTGTCCCCAACATCAAAATCCAAGTCCCTTCGATGGTGGTAAACATAGCTCTTTTGCCGACTCTGAGCAGCCTTAATGTGTTGTTGGATGATATGAACTTTTTCTGTCATCTCTAGCACAAGATCAGGCCCAAGAAGCTTTCTCTCACCATATTCATGCCAACAAGTTGGAGTTCTACATCGCTTACCATATAGAGCTTCATAAGGTGCCATTTGAATGCTTGAGTGGAAGCTGTTGTGGTAAGAGAACTCAACTAAATAGAGATGTTAATCCCATCTACCTTTAAATTCCATTTAGCATGTTCTCAACATATCCTCGAGTGTTTGAATAGTCCTTTCAGATTGGCCATCAGTTTGGGGGTGATAGGCCATACTGAAATTCAATTCAGTGCTTAGAGCATGTTGAAGACTTCTCCAAAATTTTGATATAAACCTTGGATCATGATCAGATATGATAGAAAGTGAAACTCTATGTAGCCTTACCATTTCCTTCACATAAATCTTGGTAAGTTGGTCAGGAGAGAAATCTTCCCGAATGAAGATAAAATAGGTAGTCTTGGTGAGATGGTCCACAATAAACCATATTTCATTGTTTCCTTTGGAACATCTCGAGAAACTAGTGACGAAGTCCATAGTGATATTGTCCCACTTCCACGCTGGTATGGGTAGTGGTTGAAATATCCCTTTGGGAAGCTGTCACTCTGCCTTCACTTGCTGACATACCAGGAAATTTTAAGTGTAGTAAGCAATCTACCTTTTCATATTATCTCACAAATAATGATCACGAAGGTCTCTATAAATTTTTGTGCTTCCAGGATGTATAGAGAAATTAGAGCTATGAGCTTCATCCATCAGCTCCTTCTTTATTTCTGGAATAGATGGAACACATAGACTTGTATGAAATTTCTTTACTCCTTCTTGATCAATATTGAACTCAGGAAACTTTCCATCCTTCACACCCTCAACATTCTTTTATAAAAAAGGATCTTCTTTATGAGATTTCTTGATCTTCTCTAGTAATGATGGCTGGGAAACCATTTGAGTTAGGGTTGATGATGTCCCTTCCCTTATAATTCCCATGTCCAACTTTACTAGGTCATTAATCAAAGGATTTCTTTGAATCCTCATCATAGAAAGAACAACTGGGTCTTTCCTGCTTAATGCATCAGTGACTTTGTTTTCTCTTCCGAGATAATAATGAATTGAACAATCATAGTCTTTGATAAGCTTCAACCATCTCCTATGTCTCATGTTCAATTCATTTTGTGTGAAAATATACGTCAAACTTTTATGGTCTGTGTATATATCACATTTCTCCCCATAAAGATAGTGACTCCATATCTTCAGAGAAAAAAAAACCACAGCCAGCTCCAAATCATGTATAGGATAGTTTTTCTCATTAGTCTTAAACTATCAAGATGCATAAGCAATGACTTTTTCATTTTCCATGACGATGAACCCAAGACCTTTCAGAGATGCATCTATAAAAATAATTAATCCTTCTCCACTTGAGGGAAGAGTTAACACAAGTGTAGTAACCAATCTATTCTTCAGCTCTTGGAAACTTTCCTCACACTCATCTAGATGAACTTGACAGTAATTCGAGTTAACTTGGTTAATAGATTAGAAATTCCTGATTTTTTTTCTTAAACCTCCTATAATATACCGCTAATACAAGGAAACTATAAATCTCAGTTATTATTATAGGATGATGCCACTCTTATACAAATTTTTTCTTTGTAGGGTCAAATGTGATTACTTCATTGGTAATAATGTTCCCTAAGAAAGTAACTTTATGTAACTAGAATTCACATTTTCTGAACTTCCCAAAAATCCTCTCCTTCTATAGAGTTTCCAAAATAACCTTTAGATGATTCTTATGCTCCTCATGAATTTTGTAATATATCAAAATATCATCAATAAAAACTACAAAAAAGTTATCAAGGTAGTCCTTAAAGACTCTATACATCAAATCCATAAAAAGTTTAGGTGCATTAGTCACTCCGAAGGGCATAAAAACAAACTCATAATGCCCATATCTTAATCAGAAGACACTTTTTAGAATATCTTCTTTCTTCACCCTAAATTGATGATAACTAGATTGAGGATAAATCTTAGAGAAGAATTGAGCCCCAAAAATTTGGTCAAATAAGTCATCAATTCTTGGAGGAGGGAATTTTTTCTTCACTGTGATCCCATTCAGTTCTCTATAATCATTGTATAGCCGCATTGATCCATCCTTCTTCTTCACGAAGAGAACTGGTTCTTCCCAAGGAGAGACACTCGGTCAGAGAAAACCCTTCTCCAAAGGATCTTGGAGTTGTTTATTTAACTCCTCCAACTCCATATTTTCCATCCTATACGGGGTCTTTAATATCGGATGAGATCCAGGTACGGGTTCAATAGAGAACTCTACCTTTCTTTCTGGGGGATGTCCGGATAACTCATTAGGAAATACGTCAATGTATTCCTGGATGATGGGGACATTTTCTACCCCCAAAATCTCATTTCCTTCTTCTTCTTCACCGATAAACTCCATAAAGAAGGATATAAAAGGTTATTCTAGACAAATATCAGGTTGAGATATCTCTACTTGGAATATAACTGTAGGTTTTCAATTCAAGACTACTAAGATTTCATTGATTCTATATTTTATATTAGCATTATACTTTGAGAGATAGTCCATCCCTAGTATAATATCAAATTCCATCATAGGAATGAATACTAGATTTTCGATAATATTGTGCTAACTAAAGTAAATACTAGAGTTTCTAAACACTAATGATGATTGTATAATCCCACTACGAGTCTTGACTGATAACTCTACTTTTAGAAAATTGGGGGTTGATTCTATTTATTTTTGCAAACTTGGAGGAAATAAAGGAATGAGTACAACCATAATAAAAAAAATTACTTTCTAGCTTTGAGAGAACAAAAATAGTACCTTCCACCACATAATTTTTTACTTCAACTTCAGCCATAGTGATTTAAAAATTACAACCTTGTTCCCTTTTCTGTTGCTGAGGCTGATGGTGATTCCCTCCACTGACCTCATATTTGAATAGTGATTGGAAAAGTGCCTAAGTTGTCCACACTTATAGCATTGGACATCATGTAGGGTTTGCACCATCTTCCCCTATCTTTAGTGTTGGTAAGTTGTGGCTTCACCTCACTATGACAATTCCACGCAATGTGGCCATATCTACCACACTTTTATCACTTCCCACTCCCAAGCAGGTAGTTCCCTGAATGCATCTTCCCACATTTATTACACATGGGATGTAATACTTCCATGCCTCCTCTTCTATGATTGAAGATACTCCATAAGCTTGACTCCATGGATATTTCCTTGTCATTGGATTTATGAGACCATTGCGTCTCACCAAACTCGAGTTCAACTTTCATCACACTTCACACGATCTCCTCATAGCTATCATAATATCGGTTGGCTAGATTCTTCCACAAATGAGGTCTCAGTCCACCGAAGAGTCTATGAACCTTACCATTTGGATCCATGACCAAGATATAGGTGTTATGTGAAATCCTTGTGAAGTTCATCTTGTAGCTTCCCATAGATTCACTTTCTTTCTACTTCATCTTGAGAAAATCCTTCTTTATTCTTGTTCTCATCGATTGAGGGAAATACTTTTTGAAGAATATCCCTCTGAACTCTTCCCACTCCATAGCTTCAACTTCCACTCTTGGCCTTGTGTTTTTAATCAGTTCCCACCACTAATCATCTTCTCCCTCTAAGTGATAAACAACCAAAGTAACCTTCTCTTGTTTAGAACAACATAACACATAAAAGATATTGTCGATAGAGATGATACACTGTTCAACAATCAATGGTTAAGTAGATCCACTGAAGTTTAGTGGTCGTTGAAACATAAAGTATTAAATTGAAAGTTGTTCCCATCACGGTGAGATCAGTCTCTCGGCTTGATTCAAGATATTTCTCATAACTTGAGTCAGTTGGTTCATTATTCACATTAAAGTTTCCATTCTGGATTCCATCATAGGGTCGTCAGTGCAAGGTCCATTGCGGTCACCATTTTCATGGTTCCTCCTATTTCCTTCCATTTTCAAAAATAATAAAACCTTAGTGAGAAGATTATTTCATTTATGAATCTTTTTACTATAAAGGATTTTATGTCTTAAAACTTCTTTCTTTAAACAATTACATTTCTCTATAAATCCTTCATAATGATTCATAAAATCTTATGATTAACCAAACATATCACCCAAGAGTGTCTTAAATAAGAGTGAAGCAAGTTCCATTGTCATGTACCATGATACCTCAGTTCATGCCTGAAACTCCTTGTCAGAGTTTTCACTCCTAGGTACATCTGTGCCAGAGCTGCATCTACCTGCTCGTATCTAGACAGGGACGTATGTTTCTTGATAAATCACTTACTCAATACTCACCAAAATACCAGGAATTATTCCTATATTTTAACTTTTATATAGGTTTCTTCCTATAGTTTTAATAGCCTAATTTCCATAAATAACTAAACTATCCTTTGATACCAACTATGGCATCCTGCCTTTTTATTTCATAACTTTTCATTACATTTTAAAAATAGAGGATCTTTAAAGTTTAGTGTCTTTAAAATCAAGAACATAAAACATGAAAACATAAAACATTATTCTAATCCACTTATAGGTATTCATAATAATTTCTTACTAAGTACAATTATTGTATCTCATAACCTGGAGACATACATAAAAGGAAAGGGTGAGCAGAAGGCCCAGTAAGGAAAACAAGGGAATCAGTTTACTTGTGAAATCAATAAGAACTTTATAAAAAACATAAAGACATGTGCAATGGAATTAGAGGCATATAATAATGAAAATAACTTGAATCATAGCTTGAATATGTGACTAAAACATTTAATTTATACATTCATGAACATATCACCAAGTTTCACCCCCAAGGTGTCATAAAAATTACCAAGGTTATTCACCAAGGTCTTGTGAATCATGTCAACTCTAGAGATTAAATTCTTTACCCAATGAATTGGAGAGATATCAGATAAAACCATTAATATGTCTTTATTTTCATGTGATCCACATATTTAATAATCATACATTCATAAATAACCCAAAGAGAGCAAAAGAAATGTGTTTCACTTCTAAATTGTTACGTTTTAAAAGTTCTTACAAACTTGATTGTTATGTCATTTATAACCCATGAAAAGGGAGTGAGGGTTATATGTATGTAAATTTATTGAATAAAATAGTTCAATTTTATTTATTTATAAATACCCATAGAGATGAAAATAGATTTTGGTATTCACATAAATAATACAAGAGAATTTCTTGAGAAAAAGAGAGAGATTTTGAGATGAGAATTCTACAGCATAACAGCTATATAACACGGTTTTAGAAAATAATAAAAAGAGAGGGGACAAGGGTTTTCCATCCATAAATGAATAATTTTACAGTATAGGGATAGAATAAAATTTAAATAAGACCATGGTGTGGATATTTGGATAACATACCACATGAAAAGGAAACTTGAAAAAAAAGAGAAAATGCGATTTCCTTTACGAAAATTCGGCAGCCTAACGGGATCAATTAAAAATTTAGAAAATCAGTTGATGAGAGCAGAAAGGGTCTCTTATAAATTGGACATGAAATGTAAATTAATAAGGATATATAAAAATATACCCCAACATAAAAATATTGAAACTAGAAGACATAACTTAAAAGAAACTCATAACTAAAAGAAGAGGGTGGAAGGTTCCCTTACCTTGAAGATTAACTTCGAAAGCATGAAGTTTGGGACCTTGGGGGGCTGGAGGACACCTTGAGAGGACTCCTTGGGAGGACTAATTGGGAGGTAAAAATACTATAACTTCATAGAGAGGGATTTTTTAATAAAATTAATGAGGTAATGACTCGGTATTTATAAAAAAAGTGAGGGAATATTTAATTAATTTCCAAGGGACACCTCATCAGTGATATTTGAAAAACCATGGGCTTTCCCATGGTATTTTCCCATAGTATTGGCCACTTGTTACACCTCATAGAATATATTACTATTCAAAAGTTGACCAGATCAATTAAATCATTATTACTTCATTAATGATGTCATTAAACACTCAAAACTCAAAACTGTATTTTCACTATTCACCAAAAAAACATTTTATAAAAATAGCATAAATTCAACCTAACCTAATATTGATGCTTTGAATTCAAAAATGAACTCCATTTTATGAAAATAATTTTCTAAATATTTTTAATTTAATTTTTAAATAAAATCATTATTTATTCAAAAAAACAACTCTAAATCTATAACTTATTTTGTAATACCTTGAAAAAGTAATCAAGGTCCCATAAAATTATCGTATAACCATAAGACAACAAAGTAGCAATTTATGATTACATTTTACGAAAATAAATTTTCATTTTAAATTATTAAATTAATTATAAAATTGTAAATAAAATATTTATGACATACAAAAATAAGAAAACTTATACTATGATCATTTTTTAACTTTTAAGATGTCTAAATTGTATTTATACATTCATGGGTGAAGTTTCTATTTTTTGTCCATTTTACTATTCATTACTATTCATAATGGTATGTTACTATTCATACATTACCATTTACTAGAAATAAATTTGTTCTTATTAGACTTTAAATTTCTTACTGATCACAACTATAGAAGACCATTTTTTGAAAATAATATCACATTATTAATTATTTAAAGTATAAAAAATATTTAAAAATACCATTTTCCAAAATTCATCAACAATATAGAACTTCTATACATTCATCCTACATTTATCCGGAAATTTTAAATTCACAAATTTCACCATAAGAAGAAATAACAATTTTATTTATACCAAGGGATATCTAAGGCCTCGTTACATAGCCCCTTATAACACCTGCATAGAACCTAAGTGTAAGGTGTGCTATGGTGATAGAATCATGGGGCGGCTTGAACAACATTGCCCGAGTGGTGATTTCTATCAGTTTGAAATTCTCCCTTAGGTGATTTCGTTCAATCATCACATGTTGAAGCTCATCTTGGGCTTGGTCCAGAGAAAATCCTAGAGATGATACCTCATTCCCAAGATCTGAAAGATGAGATTCATATGGCCCGAGTCTATTGGATGAGGCCATCGAATCTTATTTCTGTATTAAACAAGATCACTTGTATTTATAAAGAATAATTGTAACGTAAAGAGTTTAGTTTCCAACGGTCATATTGACCAACAATCATATAATATTCAAAACCCAACAATCTCATTTAATTATAATCACTTCATTAATTAAAGGATATAGTTTTGTGAAGTATAAAATGAAATAACACTCAAATTTAGGAAACAAATATTTTTCAAAGTTCGGGTCGTTACAATGGGTATTTTTTATTTCATTTTGTTCAAATCAATTACATGGGAGAGCTTAATGTTACTTATAAATTTGATGTATTTAAATGTGTAATTATATATTTTCCCTCTATTTATATTTTTTGATACAAATTCTGATTTGTGTAATGATTTAAATATTAATCTAGTTTGAAACATATTAATTTTGTGTAAGTTATAGGTATTCCAAACCTAAATCCTCAAAATAATTCATACATATAAGAATAAAAAATTATATAAAAAACATTACATGAGATAAAATATTTATGAACTTAATATAAATATGATGTATATTAAAATTATGAAACCAAGAAAAATCCTTAAACATAAAGTGTGATATTCCATCCAAAGAAAGAACATGACAATACCTTAATCATCCAACCTAGTAGATTCATGCTAATGATGGGTTCCCATGGATTATTTTTTTAAGGAATGTAAGAAATGGTTAACCCTAAGAGGTAGCTAACTAAATCTCACAGTTATATTTGGGTTACACATAACTGGGAAAACCTATAATATTAGATACCAAAGGAATATATTTTAGATTTTTCATGTTATGGATTTGGATTAAGGGTTGTCCACTTAACTATCCAAGACTCATAAGTGAAGTGATTGACTTGATTTTATAATTAAAATAGTAATTATTTGAGTGAATCACTAAAGTGGAATCAAAATTTAGAAAATATGGATCTTTTACCACTAAAGGTAATGATGTATGGGGGACTTTCAGTGGGAGTAAATTCATTATATATACTTGATAAATATATATAAAACATGATACCCACATGTATTTTTTATAGATTATGTTGTGCATCATGATAATAATTTTGAGTTATCTAATAAGTATAGCCTATAATAAAATTATTAATTAGTACTTATGGTTGATAAGGGTTATAAAAGAGAATAATTTAGAGTATATTAATGTGAATATTATAGAAATCATTTTCTATAATTCTGATTCATGGGTATTAGATACTAGGTGTGAATCACATATTTTTTCTGGTGAAATCTGGCTTAAATATAATAACAAATTGATGAAAGTTAAAGTTGATCCAAATTTTGGAAATCAAAGATGATTTATTTCATTTGAGGTTGGTACTTATAGAATAATTCTACCTAGTGTATTAGTTTTATAATTAAAAATTCATTATTACATTTTGGTTATAAATAGAAATTTTATTTCTATATCATATTTTGACCAGAAAGGATTTTCATTCATAATTATGAACAATAGTTTATATATATATATATAATGTTTTATGAAAAATATGACTTTTGGGAATGATTTATTTATTATAGACATGGATAATATAATATATAACATTAAAGATAAGAAATAAAATTTTGATTCTAACATCACTAATCTTATCCATTATCTCCTTGGGAATATAAATGAGAAATACATATCAAGAATCCATAAATATGAGTTTTTAGACTAAATTGATTATAATTTTTTTCAAAATTTATAAGTTATATTATCTTAAATAATGATAAAATCACCTTTTAGTGGAAAAGTTAAGAGGTATAGTAGACTATTGGATCTTATACGTAATCATGTATGTGAAAAAATTTGTACTCTAGAAAGTGGTGGGTACGGATACTTCATAACCATTAATAATTCATTTAATTGGTATGGTTATGTATTTCTTATTTGATATAATATTGAAACCATTGAAAAGTTCAATCTTTTAGTAAGTAAAGTATAAAATCAACTTGGAATTAGTATAAAGATAGTTTATTATAATTGGTTTTTGAATAATTATTCCATGAGTTTATAGATCATTTGAGAGATTGTGGAACTATTTCACAACTCAATATTAGAAAAATATAGTGCAATGATGGGTTTGAGAGAAGGGTCAACACCATATTGGACCTCGTTTGATCAATGATGATTCAATGTGATATTATTATATCATTCAAGGTATATAAAAAGTAAAATATTTAATTTATACTTAACTACATTCCATGTAAATAAATCGTAAGGAAACCATATGTGATATGAAAATGGGGAAACCCAATTTTTAGCTTACGAAGATTTGGTGTTTTGAAAAATATAGACAATGTTTGGTTACTAGTAAATCTATCCCTATATCAGAAAACATAATTTTTTGGTTATCCCATGGAAACATAGGGGTATTATTTTTATAATCCTACTAAGCACAAAATTTTTATTTCCTGATATAATGTCTTCCTTGAGAAGGAACTAATGAATCCTGGAGTTTGAAGGAGAAATGATGAAATTGTATTTTTTTGAGGCTAATAAACATTCACAAAAAATGACTAATTTAGAGATGGATAATTTTTCCATTAGAATCAATTGTAATTCCCATTAAATGCTTTATATATTTTTATGCACAGCCACCACTAACATTGTCTCCTCCTCATGTTAGTGGTGGTTTTGCGTAATTGCTGGTAATTAATAGCAGATATGTTAGAGAAATTGTTAAACCCTTCTATTTTTTTAAATATATATTTAAAAATACAATGAAAAAATAATTTGTCTTAGAAAAATGTAAATTGTGAAGGCGATTTTCCAACCACCACTACACGTGTCAATTTTTTTAAATAATAGAATACTGAACCCCCTCCTAAATTTTTTCTACTTTCACACAAGAAATGTGTGCTGCTTGATACTCCATGTGCGAAATCCATTCCCACTACCTTCTCAACCCTATGCGTACAATACCTCCCCCCATCCCCTTTACTAATCATGCCTCACAACTCACTCATTCCACACTAGTCGCCAAACCTTCCATGAGAGGAAAAACCACATACCCATTTAGTTTCAAAAGCACGTCTCATATGTGTAATCCATGCGTCCTAACTATGATGTTTTATTAAATTTTTATTAAGTTTACGTACTTGTTTATATTTATATATTTATAAAATTTTATTTTATTTTTATAATATATTTAAATACATCTAAATATATAACCTATTTAATCATTTATATACATTATTGTATTCATATTAATATTATGTATTTATATATATATATTGTTATACACTCATATAATATTAATTAGGTTTATACTTTTATTTATAATATACATTTATCAAAAAAATTTATATTATATATTAAATATATTTATATTTATGTATTCACAAATATAAATACGGTATATATTTATAAAACAATTAATATAATATTTATATGTAGCATAATATTTAAATTTATATAGAAATTATATATATATATAAGAATTTATATATAGATATATTTATACATACTATTATATTATAAATATAAATATATATTTAATATATTAATTTGAATACATATATGTATATTAACAAAAATTTGTACATATATATGTATATATTTTCACACAGCCTTTAAATTATATTTTTACATATATTTAAATAAATATATTTATACATATATTTATATATACATTTATGAGTACATTTGTTTTACACGTACACATATATTTATATAAATATACTTATACAAATATTTATAAATAAATTTATATCAAACACACACAAATTTGTATTTAAATATTTATTTATAAATATTTATTTGTATATACATACATACATATATATAATGTTTTTATATATATAATATATTTATGAAATATATATTTGTGTAATATAATATTATATTTGATTGATATTTCTATAATTATTTTTATATACTTATATATATAACAATTTGTTTTAAAAAAATAAATAAATTTTATTCATATAATATAGTGAAATGCATTTAATATATAAATTTATATACATTGATGTATTTGTATTATTTTTATACATTTATATATAATATATATTTATCAAATACATTTATATTAATGTATATAAAAATATAAACATGGTATATTGACAGACACAAATATGGTGCATTTTTTATTCAAATTTCAATGGTTTTATTTGTTTTCAATGATAAGATCCATAGGTTTTCAATGTTTTATAAAATAATTTATAATTTGAATTATATAATGAAAATTGTTTTAAATGAGTAAAATAATGGTGAATTTAGAATTTGGAATTCTATTTACCAAATCATGATATTTTGAGTGTTTAAAAATTTCTAACTCTTTTTATGACCTTTGTATAAAAATTAGGTGAAGATCTAAGCTGGCCCTCAACCTGACCAGCATGCCACTTAGCTAGCTCACTCAGGGATAGCTGGCTAATCATGGTGTAGGGAAGACCCACACGGGCTGAAATGAGCACATGGGATCAAATCATTTGCTAGTGGGCCACGAGTGGTGAACCATGCAGTGAGCATAGCTTGAGCCAAAACATACATGGGTCACATGTGTCATGGCCTACAAGTGTGTGTGTGTGTGTCGTCCAAGATCCCACCCTGGTGAAGGCTTCTAGATGGCTCATTCCTCATCGAGGCTTATAATCCAGCACAAAGGAGCCACCTATTTTGATGTGGGATGGGAGCACCATTGTGCTCTTCCAAGCCCTACTCACTCCACTCTTGTCACCTTCACGCTCTACCTTATCCATAGTAATTTGCACTCATTCACACCTCGCTGCCACCACCCGATCTCCAGTTATTACACCGATCGATCCTCCATGCCCTTCCACCTTCATCTTTATCAACTAAATCCACTGCCGCTTCTCCACCGCCCTACAACTGTGCCATATGAAACCTCTGATGAGAACCCCCTCCACACCTCAAGAAACCACGTGGACTCCTTACAGGTAGCAAATTCATACCTGTGGATCATGCATGTGTGATCTCAAAATAATAAAGACCCCACATTCTCAAGGGGTTTATTGAAGAATATGAGGCATATGGCCTCTCCCTCATTATATTTAGAGAGGCTACTGCTACCCTTCCCAATCCATCAGTCAAGGACGAAATGAGATATCCTTATTGGAGCTTAGTTGAACTACAAATCTCTCCCCATTTATTATTCTTCTTTTTCTATCTTTTCCGTTTAATTTTTTTAAATTAAATTGTAATTTAGAATTCCATTTATATTTTAATTAAAAATATTCATGCATTTTTTAAAAATTTTCCACCATCTATCTCCATCTTCTTTTAATTTTCCTCTTTTGATTATTATTATTATTATTATATTTTTATCATTATTATTCTGTTAACATTATTATTTTTTAATTTATTTTGTTCCTCAATTCTTTTTCAAATTTTACTCTTCTAATAATAATAATAATAATAATTATTATTATTATTATGATTATTTTAACATTATTTGTAAATTATATAACTTTTATATGTTTTATTTTATTTCTTATTTTCTTATTAATTCCTCTATTTTATTTTTATTTCTCTTTCTATCTATCTATCATCCCAATTATATTTTATTTTTCTCTTTTATTTTCCAATTCCCATCCTTTTTAATTTCTTCTTTCTTTTATTTTATTATATTTCTCATTCTATTCTTCCATTGATCCACTAAGTGATCTCTTACTCTCGAAAATGAGAGGCTGACCCCAAGGCTTATATTGGGGGATAATCAAGGTGTTCCTGAATTTTCCTTAATGTTTATTTTATGTTTGTGTTAGATTTCATTATAATTCATGGGGAGGAAAATATCCCTGATTTGGAGACTTCCCACCAATGACATGAAACTCAATCTTTTTTTATTCTTTTATTTGCATCTCTTTTCCTTTTCTCTTGATTAGATAACTCTTCATATGAAGCATTTGAGCTAGTAAATGGATGAAACAACATCGATATAGCTGGGTCCTAGAAGATGACACACTCTAAGCAAAGATATTTCATTAACCTTGATTATAGGGGGAGATAAAATTGAGATTTCTTAGGCTCTAAAAGATTCCATAATTTCTAAATAAATAATAAATATTCAAACATGATATTTCATGTTTGGATTATCAAACCAAAATCCAAAAATTAAATGAGAATAATGATTGAATCCAAAAAATGAACCCAAAAACCATGTCCTTTCTTCCTTACTTTATTCTGTTTAGATTTTCATGGTAGTATAAATTTAGAATTCTCATATGGAATGACATTCAGATATTTTATCAATAAAAACCAAAAATATTCTACATTAAATAATAAAAACCACAAAAATAAGTACCATAGCTGATTTTGAATAAGTGAGTAAACAAACTGAGAGGCTCCTATTATGAGATGACCTTGGTTAGACACTGTGTTGCACTGGGAAAAATAATTTTCTTTTGATCACACCCTACGATAGGAACACATTAAAACTGGAACCATTGTTGGGGATCTAATCACTAGTTTTCTTAATTTTTCTATTTTCACACTTTAGATAGTTTTAATTTCTTTAAAAAACCATAAATTTGTTTCCATGATTAATTAAAATGATTAATATTATACATGGAATGATTACTAATTGTTTTCCTAAACTAGTTGATGAATCCCCCTTTTGTATATAATATAGTGTTCCCATGTGGGCTAGAAAGATCAGGGGATCCCAGAGCCAAATTTTCAAAAAGGGAGAATTCATGGACATTATCTAGGATCTCAAGGAGGCCCTTGAGTAACTAGTGGTTGAAGGATTGGACAGTGAACTAACTAAATTCTTGGATTACTTCCCATAATTTTATAAAGTGTCCAAGACACAAGAATATTTCTCCTCATTTCCTCCCAATACTTTTGAAGAAGTTCCCCATAGAATATTTCTAGGAGAATGTGAAAAAACACAAACTCAATTATAATAGTCAAGAGTTTGGAGAAATTGTGCTAGATCATCCAGGTAAATTGGATTGGATAACTTTATATGTCTAAGAACAGTCAGATTAATCTGAACCTGAACAAGAGGATGAGCCACTTTTCATACCTAAGGAGGCTAAATAGGAGGAATTTCCTACCGTGATAGATGTGGGAGATCAACAAGAAATAGATGAATTTTTGAATGAATGTTAGGAATTACTTGATCTACCAAAACCTTAAAATGAAGAATAGAAATTAAAATTAGATAACGACTCCACCCAAGTGGTGGAATATAAATTAAAAATAGGGGATCCCAACTTCCTACCTCTATGTACTTAGAACCTACTCCAACAGGCTCTCACCATGGAGAAAGATATTGAAATTGAACCAACTAAGGGAGTTGATTTTTTTTCTCTAAATCTATTTCATTTTTTTTATTCAATATGAATTGTAAATAATTCCCTACTAATTTGATTAAATATATTTATATATTCATTCATATTCTTTGGAGGAAGATAAGGAAACTGAAATTGCACCTACTGAGGAACACATGGAGATCCACGATCTCAATGAACATACATTTGAGGACCCCCAACAGGAGATCCAAATTTCTGATCCTGATGAAATCAAAAAAGAGGTTTCTCTTATTGAATGAGGGAAATTACATATTAAAAATTAAAATTAAAATTTTATTCTCATAAAAATAACTATTTACTTCCCCTTTTATTATTAAATTCATGAAACCTATGTGAATCTAGCATTAGAAGAGAAGAAAGAGGTTTCATAAGTAACAACCGAAGAAGGGGATGGTCCAGAATTCATCCTACCACATCCATTCAAGCTATACCTAATTTTCAAGGGGATAATATAGTGTAATTTATTCATGTAAAATTCCTTAAGAATAAGGATTAATCACAAGCTAGGAAAATCCATATGTAGTGGTTCAAATCAAAGAAGATTCATCCACCAACTGACTTTGGATAACATCGAGTATTAGCCACTAAAGGCATTAAAAATTAAGGTCCCACCTGGGGGATCATACCAAGATATATATTACTACTTTCTTTATAACAATTTATATTTCAATTTCATTTCTTAGGAATTAGTCCAGCATGCATCCCACTCCCTTCCATGTTTTTGATCTTTAATGAAATGATTCTTATGATTAATTAAGTAATTTTCGTTTATAGGTTCATAATGGCACACGATAACCCTCCAAAAGTGAATAATAAAAGAGGACTAAGATTCATAGAAAATAGATTTCACTTTTATTGGTTATCTTTTAAACTCTTTACAATTTTTTGTCTAATATGTTTTGTGATTGAAAATGAAAATTTTATTCCCAAACTTGAATTCATGTTTTTATTGACTTATCTATGAGACTTGGGGTTCTTAGTAATCCTATAATGTCATGTTTTATATTTAAAAGTTAATGAAATAAAATAATTAAAATCGAAAATTGAATGATTAATGTGAAACATGGATATTAAAATGAGGACTCATGATTTGAGGAAATTAGTTGATTCTTAAAAATGAAATTTCCCATCGTTTTTTCATGATTTTATTTTCTAAAATTCATGTGAATTGATTTTTTATTAATTTTCATGTAACATCCCAGGTAAATAAAGAATAAAGAATTTTCATATTTATTAATATTTACGAATTAAATATTAATTTTAATTAAAATGGGTTTCTACGTTCGATAGCGTACTCGATATGCAACGATGAGTTTCTTTGAAAACTTACGTTGCACACTAGTAATAAAATAATATTATTTTAAATGTTAGTTTTCACGTAGCCGTTGTACTGGCGGGAATGGATAGAAATAACTAAAATATTATTATTTGTTTTTAAATGTTTTTACATTTATCCAATAAAGGATAAAGGCTTAAAATACGAAAAGAATTCAATTTTAGGCATATATACTCTAATTTTCACTAAAGGTTCACTTATCACCTTTTGACGGAGAACCATCATTAAATTTAGTTTTGATCGATCTTATAAATTCTTTTGGACCAAATATAACTCTTCTTTAGAATCGGGACATCAAAATTTACTTTGTGTAAATTTTTGGTACCTTTCTGATAAAGTTCATTTTTTAATGAATAGTGTAAAATGTTGTATTTTAATTCAAAACCTCTTTTTAATATAATTTATTTATATGATTAGATTGTCTTTTGAATTGGTTTTAAAGTGAAATTAGAAAATATTTTTACCATTAAATCCAATAGTGGTTGTTGGAATTAATTTCACTTTGAAATCGGACTTAAACTAGTGTCAATCTTTTGATACTTATTGTTTCATAAAAACACGCTATTTGCTCTAACAGCGGGAATTAATTATTAAATTAATTAACGTGACTTATATGTTTTGAATTTTTTAAAATAGACTTCATTTTTGAATTCGTAATATCAAATATAGCTTAGGGTGAATTTTTGGTAATTTTCTGAAAAACTTCAATTTTTGATGAATAGTGAAACCACTAAGTGGTACTTATAAAGACTGTTTTTCCGTTTAAATGAAATTTTGCCATCATTGTGTTTTGAATTTCAAAAATCCGACATACATGGTTGTCATTAATAAGTAAAATGTGGTTCAATGAGATTATAATAATTTTTTGGTGAATAGTAACTTATTAAGTTCTTAATCGCGATTAGTGGTAATTAGTGTAGTTTAAGGTAAAAATAATGCTTTAATAAAATAAGATGAGCTTGACACATGTCCTACCCTCATTGGTTGTGTCATGTCCAACCAAGAAAAGCCATGGGTCAACTTGGGGACCCCATGGAGACACTTTGGTTGGGAAATGACATAAATAACTTTTTATTTAATGTAAAAGTAAAAATGACACAAACATAATATGTTTTACAAAAACAATTTTTACATGGGGTTATAAAGATAATATTATTGATTATATATATTCATTGGAAAGCTAAAACGATTTCCTACATCATAGTATTTTTTTTAATAATTTTTAGACATTAAATAAATTAAATTATTTATGACATAATAATGATGCAGCGATGACATCATTATTTGATGATTTAAATAAAATGGAAATATAATGTAAAATCTATGAACTACACATGTCTAAAACAAATTGGATGAGTGTATTTCGAACCCTTATCACCTTATCCATGAATTATATCAATGTGGGACCTTTTAAAACCGAAACACATTGTCAAATAAAGTAATATTTCTTTACTTTCCAAAAGTGTCCCTCCTCTCCTCTTATAAAAGGCCCCCACCTCTACCTCATTTCACACACTCCTCAAGACTTTGGCTCGGCCAAACCCTGCCCATTTACTCTCTCCACATACCTCTCCTCATCCTAGAGGATTCCCTTTGGGCATAATCCTTTCAAAGGAATCCTTTAAGCTCAAATCAAAAGCAGTTACACTTTTAAAGGTAATTCATTCTCTCTTGTTCATTTGTTTTATTTTGCTTCTCCAACCCTCTAAACTCTTTTTATTTACTTCTTTTGTAACAAAAACAGTATCTTCAATATACTAGGATGTTTTTATAAGATTTATTCGAGCTAAACTCTCACACAACTACATCAAATGGTTAAAGAACATACGGTTTCTGTGGATGGCGAAATTCTGCCTCCCGAAACGATGATTGTTCAATACTCATTTAACACCTTAAAAGGTGGACATTATGATGTAACTATTCTTATATATGATATATGATATGTTTATTTTTCTTTAAGATTCTGTATTTTTCATTTTGGGCATACCTTTATGGTTTCCATTATGGGTAAACACGATATCTTCATTTAAGGAAGTGCGGACTACCACCCCCTCAAAGTGATGTGATTCGTTAATGCCATATGTGGGACGTGTAAAGGATGGATTTAAAGTTATTATATATGATGTTATACTGGAATTATAATATACCTCTATATCATTATTATTTCTTTCCATTAAAGTATGAGATAGAAATGAAAGTAGCGTTCATGCGTACGTACAGCTTACCGTCTCCATGAACGGTGCATTTCATTTCTTATCCCCAAATGTAATGTACTATTAAAAGTACATGTATGTAATGAATATATATAATTAATTATATATCTAAATGATGAATATAATTCTGGAATTAAAATATACATACCTCTCATTTAGTTTTAATTCCATTAATATGACAAAGAAATGAAAGTAGCGTTCATGCGTACGTACGGCTTACCGTCTCCATGAATGGTGCATTTCATTTCTTACCTCTAAATGATTATGTAATATTATAAATACATGTATATGCTGGATATATATGATACATATTATATCCAAATCGTGAATTTCATTCTGGATATAAAGAACCTTTGGCCACACGAACAACATGTAATTGTAAGAAGTCCACTTTCGACTTAAGAACCAAATATTGAGAAAACAAACATTATTAACTTAAATGGTTAAATAATGTTTATAACATGGCAATAAGTGATATAAAAAGAATAATGAACTTTAAAAAGGTTCTTAATCAATTATAAATTAACTCAAGTTTATTATTCAGGACTTTAAAGAACGATCGAGTCAAGTCAGACCCGAGGTAAGGGACTTCGTCTCAATCTCCTTTCATTGAGGCATATTTCGTTTTATACACAACTTTCTTTTATACGGTGTATAAACCCCTTTGACTTTTACTTTTATACAAGAGGAATATTTTTCTACGAAGCGTTTTAAAAAATGTCAAAAAGGAATGTTTCTTTTAACGTACGCGGCGACAACGACCTTTTCCGCCGCCGCGAGTATTATTTAGTCTTTGGCTTTCTCAACAAGCCGTAATGTTTTTAGAATAAAATAAATACCATATACTCTTTTATGTATTTTGGTATTGAAAATGGTTTTGAAAAAGGATTCTATTATGTAAATATATTTATGATATATTGTGATTGAAATGTGGAAATGTTATCATTCCTTTATATTGGTTTTATGTTTTATGATTTTATACTGGTACTTGGACATTTTAACGGGTGGTTATATTATAAACCATATGACGAGTGGTGCCATGAATACCAGGACGGGTGGTTACGTTATAACCTCTAATGAATTGGGTATGGAAGTCGGCCGTATGGCTATTCCATTAAGTATGTATGGAAATTGGCCGTATGGATATTCCATTAAGTGATATGTGTGGAAGTCGACCGTATGGTTATTCCACTTAAGTATGTTTATGTCCCAAGTTACCTTTATATATGTTATGTGTTCTTTTTATGGATTTTATGGTAATCCTTTGGTTACAAAAAGGTAAGTAATGATACTTTATTCAGTGAAGAGTTTTTACTACTTCATAAAGGTGAAGGTATTACTTTGATAGAGTATATATGGTTTATTTGATGTTTGAAAAACTAACAGTTTTCATTCTTTCTGTATCCCTTACTAAGCTTTTTATGCTCACCCCAAGTTTTTTTTTGAAATGTTTTCACAGGACTTAATGTGGAATAAGGTCAAGGATGGGATCAAGGGAATGTCATCCTATATAAAACATGGAACTAGACACGTTTCTTTTTAAGAGTTTTTTTTATTATGGAAACCTAGTAGAAGTGACTACTTTGAAATATTTTGAGATGTAATAGTTATGTTCTAATTCTCTAAAACTCTAAACCTGAAAAGATCCTCGACGTTAATTATTCATTTAATTCAATATTAAGTAAGGTTTAAGGCCGGGGCCTTATATTTCATGCCTTGAATGATTATCCCAAATCATATTTCTCATTTATGAGAGGATTTATAGACCATTTAATTCTTAATTTATCTTGAGAAAATTACTTGAGTGATCTTGGGACATGTCACCTACCGAAACATGCATTTAAACTTGTAAAAGATATGACTATGAAAAAAAAAACATTTAAATTGATTGAGGTATATTTTGATAAACTACTAATACTTAAAATAACAAATTTACATCAATCATTATTTATCCCATAGAGACCATTAATTACGTTGTTTGTAATGATCCAAATTTCAATCCATTTTTATCCATTCCTACCTTCCTCTTAGTAATTTCATGATATTTTAAAATTGAATTGTGAGGGTGAAGGGAATCCTGGTTTAAGGGATGATTTAAATTATAATGTAGAACTTTGGGGGTGATTATTATTTGTTCTAAGTAAGGTTATTGATTCATTCATGACATTTCATTGTTTTTCCCCTCTTGAATATTAGAAAATGAAAATAAAAAAACGAACCAAAAAAATTAGAAAAATGGGTTATGATTTGGGAAAACCATAAAACACAATTACCATACCTATGATTTATATCATATGTGGTTAGGTGGTAGATTTTATGTTTATTCTAAGCATAAATCTTGAAAAAGAAAAAAAATATAAAAGGCTCTTTGAAAAAATAAAAAAAGGGTATAAAAGTAGTGAAAATTTCAAGAGGGTGAAAAAATTATTCATTATCCTTAAACTGATCATGATATTTACTTTGAGTTTTGGGGAAGTTGGGAGTTTTTACAATTTTAATGGGATAATTTCATTAAACTTTTAATTTGAATATCATGCTTTATCTTTTAAGTGAATAACCTCTTCCTTGGGCCTTAATTTTTAGTATCAGTTCCTACCAACCTTAATCCTAAGAAACATTTCAACTTGAATTAAAATCCCTCATGATTTTATGTTCCTTTTGTATTTACAAAGTGTAGAAAGTATTCCTTTTAAAACATATGGATAAGAAACATTTTATCATGATATGAGTGTAAATATACATGAATTTTATCATGGGAGATGAGTTAAAAGATTTAGGTGAGGTAAATCATGATTTGGTATGTTTAAAAATTAAGAATTAAGGAACTTTAATTAATGAGAAGAGAGGTTTCATCATTTTTAAAAGGGGAAAAGTAAAATGCTTTGTATTATTATCACTTTAAAAATTTAGAAATTAAATTAACGGTTTATGTAGAATTTTAAAAATTTGATTTGAAATTGATAATTATTTTATTTGAATACTTTGAAATTTGAATATTGATGACATTGTAACTCTCTTTATTTCCTTGTTGAGATTTTATGCTTGAGGAAAAGCATGGTTTAATTGTGGGGGTATTTTAGAGAAAACAATATGGTGCAATTTTTTTATTCAAATTGCAATGGTTTTAAGTTTTTTTCAATGATAAAATTCATGGTTTTTTTAATATTTTATAAAATAATGGGTAATTTGATTTATAGAATGAAAATAGTTTTAAATGATTAAAATAATTGTGAAATTTTTAATTTGGAATTATATTTACCAAATCATTATATTTTTAGTGTTTAAAAATTTCTCTCTTTTTATAATCTTTGTGTAAAAAATAAGCCAGGAACACACTTAACAAGCCCACTAGGGGCTATCCAGCTAGGCATGGTGTAATGAATACCCACATGGGTTAGTGTGAGAATGGGGTATCAAACCATATTCTAGTGGGATGTGGGTGGTGAAACCCTCGGTGATCATAGCTTGAGACAAATCCCAAACAGGCTGCAAGTGTCATGGGCTGAAGGTGCGTGTCCGAGTGTCATCCGAGAGCCCACCCTAGTGGAGAACTCAAGATGGTTTCACATCAAGGTTTATAAGCTCGCATGAAATGGTCACCCATTTTGATATAGTACATGAGCACCATTGCGGCCTTGCCACACTCTGCCATGCCACACCCACTCCTCCACTGTCTCCTTCACTCACCGCCTCAACCATCGTCCTCCACACTCTTTCACGCCTCGCTTCCACCACCATACCGCCACTTCTTCCACCAATCAATCCTTCATGCCTGACCACCTCTATCTTCACCACCTGTAGCGACTTCTACTACCCTACTTCCATTCTACACCCTCGATCACCACCACTAACCATGTAGACCACCGGCTCGATCTCCTCTCACTACCACCATGGCCAAGCTCGTAACCTCCATTCACGCTGTCACTATCACCTACAACACCCCAGATGACCTCATGATTAGCCATTCAAGCCTACTCTATACACTATGAAGGATAGAGGAGAAAAATAACATTGTCTCTGTCGTGGCTACTCTTCCTAGTATCACCCCACTGCTACACTCCATGGAAGAACCACCATGTCACCACCTCCCAAAGCTCGAGTATGAGCTTCTCCCCACTACTGCATGCCACTGAGACCCCTAACCCCCTTAAACCCATTTTGAATCTCCTCCGACCACTATGAAGGTCTAATAAAAATAGGATCATTGCCACTACTGTGTCGTTCCTCTCACCTCATACTTCCATGCCATGTGGAACCACCAACGAGAACCCTCCACCGCACCTCAATAAACTATATGGACTCCTTCCATATGGTCAATTCACACCCGTGGGTCACGTATGTGTGATCTCAAAATAATAAAGACCCCCCATTCTCGGCGGGGGGGGGGGGGGGGGGGTCTTTGAAGAATATGAGGAAGAGGCCCGCTCCCTCAACCGATTTAAGGAGGCTATTGCCTGCCTTCAGTATGCATCGGTCGAGGCCCAAGGGAGATTCCCCTAAAGGGGATCGGCTAAACTATAACTCTCTCCCCCATTTCTTATTCTTCATTATTATATATTTTATTTTATTTATTTTTGGTTTAGTTTAAATTAAAATTTAATTTAAAACTCTATTTTAATTATAATTAAGGAATTTAATGCTTTTTTCTTAAATTATTCCACCATCCATATTCTTCTTCTTCTATTTTTAGTATTTAAATTATTATTGTTGTTGATATTATTATTTTTATTATAATAATTATTATTAATATTATTAATATTAATACTAATATTAATAATAATAATAATAATAATATTATTATTATTCTTTTAAAGTTCTTATTTTTAATTTTATTTTCTTCTATTATTTTTGAATTGTTAATTTTATATTAGTAATAATAATAAAAATAACAACAACAACAACAATATTTTTTTATTTTAACATTCATTTAAAATTATTTAAATTTTCTATATTTTATGTTATTTCTTATTTTCTTCTTATTTATTCTATTTTATTTTTTATTTCTCTCCATATCTCTCATCCCAATTCAATTTTATTTTATTATTTCTTTTTCTCATTCCCCATTATTTTTAATTAATTAATTATTTTATTTTATTATATTTCTCCTTCTCATTATCCATCTATCAACGAAGTGATCTCTTACTCTTGAAAATGAGAGGTTGACCCAGATGGTTGTCCTAGAGGAAAGTAAATATGTTCTTGAATTTTCCTTAAAGTTTATTTTAAATTTTTATTAGATTTGAGTAGCATGCATGGTGAGGTGAATATAAATGATTTGGTGACTTCCCACAAAAGACATGAAACTCAATCTATTTTTATTATTTTATTTATATCTAATTTCCATCTCCCCATTTGTTAACTCTTTATATGAAAGAGTTGAGCAAATCAATGGATGAACCAATATCGATAGAGTTTGGTCCTGGAAGATGGCTTACCCTGGACCAAGGTGTGTCATCAACCATTATTATAGGACGAGGTGGAATTGATATTTCTTAGGCTCTCAAAGATTCCACAATTTATAAATAAAGAATAGTAATTTTAACATGAGATTTCATATTTGTATTATCAAATCAAAATCAATAAATTAATGGATAATAATTCTTCAATCCAAAATCAAACCAAAAACTAATTACTTTCTTTCTTACTTCATTCTATTTAAATTTGAATGGTAGTATAAATTTAGAATTATCATATTTTATTCCATTGAAATATTTTATCAAAAGAAACCCAAAAATATTATTCATTATAATCAAAACCAAAAAAAGAAGTAGCATAAGAGATTTATATTAGGTGAGTAAACGAATTGAGAGGCTACTCAAGTGAGATGACCCTGATCAACCACTATGTTTCACTAGGAAAAATAATTTTCTTTTGACCAACCTCTACGATAGGCTTGCATTATATATATTAATAGAATATAGAATAATATATATATATAGCACATTTATATATTATTTAAATTATATAATAACTAATAAAATACATATTTATATTAAATTATATATATATACATTATAATATTTATATGTATATATAAATAAAACTTTACATGTATTTATTTATAAATATATATTACATATATAAATATTTATATACATATATTTATAAATGTTGTTAAATAAAAATATATATCTTATATATTAATTTAAATATTTACATGTATATTAATATAAATTTATACATATACATATATGTATATATATTAAATAATATATTATATATATAATGTATGTATATTTACCCATAGTTCCTCTAAATTATCTTATTAAATATATTTAAATTAATATATGTACACATCTACATATAAATACATATAAATTATGTATACTTACACACAAACACTTGTTATAAATATACATATACATATAATTTTAAATAAATTTATATCAAACACACACACAAGAATGTGTATTTATTTATTTACTTGTATATTGAAACTTTTTGGGTCCTATAAACTTTTTTATTAATGAAATAAACCTCATTTTAACTAAGTTGAAAGATAAATCATTACATAGCACATAGTCCCATAGGCACATGGGCCTTTATAATACATGGCCCGAAGATGTTTTTTACATGGTCTGAATGAGTTATGGCCAATAGGCCCACAAATAGCACTTTTAAAGGCCCTAAGAGTGGGTCAACGACCCAGTGGGCATCCAATCACATTACAAGTTCCAAACAATGGCCTAAACCCCATCCCTCTTCCATATAATCACACCACTAGAGGCTTCCATGAGCCCCTGTATCACTCCTGCCATCGTCCTCATATTCCTTCACCACTAGAGGTTGCCACTTGTGTCACCCCACATTGCCATCCTTATTATCCCCCTATGTTGGTCATTGGTCCGATCATCGCACTACCAACCACCAAACCTACCTCCCCACATCTTCCACCTATGTCACCATAAAGACTTTCTACCACCATCATGTCTTACGTCACCTATGAGAGGCAACCACTAGTCCTTCTACGAGTAGTGCCTTCCTGACGGGCTCTCATCATCGCCATATGAAGAAGTCGATTCCCACCCTCATGGTCCCACCAACATTCCCTATTGGCATCAAATAATGATAGTATATAATTCACTTCCCACTTAAATGAATTACGAAAATAGACAATTAGGGGTTTTTGAACCACCAATAAAGATGAAGATCAACATCACTCATTCCACACGAACTAGTGATAGTATGCATATATTTATTTCTATATATTTATATATATGATATCTATATATATATAATAAAATAATATTTAAAATTATATAATTATTTTCACATATATATATATATATATATTCAAAATTTAAAATACAATCACCAGGGGTTTGAAACCACATATAATCTAATAAATTATTGGTTGTTATAAACACCATCATTTTTTTTAATTTTTTTTCATATAAAAAATATATATTAATAGTTTTCACGACCCAATCCCTCTAAAAATACTCCTCTTGAATCATAAATGAAGGAATAGAGATAATAACCCTTGATCCCCACACCCAGTAAGCCCCATGTTGGTGATTAGATTCAAGGGTATAAATTAACTAAACATATAAGAGGCATTAATCACAATCGAATAGTATAATTTTGATATAGGATATTAACCAAAGAACAACACAATCACATAAAATAAAAAAGGATAGTAATCATGCCACAATTCTTGATCAATGTCAAAATAATATATATAAATTCATCAAGAAAAGTACAAAAAAGGTAATCCAATGGTAACCAGTCATAAAATGATATGACACTCAATATTTTATTATATTTATCAATACCTAATGTCCTCATGGAAACCTAAAAAATATTATATATATATATAGAGTGTGAGAATAACATGTATAATTAATAGTATCATGCCTAAGGTCTCTCATGCATATCTGAAAAGAGAAAAAATATGAAATATTAAAAAAATAGTAGAATAAACAAGTAACTAGATAGGTCAAATATAAATTCCCAACATCTCAAAATAAATATCAAATATTAACACATAAAATTATAATAATATATCATCAAATTAATGTTATAAAATAACCAATGCAATCACTTCCCCAATGATTTTCAACTTTCATTCACCAATATCAAACAAAATTTTCTATCATACCTTCCATGTCATCACATCACATATCCAACCATCTTTGATGAGGTTCCAGATGAATCCCTACCTATCTAAACCTCACCCAAGGTCTTTAATCTCGTCTTAACATTAGTCAAAATCCATATAAAATCCCCAACTCATCACGAACAATGGTAGTAAGGAATCATGAATGTGAAGGACATAAACATTGTTCCTTCATCCTACCACGTATGACTCCCATAAAATATCATATCCTTATCATCCTTGGGAATTCTTTAACACCAAACTATCATCATTACAACTATTGATGGAAGATTGGGGAAAAGGTGGTATTCATCCATCCAATTCACCACCCTCCTAGATTTTGGGGAAAACACTTGGATCCCAAAATATTTGAGAATTTTTATTTTTATCCAACTTGAGTGGTGAACATATATAAGTAAAATTAAATACTTGATAACTATATATAAAGTAATATAATGACCCATATTGTTATAGGTTATGATGTTCATAGGAAGCTTGGACTTTTTTCTAGTGGATAACTCATTCAGAGAAGCATGTGACAAATCATAATTCTCCATGTTTAAATATCTCAAATTAAAATTTTGGACTTAAAATGAAGTGTGGTGGGAAACTAAATGATCAAGTTCTTAGAAGTAGAGGATCAGGGAATTTAGGCCTTCTGCTACAGTGACTCGGTCCCTTGTGGGGCGGGTGGTAACCTCGATGCCCAAAAAGGCTCATCATCTAGCCAGTGAGCCTGTACCAAGTGGTCAATGGGTCACACTAGGTAGCAGTTAAGTAAGGTCCTTTTGGTCCATTTAGCCAATATGGATCCTTTATGTTTAACCTTGATTAATAGAAAATTTTAGGTTCCTTCAACCATTCCAACATCTTCTTCTCCCTACATGATATCCCCTTGATCTAGTAATGATTTAAATTAAAATCATTAGTGAATTCGAGTGATATACTCTTTTCATCTTTACTCATGGTTCCTTTCATTATCATGTGACATTGTATTGTTTTTTCAATCATTATGGATGATTGCTCTTGATAATTGGATGAAAAATCCATCACTCCTTGATGGAATTATCTAAAAGCGATGGGGATTTTAATTAAAAGGATAAGGGATATCTCTTGTAACAAAAAACTCAGGTTAACCAGAATTTTCCCTAAAGTTGGCCCTCCATAGGACCTAGAGCGTGTTATTGATCACCACGAGTAAATTATTAGAGCCTGAGTATGAACTTGAAAACCATAAGAATGATATAAAAATGAAAGATAATAGAATATCTATCATGTATAACAATAAAATGAAAAAATAATAGAACATTTTTAAAGGGAGATACAATACATGGTAGTTTAAAAATAAATCAAAATGGATAGTATTGGAAGAAAAAAAACAAAGGACAAAACCAAGCCTTTATGTAACTATCCATCACCCCCATCCCAATCCACTATGAAGGTGATATCAACCCCAAGAAGTGTTCATGACACATAACTTCCTTCCCTTTACCTATATCATGAAAAAAACATGACTAAAAATGACCAAATGAAAAATCAGGGTGTTATAACTAATTATTGTTAGGATACCACCGAAGAATATATACAATCTATGTCCCCTAGAAACCATTAATTCCATCTAAAAAACTGGTTTTATAAATATTTTCATTTAAAAAAATTTCCCACAAAAAAAATTTGGTTTACCTTTTAAAAAATTCATTATAAAAGCCACAATAATATAGATATATTCATGAATGATAAATATATAGGGAAGTATTCAAAAATATCCGTATCTCAAAAGACAAACATGAAAGCATGAAGTCAAGAAAAGTCACCACCATGAATAAAATCAAGTCTAAGTTGGGATCTAGACTATGGAAATATGTACTAGGAAATTCAAAGGAATTCTAAACTAGAAATTCCATGAATACTACTAATATACAATCTTACCACTATCTATCGATATCATAATCATAACCACAAGTGGTACCACACTCAATAAGGTTTTCATATGTCCACAACATGACATACCCAAGGTTCCTGGTTTTCAATGTTTTCAAAAAACAATTACATAATCCATGTAAAAATTATTATAAAACATTTTCATATCAATGTATCATGACTCTCATACTTGAAAATTCACATTAGATCCAAAATAATATTTGAGGCCTTTCATCAAACATATAAAGTGCATAAAATATTTTTATAGATAAACTAATTTTCCAGGCCACCCAAGATTAATTTCATAAAAAAATTCACCTTGGACAACAAATAAAAAAATTTCACAAATAAATAAAAATTTATTTACAAGATTATTACAAAATTCATATTTTAATCTATTTTTTATAGACACTTACCTTGCTAATTTATGAAATGTCGACGCCTTCGAATTCAATGATTCGAAATGAAGAGATATTTTCCTTGAAAGTATAGATTTACAAATAAAAACATAAATTTCTCCTTAAAATCCTCTATATTTGGTAATCACAACCCAATTTTGTTCCAAAGTAACAAGGAGAATATATATCAAGGGTAGATCTAGAGAAAAGAGGATAAATTGAGAAGAAATCTGAACATATATTGAAGAGATCAATCTAGATCAATAGAGATTCACCATGGGACCAAAGGGAGAACCTTATATATATTCGGGGGTAAGATGGTTTGGGATATTGAAGAATTAAGAGGTAATTATATGTTAACTTGAAAAGGGGAAATAAGTTAAATTTTTATTTTAATAAGTTTATATAGACTCACATGGTTAGGGAACATAGTTAGAAAACCCAAGTGCTAACTATTTGGTATCAAATATACTTAGAAAACCAAGTCATATGGTTTCTTGGGGTAATATGTATTGTTTTAAAAACCATGATTTTGAGGTCCTAGATCCATGTGGTCCAAACCTTTCTGTGTTTTTGAGGCTTGTGGTGCCTGGAGAACACTTGGAAGTGGTTTGGAGGAGTTTGAATACGAAATGATGAAAGTAAGGTGAATACATGTCATGTAAAGCATACATACCATGTAAGTGTGTTTCATGGATTATTAATGAAGGTTTATGGTATTTTAAAATATTAGTATATTTTTGGGGTTATATAATAAAAAGTCAACATGTTTTTTAGTGATTTCAATCACTGATATTTACATGATGTGTAAATGGTTTACACACTGTGTAAATATTCTACGTAGTTATTTGATAAAATTTTTTAGATTCTCATGTTTCACAAACAATAAGGATGCTCTTGATTCAAGGAAACCAGTAGCTACCTCATTTAGTGTTATGATATCCCTTTGATAGGAATTAATTCTTGGTCTTCCACCTTCAATTTGTGGTGATCCATGATGTTTTCCTTCTCTGTTTTCTAGAATTTTCTCCTGATTTGATCTCATTATCCTCTAGTTATTCATGCCATGTTAGGTAGGCTGATTTAAAATGTTTCTAATGGGGTTTTCTTGGAATTTTTGGTGGATTTGTGCCATATAATCCTCGTATAGATGAAGTTCTTATAGAAGAGGTGATCAGAGATCTGAAATGTGGTTTATTCTCACGCGAGGAATGTTAAAGGTTTTTGAGGTAGTGGATTCCTTTATTATCTTTTGTTTACTTTAAATCATAAATTTATCATTATTTATCCCTTAGGACAGCTATGGTATTATCCTAATAATTATTCAATTCCAATTTAAGAAATTGGAGAGTGTTCACATGTTAATGATTTTGTTGCTTTATACTGTGGTATTGCCTCTTGATTTTCTAGATAGTGTGATATCTATGCCTTTAATTGTTATCAATTTTTTATATTCTATATATTAGAATGTTTTTCTTGATAGTAAATTGGTAAATAAGGTAAATCCTGAATTAATTGATATTTAATTGGCTAAAGAATAAAGAGGCATGTTTAATGAATCTGGTGGTTAATATAATTTTATGATAATAAAATTATTACAATTAACATGTTTAATTTAATTTATATTCCATGTTTCTAATGGAATTAATAAATAATGTAAATCATGAAAATTATTTTTGATAATAATAAAGGTCATGTTAGTTGATAATGGTACTTCTCTAGGTTTTTTGAAACCATAATTGATTCTAATAGCATGTTTTTCCTTTTATGTCTTGATATAGCTTGATTTAATAGGTTTCACATAGTTAGAACTTATTAATAATTGAATTGGTTAATTCTAAATATAATAAGAACCATTTTTGTGATAAATATAATTTTCTAGGGCATGGGTTTCCCATTTACTTGAGATGGTTGGGAGCCTTGTTTTGGAGCTGTGAGAGCTCGTTTGCATGAGAATGATGAATGCCTTATTTTGAGGGTCTAGTTTCCCTATTTATTGCATATTTTTTCTGTTTCATTATGATGTGCTCTATATAATATCATTTTTTTTGATTTTGGTATGGCTGAGACTAGAGTTTTGATATGTGATATGGTTCAGGGAGGCCTTTATGTGATGTGAGCCTACTATGGATGATCTTGGGATGGAATGTTATGTTATGTAGGTAGGGAGGCCTTGATGATGTGGTATCAGTTGATACCTGTGATGGGAAGATACATCTGTATATGCTTGAGGGTGTAGGATATGGCACTAGAGGTGATTTAATAGGTTAAAAATGGACATACCTGTTGATGTGATGATAAGTACGGGTATGATCACTTATGATTGTTTTTAATGGTCAATGGTTAGGTTGTTTGTTTATCTGCATTTGTGTCTCCATTACTTGAGGTAACCAGAAGTGCTTGGTTATATGTTTCCTCTTGGTGGTTTCATATAATGGTTTTCCAAGAGTACATGGATATGGAATGATTTTAATAATGATTAAATAATTCTTAACCCACATGGTTAGTTTCCAATGGAATGAAAATGATTAAAGGATATTAATATTGATAAACCATGGGATTGGTTTGGTTTATTATAGGATGGAATATACTTTAATTTGATAACTAATGTAAGGTGATTTATAATAATGTTAATTATTAATTAATGTATAATGATTTAATTACTAGAAGTAATTTATATAAATTAAAGAATGAATTTAATTTAGTTTTTTAATTCTTATGTGCATATAAGATATCTGGTCTTAATAGTGGAAGATGGGGGTCTGATTAATGTTAACTATAGTTCTATAAAATATTAGTTTATACTCGTAGTTTAGTTTTGAGATATATTATATCATGTATAGTTTTTTATTTCATATGCTCCCACACCCATGTTTTTAGGCTTACTGACACCCAATCAAATCTAGGAGGGTGTTTTCCCTAACATCCTAGTGGGAGTATAGATGAATGACTACACATTCTGGACCCTTTCTCTTCTCCTAATAGTTACCTATGATGGTATGCACAATGATTATTGTTCCCATATATGTGTGCATAGGGTTGTAATGGATTATCATTATTTCAAACACATGTGTTTCCAGATGTAGTATCAAAATGATTATTATAATTATGACATGTATAGGTTTTGATGGCTTGAGGTACCTACTCAATGTATGGGTTGTAATGGCTTATGGTATAGTACCTGATATTTGATAGACGTTATATGGGATATGGTGTCTCCTGAAAAATACTTTGTTACTATATAGATACATGATATTGTAAGATGTTGTTTTGTGATGCATGAGGTTCATGTTGTGATTCCTTTCCCAGGTGTTACTTATATGGAATACTTTTGGAGAGAGATGGCTCATGGCATGAGATGTTGGGAAAGAGTGGAAAAACAGTGGTGAAGTGGGTGTGGGGTAACCTTGATGTTTTATTAATATATTATATGATCTCTTGTATGCATTAATTATTTATAATTACCCATGGTGAGGCTCTGAACTTAGTATACCTGTTTAGTTGACAAGTTAGTTTCACTTTTTCTCACTATGCTTTAGCATGATTTCTTTATCTGTTTCACAAGATCCTCCATAAAGGATCCTACGAAGTATATTATTATTTGCAACACACACACACACACACACACATATACATATATAAATATATTTTTTATTCATGTTTTCTAGAGTAGGTTGGTGATTGGGATGGATATTACAAGATCGGGGTTTAATATGAGCCGTTTGGACATCATGGTCACAGATGTCTTTGTATTTTCGGTACTTATAGTTTTTATTTTTATGGTTTAGTATTGTATGACATTGCATGTTTCACTTGGGTTTTAATATATATATATATATATATATGTCTAAGTATGTGGTGGTTGTTGTATCCTTCTTATCTGTCTCTCTTTTTCATATTTCTCTTAGAGGGTAATGCCTCCCAAATGAAAATTTTATACCCTCGATGCCAGTATCCACCCCAGAGCCTATTGAAGGAGGGAATCATATAGTCACCATCTCTCTCCCCTCATTTATGTATCTTTTTGGTGAGGGTTTTATGACATAGTGTAATCAAAGGTTCATGTTTGAATGATAAGATGGAGGATAGAGTTATACATAGGTTAGGTTACATGGGTTGGTAGGGAAATGTTGTCATCTATATCGAGTATGTGATGTAAACCCAAGATATTAGATAAGACCTTGGTATTTAAGGTGACATATGATATGATGCATTAACATTTATGTTTACTGATCCTAATAATGAAGTGTTACTAGTTGCAGGGTAAAGACCTTGGAAAGTAATATACATCATTATTCTTTGCATTTGTGTTTGAAATGGGTATACCATGGGATAGGTTAAAACCTTTATAAGATAATAAAAATCATTATTTAATTAATGTAAAATATTCGATATTCCAGGTTTAGAAGTATAAAAATCTATTTCTTCTTTTGCAGTCATGAATCCAGGTCAATGTCCTCATCAGTTTCTCACCGTAGGTGTTTGGAAGGATGTGCCAGAAAATCATTATAGAGTAAATCTCAATGATAGAGACACTTGGAGGAGGGAACTCTGAGTGTTTCAGTACCAGAGTCTATAGAAGTATGAGGGATCCATTTTAGATTTAGTCATAGAGGACTGGTTTGAGGAGGTTGAGATAACTCTAAGTACGTTCTGTGTTCAGTAGGAGCCCTAGGTTTAATTGAAAGGGATGATGCTACATTGTTTAGCAAGGCAGTGGTGGTTTTCTCTATGAGTATCATGAGGATTATGAAGTCTTGGAGGAGAATTTTTGAGACCAGTTCGTCCAAGAGTTTCTTTCTTCAACCATGAAGGCAGCCAGTCACCAGAATATGTATACCCTTCAGTAGGGGAGTTCCAACATGTGAGATTTAGAGATCTATTTTAGGACCCTTCTGTGATAATCTTCAGAACTATTTACATATGAGTTGGCTAGGGTGGAGAATTTCAAGGAAGATTTGTCTCTAGAGATCTAGAACCAGGTCACCCTGTTTATGCTGAAGACATACTTCAAGGTGCTGGTGAGAGCGGATGTTATTGAGAGGATTCTGAATAGAACCGGATCATCATAAGAGGGGATTCATCCATATTCAACATGAAGTAGAGTTATGGTATGGGTTTCCCAGTTATCTAGAAAAAATAGTTTTTGATCATCTAGGGGTAAGTCCCAACCTTCATCATGTTGATTCTATGGATGAGGCATCTCTCAAAATTATGTTAAGAGATTAGGTGCATGTTTTTCTTATGGAGGATGAGGTCATCAGTAGTGGAAATTCTATACCTTTCATAGTAGTCAGTGTGTGTCAGGTGTTCAACCTAAGGTTCCTCTATCGAGGTAGTTTCAACTAAGGTAGAAGCATTCGGGTCATCCAATTTGGGATCATCAGAGAGGTGATGGGGTCGGTAGAGGATAACCATGATATTATCCTCACCCTCAAAGAGAATACCACAAATAAGTAAGATTTTTCAATAGGGTAAAAGAGTCTATGGAGTATGTTGTGGTCATCTTCATGGTTTAGCGTTTCTAGCACCAAGCAATCTAGATGTTGTTTTAGGTACCCTTTTCTTTTTTTCTCTACTTTTTTTATTTATTTTTTTTATTCAAGACCGTCACACTCCTTTATATCACATATTCTCATCCATTCTTTAGGACTTAATATAAATAGGATTCGGGTTCCCTTGGAATTGAATATTCTAGTTAGAGATCAATCTTACTTATATGAAGTATGTAGATTCTGTGATCTAGTGCTGGGGAAGCACTACCCTTGAAGAAATTTCCTATATTTATGCATAAAATCATTTGAAATCATCCTCAAAATGGATTGATAGTATTCAATGTAGGAAATCATGGATTTATTTATGATAAAGGTTTTGTTTTATGATGTTTATAGAGATCTAGAAATGTTTTTTAGCATGTGTGACCCTCCTATGGGTCAAAGGTGTGTTTATTATTTTTCATATTTGATGGTCGAGTTAATATTTGAGCTCATCGTAGGTTAATTAGTTGGTGTTTACCATGTTTGTGTAAGAGTAACCTGATGACTTTCTAGAGGAGGCTCTAGCATTACACCCAAAATGGGAGATCGAGATTAGGATTGAGATATAACCAGGTGTATCTCCTATCTCAATGTTTCCATACATGATGGTTCCTTTTGAGTTGGGAGAGCTATGAGTATAACTCAGTGATCTATTGTATCAAGGTATTATTCATTTGAGTGTGTCACCTTAGGGTGCACCAGTTTTGTTCATAAAGAATATTTATGGATGTTTGCAGCTTTGTATTGATTATCACCACTTGAACCAAGTGATAGTGAAGAACTGATATCCTCTTCCATGGATTGATGATTTATTCGATCAACTGAATTTATAAAGTTGGTTATCAAAAGTCAATTTGTTCTCTAGATATCATCAGATGTGGGTGAAGGATGAGGATATTTAGAAGACATATTTCCCTTATTTTCATGGGAATTATGAGTTTATTATTATTTCATTTTGTGTAAAAAATTCTCCAGCTATGGTAATGGGGTTGATGAACGTTATGTTCAGAGATACATTGGTAAATTTCATGGTGGGTTTCATCAATAAAATGATTATCTACTCTGTGTATGAGGAGGAGCATGAAAATCCTTTGCATGAAATTTTGGAAGTTATTAATCATGAAAAACTACTTGTGAAGTTGTGGAAGTGTTATTTATGGGCTTGTGAAGTCTGTTTTGTATGGAATGTGGTATCCCACCGAGGTGTTGTTGTGGATAATTCAATGATATAGGCAGTTGTGTCTTGGGCCTCCCCTAAGATAGTGGAAGAGGTGCATAGTTACTTTGGACTTTTAGGGTATAATAAGAGGTTTGTAACTGATTTCTCTCATGCTGTGACTCCCATAAAATCCTTGACTAGGGGGATCAAGCATTCTTGTGAACTGACCAGTGTCAGACTACTTTTGAGTACCTTAAGGAGAATTTGGTCAGCACTCTAGTTCATTGTTTTCCAGCATAGGGAGTTCAGTTTGATATTTTCTATGACACTTCATGTCTTCTATTGGGTTGTGTTCTAATTCAAATGAGATTAGTTGTTTCTTATATGTATCAGTAGTCACATAACCATGATTGTAACTATTCCACCCATGATCGTGAGTTGGAAGCAGTGGTATTTTCCTTGAATTTGTGGTGACATTACCTCATCAATGACCATTTTGTGGTTTTTAATGACCAAAAGAGACTATGGTATGTCTTATCCCAACATTAATTGAACTTTTGGTAGTTTTATTAGATGTAATTATTATAGGATTTATATTTTGAGAATTTTTATATTCTAGGAATGGGAAATGTTGCAGTTGACGTGCTGAACCAGAAGTCACAGAGTGATTTCGTTTGTGAATCTTGGGATTCTTGGAGAGTGATGGAGTAACTCTCAGTGATTCATCTTCATATGGGGGGGGGTATAGAGGCAGATGATTTATTTTACACATGATAGTGTAGTATTCTTTGGTGAAATAGGTGGAGGAGTCCCTATTATGGAATTCTGAAATCAAGGTCTAGAGAGACTGAGTTGTTTTTGAAGATGAACCTAGTGTTTATTATTAGTATAGAAAACACTGGGTGTTGTTTTAGGGAAGGATTTTTATTCTTTTGGTGATTCATGAGATGGTTCTCCATGAGTTACCATTATAAGTACATCCTGATGTGACAAATATTTATTGAGCATTGAGAGGTCAGTTTTTGTGTCAAGGGTTGAAGTGTGCAGTTGAAGAGTTTTCTTCTCAATGTTTGATCTACCAAAAGGTGAAGGCTGAGATCCGTGTTCTTGATGTTTTTCTCCAGCTATTAAATGTTCCCTAGTGTAAGTGGTAGGAAATTTCTATGGACTTAATTACTAGTTTAACTCGATATTAGGGAGGCTTGATTCTATATGGGTGATAATGTATTGTTTACTGAAATCATCCTACTTTATAAGGGCCAGAGAGTTGATCGTAGCTGAGGTTTTGTCAAGGAAGTATCTTGGAGAGGCTATTTTACCTCACTAAGTCTTGATGATGATCATATTTTATCAAGATCATAATTTTACCTCCATGGTTGGGAGAGTTATTCAATATAATTTTGGTTATTATTTATTTTTAGAACTTATTTTCATCCATAGATGGATTGTTAGATATAGAGGACTATCCAGAATCTTTAAGATAAGTTTCACTCTTATGTCATGGATTTCAAAGGTTTGTGGATGAGGAACCTTCAAACTATCAAGTTTTCTTACAATAGTAGTTTCCACTAAACCATTTTTATGGTTTTGTTTAAATATTTGTATGCCTCAACTTTCTGTTCTCTATTGTGATGAACTGGGGTCAGAGAGGTAGAAATTATTGAGTAGGAACTGGTATAAAATATGATCGAGATGGTACAAATAATTTTAAATAGGATTAAATCAGAAAAAGATCATAATAAATATTATGTTGATAATAGGAGGAGAACTCTGGATTTCATTAAGGAAGACCACATGTTTCTGAAGGTGGATTATCGGTTTGGGAATTGAATCAGTGGTTATGAGAGTAAGATTACTCTTCTATTTTATGGTATTTTACGGTGTTGTATCATATTGGAGCCATATAATCTTAGATATCACATCCCCACAGATCATCTGACTACATGATGTTGTTTATGTGGCATAGACATGTCTTTATCTTCATGATTAATCTCTTATCATCGATTATGGAAAGACCAATATTGCTGATGATGTGACCTTCAAAAAGTGGCCTATAGACATACATGACCTCTAAGATAAGGTGTTTCATGGGAATGATATTCCAATGGTTCGTGTCTTATGGTGACACATTGTCATGGAGGATAATACTTGAGAATGTGATTCGCAGATGCATGCTCATTATCCAATTTTGTTTTTGTTTTTAACTTCTCTTCTTAGGATGTTCTTTTATACATGTTGATACTTTCTTGATTAATAGATGTTCCCATTTGGTTTATTATCTTGTATTTACTCTTGTTTTATATGTATATACCATGTGAGATTGTTTAAGAGATGGTTTCCTTTGTTGAGTGTTTTTGTGATTCTTCCACTAATGAGGTGGCTGAGCTCCTCTGGTGGCAATATCTTTGAGAGGTATCTCTCAGGATGGATATTCAGAAGAACCCTTTTCATTTCAACTCTATGATTGGTTTTAGATTCTTGAGGATGATAATGTTTTTAGAGATAACTAATGTAATGGATCAGATCCTTATGGTTTAACCCTTTTTGTTTTTTTGAGGATCATGGTGGTCAGAGGAGTCCTAGAAGTATTTTTGGAGGAGTTCTGTGACAAAATGATAGAATTAGGATGAATACACACTATATAAATATTACTATCCATGTAAGTGTGTTTCATGGAATTTTAAGTAATATTCAAGGTATTATACATGATGTGTACATTTTTATGGTTAAATAATAAAATAGCGACATGGAAATTTCTGACCTCAACATTTACACGATGTGTAAATGGTTTACATGACATGTAAATATTCACTTTAATGCTTTTATATATGTTTTCAGCTACTCGAGATTCACAAACCATACATATACTCCCTATTCGAGGCAACTATAGGCTCCATCCTTCAATGTTTTGAGATCCCTTAAATGGGAATAAATCCTTGGGCTTCTATATTCAATCCATGGTGATTCTTGGTGATCGAAGGTACCTTCCTTCTCCATCTTCTTGCGGTTTCTCATGATTTGGTCTCCTTTTTCTCCCATTATTATCTCCATGTAAGTTCGAATGATTTACTATGTTTCTAATGGGGTTTTATTGGTTGTTCCATGGTTTCCTCATATAGATCCATTTCATGTAGGAGATGTGATTAGAGATCTATAACGAGGTCTACTCTTAGTCAAAGAATCTTAGAATATTTTGAGGTGGGGGATTTCTTTCTTTTATTTTATTTACATGAAATTATAAATTAATCTTAGTTTATCCCATTGTATAGATATGGTATTAACCTAATAATTATTCAAATCGGATTAATGAATTTGGATTGCGATCACTTGTTGATGATGATGTTGCTTTATACCATAAAAGCAGTTTACCTCTTTATTTTCTAGATAGTGTTAAATATATGCCTTTATGTGTTATCAATTTTTTTCTATTCTATAGATTAGAATTTTTTTCCTGATGGGAAATTGTTAAAGAACGTAAATCCAAAATAAATTGATAATTAAATGGATAAATAATTAAGAGGTCTGTTTAATGAATCTTGTAGATAATTAAATTTAATGATAATAAAATTAATTCACTGTGCATGATAAATTGAATTGATATTCCATGTGATTAATGAAATTGATAAGTAATTTTAATCATGTTAATTCTTGTTGATAGTAAAAAAAGGTTTTTTAAGTTATAATGATACTTCTATAGGTTTGTTGAAACTAGAATAAATGCTAAGAGCATGCTTTACCTTTGATAGATTGTCCTAGATTGATGACATAGGTTTACCATAATTATAATATGTTAATAAATTAATCATCTAATTCAATATGGAATAAGAATAGGTTTTCTAATAATGACAATTTTCTAGTGCATGAGTTTCCTATTTTATTGAGAATTCTGAGTGCCTTGTTTTGGAGCTGTGAGATCTCTTTTTCATGAGAAGGATGAATTCCATTTTTTGAGGGCCGAGTTGATTTGTATATTTATTATTTGTTCCTCCTACTATGTGATATTATTTAGATATGGCCCTTGTGTTATGATCCTGGTATGGTTGATCCTGGAGTCCAACTATGTGATTTGGGATGGGGAGGCCTGATTGTGATGTGTGCCTGGTATGGATGATCCTAGGATGGTTGTTGTGTTATGTGGGTAGAGGGGCCCAGTTGATCTGGTTGAAGTTGATGCCTTTTATGGAGAGATACATTAGTATATGAATGAGGGTATCAAAGTTGGAACTGGAGGTGATAAAATGGGTTAAAGTTGGTCTTACCCATTTATGAGATGTTAAGAGTAGGTATGATCATTTATGAATCTATTTAATGACCAACAGTCAATATTTTTTTATTTGCATTCCTTTCCCCACTACTTGGGGCAGGTGTATGTGCTTGGATGCATGTTTTATCTTGGTGTTTGATTAGGATGGTTTTCATAGAGTAACTAGATATGTAATGATTCTAATAATGATAAAATAATTCTTAACCCACTGGGTTGGTTTCATGAAATGGAAATTATTAAAAGATGTTAATCATGATAAACCATTGACTTGGTTTGGTTTATTCTTGGAGTTTATAAAATTTATACTTATGATTAATGTAATGTAACTTGGAATAATGTTAATGGTTAATTAATGGATAATTAATTAATTAAAATAACTAATTGATATAAAGTGAAGAATGAATTTAATATATCTCTTTAATATGCTTGTGTGCTTATAGGATATCTAGTCATAACTATGGAATCCAAGAGTATGAGAGACGTTAGTTTCAATTGTGTCAAAGACTAAGTTATGACCATAGTGTGGTTGTATGCTATATTATATCATGTAAATCTTGTGATTTCATACACTGCCCCACCCATGTAGTATAGTAAAAATAACACCCAATGGACTATGGGAGAATGTTTTCCCCCATATCCTAGTGGGAAGATGGGTGGATGAATACCCCCTCCAGCCCCATTATTTTCTCTTGATAGTTACATGTGCTCATATGCACGATGTTTAGTTTTCACATATATGTGTGTAGAGGTATGTTATGGATTGTGGTAATTTCACACACATATATCTATGGATGTAGTATCTAAAGGATTACTATAGGTATGACGTGTATAAGATATGATGGCTTGAGGTACTTAATCGATGTAAGGGTTGTAATGGATTGAGGTATAATACCCAATGTTTGATATACTTCATACGGTATATGGTGGCTCCCAAAGAACTATATAGTTAATATATGAATATGTGATATTGTATAATATGGTTATGTTATGCATGAGGTGAATGTTTTTATGCCTTTACCAGGTGTTTCTGGGATGTATTACTTTTGGATAGGGATGTATTAGGATGTGTGATGTTGGGGAAGAATGGAAAACTAGTGGGGAAGTGGGAGATGGGTACCATTTATTTTTCACTACTATATTATATGCTCTCTTGTATGTGTTACATGGTGAGATCCATCCATGGAGAGGCTGGAAAAATAATATACATGTTTAGATAATGAGTCAGTTTTACTATTTTCATTGTTCTTTATCATGCATTATTTATATTTTACATGGGAAGCTCCAGGAAGGATCCTATAGAGTATATTGTTATACTCACACTACATATATATAAACTATTTTCAGGTTGTCCTGATAAGATTGGTGATAAGGATAGATATTACGAGCTCAGGGTTTAACATGATCTATTTGGTTTTTTTGGTCTCTTTCGTCTTTACCTATTTGGTACTTATAAAATTCCTTTTGTTTTTTTACTAATGTATGACATTTCATGTTTCACTTGGGTTTTATTTTACATATATGTATGATATAGTGTTATTTGTCATATCATTCTTATCACTATCTTTTGCATGTTTCTCTTAGAGGGTAATTCCTCCTATATACATGTTTATTATACCCACAATCCTTTTCGTGTAACATCCCAAGTTTTTAAAAGGAAATAATAGGTTCGATAGTGTATATAATACACCACATCAATCATAAACGAACAACTAAATATTATTATTTAAATGTTAATATTATAACATAGTCATTAGAATATAGGGAATGAATAATACTAATTGAATTATGAAAATATGGTTTTCACATGTATATAAAATTAATTCTTTGATCAATTAATTATAAATGAATGTAAATAAATTTGTAAAATAAAAGAAAATGTTTTTATGAAAAAACTTTTTCAATTTTCACAAGTGTGTTTTATACTAAGAAATTAATAAATCACACTTGTTGGATTACATTAATGAAATACATATATAATTTTTATTTTAATCTTAAATATTCATAATATGTGTTTTCTATATATGATATAAGAACAATTCCAATTTTACAAATAATAGAAGTTTTTTTTTCAAAAAGGGTATTTTCCATGTTTTGATGGAATACATATTTTAAATCACATTTTGAAACATTTATAAATTCTATTTGAAAAAAACATCTTATTTGAAATTAGAGTTTCAAAATTTACTTTTCTTAAATTTTTGGTATTTTTATGATAAGTTTCATTTTTTTTATGAATAATGAAAAAAATAATTCACTTTAATTGAAAACTGTTGTTTTCATCAAATTTATTTATAGTGTAAAATTATGTTTTTGAATGGTTTTAAAGTATAATTAGATAAAGTTTTTTTTTCTGTTAATACAATTTAGGAAATTAGAATAAATCTCAAATTGAAATTAGATATAAAAATATTATGAACTTTTAAATGTTTTTACTTTAAAAACCTCTTTTCTCATTCTGTCAACAGGATTAATTTTTAAATAATTTTGGCCAACTCTATGTTTTTAATTTTGAAAAATGGATTAAATATTTGTAATTATATGTTACAAATTATGTAAATAGGTCCCTTCAATTTTTTGACATTGTGAATAAGAACTTTAGTAATATTTTTTATTAACACATTTATGGGTAAATCAATTAATTTCAAGTAAAAATAATATTATAAATAATATAAAATTATCCTAACACTCATCCAAATTTTATTGAATGATTTTTTTGACCAAAATATTCTTGGGACGATTTTATGTCCACTTGAAGAGACTTGCATGACTTTAACCCTTTTATAGTATTATATTGAAAGGGAAGTTATTTTTCTCACACTCTTGTTTTTATCAAGTAAAATATTTTTAATATTGGGTTATTTAAGGGATATTTTCAAATATAAATACTATTTTAAATATAATTTTATTTACCTAAATCATGTTATTTTTTTATAATTTTTAGGAATGAAGTAATTAAATTAAACAGTGACACATTTATGATGCAATACTTGTTTAATTAATGGAAGAATCAAATAAATGATATTAAAAATATTAAAATAAATATAATTTGATTTAATTTATTTCATACACAAATTTTATGGTTGAATTTTACCTTTTAGGGATGATTTAATATAGTTTTCTAGCAGATATCAAGTTTTTATTGTATTTTTAAAATTTCAAATAATGAATAGTGTTAAAATTGACATTAAGGATATTTTAAAATAAATAATATTTTAATAAATTAAATAATTTTTTTAAAAAATATAAAATCCATATTAATGATTTATATAAGTCTAAAAATATCATTAATGAATAATTATTGGTCTTTTTTTATTTTATTATAATTATATTTACCCTCAAAGTTTAAATTATATGATATCACAACAAGAGTTAAAATGGGTTAAAACAAAAAGACAAGGATTAGAAAAATAGTCAAATATAAATAATTTTCATTGGATATAGGGTATTCTAAAAAAATTATTATATATTTTAAATCAATCATTTTGGATCCATTTTTACAAGAAAATTAATTTATATTAATTTAATATTTTAAATAATTTCAAGAGTTCCCCTCCCCTCTCCTATAAAACTACAATCATTGTTCTCTTTCCATATTAATTAGAAACAATTTTTGGTCAGACAAGATCTACCCAAATATCTTTGTATAATCCCTCCCCACATTATATAGGACTTATATTAGGTATAACACCTTGTTTATAAGTGTTATGGTCTTAATAAAAGGAGATCATTTGAAGAAGAGGTATCAATTTTAATTAAGTGTTTCTATTTTATTTCTTCTTTCACTTCCTTAAAATATTATTCATCCATGATGAATGAATAAATATTTTATCCTAAATACAATTATATGTTATTATGTTAATATCATCAACTAAATCCATCTCCATTTCCATCAAATGGGAAAAAGTTAACCATTCATGCGTACATGTGCACTATCACCACCACGAACCAATATAATTCTTTCTCCATCACTGTATATCAAGAATAGTTATAATGATGGAATGAATATTTATATATCATATTAATGAGTTATTTTTCATTATATTTTAATAATATATATATATATATATATTACTTTCTTACATTCCATGCACATAAAAATTATAATGTCGTTTATGCGTATGTGTGAACTATCACCTCCATGAAGAGATGCAATTTGTTTTTAATCACCACATCAGATAGATGATATAAATAAGTATATTTAAATGATTAATATTATATTTATGATATTATGATCATTATATAAATTTAAAATAATAATTACCATCTTTCCATAATGATCATTAAAAAATGAAAATGTTACTCATGCGTACATAAGACTTACTATCTCCCAAATTACAACATAGTTCATTTTTTATAATCATAATTAATGATTTTATTTAAAATTATAATTGATGTATGCAAATGATAATAATTTCAAAAATATTATTTTAGAGATGATTGACTAATGAACACTTTGACTATTGACATCACACCAAATTTATTTTGGACTCAAGTTCTGAATATCAAGAAAATGTCCCACAAGAACTTAAATAATTATGTAACTATTATAACATGATAATAAGTGATATAAAAGGAATAATAAAAATTAAAAAGTTATTATAAATTAAATAATTAACTTATTTTTATTATTCAAGAATATAAGGATTGTGTGTGATTAGTCTGACTCAAGATAAGGGACTCTTTGACTAAAACATCGTTTTATATATTTTAAAGATTTATTCTTATAAATCTATTTATTTCAAGTCCATGTTTTCAAAATGGTTTTTATGAATTTTTTATATGGAAATGAATATTTTAAAATGTTAATTTTATAAATTTATTTCCAATGCGTCATAGTGTTTATGGGATACATTAATTCAAAAAAATATTTTATAAATGTTTTAAATGGATTTTAAAGATGGATTGATTATTTTAATAACATGGAATGTTTTTAACATATATGACATGAATGGAATTTCCCGCATTCATAATGCCTTATTAGTTTAATGTTTTCTTTATAACTTTTCAAATTTAATTTTGAATAAAATTATTTCTTTTTTATGTGCATAGTTTTTTTAATTTTAAGTGATTTTTATGTAAAATGGTATTTTGATTTCAAAAAGTGTTTCACACATGGGTTTAGAAGAGTTTTCAAGGGTTTTGTTAATGATTTAGTCATTTAAAAATATATAACAAGGTTTTACCCCCATTATAGCTCATAGGTGAACTTGATATAGCTTATATAAAGGGATGAGCCCCATTATAGCTCATGAAATATGGGTGATCCCGATATAGCTTATACAAAGGGTGAGCAACATTATAGATGTTCAATTCATTGGGTAATCTATAGATAGAAATTGGATGTATGGTTATTCCATTTGTAAGGGAGAATGTAAGAGTGATATGGTAATGATGTCCCGAGAAACCTATTTGATTTTTCTATTATTGCTAATGAGGTTTTAAGAAAAGGTTTTTAATGAGTTTTTATTTTTTTTACCGAATTAACAATTTACATTTTTTATTTCTATTATTGATATTTTGTTCCCATCCAAAATTTTAAAATATTTTTCAAAGGTTTTAATAAAGAGTTGGTTCAAGGATTAGATCAATGTACAATTATTAAGATACAGTAGTAAAAGAAAGCATGTTTTATTTTAAATAGTTTTATATTGTGAAAAAATTGATAGTGAGTATAAGTGTCCACATGTAATGTATGGGTTTACTATTTAAGAGTTTGTTATAATTATCTAAAACTCTAAACTAAAAATATCCTATAATGATAATTCAAGTTAAAATAACTCTAGAATACATTATGTTTAAGACTGGGTCCTTATAATTCGTATCAAATGATGGTTTATACAACATTGGATATTAGGATATTTTCTTAAGATTTTTGGAAATCATCACGAGTTTAGAGTTTTATGTTTGATCATAAGTACAATGACATAGAAACCCCTTTTTAGGCTTTAAGTTATGAATTTTTAAGGTGATTAATGGTATTTTTGGAGACATTTATTTTTGAGGTAATTACGTGTTATTATGTTTTGGGATGAAAAATTAAATGTATGAGATAAAATTTAAGGTTAAAACATGCTATGGTTATTTTTTGGGACATTATAATATTTCTGAAACGTTATAATAATTGTATAGTTTTATAAAAATAGACAACCGATTGGATGGGTGATAACCTATCTTGTCCAGCAAGGTTGTGGGAATTGAAGCCATAATCGAAGGGAAATAAGGGTGCATCACCTACCACTGGCCTACATGATATCTTGGTTAGTATGAATTTTATTTTTAGTTAAATTATTTTATGGATGAAGAATAAGTTGATATTGGTAACATAACATTTAAATAATAGATTTCCATTGGATTAGAAAATGACTTGGTGATTAAGTGATTAAAGTTATTTCGAAAGATGCTCACTATTTTTGGGAACATTATATGATTAAGGTAAATAAAATATTATGGGATTTTATTTGATAAGTAAATGTATAATTATATTTTGGATGAATCTATGATTTTATTGTGGACTTATTTTTATTCCGGATATTTATAAAAAAAATTCTCACTTAGAGATAATGTGATTTAATAAATTTCATTTTTGGTATGAGACTTCAAGAGTCATTAATGTTATTTGGTGATATAATAATTTTAGGATTTCAATATTAGTTTATAAATTTTTTGAGGAATTTTATGGATACTTTTTGGTTGAATGGTCTATGTTAAACTTTTGGTGTCACTGTTTGATTTTTGAGATTAAAATAGTTTTTCAACATATAAAGGCATATAGTTTTTAGGGAATTATTTTATCTTATTCTAACCATTTTAGATTTGGTTAAAATTTAGAAATATTAGGAATATATAGTTATACTTTTGTGGATTTAGGGATCTGTAGAAGTTGATTCTAATTCCAAGGGTATGCAAATTCATCTGGAATATTCATTATTTGGAGAAAAAATGGGTTTGCGGTGGAAATTGATTAAAGGATGAAACTCTATATTTCAATTAAGTATGTTTACTTATGTTCTTAATAAAATTATTACAATAATTACTTAAATCTATGAAAAAAATATTAAAACAATAATGTTATTCGTTTATTTTTCTTACTAAGAAATCAATGACCTTTTAACCCATTAAATATTTTTGGTTTTTTGATTGTTAAATTTCTCAAGACCATGTTATATATCACTTGAAATCAAAACATGATGGTTTTTTTCTCTTATTTTCATGTTTTTCTACATTGAAATTGGGTATGTGTTATCTCAGGTGACCTTTATACATCCCTTTATTTTAAAGTAGAAGTTTTATTAATCCTTTTTCGAATGTGGGATTTCAAAAAAGTAATATTGAAAATCCAAACCCCTACTTTTGATCTCAAGTTTGAATTGTGAGGAAAAAATTTACTGGGGGGGGGGATGTAACATACCTAGTTTTTAAAAGGAAATAATATTTTTGATAGCATACATGATACACCACATCGAGTATAAACTAACAACCAAATATTATTATTTATATGTTACCATTATAACATAGTCATTAGAATTGAAGGAATGAATAGTATTAATTGAATTATTAAAATATGGTTTACACATGTATATTTAATGAATCATTTTACCAACTAATTATAAACAAATGTAAAACCCTTTGAAAAATAAAAGAAAATGTTTTTCTGAAAAAAGACTATTTAAATGTTCACAAGTTTGTTTTATACAAACAAATTAATAAATTAAACTTCTTGGATTATATTAATGAAATATATATATATATATATAATATTTAGATTAATGTTTAAAATTTTTTCTTATGTTTTTTCTAAAAATTACATAAGAACAAATCCAATTTTACAAATAAGAGAAGTATTTTTTAAAAAGGTTGTTTTGCCGCCTTTTGATGGCACACCTATTTTAAATAACTATTTTTTGATAGTTTTATAAATTATATTTTTAAAATAAACATATTATTTTAAATATAAGTATCAAAAATTTACTTTGGTTTATTTTTTTGTATTTTTCTATTAAGACTCATTTTTTGATGAATAGTGAAAAACATTGAATTTTAATTGAAAACGACATTTTCATAAAATTTATTTGTAATGATAAATTATGTTTTTGAATGGGTTTAATTTATAATTATATTATTTTATTATCATTTAATAAAATTTAGGTAATTGGAATCAATTTCACACTGAAATTTTACATAAAAACAATGTGAACATTTAAACGTTTTTTACTTTAAAAACAAGTTTTCTCATTACATTAATGGGATTAAATGTTAATTTATTTATGACAATTATGTATTTTTAATTTTGAAAAATGGATTCCATATTTGGTATTATATTTTAAAATTTATGTAAATATGTCCCTTTCACTTTTGGACATTATAAATAGTAACTTCAGTAATATTTTTTATTAACGCGGTTAAGGGTATATCAGGTAATTAAAGGTAAAAATAATATTTTTACTAATATAAAATAACTCTAAAACTTGTTCAAATTTCATTGTATGAGTTTTTTAGACCAAAATATTCCTTGGTACTATTTTTTGTCCCCTATGACCCACTTGGAGCACTTTAACCCTTTTATAGTATTATATTCAAAGGAAAGTCATTTTTCTCACACTCTTGTTTTTAACAAGTAAAATATTTTTCATATGGGTTTATATAAGGGATATGTTCAACTATAAATATTATTTTGAAATATAAAATGTTTAAATACATCATGATAATTTATTTATAATTTTTAGTAATTAAATAATTAAATTAATTGGTGACACATTTATGATGAAATAATTGATTAGATAATAGAATAATCAAATAAATGAAATTAAAAATATTAAAATAAATATAATTTGATATAATTTATGTCATAAAATAAATTTAAAGATTAATTTTATATTCTAGGGATGGTTTAATAGTTTTTTATAAGAAATCAAGTTTTTATGAGATTTTTAAAAATTCAAATAATACAGTGTCAAAATTGACATTAATGATATTTTAAAATTAATAATATTTTAAATAAATGATCTAAAATTAATAAAAATATAAAATTCAGAAAAATAATGTTTATAAGTCTAAAAATTTCCTTAATTACTAATTTTTGGTTGTTTGAAATTTTATTGTAATTATATTATACCTCAAAGTGTAAGTTACATGATATCACAATAAGAGTTAAAAGGGTTAAAACAAAAAGATAAGGATTAAAAAAAAAGTCAAAAAAATTTAATTTTCATTAAATAAATAGGAGTAAATATAAAATAATCATATATTTTATATAAATTAGTTTATAGAAATTTTCATTGAAAAATCAATTTATATTAATTTAATATTTTAAATAATTCCAAGAGTTCCCCTCCCCTCTCCTATAAAGGGATCCTATTCTTATCTTTTTTTCACACTTAAAAACAATTTTTTATAAGCCAATATCTTACCAAATACCTTGATAGAATACCTACCCACATTTTAGATACCTTATACTAGAACAAACACCCTCCTTATAGGTGTTAAGGTGTTAATCAAATGAGATCGTTCGAAGAAGATGTATCATTTTTAATTAAATGTTTCTATTTTATTTCTTCTTCCAATTACTTAATATCTTCTTCATCCATGATGAAACAAAAAATATAGTATCTTAAAAATAATTATTTTTTATAATGTTAATATCATAACCTAAATACATCTCCAATTCCATAAAATTGGAAAATAATTATACATTCGTGCATATGTGTGAACTATCACCTCAACGAACCAATATAATTCAGTTTTCATCACTATCTCTCAAGAAATGTAATAATGATGGAATTAATATTTATATATGATATTAATAGAATATTTTTCATTATAATTTATTAATATATCAATTTCTTTCTCACTTTCCATTCCCATAAAAATAATGACGTCATTCATTTGTACGTGTGAACTATCACCTCCACTAAGCGATATGATTAGTTTTTAATCACCACATTACATGGATGATATATATATAAGTATATTTAAATTATTAATATGATATTTATGATATTATGATCATTATGTAAAGATAAAAGAATAATACCCTTCTTTCCATAATGATCATTGAAAAATGAAAGTGTTACTCATGCGTACATATGACTTATTGTCTCCATGATTATAACATACTGCATTTTTCATAACCATTATTAATAGTTTCATTTAAAAGTATAATTTATGTATAAAAATAATAATAATTCCATTACTATTATTTTGGAGATGATGTACTAATGAACACATTGACTATTGACTTCACACCAAAGTCACTTTGGACTCAAGTGCCAAATATCGTCAAAACACCCGACATGAACTTAAATAATTAAGTAATTATTATAACATGATAACAAGTGATGTACAAGGAATAATAAAATTTAAAAAGTTATCAAGAAATTAAATAATTTACCTGAGTTTTTTATTTATGAATATAGGGATTGTACATGATGATTCTGACTCAAGATAAGGGTGTCTTTGACTAAAACATCATTTTAAATGTTTTAAAGATTTATTATTCTAAATATCTCTCTTTCAAGACCATATTATAAAAATGGTTTTTTATAAATGATTTTATATGGACATGAATGTTTTAAAATGGAAATTTTTTAAATTTATTTCGAATGTTTCAAAGTGATATGGGACACTTTGATTTAAAATTATCTTTTATAAATGTTTTAAATGGGTTTTAAAGATGGATTTATTATTTGAATAACATGGAATGATTTTTTAACATATACGACATGAATGAAATTTCTTGATTTCATGATACTTTAATAATTTAATGTTTTATTTATATGTTTACAAAGTTTTTTTAAAATAAAATTAATTCATTATTATGTGTCTGGTTTTTAGATTTTAAAGTCATTTTTATGTGAAATGGGTATTTTGATATCTGGAAGTGTTCCAAACATGAGATGAAAAGAGTTTTCATGGTGTTCATTAATTATTTAGTCCTTGGAAATTATATATGAAGGTTTTAGCCCCATTATATCTTATGGGTGAGCCTGATATAGCTTATATGAAGGGTGAGAACCATTATAGATCTCCAATGCATTGGGTACTCAAGAGATACAAGTTAACAATATGATTATTCCATTTTTAAGGGTTAATGTAAGAGTGATATGGTAATGATATCTGAAGGAACCCATATAATTTTTCTATTCATGATAATGAGGTTTTAAGAAAATGATTTTAATGGGTTTTCATGTTTTCAATAGACTAACAATTTACTTTATTTATGTACCTTACTGAGATTTTGTGCTCATACCATGTTTTAAAATATTTCTCATAGGGTTTAAGGAAGAGTTGGTTTAAGCACGAGATCAAGGGAAAATTGTTAAGATATATCAGAAAAATAAATCATGTTTTATTTTAATGAGTTTTATATTGTGAAAAAGTAGATAATGAGTATATGTTTCCACATGTAATTATGAATCTACCATGTAAGAGTTTTTTTAATTCTCTAAAACTTTAAACTGAAAATCTCCTCGAATGATAATTATAGTTAAAAACACTAGAATAAGTTATGTTTATGGTCAGGTCCTTACATGTCACTAACCCAGGGGCCACTAGAGGAGGGACTCGAAAAGTCACCATCACTATCCCCGCATTACGTTATCTTTGTGGGAAGGGGGTCATGGTAATGCTCAAGTTGTGTGATAGTCTTTGGAAAAAAACCCATTCAGCCAAACAATTTTCAGGGTCACTCACATAGTTAGAAAAAACTATTCTTAAACAAAGAAAATCTCCCCTTTAACATTCAGATCCATACCATCCAATTACCATGTGGTTACTACTAAATATGAACCTAATCTTTGTTACTGTCATGTTTCTCCTAAAACTCCATATTTTTAACCACCGACTCTCATAAGCCTCTAGAGGCTCAAAAAAGATGAGACAAGCTCCAAATTAAAAATTCCCGTGACCAATAGGTCATCAAAATTCTCCCCAAGATAAAATATTTTTGTCCTTATAAATAATTTATCACCCTAGACTCATAATAATAGAATATCATTAATATATCATCAACAATTAACACTCCAAAATCTCATGGATATCCCTTATACACTGCCACAGTACACAAACCAATGCTGTTTTTACCATATAGTATCTTATCGTGGTTATCCATAACTTGAAATAATTCTCAACCACTTAGGTACTTAGAAAAATACCTATGTCCTCCCATACACTCACATAGTAATGATCCAGTTGATACCTCCTTAGTTGGAAAAAATAAAACATGTTGTTAATCGACGTCAATTGAGATAGAAATTAAAACCTATAAGACACATTTACAAGTGTTTTTATGATCTATAAAGGAAAAAAACCATAGTTCCAAATTACCATGCTTACCCAAATTAAGATGTCCCAAATGAGGTGAAATATTGAGGAAAATTCAATCACCCATTTCAACCTTTATTGGAAAATGAAAGTGGTCTTAATAATATTTTTGGTGTCTCAGAACAACTTCTAACTTTTATCGAGATAATTAGACCATCTATGTTGCTGTTGGAAAAGACTCATTCCTACCAAATACCATTCACCAACCTTTTTGTTACATCAATGGGATCCATATAGAATCCCTTAAAACACATAAATGTGTGTCTCCTTAATCAAATTCAGAAAAGTATTGTTGTAGTAAGATTTAGCCAAGGCATATACTAAATCCAAAAGCAACTAAAATAAAGTACACACACCCTAAGTATAACCTATATAATTGGATGATTTATTAATTAGGAAATCCATTTGAATATCAAATTCCATGATCAACATTTATTTAGAACCTATTGAAAATAGAAATTTCTTCCATAAGTGAGACTCAATGAATAAGTATTTACCAAAAATGGTAAGTACATGCACACCATATAAATTCTTAACCTTTCAAACATACACTTTTCCATATTGTTATCTCATAATCAATTCTTAGGAAGGAAATATAGGAGTTGATTTCATGAATCAATTAGTGATTAAACAAATCATATCTTCTTCCCCACTAAGAGATCGTGTTAGTCTAGTTATGAAGTCAATGATTCCTTCATCAAACCTCTATAATGGAATGGAATAATCTACATTAAAATTATAGGTTTGTGTTATTTCTCTTAACATTTTTTGAAAATAGGGTTATGTGACATAAAATATCCAATATACTGACACATTTAGGGTCACTAGCATCTATTTCTCAGTTTATGACCCATCCTAGTATCCCTAGAGTGCATGGAGAAACTAAACCTATATTCAAAACCAAAAAATATTTAACTCATATCAGTTATAACAACCAACTTACATTGAATATAAAAAGAACCATCAGGAGACAAAGACCAATAAACCAAGGTCTCACCACCATAATAGGTTTCACAAAGACCCTACCAATCGACATTCATTACTTGCCTGAGTTAAATCGAATTACACAAGGAAGAACCATCTTACATACAAGGTGATAATATAGGAAAATTAAGGCCTGATTTTCAACCAAAATCATTTCTACCACTAATTTCACCTTGGATACCTCCTTTAATTACTTCACAGACTTCATGGATAATTCCCTACTCATAGCATCTGTGGCCATACCTTATTTTCTAAGAGTTCATGCAATATCGAAATAAAGGATCTAAAGTCACTTAACCCAACACTTCTATCATAGAATTATATTCATTTTGATAAATGTACAGTTTAATATTATATGATATAAGTATATCATAATCTACTCTTTGAGGGGATTGTGTCCCCATGTTCTAAGAGCATGTAAAATTTCTATCAACTCAAGGTAATTGTGTGATAAATTATTTCCATGAGGAAGTAAGTAGTGAATTACTTAATACATAATCCATTTTTTCTAATGTCAATACATTTATCAATTCCATTCTCGAGGATTCAATGTTATATCATCAAGATCCCTCTTAGCTTAGAATGAATCAATATTTTAACCGATGTTAACATCCCTTAAATCCTTTCAAAGGAGTTTTAGTTTCTTGATTGTCCATCACAAGGATATAAATAAAAAATAGACATACCATGGGTATCCCAAATATTTAGATTAAATCTAAAATGGTGTGTCAATGACAAACAACATCATTACAAGAGATAATTTACAAGATAACTGAGGGTAAAAATTCAATTAAAAGAAAACCCTCAAGATGTTCATATGTAACAAAGGGAAACCAGTAACATTTCAAAAGACATATAAAACCAATGGGAAACTTGATTGAGCCTAAAAAATAACCACCCCCAATAAAATATCATATGATCATCTAGTTAGAATACCTTAATAACATTTTTTTAGGAACAAGATAGGTAAAAGATCCACTAAATCTCTTATAACCGAGACATGGGTCAAAAAGAACATTCCTCTTTAAGAAATGATATGGAACTACTATTAGGTCATGGGAATGTATTCACAATAAAACATGTTAAGAGAATAAAACTTTGTGACCCTTTCAATTCATCTAAGAATAATCATACCTCTGATAGATTCCTTAGTCCATCCAGTCACCAAACCAAACCTAGTAACCAAAGAACATACAAAAGGATAACTATGTTCAGAATGAAAATACAAAACTGAGGGAAAATTTTTTCCATAGAGATATACCTAACAATAAGGTTCATATATTGAAACGAAGAAATGAAGCATGAGGAAACTTGATATGTTCAATACTCTCAATTGTAAAACTATAAGAATATATCCAAGGTCATTTTTAAACAAGGATATCCCAAAACCACAATTGCTTCAAAATTATAGAGTGGAAAACTATAAGGATCATCACCCATACCACGAGATACACCCAAGATTCCACTCTTCTAGAACAACAATACAAATAAAATAATACTTGTTTATACTGACTTGACTACCCAGTGTAACCTATAAAATTCTCTATTCAAGCTATAAGAGAACATTTATATAGAAGAGATCACTCACCACTCTACTTAGAGACTATGAATGACTAATTATAAAAGGAAAATATCACCCTCATGGAAATAATATTTCATAATATTTATACCTCTATAAAAAATCTCACTCATTATATAAATGATGAAGCCTCTCACTAGTCATGTCCTTTGAAGCACATCAGTTAACCCCAATACACAAGAAAGCTCTAAGACATACATAAAAATAAACAAAGAGAGAAAACCATTTAAAAGAGTTTTTAATAAAAAACCCCTTAATGAGTGGAGATACCTTTATAAAAAAATTAATTTTGAAAACCTCCTAATATTATTTTAAAAGGAAATAAAAAAACCCATCTGAGAAATAAATAATTTTCATTACTTTAAAAAAAAAATTAAAGGGGAAACATTTCACAACCCTTCGATTATAAGATATAATCTCTTACCGTATAATCTAATTCTTTACTTTCATCTTGAATTACATTATCCATGTTTAGAGTTACTCTAAAAGAACCACCATCCATGTTATAAATATACATTTTTAAAAATATAGATCATTCTTTTGAATTACCCCTCTTCTTTCCAAAACCAATTTTTTTAAAATTACATTTCGAAATTAATTATAATTTTTTCCTTAAAACAAAAAACCTACCCTATTTCAACTTTAAGGTAAACAACCATTTATTTTAAAACATTTAAACCTTAATAAATGAAATTTTAATGGTTGTAATTTTTTTTAATTTTGATCAATAACAAGTTTTGAAACCAAAACATTTCTAGGTTTTCATGATTAAATTACCATTTCTAACAACATGAGTTAGAAACCAATCATATTTTTAATGGAAATTATTAAATCTTCAATTATAAAACCAAAATATATTTATGAAATCTACTTTCTACATGTAAAATAGGTTACCCAACATGTGAAAACAAAAGAACATCATAATCATCAATAAAAATAATAATTATTATAAACATATTACCAAAAAAACACACCATGAATATTTCCCATTAATGAGAGTCAATCAATAAATTCAAGAATCATGGGTTATAAAAAAATAAAAAGGATTTGGAGTCATTCTTAACCTATCCACATGGTTGATGACCATGTGATAAGTATTCCACAACCAATTTGACATTTCAAAAATCATGTGTTTGATCACTAAATGGTTTTTCATGCCATATAACTTGACCTAAAAACATGATTACTCTTTATTTTTAAACACCAAATAAATAAACACGAAACATAAATCCTAAAATCCCACAGTGATTCAAGTGGGATCAAGAAATGTGGTTATCAAGAAATTTCTTGTAATGTGTTTCTTGATCGCAGATAATTCCTAGATCTTATATACCATACCAAAAAAAAAACATAAGTAGGTTCATCACACTTCAAGCTGGGTAATTCTATAATAACATTTTTTGATGAACAATCCTAGGTCGACCTGACTTGTTAACCATGCTGGCTTTCCATAAGGACCAAACCACATTCTCAATCACTATAGGCTCGAGACAATCCCTTGGGTGTCAACATAAAAACCATGGTAATGATTTCAACCTAAAATATAACACACTATGTATCATCTATAACAATAAAAAGAAAAAAAATAATCAGAGAACATTGCAGAAGGGATATACACAACCATGAGACATAACAAACAATTCCAATTGGCTAGTATTAGAAGAAAATCTAACAAAGACCAAAACAAAGCATTCATGTAGCTATTCATCACCATCATACCAATCCACTATGAAGGAGATATCAACCATGAAAATACTTCATACTAAATAAATCCCTTACCATTACTTGAATTTGAAAAAAAAACATTACTAAAAATTACAAATGGAAAAATTAGGTTGTGAGCACTAAATCTTAATAGGGTACCACTAGTGAATATATACAATGACTATCACCAAGAAATCATTAGTTATATATTTAAAATCCAAAAATGTTTTATAAATTCTTTCATTTGATTTTTTACATAATTCACCCGTTTGTTTCCCTTTTAAAAAATCCATAACAAAAGCCTATTTTTTTTGATCTGAACATGGAATATAAATATAGAGAGTTGTATTAAAAAACATCCATATCTGAAAAAAAAACATTTGATCATGAAGTTATGAAAAGTCACAATCATGAATAAAACCAAGAATAAGTAGGGATATAGCCTATGGGAATACATACTAGGACCCATAATGGAATACTAATCCATGAATACCATGAATCCTATCGATATCAAGTCATTCCAAAGTTTATCGATATCACTATCATAACCCCTTGTCACTAAACTCAATAATATTTGAATATGTCTATAACCCATTTCACCCAAATATCCAAAAGTGATATGTTATAAAAAATAATTAAATAAACCATGATCATAATTGTATAAAACATTTTCATGTCAAATAATCATTTCACTTGTTCTTTAAAAACTAGTTTTGATAAAAAAAATCATTTTTGAGGGATTTCATCAAACACATAATGTGTGTAAACTATTTTTGATGAAAAATAATTTTTCCTGCCACCGATGATGAATTTCATAAGACAATTCATATTTGGTATCAAATAAACCGTATTTATAAACCAATCTAAATTAATTTACAAGAATATGAAGTAATTAATGTGTTAGAACCATTATGTAGAGGCACCTACCTCTCTAATAGAGGAAATGTTGACACCTTCGAATTTGGTGATTGGAAATGAAGAGATCTATTCCCCAAAATTCTGGATCTACAAAGAAGATAATTAATTCCACATAAAACCCTCAATATTTTACATTTATAGCCTAATTGGTTTATAATGAAATAAGTATAAGAGAGATCAAGGATATGTAACAGATCATGATACACACTTTTGGATATGGTGATAAGACATAAACATTACAAATGTGGCATATTTTTTCCATAAAAACTTACACCATCAAAAAGAAATAATGGATCACTTACATACCCAAGGACCTTTTTGGTTTAAAGTATTAGATAAATAGGAAATACTCTTACATATCATAGAATAATAAACAACTGTACCATAAAATCTATATTATCTCCCAAAATTTCTTCACATATAAAACTCTTCTTAGATATATCAAACCTAAAACCTATCTTCATGACCTGATGAAATGGAAACATAATAATTGGTGAATTTAGTTTCCCAGTAAGAGAAAATATGGGAGATATCAAAGATTTTGTAAGCATAGCATGATCATAAGTGTATAATAACATAAACAAAATAATTTAAAATTATACAATTCATATCAAAAATCATAATATTGAGTCATGTAATAAATTTTAGCAGTTTATAAGACATAAATCATATGGGAACATGAGCCACGAGAAAATAACCTTGGCAAAAATCATAAAATTTAAAAAAAAACATAATCATATAAAATCCTTTCATTATTAGTCAAGAATCATTACCAATACTATCATAGTGGAATAATTTCACTCTCCAAACCAACATAGTATTTGAGGTTCACTCCCAAGACTACTATGTTGGAAAAATTCCCTTATTTAACTGAGACCACTCCTTATTCAAGTTCCATCTATCTCCTGAGATTTGAATCATTACCCAATGCATTGAATGGGGATATATGTAACACCCATATATAATTAATTAAATACAAATATGTACCACAATAATATAAATCATTCATCATATCCAAACCCATAAAAAGAAATAGGCTTCATAAACATTTAATTATGACATAGCCCATAGAAAAGAAATTTGTTTCTTAAATATCATTCTATCTTAAACATAAGCCAACTATATAATAAATAAGGACAGTATACTTTAATAATAACCCTAGAAAAGCATAATTAACATAAAATAATGTAATCTTAGATGAAAAATAATTTTGAAATATCACTTGAAATAATTCTTGGAAAATTACATTTTCATTTTTAAATTTTTTTTAAAGAGACACTCATTTATAAAATAAAAAATTTTCTTTTAAAATAACATTGTAATATTTTAAAGGAAGCTTCAAGTAATTAATTTAAAATTACTTATGGAAAATCTAATCATGTCATATAATTTTTTTAAAAAATATTCCTTTCGTATTTTGTCATAAAAATCATAAAGTACCTTGTTTTGAAAATGAAAACATATTCTATTAAAATCACTTTATAAAAAGTCAAAAAGGGTAAAAATGACTTTAAACATTAATATAATAATAATAAAAACCTTTTTTGAAAACTTTTTTATAAAATATGGATATGGGAGAAAAATATTTCTTAGTAGATACTTAAACATAAACAATGATTAATAACCATGAGATTGTCACATAGACCCTTAAAAATATCATATCATTAAAGTGAGAATTAATCAAATGAATTGATTATGTGAATTCATTTTAATTACACATAAAAAAGTTTAAATACAACATTATATAATTTAATTTCATTTCACATATAATCATAGACTTACATATTCAATGAAATAATATTATAACTTTATGAATGGAAATTATGTTAAAAATTCAGTTACCTCACGTCTCAAATTTAATTATTCATGTTGAAACCTGATTTATAATAAATAAAAGTATTTTATTAATTTATTCCCAAAAAATATATTTATCATACCTTTTATGATTTATTTATTACTTCTTATCACCTATTTATTAAGAGTTTATTATTAAAATCATTGTTCTTGGTGATAACTGCATTGTTTTCCAAGCATGTTTTGGTTTGGTAGTCTTAATCCTTATAATTTGATCATGGTACCATAATTTAAAGAATTTTAATATTGGTTTAAACATTAAATATATTTTTTATATACATATTTATAATAATTCATAAGAACTATAGATAGAAAAATGAATTACATTGTTCGTGGAGGCAGTGGGCCGTATGTACGCATGAATGTTGCTTCCATTTTTAATCTAATGGAGTGAAAGAATGGTAAATAATAATACACATTTATAGAATCATTATTATGTTTTATATATCATATATTTTCATAAAAATAAACCTTATTACCATTCATGTGAAATATAAGTGAAAAAAGAATCATGTCACATCCTGGAAATGGTAGTCCATACGTACACACGAGCATCATTATTATTTATCAAAAGATTGGATGATGATAAGTTACACTTAATATTATCATTAAATATGTATAATAATGTCATATATATCATATATAATCATTTAACCCATCATAATTTTCATCCATAAAATACGGTGATGAAAAATGAATTGTATCGCTACGTGGAGATGGTAAGCTATACGTACGCTTGAGAAATACTTTCACTTCTTATTTGATAGGAAAGGGGGTGTATATTGGTTTTTTTAATCATGATAAAATTTAAAAATATTAAGTTTACTGAAGATTTTATTTTATGATAAAAATATTATATTTTGAGGAGGTGAGGAAGAGTAGAAGAAGATAATGATCATTTAGAGCGATTATTTATTCTTCGAAACATCTCCTTTGGATCTCCTCTAAATGGAACTAGGGATGGTATTTTGAAAATACCAGATCCTATAGAAGGTGTCTATGGAATTTGATAAATTAAATTGGTAGGGTATGGTTAATAAATAAGGCTCAATTTGATGTGAATAAGTGAGGGAGGAGGTGCCCTTTTACATTTGAGATGATGGGAACTTTTAGAATTTCTCAAAATATTAATTTATAATAAATTAAATCTCAATAAAAACACCTCAAAAGGACATTAATTCAAATATAAGATAATATAAGTTTGTAATATCATCATCCAATATAATTTATATAATTTTTTGTGTTATTTAAAACCCTTATCATGTTGATTAACCCATAGTGAACCCATTTTAATTTTAACTACAATAACAAATGTTTTTAAAGTTAAAAGTTTTTCATTTTTACTTATATAATGTAAATTGTCCATAAATGGTAAATTTATGACATTTTATACCTTATCATAATCACTTTTTAATTTTTAAATATTTTCACAATTTTAAATAATGTAATAAATTATTATTTTGACAAATTATCAGTAATGTCAATTTTGATACTATTCATTTACTTTGACATAAAATAAATCTAGAAAATGGGTATATTCAAATATAATGACTTAAAAAAGCTTTAATATTTAATATATCTCTATAAAAATAATTTTAAACATTAAATCTTTGAAATTATACAAAAATTGATATTTTCAATGAAATTTATCTTATTTTTCTTTTAATTAAATAAATTATGTATTAACAATTCAGATGAAATTAAGGTAGTTATATAGATTATAAAAATTTAAAATAATATTTTATAATTAAAATAAATACATTAAGATAAAAATATATAGTCTTATTCGTTCATATATTCATTTTTCCCCTATGTGGACACATAAAAGATAGTAAATACAAAGAGAGTGACATTTTGTAACTATCGTTGATTTAAATAATATATAACTCATTTTCATGGAAAAGTTTACATTTGACCAATAAAATTAGATCATAATGTGTTAATTATAATTTTTTATTTATTTAATAATTTTTTTCACAATTTTAGGTTATGGTTTTATCCTTATATTTTTTAACCTTTATTTAATACCTTTATCTCTTACTGTGACAACATTGTTTTTTACACTTTGAGGGTTCATATAGTAGCAATAAAATTAAAAAATATACATAAATGAATAATTGATTACATATTAAAACTTATCCCAATAATATGGACGAGTTAAATATTTTTATGAATTTTATATCATTTAATAATTTTTTTTACTATTAAGTATTCACAATGTCAATTTTAAGGAATATTCATTACATTGTCTTTAATAATATCAATAGAACACTTATAATTATTAAAAACTGTTTTATTATATCCCTATATTCTCAAGTTAATCTAAAAAAATAATTTATTAAATTAATTATCTCATATTATATTTAGTATAATATTTTTAATATCATTTCTTTTATATTTACATTAATAAACTTATAACAACATCAGTGTTGTGTGAGCATGTAAGGTAATTATTTATTCACTAAAAATTAAAATTAAGTTTCCATTATTTAGATAAATTTATTATCTATAAAACTAATATTTACATTTGAATATATATTATGTATAACCCTATACTAAGAATGTTATAGTTATTAAAAATATGAGTATGACATATTCGACTTTTCTTTAAATAAAATATTATAAATGACATAATATAATCCAAATAGATCTAAATGGTTATAATTTTTACTATTGGATGATTATGGTAGAATATAACACATCCAATAATATTGGGGAATGTTTTAGGGTCATTTTATAGTCCTTATAATTTTTACCCTTAATTACCCAATTTACCCTTTACCGGGGTAAAAAAAAATATCAAGGTTACTATTATTATTGAACAAAAATAAAATGAAAATATTTAATAAATTTCAAGATTATGAATAAAAATAGGAAATTCAATTTTCGAAATTATAAACATTGAATTTTCATTATTTAATTTAAAATTAAGCTGGAAAAACACAACCAAAAATAGTTTTTTTTAAAATTTTAATTTTATAATATAAAATGTTTTTATACTAAATTCATGTAGAAAATATATTTAAAAAATTATAATTAGAATATTATAAATAAATTTAACTAATAAAAATTTAAAAATAATTCAAAATATAATTTGACCTTGTAAATACTTGAAAAATATAATAACAATCGGTGATTTCCCTATTCATTAAAAAATAAAACATTTTAGAGAATTATAAAAATTTTACCATAGGAAAAGTTTTATATGCTTATTTAAAAAATGAAGTTAATTTTAAAAAATATTATTTATAAAATCTCCAAAAATTAATCATATTTTAATTATTTTTATACATAAAAAGTAACAAAAATTATTTTGAAGAAAATATGTTTTTATTGAATAAAAGAACATTAATAAAATTATAGTAACTATTTATAAATAATTAATTAATAAATTATCAATGATTATGAAAAATATATATTTCATAAAGGCATTAATATAATTCATTCCCAATTATTTTGAAGCTAGGATATAATGGTCACGTAATAATATGTCATTGTTCGTTTAAGCTCGGTGTTTCATATCTCATACATGATCAAAAATACTATTTCCTTCCTAAATATATGGTTATTACATCCCCCTTTAATAAATTGAACCATCACAATTTGAACTTGATTTCAGTAACGAAGGGTTTGAATTTTTTGAATACCTTTATTGAAACCCCACATTCAAAAAATGGTCAATAAAAATTCCATTTGAAAAGAGATAAAGGAAAGTAAAAAGGTCACCTCAGATAACACAGATGGGGAATCCACATAATAAAACATGGGCATGAAAGAGAAAACTAAAAATGACGTTATGATGCTAACATAAAACTATAAATTTGCGATGGGTTAAAAGGCCATTTATTTATCCGTAGGAAAAGTAAACAGATAACATTTTTATTTAGAATTTTAATTTAAATATTATTTTCCTAGAGTTGAGAAATTCCTTTACCATATATACTATTAATATAAGAAAATAAAATTACTTTAAAATTATATGTTTATCCTTTAATAAATTTCCACCACAAACTCATATTTTTCTTCAAACGTTGAGTATTCAAGATGAATTTTTCATGCCTAAAGCACTAGAATTAACTTATAATGAATCACATAATCCAAAAATATTAAATATCACTTTATTATATCTTGAAACATTAACCAAAACCAAAATTTTCAGAACAAGATGAAATAATTCTCCAAAAATAATTAACCTTTAAATTATGAAAAACTATTTTAATCTCCAAAATTCAACTGTAATACCCAAAGTTCAAAAAACACCATTCAACAAGTAACTGACATTAAAATACCTCAAAAATATTCTAAACAAAGATTAAAACAAAAAAACAGAAGGATTTGATCGAATATTCTTCCAAGATAAATTTTAATATTTATCTCCAAATAAAATAAGTCTCCCTTAATTTCTCATACTAAAAAGTAATTTCCCTAATAATCTTCAAGGTACGGTAACCGTTTTAATAAATAACCTGAATCACCATAAATCCACAAGAAAATCATATATTATTCCAAAATATAATTCAACATTTATTCCTTTAATAAAATCCCATAGTGTTATGTTTACCTTAATCATATAAGGATCCCAAAATAGTGAACATCTTCCAAAATAACATTAATCAATTAAGAGAAAATAAATTTTCAATCCCATGGTTATCAATATGATAAAAATTATAGTCAAAAAATGAAAAAGATCTTTATCCACAAGATCATTTAACTAAAAAGAAAATGAAATTATAACTGGTACATCACATAAGCTAGTAGTAGGTGATTCACCCTTGTCACCTTTCAGTTGTCAGTTTAATCCCAACGACCTTTTCAGACGTGCGAGGTTGTCACCCATCCTGTGGATTGTCCTTTTTATAAAATAATGTTAATATAATCCTTATCAAATTTTAGATTCGTGACAAAAATTCTCAAAAAATAGCCTTAACATATTCAACATTAAAGAAATGCTTTCACTTCAAAGGTTATCTCATAACTTTCATTTTGCATCCCAAAATGGTATAAACCTTAATTACCTAAAAAATTAAATTTCTCCAAAAATATTATTAGTCACTTTAAAATTTCATATCATAAAAACTTAAAAGGGTTTTATAAGACTCTAAACTTATAGTATTATATATTAATCATGGTTTCTATAACTCCTAAGATAACTTCTCTTAAATTAAACATTATATTTAAAGTTATCTAAACTCTACTCTAATACCTAATGTAACAGCCCAAGAATCATCACTTCCGAATCTAGTGAAAAAAACATAAAATTTACAAATTTTTCCAAATTTTTTCCATCAATACTGATAACATTAGAAGGAAATAATGGATCACTTAAATACCCAATAACCTTGTAGATTTTGAGTTTTATAGAATTGGGAAAAACTCTTAAATATTTTATAAAAATAAACAATTGTCCCTTAAAAATATATAATATCTCCCAAAATTTCTTCACGTCTAGAACCCTTCCTAGATATATCATACTTAAAAACTTTCTTCATAACCTTAAAAAATGGAAACATAAGAATGTGGGAGCTCATATTATTATTAAGGGTAACTATAAGAGATATTAAATATTACATAAGAATAACATGTGCATAATGGTATAATAACATAAATATAACAATTGAAAATTATCTCCTCTATATCAAAAATCATAATCTCGAGTCATGAAATAAATCAAATCAGTTCATAATACATAAATCATGTGGGAACACGAGACATGAGAAAATAGAAATGGAATAGAACACATAATTGTGGAAAACACATAATCATAGAAAATAATTTCAGTAGTAGTAAAGGATAATTACCAAGACTATCATAGTGGGATTAGTTCACTCCCTAATCCATATTAGTAGTCAATGTTAACATCCAATATTATCTTGGAAGAAAAAGTCCATTACTGAACTAAGATCACTTCTCGTTCCAGTTCTGTCTGTCTGATGAAAAATAAATATTTTCCAAACGAATCGGAGGGATATATAGGTCCCACCAATCACATAATTAAATCCATATTTATGTGGTCCACAAGAATATAAATCATTCATCATATCAGAACTAGTAAAAATAAATGGGTTTTATAAATATTTAATCGTAACATAACCCATGGAAAAGAAATGGGTTTCCTAAATATCATTTCATCATAAACACACAAACATTATATAATGAATAAGGATAGTTTCCTTGAATAATAACTCCATTAAAGAATAATTAACATCAAATAATTTTATCTTAGATAGAAAATAATTTTGAAATATCACTTGAAATCATTTTTGAAAAATAACATTTCCATTTTTTAAAATATATTTTTAAAGATACACACATTTATAAAAGAAAATATTTTATTTGAAAATAACCTTGTAATATTTTAAATTAAGATTCAAGTAATTAAGGCATCATGATGGTGAAAAAATCCACTCATTCTTTATAAGTTTAGAAAAACATTCCTTTTGTATTTTGTTAGAAAAGTCACAAAGTACCTTATTTTGAAAATGATAAAAAGATTCTTTTAAAACCATTATCTAAACAATCAAACAAGGGTACAAGTGACTATAAACATTCATAAAATAATATTAAAAAACATTCTTTATTTTTTTAGAAAAAATTTATGTGGAAGACACATATTCTCTAGTGTATACTTAAACATAAAAATCTTGAATAAAATGATATTGTGAAATAAACTCTTACAAATATCATATCATTGAAGTGAGAATTAATCAAATGAATTGATTATTTGTATTCTCTATAAATATACATAAAAGTGGAAATAAAACATAAGATAATCAAAATCAACTTCATATATAATTGTAGAATGACATAATCAATGAAATAATAGTTTATCCCAATTAATGGAAATTGAGTTAAAAATTCCCTCACCCCAATTCATGACTTTTTTTGTTCATGTTGAAAACTCATGTATAATAAATATTCTTTTATTATAAATTTATTCGATAAAAATATATTTTTCATACCTTGTATGATTTATTTATAACATCTTATTACATATTTATTAATAATTTTTTTTATTAAAATCAATATTCTCAGAGATAACTGCTTTATTTTACAAGTAAATTTTGGTTTGGTAGTCCTGTAACTTATACTTTTATAATGATCCCATAATTTATAGAATTTTAATCACATTTTAAACATAATATACACTAATTATATATATATTTATAATCATTCATAATTATTATATATATAAAAATGAATTACACCATTGATGGAGACGGTGGGCGGTATATACACATGAATGTTGTTTCCATTTTTCATCTAATGGAATCAAAGAATGATGAATAATAAGACACCTTTACAGAATAATTATTCTCTTTTATATACACTATATTTTCATAAAAACCATTCTTATAACCATCCACGTGAAATATAAGTGAAAAACGAATCACATCGCATTGTGGAGATGGTAGTCAATACTTACGCATGAGCGACATTATCATTTCTCAAAATATTTTATGATGATAAGGTAAACATAATATTATCATTAATGTAGTATAATTATGTCATATATATCATATATAATAATTAAAACCATCATAATTCCCATCCATAAAATATGGTGAAGAAAAATAAATAGTACCACAACATGGAGATGATAACCCTTACATACACATGAGCGATATATTTCAAGGTTTCGGGTGCTGCAGAAGCACAGTTGGGTTGGCGGCCAACTTTAATTTTTACCGTGATCAATGATTATTCTGGGATAAATATGATGATGAACTCCGGTCTCCATGGAATAGAATCAAAGATATATATAAGGAAGGAAGAGGCCCGAAACCTTTAGATATGATCTTATATATCATATTTATAATTAATTTAATTAATTTCATAAAGAAAAGAATACATGGATCTTTAATATTTTCTTTGTTGATGATGTTGATCATTTGGAATGACCCTTCTAGATTATCTCATTGCGCTTGTGAGGATCCAAACTAGAATCCCTCTAGAAGTGATCCACACGTGCTCCGACGGCCTCCGATCGATACCAATCATTCTCCGGGTGATAGCACGGTGAAGCGAGTGTCTTGTGTCGGTCATTCTTGATCGCTTTTTCTTCAAACTTGAAGAACGTCTCTTGTTATTGAGAGGGGAGGGAATATGATTCAAGAGAGAAATTTTTTAGCTCAACAATTCTCAATTCACCAAGCATGTGGTGTGTTATTTATGGAAAAAAAGACGTACTTGTCTATTTATATGTATGGAACTTTAGTTACAATATTTAATTACAAAACAAAAATTAAATACATTCATGAACTTAGAGAAAACCCATGATATTAAAAACAATACAGCGTCATTATTTATTATGCGCTAACTTGCGCAAAATGGAATTATGAATAAAATTCCACGTCACAAAATAATAGCAACGTCATTATTATTTTAACTTATTCCAACTAGTTAAATAATTATTTACTATCTTTCAAATAATTATTTTACTACTGAACCAGACTTGGTCTACTCAAACTCCACTTCCATTTATTGAACACCCGAATAAATAAATAAATAATTTATTCTCTTAAATAAAAATTTTATTTACAAACTACTAAATAAATATTTATTAAATGTTCAATAAAATAAATAAATATATTTTATTTAATTTATGCAATCATCTTAACTTGAATAAAATTATTCAACGGTCTTGAGAATAATATTTATTTTATTAATTAAATTCAAATATAATTTAACCGAGACCACAAAAAACACTTAGTGTGTGACCCTCTAGGATTCTTTCTCACTGGCATTAGGTGAGTTTTTTTAAAGTCCAAGTGTACTTTCTATAAATGGGTCAAGGCACCCAAGAGAAAGAATGTAAAGTCTCCACAATGAAATCCACATACGAACACTCACTATGTAATATAATCCCTTTATTTCAATATCTCATCAAGCACGTTTCATGAGAGTGTCAATAATGTTTATGCTTGATACGTCGTTCTTGGACTACCTGAAATAAAATCATCATTACACAATGGCCCTGGAATTTCACATGATGGTTCTATTTCATTCAAAGGGACGAGATATCAACTTCCATAAATGGAAGTTACACATCCTTCTTCAAATTATCCATTAATAACATGCCACTCATGACACACCCAATGTACCCTACTTTCCACCAACTATTTTCCTGATAGTTTTCATCAGTAAATCAAAGTGCGTGAGTCATGAATCATATTAATGATAATATTAAAGTCTAAGAATCATTACACATGATCACAGATAGAAATATCCAATGACACAAAAACATGTTGAATTTCTACTAGCAGGTCTGTTATCATAATCTTTTGTCTTGGAGATTACCAAGTGCGAACTTCATGATAGGAAGTCTCATCTTTTTATGAGTACTCCCACCTGATGGTCTTCATGCTATGTGTCCCTTCATAGTATGTCATCCAACTAAAAGAATATTGTTATATAATTTCAAGGTTCTCATCATAGTGGAGTTTTGTTATGACCTTATAAATAAAAAAAATACTCTAGGGCATTATTACATCATACTCATGCAGAACAATGAAAAATATGTAATAAGATGTTTAATATTTAAATATAGTAAATATCCATGTAATCAAAGTACAACCAGTTGGTTCTAGGACACCAGCTCTTACAAACTCTCACTTAGACTAGAGCCAACTACCTACAACTTTAAGTCTGCTAGACCTCACATGGTGATCATGTTTCTACTGAGTTAAGGCTTTAGTCAAGGGGTCTACCACATTGTCCTCCATGGAAATACTGCTCACTAAAACTTCACCTCTCTATGAAAAAATTCCTCAAGAGATGATACTTCCAAAGTATGTTCTTCATCCACTTATATGACCATGGATCTTTTGTGAGAGGCACCGTTGCAGTATTATCATAGTACAATGTGATGATATCATTACTGATAGGTATCACATCCAATTACTGGACGAAGGTTCACATCCAAACTACTTCTTTAGCTACTTCAGAAGATGCAATATACTCAGACTCTACTGTATAATCTGCGACCACACTCTACTTTGAGCTCTTCTAGCTCATCACACCTCCATTAAAAGTGATGATGTATCCTATTTGCGACTTCATGTCATCTTGATTATTCTAGAAACTAGCATCTTCATGTCCTCTGATAACTAGTTTCTCATCTCTTCCATAAACCAGGAACATATCCTTAGTACGCCTCATATACTTTAGGATAGTATTGACTGGAATCCAATGGAGGTCACCTGGGTAATCTTGATATCTTCCAATCGCACTCAATGCAATGGCGACATCTAGCCTAGTACATAGCGTGACATACATGACTAACCCAATCAATGATGCATATGTATCCCTTTCCATTATTATTCTTTCTTTATGTGTCTAAGGACACATATTCTTGGAAAGATGAATTCTATGTGACAATGGAAACAATCCCCTCTTGTATTGTTCTATACTGAATCTCTTCAGTATCTTATCAATGTATGTACTTTGACTTAGGCCTAAAAATCTCTTGGATCAATAAGGATGGATATTGATCCCAAAAATATATGTTGCCTCAGCCAAGTCCTTCATGGAGAAGATTTGATTCAACCATGCCTTAACAGATTGTAAGACTGGTATCTCATTTCCTATAAGTAATATTTCATCAACATATACTATTAGGAAAATGACTGCACTCCCACTAAACTGTTTGTAGACCTAAGGCTCACATTCATTATTGATAAAACCAAATTTTGTTATGGCTTCATCAAAATGAATATTTCATGACCTGGATTCTTTCCTTAATCCATAAATGGATTTATACAACTTTCATACCATATTGGCATCCATTGGACTCATAAATCCTTTAGGTTGTGTCATGTAGGCAAATTACTGAAGGTTCCCGTTAAGGATGGATGTTTTGAAATAACTTTTCCAAATCTCATAGTCATGGTAAGAGGAAACAGACAATATAATTCTAATGGATTTTGGCATTGCAACTGGTGAAAAGGTTTAGTTGTAGTCAATTCCTTGACACTCTTTGAACTCTTTTGCAACCAGTCATGCCTTATAGGTACTAACCTGTCCTTCCATGTCAAGTTTCTTATTAAATACCCATTTTCAACCAACATGATTTACATTAACTGGAGGATCTACCAAAATCCATACTTGGTTTCAGTACATGGAATCCATTTTAGAATTCATGGATTCTTTACACAGGGTAATATCTGTTCCACTTACTGCTTTATTATAGGTTATAAGATCATTATTATCAACTAATAATGATTCACCATCCTTGGTAACTAGAAAGCCATACCGTTATGGTTCTCTAACCTCTCTTTTACTCCTACATAGTTCTTGTATCTCTGGAATAGTTTTTTCTTCCATGGGGATTTGTGGAATCTTCTCTTGTACCAACTCTTGTATACTTTGAACTTCAACTTCATCAAAGTATATCTCGCTCCCACTATCTCTTTTAAAGATTTTCTCCCTCTCAAGGAATATGTAATGTCTTGACACTATAACCTTTTTGTCTGAGGGTTTGTATAGGTAATATCCCCTTGTTTTCTTGGGGTATCCTATAATGGTACAAATTGTGACTTAGGGTGCAAGTTTGTTACATGAAGAGGCCTTAACAAATGAATCTCTTCCCCACACAAGTAAATTTGATAACATGGATTTATTTACACTCAAAAACTCATATAAAATACCATTTATTGATTTAGTTGGTACTTGGTTTAGTATGTGTGCCTCTGTTTGTAACGCATATCCCCAAAAGGATAATTGAAGAGTCGCATGACTCATAATTGATCTCACCATGTCCAAGAGGGTGTGGGTCCTCCTTTTGCTCACACCATTTCACTAGGGCTTATAGGAAGTCGTGAGTTGGGATAGGATCCCAAAATCCCAAAAGTAATTAATGAAGTATTGATTAAGATATTCTCTACCTCGATATGAGCAATGTTTCTTAATCTTCTTTCCAAGATGGTTCTCAACTTTATTCTTGTCTTCTTTGAACTTATCAAAATAATCCGACTTATACCTCATTAAGTAGATATATCTATATCTACTAAAATCATCAGTAAAAGTTATGAGGTATGAATACCCTCCCCTTGTTTCAATTGAAAATGGTCCACACACATTGGTATGAACTAATTAAAAAGGTTCTTTAGCCCTTTCACCTTTACCACTAAATAGGACATTGGTCATTTTTCCTTGTAAGCATGCGCAACATACGCCAAGTGGTTTTAGTTCGAAAGAATCCAAATATCCATCTTGATGTAACTTTTTCAACCGTTTCTTGTTTATATGACCTAGTCAGTGATTCAAAATTTGGGTGTGGTATGAGTCATGTGAAGTATATTTGTTATTTATTTCCATTAATTGGTTTGTACAATCCAACACGTAAAGAACATTGTATAAATGCGCCCTACCAAAACAAATTATATCTTTGTAAAAGAAGAAATATTCATTTAAAAACATGAAAAAAACCATCTGTATCTAATCTGGATACAGAAATAATGTTTTTAGTAATAGAATACACATAATAACAACCCTTTAACACAAATATCATCTCAGTTGGAAACATGAGGTTGTAGTCCCCGATAGCTATAACAGTAAGTCTGGCTCCATTGGATTCTCACAGATCTACTTCCCCTCATCAAATCTTCCTAAATAAAATTGGTTCCTGTATTTGGATGCATATGTGAGAACCACATGCTATATCTAATACCCAATTCGTAGAAACAAATAGATTTCATTCGATAACAAATGAACTTGGAGCTTCCCCTTACTTCTTAGGCTAGGTGCAGTTCTTCTTCTAGTGGCCTTTCTTGCCACATGTGAAACAAACAGCCTCCAATTCTCTTGAATCCCCTTTGATCTTTCTTTTCTTGGAAGGATGTGAAGAATATTTGGGATCAAATATCTTCACCTTCCCTTTCCTCTTATTCAATATAAGGACAAAAGGCTTTTTGGGCTTCATATCTTTGTCCACTTGGAGAATGAGGATAAGAAGATTAGATAGAGACTTCTCAATGTTGGTCATGGTAAAATTAACAACAAAGCTATAGAATCTCTGAGGGAGTGATGCAAGAATGAGATCAGTGCTCAGTTATTTAGGGTGTTTAAATCCTAAAACCTCCAGCCACTCAATTTTACCAATGATCTTGACTACATGAGGCCAAAATGGGTCACTATCTCCAAGTTTACTATGAAAGAGTGACTTGGAGATCTCAAACATTTCCTATATTTATCTCTGCCGGTAAAGACCACAGAGGTGGTTGGGAATGCTATAAACATCCATGTTTTCATGAGACTTCATGAGATCACTACACATTGATGATAATATCAAACATTGAACATAGACCGCGTCGTTCATATGTTTCTCATAGACCAGGAAATCATCATCCCTCACCTCTTTGGTAGGAGGATCAGGTAATGATGACTCCAATATGTAAGAATTCCATTCATGGAAAAGGATAACCTGAAGGCATATAAACCATTCTTGAAAGTTACTACCATCGAGGATGTTGTCTTTATCCTTAATTGATCACAGAGATAGTGCAGTTGATGAGCTTGTCATTTTTTATTCTACAATTAAAAGAGCAGATCACTATTACTTTCATGATTAAATTTTTATAAGAAATAATAAATTAAGCCTCACACTATTTTATCAAATCCCAATGGCCCTCACCATTGAACTTAGAATTTCAAGTTTCCATGACATTCAAGTGGTAAAGGTCCATATTCCCCTTCTCATAACCCCAACAAGGGTTGTTCAAGATATTTGAATGTATTTAGGTAGGTAGGTCTGTTCCAACTACGGGTTTGCATCTCCTTGATCTGTTGAGTAGACTCCCCAATCCTAAAATCCTAAATTTGGATTTCCTAACCTTTTTCCTCCAATATTACACTACGTCTAGAAAAGGATACTCCTTTTGATTTAATATGGTTAAGTCAACTTGAAACTTTTCATAAGGTATTCCTATATAAAAGTAAGTGTCCCAACAAGGGTTGTTCAAACGCATATTTTTATTGAGTTTTCCCTTAATCAAGTAGTGGAAGGCATGGTCCGACTTAATATTTTATTTGAGGTATTTTTATCTCTTATGCATGAATTTATTATTATCATAATCAAATTCTTGTTAATATTATGTGGAACATAGTCATTAAACATATCTTGATAATATTTATAAATAAGATTGGTTTATTTTAGTTCTATCTTGCATGCTTGTTTAAATCATTAATTATGTGATCATGATAACACTTCTATAATTATAAACCATGCATCTGACAGAAATAAAATAAATAAAAGGGAATGATCAAGAGATTTTCTAATGGTTAGTTTATCTAGTGGTTGATAAACTAACCCACACCTAGGGGAGAAATACATTGAACCTTTTGGGTTTGCATTTACAGCTTTCCACATGTCCACCTCTGTATCGCTTGGGATTGATATCATCTCAGCTTTAACTTGAATCGACTCCACTATTACATATGCCATTTTTTAACTCACACGCAGGTGAGGGGTAAAAGGGGTTTTATATAAAAGAAACCTTGGGAATGTAGGCCCTACATATTAATTAGGATAAGGTTCGATGGATAACAAATTTAATTTAAATAAATAAATTAAAATCAACCATCCACATCTAAAGGTCTTGGTCTTGATCATGATCATCCATACATGCAATGATATTTATACATAAATAAAACTAGCATTAAATTATTTAATCATTCTTGTTTAAGATAAATCTTGCTCAAATAAATTAATTATATTTAATTAATCAATCCTATTATCTTAAATCCTTTTATGATTTTCCTTTATATTCTCATCCATCATAATTTTAAACAAATAAATTTATTTAAAATTATCTTTGTACGCAACTTGTACCTTGGTGGCAGCCTAGTGAATTCCTGTTCATAACTACCCAATGATTAGAAATGAACATTACATAGATGTTAAATTAATCACACATATATAAAACACCTATCATGTGTTTTGAATCAGCTTTACACCTGCACTATGGTATGCGTATCAAGGGTTTGTATCATATAATAATAAATTTTGATAAATCTACATAATTTGGATGAGTACAAGGTGTGTAGTTCGGACTACATAGTGTGTACTATCATTAACCATCCATAAAAAGTACACACCTAGGGACATGGAATGTATATGTACTTCAGAAATCCTAGGAGTACACAACATGTTCAGTGGGCCACACGCTATGTAGTTTCTGCGTTACACAGTTTCTAGCCGGGCAGTCCATATATGGGGTACACGGTCCAACCCTAACCTAAAGGGACTACATGCCGTGTCCAATGCACTACACTATGTGTAATCCAGAAACTGCGTGCCACCTATTCCTTATCAACACACGGAGTCATTTAAGACTTATAAAGACTCCTATACACGGCTTGGTTTAGCATACTAGTCTGATGCATTGAATCTTGACTACACGACATGTACTGCCGAATACACGCCATTTGTTCAATTATTGTACGACCAAGAAGCTTTGGCACCTTCGAATGAGATACTTGATTTTATTTTAAGCCAAATTAAAAGAAAATATCATTTCTTTAAGGTGAATGAGAAATGAAAGAGGAGGAATAGATCTCAAGATTCAGATTTTCAGAACGATTAACTTGAGTTGAAACAACTAAATTATTAAATGTGTAAATTATCAAATAAATATTAAAATAATTATAAATTATGATGTAACCACTCTGATACCACTTTAAGGTTTCGGGTGTAGTGGAAGTGCAGTTGGGTTGACACCCAACTTTAATTTTTACCATGATCAATGATTATTTCGGTATCAATAAGATGATGAAATATAGTCTCCATGGAATAGAATCAAATGTTTAGATAAATAAGGAAGAGGCCCAAAACCTTTAGATAGGATCTTTCACATCATGTTTATAATTAATTTAATTAATTTCACAAAGAAAAGAATACCTGGATCTTCAGTATTTTCTTCATTGATGATATTGATTATTCGCAATGACCCTTCAGGATTATCTCATTGTATTTATGAGGATCCAAACTAGAATTCCTCTATCAGTGATCTACACGTGCTCCGATGTCCTCTGATCGACACCAATCATTCTATGGGTGCTAGTGTGGCAAAGTGAGTGTCTTTTGTCAGTCATTCTTGATCGCTTGTTATTTGTCCTTGAAGAACGTCTCTCGTTATTAAGAGGGGAGGGAAGAGGATTTGAGAGGTAAATTGTTTAGCTCAACAAATATAAATTCCTCAAGCATGTGGTGTGTTATCTGTGTCAAAATAGACATAATTTTCTATTTATATGAATGTAACTTCAGTTAAAATATTTAATTTCATAACAGAAATTAAATACATTCATGAACTTAGAGAAATTCCATGCTCATAATAATTATACCCTATCATTATTTATAGTGCGCCAACTTGCACAAAACGGAATTATGAATAAAATTAAGCATCACAAAATAATTGGAGCATCATTATTATTTTAACTTATTCTAACTAGTTAAATAATTATTTAATATCTTGAAAATAATTATTTTATTACTGGACTGACCTTGGTTCGCTCAAACTCCACTTCTATTTATTGAACACCCAAATAAATAAATAAATAAATTATTCTCTTAAATAAATATTTTATTTACAAATTAGTAAATAAATATTTATTAAATGTTCAATAAAATAAATAAATAAATGTTATTTAATTTATGAGATCATTTTAACTTGAATAAAATTATTCCATGGTCTTAAGAATAATATTTATTTTATTAATTAAATTCAAATATAATTTAACCAAAACCACAAAAAACAACTAGTGTGTGACCCTCTAGGATTCTTTCTCATTGGAATTAGGAAGGTTTTCCTAAAGTCCAAGAGTACTATCTAGCAACGAGTCAAGGAAACCAACAAAAATAACGTAAAGTCTCAACAACGACATCCACATATAAACACTCACTGTGTCATCAACCTTTATGCTTGATACATTATTATTTGACTACCTAAAATAAACTCATCATTACACTGTGGCCAGGGAATTTCTCATGATGGTTCTATTTCAATAAAAGGGCTGAGATATCAACTTCCATAAATGGAAGGGACAAATCCTTCCTCGACTTATCCATTAATAACATGCCACTCGTGATGCACCCATCGTACCCTACTTCCCGCCAACTGTTTGCGTGATGGTTTTCTTCAGTAAATCAAGGTGCGCATGTCGTGACACATATTAATGATAATATTAAAGTCTAATTATTATTACACACACTCATAGATAGAAATATCTGATGACACTAAAACATGTATAATTCATACTTGTGGGTCTATTCTCATAGTCTTGTGTCTTAGAGATTACCAAGTGAGAACTTCAAGAGAGGAAGTCTCATCTGCTTATGAGTACTCGCACTTGACGGTCTACATGCTATGTGTCCTTTTATAGTATGTCATCCAACCATAGAACTATATTTAAGAATATTGTTATAGCATTTCAAGGTTTTCATCATAGCAAGGAAATTTCATGACCTTATCAATGCAACAAATACTCTAGGACATTATTACATCACATTAATTTAAAATAATGAACAATATGTAATAATATCTTTAATAATTAAATACATTATATATCCATGTAATCAATGTACAACCGGTTGGTTCTATGACACCAGCTCTTACGATATTCACTTATTATTTGACATGAAAGGGGGTGTATAATTGTTTTTTCATAATTTTAATAACATTTAGTAATATTTAATATAATTAAGATATTATTTTATGATAAAAATATTTTATTTAGAAGAGGTGAGGAACAGTAGAAAAATAAAGTGATCGGTTAGAGCGATTACCACTTCTTTGAAATGACTCCTTCAGTTCTCCTCTAAATGGCTCTAGGGTTGGTATTTAGATAATAAAATCACCTTTATAAGCTTTATAAGGATGTTTATAAGATAAATTTTCAGGATATGGTTGATCTATAAGGCTCAAAGTGATGTTAATAAGTGAGGGGGAAGGGAACCTTTTATAATTGAGATGTGGAGCACTTTTGGAATTTCTACAAAGATTAATTTATAATAAATTAAATCTCAAATAATACATATAAAGAAGGAAACTAATTAAAATATAAGATAATTTAAGGATTTAATATCATCAAAAAATATATTTTAGGCAAGTCTTGGTGTTATTTAAAACCTTATCATTTTGATTATCCCTTAATGAACCAATTTTAATTTTAACTACGGTAACCAATTTTTTTAATATTAAAAGTATGTAACGTTTACTTATATGGTGTCAATTTTCCATAAATTTATCATTAATGAAATTTTAGATCTTATCATATTGAATTTTTATTTATTAAATATTTTCATTATTTTTAAAAAATTTAATAGAATGTTATTTTGATAAATTATCACTAATGTCAGTTTTGATACTATTCATTTACTTTGACTACAAATACATATATACAAAAGGAAAATTCAAATATAATTCTTTAAAAAATATTCAATAATTCATATAGATCTATAAAATTTATTCCACATGTTAAGGCTTTCAAATTAAACCAAAATTAACAATTTCAATGTAATTTATCTTATTTTTCTTTTAATTATATAAGTTATGTATTAGTATTTCAAAAGAATACAATGGTATTTTATAATTTATAAAAATAAAAAAAATTTAAATTGAAGAGATTTATATTAAGATCAAAATTTACATTTTTTTTGTTAAGAACTTTTTTTCCCTATGTGGACACATAAAATTTATTAAATGTAAAGAGAGTGATATTTTGTAACTATGTTTGAATTAAATAATATATAAGTAATTTTCTTGGAAAATTATTCATTAAAACACTAAAATTATAACCTAAGGGGATAAGAGACAAATAAAATTAATTTAATAATTTTTTTATAAGTTTAGTTGATGGTTATACCCTTATCGTTTTGTTTTAACCTTCATTTAATACCTTTGACTCTTACCATGCATACATTGATTTTTACTCTTTGAGGTTTCATATATATATATTATAAAATTATAAACGACCCATATATAGATACTTTATAAAATTTAAAACCTTATCTCAATGATTTTTCTGAATTTTTTATTTTTGGAAAATTTATATCATTTAATAAAATATTATATACTATTAAGTATTCATAATGTCAATTTTAATGATTATTCATTTCTTTGACTTTAATAATATCAATATAACACTTATAATTTTAAAAAATATATTTTATTATATCTATAAAATGTTAAGGTAATCTAAAAATTCATGGATGAAATTAATTATCTCATATTACATTTTTTAATATTTTTAATATAATTTCTTTGGTATTTCCATTAGTAAAATAATTATTGCATCATCATTCTGTGAGCATTTAATATAATTATATATTTATTAAGAATTATAATTAAATTACCATGATTTAGATAAATATTTTTTATTTAAAATTACTATTTATAGTTGAGTATATATTCTGGATAAATCTATACTAAAAATTTTATAGTTATTAAAACTATGAGTATGCCATCTTTGACTTTTGTTGAAATGAAATATTTTAATTGTCATCATCTCATTCAAATGGATCCAAATAGTTATAATTATGACCCTTGGATGACTATGGTCGACACTAACACATAAAATAAATTTTTTTTCAAGTGTTAGGGTCATTTTCTAGTCCTTATCATTTTATTTTTACCCTTAATTACCCAATTTACCTTCTATCTTGATAAAAAAATTACGAAGGTTACTATTCATATTGACAAAAAATAAAAGGTACCTATTTAAAAAATTTTAAACTTATGAATTTAAATATGGAATTATTTTTTCAAAATTATGAACATAGAAATTTCAGAATTAAATTTAAAATTAAACTGAAAAAATGCAACAAAAAATAGTTTTTCAAAAAAAAATGTCCTTTTAAAATATAAAATGATTTTACACTAAATTAAATTATAAAATCCTTTTAAAAAACTTTAATTTTAATAATATAAGTAAATTTTAACTAATTAAAATTTAAAACTAATTAATTTTTTTTTACCTTGTAAATACTTGAAAAATATAATAAAAATCAGTATTTATCACTATTCATTGAAAAATCAATCTTTTTATAAGATTATAAAAATTTCACCACAGGAAAATTTTGATATGATTATTTTAAAAATTAATTTCATTTTATAAAATAAGTTTTCTAAAATATCCATAAATTAATTATATTATTATTTTTATTTTATATAAAAAGTAATAAAAATAATTTATGTAGAAAATATGTTTTTGATGAATAAAATGAATTTACTAAAAATATAGTACATATTTTAAAATAATTAATTAATTAATTTTCAATGAGTATGAAAATTATATATTTCATAATTATATTAATATAATTAATTGCGTCCAATTTAGTAGTTACGTTATACTGGTCACATAATAATATTTCATTGTTCATTTAGGCTCGGTGTTGTGTATCATGTACATTATAAAACATATTATTGTCTTCCCAAATCTCAAGATATTATAGGATATATCTTGGAAGAAGTGGATAAATCAAGAGGAGTTATGAACATAGATTAAATAGATCCATCTAGATCAATGAACATTCACCATGGGATGAAAGGTAGAACCTCCCAGAGAATCAAGGAGAGGCAGGTTTCACCTAATGTGGAATTAGTAGGGAATTAGAGTTAAAATCATGTAAGGGAATCAAAGTAATTTTATATTTTAATAAGTTCTGATATGGTCTCATAGTTAGGCCACATAGTTAGAAAAACTGTGTGCTAACCATATGGTAGCCCACATCCCATGAAAACTAAGCTGTATAGTTTCTTGGGGGAAGTTGGATGGATTGAAATATCATGATCAAGTTATGAAACCGTTTATGGGAAAAAAATCTATTCAACCATTTAGTTTTGACATTCCCTATAATGGTTAAATAAACCATGCTTACACTATGAAAATCACCCCAAAACATTAAAATGCATCCCACATGTTTACAACTAATTGTACTACTAATCCATTTTCAATGAATGGTTCTACCAAAAGTCCATATTATTAAACACCAACTCCCAAAATCCTATATAGCATTAAAATAGATGAACCATGCTGAAAATTAAACGTACAAGTATCCTGGGGGAATCACATCCCATGAGGATGATCACTTTTCGTTATTGAGCATTTCATTGAAGGTATGTACCTTGGTGTTTCCTTAAATATTTTTTGTTTAATCGAGTGAAATTGGCCTTCATACAATGGAATTGAAATAGGAATTATTCATACCTTAGGATTGGGAGTGTGCTGAGTTTTTCCAAACTCCATTGGATGATATAGAGGCTAAGTTTTGTTTCTTGGTTGATTTATTCTAATGGGTCCAATTTAACTATATTAAATTGTGCTTTGTTTCATTGTTACATGATAAGTATTTTTCATGAAATGATGTCAGAAGAGTGTTATAGACCTTACATGGTTGGTTGGTAGTGTTTCCAGCTAGGTGGCGATACCTGGTATGTAAAAAAGACTCTTTGTAACTTTTGGTTTTTAGTTCATTGTAATTATTTTATTAATTAAAATATAGTTATAATGAATTAATTAGAAATGCACGAGAATCATTTGGAACCACATGGAGATTTGTGGTGGTTGAATGGACCTAGAAAACTCGAACAATGAATTTGGGATTTACTTAGATGGGAGTTGGATCATTTTCAAGGTAGATAGTAATGTTTGGTTTACCTTATGGAATTTTGAATGGTTTATTATCATGTGATATGGGGTTTTTCAAAGTAGATGAATGAACATTACTACATAATTATGTTAGTAATTCCATATAATGCTTAGTTAGTTAATGATACGTTGGACATAAATAATTAAAAGAACCATGACTAATAGAAATGAAAGTGTCCCAAGGTCCATAATAGACCCATTTTCACTAGGTTGATATTGTCCACTGATGGCCGAAACATGATCATAGGTGTGTGCATGTGTAACCTATGAGAACCATGTTTGATTCTTGATAACATGTGTGTATGTGTGGCCCATGAGACCATGTTTGATACATGATCATCCAATGGCCCTAAGGACTTCATTTTTTTATTGATTTTGATAATACACCTTTCAAGGGATGAGGTGGAACCCTAACAAGTCCCGTAGGTGTAAGCATTACATGTCTGTGGGTGGCACATGAAACCATGTTTTTTGTTTGATCATGTGTGTGTGTGTCTATGTAAATGCCCACTGATACTCATACTTGTTTTGCTTGTTGTTCCCTTGTATGTGTTGAACCTATTTCCATGTGATTATGTCTGGTATATTCCATATTTTTTATATGAATGGTACCAATGTAAAAAGTTAACCATCATGGATTATAAGCCCAAGAGAGAGATCTTGTTCAGATTCAACATGTGACTTGATAAGAGGACCAAGTTAGAAAATAATGTATGATGGCCATGTAGCTAGACCCAAGAGTTGACAATGGGGCATGATAGCCTATGGTAATCTAACCTAGGACCTGATGCTAAGATAAAATAGCCTTGTGGCCTGACCTAAGGTATTATCATTGAATGATGGAGTGGCTAAACCCCAGAGTCGGTAGGGAGGGCATGATGGCCAATGATGATTTGACCCAAAGTACGATGTTGGGATATGATGACCTTGTGGCCCAACCTAAGGGAGTGTTGTGGAATGATGGCCTATGGTGATCTAGCCCGATGTATGAAATCAGGATACAATATCATTGTTTCTTGACCCAAGGGAGTGTTGGGTGTATGATGGCCTTGTGGCCTGGCCCATGATTGAGTCGGGGAATAGAGATCATATGGATTGACCTAAAAATCATTGACCTTGTTTATGTTATGGAGTATAAGTGGTGAAATTATGGTAAAATCTATTTCATGACTCTATTAGGACTACTATAAGCATAGATCCAAGGAAGTTATAACTAGGGGTTCATGGAATCTTGGTAAGTGAAAGACCGCTCAAAATATGGGTGTTTGTTTCTTACTTATGAATTGGTGAATATATGTTATGCTTGTCTGGTTTATGTATTTTATTCTTACATTATGAAGATATTATCACATGCTCATACACTGCATTTACTAGTTACATACAATATTGTGTTAGTGTCTCCCTACTAATTCGTACTTGAACCCTTCTTGGGTGGTCATGACACTTTGGTGCTCAAGAATCCCTCACTTATTTTAGGTGTAGGTTGCGTTGAGGATTAGGTATTATTTTTGAAATGGTTATCTATCAATGAGTATGGAGACTAGGAGAAGCAAAGGATTATATTTGGGTACATATCCTCTATATACTTTTCTATATTCTTTATTTTTATATGTGATTGACTCGGTGGGAAATTAGCATCTTGTATCCAAGGCTAACCATTTGGGTATATTGTTTTTTCATTCATTGATTACAGATGTTTTTTTAATTTCCACATAATCTAAATCTATATTGTTGCATGTTTTCTTATTTATGTATTATTTTGAAATCTTTTTTAGGGTATATTTTTCATATGTTCCATTATAGACCCTTGATTCTAGTTGGAAGCCTTTGGAATACATTTAGTCACACTAAGGGACATGTATCACTCTATCTTAGTTTCAGGGATTCTTGTTAGGGTGTGACAAAATGGTACCATATCTATATCATTTTCCTAATTTGTGGATTTGGTAGTCATGAAACATATTAATGTGTTGGTACTTGTGATGAAACTAGTCTAGTGTGTCACAAAAAACATTCTTGATGCAATTCTAGGTTAATATGGAATGGGATTGATGTTACTTCTTTTTACTATTAAATTTATGTGATTTCAACTCATGTTATTTTAATTATTTTATGTTTTTTTATTTCATATGTATTTAAATATTGGTTGAATCAAAAAAAGGAATTACATGCATCATATTAAGTGAACAAGTTCACATGACATATATAATTATTTTGTGTGATTGTACTGAGGATGGATAATTTAGCTTCTTTGTTGTTAGAAACTTATATTGTGTTTTCTCATATGAATTCCTGATGAAATTATATTCATATAAACCCCTATAAATATCTAATTATGATAAAATGTCATGTGATCCCATGGTATGGTCCACTTGGGAAACTACGATGATAAAGACAAAAATAATGATGTAGTTCCTCAATGCAAAGATGGTGTAGTGTACCTTGTTAATTCATCTTCAGGCATTAATTACCTTAGTAAAAATTCTTTATGAGTGAATTCTCAAGAGGTATGATTATATTAAGGTGTTAACTATAACCTACATAGATTGATCCATGTAACACCTAGTGGCATAATATTTAACCGAAACTGACATCCGTGGCCTCAATGTGGATAGTCTATTGGGAAAGCTATCATGTAATGTCTATGGGAATATGGTTTTGATGAAATTATATGAGTTTTGTACCTTAGTGAGACTGTGTTGTGAGTTATATGAAAAAACATTATGGACTTATTGATTCAACTATTGTTACTAGAATGTTAGAGAATTGCACTATTTGGGAGTAAATCGAGTGATAATGTCTCATTTTGAAAGGAATAGTCAAGGTTAGTTCCTTAAGGGTGACGTTCATTGATAAAAATTAAATTTTCTAGTGAATAAACATGGTAAGTCTTATATAATTATATTAAGAGTTTCCTTTCAAAACTTTTATTATAGATAACCTTGAGTTCTAGTAATCATTATAAAAATTGGTGTTTAAAGGTAGGCTATTTTATGAACCAAACATTTTTAATTTTATGTGTTCCTTCAAAGGTGAAATGAGAACTTATGTTTATTAATGTGGTTTTAGAGTGAAACTTGAGTGGAAGTTGAACAGATGGTATATCCATCCATGAATGATAAACTTGATGTCAAAAAATGAGTGTCGACATTACTCGATTTGGGTGGACATGTTTTTTTGTAGAGTGTTGATAGTTAAAGAGGCTTGTGTGACCGGCTTGTAGGTTTTTGACTTAAGGGAAATCACTATATGTTTAGAAAAAGTAGTTTCATCATTCCCTACTCTGAATCCTTATTGTGGGATATTTCATGTCTTTGATTATGCATGTAGTTATCTAAACATGTAGAGAGAGGGTGGTGAGCAGACCATTGATAATGTTTTAGGTTTTTTTTATAAATTTGTAAGTTCCTGTGGTGGTAGGTCGTAGAAAAATTTAGTTCAAGGTTAGCTTGGAGTTAGAAACTGGTGAGTTTGGTGTGAATCACACAGGACTCAGTATCCCAAATATTTTTGTGTGTGAAGATATCTTCATGGTGGGATACTTCATTAGTGATATATCAGGGTTCAATTGTGTGTTAAACTATAGTTTATCATTAATCAAAGTGTTTTATTTTAGAGAAGTGTCTTGTATGGGGGATGATTATTGTTCAGGTTAGAGTTCATAACACATGAATAGGATTTTTAAGGATATATCTCATGTAGAGAGTGGTGTATTGAAGGTATTGAACTATGTTATGATAAATCTAGGTGTGTGTATAACTTGATTCTTTTATTGAAAATGAGGTATGAATGGATAGTCACTCTTAGTCGTTATGTTTTGTGACACACTAGTCATGGAAAATGTAGGATGATGTATGTAATGTAAATAAAAGATAAGGATACTCTAATGTTGTGAAGCATCGATCTAGTCACTTGGGAAGTAACCTATTTTATAAACAGTTATGATCTTGAACAAGGATAGTCGTTGGAAGGTTATAGTTACATCGAAGATTGATGTATGGTGGATGTGAGAGCATATAGATCCTTGAAAAGTGGATGATGTATGTTTAAAATGTGGTAATATATGGAGATTAGATGTGGGTATCTTACTTTAAGTGGTTGGTGAAATCTGAGAGTGAGCCAGATCGTTGGTGGGTTGGTGCATGGAGGGGAGCATTATGTGTGATGCAAGTGATTGGTGTACCAACAGGGAAAATTCCTTTGAATTCAGTTCAAACTTTGGTAAGGATGTTTGATCAATTAAATAATCCCTCTAAGAATTAAGTCATCATGTTAAGTGTATTTATAGAGTTGTAGTTGTTTAGGTCAGGTACCTATATTGGAATTAAGATAAAAGGAATCCAATGGGTGTTCCCACATAAAATTGAATTTTGAGGGTTGGAACCACATTGATCTCATTGTATCAATTATGGAAGTGTTTTTAAGGATTGGCTGGGGCCTTTATTGAAAATTTGATGTGTGCAGATTATATTTGGTCATTAAAGATTTATTGGTTCAATTCATAACAAGGAATAAGATTTGGTTATTGAATATTATCATGTTCTTCGTTCTTAAGATTTGACATTATGGAACTGAACTCCACTAAGGGTATAATTAGACTTTAAAAAATTTATTTTTTATTACAATTAAAATGTTGAGGATCACATTTATACTTTTGGAGGAATCAATAGATGAAAATTCAGTGTGTTGAGTTCAATGGATATGGTGATCATGGTCCTTATGTTTAGTGACAATTATATTTTGGCTTGGCTTCTGGTGTTTTGTAGGAAAATAATGATATAAATTTAGAATGAGTGCGAACTTGGGGATATGAGATGGATAATTAGTATATAATGATGAGAACTCCATGTAGTTTAAAATCAAGGTAGTTTTTGAGGTGTGATTTACATTCTATAAAAACTCTTCGAGGATGATAAGGGCCATGATGGACGAATTATAATAACCCACATCATTACGCGTTATGATTTTCAGAGGAAGTTTGAACTTTTCATCTAGTGGATGTATTTTTTAGAGAACTAGGTGATGATTCAAGATGCTCTATAATTTAAAAATCATAAAGAGATGTTTTTTCAATTTAAAGGAAGTGTGGTGGATGACTCAGAGCTCTAATTTTTAATATATGAGGACCAAAGTAGTCAATGATGTTGCTACATCCACCATCTTGCTAATAGGGTGGTCAGTAGACCTACTACACACAAGGAATTACGAGCCAGTTTATGAGACTACATTGGGTAGCCGGTGGACCACCTAATTCCTTGTGGGGTTCTTTTGATAAAAATTAAGGTCCTTTGGTCCTTTTCCCTACTAAGGCCCTCTCATGTTTTACCTCCCATGATTGAGATTTTGTAGCCCATTTGGTCGCACCCTCTACTTATCCTCCCTCTATGAGATCCCCTTCATCAAAGGTGGATCTAGAATAAAACTAATAGAAACTATAGGAAATATCATTTTTTATTCTTTGATCTTGGATCCCTTCTTCCTCATGTGGTGGAGGATCATTGTGTCATTTTGTATAGATGATTCCTTTGGAGATTTGGATGACAATACCATCTGTCCTTAATGAAATTTTCAGATAATGACAGGGCATTGAGTTTGTACACATAGAGGATATCTTTTGATGATGAATGTGTGTGTTTTTTGGGTGTTTTATTGAATTTATGTCCCTTACTTTTTCTATCTATGGTGTTTTGGTCGAATTTAGTTAAATCAACACTCAAAACATTGAATTGAAATAGGGATTTTTAATACCGTAGGATCATGAGTGTGTCGGGGGTGGTTGAACTCTATTGGATGATATAGTGTCTATGTTACATTTCTTGGTGGATTTATTCAATATGTTAAAATTTAACTATATTAAATTGGTATTTTATTTATTGTTGTGTGATACAGATTTTTTTATAATTTTTTTGGAAGGGTGTTACATACCTTCCAGGGGTGGTTGGTCACAGTTTTTTATAGTCAATGATACATAGTATTTCTTTTAGTGAGAATGAATTTTTATTATGGATGAAATTTCATTATAATAATTTAATTAATAATAATTTAGTTATAATTAATTAATATTAAATGAATGGGTATGAGTTGGAAGCTTATGGAAATTAATGGAGGATTGATAGACACAGATAGATCAGACAAAGTGATTGGTCTTTCATTGGATGGTATTTGGATCCATGTTCAGGTAGGTGGTCCTATGTTGTATATCCAATGGTATTATTCATGATTTATTATCATGTTTTATGAGGTTTTCCACTTTAGAAAAAATATTCTTACTTCATAATTATGTTATAAATTCCATGTGATTCTTAGTTAGTTAATGATATGTAGGTCTGAAATAATTAAAGAAATTATTCCTACTGTAATTGAATAATTTTAAAATGTATATAATGGACCCTTGTGTGCTATCTTCTTGGTAGATACTAGTGGAAGATGCTTAAATGCATGTGTATTCAAGTGTATCCCTTGAGCTCCATGTTTGATCATTGATCACACCTCTATGCATGTGCATCCCATGATACCACATTTGATTCTTGATAACATGTGTGTTCATGTGTGTCCCATGAGACCATGTTTGATATTCGATTGTGTGTGCGTGAAAATAGCTACTAATACGCATACTTTTTATTTTTGTTTCCTCCTATATGGGATGAAATTGTTTCCATGTAATTGGGTTTTTTATATTCCATGTTTTTGTTCAATGCAAGGTACTAAGGTGTCTTTTGTAAATTTCATCCCTCAGAGGCCGTATAGGGGGAGCATGTTTAGATGCTATGTGTGGCATCGTTACAAGATACAATTTGATGATGGGGAATTACAGACTTGTTTCATGGAATGAAATATAACAGGGGGGAATGATGTTCCATGGTGGTCTGACTCAAGACATGATGTCCGGACATGATAGACTTGTGACCAAACCCAAGGGAGTGTTGGGGAATGATGGGAGTGGCCTGGCCTGAGAGGTGATAGTGGGAGATGATGGCCTATGGTGATCTAAACAAGGAAACAATTTTGGGATATGAAGGCCTTGTGTCCTAAACATATGGATTTTGAGCCATGATGGCCTATTATTATATGACCCAAGACCCAATTCTATGATTCTATAGCTTTATGGACTAGCCTAATAGTGTGTTGGGTCACGATGGACTTGTCGCGTGACCTATGATCAAGGTGGGTCATGACATCCTTATGGATCTACTCAAGACTCATTAACCTTGCTAGTACTTTGGAATACATGTGGTGATATTGTGGTCGACTCATGTTCAATACTATATTATCACTACATTTCCAACATGAATCCAAGGAAAGTATGTTCAGGGGTTCTTGGTGGATTTGTAAGCACATGACCTCTCAACATATGGGTGTTTATTGCATACTTCTGCATTGGTGATTATATGTTATTCTTGTGTAGTTTATTCTTAGTATGTTTAATTTTTTACTAAGATTATTACATGAAAATACACTACATTTACTGGTTAGGTAATGTACCATATTGGTGGTTCCCTACTGAGTTTTACTCACACACTACTCGGGTGGTCATGACACTTGGGTAACTAAGAAGACCTCACTTGTTGTTGGTAAAAATTTGGATGAGGCATGAGATTGATCGTTGAAAAGGTTTGATATCTATGAGTATAGATACGATATTAAGGTGAGTCTTAGAGTTCAATGTATATCCTCTTTATAATACTAATATTTTTTAATTTCTATTTGTGAGCATTTTAATGGGTGATCGGTGTCCTATATTTAGGTATGGTCGTTCGAGTCTTTTATTTACTTTCATTGATTGCAGATGGTATGTTTGTTGTTTTCATGTACTATTATTGTATATTGTTGTATGTTTGGTTATTTATCTTTTATTGTGCAATTTTATTGAGGGTATAGTTTCATAATGATCCACATTAGACCCTTAATAGTTGCTGAAAACCTCTGGAAAATAGGGAGGTGTGACTTAGGCCATGTGGAACTCTTTATCGTACTCAGTGATTTGGGTTGGGGAGTTACACACAATACCCAACCGCGGGGTTCTCATTAAACTCCACTAGAACATCCCACAACACCACCATAATAACTCAGGACTGATGACATCAAAATTTACCAATATTAATGTAACACACCACACAAACAAGCCACACATAATCCACATTTCATCATCCTTCTTCATGTTAACCAGTTTCCAAATCTACTAGTTACCAAACAACTTCGATTTATTAATCCAATTGTTAAATTAAATTCAATCCAAACTTATTTAATTTTATTTCCATGCTATTTAAATTTCATCATTTCAAGTTCATTATTAACACATCATTCCATTGTTACTGAGGCTCTATATTAACCCACCACATGAATACCTATCCATATCACACTAACCATCATTACATATGATGAAAAGCCATCACCACCCCTAACAATCACCCCAAAACAACCTCACATCAAAAAAATCACATAATGGGCCCCATCACATCCCATTACAACCAATTATAATTATGATTCCTATCACATTCTTCATCCAAACCTGGACACCATCATCTCTAGACTATTTCATACATGATCTCTACGCAAAAAAATGGAAAATGAAACAATCACACTATCTATTCTAGCATAAAATCAGATTTCAAAACATTATAATTTTAGATACATAAAAATGGATTTCATAATGATACTTCATTTCATTCATGGATATTCTCACACAATTCCCGAATTTCATGGGAAACTAGTTCATTACTCATATATAAATCCTTAAACCTTTTAAGCATGGTTATTTAAAAAAATCAAACCATAAAAGATCACAAATCACATCATCATAAACACAAAAAAGACTCCAAAAAATCATGATTTTTAGCAATGAAAAATAAATAAGGATGAAATCACAACTAATATCCTAAAACAAGTAAACACATGAAAATACTACCATCCCATTGAATTTCATATTAAGTTAATTGTTTAACTGATTATTTTAACCCATACTATCCACCAAATAAAAAACAAATAACATTCAATTTCAATAGATTCACATAAAATAAGGATATAATGAGGTTCTTCTACCTCAATGGAGGATTTGAAGAGAACCATGATCACAACAAAATAATAAGGGTATCAAACTTCACCAATCTCAATTGGAAACCCACCAGAATCTACCCAAAACATCCCATCACTAAACCATGCTTATAACATATCAAAAAACAAATGGGTTCTCCACAATAAAGAACCAAAAATAGTAAAGGTTAGATGAAGGTACCTTGAATTAAGTTCACTAGATCCTTCACAATCCATGAAGTTTAAACCCTTAAGATAGATGATCAAAATGGTGATAAGGTTGTCTAGAGTTAGAAAAATCTAATAAGATATGAAATTACATTCAAACATGGGAGGATGGTTCCTCTATTTATATAGGAATATTTATTGGGCTCACCATGACATGGAGATATCCATCTACATAGTGGTCTCCATTGATAAAAAGAGATAAAAATCCCTTGTGGACATTTCTTTAATTTTCCACATGTTTTAAAAACAATTATTACCATCAAGATGACCTCACCCATGAAATGATATAAGGATTTTTGCTCCTTTGATGCCCTCTATGACTTGCCACTACAACATAGCACCCAGAACATGGTTGTTTTCTTCCCACCAAGCCTAGTATTACAACATGGTGGGATACAACTCTCCGTGTTAAAAAAATTTTCCTCCGAAACACCATGTAAATAACCATTCCCTTCACAAGGATTTTCCAAACTAAATGTGTCTCAGAGGGTTACTATCCAAGAACCATACTCAACAGCATCACCAACCTAGTTTTCTCACCCACTTTGGTGTATAATAGCATGACACGACCATCTTCAAGACCAAAATCCAAGAACTGAAGGCCAAAGCAGTAAGAACCTTCCACAACACCATGGAATAGTAACCCTATGAATGTTACAAACTCCCCCTACCATTTGTAACAACACTAAAATCCCCTCTCATCACCACCAAGCCTTGAAAAAATGTAAAGAAAGTGTTTTAAGGATCTAGTCCGTCACATTAAATACATCCAAAATAATGATCACCCTCGAGAATCAATATAAAAACTAGAAAGGAAGGGGAGGAAGGGATATGTATAAACAACCACCCCACATGATTCCTCTAAATGATTTTGTTATAGAAAAAATTAAACCATTAACTAAGCGTGATCATTAAGAAGAAATGGGAAATCTCCTAAACAAGAAATAAACCAAGTGTTAAATCTCATAAGGAAAAAAATTACATGAAAAAAATAACTTGTGATACTAAGAGTGTATATGTGTATTACATTCCCAAGTACTCTACTCCAAGACACCATGCCTCCACAACACATGAACCAATTGAATAACTGTCCCAAATAGCACCTTCTCTCAATGTCCTATGATCACAACTAGTTTCTCCATAAACATTGTGTCATACTCGATATCCAACACTCCCTAATCAATGACATAAGTGTAACTGTGAAGAAATTGATGATGATGAGATATATAAAATATGTCGTCGTGGATTCTATCAATTATTGGTGGGAGCACCAACTGCTAAGCCTCATCACCATCACTCTTTAATACCAATAAATTCCTAAAAAATTGGGGGAATATTAATCCCTTTATCATGCCTATACTTCCCCCAATGTGTGGAAACACTTAAGAAAATATAGTTTCCAAATTCAAACTCAAGGGACCTTTCTCTACACTCAATATTTCATTCATATGGTCCTATGCTTCCAACATATTCTATTGAAATAATTTTATTTTCTATATCATGATATGCACTATATCAAGACCAAGAAATACTAACTCTCCAACCTTAGTCCAACACAATGTTGAATAAACCGATCATCCAAACAATGTGTTAAATGGTGAAATTCCAATGGATGGGTGAGAGTTATTATTATAAGAAAACAAAAACAAGGGTAATTAATTCACCCATGATTCACTAAATCCCAATATACTTTCTCATAACATATCCCTTAACGTATGTAAGGTTTGTTCTATGTGCCCATATATCTGGGGGTGGAAAGAAGTGAAAAGGTGAAAAAAGAGAAAAATGTATGATGCAATCCCTTTCATACTCATGAGGTAAAATAAGGTTCTAAATAATAAATAATAGTCCACAAAACCCTGTAAACCTAAAAAACTTTATTAATATATCACCATGAAAGTGTATACAGGATACTCAACTCCCTAATCATGATAAAATGAGATGAATTCATTAGACAATGTGTAATAATCCAAACAAAATTAGATCCTCCATGGCCCTAGGTAAACCTGAAGATGAAGTCAGCTGAAATTTAATCCCATTTCCCCTTGATGAATTTTAAGGGCTAAAAAAATCCTTGAGAAAAATAGTTCATTCCTTTCACCTACTAATAAACTTGAAACTGTTTCATGAACTCTTCCATTGACTACTTTATCCTAAGACAACAAAGCTACCTCCTCATACAATGATACATCTTGGTCACACCCTGGTGTACCACTAAGGGTTAGCTATGAAACTCAAAGAGGAATACTTTATGCACAACCAATGTTATGAAAATCATAGCTTGAAAAATTATATAGTTATGACTATCCTCTAAACACCCCTTTAGAGAATCACCATTTCTGACATAGTATCTCATCACATCCACCTTTAAGTGTCCCCATTGAGACTCCTCCACTTTCCACATCAAGGAATATTCCATCGTAATCTAAAAAATAAAACCTCAACCACTGACCTCCATTTCATTGATAAGAATTGTCAAAATTTCTTCAATCCCCTTACAAGAATCACCAGACTCATGAATGATTTCCCCCATTATTTCATACTCATCACATCAGCCACAATGTTTCCATTATTTGAAGTTTAATAGATCTGTAAATCATAATCCTTGAGAAACTTCATCCCTACACTATCTCAAATCTTGATCCCACTGATAGAAAACTTACCTCATGCTCTTTTGGTCAATGAAAACACAAAAATACTCACCGATGAGGTAATTTCACAAAAAAATCGGCACATACACGACCACCTAATTCTCTATATCATGGGTTTAATAGTTACAATCCATAGTATACAACTTCCTACAACCATAAGAGATCAAGACCATTTTCAAAATCAATATTTATACCAAACATAGATATGAAACATTTCAAAACACCTCAAAATTTACCCCTTATTCTTAAAATTAAAGCACTGTAGTACTGATCATCCTCTCCTTCAGGTAGCTAAATGCTTCCAGACACTGATCAATCTTGATAAAATCCAAATCAATCCTATTCAATGAGGTTATAAGGGATAAAATACAAAATAAATTAAATATAATCCTCTCATAATAGCCCACAACACCAATAAATCTAAGAAGCTCTACCACATTATTAGGTTCCACCCATGATACAACTACCACTACCTTTGATGGCTCTGCAACCACACCATGTTGAGACACCATGTACCTAAGGAAATTCACTTCCAGCATCCTCGATTTTCACTTGTAAATATTTCCATATAGTTTGTGTTGTTGAAGAACCTATAGAAAAAATCTGATATGATCAACATGACCCTCTTATTATCTAAAGTTTATAAGGATGTAGTCAATAAATACCACCAAAAAATAGTATATGAACTCAAAAAACACCATGATCATGATCCCCATGAACATTGGTGGTGCATTTGTGATGTTAAAGAGAATTACCAAAAACCTGATGTTCCCACAACTTCATCTGAAAGAAATATCCAGGATGTCCCCATCATTTACCCTCAGGTGATGATATCCAAACCACATGTTAATCATTGAAAACTAGTTTCATTCCTTTATCTAATTGAACGAATCGTTTATCCTTGGAAGAGAGTAATGATTATTGTCCATCACATGATTAAGCATATGGTAGTGTATGCACAACATCATACTACCATTCAAATTCATGGTGAACAATATTGAATCACCCTAAGGGGATAAATTGGGTTGGATGAATCCCTTCCAAATCAGATCATACAATTAGAGCCTCAACACCTGTAACTATATGGGTTCTATCTGATATGGTTCCATCAAAATCCGAGACACACCAGGTTGTTACACTATTCATAACTCACCATCACGTCATAGGAATAGTTTCACAGCATCATCTATGAATACATATAGGAACTCTTTAATGACCTTAAGAACATACACCACCCAATATTCTACTAATAACTCCACCAAATAAGATAATAGAAAATCTAATCCTATGTTTCCCATTTGATAGCTCTTCTCACCAAATAACACTACTCGTTGGACAACTATTTTCTACAATGAAACTATCCTCTAAAATCAATCAACAACAACATTTATAGAGTATATATAATCCATTAAAAAGATACCATCATGGGGATATATCTATAATAATAAGAATTTCCCCCACCGACCTAAGATTCCCCATCATTATTGTACATCCCTAACACACATCAAATAAGAAATATTTCTCTCCAACTAGTGTGGATAACACTAGGGATAGTGGAAGCCTCTCCACCTAGAGTCCTAGAATGTGAAACAAAGTAGGATAAATGAAGCATTGTAAGGATCCATAATCATAAAAGGAAAAAACTACATTTGATTACAAAATGATCTCATCTTGAGTAGCCCATGGCTCCTCCATAACTCACACCTACATAGCACGCACCTGCTCACTTCCATATCCACTTATATATTGTTGATTTAATATATATCCATGGTTTGGTATCGGTCACTAAAGGTGTGGGACAACACAAGAATGACCCTTAACAAATCTATATCCCCTATGTCAAGAATAAACTTACTAAATCAGTAGCTAAAAAAAATCTAGGGGCTCCTACTGATGATACTACCTTAGAGGTAAATTTTGTTACTACTAAAAAGGGGAATGGATTCCCAAACCAAAATAAAAACTGATTTAGATGATGGTCACAACCACTAAAAACATAAAACACCAATGTGAATCCACTCAAAACACTTGGGAACCACTGATCCTTAAAAAACATAAAGCATGTTGTTTCAATTGACTCCTTACTAATCAAAACCTTGACTTCCCTGAAATTCTTGATCCACTACCTAATGCTGTGCTCCTCAAAATACCCTACCAGTCTTCCTCTTTGGGATATCCTCCATGAGATAGAATCCTCTCGATCACCTCATCTTTATTATAAACATCCATGTATACTGGAAGCTTAAATGTGGTGACTACCTACCTAATCCCGATGTTAAACACCTCTTCTATCCATCGTTTTCTAGACTCCTCATGTGAAAAAGGTTCAAGAGAGAAAATAAAAAGGTCTATAAATATAGTCTCAAGATCATTCATGCTTAGGATACCATAATTAAGGGAGATTATCTACTACCTATACTCTATGTTCATCATCAATGATAAGAAATGTAGATGAAACTACCTCTAAAATTCATCCCATGAAACATCTTCCTCCTACCGATCACTATGATATACCATCCACTATTAATGTGACACTCATCACACCTAAATAACCACCAATATGAATCAGAACTCACCTCTGGATATAATCATACCATAGGATATCTCAAGATCCTCCAACCAACACTCAATCTATATATCAGATATGACCCCCTCATACTTCTCCAGACACTACCACTTAAAAGAACACAAGTACCTCTACCATGCCTTATCCTACTCTATTTAATTAACCCTCCAATGGTCAATTGGATCATCTTACAGAATTTATGATGCCTAGAATGCATGCGAACGATGACCAAGATCCAATATTGAAAACACATGGTTGTCCCTAATACTAGTAGCATGTAATTTCAATATTTATTTAATCAAATTCATTTTAAATTCCCAAATACACCTCATTAAATCAAAAGAATAATTAAGCATGATACATGTACATTTCCTTAGTCACTACCCATCAAGTGGTACCACTTCACCAGGTATTTTACTAATTATAGAAGAATCACATCAGATAATAATAGGGGACTGAAATCTTATATTCTATCCAGTCTCGTTGTCCTCTATCAAGCACCATACTATGATAATACAATTTCCCTGCCAAACCATGAATTCCTCACTAGTTTTGAATCCTATTATCCATTTAATCTCTCATAAAAATATTTTATTCCACTCCTTTTGGACCCCTCTCTCCAAAGTTACCCCTCATAGACTAGAAATGAAGAAATGTAGATAACAATCTCTATGTCTCACCTCCACTAGGACCCAGGGTAGTGAATAACACTGAGTGTATAAAGAAATTCACACATACAGGAGTAATTACTATGAATATAAATATTGGATCGATAGATTAGATATCAACTTCCAAACAACACCATCACATAAAAATAAAAAAAAAGATATAAACCATCCCATAACTCTTGAACAATTTCAAGATAATACAGGTAAAGTCTCCAAGTAAAGTTCCAAAAGATAATCATATAGAAGTATCTCAATGAAAAATTCAATGGACAATAAAATAATGTCTATATAAGTTCATAAATTCCGCCCTAAAGATTAAAAAATAATATATGTATTTATAGGGTGAGTATAACATGTATACTCAGTAAGTTTATACCCTAGGTCTCTCATGCATATGTAAAAAGAACATACTAATGATCCATTGAACAAGTAGTACAACATAAAAGTACTCAAACAACTCAACTATCCATTTCCAGCCATTCCATGTTACTCTCAACAAATAGTGCACCAATTTATAGTAATATATCCTTGAAGGAATATAATAAAATACACGTCACAGCCACTTCCCAATTGATTTTCCACCCTCATACCCCAATGTTAAATTTCCCTTTCTCCCTTCCTATCCTTACCATCACATCACATTTCAAACCATCTATGATGTTACTCAGGATGCATCCCAACCTTTCCCAACCTCCCATAGGGTATATCATCTCCTTTTAGAATTAGTGAACATCCAATCACATCACAACCTCATCATGAACCAGGGAATTAGGGCATTATAAACATCAAGGACATAAAAATTGCTCCCTCATCATACTATGCATGGACCCCACTACATATCATTTTATCACTGTCACTGGATGATATTCAACACCAACCTTCCATCATCATAACTATTATAGAGATATTAGATAAGACGGTGTAGCCATCCATTTGAGTCATCTCCATCCAATACATTGGGGGAAATAGCCAAAACCCAAAACATTTGGGTCTTGATTTGGTTATCTAATCCAGTGAGGGAGTATATAGAAATATCATAAAATAAAAGATAAATAGATAGCATAAAATATCCAACCAAGGGGTTCACATCATACTCCACTAGTGCATCCCACAATAACTCACAACCTCTTTCATAAAATGATACCACCACTAAGGAAACACACTACACAAAAAATCTAGACATAAAGCACATTTCAACTTACTTTTTCAAGTTAAATAGTTTCTAAATTTATCTATTAACATAAAACTTCAACTTATTAATCCAATTATCATCCATTGATTTCTTTTCATGTTTATTTAATTTCCAACTCATTCCATTTCAATTTTCTCATTCCAAGTTCATTTTTAACACATCATTCCAATGTTACCTAGAATTTACTTCATTAAAACACAAAAAAAATCCACTAAACTTACAATAAAAACCATCAAATATCTTTCAATTCCATCAAAACGACCCAACTATCTCATAAACACCCACATAATATCCCATGTAAACCAATTATTTCTTCGCTTCCAAATAGGTTCTGAGAACAACAGAAGTGGGGGATGGGGCATGCCCAACTTTTCTTTTTTGTTGTGACCAATGATTAATCTAAGATTTACGTGATTCTAAATGGAATGATCAATGTAATTTAATCCAATAATATAGAAAATAGATAAATTCTAAAACCAATGGAAATGATCATCATATAATATTTATAATTAATTTAAACAATTAATGAATTACCTTAAAAAAAATAATTCTTCATTGATGGATCAGTCGAAATCATGATGACTTAATGTCATTGTGTTTTAGGAATAGATATTATATTTCCTCCATAATTGATCTACACATGTTCAATGAACCTCTTAACTTCACCATAGGAATCTTTAGGTGATAGTATGGGAGATCCTAATGCCTGTATCTTTCACCTTTGATTTCCCCGAGAATCACTTTTAGGAATGGTTATATTCAATATCTATAGACTTGAGAGTGGTTATGGAAGAGGATTACACTCCATTATTGAGAGAATTCTTGGATAGGGACATCTCTAGTGATTTGTGTGGATTCTCTCCAGATCTCATTGTGCATAGCACAAATTAATTATCTTTCTCAAGAAAATAATATAATTGGGGTTATATATTACTTGGTTTAGAAAATAATAATTCACACACACCCTTATTATTTCTATAATCTATATGGAACCCCACTTGTATAATAAAAATAATAATATTATTGTTATTTCCTAACATGCACTAAACTCATGAATTAAATTAAATATTATTTAACCAAATAATATTAAATAAATAAATATATATATATATATAATTTCTCACAGGACCATTAAACTAGGTCCTCCATTCTATATAATATTTATCTACCCTTAAATAATGACTATTTATTTAAAAAATAAATTTAACAAAATTATTAACCACTAAATAAATAAATATTATATTCACTAAATAGAAAATAAATATTTATTAAATATTATAGTCACTTAATATTCTTTCAAATAACTTATGATTAAATATATGTGATCAAGAAAACATAAATAATTATTAGACCATGTGTAGGAATAATATTTATTCAAATTAGTAAATAAAAAATAATAATATATTATTTAATAGAGATTCTGGAAACACTTAGTGGGTGACCCTCTAGGCGTCTTTCTTAGTGGCATTATATGAAGTAGTACAAAGTACAAAATTAGCATCTATAAACACACTAAGGCACCCATTGAGAAAGAAGTTAAGACTAAAACAATATAATACCTCATAAGAATTCTTAATTTTTAATATAATCATTTTATTGTTATATCTCTAATCAATTAGGTTGTATGCTGGTGCTATGAAAATATGAGCTTGATGTCTTTTTCTTTAAATTTTTAGAAACCAAACTTTCCTATAGCTAGAAGATTCAGGTGGTAGGCAGAAACCTACTCCCAGCATTTATTAAAAAGAAGAAAAAGAGTAAACAGTACAAAGAAAATCAAAGTCAGGAAACTTTACACAACCTTTTGTAAATAGTGCCATTCCTATCATTACAAACCAACTCTTCAACAAGATACAGCAAAATAAAGGACTAACTAGAACTCACTTCTTCAATCTCCCTCTTTGATAAAGCATCTACAACTTGATTCGCCTCCCGATATACATGAGAGACATCAATACACAAACTTCCAGCAAGTCTGAGGCAGGAAATCCATGAAGGTAGAATCCTCCATGGAACGTTATGGGATCTTTCTTTGAGAATCTGTACAGCAAGGGCCGAATCTGACTCTATCCATAATCTATTCCAACCATAATGGACAGCATACCTGATTTCTTTAATCATCGCCCACAACTCACCTTCAATAGCATAAGCATGACCGATATAATGGAAGAAGCAGCCTTTCTTGCCTATATAATACCATGTAAGTGGATTTTGTTAGGCTATATCATTTCAATCAATTAGCCTGAGATATCAAATTCCATTAATGAAAATAAGGGGAAATCCTTTCTTGCATTATTCATTAATGAAATATTACTCGTGATGCACCCAACATATCATACCTCTTTGTGAACATATGTTATCAATATTTTCATAAATACATAAAATTATGTGACTTATAATACTCATTAATAATAATATTAAAGTATAAGAACCAATACATATATCCATAGATAAGAACTTCCAATGACACATATAAATGTGGATTTCCTACCTCTGAGCCTCATTTTCATAATATCCTACACATGATATTACCATGGGTATACATCATGAGATAGTGCCTCACATTCATATGAGTCTCTAATACTATTATATGGTATCATTTGTGTCCTTAAAATCATTCCATGTAGATATAGAACATATATTTATGCATACTATTATGGTGCTTTTGGGTTCTCATCATTGTGGGGAACTTGTATGACCTTTCAGTGTGAAAACTACTCTTAAGACATTATTACATACTTTGTCATGTAGATGAAAAATATTATTATTATAAGAAGTTTATTAATATTCAAAAAATTAATGTAGGTTATCCTAAATTACATAGAAGTTTGTTCTAGGGAACTAAATACAACAAAATCTCACTTGTACTAGAGCCTACTTCTAAAAACCATTAGTCTGCTAGCTCTCACATGATACCCATGATTATATTCAGATAGTCCTCTAATCAGGGGGTATACCATTTTTTTCTGTGGTGGGATCACTGGTTACTATACCTTTACCCCTCTAAGAAAAATACCTCCATAGGTAATACTTCTAGAGTATGTTATTTATTCTATTAGTGTGACCTTATCTAATTTTAATGATCCACCACTATAATATTATCACAATACATTATGATTAGGTATTTAATTCTAGGTACCACATCAATCTCTTGGAAAAAGTTTCATATCCAAAATGAATCCTTAGATTCATAATAAGATTATATATACTCGGAATCTTCCATAGAATCAACAAAAACTGAATAATTTGAAATCATCTAGCTCACAACTCCTCTACTGTGATATAAAACATATCTTCACCATGGTTTTAGATCAATAATATCTATTTGAAAACTAGAATTAGTATAACCCTTGATGACTAGCTCCTCATCTCCTCCTTACATTTGGAACATATCCTTATTTATTCCCAGATACATAAGAATAACATTAATATAAAACAAATGTTTTTCTCCTAAATCATCTTGATATCTTCCTATCATTCTCAATTCATAGGAAACATCAAGTATAGTACATAACATGGCATGCATGATTGATCCTATCCCTGTAGTGTTTGAGATCTTACTCATTCTCTCTTTCTGCTATTGTGTGCAAGGAAACATTTTCTTAGAAAGATGTATACCATGTGACACTGGAACCAATCCCATAATGGATTGTTTTATACTAAATCTCTTTAGTATCATGTCAATGTATTTACTTTGATGTAGTCCAAGAATCCTCTTGGATCTATCATGAAGGATCTTGATCCCTACAATATATGCTACTGCACCTATGTCCTTCATATAGAAACACTTTTTTAATTAGTTCTTAATAGAATGTAACACTCATATTTCATTTCTAATAAGTAATATGTCATCAACATATAATACTATGATAATGAATTCATTACCAATAAACCTATTGTAAACACATGGCATACATTTTTTCTTAATGAAACCAAATTCTTTTTTAGCTACACTTAATATAATGTTACATGACATTGACTCTATCTACAATCCATAAATTGATCTTTACAACTTGGATATCATTTTGGAATCACCTAGAGTCACAAACCGTTATGGAGGTTTCATGTAGAAATCATCATGAAGGTTATTATTATGGAAAAATGTTTTGACTTCCATTTTTACTGTTTCATAGTCATGGTAAGTTGTTATAGAAAGTATAATTCTAATGGATTTAAAAATGTTAACTAGTTAAAAGGTTTAATCATAGTCTATTACTTTATATTTTTTAAAGACTTTATCTAGTATCCTTGATTTATAGGTGTTTATATTACCTTAAATGTCCAGTTTTTTCTTGAAAAACCATTTTAACCATACAAGATTTTCAACTACTAGCACAATGACTAGAACCCTAACCCTGTTTTAATACATGTAATCCATTTTAGAATTCATAGATTCTTTCCATCTTTAATATTCTACACTCTCTACCACCTCTTTATAGGATATATGTTCATCATTTTCACCAATAATTAGTTACCATATTTAGTGATTAAAAAACCATATCTCTCTGGATATTTTACCTCTATAGTGATCCTATGTAGTACTCATGTTTCAAGAATTACTTTTTCCATGAAGACTTATGGAATATGTTCATGTATTGTCTCTTGTGTATCATGATAATTAACTTCATTGAAGTCAATATTTCTCCCACTATCCTTTTTTAGTATGTTTTACTTCTCATGAAAGATGGCTTGTCTGGTGAAAATCACTTTCTTGTATAAGGGCTTGTGTAGGTAGTATCCATTTTCTCTATAGGATGCACTATAAATATACACTTTTTCCCTGAGTTTATATTTTGTTTATTGACAAGGCCTTAAAAAATTCCTCACAAACCCATGCACATGTATGTGATAAGTAGTGTTTCTTTACACTCTATATCTCCAGGGGAATTCTATTTGATGCTTTACTTGGTACTATTTTTAGTGTGCATGACACAGTTTATAATGAATATCCCCAAAAGTATAATAGATTATTTTCATGTCTCATCATCAACCTTATCATATCTAACATGGCGCGGTTCCTCCTTTCACTAAAACCATTTCACTATGGTGTGTAAGGTAGAGATAATTAAGATAGAATCCCAAAATCCTATAGAAATATAATGAACTTTTAGTTAATATATTCACCACCTTGATCTGATCAAAGATTCATTATCTTTTTTCCATGATGATTCTCTACTTCATTTATGAATTCTTTGAATTTCTTAAATGAACCAAACTTAAACCTCATCATTTATACATATCCATATCTACCCAAGTCAACTTTAAAAGTTCAGAAGTAAGAATACCCGCATTTAGATTCTACTAGAAATGGTCCACACACATCTGTCTATACTAATACTAGAATCTTTATAGAATTTTCTCCATGTCCATAGAAAAAATGTTTTCCCATTATTTCCTGCAAACAAGCATGACATCTTTCATGTGTTTTTAGCTCAAAAAAGTATAAATAACTATCCTTAAAGAACTTTTTCAAAATATTATTGTTTACCAGACTAAGATGGTGATACCATATTTGGGTGTCATATGAGTTGTGAAAACATTATTTTGTTATCTATTAATTGTAATTGGGTTTCTAAATTTAATACATAAATTTCATCTTTTAAATGTTTCATACCATAATATATATTTTCTTTATAAAATAAAAAACATTCATTTATATATTTGAAAGTAAAACTATATTTATCTAGTAATGATACAAAAATGTGTTTTGGAAACATTTGGTACATAATACCAATATCTTAAAACTAATATCATTCATGTTGGAAATGAAATGTGGTAGTCAAAAATGGATAGAGAATCCATCCTCAAACCATTAGCATCTAGAAAATCCACATCTCTTCAAGAAGTATTTTAGAATCTAATTGGTTTTTACATTTGGATTTCTATTTATAAATACAAGTTGTATTTAATACCCAATGTGTAGATATTGATATATTAATATAGATAACTACTACACCTTTAAATTAACCTTTATTATGGGTGAAATTCTTCATCCAGTGGCCTTGCTTGCCACATGAAAAACATACTACATCATTCTACTCACCATACCTTTAGATATTCCTCTTCTTGGAAGGGAGGTTCTTGGGTGAATTATACTTTTTATGATTCATGGTCCCCTTTTACAGGTTCTTACTTTTCTTATTCACCATAAATACCGCACGTTTTTCATGCCCCATGTCCTTTTCCATATAGAAAATTATATTAATATGTTCTTAAAGACTGTTCTAATTATTTCACATGTTATAATTAATAATCAAACTGGATAAGCACTTGGGTGGTGAGGAAAGTATGTGATTTATAAAAAAATCATCAAGTAATTTAATCCTTAAGAAGTATAAGAAATAATTATAGAAATAATTATGACTACATGAGGCCTAAAAGGTGCCAAATCTCTATGATTAGTTGTAAATAGAGTATTTGGGATCTTGTATCTCCCTTGTCAAACATTCTCTTCATAGATATCCCAAAGGTGAGACATCGTTTTATATGTATCCATGTACTCATCTTTTATTAAAATCTCAATGGTCAGGGATCATAGAATGTAACATCAAACATATGGGAAATCATTCAAATAGTTCTCATAGAGAGATAAATATTCACCACTATCTTCTTTAGCATGTGTATTGGGAATAGATTCTTTTATCACATACAATTAATTTTCAAGGAAATGGATAACACATGAATTCCTTTTCCACTATTGTAAATTTGTTCTGGTGATAAGGTTTTATTTCTCAGGTATAGATCACAATGATATGTTGGAATTCATTTTGTTTTTTTTCTATAAATAATATGAGTAATGTTTTTGTACATTATATGATAAAATTTAGACAAATAAATAAATATTATATTTATTAATCTCCCAAAAATTTATCACAACCAAATAGCCCTATCAATGGGATTCACAATATCATATTTCATGTACTTTCTAATGGAAATGATCAATATTCCACTTCCCATCACCCTGAATTTGGCCAGTCATGTAATTTTATTAGTTTCATATAGGTATTCTGAATCCCAACTATATTAACTCAATGTTATAGGATCTATTTAGTGGAATACCTAATCCAAAAATCCTTAAATTTTACTTCCTCAATATTTTCCTCTTAGTTACACCAAGTTAGACTTTTTAGTTAACCCTTGATGTGAACTAAGTTAAGTCAACCCAAAACATCAAGTCAAAATTTATAGATAATTGAAATCACCCCAACATTGGTTGGTCAAGAACTTTGATCTATGGTTTGATTTTAACATAAGTAGTGAAAGGTTATACTGAAATAATATATATAATTGATTGATTTTATCTTATATGTGTAAATTTCTAATTATTATCTTTATTACCTATTTGTTAATATTATGTGGATTTAATTAAATGATTAACCATGTCTTAGATAGTGTTTAATCATAATTAAATTTGTTTTAGTAATATATTTCATTCCTCTTAATTTATTAATTCATGTTATCATTAAAAAACATCCATAATAAAGTAACCATGAATCTTGAAAAAAATAAGATAGTAAATTTATACGACCATGATCCATTTATAATGGTTAGTTTATCTAGTGAGTGACAAAATAATCATCTACCAAGGGGAGAAAAAATTTAACCATTTATGGTTTGTGTTGAGGCTTTCACCAATCCACCTATATATCTCTCTTGGATTGGATTCAACTCAGCCACAAACATGAATCACCTCTACTATCTTGGGAGATCTATCCATTACATATGCATTTACTCACATTATGACCTCGGTAACCAAATTATTGGTTAAAGGGTTTACATAAAAGAAACTATATCCATGTAGGCCCTTACATTCTTAGAGGTGGGATGAAACATTAGAAAAAAATTAACTTGATAAAAAATTAAAAGAAACCAATAACATATGAAGGTCTAAAATAGACTCATTATCATACACATATATACAAAAAACTACTCTTTTAATTAGTATTCATTTATAATCATTTTTATTTAAGATAAATCATGCTCTAATAAATTTAATTAACCAATTATTTTATCATAATTATCTAATGAACATTCTTGATATCTTAATCAATCATAATTTTAAACAAATTAAATAAATTAATTTAAAATTTATTATGTACAAAAAAATGTACCTTGCTGGAAACACTACGAGGACCTGTCCCAACATGTATTATATTTATATATTTTTTACTCTCTTGATTAGTGGTATACAAGAATTATCTTGTAATTTTATTTCATGTACTACCAACATAATGACCCCATAGAACACATGGTATTTACATAGCATGTTGTGCTTCAAGATGCGTAGAGTAATAATTGTAATACAACTTATACATGATATAAAGATTCAATCATTTTTCAAAAATTAATTGGACATTTGTATATATAAAAATCATCACACAGTGTGTACTATCAACTTAAAGACCACATAAAACACTTGTTGATAAGGTTTGAATTGTATAATAAATTAATATTTTTTTAATTTTCTAAAAGTATACAGTGTTTGCATTGGAGATACATGTCATGTATTATTCTCACCTTCTATCTATGGAACATGACTTGGGGATCAGTGCGTAACTTTGGCAGGGAAAATATTTGAGTATATAGAATGTACATTAGAAAAATAGCAAGTGGTCTCTAAGTTAAAATACCACCAGTCATATAGGATGTGTAAGAAGATACATGAACCATCTGTGCCTAAAGCACTACACATCGTGTATGGCAATTACACGATGTGTACTCCGGATGATGATGTTCTAGGATGGCCCAATAAAAATGTGGTATGAAATAGAGTTCACCATGTGTAATAAATTCACATGATATAAATTAATTACTAATTAATTAAAGGTCTTTTAAACACTAGTTCATGGCGTGTATCTCTGGGTTACATGTCATGTGCTCTTGTGTTTTCTCGCCAGACTCCTCAACACCTCAGAATAGATCTTTGAATTTATTTCATTTGTAAAATTAATATATTTGATTATATTTTCAAGAAAAAAGTGGTAGAAATCATATCTCACAATCCATATTAAATAACTATTAATTTGGAATTAAAAAATTAATGAGAAATGCATAAATAAATCAGTGATCATTAAATAATTATTTATAATTATGCGACAATATTAATACCAAATATAGTTTCTAGGAAAAATGGAAGTGCGGGATGGGGCATGCCCAACTTTAGTTTTTTTATTATCAATGATTAATCCAAGATTTACATGATGATAAACTTTGTTATCAATGGAATTGAGTCAAATAATATAGATAATACATAAATATCATAACCAAAGTACATGATCATATAATATTATTTATAATTATTTTAACCAATTAAAGAATTACCTTGTGAGAAATTATTTCTTCTTTGATGGATCTTCCAATGTATCTACATCATATAAGCATTTAATTATTGGAATCAAGAGTATATTCCCTCTATTGGTGATCCACATGTGTTCTAAGAACCTCTAAAAATTTCTATAGGAACATATAGGATCTACCGTAGAAAATCCTAATGCTCCATTGTTCACTTTTTATCACCCTGAGAATCACATCAAGGAAGGTTTCTCTTCGATCTCTATGGATTTGAGAGTGGTGGTGGAGGGGGATATCTCCCTGTTCTTGAGAACGTTCTTGGAGAGGGATCTATCTTGGTCTTTGAGAGGATTCTCTATGGGTCTTATTATGTATAACACAAATGAATTTACGCTTAAGAAAATAATACAATTGGGTTTAAATACCACCAAGTTTAGAAAATAATAATAATTTCACACATGCCCTTATTATTTTTGTAATCCTTGTAAAACCCCATTTTTATAATAATAATAATAATAATAATATTTATTGAAATGCGCTACACTGACAAATTAAATTAAATATTTTTTTAATAAAAAATATTCAATATATATATTATTTTTCATTAGACCATTAAAATCAGTTTTTCATTCCTCCAAAATATTTATCAAGACTTGAATGGTGACTATTTATTTAATATATAAATATCACTACATTATTCTCCAATAAATAAATTAATACTATATTCACTAAATAGAAAATAAATATTTATTCAATTTTATACACAAACATTATTCTCTTGAATAACTAGTAACAGAATATATGTGATCAAGCAAACAAGAATAATTATTAAACAATTTGTGGGAATAATATTTATTCAACATGTTAAATAATAATTTATAATATATTATTTAACTGAGATTATTGATACACTTAGTGTGTGACCTTCTATTCCTATTTCTTAGTGGCATTAGGTGAAGTATCCCAAAGTCTAAGGCTAACATCTAGAAACATGCCAAGGTATCCATAAAGAAAGAGATTAATGCTGAGATTATATAATACCTCATATGGGGTTGACAAGGTAATTCTATCTTGACTCATAGTGTTCAACAACGATGCCCTAAATAGGGTTGATGATGGCTTTGGCCTCACCCCTTCTAGTTGAAAGGGGGGAGAAGGCTCCTCTGGCTCTGTATCGATGATTCACTCCATTCACCAATATGAAAGATCGACCTAATTTTTCATATATATCACTCAGTCCGAAGGTTCCAAGTTTTCTTGATGGTGTGCCTCAACTGCCGATATCACTTTTGGAATTTTCTGAAGCTTCTAAACTCTTGAACTTTACTATGGTGGCTCGGTTTCGAAAAATATTACCAACAGTTGATGATTTAAATCGGTTCATTTTTGATTCCTAGGAGCTTCATGACTGAGCGACTTTGGGACTTCTTGACAAGCATCACCTGATGATTCTCTTTGTAATGGAGGATGACATGATTCACATGCTATCATGTTCTCCGCAAAAATCCCCTAGTTGCAGGTTCTTCCTTTTCCATTGGACTTTTGATTTTCACACGAAAAAGGACCCACCTTCTGTTCCTTTATGGATTAGTTTCCCTGAATTACCACTACCATTTCAAAATCCCCCCATCCTAAAAATGTTAGGGAATATGGTCGGACGATTCCTGTGTGCTGACAGTAGTAATCAATTAGTTAGCCACCTGATTAATCCTCAGATATTTGTGGAGGTGGATGTATCCAAAACAATAGTGGAGTGGGTTTGGGTTGTTATTGGCGAAAAGTATAGGTACAAATAGGTTATTTTCTTCGAATCATGGGTGGATTTTTTCTCAGTTTATAGGCATTTGGGGAATATGATTTCTGGGTGTAGGTGTGGTTCAAGGAAAGGGGACATGAATCAGGAGAAGAATATAGAGATGGTTTTGTCTCCCAGTGTTAGTAATACGGTGGATACTGAAATTTCAATGAAGAAGAAGGATCCACTAGATCCTATAAAGGAAGAGGAGGATCAGGATTGTGAATCTATGAAGATCATGCCATTTTTACGTCCCTCAGTGTCTATCCCAGTCCAGTAGGTTCTACTATTGGAGGATGTTGAGGGGTAAAAGGTGATAAGGACCAGGTTTTCTCCAAATGAGGTATTATAGTGGTGTTGGAGGGACAAAAAAGTGTTGATTCTCGACTAATACAGGTTCAATAAGGGATTTATGTTGTTCCAAGTAGAGTGTTAGATACCGAGGGTACCCCTACTATGCTGGCGGGTCATGGGGTCACAGGATGATGAAAAAGATAGGGGGACATCCAAATCTATAATCGTTTTGCAGGTATGGAGGGCTTGGATGACCAAGAGAATAAAATTTAAGGCTAGTCAATAGTTGGGTCTGATGAGGAGGATTTCTCTGGATATTTTTCAGAGAACAATATAGGCTGTAATCATAGAAAAATCCTGTACAATGTAAGAAAGAAAAAGGGAAAGAAATCTACCAGTGAATCTGGATATTTAATCTTGACAAAATGGAAGACAAAAAAAGGTCACAAAGATTACTCGTACCTTCCAAATCCAATGGAGACTAGGACATGTAAAAATTTTAAATCAAAGGAGATATAATTCATGAATGTTTCTATTGGTACTATGTAGGGGAACCCTGATGGAGTGATGGCTGGTTTTGGTGATGTCGGTGTGGATAAAACTAGTCTAGAGAACGCAGTTAGCGAGAAACCCTTGGGACTGCATTTTAATTCAGAAGAAGAAATGGTGTATGAGTTTCTTTATATCAATTCTACCCAAGAATAGGTATAAAAGATGATGGGTAGGATTCTTTTAGTGGATTTAAATAGTGATCAGGTTGCATGGATCGATAAACAAGATCTTATACTGATAAGGGGTTTTAACAAAATAAATATAAGTATTCTCGAACTTGGTATAAGTTGGTGGATTGCTTTGAAGTCCTCATTACCAATGATCTAGATACCTATGTGCATTCTATATCTTGGAAACTTATTAGGGAGGAATTAGATAATAGGGTTAAATTCTATTTCAATAACTTTGCGATCTCTTATAAGGCATGTACTTCTGTTTGAATGAAAGTGGTTTCACACATTTCCTTAAAAGTGTTTCCATCAGTCATATAATACCACATATGGATGCTTAATGTGTAATATAATAATGTTACCACAATATATTTAATCAATAAGGATTCATGTCGGTGTCATAAACCTATATGCTCGATATCTATTTATTTGACATTATGGGACTCAAACATTCCTATAAAACATAGGTATTGATTAATTTAGGATATATCATTTCCATCAATGGTCCTAATATATAAAAATCTGTTAAATAATTAATGTGAAGAATCCGTTTTCACATTATTAATTAATAAAATATTTCTCATGATGCACCCAAGATATACTACCTCATCGTGAACATATGTCATCATAGTTTGCACTAATACATAAAAGTGTGCGACTTATAATACTCATTAATAGTAAAATTAATGTATAAGGATCAATACACATGTCTGTAGATAGGAACATCCGTTGACACATATAAATGTCGATTTCCTACTCTCATATTTCACTCTCATAATATACCACAGTTCATATTACTAAGGGAATACACCATTAAAAGGTGCCTCAAAGTCTTATGAGTATCCACCCCTGATAAAATGTATCATTTATGTTCATATAATTATCTCATCCTTATATATAACATATATGTAGGAATAACATCATAGAACTTATAGGTTCTCATGATAAAGGGGAACTGATATAACCTTTTAGTGTGACATCTACTCTCAGAAAATTATCACATACTATGTCATGTAGAAGAACTATCATGATATGATAAAAAGGTAATTAATATTAAAAAAAAATGAATACTGGTTATCATAAATTACACAGAATTTGGTTTTAGGGAACCAACTCAAATATTCCCAAGACATTCTTTATCCAAACCTGGTCACCACCATCACCAGATTATCTCCCATAAGATCTCCACACAAAAAAAAGGAAAATGAAAGATGAAGTATGTTCCTTATAACATCAAATATATTTCCAAACATTATAACTTCATATTCATAAGAATGTAATTCATTATGTTAATTCATTAATTTAATGGATATTATCACACAATTCCAAAATATCATTGGAAACCAGTTTATTAAACAGATATGCTCTTTTAACTTTTATGAAAAGCGAGTTCTAGAAATCAACACATAAGGGTCGCAAATCACATCAACCATAACAACCAATGTGCTTCCAACAACCATGATTTTTAGTAATAACAATGAAAAATGATTAACTCAAAATAAATATCATAAAACAAGTAAAAACATGTGAAATATACCATTCCATTCAATTTTATATTTATCCAAATATATATATGATTATTCCAACCCATACTATCCACACAATGGAAGATAAAAAATAAAATTTCCATATATGAAAATAAAACATGGAGAGAACAAGAATAACCTACCTTGAGTTGAGATTTCAAAATAACCACACTCACAGTAGAAGAATCAAGGGATCAATCTTCACCAATGTAAAAGGGAAACCTATCTAAATATATGAAAAAATCCTAGTGCCAACCCATACTCCAAAATCATCCCAAAAGAGAGGGGTTCACAATAATGAACATCCAAAATATTGGAAAGGATACAAGAATGTACCTTGAATTAAGGTTTCTCAATTCACCACAATCCAAGTGGTTGAAACCCTCAATATAGATGATCAAAAAGGAACTAAGGGGGTCTATAGTCATCCAAGGCTTAGAGGAAATAAATGAAAAATTGAAATAAGGGTAGTTGATCCCTCTATTTATAGAGGAATCCTGATTTCCCCTTCTACAGTATGGATACAACCCACTAAATTATGGTGTCACTCAGTCAAAGGATATATAAATACCCAAAAATTTTCCCACCTTCTCCAGATGTTTTATTTTATTTTGACTACCACCATGTCCTCAACAACTGTGTGGTCCAAGGTGTGTTGGTTCGTTAGATACATTCCATGACTAACAACTATGGTGTTTCATGAAGCACTTCAAAATATTATTCTCACCATACTTAGGACCATGGAGTAATGAAATACATCTCACTATGTTCCATCGGTAGTCATCGAAAATACCTCACCCAAGACCACACCCTTCAATGGGAATTTCTAAACTGCCTGTGTCTCATTGGAATACCATCTGAGTGACATGCCCCACAATAGGTAAAACATGGACATTTCGTTCTTTGTGGTTTATCCCAGTACACCATGGACATCCTCATGGCCAAAATCCATGCACTGAAGTCCAAAAAGTTCATCACCACACCCACCACCACTGTGTGGTGACACTCATAATGGCCAAAACTCACCCCTAGCCTACGGAACACCGTTAAACTCTCTATCAACACAACCATGCCCTTTAAAAATATAAATGAAGGATTTTAAATATTCCTACCCTCAAAATTAAAGTTATACTAAAAAAACACAAAATTAACTATTTGTATTGTGTTTATGTTATCCATTGATAAAATGAAAACAATATATTAAAAAAAATAGGGTATTATAAACCCATTTTAATATATTAGAATAGAGGTAGTTTATAACCCCCTCTATTTTTTTAATATACCATCCATATTTTAGTAGTGTTTATTTTATAACTGCTAATAAATGCTAATTTAGTGGTGGTTTTTGGATAATCACCACTAATCTATATAGAAGATGAATTTATAGGTGGTATTGAAAAAATGACTCTAAATAGTTAACACTAATATGATATTTTTTAAAGTGAGAAATTATTCCTGCTCGTAAAGGTTAGCTAGTTCCATAAGTGGTTATAGAAATTAAATCAACTCATGTTAAATAATAATATTGAATATATAGTTTTATTTTTTAGGGTCTTAATAAATATGGGTTTATTTTGGAATATGACATTGAAGTATTGTTCGTAGATGATGAACCAACTACCTACCAAGAGGTAATAAAGGGTTCTAATTTTGAGAAATCTGTAGAAGCCATAAAATCAATGATGGAATCCAATTACGCTAACTATGTTTTTAACATGGTTGATACAGCTGAATGGGTGTGAACCATATTTTGAAAGTGGATTTTCTATAAGAAAACTAACATATATGGTAGTGTTCTATCTTATAAATATCATCAGGTAGCTAATGGTTTTAAAATAATTCATCATACTGGTGATGAAGCTACCTTTTATCTAGTTATGAAGATAAATTCCATTCATATATTGAATTTATGATTATGATATATATTAAATGGATTTAAAAAATGATTCCCATTAAATAATTTTAATGTAATATCTATATATGATACAACCTAATGTTTTTTATGTTCCTAATGAGAATGCTAGGGATTGAAAATTTCAATTGAATATTTATGGATTTAAAAAATATTTTCAAAGATGGAATATTAATTTTGATGATGAAATCAAAGTGTTTAGATTCGTCAATAATCTATATAATTAATGTATCTATAAGCCGTTTAGTGGGAGTTTTGTGACATTTCTTGAATTGTATGTGCATGATATACTCCATATTAGAGATGATTTCCCAAATTTCCATTCTATAAAATTTGGTTGAGAAAATATTTCTAGATGAATGAAATATGAGAAGAATCACATATATTGGTTATGATTATCTATATAGATAAATCAAATTGGTTTCAAGGATTTAGTCAAAAAATTTATATTAGTAAATTTAGTAAGAGGTTTATCATGGAGAACTATAAGAAGTGGTATTTACCAATGTTTCAAGGGACAAATATTAGGAAGGATCAATAACATTAAAAATATTTATAAGTATGGATACGATTATTTATGTATCCTTTATTAGACACTGATTTAGGATAATATTAATGTCTAATATATATAATATTTATGTGCTCCATTTTTCATAAACAACATTTTAGTGAATTTTACACTTCGAACTTCATTTCACATTATGATTGTAATTATTTCTTAGAATGCACTATTACACGATACATTTTTGAACATCATTTAAAGTACCCAATGATCTTTATTGTATTTTTATATTTTATTTTCAGGTATCCCATTATATAAGGAACAATTAATGATTTTGGAGCACGTGAAGATTCACATTGGAAGACCACAAAAATGGGTTTTCATGCCAACAAATTATAGGCAAAGTTAACTGGATAACAACCCAAGAAAGAGACTGTATCGGATAAGATACAAGCCCAAAGATTCTCAAAATTTAACTGAATATTTATTAAATAATGGGAAACATATAATAAAACTATAAAAATATCTAATTAAAATGTTTTAATGGAGTTATAGGTGGCCCAAGTGGAAGATGAAATTTTGGGCCAGATTCTATGGCCCAAAAAAACATCCCTCAAATTTAATTATATATCGGAAACCACATATTATTTTGGGATGAAATTTTACAGAGATTTAGTAGACATATAAGGATTCATTTTCCTATTCTATGGACAACTCCAATTCGTCCATATAGAAGTTCATATAGGTGTGTCTATTCTGTGGATGCAAAATGGATGCAACTTCGGGTCAAGGGTGGAAAAGTCTCCTATCCCTTACTTTCCACCACCCTAGGCCTACCACAATCAAGTGAGATGAATTTAACTATTGGAGGCTAGACCCAAGGATCCTAAAATTCCTATTTAAGGTAGTGGTGTTGGGGAATTTATGCATCTTTGGCGCTTTCATTCATTGTAATGTTATGCTGCAATTTTGTTGTCTCCGGTTTTTATTTCACATGTAAGTTGTTCTAATTCATCTTAGTTTCTTAATAAATGTTCTTATTCTCCTTTTATTCTGTTATTATTCATATCAAAATGATACTTTTGTCTCAAGGTGTGAATTTATTCACACCAAACCTTGTGAAATTATCACACAATAGTGGAGTGATTGTTATTTCATTGTCTTTTTTTACTTCTCCATTTCCTCCCTCTTAAGTCTACTTCCTACTTCCATTGAAATCATAGAATCAATGGAGGGCTAACCCACTTATGGGTTAATCCAAGGGAGTAGAAATGGGATTTATTTCATTTTATTTATTACCCCATTAATGTCTAATCACTTCTTTTAATTGATATTTTTATTTGATGATTTTAAAACTTCTTCGTCCTTGTTGAATTTTAAGGCCACATACTTCAAGTGCTATTACAAACCTTTACCTTGGATTGATCATAAATTTGATCCTTCGAGTGTATAGGTGATTAGTATTGTGGTTTTTTGGTATTAAAATAGTAAGAGATTATGTTGTTTGATCTTCTTGAATAAACCCATCCCGAATAGAATAAATTGGAACAGTTAAAAAAATAATTTCATCCAATCCACCCCGAGTAATAACCTAGGATCAAATCATTATCTTAATTTGAATTATCATAGATATTTTACTAATACTTTAAATCCATCTAAAATAAACCAAATGTTGGTAACTTCATATCCAAAAACAGTCCATAGAATGTACGTGTCTATAAGTTTCTTCTTAGGTTTCTGAGGATTCGACAACCCAAGAAAAACTACAAGCAACCACTTAACCCTAAAACTTGGGTAAATTTGGGACAGACCAAATTCTGTCACATTTTCTAGGGAACCAATTAAGTTATATCAACACCCATTCTATTCTCCCTAATTTATTCTATTCTCACCCAAATTATCTTATCTTTTCCCTTTCTCATTTTTTCCTTTTGGTGCATGTTCGCTTACACCTGTGACCAATCAAACCGTCTAGTTAGGGTGGATAGTCCTGGGGTTGGGGAGTCAAGTATACCAAGAGAAATATTTCCATTAGATCATAATCTTTCTAATACGACAGAGTCAAAAATTGAGCCCATTTTAATGGAAGGTCTTCAAAGGAACCCGCTCATAAACCCGGGTGGGAACCAAAATGGAAATCCAAATGAGGCGGCCCCAAATGTGGGGAATGGAGTTGATCAAACAATGAATGACTACCTCACACCTACCTAGACAAATTCCCCCTCTTGCATTATAAACAATTACAAAGAATATTCAAACTATATCTTTAAACCCCATGTCCTAAACCACCTTCCCACATTCCATGGAATGCAGTCCGAGATGCCCTACCTTGACGTTAAGGAGTTCAATAACATTATAGAAACTATGTGTCCCCCAAATCAACCAGAATCGGATAAGATGAGGATATTTCATTTTTCTTTATAGGATAAAGAAAATAATTGGTTAAACAATTTGGGACCTACATCAATCCACTCTTGGTACCAATTACAAAGATAATTCTATAAAAAATACTTTCCCCACCACAAAACAATTTCTCTTAAAAATAGAATCCAATTTTTTTTTGAAAAAGAGGGAGAGTCATTCTATGAAACATGGGAGGGGTTCAAAGACACCCTAAACATGGTTCCACACCATGGTTTTTCTATACCTAAACAAGTGAGAATTTTTTATGAAGGGTTGGGCCTGGGAATAAACAATTTATTGACATGATGTGTAATGAGACCTTTAAAAACAAAGCCCCAAATGATGCTTACGAGTATCTAGAAAGCCTTAATGAATAAAACCAAACATGGGTTACATAACATTACTATGAGAAACCACCCAAATCTGGTTGAATTCACACACTTATGGAGGAGGAAAGTCTTAGGGAGAAACTTTCTGCACTCACTAGGAATGTCAAGGAGATCAATCTTAGGAAGGTCCATGAAATTCAAACTGTTGACCCTGTTTACACAATTTGTGACAAACATGACCACAAGACTGAAAACTACCCAACCAAACATTCCATTGAAGATGTTCTTCTAGAAGGACCACCAATAGAGGTTAATGCTCTGAACATTAAAAATCCCCAATACCAAAACACATTCATATCAAGGTATAATGACCACCTAGGCTTCCGTTGGAAAGATTACCAATAACCTAGCCAACCACAAGGAACAAAACCCTACCCTACATAAAATTTATAGAACCATAACCAATTACAACCAAAAACCAGTCCAATAACAACATCCTCCTGTCCAATACCAACAACCCATTCAAAAACCAAAGTATCCTCCTAGGATAAACTAACCAACAAAATCCCCCACTAAATCTATCACTATTCTAATCCCTCAACAGTTGTGTAAATAAATGGACAAAATGAACTCAGAATTATCTTCCCTTAAACAAGAACTTAAAACCATAAAAACTGGAAAGGCACCCATGCCTACTCAAAAGGTACCATCCTTAACTTCAAGGGGAGAGTCAATTTTCACTCAAAAAACTCATGAACAACTAAAGTCTAATACATTTTTAAGAAGTGGGAAATAAATTGAGAAACCTGAAAAAATATGTCAGAAACCATATGAAGTTTCAAAATCTAATGAAAATTCAAATGAACCACTTGATCAAACTGAGGAAACTAATAACAATTTGAAAGAAACAACTCTTAAATAAATAAAACCACAACCTGAACCATTTCCAGAACGCATGAGGGGGAAAACCAAGACTGAATTGAATGAAAAATTGATGGAAATATTCTCAAAAGTGAAGTTGAAAATTCCACTACTCAATGTTATTCAAACCATTCCTGCATACTAAAAATACCTTAAGGACCTATGAACATTTAAAAGGAAATTCTCACATAAGAACCAAGTCCTTATGGTAGAAAATGTTAGCACCACAATCCAAGAAACCCTTCCACCAAAGATGAAAGACCCATGATACCCTTACATAAATGTTAAACTAGGAGAGAAAAAAGTTGTCAAAGCCTTGTGTGACCTAGGGTCCAGTGTCAATCTCTTTCCCTATGCTATGTACTGCCAGTTAGGACTATAAGATCTCTAACCCACATCTGTCATACTTCAACTTACTGATCGTAAAATTAGGGTTCCAAAGGTAATTTTAAAGGATATTTTGGTAAAATTATAAAACTTAATCTACCCTTCTGACTTCATTGTCCTTGAAAACAATCCAAACTTAGAAAACAAAGAATAAACCCCAATAATCCTTGGTCATCCCATGCAACAATCAACTCTATTATCTAAGTCCGAAATGGGAACATGACCATCACCTTTGGAAACCTGAGTCTAGACATGAACATCTATAATGAAAGCTCAAAAATAGGGTATGATGAGGATATTCATGAAGTAAGCATGATAAGAAGCATTGATAACAAATCCATAGAACATCAAGGAATATTTGAGGAATGTTTAAGTCAGGATGAGATTAATTTACTTTGTTCACATGAAATAAGTTTATCTCCTTGGCTAAAATCACTTTCATATTGATCTTATGATAAAATATTAAGACCAAAAAATAGTAAAATATTTTAGGAAACCACATTCATGGAGACCACTCCAAATACATTCCCTAAAACTGATCATAACAATCTAGTAGTTGAAACTTCAACATGTGGGGAATCAATACTATCTGAAAATATAAAAAGAGAAATCTATCTTGAGCCAATGTCGTAATATTCTACTGAAATTTTGAACCAACCTGGTCTTGAATTTAAAGAAATTCCTTCTACACTTAAGTATGAATTCCTAGGAGAATATTGAATAAATCTGATTGTCATTTATTCTTCTCTTCAAACTGATCATGATAGGATGCTTCTATATGTCCTTATGAAAAACAAGAAATCCATTGGATGGACCCTGTCTGATATTCCTGGGATTATCCCACTTACCAGGACTCATAGGATTGTTCTCGAATTTGATTCAAAGCCAGGTCGTCAACCTCAATGGAGACTCACTCCTAATCTCATGGTAGTAGTGAGAAAAGAACTTTTGAAATTGTTAAAACTGGTATCATATATCCCATAACCAAGAGTGAGTTGGTCATCCCAAACCACGTGGTTCCAAATAAGGCTAGAATCACAGTGATGACCAATAAGGATGGAGAGATTATTCCAACTAGAGTGAGTAGTGGCTGGAGAGTCTACATTGACTATAGTAATCTAAACTCATTTACCAAGAAGGACCATTTTCCCTTACCATTCATTGACCAAGTCCTTGAGAGAGTCACAGGTCATGCCTTATTCTGATTATTGGATGGGTACCTGGGGTAAAATAAAATTGAGGTATCCATAAGGGATCAAGGGAAGACTAAATTCACCTACCCATTCGGCACATTTGCCTTCAAACGCATGTCCTTAGGATTATGCAATGTCCCTGGAACCTTCCAGCGGTGCATAATGGGAATCTTCTTAGACATGGTAGCAGATCTTCTAGAGGTATTCCTTGATGACTTATTTGTGTTAGGGGATTCATTTAAGGGATTTTTGAGGAATGTGGAGAGAGTCTTGTCAAGATATGAATAAAAGAATCTGGTCCTAAACTAGGAAATATTCTATTTTGTGTTCAAAGAGGGACTATTCCTTAGACATATATTATCAGGTAAGATAATTGAAGTTGATAAAGCCAAGGTTGACATAATTCGTCACCTTCCATCACCAAAAACTATCAAGGAAGTGAGGTATTTCTTAGGACATACTGGTTTCTATAGAAGGTTCATTAGGAATTTTAGCTATATTTCTCAACCAATTTGTGCTCTATTAGTGAATGATACTCCAGTTTTATGGATAAAAATCTATGAGGAATCATTATCCACATTTAAGTCAGCTCTTATCTCTCCACCTATCATGAAATATCCAAATTGGAAACTTCATTTGGAGCTCATGTGTGATTCTAGCGACTTTACTGTAGGAGCAATCTTAGGAAAACGGTGTGATAAAACTCTATGTGCCATTGCTTATGCAATAAAATCTTTAAATGATGAAAAAATAAACTACACAACCACTGAGAAGGAGTTACTTGCTGTTGTGTTTTCCTTATAAAATTTTAGGCCCTACCTCTTAGGATCCTCCATCACTCTATTCCGAGACCATTATGCACTAAAATAACTCTTCCACAAACAAGATGCTAAAGCTAGACTAATTAGGTGGGTCCTGCTCTTACAATAATTTTACCTCACAATCAAGGAAAAAAAGGGTGGGGAAAATGTTGTAGATGATACTCTATATATGATATAATTTAATGAAAAATTATCTCACATTTATGTGTCTGATTCATTCCTTGATGAACACCAATATTCTATGAGTGACTTCCCTTAGTATGCCGACATATCCAACTTCTTAGTTACAGGAGTCATTCCAAAATTTTTAGGGTCTAAATCTAAAAGGAAATTATTTTATGATGTCAAGAACTATGTGTTTGATGATCCATACCTCTATAAGTTCTGCGCTGACCAAGTCATTAGGATGTGTCTCCTAGAATCTGAACAAGATTCCATCCTTTAATTCTATCATAGTGAGGCATGTGGAGGTCACTTTTCTTCTAAGAAAACTTCTGCTAAGGTTCATCAGTGTGGTCTTTTCTGGCCCAACCTCTCAAGGTAATCCTACACATTTTGTCAAAGTTGTCCTAGTTGTCAACAATTAAGTTCCATCACAAAAAAGAAATCAAATTCCACTCACTCCCATATTAGTGATTGATATCCTTGACTACTGGGGAATAGATTTAATGGGTACCTTCCCAAACTCTAGGGGAAATATTTACATCCTTTTAGATATCTATTATGTCTCCAAATGGGTTGAGTCCATTCTAATAAAATCCAATGATCATGAAACTATGATTAGATTTCTCAAGGAAGACATCCTCTCTAGATTTGGAATTACTAGTTCTCTCATTAGTGATCGTGGAACTCATTTTTGCAATCTTCCATTCTCAACATAGATGGAAAAGTATGTAATTTCTCACAAAGTGTTCATTTCTTACCACCCACAGACCAGTGGTCATACTGAGTTTTCCAATCGAGAAATCAAAAAAAAAAATCTTGAGAAAACTTTTAATCCATCTAGGAAAGATTGGTTAAGAAAACTCTTAGATGCTCTTTGGGCCTATCAAACCACATTTAAAACCATTTTATTAATGTCTCCATATAAGGTGGTTTATGGAAAAGCATTGAATTTACCAGTTGAAATTGAACATAAGGCTTTTTGTGTAATTAGAAAATGAATTATGACCTCTCATTGGCCGAAACTAAAAGGAAATTAGATCTCAATGAAATTTAGGAACTTAGGATGGTGGCTTATGAAAATTCAAGGATAAATAAATCTAGAGTTCAAGCCTACTGATATCTAAATATTAAAACAAAACACATTGTACTGGGTAAACCTATTATTTTGTAAATCTATAAACTTCATTTAAACCTAGGAAAGTTTAGGTCCAGATGGTCGGGTCCATACATAGCGCATAAGGTGTACCCCCATGAGATTGTATAAATTCAAGATCACACTAATGGTCAAACCTTTAAATTTAATGGTCATATAGTCAAACAATTCATTGAACAATTCCAAAAAAAATGAGGTATATGAAGACTTGTGTGAATTAACCTTATATGTAGAAAATACTTAAACAATTAGGGGTCCATGTCGAGCTAGCGATATTGAACAAAAGTGCTGCATGGGAGGAAACCCATGGTTTTCATGTTTCTAATCTTTGTGCATCATTTTTATTTTTCAAATAGGATTAATAAATCAATTTTATATTAAAAAAATTAACTCTGAATATGATAGTACCATATACTATTGACATGTTCTTCAATTATGAGTATATATGGGTACAAAAGGGGAGCACCATATTCATCAGTGTCACGTGGTGTGATCCTTGAGTAATACCTTACCCAAAAATTTAAAAAAAGGAAGACTATGTACCATCAGTTTATTTTTATTTTTATGTGTTTGCAGGTAAAAAAAAATATAACAATAATTAAGAAAAATTGAAAGGACACATCGTAGGTCATGGGGAAAACCCCATCACAACTGGCGAAGCTGTGGGGACTCGAAATTGGGACCGAAGGGAGACAGGGGCACGCTATTTCCACTGACCTATGACTTATAGTGCTTAGTTCATATATAATTTTTTATATATACTTATATTTGACTTATATATATATATATATATATTATTTTCTTTTTTTATGTGATACTAGTATCAGTATTTGATATGCAAAAATAAATAGGTATATTTTTTTGTCTTTGTCTATTTTTAATTAAGGAAACCTCTCGAGGTTTCCATGGTTTCTAATTTAGTTTTTGAGTGAGAAGTAGAGGCTATTGAGGTCAAAGAGATTTGTAGGGAAATCAACTATATCCAGAACATCCACAATTTTCTACCTTTTTCCACTGGGAGTCCATGATTATCATGTAGATCAAAGGAATAATCAAGAGCGTCATGAACTTCAACTTCAAAAACCTGGTGAATTTGTTCCATGTTTATTTATTAAAATACCTTTTAGAAATACTTTATTCTATCTCTACCCCCTTCTGATTTTTCTTTTCTTAAAACACTAGGGACAATGTTATTTTAAGTTTGGGGGAGATAAAATAAAAAAATTTCTTTTTTTGTGAAAAAAAATGATTTCAAAAAAAGTGTGCCTTAATAAAAGGAAAAGTTCCTTTAACCGTGAACATGATAATACACATTACACACTTTTAAGTTGAATATCAAATAATTTAGCATTCCATTATCATGATTTTAATCTAGGTAGAATTTCATGTGCGTAGATTTTGGAAAGTGTGGCTGTGTAATGCGATCTTTCATCATTTATATTTTAATCCACATAAAAAAATTCACAACGAACCTTTTTTGGGTAGTGGGGTATTAGGTTGAGTTCATGGGGTCCCCCAATTAAATATCATATTTTTTTTGATCATTTTAGTTTTAATATGACTATTCAATAAAAAAATCAAAAAATAATATAGAAAACAAATAATAAATTTTTCCGTAGAGCAATGAGATAACCTAATGCGAGGCTTTCAACACTTGGAGATCATGAATCTATAGTTGTTTGGCCCAGAGTTATTAATTTTATCTCTATTTATGGTAATTTGACATTGTTTTTTATTGACTTAACTCGAGATTATTCATGAGTATGTGGGATTCACTTGGTGCCCTATGGTCTTTGAGCCTGGGAGTCATCATCAAAGTCTGGCTACATGGGTTGACTCGATTGAGTTCAATTTTAATTACCATGGAAAAATTGAAAAACCAAAATGATGAATAATCATCTTAATATTTAAATTTTATTCCACTTATAACTTCTATCATTTCCCCCTTGAATAAAAATGAACCCCCTCATGTCTATTGTGATACACAACACATCTTCTTGCTTAGTTGCTATTGGATGAAATATGGCGATTCATTTGAACAAAGGAATGTGATTCATCTTGGGATATTCTTGTGAAACTATCTTTAATTAAAATATTTTTATGGTTTTAATGATTGTTTGGTATAAGTTTTCTTGGTGATCATTGTGTATTAAAATGTTTTTGGAAAAGGGAATTCAAATTTCATATTTTTGAGATATATTTTGCTCAGGACTTGAAAAACTCAAGTCTGGGGGTGTGATTAGACACTTAATTAATCTAATATTCATTTCTAATATATATAATATTCACATGTTTCATTATTCATAAACACCATTTTAGTTCATCTTACACTTTGAACTTCATTTCACATTATGATTGTAATTCTTTCTTAAAATTCACTATTACATGGTACATTTTTGAACATCATTTAAAGTACCCAATGATCTTGATTTTATTTTAATATTTTATTTTTATGTATCCCATTATATAAGTAACAATTTATTATTTTTGATCACTTTAATAATCACATTGGAAAACCACCAAAATGGGATTTCATGCCAAAACATTCCGTGAAAAGTTAACTGGATAACATTCCAATAAAAAGACGTTAACAGAAAAGATACAATCCCAATGATTCTAAAAATTTATATGAAGATATAGGAAATAATTGGGAACATTTCAAAAAATAGTAACAAGAAATAATTCGAATGTTTTAATAGAGTTCTAGGCGGACCAAGTGGAAGATGAAATTCTAGGCCAGATTCTATGGCATAGAAACATAGACCAAGAATTTAATCATATCTTGAAAACCACAAATTATTTTGGTCTTTAATTTTACAGATAGTTATTAGACATTCTTATATTTATTTTTCCCTTTTATTACCCACTCCAATTCGGCCATTTAGAAGGTCACATAGGCACCTTTGTTCGGTTGATTCAAGCTGGCCGCAACTTCGGGTCAAGGGTGGAAAAGTCCCCTCTCCCTTACTTTCCACCACCCTAGGCCTGCCATACTCAAGTGGGATGGCTTTAAATATTTTAGGATCTACCCAAGGCTTCTAAAATTCCATTTTACAGCAGTGGTGTTAGATGATTTATGCATCTTTGGTTATTTATTTAATTGTAAAGTTATACTGTAATTTTGTGGTCTCAAGTTTGTCTTTCACAAGTAAGTTGTTCTAATTCATCTTAGTTTCTTAATAAAAGTTCTTCATATCCTTTTATTATGTTATTCTTCATATCATGTTGATACTTTTGTCTCAAGGTGTGAATTTATTCACACCATACCTTGTGAAATTATCCCACAATTGTGGAGTGATCGTTATTTCATTGTCTTTTTTTACTTCTCAATTTCCTCCCTCATAAGTCTACTTCCCACTTCCATTGAAACCACATAATAAATGGAGGGATAACCCAATTATGGGTTGATCCAAGGGAGTAGAAATGCGATGGATTGGATTTTATTTATCACCCCATTAATGTCTAATCACTTGTTTTGATTGAAATTTTTATTTGATGATTTTAAAACTTCTTCTTCCTTGTTGAATTTTAAGGCCACATACTTCAAGTGCAATTACAAACATTTTCCTTAGAGTACTCATAAATTTGATCCTCCAAGTGTATATGTCATAGTATTATGGTGTGTTGGTATTAAAAAAGTAAGTGATAATTTTTTTAATATTCTTTAATAAACCCATCTCGAATAGAAGAAATTGAAACCGTTAAAAAAATAATTTCTTCCAATCCACCCCGAGCGATAACCTAGGATCAACTCATTATCATAATTTTAATTAACTTAGAAGTGTTAGTGATCCTTTAAATCCATCTAAAATAAACCCATATTTGGAAACTTCATATCCTAAAATAGTACATATAATGTACGTGTTTATATAATTCTTTATAGGTCTTTGAGGATTCGACAACCCAAGCTAAACAACAAGCGACCACTTAACCCTAAAAATTGGGTAAATTTGGGCGAGACCAGTCCTCTACTGGATTTATCATGTGTGTTATGTTATGTACTTGTAAAGAACATTCTTAAATATTTGATAATAAATAATTATGCATTCTTGGTCCAAAGAAGTAAGGGTAAGTGGGTTACACCAATTCTAGCTCCAAAACTGATAGAGATGATATGATATTTGAATATGATTTTTTTGAGTAATTGTTAGAGCTATCAATTTCACGTGTTCCAAAAAATCCATAATAGTTGACTAAATAATAGAAGCATAGTACTTCATTGTTTCATTATATGGTATCAAGGATGTTGTTTAGATCATGAAGTTCATTAATGAAATTGTGGTGGTTCCTAGATTTTAGGGGGTAATTGATCATTATTGTTAAAATAATGGATCTATTTTTTTATGAAAAGAAACCTCGATCTCACCATAATACCAAACATAGCCTTTGAAAATACCATCTCATTAAAAAAATTCATTGAAAACGGTGACATAAAGATCTATTGGGTGGATATAGTTGCAAATGTAGTGGATCCACTAACAAAACAATTACAATAACAAAATCATGAGATTCATGTTGAATCTTTGGGTATTAAATACATTATATATTTTATATTATGGTTATAACATATATAATTGTTTTATAATAAAATAAATACCTATTTATCATTCATTCATGTGTGATGCATATATTAAACATGACTTTTAGAATGATAAATGACCCACACAGTTGACATTGAGCAATCCCTTATCAATGATTCTAATAGAGTATTACGGGTTTTGATGATATGTTATGATTAGTGTGAGTATACATCTTGTATATGATATGAAATAGACTCAAAAGATAATAATTTGAGACTTATTATTTAGACTGACCCATGAATGTATATCACATGAAATATATTTTGGTTATTAATATAGTTATCTTTGTATACTTAATATAAATCCCCATTAACTAATGTTGATAAGATAATTATCATGTATACCTTAATATATTAATACATTTCTTATGGAAGCCTTGAGGTTAAGCTAATTGTGGGGTGGTTGGGTATGTTGTTGATCATTTCATTAATTGAGTTTAACCAGGATAATATTTGTTAACTTGTATGAAAATAAAATATATTTTGGCCTATAATTGAATTATAATGAAAAAATTTATGGTTATTCTTAGTTGAGTGACATGTTATGTGCTTAACTACTTAGATGAATGTTATGGGATGAATTATTTAAAATTGGTCTATTTATTTCATAGTATCATGATTTCATCAATTATCATATACTAATAAGCATCAAATACATTTTATGGTTGATTATATAAGTAAATATAAAATTTAGAAGATATATATTATGGTGAACATTTTCATGTAGTTATACGAGTATGTTTGATCATGATTGTGTTATAACCCATTATAGCATGAGTAGGAATGAAATTTTTCATTAGACATCTCATTTCTTATATTAATGAATTTGAGAATTTATATATATATATATATGTTTTTCAATGCTACAAATTCCCATAAAGTCATTTGATTAAGCACTAAAAAAGAACTAAAATTTGGATAACGTGTTTGTACTAAAATGAAGGGAGTTTGAAAAACCATATCTAAAGTGATATGAAGGGATCCATAATGAGTTATGATGTTTTTCTTAATACACTTATTTTATTTTAGCCTAAGTGAAAGATTAGAGGATATAAACTAAATATTAGTGAGTCGTATTGTATGATTCACCTTTATATAATAACCATCAATATATTTATAATTCATATCATATGATATTATGTGATGTTAGTTCACATGTTGCAATAAGCTTGAGATACCAATATCCTAACATATGATAGAGATGTGATATGAAATATATGATATCATGTTGTATTCCCCTTCTCCAAAATTCTTTATCATTCAATATAAATCATCATAATGATTTATTTATGGATTGATAAATATAGTTTGATCATTCAAATGTTCAACGATCCTAAATTAAAAATGAGTATATATTATGAGTAACGTATATCAGATCGAGAATTGGAAATAATTCTCAATGTATGTCATTCATTGTTATGATCCAATATATAGGATATGGTCATTACCACTTATTATTAAGTGGATTTTCAAGACAATATAAAACTCCCTTATCCTCTATTCTTCCTTTATCTTTGAGGTTTGAGAGTTAGTATACCTTTATGAGATCAAGGGGTCCTCAAATACCATACATGAATTCTAGTGTTAAGTGTACTTCCTTTGGAGATAAGATCCTGAGTTTTTTTTCTTATTAATTTTAATAAAAATTACTGACATGCATTTTTAGGATTTTTATTTATAAAGAAATGAACATATCCACTAAAAGACTCATAAAAGTAACAAATAATCATCACTGACGTTTGAAGAAGTTTTGATGAAGTTTGAAGATATTCTAACCAAGTGTACTGACATGAACTAACCCACTAAGAGTGAACCTATGATGATTGTAAGCTAAGTGTGCCACCGATACTACAAAATAGGCCTTTAATAGTGGTGGTATTTATTAGAACTAGAAAAAAATTGTAAAAAATGATCCCTTTATCAGTAATAAAAAAAAATGATAAAGGGAACCTTTTATCAGTGCAAAAAACCACTTTTAAAAGGTACCCTTTACCAGCACTTTTGTTTAGAACTGATAAATGGGGACCTTTTTCAGTGTTTTTCTTTAGTGCAGATAAAAGGTCTCATTTATCATCAAATTATTTTTAGCAGTGATAAAGGGTACCATTTATCAACACTTTATTTTTAGCACTCATAACGGGTACCTTTTTTAGCACTTTTTTAGCTTTGATAAAGGTCCCAAAGAAAATTAAATAACTAAAAAAATAAAAAATAAAAATGATTAATTTAAAAAATATTAATAATTTTATTAATTAAGTAATTATTGTTGAAAATGAATAAATTTAATATACATATATATTGATTATAAATATTAATAAAAAATATATATTATAGATATTTAAAATGAATAAATTTTACTAATTTTAAAAAATAAAAAATGAATAAATTGAAATAAATAAACAAAAAAATTAAAATTGAATAAATTGTTAAAATTAAACAAAAAAATAAAAAAATAAAAAACAAAAAAACTATTAATTTTTTTAATGAAACATTTTTTAATACAAATGAATACATTTAGTATATATATATATATTAATTATAAATAGTAGTAAATAATATATATTAAGGGTGTGTTATAGTGATTTCACATAAATATTAATTATAGGGACAATTTTCATCGAGAAACAAACATAATTGAATGTTGTTTGATTTTTCAATTTAACATTTCTCAAATGTTTGTTACATTGAGTTCACATACATGTACATAATTAATTAATTTTTATATACAATGCATACACACAAATATTTACGTAGTTAATGAAATCTTATATAGAAAAATATACACCCACAATTTATGTAATTTATTGAAATTTTAGTATTCATTTAGAATTTTATTTCGACATGACACATTTAATATATTATGTTTTTAATCATAAAACATTATTTATTTATTTTTAATATTATTACTATTAGGTATTAACTCATTTTTAATATTTTTTATTATTTAGTTCTTATTTTTTTGGGAATTTAATATTTTATTAATATTTATTTATATATATATATTTTTACTATGTTTTTAATATTTTCAATATTTATTCATCTTTATTTAAATATATATCAATATTTTTTTAATAATTTATATTTACTTAAAAATACATATCCATTTTTACTATATTTTTAATGTGTAATCTTTTTTAATTATTGAATTTCACTCATATTTAAAATGCATACATTTAAGATTATATGTTCATTAATAATTTGAAAAAAATATTTGTAAAAAAATATTTATAAATAATAATAATTACAAATTTATATTTACTATATTTATAAATGTATATATTAATAATTATAAATTAATAAATATTATTTTTATAATTTGTTTAATTACAAATCTATAATTATATGTATTTAAATAAATATAAATTTATTATAATTTTATTTAAATAATGAATATATTTACAATATTTATATTTGGATGTATATATATTTATTAAATAAATAGATAAATATATATATATTTACATAATATATATAGTGATATTAATATATTAATGTATAAATGTTATTTACTTTAAAAATTATTTATATAATTATAAATAAATAATTATATATTTGAATAATTATAAAATTATAACAAATATATTAAAATATTGTGTATATTGTGTATATTTATATTTATATATATATATTATATATATATAATTTAAACATTTATAATAATATAAATATATTTATAATTATAAATAAAAAATTATAAATACATTTAAAAATATATTTATAAATTTATATTTACTATATTTATGTTATAATTATTTATAATTATAAATAAATCATTATATATTTAAATAATTATAAAATGATAATAAATAAATATATAATTTTATAAACATATTTAAAAATTTTCTTATTTATAATTATAATTATAAATGATTTATTAGTGCTTTTAGCGTAGGTAGATATGGTTTTTATCATCATTTTTTAAGGGTAGATAATGCTCTATCTTTATCAGTCCTTTTTTAGAAGTATTGATAAATGTGCCCTGATCTCTTTAATAACCCGAACCAGTCGTGATATCTGAAGCTTTCCACAGAAGCCACTTGCTTCCTGTGCTCCTCCTCATCAAATCCAAGCTGGAATCAAGGTTCAAATCAAAGCACAAACAAATCTAAGGCTCGAACGAATAGAGGATCGAATGAATCCAAGGCTCGAACAAATCCAAGCTTTAGAAATATCTATAATTTCTCCCATATGAATCCAAGCTACAATCCAAGGTATTTTATTTTCTCCCTCTACAGACTCATTGATTGCTTGTTTGGTGATATCTTTTTACATTTTTATTAAATATCTCTTGATATCCATTATCCATCACTACTTTCCATTCTAGAATGAATTTTTAATTTGGGGATTCAAGGATTTTGGGTTTTCATTGAACCTTTAAGGGATTTTTTTGCTTCTTTGTAACATATTAAGACTTCCACACATCGATTTCATCCATTATGGCATATCGCTCCATTCAATTTCTTTTAAATGTGGAACCATGAATGCCTGGATCTTTTAAATCCATGTTTTTATCTGAAGTAAATTATATTATAATTATCCATGATGGGGTAATGTAATTATAATTATTTTTGCTCATGTTTTCATTAACTTCAAAAGAGTTTTCTTAAGCTTAAATATTTTGAACTTCCTTCCATGGAAATAACACACACAATGTGTTTATTAAAATACAACCCATGGTTTTTATTGTATAAATAAAAATGGATTTCATGTAATGATTTCTTATGAATTATAATGAATTACCATTATACTTTGATCAAGCCATTCTATGAGTTAGACCATGTTTGGCTATTTTTCAAGAAAAATTTTTCCTTAGCAAAGAACATGGAAGTATTATTGCTTTCATTATTTTAAATGTTTTGGTTTGGTTTTGAATGGAATGTTTGATGCCTTTTATCATATTTTCAAATGAAGTATGATAGGTTTGAATTTTTTTCCTAATTAGATAAATATTTTGAGTTATATAAACCCTTTAATTTAATACCCTTCTAGATTCATAAGTGAAAAGTTTTTTATTATTTTAATATTGATTGATCATGGGTAATTTATTTCATTATTTTTTTACATTATTATAAAGGGGTTTGTTCATTAAAGGGCACTCAAAGGAGCGAGGGAGTTTATGTTTTTTGAACTATTTTAATAATTATTTTTATTGTGTTTAGATTTATTAGATTGTATTGTTTTCCTCTACTTAGATTTCAGTATAAACCTTGAGTATCTTATTAAAATAACTAGGGATGAGTATTTCACTAGTGTATGATCATGCTTTGTCCACTGATAGTGACCATTGCACCACACATCACCAGTGTAATAACCATATTGGGATGACACATAATGTAATGCACTATGTTGCACTGTGGCACAACGTGGCATTGTGTGCGATATTGCACCATCTTAATTTTTTAAATTTTTTTATTTTTAAACATATTTTAACCATAAAACACAAATAATATTAAAATAATTTATTAAAAAAGTTTTTTCAAGGAAATTGACACCCCTCCTCCCCCTTATTTCATGTGACAGATCAATCGGGCTCTAAAATTGAACAAAACTAGCAACCCTGCCACCTTATCGACACCCATATTGTAATTGAATTATAAATATTTGTTATTTGAATTACTTAAGGTTATTTATTTATTTCATTTTAGTTACATTTCATTGTACTGGGGTTTCCTTCTTAGTGTAATTTCTTTACAAACTAATCCAAAATGGATTCTTAAATGTGTGTTTTTAATAAATAAGGACTGGGCTAAGGAAAATTATTTTTGAGCGATTATTTTCATTTAAAAGGAAAAAAATAAATATTCTAATAAAATTTTCTAAATGAATTTTAAAAATATTAGTCATTTTTAAATATCGATGTTAGGAAAATATCATGGTTGGATTTTCATAGAAAAATAAAGACATATTCTCTATATGTATTTCAAACTATCTTTCTTGGTAATTTATAAATTATATCATTAGTTTATAACAAGGATGGTTTTGTAACAAGATTTTCACCTATCTAAGGTTTTGATCTCAAGGTATAAAAGAAAATAATGAATTAAGTATATTCATTCCATTTAAACTCATGATTTAGAACTAAATTAAATATTACTAAAAGTACTCAAGACATAAAAACATAAATATGTTGCAAATAGTAATTTTATTTCTTGAACAAAGGTATAAGATATGTGACTATTCAGGTTACTTTATAAAGAAAAGTGAGTTAACAAACCCCTAACATATTATAGCTACATTCCTTTAGGGATCTTAAAATTATTTGGAGATTATAGAATTTATAATCATGATCTTATAAAAACAATAAAATTGAATAATTAAAGAACATAAGTACGAATATTAATTTCATAGAATAAATAATTTTGAAACAAGTAAACATGTTTAAAAGACATTACATAATAAATAAAGAATAAATATATAATGTGAAAAACAAACACAATGTGTTTTCCATATAACCACACACAAATATCATTAAAAACATTATTTGGTCCTCCTCAAGATAAATTTTCATCGGAAATGATCAGTTGAACCGGTTGATGTGCTATATCATCGCTCTTTCACAATTCCTAAGTAACTGAAATCATCCCACAATCTTTTAAACACCCACAATAATGTATAAACTTGAAAATTGGTGTAGCTTCATGGTTGGTTACTTTCCAAAAAAACCAAAATATGTAATTATTCTCTCACCCTGGGTACTAGATCATGTCTAATTTGACTCACACTCAGATAAATTCAAATGAAAACTAATATTGACATCACACACAGACTTTTTATAACACCTTCTAATCTTTTGGAAAATAGTTTTCAATGTTATGAATATTTGTAAACCTTCTTGATGTTTATTATTCAATAAATTTAATGACATGTGAGTTCTTGGATTTGTTTCTTCTTATTTGATATTTAATGAAACTGGTTTTTGATAAATGAATAGTAGATTGATTGAATTTTGAAATAAGTCCATGGGAAATAGATTATTTAGGCATGTAGTCTAGGAAAATCATGTTAGTATTTAAATTATTAATTTATTATGGTATTCTGAAAAAAATTATCCAGGTCATCTTTATAAAATGTTATTGAAATGATTAATAATCATGATTTGTTTTAGATTGGGTGGGTGCCTACTTAGAATTTTTATGGTCCTATCTATTTTAAATTTCATTTCTGAAAAAATTATACTTGGTTTTAAATGTTAAAGTGGGTTTTGAAATGAAAAAAATGAGTCTTTCCCTTAAAAAGAACTAAAATGGATTTGGTGTTTTAAAACTCATGAAGGGATTTCAATGTGAACCTAAAATGTTGTAAAAATTTCCATGTGTAGATATTTCCTTGGATATTATTTTAAAATTTTCATTTTTAATGGTTTTTTAATATGATTTTAAATATTTTCACTTGACGCTAAAAAGTTTTTATAGAAAAGGGGCTCATATCCCATTAAGTGTTTGGAAAAAAATAGTCAATTTTCATGTGGAATTTTAAAAAAATATATTTCCAAATGGGTTTTAAAATTTCAAAATGCATCCTTTTGAAATTTTAAAGTGGTTTTTAGTTGATATTTGAAATTTTAAATTTAGATGTGGTAATTTAAAATTTTTTAAGGAGAAATTGGAATCCTCATCAACTTTATCTCTTAGAGAGTTATTATTGTATTTTGTTGATTGAGACTTATCCCCCACATATTATATGTTGCTTGAACTAATCCATAATGTATTCATCCAAAAACTCATCAGTACCCAGTATGGGATGACTATTTCTTATAGTAGTTCACGTAACAAAAGTTCATGTCCAAAATAGATAGGGGTCGAGTCTCCAAAAACAAAATGAAATAACAAATCCTTTGGGAGATGAAGATGATGTGGATGATAGTTATCTATAACTTCCACCTTTGGATAAATTCATAGATTAACTCCTACAATAGTGGAGTAATGTTTTCTTAAATTCAATTACCCATTTCCTTCAAAGCATACTAAAATTATTTGAAATAATCAAATTTTAGATTACCATTATTAGAATTATCTATAACTTTGAGATTTTATAATGAATAGATTTTGTGTATTTATTTATTTATTATATATAATAAATATTTAATTAACCTAATAGGATGTATATGAATCTAGAATGGAGTCATGCTAATCGTTTGACAATATAGTGTGGATATGGAGATAAGGAGTTCATCATGATTTCAATAGAGAATACATACGACCATTCTCAAATCTTTTTTTCTATGTTTACATTTTTTTTAATTCTAGATACATTAGTTTGGAAGTGTTTGAACACCATTTTATTTTTCACAGAATAGATCCTAGCTATAAATATTAGACTAAACATGGGGAAAAATTGAACATGCACATCTATTGGGATGATACTAAATTTTATGGATAATTTTATATGAATATCAATGAAAATAGTGATAGGGATTTCATGGAAGAAATGAAAATGAAAATTAAAGATGACCTTCACGATTTCCAAAGATATTTAAGAAGTTAAATGGATATTCTAAGAGACTATTGTATATTGGTTCTACTAAATACAAAAAATTGTCATATTTTTTTGAAGTTATATAATTTGAATGCTGGATGTGGATGGAGAGACACCAACTTTATAGAACTACTTGGTCTTCTGAATGATTTTCTACCAGAATAAAATGAACATCCATGTCGAACATATGATGCTAAACTATGTTCAATGGGAATGATATATAACAAAATAAATACTTTTCGAAATGATTTTATATTGTTTCTTAAGGAACATGAATCACTCATAAAATTCCCTAAGTGTGGTTTTGATCGATATAATAAAAATGAATCATGTAATTGAAAAGTTTTATGGTACTTTCCTATTATTTCATGGTTTAGAAGACTATATGGGTGTTAGGAAACCATGAGATAAATTAAAAGGCATGGAGATACAATAATTAAAATGTGGGAACATATGTCATGAAAAATATTCTCCCCAATGGAATAAAATTTATTATGAGTATCCTGAATTTGGAAACAAACCATGAAAAGTTTGACTTTCATTACCTAAAGATGGAATAAATCCTTTTGGTGTGTAGAGTTGTACTCAAAGTACATCACCTGTCATGTTGGGAAATTATAACTTTCAACCATTGTTATGAATGAAACATAAATACATTATGTTGTATTTTCTTATATTTGGAATAAATAATTCTAGTAATTATATTGATGTCTATTTAGATCCATTGATAGATGATCTGAAATTGGTGTGGGATATAGTTTTTATAGTGTATGATACTCAGAGAAGTGAGGAATTCACATTGATGTCCATGTTATAGGGGAGAATAAATTACTTTCATTCTTATGTAAAATTTTTAGGCTATATAATTAAAGGAATATTTAGGTGTCCCATTTGTGAAGAATACACAAAATCATTTTAGTGGAAAGATTCATCGAATACTATGTTTTTAGGACATTATAAATTTTTACCTTGATGACATAAATACTGATCTTGGACAACAACATTATATGGGAATAAAACACAAGGCACAACACTATCTCCACTAATAGGTGGTCAACTATTTGATAAAGTAAAATATTTTAACACTGTTTTTAGTAAACCATTTTTGAAAAACCATATGAAATCAGGTTTTCGGAAGAGATCAATTTTCTTTGAATTACCATATTGTAATTTTTTGTACATAAAACATTTTATTGATATTATGTATGTTGAAAAAATGTATTTTATAGTTTTATTGAAAAATTACTAAATGTTCCTGAAAAAATGAAATATGGAACCGAGGTTAGTTTGGACATGATTGACATGGAGATAATTGAAGATTTGGAACTAGTGAAGTGTAAAGGGTATACTTTTTTCCCCTAACAACTTACAATCTATCTAGATATTAGAAATTTCAATATTTTCAATTTCATTAATGGTGTAAATGTTCTAGAGGGGTATTAATCAAATATATATTGTCATGTTTTAACATCCCTACCCGACTGACCATTAAAACTAGTAGTCAGACTGATCACCACATGGCCTTAAGAATGCCTCCTAGTACTCCAAAGGCTGCTAACTAGAAGCAAGGATCTAATGAGGTGATAGTTGGGAGATTATATCCTCATGATTAAAGTGGCACAATGGAATATAATAAAATAAATAACATACATCAACAAAAGTAGTAATAAATGAAATATAGAGAAGAATAAGAATAATATAAACTAAATATAAATGGAAAATTCCAATGTAAAATAATGCATGCATGTTTAAGTGGTGGTAAATAAGATAAAATAGTATACACAGAACATGAAACATGGTATAGTACAACACATGAATACAAAAATATAAATTAAATCCCAATACGGAACTCTATGAGCATCCTGAGCTCTATATTATTATTATGATACCAACTCCAAGGTACATGTAGGCAAACACAATCAATAATCTACAGTCTTGCGAACATGATATATGCTCGGGTACCCAAGTGTAATGAATGAATAAGTAGGATGTGAGATAAAATCCTAGTAGGACACCACCAATAGTGTCTATAGCTAAATCTAATCCATAAATATAATGTTCTACAATGTGAAATAAAGAATAATAAACAATTCAGAATAAATAACACCAGTCGGCTCAGGTTCGAATAGGACACTATGCCGACTCTACCTACTTCGTCCCACAGACAAAATGAGATTCAAATATGTTAATATATATATAATTATAATATATATAGTATAGTTATATATTTCAACCACCTATATGGAACTACTATGTATGGAAATTATTGTTTATATAAATGGAACACTAGGTGCTGGCTGGACCGAGGTGTAACTCAGACATCCATAACCGATCTAAAAGAGTGTATAATCTCCAACATAGGGTTTATTCTCTACATATCATAATGAGTGGGATATGTATTTCCTTCTAGTGGAAATGTTGAGTGTTCCATCATGAGAACACTCAAAACAAAGGGTTTTCTTTCATGTTAACACCTAAACAAGGGACGTGGTGCATCATGACCACCATCCAAATTGTGTCTATGGTGTGTGATGTCATGTTCAAACCCCAATGTAATAGAGAATGAATCATAATTCCCAAAATAACTCTTACCATTATTATGTAGACTATACCAAGGCATATTCGTATTTATGTTAATATCCATGAGGCATTAACTCCCATGAATTTTATTATTCAAGCCCAAATATAACCAAGGAAAACAAAATTTAGTAAATTCATTTACTGATGCATGAAATGATTGGCGTGGCCTTGACACCCTTTATAATACATCTCAATTAAACAATTTAATTCAGTTAAGGCAATAAAACCATCATGAAGAATTCCGTTCAATATGATCAATCTATTTCATTTAATATAATTCACATAATCCGTACTAATTTAAATATAGCAAGTGGTGTGGTCGTACCACCCAATTAAAATATATTTAAGAATATCATTAGAGGCCATGTAATAGGCATTCCACATTTCTAATAATAACATAATGTAATAGTAAATAAATAATATGATAAGGCCAAGCCTGATTTAAATCACTACCAATTTTAGGTTTAGAAGACATCGCACCTCACCCGAGGGATTTTATTATAAAACTTGACATTGTTTAACAAACAATTAATATAGCACACAAAACATAACAATTAAGATATGTAACTCAATTCACTAAAAACAATAATTTTATAAAGATACTAAACATGGAAATATAATTACAAGGTTCAACATAGAACTTAGTAAGTTCTATCATTAATTGGAAAATTAACTAAAATGGGAAATTCCATTTATAATACAAGATGAACATTTAGAAGACATTATAGTAATTTAAAAAATTAATTAGAAAGGGATATTATAAGCTCGAACACCCAAAGGGTGTCTGCGATCAAGGTTGAAATCCTAAAATAGCTAAATAATGACAAATGGGAGAATATTAATGTTCATATATCAATTTATATTAAAAAAATACAATTTAGGGTGATTCACAACAAAGGATAGAACACGACACAATGAAAAAAATTATAAATAAAAAAGACTTATGGAAAGAGATATAGACCAACTTCCTTGTGATTAGGATTCTCTACTCACCAAATATCAAGGCTTGATTCCATCATGTTTCGAAGAAATCATATAAACGGACACCCCCCTAAAAATTAGGTGAATAAACTTTCTCCAAAATAGTGAAATATATAGAAAGAGAAACTTTTTTAAAAAATAAAGGGGATTTGAGAGCCTACCGATGCAGATCCAATGCTTCTAACAATGCTCGAATCGGAGTCAGGATGCATGTGATATCATGATTACTACCAGAGGGAGGAGGAGGAACCCACTATGTATGGGAGATCCTCTTGTGTCTAGAGAAGAAGAAAGAAACAATAAAATATATTTAAAGTTTAATTAAAGTAAAAGTGAAATTTCTCCATCCAAAATAGGGTCACATGGTTTGGCCACATGTTTGGCCAAACATTGCATAAAAAATGGTAATCCCACTAATTAAGAACCATACCCTGTATGGTATCCATACATGATTTGAATGACCATACACCAAATGTGCATTGAACAGTTCACACACACTACCTAAGTTAAACTAAGCGTGCGGGCTTGGATCATGGTTTGGTAAAACCATGCACTACCCATGCACACCCTCTATTAAAAATAGCAGACACCCCATTTTTTCGTGCACCCCCTTCTGCATGATTTGAAAAACCATTACCATTGCTGCTGGAGTGTCTCAAAGTTTCTCATAGGAGGGCACATAGTTTAATCTAATCATGCACCTTAGTCTTCATTTTTTCAAAAAATGGGACATTCGGGCCTCTGACACATCCGAAACCCAAATAACCACCCATGACACCTCTTGGGCTTCAAAGAAATCCTAAAAACAACATATTCAAGTGTCTAACTCTCAAAATTATGTTCTGAATCTAGGTTCAATGAAATGACCATCCACCAAATGCCAAAATTCAAATTCCACTAGATTTTTACCTTGGCTGAAAACACATGTCGTTTCAAATTCCACAACCTTGAAATTATCATTCCCTAGAAGCCTTGGGAAAACAACGAAAACACCCCCAGCCTACAAGGGTCATGATGTCCTGTTAAACAATCTGCATTGTCTTTTAAAACACCAAACACAACTCCAAGACTTAATTAAGAGTATGACACTTAAGCCATAAAAACCCGATCAAACACTCATTTTCCAATTGAAACACCAAAATGGTTCTTACCCAAGCCTTTTTAGATAGAGACCCAATCATATCATCATATTTTTAAACATATGATTGATGCTCCTCCCAACCATAAGCAATAACATTTAATGGAAAATTATGAACCACAGTATGTCCCACTATTGGATTTTACAACCAAGAACACTATATGTAATATAATGATACCCTTGTAATGATTTTGAACTAGTCAAACAATCGATTCACTACTGACCTCATTTAGTCAGGTCGAGCTGAATTTTCATGAAAATCCCCAGATGACACATATTGTACATGTCTCCACCTGATGAGATTCTAAAAATAATTCCCCAATGACTATATACCATAAGACAAAAGAAAACATGTCAAGCCACCTTTGACTGACCATTCCCAAAATGCTCATCTTAGATGACCATTGTATTACAAACTAAAATTCTATGACTTCTTCCAAATAATATCTCATTTACTATGATCATGTTAACTGAAGCCTTTAACAGACTTCCGGTGATGTCCCCTGATCAAACCATTACCTGAAAATTTAATCTATCATGCCTCAGCATGATAAAGGGTGTAACCCAGATCCAACCCACAAGAATTTATGCCCTTTAAACAACACCTCCGAGCCTGAAAACAAGTCTAGGATAACCTCAAATTCATTAGACTAGAGTAAAAGGAAATGACCCATGATAGTTCATACTCCATGTTTAAAAGTGAGATATTGTTACATGGCCAAAAAAACCACATCATATCCTTGAATGACACCATAGAGGTATTTTCCCGGTGGTCAAGTCATAGAGAAATTGATGGTGTCCATGAATCGATCCAAGGAATTCCTACATGGGAACCTAGGTATCACTTAGAACTAAAAATGCCTCAATAAAAACCATGTGTCCTGCAAATAACTATGATAAAGCCTATTTTTTGAAACATAAGGGAATTTAAACTTTTATCTCATCGTATAACTAACGCTCTCTTATTGCATCAAGAATAACTTTAAGATATGATACATTCTCATCGTTAAGAAAGTGTACACTAAGAGTGTAACAAGAATTCAAAAAATATTTGAGACACTTTTTTCACATCCATGATGAAGTTATCGAAATGATTTATAATGAACCATACCCAACTACCCAAAAAAGGATAAGTAAAACCCCTATGGGTCAAGTTCTTAAAAGAATCCCATATTCACCTGTTGATGCGTCATCATTAACCGATCACAATGCTTTTACCACCTGAGGTATTCCTCTCATTCATTTTTTCTATCAATCCCAAATTATTCAAGGGAATTAAAATTCAATAAATACATGCAATGAAGCATGGAATTTTATCATGTCCTTTCCACCATTTATAAGTTATTTCAATTAAACTATTTAATTCATTAAATAAAATAAAACCATCATGAAACATATCATTCAATACAATAAAGATATTTCATTTAATACAATTCACATAATCTATTCTTATTTAAATATAGCAAGTGGTGTGGTCATACCACTCAATTCAATTCCATTTAAGAATATCATTATAAGTCATGTTGTAAGAATGCCACATTTCTAATAATAACATAAAGTAATAGGAAATCACAAATTCAATAAGTCTAAGCATGATTTAAATCACAAATCACCACTTTTTAGTTTATAAAACAATACACCTCATTTGAGGGGTTTTATTATAAAACAAGACATTGTTTAACACATAATTCATTTATCACACTAAACATAACATTAATGTGATATAACTCACTTTTCTAAATAAGATAATTCTAGAAAGTTATCAAGCATGGAAAAACAATTACAATGTTCATCATAGAACACATGAGGTGCTACATGAATTGGGAAATTAATTACTAGGGGTAATTCCATTTAAAATTCCATCCAAACATTTAGAATACATTCTGGGAATTTAAATAATTAATTATAAAGTAAGGATTTAATATTCTACACCTAAAGGGTGTCTGTGATTGAGGTTGACATACATAAATTACAAAAAAATTTAAATAAGATCATATCAAGGTGTTTAAGACAATTTAGATTTAAGAAATCAATTTTAATGTGATGCATGATAAGTGAAATTTCACGATACAATGAAAACATGTATAAGTCAATATAAACCTTTGTAAAGATCTATATAATAGCTACATAATGATTAAGATTCTCTACTTTCCCAATTTCAAGTATTGATTCGGTCTATTTTTGAAGAAATCAAAGAAACAAACATCCACCCAGAAAATAGGGTGAATGATCTCTCACTAAAATAGCGCAATAGATCAAAATAGAAACTTATAAAGGACATAAGAGGATTTTAGATATTACCCATTTGGATCCAATTCTTCTAGAATTTCTGAAATCAGACTCTAGATCCAAGAGATATCAAGATCCCTAGAGGAGGGAGGAGGAGGAACCCAAGGTGAAAGGGAGAGCCTCACATGTCTGGAGAATAAGAAATGATGAAGAAAATGTTTTTAAAAGTTCACTAAGGGAAAAGGGTAATTTATCCCTAAAAAAATGGTCTCTTAGTTTGTCCGCATAGTTGGGAAAAATATGTGACAACTATTCTAATACCACTAGTTATGAACCATACCCCACACGGTTTCCCCACAGGGTTTGACCAATGATGTTCCAACCATGCTCCAAACAATGCACACATAATGCCTAAGTGGCACTATGAATGTGGGATAGGTTTATGATTTTGGAAAGACATGCGTAGACCATGTGCTCCCTCATCTAAAAATTGTAGACATCCCATATTATGGTGTTCCCCCTCCTGCACAGGTTTTCAAATCTTTCCCAGTGCTACCATAGGGTCACACAATTTCTCCCAGGAGGCCGTACAATTAAATCTAACTATGTGTCTTATTCTTTATTTTTCTAGAAAAGAGCCTCCATGACTTCAATGCACCTGAAACCAAACTAAACACCCAGGATACCTCTCGACACTCAAACCAAGCCTAAAATAATACGTTCAAGTGTTCTAACTCTCATAATTACCTTATGAAGATCAGTTCAAAGAACAGATTTCCCATAAAATTCCAAAATTAAAATTGTCTTGTATTTCTATCTTGTCTCTAAACAAATTTCATTATACATTTCAATGACTAATTTAAAGTTATAGTGACTAAAATAACAAGACTACCTTGTTTTGATGAAATATTTGTTTTTTATTTATTTTTGTTGCATTCTACCAAAAAATGAATGACATACATTAACCAGAATCTTCATCTTTCTCAAATCCATTTAAAGTAAAGTTAAAGTCCTGGAAATGTTTTGAATCATGAATAATGATATTAGAATCTCATTATTTGAATTAGAGGTAATATTCCCACCGTCATTTTTTGATACAATGTTCCACCTAATGGTTCACTTTGTTAGAGAGGTTCAACTATATGGTCATGTCCATTGCAGATGTATGCACCCCACTGAATGATATATGAAGATTTTGAAAGGGTATGCCAATAATCGAAGTCATTCAGAATTTTATATTTAAGAAATATATATAGTTTAAAATGTTGTTGAATTATACAATGATTATATATATATATATATATATATATCACATTTTGACAAAATTTGTCTCCCCAAGTCACATCACAACGGACACCTTATGGGTGAATGGATGTATGGAAGAGATATTGATATAATTTCCATCATAGAGTGGGATCAAGTGTAACATTAAATTTTAAATAATAGTGAAGATGTTGATCCATATGTTTAACCCCACAAAGAAATTATTTGAGATATGAATATACCAAGGGCTGGAGGATGGATATCAAATACACATAATCAATAGTTTACAAGATAGTTCTGAGATCAAATTTATATAGAGTTATCTAAAAATATGAATTAAGTTTCCAAAAGACGTTGATGGATATCCAGGAGACCACATTAAAATGTTATATCATACACTTTTTTTTTGTAATAAATGGTTTTTATTCTATAAAAACAACATGTTTAATATAGTATAATGAAAAACAGTGGAGTTAAGATTTTGGAGGGAATGATGCACATATATAGTTTCAATGATAGAAATCCAATTTGTGAGAATATGTCATATTTTATCATTATATAATAGATATATGAGTTGAATTATAAAATATTTATTGTGCTGATATTCTATTTCAAATTGGTTGAAAATATAACTGTAGAGAAAGTTGATGAAATGGTCTTCATGAAGGTGAATTTCATTGTAGATGGGAAAAAGGATGAGTCATTCATAATGGAATCACAAGTTTTTTAGGTATTTTATGCCTTAGATCCAGAAAAAAATAATTGGTCGATTTCCCTACTAGGTACTAAAACAATTGTAGGGTCAGATGAAAATTCAATCGAGGATGGCCTTTTCATTGAGAGATCACAATTAGTTTATGTCGTTTCCAATGTAGACAATTTATTTTATGTTATATGGGACCATAAAGAGGGGATTTCGATTCTCAACAGAGGATCCAAATCCCTTCACCCATTAAAAAAATAAAGATAGTTCAATTAGAAGGTTAAAGTGATTTTTAATATACTATGATTTTCCTTATAATATTATATTTTCTTGACTGCATTAACATAATCTAAGTTAACAGTTCTACTACTCATGAATACAATATATTCTACCCATGTTGATGTTACTAATTTTGGGGAAGAAAATATTCTTGATGTTGAAACTGTAGAATTATTAGAGGATCACCAACATGTTGATGAAAAAACATGAATTTTGAAGCATTACAATGTTGAATAAAATTATCAAGGTAAGAAGTAAGTGTATAAAATTTGAGGTTGACTAGAATCAACACAACCAACCTATTTACACCAATAAGTCAATGTTAATTAGTTACATTGGGGTCACAATGAGGATTAATGTACTGATTAATATATATTTATGGCACCAAATCTATCCAGTAATGAAGGAAACCCTTAAGAAAGATATAATGGTAATGTTAAGATATACTTTCTCTATTTTATAGAAAAATTATATAATGAATCACTGATTTATTTTTAATTATTCCTTGTAGAGTTTGTTTATTTTAGAATATTTATCTATAAAATATGTCTTAATGGACAATGGATAAGCCTATAGAGGGTTACATAATCTTCTTACCAAGTTACATCTAACATATGCTGAGGGGGAAGTAAATCCCCACCTTCCAGTTAGTTATACACACATTATAAAGAATGAAACATGGAATTCACTTGTTAGTTTTCATAATGAGAAATCATTACAGGTGCATTATATTCGATAATATTCTATTTTGAATTTATTTATTTTATCCAAATTGATTCCAAAAATTTAATATATGAAATAGAAATTGAGTGCTGAAAATAAATAACGTACATCAAAACCAATGTACCCCTATCACAATGAGAGAATGGGGTATGATTCACTAGATAAAAAATTGGCATGTATTTTATATAAATAATATAATATTTTTGTGATATGAAAAAACATATTTTTATTTGTTTCGATGTATATTGATGAATAAAAATCCAAATACACTTCCTTCCCACATGATTTTATGTGGAAGGAGGATTGTGTAAATAAAGAGGGTAAACTTTTTGATGAAAAAACTATTGGAAACATTTGTAAGTATTACATAATAGTAATTTATTATGCATTATAGAAGTATTACATAAAAATATATTTTTATATTCACATGTTTTTATATGGTTTAGACTCTAGAATCGATAGTGACCATAGCATAATAAAAACAATTTTCAGTACCTTTGAGGCGGCCAGAACAATATGTCCACATTACAGAATTAGGTTTTGGATTGTATCCTTGAACATATTACTAGAAGACAAAACCAAAAGAAGATGAAAATAATATGTTCAAATAATTTCTGGAAAAAGTAGATTCTTTTCAAGATATTATTTTTCGATTTGGTTTGGCAGAACAATATATGAGAAATGGTCAAAGAGAATTGGTGGTGGAACAAATATCTGAACATAGAAAACAAAATAAACCCACTAGATATTAGGCTAGTCATTCCCCTTAACTACAAAACGTACCTTACGTGATCAAATTTCTCAGTACTTGTAACATCCCTATGTAGGACCCAATGAACTAGTTCTCTGAGTTAGTGGGTCACATGCCTCAATTGGACCTCCCCATATGCTAGAGATTGCCAATTAGAAGAGAGGGTGTAAAGGTGGTACGGTGGAGAGACTATACCATGTTATTAAAGTGTCACAATAGATACAACAATAAATATACTATAGGGGAATCATATATGAACATATGGAATAAATAAGTAGTGAAAGAATAAATAAATGGATAGCTAAATAATCATATCAGAAGCCACTATGCACTGTCATATAAATGGATGCATGGAATTATGATATAAAAAAGGGGAACAAGGGACATTCATAAAAAATCATGGTATCTAAAAAGTCAAAAAATACAAAAAAAGTATACTCAACTTGAATCTCAAGCATATGTTCATTCCTCATCTCCTGTGCTCCATCTATAAGAAAAACAATCCAAAGACATGTAACAGGGAGCCTACCCTTATCCATACCTATAGTAAAATAAGATTCTCAGGTACCAAAGGAAGATTGAGTAGGGTATGAGATAAAATCTTAGTATGATACCACCTATTATGTCTAGAATTAATCAAATTATTGCTCATATATAAACATTTTACTGATATAAATAGAATAACAAACAAGAGTCGAAATAAATAACCAACCTGCTCATGATTCAAAAGGACACTTGGTGGATCTACCTGCTTCAACTCATGGCTGGAAAGAATGTCTGATCAGTCACTATATATATATATAGTTATATTATATATAGTATTTTTATATATATTTCATCCACCTATATAGACCATGTGTGTGTGGAAGCTAATGGCCATATACTTGGAATACTATGTGCTTAGTGGACTGGGGTGTAACGACCCAAAGTTTTTCAATGAAAATTCCCTTCTTATAAATATGTCATAAAATCACATTAAAACACAACATAATTAACTAATAAGTTCTAAGTGAACTTTAAACAAAAGTTTGTCACTTCTCTATTGAGAATTTTGAAAATCTGACATACACGGTTGTGTTTAGGATGATTTTTGGAGTCTAATAAAACAAAACTAATTTTTAGTGAATAGTAACCTACCCTTATGAATAGTAACATGCCCTTATGAATAGTTTTATACCCTAATAAATAGTAACCTTACATATGATATTATAAAAATAATATTCAAGTGAAAGTATGATGTACCTATATTTTAGAATAAGTAAATGAATGTTTTAAAACTGTTTTTTATTAATAAACCATGATTTTAATTAAATATTAAATTAATAAAATTAATAAAATTATTTTTGAAAAATGGACTTCATTTTTGGATTCTACACATTGAAAAATGGTTGGGGAAATTTTTTGGGATTTTTTTGAGATACTTGAATTTTTGATGAATAGTGAAATACCATAATTTACAAAATAAGCTAAATAATCTAATTATAGAGTCATGTGTGATGTTTTGCTGATGTAAGACCACTTTTTTCGGGATCACATTATAAAATTACTATTCTTGGTCACTGAAGAATCACTATTCCTTGTCTTAGGGGAAATTAATAAACTAATGAATTTTATATTAAGGAAACCCCTCTCCCCTCCACTATAAACACCACTCTTCACACCCTCATTCTCTCACACCTCTAAAGCTTGAAGCCTTGTCTAAACTCTGCCGAAACATCTTACCTAGCCCATAAACCATGTCCAAGAGCTTTTGGTATCATCAGAAACCAATCTTAGGGCCCTTAAATAGGATCTCAAGAGGAGGATTCAATTGGTAATTTCTCTCCCTCTTCTTCTTTAATTCCCTTTCAATTTCAAGTTATTTTCTTATTCTCTCCTCACCTATCTTTGTCCAAATGGTATGGTAACTCCAGTATCACTAATACACTATAATTTTATGATAATAATAGGAGATTATATCATCCAACCCATTTACCTCTTCATTTTATTTTGTTAAAGAGAAGGTTGTTCGTGAGGTATTAATTTATAACCTTCAAGAACGACATGTTTACTTCTTCATTTCTACGTTCATATCTTGACATGAAACCATTTTTATGGTTGAAAAAAAATATTTTATATGTATTATTTCCTATTTAATGTTCTTGAACTGACTTATGTACATATTACTAAGTGATAAATTAAAACAAGCTCGTTGGGATTGAAAACAACCCAAATTAACCCAAACAATCATCATTTAATTTTATCTAATGATTCATCTACATGGTATATAATATAACTCATTATAAGATAATTTTAAATTATGGAATTTCATTAATAACATGTAATATCAGTTCTGTATGTTTACCCATGTTCTACCCAAACGTCAATTTATGAATACAGGTGAACCACCCAAGAAAAACCCTAAAAACGAACATCCCCGAACAATGTTTTTAAAAACTCTAAGTCATCCAAAGGAACATAAAATGAAATAATGGAACCATAATGAACCTTATTAATGTATAAAGGGTCTTGTAATTTATAATTAATGAATATAATGTCATTATACAGGATATTAAAGAGAAGTAAGAATTCAGATACAAGGTAAGAGGAAAATCTCGAACCCAATTTTCATCCTTCAGGTTCTCCCTCTTTCACTCCATTTTTGATATGGTTACTCCTTAACAATAATTTTTTCATCATTGCCTTTCATTTTCTAGGATATAAAGGTTCAACACTATTTTTTATGTCAATAAAATGTTTTCCGAAAGAACTCTTCTTCTAATAACTCACCTTTTACTTCCCATTCAAGGTTGAAGGTTCTTGTATCAAGTATGTTATTCCGTCTTTATTTTGGGAACCCAAAGTTTATGTATAAGGACCCGACCTTATGACATTACTTAATATTGAATTAAATTGAATAATTTACATTGAGGATCTTTTCAGGTTTAGAGTTTTAGATAATTAGGACATAACTATTACATCTCAAAGATTACAAAGTAGACACATATAGTCAGTTTCCATTTTTTTTTTCACAAAATAAAAACTCTTGAACAAAAGAGTCATGTCTATTTCATTTTTTTTGATATTCTGACATTTCCTTGACCCTATACCACTTTATGTCATGTGAAAAACCTTTCAAAAACTTGGGATGATCATAAAAGCTCAGTAAGGGTTATAAAAATACGGAAATAAAACATTAGTCCATGTATACATAAGAATAAATGAAATCATACTTTACTCATAAAACATAAGCAGTTTATCATACCTCATGAAATCATAAGATTTATGAATAACTCATAGAAATCATAAGATATAAAGGTAATTTGAGGAATTCATAACATTCTTACGTAGGGAGGAACCCTCATGGTTACGTTTGGAATACCCATCACAGTATATTCAGAAAATATCTTCGGAGAAACCTTAGCATTTAACTCCTTCGCGTTACCCAATGCATTGGAGAGCTATCTCGGGCTCAGCCGCCCTTAGTTTATCACGGAACCACCCGATTTCATAAACATTTCCAAAGAACCATAACATAATCATAACACTTAAAACATGCATAAAAGAAACATAACATTTCCACATTTCAATAAAAAGAGATAACATAATGATATTATCATAAATAAAAACATCTAATAAAATCATTAAAACTCTATGAGATAAATATCCCTTTATACTTTGAAAATATTAAAAGAAGACATTTAAAAGAGATTTTAGAATCAAAGTGTCCCATACCACTTCAAAACTTTTGAAAGGGTTTTAAAACATTCAAGTCCGTATAAATAAATCCTTAAAACCATTTTTACAACATGTACATGGATGATAAATGTTTAAAATAATAAATTTTTAAAACCATTTAAAACAATGTTTTAATAAAAGAGTTCTTTTCCATTTTGAAAATTTAAATTATAAGCCACATGAAAGTAGAACATTTTAAAAACATTTAAATGTCTTTAGTATAGACATAATATGGATATGGAAAGTCAAAGGGGATGTATATACACTTTATAACAGATTAAAAGTGCATATCATTAAGAAATGTCTCAATGAGAAGAAATTGAGATGTAATCCCAATAAAGGATCATGCCATTATACCAAGGATAAAGAAATGACATAATTATGTGTGACAAATATAAATACACTAAATATAAGTGGATACTCAGTGTAAAACAATCAGATGTCATCCACACATATTCATAGCACGACATAATCAAGAAGTAGAGGTTTAACCCAAAGAATTGGAATTGGGTTAAGAACTTCCCTTGCAAAAAATTGACAGTCTAATGACATCACTTTAAAATTCACAAAATGAGTTGATGAGAGAGAAAATGGTATCTCATCACTTAGAAATAAAATTTACATCAATAAGGATATATAAGAACATATCCCAACATAATCATATGTAAATTAGAAGACATAACAAAAGAAGTCTTTTAAAAAGAGGAGGGTGAAAGGTTCCCTTACCGACTTGGGTAACTTTCGAAACGTACACCCCATGAAAGAAGGACTATAAAACATTGATGTAAATACTCATAAACAAAATTATATTACATACATATTAGAATAATGGGAATCACATACACCACTCAAAGTAAATGGTGAAAAATGTAGCATAAATCTCACGGGAATAAAAGTGAGATGAAAAACCCCTTACAAAAAATCGACAGCCTAACAACGCCACTTAAAACATCCAAAAATGGATTTATGAGATCAAATAGGGTCTATCATAATATGAACATAAAATTAAATAATGAGGAATATAAAATAACATCCCCAAACATAAGAAAGATGATCTTAAAAGAAATGCCATAAAAGTGAGTACATAAAAAGAAAGAGAGAGGTAGGATCCCTTACCTCATGTCTGACGTGACTCGATCGTTCTTTAATCTCCTGAATAATAAACTAGAGTTAATTTATACTTGATTAAGATACTTTTTAAATTTCATTATTCCTTTTATATCATTTATTACCATTTTATGAACATTATGTAACTATTTAAGATAATAACGGTCGTTTTGTTGATCATTGGTACTTGAGTCAAAAATAAACTTTTTATAATTACAAGTTGTTCATGTGGTAAAATATCCATTAAATAAAGAATTATATTCATGATGTAGATATCATATATATTATATATATCTAGTATATACTTGCATTTATAATATTACATAACATTTAGAGGTAAGAAATGAAATGTACCGTTCATGGAGACGGTAAGCCGTACGTACGCATGAACGCTACTTTCATTTCTATTTCATATTTAATAGAATGAAATCATAATTATATAAAGGTATATTATAATTCCAGTATAATATAATATATAATATCATTAACTCTATCCATTATACGTCCACATATGGCATTAATGAATCAAATCACTTTGAGGGGGCGGTAGTCCGCACTTCCTAAAATGAAGATATCGCGTTTACCCATAGTAGAAACCATAAAGGTTTTCCATAAATGAAAAATACAGAAGCATATGGAAAACATAAACATAATATATATCATATATAAATATAGGGACATCTTAATGGCCACCATGAAAGGTGTTAGAAGAATATTGAACAATCATCGTTTCGTGAGACAGAAATTCGCCATCCATAGAAACAGTATGTTCTTTAACCATTAGACAGAGGTGCGTGTAAGTGTATCTCGAATAATTATCATAACAACATCCTAGTATATTGAATATAATGGTTTTGTTACAAAATAAAGGGATAAAAAGAGTTTAATGGGTTGGAGAAGTAAAATAAAACAAAATAACATAAGCAAAGACATTACCTTTAAATCGAGTAACTCTATTTGGTTTGAACCAAAAGGGTTTCTTGAAGAGCATTATACCTAAGGTAAGGCTTCAAAGATAAATCAAGGGATTTGGAGAGATAAAATTAGTAGATTTTGGCCGAGCCAATGGCTCTAGAGGTTTGTGTAAGGTTGTAGAGGTGGAGGCCTTTTATAAGAGGGAGGAGGGGCACTCTTGGAATGTCTTGAAATGTTACTTTATTATAAATTGATTTTCGGATATAAAAGGTCACAAAATTATATATTTCGAGGATAAGGTGATAAGGGTTCAAAATCCACCCATAAATTAGGTTTTTGAAAAGTATAAGTCTTAGATTTTACATTATCTTTTCATTTTATTTAAATCGTTCATTAATGAGGTAATCATTGCATCATCACGGTGTCATAAATAAATTAATTTTTTTAATGTATAAATATTATAAAAAATACTATAATGTTGGAAATCTTTTTATCTTTCCAATTAATATTTATAGTTTAAGAGATAATTTATTTAGACAAAATTAAAATCATTTTACTTAGGTGTTACATACTTTGGTTACATTTTCCTTCCATTAAAAAAATAAAAAAGGTCACTATTACACTAAAGTGATTAAATGGGGTCCCAAGGTTGACACAAGGCATCCCATGGTCGGCCATGACACCACCATTAGAATTTGGACACATGTTGGGATCATTTTATATTTTTATGATATTATTTTATTACCCTTGACTACCTAGTTACTAATTAAACACGATAATTAAAGATAATTACCGTCATTACTATTCATAATGTCCAAAAACAAAAGAGTCTTAATTACATAATTTGGAACTTATAATTCCAAATATGCAATCCATTTTATCAAATTCCAAACACTGAAATTACAGTAATTAATTTAAAATAATTCCCGTTGTCAAAACCAAAGACAGGTTTTTAAGAAGTAAAACCTATCAAAAGATTGATTTGTTTTTACATCCAATTTAAAAGTGAAATTACATCCCATGAACAAAATTGTATTAAATTATAAAAAAATAATTAAATTACACCTTAAAACTAGTTAAAATGACAATCTAACTATATAAATAAATTAGATGAAAAAGCAGTTTTGAATTAAAATGCAGTATTTTTCATTATTCATTGAAAATGAACATTTTTCAGAAAAATATGAAATATTCACCCTAAGCTATATTTTATATTCCAAATTAAAAAATGATATCAATTATACCAAATTAAAAACACAGAAGTTTCATTAATTAATTTTATAATCAATTCCCACTGTCAAAACAAATAGGGTGTTTTTAAGAAACAATATCTATTAACAGATTAACATAAGAATATGTCCAATTTCAAAGTGAAATTAACTCAAATGACCAAAATTGGATTAAATGGTAAAAATATATTTTTATTAAACTTTAAAACCAATTGAAAATATAATCAGACAATATAAATAAATTATACTAAAAGGAGGTTTTGAATTAAAATACAACATTTTACACTATTCATTAAAAAATGAACTTTATCGGAAAAATACCAAACATTTATACAAATTAAATTTTGATGTCCCGATTCTAATAAAGAATTTTACTTGGTCACATATAATGTATAAAATTGTAAAAAAAGTGGATTTAAAAAGGGTTCGCCATCAAAAGGCGGTTAATCGAGCTTTTAAAGAATATTAGAATATTTATGCTTAAAATTTGATTCATTCACATTTTAAGCATCTAACATTTATTGAATAAATGTAAAAATATCTTACAAGCATATATAATCACTTTTTAGTTATTTATGTTCATTCCTACCATTACATCGGCTAGGAGTTTACTACTATTTACAATAATATTATTATATTATTAGTGTGCATCATAAGATTTCAAAGAAGCTCATTATTGCATATTGGGTACGCCATCGAACATAGCGTCCCATTTAAAGTAACATTAATATTTTATTCACAAATATTAATAAATACGAAAATTTATTATTCTTTATTTACCTGGGATGTTACATCCTTCCCCTCTTTTGGGAATTGTGTCCTCACAATTTAAAAATTGGGCTTGGAAACATCATTTAAAGTCCCACATCGGAAAACTAGTCAGTAAAGATATCACTTTAAAATAAAGAAAAATAAATACAAAGGTCACCCGCAATAACCCATATTAGGATTCCATGTAGGGAAAACATGGATATGGAGGAAAAAACAAAGTGTCAAGTTCTAATGGAGAGTGATAGAAAACATTATTAGGAGAAATTTAACCACCAGAAAATCACAAACTTGTGATGGGTTAAACAATATTTGATTCCCCAGCAGGAAAAATTAACAGACAACATTTTTGTTTTAAGTTACTTTTAATTGAGGAATTTATTTATGAGCTTAACTAAAACATAAGGAAACATACTTACTTGTCATCTTGACTTTCAACTTTTACTAGATTTCTTACACAAACTCATATTTTCTCCAAAAGATGAGTATTTTGGAAGACTTGTTCATATTAAGAGTACTATAATCAACTTCATGAGAATCACCTAATCCATAAAAAAGAACTATATATTTCCCATGTTTTTAGACCTTAACCAAAACCAAAACCAAAATGGTCAGTACAATATCAGATAATCCCTAAAACGGATAATCCTTTATAAAAAAAATCTATTCTTATTCTCCAAAATTTGTCAAAAAATACCCAAAGTTCAACAAAGACCATTCAGTAAACAACTATCCATAATTTTTTTTCAAAGTAACTAAAACTAAGATTGAAACCCAAATCTCTAAAGGATTTAATCACATAGTCTTCCAATATAAATCTTAAAATTTATCTCCAAATAACACCATATTATCTTAAAGTCTCGTATTGAAAAGAAATTATCCTAATCACATATCCTCTATGATAGGATAATAATTTCCATAGATAACCCAAGATAAACTTATTCCTGATTCATAAAATCATCTAACTAAAAATAATTAGTCAAACTAACTAGGGACTTCATTTAGTAGAGTGGTAGGTGATAAATACCATTTGCACTTTGGTTGTGGGTTCGATTCCCGCAGCTTCATCCGACGTGACAGGTTGTCACACGGTCTGTGTGTTGTCCTTTTTCCAAAACTATATAATTATTAAAACATTCCCCAAAAAGAGATAAAATCAAAAAAATAACCATAACATAATTTAACCTCATGTTTATCTCATGCCTTTAATTTTCCATCACAACATATAGTAACCCATAATTACCTCAAAAGTAAGGATCATATACACCCTAATGGTTACCTTTATAATTATTACCTGAACTTCCACATCGAGTTGGTTCTCTCACACCTGATACATTAGAGAACTCACCAAGGTTCAAGTGGTTAATCATGACTCCTTTATAGTTGGTTTAGAATAACCACTAGATTCCTCATTGAATCCCCCATTTCATCTAGTCTCTTAGTCAGAGAACCACCATAGTTTCCTTCATACCCATTGTCACCATGGTGCCTGCTAGATCCATCCATTTAATAAAACCAAAAACTGTCAGTGTGAGTATATCAACAAAATCATCATGTACTAATGAGGAAGATAAACACTAAGATATACTTATCTAAGTTATCTCAATATCATTTAAAATTTCAAAAATAACAATGACTCCTTCTAATATACTATTCATTGTGGTTATACACAACCTGTCACTTATGCTTAAAGAATACCCTAGCCTCTAAAGTTATCTAAACCGACCATTGATACCAACTATAAGGACCCGTCCTTATGACATTTATTAATATTGAATTAAATTAAATAATTCACATTGAGGTTCTTTTTAGGTTTACAGTTTTAGAGAATTAGGACATAACTATTACATCTCAAAGATTACAAAGTAGACACATCTACTCAGTTTCCATTTTTTTCAAAAAATAAAAAATCTTGAACAAAAGAGTCATGTCTAGTTCCTTGTTTTAGATAGCCTGACATTTCCTTGATCCCATCCTTAACCCTATTCCACTTTATATCCTATGAAAAAAATTTCAAAAACTTGGGATGAGCATAAAAAGCTCAGTAAGGGTTATAACAATACGGAAAGAAAACATTAGTCCATTTATACATAAGAATCAATGAAATCATAATTTACTCATAAAACATAAGCACTTTATCATACCTCATGAAATCATAAGATTTATGAATAACTCATAGAAATCATAAGACATAAATGTAACTTGAGGCATTCATAACATTCTTACATAGGGAGTAACCCTCATGGTTACGTTTGGAATACCCATCATAGTATATTCCCTAAATATATTCTTAGAAACCTTTGCATTTAACTCCTTTGCCTTACCCAATGCATTGGAGAGCTATCTCGGGCTCACCCGCCCTTAGTTTATCACAGAACCACCCGATTTCATAAAGATTTCCCAAGAACCATAACATAATCATAACAATTAAAACATGCATAAAATAAACATAAAATTTCCACATTTAAATCACAAGATATCACATCATGATATTATCATAAATAAAAACTTCTAATAAAATCATTAAAACTCTATGAGAGAAATATCCCTTTATACTTTGAAAATATTAAAAGAAGACATTTAAAAGGGATTTTAGAATCAAAGTGTCTCATACCACTTCAAAACTTTTAAAAGGGTTTTCAAACATTCATGTACATATAAATAGATCTTTAAAACCATTTTTAAAACATTTACATGGATGATAAATTTTTAAAAGAATAAATCTTTAAAACCATTGAAAACAATGTTTTAATAAGAGAGTCCTTTTCCATTTTGAACATTTAAATTATAAGCCACATGAAAGTAGACCATTTTCAAAACATTTAAATGACTTTAGTATAGACATAATATGGATATGGAAAGTAAAAGGGGCTGTATATACACTTTATAAAATAATAAAAGTGGATATCATTAAGAAATGTCTCAATGAGAAGAAATTAAGATGTAATCCCAATCAAGGATCATGCCATTAGATCAAGGATAAATAAATGACATAATTATGTGTGAAAAATATAAATACACTAAATATAAGTGGATAATAAGTGTAAAAAAATCAGATTTCATCCACACATATTCATAGCATGACATAATCAAGAAGTAGTGGTTTAACCCAAAGAATTGTAATTGGGTAAGGAAGTTCCCCTACAAAAATTCGGCAGCCTAACGACGTCACTTTAAAATTCACAAAATGAGTTGATGAGAGAGAAAATGGTATCTCATCACTTAGACATAAAATTTACATCAATAAGGATATATAATAACATATCCCAACATAATAAGATGTAAATTAAAAGGCATAACAAAAGAAGTCTTTTAAAAAGAGGAGGGTGAAAGGTTCCCTTAGCGACTTGGGTAACTTTCGAAATGTACACCCCATGAAAGAAGGACTATAAAACATTGATATAAATACTCATAAAATAAAGTATATTAAACAAATAGTAGAATAATGGGAAGCACATACACCACTCAAAGTAAATGGTGGAAAATGTAGCATAAATCTAACGGGAATAGAAGTGAGATGAAAAACCCCTTACAAAAACTCGGCAGCATAACGACGCCACTTAAAACTTCCAAAAATGGATTTATGAGATCAAATAGGGTCTCTAATAATATAAAATTAAAATTACAAAATGAGTAATATAAAATAACATCCCCAAACATAAGAAATATGAGCTTAAAAGAAATGACATAAAAGAGAGTACTTAAAAATAAAGAGAGAGGTAGGATCCCTTACCTTGTGTCTGACGTGACTCGATCGTTCTTTAATATTATGAATAATAAAATAGAGTTAATTTATACTTTATTAACAACCTTTTTAAAGTTAATTATTACTTTAATATCATTTATTACCATTTTATGAACATTATGTAATTATTTAAGTTAATAACGGTCATTCTGTCGATCATTGGTACTTGAGTCAAAAATAAACTTCTTATAATTACAAGTTATTAATGTGGTAAAATATACATTAAATACAGAATTATATTCATGATTTAGATATCATATATATCATATATATCCAGTATATACTTGCATTTATAATATTACATAACATTTAGAGGTAAGAAATGAAATGCACTGTTCATGGAGACTGTAAGCCGTACGTACGCATGAACACTACTTTCATTTATATTTCATATTTAATGGAATGAAATCATAATAATATAAAGGTATATTATAATTCCAGTATAATATCAAAAATAATATCATTAACTCCATCCTTTATACGTCCACATATGGAATTAACGAATCAAATCACTTTGAGGGGGTGATAGTCCGCACTTCCTAAAATGAAGATATCGCATTTACCCATAATGGAAACCATAAAGGTATGAAATAAATGAAAAATACAGAAGAATATGGAAAAATTAAAAATTATATATGTCATATATAAATATAGTGACAACTTAGTGTCCACCATGAAAGGTGTTAGAATAATATCGAACAATCATCGTTTCGTGAGGCGGAAATTCTCCATCCACAGAAACAATATGTTCTTTAACCGTTAGACGGAGGTGTGTGTAAGTGTATCTATAATACTTCTCATAAAAACATACTATTATATTTAAGATACTGGTTTTGTTACAACATAAAGGAATAAAAAGAGTTTAAGGGATTGGAGAAGCAGAATAAAACAGAAGAACATAAGAGAAGACATTACCTTTTAATTGGGTAACTCCCTTTGGTTTGAACAAAAAGGGTTTCTTGAAGATAATTATGCCTAATGTAAGGATTCTAAGATGAAGATAGGGATGTGGAGAGATAAAATCAACAGAGTTTGTCCGAGCCAATGTCTTGAGAGGTGTGGGTAAGGTGGTAGTGGTGGGGGGCCTTTTATAAGAGGGAGGAGGGGCACTCTTGGAAAGTCTTGAAAAGTTACTTTATTATAAAATGATTTTCTGATATCAAAGGTCCCACAATTATATATTTAGAGGATAAGGTGATAAGGGTTCAAAATAAACCCATACAATAGGTTTTTGACAAGTATAAGTCTTAGATTTTACATTATCATTTAATTTTATTTAAATCGTTCATTAATGAGGTAATCGATGCATCATCACGGTGTCATTAATAAATAAATTAATTTAATGTATAAAACTTATAAAAAAATACTATGAAGTTGGAAATTTTTTTATCTTTACAATTACTATTTATAGTCTAAGAGATCGTTTATGTAGACAAAATTAAAATCATTTTACTTAGGTGTTACATACTTTGGTTACATTTTCCTTTCTTTAAAAAAAAGATAAAAGGTCTCTATCACACTAAAGTGATTCCATGGGATCCCAAGGTTGGCACAAGGCATCCCATGGTCGTACATGACACCACCAATAGCATTAAGACACATTTTGGGGTCATTTTATATTTTTATGATATTATTTTATTACCCTTAACTACCCGGTTACTAATTAAACATTATAATTAAAGATAATTACCGTCGTTACTATTCATAATGTCCAAAAGAAAAAGAGTCTTAATTAAATAATGTTTACCTTAGAATTCAAAATATGGAATATATTTTATCAAATTACAAACATAGAAATTGCATTAATTAATTTAAAATAATTCCCGTTGTCAAAACCAAAGACTCGTTTTTAAGAAGTAAAATCTATCAAAAGATTGATTTGTTTTTACATCCAATTTAAAAGTGAAATTAAATAAAATGACCAAAATTGTATTAAATTATAAAAACATAATTAAAATACCCCTTAAAACCAATTAAAATGACAATCTAACTATATAAATAAATTGGATGAAATAGCGGTTTTGAATTAAAATGCAGTATTTTTCACTATTCATTAAAAATGAACATTTTTCAGAAAAATACCAAAACTTCACCCTAAGCTATATTTGATATTAAAAATTCAAAAATGATATCAATTTTACCAAATTCAAAACATAGAAGTTTGATTAATTAATTTTATAATCAATTCCCGCTGTCAAAACAAATAGCGTGTTTTTAAGAAACAATATCTATTAAAAGATTGGCACTTGTTTATGTCCAATTTCAAAGTGAAATTAATTAAAATGACCACAATTGGATGAAATGGAACAAATATATTTTTATTACACTTTAAAATCCAATAAAAATATAATCAGACAATATAAATAAATTAGACTAAAAGGAGGTTTTGAATTAAAATACAGCATTTTACACTATTCATTAAAAAATGAACTTTATCGGAAAAATACCAAAAATTTATACAAAGTAAATTTTGATGTCCCGATTCTAAAAAAGAATTTTATTTGGTCAAATATAACATATAAAATTGTCAAAAAGTGTATTTAAAAAGGGTTCTCCATCAAAAGGCTGTTAATCGACCTTTTAAAGAATATTAGAATATTTACACTTAAAATTGGATTCATTCGCATTTTAAGCATATAACATTTATTGAATAAATGTAAAAATATTTGACAAGTATATATAATCACTTTTTAGTTAGTTCTGTTCATTCCTGCCCTTAAATTGGCTAGGATTTTACTACCATTTACAATAATATTATTATATTATTAGTGTGCATCATAAGATTTCAGAGGAGCTCATTGTTGCGTATTGGGTACGCCATCGAACATAGCGTCCCCTTTAAAGTAACATTAATATTTTATTCACAAATATTAACAAATATGCAAATGTCTTATTCTTTATTTACTTGGGATGTTACATTATGAATGTGTTCTTATGAGATGAAACACATTCCTTTCCATGGTTTATTTATGTTCATCATTGATTTATGTTCTATGTGGCATGTATGATAATGATAATATTATGATGTGACGGGTGCACCCAGAATTATACAGTGCTCCAATTCATTGGGTAAAGTGATGAATCTCATGAGTAAATGTGAATTTATGTGGACAAGATTCTAGCTTTGTTCATGTGGTATTTATCCACTAAGACATGATGTTTCATTTTTTATGTAATGCCACATTTCAAGTCCCTTATTAATGCTTCCTCTCATGATTATTTTCCTATGTTATGAATATGCTCACCCCATTCTATATTGTTATTATTTATCCTTTTACTGGGCTTCTATCTCACCACTTTTGATGTATATTCTTAGGTGGCTATGTGTACTAAGGAGAGGTCAAGTGCAAATAAGAAGCTAGAGAAGAAGAAATGAACAAAAAAAGTTTATGCTCGATGTTGTAATTGTTCTGTATGGTCTTAGTTTTTCCAAGACACTAAACCGTTGGATCCACTATGTGTAATACTATTATGTTGTTTATCTTTAAAATGATATAATAGTAATGTATGAAAATGTGGGGTCTCTAAAGTTGGTATCAGAGGTAAGGTTTAGTTAATTTGGGAATTAGGAATAGTGAACCCTAGAGAAAACCTCTAGCATGAGACTATGTACAAATACGCACACATGAATCTCTACATAGGGATCCCATATGTTATGCTTTTAGTATAAATTTTTCAAATGAATAATCTATGTATTCATGAATTGGTGACTTATGTTTTGTTCTAACCTTTTATATTTTAGAAAATGGTGGGAACCAGGAGAAAATAGGCCAACAACTCGTGCGAGGGCCAATGCAACGATTGCCCGAACGACATCCCCAATGATTTGGGAGGTGGAATTTAGAAATTCATGGCGATGCTTACCCAATTATCTCAGGTTATGAAAAATAACCATAATAACGGGGAACGTCCTCCTTCACCAAAGAGGGATCAACTGGCTATTGAATGTTTTCTGCGGAAACGACCACCGACATTTAGTGGATCTTCCGATCCAATAGTTGCAGAATAGTGGGTCAACTCCATGGAGAAGATATTTTCTGTTCTTCACTGTTCTGAGATGGAGAAGGTGAACCTAGCCTTTTATCATCTAGATGGAGAAGCTAATCAATGGTGGGCTTTGATTAAGAACACCAAGCCAAGGGAGGAAATTGAAGAGATGGAATGGGATTACTTTAAGATAGTGTTTCTTAATAAGTATTTCCCTTGAACTCTTCATAAAAATATGGAGAGAGAATTCATAGAGCAGAAGAAAAAATAAAGATAATCTATCCCAACCTATGAATCGAATTTCACAAGGCCTGCAAGGTATGATTCGGGGTTTGTTATCAACAATGATATCAAAATTGATAGATTCTTTAGTGGATTAAAACCAAACCTTCGAATGGATCTTGTAATTCGAGACTTTGGGAGTTATGAAAAAGTTGTTTGGTGTTCTCTCAAAGTGGAGATTGAGTTTGTAGAATGTTCCCAGTGCTATGGTGATAAGAAATGAAAGATATAGTTTCAAGATGGTGGATCTAATGATAAAGGTGGGAAGAAAACTCAATGACCCAAATACAAAAAAATGTAGGAAGTTGCACCATGGGAACTGCCTCAAAGGGACGGGGAAATGATTCGAGTGTCAGAAAGAAGGAAATCATGCTCAATAGTGTGAAAAAGACCTAAAAATGAAGCATAATGTAGCAGAAGAAAGGAGAGAACCACCCATGGTTCAATGCTACAACTACAGGGAGCTAGGGCACTATGAAAACCAGTGCACTAAACCTCGAGTTCTTGAGGGTAATCAGCATTAGTAGCAACCGAAGCCAAAGGAATAGGGGAAGGCTTATGTCATCACTACTGTGCTAGTGGATCAAGATAATGAAGTCGTACAAGGTACACTTCCTATTCACTAAAGAATGGAAAAATTCTTATTTGATTCTAGTTCTACGCATTCCTTTATATCTTGAATGCATTCTAGAACTATATAATCAAAACCCTGAAACCTTGAAGTAGAGATATCTGTAAAAACACCAAGTGGTGAAATCATTCTAACCCAAGTGTTTGACTCTTCTCTTATTGGCGTATGTGGGAAGATTATTCCAGAAAATTTCTTAATACATCCCATGGGGGAATTCGATGCTATAATGGGAATGGATTGGATCTCATTATATAGAGCACATATCAACTGTCAGAAAAAGGAAATGTCTTTTCATATTCCGAACCATCCAATGCTCCTCTACAAATTCAAGGAAGATCATGAATCTTCTTTGAAAAATCCTTCATCTGTGTGGATGATGATTCCCTACGAAGAATCATGCCTCTCCCAAATGGTTGAGTCAAAGGAAGGTGCCAACCCTGCGGAAATTCCCATCATAAGGGAATACGAAGATGTATTTTTGGAAGAGTTTCCCGGAATTCCCCTAGATCATGAGGTAGAGTTCTCAATTGAACTCATACCCGAAGATACTCCTATCTCAAAGTGTTTCTATAAGATGGATCCTATCTAATTGGAGGAGTTAAAGAAGCAGCTACAAGAGAATCTAGACAAAGTGTTCATACTCCCTAGTGCATCACCTTGGGGTGCACCAATGCTCTTTGTGAATAAGAAGGATGGAACAATGTAGTTTTGTATCGATTATCGGGAACTCAACAAGATCACCAAAAAGAAAAAGTATCATCTCCCAAAGTTTGATGACTTGTTAGACTAGTAAAGATGAGCTCAATACTTCTCAAAGGTGTATCTTCGTTCTAGATATCATCAGGTAAAAGTGAGGAAGGAAGATATTATTAAGACTTCCTTCCATACAAGGTATGGGCACTATGAGTTTTTGGTGATGCCCTTTAAGACTTACTAATGCCCCTGCAATCTTCATGGATTTGATGAATAGAGTCTTTAGACATTACCTAGACAAATTTGTGGTAGTTTTTATCGATGATATTATCATCTACTCCAAGAGAAAGGAGGAACATAATGAACATATAATACATGTGTTGGATATATTGAGAAAGGAGAAGTTATACGCCATGTTTAGAAAATGTGAATTTTGGATAAAAAAAGTCACGTTCTTGGGACATGTGATCACAAGTGAGGGAATTTCTTGTGGATCCTTCAAAGAAAAAGGTGATTGAGGAATGACCCAGGACCTCTAGTTCACAGAAATCTAAAGTTTTCTTGGATTAGCTGGGTACTATTGACATTTTGTGAGAAACTTCTCATGATTTTCAAGCCCGCTAACTAAGTTAACAAGGAAAGGGGTAATGTATGTCTGGACGGAAGAATGTGAGGGAAGGTTCAAGGAGCTAAGGAGAAGGCTGATCACTACACCTGTACTCGCACTACTGAAAAGTGGAGAAAGTTTTTTTGATATACAGTGATGCTTCAAAGAAAGTCTTGGGTTGCGTACTCATGTAAAGTGATAATGTGATAGCCTATGACTCACGACAGTTGAAGATCCATGAGCAGAACTACCCGACGCATGATCTACAGCTAGAAGCCATGATTTTTGCCTTAAAAATATGGCGGCACTACCTTTATGGTGAGAAGTGTGACATATACACCGACCAAAAGATCCTAAAGTATATATTCACACAAAAGGAGCTCAAATGTGTCAAAGGAGATGGTTATAGCTAATCAAGGATTACGATTGCTCTGTTCACTACCATTCTGGAAAGGATAACAAGGTATCTGATGATCTAAGTAGAAAATAACCCGCTACTCTATCCATGTTACAGATTGAGAAAGACCCTATATTCTTAGATATGCAAAGGATGGATTTGGAAGTCATAAGGGTAGGTGATATAACTTTCATTTCCCAAATTATTGTGCAACCATCCATCCAAGAGAAGATTAAGGAAGAACAAAGGGATTCTGTAGATATAAAAAAGAGTTTTAATGCAGTAAAGGAAGGGAAATTAAAAGAGTTCTATATCGACAATGATGGTGTGATTCGGTTTGGAACATGGCTTTGTGTGCCTTCATCACTCAGGATAAAGAAGGATCTATTGGACAATTCACATAGCTCAACTTTCCCTATCCATATTGGGAGTACCAAGATGTACCGTGATCTCCAAGAACACTTCAGGTGGGTTAACATGAAGAAGGAGATTGTGGAATTTATATCAAGGTGCTTGGTATGTCAGCAAGTTAAAGTAGAGAGACAAAAGTCCAAACGGATGATGCAGCCATTGCCTATACCCATGTGGAAATGGGGAAATGTTACTATGGACTTTTTCACGGGTTTCCCAAAGACATACAAGGGAAATAATGTGATATGGGTTGTGGTTGACCGACTCCCCAAGACTTCCAATTTTATCTCTATTCAGGAAGATATAACACTTGAACAAATTTCAAATATATATGTGAAGGAAGTGGAGACTTCATGGTGTTCCACTCTAAATTGTCTCTGACCATGATCCAAGGTTTGCATCTAAATTATGGAGGAGCCTTCAACATGCTTTGAGTACTGAATTAAATTTTAGCATGACCTATCACCCCCAAACTAATGGCTAGACTGAAAGGACTATTCAGACTCTTGAAGATATGCTAAGAGCATGCTATCTAGAATTAAAAGGGGGATGGGATCAAAATCTCACATTGGTTGAGTTCTCATACAAAAATAGCTTCCACTTGAGTATTAAGATGGCTCCATATGAATCTATATATGGAAAGTGATGTAGAACTCCAACCAGTTGGGATGAAGTTGGAGAAAGAAAGCTACATGGACCTAATCTTGTTTAAGAGATGACAGAGAAGGTTCAAGTCATCCAGAAACACATCAAAACTGCTCATAGTTGACAAAAGAGCTATGCTGACAACTATCGAAGGGACTTGGAGTTTGAAATTGCAGATAAAGTCTTCCTTTGAATATCTCCATGGAAGAGAGTCATGCGATTTGGGAAGAAAGGGATGCTATGCCCAAGGTACATTGGCCCCTTTGAGATCCTTGACCGCATAGGAGCCGTGGCCTATCGAATTTCACTTCCACTGAATATGTCTCAAGTTCATGATGTTTTTCACATATCACTAAGGAGGAAGTACATACCGGACCCCTCACATATACTAAACTTAGAGGTGGTACAATTGGAAGATGATCTCTCTTATGAGGAGCAGGCAATAGAGATTTTGGATTAGAGAGATAAGATTCTATGTAACAAGAAAACCCACATTGGCAAAGTGTTGTGGAGGAACCATAGGTTTGAATAAGATACTTGGGAACCATAGGAGGTGATGAAGGAGAAGTACCCTCACTTGTTTGTGTAAATTGAAATTTCAGGGGCGAAATTTCTTAAGGGAGGAAGAATGTAGTGACCCAAAGTTTTTAAATGGAAATTACCTTCTTATAAATATGTCATAAAATCACATGAAAACACAACATAATGAACTACTAAGTTATAAGTGACCTTTAAACAAAAGTTTTTCACTTCTATATTGGGAATTTTGAAAATCTGACATACACGGTTGTGTTCAAGATGAGTTTTGGAGTCTAATAAAACAAAAATAAATTTTGGTGAATAGTAACCTACCTTTCTGAATAGTAATATACCCTTATGAATAGTGATAAACCATAATGAATTTTAAACTTACCTATGATAGTATAAAAATAATATTCAAGTGAAAGCATGATGTACCTATATTTTAGAATAAGTAAATGAATGTTTTAAAACTGTTTTTTAGCAATAAACCATGATTTTAATTAAATATTAAATTAATATTATTTAGAAAATTATTTTTTAAACGTGGACTTCATTTTTGGATTCTACATGTCGAAAAATGGTGTGGGTAAATTTTTGGGATTTTTCTGTGATACTTGAATTTTTGATGAATAGTGAAATACCATAATTTACAAAATAAGCTAAATAAGCTAATTATAGAGTCATGTGTGATGTTCTACTGATGTAAGCCCACTTGGTTCGGGATCACATGATAAAATTACTATTTTTGGTCATTTAAGAATCATTATTCCTTGTCTTATGGGAAATTAATAAACTAATGAATTTTATATTAAGGAAACCTCTTTCACCTCCACTATAAACACCACTCTTCACACCCTCATTTCCTCACACCTCTCAAGATTTAATACTTGTCTAAAATCTACCCAAGAATCTTACCTAGCTCCTCCCCCACGTCCAAGAGCTTTTGGTCTCATGAAAAACCAATCTTAGAGCCCTTAATAAGGATCTCAAGAGGAGGATTCAAGAGGTAATTTCTCTCCCTCTTCTTCTTTAATTCCCTTTCAATTTCAAGTTCTTTACTTATTATCTCCCCACATATATTTGTCCAAATGGTATGGAAACTCTAGTATCATGAATATACTGGAATTTTCTGATACTAATGGGATATTATATCATCCAACCCATTTCCCTCTTCCTTTTATTTTTTTAAAGAGAACGTTGTTCGTGAGGTGTTAATTTATCACCTTCAAGAACGACATGTTTACTTCTTCCATTTATACCTTCAGATCTGGTCATGAAACCATTTTTATGGTTGAAACAGAATATTTTATATTTATTATGTCCTATTTAAAGTTATATAACTGACTTATGTACATATTACTAAGTGATAAATTAAAACAAGCTCGTTGTGATCGAAAAACCGCTCAAATTATCCCAAACAATCATCATTTAATTTTATTTATTGATTCATCCACATGGTATATAATATAACTCATTATTAGATCATTTTAAATTATATAATGTCATTAATAGCATTTAATATCAGTTCTGGATGTTTACCCATGTTCTACCGGAACTTCAATTTATGAATACAAGTGAACCACCCAAGAAAAGCCATAAAAACGAACATCCCCAAATAATGTTCTTAAACACTATAAGTCATGAAAATGAACATAAAATGACATAATGAAACCATAATAAACACTATTAATGTATAAAAGGTTCTTGAATTTATAATTAATGAATATAATGTCATTATATATGACATTAAAGAGAAGGAAGCGTTCAGATACAAGGTAAGAGGAAAATCTCGAACCCAATTTTCATCCTTCAGGTTCTCCCTCTTTCAATCCATTTTTGATATGGTTACTCCTTAAAAATAATTTGTTCATATTTATCTTTCCTTTTATGGGATATTAATGTTCACCAATATTGTTTATTTCAAACAAAATGTTTTCCAAAATAACTCTTCTTCTAAGAACTCACCTTTTACTTCTCATTCATGGTTGATGGTTCTTTTATCAAGTATGGTATTCCCTCTTTGTTTTGGGAACCCAAATTTTATGAATGTGTTCTTATGAAATTAAAACCATTCCTTTCCATGGGATAGTTATGTTCATCATTGATTTATGTTCTATGTGGAATGCATGATAATGATAATATTATGATGTGACGGGTGCACCTAGAATTATATAGTGCAATATGAATGTTTGAATGTGACGGGTGCACCAAAAATTATACAGCACTCCAATAAATTGGTTAAAGTGATGAATATCATGAGTAAATTTGAAATTATGTGGAAAATATTCTAGTTTTTTTCACAATTATGTGTGGTATTTAACCACTAAGACATGATATTTCATTTTTTATGCATTTCCACATTTCAAGTCCCTTATTAATGCTTCCTCTCATGATTCTTTTCCTATATTATGAATATGCTCACCCTATGCTATATTGTTCTTATATATCCTCTTACAGGGCTTCTAGATCACCTTTTTTATGTATATCCTCAGGTGGATACATGTACTAATGAGAGGTCAAGTGCTGATAAGAATATAAAGAAGAAGAAATGAACAAAAAACGTTTATGCTCGATGTTGTAATTGTTATGTATGGTCCTAGTTTTCCCAAGACACTAAACTGTTAGATCCCTTATGTGTAATAATATTATGTTGTTTATCTTTAAAATGATGTAATAGTAATGTATGAAAAGGTGGGGTCCCTATATGGGGTGTAACTTAGAAAATATAAATAGTATATATGAGCCTATAAGATCAAGAAACATAGTACATTCCCTACATCTAATAATGAGTGGGAGACTTCATGATCTTATCTTGAGATGGTGATTATTCAATCATTTCAACACTCTAACAAGGGACATGGTACTCCATGACAACCATCTAAATAGTTTCAATGGTGTGATAAGTTATACTCAACACTTGATGTTAGGGAATGAGATACCATCAAACTCAATAGATCAATTACCATCATACCACTACCTATATCAAGCCGTAATAATATTCATAATATAATACATGTGGTAGTTCCTATCATGTTTCATTTTCATCAAGCCCATATATATAAATATGGCCCAAAAATTTAATTTAAAAAAATTAATTAAGTACATAACAATAGGTATGTCCTTTCCACCCTTTAACAATTTCAACGATCTATTAAATTCATTTAAGGAAAAGAAGACCACCACGAATAATATATTCCATGTGATCAATACATTCATAATATAAGACGAATTTTTAGAATGAATCTCGGGTAATTATCTAATTAACCATAAAAGGAAATTCAACTCAACACACCCATGGGGTGTCCATATCCAAAGTCAAAATCCTATAATTAACTAGAAGGGTTCAACGGGCATATATCAAGGTGTGTTGATCAATTTAATATTAAAAACTCAATTAAAAGTAGATGTGCCAAAAAGGAATGAATGTGGCACAACATAAAAGCTAAAAAACACAAAAACTCTTGGGGAAAATTACGAGACCAATTACCTTAGGTTTGTTGAAAAATCCTCTTCTGATGGTGGCATCATATTAAAAGTAGGTTGGAAGAAATTGAATAAATAGTACAAATCCCTAAAAATAGGGTAAATGGACTTACACCTAAATAGATATATGGATATAAAGATAAAAAGAAAAATGAAATGGGAGGATCATAAATATTATTGATACGGATCAGATGCTTTAGAGAGATCTAGATTTGGACTTCTAATGTGGGAGTTAGTTCAAAGCCTATATTGTGCTTTAGAGAGAGATATGGGAGAGAAGAACCCAATTTTATCCATTGGAAGGGAGGAGAGGAAAAGGAAAAGGTTAAATACATTTAATTAGTGGAAAAATGAAATTTCACACCCAAAAAACAAGGGCACATGTTTTAGCCGCACAGTTGGACAAACCATACTCTAACCATGCTCATGTCACTACTTAAGGATATACCCCATATAATTAAGGCAAATAGTTTCCAAGATAGTGTGAAAACCATGTGAAAATCCTCTATTAAAATACTATATTGTCTCGTATGGTCATGTTATTGGAGTCACACAGTCTCATAAAAACCGTGTGGCTTCTACTTCTCAGTTTTTTCCCACATGATTAGTAGAAACCATGAAGATAGGGTGGTACAGTTTATACAAACCATTCAACCTAGTTATTTGTCCAAAATATGCAGTTTTGGGCTTTGAAAAAGCCCTGAAAACACCCTTAACCTCTATGAATCTCTTGAGAAACATTATATGGTCCACTTAAAGAAATTAAAACATAAAACAAAATGATTTGTACCTTTACAAAAATACAAGTTGTTATAACCTCCACCCTTAATGAAACACATCCTTGATTTGGCCTTCTAAGGTTAAAGAGGTAACCAATGCAAAGAGTTCTGAGCATTAGTCTTGTATATATGATTTTTATTTCTATGTCTCTTCTTGAACTCAATCGTGATACCAAAGCACCCGTGCAAAAGGAACTGACCTGCCTTAGAATGTATTCACATTCTGACCAACAATATGAATTGGATGCACCTATAAGAAATAATCTAGATCAAATTCAACCTCATAAGGATGAAAGAAATGTGATGGTTTTGGATGATATCAATGAAACCAAGACATGCGAAAGACATCATGCCTAAACTGGTATGTATGAGGAAGTGACAATTGGTAATCCACTGGTCAGATCTGTTTCACAACCTCTAAGGGTACAATGAACCTAAATGAGAGCTTACCCTACCTCTGAATATCTATATGGACAAATCTAAGAGAGACTCATAAGAAAACTCGGTCTCTAACCTCAACTCGAGAGGTATCCTGCATATGTTGACCTACAAATGATGTTTGGACTTAGCTGTCATCATGCACTTTCTAATCAACTAAACCTACTCTATAGTCTTCTTCATAAGACGTGGTCCAAGAATAGATTCCTCCCCTACCTCTATATAGAACATAGGTGACTAAAAAGGCATTCCATATAAGGCATCATAAGGATCCATCACGATGGTAGCCTGAAAGCTGTTAGTATAATAAAAATCTACAAGGGGAAGGTGTTTCTCCAAATAGCCCTCTAATTCAAGGGAAAATTAATGGAGCGTGTCCCCTAAAAACTAGATTGTATAGTCTGTCTGTTGGTGATACATTATAATCAGAAGCACCTGTGTACCCAAGGCCTTTTACATCCCCTGCTATAGCTGTGATGTAAAGAAAGAATCTCTATATGAAATGATAGAACAAGGATCTCCATAGAAATGTAAAACCTCTCTGATGTACATCCTTCGTATATCGTCTACCGATAAGGTCTCTCACATTGGTAAGAAGTGTTTAACCTTCATCAAATGATCCAAAACAACCCACACAACATCGTTGCCATGAGGTGATATGGGTAAAACAGTCACAAAATTCATCGAAACATCATCCCATTTCCATTCAGGAATGGTCAGTTTTTATAAAATACCTTCCAATCACTAATGATTCTCCATCACCTATTTATTGGTAGAATACCGAGTGATGAAGCCATAAATATCTTGTTTCATACTAGGCCATCAATACTGGGGCCATATATTCTGGTACATTTTGGTGACTTCTGGATGAACTGCCCTTATTAAGGCATGGAATTTCCACCTCAGCTTCTCTATGGTGTATATTAGGACCTATACATTCCCATGTAATAGTAATGTATCATCCCCAACCATAGTCAAACATGAATATATATCGTCATCAAAGATTCATTCCCTAAGGGAAAGGCCTTTAGGATTTGATAATTTCCCCATTCTTACTCATTTCAGGGGTGTAGAGGTCACTATTAAGGCTAAGAGGATAGTTAGACCATGTTCTTCCTGATCCTCAATGTGAATATCTATGAATAAGGCCATGAGATTCCATTCACCAATGGAATCTTAAACTGCCTATGTTTGAGTCTTCCAATTTAGATCATCAGCCAATGCTTTTCCCTTACTAGGCCTATAGGAAAACATGAAAGAAAAAAACAGTAGTTACTCAAACCACCTATGCTGCCTAAGATTTAGATACCACTGTGTAATGATTTACTGGAATATTTATTGATCAATTTATATCAAAAAACACTCTCCAAGTTGATAATGTATACAACATAGTGAGGCATGAACTACAACAGCTAGCTCGAGGTCATGTGTTAGTTAAGTCCGATCATGAGGCCTCAATTGATGAGATATGTATGCCAAGACTTTCTCATCCTACACTAAAACTACTCCAGTCATGATACTTGATGTTCCACAATATACAAAATAGGTTTTTACTAGCTTCATAAGAATTAGTATTAGTGATGAAGTCGATCTTCCCTTCAACTCCTAAAAGGATGCTTCATAAGCTTTCGACCATATGAATTTCACACCCATCTTTATCAAGCATGTATGAGGCATTGCAAGGTATGAGAAATCCTAGATGAAACATCTATAATACATAGCTATCCCCAATAAACCTTGAATGTCAAATACATTATTGGGATGATCCTAGGGAGCTATGGCTCTCACTTTCTAAAGGTCTATTGAAACTCAATACCATGAGATTGAAATACTTAGAAATTGGAATTTTTTTATCCAAAAGTGGATTTTTTTTATTTACATAGATCTAATGATCTCTTAATTTATTCAATAAAATCTCAATATGATTTTCAAGGTCATGTCTATATCATGAATACACTAAGCTTCCATCAATAAATATTACCAAGAATGAATCCTGATATGGGTGGAAAACTCAATTCATAAGATCCATAAACAAATTTGGTGCATTTTTGAGTTCGAATGACATAACTAGGTACTCGTATAGACCATACCTACTCTTAAAGGTTGAACACGGTATGTCTGGTGACCTTACATGAACTTGATGATAGAATTACCTAAAATATATATTTTAGAGAACACTCTATCCATAGAGATGATCAAATAGGTTGCATATTATAGGTAGTGGATATCGATTATTTATTTTGAGTTGGTTCAATAAATGGTAATCCACACAAATGTTGAGGGTAAAATCCACATTATTTAAAAAAAGGACTGGGGAACCCTGAGGAGAAGTGATGGAGTGTATAAATCCTTTATCCTCCATATCCTATAATTTCTTCTTAATATTTAAAGGCTCCATAGATGTAATCCTATAAGGAGTAATGGTCACATGTGCTGCTCTCGGAAAAATATCAATGGTAAATTCTACCTCTCACACCAGAGGTAGACTAGACAAATCATTAGGAAAGAAATCCCTAAAAAATCCACTATAGGAGGAAAAATAGTTGGTTATAAACCCTAATTATATATGAAGATACTGGCAGTATGAGATGTTATATTACCCATCCTCTGCATCTTGATCCCAGATCTAGTTTCATTGATACTCCATTCTCCCTTATGCACATTCCTAACGACCTCAGATGATGTAAATTTTACCTTCCAACTATAGAATTCAATGTGGTTTTGAAAGATAACTAACCAATCCACTCTGATGATTAAATCAAAGCACATCATGTTGAGGACGAAAATACTCCACATGAAGAAGTATATGCCTATCTTAAGGGGAAAATATTTACAATGGTGAACACCCTTTGATCGGATACCTAATGAGGTATGTAACTTCATAACTCCATAGAAGTAATCACTCTCAACGCCTATAATCTCCATGATTTCCTTAGATATAAATAAGCGAGACATGCCTTTTTCAAATAAAGAAGACACTATTGTGGAGGATACTAGAATAGTACCTTGCAAAACAGAAGGTCTCGTAGTATTATCCTCTTGCATAGGATGAACAATATGTAACTAGACAATACCACAACCATAATTCACCACCTAACAACCCATATCATTATTACTCTGCTGGCACTGAGAATCATGAGTCTGACTACCTCTACCTCAACCATGAGCTTAGCCTGAGCATTCAGTGGTATTCTAGTTTTCTACCTGTCATGATCCTACTGACCCCACTCCTGATCATGGAGTGGGTGTAGATCCCCTCTCTCTATGTGATGATATAAAATTCCTATAGAAATGCTGGATATGGCCATATTACCAAAACATATGTGTTCAAATAGATCTCATAAGCACTGATGCTTCATGTGTACCAACTTCCTATACTAGTGAAAAATTAACAAGTTGTTAGTATGAGGATCCTGACTGCTTCTACCTCCATGAGTATCCTTTAAATGTATATTTTACCTAGAATTAGTGCTGATAGATCTCAGTGCAGAACAAACATAAATCACACCATCATCATCCCTAAAATTATTCTATATGATAATGGATTTTTTACTATCTTTGAAATAGTAGTCAAACTAAAAACACTGAACTATGATTGGATGGAGTATACTAGTCCATCCTCAAATCGCTTTGCAGTCATAAGATCATCACTAGATAGAGTACAATTGAATCGATGATACTTAGTGAAATGAGAAGAGTATTTCACAACTGATATGCCTCCCTGCTGTAGGTTCATGAATTCTCTAACTCTTTTAGCCCTCAGAGTATGGGGAAATAAATATTCATACAAGATTGTTTGTAAGTCCGCGCAGACCATATATCTATGATGATATTCCTGGTTAATAACATCCCAACACAACTTAGAAGAATCTCACAACATATACACAACATGTTTGACCCTCTTCTCTAGAGGGGTCTTTAGATGTTGGAATATAGTAAAGGATATCTTTAATCCATGAATCAATATTGTGTGGTCATCCATCCCCCCATAAGGTGAGATAATGATGCTTTTGGAACTCCTAAGTCAACTCTTCTACACTCAAGGGAGGTCAAAAAATATATTTTATATTCTTAAACATTTTTATAAATCCCTATTTGAACTAGGCATCAATGCCCATATCAGGAACCTGAATAGGTTCCACAAGTGGTACTGTAGGAGGAATCACAAGAAACTCAAGGCCTTCCAACTTAGGATCTTGGTCATCACAACCTTTAGTGAGTATAACTGGAGGACTACATGGTGGCGTGATACTTCAATTCAAAAAACATGCCTCATATGAGAGTTTAACAACTGAAAAGATTTTAGATAGAAAACTAGGATGATACATAGACTTATTATAGAAATGATCACGCCTCTCTACATGATTTAAAAGCTAGGTCTAGGTAGTAGAATATGCCACAAATTCCATAATAACATAAGATATACCCCACTACCCACTACTAAGTTGGTTTTCAGGGGGAATTATCTATTTAACATATATATAAGATTACCATTTCCATTTATTGGTTACATGCATTTAATATTTGTGATTATTTAAAAATTTAAATCTCTATAAATGGTTGACTTAGAAGGAATTCCATTTCAAATCCATAAGGTCCCATACTCCTTATGAATAAAAATATGACATCCAAATAACAAAAACTACAAAACATTCTAGACCACGCGACCAATGGTCCATGGATAAACATTCCATAATCAACTACTTACGATTTCTTCTTTAACCTATGTAGGAAAACAATATTATGTTAAGGTAGGCACTTTATGTTTAAATTTTATTTTCTAATCCTTATAAGTAATTTCATCTCATTTTAATACATAATCAAGGCACTAAAAATATGAAACCTGAAAATTTTGGCTGAAAATATACGTGACATGAAAAAATGCATGGAATATTAGTCTTATCGTGCCTATAATGATGCATAGAATGAAATACCATCATTTCATCGGGCCTAGGTAAAATAGATAATCATTTTAATAATACCAATAGTAATAGCACCCTAAAAAAATCATGTCACCTAATGGTGAAGTCATATAAACCATAATAGGAATAATAAATAAAAACAATTTCCCAACCCAAGTAATTTTAGTATCCCTTGTACATGGGTTAGTTACATCATAACACATGGTAATTTCCAAATTCCTTTTACTCCTAGTATGTTGGATAATACCAAAATAGTAAGACAAAGTAAAAGTAAGCTCTGATACCACTTTATAACGTCCCAACCCAAGATTCACTTAACCTGTGCCCTGAGATGGTGGGTCACATGGCCTTAAGTGCACCAACCCATACACTAGAGGCTTCTGACTAGCAGTGAGGGTTTAAATTTGGTACATTGAAGAGAAAATAGTCTCTTATCAGAGTGGAACATCAGATACAACAAAAAACTTACAACAAAAGAAGCATATATGAACATACATAATAAGTAATCAGCATAAGAAAAAATAACTAGAAAGTAGAATAATCATATCAAAATCCAATAGGTGGTGTCATATACAAGGATTCATGCCATACTGAGATACACAATGGAAACATGGGACATGAATATACAATCATGCTATAAAAAAGTACAAAAATAACAAAAGTATTATCTACTATAATCTCAAAAGTATGCTCTTTCCTATGCTTCTATTCTCAATATATAAGTAAAACATGTCAAAGAACTCTATCATGGATGTTTACCTTACCTTTACCTTAAGAAAAAAAATCTTCTTGGGTACTAATGGAATATTTAATAGGCTGTGAGATAAAATCCACGTATGACACCGCCAAAAGCTTCAAGATGTAATCCAAGTAGTTCCCAAAGACAAATAGTGTGTAGGTATAAATAGAATAATAAACAAGCATTAAAATAAATAACCAGCCCGATCAGGTTCCTAACGGACACCTGGTGGATCTACCTGCTTTATCTCATGGCCAGAAATAATGTCTGATCAGTCATTATAAATATTTAGTAATGATATATATAGTATATTTATATATATTACATCCACCTATATGATCCAAGTGTGCAATGAAACTAATGGATAAATATATAGAATACATTTTACTAGATGGACATGGGAGTAACCTAGACATCTATAACCAATCTAAACGAGCCTATAAGCTCAAGAAACATGGTACATTCCCTAAATCTCATAATGAGTTGGATACATCATGCACATCACTCAGGATAGTGAGTGTTCCATTGTGTCAACAAGAAAACAAGGTATGTGGTGCATCATTCCCACAATCAAAATTGTTTTAGTGGTGTGATATGTAATTATCAACACCTAATGTAAGGTAACATAATACCACCATGATCAAAAAATCTCTTACCATCATAACACAACCTATATCAATGTTTAATCATATTTATAATATAATACATGAGGCCGTACCTATGATGTATAATGTTCATCAATCTCATATATATAAATAAGGCACAACAGTTCAATTTCGAATAACTGATTAAGCATGCATCAATAGGCATAGACTTTCCACCCTTTAATAATTTCAATAAGACATTTAACCCATTTAATGAAAATCAAACCACCATGAATAATCCATATCATGTGAGAAATATATTTAATTAACTAAAACATGTATACTCAATTCATAGGGTTCAAGAGGCATTTAAAAGGTTCCATGGTAAAATATGGAAATTACCTACATGGGAAATTCCAATTATAAGATGGGACAAGAACTAAGGAGGTACCTTAGGTTAATTAAACAATTATATAATAAAGGAAAATCATTTCTTTATATATGATGAATGCATTGAAGGAATATAGGGAAATTAAGAAATTAAACATAAAGGGAAATTCAATGAGGAATACCCAACGGGTGTCCATAACTTATTTCAACATCCTCTAATTTACTAATCATGGTTCAATAGGTGTATATCAATGTGCATTGATCAATTTAATATGAATAACTCAATTAAATAGTGACACACAACAAAGGCCAGCTTTTGACATAATAGAAAATCTATGGAAACACCAATTCTCTTGGAGAAAAAAAATGATACCACCTCCATTAGGTCCGTTGATGACTCCTCATCTGATAACAACATTAGATTCAAAGTGGGATGGAAGAAACCAAAGAAATGGTCTAAAGAACTAAGAATAGGGAAAATGGGATCACACTTAAATAACACAATAGATTTAAAGATAAAATAAAAAATTAAAGGAGAGGATCAAAGATATTACTGAGATAGATCTTATGCTTTAGAAAGATATTTATTTAGAGTTATGACATGGGAGTTATTTCAATGCCTAGATTGAGATTGAGGGAGAGCTATGAGAGTGAAGAACCCAATTTCATCCACTGGAAGGGAGGAGAGGAAAATAAAAAGGGTAAATAGATTTAATTATGGGAAAAAATTACATTTCAACCTAAAAAACAATAACACATAGTTTGGAAATATGGTTGGAAAAACTGTGCACCAACCCTGCTCAAGTCATTGCTTGAGGATATACCCCACACAGTTTCCCTAACCATGCAAAAACCATGTGAAAAGACACTATTAGAAACCTAAAATTTATCAAAAGTTCATTCATCTATATTTTCTTAGTTTTATACAAACCATGTGGTTTCTTCTACTCTAATTGTTTCCCACATAGTTTTGAGAAACCATGTGGGATGGGAAACACAGTTTCTACTAACCATACAACCTAGTTATTTATCCAAAATTCAGGTTTCAGACTCCAAACAAGACTCGAACATGCTTATGACCTACATGAATCCCTTAAGAAACATTATAAGGGTATTCTAAAGTAATTATAACAAAAAAACTATTCATACCTTCACAAAAATATGGGTCATTATAGTACTCTTTCTCCTAATTTTGAATCAAGAAACTTATGATAACTTTATTTTACTAAAATTCTAAAGGGTAAAGTTGTATGTCATTACTATATGTCGACACCAACATACTTCCTTGGAGTTAAGTTTAAGTTTTATAATATCCCAAGATACAAGATAAACAATAAATAAATCCAAAAATATCACATGAGAGTGGGGATTGATGTAGTTCCTGATCCAACCATGGAGTTTCATATTCCACTTAATGATCTGATTTTTAAAACGGTTAATGATTCTAGAAGAACATTCATAAAATATAATTCTAATATTTTATAGATACATGAGGAGTTTATTTTACAATTTTGTTAATGAAAAACCTATAACATTTGAGGAAAAAAGGTATGATGTGAGGTATGATATTATAGATGGATAAAGCGTTGGGTAAATGGAAGGCTGAATCAAGAAAATCCAATGAATCAACCAAGAAATCAAAAGGAACATCCAAGTGTACATTCTCTATGCCAGTTCTAGGTAAACATTTATTATCATTAAAACTTCATGTACAAACCACATTTAAATATAAAAACATGTATTACATTCCATATGAAGAAGAAATATAATGAACTTTTATGAAAGATGTAGTTGGTCTTGAGATTATAAATGATATTCTGAAGTTTGAATGGCTAGGAGTCTCAAATATGAATACATACATAATGAAAATTTTTATAATATATTTTTCTAATTAGTGATATAATATGTTATTTAAATTTAAATACTAGTCACAATTTCTATTTGTGTTTTTATTACTAGTATATAAAGGGAAAACCGTGTGAAACATGATTCAGATTCATTAACCCTTATATAATTTCTATTAAAAACACTTATTTGGATAAGGAATACATTTATATGAAGAAATATGAACTATAAGTTGAGTTTTATATCTCAAAGTTTCAGTATCATTTTAAAAATTGACATTTTAGTTCAAAAAGTGTCATTCACTAACAAAAATGAAAATGTGATTAGATTGTATTAATAATTTAGGAAAATAATTCATAAGTCATTTGTGATGTGTAGAAATTAGTCTCATGTCAAAATGACATATAATCTGATCTACATGACTTAAAATATTTATTTTTAGTTTAAAATTACATTTTAGTAAAAAAGACAAGTGATGTACTCAAAATTGAGAAAAATATTTTGAATTTCTTGGATAAATGAGAATATTGATTCACAATTCATTTGAGACATGTATGAATCATTTGAACCTCAATATTATGCAAGGTGTGAACTATATGAATCAAAGTGTATCTTTTTATTAAAAATTGAAATTAATTTTAGTAAAAATGAAAATTGACATTCTCAAATCCAATAAAACACATTCATATTATTTTGAATCTTTAGAAAAAGGATACGTAAGTCCTTTTAGACATGTAAGAATAAGTTGAACATCAATTTGGTACACAATGTGACTAGTACGGCTCAATGTGTCAGTAATGAGTTTAAAATTGACATCTTAGTTTAAAAAGTGTAACTCATATAATTCCAAAAAAATGAGATCATATTATCTTGATAATTTGGGACACTGAGTCATAAGTAATTTTTGATGTGTTGGAATCATTCTCACATAAAACTGACACACGATGTGATAGATATGAATCAATATGTGTGTTTCCAATTTCAATTGACATTTTAGTAAGAAAAACAAGTGACACACTCAAAAAATTAGAAAAAGAATTCATATTGTTTAAATACATTAGGAAAATTATCAATATGTTATTTGGGATATGTAGAAATTAGTACCACCACAATCCGATTCACAATGTGATTAGTATGACTCATAGTGCATCTTTTTATTTAAAAATCACATCAATATTAGTAAAAAACAACTTACCTACTAAAAACCAAGAAAAAAACATTCATACAATTTTGATACTTTAGGAAAATGATCCATAAGTCATTTGGGGCAGGTAGGAATCATCTAAACCTCATTCTGATACATTATTACCTGATATGACTCAAAATTTTTTTTATCAATTTAAATTTGAAAATTTAGTTCAAAAAGTTTCACTCACTAAAAACCAAGAAAACATGTTAAGATTGTCTTGATAATTTAGTAAAATTATTCATATGTCATTTTTAACATGTAGGAATCAATCTCACATCACACTGACACACGATGTGACTAGTATGAGTCAAAGTACATGTTTTTAGTTTTAAATGAAATTTTAATATAAAAAGATAAGTGAGAAACTCAAAACATAAAAAACATATTCATATAGGTTTTTTAATTTCGTACTATGATCCATAAGTCATTAAGGAACATTTCAGAATAATATTCACCTCAATCCGATGCATGGTGTGACCGGTATAAATCCATGTATGTGTTTTTATTTAAAATTGACTTCAATTTTAGTATAAAAGACAATTGAGAAACTCAAAACAGATTATACACATTTTTATTGTTTTGATAATTTAGGAAAAAAATCCATAATAAAATTTTTATGTGTAGGAATCATCCTCGCCTCAGTCTGATACATGATATGCTCTGTATGACTCAAAGTTCCTATTATCAGTTTAAAATTGACATTTTAGTTCAAAAAGTGTCACTCACTGAATACTATGAAAATGTGATCATATTGCCTTGATAATTTAGTAAAATTATTCATAACTCATTTGTTTCATTTATGAATTAGTCTCACATTAAATCAAAACACAGTGTGATTGATATGACTGAAAGTGAATCTTTCCAGTTTAAAATGACATTTTTGTAAAAAGAAAAGTGACACACTCAAAACTGAGAAGATGCATTCATATTTTATTGATACATTAGAAGAAAATCCATAATTCTTTTGGGATGTGCTGGAATAATCCTTGCCTAAATCCTATTAATGGTGTGACTTATATGAATGTAAGTGCTTATTTTTATTAATAATTGACATTAAATTTAGTAAAAAAGATAACTGACCGACTCAAAACTAAGAAAACACATTAATATTATTTTTATACTTTAGTAAAATGATCCATAATTTATTTGGTACATGTAGGAATCAGTCTCACCTCAATGTGATACCCTATGTTCCCGATATAACTCAAATTTCTCGTTATAGGTTTAAAATTGAAATTTTAGTTCAAAAAGTGTCACTCAATAAAAAAGGAAATGAAACCATATATTCTTATTAATTTAGAAAAATGATTCATAATTCATTTATAACCTATAATAATCAGTCTCACATAAAACTGACACACGATGCGACATATATTACTCAAAGTGCATGTTTCCATTTTAAAATGACATTTTAGTAAAAAAAGTGACATAATATAAGTGAAGAAAACACATTTTAGTTGTTTTGATACTTTAGTAAAATTATCCATATGTCATTTGGGATGTGTAGGAATCATCCACATCCAAATATGACGTATTATGTGACTGGTATGACTCCAAGTATGTCTTTTTTATTTAAATTTTACATTATTTTTAGTAAAAAAAGTCAACTGATTTACTAAAAACTAAGAAAAATTATTCAGATCGTTTTGATTCATTACGAAAATTATAAATATATAATTTTTATGTTTATTAATTATCCTCACCTCAATCTGATATAGGATGTTACCGGTATGACTGAATGTTCCCATTACCAATTTAAAATTGACAGTTTAGTTCAAAAAGTGTTACTAAAAATCCCTAAAACATGATCGGATTATCCTAATAATTTAGGATAATGATTCATAAGTCATTTTTAAAATTTATGAATTAGCATCATGTGAAAATGGCACAATATGTGACTAGTACTACTCAAAGTGAAAGTTTCAAGTTTAAAATTACATTTTAGTAAAAAGGATACATAATGGACACAAAACTATTCAAACACATTCAAATTGTTGTGATAATTTAAGAAAACGATCCATAAGTCTTTTGGGATGTGTAGGAACTATCTGCACCTAAATCTTATGCACGATGTGACTGGTATAACTCCAAGTGCATCTTTTTATTTAAAATTGACATTAATTTTAGTAAAATTAACACATTATGTTAACACATGTCAACCAACACAAGGTACACACCAAGTTATTTTTAGTGTGTTTTTTGGGTCAACATTTGGTATAACTAAAGCGATAAAAAAATTTCATGATGTTTATCCAGTTGTACACATCATGTGATAGGCTTCATTCCACACCAGGTACACACTGAGTGATTTTAGATGTTTTATATTGATATATATGATTAATAATTAATACTACATACATTCTATAACTGCATGATGTATAACTTTAATCATAAATGTTTTTTTATTTCATGGGAATTTCTAGTGACACACATTTCATATATTTATTGCATGTCAAGTGGTCATATATAATGTTGAGGCTACAAGTTTTAACCCACAGAGCTACATAGAGTGTAGATCATGACAACCTATGTGGGATTATATTCCATGAATGTACATGACACATGAAAAAGACTGTACAATGTTTTTTCACGTAATATATCTTGTAACATTACATTTTGTGTAAATATTAAATTTTAGAAATGGATTTTATTTAGAATTAAGTTACATGTCGTGTAGTCTGCTAAGTACACATTATATACTTATTGATTTTCAAAATAAAATAATTTTTTTTTAAAAATAATATAAGATTAGAATATAATTCTATATCAAGGAATTTTCAGAATGAAGATTAATATAATGAATTAATGTATCCATTAATTCAGTAATCCCAGTAAATATGTTTTAATTAAAATGAATTGAAATGAATTTTAGAAATATTATATTTTTAGGTTCTTATGTGTTATGATTGATTATAATCTTGACCGACCAATATATGAGTTGAATTTACTTATTTAATATATTTATTTATTATATGGTTATATGTTATATTGTTTTGTTAAATTAAATATAATGATCTATATAACATCCCCTACTCTGTTATTATATATGTCCTTTGTGTCCAAGGGTTATTTTATGTAACCCTAAGGCCTTGGATCCCCTCACATTCATGTGAGTAAAAATCTATAAAGGATGGAGCTACCATCATGATGAGGTGGTTTAGGACCCAAGATGATGTGAATAAAACAAAGAAAATAAATAGGAGAATGGATAAATTTTTCAACTTGAACTAAGCATAATCCTATGAAGTGTTTTCTATAGGATCAAGTTTGGGTTTTCACTTCTCAATAAACCAACCAGTAGAAAAAATTCCATGATCATATAATTTGTTTATTTTAAGTTTATCTATGCATGGTGAAATTTTTATTTATTCACACTACTACAAAATAGACCTTTAATAGCACTAGAAATGGTCTTTATCAGCACTAGAAAAGTTCTGACTACATGAGTGTGCTAAAAAGCCCAAGTCTTTTATCAGATTTGAAAAAGAGCTGATAAATGGGTCCTTTATCTATGATAAAAAAGCACTGATAAATGAGACCTTTATCAATGCTTTTAAAAGTAGAGATAAAGGAACCATTTATCAACGCTTTTATTTAGTGCTGATTAATGAACCCTTTGTTAGTTCTAATAGAGGCATTGATAAGGTAGACATTTATCATCGCATTTAAAAGCACTGATAAATGTGTCCTTTATCAGCACTTTGAAAATCACTCATAAATGTGTTCTTTATAAGTGCTTTTAAATGTATTGATAAAGAACCATACTGAATTATTCTATAACAACACACTCCAACACCACTACAATGTGTTGTAACGGCACACCGTAGCACCAGAAGCACTAGAAAAACACAAAATATCTAAAAAAGTCCCAATATATAAATTTGATGAAATGAAATTTAAATCACAAATACAAGAAAAAAACACCATATTATAGAAATTTAAAACATTGTTTTATACAATTATATAAATAAAAATTATTACATACATTAAAAAACATCAATATTCTTTTGTCTTTTAATCCTAACCCAAATCATGAAATTACCAAACACACCACCTCTTTCTTGAGAAAGATAGTGCACCTATACAAGAAAACTATTCTTATGTCAGTAATAATATAATGAAATAAATTAAAATAATGTGTTAATTTTACTAAAGTTTATGTAAATATGAAATAAAAAGACACATGTGGAGTTGTACTAGTCACAATGTGCGTCATATTGATGTTCCTCTGATTCCAACATGTCTCAAATGAGGTAGAAGAGTTATGCAGAATTTTTGGTGCAAAATGGAATGAAAGATGATCAAAGAAACCCAAATCGAACAAAATAATCGACCTATATAAAAAAATTATTATTTAAGTAATATTAAAAATAAATTAATTAAACATAAATTTGAAATAATACATTAATTCTATTGACAATTATTTTACTATGAAAACATCAAAATTACCTCTGTCATTGAGAAGAGGCAGTTTCATTTCTCTTTCTGCAAAGGTAGCGGAAAGAACATGAAGGAAAGTGATAAATGATAAACTATAGGGGTGATGAGGTTTTGGGGGTGTTCTATCCATCATTCATGCCTTTCTAAATGAAAAATTTGCAAAGTCATGACACATGGACATAAATATTCTAAAATAAATGAACTTTGTAAGGAATAATAGAAATTATATCAAAGTTCTATTATATAATTTTTTGGTAAAATAAAGAAAGTATATCATAACATTACCTTTACTTCTTTCTAACTAGTTTTCTTCATTATAGTTTTTTATTCTGAGGGATTGGTAACATCATCATATGTAGAATATATTGTCTGCATGAGTAGTAAAACATTTAATTTAGATTATGTTAATGCAGTAGCGAATATATAATATTATGATGAAAACATAATATATTAAAAAACACTTTTATCTTCTCATTAAATATCTTTGTTTTATTAATGGTTTTAAGGATTTGGTTCCTCTTTTGAGAATACAAATACACTCTTTGTGCCCCCTATAATGTAGAAGACGTTGTCTACATTGGGACTGACATAAAATGATTGTGATGTACCAATAAAAGGGTTAACCTCAATTGAATTTTCATATGACTCAACATTTGTTTTATTCATGAGCAGAAAAATCAGCCAATTATTGTTTTTTGGATCAGTGACATAAAATACTTTCACTGCATGTGATTCTGTTATGAACGACTCACCTTTTTCCCCTTCCACACTGAAGTTCACCTTCACAAATCCCATTTCAACAACTTTCACTCCCTTGATATTGTCAACCCATTTTAAATAGAAAATAAACACTTGAAATGTTGTATAATCAATCTTTTATATATGCTAGATAATGCCAAAATATGACATATTTGAATAAATTGGATTTATATCCTTGGAACTAGATATACACATCGCTTCAGCCATAAGTGTAACACCACTGTTTTTCATCATACAAAAGTCATCGTATTATTTTAAATAGAATTTATAACCATTGATTAAAAGATATAACATTTTCATTCAATCCTATGTCTATCTGTTGAAGTCATTCGACATTTGAATATAGATTTTTAGATAACTCCTTATAAATGTGATCTCTAAACCATCCTATACACTATTGATTATGTTTATTTGATATCCATCCTTCATCCCTTTATGGATTAAAATCTATAATAATTTCTTTGTGGGGTTAAATGTTTGGATCAATATCTTTACAATTATGAAATATATAAAGATGTGCTTGATCCCACTCTATCAAGGTAATTGTAACAATATATCTTTTAGAAATCCCTTTGACCATAAAGTATTCGCTGTGATAAGACTTTGCGAGACCTATGCTTTCAACATCTGATAGGTAATCGGTAATGAATCCAATAGCTTCTTTAACCATATATATTTATTCAATACAACCTTCTATCCGACTTCGATTCTTGACATACCCTATCAAAATAGTCAAATACTATTCAATGGGGTACATCCATCTATAATGGACAAGACCACAAAGTTGAACCTCTCTGAACAAGTGAACCATTATATCAAATAATAATGGTGGGAATAACATTTCTAATTAACATAATATGACTGAAATATCTTTATTCATGATAAGAAACTTCACCAGGTCCATCAATTTACTTCATAAGGCTTTAAAAAAGATGCAGAGTCTGATTAATGTTTGTCATACATTTTGAGGAAGAATGAAATAGAAAGAAACATGTATTAAATCTTGCATCAAAACATGATAGTCGTGTGATTTTAGTATTTTTAGCTTCAAATTAGTCATTTACATGACATTCTTAACATTTAATTAATATCCCTATGGAAGTTTTACACTATTAAGGAAAAGGAAAATTTGAAAATTATTTTTTCTACATAAAGTGTAAGTTATTAGAGGAAGAAAATTCCACCTTTTACCCTTCACTAGTGCCAAATATCCCCTTATCCCCATACTAATAAAGTACAACCTAGCCTTGATTCCATATTCCATTTTTCCAGGAATATTTAGTAAGTTTCCAAAAACACTATCATGTTCATTTTTTTTATACATGCATGAAATCAATAAAATGTCTGACCTACAAAAAATTACAGTATAGTAATTCAAAGATAATTGATCTCTTATTATAACCTAATTTTGTAAGGTGTATAAAAATGGTTTACCAAAAAAATTGTCAATCATTTTTACTTTTTTTACAGTTGATTACCCATTTCTAGAGATGGTGTTTACCTCCTTTGATATTCCCATTGAATGCTGTCATATAGGATCAGTATTTATGTCATCGAGGTAAAAATTTACGATGTCCAAAAGACCAGTCTTTGAGGAAGGTTTAAAACAAACTAGGTATGTGAATTTTTTAGAAACGGGACACCCCGACATTCCTTTAATTCAATATTCTGATAAATTTTCATCATCAGGGAAGTCATTTATTATTATATACAACATGGCCCTCAATGTGAATTCTTCACTCTTATGAGAATTAAACATTGTAACACTTGTATCCCACATCTATTTAAGATCTTTAATCAATGGAGAAAAATAGATATCCATATCATTACTAGGTTTCTTTGGTCCAGATATAAGCAAAGACAACATAATGTATTTACGCTTCATGCATAACCATAGAGAAAAGTTATCATTTAACCAAATGATGAGCCATGTACTGTTATTACTACTCTATATGCCAAAATGATTTATTCCATATATAGATAATAAAAGATGAAGGTTAGTCAGCTCATCTCCAAATTTAGGAAACTCGTAATTAATTTTTTTCCACTAAGAAGAATCTACTAGATAATGTAGGTTCCCTTATTTACTTATTTTATATGCATGCCATATTAATTATATTGAGGTTTCCGAAAATCCATATAGTCTTATAAACCATGAAATGATAGAAAAGTACCATACATATTTCAAAGGACTTGATTCATTTTTCTTGTACCAATCCACACCAAACATAGGGAATTTTCTGAGTGATTCATGGTAGTTGAGAAATAATACACAATCATTTTGAAAAACATGTATTTTTTAAGAGATAATTTCAATTGAACATAACATTATTTTAGCATCATATGTTTAACATGGAAGTTCATTTTCTTCTGGTAACATATCTTTCAGAAGACAGAGTATTTATGTAAAGCTAGTTTCACTCCATCCACTGCCAGCTTCCATATTATATAACTTTAATACAGCTAACAATGTTATGTATTTAGTACAACTGGTATACAATGGTTTCTTGAAAAGAATATTTAACTCCTCAAACAACTTTGGACAATCAATAAGGTCATATTCAATTTCCATTGTCATTTTTTCCATGTTATCTCCATCGTTTACAATGGTATTCATATCAAATGATTCATAAACCGTAGTATCACCCCAATTAATGCCCACATTCTTTTTTCCCCATGTATAGTCCAATATTTACAAATTTGATTTATTTTTTGACAAATCAAATGTTATTCCAACTCTTCTAGACTAATTTGTCTTAAAAAACAACATAAACATGGATAGAGTATTTTTTAAGGCTCATCTTCATGCTCTCTTGCAAACATTATGAACCATTTTACTCCATCTGCATATTCATTTTTTAAAATTGTTAGCATGCATCCATTTTTGGTTCATATACATCTTACTGGGTTCATAAAATATTAATTTTATAAAATAAATAAATACATACACACAAGGTATTCCTTTACAAAATATAATGTTATATAAAATTCTAATTAGGGAAACTCATGATTTTATTCTTTCAAAGAATTTCCGTATGTTAAAGAAAATAGGTAATTGAATTTTAAAAAATAATTACTCTATATAAAATATTTATTAAATAACATAAATAAATTAAAATATAATATTGGAAATTAAGGAGTAATAAGAAAATAAAATATGATAAACAAGAATAAGAAACACTCATTCAATGAACTAGATCAATGGTTTTATGGATTGAGGAAAAATTATAAGGATAAAAGGGAGAGAACTATCATTCTTTTTGTAGCATTTTGGTGCATTGGGAAATAAAGGAATAAATCTTTGTTCAAGGAGATTAATACTTCAATGAAGGCCATGATTTTAAAAACAATATTGTTGTTTCTTAATTTTGTGTAGTCTTTCAAGTATTTGGATACTACTCCCTCTCTCATTTTCTACAAGGTCACTATGAGTTCCCCCACTGCTTTCGTCAACCCTTCCCTTGGTGTCTGGATTTGATAGCTCCCTCCTAGTTCTATTTTAAGATTAATATTGATGGGTAGTGTAGCATGAGAGTATTTTAGAAAGGTATTATTTTTTGAGACAATAGAAGATAAGTTAACATTTCTTTCTCGACTACCTATGGGAATAGTGACTCTCTTCATGCAGAATCCAATACTATGTTAATAGGTCTGTAGCTATGTAGAACTAATAATATCTATCTTTCTAATTTAGTAACTAACTACCAATACCTTTAAAATTATCTTCATGTTCACAACTCCATAACTTGAAACATCACTTAACATGTTCAAAATTTCAGGAACCTTATTAGCAACAACCTTGACATTACTTAGACATGCTGTGAAGGAAAAAAAGAGGCTGACTTTCTTGCTTCTAGGGCTCCATAGGATGATTTGTTATCTTATTTTCCTTCACCAATCCATTATATGCTTGGTGTCACTTATATTCTTTTTTTGAAAAAATCTATGTATATAATTTTAGGATTTGATACTCCACTCAATTTTTTATTTAACTATGAGTTAATGTATTTATAAAAAAAATATTGCCAAAAAACATTTATGTAATTTTATAATTCCTTAATCTAGGATATGATAAGGGAAATATATATCATTTATTGTTAGGTCTACTAGGCAAAATACCTGGGGGGGGGGGGGTTGAATCAGGGTATGATAGATTAAAACAACTACCCATTTTTGATATTTTTTTGTTGTTAGACAAAACTCCCTTTTCTCTACATCCCATTACAGAGTATGAAAAAATATTAAATCATGCATTGGACACATCAATTTTACTTGTTTCACCCTCAATAGGCTACATCCTAGGACAATACATAGATAATGTGCCGATGTACCAAATCCACTATAAGTGCACTTCTGTTTACAATTTCAAAGTGGGCACACTGTCCCTCCTGGTTTACTACCAATCACAATTTGAAAGATCACTACTCACTAAACTTAAGTGTGCTCACTACTTCTTCAAAAGATCCACTCACATTTTATTGAATTTTAGGTCGCTTCATTATCTCTAATGAATGTATTCTCCACTTTATGTAAATGATATATTGAGGTTCCACTTTCATCCATTGATGAATACAACTTTACCACATTATTACTGGGAAACATAAAATCTTTCATGAAACCCTTAATGCATCTTGCACACAACTTTAATGCCATGCATGGAAGATTCCAACTTTTTCATGAAACACCCCTTCCACATGACTTTAATCTTACACGCATCTCAAATATTATGTGCAGCTTTCTTATCTTTCATGAAACTCAAAATATTTCTCACAACTCCCTATGTTTAAAATTATTACACGATCTGGAGCTCGAATTCTCTATAAGTGTTGAGCTGTTTCAAATGAGGGGGGTCACCTATTATTTATAGGATTTTCCAACCCCTACGTGGGAGATTCACCTTGTCTCAAAAGATCCTCTTCAACCACACAAAACCCCATATGACGTTGCATTGGGAACATAAGTTTCTTTCACGCCACCTGATCTTTCTTGCATATATCCAAATATTTCACGAACTTCATTCCTTTTCTATTATCCTATATTCTGATCCTGAAACATTCCTTGCATGAAAGTTCCCATAACATCTTTAATCTTTCTTTGAAATTCCTTTTCCAAAAACAACTCTCTCTATATTCTTGATTTTGAGGCCTAAAAATTTGGCAAACACTAGAAAACGGTGCCACCTTGTAACTGTTATTTTTGTATCGCCTCCAGATCATCCATTCTTTTTTAGTGGTTCTTTTTCCACACAGGTTTTAAAAAATATATCTGGAACTCAAAAACTCACCATGAAAACCATATTTTTCAACAAACAAACCCACTTTATCAACAAACACAATCACCTTAAAAATTATTCAATGTTACCTTTCTTGATTTTTCCCAACATTTATACTAGAATATCTAAGTGCCTAGATATTCCAAATCAAAGAATAAGACCTGTTTGAATTTAAAAAAACAGTAGGATATATAATATAATCATTAATAACATCACAATCAGCAATCATTAAAATGTAATAAATATTATTCAATTTTTATTGATAAAGGAATGTTATTTTTCTACATCACTTTCCTTATGATATAAATTGGAGAAATAAAATCTCATATCTTGGAAAAAATTCTAGAAGAATTATAAAAACTAATGAATTATATTATACAAATAATTGAAGTTGAATTTTTTAGAATCCCTTATATTTGATAATCAACCACATAGAGAGAGTGAGGGTGAGAAATATTCTTATAGAATTCACATAGGGAATGCATCATATTTTTTATGAATCATATTATTAGTTATGTCTCTAATATGAGGATACATAATAAGGACCTGGTTGGATATGCTATGTTGAATTATCTTGAAGAATAAGATGATGAAAGGAAGATAAAGGAAAATAATAAATGATATTATCACAAAACTATATCGGTTTAAAACAGAATATGGATAGCATATTGAACCAAGCCTAAATTACCCAAAAAACACCAGGTCAGATCATTATATGACCTCTAACACACCACAAAGTCACTAAATGATGGTTTAAACTTTGGGTGTAGAAAAACATAAATGGTAGGTGGTACCCCCACCAAAATATATACAATTAGTACCAGATGTCAAACAAAATTCTAGCAAGACCCTTCGGGTCAATGGGCTTGCAGACCCAAAATCATCATTACCTGATATAGGCATACCTATTAGACAATAAACTATGGAAAGAAATGATTCAATAGTTATATACTGACACATATATATCACGTTAGTATAAAAACTCACATATAGTCTATGAGGAATATGAAATAGATAAAAACCAAATATTCAAACATAAAATAAAGTAAAGGCACCATAATGATTCAAAAAGTGAAGGATTGATGTGATAAAACCTCATGTGCTTAACTGGGGATGGCCCCTTTAAATTTTTTCTATAAGAAAACTAAAGACCATAATGAATTATAAGAGAAACTAGATCATATGATACATATAACAAATAAAGAAACTTTCATCACTCAACTAACTTGGTTCCTAAAAAATATCATCTGAAGTTACATGTTCACTAAGGTGTTCATGAAAGGTGTCAACATATATATTATCACTAGGTAACCACTAATGTGTCTAAAATCAATAGTTAGTAAAAATAATATAAATGAAAATTCCTATACATTTATATATATATATATATATGAAAAAATAATTTAGTAAGAGGATATAAAAAATAGCAGTAAAAAAATAATGAATTAAATCCAAGGTTTAGTGTCAGATATAAACAATGGATCATACATTAGTAGTCAATACAAACAACAGACCAAAAATAATTCCCAAAGAAATGGATCACAAACAAATAATAAACAATAAAACATAAATAAAGGATCATAAACAAATCATAGAAGAATAAATCAAGAACGAAACCAAAAATAGACAATGAAAATTGAATGGCCTACCTTGCTAGGTTGAAGAAAATCCAACACCCTCTTTAGAAACCTTAATTGCAATCAAACATAGGATGTCAGATGAGATGTTCTAAAAACCAGAGATCGTTAAGTGGTCTGATTAGAGCTTTGATTCACTGAGAAGGTGCATCGATAGTGGGTGGCTTCCATGGAAATCTTCTGATATCGTGAAGGGTTCACCAATGGTTAAGGTTTTTAAAATTGACTAAGACACTTTTATCATCGCTTAAAAATAAGAACTGATGAAGAGACCTTTTATCAGTTCTTATTACTTAAGCACTGATAGGGTTAGGTCTTTATCAGTGCTAAAAAAGAACTTGTAAAATCAATATTTTCCAGTGCTAAAGTTATAACACTGGTAAATATTTATTTTATCAGTGTCGAAAAAGCACTGATAAAGATGCTTTTATCAGCAATTATTATTTAAGCACTGATAAAGGATTTATAATAATAATTATAAATATTTTTTAAATATCTATATATACTTAATAAATATATATAAATATAAATATAGTAATTTTTTTCATTTTAAAATATATTTATTATAATTTTATAATTATTTATTTATAATTATAGAAATATTTTTAAAAAAGTATATTTATATCATTATATATATTTATATAATTTTACATATATATATTTAGTATATATATATATAAATATAAATATAGTATATAAATTCATTATATATGTAAATTTATTATAAATTTAATAATTATTTAAATATATATAATTATTTTATTATAATTATATAAATACTTTTAAAAATAATTAATTATTTATAATAATAAATATATAATTTTATAAATATAGTAAATGTACATTTATAAATATATTAATTTATATCCATTTTTTATAAATATTTTTTTGACATTATTAATCAATATCTAATATTAAGCATGTGAATATATGTTAAAAATGAGTGAAATTGAATTAATTAAGAATAAGTACACTTTAACAGTATTAAAAAAAGGATAAGTTTTGTGTTTGTGAACTGTATATAAAAATTCATTAATTACATATATTTGAGATCAATATAACACACATTTTATCTATGTTAAATTGAAAAATCAAATGACATTAAATTATATGTCGAGTACTATAAAATTAGTAAATATTTTTATTTCATTTGATTTTTTATGATAAACCATTATTAAATAAATATATGACTATTTAATATATAGTGCATAAGTATTTTGTAATATATAAATCATATTTATATACATTAATATATATCTATATAGTTAATATATACAATTTAATACCATTAATTATCATAGTTATCTAATTAATAAAATGTTTAATATTTAATAATATATAACTAATATATTCACTTCTATCAATAATTATTTAATTAATAGATTTTTTAATATTTTTTTAATAAAATCATTTTTTATTTATTTAATTATTTCATTTTATTTATTTAGAACTTTATCAGTGCTGAAAAAATTGATGATGAAATAAATATTTATCAGCACTAAAAATAAAGTGCTAATAAAGGGTACCCTTTATCAATGCTAAAAATAAAGAGCTAATAAATGATACCCTTTACCAGTGATAAAAATAAAGTTTTGATAAAGGTTTCCTTTATTAGCACTAGTAATAAAGCACTGATAAAGGTTACCTTTATTAGTGCTGATAAAATGTTAAATTTGTTAGTGCTTTCTTTAGCGCTGATAAATATGCCATTTATCATCATTTTTTTCTATCACTGATAAATACTAGCTCTATTAGTGGCCACTTTTGTAGTAGTGTTAATGCATGATTTATATATATTTTTAATTAATTATTTTCACAATAAATTAATAAATTAACAACCATACTAAGATAATATAAAATAAAATCACAATCTGTAAATTATATTATCATACATGGTCAAATTATTTTATAAATTCCACATAATATAAAAAAAATATGAATAATAAAATAAATAATAATTATATATAATTAAAATAAAATATTTTAATCAAAATATTAAGTTATAAAAGTCATTCCATAACTTGAGTTAGAATGAAACCATGGTTTGAATTACTTGTCTGGCCCTTGTCAGGGTGATTTAATTTTTTTGGGATTTATAATAATAGTATTGGGTCAATATAACCAAGTTAGAATCAACATTGGATTTACATAGTTGGTCTTTATTTAACATGGAGGCACGTGTTGAGGAAATCTAAGTTTAGGATTTCTGGATCAAGGTTTCCACTCAAAAGATAAATGAGTTATGAGGTAATGTATTTGGAAATAAAAGAATACCTAATACCTTAAAATAATTAGAAAAATCATCCATCTCAGTTATTTGATGGGAAATATGGATCCTTTCCACTAGAATATCCAAGATACTAGACATTTTGAATATAATAGTAATGGATATTAGGATTTCAGAAAATAGTGTGAGAATAATGAAATAAATTAATTATGTCATTACTGATATTAAATAAAAGTTACTAAAAATATAATTTATTTGTTGTAGAAAACTAGAAAGCAACTTGACCTCAACACTTTCCCAATGATCTATCTTGGAGAAAAATAATATCATGACTCGTTCTATCTTCCAATAATTCAATAGGAGTTAATGATTCTTCTATGATAAGAGTAGAAGTTTTATATACTAGAGTCCGAAATTTATACTAATCCCTACTAGGAGGAAAGACGGTAGAAACCAATTTTATTCTCAAAACACATGGATAATTCATTAGATATCCAATGCCTGATGTTATTATCTATAGCTAGTGATCTCCACAATATTCATAAAGACATGGGTGAATACTGTATATTGTCTCACCACTGTGATCAATATTAGGAGAAATCGAGAAAATAAAGGTATAAAATCTCCAAGGAACTCTTTTAGTGAAAGATAGAAATAGAAGATCCAGTTGTAACCCATATATTTAAGATCACTATATACATTAATAATTTAAAAATAATGGTATTGAAGTTTCCTAAGGAATATTCTTAGAATGTTTTCTCTCATCACTTACCTAAAACATTTCTAGTTTTATTAGAAATTTAAACCCAAAAAATACAACGAAGACACTCCAATATCAATTGAATTTGATTATCCAATTATATAAATAAATGAATCATCAAAAACCTTATTTACTTATGTTGGAAAAAATTAAATGAAAGGAGAAAATTCTTATTGAATTTTCTAATCCTAAATATTATTTTCCATACACTATGAGTAAAATAAATATTTGAATAAAGGAAAAAGAGAAGGATTCAATATTTTTTTCTTGTGGAAATAAGGTCCATTAGAAGATGAACTTATCCTTATCAAATGAACATGAGCAATATTAAATTATATTCATTATTTAGTGAAATATATCAATTTCTACAAATTGTTTATTAGATACAGTGTGAGATAGTCACATTTATATCTAAATGTCTGAACCAAGTAGATTATGTAAGATGTTTGAAGGGGATGAGGACCATCATGATTACAATGGGGTGAAACCAACTACACTAGCTATATGATATTACCACACTAAATCACCAACTAGAATGATTTTCATTTTAAATAATTTTTATTATCTTCTCAGGGTTACTAAGATCATCATTTTATGTCCAGTTTAGACATAGGTGGTTTTATTTTCATGTCTGAAAATTAAGAGTGAATCTGTTATATTGATTGTGTATGTAATTGTATGGAACAAATGAATATTAGTATTCACACACTCAAATATGAAAATAAATCTATGTAAATAAGAAAAAAATCATGTTCAAATGAAAAATATCACACTTAATTTTTGCCTCATCAATTTGGTCTTGTAAACTAGATGCAGTTGACATAATTATATCATGAACAGTATTTAGATTCTTTAGAGTTGAAACCCTTAAATATATGTTATTTTTGTCTAAAATAAAAAATAAACAAGGCTCATTTAAGTGTAAAGAGTGAGAGAGCTATAGGGACTCTAGAATTAGTTCACAAAGATATGTGTAGATCATTTACAGTAGAGGACATAGGTGAATACTCATAGTTCATAATTGTTATTGATAAATTCAATCGATATGAATATATCTACATGATGAGTTATAAGTCTAATTACATTGCGAAATTGAATGAATATAGGTATTAAGAAAATAACCAGGTAGGTATGATGATAAAGAAACTCCACTTAAACTAAGGTGGGGAGTATATTAATAGAGAATTCACTAATTATATTAAATATTCTAGGATATTATCCAAACTAAATCCTCCTTATAAACCATAGTGGAATGGTGTTAATGAAAATATGAATTGAAAATTACATGAAATGATGATATTGATAATGATTCATACAAATATTCTATTATCATTTTCGGGATACACATTATAGACTATAACATACACACTAAATCAAGTTCCAACTAAAGTGGAAAGTGGAATCCCATATGCATTATGGTATGGTAAGATTTTTTTGTTCACATACACATGTGTGGGGATGAAAATAATTTGTTATAGTGATTTATATAAATATATATTAATCTCGAGGAATAATGTTTATATTTATAGAATATCCCAAAGAAATAATAGAATAATATATATTCAATCCATTGAATATACTTATAAACATGGTGGGAAAATTGATGTTTATAGAAAGGGAGAACATATCCAAAAGAGATAATGCGAGAAAGATAGACTTTGGTTAAGTCATGGATAAATATATATGAGAGTTACCATGTGAAAAAAATTCTGAAATACCCAATTGAATATGTTTTTCTGTAGACACATGTAATGTGAAGGAGAACAAAAAATATTAGGGAAATCGGGAGGAATGTTTTTCTTATCAAAAAAGAAGGATAAACGTTATTAGTTAAAAATAATAAGACACATTCCTACAAAGACATAGTAAACAATATATAAATTTAAAATTGTAAAGAATATATAAATTATTAAATTTATTGCATGTATCAAAACTAATTTTGGGTTTTGATAGATCTTATAATTTATATAAAACTTATTGGGTTAAAATGGGTATTCAAGAAGAAATAAGAAATGGATGGAAAATTTAATACCGATAAGGAATTAATGGTTTATTAATGGACTAAGTGAAATTAAGAAATAGACTATGAAAAATCATTTTCACAAGACACTATGATGAAATCCATTATATTTACACTTTCTATAGTATCTTACCATGGTTATGAGATTTTGAAAATGGATTTCAATACTTCTTTCCTTAATTGACACCTTATTTAATACATCTATATAAAACAAACATAAGGTTTTACAATAATAAAGGTTTCCAATAAGTTGTGTGATTTATATAAATCCATTTATGGGTTATAGAAAGCATCATGATCATTGAAAATATGTTTTGATAAATCTATGAGGGAATTTTGTTTCATAAAGAATAAATGTTATCCTTGTTTCTACATGAAGTTTAATGGGAGTGAAGTAGTTTTCCTAGGATAATATTTTGGTGATATATTGCTAATTGTAAACAATATACTAGTATTTTAGATAGTTATGATATTATTTAATAAATTCTTCTTTATTAATGAATTTGGTCAAGTAGAATATATTTTAGTGATCAAGATCTATCAATATAAATCTTAGAAGTTACTTGGACTATGTTTTTGTACATACATTGATAAGTTATTGAATATATCCAATATGAAAAAATCCAAGAAAATATTTTTCCTATGTCATATAGTATATATCTCTACAAAACAAATGATCCCCAAACAGAATAATAGAGATAAATAATAAACACAATCCCTTATGTATCATCAATTGGACATTTCATGTAAAATGTGATATATACTAGGCTTGATGTGACCTATACCTTGATCACAGTAGAAATATTTCATGTTGGATTAGGATAGCCAAATTGGTTATATGTAATGTATATAATAAATTACCCAAGTCATACAAAGGATATATTCTTGTTTAAAGTAATAGATAATGAGTTTTTTAGGGGACACATATATTCTAGTTTCTAGAAAGATTAAAATGATATAAAAATCACAATTAGTATGTGTGTTTTTCCTTAATGGAGGACTTGTGTGTCGGATGTTCTAATATAATATAGTGATCTATAAAATCCTAAGTAATGTTAGAATAAATAATTTTTATTCATTACTAATATTTATTAGAGATATATTTATTATATTAATATTATGTAATTTTCCAGTCAAAAAGAAAATATTTTTATTCTTAATAAATGAGTTTACATATATCATATAGTTTCATATAAATTATTGATTTAAGAATTTTATAATTTATATTTTATAAAATTAATTTTATTTTTTAAATCATTATATCAATATTTACTTATAATAAATTTTTGATAATATTATAAAAAGTTTTATTTTTCAGTGAATAATGAAAAATTCTATTTTTTGCAAAACTGTCATTTATTTTCATGGAATAAATGAATATTAAATTCTAACTTATTATTAAAGTAAAATAATTATCCTTGATTTAGAAATAACTTAATTTATTACATATGAATCACCATTAAACTTTATTTTATTATATGTTCATTTTCATCTTAAAAACACATTTCTCTAAAAGCTATTTTTCATTGCATTTTAAATTTTAATATTACTTTAATTTATTCAAATTATAGAAATTAAATATTGAAAAATTTATTCTATATTTATAATATTTATTTAATATTTTAAATAGGTCCCATTTATTTTTTTTCATTGTGAATTGTAATAGTAGTAAATATTTGTCACCTTATTACGGGAAAACTGAGTAATTAAGGTTAAAAATAGTGTGATAAGGCCTAAAACTATTCCAAAAAATTTTATTTATTTTTATAGGTATATTTCCACCTTAACTATTAAATATTAGTAGAATTAATAATTTATTTCCAATTTTCTTTGATTAATACATTGATATTATTTTAAGTAAATATAAAGTAAAAAATGTCACTCTCTTGATTTTAATACCTATAATATTTTGTGTCAGGGATGAAAAAAATTTAATTTAGTCATAAATGTAAATTAAAAACATAAATTATTTTTTATCATTATAATTTATTTTTAATTTTTAGTGATGAAATAATTACCTTAAATGTGTGCACAACACCAATACAATGCTTGCATATGAAGTAGAAAATTCGATTAAATATTTTTAAAAAACACTAAAATTAATGTTTTTGTGTTACTTGTAGTGTAATATTTGTTTTATAGCTACATATAACATAATAGGGATATTTTAATGTATTTTATTCAAATTAAATTTTGTTGATGTTATTTTAAATGTCAAATTAAATGAATAGTTCAAAAAATGACATTAGTGATATTTTGATAATAAATAATTTTTTATTAAATGATTTAAAATTCTTAAAAATGTTATATTTAGTAAATTTAATGGTATATGGGTCATAATATTAACTATGGTCCATTTATTGGACACTTTTATTTTTATTTTATCTTTATTGACACATTTTGTGTAAAAAACATTAATACTATGGTGATAGAAAAAATTGTGAAAGGGGGTTAAAACAAAAATATACTGGTGAGAACATCACCTAAACATGTAAAATGTTTTATTTGATGATATTATTTCAATTAATACTTGTATTATCTTATAAATATATCATTTGGATCCATTTTTCATAGTTAAATAATTTCTATTAAGTTAATACTTTAACAAATTCTTATAATTCCATTCCCCTCACTTATAAAAGGGATCCTCTTATCCTCTTTTGATCGCACATTTTGATCACTCTAGTTCACAAAATACCTACCCAAATATCTCCCAAAATATATTTCCCACTTCCTATAATCATTTTTATTATAAAACCATCCATGAAGGCGTTGATGTTAACATAAAGAGGTTGTCCAAAGAAGATACATAGTTATTAACCAATCATTTTTGATATATTTTTTATTTTACCTCTTTAAAATACTATAAAAAAATGTTTATATAATAACATAAATATCTTAAATATACTGATATGTTATTATATTAATTCCATAATTTATATCCACCTCATCTTCTATCAAATGGGGAACTAAAACATTTCTTGTGTGAAAGTGTGTACCACCACCACTAATAATTCATGTGTTTCAATTTCCATAAATTCCTCCCATTGATGGTTATAATGATGGATTTAATTTATATATAAAATATTTATTAAATAATTAGAATCCATTAATTATAATATATCATTTATTTTCTTACATTTCCATCTATTGAAAAATGATTACATCGTTCACACGTAAGTGTGGATTACCACCTCAATGAAGAGATGTGTTTCGTTTTTCTTAACCACATAACCTGGATTACATATATAAGTGTATTTAATGAAATAATATTATACTTATGATATAATAATAATTCTGGAAATTTAAAATAATTTTTAATTTATTTCAATCATTATCATTGAAAATAGAAATGTTTCTCACGCGTACGTATGACTCACCGTCTCCATGATTATGACATATTTCATTTTCCATAAAAATATTTTCTTGTTGGTTTTAAAAGTATATTTTAATTATAAAAATGAAAATAATTTAATTATAATTATTTTAAATATGATTTAATAATGAACTCTATGACCATACTGAACCTATGAAAGTTATTCTTGACATATTAGCCGAATATCGTCAAAACAACAGACATGAACTAAATTGATCATGTAGCTAAATATAACTTGATAATAAATAAAATTAAAGGTATAATAAACATGATAATATTATAAAAAATTTAAATAAATAATTTTATTATTAATCATGAAGATAAACATTGTACGCGATGATTCATACTCAAGGTAAGGGACACATTATTTTAATAACCTGTTTTTAAATGTTATGGAGATGTATTCTCTAAATATTTTCCTTCCATGTGCATATTGGTAAAAATTGTTTTTATATTTATTTAAATAGACATAAAATAATTATAAATAACATTTTATATATATTTTTACTCTCTTTAAAAGGCATTTAAAAGGTATATTTTTACATATTTTATTTGGAACATTTTGAAATTATTTTAAAAAGGAAAAATGAATGTTTTATTTTAATGTATATGTCATCAATAGTCATTCCCACCACCATAACTATTAATTGATGCTTGGAATACTTTAAAATTATTATTCTTCTCATCAATAAAAATCCATTTTCACTTTTTTCTAGTTAATTTAGTTTTCAAAATGATATTTTATAAGGAAAGGGTATTTCATCATCCAAAAGTATTTTGTGTACAGGTTTAAAAGAGTATTTAAAGGGTTTGATGAAAAAAATGTGCAATAATAATTTTTTTTCTTAATGATATGGTATTTGAGAATTATATTTGATGATATGTGATCCTTATATATCTTATACAATGGGTGATCCCAATACATATTATTCGATTGGCGAGACTGATATATCTCTACAATGTATTGGGTAATGTTCCTTGTCTTTAATGGTAATGAAGAGGGAGTTAACCAGGGAGGTTTCATATTTTAATTTAACTGTGATAAAATTATTTCCAATAAGAGTGAACATGGTTTATGAATATGATGATAAATGTTTCCTAAAAGATTTTTTATTTTCTTATTATGGGTTTTAATGGTTTTTTTTGAGAAAAATGTGTCTATTTATCAAGTTGATATGATTTATTTATTACGATCAAAGAATATTGTGATTAAGGTAAAAAATTTATAAGTCTTCCTATTTTCATTTGAATAATATATTTATTTCTTTTATGTACCTTATTTATATTTTTGACCCGATCCTATGTTTTTAAGGGTTTAAACCTGAGTAAGAACAAAGAAGAAGTCAAGTTCAAAGTCCTGAATATTTTTCATGAAAGTAAAATTTATTTAATTTTAAAACCATTATTTCTTGGGAAAATAGATACTGATTAGAATTGTCTACTTTGTAATATATGGGTTTTTTATGTAAGAGTTATGAACCAATTATGTATACTCAAAAAATATTTTTTCGAATGAAAGAAAGTGAATTATAATCTAACAGAACTAGATTATGTAATATTTAAGGATGGTTGAATATAGATATTATTAGATAAAAGGTCTAGATAATAAAGTCAATAGATTTTAATCAAGATTATAACCATTTTTATGAAGATAATTGGCCTTGTAAGAATTTAAAATTTTTGAGTAATTTTTTCATCATTTTGGGATAGTTTATATAGATTTTTATGGAACTTATGTTCCCCAAAATGTTAAGATTAAGAAGTGGTCAAGGTTAAAATCAATGGATAAATAGTCAATTAAGAAATATAGGGGAAGGAACCCTACATTTTTCTTGTTTAGTAAAAAAAATTCAAGGAATGTTGGTATGATATATAAAGTGTTACCAGTGTGGTAAGTTTAGTCATAGGGATCATGAATATAAATAAAGGATCCAATAATAATCCAAGAATGGGGTAATAGATAGCCAAAAAAATGAGATTTTGTAATCTTATTGAGCTTGGGCATTATGATAATGTGGTTTTGATGTTAGTTTCTCAGGGTGGAAATATTTTAGATCAAAATAAAAATTTGTGGGAAAATTACTTTCTACTAAGGTTGATGTTGGTCCCTCTAATAGTGTTATGACATGTACATTAAATGTCATAATATTAGAACCTGATAATAATATATAACTTTTTGGGAAGAATTTGATTGAAAATATTAAAGTATCCAATATTTATAGGAATCATCCAATTTTTATCAGGAGTTATATTTCTATGAAATCCTGTTGATCTGATCAGAGTAGAGTTTTATGTTATTCTTAGAATGGAATTCCTTTTAGATTATCATTCTAAGATTGATCTGAGATGTAATAATGTTATATAGAATTCCTTCATAACTTAAATAAAATATCAATATGTTGAGAAGATGTTGAGAGGCGTAAATGAATGTTACCTTTCATATATTATTGAAAATAAGGGAACTGTTCATATTATTTATGTATCAGTAGAAAAAGAATACCTATATGTTTTATTGATGATTTTTCCAATGTTATACTAGATCTGCAAGTTAAATTTACTGTTGACATAATTTATAATTATAATACAATTTCAAAACTTCCTTATCAAATGATTTAATTAAAACTTCCATGTTTGAAAAAATTACTTGATGTATTTTCTTGATAAAGGTTTCATTCATCCTAAAACTTATCCCTAGAATACTATAATTTAATTTATTTAATAAAATATGGATCCATGAGGAATTTAATTGATTATAGAGCATTAAATAATATTAGTGTTAAGAATAAGTATATATTACATCATATTTATGACTTGTTTGATCAGGTCGAGGGAGTTTAGTATTTGTTTAATGTTGATTTAAGGTATGGGTACCATTTTCTTAAGGTGAGGGAGGATGAAATTATGAAAAAAAAATCATTTCATACAAGGTATTAGAATTATGAGTTTGTGGTTATTACCTTTTTGTTTAAAAATTCTATAGCTGTATATATATATCTTATCAATATATCTTTCCATAAATATTTGGAAAAGTTTTTGTTGTGTTTATTGATGATATTTAGGTTTTGTAAAAAATTAATAAGGGTCTTGAAAAAAATAAATGGATTATTTTTTAAACCCTAAACTTGAAGATGTTATATGTAAAATTAAGATAATGTTATTTTTAGTTACTAAAAATATCATTACCTAGATATAAGGTATATAAATAAGGAATAAATATTGATAATTATTAAACTAAAGTGGTTTATAAGTGGCTATGACCTAAAAATATTACTAGGATTTATTTTTTTCTTGTATTAACAGGTTATTACTGATGTTTTTTTGAAAACATTACATTATTATCAAGCCTGATAACAAATTTATCATGAAAAAGAGTAAAATTCATTTATAAAAACGAAAGCGTTGAATGATTCCCATAATTTAAAAGAATATTAGTGAATGCTCTAGATTTGGACATACCATTCAGAAATACTAACTTTGTTATCTACTATAACAATTAATTTAAGGGACTAGGTTGTGTTAAAATGAAGAATGATAAGAAAATATCATATGAATCAAGTGAATTAAAACCTTATGATGAAAATTATCCTACCCATGAACATTAACAGGCAGTTTTAGTGTTTTTATAAAAAATTTGGAGACACAATTTATATAGTGTAAAGTGTCAAATATATACTGAGCATAAAATATTGAAGTATATAATCACAGATAATTAGTTGAAAATGATATAGAGGAGGAGGATGTAATTGATAAAGGATTATGATGACACAATTCATATATATATTGGTAATGAAAACAAAGTTGCTGATATTTTATGTTGGCTGGATAATGTATCATTAATTATGATACATCTAGAATATGATATGTTGGTTAATGATTTGATACAAGATGGTTTAGAAAATTTTCATGCAGAAACCCCATTCATTTCTTTCAAGTGTTAGTTCAATTTCCTTTATTAGATAAGACTAAACAAGCACATAAGGAAGACAATGTTTTACATGAAAAGGTGGAATTGGTTATGAAATGTAAGTTTCCTGAATTTAATGATGAAAAGAAGGTAATTTGAGATTCTTTAATAGGTTATGTGTTTCATGTTTCTCCCCAGTTGAAGAAATATATATTGAATGAGGCTCATATCTATCTATATTTTTTACATCATTGGAGCACAAAAATTTATAGGGACCTTTAGGGAAATTTCTAGTGGGATGGAATAAGCAATGATATTAATGATTTTACTAGGACTTGTTTAACTTTCCATTAGGTAATATTTTAAAGATATTTACCTAAGGGGATGTTTCATCATTTTCCAGTGCCATATATTAAATGGGAGAATATATCCATGGATTTCATGGTTATATTACCAAATACATCTCAAGGTAATAATGTAATATGAGTTATTTTTGATCTATTAACTAAATATTTTCATTTTATTAAAATACAAGATAATATTTCATTGGATTAATATTCAAATTTTTTATGTTAAAGTGATAATTAGTTTATATATAGGCTCAGTCTCCATTTTATCTGACCATGATCCTAGGTTTACCTCAAATATTTGAAAAACCCTTCAGAAGTCAGTGGGTAATGAATTAAATTTCATTATAGATTTTCATCATTATTTTTATAGACCTTCATAGACAATGATTCAAGATTTAAAGGATATTATTAATGATTTTTCATTGTATTACTAGGAGATTTTGTGTCAATATCTTTCCTTGGTTGAGTTTTTTATAATAACAATTCTCATTATAATAAATATATGGCACCTTTTGTGGTATTAATTTAAAAGCAGTGTCAAACTCTAGATTATTGGGATAATTTAGGTGAAATAAAGTTTTTTGGGACAATATTTGGTAGATTAAATATTTTATATGAATAATATGATTCAAAAGTACATGATAACGACTCAGAGTAGGTGGAAAAGTTATGCAAGTAACCCTAGGAAATATCTCTCTTTCGATGTAAGTGATCATATTTTTTTTAAAATATACTAGTAGAAAAGTATTGATAATTTTAGTAAAAAATAGAGACTAAGTCCACAGTTCATTTTACATATGAAATCTTGGGGAATGTTGGATCAGTTGTCTGTTGAGTATCCTTTCCTCTGATTTTATCTAAGGTACATGAGGTATTTATTGTGTTGTTCTTAAAAAAATATGTTTCAGATGTATCTGATGTTTTGATCCCTGAAGTAGTATAGTTGGAAGAAAATATTTCATATATAGAATAACTTATATATATTATTGACTATATAGAGAAAATGTTGCAGAACAAGGCAATTCAACAAGCTATGATTTTGTAGGAAAACCATATGGTTGAAGAAGAAACACTGGAATCAGAAAATGTTATTATGGAAAAACATATAAACTTGTCTAAGTAATGAATAAAAATTGTGAGGACACAATTTCAAAATGAGATAATAGTGTAAAAAATAATTTAATATTGGAATAAATCATTTTCATTCCTTATTAAAATTCATTGATTAGATTATATATATATATATTAATTATAAGCATATTAAGTAATTTTCCATTAAAAATAGAAATAATTTTATTCTTACAAAAAGTGTTTACATATTTTATAGGGTTTTATTTAAATTATTTATCTCCAAATTTTGAAATTATTATTTTTCAAAATGAATTATATTTTTTAAATCATCATATCAAAATTATCTTTCGGTGATTTTTTAATAATTTTATCAAAAGTTTGATTTCCTGTGATTAGTAAAAAATAATTATTATTATATAGCTATCATTTATTTTCATTAAATAAATTAATTTCAAATTCCCATTTAATTTTAAATTAACATAAATATACTCCTTTTGAAAAAAATTAATTAATGAAATATGGATCATCATTATACCTAATTTTTTATATATGTTCATTTAATGCTTAAAACACATTTTCATAAAAACTATCTTCCATTGATTTTTTCAGATTTTATTTAAATTAATTTTTTTTATTAATGAAATTAAATCTTGAAAATGGATTCTAAATTTGGAATCAGGCTGTAAAAAATTTGGTAAATAGATACGTTTTAATTTTTTTCATTAGGAATAGTTACTATATTTAAAAAGTGTAACCTTGGAAGGGGTAAATTAGGTAATTAAGGTTAAAAATAATGTTACGAGGCATAAAAATATAACTAAAACAAGTTTTTATTTTATTAAATAAGATTTTTTAGACCTTCACTATCCAATATTTAAATATTTGGAAATTTCTATCCACATTCATTTGATTATTACATTTATATTATATTAAGTAAATATAAAGTCAAAATGTCACTCACTTGATTTTAATATATATAATATTTTATGAAATGTACAAAAACAACCTATATTATTTTATAAATTATCCTTTTAAAGATAAATTATTTTTTATCATGTTAATTTATATTAAATATTTATTAATCAAATAATTACATTAGTGCTTATACAGCGTTGACATTGAGTGAGTGAAAGGAGTAGAAAAATCAGGTAAATAAAATTTAAAAAAATATTAAATGTAATATTTTTAGATGATTTCAAATTTGTCCTGAATTTTATAGAAATATTTATCATGTTAGAGTTGTTTTAATGGATAATATTTGAATTAAATTTATTTCTTGTTATTTAAAAATTAATATTAAATTAATAGTTTCAAAAATGACATTAATGTTATTTTATAATAAATAATGATTTATTAAATGATTTAAAATTAAAAAAAATCATACCTCTAGACATGTTAATGGGATATAGTTGATAATATCAACAATAGTCCATTTATGGTATACTATTTATTTTATAGTAATATTATTGAATCCTTTACTATAAATAACATTGATTCCATAGTATTAGACAAAAGTGTTATAAACAGGTTAGGACTAAATGTTAAGGGTGGAAACATCACATAAGATTGTCTAAATTTTATTATATAAAATAATTTTAAACTATAAAATTTATATATTTTAAATATATCATTTTTGATATATTATTCAATGATAATTAATTTATATTAATTTAATACTTTATGAAAATTTAATAATTTCCTTCCCACAATAATAAAAGGGCACATCCTCTATTCTTTTACTAAAACATTCAGAGCACTCTAGTTCAGACAAGCTATATCCAAGTCTCTCCCCTCCTTATCTACCCATGTACTAGAGGCTTTTTTTTTAATTTTAAATCTATACTAGTAATGTTTTTAGTTTAAACCTAAACATTTTGTATGAAGAAGAGGTATAGTTATTAAAAAAATGTTTTCTATTTATTTAATCTTCTACCTCATCCAAATATTACTCAACTATGAAAAAATAATAAAACCACTTTCCCCTATATAATGAGATGTTATATTAATGTCATAATTTATATCCATCTCTACTTCCATTATATGGGGAGTTAAAACATCAATCATTGATACACGTGTACTAATAACTCAATGAACTAATGTGTTTCATTTTCTATCACCACCTCTCAAGACAATTTATAATGATATATTTAATATATATATATATGTATATATATAATACTCCTTAAATAATTATCATTTTATAGAGATAATAGATCACACATATTTTTACTTTTCCATCCATTTAAGAAAGATAATGTCGTTGGTCTGTATGTGTGGATTACCACCTCTTCGAAGTAATGAGACACATTTTTCATCACATGGGTTATATATATTAGTGTATTTAATAAAATTATATGAAATTTATGATATAATAATCACTATAAAAATATAAAATAATATTTACCTTCTTTCCATGATGATCGTCAAAAAATTGAAATGTTACACATGTATATTTACGACGTACTGTCTCCATGATTATAAAATAGTTAATTTTTCATAACCACCATTCATGGTTGATTTTAAAAGTATAATTTATGGATAAAAATGATAATTATTTAATTTTATTTATTATATTTATGATTTAATAATGACATATTTTACCATGGAAAACTCACTGAACCCATTTTGGACATATCAGTCGAATATCATCAAACCTACTGGTGTGAACTTAACTGATTAAGTAATAAAATTTTACATGATAATAAATAAAATAAAAAGGGATAATAAAAAAAAATTCTTAATAAATTAAATAATTATCATAATTTTATTATTAAGGAAGATAAATAATGTACATGATGAGTCATACTCAAGGTAAGGGTCACTTAACATTAAAAAACCCAATTTAAATATTTTTGAGATCTATTTTCTATATGTTTATCTTCCATGTCCATATTCTTAAAAACCCTTTTTATATGTATTTATATCAAAAAAATAATAATAAATGAAATTTAATATCTTGTTTTTATTTATTTCAAAAGTTTTCTAAAGGAATATTTTTACATATTTAATATAAAATGTTTCGAATTTCTTTAAAAAAGGAATGTTCCATTTTAACATATATGGATTTAATGGAATTTCCCACCACTATAATTTTTTTAATGTTTGGTTTTATTTACAGTATTAATTTTTTTCTTCCAATAAAACCCTTTTTTGCCATTGTTCTTGGTATTTTAGTTTTGAAAATGAGTTTTTAAAAAGAAAGAGAAAATCCAAATGTGTTTTTCATATAAAAATAAAATATTTATTCAAGGGTTTTATGATGAAAATGTTTAGGAATAAAATGTTTTATTCACTAAATGATACTTTGTCATTATATATGAAGATGGATAAACTCGATGTAGCTAATTCAGAAGGCGATCTTGATACATCTTATATGATGGGTGAACCCGATATAGCACTCCAATGCACTGGGTAATGTTCCTTATCTTTAATAGAAATTGGGAGAGAGTTAACTGGGGAGGTTTCTCCATTGTATTCAATTGGGATCGAGTTATTTATGACATGAGTGATTACAAGTTATTAATACAATGCTCTATTTTTTTAAAAGGGTTTCTATTTTCTTATTATGGGAATTAAAGTTATTCTTTGAGGAACCACTGTGTGTTTTCAAGAGGATATTATTTATTTCATACACTTATAAAATATTATGATAAAGGATAAAATTTTATGGGTTTTATTATTTTTCAATAGAATAAAAGATTTGGTTCTTTTGATCCTTACTAAGAATTTTATATTCATCCCACATTTTTAGTTATTTTTCATAGGGTTTAAGTATTAGTAAGGGTATATAAGAAGATAATATGAAATTTATAATGATTTTTTTTATAAAAAGAAATTTTTTTTTTGAAATTATATAATATAAAACAAATGGATATTGTGTAGAAGTGTTCACTTTATAATTTATGGGTTTTTATATAATAGTTTTGACCAAATTATCTAAAATTGAAACCTAAATGATATTTGGGAATGAAATAAAGTCAATTATATTGTAACTAACTAGATTATGTGATGTTTAAGGATATTTAATTATATGATCATTGATTATACAACATATTCATTGTATATTATAACATTTTATACAGCCAAAAAAGTAATGTGGAAGTGAAAATTAATTTAGAAGATTGGTGTTGTTCCAGGAAATAAAGATAACATTATTACGTACTGTAATAATACATTAGTTATACCCAAGGAGCCAATGTCACATCAAAAGTTGAAACATATACAACCTAATTATCACCACATAATACAATTTTCTCAAAGGTGTGATGTGATTGTAAGCAAAGTATCCATAGATGAAAATTTGGTTGGCCCGTTGGAAAAAACCTATCTAAGAAGAAGGATTAATATTATATAAGAGCCTGAAGGTTGAAAATTATTAGTAGTTGGATCTACAAAAAGTTGGAATATACTAGTTTTGGTTCCCTGTAACCAACATACTATATACTTTTGATTACCCTAACCTTACTAAATATCCTAATATGTAATTATTATTATTTTTAATAACATTAATTTGATAATTATTTTACTGTATCTATTTTTTGAAGGGTTATAAAATTTTTATACTATAATGAGAACAGATAAATGATAAGAAAATGGTAAGAAAATATTATTAAAAATGTCTTTTATAGTCAAAAGAAAATCTCTTTAGGTATACCAAAATGATGATTTAATTGGAACCATCATGGGTCAATAAAACTTAGTCCATAAAAAATGAAATCTGTGGTGAGATATAAACCATACATAACTTCATAGAAAACTCAGTAAACCCTAATTAAATCCACACGGTTTGACAAAATTACATCGCTACACCAAGTGTCATTGTGAAACCCTCAAACATCTAATAATCATGGTGGAAACCTAACACCTTCTCGACCAACCCACAATGATGTCCACAATATAACCTAACCATCATGGCACAACACACATGTGTATGATAAAATTGAGGGTGTTACACATCTAGTACCTCTTGTGTGGGATTAAGTAAAAGGAACATGGAACAAGATATTGTAGACTATATTACCATGTCTTAAGGAGAATAATCATAGTGTTTACTTAAAAATCATGTCATAAGGTAACTATTTAACTCAAAAAATAATATTGTATTTTATGGAAATACTAACTCATTAGGTCATCACCAAATTCAATAAATCTTACCCCAAAATATCAACCTACTCTAAAGGGATATGATATTGAGCCTATATCAAACCATCACATTCTATAAAGATATCTTGATGTTTCCCATAATTTTAGAACACTAAAACCATAGTTATCCCATGAACATGAAGGGTCCTCTCTTATTGATCCTCTATCATGATTGAGTAATTTAAGAATATATCATAATCTTATATATCCTACTCAATCGAGTTTATGATATGTGATAGATCATGCATATAACTCATCAATTATGACACATGAAAGATATTACACACAAGGTCTAACTATGGGAGGAAATTACAGCTAGAAAGTAACCTCACCCTCCCTGTGTAGAATCATGAATGGTTTAATGTATCTTAGATATTTATTTCTTCTCAAACTAAAACTCTACAAGCCATGTTGTAGTTATACCTTCACGAACACATTATCTCCCTCTACAATCTCTAAGGGATAACTTTTTTTGGTCCACAAAGGACTTTCAATGGAATTGATCTATATTCATCTTCTAATGTATCAACTTCACCTTCTCGATCATTAATTAGACAAACTAATGTCTCATTAGTGATGACTCCCAAAATCATAGTACAACACAAGGTTGACCTGCAGGGTCTCATATACGGGGAATTGAAAGTTGTCAGGACAATAGTGGAGTAATTATTATTTTTATATGGAATCCACTATGAATAAGTGAACCTGCTAAATTTTTATAAAATATAATGCATTATACCTTAGCATATCCTTGATAAATTTGTTGGTTCCCATGATTTTTCCATCTATCTAAAAGTGGACTATCATACTAAAAAAAATTCATTCCAAAATTCTATTCTATGCTCCCCTTGAACGAAGATGTTAAATTTTCATAATGGTTAGAGAAAATCATTGAATGTATCCCATGTGTCCACACATTATTTATAGTGAAGCTAATTTTTATTAAAAGATTATTAAATTATTTATAAGATATATAAATTTTGTGAAAAAGTGTGTTCAATTGAATTTGTTTTCAATATATCTATAAATGTTTTCATAAAATGTTTGGAAAATACTTTAATAAAGTTGTGTAGGAAACTTTCCATATAAAGTTTATATAAGTTTCTTTATATGGTGTAAGAGAAATTACTTATGTAGTATAAGAATGTTTCTTGTTATGTCAAACAATGGTGTGTTATTCTTAAAGTTCCAAACATCATGAATTTTACGATGAATCAAGAAATGATTATATAAATTTTTATAAAGTGATGTTTGTATAGTGGGGGAGAAGTAAAATAGTGAGAGAATTCCGAGATCAAGTGTAAGTAAAACGTTCATCCTGGAGTTATTTGATAGATAGTTTTTATAATGTTTTAAAATTTGACTAGATAGAGAGATCATTGTCATTTGATGGACTAGGTGCATGTTATTAACATAGACATGAGTTAAAAAGTTTGAGTAGCAGGCTATATGAAGTTGTGCATATTAACAAGACATTTTCAATTTTAAAAGAATAAAAAATTTGGATAAGTACAAATAGATATAGTTTTAAAGGATATTTAAAGGTAACTTGTGCTTTGTGTTACCTATATATAGGTATCATAATAATTTCACAAAGGTAGTAGATTATACACTCACATATATAAAGGTTATTTTAGATTTACATAACCTATGTAAAGGTACAAAGGAGAACATTTATATTTTATAATCCAATGTTATTTTGATTAGAGCATCATATGGCTATGTCTATAAATAATTAAAAGGTTTAATTTCCATATGTCAGACACTAGAAGGATCCAAGAGATGGGGATTTTTCAATGAAATTGTATAGATAGCTATAAATTTACTTCAAGTAAACAAGGTCATAAAAATATTGAGATACATTTGAGTGACATAGGATAAAAAAACATTAGACTGAGGTATATGATCTAATCAGATGGATGATCCTATGAACATACACGGGCCTGAGTTTCTAAGGAATAATGATTGGGAAAAAACTTCTTAGGTCATTGATCAAAGGTTTCATATCAAAAGAACAAGTGGGAGAGTTGTATAAAGATCCACTGACTAGAGATATGAGATATCATCAGACAAAAATATACTAAGTATATTAGATGAAGGTTTCCTAGAATAGAGGAACCAAATTGATTTCCATATAACCATGAACATTTGTGAGATCAACTATAAGGTATTGTTTTAGGTGTATCATTTTACATAGAATTCCTAATTAATGAAACAGATAAATATACAATAGATAGATATGTTCTAATGAAGGAAACTGATAGACACAGACAAGATAGATGAAATCTATAGATATTTAAATAAACTATGTAACATATTTAACAATGATGATATTGAGATTAATATGTAGTTTTTTTCTATCATTCAAGGTTAATGAAGTTTGTAGAAATTACATAACACTGAGTTTAAGGAAGTTTTAACAATAGGGGTTCTTTTAAGGAACTTCAAGAATCACTGAGATTATTTTATAAGAGTTTATAATCTACCTGAGAAATTCAATTAAGGGAAAATGTTAGAAATTCTTAGATTCATTGTGCAGAATAATACATTTCAGTTCTGACCCAAAAATTATAAAGTGCACATATATAAAGGGGAGAAACTATATGGAGAATGATGTATGACACTATTCATGTGTATAGAAGAGCTAAAGTGCAGAATAATTTACACCATGAGAAGCCAAACATGTTTTCTATATAGTTTAAAAATAATTAAAATGAACTAACTTTCATTGATCAGATAGGGAGATAAGCTGATTAAGTTCCTACTTGATTAGATAAGGTGTATCAAACTAAACTTACTTCATTAAAAAATAAGAAACAGAAGGAAACATCAGAAAAAGGAACACCAAACCCATCACATTGTGCTGAAGTGCAATAAATATCATTAGATATAGAAATAACAGATATAGTCATTAGACAAAGGTCACTTCTGATGGAGTTTATTGGATGAAGAATGATAAAGAATATCTACGAATCAAGTTCAATAAAATATTAGATTGAAATTTTCTATGACTTCTTAAGATCAGGATACATTTTTAAGTTGAATAAACTCTTTAAAATGTTATTACAGATCTTATATTTTATATAATGGTGAAGGTGATCCAAAACTATTATGGAGAAAGATAATATATTTCTATAGTGGATCAGAAATAAGAAGGAAAGATCTTATAGCTGGTGGTAAAACTAATCACTAAAAAGGATTGTGGTTGGATTGTATAACTAGTTGTGACATCAAATGGATATAGTTAGGACTATTGAGAAGTATAAACAACTAGGATAAAATAGACGATTGTTGTAAGTTAGAACTAGGGTTAATTGGTGAAATGATTTTTTATGTGTATAACTAGTTTCTTCATATTTAAATTTAATTATAAAATAAGTTTGGAAAAGAATCCATGTTGTTGGAAATACCCATCATGGAAATGAGTATGAATTTATACCAAACATTTTAAATATTTTATGTTGATATCTCTTTATATTTGTTTCATATAGAAGATAATGTTTATATTTATAATTGAGTTGTTTGTAACTCTAACAAGATTATGAAGTTAGGAAAATATTCCTTATATAGTTTATAAATTTTATTGTAAAATAATTTTGTTAATGATTCACTCCCACCCCCTCTCAGTAATCATACATTGATTGAGGGTACATCAATTTGAAATAGAGTCTAGGATCCCATTGAAATATACATCCATCAACTAAGGATAGATAAGATAAATTCAATGAATAAATTGGATGTTCATTTATTTGATGGTGGAAACTATCATAGTTGGATGAATATGATGTTTCCCTATTTTCTATCTCTTATCCACAAAGTTAGAGATGTTGTAATAGTGGGATTTCTATTTATTAAAAAGGTTTCTCTGACAACTACTGATAAGATAAATTTTGAAGATGATATAAAAACATAAAATAATATGTTAATGGATCTCATAGAAAATGGGTATAAAAATATTATGTGGTTTAAAACAAAAAAATGTTTGATATGTTGAAAAGAAGTTATGATGGTAACAGAAAAGTTAAGGAAGTTAAGATATTTATTTAGAGGACCAGGTTCAATGAAATTAAAATTAATGATGAAAAAATTATAGATGAATACTTTATAATAGTAAATGATATTTTTATTAATATAAAATTTATTGGTGAGAATCTGTAAGATTCTACTATCATTTTGAAACTCCTGAGAAACTTTTTAGATATATTTTATTCTAAAGTTTCTTCTTGAAAAATTGAGAATATTTATCTCTGGATGAAATTTATAATATTATAATTAGATATGATAGGAAAAAACCATTATTATATGGAAAAAAACTATATAATAAATAGATTTAGAATCCTTTTTAAAATGTAATCTAAGAGATAAATATGTTTTAGAAGAATCAAATTATTTACTAGGAGAGAAAAATTAAGAGTACTTCAATACAATCATCGGCCTTTTTTTCTAAAACACTAAGTATAGAAAAATTGAAAGCTAAACATTCTATCAATTTTTGGAATTATAATGATAAAGTCCATTTTTTATGATATTTTCCTAAGAATAATTAGAAATACTACAAGTAATAATAACAATATAAGAAGTATAAACAATATATTGGGAAGAAACACAAGAAAATTTTTCTTGGAAACATGAAGAAATTTTTTTTGAGGGGAATAAATCATGATGAATATTTCCCAAGAAATGAGTTTGATTGTTATGTAAACATCGTAGAACATGTAATAAGAGTAAGTGTTTCTTGAAATAGTGATGACGATATTTAATATAGAAAAAAATATGAAGGGATTATTATTGAAAATTTGGATAATACTCTTAAGAAACTTACTCAACTCAGAAGGTAAAAGAAGAAATTAAAAAAGGAAGTAATGTAGATAAATTTTGAGAATGGTGTGAAAATAAAAAATTGGGAGATAAAAATAATGAGGTTTGAAGTTAGAAAATGAATGTTTTTGATCTTTATAGAATGCTGAAAGTTTATAAAGAAACATAAATTGGGTAGGAGAATATTAATAAGGATGAAAAAACACTTGTTGAGGAATGAAAATACAATAGGTTGATGTTGGAGGAATTTGATAATATAGCATGTTTTATTTAATTTTTTTTTGAGAAAGAAGAAGATATTTCAAAAACACAATCAATGTTTCTTAAAACACAATGTGAGTTAAGAATGAAAAAGGAGTACTTCACCAAACCAGATGAGGTAAAAGGTGAATCTTCTCAGGATGGTGGAAATAAGGTTTTACAAAAGTAGATTATTTATTTACCAAAAAAATATAAATTTACATATTCTAACATTAATAATATAGGTTTAAAATTTTATAATTGTGAAATATCATCCTCCACTAAGAATGAGTGAAATTTATATATGTATTATCTACCTGAAAAATATTTCTCACAGTTTTTGAAAAGACAACAACAAAAAACTTTTGATAAGTTATAGTATTAGTCCAAAAGATAAAAATTAGGAGGTCACTCTAGGTGTTATGGAGTTTTCAGTCATAGAAAATACTTATGTTCGTACAACATGTCTCTATGTGGAAAAAAGATATGAATCAACTGGTAGCCATAATGAACAAATAAAAACAAAACTTACAAAAAATTATGGTTTTAATACAATTGGATTACAAAATAAGAACATTATGATTGATATTGCATGCAACACACAACACTAATATTAAAAATCCCATGAAATATATATCTTTATATTTAATTTATTCGACAACTTGTGGTACATGAAACCCATAGTCAAAATTAACCTTAATATAGTATACCATTATAAAATTTTCATTAAATTGGAGGGCATGTGTTAGTCCAACAAGGCCAAATACCCTAAGAGGGGGAGGAGGGTGAATTATTATATGATAGATTTAAACCTCTTCCCCTTTGGATCATGTTTTTCTATTAAGGAAAACTCTCTTATCTCACATGACACAACAATTTTTATTTAGATTACCCTCATTGGGATATGTCCAAGGAGGATACACCGATGATGTGCTGATGTACAAAATTCACTATAACCACAATGTTGTTTACAATGTTTGAAGTAGACTCATTTTCCCTTCTGGTTTACAACCAATCACAATATGAAAGCTCACTGCTCTCTCAAATGAAGTGTTGTCAATGCTTCTTTAGAAGATCCCCTCACAGTTTAAGGACTTATTGGTCCCTTCATTATTACAAATAAATGCATCTTTATTTGTGTGTAGATTCTCTGTTTACATCCAACTTTCACTTGCAGATGAAGGTTACTTTGCAATGGAGGTACCAGACAATCTTCCAACTTTCGTGCAAACCTATAATGACTAGCGCACTTCTCCGAGATTAGTGCGATTCTTTATACCTTGGCATGATTATCCAAGACTGGTGTGCAAGTGTCACCTAACCACATGCATGACACTCCCTTCGCCAACTCATAACATGAGTGACTCACACCCTTTTACCCCCAAACCAATATTGATAAGCAACTATCAACTTACGTGCAACTTTTGAATAACCTTATACTTTTGAGGCTATACCACCACTTGCACGCCCAATCCACCTGCGTGATTGGAGCACTAGTTTTCTCAAAGTTTTGAGTTTCTCCCAAAATGAGGAAGGTTATACCTCTATTTATTGGAATTTTGGGTACCCTAAGAAACTGTGCACAAGTCTCCTCCCGACGGGCAAGTCCAGCCGCCCTAGTCTCTGTCGCCCTAGTCACCTTGCATGCCCAAAATAAAACTTGGGTTCCCCTCTTTCCTTTTCTATATTTTGATATTCTGATATTGAAAAACATATGGCACGGAAGTTTCTAAGTCTCCAAGACACCGGTGTGGAAGTCTCTTTTCCAAAACACTTTTATCTATTTGTCAATTTTGAGGCCCAAATTTTTTGAAAACACTAGAAAACGACACCACGTTATATCTGATCTTTTTGTACCACTTCTAGATCATCCATTCCTTTGTCTGGGTTTTTATTTCAATCATATATTATCGAAAAAATCTCTAGAACTCAACAAATCACCATTAAAACCCTCCTTTTTCTATTAATTGAACATCATGGTCTGCTTTAACAACAATCACAACATGGAGGCCTACTTTGTCAACAAACACAACCACCTAAATAATGCTTCAATTATAACTTGGGTGATTTTTGTCCAACAATATCCCCCTTTGGGTTTTTTGAAAAATCATTCATAAAATGATGCCTCATTAACACTTCAGCCACCATTTTCCTCTTGCGATTCTGATAGTGATCAAGGATTCACTCAACACATACTCTAAGCCCACATGAGTAATGCTTGACATGAAAAACAAGAGTAAATGAAAAGTTCATCAATGAATCACTTCATTTTTGACACCACTTTTTGATACCAAAATGATACCAAATGTTGATCGCTGGAAACCTACTAACACCATTCCAACACCACTCTTTTTATTTTATCACGATCCTCATCTATCATGATATCTATTCTTTAATCGATCACTTCTAAAATCGTCATATTTAATACTATCCCTCTCACTTATTGAGTCTTGTGCTATCCAATATATGCTCTGGCTGATCACTTTGAACACCACATACTCTCAACTTGGTGCTCCCCTTATTATCTTCTTCACATGTCTTGATAAAATCCCCCTATCTTGCTGCACCACCTATCAGCTTCTCCCATTGTCTTTGAAAAATACTTTGTCTTCCTTCTCCTTCCATAGTTTCTCCCCATATAAGAGTCACTATTTTCATCCCCCTTATTAAATGAACCCATAGGTCACTCCCTTGAGGTCTACAACAGAGTAGAGAACACAAATTACTACGTTAAGGAAAACACACCATACCTTGGGGAGAGGGGTGGATCCCACATCCACACCTTTTCAAGTGCGGGGAGTCGATTGGACTCTCAGAGCCAGTTGATACCTCTTGAAAAATTCATTGGGTAAGGCCTTAGTCAAAATATTAGCAACCTGTAGCTCTGTAGGCACATACTCCAACTTCATGAGTCACTGCTCAAACCTATCCTTGATAAAATGATACTTTATATCGGTGTGCTTTGTCCATGACTGATGGACAAGATTTTTTCTGATATTTATAGCACTTGAGTTATCGCACAGGATTATGATAAGAGACTTCACTTCAAAATCCATATCATCAAGTTACTACTTCATCCACAATAACTGTGTGCATGTTTGAGTGGCAGAAATATACTCAGTTTCTACGGTGCTCAATGAAATGAAATATTTCTTCTTACTGAGCCAAGAAATACAAAAACCACCTAGATTGAACACACCTCCTGATGTTGATTTCCTATCTATCACGACCCGTCCTTGGGGCCTGTTCCGTGACTACCCCAAGCCCGCCTTCCATAGGCCAGGGGCTGACGACTAGCACCAAGGCGTAAATCCCAACAAAAGGGAAGGCATTGCCTTTGAAAAGTAAACAAGCACCACAGAGTAAGCAAGCGGAAAAGTAAACACTAAGTAAAACTGTAACAAGATGTGCTGGAAGTAAAAGGGGCCGGAAATACAAGACCAACTGTAAAGTACAACTGAAAGGGGAAAACAACAACTGTAAAGAAAAGCCGCAGCGTCGAGACGTCCTCTGAAGTTCCCACATGAAGGGTGGGTACAGATAGCCTCCACAGCTCCTCGGTCCAGCCGTCCGCTCCGAGTACGTCCCGCCCATTGGTCCACCTCTAGGTACCATCCTGCTCCGCACGCCTCCACCACGGTCAGTGCTGTCCGTCTTCTGCAACCAACACCACGAAGTGCGGGCATAGCCCGTGCAGGGGTGAGTATAAGCTACTCAGTAGGGACCCCGAGACCCCTGAAGGTCTCCCGAAATCCACGAAGGATAATCCACAAGGAAAGATACAATCACGAAGTAACATTTGACACGACTTAGGTATATGCCCATACATATACCTAAGTCATCAATTCCCGTTCGGATCCAGCGTCCGAGCCCAAGCACAACTCAGTCCACACAGGAAAGCAAAATGTATACCCACACAGGATAACACAACACAATCCACAAAAGAGAGTAAACTGTAAATCCACACAGGATAGCTCAACACAATCCATAAAGGAGAGTAAACAGAAGATTCAGGTCACACAGGTATACATCAACAAAAAGGGTGAAAGAGATGATCAGACATAGATACTGAATCATCTAAGATGGGACCCACATAGGATACAAGACTAGTCGTCCTCATCATTTCATTTATGCTGGAACCCACATAGGATACAAGACCAGCACTGAGTCATCTAAGCTGGGACCCACATAGGATACAAGACCAGCACTCTTCATTGATTCATCTATACTGGGACCCACATAGGATACAAGACCAGTATTGAATCATCTATGCTGGGACCCACATAGGATACAAGACCAGCACAGCTAGGACCCACATAGGATACAAGACCAGCTGTCTTAATCGATTCAACTATACTGAGACCCACATAGGATACAAGACCAGTATTGAATCATCTAAGCTGGGACCCACATAGGATACAAGACCAGCTATCTTCATTGATTCAACTATACTGGGACCCACATAGGATACAAGACCAATATTGAATCATCTAAGCTGGGACCCACATAGGATACAAGACCAGCACAGCTAGGACCCACATAGGATACAAGACCAGCTGTCTTCATTGATTCAACTATACTGGGACCCACATAGGTTACAAGACCAGTATTGAATCATCTAAGCTGGGACCCACATAGGATACAAGACCAACACAGCTAGGACCCACATAGGATACAAGACCAGCCGTCTTCATCGTCGCAGTCCACTGAGGATCTATGTACAGTCGTCGCCACAGTCTACTGAGGATCTCTGCACGGTCGTCGCCGCATTCCACTAAGGATCTCTGCACGGTCATCGCTGTCGAAGTAGCAGTCGCAGCCAGCACTATGGTTCCCGCACACAGCAAGCTCGTTCGGGAGGGTCCGCTCCACGAGCCGAGAGGCCGATACATCAACTGTCACAAGTCCAAAGTTGATGTATCCAAAAGTTCCGTACCGTCAACAGGAACTCAACGTCGCAGACGGCGCGTCATTCGGACGCCCGGTCTGAGAGTTATTGGCATTTTCGTCCTAGGGGCCCGGTTGGTTTTTAAGGCAAAACCAACCCGACCATACTCCACCTGCGTCCAAACCTCGGGCGGAGTATGCCAAAAGATTCGTCTCACTTATAGGAATCCACCAAAACTGACGGCACGTCAATCAGACGTCCGTAGCTCAAGATATGAGCGTTTCCGCTCTTGGGGTCCGGTTGGTTTCGTGTACGAACCAACCCGGCCGAACTCAAAGTATTCCGAAACCTTGAGTGCGATATACCAAAACGACCGTCTCGATTCAAGGATCGCGTCGCCGCTGACAGCGAGTCATTTGGAGGCCCATATCTCAAGTTACAAGCGTTTGAACGAAAACCGTCCGAAGACGGGGGTCCGGGCCCGGGCCGACCCGGGACGACCCGGTCCGACTCGGTCCGACCCGGCCCGACCTGGTCCGACCCGGCCCGACCCGGTCCGACCCGGCCGACCCGGTCCAACCCGGTCGGACTGGTCTGGCTCGGCCAGCCCGGCTCGGCTCTGCCGAGCGACCGAGCGGCTGACGCGGGAGGAGCCGCCGCTCCTGCGTGACACCCGCGGGACACTTGCGGGACACCAGCTGGACACCCGCGGGACACCCGCTGGACACCCGCGGGACACCCGCGGGACACCCGCTGGACACCCGCGGGACAAATCCGCGGCACCCGCGGGGTGCCGCCCTGGACACCCAGGGGCGCCGCGTGACAACCCCGCGACACCCGCGGGGTGCTGCCCTGGACACCCGGGGGCGCCGCGTGACAACCCAGCGGCACCCGCGGGGTGCCGCCCTGGACACCCGGGGGCGCTGCGTGACAACCCGGAGGCTCCCGCGGGGTGCCGCCCTGGACACCCGGGGGGCGCCGCGTGACAACCCCGCGGCGCCCGCGGGGTGCCGCCCTGGACACCCGGGGGCGCCGCGTGACAACCCCGCGGCACCCGCGGGGTGCCGCCCTGGACACTCGGGGGCGCCGCGTGACAACCCCGCGGCACCCGCGGGGTGCCGCCCTGGACACCCGGGCGCGCCAAACCCACGCGGCCGCGGGTCCACGGGCGCCGCCGCCTCCGGCCGCCGGCGCCGCCGCCGACTTCCGCGGGCCGCCGGAGTCGCTCCGGTTGCCTGTTTTCCTTCCCGTCTGCACTGTTGTTCCTCTCGGGTTCTGTTCTTCACTGCGGGATCATCAAACATCCGTTACGGCACGTTCCGTCGTCGCCCGTCAAATCCGCAAAACACGAAGAACGACGGAGGGTTGCCGGGCCGTGTTCGTTTGACCCGCACCCTCCGCGTTAGATAAAAACAATGGGAGAAATTGTTCAACACATGAACCGACAATTTTAATAAAATAAAATTGTTCATTTGAAACTGGTTCTTTAATTTTTAAAGAACGTTCACGGGAATATAAAGAGGGGTATTCCAAATTATAAAATCCCTACCTCGTTGGTCGTCGCGCATGAGCGTTCTTCGCGGAATTGCTCGTCGCGGAAGGTGGAGATCGTCACGTCGTCGCGGAAGGGCGTCGCGTCGTCGCGGAACACGGCGTTGAGTCGGCGAACTCAACGCACCATGAAACATCAGATTTAATTTAATTAATTAAATCCTTGTTTTGGTAAAGAACCACGAAGGAGATAAAAAGGAAGGTCTGAGACTCTTACCTCAAGCAGCCGATCGAAGATCCGTCGTGGAGGAAGAGACGTCGCAGAAGAACGTTGTCGGCGTCGCGGATCACGGCGTCACGTCGTCGATTTTCGGGTTCGGCGTTCTTCGCGTTCTTCGCGTTCTTCGCGAAGGAGGATGAAGGTTCAAGGATCCTCTCTCAATGAGTAATCCTCCAAAAGATTTTGGTTGGTCTTATTTTATTATTATGCCAACAAACGAAAACGGGTATGTAACGACCCATCAATTCGTTGAATTAATTCAACGAAAGAAAAAGCTCATTAAATTTACGAAATAAACCACCTAATTAAATGGTCTGTTAAGAAAATAAGAAAACGCTTCAGTTGACTTTTATAATGACGGGTTTTCGTGGGTGCGTTACTTAGCGGAAAGAAACGGCGGGGCTCATGCAGGCCCCACCTCACAAATATCCTACCGAGGGGGTAGGATATTTTCTGGATAGCATCCTATCCGGATCAACTCAGTTTAATCCACTTTTAAGTGGCTTCAAGTGTCTTCCAAGTGGCTTAAGTGAAATAAAATAAAGTTGTCGAAAAATTATTTTATTTCTTAACTTTAAGCCCGAAAATTAAAACCACATCCGAGAAAACGCAACTCCGGAAGAGGCATTTCTAGGCGAATACTGGCGCTGCGATTTCATCGGTGCCCTCAGAATTCGATTCCGGGCACTGGTTCAAAAGTTAGAAAAACCCGCTCATCCGTTCACTGAATGTACATGAGCCAAACTTTGGAAATTTATTCCGGGCACACCGGGCCTCGGAATCAGGTGCCGTTAGAAACTGCGTTCTTGTAAAATTCCAAATAAAATTAAGAAAAAAAATTTACTTGAAATTTACGGGTCTTTACATTACTCCCACCATAGGGCTTTACGTCCCCATAAAGATACATCATAAACTAGGGAAACAAATGTGGGTACTGAGCACGCATCTGAGCCTCCCGCTCCCATGTGCTCTCCTGGAGGTTCCCGTGCTGCCATCTGATGCGCACAAGAGGAATCGATCTCCCACGTAGGACCCTCTCCTGTCGATCCTCTATCTCCACCGGGACCTCCGCAAAAGTCGCCCCATCATCCACGTCTAGCTCCCCATAGTCAATGATGTGCATCGGGTCATGCACGTATCTCCTCAGCTGAGATACGTGGAAGACGTCGTGCACCCGGTGCAACTGAGGTGGCAGAGCCAGGCGATAAGCCATCTCGCCAATCCTGTTGAGGACCTGGAAAGGCCCGATGAAGCATGGAGACAACTTGCCGCCTCGGCCAAATCTCCGCAAACCATGCTGAGGTGAGACCCGCAAGAAGAGGTGGTCGCCATCCTCGAACTCTAGTGGCCTCCACCTCCTGTCAGCATATGACTTCTGCCGGCTCTGAGCTGTACTCATCCGCCCCTGGATGACCTGGACCATCTCAGCCGTGTCCTGGACCATCTCCGGCCCCACAAGAGCTGCTAAGATTTCTTCTTTGCCGATAAGAGAAAATCCGGTCCCATCCCCTGGATGAACCACATTCTTTGCCTAATACAGTCAATCCCGACATGGATGATACTAATCCATACCAAGGATGACGTCGTAAGGCCTCGACGCTACTACCAAGATATCCAACCATTACTCTCGCCTCCAAGGGTTGAGTCACACTGTCGGCATCAGTGTGTGGTAACTGGGTCTCCTCCAGTAGATGTCTCACAAGTGAGGGTCAAGTCAACAGTCAAAACTGGAACCTCTTAGTAACAACACAAAAGAGGACAGGAATGAAAACATCACAAAGGTATGCATCTTTTATTATTGCAGCTCATAATACAAAGACGCTACACAATAGCAACAAGGAACTAGAAGTACAAAAGACGTATCCACTAGTTTCGCTCCTGTCCACTTGCTCCCAGAGCTCCAGGATCGAAGGCCTCAGCTACCTGAAGCTGAGCTCTCCCCTGTCCACCAACTCCCTATGGTCGGGGTGGACCTCCTGGTGGTGGTGGTGGAAACACCTCGAAGTGTCTCCAACCATCGGCTACTCGGCCAGCTCCTCTGCCTCGTCCGCCTGTACCCTACGGACCACCATGGCCGAATCTCTATCTGGGAGGTCCCTCTACAGCCTGCTGCTCATCTATAAGACGAGTCGGGCAGTCTCGAGCCATGTGACCTCGCCCACTGCATGCGTAGCAATGTTTGCCCCTCGCATAGCTGGCTCTCCTTTGGGTGCCCCGCACAACCGAATCTTCATCCTGTGACTGCCCATCTGATGGTCTGGACTGCTTGGACCTCTGCGTCACCTGTCTACTGCCAGCTGCAGAAGACCCTGCTACGGGCCGTCCTGTGGAGGGTCCTGTCACTGGAGCCTTCTCGGCGAGAAAACTCTCCACTAGAAGGGCCCTCTCCAACACCTCTTCCTGAGTCGGAATGTTGAGGGAGATCATCGAATCCCTGATCTCGTGCCTCAATCCCTGCTCGAAGGTCCGGGCCCGGAAGAAGGGGTCCCGTACCATGTCGGTCGAGTAGCGCGAGAGATCAGTAAATCTCGCAGAGTACTGGGCCACTGTCAAGCTGCCCTGCCGCAGCTGAAGAAGCTCCTGTATGCGTACCGCACGGAGGGTGGCTGGGATGAACTCGGAGCGGAAGATGCTCTCAAAGTCGATCCAGAGGAGAGATGTCTCGTCGTGCACCTGGAGCATCAAGCTCCACCATCTGCCTGCTGCCGCGTGCATGAGGCTCGCTGTGAGGATCACCATGAGGTCTTCTGGTGTCCTCACTAGCCTGAAAACTCGCACCACTGCCTCCAGCCAGTTCTCGGCTGCCTGGGGGTCCGTCTCCCCGCGGAGCCTGGGCGGTCGCTGACGCTGGAACTCGTGCAGCGCGCTAAGGTGACGTGCATCGTCAGCGGCTGGGGCTGGTAGCATCGGTGGCTCGGCGGGTAAAGGTACCTTCGGTGCCTCTGCTGACAAGGATCCCTGCACCGAGGTCTCGTCGCCGGTGGGCTTTCATCACGCTCCACTCTCGGAACCCTAGCTGGCTGCCACCGTGGGGCCATCCTGAATGAAGCAGGTGCGCCATGGTAAGAACAGTATACCTGGTGAGCTGACACAAGTAATCACAAAGAAAACTTGAACACACATGCAATCAATGTTTTTGTGCATTAAGTCGGAAATCAGAAGTCAGGGTCCTGGTGTACGGATACGTCGGCCGCCGCACCAACACTGGACTCCCTGGAATGATAACCACACCCAATATGCTAAACAATATTGCTTCACAAAAAAAGAAAGATCAGAGTCTCCGGTAGAACCGACCACCTCTGATACCAATTTGTCACGACCCGTCCTCGGGGCCCGCATCGTGACTACCCCAAGCACGCCTTCCATAGGCCAGGGGCTGGCGACTAGCACCAAGGCGTAAATCCCAACAAAAGGGAAGGAATTTCCTTTGAAAAGTAAACAAGAACCACAGAGTAAGCAAGCGGAAAAGTAAACACTAAGTAAAACTGTAACAAGATGTGCTGGAAGTAAAAGGGGCCGGAAATACAAGCCCAACTATAAAGTACAACTGAAAGGGGAAAAACAACTGTAAAGAAAAGCCGCAATGTCAAGACGTCCTCTGAAGGTCCCACCTGAAGGGTGGGTACCGATAGCCTCCACAACTCCTCGGTCCAGCCGTCCGCTCCGAGTACATCCCGCCCAGTGGTCCACCTCCAGGTACCGTCCTGCTCCGCACGCCTCCACCACGGTCAGTGCTGTCCGTCGTCTGCAACCAACACCACGAAGTGCGGGCATAGCCCGTGCAGGGGTGAGTATAAGCTACTCAGTAGGGACCCCGAGACCCCCGAAGTTCTCCTGAAATCCATGAAGGATAATCCACAAGGAAAGATACAATCACGAAGTAACATCTGACACGACTTAGGTATATGCCCATACATATACCTAAGTCATCAATTCCCGTTCGTCTCCAGCGTCCGAGCCCAAGCACAACCCAGTCCACACAGGAAAGCAAAACGTATACCCACACAGGATAACACAACACAATCAACAAAGGAGAGTAAACTGTAAATCCACACAGGATAGCTCAACACAATCCACAAAGGAGAGTAAACAGAAGATTCAGCTCACACAGGTATACATCATCAAAAAGGGTGAAAGAGATGATCAGACATAGATACTGAATCATCTAAGCTGGGACCCACATAGGATACAAGACCAGCCGTCCTCATCGTTTCATTTGTGCTGGGACCCACATAAGACACAAGACCAGCACAGAGTCATCTAAGATGGGACCCACATATGATACAAGACCAGCACTCTTCATTGATTCATCTATACTGGGACCCACATAGGATACAAGACTAGTATTGAATCATCTATGCTAGGACCCACATAGGATACAAGACCAGCACAGCTAGGACCCACATAGGATACAAGACCAGCTGTCTTCATCGATTCAACTATACTGGGACCCACATAGGATACAAGACCAGTATTGAATCATCTAAGCTGGGACCCACATAGGATACAAGACCAGCTGTCTTCATTGATTCAACTATACTGGGACCCACATAGGATACAAGACCAGCACAGCTAGGACCCACATAGGATACAAGACCAGCCGTCTTCATCATCGCAGTCCCCTGAGGATCTCTGCACAGTCGTCGCTGCAGTCCACTGAGGATCTCTGCACGGTCGTCGCCGCAGTCCACTGAGGATCTCTGAACGGTCATCGCTGTCGAAGTAGCAGTCGCAGCCAGCACTAGGGTTCCCGCACACAGAAAGCTCGTTCGGGAGGGTCCGCTCCACAAGCCGAGAGGCCGATAAATCAACTGTCACAAGTCCAAAGTTGATGTATCCAAAAGTCCCGTACCGTCAACAGGAACTCAACGTCGCAGACGGCGCGTCATTCGGACGCCCGGTCTGAGAGTTATTGGCATTTTCGTCCCAGGGGCCAGGTTGGTTTTTAAGGAAAAACCAACCCGACCATACTCCACCTACGTCCAAACCTCGGGCGGAGTATGCCAAAAGATCCGTCTCACTTAGAGGAATCCACCAAAACTGACGGCACGTCAATCGGACGTCCGTAGCTCAATATATGAGTGTTTCTACTCTGGGGGCCCGGTTGGTTTCTTGTACGAACCAACCCGGCTGAACTCAAAGTATTCCGAAACCTTGAGTGCGATATACCGAAACGACCATCTCGATCCAAGGATCGTTTCGCCGCTGACGGTGAGTCGTTGGAGGCCCGTAGCTCAAGTTACGGGCGTTTGAACGAAAACCGTCCGAAGACGGGGGTCCGGGCCCGGGCCGACCCGGGCCGACCCGGTCCGACCCGGTTGGACCGGTCTGGCTCGGCCAGCCCGGATCGGCTCTGCCGAGCGACCGAGCGGCCGACGCGGGAGGAGCCGCCGCTCCCGCGTGACACCCGCGGGACACCCGCGGGACACCCGCGGGACACCCGCGGGACACCCGCGGGACACCCGCGAGACACCCACTGGACACCCGCGGGACACCCGCGGGACACCCGCTGGACACCCGCTGGACACCCGCGGGACACCCGCGGGACACCCGCGGGACACCCGTGGGACACCCGCTGGACACCCGCGGGACACCCGCTGGACACCCGTTGGACACCCGTTGGACACCCGCTGGACACCCACTGGAAACCCGCGGGGTGCCGCCCTGGACACCCGGGGGCGCCGCGTGACAACCCCGCGGCACCCGCGGGGTGCCGCCCCGGACACCCGGGGGCGCTGCGTGACAACCCAGCGGCACCCGCGGGGTGCCGCCCCGGACACCCGGGGGCGCCGCGTGACAACCCCGCGCCACCCGCGGGGTGCCGCCCTGGACACCCGGGGGGCGCCGCGTGACAACCCCGCGGCACCCGCGGGGTGCCGCCCTGGACACCCGGGGGCGCCGCGTGACAACCCCGCGGCACCCGCGGGGTGCCGCCCTGGACACCCGGGGGCGCCGCGTGACAACCCCGCGGCACCCGCGGGGTGCCGCCCTGGACACCCGGGGGCGCCGCGTGAGAACTCCGCGGCACCCGCGGGGTGCCGCCCTGGACACCCGGGCGCGCCAGACCCGCGCGGCCGCGGGTCCACGGGCTACACCGCGCCGGCGACCCGCGCCGCCGCCGGCTTCCGCGGGCCACCGGAGTCGCTCCGATTGCCCGTTTTCCTTCACGTCTGCACCGTTGTTCCTCTCGGGTTCTGTTCTTCACTGCTGGATCATCAAACATCCGTTGCGGCACGTTCCGTCATCACCCTTCAAATCCGCAAAACACGAAGAACGGCGGAGGGTTGCCGGGCCATGTTCGTTTGACCCGCACCCTCCGCGTTAGATAAAAACAACGGGAGAAATTGTTCAACACATGAACAGACAATTTTAATAAAATAAAATTGTTCATTTGAAACCAGTTCTTTAATTTTTAAATAACGTTCACGGGAATATAAAGAGGGGTATTCCAAATTATAAAATCCCTACCTCGTTGGTCGTCGCGCGTGAGCGTTCTTCGCGGAATTGCTCGTCGCGGAAGGTGGAGATCGTCGCATCGTCGTGGAAGGGCGTCGCGTCATCGCGCAACACGGCGTTGAGTCGACGAACTCAACGCACCATGAAACAGTAGATTTAATTTAATTAATTAAATCCTTGTTTTGGTAAAGAACCACGAAGGAGATAAAAAGGAAGGTCCGAGACTCTTACCTCAAGCAGCCGATCGAAGATCCATCGCGGAGGAAGAGACGTCGCAGAAGAACATTGTCGGCGTTGCGGATCACGGCGTCGCGTCGTCGATTTTCAGGTTCGGCTTTCTTCGCGTTTTTCACGTTCTTCGCGTTCTTCGCGAAGGAGGATGAAGGTTCAAGGATCCTCTCTCAACGAGTAATCCTCCAAAAGATTTTGGTTGGTCTTATTTTATTATTATGCCAACAAACGAAAACGGGTAAGTAACGACCCATCAATTCGTTGAGTTAATTCAACGAAAAAAACAGCTCATTAAATTTACGAAATAAACTGCCTAATTAAATGGTCTGTTAAGAAAATAAGAAAACGTGTCAGTTGACTTTTATAATGAAGGGTTTTCGCGGGTGCGTTACTTAGCGGAAAGAAACGGCGGGGCTCGTGCGGGCCCCACCTCACAAATATCCTACCGAGGGGGTAGGATATTTTCTGGATAGCATCCTATCCGGATCAACTCAGCTTAACCCGCTTTTAAGTGGCTTCAAGTGGCTTCCAAGTGGCTTAAGTGAAATAAAATAAAGTTGTCGAAAAATTATTTTATTTCTTAACTTTAAGCCCGAAAATTAAAAACCACACCCGAGCAAACGCAACTCTGGAAGAGGCGTTTCTAGGCGAATACCGGCGCTGCGATTTCATCAGTTCCCTCAGAATTCGATTCCGGGAACCGGTTCAAAAGTTATAAAAACCCGCTCATCCGTTCACTGAACGTACCTGAGCAAAACTTCGGAAATTGATTCCGGGCACACCGGGCCTCGGAATCAGGTGCCGTCAGAAACTGCATTCTTTTAAAATTCCAAAGAAAATTAATAAAAAAAATTTCCTTGAAATTTACGGGTCTTTACACTATCATCCACTGAACTAGACCAATCTGCATCAGTATATCCCAATAATTCATACTGATATTTGTCGTTATATATCAAGCCGAAATCCACCATGCCCTTGATATATCTAAGTATTCTTTTCACAATATTCTTGTGGATTTCCTTGGGATTATTTTGAAATCTCATTGCTTAGAATGTGGTGAATACAATTTCAAGCCTTGTCATAGTCAAGTACAATAAACTTTTAATAATTTTCCTGTATTCTATGATATTGATGGCGTTGCCTTCATCACTTTTTGACTATTTCATTCAGGTAGCAATCAGAGTCTTCATTTCTTTGAATTTTTCCATCCCAAATCTCCTCAGAACCTCTATGGAATATTTATATTGAGAGGTAAATGTTCTATTACTTACTTATGTTACCTGTAAACCAAGGAAAAATGTCATCTCTCCAATCATTGACATTCCAAACTCACTTTTCATGAATTCAAAAAATTATATTCACCATGCTTCATCTGTTCTACCAAAAATTATGTCATTGACATAAACCAGAACCATAATACTTTGATTACCATCATTATTGAAATAGATATTATAATCAACTCCACCACGCTAGAAGCCAAACTTCCTCAAATACTGATCAACCCTAGAGTACCATGCTCTTGGTGCTTGTTTTAGTCTATATAAAACCTTCTTCAGTCAACAGAACTTCTTCTCATCCTCATGAATGAGAAAACTATCTGGCTGCTTGATATACACTTATTCCTCCAAAACCCCATTTATGAATGCAGGTTTGACTTCCATCTAGAACAATTTTAACTTATATTGCAATAGAATGTCTAGGATTAATCTAATTGTCTCCTGCCTTTAAATTGGTGAAAATGTCTCATCAATATCTATTCCCTCTATCTGGGAGTATCCTTTGCACACTAGCCATGCTTTGTTTCGAATCACTATGCCATCTTCATTCATCTTGTTGCAATAGACCCATTTATTTCTGATGAAATTCTAATCTACTGGCCTAGAAACAATCTCCCATGTTTAATTCTTCTCAATTTGATCCAAATCTTCATTTATATCCTGAACCCAGTTTTCTTCTTCAGCTGCATCAACAAAGAATTTAGGATCCATCTGAGGTAAGAAAGATTTCTACTATAGTTATTTCATTCTTCTTGTTTGAACTTGAGCTGATTGATCACCAATGATATTATACCTATCAATTTCAGCTCGACTTCTTGGCTTCTATGCAGATATTGATTTTACTTCCTCATTATCATCATTGGTATCTTCTTCTAAATCAACATCAACCACTTCTTCTCCCCTTGTGTTTCTTTCCTCATCAATTTCATCAAGAAATTGTTCACTATGCTAGTGAATATTCTCTTCATTTTCTACAAAAGGTACATTATTTCTTTCAACTACTTTCCCCAGCCTCTTGTTAAAGAATTTGTATACTTTTATTTTTTCCTACATAGCTGAGGAATATTATCTCATCTCCTCATGACTCAAATTTCCCGTGTTTTTATTTATTGAGAATAAAACACTTACTTCCAAAAATTTGAAAGTAATTCAACGTTGGCTTCTTCCCATACCACATCTCATACAGAGCCTTTCTTTCCTTCAGACACATCAGAGCCCTGTTATAAATGTAGACCGATGTCAATACTACTTCCTTCCAAAATTTCTCTAGTAGTAATTTTTCTATAAGCATCATTCTGGTCAAGTTGTTCATGATATGATTAATACTTTCAACCACTACATTATATTGGGGAGTTCTTACTGAAGAAACTTGATTCCTTATCCCGTGTTTCTTGAGATAGTCTTCCACCTGACTGTTTGTGAACTATGTCCTATTGTCAGTACGAAACTTCAGAATTTTCTATCCAAGAATCCTTTTAGATTCCCTCTTATACTATTTTAGGAAACTGAACACATCATACTTATAGGGAATGACAAATATCCATTCCATTCTTCTATAGTCATCAATGAAAAGAATGTAATATCTATTCCTGTCAATGGCCCTTGGTGAGATAGGTCTACAAATATCAGCATGAACCAATTCAAGCACACTTTTTGACTTCTTTTCCTAATCCATATATGTTTTTATGATGATTTTACATTGTTGAAATGCATCACATGAATGAGTACAATAGCGTGATATCTTATGGAAGTATCTTGTTTCTTCATACTTTACCAAATCTTCCAGGGATGGTTGAAATAGATGACTAATTCATTTATGCCACAACTTTTTTTCTTCCTCTCTAGACTGAAAACACATATCTTCTTCTCCAATTACAAGGAAGATATTTCCCTCTGTCCTTTTTCCCTATAGAACAATTTAACCATCTCTTCCTTTGATGATACACATTTTCTTATTAAACCATATATAATTCCTTGAGTCACATAGCTGTTTGACTCTAAGAAAATTGTGACAAAGACCTTCTACAACTAAGACATCATCACGTCTCATCTCTTTGCTCCCAAACCTAGCCTTTCCTGATCTGATAATCGTCAAGAATTTATCATTTCCAAATGTGAAAACTCCTTCTTTGTCATATTTTATGTCTGTGACAAGATCCATATTACCTGTCATGTGATATGTTCAACCGCTTTCAATGATCCATACACCAGAACAATCTGATTCTTTAAGGGAAATTTCCTCCACCACTACCTTCTCATCCCTTTTCTTTTTGATCAATTTATTTTACCTCACACTTGGTGTAGTTTAAAAAACTTTATCTTCCTTGGAGTGAGATGGCCCAACATCATTCTGCAGAGCTGTAAATCGATTTTGATCTTCAACTCACCAATTGGATTGTTGATTTACAGCTACAACTACTTTGATTCTACCTTGGAACATTCCTCTGCATGGTCGATGTATAATATCTGGCAATGTGCCCAAATCCTCTGCCCCAAAATTAATGTACCTACAAAAATGTTATATAATATTGAACTCTATTTGGCTACCACTATTTCTCTTATTTCCTTCGATATCTTTTGGCTAGGAAACACACATATTGTGAATGTACCATCTTTCCACAATAATAACACCTGAGAAAAGGTTTATTTCTACATTTCACTTCTGTACTGCCAGTATTTCTTTGGGCTCTTTTAATTTTATGATTATGCTTTGTACCCACAAAAATTCTCATTTTCATAATGGGCTCTTGCGGTTTGACTTCAACCATAACTTCTTGTTGTTTCTGATCAAGACCTAAATCATCCTTTACATCTGATCTCGATTATTGCTTCTTTCTTGCTGAACAGTTAGGCTCCTATTTCATCTTTTTTGTCTTTTGAATGATCTACTTTCCCGATTTCACATTGGGGGTTAGGAGTTCTTCTTGATCCTTCAATTTTTGTCATATACTGATGACTTCCTCTTTATGTTCATCAATATTCTTGACTTGATATTTAATTTTTTGATTCAAGCCACCAATCTCCCTTTTTTGTTCTTCAATCTTGAGCTTATGCCCATCAACCTATTATGATCTCATTGGCTTGGATGACGCAAAGTTTTCAATTTCTTTAACTAGATCTGGCTTCTCTTCTTCATACTGTTGCATGTAGAGTTTGGCATTATGTACCACCTTGTTTGATTTATTTGATTTTTCTCTCCCAACATCTATCTCTTCAAGAGATACTTCTAATTCAGCTTCCAAGTTGACTCTTCCTTCAAATTATTCTTCTTATTCATTAGCTTTGGTTTCATCCTATTTCTATGAACTACCGAAAACTTCCACCATAGCATTCTCTCCACAATCTCTGCAGTTTTCTATCTCTTCAACCACCTCTACCCCAGACTCATCTGAACTGTCACATTCTTTTGAAATAAGGTTTTTCATCTTAAAGAAAATTTTCTTGAACTATTTATTTTCTTTCATATAGGCTAAATAATTCTTTTTGTGAATTTAAGCTTCATTGACATCATCATCTTCTTGGAACATTTTGGGTCACCTTTCCACAAGATGTCCAACATTTTCACATCGAAAACAAGAAAGAGTAAGTTTCCCTTTAAATTTTCCATTTCCTCTTTGAATATTTGAAGAGAGAAATGAAATCACCTCATCTTTCTCTTATTCTTCCCGAGAGTCTTAAATAGTGATATTCTTCATGGATTTTAATGCCACAACTTTGGATTTCCCCTTTTCCATAGTTTCATTATCATCATTTCGCATTTCATATGCTGCAAGGGTACTGTGCAAGTTGTCCAATGTTATCTCTTTCAGATCCTTTTCTTCCAATACTAGAACCTTTGGATTGAAGTGAGGTGGATGTTTCCCTAATATGTGCTTCATAATCTTTAGGTCTCCAATTAATTTACCAAGACCTCACATATCTTCCACTGCAACATTTACCCTATCAAATAATGCATCAACAGACTCATTTGAGTTCATTCAAAGATCTTCATACTTTTTCCATAACACTTTCATATTTGTATCTCTGACCATTGTATCTCCTTCATATATGTTCAAATGATTTTCCCATATGTCATGTGATGTTTTTCATGACATCACCTTTGTATATATAACATGTGATAAGGCTCCCCATAAAGCATTGATTCCTTTAAAGTCAGCATCCAGTTATCTTCACTCAGCTTCTGATAGTGCACCATAATTAATATCAGCTATTATACCATGCATTACTACTGTAAACACATATATTCCTATTGATTGGAAGTAGTTCTGCATCTAATTATTCCATAATTGAAATTTTTTCCTTTCAAATATCGGAATCCATTTATGATTGGTGACCTCCATTGAGAGAGAAACACTAATATTAACCTTTTTATCTAATACATATTATTAGTCCCATAAGGGAAAATACCCTGATGGGGGGGGGGAGGTGAATCAGTGTATGATATATTTAAACCTCTACCCATTTGGATCATGTTTTGATATTAATCGAACTCTCTTCTCTCCCTTTACCATAGAAAAGCATAAATAGAAAGTAAATCATGCACATGAATTTTTTTTTTACTTGGTTCACCCTCACTGGGCTATGTTCAAGGAGTATACACTGGTGATGTTCCGAAGTACTAAATCCACTATATGTGTATGGCTGTTTACAAAGTTTGAAGTGGAATCACTATCCCATCTGGTTTACAACCAATCAAAATATGAAAGCTCACTGCTCTCTCAATTCAAGTGTTCTCACTACTTCTTTAAACGATACACTCACAGTTTAAATACATGATGGTCCCTTCATTATCAAAGATGAATGCATATTTCTCTGTATGTAGATGCTATGTTGACGTCCAATTTTCAACCATAGATGAATCTTACGTTGCACCAGAGGTACCGAGAAATAGTCCAACTTTCGCACAGCCATAGAATAAATAGAGTGCTTCACCAAGATCAGTGTTCTTCTCTATTCCTTGGTGTTCTTTTCTAAGCCTAGCATGTCATGGCCCATCCCCCAGGGCCCATGCCATGACTACCCCAAGCCCACCTTCAATAGGCCAGGGGCTGGAGACTAGCATCGGAAAGGCGTATCCCGATAATGGGAAGGCATTTCCTTTAAACCTGTACAAACACACAATCCAAGAACACACCAAGAAGCATCCAAAAAGTAAACCGCTATAGTAAAAAGTGTACAGAAAGTAAAGGGGCCGGAATACAATCCCAACTAGAAAGTACAAGTAAAACCGAAAGAGAAATATCTCCTAGAACATCCACTGATAATCCTACCTAAAGGGTAGGTAAAACTCACTATCAATAGTCTATGCATCACATCACGTCAAATGGTCCACCTATGAGCACCATCCAGTCCTGGCTCCCTCAGCCTCGATCAATGATGTTTGTCATCTTCCCAAGACACAGCAGGGTGCAGACGCATCCAGTGCATGGGTGAGTATAACAATACTCAGTAGGTACCCTGAGACCCCCGAAGGTCTCCCAGAGTTCCACAAAGGAAAAAGCACAAGGAAAGACCTCAATCACAAAGCACGAAGCAGTCATCAAATCTACTTAGGTATATTCCCATACATATACCTAAGTTATCAAGATATACTCATCTCATATATGAAGAAACATAACACTCCAACTTTTAAGCCTTTGGAACAACTGATCCACAAGGGAATAATATCACAAAGGTATAATCACAAAGGTAAAATTACTATAAAGGTTACCCCACAATGGTAACACCATGAAGGCAACACCACAAATGTTAAAGTAACACAAAGGTAACACCAAGAAGGTAACACCAAGAAGGTAAAAGTACCACAAAGGTAAAACCACGAAGGTAACACCATGAAGGTAAAAGTACCACAAAGGGAACACCATTAAGCTAAAATAATCAACTCACACTAGTTATATAACTCAAGTTCATATGATCAAATGATTTGACATATCACTGGATCATCTTACTATGTCGAGACGATCTGCTACTAGACCACACAGGATTGATAGATGCTGACCCACATAGGATCGCTAGGCACTACCCCACACATGATCAATAGATTTTGACCCACACAGGATCTCTAAGCACTGACCCAAAAATGATCGATAGATCCTGACCCATATAGGTACATTGTTCTTTCTTCACGTTACAGCCTCCCACGAGATTCACGCACTAAGCACACATGATTATGGGAGGATCCTCTCCTCAAGACATAAGTCTTAACTCAACTACTATGAAGTTTTCCTATGAAGTATCCCAAAGGATCTCTATGTCTTAAGGGTTCCAACGCGACAGACGTCATGTTAATCGGATGCCCAGTCTGTGATTTATATGCGTTTTAGTACCGAGGTCCTGATTGGATTCGAGTTTGATCCATCCCGGCCTTACTCCAACATTATTTAAAACTCAAGTGAAGTATACCAAAAATACCATCTCGCTCCAAGTATCCTAGCACCATAGACGTTTCATCAAACAGATGCCTGGTTCACAAGTTATGGCTCTTTTAGCGAAACTGAGCCTGGAAGGGTCTGGGCCCAGTCTAACCCAAACCAGTTCGGGACAGACCGATCTGGGCTGGTCCGGTTGGGCTGGGCCACAGTGGACTTGGCCCACTGTGCCACAGATCGGCCTGGCCTGCCTGGGTGGTGCAGATCGTGGGGCTGGCACGACCTGTCCCAGGGAGGGGTGTGGCCCGACCCGTAGAGGGCGTGGACCGTTGGGATCGCACGACCCAACCTGTAGAGGGTCATGGCCCACTAGAGGCACGGACTGCTGGGCTTGCATGGCTCTACCTACTGGATGGGGCACTCCCTATCTGGTGCGACGGGTAACACACCCCCCGTTCCCCGAATGGCTAAGCTGTTCGGGGGGGGGGGGGGGGGGGTTAGGGTGGCACCCCATGGAGCCGCCTGGTCTCCATGGTACCTGCATGGGTGGGTCTCTCCTCCTTCATTGTGGCTTTGAGCCGTGGCCATCACCAGTGGTGTGTGATGGCGCACTGCTCCTCTTTTGTGGCCACTCGGTGTCAGCCGCCTTGCTAGACCACTACGAATGAAGAGCCACGACCTTCCCCTCCAGTGTTACGCAACGGCGCACTGCACCGCCTCTGTGACCGGTTGGTGTCAGCTGCTCTGCTGACCACCACGACCTCCTCCTACGGTGCATGATAGTGTGTTACCTCCATCGTGGTGGCTTGTACTGGCCGCCGCCATCGCCTACCGGTGTGGGTCGTCGGTGCCGCCGTGCCGATGGTCTTCCACGGGCCACCGGGTGAGCTCTGGTGGTCCGTTTTTCCATATGATCATGCCTACTGACTTCCTCGGTCATCTCCTTCACTTCTTGACCCTCTAATTTGGGTTTCGTCCAACCTGAAAATTTACCCTCAAAGGACGCAATGATAAACATATGGTGGAGGGACTGAGACTTGTTCGTTTGGCCCGCGCCCTCTGCGTTAGCATCTTATTAAGGGAGAAAAAAATATGATTCAACAATATTTTGAAAATAAATGAGGTAAGAAATAAAACCTAACACAAGATTCACTAAATAACATCTGTGCTTGAGGAGGGGTCGATGTTTGTCGATTTGTGATTCGGTGGCACTTTTCATCGTTCGTTGGAACCAGACCCATCCTCCAAGTGATTTGCGTCACGATATTTTACCAGAGATTCATTGCTTGGTGAATTCATTCCAACACCCTCCCCAAGATCCATATAAATAGGAGGGGAAAGAGGTGGGTAATGCCATTGGTAATTTATGATGTTCATTTAATAATGAGCCTTCTTAATTCCAATGGTACTGTTATAAACATTAAGGGGTCAATCCAATTAATGTCTTGACATATCGTTCATCCTTCCACCGCCACTTGTCTTTTGGAGGAAAAAGAAAAAGAAATATAAAATAACTTTGTTATTTTATTATTTTTTTAATTGTCCAAAAAATATCTTTTTTCCTGACCTAATGAGGTCGAAGTGAATCCTTTCTTAAGCGAATCTCGGCACTGCAGATTCAACAGTGGTCTCAGATTTTTAATATGATCACCAGTTCAAATGTTGGAAAACACCACTCATGCGTTTACTAAACATACCTTAAAAAAGTTCAAAAAATAATTCTGGGCACACCAGACCTAGGAATCACACACCATCAATTTTCATATACTTGTAATAATTCCATATAATTAAAAAAATTACATGGAAATCGGGTTCTTTACATTCTCCCCACCTTAGGAATTTTCATTCCTAAAAGCCCCAACATAGACTAAGAAAAAAAATGTGGGTACTAAGTATGAATCTTAACATCCCGCTCCTATATTCCCTCTTGGAGGTTCCTGTACTGACAGCGAATTTGCACCAGAGGTATCGATCATCCATGAAGGACCCGCTCCTGTCGATCCTCATTCTCTACTAGAACCTCTGTAAATGTCACCCCATCATCAAATCCTAGCTCGCCATGGTCGATGACGTGAGATGTGTCATGCACATATCTCCTCACCTGAGATACTTTTAATATGTCGTGCACCCTATCTAACTGTAGTGGCAGTACCAAGTAGTATTCCACCTTGTCAATCCTCTGAATTATCATAAATGGTTTGATAGAACTCGGTGAGAGTTTGCTGACTTGGACAAATCTCCATAGTCCCCGTCGAGGAGAGACTCACAAGAATATGTGGTCCCCCTCCTGAAACTCTAGAGGTCTCCATATCCTATCAGCATAAGACTTCTATCTGCTCTGTGAAGCTTTCATCCACTCCCAGATGTTCTGCACCTTCTCCATGGTAGCCCATACTAACTCTAGACCCATAAGTGCTGAATCCCCTAGGTTTGTTCAGCATAGAGGTGATCTGTATGGTCAACCATAAAAGGCCTCAAATGGTGCCATACCGATGGTGGAGTGATAAATGTTTTTGTATGCGAAGTCCATAAAGGGAAAGTGGTACTCCAAACTATGGCCAAATTCTAGGGCGTAAGAACGAAGCAAGTCCTCTAGTGTCTAAATGGTCCGCTCCATCAGACCATCTGTGTGTGGATGAAACACGATGGTCAAACATAGTTGATTCCTTAACGCCTCCTATAATCCCTTCCAAAAATGAGATGTAAAACGTGTGTCATAGTCAGAGATGATCGTCGATGGAACCCCATGATGTCATACAATCTCCAATATGTAGAGGCGTCCTAAGCCCTCTACTAATCCCTTCTGTCAGATGGGTAGGAAGTGGTCCGACTTGGTGAGTTGGTCAACGATCACCTAGATGGAATCATGTCCTATGGACGATCATGGAATCCCTGTTACAAAGTCCATGGAGATACCATCCCACTTCCACTCTGGTACCTTTAGTGGCTGCGCTAAGCCTTTGGTAACTTGATGCTTGACCTTCACTTATTGACAAGTGAGGAATCGTGAAACAAACTCTACCACTAATTTATTCATCCCTATCCACCAGTGCTGATGCCATAGGTCCGAGTACATCTTCACCACACCAGGATGTACTGCCAGAGGGGATGTATAGAACTCCATCAACACCTCCTTTCATAGTTCCACGGGTACCATGGTGTGTCCTCTGAAGTGGATTTCGTGCTTCCCAGCTTAAGAAACTCCATAAGGTTCTTGTCTTTAGGATATCTATGCACATCAAGCCTCATAGTAAACGTCCCCAAGTTGCACCTCCTGAAATCACTAAAGAAGTTGGAGAGTTATTTTCATAGAATTGAGGTAAGCTACTCCATATCTATCCACAAAGGATATCTGCTACGTGACTAGCTGCTCTATCACCACACTCAGCAACTGTAGACCAGACCTCCTAATGAGTGGGTTTGCTACTATGTTCCCCTTCCCAGGAGTGTAGACAATCTCAAAGACATAGTACTAGTGGAACTCTAGTCATCATCGTTATATCAGGTTCAGGTCCTTCTAGGGGAAGATATAACCAAGACTCTTATGAACAGAGTAGACTGTAAAAATGTTCACCCATCGAGAAATGTCGCCACATTTTCAAAGCGAAGACCAATGCTGCTAACTACATGTCATGTGTACATAGTACTTATCACGATGTCGCAGCTTTCGAGAACCATACATGGTCACTACTCACTATTACATGAGGACACATCCATGTCTGGTCCCTGATGCGTCGCATTAGACTACACACCCAACGCCCTCTTCAGGTATCCTCAAGATGGGGACACTCTTCAGTCTCTATCTCAGCTTTATAAAAATCTGTCAGCATCTCTTCATCCATACGAAGGTCTATCCTATCTATTTCAATGCTTCCAAGGGTTCCACAACTCTGGAAATGTCAGGTACGAATCTACGGTTGTACCCAACCAACCCAAGGGAACTCCACACCTCTCTCACACTCCTAGGTGGCTCCCAAGTTAGCACAACCTCTATCTTCGCCAAATCCATTGTAACTCTAGACTCTGAGACAACGTGTCCTAGAAAGTGGACCTTCTATATCCATTTTTGGCACTTTGAGAGATTACCATAAAGTCAGTTCTCTTGAAGGGTATCCATAACTATCTTCATATGATAAGAATGATCCTCCTCTGACGCCAAGTACACCAAGATGTCATCAATGAAGACCCCACGAAGCAATCGAGGTATGGTTTGAAGATCATGTTCATGAGTCCCATGAACACTGCTAGGGTGATGGTCATGCCGAATGGAATACCCCAGAACTCGTAGTAGCAATACTGACATCTGAAGGTCATATTCTGCACATCCTTACCTCGTACTCTGAGGTGATGATAGCCTGATCTATGGTTTATCTTTGAAAATCATCGAGATCCCTTCAGCTGGTAAAATAGATCATCAATCATCAGAAGTGGATACTTGTTCTTCACGATCACCTATTTCATGTGCCGATAGTCCACACGGAGTCTCAAAATCCCATTTTCCTTCTTGGAGAATGAAATCCGGGATTCCCATAGAGAAACACTGGACCTTATGAACCCCTTCCTCTGTAAGTCCTTTAGTTATACCTGTAACTCACGTAGCTCTGCGAGATCCATCTGATATGCTGGTGAAGAAATCAGTGTTGTCCTAGGGTACAAGTCAATGTAAAAGTCTACCTCTCTGCGTGGAGGTATCCCCAGAACATCATCAGGAAAGACATCAGCATACTGGTCTATGACTACAGGATAGCTCAGACTCTCAACATCTACTGCTCTGAGGGTTAGTCTAGCCATATAATGTGTGATCAGCTATACCCTCCTCCAAGAAAGTCCATCCTATGCTATAAAGGTTCCCTTCCCACAAGAGAAGGAAAACCTAGTCCCATTATCACAGAAACACTGCACTTTTCACCTAATACAATTAATCAGAGCATGGACTATGGATTACCAGTCCATACCCAAGATGACGTCGTATGGCCTCAACGCCACTACTAGAATATTCTAGTCAAATCTCTCACCTACTAGAGTAATCTCACACTACTGACACCAGTGTGTAGTCGTATAATCCCTTACCGTAGGAGTCTCTAGCCATAAAGATCGAGCCAACATCTCCATCAGAATCTCCAAGTTCCGAATGAAGGCCATGGTAATAAAAGAGTGACTGGAACATGTGTCTATAAGTACTACAGCTCAGGTGGAGTAGACATAGATCATACCTATAATCATCTCAGGAATGCCGTGGTCGTAGGACTCAACTTTCTAAAACTGAGCTCATCCCTGTCCACCTGCTCCCTATGGTCAGGGTGGACCACCTAGAGGTGGTGGTGGTAGAACCTCGAATCGCCACCCATCGCCTGCTGCACGACCAACTCCTCTGCCGTGTTAGCCACCCTATAGACCTCCTTTCTCAAACCTCTTCCTCTCCCTCAGAGGTCCCTCAAAAATCTACTGGTCATCCGTAAGGTGGGTTAGGCAGTCATGAGCCATGTGAACCTGCTGGCCATATGAGAAGCACTGCTTGCTCCGCATCTATCCTCTTATATCCCTTTATCCCCTCACCACCGACCTTGTATCATGAAGTAGTTCACCATAATGTCTAGCCCGGTCAGGCCCCTACATCATCCATCTACTTCCTACTGCGGATGACCCTGCTAGATGACATCCAGTGGTAGATATCGCTGTCAGTGCCTGCTCAACAAGGAATCTCACCACTAAAAGTGCTCGCTCTAGCACCCCAGCCTACATCAGAATACTGAGTGATATCATTGATGCTATGATCTTCTATTAGATACCATACTCAAATGTACAGACCCTAAAGAAAGGGTCTTGTACCATGTCGGTGGAGTAAAGTGAGAAATCAGTGAACCTCACAGAGTACTAGTCCACGATTATGCTACCCTACTGTAACAGCAGGAGATACTCTATATGAACTGAGTGTAGGGTCACAGGGAAAAACTCTGCCTTAAAAGGCCCTCGAAGTTCACCCTGATGAGGGTCGCCTCGTTATGTAACTAGAGTGTCAGAATCCACTATCTCCCAACTACTCCCTAGAAGAGACTGGGAGCAAGGATCACCATCAGACCAGCTGGTGTCCCAACTAAGCGAAAAACTTTGCCCACAACCTCCAGCTAGTCCTTAGCCGCTTGCAGATCTGTCTCACCTCGGAACCTTGGAGGCCTCTATTTCAGAAACTCATGCAACACACTCAGTCAGTGTGCACCCTCTGCTGGTGGGGCTGGTGGCATCTGCTTCCCAATGGGCGGTGGTGCTACTGGTGCACCACCCAATGGTACTATCGCCATAAGAGGGCCCTGCACTAAAGCCTCATTTCTCTATGGAGCACCATCGTGTACTCTCTCGAGAATCCTGGATAGCTATCTACATGGAATCATTTTGAAAGAAAAGAGGTACGCCATGATCAATAAGTTATACCTGGTGAGCTGACTCAAAGAAAACATAAGAAAAACTTTTCAAAACACATGCAATCAATATTTTCATGAACTAATTCAGAAACAAGAATTCAGGGTCTTGGTGTATGGATACATCAGCCTCTGCACCAACACTAGATTCCCCAAACTAAAAACCACACTCATAACACTTAACACTATTTCTACATAGAATAGATCAAATTTCTAGTTCTTTAGTAGAAACAACTCCTCTGATACAAGTTTTTCATGACCTGTCCCCCGGGGCTCGTTACGTGACTACCCCAAGCCCGCCTTCTATAGGCCAAAGGCTAGCGACTTGAACTAGAAAGGCGTATCCCTATAATGGAAAAGAAATGAATTTAAACTTGTAGAAACACACAATCTAAGAACCCAACAAGAAGAATCCACGAAGTAAACTTCCATAGTAAAAAGTGTACTGAAAGTAAAGGGGAAAGAATACAAGCCCAACTAAAAAGTTCAAGTACAAATGAAAGAGAAAACACCTCCTGGAACGTCCACCGAGGATCCTACCAGAAGTGTAGGTGCCTCTCAGGATCATTAGTCACTGAGTCATGTCACGTCAAATGGTCCACCTCTGAGCACCATCCAGTCCTGGCTTCCTCAGCCATGATCAATGTTGTTTGTCATCTGGAAAAGACACAGAAAGGTGAGAGTGTATCCCATGCAGGGGTGAGTATAACAATATATAGTCGGGACCCTTAGACCCCTGAAGGTTTCCTATAGTTCCACAAAGGAAAAACCACAAAGGAAGACCTCAATCAAAAATCATGAAGCAGTCATCAACTCTACTTAGGTATATGCCCATACAAATATTTAAGTTATCAAGATATACTCATCTTTTAAATGAGGAAACATAAGGCCCCAAATTTTTATCCTTTAACACAACCGATCAATGAGATAATAATACCACAAAGATATCACCATGAAGGTAACACCACAAAGGTAAAAGTACCACAAAGGTACACCACGAAGGTAACACCAAGAATGTAAAAGTAACACAAAAGTAACACCACGAAGGTAAAAGTACCACAAAAGTAACACGACTAAGGTAACACAAAAAATGAAAAAGACTCATCTCACACTAGGTATATAACTCAAGTACAGAAGTACGGATGATTAGACATATCACTAGATCATCTTACCCTCCTGAGAGGCTCTACTGTTATCCCACACAAGATCGATATATGCAGACACACACGAGATCTCTAGGTGTTGACTCACATAGGATCAGAAGATACTGACCCACACATAATTGATAGATACTAATCCACATAGGATCAATGTTCATTCTTCATGTTACAGCCAACCACGAGATTCCCGCACTAAGAATTCTTGATTACAGGAGAATACACTCATAAAGCCATAATAATTATTTAAATTGCCAATAAGTTCCACATATAAGTATCCCAAAGTACATCTATGTTGTAAGGGTTCTAACGCGACAGACTACGTGTCAATCAGATGCTCGGTCTGTGACTAATAAGCATTTTAGTACCGAGGGCCCGGTTGGATTTGGGTTTGATCCAACCTGGCCATACTCAATCATTTTCTAAAACTCAAGTGGAGTATACCAAAAGGATCTTCTCAATACATGGATCCCAACTTCGTAGAAAATTCGTCAAACGGATGCCCGGTTTACAAGTTATGTCTCTTTTAGAGAAACTGGGCCTGTAAGGGTCTGGGTCCGGTCCGACACGGTTCGTGTCTCACTCGGCCTGGATGGGCTGGGCCGCGACCGGATTGGCCCGCAGGGCTGTGGACCAGGTCATCTTTCCTGGGCAGTGTGACATGATGGGCTAGCACGACCCGACCCATGGAGGGGCGCGGCGCTCTAGGCTTACGTGGCCCGGCCCGCGGAGGCCGCAGACTGCTGGCTAGGGCCCACCGTAGCACGCGTGGGGGGGGGGGGGGGTAATGAACCCCCTTTCTCCCGAATGGCTAATCTGTTTAGGGGTGAAGAGGTGGAACCACGTGGGCCCACCTGGTCACTACAAGACCTGTAGGAGAGGGTCCCTCCTCCTCCTCCACTGCTTTGAGCCACGTCCGTCTCCAGCGGGGCCTAATGGCACACCGCTCCACCTCTGCAGCCAGTTGGTGCCAGCCACCCTGCTCGATTGCTGAGGATAAAAAGCCGCATCCTTCCCCTCCAGCGGTGCGTGACGAAATGATGCACCACCTCCGTGGCCGACCGGTGTCAGCTGCTCTGCTGACCACCACAGCCTCCTCCTGCGGCACGCGATGGCGCACCACCTCCATCGCGGCCGACCGGTGCTGGCCACCAACATCGCCTGCCGGTGCGGGTTGCTGGTGCCGTGCAGACAGTCTTCCACTGGCCACCAAGTGTGATCTAGTTGTCCATTTTCCATACTATCATGCCTACAGACTTACTAAGTCATCTCCTTCGCTTCCCGACCCTCAGATTTGGGTTCCATCCAACCCGAAAATTTACCCGCAAAGGACACAATGATAAACAGATGGCGTAGATACCGGGCCTTGTTCATTTTTCCCACTCCCTTCGTGTTAGCGTCTTATCAAGGGAGAGGAAATATGGTACAACAATCTCTTGAAAATAAATGTGAAAAGAAACAAACCCTACCTCAAGACTTAATGAAGAACGTCTGTGCTTGAGGAGGGTCCAGTGTTCGTCGATTTATGAATTGGTGGTGCTCGTCACCATTCTATGGAACCGGTCTCATCCTCCAAGTGATTGGCATCACAATATTTTTCCGGAGCTTTGTTTCTTGGTGAGTTCATACCAACACCCATCCCCAAGCTCCATATAAATAAGAGGGGGAAGAGGTGGGTAACACTGTTGGGAATTTATGAGGTTCATTTAATAATGAACCTTTTTAATTCTAACGGCATGGTTAAAAACATTAAACAGTCAAGATAATTAATGGATTGACATGTCATTGGTCCCACCACCACCACTTTTCTATGGGAGGAAAAATAAAAATAAAATTTAAAAAACTTTGTTATTTTAATATTCTTTTAAATGTCTAAAAAATATCTTTTTCCGCCGACCTACTGCGGTCCAAGTGAAGTGTTTTTTAAGTGAATCCCAGTTCTAAAAATTCAATGGTTCTCTTAGATTTTTAATCCAAGAACCAGTTAAAAATTTAGAAAATTATGCTCATGCATTTATTGAACGTACATTAAAAGAAAGTTCAGAAATTTATTACAGGCACACCGGGCCTCAGAATAATGTGCGGTCAATTTTCGCAGACTCGTAATAATTCCATATAATTAAAAAAACATGGAAAATTTGGGTCTTTACATGGAATGCAAGTTTCACCTAACCACTTTCATGACGTCCCCTTCAAAAACAAAAAACTTGAGCAACTCACACACTTTTATGCCCAAACCAATATTGGTGGACAACTATCAACTGACACACAACTTCTGAATAATCTTATACTTGTGTGATAAAACCACCACTTGCATGCCCAAGACACCTGCACGACTGGAACTATAATTTTATCTAATTTTTGAGCTTCTTCCCAAATGAGGAGGGGTATCCCTCAATTTATAGGAATTTTGGGTACCCTGAGCGCCGTCATGCATGTATCCTCCCAGCGCATAAGTCCAGCCACCCTAGTCTCTATCGCCCTAGTCACCTTGCACACCCAAACTAAAACTTGGGTGACCCTATTAATTTGCCATATTTTGATATTATAATCATTTAAAACATATGGTGCACAAGTTTCCAATCCTCTAAGACACCAGTGTGCATGTCTCTTTTCCAAAAACACTTTTCTCCATTTGTACCACCTCCAGATCGTCCATTCCATTGTCAAGGTTCTTATGTCAATCATAGATTGTTCACAACATCTCTAGAACTAAAAAAATCACCATTAAAACCCTCCTTTGTTAATAAATTGATTATTGTGGTCTTCTTTGACAACAATCACAACATGGAGGCCTACTTTATCAACAAACACAACCACCTCAAAAATGCATCAATGATACCTTGAGGGATTTTTTTCCAACACTGTCAACAGTAATATATAAATTAAAAAAAATTATATGTTTTAAATATGTATAAAATAAATTAAATGTTTATATTTTGATTATAAATATTATAATAATCATTTAAAATAAAAATAAATGTTTTTTTAGAAAATTGTATTTTTCTAAAGGGCAGTTTGGTTGCGATTTGTAAACATACATTAAAATCAATTTTAAACACTTTTATAAAATTTATATTAAACAATAAGCTCAGTTTTTGAAATCATCATGTTGAAACAATATTATAATTATTTTTTGATAATTTTATGAACAAAATTAATTTTTCAACCAATAGTGAAAATTTTTTTTAAATGAAAACCGCCATTTTGTTTGAAGAATTTAAGAGTCATTTTGGTTTAAAATTTTCCGAAAATTAAAATTAACTTAATTATATTATAATTAAAACAATTTTTTCCTTTTAATTAATTTCTTATTGAATTTTGATATTAATTTTTTTTTACTTATGAAATATTTTTCTTCAGAAACCCTATTTTTCTTTGTATCTGTCGAATTAATTTTAAATTAAAATCTACCAGTTCGATGAATTGAATTTGTAAAAATTGATTCAATATTTTCAATATATATAATTAATATTATATAATAGTTTAAATTAATTTGTGATCATAATGTATAGTAAAAATATTAAAAAAATGAATTATAGTGGTTAAGGTTAAAACAAATTTAATAGGTATTAAAATATATATATAAGGATTAAAATAAACTATAAAATTTTCCAATTACTATTTAGTGGAAAAATTTAGAACGTATATCATCCATGGTTCTAGAAAGATCCATTTTTATCCATTTTTATGTGAAAAAAGTGGTTATAACTTTTTATTTTCAAAAATTCTATGTGTGTCCTCTCCACCACATATAAAACTTTACCCTTATACCATCCTATTTATTCTTAAAATTCATTTGGTTCATCCAATACCACCCTAAATACCACAATTAAATCCCTACCAACATCTTATAATATTTTTTATCATAATTTCAAACTAGGAAGGTTTTAGTTATAATCCTTAATAGTTTCTCCAAAGAAGAGATAATGTTCTTAACCTTGTGTTTTCATTTAACTTATTTTTGGAACACCATTAAATATTCTAAAAATATGATAAAATAATAATAAAAATATCACCTATACTCTTATATGTTATTATGTTAATGGAATATCCTATATCTATCTCCTCTTCCATCAAATGAGAAATGCAATTGTCAATCATGTGTAAGACAAACTACCGCCTCGCAAAATGATGCAATTAGTTTTCCACCACCACCTCTCAAATATAGATATAATGATGGGTTTGACATATTTATTTGATAATTATTTCATTAATATACCTTTGTGATTATAAAATCACATATACCTTCTTACCATCCAATACATTGGAAAATAATAATAATGGTCGTGCGTACATGCAGACTGCCACCTCCACATAGCATTGTGAAATATTTTTCATTATATTTTGAAATTGATGGTTAAAATGATATATTTAATTAATATAATTGAAATATTACATGTAATAATGGTATTTGATTTTGAAATATTATTTACCTTTATTATGTTCTATCTGTTGGAAAAATTTAATTGGTGTTCATGCGTACATATGACCTACCGTGTCCATGATCAATGTAACTCATTTTCCAATATCTAACATGTATGGACAATTATAAGTACATATATAATGATTATATATGATATTAATATCATGTATAAAATTTTGGATATGTTGGAACAATGATAAAATTAAAAGTACTAGAATTACTGAACTAAAAGACAAGTGAAGAACAAAGAAATTATCACACAAAACAATGATTTTAACAAATAATTCTTAATAAATTGGTAATAAAAGGGTATAATTGAATCATATATGGTATGAAATATATGAATGTGGTTATAAAATCTTTTTATAGTAAATATATATTTATTATATTGGATTTACATTCATGTATGAAGGAAATTAGACATGAGGTAAGAGATTCTCGTCTCACATTTACTTCTGTGATACATATGGCATCTTCAACTATTATTTATTTTTTGTAGTGAATATACTTCCCAATTAATATTTTATATCATGAATATATTTTTAAACATGGTATTTAACGTTTCAATTGAAGTTATTTCTTTCCTGGGGCATATGATTCAATAGTTACCAAAGTGGTAAGGGTTTATTTCACAATATCATCATTATTTGGAATTGTTTATATTTATGTATCTTTTTGGGGAATTGTTTGGTATTAATTTATTACAAAAAAATATTCCCTTATCATCTGTTTATTCATGAATTTTATATGTAATAGTAAATTTTTTAACTCTTTAGTACTAAAAACGATTTAGATTTTTTAAAGAAAATAAAACATTATTTTTTTACTTTGGTCAAAAAACATTTTTCTTATATATCCATGTTTTATAAAAACTTTTTTAGAATAATTTAAAATTATATAAATGATCTATTAAATAAAATTTACCCCTTTTTTACTTTTTCATAAATTTTTTGAAAGGAATATTCTTGTCATTTTTTGAAGAATACAATTTTTAGTTATTTACAACACTATAAAAGAATTGTTTTTTGAACTTATAAAATGTGTACATAATTACCCACCATCATAAACAATCATTTATTTGAATATTAATTTAAAATTTTAAAATTTTGTTTTATAAAAAAATATATTTCTAAATATTTTTGAAATTTATAGTTTTTATGATTAATTTTCAAAAGTGAAAATTTTATTTTCACAAAAAAACATAAGTTTATTTTTATGGTATTTCTATTCATCAATGGAACAAACACTTATTTTCTCTATGATTAAAGAGGTATATGATGTAATGATATTATACTTATTATTCCTTAAGATGTTTTATGATTAGTTCGATTGGGGATATACTATTTTGATACCAGTATTTATATTACTTGGGATAGTTAATGATTTTGTATATTGATTGGGGGTAATTATTGACATTTCTTCTGGTAGTATTTCAATAAAAATATTTATGCTGATTATGTCTCATGACATTCCTATGGGGAATGAATTATACTTTTTAAGTGATGGGTGAAGACCACTATATCCCTTCAATACATTAGTAGGTCTCATGAGACAAACCATCTTGGGTATTTGGTTAAAGCCTTACCCATTTATATAAGACAACTTGGCATGAGGCCTTATTAGTATGGTTTTGATGTATCAAATTATTCATTCCCTCATTATGAGATTATTTATTGATGTTCATGGGATTATTCAATTATTTATAATATCCATGGATAATTTTAAACATCATGTGATTATTTATATGGAATTATTTAATCCATATTTATGATTGACTTATTATTATTCATGTTCAGGTTATTGATTAAATGGAATGTGTTTTACTTATATACCTTTACATATTGATTAATAATTATTCATTATTTATAGATTTAGTTGTATGCATACCCTCACTGAGAATTAATGCATACCCCTTTATTATGTTTTGCTTCCCTAGGATTCTAGGAAGTGTATTATGACTTATATACAAGGATATCATTAAGAGAATAGTGGTGCACTCAAATAAAATACTATTTTTTATTTTATGATTTCAAATATAATGTGAAATTCAAGTATATATCTAGTTTTACTATAGTAATATATTATCCAGTCCATTGAGAAGTTGCCACTTGTATCTAACAACAATGTAATAAAGTAACCGATAAATCTGGGATACTAGAGTTAGGGTATTTATAGTTGTTATTGAAGAAAGTTTAATAGAATCCTTGGGAACTAAAATTTGGAGAAAATAAATTATATAACAAAAGACTAAGATTAAATTTAAGGACAATCTTAATTTAAAATCATGATTTCTTTGAAAAGAAGAGATTATATGGGTTTTATAAGAAATTAATCCCTTTTTGGATACTAACAGTGGATGTGGATCAAGTATAGAAGTAACCAGAGGTAACAACATATAAAAGATAACATTATACTTTGACATGACAATCACCTAGTGTATGAAAATGGTCCATACATCACACCTAGTTTGACACTCCAAAGTAGAATAGTTAGGATAATTCAAATTTTCTTTACAAACCATTATAAAGGATATGGAAATATTTTTAGGACTTGAAAAGTTTCCCAAATAAACCATTTTTATGATTATGAGATTTTATATGCATAATGTTTTCAATTTTCATTAATTATGTCACTAGTTTTGGCATTATACATTATGTTTCATAATGATATGATCTAATCAAAATAATTCCATTTTTTTGAAATGGAACCAAGAAGATAGAATGGGAAACATTTAAATGAATGTGCTCCATGTAGGTATTTCCATTATAATAATTGTAATGAATCTAGATATGGAGTTACAACTATAATTGATCAATTTATAACCATATCGGGGAAGCTTTTAGGTTATGGGAAATAACCATTCATATATGGTGTACCTTGATGATCCACCATGTAGTTTAACAATGTTAGACTGCTTCATTCATAACTAAACTCCATCATTCAATGGGATAAAAAATTAATTAGTTTCTAAGAAATGAATAAGTTCCATAGTGAATATATTTCTCTCTTTGGGAAGTAATGAAATTGAAAAGGTTTTCATTAAATTTTAACTTCTCTTAGATGATACAGATCAATGGTGGTCATTGATACAAAACACTAAGAATGAAAAAGAAATATCAGAAATATAGTGAAATTATTTTATGGAATTATTCTTAGAAAAATATTTACCTCATTAGAAATTACCTGATATTGAGATAAAATTCCCAACTCCAATAAAAAATTAAGTTGAAAATGTTTTAAATTATAAATCAAACTTTTCATGTTTAGAAACACATGCTACGAAAAATGTATGAAATCCAATGAGTAATATAATCCATTTTATTGATTTTTTAAATGAAATAATTTGAAGGGAATAATTATTGTAAACCTTATCATCATATGAGGACATTTAACTTGTTCTATCAGGACATAAAAAGAATTCAGCAAGCCTTGTGGGATCGAGGGGAAGTAAGAGAAGAAAATGATGATAGAGAAAAAATGATAAGGGAAAGAAAGGAATGTAATATTTTCCCACATGTAAAAATTTTGGAAATAAAAACTATGGTTATAGATTAAATGGAATGAGAGTTTTCTTTAATTATGGAGAGAAATGATACCAGGCTTTTGATTTCAAGGGAAAGAAAGAATGTTACTGTCCTGGAATCTGTAATTCTAGATTGGATGATAAAAAAAATTATTTTGGGGTTTGATAATGAAAAAGTGACCCATTTTAATCAAAACATACTACATAAAAATTATGTATTGGACTGATTATATTACCTATGAATGTTTAGATTTAGAGTTTCATTGAATTAGGAAAAACAATTAATGACTTGGATTCATAAACAACTCTCTCATAATTATCGACATTATCATACATTATAACCATATTTTCTTATTTCAAAATAGGTCATAAAAATAATCCATGGGGAATAATTTTATTCATAATTCATATAATATATTTCCCCATAACATAGGTAAAAGAAAACATTAGAAGGATGATCTCAAATACTCAGTAACGGTAAACATAAGAGATATCAATCCCTGATCATATAAAATCATAAGTTAAGAGAAATGTTATATGTTCCTGAAAATAAATTACAATGTTCATACCTGGACTATCATAGATCATAAACATAATTCAAAGAATAAAGATTATCATTTTTAAAAACATGGACCATAATAGTTTGAAGTCATCACAAATTAATCGTAAATCATAAGCTCAGGACATGAAAGTGTGGAACCATAATAAATTTATAAAACCATTTCATATGTCAATGATAAATACTAATACCATCAACACAGTGGATCAGGATATACCTGTTTCCAATAGTGGATCATGACACACCCATTTCCCATATTGGATCAGGACACACCCATTTCCCATAGTGGATCAAGAATATCAACTGGTTTCCCATTGTTATCTCATGATATATAATGCTTCACCCAATGGATTGGATGTAGATATAGTTACCACCCATAAAATAATAGAAACCATACTTATGTATTCCACATGATCATAAATCATTCATCATATCAAAAACCATGAAATGAAATGGGTTTCGTAAACATTTCATCATTGTATAACCCATTGAATATAAGTGGGTTTCAAAAATATTTCATCACAACATAACTCATGTAAAAGTAATGGGATTCATAAAAATCATTTCCTAATAAACATAAACCATCTATATAAATAATAAAAATTGTATCCTTGGTTCATATCCCCAGTAAATCATAATTTTCATCAAATAATGTTCCCTTATATAAAAAATGATTTTGAAAGATCACTTGAAATAATTCATGAGGAAAATTTCCTTTACATTTTAAAATCATTTTTTAAATCCTAGAAATTTAAAAGGAAAAATTTTAATTTTAAAATAACCTTTAAAATTTTATAATAATTAAGTTTAACAACTATGGCCTCAACACTTATTTTTATCTTAGATTAACCCAATTTACCTTTTATTAAAGTGATAAAAATTAGTATGTTTACAATTCATATTAGCCAAAAATAAAATGGGTCCATTTTCTGAACATGTAACACTTAATTCCAAATACATAATCCATTTTTTAAAATTAAAAACACATTATTGATATAATGTAATTTAATATTAAATAGAATAAATGCAATAAAAAACATATTTTTTTAAAAAGTCCTTTTATGTTTACAATTTTTTATACTAAATTCATAAATAAAATTAATTTCAAAGATCAAAATTAGATTATTTATAATGATAATGAACTAATTAAATTTTAAAAATATTAAAAAACATAATTTTACTTTTTATATACTTTAATAAAAAAATATATTATTTAACGAAAATGAGTATTTTTCACTATTCATAAAAAATTCAAACTTTTCAGAAAATACTAAAAAATTTATCCTATGATAAATTTGGAATTATAAGTTCAAAAATAAATTTAAATTTCTCAAATAAAGTTTCTAAAAATTTCATAAATTAAATATAATATTCAATAAAAAAAAACATGTATACACATTTTTGAAGAAAAGTTATTTTTAAAGAATAAAAAGACATTACTAAACATTATGTTATTATTTTCAAATAATACATCATTACATTTATAAGGAGTGGAAAATTCAAATATTAACTAATAAATCATTTAATCCTATACATACCTCCCAATTTAATGGTGAGGTTATAATTGTCAAATTATAATATTTCATCTTTCATTTGAGCTCATTGTTTCATCTCTTGTAATCTATCAAATAAATTATTTACTTTTAAAATATAGAGATATTAAATTCTCCACCAATTTTACAAATTGGTTCCTCAAAATATCTTCTCAGTAATCAATGGTTTTTTTTCATTTAAAAATTATTTTTTTGAAACCCTCATTATAAAAATTTCTTATAAAAATTCCACTTAAAAATAGAGAAAGATAATTATGAAGTTCATTTGGGATTAGTCATAATAGGTTTCAAAATAGGATAGAATTTGTGGAAATTGAAGACATGGTATTGGAAGAAAAGTAATTTCTATAGATAATTGATCAAAATAAAGTTAATTATCTTGAGAAATTTATCAATCAAAAAATCATAAACCATATATGTAGAAGAGAACATAAATTTATTAGAATTGAAGGTCATAAGACAACACTTTTTTCTTAGTATTGTTTTAATAGAATTGAGGAATTACTTTACTACCTATTCTATGATAATGAGGAAATATATTTACTTAAAAAGTATGGTTTTATCCATTAATCACTTACCACCAAAATTTTATTTTTTTCTTTAAACGATGATTTAGACGAATTTTTCAGGCCCAAAGCACTAAAATCAAGTTCTAATTGATCACATAATCCTAAAAATAATATTAATATATTCCTCATGTATTTAGAGCGTAACAAAAAAAGGTTAGGCCAAGGTATAATAAACTCCAAATTACATTAATCTATAGAATTCAATAGTAGTACCCAAAGATCAACTTAGAACATTCAATAAAATTAAATCTCGTAATTACATAAAATATTCAAAATAATGATTGGAACCCAAAAATAAAATGGATTTGTTCACATAATATTCCAAGATATATTTATTATTTATATCTCAAAATTTTTATTCCTTAAATATATAATCACTAAGGTATGATAACTATTTCCATAAATAACTTTAACTACTATAAATCCAAAATAAAATCATATATTTCTCCAACATAAAATTAAAAAATTTGTTTCTAAAATAAAATTCCACAATATTCTAGTTACCTTAATCATATAGGATTCTCAAAATACTAAACATCTTCTAAAAAGAATTTATTAACTTAACACCATATTGATTTCCAATCCCATGGTTATCTTTATGATAACTTTTACGTTCAAAAAATGAACATAACAATTATTCATTAGATTGTTTAAATAATGGAAAACAATGGAATACTTTCCAGGATATCATATAGGTTAGTGGTAGGTTATGAAGCACTGTATCCCTTCAATTGTGGGTTCATGCCTTATGGCCTTGTCCGATATGATGGGTTGTCATCCAGTTTATGGGTTGTTATTTTTCTAAAAATATTAATATAATCCTTATAAAATTTCTTATAAATGTAATAAAAATAATAAAAATAAACTTACAATCTTAAAGATATATTTTATCCTCAAATAATATATCATACTTCATTTTTCATCCAAAAAATGTAATAACCCATAATTACCTCAAAATAAAAGATCAAATAAACCCTAAAGGATATCCATACCTTTAAACTTATGTACACAAAATGAAAAGTGTGTTATTTCTCAATTAGTAATTCTTGTTAAACATATGGGTTGCATATACCTCATCCAAATAAAATATCTATCAAAATATAATTATCCACTTTAAAATTATATCACATAAAACCTCAAAATGAGGGTGTCTAAGAATCTGAACTTATGATGAAACTCTACCTTATATAACCATTATTATATCTATAAATATTAAGATAAACTCTCAATAGAACATTATAATCTATAATTTTATCTAAACCCTACTCTAAAACCAACTATAACCGTCCCGAAATTCACCATTCCATATTTAGTGCTAAAAACAAAAAACTACATTTTTTTCATTGATACCGATAAATTTGACCCATTTTATCATCAAAACATAAAATCTCAAACAAAAATATTAGTTCACTTAATTTTTCTAGGAACTTTTGGGTTTAGAGTTTTAGAGAATTAAGAAAAAACACTTATTTATTTGGATTCATAAACAACTAGCTCACAATTATCAACATTATCTCCCACTATACCTAACATTTCTTATTTGGAAATAGTTTATCAAAATCATCCATGTGGAATCACTCTATACATAATTCATACAAAATATTTCCTCATAACATGGGGAAAATAAAACATAATAAATGTGAGAGAAAATAATCAGTAATGGTAAACATATGAGATATCAATCCATGATCATATGATAGAAAAAGATAATAATAAGTTTAAGTGATCATGAACATAAATTATGAAGTTCAAACTCAACCTTTCATAGATCATAAACATTATTTATGGGATAAAAATTATATTTTCATAAAACATTGACCATAATAGTAAGAAATCATTATAAATTAATCATGAACCATAATCTCATTGCATAAAAGTGTGGTACCATCATAAATATTGAAAACCATTTCATATGTTATAGTTAACTACCAATTCCATAATTACAGGGGATCAGGACACACATATTTTCCACATTGGAAGAGGACACACTTGTTTCCAATAGTGGATTAAGACACACCCATTTCCCATTTTGGATCAAGCCTATCTACTTGTTTCTCATTTTTATCTCATGAGATATAAATCTTTACCCAATGCATTGGAGGGAGATATTGGTCACACCCATCACATAATAAAAACCATACTTATGTGTGAAACAGAATCATAAATCATTCATCATATCAAAACACAAAAAAATAAATGGAGTTTGTAAAATTTTATCACTACATAACCCATAAAAAATAAAGGGGTTTCAAAAACATTTCATCATATAACTACTCCGGGAAAAGTAACAGGATTCAAAAACATCTCGAAATCATACAAATAAACAACCCAGGGAAATAATAAGTATGGTATCCTTTTTTAATATTCCCATTAATACATAATTAACAAAAATTAATGTTTTATTAGATAAAAACTGATTTTGATAGATCTCTTGAAATAATTATTTAGGATAATATCCTTTTGATTTTGAAATAATTTTTTAAATCGTGGAAATTACAAGAGAAACGTTTTATTTTAAAAGAACATTGTAATTTGGTAAAAGAATATTCAAATAATTATGGTTTCATGATTGTGGGAAAATCCTCTCTTTATTTATAAGTGAAAACATATTTCTTCCATATTTTTGTCGGAAAAGTTCACAAAGAACCATGTTTAGAAAATGACAATAAAATTCCTTTCAAAATGTTTTTTAAAAAGATAAAACATGGTTAAAAATTATTTTTGAATTTTTTTTGGAGAACAATAAAAATATTTTTGAAATAATTTAATAAAAACATGGACATGGAAGATAAATATTCCCCAAGACAGACATGAACATAAAAAAACTTGAATAATAATGAGATTGTGAAATAAAACCCTTACCTAAGGTCATTACATTCTTCATTCACATTAAACCACCCTATATAATAAATATTAATTTTCTATAAATTTATTCTATAACCCTAATTCTAACATACCATTTGTTATTTATATATAACTTCTTTTCATATTTTTATAAATAATTTAATATTAAAATCACTATTCTGGGTGGTAACTACTTTGTTTTCCAAGAATATTTTGATTCAGTGGTCTTGATACTTATATATATATATATATAAATTATATTTCTTGGGGTAAAATTACATTAAATACATACACAAAGACAACATACACATAGAATAAACACAAGTCTAAAAGGCATGCCAGAACCCCCTAAGGGATAACCCACCCATCAATCCTTACTTATACAGTACAAGACCTGAAGGCCCAGTAGGAATGAATCACATTATATTTACCAAAGTCCCAAAAATTGGCCTGAAGGACCAATAAAACATCATTCCTACATCATGCCTGCATCACGGTCTACCTATGTCATGCCTGCATCACGATCTTCCTTTGTCCTGCCTGCATTACGGTCTTCCTTCTTTTAGTTTTTGATTAATGGAAAGAAAGAAATTTAAATATTAATTTATATTTAAATAATATTTATAATATCATATATATCATAAATATATATTAAATCCATCACAATACCCACCCATAAAATATGGTGATGAAAATTGAATTGTATCGCTTTGTGGAGATGGTAATCCGTATGTATGCCCGAGTGATAAATTCAATTATTGTTTGATGGGAAAGAGGGTGTATAATTGTATTTTCATAATCATAATAAAAATTTACCATATTTATAATATGGGATTTTTTATTTTATGACAAACATCATAGATTTATAGGAGGTATAGAAGATTATAAATGAAAAGTTACCGGTTAGAGTGATTACCTCTTCTTCGAAACGCCTCCTTTGGATCTCCTCTAAAGGGATCTAGGGTTAGTCTTTTGAGAAAACCAAAACCTATATAATGTGTATAGGGAAGTTTATAAGTGATATTGGTATGGTATGGTCAACCTTGAAGCTTCCAAGTAGTTTAAATAAATGCAGGACGAAGTGTCCTTTTATAATTGATGTGAGGGGCACTTTTTGGAATTTTCCAAAAGATTAAACTATAATAAATTCAATTTCTATCCAAATATAACTAAATGAAATTTTATTAGAATACAATATAACATAATTGTTTAATTTCATAAATAAATATATTTTAGAAAAGTTTTGGTGTTCTTTTAAACCTTATAATTTTTATTTACCCTTAGTTAACCTATTTTAATTTTAACAGCAGTAACAAAGTTTTCAATATTAAAAGGTTACAATTTTTACATATATGGTGTCAATTTTACCATAAATGGACAATTTAAGAACTTTTAGACCGTATAAAAATATATTTTTATATTTTTAATATTTTTATGATTTTTAAATAATTAAATAAAATATTATTCCCATAAAATATCATTATTATCAATTTTAATACTATTCACTACTTTGAATTTTAAAAATATAAATACAACATGTAAAATTAAAACTAAATATTTTATTATATCCCCAAAATTTAAATTTCATCTTTATAATTATTTTATCATTTTAAATATAATTTATTTGATTTTTCTGTTAATTGAATAATTATACCATTAGCGTTGTATAGAAATTTTGGGTAATTATTTAATTCCTAAAAATTAGAAATAAATTTTCATGATGAAGATAAATATTTTATATTTTTTAAAAAATATTTATTGTAAAACATATTCTATGGATAACCCATATTAAAAATTTTATAGTTATTAACAACTTGAATGTGACTTCTTTGAATTTATTTTAAATAAAATATTATACAAGTTATAATCTCATCTAAGTGACCCCAAAAGGATATAATTTAGATACTTGGGTTATTATGGTAAACATATACTCTTACAAAAAGTTTTAGTCATGTGTTTGGGTCATTTAACGATTCTTATCATTTTAATATAGAGTTTTTTTAAAAAAATTCTTTATTTTTATTATCTTTGGGCCAACACCATTTTAGTGATGCATAAGAATTTAAGGTAATTATTTCATATATATAAATTAAAAATAAATTATTATCATAAAAATAAATAAATTATTTTCAACATAATCATTTATATTCATTCATTATTAATTTTTCACCCTATATGATCATATAAATTAGATTGAAACTAAGAGATTGAAATTTTTTAATTTCCTTTCATTTAAATAATATATAAGTAATTTCCATGGAAAACTATACATTAAATGACACAATTTAGAACATTAGGTTTTATGTCTCTAATTTAATTCATCCAATAAGAATTATGTTGAATAATTACATCCTCATAAAATAGTTTGAACCTTAATTAACCTGATTTTACTTTTACCGAGGTGATAAACATTACAAAGGTTAATATTCATATTGAAAAAAATAAAAGAGTTATATTTAATAAATTAAGACCTCATATTTTTAAATATGATATTAATTTTATTAAAATTTAAAACAAAAAAGTGTAAAATTTCATTAAATATCAAACTGGAAAAAAACAAAATGATTTTTTTAAAAAAAATATCTTTTATGTTTAAAATGTTTTATACTAAATTATAGAGTAAAATTCATTTAAAATACAAAAATTATATTATTTATAATTAATCAAAACTCATTAAATTTTAATAATAGTTAAAAATATAATTTTACTTTATATATTCTTTAAAATAAAAATATAGTAATTTTAGAAAATCAGTATTTTTTATTATTCATTAAAAATTAAAACCCTTAAAAAAATACTTAGAAGTTTATCATAATATAATTTTAACAATATGTTCCCTAAAATAATATTCAAGTTTTTAAATAAAGTTTTTAAATATCCAGTAATTAATTATAGTATTCCCTCATCAATAATAAGAAAACCCATTTTTGAAGAAAACATTTTTTTGAAGAATAAAATGTCTTTACCAATAATTATGTAATTATTTTTAAAATCATTTATGAATACATTAATATTGAGTTGTAAGTTTACATTTAATTCATAAATTAGTTACTTATATCCAGACTTACTAATTTAATGGATAGGTTATAATGACCACATTATAATACTTTATCATTCATTTAAGCTTAGTGTTTCATATTTTGTACGCTATTGAACATAGTATTTCATTTTATAATCTTGTTATATTACAAATAATATTATAAAATATAGTATTTCAAATCTAAGGAGATATAGACCTATGGAAATAATACCCCAAGAATTAAGTTAATATACCTCAAAAGAAGATAAGGGGAAAAGGTCAAGCTTATACTATTGATACAACCAAAGTGGAATGATTAAAGTGCTTATGTACTTGGATTTATGAATTATGTTTTAGAATTATTTTTAATATTGGTATTTTGATTAAAAAATTCACGAAACATCTTAGGATTTTATTAATTACATAAGACTAAATGTCTTTATTAAATTTATTTTTATATATACTATCATGGGTTTATGAGTTTAAGGTTGATCATAGGTTCAAAGTCTTAAAAACCACTTTTGAGGTTTTAAGAAAGGGAATTTTCATGTATTAAATTTTTAGAGATATTTTATTGGGTTTGAGGTATAGATAATATTTATATTTTACATAAAAGATTAGTTACGATGAATTAATTTACATTTATGGACATAATATTAATGGTATTTATATCCTTTACTATGAATATGATCATTGATGTTAGTATAATAATAGAGAAATAAGATTATTTGATTTTGTGGAAACTGAATAAGTCATATAGAAACCACTTATAGTTAAAAATTAATTTGAGGAAAAATGTTCCTTTTAAGGATGTTCATCATATATTTGGTAAATTATAGGAAACATATAGTTATAAAAAAGACATCCCACATGTCAGGTGACAACCCATCGTATCTGGTAAGGTCGACGGGATTGATCCCACAACCAAAGGATAAAAAGGGTGCATCACATACCATTAGCCTACGTGATGTCTCAGAAAATATGACATTATTTTTACTTAATTAATTTTTTAGATAAATAATTATGGATTAAATTTTTTTAACTTTTGGTGTTACTATTTTGTTTTTAGAGATTCATGTATTATATTTACTCATACTTTTAATTTTGGTTATATTAAATATTTAAAGACATATATAATGACTTGTCACTCTTTTTAGGATATTATGATCCATTAAGAGTCGATTTTAGTGATCCAGGCATAAAAATATAATTCTTTATACACATTTCTTGGAGTAATAGATAAATTAGAAATTGAAAAAATCAGAACTAAATGATTAAATATTTCTTATAAAATTTAATGATATCAATTAAGTATATTTACTTTTATTATTAGATAGTTAAATAATCCCTCAAATATAAGAAAATGATCCCAAAACAAAACTTTTATCAAATTTTCTTCAAATATGGCAAATCAATAGTTTTTAATTCAACACATATTTGTATTTTGGTGACTGATAACTTTATCCTAATCATTTACTTTCTTATAATCAATAATATCTATCAATATCTATAATTTTTTACAATTTTCTTCCTTGTCCATATTTTGAATTCCCTCAAATTTTATCTTAATTTGATGCATATTTATGTGTTATTATAGATTATCATCATACTTACCTTTCTCTCTTTTCAAGAGGAACCTTTATTAATCCTTTTTATGATACAAGATTTCAAGAAAGGTATTTTCAAATGACGAATCATTCATTATCTGGATCATGTTTAAATTTTTAGGAAGAAATTTATTGAAGGAAAGGAGAATATAAAACCCCAAAATTATAAAAAAAGAACATTATATTTGATAGGATATGATACCTGAAAAACCAATATTAAATATCCCTCAAAATATATTTCTTTAAATTTTGCCCCACCGTTGGTGGTGGGGTGGTAAGGGCTTGGGTGGGGTGAGGGGCAGGTTGCAGGGTAAATACCCCAAGATTGCGATTTATTGTAATTTTTTTCTTCGTGTCGTGTGCCGCTTTCGCAGTTGTACCCAATTTTTATATTTCTTTAAATTTTATTTCATTGATATCTTGTGGTACACGCAACACAGAGTATAAATGAACAGTAATATAATATATAGTTATAATCTAGTTGTTGAATTGGTGGGCATGAATTGGAATATCTAAAATATGAAAATTATATTTTGTTTACAAATTTATATAATAAATTTAGTGGTTATCTATTTATTTGAAATAAAATATGAATCATTTTAAAGAAAACAAAATTTTATCAGAATTGTTTTCTTTGAAAAGATGGTATCATCATGATTTTCAAACATAATTTAAAATTACTTTTTACCATATTTATAGATTTTATTTTATATAATTTACATAACTTTTTAAATCATAATGTTGAAATTATTTTATAGTGGGGTTTTTTAGAATTTTCTAAAATGATTAAATTTATTATGAATACTGAAGAGAATGGTTTTTAATTAAAATATATAATAATAAATATAATCTAAGTCATTTTAATCTATTTCATATTTAATTTTTATGTTAAAACATTTTATACTTGTGAAAACTTTATCTTTGGAAACCCACATTTTTGTCGTGTCTGGGGGATTTGTTTTAATTTAAAATTTTCTGATTATAGGAATTTAAGTCTTAAAAATGGATTCAATATTTTTAACTGACAGACTTAATATTAAATAATACTTTTTTTAATATTTGGTCATACTGAATAGAAAAAACTCTAAAAAAAGTATAATGGTTATGGTTACCATGAGTTTACCGGGAGATAAAATAAAATGATAAGGGGTAAAATGACATACAAACTTATCCCATTACTATTTTATGAAAATATTTAAAACTTATAGAATCATTGTTTCTATAATGATCCATCTTGAGGCCATGTTTCATGTGAAAAACATGGTTATCACTTTCTCTTTTCAAAAGTTCAAAGTGTTTCTTCTCATCCACTTATAAAAGTCCAGCACCTCTCCTCTCCTCTTCACGCTAAAAAATATTTTTGGTTCATAAAATACCTACCATAATCTCTTCTTTATATACCTCCCTATATTATAGAGTCCTTTTAATGATTATAAATCAAATATAGGAAGGATTTAGGAATAAACCTAAAGAGTTTGTCCGAGGAAGAGGTAAAGTTATTAAACATGTATTTTCATATTACTTATTCATGTAACTAATTAAAAAAATTATTCAAAAATGATAAATATTTAAAATGTTATCTCTTATATATTTATATGTTATTAGGTTAATATCATAACCTATTCATATATCATCTTCCATCAAATAGGAAATGAATCTGTCGATCATGTGTTCAGAGGACTACCACCTCGTAAATCATTGTAATTTATTTTTCCGTCACCACATATCATGGATTTATATAATGATATATTTAAAATATTTATATTATATTTATAAAATTAATATACTTTTTTAATTTTAGTTTTTCATATTAATTCTAATCTTATGATCCTTTTTAAGACAATAATGCAGCAAGTGTGTCTGTGTGGACTACCACCTCTATGTAGTGATGTAAAATATTTTTCATTTTATTTTGAAATAGATGGTGATATGAATATATTTAATAAATAAAAATTAAATATTTGATATAATTATTCTTCTAAATTTTAAAATATTATTTTCCTATCTTATGTTCCATTTGTTGGAAAAATAGAAAGAGTGTTCATGCGTACGCACGACCTACCATATCCATAAATAGTGTATCTCATTTGCCCATATCTAATTTTTTTTGGATAACATAAATACTTATTTTATGATTATATATGATATTTATATATTTTATAACCTTCAGGAAATTATTGAACAAGGAAAAGAGTAAAAGGAATGAAATTACCGAACTAAAACATACATGAAAATCAAAGCAATTAACACCTAAAACAATGATTTTAAAAAATCATTAGTAATAATTGGGTCATAAAAGACTATAAATAAATCATATATGTAATGAAATGTATTATTAATTTTATTTAAATGATTTATATTAAATATATATTTATTATACAGAAGGTGAAAACATGTACAGAGGAAATCAGACCAGAGGTAAGGTTTTCTCATCTTACTTTTACTCTCATGAATCTCTTAATATTTATAGTATTTAAAGTTTAATTTTATTTAATTTATTTCATGGATATTATGATTCAAAATTTACCAAAGTGTTAAGGCTTTATTTTATAATCTCATCAATATTTGGGATTGTTTATACTTAAGTCTCCCTTTGGGTAATTGTTCAGTATTAATTTCATAAAACAAATACGTTTCTGTATCCTCTATTTATTCATGAATTTTTCATGTAATAGTACCAATTTATTCTCATTGGTTCTGAAATTATTTAGAAAATGTATTTAGGATAATATGAATTCATTTTTCTCTTTTCTCAAAAACCCGTTTTCTTATATATCCATTTTTTCTAAAATAATTTCAGGAATTTATTAACCTTCTCAAAATGATTTATTAAAAAAACCCATGTTTATTTTTTTTACTATTTTTTTAAAATAATATTGTTGTCATTTTCCAAATGGGAAATTTTTAACCATTTCAAAATAGTATGAATGAAATGTTGTTTAACTTATACATCATATATGAAATTACATGCCATCTTAAGAAGTTGTTACTTTGAATGTTCCATTACAATTTTACATGGTTATTCTCAAATAAAATGTATTTATTAATATTCAAGAAATTTAAAAAAATTAAAACTAATTTTCAAAGGTGAAAATATTATTTTCCCCAAGAATATTGTTTTTCGATCTTTTTGTGGTATTTATATTCATATAAGTCAAGAAAACCTTGTTTTAATTACTTTTCACTTGGGATATGTTGTAATGATACCATCATTAATATTTCTTGCGATGTATTATGATCATTTTAACTGGGGATATACTATTTTGATACCATTCACCATATTACTCTGAATGGTTTTTTATTTTTTTATTTTTTATTGTAATTATTATCATTTCTCATACTAGTTTTCAATAAAACTATTTATTTTAATTATGTTTCACCCCTTTCATAAGAGGAATGGATTGGACCTAGAAATAGGTGGGCGATGCCTACTATAGCCCCTCAATGCATAGGTAGGTATCATAAGTCAAAATAGATTTGGTATTTCACTAAGTCCTTACCCATTTATATGACTTTTATTGGCATGAGGCCTTGAAGAAATGGTTAGGATGTTTCAAATTTTTAATTAACTCATTATGATATTAGTTATTGATGTCCATGGGATTATTTGTTTAATTAGAATATCATTAGACAAGTTTGAAGCTCATCTGATTATTAATATGGAATTATTTGATCATCATCTGTTCATTACACATTATTCTTCGTGTTCATGTTATTTATTAAAAGGAATGTGTTTTATGTATTTATCTTTCCATATTGATTATTCCATTTTTATTCCTGATACCTTCTATTGGACACAAAACATTAATAATCATTAGAGCTCACCCCTTTATAACGTTTCCTTTCCCTAGGATGATAAGAATTTTTTTATTACTGATATTTAAGGATATTTTAAATTTTATAATGGTGTAATCAATGAAAATACTATATTTAATTTTATGTTTTGAAATGTAATGTGACATTCATGTACATATCTAGTTTTAAAATACAATTAAATATTTGGTCTTTTGAGATTTGATCGCTTGTATCTACCACCAATGTAATAAAGTAACCACTAACACTAGTCTACTTAGGCTGGGGTCTTTAAAATGGTGTGGAGGAAAATAATTTTCAAGATGTGATGACTCTTAATTCCCTAAGAAAGAATTGTGAGATGTTTATGAAAGTTGATCAGAGTAAGAAATTTGAGCAAGGAAAGGATCCAAAGAATGTTGAGAAAGCTAAGAAAGAGTTCGTAGTTATTTAGACAAATTAAATGTCCAAGGCTATAAATATAGAGGAATCATAAATATTTTGTAATTAAAAAGGTAAAAACCTGTTTTAGAAAATGATAATAATGTTTATAAATAATTTCCAATAGATGGCAGTCTGAAAATTCATAAAAAGTTAAAGAGTTATAAAAACGATTGTAATGTTACTAAAACTTGTATGAAAATCATACCATACTAAGAAGAAATCATGAATTTGATTTTATAAAATCAATATAAAAAATATAGTATAAAATAATAAGATAATATGATATCTTTATCTAAAGTATTTATAGATTAGAATAAATTCATTTCCAAAACTAAGAGGAAGAAGAAATGGTTGAAAAATAGATAAGACTCTTAGTATGAATATTATTTTTATAGAACATTGAGGATCCTTTTTATTCTAAATATAATTTATTATTTGTACTAACTTTTAGAGAATTAAAGTAAAATAATTAAGGAGGATAGATGGATGATTTAGTATTTTTTATAGAAAGAACAATTGGTCACCATGAAACGTTGTTACCAACATGATAACGAATGGTGAGATACCATTAAGTTGGAGTAGTTCAGAATTTAAGTTATAAGTATTAATGTTTTCTTAAATGAAAAAGCAAGTATGATAAAAAATATGTGATTTTGGGGGAAGTTGTGTCTATTAATTAACACCTATCATTGGTGTGACAAAAGATAATTTTTATATTTTCCTAGTGGAACAGAGTAGTTGAAAAGGGTCATATCACTTTAAGAGCTTCACATATGTCTACTCAATATAATCTAATTCACCTAAATTAATTTTCCTTAATTGTTCATTTTTTATTTAAATTCAGTTTGAAAGTTCAATCATGAAGTCTAATTCATGAAATATTATCCTTTTATTTATTGGTTGTGAAATTTATAATTCCAAAGGAAACTATATTCCACCTCCTCTTACAATCATGGTTGATGACACACCAATTGTTTTTAGAAGATTCCAAGGCCTAGATCTATCGTATGTTGTTTCATCCACGGAATCAATCAAATCCACTATATAAAATTCATAAATTAAATAGAATTGAGGGAAAAAATTTGAAAAAAAGAAAAAAAATGTTTTTTAGATGTTTATAATTGTTTAAAAATGTACCGACCATAAATTTCAATCTTAATAACCAAAAATAGATCCCAAATTTCAAATAATTAATGTTTAAAAATTAAGAACACCTATGATCCATTAGGACCAAACCTCAGGTCAACCTAAAATTATTAGAAGTAAGTTAACACTTGGTGGAAATAAGAGATGATCAGAATAAATTAAAATACAATAAATAAGAATAATGAAAATAAAATAAATAAAGAATAATGAGAAATAAATATTAATGGTAAGAGAGAAACATAGAAGATATAAAAGAATGAGAGAAGGAGAATAAGGAGAATGAATAAATGAGATGAAGATTGAGAAACAATGTGGGAGAAAACAAATAGAAGACATAAGTTAAAATAGAATAACTTTTTTACATAAAAGATAATAAAATAAAATAAACTACAATAAATAAATAAATGAAAATAGATGAAAGGAAATAGTTTCACTTCCTTTGGGCTCTCCTCTTTGATTGTTAAATTTCGTTAGTGGGTGAGAACCTATATTTACAGAGGGAGGTTCTCATGAATTTTCATTATCCCGTATCGTTGTATATACCTTTTTCAAAATTAACCTCACCCATAAGAGATTTCATTTTTTCCTTCATATCTAGCCAGTGATCCCTGAATGAATATTTTTCACATCTAATCTTCCTTAAATATCTAGATTTTCCAAATTTTAATGAATATGTTTGGGTTGTGTAGTGAAGTTCATGAATTTCCATCTAAGGCCACATGATAGTAGGGAAGTTCTTCCACAAACAAATAGGTATTCACACTGGATATTTGGATCGATATCATCTTCATCAGTGGTGTAAGATGGTAGTCTGGGGTCTCTAAGGTGTTTTATGCTGGTCTATAACTATGAAGGTTGATACAAACTTGATCTTGTGCTTTGTGGTGGCCATCCATGGTCTTTCTTGTGGGGAGAAGATGTTAGGGGCGGCATTGAGCAGAGGAAGGGTGTGTCAAAGGTGTGAGATCTCATAGATGCGATGCAAAAAAATCCATTTTCATTAAAATGAATAGTGCAATCCATAGTTTAGTCCCATATGAGAAATGAAATTGGAAAAAATTATCATTTAAAAATTAATCACATGGAATCATTTCATCAAAATCTCAGTCCGAGGATTGTCTCCAAGTTACACTACACACCTATATATCATTCCACAGCACCACTTGTAACCTGTGCAAGCTTATACCCATAATATGAACCTATGGGTTCCTCCCCACAGACCACTCCACACCTGCCTCTTGTAGGCTCTCCCTTTGGTTCTATATGGTTTTCTATCACACTAAGGCTGGCTATTTGGATTATAGGGCCCCTTATGTTGATGGATATCCGATTAGCGAATTTCTTATCTTTATAAATATATAACAATCATAATAATATTTCAAAAATATATTTTTATATAAAATAAATCATTAAAAATGAAAATTTATATTCATTTAAATTTATTATTTGAAAATTACAATATTTTAGATAAACATTGAAGTACATGGAAATATTCATCAAAATCCACAAAAATCATTAGAATTTGATTAATTAATTTCATTAAAATATATGTTCATCAAATATCCCCACATTTAAACTATGCCTTTCATAAATAATAAAATCCCAACATTAAATTTAAGAGGGCACCATTGTTACCAATATTTAAATTTCAAATCAATAAATCAAAATTATTATCAATGAAAAAAATTCAAGTGCCACATAAAATATATATTCAATTCAACACATTTCAAAGAAACAATGAATCAAAATATTTTAATTTATCCCTTTTCAAAATGGATGATCTTCTCATCTTATCCATTCAGGCTTCTTAATTCATAATTTTTAAACATCCCAAATCATGATATACTTCTCTTGAATCTTTTATCTCAGCAATCATGATATAAATTGAAGTAGAATTATACTCATAAAAAGAGAACACTATCCTTATATATAGGCTTGTAAATGAACAACTTTATCCACATTTTAAGTTAAAAAAGTCACATGAAATCATCCATACATGCAATAAAGGTTCAAATGACCAAGTCATATTGTTGGTAGGAATTGATATTAAAATGTAAGCCTCAATGGTGGAGCTTTGTCTCTTAAATAATATTACATGATATTAGAAAGTAAAATCTCACTGAAATTATCACTTTAAAAATGACAAGACCCTCATCCCAAGATCAAAATAAAGTTCATAAAAAGTGAAAGAATAATGAATTATGTTAACCATCTTGAATTTTCTCTATTTTTTTTTACCCTTTTTCAATATAATTTTTAACATTTTTTTGAATTTTCTACTTGGAATAAACCTCACATCCACCACCTAACCACATATGATAAAATCACCAGTCTTGTAATGGTGTTTTTTTGTTCTCTAAGTTACAACCCATTCTTACTGTTATGTTTATTTCAAAAAGGAAAAACAAATAAGTACAATGAATTAATCATAATAATTTATCAACCCCAAAAATTAATCACCACACCATTTTTCCCTAAAATGTAGTTCATCTAATTCACTATTCTTCCCCAACCCTAAACATTAATGTTAAATATCATGAAAAATTCTAAGAGGAGGGTAGGAAAAGGAAACAAATAATTGAAATATGACTCATACCTAACAAGTTTATATATGGTATCTTTGGGATAAAGGAGTATAAATGTATATTGTGGTTTTAATGATATGAAATTATTAATAAATTTGACTCAATCATTTCCAATGTGGGTTTTCACTATCATAGCCTTCACAAGTTCTAATGAAAGTTCAATTAGTTGACACATCACAAGATCACTCAAGAAATATTCTCAATATAATGGGAAATATTTAGTCTAAAAATCATCATAGGAATGGAATATATGATATAGGAAAAAAATAATGGTATGACTAATAATAACAAATCAATTCATATAAATTTCATAAATTTAAAGTGTGAAAAAATAGTGGGAAAATTTTATTTACATGAATCAACTAATTCACTAAAATCATGAATCTTTAATTCAATATCTATGCTTCACCATAATATTTAAATTCTATATTTTATTTATCTAGTATCACATAATTAAGAATAAGTATCCCTTCAATAATGCTAAAATAGTTAAGGGATTGGAGTTCTAAGCTACACTAATTCCTAAGAAAAAATTTTGAAAAATATATTCCTAGAAAGAAAGTAAAAAAAATCATTGTCTAATCCCCCACGTGGAAAATAGATTTATACTATCACCATAATGAAAGTAACATATTTTATCCATAGTAAGTTTGTGGGTGAAGAAACTTTGATTTAAACCACAACATGTGGCTTTTCCTAGCGTTCACTTCTTCTTATTTGTTTTGTGAGGAATGATCCATAGATAGATTACACCAAATTAGTCCCATTCCCAATAAGGTATAGATATCATGGAAGGGGTGGGTTGATGTATGAATTCTTATCCTTCTTGGTTGCTACTTATGTGACTTCCTATTTTTTTATAGTTCTTTCTCAATACGTGTTACATAAATTGTTTTATAAAAGGGAATTTAAGAATGTAATTTTATTTGAATAGAATTTAAACAGGTATAATTAAAAAATATACCTTTCAATGTGATAAAACTTATCCTTGGTTTTCTTGGGCTCAACTATATCAATCTCTTTCTGGTCCTCCTCTAATTCATGTTTAATAAAACTAGGTAGTTTCATGTGTTCCTCAATAGGTTCATGTTCATGTTCTTCTTATTCAAAGGGAGAACAAATATTTATGTAAAAATTAAAAAGAGTGTGAATTAATACTTACTTCATATTGAATAAATCAAAATTAAATAGAGTTAAAGGAATGATAAACTACATGCCTTGGTTCATCATGAATCTATTATTCACTGGAAAGTTCCTATTGATGGTTGATCTCACTAGATAGAATAATGTAGTTAGGCTCCTCCATAATTTCTTCAAATTCCACCACATGGGTGGTTTCAAAATATTCCATGGCTATAAAAGTTTAACCGGTGTTGATTATGCAATCTTACAGTTGGGAAGATATATTTTCATTTCATATTCTTCATTTTCACTCCAAAATTAATTAGAATCTTCTCTCATATTCTGATCATCAAGAGTTTCTTTATATTCACTCTCTAGATCTTCATTGTATAATTGAATTTGGATCTCAATATGGTTGGGTTGTAGGTGGATTTCAATTTTTTCCTCAAAAAACCTCTTCGATGTCTTTAGAAAAATCAGGAAATACTAAGGGATATTCTATTGGTTTAGGTTTAGGTGGATCTATTAATAGATTGAAATATTAGAAAACCCTTTCATCACGTCTCTTATATTTTTATAAACCTTCCCTAAGTTGTATCACTTGAGATCTGTTATATTATAAAGATGATTCTTCTTACTCTTGTTACACCAATGAGTAATTATTCCATTAATAATAATAATCATCTAAATATATCATGGAAGAAAATATTATTTCTTTAAAAAACAAATGACAAATATTTAAAAAATACGAAAAATAAAAATTAAGAAAATTAATGATTTCCTCCATAGAAACGGAAGTAGTTTTTATGCACACCTATCACTGAGTGTGGAAAAAGATAATTTTTGAGTTTACTAGTGAAGTACAGTGACTGACCAGGGTCATCTCACTTTAAGAGCTTTATAGTTGTGTACTCACTATTTTTTAATTCACCAAAATTATTTATTTATTTTTATTTTTATTATTTCTGAAAGAAATGGTTTTTGTTCTGGTAGAATAATTCTATTCAATATAATAAAACTGTACTAATAAGAAGATGAAAAAAATGATATTATAAAAGTAATAACTTCTTTAATTATTCATTTTTATTATTTAAATTCAATTTTTTAGTTCAATTATCAAATATCATTCATGAACTACTATCATTTTTTTGAAGTTTTTAATTCCGTAGAAAACTATATTTTCTACCCTATCCTATAATCAAGGTTGATGTCACACCTAAAATGAGAGTTTGGCACCTTCCCGGACCCGAATCCATTATAATAACTCAACTTTTCTATATGAAATGATTTTGTTTAACATAAGTGAGGTAAAAGATTAAAAAAAGAAATGAACTGGTTTTGAGATCAATGTCTGGGTGGAAAATCATCACAACCACACATGTAACTCTTAATAACAACAAAATGATTCAAAATACTAATGAAATAATGTGAATAACTCAAGAACTCCTAACCTCCCTCGATGCCTACCCTAGGTCATCCACCCATTATTGGGATTAAGAGATCACTTGGTGGAAATAAGAGTAGAAGATAATAAAATAAAATCAAATAAAATAAAGAATATTGAGAATAAAACAATATGTGGAAGAGAGAATTAGACAAGAAAGAAGAAAATGAGGGAAAGATAATAAATATATTTGGGCAAAGAGATAATATTTAGAAACAATGTGGTAGAAAACAAATGGATCACTTAAGTTAAAGAAAAATTATTGTTTTATTTAAAAAATTATAAAATAAATTATAATACAACATTGAAAGATAATAAATATGAATAAAGTAAATAGAGGTACCTTTTATAATCTCTCCTCTCTAGTGGGTCCTTTTTATCATTAGGTGATCACCCATATTTATAGAGGTATGTACACCTCTTTTTTCATTATCTTGTATCATTGTTTATCTCTTTTTCAAAATCTATTCTAATAATATGATATTTGATTCTTTATTTATATATATTCTATGATCCTTGAGTCAATATTTAACTTTTTTAATATTCTTTTAAATATAAAGAATGTCCAAATTTGAGTAAAGATGTGTATTATGAGTAGAAACATGCATGCATCACAATTCATGGCCATGTGGCAGTGGGGGAGTGGATCCTCAATCCAACAAGACTTTACAGTTAAAGGGTGGATCAAACACCACTTTAATAGTGGTGAAAAATGTTCATTCATGCTCCCTGAGGTGGTTCGTGTTGGTATTAGGCTATCGTAGTGGATACCATCTCTAGAACAGTTGTAATGGTGGTTATCCATTGTGTTTCCCAGTGAGAGAAGAAAGTAGTGGAAAAAACTAGCATCAGAAATTTATGTTCGAGGTGGGGGAGCATGCAGATGAGGAACCATGAAATTGGTTTGGTTAAAATTAATAGTTTTTCCCATAATCATGTCCCACATTAGAAATAAAATTGGTTTCCATAACAATTTATAATAAATCTCTTGGAATTAGTTTATCAAAATCTTGCTCCGAGGGTGGTATCTTGGTTACACTCCAAACACATATATCAGTCTGCGCCCCCACTCACGGATCATACAGGCTTAGAACCAGACTATGCATGTGAAAGTTCCTCCATATAGGCCACTCCACACCTATCACTAGTAGGATCTCCCTCAACCTATGTATGGATTGAGGGATAGCCACCTGACCAATTTTTTACCTTCAAAAATATTAAACAATAATAGAAAGATTCTCACAAAATATTCTTCAATAAAAGAAATCATTAAAAAAAAAAAATTTAATTCATTTTAATTCTTTATTTTAAAATCCAAATATTCTAAATAAATATTTAAATACATGGTAATATTCATTTAAATCCATTAAAAATTAATATAATTTGTTTAAATAATTGTTTAAAAAATAAGTTCATCATTTATTCAATTGAACTATTTTTATATGTTTTTTAAAATGGGTATATGTTTTTTCATTGAAATATTACTCATATTTCCTCTTATATAAATGTATTGGAAGAAGCACGAGAAAATTATTACATGAAAAAAATTTTGGGCAACATTTATCACCTTGATTTTAAAATCATTTTTTCTACATCGAGTTCATCCATATAGACTTAGAGTTATTTTGTTAAAGGATATTATTTATAAAGATAATGTGATTATATTTTTGTATTGAAAGAAGTTTTCATGTTTTTTAGATCATAGAAGATGAGGTGAGATTTTCCTTATGTTACCCACTTCCTTTTATTTTCAATAAGGGGGAGAAAAAATATAGCGGGAGTAATAAAAAGAAAAAATAATATAGGGAGAAATTTTTGATCACATGTTCAATTTCTATGAGGATATTGAAAAAAATGAGGGAGATTAATATTCCAAAGTGTGTTTGGATTCATTTTTTATCTATATATCAATATTTTTCTGAATAGAAAATTGAGAAAAGATATTGATGGGGTTGAGTAAAAAACATTCCTTATGATGGTTATAGAATTTTAATTATGAGGTGTAATATATTTTCTCTATGTTTTATAAGAAATTTTCCTATTAAGTCAGATGATGTTGTGTCATTCTTCATGTTTCTGACATCATAAATTTTATTATGATTGACGATTTTTTTAAAACATTGTAAAATGCAATGAAAGTGAATCATGGGAGATGTATAGAGTGAGATAAGTCTAAGATCAAGTAGTAATACAATGTATTACACCAAATTATTACATAAACTATTTGTACAATGTTTTATAATGTGATTGGATGGATAGAAAAATGTGATTGGATAGACCAAAAACATGTTATCAGATAGACTTTAGAGTTTCAAAGTATGAGTTGTAGGATATATGAAGTGTTCCATATTAACAAATGGACATAAGCTTTGTTAAAAGAGGATAAAATGGAGAGAAGTTCATATGGAGAAAATTTTAAAGGCTATGTGAAGGTAACTCTTGATTTTTGTTTCCAACTAATGGTATAATAGTTGGTGTATAAAGGAAATATCTAATGCATTATGCTACATAAATTTCATCTGTTATTTATAAGCCCCATATAAAGGTATGAAGGATCGACTGTATATTAAATCCTCTAAAAAAATATGAGGAGATCATTGAATGGATATTTAAATAGTGATTTCAAAGTCTTAAGTACCATTGATAAAACACTTGAAGGGTCTAACATATGGATATTTCCCTCTGATATTAGATAAATACTATTTAGGATCTCCAAGAATAGAGGGTAATATAAAATTTGAGATAACATTTAGTGAAATCAGATGGGTGAATGTCATAATGAGGTACATGATTTTGTCAGATAGATGATCCTATAAAGATGTACCAACATGAGTTGCTAAGGTAAAATCAAGTCATATGTTAGAGTTTTTATAAGAATATAACCAGTTATAGAGTAGTATAAAGTTTTACCTAAAAGTGATATAAAATTTCATTAGAAAAATATATAATGGGTACATCAGAAAAAGATTTATGAACACAGGTGTTGGTCGGAGTAGGACACTCTAGAAGGGTTTGAATTGAATTCCTATAAAAAATTTTGTTAAAAAGTTTTTTTAATTTTTTTTAACAATTTAAAATAAAACAATCCAGTTAACCAAATTAGTAAGATTATAATAATTTGAATATTTAAAAAGTTTCTTATAAGATTTATTATTTCTCAGTTATAGCAGTATGAGATATTGATACAGATTTTGAAACTATTCTAATATGGAAGAATATTTATAACTACTATCCAAGACTAAATATCAAAGTAAATTTTTTTTCCTGGAAAAATGAATTAAAATATAGAACAACAAAATTTAAAGACATAATGGATAAAACAAGTGGTTTAGTCTCTAGCCGAGCCCTAATCAACTCCGCTTGTTGTTCACCTTCCACCAAGAAATATATATATAAAGCTGTGATACGCACACTGGATTAAAGTTAAAACCGTACATGAAACTATCTAGGTCACAAGACCTCTTCCACTATTTTTCATGAGTAAACTAACAGCCTGGTCACAAATGACCTCTTCCACAGTTATATGTGGGTGAAAAAAGGTTTAGAAAGATATTTGAGTGAGGATATCTTGTATCCTCTAGTTCAGTGTAGGAGACAGTGTGTGTGTTAATACTAATACACACACTAATCAAATATTAATGAAACGGTACACAAGAGACCAAAATATAATGAGATAGAGTTTATAAGGCTCTCTGTGTCATGAAATGTAGCTCTGGACACTTTGGATGCAGCATACTCAAAGTTCCAGTCCTCTTCTGAAAACAGAATGTCATGAGTTGAGTGTTCTATTTTTTAGTGTTGTAAGATGTTCTTATTCTTATTTGAGTTTCTTCAAGGTTGATTTAAAGATGGCTCAGAGTAGGTTCTTATTTTTTTTACAACCATTAAGAAATGAATTTCCCTCCTTCAGTGTATTCTTTCATGTCTGGGTTTTCTTCTATCTTTTCATGCAATCCACTGCTACATATCTCTACTCCAGTGCCACACTTTTATTATTTTTATTTTTGGTTATTGTGTTACAACCAAAAACATTCAAGATCTCCATACCTCATAACTCTTAATATCTTCTAACATTGTTGAAAAAGAGTATTAATTAAATCAGTGTCATTAAATGACTCAAATATGACCGTTATAAACAACTTTTAAATTTATTCAAAAAGGAAAAAAATGGTTAAGTATGGAACAATGTCATAGTTATAGTGAGACAGTCACAGTGATATAGTCATGGTGAGATATTTATGGTGAGATCTAGAACCGATAGCATAGTCACAATGTCTGGTCCTTTTCTAATTCTAGAACCAGTAGAAAACTTGTGGTCTCTGGTCCTTTGAAAACTCTAGAACCAATAACAGAGTTGCGGTGTCAGGGAAATGGTGTCTCGGGTAACAATGTTCAGGCCTCTATCGAATTTATGGACTGTGTCTTGTTACGATGTCTTAGAAATGGTAGGAAGAAAACAATTTCATGTCCTTTGTAAAAATCTGGACCTGGTAGCAAACATTCAGTGTCACAAACATTGTGAAATTTTTAGACTATTTTAAGAATCAATATTTATAAAATGGATTAAGATTAAACATAATTATACTAAAATATAACAGAGAAATATTAAACATAGTTTACAAGATTCAAACATGATTTTTGAGATACTGAATCATGATCTTTTGAGAGTATAAATTACAATTTATAATAGTGTAAAACAATATTTGTAAGCATTAAAACACGAGGATTCCAACAATCTCCAAACATGATTTGTGATAATTAAAACATGAGGAGTCCAACAATCTGCAAACATGATTTTTTAGAATTAAAACTTGAAGAGTCCAAAAATAACCCCCTTTTGAGGATACAAAATCATGGAATATATAATCCAAATATTTTAGAATGAAATAAACTGATTACTGATCAAATTAAGATATTAAAACATAGATGTAATAAATTACATAATGGGTAAATCTTTGCACTCATGTCTCCTCATTATAATTTCCCCCCTTAGAGTATTAGTGTTGATATGCTCTCCTCTTAAAATATTTAAATTCCTTTGAATAATTTCTCCCCCTTTTGGGATTCTCAAAAATAGAAAAAACAAAAGAAAAAGTGAAGAAACAATAGCATCCCACATTCTATTAAATAAAATGACAAAGTCCATTACAAGGAGAAAAAGAAAATATAATAGCTCCCTTTCATAATCAGCAATCAATTATCATGAGAGTTAGCAGACGTGGATTTTCTTTTATTAGAGACATCCGATGAAGAAGAAAGTATAAGTAGAGGTGGTAAAAGCAGTGGTTAGGGAAGGTAGTGAAACTTCTTTAATGATAGAAGGGGAAAGGGTAGGTCTGGTGGAAAACCTAGGAAATGGTTTCTCAAGAATTATATGTTTGAACTAGCTCAAATCCTGTTCAATAAATGTGGTCACTAGTTAAAAATTGGTGGAGGAATAAGGATTGGGAGAAGAAGGGAGTCCATGCCTCAAAGGAATAGTTATAGGATCCCCAATTGTAGTACTCTGAACATGGAGATAAGGATTTAATAGCTTAAGAAAATCTGAGATGATCTCTCCAGTATACTTCATCCCCTTCTCAACATCATCCTTGTTTTCTAGGAACTTCTCTAGAGAGGGTATGAATTCTTTGATCTTTTGCACTTGATTCTTAAAGGCCTGAGTGACTCAAGGAATTTTCAAATTATGGACAAGATACTTAAAGTGAATGGTAAACTCAAGCTTAGAATAAATTCTCTTAAAGTAGAAGACCTCATTCATAGAGATTTTTTCTCGAGAATTAGTGTAAATTGTTGAATGGACCCTCACTAAATCAAGTACATGGTCACCGTTTTTGATGAAAATAGAGAGACTTTCCTTATCAGCATCACTCAACACGGACTGAATCTCTTCTCTAAAAACTGATCTAACAAAGTTTCTTTCCGTAGGATTCGATGGTTGTCCAGAGGAAGATAGACCTTTAACAACTAATGTGAGAGAGTTGAGTTGATTTATAACATTTGTAAACGTCCCTTATATTAACCAGTCAATATATTGAGTCCAGCGAAAAGCTTTCTTATCTCATTGGCTATCTTGGTATTATTCTCAACCACCTTTTCAAACACAATGATCAGGTTTGGTTGAATAAGAGATACAAACTTATATGGAATATTTTCATTATAATCTTTTCTATAATGAGAAATAAGAGTTTAATTAGTTGGAAAGGATTTATACAAATTTTCAACCATAGTTTTTAGATATTTTTCCTACTAACTCAAAATCATGTTCTTAATCATAACTTCCCGAATTTAATGGATCATCTTTTGTTGAATTTGAAAAATAAATTTCTCTAACAAGAGTGAAACAAACTCTTCACTGAGGTTTTTCATAGGTTTAAGTAGATATTCTAATAGATTCCCAAAGCTAGACAATAAGTGTTCTCAAAATATTTTCAGATCACTTTGACTAAAAAATTCAGAATATTTTTTAGCAGATTCAAGAAAAGAAAATGAAACAAGTTTAGACTCCTTAACCAAAGATACAACCTTGGAAGAAATTGGTTTCAATTAAAACATAATGGAACGTTCTAACCCTTTTATCAGTGACTCTTGGTTATTATCCATATCCAAGTAATTGGGAAACATATACCAGGTATCCAATAAACTTTGGTCAACATGATTTGGAAGTTGAACACTTTCTAAGCTGTAATGCTACTCCCCCTCAATAATTGCATCTCTTCTAGGACTAAGAGATTCAATCTCTTGACCTATTCCTAAATTCTTAGATCTGTTAGGTTCACCCATATCTTCTCTAGCTTTCTGAAAGGCCTATTCCATTATTTCCTCAGTAGATAAGATTATTTCATGTTCAATTTATTCTTCATACAGTTCCATAACAAGAGGATTTTCCTCAACATAAAGATATTCTTCAACACTGACACTCCATTTAAAATCATCTTTAACCTTTTCACTTGCATCAACATCACATTCAGATAAAGGTGATATCTTATGAGATACTCTCACAACACCTTCACTAACATCATAATCTATTTCATCATCTGGATATTCCATAGTATCATTAGACTCTAATATAGGATCAACTTTATTTTTAGGTATGGAGGGATTATCAGAAGGATTAAAATCCTCATACAATCTATCATTATCCTCAACGCATAATTCTCTCCACAGATTCTATCTTATCTTCATTCTCCTAAAAATAACCATGGAGATATAGAAATCAAATTCCTCAAGCACTTCTTCATTCTGGTCAACCACACCTTTGGCTATAAGAATAGAATAAATGAACCTTCAATATAAAAGGGAGGTAGAATTTTATGTAGTTTTGATCATATCACACATGTGAAGTATAATATACTTATAAAAGTTGATTCAATGTCCGTTTTTAGAAGTTAAATAAAAAATACATCCTGATACTTAAGAGTGTAAAAATACCATTTTTATGAAAAAATGAGATGTCGAACAAACTTGAACAACAGCCTTGACACACCATCAAGTTCACCACAATTGGTCTTCTATTCTTCTTATCTCGAGTTAGAATTAAAAGATCCTCTTCTAGGATAACCACATCAATAGGTGGAGGAGAACCTATTTAGTATTCCTAAAAAAACCTTCATGAGGTATTCCTATACAGGCTGCCCATAACCTTGAAGAGAAAGTGCATATTTGACCATTTACCCATATTCTTACCAGAAAATCATCCTTGGAGTTGAAGGAAAACTGATGATACTGATAAAAATAAAAAAACAAGCTTAAGATACATGTTTCTATTCTCCTCATTAAACTAATCCAACCACCCCTGTTCTTTTATAACTCTTAAAACTAGATACTTACTAAACAAGAGATACTATGAACATATTTCTTTTTCAGGTACAACATTGTGATCCTCAAGACCTGGGTTCAGTGGTTTCTCATTCATTATAATAGGATTTTTTCTCTATTTATATTGAGACCTATGCTTATTAAGAGTTGATGAGGATGGAAGCTTCATCTTGGGCATTCAAAATGGGCTCACAAAACATGAGAAAGAGGGGAAAATAGTTTGAGAGAGACAGAGGGTTTTGGTTTCGAGAGATGTGAGCTCGAGGGAAGTTAAGTGATAAGTATATAACATTTAGGGAGTTCAAAATTTTTGAAAAAAAACACGGTAATAAAAAATAAAACACTTGATATAAAAATAAATATATAAAAGATGTTATGAATAATATAGTGAGACTGGTACATGCATTCACAATTTCAGTATTACTATGTGACTAAAAATGGTGTGACCATAACGAATGAGACAATAAACAAAAAAAGTATGTTGTGAGACAATAATCCTAAGATAGTAATATTAAGATAATAATTCTAAGATAGTAAACTTGCAACAGTAAACCTGAGAAAATAAACATGAGATAATAAACTATTCACTCAAGGTTAATCATTACTAATTCATGTATAATGTAATTCATTCTTTCAGAATTTAATGGCATAGTGAAAATGTCAGCAAGCTAACGTTTAGTTCTAATGAATTATAAAGTGATATCACCTTTCTGATAATAATCTCTTAGAAAGTGATTCCTTACATAAATATGATTATTTCCAGAATAAGAAATACAATTCTTTGATATGTTAATAGTACTTGTGTTATCACAATATATAGATAAATTTTTGAATTGATATCCTTAGTTTTGAAAGTTGTGTTTATCCACAAAATCCAGGCACAATAACCACCAGCAGTTATGTATTAAGTTTCAACAATATATAATGCAACATAATTTTTCTTTTTTTACTACACAATGAAACTAGTGACTTTCCCAAAAAGTGACATGTTCTAGAGGTGCTTTTTTTTATCTAACTTACAACCACCAAAATCAGTATCCAAATAGCTAACTAAGTCAAATAATTGTCCTCTAGGATAAAATAGTCTTAAGTTGATAGTGTGTTTGAGGTATTTGAAAATCCTTTTAATATCAAGATGATGCGACTCTTTAAGATTTTCTGGAAAACGATCACACATACACACATTAAACATAATATCAGGTCAACTAGAAGTTAATTAGAGTAAACTCCAATCATTCCTCTATAAGTGGTTTGATCAACTAATTTACCACTCTCATCAAGATCTATCTTATAATTGGTACTCATTAGAGCATCACTACTTTTATCATTATCTAAACCAAAACATTTTAGAAGATCTTTAGCATATTTAAATTGATTTTAAATAATAAATTATTTATTTTGAAAGATTTTATATCCAAGAAAGAATTTTAGTTCACCCATCAAACTCATTTCAAATTCATTTTACACCATTTTTGAATAATCAATACAAAATGAATTTTTTGAATATCCAAAAATAATATCATCACTATAGATTTGAAAAACAAAAACATCTTTAGAAAATCATTCTATAAAGAGATTAGGATCAAATATACCTTTTGTAAAACCTTTGGAAATAATAAAAATACTTACTCTATCATATCAAGCTCTTAGATCTTGTTTTAAACCATATAATTCTTTTGTTATTTTTAAAAAATTATTTGGAAAATGAGGGTTTGTAAAACTAGGGGCTGTTCAAAAGAACATCCTCCACTATATACCCATTTAGGAATTCACTTTTGACATCCATTTGATAGAGGTTAAAATTTATATGTGCTGCATATTCAAGAAAAATTCCAATGGCTTCAAGTCTAGCAACTAGTGGAAAAGTTTCATCATAGTCAATACCTTATTCTTAAATATAACCTTCAGCAACCAATCTAGATTTTTTTCTTACTATGGTTCCATATTCATTTACTTCATTTTTAAACACCCATTTAGTGCCTATGGTCAAGATGTCTTTAGGTCTATCAAAATGTTTGTAGACATTATTTTTTTTAAACTGATTTAATTCTTCTTCCATACCCATCACCCAAAAGTCATCATTCATTGCCACATTGATGTTTTTATGTTCAAGTTGTGACAACAAAATCTTGATGTTAAACATGATTTCTTAGAGAAGCTATACTCAATGTTACTTTATATAAATCTCCAACAAAAACATATAGAGGATGGTTTTTAAGGGTTCTAACAGATCCAAAAAAGGACTAGTAATTTTAGATTTTTCAATCGGTTTATGTACAGTATGTCACAAATCTAGAGAACTTATAAGAATAGAAGTTTTAATAGATTCCTTCATAGGATGGTCAGAAGATTTAGGATTGATGTCCAAATTTGACATACCATCCTCAAGATTTTCTAGAGAGGTATTTGGTTCAAGTAGATATGTATCATCAAATTCGACATGTACAGATTCTTCCACACATTTGGCTCTTTTTTTAAATATCTGATAGGATTTAAAATAAATTTAATAGCCTAAGAAAATTCCATCATCATTCTTGGAGGAAATTTCTTTGAAATTATCCTTAGTGCTAAGGATATAGAAATTACAACCAAATACTTTTAAGTAGTTAACCGTAGGTTTATATTCTTCCACAACTCATATGTATTTATCTCAAGGATAGGTCTAATTAAGACTATGTTGATTATATAGCATGTTGTATTGACGTCTTATGCCCAAAAGTATCTAGGTAGTTCATACTCCCTAAAAATGGTTCTAGAAATTTATTATAGGGTTCAATTTCTTCTTTAGACAACTCCATTTTTCTAAGGTGTCCTAAGGGAAGAGAAGTTATGACTACAATTCTTTTGTGAGAAAAAAATATTCAAACTCTTGGTTTTTAAACTCATATCCATGGTCAATTCATAGGTTTTAAATTATAAGGCCACTATGAATTTCTATAGTCCTAGTATACATGGTAAAATGTGAGGATGCTTAACTTTTGTGAGCCAAGAAAAGGTCCAAGTATATATAGAGTAGTCATCTACAAGAACATATACATAGTGATTCCCATTATGACTTGAGACTCTAGAAGGCCTAAAAAAATTCACGTGAACCAAATAAATAGGTTGAGAATTTAAAAATTCTTTCTTTGGTTTGAAAGATATTTTTTGTAGTTTACCCTTTTGACAAGGATTACAGACATTTTCATTTGGAAACTCATGTTTTGGTAGATCCTTGTCTAAACCTTTTCTAGTATGCTTTATAAAGGAGTCTATATTACAATGTCCTAGTCTTCTATAAAAAATTCAAGACTCTTTATAAAATAAACTAAAGCATTCAACATTTTGAGAAACTAAGGAATATAAGTTAATGACATGAACATTTTCATTTCTAAGATCAAAAAATACTAATTTATTCTTATAATTAAAAATTTTTCAAGTATTATATTCAAATTTAATATTAAAAACATCATCACATAATTGTGAAATACAGGGAAGATAATATATTAATCCATCAACAAAAGAGTACTTTAAAAATTAAAACCGAGTTAGAGTTACCAATCTGGCCGAGACACGTTATTTTTCCTTTAGCACTCTCACCAAAGGTGACATTCCCACCATCAATGTTTATTATGTTCTTGAAAGATGATTAATACCATTTCATGTTTCTTGAACATCCACTATCAATGTACCATAAAAATTTTCAGGAGATCTTCAAGAAACTTTCCAACATAAGAATCAAATAAAAAGAATCTTTTGGTACCCAAATTTGTTTGGGTCCAGAATATTTGTAATATATGCTTTGGGAATCAATAATTACTTCATGGGTATTCTATAAGAAAATTTTAAATCATTTGAAAAGTAAACACTATCCAGTTTTGAGAAAATAGAAGAATTAAAAAAGTTTTCAATACTAGAACTTGAAGAATATTTTGTAGTTTTAGGCACAAAAACGGTTCTTCCAGAATTTTTAGCAAAGTTTCTTTTTGATGGTTGATATACTATAGTATCAGTATATCTATAAGATACCTGTTTTCTAATAATTTGTGTTAGAGTATTATTTCCAATGGTAAATTTTTCTATGTCCTTTTTTCAATTTCTCATTTTATAATTTAAGTTCATTGTTTTCTTTAAGTAGTTGATATTTTTTCGCTTTTTTCTACTGCAAGTTCAGATTTAACGGTGGTAGTAAAAGCATGCTATTTCATTAAGGATTAGTATTTATATTTCAGTTCATTATAGATGTCCTCTAGCATTTGGAAGTATTAAAAAATTTGTTCATAGGTCATATTCTTAGAATCTCTTTCATCTCTAGAACAGTAAGGATTTTGTATAGGAGACATAAGGGTTGCCTCAAATATGCTCTTCATAAAACATATATTGGATTTATCAGAGTTTTCATCCTGTGAAGATCATGAGTCACTTGAACTATCCTCAAAAGCAATACATATTGCTTTCATGGACTTTTTATACTTTCCATATCTTCCCTCATATCTCGTCTTATATTTTAACATGGGACAATTAGCCTTTACATTTCCTCTTCTCTTACATTCATAATAGACTATTTCACTGGAGGTACTACCTTTCTTCCAATACATTTTCTAGTTTCCCTTGTTATAATATTTTCCTTTATAGTTAGCCTTATTGAAGAATTTATTTCATCTATAAAACTTCTAAAAACATCTTTCTAATTGATCCATTTCCTCACCAATATCAGATGGTGAATCTTCATTAAGTGTACTGTCAGAATGAGATTGTATCCTTTCTTTTTTGTTAGTTTTGGGAGTAGTTTTTTAAGGCCACCAAATTTCTCTTCGGTTCATATTCCTCTTCCTTGTTGACTTTTAATTCTTCCTCATACACCATCAACATGCCAATCAAATCCTTTAATAGAAACTTACTGATGTCACATGATTCTCTAATTGATACAGAAGTCCCTCTATATCAATATGGTAAGCATATGAGTATTCTCATGATTTTATCCTTGGCTGTAACATTTCTTCCCAGAGAGAGAATAATATTCACAATTTTATTAAACCTAAGATATTTGTTATAAATTAGTTCATCAAGCTTCATTTTAAAGTTTTCATATTTAATAGTATATGTGTTAAGTCTTGTTTCCTTAACACCAGAGGTTCCCTCATGTGAAATAGATAAAGTGTCCCAAATTTCTTGGGATGTTTTACATGTAGAAATTATATTAAACTATTCATCTCCTAAGGAAAAGTATAGGGAATTCATGCATTTCAAATTATTATTATAAGAAACCTTAGTTGGGTCATCCCAAGTATTTGTATCAGTACCAGGAATCTTATATTCATCTATAATTGAAGACCAAATCTCAAAACCTATACTTTCTAGGCGAATTTTCATTTTAATTTCCCATTGTGCATAATTTGTTCCATTAAAGAATGGAGGTTTGTTGGTAGCAACAAATTCCAATCCATTACCCATGACAAAGAAATAGACTTTTAAAGAGATGGAAATTTAGAACTAACAAAAATTTAATGATCTTTAAATCAAAACTAAATTCACAGTTAAAGAGGATGTTAAAATAGATATAAATGTTTGAAAATAGTAACATGAAAAAATCCTCTAATACCATATGTTGGTTGGAGTATGACACTCAAGAGATGGGTGAATTGTGTTCCAATAAAAATTCCTATAAAAATATTATTTAAAAAATTTACCTAATTTAAAATAAAACTAGCCAATTAACCAAGGTAGTAAGATTATAATAGTTTGTGTATTCAAATGGTATATCAAAAGTTTGATTAATTCTCAGTTATGATAATTTGACATATTGATACAACTTTTGAAACTACTCTAGTGAGGAAAAATAGTTATAACTAACATCCAAGACTAACTATCAAATTAAAATTTATTTTTTCTAAAAAATGAATTAGAATAGAGGAAGTCTAAATTTAAATACACAATTTATAATTTTTTGATTAGTCTCAAAAAAATACCTAATACACTCTACTTGGTGATCACCGGACACTAAGAAATATATATAAAAATCTTTCATCCACACCTTGGATTGGGGTTAAAAACCATACATGAAACTGTACAGGTCTGAAGACGTTTTTTTCTATTATTCGTGGATAAAAATAACGACCATATCACACATGACCTCTTCCACAGTTATACGTGGGTTAAATAAGGTGTAGAAATATATTTGAGTGAGGATATCTTGTATCCTCTAGTTCAATGGAGAAGAAAGTGTGTGTTTTAATTCTAATACACACACTTCATGAAAAGTAATGAAGTAGTACACAATAGAAAATAATATAATGACATAGAGTTTAATAGGCATTTTGTGTCATGAAATGTAGCTTTGGACTCTTTGGATGAAGTAGATGCAAAGTTCCAGTCCTCTTCTGAAAACATGGTGTCGAGAGTCGAGTGTTCTGTTTTTCGGTGTAGTAAGATGTTATTATTCTTCTTTTATTTTCTACAAGGATGATTTCAAGATGGATCACAGCAGGTTCTTCTTTTTTTACAGCCAATAAGAAATTAACGTTCTTCCATCAGTGTATTATTCCATGTATTGGTGTTCTTCTATCTTTTCATGCAAACCACTGCTATGTATCTCTACTCTAGTTCCACACGTTCCTTCATTTTATTTTGGGTGCTTGTGGTACAACCAAAAAATTTCATGATATTCAACCCTTTACCTCATACTTTCTGCTGATAAGACTGGAAAATATAATTAATTATAACAGTGTCATTAAATGACTCAAATATGACTAGTAGAAACAACTTTTAAATTTAATCGAAAAATATAGAAAAATGGTAATAAATAGAATAATGTCATAGTTGTGGTGAGATAGTCTTAAAGAGACAATCTCAGTGAGGCAGTCATTGTGAGCCAGTCATTGGGAGACAATCATGGTGAGATAGTCACAATGAGATATGGAACCGGTATCATAGTCACAATGTCTGGTCCTTTGCAAATTATGGAATCGGTAGAAAAGTTGTTGTGTCTGGTCCTTTAGAAATTCTATAACTGGCAGTAGAGTTGCGGTGTCTGGGAAATAGTGTCTCCAGTAATAGTGTTTGGGCTTTTGTCAAAATTCTAAACCGTGTCTTGTTACAGTGTGTTTGAAATGGTTAAAGAGAAACGATGTCAGGTCTTTTGCAAAAATATGGAACCAGTAGCAAGCTTACGGTGTCACAAACAATGTGAAAATATGTAAGCTTTATTTAGAATAATTATTCACAAAATGAATTAAGATTATATATAATCATACTGAAATACAATATAACATGATTAAACATAGTTTACAAGACTCAAAAATTATTTTTGATATACTGAATCATGATCATGCGGGAGTTTAAAATTTGAGTTATAAGAGTGTAAAATAGGATTTTCAAGAAATAAAACATGGTGATTCCAACCATATCCAAACATGATTTGTGAGATTTAAAACATGAGGAGTCCAAAAGTATCCAAACATGATATGTAAGAATTAAACATGGGTAGTCCAACAATCTACAAACATGATTTGTGAGAATTAAAACATGAGGAGTCCAGAAGTAGGGAAACTGAATAGAGGTTCATCAGATGATGGACATTTATGAGTTCATTATATGGAGAATGTTATTAGCATACCATTGGGCATAGAATTTATAATGAAATAAAAAAATACAAACATCGAATATACATGTCATAGTAAAGAAAAAATATAGACATACATCAGAAATGTGAGTACTAAGGATCTTTACAAAAACTATGTAATGTCTAACAATGATGATGTTGAGATAGAAATTCAATGTTTTTTTAATTTATAAAGGTTAAAAAAGTTCTCCAAAGTTCATTAACACTAATGTTATAGAATTTAGAATAAAGGGTTAACTTTCAAGAAACTTCAAGAAACCACAAGAATATCCCAATGAAATTAAATTTAGTAGGAATCTTCGATGTTCTATGTTTCATTGACTAGAAAAATACATTTTATTTCCCACACAAACATCTATATTTTCAAATATATAAAGGGGTGAAATGGTATAAAGAATCATGTGTGACACTATTCATGTATATGGAATAGCTGATGTGAAGTAGAATTTAAACAATGAAAACCCAAACATGATTAATACCTGGTTGAAGAATAATTGCAACAGACTAAGTTTCATCGGTCAAACAAGGAGTGAAAATGATCAAGTCCCATATTTATTGAAGAAGTTTCATTAAAAAACATGATTAATCCAAAAAATAATCATTGGATGGGAAAATAACATGGAGGAGCAAAAAAAATATTATCCTAGAACATGGTGCCGTGAAGAGCATTGAACAAAAATAGATTGGACGGTGTCATTAAATAAAAGGAACACCAGACAGAGTCAATTGGATGAATATTACAATGGAAGATTTCTAGATGACATTCTATGAAATTTAACATTGAGATTATCAAAGTATTCCATTGTTTAGTAGGATATTTCAAGATCCAAAGTCTCCCAAGAGAGTTGTTTAAGATATTAAATATTATAAAAAAGTGAATGTAATCCATCTTGCTTAAGGAGGTAAAGAATATACTTCTCTAGTGGATCATAAAGAAGAATGAAATAACTTGTAGCTGGGGGTTATAATCAATTAATGAGAAAGATTGTAGATAAAGGTTAATAAACTACTATGACTTCAAGTAGACATAGTTAGAAAAAATGTGGGGTTTAAACAACTATGGAATAATAACTAATTGTTAGGGGGTAATTACAAGGTTAGCTAGTGTAATGATTACTAGGAGGTATAACTATTTGTTTCTTATACCACTGCAATCCTGAAAAAAGTTAGTAAAATAGTACTTTTTTGGGGGATAAACTAACATAGAAAGGATTTGATATTCATACTAATCCTTGTAAATATCATGCTTTGGCCTCTCTTAATATATTTTTTTCATATGAAATATGAGGTTGAGATTTATATTTGAGTGAATCATAACTCTAAAATGTTTCACGGGTTCAAAAAATTTCCTTAAGAAGTTAAGAAACATTAATGTAAAATAAAATTGATCACAAATTCACCTACCCCCTCTCCATGTTCCTACATAGGTCAAGGGCACTATAATAACATGATAATAATATATTCCATGATAAAAGGGTTTAATTCCATGGGAAAATAAGATTTTTACTTCACTAGTACGAAATTAAAAATTATCCTTATTAAAATCCTTATAAAATATCTTACATTATACATACTATATTAAACCACCAAAGGATATACATAAAATAAATGGGACAAATAAAATACATGTAAGGGGAATAAAATATGATGAATAAGTGACATTAATCAATAATACATGGGAGAGCATAATTGTTACCATCATATCATAAGAATATGATCATAATAATTATAATAAGGGAAACAATTTAAAATTTCTTTTAATGTGGCATATTCATAATATCGAAACATCATAACATAGTGGTTAAATACCACACAAAGTTGTTTACAATGAAATCATCTTGTTCACACAATAAATATGTGCATAAATCATTACATCACAGTTGTGAACTAAGATAGATTCATTTTCAAACAGAATAAACATAATCTAATCAGATATTGGATATTAATCAATGAATTATAGATTAGTAAAATATTATTCCAACCTGTCACATCATAAAATTATTTTAATCATGGATTCCACATGGAAAGAGAACATATAAAATTTATAGTTATGAAACAAACCCATAGAAAGGGATGGGTTTCATAAATGTTTTGTAAAGAATAATTTTATTAATAACCTCTAGGGTTCCCATATGAAAAATTGAAATCATATTTTGTCTTAAAATATCATAATTCTGTAGTGGATATGAACTATCTCAAGATGATCCAATGTGGGATTTTGGAAAAATAAAGTATTTTTGAAAATTAATTAAAATTGTCCAATAAATTATTTTGACAAGTTAGAAACATGTATATACCAAGAATAAAAAGTTAAATAATATTAAAAATCAATTTTAAGGTGATTTTAGGAATTTCTATACAAAAATTATTTTATATTGGAAATAACCTAATAGAAAGACTTAGGTATGAAAATCCCCTTACCTTAAATCCCAAAATATTCTGTCGCTTCTACACCTCCTATATTAAAATCTTAGGATAATTAAAACATGGAAAAATAGTTGAATTAGTTTAATTTATTAACTATTTATAAATTATAATAATTGTATTATATTTCATAATTCCCATTTTTAAAGGTGAAACATTTTGAGATCATATTTTCCTGAAAATATGTCATATTTTCTTTGATTTTATGATTATAGATTATTTTGATTTACACATTATTAAAATAAAGGATATAAGAATATAAATAGATATATTTTTAATTTTATATATTAAAAATAATTTATTATAGACATATATAATGGTTGGGACAATTAGAGAGTTGGCAACATCCTCATCGGTGGTTAACCAACCATTGAAGGGACTTTGTGAGAAAGAAGGAAAGAGAAGTATGAAATATAAATACATACTAAATATGATCATTTCTATAGTTTAATATAATTAATATAATATTAAAATAATAATTAATTACTCTTATAGGATTTGGGTTTCAAAGAAACAAAGATAAAGAGGAAGATAAGAGGAAAATGAGAGAAAAAGTTAATAAAAACTTAGCCTCTTCTCAGTGTTGCTTCTTTTCTATGACAATGGACTACTTGAATTCATGGAGTCAGTTTACTCCATATCATATCTATATATTATAAGGTTATTAGTATATGGAATTTGGGATTATATTTTGGATTTGGTATGTTAATGTGACATGTTTTTTCTAGGGTAGAGAGTGGGTATTTATACTTGAGGTGAGGGGTGTTTTAGGATAAAATATTGTATAAAATATAATTTCCACTATAAAAATTATAATCGTGATATTATTGAAATGTTATGAAATATTTGAATTAAATATAATTATTGGTAAGACATTTATGGATTTCCAAATATGAATTCATTATTTTAATAAAAGGGAAAGTGGAAAATTTTAAAATTGTTATTTAATGGAATATTTTTGACATTAGACTTTGGAAAATATTTTTTAGTTTTAGAAAAAAAGTTTATTTTAATTAAGTGACTCATTTAAATCATTAGATAATTATTTTTAAAATAATTGTTTTAGAATTGATTATTTCATAATTACGTCATGAATGATGTAATTTAAAACACAATGGTTAGGAAAAACTATATTTTTCACTATTCACCTAAAAATTGAAGTATTTTAGAAAATTACCTGAAAAAAATTACTATTAGAAAATTTTGATGTGATTATTATACAAATGAAATAATTTTTTGAAAAATAATTTTTTAATGTAGTTAATTTGAGATTTTAATATAAAAAATTATGATTTTTATGAAATACATTAGAATAATGTTCTTCTAAAATGTGAATATTGTTTTTTTTGAGTTTTTAATATTGATATTTTTTCATTATAATATTTATATTTTCATAAATAAATCCTCATAAATATTATTTATATTACATTTTATATATTTGTTTTCAAATTACTATTTCAACGACCATGTTACTATTCCCAACAACCATGTTACTATTCCAAATAGTCATGTTACTATTCAAATGGTCTCATTACTATTTCAATTTTCATATTAACTGATATAAATATAGCTTCATTAATTTCTTCACCATTCACCTCAATTACTCTCAAAGTTCTATTTTTTAAAAATATTGATTGGTGTACTAATAGATTTTTTCTTTTCCATGTTGTTGTACATGGGAGTGGTAATTCTATAAAATTATAATGATCCAGATTTTCCAATTGTACAATTATTTTTTTATACCTTTTTATTCCATTAAAATAATTTTATTTTTATGGGTTTATATTTTGACTAATGCAATGATCACCATTAATGAAATAAAGTGTTTTTCATTTTTCTAAGTAGTGTATGGGTATAATATTATAAGTTAATAAAAATCTCATTTTTAGGTAACAAACATTATTTATAAAGGAATGGTCATTACATTCTTCCAAAATTTATAAATTTCACCCCTAAAATTCCAAATCATATTTTTTTTATTGAGAATAGATGAGGGTACTATTGTTTCATTGTTTCCTCTTCTCCCCATGTCACCTATTTATATTTATAGTTATGAAACAAAACTTTGAAAAGGTGAGTTGTTTTATTTCATAGATATTTGTATCTATAGTTCATGATCATCATTATATTCTCCTCATAATAAAGTTCATTCTTCAATTATACCACTTATGTATTTAGTACATGTGAGGGATCAGGCATATACTTCCTCATGAGAGATATATGGAACACATCTTGATCCTGAGCCAAATTTGGTAGATGTGCTAGCTAGTAGGCCACTACTCCTATGATATCAAAGATCTCAAAGGGGCTAATGTACTTAGGTATGAGCTTTCCCTACTTTAAAAATCGGAAGTATCATTTCCATGGTGAAATTTAATGGAAAAACATGTCTACAAATTTAAACTCTAGGTCCTTCAATGGATATCAGCCTAGATCATATTCCAAATCTGACCTGAATTCATTTATTTTTGAATGTATTAAACCTTATATATAATTTATTTTATAGTATTGGGTCAATGTATCTAATTTTCACCAACATAAAACTAATATATAGGAGTTATACATAACTTCTCATAGGGATATTTATATGATCCATTTGAATGCTCAAGTGGAATATTTTTTTGTATGATAACTCAAATAATGGGGTATTTTGATAACATTATTCATTAAATTAAATTGAGAAATATCTCATAATTTCTTTAAGTTTCTAAATGATCCTTTTATATTAGACATTATTTTGTGGGTGATAGTTGATACTGAAATTCAGTTTAGTAATCATATCTTATTAAATAATTCCCCAGAATTAAGAGGTTAACATTGGATCATGATAAAAAATGATTGAATTTGGTGCCCCATGTATCCTCATAACTTCATATATATATATATATATATATATATATATATTAATGATTATCCGGATTGAAATATTCAAAAATTGTGATTAACTGGTTATCATTGGTGAGTCGATCCATTATAATCCATATTATATTGCTTCTTTTGGATGTCTTCAGTAAACGAGTGACAAATTCTATGGAGATGTTATTATATTACCATGTGGGTATGGGAAATTCTTGTATCATAAAATTTAAATCTTATTTCCCTAATTTAACTTGCTGAAATAATAATAACATTGAGGTTTACTTGATAATCTCACCCATCATGTTTTCCTACCAAAATTTCCCTTGAAGATCGCAGTAAATCTTGGTACTTCTTGGGTGGATGGAGAAATGTGACCTATAATAATTATCTAATAGATCTTCATTTATGTTAGGTAATAATGTCACACAAAGTCTAGTGGAAAATAGAATGACACCATCTTTATCAATTTTTTTCACTAATCATCCCTTCCTTTTACTAGGCTCACATTCTTTTGAATCTAAAAATAATTTCTTTATTCCTACTTTATATTATCTTAGATTAATGGTTGGAAAATATTTTTCACAAGGTAGGATTTATTCCCTTATATTATTATTTCTATGTCTATCTTTTTCATTTCCTTAAAGCTTTGATTTTTTTCAATTTCATTATGGATACTGTAGATAGTTCTTTTTTTATAAGAGCATAAACAACCTTATTCACCATTCTATAATGTTAGTGAATAGAGAAACAATAGTCTATGGTTATCTCTAACCATATTTTCAAATGTATGTTGATATTTTTCTATGTAAATTTATACTTTAAACTATTTTGATCTATATATTTCTCACACTTCTCACCATAGTGGAAGTAACACCAAATCATGAAATAAAATATCATAGCTACTAACTCTAGACCATCGATTGAGTTGTTTGTTTCATGGGTATTCAGTTTTACTAACATCTAAGATATCAATTTATCATTATACATGAGTAAAAAAACCCAATAAATTCTTTAAACAATCATTTCATATAAATAAACCATCTCTATTTGATGGTAATATGAGAACCTTCATATTGATAAACCTCTTATAGATATCATTAATGCTTTTGTGACATTATTCCATCCAGATATACATTACCCCTTTACATGTTAAAATATTTTGTGGGATAGAAAATCATGATAAATATATCACAAATAATTAGTATAAATAAATTCAAGAAAACATTGAATTTCTATGAAACTTAAAGATTTGTGTCAGTGATAAATATCTATTTTCTTGGAAGGGTCCACAAAATTTTCCTCACTTGTGACCATGTTCTATAAGAATATTAATTGTTACATCTAGAACAAACAATTTCTAAAATTATCATATATTTTATCCTTTATTAATGTTCCCATTACAATATTTAGATTCTCTTCACGTTCCCCTTACGTATAGAGTAAATGATAATATCATTGATAAAGACTACCAAATTTTTTTTGAGGTATTCTCTCAACAATATATTCATAAAATCCATAAAACATTTAGGAGCATTAGTATGATTGAAGAGAATCACTATGAACTCATAGTGTCCATACCATATATTATAGGGTGTATTTTGAATAAATTAATTATTCAACTTTAGTTGATGATATTCATAACGAAGATCTATTTTTGAGAAGTACTTAACTCTTCAAAGTTGATTGAACAATTCATAAATCCATTCTAAATGATATTTTTATTTATAGAAATCTTATTAAGATCACAGATATAGATGCACAACCGCATTGAAACATTAATTTTATTGATAAATATCATTGGTTCACAAAAATGTGATGCACTAGGGAATATAAATCCCTTTTCTAAATTCACTTATAACTACTTATTTAACTCCTTCAGTTCTATCAAGGTCATCTTATATAGGAATCTGGATATAAGAGTGTATTTAGGTATAAGTTTTCTTTATAACTCTACCACATGATCTGGGGAAGGATGAGAAAATCTTCTAGAAATACATTAATATATTCCCTCATAATGAACATTTCCTCATGTATGGTGCTCTACTTTAACACAACCATTTTGTAATGATATGATTTTTCATTGGGTATCAACACACGCAATTAAAGGATTTTTAAAATGAGATTCATGATCTTTTTTTTCATTTGTACATGATCATGGGATGGTTTGAAATATATAATCACATTTCATTTCCCAAAAAATTTATGTGAACTCACTATATGGAGTGTTAATCCATGCCCATTGTATAATAAATTCCACCAAGGGGAAGATTATGAGATTTCCTCAAAAAATATTCTCACATATGATGATAGGAGAAGATTCCAACATTTAGGTTGTAATGATCACACCACATGGGGTGTTTTTGGATATATCTACTTAAAGTATTCAAGGATTTAATTAAAATGTTTTGGAAAACATACAGGATATAAAGGAATGTGTAGAACCATAATCAAATAAAACGTTTTCCATCATTGATTGAATAATAAGTGTACCTTAAACAAATTCATTTTCATATTACACCTCAAAAATGGTTGTTTAATTGGATTTCCCTTGATCATTCATCTTTGGTGGTGTATGATTTTGAATAATCTAAAATAAATGTAGCTTCCTACACTAGCTTGGATAGTTCCCATACTCCTTATAGTTGAAGCATTGAACAATGGGTTCTACATTTGGGGTTTCCATACTCTCCTCCATCATGATGGTCAACTTATTTATGTATCTTCAAAATTCATGAGCTTAGAGGAATTCTATCCCACACATAATTTATTTCCTTGTCCCTTGAAAGAAATTCCCATGATGATTCTTCCCACATAATTGACATTTGAGTGGTTGGATCTTTTTTCCTTTTTATTTATTTGATCTGTTAGATTGAAACTCCATTCTTCTTTTCTTATCTCTATTTCCATAGAACTATTATCCAAACTCCATCTCTAATTTAAGAGAACATAGAAATACTTATTTTTATCACCATAGTCTTATAAAGATAGTTATTTTGGAGGTGTTGTTTTAAACTACTAAAGAATATATCTATATTGATATCATTGTTGATAAAAAAATTCAAGGAATATCTTCCATTACATTCAACATTTTCTTCACCATCCATAGATAATTCTATATATATTTATTTATATCTAGGAATTTTATATACATAATTGTTCAATGAGTTTAAGGAAAATACTTGTTAATATATAACATAAAAAAGTCTTCCCACTCCATTTCTTCCATTTCATCTTTCCGTTTTAAATTATTTATCAATGCCTAAAATTGATCTGCCTCTCCATATAAATGGTAAACATCAACTATAAAATTCTTCTTATCAAAATAGTAGAGCATAGAAAAGATCTTTTACATTGAGTTATCCCACTGTTTAGTGGTAAATTGATCAGAATGTCTACTAAAAAGTGATTGTTTCTGTATAATGGAATCAATGGATATTTTATCCTTATTGAGTGAAGGAGGATGTTCCACATGGTTAAAATTATTGTTTATAGCTTAATAAAACTTGGTACTCCTCACCATGATGTTTTTAACTCTATCACCCATTGAAATGGGAATATCATTTAGCCAATAATTTCATTGTCCCTCACTTGGGTCGTTGGGCTTCTTTCTCCTAGTTACCACCATTCTCTAAAATACAAACGTTTTAAATAAAATATAAGTAAATAAATCATGAATAAATAATTTATTCCCATACCCAAATTAATTCTAAATTCATATCTTATGGGATCCCAATGTTTAGAATTCTTTACAAATGATGCTTCTCTGATCATGTAACTTAATACTTTTCTAACATTAAAAGAAAAAAAAATTAGTTATATATCTTTTATAATGGTTTTTATATAGTTTTTGATTAACTGAAGAATATCCCAATAATGTATCAAACCATGTGTGCAATAAAGACTTATTGTTATACAATAGGTGTCGATAAAGTTAGTATCCTGTCAAATATTTTCAATTTTATTAACCTTAGGTACATCTGTACTAAATCCATATCCACTTATAGTATCTATATAGGGATTTTATTTCTTGGAAACCATAGGCTCTTATACTTTACCAATTATTCAGAATGTTTCCCTAAATACTAAAACTTATCTAAAGGGTTTCTAACAACATTTTCTAGTTCTAATTTCCATATTTACTAAACTAAAATCTAATACCAACTATAGTAAACCATATTTTTATTACATCAATATTACATAATTTTTATGATAAATAAAACAATTGTAATACATTCTAGGATCAAAATGTTTAGTATCTTGGGAAAATTAATTTCATGCATCACTTGTACACAATGAAACATAAAAATTATTTCAATCTTTCTTCTCAATTCTCATAAAATATCACACATTATATTTAGTACATGTAATCACCAATGGATATACATAAAATAAAGGGGATAAATAAAATACTTATAAGGGGAGTAATAAATTAATAGGAATAAGGGATTTGGGTTAATAGTAAATGGATGAGAATAATTATCAACATCATACCATAAGAATATGATAATAATCCTAATCATGACAGAAACATTTGGAATATAATGGAATGTGGCATATACATAATAATGAAACATCATAAAATAGTAGTCAAACTACACACATAGTTGTGTACATATATAGAATCATGTTCATGCATAATATATGTGAATAAATGATAACATCATGATTTTTAATAATTCTATCATCTAGTTCAGGAATAATTTACATAATATCATGAGATATATCACATTACTCAACAAATTTGGTGTATGTATATTTTTAGGACTACACATCACATCATAAAATTATCATTATCATGAATGAAACATGGAAAGAGGACATATAAATTTCATTGTCATGAAAAAAACCATGGAAGGGAATGGGTTTAATAAAGGTTTTGTATAGAATTATTTCATGAATAACCTATAGGGTTCCCAAATGAATAAGGGAATGAAGGTATTAGGGAACGTAGTGTAATCTGGTGGGAAAGTCATTTAAAATATTTCCATCATCATAGAGACAAAACATCATCATTTCCAATGACCCATCCTCGATACCATCCTTGGATGCCGCATGGTTTAATCAGAGCCTAATAAATAATACAAACATATACTTCGTTCCGATTTGATACACACATGCACATCACAAATTAACAGTTTCCTTTTCTTGAAGTATATAATTAAGAATCACTCTTCACCATGCACACATGATTCTAAAATATAAACATGCATCATTCATTAAATTCTAGATGCCAGCACGGAGCTCTGATGATCACTTGGATGTAACTACGACCACTATGATCCAATATCTTTGATCTATGAAGAATAACATGGATCATAACCCCGAATGAACCAATTATCTCTCTAGGAATTATAAGGAGAGAAATCTATCAATTCCAACAAAGTGAATAGTTTATTAGTGTAACACCCCAACCCTAGTTACCCAGATTTAGTGCATTATTACATATCATTGGCATGATCAGAAGAGATCAAGTCCCTAAATACCGATTAGTCTTGTATCCTTAGAAGTACTATATACATATGTTAGTTTTACATTACATCATGAAATAAAGAAAACAAAAGTGTTTCCCCTTTGAACACACTCATATACCTTAGCCTATTCTTACAAGTTAATCATGATATACTTATTCACATCCTAGGAAAAATAAAACATAGAACAGGGTGATCTCAGATGCTCAGTAAGGATAACAATATAGCGGAAACTTTCATAAATAAGCATAAATATTTAAGGAAGTGTATAAGACTAAAACAAAAGCCTTTTAAACTTAAATTTCAGTATAATATGGAAAATATAAATCAAGTAATTCCATTTACTTATTCACATTGATATTATAATAGTCTAATAATCATATTTAATATCAATAGCTAATTTCATAATGATGGAATTCATAATGGCAGACATCATAACCACGTAGTCAAGGCCTCATTCCAAGACTACAAATAATGATTTTGTCATGGACTTGTGCCAAGACACTAGTTTGTCACATGAGACCTAATGATGCATCAAGGAGATATATCATTCTCCACCCATCACTTACTAAGTCCAATTAATTCCTAATATGAAAATGTTGAAACATAATCTAAACATTTGTATTAAAACTAGCATAAATAATGCCAATAATTTAACCACAAACCAGGAATGGTATAAAAATAGCACATCCATAGTAAAACATAACTCATTAAATACAATATGGAAGATTGTATTAGAATAAATCAACCTCAATAAAGAATAAAATATAATGATGGATATTTACATAGATGAAAATAATCATTAAAACTATTTGAGATAAATATCCCTTTTCTTGAAAACATTAAAAAGTCACACTATTTATCAAAGAAGTCTTTTAAAATATATTTTTGAGTCAAAGTGTCACATACCAAATTGAAACTTTTTAACGTAATTTTAATTTAAAAATAATCATGTCCATATGAATAAATCATTAAAACCATTTTTAAAACATGGACCTTAATGAGAGAGATTTAGAACAATAAATCATTAAAACATTTAAAATGACATTTTAGTTAGGGTTCCTAACCAAATGAGAGATACTTGAATAAAAATAATTGAGGTAATAAAAACTTTATAATATCATGAAAAATAAAGGTATTCATGATATACAATGTTAAAGTAGAGTATATACACCATATGAAAGTGAATTGGTGCATAACGACGAAAAAGTATCAATGGAATGTAAATTGAGATGAAATACCATATAAAGACTGTAACCTTAGGTTAAGGATAAATTAATGGCATAATTATGTGTGAAAAATATAAATACACTCAATATGATTGGATATTCAGTGTACATAAATCAGAGTACATTCACACATATTTTTGTAGAAACAACACCAGTGACTTGGATGTTTAACTCAATGATTGAAAATGGAGTTAAGATTACACTTATCAAGTTCATATTGATGACTTGAGAATTTATCAATGGATTGATTATATGTATCAAAATTATATACACACAAAGGTGAGTAAAAATTACTACATAATTAAATAAATAGTGATTTCACACATAATCTTGGAGTAAAATAATCAATTATGTTTGTGTAAAACCCAATGGCTGGAAATTGAAATTAGAAATTCTCTTACTGATTTGGTAACTTATGAAACATACACCCTATTAAATAAGGATCATAAAAATACGATATAAATACCTATAAATTAAAGTATATTACACAAAGAATTCAATCATGGGTAGTACATACACCACGCTAAAATAAATAATGGCAATATAACATGAATCTCACGGAAATAAAAGTGAGATGAAAACCCCTTACCTCATTGTAATCAATCGAGTCGTATGAAAAAAAGTTAATAACCACAAAATTAATCACATAATAAAATTAATATATATTTAATAATGATAATATATATCAAATTTAAGTCCACAATACACAACATGCAATAAATAAGTGGTGAAAATTGAAATCTCACAGAATTAAAAGTGAGATAAGAAACCTCATTACCTTGTACATTTCTTTAGTTGAGGGTATGTTAACCTCCTGTATAATGGTGAAATAATTGTTATTAAATTATAAAATAACTATATAAATAAATATGATACCATATATGATCTTTTAATATGAATTTGTTAATAATATTTCAGAAGTATCATTTTTTCAGGTGTTAACTGATTCATTTTTCTTTATATGTTTTGTTACGCAAGTCATGTTTGTTATGGATAGGATGTATTTTATTTTTATCCATAATGTTATTATGATTCTAAACATTATTTTTTAATCATAAAATGATATTTATTCCAGAATTGTTACGATTAGGAATGAATCTCATCGCGTTCGTGGAGATTGTAATCCATACATACACACGAGTGATAATACCATTCTATTGATGGTGAAATCGTATGTAATTGGATGGTATATCATATATTCAGAATCATTAAAATATTATATTTATTATTTAAATCAATTTTACTAATTATTATACACATATAAATAATTAGGAGTTGAATAATAAAATACACCACGACGTGGAGACAGTAAGTCGTACGTACGCACGTATGGTGACTTTGTCATTCATAGGATAGATAGAATAATAAATATGGTTGTACAATATTTATAATAACATTAAATTATGTATAATTTACTGGATTTATTATTTTGGTATGGAAACTACAAATAAAGAGGAAGTGGAAGAAGAAAATAACATTGAAAGAGGAGATGAAATAATTACCTATTCTTCGAGTGCTTCCATTTGATTTGATCGAAAGGGATCCTTAGGTTGGATTTATGATCAAATTAAGGACTCTAGGTTGAAGTGAGGGTATTTGGGAGGATATTAGAGCATGGATTGGCATAACCAAATGTATTTGGATGTGTGATTTTGAGAGAAGGGGAAGTACCCTTTTATAAGAGAGGTGAGGGTCACTTTTGGATAACCTTGAAATATTATTTATTATACAATAAAATTAAGTTTATAATGTCTCAAAAAGGATTTAATTTGAGTATAAGGTGGGTATGGGTCAAAAAAATATCAACCAATTGGTTTTAGACAGGTTTAGGTCACCATATTAACCTTATCTTTTATATTTAACTCTTGGTTAAATAGTTTAACATTTACCATGTCTCCTTGTATTTTTATATTATAGGGTTAATAAACTTACTATAAAATGTCAAGATAACCACTATGGGTTAAATAATGAAATATATATTATTATATAAGTCCTCTGGCTGAACCTTAGATTTATAGGATTATTATATCAATTAATAATATATTATTTCTTTTAGAACCACATTTATGTCAATTTTGACATTATTTAGTATTTGGTTTTTGTGAACGTCATAACAAAATGATTTCTTCAAAAAAAAATTGAGTCAAGCCTAAAATGTAATATTAACCTATAAAATTTGTGTAATGCATAAAAAGTCTCAACTTACATTTATTTTAATATTTATAATATAAAATATTTTAATCTTTCATTAATAAGGTAATTACTACGTCAACATTGTGTCATAAATAAATTTAATTAATTTATGTAAAAAAATTAAAATTAAAATAATATGATGTATGAAATATTCTTATATTTCTAATGAATATTTATAGTCGAAATTATATTATGTATAACCCTATATTAAAAATGTTTTAGTAATTAATATTTGAATTTAACACATTTAACTCTTCCTTAAATAAAATAATAATAAATGTCCTAATCTAAAAAAGTGGGCAAAAAGGATCATATTTCATTCCTAAGTTTTATTTTGGTCAAAATACACTTATCCAATAGAATTATGACATGTGTAAGGGTAATTATAATATCATTTTTACCTTTAATTACTCTATTTACTTTTAACTGTGGTAAATAAAATTCAAAAGTTACTATTTACCAAATATTATTTTCATATTATTGAACCATATTTTACTTACTGATGTAAACAGTATCTCTTGTTTTTTTGAAATTCAATTCACCGAAGCAGTAATGTTACATTTTATGAAAATTTGCTAACGTGCCAAGAAGGTGGTTAAAAGACGTTATAAATTCAATAAAATTTTATATATCTAATTTTATTATAAAATGACTCCAATAAATTAAATTTAAATAATATAGATATTATATATTTATTCTTACATAAAATAAATTTCAATAAAATAAATAAATACTTAAATAAAAAGTCAGTTTTTAAATAATAACACAGTTTTTTCACTATTCATCAAAAATTGAATGTTTTCAAAAAAATACAAAAAATTAACCCTATGGTAATTTTGATATTATGAATCCAAAAATTATGTCTATTTACCAAATTAAAAACATATAATTTTCATTAATTATTTTAAAATTAATTCCTGTTGTCAAAACTAGAATGTAGGTTTTTGAGAAGTAAAAACTATCAAAAGATTGCTATGTGTTTATGTCCCGTTTAAAAGTGAAATTACTTCCAATGACAAAAATTGGATTAAATAATAAAAATATAATCTAATTATACTTAAAAACCATTCAAATTTATAATTTAGCAATATAAATTATTTTTATTAAAGAAGTTTTTTTCAATTAAAATTTAGTATCTTTTAATATTCATCAAAATAAGAAAGTTATCAGAAAAACACCAAAAATTTATCCAAACTAAATTTTTATATCATTAATCTAAAGAAGAATTTAATTTAATCAAATTTAATATATAAAAGTGTTAAATATTGGATTTATAAAGGTTTTCCCAATAAAAGGCTGGAAAACTGCATTTTTTTGAAAAATACTTCTTTTATCTGAAAAATTAAATTTTTCCTTATATTATGTCTAAGAAACAAAAAATATGAATGATAAATTATGTGGGATATATATAAAATTAAATACATGGTTATTACTATTCATAAAGTCTTTCTAAACTGCTAGTTTGATAGGTCGTGGTGCACTTGATCTCGGTGTTGTGTACATCACACACTGTTGTATTATTCAAATAGAAGCGTACTGTGGAAGCTTGGGGTGTTACAATTAGGATGACCTTTTCTCATCTTATATAGTGGATATTCACAATACCTGATTAGGGTTCCCTGAACCCCGTGCATTAAACGTCCACTAAATAAGTGACATAAATAATTAATTATGTTGAACCAACTATGCCATAATATTATTTATATTTTATATCATAACTATAATGTTTAAAATATATCATATGAAAAACTCAATCCATTAAATTGACTCGTAACTCTTAATAATATTAACAAATCATGGAATATTATTATAATATTTGTTCATATAATATTAATCCTTTTATTTACTTAATCACTTGTGAATACATGTAATAAATAAATTCAACCCAATTATTCTTTACAAGAATAATAATGAATATATTTATTTATTGGTGTTTAATAGAACTTGGAAAATACTCGAACCTCATCGTGGGGCCCACCATTCCCTATATTACTATTAATCAAAATATTGAATATTCTTGAATGCATTATTGTCGGTGAACTCTAGACCATTATCTCAAAAGAAGTGAATAATATTTAATGACCAATAGCGGTGTCTAGCAACCAATAAAGTTCCCTAATGAAATAAGAAAAATTACAAGCAATGAATACCAACCTAAAAACACACACTATGTAATATAACCTCTTTTTAATATGATATCTCATAAATTCAGATGATTTTTTTTTACATCATCTTCTATTGTTTTATTATTTGTTGTTCAAACTAGATAGACATACCTTCGACTACCATGGTCATGTATTTATAATGGTACTAGCATCCTGATCAACCATGCCCAAGATATTTCTTCCCCAACTCTAAAGAGACAATTCTTATCTTGATCATTCAACCAATGTCTTACTGTAAATGATGCGCCTAACACAAACTAACTCACCATGACATCAATGTAATTTTTTATTCCATGCATCAAAGTATGAAATCAAATAGAACACATTGATAATGATCTCACGTCAGGAGACCAAAACAAATGTCTATATATAGAAACAACCAATGACACCCAAAACACATGGTGTTATTATTAGTGGGTTTTTCCTCATGATGTCAACTATTACATATCACAAAGTAAAAACTTCACGAGAAAAAAGATTCAATGCTTATGAGATCCCAACACCTGATAGTATCACATTATCTATTTCATGTCAGTATAATGTTTCTGAAACATATGGAATTACTTTAATATTAATATAATAGTTTATATAGGTTCTTATTATAGTCTGGGATCTTCTGTAACCCTTTTATAAGACATGTAATCTAAATACATTAACATAAATGTAGTGGAAACAGAAGTATCAACACTATTATAGAAAGATAAGCACATGTATATATATAAATATATGCATGTAGTGTTAATAAAATTATATCATAATTTAGGTCTAGGAGACCAACTTTCAACAATACCACTTTCATTAGGGCCAACTTCTAACATGTCGTAATATGACAACTTTCACATGAGAATCATTCTTCTGTTGAGATATGGATTTAGTTTGGGGGTCTACCACATTGTCCTCTATAGATACTCTTCTAAATGTGACTTCACCAATCTGAGTAAAATACTTCAAGAGATGAAACTTTTTAATTATATTATTTTTTATTTAGTGTGACATATGCTCCTTGGAAAGAACCACTACTGTAGTATTATAAAAATAAACTGGAACATGGTCTGCACTGCTAGGAACAACACCAATTTCTGAGATAAAGTTATATATCTAGACTACTTCCTTTGATACATAAGAATCCTCTATATACTTGGATTATACTGTATAATCATTGACAATAGATTTCTTTGAGATTCTCCAGATCACTGCACTACCATTTAGGAAAATGATTTTTCATGACTGTAATTTTAGATCATCATGATCTATTTGGAAACTAGCATTAATGTATCCTCTCAGTAAGATCCCAGACATCATGGAGGCAAATTATTATTTAAATTCATTTTAGAGTCAATTATTGTTGTATAAATGAATATTTAATGGGTGTATGAGGATGTCCAGGGGTGTTCTAGGTGTTCAGAACAAGAAAGAAAGGGAAATTGGGTCATCCAATGCATGTTGCACGATTAAAACATGGTTAGAGTATACTATGCAAGGGGGAGGCCAAACCATGTAACCATGAAAAGATTCATCCTTCACATTTGCCACACCATTTTCAAAATATGTGAGGCTCCCTAGGTAACCATGTGACTTGTAACCTCTTAGACAGAGGCTGGTGCTTGGTTTGGAAAACCATGCAGCCAAACCGCGCGCCCCATTAAAAAGTGAAAAATACTAAACTACCACCTTGGGATTTAAAGTCTCTCACCAAATTTTATCCCACATTTTTCCTCGTCCAGCCCTAGTGATGAAACTAAATCCCAAATTCCTCCCAGGGATCAATCCCCTTAAATTTTAGTCCTTTTTGAGTGTTTTTGGTAGCATATTGAAGCTACGGGTATGTCTAACACCCCTCTTGCCTTTCTTTTTCGGATTAATGCTTGTGCTTTCAATTTCATATTCTGAATCAGTAAAACCCTTTTTTATAGGGACTTTAGGTTAGTATTTTATAGGGTGTTTGAATCTGAATCTAAGGCTATGTTTTAGGTTGTGTTCAACTTTGAATTTGAGGTAGGTAGCCTATAAGATATATCCCATAGTTTTATTACCAATTTGGGCATGTTTGGATGTGATATGTCTCCCCCTTTTGATGTATATTTTATGACTTGGTAATATTTAGTAGAAAAGGTTGACTAAATGATTATTTATACACCTCATAATCCCCGTGGGAAGAATTTTGATTGATTAGACCATATTTGGTCCACCCTTGGGGTGTGACAAAATTTTTGAACTTGGAAAATTATAATGTTTAGAAAAGTGTTTCCTCATGTTGAAATAGATCCCACGAAAAATTTGTTGATATGTCAGTTTTAAGTATAAAGTTCTAGTAATAGTGGTTTTATATAGTTGTTGTTAATGTCATAAAACATTTTTTGAAATAATGAGAAAAGGGGTAAATGGATTAATGTGAATGTGTTAAATGTCTTATGAAATCATAATGGAAATGTGTTAGTGGATTAAGGAATATGAAATTATTATTTTTTAAAAGGATTAAAAAATCATATTGATGAATATGAAAAATGGGATAATGTATGGGAATTTTTGACTATGGTAAATGGGTAGAAGTATGAAAATGGGATATGGATTAAATGGGTTATGATACATAAATAGTAAATGTGTTATTGGGTTAGGGCATAAGGTTGAGTGATGAGTTAAATGAAATTTAGATAATGAATTTTATTTGTGTTGATTGTGTATAGTTTATGTTTGGGTATATTTGGAAAATGGATAAATAAAAATGCACACATGTATTGGTTGTTTTTGGGTATTAGACTTGAGGATCAATGCATATAGGTCGGGTTAGAATAAGGATATAAACCCCACCCCACAATACACAGGTTAGGGAAGGAGATAAAGTCTATATATCCATAAAGTATTCATTTTATGAGACTACTTGTACTGAGGATCCAATGTAAGTGTGATGTAATTTTTTTATGAAATGTTTTTCCCTAGTGAGATAGGGAATTTTATTTATTCTTTTATGCATGATAATTGACCAACATAGACCGTTGTTTAAATAATGTAAATTCCTAACCCATAGAACATGTTATGGAAATGAATCTAGTAATGAAGATGGTATGAGTGTTGAAAATAGAAATAATTTTTGAAAATGGTAAAAGTGAATATCATTAACTAATGTCACCGGAGGTTTATTTTGGTTTACCATGTCATTTACTTCATACTTTCATGAACTATCTCTTTAGTCTAATTATTTTTTAGACAGAGTTGGCGGTGGTCTACTTAGTTGTACTCACACCGTAAATGGGATGCCATTAGGTACCTAAGTAGACTTCATTGTTGAAGGTCAGGACAAGGGAAAAAGACCTATTCTATGAAGTTGAGTTAGGCTTGGGATGTGCATGGACAAGGGTCTATACATGGAGTCAAGAACCATTTGGGGATTTAGATGTTTCCTTAATGTTTGGGTTTTCTGCACTTTTGGTACTATTATCAATGGATGTCATATTTAATGGTTATTTTAGTTTTGTACCCTGTTTAGGGAATTATTTTTTAATATATGTTTATCATTATCTATTGTTGTTTCCTTTAATTTATATGTTATTTACTATGGATTACTCTAGTTAAGAGGGTGTAGTTTCCCCACGGGATTATCATAAGCTCACTTTTCGTTAGTATCCTTTATAATACAGGGATACGTTCTTGAATTCCTATGGAAACATGACCGTGGGGATCAGTTTAGTGGCTCTCAGGTTTGGGATATTATAAAGTGATATCAGAGAAGTTCTTTTCTAGGGTTTTACTATTTTGGATGTTATAAAGGTGGTTTGGAATTTTCGAGCCATAAAAACGATCTTATTCATGGGGGTAGCTATCCCATGTATGAGGGAAAACCTAAGTTCCTAGTGTGGTAATTTTCGTTCTTGAGTGCTGTTACAGTTGAATGATATTTCTGCATTGGGTGATGCACTTGTAATGTGATGTGAATCTTTTATGATATTTTTCTCATGGTCCAAATGGATTAAGTAAGTTAATTCATGAATTATTATAGAAACCTTGGGATATAGGTGGATTGCATCATTGTAGGCACAAACCGAAAGGGTGTGTGAGACATGGAAGGAGGAATTAATTTCACTTTCTTGAAAATAGGAAGAAAATGGTGTCTAATAAATATGATGAAAATGGTAAATTGGAATGAATGGTTTAGGAAATGTGATTAATGAAGGGTTTCAAATGAGTTAAAATTATTAATGAAACAAGTTGTGAAATGGTAAAGGTGTCTAAGAGGAATGTTTTTCATATTGAATGTATATATGGTTCAAATGGTGTGTCTAGTTAAAGACTTGTGACTATGTAGGATGGTTTACACAGTATTGACCACAACCCACAATGGGGATAGTAGAGGATAGTGATCTAGATGTGATGATGTATTTTAGGATAGTGTATACATAATCGGTTGTTTATGGAAAGTGGAGAACCTTATTTTATGTAAATTGTGGAAGCCTTATGTTAAGTGATCTAAGAGTTGTGTTTGGAATTATAGAGAATTGTAATCCTGGAAATGTGTATTGGTTGGGTGAAAAGAGAATATCACTGAGAATGCTCCACTAGTAGTTGACAAGAAAATACATTGGTCCAAGATAACCAAGGAAGAGAATATTTCCATGAGAACATTTCTCATTTCATTCAGATGATTAAAAGGGACCCAGGGTGGGTTGTACCTAGTATTTTGGATCTGAACAGATAATTTAAATTGCAACACCCTCTATCATTTGTTGGAGAGGGTGTGTAATGTCCCAGATTCGGGTGCCGCCTAAATGTGCCCTGAACTCAGTTGGTCACATGACCTCAAGCACCTTTCCCCAAATGCTATAGGCTGCCGAATAGTAGTTATGGAGAAGGTGTGATATTGGGGTCACTATTCCTTCATTTTCATAGTATACACAATAGAAAAAATAGGAAACATTAGCAGAAGCAATAATACTAAAAATAAATAAATAGCGAAAGACTGAAAGTAAAATCAATAGAAACAAAATCATATATATAATTATGCATGTCATATATGTCTTGGAAAGAATAAAAAACATGTCACAATGCTGGAAATATAATACAATCCAATACAAAAGAAAAAAAAAGTAAACTCCAACATCATCAAAAACCTCATCTTGGTCTCATGCTCCCCATCTCCAATAAACATCAAATACCTGATGTATAAGGGCACTTCCCTTATCTATACCTTCAATAATATAATCTTCTTGGATCCAAAAGCAGGACCCAAATAGGGTATGAGACAAATCCAGTAGGCAACCACCAAAATATATGTGACTAACTATCACTGAATATATATATAGCAGATAATATGAAAAAAATGAATCAATAAACTGGGAAGTACTCAAAAGTAAACAATACTACATTTTTCAATTACATTCAATTACATTTATTAATTATTCAATCCATTGAATCATGAAACCCTGGGATCTAGATTATTCTCTACATCCCCCATGTAAAGTAACAAAACATGTGTCTTAGAACACCATCTAAAAAATCATGTAATACTGAATCCAAGCTTGTGATTTGGCATGGAAGACTCATCACAATCATTAAATTATTCACAAATGACCCTTTGGGAATGTTCTCATAGTCTAACCCTTCTCGTCAAATCATAACATCAATTTATTAAATAACAACCCTTTGGGAAATCTATCACGGTCTAACCCCTCTAGTACAACATAGAACCATTTCATTAAATAACAACCCTCTAGGAAAGCTCTCACGATATAACCCATTTAGTGAATCATCTACCCCAATTCTCTCATAGTCATGTGTAAATGATCTGGACGCCCCCTCAGTCTTCCTAGTCCAAGGCTCTCACAGTCCATTGGAAAAATAATTTGGAAGTCTCCTTAGTCTTCCTAGTACAAGGATCCCATGATCCATTGGAAAAATAGCACACATATCATATCAAAAGAACTCATTTAGTCTATAACTACTACATGGCTAAACATTCTCCAATCACATCACATGCATTTCATACAAACAAAAACTCTATCATAACATAACAAGGCATGGAAAGTATGTAAATCCTAACAATAATCCTAGACCAAATGGAAATAAACAATAAAAGTAGAGAAACACACCCATGGGGTGTCCCATAAACAAGGTATCAAGCCTTATGCATAAACAAAAATACTTTATCAATCAATTAAACCATATAAGGTAATAATAGGGTTAAATTACAAATTACCGAATACCCAAAATGTGTCCATGCATCACTTTTAGAATATATAATCCAAATACAAACAACAAAAGGAACAAAGCACCTACCTTGATGTCTTATGATCGTTATACTTGAATTTATGCCCTTGAATTGTCCATGATCGGCATAGATCTACAAAACAGTGAAAAACACCCAACATTGAATAACTCATAAGAGATGATGAGTAAAAAAGTAAGGTTCTAGAGGGCTTGAGAACTCACCAGTGGGATTCCAACACACCCGAAATTGTCTCGATCGGAGCTCTGATGGAGAATCTGGGACTTGGAGTTCGTCAATCACTCTGGAGTGCTTCAGTATGAAAAACATCCAGAAGAATGTGTTTTTGGATTTGAGACATGACCCCCTTATGATATATCATATAAAAAAATACATGGTGTGTTCATAAACACTATATGCTGTGTAATAGCCTCAACTAGACCCTGACTTAAGAGGGTCTTCCAGGTCACCACATGGCCTTTTATTTGACCATTACACGATAAAAATGCGGATGTACATGGTATGCTAGGTAAACAACATGTACACAGAAGTACATGATGTGTACATAGAAAATCCTATTTTCTTTAGAAACAACCCAAATCCAATATCTGCATGCTCGCGTGTCGTTGGGCACGAGCGACAAACTAAAATTTATACCTACTTACTACTTAGGATAGTGGCAAGACAGGTTCAAACCACAGGGAGGCCTGTTGTTGTGTTTTGTGTTCTAAAAAAAGACTAAAAAAACACACACAAGCTAAAATCAATCAAAGGAAAATGGTGGTGGTGTAGTGAAGTGAAAGAAATTTAGTGCGTGAAGAAGAAGGGGTGAAATGGTGAACACAAAGTGAGTAGACAGAAAGAGAGAAGCAAGAGGAATTATGGTGCAAACAACCAATAGATGAGTAAGGGGGAAGTCCACTGGCCGATTTGATGTTGTTTAACCTTAGTCATTCACTGTGATTTAAGAAAAAAACATGGATCTGACTAAGAGTAACTGGCCAAAGTTGTCATCTGGTCAGCTTGTGATGTAATAGCTCTTACAGTCCCTCGACTATAAGAGTCATTCCATCCAATGGTGAAATCAATCCAGTAGTCACCGAGCTCAACTTGTCAGTTGATTTTAGTGTGTCTCTCTCTTTCAAGAGTAATTCACTTCTCAGTGAATTACATAGATTTAAATAGTTTTAATTAAAGTGCAAACAAGATCGGTTTTCACTCGATCCTGTTGTTTTGAAAATAAGCTCGTCTGTAATTAGTGAGAGAGACAATCCAGAGAAAGGATGCAGTGCATGAATGAGATTAAACAGATCGAATCAACCAGCTTATTCCCCCCAAAAGGGAATTTAGCCGGACATCGTGGTTGGTTTTAATGAAATGGGGAAATAAGAATCAATGTAGTTCATGTTAAATTCAATTGCAGAAAAACAGAGAACAAGTCAAATAAGAATGTTCGTCTCCCTGCTTGAGCTCTCAGAAACTCCAACTCCTGCCGCTTGATGGAGGAAGCAATTTTGGAACTCCTCTTGATGTCCCGCCATGGGAATCGAGGTGTGAAATGCACTAGTCTTGTACTCTAATCTGATCTAAGAGATATCATGTAAGTTGTTCTTTCTCTGCTCCTATGGATCAAAAGTCTCGCTGCTTGTCTCTGCCGATGGAAGTGTGTCCCGACTTCCTATCCTTCCGCCCCTGCTTAGCTCCCAAGGAGATGCCTCTCCCACCTCTCGTGCGGTCATCACCTAACCAAAGCCTTTGGAATCTCCCCCCTGTGAGTTCTCTGGCCTCCACGTGGAGCTTTCACCTTTCCGCCCCTCCCGCGCTGGTCACCAGAGCAATTGCTCCTAACTGAATGGAAATGATATGTGCCGGGTGAGCTAACTTCTTCCCTATACTAATCAATAATCCATGTGGCGTGCTTTTATGTGGAAATCACGCACTCCCAAGTGAACTTCATGTAAATGCACCCCCATGCAATGAAACAACAAACACCTGCAAGTTAACTAACAGAAATGAAACTATTATATACTATATATTAATATTATTTCTTAAATAAATAATAAAAAAACTTATATATATATATATATATATATAAAATACCTAATACTAATACTAAAATATATAAATATAATAATTGTTATTATTAGGATATACTCTAATTAGTATTGTATTATATGTGATATATATGTATATATATATTATAATATATTATGATCTATTATATTATATGTTATAATAAAATAGAAAGAAAAAAACTAAAATAAAAGAATAAAAAAACAGAAAAGGGGGGAGGAGGTTCTGTTCAGCGTGGGGAGAATGAGAGGGGGTAGAGGGTTTTGGTAGCACAGGGAGTGAAGAGAAATGGGGGGCGACTGTGGATAGAACCGCAACGGCGGTGGTTCGAGGCTTCCGGTGCGGCGGATCAGATGGGGTTCAGCGGAGAGGGTAACAAAGGGATCACTGGCGGCTCAGATGAGATTAGACGGCGCAACGACATGAGGTGGCTTCGTTGGGGTTTGGGTGATTTGCGGAATTTCGAGTGGAAGCGAGGACTGAGGTCCATCTTGAGCATAAGAGATCGCCGACAGCTTCAGATGGCTTAGGCATGGTGGATGTTCTTCATCAGGTGAGGTCGGGCAATGTTTTCGGCTTGGGGTAATTTGATCTCCAGTACAGGTGATGAACAGGGGAAAGAAAGGTTCGACTATGGGCACAATTGCGAGGTTGGCTTCGGGTTGCTAGTGGGGAAGTGCAGACGACACAACCACAGATCGATAGTAGAGGTAGAAGGGAGAAATGCAGGGGGAAGGGGAGGCCACAGACCCGATAGTTCAGGTTTTGGTTTACTGTAAAATTAGGTTGCTTGAATTTAGTTAATCCAATTTTATTTGTGTGTCCAACTTATTTATTCTTGCTGCTACTATTGAATTGAATCTACAAATGTCATGGTTTCATTTTGAGTTGATTTGTTGTGGGGATGAGGAGGGAGCAGAGGATCTTAGGACTAGTGCCACCATGAATTAGGACGCTTCCCACGGTGGCAGGGGTTTGAAAGGGGTGCGTGAGAGGAGCCGTAATTGAAATAGTGAGATAGGAGAGGAGGCAACGTGAGGGTTGGAAGCAGTGGGTCAACACTATCTCAGTGAGACAGTACGTGTGGCAAGGCGGTGGTTGAGACACCGTGAGTGTCACGGTGAGACTGTGAGGAGGAAACGGTGCATAATGAACGAAGGTACTGTGAGGGAAACAGTGCGACGTGCCACCGTGAGTACCTGCAAATTAAAAAGAATAATTAAATAAATTAGTAATTTAAATAAAATTTAAAATAATTTAACAAATTAAATTGAATTAAAAACTAAATAAATAAAACAAACTCAAATAATAAAATTAATTGTGATTTATTTAAAAGAATGAATTTATTTAGATTAAAAATTTTACAAACTTAATTTAAAACAAAGTAAAATAACTAAAGTCACCTTCTTACATTAATCAACCAATTAACTAAAGAATAAATAATGTGAATTGAAGAATATGAAAAATTAGTTGAATAGAATTAATTTGTTAAAACTAATTAACTAATTAAAAGACTAACAACTAAAATGGGTTATCTATTTACAATTTAAAGAATAATGAATGAAATAATTAAAATAATGAATTTAAAATTATTGAAAACTAATAACAAAGAGAATTAATTAAATGAAACTAAAATAACAACTTAATTTTATTATTGAAAACTAATAAAAAATTATAATAAAAACTCACTTTTAATAAATAAACACATTTTCTTATAATATAATTTACAAAATACAAAAATTTCTAAATATTTCATAAAATACAAAGGTTTGATTTAAAAAAATAAACAAAAATATATAAAAGTATGTGACAGAGAGCATGAAAACACCACCACATCAAACTCCCCCACACATAAAACCTTGTTTGTCCTCAAACAAGTACATGATTTTGACTTTAAAATAGAAATATGAATTGTGAATTTTAGCTCAAAGAGTGCTTGATTAAACTTTAATATCCAGAGGAGCAGGAACAAAACGTGAGTCAGGTTTTTCAAGGATATTAAAAAATGTTTTCCTACTTAGCTTCAAAAGCCCACTAGAAGTCAAGAGCTTCAAAAACTCATACACTGTCAAGTATATCATGCCTCCTATGTGTAATCATTAACCGTCCTACTTCACCTTCCAGTTCATGTTCTAATTCAAGGAGTGCTGACAGGTTTGAAGAAGTGGAACTCAAAACTTAACCAAGGGCACCTTCCAGTCTCACCTTCCTCCAGGTTTTAGAAATTGAATTCCATTAAATTGATCACTTTATTGTTTCAACTCAAATGAAAAATAACCAAGTAAATTTCTCCCTTCTTCATCTGGGTTCAAAATTCACCTCACATTAATGAGTTCATTTTGTACAAGGGCACTTTATTTCATTTTTCCCATCCATATTCCATGTGCAGAGCATTGTGCATAGCACATATTAGGATTGAAATTGGATTTATTTATTCATAGAAATTCACCCAATGCACCTTGTCTCAGATACTCACCATGGGATCCCATTTTCCCATTTGACTCCAGTTAAAAAGGTCTTAATTAATAATCATTCGGATTGACTTCCTAAAGTGATTGAATATTATTTAATAAAAATGTGAGTCCCCTAGGTTCTAGTGAGAACTTCAAGTTACTCCAAGACATGATCCTTACTCCACAAAACCTATCCTGTCACATTCCCATCCTCAATTCCTAAACAGACAGATCCATAAAAATAATGAACAATTGCACTCAACAATCATTCATACTTAACAGTTTCTGACTCTGTGTCACTCTCAACATCCAACAAATAGGTATCCACTAAACAAGACAAAAATGAATTACCATTGAACCTAAAATGACCATAAACTGATGAAAGAATTTGAAAAAAAATTGAAGGAATTTTGAACCATTTTTTTGAATAAATGAAAAAAATTGACCATTTTTTAACAAACACAAACTCAGGTTCAAGAATGGGGAATTCGACATGACACTAGAATGACCCCTCTCCCCCAGACTTAAAACCCAACATTGTCCCCAATATTGAATCTCAAGGTGGGAGACAGTTTATGTTCAAAACAGATAGACATTTCAGTTCAAAAAGGATATGGAGGGGTATCAATGAAGTTCAAAAATTTTCATTGCCACACAAAAAGTGAAAGAAAATAAAAACAAAAAACAAAAGAAAAACAGAAAAGACCAACCCCACCAACCTCACTAGCAACCATGTACATTTATATTCCTAAAATGTTCATTCCATGAATGTTTAAAGAGAAGACAAATGATTTTATCAATGAACATCATATAATAGAATGATTAACAATAATTTGCATGATTTTATCAGTAGTAGCTCAATGAAATTGAATGAAATGGGTGAAATTAGGTTCTAAAAATAAGCTAAAAATAAATTGAAACTCTCTAGATACTATCAGCTAACACCCAAGCAAGAAAACATAGTCATTACTCACAGATCGGGAATAATTCCCCCACACTTAATTCATAGTGAAAAGTAAGCAAGTAATTGAAAGTGAAAAAGGCAGAACAACACTTCCCTGAATTATTGTCCCTTTAGCCGTGGCTTTCATCAATAGATCCTCTTCCGCATCAATAGGTTGTTACTCCTCTTCAGTAACCTATAGGTTTAACTAAGTAAAATAAGATTACAGATTTTAAAGTTCAAGATAAGTAACCTAAGAGAGTGAGTAGAGAAAAATTTTATCAATATGATGTAGTGGATTGCTCCCCTGGGTTTTCTAGGCTAAGTTTCTGGCAGAAAAAACTCTCTCTAACACAATAAAAGATCATAAAGCACCATCAGTAGTTAAGAAACTGATCTAGTGAACAAGAAGAAGGGATTACTTTATTTAAAAACATGAAATAAAAGAGAAACTACAAAGAAACCATGGGTTAGTTCCCATGCAACACTGAGTTTATAGTCCTCAGTTAGACTTGGATCAGCTCATTCTTCCAAAAGAGATATGGCAGCCAAGCTCTTTGACTGACCTTCATAGAAGTGCTTTATTCTTTGCCCATTGACTAAGAAGGGACTATTCTCACCTCCAACCAACTCAAAAGCTCCATTAACCAAGACTCTAACAATGGTAAAGGGTCCTGACCACATGGACTTCAACTTCCCTGGAAACAACTTCGATATTGAATTGAAAAGCAGGACCCTCTCACCAACCTTAAAATTCCTATTTTGAATGATTGAGTCATGAAAAGCCTTTTTTTCTTTCTTTGTAAATTTCAGCATTCTCATATGAATCTCTTCGGATCTCATCCATCTCACTCAGCTCTAGCAGTCTCCTCTCTCCAGTAGATTTAAAGTCAAAGTTAAGTGCCTTCACTACCCAATAAGATCTCTACTGTAACTCAATAGGTAGATGGAAAGCTTTCCCAAAGAGTAGCCTATATGGTGACATCCCTATAGGAGTCCTATAAGAAGTTCTGTAGGCCCAAAGGGCCTCATCCAACTTCCTTAACCAGTCCTTCCTAGAGCTAGACACTGTTTTCTATAAAATCTATTTGATCTCTCTGTTTGAAACTTCTACTTGCCCACTGGACTGTGGGTGGTAGTTAGTTCCTGTCCTATGTGAGCACCCATACTTCTCCATCAAACCTTTGAACATATAATTCTTGAAGTGAGTTCCATTATCTGTGATAAATGCTCGAGGAACACCAAATCTGGAAAAGATGTTTTTCTTAATGAATTTCACCACACTAGCAGCTGAATTGTCAGACAGATCTACTTCCTCAACCCTCTTGGACACGTAGTCCACAACAACCAAAATGTACTCATTCCCATAAGAGGATGGAAATGGTCCCATGAAGTCCAAGCCCCACACATCAAATATTTCGACCTATAGAATACCTTTTTGGGGTAATTCTTTCCTTCTTCCAACATTTCCCAACATTTGACATTTTGAACAGCCAATGACCAGACTCCTAGAATACTTGAACACTGTTGGCCAGTAGAAACCATCTTATAGGACCTTCTAACCATTCTTTTCTCCTCCATGGTGGCCACCCCAAGGTGATGAGTGGCAGCTCTCAAGTATTGGAAAAATCTCATCCTCAACCACACATATTCTCAGAATCCCATCAGCACACCTCTTAAAGAGAAGAGGGTCATCCCAAATATAATATTTCAGTTTAGATATAAACCTCTTCCTTTGGTTGTGTTAAAGATCCTTGGGCATGACTCCAGCTACCAGAGAGTTGGCATAGTCTGCAAATCGAGAAGATTGCTGCACAAAAGCAACAAATAGTTGTTCATCAGGGAAAAAAGTGTTGATCTTTTTTAGTTCCTTACTAGGGGAATTGGGAAATCTGGAAAAGTGATCTGCAACTAGATTCTCAGCCCCTTTCTTATCCTTAATCACTAAATCAAACTCCAATAGTTTCAAGGTCCACCTCATGAGTCTAGGATTTGAGTCCTTTTTAGCCAGCAAGTACTTAAGGGAAGAATGATCTATGAAAACTACGATCCTTGATCCTATTAAGTACTGCCTGGACTTTTCCAAAGAAAACATCACAGCAGCCAACTCCTTCTCAGTGGTAGAATAATTCTTTTGAGCATCATATAGCAGCTTTCTTGCATAGTAAATAACATGATGTTTCCTATCCTTCCTCGGCCCTAACAAGGATCCTACTGCAAAATCACTAGCATCACACATAACCTCAAAGGGAAGATGCCAGTCAGAAGCAGTGATTACAGGTGAAGTAGTCAACTTCTCCTTGAGAAGATTAAAGGCCTCTAGACATGTCTCATCAATGAAAAAGGATGTGTCCTTAACCAGCAGGGAGCATAGGGGTCTAGTAATCTTAGAATAGTCCTTAATAAACCTCCTGTAGAACCCAACATGACCCAAAAAACATCTAATTCCTTTGACATTTTCAGGTGGGGGAAACTTTTGAATGGCCTCAATTTTAGCATTATCAACCTCTAGCCCCTTCTTAGAAACTTTGTGTCCCAAAACTATGCCTTCAGTGGCCATGAATTGACACTTTTCCCAGTTTAAGACTAAGATGGTCTCTTGGCTCCTTTCTAACACTAGTTCCAGGTTTTTAAGACAGTTATCAAAGGTATCTCCCATAACAGAAAAATCATACATGAACACTTCAATAATCCTCTCAATCATGTCTAAAAAAAATTCCATTATACATATCTGAAAAGTGGTAGGAGCACCACACAAGCCAAAGGGCATCTGACGGTAGGCAAATGTCCAAAATGGACAGGTGATGGAGGTTTTCTCATGGTCCTCAGGTGCAATGGAAATCTGGTTGTAACCAGAATTACCATCAAGAAAACAAAAGAATTCATTGCCTGCCAACCTCTCTAACATTTGATCCAAAAATGGCATGGGAATGTGATCCTTTCTTGTGGAAGAATTCAAATTTCTAGTCTATACAGACTCTCCATTTTTACACTTCTCTTGTCTGGATTTTCTCATTCCTTTCATTAGTAACCACTGTCACTCCACTCTTTTTGGGAACCACCTGGACAGGACTGACCCAGGGGCTATCAAAAATTAGAAAAATTATTCCAGCATCTAGCAACCTAATCACTTCTTCTCTCACTACTTCCTTCTTGTTGGGTTTGAGTATTCTTTGGGCATCTATTTTGGGTTTATACTCAGGTTCCATTGTAATTTTATGCATATAGAAGGCTGGACTTATCCCTTTGATATCAGCAATTGACCAACCTATGACAGACTTGTACTTCTTCAAAACAGTAAGCATATTTTTTTCTTGACCCACCTCTTGATTGGATGAAATGATCAGAGTAAGGGTGAAAGTTTCTCCTAAAAATGAATATTTGAGATGGGAAGGGAGGGGCTTGAGTTCAAGGGTGGGTGGTGACTGGCTTGAGGGAAGACAGTTGGGCCTGGGTGGCCCAAGGTCTTCATGATGCCTCTTGAAGAAGGTAGTAGGAAAGGCTTTTTCCTCAGTGCAAGAGCTTCCAAGTGATATCTCCTCAAACTCAGACTCCTCTCTCGGGATGAGAATGTGCTCTAAAACAAACTCATCTATGTTCTACAGGAATTCTCCCTCATTTTCTTCAACAAATTCTTTCTCCTTACTCTGAGTTGATCCCCATGCAATAGGAAGCAGGAATTTCAGGTTCACTGTTGATCTCAGCTATCTTTCTGAGAAACTCTTCTTCCTCCTTATCAACACTACTCTCAGCAGATAACATCTCATCTTTTTGGAAAATTGGGTGGGTGGGTTCTTGGATTTTCTTTAACACATTGAATTATTCTTCCTGTTCACCCAAATTGAAAATCAGTTTCCCCTTAGACACATCTATCATAGCTCCCCCTGTGGCCAAGAAGGGCCTACCAAGAATGATAGGAACCTTCTGGTCACACTCCATATCAAGGATAAGAAAGTTAGCAGTCAAAAAGAGTTTGCCTACTCCAACTAACAAATCATCGACCCTACCCACTGGATGAGTAATGGACCTATCAGCAAGCTGTAACACCACAGTGGTGGGTTGGTGAACTCCTAATCTTAGGTGCTGAAAAAGTGACAGTGGAATCAGATTAATACTAGCACCTAGGTCACACAAACAGTTGAACTTACCACCTCTATCCCCAAATGTGAAAGGTATGACAAAGCTTCCAGGGTCCTGAAACTTAGTAGGTATCCTATTCTACAGGACTGCACTACACTCCTCTATTAAGATATAGGTGGAAAATTCTTCCAAAGTCTTTTTGTTTGAACATATTTTCTCGAGTGATTTAAAATAAGATGGACATTGTATCAATGCTTCCAGGAATGGGATATCATGTTCACCTTTTTAACAACATTCAAAAATTTCAACAGTTCAGAATCATGAATTGGTTTCCTAATTATTTGTGGGAAGGGATTGTAGGGTAAATATTCCTCACAATTGGGCGAATCTCTACAGCTTCTTCTTCAACAATTTTCTTCCCTTTATTGTCTTTGTTTTTCATGCCATTTTATTTCGGTTTTTGAGTTGGAACAGTAGGAACTGGAGGGATTCCAGTGGTGCTATCCAGTTTTCTAGATTCAGGTTCTTTCAATTTTGTGTTTCCAGTTTCACCCACTTTTTCATTTTCAGCATTTTTGGGTTCTTTCCTAGGCTCTTGGTGAGTTTGGAGACCATTTCTGGTGGTCACTTCCATGGAATTCTCCCTTGGATTGGCTTCAGTGGTGATGGGAAGCCTACCCTTTTCTCTATTACTAGCATCCCTAGCCAACTGCCCCATTTGTATTTCCAATTTATTCATTCTAGCATCCATTTGAACTTTATCAAAATCATTTTTGTTCTTTTGTTCATCAAATATCCCTATCAACTGATGGAACATATATCTCACCTCATCTTTTGAGTTGGATGACTCAACCTTTGGTTGGGCTTGGGGTTGGAACTGCTGCCTAGGAGGCTGCTGAAATCCAGGAGGGGCAGTGGGTCAGAGGACTCCCTGCTCCCTCCATGATAGGTTCAGATAGATCCTATACCCTTGACTGTAGGTGTTGGAAAAATGATCATCCCTAGGCCGCATCCGAGGTCCATAGCCAGCAATGCTAGCACTCTCCTGAGGCTGGACAGACATATCAATGTTCAGACAACATGTTTGAGAATAGACATACATGCCACAGTGGTGAAACTTCTCCTTAAGTATTTGATGTGGGTTCTCATTAAAGAACCCATCATCTTGGGCTTTATCTTGAGGAGAAGGGGCAGTTTCTTTCCTAACAATGGTTCTCCTCCTAGAGCATTTGTGCTGGGAATTCTGAGCTAAAGTGTTAAAGATCTGTTTGAGCTCCTCAGCAGTCTAATCACTCAAGTCTCCTCCATAAGACTAATCCACCAAGGTTTGGTGGTAAGGGGTGAGACTATTGTAGAAGGTGTCCATGAGGAATTGAGGTGTACATTGATGGTTTGGAAACTGCCTAAGTAACCGTCTAATCCTATCCCAGACATCATTAAATAGTTCTCCTTCACCCTGACAGAATCCAGTGATTTTGTGCCTAATTTCAGATGTCAACCTCCTAGTATATAATTTCATAGTGAAGGAATTGTAAACTTGATCCCAGGTGACAAAGATCTCTTCTGCTAACTGTTTGAATCAAGACCTAGCATTTCCCTTGAGGCAGAAGGGGAACACTCTCAGTTTAAGATCTTCCTCGGTGAGAACCCTAAGTGGCAGCTGCTAGAAACTACAATAGAAGGCTCTAATGAAGTCTAGAGAGTCTTCACTAGGAATTCCATTGAAGGTGGGCAATTGACTAAGCATGGATTGTTTGATCTCGTAATTCCTAGACCTAGGAGAGAGTCTAATGCACGAAGGATTGCTAGACACTAAAGGTAACAAGAACTCTCTCAAACTGTGTCTCTCAGCTATCTCATTCCCAGGTTGGTTCATCATTCCTGGTTGGTTGAAATTCTCAGTAAGTGGATTGTTCAGGTTTTCATTTCTGTTTTCTTCCATTTTTAGCATGTCTTTGTTATTTTTCACTTCATTGATGTGATTATCAATCTCAGGGTTACTAGGAACTAAGTGTTCATACTTTGACCTAGTTTGCATACATGTGAGTCACAATTGTTTTTTTATGAATTTTAATTCTCTTTTTGCAGATTTTTTTATTGATTTTTTATGATTTTTTATGTGAATTTTTGTTGGTTTTTTTTCGCACCTAGCCTCCCCAGAAATGGTGCCAAAATTTTCACACTCGTGCGTCGTTGTGCATGGGTGACAAACAAAAATTTATACCTACTTACTACTTAGGATAGTGGAAAGATAGGGTCGAACCAGAGGGAGGACTGTTGTTGTGTTTGGTGTTCTAAAAAAAAGACTAAACCAAAACACACAAGAAAAAATCCATCAAAGGAAATATGTGGTGGTGAAGTGAAGTGAAATAGATTTAGTGTGTGAAGAAGAAGGGGTGCAATGGTGAACGCAAAGTGAGTAGACAGAAACAGAGCAGTAAGATGAATTATGGTGAAAACAACCAATAGATGAGTAAGGGGGAAGTCCACTGGCTGATTTGATGTTTATTAACCTTATTCATGCACTGCGATTTAATAAAAAAACATGGATCTGACTAAGAGTAACCGGCCAGAGTTGTCGTCTGGTCTGCTTGTGATGTAATAGCTTTTACAGTCCCTCGACTGTAAGAGTAATTTCATCCAATGGTGAAATCAAGTCAGTAGTCACCGAGCTCAACTTGTCAGTTGAGTTCAGTGTGTCTCTCTCTTTCAAGAGTAATTCACTTGTCAGTGAATTACTTAGATTGACACAGTTTTAATTAAAGTGCAAACAAGATCGATTTTCACTCGATCCTATTGTTTTGAAAATAAGCTCGTCTATAATTAGTGAGAGAGACAATCCAGAGCAAGGATGCAGTGCATGAATGAGATTAAACAGATCGAATCAACCAGCTTATTCCCCCCAAAGGGAATTTATCCATACATTGTGGTTGGTTTTAATGAAACAGTGAAATAAGAATCAATGTAGTTCATGTTAAATTAAATAGTATAAAAATAGAGCACAAGTCAAATAAGAATGTTCATCTCCCTGATTGAGCTCTCGGAAACTCTAACTCTTGCCGCTTGATGGTGGATGCAATGTTGGAACTCCGCTCGATATCCCGCCCGGGGAATCGAGGTGTGAAATGCACTGGTCCCGTACTCCAATATGCTCTAAGAGAGATCGTGTAAGTTGTTCCTGCTCTGATCCTATGGATCAAAAGTCTCACTGCTTGTCTCTCCCGATGGAAGTGTGTCCCGACTTCCTATCCTTCCGCCCCTGCTTATCTCCTAAAGAGATTCCTCTCCCACCTCTTGTGTGTTCATCACCTAACCGAAGCCTCTGGAATCTCCCCCCGGTGAGTTCTTTGGCCTCCATGTGGAGCTTTCACTTTTCCGCCCCTCCCACGCTGGTCACCTGAGCAATTTATCCTAACTGAATGGAAATGATATGCGCTGGGTGAGCTAACTTCTTCCCTCTAGTAATCAGCAATCCACATGGTGTGCTTTTATGTGCATGTCACGCGATCCCAAGTGAACTCCATGTAAATGCACCTCCCCCTGCAATGAAACAACAAACACACGCAAGTTAACTAACATAAGATGAAACTATTATATACTATATATTAATATTATTGCTTAAATAAATAATAAAAAAACTTTTATATATATATATATAATACTTAATATTAATACTAAAATATGTAAATATAATAATTTTTATTATTATGATATACTCTAATTATTATTGTATTATATGTGATATATATGTATATATATATATATTATAATATATTATGATCTATTATATTATATGTTATAATAAAATAGAAAAAAAAACTAAAATAAAAGAATAAAGAGACACAAAAGGGGGGAGGAGGTTCTGTTCGGTACGGGGAGAATGAGAGGGGGTAGAGGGTTTCGGTGGTGCAGGGAGTGGAGAGAAATGGTGGGCAGTTGTGGATGGAACTGCAGCGGATGTGGTTCGAGGCTTCCAGTGCGGCGGCTCGGCTGGGGTTCTGCGGAGGGGGTAACAAAGGGATAACCGGCGGCTCAGATGATATTAGACGGTGCAGCGGCATGAGGCGTCTTTGTTGGGGTTCAGGTGATTCAAGAAATTTCGAGTGGAAGTGAGGACCGAGGTCAATCTTGAGCAGAGGAGATCGTCGACAGCTTTGGATGGCTGAGGCATGGCGGAGGTTCTTCATCAGGTGAGGTCTGGCAGTGTTGTTAGCTTGGGGTATTTTGATCTCCAGTACTGGCGCTGAACAGAGGATAGAAAGGTTCGACTATGGGCACAGTGGCGATGTTGGATTCGGGTTGTTAGTGAGAAAGTGCAGACAACACAATCGTGGATCGAGAGCAGAGGTGGAAGGGAGAAACGCAGGAGGAAGGGGAGGCCATGGACCCGATAGTTCAGGTTTTGGTTTGCTGTAGAATTAGGTTGCTTGAATTTAGTTAATCCAATTTTATTTCTATGTCCAACTTATTTATTCTTACTGATGTTGTTGAATTGAATCTACAATTGTCATGGTATCGTTCTGCATTGATTTGTTGTGGGGATGAGGAGGGAGCACAGGATCTTCGGACTGGTGCCACCGTGAATTAGGACGCTGCCCATGGTGGCAGGCATGTGAAAGTGGTGCGTGAGAGGCGCCGTAATGGAAATAGTGAGATAGGAGAGGAGGCACCGTGAGGGTTGGAAGCAGTAGGACAACACTTTCTCGGTGAGACAGTATGTGTGTCAAGGCGGTGGGTGAGACACTGTGAGTGTCACGGTGACACCGTGAGGAGGAAATGGTGGGTAAGGAACAGAGGCACCGTGAGGGAAATGGTGTGATGTGCCACCGTGAGTACCTACAAATTAAAAAGAACAATTAAATAAATTAATAATTTAAATAAAATTAAAAATCAATAACAAATAAAATTGAATTAAAAACTAAATAAATAAAAAAAACTCAAATAATAAAATTAATTGTGATTTATTTAAAAGAATGAATTTATTTAGATTAAAAATTATAAAAACTTAATTTAAAACAAACTAAAATAACTAAAGTCACCTTCAAAAATTAATCAACCAATTAACTAAAGAATAAATAAATTTAATTAAAGAATAAGAAAAATTAGTTGAATAGAATTAATTTTTTAAAACTAATTAACTTATTAAAAGTCTAACAACTAAAATGGGTTATCTATTTACAATTTAAGGAATAATGAATGAATGAATTAAAATAATGATTTTAAAATTGTTGAAAACTAATAACAAAGAGAATTAATCAAATGAAACTAAAATAACAACTTAATTTTATTATTGAAAACTAATAAATAATAATAATAATAATAACACACTTTTAATAAATAAAAAAAATTTCTTATAATATAATTTTCAAAATACAACAATTTATAAATATTACATAAAATACAAAGGTTTGATTTAAAAAAATTAACAAAAATATAGAAAAGTATGTGGCAGAGAGCATGAAAACACTGCCACATCAATATCCATAACTGAAATGAAGATCAATTTCTTACAAACTTCACCCCTTAAAGAAATTTATCCCTAAATTTCCCTTCAATGGGTGGTGAAGAAGAATATATGAACAAATCCGACAACTGAAATTGAACATTGGCCTCCCTCTCCCAAGTAGTATCCTGAACTTGCTCGTGCTTCCATAGAACCCATACCAAAGTGATAGACTAGCCACAGAGAAACATCGTGCTGAGATACACAATCCAAATAGGGTGCTCCTCGAAGGATGCATCCACCTCCAACTCAAACTCCTCTAGATAAAAAACAAGATATGAGTCTGGAAAGTAATTTCATATCTAAGAAACATGAAATGCTTCATGCATAGACAATAACTCTGAGGTAACTGCAATAAATAGTTAACCGACCTGACTCTATCCAAAACCACAAATGGCCTAACGTATCTTGATGAAACCTTCCCTTGTCTCCTAATACTCTTGTGTCCCAACCTCAGTGTGGCATGCAAGAAAACTTGATATCTGACCTCAAACTCTAGAGGTCATCTCCGTCGATCAACATAAGATTTCTACCGAGACTGTGTAGTTGTCATGCTCTTCCAAATCAACTCCACCTACTCAGTGGTCTCCTAGACAAGATGAGGTCCCAACATAGCTTCCTTTCCCATCTTTGGCCAACTTATGGGTGATTAGCATGGACTATCGTACAATTACTTATATGGTTCCATATGAATAGTTTCCTGAAAGCTGTTATTATAGGAAAACTCCACTAGGGGTATGTGTCTCTCCCAAGATACCCCAAAATCTAGGAATCATTCTCGAAGCATGTCCTCCAAAAACCTAAATTCTGCGCTCGGACTAGCCATCTATTTGAGGACAGTAAGCTATAATCAGAAGTACCTGTGTATCCAAAAGCCCTCTGTAGTCCCTTACAGATATGGGAATTAAACCGGGAATCCCTTTATGAAACGATAGAGTGAGAAACCCCATGGAAATAACCAATCTCTCAGATGTACAACCTCCCAAGCTCATCAACACTAAAAGCTTCCTTGATTGGTAAGAAATGTGCAAACTTCATGAGTATATCAATAAAAACCCATACATCATCATTTCCTCAAGGTGACCATGGTAAACCCATCAAGAAATCCATCATGACATCATTGCACTTCCACTCAGGAATGTGTAACTGTTGTAATATCTCTTCCAGTCGCTGATGCTCCCCCTGCACCTACTAAGAGGTGGAACGTCTCATAACAAAACCAGATACATCCCTAATCATTCCTAGACACCAATACTGATGATGTAGATTTTGATACATCTTGGTGACACCAAGATGAACTTATCATACTAAGGAATGAAAATCTCGCAACAGATCCTCACACAAGTTTACTAACACCCATATGCCTCCATTTAAATGAAAAACCTCATCCTCACTTATAGTCCACCCTTGAGTAGGGTCCTCTCCTGACACTCTCTCTCATAGGACTAAGACCTTGGAATCTGATAGCTACCTCATTCATACTCGATCCAGTATAGTAGAGGTAACAACCATATAAGAAATAAATATTTACCCCTATCTGTCATGCACCTACAAATGCATCTCAGAGAACATATCCATAAGCTTCCACTCACTAATGGATTCCCTAACTACCTATATCAGAGTCCTTTTTCTCAATCCATTAGCCACTGCATTGCCTTTCCTAGGCATGTAGGCAAGATCAATGTCAAAATACTGAAGGTACTCAACCCACCTTCACTGTCTCAAATCCATATGTTGTTGAGTAAAGATATACATGAGTATTGTTTGGTCCGTGTACACCACAAATCTATCTCCCAAAAGGTAATGTCTATAATAGTGAAAATCATGCACAATTGAAGCTAACTCATGATCGTGCATTGGGTAATTCATATCATATGGACCAAACTGCTAATACCTATATACAATGACTCCTTCCCCCTATATAAGCATAGCTCCCAGCCTGATACCTAATGCATCACATTAAATGGTGTAACCCTTGACCGACTCTTGAAAAATCAATATTAGTGCTGAAGTCAATATCCCTTTTATCTCTTGAAAGGATGAATCGTAGGAATCAATCCACAAGTACTTCAAACCCTTCTTAATCAGGCCCGTCAGTGGCACTGATAAGCATGAAATGTTCTGAATAATGTAGCTTTAGTAACCAGCCAGCCCAAAAAACTCTATACCTCAAAGATGTTCTTCAGATGCTCCCATGAAACTACCTCTGTCACCTTCTCTAGGTCTACTAATACTCCTGTCTCTGAGATGAAATGACCCAAGAAATGAATCTGGTGCATCCAAAAGTGTCACTTTGATAGATTATCATATAACTGATGCTCTCTCAATGTACTGAATACGATCTAAATATGGATGGCATGGTCGTGTTGAGTGTGGGAGTACACCAAGATATCATCCATGAATACTACCACAAAATAATCCAAGTAAGGATGGAATAATTGGTTCATCAGTACCATGAAAACTTTTAGCATGTTTGTGAGACTGAACAACATAACCAAATAATCATATAGACCACACCTACTCTGCAATGATGTAATAGTTATATATGATGGTCTAATCCGCAACTGATGATAACTGGATCTCATGTCAATATTCGAGAACACCCAAGATCCTTGAAGTTAATCAAAGAGATCATTAATCCAAAATAAGAGATATCCATTCTTGACTATCAACTAGCATTGATTCTTATAATTCACATAATGTCTGAGGGTATCATTTCGATTCCTCTCAAAAATTATAGGATTTCCCCAAGAAGAAGTATTGGATCAGATGAAACCCTTTTCCTAAAACTCCTCTAACTGCTTCTTGAGATCATGTAATTCTGTTGTAGCCATCCTATAAGGAGGAATGGATATCGGTTCCACTCCTAACACAATCTCAATAGAAAAATACACTTCTCATTCTAGAGGTAAATATGAAAAGTCATCTATAAAGACATATGTAAAATGATCCACCGCTGGAGGAATGTCTATCTGTGAAGTCTCCTGGTCATCCAGATATAAAAGAGTAATCTGATATATGATTCCTCCCGACCCATGACGCTCAGGTCCGACTCTGCTCGCCTGGACATCCCATTCTCACTTGTGTAGAAAAGATCTGCCCACTAGTGACGTGAAACTCACCCTGCAATGATAGCAATAAACAAAGGCCTGAAAATACACTAACTAGTCCATTATTAGAATAAAATTGAAGCCTATAATTTCTAAGACATATTGGTTCCTAGATGTTCCACCCACCAACCTCAAGAGGTTACTCCTTGCACTGATGTACACTATTCTTCCTAGTCCCAAAAAGAGTGTCTAGTATTATAACATCATTAGAAGTAAATATACAAAGCCCAATGCTGCCCACAATGGAAACATATATAAAAATATTGGAACCATCTATATCAAAAACAAAAGAAGCTAAACCTGAGGTAACTAGAATCATACCATAAACCGTAGAGGGTCTAGGATCCAGATCTTATTGGGTTTGCTCCATCATAAATGTTTGACCTGTACCGTGTCCCTACAACCATGATTGGATACCCCGAGCTAATCCACCCTGCTATCGCTGAATACCTATCATATGACTACCATGACCATGACCACCCCCTCAGCCTAAACTACATGATGAACTCTAATTCCAAAACTGACGATGAACTAGTGGCCTTTCTCCTATACATGGAGTCATAACAGATCCTATCTCACTAGATTCTAGTGAGAACATCCTGCAAAAACGCTAAGGATGACCCAACTTGCTGTAATATTTTCACTGAACTAGGTCTTTTGAGAAATGCAGTCTCATGTTCCCACTCTTCCCGCACTAGAAGCACCTCACCTGACTACCTAAGGATATATATCTGTTATTGGAATCACTATAGAAAGGCTCACTTTGGTGCTTCCTGCTATCGGTCGACGGAGTACCAGCCCTTAATGTTGAACCTCCCGAGTTCACATATACATTATCCCTCATATTGCACTCAGTAATCAATTCCTAATTTAATATAGTATTCACCAAAGTGAACATGAAAACATTCAATTTATATAGGATGTCGTACCTGAGACCATCCTCAAATAACCTAGCCAGTGATAACTCACCACCTCCCAAAATAGGTGCATAACGTTGAAGTTTTATAAAGAGTGAAGAATAATCTATCACTGAAATATCTCCCTACTCTAAATGCATGAACTCCCTGGCTCGGTTGGCCCCCAATGTTTTGGGGTAGAAGTAATCAAAGAAGGTCCTTTGAAACGTTTCCCAAGACATATCATGATGATGTCCCACCTATGAAACAACATCCTCCCATCTCTTGGAGGAATCATGTAGCATGTAAGTCTTGAGCTTTACCCTCCTCTCAAGAGGATTCTCCAGATGCTCAAAGATAGCTAGAATGGCCTCAAACCCTGATTTTGAAGCATGTGGTCCTCCATCCCCTGAAAAAGTAGAAGGACACTACTGCTGGAACACCCTTGTCAACTCTAACATAGTCAGGGCAGGATGTGGTGCTCCCTGAGAGGTCTATATCATCCTCATAAAGACTTCATAGAACTATGAATCAACACCTATGTCCAGTATAATAGCTGGTTCCAAGACTTGTATGATAGGAGGATCTGCAGGTAGTCCCTGGTCTACCATTTCCGGTGTCTGATCATTACTCTGTACCTAGTGTACAACTAGACGACATCTTGGTGGCATGAATCTGCAAGGTCAAGTGAACAACTTAGTTCAAGATTATCAACGACTGCAACTTTTATGTTTAATAATGGGACAAGAGAACGAAAACATTCCAATTTTACAAAATAGTGTTACATGGTGTGTAGAACCACTACACGACATGTTACCTTAAGACTAAACAAGGGCGTGTACCTCTTCTCGCCTGGCCATGTAACACCCATACACACAACATATTCCTCTTGATACACGACATGTACCTGAATATTCCCTCCTTCCCAAGTACTTCTACATGAATAGAACTACATGGTTTCTCCTGGCAGACACTACACGACATGCACACTCTAGACATAGATTGTACACAGAAGTTCCATCCAACCATATCATTAGTCACATGGATGGATACACAGTCGATTACAGCACTTCATGTACTCCTAGAAAATGGTGTGTTTTACAAAAATATTACTAACCTAGTTTCTATACTCACACAGTCAGTTACAAGGTCAATAACTACAAGGTGTGTACATATGGTACACGACACGTTTCTAGGATTTCCAGACAACAAGCCTCTAAAACTTATCTAGAGCCCCCAAAATCATAAAATTTGGCCAAAGTTATGCCAATTTATGATCCTTGAGGTCCCATAATCCCTATGAATCAAGGTTTATCATCCTAATACATATCATATCTTAACATAATTCAATTAAAGTTACAACATTATTTACCAAATTCGGATCCATGTGGGCGCATAACACCTCAGAGACCAAAGCTTGGCGTCCATAAAAATGAAACTTTACATATACCAATACCCTATCAAAATAGAAGGTATTTATATCAATGAATACAACATGACAACATGCATATCTATCACAACATCTATACCTACAACATCCAATCAGTAATGATCTCTAAATGTCAGGGAAAGAATGCATGACATGTGATTTCTAAGAAGTGTCTATATGATGAAAGAGATGGAATTCCCTCATCTAATTGGGTTTCAAGAAAATAAAACCTCAATAATATCAATGATAACATCAAAACATAGGTGCATCACTCAATGGTGAATCAAATAAACTGTAACTATTGAAAAACTAGAAATAATTGCAATATCCAAGGTAACATGGATTTTCCTGGAACAAAGGTTAGCTAATCCCAAGAAAAATTTATCAAAAACTACCTATTCATTCCTGTACCAGTCTATTGGCTCGAAATATTAATGAAAACTTGAAAATACTCCTCTGATATCACTTTGTAATTTTCCAAATCCAGGTGATGCCCCAAGGTGCCTTGAACCCGATTGGTCACATGATCTCAAGCATGTTTTCCCACATTCTAGAGGATGATGACTAGCAGCAAGGGACAAGGTGTGATATTAGGGAAACTATTTCCTCATTGGTAGAGTATATGTTGTGTAAAATAAAAAGTAAACTATAGAGGAATCAATTATTCTAAAATAGAAATAAACAGCGGAAGAATCAAAGTAAAATCAACAGAAGCCATATCATATATATAATGATGCATTTAATATTTGTCTAGGAAAATAGCCAAAACATGTCAAAATTATTGAAATACAATACAATCCAATACAGAGAAAAAATAGTAAACTCCAACAAAATCACAAGCCACAACATGGTCTCTTGCTATCCAACTGAAACAACAGTCAAGTACCTAATGAAAAAGGGATATATCCATTATCCATACCTGGAATCATATAATATTATTAGGTCCCAAAGCATGACCCAAACAGGGTGTGAGAAGAATCCCAGTAGGAAACCACCAAAGGATCTATTCATAACTATCAGTGAATATATATATATATAGTAGGTAATATTAAAAACAAAGTAATAAACTAAGATGTACTCAAAAGTAATTTTTTTATAATTTCCAATTAAATTCATTTACATGTATCAATTCTTTAATCCATTGAATCATGTAACCTCGAGATCTAACCTATGATCTACATTTCCCATGTAATGTATCAAAATAGGTGTCTTAGAAGACTATATAAACAATCAAGTAAGACTGAATCCAAACTTGTGATTTGGCTTGGTAGACTCGTCATAATAATTCAATTATTCACAAATGACCCTCTGGGAAAGTTATCATAGACTAACCCTTCTATTCCAATCCTTGAATCAATTCATTAAATAAATACCCTCGGGTAAAGCTCTCATGATATAACCCCTCTGGTCAAACAAAGAATCAACTCATTAAATAATAACCCTTTGGGAAAGCTCACATGGTCTAACCCCTTTGGTGAATCATCTACTCCAAGGATCTCATGGTCCTGTGTAAATAATCTAGAAGTCCCTTCAGTCTTCGTGGTCTAAGGCTCTCATGGACCATTGGAAAAATAACGCACATATCATATCAAAGCAGTTAAGGTAATCTATAACTTCCACATGGATAAACATTCACAAAGAATATCATAGGCATTTCATATAATCAAAAACTCCATACTAACAAAACAAGTCATGTAAAACAAGGAAAGACTAACAAGAATCCTAGACCAAACGACCATAAACATTAAAAAAAGGGAAACACACCTATGGGTTGTCCAATAAACTTGGTATATAACCTTATGCATAAGAAACAACCCTTTATCAATCAATAAAACCATATCAAGTAATAAAAATGTTAAATTTTAAATCAAAAAATACCCAAAACGTGGGCATACATCAATTTTATCATATGTAATCCAAAGAAAAATAATGAAAGGTACAAACCACCTACCTCGATGTCATACAATCGATATACTTGAATGCTGGCCCTTGAATCGGCCTAGATCACTGCAGATCTAAAAACAATGAAAAAATCCCAACCTTGAATAACTCAAAAGAGTGGATGAATCATGAATAAAGGGTCAAGAGGGTTTGATAACTCACCATTGGGATTCCAATGCACCTGATGGTGCCTCGATCAGAGCTCGGATGGAGAATCGGGGGATCGGAGTTGGTCAGTCGCTCCAAAGCACTCCTGTACAAAACATGGCCAGAAGAATGTGTTTTCAGATATGAGACAAAACCCCTTCTAATATATCAAATAAAAAGAAAACTAAACAACATTTCATTTACACTACACGCTGTGTAGTAGCTTCAACCAGCCCCCAAATTAAGCAGGTCTACTAGTTCACCACACAACCATGTATTCAGCCATTTCACGATAAAAAAATAGTTGTACGCATTATTTAAGGTACATGGTGTGTACTTATAAAATCACTTTTTCTACCTTTTTCCTTAGAAGCATCCTAAAATCAATATCCATACCTGAAATAATGATATGGGTTCTTATAGGGTGGACTTAAGGCAATAGAGTTTTAGATATTGTCTATTTAGATGATTTTGGATCACTTATAGAATTTTATAGAGAACATAGTCAATTTGGAAGCATATATGTTGTGTGTACTAGAGAAGAATTGGTGGGATATTTTGGATTAAACTCAACAGAGGGAGGATCGAGTATGATGTTGAGCGCATGAAGGGGGTTAATTACCCCATACCAGGGAGGCATTTGGAGCTCAACTAGCTGTACCGTTAGAGGTGGTGGATGAGGTACTCTAGGATGAGGTGCTACAGGATGAGATCATCCATATCAGTATGGAATTATAGTACTAGGAACCATGATTGGAGACCAAGGTAGAGGGGATGTTCAACTTCATACAGATAAGTCTACAACTGGAGGCGGAGAGGCTAGACTATCGACTATTCAAGGTACGATCCTTATAGATACCATGATTTATATTACTTTATTCGATAAAAGTTCCTAAAACTAATTTATTTAGGCTCATTATTTGGTTGTGTTGGGCCAACTAGTACAACTTATATGGTGGGTTATGTCGATTTAAACATTATTAGGGTTGTGAGTAGAAAATATCTGGACGATTAAGGGGTTTTCTCTCGAGGTTGGTGGGTACCATTTTTTGGGACTTGTTTATGCCTAGGATGTCTATTTTTGATCTTATTTTTGGAATATAATGTGTGTTGTTAAAGTAATCCCATATTTACTATTACTGTCATATGATGACATTCACATCTCTCGGGGGAGACACGTATTTCCATCAGGGTGAATGTGATGTCTGGGCAGGCTGGGAATGACCAATTTTTCAGTAGTTGAGTGAACTCACAACCCAATTGGCTTGTCTCGTGCTTGATGATGAGGTACTTGAGTATGTTTTCTTTTCTCTTCTAGTGGATCGTTTTTTAGGATGTTTTTCAGAAGGAATTATCATGAATTCCGCTTGAGAAAGTTGTTGAGTTGACGATAAAGTTTATACTAGGAGTAGAACTAGTTTCCATTCTACCATATAGAATGGAACCTAAATATCTACAGGTACATAAAACTTAGTTCAAGTAATTGGATAATAATGGTTTTATTCATCTCAGTACGTCACCTTGGAGATTTCTAGTGCTGTTTTCTATGAAGGCCAAAGGATCTTGGGAGTTCTGTGTTAATTATAGAAAGCATAATCTGATAAAAGTTAAAAATGGATACCCCCTACCAAGAATTTATGATCACTTTAACCAATTTACAGGATCTTAAGTGTTTAGTATAATTTATACAAGATAAGGGTACCATAAGTTGATGGTGAGACCTTATGATGGACCATATACAACCTTCATAATTAGTTACAAGTTGTATGAGTTTGTTGTTATGTTGTTCAGGTTAACCAATGCACCAATAATATTTATGGACCTAATGAACCAAATATTTTCCCCTTACCAAGATCAGTTTGTATTTTACATTGTTGGTGACAATTCGGAATCCTCTAAATCTTATGATGATCATTCCAAAAATATTGACCTCATCCTGAGTATACTAAGAGAGAATATGCTATACACTAAGCTATCCAAATTTTATTTCTAAATTGAAAAGGTGAATTTATTGGTTTACATCATCACTAATGAGGGAATGTTGGTGAGCCTAGAGATAGTTCATGATGTTGTGAATTGATGGATTCCCCAGAATTGTTCTGATGTCTGATGTTTTCAGGGGTTGGTAGGTTATTACTAAAGGTTCATTAACGTCTTTTCTCATTTAAGAGCACCACATTCATAATTGAACAAGAAGGGTGTCAAGTTTGAGTGGTTTGGGGAATGTGATAATTCATTTTAGTAATTAAAGAGACGGTTTTTGACCACACTAATTCTAATCTTACTTAATCCAGGTATGGAATATACCTTGTTTTTTAATGCATCCAATGTTGGGATTAGGGTAGTGTTGATACAAGATGGTCGCGTTGTGGAATATGGGTCACAATAGTTGAGACAACATTAAAATATTTACCCTAACCATATTCATGAATTGGGCTCAGTGGTTTATACCTTAAAATGTTGGCAGGACTACTTATTGGAAGAACAATTTATGTTGTGTACTGATCATAAAAGATTGAAGTACAAATTCTCTCAGTGTTATATGAATCTTTATCCATGAAGATGAGTTTAATACATATAGTCCTTAGATTTTGAGATGGTTTACACACTAGGAAAGGTAAATACTTTTGTCAATTCTCTGAGTTGGAAGACTCAAAATTAGGTAGTTGAGGAATAATGTTTGGAGTGGAAGATGATTGCATTTTTTACTGAGACACATCATGAGGTGCAGGATGGTCAAGGGTAGATGACCCTTGCATCCTTGGTAGTTGATTTCATGCTTCTAAGCATGGGAAAGGAGAAACAAAATGAGGATTTAGAATGTTTGGATTTAAGGGAAATTATTAAAGGTGTGGAGTCACTTTTTGGTGGGACTATTAGAGATGATGGAATCCTTTATGTTTGTGGTTGTGTTGTTGTGCCAACGTGTTTTCAAAAAGAGTTAATGCATGAGTTTCATGCATCAAAGTTGGAATTGAATCCTGATTTAACCAAAATGTATCATAATGTTCATAGACAATATTGGTGGGCATGGATGAAGAAAGAGGTTGTAGGTTTTGTGGTGCGACACGTTACCTATTAGGACATTAGGGCTGAACATGAGCAGCTTGGTGGATTTTTACAGCCATTACCCATTCCAGAATGGAAATGGGATGATGTACTGATGGATTTTGTGGTACATCTCCCTAGGACACCTCATAATAATGTTGTTATTTTGGTAGTTGGGGATTAACTAACTAAAGTGTATCATTTCTTTCCAATTTTAGAGGCTTTCACCATGGACTAGTTAGGTGAGTTATATCTGTGGGATATAATATATCTATAAAAAATTCCAGTTACTATAGTTACAGATCATGACATGCATTTCAAATCACACTTTTGGTTGGGATTACAGAAGGAACTTGGTACCCAACTATTTTTGGTTATGGATTTTCACTTGTAGATGGATGTGTAGTTAGAGCCTACAATTCAAGTACAATAGGACATGTTGAGGGCTTGTGTCCTGTACATTGGGTGATCATGGGAAAACATCTATAACTTATTTAGTGTACCTAAAAAATAGTTTTCTGGATATAATTTTTATGGCATCATATAAGGCACTCTATGGTAGACCATGTGGATCTTTGTTGTGTTGGATGGAAGGTGAGGAATCAGAATTGTTGAGACTAAGTATCATGAAGGATACTCTAGAAAATTTTCAATTGATTTAGTGACACATGTAAATGGATTTGAGTAAGAAGCAATCATATGTGGATCAGAGTCCTAGACCTCTTGAGTTTATGGTGGGTGAGCATGTGTTTCTTTGGGGGTCACTGAGATTAGGTCACCATCGAATTTAGAAACAAGGAAAGTTGGTGCCTAGGTATTTGAGGCCATTTGAGGTTGTGGAGAGGATCGGATTGGTGGAATACAGATTGACTCTTCCACAGTGGTATAGTGGTTTCATGATGTTATTCATGTGTCTTGTGAAGAGCATCTGGTTCGTATTGTTGATCATAGTGATAAATTCTTAGAGATAAATTTTATACCTTTGGTTTGAGTTTTGTTTCATCATGGTAATGTATTATAAGAAACTTGAGAGAGATATTTAGATGTGTGGCCCAATGGACTAATCTCTTTGCTTCAGAAGATCAGTGATGCTTGTAAATATGGATCGTGGATGAGCGGATATAAGTTTGGTAGGATGTAAGATCCAAAACATCATGGAGGTATGTTTTGGTTTAAATTAAAGTTAAAAAACCCTAAATAGGTTTCTTTAATTTTTACTGGGTGTATGAGGAATTTCAGGTGTGCTCAAGAGGTTCGAGATATGAAAGAAAGGGAAATCAGGCCATTCACTACATGTCGAACGATTATCACATGGTTAGAGTAAACTGTGTGAGGGGAATAGAAAACCATGAAACCATGGACATAGAATTTTTTCAGGATTTTTCAAACCCCACACAGATACCTAGGTTACCCTGCTACGTAGACCCTCTTGGACAGATGTTGGCTCACTGTTTTTGAAAACCACATGATCAAACTATGCACCCCATGAAAAAGTGAAAAAAATACTAAACTTGCCTATCATAATTTTAAGTTTCTCACCCGATTTTCTCCACATTTCTTCATCCTACTTCCCTAGTGACAAACCTAAACCCTCAAGACCTCCAAAATATCAATATCCTTCAATTATGGGATTCTTGGAGTACCGATGGAATTATATTGAATCTCCAGGTATGACTAATAATCCTCCTACTTCTCGTTTTTAGATTAGGGATTGTGGTTATGTTCTTCTTCTTCTGAAGCCCTAAAACCAACTTTTTTCCAGTGTATCCTAGGTTATGGATTTGGAGGACTCTTGAATCCAAATATAAGGGTAAGGTTAAGGGTGTGTTCATCTTTATATTTGAGGTAGGTGGTCAAAAGTTATATCCCATAGTATTATTACCTATTTGTGATGTATGGTTTTGATATTTCTTCTTCTTTCGATGTGTATTTTATGCCTTATTAAGATTTGGTAGAACTTTTTGGATAAATAGTGATTTATACCACTATTTATCCCCATGGGATGAAATGATATTGATTATATGTTATTAGGGCTACCTATGGGGTACACCAACATTCTCAAACATGGAAAATTATACTATTTAGCATAGAGTTTTCTCATGTTGAAATAGATCCCATGAAAAATGTGTTGATATGTTAATTTTAATTATAGGATTTCACAAATAGTGGTTATGCCTAGTTATTGATAATGGAAAAAGATACTGTTTGTCATGCTGTGTAAAAGGGGTAAATGGATTAATGGGAATGTGTCAAATGGATTATTAAATTAGAATGGAAATGCATAAATGAATTAAAGAATATAAAATGATTAATTTTTTTGGTAAAAATACCTTGAGGTTTCATTTACATATTTTGGATTGATTTTGTTTTTTGATAAATCTAGATGACCATGAATTAGTATGGTTGGTGTTTTTGAAGTAGAGGTTTAAGGTGGCATAGTTTCCCAGTGTTTTCCAATTTTTAGGTCTCAAAATTGGGAGTTTGTTTTACAAAAAATGATGGGTTTCTATAAAGGAGTTCATGGAAATTAGTTTGTGGAACATAAAGTACAACTCACGAATATTAAAAGAGGTACATCGAATGAAAAATGAAAATAATAAAATGATGATTTCTACATAGAAAAACTATGCGGACCATGAGATGCACTATGAATACAGTGTAGTGAAATCAGTTTATGGGAGGCATGCATTTCAGTAAAGTCTAGTCATTTTCAGTTCATAAAATGTGATTTTGGATGCTAAAAATTGTTTTCGTTTGATGAATAAATCATCCACCACAAAGGATAATTCACTATGTGGACCGCATAACAGTTTGTGGTGAAGGATGTACCACATCAATGTTTCATGTAATCTGGATTAGAAGGTTTTGTGGATATATTTTCCCATATAAATACACCTAATCACATCGTTAATTAGCATGAATTTTTTTAGAGGTGATTATCACTAGAGGAATTTTTTATAAGTTTAATGTAGTTTTCAAGGGAATATTCCGTGAAGGAGATGAGTTCACGAGGGAGATTTATAAAAAGGAGGAAGTTCGTGAACATAGTTAACAAAATGGGTTTGCAGGGCTTGTAGCTCACAAAGAAAAATAAACCGCGTAGCAGAGGCGGTTCATGAGGCATAAGGTGTCCGTGATGTAGTGGTGGTGCATGAAGAACTCACACCACAAGGTGAAACACAGTTCCATGAGGATTCAGTGTTGTTCATGGAGGATGTAAGAGAGTTCATGGATGGTATAAGGAAGTTCATAAAGGGACTAAAAAATATGGATAAAGAAATATCTAAAAACAAATTGTTTGTGAACAAGTGTATTTCAGATATAAGTGAATAATATCACTATCATATTTGAATTCTTAAGAAGAAGAATAAGAAAAAGAATGTGGATATTCATGATCAGAATATATTTCCATAAAGAGTTTATTCACTACTAAATTTAAGGTAGTGAAAGTAAGACTTGACATCCATTAGATATCCTACCATAACATGAATATGTAATTCTTGATTCTACAGTAAAGATAAGTCCATTCTAGTTAACTAGAAAGTGGAAGTGCTGCATCTAAGTGTTTTTATAGAAGTGAAGAATTATTCTAGAAATAACTTGAATAGAGCATCAACCTAAAATTGAGGATACATTCATTTGAGATAATGAAGGGATCTATATTTCCATAAACTACATGCGTATCCTTTCCAGAATAGCAAGAAAGGAAGAGGAAGAAGGTTATTCTTTCCACCAATAGTGATCCAGAGAAATAGACTTATGGAGTGACCCTTGGTAAAGAAGTTAGTTATACCTATACCTTGTATAGATAATGAGCCAGGGCATAGAAGGGATCTATCCCAAACCATGTATTGGAAGTTAGCCTTAGAGGATTTGTTACATTGACACATTATCATTGTATTCTCCTTTTATGTTTCCTAGTGAGGGTGGACTATGTAAATTTTTTTTTGTCATGTTGTTTTCTTCCTTACTTTACATTATATGCACGATCATATGATAAATCTAGAAAGGATAAGATAAATATAGACACTAAAGAGAAAACTAAGTAACCCTTACAATAAAGAAGTCAAAGACCAGATGTGTAGGAAAAAATTTGAAAAGAATATCCATACCTGATTCACCCCCCATCAGGGTATGTAGGCCCCTTTTGGACCTTACAATTAGTATCAGAGCATAGATTAATTTTTTTTGATTTCTATTATCTGACAAGGTTTAATCTACTGTTCAAATTGAAGTTTCAGTTTCTTCTTATCTCAGTGTGCCATGGAAAAGGGAATAACTGAAAAGAAGAAGCATAAGTCATGTGGTATTCTTTAGTGTGGAAGTGTCAATGGAAATAGTGTGACTCATTTTAATGAAACTAACAATGTAATTAATTTTTTTTGATGAATTGGGTAACAATGATATATACTCTCTCAATGATGTTTCAATAATGAGTGAAGAACTTGATATAACAAGTGATGGTGAAACTTCTGATGATGATGAAACACCAAGAAGGTAAATATTATAAGTATTCTATGAATTAAAGGAAATGACATAGAAATTGGATGAAGAAATTAAATATAAATACATTCATATCCAAGTAAATAAAGTTTAATTCAACATACTTGGAAAATTAAATTAAAGTCTTGTTAAAGTGGCCACATATCTGAGAGAGAATAATGATTCCCATGTTGAAGAACTAAAAAAACAGAATGTTGGTGAAATGGGAAAGAATATGGACGTGGATAAAATTCATTATTTTAAATACAGAATTTATGATCATTCTATATAGTCATCTAAACTAGTTTAGGATAACTAAAGGCTAAAATAGAAGAATGCATTCTATAATGATTATGTTTCCCATATGGATTCTAAAATAATGGATAAATCTGATGTGATGGAAAATATCTCCTAGTAATTGGAAGATGATATGGATAGAGGGAAAAAATTCAAGATTAAACTTAATGATCAAATTGAATCAATGGATAAGAAGATTGATCAATTGTGAGATGAGATAGAATAGTTCAAGAAAGAAGTGTATAAATATACTACTAATGGAAATCCCAAATTAAAGGATACTTTGCACTCACTATTTGATTATCCTTCAGCAGGTGATAATGAAATGTGAAGTAAATATTCCACTTAAGATAAAAAACATGAAAGGATTGTCTCATCCCAATAGAAATGCAGTTTAGGAAAGATCAGTATTGGATATTATGAACCCTCTCCCATGAAATAAAGGAATAGATCTATGAATAGTTCTAGAAATAGGAAAAATCATGTAGGAACAAAATAAATACCTAAAAATGATTTTTCAAGAAGTAAGGACAAAACGTACTACTTATTTAAGATACATGGACATACATCATGTTTTAGTATTGAGCCCGTAAAATATATTTCATTCTATGAAGAAATAAATACATCTAAATCTGTGAATAAGCATAAATATATTCAAAAGTTAGAAAGAAGTGTTTCTCAAAAGATGGTATACATGGAATTATACTATTGTGGAAGACTGGGACACACCATGAGTATGTTTTAATAATCTTATAAATCCAGTTTTACTAGAAGAACTATAGCTGTATGAACATCTCATATGAGAAATGATGACACAAGGTATCTCTTTTTGGAAGACGTTTTACATGTGCTAGTCAAGTTCATTTGGAATGACATCACAATAGAAAGAATTAAGTGAAGGAAAATTAACCTTTAAGGATATATTAAACTTTTTAAGTGTATAAATAAAATTCATGTATTGGAAGACAACATGATAAGTTGAAAAATAGAGTAATAACCTTAGGAAAATCACAATAAGATCAACGAAAGGCGTATCAATAACCTCCCCGATAACACTCACATATTCTCTCTTGAAAATAATGTGAATGAACCTTGAAGAAAAATGGAGGAGATGCTCGATTTTTGATTAAGAAGAATGTAAATTTAGTGGAAGAATCAACCCCAACAATAAAGGGTGATGTGACTCGGATAACTGATAAAAGAAAAATGAATAAACAATTCCTTGAAATATTCATATATCTTGCCACATGGGAAGAACTGAATGTAAGAGGAGTGGAACTCTAATAAAGGAAGGATTAATAAAATAAAACAAGTGGAAATATTCCTTCTCATTGAAAGAGACACAAAAATTTTCATATTTCAGAATCATAAAAGAATAAAATTTATACATATGGGAATAAATCCAATATTTTGAAAAATTGCAAGCCAATAGAACATAAATTTAAAAATAATACTCATCATGTGGGTAAAGAATTCTTATCCATATGGCTATAACATTTGAATTTAGTTGGAAAGTTGTAAGAAATATAAAAATAATATATCTATTTTTAAGAAAGTATCAAAGGGTAGATCCACCATGATCAACCATAATCCTCTTCTTGAGGATTCAAGAGATACCCCTCTTCCTACATGTTAAAAGTTTTTCAAATCCATAGGATGTTGTGAATGAAAATGTGGATATGCGATCTAAAGGGTGTGTTTTTGGTGAATGAGAATGAGTTAATTAGTTGAATAATATAGATGCAACAAGAAAAGAAAAATATAAAAAATATAAATTCACATATAATATTAGATTCAATAAGAGGTGTTACACAAAAATTATATTTTTAAAATTTGTATTTGAATTTTTTATGCTATGGAAGAAAGAGATGATATGATGAAGAGTCTTCTTCGAAACAAAAGAGTTGTCAATGATATAATAGGATGATCTAGTGGTTCCAAGTTGCATTGAATATAAAAGCATTGGTATCATGCAACAATTCATGTGTTAGTTGTCCATTGAGAGAAGATAGATTGCGGGATAAGAAGAAACATTTATGTATTTCATGATTATCCATTTTTCTCTAAAAATGTGGTATCTACTGACTATTTTTAGGATACTAAGAAGCTACGAGAAAATATAAACTATGTTTCAACTAGAATATAGTAAATTTCGTTGATAGAAATGATATAACTATAGTACATAAAGAGAATAATCTTTCATAAATACATGATTAGTCTATGAAGGATAGTGATGAAGAGATAAAAAGATCAGGTGATGTTCTAGTTCAATAGGTTGATTTATAAGAAGATTCAGATAATGAAAAGGATGCTCACAAACCAGTATCTGTAAAAATATCATTGAGAAAAGATGAAATTGATAGAGAGAACAAAATTGGTGATCAAACAACGCTAGTACATAAAATGGGGATGAAGAGTCTATAGAAATCATCATTCTTATAATAGGTATAGCCTAATTTTTTTTGATGAAGTAACTAGATATGATAATTAGGTTCAGGTTATGAATGCATAGCTTGACCAAATTAAGAAGAATCAGACACGAGAGATTTTTTTAAGACCAACAAATAATAATGTCATCAAAATTAAATGTGTCTTTCACAACAAGATCAATGATGATAGTGTTGTGTTTCGAATCGAAGAATGACTAGTGTGAAAATGGGCACACCAAAATAGAGGGTATCGATGTTGATGAAACATTTTCACATGTTGTAGGGCAACATGCAATTAGACTATTCTAGGCTATAAAAGTGCAATGGAAGTTCAAGGTTTTCCATATGGATTTCAGGTAAGTGTTTTTTAATAGGGTTATGGAATAAGAAGTTTATATTTAATATCTATATTGTTTTCACATTCATGAAAATTAGAACAATGTTTGTCGGATGAGAAAGGAACTATATGGGTTGAAGCGAGCACCGAGAGCGTGTTATTCAAAGTATGAAATATTTTTAAAGAAGATTGGTTTTCAATGTATTGGAGTTGATTAAAATATATATTTCAAACATGATAGTAATCAAAGGATGATGGTGTTTTTTTTTTTTGATGACATAATCTTGTTAGATCAGATGAAGATAAGGGAAAATAGCTCATAGGATTCATGAAAAGTGAATTCAAAATGCATTTGAAGGACCTCATAACACCCCGAGAGGGGAGGGGTGAATCGGGCTGTCAACTTTTTTTTTTAAGTTGTGGATCTTGTTCCCACATTGGTAGTGACCTACTAAATCTATTAGTTAAATGAAAGAAAAGAGATGACATAAAACTTTTAGTTGGTTCGCCGCATAGGGCTACGTCTAAGGAGCATGTGCCGACAGTGCATCGGTCGTACCAAAATCCACTGATATTCACTTGTTGTGGAGTATAAGAGTTTGTTCACAGTAACTTTGTTCCAGGAACACTACCCTTACAAAAGTTTAGGGATGGATGAAAACTTCCCTTAGAACAATTTTTTAAATTCCCCCTAGCACAGTACTGTGATAGAAGTCTAACTCAGTTTATCGACTTGAAGGTCACTTCAACAGATAATCATTGTATTTGTTGCCTCTATCCAACACGAGACACTTCTTTCATCAATGGTCTGGGTAGATTCTCACTGAAATCCCTGACCAATCAACACTGATACTTAAAACAGCCTTTTCAAAAGCCCCTTTTCAAAGATCAACCCTTCACAGAGCACGTCACCTTGCAATGCATAACCCTTCGCAGAGATCACTGCCTCATAGAGCACAACCCTTCATGGATCTCACTTCTTCACAGAGCAACATAATTCAAAAATATCTCTGAGAAAATGAAGAACACCCCATCTTCGTGAATCTCAACTGACATAGAAGCATTGACATCACTCAATAATTTAAAAGAGTCTTCATGAAGCTCAATCTCACATAGAACAAACTACTTCGAGGAGCACTCCTTTCTTTGTGAAGTCAAATTGATCTCTTATTTTCTCTCTATAAATCATGTGGAATGAAGAGGGGTGGACTCTTATTTATAGGCACGGTCCAACGTGGAACTCCAATTCATCAAGCGTGAAATCTGAATTAGCTAAAAATGTCTTTGTGATGCATCTCTCTCTTTTTAATCCTCATCGTAACCACAAATCTCTCTATCAAAACCCTTCTCACAACCACAAAGCACCACCACAAAGTACCATTCATAAAGCATGTCTCACAATAGCTAATCCCACCATCAAAATCTTCATGTATTTGCAAAAAACACTTCATGAAGTCAATATCTACAAACTCATTCCTTTTCTATATTTGCAGAAGACCTTCAAGAAAGACCAATTTTTACAATGCTTTCTATTACGCAAATTTTGGACCCCAAAAATTTTCCAAGAACTGGGAAATGATTTCACCTTCAAAATTTATTATAGATTGAACTATATGATCTTTTTCTTTTCAATCTCTCTGATCATCCATGAAAGGATTGAAAACAAACACAAACCGCAATCCTTTTTCCATAAAGAACAACCATGGTTCCATCATCATTTATTAGTAAACTAACATTTCCCCTTGATTTATAAGTGACAAAAGTAAATATTCGAGCATCGATTTCTCAATATAAATATGGAAAGGACATTTTTAGAAGATTTGGAATGGTTAATTATAGGGAGATAATGACTCGCATGGATACTCGGTTGAAACCATCATGGGATGATGATGTAAATTTAGTAAATGTTATAGAATATATGAAAATAATTCTCATTCTTTTATACTTGGAATTAAAAATATCTAATATTGTTTTTGCGACATGCCAAGAAAGAAGATATCAAGGCAATACTAAGGAAATCTACTTGATTTTAGTTAAATACATACATCAAATATCATGGGTATGGTGGATTATAGTTTTCTAAAAAATGATAAATATTATATAGAGTTATTGGGATATAGAGATATAGATTGGGCCATTTAAACAGATGATATAAAATAAACATCAGTATTTTTATTCTATCTTGTTAAATTATGTATTTCTTGGCTAGTAAAGAAACAATATTTCATTTTGTTGAGAACCATTGAAGCTGAAAACAATGTGGTAACTGATGTGTGAATATAGTTATTGTGGATGAATAAACATCTTGATGATATGGTATTTTAATTGAAGTATCCATTTGAAATCCATTATAATAATTCAAGTTCTATAAATCTTATAAAAAATTCTATCCATCATTAAATGGCAATGAAAATTTAAATCGAGTATCATTTTATAAAGGAGAATGTGGAGCAAGGGATTATGATGTTGAAGTATGCACCGATAGAACTATATGTTGCAGACATTACGAAAAAGGCCTTACCCAAAAAAGTTTTTGAAAGACATAGAAATGATCTTGGAGTTTAGTCAAATCTATGTACTTGAAATAGTGTGGATGTGGAAACCCCTCTCCTAGGGTATGTTGTGTTTTACCCTAATGTCCTTATCTGTATTCTTTACCCTTTTTCAGACCATAACGAAGCTACCTTTGTGTTAGTTTACAAAGGGGTATAAATTACAGCTATAAAATGATACTTTTTTTAGTCAATATAAGGGAGAATTTGATGGGTGGGGAAGTAAATTAGTGGGAGATTTAAATATTATGATGATAAAGGTGATTGATCAATAATTATATATCACAACATATGATTTTTGTGATGAAATAAGTTGAGTGGTTTTTGATTAAAGTGATTAATTGAAAAACATTTCATTCAACTCTTGTTTCTCATGCCAAGAATGGATCATTTGGGCTTAGAGTGTATGATGATTATTTTTTTCACTATCTAAATCGCAAGAAGATAATTGTGGAATAAGATGGAAGAATATTTGATGATGTATCAAAATGTGGAGAGTTGTCAACGAATTTAAGGAGGAGATTGTTGGAAAAAATATCCATCGAGGTTCCATTTTATGGTTTTGGAAATGATTTTGTCTGTTGAAAAAGCTATATGTCCATGAATTAGTATGTTTGATGTTTCTAAAGAAGATATTTAAGGTGGAACATTTTGCCTGTGTTTTCCAATTTTTTTGGCCTCAGAATCAGTAGTTTGTTTCATGGAAAATTAAGGTTTTATTCAAATAAGTTTAAAGATAGTAGTTTTTGGACTATAAAGTATAGTACGAAGACCAAAAATGAGGTGTGCGGAATGGAAAAGGAAAATATGTAAAGAAAGATTTATGAAAATTAGTGCTATGTGTACAATAAAGAATTCTAAGCAAACCACATAGAGAAATCATTTTGCAAGAGGTCGGAATTTGGTGGGAGGACCATCATTTTTTGTTAAGAGGTGGTGATTTTGGTTTCTACAAAGGGTTTTGGTTTTTGGAATATATCTTATTCCACAAAGGACAAATTCTATGTAGACTACATAATAATTCATGCAAAAGGTGGTACCATATTGAAGTTTCAGGTAATTTTAATTAGTAGGTTTTTCAAATCTATTTACCTATATAAATACCCATAATCAAACCATTAAGTATAGGAAGTTATATTAGAGAAGATCATCACTAGAGTAAATTTGGAGAAGTCCAATGTAGTTCATGAGTGAAGATTCTGTGAAGGAGACGTTTTTGTGAGGGAAAATTTCACGAAGGAGGTAGTTTGTGAAAGGGGATTGTGGGGATTTATATCTCTGAAGGGAAAAGGTACCACATAGTAGAGGAATACCACAATAAATCAACCATCTAAAATGAAGGGGTGTTTTGTGAAGAACTCATTCCATGTAGTGAAATGCGGTTAATAGTGGATTCAAGGTTGTTCACGGAGGATGAAATATAGTTTTCAGAGGGTACAAGGATGTTCAAAAAGGGCCAAAAAATTTTTTTTCAAAGAAATTTCTATAAAATAAATGTTTTCGAAAAATTGTATTACATCTATAAGTGAAAAGTATCATTTCTCTATTTGAATTCTAACGAAGAAGAAGAAGAAGATAGAGGATCTGCAACATCAAACTATATTTTAAAAAAGAGTTTATTCACTGCTATATTCAAGGTAGTGAAGGGAAGACTTATAACCCATTGGTGATCCTTCAAAATCATGAGGAGGTAATTGATGAGTCTACAACAAAGGGAAGTCCATTACAGTTGATTGGAAAGTGGAAGTGCTTCATCCAGGTGTTTTCACATAAGTGAAAGAGTAGTCTAGAAATAAGTTCAAAAAATCATCTACCTAATGTTGAGGATGCATTAATTAGTGATAATGGAGGGACCTAAAAGTCTATAAATTGTGTGTGTGTCCTTTCTAGTGTAGTGATCAAATGAATAAGAAGAAGTTGATCCTTTCCAAAGGCAGCAATTTAGTGTTACAGACTCATGGAGTGGGCCTTGGGAAAGTATTGAGATAACCTTAATCATTGTAAAGGTAGTGAGACTTATAATTGAAGTGATCTTGGTTGAACCATGTATTGGTAGTGAGCCTAAGTGGATATGGTACATTGGAACATTACTATTGTATGATCCTTGGTTGTATCCCAGTGAGGGTGACCCAAGAAAAAAATCTTTGTGTCCTTATGTTTTCTTTCCTTCGTTACTTTCTATATGTGATCATCAGATAAATTTGGAATGGGTAAGATAAATATAAACACTAAAGATAAAATGAAGTAAACCTTATAATATTCAGGTCAAGATCTAGTGGGGTAAGAAGAATTTTGAAAAGAATATATATAAACTAATTCACCCCTCTCAGGGAATCTAGGCCCATTTTTGACATAATAATGTGTAAATTGATTAAGGAAATGGAATTTATGAATAGGTTAAATGTGATAACGTATGAGAATTGCTAATTATAATAACTGGGTTGATGTATGAAAATGGGATATGTGTTAAATGGTTTGTTCTATGTAAATGGTAAATGTGTTAATGCGATAAGGCATAAGGTTGAGTTTTGGGATAAATTGAATGTGAATTATGAATGTTATGTGTGTTGATTGTGTATAGTATGGTTTCAGTATATGTGGTAAATGAAAAAATAATCATGTTTACATGGCATGGTTGTTGTTGGGTATTTGAATTGAGGATCTATGCCTATGAGTTAACTTAGACATAGTCTCTAAACCCCACCCCACAATGCACAGGTTAGGGAAGGGGATCAATGCTCTATACCCAAAATGGTTGCATTTGATGAGACTACCTGGATTGAGGATCCATGGTGATTAGGATGTAATAATTTATGAAATGTTTATCCCTAGTGAGATAGTGACCTTGATTTATTCAGTTATGCATAATAATTGATGGCTTAGGATGCTGTGTAAATAATATAATTTCCTAAACCATTAAACATGTAGTGGAAATGAATATATTAAAGAAGATAATATAAGTGATGAAAATGTAAATTATGATGGAAATGGTTAAAGTGGTTTTTTAACTAATGGTACATGAGTTCTATTTTTTGTTTTCCTTGGCATTTACTTCTTACATAGATGCAAAATCTATTTAGGCTGGATATTTTGTAGACACCATTTGTGGTGGTCTTTTGAGTTGTACCCACACCCTACTTAGGCCCTTATTGGGTACCCGAGAAAACTTTATTATTGTAGGTTATGGAAGGGGAAAAAGGAATATGTTAGGGAGTTATGTTGGACTTGGAATGTGCATGAATGAGGATCTAGACATAGAGTCATATCCATTTGGGGATTCAATTGTTTCCATTATTTTAGTTTTTTATACACTTTTGGATCTATTAGCATGAAATAACATATTTAATGGTTCATTGTGGTTTTTTCACTATTTAGGAAATTTTTTTGGTAATAAATTTTATTTGGTTATTTATAACTGATTCCTTTATTTCATATGTAATCTATGATGTCTTGCTCTGGTAAAGATGGTATAGTCTCCCCATGTTATTATTAGACCGTCGCTGCCAGTATGCAACCTCTAGAATACATGGAGATGTGCTTGAGGTCTTGTAGTGACTTAGCTCAGGGCACCATTTTTGTAGATCCCAGGTTGGGGATGTTACACTCTCACTACTAGTTCATCATCTCCTCCATACACCAGGAACACATACTTCTTATGCCTTAATTCCTTTAGGATAGTTTTAATAGCTTACATATTCCTCTCTCCTGGATTAGCTTGATATCTACCTTCTATTATAAAAGAAAAGGAAATATAAAACCAAATACATAACATGGAATACATGATCGAACCTATTAATAAATTATAAGAGAGTCTTCTCATTTTTTAAATCTCCTCCTATGTTTTTGGTCACATTTTCATAGAGAGATTGACACCATGTTACATGGGAAATAATCCTCTCTTAGATTGTTCAATATCACACCTTTCGAGTATCTTATCAATATATGTACTTTTAATAAGCCCGTGAACCCCTTGAGATCAATCTCGATAGTTCTTGATCCCTATAATATAGGCCTCTTGGCAACACCCCTAGCTTCTATGGTACACTTCTCTTTGAATAATAAAATAGTGTGTGATGTATGAAACACCGAGATCAAGCACACCACGACCTATCAAACTAGCCATTATGAATAGTAATAACCACATTTTGAATTTTATATATATCCCATATAATTCTAACAGTCATATTTTATGTTTCTTAGACATAATATAAGGACAAATTCAATTTTCAGATAAAAGATGCACTTTTCAAAAAATGATTTTTTTCCTAACTTTAATGGATAACCCTTTTTCAATAAAATATATGACACTTTTATATATTCAATTTGCATAAATTAAATTATTCTTTAGAATCTAGACATAAAAATTTAGTTTGGAAATATTTTTGGTGTTTTCTGATAACTTTTATATTTTGATGAATAGTTAAAGATAATAATTTTAATTGAAAACAACTTTCTTAATCAAAATAATTTATAGTGTTAAATTATAAATTTGAATGGTTTTTAAGTACAATTAGATTATATTTTTATCATTTAATCAAATTTTGGTCATTTTATGTAATTTCACTTTTAAACCAGACATAAATACATATCAATCTTTTTATAGTTTTTACTTCTCCAAAACTTGCTTTCTGGTTTTGACAATGAGAATTAATTTCAAATTAATTAATGAAACTTCTATTTTTTAAATTTAGTAAAATATAAATCATTTTTGGATTTTTAATATCAAAATTATCTTAGGGTGAATTTTTGTTATTTTTCTGAAAAAATTCAATTTTTGATGAATAATGAAAAACACTGCGTTATTGTTTAAAACTGACTTTTTATTTAAATAATTATTTATTTTATTTAAATTTATTTTAATTAAAAATAAATACATAATACCTATATTAGTTCAATGTAATTCATCGGTGTCATTTTATATTAAAATTAGATGTATAAAATTTTATTGAATTTTTAACGCCTTTTACCCACCTTCTAGGCATGTTAGCAAAATTGCATAAAATGTAATTTTACTGATTTTGTGAATTGAATTTCAAAAATACGAGAGAAATGGTTGAAATAATTAATTAAAATGTTGTTTAATAAGATGAAAATAATATTTGTGTAATAGTAACTTTTTCATTTTATTTACCGCAATTAAAATTAAACATGGTAATTAAAGGTAAAAATGATACTATAATTACCCTAACACAAGTCATTATTCTGTTGAATAAGAGTATTTCGACGAAATTCAACCTTATGAGTAAAATATGATCATTTTGGTTCACATGGTTTAGATTAGGACATTTATTATTATTTTATTTAAAGAAGAGTTAAAAGTGTTAAATTCAAATTTTAATAACTAATTTTTTTTAATATGATGTTATACATAAGATAATTTCGACTATAAATATTCATTATAAATATAATAATACTTCCTACCTCGTGGTATTTTATTTATAATTTTTAGACATTAAATAATTAAATTTATTTATGACACAATGATGATGCAGTAATTACCTTATCAATGAATGATTAAAATAATTGATATTATAAATAATAAAATAAATCTAAATTGAGACTTTTTGTGAATTCCAAAAAATTTATATGTTAATATTATATTTTGGTATTGATTTAATATTTTTTTTAATAAATCGTATTGTTATGACTTTCACAAAAACTAAATACTAAAAAATGTCAAAAGTGACATAAATGAGATTTTAAAACAAATACTATATTGTTAAATGATATAATAGTCCTAAAAATCTATTTATCTTACAAAGGACTTATATAATAATTTATAGGTCATTGATGATCCACTTGGGGTTCTCTTTATATTTTACATTATGTTTATTAACCATATAAAATGAAAATACAAGGAGACATGGTAAATGTTAAACAATTTAACCGAGAGTTAAATCTAAATGATAAGGTTAACATGGTGAACTAAACCTATCTAAAACCAATTAATTGAGAGTTTCTATACCTATACCCAACTTATCCTCAAAATAAATCCTTTTGGAGCCATTATAAACTGAATATGATTGTATAATAAAATAATATTTCTAGGTTTTCCTAAAGTGAACCTCAGCTCTTTTATAAAAGGGTACTTCCCCTTCTCTCAAAATCTCACCTCCAAAGCCATTTGGCTTGGCCAGAACATTCTAAAATATCCTCCTAACTACCATAAATTCATTCTAGAGTCCTTAATTTGATCATAATTCCCACATGAGGAGACCTTTTGATCAAATCAAAAACAAGCACCTGAAGAAGAGGTAATTATTTCATCACCTCTTTCAATATACTTTTCTTATTCCACTTCCCCTTTATTTGTTGTTTCCATACGAATAAAATAAATCCAGTAATTTATACATACTATGATGTTATTATAAATATTGTTCAACCATATTAATTATTCTATCCATCCTATTAATGAGAAAGTCACCATACATGCGTACGTACGACTTACCGTCTCCACGCCGTGGTGTAATTTATTATTCAACACTTAATTATTTGGATGGGTTTAATAATGAGTATAATTGATGTAAATAATAAATATAAAAAGTTAATTATTATGTATATATGATATAACAACCAATTACATCTGATTTCACCATCAATAGAATGGTATTGTCGCTCATGCATATGTACAGATTACCGTCTCCATGAACACGATGAGATTCATTACCCATCGTAAGAATTCAAGAATAAATATCATTTTCTGATTAAAAAATATTTTTTATGAACATAATATCATTATTATACAAATAAAATACATCCTATCCATAACAAACATGGCTTATGTAACAAATCATATAAAGGGAACAAATTAGTTAACACCCGAAACAATGATACTACTAAAATATTATTAACAAAGCAATATTAAAAGATCATATATGATATAATATTTATGTATATGGTTATTTTATAAATTTATAATAATTATTTCACCATTATACATGATTTTAACATACGATTAACTAAGGAAATATATAAGGTATTGAATTTTCATCTCACTTTTATTTCCGCGAGATTCATGCTATATTGCCACCGTTTCCTTTTGTGTGGTGTATGTATTTCCCCTGATTGTATTTTTTGTGTAATATACCTTAATTTATGGATATTTACATCTTCATTGTATAATAATTTTTTCATGTTGTGTATTTTTCATAAGTTACCAAATCCGTAAGGAAATTTATAATTTCAATTTCCTCTCATTGGGTTTTACGCAAATTTCCTTGATTATTTTACTCCATGATTATGTGTGAAATCACTATTTAAATAATTATTTAGTAATTTACACTCCCCTATGTGTGGATATAATTTGATATACATAATACATACATTGATAAATTCTCAATTCATCAATATGAACTTGATAAGAGTAATATTATCTCAATTTCCATTCATTGAGTTAAAAATACATGTCATTGGTGTTGTGTTTACAAGAATATGTGTGAATGTACTCTATTTGATGTACACTAATTATCCAATCACATTGAGTGTATTTAAATTTTTCACACATAATTATGTAATTGATTTATCCTTAAAATAAGCGTACAGTGTTTATAAGGGATTTCATCTCAACTTACATTCCATTGAGACTTCTTCATCATTATGAACCAATTTAATTTTATATGGTGTATATATTGTACTTTGAAATTGTATATCATGAATCCATTTATTTATCATGATATTATAAATTTTTTATTACCTCAATTATCTTTATTCAAGAGTCTATCATTTGGTTAGGAACTCTAACTAAAATATCATTTTAAATGTTTTAAAGATTTATTCTTCTAAATATTTCTCATTAATGTCCATGTTTTAAAAATGTTTTAAAGGATTTATTTATATTGACATGAGTGTATTGAAATTAAAATTATTTTCATAAATTTCAAAGTGGTATGAGATAGTTTGATTCAAAAATCTCTTTTAAACATCTTCTTTGATAAATAATGAAACTATTAAATGTATTCAAGAAAAGAGGATATTTCGCTCAAAAAGTTTTACTAATTATTTTCTTCTATGTCCATATAATTCAGTGTTTTTTATTCATGATTATGGTTGATTTATTATAATATAATCTTCCTTAATGTATTTATTGAATATGTTTGACTGTGGATGTGCTATTTTTATTCCATTCATGGTTTGTGGTAAAATTATTGACAATTCGCACGTTAGTTTTAATATGAATGTTTATATTATCTTTCACCCTTTTCATATGAGGAATCCATTGGACTTAGTAAGTAATGGGTGGAGCTCGCTACAGCTCATCGATGCATCAGTAGGTCTCATGAGACAAACTAGTGTCTTGGAATAAGGGCTTGAAAAAATCTTTATTTGTAGCCTTGGCACGAGGCCTAGATTATGAGGTTATGATGTCCAGAATTATGCATTCCATCATTATGAAATTATCTATTGATAATACATACTATTAGTCGACTAGTAGAATATCCATGTGAATAATTAAATGGAATTATTTATTTTTATATTTTCCATATTAAGCTGAAATTTAAGTTTTAAAAGCTTGTGTTTTAGTGTTATACACTTCCTTAAATGTTTATGCTTATTTATGAATGTTTTCGCTATATTGTTATCCTTACTGAGAATCTGAGATCACCCTATTCAATGTTTTATTTTTCCTAGGATGTGAAGAAGTATATCATGATTAACATACAAGAATAGGATAAGAGATATGTGTGTGTTCAAAGGGGACATAATGTTGTTTTCATTATTGCATGATGTAATGTAAAACTTATGTATGTATCTATTACTTACAATGCTACTAAACTAACCAGTATTTCAGGACATGATATCTTGTGATCATGCCAATGATATGTAATAATGCACCAACTCTGGGTAACTAGGGTCGGGGCATTACAGTTGGAATCAGAAGAAGTTTAGTACAAACCATGGAAACTCGACTTAAAAAAACTCTGATTAGATAACATTACCCTAAGATTAACTTTGGGGATTTGTATATAATCACATCCAAATTTTTTGATAATTTAAATATTATGTTGGTTTTCCAAGAAATATATCCCTGTTTGGATACAAGCAGGTAGAGGCGGCTCTAGGATAGATGTACCTAGGGGTAAAACCAGAAAACTCCACTTTGAGGTAAACTTGAACGAGACTTGGTGCACGACAATGGGCCTTGCTGCACTCTTGGTTACAAGAATCTCAAGGGATATGCTTTGGATAATTCAAATTTTCTTTACAAACAGATTTGAAGGATTTTAATATAAGATGATAATAAATAACCTTGGTTAATTCTAAGATGTTTTAGATTGAGTATAAGGTGTCATGATATTCTCTAAATGATTTTTTGACTATTGTTACTCACACAATGCTTTCTGGTTTTAGTCAATGTCTAGATTCCAAGGAAGTCATAGTAACATTGAATATGTTTTATAGGGTGGGAACGATGGTGGAAATGAGCAATGAAATAAAATGTTGATATGTGTGAAAGATATCGTGTTCATGCCAAATCCGTTTTCAAAATATATGATCAACAACATATATATTAACCAACTCTCGGACTCAAAAAAGAAGAGAATGGTGGTGAATGATAAGAGCTTTAATAGAAGAGACTATAGGGAAAAAGAAAGCTTGATTTCCATCATGCAAGAAATGTGGAAGGAGAAACCCTGGAAAGTGTCTCAATAGAATAAAGAAATGATTTATATGTGGGAAAGAAGGACATAAAGTAAATAATTTCCATGAAAAAATGAAGAGTACTATGGAGTAAAATAAAAATGATCCCAAGAATGTATTTACAGTCATTTTCCATAAATTTAGGGAATTGGGAATTACCCGATTCAATGCCCTATTCTATAGGATAACCTATTGGTAAAAGAATAACCTATGTAGAAATAAATGGATGGAGAAATGTTTAAAAGTATTAGTGCTCTTTGTTGATGGGATTACATTGGAATATTTTTCTCTTGTATGTGTAACCCTTATGTTTGTTATGTGAAAATTCTATTCGAGGAAGAATTATCTTTTATTTTGTGGATATAGTTATAAATAACAATTTTGGATTATATGATCCTTGAATGTGAGGAAATTAAATGTTATTAATTTTTGGGATGAAAATGTGAGGTATGAGAAAACCTTTGTGGTTAAATTATGCAATGTTTATTTTTAGTAATTTATCTCATTTTGGTAATGTTATAAATTTTTTTCAAAAAGGACAACACACAGATCGTGTGACAACCCATCACGTCAGACAAAGATACGATAATTGAACCAACAAGCAAAGTGTGACTGGGATTTATTGCCTACCACTATACTACGTGAGGTCCCTGTTCAGTGTGACTAATTCTTTTTAGTTAATTGATTTTATTGATCAATAATAAGTTGATTTGGGATCTTATGTTTTATTAAAAAGATATCCTTAGTGTAGGAAAATGATTTGGTTATTAGGTGATAAATGTTATTTTGGAAGACGTTCACTCTATTGGGAACACTATATGCCTAAGGAAAAGAAAACACTATGGGATTTCATTTGAGGAGTAATGGTATATTTTTATCTATGTTTTTATTGTATATTTATAGTGATTTAGGTTATTTATTTAAATGATTAACCTATCATAGAGAATATGTGATTAGGTTAATTACTTTTAAGTATGTCCCTTTAAGAGTAGTGGATGTTATTTAGAGATAAAATTTAACATTGAAGACTATGTAATCAAATTCTTCTGAGTTTTGGGTTTCAATCATAGTTTTGATTATATTGAAGGATTTTATGGGCAATTGTTTATTGAATGGTATTTATTGAACTTTGGGTATTTTTGGTTTTATTTTAGAAATTAAGATTAACATTTATTTCTCTAAAGGATTATCCTTTTTGGGGATCATCTGATCTTGTACTAACCATTTTTTTGGTTAATCTATAAAGACAAGAAAAATATATATTTCATCCTTTTTGGATTATGTGATTCTTTATAAGTTGATTCTAGCACTTTAGGTGTGATCATGTCATCTTGAATACTCATCATTGCGAGTTAGTGATGAGTTTTTGGTAGAAATTAGTTAAAGGATGGAAGTCTACTTATCAAGTATTTTTTCTTCTTATTCTTTAAAGAAATTTATTAATAAACCTTAGGGAAAGGATCTTAAACCCAAAAATGTATTATCCTAATACCTTATGTTATTCATCATAGAATTATGGCTTTGAGGCCCTCAATTTTCCATTCACTTGTTTTTTATTGATGAACTCAATCACTCCCTATAAATATTTACGTTTTTCCTCCAATTATAATTGCCACCAATTTTCTTGTATTTAAAATCCTAATTTGGTGGTGACGTTTTCATTTCCCATTCCCTCTTATTAAGTCTAAATTTTATTAAAATTATTTTTTATGTGAGTTTTCTGCAAAGGTATTTTATATTTTATTAAATTTTATTTCTATAGAACAATTTCAAATTGTGAGGATGAAATTTATTGAAGGAGGGAATAATGTAACACCCATTGTTTCCATGGTACACTTCTATTTGAATAATACAACAGTGTGCGATGTGCGCAACACAGAGTTCAAGAGCACCATGACCTATCAAACTAGCCATTTAGAAAGCTGTTATGAATAGTAATAAAAACATTTTTAATTATATATATATACCATATAATTTTAACATTCATGTTTTTTGTTTCTTATACATCATATAAGGACAAATATGACTTTCAGATAAAAGAAGTATTTTTCAAAAAATGCAGTTTTTATGCCTTTTAATGGAGAACCCTTTTAAAATCCAATATTTGACAATTTTATATATTAAATTTAATGAAATTAAATTATTCTTTAGAATCAGTACATAAAAATTTAGTTTTGATAAATTTTTCGAGTTTTTCTCATAACTTTCATATTTTGATGAATAGTAAAAGATACTAAATTTTAATTGAAAACAACTTTTTTAATCAAAATAATTGATCGTGTTAAATTATACATTTGAATGGTTTTGAAGTATAATTTGATTATATTTTTATCATTTAATTATATTTTGGTCATTGGAAGTAATTTCACTTCTAAACTGGGTATAAACACATATCAATCTTTTAATAGTTTTTACTTCTCAAAAACCAACTTTCTAGTTTTGATAACAGGAATTAATTTTAAATCAATAAATGAAACTTTTATGTTATGAATTTGGTAAAATAGACATCATTTTTGGATTCAGAATATCAAAATTACCTTAGGGTGAATTTTTTGTATTTTTTTGAAAACATTCAATTTTTGAGGAATAGTTAAAAACACTACGTTATTGTTTAAAAACAAACTTTTTATTTAAATTTATTTTAAGTATAAATAGATACATAATACATATATTAGTTCAATGTAATTCATTGGATTCATTTAATGAAAAAATTAGATATATAAAATTTTATTTAATTATTTAATGTCTTTTACCCACCTTCTAGGCACGTTAGAAAATTTGCATAAAACATAAAAAGATGAAAATAATATTTGGTGAATAGTAACTTTTGAATTTTATTTACCACGACTAAAAGTAACTGGGGTAATTAAAGGTAAAAATGATATTATAATTACCCTAAAACATGTCATAATTCTATTGAATAAATGTATTTCGACAAAAATAAATCATAGGAATAAAATATGATCCTTTTGGTTCACTTGGTTTTAATTAAGACTTATATTATTATTTTATTTAAAGAAGAGTTAAAAGTTTTAAATTCAAATTTTAATAACTAATTTTTTTTAATATAGGGTTATACATAAGATAATTTTTATTATAATTATTAATTAGAAAGATAATAATATCTCCTACATTATGGTATTTTATTTATAATTTTTATACATTAAAAAAGTAAAGTTATTTATGACACAATGATGATCCTCATCTCTCTTATAAAATTGTACTTCGGCTTCGCTCAAAATCACATCTCCAAAGCCATTTGGATTAGCCAAAACCTGCTCAAATATCATCCTAACTACACTCAATTTAACCTAGAGGCCTTACTTTGATCAAAAATCCAACCTAAGGATCCGTTTTGATCAAATCAAAAGGAAGCACCTAAAGAAGATGTAATTATTTCATCACCTCTTTCAATGTTCTTTTCTTATTCCACTTCTTATTTCTTTGTTTTTTACAAACCAAAATAATAAATCAAGTACCTTATACATACTATGATGTTATTATAAATATGGTACAACCATATTCATTATTCTATCCATCATATGAATAATAAAGTCACCATACGTGCATACGAACGACTTACCTTCTCCATGTCGTGGTGTAGTTTATTATTCAACACTTAATTATTTTGATGGGTATAATAATGAGTATAATTCTTGTAAATAATAAATATAACATGTTAATTATTCTTTTTATATAATATACCATCCAATTAAATATGATTTCACCATCAATAGAATGGTATTGTCGCTCTTGCATATGTACAGATTACCGTCTCCATGAACACGGTGAGATTCATTATCTATCGTAACCATTAAAGTATAAATATCATTTTATGATTAAAAAATAATTTTTAAGAACATAATATCATTATGTATACAAATAAAATACATCCTATCCATAACAAACATGACTTACGTAACAAAACATATAAAGAATAACAAATCATTTAACACCCGAAACTGTGATACTACTGAAATATTATTAACAATGAAATATTAAAAGACCAGATATGATATCATATATATGTATATGGTTCTTGTATATTTTAATAACAATTATTTCACCATTATACATGAGTTTTACATAACCTAAACATAGGAAAATTACAACGTAAGGGGTTTTCATCTCACTTTTATTTCTGTGAGATTCATGCTATATTACCACTATTTCCTTTTATCTGGTGTATGTACTGCCCATGATTGTATTATTTGTGTAATATAATTTAATTTATGGGTATTAAAATGTTCATTTTTTTATCCTTCTTTCATGGGGTGTAAGTTTCATAAGTTACCAAATCGGTAAGGGAATTTTTAATTTTAATTTCCACTCATTGGGTTTTACACAAACTTCATTGATTATTATACTCCAACATTATGTGTTAAATAACTATTTATTTAATTATGTAGTAATTTCTACTCCCATTTGTGTGGATATAATTTTGATACACACAATCACTCCATTGATAAATCCTCAAGTCATCAATATGAACATTATAAGAGTAATCTTAACTCAATTTCCATTCAATGAGTTAAACATCCAAGTTATTGGTGTTGTTTTTTCAAGAATATATTTTAATTTAATCTGATTGATGTAAAATTAATATCCAATAATATTGAGTGTATTTATATTTTCACACATAATTATGTCATTGATTTATCCTTAACCTAAGGATACAGTTTTTATAAGGGATTTCATCTCAATTTAAATTCCATTGATACTTCTTTATCGTTATTCGCCAATTCACTTTTATATGGTGTATATAATTTAATTAGAAATTTTAAATCTTGAATACATTTTTTTCTTATGATATTATAATTCTTTTATTAACTCAAATATTTTAATTCAAGCATCTCTCATTTTCTAAAGAAATCTGACTAAATAATCATTTTAAACGTTTTAAAGATTTATTCTTCTAAATATATATCATTAATGTCCATGTTTCAAAAATGGTTTTAAGGATTTATTTATATGGAAATGAATGTTTTGAAATTAAAATTATTTTAAAAAGTTTCCATGTGGTATAGGACACTTTGATTCCAAAATATCTTTTAAACTACTTCTTTGATAAATGATTTGACTTTTAAATGTTTTCAAGAAAAGGGGATATTTCTCTCAAATAGTTTTACTGATTATTTTCATTTATGTCAATATCCTTCATTTTGTTTTATTCTTGATTGAGGTTGATTTATTATAATACTATATTTCATATTGTATTAGATGAGTTATGTTTGAATGTGGATGTGCTATTTTTATACCATTCATGGTTTGTGGTTAATGTATTGACATTTCGTATGCTAGTTTTAATACGAATGTTTAGATTATGTTTCACCCATTTTATATGAGGAATTAATTGGACTTAGTAAGTGACCGGTGGAGCCCGTTATAGCTCCTCGATGCATCAGTAGGTCTAATGAGACAAACTAGTTTCTTGGCACAGTGCCTTGACAAAATCTTTATTTTTAGTCTTGGCACAAGGCGTTGAATATGTGGTTATGATGCCCTACATTATGCATTCTATCATTATGAAATTAGCTATTGATATTACGTGCAATTTTTCGACTAGTAGAATATCCATGTGAATATGTAAATGGAATTATTTTATTTATATTTTCAAAATTATTCTGAAATTTATGTTTGAAAGTCTTGTGTTTTAGTCTTATACACTGTCTTAAATGTTTACTCTTATTTATTAATGTTTCCACTATATTTTTATTGTTACCGAGCATCTAATCTTACCCCTTTGTATGTTTAATTTCTTCCAGGATGTGAAGAAGTATATCATGATAAACCTTCATGAATATGATAAGGGATATGAGTGTCTTCAATGGGGAAACAATGTTGTTTTCTTCATTTCATGATATAATGCAAAAATTACGTATGTATCTAGTACTTCCAAGGCTACTAAACTAATTGGTATTTCGAGACATGATCTCTCCTGACCATGCCAATCATATGTAATAATGCACCGACTCTGGGTAACAAGGGTCGTGGCATTACACTATTTACCTTTGTATTTCATGGATAAGCATTCATTTAACCTAGTATTAAATGACTATAATAATTTTAATTCATTTACCATAACTAATATGTCATCACATAAAATAAAAAAACAATGTCATTCCCATTATCCTTCTTATAGATACAAGTATCACCATAATTTTTTAGAAAAATAAATTTTGTTATGGCCTAATAAAAACAAACCATTCATGATTATGATGCATGATTCAATCCATAAATGGATCTATGTATATTTCACACATTATTAGAATTATTTTACCTAACAAACCCTTCAGGTTGAGTCAGATAGACATCTTCAACCAACATCCAATTATGAAAAGAAATTTTGAAATGCAATTTCAAAATCTCATAATTTTGTAAGGCTTATATTACAAGAAATATTCTAATGGATTTCATCATTTCTAATAGGTAGATGGATAAATTAATATAGATTCCTTAACATTGTTTGAAACCATTCGCAAACAATATTTTTTGTTGATATTAATCTTACCATACATGTTCATATTGTTCTTTAATACCCACTTTTACCCAATGGGTTTTACATCAGTTAGATGGTCTACTAAAATCCAAAATTGATTTTGGTATGTGGAATCTATTTTAGAATGAATCGAATCATTCCATTTAGTATCATCATTTCAATTTGGCATGTGGATTCCATTCTTGAATACCCATTTGTACCCAACGGGTTTTAAAACAAATATTTTTTCTAGATATTAATGTAACCATATATTTTCATATTGTTCTTGAATACCCATTTGTACCGAATGCGTTTTACATAAGTCGGATGGTCTACCAAAATCCAAAATTGATTTTGGTATGTAGAATCTATTTTATAATGAATGGAATATTTCCATTTAGAAGCATTATTTACTTTTACTAATTCATTATAGGTTAGAGATTCATCATCCTCTAGGAATAATATGTCACTTGACTCATTGACAAGAAAACTAGAATGCTATAGTTCTCTAACCCGTTAAGTAGACCTATGCAATTCTTGTGTCTCGAAAACTTCTTCATCTCCCACCATCTCTTGTAGTTATTATCCCCGTACCAACTCATGTTCATCTAAAGCATTAACTTCATCGAATTCAATCTTTATAACAGTATTTCGATTAGAAAGGTGTTCCATTTATAAAAATATGGATTATATTTCCACAATTAATTTTCTATCTAAAGGTTTGTATAGGTAATATCCATTGGTTTCATTAGGATAACCTATAAAGACGAACTTTGTGATTTGGGATGACAATTTTTCCCTAGGAATAGTCTTTAAAAAATCCTCTCATACCCATATAGACAAGTATGACAAATTGGCATTCTTTACACACCATAACTCATATGGAATCCCATCTATAGATTTATTTTGTACTCGGTTAAGGTTATATGCAACTATCTCTAAGGTGTACCCTAAAAGTATAATGGAAGTGTTACCCAACTAATCATGAATCTAACCATGTCTAGAAAGGTCCTATTCCTCTTTTCAGTAACAGTATTCCATGATGGTGTATAAGGACGAGTGAGTTGGGATACTATCCCACACTCCTTTAGGAGATCAATTAAAGTTTGATTAAGATACTCTTCACCTCGGTCTAGGTAGAGCACCTTAATATTTTTACCTTGTTGGGTTTATACTTCATGTGGGTATTTTTTAAACATCTAAATGGAATCTGAATTATACCGTATTAAGTATATATTGTCATACCAACAATAGTTTTCAGTAAAAGTAATGAATTAAGAAAAATAACCCCTTGCCTCTATTGTAAATGGACCATATATGTCAGTAAAAATTTACTACTATAATTAAATTATTCTTTCACATTCCCATAGAAGGTTTATTTTTTCATTTTCCCTTGTAAACGAGCATGACATACATCTAAGGGTTTTAACTAAACCAAGTGTAAATACCCTTCTTGGTGTAATTTTTATAAATGAGTTTAATTTACCTAACCATTCATGAGTTTCCATAGCTGGGTGTTATAAGTGTCATATTTGTTAGGTTATTCATTAATTTTCATTATTGGGTTTTCATGTTCAATTATGTATAAACCATTCCTAAGATGCACTATACCATAACACATATTATCTTTATAAAAGAGACAAAATGTATTTCCAAACATGAAATGTAATCCCATTATGTCTAAACTTGACATTGATATTATGTTTATGGTCACATAGGATACATAATAACAATTATTTAATACAATAAAAATACAACTATTAAAATTAATGTGATAATCACCCACTGCCAAGGATTCTGGACTCACACAATTTATAGCTCAGATATCAACTTTGCCTTTGTAAATATTCTTGAATATATGTGGTTACTATATATGAATAAACATGTGTGGTCCACATGCTATGTCTGATACCCAACTTGTAGATAATAAAATATTTCATTCAATGAAAAAATCCTTGAAGTTTAAGAGTTTCCTTGATTCTTCTTCCCATATCTAAATTTTTTCTTCTAGTGGACTTTTTTTCCAACTAAAAAGAAAAAAACCTCCTACTAATTTCATTACCACTGTATCCATTTTTTGGTTGGAAAATTAATTGGTTTCTTCTGCCCAGACTTGACCTTAAACCCATTTTCCTTTTCCTTTCTCCTCTAGTTCAATATAAGGCCAGAAGAATTGGTTTTCTTTGTATCCTTATCAGCTTTCTAAACTAAATCCAAAAGAACAAAGACCCACTTTGTCATGTTAATCATGTTATGATTTACTATAAAATTAGACAATCTTGGAAGAAAAGAGGCAATAATGATATCACTCACTAGTTATGAATTCAATTTTAACCCAAGGGATGCAAGCCTCTCAATATACCTGATCATCTTGACTAAATGAGGTCATTTTGGATTCAATTATGCTATCTTACACCTATAAGGGGCACTAAAAATATCATACCTTTCTTGTCATTCTCTTTCTTGGTATAATTCATTGAGATGAGTCTGAATTTTGTAGGCATCATCATCCTCATAAATTTTCTACAATTGACTAGACATCGATGAAAATATGACACAATGAACATATAGTGCATCATATATATGATTTTCCCCTTTTCATTATCCTCCTTGGTTTATCCCCAGGAAGGCTCATCATAAATTGAGTATTCCATCACATAAAGATTCCTTTCATGGCTAGTACTATGCAAATGTTCCTTTACCACTCATTGAAGTTATGACTGGTCAGGATATTTTCATTAACAAGTATTGATCATAGTGATAATGTAATGGTGGTGTTGGTGTTGGTTATTTACATTTTATATATTCAAAAAATAATTTTTATTAGTCAGTACTTTATATTAATTACATTTTAAATTTTTTATTAATAAATTATTTTATCATTAATATGTATCCTGCTATTTTGTCAAACCTTAAAATCCCTCTATATTAGATTTAGAATACTCTATAACTTGTGTATTATAGTGAAAATGATCCTTGAAACTACTCATCATAGTATAAAATATTTGGCTATGTCACTACTTGGAGAGTTTCTTGGTAAGCTCTAGTTTAGACAACCACATTTACTCGTGGTTCCTTGAAATGTTAAGTAAATTCCCAGCTTATTAAAAATGTAACATGATTACCTCAATGTTGTGCTAGTAAATTGATTGTAATCTAGATTTGGATACTTATTTTCTACCAAATTTAGTCAAGTTGTCCCATTATTCTTAAAAGAAATCCTCGGTAATAAGAGGCACCCTCAAATTTGGATGAAGAATACTCTGAAAACTCAGTTTTGTCCAAATTTGAGTAATGGATGGATTTACAAAATGATATATCTTTGAGGAAATTTATTATTTCTTAATGAATACAATCCATTTCTATTAAATATTTTCAATATAGGTTGTCATGCTCACAGATTATCATGCAATAAAAACATACATCATATCTTTTTTCATTTTTCATTTTTATTATTTTATGTGATCATGTAATAATGATGAAGCCGCATAAAATAAAAAATGATGCATAAAGGAAATATATTCTACCTAATGGGTCATGAGAATATAATTGAGATTAATCCATAATAGATCAATCTTGACCTTGAGGGTTTCATACCCGAGTCAAGTCCTAACTCACAGTGCAGCTTTCCCCCAATCCAATGTATTTACATCCCATTTGAAGTATCGCCTTACCTTGGAAAGGTCCACATCTTAAAGTGTCATCGTCAATGTAAAAATATACTTTCACGTAAGAGAGGGTGTCTATGGGTGCAATGTACAATATGTGCATTGGACGCAAAGGGAATTATAAATATTTGAATGAAAATAAGATGATGTGACGACCTTCATTTAATTACCCACTTATTACAATCACCACATGCAATAAATAATTAAACAACCAAGACAAACATGGTTCGGTCACTAGATCAAGGAAAATCAACATAATAATGAAACACATGACAAATATTATATTGAAATAAATTATAAAGTTTGTGGGTATTGAAATAAATTAATTGAATTTAAATAAATTTAAATAATTTATTTTATATTTTTCATACTTTAGTTAAATTTTAAATAGAAAAATTAATTAAAACCATTCATTTAATTTAATTATAGAATTAAATAACTATTTTATTTTATTAAAATTTTAAATTTCACACCAAAATTATTTTTAATTAATTTAATTTAGAAAAAATATAATATATAAAATTAATTAATTTTGATAATTAGTTAATTTTGATAATTAATTAATTTTGATAATTAATTAATTTTGATAATTAATTAATTTTGATAATTAATTAAACTAATATGGGCCTTAGAAACCCCAACTATGAAATTTTCGAACTGGATCATAGCCCCACATGACCATTTGGTGTATGAAAACCCTTTGCATGACTGTTCTGGGCCAGGCATGCCTGCCCACACCCATTCTGGGTCATGCGGACCCGCCTTAGCTCATAACTGGGTGAATTAGGTCCATCTTGACCTATTTTATAGTTACCTCACATGATTGGACCTTACCAAGGCAGTCTAGGGAGCACGAATAGTGTGAGAGGCACACATATAATAATTTAAAAATTTTCCATCACTAGATGGTTAAAATTTTACATCTATTTTCAAATTCTCATAATCATGAATGGTTGGTTAAAGAAATATATATGACTAAACTTGAAGGGTTTGTCATGCCAAAGAATTATAATAATGTGTTAAATAAGTAGAAATCCATTTATGGGTTAGAATAGACGTCACCATCTTGGAATTTTCATTTTGATGAGGCCATAAGATAATTTGGTTTTGTCAAAAACAAAAGCGATCCTTATGTATTTAAGAAGGTTAATGATAATGACATGGTTTTCTGAGTATTATATGTTGACGACATATTAATTATGGGAAATGAGGAATAGGTCTTACAGCTAGTCAGGAGTTTGTTAAATTAATACTTCTCCATGAAAGATTTATGTGAAGCACCCTACATTTTAGGGATCAAGATCTATGAAAATATATCTCAGAGGTTGATTGGGATAATTCAAAGTAAATATATTTAAAAGGTAATCAAAAGATAAAATATGTAATAATACAATAGTGGATTTTTTCCCATTTCAAATGGTATTAATCTCTCTAAAAAACGTTTCCACAAACACATGAGGATATTAACAGAATTAGTAGAATCCAATATTCTTCAAAAGTGGGTTATATCATGAATTTCATGATATATACTAGGTTTTATGTTTCCTTTTATTTAATCATGGTGGGAATTTATCATGATAATATAAGAGAGTTTCACTGGGATGATGGTAAAAATATCCTGATATACTTGAGACATACAAATTATGTGTTCTTGGTGTATGAAGTATATGAGTAACTGGTAGTGAGAGGATACAATAATTCTAGTTTCCAGATAAATCATGATTATCTAAAATCATGGTCAAGCTATATATTTCTCTTGAAAGGTGGTGTAGTTAGTTGGAGAAGATTGAAGTAATATGTCATCACTGATTCTATAACATAATCTAAGTATATAGGATCTTTGAATGAAGCAAAAGGAAGTATCCTAGTTACACAACTTTGTCTTAGACATTGGGGTTGTGACTATCAGTGCAGACCCTGTTCCAGTTAATTGTGATAATACTATAGTAGTGTTTCTTTCCAATGAGTCCAGGTCACATCAAATGAAAAATCATATACTTTAGAAGTTACACCTCTTTAAGTAAAACCCCTCAAGAATTCAAAATCTCATAATTTGGGATGTTGTTGGGTCTGAGATTTGAAAATTCCCACCACTAGTGTGATAAAACATCGTCAACTATAGCAATCCAAACCTAGTAAAATACTTGGATTATTCATAGTTTAATCAGAGAATAATAAATTAAATAAATGAATACATCAATATAATTTGATTCATGCATGTTCTTTACGAGTTTCCCATGTCTATCACTTGAAGTATCTGATGTCGAATCCCTTTATATCATCCACACACACATCTATAATCTTTATGCACCCAATTTTTTGAATTCAAAATACAATCACATAACTTCAATGTTAACATCAACCCTATAAATATCACTACAATCTTATATCTTCAATCCATGAAGACGAACTTGAATTATTAGTTCAGATTGATAAATTTTCTTTCTAGGAATAAGTAGGAGAGAGAGGCTCTCAATTCAAACAATGTGAATTTTCCATTGTGATGAGATTCTCCCCACTTATATAGTGGATATTCGTAATACCCTATTAGGGTTCACAAACCTTGTGCATTAAACATACACTAAATAAGTGATATAGATAATTATTTATCACAAACTAACTGCACCATAATATTATTTATATTCTATCACGTACCTGTAATATATAAAATATATTACATGATAAACCCAATCCATTATCTCAATTTTTAAATCCTAATAATATTAAACAAACCTAGAATATTGTAATAATATTCGTTCATATAATACTAATACTTATATTTTCTTAATGAATTGTAAAAAAATGTAATAAATAAATCCATCCCTATTATTCATTACGTGTATAATAATGAATTTATTTATTTCTTAGTGGTCAATAGAACTTGGAAAACAATAGAAACCCATGGTGGGGGACACCATGTATTATATTATTATTCATCAGAATATGGAATATTATCAAATAATCTAATTTTTTTGACCCTATAAAACCTTATCTCAATAGTATTGAATAATATTCCCTGATAAATACCGGAGTCTAGAAACTCATCATGACCCCTAAATATATAATGATAATTCATGTCAACAACAACCAACCAATGAACACATACTGTGTAATATAATATCCTTTTCACATCATATCTAATAAATCAATATGAACACTTCTGTAATTGTCCTCTCTCACTTTATTATTTGTTGATCTAACCAAATGAACATACCATCAAATACCATGGTCATAAATTTATGAAGGTACTACCATTTTTATTAAAGAGGCCTGAGAAATATCTTCCTCAACTTCGAATCGACAAGTCATATCTTGATCATTCAACTAATTTCATACTATCAATGATTCACCCAACAAAAAAATATAACCATGACTTCATTTCCATGGTTTTCCCATTTTATTAAAGTAAAAAATCAAATCGAACACTTTGATAATGATCTCAAGCGAGGAGACCAATAAAAAAGTCCATAGATAAGAGGAACTAATGGAACCAAGAATATGTGGTGTTCCTATTCATGTGTCTATCTTCATGATCTAAACTACTAGAGATCACCAAGTGAAAAATCCATGAGAATAATTCAAAATTCATATGAGGCCCGATCACCTGTAATTATTACATCATATGTGTCCTGTCAGTATGATGTATTTGGACCATAATAAATTACATTATGATTACTTTCAAAGTATCACTAGGTTATCATTATAGCATGGGGTTTTCTCTAAACCTTTTATATGATTTGTAATATTTGTAAGTTACTATAAATTTAGTGGATGTAGAAGTATCAACACTATTATGGAAAGGTAAGAACATGTATATATATCAAATTGTATACAAGTAGTGGTAATCAATGTAAATAAAAATATGGGTATAGGGAACCAAATTTCAATATGGAAACAATATTTTGGAATAAAATATATTCATTTTTGAGTGGAGAATAAATATCTCAAGAGGACTCAACCTAATATTTTAGAAAAAAAAATCTTTCTTTAAATTAATTGAAATTTCCATAGAAATCATTTGAACAAGGTAGAAACTAGTATATGACCAAAAATAGAATGTATAGAATAGTGAAAATACATTTTAAGTTAATTTAAGGAAAATTTATAGTAAAAATAATTTTCAATAAGAGATAAAACAAAACAAAGAGTTGGGTCCGAGAATCCCCTTACCTTAAATACCTATTTATTTCATCGATTTTCAACCTACAATATAAAAAACATAGGTTTATTGAAACATGGAAGTAGTAATAAATTATGTTCATTTTTTAAATCTGGATCAATTATAATAATTGGATTATATTTATTAATTTCTATTTTTAAATGTGAAATGTTTTGATATCATAATTTCATTTAAATTTCTCATATTTATTTGATTTAACAATCTTGCTTTATTTTTATTTTTACAATATTAAGATCAACTCCAAAAAAATATATTTCATCATTTTTATTTTATAAAGAATTTATTATAATAATCCATTATTTTTTGGTAATTAGAGAGTTGTAAACGTCCTTATGTCTAGTTAACCAACCATTGCCATTATATTTTTTCAAAAGAAGTGGAAAGAGAAGTATGAAATATAAATATGTCCAAAATTTATTCCTTAAAGTAGGTTAACTTAATTGATATCATTTTAAAATACCAATACATCAATATTAAAATATTGTTGTTTAAAAGTAAGTGATACAAAGGGGAATAGAAGAGGAAAATGAGAGAAAATTTTGATGAAATCTTACCCTCTTCTAAATGATGCCTTTTCTCTATAGAACTTTGATCGTTGAATTCATGGAGTTTTTTTTACTATATAATATACCTAAGGATTCTAATGGTATTGATAGATTGAATTTTTTATGATCATTATATTTTTTATGTTGAACTGAAGTCGTTTTCTAATGGTTGGTAGATGGGATTTTCATTCACGAGAAGAGGGGTATCTTTATTGTAAAATATTCATTAAAATATAATTCCCATGGAAATTTTTTTAATAATGATATCATTGAAATTTTATGTTATACTTGAATAAAATAAAATTATTTTTGGACATTTACATATTTCCCAAATTGAATTCATTAATTTATTAAAAGTAAAGTTCCAAAATGAAAAATTATTATTTTAATAGAATAATTTAGACTTTATGCTTTGGAAAATACTTTTTAGGTTTAGAAAAAATATATAGTGTATTTAAATAATGAATTTATCTCATTATGTTTGTTCTTGGTCAATAAAAGTATTATAGAATTTATTAGGTTATTATCATATCATGAATGATGTAATTTAAAATACACCAGTTTTCAAAAACTATATTTTTAGTGTTGACCTAAAAATTGAATAATTTCTAAAAAATACCAAAAACTCCCCTATATAATTTTTGACATATTTGTAAGAAATTTTTATTAATTTTATCAGAATAATTTTATAAAATAGTTAATTTTATTTTTTAATATAAAAAATTATGATTTTTACAAAATACATTAAAATATAGTTTATTAAAAATGTTATCATAGTCTCTTTTAAATTTTAATCATGATATTTATTTTATAGAATTAAAATATTAATATTTATATTTTATTATTCATGATAAATATTATTTCTATTACATTTTATTATTTTTAGGTCAAATTAGTATTCCAACAGTCCAGTTACTATTCCCAACTATCTAGTTAATATTCATAACTATCAGGTAACTATTCCAATATTAAAATTACTATTAAAATAATTATATTACTTACTATAAATTCATATTTATTCCTTCATTCATTATTAACCACAATTCATCTCAAGGTTTCATATTTTTTATTTCTAAAATGTATATTGGTTTACTAATATTTTTTTCTTTTCCATAGTGTTTTTTGTGGGAGTAGTGATTCTATTATATTATAATGATGAAAGTTTTCTTATTCTTATTTTATTATTTTCTATTTTTTGTCCCATTGTAATATTTTTTATTATCATGGGTTTTGTAGTCAACAATTGGAATGATCTCCTTTAATTAAATAAAGTGTTATTAGTTTTTCTTTATGATGTTTGTGTACAATACTATAAATTAATATATAACACTTTTTTTAATAAATTAATATTATTTATAAAGTCTTAGTCATTAAATTATCATACATGTACAAGAATATCAGGATTTCCACCAAATTGTTCTCTCAAATAGGATAAAATTGGGTTTATATGGTAAGTCATTCGATGTTCACACACATTATATCATGACCCTTTTATGAATATAGAAGTACAATTATGAATTCCATGAATATATTATCCAACTACCATTATAGATCATCAAGTTGTTAATATAAACCTACTTTAAACTAGTGCTCAACCTTCACCTACTAACATGTGAGTTAACTAGAGAAAAAATCATAAATGGATCTCTTCATGCTAGAAAAAATAGACAAATAGTGGATTTATTTGTTACATATTCATCACACCTAGATATAAAAGAAAGGGGTTAGTGTGTAAATCCCCCATCAAATCATCATGTTGCATCACTAGAACTAATGTCCACCCTCAAAAGTAGAAAATGGGATTCCAAACATTTGAAAATAAATCTAACGTTTCACATAATGATATTCAATAACAAAAGAACTTGTAATTGATATATCTTAAATGGGATACCACAGTTACTATAAAAGAGGTCCCACAACTATAAACCAAAGATAGGAAATGTATCCCTCATACCCTAAGAGAAACTGTATCACTACTATTTTCCCAAATGACTCCTCTATCATGTAATACCAAGACTTCGTGCCAAGGTTATCATCCACCATGTTTCCATTTACTAGAGTGTAGATACTATTGAAGTTATAGTATTGGAAAAACTCCAACTAATGTATCTACCTTATGTTATGATCACTTTGAGTAAAGATATACCCGAGTCACTTCTGATTCATATAAACTCTAAATTTCATACCATAAAGGTAATACATCCTTGTATTCAAGGCGTACAATACCACTATAATCTCTAAATTATGAGTCGCATAGTTAATCTCATGAAGTATAAATTATTTGTACCCATAATCAATCACCACCCACTTATTCATTATCACATAACTAATCTTGGATCTAGAGGAAAAAAAGAAACCTAGTCATCACAAACATAAATATTACTTCTTTGTAGAGGAATATTCAATACATCTAATAACAATACCTTATCGATAAATATAATGGTTTATTTATTTGGGTGTTAGATACATAATAAACTTATTTTATGAAATATATTCAACATATCCCACAATTTTTTTCAAACATATTACCCTTATTATAGATTTCATACTAAAAAACATTCCCCGTAACATGAAGAAATGAAAACACAATAAATAGTGAGCACATATGATCAAAAATGTTAAATATGAGAGTTATCAATAAATGATCATAGGTGAGTATTATATAATCTTTAGGGTATAGGAACATGATAATAACTTACAATATCATACCCAAAAATTCATAAACCCTAAAAAATAGGTCATGTAATAAGGAGTTTTCATAATGAAATACATGAGTCATAAGAGTACATTTATCAATAATCAATCACGATCTATTAGATCCTATTATTATAATAACACATAATTTTTTTCATAAAATTTAGGTGTGAGTATAAGCACAAATATTTTATATCAAGGATTCTCACCATGACATTCATCATATAGTAGGCTAGGGATAACCACCTATTTACCTTCTTAGGATTGATACAACTATCAATGTACCCTATTGGTATTGGGATAATAACACATGTACCCTATTGGGATTGGGATAATCACCTATGTACCCTCTTGGGATTGAGAGAACCTAATGTGCGCCCTCTTAGTCTTCAGAAATCCTCTCATGTACTATTTTATCTCAAGAAATATAAAACATTACCCAATCTAGTGGAGATATATAATGGTCCAACCAATCATATAAAAACAACTCATTCATATTTTTTCCATTAGAATATAATAGAATTCATTATTCCTTCATAGTTTAATTTTCCCGTAAGAAAGAAATAGGTGTCATGAAACATCATTAACACATAATCATTATAAGCCATCCAAAAAAATAGATGTGGTTCCTATGAACCATATAAATCCTTAATGTATATTGTTATATATATGAAAAAAAATTATAAAATTAATTGAAATAATATTTGAAAAATATGAGAAAACCATCCATTACTTTTTAAAACTTTTAGAAACAAGTAAATAATAGAAAAATGGAAAAAAAAGTCTATTTCAAAAACCAACGAAAATTGTAAAGGTAGTTTTTTAATCAATAATGGTAATGATATAGGGAAAATTTGTTCAAGCTGTAAATATTTTAAAAAATATTTTTTAACACTTATGTAATGATAGCCAATAATGGAATATTCCAAAAACAATAAGAATATTAATTTAAAATGTTCTAAAATAATGTAAGTTGGTATATAAATGAAGTTTACTAAAAAATATAAATAAAAACATCCAATTTTTTATAAGAATTGGGAAATTAAGGAGACAGATTTACACCCAAAAAGAAGAAATACAGAATTTTTTTTAAAACATGATTCAAGCCTTATGTTAACTGAAGTGAATAAAATAGAAATAATAAATAAAATTCATATAAATAAATAGGGGTGAACAAAATATATAGGTTTTATATGGTAATAACATGAAATATAACATTATACAAAATAAAACATAAATAATCTTGATAATAAGCGAGATTCTAAAATAAACGCTTACAACTCTGGTTATTTATCTTCGATTCAAAACATCATGAAAGATAATATGTTAGATAAATTTTTAAATGTAAATAATTTTCATGAAAATAATAATAAAATACATTCATGGTCATTATATACCCCACACAAAATAAAGTGGGGGATGAATATAGAACATATATAAACGAAGGGAAATTGAGATGAGGAAACCCTTAAAAAATTAGTATCCTTGGAATCAAAATCACATGAATGATAGAACATGAGGTGGATTATTAAACAAAATAAATTAAATTAATGAGTGATCAGAAAACCATAATTATTTATTGAACCTAAAAATATAAATCATGCGGTGAATATGGCATATATATTTAGGAAATAAAAGTTAGATGATTAACCACTACCTCAAGACTTGACATATTTTTCACACATTGTAACCTCATAAATAAAAACTTTACATGTATTATAAATATATAATATAAAAAAATTAATACATATATTAATATACACAACTCACATATAATTTCCAACAACCAATTTATATATAATTCTTCATTTGAATCAATATTTGGGTGTTAGTAGTTCTGTTTTCCATGCAGGTATTAGTTCAACGATTCTTGTATTTGAACCTTGATTGTGATGTAATATTCACTTTAATAATAATAAAATAATAAATATAATATTGTTTCATTATATTCACTTTTATAATAATCCATTAAAATATTTTATGAAAAATTAATTTAATCACTTTGTGAAGGCGGTAGACTGCACATACACTTGGATGATGCTTTCATTTCTCAAAAAATTACATAAAGGAAGGTATATAATGATTTTTACATATTCATATTCATAATATAAATATAATATATATTAATAAAATACATCTAAATGACTATCCATTATAGGTGGTGATGAAAAATGAAATACTATTTCTTAGTGGTGGCGGTAGTCCACACATATGCATGAGCATCACAATCATTTTAAGTTGGATGGAAAAGAGATATAAAATATTTATACTAATGAAATAAATATATTTAATTATAATAAATATAATTATTTCGTTATATTCAGATTATTATGCAATAAGTTTTGGTGGTAGAATAAGAAATAATATTGAAAGAAGTCAGTTAAGACAATTACCACTTATTTTGGAATCCTCCATTGGAATAAACCTTATTCCTTATTAGGATTTTATTTTTGTGAGACATGAAACTCTTGTATGCAGGGAGGAAAGTTGGGATTTTATTTGGGAATATATATTTTTATATATGGTTCTAAATTTATGTGAATAATATAGAAGAGCAGGTTAATTTTTATAAGTGATGGGAGTAACACCCATGTAAACACAACTAACTTTAAAATAATATAAATTAATTTTGAGGGGAAAGTGGAATAAAATAGAATAAAATTTAATCTAGAAAAATTTAAATACGAAATCAATACAAAAAATAAGATTTATACAAGTTTTAATGACATTGTAAGCATTATCTCTTACTTTAACCCTTAACACTTTTAACCCTTGTTTTGGTGATAAGATATTTACTAAAGTAAATATTTATTATGGATAAAAATTAAGTATATATTATTAACTAATAGTAAAAATTATTATTCAAAATATATAATAAATTTCTTCAATAATCAATTATCACATTTTTTAAATGTTAATTCAAATATCCAAACACAAAATGCTTAAAATCTATTTATAGGAAAAACGTATTTCTAGGAGTAATTATTATTTTATTCTCATCCCATGACTAGTAAAACCATAAGATTAATGTATTTTATTTTATTTAACATATTGTCTAAAAATTAAATTAAAATCATTAATTAGTAATGATTAAATAATTTATTAAGATTAAATATATTATGCACATGAAAAATAGTTTTATGAAAAATAACTCTTTTCACTGTTAAATGAATTTATCTTAATTTATAACAATTTAATAAAAAAATTATGAGTTATTATTAATTTTTTACATACCTGAATAATAATTTTACAGAAGTTTGATACTCTAAATAAATAAATTAACTTTTAAATAAAACATATATAATAAAAGTATTTTTCAAGAAAATACATTTTTTTTAACAATGAATAAATAAGGAATTAATTCTTGTAATTACATACTTGATTTTATGAATTATTTTTTATTTTATTTTAATTTAATGTATTTAATTTTTTATTTTAATAAATAATTATTAACTTCAGTTCAATGTTGTCTATGTTGCGATATTTCAATCACATCAAATTTATTATATTGAAATATATTAAAAAATCTAGTGGTGTTACATTTAACCCCCTTATAAAAATTTCACCATAGAAATAACATTACACTAAAGAAAAAAATGGTGATACTTATTCCTCATTATTTCATTGGGTCCTCATGTAGATTCCATAAATTTATAGTTTCACCAAAAATCATTCACCAGATCAATGGTTATTTTCTACAGTACTTTATATATTTGATCTAGAATCTCCATTTGTTATTCCCCATAAGAAAGATCATGCTCCAGAAACATATCATCTATGTTTACTACATCGGAAGGATCTAGTGTATACATCCTAAAAAGATATATTTGGATCACATCATGAACTTGAGAGAGCTTATATTGAATTTCCAAGTGATAATATACCATCCCTATATGAGAAATAATTTCATAGGGACCAGTATATATCAATATTAGCTTTTTATTCATTCCATATCTCATAAATTTATTCCAATAAAAGCTTTTAAGGAATAAATTATCAACAACTTCAAACTAAATATCTCTCTATCGACTATCAACAATTTTTTTTATAGAGTATGAGCTACTCTGATGTGTGGATAAATGAATATAATAGAAACCGAAATTTTTCATACATTAATATCTCATATTTTTAGAAGAATATTCAATACATAAGATTATGATCCACATAAGAATCATATAGATCTAGTTTATTTTGAATACTATATAGATAAATATCTTGTTAATAATAGATCAACACCATATGTAACAAACTAGTTTTGAATGTCCATCCAAAAGACGCATAATCTAGCCCACCACATACTAAAGAAGTGTCCCCATTCATCTTAGGCTAACAACAAGCATCATTGGTTTCAAAAATAAACTTTTGAGATGTTTTACACCTCGAGAAACCAAATATATACAAACAAGGAAGACATTATAATGAAATAAACCAAGATAAATTCTAAAGGACATATAATAAAAACCAATATCCAGAACAAGGATGACAAAACAGAACCAAAGCTAAAAGAAAAAATAATTAAAACTAATCAAACTAAAACAAAATTAGAGTCAACTAGTTCCTTGAAAACAATGTACCGATCACCACAACCATGTGACTCTCACACCACCACTATAGTCCTAACAACAACCCTCTTCCCAAGGAGGATACCATGATAAACTAAACTAAAATCCACAACTTGGAGAATCCTACACAATAAAGTAGACTACATACCCACCAATATGAGTATGTAGGGTGTGAAAGGAAGCCCATAGGATACCATAATGAGTCCAGTTCATTCCTTAAATAAATGAAGACAAAACTCATATTTTGAATCTAATTTTATCAAATAAGTTTCTATATATATTTTAAATCATATATAATAAAAAATGAATAATTCACTTTCTCAAGGGAAATTATTTAGAAAAATTCTACAAGATGTTTTTTCAAAAGAAAATCCCATTCAATATCCAACGACTTCTCTATAAAATAACACACTTTTGAAAATCATCCCAAACATGGTTATAAAATATTTCAAAAGAATGTCATCCAAGAATGTCACTGGAAAACCAATTCCCCCTTTTTCCTATAAAATCATTTACACACCCAATATAAAGAGAAAAAATTAAACAATGGAAACTATAAACAAAAAAGAACTAAAAAGGTTTCAAATAATTCCAACAAGTGTATGTAATTAAGTTATCCAACATAACAACTAAACAAAATATGATAAAAACATCAAATAAGTTTATATATAAACATACACACACACACACAAATATATATATATATATATATATATATAAAGTCATAACATATGATACATATAATGATGAATCACTACAAGGAATAATAGTAAAACACATAAAACATAAAAATAGACCTACATCTAATATGTTAACAAACTCACATTTATCAATTGAATCACTCTAAATAGTATCCTTAACAACTATCCCATTTTCTAGGAATTATGTATAACTTGGGTGAAATAACTAGTGAAAAACATAAACTAACCAAACAAATTCACACTGCATTCCATTTTGTAGACATAGTCTCTTTATATAATAATAATATAGTTAGACCTTGAGCAAATAATTTCATCACATGAAAATAACAAAGCCCCTAGGTATGAAACCATAATAACATTTATACCGCCACACTAACCTAAATAGGATCCCCAATCCATGATCACAACATGAATAATAAAAAAACATCCAATGCATGGATAACACAACATCATTAGAAATATAAGGGAGCCCAACAAGGGAAAAATCAACATCACATCACATGTTCAAACTAGGTCTTCACTTACATAATATAAATTAGTAAATCCCTATATAAAACTAGTTGAAAAAAAATCCAAATAACTCAATATTATTAGCAATCAAAAATAAAAAACTCTAGGAGACTACATTTCACTTAAAAACCCACACCACCATTTAAAAAATGGAATCCATTTAATCAAAAAAGGGAAAACAACTTTCAAAAAACCATTAAACATTAAACTCAATGAATAAGTGAATTTATCTATTAGAATATTCTTGAAAGTTTATCAAACATGAAAAATTAAATAAAAAATTCCATACAAACAATGTTCTATAGTATAAATAAATTCACCCATTTTTTCTGATGCAAAAACCCACCAATGACCGGAAAAACATTAGAAAATCCAATATGGAATTCATATACCTTGTTACATTAAATATAAAACACATGTAAAGTATACAGAATTAATAGAGCCCATAAATGAATGAAATTAATTTAAAACACCTATTTATTATGGTGGAATCATGATTCCTTTGAGAAAAATCCACCAAATTCAGTCTCAAAGGATGACTCACAACCCATAATAAAAAAACCAATTTTAGAACACCCTATGAACATAAATTTTAAAGTCCCAGAATTCCCATGTTTTTTTTAAAAATACATGGAATTTTTACGAGTCTGTAAAAATTAATGGTGCTTGATTCTGAGGCCCGGTGTGCCCAGATTCAATTTCTGGAGTTTTGTTCAGGTACGTTTAGTAAACGTACGAGTGAGATTTTATAACTTTTGAAACGGTGCTCGGAATTGAAATTCTAGGGCACCGTTGAACTCGCAGTGCCGATATTTACTTAAGGAGACCATCACCATAGTTTCTTTCTAATGAGATTGGATGTTAAATTTTGGGAGTTTTTAATTAAGTTAAATAAAAAAAAGAGTTAGCTTATTTTTATTTGTTGGTAGTTAAAACCTCCAGGGGGAGGTTAGTGGTGGGGCCCACCCACACATAACCTCTCTTGGGAGGATATTATTAGGTGGGGCCCAAATGGGCTTGAAACGCATGGAACCCCCCATTTATGTGGGTTAAACTCTCCACATTCCCCCATTACTTTAATATGCTAACTCTCTCACAATTAATTAATTAATCCCTTGCAATTAATTAATCAGATACTTTTTGAATTCTTTTGAATTCTTTCCAACCATTAAAATAATAGTTTATCTATTATTTTTGGGTTGGCATAATCTTTTGGTGGAGCATTTTGTGGAGCTTTGGATAACCTTTAGGAGAACTTCATCCTCTCCACAAAGAACGTCTCTTTCGCCACCGAAGAATTATGAACACCATCTTCTTCTTTCTTCAACTTGGGAAAGAAATGGAAGCACCGCCACCCACGAAGTATGCCTACGACTTCATCTCGACTTGTCTTCTCCGAGATCTTCCTTCTCCGACATTTACGGAACGACATCCTCCTTCCTCGACTCCGTCATCGATCACTGAACTCGATGTAGGGGTTTGTTTTGATTGAATTAAATCATCATTGATCGTCATTTATTGTGTTTCAATTTTGGACAATTGTTACCACTTAACCCGGAGGGCGCGGGCCGAACAAACATGGAACAATGTCCCTCTGTTGGTTTTTGATTGGTTGAAGACGGCGGTGGCGCAACAGCACCACGGGAAGAGATGACCGCGGTGGAGCATCTGCGGCTGGCGATGGGCCAACTGTTAGAGGAACCGGTGGCGCAAGGGCCACCCGGTCGCCGAAGGGGTGCGGTGTCGTCGCAATGTGCAATGAACCGGGCCACATCCTGGCGGGCCGCGGTGGTGCCGGAGGGTCACGGTGTCGTCGCACCACACAATAGGAAGGGGTCATGGCCATGCAAGTCGTGGCAGACGAAGACAGCGCGGCGTCGTCGCGCCGCGCCGGAGAAGACCCGTGGCCAAAGGCCGTGGCGGACGGAGGAGGGCGGCCAGCTGAGCCAGCCGCCGGTGAGCTCTACATAGGCGGGACTCCTTAGGTACCACAGTCACCGGGCCTGCGCCATGTTCCAGCCATTACAGGGAGACGGGGGGCCACTAACCACCCCCTATGGCCACCGCTGGCTTTGGCTGGCGGTCCGCCTACCTGCCACGGGTCGGGCTGCCACGGGTTGGGCCACGTCGGGCCGGCCCCCCACGGGCCGGGCCGCCCTCGGTCCGGGCGCACCTTTGGGCTGGGCCTCCCACTTGGGCCGGGTCAGACCCGTGGACCATGTCGGGCCTGGTCGGTCTGACTGGGTCTGACCAGACCCGGACCCATTATGGCCTATTTACACCTTTTCGCCCATATCTTGGGATACGGGTGTCTGATCGACAAACCGTCTGTGGAGACATAAAGCTTAGAGTGAGAATGTTCTTTTGGAATACCCCTCTTGAGGTTTGGACATAGTTGGGGTATGGTTGGGTTGGTTTGAACCTAAAAACTATCTGGGCCCCTGGAACAAAAATGCCAATAACTAACAGATCAGGCGTCCGATCGACACGCTGTCTGTTGTGTTGAGACCCCTATGACGAGGCGGACCCTCGGGATACTTCATCATGGTACTTTTTGACAGTTGATGTATCGACACTTGGCATGAGGAGCAGAACCTCCCGGAATCAATCATACCTGAGCGGAACTCTATGGCTGGTTGTGCACTGATGACTGTTCCTGGATCAGGTGTTGGTCCGATAGTTCTAATTTCTGTTCCTAGATCATGTGTTGGTCCGACAGAATAGATGGACCTGGATCATGTGTGGGTCCAACAATTCTAATGACTGGACCTGGATCATGTGTTGGTCCGACAGTCTTGAATTCTGTTCCTGGATCATGTATTGGTCTGACAGAATAGCTAGACCTGGATCATGTGTTGGTCTGACAGCTCTAAGACTGTTCCTGGATCATGTGTTGGTCCGACAGTTTAGATTTCTGTTCCTGGATCATGTGTTGGTCTGACAAAATAGCTGGTCCTAGATCATGTGTTGGTCCGATAGCTTAGATTATTTAGTGGCTATATCTGATCATCTCTATCTCTCTACATAATTTTTATACCTGTGTGAGCTGAGTCAATGACCTTGGTGTTTTCCTCATGATTGAGATGGGTTACTAGATAACTTAGGTATATGTATGGGCATATACCTAAGTAATGGTTTTCCATTATTTCATACTTTTTGGTTTATCCTTGTTGGATTTTTTCAGACCCTGAGGGTCTCGGGGTGCCTACTAAGTATCTTTATACTCACCCCTACACGGGATTTGCCCGTACCCCGTTGTGTTGGATTCAGATGACGGACAGCGTTGACCGAGGTAGAGTGTACGAGGACTGGACACTACCCGGAGGTAGACCTCATGATGAGTCGGTACCACGAGGAGACCGACGGATGTGGAGATCTGAGAAGGATATTTGTACCTACCCTTCAGGCAGGATCTGTGGTGGACGATCCAGGAGCTTATATACACCTTCCAGCTATTTGTCTTTTAGTTGTACCTATTTTTTCTTTTCCTTTTACTTTATTGTTGGGCTTGTATTTCCGACCCCTTTTTCTTTCCAGCACATCTTTAGTATACGATTTTACTTAGTGTTTTACTTTTAGTTGCATAATCTTTTGTGTTTGTTTACTGTAATAAAGGCAATGCCTTCCCAGTTTAGGGATTTTTGCCTTTGGTGCTAGTCGCCAACACCTGGCCTATGGAAGGTGGGCTTGGGGTAGTCACGATATGGGCCCCGGGGGACGAGTCGTGACATAATTTATACAGGAATATCCAATAGAGTAAGAGGAGAAGTGGAATAGGGGGAAAATAAATAATAAGAGGATTGAAACCATCAAAATTCAAATCGGAAGAATAATCACCATGAAACAACATAAAATTCCACTTAGAGGAGCTTTAGAGAGGGAGGGAGATCTAAGGTATATTTCTAGGTCGGGGGAAAATGAGTGGGTAATCCCAGGGAAGAAAAAATTCATAAAAAGAATTCAAAATGACAAAAACAGATTTTTTAGTTGTTTGAATATTTTACTCAAACAATTAAACAAAACATATAATAATCGTGAAGATCCTTAATTTCTAGAGGTGTACGGGATACACACTTAGGATGCATTGTTAATTTAACCATGCAACTTAACCATGTGACTTAAAAAACATACCAAAAGTTCACCATTTTATCCAAAGATACCTCAAAATCGATTTAATAAACTATCCATAAAATACCACCACCTAAAATTGACAATTGGGGTGTCAAAATACTCCTCACCATTCCACTTTATACAAGAAGAATATCCCAAGTCAAAATAGAAGTGAAAAGAACAAGCCTCAAACCACTCTTTATGAAGAGAGACAATTTGGATTTTGAACCACTAGATAAGTCCCTAGGATTAAATTATTAATCAATTATTATTTCCCAAAAAAGAACCCCTATATCCACAAAGCACTCGAATGAATCCAAGAAAAAACACAACCAAGTACAATAGTATAAGGCCCTAATGGATATGAGGACCAAGAATGGGTCTCCCTACCATTTAGAGATGTCCTAAATGGTGTAACTATAGATAACACATCGAAAAAACCATACAATATTGAGAAACATCTGTAAAAGCTCCAAATAATACATAGAAACAATATCTCAATTCTTAAAAGAAAAAAAGACATCAAACAACTCAACTCCCATATGTTCAAGAAATTAAAAATATTAAAATCATCTATAATATGGATAAAATTCATGGTATGCATCTATGATAAAAAGGTTCAACTCAAGACATGGGTCACTATATATTAGGGGAAAACTAGGACTTTAACTTAAATTACCATCCCATGAAGAACCCCACAAAACGAAAACCATTAAGGGATAAAATACAAAAAGGAAATATTTTTTTAATTACCAACATACCAAACCAAATGTCACTTATGCCCAGAACAAAAAGAAAATTATCATAAAATAGATCATATTAAGAGAAAAAATATAATGAATCAATGTAAGACAACTGAATAGCAAGGCATACACTCAATCTCCAAAACCCAAGACATATAACAATATGAAAGGTAAGAAAAAAACCACAAGAAATCAAAGGCCAAACCACACAAAGAAATTTCACATAATACTCCAATTTTAGTTAAACAAAACATATCCTTTAAAATCATATTTTAAAGACTCAACCACTATTATTGAACACCAAAAGAATACTTTTTTGAATAAAAACTCATCACCAACAAAAATTCATTTTTTCCTCATTCAAATGTTTTCCCAAAATCATTTCAAAGAACAACACCTTGATTTCTGAAAACCACATTTCAAATATTTTCCAAAATATATTTTTAGGGTTATTTAAAATACCACTCATCAATTATATTTATTAATAAAACCAAATGTTCATCATTTAAATGGTTGAATTCCCACTTCAAACCATTATTTCATAACCATGTTCCTTAAATCCATTTTTAAAAACTTCTTGTAAATTAATTTTCACAAGACAATGAAGAATAATTTCAAAAACCAAATAATTTTTCAATTAAAACCCTTAATGGTATTAAAAATAATTTAAAATTTCCCAATATTACCAAATTAAGAGGGGATCATTTTAAAATATCATTCACTTTTAAAAATCTTTTCCAATAAGCTCCAATGAACATTTTAATTCAAGACACCAGTTTAATAATCCATTTATAAATATTTGATGTTGAAAACCACACCTCCCATTTCATTTAATGACTAAAAAAAGGTCAAAAAACAATTAAAGTGTCTCTTAAAATTTCAAATCAACTACTAAAACGTGTTAGTAATTTTTATTTAAAGTCCAACCTAAAATCCTAGTGAAAACCATATTTTATGTAAAATAAATTCACCATTAATTTTTTAAAAACCCAAACAACCTAACAAACAAAATTCAATCCCTAACAATATTGAAATTTAAAACTATTGAGAACTCAAGAAACAATATAATTCATACCCTTGGTATAATTAAAAGCTATTTTGAAGGTCGTCACTTAATAATGTAGAATGAAAAGACTTAAGGAATACTCTGAATCCACCTGATGTTTTTGTGACATCAAGAGGATAGATGGTCACATCCCAAAAAAATGGGAATGAAACCATAAAAAAGAACCCCTAATAACAATACCCTCTCTTAAAAAAATAATTTTTATAGGGGAACTTAGAAACCAACAGAAGACATGATCCCAACCACCCATGCTTCAAAAACAAAATAATATGTCCCATAATCAATGGAACCAAAGAAAACCCAATTTAAATACATCCTTTGTAAATAAATTAAAACTATTTTAAAAATCTCATTTGAAGGATCAATGATTTACTACAAATATTTTCTTGAAACATCAAACTATTACTGATACCTACTTGTCCCAAAAGTTATCAAAACAAAAGGCTCACAACCATCTATTTGAAAATATTCAAATAAAATTTCATAAAACGGATATATCATAATCCTTTACAAAACTATTTTAACAACCCAATTTGAAATAAATCTTCTCAAGTAAAAAAATTTCATAATCCAATTATTAAAAAATCTAATTTAAGAACAAAAATATTTTATGAAATTCCTCTTTTTAAACTAAAAATATTTTTAACTAAAATTAATTTACATAGAATAGTTTAAAAAACACATATTTGTTTTAAACTACCATGAAATGTTTAGAAAATAGGTCTTCCACTCAAAAAAAAAATTCCAATTTGAAAAACAATTTTCTAAAGGAGAAAAACCAATTACACAAGAACACATCTAAAATAAAACCACATTAACCACAATAAATTCAATTAAAATTCTAATTTAAAATACCTTATTTGAAAATGGAATACTACATTAGAGTAAATCAACGATGAAAAGGAGGTACAACAGTAATTTCAGAGGAAACATTTCCCCAAGAATATTTTGGATGCATGAGATTGTAAACCATGTGAAAACCATTCGATAGGCACTATCATGGTTGCAAACCCATTTTTTATAGGCATCAAAAGGCTTACTAGACCATGTGTTCTAACCATGAAGCCTTGCTATATTTACCATTTTCACCTTTGAAACTAAATCTGACCAAAACAATCATTGATTCACTCAAAGATGATTAAATAATCATCTAAACTCATGGAGAATATGTTAAAATATCCAAATCTAAACTCATAATCATGACCTGAGCACAATAATCCCTTAACAGCTTGAGATTTAGTTTGATGAAGAGATAAAAAATCATTTTCTCACACATTCCTCTTGCGCACCAATAGATATCATAGTCTCCAAACTAACCCTACACACCTCAAATAAAAAAGAGGGTTTCTCTGAATCCATTTTTTAATGACTCAACTTGGGTTTTCCATCCAAAAGTTTCTCGAGCTGACCCACTACATACCTGAGGAGCATCCTCGATCCCCTAGGGCTGAAAACAAGTATCAAGGTTATCAAATTTATCCATTGAGGTTGGTATCAACCTCAAGAAACCAAATATATACAAAAAATGGCATAATAATGAAATTAAAAATGTTACATTCCAATGTAAATCTCATAAAAATGATCATATAACACAAGTATTAAAAAACTAAAATTGAAGAAAAAACAAAAGAAATGGAAATCAAAAGAATCACATTCAAAACTCAAGCTAACTAGTTTCTTGAAACAGGAGGACTAATCTCCATCTCTATGTGACTCTCACATCACCACCATGATCCCAACAACCATCCACTTTTCCAGGAAGATGAAGTGGAAAATAAACCTAAAATTCAATACATGGAGAATCATACATAAGGAAAGAATAAAACATACCCACTAATAATATTATGTATTATTTTAGCAAAATAAAGTAGGATAACACCATGATTCCAATTCATTCCTTTTGTAAAATAAACCAAAAACTCTACTTTGAAGGTAATGTATCAAATAGTTTTTCATTTCCAATTTACATCATATATAATCAAAACAAACATGAATCATGTAATTTCTCAAATCACACCATTGACAAAACATTGAATAAGTGGTTTTACACTAACCATAAACATTCAAAAGTTTATCATTTCTCTTTAAAATATAACACTTTTGAAAATAAACCCACACATTATTTTAATAAATTTCAAAATAATTTCAACCATGAATGTCACTAGAAAAATATTTCTAGTTTTTTCCTTTAAAATACTTTATAAACCCAATAAAAATATAAACAAGGAGACAAGGGCTACTATAAATGAAAACAACCAAAGTGGTTTTGATTAAATCTAATAATTAGATGTATTAAAACTATCCAACATCATGATTAAAAATAAGATGATAAAAATATAAAACAAGTTCATATAATTAATTATCATCACACATGAGAAAATATATATAAAGGCATAAAATAAGATATATAGCATGAAGAGATAGTACAAGGAATAATAGGATATCACCAAACATGTACAAATGGACCTACTGATGGTTGGTTAATGGTTAACCATTTGTTAACTGAATCAGTATAACCAGTATCATTGGAGACCATCCCACTAGCCAAGTGTTATGTACAACTAGGGGGAATAGACTTTGCAATACCTCAACAAGACAAACAATGTCCCACATCATGCCATTTGTATCCTCAGTCTCTCCATGGAATAATAATAAAAGTGGGCTATGAGAAAACAATTTCATCAAATGAAAATAACAAAACCACAAGTGATAAAACCACAATCATGTGTGTCCCACCTCCCATGCTACCCTTAATAAGATCCCAATTCCATTAACACAACATTAATAAGTGGGAAAAACACCTTATTCAACCGATGTTCTATAGTATAAAGCAATTCAACCCTTTTATCTAAAGGGAACACCCACCCAAGCATGGAAAACCTATACTAAATCAAAACTACTTATCATATAACATTTTTTTTAAATCTAAAACACATTTAGAGCATCATAAATTCGCGGAACTCTTAAATATAAGGCAATGAATTAGAAACACCTACCTAATGTGGTGAAATTTGGTCACCTTTGAATAAATCCAACGACTTAGGTCATAGTAGAATGATAAAAACCTTAGGAAGTAAAAAACAATTTTATAACAACCCTAAGCATGTAAATTGGCCAATCATATCCACCAGGATCAGAGGAGAAGAAAAAAATGGAAAAAACCACCCATGTATAAGAGGAAAGGGACCATAACATTTCAAACTCATTTAAGTATAACCATGAAACCACCTTAAAATCCACTTGGATTATGTTTTGGGAGGGAGATAGAACCATGGAAGATTCCCAAGTTGGGGGGGGGGGGGGTTAGTGGGGAATCTTGGGGAAGAAACCCCACATTAAAAGAATCTAAAAGGACCAAAATAACCAATTTCAAATGGGTTTCATGGTTTACTAACACTGTTAAACAAACCTTGTGGTAACCATGAATATTACCACTTTCATGAAATGTATAGGCTTTACACATAGGATTCATGGTGAGTTTATCTATGTTCCATAACAATGTGATCTGGAAAATTCCTCAAATTTCACCCTTTTCATCCCAAAACACCTCTAACTCGAGGGGCTAAACCATCCATCAAATACCCCAACCAAAAAGGGACACATTGGGTGTCACATAATCTAACAATTTTTTTTTTCATAACTATAACCCTTCATAGAAATATTATTCATAAAAATTATCTTTTTAACCTAGGTAAATAAAACATACAAAATGGTGATATTTGCTTCTTAGTAAGGTAATCAAGGGAGATATAAATGATTACTTAAAAATAACATGATAATGAGGATATAATTACAATATAATAACATTTTAAAACCATACCCTATATATCATAGATCAATGTCTAGAGTCATAGCCTAAATATTGGAATGTCATATGAAATTAATTATAAATGAATCAATGAATGTGAGCCATGATAGAATTACATTGGTATAAGACGTATGTTTTTGGTATCCAAATAATAATGGAAAATTGTTTCCTTACTAAAGGCTCACATCGACGTCTATCATAGTGGATTGGGTTCACTACCCATTCCTTCATATCCTTAGTCAAGGATTACCCCCAACACTATCAGAGTGGAAAATTCCCTTAATGAACTATGATCACTCCCCTTTAAATCCCTTATTATATTATGAGATATACATATTTACCCAATTCATTAGATGGATATATAATTTCAGGACCACCCATCAGATAATAACAATACATCCATATGTGTTCCACAAGATCATAAAACATTCATCATATATCTTGACCACAAAAAGATAAATGGGTGTTATAAATATCTCATCATTAAAATCATAAATAATCTAGAGAAATAATAAGGGTCATATCCTTTGATTATTCCCATAGAAAAAGATAATTAATTCCAATGGATGTTATCATAAGTGAAAATCCATTAAAATATCACTTGGAATATTTATTTTCAAAAAAACACTTTTCTTTTTTTAAATAAAATCTTTAAAATATAAAAATTTTCAAAATATTATGGAAAACCATTCATTGAAAATATCCTAAGAAACCTTTAATGTTTGATTTAAACATTGGGGGGCCAGGTTGGTGGGAAATTTCTTTTATGTGTTATATGTTAAAAAATATATTATTTTCACATTTTAGTAAAAATGAAAAGGCATCTATTTTGTAAAAATACTAGGACAATCATTTTAAAAGATTTTGTAAAAATTAAATCATGTGTAATAATAAATTTAAAAAATAATAGGTTAACATAATAAAATCCTCAAAATTATTAGAATATATAAGTACAAATTAAAAAGGATTTTTGACCAAAGAGAGAAATAATATCAATTTTCCTGAAATCATATGTTTAGTATATTGAGTTATTAAATAGAAGAAAAATTAAACAAAAAATGAAAACTCTAAAAATAACTAGATACAAATAAATTTATACGACTATTTATAGATAGTTCATATTATTTCATTATCAAAACCCTTATCATAAACAATCCTAGAAGATGATGAGATTGTAACATAAATCTATTACCTTGTGATTTAATTGCTATAAAATCACTTTAACCTACTATATAAAAAATTTAAATTTATTATAACTTAATAAAAAAAATAGTGTAAATACTTATTATATCACATATGATACACTTTTAACATTTCAACACCCATTTATTAACAATTCCTTCTTAAAATGGTCTTTTCTAGGTGTTGAATATTTTGTTTTTCTTGAGAAATTTAGTTTAGTAGGTCTATTCCAAGTAATTTAATCATGGTTCCATAATCTCCAACATTTTATCCAGTATTTAAATATTGTATATATTCATTATATAAATATTTATAATTATCCATAAAAGGAAGAGTTATAAAAATGAATTACATCGTTCAAGTATACGGTAGGTCGTGCGTATGCATGAATGATATTTTCACTTATCGACAAATGTAAAAATGGTAAGTAAAAATTATCTTTTAAAGAATAATAATTATATTATATATATCATTCATATTCACTAAATATGTCTATATTACCATAAAATTATAGTGGAATAAAACAAATCACATCATTTTGTGGATGTGGTAGTCCACATGCACACATGATCAATATTGATGTTTCTCAAAGGATTATTATGTAATAAGTTTCATATGATATTATAATTAATTAATAATAATTATATCATAAATATAAAATATAAACATTAAAAAAATAATAATAACCATCCATGAAGGGTGGTGATGGAAAATGAATTTTATCGCTATGTGGAGGCGGTAGTCCATATATACACATGAGTGAGACTTTCACTTCACATTTGATGCAATAGAGGCTGGATATTAGTGGTTACACAATCAAAATAACATGTAATTAAATTTATGGCAAGGAATTTATTATTTTATGATTAATACCATATATTTGGATTAGGTACAAGAAGAAATAAATTTTAAGAGGTCAAATAAGAAAATTTCTCTCCTTCGGTTGGCCTCTTTTAGAACCCTTATTATGGACACTTGTAATGATCTTTTAAGAATACCATAAATGATAATTTTTAGATATGAGTTTTAAAAGATATTTTTAAGGCTTTTCTAATTTATAAGGTCTGATGTGAACAGAATGGAGCGGTGTCCCTCTATAAGTAGGGGAGATGACACACTTGGAATTTAATAAAAGATTAAAATAAAATAAATTCATTCTCAATAAAAATTATTCCAAAACGAAATATATTAAAATAAAAAGATTAAAATTTATAAATATTTCCATAAAATATGATTTAGACTAGTTTAGTTTGCAAATTTACCCTTATATCTTGGTTTACCCCCTGTAAAACCATTTTAGCCTTAACCGCGGTGAAACATTTGTACTATATTTCTACTAATTATGACCAAAATTGAATACAACCTCATTAAAATATTTAAACATTCAAATTTAAAAAAATGGAATAAATTATATCAAATTATACCTCTAAAAAATTCTGAAATTTATTTTATAATTAACTCATAAAACGTGATGGAAAACAATTTTAATGAAAAAAATGTTATCTCATGTATACAATGTTTTTATACCAAAATGAATATAAAATTGTTTACAATGGACAAAATTTAATTAATAACAATATAAATAATTTAATTTAACTTTTAAAACAATTTTAAATTAAAACTGAAATTTTTAAACACTTTAATAGATAAGACATTTTTAATAAAAATCAGTATATTTTTCTATTTGTAGAAAACTTATTCCTGTCAAAAAATTATTAAAAATCACTATAATTTAAATTTGAAATTTTTATTTCCAAATGATGATAATTTTTTCAAAAACAATATATAAAATTGGAAAAAATTAATAATATCAATTGACCACAAAAAACAATAAGAACCATTTTAAGGGAACATTATGTTTTTAAAGCATACAAAGTATTATAAATGCATTTTCATTATAGAAAGATGTTATAGATCTGTTTAAATGTAGTTATTACTATTAATATTTCTAATTCAATGGATAGATTATAACAGTATACTATATTATGGTTCAGTTAGACTCGAGTTCCACATATCGTAAGGAATCAAAGAAATTAAATTATATATATATATATATATCATAAAATACCAAGGTGTTACATTATACCCCCATCAAAATGAATTTATCCCACAATATTACATCACTAAAATAAAAAAAATTATGATATCATTATTTAATCACATCCTTGGGATACCAAGTAGCTTCTTTCAACTTTTGGATTCCTTTATAGAACTATAACTAGCTGTGTAGTATTGTTACATAGCACTTTTTATTTATAATACAAGATTTATACTAGTTTTTATCCATAGTAAAGATCATAATCTATAGGTACGACCTCTAATTTCAACTCATGTGAAGGATCATGTACAACTATGTAGTATTGTTACATAGCACTTTTTATCTATAATACAAGATTTATACTAGTTTTTATCCATAGTAAAGATCATACTCTAGAGGTACGACCTCTAATTTAAACTCATGTGAAGGATCATGTATTTACTTCCATAAGATAGATATGTGGACCACATCTGTAACTTGGGAGAGGTTTGGTGCAAGCATCAAGTGACAAGCTATTGTCCATACTCAATAAAGAAATATAAAGGTACCAATATAAATTGGGCTCAAACACCCCTTCTTTTTAAACCCAGTATCCTTATTCCATAATTAAATTCATCATAAACCCTTCTCACCAACCTCAAATTCCATTTTTGACTGAAAGAAGTCAGCATAACGTTTCTCTCCACTCCAAGATGCCTCAATATATTACTAAATTGATATGAATTTCACTACCATATCCTTATAGAGATTATAAAAAAATACAATTATTTCTCAAAATTGATTCCAAAACATTGGAGTTTTAAAATTATTTCCATAGAGGTCTGCATAATAATCTATTTTAATGCATTAGTGAAAGTAATTGATGAAAGAAGACATGTCCAGAATAAGGTGTTGATCCCAACAACCTTGGAAATCCTTATAAAATGACCTCAACATATCTTCTGAGGTGAAAATGATTATCTCGGACTTTACATCTCTCTAAGGATGATAAGAAATTCTTAGAAACAAATTTGAATCAAGATCATACAAAAGACATGACTTTAACTTTGAGGTTAACCTAAAATCTCAATTAGAAACAATAGAATATGGTACTCCATAATATTGTACCACTTCATTAATATATATTTTGGAAAGACGAGGAAAAGATAAATCTTTTATAATTATAAGAATTTTTTCTAAATTCATAATGTGATCGACTACAACCCAAATAAAAGTATGGACTTTAGATTTTTTAAGGAGTTCCACAAAAAAATCCATAGCAATGTTGTCCCATGTACATTATGTTATAGTAATGGTTGTAACATCATATTAGACTTATATCTCCCAGACATGACTTGATGAAATACCAAGATTATAGACACATAATCTCCAATATATATTTTTACTTTTCCCACCAGAAATACTCTTTTAAATATATATACATTTCCATACTTATAGGATGAATAGATAAAGATGAACTACGAGCTTCATCCAATAGATCCTTGTTCAAGTCAGGTATCGATGAGTCAAAATCGTGATTTTTTAAAATTATCATGACATAACAGTCAAGGTTTAACTTAGGAACATTTCTCCCCATCTTTTCTATTTATACACCATCATTTTACATATCTTTAATCTTTACCTAGATAGACGGTTGAACACTAATTTGAGAAAGTTAATATTTTCCCCATTCATTAAATATTTCTATATCTATCCTTTGAAAATCCAAAAATAATAGATCTTGTATTATCCTAAAAATAGATAACCTAGCATGATACTTTCAACTCAAATAATCTTCCACCATGTTTTTATCCTTGGGTGGTAATATATTGAGAAGTCATAATCCTTAATCAACTCTATATATCTTCTTATGTATATATTCAACTATTTCTAAGTGCATATATACATAAAACATTTATGATCAGTATATATATATATATATATATATATATATATATATGTCATACCATTATCTATAAATATAATTTCTATATATATATATAATCAAAAAAAATTCATAGAAAACCCCAAATGAAGGATTTGTTAAATTTTATCATGAACCTTTAATTGTTGTGAGTAATAAGATACCACCATATCATTCTCCATGCTTCCCAATAGATCACAAACCTTTCTCTACAATATGTTAGTGTAATCAAATGTGCACTGACTAACCCTATCATTAATTCCATTAATATTTCCAAAAATTCATATTTCCTAAGGAACATGGATCCCCTTCAAGTTACCTTAGCGTGTTGATTTACAACAATGAGAAATATTTCATAAAACATCAATAATGTCCAGACAAACTTAGAAAACTGTGGATCTCAATCACAGTGGTTGTTATGATCCATCATTATATCAATCTTTTATCTGATATATCCATAGTTTTACCCATTCTTGAAATTATTTGACCAAAAAATAAAACATTTTATAGCTATGATTCAAACATGGTAAATTTTTCAGACAAATTCTTCTTCTTTAGGGTATTCAGTAAAATCATCAAGAAATCTTCATTCTCTTCCTTAATCACTGAATATAAAATAAAATCATTTATAAATACTACCAAAAATTAATCAAGATAATATCTAAATACTATTTTTATTAAATACATGAATATAGAGGGGGAATTAGTAAGACCAACTAGCATCCATACATATTTATAGTATCCATACCTTGTGCCGAATGTTGTCTCGGTTATATCCACCTTCTTTACCCTCAATTTATAATATCCAAAATAAAGATAAATCATGGAAAAGTATTTAGATCCATTCATATGATCAAAAATGTCATCAATATGGGATATAAGATACTTTTTCTTGATAGTGATCATGTTAAGTCCTCGATAATAAATTCAGAGTCGCATTAGTCCAAATTTCCTCATAAAAAAAGAACAAGTGCACCCCAATATGATGCACATGGAAAATTAAATCCATTTTCATGATTATCATATACATTCTTCATCAATTACTAAAACTCAATATAGGATATCCTATATGGAGTCTTTGAAATCTGGGTTTCACAAAGTAGGATTTATATTGAAAACTCAACTTCATGATTCAGTGAAGACTAGAAACCTCTTACAGAAAGACATCAGAAAACATCCACATATTATTCATATCTTTGATGTTGAGTTTCTACCCATCCATATGAAATAAATTCCTTTCTTGAATAATAATTAATACCCATATAATGGATGCGATTTACATTAAAAGTTTATATTTTTAGTCATGATGATATATGATCATAGAATGGGTCAGAATATGAAATGTGACTTCCCTTCCACCGCAAATGATGTGGGATTTTTGAAAATAAATCCATTCAATTACTAAAATAACATCAAATACAACCATAGTGAGAATAACAATATTTAAAGGAAGGCAATTCACATAAAATTTAATTGGATATGAATAATATAATAGATATGTGATCATTGTACTATCAGGGATTTTTAGTGCTAATTCAAAATTTAATCATCAAGGTTGTATTGGGATTCCCTTCTTCATATATGAAAGGGTGGGTGAATATATAATCAAATAAGAAATTAGATGTTCTATATTGGAGAGTAAGTGTACCTTTTTCTATTTCATTATCATACCCCTCATCAATAATAGTGATCACATTAGATTTATATTTATCTATGATATTAAGAGGTCACTGACATTGCTCATCATCATCAAACATTATATTTAACACTAATTATCATAATTACCAAACTCTTTTCATTTGAAACAATAGAGTGTGGGTGGTGTGTTTTGTGGTGGTTTTTCTCCATCATTAGCTAACTTATTCTTTCCATCAATTTAGAATTGTATTTCTCTATGGTATTTTTTTCCACGCATAAAACATTATTTAGGAATATGAAGAAAATTTACTCCATGTTTTTTTACACACATTAAAAATAAAAGAATGCACATCTTCTTCCCACCATGGTTTTTATAATTTCATTTGAATCCAAAATTTCTTTTTTTTATGAAAAAATGATACTGGTGGGTAACTCTAGTCTCCAAATATACCTTAATAATACATAAAATGAATTCATAATTGATACTATATTCAATAATGGATAAACCTCTTCATAGAATTTTTTTAGGCCATTGAAGAATCAATCACATTTAATTTCTTTTTGGTTGACAATACCAAAAGTGTACCTTTCAAATATTGTGAAATTGGCCTCATATGTACTAATAGATGCATCATCACCAACTTTTTACCAAGGAATTCCTTCTCTATTTTCATATAAAGAATAAGTTTAAAGTACTTGTTGAAGAATAATCTCATAAACTCATCCCACTCCATGGATTCAATTTCTTCTCATTGCCTCATGTTCTTGATAAGATTCCAATATTTATGTACTTCACCTTCCAATTTGTAATGAGATAAAAAACTATTTCATGTTTCAAAAATTTGAGAACACAAAATATATTTTTGGTGGTACTAATACATTACTAAAAAACAATGGATTTGTAGATCCTCCAAAATAAATTTTATTTTAACTCATCTATGACTCAACACAATTTTCTTTCCCTCCTTTTCTCATTTAGAATATCAGCATGATTCGTAGCATAAGAATGTTTCATAAGAATAATACTAATATTTCCTATTCTATATTCCATAAAATTTTGTTTCTTATGAGGAAAATCATTTCATTATCTGTCTTATTCAGCATCAACACAGTTCATTTATGTTTTAGGAGTTGATTAAAACCAAAAAGTAGAGTGAGAGTAATAGTAATTATACTGGGAAACCACATAATCATGAAAACACATTTATAGGTTATCTAAATCATGAAACCATATTTTCAATATTTTGAAACCTTAGGTTCAACCTAGGGCATTTGTAATACCCCAATATTTTATGATATGTCTTGTTTTTAAAAATTAATATCTTTAACATCATATGTTTCACACAACACTACACTTAAATGAAGAATGATATACAATTAAATATCATTTTTAAATGATCTTTATATCCTAGATGTTAAATTGGCAGGAATGAATAGTATTAACCTAATTATGAGATTTTTATATTATATTTTTAATCATATGCTTTTTACATTCATCCAAATGATTTTATATGCATAAGATAATAATGAATCTAATTTTATGCATTAAGAGACTATATTTTTCTAAAGGTAGTTTTACTTACTTTTAATGGGGCAATTATTTTGAAAATATATTCTGAAACATTAATTGTAAAGACCTGCAAATTTCAAGGAAATTTTTTTCTTAATTTTCTTTGGAATTTTACAAGAGCGCAGCTTCAGACGGCACCTGATTCCGAGGCCCGGTGTGCCCGGAATCAATTTCCGAAGTTTAGCTCGGGTACGTTCAGTGAACGGACGAGCGGGTTTTTCAATCTCTTGAACCGGTGCCCGGAATCAAATTCTGAGGGCACCGATGAAATCGCAGCGCCGGTATTTGCTTAGAAACGCCTCTTCCGGAGTTGCGTTTGCTCAGACGTGGTTTTTAAATTTTGGGGCTTTAAGTCAGAAATAAAATAAGTTTGTGCGACAACTTTATTTTATTTCACTTAAGCTGCTTGGAAGCCACTTGAAGCCACTTAAAGACGGCTTGAACTGAGTTGAACTGGATAGGATGCTATCCAGAAATATCCTACCCCCTTGGTAGGATATTTGTGAGGTGGGGCCCGCACGAGCCCCGCCGTTTCTTTCGCTAAGTAACGCACCCGCGAAAACCCGTCAAAGTAACTGAAAAGTCAACCGACACGTTTTCTTTAATTCTTAACAGACCATTTAATTGGGCGGTTTATTTCGTGAATTAAATGGGCTGTTTCATTCGTTGAATTAATTCAACGAATTTAATGGGTCGTTACTTACGCGTTTGCGTTCGTTGGCAAAATAATAAAATAAGACCAACTCTTTCCTTTGGAGGATTACTCGTTGTGCGAGATTCTCTGGGACTCCACCCTCCCCGCGAAGAACGCGAAGAACGCAAAGAACGCGAAGAACGCGAAGAACGCCGGTGACCGAAATTCGACGACGCACACCGAGATCTGCGACGTCGACGAGCTTTACCCGCGACGTTCTTCGGCGACGCCTCTTCTTCCGCGGCCGATCCTCGTTCGGCAACTAAGGTGAGAATCGGATCGTTTAAATTCTCCCTTTTTAAATTTCATGGCAACAGATTTAATTAATTAAATCCGTTTGTTCTTGATCCGGAGATTGGCGACGCGACGCCGGATACCGCGACGACGCGACGATCTCCTTCATCCGCGACGAGCGATTCCGCGACGACCTCTCGTCCGACGACGACGACAAGGTAAGGGTTGAATTGAAATATTTTGCTTTTCTCGTGATTATTCTTTTAAATTTTAAAGAACCGATCACGGAACAATTTTAAATTTATTTAAAATTGTTGATTGGTCGTTTCTTTTCCTCCCGATGATATTTATGACTAACGCGGAGAGTGCGGATCTAACAAACAAGATCCGACAACCCTCCGCCGATCTTCCCTTTTTTTGTGCGGATTTGGCGGACGACGACGAACCGCGCGGCAGGGGCGATCTGTTGATCCCGCAGTGAAGGTCGGCCCCCGGGAGGAGCAACGGCGCAGGCGGGAGGCAAAACGGGCCACCGGAGCAACTCCGACGGCCCGCGGAAGGTGGCGGCGGCGCGGGTCGCCGGCGCGGCGGCGCCGGCAACCGGAGGCGGCGGTGCCCGGCGCGCCGCCGGAGGAGTCCGCCGCGGCCGAGCCGCGGCGGCGGTGAACCGCCGGACCGCGTCCGCGGTCCGGCCACCCAGCACGCGGGCCGCGCGGGCCGCGTTTCTCCAAAGCCGCGGGTCAAACCCGCGGCGGCTCATTCGGCCGCTCGGCCGAAGCCGAGCCGGCCGGTCCGGTCGGCCGGGCCGCGCCCAGGCCGGACCGGACCCGGCCGAGCCGGGTCGGGCCGACCCGGTTCGGGCCGACCCAGGGGGGGGGGGGGTTCGGGCCGGGTCGCCCCGGGCCCAGAACCCCCGTTTTCGGGCCTCTTCGGTCTTTTGCCCATATCTTGGGCCTGGGACCTCCGATTGACGAACCGTCAGCGGCTACGCGATTCTTGGATCGAGACGGTCGTTTCGGTATATTATACTCAAGGTTTCGGAAGACTTTGGGTTCGGCCGGGTTGGTTCGTACACGAAACCAACCGGGCCCTCGGAGCGGAAACGCTCATAACTTGAGCTACGGACGTCCGATCGACGTACCGTCAGCTGTGGTAGTTTCCTCTAAGTGAGACGGAACTTTTGGCATACTCCGCCCGAGGATCGGATACAGGCGGAGTACGGTCGGGTTGGTTTTTCCCTAAAAACCAACCGGGCCCCTGGGACAAAAATGCCAATAACTCTCAGACCGGGCGTCCGATTGACGCGCCGTCTGTTGCGTTGAGATCCTGTTGTCGATACGGAACTTTTGGATACATCAACTTCGGACTACGTGTCAGTTGATGTATCAGCCTCTCGGCTCGTGGAGCGGACCCTCCTAAACGAGCTCGCTATGTGCGGGAACCCTAGCGCTGGCTGTGACTTCGACGACAGAGCAGAGATCCTCCGTGGACTGCGACGACGGCAGAGCAGAGATCCTCCGTGGACTGCGACGATGGCAGAGCAGAGATCCTCCGTGGACTGCGACGACGGCAGAGCAGAGATCCTTCGTGGACTGCTGCGACGACTGTGCAGAGATCCTCAGTGGACTGTGTCGACTACTGCACTCAGCGATCCTACGTGGATCAGTGCTACAGGTTCTGTGTGAGCCCGATCCTATGTGGGTCCTTACTACCGGTTCTATGTGAGCCACTGCCTACAGGTTCTGTGTGAGCCCGATCCTACGTGGGTCTTTTGCGGGGGTTAGTACCTATCGATCCTTCGTGGGTCCGACGACTTAGATGGATCAGTGATCATCTTTGACGTCATCTGAAAAAGTATACCTGGTTGAGCTGAATCTTATGTTACTCTCCTTTGTGGTTTGTGTTGGACTATCCTTTGTGGATTTACTGTTTACTCTCCTTGTGGATTTGAGTCTTGCTTTCCTTTGTGGATTGAGTTGTTCTTGAGCTCGTGAGCAGAGCTAGAAGTGGAGACTTAGGTATATGTATGGGCATATACCTAAGTCGAGTCAGATGTTACTTCGTGATTGCATCTTTCTTTTGTGCTATATCCTTTGTGGATTTCGGGAGACCTTCGGGGGTCTCGAGGTCCTTACTGAGTAGCTTGTACTCACCCCTGCACGGGCTATGCCCGCACCTTGTTGTGTTGGTTGCAGACGACGGACAGCGCTGATCACGGTTGGGGCGTGGAGCAGGACGGTACCTGGAGGTGGACCACTGGGCGGGACGTGCTCGGAGCGGACGTGGGACCCGAGGAGCCTGGAGGCTATCTGTACCCACCCTTCAGGTGGGATTGCCAGTGGACGACACGAGGCCGCCGTCTTTTCTTCAGTTGCTGTACTTTACCCTTTTCAGTTGTACTTTACAGTTGGGCTTGTATTCCGGCCCCCTTTACTTTTCTGCACTTTACTTTCCGCTTGCTGACTCTGTGTGGTTGTTACTTATAAAGGCAATGCCTTCCCTGTTTACTGGGATTTTACGCCTTGGTGCTAGTCGCCAGCCCCTGGCCTATGGAAGGCGGGCTTGGGGTAGTCACGGCACGGGCCCCGAGGACGGGTCGTGACATTAATAAATTATATTGAACAAAATAAACCTCATTTTTCCAATATTAATGCCTAAATTAGCTAAGGGTAAAATTTTAGTATTTTTTCAGAAATATTTATTTCCTAGTGAATAGCGAAAAATCATAATTTTTATAAAACTATCATTTTAGTTATATTAATAGTGTATTTATGATTTGAATTGTAACATCAAATATGAAACTATACATAAAATTTAGGTATCTTATGTTTGAAAATATAATATATTTATACCATGGAATAAGTTGATAAATCTTTAAAAATGATAAATTAATTGTTGATATTTTTGTGATACATAAATGTTTATTTATGATATTATAATTAATATAATGATTTTATAGAAAAGTTATTTTAATAAAATATATTAATTAATTAATATTTTTTTTATTATTATAATATAATTTTATGTGACGTTAATTAAAATTTTAAAGTGTTATAAAATTAGTTATAATCGATATAATTAGAATAAATAATGCTTTTAATTAAAAATTAAATTTCTAATATTTTGAAAATTATTTTCCAAAAATAGAGATCATTTTTTAATTTTAAAAATAAAAAAATGGTTAGGGTGAATTTTTGGGATTTTTCTAAAATAGTTAAATTTTTTTTAATAGTGAAAGATAGTAATTTACAGTATATACTCATTAAAATTTATATACACTATTTCATGAGTAATTTATAATTTAAACACCATAATCTATAATAATAATTTTCATTTTATTATATTTATTTTTGGTAATCAGAGCGATTCATAGTCTTGATCCAAATAACAAACTAATGAATAAAATAATAATAAAACACCCCTCTCATTCACTATAAATACCACCCCTCACCACCTCTTCTCGTCACACCTTAAAAGCTCAAAATATTATCCAATTTCTACCCAATACCTCTCTAAAACCTCTCCCCCACGTTTTGTTAATTTAGGCCTCACATAAAATAAAAATAAAATTTCCTTAAGGAGATTCTTAAGGAGAGGAATTAAAGTGGTAAAATTATCTTTCATTCTTTTTAATTTTTTTTAATTTTCCTTTCTTTTATTATACTTTCCTTACCACATATTTCCAAAAAATCATGATAAATACATTATATTATTTATATTGTTATTTTATTATGTTAATGTAATGTCAACCATCAATTCTATTCTCTTCCCCTTTTATTCAAAAAATGAAAACATCGTCCGTCAAGTGCCGATTTTCCGCCTTCATGGACGAAGAGTTTTCAATTTTTAATTCTGGTTTCAAGGATGGTCATAAAACAATTTTTATGGTTAGAAGAATTTAATATATGTATTAAAAATTATTTAATGTTATGGAACTAATATATATACATAATATTAATTAATAAGACAAAACTAGATCATGATGATAAAAAACACCAAATTAATCTAAATTGTTATCATTAATGATTTATCTAAAAAATATTCCTCATAGCTAGAAGAAAATGATATATACTACTATTAAATAACTTGTATGTTAATTAATAACATATATTTTTAATTCTATATTTCTATTTCTATTTTGCATGATATTTCATACAAGTATACAAGTGAACCAATCATGAAAACAAAGGAAGCGAACACTTGAGAATGACGAAATTGAATCTTATAAATCATCAAAAAAATCCATAAATTAATATAATAAAATTATATAATATCATGTTGAATAGTTTCATAATTAAATTATTAATTAATCTAATTTCATTATCCTAGATAATAAGTACCTGTACAGAACACTTTCGATCATAAGGTAAGGGTTTTTTCATCTCACCATTATTTTAGTGAGATATACCTCATTCGCCATTATTTATTATGTTTGGTGTATGTATACTTAAAATTGATGTATAATATCATTAATATAATTATATTCATGGTATTAAATATTTCATTTAATGATCATTAATTTTACGGGACATATGTTTTGACTATTTACAAAGATGTAATGGATTCTCCCCAAACCTCCATTTTTCAATAAGGTTATGATTTATCTCTCTTTATTGTAATGTAATTATTAATTATTTTTATATATGTTTTCGATATTTTTCATATTTGTTCCATGATCATGTGACCAAATCAGTTCATCTTTTATTTATGGATAAATAGAAGTCTTACAAGGTTCTGTTCTCAACTGTTCCTGATAAGCAATCCTGATTAAAGGTAACTTTTGGATTTCTTACCCATTTTCAACTACACTATATAATCTATTTTAAGACCCCAATATTTTTCTAAATTAACTCTTTTTAGCATGAAAAAAATCATAGTTATTTTCTGGATTTATGTAAACAATTAATCCTTTGTACACTTTAAATATTGTTTTATATTTACCCTCAAACCACAATGAAGCGGCCCATTTCTAACGTTTCTTAAAAACTCTTTACATGATTTCAATTCGGTTGAAAGTAATTTATTAAAAAAACATAATTTCATTTTAATACCCTTTTATTCTAAGATATACATGTTTCAAGATAATTTTATGAAAAATAAAAATTATTTTACCAAAATAACTCTTCCTTAGAAAGTAAAAAAGAGTTTTCTCTCAATAATTCCTTGATGATTTTATTAGATAATTTTCATCTATTTCAACACCCATTATTTAATGTTATGATTAATTGGGATTTATATTATATTATATCATCTACCATATTTTATTAAATGTTTTATGATAATATTTACTGTGTATGTGCTATCTTGATACCATTCAACATATTACTCATAATGGCTAGTGACCACGTTTACTTATTGGGGAAAGTTATTTAAATTTCATATATATATATATGTTGTTTTTGTTTCACACAATTCATATAAAGAATGGAATAGACTTTTTAAGTGATGGAAGGGAACCTATATAAACCCTCAATACATTATTAGATCTCATGAGATGAAATATATATGGACTTGGATGAGGCCTTGACTATTTATTTTTGATATTCATTTTGTTAAGGCCTTAACCATTTATTTTCAGATGTCTTGGATGAGTCCTTGATGGTATATTTTAGATGTAAAACATTCTGCATTCCATCATTATGATACCAGTAACTGATAATCCATGTTATTATTCTTGGGTATGGATGGATATTATTAGCATTTTATTCAGGACTTTTCATGCCTAGTAGTACCTTTCACGACTTTTGTAAAAAAAGTTTAATGTTATTATGGTAAGATAAATACGGGACATTATTTAAAGATTTTAAAGGGATAATGACATCAGTTCTGATTATGATTATACTAGAGATGGAAAGATGTTGTACAATTTATTTATATCCTTGATAAACTAGGATATGGACAATTCTGATGAAAGAATGATGAGTTGTGGAATACAGATACCCCTAGTTAAGACATCACAAGAGGAATTACCCTATGCATAATCTCTATCTTGTAATTAATGTTCATGATTTATTTTGTTGGAGGAAATATTAATTTGGGGAGTGGTTATTCATTTAAATATACCAAAAAAGTCTCAAATAAATTTCCACATAGCATGAATTAAATTTTAGGCAACAAAGCTGGGTAGAGTAACTTCAGTCAATCGACATTGACCTTTCTTATATAATCAAATATAAAAATTTAGTAGATGACAACATAATCAATAATACTCACACACATGTCATCCAATAGTCCAGTAGTGAGTGGTAATTGATGGACCAATTTTTTGAGATGCTACATGTGGTTCAGGAATATCATGGGTATCCTATTTTAGTAACTTTGGCAGTGACATATACCCTTTTATAATGGGTATGGATAAGAGAAATTTCTTTATCCAATGGATTAGTCTTAAGGTAAATTGTTATAGAAGATAACCCACCACTTGGTTTAGTTATCCCCAAGGATGAGATCCTTCAATTTCATGGGAGTATCTAGGTTTTAATAAACATAAATAAATAATTAATTCAGGAATATAACACCTATAATTAGAAAGTACACCTTAGGCTTACCGAGATTTACCAATACATATGTCATCAGTATTGGTGGTTAGTTATAAAGAGGAAGATTTAAATATTTATCACACAGTGTTCACACTATCACCAAGTGAAGGCAGAACACCAATAGCCTCCGAGACATTTATAAAATTTTACCATTAATAAATTGAAATGGGATAGCTTAACTATGGATTTTTTGATGGTATTACCCTGATCCACTCAAGATAGCAATTAGGTGTGGGTGAAAATCGATAGGTTGAACAAGTTTGTTCACTTCTTAACTATCTGAGAATCCATATCAATTAATGAGATCATTGAGATTTATATTTGGTATATTGTGGGAATTCATGGGGATCTCCATTCGATCATATCATACAAAGATTATTTATTTACATTGAGGTTCTAGAAAGGGTTTCAAATTGAACTTGTTTCATAGGTTCTTCTCAGTACATCATATCACCTTCAGACTAAGGGTAAATTAAATTTTACCATAGGTGTATTAGAGGAAATGCTTTGGATATGTTATCTTGATCTTTTTGGTTCCTGGGGGAAGCACCTACCTCTAGTTGAGTTTTCCTACAATAACAGTTTTCTGGAAGATATTCAGATATCACCCTATGTGTCCCTTTATGTGAGGAAGTTCCATTCACCCATGTCCTGGTTAGAGGAATACGAGGTAGTGCTACTAAGACCTTATCTCATTCAAGATAATTTAGAGAAGGCATACATTATCTAGAATCATATGGTTATATATCTTTATAGGAATAATTTTTACACCAATTTTCACCACTGACCTATAGATTTTAAGGTAGTACATCACATATTTCTGTGAGTTTTCCAAAAATTGGGCCATAAATAGATGAAAATACTGGGAAACATATCGCCTCATTATATCGTGACTTTTATGATATCGGTGATATTCAAGACAATAGAATATCAATTGTATTTACCTTAGGGGTATCAGGACATGGATAATGCCTTCCAAGTATCATAACTTCACTATTTTTACTCTGAACTATCACATTCATTTGATCCTAAGGATATTGTTCTATGGGTAGATACTTCTTTTATGGAATATCTAATATGTATCATTGATCTGATCATTTAAGATCCTTAAGTTAGGTTTTTTCCTCTTATCTGGGTGCTATGGATGGATGGAAATTTTTGTGATGAGACCTAAGAGAGGGGTCGATGTATGTGCATGGTGACCATAAATTTTATCATACGATTCTTTACTAACCTCATTTGGGAAACTCAATGATGAGTTTTTATAAAGAGGGGATATTGTAAAGTCCCATCTTCTCAACGAGGTAATATTCCTATAAGATTTATTAAAACACTTGTGAAGTTTTTCTTAACTTAGGCTAGATAACTGTGTCTTGAATCTAGTTAGTTTTATTTTGGGAAGAAGTTCGGGGGGGGGGGGGGTGAAGTTCAAATAAAGATCAAATTCATGATATGAATTTAATTCAGGATGTGAATTCAATTAATCAAAATAATTACTCTAGAAATACCCCAATAGTTTTTACATGGTTTCCATTCAATACACACCAAGAATTAAATTGATGACATTATTTGTCCTTTCTAGAACCCATGAGTTTTTGTAGGGAATGAATTTAGCACAGACCATGAATTTAATTCACAACAAGAAATTTTATAGAAAGACCCTATACATTCCATGAATTGATTTTTCCAAAAGGGGAAAACCATTAGGAATTCATGATGTAAAATATATTCACACAATGAATATTTCATAGACTATCCCACAATGTAATTTTTTTTCTTAAGGAGGGAAGACCTGAGGAATTAATGGCATAAATTTTATTTACATTGTGAATATAAGGGGAACCATTTTTAAAGGGGTAAAACTCATCCTCTCAATTTATCACTCCGCTCTTCCTCCACATATAATCCCTCCTCATATTGAATCTCTTTCTAATTACTACACTAGGTATCCTAGGTTATTTTTCAGTGGGACTCCAATTGTGCCATCATTCATCATGTTGGAAGCACCTTGGTAAGAGATTCAATCTTCGTTCTTCTTTTATTTGTATACTCTTAATCTTCATCACTATTTTTCTGTGAGATAATATGCCCTATTTTAATGGATTTTATCTATTTTTTATTTCATCTATTCTACTTAGATTAAATGGACAAAAACGGAAAAGGGTTCATCTACTAGCATAAGCTGGGTGGTCTATTACTTTTTTTCCAAAATCAATGTCCTTTTATAACACACGACATCGTTCCAAATTCTATATGTTCTGGTCATTTCATTAAAATTAATATTTCCTTATTTAAAACTGATAACCATGTTAGTGGTACCCTATATACCCTTGTATATGGTGGGAGGTTCTCCACCTAGACTAGTTCCAGCTCATAGGGTGTGCTCATGTTATGGACACTAATTATTAAATTTTTTATGTCCACATGGGTTTTTAATTTGTGTTGATTGTGACCCAATTGGATAAACCTTTACATTTAAAGGGTAAGAAAGTGGTGCGACCACTTCCCATGTCTTCACAATGGTTATACATAAGCTCCTTAACTAAATGGAATGATAAATTAATTATAAATAACCCTGATCTTATTATAAATCATGATTTTCCTTAAATAAATGTGATATATGGGCATGGTGTCCCTACACTTGTGATACTCGGGCATGAAATCCCTAAACATATGATACCTGGGCATAGAATAACTATAATTTTGATACTGAGGAATGGAGTACCTATTATTATGATACTCAGGCATGGAATCTATATACATGTGATACATAGGCATGGAATCCTTATACTTGTAATACTCCGAAAATTAATCCCACATTCTTGTGATACTCAGGCATGGAGTGCCTAATAAAATTTCATATGTAGGCATGGAAACCCTTGAAATATTAAGATACTCATACCACTACCCATGGAATCCTAATTTACACCTAGGGTACATACTAGTAGATTAGTCCATATATATAGATATTAATGTCACTATGTATATTATCCCTTTATATGTATACATAATGTTACTTGTTTAAATATTATCCAGCTTTGGCAGAAGATGTTAGTGTCTACCTGGTGTCCTTTGGGAACTAGAGCTCACCCTTTTACCCCATTTAATCCTGGTCATCTTTTTATACATGCACACTGTTCATTTTATATGAACAAGATGCATGTTACAAAACACCGTTGGTGGTGGCCTAAGGATTACACATCAAATCCTATTTAGAATGCCCATGTTACTCAAATAGACTCCATGACTATATGTATATATGTAGGGTAGCATCATCTTCTGATGTGTGTTTTTAGTACTAGTATGGAGTACATGAAAAGAGGATAGAGCCTTTGCAAATGATTCTAGTGGAGGAAGCTTTTGTTTTTCTGTCTTTTGTTTAGCATGTTTTATATAAATGTACCCATGTATCCCATGTAATTACCTTTTTGTATAACAAAAAATCATGATAATAATTATTTGTATCTAATATTGATTTATCTTCAACCTATTTATTACCTAGATGATTTATTATTCTGTTTGTAGTTGTTTTTTATTCTTTCCATTTATTATCTATATTATTTACCATTTTGGAATTCTATTATCATGATGGTATAGTCTCCCCACCATACCATCATAGTCCCTCACTACTAGTCGGCATCCATTAGTATATGAGGAGGCACGCTTAAGGTCATGTATTCAAACGGGGTTGTTACACATGAGTGAACTGGGCTCGAGATGCTACAGATTGTGTTACCAAGTCATATAACTATTTACCAATATTTGTATGAATCCCTAACAACTTTATCACTGATCCTTACATGGGATTACTAGAGTTGGTGGTGGTGGAAGTAGATTGTAATTACATCCACCTTCAGATCCTCCACCAAGGGAACCATCATCTCCTCTATTATAGCTACCTCACTGTGGACCACTTTTCAACCTTAAGTATATCATTGATAGATTCACTGCCTCATACATGGAGATATATCTATATCATACTTCCCTCTACTACACATTATCTCAAGAAGTCATGATCCATGTAACCTCATCCTCCACACGCATAGTAAATCATCCATCATAGTCGGCTAGGTCCCCTAAACTACTCTTTCAGAACTAATTCTTGGGTTTATAACTATCCATGAGTTTTCCTCTAATGTCAAAACTATGATTTAAATCAATGAACATCTATAGATGATTACCCTATCCTGGGATAATGACAAACAACTCCAACTATTTATTTCTGCTGAGTTAAAAAACTTTTGATCACCAAAGTCCTCCCAAAAACCCCATCATAGTTTGGGATATAGATGGGAACAATGCTAACACATTCTTCTGTATAAACTAAATGATCAAACATCCACACATGATGTAATCCATCACAAATCATATGTAGGTAGTACTTAATGAAGTTAGTGAACCTTGATGCATACTCTAAAAGAGGCATGTTACCCTATTGCGGATCAAATATCTAATTGATAAACACAATGCTCAATGAATCAATATAGTACCTCTTGTGAATGAGGTGTTAAAATTTTATCCATGGTAGAGTCACCACATCATGGATTTGGATGATCAAATTTTATCAGTGAATCATTTTTTATAGAGTACCTCTCATTCTAGCACCATCATTTGATTGAATGGTGTTTGAGGTAGGAAGAATGCTCGAATCACCACCTAAAGATAATATTTTACTACCTAAGGGCCAAGATAACCTCTAAAAAATTGAAGGTTTATACTACTAAAACTCATGATACAAAGTCAAAATATCTTCATAATCATTCTTCTATACATGATTATTCATCTTCTCATAGATGAATGGACGTATACCAAGGTTTTGTTTAGTGGGTTTGATCTTTACACTATGAGTATAGAAAATTATACATTATCTCCTAGTAGGGGAATATATGAGATTAATCCATTGTATGAAGGCCCACCACTAAGCAAATAAAAAAAGAGGCTTCATCACTATCTTGGACATGTCACTAACCTAACTTAAGATCTAAGTTGGTTGTTTTCATCAAAGAATCCTTTAATTTTATGAGGTATTCCATGATCATCAAATAATATCTGGGTAGATGAATCTAGAAGGATACAAAAATAAACAACTAAAATATACATGATTTATAAACCTTTTTACTTGTTCCGTAAAGATGTTTTTTGATACCTAAGTTAACAAGTAGGATATCAAACACTTGGTGAATGGATATATTGAAATTTTCATGAAAATCAAGTTCTCATATCTTAAATTTGAACAAAAAACCACTTTAAACCATTTCCCAAAGTTTCCAAACCAATTTCAAAAATAAAAAACTACAAACTCTACCCCTAATACATACTCTGATACAAATATAATAACACTCAACCTACCTAGGTTAGTAATAATCTAAGAGTTCCACCCCAATATTACCTTTAATGGGCTAGGGGATAGTGGCTAGCATCAAGTAGGCATACCACTAACTATAGGAGGTCATAGCCTAATGAATATTAATACAAACACTCATATCCACAAAAGAGATAATAATGTAGTCTATAAAATAATCATACATTTAGAATACAATGAATTGGAGATCACTAAGATCCAAAAAAGAGAAAAACAAAAAAAATATAAATTGAATATGGGAAAATATAATCCCAACAAACCCAAAAAGGAAAAAATAAAAAAAAATTAATTGATGGGATCTTTATAAAAACTCGTTCCATACTTGAATTTCATACATTATTTCTGCCTCCAAGAACAAAAAACTTTTACTCCACCCAAATCATGTTAACCAAAGTCACCATAAAACTATCCATTATATTATTTAGACATCACATGTGTCTGAAAAATTACTATATAGGGGTGAGTAAAAAAATACATAATAGGAATCCCTAAAAACCATACAGGAATAAAAAATGATAAGTTATCTCAAAACCACCATGGTAGAAGATAGAAAACTTAGGGATGAATAATATTAATATACAAAAAACCCAGATATTCTTAATTATAGATAACTTGAGACACCAAGTCCCACTTATCAACTGCCTTTCCAATAAAAGTAATCTTTCACACACATCAACCCAAGAATCCAAATTACCCAACTAAACCATACCCATGACATCTCATTGACTATGGTGGGGGAATTTATCCTCGCAAAGACAAGTTTCAATCAGGGTGTAGAAACCCCCTGATGGAGGTCCCTATCCTCATTAAACAATTTCATAAAACGAGGGATCACATAAATCCATAAATAGAGTACTGACACCAAAATGATTAATGTATCACTTATCAGGTGAGTAACACACTCTATTGAACATGTATAGGACCGACACCTTGTTGGGTCTAAGTGAGTACTAACTCCACACCAAACTATAAGAAACCTACAACATATGAATATGGGGAGTACATAACTCAAAATACTTACAATGGATTCACACCCTATAATTAACATGAATTCATGGGATTACCAATCCTTTGGTAACACTCCACTCATTCTGCCGGAACCTGTACATTATACCTATGGTGATAAAGAATAAACCTTACCAAAATATGATATACATGACCTAATTTTGTCTAAAAGATTGATCAATTATTCTACATGTGGTAAAATATTTGGATTATCTATCTTCTCTCTCTAAAGTTACATATTGATTAAAATATCCATACCCATGAAGCTATTATTTTGGGTTATTCTCTTTAGGTAACAACTTAGTCATGGAGTGAGACATATAGTCACACTACAATGTCTAACCAAAATTTTTTATACCATAATAGAAACTCCTCACATCACAATCAGTGGCTATTATGATACTTTATGTGTCAAAATACACATGTTCATACTAAATCCATCACTTTTACATCATATCTAAAACCTCTATGTCATGGTAGACATTATATGATATTAAAGTTAGATATGAAGAATCTACATAAGATTAATACATTTTTAGTCTTATATACCACAAGTAAGTGGGGATCTAATTATAATGAGTAGTGTTAAGGCATGATCCTATTGTAATGGATAGGTTAAAACCCATGAAACCTTAAATTATTGTGTGGTATACCATGTAAGAGAGAAACATCACCCTACACAACACAAATATGTCATTATCATCAATTCGATCTAGTAATATATCCTCCTTGTTTTTCCTTTACAACTATAAACCTCTATTATGCTCCACCGTCATAAGTTATAGTGACTTACACTTAACCATTCCATAATAAGAATAAGGAATTAGATAAAAATATTTGGCTTTGATATATAGAAAATGAGAAACCATTCATTAATGTTCTTCCCAAAAGAAATAAGGTTCCTAAAAGGAATGATACAGAATTACAATAATAATATGATAAAGATATGATGAAAAAAGTATATGGATTCATTATTAAATCGTTCGAGCATAGTGAATGTGATAAGAAAATATTCCTAAGTTGAATTTTTTTTCATGTAATTAGTATGGATCTATACTCTATGAGCATAATTGGATCACTAAATAGTCATTATTAATCAAAGGATCATCTAGGATGACTAGGGAACTGGAAATACACCACATAAATCCAATAAATCAAGAGGAAGAGAGGAAACTTAAAGGGATAGAGGGTTCAAACACAATTTATAATGTAAATTCATGATATCCCAATCATGATAAAATATTAATTATTATAGAGAAACACTTTAAAGTTAAATAAAAACTATGGTAAAAAGGATTCATCATGTTGAAATTACCCTTGGTCAATAAAATATCAAAAAATTGTGGTGTGATGGAACCCCCTCATTTCACTTCAAATAACTCAGTAAATCCTCATTATATTCATATGGATCAACCTCAATATGGAACAACAATAGGTTTCATGACACAACATATAAAAATCTAGATATTGTGGTGTGAACTTCACACCTCATTGACCAGACTCAAATGATAGCCACATTTAAAACCAATTTTAATTGTATAATGCACCTACATATGACAAAATCGAGGGTGTCACACATATTTCTACTCTAATGTGATATTAACTAAAAGGTAAAAAAATATCCATGTTGCAACCTAGGTTACCAAAATTTAAATTGAAGAATCATTGAACATACCATAAAACCACATTTAAGGTAATTCATCAACTAAAAAAAATCAAATAAATATTTTAGAGAAAAAACCAGGTTTTTACAAAGATTGAAATATTTTCATGACATAGTGGATTACGTAATCAAAATATATAAATAACTAATTTGGGATATCTTCTCTTAACACATGATCAAGATTCTCATAATTCCCATTGTTGTTTCCAATTTATCAGGGGATGAAAACGAGTGCCAAGGGTCTCACTTAAGATCATATTAATGATTTAAATAACAAAAGATAACATATTACTGAGTTAAAATGATATCTCATATAAAAATTAATCAACCAAATATATAGAGAACTACTAAAATCTCAAAATATAGATAAAAAACCACATGATCAACAACATAGTCATAATATAAATGAAAATAAAATAAATTCACCACTAACACCATGTGACACATGAAATAATTAAAATGATACATCCCCTTTCACTCAATAATTAGGATAACATTCTATTCAATATGAATATAAGTTTTTTTATCCCTAACTATAAAATATACCTAGGGAAGAAAATCTATATATATATATATATTAAGGAGTGTATATAGAGTGTGATTGAACATTCCTAAGAGGATTCCAGAAAATTATCTATGTATAACCTTTATAAATAAACCGCAACATGTTAGTTTGAACTTTAAATGTGGAATAATTTTATTATTTTTATGTAGAAAACCGTATCATGGAAGAATTATAGTGAAAAAATTACCTCAAAGGAAACTAAGGGAAACATGTTTAATAAATTAATATAACTGCATTAATGTTTATATAAATAAAAATAGTTATTTTTTCTAGAATATATCAAATAATACTGCAAGAAAACCTTTAAGACTAGAGTAGGGGAACCTAATAATCTTATTATTACACAATTTCCTTAGGGATTTATTTCTATGGGACTATGAGTTTTATATGGTTTGGTATCTAAGTGATAATCATTTCTACAAGGTTTTTTATAAGGGAGTGACAGGTCCCTATGGTTATACCTCTTATGAAGAACCATATCCTCATGGTATTCATGTTATATTGAACCAAAATATATCATAGGGACCTTCCTTAGTACCCAAGGTATCCCCATGAAGTGTTTATAATAATCAACGAGTTTACATAATTCTAAACTAAATGGATATAATAACTCATTATTCAATGTTCAAAAATTATTTACTTATAAATTAATTTTCCCATGAGGAACTTCTATAATAAAAATAGGTATGGGTAGTTCAATATATATTATCTAAGGATATTATTTTATCATTATGCATAATTTATCATCAAACAAGTCCCTTTATGTGTGATTCATCACAAATTGATTGTAATTTAACTTATATAATAAACTATATTATAAATATTATTAAAATTACAACCACCCCATTAATCATTAGAATATTTTATTAAAGAATTTCAAAAAATAATTATAAATTATATCTATGTGTTCCATTAAAACTTTTTCATTTAATTCATCAAAAATGAAATTTAATATAACATGGAAAGGGAAATTTAACTCAAATTTTTATTTGATATGGATGGAATCATATTAAGTGACAATACAAATAAAAAACATGTAATAAGAAAAATATATTAAAATGGATGTTCTAACCATGGATCTTAATCAAATTGAAATTTATAGCCATATCTTTCAATTTTTTTTCACCAAATATTCTTTATATCTAGTTCTATAATGACATAAGATTCACCTATGGTTGGTATGAAGATGGTTTCATCAACAGAATCCATAAAAATGGTTTTTGGATATACAAGAACAAATCACTTATCACCACATCAAATTTGGTTCTTTTCTTGTTGGTGATTCACCCTTGGTTGATGGGCCAGTACTTAAAATAGTCATGTTGTATTCATTAGTCATGTGGCATAGGGTATTAAGTAATATTCTCCAATTAGATCAATGACAATGTCATCGGTGGTTACTGATTTCATAAAGGGGTGACACATTATAAGAAATATGGAAAACATCATCTTAAATTTTGTATCCCATCAAAATATAGTTATTTAGTCGTGATTTGGGTGGAATATAGGTTCTATTGTATATTGAAATCAAAATTTCTATTTATATCATAACAAATTATTAACAGAGTTTCCTTTCTATTTTTATTTATTGAAATTTGTTTCCTTCAAACAAAAAAGAGGCCAAAATACCATGTTATCCCCATGAAATGAATAAAAAAACATGAGATCAATTCAAGAATACTCATAAAAATGTTCTAAGTATTATATATATTATTAGTATCATTGAAAATATTATTTTAAGAAGTATGTACTCATGGATAAATAAATAAAGGTAAATATAAAAATAAACTTACCTCTTTTATCAACTCAACCATTTATGGTTGGTGTTATTACTATAAAACCATCATTAAAAAACTATAGAATCACTATTTTTTTAAATTATGAGAACCTAAAAACCATACAAATTTTAATGGTCCAAAAGATATATTCACTATTTAAAAACCCATCCTGAAAGAGTATCAGATCTAAGGGAGTCTAAATAGATTACAGATGACACCCCTTACCTAAACAAAAATAATCCATATAGGATTTGGGTGTTTTAATATGGTATGGAAAACTAGACATTATCCTTGAACCCTAATTTAAAATTCCCATAGGAAATAATCAGATAAGTAAGAAGGGTTGTAAGAATATGGAGAAGAGATACTAACTTAGAAAACCTGATGGATCTACATGGGAGGAAGAATTAAAATTTTAATATGGGATTAACTCCCCCTCTGTGAAATATATGATTGGGAGGGTAGGGGTTAAATGAGGGTCTCTCCCATATTTACATGTTTAATTGTTTATATATCAATATTAATAAACCAAAATATATGACACTTAATTATAGATATATTTCATAATAAAATTGAAGTTAAACATTTATAACAATATAAATTAACCATATGAATATATTAACAACATGAAAATAATATTTTAATAAAAAATTAATTAATTATGAAATGCCTCATGAAGTTAGAAAAAAAAAATTTATGTTTTATGTCAACCTTTAGGAATGCATAGATTAGTTTCACACTTCCCCAAACCACGATCCAACCATGAATTACCTATTTTGACAATACATATAACACTAAATAGTTGTATTATATCATTTAACAATGCATGAATATACCATACATTCACAAAAACATTTCAAAATAATTTAAAAATACCCAGTATTTTAACTCAATGATAATAGTATAATAATCATATATCCAAAAAAATGTGGGGTGTTACATGAAACATGTCATGCCAAAATGAGGAGAATATGGTTATTTGTTACATTTATTATCAGGGAAGATGAAAGATTGCACCATGTAGGAAAGTTAACATACCATGACATGTTGTGTATAACTAAATTCATAGCTTTTGGGAAAGGCATCAAACTACAATATCCATGTAATGGATATCGATTTTAAAAGAGTTTTATGGATTAATTTTGTTCCTAATAAAGTGTATCGTTGTTGTTTTCACCCATTTAAGGGATTTAGAGTGCCTCAGGGGCTATTTTTTTAAAAATTATTCATGTTTGTATCCAAAATATTGTATCATGTAGTATTCATAATGTGTAAATACAGTTAACAACTTAAATAACTCAAGAAAACTATATTCATTCTTCTAGTATTTGTTTATAGTGTTAACTATATGATCACTTCATGAATGACCTTCTAGTAAATTTTTTAGCGTTATAATTATTACTTTATCTTGGACCATATTTATTTTTATATCTCACCACTCTCTACCCTCACTCATGATCTTAGCTATGTAAGGGCTTCTATTGGATGATTGGATATCCCTACCCTTCATATCTTTCTCTATTGAAGTTTTATTTTCTGGTGGTTTTTCTTGGTAAGTTTAAGAACATATATTCTTTAGACACTTCCTCCTCCTCCTGTTTCTTGGTTCCCCTTTCTAAAAGCCTAATATAAATATTTTAGGCCTTATTTTAGGGATTTGGTGTATTGGGATTGGTTTAGGTGGTTTATCTTATAGATCATTTTTCATTAACCATATTATGGTATTCCCATTCAATTTAACATTTATTACATAAAGTCCCACATCTCAATTTTAACATGGCTATGTGTGTAGCTATATGATAACTCAACATATAGTAGAAATGTGATTGGGTTAGTGTGTATAGAGATGGTTAAAACTATACAGGGGGAGGGTTGAGTTTTAATTTGATTAAAGTATGTATTTCTCTTTGGTTTATTATTGATAATAGGTTTATTACCACGATAGGTATGACCTTGGTGAGGAATTCACGATCATTTGATGCTGGGATGATTTGTTAAAATGATATACATAATTGGGTAATAAATTTTATTTCTTATTGTGGCTTTTAGTGCATGTTTTTTTAGCTTCATGTGTTTGATGTGACCTCCCTTGAGCAAGCGTGGATGGATGTGTTTTCTTGATGTGACCTCCCTTGTGTGGTCATGGATTAGTTTGTGTTCTTGATGTTACCTCCATTGAGATAGTGGTGGTAGGTTATTATTCTTGATTTAATCACCCTTGAGTGTGCAGTGATGGATCAATATTCTTGATGATGTCATGACCAAATAAATAAGGATTGTTCATGTTTTATATGTGCTACCAAGGTTCTAATAAATGTTTTTTCTAGAATTTGGTTTAAGTGGTAATTATTGGAGATTCATTGTGGAATTTTTAGTGCAAGACAACAAATATTTTGTTGTTTATTCGTTTATTTAATAAGTTCGGTAAAAAAATCCGCATATTTACATGTGATTTATTCTTCCTAAGGGTCCATTACTGGTTTCCTATTAGATTTATTCTCACACCATGAAAAGAAATCTCAATGCCCATGAAAAATTTATGATTAGTGATATAGAAAAGGGAAATGGCCCAATAAAATATTTATATTTATATTCTTATGGAATTTGATTGAGGCAATTCTAGGACATGGTTTGGGATCTTTTACAGTGATTCTAATTTTATTGTTTTTTATCTTTTTTTTCTATATATATATTTACCCTTAACATGTGGTAATCTCTTTTGACCCGATGTACTGGATATTAAATTTCATTTTTCATTTAACAGGATGTTGTTATCATTACTTTTTCTTTGACTATTCCTATTATTCATTATCCATTACAACTTCTGAATGTTTTTACTATAAAAAACATATGATACATAGGGAATAATATCCTCAGGGTACCATTTAGGCCCACATTACTAGTCAGAAGCCTCTTCTGTATTGGGTTGCGCAAAGGAGACCATGTATCACCTATATCTCAAATAGATTGATTAAAGTTGAAGTGTTACAAAGTGGTATCAAATACCATTTTCATTTTCTTTTGTGATGGTCTAGGGATTGATGGAATATAGAAGGTTGGATAGGAATCGGGTAGTGGTGATAAGCTCATGAATAAAGACAACTTTTTTAGTTCTCTAAGTCACTAGGGAAGTGGTATTTATTTTATTGGTTGTGTGGTGATAGTTTATGATGTTATTCAGTTTTATTATTTTTTATAGTTTATGGGATTTTTTTGGACCAGTTAAAATGGTTTGGAGAGTTCATTCATCATGGAAAGGTGTGTTAGTCCACATGTCATACACTTAATACATTGTGATTAATATAGTTTTAATCGAAATAAATCACAAAATTATATAGACTATGTATTATTAAATTAATAATTAGAAAAATTTAATTAATATACCCTAAGAATTAACATGCTTCTGTCAAAATGATTATTGATAATGTATAGGTACATAATATTTTCCATTGACTATGGGTAGGTTCGAAGGGTATATTCCTAGTGGTTGTGAGAAGTTGTATGTTTTGGTATCTTAGAACATTTGGTGTTAGAATTTCTCAATTAATTTCTTAATTATTTTAATTCAGAATATATTTCGGTAATTTTAGAGTTTTGTTTTGAATTTCATATAATTACACCAGTTTAGTGTCCCACAGTACCACTAAGGGACTTAGGGGAGGACACTCCTATTATAACTGTAACATCCCAAGTAAGTAATGAATAATAGATATTTTTATCTATGTCTATTTATTAATTAGATAGTGTTTTAGAGGCTTAAAATGAGAATAAATCCAATCTCAAGCATGGAATACTCTAATATTTTTAAAAGATTGTTTTACCGCCTTTTGATGGAGAACAATTTTTAAATCTAACTTTTGACAATTTTATAAGATATATTTGTCAAAATAAACTTATTCTTTATGACTGGGACATTGAAATTTACTTTGGATAAATTTCTAGTATTTTTCTGATAATGTTCATTTTTTAATGAATAGTGAAAAGTGTTGTATTTTAATTCAAAACCTCTTTTTAATATAATTTATTTATATAGTTAGATTATATTTTTAATTTGTTTTAAAGTGAAATTATAATATATTTTTACCATTTAATCCAATGGTGGTCATTGGAATTAATATCACTTTGAGATTGGACATAAATGAGTGTCAATCTTTTGATAGGTATTGTTTCTTAAAAACACGCTATTTGATTTGACAACGGGGTTTAATTATAAAATTAATTAATGAAACTTCAATGTTATGAATTTGGTAAAATAGACATAATTTTTGAATTCGGAATATCAAATATATATTAGGGTGAATTTTCTGTATTTTTCTGAAAAACCTTAATTTTTGATGAATAATGAAACCACAAAGTGGTAGTTACAAAAACTGATTTTTCGTTTAAATGGAAGTTTACCACTTCTGTGATTTGAATTTCAAAAATCCAATATAAATTATTTTCAGTATTAAGTAAAATGTGGTTCAATGGGATAAACATAATTTTTGATGAAAAGTAACTTTTATGTTTTATTAATCGCGATTAAAGGGAAATTAGTGTGATATAAGGTAAAAATGATATTATAATAAAATGAAAACATCTAGACACTTGTCCTAACCCCATTGGATGAGTCATGGCCGACCCATACAACCCATGGGTCGATTTTTGGGACCCCGTGGTGCCACTTGGGTAAGATAATGATATTAATGCCTTTTATTTAATGTAAAAGTAAAAATGACACAAACATGTATTGTTTTACTAAAAAAAATTTTACATGGGGTTATAAAAGTCAAATTTTTAACTATAAATAGTCATTGTAAAGCTAAAACGCTTTCCTACATCATATTATTTTTTTTATAATTTTTAGACAGTAAATAAATTAAATTATTTATGACATCATAATGATGCAGTGATTACCTCATTATTTAACGATTTAAATAAAATGGAAAGGTAATGTAAAATCTAAGACCTACACATGTCAAAAACCTATTGTATGGGTGGATTTAGAACCCTTATCACCTTATCCTCGAATCACATCAATGTGAGATCTTTAAAATCCGAAACTCATTTGAAAATAATGTAACATTTTATACCTTTCCAAGAGTGCCCCTCCTCTCCTCTTATAAAAGGCCCCCACCTCTACCACCTTACCCACATCTCTCAAGACTTTGGCTCAGACAATCTCTAATAATTTTTTCTCTCCACATCCCTCTCCTCATCCTAGAAGCCTTTCCTTAGGCAGGAATCTCTTCAAGAAAACCTTTTGGTTCAAACCAAAGGGAGTTACCCGATTTTAGGGTAATGTCTTTACTTGTGATCTTTTGTTTTATTTTGCTTTCCAACCCCCTAAACTCTTTTTATTCCTTTATTTTGTAACAGAAACATAATATTCAATATACTAGGATTTTTTTATAATAAGTATTAGAGCTACACTTACACACACCTACATCTAATGGTTAAAGAACATACTGTTTCCGTGGATGGAGAATTTCTGCCTCACGAAACGATGATTGTTCAATACTCTTATAACACCTTAAAAGGTGGCCATTAAGATGTAACTATATTTATATATGATATATAATATGTTTATGTTTTTCTTAAGCTTCTTTATTTTTCATTTACGGCATAACTTTATGGTTTCCATTATGGGTAAACGCGATATCTTCATTTTAGGAAGTGCGGACTACCACCCCTCAAAGAAATTTGATTCGTTAATACCATATGTGGTACGTATAAAGGATATATTTAATGATATTATATATGATTCTGTACTGGAATTATAATACTATTATGTATCGCTATGTTTTAATTCCATTAAATATGAAATAGATATGGAAGTAGCGTTCATGCCTACGTACGACTTACCGTCTCTATGAACGGTGCATTTCATTTCTTATCCACAAATATAATGTAATATTATAAGTACATATATATAATGGATATATATTGTGTATGTTATATATAAATGATGAATATAATTCTGTAATTAAAATATACATATCTCTCATTTAGTTTTAATTCCATTAATATGACCTAGAAATGAAAGTAACTTTCACGCGTACGTACGACTTACCGTCTCCATGAACGGTGCATTTCATTTGTTACCTCTAAATGATTATGTAATATTATAAATGAATTTATATAATAGATATATATTATATATATGATATCTACATAATGAATATAATTCTGGATATAATGGATATATTACCCCATGAACAAACTTGTAATTATAAAGTGTTTATTTTTGACTCAAGTACCAATGATCTTTAAAATGACCGTTATTAACTTAAATAATTACATAGTGTTCATGACATAGTAATAAGTGATATAAAATGAATAATGAACGTGAAAAAGGTTCTTAAGCAGGTAAAAATTAACTCAATTTTATTATTCAGGAGATTAATGAACGATTGAGTCAAGTCGGACCCGAGGTAAGGGACTTCATCTCAATCTCCTTTCATTGAGGCATATTTTGTTCTAATATAAGGACTTCTTTTATACGGTGTATAAACCCCTTTGAATTTTAATTTTATACAAAATGAATCTTTTTATACGATGCATTTTACAAAATGACAAAAAGGAATGTTTCTTTTTACGTACGCTGTGACAACGACCTTTTCCGCCGCCGCGAGTATTATTTGGTCTTTGGCTTCCTCAACAAGCCGTAATGTTTTTAAAATGAAATAAATACCATATACTCTTTTATGTATTTTGGTACTGAAAATGGTTTTGATAATGGATTTCTTATGTCAATATATTTAAGTGATATATTGTGATCAAAGTGTGGAAATGTTTTCTTTCCATTATATTTGTTTTATGTATTATGATTTTATAATGGTACGTAGACATTTGACGGGTGGTTACGTGATAAACCATATGATGGGTGGTACCATGAATACCAGGATTGGTGGTTACTTTATAACCTCCAATGCATTGGGTATGGAAGTCGGTGGTATGGCTATTCTATTAAGTGATATGTGTTGAAGTCGACCGTATGGTTATTCTATTTAAGTATGTTTATGTCCCAAGTTACCTTTATATGTTATGTGTTCTTTAAATGGGTTTTATGGTAATATTTTGGTTACAAAAGGGTATGTAATGATATTTTATTCAGTGAGGAGTATTTACCACTCCATAAAGGTGAAAAGTATTACATTGATAAAGTATTCATGGTTTACTTGTTGTTTTGAAAAAATAACAGTTTTCCTTCTTTGTGTATCCCTTAATGAGCTTTTTATGCTCACCCCAAGTTTTTTTGAAATGTTTTTCACAGGACTTAATGTGGAATAGGGTCATGTATGAGATCAATGAAAAGTCATGCTATCTAAAACGTGGAACTAGACATGTTTTTTTAAGAGTTTTTATTTAATGGAAACTTAGTAGAAGTGTCTACTTTGTAATCTTTTGAGATGTAATAGTTATGTCCTAATTATCTAAAACTCTAAACCTGAAAATATACTCAATGTGAGTTATTCATTTAATTCAATAATAAGTATAGTTTAAGGCCAGGGCCTTATAGTTGGCATCAAAGGTCAGTTTAGACAACTTTAGGAGTTAGAAAAGTGTTAAATTATTAATTAATTTATGGTATAATTGAAATAATATAGCATTTACAGATTAACATGTTGCTTCGCCTATGATATTTATGTGTCTAGAATGGTTCTTCGAAAAGGATACAGGTAAGTTGTACTAGGATGGTATACAGATGGAAATGAACTTCTAAATCAGTATCATGAGATGGTCAGAATCAGAATTGAACAGGTTGTTCCAGTGATGGCTCAATTGGCTCAGGTGATAAATCGTGATTGTGTTCATTGATGATATTTTGGTGTTTTCTAAAATTAAAGAGGAGCATGAAAGTCATTTAAGGGTTATCTTGCAAACCTTAAAATAAAAGAAACTGTATGGGAAATTCAGCAAGTGTGTGTTTTGGTTACAACAAATTTCTTTCCTTGGTCAGATTGTTTCAAAAAATGGCATAACTGTTGATCCTACTAAAACAAAAGTTATTGAATAATGGCCAAGACCCACAAATATAAATGAGACCTATAGTTTTCTTAGTTTGGCAGGTTAGTACCAAAGGTTTGTTGAAAATTTTTCATGATTATCTAGTCCAATGACTAAGCTAACTCGGAAGGGTGTTAAGTTTATCTGGACAAAAGAATGTGATGATTGTTTTCAGGAGTTGGATAGAAGATTGGTGAATGCACCAGTTTTGGCACTTCCTTCCAGGAATGGTGATTTTGTTATCTACAGGGATGCTTTGTTGAATGGACTTGGTTGTTTCCTTATGCAGAATGATCAGGTTATTGCTTATGCTTCACGTCAGTTGAAAACTGATGAGGTAAATTACCCTACACATGACTTGGAATTAGCTGTTGTTGTTTTTGCTCTAAAAATTTGGAGGCATCATTTTTATGGAGTAAAGTGTGAAATATATACTGATCAAAAAATTTTAAAGTATATATTCACTCAGAAAGAATTGAACATGAGACAGAGGAGATGGCAATAATTAATCAAGGATTATGATTGTACAATTCATTACCATACGGAAAAAGAAAATAAAGTGGCTGATGCTTTGAGTCGAAAAAGTAATGCTTCATTAACCATGATATGTTTGGAATGAGATGCTTTGGTTTTTGATTTGATGAACTTTGGCATAGAAGTTGTTGGTGTAGGAAGTTCTTCTGTTTTGTTTCAGGTATTAGTGAGATCATACCTATCAGACAGAATTAAGCAAGCGTAGAAGAAAGATAGTGGGTTGCAGAAAAAGGTAGAACTGGTTCAGAAGGGTAAGTTGCCTGAATTTAACATTTATAATGATTGTGTTTTGAGGTTTGGGAAGAGATTATGTGTGCCTGGTGATTCACAATTGAAGAATGAGTTGTTATGTGAGGCTCATTGTTCCCCGTTTTCAGTTCATCCTGGTAGTACTAAGATGTACAGAGATCTGTGGGAGTATTACTGGTGGGATGGAATGAAAAAAGATATTTCTGATTTTACTGTGAAGTGTTTGACTTGTCAGTAGGTTAATGAAGAGCGGTAGTTACCGAAAAGAATGCTTCAGTCATTACCGGTTCTAGAGTGGAAATGGGAAAATATATCCATGGACTTTGTTGTGGGATTACCGAGGACATCTCGAGGTAATAATGCAATCTGGGTTATTGTTGATCGATTGACTAAATCTGCTCATTTCCTTCCTATTCGAGATACTTTGTCTCTAGATCAATTTTTTCAATTATATCTTAAATAGATCATCAGGTTGCATGGAGTTCCCCTATCCATTGTATCTGATCATAATCTTAGGTTTACTTCTAACTTTTGGAAGGGACTTCAGAAGTAGTTGGGTACTGAATTAAATTTTAGTACATCTTTTCATCCTCAATCAGATGGGCAGTCAGAACGAACAATTCAGAATTTGGAGGATATGCTATGTTATTGTTCGATGGATTATCTAGGAAGTTGGGACCAACATATTTCTTTGGTTGAATTTTTATATAATAACAGTTTTCATTCCAGTATAAAGATGGCTCAGTTTGAAGCATTATATGGTAAACAATGTCGAACTCCAGCTTTTTGGGATGGAGTAGGTGAAAGGAAGCTGATGGGACCAGAATTGGTAGAAGAGATGGCAGAAAAAGTTCAGTTGATTCAGAAACACATGAGAACAGCTCAGAGCAGACAGAAAAGTTATGCAGACAACAGGAGGAAGGATCTCTCTTTCTAGGTAGGTGATCATGTTTTTATCAAAGTCTCACCATGGAAAAGTGTGATGTGATTTGGTAAGAAAGGAAAGCTGGGTACAAGGTTTATTTAACCAGATGAAATTTTGTAGAAAGTTGGATCAATTGCTTACCGAGTGGCTTTACCTCCGAGTTTATCTCATGTACACAATTTTTTTCATGTTTCGATGTTGAGAAAGTATATGCCAGATCCATCTCATGTTTTGAGCCCAGAGGTAGTTCAGTTAGAAGAGAATATATCTTATGAGGAACAACTGGTTCAGATTCTTGACTGTAGAGAGCAAGTGTTGCAGAATAAGGTAATTATCAAGGTAAAGGTTTTATGAAAAAACCATATGGTTTTTGAGGCAACGTGGGAATATGAAAATGCTACGAGGGATAAATACCCACACTTATTTTGATAAGTGAATAAAATTGCGAGTAAAAAATTTCCAAAAGGGGGGAAGGATGTAACATCCCTAGTAAGTAAGGAATAATAGATATTCTTATATATTTCTATTTATGAATTAGATAGTGTTTTAGAGGCTTAAAATGAGAATAAATCCAATCTTAAGCATGGAATACTCTAATATTTTTTAAAGATTGTTTTACAGCCTTTTGATGGCGAACAATTTTTAAATCTAACTTTTTACAATTTTATAAGCTATATTTCTAAAAATAAACTTATTCTTTATGATTGGGACATTGAAATTTACTTTGTATAAATTTCGGGTATTTTTCTGATAATGTTCATTTTTTAATGAATAGTGAAAAGTGTTGTATTTTAATTCAAAAACTCTATTTAATATAATTTATTTATATAGTTAGATTATCTTTTTAATTGGTTTTAAAGTGACATTAGAATATATTTTTACCATTTAATACAATGGTGGTCATTGGAATTAATATCACTTTGAGATTAGACATAAACGAGTGTCAATCTTTTGATATGTATTGTTTCTTAAAAACACTCTATTTGATTTGACAGCGGGATTTAATTATAAAATTAATTAATTCAACTTCTATGTTATTAATTTGGTAAAATAGACATCATTTTTGGATTCGGAATATCAAATATAGGTGAGGGTGATTTTTTGGTATTTTTCTGAAAAACCTTAATTTTTGATGAATAGTGAAACCACAAAGTGGTAGTTACAAAAACTGATTTTTCGTTTAAATGGAAATTTACCACTTCTGTGATTTGAATTTAAAAAATCCAATATAAATGGTTTTAATTATTAATTAAAATGTGGTTCAATTGTATAAAAATAATTTCTGATGAAAAGTAACTTTTAAGTTTTATTAATCGCGATTAAAGGGAAATTAGTGTAATTTAAGGTAAATATGATATTATAATAAAATGAAATTATCTAGAAAGTTGTCCTAACCCTATTGGATGATTCATGGCCGACCAAGAAAACCCATGGGTTGATTTTTGGGACCCCATGGAGCCACTTGGGTAAGATAATGACATTAATGCCTTTTGTTTAAAGTAAAAGTAAAAATGACACAAACATGTATTATTTTACTAAAAAAATTTTTACATGGGGTTATACAAGTCATATTTTCAACTATAAATAGTAATTGGAAATATAAAAATAGTTCCTACATCATAGTATTTTTTTTAATAATTTTTAGATATTAAATAAATTAATTTATTTATGACATCATGATGATGCAGCGATTACCTCATTATTTAACGATTTAAATAAAATGGAAATATAATGTAAAATATAAGACCTACACATGTCAAAAACCTATTGGATGAGTGGATTTATAACCCTTATCACCTTATCCTTGAGAAACATTAATTTGCGACCTTTAAAATCCGAAAATCCTTTGAAAATAATGTAACATTTTATACCTTTCCAAGAGTGCCCCTCCTCTCGTCTTATAAAATCCCCCCCTCTACCACCTTACCCACACCTCTCAAGCCTTTTGCTCGGACAATATCTGATAATTTTTCTCTACACATCCCTCTCCTCATCCTAGAAGCCTTACCTTAGGCAGGAAGCTCTTCAAGAAACCATTTTGGTTCAAACCAAAGGGAGTTACCCGATTTTAAGGTAATGTCTTCACTTGTGTTCGTTTGTTTTATTTTTTATCCTCAAACCCCCTAAACTCTTTTTATTCCTTTATTTTGTAAAAACACCAGTATCTTCAATATACTAGGATTTTGTTATGATAAGGATTATATCTACACTTACACACACCTACATCTAATGGTTAAAGAACATACTATTTCCGTGGATGGAAAATTTCTGCCTCATGAAACGATGACTGTTCAATACTCTTATAACACCTTAAAAGGTGGCCATTAAGATGTCACTATATTTATATATGATATATAATATGTTTATGTTTTCCTTAAGGTTCTGTATTTTTCATTTACGACATACCTTTATGTTTTCCATTTTGGGTAAACGCAATATCTTCATTTTAGGAAGTGTGGACTACCACCCCCTCAAAGTGATTTGATTCGTTAATACCATATGTGGTACATATAAAGGATAGATTTAATGATATTATATATGATACCATACTGGAATTATAATACTGTTATGTATCATTATGTTATAATTCCATTAAATATGAAATAGAAATGGAAGTAGCGTTCATGCGTACGTACGGCTTACCGTCTCCATGAACGGTGTGTTTCATTTATTATCCCCAAATGTAATGTACTATTATAAGTACATATATATAATTGATATAAATGATGTATGTTACATCTAAATGATGAATATAATTCTGGAATTAAAATATACATATCTCTCATTTAGTTTTAATTCCATTAATATGACATAGAAATGAAAGTAGCGTTCATGCGTACGTATAGCTTACCGTCTCCATGAACGGTGCATTTCATTTCTTACCTCTAAATGATTATGTAATATTATAAATTAATGTATATAATTAATATATATTATATATATGATATCTACATAATGAATATAATTTTGGATATAATAGATATTTTACCCCATGAACAAACTTGTAATTATAAAGTGTTTATTTTTGACTCAAGTACCAATGATCTTTAAAACGACTGTTATTAACTTAAATAATTAAATAGTGTTCATGACATGGTAATAAGTGATATAAATGGAATAATGAACTCGAAAAAGGTTCTTAAGCAAGTATAAATTAACTCAAGTTTATTATTCAGGAGATTAAAGAACGATCGAGTCATGTCGGACGTGAGGTAAGAGACATCGTCTCAATCTCCTTTCATTGAGGCATATTTTGTTCTAATACAAGGCTTTATTTTATACGGTGTATAAAACCCTTTGACTTTTAATTTTATACAAAAGGAATCTTTTTCTATGATGCGTTTTACAAAACGACAAAAGGGAATGTTTCTTTTTACGTACGTGGTGACAACGACCTTTTCCGCCGTCGCAAGTATTATTTGGTCTTTGGCTTCCTGAAAAAGCCGTAATGTTTTTAAAATGAAATAAATACCATATACTCTTTTATGTATTTTGGTATTGAAAATGGTTTTTATAATGGATTTTTTATGTCAATATATCTAAGTGATATATTGTGATCAAAGTGTGGACATGTTTTCTTTCCATTATATTTGTTTTATGTATTATGATTTTATAATGGTACTTGGACATTTGACAGGTGGTTATGTGATAAACCATATGATGGGTGGTGTCGTGAATACCAGAGTGGGTGGTTACGTTATAAGCTCCAATGCATTGGGTATGGAAGTCGGTCGTATGGCTATTCCATTAAGTGATATGTGTGGAAGTCAACCGTATGGTTATTCCATTTATGTATGTTTATGTCCCAATTTACCTTTATATGTTATTTGTTCTTTAAATGGGTTTTAGGGTAATATTTTGCTTACAAAAGGGTAATTAATGATATTTAATTCAGTGAAGAGTATTTACTACTCCATAAAGGTAAAAAATATTACTTTGATAAATTATTCATGGTTTACTTGTTGTTTTGAAAAACTAATAGTTTTCCTTCTTTATGTATCCCTTAATGATCTTTTTATGCTCACCCCAAGTTTTTTTGAAATGTTTTTCACAGGAATTAATGTGGAATAGGGTCCAGGATGGGATCAAGGAAAATTAATGCTATCTAAAACATGGAACTAGACATGTTTCTTTTTAAGAGTTTTTATTTTATGGAAACTTAGTAGAAGTGTCTACTTTGTAATATTTTGAGATGTATTAGTTATGTCCTAATTCTCTAAAACTCTAAACCTGAAAAGATCCTCAATGTGAATTATTCATTTAATTCAATATTAAGTAAGGTTTAAGGATGGGGCCTTATAATAACACTATGTTATTTTTTTCAGGTACTCCTGTGTCCATGATTTTCTTACTATCCTTGTTTGGGTTCTTTTATATTCTATTAGGAGATGGATAACATTGGATAAGGAAAATGGTCTAATATTCATGGATGTTTGTTTAGTTGAATTAATGGAGTTTGGGTGTGAAGGTGTTAATTATATTTGAGGGGTTCTCCCTATGTACGGATAATGTCTGTGGGTCTTTTGTGTTCTTCTACTAAAATCTAGGCTATTTGTTGTATTCTTGGTTATTACACTCCATGTAAAGGTATTACATGCTATGTAATAGTCACAGGCAATATTCTATTAAATAAGTTCACGGTGTGAAAGGATTACATGCCATGTAAAGGGATTACATGTTGTGTAACAGTCACAATGAAGATATTGGGAAATAGGTTTAGGGTGTGAAAGGATTACATTACAAGTATTTGTTTGAGGTCCTGTAATAGAAAAAATGGGTTTTTATCTAAAAAATGTGATGCAGTTTTTTGGTGATTTTAGCCTTCACGGAATACACAATATTTAATGGTATTACACTCCATGTAAACTTTCTTCATGTATGTTTTAGGTGATGGACATCTAATTTATTTTTCATTTCACCTACAAACATCAGTCTCTTGACTCAGAGCTCCCCCTAAATGAGTTTGGGTGATTAAATCTCTTATGGAACATTTTTTTAGTGATCGTTCATTTGGTTTATTGTAGTGAAACTCTTTGAGTAAGTATTATTTCTATTTCTTCTTTGAATTTGGTTTCAACTACAATTTTGGAAGCATTGGTCTTCAGATTCTTTATTGGATGGTGTTTTTTATCGATCATTTTCAGTATCTTATCACTTATTCTCTTTAGAAGGATAATCTATTGGTTTCCAATAATAGTTTCCAAAGGATGGTAGGTTTATACCACATGAGTGGGTTAATTTAATTAATTTTTTATAATTCTAGTAAATTTAATTTTTGTTTTCATTGATTTTAAGTGATTTGTGGTTTCAAAATATTCCATGAAAAATAAATTTTTTAAAGGGGTTTTTCATTGAATTTTTTCTTGATTTTGAAATATATTTTTAAACAATGAAGTAGATTAGATTGGATTTTAATTTTTTTTTATAAAATTTTGTGTATGTTTTTGAAATTTATTTTTTCAAATGGCACCTTGGGAACCTTGGGTGTATTTGGAAATGGACATGGGTAGCCTTAGTGTGTTTGAAACCACTAGGAGGTAACCTTTGGGATATCAGTGGAATGTGGTAGGACTCAATAATGGTTAGATACAATGTTATTACTTTTTAGTATCTTTAGTGTATAGTATACATATTCCTGTAGTATAGGTCCTAATATGACGTGATTCTCCATTTATGATTATTTATTTAAGGATTTTTTATCATGGATAGATTCACACGGGTTTTTATTTCAGTTTGTATCACATTGAATCTCATGATAGTATTTCATGGATATATATTTACTTTCTTACCTTATGATGCATGGATATTCATTCATGTTTTATCACTTCTAATTTTCCTATTTCAATATAAAAATATTAAATTATTTTATGAAAATCATAGGGAAAGTTATTTATAAATGGATTGGATTTTTGAAAATTATTTGTAAAACTATTTTTGTTTCAAATTCTATAACTATTTAATTCTTGATATTAAACATTGTATAGACTCTGTAGTGATATCCTTCTGGGCTTTGTTTTCACACACTAATTTTTCTTTTAGGTGGTTTTATATGTTTCATGGAAAGATATAGGTATAGGGAAGGGAATCATGTTTAATTTTGTCTTATCTTATTGATTCTTCCATCGGCTTGGGATAGTTTGGAGGTAGTAGTTTGTTACATGGAGACTTATGGTATTGTCTCGTTAATAAGTTTCTAGTTTAAACTATTCAATTAGTTATATTGATATGGTTTTATATTTTTCTTCAACTTTGTAATATGTTTGTATTTTAGATTTCAATATATTCAATGAATTATTTTATCTTAGTTCCGCCTCTCTAGGTGATTGATGCATTGGGTGTATAGTTTTTTTACCGTATTTGGGATGTTACAAAATTGTATCAAAGGAGGGATCATCCTGAAGTGTTATAACACTACCTAAGTTTTATTTTATTTCTTGGGTATACAAGAGTTAGGACTATTATAATTTATAGAGTATGTGTGGAAAAGGGGTCTGGATTTCTCACTTTTGTGACTAAACATGGGTTACCATGGTTGGTCAAGGACTTTTACAAGGTTTTAGACTTGGAGTTTATGGTCATTTGAATAAAATGTATGGGTTGTTTATTTAAATTCACCGTCATTTTTTTTATGTTTCGTATTTCATTGGTAGAATTAATAATTTATTTAACTTATCAATGTTTTAAATCATTGTTTTGAATTATAGGAGTTGTTTTATGATTTTGGAATGTGATATTATTATAATTGGTTATTGTCTTGTGATTATTATACAATGATTTTGAGAATATATCTTCCATATCCAAGAGTGGAAGCTATGAGATAGGTTCTTCTAGATAATCCTACAGTGGACCCATCATGGGTTGAATTTTTTATATGACCTGTTCAGAAAATGGGTCAAGTATGTTTTGGGAACCCAAGATGTTTGGTGGATTATGGATTGGATTTTACAAATAGATGACCACATATATTTCATGGAGACAAGGTACCCAAAGAATATAAAGAGTGGATTGAGCATATTAATAAGATATTCAACATCTTGATGATTCTTAAAGACTTTATGGTGGGTTTTTTTATGTCTAATCTCGAGGTACAAAAAACGAGATGGTGGGACTTTTTTATGCAAGCTATGTTTCAGGAGGATCTTACATGGTATTCCTTTAAGAACTTATTTAATCAATAGTTCTAACCTAAGATTTTATGAATGATGAATACCCAAGTTTTATTGACATTTAAGCAGGGGAACGATACAATTATAGAGTATTCTACTTGTTTTTTTTGAGTTGGTGCATTTGGAACCAGAGATTGTCACTAATGAGTACCTAAAGGCTCAGAGGTTTGAGTTGGTACTACGTCTTGAAATTTAGTTGTTATTTATTATAATTTTCTTTCTTTCCTTTTTGGATGTATTTGACAAATCATATTTGGTTGAGTAAAAAATCAGAGGAAATATGGGTTTGGGTGGAGCAATAGTTGATTCAGTTTATAGAAAAGATATTTCTCCAGGTCAGAAGAGGAAGCGAAAGGGTGGCCAATTTCTTTTACGACTAGTTTCAGGGGATTTTATAGGTAAACATAGGTTGTCTTATTCTAGTGTGTAATGTTAGGTAATACCAATTCTAACTATGCAGAGGCGCCCAAGACTTGTCATCTTTTAAGATGATCTGGCTATCTAAACTATTTTTCTGATATGATTTCCTAGAAAATTAGGGAACAAACCACATTTTCCAATGATTTTTAGGTTTATAAAGCTTCTTAGAAGGGTTTTGGATCCTATCCTTAAGATAGTCTTGATGTTCATTGGGATAATAAATCTAATGGAGGAGATGAGACTGTACGTCTTCATGTAATGGAGTATGTACCAGAGTAATTTGTAGCAGGGATGACTAAGTTATAGGTATGGTGTTTATCAAATATTATATGGTTCTAGATATTTTTTGATAAATTTGGTACTCATTATTTCATATCATCATAGTTATCTTATGTGTTGGTCTTTAATTTGGAACTTATGTCATACTTTTTGGATATTTCCACACCTTTGGGAAAGAGGTCCGAACAAGGCTTCAAGTGACCCATGTTTCATGTGATGATAGTTGAATTTGAGGTAGAGTGGAATGTACTAGTTCTTGTTATTAAAATCTTAAACTTGATTATAAACATGTTTTGGTTGATCAGTGTTATGTACCATATATAATTTTTTCACCACTTTGTACAGTTCTTATCTTTTGATGGGTCACTCTTTTAGTTCACGGTGAGTGTGACTCTAAATTAGGGAGGGTGGGCCCTAATATTCCTTATGTTGGGGTAATCTTATAGAAGTTATCAAAGATGTTTCTTGATGTAGTTCACCCTTGTTTGGGTGGTCGACTACCGACATGTGTGTGTGTGTTCACCCAAGGAATTTCTAGATTATTTTTCATGTTTTCCACCACAAAGAGAGGTCGATCATACTATAGACCCAATCCCAAGTAAGATGCCAATTTATAAACCATATTATTATATAGAATCAACTATTTTAGGGTAATATAAGGTAAATCTTGAGGAATAAGTGTAAAAATGATTTATTAATCATTGAATTTCACCAATGGCTTCACCTGTACTCTTTTCTAAAATTGCAGAAGAGAACATATGAATTTTTATTGAAAATAAATAGTGAAATCGAGGGACTGTTAATAAAAAATAACTTTTACCAAGTATTTATGAAATTTATGATCATATTTGAGTGGAATATTGGTTTTCAAGGATTGAACTTTATTTAGTGAGCCACCAATTGAGGTTATGAGAAAGGGATATACCTAAGAGATTGTCTAGAAGCTGGTATGGGAATTTTGATTTTCTGGTAATTCCATTCATTCTGGATAACACTCCTATGGTGTTTATGGATTTGATAAAGCAAATCCTTCATTAGTTCAAGGGATATTTTGTTTCTATGTTCATGGATAATATTTTGGTGTACTCCAAGTCAGAGGAGGAGCATATGAACCATTTGGATATCATTATTTGAACGTTGATGTAACATAATATATATGGAAATATTTCCAATTTTGAGTTTTGGATATAGGAAGTGATATTTTTTGGGGAATGTTATCTTTGATAGAGGAATATTAGGGGATCCTGAAGAGATACATGTTGTTATTTCTTTATAGAAGCCCTAAAATATGTTTGAGATCCGAAGGTTCTTGGGTTTTGATGGTCCCTCTAAGAAATGTTTATGGAATTTCTCCAAGATCACATATTCTAAAATATATTTAACCCATAAGGGTGTAATGTTTGAATGGAACAACATTTTTGAGAGATATTTTTGAGTAGATGATGGTGAGGTTGAATTCATCACCAGTTTTGATTCTTCTGGAACTGGGTTCAGGTTATGATTTTTTCTTCCATGTTGATAGTATTGTTTTGGGATATGTCATGTTTTAGGGGTAACATTTTGGGTCCCATGTCTCATGAAATTTGTGCCCTCATGGGAAGAACTACACTAACAATGATCTTGAGTTTGAAATAGTTATTTATGAACTCAAAACATGGTGAAACTAGCTCTTTTAGGAATGGTTTACATTGTATTCTGATCATAAGATCTTGGAATAATTTTCACTCCAAGAGATTTGAACTTATGGTAGAGATGACAGGTGTAGTATCTTTAGAAATTTTATATTGATATTGTATACACCCCTAGAAAGTGAAACTCCTTTTCTCATATTTTTTGTATAATATTAATAACAAAGTCTATGAGAAAACGATTGATTAGTGGTCTCTAATTAATTAGTTTACTAAGATGATATTGGGAGTGAAAGAGGATGGTGGAAAGTTATTCTTGGAATTGATGATATTGAAATCACCTTTTTATGAGATTTTTCATCTTGATCAGGTGATAGAAATAGATTTACAAAACTTTAATAAAATGATTTATGGATTGGAGACCCCGTTTGAGCAGTCTTGGACTCCTTGTGGTTATTTGTGCTTCTATAGTAGCGATGTTGTTTTATCTTCCATGAGCCTGTAGATTGTGGATAGTGGAAATAACTCATATAGTTCATTTCACCCTAGGGATACAATAATGATTCAGGATATGAAATTTTGGTATTGGCAGTCAAGTATGAGAGGATCGATTGTAGTTATTTTATCACAGTACCTTACTTGTTATAGAATCAAGGTGGAACTCCAAAGATCTGTGGACTTTTTGTAGCCCTTACCCATTTTAGTATGTAAATGGGATGATATTTATAGGGATTTCATCATTGTATTTCCATGTAATCCTTGTGGTAAATATTTTATTTGTGTGATCATTGGTCACTCATGAACTTTTTCCATTTCATCCCTATCAGGGAGACGATGAATGTGGAAAATCTTGGGGACTTGTATGTTTAAGAGACCAGGGAACATCATGGGATTACCTCTATGGTTGCTTTTGAAAGGTAAATTAGGTTCAAATTAATGTTTTGGAATGGTTTACAATAGACTATGAGATAGTATATTAAATTGAGCACGACATGTCATCCGCATATGGATGGAAACATAGAGAGATCTATCTTGTAACACCCCGAGATTTTATGAGATATATTCTTTTCAATTTCATTGATGTCTTTTATTGTACACTACACCAAGATTATATTGTACTATACGCAACATCAAAGGGATCTTGCAATACACTCTACCCTGACTTGGCTTGCATTACACACAATCGTGACCTTCCTCGATAGCGTGTGTAGTACGCAATACCGGGTTTCACTAAACAATGATATGTTATTAAAATATTATATAAACTACTCGTTATGACTAGAAATACCCACTTTTTGAAATTTTATAAATTTTATCTTTCAAAATGGACTTAATTTTTGGATTCGGAATATCTAAATTATCCTAGGGTGAATTTTTTGTATTTTTCTGAAAACTTTCAATTTTTGATGAATAGTGAAAACACTGAGTTATAGTTTAAAACCGAATTTTTATTTAAATAAGTATTTATTTTATTTAAATTTATTTTGGTTTAAAAATAGATACATAATACCTATATAAGTTAAATTTAATTCATTGGAGTCATTTTATAATAATTTTAGATATATAAAAATTTTATTGAACTTTTTACCGTCTCTTACCCACCTCCTATGAGAATTTGAAAATTTACATAAAACATAATTTTACCACTTCTGTGAGTGGAATTTAAAAAATCCTAGAGACACGGTTTATATCAGTAAGTAAAATTTGGTTCAATAGGATAAAAATAAATTTTGGGGAATAATAAGTTTTTTTACTTTTATTTACCACGGTTAAATGTAAATAGGGTAATTAAGGGTAAAAATGATATTATTATTACCCTAACACATGTAATAATTCTATTGTATAAGTGTAATTCGACCATAAACAACCTTAGTAATAAACTATGACCATTTAGGTCCACCTGGATTAGATTTGGACATTTATTTTTATTTTATTTAAATAAGAGTTAAAATAGTTAAATTTAAAGTTTAATAACTGAAACATTTTTAATATAGGGTTATACATAAGATAATTTCGACTATAAATATTCATTAGAAAGATAAAAAGATTTCATACGTAATTTTATTTTATTTATATATTTTTATACATTAAATAATTTAATTTATTTATGACACAATGATGATGCCGTAATTACCTTATTAATGAAATATTAACATAATTGATATTATAAATACCCAAATAAATGTAATTTGGGATTTTTTATGAATTAAACTAATTTAATAGGTTAATATAACATATTATATATGGTTATATGAATTTTATTCGAAGTAATAATGCTGTTATAAATTTAGAAAAAACAAAATACCAAATAGTGTCAAAATTGACATAAAAGAGTCTTTTAAAACAATATTATATTATTAATTGATATAATGGTCTTAAAAATATAAGGTTCTGCAATAATACTTATATAATAATATATATTAAATTAATTAACCAATTGAGGTTATATTGATAGTTTATAGTAAGTTAATTAACCATATAGTGTAAGAATAAAAGAAGACACGGTAAAAGTTAAATTATTTAACTTAAAGTTAAATCTAAATAATAATGTTAATATGGTAACCTAAAAACTTATAAAACCTTTTAGTTGAGATTATTTCTACCCATACCCACCCTAGACTCTAAATAATTCACTTTGGAGACATTAAAAACCGAATATTAATTTATTATAAAATAATATTTTAAGTTTTTTCTAAGGTGCCCCTCACCCCTCTTATAAAAGGGAACTCCCCCTTCTCTCTAATTAACACCTCCAGAGCCATTTGGATCCACTAAACCCTGTACAAAACCCCTATCAACTGTCCTCCCTTCATCATAGAGTCCCTCCTTTAGTAATAAATCCAACCTAAGGAGCCCTTTTGATCAAATCAAAAGGAATTACCCGAAGAAGAGGTAAATATCTCACCACCTAATTCAAGATCCTTTCTTCTTCCACTTCCTCCTTCTTTTTTGTTTCCATTATAAAATAATAACTCCAGTATTATCTATATTATTTGATTTTATTATAAAAATGGTACAAACATATTAGTTATTTTATCCATCCTATGAATGAAAAAGTCACCACACATGCGTATGTATGGCTTACTGCCTCCACATCGTGGTGTAGTTTGTTATTCAAACATTTCATCATTTGGATGTGTATAATAATGAGTATAAATGATATAAATAATAAATATAACATTATTAATATTATTTATATATGATATACCATCCAATTATATACGATTTTAATATCAAAAGAATGATATTGTCGCTCGTGCGTACGTACGGACTACCGTCTCCACGAACGCGATGAGATTCAATTTCCATGATAAACCATTCATGTATGATTATAAAGTATATATAATAAATAATCATGAAAGATATTACATAATAATGATACTGGATTTATGTACATATGTGTTTCATTTACTCAATTCCATTCAATTAAATAATGAAATGAAAACAGCATTCATGCGTATGTACGGCCTACCGTCTCTATGAACGGTGTATTTCCTTTCATTTATCGATCTATCATATATATTTATATGCTGAATATATATTACATATAAATAATTTTTTACATTATGGAATTAATTAAATCAGGATATAAGTAATAATATCAAGAAAAACAAGTCGAAACACGTACGATAAATGAAACTATTTTACCCAAAACGCTGCTTTAACATGGAATTTACAAAAGAACGGGTAATATAAAGTCATAAGTGAATCATATATGATATCATAAAAATTATTATGGTTCTATTAAAAGTTAATAATATGTTTAAACCCAATATACAAGAGTTTCAGACATGTATAGAAGGAATTGGACCTAAGGTAAGGGATAATTATTCCAATCTCGTTCTTATATGAGATTGGTTATTCATAAGTATTTACTAGGGTAATGTTTATCATCTATGTCCATGTTTTTCTAAAAAGGTTTTCATAAAAGGTTTACTATTATTCCATGTATGTTTAAAGTCATTTTTACCCTTTGTTGACTTTTTACCACATTTTATGTAAGTAATCTTTCATTTGGTTACCATATATGGTACTTTGTGACTTTTCCGGAAAAAGTATGAGATGAATGTTTTTTTTAACTTATACAGCACGAATGGATTTTTACGGTTTCATAATGAATATTTAAATGAATATTCATCTACAAAATTTCATGATTATTTTCAAAAAAGAGATTTTCTTTTAAAATTTCATGGCATTTTGAGAAAAGAAAATGATTTTGAAGAAGAAAGGATATTTTCCTCAAGAATTCATTTAAAGTGTTTTATCCAAAAAACATTCCATATAATATAAAATTATTTAGTATGTTTATTTTTCAAGTATAATGTATCTATTATTTTCATGGTATGATTTTTCCTATGATGAAATGATATCCATTTTTTAATAGATTATGTTATGATGGGATGATGTTTATGAAACCCATTTTATTCTTTGGGTTATGATGAATGAATTATGTTTATTTTGTGGCTCACGTAAGAATGATTTCATTATGATATGGGTGGGACCTAAATCTCCCTACAATGCATTGTGTAAAGATTTATATCTCATCAGATAAAAATGGAAGGAATGGAAATTTAATCTGGTTCAGTGATACAAGACATGAACGGGGAGTGAACTTGATTCAGTAAGGGACTTTTTCCACTACGATGGTCTTGGAAGCAATGCATTGGATAATATGGAAATAATATCATGTGATTAATGGTTTTCTACAATTACATGTTTGATTAATGTTCCTTTATGATCTATGACTTATGTACTACCAATATTTATGTCATTTCTCAATATTTTGATGTTTTATGTTCATGTTTTTCCGTTCAAATGTTTATGGATTGTTTTTAAGTTCTCCATGTTTACCCTTAATGAGCATTTGAGATCACCCTATTTATTTTTTCATTTCCACAGGATATAAAGAAAGGTTTTAGGTAAGAAAACCAAATGGGAAGATCTTTATGGAAGATGTTGAAGATCTTTCACCATTATTAGAAGATTATGTTCCGTGTTTCCAAAGACACTAAACTAATATGGTCTTTGGGTGTCTGTTTTTGTATTGTATTAAGTATTCCACCAATGTAATGTAATGTATATGTACATCGAGATTGAGTCTCTACAGTTGGTATCAGAACAAGGGTTTATTTAACCTTTGGAAACTAGGATGAGAAAACTTTAGATCCGTAGAGATATTTCTAAGGTATATCTAGGGATGTCCTTAAGTTTTTGTATAACTGTAGGTTATAGTCCTATAATTATGTTGATGATCATGAATAACCTTGGGAGAACCTAGGGTGTTAGGGATTAAAGAACGTTTGATAAGTTAGACATCCCATAAGTGAAATTTTATGATAATGTGGTTTTTTGTTATTTTAACTATTTCTTACACCATGGTTTTTGGTTTTAGTCAATGGAGGGAACTAGAAGGAATTAGATCAAAATTGAATCCAATGAAAAAATTTGTGACTATGAGCAACAAAATTGCGTAATGCCTAGAAAGAATTATTTTGTGATTATGCCAAATCAATCATCGTGATATATGATTAACAAGGTGAACTTTAGTGGTAATCCTAATTCATAAAGTAAGAGGAATATGGAATTTCATGCATGTTCTCATGATGAGGAGCATAGAAAAAGGAATATTGAGATTTCTAAAGAAGATAAGAAGAACCTTGATGAATACATAAAATGGAGGGGGAGATGTTATATGTGTAGAGAGAAGGGTCATAGAGTGACAAACTATTATGGAGTTTAATGTCTTAATTGTGGAGAACATGGGCATTACTCAACTCAATGACATGACCTAAGAGGTTACTTATAAATAAAGGAAGCACTTATTCCATGAAAATCATTGAAGAGGTGGATTGAAGTGTTTATGTATTGGCATTCAAGAATAATGTTGTTGAGGAACTTTTATGGTATATTGGAATATCTATGTATTGGTCCATTGTGGTTTTCCATAAGAATATGGTACCGGTAACCATGAAAATGATTGAAATATTTTTGTAAAGCACCTAATATGCGCATAAAAAATGGATAAGGAGATAATGAAATGTTTGATAGTACTAATGAGATCCTGACAGATATAAGGAAAAAGTGATATCATGGTTTGAGTATATAAATTTTTTGGGATTTTGGTATGTGGAAAGAGTTACCTCTTGACAGTATTCATGTTTTTACTAAGGTTCTATGATAATTTATGTTTCAAGAGAATACATGATTAAGGTATTGACATGTTTGGAATGCGATCAAAAAGATATATATTATGATATTTTGGGGATAAATGATGGTATTCACGTGCTTGTTATGTGACATTTCCAGTAATCATTATCTTTATACCATGAGATTGGAAAGATGTATTTAGGATAAGTCTGAAGATTGTAAAGGATTATGTTAGACATTAGATAGTACTGTTTAAGGATAGAACTTTTTTCGATATTATTTCTGTAAGGTTATAATAGTGTAGTTTTAGAGAAAGGACAACATACAGGACGAGCGACAACCTGTTGCGTCAGACAAGGTTGCGGGAATCAAACCCACAACCGAAGTGTGACATGACTTTATCGCCTACCACTGGCCTACAGTAAGTCCCTGGTAAGTTGAAATTATATTTATTTTATTAAGAAGTATGATAGTTTAAGTATAAGTCCATTTTTTGAATCATATATGGTTAATCTCAACATAAGATGGACTTATGTATATATCTTTTTCTATCCTTATGTTTGAGATAGATAGAATGACCTATCGTTCTATTGCATGGTCTACTAACACTTCACGGAAGGCAAATTCAACTTAATTTCTTTAAGAGATGAATTGGAAATTGTTCAAGGCACAAACAATAGTGAGATTGTACCAAAATCAAGTAAGTATTTATTTAAATTATTCAACATTATGGAAATGATCTTGAAAACTAAAAATGTTGTCCTAGTACTCCCATATTCGATGAATCAGATGGTACCTTAGATCATTAATTTTTTTTGGCATTGTGATTATTGGATTGTTTATAGCCATGTTCTCTATAACTCTTAATCAGAACATGATGGTTATATTTCTCTTCCATATCTATATTTTCACCTATGTTCTCCTATGTGGAAACCCATTGATGAGTTAATTTGGGTAACCATTACGTTTCATACTTTAGTTTTTAAAATTAATTTTAGGAATTTCTTTTTACGATGTGGGTTTTTATGAATGATCCTTTCAAGTAGTAAATGATTTATAACCCTGACGAATTTCGAGGGATAAATTCATTTTAAAGGGGGTAGAATGTAACACCCCTAGATTTTATGAGATATATTGTTTTTAATTTCTTTAATGTCTTCTATTGTAAACTACACCAAGATTAGATTGCACTATACGCAACACCAAATGGAACTTTCACAACACACAGCCTTGACGTGGTTTTCATTACACACAATCATGACTTTCCTCAATAGCGTGTGTAGTACGCAATACCGGGTTTCACTAAACAACAATATGTTATTAAAATATTATATAAACTAGCCGTTACGAATAGTAATACCCACTTTTTGAAATTTTATAAAATCAATATTTCAAAATGGACTTCATTTTTGAATTCTAAATATCGAAATTAGCCCAGGGTGAATTTTTTGTATTTTTTTGAAAAGTTTCAATTTTTGATGAATAGTGAAAAACACTGAGTTATAGATTAAAACAGAATTTTTATTTAAAAAATAATTTATTTTATTTAAATTTATTTTAGGTTATAATAGATATATAATACCTATATATGTTCAATTTAATTCATTTGAGTCATTTTTTAATAATTTTAGATATATAAAAATTTTATTGAACTTTTTACTGTCTTTTACCCACCTCCTAGGTGAATTTTCCAATTTACATAAAATTTAATTTTTCCACTTATGTGAGTGGAATTTCAAAATTTTGAGAGACACGGTTGATATCAGTAAGTAAAATGTGGTTCAATAAAATAAAAATAAATTTTGGGTAATAGTGACTTTTTACTTTTATTTACCACGGTTAAAAGTAAATAGGGAAATTAAAGGTAAAAATGATATTATTATTAACCTAAAAAATGTCCTAATTATATTGGATAAGTTTAATTAGACCAAAAACAACCTTAGTAATAACATATGACCATTTAGGTCCACTTTTATTAGATTAGGACATTTATTTTTATTTTATTTAAAGAAGAGTTAAAATAGTTAAAATCAATGTTTAATAACTAAGACATTTTTAATATAGGGTTATACATTAGATAAATTAGACTATAAATATTCCTTATAAATATAAAAAAAATTCCTACATAATTTTATTTTATTTATAATTTTTATAGATTAAATAATTTATTTTATTTAGGACACAGTGGTGATGCAGTAATTACCTTATTAATGAAATATTAACATAATTGATATTATAAATACCCAAATAAATGTAATTTGAGACTTTTTATGAATTAAAATAATTTTATAGGTTAATATAACATATTAGGGTTGTTTTAATGAATTTTTTTCGAAGTAATAATGCTGTTATGAATTTAGAAAAAACAAAATACCAAATAGTGTCAAAATTGACATAAAAGAGTTTTAAAAAATATATTATATTATTAATTCATATAATGGTCCTAAAAATATAAGTATCTAAAAAAAGACTTATATGAAAATATATATGACATTAATGAACCAATTGGGGTTCTATTGGAATTTTATATTAAGTTTATTAACCATATAGTGTAAGAATACAAGAAGACACGGTAAAAGAAAAATTATTTAACTTAGAGTTAAATCTAAATGATAAGGTTAAAATGGTAACATAAACATGTATAAAACCTATTTGTTGAGAGTATTTAGACCCATACCCACCCTAGACACGAAATAAGTCACTATGGAGCCATTATAAACCGAATATGAATTTATTATAAAATAATATTTTATGTTTTTCCTAAGGTACCCCTCACCCCTCTTATAAAAGGGCACCCCCCTTCTCTCTAATTCACACGTCCAAAGCCATTTGGTTCCACCAAACCCTGACCAAATAAACTATCAATTGTCTTTCATTAATAATATATTTTTTTTAGACAGAAAGCTGACCTAAGGAGCCCTTTTGATAAAATCAAAAGGAAGAACCTGAAGAAGAGGTAATTATCTCACCACCTATTTCAAGTCCCTTTCTACTTCCACTTCCTCCTTCATTGTTATTTCCATTATAAAATAATAACTTTAGTATCTTATATATGCTTTTATGTTATTATAAAAATGGTACAACCATATTAGTTATTCTATCTATCCTATGAATGAAAAAGTCACCACATGTGCGTACGTACGGCTTACCATCTCCACGCCGTGGTGTAGTTTGTTATTCAAACATTTCATCATTTGGATGGGTATAATAATGATTATAAATGATATAAATAATAAATATAACATTATAATTATTATGTATATATAATATACCATCAAATTATATACGATTTTAATATCAAAAGAATGATATTTTCGCTCGTGCATACGTACAGATTACCATCTCCACGAACGTGATGAGATTCATTTTCCATGATTAACCATTATAGAATGATTATATTGTATATATAATAAATAATCATGAAATATATTAAATAATAATTATACTGGATTTATGTACATATATGTTTCATTTAATTAATTCCATTAAATTCAATAAGGAAATGAAAATAGCGTTCATGCGTATGTATGACCTACCGTCTCCATGAACGGTGTATTTCCTTCCATTTATCGATTTATAATATATGTTTATATTCTGAATATATATAATATATAAATCATTCTTTATAGTCTATAATTATGTAAATCAGGATATAATTAATAATATCAAGAACAACAAGTCGAAAGACATACGATAAATGAAACGATTTTACCCAAAACGCTACTTTAACATGAAATTTACAAAAGAACGGGTAATATAAAGTAATAAGTGAATCATATATGATATAATAAATATTATTATGGTTCTGTTACAAGTTAATAATATTTTTAAACCCACTATACAGGATTTTCAGACATGTATGGAAGAAATTGGACCTAAGGTAAGGGATAATTATTCCAATCTTGTTCTTAACTGAGATTGTTTATTCGTAAGTATTTACTGGGCTTATGTTTATCATCCATGTAAATGTTTTTCAAAAAAGGTTTTCATAAAATGTTTACTATTCTATAATGTATTTTTAAAGTCATTTTTACCCTTGGTTGAATTTTTTCCATATTGTATGGAATGAATCATACCATTGGTTACCATATAAGGTACTTTTTGACTTTTCCGGAAAGAGTACGAGAAGAATGTTTTTTTAACTTATACAGAGTGAATTGATTTTTAAAGTTTCATAATGACTATTTCAATGAAGTTTCCACTAAAAAATTTCATTATTATTTTAAATAAAATACTTTTATTTTAAAATTTCATGGAATTTTGAGAAACGAAAATGATTTTGAAGAAGAAAGGATATTTTCCTCAAGAATTCATTTAAAGTGTTTTATCAAAACATTTTTCCATCTCAGATGACATTATTTAGTATGTTTATGTTTCCAGTATAATGTCTCTATTATTCACATAGTTTTATTTTTCTTATGATGAAATGATATCCATTTTTTATATGGATTTTTTTATGATGGTTTGATGTTTATGAAAACCATTTTATTCTTTGGGTTATGATGAATGAATTATGTTTATTTTTTGGCACACATAAGAATAATTTTATTATGGGCTGGGTGGGACCTATATATCCATCTAATACATTTGGTAAAGATTTATATCTCATAATATAAACATGTCTGGAACAGAAAGTTAATCCGGTTCAGTGATACATGACTAGAATGAGGAGTGAAGTCGATTCAGTAAGGTACTTTGTCCACTATGATGGTCTTGGAAGTAATGCCTTGGCTACTATGAAAATCATATCTTGTGCTTAATGGTTTTCCATAATTACATGTTTGATTAATGTTACTTTATGATCTGACTTATGTACTGCCAATATTTATGTCATTGCTCAATATTTTGATGTTTTATGTTCATGTTTTTACGTTCAAATGTTTACGGATTGTTTTTAAGTTCTCCGCGTTTACCCTTACTGAGCATTTGAGTTCAACATTTTTCTGTTTTCTTTTCCCCAGGATATAAAGAAATGTTTTAGGTAAGAAAACCAAAGGAGAATATCTTTATGGGAGATGTTGAAGATCTTTCACCATGATAAGAAGATTATGTTCCGAGTTTCCAAAGACACTAAACTAATACGGTCTTTGGGCATCTATTTTTGTATTGTATTAAGTATTACAAAAAAGTAATGTAATTTCCATGTAATTCAAGCTTGGGTATCTACATATCTAGTTTCATGAGGATATGTTCTCGGATATCATTCTTTATTTTAGAATATATTGAGAAAATAATTTTCCTTTGGATAGGTTTTCCAATAATAATAGTTTTTAAGTCATGATTAAGATGGAACCCTTAGAGTCTTTGTATGGTCAATCAGGTAGATCTATCATGTACTGGGTAGAGTCAAGAGAGTAGTCCTTTGATGATCCAATTCTTGTTTTGGATATGTCAGAGATAATGTTGTTGATTCGGAGGATATAGATCATTTTACTGACTCATAAAATATCTTATGAAGATCATCATCATTGGATGCTAGAGTTTGAGGTTGGTGATTAGTTTTTTCATAGAGTTTCAACTTTCTTGGGACATAATTGTTTGGGTAGGCCTGGTAAGTTCGAAATAAGGTTTATGGCCCCCTATGAGATAATTGGATCACTATGGATGGTGGCCTATCATTTGGACTTTTAATCTAGTTTGAATTCTATACATGATGTGTTTCATGTTTCCATAATAGGGAGGTATATACCAGATACTTACCATGTTATTGGATGGGAGGATGTTGAACTTGAGACTGAGACCACATTGGTTTAACAACTAATTCAGATTATGGATCTTTGAGAGAAGGTACTGTGTAGTAAAATGATTCCACTTTTCTTAGTATTATAGAAGTAATGATGGGATAGTAACAAGACATGAGAAATGTAAATTTTTATGAGGAAGTGGTTTTATTTACTTTTTTTGAGTCTAGGAATCTATGGGATTTATGGCGGAAAATTAATTTGTGGTTGGGATATTATGACACATTGTTATGCTTTTTAGGTACTCTATTTTTTCATTCTTTTTTATCATCCTTTTTCACTTGTGTTTATGGGATTTTCATGGATAGAGATCCTTTTCTATGGAAAATTAACTATTTTTGTGGATTTATTTTTGTTTGAATTAATCGAGTACATGTATAAATGTTTTAATCGGCTGTGAGGGGTTCTCCCCAAGTTTGTATAAGGTCCCGGGTTCTTGGATATTTTTCTTCTAATAACTGGGTTGTTTTTTATGATGGCTGATTACATGATGTGTAAATATATTACATTCAATTTAATGGTCACTTGGAATATGTCATGAAACAAGTTCATGGAATTAAAGGATTAAACGCCGTGAATTTGGTTCATGTTGTGTAATGAACAAATGTGCGTTTTTATTTAAAAGGAAAACATTTCCCGCGATTTCAGTAATTGTTGAATGCATGAAGTGTACTAGGATTACATGTCGTCTATATGTCATGGAACCTATGTTTTAGGCTATGTTCAACTGATTTATCTTTCATTCCAACTGCATCCTTCCCTCTCTCAACCTTGCACTCTCCCTAGAAAATTTTAAGCGATTCCTTAATTTCTAAATAATTCATTTAGTGATCGGTCATTAACGTTTTTTCAAATCACCTCTCAGGGTAAGTGTTGCTTCTATTCTTCTCTATATTTTGTTGCGGCTATGGTTTTGGAAGTGGATGTGTTTTGACTCATGATTGGATGTCATTTTCTATATATATATTGAACTCTATTTTCATGCCTTTTCTTTTAAAGGTAGATCACTTGGTTTCCAATCACCATTGTAGAACCTATATAGGTTTTTAATATTTGAGGTAGTTATATTTATATAATGGGTTAATTTGATGAATTTATAATCATTAGTGTAAATTTACTTTGGGTTGTTCATTGGTTTAAAGGTATATATGGTTTCAAATGATTTCTTGGAAAATAATATATATTTAAATGGATTTTACTTTTAAAATGGATTTGAATGATTTGGAAATGTATTCTCAAACACTAAATAAAAATGGAATGGCTTTGAAAATGTTTTATAAACTTTTGATAATGATTTTATAATGTATTTTATAATTGGAACATTGGGAATTTGCATGCATTGGGAAATAGACATGTGTAGTCTTAGTGTGTTTGCAACCACTAGGATATAACCTTTGGTGTATCGAAGGGCTGTAGTAGGATACAATATTAGTTGGATCCAACAATATTCCGTTTTAGGATCTTTAGTGTCTAGTAAAAATCATAGGCTAGGGCCCAATATGGTGTTATTTTTCATTTATGGTTATTTATCAACTGATTTTTATTATCATGGATTGTATAACAGTTGTTTTTATATGTGGTTGTATCACATAGCATCACATGATGGTATTTTAGGGATATGTTTTTACTAGATTATCTTATGATACATGGATATGTTTTTACTATCTTACCTTTTGATGATTGGATATGATTTCCTATTTTATGACTTCTACGTTTCATATTTTTATTTTTAAATATGAAAGGATTTTATGAAAACAAAGGGAAATTTATTTACATATTGATTGGATTTAGGAAAATGCTTTAGGAATATTTAAAAAAAAATGTTGACCTGTTTCATTCTTTATCTTAGGTTGTGTATAGACTCAGTGGTGGTATCCTAATAGGATTTTTTTCTCACACCCTAGTTTTTTTACATTAGGTTATTTTAGTTGTTGTATTGAAGGATCTAGTTAAAGGGAAAAGTGACATGTAGAATGTTGGATTCTCTTTTTATTTCTACCTTCAGTTCGGGATGGTTTGGAGGTTACTGTTTGTCACATAAATACTTTTGGTGATGTATGATTCATACTTTTATAGTTTATCCTATTATGTTAGTTTTATGGATATGGTTGTATATTTTTCTTCCATTTTTAACTCTATTAATTTTTCTTGTTTCATTATATTCAAGAGGTTTTTAAGATTTTTCTAGCTCACCATGTGATGGCCGACTTAGGTGTAACGTTTGGTTGACCTAGGTTTGTCCATTACACATGAAGTAGGGAATATTTCTATTGTACCTATAGTGGTTTAAGTGTGTTAGGATGAGCATGAAAAAAATTTATTATCTAGTTCATGTAGGATATCCTCTTCAGATGGGTGATTTTCTTATCATGTCGGTGGGAGGTGGAGGTGCTTATCTAGGAGGGTCAATGATGTTAAACATCCCATGGGAAAATTAAATATAGAACTATCCAAAATTATAGGGAATGGGTGTTCCTCAATATGTTAAGGACCATACAAGATTATTGATGGAAACCATGACCTTTTACATATGCCTAATGATCATTTGGTAATTGTTGTGGTGTTTTTGATACGTAGACCTATCACGAGGTGTTGAGGCCTGATTATCCAAGCCGGATACATGAGGGTATGACAAGGTTATATTTTAATGAAATGTTTTATAACGATTTCATTAAAAATACATTGATTTTGGGTGAGGTTAAAGAGTTTATTTATCTCTGGTAAGGAATGAAATCTATGGCTAACTATGTAACTTTTTTAGGGATTTGATCCTATTTTTTTTGTAGTTAGATATAAATGAGGTTCCAAAAGATATGAAGTTTGAGATTAAAATTTTTATTGATGTGAGGGGAAAAGTATATAATTTTTACATGACATAATACTCTTATTTCTTTCATAATTCTCTCAGTTTTGAACAGTTCATATCATAGGATGTTACAGTAGTGGTTTCTTCCCCTTTTAGTGGGATAAGGGTGGGCCTTATGAGTGGTTTTGTGGGGGATTAATCTAAAGGTATGAAGATGATGTATGTGAATATTCTATAGGATAATAATAGAAAGTAAAAAGAGAGTAGGATTTTCTCTCTTCCACCATTGAGAGGGACTCTTCCTGTCTATTTCCAGTGTAGGCATATTGGTCATTACTGCATGGTGTGTACTAGACAATCTAAAGAGTTTCATTCTTGTGGAAGGATAGAACATATCAAGTTATTTAATATAAGTTTATCCTATTCATGTTTGGGTAATGTAATATAATAGACACATTATTATAATTCTTTCTTTTTTATACATCAGATGGATAGTAGGGATGCATCTTAGTGGTCTGGCTAGGGAGATAGCCAAGGTCCTTAGCAGTCATAGCGGCAGAGGCCTCAGGGATAAGTTCCAAAATAGATTCCAGGATCACGGGAGTTTGACCTTGGATATGAAGTGAGAAGGTTTTATAAATTTTATAATGTTTCATAATATAGTAGAGAGTGATCCTTAATGATTATATATACAATTTTTATTATGTTATCACTCCATAATAGTTTTTTTATATAGAAGAATAAAACACATATATTTCAACCCTAGTTGTTTTTATTTTAGAGTTGGTAGTGATGTTCTATATTTTGGTTCTTATCTCTTGATAAAACTTTTTTGTAGAGGATATATAATATTTAGAGGTAAAAATACTATCTAGTTATAGTAACAGGCTATATACATTTATGAGATTTTCTGATTTTAGAAATGAAAATTTTGGATTCCATATTTGGTATAGATTTGTTGACTGTTTTTCAAGCTAAAATAGACTATTATCATTGGAAGGTAAATTTTAAATCATCTAAGGATGATGATTACTTTATTATTGCGGAATATAATTTAGATAAATTTAGATTAAGAATAAATCATATCCAAATTAAGGCCATTACAGCTTAGGTAGAAGGTGTGACTCTCACAGAAGGTCATGTGATGGTTTCGACCATTTTTCATTCAGTGGTTGATTATGACCATGATATATATATTTTTCAATATTTCAGGGTCTTACCTCCTAAGGGGGGATTGAGTTTGAGATTGAAATCATGTCATGTGTGTAACCTATATCTATTCCCCTATATAATATGACATAGACTAAGTTCAGAGAGCTTAAATGAAATCATAATGACATTCTATCTAAATTATTTTTTCCTATAAACATGTCTCATAGAATTACCAGTTATTATTTTGAAAAAAGTGGATAGAGTCCCCAAAATATTCAATGATTTCGAAAGGATGAATTAATTCATGGTGAAAATTTGTTATCAATGTCAAAGAATTGAGGATTTTTTAGCTTTTTAGGAGAGGTCAATGATTCTCTATGATATACCAGCTTTCTTGATAACATTAACTATGGGTTAAGGATGTGTATCTACCAAATAAAAAATTAATGAGTTGGTAAATGTTTTATGATAATCATATGATTCTATTGATTTTGAGTAATTTTTCAATGGTTTTCATAGCACACATGAGATGATTTTTTTCACCCTTACTTAGATTCATTCATCACCATATTCATTAATGATATTATTGTGTATTCTCAGATCCCTGAATTATATATCAGGAATATTGAGATTATTTTTAGTACAATCCCTGAAAATTAGATTTATTCCATGTTATTTAAGTATCACTTTTAGATATAGGAGATACAATTCCTTAGGAACATGATTTTTGAGCTGATAATCTCAATTTATATGGAGAAGGGGGAGGAAGTTATATATTGGGTGTGGCCAAGAAATGTGTTTGAGGTTTATTATTTTATTGAGTTGGTCAAGTATTAAAGGTGGTTTATCCTGAGATACCTCATATGAAAGATCTTATGACCCTGATTTATTGGAAGGGAGTGAAGTTTTTATAGATGGACTAATGTAATGATTCCTTATAGGAGTTAAAGAATAGGTTCATGTCGGCTTTGATTCTAATTTTTCCCGACCTGAAATTTTTTTATAAAATATTCTATAATGATTCATGAGTTGTCTTGGAGTATTTATTAATATAGGGTGATTGGTTATAATATTATGGTTCTTATCATTTATGACCCCCTAATTGGAACTACCCCACTCATGACTTGGAGTTAGATGTGGTGGTCCATTTATAGAATTTTTGCATCATTATCTCTTTGTTGAGTGATTTCTCATATAAATAGAACATAAAACCATGTCATATATCATTTAATAGAGATATATGAACATATTAAAGAGATACTTGGTCAATTAATTACAGGGTTTCAATTTCAAGATAGAATATGCCTTTTGCAACACCCATAGATTTTAGATTAAATATTTTTTAAATTAATAATTTGTTCAATAGTATGCTCCACAAGAAACACTAAACCAAAACGAGACGTGACATATTAGTTGAATATTGTTAAGAAAATTTAAGATGACTAAAACCTCTTATAAAAAAATATATTAATAAATTAAAATTTATTATATTTAGTTGATAAATAATTAATATGATTTAATAATTGTTTCTCAAATAATTATTTAAATTGTTAAAAAATTAAACTGAAGATTTTAAATGATTATTATGATAATATATTATAGTAAAGTATATGAAATTATATATTAACATCTTTTAAATTATATATTTATATAAAATAATATTAAAAACACTTAATTTTTATAAGTGTTAATTTTTATTAAAATAAATTTTTCTTTGTGGTTTTTATTTTAATTTTTTGAATTATATATTTCAAAAGTAACCAAATTTTTAAATTAAATATCTATATTATCCTATGTTAATTTTTTTATTTTTTTAGTAAATATTTTTTTTATATGGATTGTGAAAAATTAAAGTTATTATAAAAAATGTAGCATTTATGATAATATCAAGTAGTAGGTCAAACATAAAAACATAAAATATATAATGATAAAATATGTATTTGGTATAAAATAAATACATCTCCAAATACTATAATGTATTTAGAAATATTATTTTCAATAACTTAAGTAAAAAAGATTCAATAAAAGAATCTATTTTTAAAATTATCTTTGAATTAAATATTGGTTTGGTAGAACTAGGTTTTGGATTCATTTGAAATGAACATAATTTTTTTATTTTATAATCAAAAAATTTATATCCTGTAAATGAAATAAATTTATTTTTTTATCCAATACATAAATTTTAATCTTAAAAATAAACATTTATAATAATGATTTTTACACGTTACATATGATAATGTTAGATTCATATTCATTACACATAAAAGTATTTTATGATAAAATTTACTTCATATTTGGAATCATTATATTCATATTATGTAATAATGTTTTTTTATTTTTAGGCATTAAGAGTATATTTCTTAGTAAAAAAATTTCTTCCATGATGAAACCAAAAATAGTAAAGTAAAAATTATAAGACCAAAGGATGTAAAAAAATGTTTATAAAATTTGTAAAAAATAATGGTTGAGGTATTATAATCCTTATATCTTCCAAAAAAACATTATTTAACATTTTGGAGATAATTTAAAATTGAAATTGTGCTTACTTTATATTAAGTGGTTATAATTGAAAAAATGTCATTTTCACCACTTATAAAAATGGCCTCTCCCCACCCATTCAAGACCACCCAAATAATTTAGTTTCTTCATTAAAATCTTCCACTTTCTCCTTCTCTTAGAATCATATTTCTTTTACTTGATCCTTTGGTCATAATATATTTTGTAATGATATCAATTTCTAGAGAGTCTTACAAGAAAATCCCCAAGTCCCCAACATGAGTAATTTTTTCCCTAACTAGTTTTCTTTTCTTTATTACATTCCAAAAATTAATTTTCTAATTCGTAAATAATGAAATAAATGTTATTTGTATACTTAATTTTATTATTTTAATGGAATTAATATTAAACATATTTATATTTTTCTATTAATAAAAACAAAGCCGTCATTCATGCGTTGTGAAGACTATTACATCCCCAAAGAAACAACTTCAATTTTTTCACCACCACCTATATTCACTGATTATAAGGGTAAAATTTAATAATAAAAGTGATGTATATTATTATTATTATTAGAAATACTATAATCCACATTTTCCCTTATTCATTGAGAAATGAAAATGTTAACTATGTGTTATGCGGACCACCAACTCCAAAAAGTAACATATCTCGTATTTAATCTAGTGTCATTACTAATTATTAAAATATATTAAAATATTATTCACCACATTAATATTATATAAATAATAATTATTTTTATTTAATAATGATATTATTCCAAAATAAATCATTTTTATATTCATGATCATCTATTAATTCAGGTATGTTCATGTTTGGGTCGGTCTAATCACCTACTTGGGAAATGGTATGAAATACTGTCATGGATTGATATGATAAATTAATTACTAATAATATATGATATAAATTAGTAAATAATTTTTGTATTTTGGTTTCTGAGTGGTAAATTTAATATTGGACTCATTAATTAAGATACGAACATCCATTCGTTAAAAATCACCAAAAACATGCTCATCATTGATTTTTTGTTTAAATATTATAATCAAAACTACCATATAATGAGGTGATATCATTATAATGAATTATAAATCATAAATTTTATTCCCATATATGATCTTAGAATTTTTAACTTTAGTACAATAATAAAGAACAAAATATTATTACCAAACTAGTTCAAAATTATCAATATTACTCATACCAGATATTGAAAATTGATAATAACTAACTAATATACATATAAAGGATAAATATAAATTAATTTAATTAATGGTTATAAATAGGAAAAATGTTCTTAAATATTTCATTAAATGATTTATTTTTTATACTAGCTGTTTAAGTTCTTTTGTTAATATTGGGAATTAAGGTTTGGGGTTTCTCATCTCAAAATTTCATTCTTTTAGAAATTTTTTATTATGAATCTGACTTATTTTATATGACATATATAATACATATTTGACACATTATAACATGTTTATCTTTTTATTCATGGTATTGAGTATTTTATTTCAATTTCACTATTTTGATGGATTTTGGTTGGAATGTTACAATAGCTGTAAAGTTTTTTCTGGACTCAACTTCTTTTATTGGCTCATAATTATTATTTTATTTATATGTTTATTAGAATAAAACTTATTAAATTATATTAGGATATTAAAATTATTTTAATCCTTATTTCATGTACAATTACACTGATGGAATTATTTATTCATAAAATATAATTATATTAAGAATAATTATAATTATTTCCAAATGAGTTTTTTCCTCTATATACATATTCAATATTCTTACTAATGTTATCCTTTATATTTGGAAACCCAATTATTCATTATATATTATGACCTTAATATGTTAATTCAAATATTTTCAAATATATTTTTTATACTCATTTTATAATTCTCCTTTTCAACAAAGGTATTTTAAAATATTAAAAATGTTTGTCATCCTTTAAAAATATTTTTTTATCTTCCACTCCACATTTAATTTTATAACCATTATATTTATAATGGATGTATTATTAAAGATTATTTTTAAACTGATTCTTACAAATATTTCACTTCAAAATTTTGAAAACTTAATGTGTTTTCAAAGATTCATTATTTATATTTCATTCAAAGTATTGATTTTCAAAATGTCTTCTATCCAATTTCATAAAAATTTCCTTTTCGAAAATGGAAGTTTAAATTGATTATAGAATAATCGTTTAAAAAAAAGATAAAATTATTTTCTAAAAAAATCATATTTTATTTCACTGATGTTTCCTCTTTATTTCTAAAATATATCAATCTTTGGAGGTTATTTTTCATGAATCCCTCAAACGACAATATTTATTTCCTACTTAGTTAAATACTACGTTTGATGGCTTTCTCCACATGCTACATTGAAAGCAAAAAATGTAGTCTATTCTAAGGTAGAGAAAAATAAAATTTTATGAACATAAGTAAAAAATTTATGATATATATATATATATATAAACCAAACCAAAAAATGAAATTTACTATATATATTAACACAATTATTAAAACTAAGTAAAAAATAAAATAACTTCTTATGATTTAAATTAATTTTATAAATTAATTTTTTCAATTTTCATATTTTTATGATTATCAGTAATTTTGAAAAAATATATAATATGACAAAAATGATTTCTTCTAAAAGCCTCCTTTCATTATATTTTATGATTTTATTTTAAAGTTATATTTACAAATTTTATAGTGTGAATTTGAAATAAGCAACCTAAAGTTTTGATTAATCTAAGTCATTTTATCTTAAGATGGATTTTTGGGATTTTTTAAAAGTAATTAAAATTTACGTGAACAATGAAAAAACAGATTTTGTTAATGTCATCACATTTATGAATTTATTTTATTATATGAATACCTTGAATGTTTTTTTAAAACTTATTTAATATGATATTAATAATTATAAATTTTAATAAATCATTTTAAAAGACAACTTTTAAATTATAAACACTTGGTAAATTTTTTGAACATTTATGTAATGTTTTAATAAAAAATGATTATTGAATATTTTGTTTGATTAATTATAACATGATGAAATAAAGTTATAGATTTATTTTATTCATAAATAAATAATATTTTAATAATATAAATTATTTATTAAATCATTAAAATCAATTTTATTAACAATTCTACCCTAATCATAAATCTTTTTACCAGAAAATAAACTTTTTCATGAAATGAGTTTTTATGTGTTTGTGTTAAAATTAATTTTCCAAAAAAATTAGATTCTTATTTGATAAATTGGATTTTATATTTAAAATATTTAATTCCAAATTATTTAAATATTCTGATTTTATTTTTATGTATAATGGATAAATCACCTTGGTAAAAACTAGTTAGCATAGTAAAAACTAAATTGTAAAAGTGAGTAACCTTTAGATAAAGGGAATAAAATGTTTAAAAAACGTTTATTTTTTAATGTTGGATGTTTTGAGGGACCTTATATTCTATAAAATACATTATTCATTAATTTTTTAGGCACTTTTCTTGAGAATGAATTCCCATTATTGAATTGTTTTTAGTATTTTCAAAAATACCACACTTTTCACATAAAAAGGGGAACTCAAATCCTCACTTATCCTCTATCCAAAAACCCAAAATTTCAAACCATAATTCTACTTAAAACAATTTTATACATTTAGATCAACCTTAATAAGAATCAGATATTCTCAAAAGATCACCACTAAATGCTTTAGTTCCCTTCGCAATGTTTTAATCCAAGATGTGAGGTATACGTTCTTAAACATCTTATTCTTTTTATATTTCATTATAAACTTTTCTTCTTTAAAAAATTTCATTTCAACATCCTAAAATCTTAATATTTTTATAATTATTATACTGTTATGTTATTATAGTTATGTTAAAAACTTTAATCACCCTCTCTTTTTCCATTCATAAAAATGAAACTTTAAACCTTACATTGTGCAGACTACCACCTCCACGAATAAATGTGTTCTTATTTTTTTAAAAAAAATTATAGATTCAGTTTTTTTGTTATATGTATAATAAATATATTTCATTAATATGATTTTTAAATGAATAAAAATTAATGATCATTAGAAGGTAATACATCGTTATCTATAAATAACCAAAAACTAGTTCTTCGCCATTTTTGGTTTTCATGAAACAAAACAAAAAATACCATGTAATTAAATAATAAAAATATAAGTATATATAAAAAATAAATTAGGAAACCATTATTAATTTTTAAATTATTATATTTATGAGAAAAATAAAGACTAACATTATTATTATAAACCTTGTTCAAAGTGGTTAGTATTATTAAACCTTGATGTTGAAAAGTGATTATAACAATATAATACATGAATATAATTGTTATAAACAAAGATTATAAGTATAATATATTATAAAAAGGGTATGAAATATGTAATTAATATTTTTATCTTTATGATAATTTAGTTTAATTCATTTTGTAGAAATCAATTGTAATGTTATGGGACTTGGAAACTCAAAACCCTTTCCTTATGTTACACAACTTATTATCAAACATTGTTTTTTCCAAGAAATTCCATTTTTATTGATGTTATTTATTTATTTATATGGGAAAATGTTTTTTAATCGAAATAAAGTTTATATAAGTGATTATTTTAATTTATCTTAAAATTAAATTATACCTTTTTGAAAGGTACATTAAACTATTACTTTTACAACGATGAATTCAAAATGTTCTCAAAACATTATTCTCAAGATTTGGTTCATAATATATTCAAATTATTTATATTTAACGAAGTGTTGTATTGTTTATTATTATGTCATAAACACATTTTTATAGTTTATATTATAATATCCAGTGATTCCCAATATTCATATTATATCATATTTTTAAGAAACCAATTTTTTCTGTTAGTTATTCAAGTTGCGGTGATGATTGTTTTTATGTGCCACATATATGTTTAGTTGATGATGAGTGGGGTACTATATCACCAAAAAATTAATTTTTATATGATTATATCTCATGAAATCTTCGTGTCTGGAAATAATGGGATTTTTCACATAGTTTTGGTCAATATGGGCTTGCTCATATTTTTTGGTGTGGATATAATGAGTTTTATCACATAGGTGCGCACATAATTGGTTTCCTCACTTAAGTTTTCCATTGCTTATGGATGTTCCTCATTTACAATTTTATCATGTTATGTCACATTTACATGTTTTTTATTAATTTATAACAAATTTCAAGATGTATTTTATTTCCATGAAATTGCATGTTTTCATGATTATTCATTTTCAAGTATCGTGCACCTTATGTCATCTTTACATGTTATATATTTTATGTTTCTTATGTTTCCTAAACATCATTTTCATGACTTTATCAAGTTCCATAATGTTTTTATATTATCATACTTGGTCTTATGATCTATAATTTAGATATTTATGATTTATTTTTATAATTAACTTCCAAGACACTAAACTTTACAGTCATTGGATTTTGTGACTATTGTGTGATGAATTATTTAAAAAATGAGAATAATATATTAATTAAGATAAATTTATCATGTGTCCATATAGTTTTTACCTGATGTGGATTTTGTAATTTTAGAGATTAGTTTATAAATATTTCGGAGATTAGTTTAGAGAACAACAACAAAAACCCTATGGATATAATTAAGTTACCATTTTTATGTTTTAGTAAATTATGGATTATGTGGTTTTATTAGTAATAAATCCATATTTGGATACTAAAAGTTGATGTTATTTTGGAAAAAATAATTTTGGGAAAACAACTATGAAAATATATGTTTAATTATATCTCAATCATCATTTTGGTGCATAGTAAATGGGATCTTAATGAATACCTAGATTGAAACTCCTAGGGGATATTTTTTGGCTAATAACATTATCCTCACAAACAATAATGAATTATTTAGTTATATATAAATACTTATGTTATATTGAAATTCATAGATTCATAAAACGACTTATGAACATCATTATTAAAACCGTTCATCTAATTTTATATTTTCCTTTTATGTACAATCGTTAATTTAAGTATAATAATTCATAGTTTTCTTTTATTTAATGTAGTGGTGGGAACCCCAGAGAAACAAGTTAACAAAATTTTCAATAGACAATGTAGAGATTATTCTATAGGAAACCTAATTAAAATGGGACTAGAAGAATAAATCTCAGGAAAAATATCATCCAACTTTATCAAGTTTTAGGAAACAACCATAAACATGTTAGTATCCCAAACACACCAAGGAATGGGAAACTCACTATAGAATAATTTATTCAGAAATGTATAAAATATTTTATCTGTTATTTTATTCCACATGTTGTTGAGAATTGAGTTAATAAAATGGATAGGATTTTTTTATCCTCTATTTATTAAACCATGATAAGGTTTTTTTCTCATATATCATTTATAAGGTAATGATTAATAGTGGTGGAACCTAATTAAGAACACCACAAAATAAAATTTTATAGATTTTATGGAATGGGAATTGTTCAAGAAGATAATTTTCACTAAGTATTTTCACCATAATCTTTTTATAATAATGGTTTAGTTATTATTATATTATAATAAAAAATAGTATGAATATTTAGGGTCCCATAAAGAAAATTTCACAAGAGTTGTGAGGTATACCTATGGTTTTATCTTTAATACAAAGGGTAAAATTGATCTCTAATTTTCTGGATTAATGTTGAGACTTTTATGGTATTTTATATAAGAGGGTATGAAATTTTAGAATACATTTTTAAATGTAATATTATGGTTTATATTGAAACTATAACCTATCAATATTCTAGGGAAAATTAATGTAAAGGGGAGTATCTGGTAACTAGCGATGATAAGACAGCTGGTGGGATGAAATCCCAGTTTCTTATATATGATAAATGTGGGAGGTATAACATAGGAAATTGTATCATGGGATCAAAAAAGTCTTTAAGTGTTTTAAAGTCGGATGTTTGGCCCACAAATATTGAACCGAGGATAAGAGATTGATTAATGCTAAATAATATAATGAAGGTCCCTACTCATGATCTGTACTCACTATACTACCTCAAGTGTAATGAGTTTAGGAACTATGATAATAAATTCCTAAAACATCTCTCCAATGAAAAAATGGCCTTATAATCCTTCAAAACTAATTACATAAGGAATGTAATTCATGTTCACTACTACTGAGGTATGTGAAGATAATGAATTGATGCGAGGTATATTTAATCACTCCTCTAGATCTAAAACTACCTTATTTAATTCATTTTCATCACATTATTTTATAACACAAAATTTTTCTATAAATTTCAAATCATCACCTTAAGAAATAGATATTAAAATATTAGTTAAAACCTATGGGGGAACAATTATTGCATCTAAAATTTACAAATCAGCTCTGATTTAGATTTGTGGGTGGATACTTCCTGCAGATCTAATTCTTCCTCCTTTGGTTGAATTTGATATAATATTGTGTATAGATTATATTTCCCAGTATAAATCTCATATAATTTTTTTTAAAAATTAATTCTTATTTCAAACAGAAAATGATCCTATTATCATGTATCAGTGAGACGTTGATTATGAACTCTCTGTGGAAGAAAATTCTCTAATTTGGGTAATGGTACCAAAAAATGAGGGAATATTAACACCAATGATCTAGGCATAGGTCAACATTGATAAAATTACTATTTTATGGGAATATATTTATGTATGTTTAGATTTAGTTATTGGTCTTCACCTATAGTGTGAGGTTGAGTTCTTGATTGAACTTATAACTGGATCTATGTCTTTCTGAAATATCCTACAAAAATGGCTCCTATTGTTTTAGAGGAGTAAAAAAATAAAATATTTTTTTTTGAAAAAGGGATTCATACATCTTAAGATTTTTCATGTGGTAAAAGAGACTATTTTTAAAGAAGATGGAAATATTTATGCATCTTTTAATTGATTATTGTTATATTAATAAAATTAGGATAAAAAAAGTATCCTATACCCCGTATCGATGATCTATTTGATAAAATTTGAGAAGCTTAGTACTTATAAAATATTTAACTTCTATTTGTACATCATTAGTTAATTATAAAATGGAAGATATATCTAATATGGTTCTTCATACAAGGTATAGACAATATGAGTTTATATTAATGCCATTTCAACTTACCAATGCCCCTATTATCTTCATGGATCAAATGAATTTAGTCTTCAGAGACAACCATTATCAATTTGTGGTTGTCTATATAAATGATATTTTTATATATTCAAAGTGCATAGAATTTCATGAAGATAATTTTTTAAATAGTGTTAAATACATTCAAAAAGGGTAATTTTTATTCCAAATTCAGAAAATGTGAATCTTGGATGCAAAAGTTTTCATTCATGGTTCATGTAATCATTATACGGGGATTATCATTAGATCCATCAAAGATAGAAGTTATATTGAAATGGACCCGATCAATAACTGTAATTGGGGTATACATTTTCCTTGGGTTAGTATGAAATTATTTATTATTTAAGGTAAATTTCTCACAACTATCAAATCCAATAACCAAGTTCTCATGAATGGGAGTAAAGTTCCTTTGGGTAAAAGAATGTGAGGAGTGTTTTAAGGAACTAAAAATGAGTTTGTTCACTCCTGATGTGATTAAATTACCCTATAGAGGGGAAGGGTTTATAATGTGTAATGATTCATTAAAAAAGTGTTTGAGTTGTGTCCTAATACAAAATTATAACGTAATTTCAATAGTTCATGACCATTAAAGACTCATGAGGAAAAGTAATCAATGTGTGATTTAGAGATGGCAGTATTTATCTTTTCATTGAATATTTAACAACATTATATATACATGGAAAAGTTATATATATATATATTGATAAAAAAATAAAGTAAAATATATTCACACCAAAGAGATTGAATATTTTCCAAGGGATGTGGTTTTAGATGACTAAATATTATGACTGATCAATACATAACCAACTAATGAAGGTAAATAAGGTAGATGATGCTCTAACTAATAAATACAATGTATATCCATGATGGGGATTGAAGAAGACCAAATATTAATGGATTTACAAAGGATGAATCTTGAATTCATATTGGGAGAAGTTAAATCATGTCATTCCCAAATAACTGGTCATACTTCCATTAACAAAAATTTCAAAGAGTCTTAGAAAAAAAGTTGAGATATAGAAAAAGGTAGTGAATATCCTAGAGTTAAACTCTGATAAAAATGGATTTATAATGTTTTGAAACTATATATATGTCCCATAAAAGCTATAATTGAAGAATGAACTTTTATATAATGCTTATATATCATCCTTCTATATTCATATTAGAAGTATAAATATGTATAGAGATATGAATTGTAGAGTTCATATCTTAATGCTTGGTATTCTAGAATATTAAGGAAAAATGACCAAAGACTAAGGTAATGTTTTAATCATTACTCATACTAGTATGTAAATGGGAAAACATCACCATAGAATTTATCGTTAGACTCCTAAAAATTTCTAAAAGCTATAATGTTATTTTGGATATAGTCGATCACCTTACAAAGGCCTTACATTTTATTATTATCAAAAAATATTTCTCCACTGACCAACTCACTAAGATATACATAAGGGAAGTAGTGAAGCTTCATAGAGTACAACTATCAATTGAAACTAATTTGTATTTTGAGGATCACATAAAGATTATGGAGAAGTACTTATAAAAATTAAGAGATAGAGCTGATCTTTAGCACTGCATATCATCCTTGAATATATGGCCAGTTAAAGAGTAAAATTTAAACTCTATATGATATGTTGATATTTTTTTATAGATTTATTTGGATATAGGGATAAACAAATCCCACTGATAGAGTTATCATATAACTACATTTTTCATTCGATCATTCATATGGGGCCATATAAGTCTCTATATGAGATGATATGCATGCCTTCAATATGTTGAGATATAGTTGGAGAGAGGAAGATGATAGGTCTTGACCTTTTCCAAGAAATAATAGAGAAAGTTCAAACCATTTAGCAACATATGAAAGTGGTTAAATTCTCATAGAAAATCTATAAAAATAATAATTTATGACATCTAGAGTATAAATTTACTGATAAGGTGTTCCTTCTAATATATTTGTGGAATAGATTTATGAGATTTGGGAGAAAGGGATGTTGATCCCTATATACATCGATCCCTTAAAAATACATGATCATGTTGGGGATGTAAAATATCTCTTAGAGCCCCCTCCACACCTCTATCATGTATACAATGTGTTCTATGTATATATTTTTATAAATCACATACTATAACCTTCACATGTGCCATGTTTGCATGTTGTGCAACTAGATAATGATGTCTCATATGATGAAAAACTAGAAGAAACTATAGACCCTAGAGATAACATGCGGAAGAACAAGACCACTTATCCGATAAATGTTTTATAGAGAAATAATAAATTTAATGGTACTACAAGAAAATGTGAGGATGTATTCATTGAAAAACAACCTCATTTTTTTTCTTCCATGTAATGAAATTTTGAGGATGAAATTTTTTTAAGGTGGTAGAATGCAACGACCCATGTTAAAAATTGTGTTTGATGACTTTCTCCCCATGTAACATAGAATCTAAAAATATGTACCATTATAAGGTATCTATAAATTTGAATTCATAAACAATATTAATAGAATTATGAATTATATATAAATAAATATATTTATAAAAAACAAAAGAAAATGAAATTTACATTAAATATTGACACAATTTGTATAATTTTGAATCTAAAAATATTTTTTCTTATGTTTGAAATATATTTTATAAGATGGGTTTTTTTCAAGATTGATATATTTATGATTAGTAATAATTTTAAAATAATTCCAAATATGAAAAATGATTTCTTATAAAATGCTATTTTAATGATATTTTTATATTTTATTTTCATTTTATTTTATTTTTATTTTTGGATTTGAATCATAAAAATATAACAAAATTTTTGGATTTATTATATTCATTTTATTTTAAGATAACTTTTTGGGATTTTTTAAAAATAATCAATTTTCAAGTGAATAGTTAAAATACAGTTTTAATTTATGTCATCACATTTATAAATATATTTTATTATATTAACAGCTAGAAAATTTTTCAAACCTTCTTTTAAATTTTTTTATATTATGATGTAGAATAAATAATTTTAAAATTGTATGTTGAAATTATAAACCCAAGCTCAACATTTTAAAAATTTATGTCGCATTTTAATAGAAACTGTTTATAAACTATTTTGTTTCATTAATTATAACATGATTAAATAAATATAAAAATTTATTTTCTTGTTAAATAAATAATATTTTAATAATATTAATTATTTTAAATTAATTTAAATCAATTTAATTGATAATCCTTCCATAGTCATAAATCAATTTTCTTAAAAGTAATGTTTTAAAAAAATGGGTTTTTTTCGAGTTTATGATAAAAATAATTTAACATAAAAATAGGATTATTTTTTGATAAAATTAATTTAATATTTGTAATCACTTTTTATATATTTTCTAAAAATTATCATTTTATTTTCTGTCTTAAAGGATAAATCATCTAGGTAAAAACTAGTTACCATGGTAAAAACTAAAATGGTAAATAACATAACAATTTTAAGGAATGTTTATATTTGAATGTTATAGGTGTGGATAAACCTTATATTCACTGAAATATATCATTTAAAATTTTGGATCCACTTATATTGAGATTGGCTTCTTATTATAGAATACTTTTGATTATTTATAAAAATGCCACACCTTTTCACAAATTAAAGGTGTACTTTTATCCTCACTTACTATCACTAAAAAAACCCCTAATATTTTTAATATAATTCTCCTAAAACTATTATGTAAACTCATATTCACCTTAATTAGGTTAAGGTCTTCTCCAAATACCACCCGTAATGGTTGAATCCCCTTTGCAAAGGAGGTGATCCAAGAAGTCATGTATATGTTCTGAAATTTTCCTTTATTTTACTTTTAATTATTGGATTTTATTCATCATAAATTTTAATTTAAAAATATCAAAATGATATCATGAATATATTTATTATATTTTATGTTATTATAATTATTTTTCTAGTATTAATCACCCACCCCTTTCCCATTACGAAAAATGAAAACGTGAATCATACAATGCACAAACTTTCGCCACCAGGAATAAACATGTATGATTTTTCCTACACTTCCAAAAATGGATGGTTTTAGTATAAATTTTTTCTTTATATGTAGTATATTTCAATGATACCGATATTTTTAAATAATAAAAAAATTAATGATTATTGTAATGTAATCCATCGATATCGGTAGGTAACCTGAAACCAGTTCTTCACCATTTTTGTTTTCATGAAATGTGACCAAAACTCACATGTAATTGAATTATAAAAATATGAGTCCTAATATAAAATGTAAATTAAATACAGTTAAATGGTTTTTAAACTATTATCTTTGTCAGAAAAATTATGTTCAATGCCACTCTTATGAACCTAGATCAAACGACTATGGTTACTAAAACCTAGTGTTGAAAAAAAGATTACAACAATCTAATACCTGAATATAATTGTTTTCAAGGATGAGTATAAATAAAAATATATAAGAATAATATTCTAAAATAATTAATTATTATATTTATATTTATGATACACAATTTTAAATAATTCAGTGGAAAAAACGGTAAAGGTAAGGGACTTGGTAACTAAAAATAGTTGCTTTGAATTATGCATTTTGTTGTTGATCATTGTTTTTCCAAGATATTCCATTTTGATTGATTTTTATTTACTTATTTCTTCATAATAAGATTTGTTGAACCAAACTAACTTAATTTAATTTATTATTTTCAATTATTTTATAAAAAGAACCTTTTTTTAAAAGGGACTCATAATTATGACTTTTAAACGGATAAATAAAAAATGTTGAAAAATCCTTTTCATGATTTGTTTCTCGTTATCATAAAAAAATATTACTCATGAAGTGATGTTTTATATTTTATTATGTTATGAAATACTTTGGATAATGAGATTTTAATATCTTTTGATTTATTAAGTTCATGTTATGTGATATGTTTGAGAAACTTATTCTTTTCCATGGGTAATTAAAGTTATGATGTTGATTTTTTTCTAAGTTATGAACATATGTATGGATGATGTTGGGTGAGGTCCTTTATGACACTCCAATTAATTTTTATAATATTATATATCATGATATATTTATCTGTTGAAATAATGGGGTTGTTTATATAGGAATGGGCATGATGGGTTTGCTTAAATTTTTAGGTGTGGACATAATGGGGTTGTTCACATAGATATGGGCATAATTGGTTTCATAACATAGGTTTTCCTAATCTTATTTACGTTCCAATTTTTTGATTTTATCATGTTATTAAATATTACCATTTTTATCTATTTTTTCCAAGTTTCAAGATTCATTTCATTTTGATGAAATGTGATATTTTCATGATTATTACTTTTCAAGTATCTTGAAACTTATGTCATGTTCACATGTTATATGTTTTATCTTTATTATGCTTCCTTGATTATAATTTTATGATATTATGTGGCTTCATCATGTTTTATTATTATTATACATAGTATTATGATCTTTTATTTATAAATTTATTTCTTATTTATATAACAAATTTCCGAGACACTAAACCTTTAAGTCATTGGATTATGCGACTGGTGTGTGATGTATTATTTATATCATTAAATTAATGTATTATTTAAGTCAATTTTATCAAGGGTCATAAAAATATCCCTCCAAATGTCCTTATAAAATACTATTTTAGAGTTATTCAAATATATATTAGTTGTTTACATTATTGTGTTCAATTTTGTTGATACCATCTAGAAATTTTGTGAAACTAGTTTTCATTCCATATGTTCTTTATAATGTGATGAATGAAACCCAGTTTATCCCATGGGGTTTCATGATATATTAAATGATTTATATCTTGTGGAACTCATATGTATGGTTTTTAATTTCATGATGGTTGGTCTATATATACCCCTACAATTAGTTTGTTAGAGATTCATATCTCATGAGATAATAAGAAATGAGATGTGATGCTTAATCAACTATGTGAAATAGGTAAGTGATTCCTAATCCACTAACGGAAATAGGTGATTGAAGCCAGATCTACTAAGGGAGTGGTATTCTGATGCCTATTCTATTATTTTGTGATAACTATTCTCATTTTTTAGTTATATTCTTATGTTTTAAAACATACTTATGTTATAATTTCTATGGTATGATTTTCTATGTTTTATCAGTGTATGCTTTGTAAATGTTCTGTTTATGGATTTTGATTTTTCCTTCATACCCATATAATTTTCTTTTCCTCACTTTTGATCATCATTGGTTATCTCGCTTTTTTTCTTTACTAATCATCTAAGCTCAACCCTTTCTTATGTTTTTATTCCTGAATATTTGAATATGGGTAATACACATGAGATGTTTAGAATGGGGATTAAATTTGAATGGTTATGAATAAATAGTGGTGAGTGTTGTAAAATTATAATTTTATGTATCTAATCAGCCAAGCCATTAAACATCTGGTTATCTAGTTTGTGTGACTATATGCGGGTTGTAATAATTATTTACATAAAATAATGAAATTAATTTATTTATTTATCTTAGGATTTCTTATCTTAGAGAAGACGATGGTTTTCATTGATACTCTCAGTAGAAAATTATAAGAAATAATAACATGAACATTATAAGTGAGTGGAATATTATAATATTACATGAGGAATCACATGTGGGTATGTCCTAGGGTTATGGGGTGTTTATGTTTTCTCTAATATCATTACATCCCCATTAGTGTATTAAGTAAAATATTACCAGGAGTCTAATTATAATTATCATGTAATGAAAATGTGGTTGATGCATGAATATCTTATTCTAGGATGTTTCCTAGAATATAATGACATGTTATATGTTCATAGTAGGGTGGTGGTTATTATGAATATATGAGAGAAGAGTTTATTAGGGGCTCACATGAATCCTAGTGGGTGGTACATTTTACATGAATTATGATGGTTTATGAGATTAAAAATCACTTTTGGAGGTTAGTTATAAATAAATATTATGTGGGTTTATCTCTAATTTCCTTACCTATCATAGGGGAAAGTCATAGCACTGTATACCAGGGGGATTTCTTTATCCTCCTTTTATACCAATATGGAAGTGGGATGCAGTAAATATAGATTTTTATTGGAATTTTAATGACCAATATGGGTCAATATATGATGTTGGTGGTGTTTTACCGGCTGAAAAAAATTTCACACTTATTTCCAATTTGAGAAACTTATCCCAAGGATGAGTTTATATGATATGTGTGTGTGAAATAGGGGATATTAATTGTGAGCCTATGTGTATCATGTCAAATCGAGATATTCATATCACACCACATTTTTTAGAAATAATTCTATGAGGATATGGTGATACATAGGAATCTACATTCATCATATCACCCACAAACATGCAAATAGTCTAGGAGGATGACCTGGATCTTAGAAGATTTGCCTAGAATCTGTGTTCTAGATTTTGGTGGGTCATGGAATGACCGTTTTTTTATTGGAAAAGGTTATCCTATAATAAAATTTTAATGGATTTGATTTATATTTATCCTTTTTACAAGCTTAATAATAACCCATGATTCTGAAAAATATATTTTTTCCCACTAAAATAAATTCAATTTATTTAATGGTTTGATTTACAAAAAACCCATAAATTATACAACCATGATATATTTTATTATTAAATATTGTCATTATAACCTATATGTTAAAATATGAGGTATAAATAAGATTAATAACATTATAAAATATATTTATGAAGGTTTTCTATAATATAAATGTATTGATTTATGATAAAAAAATAAGCACATGAATTTTAATGATAAGAATGAAATCATATAAGACCTAATTTTTCATGAATATTATTTTCTAAATTATATATATATTTATATTTCCTAGAAAATAATGAAATCTATAGATGATTTATATAAAAAATGAATACGGATTTATATATTAATTATAAATTGGTTGTAAATGAAGATTAAATTATTTGAAGGTAAAAATAGGGTTATAAAAGTTTTTATTATGAGTAGTGTATTTTATATTGAAAAAATTATGTTAATAAATATTTATGAATGAATATAATGAATAATTTAGATAATATATTCAATGAATTATATTAATATTAATCTTGTGGTTTCTAAACGGACAGGAAAGAGAATAAAGTAATTTTTATTCTTAGATATATTTTGTTTCAAAAAATTATTTTTTACACATTTTTTGAATAGATATTAGAATTAAAATTTTCCACCAATAATAATTTAATAGTTTAAAATGGATTCCATATTTTTAATTATAATAATTAATATTTAGTAAAAAATTTCAAATTAATTTTCACACATAATGAATATTTACAATGGTAAAAATCTTATTAACATGGTAGGGTTTAAAAGGATTAAAAGCGGGGTTATCCTAAGAGATAAGCCCAAAAATATCTTAAAAACATGTATAAATTTGACTATTTGAGTGTGTTTAGACAAAACCCTATCCTATATTTTAAATATTTGAAATTTAGATCCAATTTAAATGATAAATACATTTATAAAATTTAAATGACTAAAATATTTTCAAGGGTTTCACTCCCCTCAATAATAAAATGGAACCTCCTCTTCTCCCTTTTCCACAACATTTGAGTCCTTTATATTGTACAATATATACCAAAATTTTTTCCCAATAACTTAAAACATGACCTAGATATCATTTTCTCTAAAAAATAACAACACAATAAGGACAATGGTGTAAGCCAACGAAAGATACTTGAGGAATAGGTAGTCATTTTAAAATATGTCATTCAATTTTATTTCTTCTTCCACCTCCAGGAAATACTCAATACAATATTTACATAATTTGAGAAAATATTATGTTATTCTAAAATATATTTTTTGTATGTGTTTTGATGATTTAAGAAATACCTTCCATTATTATAATAATGTTACTTAAAGTGTGTCAGACAATAGTTTGGAGAATTTTATCTTATATTGAGTGAAGTATTCGATACATAAAAAAGTGTTTTATTTTATGATAATTGAATAATATCTTCAATACAATCAGAATTTGAAAAGGTTTTTTTGAATTTTTATCTTACTACACAACACTTTATCTTAAGAAAAGAATGTCCGATTTACTAAATTCTTAAGACAGATGATTTAGTCCAAATGAATATATATATGAATAAGTTATCATATGGAAAAACACATTAATAAAATATTATATTACTAAATCCATAAGAATTTGAATAAGACACGTATCACATAATTGTATCCTATTTAAATTACACTTACTAATTATCATATGAATTATTGAAGTCAGTTTATCTTATGAAGAAAAAAAAGAGCTATTTTATCATATGAAGTGTCTCAAAAAGTTATCTTACTATGAAGAGTACGTTCAGTTTATTATATTATGATGATTTAGATGTTATGAATAATGTCATGATTTCTTTTATTATCTATGGATAATTCATTTAATGATTTTAGAGAATATCATAAAATGGATTATCAATTTAATGAAAAATCAATCTGTAAAGTATGACATTTTGCTATGAATGGAATGATCAGAAGAAGAAGAATATTTATGACATCACATCCAAAAATGTAATTTATATATTTGAAAGGAATGAAATATTTTTCTAAATGATATTTTTTTATAACATACTCAATTCATGGCTCACTCAACCATTAGGATTATCATGGTCTTAATCTCAAAGTGAGATATAAAAGGAACTTCTAGCTACTTTATTAGAGAAAGATGAATATGAGATAGATAAATGTGAAGAATTATTATAATTCTTAGTCCTTGAACTCTTGTACATATAAATGAAAAGATCAAACAAAAACAATAATTTTTTGATTATAATTTCTATCAACGAAAATGAAGATCATCCTGAGATATAACTTATAGACTATCATATTGTTAAGATGAATCTTCATCTACTGTCAGTTGCTTCTTAGAGTTGTGTGCTGCAAATGTATCATCCAAAGTTTATTCTTTCTATTTTCATTACACTTGATATAGGATTGTGTATTGATACCATGGATAGGTCCTATAAAGGGAGAAACTAGTTAAAAGATCTTGGAAATTTTTATAAGTAATATTTACTTTTACTATGTTGGGATCCCTCAGTAAAAGGGATGTTATAGTGAAAATCACCATACCCATGGAGTATAGTGTCGGTGGAGTAAAATATGGTATTTTTGTTACCAAGAACACTATAAATCTATTGTGTTCAATATATTTCCTTTATGTTTTAATATACAATTCCTACCTTTTTAGGGAAAATATTAGAACTCACCTATCTTGAACAGGGCAGTTTCCCATAAAGAAAACTTTTATGAATAAAATTCACAACCCTATTGAGTGTTTAGATAGATATTATCAGGGACACCAATTGGTATAAATGATTTTGAATATTTTGTTAATAGTTTTCAATGGTTGAAGTCCAAATATATATTCTAAATGGGATTTCACTGATGGTAACCAAGAAGGTATGTCAACGGTTAGAGTTCTATACTTTAATGGTGAAAATTATGGTTACTTGAAAGCTATAATGACCATATATCTGAAGAAAATTAGATTGAAAGTCTATATCAAAGAGGTAAATCTCTATGAAATTTTGGAGACAGCCCATGAAATTTGGGATGCAACAACTGAAAAATAATATGATCTCATTTTCAAATCTATGAAGGCAATTATCTGTGGTTTAGGATCAAATGAATTATATAGAGTTTCTCAATGTCAAACAACACATTAAATGTGGGTCACTATAGAAGTTTCATATAAATTTACTGACAATATGAAGGATATTAGATATGATATACTCAAGCTTGAGTTTTAAAAATTCTAAATGGATAAAAGAGAGAGCATTACTCAACTTAATGGATGAATCACTAAGATTTTTTTAAAAAATGATTCTTTATGAACACTTATTAATAAAAATGAACAAGTGATTAATGTTCTCAAAGTATTACCACCCATGTGGAGGGGAATCTTAGCTACTATTAGTCAATTTACTGAAATAAAAAAATTAAAATAAAATATCTAATCATAACTCTAATGATGCATGAAGTTGAAATAAAATATGAAGCTAGAGAGCATAAAATGGTCAGAGAGAAAATGTTTCCTTTAAGGTTTCAACACATATGGAAGATAAGAAGAAATAAATTCATACAAATATTCTAAACATATAAATAAGAATACTCTTCAAGATATTCTAGATTAAATTATAAGCATGCACATATTTATTAAAAATTCAAAAAATTATACAACAACAGATGTTTTTTTAGAATACCTTTCAAAAAGTACAGAAAAATGGTGGTAATACTAATGAGATAATATAATATGGTTGGAGAAATCTAGTACATATCAAAACTTATTTTCCACAAATTAAGGATGGAAGAAACATAGAAAATAAATTATTCACGAATTTTGGTTATAAAAATAAATCAATGAAAATTATAAAGGACACATGGTGTGATTTTGAATATTCTAGTGAATTCAAATCATTGGAATTAGAATATATAGAAACTAATTAAAAGTCCAATATATTCTTTATGAAAAATTTAGATGAGGTGCATTATTATTATTTTTCTGAGCATGATCGTGAATCAAAGAATTAAACCTATTCATATGAAAAGTTAAGTGAATGTTGTACCGTGTTGGATAAAAAGTATTAAATATTTAAAATGAAAAGAAGGACCTCATAAATTCATAAAATGAGTTTTTTAATGAAGATAAGGACATAAACAATAAAATTTAGAGTTAAAAATACTATAACAATCAATAGTCTCAAATACTGAACAAGATAAATTAATAGAGAATAAATATAAATAATTTTAAAACATTAAATATTTTTTAAGATTATTTACTAAATTATAATATTATCTAAATTAAATTCTTTGTCGAAATCTACTTAATAAAGGAAGTTTTGGAAAAGGATTTTAGAATTAAATCCCCAAATTTTAGAAAATATATTTTTTATCTAGTTCTAAAAAAATACTTTTAAAGTTATATGTTTTCATTTTGAAGAAAATAAACATTATTTGATATTTTATGACTTGAAAAATCCTCAATTAAATTGAATCAAAAATTATTTTCTTACAAAAGATTTGTAAAAAATCATTAAATTTTTTTTTTCAAAAAAACTGATTTGGATTCATAAATATATTATCGCTATCATTTCTGAACCCAAAATATTTTTGGTACAAAAAAAATTTACAATTTCATTTTAGGGAACACTCTACATCAATATAAATGAAAAAATAGTGTATGGAAATTTTTTTTCCTGATATATGAGTCGTGATCTCTAAAAATTTCATCCACTATGCATGATTAATAAAGCGTATGTCACATTTTCTGATAATGAAAAAGAAAACATATTTAGAATTGGATCTTTTAGAAATGATAAATCTATTCTCATAAGAAAGTTATTTACATTGAAGGATTAAAGAATAACCAGATAAGTACCTATCAACTATGTGATGATGGCCATTCAATTGATTTTTCTGAAAATTCATGTTTAGTGTTCAAATATATGTTTCCTAAGAATAAATTATCTAAGAAAGGAAATGTATATACAATATATATTAATTATTTATATAAAAGAAATGTACATTGATTAAATTATTAAATTGAGGAACCATGGATTTGGCATAGAAGGTTTAGATATTAAAAGTTCATTCTCTAAACAAGTTGTCTAATATACATTTTATTTCTAACTTGCATGACCTTTAGTTGGATAAAAAGAAACTATGTGATGCATGTCAAATGGGAAAGAAACACAATTCATATTTTAAACCAATTAATATTGTTGCTACATTTATACCTCTTGAGTGTATCCCTGTAGATCTCTTTGGACCTTCTGGAAATATAAATATTGCTAGAAAATCATTTTTTATGTGTTAGTTGATTATTTTTTGTGATTTACATGGGTTTGATTTCTTAGATTTAAGATCAAATTGAGTTATGTTTTTATTAATTTATTTAATATTTTATAAAGAAAAAAGGATTATAAAATCACAACTTTAATAAGTGATCATGCAGGTGAATATGGGAATCATGAATTTAATTCATATTTATCAATGAAAGGAATTAAACCCAATTCTCATTCTCCAGGAAACCTTAATATAATGGTGTTGTTTAAAAGAGGAATATTACTTTTCAAGAAATTTCTAGGACTATATTATATGAATATAACATTCGCACTTAGATTTAGGATGATGTTATTTACACAACATGTTATTTCATTAAAAAAGTCCTAATAATCCCTATGTTAAAGAAAAAACCCTATGAGTTGTGTAATAATAGAAAATCAAATTACGGATACTTCATAGAAATCAGATTCAAGGTTTATATCATGAAAACAAATAATAATATTTATTTGTTTGATCCAAATGATAATGAAGGTATCTTACAAGGATAATATACTACTTCAAAAGCCTATAGAGTCTCTAATAAAATGAAATGGAATGTTGAAGAAAAAACTCATGTGATGTTTGTTGAAAGTGATCATTTTGATCATATAATGACTCAAAATAAGGGACAATGGGATTCACTCAAAGATATGAGACATCAACCCTTCTCTAAAAATTACAAGGATCATTATTTGGGACTTGATTACTTTAAAACAAATCCAGTAAGGATTATAGTAGTGAATAAGAAAGTGTGCTTACTAGAATACCTAGAAATATTAAAGTCCACCCTCTTCAAATAGTTATAGAAATGTTTGATAAAGGAGTAATAACTAGAAGAAATATGGTAAATATATTAAAATGAACTTTCTTTTTGACCCAAATATAACCTAAATCTATATAAGATTGGTTATCAGATGAAATTTGGTTCTTGGATATGCAAGAAGTGATAAATCAATTTCAAAGAAACATTGTTTAATAATTTGTTGAAAGAGAGTATGACTATCATGTAATTAGAAAAAAAATGGGTTTTTAGAAACAAGAAATATTATCAGTGTGTAATAACAATAAAGTATGTTGGATTAGTTTCTAAAGTATATGATCAATAAGAATTAATAGATTATAAAGAAACCATTTCTCCTGAAGTTATATTAAAATCTATTAGAATCCTTCTTGAATATGAATCTTGTATGACTTTAAAATTTTATTATAAGGATGTTAAATATTCTTTTCTAAATGTATCTTTTATGGAGAATGTTTATGTAAACAACCTCTTAGTTTTGAAGACCCCGAATTTCAATATTCAGTTTTTCAATATACCAAATCTCTATAGGGACGTAACCATGATTCAATATCATTATATGAAAGATTAAGCTATTTTATTTTATCCAATATTGTTTACAGTAGGAATGGATTATACTGAAATATTTAAGAACAATTCATCCCCATATATCTTTCTTGTATAAATATATGTTTATGATGTTATTTTTTGATCAATAAATTAAAAATTATGTAATTATATTTCATAACTTATGAAAACAGATTTTGAAATGAGAATGATTAGAGAGTAACAACATTTTCTAGGATTTCAAATCTATAAAAAATGTTTTGGAAATATTTTAATCCAAATAAAATATAGGCTTGATTTTCTTAAGAAGTTTGGACTTGGAAACATTAAGACATACTCAACTCCTTTGAGCACCAACATTAAACATCATACAAATGAAACAGGAAAACAAGTTGTATAGAGGAATCATTTTAAGTATATTATATCTTACTTCAAGTAGACTATAAATTTTGTTTTTGGTATGTATTTGTATAAGATTCAAATATAATACAAATAAATTTCATTTAAATACTACCAAAATAATTGTGTGATAGTTAAAAGGAATTATGTCCCTTTCTCTTCTTTTTCCAAAAAATTATAACTTTAATTTAACTTCATATTTGGATTTTATTATTCTGGATGTAAACTATATAGGAAGAGAATCTTGTAAACTAGTCAATTTCAAGGAAAATCACCACTATCTTGGTTGAGTAAGAAATAATACTATGTAGAATTATTAACTACCAAAGATGAATATATTACAACAGGAAGTTGTAGTGCACAGGTGATGTGAATGAAACACACCTTAATATGTTTTGGATATAATTTTAATTTCATAAGAATCTAATGTGATAACACAAGTTCTGAAATATTTTCAAATAATCTGATAAACAATTCAAAAAAATTGATTTGAGACAACATTTCGTAAGAGATAATGATAAAAATAATGATATCAATTTTTAATTTTTATGTATAGATAATCAATTTATAGAAATATTTATTAAGCCTCTCCCTATTGAAATATTTAATTTGATTAAATCATAATTTGGTTTCATAAATTTTAATTACTGTTATTTTTTAATATAGAATATTTTTATATTTGAATTAAATTCATTATTTATATTATTTTGTTTTATTTTTATTACTTCCATTTTGAGTATTAGTCATTTTAAATAGGTCATGTCACTTAATTGTATTATTAATTACATTGCACATTATTGTGTGAGCCTTTGATTACCAAAAATGAAAAGAAGTGTATGAACATTACCTGAATAACATTTGTCAATACTTTGAACACTATTTATCTCTACAACCCAAAAAATTGTTTCCCTAACCCTATAAAACTCCAAATCCTATCATCATTGGAGAAAAAAAGAGAACCAATAGTGCCTTATCCGGAAGAATCAAGCATCAAAGAATAACCATAAAATTTCTAAATGTATGAGCAATAGATTTTGCCCAGATTGATGGGATTGATATACTGCTCAACAATGTTATCAACCGTCTAGGATGGAAATATGATTTTTATAAAATGAGAAACTTGTTTTTTATAAGGAATTTCATCGGTTTTATGAGACCTAAATGTTTTATTATGGTGATAATGTTGATTTGTTCAAGGATATAGTGAATCTGAAGTTTTTCTCATTAACTTCCATTGAAAAGGATAATGTTTTGAAATTCCCAAATGAAGGATATGATTATTTCAGAACCTAATTTCAGACTATAGAGGGAGTTTGTCCTCTAAAAATTATTTAAGATTATTTTGGATCTACTGTTATCAAGAAAAAACTCGTGAAGGATCTAGAACTATGAAGGTAAGTACTCATCAAGTTCATTCAATCCACCATCTCAAAGCACAATGGTGTGTTTAAAATAATTTTATTTTAAGAAGTCACTCTATTATACTTGTTTATGATTGAATATACCATAAATCTAGCATGGTATATTAAAAATTATCTATGGAATATACAAAACAAGTATATAAATATCGTTCCTTTTAGTAGAATTTAATCTTCATTTTTTCATCTATTTGGTGTTTTTTTGGATGAAAATAAAGCCACTCAATCTCATGGTTTGAAAAAAAATAAGTAAATATGTTTTTTTGTTGTCCTAGAATTACTCGTTGAACTAGTTGGTGCCAATAACCATTGAAATAGAAGTTAATGCTACTTCAACTCAAGGGGATTTATCTCACCTACAAGAAAGACTAGTGTTAATATAAGGTACGACTCAGAATGTTGTGATATGGGAATGTTATAATGTTTAAGTGACTCTTACTAAAAGTTTAAGAAGAGTCACAGTTGTGGAATCTGTAGAATGTCCTTATCATAAAAATATTTCACCTCTGATTCCACTTTTTTCTCTAGTAAATGAAGAGAGGATAACCTCTGTTTTAAATCATTTTTTCTATTTCTCCAGATACGACCATGATTAAGGTAAAAAACTTCATGTCTTTTCATCAATTTTCATTCTAAAGAATTAGATACTTTTGCTGCAACAATATTTAGTTCTCATTATCATGAGAATACCTGTGCTGAAGAGTTACCTAATGTTAGAGAAATTCAACAGGATCATGCTGAAATTTCAAAAATACAAAAGGATAAAATCCCACCTATAAAAGATGAATGTAAAAATTCATGTTCACCTGATATTTTTTAGATACCAAAGAAAGATATCAAGGGAGATATTTAAATTTGATATTGGAATAGGAATCTGCGAACTCCCAATAACTCAAATCAAGAAATGAAATAAGAAATCTTAATGATAATTTTGTTTGAGAAGATGATATAAATGAATTAAAGTTATTAGTCTATTCAGTGTTTGAAAAGTTTTTAGTGGAACCCTCATCCGAATTTTCAAATCATATAGACGTTTTTTATAAGTTAGAAAGAGTTTGTATCACTTTGGTCACAATTATGTCCACAATTGTGTCATTTCACTATGACTTGATACTAAAATAAGTGACTCAATATCTTCAAATGTACTTGAAAATAGAAATCATAGGGCTAAATATATTTCATAAAAACTCTATCATGTTAATTGATTAGTTAAAGATGTAAATCATCCCTCTGTTTCAAGAAAATGTTATAAAAATTCATCTATAAATAATGCATGTACATAAGGATGTAAGTTTCATCATCAAAAATTTATAAAAATAGTTATATATCTTGAAAATGTTTTTAATCTCTTGGAGAAAGAAATTTTATGATATGAATCAAGAATTTGTTTATAGTATGAAGCCATCATCTTATGAGGAAAGTGAAAATGATGAAGAAGTCGATACCTTTGTTAATATCTAAGAGAACCTAGTATCTATAAAAGGGAAAGAAGATTTTTTCATTTAATCATTTATTAGTTATGTCAGAGAATCAATTTTAGAAATGAAGATGTTAATTGTTAAAATTGTTATGAAGTGGGATATAGAGAATATTATTTGAATTTTTCCACAGAGGATAACACTATAAGACTTATATAAGAAACTCATCATCAAATTATTGATTTCTTTATTGATGTATTGTTTCAGATGAGAGTAATATGTCTTATATGTCCTCCAATATTTGATTGTCATACCTCTTCCTTGTAAAGGATGAATGAAATTTCTCCATTGGATGATTTTTTCAAAACGCAAAATCCACTGTTTTCCGAAGACATTTTTTACCTTTTCTTATTTCATCCTCTCAAATATCCTTTTTTCCTTCATATATATTTGATTTGGTGAGAGATCAATGAGATACTCTCAACATCCAATCCAAACTAGTATGTATCAATCAAGGAAATTGATCATGTCTTGGAGAGTCTTTACTGATGTTGTGTAATGTTTTTGGTGAAGTAGCTTATTCCTCTTTACCTGAATCATATTTTCCCTTTATAAATCATTAATACTTAAAAAAAAACTCCAAAGAACAGATTCATGTTCAAAAATTGATTCGCCTAATCTATCTCATTTTTTTAAAATTTGTTTTTTATTTTCTTGAAACATTAAAAACATTTGAATCTTGCCTAATTCAATCTCTTCTTTAAATAATTAAAGATTTTTTTAACATTTTAGTTATTGAATTATTTTAATCTTCTTTTTAGGTAGTTTCTTTATTATACGATTCTATCAATTTAGCAGTTATTCACTATTATTATCTTATAAGTCCTATAATTTTATTATATAATTTTTAACTATTAATCCCTATGATATATATGTTTCAGTATATATTTATTAATCATATTTCATTTTATTTATTTTCATTAGGATCTCTATTACTTATTGTAACAACATAATTCCAAATTAAATTCAAAACTAGTATAATTAACTATTTATTATCATTCATGTGCAATATTAATTGTTTTCATTACACTACTTTATTTTTATATCACAAAAAAGTGGGAGATGAAAAGGAAAATAAAAAATTTATGTATTAAAGTTATTAGGGTATAAATTTTTCTCAAAGAAGGGAGAGAAGAGAAGGATAAAATAAAAATTGAGTTTTTAATTTACAACCCTATTGAAAAGGATAATGCATAATTTTAATGAAAATATTTAATGTATTTAATTTTTTTAGGAGAAGAAAATTATTTTTTTCAAAAGGAAAGTTTCTTCAAAGTGGAGAAGGAACTGAAGCATCCACAATTCTAAACTATTTATATTTCATGAAAATTTATGAATGATAACATCTTATTTTATGAAATATTTATTTTATATTTCATGAGTTTTGTGATCATTAATATGGGGGAGATTTTTTGAAAGATTATGTGATTCCATTATATCTATGTTTTTATGTCTTATGATTCAAAAAATCACAACATTTTTTCTAACAACATTATCATAAGTGTTTTAGAAAATAATTTTGAGAAGTTTATCTTACATTGAGAAATGAATTTGATCCATGTAAAAGTGTTTTATCTTTTGATAATTGAATAATATCTTCCATCTACTCAGAATCATAAAATCTATGTCGAATTTTTATCTTAATATGTAAGAAATTATCTAATAAAGAGAACACTTGAGTTTCTGAATTCCTAAGACATATTATTTAGTTAGAATGAATATATTTGAAGATTTTATCTAAAAAAATGGACATTCATAAAGTAATATCATACAAAATTCATAATAAGTTGAAGAAGCTAAGTATTACATCACAATAACATATTCAACTTACATCTAAGAATTATCTTGTACAGTATTGAAGTCTGTTTTTCTTTTAAAGAAGACAAAGAGCTATTTTAACTTAAGAATTATCTTGGAATGTTATCTTACAAGGAACATTACTATCAATTGAATATCATATTAAGATCTAAATTTTATACAAAATGTCATGATTGATTTATTAATCTCTTGATAAGTCATTTCATGATTTTAAAGCGTATGAGAAAAGGGAATGTCCATTTAATGAAAAATAAATCTTTACATTTTGTCCCTTTTCAATCAAAGGTATGATATGAAGAACAATATGATTTATGACATTGGTGTCTCAAAAGTAATTTTTATATTTTGAAGGAATGAATGCATGTTCTTAATGTCCCTTCCTATAAAGTTATCAATACATGTCTAACTCGACCATTATTATTATATCATACTTAATTTTAAAAAATATATTTAAAAGGACCAAATAGATGCTGCTTGAGAGAAAGATGAATATCAGAAAAATTAATGTGAAAAACAAATTAAAATATCATTCCTTGAATTCCATTACATAGAAAATAAAAAATAAAAAATATATTCTCATGCTGTGATTACCTATTCTATCAACTTCATTGGAGATCATCCTGAGCTATACATTGAATACTATAATATTCTAATGAATAATATTCAACTACTATTAGTTCCTTCTTGAATATTTGTGCCATAACAATATCTTCAATATTTTATTCATAATATTTTTCTTAAACTCGGTGTAGACTATGTATTGAGACCTTGGATAGGTCTTTTAATTAGAGTTCCTATTTAAATTGTCATAGAACATTTTATTAAGTGAAGGTTTCTTGTACTTAGTTGGGAGCCCCCGATAAAGGAGTTTTTATAGTGAAAATCACCAAACTCATGGAGTATAGTGTTTGTGGAGTGGACTAGGGGATTTATGCTCCCCAAAAAACTATATATCTCTTTTATTAAATATCATTCCATTATGTTTTAATTTATACTAAATAGTGTCTTTATGAAAAACACTCAAACTCTCATATCTTGAAGAGGGAGGTTTTCTGTAATGAGAACTTTTCAGAACTCAATTCACCGATATTGATTGTTTATTTATCCATTATCTGGTACAAACATAATTAAATTAGTATATATACTATATTTAAATGTTGTTATGTTAATGTTACTACAACTTCTTGGATTCTAGAAACCCATATCCAGTAGTTATATTACATTGTTGGAATAAAATACAATAGTTATTATAGGGTACGACATCTTAGTATTCTTGGAGGACTATATGTATACACACATGAAATTTATAAACATAATATTTAACTTGAACACATTTATTGAACAATATAATACCTTCTATCATGTCCCTGAAAATTATACATAAAACTCCTTTAGGGTTCTTGGGGAAATTTAAAAAAATAAGGGTGAGATCAGATTCCCCATAAGGGGTAACATATATTTTATGTTTTCATAACATACACCTAGGATAAGTGATATGGTTGGGAAAAATAAATAAAATAAATCCATAATCAATTAAAACTAGGTACATTCTATATCCATGACAATAAATGAAAACAAGGATAATAATATTCATTAATACTATACAAATGAAATGCATAATATTAGACATCAAAACATGTTCTCAAACCCTAGTGCCAAGACACTTTCATGTATTGCGTAGATGCATAAACCAAAACCCATCCTATTTTTTCATTTTACTTATTGTTTCATTAAGGGGAAATATAATTTGGGCCCCACCAATCACCTGATTAAGTCCAATTTATTCCCCATAAGAGATATAAAAAACATTAATACAATTCCATAAGTAATATATTACTAAAAAAACATGGTTATCACTATAATGAGAAATAAAAAAATACTTCTTCATTCAATATAATATTTTTTACATCTATGAGAACATAACAAAATCAACATAGAAGAAATGTGGTATCAAGAAAGTATCAGGAATTACCCTCATCAAATAAATTTTTGGGTGAGGTTACTTTCAATGTGAAGAGTTATCCATGGAATATAGTAACTAGGTTAAATATATTTCATTAGTAGGAGACTAGGGAAATTGTAGAAAAAATCATTTATAATGGTTTATAAAGAGTATGTGAATATTACAAATCATATCTCTCAGGAGTGTCTCAATAGTCGTGTGGTCTTAGGCCTATTAAGCGTGAATCTTGGGGATGATTGAGTCAACACTCAACCATCAATTGTTTGGGGTTATTCCCCAAAGATGCATATGTTTCATAGCTACATCAAATTTATATTATCAAAATAAGGAAATTTTTTCTAGAATATTACACATAATATTACACATAATATTACATTACCAAAACATTGGACGCTTTTTCCACGATGGAAAATGTTTAGTTTTAAAATGATTTTTGTATATATTGAATAAGAAGAATATAAGAGAGGGATATTTATATAGAAATTTAAATCATATAAATATCATGATAAATATATCGAAAATTAGTTTATTAAAATTTATTCACCACAAAAAATAAAATAGGTTTTTAATATAACATGAGTCTCAAAGAATGAAAATTGAGACGGAAAAACCCCTACATATGGCATGGGTAAAAATTCAGTCAAAACCCTTGAAATTGTTGGCTTAAAATTGGTCCCTAAATTAGATGAATAAATATATTCCTTGATAATACTTCTCAAATAGAAATTATATAAACTATATTAATGATGTTTGGTGCATTATATCATACATGTCCCAAAGAGAGGAATTTGAGGAGAAAACCCTTACCTCTTTGACAACTTCCCCAAATATACTATAATATATTTTATCCCAAAATTATATATCTTAATCACTTAATGAAAAACCATAATCATATCAATTTTCATTTATACTTTTCATAAATAGTCACTCTCCATATAAATATACCTATTTTCAACATCAGGTGTTTATTGCATAGATCGTTTGTACAATTTTAATAATAGTTATGTCAATATTCATTATAATTAAAAATTTATTCATCACAAGATCATTAAACATAAATTTTAATATTTTTAATTATTTATGATCTTTAAAATTCATTTCATAAGTGATTTAGTCTTGATCCTTGAAGATAAACTTGATCACATGCATATTTTGGTGATTCATGATGATCGAAGTGTCTTTTCTTAGCTAATAAATTAAATATAGATAAAACATATCAAGAATAAAAAACTAATTATATACACATTTATATTATATTATACCATTAATTATGTTCCCATGTTAATTCATGATATAATTTCATAGTACTAGTCATGTGCGTGGTTAAACTGACCCAAACTTGAACATACCCAAATTTAATGAATGTTTATGAGGTGGGTTTTTTGTAATATCATTATACCATAAGAATAATGGTCTTATTTATAGATTATTAGTATGATATATAATAATTTTAAGGAATTATAATAATAATTAAAGGATATTAAAATATTACACCAATTGAATAAAATATTTTCATCTTAGTGTGATTATTTTAAATGATTAAATTAAAGAAAATCATTTATTGATCTTACCATTTTTAGGATAAAATATTTATCATAAAAATACATTATTTATATTATAAAAATATTTTTTCCCTTTAATGCCATTTTTTATCAACCCTTGTAAGGTAGTGATGAATAAATTAACACATGGTGTCATAGAGGCAGTAATCCATGCAACACATGAATGACTGTTTTGTTTTTATTAAGAGAAAGGGGAGAGATGGTCACTGTTTATTTCCAAGAATATAAAAATAATCAATAATAATATAAATATTTAATTAATAATATAATATAGGAAAAATTTTATTTTAATTTGAAATATAAAAAAAATTTATTTGGGAAAATATTAAACTAACGTTGATAACATTGGGATTATATTGAACGAGTATCTAGAAAAAAAGGTCATGGGATAATATATTGTGTCCAGAAAGTTATGAAGTTTAAATGGGATTATAGGTTAAGGATATTGTGAAATATTTCAAGAGGAAACTAAATTTTTATACTAGTATGGAATGGGTTGTGAGAGGCCCCTTTTATAGATGAAAAAAGGGATTTATCATTGCAATTAATGCTAGGTAAGTGGTAGGAATGGAATCACATGGGTGTTAAGTGTGTTTGGTTAAATAAGTGAATAAATTGTATTTTATACCTTTGGGTATTACATTAATATATAAAAATTAATTCTAGGAAGTGTCTTTACCTTTAATTATTAAAAATTTGAGATGCCCCATTTAACTATTTTACCCAGATTAGTCTTGATTAAAAATTAACCATGTTAATAATTTTATTACCTAAAATATAACATCACTATTATTAACAAATTTATATTCTCTGAATTTAAATATGGAAATCGCCTAACCTAATTCATTTTCTTAATATGTGTAAATTAACATTTAAATTAAAAAATAAAATATAGGAAAACCATTTTTTAGAAAAATCTATTTTTATATTTAATGTATTTTTATTATTATTTAATATTAATTATTTATATAATGGGTGTTTATATATTTTTATTTTGTTCTTAAAAAATAATTAGATTCATATTTTAAATTATTTTAATATAATTTATTTAGAGGATATATTTTTAACTAAAGTAAAATTATTTATTTGAAAACAACTACTTTACATTTACCATGGTAATTAATAGTTATCTAATGAAATTATTTTTAAGTGACTAGAAATAATATTAGAGTAGTTAAATAAATTATACCTAATATTTATAAAAATAATTTCTGTTTAACAAATAAAGTTAATAAGTGTATGGATAATTAAATTTAACTTTTCACACATAAAACACTTTTTTAAGAAAAATATAAAAATATCATCTTAATATAATATCTTTATAATGAATTAAAAAATGAAGTTTATTGTAATAAATTAAAATTAAAATTCCTGAATTTAACTTTTAAACATACTCATTAAATAATTATATCTAGATTTTTTAGTTTGTCATACTTTAGGATGTGGTGTTTACCTACTACAGTAAGATATTGGGTATTACTCCCCCCCATTAAATAATTTTATTGTAGAAATTGTAGTCTAAATAATATATTAAACAAATTTTTATTCTAATTACTTATATATTCTTTAGTATCTCAGGTTTCCTCTTCTAATTTTTGATTTATCCAAATTAATTTCACCAATTTAGTTGTCTTATTCCCTAACATTTTCTATCTTGTGTCAAGAATTTGGACATGTTTTTCATTATATGATAAGTTTGTCTCTGACTGTATTCCCTCATATATGAGCCCATATGTTTTATCAAAATGTATATACTTAGTAATGAAATATAATTTTTTTTTACTTTATATGGTTGGGTGGTATTTCCAATCATTAAGCTACAACTCCAATTCTTTATAGTATTTCATGAGGCCTAATGTTTATAGTGCTTATCTTAAACTTTTTACCAACTCTTATAACTCCTTTCGATGGTGAAACCTTAAAAAATACTGATCCCAAAAATAAATTTATAAGTATTTACTTATATTATAAACATAAATATTTTGTCTTATTAGGATAATATGGATATGATCTTGAATATTTTGTACCTTAATTGTCATCACCTTTAGAATCTCAAGGCCAACAAACATTCATTAACAAAAATTTTCCCAACAGATTGAAGTATAACATCTTCCCATACAATTATTTAAATTCTCCCACCTATATACTTGAATAGGAGCTATTAATAAATGAAAATTCCACCAAAAGGATATAATTATCCCCATTACCATGGAAGTTAGGAGAACATAATCACCATATGTCTTCTAATGCCTAGACAAAACTTTCATATTTACCATCAGTCTGGAGATGATAGACGATTCTTAAATTTATCTTAATGTCAAGATCCATATAAAGAATTTTCCATAATGTTGATTTGATTTGAGGGTCATGATCAGATACAATTGAAATAGGTTCCCCATGAACCATTACGATCTCAATGATATAGATTTCAGAATGTCACTCAAGAAGTAAATCATATATAATCACTATGAAACGAGATTAATTAATAAGATGATCAATGATGACCCATATAAAATCTTTCTTCCAGGGGGTCTTTTGGAGTCTGGTTATAATGTCCATTGAAACATTTCCCCCCTCTATATAGGTATATTCATTGGTTTCATGTATCACTTGGGATATTGTCTTTTGGCCTTTAGCTTCTTACATACTAAGAATCTGCAAACATAATCTAAAATTTCCCATTGTATACCATCTGACCTAATATGTTTTCTCAGATACCTTACATATTTGTTATACTAGGATGTCTGGAGAAATGTTAGCTATATGGTTAATCTTTCAACTATTATATGGTGGGAACACATAACCTCTTCTAAAAATTCAACACCCCATATTTATATATGATTTTTGTGAATGTACCATCATTTACAAGTTTAATCTTTATGTGAAAGTTAACATCATACTATTGGGATATCTATATCTTTTCTATAAATGATGGTTTAGAAATTTCATAGAAAAGGAAGGATGACTCCACTTTCCTAAAAATAACATTATCTATATTTAATATATATTTTTATATAAGATCCTTATTAATCATCATCACGGTTAGAACTCAATGTTTCCCTTACTCAATGCAACATTCACCTTGTTGGACTTCCCAAGGTATAATTCTATTGAGAAATTGTAGTCCGTATGTTGTTACAACATCCTTTATTTCATAATGTTTAAATTCTTATAGGATAATATATATATATATATATATAACTCTTGTGGTGTATTTAAATATCACATATTTTTTAATAGTGGTATTTCCACTATATTTTCAAGGAATATATTACAACTACTAGTTAAATTTCATGAGTTGGATAGTTTTGTTTTTGTACTTTCAATTGTTTTGATGCATAGAAAATCTCTCAATTATTCTTTATAAGGGCATAACCACGTCCTTTCAATGATGTATCACTAAATATTACAAATCCTTCCTTACACGATGGTATATATAACTATGGTTTATTAATCAATCGCATATTTATCTCTACAAAACATTCCTCATCTTCATTTGATCATGTGAATTTAACCCCATTTTGTGTTAACATGGTTAATATGTTTGTCAACCGAGATATTTTTTGAATAGACCACCGATAGCAACCAAGTAATCCCATAAAAATAAAAATCTTAGTTATGTTCATAAGTATAGGATATTTTCATACTACCTTTTTCTTTCAAGGGTTCACAAATATTCCATGTTTGGAAAAAATATATCCATGAAAAGAAACTTTGTTGAGATAGAATTCACACTTATTATATTTCCCATATAAATCATTTTTCTAAAAAGTCTCCTAAATTATTTGTAGATGACTCTCAAGAACTCTATAGATCATAGAGTATATAAATATATCACTAATGAATATTACCACAATGTTATCAATATAATCCTTGAATACTATACTCAATAGATCTATAACTACTAAAGATTCATTAATCAATCCAAAATGAATTATCATAAACATATAATGTTTATACTATTCTCAAAATTCCATCTTCAATATATCATCTTTATTCCATTTTATATAATGATAACAAGAGTTAATATTGATATTTGAAAATTATTAGGCTCCTTAATGATGATAAAATAATACATCGATGCATGTAATATGATACTTATTCTTTATATTAATGTAATTTATCTCTTTATAATAGATTGATTTCCACATAAATCCAACCTTATTTTTTTCAAAATAAAATTGGGGCCATATATGGTGAAACACTAGGTCATATAAATTTCTTATCACATAATCATAATAGTTGTTTCTTTAACTCCACCGACTCCAGTGGTCCCATTCTATAAATATTGTTAGATTTAGAACCTACTTCAGGAATTAGTGTAATAGAAAACTCAACTTCAAACTCTAGTGGATGATCAGGTATTTTTTAGAGAAAAACATAAATGAATTTAATTACCACCGATATGTATTCTATTTTTAAGATATCTTCATTATCCATACATCATTCTTTATCTTCCTCTATTATCAAAATTTATTTCAGGAGTTCTAATGGGAGAGGATAATAACATGATATAGATAAAGAATTTTCCGTTCTAAATACATGATATTTCACTTCACTTTTTGGAATCATAACCTCTTTATCTTGGAAATAATTTTTTTAATGCAATTAATTCCAATACATACAATGGTTTTTATTAAATACAATTATAGATATAAAAACCTGGTTTTCAAATAGGTTATTCCCATGAATCATAATTGGAACTACTAGACACATATTTCTAGTAACAAAACTTCCAATAAGTGTCTTAATTGATAATTTCATTACTTGAGTACTAGATAAATATCTAATATTTTTGGAAAACATGGAAAACATATAAGAGTATGAGGATCCTGAATCAACTAAATAATTTGGTAACTTTTATGAAATGATCAAAGTACATACCAAAACATTATTAGAAACTTCAATTTTAGATATGGTAATAAAATAATCTTCGCCTTTATCACTTGAAATTTTCCGAGGTTAGTTCCCTTAATTTTTGGGAATTAATTTTCTTAATTTTCCTTCTACCTGCAGTTAAATAATTAGACATAAAAAACTTATTATTTTCACTTTCATTTTTATGTTTGATGCAATTTTTTTCTACATTGGTAGAAAATGTTGTTTAGAGATTATTGTAATATGGGGGTGAATTGAACTTTTAAAAATAAAAAAGTAAGTAAAATATTAACATCAAAATTATATTATTTTGTTATAACAAAGGGAGAAATAACATACATGATATTAGATAAATTTTATTTATATTTACAATTTAATATCAATGTAATTAAATAATGTAAACAACCAAACTGAATTTATGAAACAATGTCAGTCAATATTAAATGTTACAATATGGAAAAATAAATATAGAATAAAAAAATGGTAAAGAGTTTAGAAAAATATTTACCTGATCCACAAAATATACACCACTCAACTAGATATGTCAATTGTATAAATATCTTAATCTCAATGAAGACCAATAACCAATCCCCAAAATTTTGACTTTTGTTCACCCTCATAATATTCATTGATAGTGAAGTTACATATCCCAAACTTACTTAGACTGCGAAATATTAGTGAAAAGAGGTTGAGGAGATAATTTTTTCTTTGGAAAAACCCTTTACACGTTGTAGAAAAATCATTCATGGAATAATGTTCAATAGAGGATTAATAGATTCTCATAAAGGTTGGAGACAATTTGAAGAACTTAGAACATGAAGGATTTTGATAGGATTTTAGAACATTAAGTGTTTTCTATTAAATTAGAAAATAGTAAAAATTTTGGAACTCGTGATGATATTTAAGTGGTTGAATAAGTCCTTATATATACTCTAAAAGGCTGAGGAAACTTATAGGAACCAATTGGTGAATTGAATCTGAATCCAACAAAATTAATGTCATTTTATAAAACATTAAATTCTCTATCATTGTTAAATTCTTGATACTAGTTGGTACTTGATAGCCTTTAATGGGTAGTCAGTGGGATTCTTAGAGACATATTACTACTAGAAGAACACGACTGACTAGATACTGTTGGCCATAGTCTAGTTGGTGGAATTTCTAACAAATGTATGTTTCTCTAATTTATCCACTGATAGAATAGTGAAAATCAACCATTAATCCATTGGTAGTTATAAACTTCTAGGTTACTTCCATCTTGGGACTGGATAACTGGCGAACTAAGATATCTAGTATGTTTTGTTTACACATCTACAACATTATGAGTTTCCAACACTATTATTTTTCTAATACCATATTTGTTTCATTTAAGATAATTCAAAGGACATGAAAGATAAAAATATTCATGAACAATCCTTCACAAGGTATTTAAATAAACTTGATTGTGCTCAGTAATTCAATGATTTAATTAGATAAAATTATTTAATATAACTTAAAATGAGATTTGTATAAACATTGGTTTGGGTTTGTGATCATGAAAAAAACATGAGAGAGAGAGGTGTAACAATCTCCACCTTTTCATGACCATATAAACATAACATAAAAAATATAAATTAATAATAAATCAAGAATGATAGAGATACAAATAAAATTCCAATAGAGAAAAATATATATTCATTGAGATCCAGAAATAAAACATATAAATCATGATTTTAATAATTTTAAAGAATAAAATTAAGAGTTTTTTTAATGTATCCCCTTTGTAAAAGAATTTATGAATATAAAATAACCCCCAATTTAATTTTATTATAGTTCACCCAATTTATGATTATAAAAAAGATGAGAACAAAATAGAAAATAAATAGATAAAAAGGAAACATAAGGATAACTTTGCAGAAACAATTAAGGGATATTTAAAAAAAATAATGTCTTTTGAAAAAAGAAATTTTAGGAGAGAAAAATAGGTTAAAACACATTTTAATTTCAATTACTCCTCAAAGAATATAATTATTATATAGAGAGTTATGTATATAAAAGTAAAATAAAATAATGAAAAATAAAAATAAAATTTAAACAACACTTCTTATGTCTAAAACTCTCCAAATAATATTATTATTATTGAGGGAGAGAGAATAAAAACAAAGGAAAAAATAATTAAATAAGGTATCAATGCCAAAAAAAGGAATAAAGAACATATTAATGGGAATAAAATATAAAAGAAAAAATAGAATAGGATTTCAGAAAATAAAATTGGGAAATAATAAAAGAAATATAAAATAAAAGAAAAAATTAAAACTATTACATACCTTTTTGATGAAACATCAAGGAATTTTTCCACTTTTGTTGAGTGATTCCTTATTTGAAAGGACTTGTAATGGTTACTTCTTTGAGGTGATATCATACTTTGAAAATATGTGTTTTATTTTTATTTCCAACTAATACAACTAAAAAGGAAATTTAGAGACACACATATATATACATAAACAATATCTACTCATAATAAATCTTTTTTAAGAAAGATAAAAAAATATCAAAAGATTAAATACGTATAAGACTTTTAAAATAATTTTTTTAAAAAAGTATAAGAATAAAAGATAAGAATTATAAATCTATGTTATAAATGTTAGTTTAAAAAACATTCAAAATGTAAAATATTTTGATAATAGGAATTTGAAATTTTGAAAATTATAAGAAAATAGTTTGAAAAGTAATATTTAAATAATCAAAAAATGAATTATCCCTCTTAAATAAAATTTTAGAATTAGAGAGATAAAAACCCACTCCCACCACCTAAACGATAACATGTGTGAGATAAGTAACTATAGCAATGGGATATAAATAAATAAATAAATAAATTCAAGAAAAAAATGTTTAAAAAAAGATTTTAAAAATTGTTTTTTTAAAAAAACATAAGATATTAATAGATCAAATGAAAAATTTCATAATATAATCATTCATAATTCAAAATCAATGAATTTGAAATGATCAATTTGATATTCCATTATTATAAAATCTTATAACATATCACCATTTTGGACGTTATCTCTTAAGAAATGGTGATGAAAGTCAATGTGTTTGATGAGAGAGTACTAGATAGTATTTATATATATATTAATAGAACTGGTATTATCATACTTGATATGGATATTGTCAAATGTTAGCAAAAAGTTTAAAATAGTTTGTTGCATATATAAGATTTATGAAAAATAAATCCATTAAACTATGTGTTCTCATTTAGATATAGAAATAAAGAATATGTTATCCTTCTTAGTACTCCTTGAGATGAAGGGTTTTTATAATAGTTTACAAGTTCTCTTAGTACTTTTATTATCTAGTTGGCATCCACAAGAATCAACATCATAAATAAAATTAATTCAAAAAATATTGCTTTTGAATAAAATAAAATAGGATTTTTGTAGCCTTTTAATTTATGAAAAAATATTTTGATAGATTTGAAATGATATTATATTAGATTTGATTAAAAATTAGAATAAAGATAAAAACACAACATGATATCATGTCTGGTCCCTATAAGGTAAGTTAGACTACCAATAATACTTATATAATGCCTGTTGTTCATTGGATTACAAGCTTCATCCATCATGAGCTTACAAATAATACTAATGGGTATGCTAATTTATTTAGTGTGATCAATTCTAAATCATTATCAGAATTCATTATTGTATTTTTTTTAAAGATTCCTTCAAACTTTTGTAAAAATTGAAAACTAAGAATTAATTTATGTTATTCCATAAATATTAAGTGAAATTAAATATTTATTAAATCAAAAAATTCAAAACAAAATTTTTCATTAGTAGAGACATAAATCATATCATCACTCCATATTTTAATAAGTAAAATATCATTTGATAAGTTTTTAAAAAGGGTGTTAAATCATAATTTTCCATTGTAAAATCATTTGAATGAAGATAATTTTAAATAAATTCATACCATGATTGAAAGAATTTTTTCAATCATAAATATCTATGGTATGTTTAAAAATAGTATTTTGAAAAAGAGTATTTTTTAAACAAGGAGGTCGTTCCACCAAAAAATCCAAAATAAATAAATTTAGAAAATATATATTGGCATCCATTTTTTGAAATTTATATGAGAATTAAATGAAAAAACATTCTTATAGATTCCTACATAGAACTAGTGTAATGGTCTTAAAATAATAGATCCCTTCATATTGGTTATAAACTTTTTCATCTAAATGATATTTTTTTTCTAATGGTATTACTAGAATCATCTAATTTATTTAAAAATACCCATTTAGATCCAATAACATAATGATCATTAGGTCTTTCCATGAGAGTCCATTGAATTTTTTGTTTGAATTTATTTAGTTCTTCTTCAATAGAGAGTAAATTATTTAAATTATTTGAAAACTTTCAGACTAGAATATGAAGGGATTCTTATACCTCTTCATCTTCTTTATTTTGAAAAGCTTAATTTAAAAAAAATTCAAAAACTTTTTGAATAATCACATTGGAAAAAAATACCTAAATACACGATAAGGTTTACATGAGTTAGAGTACCCAAGAAAGATACCATCATTGGATTTATAATAAAATTTTTAAGGATTGTATTTATTGTCTAAACTAAATCATTTGCAACCAAAAAATATGAAAAAGATGATAGTGGGGTTTTTATTAAAAAAAATCATAAGGGGTTTTATTTGGAAGGTACCTAAAAATAAATTGATTAATGGTATAGAATATTGTATATAAGGCCTCAACATAAAAAAATTTTAGAAGAGAAATTTCATTTAAAAGATTTTGAGTGTTTTCTTGGATTTTTTATTTTTCCTCATTCATACCCCATTTTATTGAGGGGTTCTATAAGATAAAAGGATGATTATTGTTTTTTTAAGAACAAAAATCATTAAATTCCCTATAATTTAATTCTATAATATTATCTTTATAAACAAAAATAATTTTAAAACATTTTTCATTCTAACCCTTGTTAGAAAACATGATAACGAATTTAAAAGAATCACCTTTATGATATAATAAACTATCCCCTATGAATATAGTAATTTTTTAAATGATTATCTGATTATATTAATTTCTTCCTAATCATTAAATTTTATTAGTGAAAATATGGTCAAGATTAATCATTTAAAGAGAATTCAAAGAAGAAGAAAAATATTTAGATTTAAAAGGTGATTTCTGTTGATTAACTTGTTGTCATGATTTAGAAACCATGTAATTATTGAAATAAAAATTGGTAAGATCTCATAATATTTTATAATGGTTGAATTTTATGAGAGAAAGTGAGTTATAATGACTAATTAGTCTTTTCACAATCCATGAATCATTCACTTATACACTCAACCAATTTACATTTTGGGTTAAATATATTTTAAATAAATTCTATAAACATTTTGGAATATTAAAGTTGTAAAAAGAAGTTTATATTTTGAGTTATAAATAATAAAAAATCAATTTCAAAAAATAATTTAAAACCTATATCACACAATTGAATAATACTTGGTAAATTTTATTTCAAACCTTTTATGAGTAAATCATTTTTACTTATGTTTGAGTAAGAGAAAACAATAGTACCTTCTCTGATTATTTCACACCTATAATTATAATTGAATGTGATATAACTTACTTAAAATTTATTGATTTCATTAATTCAGGTGAGGTTTCCATATATGTGCCTCAGGAAACTAGAATCTTGGTACCAAACATCTTCTCGGGTTTTCTCAAAATACCCATTTCCTGTAAAATTAACTATTGATGGTTTAAAAATACAAAACAAACATGGGTTTTTTACATTATCAAGTTAAGATTTTGGAATTTTTTTTTAATAAAAGGTTTTATATTTGAAATATTGGAAGAAAGATGGATTAAATTTGGTCTTACATATCGTGAAGTTTTTTGGCCAAATTCAAAAATTAGGTGACCAATTAATTTTTAATAATTACTAAATTTCTATTAGACAAAAACCAATAACAAAAGTGTGTTTTAATTAATATTTTGAAGATCTAAGATTATTAGAGCAACCAAAACTGACACATTATTTTATAGTTTTTTTAATACCCCAAATTTTATTTAAATATGCTTCACCTTGGGTTAATTTAAAAATGGAATTTTTGAGAACATTAATAGTGGATTTGAGTTTTTCAACATCTGGTCAATTTTTTATTTTCATAGATAATACATATTTTTTCTAGATTATAATATCATTTTATTTTAGGAGAATATATTTTTTTCAATTAATTGATTATATTTTTTTTAGTTTAATACATAAATAATAAATATTTTGATTCCAATTTTTTAGTTTATTTCAGAAATATTTTAAATCATCAAAATTTAGCTGACTAGGTAAGAAACTAGATGAATTGAGATGAAAAGAATGTGGAGAAGAGGATGAGGTGGGGGTAATATGAAAGGGGAACTAAACTTGATTCCTTTATCAACAAGTTCCTTGGGTAACTTCAGTCTTGAGTTACTTGAAACGGATAACAATGTTGAGTCTATGGAATCATAACCTCCACTCCATGTAGAGACTTTAAAATAATTTTTACCTTTCACTTTTGTTTTATATTTTTCTTGTAGATAGGGAACTCCAGTTTTATGTGACCTTTATTTTTTGCATTGGTAAAATGTCACCTCTTGTTACACATTTTTTTATATCGTTTTGAATAACTTCTTTATGTTCTTCTTTTAAAATCTATTGAACATGTTCTTGGTATAAAGAGCATAGTCTAAAACTTCACAATTAGAAATTTTTTTTGGTAAAGTTTAAGGTGATGATTTTTTGATTTCATTGGTTTCATTATCCTTCTTCTATTTTTAGATTTTCATCAAGATTTAATTTTTCCTTAGGGAGCCGATGAGTTTTTTATATTCCACATAGGTTATATGTTTTGCTTCTTGGTGAGTCATCATTTTAGGATCTCAAGACCTAAGTAACACCCATAACATTTTCTTTTTGAGTATTTATATAGATAAATCATCACCAATGTTCATTCGACAATTTTATATGTCAATAAATCTCATAAATTTTATTTTAATATATTAATCATATTGTATATTAAAACTTTCAAATTTTTGACAAAGCTTATGTAATCATATATACCTGAATTTTTTGTTCCTTTGTGTCTGTCTTCTAAAAATTCAAAATCTCATAATTAATTTTTCTTGTGGAAAAATGATTAAACTCATTTCAATCAATACCATAATGTAATGAATTCATAACTTTTTATTTAATACAAAATTATTAATATCATTGAGTTTCAATTTGTCTTCTAATTAGATTGTGGGAACATAATCATTCATTAGCATTTTATAAATGGGTTAAGAATATCTAAAAGAAATTGAATTCTGATTCTTCTATTAAGAATAATTTTTGTCATAAATATGGGATCTTGAAAGTGGGAATTAGATTACACAACAAAAATATTGCATTGAAAACAATTAATGTTTTGAAATTCATTGATAAATAAATACAATTCTTAAATAAATATATTTTTTATAAAAAAGAAAAACACTCCTATGATAAAACATTTTTGTTGAAGATTATGTAAAGAGAGGGGGTTTAATTTCCCTTTTAAAAATGGAAGTATAATTAAAATATTAATTTTAAAATTATGTTATTCTGAAACAGTAAAGTGATAAATCGAATACACAATAGTTGATAAATTAGATTCGTATTTATAAAGATAATATCAAAGTAATTAATGAATAGAAATGATCAAAAAAATTATGAAATTATGTGATTTATTGTTAAACAATGCAAATCATAAAAGTAAATTAATTAAAAATACAATCAATAATATTATTAGATATAGCTCATTATGAGCCCTAAAAATCCACTCCATGAAATAGGTGGTCTATATTATGAATCCCTTATTCTCAATGGTGACGAAGAACCCATACCTAAAAATTGTGGATTGTGATTTACCTCTTTAGATTTGTTATTAGCCAGGTAACTTGAACCACACATTTATGGAGTGTGAACCAATAGTGAAATGAGGATGAGGAAAGATATATTTTCTTTAGAAAAACCCTTTATACACTGCTAACAAGTCTCTTTGATGTAATAATGTAAAATATAGGATAAATATATTATTATAATGGTTGGATATAATTTGAAGAATTCATAATATGATGGATCTTGAGAGGAATTGATAAATTTAGCGATTATCTATCAAATTAAAACTATGGAGAAAGATGGTAAATTAATTTAATCTTCAAGGAGGAAATTGAGTCATTTTATAGGCTCCCAAAGGATCTATAAACTTATAGAAATCACCAGGATCACTGAATATAAAGTAGACCAAATTAGTGGTTTTTTACCACATTAAATACTCCCACACTGAAAACTACTCGATTCTTCTGGGTACCTGGTAGACCCCATCAGGTAGATGGTGGATTGCCTATTGGAATACTACTACTAGAAGAACACTATATTTGAGATGCTAAAACCTAGAAACTAGTCGTTGGAATATAGATGGAATTTATTCTTTTTTGGTGGTTCTATTGGCTGGTCAGTGCTCCTCCCCTAGTTTTACATTTGTACTTCTACAATTTTGGGTTACTGGAACAATAAAATTTGTTAGATAGTGAAGTGCACCAACGAGATAGTGTAGTCTACACAATGACACCACTAAGGGTATCCACCTATACTTCCTTCTAATCCATTTCTTGGATCATATAAACTTCTTCCAAGGACTTGACGGATAATAAGTTATATGACCAAGATATCATAGAGGACTCATTAGAACTTGAGTATGTTATGTAATTCACAACATTGCATTCAATAAAAATACAAAAAATATCATAAATTAAATAATAGAAACATAAGTGACTATTTTTGATTTTGAAAACACCATGAGAGAGAGAGGCACAATAATAAAATCATGTTTTCTTCCTACAAAACCTAAGGTGTTTTTTCTCAAACTTACCACATGGGGAAAATAACATCTCTCCCTTATTCCCCTTTATTGTATTTTTCTTCCTATAAAACTAAACTAGCCTCTTATTATATTGATTTTACATGAATAAATTTGTCTTTGAGAACACATTTTATATATTAAATAACCTTGAGACTATATAACTATATGATGAATAGGTTTAAGTGACCAACTCCCTTCAAAGGATATACATTAACCAATCAAATAAATTATCAATATTATTTTTCTAGTCTATGTACATAGTATGCATCATGTCTAGAAAAACATGAAAATTTAGCCTCATATTCATAAATATTTTCCTCCCCTTTTTTCTATGATTGATGAATTTACCTTAAATTTTATACCTTAAACACGGTGACAATATTTTTTATAGAATACCTCCTTGAAATTTCTTAATTCCATGGTCTTTATCTTATTTTCCTCTTTTGTTTTTTAAATTAGTGACAAACATTGGGACTAATCTCCCTTCATATGATATAAATCCATCAAAACATTTTCCTTTTCAGTAATTCCCAAAATTAAGAAGATATTATCTTATGACATGATCTATTTTTAGATAAAAAATTGATTAGTAGTTCCACTATATGATGGAGTTTTTTATCACATAAAGGGGTCCAATATAGTTACACCATGTTGTGGATCTGAATGTATCTTTATGATAGTGATATTATTTTTCATAGATTGGGTCAACCACCCTACTATGTTTATGAACTGATTATCCTCATCTCCAACTTCATAAACTTATTTCATAGGGGTGATCTTACATTTACTATGAGTTTTTATGGATTTTTCCTTACTATTTTAGGTTATAATCTTTATATAATAACATAAACTTAATTATCAGATAATATTTAATTATAAAATAAAATTCATATTATTTTATCTAGAGAATTCCCTTGAAATTATGAGGGTGTTTCCTATAAATTGTTCTATCTAACATGGTTCCTCTAAATCTAATCACGAAGGATCCTATTTAACTTTCTCTAATACCAACTATAACATCTTGGGATTTGAAAACGTATAACCTAAAGCTATGTTACATTATTGTTATAAAATACAAGGTTTCCAATATGATTTAATATCTTAGAATTCTTGGAAGACAACATACATACATATATTATATTGAAAACATAAAATATAACTTGATCACATTGAGAGAACATTATTATCCTTTCCATCATGTCCCTAAATGTTTTTCATTATCCTCTTCTAGGTTTCCTGGGGAAATGAAACAAAATAATATTGAACCAAGATATTTAGTGAAGGGTAACATAGAGTGGAAGATTTCATAACATAAACATGACATAATTTATATAGTAGGAATAAATGAAAAACAGAAATTCATAATTAACTAAAATTTAGGGCATGTTATATCTGTGATAATAAATGCTAACATAGATAGTAATAACCATTGATCTCATAATGATAGAATAAATAATGTAAAATATCAAAACAAATTAAAAAGGACTTATGACAAGACACATTCCTATTATTTTATGTTGGATGTTCCAAAACCCATCCTATTCTACCTCATAATACCTATTAATGTATCTATAGGCTATGTAATTCCAGGCTCCACTCATTATATGATTAGTTCCAACGAATTACCCATAATAATCATTAATACCTTTCATATAATTCCCTTAGGAACCTCTAATTGAATAAAACATAGTTATCTATATAATGAGAAATATAAAAAACAAATACTTTCTCATTCAATAGAATAATGTGTATTTCATGGATAACATATATAAATCAATATATATGTTGTGGGGTATCATCAAAGTAACATTAAGTACCCTCAACAAATAAATATAGGATAGAATGTAATTTTATTATTTTGATTTATCCATAAATGATAGAAATTGGGTTCAATATTTTATATTGGTAGAAGACCAAGGATATTATAGTAAAAATAATTCATCCTGGTTAATTACGAGGGTGTGAATATTCCAAATCATATCCCCTAGGTGTGTCTCTTTATGTGTGAAATCCTAATATCACTAATTGTATATTTGTGTAATGATTGATATAATTCTCAACCAACCATTTTTAAGTTGATTTACCCCAGGTGCATCTGTTCTGCATCTTCATCCAATTTCCAATATCCACATAGGGGTGTATTTTCAAGTAAAAAACATTTATTTTTACTTTAATAAAACATTAGACTATTTTCCCCCATGGAAAATATTTATTTTTAAAATCATTTTAATATATTTTAGATTAAAAGAATATTTGAGTGGGATAGTAATACAGACTCATAAATACTATATATTTCGTGTGTAGCATGGAAAAAAATCTTCCATTGAAATTTTATCACCATAAAATGGAAAATAGATTCTGAATATAAGAAGAGCCCCAAATAATAAATATTGTGATAGAATCCCCCCACTTATGGACTGGGGAAAAATTAAATTAAAAAACCTTTTAAATATAGGGATAAAAATGATCTTTAAATTCCCAGAATAATGGAATTCCATGATTAAACATCTCAGATAGGCAATATATACACTATATGGAGCATGTTAGGTGGGTAATATCGAACATGTACCAATGTGAGGAATTTGAGATGAAAACCTTTACCTCTTATCCTGAGTTACATGAACATACTTTAAGTACTTATTTTATATATGTAATTTTATTGTTTAAATAATTAACAGACTTACCCATATCATTTTCAATTATAATCTTTATAAATATTCATTCTCTTTATGAATTCTACACAATTTTCACATCATATGGTTATAATATAGATCATTTGTACTAGTTTCATTATAGATTTGGATATATTCATCCCCCTGAAAAATTTCATCATTACGATATCATTAAATTTACTTTTAGGAATTATTTTCAATTATTTATTATTTTTCAAATCCATTTGATTATTGTTTTAGTGTTTATCCTTTAAAATGTCATCGATATGAAGCATGTTTCGGTGATTCTTGGCAATCAAACTGTGTTTCATTAGTTATTGAATAAAATACTAATATAACATCCCTATAACCAAAAAAATAATTATTTAAAAAATATTTTTATATTATTCTATTAAAGATGTTCCCATATTCATTCATGAAAAGAAATTATTATTTAAGTAGATGGTCATGCCCAAACATGAACAAACCAAACATTAATGAAAGATAATGAGGTGTTTTTTGGTAATTTCTATATATAAAATGATTAATGATATTATTAAGTTTTTATTAATTTGAAATATTATAATTGAAAGAAATTATAATAATAAGTAATGTATATTAAATATTATAGTATTTTAATAATATTTTATCCTCCTAGTATGCCTATTTTAAACTATTAAATCAATGTGAGTTGTTTGTTGATCATATCATTAAAAATTTCTAAAATTTTACATAACTTACCTATAATGATACAATAAATATAATTTTTATCCTTTAATACCATTCTAATATCAATCCTTGCATTTTGATGAAGGAATAAGAAACTTGCTCCATCGTGGAGGTGGTAGTTTTTGCGACACATGATTGACTATTTAATTTTTTCTTAGGTTAAAGGGGAAAGATACTTTGTTTTTATGTCCAAAATATAAAAACCTTCATTATAAAATATATACCTATATAATCAAATAATATTGGTAAAAATAAATTTTAAATGGAATAATAAAATAAATATACCTTAGAGAAATGGTTGAACATATGTTGAGGACTTTGGGTTTCACTTAAAGGAATCCTCAGAATGGAAGGTATTGGGATAATATATTATGACCAAAATCATATGTGGGTGAAATAAGATTCTGGAGGAATGAAATATGGTAGATATTCATAGGGATAAATTTTTTGAGAGTGTTATTTAGCGGGTGGTGAGAGGCCACTTTTATTAATGTAAACGAGGTTCATTTTCAAGAAAACAAATGTTTGGTAAGGGGTAAGAATGAAATCCCAAGGTTTTTAGGTAGGCATTGTGAATTACATGTAAAAAGGTGGATGAGAAATGTGGATATGAATTTAATACCTAAAATGGTGTATATAATTTTATTTTGACTTTTTAATTATTAAAAAAATTGGCATACCTCATTTACCCATTTTATCCTCATCAACAACGATTTAAAATTTATTATGTTAACTATTTTATTACTAAAAATACAAAATGGCCATTCATACAAAATTTTGACATTATAAATCCAATTTTTTAAACTATATAACCTAATTAAACATTTAGTTTTTTTAAAATTTTCTTTTAAATTAAAATATTAAATTTAAGAAAAATATTTTTATTAAAAAATTTATTTTTATATATTAAGTGTTTTCTATTAATATTTATTATTAATTATAAATTAAATTTTATATATGCGTCTTTAAAAATCATATTATTAAATATTATTAATTATGTAAATCTAATATATTTTGAAAAAAATTATATAACTCTTATAAAATTAATTCTTTGAAAATAACTATTTTAATTTTATAGTTGTAATTAATTTTTATCCGAAGTAATTTACTATAAATTCAAAAAATTAAAATTAGAAAATTTATATAATTTTTTCTTACATATTATAAATATAGATTCCAATTTATCAATTCAAATTAATATACATTGGCATAATAAATTTTAACATTTTTTGCTCATAAAAACTATTTTTAGAAAAATTCCAAAAATAATTCTTAATCTAATATCATTACGATGAATTAAAAAATGGAGGTTATTATGCAACAAAAATCATAAAATTGATAAATTAAACTTTTAAATCTACTCTTGTATATATTATTTTTAGAGTTCTCAATTTGTGATTATAGGTAAAATCATTTTCAATTTCCTTTTCATGTAATGGAAAATAAAAACCTCACTTATATGTACATACCAACAATCATCTACATGAAACGATTTATTTAATTTGTCATCCCCGTATCACAAGTATAATTATGAATGTGTATTTAATGAATTTGTTTGATTTTTATGAAATTATTATTATTTTTAATGATAAAATATTGTATACCTTTTTACCCTCTTACCCGCTGGAAACTGAAAACTTTACTCGTGTGTATGTGTGGACTTCCACCTCTATAAAGCGATGTGATTCATTATACATTTATAAACTACATGGATAGTCAAATATTTTATTGATATATATGATATTTATGATATATATTGGTCTTTGGAAATATAAATTATTTTGTATCATTATTTATTTCAATCCATTTGAAAAATGAAAACATCACGTGTGGGTATATACAAACTACTATATTTGTTAAGTGATGCAATTAATTTTTATTAATAACCTTATATGTATATTTTTAAAAGTGTATATTATAGATAAATATGATATTAATTAAATTATTAATATTTTTTAGATGATGAAACCATTACCAAGGTGCAAGGAATAGAATCGTCAAAAACATAGAAATGGAAAGCATAACTGTTGACACACAAACATTGATAAATAATTATTAACAAAAAGATAAATATAAATTTATGAGGTAATTATATATAGTACTATAATAGTTAATATAATATTTTATATATTTATAATAATTCTAAATTTGTTATATAAAAGGCTATATTGCGTACAAAGGTTGTCAAGACTTAAGGTAAGGGTTTATGTTACAATCTCACTTTTATCAGCATTGTTTATGTTCCGATTTTAATTTTAGGAACTCATTTATTATTTATCTATTAATAACCATATATTTTCTTCTAATATAGTTACTTATGGGGGTTTAATTTATTATATCCATTTTTACCATTAATGGTTTTGAAAAATACAAAAACAAATTTTTTTATAAAATATCAACCTTATTTCTAATTTTAGGTCGAGAATATTTTTCCTCCATGTAAATATTCATTAATTTTTTTTAATAAAAATATTTTCTAAATAAAAATTTTAAAGACATTTTAAACTTTATTTTACTACCTTAAAAAATGTTTAAAAATTAATATTTTCATAAAAATTCTATTTGACTCACTTTGGACTTTTTACAAAAGATTGAAAACAATGTTTTTCCTAAAAATATAAAACTTGAATGAATTTTCCCATGATCATGTATTTTATAAATTATTGATATTAATTTTAAATTTTATTTTGGTTTTCAACTAAAATTATATTCCCTATGTTCTAGGAATTTTTATTTTTGTTATGTTACCAAAATAAGAAGTTATTTTTCCTTGTTTTTTCAATAAAAATTCAATTGATTTTATAGAAGTAATATTCATGTATGTTAAAACACTTTACAGAATTTTATTATCAACTAATAATATTATCTTATTATACCATCCAACTTATTTCTATGGATGCCTTGTGATTATTCATTTTTAATATTCTCATGATAGTTATTTATTTCCACTAGTTAATTATGTAATGATGGAGTCATAGAAGTTTCATTCTTATGACACATGTATGTATGTTTTATCATTATATGATGGGTAAGTCTAATATATAATTCCAATACATTGGGTAAATTAATTATATCTCATGGTACTACTAAGTGATGTTGATAATAATTAATGATTCAATATACTAAGAGATAATGGTAAAAGGGCTTTATCCATTATTAAAAGAATGACATTGATAATGTAAGATCCATTAAAACATGGGATGTTATAGATGAATCTAAATCCATTATTTTACGGGAGTCTAGTTGGGATGCCAAATCCAAATTTTTATTATTAATATTCACATATTTATTCCAGATTCTTATGATATTAAAAAAAATATGTTTTTTTTCGGGACCATGATAATGGTTTTGTTCTGATCAATATTCGTGTTTCTTATTATGAAAGAGTTTATTACATATCCCTTAAGTTTTTACATATGTTCTTATGGGTGTGATTCTCAGATTTTATGAAATTTATTATACTATAATTTCCTTATAATTATATTTCTCACAATTGTTATCATTGATGGATATCTCCCATGTCTTCCTTTAATGATAATTTATGATCACCCTTTATTTGGTTAGTTATTTCCAAGTTATGAAGAAATTATTTAACTAGGATATGCCTAAAAATGGTACTATGTGGGAAAAACATAATGGTATACGTTTAATTTATTACATGAAATCATTTTATTATGTATGTAGTATCCAAATACACTACTCCTTTATGTTTATTGGGTGGGTATTTTTGTGAAAAGTATTAAATATTTATCTAAAAGATGTAATATTTATTTATGTTCTACCTAGTTCTTTTTATTTGGTATAGAAGAATGTTTAGGTTATTTTTAGAGATTAGTTTATGAAAAATATGATGATAGAACATAAAAATCTATATTGAACCAAATGTGATATAAAATAAACCTATAGTGTTATAGGTTGAAGAGAAGGTGTCAAAATTTAGGATATATCAGGATTTATTTTCTTTTTATATAATTACTCACTCTGATTATTATTTTCCCAATTAATAACATTTACCCTTTTGGTTTTATTCAATGGATGTAATTAGGATAAATCAGGTTTAAAATTAATGTGAATTGGAATTCAATGACTTTCATCAAGGGAAACCAAATGGAATGGGAGATAAAATAAAAAATGTCCTAGAAATAATCACCAACTCTCTCATATAAAGAATAATGACATAAACCATTTTTATATTTCAAATTACCCAAGGAAGGGGGAAAATTACATTGATTCATTTATGCATAAATATCAACCATATTTTGTTGGTCCTATGATTCACTAATTGATTAACAATAGATTAATACAATGGAAAGGATATTTTTTCTCTAATTCTAAGACCATGAGAATATTGTTTTATCCATATATAAATTGTAATTTGTGGTTACTCAATGATCAAATCTCACCAATAAAAAATGAAGATAAATAAATCAACTCCATGGATTGAGATGAGTTTTAGAGGGTATTTATCAAAAAGTATTTTCCTAAAAATCTATATACTAAAATGAAGAGGGACATTCTAGAGCTGAAGTAGAAGGACGATGAATCCATCGATACCTATGAAGAAAATATTACAAGGATTTCATGGTATCATTTTAGTTTTATGACTGACCTTAAAATAAAAATATATCAGTTCTATAGTGTCCTAACACAAATATTCTCAAACGTTTTATCCCTAATAAACATTATTATCAATGAATAAATAATAATATGTTCTCTTTCTATAGAAATTTAAGATCTCAATATTTTTGTGATAAAAAAATGAATATGGATTTTTAAGGGAACTAAAAAAATGGATCATGTGAAGGAAAAAAAATTAATTACCTACATTCCAAAAGTGTGGGAAGAAGCACTCTGGAAAATACTTCAAAGTGGTGGGATAATTCTTTATATATGGGAGAGTTGTCCATCGAGCACCCGATTTCCATGTAAATATGAAAAGGTCAAACAATAAAACATTGTAGTATAGGGTCCCAATGAAGTAAATTCATTATTTCAAATGATTTTCATCATTATATGAGTCAATTCCATAATAAAAGGTATAATGGGGAGAATAATACATATAAAACTTATATCCCTATGGAAAAAAGGTATGTCTTATAAAATCACATCTATTGAAGTGGGTGGAGAAAAGGATTTTGTGAAATATATAGTTAGAATCCACTTTAAAATTGAAAATATTTTATTTGATTCAATTTATACGAACTCATTTAAATATTGATAATTTTATAAGGATATTATGTCACTGTATCATTGGTATGATACTGATTTATCAATTAAAACACTTTATGGCATGATTATTTTGTCTCATGTCTATATCTCTTCTCTGATAGTATTTTTTTGGGATATCCTTCCATAAAATCTAGTTATTCTCTCAATAGTCATATTTGATTTAATTTTTGGAATTAATTAACTCTATAAACATAGATCACATATACCTTTTCGAGGAAAGGTTGTCACATTTGGTATTTTATATTAACATATGATCATATATCGTTAAAAGGAAGAATATAAAATTCAAATGGAAATTACATCCATTATAAGGGGATTATTATGAATTAATTTGGGATATTTATCTCAAATGATTGGGGAGAAGATCAAAATTGAAGATATTTTTATTGTTTGGGAATATGCTGATGTATTTATTGAAGAAATTCATAGTCTTCCCTAGAATTGTGAAGTTGTGTTTTCAATAGAACTCAAACCCTATGGTATGCATATTTCAAATACTCTTTTTATGATATCCATGTTTTGGTTGTGGTAATTGAAGAATAAACTCTAGTATAATCTTGATAATGTATTCACATACCCGAGTGATATACCATGGGGTGAACCGGTTCTTTTTGTTATGATGAAATATGGTTCAAAGTGTCTCTAAATTAATATTAATAAATTTACAAAACTAAAAAAAAATTATCACATTCCCCATATTGATGACTTATTTGATCAAATATACAAATATAAATACTTTTCTATGATTTTTATTTGATCTAGATTTCACCATTTTAGGGTCAAAATAGATGATACACCCAAGATATCCTTCCACATGAGGAATAGAAATTATGAATTTATATAAATTCCATTTTGACGTACCAATTCCTATGATGTATTTATGGATATAATTAAGGGAGTATTTATATATTAACTTGACCATATTGTGGTAGTATTTATAAATGATATTCATAAAAATATTCTTTGACCAAAGAAGTTCATAAAGATCATTTAAGGATTGTGGTGAAGACCCTGGGAAAGGATAATTTTATTCCAATTTTTTTAAAGTGTTTATTTGGGACACATAAAGTATAATTACTGGTAAAATTAATTACAAGGAAGGGTATATCAATTGACCCTTATAAGTTGTATGTTATTGAGTATTAGACCAAACGAACCAATATGAATGAGATATGGATTTTTCTTCAATTTTATTGATATTATAAACTCTATATGAGAAATTTCACATGGTTATCCAATCTATTAAATATATTTACTCTGAAGGGAGTCAAGTTCCATTAGAAAAATGAATATCAATCAAATTTAAAGGGGGTAAATGGAATGTTGTCCACTGCAACTATTCTAACACTATCCTATAGTTGAGAAGGAGTTTTTATATGCATTAATTTGTTCAAGAAGTTATTGGGATGTTTTCTCATAAATATTAACATAGTATTATCATATGCCTCATGCTAACTGGGGATTCATAAACAAAATTACCTGACTCATGATTTGGAGCTAGAAGTGCAATATTTTATTTGAAAATATTGAGACATTTTAATTATCATTAATGGTGTGACATAAATATTGATAATAATGGATTTAAATATATATTCACATAGAAAGAGTTGAATATGTTACAGTATATAGGGTTGGATGTTATTAAATATTATGACTTCTCAATACAATACCACCCATGGAATGAAAACAAGGTCATTAATGACCTAATATAGAATGATCATGCCATATTTTCCATGATAATGAAAAAAGATATCAAATAATTACATATTTTCAGAGGATGGATCCAAAATTATTTGTTAAGGGTATAAATATTATCTTACTCAATTGACAGTTAATCTATTGATTCATGTAATGATTAAGTAGAAACAGAATGAATATTTTTATTTGAGAAAGATGGTAAGGTATATTTGTTGTTTATTCTAGTCCATAATGGAATGATAAGGTTTATGACTTGAATATGTGTTCCATAAATACTGGAATTGAAGAACAATATATTGGATAAAGTATATAGCTCATCATTTTCTACCCATCCTCGGAGAACAAAGATATATAGAAAAATAAGATACAATTTCTTGAATGAAAACATGAAAAAAAATATTTTAGAGAATGTATCACATTATATCATATGTCATCATGTTAAGGTAGAGGGAATAAAATTCTAAATGGATGATGTAACCATTACATATACTAGAATGTAAGGAGAAAAAATCATTGTGGATTTCATCATCAGACTCCCAAAAACATCTAAAGTCAGGAAACCCATTTGGGTTATAGTCAATCACCTTATGAATTAAGCTCTCTTAATTTATATTAGAGAAATTTTATCACCTGATAAAATTTCTAGGATACACACTGAGGATATTTTAGGGACATATTGAGAACCTATTCCAATTGTATCCAATCTAGATATGAGGTTTACCTTGATGTTTTATAAAATTCATCAATAATAATTGAATAGAGAAATTATATTTATCTTGGTATATCATCCTTAAAAATATGGGTATTATGAGATAATAATTAAAACCTTGTAGGATATAATGATATTTAGTTTTATAGATTTCAATATTGGTTGGGACCAACATCTTCATCTTGTTGAATTTTCTTAAAACAATAGATTTTAATTAGTCTTTCATATTGATCCGCACGATCCCATTTATATAAAAAAATGCATAAATCTATTGTTCAAGGATGATGCTAGAGAAAGAATGATACTCAAACATGAGATATCTAATAAATAGAATAGAAGGTTTCAGTAATTCAACAACACATCAGGGCATCAAAGATCGATATAAAATTTATGGTGATAATCATTAGTAACATATTAAGTTTTGATGTTTTTGAGAATTTATTCATACAAATACCACCAAAAAATAATGTAATGATATTTTGGGAAAATGGAAAGATAATCCCTAGATATATAGGTCCCTTCAAGAACCATAATCATATCGATATTGTATCTTATCTCTTGGAACTCCCACAAATATTCCACATTCTCATGATGTTTTCCATGTATCTCTTTTGAGGAAGCACATACATGACCTTTCACATGTACTAAACTATGAATTTATATAACTAGAGAATGATATTGCATATGACCAACATACATGGGAAATTTTGGATCTAGGATATAATGTGTTGTTGAATAAGACCACTCTCCTTGTCAAAATTTTATGGAGAAATCATAAGTTTGCCGAAGTAATATAAGAACATGAAGATGTAATGAGGTAAAGGTATCCTCATTTTATTTCATTAATGAAATGTATTTTAAATGGTAAAATTAATTTTAAGGGGGTATAATGTAACAACACATAATTTTAGAATATAATTTTTTACATTCAAATAAAGTTAAAGTGTTTGAGAGTCTTATTTACATGAAATCTCTAAATTGTTTAAACTATGATATATTTTATTATTAAAATTTATCATTATAACATAGTTGTTAAATTTTTGGGTTTTTTTGTTTAATATCATTTAAAAATATATGCATGAAAGTTTTCATTAATTTAATATTATTGATTAGTGGTTAGGGAATAAGTATTAAAATTTTAATGATAAGCATAAAATCATATAAGACCAAATTTTTAAAGAATGGTATTTTTTAAAAATTATATATATTGGCCTCTACTGATGAATTATGAAATATAATGATCAGGTTTATAAAAAAATTAAAAATCTTTTTTAAATAAAAATTTATTTTTTTAAAAAATAAGATAAAAGAAATTACAGGTAAAAATTTTTTTTTATAAATTTTTTTTTATTGTATGCACTTTTTTTTCTAAATAAATTTAAATAACTAATATTAATGAATTATTTTAATTAAATAATTAATTAATATACTAAATAAAATATACTAAATTTTTTTATTAGTTATTACAAGTCAAAGAATGAAAATAAAATCATGTTTTTTCTTAAAAATATTTCTCTTCTAAAAGTGATTTTTAAAATTTTTAAAGAGATATATTTGAATTAATTTATACCACCTATTGGAATTTAATTGTGTAAAATTGATTCCAACTTTTGAATTGGAATAATTAATATTGGGTAATAATATAAACTTAATTTTTTATCCATAATAAAAAGTTAACATGTTCAAAATCTTATTACCACAGAAAGGGTTAAAAGGGTAAAAACCAGATTTTAACATAATTGATAAGGAAAAATATATCAAAAAAACATATAACATTTTTATTATTTTATTATATTTCTACAATAAATTATCCGATAATTGAAAAAAAATCAGATCCATTTTCTTTGAGAAACACATTCATTAATTTAAAATGGTTTTAATATTTACAATAGTGCCACACGCCTCACATTTAAAAGGGAACCGTATTTTATAAAATATCCACACCACATTATCCCACTATATCCACAAATATTAACCCAAATAAATTATTAAAATCTTTATACATGGCCTAGATCTCCTGTTCACACCAAAATACAATCACAATAAATCTTAAGGTCTAAGCAAAATGAAGATGTTTGAGGAAGAGACATTCACCATAACCAATCTCTTTTAAGTTTATTTATTCATAAAATAAATAAAAATATTATAAAACTATCATAAATCTATCTTTACTACAATAAAACTTCATTATGTTAATGTTGGAAACCTTTTTTAATACCTTTCCATCTAATGGAAAATGAAAACATCACTGATACATATGTACATACTTCCATTTTCATAAAGTGATGTATTTTATTTTTCATCACTTACTCATATGGATGGTTATAAATATATATTTAAAGAATATAATTTTTTTATTGAATAATTCGTCTTCTACAAATATAAAATATTATCAACCTTCTTACCCCCCCACATTTGTTGGAAAACAAAACAATATCCATGCGTACATGCGGACTACCACCTCTATGAAGTGTTAAGATTCATTTTTTATTTATTATTTTTATATATAGTTATAATGATATACTTAATTATTATACATTTTATTTATGATTCATTTATTATTCTATAATGATAAATTATTTTTTACCTTTTTTCCTTCTAGCCATTTGAAAAATGGAAACATCACTCCTGCATACATATGGACAACCATATCTCCAAAGTGATGTAGTTAATTATTCATCATCATCTTCCATAAATGGTTATAAAAGTTTATATAATGGAAAATTATGATATTTATAAAATGTTTAGTATTTTGGATATTATGAAATAGTGAAATAGTTTTAAAGACTATAATCTTCAAACAAAAACATACGAGGAAAAAAGAACATATGACACCCAAATATTAATGGAAAATTATTAATAAATGGGTAATTTGAAATAAATAATGGAATTATATATATTAATATACTCATTATTATGTTTTTAATATAGATTTATAATAATTATAAATTTATTAGAGTTTGTACAATGTTAGTTAGGGCATGAGGTGTGATTTTCTGTTAAAATCTCACTTTTTATCAATATCATTTGTGATTCAATTTACATTACATAAAATTATATGTTATATATATATTTTATTCCATATATTTAATTTAATTCTAGTTATTTCTTGGGTTTTCAAGTATCATTTCCATTTTTACCCCTTTTGGTACCCAAAAAGACCAAAAAATTAAGAAAATTTTCTTTATTTCGTCGTTTTGGTTGGGAATATTTTAATTCCATTTTAACATTTTTTAAAAGTGTTTCAAACATTTTATTTTATAAAATAATTTTTTTAAATTCATTTTAAAAAATATTTTTCTTTTCATTCAATGGTTTAAAAATGGATTATTTTAAAAAATCCCATATAACTCACTCTACCAATTTTACAAAAGTGTAAAATATTTGTTTCTTTAACTTTTATAACATAAATGGGTTTTTCTACCATTATAAAAATTCATAATAATTTAATTTAATTTAATTTAAATATGAGTTTACAATGAAAATCATGTTTGCATTGTTTTGGTTTTTTTATTTTTCAAAAATATATTTAAAGAAAATAATATTTTTCCCTGTTTTTCAGAGTGTATTTCAAATTAATTTATAAATGAATTTTTAATCTATGTCAACTTCATTTAATTTTTATTATTATTAATTGGGTATATTCAATAATTATATAACCCACATTCTATCTATGGATGGATTATGATAATAGCTTATCAATGTTTATATGAAACCCATTTCTCTAGATGAGTTAATTAAGTGATCAAGGAATCATGAATGCCATTTTATTATTCCACGAATATATATCATTTGTGTTTATATGATGTGTTGGTATGTTATATTCATCTAATGAATTGGTTAATGTTTTTATATATCATTATATTACTAAGGGATGATATGAATAATTAAAAAACCAATATACAAAGGGATGTGGGTAATAATTCTTGGTTTATTATACTAAGGGAATCTAGTGATAATGCCTAATATATTATGATATGGGATACACATGACGAATGTTAATCAATTATGTTATATGGATCTAGTACTGATACCAGATCCAAAATGTTATGATTTCTTATACTCATGTTTATTCTATATTAATATGATATTCCAAATGTTTATGTTATTTACTTCATGGATCATTATAATGGTTTTTTTCGATATGCATGCTTCCTGTAATGAATACGTTTATATCATGACCCTTATGTTGTGAGATTTGTTCTACTGGGTATAATTATATTATTTTATGCACTTGATTATACTCTCATACCATTATTCTTATTTTTTTATCACTTGTGACCACCAATTGATATATATTATGTTTACCCTTACTGATCATCTGAGCTCGTCGTTATGTTTCTTTTTCACCAAGTTATAAATAAATCTTCGATTTAATATATGTATATGAACGGTCCTGTGAGAGAGGAACCTTGTGGGATATGTTTTATAACTTTCATTAAATAATTTTATTATATATCTAGTCTCAAAAAAATTAAAACATTTACAATTCCCATTCTTGATTTTGTATGAAATGTTTGAAATATTCTTCTAAAATATATAAAATGTATATATTTTATAGTCATGTCACCACACTCTATATGGTCAACATATTATTTATTATTGTGTTGGCTTGAGGTGTGTGGGTCGATAGTAATCTGGTTGACCCTAGTGTCTGAGACTCATGAGCAGGTGATTTTTATTCATAATTTGTGGTTAAAACTCAAACTTGGGATCATTATATGATGAATGGAGGAAGTCACAATTGATGTTTTATGTGGGAGATATTGTGTTTTCATGGGTTTCACCATGGTTTGGGTATCAACATTCGAGGAAGAATGAAAATATATTATTGTAATTTTCCAGTTTGTTCAAGATTATTGAATGGTTTGGGAAGGTCGTTTATTAGTTGGATCACCCTACATAACATTGATTTATGAATGATGTGTTTGTTATGTCATATCTTGAGAAGAATCATCTAGATCCTTGAAAAGTGATCAATGGTGATGATGTTGATTTGGGGTAAGATACTTCATTTGAGAAATAAATATTATGAATCATGGATAAAAGTGAGAAGTTACTATAACTAATGACATTTACCCTTATATGGGTTTTTTTGAAACGTGGTTGTGTCTAGAAGGTGACTTGGGAGTGAGAGTTATATATTTGACTGTGGTGGATATAATTTTATAAAAGATAACCCAAAATATGATATAGATGTAAAAGAAGTATTTAAATGGGTATTTTATTATTCCCCTTTATTTTCACGGTGTGATATGATAAAAATTTTTCACAATATTGCGCATTTTAAATTTTTTTAGCTGTTTGAGTAGTTAGGAGTGTATTGGGGATGGTTTTTGGGAAATGAATCGATACTGTAGTTAGAATCTAGTAGCAGGTACCATTCAAATCATGAAAAAAAGGTAGACATCATAAATAGCTCAGACAAAACTACCTGAATTCTTCCTATGGTGGTTCACAGTGTAAACCATTTGGTCTTGCTATGAATCGAATCTGGGGTAGTTCTTTTGTGTTAATATTATAAATTTAACATGGACTCTCTTTAATTCAAACCCTTACCTTGTTTGACCCTCATTGGTGACTTTTTAATATGCTGATGCTTATCTTAGAAAACTTTATCTCAATATTATTCATCTCCATCCTAATTAAATCATCAATCATTGAGGTGATTTTCTTTTGGTAGTTATAACCTTATATATGCATTAGATGCTCCTTCTTCTTATGTTTCATATTTACCATTTCTATGGAAACAATTTTATAATATTGGAGATGATTTTAGTTCCTTAGTGCATTGGTATTGGTTTTCTTTGAATCTCTTAGTGATTGACCTTTATCACGCTTGATCTAGGATGTCCTTACCATTTTATTGATGTTTAATAAATTTTTATGTCTCTAATTTTATTAGGGTGTTTTTGTATCCATATGGGAACTCTTATTGTTATATAAAAGTGATCGCTTCGATCTATATAGATGTTTTTAACCCTCTCGAGGTGGGTGAATGAGTTTTTTATTTTGATAAAGTGGAAATTCCAATAGGCTCATGGGTGATTCTTGGGCATTTAACTAGGGATATATGACCTTGGGGGATACTTTTAGGTATGGTTGAGGATATAATGACTTACTCAAATTATGTACAGTTTAAGATGATGAATTTAATAACTTGTGGTTCCTTTTAGTGCATGTTATTTATTTTTTCTTCTGATTGATGTTCCCTTCCTTTAATGATTAGGTATGTGTATATTTTCTTAATGTTTCTTCCATTAAGTGACTAGGTATGGGTTAGTGTTTGTGATGTGACCTCCCTTGAATCACTGAGGATGGGTTTGAGTGCTTGATATGGCCTCCCTTGAGTGCACACGGATGGGTCATTGCGAATGATGTGGTTGTGACTAGAGTGATATGGTGTATTCCATGTGTTATATATGTTACTGAGGTTTCAATATACATTCTGTAAAGTATGGGGATGAAGTAGGTATGATTGGGGATTCATGGTGGCTTGATAAACATTTGATTTCTAGACTATTAATTTTTTTTATTTAATTAGTTCTGTCGATGTATATACATTTATACACTCATTTAATGTATTATAAGGTCTTGTAGGTGGTGTCTTGTTTGGGTTTTTTATCACACTATGTATGGGAATATCGATTCACATACAGATTCAAGATTAGGGATCTAGCAAAGTGTAAGGTAATTATGAAATAGTATTGAGTAGATTCTAGTAATGATTGCGGTTATATCATGACATGCTCTAGGATCTTTTTTAATGATGACTCTTTTAGTGTTTTATTACTTTTTTTGTTATATATATTTTGATACACAACATTTGGGGGTCTATTTTGACCTAATATACCGAACATTGTATTCTATATAATATTGTATGGGATGATGTAGGATTATTTACCACTTTGTTTATTATTGTTATTAATCCTCTATTACATTTTCTCAAGTGTTTACATATATGAAAATATAATAAATATATAATAGTATTTCCATGGTTTAATTTATAAAACCAACACTATTCTACAACCACTTTCATGTGGTAAGGCATCCTTGAGGTCATGTCGCACCTCAGACAAAAAAAAGATGATTATGGTCAGGGTGTTACAATTCAGGGTTTCTCCATGAAGAATTTATCTACACCAAGATGAGACAAGATATGAAAATTAAGGGCTTATATATTTTGAGGAATTTTACATGTTGAGTTTATTGTTAAGTGATGTGATAAATGAATATATAATCATTAAATATGTTCTCACTTATAATGTATGAGATCAAGTAGAATGATTTTTTTCAATTTTAGAGGTTTATAGTATTGTTTTTTATTGAACCTATCATGTTTTGATTATGGTGATCTATATGAAATTTCATCTTCTAAATTTTATATATTTTAGGATATAACTTGTGACTTAGATTTAAGTTGGTTGAATATGTTTCTGAATATCAAAATGGATGAATGTTTAATTGAAATCAAAGGATATATCAGGGAAACAATAAAGGGATACATAGAGATTATCTTCTAGATATTAAAGTGATATATAAATGCACAAAATTTATAGGGGGATTAAAAAATAAGTGTTTGTTCATATATATATACTAATCAAGAGGGATACAAGATTTTTCTATAATGAACTTAGAGATTTATGTGAGCTTTTTACACTATAAGATCATAGAGAATCGTTAGGTGTATAATAGAGGATTGTATTATTGCAATTATCTTGGTGAAATTTCAATTATATGTTCGTGGATGATAAAGTGTATCTTCGAAAATTAGTTTTTTATTTTTGAGTGAGTTTATCATTATATGTTTGAAGATTATGAATTTTATAATCCTATAGGGTTACTGAGACTACTATAAATTTGAAATGATCATAATGTAAAAATAGTGGATATTTGTACGCAGACACATCATTGAGTATATGGTAATTGGGGGTATACCAATCTGGGTAAACCAAGTAAAATTTATTGAGTCTCTATTTTATTATTTGGTGCTTTTATATTCATGATAAATGTGATAATAGTGTTTTTCTTAACCATAGAACAATATTTTTGGAAATGGTCATTTTAATTCAAAATATCTTAGTTCACTCCCGCCTCCCACCACCCTCCCTGTCAACATATCTTTTTTATATGGAACCAAAAAATGGCATTCGAGAAAATGGATTTATATTTAAGAATTTTTCTTTCTTTGAAATCCATGGAATAGGTTTTCAATCCAAAAGAAGTTTTAATCTTTGGTAAATAAAACATTCAACATTATAATAATTGGATGCAACAAAACTTATGATCAATGGGAATATATGTTTTTATCAATTTATTATTTGGTATTATAATCAAAATTTAAAGAGAAACTTTATTATAAATATATCAAAAAGAGATAGATTTCATCACGTAAGGAACATATATGTCAGGGGAGCTTTATCGAGAAAAAAACATCATGAATACAATGTCACATAAATCCCCACACCCCATGTGTAAAAAAATTACATGTCTACAAAGGTGACTCAAATATATGTGAATCTAAATTATAGGTTCTATGGTTAAGTTGTCAAGAGTAGTGTAGGAACACTAAGAGTGGGGGTGAATCAACATACCATACTTTTATTGAGTTTTTTATTTCTTTCATAACTATACCCTATTATACTCTAACCCTTATCATATTTAATAGATATAGATCATTGAATGTGTTATCGTCCCTTAACATGGTATATAAGGAAAAATAAACATGATAGTTAATACGCATGGTTTTTATATGGTTCATCAAGGCCTACTCTTTCATGTTCATCACTTTTATCGAGAAACTAATTTTAATATCACTATAATTTGTTGTGATTAAATATATATTTAAATTCTTACATAAGTTTTGGGGTTATATCATATAAATAACTATGGAATGTATCATCCATTTTCTTTCAATTCATTTGTTTATACCAAATCCACCAGTTCATTCATATCTCCCAATGAACTGGGTGAATCTGACCTTCTCCATTCTTCTCAGGATATCAAAACATCAATATATTATGATATTCATCATCAATGAACATTTATTAAACCCCTAAAGTATGATCATTAATTCCACAAGTAGGTTTTTTTGTTGCATCACTTGGTCTCACTATGATATTAAATCACTACAGCTCATCATTCATCAAGTGAATCAAATCAATGATGGTAAGTAATTGAATTGACAACTTCTATCGTTTAAAATTACTTCTAAAATACTATCTTAGTTTAGGCCTACTGTATCTCCTTATTCTTAGAAAACTAAATGAACTTCAGTTTTAAAATTATCATATTTTTCTTCTTTGACATAGTTGAGTCTTTTTATTTCTATCAAATGTATTTAATGGTCTATCATTTTCTAGAACTCACAAAATTTATTAGGAATATTAATTTCAAGTTGTTAATTTTTCATATTATTCCCTAAATTTTATAATAACTATATAATTTTAATATATTATTTCATTATTATTTGCATTCAAATATTTCTTGGAATCCTTTTATTACACTTTTCTCTTTATTATTATTTAGAAACATCTTGATATTCTCTTATCACCCATGGCTTCCTTTTAATATTTTTGAAGACTAAAATTCTAAAATAAGAAAGGCTGATATTCTTCTGTATTTTATTCATCCAAAAAATTAGTACTTTAATTTAAAACAATACTTTATTTTATCATGTATTCATAGCTTGGTGAGTTAAGTTGTGGTGTGAAGCTCTCACAGATATTCTTCAATCCTTCATCTCTAAAATAGTAGCTTGAATCATAGTCAACAACATAAATATACTTAAACCTTGAATTATCATCATGGAATAATTTTATTTTATTTCATTTTATTCATAATATATCATAATAAAAGAACACATATTTTATGAAGAAACTATTTATATCATAATAATTTTGAAAATCTTATGAAAATCATATTTCTCCATTTTTTCCCTTATTTTTACACTCACTAGTTCTTATAAGACTTCTAATTCTAATATAAACCTTTAAAGTCATACCTGACTCAAAATATTATTCTCTCCCCAAAAGTCTTAAAATGGTAAAAAAAATTATACATAGGGAAGTATTATGAACCTCAAACTCTAACATGTGGCATGTGTGAACTTATCTTTATATATTATCCAGAATTTAAATACGAACGCATATAATTTAGATAATCATTATATTAATTAATATCCACCATATTCATGAATATATATACTTTAATTGATATATATATAGACTCTAAAATGAATTTCAACATCCAATTTTAATTTATTCATGATATTTTAAATAATTTATATACCACAACATATATGGAAACCCTTTAGGATGATGGTAGATAATAACAGATGCAAGTACGATGTTCTCTTCACATGAACACTTATGGAATAATAAAAATATGTATAGTGTGATATTACCATTCAGGTAAAACCTATGTTTACAAGGTAGAAGATTCCAACATACATCATCATTTAAAGAAGAACATGCCTAATTATTAATTTCTCAATAGTCCAAACATATTATCAAATCCCACATCATTTTTGTATTGATAATTCCCTAAATATTTTAATTTTATCACTTGAAATCCTAAAATTAGAATTCCATATGGCCACCCCACCTAATGGGTCCATTATACTTCATCACATGATGGTTCTATCTCCTATAACTTCCATCCACATTATTCCAGTGCTTGTCCTATATAGGATCAATACTCATTCCATTATTTTTCCAAGCAAGTTTTTACTTTTTCTCTTAGTCAGTTGTTCATGTGATGGCCTAGAAACTCAGGTGTATTATTGGATTGAATTTTTCAAAAAAAAATTAACTTAAATATCATTTAAAATATTTCATCAAATAATATAGTCTTTATAAGTATACCAACAATATAGTATTAACTTGTAATACCCAATACTCAAGATTTCATAATCAATCATTCCCTTCGAATTTCCCTAACCTTATCTAATTGTTTTGTCATATATTTAAGTATTACTTAATATTAAAAACATATTTAAGGAACTAAAATAGATTTTTTATTTTTTATTTTTGAAGTAAATTATTCATAATTTAAATATACCCCTACTAACCCAAAGTAAACACTTCATATCAAATTTATCATAACACTGGTGATGGAAGAACCTTTCATTACTTCCAAAACTTATATAAAATGTAAAATTTATCACATATAACAAGCCCTTGATAGGGAACTCTTCATACATTATTAACATATATTAAAACATCCTGGGGATGAGAGAATGAGATGTTAGTGACTCTTCTCGGACCTCGTGATGGAGGAACCCTAGAAAATGCTTAGTGAATATTCCCCCCCCCCTCCCTGGCGGTAGTGGGAGGGGGGAGGATGTTTTGGATCATCCGCCTCTGAAGCCCCATACTGCTTTTGTTACTTTTACGAACCCTAATTTTCTTCCAGAGTTCCCAGATATTATGCTAAATCCGAAGGTACCTGATCTTCACCTTGGAAATCCCCATCTTCCGATCTCTGTGTCGGAGTTCTCTGAAGCGACGAGGCACCTAGGCCTGAACCTGGTGGCTCGATTCAACTCCCAGAGACCATCAGTGGATGATTTTGATCAGTTTTTCATTGGTAAATGGGATTTGAGAGATCGTGCAGTAGTTGGTCTTCTTGATAATCGGCATTTCATGATCCGGTTTGCTTATAAAGAAGATCTGGTTAGTGCATGGTCCAGCGCTCCCCGGTGATGTAATGGGTGCAAATTTCTCCTTTTTCAGTGGAAGATCAACTTATGTTTGAATCGTGACCCTACTTCCCTTTCGGTCTGGGTATGTTTTCTTCATCTCCCCTTACCCATTCAAAATCCATCTATTCTTTTTATGATTTTCAACATGATTGGTCTCTTCTTGTGTTATGATGTGCGCACGTCTACGCTGAGTCACCCGATAAACCCTCGATGCTATGTTGAGGTGGATATTTCTCGACCTCCGGTTGAATGGGTTTGGATCTCTGTTGGGGAGGAGTTGAGATGGAAGCAAGCGGTCATGTATGAATACTGGTTGGGATACTGCTCCAACTGCAAACGAGTGGGACACTCAGCCTTGCAATGTCAAAATAGAGCCAAGCGTGGGAAGTCATCAGGACTGAATACGGGGACAGTGCATGAGAGGTGCGTCGTGGCTATCACAGGTATGAATAGTGTGGGTCTTCGGGAACAAATGCTTGCTGATAAATCTATAGGGTCTCCTGCAAATCCCTTGGTGTCTGCTGTGTTAAATAGGCTTAGACATGATATGAAAATGGGGAGTTTTTCAAAAGACATTATTCTAGGGGGTGCCGTTAGTGGTGGTGTGGAAAGCCCTTCTGGTGAGATGAGGAATATCATTCCTCAGCAGAAGCCAGAGGACTCTACTGTGCAGGAGAAGGATGGCCTTACTTATGATGGCATTAGCAGAACTGCTGATGGTGTGGATTTTCAGAGCAGGGGGAGCGGCAGTGGTGGTATGAGTAAAGGAAAGCAGGGGGATGCTTTGGTTATAGGAAAGGATCACAGGCGAACTCTGGCAGGGAATGAGCTTGGCTCTGCTGCAGCTAAGATAGCAGTGGGAGCATCGGAGGCCTTTGGTGGCAAAGGCAGTGGCCAAGGTAAGGCTGGCAGCGGTGTTTTGATAAATGTTCCCACGGGTAACCGATTCCATGGATTAGGAAGTATGGCTCTGGATGAGGCATCTATAGGCAATGATGTTAACAACAGGAAAGTTGAAGCACAAGAGGATGTTGTAGAAGGTAAGGAGAAAAATGTTGTGCAGGAAGTTGTGGAGTACCCCCATTGTTTGGCTATGGTTGATCAGCGGGACCGGTGAGTGAAGTATCAAGAGATGCAGATTCATGGACAATGGGGCGATCTTGCTGATAGTGATAAAGAAAATGACAATCCATCATACAGCGACATTGTCCAAGGGGGGAATAAGATGTTAGCGGTAACCCGAGAAATTAAGAGTGCTTCTCCACGAGGAAAGATGAGGAAGGATTACTCCCAATTGACAAAGACATTGGCTACCAGAGCTACCCTCAAGAACATGCAATCTCCTTCTGAATTTCAATCACTGGAGCTGTTGAACCTAAGAAGGAAGTACACTAAAGTTCTGAAGCATTATAAAAGCTCTACATGGGAAAAGGTGACTGCGGAAGAATCTACTTTTCATGGAAGTTGTGATGGGTGTGATTTTGAGGATATTTAATGGTTGTTATGGGTTTGTGAAGCTTGTTTCTGGATCTTTTATTTTATTTAATAAATGGTCAGAGGTTTTTCCTCTAGCTATGCTTTCTCGTCATATTAAAACATCCTTGTAAATAAGAAACCTATAGATATTTATAAAAAACTAAAACCTTTTATACGGGCTCTTCAATATCACCTTTTGTGTTTTTTGGATACGTTTAATTAATTTTTAAAAAAACATGTGTTCCTTATATATATTTTTCATATCCCAATATTTATAATAAATAAAAAGGTGTTTATAAGGGTTAGAATACATTTTTTATCAAAAAATTCCCCTTCCACTTTAGTGTTTTGTTCCAGCTTAAATCAATTGAGATAAGGATTGTAATCACATTTTTTACAAGATATTATCCTTTAATTAATAATTTATAATCCTATAAAAGACAACCTAGTGTATATGACAAGATTTAGTAACCAATTTATTCAAAAAAAATCTATAAATTATCTTACATGTGATTTTATTATCAAATTTTATCACTTTAGGGCATTATGATCATATATTTCAGTGGAATTACTAACTGAGTACATACAACTGATTCAACACACTAATACAAAGAATATATATATAAGAATAAAGTTTAAATTTTGTAATAATCCATGAATTTTCCATAAATATATACTTTTACACCATTTATTAATTATTAAATTATCCCTCTTAATTTTAGGATTAAATTATTATAACCATGTATGAGATAATATGAATCCATAGCTTTTCAATTACACAATTTCAAGAACCTTATCTAAATCCATATTTTCATGATATTGATATGTTCCTGTAGCTTCTTAATAGCCTTATCTACTTGTATCCCCATCAAGTTGATGCTCCGAATTTCTTCATCTATATAAATATATTAATTGTAAGTGCTTCAAGAAATAACATGTTGAGAGTACACCAAAATGGAACATTTAAAATTAATACCCAAATTTGATAGAATGAACAAATTCATCAAGGAGGATTATTCTAGGATATTGGCCTATTTATTTTAAATATTATTTGTTAACATCATAGGAACCTTATAGATTTATCTTAGAATAAATACATTTAAACAAAATAAATACAACAAAATGATTAAGGGAATAATGTAGGACTCTTAGTACATTAATTTTAACAATAAGGTTGATAATTATTTATCAAGGGGGTTTCTACATTCTCCCAATATTTAAAAATATTCTTCATTATTTCACATTTTTTTTAAATATATTTTTACTTTGGTAATTTTAGAGTTATTATATATTTCATCTTGTATGAACAGGGTGCCCATATTTTCATAAACTAACAACTAACTTCCATACACTGGTGTAATTTTTATGATATTTAGGAATTTATCTTGTATAGGATCATGTCAAGAAAAATTAATAAGTTTTGTAAGCCTTATTGCACCTCCCACATAGCTTTACAAAAACCATTGGGTTTACATTTTTTAATAACCTCCTAGAAATTCTACTTATTAATATGGATTCTCATTATTTTTCCTTTAACACCTTCTTTCACTTATGCTTTATCCATTTATTTAGAATTTTCTAAATAAACTGGCTAGGTAAACATACATTTTTTAGGTACATAGGTTTACTTTGGTGTTTTAAAAATATTTTATTGAGAGTTTATTTCACCACATCTATCCCTTTAGTATTCTCTTGAACTGATCATCCTTTATGATTTCAATTTCATCCAATAAAACATATATCTATGGATTACTTTCATGAATCCATGGCATGTACTCTCTTTCCATAGTAGAAGAGACTTATACTATTTTGTGTGGAACCCTTCTTGGTCTTCATGGATTTAATTAAAACAATATTCATTTTCTTCTCACTACCAATGGATGAATAATATTTATTTTGTGTCTTATAGGGAGTATTCTAGTTTGAAATTTCCATAAACTTATTTCTCGTGGATGAATTACCTTTTTCTTCAACTTTTATAGTCTTTATTTTTTATTTTATTTTTTCACATTCATAGTTGGATTAGAAAATCATGTGTTAATCAAGTGAACACAATGATTAAAATTTCCACATTAATCCAAAATAATTTTAAATTTGTTAGAGAAGGAAATATTATTTCCATTTAATTGTGTATTTTTTAATAGTTCAGTCTTGATCCCCATTAAAAAAGGCATCCAATGATAATTCTAAATTGATATATTATATCATAGTTCTAATTTATTATGCCTAAACCTATTAGAAAACAAACAAATGTTTCTAAATCTTGATTTTTTTCTATTAATTACATACATTATTGACTTATCAACTTACTATTATGGAATTATTTTTAGTTTTTGGGATTTTTTGGGAACCAACATTCATGTACACTCTTTTATACATCATAAAAATATTTTTGGTCTTCTCATAATCAGTCCTCTTTAATATTTTTATATTTTTTCTTTAAAACTAGTATATACTTGGAAAAAAGATTTATTTTAGTATACATATTTTGATATGGATGGAACATTTTTTAAAGATATTGTTATTGTTTTATAATAGGTTGACTTAAATTTCTTCCATATACAGATACATATCTTATTATATCCATTAATTTCAATATAAATATGGGTGATGGGATCTCTTTTCCAAACTATTCGGGAAGTTAAAGATTGCGTTAAATTCATATTCTTAAATTTCATGTTAAATTCTAGAAACGTCATATTGATGGAGTTATTTTCATCCTCAATGTATATTAATATTTCTTCAACATCATTGTTTTTATTATTTATTTGAACATCATGCCTTTCTATTGATTATTTTATAGAGTTATCAAGCTCATTTATATTTTTATTTAACATATATTTGTGCATCCTTAGAATTTATTAATATTTTGTATAATTTTCTCAATGGATGGATTACTTCTTTATGAACTATTTTATTCCCTAGTTTCTTTAAGTTAATTCATTTAATATTTTCTTTAATTAGATAAAAAAATCATTTCAAAGAATCATGGATTTATGTTTTTCTATAATAAGGTTTTTAAAGCATTTCAATTTAATAATTTTTTCCTTTTACATCATCCATTTCCTCAACTTAATAATTTTTTTTCCTTTATAAGTCATGTAATAAAACCATGTGTATAATTTCATATTATATTACGAATTATTCACATACCATTGAATTTAACTGTAAAAGTTTTCAATACTTTTTATGGACTCAACTTACTCATACTTTCAACAGTTTTAATTATTATGTAACAAAGGATCCGTTTTAATATCATTTTGAGATGAACTACCACTCTAAATTCCTTGACGTATTATTTGATCCCTCTTTTTTGAAATTTTATTCAACCTTTTTGGATCATGTTTCATTTTATTTTATAAGGTTTTTTATGATATCTTTATTACAACATTAACATGGATAGGTCTTGATTTTTCTATATGAGGAATCCCTAAATTGTCTTGAAATGTGAACATCATGTGAGTATAATAAAAGAAACTAAAAAAATTAAATAAAATCTGAGGATACGTGGTTAGATCTAAAACTACATAAAGTGACCAGTGGTCATGCAAGAATACTAAGAGGGGCAGTCAATAAAAGTTTCTTCAAATTTGAACTTCATGTCAGTCTAATAAAATAAAAATGTAAAATAAATTAATCCAAATCCAAGGATACATGTTTTTATCTAATACAACTTGTTGTGCTTAGTGGTCGTGTTGGGACACTAAGAGGGGGTGAATCAGTGTGCCTAATTTCTACCATGTTTTACTTTATTTCTTAATTTCCCCTCTTATACTTGAACTGTTGTCCTGGTTATGATATATGGATATATGGATGTGCACTCAACCTTGAACTTTCAATGAAATATAGAAAGAGAAAGATCTATCACACATAGGTATTTTAATGTTTTGGAAAATCCCATTTTTTATCGTGTTCAACTCTTTTTTCAATATAAGAATATTATTATCAATAAATTTATAGTAATTGTTAGTATACATAAGTTTTCACACAAATATAGAGATAATAACATCCAAATACCATATTAAAGTGCCATCCACTTCCTTTCAATGGATTTTTTATACTAGATCCACCATTTGTTTAGTATCTCTTCTCGAACTAGGTGAATCAAACTATCTCCATTATTCTCATGATTTTATAACTTAGATATAGAACGATATTATTACCCAATGAATAGGTTGTTAACCATAACATAATCATTATAAAATCTATATGAAGGTTTTATTTTTCCCTTAACTTGATCAAATATGATATTGAATTAAAACAACTCATTATTCTTCAAGAATATAAATGGAATGATGAACAGAAATAGGAGTACTAACAACTACACTTTTCACATTCCTTCTACAATAATGCTGAATTATATGATTATTTCGTATCCTTATTCTTTTATTATTGTAGGATCTCTAGTTTTAGTAGTATATAATTTCTCTTATTCAAGTTAGTATAGTTACTTTTTTTGTATCCAATGTGTCAAAGGCTCTTTGTTTTTATTTGACTCATAGAATGTTCAGAAGGAATATTAGAGAAAAATTATTATTTATTAAAAAATTTTATTATATTTTATATTCACAACATCATGTAAATTTATTATTCCATTATTCTCTAAATTAATACCTTTCTTGAAATATTACTTAAATACTTGTATATTTCTTCTTATTTGGAAAAATCATGATTTAATCATATCTTATCGGGTTTCCTTTTAAGATACCTGAATACTAAACACATAAAATAGGAAAGTTAAATATTATTTCTTATTATATACTTCCAAAAAATCCACATTTTCATTAAAAATAATTTTCCTTGATAGCATGCCACAGTTGAAAGGAAAGCTCATTTGTAGTGAAAATCACTCATAGATCATCTTACTACCTTCATCTCTAAAATTATGCCGTAATTATGGTCAAAATCATCATAAAATTTCATTTAGAAATGATCATTATGTAATTTCCATATTTTATTTTTTTTCAAAATATATCATTCTTAAAAATCACATATTTTCAGAAAAACTAATTATCTCATAAATAATCATAAGCTATTGTGATATTTTTATTTCTCCATACCTTGGCCAAATTTGGACACCAATATACTATCATAAGACACTAAATTATCAAGAAGTCCCTTAAAATCATGTATAACTTATATTCTTACACTATCCCACAATTTCACACAATAACACTCCATAATTTTAAAATAACTCTATGTGTGATAATGTATTCAACACACATCTTTGAGGTTAAACAAACCAAAAAATATTATTATTTAAATATGATGGTTATAAACTAGAATTTGAATTTTAATGTATGAATTATATTAACTATATTAATAAAATTATATAAAGAACCTTCTCAATACAAATTTATTTATAATTTTTTAGGAAATAAGAAATTTTTTTTAATAAATACATTTTATTTTTGAAAATTAAATTTATTGAAAAATGGTTTTTATTTCCTTTTTATGATAAAATATTTTAATTAATTTTTTAAAATTTTAGAAATAATGTTTTATAAAAATTATATCATTTTTTAATCGTCATGTAAAAATTATCCATGGGGGAAAGTTTTGGATTTTTTTGAAAAGATTTGTTTTTCAATAAATTGTAAAAAATACAGATTATTGTAAAAATAAATTGTCATTTCATTAAAATTTATATTTATTTTTTAAATTTGGTCAAAAAGTATCATATTTTTTATTTAGTTATATGTAGGGTCCTGAAAATTCCTCCAGGGGAAGAAAATACTCCCGCAATCACTAAGTAGAAGGAAGCAAGTATTCTTACAAGCCTAACAATGTGAATGGAGTAAAATTGAGAAACAAACTTTGGGAGAAACATGAAAAAAATCATGTTTTCAAAAGATATTAAGTGGCCCATGTACCAATATAGGGAAGGGTTTGCAGACCTCCTATACCGCAAACCACAAGTACGCGGGATGAATTGCGAGGCGATGGCCTGTAGAACGATGGTCAGCAAACCCAGTGGACCATTAACCAAGTGACTAATGGAATCATGTACGCAAAATCCATCTACATACCATCTCTCAAACTCAATGATTCATAGACGAGGAAAACTGACAGGGTTCCATGAACCATGATCACGAACCGTAGCCTCCGCAAACCCCGAATGACTAAGTCTTCGATGGGTAAATATATATATTCAATGGGCCTCCGCAAATGGTCTCGCATGCCAATAGATATGTTTTCCTCAATTCCCTATAAAATGATCACATAAGGAATTGATAAAAGGGAGAATATATGTGAAGAAAGCTCAATGGGGACCATAGAGGTTGGAAGAAAGAACTAGGAGAAGATTCTAGCTTTAGTCTTGAATCCTCGGCAAAGCCTAAATTTCGAACCATGGTCTCTGCATGTACAACAATCCATGAACCATAAAAGGTGTAACTTAAAAGTAGTAATAAAACCGCGAACCAGATTGGTGAAACCATGAACCACATATTTATCCTGGATTAATTCCTCATAAATGATCGCCCCACAGACCCTCCTTCAATATGAAATTCCACATAGTGTATCAGTATGTGGATTTAACTCAGCGCTGCCTTCTAAATCAGTACACGGATAGAACCTAATGCAGCATGAAGGAACGTGTACCACTGTGGTACGTAGTGGCCTTTACCCACGCTTTCATACCGCATCGGTATATAAAATGTCCCCTCTACCCTCATGCCGATATAGTATGTAGATATTCCCTCATCCCGTAAAGAAAATAGTTCGTGAAATGGGGTGTTTTTGGGTATTCTTTCCTTAGATTACAATCTCGAGCCTCCATTATTGTCTAGTCCTCTATAGTCCATCCATGAACCAGTCCCCCAGCATCAGGACAAAAACTCCTCCAAAGCACCAGACCCGTATGATCAGGTCATTGGGTGTATCAGCATGCCCCTTTGAGTCAACCTTCCCATGGTAAGGAGAGTCAAAAAGGCTCTCTCCACAACGGTTTGGGCTCCAGGAATGTCTGTGGGTCTACATTCCCATGGTAACCCAAAGTACATACTGGGGATTCTGATGTAAAACTCCCCATTCTTGGGATTAAGGGTGATCAATTTTTTGCATTCAATGATAAATAGTGATCAGTTTAAGGAGTTATATTTTCACTCATTTTGATGAGGACGACACTCCTCCCCTTCCCAGAATGAATTCATGGGCACTCCCACTGAGGTAAGTCCCCAATATTTAGTAGGCCAAGCCGCATGACCTTAAATTTTATCTCCCATTAAAAGGTTCATCACTCTGCACAATTTCATATGATCATCCCATCATCTTCTGCTATAGGATCTTCCTCACACACTTGTAAGAGAGAAAGCATGTGGTTGGTTGGATCTCTCACATCCTCTTGTTTCTCACACTCAGCATGAATTACGCGGGCTTAGAGATTTGTGACGATTACAACATCCACACAATTATGAACTATGAGAACTCTAATTCATGATCAAAAGAGGATATGTAGAATGCATACATGAAGGCCCAATCTCAAAATGGTGCCCCCATAAGGGATCACCGAATCATGTTCCCTCAAATGGGCTACCTCCACAAGTAATCCCCACAAATTTCTAAACTATGATAAATTTGATTCTTGTTCCAAACAGGATATGTAGGACACCAACTTGAAGGCCTGAGCTCAAAAGGTCCCCCCCCCTATAAAGGATCACCCAATCATGTTCCCCTCAAATGGGTAGCCTCCACACATGATCCCCACGCAATTTTGAACTATGAGAACTCTGATTCCTGATCAAACCAGGATATGTAGGGAAACTACTTGAAGGCCCAGCTCAAAAGGGAGCCCCACTCAAAAGGTATCACCCAATCATGTTCCCCTAAAATGGGAAACCTCCACACGTAAGCCCCACACAATTATGAACTACAAGAACTCTGATCCTTGATCAAAACAGGATACATAGGATGCCTACTCGAAGGCCCGAGCTAAAAAGGGTCCCCCCCATAAGGGATCTCCCAATCATGTTCCCCTTAAATGGGAATCCTCCACGTGTAAGTCCCACACAATTCTAAACTACAATAACTTTGATTCCTGATCAATCCAGGATACATAAAACTTCTAATTGAAGGCACGAGCACAAAATGGTTCCCTTTCAAAAGTGCTCACCCGATAATGTCCCCCAAAATGGGCAGTTTTCATGCGCAAGCCTGAGCTATTCAAAAATGTGTGGGTTCGGTTTCCTCTCTTAAGGATACATATAAAACTCATCTTATGGTTCTGATCCAAGCATCAAGTCGCGTTTTATCCCCCCTAGATGACGATAAACTCTAGAGCTCTTTATTTCATTGCTTAATTCAGCATTTCCTTTCATATCATCAAATCCATGTATTCCTATAACGATCCTGCAAACTGGGGGTTTCCCATAGATACACTCTTCAGGAATGAACCACGGATTCAGAAATATATGAACCTTAGTTAAATCTATAAGAGAGTCATGGAATATGCAATAATACTCCCCCAAAAGTGTAAGATGATCCTGAATTCCAATCCTCTTAACCAATGGAGTCATTAAGTGTCATTGGATGAATCATTAACCCACAATTGCCAACCTTTGGAAAGAATATCCATGAATCATGGATTATAGGGCCGTTGGGTTTTTTTTATCTCCACAAATAAACCAGTTGGAGACCATCTGAGGAAGTTATATCCTAGGAGGTCTGATTGCACAAGTACTTGACCCCATGAAATCACTCGTTGGGAGAATCTAACCATGGTATCTCCATCATAGTATATAATGGATAATCTACCCAGTACCTATGAGGTTAATTCAACCTTCCTTTAAAGGATAATGGGGCATAATGGGTTGAAACCAAAAAAAATGGTGAAATTAATGAGAACCCATCTCTATAAAAAAGTGGTCGGTGATGATCTTCATCAGAACATTTCACCATCACCTAGAATGCGCCACCTCAGAGGTGAAACATTTTATATAATAAAATTATTTATATTTTAATCATCATTATACCTAATTTTGGTATAAGTTCACTTTTTGGCATAAAAACATATTATTCTAAAAATTATTTCACTGTGTTTTACGTGTTTTTTATGAATTTATTTATTCAACTTATAAAAATATAATATTAAAAATTGGGACTGATATTTTCAATCCTGAGGTTCATATTGGGTAAATACATCCATTAAATATTTTATCATTATGAATAGTAATCATGGTAAAAATTTATCATTATGGTAAGAGTGACAAATGAAAAAAAAATATTAAACCTATGGGGTAAGACCTTGGAATCACACAAAAAATCACATAATCCTATTATATGATCAAATTTTTCCATGTTATACATATTCTTGAAAGTATGGCTACCTGATTTTATTTTCCTTTGATAATGAATGAAATATTATTTAAGTAAAGTATAAAAACATAATGCCACTCTCATTGTTTTAAATAACATTAATATTTTATCATAAGGATTAAAATTACTTATAAATGACAAAAATGGTTAAATTAAGTATTAACATAGTATATTTGTGATATTAATTTATTTTAAATTTTTATAAATGATATAATTACCAATAAAACATACACACTGTTGGTGAAATTCTTATATTCGTAAAAATATATAAGTGAATAGACTTAAAAATTTAAAATTTGATATTTTTGGATAATTTACGTTATTAAATTATTTTTAGGGATATAAATAAATGTTAATTAATTTTTAAGAAATTATATTTGAATCTCGTTATTCTCATGACGTTTTTAAAGTCAAATTTTGAAGAATATTGAAAAAATACACTTTTTTATATGACATGAAGTATATTTTGGAATATTAAATTATCAAAAAAATGAAATATAATTTTATGAAACATATGGAACAAATCATGTATCATAATATAATATAAATATAATAAAAAATAACATAATATTCATTATAATTAATTTAATTATAAATACAAAAATCATTTTTAGTGTCGATGTAGTGCTTTCAAGACACTGGGAAAGTCAAATATGGTTTCTTAATGATACTAATTGAGAATTAATTTTTTTTATTTATTTATTATTATGAATAAATATTTTTATTTATTTTTATTTTTGAAATATGGAGTTATTTAACAATAATCACATCTAAATTATTGTGTAATGATTGAACAAGGTGTGAAAAGTCAAAATAACATATTAAATAGGTTTTCATGACATGAATAAGATTAGATATTTCTTATAAATGAATATAAATGATGACAATTATGCATACTAAATTTTATTATTTTAATTATTTATATATTATTATAAAAATTATTATAATTATCTAAAAATTTTATGCTACAATGGAGTGTTGCATATGAAATGAGTAAGATAATTAAATAAATAAAATTACAAATATTAAAACAGATAATATTTAGATGAGTTTGTTTCCGAAAATATTTATAAATATTTATGGCATATATGTGATGATATAAGATATTATATTCAAAATTGGATGTTTTAATGATGTTTTTACAGTAATGTATTGTGAATAATGGTAAAAAATACCTTAAATAGTATATAATTTCAGAAAATTATTTTTAAATCACTATAAAATAATATAAACTCTATCTTGAAACATAATGATAATAGATTTTCTATAATATCAACAATGATCTTTATGTGTTCCACATTTATATTTTATAATTACCTTTATGACCACTAATTATTGAAATCATTGCAAAAACACCCTTGATTTTTGCCTATAAAAAGGGAGTCCCATCCAAAAATTTCACACAACTAAAATTAAGTGTTTCTCACAAACCACTTCCCATTAATTATATAAAAATATATTCCAAAATTCTCCAACCTATTAAGTGATCCTAAAATTCTCCTACAAATATATATATATATATATATATATATTCTCATAAAAGAAACCCAATATGAGAGACAAATTAGATCTAAAACTCACATCCCAACCTAAGAATATAATTTTTCCTACAGTTTCAAAAATATCCTTCAATGATGCCTAGAGTCTCACATGTTTAACTAAAGAAAACATGAGGGTATGTACCTTTCTGCTTCTCCACAACCTTATGGGGGAACAATTTCCTAGTAGAGTACCCACACCCTAATACAATGGGAGGGTACCACTTAATAGGTAGAGGAATCATGACCTAGTATTATAGTAAGGTTACAATAAATAGGTAGAGGACCCACGTCCTGGTATGATAGGAGGGTTCCAGTCAATAGGTAGAGGACCCATTCCTTAATATGGTAGGAGGTTTCCACTCAATAGGTAGAGGACTCATGCTCTGGTATTATAAAAGGGTTACTCTTAATAGGTATAATACCCTTTACTTGGTAGGATTTGAGGTTTCCACTTAGTAGGTTGAGGACCCATGCCCTTACACGACATGAGGGCACCACCGAGTAGGTAGAGGACATGAACCTCGATATAACAGGAGGATTCACTCAATATGTGGATGCCCCATTCCATGATACAACAGAATGGCTCCACTAAATAGTTATAGGAACCATGCCCTAATATGATACTCTGGATCCACTCAGTAGGAATAGAAAAAATTACCAAATATAATAGGATGGTTCTAATAATTAGGTATAGGAATCATGCCCTGATATGTTAGGAGGGTTCACTCAAACTAGTACAAGGATTGTGAGGGAATTTCTAACCCTGACCTATCTAATTGATGATCATTACCACTCACCTCCACCATACATCAGTACCTAGTTTCATGATCATAACATCTTGCATAATATATTAGTATTCCCTAATAAGGCCACCATCACTTTCTACTAACAAAAAAACTTAGGATAAGATATTGTGTGGTTAAAATTTGTGTCAAAACAAAAGATATTTGAGAGATAAATAATTATTAAGTATATGACATGTATTGTGGGTAACATGGTGTATAAACTGACTTAGTATCATAGTTTATCCCCTTACGGTGGATGGATTGGATGGAAATGTAGCAGTACATGGCATGTAGTGAAATCACAGTACATTTCTCGGCCGCCTGAGGAATACCCTTTCTCTCTTGGATGTGTCTGTGTACCTCAGGTAGTACCTGTATACCTAGCCATGTATTTGGATTTTCTTATGCTAGTATACCTCCAAATTAATTTACATTCCACTATCATTGATTCAAATTTCATTTTGGTGTCCCACAGTTCATGTCATACTTATATCCACCCCAAAACCCAAGCTTTTATGGCTAGGGGACAACATGCCGGGTGTTCTTTAGACTACATGGTGTGTAGTTTGGTTTTTCAAAAAATCCGCAGAATCCTCATGTGGTTTCCAGATCTGGCATTATAGTTTTGATTCCCATTGATTAAACTTCTAAAACTATTATACAATGTATCCTTCTATGGATTACAGCCCTCCAATGAAGGGTATCAGCCTTAAATCATACACTCGAAGCCATCACTTCCTCGTAGGTCTGCCATATCATTATCTTCTCTATTTCAGATCCCAAATCCTTGAATCCATCATCGATACCCAAAATCCCCTTTGATTCAAACTCAAAACTCCAATTTATTCATTGAACATGAATCTACCATTAATACAAGGCTTCAATAACACTCTAATCCACACAAAGAAAGTTGAAGGGTGTCTCCATATGCAATAGTGAAGAATGTAAAAAATAGTTGGGGGAAAGCACAAGAACAAAGGTGCATTAATCATTTTCAATGAATTATAGTCCAAAAACATAAATTAGAGATATTAGAGGTGAAAAACATATCATAACAAGAATAATTAATCAAAATAATATTTTAATTAGAATAACATACTCATAATAAGGATTACAATAATCATAGATCAAAGAATATAAGATAATTTAATGCTCAATAATTTAATCAATGGGAGGAACAATAATTTAAGAGACATATCATGGTTTATAGTGATATTTAATGAATAACATGGATTCTAATATTAGAGAGGACACCTTGTGTTTTTTGCGCCTTGATTCACCTTGATCGGGTTATCGTTTTTCATCCAATATCGATTCAGATTAATGGTTTGTGGAATCTTCTTCTAAAAATCCAAGGGTTATACGACTAAGACTAGAGATTTTCCATGAAAACATATTTGAAATGGGAAATAGGTTATGGGTATTAAATTAATTAATTAAATTAACTTAACTTAACTTACTTAACAGCAAATTCCTCATCCAAACATTGGATGCCTACCAACTTTATGTTATGTCTTGGGTAAACCCTTGCACTCTGGATTCAACCATGGTCATGGATTTCTAATCCAAGACTCTCTTCATGAGATATTCCATTATTTTTAAAAACGAGTGAGTGTGTGATAAAAAATATATATAATATTTTTTGTAAAATAATTTTGGGCTAAGAGGTCCTCGGAATTACGTGTCGTCTCAACGAATGACTCCAAAAATATTTCGTAATATATTTAAAAGTCATATAACGAAAAGATAGACTCTCTAAATTAATCATTACTTCAAGATTACCATCTATTAAAAGCACAAACTAAGAAAAATGGGGGGGGGGTATTGGGCCCACATATGGCTCTCCCACTCCATGAATCTCTCCATTATTCAATCATGATACCACAACACACGATCCAAGGGAATGGTCTATCCATAGCGGATCATATCTTGCTGATTCTCGATCAACACTGGGTACTTCATGAATGTGTATCCATCATTAATATCAAGCTCATCTGAGTCAATAATTTACATTGGATCAGGTACATATCTCCTCGCCTATAACACATGGAAGATATCAAGAACCTTCTCTAACATTGGGGGTAAAGGAAGGTAGTAAGAAACCATTACAACCCTATAAAATATATAAAATGGCCTAATTAACCTCGGAGATAGAATTCCTTCTCTGTCAAAGCACTGAAATCCTTTCCATGGGGAGATTATTAGGAAAATATAGTCTCCCTACTTGAACTCTAAGTTCCTATGATTTCAATCTTCATAAGATTTATACTTACTATAGATTTTTCTCATCCACTCAGGGATCACTTGGACCTTCTCTTTCATCTCTTGAATCATCTCTATCCTGACACGAGATGCCTCATCAATCTCAATCCAGTATAAGGGTGACATGTAGGGTCTCTTGTATAAGTAATCCAATGGTTCTGTACTAATAATAAAGTTATATCAATCATTATAAGAACAATATAACAAAGATAAGTGATCATCCTATCTCTAGTAAAATTGTAACAAGTAATCCCTCAGCATATCCTCTAGCACCTGGATGTGCGCTTGGTCTTCCGATCTGTGTAGGGGTGAAAAGCTGTACTCATCCCCAATGAGGTCCCAAATTAACCATTTGGGAATCTCTAAAACTATAATGTGAATTGTTCATCATGGTCAAATATAATGGATGATGGACCCCATGGAAGAGTACAATCAACTGCATGTGAAACTACCCCCAAACACTCCACTGAACTCTACTCTCTGATAGTTAGTATGTGTTCTGAAATGGTAAGTCGGTCAACTATCACCCATATAGAATCATGGCTTCTCAGTATCCGTGGAAGCCCTGTAATAAAGTCTAAATAAATTCAATTACATTTCCACATCGGAAACTAAAGATTCTACAAAAAACCTTCAGGAACCTGGTTCTTAGCCTTTACCTACTAACATGTTAAACACCAAGAAACAAACTCGACCATGATCTACATTATTTAAACCCACCAAAAATTACATTGAGGGTGCCTATACATATTAAACAAACAAGAATATATATCCAATGTATAATTGTAAATATACCCCATCAACTCATCTCACATCTTTACTCGGACCACTTCCATCCTAAGAAGAGGATTTCGTGGTTCCCTCCTTCAATGAATCTATATGTCGAATCTCACGAGGATATATGGTAATGAAGGTCTATGTAGTCGATGTCTTCTAAATGATCCTCCCTCAAAAACTAGAGAATTTTAGGAGTCAACAACATCGACTAAAGATAATTTCTACCCCTCCCCTTTCCCAGAGTCAGCTATATTGAATCCAACTACTCAGACGCCTCCACTATCAAGTGAAAAGGGGACATCCGATTATGCGGAATTTTCCACCACGTCCCCATTCCCATGTAAAATAATATATCATAGTCATTGTAATGCAGTAAATCTAACCAAAAACTCTATTTCATATCCAATTATCTCTGTGTGTAGACATACCTAAGACTATGATAGTCCGAATTATCAAAAAATCACTCTCCCATATGATACTTCCTCTAAATCCTTAGAGTAAAGACTACCTTTTCCAACCCTAGTTTGTGAGTCACATAGTTATTATCATGGGTTATCAACTACTTTGACCCATATGTGTTTAATCAATTCCTCTACACCAACACACAGCTGATCCCAGCTCTAAAAGCATTACAATACACTATTTACTACATGCCCTCCTCTAGTAGCCTCAAAATAGAAACACTAGTCATCCTCATCCACAATTATTTAAAGGATATATGGAACATATAATTATAAGATAATAGATACCTTTTCTATGTCAGGGTTGTAAAATGGGTGGAAATCATATATAATTCATCCACACATCTCCTGTAGTACCCCTCCAAGATAAGAAAGCTCCACACCTCTGACATGATCTTCAATGTCTCTCAACCAAGCACCAAATCGATCTTTTATTGGTCTATAACTAATCCATTATTAGAAATGTAATACCCATAAAAGTTAACCTCATTATTCCAAAGTTATCACTTTGATATCATACCATAAATATGGTTCTTCTGAAGATGGTATAGAATTAACTTCAAGTTCTTTGCATTCTCAAACATTGACATAGAGTATATTATTATATATTCAATTAAAATAATAAATTTTTTCCATGTATGGATGTAAAATATTGTTCATCAAATCCATAAACAAGAAGGATAATGTTTCACACCAAAAGGCATAACCAGGAACTCATAGTGTCTGTAGTTACATTGGAATGCCATCTTCATAATATTATCTTCAGGAACTCTCAAATAGTGGTAAAGAGACCTAATATCAATCTTAGGGAACCATATCATGGCTTCTAACTGATAAAATAGGTTGTAAATCCTTGGAAAGGGTTACATGATATTTATCATGTGATGGTTCAGGTGATGATAATCAATAATAATATTCATTATCTCCTCATCATTTTCCATGAACAAGTCCGGAGCTACCTAGGGGGACACACTGGGTCTAATAAAACCCTTATCTAAAAGGTCCTCCAACTGCACTCCCAACTCCCAAAGCTCGATAGAGGAAATTTTATATGACTTAGAATATATAGAAGTGGTCCTAGTGTGAAAGTCGATGCAAAACTCTATCTCTCACATCATAGGTAGTCCTGAAATATCATCAGGGAATACATCCATATAATCCGCCACAACTAAAGTAAATGAGATTCTTGATGAACCCCCTTCAACAATGGATAAAATAACTAACTGGTGGGTGTTGGGTTACAACTTCCTGCTTGAAGGACCCACTCAATCTACCATGAGATATCTCTCACCCACAAAGGTTAATCTCATTCCATCAGTGCAGGATAATAGAACTCATCTACGATGATAGTAAATATGGGAATGGACAATAGAAAAAAAGTCCATACAAAATATAATATCATAATGTCTCATTGTAATGGCCAAGAGGTCCCATGAAAAACTATCTCTACCAAGTGAGAGCTTATATTACTAGTAAATAATGGATATTGATGAAGTATTCCATGTAGTAACATTTTGGAAAATCTCCTTGGATAAATTCTTAAATCAGAGGCCTACCTCTCACACAAGGAGTAACTAAATGATGGAATGACTCACACCTATATCTATTAGTAGTGAATCATTATTATAGAAAACAAAGATCATACCTATAATTATCTAGTGAGATACTAGGTCATAATCCTCTATAGACTTTAGATTCCCATGACACCGACTACCAACTCCTTAGGCCTGACATGGGCCTCCTGGGGGTGGTGGTGGAAGGAGATCAAGACATCAACCACCACTAAGAACTCCTCCTCTAAGATCCCCACCTGATCTTCTACCAAATTTTCCACTGTATGGTCAACCCTGGACATGGCTACGATATCCATGATCACAACATTGCCTCTATCGTGGAAGTCCTTCCATTGTCCTATTTCACTCATAAACAGGTCGGGTCATGAAACTACATGTCATGTGACCTCATCCATCATAAGAGTATAATTTACCATCTCTGGGATTACATGATACTCAATTCGTAAATTGATCTTCCTGAACACATGCCTAAGTCCATCCATGGGAAGATCTCTTATTCCATGATTTTCCAACTAGTTCTTGGTAGATTCTAAAGGGGAATCAACCCTATGTTTACCTCTATTTTATCCATCTACAAGGATTTTTTTCATAATGTAATATCTCCATACCTAGCGCCCACTCTAACACTCCAAAGTATGTGGTAATGCATATGGGTAACACCCAACAACAAATGTCTCTAGGGAGACCCTGCTTTAATATCTATGCCTGAAAGTAAACATCCTGAATCATGTAGAGAGAGAACAGTTTTAAATGAGCAAACCTCATGGAATACTCAAAAAACAAATTTCTATACCAACTACAACTCCAAAATCTCTAGACTCCAAAATATCATAATCACGAGGGGTAATACTCTTTATGAAACAGATAGTGAAAGTTGGACCATCAGTGTTTTAAATCATCATGAATTTGTGAGACTAGAATCCACTAGCACTCACCTAATGCATGGAAAATAATTTCTATTAGAATAACCATCTAATCTCTCAGGATCTGTACAAGCCTCAAAACTCGGATCACCAACTCAAGCCAATCCTTCAATACTTAGGGTTTTGGATCACCATGGAACCAAAAAATAATCTATTGTTAGAACTCATGTAGTACAGTAAGCATATGTGAATCCTCATCTTGCACTTCTATTATAATATATTCCTTTATAGGCATGGGTGTTTCTACCTACCCACTAAGAGGAATGATCTTGTGTGATGAGCCCATAATTGAGGTCACATCACTCATCAGATAATCATCACAATCATGAATTGATAAAATAGTTGTCTATCTTCATGGAGGCATCCTGACAATTTAATCACGACATACCATGGTAATATAAGCATAAATATATGGGGAGCTATCTCAAAAAGGATAATCAAAGGAATCAATCATATATGAGGCATTACTAATTTTCCTTCAACCAATGTATCTGTATTCCATGCTAGAAACTAGGTAATTAGAGACATGGTGAATGGATATTCCAATCAATGTAGCAATACTAGGTTCCCTAGCCTGAAATCCAAACGCAAGACCCTTTAACACTATTTCCCTAAGTTACCAACCAAACATTGTAATAGGAAAAACTCCAAACATTGTCCCGAGGTCGAGCCACATCTTATACCAATCTGTAACACCTTGACCAATCATGGTTTTCCTAGCTAGTTGAAGGCCAATATGCAACTACCCCAATTCTTACTCTATATGGAAGTATCTTGATAAAAACACCAGAATGCATAACTAATATTGGAGGCCTTTTGATAAAGTAACAATATAGAAGTACCAAATCTTTTCCAAGAATTGAATAGAAATAAAAATAATATACTATAACATCTTGAGAAAAAACAATGCATGTAATATCATCTATGGTATAAAAAAGTGTTTGATAAAGTAATATGAAATATAAATGGGAAAGATATATTCCCAACCAGAAATGATGTCCCAAAATGATAACAAATATATAAGAAAAACTGATAGAGAATAGCTCCAAATCTCCAATATCTCACCACCATACATTGTCAAATGAACCTGGGTATCCCTATACTCCTATAAAATCATAGTAAACAAGTCTGTCATCTTCATAATACACAACATTTGTATGATAATCCCATATAGCAGAGTTATATACATACATTGTAGACCCCCTCCCCCCTCCCCCAAGTTGAAAGGGATGTAATATGAGACATGAAAGAAGAAATCAACTTAGAATAAACAAAGTGTAAAAAAACCCATCCACAATGATATATATATATATATATATTCTCATAAAAGAAAACTAGTATAATAGAGAAAGGGGATATCCATATTAAAGCCCAGTCCAGGATGATTAGTCATCCTGTAGTTCCGAAAAGGTCCATCAATGATTTTTAGCATCTCATGTGTCTAAACAAAGAAAACACGAGGAGGTAATAGACCTCACCACTACTCTATAGACTGATGGGGCACAATCTACAAATAGAGAACCCATTCTTAGATTAAAAAATATGATACCACGGAATAGGTAAAGGGTCCATGATCTAGTATGATAGGAGAGATCCAGTCAATAAGTACAAGACCAATAACATAGTAAGCTGGAGGTTTCAACTCAATAGTTTGAGGAACCATTCCCTAGTAAGACATATGATTCTACTCAAAAGGTAGAGGATTCATTCCTTGGTATGATAAAATCATTCCACTCAATAGTTATAGGTCCCATTCCCTTATATGATAATAGGGTTCCACTCAGTAGGTAGAGACAAAATGGCATAATATGATAGTAGGGTTTCACTCAGTAGGTAGAGGACCCATCCCCTAATACGACATAATGGTTCCACTCAATAGGTAGAATAACCATGCCTCAATAGGAAAGGAGGGTTCCACTCAATAGGTATAGAACTCATTATATAATATAATAGGACAGTTACAAATAGTATCTAGAAGAAAAATTCCCTGATATAATAAAAGTATTACAATCAATAGCTAAAGGACCCATTCCTTTATATGACAGGAGGACTGTACTCAAAACAACATGTCGAGTTTGGAAAAATATCCAACGTTGGATTCTCTCTGATGATCCCGTCTAATCATTTCCATAATTGAGAATCACCTAGAACCATGATCAGAATATCTTTCATAATATCTCAAAATCCAGAAAAATACCATTGTCTCATTTTAAAAAAACACTCATGATAGGCTACTAGTGGACCAGATTATGAGTCAAAATGAAGGCCATACTAGAGGTAGAATATTATCAAGAAGTGCATGGCATGCATGGTGGGTCACACAGCATGTGACTATAATTCCCCGGCCCTAGAAGCCCAGATATGATGCATTTTTTATTTCATTATCATGATTACAAGGAATCAAGTCCCGATGGAATGATCAGTTTAATAGTCTTGGAAAATAGAATAGATACAGGAAATTTACATTACAATTTCTAACATAAAATATGACATAGGTAATCCAATGATAATTCCATTATTCCCCTAGCTTAACCCTGGATATCAATTATAATATACTACTCCGCATCTTGAGAAAATAAAACATAAGAAATGGGTGAGCTCAGATGCTCAGTAAGGGTAAATAATATAATGGAAACTATCAAAAATAAGCATAAAAATTTAAGGTAATGTATAAGACTAGAATAGAATCCTTTTAAACAAAACATTCAGAAAAATATAGAAATAATAAATAAAATAATTCCATTTACTTATTCACATGAATATTTTACTAGTCGAATAATCACATGTAATATCAATAGCTAATCTTATAATGATGGAATGCATAATGTTAGACCACATAACCATATATTCAAGCCCTCATGCCAAGACTACAAATAAAAATATTGTCAAGGACTTGTGCCAAGACACTTGTTTGTCTCATGAGACCTACAGATGCATCGAGGGGCGATAGCGGGCCCCACCTGTCACTTATTACATCCAATTCATTCCTTATATGAAAAGGGTGAAACATAACATAAACAATTATATTAAAATAACATATGAAATGTTAATAATTTAACAATAAACTATGAATGAAATAAAAATAAAACATCAACAATCAAACTTATCATAAAACTATCATTACAATATGGAATATTGTATCATAATAAATCAACTTCAATTAAACATAAAATCCAATAATAGATGTTGACATTGTTGTAATAAATACAAATTTTTTTTGAGAGAAATATCTCTTAAATTTTTTTAGAAAATAAAATTTTTATTTTGAAAATATTGTTATAATCTTTTAAGTGAATCTTTAAAGGTGTTATAATAGTGGAAAATAGCCGTACCCACCCTATAAGTTAAAAAACATTCTCTCTTTAAACCATAGACTAGGAAATAGTAAAATTGTTTTGAAATACATTTTTAAGAAACATGGATGTGGATGATAATGAATTCCAAGTAGATACTTACGTATAAACAACCTCTGATAATAAAGAGATTGTAAAATTAAACCTTACCTTGTACTTTTCATTATTCTATGGTACACTAACCTTCTTGTATAATGGTTAAATAATTGTTATTAAATTACACAAGAACCAAATACATAAATATTATATCATATATGACTCTCTAATATTGCATTGTTAATAATATTTCAGCAGTATCATTATTTCAGGTGTTAACTGATTCATTTTACTTTTATATGTTTTGTTAGGGAAGTCATGTTTTTTATGGATAGGATGTATTTTATTCATATCCATAATCATATTAAGTTCTTAAACAATATTTTTTAATTATCAAATGAAAATTATTCTTGAATGGTTATGATGGGGAACGAAATCCCATCGCATCGTGGAGATGGTAAATCGTACCTATGCACGAGTGACATGATCATTCTATTGGTAGTGAAATCATATGTAATTTGATGGTATATTATATATAAATATTCAATAAAATTTTATATTTATCATTTACATCAATTATACTCATTATTATACTCATCCAAATAATGAGGTGTTGAATAACAAACTACACCACGACGTGGTGACGGTAAGTCCTTTGTACGCACGTATAGACACATTGTCATTCATAAGATGGATAAAATAATGAATATAGTTGTATTATATTTATAATAACATATACTAATTTATAATTTATTGTATTTATTACTTTAGTATGGAAACAACTAATAAAGAGAAAGTATAAGAAGAAAAGAACTATAAAAGAGGTGATAAAATAATTACCTCTTCCTCAGGTGCTTCCATTTAATTTGAACAAAAGGGATACATAGGTTATCTTTATGGTCAATTTAAGACCTCTAGGATAAATTCAGGGTAATTGGTAGGATATTTTTTCAGGTTTTGGCCGAGCCAAAAGGATTTGGCAGTGTGATTTTTAGATAAGGGTAAGTACCCTTTTATAAGAGAAGTGAGGGGCCCTTTAGGAAGAATTGAAATATTAATTTATTATAAAATTATATTCAGTTTCTAATAAGAAAAAATGATTCTATATAGAGGCTATGGTGGGGATGGGTTTCCATCCTCTCAACCTATAGGTTTTATACACGTTTAGGTCAACATATTAACCTTATCTTTTAGATTTAACCCTTAGTTAAATAGTTTGTCTTTTACCATGTCTTCTTGAAATTATATACTATATTGTTAATATAGTTATTATAAAATTATGAAATATCCTAAAGTGGTTAATTAATGGAATATGTAGAATTATATAAATCATTTATCCAAATCTTATATTTTTTGGACAATTATATAATTTAATAAAATAGTATTTGTTTTAAAAACTCATTTATGTGAATTTTGAAATTATTTAGTAATTGGTTTTTGTGAAAGTCATAAAAACTTGTTCTATAAAAACCAAAGTATTAACTCATCCCTAATATGTCAATTTCATCCATAAAATTCGTGGATTCCATCAAAATGTTCAAATTACATATATTTTAATATTTATAATATAATTTATTTTCATTGTTCATTAATAAGGTAATCACTGTATCATCATTGTTTCATAAATAAAAATACTTATTTAATGCCTAAAAGTTATAAATAAAATACCATGATATAGGAAATAGTTTTAGCTTTCTAATTAATATTTATAGTCGAATTTATCTTATGTATAACCTTATATTAAAAATGTTTTAGTCATTAAAATTTTAATTTGACACTTTTAACTCTTCTTTAAATAAAAATAAAATAAATGTATTAATCTAACCCAAGTGGATAAAAGAGGATCATATTTTTTGTCAAAAGGCTTATTTTAGTTTAAAAAAACTTATCTAATGGAATTAGAACATGTTTTGGGGTAATTATAATATTATTTTTACCTTTAATTACCTTATTTACTTTTAACTGTGGTAAATAGATTTCAAAAGTTAGTATTCACGAAAAATTATTTTCATCCTATTTAACTATATTTTACTTACCGATGACTACCATTTGTGTCAGATTTTTGAAATTAAATCTACCGAAGTGGTTAAATTACATTTTATACATTTCGAAAATGTGCCTAGAAGGTGGGTAAAAGACGTTAAAATTTCAATAAAATTTTACATATATAGTCTTATTATAAAATGACTCAAATGACATACATTAGACTAATATATGTATTATGTATCTATTTTTAATTTAATATAAAATTTAATTAAAAATAATTATTTTAATGAAAAATTCATTTTTTTATGTACTATGTAGTATTTTTCACTTTTCATCAAAAATTGAATGTTTTTAGAAAAATAAAAAAATAGCCTTAAGGTAATTTTGACATTCTCAATTAAAAAATGAAGTCTATTTTACCAAATTAAATTTTTATGAGTGCATAAAATTTATTTTATTATTGTTCAAAAAAGGATATAAAAGTAGTTCTTTTAAAAAAATAGTTTTTGTAAGTATATAACTATTTTAAGAAAAATTATACATTTCATTATAAATATGATTTATTTATGTGAAAACATTATAAATAAAATTTAAAATTTGTTTGTTATTATTCATATTAATATATTTAATTGATAAATAAATATATCATTTAAATAATAATAATACTAATGTGTTGTTTTGTAGAAACTCAATCTTGCATATAACACAAGCCAACTCAGTGTTACGTGCAATATTATATATTAAATTAATTTAAAGAGATAACATGCTATGAAATCTTGGGGTGTTACATTCTACCCTCCTTCAATAAATTGCATCCTCAAAATTTTAAATTCTTCTTGGAAAATAAAAGGTTGGAAACAGAAAATACCTTTGTGTAAAACCCACATCAGAAATAGGGTTAATAAAATTTAGTCTTAAAAATAGAGAAAGAGAAATGAAAAAGTCACCACCAAATTAGGATTTTGAATAGGAGAACATTGTTGGAAAATTAGAGACACCTAATTGGAGGAAAGACTTTAATATTTATAAGGAGTTATTGAGGTAATCAATCTCAAACAAGTGAAAAATATTTGGAAAATTGAGGGACTCGAATCCATAAATCTATGATGATTTAAAGTATCATCGTTTTAACAAACCATAATGTATTATGATAACACATTTTTTTTGATAATTTTTTTAAGAGGAGGGATTAATTTAATATCAAGATACAAACTCAAGAAAACATACTTGATTTCATTACCTTTTATAATCATAATCTCATAATTTGATTGTGATTTGATCTAATTTCACTTCATCCCTTACACTAGGAAATGAATGTTTCAAAATGATTTTTTATTACTAAAGAGAATTTGATAAATCATAAGGTCCATAAGTATTTCTTTAATCACTTATATGTTTACTGAAACTTAAAAGGTTAGGTCAAAGTATTCAATAAATTATAATTTCACCACAAAAAAATATCTAGTTCTCAACTTTCTCCCTTAGAACCTTTACACTTAACTAAAATAATTGTGCCCAAACTCACAGTCCAAAAATTAATATGGGAAGTAAAAAAATGAAGATATTTTTTTCCACATAATAACATGTGAATACCATCGTCATGTATTCTCTTAAAACATAATAACACCCTAAATTACCATAAAGCCTTATTGAATACATTCAAGCTCACTTATTCCTTATAGAATACTTAATATATTCCTTATATCCAAAAATGTTGTAAACTCCAACAATGATGGAATAATAAAAATAATTAGTTCCAAGGTAGTCAAGAATATTCAATAAAATTTATCCAAATCAATCACCTATTATTAAAAAATCACTAGCTCAGTATCATGACTATATTAAGGTTTATCTTTCCTTCAAACATGTAATTTCTAAAAGGTTTAAATTTATATTGAGTCACTTTTATTAGTACCATACAATCTCAAATTATAAACGAAATAGTAGTGAAATATAATCATTATTTATTTCCATAATTCATATAACTATTACATCATTGATACAACTCTCAAATGACATAATTGTTCAATCCAGAAACAAAAATAAAATAATTATTCCACATCAATTGTAGTAACAGCTCATGCTTGACCTTGATCCCTTTGATTCTTCTGAGCTATATTTCCTTGACACTTAGGAAATTTATTTGTATAATTCCCCATTTCACTATAGTTGAAACACTGAATATTAGTCTTTTTCTTGTTCCCTTTGCATTCTTTTTCTTGATGATTCTTTTCTCCACACTTATAACAAACACCCAGTCCTTTCAAGCACTTCCCAGGGCAATTCTTTCCATAGTTATCACATATGGGAAAAATCCTTTTTACCTTCTTCCCATTATCCATCATTCTCTTTGCCATCATCTTCTTCTCTTACTTTCAATCAAATCCATGGGACTGAGATAATTAATTACATATCTTACGAACACATGATGCTATTTCATCATAAAATGAGAATACATGGGTTGATATTTCCCTTCCAAATATTGGCTTGATAACATGAAAGAAAATATCCTTTTAACTCTTTGGATCATGTGCATTGGTTGGGTTCTCATTTCATCTATAGGTTCTATTTCCATAAAATGGCATAGACTAAGTTAAATTATGAATAATCCCAAAACTATTGAAATACTTAACATAAATTAAATAATATATTCATATATAACCTCATAATCATAAAAATAATTTATTTGTGGAAATATTTAATCATAAATCCTTCATAATGGTTTGTATATAAAATATGAATTATCCGAAGAATATCCCTCGAGAGTTTCAAACTAGGTGTATAGTAAGGCCCATTGTCATGTACCAGGATACCCCAGGTCAAACACGAAATTCCTTGTCGATGTTTTCACTCCTAGGTATATATATGCCAGAACCACATCTACTTGTAGTATTTATATAGGGATGTATTTGTTGGAAAACCCACATAATATCTACATTACTATAATTATAGGATGTTCTTCTATATAAATCCTCAAAGGCAATCTTAGGAAAATTTTCTCTAATCAAAGTGTTTGAAATCTAGTTCCCAAGGTTATTATTAAACATTCATTGATACCAACTGTAACCCCCAACCCCAGAATCCCAGAGTCAGTGCGTTATATTAATATATTGGCATGATTACAAGAAATCATGTCCCGAAGGAGTGATCAAGTTAGCCATCTTAGAAAATATATTACATACAGAAGCATTACACAACAATTTCTTACATAAAATACTTTATAAATAATCCTTTGATAATTCCATTATTCCCCAAACAGAACCCTACATATCAATCATAATACACTTCTTGGCATCCTACGAAAATAAAACATAATAAAGGGTTGATATCTTATACTCAGTAAGGGTAAATAATATAGTGGAAACTATCATAAATAAGTATAACAATTTAAATAAATATATGCGACTAAAACACAAACCATTTAAACATTATATTCATCATAATATTGATGTAATAAATAAAATAATTCCATTTACTTATTCACCTAGATATTTTACTAGTCAAATAATCACATTAATATCAATAACTAATCTCATAATGATATAATTTATACTGTCAGAAATCATAACCCCATAGTCAAGGCATCATACCAAGAATAGAAATTAAAATATTTTCAAGGCCTTGTTCCAAGACACTAGTTGTTTCATGAGACCTAACAATGCATCGAGGGGATATAATGGACCCCACCTATCACTTAATACATCCAATTCATTACACATATGAAAAGGTGGTAAACATAACATAAACATTCATATTAAACTAAAATATAAAATGTTAATACTTTAACCATAAACTATGAATGAAATAAAAATAACACATCCATAGTCAAAGATATCATAAAACAATAAATACAATATGAAATATTGTATCATAATAAATATACATAAAGTAAACATAAATTCTAACAATAGATGTTTACATAGTTGAAATTAATCAAAATCCCATTTGAGAGATATATCTCCTTCTATATAGAAATCATTTAAAATTCTCATAATTATAAAAGAAAATATTTATTTTTAAAATATTCTTATAATATTGTAAGGGAAGATTCGAAGGTTTTATAATGGCAGAAAATATACTCACCCTCCATATAAGTTAAAAAACATTCGTTCCTTAATTTATCCAAAAGGATATAAAGTACCTTATTTGGAAAAAGACAGAAATATTCCTTTAAAAAATTATAAAAATTCAAACACGGTTATAAATGAATTTAACCCCTGGTATTGGAATAGTAAAAATGTTTTTAAATACATTTTTAAGAAACCCAAATGTGGATGATAAAGGTGTCCCAATAAATACATATGTATAAATAACCTCAGATAATAAAGAGATTGTAAAATTAACCCTTACCTTGTACTTTTACTTAGTCGAGGGTACACTAAACTCGTTTATAATGGTTAAATCATTGTTATTAAATTATACAAGAACCACACATATAAATATGATATCATATAAGATTCTATAACATTTCTTTGTTAACAATATTCCAGTAGTATCATTGTTTCAGGTGTTAACTGATTCGTTTTACATTATATATTTTGTAATGTATGTCATATATGTTTGGATATGATTTATTTGATTTATATCTATAATGATATTAAGTTATTAATTATTATTTGTTAATTATCAAATGAAAATTATTCTCTAATGGTTACGATGGGGAAAAAAACATCATAGTTTCGTGGAGACAGTAAGCCGTACATACGCCCGAGCAACAATATCATTCTATTGATGGTGAAATGTTTTTTACATGGATGGTATATTATATATACATAATTATTAATATTTATATTAATTATTTACATCAATTGTACTCATTATTATACCCATATAAATAATTAAGTGTCCAACAACAAACTACACCACGACATGGAGACGGTAAGTCGTACGTACAAATGTATGGTGACTTTTTCATTATTAGGATAGATAAACTAATGAATATGGTTTTAACATATTTATAATAAGATCTTAGTATTTATAAGGTACTCGAGTAATTATTTTACTATGGAGACAACAAATAAAGTGGAAGTAGAAGAAGAAAAGAACATTGAAATAGGTGAAACAATAATTACCTCTTCCTTGGGCGCTTCCTTCTGATTTGAACAAATGGGATCCTTAGGTTTTTCTTCTGATGATGGTAAAGACTCTAGGTTGAAGTGGTGGTATTTGGGAGGATATTGGGGCTGGTTTTGGTTGATCCAAATGGCATTAGAGGTGTGATTTTAAGAGAATGGGAAGTACACTTTTATAATAGAAGTGATGGGAACTTTATGAAAAGATTGAAATAATAATTTATTATAAAATTATTTTCAGTTTGTAGTAGATCCAAGTGGATTAATTTCTAGGATAAGAGTGGTATGGGTTGAAATCATCTCAGCCAATAGGTTTTAAACATGTTTAGTTCACCATATTTGCCTTATCTTTTAGATTTAATCCTTAGTTAAATAGTTTAACTTTTACAATGACTTCTTCCAATATAATACTAGATGGTTAATATAGTTACTATAAAATACCATGAGAACCTAAAGTGGTTCATTAATTACATATGTAACATTATATAAGTCATTTGGCCAAATATCATATTTTTAGGACTATTATATAATTTAATAAAATATTATTTATTTTAAAACCCCATTTATATCAATTTTGACACTATTTTGTATTTGGTTTTTGTGAAAGTCATAAAAACTTGATTCCATCAAAAAAAAGGTATTAAATCATACATAATATGGCAATTTCATCTAGAAAATTCGTGTATTGCATAAAAATGTGCAAATTATATTTTTTAATATTTATGATATCATTTATTTTAATCATTTTTTAATAAGGTAATTAATGCATCATCATTATGTCATAAATAAATTTTATTATTTAATGAATAAAATTATAAATAAAATACCATGATGTAGTAAATATTTTTATCTTTATAATTTATGTTTATAGTAGAATTAATATTATGTATAACCCTACATTAAAAATTGTTTAGTTATTAAAATTTGAATTTATCACTTTTAACTCTTCTTTAAATAAACTATAATAAATGTCCTAATCTGACCCAAGTAGATCCAAAAGGATAATATTTTTGTTCTCAGGTTTATTTTGGTCGAAATAAACATATACAATAGAATTAGAACATCTGTTGGGGTAATTATAATATTATTGTTCCTTTAATTACACTATTTACTTCTAACCATGGTAAATAAAATTCAAAAGTTACTATTCACTAAATATTAGTTTTAATTCTATTGAACTTCATTTTACATACTGATGGAAATTATGTTTGTTGGATTTTTGAAACTCAATTCACAAAAGTGGTAAAATTTTATTTTATGCAAATTTACAAATGTTTATAAAAGGTGGGTAAAAGACGTTAAAGGTTCAATAAAATTTTATAAATATTATCTTATTATAAAATGACTCAAATGAATTACATTGAACTAATATATGTATTATGTATCTAGTTTGACTTTAAGATAAATTTCAATTAAAAAAATTATTTAAATGAAAATGTCATTTTTTATGTACTATATAGTGTTTTTAACTACTTAGAAAAAATTGAATGTTTTCATAAAAATACAAAAAATTCACCCTAAGATAATTTTGATATTCTGAATTTAAAAAAGAAGTCTATTTTACAAAATTTAATTTTTAGGAGTTTCTATAATTTATTTTATTACTGTTCACAAAAGGAGATAAAATTATTCCTTTTAAGAAAATAGTTTTTCTAAATATATAACTATTTTAACAAAACATAGAAATTTCTTTATAAATTTGCTTTATTTATGTGAAAACATTTTAAATGACATTAAAAAATTATTTGATACAATTCATATTACAATATATAATTGATAAACAAAATATGTCATTTAAATAATTATAATATTAATATGTTTTTTCATAGAAACTAAATCTTTCATATAACACAATCAAAGTTAGTGTTGTGAGTAATATTAGCTATTAAATTACTTTAAATAGATAACATACTATTAAATCTTGCGGTGTTATAGTGACCTCACCTGGCCTCCTGGATGAGTCCCTTTTAGAAAATGGATTGGATGGCCATGTAGTAGTACATAGTGTGTGGTGTTATGACATAGAGTTTCTCAAAAAATTGGGGCTTTCATGTGCTCTTATGGATGTGTCCCTAAACACTGGGTCATGATAGTTTACCTGACCATGTATCTAGCTATGTTTGTGCCCCTTTACTATCGATGTACACATTGGGTCTCAATCACTAGATCATATAGTGTATGGGGGTCCGACATGGTGTTTTATAATTTTACCCAGCTTGATACCCTAGTTGTCATAGCTAAGGGACCACACATCATGTGTTCTTCAAACTAAAGAACATGTAGTAATGTTTTTTAAAGAATCTATGAAATCATTACATGGTTTCTAGATTTGGACTTACTTTTTTTATTCCCATTGTTTGACCTTCCGAATTTGGTGGAAAACTCATTTAGCCATTAATTCCAACACTCTGGTGGCTAGGAATCAGATCCTAATACTTTTCTTGAAGCCAACACCACCTCACACACCTCTCGTGTCACTACCTTCTCTGATTCATATCCTGGATCCAAAAATCCATTATTGATACCTATAATTACCTATAATAAAAACACAAAACTCTTGTCTGTTCTTCCCACATGAATCTATAGTGAATCTAGTGGTTTGATCACACTTGAACCAGCCTATAAAAGTCGAACCATGGCCCCGTAGGACAATGTTAAAGAATGTGAATCACAAGTAAGGGAAATACACAATAAAAAGGTTTATTTATAATTTTCCATGTGTTTATAATCAATGATCATAGACCAGGGATATTTGGGGTGAGAAACATGGAATTCCAAGAATAATAAATCAAATAAATAATTTAATTCGAAACACATGTGCATGGGAAGCTTTAAAATAATCATATATCAATCAACCAAAAATAATTTAGTGGTAAATATTTTAATATAGGGTGGAAACCAAAACCAAAAATATATACCCTGATTCACATTGATAATTTGTGAAGAATGTAGTTGCTAACAATGGAGAAGGCATATTGTGTTCGATGTCCCTTGATTCACCTTGATTTGGTTATTGTTTTTCATCTGGCCTTGATTTTCCAATGAATGTCAGTGGAATCCACCTCTCAACGATCATAGGGTTATGCGACTAACACTATATATTCTCTATAACCAAATATTTATTAAAGAAAATATGTTGCGATTATTAAATAATTAAATTGAATTAATTAATTATTTAATTCACTTAACATACCCACCAACGATAGCCTCATCCGAATGTCTATCACGAACCAAATTTATGTCATTCCTAGGATAAATATCATTCTCCAGATTCAATCATGGTCTCAGATTTTAGATATGAGACTTTATTCCGGATAAATTTCATTATTTATAAAAAATTATGCATGGATGAAATAAAATATATTTTATAAATTTTATAAGGTATATTACTGGCTCACCAGACCATGGAACTGTGCATCATATCGACATATGGCTCTGAAAATAATTCATTGTATATTTAAAATAAAAAAGTGAAAAAATAAATTCTCTATATATAATAAAATTTTTTATCATAAAGCTTATTTATGGAGTTTGGGAGTTTAATCAGAAAGAGGTGGTCTGAAGATGTCGTAGTGTTCTTAACTGAGAATCTTTTCTTTATTTCTTCTTCCACATCCTTAAAATATTACAAAATATTGCTGATATAATAAAATAAATACCTCCCTTATACTATTATATTATTATTTTAATTACATAACTGTAATCCATCTTAACTTCAATAAATTGGGAAACAAAAACATCAGTCTTGTGTACAGTGGACTACCGCCTCACGAACTAAAAATATTCATTTTCTATCATACATATAATTACTATTAAATAGGACATTTTTAATGTTTATATATTATATTCATGATATATTAAATATTATGTAAAATTAATATATCATATACCATCTTATCTTATAATCCATTAAAAAATATAACATCATTCTTGTGTATGGCAGATTACCACCTCACGAAGCAATGTGATTCATTTTTTGTTACCACATCACATGAATAGTATATGTAAGTGATTTTAAGGAAATAGTATGATATGTATGATTTAATTATCATTATAAAAATATAAAATAACACATAACATATTTACATTATTATCTTTGAAAAATTGAAACGTTACTCATGCGTACGTTAGACCTATCATCTCTATGATTTTAGTCTAGTTCATTTTTCATACTCATGTTTTAAGGTTGATTTTAAAATTAAAATTGATGAAAAGAAGATAATTATTTCATGATTATTATTATATAAATTATTAAATAATAATCTATTTGGTCTTAATAAACGTTCGAAATTGATTTTGGACATATGAACCAAACATCATCAAAACATCCGACGTGAAATTAATTGACTAATAAATTGAATATGACAGGATATTATATATAAAAAATAAAAATATACATGAATGTTTTTAATGAGAAGTTAAATAATTTATAAAATTTTATTATTTAGGAAGATATTGAATTCTTGTGACAAATCAAGATCGAGGTAAGTGATCTCTCTAAACTATCCTTTCTATTGGGTTATTATTATTATCTCTCTATCTCACTTTATCAAACTCTTTAATTTTATGAAATACTTATAAATTATATATATGAATATTTTTCTCATATATATACCTGTCTTATTCTACCTTCCATTTATGGGTTAATACGATGCATATAATCTTTTCTCAGGTAATTTCATTATACAATTTCCATTGATTATAGTATGAGGCATGATTATACCACCCATTTCTATTTATTTGGGTAATTCTAATGTTATAAATTATGATTTATTTCCTTTATGTGTCTCACATAAATAATGTCAGTGTTATTATGGGTGCACCTAGATAGTGCTCCAATATATCGGGTAATGTTTTAGTCTCATAAGACTTAATGTATGGGATTGGGAAGTAAACCTAATCCATTACAGTATTTTTTATCGTGTGATGTTGTATATAAACTTAAACATGACTCATTTTTATTTCATGATAAATTTTTCTTCCACATTTCATATGATTACATGATCTTATGGTATTATTTTCTATGTTATTCTCCCATGTGATTAATATTGATCCTTTTATTTTATGATATCATATTATGCCTTTAAATCATATGTTATCCTTTCATTATCATGTTTAGTCCTTTAAGGGGATTTTAGAACAACCATTTATTTTATTTTCTTTCTCATTTATCATATATAGTTTAAGGATCTCAAATTTATTTTGGATCCAACTAAATAGAATAAAAAAATCATGTTAGTTACATTTTAATATATTATAAACCTTCTCTTCCATAGATACTAGGCCTCATTATCTTTGGGATGTACTTATTGGATGTTTACACTTAAAAGTCATATAATAATATGTGTAAAAAGGCTTTTGTCACTATACATGGTATCAAAGAATGGTATAGTAATTTTGGGTATTTTGAATATAATAATTTTGCAGTAAACTTATGGATAAGTATAAAAAAATGATATGTATAGGAAAATATCCTGGAATTTTGGTGAAATATAGAGAGAGTGGGTTCTAAAAAAATACACCCTTTTATGGATACTATAAATGGATGTGGCTCAAAAATGGTTGTACTAGGGATTAATAACATTGAAAATGCTTCATTGATCTTGACTTGATCATAATCTGGTACTCAACAATGGGCCTTGTTGCACATGTGGTTTTACACTATTGGGGGATATATTTTAGAAATTCAAAAACTCTTTAAGAATCATTATGAAGGAATTGAACAAATTATTATATTAAAAAACATTATATGGAAATTACTATGGATAGACTATAATGAATCCAAGAGTCACAGAAGTTAGGATATACTTATCATTTATAAGTAATTCCACCCATGTTTATAATTTTACCTTTTATATATTAATTAATTAATGTATTCTCATCTTATTTTTATTATTTTAGTTAAGGATGATAAATAGGAGAAAATGTGAGAATAATTAACATGATAGGAAATGTGATAATTTCCCCAATAATATTCCTTAATGTATAAGAGTTAGAGATGATAACTTCAGGGAAGTACCAGCTAAACTAGTCCATGTTATGAATTATAACATGTATCATGTGGAGCCCACTCCACCTCTTATGAAATATAAAGTTGAATTTGAGTATTTTATGTGGAAAAGGCATCTGACCAATAGTGAATCTGTTGATCCCCTTATAAAAAAAGGATTAACTCTATTGATAAGATATTACTTGTCCCCCAATTCTTAGAGAAATAGAATGTGGTTCTTTCCACTAATCACATTGTGGTAGAAGTTGATCAATGGTAGGCACTATTTAAGAACACAAAGAATAAAGAAGATATTTATTCCATGGAATGGGAATACATAGAGGAAATATTTTTTAGTAAATATTTTCCCTAAATTATTTGATTTAAAACTGATTGGGAGTTCCTCATTCTGAAAAACGTTTTAGATGAGCCTATCGAGGTGTATGAGATAAAATAAAGATGTCTTACATGGAATGACTCTGACTTTATCATCAACACTGAAAGTAATGTGGGAAACTTCTCTAATTTTTTAATCCAAATCTTTGAAAAGATTTTATTAAATAATTTAATAATCATGAATATATTGTATATTGTTCCCTCAAAGTTGAGATGGGTCTCAGTGACTCTTAGTGGTCTTGAGGGATTATATTTAAAAAAACCTAATATAGAGTTTTCTTCAAGGGTATCAATTGATAAATCACATAGAGGAACGAAAACCCAACAACCCACTTGTCATGATTGTGGGAAGGATAATCATGGAAAACATTCAATTAGGAAACATTCGATGTTTCAAATGTTTAAAAGAGGTGAATCATGCTAATCGGTGTGAGAGGTAAAAAAGAAAATAGATAATGTGAAAGAATGGAAGTAGGTTAATATTAACACTATACCTATGGTGTAGTGTTTCAATTACAATTATAATGGGCATTATACAATCCAATTCCCCTAGCCATGTGTTTTTAAAAACAATCAATGACAACAACCTCTATTGCTTAGAAAGAATAAAAGAAAATATACAAAGGTGGATCCCAGTGATGTTGTGGTGAATAATATTATAGTTATTAATTCCAAAATAGTTATTGTACTATTTTATTATAGATCTATTAATTATTTCATATCTTTAATTTTTATTATATCAATTCAAGAACCACATCAAAACACAGGGGTTAATTTATCTGTGATAATTGAAAATGGGGAATTGGTTTCATCCCATTTATGTATCTCTTACCAAATCAATGATTGTAGAATTAACCTTCCAAAAATATCATTTTAAATAATTTAGTAGAGTTTTATGGTATTTTGCGAATGGATTGGAAATCCTTATATAAATCCAACATCGAATTCTGAGAAAGGGAGATCAATCACCTTGTCAAAAGTTATTCTCTAATTCTATACAAGTGTAAGGTGGTGGGTGAATCTCCCCTAGAATTTTCTATTCAATCATGTATATCATTTCATTATGTGAAATCATATCTAGATCAAATGATTGATACACAAGAGAGAATCACGCTTGAATACATTCCCATCATGATGGATTATATAGATATATTCTATGAATATTTCTTTGGAATTCCTCATGACTGAGAGGTTGATTTCATAATTGAACTTATACATGGATATATTCCCATAAAAAAGATTCTTGAAAATGTCCATTGTTTATTTGGAAAATACACATAAGTAGTAAAAATATAATCTAGGAAATGGTTTTATACACCCAAGTGCATTACCATGGGGTTCTATGACCATTTTAATCAAGAATAATGATTGATCAATGCTCCTCTCCATTGATTATCATGAACTCGATAAAATCATGATAGAGAACAATTACACCGTGCTTATAATAGATAAATTTTTTGATAAAAAAAATGGATCCATTTATTTATCTAAGGATGAAATTTTATTGGGATATCACCAATTGATGATGAAGAAGGATGATATTCCCAAAACATCTATTAGAAATAGGTATGAACACTGATTTCATAGGGATTCCATTCCAAATCAATAATTCTCCAAAAATATTTTTTGACTTGATCAATAGATTATTTAGAGATTACCTTGTCAAATTTATGGTAGTCCTTTTAAATGATAGTTTGATTTAGTCCAAAAGTAAGGAGTAGAATGACGAGTATTTGAATATTGTTCTAAATTATTTGGGAAAGGAAAATATATATGAAATATATAATAAATGTGAGTTTTGGATTAAGAAATTTTCATTATTTCGGAATATTATCACAAGTAAAGGGATACATATATACCCTTATAAGACAAAGGCAATTGAGGATCGACCTAGGCCAGAATTTTTAATAGAGATCCATAGCTTCCATGAACTAGCTGGGTATTGAAAACGATTTGTAGAAATATTCCCATGATTTCAAAAACCACTAACCAAGATAAAATATAATAGAGTAAGTTTTTTCTATTCTATTGAATGTGAATAGTTATTTAAAGAGTTAAGAAAGAGGCTTATCACTACAACAATTCTCACACTTCCCTTAAATGGGGAACTTTTTTTGTATATTTTGATTCTTCAATGAAGGGATTGGGATGTGTAAAAATTTAGAATGATAATGTTATAGAATATTCCTCAAGGTAGTTGATAGTTCATGAGAAGAAAAATCCCATGCATGATCTGGAGTTGGACGCACTTATATTTGAGTGTAAAATTTAGAGAAATTATTTCTATGGGGAGAAGTGTAAAATATATATGGACAATAAGAGACACAAATATATATTCACAGAAAAATTAGATTAATATGTGTTAGAAAATATGGTTAGTGAAGATCATGTAATATGACTACTTAATCCATTATCATACTAGTAAATAATATAAAGTGGAAGATGGTCTAAGTAGAAAGCTTCTCATGACATTATCAGTGATGATAATTGAGACATATTCTATATTATTATACTTGAAAATAAGGGACATGGTAATCATGTAGGAAGAAAACTTATCATTACATTCTCAAAATATTTATCAATTATCACTTTAGGAGAAGTTAAAGAATTCTCAATGATATGATATGGAAATTTAGAATAAGATACAATCCATATGAAAATGGAAATCCTTAGAGTTCAACATTAATGAAGAAGTATTTGTAAGATCTGGGTTATGGATATATATACCATCAAATACTACGATACGAAAGGATTTGTTGAATGATACACATAGATTTCTCTAATTTGTCTAGTCAAGGAAAAAATGTGCCTAAAGATCTATGAGAAAACTAATGTTGGAGAAATATCACGAAATAGATTAAAGAATATACATAAAAGTGTCCATTATGTCAGGAAGTGAAGGATGAAAGGAAAAATTATAAGGGTATGATGAAACTATTACCCATAGATACATTTAAATAAGAAAAAAACACCATGAACTTTGTCACTAGTATCCCAAGTCATTATGAGGAAACAATTCCCTATGGGTGGTGGTGTATTGTCATACAATGACTCCTCACTTCATTGTAATTGGAGAGGACTTCTCACTCAATAAATATGAAAGGATATACATCATATAGGTGGATAGGATTCATGGAACACAACTATCAATTGTATCCAACCCAGATCTGACATTTACCAATCTATCATGGAATATCCTCTAACATGATCTAAATACTGAGTTGAACTTCAGTACATCATATAACCCCCAAATTGATGGCCTATATGAGTGGACTATTTCGATATTGGAATACATGTGGATAGTATGTTAGATGGACCTTAAAGGAAGATATGATCAACATATCCCTCTCGTTGTGTTCTTGTATAGAAATAAAATCCAATAAAACATCCAAATGTCTCCATATGAATCCCTTAATTGGATCATATGTAGAACAAATATGCATTGGGATTTAATTGGTGATGTCCAGACCTAAACCAATGGGGCTCGAGTCACGACTCTCCAAGCCCACCTCAATTGGCCATGGCTATCGTCCAACATCGAATAGCCATATCTCACACATGGGAGACCTTTTCCTAAGGTACCTATATTCACTCACCCACATACACATAAAATAGCACATGGATATATAAAATAAAATGTAATGAATGAATACATCTATACCAAACCCAAGTATATAAGAAGAAAAAAATAGAAAAATACCTGACCACTAAAAGAAAACAATTAATTGTTCATTTTTATCAGATGGACGGGATCACTACCAAAGTCACCCATTGGAAAGATCCTCTTAAAGGCTCTAATAAACACCTAGTACAGTCTACATTGATAATCTCAACCTTCTCTTGGTCCTTTTGGGCCTCCGTTGAAAGGAATGTGGTATACACAAGACACAACACGTGTGAGAATATCTTATGTGGGGGTGATTATAAAAATATTCATTAGGTGCCCCAAATTCCCAAAAGAAAATGGAACAAATGAAAGGAAATAGTTAGCTTGACCCAGTTATATTGAACAAAAATGAGAGAGAAACTCCATCTTGAGACCATCCTATGCTATACACTATTAGTCAGCTCATACCGTATGGTGTTTCAACCTAGAGGGTGAAAACAATGCATGGAAATCCATAAATACACCCGTATATACTCTTTTCAAATTCCATGTATCACGAGTTACCAAACTCATAGCCAGTGATAGGTTTCTACTTGATGCTCAAAGGTACACTCAACTATGATCACACACTTCATGATTCCTGTCAACCCAGATTACACTCTTATAAGAGATATCACACCTTGGGTACACCTTAGCCATCCATTATGGCACATATGAGATATAACACTCAATTGGGAATCACAATGTTGATGAAACACCATCGTCATCCCAAGGTGCATACATCCAAGAGAACACATTCATCATATCTTACCCTTAATGAATTCATTATAGAATCCAATGGATCTTGATACTCATATAGGGGACCAAATCCATCCCTGATGGGGGAAGCTACTATCCCAACCAGAACCATGAAAGTTATCATTCCTCAAAAGGGGTTCACTCCTAGGATCCGATGGGGGACACTATGAAAATAGTATGAAAAACTATAAACCACATATCCTCGTATAGGAGATCCCTCCTAGGATCTTCTATGGGAAACCAAGAACAAAATATGGTAACCCAAAGGCATCTCACATATAGGGGATTACGCAAAAACTCTATTGCGGACACCACAAACCATATTTGAAATCCTAGAGATCATATCAGTTAGATATATGATTATTTCCCACATAGTGCTGGTTATGAGGATTCCGTAAATCTAATTTGGAAGAACATGCGAATTAGGGGCCGTTTACCTGACGATTCCAAAACACCACTAAAACTGACCACTTCATAAAAGATCATAAAAAATATGATTCTAAAAACCCTAATGGTCTATCCTACTAGGTAGAAGATCGTTTCAAATGTGGTTTTGGTCATTATAATACTAAGAACTTGATCTAGGGAAAACGATATGCCCAAGGATGCCTCCATAGCCTCTCTGGAGGGATGATACAAATCTAAAAAATGATAGATGATCCTGACACGACCTCTCTAGAGGGATACCAAGAATATATTCAACCTTATCATATTATGGGGATCACAATCCTGTAATTAGGATATAATTACACATGTACCATTATAGATATATACCTAGGAAACTCACTCAACCACTGCTGGTCCAAATGTCACTATCCCTAGAAACCCACAATATCCCCTCACATCACATCTCTAATTCCAAAATTGTGGCCACTATTTCATTCTAAATGGAAAAATTCTTAGGATAGGCTAATCATTGTCTAGAATCTGAGACCTAAAGATAGAGATATGCTAGGAGAAATTTCCTCAAATAGGAGACTATATAGTGTGTAAGGGGATCTACACTACATGTATCCCCACATAATCACCCACCATATCCTCAGAAATCATTTAATGATTGGGATTTTGGGATTACATGTCATGTATCTGTGTTACATAGATTATCTCACCTCACCCTATCCCTAGTTGTGTCTTCTTTTCACATGGCTCAGCCAACCATGTTTCCTGCAAGATGTATACCCCTGGTATAAGGCGTGTCCAAGAAAAATAGCTTTGTGGATTTTTCATATTCCTATGTCCATGACCTGCACCCTGTGCATGTGTACTCCGGAAGTTTACTTTTAAATGATAGTGTACATTCCCATTCCTTCCCTAGCCATGTCCTCAGGCCACATGGCAGGGGGTCACTACATGACATGTAACCCCAGGTACATGGTGTATAGTCCTCAAAACTCATCTTCCAAAACTGGTAAGAACACATGGAATTATCCACAACACTAAATTCTATGTATATGGTAATTACATCACTTATATCCCTAAAAGAAACCTAGATCATCCTTGTTTACCATTAAACACATAGATCAACCCTCAAGGGGTCCCTAACAGTGTTTAAATGCTATAAAACCTTAAAATGATGCATCAAAATGGGGATTTAGACATAAAACTCAAAATCCCTTACCTCATGGAGATACACCAAAGATTTATCACCAAATCCAAACAATGAGGCCACTGCACCATGATTTTGGAGTGATAGATATTAATATCAAAGATTGATGGTGCCTTGTTTCCTTGATTTGGTCCTCGGGTCATCTGTCGTTCAAAGTGGACGAGGGGGGATGAGATCTTGGAATCATGAAAATCAAGGGGAAGGGAGGTAAGGGATATTTTTTTAATTTAATTAAAACAATATCCTTGAACCTGACACATGGCACCAATAAATTCTATATCATGCTTAGAGTAAAAAAAAGTTCTAAAGTCAACCACTATCTTAGAATTTCGATCTAAGACTCCACTTGGTAGTCATTCATGTTTCTAATAGAAACTGCACACTCATGATAAAGTATAATAAATATTTTTAATATCACTAAATTGAGGCTCTCTAAGCCTAATAATCCAACACCGACCACGACACTAGATTCATAACTATTATTAGAAATAATAAAATTTCTTACAGGTTAAAATCCAAGTCACTACCTACTCCCCAACATAATAATTTTCATCCATAAAAAGAGAAATAATAGCCACATAGATAAGAAATTGATCTCTCAACTATGACTCCAACAACAACGAACTCACCAATACAACCACAAAAGCAACCAAGGGTTCCTGTGCTGCCTACTAGAACACATTAGGGGAAACACTAAGGCTAAATGACACCCAATGTCTTGCTCAAACCAGGTCAACATCCTATAACATAATGGCACATTTCACCTCATCTGTGATAGGTGGGAAACACCAAGCACCTGGTTCATTTGTTGTAATAGAGTTTATAAATATTCCACCTCCCCAAACCTGATGTATATCCTTAAAAACCCCTACTATGAATGCACAAGTCTGAGGAAATCATCCACCACACCTCAATACGATACGCTTTTGGTTTCACTGTCTCACCTACATAGTTTGGCATTATGTCTCAATAAATTTCCTTAGTGGGGAAGTGTCCCTAATTCTTGTGAGTCCGAATTCATTTGAAAGAGACCCAAACCCTCCCCATGAATCTCATGCATGAATATGATGTAAAAAATGAGTTTACCAACTAAAAAAATAGGGCTACCTAAGGACACACACTGGGTTTTACCAAGACCTCAGTGCAAATATCTAACACCAAACTATGCCCTAAACACAAAAGTCAGAGGGAATCATCCACCAAACCTCAAAAATATACTATTTGAGTGGAAATGATTTACCCTCATAGTTTTACTCACATACAGAAATTCATATCTGTGGGGGAAGGATCCCTCTTCCTCGTGCATTCGAAGATACGTCAAACAACACTGAAAAAAGGTTACACTAATTCCCCACGCTACCCTAAAAAAACCTCGAGCAAGAAGTGGCAAGAAAATAGTACCTTACAATAGTGTCTATATTAAAATGGAGAAATTATAAAGTACACCGAGTCAACCACTATCCAACCCCAAAGATTTTGGGTAAAATGCCTATGTGGCATGCGGTTGTCCTTGCCCCATTCTCTAGTTCCTTGATCCTATTGTGGACCACTTGGGGTTGGTGGTGCCAACTCATACCAGATTCCACCACCTCCTATTATACCCACTCTTTAACCATGGATTCTACCCTGAGGACCTCCATGCTTGAAAAGTTTCCCCTGCCAAAGAGTTTCATCAACCAGGTCCTTCTCCGAAGGACTACATGCCAAAAAATATCTCAAAAGATGTCCTCAATTATCGTAAGCGTAACATCGCCTCTCCCGTGGCTAACCAAAACTGGCATAGAATCCCTGAACATAAGACCCTACATCATAGGATTGCCTCCTAAATCATATTTCATGCTAAGATATTTGAACCTTACAATGGCTACCAGCTATCAAGGTCTTAGCTTCTACGTGCCCATCACCAATGGTTGGAGTCTGCTCAGCGAGAAATTGAACCACCACCATGGCCTTATCAAGCACTCCATCATGGGTGGGAATGCACAGTAGAACCACTAACACATTAATATCAGTTAACAAGACTCAATAAAAGTTTCAGGCTCTAAAAAATGGATCTCTAACCATATATATGGTGTAATGTGACTCGTTTGTGAACCTATCCAAAATGTCTGACACGATCATGTTATACTGCCAAAGCTGTAGGAGCTCCTGGATATGGACAGACCTCAATGTGTCTAGATAGACCTCTTACATAGATTTACACTCAAACTCAGAACAATTGAGTGTCACATAATCGTGGGTAGGCATAACCAGACTCTATCATCCCCCGCCTAAACCATACAGGATGCTCGCCGCTTAGACCACCATATGACCAGGAGATGTTATTACGTGGTATAAATCATGTGTGACTATATAAAGCCATTAATCATAATCCTTGGGGTTTGGATCATCCTGATACCTCAGAGGTCACTGTCTTTGGAACTCATATAGTGCACTCATCATGTGTGTATCGTTGGCCTAAATCACCGATATAACCGGCTACTCAGTGGGTGGTGGATCAACTGGAAGGCCACCTTGAGGTCCAGCCTCCGATACAGTGTCCTGCAATGAAGCCTCATGTTAGAGTGGATTTTCACCAATATTATTCCATAGAACCCTATCTTGTTTTATTCATAGTGGAATCCTAGAACATAATCAATACACACCATGATCAAAGAGTGTATTTGGGGATCTAACTCAATAAGGATATATAAAACCCAAAAGCCAATCCTATATGATTCATGTTCCATTATTTCCTTGAAACAAATTACCTAATATACTGAGTTTAAAAGTAGCTAATCAATGTCTCAGGGAAAAGATACATCATCTAGAAAACCAATTCTATAATTGCTAGCTTGATTTCTAAACTCAAAATACCATAACATCGTCCCTATTCACCCCAAACCAACACTCATGGTACTACAGTCGCAAACTAGAACCCTCTATGATACCACTCTATCATGACCCAACCCAACGGGACTCAAGGCATGACTCCCCGATCTCAAATCCATAGAAAAAAGGCTAACATCTAGCAATGAGTAGACATATCACACGCATGGAAGGCCTTTTCCTAAGGAACCTATAAGTAATAAATCACCTAATCCTCTCTGAAACAATGTAGAGACATATAAATGGAATAGAAACTCATGAATACATCTATACCAAACCAGAGTAAATCAGAAGTAATAAATGGTAAAATACACACCCACCAAAAGAAAACTAAAAAGTGTCCAAATTTATCAAATAGAGGGTATCGCTTCCAAAATCACCTACTGAAAAGTTCATCATCAACGCTTCGATAAACACCCTGATCGTTCAAGCTCTCTAAGCCTCGCCTACTACAAATCCTCATGAGACTCCATCAAAATTCATGTGGTATTTACAAGACACAACATGTGCAGGCATACCCCATGAAAGGTTGAGTATACAAATATTTAGTAGGCACCCCAAATCCCCAAAATAAAAGGGAGAAACTGAATGGAAACAATCCACTTGACCAAGCAAGAGAGACCCCAAATGTGAGAGAAACTACATCTCAAAACCATACTCTGCTAAACATGACAAATCAGCTCATACCTCAAGGTGTGTCAACCCAGGTAGGTGAAAACACCACAAGTAAATAGATAAATACACCAAATTATAATCCTCTTAGAATTAGAGTCTCATGAGGTCCCAACCTCATAGAGACTGATATGTTTAGACTCGAGGTTTAAAGGAACACTCGACTAGGGGCACTAACTTCATGATCCCTATCAACCTAGACGACACTAATCCAAGATATATTACTCAATTAGGTACAAATTAGCAATCTATGATGGTATGTTGAAGTGATACAACTCAATCGGGTATCACAAAGTGGATGGCACAACACTGCTGTCCTAAGGGTCATACATGTGAGAGATCTATCTCATCGAATCTTTCCATGAAAGAAGTCACACTAGAACACAATAGATCTCGATTATTATATAAAGTATTCAACCCATACCTGATGGGGGACTCTAATAATCCTACTAGATTCATGAATTTTCTCATTACATACAAAGGGGGTCACTCCCACGACCTCTAAGGAACACGATGAACCCATCATGGAAAACTATAAACCAAATCTCCTCAGACAGGGGATCACTATAAGGACCTTCTAGTGGACACCACAAACCCAATATGATAACCCAAATATCTCTCTTAGATATGGGATCACACCCAAAATCTAATGGGGGACACTAAAAATTGGATATGACATCCTCTAGATCATATCACTCAGATAGAGGATCGCTTACTGTGTAGTGTTGGTCACGATGATTAACAAAACCCCATCAAGTATAAATCCTGATGTAGTGCATCATATACCTAAAAAAGCCACAACCCCACTGAAACATCACACTACATAGTAGATCATCCAATCGATGATTCCACACAACCTACTATGCTATCCTGCAAGATAGGGGATGGTCGCCAGCATAGTTTTGGTCATGACGATATTAAGAACCTATTCTATGGAAAATGATATACCATAGGATCTTGCACCAACCTCTTTGGAGGGATAATAAAACTCTAAAAAAAGGATAGAGGATATTTACCTAGAATCTCTAGAGGGATATCACAATTCTATCCAATTCCATCTTATTGAGGGGATCATAATCTTATACTGACGATGTAATTCCACATGTACCCTCATTGGGATAGACCAAGAGAATACACTCAGACATTCTTGGTACAAACATTTCTAACCTAAGAGACCAACAACATCACCTCACATCACATCTCCTAGGCCCAAACCATGTCCACCATCGTGATATATGTAAGAAAATACTTCGGATAGGCTACTAATAGGCCTGAATCTGATCCTTAAAGAAAGAGATACATTGAGTGGTAAACTCTTCCTAGTGGAGACTACATGGCATGTAAGGGAATCTTCAAGGCATGAAAAAATAACCTGAATACTTTGTCGTGTCCTCTAAAATCATGGATTTGCTGAGCCTATGTGCTTACCCTGTATGTACCAGCTGTACACAACATTTCTCACCTAACCTAGGGCCTGACCGTGTCTTCCCTTCACTTGGATCATCCATTCGGGTCTTCTACATGGCATGTACCCCTGGTACACAGTGTGTCCTGGAAAAAATGCCCATTTTCCATGTCGTCTACCCATTTTTATTCCCAAAATCTCATGCATGTGTAATGTTGGCATGTTATTTTAAACAATCTTGTATGTTCACACAACTCCCCTTGTCATTCCCTCAGGCCACACGACATGGGGTCACTACATGGCTTGTAATCTGAGGTACATGGTTTGTAGCCCCAAAAAATCATCTTCCCCAAATATAAAGAACACATGGAATGCTCTACTATACTACACTCCATGTAGAAAGAAATTCTATCAATGATGTACCTACGAGCATCTCAGACCACCCCTATTTTCCCTATAACACACAAATCAACCCTTTAGGGGTCCCTAGAAAGTATATATGAGATCTACAACATTAAAACAATGAATCAAAAGGGGTATTGGGAAATAAAAAAAATTTAAGATCATGATGAAATGATGAATCTTCAGGGTCCAATTCTCACTGTGAAGCCACTACACCATGATCCGGGAGTGATCGCCATCAATATCGGAGATTGGTAGTGCCCCATTTCCTTGATTTGGTCCCCATGATGTTTGTCACTCAAAAAGGAAGAGGGGGAGGGTATATTGTCATTTTGTTCACCAAGGGGGAGGGAGGTTATGTATATTATTTATTTTATTAAACAATATCCCCCACTTAACACCTTGCTTCCAACTCACCTCCGACCCAACACCCAGCACCAACAACTTTTATGTCACACTTAGGGTAAAAATGACATTTTAAACTCTTCTGTGGTCTCAAAATTATGATATGAGACACTTCCCATGAGTTATTAACATTTTCAAGTAAAACTATGAACATTTGATAAAATATATTTAATATTTTTAATATCACTATGTCAAAGCTATCCAGACATCGAAATCTCGTGAAAACACAATGCGAGATTCAAAACTATTATTAGAAATTTTACAAAGTCTTACAAGAAAAAACCTGATTTTCTTCCAATAAACAGAAACTTTTTGGACATAAAATTGTGGAGGGGATGGTATAAAGATCATGACCATTTTGAAACACATCAGGACTTCTCAGATTTGATAGAAGAGCTGTGCTGACAATCATTGATGCGACATAATGATTGAGGAAAGAGATAAATTATTTATCAACATATCTACATTCAAGAGAGTCATGAGATATAGTAATAATGGAATGATAAGTCTTTAATACATTGTCCCATTTGATATTTTTTATCACGTCAGATATCTAGCTTTTAATGTATCACTCCAACCAACTCTTTCCGAAGTACATAATGAATTCCATGTATCCCTCTTCAGGACAAACATACTAGATCCATCACATACACTGAATTCATTGGTGGTAAATTTGGAAAATGATATCTCTTATGGGGATCATTTGGTGAATATGATGAACTGTATAGATAAATTTTTACTCAACAAGACAAATCACCTTATCAAAGTGCTATGGTGGAACATAAATACGAAGAGGAAACCTGAGAACCTGAGGAATCCATGAAACAGAAATACCATCTCCTATTTCTACATTAGAATGTAATAAGAAATTTCAAGGGTGAAACTTTTTCATAGGGAATAATGTAACTCCCCTAAATTTAAAAAAAATTACATATTGTATGTGACACGAAACAGCAAGCTTAAACAACAAAATGATTATTTATGACTATTAGGACTGTGTTTTATAGTTAGTGGGTATGAATAATATTACCTAATTTATGTAATAAAGATAATTTTCATTCTCAATATAAATGTATTAATATATTATCAAAAAATAACCTCTCAATTTTTAATTAAAACTTATTATTATTTTTTCAAAAATATTTTTACTTCAAATATAATTTTTATATATTTTTGTGATAAAACATTATAATTAATTAATTAAACATTTGAAAAGCAATTTTATAAAATTAACATAAATTTTTTAATCATTATATCAAAATTAACTTGGGTATAAATTTTGGGATTTTTCTAAACCATTTTATTTTTCAATGAATAGTTAAAATTACCAAGTTTTCAAATACATTCATTTCTTTTCATAACATCAAGTGATTAAAATGTTAAATTATATTTTGGATTTGATATTATAGTGAAATATTAACTATTTTATTTATAATAATATAATTGATTTCATTTTTATCATCAAATTTAATGATTTTGGTAAAACATAATTTTTATACATAATAACAAAGTTTTCTGTAATTTTTTTAAGTGTATAAAGTATGTCCATTTTAATTAATTAAGATAATCTCTATTAAGAAGAAATTTAATTGAAATTTATATTTTAGATATATAGTTATATTAATTTAAATTCATATAATTATTATTACTATTCACATAGTTAATGTAATGTCATCTTATTCTTGGAAAATTCATTTCTTGGAAAACCATTTTTCGACAAATTTTGTGCGTTTTATTTTCAATTTAAATTTAACATTTATGTGAATTGATTTTGAAAAAATTGAAACCATTTTTTATCTACATAGTTAATATTATATAATAATTTTATCTTATTTTTTGTCAAAATGAATTGTAAAATTATGTTACCATAGTAAATGTTAAAACCATTTTACCGGCACTAGAAAAAATTGCATATTAGCGGAGATTTTTTTATTTAGTGGATATTTAAAAGGACTCAATTTTTTATGATGTTTTCCAAAAATTTCCTCTAATTTTTTCATTGACATCCAACTCATGTTAGTTCCTTATATTTAGTGGTAGTTTCTGGGACCCATCATTGAACATTTTTTTGTGGATGTTTTTTAGTATTTTGTGATGGTTTTCCTACCCAAAACGATTGAAAATATTGAATAAGTATAAACTTCCTTTATATCCTTTGGTTTTTTAGGATGGGAAACAATCTCTAAAATTAAAAAACCACTGGTAAAAAATCACTATTATATAAAAATGGTTTAAAATTCCGCTAAAAAAATTGGCATATTTAGTAGCGGTTTAAACCGCCAATAAATATTGTTTAAAAAAATGCACTTGTAAAACTATATCCCTAGAACATCCAAAGAAAAATAGAAACCAGTATATTATAACAAAATTTGTCCATCCCACCTCCATCACCCATTAGAAAATATCACATTTCAAGTATATAAGCATCAATTCATCATCTAATAATCTCATAACACATAGGATCAAGTATAAAATATAATCAAGAGGATCAATAAGGTTATAACCATAACCTTTGAAATCATTATACATAAAGTTCCATAATTTTATTTTCACATCATCTATGACTCCAAATTGAACCCTAATCATCACCCAATGAACTTTTCTCGACACCCTCTCCCTATACATCTCCACTTCCTATAACCAGCACCTATTGAAAATTATATTGGAAATTAAATAGTTTTTTATAATTAAATTTAAACCTAAAACCAATAAATTTTTTTACCAAATGATTTTTAAGTTGTGTGATTTACCTTCTCACTACCAGTCATTGATGGAATATCACGAGGGATATATCCAATCATCTTCTGATATAATTAAACCAACAGTTTCAATATATTAATGAACTTTTCATATTAAATCTCTATATTACCCCCTATTCTTGAAATGACCATTTCATGGAAACAAATTACCTTTAACCAAATAATCATACGCCATCATCTGTCAGGACCCTATATTAGTCAAATGGGACAAATATGTTCAATCTGTTCAGATTACAAACATCTAAAATGTCATATTTATCTTCATAGTAGCATTATTTCCATATTTCATGAAAAACTATTTATAGTACAAAAAAACGAAAGAGGATCATTCAAATAAAAATTTTCACCTATAACTATCAACCTCCAATATCACTGTGAAGAAAAAGGAGTGACCATCTTCTCCCTCACTACAAAACCTACTAAATGGGAAGGTGATGTATAAGCTATTGATGGGACACTAATGAAGGGTATACCAAAAGTTGATAGAATTGAGGATGTGAGAGATAGTGTAAGGGGAAAACAGAGGGTGTCTCATATGTTTTAGAGAGGGAGATTGATTGATCGTAATATATCATTGTGGTGGAGGGATCATCAACTAAGAGTCAACTAGGATCAGTAAAACACTCCCCCCTTAGCATTCCAATAATTTAATCAAATAAAATTAACTTTAGAACATATATTCCCAAAAATTTATGCATAAAAAATTAGAAATAATAACAGATGCAGAGCACTGACAAAAAAATATACATAGCTATAATAATTAATGATTGTAAATATAACATAAGTGTTATATAAATGAATGTATGACTCCAAATATAACCATTTTCCATCAATAATGTCGTTTTCCTACTCCATAATTAACTCATCTACTTCGTCCACCCTTTCAAGACTAAGATTTTAATATCATGATGGAATAATAAGTTTTCTTCTTTTCTATTGATGAGATTAAATGTCAGAAGTCAGATCTTCCATTTTATCAACCATATCATACAAGTATCCCCATTTACATGAAATACTACAATCCTCCCTTCATTCATGGAAATATTCCACATAATATACCATTTTATCTTATGATAATAAGATATATTGATCAAGTAATTCATGGTCACTGACATCCATCAATCAATAGAAGTTCAAATAATCCAATTTCAAGTAATCTCTTTTAATAACCCTAATAATATCAACCCACTTTCATTTGAATAAAACAACTAAAAAGTTCCCATAGTATTTTAAGTTGATAATATAAAAAAATATTACATATTATCACACTTCAGAAAACATATATATACAACTATTCTATTTTTTCAAATCCTCCTTCTGATATACTGTATGAAATTTAAAGTCATTAACATTGTATGTATCAAACTTTCTTGAATTTTTTAGAATTCCCTGAGACAAATAAAAATTAAGTATTATAAATACTCATCTCAAGTATCTATATTCATGATCTAAAAAAAGTAATATACATTATTATAATTAAAAAATATATGTGTCAACCTCATAACCATATTGATTTCAATGTTTATAAATTTAGAAGTTGTGTAGACCATTCTACAAGTACATTATTAACATTTCTATTATACCTATCTCATTTCATGTTTGTATTCTCATTCTTATCTTTATTTTTAACATGATCACTTCAATAAATGGATCTACAATTTCACTATTCAGTAGCACATACCAATGTGCCTATAAAAATTTAGTTTCTATGAGTGTAACATTTGAGGTCATCCCTACTGATCAGCCAATAGGATGAAAGATTTTTGATTTCCCATGTATTTGAGATTGAGTTGACATGTCATTAACATGTCCAAGTTGATTAAATATTATCTCAATATCATCCATGTATCGAGAAAAAAGGTAGGACACTCATTTTTCAAATATCCTTAAGAAATAGAGCCTTCAGGTTGAGCATTATCTTTCATGTATGGTTTAATATTTCCATGATATCGGTGAAACAAAATAAATAAAAAATCATTTTTTATTTAATTAACTTCCAAATATTTCTTACTTAAGATGAAAAAAATATAAATAAAGTACCTCTCAATTGGATACATCCATCAATAATGTATGTGGCCTCTTAATTTACCTTCCTCGACCAAATTCATAGTCAAATACATCATGAAAATAAAAAATGATGGAGGAAAGATCATCCCCATTGCAAAAAGTGTTAATAGAAATCACTCCTTAAGGTTTTCAGGGTCAAATGGATGTATATTTTTATCACATTGTTGTATGAAAAATGAGATAAATTAGAGTATAATAGAAATACCCTTTTTAGATAACAATATACACAATGCCAATGGTAGTAACTTCTATAACAAAATATGTGAATCATGACATTCCAATCCATGTATCCTATGATTATTTAAGTCAACACACCTTAATATGTAACATGAATTCCCATTATATATCTTCAAATGTTTTAGAATTTTAAGTAATGTATTCTTATTTCTATTTTTCATTGAAATTTTTTTCAAAACATACTTTTCGTTCTCATCTGCCTAGAGGTCACATTTTATATTCATTTTTTAATGTCCTTCTGATAATAGAGATGATCGTTAAATTTTACATGCTCATTAAGAAATGTGAAGATCAAATATTACAAAAAAATATTCCCAATATGCATTACTTCATGATTATGCTGCAACAAATTAAATTCCATATACATAAATTTGAAGAATATATTTTTTTCTTCCATCAGTGTATTATGATTTCACTTGATGATGAACTCCAAATTAATTTCCCTCAATAATTGAAATGTTGCACCTTCCAAAATTATATTTCATCATTTCAATGTTGGGCCAATGTTTCAGAACATGTCAATAAATTTAAAGGTGGCTTATGATCAATAGAACCATTTAATTTTGACTTGTTTAACTAAAATCTATGAGATGCATGATGAAATATTCTATGACACAAGAATAAACATTTTTTACTGTGAAGTAGTCATTTAGTATCAAAATCGGAGTCAGAAAATGGAAAATCCAAACTCATGAATGTATTCTAACCAAATAAATTTCCAATTCTAGGGATGTCACTAATTGTTTACATTAGATAAACTTTCATTTTGAATATTGTGCAAGAAGATTCATCATATGTCTTAACATAATTTGTACATAAATCTTATAATTATTCAATTAGAGACTAAAATTATTCATAAATATCATTTCAAGGAATTTGTTTTCTTGGAATAATCATAGAAATGGTAAAATATGTCTGTTGTATACACATCCATGGAGGTAAATTTTATGGTATAAAAACAACCAGATTAATTCTATAATTGGTGCTCAATGTCCTAAATGGGTTCAATGTATTTGCAGCGAATCTCAATGAAACATTCCTAGGATTAAATGAGATATATTTATGAAATGAAAGAAATATATTCCATTAACATGAATCTCTTGGATGTCTCATTCACCCATCAGTGCTATTATCTATATAATTCCACTTCATGTGCTCAACAGTTTTCAATGACATGAATAATCTTTGAAATCAAGGATTTAAAGGAAAGTAACAAATATCATTTGTAGGTGTGTTGCTTCTCTTCTTCCTCATAGTAGTATATTGATTCATACATCCAACATCACCCATTTACATCCTAGAAGGTGATTAACATTTTTTTTCAATATTATCTACTTAAATTCTCTCCCCAATAAAGCATATAATCATTGGGACAAGAATATATTTTTTAATAATTCGGACCAAGATTGTTAACAACTTTTTCATATCATAAAATTAATCAGAGATCTTATAATAAAAAAATTCACCACACAAAAATTCCAATATCATGAAAATTTCTATATTTTTAATCTCATAAAGGCATCTGATATGGTACAACTTCAGTAGAAAATAATGTTTTGAATATTTCAAACATCCATCATACAACACTTAATTTACATTGTCAACTAAACCATAAAAGGAATTTGTCTACTCAGTGAATTCCTCCCTTACATTAGACTCTATAGAATTCATAGGAGGATCCAATGATATGTTACAATCTTGATCTGGTTTTACAATAGTCCTAAAAATATCACTTTTTTAGGTTGTTATTTGTAGTACCCTCAATTAGTTTTTCTGATATGTTTTGATGATGTTGTTGTATTGAAATGTCAAATTCATCATTCATAAAGTTTCTCATTTTATTTTCCAATTTTTATGAATTTGGGAGCTCATTCTGTCGAGTGACATCAGTGCTCAAACATTTTGTAATGTTTGATTATCTATACCAAATCAAGAAAAAATATTGAGTAGTAAATTGCTTCAATATAAAGTGTTTATAAAGTTCACCTTTCTCCAAACATCATCTAAATTTACATTTAGGACATGTAAATCTTATTCTCCAATCAATTAATCGATTGGAAATTTAAAAATCGAAAATATACTCAAAACCCTTAGAATACTAAGGTGTGTTCCTCAGTAATGTTATCTAGATTTTATCCATATATATCACAATGTGCCTACAATTTATTAAAAAAATTAAAGCATATCAATAATTCTATGTTGGAAATGAGATAAATGGATGTGAAAAAAACACAACCTATGTAGTTATAATAAGATACATTTAAGTACTAAAAAGTCAAAGTAAATAAATAAATAAATCATGGATAGTGTAATGTCAAATAGAAGCAAGAGAAAAAACAAACAATCATTAAGAAACACACAAATATGCATCAATAAAAAAATCCCCTCAAGCGATCAAAAATCTACTTGGAAGAAACTATAGTTGTATGAGGATTAATAGGGTATCACATATTTATAAAACAAATTTCTTAATGTTTCAATCAGGCTGTCATAAAAAGATTCAAATTCCAAGAAATTATTAGACCATTTAATTTTTTTTTTTAAATGTTATATGAAAATCATTTATCATAACACACATTTAGAACCAATTTAGAAATATAATTTTTTTCCATAAAATCACTTTTTGAGGAAAGAGACCCCTCAATATTGGAAGTCAACTACTGTGAAGAACCTATTTATCAAGACCAAACTTTTACCTTTATAAAAAATTAAAAGCAACCATGAGACTTATGGTCTCAAAACCATTTAAAAAAATATTAAATTAAATCTACCATCAATTCCTAAAAAATCCTCTTAAACAAAAAACACGCATTTTAAAGACAAAACTAGTGTCAAAAAACACTTTAAATAATTAATTACCATTAGAAAATCCATTGGGAATTTTAAAAACCACTTGGAATGTGATAATTTAATAATAATGGTCATCCTATTAGGTGTTAGTCCATTAAATTAATGGTAATGTTGAACCATGTGATAGATAAGATATATATACTATTTATTTTTTAAATTAATTTTATAAAGACATTATTTCATTTATATTATGTTTATATAATTATAATTTTTATTAGTAAAGATTTAGAATAGGAAGTTAATTAATAATGAAAGATTAGTTTGTGATTTTCTAAATCATATATGAATATAACTCTTAACCAAATAATCTAGAATCAAACCAACATAGGATAACAAAAATATTCTACTATACATAAAAAAGGATGCATACCTTTAGCCCGATCCCATTTTAAACACTTTTCACATGTCTAATCTAAGTTAATATGTATTTATAAAGAATTAATATGAAAAAAACAGTTTGGTAAAAACAATTTTTTAAAAATTTACATTCTCATGTAATATTAATAAAATAAAAAGAACAATAATTTCAAAATACCAATTTCTATCCGTAAATTTCATTCTCTTTTCCATGCTGTATAAAACAATTATTTATATTGAAATGTGGATAAATTGACTTATGATTTTCCATGGATACTATAAATTAGATTAAATACCTACTTTAAATAAAAATACTTGAAGTAAAAACTACTCAATTAATAATCTACTCAGAAAATTTATTCAGAAAATTTGTTTATTTGCTATGGTATATTTTAATAATGAATTTAAGGATAAAAGTGGTAGTCTCCCCAAGGAAATGTTTAGAAACCATTGGACTAATAGCATAAATCTATGGTCTAGATAATATAAGCCAAATATAGACACCTATAAACATAATTATATGCATTAAAGGAAAATAATAAAGTCAAAATTGAATAAATCAATCATCATGTATAGAATTTAAAATATCAAAATTATAGAAATCAATATAAAATTTTTTTATAAAAGGATATAATATGATGTTTTCCAAAAAAATAAAAATAATAAAACACATGTAAGGGAACATACACAACATATTTATTTTCTATCTAGTTATAAAACCCACATAAATAGAAGCTTATACTAATTTCCAAATTCCCCCATTAGTTTTAGAAAACCACAGTATATGAAAAAATTCTAAAACCTATAATTTTTAAAAAATCTAGTCAATTTAAAAAAGAAAATAAATTATATATATATAACTAAAAAATACATCCCATAAAATTTATGAATATACAGCTATGATAAATTAATTTTTAGAAACAAATTATATCAGATTTATCTTATAATTAAGACACATCAATAATTATACAAAACTGAATCATGAAGATTACCCTTATTCTTTTAAACGCATGTGATGTATACAAGTAGGATACCACACAATTGAGGAAATAATAAACCTTCTCTCCCAAGAAAAAAAATCAACATCATTAGAGCGTACCAAGAGTTATTAGTGTCATGAAAAATTGATAGAGGGGGAATTGGAATAAGGGAGTACAAAAAATACTAATAAGGGAGGGATTATGACTAGTGCGATGGATCGGTGGCTCAGGGCTATCCGTAACTCCGGTGTGGGATTATCGGAGATCATGGCTTGAGGTAGGTAGAGGTATTGGGTTAGGGATATGGATTAGGTGAGTAAAAGGGAGGGGAATCCAGATGGGGGGTTGTGACTATAGTTCTGATGGTGGCTTAGGGGGCTAAACCTCTGAGGGCTTGAGAGATACCCAATCCCACTGATGGAGGAACCACAATGGTGTTAGTGCTTTATGACATGGTGATGGGGATCTTATGGAGTCATGTAATAAGGATGGGATGTGGTGTGATTTGTTTTTAATAAAAATGTAATAGTTTTCTATGGTTTACTAAATCGCCACTAAAAACCCACCGCAAAATAATAATTTTAATATAGTGTGGGGGTTAAAATAAAGAGTTAAAAGTTGTAGCATGTTTAATAAATAGATTTTTTAAATTTGGGAGGTTTTTTTGACCATATAACCTATACACTTCATTATTTACCAATTTTGGTGGCACCTGTCTTGAGATTGATTTCCCGTTATTGATTAGTATTTCGTATTTATAAAAATGTCACTCTATTTCACATATAAATGATCACATCATCTCTTATACATTCCAAAATTCAATATTCATTTGTATAGTAAAATACCTATAAAAATATATTTCTTACTTACCTCCCTGCATCCAAGATTTAATTTTTTTTATAAAGCTAATATTGGGAGGGTTTATGTATAATTTTAAAGAGGTGGTCCAAAGAAGAGGTATCGTTCTTAACTGAGAATCAATGTTTTATTTAATATTAATCCTCCTTCATAACATACTAAATAATTATGATAAATAACACAAGTATATACCATCTATTAATATTTTATTATTTTAATATGATAACGTAAATCCATCACCACTACCATTAAATGGGAAATGAAACCACCGTCTATGTGTACAACGGACTACCGCCTGACGAACCAGTGTAATTTGTTTTCCATCATCACATATAATTAATATTCATGATGATGGAATTAATGTTAATATATTATATTCATAAATATTAATAACTATGTAAAATTAATATATCATATACCTTCTTACCATATCATCCATTGAAAAAAATGTAACGACATTCGTGTGTACGGCAGACTACCTCGTCGTGGAGAGATGTGATTCAATTTTTATAGAAACATCAAATTGATGGAGTATGTAAGTGTATTTGAGGAAATAATATTATATTTATGATATAATGAAATTTATGGAAATATAAAATAACACTTACCATCTTTCCATCATGATCTTTGAATAATGGAAACGTTACTCATGCGTACTTACAGCCTACAATCTCTAAGATTGTAGCGTGGTTAATTTTTCATAACCATATTTCATGGTTGATTTTAAAAGTATAATTCATATATAAAAATGATAATTATTTCATTATTAATATTCTTTATAATATTAATGAGTAATCTATTAGACCATATTCAAATTCCAAATGTGATTTTAGATATATGAACTGAACAACATCAAAAAGTATTATGTCAAAAAAATTGACTATGTAATTAAATATGAGATGGTAAAGAATAAAATAAAAATAATATTAAACTTTAAAAAAAATATTAATTATTTAAATAATTAGGATAAGTTTATTATTCAAGAACATAAATAATGCATGTGATGAATTGGGCTTGATGAAAAGGATCTCTCTAAACCACCCTTTCCCTTGAGTTATGACCATTACATCTCTAAATCACTTTATCCCTCTATTTAATATTACTAAATTCTTATAGATTATGTATTTATGTAACCTACATTAATTACTATCTTAAAATATCCTCCATTCATTGGGATAATTCATTCCTAATTTCCTTTTCCAAAATTCATTCATTATAAAATTTCCTTTGATTATGGTATGAGGTAATATTATGCAACCCATTTTTCCTTCCATGGGTAAGTATTTTGTTATTTATTATGATCGATTTACTTTCTCTGGAATAATTAAATCATGACTTTTTTTGGGTTCACCCATACTACACTCCAATGCATTGGGTAATGTTTAATATTATCATACATTATGTATGGGATCAGGGAGTAAACATAATACATTATGCGACATTGTCCACTAGGTGATTTTTTCTAGGATGTTATCCCTAAACAACTTTATTATATATTATATATTGCTTCTAAATTTACCATGATTACATTATATTAAGATATTATGTTCATTATTGTATTATCTCATGTGATTATTGTCGATCCTTTAGTTTTATCATATCATATTATGCATTTGACTTACATGTTATGTTTCCACATTATATTTATTCACATTATAGGTTTTTTAGATCATCCCTTGATTTTATGTATTTCCATAGGATATAATTTTTAGTTTTAGGAGATCAAATGTATTTTTATCCCACCGAGGAGAATAAAAATAAATTTGTCATGTTCTATTTTCCTCTTGATGAATTATGAACCAAGTCTTCCAAATACACTAGGCCTCACGGTCATTGGGATTTACTTATCATGTGTTTCTATTTAAAAATCATTTTATAATATGTGTAAAGTTATTGGGTACCTGTGTCTTTAATGAATTTATTTTATTATTTCTTATCTTATTGATTCAAGGTTTTTTAGTCGTTGACATTATCAGGATCAATCACTTTATTATGATCATGTTCTCTAATATTATCTATCATTACATGGATATTATTTTCTCATATATATATATATATATATATTCTTTTTTATACTGGATATGATTAATTTAAAAACCATATAATATTTATATATATGGTGTAAGTTGAAGAAACTTGAAAAATTATTCAATTGAATGGAAAATTATTGTTATTCAAAATTATTGATTCACTACATACGTGTTTTAAGTGATAATGCAATATGATTATGAATTATATTGATCATTCAATATTTTAGGAATTAATTGGAAACATTTAAGTGATAATTTGGGATTGGAATTATATATCCCCTAAATGCATCAAATGTCTCATGAGGTGAAATGGGAAGACATGTTGTATAGGATGGTGTTGTATGATCAGGTCAAAATATTTTGGTATATTCTATATACCTACCCATTAATGAAAGTAACATTCCATGAAGAATTTATGATTAAATTAATTTTTTATTGGCATGAAACCTTGATTGTAAGATCATGAATTTTAGACATTATTCATTTTCTCCAATTATAATTCATTTATCACATCCATGTGATTACATTAATCCATGGTTATACTTTATTATCAAGTTATTGATCAAATGGAAAATTTATTGATTCTTAAATCTTTATTATTTTTATATCTTATTTACTAATGATAGATTTTAGAACGTGTAATTATTACTGAGCATTTGAGATCACCCTTATTTTCTACCCTTTCACCAGGATGTGAAGAAAGTTTCTATGTACGTTATTGTTAAGAAAGTTATAGGATGTGAATAAATTAGTGGGATTTTTTGTAGACTTTTATGAACCTATTTTTTATTATTGTTTTATCTAAGAGTGTGTATAAATTCTCTAAAAATATAGACATAAAATTTATTTGGGTATATAATTGATCAAATATTTCCCTTCAATGTTGTATGTTTTTATGGTTGAAATTGGTTACATTTTTTCGATCTAAGCCAAGAAAATAAAGTTAATGTTTTAGAACCAGATATTAGAGTGTGGAATTTGTGTTTTTATACATAAAATTGGCATAGATATACATACTACGATTATATACGAACCCCACAATCATTCCCACACCATGTGTTCACTTACATTATTCTAATATCCTGAATTTTAGTATACATGAATAATATTTTGATAATACTTATCTTAAATAATTTACACTAACATCATACATATATATAATTCGTATGATCTTCACAAAAACCCATAAGAATTAAAATATACAATAATCATTTATCCATGATGTTATGTAGACTTCGCATGCCACTTCTTGCATGAAAACCCTTCACATCAATACTTATTATCGGTAGATGAAGGTATGATCTTCTGTTTCTAGGTTTCCTTTTGTCATGATCATCATATGAACAATGAGATATTCTTATTCATTTATAACATGGGTGTGAAAATTATGATTCAATAGTGTATGTATTAATTTAATGTATCACACACCTGTTTTTTAATTCCTGAATAGTTTGTGTATATTTATTAATCCTACGACAATTTTATAATAAAACCTCATCATGCATATTAACTTGAGCTCTCTGTATTCTACCGTTGAAATACCTTAGGGTCACCCCAACCATCATGTCTACCATGCCTCCCTATGGGTCTGTTATGTCACCCCATATGGTGGTTCTCTCTCATATCATTTCCCCATGGTCCATTCATGTTCCAAACATGCACATGCTCTCTTTTCCTTCTATTTCCCCTCATATATGGATTTAACCTTTGAGCCTAGCCAGTGTTCCATATTATGGCCAACCATCTCAGGTGTATTGATGGCTTGGATTTGGATATATTTTTTGATTTTCATTCCTCACTTCTAAATTCCTTTATGAAATAACATAATATCAAATAATAAACCAGTATTATAGTACTATCTTGTAGTGATCAATACTTAATATTTCATCCCTTATCCTTACCATTTAATTTATTCAAAATCACCCAATTATTTTTAAATAGATATATATTCATTAAGATTTCAACCATAAGGATGGAACTCCTCTTTTATTTTTAAACTACTTCTTAAATTCTATTCATCATCAGTGAAGGAATCCTCTACTAATCTAGTGGAATAACTTCATACAACCTTTTCTTCACAACCAATTATTGAAAAACAATTTATTAAATTTAGTACTCATATAATATTCACAAATTATAATATATAACAAGTCCTTGATAAGGAACTATTTATATATTCTCAACATACACTGAAACATCCTTATAATCAAATAACCAATCCTTATGGAAAATAAGTACATCTTATGACATAGACTCTTCATATAGAATAAGTATGACTATTACAGGTTGTGATAAAATGGATATATTAATGAAATATGTGATCAGATAAATGTGATTGTGTGTTTTGAATCCTAGAAATCCATTAATATATCACAAGTGAGAAGACAATTTTGAGAAGGTTTTCACCTCATTTAATTTTGATGGTTTTATTGATCAAGTAAAAGGATCCAAATGAGGTCCAATTGGATCGTATTTATTATAATGTAATTTTATATGAGATGATGACTAATAGTGATGGTTCAGTGTTGAAAGATAAATCTCATGAAGTTTCATTCAAGAAAATTAAGAACATACCAGTGGAATATGGTCTTGAAATCAAGAAAGTTGATGAGGGGTTGTCATTAAATTCCTTAAATATGAAAAACGGAAACATAAACAAACATTTTATCCATATGGAAAGTTATACACCTTGCAATATAGATTGATAATAAATTTTAAGACTATAAATAAAGTGAATTATTCAGTAATTAATATTCAAGGATTTGAAAAAAAAAGAGGATTACTAAACTAATATTATTTAATAAATTTTTTAAGGGAGGATAATAATTTGGAATAAACCAATTTGTAGGAAATAATGGATTTAAAATCCTTAAATGGAGAAGTCTTTATGGCTATGAAATAAAATATAAAATATGAGGAGAAAAGTGATAATAAAAATACAAATATTATGCATGTAATATACATAAAATTGGATTTCATGGTTGTACATTAAGAGATGGAAGTTTTTAGATCACAAAAAATAAATCTAATAGAGTAGTATGATATTATAACGACTATATGTGGTATAAATAATTTGAGAAATTTATGTAAAAGGATGATATTAAGAATCATAAATATTAAAATATAAAAAACACATAAAAATATATTGAGATAAAGATAAAAATTTAAAATAGGACCTAAATAATTTATAGCTTGACAAACCTATTGAAATATAGGTATAAACAAGTCATGAAACTAGAATGAGATATCCTTGAGATTAAGAAAAATCTTGAATATAAATATAAATCTATAAACCCTGATAAGATGTCAGGAAGATGGATGGTGAGGGATTTAGAGAAATTAAAGTATAATCATGTAGATATATCAAATTATTTAAAGGATTATATATACAAATGAAGGTTTCATTAAAAAGAAAAATCTAATGTTGGATTGATCAAAACAAAAAGTTTATCGTTGTTGACAACAATACAAAAGCACCCACTCGTTTGAAGAAGTTCTATTTAATAGATGCTTAAAATAATACTATAATATTAAATAATTACAATAATATTATTTATAAAATTTGGTTTTATTGTTATGGAAATATATATTATACAAAAAATGTGTATTTCATAGCTAAAAAATACTCTCCAGGAACAAGTTCAATTAACACAAACATGTATAAATTTACATACATGATATGTTTTCAGTGGATTTTTGTGTTTGAAGTATACCTGAAAAATACACATGTTTTTCATTAAGTAAGTAATGTAATGTTTCAAAGTATACTCAAATTGGTAGGGGAAAATAACTATAATATTCATCAAGTAAGGCAAAAATATAGAATTGGCTCACATCTTTGTAATATAAAGATCACCCATCATATCTAGAGGTGTAACATGCATACCAATCACCACCAGTTGTGAAAAAAAGCTTATATAATGAAAAAGATGTTTGATAAGGTTATGGTAGTAGATATCTATTTAAAAGAAACAAACTAAGAAAAATTTTAAATTATATCTAGTGGATTCACTTCCTATATAATGGGAAAGGGAGATATTGTCACAAACATTAAATACAACAAATATATTATTGTTTAGATCTAAAATGATGAGGTATTTAAGATAATTGGCTTTAAGAATGAAAAAAATTGTGTAAAATAAATGATTAATAAGTATTTCTTGGTTACTGAACTCCTTAGTCATAAATTACTTAGTGTTAGCTAGTTGTATGATTCCAAACATGTGATAAATTTCACTGAGAAGACTTGTATCGTTAAGGAAATGTATGGTACAATTTTGATGTATAGAAAGTTCATAAAGAATAATATTTAAACTATTAGTGGAGAGTAATACATGTTTTTACCATCCAAAGAGGATGAAAATAGGTTGTGTCACAAATGTCTTATCTATTTGATCTAAAATTAATTCTAGGAATTAATGAAACATGAAAAAGAATGTAAAATATCTAAAAAGTGATGTAATATTAATCACAAGTCTCACACTCATGAAATGTGAATGATCATTCATGTTAGTTATAACATGATATATAGGAAGCCTATTTTATTGTTGGAATTGGTTTATTTTTATTTTTATGGGTTGATATCACCAAGTTCCATTGATGGGAATATATATTATGTCTTTTTCAATGATGAGTTCATAATGATGTGATGGTTGATAGGGATTACATACATGTATTAAGTGTTTAATAACAATTCACATTATCTAATATTTATTAAGAAGAAACTTATATTGAGAATTGTAAAATTATTAACTGATAATGGGATGAAGTTTATCAATATCCTAATATAGGATTGTCTTTAAAAGTAAGGGATAAGGAAAAAATTATCAATTTTAAGGATGTCCCAGAAAAATGGTGTATTTTTTTAGGGGAACTGACTGCTAAAAAACAAGGGTGGAAAATGTTAATCTAGAAAAAACTTACAAATAAGTTTTGGAAGGAAATCGTCTTTCCATTGGTCTCCATCATGTATAGACTTATTGTATCCTGGTGAAGAAAATAATTTTTTATTATATGATTAAAGAAGAAGCCTATATTTAATTTATTTCAACTCTTTATAAGTAAATGTTTTATTCTCAATTAATAGAAAAACCACTATAAGTTATAATCTCATGGATATAATGGAATTTTTCTTGGTAAGTCATCTAAAAGAACTATGTAAAAATGTTTTTAAAAATGGATTTAAAAATTTCTTGAAATCTAATATGTCTCTGTTTTAGGTTATAAGAACAAATTTTTAAAAAATAGTAAATAAATTCTATGGGAAGTATTTTATGGGTTGAGTAGGTTAAGGGGAACAATAATCTCATTATAATTTAGAGTAAAAACTATGAATAATGATGATGAGACATGTTCATTGGCTATATGGAAGTCATGATGTACGGATAAAATCTATTAAGAAATATTATTGGTTATTATAGAGCTTAAGAGAGAAAATAAAATATGAATTATCTATAAAGACATTATTATTATCTCAAGAAGAGACTAATTGTTTATTTGGTTATGAAGGATGAGATATGGGTCAAAGACATGAAGTAATAGCTTTACCAAAATGAGAATAATCAGACATAATAAATTATTTCCATGTTAGAGGACAAGAGTGTTATCAAAATCAAATAGTGTTTCTATAATAATCTCAATGAAAAAGGAAACATGATTCGAAAAAAGTCCCATATTGAATGTAAATGATATTATCAAATTCAAGTAATATATGTATATGATACATTTTCCCCCACATATAGTCTATACATAATTCAATTATTCTTGTTTATAGGGTTATAAATGAGATTTAATGCATTCCAAATAGATGGAAAGTTATAATTCCATAATCGATTCCTTTTAGAGTAGTTTTACATTGAACAAATAGATGGTTTTAATATTTTTGATGATGTAAATAATGTTCCCCATTTAAATAATTAATTATTTGGGATGAAACAAGATATAAGATCAAGATATTCGAGCATTGATAAATACATGAGAGATATTTATTCTTGCATGAAGGAGTGGATTGCAATATCTCTGTTAAGAAATATGGTGATAACATCGTGATATTTTTCATTCATTTTCAGGGACTAATCATTAGAGGATAAAAAAAGGTGTAATAAAAGTAGTTTATGGAATTTATGTTCATAATGTTTTCTATTCCAATGATTGGTGAGATATTATTTAACCCTAGATTATAGGTGATACAAAGAAACCATGGTACAATTATTTTAACAACTAAATATTTCAAATAAGTGATTAAAATGTTTGTAACGAAGGATTAAAAGGATATGAATGTGCCAATTTCTATCAAAATAATTTTTTCAAGAGATTATAGTTGAAAAAAAATTATGTGATAGAATGAATTAAAATAACTGTATATTTATTATACATAAAAATGATAGGGCCCTAAATTATTTTTGTAACTTATGAAGACACTCATTACAAATTTTTTTCAAATTAAATCAAAATTATGTCAATTAAAAAGATATTATATTATTTTAAAGTCATGGAGGGTTTTAGATTTTTTTTACAGTGAAACATCATAGTTGTAGTTATTGGGATATGAAAATCTATAATAGGTTAGTTTAGTGGAATATCTAAACTTGACATCTAGTGATTCATTTTTTCTTTTATTATATTAGAAAGAATAAATATTGAATCTCATTAAGAACTATAGAAGTTGAATACAAAATGGACACTCAAATATGTATAAAACTCATTTGGATTGTTTCCTATGAATCCCGTCAGGGGGGCACCGCCTACACATTTTTTTTGTTTATTCACTCACTGATGGCTCATTGTACCTTGAATTGACTCTTTCTAAATGTGGGAAGCATTCATCAATTTTTTATTGATGTTTTCTCCTTGATCGAAATGGGATGACGGGATGTAGGTCCCTCCTTTCATAGATTCCTCCTTGGAATTCATCTCCTGGTTTGGGTCTCCCTTATAGATTAACACTTTGATCGTGAAACTCCTTCTCAATTCCATATCTTCATGCTGACTAGTTAATTATGTTTCTTGTGAATATACATTCCAAAGGTTCATATAAGGGAAGAAACATTCTTTTAGAAGAGTAGTCACATTAGGAACCACTTCCATGTTTGGACCTTGGAACACTAAAATAATTGTATTATTCATCATAAGAGGGCCTCTCTAGGGAGAAGAAACTTAAGGAATCCCATGTTGATTTCGGGGTATTTTATGCCATAGGTATGTATTCTAATGTTTCCTTAGGAGTCCCATGTTCAAAACAGGGTAGTCTGTGTGCCTAACATCTTGAGGAGATGGAGGGTCGCAAGTTTAATGTCTTGTAGAGATATAATGGACTGATCAGAACACTTGTGAAGGAAGATCAGATAGGTAAATTCGTAGGAGGTATTAACTGGAAGGTTTACCAGATGGATAGGTCAGAATGACCAATGATGATGTAACTGAGAGCAATGTATCCCATAAAGGTAATATTTCACTCTGTAAAGGGGTATATCCCTAGAATGGAAGCACCTGATTTTACTTGATGGATGAGTCCGGATGCCCAATGAGGATGAACCCGAGATGTAATGTCCCATATATGTAAGGTTTCACACCGTGAAGGATGATCTGGAAGACATTGCTGGTGAATCAAGGAGATATAACCTAATTAATGGAACACCAAGAGTTACCATTGGGATAGGATTGAATCTCATTGAGGTTTCTTACGAACCCTGTTTAGATTATAGGGATCAAAACCTATATAGTTTGGATGGGACGGAGTGGCGATTATGCACTGAGACTACCCTTCTCAAGAGGACCACTCTTGGTTGGAAAATGAGTGGTGTTGGACTTGCGCAATGAGACTGCACCCATTCTCCTAGGAGAAGCAATAGTGCAGATAGGTATTACATATTCAGACGAATCATATGGATGATGTGATCCCACTGAGACTATGGTGAGGAGATTAAGTAGATAACCTAGGATTACACATAGGAGATACCTGGATGAATTGTGTGATCCCTCCAAGATGGGGTGACCCAAACATGAATCATGATGGATGTGAATGAAGTGTGATAAATAAATTGGTTGGGTTATTGACAGTGTTGGGATTGAACCTCCAAGAGTTTTCAAATATATCATTGTTTGTTGGGAATCAATGTCCACATAATTATAAAAGGGTTATTAGGAATATACCTTAATAGGATGAACATGTGAAGGATGATTTGGACACCCCTATGGGCAGATTAGTGATATTGACTCCTAGGAAGGGGCATCGAGGATTATCTTTGGTTCAGATTGAACCTTGAGGAGGAATCCTATGTACCATGTTTAGAAGAAAGGGATCAAAACCCACATAGTTAAGATAGATTAAAGTGCATGGATTACATATGGAATAATACCATATTAATGGTGTCATAGTCACTACCAACATTTAATCCCACATGATTCATTATCGGTTTGAGAAACAAGAGGTAGTAGTAGACTAGATAGTCGTGTCACGAAATATGCTTTAGTGAGGGGTGGAATGGGGATTGTTCATATATGAATTCCAAAGAGGATGTCTTGCTGTATGAGGAGGATTTCATTCTATATGAGGAATATCTCATTCCATGTTAGTCATAGACAAAGAATCTTATCATAGGTGTGTTGGGGCTTACGTGGAGACTGTCTGAGATGAACATGGATACAAAGCCCAAAAGAAAATAGAGGAGCAGGAAAGTTAAAGTTTCTCGGTATCATCTCTTCTCTAATCATCATAGAACTTCCAAAAAAAGGGGAAATCATATTTTGACATCATGTGTTAAGGAGGTTTGTACTATATAGTTTAGCTTCATGTAGGTTGGGCATGGGGGAACTCTCTCTTCACACTGTGGATTTACATAACCAATACCCACCGACACATGGGGAAGGGAAGTCATCAACATTTCCCAATGGAAGATAGGTGGAGGAGTGGTTGATATTGGGGTCCTCGTTAGAGTTAATATGTGGACAATAAAGAGTCATTAGTGTACCTATGATGAAAAATAAGTGGTAGGACAATGTAACAAGGAACACCGCACAAGGCACCAATAAATCACAATGTGCAAGCCTGGAGGGCCACATGGAAGGGGTGCATAAAATATGTGGGATTTTTTCATAGAAGGGGTTCAAAAATTATGCATTAAGGTTAATAAAACTCATGGAGCTTAAGGGAAGTGGTGTACACGGGATTAGAGGCTTGCACCCAAAAGAGAGGGGCTTGAGAAAAATGTGGGTATTCACAAGGGTAGGTGGGGCACACAAGGGGTGTATTTTCATGCACTTGACTTAAGAAAAAAAGGAAATGGGAAAGTTTAAAGCCCTAGCGGACCCATATAAGGGTTAACCCATAGAAGACCTCTCCATCAAGATCCTCTACCCTGAGGGGTTCACAGTTTTTACAATGTCGTGGTAGAAGGAGTCTTGCACGCATGATAGCGCGGGTTCAACTTATGGATCATTACCCCAAAGGAAGGGAGATAATTTCTATTTATAGAAAAAATACATGTAGGTGGTGCATAATATTGGTGGTGAATAAGTGGGCATTTGATGTCTCATTTGGTGCATAAGATTCTTATACATGGTTTAGCTTTTTACGCGCCAGCTGCTCAACTTTCACACATCATCCATGGCCATTTTTAAGGTTTTAGGGATGGAATAATTCCTTCCTACATCCCATTGGGCATATAAGGTTCTTACGTTTAGATTTCCATCTTATGCATAACCCTCAAATCTTACGCCCAACTCCCTGGGACTTCTTGGAATGTTCTGGTGAGTCTAAGGGTTTCTTCGATGTGCTCAACGATGAACATTTGATACATCAAGTGAAATTCAGAAACCAAAAATGCCACCCCTCATAATCTAAGATGAAAGAGGATGATAAGGTTGGGTTCTGAGGGAATATTTGAAAAGAATGGCTAATTCATATAGATGACATAAAAATATAAATACTAATATGAAAATAGCCTTGTGTGGGAACAAAATACCTGGTATGTTCCTGGGTTTTTTCACACTTCTAACTTAGCCAGGATTTTCAACGCCTGATGCCTTATCTTATGTGTAGGTCACACTTTTGTGCACTGATGCCCAATATTTTGTGCCTTAGGCAAAGTATTTTTAAAATTCAACTGATAGGCCTGGTTAAAAAACTACTGTTGAGAGTGAAGCTGACATTGCTGTGTCGAGGGTGAAGATAACCAGGAACCCTAAAATAATTCAAGCTAAGAGAATCCTATCAGACAATCAGATTACCTTGGGCTTGCTGATGCAGCTTCAAAAAGATTATCTTCTAAGAGGCAGTCTCCTACTATGGGAAATTGGGATACTTGATTAAGTGTCCATGCTGGGATTCGAGACTGACTTTCCTTAGTATTGGTTCACACATGAAAAATCCTCCACCGATACAACATCATTTTAAATGGCCATGCTACTAGGGAGTAGTATGCCATCGAATTCTATGTCATGAATTAAAAGACCCATATTATCAAGGGAGATGATCTGGTGGCTGAGGAATCCACTGCCCACTATGCGAGCTCCTTTCAAAGTAGTATAATGGACGAATGTGTGGGTGGTAAAAAGTACTAGTACCTTAGGGCCAAGGGTAACTTTACAAGAGAATGTACATGGACGTACTAGGTACATTACCTATGTGAGGAGCTCAAATAATATTTTTTCCATATCATTCTATTTGAATCCATATGGACATTGCAATTCCACATCTATCGTCAATAAGAACTGATGTAAGATCTATTCAACCAGTGGTCCCCTGACATAAACACTTTCCACCTCCACCATGGGGAGGTCAGAGTCAGTCTATGGGCCATTCACTATATCAGATACATTCCTTTGGATGGACTACAATATGACAAATTCCTTCCAAAAATTAATATCTAGGAAGATATAGGACAATCCCGCATCATGACATGGAATCTCTTGGACGTGATGAAGGAGAATCTAGGGGTTGATTATATTAGGAATGAAATCCCATATATGGCATGGTTCAACTTTTTCTTCAATAGGGATAAGAAGGCGTGGATACCAGGTTGAGGGAAGAAGTGATTGAACATGTCACATAGGGGAAAGGTACGATCATAGTGTGTGGCCCTATAGACAGTACAATATCATACATGGGGGTTTATCATGGATGAGATATGGGAGCCATGGGTATGTTATGCTTCCTTTATTGCTTCCATTTTGAGCAGGTGGATTTTGACAGCGAGGGATAAAAGGATGGGTGTCCACCCATGAAGAATGGTTATGTTAGGGATTATTGAACCCTATAATAAGATCAATTTGGGTGTACATGTCTTATAATTACATTATAGTATTCTAGGGAACATATCGAGGAAAGGCACAACTAGAAGAATTCTAGACCATTCTAGATTCTGAATGGATGGATTATAGAACACCTTGGTGGATATGATTTCCCAAATTCCATCTCTCTACATGAAATGGCCTATGACCATCTATTATGAACATATATGGGTTCTATCTAATAATGATTGATGATGAAGGGTTCAGGATTCAGATTAGAAATCATGAAAATTTCAACATTAGTGAATTCCAGACTCTAATCAACTAGGTGGTGGATGACCAGTGAGGTTCACTGAAGTAGAGAGATATCTGTAGATAATTAGGGGAGGTGTTCTAATAGCTTCGATAGTTGGAAATATTATTTTTAAACAATATGTGTTTTCCCATTTTTCATATATTTTGGATGCCTTCAGTGACAATCTAGTAAGATGTATACAGAAGATTGTGAAGAGAATCACGCCAACATCCCCCATCAGTTATGGTGTATGGTAACAACTACTATCTTTGGTGAAACCATTATGCTGCCCCCATAGATTTTGATGTCAACATATCAACAGAATAAGACTATCATTGGGTGGCAGCATACTTGGAGATAATCTGGTGGAGATGCATTTGGAAGATCAAGGTAACAAATGTAGGGTAAGAGCAGTAGGGAGGTAGATGGGTGTCCACTCGGGATGCATGTTAGGGAATAGGGGTGGAACAAATAGGAACATTGGTGGTGGGAATATTTTAGGGTGTGGTCACACCTTTTCCATCTAAGGAGGGTTAGTCCAAAATGTGGCCTCGAGGACCAGCTAGAGAAGCCCCTAGAAAGAAATAAGGTATCTCTTATAGAAAACATCTTATAACATTTTCTTGACCCTTTAGTATGCCTGGAGGACATTGTGAAAATCATTATCAACCGATGACCTGTGGTGGAGACTGACATGTACCATGATTGAAATTCGAGAATTCAAGCACATTCAAGTGGAAAACATAGTGTAATTTCACTAGAGGCATCCATACCTTCTGTAAATGGATGCATATGCATTCTAATGAGGGAAAGATAAAAATCACATCTCCTAGTGAATGTGATACTCAGTCAATCAAATGATCTGGAATAGATGTCACACGATGATGAGAGCAACGATGAAAGAAGATAATGATGAAGACGAAGTAGAAGGAGAGGAAAAGGAGGATATGTAGGAAGAGGAGCAAGAATAGGATGAGTTTGAGGATGAAATAAATGATAGCAGGGAACCCTCGGGGAAAATATCTCATTTAGGGATTCCCTAGTAGAGCAATGACAATGCAGGATTTGACAAGGGTCTCACCGAATATATCATGGTAAGTATCAAGTTATGTTGACCTCTATGTCCTTTCTATTTTCCAAACATAGATCCACTCTCTAGATTCTATCCTATATATGATCACATTATCTTTGACCTAGGATCCCTTAAATTATAGGATGATAACATACCAATGGATGTGGAGGGACAATCCCATGGGCCTGCATCCAGATTTGATATAAGAAATGAACCCGTCGTGGTTGTGGTGACTAGTAGTGGGCCACCTGAGGGGGTCAGGGTGACAACCTCAGAATTCTAGGCTTCTCCCATTTTCTAGGGGGAGCCAGTTCCTTTCATAGAATTAACCATTTCTCAAGAGACCCCAGTAGTGGAAGTTCCTGTGTTGACACGACAACTTTATCTGGTAGTGCACAACTCTCACGAGTCTCTACTTTCACAATCATATATATATCAAATGATGATCAGGTTAACTAAGGTTCCTTTTCCATGTAGTGATCATAGGACTACATTCCCAAAAAATTGACATGTCTGGGACATCTGCGGGAGATCTAACTATAACTTTCCAAGAAGGGTTGGCCATTCCAGCTGGTCTGGCCTTAGTAATAGAGGATAAGAAGTTGTAGCTATAGATGATTCCATTAACAGGGTAGAGATTGAGTCCACCAGAGGGGAATATTTTGAGGAATAAATGGGTGAATATGGTCATCCACACATTATAGAGCCTATTCCCTTTGAGAGGATTCCAAATGAGGATCCAACTATTTTACTTTTAGATACATTTCCTAAATAAGAACCCACTTACCTAGACGAGATGGATGATTCTAATCATGACGTGGTCGAGGACAGCCTCATTTCTTGGAGCAAGGTGTGGAAGTGAGTCAACCATTTAATTAATGTCCCGAAGCTATAATGGATTATAATAATGAGTTCACTCTTCCACAAAATTCAATTTTTATTCACCATATGGGAGGATGCTTGCAATATTTCTATGTTAATCTAGGACTATCCTACAAATAATATGTGGGAAATTGTCCAAAATCTGGATACAATCTTTTTTTGGGAGAAATATGAAAACATAAAAAATATCTAGGAGGTCGAACAGAAGATCCAATTCCTAGAAGAATAAGAAAACAAGTGCTCCTCATTCATCATTGATCAATCAGAACTTATCACACAACTAAAGGTCTAGCTATTGGAGTCCCAAGAGAAACTAATGGAAAAAGTTTGTCAAGTGGATGAACATCAAGATAAATATTACTGAACACAAACTAGGGATATCAAAAATCTCTTAGTGCCCTTTGATAAAGAGACGGGGCTCAAGAAATGGCAACAGACTCTAGAGGCCATGTGTCAGAAGGTGGTAGATTTAAAGAATTACATAGAAGGGGTATATCCAAAAGGGATGTGTTTTAGAAACTCATGAAACATACCATATTGTTATATTATTTTTAATTTCAAGCATTGACACATTCAATCTTGCATTAATTATTGAACCTCAATCATATCTGTGAATCAACTATTGACCAATACCTAAGCTCACATGGTTCATGATCAGTGTGAGAAATAATGTATGATCACATAATAATTCACATTGTTTGAGAGTGTAAAATAATCATCAAACACTCGGGTTACACTATTTTTGACTTGTCACCAATTGAATTCATGCTGATAGAGGCTGTGACTGGATAAAAATCCCCTCAGAGCAGCCAAATCGCCTATTCCGATTCTTTATTGTGCATGTATGTGATAACGCCAGGGGTGTTGAAATCCATCCATACATAGGGGGATGAAAAGTTTTAATGTAAATACTAAAAATTTTGGTATACAATAGTGATGGAATCACAATATTGGAGAATTTTTGACCATATTCAATAAAAGATAATCCATATTTCTTAGATTAAAGTGGGGGAAAACAAACAAGGGTTGACTGCTGACCATGTTCAGAACACAAGACCTGTCTTTAATTTTCGTCCAAAGTATTCTGGGGCATTGGCCCAGGATTTAGGTGATCCATGTTTCCAAGAAACTTGTCGTTAGGGGTTCCCTTCAGATGTGGAATTAGAGGAGGATACGAATAAAGGGTCACATAAAGAATGTAAGTGGAGTGATGGGATGTTCAAAAGGTTTCCAACACTCCTGGGGTTACAACACCATGGACTAGAACACACTAGTGTAAGTGTATTTGTCTGAAAAAATATCAAACACATATTTCAGGGGAGTGTCATCTCGGATACAAATGGATAGCTGAAGATGTGAGAAATGTTGTAGATGATTGTAATCAATAGAGAATACCTCTATGGAGAGGATTTCCAAATGAGGATTATGATCATGTATTTTAATGTTGTATGGTGAAGAAAATTCATTGAATTGTTTAATTTCACGTGACAAATACATATCCCACAGTTCAACATCATGTGACTGGGGTGTTTCATACAATTTAAGGTCATAATTTCTGGACACTATCCAATACTTTAAATTCATATCGCATGGAATAAGGAATAACTATTTATATGATATTTTTCTACCACAAAAGAAATGAACCCAACATGAATGATCCAAAGGAGGTCTACACACCACACAAGTGTCAGGGAGCATATGGGAAGGGGCTTCCCAAAACCAGTGCAAGTGATGTGGTGGGGTAATAAACATGTTGTTGACAATGATCGAATGGGCCTAGGGTAACACCACACTATTCCATTAAGGATCCTAGTTTATATTCAGAGAGTTTGGATAGTGAATACCTCATGTGGCTCGACTACATCAATATCCACCCTACCAAAACCCCTAAGCTCATGTGATCCATGCATGGTGTGGGAAAAAAGGAATAGTGTAGAGGTATATCTGATATATGGGAGTGAATTTCAAGGATGATACAAAGGTAAAAATACCATCATGATACAAAGTTGTGAGAAGGAGGGTAATTTGAGACTTTTAAGATATGGGTGTGGGGAAATCTAGAAATTAAGGGCCGACTATTGACCATGTTCGAGACACAAGGACCAAAACCACACGAATCAAGGATGGGGCAAGAAAATGAAGATTAACTACAGACCAGGTTTGAAATGTAGGATCAACATCTTTTTACCAAGGATCCATTATGGTGTTGGCTGAGGAAGGCATGTGAGCCGAAGAATCATGAGACCTTCACTGTTAGGGGGTCCTTCTAGATTTGAAAGATGTTGAAAATCCAAACTTGGAACGACCTAAAATATGGAAATTTGACATCGTAGAGTGAGATTCAGGCCTAGGTGTGCATTAGTTTAATGTCATATCCCATAGATCATGAAAAACCGTTTAAATCATGTTTATTGGACTATAGAGATCATTTTTAGGTCATACTTATTGGACCGTAACTAAGGCTAAAGGGATGAAAAGGTTATTGAACCTATGGATAGAACCAAATAAAAAAATTCAGTCATCACAAAGTATACCATAAGGAAGGGAATTAACCCGTATGTAGTTCAAGAACATAGTATGATAGGAGGCCAACACTGGAGGGTAAATCCTCTCTGGCAAGGAAGCTGATGAATCCCACAATTAGAATGGGTCATCTTGAACTCATCCAAGGTAAGATCATAGTTTATAATTATGCATTGAAGATATTAAATCTTAGTTTAAGGTCATTGGGCTTAGATTAAAATTGAGGCCAAGGGGAAAAAGGTTTGAAGTAGTTTGTAGTTGGGCCCAAAGATGATGTGTTCGGGTGTCACTACTTATCGCATCACGATGTGAATCAAGCCACACATAGTTATTAACAAATGGAATGGTAAATGACCAGTGCTAAAGTTGATATCCTTTCTGGAAAGAACACCGCAATTAGGCTGCATTGTTTAATGTCGTATAATATTAGATTATAGGGGATAAAAATAGTTTTATAGTCATAATACATGGACCAGTGGCAGATAGTTAAGATCATGTTATATAGACCATATGATCTTAGTATAAGATCATGGTTTTTAGACCATGAGGGGCTTTAGGTTGATATGTGTGGCATGGTGGTGTGAAAAACTCAATGTGAATGAGGGACTTGGAGGCCCCAAAACCAAAAAATACAATCCTAAGAGAATCATGCACATAGTTTAGAGCCATAATGCTTAGACTCAGGTTCCCGTTTTAACATCATGTTCTTGGGACATAAAATTTTTTGTAGTTTATTTTCATGCAACTGGGATGGGTCTTTGTAGTTTAATGTCATGAGGTAAGGATGTAAGGAGAAAAATAATTCTAAGAGGAATGTGTATTATGTAGTAGCGATAACCTAAGGTGAATTAGGACCAAAGTGGGTTGTTCTTCAAAAAACACCTCAAGGTGAAACCCATACATAGTTTAAAGTCGTGATGTTTGGGCTTGGGTGCTTAGTTTAACATCATGTTCCTGGGATGTAAAATGTTTTGAAGTTTTTCATCATAAAACTAAGACAAGGGATCATTTTTTAACATCATGTTGTAGGTATGTCTCCATGAAGTTGAACTTCATGAGGTAAGCACACTAGGAAAGGGGTGTGTTCCCATGGGGGGTGTCGCATGGCAAAATAACACAATGTGAATGGGAGACAGGTGGCCCAAATCACACATTCCTGAGAAGAAACTAATTTCTAGGGGATGAAAGGTTAGAGTTCATAGCTAGGCCCAAATAAGAAATGTATGGATGCTCCTATGTATCCCATTTGGATGGTAATCCAGCCACATCTAGTTATGAATAGAGTAGTGAAGTGGTGTACCTCCCCCATGTGGGTGTTAACCCTACCAAAACACCTAAAACCACACGGTCCATGATCATTATTGGTAGAAATGAGTGATGTTTGTATATCCCTATATTTGGTAGAAGTATACAACAAGGATAAGTATATTATAGGTTGATAATATCCCAACTAATACAGAAAATTCCAATCAACGTGTGCAGATGCACATAGGGGAAACAACATGGGCATTAGAGTTCCACCAGAACATAAGAAGCTGGAATGTGTGAATTACACCACCCAATATCTGAAATATAATGATGTTTTCATGGAGATGGAGGATAACTACTGGCCTTTTTCGAAAACATAATCCATAGCATGTTACCATGGATTAGGATAGAAAAATGAGGGTAAACTACTGAACATGTTTGAAAACATGGGACATGTCTCAAAATTCTGTCAGAAGACTTCTGAGGCATTAACCCAAGGTAGTAGGTGATCCATGTTTATAGGTACCATTATATTAGGGGGTCCCTTTAGACATGGAATAGGGTGAGTATATGGATAATGTTACATGTTAAGCATCGATATGGAATGATACAATGTATGTGCATAATCCAAAAGTCTAGGTTACATGCCAAAGTGCACTTAATCATATCAATGGGGCATATCAGGTCAAGGGATATGAGCCCATTATCAAGGAGAGAGGCCTTGAGGTAACTCTTGGATGTGACATAGTAGTGGACTAGTGCCTAATATAGAGGATGAAGAGTCTAATGAATATATTGATGGAATTAAAGACAAAACATCCTAGTGTCTCTACGTATCCCATAAAGACGGGAATCAAGACATATGTATTTCTATAATTCCATGGAGTTTATCATCATATGATAAGGATGTTGGTTTCCATGCCTTTTACCATCATGTGTCTAGGGAGATAAGTGTATTTCAATTTATTATCAATCCACTAGGACATTGAGGACAAGTACCTTCAATGGAATAAATATGATGAAACTGTTCTAACTAGAATGAATGAGGTCCAAGGAATTCCATGCTACACCATATGTTCCTAGGGAATGCATGTGGCTGGGCTCAGAGACAAAGTTCCTAGATTTTTCTACATATCGTGTAAGGATGAGAATCAAGCCATACATATTTCATAAATTTCATGTAGTTTAATGTCATCTTGTAAGGATAAGAGTGAACTTACATGATGAAGAAGGAACATTGTAGATGGAACTAAAGACAAAGTATCTAGGTAGTAATATGTATCCCCTAATAATGGGAACCAAGATACATGTAGTTCTTATGATAAAAGGAGCTTGTGGTTGGGCCCAAATACAATGTTTCTGGGCATCAATACATATCTCATAGGGATGGAAATCAAGCCACATGTAGTTCTTTACAGATGTAAGTCTTCGTGCACAGGTCTGACCAATACATAGAGAGGGGAAATATATATTTTGTTTTTTGTTGTTGTTTTATTGTGTATATTTTTTATTGGTTGGTCTAAGATGAAAACTCAAGGCATCCTTATGTATCCCATAAGGATGGGAATCAATCCATACATAGTTCTTGAAAAGGATGGCATGGTGAGTGACCAATGCCAAAGGTGATGTTCTCTCAGGTGAGAACACCATGATGTTGTTTTATTTCTCATCATGTGGCCAGGATAATGATGTCATATTTTAAGCTTGTATGACAAGATTGGTCTATTCAGTTTAATTTCATGAGGTAAGGATGAGGGTGTTGGGTATTTTTACATCCTGTAGCTCGGATGGAGGTATCTTATGTGAAGTACTGCTTGAAGAACTTTTCATTGGTCAGAGGAGTGATGTGCTCCCAATCCATGGTGACCAATGAATATTAGCCATTAGATTAAACCTTATGAATGATTTAATGTATTTCCCATTTGGTCTCCAACATTGGTGGATTCCTTCTGGGTATCATTGGAATCCTCATAGCTTGTACTAGGTCACCCTGGAGGAAAGACCAGAGGTGAATTATCTTGTTAAAAGATCTAGATATCTTATTCTACTAATGTTCAATATTCTTCAAGGCCTAGAGCCTATTTTTATCAAGGGATTATGGTTAAGCTAAAAAATTATGTTATCTTGTCTGACATTGGATGATCATAGAAAGTTGTGAAATGTGATGAAACAAAATCTCAATGGCCATGACTACCTTTATTCCATATACCATGGTATATGGAGTCACCTGGGTGGAATTTTAATTTGTCATCTGATAGACCCAAAGATCATTGGGGAGCTTTTCCAACCAACGTTTCTTGTTCAAACTAACCATATTATACAAAATGTGGGAGGGTTACTTTTTTTGATGCCTAGATCAATCCTTTTTATTCTACATTATAGCAAGAAGTATGGTTGGACTGAATTTTGTATTTAGAATTCAATTTCATCATCTTAGCTTCTCATAAATTGGTTCCTTTATCGTTAAGAACCACTTGAGGGACTATGAATCGATGTATGATTTTAGAGCTCATGAACTAAATAATAGAGTGGGACTTTACTTCCTAGAGTGAAATCTCATCTTCCAACTTGGAAAACAAATATGTCATGTTCAAAATAAACTTGAAAATAGAAAACTGCCACTAGTGGATATGGTCCAACGACATCGAGTCCCTAGACCACAAAGGGACATGAGTATGTGGTAGTATTGAGGGTCTCTGATGATCAATGCACAAAGTTGGAGTAGATATAATATAAGTGAAACCTCTTAGATAAATCAATATAGTCATGGACCTTGGTGGGAATGATGTATCGTAGCCTTCAAATGTGGTGGGAGAGCTGTAACCATGCCTGATGAGCTCCATAGTAATTGACATAAAAGTTTTCACATAACATAGGGAATCTCATCTCCTTGAATTTTGTGGAGGATAATCTAATTGAACCTACCTTTTTATATAGTCTCCTCATGGATTGGACCATTATGGAGGATGAACTATACTTCATACCAATAGATTCTATCACGCTTGTCTCTATCTGGTTGGATATTTCCATATTGAAGATAATTAACAAAGAGATTTGTCCAATTAGGGGTATCTTCTTATGTGGGGTGATCTGGAGGTCCTACAATGGAGGCACCAATGGTATGATGTATTTCCCATTGGTTTTCATCATCATCTGGTGTATAGGTAGTGATAAACCATCGATGGTCAACATAGATGAACAGATTGTCCTGCTCGGGCTTTGCAAGAGATGCATCTATACTAGAGAAAGAATCGGATCAACCATTTTGTGACCGAGGGACATGAGTGACCCTAGGAGAAGAAGGTAACTGGGCCATCAGCTAGTGAGTGAGTTCTAGTAGGGGCATGAGTTCCTTCTTCCTGATGAAGTAGTCAACATTGATCTGTTTAATGACTAGCTCAAAGTTTCCCTTGACATGTATATAGGGAAGATAAATCTTGAGTTCCATCTTGATACAAGAGATAAGAGATTGATACTCTTCCTTATTGTTGGTATTGGTTTCTGATAGAAATAATGAATATGTAAAATAGCGTGCATGGGTTTGACAAAGACAATCCCTAGGAATACACTATTGTACCTAGGATTATTGAGCCTTCTACCGGGTCAGGCTTTGGGAGGAGCCATAAAAATGTGTCTACCAACATGGAATAACCTGATCCACTTAGAGTATGAAATCATCTAGAAAATCAATATTTAGGGACTGCTCCATGGAAGATATATGGGTGAAAAAAAATTCTACTTGGGCTTGACCCTTGATGACCTTCTATGGGAAGAACCTGATGTCGAACGTATGAAGGATTACCACCCAATGGGCTATATGGACTATTAAAATGGGGAGGTTTAGGATAAACATTGGAATATCCACAAGGGACACCAGTTTTTTCTTGTGATGCTATATATAGTGTTGTAACTTTTTCACTAAAAAATCAGTATGAGGCATCTCTTCTCGATAGGGTAGTATTTGGACTCTCTGTCGAGGAGGATATGATTGAGATAGTATAAATTATTCTTTCTCCATCTATTATTCTTTTTGGTGAGAATGGTGTGAAGGGATCATTCTAGGGTTATCATGTAGAGGACCAATGGTCTCTCAGAGATGGGTGGAATTAGAAACAGATACTGCAACAAATACAACTGTATTTCCTCAAACGTGGTCTGTAACTCTTCATCCCATGACACATTTCTTCATGATTTTGGAAAAGTGATTAAACATTCAGGACAAATTCCTAATGAATCAGTATATATAGGATAAGTGGCCTTAGAAGCCTCAAAGCTCTGGGAGGTTGCTCGAAGAAGGCATCTGATTGATAGACGTGATCTTCTCTGGTCTATCTTGATGCTTATATATCTGATGACAAAGATGAGAAAAATTATAGAGGTAACAATGAAGTTCACTTTAATGGGTTCATCTTCATATGGAAGTATCATAAGAATCCAAACACTTTTTCAATATCACTGATATGTTACAAACGCTAGAGAGATTTGACCACTAAGTCATCCATGTAGCATTCCACTAGCATTCTAAGGATCAACATGAATTTTTAGGGTATTGAACTCTAATAGGTGACTCCTGTATTCTTTGGATCAAAAGGCAGTACTTGATAGCATAAGGTCCCCTACAGTTCCTTGAAGGTAGAGGACTCTTCATCTTTAGGGTCCATTCATATTTTATTTTATCTAAAACACACATTCATGAAGGAGAGTGTGTGGTATCTTGTGGTGGTATCGATCAATTGCTCTTTCACAAGAAGGGGAAAATTGTCCTTCAGATAATGATGGTTGAGATCCTAGAAGTCAATGTCGAATATGATTTTTATATTCTTCTTCCTAATGAGAATGGTGCTTCTTAAACATATAGGGTTCTATAATTTCTTTCTAATGATTTCATTTATTACATTATCAACTTAGGCCATGGCCATGGAACCATGATAAGGGTTCGTCTTCCTAGGAGGTTGTTTGAACTCGCATAGAATAACTGGGAGTTTGAGGATATGTAAAATGACCTGAGGGTCTAGTCCTAGAATCTCATTATAGATTTAGGAAAATACATCATGATACTACTTTAGGACATCCACATACTATTGTTGTTCTTATGGAGGTGTAGCTACGCTGATCTGAGTTGGCCTCAGATTTCTGTCCTTGTCAAGGTTCACCTGAACTAACTCATCAACAGTGGAGGAGACACATTCTTAAAATGTGGGAGGATAATACTCCATGTCATCTTCATCATCTAATATAGGGGATGAAATGCAGGGAGATGGTTCATCCAAGCTAGATGATTCTAGAGAAACATCGATGCCTATTTGGGAGGATGTCTAATCTTCTCTAGAAGACCCCTACACTACCGAAACCATTGCAACAAAGTTTGTAAACCTGATTCCATGTGGACTTCAACCAAGGGGTCCACATCTGATAATGTCAAAGAAGTGTTAGTGGGTCGATTTGTGTCGATTAAACCTATATCTGAATAATAGGAAAGTATTGAATACCATCATATCCATGGGGAAAACATCTCAATATATGAGAGGGGTAGGTGGTTCTGGTATCACTAGAGCCTAAACCATGTTAGAATATGAGGTAATCTTCTGAATTTCCTTCTACCTAGGAATGTTTCTTCCACATATCTTGGTTAAAAGGAATCATTTTACCAAGTGTGGGGTCCTGGCCTCCAACTAGTGAATCGGTAGTAAAACATCATCCATGTCTGTTAATGGGTCGACCACAGTAGTAGTGTGCTCAAACTCATTTGTCTAAACCCATTTTCCTTGCTATTGTAATAGTCAGTTTCTAGGTAGTGGGATTCACAGTAGGCCAACGGATATGAATCACCTTGGATCACACCCACACGACCGTTGAGGGATTACTTGAGACATTGGTGGTATGAGGATGGAACTTCTTCATACAGATAGAGACAGAGTATACCCATTAGTGAATTTTAGGTTTTATCCTATGAGATACCCATGAATTAAATGTTTGAAATCAAGCCACAAAACTGAGTATTTAAGAATATTTTTCCACATTCCCTCTGCTCAGTCCTGTCATAACCATGAATCATTAGGTCGAAGGGACTCAAATCAACTTTATTCAATCCCAAATTATGGATCATCCAGGCTGGAATGAGATTTATCTTGGAACTTATTTCAACTAGAAAACATCAAAATTCAATGCCATTGAACTGGACATTAATTTCAAGTGGACAAATGTTCCCTTGTACGAGATATATTTCACCTTCTCTTGAGAATAAGATGACGACTTGGCACTCTGCTCACTCAACTTTCCCAACAATAAAGGCATTTTTGGATGCTATCTATGTCTCAAACTAGAGGGGGATCTTTAAGGCCTCTGTGAGGTATTCACACATATTTTATTTTAGGATAAGGGCCTCAAGAATTGTGATATTCACAAGAATTATAGTGCGGTGCATGAACATATTATACTTTCATTCTAAACACACATTTCTCCTAGAAGGATGTTCTCTTTTCTTGGTGGTATGATGGTAATTTCTAATCAAACTGGTGGATTCTAGAAAGTAATGGAAATTATCTACTTCTCACTAGATAAACAATGAAAAATTACAACCAGATGACTATCGGATGACTGAGTGATGACTATAGTTGTGCGCGTCCGATCATGATACTATCATGAATATTCATCCTAGTCATGTAAATTGATCAGTGGTGGCATAGAATCTAAAAATATGGTCATAGGGGACTATATCTACTAAGAACTATGTGGAATCTGATGTCTAGTCTTAGTTGCATGAACGGCTTGGATGGAGGCACTATCTTTATCATTATAGAGATTATCAAATCCACAGTCCCTCTAATGATGGAATTGTCTAGGGACATTATAAGGGCCTTCCTAATACTTCTCGTCATTGGGGACCCTGTAGAGATCCACCATCATTGTGGTGTTCATGGAGGCATAGTCCAAATAATCCTCAAAGGATTATTCCAATATTGGATAGATTCAAGGGGAAATTTCCATCTCAAGAGGGATGAAATCATTGAGAGTTTGATATGTCTATGGTGATGGTGGGGGACTTTTATATCCCTTGCATCGTCGATGTCTTATTTTTTGAGAATCATAATGCTACGATGTGGATGTAGAAGTGGTAGATGGAGAGATTATAACAACTTCTTGAGACTCGGGCTAACTCAAAAAAATCATGAATGACATCATGGGAGTGAGTGACTACTCTATGAGCTAACCAATCATCATGCTTTAGAGACCCATAGATGGATACCTTCTTCCATTCACCTTATATATCACTGTCAGTAACTGCAGATATGCATGACACCTATTCTAGATTAGGTCCCAATATGAAAACATTTTTATCTACCTAGTGTTATAGGTAGTCCTTGAACACATTTAACTTCTGGTTAGTCTCCCCATGGATCATGTGATAAGGATAGTAATCATGGATATCAATGAGGTCATCTTCCTAGGGATTCCTACATTCCTGCAGCTTTAGAATTTCTTGATCCAAGGAACTTCAAAAATAACTAGGAACCCAAGCCTCATTGAATGAGTAGGTATATTATCTCATGTATTGGAAGGTAATACAGGGACCCTAGCCTTGATGATGGAATTGAACTTAGATATGGTATAGATCCTAATTGTCTCTTTTTTGTGGTTGTGATAGATAGGGTGGTGCTTATCGATTCTGTGGTGGGTGAGGATTATCGGGAGGATGAGCCTGAGGTTGTTACCCTCATAAAGGCTCTGGATTAGGCTACGTTTGTAACAATTGTAGTATCTTTGGGGTCTCTATTTGTGTGATAGTATTAGCCTCTTCCTTTTAGGCTCTTCTCATAGGAGCTAGAGGAGGAAACAAGTGTTCCTTATTTTCTTACTTAAAGGATTCCTCTAAAAACTGATCCTTATTAGAGAAATCCCATAATCCACTTTAGAAATTATGAGTGATGAGGGAGGGAACCAATTTAGTATTAACATTCCCCACTCAAATTTTCATCAGTTGTTCTTCAATCAATAGTATGTTGAGTGAATAAGTGAGGCCCTTCCACCTTGAAAAAAAGTCTGTGACTCACTCACATGTTCATTGTACCCCCATGAAGAGTTCGAAAATACTTGTCTCATTGGTAGTGGAGCTAAACTGGTAAGGAAAATAACATTTAATATCTTCCCAACCCACAATGGACCCAATGGGTAACTAGTTGTACCAAATTAATTCATTACTTTCCAATGTATATATTAAAAATAGAGCATAGAAGTTTCAAGCTACGCTGGAGTTCCCAACAAGGATCCACACCATGAAATAACATGGGCCATATGCTGCAGCGGGACACCTATCCCACTGAAGGAAGAGAAGGTAAGATTACTAAAATCTTGTGAGTCTTTCATGTCACCACCCATACAGGATAAAACATTCCATTAGGTTAGATTTACACCAAAAATGTCCCAAGGGCCTCAAAGAAGGTGATGAGAGTGGCCATCAGATCGTCCTCATGATAATTGCTATCCTGGAGAGGATCCCTATCCACTAGTGTGTTGGTAGGATCATTAACAAAAATCACAAGTTCAGCTGCTCAGGGAGTGGATAGAGTGTCCTTTGGAGCTTCTGGAGGAACAAACTATGGAGCTGATAGAGGAGTGACTTGTGGAGGTGCTGGAGGAATGACATAACCCGCTGCTGGCGGAATGATATGAGTTGGGTCTCGAGGAGGGTCCTCAAGAAAGTCAGGTGGATTCAACGATAAATATTGTGGTCACATGCCATAGGCTTCAATTTCTACCCTATTAGGATGCATGAGATTATTGAGATCGATGGGAGGTAATGGAACATGGAGGACCTATGGCTACCCCTACTATCCTTGTGGAGAATGGACATGATTGTTTCGAAGATCACTGTCATCCGTACGTCATTTTTCAAGATGCTCAACAAGGATCTCATCAATGAAATTTTTTCTACAAGCTACTGGAGAAAAGTGGCATTAGAAAGATGAACCTTCATCTTTTTCATGACATCAGACAGATCAGAGGTCTTGTAGGGTCCAATCTGATTCTTATATTTTTTTTTCATTGTTACCAAAAGGCATTGAGGTGGAGGAATCTCCCAAGCCAAGTGTCTAACTATACAAGAGAGTTGCAACACTTGGGGGTCCATCATTTTATGTGTTGTCCCAAGGGAAAGGTACTCTCCTCCAGAACCTATGCTAATTCCCACTTCCGGATGTATATCAGGGATAGTCAAGTTTACTTCAATAGTACCTGGAGACATATCATTGATGTCACTAGGTAGGTTCACTTGCTTCATGATGGGACTAAATTGGAGAGTTACATACATTCCCTAGCCAAAGATCCCAATGATTGGGGTTTCCTATTAAATAATATTATGGATCATAGAGATTCTTTGAATTCATTATTACTGAAGGGTCTTGTGATAACCAGGTGATGTATGGTTTTGAGACATGAGAAGCGTTGCTAACTCAACCATGTGACAATTCTCACCGATGTCATCTCAATGATTCTAGATCATTGGATATGCCAACTAATGGTTATGTAGGGTGGATATGCATTGCCTATATATTATATAAGAATCAAATGACCTCATCTTGTGTAAGAGACTCTGGAATGTCAAAGTTGGGATTAATGGTCAGCCATAACTTCTTAGACAATTTATTGGTGTCTAGAGTGTCACATGAGCTTCTCTGTTCATAAGCGGGATCAGACTCTTCATTTTCCCATTATTTGACTCAGGGTGGATGAGGAACCGGTAACAGAATTACTATGAAATTTTTTGGTAGTAGACTATCTAGTTGAGAAGTTTCTGCATGATCCAACTTTTCATCACTTATTGGGTTATCTCTCAGAGGTGGTACCGACTACATCATCAATTTCATATTGGATGGTGTATTTAAAACCACCTCATGAGAAAGGTAATCAGATATTGGTTGTGAGTTTGGTGGGTTCTTATTATCTAGAAAACCCTATAATACTTTATGTGATCTTGTTATGAGGTAGAGAATGAAACTGGTGATGATATAAGGAGCATTGAGGCATGACCCTAGAAGGGATCCAAATTTTATTCTCCCCACATATACCTGCAAATGGATTTGGGGATCTGGTGTATCTCACCTTTCGGAATGGAAAAACATAGACACCGGGCTCCAACCCCAGTCTTTAATGAGAAAGGATTGGGGTGAAGGCTCCATTATTGAGTCACATTTCTCTTTATAATATGATAAGTGGACTGGACTAACAATGTTATGGTGCTTCTTAGATTTATTCCATCAGTGGTGATGGTTCACCCTTATACCACGGTATGACACTTTAGGGCAGGGTAAATCTTTGGCATGGGGACAAACTTCATGTAGGTTGGTGTTGGAGTAGAGAGGGACTTTTCTTGGGCTAGTTATGGCATGGGGAGGACCTTCATCAAAGTGAGAAGGTACTCTACTGGGACTACTGTGAGAGTAGGGAGGACCTCTGCTGAAGCTGGTACGAAACTTGGGTGGACCTCCATGCTGGGTATGAGAGTGGGAAGGACCTCTGCTTTGGTGAAATGAGGTGTGAGGAAAAATAAGAAAATTTTCAAATACAACACGGGGAGGACCTCTAGGTTGGTGAGCTTGAGTGTGAGGAGGACTTATGTACAAGTTATTGGATCCTCGGGGAGGACACTCACAGTGATGAGTGTTGGAGTGAGGAGGACCCATACTTGAGCTAGTGATAACATGGGGAGGACTTCCATATTGGTTTTATGTGACATAGGGAGGTCCTCAATGATGGTTGGAAGTTGTATCATGAGTATGACCTTTATACTGATCAAACTAGAGCCAGGGAGGACCTTCAAGTTGTCTTTTGATGAAGTGGGTAGGACCTCTGCATTGATGGTTTCTGGAGTGGGGAGGACCTCCTCTTGAGCTTAGAATAGCATGAGGAGGACCTTTACATTGATGATCTGTGACATGGAGAGGGCCTCTATATTCGGAATCATAGGAATAAAGAGGACCTCTATACTAGATGTCGAAAATATGGACAGGACCTCCACTTGGATGAATGTTGGATGCACTGGGGGGACCTCCACGGTGATGAGTGCTAGAGTAGGGAAGACCTTCACTATGGTTGAAGATAGTATGGGGAGGGCCTTCATACCGGATCTCATCATCACATGTTATCCCATAAAAGCTACTGGATATGCAAGTGATCAAAAGATTCAACCCATCCTACACATGGTGTGGCTGAGGACTGAATTCTGACTAAGTGTTGATGAATCCATGTTATTTGATAACGATTATCTAGTGGAATGAACCAGAGGTAGAATGGACAACATTAGATGCAGAAGATGATTCCCTATAACAAGCATCATCTTGAAATTTCTCCCAACTCTATCATCGGGTCGTCCATGCCGGGGGTAGCAGAGCAGTGGTATAGACCTCATGTTCATCGCCATAAGAGACAAGTTGTTGGTAGCGTTGATGTGGCCTGGTGAGATCCCTCCTTGGAGGCTCCATAGTAGTAATCGCAATCGGAGTGACCTTGGAATCACCTACCTCATTGGTCTAGGTGACTAATTCATAACAGTGCTCTTGGAAGGGGATCCCAATGTAGTTGAATGTACGCATTGAGAGTAAGGCCTCACCATGTGGCCCTTGGGGTAGCAGTGATAGTGAGGTGTAGAAGCCTCCAGGTCCTAACATGCCATGTACCTCATGGGAATAACCTCTTCTATCTCATACATTCATTCAAGTGCATTGATCTACCTCCTTTAAACTATTTCCAAGGGTGATATGGGGCGTGTTCACCCAATCTCTTTGGCCATAAATGACATCATGGTAGAGGCGGAGTCACATGGGGTTGCTGCATTGTTGTTCCTCCAGCCCATACATATGTAGGAGGAGGCGATTGGTTTCTTATAGCTTGGGTCCTACAAAGAAGGAAGATTAAACTATCAGTATGAATTTTAGGAAAGTAATTACCAATTCTCAATATATATTTCATGTTCCATGGTTCGATAGAGATATCAATGCTCAAGATGTTGCAGACCATAATTCCTAATGATTAACTACCACATTCTCTAGTTAATTCCATGCTAGGACCAATATTTTCTTAGAGGGACCTGGCATCAGATAGCTAGATCATGTGACATGATTATTTTCTAATGTATCAAATTTTAATAATCCCTATATTAAGGATAAGTGTTTCATGTTGGTTTCACCATTTCCATTCCTGATGATTTTATTCGGGGTGCGCCGCTCACATGTTTTTTTGTTTATTTTATCACTGATGGTGTATTCTACCCCACATTCACTCTTTACAAAGGCAGGAGGTATTTATCACATCATCAAATATGTTTTCGTCTTGATCAAAATGGGATGATGGTATTTAATTCCCTCCTTCCATGGACTCCTCCTCAGAATTTGTCGCCAAGTTCGGGTCTCCCTTACAGATTAGTATGTTGTTTATGAAACAACTTCTTAGTGCCATCTCTTTGTGGATGATAATTAATTATTTTGCTTCAATCTGCACATTCCAAGGATTCAATTTAGGTTATCAGCCTTTAGTTAATATAGTAATCAAATTTGGCACCACTAGCATGTCTGGATGCAGGAACACTAGAAAACCTATATTCATCCTCATAAGAGGGCTTCTCAAGGGTGTGGAAACCCAATTCATTCCACATCGATCATAGGGTATTTTATGCTATAGGATCATCTTATGAGGGTTTTCTCATGAAACCCATGTTATAAATGGGGTATTATATGAGTTTAATGTCTTGTGAAGATGGAGGGTTGCGTTTTTAATGTCGGGTAGAGATGGAATGGACTGATCAGAACACTTATGAAGGTAGATCAGATTGGTACATCCCTATGAGGGATCACCTGGAAGGTTTATTATATGGATGGATTAAAAGGCCAAATGTGGATGGACCCAAGAGTTGTGTGTCCCATAAATTGAATATGTCACATGCTAAAGGGGTATATCCCTAGGAGGGAAGCACTGAAGTTTACCAAATGGATGATTCAAGATTCCCAATGAGGATGGACCCAGAACAACATGTCTCACAAAGGGAAGGTTCCAAAATGTTAAGGATGATCAAGAAACCACTAAGGGTGGATCAAGGTGGTGTAACCCAGTGATGAGAACACCAAGTTTTACCATTTTTATGGGATTTAACCTCGTGGAGGCTTCCTATGATTCTTTTTTAGAATACAGGGATCAAAACCCACATATATTGGAAGGGATGGTGTGGGGTGTATGCACTAAGACTTCCCTTAGCAAGAAGATCACTCTTTGTCGGATTATTATTGGTGTGGGGATTATGTATGAAGACTTTTTGGGTGTTTCTAGTAGAAGAGATGGTGTGGTTGGTGCTTACACCCTAATATTCCATATATGGATGACGTGATCCCAATGAGATAAGGGTGAGATTATGAATGAGATTACAGGGGATTACGCATAGGAGCTGTCTAGATGAATGGTGTGATCCCACAAATATGCTAAAGCCCAAATATGAATCAGTATGGATTTAAATGTAGTGGGAGAAATGGATTTGTTTTTTATGGTGTTGGTCTTTTTCCTCGGGGGTGTTTTCTACATATCCTAGTTGTTTGGGAATCAAATTCCATGTAGTTATGAAAGGGGATTGGGCTTATATATAAGGTGGATGTATGTGTGAAGCCTACTCTGAACACCACTGAGGGTGGATCATGGAGGTTCACCCCTATGAGGGGGCAACAAATATTATCTTTGGTTGTGATTGAACCTCAAGGAGCCTTCCCATGCATCCAATTTAGATGATAGGGATCAAAATACACATTGTTTGGATAGATGATGGTGAAGAGATTATGCATGGAAGTCACCTTTATGAATTCTATTATGGTAAATAATAACCTCTAAGTACATGAGATTCATGATCAATGTGACAAACAAGAGGAACTAGTAGACCATACAGTCACATCACAGAAGATGCATCAATGGGTGGTAGAATGGGGCACATGCATAGAAGCAGCCTAAAGAGGATAACTTTTTGTAGGAGGAGGATGTCATTCCACGTGAGTAATCTCTCATTGCATGTCAATTTTACACAGATGATCCTATTGAAGGTGTGTTGGGTCTTATGTGGAGACTGGATGAAGTGCACATCGCGACGAATCCCAAAGGGAGAGAGATGGCGGATTGAGAAGGCACAAGTGAAAGGATCCTAGTCACATATGCTCATTGATCCTCTCTTACCTTCCACACATGTATAAATCATAGTTTAACATCATTTTATGGGGACGTTGGTTCTAGGTAATTTAACATCATGTAGCTTAGACGTGGGGGAACTCACTTCTCACCCATTGGACTTACGTATCAGATACCCTCCTACACATGGGGAAGGGAAGACATCAGAAATTCCTGATGGGAGAAAGTTAGATGATTGGAAAATAGCGAGGTCAATATTATCATTCTTATGATGAAATGAAATATGAATTATCTTAACTATTCTGAAAATCAAGAGGTAGGAAAATGTAATAAGGAACACTGCATGAGGGACCAAAAAGTCACTATGTGCAATCGTAGGGGGATTCACAGATTGGGTGCACTCAATATGTGGGAGTTGCGCTGAAAAGGGGCTAAAACATGGTGGTTTAGAGTAAATAAAAAACATATAGCTTAAGGTAAGGGGTTCACACAATATTGGAGGATTTCATGAAAAATAGAGGGTCTTGAGTGAAATATCGGTATGCACAGGGGTATGTCGTGCCTGCAAGAGGAGTCATTGCATGCAATTTCCTTAGTCAAAAAAAGAAATGGGTGAGGGTAAATCCCTAGTGGTACAACATGAGGGTGAACCCATAGGGGACCTATTTCACAAGATCCTATACCTTGAGGGGTTCATGGTTTGCAGGCTGATGGGGAAGATGCAATCTTGTTCATATGGGAGTGATGGTTCGACATCAAGATCATTTCTTCAAAAGAAGGGGGAACCTTAATATATATATATATATGAAAAATACATTGTAGGGGAAAGAATGATTGAAGTCACATAAGTGGGTTTTTTAAGGTCGCATTGGGCACATAAGATTCTTACATGTTGGTCAGCCTTTTACGTGTCACCCTCTTCACTTTTTAGCATCTTCCTTGGCCATTTTCAGGTGGCTGGGAAAAAATAATGATTTTTTATGTCTTATTGGGAAGATAAAGTTCTTATGTAAATATTTTTATCAAACGTGCAGCATCTAAATCTTGGGTGTAGGACCCTTGGCATTCAGAGAATGTTCTGGTGAGTTCAAGGGTGTCTTCAGCTTCCTCAAAGATGACTATTTGTAGCTTCAAGAAAAACTTTTCAACAACATAGATAAAAAAAACTTTTTTGGATATTGGAGTTGAAGTGAACACTCTTATTGAAATAACGTGTGATAAATTGAGTGTTATTAAAATTAATAAAAAAATTCCATCATTCAACAAATATAATTAAGATTAAATATAACTTACTAATTTAGAATGTTAATTAAGGGTTAGTAAGACTGAATTACATGTATAAATAAAGTCAATTTTCAGGCATACTTATAATTTTAATATCTATATAAGTGTTTGAGAATCATCGATTGGGACTTGGAGATAATCTATCTCTATCCAATTTGATGAATTTAGATAAAGGACCTCCACTTATCTATAGTGTTATTCTATATGGTTTTGTTGGTTATGTTACTATTTATATTTTTTGAAACTGAAATATAGTTCTCTTTGGTTTCATTGACAAATGGAGCGATATAGACCAATTCAGGAGAAGATTTAGCTCCATATAATTTAAAGGGGAAGATAATACCATGTAAGGGTGTTGAAGCGGTTTTTATATTTTATTAGCAAAGGAACATCTATTCCATGTTGACTAAGGTTGTTAAATTTTTTTCCTTTGAAAATGTGTTAGGTAAGAGTATGTGAATAATTAATCATGGGGAATTCATTGAAGGTGTATTGGAATTTATAAAGAATAAGTGATGATGATGATTATTGAGAGCCATGTAATTTTTTTGGTTCTAGTAACATGTGGTGATTAATGTATCTATGATTCAAAAAATGGTGTCTATAGAATCATTTCACAAAGTGGTTATTACTAAGTGGTTTCATGAGTGGATCACTGTAACAGCCCGCGATTTTATGAAAAATATTCTTTTTAATTTTATTAATGTCTTGTGTTGTACGCTACACCAAAAAGAGCTTGCACAACACGCATCCTTGACTTGCCTTGCATTACACGCAATCGCAACCTTCCTCGATAGCATGTGTAGTACGCAATACTGAGTTTCACGAAACAACGATATGCTATTAAAATATTATTAAAACTAGCCGTTATGAATAGTAAAAACCACTTTTTAAAATTTTAGAAATTTTAGCTCTCAAAATGGACTTCATTTTTGGATTCGGAGTATCGAATTTAGCCTAAGGTGAAATTTTGGTACTTTTTGGATAACTTTCATATTCTGATGAATAGTGAAAATTACTAAATTATAATTAAAAACAACTTTTTTAATCGAAATAATTAATAGTGATAAATTATTAATTTGAGTGGTTTTAAAGTATATTTAGAATATATTTTTAAAATTTAATACAATGTTGGTCATTGAATGTAATTTCACATTTAAACCAGACATAATCAAGTGTCAATCTTTTGATAGATATTGTTTCTTAAAAACACGCTATTTGTTTTAACAACGGGATTTAATTATAAAATTAATTAATGCAACTTCTATGTTATGAATTTGGTGAAATAGAATTCATTTTTGAATTCGGAATATGAAATATAGCTTAGGATGAAATTTTGGCATTGTTCTGAAAAACATCAATTTTTGATGAATAGTGAAACTACTAAGTGGTAGTTAAAAAACTGAATTTTTCATAAAACTTAATTTTACCGCTTCTGTGAATGGAATTTCAAAAATCCGAGAGACACGGTTGATATCAGTAAGTAAAATGTGGTTCAATGAGATAAAAATAATTTTTGGTGAATAGTAACTTTTTATTTTTATTTACCACGGTTAAAAGTAAATAGGGTAATTAAGGGTAAAAATGATATTAATATTACCCTAACACATGTCCTAATCCTATTGGACAAGTGTATCTCGACCAAAAACAACCTTAAGTGTAAAATATTATCATTTAGGCCCACTTGAATTAGATTAGGACATTTATTATTATTTAATTCAAAGAAGAGTTAAAAGAGTTAAAATCAAAGTTTATTTACTAAAACATTTTTAATATAGAGTTATACATAAGATAAATTCGATTGTAAATATTCATTAGAAAGCTAAAAAGAGTTCCTACATTATGGTAGTTTATTTTTAATATTTAGACATCAAATAATTTAATTTATTTATGACACAAAGATTATGCAGTAATTATCTTATTAATGGAATATTGACATAATTGATATTATAAATACCTAAATAAATGTAATTTAAGACTTTTTATGAATTACACTAATTTTCTAGGTTACTATGATATATTATCGATTATTTAATCAACTTGGTTGGAACATATAATTCTGTTATGACCTTCACAAAAATCATATATCAAATAGTGTCAAAATTGACACAAAATATTTTTTTAATCAAATATTATATTATTAATTGTTATTTTATTCCTAAAAATTTAAGGTTCGGCCAAATGACTTAGATAAGGATATATATATTAATAATAAACAATTTGGGGTTTTTTTGGCATGTTATAGTAAGTTTATTAACCATATAGTGTAAGAGAACAAAAAGACACGGTAAAAGTTAAATTATTTAACTTAGAGTTAAATATAATTGATAAGGTTAAAATAATAACCTAAACTTGTCTAAATCCTATTGGTTGATAGGAGTTCGACCCATCCCCACTTTAGCTTCGAAATAAGACCCTTTGGAACCATTATAAACCGATTTTGACTTTAATATAAAATAATATTTTGAGATATTCCTAAGGTGCCCCTCTCCTCCCTTATAAAAGGAGACCTCCTCCCCCTCCTCCTCACACCAATTTGAGCACTCAAGCTCGGACAACCCCTGCCAAAATCCCTTCTCCACTTCCCTAGAATAATCCTAGAGGTCCTGGTATTCTTCAAAGACCAATCTTAGTTCCCTAAGTGGAGGATTGAAAGAGGCGTTTCAAAGAAGAGGTAATAACCATTACTGATCTTTTCAATTTCATTCATCTTCAACTTCTTCTTCTTTAGTTGTTTCATGACAAAGTAATAACATCAGTATTACTTACATACTGATATGTTATTATAAATATGAAACAACCCTAATTCACCTTCTATCCATCCTACGGAAAAATAAAATCACCGCGCGTGCGTACGTACGGAATACCGTCTCCACGCCGTGGTGTAATCTATTTTCCGCCACCACCTTAATTGGATGGGTATAATGGTTTAATGAGTAACTATATATGATTATTATAAAGTGATATTGATACTGAAATAGTATACATACACTTCAACACAATTCCACGACCATGGGAACGATATCGTCGCTCGTGCGTACGTACGGACTACCGTCTCCACGACGCGATGAGATTCATTCTCCATGTTAACCATTTAAGAATGATTATAAAGTATATATAAGAAGAAAATAATGAAATATATGACATTATAAAGCTACTGGATTTATGTATATATATATATATATATGTATGTAATCTACTTACTTCCATTCAAGACAATAAGGAAAGGAAAACAGCGTTCATGCGTACGTACGGACTACCGTCTCCATGAACGGTGTTTTTCATTTCATTTATCTATCTATTATATATATATATACTGAATATATATGATATAAAAATCATATTTTATATTCTGGAAGTAAGTAAATCATGATATAAGTAATAATAATGTCAAGAACAACAAGTCAAAACACCTACGATAAATGAAACGATTTTACCCAAAACGCTTCTTTAACATGGAATTTACAAAAGAACGGGTAATATAATGTCATAAGTGAACCATATATGATATCATAACAATGAATATGATTCTGTAATAAGTCAATGACATTATTTAAATCATTATACAGAAGGATCGGACACATACGAAGCAAATCTGACCTAAGGTAAGGGAAATATCACAATCTCATTTTTATCTGAGATTGTTTATTCGTAAATATTTACTGGGGTGTATTTTATCATCCACATCCATGTTTCATCAATATGTAATATTATTTCCATCCACCTACAATTGTTTAAATCCATTTTTACCCTTCGGTGAGTTTTTATTAATATGTATTAAAGGAATCTTTTGTCGTTTTTCGTATGAGGTACTTTTTGACTTTTCCGACAAAAGTACGAAGAATGTTTTTTTTAACTTATACGGCATGAATGGATTTTTAAAACATTATTTCCAAGAAGCTTCCTTTACAAGTTTTTAAGTTTTTTTTAATCAACTTCTTTTAGTTTTAAATTGTAAGACATGTTAAGAAAGGAAAATGTTTTTGAAGTAGAAAGGATATTTTCCTCAAGAATGGATTTCAAGTGTTTTATCAAAATTATTTTCCATCTAAGATAATAAATGGTTCTGTTTCTATCCCTATTATTACATGGATTTGATTATGTTGTGATTGAAATATTTTTATGAATTCCTTTATCTTATATGAATTGTTTTATGATGTCATGTTGTTTAAGAATCCCATTTTTATTACATGGGTTATGCAATGATGTATGATTTATGATTTTGTGGCACACATAAGAATGGTATCATTATGAGATGGGTGGGACCTATATCTCCCTCCAATAAATTGGGTAAAGATTTTATATCTCATGAGACAGAAATGGCTGGAATGGTAGGTTATACCGGTTCAGTGAAACAGGACTGAAACGAGGGTTACTCGATTCAGAAAGGGACTTTGTCCACTAAGATAGTCTTGGCAATTAGTCTTGACTAACAAGAAATGATTCTCTATGATTATGTGTGTATGCCACAAAGTTTCATGTTTTAAGTTATGATTATTGTGATTACATTTCACTACCATGATTTATCCCATGTTATGAAATTATGCTCTCTTTTGCAGGTTATGATTTCCAAAATGTTATGTTCTTATGAATACGATGTGATTGATATTTCTTTGGTTTACCCTTACTGAGAATTTGAGGTCACCCTTTTATGTTTTCTTTTCCCCAGGATATAAAGAAAGGTTTTAGGTAAAAAAAGGAAGATCTTTATGGGAGATATTTAAGATCTTTCACCACGATTAGAAGATTACGTTCCGAGTTTCCAAAGACACTAAACTATTACGATCCTTGTGTGTGTGTTTTTGTTATGTACTAAGTATTCCGCAAATGTAATGTAATGTCAATGTACGTCAGGCTTCGGGTCTCTATAGTTGGTATCAGAGGAAAAGGAGGTAGGAATGTATCCGATCCTTGGGAACTCTCACATGTGAGCGTTGGACGAAGAATGGCTCTCCGCCCAAGGGCTTCATGAGGAAATGGCTGCCACTGGGGATGGTGGTGTGTCCCGCCCAGGGGGTGTAGCCGCCCATGGAGTGCCCTGATAGGTATCAATTATAATCCACTGGAAGTAATTCCAGACCTTTATAGTTGGTATCAGAGGAAAGTTTTAGTCAACCTTTGGAAACTAGGATGCGAAAACGTTAGTGAGATCCCTAGGGATATTTCTACGGTATGTCTAGGGATGTCCCTAAGGTTAAGTATACGTATAGGTTATAGTACTAGAACTACGCTAACGATCATAGAATTAAACCTAAGATGTTAGATATTGAAGGTACTTCCCCTTTATTATGTTGTTTTCCCTAGCATGATTTTTTCCTCTCACACTATTCTTTTTGGGTTTTAGACGATGGCTGGAACCCGAAGGAACCGTGTTGATCAATGCAATGGACAATGCAATTATTGTCCTCCTGAACAAACAAATTTTATGGGAGATGGAGTGAAAAATCTTATTGCTATACTTACACAAGCTATGAATCATTCTGGACTTCCAAATGAGCAGAGAAGGGAACAATATTCTATTGAGTCCTTCATGAGGCAACGTCCACCTTCTTTTAGTGGGTCTTCTGATCCACTTGTTGCTGAACAATGGATCAGTACCACTGAAAAGATATTTTCAGTTCTTCAATGTTCTGAACATGATAAAGTCATCTTAGCAGTATATCGTTTGGAAGGAGAAGCTGATCAATGGTGGAATCTTATCAAGAATACAAGGCAAAGAGATGAAATTGAGTCCATGAAATGGGACGAGTTCAAGAACATATTTTTCAATAAGTACTTCCCTCGTATTCTTCGAACAAATATGGAGAAGGAGTTTCTTGAACTAAAGCAAAAAGATGATGAATCTGTTGGTATATATGAAGCGAATTTTATAAGACTTGCAAGGTATGCATCTGGCATTATCATCCAACCTGAAAGTAAAGTTGATCGATTTTTCAGTGGCTTAAAACCAAGTCTTCGAAGGGCATTAGCTATAAGAGACTTCAGTAGCTATGAAGAAATTGTGCGTTGTGCTATCAAGGCAGAAATGGAAGTTGGTGTTACATATCCATCTCATGGTTTTGACAAGAAACGAAAGATGGAGTTCAAGGAGAAATCTTAGAATAATGGTGAAAATAAGATGAATGTTTCCTTATGCACAAAGTGTGGAAAGAATCATGGTGGAGATTGTCTTAAAGGGACTAGAAAATGTTTTAAGTGTGGAAAAGAAGGTCATCGAGCAGCTGAGTGTCGAAGTAATGGAAAAAGGGTTTCTAATGATGTGAACAAAGCAAACACTGCAGAGAACGCACCACCAACACTTCAATGTTTCAAGTGCAAGGAGATGGGACATTATGCCAATAAATGCCCTAATCCAAGGGTTAGTGATGATCAACATGAGCAACCACTGAAGGCAAAGGACAAAGGGAAGTCACATGCGATCACTATTGGCAATGTTGAATATGAAAACGATGTGGTGGAATGATTAAGTGTTTATGTAATGGGATTCCAAAATAATGTTGTATCATTGAGTATTGCAATATTTATTGATGTGGTATTCAAAGTGATTGAGATATTTTTTTGGAAATAAGATGATATGCGCATAATGAAGGGAAAACGAGAAAATGAAATGTTTAATAGTATTCATGAGCTCATGATTGATATAAGGACTAAGTGATATCATGGTTTGAGTATATAGAATTTTGAGGATTTTGGTATGTGGAAAGTGTTAACTTTAAACTGCATTCATGTTTTCACTAAGGTATTCAAGAGAATACATGATTAAGGACTTTGAATGTTTAGAATGTGACCAACAAGACATATCTTATGGGGATCAACGATGGTATTAAATCTCTGGTAATTGTTTTCACTATATTATGAGAGTGGACTGCAGTATTATGTGTAAGCCTAAAGATTGGAATGGATTATGTTGGATATAAGTTATTATTGTTTAAGGATAGAAGTTTTTTTTAGAAAAAGGACAACCTGTAGGACGGGCGACAACCCATCACGTCGGACAGGGTTGTGGGAATCGAACCCACAACCGAAATGCGACTGGCCTTTATCGCCTACCACTGGCCTACAGGAAGTCCCTGTTTAGTAGAAACTAGTTTTATTTTATTAAGCGGTATGATATATGAAGTATAAGTTCATTTTTGGAACCATATACGATTAATCTAACCATAAGATGAACTTATAACTTTTCAAACCTTTTGTTTGAGACAGATGGAATGACCCATCATTCTATTACATGATCTGCTAAGACATCACGAACAACAAATTCAACTTCATTTATTTAAGATATGAAGTGGAAATTGTTCAAGGCACGAACAACAGTGAGATTGTACCAAAATAAAGTAAGTATTTATTCTAATTCAAATTTTCAACTTTAGGGAAATGATCTTGAAAACCAAAAATGTTGTCTTGGTGATCTTATACCTGATGAATCAGATGGTACCTTATATCATCACAAATCTATGGATTTGTGATTACTGGATTTTCCATAGTCATGTTCTCTACCACTCTCCATCAGAACATGATGGTTAGATTTCCCTTCCATATCCATATTTTCACCTATGTAAAAACCCAGTGACTAGTTTATTTGGGTAACCGTTACGTTTCATACTTTTGTTTTTAAAGATTGGTTTTGATATTTCTTTTTATGATGTGGGCTTCTATTAAAGAAACTTTTGAATAATAAACCATTTATAACCCCGACGAATTTCGAGGGCGAAATTCATTTTAAGGGGGGTAGAATGTAACAGCCCGCGATTTTATGAAAAATATTCTTTTTAGTTTTATTAATGTCTTGTGTTGTACGCTACACCAAAAAGAGCTTGCACAACACGCATCCTTGACTTGCCTTGCATTACACGCAATCGCAACCTTCCTCGATAGCGTGTGTAGTACGCAATACTGAGTTTCACGAAACAACGATATGTTATTAAAATATTATTAAAACTAGCCGTTATGAATAGTAATAACCACTTTTTAAAATTTTAGAAATTTTATCTCTCAAAATGGACTTCATTTTTGGATTCGGAGTATCGAATTTAGCCTAAGGTGAAATTTTGGTACTTTTCGGATAACTTTCATATTCTGATGAATAGTGAATATTACTAAATTATAATTAAAAACAACTTTTTTAATCAAAATAATTAATAGTGATAAATTATTAATTTTAGTGGTTTTAAAGTATATTTAGAATATATTTTTAAAATTTAATACAATGTTGGTCATTGAATGTAATTTCACATTTAAACCAGACATAATCAAGTGTCAATCTTTTGATAGATATTGTTTCTTAAAAACACGCTATTTGTTTTAACAATGGGATTTAATTATAAAATTAATTAATGCAACTTCTATGTTATTAATTTGGTAAAATAGACTTCCTTTTTGAATTCGGAATATGAAATATAGCTTAGTATGAAATTTTGGCATTGTTCTGAAAACATCAATTTTTGATGAATAGTGAAACTACTAAGTGGTAGTTAAAAAACTGAATTTTTCATAAAACTTAATTTTACCGCTTCTGTGAATGGAATTTCAAAAATAAGAGAGACACGGTTGATATTAGTAAGTAAAATGTGGTTCAATGAGATAAAAATAATTTTTGGTGAATAGTAACTTTTTATTTTTATTTACCACGGTTAAAAGTAAATAGGGTAATTAAGGGTAAAAATGATATTAATATTACTCTAAAACATGTCCTAATCCTATTGGACAAGTGTATCTCGACAAAAAACAACCTTAAGTGTAAAATATTATCATTTAGGCCCACTTGAATTAGATTAGGACATTTATTATTATTTAATTCAAAGAAGAGTTAAAAGAGTTAAAATCAAAGTTTATTTACTAAAACATTTTTAATATAGAGTTATACATAAGATAAATTCGATTGTAAATATTCATTAGAAAGCTAAAAAGAGTTCCTACATGATGGTAGTTTATTTGTAATTTTTAGACATCAAATAATTTAATTTATTTATGACACAACGATGATGCAGTAATTATCTTATTAATGAAATATTGACATAATTGATATTATAAATACCAAAATAAATGTAATTTAAGACTTTTTATGAATTCCACTAATTTTCTAGGTTACTATGATATATTATTGTTTATTTAATCAACTTGGTTCGAACATATAATTCTTTTATGACTTTCACAAAAATCATATATCAAATAGTGTCAAAATTGACAAAAAATAGTTTTTAAATGAAATATTATATTATTAATTGTTATTTTATTCCTAAAAATATAAGGTTAGGCCAAATGACTTAGATAAGGATATATATATTAATAATAAACAATTTGGGGTTCTTTTGGCATGTTATAGTAAGTTTATTAACCATATAGTGTAAGAAAACAAAAAGACACGGTAAAAGATAAATTATTTAACTTAGAGTTAAATCTAATTGATAAGGTTAAAATAATAACCTAAACTTGTCTAAATCCTATTTGTTGATAGGATTTCGACCCATCCCCACTTTAGCTTCGAAATAATACCCTTTGGAACCATTATAAACCGATTTTGACTTTAATATAAAATAATATTTTGAGATATTCCTAAGGTGCCCCTCTCCTCCCTTATAAAAGGAGACCTCCTCCCCCTCCTCCTCACACACATTTGAGCACTCAAGATCGGCCAACCCCTGCCAAAATCTCTTCTCCACTTCCCTAGAATAATCCTAGAGGTCCTGGTCTTCTTCAAAGACCAATCTTAGTTCCCTAAGTGGAGGATTCAAAGAGGCGTTTCAAAGAAGAGGTAATAACCATTACCGATCTTTTCAATTTCATTCATCTTCAACTTCTTCTTATTTAGTTGTTTCATGAAAAAGTAATAACATCAGTATTACTTACATACTGATATGTTATTATAAATATGAAACAACCCTAATTCACCTTCTATCCATCCTACGGAAAAATGAAATCACCGCGCGTGCGTAGGTACGGAATACCGTCTCCACGTCGTGGTGTAATCTATTTTCCGCCACCACCTTAATTGGATGGGTATAATGGTTTAATGAGTTACTATATATGATTATTATAAAGTGATATTTATACTGAAATAGTATACATACACTTCAACACAATTCCACGACCATGGGAACGATATCATCGCTCGTGCGTACGTACGGACTACCGTCTCCACGACGCGATGAGATTCATTCTCCATGTTAACCATTTAAGAATGATTATAAAGTATATATAAGAAATAATAATGAAATATATGACATTATAAAGCTACTGGATTTATGTATATATATATATGTATGTAATCTACTTACTTCCATTCAAGACAATAAGGAAAGGAAAACAGCGTTCATGCGTACGTACGGACTACCGTCTCCATGAACGGTGTTTTTCATTTCATTTATCTATCTATTATATATATATATACTAAATATATATGATATATAAATCATATTTTATATTCTGGAAGTAAGTAAATCATGATATAAGTAATAATAATGTCAAGAACAACAAGTCAAAACACCTACGATAAATGAAACGATTTTACCCAAAACGCTTCTTTAACATGGAATTTACAAAAGAACGGGTAATATAATGTCATAAGTAAACCATATATGATATCATAACAATGAATATGATTCTATAATAAGTCAATGACATTATTTAAATCATTATACAGGAGGTTCGGACACATACGAAGCAAATCGGACCTAAGGTAAGGGAAATATCACAATCTCATTTTTATCCGAGATTGTTTATTCGTAAGTATTTACTGGGGTGTATTTTATCATCCACATCCATGTTTCATCAATATGTAATATTATTTCCATCCACCTACAATTTTTTAAATCCATTTTTACCCTTTGGTGAGTTTTTAGTAATATGTATGAAAGGAATCTTTTGTCATTTTTCGTACGAAGTACTTTTTGACTTTTCCGACAAAAGTATGAAGAATGTTTTTTTTAACTTATACAGAATGAATGGATTTTTAAAACATTATTTCCAAGAAGCTTCCTTTAAAAGTTTTCAAGTTTATTTTTAATCAACTTCTTTTAGTTTTAAATTGTAAGACATGTTAAGAAAGGAAAATGTTTTTGAAGTAGAAAGGATATTTTCCCCAAGAATGGATTTCAAGTGTTTTATCAAAATTATTTTCCATATAAGATAATAAAGGGTTTTGTTTCTATCCCTATTATTACATGGATTTGATTATGTTGTGATGGAAATATTTTTATGAATTCCTTTATCTTATATGAATTGTTTTATGATGTCATGTTGTTTAAGAATCCCATTTTTATTACATGGGTTATGCAATGATGTATGATTTATGATTTTGTGGCACACATAAGAATGGTATCATTATGAGATGGGTGGGACCTATATCTCCCTCCAATGCATTGGGTAAAGATTTTATATCTCATGAGATAGACATGGCTGGAATGGTAGGTTATACCGGTTCAGTGAAACAGGACTGAAACGAGGGTTACTCGATTCAGAAAGGGACTTTGTCCACTAAGATAGTCTTGGAAATTAGTCTTGACTAACAAGAAATGATTCTCTATGATTATGTGTATATGACACAAAGTTTCATGTTTTATGTTATGATTATTGTGATTACATTTCACTACCATGATTTATCCCATGTTATAAAATTATGCTCTCTTTTGCAGGTTATGATTTCCAAAATGTTATGTTCTTATGAATACGATGTGATTGATATTTCTTTGGTTTACCCTTACTGAGCATTTGAGCTCACCCTTTTATGTTTTCTTTTCCCCAGGATATAAAGAAAGGTTTTAGGTAAAAAAAAGGAAGATCTTTATGGGAGATATTGAAGATCTTTCACCACGATTATAAGATTACGTTCCGAGTTTCCAAAGACACTAAAATATTACGATCCTTGTGTGTGTGTTTTTGTTATGTACTAAGTATTCCGAAAATGTAATGTAATGTCAATGTACATCAGGATTTGGGTCTCTACAATCACAGTAATCAATTAAGTATTTCAAGGTGAAATATTCATTTAAATCTTGCTTCTAATAGGCATATTGAATCATGTGAGATCAAAGTTTATTTTTAGTAAATCATTGAATACCCATTCTAGGATTGAAGGTTTACGCTAGTAGATGGTGGTTGAAAATAATGTTTTTAGTTGGAGATGTGACATTTTTTTATCAAAAAAACAATAATGGGATATTAATATAAAAAATAATTTCAAGAATTTTTTACTTGTTTTTATTGACAAAAAATGTGGATATCATCTAATACACTCATAAAAATTATAAAGAGTCATTATATGAGGGTTGGATAAGTTTAGAAGAGGATTGAAGATATTTTAGCCCAGAAGATAGAAATCATGATACAGAATTAATGATTACTCCATGATATGACATTCCACACTGTGAGAAGGACCCTAAGGTTTTTCAATGAATCATTTATAGAAAGAGATGAAGGGTTGTACTATATATGAAGTGGGATAAATCATATTAGGGTATAAGTGATTAAATTTTGGTATTTTAGGAACTGTATGACATTGAAAAATCTATGTTTTTGTTGTAAAGAATTAATTTGCACCGTGATGGATGAATCCATGAAAATTTAATGTTTCTCTATTTTGAGACATTATGCCATTGTTTAGTTGTTGTGATATAATGTGGTAGTTGGAAATATATTTTAAAAATATTAATATATGGCTAATGTACGAGGTCGATTTGGGTGACATTTTGAATTTTAAAAGAGGATTGGATTACATTGTAATGATACATGTCATGTTATGATTATGGTGATCCATAAGAAGAAAAAAGTATTAAATTTCCTATCATTAAGTCTAGGATGGGAGTTACATGAATTAATTTTTAATGATTCAAGATGTTGAATTCGTTGTTGGATTTCATTTCTAGAAATAACTGGCTTTGTGATTTTTAGTACGAAAATAATAATCACATTATGGTTGTTCTTATTCTTAACTTTAATGTGATAATGTACTTATAGTGTTTGACTCATCTAAATGTTATATCATTTCCCCAATATAATGAGATCATAGAGATTCCAGGAAAATATTATCAACCATATGTCTTATTGTATGGATAAAATCAATATTACATGACACATATTATGTTTGACTATCAAATTTTAGAGGCTCATAAAAAATTGAGTCTTCTTCTCATGGTGATGTCTAAGTAGGGAGATCCCAAGGATAGGCCCATAGATAAAAATTTTACAGGTTTATGTGTCATTGTATATTTCTATATGTGAATGTGTGTACTAGTCTTTATACACGAGATTATTATTAACATATATCAAAAATCATGTTTTATGATGTATGAATGAAAACCATGAAGACATATATTCATAATTAGGTATCATATGTTGGGTGTGTCATAAGTGATATTGAATTAACTGAATAATTCAAGAAATGATTTTTTACCCTTATATTAAAGAAAAAATATATCTATGAACCTTTTTTTTGAAATAGAACTATATAAATAAATCAATAGACATGGTTGTTCATCGAGAAGTTTATTTCAAAAATTCAAGGAAAGATAAATCAAGAATGTAGGGTAATGACACAAGAATGTATCTTACTTGAAGAGATATCTATAAAATGGATTATATTATATAGTATCATTCATAGGAAGGTTTTTTTCACAACATTAACTTATTTCTCTATTGGTATCGTACTTTTTATAGTTGTTGATCATGTAATTTAGGTAAGTTAACTGAATGCCACTTAGAAAGAGGAATGGTAGGTCACACACTATGGATATCTAGAATCTCATAAAATTATAATGAATTTATGATTAATAATTTATATTATTCTTATATTTTTCAATAAAATTTATTCAATTAGTTTTTATAGAATAAATTCAATAATGAATTATTTGATTTTAGAATAAGTGAGTTCAATTTTATCTCTTTGTTATTATTCAAAACGCAATGAATAAATATTTATTTATTAACCTGTTTAGTGAATATATTAATATAAATATTGATTTAGTCATTTGAATATTAAAATAAATAACTTTCACATGTTTTAGTGAATATAATATTTATTTATTTATTTATTTAATAATATATATTTGATTAAATATTTTATTATTCAATGGGTCAATAAATTTCATGAAGGATTGATGGGATGAGATAATCACTAGATAGAAATTGTATATTTTATTTAATATTATTTTAATAAATATTAATTTATTTATTTAAAAATGATTTTTAGATAATCACAAGTCATGGGATATAATAATGGAAATATAATTATTATTAGACACGAGTAATTACATGGAATAAATATTTGAAAATGATCAATTTCATAAATTATCAAATATTAACTCTAAGTATAACCATGTCTCATTTTTCATATTAGAGTTTCTATACACTATCAATAACCACTCTATAATTTTATCAATCCATATAGATAAAATCTACCACCCTTTCAATAACATATTGAGAATAAGAGAACCCCCTATTTTGATCAACAATGAATGATGTTAAGATATAGATTCCATGATACTAACACTCAGAATATTGAGATTGTTGTTCAAATATTCATAGATCATGGGTGGATACCACTAGAGAATTAATCATTTAAATTCATAATCAAAATGAAAATGATATAAGAACAATATTTGAAATTTAATTATAATATTTATCATGTCTAGGGTAATTCATGTTTTAGATTAATTATAAATTAAATGTGAAATATCCTCTCCATGAGATTTTAGGGATGTAAGTTGTTTATATTTATCTGTTAAAATTGATGAAAAGGGAAAATAAAGCACCCACCAACTACTTATTTTATTCCCCTAGAACCCTAAAGTGATATCAGATAAGTAATATTCTAATTTAAAATTATTGATAATATTTTGGATTAATTTCCTTTGTTTTTTTTAGTTCTTTTTCATTTCTAGAATTTATTTCATAATCCAAAAGTCGATAAATATGTTAATACATGTTTTTATTGATATGTACCAATTATAAATGCATAAATAATTCTTCAATATCTCACCCAAGGTAAAAATTATTTGGAAACTAGACACAAACACAGAAAGTGTCGTGGTAAATTACACATTGTGTACCCATGGTCTACCACACAAGGAGTGGGCAAGACAATATCAACATTTTGTGTTGATCGGTATGTGGTATAATTACATGTCACATTTTAATTTCCAACATGAAATTACATTGGACAAGGGTTTACATGGTGTGTTTCTAGTTTAAACATCATGTAATGCCACATGTTTTTGACTTCATGTAAACTATAGAAAGCCATGTGGTCAACTAAACAGTGTCATTACATGTCGTGTATTGACTATCAACCGAGATATATAATTAGACATGGATTACAAGAGGTGTATATGAATATTCACATCACACAACATATAACCACACATCCAGAGTACACACTAATATTTTAGGTGTTTTTTGTAGGTCGACATGTGGGAAAATTAAAGCAAGGCATAAACTACACAATGTGTAGATGGTTGGACATGTTTTGTGAAAGGTTTCATTCTATAATTTATATACATATTGTGAATTTCATAATTTTATGTGGAAATAAATTATGGATAATTATTATCAAAATAAATTCTATAACTATATGAAATCTAATTGTTTTAATATTTGTGTGTACTTCATGCAAAATTTAAATGATGTGTGTAGTCTAAATCTATTTTTTTTGTCATACATTCCTTCTTGACTACATGGCTTGTCCCCCAGGACTACACACTACGATTATCATGAAACACCAGTTGGGAATAAATTTCACATTAGTACACAATACATGATGAGTCACATGACATATCAAGTGATTTTACATGCCATGTAAGAATTAAACATAATAAATTTATTTAATCAGTCACATAAGGTATATTATATATGGCCTCTTTAGTACACATTATGTATATATAAAATTTTAGAAATTGATTTAATCGAATGCACACAGTACACATCATATACCCTTCTCCAAAAACACTGTGTACATTATTATTTTAAAATTTTAAAATTAAATATATTAAATTAATTTAAAGTAATACAGGATGGAAATTTTATCAAAACTCAATGACTGTTTGGATAGAATGATAAGGTAAAAAATTAATTTATGGATTGATTTATTGATTCATTAATTCTAGTAAATTTATCTTAATTAGAATTAATTGGAATTAATAATAAAAAGTCAATATGTGTAATAATTTCATATTGTGATTGATCATGAGATTAAATGATCTGTGAATGATTAAATATTTGTAAAGGATAGAAGAAATAGTGAGAGGATATGGTTCAAGACATTTTTCAAAGTGAATCCAACCAAGGAGATTCATAGAATAATGGATAAACGTTAAAACATGAGCCAATAATGGGATCAAGGAGTTATTTATCCTAGGTTCAAGGTAGGTTTATCACTACTTGATAAAATAACTAGCAGTTAAAAGTTCACGATCATATCACATGTTGATTTTATAATATCAGTAATTTCTTACTTATTTATTTATGTGATGCATGGTTTATTTGGATGATTAAACATGATTACATAAATTAAATAAATTTATAATCAATCTATAATGAAATGAAATAAAATTTTATATGTAAATTATTTTATTGAACATGGTTAATTTGTTATGAATTTTATACATAATATTAACACGAATGTGAATAATAAAATAAATAATACTTATTTAAGTTTAAAAATGGATCATTCAAAATATTAACTCATTAAAACACCTTCTTTTTATGAGTTAAATAACATCCATAGTCAAAGTGTCGGTCCGGCCATAGTAGGGGGAAAACATTAAATTATTTGGGATTCTTAACAAAGATAGTGGGTTGAATTATCAAAATTAATATTAAGGGTAATAAAAATAGTCTAATTAATAAAATCTAGAGCCATGTTTTGAGGAAATATAAGTATTGGATTTTACCGTTGGATAATCTACTCAATAGATCAAGGATCTACGAGTTAATATAGTTGGATTTAAATCCAACATGTATATGTTTATGAAATTTTCAAAGACATATTCATTGTTATGAGAAGGGAAATATGAATCATTTCCACTAGAATATGTGAGTTATTTGATATTATGAATATAATTGTAAGGATTTATAATAACTCTAGTTTTCTTGTTTGGACCCTTTGGATATTTTTATATATGAATTTGGAAGAGGCTCCTACTTGGCATCCAAAAGACCCAAGATCAAATCTGGCAGGGAGGAATTTCTGGGTGGTACTGTAGTAGTAATATAGAAGGGCATTGTAGCAGTACTGTAGTAGTGGTGACTATAGTAGTGGAATAACTGTAGCGGTGGAGGCACTGTAGTAGGTTCTTTAGCGGCAGTGGTACTATAGGAGGTACTATTGGAGCGCGGTACTATAGAAGTATTGTTCATGGAGGGGTCCTTTGGGCCAAAAAAGTGGCTTTCATGCCTTGTATTTCGGACACTTGGCCTTGGGCCTTCAGGTTATGTAATGGGTCTCCCTTTACCTAGTCTTAATGTGGTCTTTGCATTAAATAATAAATTGAGGCTTCGGCCGCAACCTTTAAAAAAAGCGCGTCACAAGACCCCATAATAGATAATTTAAAAATATTAAATATATTAATCCATATGATTGAATATATTTAATTTTTTTCTCTTGAATGAATTCTTGGAGAGGGAAATTCATATATTTTTGGTTTCATATCAGATAGATTACTCTAGGCATGATATAAGTTTTGTACACATTAGACTTCTGGTGGACAAACAATCATAATAAGATGTTAAATAAAATAATTTAATCAAAATAATTTATTAATTTAATTTTCCAAAACCTAATTCACTTATTTATAATACATGATGTGGTGATTTTATATGGTTATCCACATAACCATTTTGATTGAGTGATCCACCATAGGAATATATCTCAACGAGTGATCAAGGAGGGATTCATGAATCTAGAATCGGTATCAATAAGTCTCATTATCAATGTCAACACATGACCATTATTCACTAGTGATCTATCTAACATTGAGTATCTTCTTATTAATTATGGATTTTAAACTTTTTATTTAATATTTCTAGAATGCATTATGATTTATGCTTTGAATTCCTGATTTCTTTACCTTTGGCATAATCCTATTGATTATTTCTCCTTTAGCCCAAAAATAATTATTGTTCTAGAATTATCATCTAATTTTATTTCCACACTCAAGATTGATGTCCTGGTTCTCAACACCCATTGATAAATTCACATAGTTTACTATTAATTTCTCCCCTCAATCTTTGTGTGTTCATCAATAGTTCTCAGTAGGATATAGATTTTATTACTAGTCTAGTTCAAAGAACAATCAAATGTAGGACCAATGTAGTTTTCCAGAATTGATGATAGGGATAATGATTTTCATAATATTGATAAACCATAGTGGATTGAGGATATGGATAAAGGGTTGAACCCTCAAATAGAAATGTTAGACATGAAGGATTTCATGAGGGTCCATGATAATCTGGACTTTTTCCACTGGATTTAAGAGACCGGACCTTCTTTTCAGGTATGTTTTTCTTTTTCCTATGGTTTTTGAGAAAAGATGAGTTTATGGAAATTTTTTAAGTGCACGCCATGTACTTTTTGAGTACACACCATGTACTAGGTTACCATGGGTAGTTGTGTGCTGGCCATGTAGCGGCCTTGCACACAGCCATGGGTGATGACCTGGAGGCCGCCTAATGCAAAGTACGGAAAAAATAAGTACATTCCATGTACTCCAAATGTACATGCCGTCTATTTTGTTTTTTTTCAATAAATGCATTGGGGTCGTGTCTGATGGATAGAACACCCTCCTTCTCAACCTAGTTCATCTGAGAGCACCGAGAAGCCGTAGTTCTTTGACGAGCCCCTGAGCCTCCGTCCATCCTCTGATTTGAACACTGTTGATTGCATTGGAATCACATCAGTGAGTTCTCTCTTCAACTGGAACCTCGTTTCATGATTTCACTTCTTTTCCAAGTTATCGTGGGTTGAACGTTTTAAAGGTTTTCTTAGATCTATGACATTATAAGGGGATTCAAGCTTCAATGTTCAAGTATATTTATCTCATAATCCTAAGGTAGGTGGTTTTTTACTTTCCATTCAAAGTCTTTGAGTATTATGTGCAAATTCTACCAATACCCTTGAACAGGGTATTGTGTGTTTACCGTTTTACCCATGTTGATTGCCTACCAGTATTTTATGCTTGTGTAGAGGTTATTTGGATATGAATAGGGTTGATTGTTTTGCTTTGAATGATTTTCCCTTTCATTTTCTGTTTACGACCGTTTGGTCCTGTTTAGCCAGTTTGGTTGTCGTGCCTATTTTTTATGCCTGTTAATGTAGGATGGAGAGTTTGTATTCTGACATGCATGATTTTCAACATACTGTTAGCCAAGTAGTTTTGTAGATTTACTTGGGCCATATTGCACTGTTATGCTTGTTGACCTACACAGGTCCACGATAACCTGGTGTAGTAGACTATAAGGGAATTGACCAAGTGAGATTACTCATAGAGGCTTTGAGCACTTTAGGCTATAAGGGGGATTGACCAAGTGAGCATCCTTAGAGAGCCTTGGACCACTCGGGGATATAAGGGGAATTGACCGAGTGAGATTCCTTAGAGAGTCCTTGATTGCTTTAGACTATAAGGGGAATGGACCGTGTGTGCCTCCTCAGAGAGTCTTTTTTTACTTGAAATACCTTGATTATAATAGAATATAAGGGGAATTGACAGTGAGTGCTTCCTCAGAGAGTTTACGAATGACCTGGGCTATAAGGGGAATTAATCAAGAGAGCTTCCTCAGAGAGTCCATGACCTTTGGGCTATAAGGGGAATTGACTGCGTGAGCTTCCTCAGAGAGATCCTGACAACCTTAGACTATAAGGTGAATTGATTGTGAGTGATTTCTAATAGAGTATCCATATACTGAACCAGAGAAGATAGGCTGTGTGCACTTCCTAGAGGGTTACTATGCTTGATTGATTTTTTGGCTTCTGGAACTATTAACTATTGAGCACCTTCATGTTTACAATTTCCTATACTTTTACCTTTCATATATTCACTAACTCTTAGGAACAGATCTTCGGGTGGTTGGCTACTGGGATTTAGTATACACCCTATTTGGGTCATTCTTTTGGGCCGAAACAGATTATATTGTTGCAGGTATTGAAAAGGCATAACTCCCTTCTAATTCAGGTACTTGATTTGCTATGGAGCTGCAGAGCATGAGACCAAGCTATGGATTGCAATTCTGAAGAGTTTATCTGCTTTCTTTTGCAATTTGGTTTAGCACTGTTGTATTCTAGCACTGTGACTTGTTTGGCTGTTTTCCAAGACATATGTATCATGCATCATTTTATATATATGTGCTCCAACTGTTTCTTACTTTTAGTCTTCTGTTGTTTACTCTTGCATGGATTATTACTACTTCTGTTATATCATGTTGTTTACTTTCACTATGTTACTCTGCCAATGAGGGCATAGTTTCCCGACTATCACACCCATGGCCCTCACTACTTGTCGACAGCCTTTGGCATTTGGGGAAATGCGCTTGAGACTATGTGACCAACCGGGTACAAGGCCCCTCTAGGTGGCTTTCAGAACCGGGATGTTACAAAGTGGTATCAAATGAATTACTTTCTCTTGATTTACTATTTGGAGATTTTATCTAGGGATAGGAAGGAATAGTTACTTAGTAATAAGCTGTTTCTGGGAGTAGCTAACCTAGGTACATTGAAAGGCCAACCTAACTCGTTTATTGCAATTTTTTGGTTTTGCAAGTTTACGGTTGATCTGATTTTCACTGTTGAGTGACTCACATGTTTTGTATTATTACTATTTATTTTATTGAGGTTCTACTTCTATTGCAACTCGATACGATAAGGGTATGTCATCTCATGAATCATATAGGCACCTGATAGAAATCACATGTCATTCATTTTTTCCATGTCATCTTTGGTACGTTATTGGTTTCATGTTGTTGTGGTATGTGATGTGTAAAATATTCATGTTGTTGTGATATTTGCCTTGATAAAATACCTATTGTTTGATAGGGTATTGTGTTGTGTATATTTTTGTTTGATGAATGCCAAATATTTGGATCTAGAGGTGTTTTGGGCCCTCATGGACCGGAATTTAGTGGATAATTGCCTTGTTTTCCTTGTTATAACATGTATAAGATCCTAGATATTGATTTGTGGGGATTATGGGCCCTCACAGATCGGAAATTGGAACTTTCAGATTTATTTCAATGTTTTTTGGGTTCTTGAGTAGTTTCAAAGGCTTACATTCTAGAAAAACTCAGAATACACACCAGGTAGTGTAAAGTACACGCCATGTGTTCTTCTGTTTGAGAAGAAACTGTTTTTATTAAGTACACGCTGTGTACATTATGTACACACCGTGTACTCTCTGACCATGTCGCAGGCCGTGTGGGAAGAGACACGGGATGGGGAATGTCTGGTGGGAACACGCCCCGTACAAGACTAAAATGTCGTGTAGTGTCGAACCAGTGTCAGTCTGGGAAACTAATAACATGGACGGATGAGACCTTAAGCTATACACACCATGTTAGGACTGAACATGTTGTGTAGTTCGACCTAGGTACCCGGCTGTGTCACTAACAACATGGGTCAATGTTATCCTTTCACGTACACTCTGTGTCCTCCTTGAACACTCCGTGTTGTGTGAGTCGTGTGTCTGGTCGTGCCACTAACAACATAGGCCAGGTGAGGCTTGTATAGTACATGTCGTGTCTAACTTGCACGCGTCGTGTAGTCTTGTATTAGGAAAGTCATGTGTCTTAACCGTGTAGAAGGAATCTGGTAGGGAAAGTGGATTCAAGCACACATCGTGTTTTATAAGAACATGTCGTGTGTTTGGGGTGTTACACGACAAGTTTAGGAAAGAGTACACGCCCATGTAAATGAATTTAGGGAACAAGTCATGTAGGAAATGTACACGCCATGTAGTCATGTTTTGTAAAACTTTAGTGCTTTATTTCTCCTGTTTCCTTCTTACACTCATTGATTTCAGTCCTCGATAATCTTGATCTAAGGTGTATTCTTGAACTTGTAGATTCAGGCCACTGAGACGTCCTCTAGTTGTGCGATAGTTGCCAGATGGCGATCAGACACCAGACATATCCGATAAGGGACTACATATAGATCCTCCCATTGTGTTAGCCTTGGCACCAGACGTTGTACCTGACATATGTACTAATGAAAAGTTTAGGGAGGGATTCTGGAGGATTATTTAGACCTTTCAGGGAGCACTGCCTCCTACTCTGTTGATGGCTGATTTGAAGCGGGTCTTCCCGTAGCAGCATTCTCCTACTTTCTTAGGGGATGGAGGACCTCAGGCTGCAGATTCATGGCTAGAAGCCACGTTGAGAATTTTTGAGCATCTGGAGATACCTCTTGATAAGAGGGTGAAGCTTGATACCTACATGCTTCGTGACTCCACCAATAGGTGGTGGGATGTGATCTCACAGGTAGGCCGACAGTATAACATGGATTAGGAAGAGTTTTGGCACATCTTCTACAATTACTTCTATCTAGAGACCTTGAGGGCCAATCAAGCCTGAGATTTCAAGAGTTCGGAGGAGGGTACTCTTACTATTATATAATATTCCTCTTTCTTCACATATTTTTATCATTTTACACCTTTTCCAGGAGGTGATGAGTTGTTCCTTGCATGGAATTTTGAGTATGGTCTGAGGCACAACATCCGATCTCAAGTGAACATCTTTAGGTTGACTTCAATATCTCTTATCTTCAACAAGGTGCTGATCACAGAGAGTAATCTGAGGGAGTTTGGAGTTGTGAGCTAGGGAGATTCAGCATCAAAAGTTAGTGCTCTGCCAGCTGATAGCAGGAAGCGCCACAGGGAGTCTACGTGAGGATATCAGAGCAGGAAGGATGCATCTTTTAGTAGCCAGGTGGTGTGCTACCAGTGTAAGAGAAGCATGAATTCAAGGCCACATTTACCGAGATACCTAGTGGAGTGCCTATCTTGAGGAAATATGGGTCACCTTCAGTGATTTCGTCAGTTCTTCTCACCCACAATTAGTGACAGGTGTTCTTCTATGACTCCTCATTCAGGAGTAGTGCCACTAGTTTCTCACCAGTCTGGAAACTGGAGTTCTTCCCACCATTCAGGCCGAGGTGGAGGTCATGGCCATGGTATTCAATCATCGGTTATTCAATGACAACAGGGTGGATCAGCTCAGAGTGGTCATGCAGGGTCACAGGGTCGCGGCATAGTACAGACATTTGCAGTAGAGCATACCCAATAGGAGCAGGATCTCGAACCCTCTACTGTTCGAGGTACGATCTTAGTATCCTCAGTTTTAGCTTCTTCTCTTTTCGATACAGGGTCTTCCAATATGTTTATATCTTTTACGGTTGTGGAGATCCTTGGGCTCTGCATCTTTTCTTCTACAGATATATTTACACTAGACTCTCTATTGGTGACAAGAACATCTAGTGTACGTCAGTGCAGAGAGTGACCTCTACAAGTTCGTGGGTGTCACTTTCCATGGGTTCTCTATGTCCTAGAGATGAAAAGCTATGATGTCATACTTGGGATGGACTGGTTAGTTCTATTCTATCCATTCATCGACTGTTATCGTCGTAGGGTGAGTTTTGTATCACCAGAGGGTGGATCCTTTCTTCATAGGGGAAAATGGGATGTCCAGGCATGTAGATGAGGTTGAGAGCATAATGGGTTAAGAGGAGTTAGAGCCCAGATTTCTAGTCAATGTCTAGATGACCAGGGGACTTCACAGTTATAATTTCCTCTAGTGGTGGATCATTTCATAGATGTCTTTCTAGAGGAATTTTTAGGTTTGCCTCCTAAGCGTGAGGTAGACATCTCGATTGATCTTGTTCTAGGAGCGGCACTAGTTTCCATTCCTCCTTATTGGATGGCTACACCAGAGTTGTAGGATCTCATGAAATAGTTGGAGGAGTTGAAGTCAAATAGTTTCATCTGAACCAGCACTTCTCCTTGGGGTTCACCTATCCTATTTGCGAAGAAGGCAGAGGGAACCCTCAGAAGTTGTGTGGATTATCGGAAGCTGAACCAATTGACAGTTATGAACTGATATCCCTTACAAATGATTTATGATCTCTTTGATAAACATCGAGGATCCCAGGTGTTCTCGAAGATTTACTCAAGGTCCAGTTATCATCAGTTGCGCGTTAGACCATTAGATATACCTCTTACAACCTTCAAGAGCAGGTATGGTCTATACGAGTACTTGGTTATGTCGTTCGGTCTCACGAACGTGCCTGAAGTTCTCATGGCACTAATGAACCGAGTGTTCCATCCATACTTGGATTCTTTTGTGGTGTTCTTCGTGGGAGATATATTGGTGTAATCTCACACTCGACACGACCATGCTACCCATATTGAGATTGTTTTGAGTATACTAAGGGAGCATAATTTATATGCTAAGCTCTCAAAGTGACACTTTTGGATGGACCAGATTTACTTCTTGTGTCATGTTATGTCAGATTCAGGAGTATCAGTAGACCCAGAGAATGTGCGAGATATAGCTTAATGGGACCAGCTGAAAAACGTCTTTGAGGTGCAGAGTTTTCTAGGGCAGGATAGATACTAAAGACATTTAATACATGACTTTTTGTGCTTAGAAGCACCACAAACAAGTATGACTAAGAATGGTGTGAAGTTCTTGTGGTCAGATTCATGTGAGTAAGCCTTTCAGGAGCTGAAAAGAGGTTGAATTCATCACTGATACTAGTATTTCCATAGCCGGTCAAGAGATATATTGTTTACTGTGATGCATCAGGTATTGGGATAGGATATGTGCTTATGTAGGGTGATGGAGTATTTGTGTACGGGTCTCGGTAGTTGAGGCCACATGAGAGTAATTACCCGACAGACAATCCGGAGTTGGCAGTTGTTGTTCATTCACTACTCTGTTGGAAACATTATCTTTTGGGAGAGCAAATTTTTGGTTTTTATTGACCAAAAGAGTCTCAAGTAAATCTTCACTCAGCATGATCTGAATTTGAGGTAGCACACATGGGTTCAGTACCTTCAGTCCTTTGATTTTGAGCTTGCTTACACGCCTGAGAAAGGAAACACAGTGGCTGATGCGTTGAGCAAGACGACGTAGATACGTGCAATTTAGGAGGCTAGAAGTGAGTGGCAACTTATGTCTCTATTCTCTGAGATTCATTTGGAGCTGTACAACATTCAGGGGCAGACATTTCTTTATTCTGTAGTTGTTACCTCTACTCTTCTTGATTGAGTACGAATGAGGCAGCTATCAAATTTTGAAGGCCTAGTTTTATGGGATAGTATGTCAGGAGAGGACCCTATTCCTGGATGGACCATAGACGAGGATGATATCTTGTTCTTCCAGGGGCATGTATGGGTTCCAGCAGACATACGTGAGGATCTGATGCGGGATTTTCATTCCCCAGTTTGGGAAGTTCATCCTAGCATCACCAAGATGTATCATGATCTACACCATCAGTATTAGTGGAAAGGTATGAAGAGGGACGTCACTAGTTTCATTACGAGGTGTTCCACTTGATAGTAGGTGAAGGCGAAACATCAGCGTCCAACATGGCTTTTACAGCAGATACCCATTCCCTAGTGGAAGTGGAATGACGTCACGATGGACTTCATGAATGGTTTGTCGAGGTCCCCTTAAGGGAATGATGTAGTTTGGGTTTTCATTGACAGACACATGAAGGTAGCTAACTTATTATCGATAAAGGAGACATTCAATGTTGATGAGATGGGACGGTTGTACATCCGAGAGATTTTACATCTTCATGGATTTCCACACTTCATTGTTTCAAATAGGGATGCACATTTTACTTCTCAGGTCTAGCATGGGCTTCATAAGGCTTTGGGTACATAGGTACTTTTGAGTACAGCTTACCACCCCCGGACAGATGGTCAGTCTGACCGTACGATTCAGGTGCTTGAGGATATGCTCTAAGCATACATTCTAGATTTTGGAGATCATTGGGAGAAGCATATACCTTTTGTGGAGTTTTCCTAAAACAATAATTTTCAAGAAACTATTTAGATGGAACCTTATTAGGATTTGTACGGTAGGAAATTTCGATCGCCCTTATGTTGGCTGGAGGTAGGAGAGGCCTCTTTTCTGGGACCTCATCTTGTTCAGGAGACCACAAAGTAGATAGAGTTGATTTAGAAGAGGATGGGTATTACACAGTCTCGACATAAGTATTATGCTGATTAGCGGAGACGACCTCTAGAGTTCGAGGTCGGGGATTAGGTTTTCATGTGTATCACACAGAGGTTGGGACACAAGAGGATTATGAGATAGTGTAATCTTTCACTGAGGTACAATAGGCCATTTGAGGTGATGGAGAGAGATGGGCCGATTGCCTATCAGTTCTAGTTACCTCAGAGGTACTAAGCTATGCACGACATCATCCATGTTTCTCATCTTTGATGTTAGTTTTTAGACCCGTCTCATGTCTCCCAACCCGAGGAGTTTGAGCTCGAAGTGGATGTGTCGTTTTAGGACCATCCTATCTAGATTCTAGATCACAGTAAAAGTTTCTCCATAGCCAGTCTATTGCTCTAGTGCGAGTGCAATGGTAGCACAGGTGGTAGTAGGATGAGACATGGGAAAGGGAGGACGATGTATGAGCACAGTGGCCGGAACTGTTCGAGGTTTCTTCTTGTACACCACTCAAGGGAAATTTCGGGACAAATTTATTTAATGGGGGAGGTTTGTAAGAACCCAGACCTTCTTTTCATGTATGTTTTTTTCCTATAGTTTTTGAGAAAAGAGGAATTTCTTGATATTTTTTAAGTACTCACCATTTACTTTATGAGTACACGCCATATACTAGGTTACCGCGGGTAGCCATGTGTTGGCCGTGTAGAGGCCTTGCACACAGCCATGTGTGATGACCTGGAGGTCGCCTAATTCGGAGTATGGAAATAGAATGTACACGTCGTGTACTCAAAAAGTACACGCCGTGTATTTTTTTCATTAAATTCCCTGAGGTCGAATCTGACGGAAAAAACACCCTCTTTCTCAACCTAGATCATCCGAGTGCACCGAGAAGCTATGGATCTTTGACAGGCCCCCGAGCCTTTTTCCATCATCCGATTGAAATGTCATTGATTACGTTGGAATCACATCGGTGAGTTCACTCTTCTGCTGGAACCTCGTTTCATGATTTCTCTTCTCTTCCAAGTTATCATGGGTTGAACATTTTTGACGTTTTCTTAGATCTACAATGTTAAAAAGAGATTCAAGCTTCGAGGTTCAAGTATATTGATATCCTAACCCCGAGGTAGGTGGTTTTTTCCTTTCCATTCAATGTCTTTGAGTATTATGTGCAAATTCCACCAATACCCTTGAACGGGGTATTTTGTCTTTACCCTTTGATCCCTGTTGATTTCCTGACATTCTTGTATACTTCTCTAAAGGTTATTTGGATATGAATATGGTTGATTTATATGCTTTAGATTTTTTTACCTTGCATGTTCTGTTTACGATCATTTAGTCCTGTTTAGCCAGTTTGGTTTTCGTGCCTGTTTTCGATGCTTGTTGATGTAGGATGGAGAGTTTTTATTCTGACATGATTGATTTGCTGTAGACTATTAGCCAAGTAGTTCTATAGGTTCACTCGGTCCATATCTCACTACTATGCTCGTTGACCTACACATCGTCGTGAGAACCTACTGTAGTAGACTATTAGGGAATTGACTGAGTGAGCTTCCTCAGAGAGTCATTGAGCACTTTAGTATATAAGGTGGATTGACCATGTGAGCATACTCAGAGAGCCTATGACCACTTGGGGATATAAGGGGAATTTACCGAGTGACATTTCTCAGAGAGTCATCGGTTTCTTTAGAGTATAAGGGGAATGGATCGCGCATACCTCCTTAGAGAGTCTTTGTTTTACTTGAATTAACTTTATTATTCTAGACTATAAGGGGAATCGATGGTGAGTGCTTCCTCATATAGTCTATGAATGACCTAGGCTATAAGGGGAATTGACCGAGTGAGCTTCTTCAGAAAGTCCTTCACCTTAGGGTTATAAGGGGAATTAACCGCATGGGCTTCCTCAGAGTGTTCATGACTACCTTAGAATATAAGGGGAATTGACTGTGATTGCTTCCTCAGAGATTCTTCATGTACTAAACCAGAGAGGATAGGCTGTGTGAAATTCCAAGAGGGTTACTGTGCTTGATTGATTGTTTGACTTGTGGAACTATTCACTACTGAGCACCTTCCTATTTATTGTTTCTTGTACTTTTACCTATCATATATTCACTGACAATTAGACACAAATATTTGGGTGGTTGCCTACTAGGATTTAGACTTACACCCTGTTTGGGTCATTATTTTGGGCCCAAGAAGATTATATTGTTGCAGATATAGATAAGGGCATGTGACCTTCTACTTCAGGTACTTGATTTGATGTGGAGCTAGAGAGAATGGGACCAAGCTATGGCTTGTGATCCTAAGGAGTTTATCTGCTTTCTTTTTCACTTTGGTTTAGCACTATTGTATTCCAATATTCTGACTTGTCTGTCTATTTTCCTAGACATATATATCATGCATAATTTTATATATATGTGCTCCAGCTATTTCTTACTTTTAGTCTTCTACTGTTTACTCTTGCATGGATTATTACTGCTTTTTCTATTGCATGTTGTTTACTTCCGCTATGTTACTCTGCCAATGAGGGCATAGTATCCCCACTATCTCACCCATGTCCATCACTTCTAGTCGGCAGCCTCTGGCATTTGGGGAAATGTGCTTGAGGCTATGTGACCAACCGGGTACAGGGCGCCTCTGGGTGGCTTCCGGAACCGGGACGTTACACTGAAGGATATATGTCGATGATCAGATTAGTTTTATTTTATTTTAGTTCCACTGAGAAAGATATATGTGATATTTTTGGTTAGATAAATGGATTCAGTGAAGATTACGTAATAATATGATATTTATATGAAATTATTAACTACACGCCATGTGTCCTGAAATAACACGCACTATTCAGTTTAATTTCAGTGGTGGATAGGGTTTCCAACTGAGTTAAATATCATATGGCAATGTGGAAGGCCCTATAGTTGTGTGATCTTACTTGGATAACTAATCCATGTATAGGAAGTAAACATCATGAACCCAAGATGGTCCCACATGCTACGTTCCTCATACAACATACCTTGTATGTTTATTTTCACATTCCAAGATGGGTAATGGGGCACAACCAAGAAATAACTTGGGATCATACCCTATGTACACCAAGATACATGATGTATAATTTTCTACATATGTTTCACCTCTAGTATCTCTTCTTTAGGTCTTAGATTTAGGCCCATGAATAGTCTATTTTGAGTGTTTTTCCACATATAGCAAGACAATTTGATTTTTTCCACATCAGATATGCAATGTGATGTGGTATGATCATATCACTACATTCATCCTGATTAGATGATTTTGAGACTAAAGAGTGATCTCCAATGTGATTGTGGGGTTTTTAGTCCCCTTTACAACACACTGGTTATAGTTTGGTTCCCTATTTTCTATACATGAAGGATTGGAAACCCCATACTCATTATAGTTTATGGGTATTCTATCTCTAAAGTGGAACCCTCCAGCCATCGAGTGTTGATGTGGCATGGGTCCTCCACTCTTATAGGGTATGTACCCTATTAGTTGTGAGGTTCCATAAGTGAGGCACATGTCCCCCATGTATTATGAGAGGTTTATTTTAGGATACTAGTATCGAGAAAAACATGCCCTTGGATGTTTATAAATACTCATCATCATTATTCTTCCGTGAAGATAGAGTGTATTATCTCTTTGACTCCAGGATTATTTGTTAGCATGTTTAGTTATTGAGTTTTTTATCCCCACTTTGTCTCATGGGTGGAGATGATTGTAAACATATATTGTTTTCATTTTGGTTTCTGAGTCATCATACTGAATATGTAGATAATTACCCTAATATGTTATTTACCCACATGCGATGATTCTTATGAAGATGATAGACATTTAGATAGTGACAATGGTTGTTCGGGAATCGATGTAGTTTTACGATGCTAGTTAATGGTGAACACATATGATAGATGTTTTGGATTAATGAATAGGACTATTCCTCCTAATCTCATGTTAGGTTGGTACTCCCCTATTTTCATGATAGGAATTTATTTTTCCCTTATTAATTTAAATATTTTTATATTGCTACACTATAGTTGTTCTTATAGATTATCCGATGAATTATTTCATCTTGAGTTAATATTATTTTTTTCATATTATATTGATGTGACGTACTTATTAGTGTGTGTGTGTGTGTAGTTCTACTAGGATAATCCAAAAAATGTTTGATATGTCTACTCAATGCTTGTTTCCAGCCCCTGGATATTAGAGGCAGGTTTAGGGCATCACACTTTTCTTATCACCAATCTAGTTGGGGACCCGGTGGGTCATGTAATGATAGAGTTATGTTATAGAGGAATATCCTAGGGATAATTATGGGGATAGATGTGTCATGAGGATTGGTTTGGGAATATAGGGTAATGCTAATAATGTTTACCAATTTTATATATTAGGCCAAAGAACCTAGTGATAGTGTGGTGACCCATGTATCTATACACCATGACTCTATGCACTTGTTTGTTGATGTGGCATGTTTAGGCAACAATTTTAGAGAAACAAGTTGTTCATGAATCATACAGGAATAGGTCATTGACTTCCTTACCATATTGAGTCAGATCCCCATATCTTTTCATCTAAATTTGGTAAGTCTTATTAACTTTTTTTATTCCACCATGATGAAATCAATTTAGTATTTTGAGATGGGGTAATAACAATGACCATTTGAGTGATGAGGCCTCAGTCCAAGGACTTCTTTATAATGTTTTCCCTCTATGAGAGTAGAGAGAAGTGATTCCACCTAATGAGAGTTTCATATACCTACCTCTAAGAGTTTCGGATAATTTTCCACTACACATTTAGAAGCTAATAGTTATAGTGATCCATAATGATGTTTTACATATCTTTAATGAAATATGTGAGTTTTAGAAAAAATACCACTCAGGTTTTTGTTTAAGATAAACCCCTAGTAAGAATATTATTGTCTTGAGTTGATGGTATGAGTTTTTTGGTCCATGAAGATGTTGACTAATCAAATTTTTTTTCCATGTGACCATTCTTCTTCATGAAGCAGTTGGTCATCTATTTATTTTGGTTACCTATGCCCCTGATGTGATAATACTCTCATAGACAAAGTTTTAACCCTTTTTATATAATGATTACAATCATTCAACCTTTTTCTCAGTGAGTATTCCTGAGTTTCAAGATTTTCAATATGGTGACCTGAATATTGTACAGTACGCTTCAAGGTTCACCAAAATCACATGATACACTATTGGAATTGTGGGATATAGATACTTCTAGGAATGTAAGATTGAGGAAGGGATTCACTTGAATATCTTCTTTATCATGTTCTCTCTATGTGTTCCAACTTAGTTCAATGTCCTATATTAGAACTGTAAAAATATATATTTCAAGATGAGAAGCATAGGAAAGCTTGATTTTATAGTGGAAATTGTGGAGAAAAGTTCACTATTATAGCCGGTAGTTGCTGGTCTTTAGGGATTTAGAAAAGGATATATCTGATCTAGAATTCTCTATCTCAGAGATCAGTATTATAGGGATATCTAAAATGATCTAATCAACTGAGAGACCAACAACATTATGACTATAATGGGTGGAGTCACATGGTTCATGATTTTTTAACATGAAACTATTAATATGGTGGTCATAAATTTGATGGAGTTTTGTTGCAATGAAAGTGTTGTGATCATAGATTCAACTATTTCACACAACTATCTATAGTGTGAGTTAACACTCAACAGAGAGAGATTCATGTGGAACCAATTTTATGTTGTTATGATGATATGTGGAATCATTATGGGAATGGAATTATTATCCACGGTACATACATAGATATAATATCACTGTATGATAGGTTTCTATAGGAAGATTGAATGAGATTCACCTTGAATGGAAAAAAGTACTTACTAACAGAATTATTGGGGATCAAGAGTAGAAAGTTATATAATATCTCACATTATTTTAAATTTGTTTCCCTTGTTGTAGTGGGATCTTCAAAAACTTGTATTCTAGTGGTAGTATTTGAGTACATGGATGTCTTCCTTAAGGATGTTTCGAGACTACCTATAAATTATGAGATCAACTAATTTATTAAATTGTTACTTGGGACAAGAACTGTAACACCCTGAGATTTTATGAAAAATATTCTTTTAATTTCATTAATGTCTTGTGTTGTATGCTACACCAAGATTACCTTGCGCTATACGCAACACCGTATTTGCTTGCAGTATACGCAACACTATTCTTGGATCTTGTTACACACAATTTTGATAATAGTTATTCTACACAACATTGAGTATATATATATATTCAATTTATAAATGAAATATGGTTGGATTCTGTTATATGAAACAATGAAGGATTCTTTCACAACACACAACCCTGACTTGGCTTGCATGACACGCAATCGCGACCTTCCTCGATAGCTTGTGTTGTACGCAATACCGGGTTTTACTAAACAACGATATGTTATAATATTATTATTATGAACTAGCCGTTATGAATAGTATTAACTAAATTTTGAATTTTATAACATTATTATTCATCTTACACATTTTCTAGAACATGGTATAAGAACAAAATATATTTTTCGGGTAAAATAAGTATTTTTTAAAAAATGCAGTTTTGCTGCCTTTTAATGGCCCACCCACATTAAATCTAGTTTTTGAAATGTTTATAAGTTCAATTTGAAAAAATAAAATTCTTCTTTGGAATCAAAAAATAAAAATTTACTTTGGATAAATTTTTCGTATTATTCTGGTAACTTTCATATTTTCATGATTAGTAAAAACACGGTATATTTTAATAAAAAACAACTTTTTTCATCGTAATAATTTATATGGTTTAATTATAATATTGAATGGTTTTAAAGTATAAATAGAATATATTTTTACCATTTAATATAATGTATGTCGTTATCATTGATTTTACATTGAATTCGTAGGTTAAATCAATTCAATCTTTTGCAATGTTTTAAACAAAAACCCGTTTTCATTCGACAACGGGATTAATTTTAATTTAATTTCTGCAAATTCTGTGTATTAAATTTGAAAAAATGGATTCCAGATTTGGAATCAGTGGGTCCAAATTATGTTAATATGCTACTTATTATTTTTGGGAATTATGAATAGTAACTACAGTAAATTTTATTTACCTTAGTTAAAGGTAAATCGGGTAATTAAGGGTAAATATAATATTATAAAATTACCCTAACACATGCCAAAATTCTATTAGATGGATAAAAGTAAAACCATATCAACTAAGGGTCGGATTAGATTCATTTTATGGACTTTTGACCATGAAAATAATTTAATTATTATTAAAACCAAAGAAAGTGACAACATGTCACTCTTTTAAATCTTATAAGTATGATAATTTTAATTTAGTTATAAACATCATAAAACATTGAAAATGAATAATCTCCAAGAAAGTTAATAAAATTATCTACATCATGATAATTTATTTAGAATTTTTAGGGATTAAATAATTGTCATTAATGGCGATACATTAATGATACAAAAATTATTTATTAAGTAGAAAATAAGTAATATAGTTTTTATTGAAATAATAATTCCCATTAAAAGGCCCAAAAACCTTACAAAAACTTATTTTTAGTGTATATATACACCTTAATCATCCAATTACCTAATATATAACCGTTTGGATCCTTATAAAAGTTATTATGACACTTATATTATTTTATTTTAAATGATGCCAAAGTTGTCACCTTCATAATTTAATAAATATAACAATTTAAATATTGTGATTTTAAGATGATAAATTTGAGTAAAAGTATTTCTGTGAAAGGTAATATATTTATCTTCATCATAGGATTTTATTTTAAATTTTTATGTAAAAAATAAGTATATTAAATAATTATACAAAAATGTTGTAGTAATTATTTTATTAAGAGATAAACCAAATAAATTGTTTTAAAAATAACAAAATAATTATTATATGAACTATTTAATGTGATCCACTAATTTTATAGATAAATATGACCTTTTTATGAATCTATTAAAGCTTTTAGTTCGAACATATCTTCTGTATATATTTTATTTAAATTAAAATAAATGAATAGTGTCAAAATTGACACTATTGTTATTTTATAAACATAACATATTATAAAATTTTTTAAAAATCACAAAAATATTTAAAAATTATAAATTTAAATTTATATGGTCTATAATGTTAAAAAGTAAACAATTATGGAAAATTCACAACAAATAAGTAATTATTTGTTATAATTTAAAATTTAGAATTGTATTACCACAAATAAACTTAAATAGATTAAATAAGGATAAATCAAAATGATAAGGTTTAAAATAAGACCCAAACATGTCTAAATTTTATTGGTTGATGAGATTACAACCCTATAGCATCTAATCTTAGAATAAGAATCATTTTTGGAGGTTTTTAAGTGGGTTTAGATTTATTATAAATTAATATTTTTAAGAATTCCAAAGGTGCCCCTCTCCTCCCTTATAAAAGGGCACCTCCTCCCTCTCATCCTCACACCAATTTGAGCCTTCAATATCGGCCAACCCCTGACAAATTATGTTATCAAATTCCATAGAAACATCCTAGAGGTTTTGGTATACTTTAAAGACCAATATTACTGCCCTAAGAGGAGGTTTCAAAGAGGTGTATCGAAGAAGAGGTAATTTTTCTCCCGATTCTTTCAAGCTTCTTTCTTCTTCAACTTCTTCTTCATTAGTTGTTTCATTATAAAGTAATAACATCAGTATCTCTAATATACTGATTTTTTATTATAAATATGAAACAACCCCATTTCATTTTTTATCCATCCTATGGAAAACAAAATCATTGCACGTGTGTACGTACGGAATACCGTCTCCACGCCGTGGTGTAATCTCTTTTTCCACCAACACCTTACATGGATGGGTATAATGGTGTAAAAAATAACTATACATAGTTATTATAATATAATTATGATTCTTATATATTGTATCATCCACTCCAATTCAATTCAATAATTATGGAAATGATATCATCGCTCGTGCGTACGTACGGACTACCGTCTCCACGACGCAATGAGATTCATTCTCCATGTTAACCATTTAAGAATGATTATAAAGTATATGTAAGAAATAATAATGAAATATATGACATTATAAAGCTACTGTATTTATGTATATATGTATTCCGTCTACTTAATTCCATTCAACTCAATAAGGAAACGAAAACACCGTTCATGCGTACGTACGACCTACCGTCTCCATGAACGGTGTATTTCTTTCCATTTATAGATCTATTATATATATGTATATTCTGAATATATATTATATATAAATCATGTTTTATATTCTGGAAGTATGTAATTGTGATCTAGGTAATCATATGAATAATTACAAGTCAAAACACGGACGACAAATGAAACGATTTTACCCAAAACACTCTTTAACATGGAATTTACAAAAGAATGGGTAATATAAAGTCTTAAGTGAACCATATATGATATCATAACAATGAATATGATTCTTTAATAAGTCAGTGACAATATTTAAATCATTATATAGGAGGTTCGGATACATACGAAGCATATCAGAGATATGGTAAGGGATAATTTTTCAAATCTCATTTTTATCCGAGATTGCTTATTCGTAAGTATTTACTGGGGTTATTTATATCATCCATGTCCATGTTTTATAAAAGTGTTTTCATGTATTTTTAAAGTACTTTTTACTAATTTTTTACTTTTACTATTTGGTACATAAGGAATATTTCTTTCGTTTACGTTATGAGGTACTTTTTTGACTTTTCTGACAAAATTACGAGAAGAATGTTCTTTTTAACATATATGGCATGAAAGGATTTTTACGGTTTTATAAATCCTTATTTTCATGAAGCTTCCTCAAAAATATTTCATGAATATTTTAAACAAAATCATTTTCTTTTAATATTTCATGATGTTTTGTGAAAAGATAATGATTTTGAAGAAGAAATGATATTTTCCTCAAGAATTCAATTCAAGTGTTTTATCAAAACCATTTTCCATCTAAGATGAAATTATTTCATATGTGTATGTTTCAAGTGTAATGTCTCTATGATTTACATGGTATCACTTTTCTTATTATGAAATGATATCCATTTCATTTATATGGATTATTTGATGATGGAATGATGTTTATGAAACCCATTTTGTTTATTGGGTTATTATGAATAATGTTTGTTTTTTTGTGGAACTAGTAAGAATGATTTAATTATGAGATGGGTCGGACCTATATCTCCCTCCAATTCATTGGGTAAAGATTTTATATCTCATGAGATAGACATGGCTGGAACGGTAAGTTACTCCGGTTCAGTGTTACAGGACTGAAATGAGGAGTGAACTCGATTCAGAATCGGACTTTGTCCACTAAGATGGTCTTGGCAGCAATGCCTTGGCTACTATGGAAATCATTACATTTTCTTAATGAATTCCACAATTACATGTTTTATTCCCACGCTATTTTATCATGGTTTATGTTCCATTATGATATATGCCTTATGTACTTCCATGTTTTATGTCGTTGCTCAAGATTTTAATGTTTAAACATTATGTTCATGTTTTTAAGTTCCAATGTATATGGTATGTTTTATTTTATCCATGCTTACCCTTACTGAGCATTTGAGCTCACCCTTTTTATGTTTTATTTTCCCCCAGGATCAAAAGAAAGGTTTTAGGCCAGGAAACAAAAAGTGGAAGATCTTTATGGGAGATGTTGAAGATCTTTCACCACGATTAGAAGATTACGTTCCAAGTTTCCAAAGACACTAAACTATTACGGTCCTTGTGTGTCTATTTTATTTTAAGTATTCCGAAAAAGTAATGTAATGTCCATGTACGTCAAGCATAGGGTCTCTACAGTTTGTATCAGAGGAAAGGTTTAGTCAACCTTTGGAAACTAGGATGCGAAAACGTTAGTGAGATCCCTAGAGATATTCCTAAGGTATGTCTAGGGATGTACCTTAGGAAAAGAATACGTATAGGATATAGTTTTAGAACTACGGTAAGGATCTTAGAATTTAACCTAAGATGTTAGATATTGAGGGTACTCCCCCTTTACTTTGTTGTTTTCCCTAGCATGATTTTAGCATCTCACACTATTCTTTTTGGGTTTTAGAAAATGGCTGGAAACAAGAAGATTCATAATAATGGAGGATATGACGGACAATGGAATGATTTTCTTCATGAGAAACCAAATGAAACGGGATCTGGAAGTCCAAAAATCATTATTATGCCTAGTCAGAAATCTCATAATATGATCAATAATATCAACTTTGGTAAGTTTCCCGACTCAGATAATAAGATAAAGATGGAGTTTCATGATGATCATAGAGGAAAGAAAGTTCAATTTCCCTCATGTAAATCATGTGGGAGGAGGCATCAGGGAGATTGTTTTAAAGGAACTGGAAGATGCTTTGGGTGTGGAAAAAAAGGACACAAAGCTAGTAAGTGCAAAGGAAAAGGTTCAGTTAACACCATGGACAAGGATAATGGTATTTCTACGACATCAACAATGATTAGATGTTTTAAATGTGGAATGTACGGGAATTATACAAACCAATTCCCTAATGGGAAATCTCATGAAGAGAATCAGCATAGTCATATGGGTAGTATTTATGTGGATGATGATGAGGAGATAACAAATGATATATGAGCTGAAAGAAGTGTTGAAGTTCAGTCGTTTGTTTTAGAAGGTAGTGGAATGATTTTATGTTTATCGAGAGTTATGTTGTATAGTTAATAGTATTATGGAATAAAGAATCATCTAAGGTTTGTTACACTAGTGTTTTTCCTAAAAGTATTTGAAAGTATATGTTGAATGGTACCAGTAACCATGGAATGTTATTCAGATATTTTTGTAAAGTAGATGATATGCGCATAATGAAGGAATAAGAAGATAATGAGATGTTTGGTTGTATTCATGAGCTCATGATTGATATAAGGACTAAGTGAAATCATGGTTTCAATATATAGAATTTTGAGGATTTTGGTATGTGGAAAGTGTTAACTTTTGACTGCATTCATGTTTTCACTAAGGTTCGATGGGTATTCATTTTTCCAGATAATACATGATTAAGGCCTTCGAACGTTTGTAATGTGACCAACAAGACATATCTTATGATATATGTGGATCAACGATGGTATTAACATGCTTCCTATATGAAATCTCTGGTAATCGTTTTCACTATAATATGAAAATGGACTACAATATTATGGATAAGCCTAAAGATCGGAATGGATTATGTTGGACATAAGTTAGTATTGTTTAAGAATATAACCTTTTTTCAATATTATTGATGGGATGATATAGTATTGTAGTCATAAAAAAAGGACAACCTGCAGGACGGGCGACAACCCATCGCGTCGGACATGGCTGTGGGAATCGAACCCACAACCGAAGTGCGACTGGCCTTTATCGCCTACCACTGGCCTACAGGAAGTCCATGGTTAGTAGAAACAAGTTTTATTTTATTAAGCAGTATGATATATGAAGTATAAGTTCATTTTTGGAACCATATACGATTAATCTAACCATAATATGGACTTATAACTTTTGCAAAAAATTTGTTTGAAAGAGATGGAATGACCCATCATTCTATCACATGATCTGCTAACACATCACGAATAACAAATTCAACTTCATTTCTCTAAGGGATGAAGTAGAAATTGTTCAATTCACGAAAAATAGTAAGATTGTATCAAAATCATGCAAGTATTTATTTTAATTCATAAACTTTAGGGAAATGATCTTGAAAACCAAAAATGTTGTCCTAGTTCCCTTATATCCAATGAATAAGATGGTACCTTATATCATCAGAAATCAATAGCTTTGTGATTGTTGGCTTTTTCATAGCCATGTTCTCTACCACTCTCCATCAGAACTTGATGGTTATATTTTTCTTCCATATCCATATTTTCACCTATGTTCTCCTACATGGAAACCCAGTGGTGAGTTAATTTGGGTAATCGTTACATTTCATACTTTAGTTTTTAAAGCCATGTTTTGGTATTCTTTTTTTACGATGTGGGTTTCTATTAAACAAACATTCGAGTAGTAAACCATTTATAACCCCGACGAATTTCGAGGGTGAAATTAATTTTAAGTTGGGTAGAATGTAACACCCCGATATTTTATTAAAAATATTCTTTTAATTTCATTAATGTCTTGTGTTGTATGCTACACCAAGATTACCTTGCGCTATACGCAACACCGTATTAGCTTGCAGTATACGCAATACTATTCTTGGATCGTGTTAAACACAATTTTGATAATAGTTATTCTACGCAACATTGAGTATATATATATTCAATGTATAAATGAAATATGGTTGGATTCTGTTATACGAAACAACGAAGGATTCTTTTACAACACACAACCCTGACTTGGCTTGCATTACACATAATCGCGACCTTCCTCGATAGCATGTGTTGTACGCAATACCGGGTTTTACTAAACAACGATATATTATTATAATATTATTAGGAACTAGCCTTTATGAATAGTATTAACTAAATTTTGAATTTTATTACATTATTATTCATCTTACACATTTTCTAGAACATTGTATAATAACAAAATATATTTTTCGTGTAAAATAAGTATTTTTCAAAAAATGCAGTTTTGCCGCCTTTTGATGGCGCACCAACTTTAAATATAGTTTTTGAAATGTTTATAAGTTAAATTTGACAAAATAAAATTCTTATTTGGAATCATGAAATAAAAATTTACTTTGGATAAATTTTTCGTATTATTTTGGTAACTTTCATATTTTTATGAATAGTAAAAACACGCTATATTTTAATGAAAAACAACTTTTTTCATCGTAATAATTTATATGGTTAAATTAAAATATTTAATTGTTTTAAAGTATAAATAGAATATATTTTTACTATTTAATATAATGTGTGTCATTAGCATTGATTTTACATTGAATTCGTAGGTTAAATCAATCCAATCTTTTGCAATGTTTTAAACAAAAACCCGTTTTCATTCGACAACGGGATTAATTTTAATTTAATTTATGCAAATTATATGTATTGAATTTGAAAAAATGGTTTCCATTTTTGGAATCATTGGGTCAAAATTATGTTAATATGCTAATTTTTATTTTTGGGAATTATGAATTGTAACTACGGTAAATTTTATTTACCTTAGTTAAAGGTAAATCGGGTATTTAAGGGTAAATATAATATTATAAAATTACCCTAACACATGCCAAAATTCTATTAGATGGCTAAAAGTAAACCCATATCAACTCAGGGTCAGATTAGATTCATTTTATGGACTTTTGACCACGAAAATAATTTAATTATTATTAAAACCAAAGAAAGTGACAACATGTCACTCTCTTAAATATTATAAGTATAATAATTTTAATTTAGTTATAAACATCATAAAACTTCGAAACGGTATAGTATCCAGAAAGATAATAAAATTATCTACATCATGATAATTTATTTAGAATTTTTAGGGATTAAATAATTTTCATTAATGGTGATACATTAATGATACAGAAATTATTTATTAAGTGGAAAATAAGTAATATAGTTTTTATTGAAATAATAATACCCATTAAAAGGCCCACAAACATGACCAAAACTTATTTTTAGTGTATATATACACCTTAATCATCCAATTACATAATATATAACCGTTCAGATCCTTATAAAAGTGATTATGACACTTATATTATATTATTTTAAATGATTCCAAAGTTGTCACCTTCATAATTTAATAAATATAACAATTTAAATATAGTGATGTTAAGATGATAAATTTTATTAAAAGTATTGCTGTGAAATTTAATAGATTTATCTTCATCATAGGATTTTATTTTAAATTTTTATGCAACAAATCAGTATATTAAATAATTATACAAAAATGTTGTAGTAATTATTTTATTAAGAGATAAAGCAAATAAATTGTTTTAAAAATAATAAAATAAATATTATATGAACTATTTAATGTGATAAACTAATTTTATAGACACATATGACCTTTTATTAATCTATTAAATCTTTTAGTTCGAACATATCTTCTGTATATATTTTATTTAAATTCAAATAAATGAATAGTGTCAAAATTGACACTATTGTTATTTTATAAAAATAACATATTATAAAATTGTTTAAAAATCACAAAAATATTTAAAAATTATAAATTTAAATATATATGGTCTGTAATTTTAAAATGTAAACAATTATGGAAAATTCACAATAAATAAGTAATTATTTGTTATAATTTAAAATTTAGAATTTTATTACCACAAATAAACTTAAATAGATTAAATAAGGATAAATCAAAATGATAAGGTTTAAAATAAGATACAAACATGTCTAAATTTGATTGTTTGATGAGATTACAACCCTATATCATCTAATCTTTGAATATGAGATATTTGTGGAGGTTTTTAAGTGGGGTTAGAGTTATTATAAATTACTATTTTTAAGAATTCGAAGGGTGCCCCTCTCCTCCCTTATAAAAGGGCACCTCCTCCCTCTCCTCCTCACACCATTTTGAGCCTTCAAGCTCGGCCAAACCCTAAAAAATTATCTTATCCACTTCCCTAGAAACATCCTAAAGGTTATGGTCTACTTTAACGACCAATCTTAGTGCCCTAAGAGGAGGTTTCAAAGAGGCGTATCGAAGAAGAGGTAATTTCCTCTCTCGATTCTTTCAAGCTTATTTCTTCTTCAACTTCTTCTTATTTAGTTGTTTCATTATAAAGTAATAAAATAAGTATCTCTAATATACTGATTTGTTATTATAAATATTAAACAACCCCATTTCACATTCTATCCATCCTACGGAAAACAAAATCACCGCGCGTGCATACGTACGGAATACCGTCTCCACGCCGTGGTGTAATCTGTTTTTCCACCAACACCTTACATGGATGGGTATAATGGTGTAAAGAATAACTATACATAGTTATTATAACATAATACTGATTCTTATATATTGTATCATCGACTCCAATTCAATTCAATAATTATGGAAACGATATCATCGCTCGTGCGTACGTACGGACTACCGTCTCCACGACGCGATGAGATTCATTCTCCATGTTAACCATTTAAGAATGATTATAAAGTATATATAAGCAATAATAATGAAATATATGACATTATAAAGCTACTGGATTTATATATATATGTATTTTATCTAATTAATTCCATTCAACTCAATAAGGAAACAAAAACAGCGTTCATGTGTACGTACGGCCTACCGTCTCCATGAACAGTGTATTTCTTTCTATTTATCAATATATTATATATATGTATATTCTGAATGTATATTATATATAAATAATGTTTTATATTCTGGAAGTATGTAATCATGATCTAAGTAATCATATTAATAATTACAAGTCAAAACACGGATGACAAATGAAACGATTTTACCCAAAACACTCTATAACATGGAATTTACAAAAGAACGGGCAATATAAAGTCATAAGTGAACCATATATGATATCATAACAATGAATATGATTCTGTAATTAGTAAATGACTTTATTTAAATCATTAAACAGGAGGTTAGGATACATACGAAGCATATTAGACATAAGGTAAGGGATAATTTTGCAAATCTCATTTTTATCCGAGATTTCTTATTCGTAAGTATTTACTGGGGTTATTTATATCATCCATGTCCATGTTTTATAAAAGTGTTTTCATGTATGTTTAAAGACCTTTTTTACCAATTTTTGAATTTTACTATATGGTACATAATTAATCTTTCTTTCGTTTACGTTACGAGGTACTTTTTTGACTTTTCCGAAAAAATTACGAGAAGAATGTTCTTTTTAACATATACGGCATGAAAGGATTTTTACGGTTTTATAAATCCTTATTTTCATGCAGATTACTCCAAAATATTTCATGAATATTTTAAACAAAATCATTTTCTTTTAAAATTTCATGACGTTTTGTGAAAAGAGAATGATTTTGAAGAAGAAATGATATTTTCCTCAAGAATTCATTTCATGTGTTTTATCAAAACCATTTTCCATCTAAGTTGAAATTATTTCATATGTGCATGTTTCAAGTGTAATGTATCAATGATTTACATTGTATCAATTTTCTTAATATGAAATGATATCCATTTCTTTTATATGGATTATGTGATGATGGAATGATGTTTATGAAACCCATTTTGTTTATTGGGTTATTATGAATGATGTATGTTTTTTTGTGGCACAAGTAAGAATGATTTCATTATGAGATGGGTGGGACCTATATCTCCCTCCAGTACATTGGGTAAAGATTTTATATCTCATGAGATAGACATGGCTGGAACGGTAAGTTAATCTGGTTCAGTGTTACAGGACTAAAACGAGGAGTGAACTCGATTCAGAATGGGACTTTTTCCACTAAGATGGTCTTGGCAGCAATGCCTTGGCTACTATGGAAATCATTACATGTTCTTAATGGATGCCACAATTACATGTTTTATTCCCATGCTATTTTATCATGGTTTATGTTCCATTATGATCTATGACTTATGTACTTCCATGTTTTATGTCATTTCTCAAGATTTTAATGTTTAAACATTATGTTCATGTTTTTAAGTTCCAATGTATATGGTATGTTTTATTTTATCCATGCTTACCCTTACTGAGCATTTGAGCTCACCCTTTTTATGTTTTATTTTACCCCAGGATCAAAATAAAGGTTTTAGGTCAGGGAAAATAAAGTTGAAGATCTTTATGGGAGATGTTGAAGATCTTTCACCACGATTAGAAGATTATGTTCCAAGTTTCCAAAGACACTAAACTATTACAGTCCTTGTGTGTCTGTTTTTTATTAAGTATTCCGCAAAAGTAATGTAATTTCCATGTACATCAAGCTTAGGGTCTCTACAAGAACAATATTTTTTTCATATTGGAAGGCCCCTACTCAATTGTACAATATAAAAGTTTAGTTAGAGAACCTTTAGGAGAAAAGTTGCATTAAACCCAGTGTGTCTTTCTATGCAGCTCCAATGTTTTCTGCAAATAAGGAGGATTAGATATTCCAGATGTGTGAAAATTATTATCACCTAAATTAAGTTTATATCAAGAACATGTTCCATTTTATTATTATCTATAATATACTGGTCAAATTGAAATGACTAAGATGGTTCTTGAATATTGACCATGGTTTTGGCTGCCACTAATTACAGGTTTATATAGATGATATTATAAAGATAGAATTCCCATATTGATATATTAATTGTGAGTTTTTAGTGATTCCATTTTGTGATACAAATACCACCATAGATTCATGGTACTTATGAAACATATCATTCATCATTTAATTGATCGGTTCATGGTTTTCCTTATCAATGACTTTCTCATTAACTCAGCAGTGGAGGAGGAGCACACATAACATTTTTTGATGGTCCTAGACTTACTTTAGGAGCACTAGTTATATGATAATCCCTCAAAATGTTAGTTCTATATTATATAGGTTCACATTATATGGAATTTAATATTCAATCACCATGAAGTTTTCATCCTATAAATGATAGTGGAAATCCTAGAATAGGACAACCTAAGAACATACATGAGGTGTAGTATTTTATTAGTTTGCCATGGTATTAGTGTAGGTTTATGGTAGATTTTTCATGTATTTTAGACCCATTGAATTACATGAAATGAATATGGTATCCATTCCCCATGATCAATAATTCACATAAATCCTTCGAGGAGCTAAGGTAGAGGTTTTATAGTGCTCCTATTTTTAGAATGCCAAAGGAGGGTGTTGAGTAAATGGTATTTTGTGATGTCTCTTGAGATATACATGGGTGTGTGTTAATTTAGTGGTGGTTAGTGATATCTTATGAGTCTAGGAATTTGATACACCATTTAAAGAACTATGAAAACCATTATTTAGAGCTATTATATGTGGTCTTATCCATGAAGACATGGAGTCATTATCTTCTAGGTGAGTGGTTTATAGGTAACTCAAACCACTAGAGTCAAAAGTATAAATTTTTCTAGGTAGAACTCAACCTAATAAAAAATAATTTTCTATATTTCTAGAAGGACTTAAACTGTGAGTGAGTATATACTCTATATAAGGGAAATATAGTGGTATATGTTCTTAGAATGAAATCATGAACTCACTTGGTAGAAGAGGTGTGAGATTAATTTACCTCTTTATCGATATCCCTGAGAAGGAAAGAGGGGAAAATTATCTCAAGTTGACACAATTTACTTCATTAATTATCTAATAAGTTAGAGAGGCTCGGTTTTTAGACATCAAATATGAAGTTTTGTGTGGAGTAACATCTTTAAGAGATCTAACATATAAATTTTTTGAACGTGGGGAGCATTTCGTCCTTATCCAAGGAACAATTATGGTTCAGATCAAATTGATTTATGTGGTGATTTTGTAATTACAGACCTCTAACTTGGTGGTACATCCTAATGAGATAATGATGTATCAGGACATTTTATGGTAGTTTAGGTGAGTAGGAATGAGGAGAAGTGTTTTTTATTTTGTTTTTAGATGCCTCACATATCAATACAAGAATGTATTGCATCGTCTTCCAATAGGTTTGACTCAACCTGTTGATATTATTGAGTGAAAGTGGGATGAAATATTGATTGATTTTATTATGGTGATTCTATAGAAAATTAGAGTTTATTACACTATTTGTTTTATTATTGATTAACATACCATGTTGTATAACTTTATTAACATTCAGGAGAAGAGTTTAGCTAAGAATTTTGGGTTATTGTATAAATGGGAGATCATACAACTTCATGGAGTACCCTCAAAAACAATATTTGAATGTTATTATTAGTTCACGTAAAAATTTTGGAGAGTTTTGTAGGAGAATTTCAAGACCTTGTTAAAGAATGGAAAGACATTCCACCCCCCACCCAAATAGATGGTCGGACATAATGAACCATCATGGTTTTGGAGAATATGTTGAGATTTTATGTGACTACGTTATGTAACAGTTTGGGGGATTTCATACCTTTGTTGTAGTTCACTTATAATAAAAATAACCACACCACTATTAGAATAGAAACCTTAAAGTCTATCTACAAGAGACTCTTCATGTCACCTTTTTCCTAGATAGAAATAGTTGATTCATTGCTTATGTGACAATAGAATGCGCCTTTAATGATTTCGAATGTTCAGGTGATTCTTGATCAGATGGTGACTTATCATAGTTGGAATAATTATTTTTCATACCAATATCATAGACCCTTATAGTTTTATTTGGGATACCATGTGTTCTTGAAGGTCCCTCCATGATGAAGTATTAGTAGGATTTTTAAAGATATCATGTTATTATCAAGGTTTATAAGTCCAACATAGGCTCTTAATATGGTTGGTGGGGTTACTTAGCACCTAGCCTTACCCCTATTGTAATACTAGGTCCATGACACCATACTTGTGTCACTAGTGAGGAGATACATGCACAACATGTCTCAAAAAATTAATTATGGTGATCTAGACATTAAGGAAAGATCCACTATTAAGGGGTGCATAGTGGTGATCAAGGATTGAGAAGAGATGACTCTTCAATGAAAAACATTTCTATGGGTGTTAATTATTTGGCTGTATGCGAACCTCTAGGAGAGCTCATGGGACTATGAGAGCCTGATGCAGGCTCGATACCCTAAACATTCTATGTAGATTTTCTCATTAGAGGGTGAAAATAATTGAATGTGGGGAAAAGGTAGCAAATCTTTTTTTCTTCTTTGTACCCTCAAGATATTTTAATATTCTAATATTGGTTTTTTCATTGGAGTTGGTATGGTGTTATGGGTGTCACATGACCTTATAATTAATACATTAAATATATTAAATATATTAAACCACAAGCACACATCTTTATGGAATTAATGGATTTACTATGTAATGGAGTCCTATATGGTGAAACTGATACAATTATTGGTTTCATAATGTGACATTCACTCTAGGAATGATATATGATTTTTATGGATCAAACTTCTAGTCGAAGCACAGTTTCATGAAGATGTAAAATGAAAAAAAAATATAATTTAAAAATATAATTTAATTTTCCTTAGCCTAATCGTCTCTTTTAAATCCCCTTTTATGATGATTCTCCAGGGTTATCTATATAAACTAGGGTATTTGGAGATCTATTGTGGGAAGATATCTTGATTACTGATCATGTATGGATTTATGAATCAATGATTGGTTTCAACAGGTTTCATCATCAAGATTGATGTTGAACTATTCTTCACTAGTGATCGATCCAAATGTGAGGTAGGGATCATTATTTTTGGGTTCTTGAAATATTTTTTTTTAATTTATGTCTTATATTATGATTTATTTTCTGAATACTTTATTTCATTCCATTTGGAATTATCTTATTGATTATTTATCCTTTTGAACTTAAATAATTGTTTTTTCATATTTTTCTTCTATTATGATTTCTGGATTCATGATCGATGGTTATGTTTCTAATGGACATCAATAATTCACTTTTTTATGGTTACTTTATCCCATAATTAATTTCATGTTAACCATTGGTTTGTGGTAATCCTTGGATTTGAAAACCATTCTAGTTTGAAGCATGATCGAACATTATACCTAAATTATTTTCTGTCATAAATAAAAAAGATATTAATTTATGAAATATGTGATGATACTTGGTATATTTTGGATAGAATAATTTTTTTTGAACCCACATATATAAAACTATTACATGGTATAATGGATGAGGGTTAATGTGAATCTTTATTTCAAACCACTAGAGGTCATAGATTGATAACCAAAGGAGTTTCCTTCCATTTTAGGTCCATGGATGAAGCTAAAAATGGGATTTATAGAAGTCTCAAAAAACATGGTTAGGATTTAAGAAGAATATGAACTTTATATGAAATGTATAACTTCATGGTGTGTGTTTAGGAAGACTAGATTCCTTTTAATCCACTTTTTGTAGAATATATAGTTATTATCTGTGTTAAATATCACACAATAATATAGAGGGACTACACACAATGTGACCCTAACTAGCCAGTCAAACCATGTACAAGAAGTGCATGCCTAGGGTCCTAGGTTCTCACACATTTCATGTTAGTTGGATGACATTTCATGTATATTAGTCTTCACATGCTATGTTGGGAAGTGGGAAACGGCTAGGTGAGGACTTGGGATTACACATTACATACCATATAGATAAGTTTTTTGATTTTATTTTGATGTTATACATCCTATAAATCCTTATTAAAGAATCATATTTAGACCTTTGAGTAGTCAATTCAAAATATTGTTTCATGTAGATTATGATAGTGGCCGTTTTTTTACATGAAAGATAATATGAGTGGTGGCAGGATCCGATCAATCCATCCAACATGTTTAGATGATTTTGAGACTCTTGAGTTATCTCTAGAGTGATAATTGGATTACAAACCCCCTAAAGGAACATGTAGTTCATGACATGGTTTCCCAAATTTTTATTTGGTGGTATAGGAACCCATCCCCATCATACTCAACCTAGAGTGTCTTTATTTTACTATTGGACTGTAAATATATCTTCATTGACCATAGAAAAAGGAATGGGTCCTCTACACTTATTTGGAAAGCACCCCTTCAACAATGACATACCATTGGCGAGGCATGGGTCCTCAATGGATTTGGTGAGGTTTATGTTGGGCTGCTGGCATTGGGATATCACTATATTTTGGATCTATAGACATGCTCATTATCTATAATTGGCTATAAAAATAAAGTTTATTTTCTCTTTGATTAGGTTTTAATCATGAGAATATATTTTTTTCTTCTCTACTATTTAAACCATTCATCGAGTTGACTATATACATATATTTATTCTCTTTTGGTTTTTGAGGTATCCTAATAGGTATGAATATACTCACCCATACATGGTATTTTACCACATGTGACATTTCTTATGAAGATGATAGATAACTGGATGGTGACCTTGGTGGGTCTAATGTTGGTTTCACATAGTGATTCAAGGTGTTGTTGATCTAATTTGATGGTCAGTTTTGAGTTCTCGATTAGAAAACTTCCTCCAAATATTCTAGTAAGAAAGCATATCCCTTTTTTTCTGGTTGGGTGTGTAATTGTTCCTTCCTAATTGGAAAAAATATTTTATTGTTTCACTCTATATTTTCTTAGAGATTATCACATGAATTATTTCCTATTAGGTGAGAAATATTTTATTTATCTTTTAGGGTTTTAATGTATTTGTAGGTGTTCATGTGGCTAGGATCATTAGGCTATGTCCTTATATGTGTGATATGGCTAGTCAAAACTAGTCTCCATTCTTTGGCCTATAAGAGGCAGGCTTTTGGTGTTAATCTCATATTACTGCCAATCCAACTGGGTCCATCGTGGGTTAGGTCTAGAATTTTTTTTTTGATATTTAATAAAATAGAGGGAGACTAATTAATTCAATTACTATGTCACAACTGTGAATCAATATTAAGATGTAAAATATATTTTTTTTTGTTATAGAAAATGTTCAATAAAGCCATTAAAACACTTCGATAATTCCTAAAAAAAGAAAATTTCCCCACTAGTAAAAATTTCCAATCGTTATACTGGTTCTCATTCACATAAATACTAAAAAAATTATGGGTTAGAATTATCCATTCCTAATCATCCACCATGGTGAATTAGAAATGGTGAAAACCAAATAAGATACGCCTTGATTATTTTTCATATGTCAGTTGCATCATGTGTATCATTTATTTTAAAAGAGTTAAATATGGCATATAAATACATGGATTTAAAAATTATAATAACTCATCACAATGGAATTAAAAAGGATAATGAGTGGCTTAATATTAAAAATATTTTTCATACACATTACAATTGAAAACTAACCATGGGTACCAAGGAAGATACATTGTATTTAAAATTTTGAATTATATTGATCATTTTTTGATGTTTTGTTTCTATATGGAAAAGAAATTAACTTCTAAACCCATATTCCCATCCTTACAACCTTGATTTTCCTCGGTCACTAAAAATTTCACAGTGAACTTTACAGAGAAACTACTCTAGAATCTCTTGAATATGCTTTAACAAGATTATAATGATTGGTGAGAACATGGTTCCTCACCTCTCATGGTGAATTTAATTAATGAAAGGGTTGAAAATTCTATAATAGGACTAAATTAATTGAAGCCTTTATAATTACATTCAAATAAATTAAATATTCATATGGAGGACAATGAATATAAGGTTATCTACTTCACATATAGAATGAAAGGACACTATAAGTGTAATAAAATTAGGTTGATTCTCATAAAAATATTTTTTTTTATTGGGTTCTACCAAAACATGTATCTTGGTGTCATGTTCTAGACATAACAAGACATTATTTAATATTTAAAATAAATATTGTTATAGTATATCATACTAAATAAATAGTTTGATAATACTTGAATCACATATTTCCAATATTAGCAATTAATGATGAATATAAAAAATAAGGCTCAAACAATACCTAACTGTGAAAAGATAATTCTATTTCAAGTGATACTAGATGTAAATGTTGAGGAAATACCCATAAGGATGTTTAGTATCTTTTGAAGCTAAAACACAATGTTATTTTGAAATGATTACATATAATGTTTTAAGACTAAGAAACATTTTGACATTAAATGTGTTACTATCAAAAATCTTATAGAATTATTTTAATGAGTTACATTTAAAATATTCTAAAGAAAAGATAGGGGTAAATTTATATACTTGATCAGATTCATTTGATAGATTTTAGGAATTAAAACTATAGTAATAAAGAGACACGGATAAGAAATAATATCCTCTAGTTGGGCTAGTCAGAGAGTATTTTAATCATAAATTCGTTAATACTTTAAATATAGAGTGTAATTATTCCTAAACTCACATTACCGTTTAAAAACAATAGTGCTTATGGTAGTAAAAAAGATTATCAATGGTGAGTCTTATAAGTATTCTAAGTCTTCTATAATTCCATTCAATTAATTTTTCATAAATAGAGGAATTATCACATAACCAAAAGCCTAATATATTGAATACTAGATATAATATATGTTATAATGTGAAAAAAATTCCATTATATCACATATTAATGTCTTTTGATAAAAACCATTTGTTAAAGATAATTTTTGAAATAAACTTACATCAAGAATAAATCTATGACTACCTTAGTTAATTATCATCATATATGCTTAGGATATAACTATCCACAAAATAGAAAGGTATTAGTCAATACATTGACTATATTTATATAATATTAAAGAACTTCCCTATTGAGATATTGGGATCATGCTGGAATTTAATCACTCCAAGGCTCCTATGAACTTGATTTGGAATACGAATACTGACTCCATTACGAATTCATGGGAGAAATTATTACATTTACACAAACTATATAATAAAGATAAAATAAATAGGTGGTTTTATATTTACCATGTTAGGAGATATATTCTCTAATTAGAATAATTAATCTTTCTTCGATTATATAATTACAAATAAGTTAGGATTGGAAATATCATATGAATTGAGAAATGAATTAAATATAACAGAATCCAATCCTAAATATTGAATTTTTTTTCTCTAGTTGAAATGAAGTCATTAGTGGGTATTTAAGTTGAAACTATATTTGTATGGTAAATTTCATACCTATAAGTAATGGTTGGTTATTCAATATTTCTTATGACGTCTAGGAATAGTCTACCATGAATCATTTTTCCACTAATCATCATACTAAAATAAATTATAATTTTTCATGTCCTAGAAACCATATGTGATAATTTAATTTTTAAAAAGGATGTTAATACCAATTTCCTAAATATAAAACTTGAGGAATATATCTATAGGATGAAATTATATCATTTGGTGACACCAATTAATGCTAATAAGGTACAAAAATTAGAGAGGTTGAGTTATGGACTAAATAAAGTTTCAAGATCATGGAATATTTTTATGATGAAGCTATAAGAGAGTATGGTTTTACTATGAATGAATGTGAACCATTTTTATATAAAATTTTAGTCATAGTGTCATATTTTTTCATTTAAAATTTATTGATAACATAGGAAAAATATATTTAAAGTATTACAGATTGTTAAGACTAATATAAACTTTGTTTCCGTGAGAATGAATTAATGTTGTTACCCATGCTATGGGGAAGAATATCTACTATGATTTATTCATGGAGTTAAATGGATCAAGTCAAAGTATTTACATTTAAAATATATTTAAAAATAAATTTTTGTATAATTCAATAGTCAATTTTTTCTTATGTCACATGGTGTAAAATCTCTCAAATGTGATGTGTTAATTCTCGGTGGGATATTATTATAAATAAAATAACATATTATTAATTTTTATGAATCAATCACATATGAAACAACATGTAAATATATTTTATATTTCATATGAATAAATAATAGTCGGAAATTATCAAAAATAACTAGGAAAACTACATAATATACAAGGCAGAACATTCCAAAACTAATTGAGAAAGTGAGTAGGATTAGTTCCTAGTATTTGGAAAAGTGAGAATAGTAGTTATCAAGGGGATAAAAAACTAGTTTTAGGTCAAATAAATTTGATCAGGTAACATATATAGGGTAAGTAAATATGAAATAGAAGTTCATTAAATCTGGTGGTAGAAATATTTACATAGACTGAGTATGTGGAGACTTCTGATATAGCCTAAGAAGAAGATAAAGAAACATTTTATCTTGATTTTAAAGTTGTATTAATATAGTAAATTATTATCATAATATATATTTCAGTAAAATTATTAATATGGTGATATCAAATATTTCAAATTTATAAAAGAAAAAAAAAATATTTCTTAGTGATATCACCTCTTGAGGGTATTTTCTCAAAGGGGTGAAGTCACAATAATTAGAGTTGCCACAAAGGGAAATTTATAAGACCCATTGACTAAAGCCTTATATTATAATAATCTTGAGAATATTGTTATAACTAGTCATTTGATAGAAATTACCCATTGGATCTAATGAAAGTTGACATTGTTAGGAGTTGGTTCCTCATAACTGACTAACTGTTTACTTTCTATTATACATTTACATTCTATAAAGAGAACTTATAGATGATATGAAAATATTCTTAGACATATGTCTTATAGTATATAAAACATATATCTAATAGGGAAATGATTATGTTTAAATACCAAGTATAATAGGATCATTAGACACTAAGAATTCTTCTCATGATGTTCGCACTAGGTAGTCCCCAAGTAGAGAGATCATGATGGAAAACCTGTATATGGGAATTACACATGTTTTTGTGTCATTGGATTTTACTATATATGATTGTGTGTATTGGTCCTTATACATGAGATTATTTTTAATACATATCATGAATTTCATACTTGGATATAAGGATGGAAACTATGTTTATATATTCTCATGTTGAGTTACCATACGTTGGGTGTGTCGTAAGGGATATGAAATTAATTGAATAACATAAGAAAGGATTTTTACCTTCCATATTAATGGAAGAAAATATCTCTAGACCTTTGACTGAAATAGAACTATCTGATTAAATCCATGAACATGTTGCTTCATTATCAATTTTCATTTTTGAATTTAAATTAATTATAAAGTAAGAATATAGGTAGATGACACAAGTGTGCATCATGCATGATGAGATATCATGAAAAAAATTATGTTAAATATTATTTGTTATATTATGTTAGTTGTTTTTATTTATTTATGGGTTAATTTTTGTGTTTATAAAATTTGATCGTGGACATTAGTTATTTTCATATAATTCCACTAAAAAAGAGGACTCATGGGTCACACAATAAGTGTGTTAGAATCTCATTAAAATTATAATGAATTCAATATTAAAAATAAATATTCTTCTCAACATTTGGAATATAAAAAATTCAAGTTTTATTGATTGCATAAATTCAATTATTAAATATCAGAGTTTAGAATATCTGTGTCTAATTTTATGTCTTATTTATTATTGACAAGATAATAAATATATTTATTTATTTATCCACCAGTTTAGTGAATATATAAATATAAATATTTATTTAGTAATGTGAGTATTAAAATAAATTTATATTCAAGAGTAATAAATAATATATTATTTATTTATTTATTTATTAAAAAAAATTATTTTTATTATTTTATATTTTATAATTCATTGGTTTAAGAAACTCCATGGAGCATTGAAAGGTTGAGTTAATAGAATAATAGAAATGGTGTATTTTACATAATATTATTTAAATAAATATTAATTTATTAATATAAAAAAATATATTTAAAAAATAACATATAATGGCATATAATAATAAAACTGTTATTATTATTACACATGGGTAATTACATATAAAAAATATTTAATAAATGGTTATTGTAAAAATTATCGAATATTGGCACAAAGTATATATTCCAACTTATATCATTTTTCATATTAGAGGTTTTTTATGTGATGAAAAAACTCTCAATAATTCTCTCAGGACCTATATATAAAATCATACACCCCCCTCTCAAGAACATAAAGAGAATAAAATAAACCCTTTTCCTTCCCAATTAATAAGGTTATGAAGCTCCATGTTCCTCCATTATAAAAACCAGAATAACAAGTTTTTTGTCTAATGTTTAATAGAGTATGTGTTGATACAACTATAGGATTGCTCATTTGGATTTTCATTGGAAACAAAATTGGTACAATAGAGAAGTCATAAATTAATTAATTAAAGTTATCATGATTGTGGTAATTATATTTCAAAATTAATTATAAATTAAATTTTTCTGTTTATCTCTATGATATTTGTATGTTACATTCATTTTTTTCAATATTTTTCAATTGATACCAATGAAAAATAAAAAAAGGAACACACCCTCCACCTCTACTACACCCATAAAACCTTCATTTTTTGTGAAATTATAGGAGGTTTTAAGGGATTAATGAATATAAAATTATATATCCTTATATGGTGATTAGAGATATATTTCCATGTATAATAGTGTGAGGATAATTACGAAAATAGAAGCTTGTTTGTACTGAAATAGACCAGTCCTGGGTAATTCCAAAACATTTATGAAATGTAATGATATATTTTATGGGGTTTCTATATAAATAATATTCTATATATTCATTAAGTGGAAAAAATTTAATAATATTGATACACTTATCTTAGTTATATTCACATATTTGATTAATGGATGATCAAGGGGTTTCTTATTGGAGTGGTTTGTTCAATCCAGGTGAGAAGAGTAGTGATTAATCAATAATTGTGAGGGTTGTAAACACAGAGGATTAGTGAGACCACTTTGAATTTATAATTCACAATTTGATTACTTATTTTATTTTGGTAAATGGCCATATTATCGAGTTTATGATCGTTGGATGTAGTTTTTTGGTCTGAGTAGATATGGATATAGGGGGGTAAATTTATTATTAAAATATTTTTAAGAATTAAAACTAAACATGATGAAACCAAAATAATTAAAGTGATTAAAAAAGATTTTAATATATCATCATAGTGTAATAAACCCTTTATTTTTAGTGGTGGTATCATGAAACCCAATCTCTCATTTTTAGCAGTTTTAACAATAAACTCGTATACAAATATAATACTTGTGGTTTTAGTGGTCATACCAAGAAACACAATATTACTTTTTTTAAAAGTTGTAGTAATAAACACCCAAGACTTTTTGTGTGTGTTTCTAGAAACTCGCTCTCTTATACTCTTAATGGTAGTGTGCACCAATCCCCTCACACTGAGTGGTTGTGAGCACCAAATCTCCCTCACTTAGGGTTTTGAGCACCGAACCCCCTCACACTCAATAGTAGCCAGTAACCAAGAAAATTTAAGAGTATAATTTCTATATAAAATTCTGTCAAAGAACATTCTCATTCCTCCATAAAGAATACAATATTAATGAATTCAATTAATATATATAAGAGTACAATAGAGCTTAAAAATGATGAATGTAACACAATGTGCTCAAAAATGATAATCAAGGAAACATTGTCCTTTCAAGAACCCTTGGGATTATATTAATATCCTCAAGTGGATTTTGGATCAATTTTGAGGATTTGGGTGTTGAATATAGTCATTATGATTTGAATTATAACATTAAGGTCCACTAAAAAGTTCTATTTTTTATCCTTTAGAATACCACCAGATAGTTAGTGGGTGTCACCATCCATCCATTAGCACATGGAAATAACTGTTGTTTGTTCTATGTACTACTACCCATATGATGTGTTCCACCATGTATCTATTTAAACTAGATATTAATTTATTGAATAAGGTCTTTCACATACCTTTGTATACCTTTGTTTAGTCCAAAATCTTAATGAAAAAATTTATAAAATAATGATGTTGAAAATGATAAAGTCAAAATGTCATAAGAAAATTTTGTATTTTTGATTATTAAAACAGCCTATGAGAGTGAGGTAAAATATTATTCCCTTTATGATGATCACAAAAACACAATAAATTAATCAATATAAACATATCCACTATGTAATTCTCAGGATTACACCCAAAATAATTTTCAATACTTTATAATGAAATTTAACCAAACATTTTAAATATTTCAAAAAGAAATTTAAGACTGAAATTAAAGAATTATTTTTTCAATACTTATGTTATCATACATCTCCCTCTTTATGATTATAAAAAATTTATAATCATAAAATTTTCATATTTCAATAATAATTCAATATCTAAATTATTAAATTTTCAAAATAATTCAAATAATTAAAAACTATCTCCCCCTTTTACCCCCCATAAAAACAATATAAATTTTCCATTAATGTCCAATCTATCTCCCCATTTGGATATATAATACCACAACTATGAAAATTTGGGAAATTATAACAATTTGAGAAATATTTTAAATAATTTGACAATATCTATTTAGATATGAGAATACAACCATACCATAGATTTCATAATATTATCCCCTAAAAATAAGTCTAAATATTGTATTATAGAATTCATACCTTTAATTACATCACCACCACCCCATTAAAATTATCATAAAACACATAAAAAAGGGTTAGATAATTAAGGTTAATGAATTTATAATAATAAAATTTCCAAGAATAATAGATGCAAAGTGGAAACGAAAATTTTCATAACCCATATTGTAACATCAAGAGAGTTCAAACCGAAAAATTAATTTCAACTCCTGAAAATATTCAACATTCCAAAACATATTTAAATAACTAAAAACAAAAAATTCCATAGGTTAAAACTATCATAAACATTATTTACTCATTTATGTAAAATAATAACATAATCATGTTTTAAAAAATGGTAAATTTTAGGTCATAACTTGATTAAATTTTATTCTGAAATGAGTGTCTCTTTAGTATTCAAATGATTTGTCTCCCCCTTAAAAACCACAAGAGTACATAAATAATGTCATATTAAGTTCAAGAGAAGAGAAATAATTTTTAAATAAATGTATCTAATAATCCCACAAAAATGGGTTTTAAAATTAAATTATAAATTATAAAAATATTCCATCTTTTAAATAAGATATTAAGAACCAAAAATTGCACACACATGTTCTGTGAAATTAAATTTTTAAAGGTAATACATTATAAAATACAATTTTTTCATGATAGACGTTACTCAAAAATAATCATTTTATAATGAGAAACATTTGATATTTTAAATCATTTGGATACCCCTAAATTGATGTATTTTTTCAAATTTTTAAGGATACACATGACATGTTAATCAAGATTTAAATAAATAAAATAAAAAATAAAAAATCCCACCTAGAAGAGTGAAACACATCGATCAAAAAATTAAATATGTAAATAAAAAAATAATATGAATTTTAATGTGTTAAATATTTAAATGAAAATTTGTATCAATATTATTCAAGATTAAATATAATTTTCCCAATTAAATAAATATCATGGTGGAAGTAAAACATACTTCAAAGAACCTCAAGGTTGGAAATTTTCAAAGAGAGGAAAATCATTAAAATTTTCTGTTTTTAAAAACAATCATTAATACTTGAAAATGATAATAAAATGATTACAGATATATCATTAAAGTTCAAGAGGATTTAAACAAGGGTTTAAAAAATTAAATATTGAATTCAAGATTAAAAAATAATTAAGTAAATATATCCAAATATTTAGAAGATTAAAATAATAAGTCAATATAATTAAAGGGAAAAAATTAAGATAGATCAATAATATTAAAATATTGATAAAAAAGGTGTTTCCTCTAGAAAATATACGTATTAATAAATAATGGGTTGGATCACCTATAAATATGGAATTTGATATACAAGGAGCCATGAAATAATGATTTTCAATGTCAAAATGTAATGATTGAACAAATTTATGTTTCAAAATAAATTACAATATTTCATATTGAAATTTGAAGAGATTATAAAAATTGTATTAAGATGAAAATTATAAATTTTAAAAATTAAATTAACTACCTAATTGAAATTTAATAAAATAGTATTTTCATAAGACAGATTTAAATAATAATCAAAGAAACCCTTTAGAGAGAATAATGATTCATTCATTCGATTTTTCCAATTTTTTAACTTTTATAATCAATGAAAATATCATAACATAGTCAGATGAACAATTGATAATGGATAAGAACCATACATAACAAAATTATATTTTATACAGAAAAGTATTTTAGATAAAAAACATAAATAAGAGATGAAAAAAATTATTTAAAAATAAGATATCAAACATAATTTGAAAAAAAATAATTTAAAAAATTTGAATAAGAAATAATATTGGATTTAAATATTTAAAAATATTAAAATTTTGATGTGATTTTCAAAACAAAGTCATGAAAAAAATTACTAATGTGTTTTATATGAACATCACAAAAAATAGTTAAAATAAAAACTCCCTTTAAATGATTAAAATTCAAAATAGATCTTTGGGGGACAAAGAATAGATCTTATTTTCCCCTTCATGATAGTTTTGTAATTTTATTTCTCAAAGTTCCAAAATAGTAAGGTCTGAAGTTGATTTTTTGTGAGGGAAAGATGTGTAAAACAAAAGATAAACCTTTTCATTGTTAGAGACCAAGAAGGTCTAGAAATAGTTTATCAGTTAGACGATAATAAATATTGGATAGCCTATATATTTATAAAAATGGTTATGTAAATCCCTATTGGGTACTCGATGAGGAAACATTATCCATTCAGTGACTTCTTGGAAAGCTAAAACATGAATTTTAATTTTGAGAAGATAAAAAAAGGATTTTAATACAAAATTTAATAAAACATAGATCAATAATTTATAATTATTTGATATTCAAATACTAAAATCTAAAAATCATATAATATTTTTATTAAATCCAATTTAAAGAATAAAATTTCAATGTAAGTCTTGATATCCATTGAAATATAAAATGAATAATTCATTAAAAAAGTTAAAATTTAATACACTTTCAAAATAAAAGGATATTCAATTTAGAACTCAACTTTAGAAACAAATTGAAAAATCAAGGAAATATCCAACTAAATTTTTAATATTTCACAATAATATTTTAAATTATATTTTAATGATATTTTCAATACTCAAATTCTATGTAAGACTAAAATAATAGAATAAATATTTAATTGAATGTCTACATTGAATTTAAATAGAAATTAAAAAATAAAATAGTTGATAAACATCATTATTTTTAAATTCAAAATTAATTGATAGAAGATAGTCGTACCTTGATTAATTTTAGTAATATTATAAAATTATTCTTTAAGGGGTTTGAATAGTTTGAAATTAAAAATATTTTAAAATTTGAAAACATTTAATTTAAAAGGAATTTGAATAATTAAATGCATTTGAAATGTTACATATCAAGTGTCTCGATAACCTTCCATCCATGTACAATGTAGATCATATATAATTTCTCTTGAGAAATTTTTCATATAAAAAAAATTAATAATCTTTTTGGAACTGGAGAACATATCCCAAAGATATTTGAAATGCTCCCATACATGATTCAAGACTATAGCTCATTTCTCAAGCTTCGATTTGACTGGTTTTTGGTCTCTAATGGAGTTACGGATTAGGAGTTATGGACATTTGAAGTTGGGATAGAAAACTGGTTCACATATCCCATTCACGAAGCTCTCTCCGTGATCGTGGAGTAGAGAGAACTTCACTAAAACCTCCACGTACACCGCAAGGGCCATGATTGTAGCCTCTGAAACTACTAAAATCATGAAGGAACTCGACCAGAGCCTCCGTGAGTGCCTCAAAGGCCGTGATGGTAGCCTTTGCGACTACGGGAAACTTGAGGGAACTTGACTGGATCCTCCATGGTCACTGCGAAGGTTGTGACATTGGACTCCATAGTTATGATGAACTGGATGGAACAACCTTAGGTTTTAGAGTTTTATTTATTTTTCGGCGTGATTTTCTCTTTATGGTGGGCATTTGTTCTTCGTGGCATGCTCTGCTGACCTCCATCGCCTATAAATATCTCGCTCACCCCCCTTCATCAGCATGGTTACGCTGCCCCTTCGGTGGATGATCTACTATTTCACAGTTCTCCAAAGCACTACTAAGTGATTCCATTCACAAAGGGCCTTTCCCTTTTCGAAGGAGAGAGCTCCTTCGGGTTTCTCGAGGATCTGCGAAGCCCTTTGCTCTGCAAGACCTGGGGCTCTGCGAAGACCTTTTCCATGCGAGACCCCATTTTCTGGGAGCACCTTTCCTTCGTAAAGATTCTACATGATACCCCATGCTCCAAAAGCACATTTCCTCTGTAAATCTACTTCATGATACCCCATACTTTGTGATCACCTTTCCTCCGTGAAGCTACATAGAGAGGCCTTATCCTTTGCGAAGCACCTACCATCGCGGCCACCGGTCCATACTGCCGGGGCTGCACCCTGGCACCCCTACTCATGGTCATTTTTTATCTCTGGGTAAGTTTTGGCATGTGGCCACGGTCCTCCAGGCCAGTCCTTTCGCTTCCATCACTGACCCCCATCAAAAATTGAGAGTCATACCACAAACTTTTCAGGCTAGAACGTGAGAATTTTTCATTGTTTCCTTATGTGAACTCACCTTCCACCTATGAAATACCATGATTTTAGATACTCCTCAATACTCCATGAAATAAGTTGATACGTCCTATTCTTATTAGTACCTTTCACATGTCATGAGTTGAGATTCTCATCTTCAGTTCCCCGAGTCGCTAGAGTCGAACCAATCCTCAAGTAACTCCTTTAAACCCTATCACTTGGCTCCTATGCCCGGTTGAACCAGAAAGGGACGATCTTGAGTAATCCCCAACACCAGACATTTATATGTGCGCTATTCCTAATAGTCCTCTCTACATGACTATAAACTATAGCACACCCTATGTGCCAAACATAGTATGTCTCTTTCTCTAAACAATATATGCTTTATTCACTAAGCATAAGATGCCAACAGTCCACTCTACATGACATTAAACTGTTTTATTCTCTATCATTCAATAATAGGATTCCTCTTTCTCTAAACAAGAGATTACTTATCCTCTAATAATAAGATTCCAATAGTACTCTCAACATGACTATAAACTTTACACACCCTATGTGCCAAACACAGTATGCCTCATTCTCTAAACAAGAGATACCCTATGCGGTAAGAATAAGATGCCAAAAGTCCACTCTACATGAATTTTAACTGTAGTATTATATATCATTAAATAATTGGATGATTCTTGTTCCAAATAAGAGATGGCTTATGTGACAAGCATAAGATACCACATTCCATGATTACAGTGGCGTAATTTCCAGAGCGTTGGAATCCATTCGAACATTCCATCACTCCTCCTCATGCTTGGTGTGTCCTACATTCCGATCATTACCCTCTTTCATGTCTAAAGGGACCCCCTAAAGGCTTGGTCCCATGCCACCTCGGCTCAAATTCCATTATAGGCCAATGACCTGGAAGACATTGGATGACACTTCGAGTCAGGTCCTATATTTAGAACATGGTCAACATTCGGCCCTCATTTGTTTGTCCCAATTTCACACTAATGCAATTTGGGTGATGTGTTTTGAACAAGGTCAATAATTATCCTCCATCGTCATGCCACCCTAACTGCATTCCAAATTTCAGACATGTGATTCACACTTTTCATCTCCCTTTGTTCGGACTAATTCCAATTCCCTTGGCGTTATCCTACTTTTACACTAGTGCATATTTGTAGAGCTCAATTATGTGCCTCAACCAACCAGTGAGTTGGGATACCCTCATAGAAAGACATGGGGAAGATATTATGGGAAGCATCCATGCATATTCCCCATCCACCATTACCGTTCCTTAGTGGCATCCTGGCTGCTTCCATGCGTAATCCCTATAAGCTTTTTCCACTCCTTATCAACACTCGAGCAACTTCCACACATAAGCCTTATCCATTTCTGCTCCTTAGCGGCACATGGGTAGCTTCCTTTCGTAATACTCATCCATTTCCTCTCCTTAGAGGCACCCAAGTAGCTTCCAGGAATAAGCCTCGTCCATTTCTTCTCCTTAGCAGCACCCGGGAATCATCCATGCATAATCCCCTTCAATTTACACTCCTTAGCGGCACCCAAGAAGCTTCCATGCATAATCCCCATCCATTACCGCTCCTTAGTGGTACTCGCGAAGCTTCCAGGCATAAGCCCCATACACGGTTGCTTCTTTTTAACGGTACCCAGGCAGCTTCCATGTGTAATCTGCATCCACTGTTGTCACTCCTTAACAGCACCCAGACTACATCCATGTGTCAGCCACATTAACCACCATTTGTGGCCGCACCTTTGCACCATGATTGTCAGGTTTGTTGTGGCCTCTAGTTTATCACACCGATAATGACTCACGTGAGCTTAGAATAAATAGTGACCAGGACATCCTACCTGGGTTGCCTTAGCATGTAATCCCCAAACCCTTTCTAATTACCTGGACTTTGATCCCTTTCTCCTAGTAAGGGTGCGTAGGAAGCCTCTCTGAGGTTCAATCCCAACACAAACTTATTCCCACCCCTTCACATCGGTTCACTCATCCCAAATGATATTAAAATGTATCCCCCATCTCGAATTATGTGGAATTTTATTCCTTACCACGGGGACACATATGAATCCTCCCTAAGGTTCAATCCCAACACCCATTAGTCTAGACCACTCCACATAGGATCACCCATCATGTATGACATTAAACTGGATTCCCCCTTTTTGTCCAACATGATGCTGAAATTTATACTTTCTAACCACATAGAATTTGATCCTTTTCCCATAGACAAGGTACATAGGAAGCCTCCCTAAGATTCAACCCCAACCAATGGTAAGCCGTTGGAACCCCAATCTGCGGTACAATGTTTTCAATCCCAATATGATGTATGTCATTGTCAACCCTAACTAGGGGTAATCCATTTTGAACCCCATTCAGTGATAATTCATTGTCAATCTCATTCACTGGTAAGTAGTTGTCAACCCCAACCAGTGGTAAGCCATTGTGAAACCCAGTCAGCGGTAAGTTGTTGTTAATCCCTATGATCAGTAAGCCATTGTCAACCCCAACTAGTGGTAATTTATTGGAACCCTATTCATTAGTAAGCCATTTTAGCCCCATCAAGTGGTAAACCATTGTAGTCTGCAATTGAAAGTATGTCATCGAAGTCATTTTTGTTGGGACCCACATCTCGGGTCCTCCCCCTAGGCTTCAGACCAACCTGGGATACTAACCATGTGTAAGACACTATATATATTTGGGTCATTTTACTCTGTGTACACACTAATTATATTCCCCCATCGTGAATTGTGTGAAATTTTATTCCCTGCCATGGGGATACGTAGGAATCCTACTTGAGGTTCAAGCCCGTCACTCATGTCCCATCATGGTCTCTCCATCGAGCCTTTGTGTTTCAGAATGTTCATGCCCCAACCAAGAGGTTCTAATTCCTCTGGATCCCATCCATGATTCCATCCTCAAGTGCCTCCTCCTTAGGTGTCCCATCACCCCACCTAACTGTGAAGATTTTTTTTATCTTCCATAGGGATTCTTAGGAAGCCTCTCTATGGTTCAAGACCAACACTACCATCACCTTAACAATGGTTCCATATCATTCCCCATACACTTCATTCAACTCTCCATCATCCATCCTGATTCTTACCTAGGCTGCCACATCCCGGTGGGATCACACCATTCCCTTGGGCAACTAACCATGCATAAGCCCCACAATATCCATAACCATCAACCCAAGAGTGTCCCTCTTGCAATGGGTTGCTAACCACACATAATCCCCATCATCTAATTGGGTCATTGTCCTCTATGTACACCCCGACTCATCCCCCCTTATAACTATGTGGGTTTTGATCCATGTCTTCTACACAGGGTATGTAAGAAACCTCAACGATGTTCAATCCTAGCCAATGGTAAACCTAGTTGTCCCCCATTCTGGGGTGCACTCTCCCTAACCAGCCCATAGTGGTATCCAGATCACCCTTCAGGGTGTGACATCTTCCCTTAATTGGACACACCACCCTAGGTCTACTCTCATTGGTCATTCTAACATATCCATCTGATGTTCCCCATTCTGGGGTGAAATCTTACTGATACATCCTAAGTCGTGTTCAGATCATCTTTTAAGGTGTGATATCATCCATTTTTGGGACACACCACCTCAGATCTATACTCATTGGGCGTTCTGATCCATCCATATGGTAAACCTTCTAGTAATTCCCCTCTTATGGATGTAACAATATCATAAATCTATATGGGATGTTCTGATCACTCTCATTCCATTTCGAGAAGATGTTAAACTCACGGCCTACCTCATGTTAAACATGAGATGCCTGAGGAAAACCTCAGAGGACATGGCTTTGGCATAACTATCTCTGCTAGATGTTAAAGTCATGACATACATCGTGTTAAGTATGTGAAGCTGGGGAAAACCTTAGAGATAAGCCTTTGTAAAAAGATACCCCAAGAACGATGTGGGATTCCTCAGGTTCTACGACCTTGATATGACCTCTTATGAGGAAGAATATAGGTTACCCAATTTCAACGCATCCAGAGATACCCTGACATGACCGATGTTGTCATCTACTCTGACCAAAATTTTCTACCATTTCAAGACCCCATGGAATGTCCTAATGGAAGTAGTGTATTAAGTGACGTCCACGAAGTTATGGCACCAGGAATGAGATTCACGAACCACGTCTCATATTTATAAGGGAGACTTGGACTAGGTAACGAGTTCCAAGGAAGAATCCATGGAAGGAGGAACTAACATCCATGCATCCCATTTCCGTCAAGGAGAAAACAACCCTAAATAAGTGATGAATACCTCTCGCCTTTGGAAAATGGGAATTCAGGGAAACAGTCAGCGTCCTCCTCTAAGCGATGGATGTGCGCCCCAGCGAAATCATTGGAAACAAACCTTTATATTTTGGTAAAAACAATTGTGTCTATAAATGTTAGATAATAAATACCATAGAACCCACATGTTCTTGGGATTTGATTTTCCATATGAATTGTGGGGATTTATAGAAAAAATATTCAAATATAGTTGAATATATTTGGTCTTTCCATGTTAATAATTGTTATTGTTTCATTCATAAATAATGTACTCAATCATTCTATAATAATTAAAAAATAATATTGTGAGATTCCACTTATAAAAGTAGTATTTTGATATTATTATAGGATGTTTATTGATTAGAGTAATTAATCCCTTGAGTACCTTCCCCATAATGTTGGGAAACCAAAAATTTAATTCAAAATTATCTCACCTTGAGTGAATTTGGGAAGAGATTATTTAAGTTTTTAGTTATATTATCTAATTTTTAAAAATTAAGTTGGACTTTTATAGAACCCATTTAATTTTTAACATTAATTAATTAATTTTTCAATCCTTCAACTTCCTTAAATAAATTATTTAATATTATTTCTTGATTTTCATTATTTTTTTTAAATAAAATAAAATATATTTTCATTTTCTGCCTTTAGTTTCTCATTTTATTTGATATGTTCTTCTTTTCGAAAAAGAAAATAATTTTATTTTTTATGTGATTTGAATTTTATTGTAATATTATAAGATCCATATTATAGAAATTCTCCTAAATATCTATGATATTCATAATCTAAATGGTTAGAAGAATAAAATTAATTTGAATAAGAACAAGAGGTAGTATGAGAGACATCCTCATCATTGGTCATGAGGAAAATTTCACTTTCATTACACGAGGAGGTTGATGGGAGCGATACTTTTATTTCACTCTATTTTAGAAGATTTAATTCCTACTTTCTTTCAATATTCTAATTCTTTCTGTGAATGGGAAATTATGATTGAATTTTTTACATGTTTGTGACTTTTAGAATAATCTAAATTTCATAAACAGTTTTACACATGGAAACTTTATAAAATTAATTACACTCTATCCTGTAATGTAGATAATGCATGGATTTTCCATCAAGGTAAAATAAATTATATATTTGGGGGTTCATTTTTACTCTAAATCATTAGATAAAGTGTAATCGTGCCTGAATATCATCAAAATGGGATAAATAATAATTTTGAAAAATACATAGACATTATATTTTTCCAATAACCATTGTCTTATCCATTAATGAATAGATCTATATCAAATGAGTTTCCATCTAAAGAACCTTGGATATTGGAGGTAGAGGTTATATTTAATGATTATTCCATGAAACTAGTTATGGATTTAAACTAAAGGTTTTCATGGATACCAATTTTTGGCCATAGAAAATATGGAGAAATTGGTGTTGAATTTATATTTAAAAAAAATTTATAAATTAAAAATAATAATACAGGTGATAAAAAAACTATAAGAGTTAAGAAAAACTAAATAATAAATATAAAATATATAGAATAATAGTTTTGATAAAGTAGTTATGAAATAATCAACAATGGGATCTATATATATCACACCCTCAAGATCCTTGATAGGTTTTAGTTTTAACCCCTAATTTTCAATTGTTGTTGCTAATAACCTAATCTCACTTTCTTTTTTTTTTAGAATTTGTAGAAAGAAACTAATTTACAAATTTAAGCCCCTTGGTTTTTAGTGATTATACCATGAAACCAAATATCCTTTTTTTTATAGTATTTTTGTAAACAAACCTTTTATACTTTTATTGGTTTCGTAAAGAAACACAATCCTCCACACTTTTGAGGGTAGTGTGCAATAATCCTGTCACACTCAACTATAGTGATCACCCAATCTCCCTCACATAAGGTTGTGATAACTAAACACCGTCAAACTCAATGGTAGTGAGATAATAGAAAAAGGGAAACTAATAAAATTGATATATGTAACCCCTTTAAAGAACACTCTAAATAACTCATCAATAATATAATAAAAAAAGGTGGGAGGGAGATAGGTAAGGGTACAAGAGATATTGAGAATGATGAAAATTAATCCAAATAAACTCAAAAATAATATTCAAGTTTATAATTCCCTAAAAATAACCCTTAGTGGTTTATTTATATCCTTTATAATCTGTACGATCATTCTAGATGTATTGAGGGTCAAATAGAGCCATTTGGAGTTGAATTAATCCATCAGGGTCCACCAAAAATTAACATTTTTTCTATTTAACTTCCATTGTATAGACTGTGGAAACTAAATATAATTTTTTTTCTATTCAGGTACCACCTAGTATCTACTATAACCTTTAGGTGGAGGACCTCATAAAGGTCATCCCTAACCCTTTTGAGCCCTTTGTTTGGCATGAAACTTCAGATAATGATGTCGAAAATATAGATGATAAAATAAATTATATGAAAATGTTAAAAATAAAATTGGGTGTTTTTTATCATTAAGACCACATAAAACATTGATGTATAATAATATCCCCATGTCATTTAACTAATTATAATTTTTTGGGTCTTTATTTTATGATTTATCACATTCATATTTTTCATGAGAGAGAGAAGAGTGTTTATCTTAACTATGGAACAGGATTACTGGGAATATCCATTTTAAAATGGAATATCAATGTAGTTAGATGGTTTTTTATTTTAACTGGATTTATTATCACTAATTTGAATTTATATGATGTTATTTAGGGTTTTTATTGATCTTAATGGGATATTTATAGTGAAAATATTAGCATTTTGACTATAAAAGGCAAAACCAAAAAATTACTTCTGAATGGGATTTCATATTGAGAAACAGAGTTCCCTATTGAGTGTGGGATGGAGTGCTTACCCTAGGATAATATTTTTATTATTTTTGGATTTCATTATGGTCTTATACAATCCGTGGGATAAATCTATAGAAAAAAATATATTTTTTTAATGTGTGACATAAATTATAAATTTAGAATTGAACAAAATCAACTCATCAGATTGTGGGAATTTTGAATATACTGTATTTTTTAACCCCCATATTTATCTTAATGGGTCTTGTTTTGTTTTTCAATGAATCCTCATATGAAATGATATATTTTTAAAATTTTTCATTTAGGCTATTTATGGATGAGAAAACATTAATAACCTTTAAATAGTTCATCATATTGGGAAACTAACTTCTCGACTGATTTTAGAATGGGGTATTATTTTTGGGAGATTGTTTTATAATTTTAAATGATTATCAAGTTATCTTAACACATTAATAATATTAATAAATAATAAATAAAGTGGGTGACATAATTACTTTCAACTTCTTCACTCCTCTCACACTCCCTCTTCCCTCTCTATACCTTGGGAGATTTCGAATCTAAGGAAAATCATGGAAACAAATGGCATATATCAGGAAGAATTATCTGTGGTATGGTTATTTTAACCAACCCACAAATCCTAATTTATTTCATCCTTATTATCATTTTTTCAATTATTTGTTCTATATATATATTTCAAATATTTCTAGATGATAGGCATAAGGAATCAAAAACATTGATGAGATGATAAAAATAGGGTAAAGAAATGGATGATCATATGGTCGATTTAAAAGATAGGATATAGAGAATGAGGTAGACCAAACTAACTACTCTCTATAATTTAGAGTCCTTAATGGATGATGTTTTTGATATAAGGTTTGAATTTGGTCTTGGGTCCATGAATTGACCCAAACACGATATTTTTAGGGATTTCAAGGAATTTTTTTATTTCATAGTATGTGGATGGAGGTGTTGATGGTGTAAGAGAGGAGATGGGGATGGTGGAAATATTCATGTGTCACGCAGTGCATTAACAAGAAATATAAATGAAAAAGTAATGGAATAATCCACCTTATATGTATAATTAATGTCGAGAGCCTAGTAAGGGTGGTGGCATAGAGTTGTAGAATGTGGGGGGGACCCTACCCTCCCCCATGAATATATATATATATATATATATATATCAAATATTTATAATAATTTTAATAATAATATTTTTATTAACAATAATATTTTTTTTATAAATTTAGATTTTTTTTCAAATACCCAAATTAGAAAAATGAATAGTCTATTTTTCATGATTTTCCATAAATATCATAATGGTAATGTTCATGGTGTATTTTGAACTTGTATAAGGGATGTTTTAGGTATTATAAAATATTGAGTGTCAGATATGACAACGATCTGAACTAGGAAAAAATATTTGGATATCCCCAAGACAATTTTTAAAAGAAGACTTTGAAAGCATCCATCATTTTTTTTATTTGTAACCCCTATGTAGATGAAAATGAAAATTTTTGATTTAGGATATTGATAATTTTAGGTTAAATTTTATGGAATGTTGTGTTGAAACTGTCATTTGGAGAGCTCACATTGAAAAAAAAACTCTAATAGGGTTGATGAAATTGGTAATGTTGCTTCTGAGATACATGCAATGGGTACAAGGTGAAATAAAATTTACAGTACTAAATTAAAAACAAAAAATTTACTTATGCTAATCCTGTTAATGGTTATTATTAAGTCATCATATTAATTATGTTTAATGGGGTTTATTTTAACATAAGTGGGAATTTATAATTAGTATTTATATTTATTTCTTAAACCAAAGGAGGTGGATATTGATCCTTATTAATAATGTAGTGGAAGAGATATGGAATCCAAAGGAAATGACGTAGATAAACATTAATGTTTATAATGAAGACTCCAAAACAATTATCAACCAAACCATGTGGGATATCTAAAATTCATCTAAATAAAATTAATTTAAGAAAAATATTATGTGTTAATGAAATGGACAAGGTTATAAAAATGATAAAAAATTGAGTACACTATTAGGAATAAACTAGGATTATCATATTGTGGAATAAATCACTAATGATATAAGATTACTGCTTAAATAAAAGTATATCTTAGAAAAATAATGTTTTCTAAAAAATTTTCTACAATGTAACTCTATAATGATAATGGACTAATATAAATCTAACAATTTATAGAAAATTATGGTGTAACACCCCTAGATTCAGGAATATACTTTTCAAAATTAATATTATATTTGATAGTTTTCTCAACACACAACACAAAACTAAAATGAGTTATGAAATATTAAATGAATTTTATTAATGTAAATTTAAGAATAATTAAATATATCATAAATAATAATATTTTATTTAATTAGAAACCGAAAGTGGATTAAGAACACTTAATTTTTTCTAATGGAATTTTCCAATAAAAACATATTATATAGATATATATTGTATTTTTATCTAAAATATAAATTTATAAATATTAGAATTTTAATTTTATAGAATTTATTTCATTTTTGAATTAATTTTATCATAATTATCCTATAATTAATTTTTTTTATTTTACTAAAATAATTGATTATAAGTGAATAGTTGAAAAATAAGTATTTCCCCAATATCATCACTTTTATTGAATTATGATAATAAAATAAGGACATAAAATCATTGGAAAATTTTTTTATATAAAAAATATATTTTTTATAAATTAAAATAAATCATATAAAAATAAATTTTTAAACTTATAAAACCCATGTTTAATGCTTTGAAAACTTAAGTAATATTTTAGTCTAAAACTTTTTTTATTCTCCTATAACAGAAGTTAGGTTTCACCACTTGTAGAAATTAAACCTAACAAAAATAATTTAATATAAAACATTTCCTATTATGTAATGAGTTCATTTTCATTTTTAAGAATAGAAGTTGGTTACTAGGATTATTGTAAATAAATAAGCTAATGGTAAACCATTATTTTCACATAATTTTTATCAAATTGTGCAATTTTTATCTAATAAATAAGTTAATATCTTTTAAAAAATGACCCTAATGTAACATTTAAACCAATATATAAATATATTAGCACTCATTAAAATTTTAATTAATAATAAATTATTCTATGAAATATTAATCGTGAAAATAATATTTTTCTATAAAACATTTTTTCCAAATATTATATATTTTAATTTAAAAGTTATTTTAAACTTCTTTAAAAAATGAATTGTATTATATAGAGTAAATATTTAGGTTCATAACAAACATATTTTTTTAATATGGGTACCCAATATTTTTATTAAAACATAAATTACTTAGTTGAAATCTAATTACCAAGGTAAAAACCAAAATGGTAATGTTTAAAAATATAAGGGTAAAAGGCTCAAAACATGTTTAAAACATTTGTATAAGTTAATTTTAGAGGATTTATTTACCCAAACTACTTGAAAATAAATTATGGATGACCTTTTTAGTAATTTATATATTAACAATGTCATGATATCCTTGAAAAATAATGGGTACTCACAAAAGTTCCATTTTCCTCAACTTATAGAAGGCATACACTTCTTACCTCTCAGTTATAAAAAGCCACATCCAAATTTTCTTGAAAATACAACTAATTTAAATATCCTATAATTCTATTGAACATAAATAATCCCATAATCTCTATAATATGTTTTAATGCCTTCATTTATGAGGATACATTCAAGATAACATTTAAGATCTCCATGTGAGTAATACTTACACCTTAAAATTTTATTCATAAATATTCCTCATACAAATCTAGATAATCCATGGATTTATGGAGAAAAAATAATTAATAAGATACTCATATGTTATTTTACTAATGTAATGTCCATATATACCATCTTCTAAAACCATTCGAAAAAAATTAGTTATGTGAACGTATAGACTCCCACCTCCATAAACAACATGTTTGATTTACATCATAGACTTGTAGGGAAGGTAAAAAATGGAAATTTAATGGATTAATATATTTTTATAAACATATAAAGACTATTAAATTATTAACTATTCACTCTCTTCCTCATGTTTTATGTAAATGATCATTCCACCCATGTCTACATACGAACTACCACCTCCACGAAAGAGATAAAAATTTTTTCTCACTCTAGTACTACATTATTTATCCAAATCCCTTAAAATATGATTCAAAATCTTAAAAACTTATATATAATATCATTATGATTTTTTAATAATTATATTATGCTAATGAAATAACTTTCCTAACCATACTCACCCTTAGATTATATCTTGTTCTTGTTGGGTCGGTTTAAACACCAACGTGAAAATACTATAAATTCATGTCATGGGTGACTTAAGGAAACATAAATACTGGTAATATTAAAAAATAATAAATAATTATTGTTTTTTTATTTGTAATTATAATATCTAATCCATTATTCTGATACAACCACTAATTAGTGGAAATTATGAAATTTAGATCATCACGAATAAAAACCGAAATAATTATGAAATGGAATTGGAAACTTTTAAATCCTTATAAAACATATATTTTAGTAAATATAATGATATTAGAAAGATGAAATTTTAATATATTGACATGAACTTTAATAAACAAATACTAAATAATCAATTAAAACTAATAACATCTGAAGACGAGGATAAAATATAACTAATATATTTACAATAAAGTATTATAAATGATGTTTATAGAAGGATATAAATATAAATATATATTTATTTAAATATAAATTATTTTTTGAAATAATTTATTATTATATTTATTTTCATTATAAATAATATTCAATCACTTTCATGGAAGTCAAAAAATAGTGTAAGGGTTTCTCATCTCAATCTTCATTCTTGAGAATTTTTATATATCCACCACTTATTCTCCTTAGGGTGTTAAATATACTACCCATGGATATATTTTTCAAGTTTTAATGATAATAAAAGGTATTATAGATTCATACTATGTTTTATATTTTATGTTTTTTGGGATTAAGTTTTATCAGAGCTGTAAGGTTTCTTTCTAATCACATTTTCTTGCTGAGATTACTTATGAATGATAATGCATCACGGGAATTTATATATTCACACTCATTATTTTTATATGAATGTTATTATATTATATTATATTATTTATTAAGATTATTTTTAAAATTTAATCCTATTTTAACATTTTTAACATGGCCATTTTCCACAACCTTGAATCTTAACAAAATGTAAAATGAATCGTATTTTTTAAACATTTCTCATACTAACATATTTTCTTGATTCCTACATTAGATCTCTTTATGGAAGTTCTTCTAAAAATTTTCATGCATATAAAAATAAATTTTTATTCCTTTTTTTATAAAAATTTTCTCAATGGTGATCGATAACATAAATAGTATTCCTTTTTTCTCCAATTAATTTCTAAAGATCTTATAAAATATGTCTTTCATCTATGTCAAAATACTTGGATGTTCACAATATTTTACTAAGGGGTATTTTATTATGATATTATCCACCTCCTTTGTCTGTATGATTTATGAGATTTTATATTGATGTCTTCATGAACCCCATATCTTTTACTTAGGCTAGGTATGTGATAATGGAACAATGAATGATTTAATTATCTTGTGGAACATATATATCTTTTTTTCATTAAGTGATGGTTGGACACTAAATTTCCCTAAAATGAAAGAGATATAGTATTATATCTCACTAAATAATGGGAAATGAGTTTTGATGCTTGATCTACTATGTGAAATAGGTCAGTGAATCCTGATATACAAAGGGAAACAAATGAGTCAAGCCTGGTCAACCAAGGGTAACAGGTGAGTGAATCTGGATCTACTAAGGGAAATAAGTTGTCATATTTCAGCCATTATTTTCTGTTTTTTATTATTATTCTTGTTGCATATTCTTTTTCTTCAACATTCACATGTTATCAAGGATAATATCATATGATACATGTGTTTTCGAGTATGCTTTTATAATATATTTTTATGGATATTGATTATAATCTCTTACCCACAAAATAATATTTTGATCACTTGTGGTAATCATTTTTCATCACTTATATTTCCCTTAATTAGAATCTATTATAGTGACTCGGTCTTTTCCTACATGAATATTTCATTTTTTTAGAAGAACATTCAATACATTATAATATTAAATGAATGATTACTACATTAGTTTAGTGAATTTAGAAACATGGAACACAATATTCTAATCTGGTTAAAGATATTAAATGTTTCTCAAAATGATATTCCCATTTAGTAATCTTCATAGACATACCCTAAATAAATCATTTCTTCAGAACGTGAGAAAAGGAAACATAATAATGTCTGATCTTAGATACTTAGTGAGGGTAATTTAAGGAGATACATAAGCATAACATGAACATAAGTGTTTGATAACATGAGAGAAAAATTTGAAAACAATACCCTGCATGTCAAAGATCATAATAATGAGTCATGGAATAAAGGTTTAAATTTCATAAGGCATGAATCATAAAAGAATCAAAGAACATTATATATGATATAATAAAATTGACATAAAACAGTTATTTTTTTCATACATGTAATCAAAGAAAATCATTTCCATATTAGTCAAGGCTCACTACCAAGACGATCATTGTAGAATAAGACCTTTACTGAATTGGGTTCACTCCCCCTTCGAGCCCTGTATTATTGTACCAGATTAACTTCCCATTCTAGCCCTATATTACTGAATCAGGTTCACATCCCATTATAAACCTATATTACTAGGCCAGGTTCAAATCTCATTCCAACTGTGTATTACCGAACTTTGGTCACTTCATGTTCCTGCCCTATCTTATTGAACCATGTTTACTTATCATTTCAGTCCTAAATATCTCAAGAGAAATAAATCATCACACAATAAAGGTGAGGGAGATATAGGTCCACCTATCATATAATGAAATCATGCACATGTGTACCTCAATATCTTAATAATTTATCATATCATAACCCATTAAATGAAATACATATCATAAATATTTCATCATATCATAACCTATGTAAAAGATGTGGGTTTCATAATCACTTCATCATATAATAACCCATCAAGAGAATGGGTTTTATAATCATTTTGTTATAGTATTAACCAAAGAATATAAATGGGTTTTATAAATATAATTCTATAGAAACATAAACCATTCAAAGAAATAATATTAATGGTATCCTTGGATCAAATACTCAGTAAGGAATAGGTAACACCAATGGATGTTATCATAGATGGAAAATAATTTTGAAAGATCATTTAGAAAATTTCTTGAGGAAAATATCCTTTTCTCCTTGAAAACTCTTTTCATGAAATGAGACATTTTGAAAAAAAAATTGTTTCAAAATAAATACGAAAACTTATAAAGGAATCATTGAAAATCATTTAAAATACTTTTTTTTAATATTTTTTGAAATCCTTTTCTTTGAAATAAAAAATTGCACCCCTAGATTCTAGTATATAACAATTTATTTTTGTATTTTATGTATGAAATGTAATTGGGTTATGTTTTGGAGTAATTGGAAGTGTTTTTGAAGGTTTATTAGGCTTTTTTGGAGGTGCACTGTTTGATCACAATTAGTATAAATCATGCAATACATCGAGGAAACCATGAAAAGGGAAACATTGGGCTCTGGGTAGGTACACAATTAGGTTCACATTTTGGCCAAACCATATGGGAAACCAGTATTAACCGTGTATGATATGGATAAATAGAAAAACTTAGTTGGTTCATGGTTTATAGAACCATGTGAACCAACCATGTGAGTACTATTTTATTTACAGTGGTTGGCACACAATTTTCGCACGGTTTGACTAACTATTCTCTTAAATCATGCACCATGAAAATAATAGATCCCAAATTTATAGATCTAATTTTTATTTTTTTATAAACCACTCAATTTTCCCCTTAAAATACCCTAAACCAATTTCCTCTCTCCCAAAGTTTTTTTAATCTTTCCCCTTAACCCAGTTTCAATCAATTATTGATTATTTTTGTGTTAAAGGCCCATATTATATTGTAAGTTCATGTTTTTTTGGATTTCCTCTGTTTTCTAATTCTTAACTATCATAGATTCATGGATTTAATCAATTGGGGAAGTATATATTTTGATGTTAGGGTACATGATATAAAGCAGGTTTTTGGAGTATCAATCCAGTTTTGTTATAGAATTCATGTTGTTATTCATTTTCACATATGTTTATAAGGTATGTTACTTCACTCTTAACTCCTCTTACTAGAATGTGAAGGATTGTTTTCAAATTGTTTGAGTTGATTGAAATTGATAGTAAAATTTATGTGAAAATCTAGGTAGGAATCCTTTTTAATGATGGCTTAGAAATTGTGAAAATTTGTTCTTATCTAAAATTCAATACTTCATGATTTTACAATAATGTTTTAACAAATTGATTGGTTTTCATTAATGTAAATGGAATGATAGAATGGGTTTCAATAAATTATTTTTTTAATATCTTGAAAATATGGTTTTGGAATGGAATTTGGATTACTTTGTCGGATTTTTTCATTTTCATTGATGTGGCTGTATGGAAGGGGCGTGTGCCACTGGGAAGCGTAATATATAGTTACTTTGTGATGACTTGGTAGATTGATGAGAGATAAATCATGAGCATGTAAATTTATCCTGATAATTCATGTGTGTTTGTGTAGAATTATGGAACAAAGTATTGGGTATTCCGTAGACTGAGAAATGGTTTAAAGGAATCATTTTGTTTCTTTTCTTAGAAATGGTTTTGGTCTGGAAAACTATTTTGGTATTAAAACTATTTATCTTATAAATTGTTTTTATTTGATATAAATTGTTTTAAATTATTTATATAAACTATTTTATATAAATTTTTTGACTTGTTTTATCCTAGTGGAGCGAGTAGGGAAGTCATTTAGGGAAATACTAATGATATTTATAATCACACACTATATGGGAACTGTAGTGTTTTGGAAGATATATTTTACCACGACCCAGGTAAAGGCATAGTTTCTCATTTATTTTGTGATGAATATTGTTACCTAGGTCATGGATTGTGTAGTTTGATCTTGAATCATGTTGATAATTTTTGAGTTATTCATTTGAATTCTTTGAGTAGTGTTGGTTTTGTATTCTTCTTTGTACTCTGATATGGTTCTTCTTTATGGTTGGTATTTTTGTCAGTTTGGTAATACTCTGAGTTGTATTACAATTTATTCATACATCATAAAGTGTTTTTTTGGTTTTTATATTCTTGGTTTAGTTTTATTAATTTAAAAGAGAAAATCATCCCCCAATTTTTAATAAATCCCTTGGAATTTATTTATAGCCTTTAGTGTCTTAAGGATTTAATATAAGGAAGAGTTGCACACCTGTCAATTCTCCAGCCAATGAGGAGGGAAGTGATGTTACAATCGGTATCTATCTTGGCTGGATAATCTTATTTTGGAAAAAATGGTATTAGTTTCTTGGTCTTGGAGATAGAAAATCATTCTTGATTATTCCTGGAGTTGTGAAGGAAGAATGTAATAAGATTATCTAAACATTAAATATAGAGCATAAAAAGGCGTTACTAGCCCATTTATGTTGAGCCTCAAGTTATGACATATTTGGGTACATAACTGTTTTGAGACACTTATATAAGTTTTAATCTCATTATCACAGGTATATTCGATGAGAAGAGTAAGAAAAACTTGATAGAAATGACTTCCCACTAGGAGTGATTAATTCATTTGGAGTAATGATTATTGATTTGGTAAAAAAAATAACTATTTTAATTGTTGAAATTGTTTTCAAATGTGATATTTTGAAAAGTCATGGTATAGATATTTTAAAAATGGATTGATTTTCAAAAGAATAGAATAATTTTAAAAACGATTTAGAATTCGACAAATGCAGAATTTTGGGAAAATCGTTATTGTGATAGGTGTGTTGTAGTGAATTTGAAAATTTTAAGACATCAGTTTATATAGAGTGAGACTTAAATAATTTCTTTTTGGTTATAAAAATGGCATAATTTAGGTCTTTAATAAATCAACCAGAGTAGGCTACTAAAAATTTGGATCCACCTGATCCACAGGTGAACCAACTGTTGGCTTAGAGAATTATATAGGATTTTCAAGTAATTAATATAGGGCATCGAATTTATTAACCAAGGAAAGTGGATCATTACATTTAATTGTTAAACTATAATCCACCCATTATCTAGGGTGATTCCAAACTAGATAAATCTATGGTGTGGATGAATAGAATGAATCTAATCTTCGATTTCCGAGGAATATCAACAGAGTTAAAAGTCATGTTGGAAACATATATTCTAGAGGATCTTGCAAGCCAGTGATGGGATTTAGAAATTCAGGATAAATTAATCCAACTCATTTCATGGGATAATTTTGAATAATTTTTCAACAAATAATTATATCCTCACACATTCAGTATTTATATAATGATCTACTTCCTCATCGTAGATAGAAAATAATTGCAAAATAGCATTTAGAACATTTCTTGAGTAAAATATCCTTTTTTATTTTAAAAAAACTTTTTAAAACAGAAAATATTTTAAAAATGTTTTTTTTGAAAATAATCTTAACAAAATATAAAGGAATATGTGAAAACAATTTAAAATAATTTTTAATCATAAAACATTTTTGAAATATTTTTCTTCGAAAATAACCCATGAAAATTTATAAAAGAATATTTGAAAATCATTTGAAACACTTTTTAAATATAAAACATTTTTGAAATACTTTTCATTTAAAATAACCATTGAAAATTTATAAATGTTGAATTGAAAATAATTGAAAAAACTTTTTGAAAATAAAAAAAAATTGTTAGGACCAATATGGGCCTATATACCCTGAGAGGGGGGGGGGTGAATCGGGGTATGGATATTCTTTTCAAAATTCTTCCTGCCCCACTTGATCTTGACCTCTTTATTACAAGGGTCACATTGTTTGCACATGTGTGGTTACTGTGATCACTTACTTCCTTCTTTATCTGATGATGATGCTTTAAATGCAATGCAGGGAAGTAAGCAGGAAGACACAGAGAATTTTACTTGGTTTTCCCTCACTGGGCTACGTCCAAGCAGCATACGCCGACAAGTTGTTGGTCGTACCAAATTCCACTATACTTCACAAGCTGTGGATTACAATGTTCGGGTACAGTCACTCTGTCCCAGGCTCACTGCCTTTACAAGGTTTAGGGTCAGCTCACTGCTTTCCCAAGGGTCACTCCCTATTTCTCGCTCTTTGGATCACTGCCGGTGGAGAGGATCACCTTCTTCCTCTTCCTAAGCTCACTGCTCTAGAAGGGAATCCACTCACAGTTTATAGACCTGTAGGTCTCTTCATTATCACTAATTAATGCATCCTCAACTGTTGATAGATGCTCTGTTGAAGTCTAACTTTCATCCACTTATGAATACCTCTTTGCCTCTTAACCACTGGGCAATTCAATTTGGAAACACCTTCGCAAAGCACCCTACTTCACAAGGCTCCCAATTTTACGAAGCTCAAACAAGCCTTCGCGAAGCTCCTTCCTTTTTGAGAAGCACTCTCATGAAGCACTACCACGAATCTCAAGTCATTGCAGAGCAACTTCCCTCGCGAAGCTCACTGAGCAAACGCGGAGCGCGCAACTTTCGTAGAGCTACAATAGCTGCCGTGAATCTCCTCTTTCAAGAAGCACACAAGCTACGTGAACTACCTTCGCGAACAAAGAGAAAATTATTTTCACTGAAAAATCTCTCTACTTCTCTCGAGGGGGTCGACCTATATTTATAGGCGATTCCACCAACCCTCGACCCTTCCGCGCAAAGTCAACGCCACGTCATCTCAAATCGCGAAGCTCCAAAGTTTTGGCCGGAATTCTATCTATATCACGAAGCACCATAGCAATTTTCCGAGCACAGATCTCGTCGTAATCTTGGAGCATTACCGTCAACATTCCTTCACACCTTCGCTGCGAAGTTCCATCGCAAATCCCTTCATCCCCGCGATGCGCTTCAACTCTACCGTTCGCGAAGCTTTGACGTAATCGCGAAGCATCACCGCCTCCATTTTTCTGGTCTTGGAAAAATCCAATCCATGCATCCTCTCTTCGCAAAATTCATGCCTTTTCTATATAAAAATATGCTCTTCATGGAAATCCTATTTTCGCGATGCTCACCAAACTCTAAATATTGGACCCCAAAAATTTGGCAAACACTGGGAAACGGCGCCACCTTGTACTGCTCTTTTGTACCACCTCCATATCATTTATTCCTTTGTCATCGTTCTTTTTCAACATGGATTTTCAACAAATTCTCTGGAACTCAACAATTATCCATGGGAACCTGCATTTTCAACAAACACAATCAACCCAAAAGTACTGCAATGTTACCCTGAGGGATTTTTTTCCCAACAATCTCCCCCTTTGGGTTTGTTGACAATTCTTCATAACTATTCTCAGAAATATTTTCTGCACATTGATACCTCACTGAGTCTTCTTCCAGCTTCTACCACCATTTGCCTCTTGCAATTCTGATAGCGTTCAAGGATTCACTTAACACGTACTCTAAGCCCACATGAGCAATGCTCGGCGTCAAAAACAAGAGTAGTATGAAAAGATCATCAATGAATCACTTCATGTTAAACACCAATTGTCAATTCCAACCTGATACCAATTCATAAATTGATACCAATTTTTGAACCACACTGATCCCAATTCGTGATAGATAGTCACCTTCTCACACCATTCCAACATCACCCTTCTGCTTTTATCACGATCCTCAGCTATAGTGATATATATGCTTTGATCGATCACTTCTAGCATCGTCAGATTTAAAAATCTCCCCCTTGCTCATTTCTCCCCCTATCTGGCTGCTCCACTGATCACCTTCTCCCTGTATCTGTCATGATTTCTCAAGTAGCCACACTGTCTCCCCCTTGAACAACCACTATTTTCTCCCCCTTTGTCAACGAACCCAAAGGTCACTCCTCTGTAGTCTGTAACATAGTAGAGAACAAATATCAGCACATTAGGGAAAACACATCATATCTCGGGGAGAGGGGGGACCCACATCCACACTTTTTCAAGTGCATGGAGACGAATGAACTCCCAAATCCAGTCGATGCCTCTCCACAGCTTCCTTGGGTAAGGCCTTTGTCAGTATGTCTGCAACTTATAGTTTTGTAGGCACATACTCCAACTTCACGATCCCCTGCTCAACCTTCTCCTTGATAAAATGATACTTTATCTCAATGTGCTTTGTCCTTGAGTGATGTATGAGATTTTTTCTGAGATTTATAGCACTTGAGTTATCACATTGTATTCCGATCGGAGACTTCATCTCAACGACCATATCTTCAAGCTGCTGCTTCATCCATAATAACAGTGTGCACGCTTGAGTGGCCGCAATATACTCAGATTCTACAGTGCTCAATAAAATGAAATATTTCTTCTTTCTTAGCCAAGAAATACACAATCCACCAAGATAGAATGCACCTCCTGACGTTGTTTTTCTATCATCCGCTGAACCGGCCCAGTCTACATCAGTATATCCCAATAACTCTATCTGAGATTTATCAGTATATGTCAAGCCGAAATCCACTGTGCCCTAGATATAACGAAGTATTATTTTCACTAAAATAATGTGGATTTACTTGGGATTACTCTGATATCTCGTTGCTTGAAATGTGGAGAAAACAATATCAGGCTTTGTTGTGGTCGATTACAGCAAACTGCTGATAATCTGCCAGTTTTTAGTGAAATTAACTGCCCTGTCACTGTCATCTTTTGATGATTTCATCCGGGTAGAAACTGGAGTCTTCACCTCCTTGGAATTTTCCATTCCAAATCATTTCAGAACCTCCTTGGAATATTTGTATTGAGAAATTAATGTGCCATTCCTACCTTGTGTAACCTGTAAACCAAGGAAAAACATCAGCTCACTAATCATACACATTTCGATCTCATGTTTCTTGAATTCAGAAGATTGTCTCCACTATTCTTCATCTGATCTTCCAAATATTATATCTTCTTCCTAGACCAGCCTCATCATCATTTGATTAATGTTGTTGTTGAAATAAATATTGTAATCAAATCCCCCATGCTGAAAACCAATCTTCTTCAAATACAGATATAGCCTTCAGTACTATGCTCTTGGTGCTTGTTTCAGCCCATATAACGCCTTCTTCAGCCTGCAAAATTTGTTCTCATCCTCATGAATGAGAAAAACATTAGGATGCTCAATTTACACCTTTTCTTCCAAAAAAACATTTAGAAATGCAGTCTTGACATCCATCTGGAACACTTTGAACTTTCTTTGCACTACAATGGCTAGGAATAATCTGATTGTCTCATGCCTTGCAATCAGTGAAAATGTCTCATCACCATCTATTCCCTCTATCTGGGAGTCTCCTTTGCACATCAGTCGTGATTTATTCTGAATCATTGTGCCATATTCATTCATATTTTCTGAATATACCCATTTAGTCCTGATGATGTTTTTATCTTCTGGCCTCGAAACAATCTCCCATGTCGATTCTTCTCAATTATGATCTAGCTCTTCATTCATGGCCTGAACGTAGTTTTCATGTTTAGCTGCATCAGCAAAGCATTTCAGCTCAACCTGAGATAGAAAAGATGTCTGCTTTAGTGATTTCATTTTCCATGTCTGAACTGAATCCGACTGATCACCAATTATATTATGTCTATCAATTTCAGCTCAGCTCATTGGATTCCTTATAGACATAGACTTCACACATTCTTGTTCATCATCAGTGTCTTATTCTGAATTAGTATCAGCCACTTATGCTCTCCCTGTTTGCTTTCTTCCTCAACACTTTCATCAGGAAGTTGTTCACTGACTCATTTTTCAGTGGCTTCATTTCTTTCAGCTACTTTTCTCTGTGTCACTGTTCACTGATGTCATTTCTTTGAACTTCTTCTCTCAGATTTTTGTTGACACACCTTTGATTTTCACTCGCAGCTTATTGGTATCCTGAAAGTAGTCAGCTGATACCACATTCTCATATCAAAAAACATAAGCATGAGATGCATGATTATTGCTGCTTCTCCCTATGTTTCTTTCTTCCCTCGACAGGGAATGTCTGAGCTAAGTCATCCAATTATTTCTTTGATGGATATTGCATATGATTCTTTTATTGAATGCTACCCCTTTGTTATGAAACACTTTCTGGAGTTAGGACCATAAATATTCTTCTTCTCTTGCACCATCTATTCTCATTTTCCACCTGCATCATTTAAACCAGTCTGGCACCTGGCATTGATCCATTAACAAAATCTCTAAGCCTACAGAGTTGGAACTCAGTATAGGAAACAAGATATGAAGTTAATAACACAATCATTTCTTATTATACTCTGTTTCTCCCTTTCTTCTTTAACTTTGGAACCTGATTTGAGTCAATTGAAACTCTGAAGCATATCACTGCTACACTTTGCATCTTTAGATGCCACTTCCCCTTGGATCGTATCTCCCTAAAACCTTAAACACATGAATCATCAGTTAATAGAATTTATATATGTAGGGAGAGGTGTGCCTTATGGAATCCTCAAGACGAGGATGGTGGTTGATCCTGATGGGTCAACCCTTTGATTCTTTTTTATAGAGCATCACACTTATTCTTTGCTTCTTTTAACTGCCTAGCCAACTTCAGCTGTTCTGGCCATATGACTAAGCATTCGTTACCCACATACGGATCCTTTTTCTGATATGTAGATTCAATAGGCTTGGCTTTCCTCACACTTTGAGGTTTAAACCCATTGGTAGACATTTCCTTCTTTTATGTTCCTCCAGTATGCCACTTCCCTTGATTTTTTCTCTAAGTAGGAATCTCTCTACTTGACATCTTACCTTTCTTATTCCACCATTGCAGGGATCTTTCACTTTCTTCCACTTCTCGCTGCGGAACACGACATGTGAATTTTTCAATGCATTATTTGTTCGTCTTTATTTTATTAGATGTCTGAGTCACCATACTCTTTTTCACTAGTGGTGAGTCCTCCATTGAACATTCATTCTTCTTTATCACAGCTGGAATAGATCTCCCCCTAATCATCCAGGTTTGTTCACATTCTATCCTTGAGAGTTGTTGTGAGTATGACAGAGGAGGTGACTGATACACCTTTAGTTCATCTCCATGTGACTCCCCTAAGGCTCTAAGCCTATTCTTCTCATTACCATGTTGTCTCCCAGTGTAGAATTTCTCATTATGCATCACTGGAGTCGAGAATCTATTGTCGAGTTCCTTTTCCTTCCTTGCGTTCTTCTTGCTGAGATTTCTTGCCAAATGCCCATAATATGAACATATAAAACATTCTCCATCAAAGGAATACCTCATTTCGTCATTTATATGTCGAGATTCTGATACACCTTGAGTTCTTCTTCTGACACGGGGCTCTTGAGCTTCCTGACACATACTCATGGTGTGTCTCGTTATTCCATAGTAATAGCATCTAACGGATGCTTTCCTCTGAGAGACTCTTCTCTCTGATTTCTCATGATGCTTCTTCTTATTCTCATATTTAGTAGTGTTTATGTTTTTACAGCCTGAAATGTATTCCAGAGCCTCTAAACAGAATCTTGACGTGTGACCGTGAATCCCGTAGAAATAGCACATGTCATCACTTCTTTTTGTAACTGACCTATTAGGTCTATCTCTAGCACCTACAAGTTTTTCTCCACTCCTGAAACTATTCATGTCTCTCTTCTTATCATGCATGGTATGTTATTCATCAAATCCAATACCATCTTTTCCGAAACATGCTGGTCTTTGAGCTGAGAAAATATTCTTTTGTTTCTCTTCAGAAATAGCATATCTGTTCTTCATTTTATCATCACTTTCCGTAGAATGATCAAATAGAAAGTGTAAGGCATCCTTCATTTTTGAAATTCCTTTAGCATTGGATTTCTCCACTTCCTTTTTTACTGATTCTAGCTCTTCTTCCAACTTTTGAATCTTCATGTCACTTGATTTAAGTTGGGCATTGAATTCCCTTTTGATATTCTTTCCACGACTCATCTCATCTACCAATTCTTGTGTGTGCTTTTCTACCATACCACTTTTCTCCTTTACTTTCAATTTTTCTTGAGATACAGATTCAGAGATAGATTCATTCTCTTGTTGGAGCCTTTGATTCTTTTGAACTTGTTCAGACAACTGTGTAGCTAGATCATCATTTTTGGCTTTGAGATTCTGCATTTCATATGTGTTCAGATTCTTTCCCTTGACATTAGCTTTTGATTTTTCAACCTTTTCTGATCACTTTTGTAGTTCTTCATCTTGAGAATCATTCTTCTCTGTTAGGTCAGTAACAACATAAATAAGCCTTTGGTTTAAGCCTCTTATCTTTTTGACCTTATTGTCCAATACTTTGATCTGGATATCTTTAGATTTAACTTCTTCATCTAATTTATTTGTCATATTGAAAACATCTACTGGTGGCCTTCTTGAAACATCTCCATCATCAGTTGTTTCCGTATAACTTTTAAGTTCATGTACTTAACTCTTTCATGCATCATTATTGAGTGAATCTATCTTTTCCCTATCAAATTCATCCAATCCTTCCTTCATCAAGCTATTTGATTCCTTTAGTTGAATCACACTTTTCCCATAAACACTTCCACACTGAGGGATACCACATGACTTCTGATTCTTCTTTAATGTTTTTCCCTTTTCCATGGCTCATGAGATAAGAGCAGACTAATTCTTTAACCACACAGATCGACTACACCAAGTCGGAGCAAAAAAATCTGATAAAAGCAACCTTCCCTCTGATACCAATTCTTAGGACTAATAGGGGCCTATATACCCTGAGAGCGGGGGGGGGGGGGGGTGAAGCAGGGTATGGATATTCTTTTCAAAATTCTTCCTACCCCACTGGATCTTGACCTCTTTATTACAAGGGTCACATTGTTTGCACTTGTGTGGTTATTGTGATCACTTATTTCCTTATTTATTTGATGATGATGCTTTAAATGAAATGTAGGGAAGTAAGCAGACAGACACAAAGATTTTTACTTGGTTCTCCCTCACTGGTCTACATCCATGGAGAATATGCCGACAAGTTGTCAATCGTACCAAATTCCACTATAATTCACTAGTTGTGGATTACAATGTTCGGGTACAGTCACTCTGTCCCAGGCTCACTGCCTTTACAAGGTTTAGGGTCAGCTTACTGCTTTCCCAAGGGTCACTCCCTATTTCTCACTCTCTAGCTCACTGCCGGTGGAGAGGATCCCCTTCTTCCTCTTCCTAAGCTCACTGCTCTGGAAGGGAATTCACTCACAGTTTATAGACCAATAGGTCTCTTCATTATTACTAATTAATTCATCCTCAACTGTTGATAGATGCTCTGTTGAAGTCCAACTTTCATCCACTTATGAAAACCTCTTTGCCGCTTAACCACTGGAAAATTCACTTTGGAAACACCTTCGCAAATCACCCTAATTCGTGAGGCTCCCAATTTCACGAAGCTCAAACAAGCCTCTGTGAAGCTCCTTCCTTTTTGTGAAGCACTCTCGTGAAGCACTACCGCGAATCTCAAGTCGTTGCAGAGCAACATTCCTCGCAAAGCCCACTGAGCCAACGCGGAGCACGCAAATTTCGTGGAGCTACAATAGCTGTTGTGAAGCTCTTCTTTCGCTAGGCCCACAGGCTACGCGAACTACCTTCGCGAACCGAGATCAAATGATTTTCTTTGAAAAATATCTCTACTTCTCTCGAGGGGGTCGACCTGTATATATAGGCGATTCCACCGACCCTCGACCCTTCCATGCAAAGTCAGTGCCACGCCATCTCAAATCGTGAAGCTTCGATGTTTCCGCCGGAATTTTGTCTATATTGCGAAGCACCATGGCAATTTTCTGATCGCGGAGCTCATCGTAATTGCGGAGCATTACCGTCAACATTCCTTCACGCCTTCGTCGTGAAGATCCCTCTCTAAGCCCTTCATCGCCGCGATGTTCTTCAACTCTTCCGTTCGCAATGCTTTGACGTAATCACGAAGCATCACCACCTCTATTTTTATGGTCTTCGGGAAATCCAATCCATGCATCCTCTCTTCGCGAAATTCATGCCTTTGCCATATAAAAATATGATCTTAATGGAAATCCTATTTTCGCGATGCTCACCAAACTCCAAATTTTGGACCCCAAAAATTTGGCAAACACTGGGAAACAGCACCACCTTGTACTGCTATTTTGTACCGCCTCCAGATCATCCATTCCTTTGTCATCATTCTTTATCAACATGGACTGTCAAAAAATTCTCTGGAACTGGACAATTCTCCATGGAAACCTACTTTTTCATCAAACACAATCAACCTAAAAGTACTGCAATGTTACCTTGAGGGATTTTTTCCCATAAAAAATTTATACTTTTTTTCCTTGAAAATGATCTGAAAACATCAATTAAAAACATTTTCAAAAAAATAGAGAAAAATGGTTTCTAAATAAAACATATTTTCAACCGAAGATAGAAATAAATTCGGATTTTCCTAAAAACATTTTCATAATTATATGTAGAAAAAAATAGTAGATAAATGATAAAATTAGTTTAATATATAATTTATAACCATGGGATAAGAAAATGTATGATAAATTTTGGGAGTTTGAACATGAGATTTCCATATTTGTGACTTAATCATAAATAATCCCGATAAATGATGAGATTGTAACATAAACTCCTTACAACATTGGTAATATTTAATCATAATTATCATGAGATAATAACATAAAATGGAAATTATAATATCACAATGATAAATATATTAATTATATTACTTTTCAAATGTTCTGTATATACACCTTAAGAAATAATATAGGTACATAACATAATATACTTCTTAATGAAAGAAAATTGAGACATAATACATTACTGTTTTGGTAACTTTTGAACAGTAAACCCCATGAAAAAGAGATACTAAAATGGATATGTAACTACTATTAATTTAAATTATTATCATTATAAAATTCATTCATTATAAGTATATACACCACATAGAAGAAAGATGTGGTGAATATATCATGTGTCTAACAAAAGTAAAAAAGTGAGACAGAAATCCCTAACCTTAATTATTGACTTATGTTATACATGTTCATCCTACTATATAATAAATATATGTTTATTATAATATATTAAATAAAAACATTCCTATATATCAAACCATATATTATTGTTTCATGACCTTTTATTACTTATTTATTAACATTTTTTTTGCTAAAGTCATGTTTTGTGTAATAACAACTTTCTTTTTTATATGTTTTGACTTGTTATTTTTGGGCATATTACATAGATCATGGTTTAATAATATGGAAAATGTAAAAATTTATATATATATCACATATATTCAATATATCTGTATTTATTATGATCCAAAAAAATAGTGATATGAAATAAAATACATCATTCATGGAGACCGTATGTCATACGTACACATGAACATTTTTTCCATTTTCTTATCGTATTGAAAGAGATAAAGGAAATTATATATATATATATATATATATATTATCATTATAGTATAATTATTATGTCATATATATCACATATTTTTATTAAACCCATTCTTTATACATTCTATGTAAAGGGTGAATAGACCACATCGCTTCGTGATACGGTAGTCCGACGTAGACACGAATGACATTATCATATTCCCACAAAATGGAAACCATTATGTTTTGTGTGATATAATAGTTAAAAAAGAATAATAAATTCATAAATATTATATGAATAATATATAAACTATAAATACATATTTATTCGCTACCTTGAATGATGTTAATGGAAAAACAAATGACATCGGTTCGCTAGGTAGTAGTCTTCCATACACATGAACGGTGATTCAGTAACACATTTATAGAAGTGTGTGAATTTTTAGATTATACCATTAACATAATAACAAATTAAAATATATAGTATACTATGTTTATTATATAATCAATTTATAATAATAATTTAAGGGTTTTGAAGAATAAATAACATGAAAACACTTATGGATGAACATTACCTCTTTTTAGGTATCCTCTATAGGTTTGTACTAAATCCATTCTTGGAAGGATTTATGTAAAAAATAAGGATACTTTGATGTGGTGATTAAAATTTTAAATTAATGTGGGCATATATTGGTCGATCCAATTGTCTCTAGAGGTGTGAAGAAGTGGGTAGTGTGAGTTCCCTTTTATATTTGAGGAGGTTTGGCATTCTTGTAAATACTCAAAAGTATTCACTATTGGGAGGTCAATATTATGTTTAGTAGATAAAAATAGGATAATTAATGATTTTTAGGGATGATATTTTCAGGAAACACCTCCAACACACAATAAAACACATGTTTTAATCATTTTATTCCATAACTTCTAAGTATCCCTATTTTTAGCATTTTGGTTTTTCACTACGGTAACTTGTTTTCTAACCATGGTAATTTTTCTTTTATGGATTAATTAGAGTGATAATTGTTATATTATTTTGAAAAAATTATTCTAAATATGAAATATTATTTATAAAATATATCTCAAATGTGTTTTGGAAATTAACTTTAACAAAAGCATGTGTAACCTGCAAAAACATCGCTTTAACCTTAGTCGTGTGAACTGAGTATGTACTCTATAACTATCAATATATTAATTCTAAAATAACAATTGGTCCATGAATGAAACATATTTTATATTTATCAACATTTAAAAATCACATTTAAGAATATATTATTTTTAGTAATTTTGAATCATTTAATAAAATTTCATTTACTTTTAAAATAACTTTAATGTCAATTGTGAGACTATTTAATTAATTTAAATTTAAATAAACCAATAAAGTGATTTAAATAGATTATATTAGGATAAAACCTATTTAAAATGAAATATTCATCTAAAAAATTAATTTAACACAATAATTTATTCAATTTAATTGACTTTTAATTTCTTTTGTATCATTTATTTTAGTTAATTATAAACTAAATAATTATTTTTTTGGTGGTTCTTAAGCATTTAAAGTAATTAATTTATAAATAAAAAATTATAATAAAATTTCTGATAGAAAAAAACCATTTTTATTAAAAAAAATATTTATAACCAATGTTATATTTTTTTCCTTATCGCTCATCTTTATTGAATTTAAAAGTAAGAAAAGTGTCTTTTTTGCCTTTTTATTAAAATAAGATATTATATGGGTCATATTCAATGGAATGTGAAAATAAATTTCTATATTTACGATATTTTTTTGTAATGATTTTGTACTAAAATCATTCAATAAAATATAGAGAATAATTTATTTCATATTCACTCTTATCATTCTAGTTTAGCGACCCGGTAAATCTGTTTTTAACAAAATCGAAGTAATTAATTTTTATTGAATCCACTATGAATTTTAGTCCAAAATTAATTTAACCATATTAGACATTAAAATTTATGATTAATCAAAATATGGAATCCATTTTTATAAATTCTATTCACAAAAATTCCAAAAAAATTAAAATTTATCCTGCATACGCTACGAGAAAGTGGGTTTTTTAAACGATAAAGTACAAAAGTTTACAACATTTTTATATCAAATATCAATAAACAATTGATTAAAATTACATTTATTGGATTATTTGATTTAAAATTGTTCTAATTATACCTTATACCCAATTGAAAATATAATTTATCTTTTCAAATAAATTATACATAAATGCAGTTTTCAATTAAAATTATGATTTTTTACACTATTCCTCAAAAAGAGAAACTTTTTAGAAGAATCCCAAATATTCACCCTAATATAATTTTTAAATTATTAATTCAAAAAATTTTCTTTTAAAAAATTAATTTTTAAATGGTGTAAAAAAATAATTCAATTATAAAAAAAAATTCTGAGAAAAAAGAATTTTGGAAACATATAAGGACTTTTCTGAAAGTTATGTATTTTATTATAAATGTGTTTTATTTATGTAAAACATTATAATTATAATTTAAAAATTATTTATTATTATTAATATCACTTATTTTAATTTCTAGTTTATAATAATCACGTTTAAATAAATATATCTTTGTTTTATCAAAAGTCAATGTTGTGTGTATAATAAGTTGAGATAGTGTTGCGTGGAACGTATGATTTATATGGAATTTTGTGTAATTGTTGATTCCCACCAAATGAGTATCAAAAAATAATAAAATTAAGAAATAACTAAATATGGGTATTATCTTTAGTTCAAAAAGAAAAAGAAAAAGGTGACCAATGAATCAAATATCACATAAGCCTCTAAGAGACACATGATCATGTGACCATCATGAGGTCACATGAAGGTGACAAGAACGGAACATAGATAACTAATGACCCCATAAATGCCCTTTGAAAATCCCTTCTATTTTTGTAAATGTGACCCTGGAAATCAGTGATTGCATGATGGATTCTAGAAAATAATCCCAGGACACATGAATTGTTAGTTAGAGAACGCCTAAGAACCCATCCAAAAGTCTTTTGAAATTGGAAGCAAATATTCAAAGGAAGGGATACTCTTATGGTCGTAAAAATCTTGTGATGCCTTACTAATGTGGAGAATGATTTTCCCTGAAAACATTCAAGAAAATATGCAATATCCCCAAGAATTTTTGAAATAAATAAATGAAATCAAAGGGGAATGATGACGAAGCCTCTTGTAGTCATAAAAATCATTTGATGCACCCATAGAAATCAATAAGATGACGTAATCTCCCAGATAAATGCTTAACTCATCTCAGAAAACCCATCTATCATGGAATCCTAATCATGTTAAGGGACCCATATATGTCTTAGAGACTCCCCCTGGGCCCCTAAAGAAAAACGAATGGGATTGTCCATGAAATGCTCACGCATCTCCACACGACCTTTTGTTGTCACATGACACAACACTAAAAGGTAAGGATATTGTACTCAATAACACCCAAAAAACCTCAAAAAATCCCCATCCTTTGTTAAATTAAAAATTTGAATAAAATGGGGGAGAATTTTGGAGCCTCATATAGTTGTAAAACTTATTAATCACACCTTGGATTTCCATAGCATCATCTGACAAAACCCCATGAAAATATTGTTTGACCTTGCGAAGGCCCCGTGAAAATCCATCCTTATCTCAAGGAAATTCCTAGATAAATTGAATTATATCATGTAAAATCCTTTAAATCAAAATACTAATTTTTATAAGATACCTATACATGTCATACAGACAATATGAAAATCCCTTGGCATGTCCGCGTATGTGATGTCCCGAACCCGGATTCCACTTAACAGGTTCCCCGAGCTTGGTGGGCACATGGCCTCATGAACATCTCCCCACATTCTATAGTCTTTCGACTTGAAGTGAGGGCTTAGGCTGTGTCTGTGGGAATACTATCCCCTCATTAGTTGAGTGTAGAAAAACAGAAGGAATATGAATGAATAGTAAACAACATAAGCAATATAAATAATATAAATAAATAGTGGAATCAAACTTATTCAATAGATAAAAAAGAATAATAATATAAACTATGTGAACTTAACAATTATGAAGTAATGGAATGTCACCAGAAAACTGGAAAACAAGGATACAATATAATAGGCATAACATGTTTCATAAGGAAAAAAGAAAAAAAATACTACTCCAGGCTTCCCAACATCCAACTCACTCATCTACTATCAAGCTACATTCTATAATCACATAATCAATTATTGGATGCTGTATGATTCTCTCTTTCAATACATGCAACCATGTAATCTACTATGGATACCAAACAGTTCTTGGATAGGGTGTGAGATAAATGTTAGTGGGCCAACACCAACGGTGTCTATAACATCTGGTATGTGTAATGGAACATAGTAGTGTGTAGGCATGCATATATAAAGTAATGTAATCAGTAGAAAATAAAAAAAATACCCAAGTACCTTCTTCAACCCTCAGATGGTGTCTAAACATGTAACCAGTTCCTTAATTAATTATTTACCATTTAATGTTAATAGGTCACATGAGCCATAGCCAGCACTAACAACACCTCATCATAGTATAAGTAGTGAAGGTCTCAAGACACAACAAGGCAACCAGAAAATGATATCCAATGAGGGAGTTCTAGGGTAATCACTAAGGTAATGTAGATCTCACAAAACACTAACTCAGTAGTATTTGGGTCATGATAATGAATTAAAAGTGTAATCCAAGGAGAGAAATCCAAGGCATTCCACAATAATGAGCATACCAATTCTAAGGTGATTAACTAAGATAAAATGGGGCTATGAAAGGACAGAACACGATGGCCTTTCACAATGGCACCTACTAGTCAATGTTGGATCAAGAAGTGTATCTAAGGTATCCTGTAATAATAAAAAGGACCCTGTGGGAGTATACTAAGAATCTGATGAATAGACAAGAACTAGAGTCTATGTGGGTATCAACCTAAGAAAATTGGATCATTGAATCAGAATGGGGTTCCCAAGACCCAAGGTATTCTCCTCTCATAATCCAAAGAAATATCCAGTCATTCCACTCTTATTTGATATTTTAATCATGTAGTAATTCATTTGGTTCAATTCTTTCCTTCCATTAGTGTCGATAGGTCATTTATAGTTCAAACCATTTATTTATTGGTCCAAGACTTGTCTTCTATTAGTTTGGACAGACCAAGTAGCATTGTAACCAATTAATCATGTCTTAATTTACCATTAAGGTATATTCAATTATTGGGGATCACTTAGATACCTTCTATCGATATTTAACGGGGTGCTATAGACATGTAACCTTATTTCAATCTCGTTTGATAAGGCCAAGTTATATACTTAGTATACTTTCCATTCCACATTTTGACATTTCACATTTAATAATCAATTTGAAGCCCTTGCCATAGGTGGTTCAATTGGTGATCATACATGGTACATTCCATTATGAAATTAGCATTAATAAAAAGTAATTTATTATATAAGGGATCGACTTTAGTAATTTCAAGAGAAAGCACACCCGAACAGTGGAATAAACATTCCAAAACACTAAAAACCCAATTATAGAATAACCTCCTACATGATGTGGATTGAGTTGTGTGTGTAAACACTAACAACTAATCACATATTTGGATAGAGAATAACCATATGATCCTAAAAATTATAATCATGGCATGAAAATTTAAGAAACAGTTTCCAACAAAACTGCTGGGCACCACATGAACATTCCAAAAATAATGAACTTTTGGGGTAAGTTATAGGCCACCCCCCTTAGGGTTGTATGATGCTCCTCCTTTGGTATCGGCCCTTAATTTTCCTCAAATCAAAGTAGATATAAGAAAATTTGGGAAATGATCACATGGAAATAACTAGGTTGAGATTAAAAGATAAGAAGAATGGATAAAGAGGACTCGGGTACTTACCGTTGCGCATCCAACATGATGAACAGAAGAATTGTCCGGTGTTGGACAAAGAAGATCTCTTGATTCCAAGTTTAGATCTTCAAAAATCCCCAAATTGAGAGATAAAATGTTCAATCCCACATAAAATTGTATTAGGGAGTAATGGGTTGGCTTAATAGATCATTAAGGTAAAAACTAGAGATTTACCTGGAAAAAAATAGCATGTAAACGATTTGTCTGCACGGTTTGTCAAACCGTACACAAACTGTATAGGATAGCTCTGCCCAGACAATTTGGTCTACACAACTTTTAAAACCATGCTCAGACCATTCATGGGTATCTAAGAAAAGGATTGATCGCACGGTTAGGCTACATGACCGTGCGCCAACCGTGCAAGATGACTCTTTCGAAAAAAAAACATCCACACGATTTCCCAAACCATGCGCTGAGTTTGTTTTCTCAAAAAAGATGGTTTCTTGGATCTGAACATTCCCTAGTCACCCTATGAACCTTTAATAAATCAATAGTCATCCAAAAATAATTGTAATGTAATGATTTAGAATGAAAATTAATGGATCCATACCTGAGTGAAAAACCAGGTTCTTACAGCGTAAGTAAACAAGACCCCTTTAATTTCAAATTATCCAATAAAGGAGGAATTAATGGGATGGTATTGTGGTCATTGAAAGTCATTTGAAACACCCAATGTTATTTATGGAAGGAACTTGAAACGAATCATGACTCTGAGACCCTTAAACGGAATTCATTATGGAGTCATGTGAAACACACCGTACAAAGTAGAAAACAATTGGGGTGGTGAGGCCTATAAATCCCCCGCCCCAGCCTCAAATAAGGGGTTGGACTTTTTTTCGTCTAGACACACAGGTGCACCAACAAACTAGAGTAGATTTCTAAGAGTGTATGATCTCATGACCGGAAAAACATCCCATCATGTATGATATGGGTAACAACCAGAGCAATCATGCACCATGCATAATGCACTTTGAATGAACACTCATAGACCAAATGAAGGGATTCTGGTATGACATGTGAAGTACATCCCATATATATTCAAGATCAGATGAGCATTAAAATAAGTTAACACTAAATAACCCTAAGATGTTCAAAATATAAATATGGAACTGAGACTAAGTAATGAGAGACTTAAGAAAATAACTTATACACCGATCCTCATCTTCTTTGAATGAACTGCCCAGATCGTGTGACGATACTAGGAAATTTCACCCAAATATCCTAGTACTCCATGGTTTTACTATTTGGATCATGAAAATTCCTCCAGGACATGTCAAAGAAATTCACTAGGCATCCCCTGGGTATGCTACATTAGTCTCACGAATCCCTCTATGCTCACCATCCAAACTATGTGATTGGATTTTGACTGACTGAAAATTAACATTTATATTTATTTGAAAAAACACAATTCACAAAAGATCAACATGGTGGTATAAAATACTAAAAACCCAGAGCATCATTGACAGAAAACTACATCCCCTCACTAGGAAAAGGCACCATGTTAGAGAAGGAAAACAAAATGCAATCCGGGGTTTCTAGAGAGGCCGAAAAATCAGCCACCATATTTCCCTCCCGCCATGTGTGAGAGATCTCTGTGTGAGTCCCAATAAGTAGTTTTCATCTCCTAACAATGTAAGTAATATTCCACGGTATGTTTCCTTTTCCCATAATTGCATTGCACAAAAGCATGGAGTCTATCTCCACTGATGTCATAAAAATATTCCTCCGAGAGCACATTACCAGACCTGCCTCCAAGGCTTGTGCCTCCTCCTGGAGTGAGTCTCCTATCCCAAGCGCATCTGTGAAAAATACAATCACAGACCCCATAGGGTCTCTCACGACACCCCCCACCCTCACCGCACATCTCCCCCATGATCAACAATCCATTTTTGTTGAGTTTTAGTTCCAAGCTAGGAGGCCTCCAGTGAACCCACAATCCCTGCCCTGAGATGTTGTCTTGTTGATCAGTGAGTATATTGGATGCGATGGAGCTCACAGATGTCGCAGAGTGACAATCAGAGCATAGTCTAACCAGGTCTAAAAAAGAGTTTTTCATTTTCAAAATTTACCAACCTGGGATCCAGAATGTTTATTGTGTCGACTATCATTTCTTTCCTTCCAAATTTTCCATCACCGTACAATTAGAATAACTATAAGAGATTTCCATTCATCCCCATGATTCCTAGAACCTCTAAACCATGAATCGAGGAAGTTACCATACACCATATCATACCCTTCCCAACCGAAGAAGGCTCCAAAATTTTGCCATATATTCTTGGCCCATTCACTGTCATAGAAGAGATGCTCGACTATTTCCTGGTTGAAAGACCTGCATCCCCAAAATCTCGAAGCCATGTTAACTCCCATACGTTTCAAGCTATAATCTGTTGGTAATTCCCTATTCCACATACACCATAACAGAAAATTAAATTTGGAAGGGATCCCCTTGCACCACAGAGCCTCCCCCCAAAGATCATTATTCGACCTATCCATCGTCACCCGAGCATAATCCTTGATGGAAAAGGAACTCAATATATAACTAGTGAAAACAATCCTATCATGATCATCACTGACAACTATGTTTTTGAAGAAATCCATTTGCCTTCCATTAAGGATGGCCTAAATTAACCGGGGGTGACTACTTGCCTCTTTGAAAGATAAATCTGGGGTGGGTCTGCCCATAAACCATAGCCTACCTACTCCCCAATCAAGGTGCCAAAAGTTGATATTTTCTCTTCCCACTATCCATCGAGAGTGATGATGTAAGACCTGCAAATATGGGTGAATCAGATTCCATATCCTAGAAGAACGCACCCTATAAAAATTCTCATTCAAGCCATATAAGTCATGTATTGTTCTAACCCAAAGAGACTGGAATTCCAAGGCCTCCCATGCAAGCCTAGCATGAATACCTTTCATGGTTATAGAGACACTTCTCAAATTGATACCCCCTTTAGATAGAGGGTTTTCTAACCGTTTCCCCGAAGCCCAATGATGTCTACCTTCCATCTTCCCATCCCTTATAAAGGATACCATAATCCTTTCCAATTTGGAGACCACGCTCTTAGGAACCTTTAGAGTGTAAATAATGTGCATGGTAATGGAAACTAAGACACTATTCACTAGTTTAATGCGACCTCCAAAGGATAGAAATTTGTTCTTCCAATTACAGATGCACCCCATGATTTTTCTAAAAAGTTTGTCAAAATGATGCACCTGAAGGGAAGAGGGACTAACCGGTTCCCCAAGGTATTCCATGGGAAAAGAAACCTTTCCCATATTTAGATTGGCCCCCAAAACCCTCTCCCTTCTCACAGAGGACTTCTTGGGAGTAAAGAAAAGGTTTTTCTCTTTGTTCACCACCTGTTCACTCCACTTGCAATATTCCCCGAAAATTCCATTCAGCCGTTGCCCTGACCTCCTACTACCATTGATAAAAAGGATTGTATCATTCAAAAAAAATCATGTGTGTGATTCCCCTAGTGTCATGCCTGTTCTGATAGGGTAGGATTTTACCCGTGTGGAGGCCTTGATTTATATAACAACTCAATGAATTTTGTGCAATAATGAAAAGAGTAGGGGGCAGAGGATCCTCTTTCCTGAGACCATGAAAAGCCTTGAAAAAGAAAAATTGTTTACCCATGAATTAATTAGAGATCCACTCTGAGCTGAAGCAATGGAAAATAAGGTCACTGGTCCAATTGGATAACCCCATGCAAGCCGGGAATTTTAGGACAAAACCCCATTCCAACCTGTCATGGGCCTTTCACATGTCTAATTTGACCACAAAATTGCTCCCTAAGGACTTGTTATTGATGCCACATACCATTTCTTGAACCACTCCTATTGCACCTTGGATTGATCTCCCTTTTATGAATCCATGCTGCTCATCATTCACCCAATAATCCAAGTGAACAGACAGTCTCTTGTTGAGTATGCTAGCCATGAACTTGTACGGAATGTTTCACATGCTGATGGGCCAGTATTTCTCAATGAACTAAGGATTGGTCACCTTAGGAATAAGAACCATTTTGGTTGCACAAGAAATTCTAGGCAGGTCCCCTCCCATAAATAAATTCTGGACAGCATATACAAGATACCCTTTAATAATATCCCAAGTTGCCCAGTAAAAAGAACCAGGGAACCCATCAGGCCTAGGTTCACTATCCGAGTTCAAAAACCACACCACCTCATGCACCTCATCCTCATTCGATGTTTTCCTAATTCCCTCATCAATGATCCTTGAAACAATGTTTAAAATACTATCAAAAATCTCAGCCCCACCGCTCGGGTATCCCCATGCCCAACCTGGATTGGGATCAGCCAGTAAGAACTGTAGGGATCCATTGACCATGATCCCTACCTCCTCTCGGTCATTGGAAAATGATCCATACTCCCTGATAATTTTGGGCCTCTGAACATGTTGGCGTTCTCTAAGGAAATTATGAAAGTATCTCAAGTTATTATCCCCCTCAAGAATCCATTTAACTCGTGCTCTTTCTCTGGCTATCCTCTCCTGCCTTAGAAGACTATCATATAGCTTATCCTTTTTAGTTCTCAGTTTATAAAACATAGATTCATCCCAAACCAGTTCCAAACAGTTCTCTAGGCATTCAACCTCCACTCTGATCTCGGAAAAAATCTTTATCACAAGCTAGGACCATTCTTCTCAAGACACGAAGAATAGTCTTTAACCGCCTATGCTTATTGTGAAAAGAGATCCACAGATTCCCCTAGTGTTGCAGGTCCCAAGCTTCCCTGACCACCAAGAAGAAACCATGTTCCTCCATCCATGATTTTGAAAATTGAGCATGCTCCTCCCACATTGACCTTGCACCAAGAGATATACATAGAGGAGAGTGATCAGATAGATATCTTGGCAAATGTACAACTTTAGAATCAGGGAACATGGAAATGGATGCATTATTCATGAGGCATCGATCGAGCTGGTTGTAGGAACGTCTCCCCCCCCCCCGCGTTGATTATTGCACCAAGTAAAGATAATTCCCTCATAACCAGTGTCCAAAAAGACATTCCTTTACATTAATGAACCAAAATCTTGGCTAGCATTCCTGAGAAAATCCCCACCCCCTTTATTCTCCTTTGGACTCACAACGATGTTGAAATCACCACCAATGAGCTAAGGATCATTATCACGATTAAATCCCTTCAAATCACTCCACAATGACTCCCTACCCTGGGCGGTACATTTTATGTAGATGAAGGAGAAAAAGAACACCTGGATCCCCACTGTAATATTAGTATTCATAACATTATCCAACACACTCAAAAGATCGATACTAACGTGATCCTTCCAAAAAATCCATATATGGAAATTTAGAGGATCCCCATGCATGAAACCAAAAACCTTAAGCCTTTGAGCATAATCCTTAATTTTGTTAAAATATTTCTTTGGTTCCAAGATATCCACCAAATAGACTTGCCTATTACTTGTTTCTTTGGTAATGAAATCATACTTGACCCCGGCTCCCCGGCCTCGGCCATTCTAGATTAGGACTCTAAACATTGAACCCATCATGCCTAGATTTCGCCCCAGACTCATGGAACTTATCATGTAGCAGCAAGTGTGCATTTACAGAAACATCAAGTTTAGATTTTGAGCGAGTGAAAACTCTATAGTGCACATGCGAAGAAAAAACCTCTATAGAAGCCCCATTTCTAGGTTGCGCCCTGCAAGGAACTTCTGGAGACTTAAAAAATTTTCACCCCATCCTAATCTGATCCGACTTCAGGAGCACTGGAGGAGAACACAGAGGAGAAAATGACAGTGCTGGTGAGGATGGGGGCGAGGCCACCCCTGGACAGAAGTCCCCATATAGAAGGGGGTCCCTAGACGAGGATGGTATGGATACCTTGATAGCACTTGAGTCTGAATCCAGTAAAGAGATGTATGTGATGCATACTTGCATGGGAGCCCAATTCACTATAAACATATTCCACAAACTAAGCGAATTTCTGAAGATCATCCATCTAAGAGGTAGGCCTTCCTCTAAGAACTGCACCAGAGAATCCCCACCTATGCCTTAGAGAACATGACGAAGTCGCGGCTGGGAGGTGCACTCCCAACACAAACAGAGTTGGACGACGATGCCTCTGAAGCCTGAATGGGGAAAATAGGAGAACCACCTTTACCTCGGACATTACCTTCAGGAACATCATGGTAATGCACATAGGGGAGTTGATCATATGACCACAGAAAATTTTTGTGAATGACACCCTTCATGTGAACTTTGTGAAAAACCTACAAGGTATGCCCTGAAAGGTGGCAATAAGAACAGAACCGGGGATAATCGGGGTAAATCAGGGGTTTATGATGATCCTTCATCCCATCGATTCTGATCAAAATATGATGTTGTCGTAGTCGAGAGAGATCCTTCTCAACACAAGTCCTTGCTACTTATTCCTCCACAAAACAAATAGTATAATCATCCGCGCACTAGAAACTCCCCAACGAATCCTCAATAACCTTGAGGAACAATTTGTTCATGAGGGGAAGGGTAACCCCAGAAGTAATATCCAATCCACTATGGTAGATCAAGCGATGACCCTTAGACATGCCATATAGGATATTCCACGTCCCTTGGAAAATTCAAATCGATCATGTGACTTCCTTAAGACATGCCAGGAAGACATCCTCTATCTTGTCAGACAGAAAATCAAGGCATGTTAAGAGAATAATAAACAAAGGTTAGGTAGACAAGTAGGCTCGGTCATCGGGGAATCCTAGGACTTGTTAACCTTGTCCATCATTAGTGTGTGAGCCCCAATTATAAGGGAAACCTCAATTTTTAAGACTCATCCAATGAACTATAATAATTATAATTGATGAAATGAAAAGGATACATAAAAAACCTCTTTGAGACCCATCCTCCATTTGAAGCATCAAAAGGGTAATCCCAATATATAAGTCCTGCATTCATAACAAATGAGACTTATTATTTGTCATCCTTTGTTTCTCACATTGATCATAGATCATGTGGGATTAGGGATTTTCAATAATCATATCATTTTCATCATAATACAATACAAATTCAAGAGAAGACTCAGCATATAAGCGCAAAACAGTGTCATAGTATGGCATGTCCCGCATATAAGGGTATACTCAGTGCGTAAGCTCAACCTAGGGAACTATGAGGACTTTGATTCCATATATAATTAGTATATGTAGGATTCCTTCCTATGGACCACACTCGAACATAGATGAGAATCCACCTTAGTCTATGTCCCTCCATGTCTCTAACATTTCAACCATTAGGACCCAATCATTCTCATGGGATGATTATTCTACATCATTTGACATTGGACTGAGAAACCAACTGAACTATGGGGACTTTGATTCCTTCCATAACCAGGATATGTAGGATACCTTCTCAAGGCCTGAGCACCATATTAAATATCTCAAGGGTCGTACTAGTATATAATTCCAACATCTATATGCAATGAGGCTGATTATTTTCTATTCATTGTTTCCCGCATCAAGCATAGATCACATGGGGTTACGGAGTTACGATGGTCATCTATTTCACACCATGAATCTCCACTAGCTAGGGAAATCAAAGTATGTAAGCCCCGATGAGTGGCGTGATATAAATATCCCATGTATATGGGTATCTACTGTGGGGCCAGTCCAAGGGAGTGATCAAACTATAGTAACTATGATTCATCCAATAACTAGGATACAAAGGAAATATCTGCAATACTCAAATCTCAAACATCCAGTGCATCAATGCCAACATATATGTCCTCTAGGAATGATGTTAAACAGCACTGGTTTAAAAAACTACGTGGATTCTTATTATTGCATTAATCATGATATCTATGACACCTCAAAATGGCTCAATACAGTCCTCAAAATATTTAATGCGCCCCTTCATGGAAAAAATTAGAAGATCCTGGTTATATGATTTCAACATATAAGCATCTAACAATCACTGGGAAATGGATGAAGAACCTCATATAAATATAGACGAATACACCCATGATATTCCCTTCTTTTGTACATAAAGAGAATTAAAATATGATCATTTTGTTAGGGTAACTGGTCTAGTTTCGAAATTAGGAAGAGGTTAACAGACATATCATAAATCTATAATATAGTATTATAGTAGGTAACAATTCCCCTCAAAGGGTGTAATGGGCCCAACCTCTCATCCTTTCAACCAATGAATGTCCCTATGTTTTATTGTGTCTGAACCCCCAAATTGACCACTTACATTTGGAATGATGGTCGGTACCCTGTTATGAATGAGGGAAACATTGGGAGTTTCTGTTAATAATGACAACAATGAACTGATGTCAATGGTTGGGCAAGAAATCACACCCCCACAATCAACCATCAATCCCAGTCAAATTCACCTTACATGAGGGGTTCTTAGTAATCTATTCCCTGTCAAAATAGAAATGGTGAACCCGACCTAAAACTCTCAAAAAAATGATAGTATTATTATCTACTTATCTTCCTTTACACTATATGAAAACATAAATGGTGAATCTGATGTGAATCTATCAAATAAAAAATTTATTGGGTTATTATCCATTGGACCATTTTGTATTCACACTATATGCAAAAATAAATGGTGAAGCTAAAGTGAATCTCTTAAATAAAAAATGACTGGGTTAATATTTGTTGGTCCATTTTTTCACACTATATGAAAATAGAAATGGTGGACGCGACTCGAAACTCTCAAATAGAATGATGGTCATGTTTTCATATGACAAACCACTTTTTGGCCTATAAACCAATGAAGAAAATCCCAGAATAAATCTTATGCTTAATCCCTTATAAAATGGGTTTCTCATGAGATAATGTCATCCTCATGTTAACAAGTACACATGAGTAGAATGAATGTATCTGGAATAAAATAACAATTGGGTTAAACATGAAAATATAATTGATCACATCATACCAATGGTATTATTCTAATCAGTAACCTTATTCCTTATTTTGTAAATGATAGTATATATTTCTCTCATCAACAGCATCATGATCCAAGATAATGTCATTTTTTGGCAACTATTAAAGAAAATAATATGTGGCTACAACCCATATGGGTCCTAAAATGATCTCACATACCCAATATTTTCAACATTATGTGGCAAACATGATGGTCCATGTATAGCATCATGCATTTTTATTACATAACTTTTCATTACATTTTACATACAGAGGATCTTTAAAGTCTAGTGTCTTGGAAATCAGGAACATAATACTTGAAAACAACATAAAACATTCTTCTAAACCACTTTTAATGCTTTATAATAAGTTAATCCTAAGTATAATTACTGCATCTCATAACCTGGAGACATACATTTAAAGGAAAGGGTGAGCAGAAATCCCAGTATGGGTAAGAAAGGGAATCAATGTACTTGTGATACCAATAAGAACTTGAATAAAAACATAAAGACATGAGCAATGGAAGACTAGGAATATCATAATGAAATGAACATGGAACATAAAATGAATATGTGGATACAACATTTCATTTAGGCATTCATGAGCATATCACCAAGGTCCATCCCCAAGGTGTCATAAAATTACCAAGGTTATTCACCAAGGTATCGTGAAACTTGTCATCTCGAGAGATTAAATCTTTACCCAACGAATTGGAGTGCTATCAGGGCGCACCCTTAAATATATTTTTACATTCATGTGAGCCACATATATCATTATCAAACATTTCATAAATAACCCAAATGGAATCAATGAAATGGGTTTAATTTCAAAATCGTGACGTTTAAAAAGCGATTAAAAATAAGATCATTATGTCATTTATAACCCATGGAAAAAGAGTGAGGGTTATATGTATGTCAATTATAGAATCAAATATATCATATTTATATATTTATGAACACCCACTAAAACTAAATAAGTCTGGTTATTCATATAAATGATCAATATAATTTATTGAGAGAAAGAGATAGAAATTTTGAGACGAAATTTCTACAGTATAACGTCTATATACCGGGGTTTTAGAAAACATTGAAAAGAAAGGGGATAAGGGTCACCCAATCATAAATAATTAATAATACAGTACGGGTACATAATAAGATCATGGTATGGATATTTTAATGTCATTACAAATGAAAAAGAAACATGAAAAAAGAGAAGATGCGATTTCTTTTACGAGAAATTCGGTAGCCTAACGGCGTCACATAAAAATTTAGAAAACAAATTGATGAGAGAAAAAAGGGTATCTCATCATTAGGACATGAAATGGGAATTAATAAGAAGATATAAGAACATACCCTCAACATAATGGGATGGAAAATTTACGACACAACATAAAGGATGTCATGACTTAAAAGATGAGGGTGAAAGAATCCCTTACCTTGAAGAGTAACTTCGAAAACTTGAAGGTCGGGACCTAGGGAGGCTTGAGGGAACCTTGGGAGGACTAATTGGGAGGTAAAGAGACCATAACTTCTTTGGGAGGATTTCTAAATGAAATGAATGGGGTAAAGTCTTGGTATTTATAGGAGAAGTGAGGGGACAAAGCATTAATTGCCATGGGACACCACATCGGTGGTATTGGCAAAACCATGGGCTTTCCCATGGTATTTGCCCATGGTATTGTCCAAATGGGACACCTCATACCTTATATTACTATTTATAATCTGACTAGAATTATTTCATAACTATTACATCCTTAATGATGTCATTAAACACCCGAAACTCAAAAACTGTATTTTCACTATTCACCGAAAATTCAACTTTCTCAGAAAAATCCCAAAATATCACCTTAACCAAATATCGATGCTCTGATTTCAAAAATGAACTCCATTTTATGAAAATAATTTTTTTAATATTTGTAATTTAATTTTTAAATAAAAACACTATTCACTGAAAATTCAACTATTTCAGAAAAATCCCAAAAATTTACCATAACCAAATATCGATGCTCTGATTTCAAAAATGAACATCATTTTATGAAAATAATTTTCTAAATATTTTTAAATTAGTTTTTAAATAAAAAACACTATTCACCCGAAAAAACTAATACTTAACCAATAATTTCTAAAATAGTTATTTACCTATTTTTTTGAATCACATTACTTAATCAAGGTGCCTAAATTATATTAATACTTTATTAAGTGAAGTTACTTAATCCATTTGATCACATTACTAATCATAAGTATAAAATCACTATTCACCAAAAATTAAGTTGATCTTATTAGACTCTAAATATTATACCGAACACAGTTGTAGAAGACCATTTTTTGAAAATCATTGCACATTATTAATTATTTAAGGATTACATAAATATTTTAAAATATCCTTTTTCTAGAATTCATCAATAATATGCATACTATATTTATCCGGACATTCGAAAATTCACAAACATCACCATAAGAATACATTAAATTTTTTATTTCAATCAAAGGATTACACTAGGCAGTTACGGTCTCGTTACATGACCCCTTATAACACCAGCATAGGACCTAAGAGTAAGGTGTGCTAGGGTGATAGAATATTGGGGTGGCTCGGCCAACATTTCCCGAGTAGTGATTTCTATCAGCTTGAACTTCTCGCGAAGGAAATTCCATTCCAACATCACATGATGAAGTTCGGCTTGTGTTTTGTCAAGAGAAAAGCCCAAAGGTGATACCTCTATCTTGAGTTCTGTCCGATGGGCTTCAATCGGCCCGAGACTACTGGATGTGGCCATAAAATCTTCTTTCTATATTAATTAATCATGATCACTTGTATTTATAGACAATAATCGCAACATTTAGTTTCCAACGGTCATATTGACCAACGTTCATATAATAATCAAAACTCAACAGTCTTATTTTAATTGTACTCATTTTATTAATTGAAATAGTTTTGTTGAGTATAAAATAAAATAACACACAAAGTTTGGAAACAAAATTTATTCAAAATTTCAGGTCGTTACAATCTTACCCCTTTAAGAAATTGCGTCCTCGCTATTTTAAAATTGGGCTTGGAAATTTCTTTGAAAGTCCCACATCGGAAAAATAGTCAGTGAAACTATTACTTTAAAAGAATGAAAGGGAAGTACAAAGGTCACCCGAGTTAACCCATATTAGGATTCCATATAGGAAAATAATGGAAATGTAAGAGAAAACAAAGGGTCAAGTTCTCATGGAGAGCGATAGAAAACATGATTAGGAGAAAATTAACTAAAAGAAGTTCACAAACTTAGGATGTGTTAAACAGTCTTCGATTACCCAATAGGAAACGTAAAACAACAACGTTTTTGTTTTACGTTCCTTTTCATAATTTTGAGGAATTCAATTACTACATAGAATAAAACCATAATTAAATATGCATACCTTCAAGTAGAGTTCCATCCCTTAATAACTTTCCACCAAGACTAATCTTTTCTCCAAACAATGAGAATTCAAAAAGACTTGGTCTCATCAATATCACAAGAATCGTCTTCTAGAATATCACATAATCCACAAAAGAATAACTATATTTTTTCCCTTTTGTTAATCATAAAATAAAACTAAAATGGTTATTATGAGATCATATAATCCCCAAAATGGATAATCCTTTATAAAAATAAATATTACTATTAATCTCCAAAATTAAAAAAATACCCAAAGTTCCAAAAAGACCATTCAATACACAACCATCCTTAAAATTCTTCAGAATAATCCAAACAAAGATTGGAACCCAAAACTCAGAAGGATTAAATCACATAGTCTTCCCCAATAAATCTTAACATGTATCTACAAATAACATCAACTACTATTAAGTCTCATACTAAAGTTTAATTAACCTATTCACATATTCTCTATGCTTGGTTCATCATTTTCCAGAAATAACCCAAATCACCATATGTCTATAATAAATACTTAAATTCTTACAAAAAAATCCAACCATTCCTCTTCAATTTGAAACCTGTAGTATTTTATTTCCCTAAGGCATATAGTACTCCAAAATAGAAAACATCATCCAAAATAACCTTTATCATTTAATCAACAAATCATTTTCCTATACAAAGGATGTCCATTTGATAAAACATAAGTTTCCAAAATAAAATTATTCTTGATCCATAAAAATAGTAGGTGCATTAGTCAGTCTGAAGGGCATAACAACAATCTCATAATTCCCATATCTTGATTGGAAGGCAGTTTTTGGAATATCATCATTCTTAACTCTCAATTGATGATAACCAAAATGAAGATCAATCATAGAGAAAGATCGATCCCCACAAAGATGGTCAAATAAGTCATCAATTCTTGGAAGAGAGTATTTGTTTCTCACTGTGATCCCATTCAGTTCTCTATAATCAATGTATAGCTGCATTGATCCATCCTTCTTCTTCACAAAGGGAATTGGTGCTCCCCAAGGAGATACACTTGGCCAGATAGAACAATTCTCCAAAAGATCTCGGAGTTGTTTCATTAATTCATCTACCTCCACATTTTCCATCCTATAAGGGGTCTTTGACAATGGATGAGATCCAGGTATGAGTTTAATGGAGTACTCTACCACTCTTTCTGGGGGAGGTTCAGGTAACTCCTCAAGAAAAACGTCAACGTAATCCTAGACGATAGGGACATTTTATAGAAGAACAAATCCTTAGTGAGAAACTTATTTCATTTAAAAATCTTTTAACTAAAAAGGATTTTATTTCTTAAAACTTCATGCTTAGACAATTAGAGTTTTCTATAATTCCTTCATAATGATTTATAAAAAGCTTACAGTTAACCAAACATATCCCCCGGGAGTGTCTTAACCAAGAGTGCATAAAGATTTGTTTTCATGCAATAGTTCTTATTCGAGTCATGCTAAAAGCGGTGTTTTTGGGTTTTACCCCTATATACATCTGTGCCAGAGCCACCTATACCTACTCATATCTAGACAGGGAGGTATTTGCTTGATAAACCACTTACTCAATACTCAAAAAAATACTAGGAAGATTTACTATATTTAAACATTTCTATAGGGTTCTTCCGAAAGTTTTCATATCCTAATTTCCATAAATAACTAAACTATCCTTTGATACCAAATATATCATCCTGCCTTTTTATTACACAACTTTTCATTACATTTTACAAACAGAGGATCTTTAAAGTCTAGTGTCATGGAAATAGAGAACATAATACATGAAAAAAACATAAAATATTCTTCTAAACCATTTGTAAAGCTTCATCATAAGTTTATCGTAAGTATAATTACTGCATCTCATAACCTGGAGATATACATTCAAAGGAAAGGGTGAGCAGAAATCCCAGTAAGGGTAAGAAAGGGAATCAATGTACTTGTGATATCAATAAGAACTTGAATAAAAACATAAAGACATGATAAATGGAAGAATATGAATATCATAATGAAACTAACTTGGAATATAACATGAACATGTGGATACAACATTTAATTTATACATTCATTAACATATCACCAAGGTCCATCCCCAAGGTTTCATAAAAATTACCAAGGTTACTCACCAAGGTATCGTAATACTTGTCATCTCTAGAGATTACATCTCTACCCAATGCATTGGAGTGCTATCATGGTGCACCCTTAAATATATCATAACTTTAATGTGATCCACATATATCGTAATCAAACATTTCATAAATAACCCAAAAGGAATCAAAGAAATGGGTTTCATGTCAAAATCGTGACGTTTAAAAAGAGCATAAAAATAAGATCATTATGTCATTTATAACCCATATAAAGGGAGTGAGGGTTATATTCTTTTCAATTTCAGAATAAAATATATCATCTTTATATATTTATTAACACACATGGAAACTAAATAAGTCTGCGTATTCATATAAATTAACAATAGCATTTCTCGAAAGAAGGAGATAGAAATTTTGAGACGTAATTTCTTCAGCATAACGACTATATAACATGGTTTTAGAAAACATTGATAAATAATGGGAAAAGGGTAAAACACTCATAAATAATTCATAATACCGTATGGGTACTTAATAATATCACGGTATGTATATTGTAAGGACATGCCACATGAAAATAATCATGAAAAAAGTGAATATTTGATTTCTTTTACAAAACATTTGGCAGCCTAACGGCGTCACATAGAGACTTAAAAAACAAATTTATGAAATAATAAAGGGTATCTAATCATTTGTAAATGAAAAGAGAAGTAATAAGATCATATAAGAACATACCATCAACATAATGAGATGGAAAATATAAGACACAACAAAAAGGAACTCAGGACTTAAAAGAGGAGGGTGAAAGAATCCCTTACCTTGAAGAGTAACATCGAAAGCCTGAAGTTCAGGACCTTGGGAGGCTTGAGGGAACCTTGGGAAGACTACTTGGGAGGTAAATATATCAGAACTACTTTTGGGAGGATTTATAAATGAAATGAATGAGGGAAAGTCTTGGTATTTATAGGGGAATTGAGGGGACAAAGCATTAATTGCCAAGGGACACCTCATCAGTGGTATTGGAAAAACCATGGGCTTTCCCAAGGTATTTTCCCATGGTATTGGACACTTGGGACACCTAATACCTTTTATTACTATTAATAATTCAAACAGAATTATTTTATAATTATCACATCCTTAATGATGTCATTAAACACCCGAAACTCAAAAACTGTATTTTCACTATTCACTGAAAAATCAACTTTCTCAGAAAAATCCCAAAATTTTACCTTAACCAAAGATCGATGCTCTGATTTCAAAAATAAACTCCATTTTATGAAAATAATTTTATAAATATTTGTAATTTAATTTTTAAATAAAAACACTATTCACTGAAAATTCAACTTTTTCAGAAAAATTCCAAAAATTTACCTTAACCAAATATCGATGCTCTGATTTCAAGAATGAGCTCCATTTCATGAAAATAATTTTATAAATACTTTTAATTTAATTTTTAAATAAAAAACATAATTCCCCTTAAAAACTAATACTTAACCAATAATTTCTAAAATAGTTATTTACCCATTTTATTGAATCACATTACTTAATCAATGTGCCTAAATTATATTAATACTTTCTTAAGTGAAGTTACATAATCCATTTGATCACATTACTAACCATAAGCATAAAATCCCTATTCATAATTTACTAGTCACCAAAAATTAAGTTGATCTTATTAGACTCTAAATATTATACTTAACACAGCTGTAGAATACCATTTTTTTAAAATCATTACACATTATTAATTATTTAAGGTTTACATAAATATTTTCAAATATCCTTTTTCTAAAATTCATCAATAATATGCATACCATATTTATCCGGACATTTGAAATTTCAAAAACTTCACCATAAGAATACATCACAATTTTTATTTAAATCAAAGGATTACACAAGGAAATTACAGTCTCGTTAAATAACCCCTTATAACACCAGCATAGGACCTAAGAGTAAGGTGTGATAGGGTGATTGAATCTTGGGGCGGCTCAGCCAACATTACCCAAGTAGTGATTTCTATCAGCTTGAACTTCTCGCGAAGGCGATTCCGTTCAAACTTCACACGATGAAGTTCAGCTTGGGTTTGGTCTAGAGAAAAGCCCAAAGGTGCTACCTCCTTCCCGAGTTCTGTCATATGGGCTTCGATCGGCCCAAGACTACTGGATGGGGGCATAAAATCTTCTTTCTATATTAATTAATCAAGATCACTTGTATTTATAGACTATAATCGCAACATTTCATTTCTAACGGTCATATTGACCCACAGTCATATAATAGTCAAAACCCAATGGTCTTATTTTAATTATACTCATTTTATTAAATGAAATAGTTTTGTTGAGTATAAAATAAAATAACAAACAAAGTTAGGGAAAAAATTATTCAATATTTATTGTCTTTACAATCTTACCCCCTTAAGAAATTGTGTCCTCGCAATTTTAAAATTTTTCTTGGAAATTTCGTTGAAAGTCCCACATCAGAAAAAGAGTCAGTGAAACTATTACTTTAAAAGAAAGAAAGGGAAGTACAAAGGTCACCTGAGTTAACCCATACTAGGATTCCATGTAGGAAAATAATGGATATGGAAGAGAAAATAAAGGGTCAATTTCTCATAGAGAGTGATATAAAACATGATTAGGAGAAAATTAACCACAAGAAGATCACGAACATAGGATGTGTTAAACGGTCTTTGATTACCCAGTAAAAAATGTAAACCAACAACTTTTTTGTTTTATGTTCCTTTTCATAATTTTGAGGAATTCATTTCCTATATAGAATAAAAACATAAGGAAATATACATACCTTCAAGTAGATTTTTAACCCTTAATAAGTTTCCACCAAGACATATCTATTCTCCAAACAATGTGCATTCAGAAAGACTTGGTCTCATAAAAAGCACAAGAATCGTCTTCTAGAGAATCACATAATCCACTAAATAATAACTTTATTTTTCCCTTGGTATTAGTCATCAACTAAAACTAAAATGGTTAGTATGAGATCATATAATCCCCAAAAAGGATAGTCCTTTATAAAAAGAAATATGACTATTATTCTCCAAAATTAAGAAAAAGTACGCAAAGTGCAAGAAAGATCATTCAATACACAACCATCCTTTAAATCCTTCAGAATAATCCAAACAAATATTGGAACCCAAAACTCAGACGAATTTAATCACATAGTCTTCCCCAATAAATCTTAACATTTATCTCCAAATAACATTGACTACTATTAAAGTCTCATACTATAGTGTAATTAACTTATTCAAATATTCTCTATGTTAGGTTCATCATTTTCCAGAAATAACCTAAATCACCATATGTCCACAATAAATACATAAATTCATATATAAAAAATAAACCATTCCTCTTCAATTTAAATCCTATAGTATTTTATTTCCCTTAGGCATTTATTACTCCAAAAGAGAAAACATCTTCCAAAATAACCTTTATCATTTAATCACCAAATCATTTTTCTATACAAAGGATATCCATTTGATAAAACATAGGTTTCCAAAATAAACTTATTCTTGATCCATAAAAATAGTAGGTGCATTAATCAATCCAATGGGCATAACAAAAAACTCATAATAACCATATCTTGATTGGAAGGTAGTTTTTGGATTATCATCATTCTTCACCCTCAATTGATGATAACCAGAATGAAGATCAATCTTAGAGAAGGATCGAGTCCCACGAATTTGGTCAAATAAGTCATCAATTCTTGGAAGAGATTATTTGTTCTTCACTGTGATCCAATTTACTTCTCTGTAATCAATTCATAGCTGCATCAATCCATCCTTCTTCTTCACAAAGGGAACTGGTGCTCCCCAAAGACACACCTGGTTAGCTAAACCCATTCTCTAAAAGATCTTGAAGTTGTTTCTTTAATTCCTCTAGCTCCACATTTTCCATCCTATAGGGGGTCTTTGACATCGGATGAGATCCGGGTACGAGTTTAATTGATAACTCTACCTCTCTTTCTAGGGGAGGTCCGGGTGACTCCTCATGAAATATGTCAACATATTCGTAGATGATGGGGACATTTTTTAAAAGAATAAATCCTTCGTGAGAAACTTATTTCATTTACGAATCTTTTAACTAAAAGGGATTTTATGTCTTAAAACTTAATGCTTAGATAATTACATTTTTCTATAATTCCTTCATAATGATTCATAAAAATCTTGCAATTAACCAAACATATCCTCTGGGAGTGTCGTAACCAAAAGTGCAGCAAGGCCCATTGTCGTGTACTAGTTACCATTCTAGTTGATCTCAAAGCGGTGTTTTCTGGTTTTAACCCTATGTACATCTGTTCCAAAGCCACCTCTACCTGCTCATATCCAGACAGGGATGTATTTGCTTGATAAACCACTTACTCAATACTCACCAAAATACCAGGAAGATTTCCTATATTTAAAATTTTTTATAGGGTTATTCATTAAGTTTTCATATCCTAATTTCAATAAATAACTATACTATCCTTTGATACCAACTATAGAATCCCTCCTTTTTATTACATAACTTTTCATTACATTTTACATACAGAGGATCCTTAAAGTCTAGTGTCTTGGAAATCACGAACATAACACATGAAAACAACATAAAACATTCTTCTAAACCACTTGTAAAGCTTCATTATAAGTTCAAACTATGTAAAATTACAACATCTCATAACCTGGAGACACACATTCAAAGGAAAGGGTGAGAAAAAATCCATGTAAGGTTAAGCAAGGGAATCAATGTACTTATGATATCAATAAGAACTTGAATAAAAACATAAAGACATGACCAATGGAAGAATGGGAATATCAGAATGAAAAGAACATGGAACATAACTTGAATATGTGGCTACAACATTTCATTTATACATTCATGAACATATCACCAAGGTCTATCCCCAAGGTTTCATAAAAATTACCAAGGTATTGTGAAACTTGTCATCTCTAGAGATTAAATCTTTACAAAATGCATTGGAGCACTATTAAGGTGCACCCTTAAATATGTATTTAATTTCATGTGATCCACATATATCATAATCAAACATTTCATAAACAACCCAAATGGAATCAACGAAATGTGTTTCATGTCAAAATCATGACGTTTAAAAAGATCATAAAAATAAGATCATTATGTCATTTATAACTCATGGAAAGAGAGTGAGGGTTATATTTATGTCAATTCCAGAATAAAATATATCATCTTGATATATTTATGAACACCCATGGAAATGAAATAAGTCTGGGTATTCATATAAATGAACAATAGAGTTTCTTGAGAGAAAGAGATAGAAATTTTGAGACGAAATTTCTGCAGCATAACAACTGTATAACGTGGTTTTAGAAAACAATGAAAAGAGAGGGGAAAAGGGTCACCCACTCATAAATAATTCATAATATAGTATGGGTACTTAATAAGATCATGGTATGGATATTTTTATGACATACCACATGAAAAAAAAACATGAAAAAAGAGAAGATGCGATTTCTTTTAGGAGAAATTCGGCAGCCTAACGGCGTCACATAAAAATTTTGAAAAAAAATTGATAAGAGAAGAAAGGGTCTCTCGTCATTTGGGCACGAAATGGGAAGTAATAAGAACATATAAGAACATACCCTCAACATAATGAGATGGAAAATATAAGACACAACATAAACGAAGTCATGACTTAAAAGAGGAGGGTGAAAGAATCCCTTACCTTGAAGAGTAACTTTGAAAGTTTGAAGGTCGAGACCTTGGGAGGCTTGAGGGCACCTTTGGAGGACAACATGGGAGGTAAAGCGACCCGATTTCTTTGGGGAGGATTGGGAAATGAAATGAATGAGGGAAAGGCTTGGTATTTATAGGATAAGTGAGGGGACAAAGCATTAATTTCCAAGGGACACCTCATACCTTATATTACTATTCATAAGTCGACCAGAATTACTTTATAATTATTACATCCTTAATGATGTCATTAAACACCCAAAACTCAAAAACTATATTTTCACTATTCACTAAAAATTCAACTTTCTCAGAAAAATACCAAAATTTTACCTTAACCAAATATCAATGCTCTTATTTCAAAAATGAACTCCAATTTATGAAAAATAATTTCTTAAATATTTTTAATTTAATTTTTAAATAAAAAGACTATTCACTGAAAATTCAACTATTTATGAAATTTCCCAAAAATTTATCTTTACCAAATATCGAAGCTCTGATTTCGAAAATGAACTCCATTTTATGAAAATAATTTACTAAATATTTTTAATTTAATTTTTAAATAAAAAACACTATTCACCTGAAAAAACTAACACTTAACCAATAATTTCTAAAATAGTTACTTACCTATTTTATTGAATCACATTACTTAATCAAGGTGCCTAAATTATATTAATAATTTATTAAGTGAAGTTACTTAATCCATTTGATCACATTACTAATCGTAAGCATAAAATCACTATTCATAATTTAATATTCACCAAAAATTAAGTTGATCTTATTAGACTCTAAATTTCATACCGAACATAGATGTAGAAGACCATTTTTTGAAAAACATTGCACATTTTTAATTATTTATGGTTTACATAAATATTTTAAAATATCATATTTCTAGAATTCATTAATAATATGCATATTATATTTATCCTGACATTTGAAAATTCAAAAAATTCACCATAAGAATACATTAAAATTTTTATTTAAATGAAAGGATTACAGAAGGCTTTTACGGTCTCGTTACATAACCCTTTATAACACGAGCATAGGACCTAAGAGTAAGGTGTTCTAGGGTGATAGAATCTTGGGGCGGCTCGGCCAACATTTCCCGAGTAGTGATTTCTATCAGCTTGAACTTCTGGCGAAGGCAATTCCATTCCAAATTCACACGATGAAGTTCGTCTTGTGTTTGGTCCATAGAAAATCCCAAAGGGGATACCTCCTTCCCGAGTTCCATCGATGGGCTTTGATTGGCCCGAAACTACTGGATGGGGCCATCAAATCTTCTTTCTATATTAATTAATCAAGATCACTTGTATTTATAAACAATAATCACAACATTTAGTTTCCAACGGTCATATTGAACAATGGTCATATAATAGTCGAAATCCAATGATCTTATTTTAATTATACGCATTTTATTAAATGAAATAGTTTTGATGAGTATAAAATAAAATAACACAAAAGGTTAGGAAATAAATTTTATTCAAAATTTTGGGCCGTTACAATCTTCCCACTTAAGAAATTGCATCCTTCCAACGTTAAAATTAGTCTTCGAAATTTCGTTGAATGTCCCACATCGGAAAATGAGTCAGTGAAACTATTACTTAAAAAGAAAGATAGGGAAGTACAAAGGTCACCCGAGTTAACCCATACTAGAATTCCATGTAGGAAAACATGGATATGGAAGAGAAAACAAAGGGTCATGTTCTGATGGAGAGTGATAGAAAACATGATTAGGATAAAATTAACCACAAGATGATCACAAACATAGGATGTATTAAACGATCTTTCATTACCCAGTAGGAAACGTAAACCAACAATGTTTTTGTTTTACGTTCCTTTTCATAATTTTGAGGAATTCATTTACAACATAGAATAAAAACATAAGGAAATATACTTACCTTCATGTATAGTTTAATCCCTTAATATGTTTCCACCACGACTAATCTTTTCTCCAAAAAAATAACATTCAAAAAGACTTGGTCTCATCAAAAGCACAAGAATCATCTTATAGAGAATCACATAATCCCCAAAATAATAACTATATTTTTCCCTTGTCTTTAGTCATAAACTAAAACTAAAATGTTTAGTATGATATCATATAATCCCCAAAAAATATAATCCTTTATAAAAATAAATATGACTATTAATCTCCAAAATTCAACAAAAGTACCCAATGTTCCAGAAAGACCATTCAATAAACAACCATCCTTAAAATTCTTCAGAATAACCCAAACTAAGATTGGAACACATAACTCAGAAGGATTTAATCACATAGTCTTCCCCAATAAATCTTAACATTTATCTCCAAATAACATAGACTACTTTTTCAGTCTCATACTAAAGTGTAATTTACCTATTCACATATTCTCTATACTAGGTTCATTATTTTCCAGAAAATAACCCAAATCACCATATGTCCATAATAAATACATAAATTCTTACAAAAAAAATTCAACCATTCCTCTTGAATTTAAATCCTGTATTATTTTATTTCCCTTAAACATATAGTACTCCAAAAGAGAAAACATCATCCAAAATAACCTTTATCATTTAATCACCAAATCATTTTCCTATACAAAGGATAACCATTTGATAAAACATAAGTTTCCAAAATCAACTTATTCTTGATCCATAAAAATAGCAGGTGCATTAGTCATTCCGAAGGGCGTAACAACAAACTCATAATGCCCATATCTTGATTGGAAGGCAGTTTTTGGAATATAATCATTATTCACCCTCAATTGATGATAACCAGAATGAAGATCAATCTTAGAGAAGGATCAAGTCACACGAAGTTGGTCAAATAAGTAATAAATTCTTCAAAGAGAGTATTTTTACTTTACTGTGATCCCATTCATTTCTCTATAATCAATGCATAGCTGCATTGATCCATCCTTCTTCTTCACAAAGCGAACTGGTGCTCCCCAAGGAGACACACTTGGTCAGATAAAACCACTCTCCAAAAGATCTCGAAGTTGTTTCTTTAATTCCTATAGCACCATATTTTCCATCCTATAGGGGGTCTTTGACTTCGGATGAGATCCATGTACGAGTTTAATGGATAACTCTACCTCTATTTCTGGGGGAGGTCCGGGTAACTCCTTAGGAAATAGGTCAATGTATTCCTAAACGATGGGGACATTTTCTAAAAGAATAAATATTTCATGAGAAACGTATTTCATTTACGAATCATTTAACTAAAAAGGATTTTATGTCTTAAAAATTCATCCTTATACAATTACATTTTTCTATAATTATTTCATAATGATTCATAAAAATCTTGCAATTAACCAAACATGTCTTCCGGGAGTGTCATAACCAAGAGTGCAGCAAGGCCCATTTTCATATACCAGTTCCCATTCGATTCTGGCTCAAAGAAGTGTTTTTGGGTGTTACCCCTATGTACATCAATGCCTGATCCACCTCTAACTACTCATATCCATACGTGGATGTATTTTCTTGATAAACTACTTACTCAATACTCACCAAAATACCATGAAGATTTACTATATTTAAACTTTTCTATAGGGTTCTTCCTAATGTTTTCATATCCTAATTTCCATTAATAACTAAACTATTCTTTGATACCAACTATAGCATCCCACCTTTTTATTACGTAACTTTTCATTACATTTTACATACAGAGGATCTTAAAAGTCTAGTGTCTTGGAAATCAGGAACATAATACCTGAAAATGACATAAAAAATTCTTATAAACCACTTGTAATGCTTCATCATAACTTCATCGTAAGTAGAATTAGTGCATCTCATAAACTGGTGACATAAATTCAAAGGAAAGGGTGAGAAGAGAGCCTAGTAAGGGTAAGCAATGGAATCAATGTACTTGTGATATCAATAAGAACTTGAATAAAAACATAAATACATGAGCAATGGAAGAATAGGAATATCGTAATGAAAAGAACTTGGAACATAACAATAATATGTGGCTACAACATTTCATTTATACATTCATGAACATATCACCAAGGTCCATCCCCAAGGTTTAATAAAAATTACCAAGGTTATTGATCATTGTATCATGAATCTTGTCATCTCTGGAGATTAAATCATTACCCAATGGATTGGAGCGCTATTAAGGTGCACCCATAAATATGTCTTATATTTCATGTGATCCACATATATCATAATCAGACAATTCATAAATAACCCAAATGGAATCAAAGAAGTGGGTTTCATGTCAAAATCGTGACGTTTTAAAAAGAGCTTAAAAATAAGATCATTGTGTCATTTATAACCCATGGAAAGGGAGTGAAGGTTATATGTATGTCAATTCCAGAATCAAATTTATCATCTTTATATATTTATGAACACCCATGGAAACTAAATAAATCTGGGTATTCAAATAAATTAACAATAGATTTTCTTGAGAGAAAGGGATATAAATTTTGAGATGAAATTTCTGCAGCATAATGGCTGTATAACCTGGTTTTAGAAAACATTGAAAAGAGAGGGTAAAAGGGTCACCCACTCATTAATAATTCATAATACAGTATAGGTAATTAATAATATCATAGTATGGATATTTTAATGACATACGACATGAAAAAAACATGAAAAAAGGGAAGATGTGATTTCTTTTACGAGAAATTCGGCAGCCTAACGGCATCGCATAAAGATTTAGAAAACAAATTGATGAGAGAATAAAGGGTCTCTCATCATTTGGACATGAAATGGTCAGTAATAAGATCATATAATAACATACCCTCAACATAATGGGTTGTAAAATATAAGACACAACATAAAGGAAGTCATGACTTAAAAGAGGAGGGTGAAAGAATCCCTTACCTTGAAGTGTAACTTCAAAAGCATGAAGGTCGGACCTTGGGAGGCTTTAGGGAACCTTGGGAGGACTACATGGTAGGTAAAGAGACCATAAATTCGTTGGGGAGGATTTGGAAATGAAATTAATGAGGGAATGGCGTGGTATTTATAGGAGAAGTGAGGGGACAATGCATTTATTACCAGGGGACACCTCACCGGTGGTATTGGCAAAACCATGGGCTTTCCCATCGTATTGTCCCATTTAATTTTTCACTTGAGACACCTAATACCTTATATTACTATTCATAAGTCGACCAGAATTATTTCATTAATATTACATCCTTAATGATGTCATTAACCACCCGATACTCAAAAACTATATTTTCACTATTCACCGAAAATTCAACTTTCTCAAAGAAATCCCAAAATTTCACCTTAACCAAATATCGCTTCTCCGATTTCAAAAATGAACTCCATTTAATAAAAATAATTTTCTAAATATTTGTAATTTAATTTTTAAATAAAAAAACTATTCATTGAAAATTAAACTATTTAAAAAAAATCCCGAAAATTTACCCTAACCAAATATCAATGCTCTGATTTAAAAAATGAACTCCATTTTATGAAAATAATTTTATAAATATTTTTAATTTTATTTTTAAATAAAAAAAATATTCACCCGAAAAAACTAATACTTAACCAATAATTTCTAAAATAGTTATTTACCTATTTTATTGAATCACATTACATAATCAAGGTGCCTAAATTATATTAATACTTTCTTAAGTGAAGTTACGTAATCCATTTGATCATATTACTAATCATAAGCATAAAATCACTATTCATAATTTAATATTCACCAAAACTTATGTTGATCTTATTAGACCCTAAATATTATACTGAACACAGCTATAGAAGACCATTTTTTAAAAATCATTACACAATATTGGTTTACATAAATATTTTAAAATATCATTTTTCTAGAATTCATCAATAATATGCATACTTTATTTATCTGGACATTTAAAAATTCACAAACTTCACCATAAGAATACATCACAATTTTTATTTAAATCAATTTATTACAAAAGGATGTTACAGTCTCGTTACATAACCCCTTATAACACCAGCATAGGACCTAGGAGTAAGGTTTGCTAGGGTGATACAATCTTGGGGCGGCTCGGACAACATTGCCCGAGTAGTGATTTCTATCAGCTTGAACTTCTCGCGAAGGAAATTCTGTTCTAACTTTACATGATGAATTTCAGCTTGGGTTTGGTCCAGAGAAAAGCCCAAAGGTGCTACCTCCTTCCCAAGTTCTGTCAGATGGGCTTCAATCGGCCCAAGACTACTGGACGAGGTCATCAAATCTTCTTTCTATATTAATTAATCAAGATCACTTGTATTTATAGAAAAAAATCACAAAATTTATTTTCCAATAGTTGTATTGACCTACAATCATATAATAGTTGAAACCCAATGGTCTTATTTTAATTATACTAATTTTATTGAAGGAAATAGTTTTGTTGAGTATAAAATAAAATAACACACAAAGTTTGGAAACAAAATTTATTGAAAATTTCGGGTTGTTACACCATTAGTACTATCGATGTGGTAATATTGCATTACTTGAGACTACTCATGATGGGTCTCTAAGAACTGAAGATGAAAAGTCCACTTTTTCAAGGTAAATTTGCAGATAATCCAGTAGCCCTTGTTGCCACAACCAACCACTTCAGGATATTATCTTCAAAGCGTGACAATCACCACCTTTAGTCTCTGATAAAGGTGGACTAGGGAGAAATATATGGCTCTCTTCCAGTTTAGGTGACAACAAAAGGGATCTTTTAAACTACTATCACTAGAACTATCCCACCAGTACACCCCAATCACCTACTAAGGATACAACCCGACACACTGCCACCTCTAACTCCAATGCATGGGTAGCTAGGAAGACACATCAGGAAAGGAAGGTTCTGGATATCCATGAGTGGGATCATATCCCCACACCCACTAATGATATCTTCTAGAAGATTCTGGTAGCAAATAGTGAGTAGACTCATATCCCTACTCACTCAGAACAAGTCTGTGGGAATATTCTTGTAGTAAGCATGGAGGAGGTGCATATCCATACCCCTGTGCATGAAGTCCATCAACATATTCTGGTAGTACAAGTAGGATAGAAATGGGATCATATTACCACTTCAATCAAAGATATCTTCTAGTATATTGTAGAGAGGGAAAATGTGGAGGCTTATATCCATTTTCACACTTTATCAAATTCCAATAAATCATAGCAATGGTTGAAGAACTCCACCAAAATATTCTAACACTCGTACATATAATGGGGTAGGCACATATTCTAATCCCTACATCTAGGATAGCTCAACACTCTGATCATCATGAATAAGTGACTACTCCAGAGAAAGTTCCCATTCCTACTCCCATCCAGGAGGATTACAGGCATTTTCTTTTAAATGAAGATACATTGGACTGGGCTAATATTCTTATTACTACCGGGGCTCACCATGTGAGAGTGGTACATACCTTAGTACAGAGGCATATGATTGTTGAAGAATTGTGGTTGCATATTCCAAAGGCCTAAGATCAAGTTCATATCCCTATTCTTTGAGGGGATCACCATGTAAGAGAAGAACATGCCTTGAGATAGGCTCATATTCCTATTAAGGAAGACCTTTGACATACTCTAAAGCCCCAGGATCTATCATATATCCTCATTAATGTCATGGATAACCATGTGGGAATGGATCATGCCTTAGGATAGGCTCATATTCCAACCAGTGAATCTACCTAGAATATTCCAGTATACCATGGAATTCATATTCATATTCCTGCCTCCATCGATGAACGACTTCACCAACATCCTTCCAAGGTAATATAAGAAGAGGCACATATCCCTTATCCCATTTAGTAGGTCCATATTCTTATTCTAGTGGGGAATACATATTAAACCAGTTACATATTCTTTCTCCAACTGGGGATCACCAAATGAAGATGGTTCATGCCACAGGGTAAGCTCATACTCTTTCCCAGAAAGACCAACAACATATTCCAAAGGCTCTTGATTGGGTTCATACTCTCATTATGACCGAGGCTCACCATGTGATAATGAAAAATACCTTAGGATAGGCTCATATTCCTATCAATAATGAATAATATCATTAGGAAATTCTATAAGCTTCTCATTAGCGAGATCATACTCTGACAACCCTAAATGGTTATAAACAAGTTCCATTAACTATCATATAGTAGGATCATATCCCTACATGATTCAAAAAGGCTAGTCAATATATTCTAGACATGATGAAAATCGAGACCCATATACCTAATCTTCTCAATTATAGTGTCCTTGAGGTCATTCAAGTCACATTATAAACACCACAAGGGTTCGTCAACTCTTCAGCCGATGCAGAAGATGATCAATACTATGATAGTTCTCTTTATGGTAGTGTGGATATGGATCATATGGACTCTATTAATAACATCCATTGTGTTCAACCTCCCCATGAAGATATCTCCCACGAGCATTGAAATCCTCTCTTTTCCTAGATACCTTCATATAAAGATGTCAAAAACTTAGTCACAATTGTATAGAGTGGTTCTAGAAACATCAGGGTCATCCTCATATAGTTCCTCATTGACTTCCAATAGTACTCCACACTAGTTAGTAGGTGACCCTTAGAATCATATTCTATTGTCTGACCAGATGGAGGCATGTAAATTTGATGGAAATGAGGTTGACATTTACATATGGAGATATTTACCTAGAAAAAATCTCTTCATCTTGTTCTCTCTACTCACCACTTCTAACTATAAGGTCCCAGATGATCTAGAAAATAAGTGAATTCTTTATCTATGAAGAAAATATGTGGGATGATCATCATCGATTGATGACTAGAAACCTCCCTTATCTAGGATATGAAGTTCATCTTCAGAACATCAAGATACTTTGTTGTCAGTTGGACTTGGTTGGTATCTCCATGGCATGGGATCAGAAACTGGAAAAGCACAATAAAAATATACAGCACACTTGCTTCCATTTCATCAGAACTCTTTAGAAGATGATATCCAAAGGCATGACATGCATCCGTATTTTAGTATGGGGAAATTATGGAGTGTGACACTTCACTCCACCCCTCAAACGGTAGAACCCTTCAGATATGAAGTTTTTTAGTTTCATATCCTTCTATGAAATTAGAGGAATAGGTAATTCTTGACTCATTTTCCCACTAAAATAGAATTTACCCAACATCAATGGTGCTAATACATCACTAACAGATGGAAATGATAGAAAACATGTCTTCTAATTGGGCCCCTCAAAGAAAAGGTATTTCATTTGGCACACATAAAATAAAGTTTTGATCACACAAAGAACTTCATGTAAAGAATAATTCCCATCATGGGTTATCATTGCGCTCATATCCTATGTGATCATAGTTGCACCACCTCAAATGAGTTTTAGTAGTAACTACCATAGAATCCATCTAGAAGCGTACCTAGTTCATAGGGGTGGCGAAATATCTAACACTTCTTCCACCTCTCAGATCATCAATTTATGAGAAGATTCAGGACATATTATTAGTATCTTTGAGAAATCCCAAGTCTACTAGGCTGGGTGAATTTATATCTCAATCACCATCACTAGGTTCATCATCCCCTGAGAAGGACCTAGAGAAATTAGTTGTGATTCTAGATACCCCCCATCCCACTAGGTTGGGAGAATTTATATCTCAAAGTTCGACCTGGGAGTCATCAAATCCCCTAATGAAAGCATTGGATCCCCAAAAAAATGGTCGTTCAATGCCAATTTTGGCCCTGAATAACCCCATCCCATGGGTAAGGGGAATTTTCATTATCATCATCACTACATAGAGAATAATTCTTCTTCAAGTTGGTAGGTAACTATCAATGGTTGGCATCCAACTAATTCCTCCCACCATAAGACTAACCTCTATTGATTGGGTCCAGAAAATATGAGTAGAAACACTCTCAAAGTAACTATCCATAGACCTAGATGGGAGGAGCATATGAAAAAGGTGATCAAACCCCATAGGGGTCACAAGAAAAAAAAATCCCAATATGGTCAGGGATTCTAATAATGACCCTAATAAAGGAATTGTAGAATCATATTGTTTCATATAATTTAATGGTACAACCACCATTGCATGAAATTACTCTATTAATGTCATCACTTTCACTACAATAGATTTTTTGGATCAGGACACAAACCCAAAGGGGAAAAACATGAAAAAATTTCCCTGAGAGGAGGGTGATCTGGATACACCCTCTAAGGATACAAGAACTTAGAATTAGAGAGGACTCTGATACATGACACCTCTGAATACTGATATGCAACCTCTATAGAGGACCACCACCAAAGAAAACAGAAATGACGTGTCTACATACAAATCATTTCACAAAGCAATTGAAGTTCCTTCTATATTGGAAGAGTTTTCACAATATGAGATTGATATTCAAACTCTTCTACAAATCAAAAAGGAGATACTTAGAGGGAACATTCAAGATGGGTATCATCTTCAAGCTGAGGCGAATAGTTACCCTCCCATATTCAATCTCCCAGTAAAAGTGGTATCTGAGCATCAGAAAAGATTTAGATATAGGTAGTTGGTCTATATAAATAATAAAGGTAAAAATGATTATGACATCCTTTTATTACATTGATATACTCTCCCTCTCTAGGTTCATTATTCTATATTAGGAAAAATCAAGAATTGGTCAGAGAGAAGGGTGGGAAAACCTCATCAACACCCAACCACTCACTGTAGATAGGAGCCACCTCAGAAAACAGTTCCCTCAGAGCTACTGAGTTTCACCAAGATTATAGATAATCAAATTGAATCCATGGTAGGGTGGAAGAAACATATGCATCTTGAGAGGAAGCCATATCCCAAATGGGTGGACATCATTTTTCCCCTGCCCAAATTTATAAATCCTACCTTTTCTACATTTAACTCTGTAGGAAACCCTGATCAACAACTAATACACTTCGTATCCCAATATGGTCCAATGATGGGCCCTTGGGATCAATAGGAGTCAACAAAGTTGAGGTTTTTTGTATAGACATTGATAGGTCCAAACTTTGTTTGGTACAACAGTCTTCCAGTAGGTCCCATTATAGGATGGGAAGACCTTCATTTCCAGTTCCTTTATAAATTCATCTCTATGCTAAGGAAAACGACATTCATCGACCTAATATAATTAAAACAACAAGAAAATTAGAGGGTGTCTTAATTCATATCTAGGTTTAATGGTTTAATCTATTCAATCACGATACATCTCTCATAGGGGAAATTATGGGATATCTACATAGAAAATCGTTGGTTTGAGTTACAAAAACCTATGATCTAAATAATGTATCCAGGTTGGTTTAGTGAGTTCGTAAAAATAGAACAATGACTTTAGGATTACATTTAGTGAACCTGGTCCATATCTTGACTAATGCCCTCAGTACAAGAGAAAAGGTAGGGTAAAGCATATGTTTTAGATGTCACTCCCATTCTAGCACTGCTTCCCATCCAAGCAACTAAGAAGTTCTTGAACCATCCATTACCTCCTATCGAATGAGGAAATCCACAAATTTTACCTCATCTAAAAGCACCAATAAATTAAGGCCGATCAGAATTTTAGGATCATATTAATAAATAAAACTCCTTATGAAATGAAAAGTATCTAGTTATTTGTTGGAATCCATGGAAAATAACCTACTCAAGATAAGTCTAACTAGGAATCTCAATGTGGTCAACCTCACAAACTATCTCGATTACTTCCCATTCAATAGAAGGTTCATTCATAATATTCAAAAATACATAATCATCCAATAAATGCTCAAAATAATGGTTTATTATGGATAGGTGGTGTTAGTTAACTCTTCAGAGAATGTGTCCCACATAAATGTTGCTCGGTAAGAAGAGAAGGGTGATTGGCATAAAGTTATATCCATGCATGTGATGTTGTTCGACAACTAGATGACTCAAAAGATAGATGATCAAGATCATGAAAATCTAATATAAAAGTTAAACCCCCCCCCCCTAATAGCTCTACCACCAAAGGATAAAACATATGATATGACTCCCAAACATGGTTGTGGCTACTGAAAGCAGGAAGAAACAAAATAAGAAGAGTCATAATCTGCTAAAATTTAAGCCCTGAATCTAGCAGATTTATTCCCTATAACATCTGAAGCATATGTACCAACCCACCAAATAGAACCCTTATCAAATAAATAGCTCATATTTGGTTCTTTAAATGTGATACACTTGGAAGACCCCATCTCCAATGATTAATATGCCTTGTAATAGGAATTTCTCACACATAACCGATGAATGGGAGGCATCATGTTCCAAAAATGAGGATACAAAAGACAACACGGGCATGGTTGGAGCTAATATTTTTGTCAAATCTCCAAATAAGAGATATATTCAGATGATACATGTGGGAAAGTGCTCCAAACGGCCCAAAAAATACATGGAGTTGTCCAAAAACCCTTCAGTAATCATCCACACCCAGTTGTCTTGCATAACTCCCTAAAGGGGGTTTGATAATCTAATCATTCTAAACCATTGGGAACGTCATCACGACCCAAACCACTTATAGTATATGCACCCTCAACCTCTACACAATCATCAGACTCATCCACTTTAAATACATTGATTTTTAAACAACATGTCAATTAGAAACCCTACATTGGGAGGCGCTGACGTCTGCAAGAAAAATATGATAGTCTGAAATAGCTAGAGGTTTTCCCAGCCAAGCTCGTAATACTGGATGCACTCTATATTTGAAATTAACTCAAAGAGGAACTAATTGAAGCCCTCAAGATCCCACAAGATTTTGAGATATAAGTATTTAGGACTGAGGTTTATCGAGTGGAGACCATGCCATTAGAATGCCATGTTGCTATCTTGATCACTGACCTGGATCAAGAAGAGTTTTCCCGAGGGCACATAATACCCCTATATGTTTTGGGAAGAGTCAATAAGGTAAATTTATAAATGGATATAATTGATAATGTTTTCATGATCAACCTTGAATTAGTTTAAATTCTCTTACGATTATCATATAGAAAGGGGGATCCCCCTCTCCACAAACCTGGCCATTCAAGGGTATGATAAGCATGAGAAAAGACCTCTCATGAAAATCAAAATCAGAGCTTAGTTTGGGGAGCATACATACAATGCTAAGTTCGTGATTATCTAGGAACACACAACATAAAATGTCCCTCTTAGAAGGCCATGGATTCATATCCACTTGGTGGTACCTTCGATATTCCATTAGTGTCTGAAATAGCCCATCGATGAACAAAATCAACATACTACACAGTGATAGTTTCCCCTTCGAGACTTGCGGAGCCACATATTCTGAAGAGATTTATACAAAATGGGAGGAGAACAACCAATGGTGGATGAAAATATATAGGGTTCATCCCCCAAATACTTGGGGACCACCCCTATAAATCCCGAGAGTATGCTCGATAGAAACTATGTGCTCCATATAAATCTAGTAAAGGCGATAGACATGACCCTAGATATCCAAGACCCTTATTTCCCTGATAATAATGTAAAAGATAATAAGCTCCAACATCTCTCTATAATGGCTCAGGAAGTAGGGGATGGTAATCACTCTTTTTTATGGTCTCTCTCACCCCGATTGTGACAGAGAAGTCTCCATACTTCCATATTCTTAGGATAACAACTCTATATAATCATAGGTGGAATAATATGAGGGTGACCTCAGGAATTCCCCTCCCATATTTGAGGAAGGTGTATCCACCACCATTTACATGATCAGGAAAATAAATCTGGGAATAGTAGAAGACCCGTGGCCTATATTGATTAGTGTCTTCATTCCCCTCGAAGAGAAATAGATGTACATCACGTTTCTTAAGAAACACTAATATGTGTTCTCTTGGGACTATACATAAATTCCTGAACTAAATCCAGACGTGTATATGCACCATATCCTCTTAATAAAGAAAATTTAGGCTTCAAGAAGTTATATTGGTGGATACACCCCTCTCATGACACCAATATAGAGGCAGAAGTTGAAAAATTGATCAGATCTAACATTGTCCAAGAAGTGTAATACCCAAGATGGCTTTGTCCCCATCACGAAAAAGAATGGGTATATTAGGTTCTGCATCAATTTCATAGACCTTAATCAGTACTTCCCAAAGGAATATTTCCCATTGTCAATCAAAGAACTCCTGATTGATGAACTTGCTGGCTTCTGGGACCTTTCTTTCATTGATGAGTATTCAAGGTAAAATAAAATAAATATGACCCCTGAAGAAGAAGATTCCACCACCTTAAGAGTTCCTCAAGGGATATTTTTTCATTAGTTCATGCCCTTTGTCTTAAAGAATGATGGTTCCACTTATCACCCTTCCATGTATCGTATCTTTAAATCATTCGTGGGAAGAATATCTGAATTATTTTTTACAACATAGTGTTCAAATCCCAACAATGATGGGGTCATTTAACATACCTTCAAAAAAATATTTGTATGTTGTGAATGAATAGTCTGAATATGAATCTACTAAAATACACTTTTGGGGTAATATCCATGAAGTTCCTTAACATTTTGAAACTACACTATGACATCGAGGTTGAAACATAAAATATTATTGTTATTTTAGAAATTCAACCACCACGAAATATCAAATAATTAAGGTTGATCCAAGGTAACCTCTCATAGATTCATCATTTCATACCCAACTTGGACAGTAAACCTCTCCAATTCACCTGGATAATAAAGATAATGTTCCCAGTCAAGGTCCAAGTATCCCTAAGAGGGGGAGGGGGTGAGTCAGTCATATCTTTTTCTTTTTTTTGTTTCCCTTTTTTAAACAACCTTCACCTCCTGTTAAAGTTTTTATTCCCTGATGAACAGACAAAACCATAGGAAGACAAGATTTACAAGGTTCAATACTCAAAAAGAGTAGCTACGTCCTTGGTATGGTATAGAAACAGTCCAGTACCACACAATCCACTAGAAAACAGTCCTTTGATGTGCAATACAATGAGTAGGATATACCCTTACACTCATGTAGCACTTGGAAAACAATCTGCAAGTGTGTGTCCACCCTCTTAGCACAAATAGGGAATTATAGTATATCAGTGAATATTTAAAATTGAACATTTTTATTCTCTGATATAAAAATCTTCACTTTCTACAAAGAAGATGGTAAGAACTCCCATGCGCCCAACTGAATATGTGCGAAGACCCCAATTTTTTCACACAGCCTTTAGGGTTTCTTGCACACAATTGAAATGGGTTGCACATAGAAATTACTTTTGGCATGGAAAAACCTTTTTCACACAACATCCTTTTTCCATGCAATTTTCCACTTTTCACGCAGCTTCCCACTTTTTCGCGCACCCTTCCCCTTTTCGTGAAATCCTCTTTCTTTTCGCGCAACTCACTTAGCGTAAACTTTTACGTGCACAAGAGCATGGAATTTCTTCTAAGTGTCGAGCAACCACAATGAGAGGGGGTCACCTTTTATTTATAGGTATTTTTAACTCTGCACAAAAACACTAATCCTTGCATAAAACCACCTTTCATGCCCGTAAAAAATCTTTCGTGTGACATCATATTTCACACAACGCTCCAATTTTTCGTGCACCTCATGCCTTTTTCATTTTCTGAGATTTAGATCTCGAAACACCTTTTTCATGAAAAAATTCATTTCTCTATTTCACACATCGAGCCAATATTTCACGCACCACATAATTTTTCACGCATGAAGCCAATATTTCATGCCCCACTTTATTTTTCGCGCATCCTGCTGATATTTCATGCACAAATTTATTTTTTCATGAATCCCGATAATATTTCGTGCATCCCACAAATATTTTGCGCATCCCGCAAATATTTCGCGTAGACTTTATTTTTTCGCGCACTCTTCCCAATTTTTCACGAACTGCATGCCTTTGCCATTTTTCAATGTTCTGACCTTGAATCATGCCTTGCACACAAATATCTAAACCATCTTCAATCATGTGCACAACATCCATTATGAAAAATACATTTATTCATCTCTCAATTTTTAGGCCCTAAATTTTGGAAGACACTAGAAAACGGCGCCACCTTAAACTGTTCTTTTATGCTGCCTCTAGATTGTCCATTCCTTTGTCATTTCTCTCTTCACTTCTTCCCATAACCATTCTTCTTCTTTCATCGCGAACTCCACATTCCCTGTCTTCCACTAGCATCTTTCTTTCCAATCAAAACTGAATATGACTGGCATCATCTTGTCTCCCTCTTTCCTTCCTAAGGCTTTCAACACAAGTTCTCCTAATTTATGATATTTGTGAAATACATATCAGCAAAGTGTCGCCTAGTTTAAAGTCCTTTACAAAGTGAATTTATTTATCTTATTTGACAACAAAATACAACACTCTACCAAAGCTAACTCTTCAAAATTCTTTCTCCATCCAAATTGGTCCTAACAGAAGATAGGGATTTCCTATTAGATGGATGATGATTTCCAAGAATCCATTTAAAGTCTCATGAATTATTTATTGCACGCATTGTTTTTTATGCCTCATGTGGAAGAGAGTCCACCCATATTGTATATGGCCACCATGTAACACTAACTTGGTTCCCTCCTCTTATTGAAAATGATGCGGGGAGAAAAAAAATAGTCCTTAATACCTTAGTTAAATGATACTTGGTACTTGAACTAGATACTCTGATGTCGAGAAAAACTGTTTTGCACTCATCTTTGTATTATAAATGCTGAGGCATTACTTGAAGAATCATGATGTACATATAGTATATTGTATTGATTATCTCAAGTATATCTTTGCCATCATATATTGACTAGAAACTTATACTAATGGGAATTACTTATTAAATAATACAAAATTCAGTTTATACCACATAAATTGGTGAAAGGGAAATCCCTCTCTGATTTCCTCAAAACACATCCTACCCTAGAGAATACATTGGTGGACATACAGATTCTAGATGTAGAGCACTTATTTTCCATTGACACTCCTTGGATGTGGGAGATGTATTTTGATGGTTCCTCCAGAAGTCCTATATTCAAGAGTATGGAAATTCTAAGACTCATTCGGGTTGGATTTGGAATTTTATTTTTCTCTCTATATAATGTAACTTTTCCCTACTTTTTATCACTATTCAAGGGATACATGTATAATGAAGTAGAGTAAAAAGCCCTAATAACTAGCTTGGATATATCCCTATAACTAGAAATTTCCTACCTGAATATCAAAGGCGACTCAAAACTAGGGATAAAGTAGATTAATAATAAATATACCATCAACAAGAAAGAATTGGCCCCTATCATAGGCTACATTATGAGACTAATATAATATTTACCTTTTGAACCCACATTGCATCATGTTTCTCAATCACATAATGCTCATGTCGGCATGTTGGCCAATACAACCACAGTCCTAGCTAACCCATATTTCAAGGAAGCAATCATCTATATCATGAATCAATGAATGGCCTCAGTGATTAGCATTTGTGATATGGAATAAATCAATTAGTTCAACACTTCCATGGAGTGTGATGAACCATTATCCACCCCTAAATGGATGGATCACATAATTAGTTATCCTAAAAACAATAATCTTCTAATATGTAGGGCCATAATAGGACATATCCATCATTGTGCAGTAATATTTACCCTATAGAGCGGTACAAATGAGAAAAAGGACCTCTACAAGTGTGGTTTTGAAAACATCCTCCTTAGGTGCAAAGCATAAAGATAGATTCTTGTTGTTATAGAAGAAGTACAATAAGGCTCCTATAGCTATCATCATCCTATGATGAAGGTCTCCCACCAAATAATGAGCCTGATTTATTATTAAAAAACCATGATAATGGATTATTTGTAATTCACCAACAAATTTCATGCATGTCAAACCCATAAAAACTTCATCCATGAATCCCTTAAATTTTTACATACAGATAAGTATTCCTATCCATTTTCCATTTGGTGAATGGATGTCATGGGGCCATATCCCCCAACCACATCTAAGAAGTTCAATTACATCCTTACTACTACCGACTTCTTTTCCAAATAAGATGAGGAAATACCCAATAATGTATTTGGGATGAAGAACATCATAAACTTCATGATGTTCAAATCATCACCATGTTCGGATTCCCTGAAAAAACATTGAGGTAGAATACCAACAACATCTATTCAAAATATTTTAAGAAACAATATCAGGAGTACATTATTTAATCTAATAACTCGTCTCACTGTGATGAAATTTTTAATCGAAAGATATAGGACTTCAATAAGACTCTACAAAATATACTCCATAAGCTAGTGAACAAGGATAAGTCTTCTTGGCTGGAAAAACTCCTCCATGATTTATGGGACTAATATACCACCACACAAGAAATTCCATACTCATTGTTGTACATAACTTAGGCAATGTTACCCATAGAATTCTAGATTCCTTATATCTGAATATCCATTTATAGAGAACTATAAAATGATGAGAAATCCCAAAATTGGATGGATAAATTAGAATGATTTGATGATAACAAGTTTTTTACATTACACAACCTTGAAGTCCATCAGAATCGGATTGAACATGCCTTTAATAATAAGGTTTACCTCAATTCATTCTTTCAATGAAAACTGTTGTTGTCCCTTAGGATCATAATGATATAATGGATGAATTCTCCAAATATGGATCCCCAATAAGAATTTCCTTACATCATACATAAGGTCAATCATAATAGAGCCTACTCATTGGCCATAATGGATGGGGACCATGTGACATCACCCACCGCTATGAGATTTGTCAAGAAATACTTTACATAGTTATCATCAAGAATCTCTCATCCTTACCACATGCAAATAAACATCAAGGATATATACTAGAAAAAAGATGATAAAATGAACATCATCTAAATTCTTGGTAGAAATACTATAAACTTAATGGTATCTATCAACCTAACTACATGGAAATAAACTATACAAAGAAGTCCAAATTTTAAGATCATAAATTGTACAACATCTGAATTCCTGAAGAAAGACTATAAACTACACAGTATCTCTCGTCCTAACCACATGGTGGTAAACTATATAGATATATCTTAGTAAAAAGATAATATATTGAAGATTATCTGAAGTCAGGGATGTAAGATTATAAACTTCATGGTATCCCATGTCCTGACCACATGATGATAAACTCCATTAAGTTATCCCAGTAGTAAGACATTAAACCACATGACATCTCTCATCCAAGTAGAAAAACATTAAACTGCACAACAACTCATGTACACACCACATTACACTAAATAACATAGCAAATGTCCTTAAAACATGACATAAAATTGCACAGATCCATGACATCCATATTTATTCACTCCACTCAATCCATGTCCTCTCTGCAAGACATTAAACTACATGGGTTTTCTAGAACAATGTGTGGCTTGATTTCTGCCATCAAAGGATACATAGTGATTCCTAAACCTCTAGTATAGGTTCCAGCCACAATATTATTTTATTTACAGTTCAATGATATATTTCATTACCACATGATGTTAAATTGCGCGGAATGTGTCCTTTTTGCATGAAATTAAACTACATGGGTTTCCTAGAACTATTTGTGGCTTGATTACCATTTTCAATGAGATATATAAATACACCTTGATCCTATACCATGTTCCAACCACAACATGATGCAAAATACCTTTATTTTATCCTTAATAGAATTTGCATGATAAGATAAATATTTAGAATTTCTTATTTCCCTCACTGAGCATAGCTCATGTGGGATTTGTAATTTTGGTATGGGTTTCCACCACACAGGAAAAGAATATCAGTTATGAATGGGATCATCATGGTCCTAAATAGAAGACCTTAAAATGAATTCCATGATTCATTACTTCATGATGTTAAACTACAAGGTTGATGTCCTTTTCATGACATATAACTACACATTCATGTGGACCTCACTCAAGATGAACACTATTGTTGTTGTTGGTCTCCAACTATTCCTTCACTCAAGAACTACATTTGGCTTGATTCCTATCGTTATAGGATACATAGTGTCACATATATTTACATACTTGGGTCCATCCACAATACCCCTTTTTATGTTTGTAAGGAAACATCCTTTTCACATGATGTTAAGCTATATGTTCCTTCAAGAACTATGTGTGTCTTGATTCCTCTCACTATAGGATACGTAGTGACACTTGAATCACCAATATTGGACCCAGATACAATAATAAATAGAAACAATTCCCACCTATATGTAAAATCTAGACCTAAGATGAGTTTTTTCTATTTAAAAACAATGGGTGGCCTAATTCTTATCTCACTTGGAGACGTAGTAACACCAAGAATTTTGTTCATGGGCCCATCTGAAACATTACCATTTCACATCAGAGAGACCAAATCCTTACTACGTGATGTAAATCTTTATGGGCCCTAAAGAACTATGTGTGGCTTAATTTCTGCCATCATAGTAATTATAGTGATGATCAGATCATTAAACCTAGGTCCGACTATAATAATCGATAAAAATACACCCCATTTTCTTAAGATCTGAGTTATACAAGTTTATTTGGACAATTTATGAATTAAATCTATGTTCAGATTTCCTAGAAACATGATATATTATGAAAAAAAATTATAGTGGGTTCTCATATCCTTACTACATTATGTTAAACTGCCAGGAAAAAGTCCTAGTTATATGACATAAAAATTGCACAACAAGAGAATCCTTACTGCATCATGTTAAACGATAGGGAAACAAATAAGTCCTTTCCACATAATGACAAAATGCATGGAAAGAATATTTACTATGTGATGATAAAATTCATGGAAAAAATACGTCCCCACTACATGCCAATAAACTATGCTATCCATTTCTAATTTTTCATCCCGTATCAAAGAACCACGAGAGCCTTAACCCAGTCAACCAGAGTATAGGGAAATTCTATCATCTTTTAAACCACCTCAATTAATAAATAATATTTCATGTCCCAAGTTACTTGAGTTTCCAAAAAACATCCATGGATCTTGGAAATGATACTTGGCTTCAAGATACCCTTTGTTTGACTATGCATGTATGCCTATGGCTCTTGCATATGCACCTATGGTCATCAACCAAATTCTTCACTCTGTAAAAAGGGATTTATAATCCTTATAAGCCATAACATCATGGAAGTAGAGCTCATTACCTCAGATTATTCTAGTCCATCCCTAGTATGATTGTCATGTATCATTAATCCTGGCCTTAGGACCTCGACCCATGATTTACAACATTTTCATCTTCCGCTTAGAAGGATTATGGGTTACTCTTGACCCTGTGTATCCTAATAGGGATCTTGTGTATCATCCTCTATATTATTTCCATGTGTTTCATGGCCTTAAAAATTAAATCACTTTGGTCAAATCTAGACAACATTAAAATCTATCCATTAATGGTCCTAATCCCAAGAATTTAAACTACTACGGAAATAGACACAAAACCTTTTAGGTTGGAAACCTGAAAATAGTGGCATGAGAAAAATTCAATTATTCACTTGCTAAACTCCACATCTCCAGAGTTTAGGTTAAAAATTAGGGTGAAAATAAATAAGGCACAAAGCTCATAGAGCCAAAATTTTATCCCTAGTACAATTCAATTTATGATTCTTGGACCCTTTGGTTCAGGTAAAAGTTAGACTGATGATTTTTTACATCTCCTCACCATAAGAATATGTTCACTAGTCATAAAAGCAACATTTAGGGTGCTTGAACCCTTCTTTCATATTACACTTTCCACAAATCACACTTCATGATTTGATTTCCTCAGATAACCACAACCTTATAAGGCCCTTGGAAAAGATAAAAAGTTTCTAGGGGCTTTGATTGACAATGCATATATGCATATGGCTCCTACATATTCACCTATGGTCAGCAACCAAATGAATTTCTCTAAAAAAGAGCTTTCAAATCATTCTGATCTATAAAATCACTGTAACAGAACCTATCACCTCAATGTGTTATGAGTCATTCCCAGTATGACTTTCCCATAGAATCCTCCTAACCTGAACACTTTGAACCATGATTTAAAAAACTTTTACCAAAATATATATGTGGATTCAATATCCTGAACATTACATCACTCTGTTTTGTACCCTTTCTTAAATATGGAATGAGACACTTCATTCTTGAACCTTTGATGGCCCACACCAAATGATTTGAAACCACAGGTCATAGGTCTTGAGCTTTAAAATCAAGAGATGAACTACCATACGGTGCCATAACCCTTCTGGGATATCTTTCTTTCCATACCAAACCTCATCATCTAGACTTTTGATTCTCTATAAAACATTAATGTCCCTCATAAAGGAGGGGTAGTCTTTTTTTGGCCATTCTATCAACACATAAGGGCCTATACCCACCAACTAAATTCATCTACTCCATGAAAGAAAGGGGAAAATACATTTGAGCCCTGGAAACACCATGGTGGAACATGGAACCTATGTGTGTTAAAGGTAATTATCGGCATGTCTACCCCATCCCATATTCACAAACTCATACTATTGGGTTATAACTTATATCACGTATATTCTAACTATCCTAGAAGAGCTAAAATCCCTAGTATTTCTCCATAAACTAATATTACCCACATAAATCTTCCATTACACATGGAAAAGAGTGTAGAGACCTCTATTTTGAAATTATACCCACACATAAGGGATTTGACCTACCAACCCAATGCATATCCTCTTTGCAGGAAAGGAGCTATAATCCTCACATTCCTTAGAAACACCATGGTAGAACTCAACACCCAAGAGAGTTTTGAGTCATTCCTAGAATGTCAAAACTATATTAAATGATCATCCACTATTTCCAAGATAAAAGACTCTAAATTACAATGATATAATGTTCGATCTAAAAGACCCCGAACTATAGTGATAGAAAGTTTGAGCTAAAATACCATAAACTATAGTGACAGAAGGTCCGGGATAAAATACTATAAACTATAGTGATATAAGGTCCAATATATATGACCATAAACTACATATACAAAATATATAGGAAAGTATACAAAAAACTACAGCAATAGTAGGTCCAAGATAAAATACCGTAAACTAGAGTGATTGAATGCCCGAGATAAAAGACCATAAACTACAGAAATAGAAGGTCTAAGATAAAAGTCTATAAAATTAAAATAATAAATGGTTTGAGCTAAACATATATAAAGGAAAGTGATATAAAGTCCTATCTAAAAGGCCATATACATTAACACAACAATGATTTAGTTTTCAATAATGAAAAGCCTTGAAGTCCCACAACATGTCCTTGAAATAAATCAAGATGCTCTATCCAAGCCTATCAACATTAGAAAAGGATATAGCACTCTCCCTATGGGACATGTATCCTACCCAAATATCATTCTTCAAATTAGGTTATCTCAACATATCTAGAGTATATATCCTAGTAGGGAATCTCATGTTGTTGGGAGTTCATGATTAATTCTCAAAAATAATTTTTTATGATTTAAATATATAGATCCAGGCATTCAAGTTTACATGATATTTTTCAAAGGAGGGGTATCATTGATTATTTATAGAATATTGGATAAACAAGGAATCATGTGCATCATGAATGAAATAAAAATGGAAAACAACATGAAAATTTCATAAAATTTATTCATTTATAGCATGAAATATGATGAATATCCACATTTTGGAGTCTCTATGAGAATATCATAAAAAACATAGTGCATATCTATGATCAAACTAGAGTAAGATTCAATTAACCAAGTTTATTAGGTTGGAAAAAGTTTATAGGGAAGTTTTAATTGAATTCTAAAATGCTGCTCACCTCACCTCTTTTACTTCTTCCCTAGAATGGAGAGTCTCAACCAAATTAGTCAGCTCTTAGAGTCTATCTGACGTAGTTTCCAATAAGGATGATGATAATGAAATGTTAGACCTCAGGTGATCTATGGTTTTTGTGCATCTCTAAATTTTTATGGTCCAAACATCAATCTGGGATTGTAGTCTATATATCAACCGGAAATCATGCTCTAATGTCTCTGATGCCTCCTTCATCTCAACAAGGTGAACCTCATCTACAAAATCATGAAATCTCATCACACTGGTGGCCAAATCATTTTGAGTTATGATAATTTGTTTCATAATTTCATAGATATCTTGTAAATAAAAACCCCCTATCCAAAGTCATTAAATATATGATGATGGATTTCCCCTTGGTCATGAAATGTTTCTAATGGATTCTCAATCATTAATTCCTGAATATGCTGATAGATAATACTGTGATGTGTTTGAGCTTCTATGAATGATGGGATAGAGAAGCTAAAAAGTGGAATATGTGGAATAACTATCAAGGAAATAGAATATGTGGCCTTATATACCCTTCTCTCTAAAAAATAATCACTTATCACTTGTACTAGAGAGATAACCTCCTCAACAAATTCATCCCCACTATCTGGATAATTGTAATAAGAATTATGGTGATTCCTCAAATTATCACCCCAATATTTAATCACATCTATTTTTTCCATAAACATAGCGGTTGATAATTAATGTGTCTTGTCTGAATGATGGAACAATCATCTTACCATACCTCATTGATAGGATACTGCCCAATCTAGGTCATAATCCTGAGCAAGAAAGGAAAGGGAACTAGTAGGTGGAAGAATGATCTTAGCATTAGTGTCTTCATGTTCCATCATCATCCAAAACTAGAATATGGTCCCAATATGTCTCTCTCCTCACACACCATCCAATGGAAGGAGGAGCCTGTTTGGGTTCATCCAAACTGATGAGAAAACCAACAAGGTGTATATGGATCACAGAAGATCAACTCATCCATCCTAGATAAAGTACCTCATCTCAAAGGGAGATCATACACGACCTTTCATAGAGGGATTCACATACATTTTCGATGATTGGTCCTATCCGTGTGTGATATGGGGTGAAATCAAAGCTTCCAAATCTATGTATCACACCTATAACCTTGTCATAGATTAGGGATGTAGCCCCAAACCAATATATGTTCAGAAATACGGGATGAGATAGGTCCTATTGGATAATAGAATCATGTTAATATTCCTAGAAATGGAATTTTTTCCCTATCCATCCAAATAGAAACTAGAAAGGTCCACTGATCTTGTAGGGGTGATGCCTTGTTGAATGTGTCCCAATAGTTAGTAAATGTGTGTATGTGTTAGTGCTTCCAGATTAAGGTGTTGTCCTTCCACTAGCCAAACTGCCCTCACAAGCATACTGACCTAGATTCTTGAATGCACATCCCTAGTTGGGAAAAGCTATACATTCAAGAACAATTCCATAAATCCTTCCAACCTAATTCTTGGAGAGATCTTTGACCTCACTCTATATCCCCATGAATTATGATCCCCGTCATCTAGAACAAACCAATACAATCCATCACTGTCAGGAACATTCATTTAAGGGCACCGGTGGAGTGTATAGAAGTTGGTCAAACTCTACTAAGATTGAGGAAAACATCAATCAAGTCCATGAAAGAGATATGAAATAACATATTCATATCCTTTCTCATTTTCTTCTTTACATTTGTGAGCATGTACCTCACTAAGAATGAATTCTACAAGAGGTCAAACCAAACATATTTGGATGGAAAAAATTCATCATACATCACGCCCAGTTGATAGATATTCCGTATGCTGATTCCCACTTTTTCAAGGAAAAAATGGATGAGTTAGTTCCTAAGAACCAATGGTTGAGAAATTATCAAATAATATCAGACTAACTATAGATAATAAACTAGGAAATTAATATTTCTTCATATAGATGGAACTATTATAACTGATCAGCAGACTCAATGTATCTTTTCTTAACCTGGAATGGTCATTAACATTTGACAAAAAAAATATTTGAAGGAGATTCAATTTCATTCTCCATATTCCAACAAAGTTGTTTAGAGAATAATTGAATATACTCAAGTAACTTTTACCAATAGGCATATGAGTGAAGTCACAACCATTTGGCCCCAAGGGAGAGTTTTATAACCTGTAAGACAAACCCAAGGGTTAAGATATGATATGCTGACCATCCTCAAAAATTGTTTTTTGAATACAGTCAGAAGAAATTGACACCTAGCTAGAGAGAAGGTTGAAATCTGATGCAATAATAACAACATTTTCCATCAAGTTGAACCTGTATAGATGAATCCAGTGTGATAGTGGATAATCTTGGATCTTGGGCAAGAGGAACCTCTTTAAAACCTTTTTATCATAATTCCCATGTTGTTAGGGGTTATTATTGCGATTTCTAGAAATAATTTCCCTTTATTATTCATATAAGAGTAACCTTGATGATAAATGGAAGCCATATAAACAAAATTAAGTGATGTATGTCAGATAGGTAAAACAAAATCTTCTCAAAGAAAATACATAAAGTTCAGAATCATCTTTCACATCGCCTAAATTGGAAAGGAATTCAAAAATGGCTTGAAGGACTCAAGAATCACTGGACTCCCAAAGATATTATAGGTCACATAAACCCACAGGTCATTGTGAAACTACATGATCCCTCTAAGACTCATGATCACATGACCTGAACATGGTGTCCTGAGTCACAAATACTCAAAGAAACGTGTGATCAAGCTGTAAGATCCTGTGAAGCCCTCAAGATGATCATGCATCCTCATGTCCAAAGATCAAAACAATTAATGAATTATAGTTCAAAGTTAATTTGAGTGGGTTCCGAAGAAAAATTAGTCCTACAAAAGTGTTCCCATGAAATAGCATTGTGATGAAGTCTTTCAACGAGGTCTTGCAGAATAGTCTTGTGATAAGGACACACGATGGAATTAGGGAGAGAAAGATCTGGACAATAGAGTAGCCAATGAATAAATAATTCCTATACTACCCTATATATAGCGACTTATATGGAATACCAGGAGTCACCTAGAAGGCCAAACATCTCCCACGATGTCATTTCATGATAGCACCAATGAATCAGATGTGTATTTATAATCCTCATAATTGATCCCTTTTCTCACAAACATCACTCCCAAGAGGGGGAATTTTTTGACACCTGAAAAATGACCATAAAGAAATTCAAAAAGTTGGAAATAAATAAATATGGGTATTATATTTCCCACAAAAATGGAATAAGAAGGTTTCCAAGGACCCAAGGATCATGTAAGCCTCCAAGATAAACGCGATCATATGACCATCATGATGTGATGAATAGGATCCAGGAGAAGTGCATAACCTACAGATAGCCCCGTGAATCCCCATTAACAATTCCTTCTTCTTTTTTGAAGGAACCCCAAGAAATCAATGACCATGTAGTGGTTTCTAGGAAAACACCCCATGAAAAATTAATTTTCATTCAACGGACACCAAAAAACCCATCCAAATTGTTTAAAATATATGAGGAAAATATCCAATGTATGAGATCCTCTTGCAGTCGCAAAACTAATGTGGTGCATCACCAATGGAGATAATGGTTTTCCTCAAAATCATTAAGGAAAACTCATGAGATCCCCTATCCATCTTAAAAGAAAAAAAGAATATATTATGGGAGGAGGTATGATTCCCTTTTAGTTATAAACATCACATGATGTGCCCCTTGTGATCCAAAATATGTTTCATACACCCAATGATGTGTCTGTATCATCTTGCAAAATCCCACTGGAATTTCATCATCATCACATGAAGGACCTCAAGTATGTCCATAAAACCCCCCTGTGGATCCTTATGTACAAATAAAAGGAATTGTCTATGAAATGATAACGCATATCTATAAGACCTTTTGTGGTCATGCAACACATCACCAAGAGGTAAGGTGAACGCCCTCAACAATAGCCGAACAACCACCCGAACTCCCCAACCTTTTTCAAATAAACAATAGAAATAAAAAGGTTGAGGATTTGGGAGCCTCTAACGGTCATAAATCTCATGGAAGATGCCTAGGCTATCCACAACATGGTCTCCCAAGACCCCTGGACAAACCGGTCTAAACATTAGAAGACACCTTTAAAATCCATCCTCGTCTTAGAGAAAGTCCCAAACATGTATCCTAGGATCATATGAAGGCCTTCCAATATACATCCTAATCTCATGAAGGCACATAGACATATCAAACTAAAAATATGAAAGTCCCATGGCATTTCTGTGTAAGTAAACAAGACCCATTTAATTGGAAATAATTCAATATATGAGGAATTGATAGGACAGTCTTATAGTTGTTGAAATACATGAAACACCCTAAGAGTGATTTCAAAAGGACCTTTTGAATAGGTGTGACATCGATACCCTTCATCTGACTCCATCCAGGAGTTGTACGATATGCGCAATTCAAATTGGTGAACAACTTGGGTATCGAGGCCTAAAATTCCACCACCCTAGCCTCAAATAAGGGGTTGGAATTTTTCGCATCTAGACACACTGGAACACCCAAGCACCAAAGAATATTTCTTAGAGCGGTTGATCACATGACCAGAGAAACTTTATATGAGGTTAGATCTATGGAATAACCCGAGTGATCATGCACCATGCTTAAAGCACATCACCAGATAATTCATAGATCAGATGAAGTAATTCTAGAAGGACATGATAAGAACATACCACATATATTCTAGATCACATAAGACTTAAAATAAGTTAATATTGAACAACCCTAAGACATTGGAAATAAAATTCTGGAACTAAAGACAAAGGAACGAGAGACTTAAGTAAATAAAATATGTGTTTATCCTCATATGCTTCGCATGAACCACCCAGATCATACAACAATACCGGGATATGTCACCCATATCTCATGGTGAACCTTGGGTATACTATTTAAATCATGTGAAACCCTTTGGGACATGTCAAAGGAAGTCACATGATGCCCCCAAGGCACACCGCCTTAGACTCGCGAAGCCCATGGGGCTCAACATACAAACCATATGATATCCTTCAGGCAGGTTGAAGTTCCCAATCAGGATATAATTATCACTAAGAGGAGGAGGGGGTGAGTCAGTGATGTCTTTTTCATTTTATGTTTCCTTGTTTTTTAAACAACCTGCGCTTCTTGTTAAAGAGTTTCTTCTCTTATAAACACACACAACCACAATGACACCAGATTTACAAGGTTTGCTACTCAACAAGAGTAGCTACGTCCTTGGTATGGTATAAAAATAATCCAGTACCACACAATCCACTAGAAAATAATCCATTTATGAGGAATACAATGAGTAGGATATACTCTTACACTCGTGTAGCACTTGGAAAACAATCCGCAAGTGTGTGTTCACCCTCTTAGCAAAAATAGGGAATTACAGTATTTCAGTGCATCTTTACAATTGAACATGTGTATTCTCAAAAGTAAAAATCCTCACTTTCTTACCCAGAAACTGATAAGAACAATCTTATGTGAAAATTTCCACTTTTCCTGCAACTTACCACTTTTTTGTGAAAATTTTCTCTTTTTGAGTAGACCTCTTTCATTTCACACAACTCAATTAGCGTATAATTTTATGCACATCAGGGCACTAGATTTCTCTAAGTGTCGAGCATATATAAATGAGAGTGGGTTACCTCGTATTATAGGAATTTTTAACTCTATGCGAAAAACACTAATCCACGCATAAAACCCTCTTCATGCACATAAAAACTCTTTCACACAACATCATATTTCATGCACTGTCTTGAGTTTTTTCACACGCTTCATGCCTTTACCATTTTTATTTGTTTTGATCTCAGAACACGAATTGTGTGAAAAATTCTGAACTATGTTCCATATTTCACACAAAACAAATCTTTCACCGAAACATAGTTTTTTGCGCACTTTTCCCAATTTTCTACCCACTCCATGCCTTTACCATTTTTCAATGTTATGACCATGAATCCTTCCTTGTGCACAAAATTCTAATCCATCTTCAAACTTGCGTGCAACATCCATTTCAAAAAACACATCATTCATTCCAATCGAAACTGTCATGTCGAAAATAACTACTTTCATCATGAGCCATATGTATCATGATATATAGTCTTTGATCAAACACCTTTAGCATCGTTAGATTTTCCATGGAATGTACTATAACTTCCTTATCTTCCAACAGCATCTTTCCTTCCAATAGAAACTGTATATGACTGGAAGCACCTTTACTCCACCTTTACTTCATAAGGATTGATTCATAAGTTTTCCTAACTTAGGATATTTGTTAAATACAAATCAGAAAATCATCGTCTGATTTTCATGTTCTCTACAATGTGAATTGTTTTATCATATTTGACAACAAAAGACAACACTCTGCAATTATAAAACTCTTCTTACTTCCTTCTACATCCAACTTGGTCCCAACACATGTTTCCTAACTTATATAATGTAAAAAACACATGTTAGATATGTCTCACAATAGAACCATGTAATGTCGACTGACTCTTGTGATGCCTTCTTGGAATGCCAGCCAGGTCTTGCGGAGACCTATAAACATGTAAGCTTGGATCATGTTTCACCTTCTAAGAAATGTAACAATGACTATCACAACACCATTATAGAGTGTCATTCAACTCTTGATATGACACTAGGGACTGTCATCTTGATCATGAGACACCCTCTAGATAATTCAACCAAGGTCATGTGATGGCTTCAAGGACGAACTGGCCGATACACATTATGACCCCCATAAAATTTAGCATCAATCATTAGAAAACCTTTAGAAATTCCATCCATCATACATAATGTCCCATTGAAAAGTCAACTAGATTATGCGATTTCATTAATAAATGTTAGGTAGACATCCTCTAACTTGTCAAATAGATAATCAAGGAATTTCAAGCACATAATAAATACAAGTCAAGCAGTTTAACAGGCAAGGTCACCATGGAATCATAGGACTTGATAAACTTGTTCATCCTTAGTGTGTAAGCCCTGATTATAAGTGCATCCTCAACATGTAATCCCTGACCAACGAACTATGATAACTATGATTCCATCCATAACTGAGATACTTAGGATACCTCCCACCAGCCAGAACTCCATGTCAAGCATCCAAAGTGTTGTCCCAATATGTAAGTTCCACATCCATAAGCTATGAGACTGATCATTTTATATCCCTTATTTCTCACAACGATCATAGTACACATGGGATTAGGGAGTTGAAATAATCATATCATTTCCATCATAAGATTCTATAAAGGCAAGGGAAACCTCAGTGTATAATCCCCAACCAGCGGCATAATATGGTATGTCTCGTATATAAGGGAACCCTTAGTGTGTAAGCCTCGACCTAGGGAACTACAAGGAATCTAATTCCATCCAACATCTGGATATGTAGGATACCTTACTATGTCCCAATCCCAAACATTGATGGGAGTTCGTGTCATGGTAAGTCCTTCCATGTCTCTTAATTTCAACCATCAGGACCCAAACATTACCATGGGATGATCATTCTACCTCATCCATCAGTGGACTGAGAAAACGATTGAACTACTGGGACTCTGATTCCTTCCATAACTAGGATACCTAGGACACCATCTCAAGGACTAAGACCTATAATAAACATATCAAGGATTGTCCTAATTCCTAAGTCATTCATTTTCACAACCCAAATCTGGTTACCATCATTACCAGCACTAAACCTAACCCATAGAAAGGACCGAAGGGAATTCCCTATCCGCACAGTATGGAATAAGTTCCTGGGTATCATAAATAAATGTTTTGGAATGATTTACCCGAATTTGGATACATAGGACAAAAAAAACAATCAATAAAATGAATATGAAAATTCATTCCAAACAAGTCTTAATTAAAAATTCATAATGAAATAAAAGGTTTTTAAAATGACACAAGATGTCCCAAACTACAATATTAGAAAAACAATACAACCCAAATAACACCATATGGAAAGGGTTCATCACTCATGATATGTCTCTACAACACCGCATAATCGAATCAACTAGAAACTTGAACCACCATCTCCAAAATCCTTTCCCTTACTTGTGTAAAATATAACCGAGTCTAATTACACCCAAAGGTTTAAGTAGGGTGTGATACTAATATCATTGGGATCCCACCCAAAGATTCAATGTTACAATCATTATAAGATAAAAATATTTCTATTTTTATAAACAATGAATGGTAGCAATAATTTCTAAAGGTGCATATTTTAAATGAAAATAGTTTTCAAAGAGGGTAACTTTAAAGAATAGGTAAATTTAAATAAAACACGTAACCTACTAATTTTCAATCAAAATGTGACGTCCCAGGTCTGGGTTCCACGCAACGGGTGCCCTGAACCCGGTTCTCCACTTGACCTCAAGCACATTTCCCCAAATTCCAGAGCCTACCAACTAGCAGCGAGGGCCCAGGTCTGATAGTGGGGAAACTATTCCCTCATTTGTCAAAGTGTAGCGCATCGGAAAATAAAATAAAACATACAACGACAATGGAAGAAATAAACCATGCACAACTGAAATAGACAACTACAGTATATATAACCAACTGTATATAAAAATTATGCAACATGTCCCAAGTTCTATGAAAACAACCAGAACATGTGATACATTAATACAGTACAACTAAATGCAAAGTACAGAAAAACAAAGAAAAACAACTGGCAGCGGCATCGCGATCCTAGGCTCGGTCACATGCCCTCCTAATCCTCAACAACTGTCATGTACCTGTATTGGGACTCTTGCCCCTATCCACACCTGCAACAATGTAATCTGTTTGGGCTGAAAAGCATGACCCAAACAGGGTGTAAGAAATATATATCAGTAGGCACCCACCAGAGGCCCGTGCCCAACTGTGTGAAAGCATGCAACAACAGTGTGCAGTATTAAAATGTAATAAACTAAGCAGTACTCAAAAGTAACTAACTTAACAGTTAAATTTCCATTTAATTATTCATTTATTCCATTTAATATAAGAAAACACCACAGTACATTTCGAAGTAAATAATCAACGTCCTCAGATAAACAAAATATCACCCTCAGGTAATCAGTATCCAACACAAGAATCTTCCCTCAGGCATAACATATTTTTCCCTCAAGCGTAGGTAGTGTCTCCCTCAGGCACATAGTCTATTTCCCTCCGGCACGGAAGAAGCTTCCCTCAGGCTGAAAATAACTACTGCCCTCGGGCATGGAAGAAGTTTACCTCAGGCCAAAAATAACTACTGCCCTTAGGCTAAATAGTGCTGTGCCCACAGGCTAATCACAACAATGCCCTCAGGCTAAACAGGTAACCGGGCCATGACCAACAAGTAAATAACCAGTAAATAAGCAATTCCTTTCAAGTAAATTATACAATTACTACTTTAGAGGCATACCCTCGGGTATCCTGGCCAAATGGCTAAACAGTGGAACACACCACTGGGGTGGTTCCGGATCCAAGCAACGATACCAACCAGCATTTTAATCTCATATTTATTTCACCTATTCAAATCTAGATGTTTAATATAGAAACGGCCTCAGCCACACGACACCCCAACATGAGTTCATGGCACAAAAATGCACAAAACACATGACAGTTGGAAAATCTAACACCAAGCCACCTACCTTATATGCCAACGAACGCTATACACGATCGTTGATCCCATAAACGCCCAAGAACGACGTAGATCTAAGGTAAGAAAACATTCATTCAACCTTAAATAACTCCCGTTAGGGAAATAATTGGTCAGTAACATGCTAGGAGAATAGAGTGATTACCTGCGCGGTTCCAACATGATCGACGGAAGTGAGATCGGATTCCTGGTGCTCGATCGGTTTATCCACGAAGATTTGGCCTTCCTTTCGAGCTCCTTCCTATTGTTCTAAGCCAATCCTGTGAACAGTGTTGGCTACTGCCCTTTTTAATCGAAAAAAACAAATTACACGGCGTGTACTTCCAAGTACATGGTGTGTACTCCCTTCATTTAACTGTTCCTCTGGCGGCACCGCCACACTCTTCATCTGTCGACATGAGTACACGACATGTACTCCTGAGTACACGGTGTGTACTGCTGCCCAGCTGGCGGCTGCTCCACTGCCTTACTGTTTTGGCCTTTCGAATGACTACACGACGTGTAAAGGACCACTACATGGTGTGTAGTCAGTTCCTACACCCTTCATCACCGACATTTCAACACGCCCCGTGTACCCATCCCACACAGCCAAAAGTACACGGCGTGTGGAAAAGTACAGGGTGTGTAGTTCCCAAATTTGGGATTTTTCCCCATTTTCCATATTTTCTCAAAAATACTTAAGGAAAAGGAAAAAATAATGAAGCTCGTACCTCAAAACTAAGAACCGGGTTCTTACACAAAACATGCCATAAGACAAAGTTAAAATCCAAATATTCAATAAGAACTCAACACGGGAACACCCCTAGGCACTAGTTAGTTCTGAGCCCCATGTACCTCACATCTCGGTGTGAAAGTAACAATAACAATATCTATTCTATTGCATGAGCCACTAGTAGAGGAATCACCCATAAAATAGTGGTCCCCAACATCATCATCATCATAGTTTTTTTAGATTTTTCAACATCAAACTTTCTAAGTGAAATAGGGAAATAACCACTCCGGATCACAAGGATGAGAGTACATGTTTTCCCACCTAGATACTCGGGTTTCCCTCTTTGTGTTCAAACAAGTACCACATGCTACCAAATTCCATTTAAACATAAAAATACTAGTTATGTTCATACACAATAATAACAATAGATAAATATTATTTTCACCATTTTAATAACTCAAAAAAATTCATAGAGTTTTCAAAAAACAATTATAAAAGTTATAACAAAACGTTGCACATAAAATCAGTTTGAAATCCCTCTTTTAACAAAAAAAATCATATCAATATTTCAAGAAACCAGAATTTGAGGCACTGAAACATTTTTATAAATCCATTCCACGAATTCTAAAACAAAACCAATTGGTACAACATGGAATTCACAAGTAAAAACACCCATTTTCACACAAAATTCGCACATAAAAATAATCCGCTTAACAAATCCTTTGAAAAACAGATTTATCACTAAAAATAATTTGAGAAGAACATAAAAGAAATATAAATCCAGAAATATACCTCATTCTACGATTATTACACATGGAATCAACTATCATATATCTCAAAACCCTCAAATCCTTGTGCAGAACTTCCACCGCACCATCGTTGAACCACAAGGGAGTGAAAACATACCTAAAACCAAAATATTGGACCAGGAAACTCAAAAAAAACCCCTAGTTTTGGACCCCTAAATTATTTACATTAGGAATATAAACAATAATACAATACACCATATTTAAATGGAATAAACCCTAAGCTAATGGAAGAAACCCTAAGCAAATAAGAGGAGGAAGGAAGGAAACCCACTTACTTGAGGGATCTTGAGGAAATCTCCCAAAATCCACAAAATATTGAATATCCAAGACACTAAAATAGATAGTGAGGCTCTAATGAGGATTAATAGGTCATGTTGGGACAGAAACGGGGAGAAAAGAGAGAAAATTGAATGATTTATGGATGAAACATATTATCTTCTCAAATCTTGATGACTTGAGAAACCCTAAGAACTTTCACCATCATCCGTGAAGAAAATGTGCTCCAAAGAGGGATACATGAACATTGGGGAGCGCTAATTTCTGTTGTATTTTATTGGGAGGTGGAATCATTGAATAAAAAATGATATATTAAAGAAATAAATTTTTTAAAGCAAAAAAAATGGCTCGTGGGTTGGCCCAATACCTAATAAAATCACCCAAATCCAAAATGATAATGAGTTCATGAGGGTTCCAAATTTATATGGTGGTTTAAATATGTTAGGGGAGGATAAGTAGGAATTGTAATTTATTAAAAATTTTGAAAAATGAAGGAGTTATAAAAGAAACAAAATTTGTTTTTAAATCAAGAAATGGGATCACATTTGGGCCCAAATCATAAAAACCCACAATTTCCTCAAAAAGTGCATGGGAAACCCCAAAAAATGAAATAATATAACTTAACTGAAAAATAATTTAAACTAAGTCATGGATGTGAAAATTCTCCCCACCATAAAAACTTTATGCCCTTAGAAAGTTAGCTTGAAGCCTGATCAGATAAGAGAAACGAAAATATCTCTTCAACACAAGACTTCTGCTCCCATGTCTCCTGCTCATCAGTCCCATGTTTCATGGGTAGTTGAACTAGTGGAAAAATCTTCCCTTGAAGAAATTGTTCTTTGGACTCTATAACATGCTCTGTTCTCCCAACCAGAGACAGATCAGTCTCTATATCAAACTCCACCAAATTAACCACATGGGATGAATCCGGGTTATACTTCTTCAGTTGTGAGACATAGAACACGTCATCGATAGATGTCAACGTAGAAGGAAAATATAACTTGTATTCCACCTTTCCAATCTGCTCGGTAATATCAAAATTTCCAACAAACCTTGGTTTTAGATTTCCCTTCTTTCCCAAATGGTGATGAACCAAGATGAGGGGCCACTTTTGAAAACACCTGATCACCCACCAAAAACTCTATGTCTCAACCCCTCTGATCAGAATATGATTTTTGGGGACTTTGAGATGTCATTAAATTATTCCTAATCAACATGATATTCTCATATATATCCTACATAAGACTCGGCCCCAAAGGTGAGGTCTCAGGTACCTCAACCCAACATTGGGGGGACCGACAAGGCTGACCATAGAGAACCTCAAAGAGAGCCATTAAAATTGAGGATTGGTAACTTTTATTATAAGAGAACTCAACCAATACCAAATGGATATCCTAGGAACCTCCAAAGTCCCAAATACATTCAAAGATTATGTCCTCTAAAATCTGATTTTCCCACTCTGTCTAACCATCCATTTGAGAATGGTATGCCATGCTCATTTTAATCTGAGACCCCAAGGCCTTTTGAAGGCCTTCCCAAATTCGATAAGTGAAATGGGGGTCACTATTTGAGAAAAATACAGATGTCACACCATGATTATTTACAACCTCTTGAAGATACAATCATCCCAACTTATCTGCATTAGTTGTATCCTTGATCAGAATAAAGTGGGATGATTTTTTCAGATGATCAATCACCACACAAATGGAATTCTTACCCCCAAGGTGTACAAGGTAGGCCAATAATGAAGTCCATTGAGACCTCATCCCACTTCCAGGTAAGAATGGGTAATGGATGGAGCACACCGGAGGGCCTTTGGTGCTCTGGTTTCACCTTCTAACATGTTTAACATCTTGACACGAAGTCAGCTATGTCTTGTATCATACCTAACTACCAGAACCATCGTCGCACATCATAATACATCTTGGTGGCACTCGGATGGCAAACCCACTAATACTGGTGGCTATCCTACATCACCACTTTCTATAGAGACGATGGCATTACTGAACGGCCCTTCAAGCACAAGATTCCCTCAAGAGATGTTGACTTATCAGAATATGTCTACCCACCATGAAGAAACAGTCTCGACCACTAAAAATATCATCATTGGTCTTTTCTCTCTGAATCAACTCCAAGAGAGAAGGATTTATCTGAATGCTCATCAAGAACACACCTACACTGTGCTCCTTGGTCTCCAAATGCATATGAGCAAAGAGACCTATTAGAGTCCACTCATCACTGAACTTTATCAAGGCTTAGACTGTTACTTTTCTACTCAAAGTATCTGCCACCGCATTTCCCTTACCAGGGGTATAGACAATGTCAAAGTAAAACCCCTACAAGTACTCGATCTAGTGATGCTGCCTTAGATTGAGATCCTTCTGAGAGAAGATGTGGGCCACGATTTTGGGATCAGAATAGACTACAAACTTCTCTCTAAATATGCAGTGATTCCATGATTTCAAAGAATAAATCATAGCTGCTAGCTCCAAGTAAGGGGTCAGGTAATTCTTTTGTGAGGTTAGAGTTGGAAAGAACCATATGCCACCATGTGATAACCCTTCATAATCACACAACCAATACCCATACCTAAAACATCGCAATACACCACATACCCCTTTTTATCCTCTAGAAAAATTAGCATGGGGGTGGTAGACAACTGTCGCTTTAGCTCTTCAAAGGATTCCTGACATTCTGGGCCATTAAAAACATCACCCCATTCTGGGTGAGAATGATCATGGGTGAAGCAAGTCGAGAGATATACCGAACAAACCACCTATAGTAACCAGCCAGGCTAAGGAAACTCCTAATCTTGAGCACATTCTTTGGATGCTCTCGTGACATAACTGCACGGATCTTGTTAGGGTGCACCAAAACTACTGGCTTTGATATCACATTCCCTAGAAACATCACCTCCCTTATCTAGAAGGTGTACTTGGATAGCTTTTCATAAACGTGGTTATCCCACAAATTTCCCAACACAATCCAAAAATGATGCCCATGTTCTTCCTCGAATCCAGAGTAAACTAGGATTTCATACACAAATAACAGAATGATGGAGTAAAGATATTGATGGAAAACCCTAATCATGAGTGCCATAAATGCATCTAGAGAATTGGTCAATCCAAAGGGCATGACCAAGTACTCAAAGTGGTCGTACCGGCATCAGACGGCTGTCTTCGGGATATATGACTCTTCCACCATGAGTTGACGGTAACCCGATTTAAAATCAATTTTAGAAAACCAGATTTCCACCTTAATCTAATTAAAAAATACATATATTTATGGAAAAGGATATTTTTTCTTGATGGTTACTTTATTCTGATTCTGGTAATCAATACATAACCGGAGGGACCCATCGTTATTCTTCGCAATGAGAATAGAAGCAGCCTAAGGGGAGATTATCGAGATAATGAATCCTTTGGATTCTAAATCATCCATCTGAATATTTAATTCCTTCAATTAATTGGGGGATATATGATATGGGGGAAGAGATGTCGATTTTATTCCTAGCACCAAATTGATCGAGAACTCCATGTCCTGCTCTGGGGGTAAGCCTGAAAAATCATCGGGGGATACATTGGGGAACTCATCCTCTGAATGAGGTAACCTGCAATCAGGTGCACGAACATCATCCTCTAGCGTGAGAGACAATAATTGGAAGATAATATTCCCCCAAACTGGGAGTTGAGGTCCCAAATGACCCGACTAAGGATCCCATTCCCCACAAAAAAAACCTAAAGACGTTCATCATGTGTTGTGAAACTCACCCTCACCTATAGTAGTCGATGTGGACCTGAAAGTTTAACAGTCAATCCATGCCATGTATCATGTCAAATAGATTAATATCTATGACCAGGAGGTCCTACTCTATCTCAACCCCTAACATGGAAAGTGCACACAATGGGCCTCGCATTAGAATCAAATGAAAAAAAACTACGTGGAAGGTTGTCATGTGCTGCCACCCCCTTCTTTCCCTACTCCTCCTGATTATTTTTCTTCTTAGAAGGGATGCCACTACCCAGATCTGATATCATCCAAGAAAAACCATCCCTACCCTTTTGATCAATCTCCACACAAAAATTCCTGGTCAACCACCTCTGTATAGGTTTTCATCTTGAATAGGAAGACCTGGGAATATATCTCTACCCGTAGACCCCTCTCAAACTTTTGGGACTTCATTTTCTCATTGGAGACCATTTTTGGAGTATAACAAACAAACTTAGTAAAATAGTTGGCATACTCCATCATAGAAATATCCCACTGAATAGGCACCATAAACTCTTCAGATCAAGCATATTCCAAAACTTTTGGGTTTTAATGGTCATTGAAGATAACCTTTAAGTCATTCCAGCTCTTATTCTTGTGCTTCCCTGCTTTAAGCACTGATTCCCACCACCTTCGATTAGGACCCTCTAACAAGAAAGATATAATGGCACAACCTTATTACATACATAATCTTGAATTTATACTATAATTAACTTTATTTTTACATTAAGGATCATTTCATGTTTAGAGATTTATAGAATTAGGACTATATATTCATAACATTACACATTGTTACAGAGTGAATACCATAAAAACAGTTACCAATTTTGTTCAAATTATAAAACATTAAGACTTAAAACATGACTCATTGGCAATTCTTCAACATTTAACATGGATTCCTTCTTTTTCTTACACATCCATTAACCTGTGAAAATCATTTAAAACTTGGGACGAGAACAAAAACTCACTAGGGGATATAAAAATGAGGGAAGAACACATTAGACATATGAAATAATTTCAAAAGACATACTTATCACCTGTATATATATATATACTTACTTTGTGAAACATGAGATTTTAACAATATATAAGAACATAATTATAACCATAATGGTGTCTTGGGGAATTACAAAGATAATCTTCTAACCCTCTAGGCAACCTTAAAATTTGTAATGCTCATGACTTCCTTACAATTTGTGTAACCATTACAGTTACACTTGGAGTAACCATATGGAAAACCTCCAACTTACACATACCCAATGCATTGGAGGGAAATATAGGTACCACCCTTCATCATAAAAAATGAACAAGAATCAAAACATGACCATACAACATGAATAATATCATAAAGACATTACTTTTGAATTTTGTAAAACAGAATTTAAAAAGAAGATTTTTAAAGAAAACCCCCTTATAAATATCATAAAATTGATAAGAGACTTAATATATTAAAAGGAGTATGTATATATAATGTAAAAACCCATAATAAAACTTAATATAAATAGAAAATAGCACAAAAACCATTTAAATATCCTATAAATAATGAAGTAGAAGGTTAACCAAAAGAATGGAAATCGGGTTTTAAATTCCCTTACCTCGGGTTTGTCTTACTTCAAACTTGTTTAAACTTCCTGTATAATGGTTAAAAGAGTGTTATTAGTATTTTAAAGAAACATTTTCATGTTTATAACATCTTATAATATAATTTCATAACATCATTTCAACCTTTAATTTTTTGTATTTTGGTCCTTGCACTTTTTTTGGGTGAGTTCTTTACATGATTTCCATGATTGGTTCATGGTGGATGTTCTTGTCGATTGGAAGTGAAAGTACAAAATTAGAATGGAGTAGTATTTAAATATATCCAGTAACATAAATTATACCATTTATCATTTTTAATTATTACATTAGGATGATTCATAAGTTAAAACATTAATGATGTTCGTTTAGATCTTTTTAGTGGTTCTTTGATAATAACTACCTCATTTTGTTTTATAAATTAAAACCTTATGTTAAAAAATAAATCCAGAACCATATATGAGCTATAATATATATATTAAAACATGGTTCAAACATAAAAATGGTTTCATAACCAGAATTTAAAGAGTAAATAAAAATTGAAATCACATCATCCACGATGTCTATAGTTCGGCACATCACAAACAATGTTTTTAATTCCTTGAATAAGTGGAAGAGGAGAAAAATAATGATGATGAATTTTCCATGAACATGAGAAAATATAGAATATACATATTTTCTAGATATTTTAGGCCTATTGGGTAATAATATATGAAGAAAGAATAAGAAAAGAATGGATCTCAAAATAAAATAATAACTGAGAAATCCCTTACAAATATTCGGCAGCCTAATGGCTATGAAACATGGTTTTAGAAAATATTAAAAAGAGAGGGGACAAGGGTCACCCATACAGAAATGAATCAAAATATATATTAGATCATGAATAATAAGTAAATAAGAACATTTTATGGAAACTTGAATGTTATATCACATTAAAGAGAACTTGAATGGAAAAAAGAAAGAAATTGAGATTTTTCTTACCTTGTAGAGTAACCCTTAGAAAATGAAGGTTGGAACTTTGGGGGCTTGATTAAACCTTGGGAGGACTAATAAGAAGGTTAGGAGGCCAGATCTTTGTTGGGGAGGAATTCGGATGATTTTAATGAAGGAATGGGTTGGTATTTATAGGATAAGTAGTGGAATATTTTAATAATTTCCACGGGACACCTCATGGATGGTATTTGAAAAACCATGTGCTTGCCCATGATATTTTCCCATAGTACAACACTTGAAAAACCTCACATTTTATTTAACTATACAAAAGTTGACAATATTTATGAAATCATTATTAAATCATTAATGATGTCATTATCACACTAAAACTAAAAACTGTATTTTTTACTATTCACTGAAAAATCAACTGTTTCAGAAAAATTCTAAAAATTCATCCTAACCATTTGTCGACTTGTAGAATTAAAAAATGAAGTACATTTTTTGAAAATAAATTTTTTAAATTTTTTAAATTAATTTTTAATTTAAATCATACATAATTAAAAAAATAATTATTTAAAAACTATAAATGCTTTATATCATGATGAAAAATTAACCAATAAGTTATTATCTTATTGCCTTTAGAAAATAAAATAATAATAAAATTTACTATTTAATAGGGTCATATTACTATTCATGTTACTATTCATACGAGTATGTTACTATTCACCAAAAAAACAAGTTGGTTTTAATAAACTCTAAATAACATACTGAACACAATTGTAGAAGGCCATTTTTTGAAATTCAAAACATATAAGAAATTAAATTATGTTTAAAGGTTGTTTATAAATATCTACTTTAAAACAAAGTTCCATGTATTTCTATTTATTTTTAGAAAAACTTGGGTTGTTACATTATCCCCACCTTCTAGAAATTGAGTCCTCGCAATTTTATTTACTTATTAAAAAACTGAGGGTACTTTTCCCTCGTAGCATTTTCAGACTCTCATGTTCATTCTTCAATAATGTAGTTCCTCCAGAAATCCTTTACCTGGTAGATTACCTTATTCTACAATACCTTTTCCCTTTGATCAAGAATTTGAACTGGTTTCTCTTCATAAGAAAGGTTCTCTTCCAGTTGAACTGCTTCTAGGCTCACACTACTGGAAAAATACCATATACCAACGGTTCCAAACCGTTGGTATAGGCTATACCAATGGTTTGGGGGACCATTGGCATGTAAGCCGTGACAATAGGTCTATACCAACGGTTTTGGGAAAACCGTTGGTATAAGTAATTATAAAATCTATACCAACGGTTCTCAAAATCGTTGGTATATGTATTTCAAAAAAGAAACACCCGCTGGGATTTGATCCCAGGACCTCTAGTTTATAACTGAAAGACTTAACCACTAACCTAACATCACATTTGTTAACATAATTCCATAAAAATATATATGTATTGTTATAATTATTTTAAATTTTGATATATATAATGTTCTCCGTAGGTTGATTCAAAAAAAATCACTAGACTTTTCCCAACGGTTTTGAGAACCGTTGGGAAAAGTCTAGCTTTTTTGTTTGGGTTGTTTGGTCGAAGGTTGAATTTTGGAGGCCCTTTGCCAACGGTTTTGGCAAACCGTTGGGAAAGGGTAGCCTATCCCAATGGTTTGCCCAAACAGTTGGCAAAGGGCCTCCAAAATTCAACCTTTCCCAATGGTTTGGCCAAACCGTTGGGAAAGGTGGCCAAAATATGGGCTTTCCCAACGGTTTGGCCAAACCGTTGGTAAAGGGTACCTATACCAACGGTTTGACAAACCGTTGGTATAGAAGCGTTTGGAAAAATCATTTTTCCAGTAGTGTCAAGACATGTGATGAATCTGGAACATACTTTCTCAATTTTGAAACATGAAAAATAGTGTGTACCGGAGACAAACTCGGAGGCAAAGCTACACAGTATGCCACTGTTCCAACTTTCTTCAAGATTTCAAAAGGACCGATGAACCGTGGACTTAGCTTCCCTTTCTTACTGAAATGCATGGAACTTTTCCTAGAAGATATTTTAAGTAAAACATTGTCACCTACCTCAGATGAGAAGTATTTCCTTCTATTATATGTATAACTTTTCTACCTGCTCTGAGCTATCCTCATGTGCAGCTGGATCATCCTCACTTTCTTAGCCACTTCTTCTATTAATTCTGGCCCCATAAACATTCTTTCTCCGACTTCATCCCAAAATGCTGGAGTATGACACCTCTTCCCATACAAGTCCCCAAAAGGTGCCATCTGAATAATGGAATGAAAACTATTATTATAAGAAAATCAACTAAATAAATATGTTGATCCCAAATTCCCTGATATTCCATTGAACAAGCTCGAAGTATATCCTCCAAAGTTTGAATCATTCGTTCTGACTGCCAATATGATTGAGGATGAAAAGCAGTACGGGAATTTAACTCTATGCCCAATGACTTCTGAAGTACCTTCCAAAATTTAGAAGTGAACATGGGATCCAGATCAGATACAATGGAAAGAGGAACTCCATGTAACCTGAAAATCTTCTTGAGGAACAATTGAGAAATCTGATCCAAATACATTGTATCTCGAATAGAAAGAAAATGTGAAGACTTTGTTATCCAATCGACAATAACCCAAATCGCATTGTTACCTCGAGAAGTCTTTGGTAGTCCCACCACAAAGTCTATGGATACATTCTCCCATTTCCACTCTATCACTGAAAAAGGATGAAGCATCCCCTTTTGTAACTTCCAATCTTCTTTAACCTATTGTCATGTCAAATATTTCATGGTAAAATCAGCAATATCTCTTTTCATTCCATCCCTCCAATAATACTCCCAAAGGTATCTGTATATCTTTGTACTTTTATGATGAACCAAAAATGGAGAACTATGAGCTTCACAATACAATTTTTTCTTCAACTGGGAATCACAAGTCACACACAAACTTTTACCAAATCTCAAAACACAATCATTATCAAGATTAAATTCTGGAAAATTACCCATTTTAACCAATTCAACCTTTTTATGTAGCTCATGGTATTTTTTATGCACTTGAATAATTTTGTCTGACAACGAAGACTGCAATGAAACCAGAAAGAAAACAGAGGTATTTCCTACAAAAAACAACTTCTAAGACAAAATTAGTCAAATCATTAATCAAGGGATCATGTTCCAAATGTAGTATGGTTAATTATGCATGATGTTTCCGACATAAGGCATCCATCACATTGTTTTCATTTCCAGGATGGTAATTGATCATGTAGTCATAATCCTTTATCAGTTCTAGTCATCTTCTCTGCTTCATGATTAATTCCTTCTGAGTGAATATATACTTTAGACTTTTATGGTCATTATATATTTGACATTTGGTTCTGTATAAATGATGCCTCCAAATTTTCAAAGCAAAAACCATATCTGCCAATTCCAAATCATGTGTGGCATAATTTTACTCATGAGGTTTTAGTTGTCTTGAAGCATAAGAAATTACCAGATCATTCTCCATCAAAACACAACCAAGTCCCTTCAAATAAGAATTACTATAGATAAAAAAATCAACATTCTAGGAAGTTAAGGCCAAAACTAAAGCATTCACCAATATCTTCTTCAGTTCCTGAAAACAAACATCACATTCCTCTATAAAAAAAATTAACCCCTTTCTGTGTTAACTTAGTTATCAGTCTAGATAACTATGCGATGTTCTTAACAAACCATCGGTAATAACATGCTAACCCAAGAAAACTATGAATCTATGTAACATTTGTGGGTCATGTCCATTCATCAACTACTTTTGTTTTAGTAGTATCAACTATTATTCCATCCTTATTTACAATGTCCCCATGAAAAGAAATTTGTTGCAAACAAGAATTACATTTGCTTAATTTTCCATATTGTTTCATTTCTTTTTAATTTTTCAAAACAACCCTTATATGTTTTTCATGCTCATAATTATTTTAAAAAAATTCCATAATGTCATCAATAAATACAACCACAAACTTATCCAAGAACTCATGAAATACTCAATTCATAAGATTCAAGAATACAACAGGTGCATTTGTTAATCCAAATGGCATAACAATAAATTCATAATTCTTATATCTAGTATGAAAGGTTGTTTTTAGGATGTCGTCCTCATTCACCTTTAGCTGATGGTATCTGGATCTCAAGTCAATCTTGGAAAAGTACTGAGCTCCCTAGAGATGATCAAACAAGTCATCTATATGAGGAAAAGGATACTTGTTTTTAATAGTGATTCTATTCAAAGCTCTATAATCAATGCAAAGTCTCATGGAACCATATTTTTTTTAACAAAAAATTAGGGGATCTCCATAGTGAAGTGCTTGGACGAATGAAGCCTTTTTCAAGAAAATTCTGAAACTAACTTTTCAATTCATGAAGTTCTATTTGAGCCTTACGATAAGGGGGTTTTGAAATTATCTTAGCATCAAGAACTAAGTCAATTGTGAATTAGACTTCTCAATCATGTATGAAACTAGGTAACTCATCTAAAAAACATCAAGGTATTCATTTACCACTAGAACATCATTAATTTGAATAGTTCCCTTGTTTTCAAAAATATAAGAAAGATAACTTTAATTTTTATCTTTTAATAGTTTCAAAGCTACCTGATATGTTATAAATTGTATGGATTCATTCTTGTATACAAATTAAAACTCTTTCAGAAAAAAAACTTCTTTAGCTCTACAGTCAATCTTAGCATGATAATCAAAAAGCCAATCCATTCCCAGAATAACATCAAACATGACTAAGGGTAAAACAACAAGTTTTGCAGGTAAATTATTTCCACATAATACAATAGAAAGATTCTTATAATTCATATTTATTATATCATTTCCCCCTGGTGTTTTAACAACAAGTGCGGGTCTCATTTGTTGAGGTGATATTTCCAATTTACCAGAAAAATTCTCAGAGATGAAGGAATGTGTAGTCCCCATATCAAAAAAAACTTTAGAAAAATATGAGTGAACAAACAAAGTACCAGATACAACTTCATTGGATGGATTGAAATCTTCTGACGTAGTCATAAATGATCTGACTACACCTTTCTTCTTGTAGTTTGGCTTCTTTCATCATTAAGATCTCTCTTTGGGTAGGAATTTTCATAATGACCCATCTCACCACATTTAAAACACTTTATAGTCTTCTTATTAGGATTAATCTTAGGATCATTTTAATTACAATTTTGGGCCATATGTCCAAACTTACCATATTTAAAACACTACCTAGTTTTTATAAGACATTCCCCAGGGTGCTTCTTTCCACAATTTTTAAAAAACTGGAAATTAGATTTTCTTACTATCAGATTTCTTTGGTTGATTCTTACCCATTGCATTACATATGGACCTCTTCTCCTCTTTGATTCCAAAATGCATGTGATCATCATCAAACCCCATCTCTACCCTCTCAGCACATCAGAATAGTTTATCATAACTTTTAAATTCACAGGAGGCCAACACCCTTTGATACAATGGTTTCAATCCTAAGTAAAAGTGGTTGATTTTGATATCAAGATCCTAAATATGATTTGGATCATACCTCGCCAATTGGGTGAATTTCTCTTCCTAAACATCCACTTAATATTCCTTCTTCTATTTCAATTCAAGGAATTTCTTCTCCATTCTATGTCGCACCACCTTAGGAAATCTTTTTCAAGGAAAAGACTTTTAAATTTATCCCACTCTAAGGAATCAAAATCCTCTCTACCCCTGATATTCCTTACCATTGACCACCACTGATCAACTTCCCCTTCAAAATGATAAATGGAAATACCTACATTTTGATTGTCTGAACATCCCATAACATCAAATATCTTTTCAAGGGAATGGATCCATACTTCAGCTACTACTAGGTCAGAAGATCCATTGAATGTAGGAGGGTGTTGTCTCATAAAATGTTCCACTACTGTCATGTTCTGTTGTGGTGCCTCTATCGGTTCTCTTGCGTGGATTCCACCACCATTTATTTCCTGCATTAGTTGAGCCATTATAGTCACAAACTGCTCGGATCCAATCCCTACCATTCAAGGCTATAGTTCCGGAAGGATGTCATTCTATCGATTCCTTTCCTCTTCAGAGTCCTTGTTACTTCTACAGACAACCATTCTGAAAAAACATATCTTTGATGAAGAAACATTGTAATATTTAGATGCTAAAACATTTCAAATTAATCATAGAGTAAAAATCATTTACGGTTTTCTTTTAACATCATTCTATCCCCTAAAGTTGTCTAAACCATCCTCTGATACCAACTACAAGGACCCAACCTTATTACATACATAATAGTGAATTTAGTCAAGAATTCACTTTTTTTACATTAAGTATATTTTAAAGTTTAGATATTTAGATAATTAGGACAATACATTCATAACATTACACATTTTTACAGAGTGAATATCATAAAAACAGTTTCCATTTTTATCAAATAATAAAATATTAAGACTTAAAACATGACTCCTTGAAAATTATTCAACATTTAACATGGAATACATCATTGTATTGCAAATAAATTAACCTATGAAAATAATTTAAAACATGGTATAATCATAAAAACATAGTAAGGGATATAAAAATAATGGAAGAACACATTAGTCTTATGAAATCATTTCAAAAGACATACTTATCACCAGTATATATATACTTACTTTGTGAAACATGAGATTTTCTGTAACATCCCAAGTAATTAATGAATAATATATATTCTTATATATGTATATTTATGAATTAGATATAGTTTTATATGATTAAAATTAGAATAAATCCAATCTTAAACATGGAATAAACTAATATTTTTAAAAGATTGTTTTACTGCCTTTTGATGGAAAACCATTTTTAAATCAAACTTTGGAAATTTTTATAAGCTCTATTTGTCAAAATATACTTATTATTTATTATTGGGACATTTAAATTTACATTGGATAATTTTTTGGTATTTTTCTGACAATGTTCATTTTTTAATGAATAGTGAAAAATACTGCATTTTACATCAAAACTGATTTTTCATATAATTTAATTATTTAGTTAGATTGTATTTTTAATTGGTTTTAAAGTGTAAATCGAATATATGTTTACCATTTTATCTAATAGTGGTCATTATAATTAGTTTTACTTTGTAATTGGGCATAAACTAATGCCAAACTGTTCACAGATATTGTTTCAAAAAAACCCGCTATTTGTTTTGACAACGGGAATTATTTTTAAATTAATTATTGCAATTTATATGTTTGGAATTTGTTAAAATGGATTCCATATTTGCAATCAGAAGTTCCAAATTATTTAATTAAGACTCTTTTGTTTTTGGACTTCATGAATAGTAACGACGGTAATTATCTTTAATTATCTTGATTAATTAGTAATCGGGTTGTTAAGGATAATAAAAAAATATCATAATAATAAAAAATGACACTAACATGTGTCCTAATACTTCTGTTTGTGTCATGGCCGACCATGGGATGACTTGTGCCAAACTTGGGGACCCCATGGAATCACTTTTGTGTGATAATGACTTTTTATCTTTTTATTTTTTAAAGAAAGTAAATATAACAAAGAATATATTACCTGAGTAAAACATTTTTAATTTTTCCTATATAAATGATATCTAAGACTATAAATAGTAATTTTAAAGCTAAAATTATTTACTACATCATTGTATTTTTTTATAATTTTTAGACATTAAATAAATTAAATTATATATGTGACCATGATGATGCAGTGATTACCTCATTATTTAACGATTTAAATAAAATTAAAAGATAATGTAAAATCTAAGACTTACACGTGTAAAAAAACCTATTGTATGGGTGTATTTAGAACTCTGATCACCTTATACTTGAAATACATCAATATCGGACCTTTAAAATCCTAAACTCATTTGAAAATAAAGTAACATTTTATACCTTTCCAAGAGTGCCCCTCCTCTCCTCTTATAAAAGGCCCCCACCTCTACCTCCTTACCCAAACCTCTCATGCCTTTGGCTCGGCCAAGCTCTGCTCATTTAATCTCTCCACATCCATATCATCATCCTAGAATCCTTACCTTAGGCAGGAATCTCTTCAATAAATCCTTTTGGTTCAAGCCAAAGGGAGTTACCCGATTTAAAGGTAAACACTTCTCTAATGTTCTTTTGTTTTATTTTTCTTCTCAAACCCCCTAAACTCTTTTTATTCATTTTTTTGTAACAAACCCAGTATCTTTAATATACTTTGATGTTGTTATAAGAAGTATTCGAGCTACACATACACACACCTACATCTAATGGTTAAAGAACATACTATTTCTGTGGATGGAAAATTTCTGCCTCACGAAATGATGATTGTTCAACACTCATATAACACCTTAAAAGGTGGAAATTAAGATGTCACTATATTTATATATGATATATAATATGTTTATGTTTTACTTAAGCTTCTGTATTTTTCCTTTATGGCATACCTTTATGATTTCCATTATGGGTAAACGCGATATCTTCATTTTAGGAAGTGCGGACTACCACCCCCTCAAAGTGATTTGATTCATTAATACCATATGTGGTACGTATAAAAGATATAATTAATGATATTATATATTATATTATACTGGAATTATAATATACCTTTATATCATTATGATTTCACTCCATTAAGTAAGAAATATAAATGAAAGTAGCGTTCATGTGTACGTACGGCTTACCGTCTCCATGAACGGTGCATTTCATTTCTTACCTCTAAATGTTATGTAATATTATAAATGCATGTATATACTTGATATATATGATATATATGATATATAAATCATGAATATAATTCTGTATATAATGTATATTTTACCGCATGAACAACTTGTAATTATAAAGAGTTTATTTTTGACTCAAGTACCAATGATCGACAAAACGACCATTATTTACATAAATAATTACATAGTGTTCATAACATGGTAATAAGTGATATAAAAGAAATAATGAACTTGAAAAAGCTTCTTAATCAAGTAGAAATTAACTCAAGTTTATTATTCAGGACGTTAAAGAACGATCGAGTCAACTCGGACCCGAGGTAAGGGAACTTCTTAACTCAATTTCCGTTCTTTGGGTTAATCTCTTACTTTAAAATTATGTCATGACATTATTATGTCCTATCTTTTATTTTTTATTAATTTATGTGTAATTATAGTGAATACACATAATAGATATATTTTATTTAAAAATGATGATCTTTTTATGGGACTTCGTCTCAATCTCCTTTCATTGAGGCATATTTTGATTTGTACACATCTTTATTTTATACGGTGTATAAACCCCTTTGACTTTTATGTTTATTCAAAAGGAATATTTTTTATATGAATCTTTTTACTAAATAATAAAAGGAATGTTTTTTTGTCGCACGTATGCGGCGACAACAACTTCTCCACCGCCGTGACCATTATTTGAGCCTCGACTTTTTCTACAAGCTATAACATTATTTAAAAATAAAAAAAATAAATACCATCTTTTACTTTTCCTTTATTTTGATGTTGAAAATGGTTTTCATAATGTTTTTATTATATCAATGTGTTTTATTGATATCTTGTGATTGAAATGTTGAAATTTTATGTTTCCTTTATGCATGTTTTATGTGATACGATTATGTTATGGTTCTCGGGAATTGTTATGAAGACGGGTGGTTCTATGATAAACTAAGGGAGGGTGAGCCTGATATAGCTATCCAATGCATTGGGAGACGCGAAGGAGTTAAACATTAAGGTTTCTCTGAAGATATTTAGGGAATACACTGTGATGGGTATTCCAAATGTAACCAAGAGGGTTACTCCCTACGTAAGAATGTTATAAATGCCTCAAGTTACCTTTATGTCTTATGATTTCTATGATTTATTCATGATTTGATGAGGTATGTTAAAATTCGTATGTTTTATGAGTAAAGTATGATTTCATACATGGACTAATGTTTTCTTTTCGTACTTGTATATCCCTTACTGAGCTTTTTATGATCATCCCATGTTTTTGAAATGTTTTTCAGAGGTCAAGGGAAAGGTACATGATGTGATGATAGTGCCAAGGAAGTGTCAAGAAAGAATCCATGTTTTATTTTAAATATGTTTCTGTTGATGGGAAAAATGAGTACTATATTTTATGTAACAAATTTTTTTAAATGTGGAAGTAATTCATGTTTTATGATCTAATTCTCTAAAACTCTAAACCTGAAAAGATCCTCAACGTGTATTCTTGAAATAACTCAAGATTAAGTAATCTTTAAGGATGGGGCCTTATAGTTGGTATTAGAGGTCGGTTTAGATAACTTTAGGAGTTAAAATCCTATTAAATGATTATCCAAAAATATTTTTTAATGATAAAATTGAAATGATATAGCATTTGAAGATTACCATGTTGATTCATCTAAGACATGTTTGTTCAGAATGGTTTTCTACAGAGGAAACAGGGAACCAGTGCTAGGAAGGCATACAGAAGGAAATAACCTTTCGAATTGGCATCTTGAGATGGTCAGAATTGGAACTAAACAATTTTTTGCAGTAATGGCGCAGTTGACTCAAGCGATAAATGGTGGTGGTATCCATGCATGAGATCAGCAAGATCAACCGCAGAGGAACGTGTCAGTGGTGTAACATTTCATGAGGCAACATCCCCCATCATTCAGAGGATTATCTGACCCTGTGCTAGCTGAAGGGTGGATTAAAGAACTGGAGAATATTTTCGATGTCATGGGGTTTTCAGACAATCAAAAGGTTAGTCTTGTTATTTACCGTTTAGAGGGTGAAGCAGATCAGTGGTGGTCGATGGTTAAAAATATTAGGGATGGTGATGAGATTGATGCTCTCTACTGGGATGAATTCAAAGGTATGTTTTTTGAGAATTATTTTCCTAAGGTTGTTCGACTTAGGATGGGAAAACAATTCTTGGAATTTAGGAAAGAGGAAGACTCAGTGGCTGCTTATGAAGAGAGGTTCACTCGATTGGCAAGGTATGCTCTAAATTTTATCTGAGACCGTGATAGTAAAATCAATCATTTTTACATAGGATTAAAGCCAAAATATCGAAGGTCTTTAGCTTCTCACGAGTTCAAGAGTTATGAAAAGATTGTTTGATGTGCTGAGATGGTGGAAATGGATTTTGCCGATGATCAAGTGTTCTATAACAACCAACAGAAGAAGAGACCAAGGTGGCAGGAGAAAGAGAAGAGTTCCTAAAAAAGGTCTGATGGTAAGAAAACTAAGTTTCTAGTTTGTGATAAATGTGGTAAAAGGCATGCTGGGGAATGTCTTCTGAATTCTAGAAAGTGATACCGATGTGGTAAGATGGGACATAAGACTCGTGATTTCACTGAAAAAGATCAGGGTGATGGTAAGACCAAATTTTATTTACAGTTAGTGAAATGTTTTAAGTGCAATGAGATGGGTCACTATGCAAACGAGTGTCCTACAAAGATCTCAAGTGATGGGAAGCAGTTAGAATACAAGAAGAAAGGGGTGGTGAAATCCTTTTCAACTACTTCAGCAGATGTTGGTCCATCAAATGAAGTGGTATCAGGTACTTTTTTTTTCAGATTATGCCAGTGTGTTGTTTGATTCAAGATCTACACATTCTTTCATCTTTGAAAATGTTTCTAGTAAAATGGGACTACCATCTCAAGAAATGACTCCCGAACTTGTGGTAAAAACACCTGGGGGAAATGTTGAGGAAAAAAGAAATTATAAGAATCTTCCTACCATTATCCATGGAATGAACCTACTTGCAAACCCTATTGTTTTACCTCTAGTAGAGTTTGATGTTATCCTGGGTATGGATAGGCTCTCTATTTACCATGCTAAGATTGACTGTAGAGCTAAAGAACTATCTTTTCAGAAAGAATTATAGTTTGTGTACAAGAATGAACCCTTACTGTTGATATCATATCAAGAGGCTAAGAAACTTATAAAATATGGAATTTAATGTTACCTTGCACATATTGTTGAAAACAAAGGAACTGTTTAGATTAATGATGTGCCAGTGGTAAATGAGTATCCTGATGTTTTTCCTGATGAGTTGCCTGGAATAATACCAGATCGAGAAGTTGAGTTTATTGTTGACTTAGTTCCTGATGCTACACCAATTTCAAAACCCCCTTATCAAATGGCACAAATTGAACTTTTAGAGTTGAAGTAGAAATTGCAAGATTTATTAGAAAAAGGTTTCATTCAACCTAGAACATCGTCATGGGGTGCTCTTGTTTTATTTGTTAAAAAGAAATATGGTTATATGAGAATTTTCATTGATTATAGAGCCTTGAATAACATCACTGTTAAGAACAAATATCCTTTGCCTCTTATCGATGATTTGTTTGATTACCTCCAGGGAGCTCGGTATTTTTCAAATATTGACCTGAGATCAGGGTACCATCAGTTTAAGGTAAAGGAAGCAGATATTCCGAAGACCGCTTTTCATACAAGATATGGCCATTGTGAATTTGTAGTAATGCCTTTTGGGATAACCAATGCACCTGCTGTATTCATGGACCTTATGAATAGAATTTTCCATGATTTCTTGGATGAGTTTGTGGTTGTTTTAATTGATGATATTTTGGTGTTTTCTAAAAGTAAAGAGAATCCTGAAAGTCATTTAAGGTTTATTTTTCAAACCTTAAAAGAAAAGAAATTGTATGGGAAATTTAGCAAGTGTGAGTTTTGGTTGCAACAAATTTCTTTCCTTGGTCATATTGTTTCTAAAGATGGAATAATTGTTGATCCTGCAAAAACAAAGGTTGTGGAAGAATGGACAAGTCGCCCAAATGTAACTGAGATTCATAGTTTTCTTGGTTTGGCAGGATATTACCAAAGGTTTCGTAGAAATTTTTCATAGTTATCTAGTCTAATGTCTAAGCTATCTTGGAAGGGTGTTAAGTTTATCTGGAAAAAAGAATGTGATGATTGTTTTCAAGAACTGAAAAGAATATTGGTGAATGCTCTAGTTTTGGCACTACCTTCCAGGAATGGGGAGTTTGTTATCTACAGTGATTCTTCATTGAAAGGACTTGATTGCGTCCTAATGCAGAATGGTCAGGTAATTTCTTATGCTTCACGACAGTTGAAAACTCATGAGTTAAATTACCCTACACATGATTTGGAATTAGCTAATATTGTTTTTACTTTAAAAATTTGGAGGCATCATTTGTATGGTTTAAAGTGTGAAATATATACTGATCACAAAAGTTTAAAGTATATATCCACTCAAAAATAATTGAACATGAGACAGAGGAGATGGATAGAATTAATCAAGGATTATGATTGTACAATTCATTACCATCCGGGAAAATCAAATAAAGTGGCTGATGATTTGAGTCGAAAAATTAATGCTTTATTAACAATGTTGCATTTAGAACATGATCCATTGGTTAAGGATTTGATGAACTTTGGCATAGAAGTTGTTTGTGCTGGATGTCCTTCTGTTTTGTATCAGGTATCAGTTAAATCTTCTCTATCAGACAGAATTAAGTAAGCACAGAAGAAAGACGGTGAGTTGAAGAAAAGTGTAGAGCTCGTTAAAAAGGTTACGTTTCCTGAATTCAACATTGGTAATGATTGTGTTTTGAGATTTGGGAAGAGATTGTGTGTGCCTTGTGATTCACAGTTGAAAAGAGAGTTGTTATGTGAAGCTCATAGTTCTCTGTTTTCAGTTCATCCAGGCAGTACTAAGATGTATAAAGATCTTCAAGAGTATTACCTATGGGATGGAATGGAAAGGGATATTGCTGATTTTACTGTGAAGTGTTTGACTTGTCAACAGGTTAAAGAAGAGTGGCAGTTACCGAAAGGGATGCTTCAGCCTTTACCAGTACCAGATTGGAAATGGGAGAATATATCCATGGACTTCGTTGTGGGATTGCTGAAGACACCTCGATGTAATAATACAATCTATGTTATTGTTGATCGCTTGACTAAATCTGCTCATTTCCTTTCTATACGAGATACTTTTTCCCTAGATCAACTTTCCCTTTGGTATCTTAAAGAGATAGTCAGGTTGCATGGAGTTCCCCTCTCCATTGTATCTGACCGTGATCCCAGTTTTACTTCGAACTTTTGGAAAGGACATCAGAAGTCATTGGGTACTGAATTAAATTTTAGTACAGCTTTTCATCCTCAATCAGATGGGCAGTCAGAACAAAAAATTCAGACTTTGGAGGATATTCTACATTCTTGTTTGATGGATTATCAGGGAAGTTGGGACCAAAATCTTTCTTTGGATGATTTTTCTTATAATAACAGTTTTCATTCTAGTATACAGATGGCACCATTTGAGGCATTATATGGGAAGCGGTGTCAAACTCCATCTTTCTGGGATGAAGTTGGTGAAAGGAAGTTGATGGGACCAGAATTGGTAGAAGAGTTGGAAGAAAAAGTTCAGCTGATATAGGAACACATGAGAACAGCTCAAAGCAGGCAGAAGATTTATGTGGATAACCGGAGGAAGGATCTATCTTTTGAGGTGGGTGATCATTTTTTTCTCAAAGTATCACCATGTAAAAGTGTGATGCGATTTGGTAAGAAAGGAAAGCTCGGTCCAAGGTTAATTGGACCATATGAAATTCTAGAGAGAGTTTAATCAGTTACATACTGAGTGGCTTTACCTCCGAGTTTATCTCAGGTACACAATGTTTTTCATGTTTCAATGTTAGGAATTACATGCTAGATCCATCTCATGTTTTGAGTCCAGAGGTAGTTCAGATGGAAGAGAATCTATCTTATGAGGAACAACAGGTCCAGATTCTTGACCATAGGGATCAAGTGTTTTATAATAAGGTGATTCATCAAGTAAAGGTTTTGTGTAAAAACCACATGAGTGAAGAGGCAACATGGAAATCTGAAAATGTAATGAGGGATAAATACCCCCACTGATTCGATAAGTAAATAAATTGCGGGGACGCAATTTTTTAAAGGGGGACGGATGTAACATCCCAAGTAAGTAAGGAATAATATATATTCATATCTATGTCTATTTATGAATTAGATAGTGTTTTAGATGCTTAAAATGAGAATAAATCCAATCTTAAACATGGAATACACTAATATTTTTAAAAGATTGTTTTACTGCCTTTTGATGGAAAACATTTTTAAATCAATCTTTTTGAAATTTTATAAGATCTATTTTTCAAAATAAACTTATTCTTTATGATTGTTACATTGAAATTTACATTGAATAATTTTTTGACCTTTTTCTGACAATGTTCATTTTTTTAACGAATAGTGAAAAATACTGCATTTTACATCAAAACTGTTTTTTCATATAATTTAATTATATGGTTAGATTATATTTTTAATTGGTTTTAAAGTGTAAATATAATATATTTTTTCCATTAAATCCAATAGTGGTCATTATTATTAATTGCACTTTGGAATTGGGCATAAACTAATGCCAAACGTTTCATAGATATTGTTTCAAAAAAAACCCCGCTATTTGTTTTGACAAGGAGAATTATTTTTAAATTAATTATTTCAATTTATGTGTTTGGAATTTGGTAAAATGGATTCAATATTTGGAATCATAATATCCAAATTATGTAATTAAAATTCTTTTGTTTTTGGACATTGTGAATAGTAACGACGGTAATTATCGTTAATTATCTTGATTAATTATTAATCTGGTAGTTAAGGATAATAAAATAATATCATAATAATAAAAAATTATACCAACATGTGTCCTAATACTACTGGTTGTTTCAAGGCCGACCATGGGATGCCTTTTTCCAAACTTGGGGACCCCATGGAATCACTTTTGTGTGATAATGACTTTTTATCTTTTTATTTTTTAAAGAATGAAAATATAACAAAGAATGTATCACCTGAGTAAAACATTTTTAATTTTTTCTACATAAATTATCTCTTGGACTAAGAATAGTCATTGGAACGATAAAAATATTTACAACATCATAGTATTTGTTTTATAATTTTTAGACATTAAATAAATTAAATTATATATGAGACCATGATGATGTAGTGATTACCTCATTATTTAAAGATTAAAATAAAATGAAAATATAATGTAAAATCTAATACCTAAACATGTAAAAAACCTATTGTATGGGTGTATTTCGAACTATTATAACCTTATCATCGAAATACATCAATTTGGGACCTTTAAAATCCGAAACTCATTTGAAAATAAAGTAACATTTTATACCTTTCCAAGAGTGCCCCTCCTCTCCTTTTATAAAAGGCCCCCACCTCTACCTCCTTACCCACACCTCTCAAGCCTTTGGCTCAGCCAATATCTACTCATTTTTCTCTACACATACCTCTCCTCATACTACAAGCCTTATCTTAGGCAGGACGCTCTTCAAGAAACCCTTTTGGTTCAAACAAAAGGGAGTTACCCGATTTAAAGGTAAAGAATTCTCTAATGTTCTATTATTTTATTTTGCTTCTCCAACCCCATAAACTCTTTTTATTCATTTCTTTTGTAACAAAAACAATATCTTCAATATACTAGTATGTTTTTAGAATAAATATTCGAGCTACACTTAAATAAACCTACATCTAATGGTTAAAGAACATACTATTTCTGTGGATGGCGAATTTCTGCCTCACGAAATGATGATTGTTCAACACTCATATAACAACTTCAAAGGTGGCCATTAATATGTCACTATATTTATATATGATATATAATATGTTTATGTTTTACTTAAGCTTCTGTATTTTTCATTTATGTCATACCTTTACGGTTTCCATTATGGGTAAACGCGATATCTTTATTTTAGGAAGTGCGGACTACCGCCCCCTCAAAGTGATTTGATTCGTTAATACCATATGTGCTATGTATAAAAGATAAATTTAATTATATTATATATTATGTTATACTTTAATTATAATATACCTTTATAACATTATGATTTCACTCCATTAAGTAAGAAATATAAATGAAAGTAGCGTTCATGCGTACGTACGGCTTACCATCTCCATGAACGGTGCATTTCATTTCTTACCTCTAAATGTTATGTAATATTATAAATTCATGTATATACTGTATATATATGATATATATGATATATACATAATGAATATAATTCTGGATATAATTTATATTTTACCCCATGAACAACTTTTAATTATAAAGAGTTTATTTTTGACTCAAGTACCAATGATCGACAAAACGACCATTATTTACATAAATAATTACACAGTGTTCATAACATGGTAATAAGTGATATAAAAGTAATAATGAACTTGAAAAAGGTTCTTAAGCAAGTAGAAATTAACTCAAGTTTATTATTGAGTATTTTAAAGAACGATCAACTCAAGTCGGACCCAATGTAAGGGAACTTCTTAACCCAATTTCCATTCTTTGGGTAAATATCCTACTTTCAAATTATGTCATGATATTATTATGTATTATCTTGTATTTTTACTTTCTTTATGTGTGATTATAGTGAATACACATAATAGATATATTTTATTTAAAAAAATTATCTTTGAATGGGACTTCGTCTCAATCTCCTTTCATTGAGTCATCTTTTGATTTATACACACCTTTCTTTTATACGGTGTATAAACCCCTTTGACTTTTACATTTATTCAAAAGTAATCTTTTCTATACGAATCATTTTAATAAATGAAAAAAGGAATGTTTTTTTATCGTATGTATGTGGCGAAAAAGACTTCTCTGCCGCCGTGACCGTTATTTGAGCTTTGGCTTCCTCTACGAGCCATAACGTTTTTTAAAAATGAAAAAAATAAATACCATGTTTTACTTTTCCTTTATTTTGGTGTTGAAAATGGTTTTCATAATGTTTTTATTATATCAATGTGTTTTATTGATATCTTGTGATTGAAATGTGGAAATGTTATGTTTCCTTTATGCATGTTTTATGTGATATGATTATGTTATGGTTCTTGGGAATTCTTATGAAGATGGGTGGTTCCGTGATAAACTAAGGGCGGGTGAGCCCGATATAGATCTCCAATGCATTTGGTAACGTGAAGGAGTTAAACGTTAAGGTTTCTCCAAATAGATTTAGGGAATATACTGTGATGGTTATTCCAAACATAACCAAGAGGGTTACTCCCTATGTAAGAATGTTATGAATGCCTCAAGTTACCTTTATGTCTTATTATTTCTATGATTTATTCATGATTTGATGAGGTATGTTAAAATTATTATGTTTTACGAGTAAAGAATGATTTCATACATGGACTAATGTTTTCTTTTCGTACATTTATATCCCTTACTGAGCTTTTTATGCTCATCCCATGTTTTTGAAATGTTTTTCATAGGTCAAGGGAAAGGTACATGATGTGATGATAGTGTCAAGGAAGTTTCAAGAAAGAATCCATGATTTATTTTAAACATGTTTCCGTTGAATGGAAATATGAGTACTATCTTTTATGTAACCACTTTTTTTAAATTTGGAATGTAATGCATGTTTTATGATCTAATTCTCTAAAACTCTAAACCTGAAAAGATCCTCAACGTGTATTCTTAAAATAACTCAAGATTAAGTAATGTTTAAGGCTGGGGCCTTATATTTTCACAATACATAAGAAAATAAGTATTACCATAAATTTATCAAGGGTCATTAATTACATAATCTTATAACCCTCTTGGCTACCCTATAATTTGTGACCCTCATGGCTACCTTACAATTTGCGTAACCATTGCAATTACACTTTGAGTAACCATACGGCTGACCTCCAACTTACACATACCCAATGAATAGGATGGAAATATGGGTCCCATCCTTCATCATAAACAATTCCCAATAATGAAAACATAACCATACAACATGAATAATAGCATAAAGACATTACTTTTGAATTTTGTAAAACAGAATTTAAAAAGAGGATTTTTAAAGAAAATCCCCTTATAAATATCATAAAATTGAAGAGAGACTTAATAGAGTGGATTAAGTATGTATATATACTGTAAATACACATAATATAACATTATATAAACAGAAACAATCACACAAACAATTTAAATAGCACATAAATAATAAAGTAGAAGGTTAACGCAAAGAATGGAAATCCGGTTTAGAATTCCCTTACCTTAGGTTTTTCTTACTTCAAACTTATTTTAACTTCCTATATAATAGATAAAAGAGTGTTATTAGTATTTTAATTAAATATTTTCATGTTTATAACATCTTATATTATAATTTTATAACATCATTTTACCCTTTAATTGTTAGTATTTTTCTCCTTGCACTGTTTTTGGGTGAGTTCTTTACATGATTTCCATGATTAATTCATGGTGGATGTTCTTGTCGATTGGATGTGAAACTCCAGAATTGGAATGGAGTTGTATTTACATATATCCAGTAACATAAATTATATCATTTATCATATTGAATTATTACATGATGATGATTCATAAGTTACAACATTAATGATGTTCATTTAGATCATTTTAGTGGTTCTTTAATAATAACGGCCTCATTTCATTCTATAAATTAAAACCATGTGTGAAAAAGAATTACAGAACCATTGATGAGCTATAATACATATATTATAACTTGGTTCAACCATAAAAATGATTTCAAAACTATACTATAAAGATTTATTGAAAATTGAAATCACATCATCCATGATGTCGGTAGTTCGACACATCACGTACAATGTTTATTATTCCTTGAATAAGTGGAAGAGGAGAAAAATAATGATGATGAATTTTACATGAACATGAGAACATCCATAATATAAATTATTTCTAGAGATTTCATGCCTCCTGGTTAAGAAGAGATGATGAATGAATAAGAAAATAATGGAACTCAAAATAAAATAAGAATTGAGAAATCCCTTACAAAAAATCGGCAGCCTAACGGCTACACAACATGGTTTTAGAAAATATTAAAAAGAGAGGGTACATAGGTCAACCATCCAAAAATGAATAAAAATATAAATTAGATCAAGAATAATAAGGAAATGAGAACATTGTATGTAAAATTAAAAGTTATACCACATAAAACAGAACTTGAATGGAAAAAGAAAGAAATTGATAATTTTATTACCTTATAGAGTAACCCTTAGATCATGAAGGTTGGGACCTTGGGGGATTGAGTAAACCTTGGGAAGTATACTAAGAAGGTAAAGAGGCTAGAGCTTCGTTGAGGAGGAATTGGGAATTAAGTTAATGAAGGAATGGGTTGGTATTTATAAGAATAGTAAGGGAATATTTTAATAATTTCCATGGGACACCTCCTGAGTGGTATTTGCAAAACCATGGTCTTGCCCATGGTATAAGCCACTTGGGACACCTCACATATTATTTAACTATACAAAAGTATACCAGATTTATGACATCATTATTACATCATTAATGATTTCATTATCACACTAAAACTAAAACCTATAATTTTTTTACTATTCACTAAAAAATAAACTATTTCAAGAAAAATTCCCAAAATTCATCCTAACCATATATCAACATGTGTAATTAAAAATAGAAATAAATTTTTTTAAAATAATTTTATAAATATTTTTAATTTCATTTTTAAGAAAAATCATACTCATTTCAAAAATTAATTATTTAAAAACTATAACAGCTTTTATATCACGATGAAAAATTAACCAAGATGTTATTATCTTAATTCCTTAAGAAAATAAAATAAAAATAAAAATTACTATTTATCATGGTCATATTACGATTTATATTACTATTAATAATGGTATGTTACAATTCACCAAAAAACTAGTTGGTTTCAATAGACTCTAAATATCATACTGAACATAATTGTAGAAGGCCATTTTTAGAAATTCAAAACATATAAGAAATAAAATTATGTTTAAAGGATATTTATAAATATCTACTTTAAAACAATGTTCCATGAATTTATATTTATTTTTCGAAAAACTTGGGGTGTTACAAAAAGGGCACATTTCACCCTGACCTTCCAAATTTGTGTCCAGGGACTCAAATAAGCGCTTGATCTATTCGAGCCACTCCTTCGCTTCATGGGTTTCTGTACTACCTCAGAAAGTTGGAGCCTTGTTTTTCAGAAACTCCTGAGATTTTTACTTCCTTGGACCGGTCTCATCTTCCCTAACCAGTGCTGGAATATGAGTCGGTCCCTATCCTAGATCATTGAAATACCAAACCAAATCCTCTTCTATCCTATAATCACGTGGTGAGAGAGACTTTTCTCTGGATTCATCACATGTGTGCATGGGAGAATTTCAGGGAGGCATGTTTCTACAAAATACAACAGTCACAAGAATGAAAATCAGTTCAATGATTATGAAACTTTCTTCAATAACATCAAATATTAATATTCCAAACACATTACAATAATAAAATAAACATTTAATTCACCCCCAATAGATGTCCACGTGTAGTCTGTAGCCCACACGTCGCACCTGGTAGTAAAGCCAAACAAACAATTCCAATGTCCCATGGTGACTCGCGGTCTGTCAGAAGAGGTGTGGGCCAGGAACCCTAATCGCGAACAAAACTCTGAGCCCCGAAAGTCCTATTTCCTTTCTCACCCAACTCATCCCAAAATAATAATATAATCGAAAAACATTTACATTCTTTGATACCATTTTGTCACAAACCAAATCTGGTCACCATCATTACCAGCATAAAACCCTTCTTATGAAAAGGTTGAAATGGAATTCCCTATCTCCATGGTCTGACACATGTTCCCGGGTATCATAAATAAATGTTTGGGAATGATTTACCCAAATTAGGATACATAAGACAACAAAAAAATCAATAAAAAAATCTAAAAATTCATGCCAAACAAACCTTTCTTAAAAATTATGAACATAATAGAAGGTTTTTAACATGAAAAAATGGGTACCAAACTACAAAAGTATCAGAAAATACAAAACTAAGACCACCATAGGACAAGGGGTCATCACCAACGAGTCGTCTCCAAAACACTGCCCAACGGAAGAAATTAGTAACCCGAACTTCCATCTCTAAACGCCTTTCCCTTACCTAGGTCAAACATAACCAAGTCTACATACTCCAAAACATGTATGTAACACCCGAGACTTTTATGTGAAATATTTTGTTTTTATGTTATATAAATCATCAAAGTAATCTTTCACTACACACAACCCTATCTTGGCTTGATTTACACGCAACCGCGGCCTTCCTCGATAGCTTGCGTCGTACGCAATACCGAGTTTCACTAAACAATGATATGCTATTAAAATATTATTAAAACTAGCCATTATGAATAGTAATAACCACTTTTTGAAATTTTATAAATTTTATTTTTCAAAATGGACTTAATTTTTGGATTCAGAATATCGAAATTAGCCTAGGGTGAAATTTTGGTATTTTTCTGAAAACATTCAATTTTTGATGAATAGTGAAACCACTATGTGGTAGTTAAAAAAACTGAATTTTTTCATAAAACTTAATTTTACCTCTTCTGTGAGTGAAATTTCGAAAATCAGAGAGACATGGTAAATATCAAGGACTAAAATGTGGTTCAATGAGATGAAAATAATTTTTGGTGAATAGTAACTTTTTACTTTTATTTACCACGGTTAAAAGTAAATAGGGTAATTAAGGGTAAAAAAGATATTATTATTACCCTAACACATGTCCTAATTCTATTGGACAAGTGTAATTCGACCAAAAACAACCTTATGAATAAAATATGACCATTTAGGCCCACTTGGATTAGATTAGGACATTTATTATTAATTTATTTAAAGGAGGGTTAAATAGTTAAAATCAAAGTTTAATAAGTAAATAATTTTTAATATGGGGTTATACATAAGATAAATTTGACTATAAATATTCATTATAAAGTTAAAAATATTTCCTACATAATGGTATTTTATTTGTAATTTTTAGACATTAAATAATTTAATTTATTTATGACACAACGATGATACAGTAATTATCTTATTAATGAAATATTGACATAATTGATGTTATAAATACCCAAATAAATGTAATTTGAGACTTTTTATGAATTAAAATAATTTTATAGGTTAATATGACATGTTATAATAGATTTAAGTAACTTGTTTCGAACTAATCATTCTGTTATAATTTTCACAAAAATCAATTACTAAATAGTTTCAAAATTAAAATAAAATAGTTTTTAAAACAAATATTATAGTACTAATTGTTATTTTATTCCTAAAAATATAAGGTTCGACCAAATGACTTAGATAAGTCTATATATATTAATAATAAACAACTTGGGGTTCGTTTGTCTTGATATGGTAAGTTTATTAACCTTATAGTGTAAGAAAGCAAGAAGACACGGTAAAAGTTAAATTATCTAATTTAAAGTTAAATCTAAATGATGAGGTTAAAATTGATACCTAAACTTGTCTAAATTCTATTGGATGAGATTATTTCTACCCCTAACCACCTTATATTCTAAATATATCAATTTGGAGCTATTAAAAACCGAATTTGACTTTATAATAAAATAATATTTTTAGTTATTCCAAAGGTGCCCCTCTCCTCCCTTATAAAAGGGAACCTCCTCCCCCTCTTCCTCACACCACTTTGAGCCTTCAAGCTCGGCCAACCCCTGCCAATTTCTTCTCTAAACTTCCCTAGAAACATCCTAGAGGTTCTTATATTCTTCAAAGACCTATTTTAGTGCCCTAAAAGGAGGTCTCAAAGAAGCACTTCAAAGAAGAGGTAATGTCCGTTACCGATTCTTTCATCTTTATTTCTTCTTCCAGTTCTTCTTATTTAGTTGTTTAATTATGAAGTAATACCATCAGTATCATGCACATACTTATATGTTATTATAATTATGAAAAAACCCTATTTCACCATCTATCCATCCTACGGAAAATGAAATCACCGCGCGTGCGTACGTACGGAATACCGTCTCCACACCGTGGTGTAATCTATTTTCCACCACCACCTTACTTGGATGGGTATAATGGTGTAAATAATGACTATATATGACTATTATAAAGTAATATTGATTTTGAAATAGTATACATACACTCCAATACAATTCCACGATCATAGGAATGATATCATCACTCGTGCGTACGTACGGAATACCGTCTCCACGATGTGATGCGACTCGTTCTACATGATCTTCATTTCATAATGATTATATAAATGAATTGAATGAATTAATATGATATATATTACACTAATACCATTCTGGAAATTATGTATCTATAACCTAAAGAGAATAATAAGAATTTATTCGACAAAACACACATAAGAACAAAAAGTAATAAACACCCGAATAACAAGTGGTAATGAAATATTACTAATAAGAAGCTAAGAATATGACCATATATGATATCATAACAATAAGTATGATTCTGGAATAATTAAATAACATTATTTAAATCATTATACAGGAGGTTCGGACACTTACGAAGCAAATCGGACCCAAGGTAAGGGAAATATCACAATCTCATTTTTATCCGAGATTGTTTATACTATGGTATTTACTGGGGTGTATTTTATCATCCACGTCCATGTTCCCTCAATATGTAATATTGTTTACATCCACCTACAATTGTTTAAATCCAATTTTACCCTTCTGTGAGTTTTTAGTAAAGGATATGAAAGGAATCTTTTGTCGTTTTTCGTATGAGGTACTTTTTGACTTTTCCGACAAAAGTACGAGAAGAATGTTGTTTTTAACTTATACGGCATGAATTTATTTTTAAAACATTATTTCCAAGAAGCATCCTTTACATGTTTTCAAGTTTATTTTTAATAAACTTCTTTTAGTTTAAAATTTTATGACATGTTAAGAAAAGAAAATGTTTTTGAAGTAGAAAGGATATTTCCCTCAAGAATGGAGTTCAAGTGTTTTATCAAAATTATTTTCCATCTAAGATAATATAGGGTTCTGTTTCTATCCCTATTCTTGCATTTATTTGATTATGTTGTGATGGAATTATTTTTATGAATTCCTTTGTCTTATATGAATTTTTTTATGATGTCATGATGTTTAAGAATCCCATTTTTATTACATGAGTTATGAAATGATGTATGATTTATGATTTTGTGGCACACATAAGAATGGTATCATTATGAGATAGTTGGGACCTATATCTCCCTCCAATTCATTGGGTAAAGATTTTATATCACATGATATAGACATGGCTGGAACGGTAGGTTATATCGGTTCAGTGAAACAGGACTGAAACGAGGAGTGAACTCGGTTCAGAAATGGACTTTGTCCACTAAGATAGTCTTGGCAATGAGTCTTGACTAATAAGAAATGATTCTCTATGGTTATGTGTGTATGCCACAAAGTTTAATGTATTAAGTTATGATTATTGGGATTACATTTCACTACTATGATTTATCCCATGTTATGATATTATGATCTCTTTTGCAGGTTATGATTTCTAAAATGATATGTTCTTATGAATATGATGTGATAGATATTTCTTTTATTTACCCTTACTGAGTATTTGAGCTCACCCTTTTTTATGTTTTCTTTCCCCATGTCATGAAGAAGGTTATTAAGTAATATATTCCAAAGGGGACTATAGATATGATCAAATAAATGGGAGATAGTGTAGACTCTTTATGAACCAGTTGTTTATGTTTCCCAGTTTCTAAAGACACTATATCTATACGGTCCTTTCGCGGTTTTGTTATATGATGTAATAAGTACGCTTAAGTTTTGAAGTATTAAAAATTTATTTAAAGTATGTGTCGTTATATTTGGTATCAGAGGAAAGGTATAGTCAACCTTTGGAAACTATGATTTGAAATCCTTAGTAAGAACCCTAAGGATAAGTCTAAGCATAGAACACAATCTTAGTGTTTTAGAAATGGCCATTAATAACCTAGGATAAGACCTTAAGTTGGAAATTTTATTCTTGATTATGTGGTTTTCCTATTATAATTATTGTTTCTCACACTATTCTTCTTGGTTTTAGTCAATGGCTGGAACCTGAAGGAACCGTGTTAATATGGAATGTGACGGGAAATGCAATGATTGTCCCCCTGAGCAACCAAAAATTATGGGAGTTGGAATGAAAAATCCTGTAGCCATGCTCACACAACTTTCTCAAGAAATGAATCATTAAGGACTTCCAAACGAGCAAAGGAAGGAGGAACATTCTGTTGAATCCTTCATGAGATAGCGTCCTCCTTCATTCAGCGGGTCTATTGATCCATTAGTTGCTGAACAATGGATTAGTACTACTGAAAAGATATTTTCAGTTCTTCAATGTTCTGAGCATGATAAAGTCATCTTAGCAGTGTATCGTTTGGAAGGTGATGCTGATCAATGGTGGAATCTTATTAAGAATATGAGGCAAAGGGATGAAATTGAGTCCATGTAATGGGATGAGTTCAAGAAGTTATTTTTCAATAAGTACTTTTCTCGTATTCTCCGAAAAAAATGGAGAAAGAGTTTCTTGAACTGAAGCAAAAGGATGATGAATCTGTTGGTACCTATGAAGAAAATTTTACAAGACTTTCAAGGTACGCTTCTGGTATTATTATCCAACCTGAGTGTAAGATCGATCGATTCTTTAGTGGCTTAAAACCAAGTCTTCGAAGGGCCTTATCCATAAGGGACTTCAATAGCTACGAGGAAATCGTTCGATGTGCTCTCAAAGTTTAGATGGAAATTGGAGTAACCCATCAGTCATATGGGTTTGATAAGAAGAGGACAATGGAATTCAAAGGAAAATATAAAGAGAACACTGAAAAGAAGATGATCTTTCCCTTATGCTCAAAGTGTGGAAAGAAACATGGAGGGAGTTTTCTTAAAGGGACAAGTAAATGTTTAAAATGTGGAAAGGAAGGTCATCAGGCATTTGAATGCCGCGATGATGGGAAGAAGATGTCTAATGATGCAAACAAAGGAAGGGATACACAGAATGAACCTACTACACTTCAATGTTTCAAGTGCAGGAGATGGGTCTTTATTCCAATAAATACCCTAATCCAAGGGTTGATGATGATGGTCGACGTCAACAAACTCTTAAGGATAAAGACAAAGGAAAGTAACATGCAATTTCTATCAGCGATGTGGAGTACGATAACGATGTGGTGAAAGGTACACTTACCATCCACTCTAAAGTAGAAAATGTTTTATTTGATTCTGGATCCACCAACTCTTTTATTTCGGAAGAATTTTCTAAGGGTATCACTGTATTACCTCAACAATTAGATGTTTAGTTAGCTGTGACAACACCTAATGGAACAACAGTCGCATCAAAAGTTTATAATTCTTCTCCGATTGAAGTTTGTGGGAAAGTGCTTCCTGCAAATCTTGTGATCCTTCTTATAGTGGAGTTTGATGTGATTCTTGGCATTCATTGGCTTTCTTTATATGGAGCTCATATCAATTTCCAAAGAAGGGAAGTCACATTTCATATTCCAGATAAATCTATGATCGTCTATCGATGAAAGGATGAACATAACCTTCCAGTGGAAATTTATTTCATCTTATGGGTCTTGATTCCACTAAATGAAGGTTATTTATCTCAAATGGTTGGTGAGAAACTCACGATTAATAATATGCCCATTGTACGGGAGTTTGATGATGTCTTTCCGGAAGAATTACCGGGTCTTCCACCAAATTGTGAAGTTGAGTTTTCAATAGAACTCGTACCGGGTGCTTTGCCTATTTCAAATACACCATATAGAATGGCTCCAATTGAGTTGCTGGAATTGAAGAAGAAACTCCAAGAGAATATTGATAAGGGATTCATACGCCCTGGTGCGTCACCTTAGAGAGCACCTGTTCTATTTGTTAAGAAGAAATATGGATCAATGAGACTCTGCATTGATTATCGAGAACTTAACAAGATCACTATCAAGAACAAATATCCTCTCCCACGCATTAATGACTTATTTGACCAACTACGCGGAGCTCAATACTTTTCCAGGATTGATCTTCGTTCAGGGTATCATCAATTAAGGGTCAAAAGGGAGGATATACCAAAGAGGGCTTCCCATACAAGGTATGGACACTATGAATTTATAGTGATGAAATTTTTTCTTACTAATGCCCCTGCTATCTTCATGGATCTGATGAATAGAGTCTTTAGAGACTATCTTGATCAATTTGTGGTAGTCTTTATAGACGATATTCTTGTCTATTCAAAGAGCAAGGAAGAAAATGAAGATCACTTGAGAATTATATTGAAGACCCTGAGAAAGGAGAAGCTTTATGCCAAATTTACCAAGTGTGAATTTTGGCTTCAAAAAGATGCATTTTTGGGTCACATAATCTCAAAAGAGAGGATATCTGTGGATCCAGCAAAAACAGAGGTTATCAAAAGATGGTTGAGACCAACAACAGTAACTGAGATCCGAAGTTTTCTTGGTTTGGATAGATATTATCGACGTTTTGTGAAAGATTTTTCACAATTATCTAATCCACTCACCAAGTTGACTCGGAAAGGAGTTAAGTTTGTCTGGATGGAGGAATGTGAAGAGAATTTCAAGGAGTTGAAAAGAAGGTTATCCAGTGCACCTATGATCACACTACCTTGTAGTGGAGAAAGGTTTGTGATCTATATTGATGCATCCAAGAAGGGATTGGGGTGTGTTCTTATGAAAAATGATATGGTGATAGCTTATGCCTCACAACAGTTGAAAATCCATGAGCATAATTACCCAACTCATGATTTGGAGTTAGCTGCGGTAATCTTTGCATTAAAGATTTGGAGGCATTATCTTTATGGTGAAAGGTGTGATATTAATACTGATCATAAAAGTTTAAAGTATATTTTCACACAAAAAGAGCTGAATATGCATCAAAGAAGATGGTTGGAGCTGATTAAGGATTATGACTGCTCAATCCATTACCACCATGGGAAAGCAAACAAGGTGGGAGATGTATTAAGTCGACAAGACCATGCCAGTTTATCCATGATGAGGATCACAAAAGATCCAATATTTATGGATTTACAAAGGATGGATCTTGGAATTATAATGGAAGGGGAAAATATTATCTTTCTCAAATGAATGTTCAACCATCTATACATGTGAAGATTAAAGAGGCACAGAAAGAAGATGTATAGTTACAAAAGAAGGTGAGAAATGTTCCTGAATTCAACCTTGATTGTGATGGGATAATAATGTTCAGGAATCGGGTTTGTGTTCCTCCCATCCCGGAATTAAAGAAGGATCTGTTGGATGAGGCTCATAGTTCTTCATTCTATATTCATCCTGGAAGCATGAAGATGTATAGGGACCTGAAAGAGTACTTCTGGTGGGATGGCATGAAAAGAGATGTTGTTGAATATGTCTCTCGATGCTTGGGTTGTCAGCAAGTTAAAGCTGAGAGACAGAAGTCTAAGGGGATGTTACAACCATTACCAATACCCGAATGGAAATGGGAAAACATCACTATGGACTTTGTAACAGGACTTCCTAAAACATCCAAAGGAAATAATGCTATTTGGGTCATAATTGATCGTCTTACCAAGTCTGCACACTTCATTGCTATTAAAGAGGATTTCTCTCTGGATCAGCTTGCCAGGATATATGTAAAGGATGTGGTAAGATTTCATGGAGTACCACTTTCTATTATATCTGATCGGGATCTGAGATTTACCTCGATGTTCTGGCGAAGTCTTCAGTATACTCTGGATACAAAGTTGAGTTTCAGCACTGCTTATCATCCTCAGACAGATGGTCAGTCTGAGAGAACAATTCAAACCCTAGAAGATATGTTGAGAGCTTTCTCTTTGGATTTCAAAGGTGGTTGGGATCAACACCTACCTTTGGTGGAATTTTCTTATAATAATAGCTTTCACTCCAGTATTCAGATGGCTCCTTATGAAGCTCTCTATGGAAAGAAATGCAGGACTCCAACTTGCTGGGATGAAGTTGGGGAAAGAAATCTATTAGGACCTGATCTCGTTGATGAAATGGCAGAAAATGTCAGATCTATTCAACAACACATAAGAGCAGCTAAGAGTCGACATAAAAGTTATGCTGACAACCGAAGAAAAGACCAAGAGTTTGAAGTAGGTGATAAGGTGTTCTTATGAATATCTCCCTGGAAGAGAGTCATGAGATTTAGAAAGAAGGGGAAGTTGAGCCCTAGATATATCGGTCCTTTCGAAATACTGGATCGTGTTGGGAAGGTAGCTTACCGATTGGCGCTTCCACCGAATCTCTCTCAAGTTCACGATGTGTTCCATGTATCTCTCCTAAGAAAGTACATACCTGATCCTTCACATGTACTTAGCTCAGAAGTTGTACCACTGGAGCAAGATCTTTCTTATGAAGAACAGCCGATATAGATTCTTGGATCGTAGCGAAAAAGTCCTACGAAGCAAGACCACTCGATTGGTGAAAGTTTTATGGAGGAACCACCAATTAGAAGAATCTACATGGGAGATTGAGGATATGATGAGGGAGATGTATCCTCATCTGTTTGTTACAAAGTGACGAATTTCGAGGGAGAAATTCATTTTAAGGGGGGTAGAATGTAACACCTGAGACTTTTATGTGAAATATTTTGTTTTTATGTTATATAAATCATCAAAGTAATCTTTCACTACACACAACACTAGATTGTCTTACTTTACACGCAACCACGGCCTTCCTCGATAGCTTGTGTCATACGCAATACCGAGTTTCACTAAACAATGATATGCTATTAAAATATTATTAAAACTAGCCGTTATGAATAGTAATAACCACCTTTTGAAATTTTATAAATTTTATTTTTCAAAATTGACTTCATTTTTTGATTCGGAATATCGAAATTATCCTAGGATGAAATTTTGGTAATTTTCTGAAAACTTTCAATTTTTGATGAATAGTGAAACCACTAAGTGGTAGTTAAAAAAACTGAATTTTTCATAAAACTTAATTTTACCGCTTCTGTGAGTGGAATTTCGAAAATCTGAGAGACATGGTTAATATCAAGGACTAAAATGTGGTTCAATGAGATGAAAATAATTTTTGGTGAATAGTAACTGTTTACTTTTATTTACCACGGTTAAAAGTAAATAGGGTAATTAAGGGTAAAAATGATATTATTATTACCCTAACACATGTCCTGATTCTATTGGACATGTGTAATTCGACCAAAAACAACCTTAGGAATAAACTATGACCATTTAGGCCTACTTGGAATAGATTAGGACATTTATTATTAATTTATTTAAAGAAGGGTTAAATAGTTAAAATCAAAGTTTAATAAGTAAATCATTTTCAATATGGGGTTATACATAAGATAAATTCGACTATAAATATTCATTAGAAAGCTAAAAATAGTTCCTACATAATGGTATTTTATTTGTAATTTTTAGACATTAAATAATTTAATTTATGTTTGACACAACGATGATTCAATAATTATCTTATTAATGAAATATTGACATAATTAATGTTATAAATACCCAAATAAATCTAATTGGAGACTTTTTATGAATTACACTAATTTTATCGGTTAATATGACATGTTATTATTGATTTAAGTAACTTGGTTCGAACTAATCATTCTGTTATAAGTTTCTCAAAAATCAATTACTAAATAGTTTCAAAATTGACATAAAATAGTTTTTAAAACAAATATTATAGTACTAATTGTTATTTTATTCCTAAAAATCTTAGGTTCATCCAAATGAATTCGATAAGGCTATATATATTAATAATAAACAACTTTGGGTTCCTTTGGCTTGATATGGTAAATTTATTAACCTTATAGTGTTAGAAAACAAGAAGACACGGTAAAAGATAAATTATCTAACTTAAAGTTAAATCTAAATGATAAGGTTAAAATTGATACCTAAACTTGTCTAAATTCTATTTGATGATAGGATTTAGACCCCTACCCACCTTATCTTCGAAATATATCTATTTGGAGCTATTAAAAACCTAATTTGACTTTATAATAAAATAATATTTTTAGTTATTCCAAAGATGCCCCTCTCCTCCCTTATAAAAGGGCACCTCCTCCCCCTCTTCCTCACACCACTTTGAGCCTTCATGCTCGTCCAACCCCTGCCAATTTCTTCTCTACACTTCCCTAGAAACATCCTAGAGGTTCTGATCTTCTTCAAAGACCAATTTTAGTGCCCTAAAAGGATGTCTCAAAGAAGCACTTCAAAGAAGAGGTAATGTCCGTTACCGATTCTTTCATCTTTATTTCTTCTTCCAGTTCTTCTTCTTTAGTTGTTTAATTATGAAGTAATAACATCAGTATCACGCACATACTTATATGTTATTATAAGTATGAAAAAACCCTATTTCACCATCTATCCATCCTACGGAAAAAGAAATCACCGTGCGTGCGTACGTACGGAATACCGTCTCCACACCGTGGTGTAATCTATTTTCCACCACCACCTTACTTGGATGGGTATAATGGTGTAAATAATGACTATATATGACTATTATAAAGTAATATTGATTCTGAAATAGTATACATACACTCCAATACAATTCCACGATCATAGGAACGATATCATCACTCGTGTGTACGTACGGAATACCGTCTCCACGATGTGATGCGACTCGTTCTACATGATCTTAATTTCATAATGATTATATAAATGCATTGAATGAATGAATATGATATATATTGCACTAATACCATTCTGGAAATGAGGTATCTATAACCTAAAGAGTATAATAAGAATTTATTCGACAAAACACACATAAGAACAAAAAGTAATAAACACCCGAATAACAAGTAGTAATGAAATATTACTAATAAGAAGCTAATAATATGACCATATATGATATCATAACAATAAGTATGATTTTGGAATAATTAAATAACATTATTTAAATCATTATACAGGAGGTTCGGACACTTACGAAGAAAATCGGACCTAAGGTAAGGGAAATATCACAATCTCATTTTTATCCGAGATTGTTTATACTTTGGTATTTACTAGGGTGTATTTTATCATCCACGCCCATGTTCCCTCAATATGTAATATTGTTTAAATCCACCTAAAATTATTTAAATCCAATTTTACCCTTCGTTGTGTTTTTAGTAAAGGATATGAAAGGAATCTTTTGTCGTTTTTCATACAAGGTACTTTTTGACTTTTCCGACAAAAGTACGAGAAGAATGTTTTTTTAACTTATATGGCATAAATGTATTTTTAAAACATTATTTACATGAAGATTCCTTTAAAAGTTTTCATGTTTAGTTTTAATAAACTTCTTTTAGTTTAAAATTGTATGACATGTTAAGAAAAGAAAATGTTTTTGAAGTAGAATGGATATTTTCCTCAGGAATGGAGTTCAAGTGTTTTATCAAAATTATTTTCCATCTATAATAATATAAGGTTCTGTTTAAATCCCTATTCTTACATTTATTTGATTATGTTGTGATGGAATTATTTTTATGAATTCATTTATCTTATATGAATTTTTTTATGATGGCATGATGTTTATGAATCCCATTTTTATTACATGAGTTATGAAATGATGTATGATTTATGATTTTGTGGCACACATAAGAATGGTATAATTATGATATGGGTGGGACCTATATCTCCCTCCAATTAATTGGTTAAAGATTTTATATCTCATGAGATAGACATGGCTGGAACGGTAGGTTATACTGGTTCAGTGAAACAGGACTGAAACGAGGATTGAACTCGGTTCAGAAATGGACTTTTTCCACTAAGATAGTCTTGGAAACGAGTCTTGACTAATAAGAAATGATTCTCTATGATTATGTGTGTATGCCAAAAAGTTTCATGTTTTAAGTTATGATTATTGGGATTGCATTTCACTACTATGATTTATCCCATGTTATGATATTATGATCTCTTTTGCAGGTTAAGATTTCCAAAATGTTATGTTCTTATGAATATGATGTGATAGATATTTCTTCTGTTTACCCTTACTGATCATTTGAGCTCACCCTTTTGTATGTTTTCTTTCCCCAGGTCATGAAGAAGGTTATTAAGTAAGATATGCCAAAAGGGACTATAGAACTGATGAAATAAATGGGATACAGTGTAGACCCTTTATGAACCAGTTGTTTATGTTTCCCAGTTTCTAAAGACACTATACCTATATGGTCCTTTCGTGGTTTTGTTATATGATGTAATAAGTACGCTTCAATTTTGACATATTAACAATGTATGTAAAGTATGGGTCGTTATAGTGTAAGTAGGGTTTGATCCTAATAATAATATTATCCCACCCAATGATACCATGTGACAAGCATTATAAGATAAAAAACTTGCGCAAGTGTTATAAACAATGAATGGTAGCAATAATTTATAAAGGTGCATCTTTTAAATGAAAATAGTTTTCAAAGAGGGTAACTTTAAAGAATAGGTATTTTTAAATAAAACTTGTAAGCTACATAATTTTCTATCCAAACACAACATAATCCAAATACAAAATCCAAATTTTCAATGAGCACTCAAAACGGAAACACCCCTCAGAACTAGTTAGTTGTGAGCCCCATGTACCTCACATCTTGTTGTGGAGGTAACCATAAAAATATATGTTCTCTTAAATGAGCCACTTATAGGGGAATCAACAATTAACTATTGGTCCCCAAAATCATCATAATCATCGTATTTTAGTGTTTTTAACATCAAATCTTCTGAGTGAAATAGGGAAAAAACACTCTGGATCACTAGCATACTATTACACGTTCAACCACCTAGATACCTGGGTTTCCCTCTTTGTGCTCAAAAAAAGTTCCAAATGCCACCAATTTCCCTTCAGAAATAAAAAATACCATTTTTGGTCATTCACACTGAAAAAAAAATATCTAAATATTCTTTTCACCATTTTTGTAAATCAAACAGATGCTTAGAATTTCCATTAAACTATTTTACAAGTTATAACAAAACATTACAAAAAAATCCATTTAAAATAGATATTTTAACACAAAATTTATATCAATATTACACCAAACTGTAATTTTTATCACTAAAACATTATTATAAATCCATTCCATTAATTTTAAAACAACATCAATTGGTACAACATGGAATGCACAGGTAAAAACATCCATTTTCACAAAAAATTGGCCTTTAAAAATCAACCGCTTACGAAATGATACCAAAAAAAGTTTTCACACTAAAAATAATGATATAGAAACATAAAAGAAATATAAATATAGAAATATATCTCATTATACAATTCATACACATGTAATCACCTACCATATATCTCAAAACCCTCAAATCCGTGTGCGGAACTTCAATCGCACCACCGTTGCAACACAAAGAAGTAAAAACAAACATAAAACCACAATATTGGACCAAGAAACTCCAAATAAAACCCTCAGTTTGAATACATACAATATTTAAATTAATAACATCAAGAATAATATAAGAAATCCTATGAAAATGAAAGAAATCCTAAGAAAATGGATGAAACCCTAATCAAATTGGAGTAGGATGGAAGGAACCCCACTAACATGAGAGATATTGAATAAATCGCCCCAAATACACCAAATATTGACTTTAAAAGCAACCAAAACTGATAGGCAGGCTTTAATGAGGATGAGCAGGTCACATGGGGACTAAAATGGGGGAAAAATAGTGAAAATTGAATGATTTATGGATGAAACGAATTACCTTCTCAAATATGGATGATTTGAGAAACCCTAAGAACTTTTTCCATCATTAATTTTGAAAATGAGCTCTAAAGAGGGATAAACTAACATCGAGGAGATCTTTGATCTATTGGATTTGTGTGGGAGGTGGAATCGCCTAAAAAATAAAAAATGAATGAGATATTAAAGAGTTAAAAAATTTAAAGTGTGAAATGGGCTCAACGGTTGGCCCAATGCCTAACTAAATCACCCAAATCCAAAAATTATAATGAGTTCCTAAGTGGTCGAAATGGATATAGTGGTTTGAATAGGTTAAGATAGGTCAAGTAGGAATTTTAATGGATGAAAAATGTTGAAAAATGAATGAGTTATAAAAGAAACGATTTTTTAAAAAAAATCTTGATATGGGCTCACGGTTGGACCCAAATCATGAAAAACCACCATTCCCTCAAAAAATGCATGGGAATCCCCTGAAAAAATATATAAATTAAATGAAAAAAAACATTAAAATAATTCATGGATGTGACAATTCTCCCCACCATAAAAACTTTTTTCCCTCTTAAAGTTACGTTGAAGCCTGATCAGATAAGAAAAATGGAAACGGCTCTTCGACCCATGACTTCCTCTCCCATGCATCATGCTCATCAGTCCCATGTTTCTACAATAATTGAAATGGAGGAATAGTATTCCCTCGAAGAACTTAATCTTGGGATTCCACAATATTCACTGGTCTCTCAACCACAGACAGATCAGTCTCTATATCAAACTCCTCCAAATTCAGCACATGGGATAGATCTGGGTTGTACTTCTTTAGTTGTGAGACATGGAAATGTCATGGATAGATAAAAACTGAAAAAGTAAAGATAACCTATATTCAACCTTTCCAATCCTCTCTACAATCTCAAATGTTCCAACATACCTCAATGTTATTTTTCCTTGCTTTCCCAAATGGCGATGATCTAAATGAGGGGCCACATTCAAAAACACTCGATCACCCACCAAAAAGTCTTGATCTCGACACCTATGATCAACATAGGATTTCTGGTGACTCTGATCTATCAATAAATTCTTCCTGATCAACATGATCTTCATAGAAGTCTCCTGAACAAGATATGGTCCCAACAGTGAGGTCTCACCTAACTCATCCCAACACCGGGGTGATTGACAAAGACGACCATAGAGCACCTCAAAGGGAGCCATTTGGATTGAGGATTGGTAGCTGTTATTATAAGAGAACTCAACCAATCCCAAATGGCTATCCTAGGAACCTCCAAACTCTAAATCACATGCATGGATCATGTCCTCCAAAATATGATTCTCTCACTCTGTCTGACCATCTATTTGAGGGTTGTTTGTTGTTCTCATTTTAATTTGAGACCCCAAGGCCTTTTAAAGGCATTCCCAAAACTGAGAAGTGAAACATGGGTCTCTATCTGAGATAACTAAAGATGGAATACCATGAATACTTACCACATCATGAAGATACAATAGGACCAACATATCAACATTAGTTGTATCCTTGATTGGAATGATGTGGTCTGATTTGGTTAGACGATCAATCACCAACCAAATGGAATTATTACCGCTAGGTGTACGAGGTAGTACAACAATGAAGTCCATGGAGACCTCATTCCACTTCCATGTAGAAATGGGTAATGGATGAAGCAAACTAGAGGGCCTTTGGTGATCCACTTTCACATACTGACATGTGTAGTATGTTAACATGAAGTAAGCTATGTCTCATCTCATACCTATCCAAAAAAACTATCATCACACGTCATAATACATCTGGGTGGCACCCGGATGGATAGAACACTGATACTGGTGGCTATCATGCATCACCACCTTCCGTCGAGACGATGGCACTACCGAACAGCCTTTGAAGCACAAGATTCCCTTTGGAGACGGTGACCAATCAGAAGACGTCTCCCCACCATGAAGAAATATCCTTGACTACTTAAAAATATCATCACTATGATTTTCTCCCTGAATCAACTCCAAGAGAGATGGTTTCAACTAAATTCTCATCAAGAACACACCTCCACTATACTCCTTGGTCTCCACATGCATATGAGTAAAGATCCCCATTAGTGTCCACTCATCACTAGACTTCATCAAGGTTTGCATTGGTACTTTTCTACTCAAATAATCCTCCACTACATTTCCCTCTCTTGGGGTATAGACAATGTCAATGTTGAACCCCTACATGTACTCGATCCAGTGGTATTGCTTTATATTGAGATATTTCTGAGAGAAGATGTAGGAAAAGATTTTGTGATCAAAATAGACCATGAACATCTCCCCAAAGAGGTAGTGGTTCTATTTTTTCAAAAAATACATCACAGCTTCTAGCTCAATGTCATGGGTCGAGTAATTATTTTTGTGTGGTTGGAGTTGGTGAGAACCATACACCACCATGTGATCACCCTATATAAGCACACGACTGAGACCCATACCTAAAGAGTCGCAATACACCACATACCCTTTTCTATCCTATGAAAAAATTGGCATGGGGCGGTAGTAAACCCACCCTTCAGCTCCTCAAAGGATGCCTGAAATTTTGGGGGCCATACAAACATCACCCCTTTCTGGGTGAGCGTGGTCATGGGAAAATCCATCCGAAAGAAATGCCGAACAAAACACCTATAGTAACTAGTAAGGTTACAGAATCTTCTGATCTCAGACACGTTCATTGGATTCTCCCATGACATAACCACACTGATCTTTTCAAAATTTACCAAAACTCCCTTCTCTGATATCACATTCCCTAGACACTTCACCTCCCTGATCTAGAAGTTTTACTTGGATAGATTTTCATAAAGTCGGTGATCCCACAAAGTTCCCAACACGATCCTCAGATGATGCTCATGCTCTTCCTCATATCCAGAGTAAACCAAGATGTCATCCATTAATACCACAATGAATCATTCAACATATTTGTGAAACACTTTATTCATGAGTTCCATAAATATTGCTAGAGCGTTGGTTAATCCAAAGGGCATGACCAAGTAATAAAAGTGTTCATACCTAATTCAGAAGGATGTCTTCGGGATATCAAACTCTATAACCCTGAGTTGATGGTAACCCAAACACAAATATATTTTAGAAAACCAAATTTCCCTCTTCAACTAATCAATCAATTCATCTATTTAGGGCAAACAATTTTTGTTCTTTATGTTTACCTAATTCATCTTCTAGTATTCAATACACAACCAGATGGACCCATCAGCCTTCTTTGCAAAGAGAACAGGAGGGGCCCAAGGGGAGACTCTCAGGAGAATGAATCCTTTGGTTTATAAATCATCTAGTAGAATATTTAACTCCCTCAATTCAGTGGGGTCCATAAGATATGAGAGAATATATATCTGCTATGTTCCTAGTGCCAAATCGATCGAGAGAACTCCATGTCCGGCTTAGGGGGAAAGCCTAAAAAATCAGCTGATAATACTTATGAGAACTCATCCACTACATGAGGTAACACACCCATTGAAGAACAAATGTTGTCCTATAGTTTGAGAAATGGTAACTGAAATATAATATTCCCCAACTCTGGGAGTGGAGGTCCTGCACGACCCGACCGAGGATCCCATTCCCCATGAAAAACCTACAAATTGCCATCATGTTCTGTGAAACTCACTCTCTGCTTATAGCAATCAATGTGCACCTGAAATCGTGCCAGCCAATCCATGACAAGTATCATGTAAAATAGATCCATATATAAGACCATTAGGTCTCACTCCATCTCAACCCCGGACATGGAAAGTGCACATAACAGGCCTTGCATCAGAAGCCACTGAAGAAAACTACTTGGAAGGTTGGCCTCTGCTTCCACTCACCTTCTTTCCTTACTCCCCCACTTTTTTTCTTCTTATAAGATCTGCCACTACCCATACTTGATATCATCCCAGAAAAAACATCCCTCCCCTTTCGGTTGATCTCCACCATACATGCCCGGTAACCCACCTCTACCTAGGTTTTTAGCATGAACAGGAAGACCTGGGAATATATCTATGGCCATAGACCCATCTCGAACATCTGGGCCTTCATCTTATCATTGGAGAATATTTAGAGAGAATATCGGACCAACTCAGAAAAATAGTTGGCATAATCAATCATAGAAATACCCTCTGAACAAGAACCATAAAATCTCTAAATCGAGAATATGCCAAAACATCTGGTCAGTACTGGTAATTGAAGATAACCTTGAAGTCCTTCCAGCTCTTCTGCTCGTTATTTCTATCTAAAAGCACTAATTCCCACCACCGTCTGCTGGGACCCTCTAATAGGAAAGAGGCGCATTTCACCCTGACCTCCTCAGGTGTGTCTAGGAACACAAACTTGCACTCGATCTTTTCGAGCCACTCCTCCGCTTCCTAGGGTCATGTGATACCTTAGAAGGTATGACGCTTGTTTTTTAGAAACTCTTGGGGTTTTTACTTACTAGGACCAGTCTAGTATTCCCTAACCGAAGATGGAATAGGAGATGATCTCTGTCCTAAGCTTGGATAGCCCGAACCAAAGCCTCTTCTAGCCTCTGATTAAGCTTTGAGGGAGAACTCTCTCTAGCATCCTCCCGTGGGTGTATGGGAACATTCCAGGGAGGCAAGTAGATAAAAAATACAACCTTCAAACGAACAAAAATCAGTAAAAAGACTTTGAAAATTCCATCAATAACATAAAATATAAATAATTCAAACTCATTAAAACAATAAAATAAACAACTACTTCACCCCCACCAGATGTCCACGCATAGTCTGAGACCACACATCTCACTTAGAAGTGAATCCAAACAAACAATTCCAATGTCCCATGGTGACTCAATGTTTATCATAAGAGGTGTGGGTAGGCACCCTATTGGAGACCAAAACTTTGATCCCTAACAGTCCTAGCTCTTATCTGGCCCAACTCATCCCAAAATAATAATATAATCGAAAGACATTAACCTTATCTAATACCATCTTTTAACGAACTGAATCTAACGGAAATTATTACAGGCACCAAAATCGACCCATCATAAGGATCGAAGGGAATTACCTATCCCCATGGGTTATAACTAGTTCCCGATAATCATAAATAATGGTTTCGGAACAATTTACCCCAATTAGGATACATAAGACAACAAAAAACGATCAATAAAACAAATTTGAAAATTCATGCAAAACAAGCCTTAATTAAAAAATCGGAATTGAATACCAAGATTTTAACATGACAAAATTGGTTCCAAACTACAAAATTAGTAGAAAATACAACCCAAAGGCCACCACAAGACAATGGGTCATCACCCACAAGCCATCTCCACAACACTGCACAACAGAAGCCACTAGCAACCCAAACCACCATCTCCAAAAGAATTTCCCTTACCTATCTCAAACATTACCAAGTCTACATACACAAAAAGGTGTAAGTATGGTGTTAGCCTTATCCAAATAGGATCCCACTATTATTCCATGTGACAAACATTATAAGATAAAAATAATGCAAGTGTTATAAACAAAGAAAGCTTGCAATAATTTCTAAAGGTCGATATTTTAATTGAAAATAGTTTTCAAAGAGGGTAACTTTAAAAAATAGTTAATTATAAATAAAACATTTAAGCTACTGAATTTTCCATCCAAACACACCATTATACAAATATAAAATCCAAATAGTCAATGAGCACTCAACACGAGAACACCCCTAGGATCTAGTTAGTTGTGAGCCCCATGTACCTCGCATCTCGGCGTGAAAGTGACCAAAAAAAATATATGTTATCATGCACGAGACACTAGTAGGGAAATAAACCATAACCTATTATTCCCAAACATCATAATCATTATAGTTTTTTTATAGTTTTCAACGTCAAACTTGCTAAGTGAAATAGTGACAAAACAACTCTAGATCACTGGCATGCTAGTACACGTTCACCCACCTAGATACTTGGGTTTCCATCGTTGTGGTCAAAAAAGTTCCACATGCTAGAATATTAAATTTACACTTAAAATACCAGTTATTATCATACACATTCAAAACAATAGCTAAAAATTCTTTTCACCATTACTATAACTCAAACAAATGCTTAGAATTTCCATAAAACAATTATACAAGTTATAACAAAACATTGAACATAAAATCCATTTAAAATAAATATATTAACACAAAATGAAAACCAATATTACCCCAAACCATAATTTTCATCACTAAAACATTTTTACAAATCCATTCCATTAATTATAAAAACAACACCAACTGATACGACATGGAATTCACAAGTACAAACACCCATTTTCACACAAAATTGGCACTTAAAAATCAATCGCTTAACAAATACTACTAAAAAAAGTTTTCACACTAAAACTATTGGGATAGGAACATAAAATAAATATAAATCCATAATTATAACTCATTATACAATTCTTAAATATGGAATCACCTTCCATATATCTCAAAATCCTTAAATCCTTCTGTAGAACATCAACCACACCATCATTGCACCACAAAAGAGTGAAAAAAAAACCTAAAACCACAATATTGGACCAAGAAACTCAAAAAAAACTCTAGGATATATTTTCTAAATTATGGAAATTGGGGAATTCAAGAATAATAGAAGAAACCCTACGAAAATGGAAGAAACCCTAATCAAAGGGAGGAGGAAGGAAGGACACCCACTTACTTGAGATATCTCAAAGAAATCTCCCCAAATACGCCAAATATTGAATATCCAAGAAACCAAAACTAATAGGGAGACTCGCATGAGGATGATGAGGTCAAATGATAATTAAAATGGGGGGAAAAGAGTGAAAATTGAATTATTTATGGATGAACAAAATTACCTTCTCAAATATAGATGATTTGAGAAACCCTTCGAAATTTCGCCATTATCCGTGATGCAAATGAGCTCCAAAGAGGGAGACATGAAAATTGGGGAGTGCCTAGGTCTGTTAGATTAAAGTGAGAGGTGGAATCGTAGAAAAAAATTAAAAAATGAATGAGATATTAATGATTTTTTTAAAGTAGGAAATGAGCGCACGGGTTGGCACAATACCTAACTAAATCACCCAAATCAAAATGATAATGAGTTCATAAGGGGTAAGAATTCATATGGTGGTTTGAATAGGTTAGGGGAGGCTAATTAAGAATTGGAATGGATGATTTTTTTTAAATGAAGTAATTATAAAAGTGATTTTTTTTTCTAAATCTAGAAATGGGCTCACGGTTGGGCCCAAATCATGAAAACCCACCATTTCCTCCAAAAATGCATAGGAAACCCCCACAAAAGAGAAAGAAAATAAATTACATGAAAAATAACGTTAAAATAAGTCATGTATGTGATGTTAATCCATATGAATTAAGGTTGATTACTTACTATACCTTATTTTCCACAATGAGCATAGCTCAGCTGGGCTTAGGGAGTTATGATGCTCAACTTATTCAAATCACAAATCTCCATTAGCTAGGGAAATTATATTATGTAAGACATGATGAGTTGAATGAAATAAATATCCCATTTATAAAGGAATCTACCATTGGCCCAGTCCTAAAGGTATGATTAAACAATGGTAACTCTAATTCCTACTACAACCAGGATACATAAAAATTCTCCTCATGACTCATTCTAAAATATCTACTATCGCAATGCCTACACATATGCCCTATCAACAGGATGCTAAAATGTACAGGTTAAAAGAAGTATGTGTATTTTTATTCCTATAATAAGAATTATGGGTAGGATTCCTCATAATGTATCAATCCACTCCTCAAAAAATTAATTACCTCCTAGAATTGCTGCAAATATTGAATTTCCTTATTATATAGCTTCAGAAAATAAGCTGTTACTGATCATTGGGAAGAATAACCTTAGATACATACAGAAGAATACACCCATGAGATCCCATTATTTTTTACATGAATATAATTAACCTATCATCAGTTTGTTAGGGTAACTGGTTCTGTATCAGGATTAGGAAGAGTATTGGGAACATATCTTAAATCTATAAGAGAGTCCCAAAGTTGGAAACAATTCCCACCAAAAGGGTGTGATGTGCCTGACCTACATCCTATAGACAAATGTGATTACCTAAGTGTCATTGAGTCTTAACCCCCAATAGACCACCTGCCTTTGGAAACCAGGTTTATACCTTGTTATGGTTGAGGGAGTTGTTGGGAGTTTCCATTGAGAATGATGATAGTGGTTATGCAAGAAAAAACACCCATAATCGACCACCAAGCCCAACGAAATCCACCTTGAATGAGGGCTTCTTAGTCATCTCTTACCCATAAAAATAGTAACACAATCCAAACATAGTATTTAATGTAAAAAATCATAAAATCATTTTTTCATGTAACATACAATATCAAAAACATTAAATATATATGAGAAAAATAACAAAATATTGGGGAGTTACATTTATGCTCACCCCTTTATTAAATTCTTATTATTTCAGTTATGAAGATGAGTATTATTCCTGACATGTCGAGAAGGAGGTTTAAAGATGTACAATTTTGGAGAAAATTTCATGATTATTGTAAAATAAATTATTTATATAGCTAATCCTTTAAGACACTTACCATTCTCTTCTTTGTATTGTGCATAAGTTTATAAGGTGAAAGTAATATTGATATATAAAAATGAATTATGTGTTTCTATCTAGATCAGGTTATTATATTTGGTATCAAAGTAGGTTTTAGTTATTTTTTAGGATTATTTTAGTTATTTTTTTAGGGATTATGATGGGATAAATTTAGTGAAACCCCTAAAGATAAGATTAAGGGATAGATCTAAGTATAAGATAACAAACTATTTATTTAATGTTGATATTTTTTTGTTTTCCTAGAAATTAAATCCATGTTCGGATGATACAAGTGGATACATGCTCTAGTATGTTTGTACCATTGAGTAATAACCCTGAAAAGGGAGTTTTCGGTATTAACTCAATGTTCACCTAATGCACAAAAAGGAGTTCTAACAACACACATTCTTTGACACATCTGGGTTAAATGATTTGTTTAATAAAATTATCTTTATAATCCATTATGAAATATTTATTATGTTATGTATTTTAGATAATAATTATGAGAGAACCTAATCTAGAGAAAACAAGATGGAATAATGTGTGATTTTGGGTGAATTAAATTCTAATTAGATGGTTTTCATGATTTTTAAATTTCAATATTGAGATATCACGAGATAATTTATTATAATCCTATTATAATGTTAATTTTTCATCACTCATGATAACCCATTTTTGTGTTATTAATGGGTTAAGTCTAAAGGAATCATGTTAACGATGTGTGTCCTGGATAATGTGGATGATATCTAAATAATAAACCTAATGATATAAGATCTAGATTTAGAGAAAATTTAATTATTCTAAACCACCTATTAAGAATTATGGTGAATGAAATGAACTATTTGAGTTTGGAAACACCACAAAAACGATAATTATAGACACTTATGGGATTTCATGTGAGGAATATGATGAATGAAATAAGATTAAATTTCCTTTGTGTTAGCAATGTGGGAAGAAATATCCAAGGTTATGTATCCAAGGAACTGAAACATGTTTTATATATAGAAAAGGAGGATGCCGAGTAAAAAATTATGAAGGAAAAATGAAGAGTTTGGTCAATATAATGGAGGGAAATAATGTTCATCCTATGGTACCATGGGTAGATAAATGTCTAAATTGTGGAATATATGTACATTATGTAATTAAATTCCATAATCCCATGGATAAAAAGGGTGAGTTTCATCTTAAATTTCCAAGAAAAAGGAAATGATATATGGTCTATATAGCCACAAATAATAAAGAGAGTTTCAAAAATGATGTAGATGAGTAATACCAACCATCCACTCAAGAACTGTAAGTGTTGTATTTGTATCACGTTCAACCCACTCCTTCATACCTATAATGTTTTTTAAGGATATAAAACCATCACCTCAATTACTAGATATTCAATTTTTAAAAAAAATTCTAGTGGTGTGAATATTTTATCCCCAGATTATTTTTATAGGAATGTGGTTTGTGAAAATCATATTACCCTTCCTTTAGTAAAATTTAATGTGATTTTGGAAATGTATTAGTTCTTGTCGCATAAAGGAAAATCATTTGGAATAATAAGATAAAATTTCATATTAACCATGTATAGTCAATAATTTTATGGATGATTATGAACACACTATAGAATGAAATTATAAAATTTGGGTCTTGATAGTAAATAATGATAGACTCTTGGCTCAAATTGTTGGAGAAAAACTCAATATTAGGGTTAAGCTTGTTCTGGGGAGAAAGATAAGATTATAAGTTTGTAAGGTTGATGTATATATAGAATGTATACAAAAATTCATGTCAATATTTTAGATACCCTTATATATTACCATTGATAAATATCAATTAAAATTGTGATGATGTAATTTATTTTAAGGCAGATAATGTAACACCCCAAGATTTTAGAATATATTTTTATAAATTAATATTGTATTTGAAAAAAACAAACTAAAAATCTTTTTCATATATTAGATGAATATTATTATGAAAATTTATAAATAATAAAATCACTAAAAAATAAATATATTTTAATCAATTATAAATTCCTAGAAAATAGGATTAAGAATACTTAATATTTTAAAAAACCATTTTTCAGTACGTCTAGTTTTTTTTAGATATTTTAATTTCATCTAAATTATAAATTTATATATTTTAAAATTTAATTTTGTAAGAAAAATTTTATTTTTGAATTTATTATTTCAAATTTATCATATTAGTAATTTTTAATTTTTTCTAAAATAATTTATTTTTATATGAATAGTAAGAAATTGTCGATTTTGTTAATACCATCAGTTTTTTGACATTATCATAATAAAATAATGAATTAAATGTATTTGAAAAATATATATATATAATATATACTTTTTAAAGTAAAGTATATGATTGAAGAAAATGTTGAAATTTTAAAACCCATGTTAGATGTTTTGGAATCTTAGGAAATATTTTACTCTAAAAATTCCTTTTATTCACTTATATTAAAAATAATTTTTCATCACATTTAAAAAATATTTGCTTATATTAAAATTACAATTCATGAAATTATTCTCTTATATTAAAAATTATATTACTAGGAAGGCATTCAATAGAAAGTTTAAACTCTCCACGTGAGTAATTCTTTCTCCTTAAAAATTTCTTTTTAAATATTCATCTTACAAATGTTTTTATCCATGAATATATTATAAAATTTTTATTATTAAAACAATTAAATTTTATTATACTTATGTAATATCAATTTCTACATTATTCAAAAATCATTAGAAAAAAAATAAAACTTTATCATGCATACGTGAAGACTACCGCCTCCCAGAATGATGGGTTTGAGTTTTTATCACAGCCTTTCATGTATGATCAAAAAGGGGAATTTAATATATTAATATAATATTCATAAAATTATTAATATATTTAAAATTATAAATCATACCCTATCTTGATATTTTTCTTAGTAAATTAAAGTGTCGCTCGTGTGTACGTGAGGCCTACGGTATTCACGAAAGTAGCATATTTTATTTTTCACTTTATTATATTATTATTTATAAAAATATCTTAAAATAAAATTGAACACATAAAAACATCAAAATAATAACATTTTTATTTTTTTGATAATGATATTATTCCAAAGGAATCACTTTGGTATCCATACTCACTCATAGATTATATATTATTTTTGTTGGATCAGTTTAACCACCTATTAAACATTACTCTAAATTTCTATCATGGGAAAATAAGGAAATGTAAATATTGGTGATAATGTAAAATAATAAGTAAATAATTCTTTTCAGGAATGGTAATTGTAATATCTAACCCTTTATTAAGACACCACCCCTCATTTGTGAAAATCTCCAAAATAAGTTCATCACCAACTTCATCATCAATATTCACAACTAAATTATTTATAATATGGAATTGGAACATTATAAATCATTATAAAACATCTATTAAAATACCTATAAGGTTCTCAAAGTGATTAGTTTTGAATCCATCAACACCACCTTTACGAACCTAGTCTTAAGCAAACAATTGATATTATTAACATCCAATGATAAAAATAAAATATGACTGACTAATATAATTTAAAAGATGATTATAAATGAAGTTAATAGAAGTTTATAAATATGAAAAATATTATGAAATGGTTTATTAAGATATTTAATTTTTTTATATAATATATTCAAGTGCTTTTATGGAAGTTGGGAATTAATGTAAGGATTTTCTCATTTAATTGACTACTACAACATGACATTTTATAAGGGATAAAAACTAGTATTAACAATGCTAGAAAAGCGCTTTTAATGATGGCATAGATAAGGGGGGTCCCCTTTATTAGCGCTAAAAAGTGCACTGATAAAGGGAGTCCTTTATCAGTGCATTTCAGAGCTCTGATAAACGGGACCCCCTATTATCTACGCCAACATTAACAACGCTTTTGTAGCACTGATAAAGGGGTTCCTTTATCAGCACTACCTTGAGCGTAGATAATAGGTCCGTTTATCAGTGATCTTTTAGTGCTGTTAAAGGTGTCCTTTATCAGCGCTCAAAATAGCACTGATAAAGGCACCTTCCCCTACACCTGCAGAATCAGCACCTGCACACCTACACAAAATAGCACCTGCACACAATATTTTTATAAACAATGTTATATATATTTACTTAACATCAGGAATACAAAAAAAACACACTGCTATATACATTCAAATAATGTTTTACAAGGTTACAATTACGATTATCCAACAATAGTTATATTCATTAATGTTTTATCCTTTGTTATCCATGATCTGCTCTCAAAAATTTTCATCCACGGTATTTGTTGCTGAACAAAGCATCTGAATTCCAGGAAAAAATTCACCTATATAAGAAAACAAATATTATGTTAGTAAACAATAATGAAATAAATTAAAACAAAAATATCAAATAATACATTAATATATAAATGTGAAACTAAAATATGGAACTGATAAACTCAAATGTTTTCATTCTGATAACAATGAAAGGGAATAATGTAAAATCAATATGTTTTTGGATGATTTATCTCATTTAATAAATACTGATTCTTTATCTAATAAAAAGATTTACCAGTCACACTGTGTGTCGGATTGAGGTTCGGTTGATTCATACATATCACAAATGACTCATGTATCATTTTCCTAAAGTATCAAAACAATCCGAATGTTTTTTCTCAGTATTCCCTATGTCAATAGTGTTGTTTTTTAAAGTTAATGTCAATTTCAAACTGATATTAGACACTTTTAGCCATACCTATCACACCCTATGTTGGATTGAGGTATGGTCGATTTTTACACGTCACAAATACCTCATGGACCGTTATCCTAAAGTATCATAACAATCCGAATGATTTTTCTTGGTATTATGTATGTCAGTAGTGTTGTGTTCTAAAGTTTATGTCAATTTGAAACTGATATTAGACACTTTTAGCCATACCAGTCACATCGTGTGTTGGATTAAGGTGAGATTGATTCTTACACGTCACAAATGACTCATGTATAGTTGTCCTAAAGTATCAAAACAATCTGAATGCATTTTCTTGGTTTTCCGTATGTCACTTGTGTTGTTTTCTAAAGATTATGTCAATTTGAAACTGATATCAGACACTTTTAGCAAACCGGTCACACCGTGTATCAGATTGAGGTGTGGTCAATTCGTACACCTCAAAAATGACTCATGCATTGTTTTCCTAAAGTATCAAAACAATCTGAACGCGTTTTCTTGGTATTTTGTATGTCACATGTGTTGTTTTCTAAAGTTAATGTAAATTTCAAACTGATATCAAACACTTTTAGCCATACCAGTCACACCGTGCGTCGGATTGAGGCGAGATTGATTCGTACACCTCAAAAATGAATCATGGATCATTTTCCTAAAGTATAAAAACAATCCGAACGCATTTTATCGGTATTCTGTATGTCACTTGTGTTGTTTTCTAAAGTTAATGTCAATTTCAAACTGATATCAGACACTTTTCGCCATATCGGTCACACTGTGTGTCGGATTGATGTGCCGTCAATTTGTACACGTCAAAAATTACTCATGGATCGTTTTAAAAAAGTATCAAAACAATCAGAATGCATTTTCTTAGTATTCCTTATGTCACTGGTGTAGTTTTCTAAAGTTAATGTCAATTTGAAACTGATATTAGACACTTTTAGCCATACCGGTCACACCGTGCGTCGGATTGAGGTGCGGTTGACTCATACACATCACAAATGACTCATGTATCATTTTAATAAAGTATCAAAACAATAAAAATGCGTTTTCTTGGTATTCCATATGTCAATAGTGTTGTTTTCTAAAGGTAATGTCAATTTCAACCTGATATCAGACACTTTTAGCCATACCGGTCACACCGTGCGTCGGACTGAGGTGCAGTCAATTCATACAAATCAAAAATACCTCATGAATCACTTTCCTATAGTAAAAAAAACAATTCGAACACATTTTCTCTATATTTCGTATGTCAGTAGTGTTGTTTTCTAAATTTTATGTCAATTTGAAACTGATATAAGACACTTTTAGCCATACTGGTCACACCGTGCGTCGGATTGAGGTGAGGTTGATTCTTACACGTCACAAATGACTCATGGATCATTTTCCTAAAGTATCAAAACAATCCGAATGCATTTTCTTAGTATTCCGTATGTATGTAGTGTTGTTTTCTAAATGTTATGTCAATTTAAAACTGATATTAGACACTTTTAGGCATAAAGGTCACAATGTGCATCGAATTGAGGTGAAGTAGATTCGTATATGTCAAAAATAACTCATGGATCATTTTAATAAATTATCAAAACAATCTGAACGCATTTTCTCAATATTCTGTATGTCAGTAGTGTTGTTTTCTAAAGTTAATGTCAATTTCCAACTGATATCAGACACTTTTAGCCATACCGGTCACCCCATGCGTCGGATTGAGGTTTGGTCGATTCATACACCTCAAAAATGACTCATGGATCGTTTTCCAAAAGTATCAAAACAATACAAACACGTTTTCTTGGTATTCTGTATGTCACTTGTGTTGTTTTCTAAAGTTTATGTCAATTTCAAACTGATATCAGACACTTTTAGCCATACCGATCACACCGTGCGTCAGATTGAGGTGCGGTCAATTTGTAAGCATCACAAATTACTCATGGATCATTGTCCTAAAGTATCAAAACAATACAAAAGCATATTCTTGGTATTCCGTATGTAAGTAGTTCATAAGAGTCTCTCATTAAGTTATTCTTTACTAGAAAGTAAAATCATTTCTAAAATGATTTTTCATAATCTAAGGATATGAAACAAAATAAAGGGTGATCATAGATGATTAATAAGTGTAAACAATGGAGATATCAATGATCATAAAAAGATAACATAAGTATTAGGAATTCACCTTCATTGTCCTATTTTTTTACATTCATCCATCACGTACGTTTCCCATTCATTTCTAAACACATCTATTTCATCTTGTGAATAAGAGTTTTTGCGATAGTCATAGTACTACTGAAAAAATATTAAAAAAAAGTATTAATAAATATTTTAAATGAACTAGTAATTATTTTAGAAAATACCTCTCCAGGGATGCTAGTTTGTTCAGGAAATATGTTCTCTTTCATAAATTTACAAACATAATAACTGTAGTCCTTTTCGTTTGTTTGTTTAGGACACTCCAGAAACATCGAGAAAAATAAGTAATCTATTTTGATATGTATTTGGACAGTGCAATATTATTTTATATACCCTGATACTTGTCCATTTACAGATCTCATGCGCCTTGTCGTCCTTAGACCCTAAATTTATTCCAGCCTTTAGATGATATGCATACACCGTCCAATTAAAACACAATCCTCATTAATAGATAATATAAATTATATAACTATATATTTAGTTCCAAAATGTTGGATCTAGTGTATTAAAAATTGACAATCACCATCATGTGTGGTCGGTTTGTTGGATATCCATGCAGTGAATCCAGAAAACAAATATTTAGATTATCCAAATTGACTGCAATGAGCATCCAATGCTGCCTAAAAACAAAAAAATGAATAAGGAATGATTGAAATGAAAATATAATTGATATGATTAAAATGTAGAGTCTTACCCCTGCAACGTTGGTATTAAAAAGAGCATGTCGGTCGTAATTTTTCATTGAAACGTTTTGAGCAGTTTTGACATTAATTCATCCTAAAAATCAGAATCTATTTCTTTTTATTGTGTAGACATGGTGTGAGGACTAACGAGTCCAAATTTTTATTCACGGGAAAATCCCTTAATTTTTTTTTCATTTATATGGCTGTGAAAAATAAGAAATGTATTTAGCTATAATTATCATAGTATATCAGCTTCTGTAAAATCAAATCATGAAAATATACCTCATGTATACATTTATAACTATGGCACCTAGCCAGTCGTATGTGATGATTTCAACTACAACATCATCAATAAAGAAATATAATGTTTCCTCTCTATACATATCTTTTTCACAAACAATTGTGTGATTATTTCTGTCTTTCAACTTCATATCCACATGATCTTACAATGATATTAAATGTGGATATAGAACGGGTGGGGTGAAGGTACCCTCAGTAGATCATTTTGATCAGTTGGTTGATCCTTTTGAGCCGTTTTTTCGTTTTAGCTAGTTCCTTTTGTCCTTCTATAATAATATTCATCGGTTTAGCCCTCTTCTAATTAAATTTTATAGGTTCTGCTTGAAAAATGAATTGTTAATGAATACCTCTTGGTCGACATTTTTTTTACAAGATTTAACGGAAATGAAATGAATGTTCCAACGGCTTTTTCCACCGTATGAATTTCGTCATCGTCATTTGGCATGGGTAGCTCAGCACTCAGCTCATGAGATACGTTAATCGACACTTTGACATGACTGATTAGAAGTGGTCTAGAGTTTAGCGTGTCATTCTGCATATTGATCTCCATAGCCCTCGTTACAAGGCGATGGGTGGGAGTTGAAATATATAAATCATAGTCATTTTCACCCTGTAAAATATCATTACAAGAAAGGTATTCGTTTCTATGTGATTCACATTTCACAGAAACAACTATTAGAACATTAATTACCCCGGTTAAGTCAGGTCTTTGAGGGGAATGGTTAACCTCAAAACTGGTGGGGGGGGGGGGGGGTGGGGTGGGCTGTTCTAGAGTTGTTTCTTCTCTTCACCTCTCCCCCATCAAAGTTTCTAGCAACTCTCCATGACTTTGGAATTTTCCTTCAAGTGTAGATAGTCTAACTCTCATCATTTTCATTTCTTTAGTTTGTTCCTCCTCTAGTTTTTTACTGAAAATATGCCTAGGGTGTCATCCCAAAACCCGCACCTCTGATGCAGCTATACTGTTCTGGTTGTTTCAAGGCCGCTGAAAGTATGTCCGCATCCGGTGCGGGTGTTGTTGATTCTTCTGACTATGTCAAATAGAAAATATAGGAAAATAAGTAATCAATCGTATGTAATAGTGATTTAAAGAAAAAAAAATTATATTATGTCATACTCACACATGTTTCTCACACTTTTTTTGTGTTTTCATCTACCAGCTTCCCCTATTTATTAACACGAGCCTCCTTCCATAGCACATGGAATGGGATGGAAGTGGCTTGGGATTTAGATTCATCAATCTTCATAAAAATAGAGAAACATGGTTACAATGTTGTTTTATGTCACATAAAAGTATTAAAGTACTTTTAAAATATGTACAAATTGTTTTTAAATTAAAGCGTACCCCAGCCTTACTTTACGGTATGGGTACGCTGGTTTTCCTACTCGTTCATTATTTTCAGCACTCGGTTGTTGTTTCATAAATAAAAAACTGTCAATCAAAGTGATGAATACAAGAAGCATTAAACAATATTTTATGAAACACAATGTACCTGAAAATTATGCTCCGCACGACGGTTGCAAAATGCATCCCATGCTCCTTGGGATATCAAGTTTTTATAAAGAGGAGGTGGGTGCGGCATGATTTTCCCTTCAGCATATTTCATATGACATTTCATTAAAATGGTGTGAAGGCCCTTATGAACCCTTCCTACCAGTATTAATACATATTCATTGTGCGAGACATCTAATATAAATGCACTCTACAAGAGATGATGTAGAGTTAGTCAATATTTCAGTATTTTATTTTATTTTATTTTAATAAATTAAATAAATGATATTGTAATGTTACCGTAATCTCTTCCCACATTAATGTTTTCAGCCCACTGACAGCATGGTGCCAAGACACTATATCAATCGGCACACGTTGCCAAGTGACGATTCCAATGTAGCTACTAAATATGGATTTTTAGGGGTTTACATGTTGGCCTTGCTTATTCCATCCCACCAAATATTTGATGCCTTTTGCTTTTTCCTTAAGGATTTTGGCTAAAATTGTCAAACTACGGTGCACCTGTTTTTTTTGTGTCATCGGGGTTTCATTGCCTACCATTTCCTCGGTTTATACATCGTGATTATCTTCCTCTAAAGCACTAGCATTGGCACTAGGACCAGCAACAACAGGTTGAGAAACCTGTTGTACCTTAACAGTGGGACCAGAAGCAAAAGGTTAAGAGACCTATTGTACCTCAGTAGTGGGACCAGCTGCAATAGGATGAGAAACCTGGTGTGCCTCAGGATTGGGTGCATCAGCATACAATGGCGTGTTTGCACAACTTTTTAACTTCTCAAACAATTTTGGGAAATAACAAAGTTCATCTTCGACGGTCCTTGTCATTTCATCAATATGATTTTCATCATCATTCTCATCTGTAATCACATCATCCATATGGTCATCTTCATTGTTCATACTTGTAATCATATCATATGATCCATAAAACGCAGTGTTATCACAACCACTACCTACATTCGTTGTTTCCCCATGTTTATTCAAACATGTATAACTATGATCTATTTTGTGACAGATCAAGTGTTCTTCCAACTCCTATGGACTAATTTGTTTTGAATAAAAATAGTGTAAACACGGACAAAGGATTTGAGAAAGGTCATATGCATGATATTTTGGAAAATTGATAAACTCTTTCACACCTTCTTCATACTCTTTCGTCAACCGATTGGCATTCATCCATTCTTTATTTATAATCATCCTATTTGAAATCCAAAGGATGAGTATATAGGTTAGGGGAGAAGGAATATGAGTATAATTTTGATAAAAAACGTTATACTTCAAAAATGGTGGGGGCGTGCTCAATAATAGTCTTGGTTGCAGATGAATATAGCCTAGTTCGGTTTTCTAAGGCTATTTGAGTATGTATTAGAGTCTTAGGCCTTAAGATGATGGATAATATAGTTTTATATGTCACGTATGATGGGGAACACCCTCTTAATGATATAAAAGATTCATGGTGTGTGTGATGAGTATGATATTTCATATAGGGATTGGTGAAGTGTGATATAGAGGATTTTCTCCTTATAATTGGATTAAGAGATCTCCAAGGGCAGATATGATATAAGTGAGGGTCATGGTAATAGTATGGATAACTTAGTATAGGGTATCCAAGGCCCACCTAGGCATTTTATACATAATACCATCAACCTACTCTTGTATGATCACATATAATATGTGGTAAGAATCATTAATCTTATATAAGGTCCATACATACACTAATGATCTTGTGGAGGTTGAGTGATAAAATATTGGTAGGACACCAATAATGGGGAACCTAATATAAATCATAATATACTAGGTTTATCTATATTAATGCAAATTAATAAACAACACACATTATAAAAGAAATAAAGTATGATTTTTGAATGGTAACTAATAAAACAAAAAAAACAAATAACACTATATTCAGTGAGAATCAATACATTAAACCATGGGTTCCAAAAAACAATCTTATCTCCTAATAAAACCATACCACATACATCACGGATATTTTCTAAAACCCAAACATACCCAAATCTTAGGAACTATGCACCTCATATGGGTTGATAAGAAACTGATACATATGAACCATGGTTCCTATTTAGGAATCTAAAAATCCAAAACTTGAGGACCATGGATCTTATTTAGACACCTAAAATCTAGACAGCTCAGTCACCATGGATCCTTTCTTGTCTCCTAACATATCACAACTTTAGGAACCATGGATCTAGTTTGTGACCCAAACATACCAATACCATTTTCGATATGAATCAAGTCTATACCCCTAATATACCAATACAATGGTCACCATTGGTATAATCCATGACCGTAGTGTACATATAAGGGGAACATGGATCACGATTATCCCCTAGAATATGAACCCACTTAAATAGAGAAGCATCACCTTATAAGCATGTTTTATTATCATGGCCTGATGAAAAACCATCACACATGTAAAACATACACAAAACCTTTCCTAGATCTCCACTAGATTTTTTTAACCTTTATTTTATTATTTTTAGACCCAAAAACTATAATATAGTTACTCCTTAAATATACCATTATATATAAAATACAACTGAGAACTTACTAATCCATATATTTCATCTCCACTATAAAACAAATAAACAAACTAGTTAAACTGAAATGGTGAGAAATCTCATCACATTAATGGGAATGAATTCCACATTCTTCCCTAACAAATCTATTGGGTTTTTACTTGTGGATGTCCACCCATACCCATCATCTATTTTATAATCTCATATCCCATAAACTTTACCAGATTCTCTCTCAATAAAGTAATTCAAATTCCACCTTTTAAATACTATCACTTTTATTATGGCCATTATAACCTATGACCATTTCACAAACAAATCATAAAGATTTCATAATGGTGAACACATCATAATTCCAACCACCCAACTACAACTAGGAAGGATAGTTACCCACGAATACAAGCGAAAAAACTAGGTGAGGGTAGAAAACTACTTAAAGGTGGTGGTGAATCAATGGTTACGAGAAACTCATAATCTAAATGCATTTTCGAATACTGATTAGTGAAAAAAGGATCTTGATTGTGATGGTAAAATGATGCTAGTAATTCAATGAAATAACTCACATGGATCAAGGGATACCTACATGGTTCAAAAACTCTTGTTATAAATTTTCTTATCCTTAGTGTTCATGATGTTTTGAATCTTTTTCTTGGTTCATTATCAATAAGAATAATAAACCGAGTAAGGATATAACCATATAGTCCCATGTACGCGATTTATTGATCTAAATCTATAAGTTCATCGATTTACACTTCATCGGCCACAAGTGCCTATAGAATTTGGATTATATGTTGTAGACGCCGGAAAAGTCCGTTGTTCCCAAACGAAGCTCCGGATGCGGAAAGCGAAGTGATATTTGGAGTCAGAGGCACGTTCCGGAGGGCCCGGAGGACTTGCGCGAAATTTCAGAGGCTCGCGCGCAAAGTTGATTCGCGTCGCGCAATCCTCCCGGGATGCGCGCAATGTGCTGGGCCGGCGCGCTATTTTGCGCGCCCGCGGCCTGCGCGGCGCCTTTTGCGCGCTGGGTCCTGATTCCACGCCCGCGAAGCGAATTGCGCGCCCGAGGCCGGATTCCGCGCCCGGGTTTGCCTATAAATATAAGGCGACCCCCGACGTTTTGGAGGTTGCCAGAATCCGAAGCGTCGCTCGTTCGCGCAATCCAACCCCTTCCGCGCGCAATGCCGATCTTCAGGTAACCTCCTTTCTTTCGCGCAATAGATCCTTGGGCTTCGCCTTCGCGCGCAATTCCCTTGGCTCCTTTCCTTTGAATAAATTTCAACTCGAAGGTCTTTGCGCGCAAAAGAAGCCTCTTGCGCGCAATTGCCCCCCGGGTGCGCGCAATCCGACCCGATTGCGCGCACCCCCCATTTTCAAAGTGGCCATTCGTTAGAGAATGAGCCATTGCCCCCGCGCGCTACCCGAAGCCCGGTGCGCGCAATCCCACTCATCCGCACGCGAAGCGCTGGCCCAATTGCGCGCCAGCCCGCCAGTTTGCGCGCCGACCCGCGGTTTTGCGCGCAAAGCTCTTCTTTTGCGCGCAATCCGCTAGGGTCGCCTCCCTTGACCCCCTGAGGGTACCCGCCTGCGTGGCGCCCGATGATCTCCATCCTGGGTGCCCGCACCGTGCGTTGTCTTCCCATGCGGCCCTCCAGGTTCGTGCGAAGTGACACGCACCCATCGTCCGGCAACCTATGCCCGGCATGACGTTAAACTGCACATTCGTCCTGCATGACGTTAAACTGCGCATACGTCCAGCATGACGTTAAACTGCATATTCGTCCAGCATGACGTTAAACTGCATATTCGTCCAGCATGACGTTAAACTGCACATCCGTCCAAGATGCACGACGTTAAACTGCCTAGCCCCCATCGTCCGCGCTGCAAGACGTTAAACTACCAAGTGTTTCGTCCTCAACACACGACGTTAAACTGTGCTTCGTCCGGCAAGACGTTAAACCGACCGCTTCGTCCTCAACACACGACGTTAAACTGTACTTCGTCTGGCAAGACGTTAAACCATCCGCATCACTCGATCCCGTGCCTCGCACGCAGGGTCTCCCCCGGTTTGGATGTGGCCCCCACCCGCTCGTCTCTGCAGGGATGTCGGGATTGTCCCTCTTTTGGGACGATTTAATGGGAGCGGCTTTTCCCTACGGGGGCAGGGTATTACAAACCCCTAGTTTCTCGTGGGAGGCTGCACATGTGTATCTCCATTGCGCCTCCCCACGGCCGAAGCCAGTAGAGGGTATGACTGGGATCGAGGTGTCTTCTGCTTTCGGTCCAAGTCCCTTCCAACTGAGTTTTGCCGCAACCGGGCTGCCTCAAGTGCGTAAGTCCTGACAGAATGAACTACGTGGACTTTGATCCCTGTCTTCTATACAGGGTACGTAGGAAGCCTCCCTGAGGTCCAAGCCCACCACCTGGTCGTCCCGGTCGTATTTACGTCGGTTCGTCCATCAGTGGACCCCTCCAGGGTTCACGCTTGCGTCGATTCACCTATGAATCCGCCCCTGTGGGAGACTGCCCGTGTGTATCTCCACGACGCCTCCCCACAGCCCCCTTTCCCATTCCTCCTTTCATCGTCCAGCATGACGTTAAACTGTATACCCGAACTACGTTGACTTTGATCCGTGCTAACGCGCGGTACGTAGGAAGCCCCTCCGGGGTCCAAGCTCTTCACTCCATCATCCATCCTGATCCTTACCCGGGCCGCCACATCCCGGTGGGGTCATGCCACTTCACTCCACTCCACGTTACTTGGGAAGCCGCCCATGTGCTGGCCCCAGCGTCGGAGGTTCCCCGCAAGGGGTTCTGTCATCTGATCCACTTTTCGTGTTGATCGGTCCGATGCCGTCCCCGCTGGACGTTAAACTCGCGGCATACCCCGTGTTAAACATGGGAAGCTGAGGAAAACCTCAGGTGACACAGTTCCCCGCACCCAGTATGGGATGCCTCAGGCCATCATGCCTTCGAGAAGCCCTATTAGGGACGGAAGACAGACGTGCAGAGCCGCAGTGTTACGACACGCCCCCAGCACCCAGAGCCACCCGGCCTTCTCACCGCAGGTTGCTGCCCCGACCAGACTCCTTGGAGCGTCCGGGCGGAAGCAGCGTAATTAACTGGTGTCCATGAAGATATGGCGCCGGGAACGAGATTCACGAACATTCTTAAGTCTATGAGGGAGACCCGGATTAGGCGACGAGTTCCGAGGAGACGTCCAAGGAAGGAGGAGCCGACATCCCATCATCCCGGTTTCGATCAAGGAGCAGACGCCCCTGAATAAGGGACGAATGCCGCCCGCCCTTGGAAAGCGGGACTGCGGGACCACAAGTCGCACGCCCATCCCCTCGGGTTGACGGGTGCACGCGCGAACGCGTTCTGGCGGAACAGCGTAACCCGACGCACATCCGCACCGAAACAGAAAAAATGGTGAACCCGACGTGAATCTCTTCTCCTCGATACGAAGACCGATGGCTTTCAGAGGTGTTGGAAGACCGGCATGTTGCCCGGCCAAGCATTCAGTCTTACCCTCCAGGGGCTGGGGAAGTGAAATCGGGCACTCCGTCTCGCAACGTCGAGGGCCTGGGTTCCCCCCACGGAAGGCGTCGTGGCGCTAATGGTTGGTTGTCGATTCCTTTTTCCTGTCAGTGTTAATGGGTCTTTCTCCCTGCTTTCAGAAATCAGGTCGCCCGATCCAGTGCCCGATCGCCACCCGCCCACTGGCGCAGGGATAGGGGAAACACCGACGCGGTTACTCCGCGCGGTCCTGCCCGTTCCACAGTCGTCCCAGCAGCCGCAGTTGCGGGACGACCACGCCCTCTCTCCCCCTCGGAGGTCATCCAGAGAAGGGTGATCAACACCCTGGTGCGGAGATACGAGGAAGAGGGAGTCATCCCCACTAGGGAAATGGCTCGCCTAGACCTTGAGGAGGCTGCGCCTCGCCACCACCGCCGCCCCCGAGGGCCGCGCAGGGAGGCACCGCTGCCTACCTCAACGTCCAATCGCTTCGGGAGTTTATCCCTGGAGCGCTCTGACAGTTCCCTTCCCTATGCGGATGAGGTGGGAGATTCCCGGGATCACCCTATCCGGGATTCGCTCCAGGGATCTACGGTAAGGACTCCCGCCAGGCTACGGCGACACCGCCGCCAGGCCTCTCCAGTTGAAGAGCGGGCTCTCCACCTGCCCGCGCCGCTCATTCCGACTCGTCTGTCTCGACGCCAACGTCGGGCACGAGCGGAAGAGGATGCCCACCTTGGGGCTCTAGCAACAGCGGCCGCATTGGCCCAAGCCACTGCTGGCTCCAGTCGCCAGGCCTCTGCGCATCCTGAGCAGGGGAACTCCTATGCCCGACCTGGATCGAGGCCCCGACCGCCCCAAAGGCAGGTTGGGTCGACTCTCCCGGTTGCTGGCACTGGCAGTAGCCACCGCGGACCACCTCGCGGTAGCGCTATTCACCGGCAGGATCTACTCTGTGTGGCCGATCCAGGAGGCATGGGTCATCCCACCTTCCGATCCCGGCCTGGAGGCCTTCCCGGAATCATCTTTCCCCGCGTCCCCTTTGATATCTGTCCCGGTGCCCCTCGTACCTTGGTTCCCAGTCCTCTTGGCCCCAGCACCAGTGCGGCCGGAGGACGCCAGGACAGAGATCAGCCCTGCCCCGAAGAACCACCCAGGGGTAGGAAGGCAAGGCGTCGACGCCGAGGGAAGAATGTTACGGAATTCCGGACAGAGATCTGACCGGTTTGCTTCTCTGACTCAGAGGCGGAGTACGATTCGGCGACAGAGCCCCTTCCCCAACCCCGCCAGTCAAGGGCAGGGGTAGGAATGCGGCACGTCAGCCTCGTGCTCCCCGAGAGCGAGATCGATGTGATCCCCGCTTCTCTCCGAAGGTATATCCGGAGTAACGAGGTCCTGGTAGACCCCCAGGGATCAAGCTTGCGGTTGGTACCGGCCCCTCCGGAAGTGCCTTCCGTCTCGATCAGAGAAGCCGGAGACTTTTTCTGGGGACCGACGGTCGAACCACGATCTGGTGTGCCCTCGGCGAGCACCGATGCTACGGCAGGATGTTCGCTCGCCGGCCCGTCCTATCGTGATGTGGTAGCTAGGGCACCGCCACCCTCAGAGGGCGGCCCGGGATATGGAGGCCAATCGGCCTGCTCGCCGTATTCACCACCGGCCAGCCCGTCGGCCCGGCGGCCCGCCTCGGCACCACTACCAGTTTCCCGTCCGTTCCCAGCCATTGAAGAGGACCAAGGAGATCTGGGTCCCGAGTTTGAGTCATGGAGCTTCTGGACCGTCCTTGCAGAGGGCCACTTCCCTGAGAAGTTTTGGCCAGTCGTAGGACCGGGCTTTGATGCACCCGAATCACTCACCCCGGATGAGTTCGAATGCTTCCGCCGAACTCTCCGGGAGACCCGCTCCTGTCTTCACCGCCTACAAATGCCATACCCCGGGAGTCAAGCGCACCTGGAGGATATTGGTGAGCAGTGCCGTCAAATAGACTTGGCCATGCACCCCGCGGTTCGGCACCCCGGGTCATTTGAGCACCACGAGGCCCTCCAACAACGATGCGTTGAGTGTTTTCAAGTACTCCGCAAAGTTATCGAGGAAGCCACTCCCCACGTGTATATCCGTGGATGGGGGCAGTACGCTGCCCTACGCTTCAGTGTGATTCGCCGACAGCCCGATTCGCTGGGTGGCCCTGAGGGTATATCCCCAGGGACAGAAACGGTCAACATGGCTGACCTGTCGGGAGAGGGGAACGACTTGGAACTTCTCGACGGGGGCTTCCCCCCCGAAGACAAGCCGTCGTCAGATCCATCGGTGAGAGTTACTCGTCATCAGAGGAACCTCCTGGGGCTCCCCGCACCCACTGAAGCACTGACGTTGAGCCGAAACGTCAGCAAAGGAAAAGAGCACAGCGAGGCTATAAGGCCCGCCGACCCATCTGCCTCCATGCAGAGGGCAGAGGAGGATCCCGAGAAGGCTACGCTACGTCAGCAGCTCGCCGAACAGAAGAAGCTGGTTGACCAGCTCCTCGCCGAGCGCGCTGCAGAACGGCGGCCTGACTACGGTGATCCCAGGCCAGGACAGCAGGGACCGGAACAACCGCTCCTCGATGAGACTCTCCCGGGCAACCGTGATTACGCCGTGTTCGCCGACAGGAGAGAGGCCATTGCCTATGGCAAGAGGGCGCGGTATGTTTCGCCACACCCTCCCGAGCGGCGTGACTACCCGAGAGATCCCGCTCGGATTCCTCCCGCTGCCCCAAGGGCCGCTCCGCCCGCCATCCCACGAGCTGCCGAGTTCGACGACCCGGTCGACGACCCGATTGAAGGGCCATGCAATGCGCTCGTGGTTAGAGATCCTCGCCAGGACTGGAACCCATGTCCGGACGATCCGATGGCGGCACTCATTGCCCGCTTGGAAGCCTTGGAGACTCGGCAGGTGGCGATCCCACCGGACGGCAAGCCCTACCCAGCATGGGTGGATGACATGCCGGCGCCTCCGGGATTCGGGAATCCCACTTTCGCCCCCTTCAACGGAACTGGAGATCCGCCACAGCATTTATCCCACTTCAACTCGAGGTGCGGGCCTATGTTGGGGACTCCGGCGCAGCAAGAGGCCGCTAAGCTTCGCTGCTTTGTTCAGACACTGGAAGGGCCAGCATTTGTCTGGTACAGCCAGCTCCCCGTCGGGTCGGTAACCAGCTGGGAGGACCTCCGTAGACAGTTCCTCTACCAGTTCAGTTCCACGACCCGGAAGACAAGTATCAAAGACCTCTTCAAGTGCAAGCAGAGGCCTGATGAGCGAGTCGCGGACTTCGTCGCCCGATGGAAGGGTCTCACGTATTCCCTTGACATGCCATTGACTCAAGAGCAGTTGCTGACAATGTGCGTCGGGAACGTCAAGACCGAGCTGGTCCCTTCCCTGATCACTCAGAATTACCCCGGAGGGTTCAGGGACTTCTCAGACAAAGCTCAACGTCTTGAGGAAGCCCTGCAACAGGCCAGCCAGGCACACCCGCTGCCTCCTATGATTCCTGAAAGGAGAGTCAGCAGGGCTGAGCCCGCTGCTGTTGCCCAGATAGAGGCCCCCAGGCCGTTGGAGCTGCTGCCGGTGAGGCCAGCTCCACAGCCTCACAGGAATCCGCCTCCACGGGCTCAGTTCCCGGCCCAGCAGCGGCAGCCCCAGAACCGGCCGGCCCCTCCGCATAATGTACCGCCACAACCCAGGTGAGATAATCATGGTCCACCTCCTCGGTAGGCCCCTCCGGCCCCTCGTCAAGACCACGCTCCCAGGGGCCCGCGACACCTGACTTACTCATTTCATGAGGATCAGGTCCCCGGTTACTTCTGGAGCGCCCTGGAGCAGAGGATTGTGCGACTGCCTGAGTGTTGGAGGCCAGAGGAGGCACATCTTACGAATAACCCCCGCTACTGCCCCAACCATCGAGCCCTGGGGCACACCATCCAGCAGTGCTATGTGTTTAAGGATTGGCTCCAAGACCAGATTAACAACAATGTAATCAGGTTGGGCCCAGCTCCAGCACAGGTGGCGGGCGTGTTCGTGGGATCAGATGACGATAGTGGCAACGAGGACGAATGGCAGCTGGTCTCCGACCGCGGATCCCAGAAGTACAAAAACTGGATGGCCCGCAAGACGATCATTCGTGCCCATGGAATCATCCGTGCGCGCTTGAATCAGCCTGAGCCCCCAGAACCTGTGGGTGCTGCTTCGGCATCATCGTCCCAGCCTGCCTCTTCCAAGAGGAGCAAACGGCGGCAGCGCAAGAAGGAAGAGCGCGCCCCGCCGGTTCCGCCACTATCCCGCACTCTCGGCGATTTCATGCCTCCGGAGATGGGGGTCCCTCCTCGGATCCGCCCGGTGATGGATGATTCGTCCGATGACGGTTTTGGGTACGCTTCGGTTAATACCGTCGAGCTGGTAAATCCCTTCTCGGTTCCCGACGTCGAAGAACACCAGGTGGACCTCCCTAGTGTCCCCGGTCATCGCCACCGTCGGAAGAACCGCAGCAGCAGGAGTCGCCGGGGCACAGCCGTTGGTACCTCCAGCCAGGCCGTGCACGCCACTGAGACTAGGCAGCAGGCTCAAGATCGAGCACAGCGCGCGCAGCCCCCCCATCCGGGGATGACGGATTCGCCTCCGCCACTGTTTGTGGTGTGGGACCAGGCAGAACCACCTCAGCCGCGTCGCGACCAGCTCCGCCCTGCCACGAGTCCATCCCGGCCTCCTGACTCCAGTACGGTGACCATTTCCCGGACTGCGACCAGTGAACAGCGAGATGCGCCAAGTACCAGTCGGCCGCCGATCCAACCGGCAAGGCTCGTCATGCCACCAACCGCAGAGCAACCTCCTGCAACCAGGGGCTCGCGCTTGGCCAAAAAGTATGATGTCCTGAAGCACTTGGCCGACATCCCAGCAAGGCTCTCCATCCTTGAGGCTCTGCGCATGTCATCTGAGATGCGCGAGGCACTCGCTGAAGCCCTGAAAAGCCCCCTCCAGTTTGAGACAGAGGTTGCGGCTGCAGAGGCCTTTCACGCCGAAACGATCGAGGGCGCCGAATGTCAGGCAGTTATCTCGTTTTCTGGTAAGGATGAAGACCCTCCTATACAGGGACACATTCGTCCGCTGTATGTCACTGGCCAGTTCAATGGCCTTGAAGTCCGGCGTTGTCTTGTCGACACGGGGTCTGGGATTAACCTGATTCCAACTCGGACGCTCCGGAGATTGGGGTTGTCTGAGGACGACTTGATTCCCTCCGACCTCAGGATCCAGGGGTACGACCGCACCGAGCAAACCCCGGTCGGCAAGATACGTTTGAAGACCCAGTTCGGTGACTTGGTTTCCAACACCGAATTCATGGTAGTCTCTCAGGACACTGCGTATAACGCATTGATGGGCAGGCCATGGCTTCACCTTCACGCGGCGGTTCCCTCGTCATACCACCAATGCCTCAAATACTCCCTTAATGGTCGAGTAGGCGTGCTTCAAGGAGATGCCTCTCCTTTTGCCTCATGTGAAGCCCGCTATCTGGACGCGGATTACTACAGGAGTAAGGATAAGCAGATCCTGGCAGGTGAGGTTGAGCCTGTCGCTGTTACAAGCGATCCCTGGGCAATTCTGGATGACGCTTACGTCCTCCCGATTCACCGGTTGGACGTCGCCATGGTCTTGACGGTCCGCGAGTCTCCTGATGCGATGGCCGCGACCGCCCGCGCCAGCACCAGTGGCCCAGCAGGATCTGGTAGCCCCAATTCAGTTTCCAACGCAGTCTCTCCCATGGACGATCCCTCCCCGAGCGGAGAGGATATGGAAGACGCACCCCCAGCCTTTGAGGAGGGCGTCCCCGCCACGGTCGATGAGCTAATACAGGTGAACCTTGGAACCGAGGCCGATCCAAGACCCACATTGGTTAGTGCCGCCATGCCCTCTGAGGAGCGGCAGCAGTACGTGGACTTTCTCAGGCAGCACCATGATGTGTTCGCTTGGGGCTATGACGAGATGCCGGGGCTAGATCCTCAGGTAGCCGTCCACCGCCTTGGTCTCCCGGCGAACCATCGCGGGTTCAAGCAGCCTCCCAGGAAGATGCATCCGTCCCACGGTGCCATGGTTGAGGCCGAAGTTGACAAGCTTATCAAACCCAACTTCGTGAGGGAAGTTCAGTACCCCAAATGGCTGGCCAACATTGTGCCGGTCAGGAAGAAGAACGGGCAGATTAGAGTCTGCATCGACTTCCGCGATCTCAACCGCCACTGTCCGAAGGATGATTTTCCCCTTCCAGTGACAGAGCTGTTGATTGACGCCACGGCAGGGTTCCAAGCCCTCTCCTTCATGGATGGATACTCCGGATACAACCAAATTCGGATGTCCCCTGAGGATGAGGAGTTCACTGCCTTCAGGGCCCCCCAAGGTACCTTTTGCTACCGGGTCATGCCCTTCGGCCTGAAGAATGCAGGTGCCACCTATCAACGGGCAATGCACCGCATATTCAAGCCAATCCTCGGCACACTGGTGGAATGCTACGTCGACGACTTGGTTGTCAAATCGCGCCAGCGTCGGGACCATCTCAAAGATCTTGAGAAAGTGTTCAGCTTCCTCCGGTCTCGCTGCCTGAAGATGAACCCGTTGAAGTGTGCCTTTGGGGTCACCTCCGGAAAGTTCCTTGGATTTGTGGTAAGATACCGGGGTATTGAGATCGACCCAGAGAAAATCAGGGCGATTAGCCAGATGCCTCCCCCAGGTACCGTCCGGGAACTGCAAGGGTTCCAAGGCCACTTAGCCTATATAGGCCGATTCATCGCGAATCTGGCCGGCAAGTGTAAGCCCTTTTCTCGGCTCATGAAGAAAGGTGCCACCTATGTATGGGATAAAGAGTATCAGACCGCTTTCGAGGAAATCAAGCAGTACCTGCTTCAACCTCCGGTCCTGATGCCGCCCGTATCCGGAAAGCCGCTGGTCCTTTATGTGACCGCCCTGGAATGGTCCCTGGGTGCCCTTCTCGCCCAGAAGAACAACGAGGGAACAGAGAATATCCTCTATTACCTCAGTCGCATGCTCCTCGATGCGGAAGTTAGGTATTCCCCCATCGAGAAGAGCTTCCTGGCGCTCGTATTTGCCGTACAGAAATTACGGCACTACTTGCAGCACCATGAGGTACAGTTGGTTTCTCGAGTAGACCCGTTGAAATATATCCTGAGCCGGCCTATGTTGACTGGCCGCCTAGCGTGGTGGGCTGTGATTCTCCAGCAGTTCGACATCAGGTATGTGTCTCATAAGGCCATCAAAGGGCAAGCATTGGCAGACTTTCTGGCCGCTCACCCGACCTCCGCGGATCAGCCGCTGGATCTAGGCTTTCCTGATGAGGCCATTCTCTCGGTTGATCGAGCCGATCCATGCTGGCAGATGCACTTTGACGGTGCCTCCCGGAGCCCCACTGGTAGAAGACTCGATAATCCTAAGCTCAACAGAGTGGGCTTGGGCATCGTCTTCATTACCCCGGAGCGAGCCGTGCTGCCATACTCGTTCCTGTTGTCAGAGGGTTGTACCAACAATGAGGCGGAATACCATGCCCTCATCACCGGCCTCGAGTTAGCTCTCGAGATCGACGTGCCCCGTCTGTGCGTGAAAGGGGACTCCGAGCTGGTCTTCAAGCAGATCAATGGCGACTACGTTGTCAGGAAGCCGGAACTTGTGCCATTGTTGGAGTGCACCCTCCTTCTGATGGCCCGGTTCCCTTCTCGGCCGGAAATTGTCCATGTTCCCCGGTCGCAGAACGGTCGAGCAGATGCTTTGGCCAGCCTCGCTGCGTCACTTGCGGAGCCTGAACAGGACAACCTGATCGTCCGCGTGACGCGCCGCAGGCTCATCGCTCCTGTTATCCCGGAAGAAGATCGCGGCCCGTTGGTAAGTAACCTCACCACGGTTTCCCCTATGCCCGGAGCCCCGAGTACCCCAGATATGACAGTCAGATCAGCCCCTGATTGGAGGACGCCTTTGGTTGAGTACCTCCAACATGGCATTCTTCCATCGGATCGGGCCGAGCGCGAGCAAGTTCGACGCCGCGCATCGCAGTTCGTCCTCCAGAGCAGTCCCGGCCTGGAGCAGATCCTCTACAAACGCGGATTTGATGGTATTATCCTCCGTTGCCTTCAGGGAGTTGAGATCCCACGAGTCATGCAAGAGGTTCATGCTGGTTCGTGTGGCGCCCACCAGACTGGGCCGAAGCTGTCCCACCAGATTCGGAGGTTGGGATACTTCTGGCCCTCTATGATCCATGACTGCATCGAGTATGCCAGGAGGTGCCATGCGTGCCAGGTTCATGCGAACTTTGTGCATCGGTCGCCGGAGCCTCTCCATACCACAAGGTATTCCTGGCCCTTTGCAGTCTGGGGACTGGACGTTGTGGGACCTTACCCGCCGGCGACAGCTCGCTAGTGCCGGTTCATTCTGACCGCCACGGACTTCTTCTCCAAATGGGCAGAAGCGATTCCGCTCAGAGAGGTCAAATCCTGTTCGATCGCTGACTTCGTGACCTCCAACATCATCTATCGATTTGGAGTGCCTCACGCTATCCTCACGGATAACGGAACCAATTTCCGAGCAGCCGAGTTGAAGAAGTTGTACGCCAAGTATAACATTCGCTCGAACCATACATCTCGCTATCATGCGCAGGCGAATGGACAGATCGAGGCGTTTAACAAAACCCTCTCTAACATTCTGCAAAAGATGGTTGGTCAGAACAAGAAGAGTTGGCCGGACAAGCTCCCCAACGCCCTCTGGGCTTATCGGACGACGACTCGCAATTCCACCCAGATGACCCCTTATTCCCTGGTGTATGGAGCTGAGGCCGTCCTGCCCATCGAGATCCAGTTGCTGTCCTTGCGCACTGCGGTCTACGACCAGCAAGCGCCGGACAGAGTTGCTGAAGCCCGTCTAGTCGAGTTGGAAGCACTGGATGAGAATAGACTTCGTGCTTTGCACAACTTGGAGAGGCATCAAAGCAGAATGGCTCGAGCTTTCAATAAGAAGGTTCGCCTCCGCTCCTTCCTGCAGGGTGATCTAGTGCTAGCCCTAAGAGCGCCGATGATCCCCGGCAGGAAGCCGCCCAAGTTGGAGCCCAAGTGGGAGGGACCTTTTGTTGTCCACAAGGTCTATCCCAATGGCGCGTACTCCCTAGCGACTATGGATGGTGAGCGTGTCACTCCTCCCACCAACGCTAGGTTCCTCAAGCAGTACTTTGTCTGAGTGTGCCCACGTCCTGCACGACGTTAAACTGCATACGTCCGCGCGGCAAGACGTTAAACTACCAAGCATCATTCGTCCAGGCTACAAGACGTTAAACTGTTCAGCATTCGTCCGCGCTGCAAGACGTTAAACTGCCAAGTACTTCGTCCAACATGACGTTAAACTGTACCACGTCCGAGATACAAGACGTTAAACTGTTCAGCATTCGTCCTACATGACGTAAAACTGCCCCTCAAGAACTACGTGCGGCTTGATTCCCATCCTTATGGGATACGTAGGACCGCCTGAACATTCATGTTTCAGGCCCAGCCCATCCTTCGGGATTTCCATCCCATCTCGGGCCCTTGGTCCAGTTGCCTCTGGGTATGTGGCGTATCGCGTGCGCGGGGGATTATGTCCTCATTCACGTCGATTTGCTCGCCACGCTGTACGCCCCCCACGTTTGGGGATGCCTTCTGCTCCCTCCTTTCTTCTCTCTTTTCGTCCTGCATGACGTTAAACTGCACTTCAAGAACTACGTATGGCTTGATTCCCATCCTTATGGGATACGTAGGACCGCCTGGACATTCATGTTTTAGGCCCAGCCCCATTTCCCGGGAATCTCTATCCCGCGTCGGCCCTCTGGCCCAAGTTCCCCTCCTTTTTGTGCGAGGCGTATCGCGTGAGCGGGGGATTATGTCCTCATTCACGTTGGTCTACTGGCCGCGCCGTACGCCTCCCCCGTGTGTGGGACTACCTCACACCCCTCATCATCCTGCATGACGCTAAACTGCCTCTCCAGAACTACGTATGGCTTGATTCCCATCCTTGTGGGATACGTAGGACCGCCTGGACGCTTATGTTTCAGGTCCAGCCCCGTCTCTTGGTTGATCAAGGGGATCTTCCCTCTTTTGGTTGCTCTCAGGGTGAGTCCTCCGACCCTTTCCGTAGATCTGTTAACATGTTTTGGGTACTTCGGTCTATGACTCGTAGTGGCAGATTCAATCCCGACAAGTCCTGTGTTGCTTGTCAGGCCTCGCGCTTCCTCTTGTTCGAGCCTTCACTCAAAGGGATCCTCGTTAGCGGTTTGGGTACGATGCCTCAGTGCTCTCCCACCGCTCCGGGTCGATTTACCGGCGGGTCTTGGGCCGCAAATCGATATGAATCCTGCGATTGAGCGGTTGATGCTCGTTTGCTTGCCCCGTCTTAGGCTGACGCGATCGGATGTTGTGTTGCGAATGCGTCAGCAACATCCTTGATCGCCATGTCGGCTCTTTCAGGCTCTGAACATTGGATTGCGCAGTCCTCATCACACTCCGCCTTTATGCGTTGTAGTGGAATCTCGACACTCTCTTCATACTGACCTCCAGTACACCTCTACATGTTAGGCAGACCAACCAAGGTAATGATGTCGTTCGAGGCTCCCATGATCTGAGCACCAAGGATATATGTGGATATCCTCCCTAAGGGCCATGCGTAGCTGGACCCTCGTCCCCATAAGGAGGAGGGAGTCGCCCGAACAATTGCGTTCTGGGCCCAGTATATCTGGAGGCTAGCATCTCTGCCCCTCGGGTGATGGACATACGCAGACCCCTATCCCAAGACTCTTCTCCTGGAATCGTGCGTGACCGCAGGGCTGGGTATGTTCCCACCTCCGCCGTGTCCGCCGTACCGCGATAAGCGGATTCCCCCATGGTCCGAACCACACGACCTTAAACTGTGTTGTCTGGTCCTACCACACGACCGTAAACTGTGATCGTCTTGGCCGCCCGACGAGAAACGGCACTGCATCGTGATGTCCTCCTCAGGGGACACTCATGTTGGGCGCTGGTTAATGACCACGCCATTCATCAATGCCTTCCATGGCTTGATTATTGTGGCGACGCCAGAGATTTCTCAATCACAGGCATGTCGCCGCACAAAGAAAAAACCATTCATCTTTAAGGACAAACAAGAAATATCAAATGCCGCTCCTTCTGTGTGCGAGGGTCAGACCCGCACTCTTCCCCGCGCTGGTGCCCGATTGTGTTGCGCCGCGCTTCAAGAACTACGTGTGGCTTGATTCCCATCCTTATGGGATACGTAGGAACGCCCGGATGTTTGAAACTTCGGGTCCAGCCCCCCACCTCTTAGAGATTCCCCCTTCTCTGGGGAATCCGCCGCCTTCAGGTCACCCTCAAGGCGTGTCCCCCGACCCCTTGCCGTGGTCCACCGGTGTCAAGAGTACTCTGGTTTATTGCCAGGAGGGTCAGGATCCGCTTGGTCGGGTTTCCTCCGCTTTTCAGGCTTCGTGCTACCTTTCATTCAGACCCATCGTCTACGCCCTGGGTGGAGCCCCCGTGAACGGTTTGGACACAATGCCTCAGTGCTCTCCCACCGACTCGGGCCGGTACCCCCAATGGCCTCGGGCAGCAAATCGATATGAATCCTGCGATTGAGCGGTCGATGCTCGTTTGCTGCCTCATTCCACCAACGGTTAGTGCGATATTGATGCTGCTTTTCCGCCACGGTCGGCAGTACTCCCATATCGTTACTCCGGTGCCTCCTGTCCTTGAGTGAATGGCCGCATGATTCACATTTTCCACCTCCCATTCCGGCCAGGCGAAACCTCGACACTCTTGACACTATCCCTCAGTGCGTCTTCGCATATCCAGGGGATAGGACCACGATGCGGCGTACTTTGAGGTTCTTATGGTCCGAGCTCTAAGACCTTAAACTAAGATCTAGTCCTTATGGTCCGAGCTCTAAGACCTTAAACTAAGATCTAGTCCTTATGGTCCGAGCTCTAAGACCTTAAACTAAGATCCCTCCTTATGGTCCGAGCTCTAAGACCTTAAACTAAGATCTAGTCCTTATGGTCCGAGCTCTAAGACCTTAAACTAAGATCTCTCCTTATGGTCCGAGCTCTAAGACCTTAAACTAAGATCTCCCCTTATGGTCCGAGCTCTAAGACCTTAAACTAAGATCCCCCCTTATGGTCCGAGCTCTAAGACCTTAAACTAAGATCTAGCCCTTACGGTCCGAGCTCTAAGACCTTAAACTAAGATCTACCCCTATGGTCCGAGCTCTACGACCCTAAACTAAGATCTCCCCAAATGGGGTCCTACGTCCTGCATGACGTTAAACTGCACTCTCAGAACTACGTGTGGCTTGATCTCCAGCCTGATGGAGTACGTAGGAACGCCCGGGCATTCCAACTCGGGTCCAGCCTCAGGGATCGTTAAGTCCCGCCCCTCCTCGTCGCCGGCCGTCTGGCCTGACTTCGGGTAGAGCGGTGCAGTTATGATACTCTCCCCGATTCAGCTCGGGATGCCCCATCACAAGGATGGGAAGCGACGGTTTCCTCGTCAGAGAGGTACTGTCTGAGAATTGAGGTGACTCACGGCCAGATTAGTGCATCTGCCTAATATGCTTTCCCCACGGTGGCGCAATTTTGAGAGCGTTGGATTCTGTCCGAACAAACCGTCACTTCGCCCCACGCTTCGCATGCCCTGTTGATCTGGATTTTCCACCCTTGTGTCTGAAGGAACCCCAAAGCGGTATTCATGATGACATGTGGTCCGCCTCCTGCAATATGAATGATGACCTTTTTCGGCCCGTCTATTGCAGTTGTTATGGTCGATCCACTGTCCGCCTACCGTCTTAGGCATTTCCTGGAAGGCCGACCGTTGTGGATGTCCGGATTCGGGACACGCGATTCACCCTTTCTCATTTCCCTATGTTCGGATAAAATCTCAACGCCCCTAGCGTTGTCCCGCTCGTGTGTTGGAACAAGTTGGGGGGATGATATATTGATTAGGTCTGAGGTCTCCTTTCCTAGGAATGACCTCCCTCTTTTCTCCAGAAATCTAGGCCCGATTATGGATGCCTGATGCTTGGTTAACACTCCCACAAGACAACAAATTGTGGTTGAGCATGTTAAACCGAAAGATGCAGATAAATATATTGATTCATACAGATGGATCAAAGTAGCGGAAGAAAATGTTTTGGGAATGGCAAAACAAAGCCCTTAGGGATTAGCGTGCTGAATGAGTCTTTCTAATGCCGCTACCCTTTGGCTGGTGGCCTCCAGAGCTGCTTCTCGCTCTCTGCGTGCCCTCTCTTCGTCGGCGGTCGCAGCGCACAGTTCGTCGATTCTGGCCTGCGCACGCTCCCGCTCGACCTGAATTGTGACCATCTGTTGGCCCACCTCCGTCAGCTGTACCTGGGCGTCAACCAGCTGGGCTGCTAGTTTCTCCACAAGCTCGGTACACGTTGCGACGAAGGCCTCCTTCTCTGCCGCCTGCCCTTCGAGGCGCCGGACTTCCTGCTCCGCCGCGAGGAGCGCCCGCGTGCTCTCCGACATGTCCCGACTTTGTGTGACGTCGGCACGCCGGCAGCTCTCGCGCATCTTTTCGGCCATGAAATCACGGACCGTTAGATGGAGGCGTTGAGCATCAGCTCCCCCGGCACACAGGAAGCGCAGCCAGGTTTGAAGTGATCCCATGCGCCCCAGCCACTCCGACGGGTCTCGCTTGAGGAAGCGCTGGATGCACTTCCACCCCCTACGGCGCGTTATCCGGCTCTCCTCGACCGCCTCCGTGTCTGAGTCGTCCATCTCCTCGGGATCGGCAGGCCGGTAGGCAGGGAAGGCAGCCAGCAGGTCTGCTGCAGGGTCCGCCCCTGGGAGGTCCTCACGAGGGATAGGTTCCCCAACATCCGGGCGACCTTCTTCTCTCTCCCCAGCGGCGCTGACACCCTCGTCAGCCCCCAACCTCTCTCCGATGGCAGCACCGCCGACGTCCGCAGCCCCTTGATCAGTAGTTGGTGGGGCCGGCTCGGTTTGGGAAGTCTGTTCCGGAGAAGGCGGCATGTCTGCCACCGGTCCACTCGTGGATGGCCCGGGTTCGGCAACCCGATGAGCCTCCAGTGTTGAGATCACTGCGCAGGGCATGCCATGGTTAGTCACGGATCGTCAACGGAAAGCACCAGCAGTAAAGTAGGGAGACTTACGGGAGTTCGGAGCGTCATCTTTCGCTATCCCGGCCGCCACAGGAACAGTTGCAGCAGGGGACCCCTCAGCGCTTGTCAATTCAATGATGGGTGTCTGGCCCCCGCCTTGTCCTGCCGGCGCCTCCCCTACTCTTGCCGAGGACGCTTGGCCAACATCCGTGCGCTCCTGAGAAAGGTGGAGAAATGGGTTAGAAGCTGCATAAGAGAATGGATGAAGCAGATTGAGTAGGGATAGAAGCGGACCTCGAGGAGCTCAGTGACATCAACGTTGTCAGAGCCGGCCACCTCGCCGCTCTCCCGTGGGCTCCCCTGATTGGATCTTCCCTCGGAGCCTTCATCCTCCCCCGTCTCCTCCTCTTCCTCGGAGTCGTTACTGTCATCTTCTCCCGGCGGCATCTGTTCTAGAGCGGGCTCGAGACTGAGCATCACCTTCACCAGAAGGGATGGCTCCGCGCGCTGACCACGTTGGCGCGCGTACTCGTCCATGGCCGTCAGATATGCGTACTGCCGGTTGAAGTCCACTCTGTCGGCAATCTGGAGGCGCCCGACCTCTGGCAGATAGATTCCTTCTCTGAGTATCTTTCGCCAGATGACGTCGGTCCCCAGTGACTGCCGCAGAGTCATCCAGGCCGACCACAGCGCCGGGAAGACCGCATCATGGGAAGGTTCGAGCAGACGTCTCACCTGATTCCCGGGCCGCTCGTCGACCACCGCACGTGCCCCCTCTCTGGGCGCTGAGGTCGTGGCGGCAGCTCGTGATGTGCCCGCCGCCGAAGTCCCTGCCCGCGCCGGCTCCGCTGCTTGGCGCGCCTCCGTTCTCCCCCGTGTGGCGGCGCCTTGCCTCCTTCCTTGACGCCCGGTCTCCGCACGGGTAACCTCGAGCCGCCGAACTAGCTTCCGCAAAATCCCCTCGGGGTACGCGATGGCCCAGTGTTCGGTGTACTCGGTTGCCAAGCCTGCGTTAACTCCGGTAGGAGGGAGAGTGATGACGTCGCCAGAGCCGAAAGCGGCGAACATCAGCCACATCTGGCGAAGGACGCCAGGGTTCGTCTCCTCCCGGACAGCAGTGAATACCCTCTTCGGCATCCGTTGAAGGCACCCGAACTACCTGGCGAACCGGGTCGGCACGTAAGGCTCGCAGATCACCTTCCCGTCGATCCGAGCCACGAGCACCCCGCCCCGCATGTTCAGGAAGTACTCATGCTGCTCCAGCGGACCCTGCCCGTTGTCGATCATCTGGCCGACGGGAGTGGGGAACGGACTGAAGTTGAAGTTGGCATGATTCCCAATCCGGATCCGCACGCCCTCCTCACTTAGGGTCATCGGAGCGACCCCCGCGATGTTCAGCAGGGAGGGTCGCAGGCCGTTGCCCGGAGGAATGATGGCGTTCGGAAACGTGTACCCACCGAGGTGAGCAGCCACCCAGCCGTAGAAGAACTGAAAGGGCCCACAGATCCTTCGTGGCGACCCCCCTCGTGAGATGCGTCCCAGGATGGCATACAGCCTCGCCAGCACTGGGACCCCGAGGTTGTATCTCTTGTTGGCGGCCATAGCGCCTGCCATCGCCAGTGTCGCCGGGCGAACGCCCATTCTCGCGTCCCGCACTGGCAGGAGCCACCCACTCAGAAAGGCGGCCAGGAACGCCGCGTACCGGACATTTGGGTCCCGGGCCTCGATGACGCGGTACCCCCATGAGCGGTAGTCACCCGTCTCCAGGACCCGCTAGTACGACCCGTTCCGGCTCCTCTGAGCTGCGGTCGGGCACCGCTTCCCCCTGCCTGGCATCTTGACCGCCGGGTCATGCTCCAAGAACTGGCCGAACCATTCCTTGTAGGCTATGTCCTTCTGGAAGTCTTTGATCCCGATTCGCTGCGTAGCCAGGTCAAGCAGATGCCAGGTCAGGATGGGAGTCCGTGACCTGTCCTCCCAGGTGTTCTTCGGTGGCAGGAACTCATCATATTGGTAGCCCTCCAGCAGGATACCTCCGATGCAGTGGATGTCCCAGAGACCGATGCCAACCTCCCCATGGTGAAGATGGAAGGTGTTGGTATCCGGAGACCATCGGGTGAACAGCTCCGGCCCGAGCTCGGACTGCTGGTAGAAGTGGAACTGCGACGTCCACACCGCCTCGAACAGGCCGATGTACCGCAGCTCCTCTGCGAAGTGATCGCAAGTGTGGCGTACCCAGAATGCCCAGGCCCACTCACTGGTGAAGTTTCCCCCAGACCGCAAGTCCCAGTCCTTCAGCCAGTCCTTGGTGTCGTCCGTGACGCTCTGGCGATATATGCTCGAGTAGAGGGCTGGAGAATTCTCCGCAGTAGGCTCACCCCCATCAATGGTTCGCGTCCTCGGGTTCAGGACATAGACATCCAAGTGTCTGGTCTCCCTGGCAGGATGCCCATTGTTGGTGATGTTATAGCGGAGAAGCTCGTCCTCCCGGGTCACCCAGGTCCGCGGCGCATCAATCTCGAACCCTGGCACCAGAACCTCATCTAGGATGCCGAAGTTCCAGAGCGGCAGGTTGTCCGATAGTGGATATGTCTTCTGGGCCGGCGTTAGTAAGTCGAACAAGGATTGATTGTTGGAAACAATCTCCTTGGCTCTGTAAACCTCCTCGTTCGTCGCCATCTCAGCCCTGCGAGTGGCGGCATCCCCCTCATTTCCTCTGTGCGCGGCCATCTCAGAAGTTTCGGGAGTCGTGCGGGTTAAGGGATGAAGCGTGCGGGATCGGACGAGGCTGGTAGAGAAGTTTGAAGGTTGGCGCGCAATCCAAGTGGACGGCGCGCAATTGGGAAGAATTTCGCGCAAAGTTCCGGGTTTTCGCGCAAAGGCAGGCGAATTCCGGACGGGTTTTGCGCGCCGATCGGGCGAATTTCGCGCCGGAAAAGGCAATTTCGCGCACGAGAGCGTTAGAGCTTATCGCGCGGAAGGCCGGAGTACGGAACGCGGGACGCAGGGCCCCTATTTATAGGCGAGGCCGGGGTCCGCGCTGCGCGCAAAGCGCTTTCCGCGACCGCAGCGGCGAATTTCGCGCCCAGCGCCCCATTTTGCGCGCCTAAGTCCCGCGCAGCCCAGGATTTCGGCATTCCGGCGTCTCCCTCGGAACCCGATCGTTGCGACCTCTCGCCGATCAGATTCCGAGGGGGGGCTTTTGTAGACGCCGGAAAAGTCCGTTGTTCCCAAACTAAGCTCCGGATGCGGAAAGCGAAGTGATATTTGGAGTCAGAGGCACGTTCCGGAGGGCCCGGAGGACTTGCGCGAAATTTCAGAGGCTCACGCGCAAAGTTGAGTCGCGGCGCGCAATCCTCCCGGGATGCACGCAATGCGCTGGGCCGGCGCGCTATTTTACGCGCCCGCGGCCTGCGCGGCGCCTTTTGTGCGCTGGGTCCTGATTCCGCGCCCGCGAAGCGAATTGCGCGCCCGAGGCCGGATTCCGCGCCCGGGTTTGCCTATAAATATAAGGCGACCCCCGACGTTTTGGAGGTTGCCAGAATCCGAAGCGTCGCTCGTTCGCGCAATCCAACCCCTTCCGCGCGCAATGCCGATCTTCAGGTAACCTCCTTTCTTTCGCGCAATAGAGCCTTGGGGTTCGCCTTCGCGCGCAATTCCCTTGGCTCCTTTCCTTTGAATAAATTTCAACTCGAAGGTCTTTGCACGCAAAAGAAGCCTCTTGCGCGCAATTGCCCCCCGGGTGCGCGCAATCCGACCCGATTGCGTGCACCCCCCATTTTCAAAGTGGCCATTCGTTAGAGAATGAGCAGTTGCCCCCGCGCGCTACCCGAAGCCCGGTGCGCGCAATCCCACTCATCCGCGCGTGAAGCGCTGGCCCAATTGCGTGCCAGCCCGCCAGTTTGCGCGCCGACCCGCGGTTTTGCGCGCAAAGCTCTTCTTTTGCGCGCAATCCGCCAGGGTCGCCTCCCTTGACCCCCTGAGGGTACCCGCCTGCGTGGCGCCCGATGATCTCCATCCTGGGTGCCCGCACCGTGCGTTGTCTTCCCGTGCGGCCCTCCAGGTTCGTGCGAAGTGACACGCACCCATCGTCCGGCAACCTATGCCCGGCATGACGTTAAACTGCACATTCGTCCCGCATGACGTTAAACTGCGCATACGTCCAACATGTCGTTAAACTGCATATTCGTCCAGCATGACGTTAAACTGCATATTCGTCCAGCATGACGTTAAACTGCACATACGTCCAAGCTGCACGACGTTAAACTGCCTAGCCCCCATCGTCCGCGCTGCAAGACGTTAAACTGCCAAGTGTTTCGTCCTCAACACACGACGTTAAACTGTGCTTCGTCCGACAAGACGTTAAACCGACCGCTTCGTCCTCAACACACGACGTTAAACTGTACTTCGTCTGGAAAGACGTTAAACCATCCGCATCACTCGATCCCGTGCCTCGCACGCAGGGTCTCCCCCGGTTTGGATGTGGCCCCCACCCGCTCGTCTCTGCAGGGATGTCGGGATTGTCCCTCTTTTGGGACGATTTAATGGGAGCGGCTTTTCCCTACGGGGGCAGGGTATTACAAACCCCTAGTTTCTCGTGGGAGGCTGCACATGTGTATCTCCATTGCGCCTCCCCACGGCCGAAGCCAGTAGAGGGTATGACTGGGATCGAGGTGTCTTCTTCTTTCGGTCCAAGTCCCTTCCAACTGAGTTTTTCCGCAACCGGGCTGCCTCAAGTGCGTAAGTCCTGACAGAATGAACTACGTGGACTTTGATCCCTGTCTTCTATACAGGGTACGTAGGAAGCCTCCCTGAGGTCCAAGCCCACCACCTGGTCGTCCCGGTCGTATTTACGTCGGTTCGTCCATCAGTGGACCCCTCCAGGGTTCACGCTTGCGTCGATTCACCTATGAATCCACCCCTGTGGGAGACTGCCCGTGTGTATCTCCACGGCGCCTCCCCACAGCCCCCCTTTCCCATTCCTCCTTTCATCGTCCAGCATGACGTTAAACTGTATACCCGAACTACGTTGACTTTGATCCGTGCTAACGCGCGGTACGTAGGAAGCCCCTCCGGGGTCCAAGCTCTTCACTCCATCATCCATCCTGATCCTTACCCGGGCCGCCACATCCCGGTGGGGTCATGCCACTTCACTCCACTCCACGTTACTTGGGAAGCCGCCCATGTGCTGGCCCCAGCGTTGGAGGTTCCCCGCAAGGGGTTCTGTCATCTGATCCACTTTTCGTGTTGATCGGTCTGATGCCGTCCCCGCTGGACGTTAAACTCGCGACATACCCCGTGTTAAACATGGGAAGCTGAGGAAAACCTCAGGTGACATAGTTCCCCGCACCCAGTACGGGATGCCTCAGGCCATCATGCCTTCGAGAAGCCCTATTAGGGACGGAAGACAGACGTGCAGAGCCGCAGTGTTACGACACGCCCCCAGCACCCAGAGCCACCCGGCCTTCTCACCGCAGGTTGCTGCCCCGACCAGACTCCTTGGAGCGTCCGGGCGGAAGCAGTGTAATTAACTGGTGTCCATGAAGATATGGCGCTGGGAATGAGATTCACGAACATTCTTAAGTCTATGAGGGAGACCCGGATTAGGCGACGAGTTCCGAGGAGACGTCCAAGGAAGGAGGAGCCGACATCCCATCATCCCGGTTTCGATCAAGGAGCAGACGCCCCTGAATAAGGGACGAATGCCGCCCGCCCTTGGAAAGCGGGACTGCGGGACCACAAGCCGCGCGCCCATCCCCTCGGGTTGACGGGTGCACGCGCGAACGCGTCCTGGCGGAACAGCGTAACCCGACGCACATCCGCACCGAAACATATGTGAACCCCTATTATTCTCCTAAAATGTTAACTAAACCATCATTGGAACAATCCATGGATTGAATGGTTGGGTAACTGAAGGATTCTTTATTGAAACCAAATCATTGATTCCGGTCATGTAACACTGTATTTATAGAGATTAAATGTTTTTAATGTGAATTTTGTCCATAAAAGATGAATCCTAATTCAAAATGACTTAGAAACTAAATCCAGAATATCCTTCACCACCATTATGGCCTAACATAACATATCATGAAATGTGATTAATGTCTGCTCATATTTACCACTAACTATAGAATACCATTCATGGTGTGACCCTTGTAGTTGTGGCATGGTCTAAAATGTCCCTATAAACAATGATACACCAATTAATAATGAACAATATACTATAGTATGAAATAACACAATTATAGTGTGAGCCTTTTCATTACATACTGATACCATTGGACCCCCAAACCAGTGCAACATTAATTTTCATGAGCTAGGTATCCCAATGAAATTATCTCTTCATATTCCCTTAGAGACATCCATCATAGTTAAATGTTCCATATTACAATATGTCTCTCCTACATCTCAAACCCTTCATAGTTACACCAACCCTACTATGGTGTGATATCTTACACTAGAGTGAACATCGTCATTTGGAACACTCCCATAAAAGTGAAATCACGTCCTCCTTGTTCCGGGACTCTTGTTATCCACAAATAACATAAATTTTTCATATTTTCTCACCTTTAATGATCCTCTAACTCATATATGATAATGTTTTCAATAAATATATTGGTAAAATACATCTAAAACCCATGACTAAATTTCCTTTTGAATCTTGTAATAATATGTTTCCATTTTTTACTCCATATACTCACCATACGAAATTGTAGAATGGTTGGTGGGAATACTCCTACTCTTAGTGAAATAAAAATTATACTATGATCATGACTTTACTAAGATCAAATTAGATATCACCCTTTTCAATTCACTTATTGAGGGGCTTCCTCAAACCAGAAAACTTATTAATTACCCCAAACCATCAAGGGCACTTAAATATCCCAATGGATTCTCAACCGACCTATATAAGTCATTCACTTAAGTCCTATCCCTTTTGGATCATAGGATATACCTCTAAATGGATCCTCTATCTCTTGAAAAATATAATTTTACTCATCCATTAATAAAACCCATGAGGCAGAACTATCTTTTATCATTAACCAAGAAAACACCTAGATATGTTATTTTAGGTTGTATTAATCAAATCCATATATAAAATATAAATACCCTACTTACTCCAAGGCTATCAATGGTTAAAAACATACCAACTGCAACAGCTTGTAATGATATGATCCATTAAAAACATTATACCACATAGTATGTCATCCTCTATAAGATTCCATAAATATTTCCCCACATTTGTTCTATCCAAGGAATTTAATAACACTACTCATTCGGGATTCTATAAAGGTAATAGTCATATGGTTTACACCCCAAATCCTAATGAATTGTCACACACACAAGCATCACACACAAGAATCACGCCAAATCATAATTAATCTCAATATTGACAATAAATGCCAACATAATTAATTCATGAAAATTCAATTTTTCTCACCTTAAGGAGGAGGACCCGTTGGTAGAGAAGGGGGAGGAATCGACAGCGGACACAACGGAGGTAGCAGAGGCAGCACGGAGGCAGCGCGGAGGTAGCACGGAGGCAGTATAAGGTAGCGCAGAGGTAGCGCAGAGGCAGTGGAGGCAGCGGAGGTAGCTCGGAGGAAGCAGAGGGAGTGGAGTAGACAGAGGAGGAGGATGAGGAGGAGGTGCAGATGGAGGAGGAGGAGGAGGCCGCGGTGGAGGAGGAGGGGGAGGAGCCGCGATGGAGGAGGAGGAGGAGGAGGAGCTGCGGAGGAGGAGGAGGAAGAGAGGTAGGCGCTGGAGGAGGAGGAGGAGGCGGCCGTGTCGGAGGAGGAGGAGAAGGAGGCGGCGACCACGGTGAAGAGGAGGCAGTGGAGGAGAGGGGGGAGCGGCGCAAGGTAGGGCTTCCGTGAAAGCTTGACAGGGTGCGGGAAGGAGGAGGAGGACCCCGTGAATTTTATAAATCCTGCGTGGACCTTTATCAGCACTAGAAAAAAGAACTGATAAAGGGGATATTTATCAGCGCTAAAATGAAAAGTGCCGGTAAATACCACCTTTATCAGCGCTTTTTTAGCGCTGATAAAGGTTGGAATTTAACGACGCTTTTTTAGCGGTGATAAAGGGTGATTTTCTCAGTTCTTTTCATTTTAGCACTGATAAAGATACTCTTTATCAGCGCTAATAAAAGCACTGATAAATGCATAAATTTAATAATTTTTTTATATTATTATATATTTGTGATAAATATATATATATATATATATATATATTAATAATTATAACTATAAATAAATATATCTTTATTTAAACTTATAAAATTATTTGAAAGGTATATTTAAATATATATCTTTGAAAATATAATAAAATATATATTTATAATTTAAATATTATTTAAATATAATTTAATTTTAATTATAAGTGTACATTTTTTAGACCATGTATATTATATGGGTAACATAATGAATTATAATCCAATAACACATCAACGTGATATGTAATTATAATCTATAAATGAACATTATTCATGCACTTATATATACTCATGTATGATATATTCATTGACCCCAATTCATTGGAAAACACATATATATTCAATAATTTTAATTATAAATATATATTAAAAAGTATTATATATTTATAAATAAAACAAATACATTAAATATAAACAAATATTATAAATATATATATTAAATATAATGAATTAATAAATCTAATAAATATAATGAACTAATAAATCAAATAAATGTAATAAATATATTTATTATTAATATTATAATTATTTAATAATATATATATATATATTTAGTTATAACATGTGTTTTTTATTTAATTTATACAATAAATATGATCAGTGCTAAGAAAAGCACTGATAAATGTAACATTTATCAGCGTTAATAAAAGCGTTGATAAAGGGATATTTAAAGCGCTGATAAATGTACCCTTTATCATCGCTAAAAAAAGCTTTGTTAAAGGGTACACCTTTATCAGTGCTTGTTTTAGCGCTGATAAAGGGAACATTTATCAGGGCTTTTTTTAGCGCCGATAAAGGCCTACCCCTTTATGAGCGCTTTTCTGTTAGCGCTGATAAAGGCAGGCACCTTCATTGCCCAGTTTGTGGTAGTGATTGTCTTTTTTGATACTTATGCAATTTACACCACTTATTCTTTTGTGTGTGGTGAATATACTACCAATATATATCTTTTTTCATGTTCTAATGGGAATAAAAGTGATTATAGATCTATCCAAATTTTTATCTTTTAAGGGTTTTTGGGTTAATCATTACCAAATTCATAAGGTTTCTTTCCCATCTCATTTTATATTGAAGATTACTTATGAATGAAAATACATAATGATAATTTTCTTGTATATATTTTTTATTTGTTTTATAAACTTTTTTATCTCTAAATAAATTATTTTTTAACATATTTTTTAGTTAACATGACTCGATTTACTGAATTAATCCTATTTTAACATTTTTTGAATTGTAGTTTTCCCCAAGCTTGATTTTTTACAAAATGCGAAATGAATTTTCCTTTTAAAAGTTTTTCATACTAATGTATTTTCCTCCCAAATTCATTGGATATCTCCATGAAACTTATTATTCACATTTTTCATTCATTTAGAAATGAATTTTTATTCCATTTTTTATAAACATTTCCATAGTGGTGATCAAAGAATTCCTGAGTATTTATAATTCATTATAAAAATAATTTTTAATGCTCTTATAAGAGATATTTTTCATTTATGTAAACATGATTTGATGTTACCGATATTTAAATAATAGGTATTTTCTTATATATCCATCCACCTCCTTTATATGTATGGATTATGAGACTTTATATTGATTTTTTCTAGAAACTCATATCTTTTTCATGGGTTAATTATGTGATGAGGGAAAAATAAATGTTTTATGATCTTATTGAACATATGTGTATTTTTTGTGATGGTTGATCCCTATATATCCCTCTAATTTATCGGATAATGTTTTATATTTCATGTGATAATGGGAAAACAGTTATAATGTTCTGTCCCCCAAGGGAATTAGGTGAGTGAATCCTACTCTAGTAGGGGAAATATGTGAGTGAAGCCTTATCCACCAAGGGAAATAGGTGGGTGAATCTAGATCCACTAAGAAAAATAGGTTGTTATGTCTTCTCCATTATGTTATATTTTCTATTATTATGTGTGTTCTATATTCTTATTCATTTCTAAATACTCTTTTTTTAGGTCTCATGTCTTATGCTCTATGCTTTATATGGGTATGTTTTTCTAATGTTATGTCCATGGATAATGGTTATACTCTTATATGCACATGTTTATATTTTTATCCCTTACGATCATCATTGGTAATCTCTTATGTTTCTATTATAGGGTATCTGAGATCCCCCATTTTTTATATTTCTATTCCTCAGAAAATGAAGATGATTATTACACATGACATGTCTAGATAGAGGTGTATAGTTGTATAATTATGGATAAATGATCACAGGTATTATAAAATAAGTTATTTATTTAGATATTCCTCAAATAAACTGGTCCTTATAAAGGATTTATAATGTTAAGGAATTAGGATAAGAATTATATGAGAACCCAAGCTAAAGAAACCTATATTAAACCAAGAGTGATTGGGTTTAAATAAAATATAATTTTATTGATTTCAAGAGTAATAAATTTCAAGGTTTATTTTTTATAATATATTTTATGTTAATTATATTATGATTCAAAATTTTCATTACTCATGTTAACCCCTTTTGGTTTTAGTATTGGATAAATCTCGGAGGAATCAAATTAATGGTGGGTTACAGAAATTATATGAAGATTGAACCATCAAGAAACCTAGTGGTATAGAAGATAAAGTTAGAAACATTGTGATCATTCCAAACTAGATATCAAGAGTTGTGATTAATGATGAAAACATATTTTAGTTTCTATACACACTAAATAAGATAAGGATATACTCTCTTCGATGTTTAAGTTATGTGGATGATAAAGGAAATAAGATTCAATTTTATTTTTTACAACTATGTGGAAAGAGAAACCCAGGGTAATGTCTCAAAGGAACTCAAAGATGATTTATTTTTGGTAAATAAGGACACTGAGAAACAAATTTCATAGTAAAGATGAAGATTTTAATAAATATATTAGAGGTAAATAATTCTTATCTAAACGTAACATGGATAGTTCATTGTCTTAAATGAGGGAAATATAGGAATTATCCAAGTTAGTACCCAAATCCAAGGTCCTTAATGGGTTATATGAATAAAAAATTTCTAAGAAAAAAATGATAAATCATAAAAAAACACAAATACTTAAATGAGTTCCAAAAATGATGCGGAGTGAGGAACACTAACCATCCACACAAGAAATATGAGTGTTGTATTTTTATCTTGTTTAACCCACTCCTTTTTACCTAGAATGCTTCATAAGGGTATAAAATCATCACTTAGATGACTAGATGTTGAATTATTAATAAAAAAACTTCTAGTGGTATGATTATTGTATCCCGATCTTATGATTCAAGGAAAGTTATTTGTGTAAATCATATTACTCTTATGTTAAATAAATCTAATATAATTTTAGAAATGAGTTGGTTCACTCCATATATAGGAAAATTATTTGAAATAAGGAGATAACATTTCATGTTAACCTATGATAGTTTACCAATGGAAGTATGATTACAAATAGACTTTATTAGGGAAGTATATAATGTGGTACTTCATTCCTAATAATGATAGAATCTTGGCTAAAATTGTTTGAGAAAAACTCAATATTATAGTTAGTCCTATTCTCATGATAAAGATTCGTTTCTAGGTTTGTAAGGATGATATATGTCTAAAAATTATACACTAAGTCATGTATATCTTTTAGATACACTTACGAATTTCCATTGATAAATTAATGTAAAATTGAAATAATTCAATTTATTTAATGGGGGAGAAAGGAACACCCTCCTATTTTGAAAATTTTTATTCAAAATTAATACTATGTTCGAGAGCTTATTCCACATGCAATGCCAAACTAAAAAGACACATGAAATATTTGATTAATGTTATTAACAATACAAATTATAAAAAAACATATATTAAAAAATAAAATTTATAAATTTATAAATTAATACAAATAAGATTAAGAATACTTTATGTTTTAAAAGGTAATTTTTCAATAAAAGTTGTTTTTTCTTTATATATTGTATTTTCATCAAAAATATAAATTTATAAATTATAAAATTTTAATTTTTTAAATTTATATTCATTTTTTAATATAGAATATCAAAATTAACCGAATATTGTTTTTTTAATTTTTAAAAAATAATTTATTTTTTGGTGAATAATGAAAAAATACTAATTTTACTAATATCGTCAATTTTTGGAAATTATCATAAAAATTAATGACTTAAACGAACATAAATTTTTTAAAAATAATTTTATAAATTAAAAAAAAAATATTTAAAAATATTATGGTGAATTTATAAAACCTAGTTTCACATTTTGAAAACATAATTAATATTATAAGGTAAAAACTGTTTTCATTCTCTTGTAATAAAAATTAGTTGTCATCACTTGTATAAATTAAATAAAAAAAGATAATATATCAATATTTTAATATTATTTTATAAGGACAAATTTATTTTAATGTATAGACGTATGATTACTAGGATTGTAGTTAATCACTAGGATAATGGTAAAACAGTTATTTTCCAAGAATTTTTTAATTAACAATGACTAATTATTTTCTAATAAAATCAAATAATATCTTATTAAAAAATAATATAATATAATATTTAAAATCATATTGAAATATATTAATACTCAGTTCTTAATTAATCAATACTAAATTATATTAAGAACACTTAATTGTGAAAAAAATATTTTTCTATGAAACATTTTTTACATATTAGATGATTTAATTTAACGGTTAATTTAAAATTATTTAGAATATGAATTATATTATATTATTCTTAAATTTATGTTCATGAAACCCAAATTTTGTAAGATAGGTTATCTTATATTTTTAGTAAAACATAAAATTCTTTGTCAAAAACTAGTTACCGAGGTAAAAACCAAAATGGTTATGTATAAAAATATAATCGTAAAATACTCAAAACATATTTAAAGCAAGTGTATAAATGTATAGTAGGGGATTTATCAACCTAATCCCATTTAAACTAAATTATGGATCACTTTTGGATTCATTAATACTTGAATAGTGTCATAATATCTTTGAAAAATAATGGGTATTCACAAAACATCCATTTTTATCCACTTGATCACAACCACCATTTCAATGTAGCACTTACTATAAAAAATATCATTTAAAATATAAAATATTTAACTCTGTAATAATTATATCTAACTTAAATTTTCCTCTTCTCTTAATTTCTTATCCTAATACCTACTTTTTCATTGATCCTATCATGAGAAAGTTCATGCACTCTATGTGAGTAATACTTATTCCTTAAACATTCTTCATAAATATTCCTCTGCCAAATATTTTTTATTAAAGAATATGTGATAAATTTATTTATTAATATACTAAAATTTTATTATACTATTGTAATTTCCATTTCTATATTTTTCTAAAACCATTCAAAAAATGATCACATCAACATGTGTACATGCAGACTACCACCTCCATGAATGACATGTTCAATTTTTCATCACTTACTTGTGTAAATGGTTAAAATGAAGGTATTTTATAAATTTATATAATATTTATAACATTATTAATATTCTAACTTTATAAAATATTCCCTATTTTACATACCTATTTCCAATGTTAAAGGATTATTGATGGGTAGTAATGAATTAAGTGTATTGATCTTGCTTTGGTTTTTATATATGGAATTGAATTTATTATATTAATAAATTAATATTGTTTTAATTTTATATAAATTAGTTAATTTTGGTTAATCTTATGCATTAATAATGGGAAGATATAGTTACGCATCACTGAGGAAAAGTATTATCTCTAATGGTGTAGCACAATAGTGAGAGAATTTAACATAATTAGTGAATATGAATGTTCTGAAGGGATAAATGAATTGTGATGATATATTAAAAAAATATAGGAGTTGAATATTCTTGATAAAATATTTATATAGTTTTTAATTATTTTTATAAAATGTTTTGGGTATCTTTAGTTACTTTTAATGACTGGAATAAAAATTCTATGATGGTGATATCATCTATGTTGTGAGGTGAATAAATAAATAAATTAATAATAACTTTTATCTATTATTAAATTATTATTTACTCCTTAATTGTTTGGGAAATGAGGATCCATTACGGTTGATGTCGTAGATTCTTTTCTTCCCCAAGGAGTCTTTTGTGAATGATGGGAGGAAATATTTTTATGTTGAGGTTATTTTTATGTGTATGTGTTTACTAAAATGGAGATGAAATTTATAATCTAAGATTTGGATATTTATGATGTTGTAGGATTGAAATGTAAGATGTAGATTTCTCAATTACAAGAGTGGGGGGTGAATTTCATGTTAAAAAACATTCATTTTTATCCTTAAGAAAATGTATGTTTACTAATGTTAATCAAGACTGATTCATAACCCCTATTTAGTTCTTAACTGATATACTATATTTCTTAGGATCAGATAATATGGATCTGATAAAGAAACCTAAGAAAATTTTACTTCAGGAAAGATTAGGCCTTAAAGAATATAGAATCTTATTTATCAGAGTATTGAATTATAAAAATAGTATATGAAAGTTATACATTCTTTATTTAACAAAATTTAGCGGAATTAAAATGTGTAACAAAGCCGGACATGTATAAGAAATATTTTAACCCAAAGAGAAGGGTATCCAATAACCATGGGAAAGGGTCTTTTGATTTGTAATCTCAAAAAAAAATCTTACACACACTACATTAATCCCTCGATACGAAGATCAAAATCTATCTCGTTATCCTTGTAAGTCCTCAATCTCTAAGGTGATCAACACCTCTATATTATTATCTTTAAAATCCCTTGATTGATCATAAATAATCAGATATATACTAGGCAGGCTCAACAAGTTGTTCACATCTTAAACAATTTGTTCACAATATTCACACAAAACAGGTTCGAGCAGAGCTCTCACAGAGTATCACTTCATTCCAGAGATGAATAGCTCTCCAAGAAAACTTTATCTCTCTCCTTCTTCAAATGGCTGGGTATTTATAGGAATGTATTCAATTGATATTTTCCTCCTCCAATAGTCATATTTTTCTTTAAATTTTGGACATACCTATACACATGTTGCTCAACCAACAATTTGTAAAAAACAGATTGTACGATATCGTTTCATGTAAGAAAACATGGGAAATATTATCATTATTAAGTAACACTAACATGCATAAGAAACATTAACATTATTGATAAACATTTTCATATTTAAGAAACATTAATAGTTTTTGGATACTTTCAGAAAATGAGGTAATTGTATGAAAATCATTTAAAAGTACTCTTAAGATATTGAGAACTAGAGTCAATAAATATTGAGATTCAAATTATAAAGTAATATAGAATCAGATTCGGAATGTTAAAGAATATGGAATATGATATTAGAATAATTTGGAATCTAATTTCTGAAGAAATCAGAGTCTGATTTTAGAAGAAATAAGAGTCTGATTTCAGAAGAAATAAGTTTCTGATTTCAAAAGAAATAATGGTATGATTTCAGAAGAAATCGAAGTCCAATTTCAAAATAAATGAGAGTCTTATTTCAGAATAAATGAGAGTATGATTTCAGAAGAAATCAGAGTCTCAATTCTAGAAAAATCAGATTCTAAGAAACTGTATGGTTTTGAGTATAGATGAGGATTTGATTTTATGACTTATGGAAATATGGTTATACTTTATTTAACAAAATAATAGATAAGACAATGAAAACAATAGGTTAAGAAAAAAACATTCTTAATGAAAGAAAACTTTACTTGAGAGAATGTTTCTTAGAGAAAGGTAATTCTCCTCGAGAAAATATGTTTGTGATTCTCAAAACAAAAAGGAATGGATGATTTATAAGAAAAATTATTAACATAAAAATATCCTCCTTTTTTGAAGGCACTAACAATTTTTTGTAAACGAATATAAGGGCTAAGGTTTTCATTTTTATGTTAAAAATAAATACTTATCTCCCTTTTTATTTATGGCCCATGCTCAATACGACTAACTACCACTTAGGTTTCTATATCTCTAAGGATCATATTATCGACTTTCTTAGAAAAATAACTTGTCCTTAAATAAGAATTTATTCTTTATGTAATATCTCCCTTACATAGGAATATTCTTTCTTAATATTCTTTTAGATCATTATTTTCTCTCCTTTTTTGATTTTCAAATAGGAATGGAGGAGAAAAATTATACATAAAAGGTTAGGAAATATACACGACCAAACAATGTACAAATAAAAATTTTCATTAATATAACCAAATTTTTTAGAAAAAAATAAAATAGAAGATAGGATTTGAAAAATAATTCATCATTCTTTTTAACCTTTGGCATCAGCGTTTTCAGGGTTGCCTTCATATTTTTCAACCCTTTATGATCATCTTTATGCTTCTTGATCAACTGTTACTGGTCCTAATTTTTCTTTTTAGGAACATTGATTATTTGTTCCTCGGATTAAAAAAATCACCTTGAGACTTCATCACTTATTTCTAATATTTTAATCTTTCATCCATATCTTCCCTTAGTTCCCTTTCACTCTTCAAATTGAGAGAAACTGAATTTATCTTCACATTCATATATTTATCTTCCTGAAGATGACTGGACTTCTCTTCCATTGTATTTTTTAAAAAACTTGTTCATGGATTCTTGATATGTTCATAATATTTATCAAATGAATCTTTAACTGAATCCATGAGATCATCAAAAAAAATCAGATCATCAATCACTGACTTAGACCACAAAGTTAACATCTTATAGGACTTCCACTGCACTTCATAGTTGATAATGGAATTTTTTATGTCAAATTATTCCTTGATGAGCTTATCCAACAAAACATTTGTAGATTTTTTTTGAATTAATAGACTTTTGAATCAGCAGGCAATGTGATTCAATATTTGGGAAAAACTAAATTGAATCTGCAATCTTTTTCAAAGACGGTTCAACAATATCATCACCTATCAAAGATGAAGATTCGGTTTTAGTTTCTTTTTTTGGAAAACCAAATTCATATTTTTCACCAAATTTCTTCTTAGATGATCCCAGAATATCCTTCTTTGATCTTGTAACAACATCATTATTTGGCGAATCAACAACAACTTTGTTTCCTTTCTCTTTCTTTGAAAATTTCTTCTCGACAACCTGAGTTTCATGATCTCCATATTAAACTTAAATTATTCTATAATCATTAATATAAACTTATTTATTGGCATATTGATCAATAAATTCCTTATCAGAATTATCTTCAACATGTTGAACAATATCATCATTCCTACTCTCATCATCTGAAGGTTTATCATCCCCATCTTGAGCATCAACATTTTTCGAAATAGATTTTCCTTTTGAAATTATCACGGTGGATTCATCATGGGAAGTTCTTATAGATACTTTATTAGGAGTTCTCTCCTTGTATTGATATTCTTCCACCATTTTTATCACAACATCACTTTCCTCTTCCTTTTCTTCTTATTCTTCTTCAACTATAGGTTTCGAAATTGAAGTAACATCCTTTATCTTATCTAAAACTTGAGTCATAGTTGGCACTGATTCTTATAAGAAGGATTCTAGTACCTAGAAGTGTTTATATGACTTCTTTGTATCTAAAAGAAAATATTGAACAATATCAGCTTCTAAAATCTTCTTCTTAAACTTCTTCTATTTAGCTTTCTTCTCAATATCTTCAACTGATTGAATCTTTAAAGCCCTAGCCTCAATAGGGTCTAACCCAAAAACTAAATCTCCTTCCTTCTTTTTATTCTTATGCTCTCTCCATCTGGATATTACTTAATCAGAGAATGTATTTTCATTCTTAGGCTTGGATATAGTAGATACCCACTCAGGTATTGGTACTTTTACTTTTTGTTCTAGCTATTTACCTTTTCTTTTCATAGGGGTTTGCTTGGATCATTCTTCAACTTCAACTTTCATAGATTCAGATTGATCATACTTTTAAAGAAGTTAAAATAAATCACATGTCTTAACACTGAAACCAATCTTTATCCTTCTCAAGGTATTGTCACATAAAAACTTTATCTTGAAGATCATGGCCTTTGAGATGCAAGATATTTTGAAGGAATCTAAGCCCAGTACAATGATCTTGGAAAAAATCACAAGGTACATTATTATCTAAGATTTTATGGTTCCATTCATGAAATTTCTGATTGTAAAAAGAATATACTTGATGAGATTTATCTTCCTAAAATTCACAAAGAAATAGATCATGAAGATATCACATATCTCAAGGGAATCCTTGTCACCCTTTCTCAGAATTAAGAAACCCTGCATCTAGAGAGCTAGTAATAAGTGATTGGTTGAAAGATGAGAAATTTTCAGTGTCCTGACTCCTTTTAGTCCAAGGCATTCAATATCCATAACATTCTCAAAATAACATTCCTTATCAGAAAATTTTTATGAGAAATATATGGATTCTCCCTTATATGGTATGTCCAATATACTAGTGCCCTTGTTGAAAGGCAAGGAACATGTCTTTCCCAAAATCTTGAATGAAAAAATTTAGCTTCCACATTGTTCATGAAAATTAATTGTATCATAGAATTTTGGGTAAAAAAATATAAAATAATAAACATATGTACTCCCCCCATGAAAAAAGAGTGACTTAATGTTAGGATATGGTTTCAAAAAAAAAGTCAATATGGATAATTATCTTACGATTATCATTCATAACATTTTTTATTGTATTCATATATATAAGAGGGTAAAGATTTTGTAAATATGTCAGAAAGTTGGTCTTGCATTCTGATAAATTATAAAATAATATCTCTTTTAAGTGTGTGATCCCTAAGAAAGTGATTCCTAATACCTATATTCTTTACACGAGAGTGATGTGCAGGGTTTGTTCTTCGGGAAATGGCACAATTATTATTACACATTATCTATGTTTTGGTAAAAATTATTCCATGGTATATGAGTGTGTGTTGCATCTACAATACCTTAGCACCAAAAATTCTAGCTGCTACATATTCAGTTTCACCAGTGGAAAGTGCTATAGAGTGTTGTTTCTTGCATGAACAAGAAAATAATGAATCTCCTAAAAAATGACAAGTTCTGGATGTACTTTTACTATCCATTCTACATCCACTAAAGTCAGTATATAAAAATATTTTTAAAATAAAATCATTTCCAGAAGAATAGAAAAGTCATAAATCCATGGTTCCCTTTTATATAGTGAAAAATTATTTTTAATACTTTTAAATGGGATTCTTTTGGATTAGATTGATATCTTATACATAATCATAGTGGAAAAAAATAATTCTAGATGACTACCTATTAATTATAACAAACTTCCTATCATACCTCTAAAAGATGTTTGATCTACTAGTTTCCCAGCTTCATAAAGATCAAGAGATATTGAGGTACGTATAGGAGTACATATACTTTTAGTGTTGTCATATCCATAATTATTAAGAATATATTTCATATAATTATGTTGAGATATATAATTTCATTATAGTTTTTGAGAAATTTGAAAACCAAGTAAAAACATTAACTCACCCATCATACTCATTTCAAACTTATATTTCATGAGATTCTCAAATGAATCAGTTATGGATTTTTGAGTTGATCCAAATATAATTTCATGAACATAAATTTGAAAAATAAAAACGTCTTTCTTATCTTTCATTATAAAAATGTTTGGATTAGAATTTTCCTTAACATATTTTTTTTAGAAAAAATAATGTAAGTATATCATACCACGATCTATGGGATTTTTGAATTTTATATAAATATTTGGAAAGTTTTTAAAGATGTTCAAGATGTTTTGTGTCCTAAAAACCCAGAGGTTTTTGAAAATAAACATCCTCTTGAACACATCCATTATGAAAATCACACTTCACATCCATTTGAAAAAGTTTGAAATTGAAAAATGCTTCAAAGGTGAGTAAAATATGAATAGATTTAATTCTATCTACTGGAGTGTATGTTTCTTCATAGTTTATTCCTTATTATAGATTATAGACTTTAGAAACTAATCTTGATTTATTTTTTACAATAATTCCATTTTCTTCACATTTATTTCTGAAGACCCACTTTACTCCAATAATAGATGTTTCTTTAGGTCTTTTAACCAAGGTCCATACTTTGTTCCTTTAGAATTCATTTAGTTCATCTTTAATAGATTTAATCCAATCATCATCATCGAAATCTTAATCAGTGCTTTCAATTCTAATTGAAAAGGAAATTCTATATGTTCTACTTCATTTCTTAGATAAATTATAGTCCTTATAGTTTTATTAAAATAACCAATGATACTATCACTAGGATTATTCTTAAGAAACAACTGATTTGGGTTTTGTAAAACATCTTCAACAACATAAGGTAAAAAATCATCTAGGGTAAATACTTTAGAAACATTTTCTTGAGTATTTTCCTTATTAAAATAATCTTCTATTAAAGAATGATTATGAGTTTTCGAAAACAAATCTGAAGATGGAGGTTCGGGTTGTTTTAAAACAAAAGGATCAGTTTCATTAAATTTAATATGTACTCATTATTTTACAAAACATGATTTTTTTTAAAAAAACTCTATAAGCCTTAGAGGTAGTGGAATAGCCCAAGAAAATTATTTCATCATATTTCGATGAGAATTTATTGAAGCTATCTATATTATTCAAGATTAATACTTTGCATAAAAATAATTTTATGTATGAAACTTTAGGTTTTCAACCAATACGTAACTCATTAGGTGTTTTATTAGGAAAATGTCAGATTAAAACTAAATTTATAGCATAAAATGCAGTAATTACAAATTCATCTCAAAAGTTTTTAGTAATAAAATATTCACTCAACATGGTTCTAGTAATCTCTTGAAGAATTCAATTTCTTCTTTCAATAACACTATTTTTTGAGGTGTTCTTAGAGCGGATAAGTTATGAGTAATGACTTTCTTACTACAAAAATTTTCAAAATCTAAATTTTGAAATTCTCCCCGATGATTACTATGAATAGTTATTAATGAAAGGATTTTATCATTTGTAAAATTGTCTAAAAAAGATTTAAAATAATAAAAGGATTCGTATTTCTTTGCTAGAAAATAGACTCATATAAATATAGTATAATCATCAAATGAACCAAATTCATAGTATTTTCCTCCTATACTTCAAGTTTGTATTAGACTAAAAATATCCATATTCACAAGTTGTAATGCATCATAAGATGAGAGTTAATTAATTTATTTGAATCTTGACTTATGTTTCTTTTCATATTGACATGGATCACAAACTTTTGAAGAATCAAATCTATGCTCTGGTAGAACCTTAACAGGTCTTTTCTTCGAGAGTTTTCATAGCTTCCAAAGGTTAAATTGTTCTAGTCTTAGATTCCAAAACCAAGATTGATCTTCCATTTCTCTATGGAAAGGTATGTCTTTTCTCTTAAGGTATTCTAAATTAAGTGTGTATACATTCTCATTCCTATCGGTAGATAGAATAAACTCTTCCTTATAATTGTGTACATGACATTTATCATTCATAAAATTCACAAGGTAACCTTTATCACATAATTGAATTATTCGTATAAGGTCTTTATTAAGGCCTTTATCAAATAAAACATTTGAAATTAGAGATTTTACAAGAAGAACAATATTATATATACCAACAATTTTTCCTGAGCAGTATCTCCAAAAGATACTTTTCCATCCATCACCTTGATAATATTTTCAAAGAAGTTTTTATTACCATTAATGTGCAGGGAACATCGACCATCAATGTACTATCTATTGTTGTTGGAACTTCCTTTCTTTTTCTTATCCTTGAACATTAATTCACAATAGTAATTCTGGCTATAAGACCAATATTATTTTGTCTAGAAGATTCAATATCAGAATATACATCTGAATAATCAAGCCCAATATCACTCAAGTTTTCATTATATTTATGTACTTTCTTAGACATATAATTGTTGTAATGATTCTGGTTTCTTTATGAATTCATATCCTTTCTCTCATTCCTTTAGATCGTAGGACATTCTGGTTTGATATGACCTACCCTCTTGCATTCATAACAAGTTACTTCTGAATCTTTTTAATCCATTTTTTCTTTCTTCTTGTATCTATATTGGAAATATTTCTTTCCAACAATATTTTTAATTATTTAAGAAATATTGGAAAGTTCATTCTCATAATGATCACTATCACTTGATTCAGATATAATAGTATCTTTCTTAGCTTTTGATCTAGTAACTCTTTCAGGAGCATTGGATTTCATATGACTTAATATAGTAGTGAAATCAACATTGCCATTAAAATTATTTTTCTTATTTATCTCAACATCTCTCTTCATTATAGTTTCATGTTGTAGAAGATTCTCAAATAACTCATCAAGAGTAATTTTTGAAACTTTACTATTCTCATCAATAGATATTCTTTTGGATTCCCACTCATTGGGGATAATATCTATTATCTTATGCATAAGAATTTCATCATCAATTCCTTTCTCACCCATATACTGAAGGCTTTTGAAAATATACATAAACGTTTTTTGATCTTTTCATATGGTTAATCCATAAGGAAACATAAAATCATGGTATTGAGCTCTAATCATAGCCCGTCTTGTTTCAATAACCTTGGATGTGCCAAAATGTTTAACTTATAATTTCTTCCAGATACTTTTAGTAGCCTCACAAGATAAAACATGGCTATAGATATTTCTTATCATAGAAAATAATAAATTATTTCATACCTTAATGTTAAGATGATATTATTGTTTTTTCTTGATTAGTGAATTGTCTAGTTTCTTTGTCAGGGATTTTGAAGTCTCTTGTTAACAGAAAAAAGTTATCCACACTGGTGTTGATAATAAAATTCTTCATCATATCTCTCTAGTATTAATAATCATTTCCATAAAATATTAGATGTATGGAAGTATTTACATTATCTATTTAACTGATTCTAATTCCTACCATTCTATACAAAATATATTTCCACACAAAATATTAGTAGTAAAAGTTTATAAACACAGAAAATCTTCAGAAAAACTTGAACAAGTAATGTTAAGAAAGAAAAGTTGAGTAAAAAAAATTATAGTTATGTATATGTATTTCAGAGACCTTCTCTTATACCAATTATAGGATCAAAATGTAAGACGTATATTGCTTAACTACAATAGGTGGTGAATTATAAGTTTAAAATTGATCATTTTTTTACTTAAGAAAATCTATGTTTAGCAAAGTTAAACAAGATTGATTCACAAACCCTCTTTAGTTCTTAACTAAGAAACTAGCTTGATTAGTATTAGATAATGTGGATCTAATAAACAAATTTAAGATAAGTAACTTAAGGAAATATTCTACCTTAAAGCATATATAATCTTTTTTATCAGAGTATACATGTATAAGAAAGTATAATAAATCTATACTTTCTTTCTTTAACAAAATTCAGTAGAATTAAAACTTGTAACAAAGTAGGACTAGTATATGAAATATTATAACCTAAAGAGAAGGGTATCCAACAACCTTGGATAATGGTCCCATGATTTATACATTCATGAAATTATATATTACCCACACCAGGGTAAGCCCTCGATACAAAGATCGGAATCTGTCTTGGTATCCCCACAAGACCTAGATATCTAAGGTTATTGGTACCTCTATCTTCATATCCCTGGAAGACTTGATTGATCATCAACAATCAGATTCACACAAGGTAGGATGAACAAGTTGTTCACAACATAAACAAGTTTTTTCACAACATGACCAAGTTGTTCACAGCATTCGCGCAAAGAAGGTTTGAGTAATTCTCTAGTGTGAGGACATATATACACTACTAGCTTTGGAGATGTATATTTCACCCAAAATAGATGTGTATTTATTATAGTACTTTTAATATAGTTGGAAAATTGTATTTAATCTAGTAATATCAATATATTTTTGAATATTTTTATTTCATCCACTATCTAATTACTAGTGAGTCTATGGTGAATTATTAGTCTAGGAATCTATGATAGATTTTGAGATATTATTGTTCATTATTTGTTGAAAAAAACTATTATTTAATGATCTTGATCAGGTAAAGAATGGATTCATTGAATGGGAAAGTTCATGATTATACATGCGATGATGTTGGGTGATGTTCTATTTCCTAAAAATTATTTCATTTTGATACACATGGTCATTAGATATTTATTGGGTTAACTCATAGCTTGGACCACCATTCTAGGTTTTTTTATACTCACCCCTAGATGCACCCTTGATCATTTCTTTCCTTTTGTCCATAAATATCAGTAGATGTTTATGATGGAAGATCATGGAGCTAGGAAGTTTATGACAGATACAGAGAGCTGGTGGAGCATAGATCAAATGATGGTGGAAACTTTTGTGTTGTATATATTTGGGATGGCATCCATTTGGAATCTGTCAGTTTTATTTGGGGTTTCATTAATATCACCCTATATTTTATCATTATTTTTTATATATATTCATCAATTATATTGTATAATTTATTTTTTATTCATGTTATTGTGTATTTTTATGTATGATATTTTTGAAGCAGTTGATTTTTTAGAGATAAGTCTACCATGATATTGCAGATACCTTACAATTGGTTTCCATCCCCGGTAAAAGTAAAAACAGGCTTGGGGATTCATTTAACGATATGTAGAGACGTGATATATTAGTATAAAATCAATGTTATGGTTTATAGAGTTAGGAACATGTGGGGATTGGATAGTATATTTTGAATTAGTTTTACTAAGGATCCCTAGTATATGTAGTCATGATAATGGAATTTGTAATGGATGTGGAATAAGACATACTCTAAATCATGAATATTATTAAGGGAACAATAAATAGTCCATAATATGTAAACTATAATTAATGGGTGTGTTATGAATCCTATAGTTCCAATATGTTATATTTGAGAACTTATAGGCGATTTTATTGCACCTATGGATGGTCTTCATGGTCTTGACCGATGGAGGAGTTCTTGACATCATCATTATTTTCAATGAGTTTAGTTTGATATGATCTCTAAGAGATAGTGGGAATGAATTTCCAAGATTAGGATATTTTGTGGTGTATTAATGGTTTTGATGATGAGATAAGATAGCAATAGTGAATGACACATTGTAGAATACTCTGATAGTGTATTTTTTAGGACTTGGGTAAGATAATGTGGTAGCCATGTTGTGTGGTGGTATCAATTCCTTTCATAATGATAGATAAATTCATTATTATTTTTAAATTCTATTCTTTATTCTATAAGTTTATTATAAATTTTAATTCATTTTTCATGATATTTAAGACACTATGGATTTCTATGAGAATTTCAGAGCTATACCGCGATTTTCTCACTGATTAAAGTACCACCAGTGGTTGTTTTGTTGTTGTTGGATCTGTATGATCAGAATAGAATAGAAGGAGAATTGTGGGAGCAATAATCTCTTTAACAGTGATATATGTGATTATGAGAAATTATTTTCATGGAAATATTTATTATGGTTAAAAATCACATGAATTATTTAATGAGTAGTAAATAGTGCATTTATTCCTAGTTTTCAGTCGAGAGGACTCCATGTGTGGGGTTAAAATGATGCTTATCGTCTGGACAAAGACAACTTGTTGCTTAGGGATCTATTTGATCAATGGGAACACACTAAGGGGATTAATATTAGGACTATAAAAAGCATTTTTTCTAAAACTATTCATATAATAATTAATGTCACTATAATTTAGTTGGGTGTTATTCTAGAGTTTAGGTTATAATTTTTGGGTTAAATTGTATGTGGATAGGACCATCCACTTTAGAGAAGGTGACATGGACCCACGTAAATTGTAAAAAATTGGGTGCCATGGTTTGGGGAGGAAGATGTAGGACCCCCTGGTAGTATTTTTCACCATAAAGTGGTGGTAAGTACACTCGATATCTTTTTAGGTATATATGAAATTATAAATCCTCAATTTAGGTGGTGACTAAATACTACATACATTTATAATGGATGTTACGGAGATCACGGTTTTTAAGTGTTAGTGATGAATGATAAGAGAGATGGTTGGCGTTTCACTCTATTATAAGTTTGGATGTCTGATTTATCATCATACCTAGTGTTCATATGGATATGAGTAGAAAATAGTTGAATATTCTCTTTTTTGGGAGATAGATGTGATTTATGACTACAATAAGTTAGCGGTAGGTGGTCATGATTGTCGATGGGATGAAATTTAAATGTAATGTCTTGTGAAGGAATCCTATATAATGGGTTGGTGCCTTCCAACCCTCATGTTGTTGTTGTTGTGGTTCCCCAAGTTGTTTCAATTGGGGATTCAATTGTGATGGCATGAATTGGAGTAATTCTATTTATTAATATGGTAACTGAGAAACATTATGATCATGGAGAGGTCCTTACCTCACCTTCCACAAAATCCACTATAACAGTCGATGTAATCTCTACTTAGACAAAGGTTGGTGATGAGATTCCAATTGGTTTGGGAATTCCAACTAATCCAAAAGTTATTTAGGATGGTTTTGGAAAATAATTTGGCTTGAATGAAGATGTTACTAACAATAGAGGGGTCCTTATTTCCCTACCATCTACCCCCCTCCATTTATAGGTGATGGGATTTCAAACTGATTCCAATATTCAAAAGGATATTCTAGTTGGAAGGGACTTTTCAATTTCTCTCAATGATATTGTGGATGAAGCTGGTAAATCAGGCTACAAGGATGATGTTTCTCTAATTTAACTAACACATTTAATGGATCCTTTGATTGGGTCTATGATGATTTTTGATAACTCCACTGTTTATCTACCTGATATGATGGATTAGGACTGTTCTAATTCTGATAATCCCAAAGCTTCCAGTCATTCATATGGGGATGATTATTCTAGGTCTACAATTTCCCCCACCTCCAGTATTGTAGTCACTTATAAAAATAACAAATTGTGTTGTAAAATGGTTGAAGATGAGGGAGATTCAAAGGAGTTCCTCTCTTATTCCTTAGTCTAATAGAATCCTTTAGTAGGATCCCTCAATCTAGTGATGGCCATAGAATATGGTGTTGATCCAAGTATGATCACCACCACTCATCTCTCTAATAAGGATGTTGCTAGTTATGTGTCACATGTCATAACCACATGTACATCTAGAATATATGGGAATTCAATGAATCCCTATAGTAAAAAGTAATATAAGGGAAGGAAAATGAAGGTAAACCCCAAATCAATATAAGGTTCAAAATGAATCTTCTTTTTTAAAATTTTAAAGGACTGTCCAATTTTTAAAAACAAACCATTATACATTAGTATTTGTACATCCAAACACCCTGGATTCTAGGAATTTATAAACCAGTGATGAATTACACTTTTATTATAATTGTAAAAAAAATTGGTCTATCATTTCATTTGAGTTAATAGTGTCTCTTACTTGGTTCAAAATCATTGGGTATTACCATATTATTCTATAAGGAATGTGTTTTACCACCACGTAGATGACCATATGGTCACTTGTGAGGTGCAAAAAATTAATTTTCATATTTATACTCTTTTATTTATGATGAAAATATCTACTAGAATAGAATATGATTATGGAACGAAAATTACAAGATCAATTGAAGCATTATTTGTCCCTGGGTGATCCTTAGGGACTTCAACACCATCCTTTATCATAGTCAAAACGGGGGGTTCTTCATTCCTCCATCTCTCTTAGGGAGTTAAAGTCTTGTATAGAGGTGAATGATACTGTAGATATCAACCTAGTTGGTTCCAAATATACATGGTACATGAGGTATATGAATAAAATTTTTTACAGTAATCTTGATCCTTCTTTTACTAATGTAATGGATCCTAATAAATGGGACTATTTCTCTAGCATTACTCTTACTAATATTAAATCTGATGATCACCCAATTATTTTTAGTTTTGTGAATATGGATATGAGGTTCTCTCTCCATTTTAAATTAAATAATTTATGGGAATACCACAATGATTGTGATAGGATTGGATAATCTATTAGTTATGAAGTTCCATGAATTGTGATAATGAGGTTGTGTCATGTATCTTGAAATGAAAACTCTTGAAAATAACACTTAATGGATAGTATAGAGATACCTTTAGTAGAATTGAAAAGAAAATTCTCTCTTTAAGGCTCCCTTCAACGGGTGCATGAGTTCTACACCAATTTGGATTTCACCCTTGATCTCTTCTAAGATATTTTTTCTCTTACAATATCAATGACCTCCTTTCATTGAAAGAAATGTTTCAAAAAAAAAATTTAAAAATCAATTGGATCAAAGATGGATATAGGGAATCAATGATCTATAACTCCCTTTAGAGATCTGGGAAATTTTGTAGGCCTCATTTCATTCTTAAATTGGATGGAAATTTCATTCATGATCCAGAAATCCTTGTTGTCCATATTGTTACTTACTTTTCCAACATGTTCTATGAAAATGGAATTGAGGGGGAATTGATTGATGGAATTAGTCCCAACCATATCATACCTAAAGATAACATCATGATCAATAGTATGCCTATTGAATTTGAAATCAAGGATAATGTCTTTACCCTAAATCCTAGTGGTCCTTATAGAACAGATGGATTTTATAATTTCTTCTTTCAAAATTTTTGGGATGTCATTAAAGATGATGTTTTCAAGTTGGTCATATCATTTTTCATTAAAATTTTTTATTCCAAAATCTCTCATTTATAAATTGGTAACTATTATTCAAAATATTTATAATTCTTGTAAAATTTGTTCGTTCCGGCCCATTTATATTGTTAACACTATTTATAATATTACCATAAAGATTATTGATAATAGGATTTCTCTTATTTCCAATAAGATCATTCCCTAGAATAAATTTAATTTTGTTAGAGGTAGGTGAATCCAAGATTGCATTGGTATGGGCTGAAAATGAATCAAACTTATCATAACTTCAAACAGATGTGGTAACATTTTTATAAAACTTGACATCAAGAAATCCTTCAACACCAAGGATTGAAATTTCATTTATAAAGTTTTATAAATTTCTTGATTAAATAGCACCTTCATTAGATGGGTGAAATCTCTTTTTGGTTCATTTTAAATTTTGGAGATCATTAATTTCTCTCCAAAGGGTTATTTCAAGTTATCTTAAGGGGTTAAACAACGTGTCCTTATCTTACCCCTTTTATTCTCAATTTTTGAAGATTATCTCAATTGAATCCTCAACCAGATGGTGGATCAAAAAAATATCAAACCTATTCATTCCTCCCAAGGTTTTTCTTCTCTAACTCATTTACCCAATGTTTATGAAATTATTCTCTTATTACAGGGTACCAAGAAGAACATCAAAATTATTAAGTACATGCTTCATCATTATGAAATCGTCTCATGTAAATTCATCAGAAGGGATAAATCGTCCAATTACCTTGGAAATGGGTTCACCTCTTCTAGAATGCCTAGAATTCAATTAGAAATGGGAATTAGATAGGGTATGTAAACATAACATATCTTGGTGTTCCTTTGTTTCTGGTAAGACGAAATGTGAGATATTTTCTTAATCTTGTTGATCAGATTAAAAAATAACTCTCATCTTAGAGAGGAAATTATTTATTAATGTCTAGTTTTATTTCCTTTTTCAGGTCCCCCATCTTATCTAAAATGGAGAACTCAACCTTGGTTAATAAATACACCATGGGACTGATCAAAACTGTAAATTCTTACTTTATAATTTTTTTTGGATTTGTAGTATTATGAGCAGAAAATAGTCATTGTTACTTGGAAAAAAATTCTTATATCTATCTCTCTCTCCAATGGTGGAACTGATATCAAGAAAATCATACACATTAATGAAGATATTATGGATTGATTCACTTGGAACCTTAATAATAAAATTTAAATGGATTTTTAATTTCTTATATATAGATTTCTAGATAGATGTTTTCAAGGAAACATTTCATACATAGATTCATCACTTTGGCCTTTAATTAACAACTCTTATTATAATATCATGGCTTTCTTTAGGAATGTTTACTAAATTAACTCTATTATCAAATTCATTATGGATAATTAAAAAGGAACGCCTAAGATATCTAACATTCATCCTGTGTATTCTTCTTTTAATTATATGTTATCTATAAAATAATTATTTAATGTTCCTCCATTGAATTTAAATAATGATGTAAGTAAAATCATCAAAGTTTACACATTCTCTCAATTAGAGGATGTTCTTATCTAGGAATCAGTAAAAAATGACATTGTCAATGGATGATTATTTTATTAGTTTTCTATTATGGGTTCCAACAATGATTTTTACATGATTAAATAATTCAAAGAGGCCTGAATAAGTCCCTCAAGATTTACTATGATCAAGATATTAGTGTATAATCACATGACAACAGATTATTTCTTATAAAGGTTTGTTGTTTCTCTATATTTCAGGTATCGATTATGAAAATAGCATTGGAAAGATGCTAATAATATTTTTCTCATTTTTTCCACAACATCAATTTTGCGAAAGGAAATATTTGAATTATTTAAATTGATGATGTTGATTGTGGAATCACTCGGTTCACTAATTCAATGCACTATTGGTTCTTTATCTCTATAACTCACTAAACTTCTCCATGTGGTGTCGGTGGAGATGATTCATATTTTTTATCATGGCTGTAATGTTCTAATTCACTAAAATAACCCATTTTGAAATTAATATATCATTTCATATTTATTTTTTTTCTATCAGGGTATCCAGTGTGATTCAAATAGATTTATATGACAATATAATCCTTGAATTCACTGTTTTTTGAAGATTGGGAATTGTTGGGAACTTCCTACTACAAGATGGTACCTTTGAAGGTCTCTGGTATCCTCCTTTTCAAAATTGGGTCAAAATTAATTATTATAGTGTTTCGAAAGGCAACCGTAGTCCCTTGGATGTGGAAATTTATAACATTATTATATTTCTAGGATTCTTAGTTGTTTTTATGGCTCATATAGATTGGATACATCTATCAAATCTAAAATTATAGGGGTGATCAATGTAATCTCCATTATTAAATCCAAAATTTGGAATAATTTATGGCTTAAAAGTGATTCCACTACCATTTTGTAGCCTATAAGAAATTTTTTTTTAAATCTCTCATGGAGGCTCACAGATAAATTGATGGAATATTTGAGTTTTCTCTCTAGACTCAATTAAATTGTCACACATTATTATCATAAGGTCAATCATGTGATGGATGGTCTCTCCAATAAAGGAGTATATATACGAATCTTACATGGTTGGATGTAATTCTTTTTGATCTAATATCTGTTTATGATAGATATTTCTTTATACCATTTTCTTTAGACTGATGTAGGGATTTTCTTTTTAATAAATATTCCTTTTCCACTCTAGATAAGGAACCATTATATATATATATATTATTGTGATTATGAAGCCACATCAATCCAATTTATTTTGATCATAAAATATCCTTCAGTTTTTTGTTAACTTAAGTGAAGTGGTTAGTGAGGAGATTAGATGCGACCAGATGTGTTTCATGGGAACCTTGAATTTTTATAATAAGGTGGGGAGCCCCACTCTCTCCCCTGGTTGGATGATAAATGTTGTTTATGTTTTTAAATAATGCATCGATTGAGGATACAATTTTGGATGATATAATGATTTAGATGGTTGAAAAATTGAGTAAGTGGCTTCCTTTAGTTTTTTATTGATGATAACAATTCAATTAAGGCTTGTGATGTAATTTTTTTGTTGTGGGAGGTGTTTTTAGGGATTTGATTCTCATCCAAAGTTCATATTGACAATTGAATTTTCCATTAAGGGGACCCTTGAGATGGTTATCCCATTATGGTGAGTCATAATGTGTGTTGTTTATACTTTTTTAAAATGAAAAATTTTAAGGTGGGCAGGATATAGAAATATTTGTTTTAATTGAGGGTGAGTTTTCATGTGAAGGGAGTTCGATGCTCATTAAATGTTGTTGGAATTATTATCACTCAATTGAATTTAAATGATGTTTTTTGGTGGCTTGCTTAATCATTGTGAGAATTTTATAATGTAAATATTAATATTTTTATAATTAAAGGGGAATGTAGAAAATTACACATGAATGGGATATCAGATTGAGAAACTTACTCCTATGTTGAGTCTAGAATATGGTGTTTACCATAGGATAATATTTTAATTTTTTTTGATGGTGTTAAGGCCATATTCCATCTACGGTATTCATTTTTAATACATTCGGGTAATGCATGACCCATAATTTATAAAAATAATATTCAATATTGGGTGTATTAAATTATTATTATTTTGATTCCAATGTATTTTTTGGCACCAAAATTTATTGGAGTGGATGCCAAAATATTTTTAATGGAACTGTTAGATGTTAAGAAATATTTTTGGACTTTTGAAAACATGTTTCATAAATTCCCCAGCCCAGTGCCTCCTGACATGATTAATATGGGCTACTATAAGACATCAAGAATGACTCCCCATATGTTGTAGGATTTAGAATAGTAGTGAGGATATATTAGATAAAATGATAAGCCTATAACCATTGGTATGGAGTGAAAATCCTAGTGGAATAAGACAGATAATAAAAACATAAAAATAAATAAAATAAACTAGAAAAATAAAAATAATACCAATATAATCAACCAAGAAATGTCATACTAAAGGTCATGTTGGAAGTTATATAAGAAAATAACAAAAATACTGACTCTCAACACTAGTCCAGAACCCAATTCCTGGTCCCATCTCGAAGATCAAACCACATTAGAACCTCAACCAATCAATTGTAAGGCCCATTTCCCTTTTCCAGATCTTCATCCATGAAGTCTTCTCGGGTAGTAAATAGAGGCCTGAAAATGGTATGAGTAAAAATTAGTAGGCCACCACCAATGGTTCCTAAAAAATCATGGTCCAAGTAATAGTCTATAAAATAGTATAATATATATAGGAATACAATTAATATCATAATTAAACCCCAAAATTACATGTTGTTTCTTGAGTTACAAGTTAATACCCTAGGGATTCCGTGCCATATTCAGCTCAGTGCTAGATGTATCTACCCTTAAGAGAATTCAAATTCCTAATATGTATCACCCAAACCATATTTCAATGAACATAGTGTAATTTGTTTTCTAGGGACACTTATATGTACCAAATGAACATTGCCCATGCCAATGGAAATTTCTAATTTTATGTATTAGTGGACTCTATGATAATTCTCATTCTAGATCCACTGACATGTTCCCACAGTGCATTATCCATGATAATGGAAGACTACCAATTCTAAGAATCAATTAATGGTGCATCTCACCCTCATAAATCATGTAATAAGGAATCAATAGTGAGAAAGAGTCAAATAAATATAAAAAAACAAAAACATACCAAAATGTTAACATATTCCACTTTATTTAATTAGACAAAATTACCAATTATCAGGCAATTTTATTCCTTTACAACAAGTCCCAATTTTTTGTCAAATATTCCAACATGCCCAAATTTCATTTTTCTAATTTCATGCTAATTTTTCAATTACATGTTAAGTTTCCAATTATCATAACAATTATAACAATTATTATTTATATTTCATTTATACCCATTTACCATTATACATGAAATTCCAAGTGATACATATAAGCGATACACACTAACCATTATTTAAAAATTAGTTATAAGGCTATGTATAATTGGAATCAAGAAAAACTGGTGGTTTCTAGTTATAGGAGGTCGCACACATAGTGTTTCTTTGTGAGTGCATTTGTTATACATATTATGCATCAAACGAAAACCATAAGGAGTTTTTTTAGAAAACCTACCCTAACCAAGTGAAGAATAAACAAAGACTATAGTGTATGCTTGACAATAAAACACCCATGAATCCTAAATCAATATTTATGGGTAAACAATTGGCCAAATACCAAATGAAAACATTTGATAAAAATATAATGAGCCTTGATCAAATTTGAAATCTAATCTGGGGAATTAAACATCCTTCAGCTATAGCGGGAAAGCCAAAACTCCCTTCAAGAACTCTACTAACTAAAAATTTAGTGAAATGATGGATAAATGTTTCTTAAAATTAAAGATAATGTGTTATGAAACCTATTGAATTCTTCAATTAAGTGAGAAATAAGATAGTGTAACCGTTTACGAGATCAAATTGCTTTTCAGGAATTCAGAAAATCAAAACATACATAAAATTCCCTTGTCCATACCTTGATGTAAGAGTCTAAGATTTTTTCTTCTGGCCATAGCCTAATGTAATATTCCAAGCCTTTTTGGCCTAGCCACACCCTAAACTATGCCTGTTTAGGCCCGTTGATGAAACTTTCATGCAGTGCATCCCAATTAAGGTTGTGTACTCCACCACATCCTTGGTCATACCCTAACACAAAGACCCAACCGAATTTATCCCAGTCAAGGGTTCTACCATACACATGGTGAGCCTTGTACGTAGTGGTTCATAGGGAAACCCATGGCGTAATCCACTCTATACCTTTCCAATGACTAGAAATTTTAGCAAGGCCATATCATGGGAGATGACCACCACCACCACGGTCATGGTCCTAATAGTTCAACACCATAAAAACCAAAAATCTATAATTTATGCCTTTGAGAACCTCTAAATAATCTATTATACTATGAAAATATATATGTATTATAAATTAAATGATTCAATTTAAACTTAAAGATGGATGTTCATTGGTAAAGGGAGAGGTATTAAAACCTTCCCACCATAGAACATCTCATCCCTTTGTTGTATTCCCATGAATCACGGAGATATTCAGTGAATAACTTAGGACACTACACCCGCATATCTGACTCCCTATTCTTGGTCTCCTCCTGAATTTTCCAATGTTGTCGCTATAATTCCACGAGGGGATTGTATTTATTTAAAGAATATTCTCACTATGGTCTATGATATGAATTGGATTCGATTTAAATAATGCACTAGAATATATATTAGCATCTTCAATATCAATCACATGAGAAGAATCCAGGTAATATCTCTGATTATTTTACATGCGAAACATTTTCTTTCATGGAACTGTTGATTTATGGAAGATTCAATTGGTATTCCACTAGATGGATCACCACGAAAATCTCAAACAGCCCAAAAAACATAGTTGTTACCTTTTGTTGCTTCAATATTTAGTGTTTCCCTAGCTTTTGAGACACCCAAAAACATCTAGTGACTAACTTTGAATTCTAGATGGCACCTCTAATAGTGATAATAAGATTCCTATTTTCTCGATGAATTTTCTAATTGTGCTCATGCAGTCTCATATTTCTGGATTAATAAGTAACCACTTGATCCTCAAACATCAGTACTGCACCAATCCTAACTCTTGATGCTTCATAAAAACATGCTATACTTCTTTCATGTATCAGGTAAGGTGGGGATTTTTATATAGGTAAACCTACTTTTTAATTCTTGGAAAGCCTCCACATTGGAATAAGACCCCAAAAAAACCCCACCAATTACTTGGTTATATCAGACATCAATGTTTCCAGATATAAGAAGTTGTGGTTAAATTATAGTAATACCCTATCCGGACCAGGAAGTTCTAAATCTCAAATTAATTCTTTGATTGTTCTCAAGATACCATAATTTCCACCTTCTATAAATCCATTGACACTACATCCTATGAGATAACATTGCCCAAAAGGTGAACATTGTCAATATAGAAATGAAATTTAGATATTTTGGTGTATAGTAAATTATCTATTAGCATATTTAGGATGATTTCAAGATGTTAGGAGTGATCATATTTAGACTAAGAGTATAAAAATATTCCATCAAATAAGACAAATGTGAAAAACTCTAGATACAGATAGAAGACATGATTCATCAATATCAATAATATCACTGTAAAGTTTTTCATAACAAACAACATTACCATAAATTCATATAATAAATACATACTCATAAAATTATTTAATGGTATATCAAATGGTCTCACTCTCAACTAATGGTACATTGAACTCGAGTCAATATTAGAAAATATTCAAGTACCTATCAGCTTATCAAAGAGATCATCAATACATGGAAGGGGATATCTATTCATGATTTTAAACTAGCTAAACCTATGATAATCCACACATAAACACAATATTATATATGATTCCATAATTAAAATAACATGGAAACCCCATGGTGATAAACTAGGCCATATTAATCCCTTATATTCTAGATCCTCCAACTACACTTTTAACCCCTGAAACTCCACCGGTTATATTCTATAAAGAGGAAAGTAAATCGGTTTTCCCCTAGTCGTAAATTGATTGTGAACTTGATTCCCCATTCAGGTGTTAATATGTATAACACTTCAATAGATGCATCTTGAAAGTGGTCAACCATTGTAGTACATGTATTCTATTTCAACTCACCATCATCCGAAATAATGTTTCCCCATATGTAGTGAGGCAATCAAATTTGAACTAAATTTGTCATGCATGACTAGCCTAAATATCCAATTATCCATGATGGATTTGGTTATCACCTTCTAGTGATAGGAAGGACACTTTATTATAATTAAATCTGATGTGATCCTAGTATAAAACTAGAGAATCCATACCCAAAAAAAAATTGAATCTGATTATTTCCATCAAAAACAGATCTTAGGGGAATTAATGACCACCAATTTCAATAGCACAATCTTCATAGCATTAGATACCATCTAATAATACCTATAATGTAGTATCAATTGAAATAACCCCATATGATCTTTTCATAAATATTCTCAAGTTATTAACGAATTGATAAGATATAAATATATTTGATGCTCATGTAAAAAAATGAAAGAAAGGGTAGATGAGACAATAATCATACCTCTTATTCTAAAAGTGCCTACATATTGACTGATAAGAGTAGAATACATCATTTGAAACTGAATCAACCCCTTTATTTGGGCCCTAAACTGAATCCCCAAAGATTCTCCCTTATACAGATATTGAAACTCATGTGTCGCGGTACCATGCTCTGTACCCCATCCTTTGCATCTGTTGGAACTCCAGCTACCTATCTAATAATGGGAAGCTAAGTTCTTCCCAGACTCTAGTGTATTAATTAATCCACCACAACCACTATGTTTCTAAGTTCTCGTGCATAATTTTTACATTTTTCCATCTTACAATAAGTTTAGCACCCCACCATTGGGAAAGGACACTAAAAGAACTTGTGGCCAACCATGCCTCACTGAAAGAACATCACATGGCCATTATATTGAGATCATTTTAAACATCCCTAGATATTGTTTCTACTATCTACATAGTATAAATTACCAATTTCAGTGTTTCTTTCTACCCAATATGAACTCCTTGGTCATCCCTCTAGGACCGTCTCCTCGCCCCTAGGGCCCTTTTTAGTTAACCTTCAATAACGAGAGCCTGATTTATCTGGTCAGAGAATTTTTTCAAATGGAAGATGTTCAATTATAACTTGATATCACATATAATTTCATCCTGTAATAAATTTTTCTTGGATATCTCATCTATTTCCAATGAATGTGAAAAACTCTTCAGGTCGGTAAAACATATAATGTAGTTCTCTATAGACATGTTCCCCTATGTTTGGTGCATGGACTCTCAAGCCCTATCAAAAATCAGCATCTCTATATAGAAATATATCTATAGCTTCAACTCTAATCCCTTAAAAGTTATCTCTTCTTGATATTCATCCTAAAATATGATGTCCCACCAACTCTTGGTTGGTCCCCATATCATAAAATTCACAAGATTTACAATCCACTCTGATGGTGTCTCTAGGTGACCAAAGATATTCTAGAAAAACTAGATCCAAAACTCTTCTGCCAAAGGTTCTCCCTCCCCAGTGAATGTGGGTGCCTATTGGGGATATAACTACTTTATTAGCTCATACATATAGCTTAAGAAACAATTATTCACCCTCTCTATAGATCACAAGAACCATAGGAAACTATAATGATGTAGATCATCTATCAAATTTTACGAAGCTATAAGAGGCACCTCATATAAAAATGGAAGATGATGTAGAGGAATATCTCAATATGGTTCATGTGACACCCCAAGCTTCCATAGTACGTTTTTATCTGAATAATATAATATCTTGTGCTGTACGTAACTTTGAGCTTTAACACACCACGACCAATCAAACTAGTAATTTAAAATGTAGTTATGAATAGTAATACCCACTTTTTGAAAATTTATAAATATTATTTTTTAAAATAGACTTTGTTTTTGGATTCAGAATATCAAAATTATCTTAGGGATATTTTTTGGTATTTCTCTAAAAACTTTCAATTTTTGATGAATAGTGAAACCACAACATTATTGTTTAAAACCGACTCTTTATTTAAATAATTATTATTTTTATTAAAATTTATTATAAAGTAAAAATAGATATATAATAATTATATTATTTTAATTTAATTCATTTAAGTGATTTTATAATAATATTAGATATATAAATTTTTATTAAACTTTTTACCGTATTTTACTCATCTTCTAAGCACATTTGCAAATTTGCATAAAATGTAATTTTACCACTCCTGTGAATTGAATTTAAAAAATCTAACAGACATGGTTTAAATATGTAAGTAAAATGTGGTTCAATAAGATGAATTTTTTTTGGTGAATAGTAACTTTTGAATTTTATTGACCACGGTTAAAAGAAAATAGAGTAATTAAAGGTAAAAATGATATTATAATTACCCTAACACATGTCCAAATTCTATTGGATAAGTGAATTTCGACCAAAATAAACCATAGAAATAAAATATGATCCCTTTGATCCTATTGGATAATATTAGGACATTTATTATCTTTTATTTAAAGAAAAGTTAAAAGTGTTAAATTCAATGTTTAATAACTAAAACATTTTTAATATAGGGTTAAACATAAGATAAATTTGACTATAAATATTCATTACAAATCAAATAATATTTTCTACATTATGGTAGTTCATTGATAATTTTTATAAATTATATAATTAAATTTATTTACAGCACAATGATGAAGCAGTAATTACCTTATTAATGAAATACTAAAATAATTGATGTTATAAATGTTAAAATAAATTTAAATTGAGACATTTTACGCATTCCAAGAATTTTATAGGTTAATATGACATGTTAGGGTAGATTCAATGAATTGTTTTCAAAGTAATCATGTTTTTATGACTTTCAAAAAAACCAAATACTAAATAGTGTCAAAATTGACATAAATGAGTTTTTAAAACAAATACAATTTTATTAAATTATATAATAGTCTTAAAAATATAAGGTTCGGTCAAAGAAATTATAAAATAAAATATATGTCATTAATTAACAAATTTAGATTCTCTTGGAATTTTATAGTATGTTTATTAATCAGGTAATATAAAAATACAAAGAGACATGGTAAATGTTAAACTATTTAACCAAGCGTTAAATCTAAAAAATTAGTTTAATATGGTGACCTAAATATATATAAAACCTATTTCTTGAGAGATTTAGAACCATCCTAACCTTATCCTTAAAATAAATACATTTGCAGATATTATACATGAAAAATGATTTTATAATAATTTAATATTTCCAACTCTTCCTAAAGTGCCCCTCACCTCCCTTACAAAATGGTACTTCCTCTACCCTCAATTTCACACCTCCAAATCAATTTTGCTCACCCAAACCCTACTCAAATATTCTACCAACTACCCTAAATTCAACCTAGAGTCCTTAGTTTGATCAAAAATCCAACCTAAAGAGCCCTTTTCTTCAAATCAAAAAGAAACACCCGAAGAAGAGGTAATTATTTTGTCACCTCTTTCAACGTTGTTTTCTTCTTCCACTTCATTTTTCATTGTTGTTTCCATAACAAAATAATAAATCAATTACCTTATAAATATAGTGATTTTATTTTAAATATGTTACTACCATATTCATTATTCTATCCATCCTATGAATGACAAATTCACCATACTTGCGTACGTACAGCTTACTGTCTCCACATCGTGGTGTAGTTTGTTATTCAACACTTAATTATTTGGATGGGTTTAATAATGATTAAAATTGATTTAAATAATAAATATAACATGTCAATGTTTTTTTATATATAATATACCATCCAATTACATGTTATTTCACCATCAAGAGAATGATATTCTCGCTCGTGCGTGCGTACAACTAACTGTCTCCACGAGGCGATAGGATTTCATTCTCCATTGTAACCATTCAAGAATAATTTACTTTTTATGATTAAAAATAATTTTTAACAACATAATATAATTATTTATTTGAATCTAATACTTTCTATCCATAAAAAATTACTTACTTAATAAAACATATAAATTAAAATGAATCATTTAACACGTGAAACAGGGATATTACTGAAATATTATTAACAAAGAAAGATTATAGGATCATATATGATATCATATTTATGTATGTGGATATTGTATAATTTAATAACAATTATTTAACCATTATATAGGAGTTTAATTTACACTCCACTAAGGAAAAGTATAAGTTAAGGGTTAATTTTATAATCTCTTTATTATCCAAGGTTGTTTATATGTGAGTATCTATTGGGACTTCTCTATCATCCTTATTCGTGTTTATTAAAAATGTATTTCAAGACATTTTTACTATTTACTAGACTATCGGTTAAATTCATTTATACCCTTGTTTAACTTTTTATAAAATGGTTTGAAAGGAATATTTCTGTCCCTTTCCAAACGAGGTACTTTATGATCTTTTCGACAAATTAAGGAAAGAATGTTTTTTAAACTTATACGGTGGGTGTGACCGTTTTCCTCCATAATAACACCTTCAAATCTTCCATTGTAAGTTAATAAGAATATTTTTAAAATAAATATTTTTTTATAATTATGAGACTTTTAAATGATTTCAAAATAGAAAGATATATTTCTCCCAAATAGTTTTGATTTCATCTATGTCAACATCCATTGTTGGATTTTTTTCTTATTTGAAGTTTATTTATTATGATACAATATTCCATATTGTATTGATGGTTTTGTGATATGTTTGACTATAGATGGGATATTTTCATACCATTCATGGTTTATGCTTAAATTATTAATATTTCGTATTCTAGTTTTAATACGAATGTTTGCGTTATGTTTCAAACTTTTCATATGGGAAATGCATTTGATATACTAAGTGACGGGTGAGGCCCATTATAGCCCCTCGATGCATCGGTAGCTCTCATGATACAATCTAGTGTCTTGGAACAAGGCCTTGACAAAATTATTATTTGTATTCTTGGCACGAAGCCTTGACTATGTGGTTATGATGTCCGACATTATGCATTCCATCATTGTGAAATTAGTTGTTGATATTGCATGTGATTATTAGACTAGTAGAATATCTATGTGAATAAGTAAATGACATTATTTTATTTAACTTTACTATATTATTCCAAAGTTTAAGTTTAAAAGTCTTGTGTTTTAGTCTAACTCTTTTCCTTAATTGTTTATTCTTATTTAAGATACTTTTTGCTATATTGTTATCCTTACTAAGAATCTGAGCTCACCCATTTCTTATGTTTTATTTTTTCTAGGATGAGAAGAATTATATTATGATTGACTTGCAAGAATAGGATAGGGGATATGAGTGTGTTCAAAGGAGACACAATGTTTTATTTTTTCCATTTCATAATATAATGTAAAATATATGTCTGTATCTAGTACTTCCAAGGCTACTAAACTAATCATTCTTTTGAGTCTTGTTCTCTTTTGATCATGCCAATGTTATATAATAATGCACTGACTCTAGGTAACTAGGGTTGTGGTGTTACAGTTGGTATCAAATAAAGTTTATTAAAAACCTTGAGAACTAGATTTAGAAATACTCTGATTAGAGAACATTAACCTAAGATAGACTTTAAGGATTAGTTTAGAAGAAAATTAAAAAATCATGGTAATGTGGATATTATGTGGGTTTTCTAAGAATAAATCTTTGTTTATATACAACAAGTGGATGTGGTTCTGGTACATATGTACCTAGGAGTGAAAACTCTGACAATGAGTTTTTGTCTTGACCCGGGGTATCTTGGTACACGACAATGGGCCTTACTACACACCTGGTTTAGCACTCCTAGGGGATATGAATAGGATAATTCATATTTTCTTTACAAATCATTATGAAGGATTTATGAGTAAATACTTGTTCAAATAAAACATTTTTATGATTATGGATTATATGTATAAACTTTTCAATTTATGAGAGGTATTTTAATAGTTCGGAATTATATATTTTGGTTCATAAACTAATCTAGTGTATGCTATTTTTAGGGTGTCTAGTGGAGGAAACAAAAACTATATCAACACACATAATCCATGTAGAGATTTCACTCCTACTCAAGATAATTATAGTGGAGATAGTGATGCAACATGTGTTGAACACCTTATAACCAATTTCGGACAACTCACTGAGGTTATTAATAACAACCTTAATCGTATAGAGCACCCTGATCCACAACGTAGGGGATTAATGTTGTACAAATTCATGAGGCAACAACCACCAACATTCAATGGGACTACAAATCCATTTGTATCTGAGCAATGGATAAGTTCCTTAGAAAAAAAATTTCATGCTTTGGGGAGTAGTGAAAGGGGAAAAGTTTTCATGGTAGTTTATCAACTCACAAGAGATGCAGATCAATGGTGGTCATTAATTAAAAACACAAAGGAGGATGAAAAAGTATCAAATATGGAATGGAGGGGGTTTAAACAGCTTTTATTATAAAAATAATTTCCTCATGAACATCAATCGGATATGGAAAGACAATTTCTGAGTCTGAGGAAAAAGGAGGATGAGAATGTCACAAAGTATGAGGCTAACATTACAAGGTTAGCAAGTCATTCTGCAGATAATAACCCAAGGAGTAATATTTATTGATTATTTTATGGGTTAAAACCATTTCACCATCGATCATTAGTCTCAAAATACTTCTGATCATTCAAAGATATAGTCTCAAGTGCTATCAAGAAAAAACTGAAATTCTCTAAGTCTTACAATATTAAAGTAATGCACAAGAAGAAGATATCTTCTAAACAATCATGAAATGGAAATAAGTGGAATAAGGTAAAAGTTTAATTTCCTTCTTATAGTAAATGTGGTATGAAACACCTCGGGACTTTCTTTAAGGGAATGTGAGTCTGTTACAAGTGTGGAGAAAAAGTACACCAAGCTCCTTATTGTAAGGGTAATAAAGAGGATATCAATGTTTAATAATATAGTTGTTATGAAATGGGGAATTATGTAAATTAATGTCATATGAATCAAAGAAAAATACCTTAGAAAAGTCATAGGGAGAAAGGTCAATCTTATGTGATCACAACTGCTAAAGTTGATGTTCTGAATGAAGTGGTGGAAGGTATATTAATCGTTTCCTCAAATTTATCCAATGATTTATTTGATTCTGGATCATCACATTCTTTCATATCTTCCCAGTTTTCCAAGAAAATTAGATATTTCCAATTTGATTTAACAAGGGAGTTGTTAGTCAAAACTCATAAGGGAAGTATCATTGAAATAAATTTTGGTGAATTAGTACTATTATAGAATATAAATGTGATTTATCTACTTATCTCATCATCACAACCATGATTGAATTTGATATAATCCATTGTATGGATTCAATTTCGGACCATGTTGCGAAAATTTATTCTAATAATAAATAGCATGAAATTTTTGATGATGATAAGGAATCCATTATCTTTAGAGCAGAAACATCACCATCTGATTCTAATCTAGAACCACCCCTAGTAGCTCCACTAAATTAAAATATTGGGGAGGAAGATATTGAAATAACTATGGGTGAGGAGTGGAATGTTAAAATAAAGTATGTATCTATTGTCCAATAATATGTTGATGTGTTTCCAAAGGATTTACTTGGACATCCTCCAGAATGAGAAATTGAGTTTTCTATTGACTTAATTTCTAGTTCAATGCCCATATCGAAGACCCCTTATAGAATGTCCATAATGGAATTAGTGGAACTAAATAAACAACTAGAGGAATTTAGTAATAAAGTATTTATTGACCCTATTGTTTCCCTATGGGGATCCCATATTCATTTTTTAAGAAGAAAGATTGATCTATGAGGTTGTGCATTGACTAAAAATAGATCCATGCTATAAAAATAAAGAACAAGTATCCCCTACATCGCATTAATTATTTATTTGATCAACTTCATGAAGCTCAATATTTTTCAAAGATTGTCCTTTGATCTGGATATCATCAGTTGTGCGTGAAGAAGGAGGACATTATGAAGACAACATTTTGTATCAGGTATGGTCATTATGAGTTTACAGTAATTCCTTTTGGACTGACTAATGCACCTTCTATTTTCATGGATCTAATTAATTTAGTTTCCATGTAATATCTTGTTGAATTTATAGTGGTATTTATTGATGATATCATGATATATTCCAAAATCTACGAATATCATGAAAATCACTTGCGCACTATTCTAAAAACTTTTAGAGGAAATGAATTATATACAAAGTTTAGAAAGTTTGAATTCCTACTTCGGGAGATTTCATTTCTTTTCCATATTGTCTATAGGATGGAATCTATGCTGATTATTTAAAGACTAGGGAAATCCAAGAATGGCCAGCACCAACGAGTATAACTGAGGTATGCAGTTTTATTGGTTTTGCAGGTTATTATCGGTGTTTCTTCTAGAATTTTTTCTTGATTGGATAACCCATTAACTAAGATCACACGTAAAGGGGTTAAATTTGTTTTGAAAAAAGAGTGTGAAGAATGTTTTGAAGAATTGAATATTATATTATTCAATTATCCTATCTTGACTCTAGAATCTGGGAATGATGGGTTTTCTATTTAAAGTGATGCTTCAAATAAAGGACTAGGTTGTGTACTTATGCATAATGATAAATTTATTGCCTATGCATCACAGTTGCAAAAATATTATGAACAAAACTATGCTACTCATGATCTTGAGTTAGAAGGTGTAATATTTTCTAGAAATATATAGAGACACTATCTCTGTGGTGAAAAATGTGAGATATATACTGATCACAAGAGTTTGAAGTAAATTTTCTCTCTGAAAGAACTCAACATGAGACAAAGACGATGGCTTGAACTACTCAAGTATTGTGATTTCACTCTACCTTACCACCTGGGGAAGGCAAATAAGGTGGAAGATGCTTTGAGCAGAAATGATCATTTAGTTATGAACAAGATGAGAGTTGATAGGGATTCTATGTTCATGTATATAGTAAATATAGATATGGGAATAGTCATGGTAGGTGAAACATCAATAATTTTTCAAATAGTTGCCAATACATCTTTAATATAAAGGGTAAAAAGTTCTCAGACTGATGATGTGGAGTTTCAAAAGAAAAGTTAATCCGTAAATGATGGGATATTGATCGAATTCAAATATGAAGATGGAATTTTGAGAATTGGGAAGAGAGTTTGTGTTCCTAATATTCATGATCAAAAAATGCAATTGTTTGATGATGTTCATACCTCCAATTTCTCTATACAGCCTAGTATTAGTAAGATGTATAGATATTTGAAGTAACATTTTTTGTGGGACAACATGAAGAGGGAGATAGCTAATTATGTGTCAAGATGTATGGTTTGTCAACAGGTGAAGGCCGGAAGACAACATCCAGGAGGATTCATGCAACCTCTTCCCATACTTGAGTGGAAATGGGATGGTATTATGATGGAAATTTTCACTGGGCTACCAAAGAATCCTAGAAGGAATGAAGAAATAAGGGTCATTATTGATCATCTTACCAAGTAAACACATTTTCTTACTATAAGATAAGAATTACCACTTAAACATTTAGCATGACTATATATTAATAAAGATTTAAGACTTCATGGTGTACCCCTATAGATTATTTTTTACCATGATCCCCATTTTACATCAAGATTATAGAAAAGTATTTAGAATGCCCTTGACACTGAACTTCGTTTAAGCATTTCTTACCACCCTCACACTGATGGAAAATCAGAACGAACTATTCAAACCTTAGAATAAATGTTGAGTTCTTGATCACTTGACTTTCAAGGTATGTGGGATCAGTATTTACCTCTAGTATAATTTTTCTATAACAATAGCTTCCATTCAAGTATTCAGATGGCACCATATGAAGTGTTATATGGACAGAGATGTCTCACACCAATTTGTTGCGATGGTGTTGGTGAAAGAGAATTCATAGTCCTGGAACATGTTGAGGAAACAATGGAAAAGGTGAATATTTTCCAAACCCACATCAAAGTTTCTCAAAGTGGGCAAAAGAGATATGCCAATAATAGAAGGAAGGATTTGTAATTTCAAGTATGTGATCTTGTTTTCTTAAAGGTATCTTTATTTAAGGGTGTTATATGATTCGATAAGAAGGTAAAATTAAGTCTCAGGTACATCGGACCTTTTTAAATTTAATAATGATTTGGAGTTGTATCTTACCATTTGGAAATGCCACCATGTCTCTCCAAAGTTCATGATGTGTTCCATGTATCACTATTGAGAAAATAAATGTCTAACCCTACCCATTTACTCACCTATGAAGAAATAGAACTGGAACCTAATATATCTTATTGTGAAGATCCTATCAAGATTATTGATACCAGAGAACAAGTGTTTAGAAGTAAGACAACTTGTCTGGTAAAATTTCTTTGGAGAAACCGTAAAATGGAAGAGGCAACGTGGGAACCTGAGAAACTTATAATGAAGAACAAACTAAATCTTTTTATGCAGTAACATTCTAGAAATTTTAAGGTTGAAATTATTTTAAAGAGGGAAGAATGTAACACCCCAATAATTCACAGTACATTTCTCTTTGAATAATACAATAGCTTGTGTTGTATGCAACTTTGACTTTTAGCACACCATGACCAATCAAACTAGCCGTTTAAAAGGCATTTTATGAATAATAATACCCACTTTTTGAAATTTTATAAATTTTATTTTTTTAAAATGGAATTATTTTTTGGATTTATAATATCAAAATTATCTTAGGGTGAATTTTTAGTATTTTTCTGATAACTTTTCGTTTTAGATGAATAGTGAAACACACTGTGTTATTGTTTAAAACCGACTTTTTATTTAAATAATTTTATTTTTATTTAAATTTATTTTAAATTAAAAAAAAGATACATAATACTTATATTAGTACACTATAATACATTGAAGTAATTTTTTAATAATATTAGATATATAAAAATTTATTGAACTTTTTACCCTATTTTACACACCTTCTAGTAAAATTTGCAAATTTGCGTAAAATGTAATTTTAACGCTCCAGTGAATTGAATTTATAAAATATGAGAGACAAGATTGACATCAGTAAGTAAAATTTGGTTCAATAAAATGAAAATAATTTTTGGTGAATAATAACTTTTGAATTTTATTTACCATAATTAAAATAAAATTGGGTAATTAAAGGTAAAAATGATATTATAATTTCTCTAAAAATGTCCTAATTATATTGTATAAGGGTATTTTGACCAAAATAAACCTTAGGAATAAAATATTATCCTTTCGATCCACTTGTATTAGATTAGGACATTTATTATAGTTTATTTAAAGAAGAGTTAAAAGTGTTCAATTCAATGTTTAATAACTAAAATTTTTTAATATAGGGTTAAACATAAGATAAATTAGACTATAAATATCAATTAGAAATATAAAAATATTTCTTTCATCATATTATTTTATTTATAATTTTTATACATTAAATAATTAAATTTATTTATGACACAATGATGATGTAATAATTACCTTATTAATGAAAGACTAAAATAATTGATGTTATAAATGTTTCAATAAATGTAAATTGAGACTTCTGATGCATTACATGAATTTTATAGGTTAATATGACATTTTATTGTTGATTAAATGAATTTTTTTCGATGTAATCATGTTGTTATGACTTTCACAAAAACCAAATACCAAATAGTGTAAAAAATTGACATAAATAAGTTTTTAAAACAAATACTACTTTATGAAATTATATAATAGTCCTAAAATCTATTATTTGGAAAAAGGACTTATATAATAATATATATTTCATTAATGAACTAACTTACATTCTCTTGTCATTTTATAGTAAGTATATTAACCATATAATATAAAAATGCAAGGAGACATTGAAAATGTTAAACTATTTAACCAAGCATTAAATCTAAAATATAAGGTGAAAATGGTGGCTTAAACTTGTCTAAAACTTGTTGGTTTAAAACATTTAGTCCCATACCCACATTATCCTTGAAATAAATCCATTTTGAGCTTTTATAATCTGAAAATGGTTTTATAATAAATTAATATTTCAAGCTCTTCCTAAAGTTCCCATCACCTCCCTTTAAAAAGGGTACTTATCTTTCTCTCAACTCCACACCTCCAAAGCCATTTTTATTGGCCAACCCAGGCTCAAATATTCTCCCAATAGCCCTAAATTTATCATAGAGACCTTAATTTGATCATAAATCCTACCTAAGGATCCCTTTTGTTAAAATCAAAAAGAAACACCTGAAGAAGAGGTAATTATTTCGTCACCTCTTTCAAAGTTTTTTCTTCTTCCACTTCCTCTTTCTTTTTGTTTCCATACCAAAATAATAACTCTAGTACCTTATACGTATTGTGATGTTATTATATATAGTGTATAATTGTATTCATTAATCTATCCATCCTATGAATGAAAAAGTCACTATACGTGGGTACGTACGGCTTATTGTCTCCACGTCGTGGTGTAGTTTGTTATTCAACACTTCATTATTTGTATGGGTATAATAATGAGTATAATTGATGTGAATAATAAATATAACATGTCAATGATTCTGTATATATTATATACCATCCAATTTCATATGATTTCACCATCAATATAATGGTATTGTCACTTGTGCGTACATACAACTTACCGTCTCTGCGACGTGAAAAGATTTCATTCCCCATTGTAACCATTCAAGAATTATTTTCATTTGATGATTAAAAATAATTTTTAAGAACTTAATCTCCTTATTTATATGAATCAAATACATCTAACCCATAACCAACATGACTTACATAACGAAACTTATAAAATAAAATGAAACAGTAAACACTCGAAACAATGATACCACTGAAATATTATTAACAGAGAAATATTACAGGATCATATATGATATAAAATTTATATATGTGGTTCTTGTATAATTTATTAACAATTATTTAACCATTATATAGGAAGTTACTTACCCTCTACTAAGGAAAATTATATGGTAAGGGTTATTTTTACAATCTCTTTATTATCCAAGGTTGTTTATACGTGAGTATCTATTGGGAATTCTTTATCATACACATCCATGTTTCATAAAAATTTAGTTCAAAACATTTTTACTATTTACTAGACAATGGGTTAAATCCATTTATACCCTTGTTTGAATTTTTATAAAATTTTTTGAAAGGAATCATTCTGTCTTTTTCCAAATAAGGTAATTTATGACCTTTTCAAAAAATTAAGGAAAGAATGTTTTTTAACTTATACGGAGGGTGAAAATATTTTCTATTATTATAACACCTTAGAATATTCCATTACAATATTATAATAATTTTTTTGAAATAAATTTTTTCTTTTATAATTACGTGACTTGTAAATGATTTCAAAATATAAAAAGTTATTTCCCTCAAATAGTTTTGATTTTATCTCTGTCAATATCATTTGTAGGGTTTTATGGTTGTTTGAAGATTATTTTTATGATACAATATTCCATATTATATTGAAGGATTTCTGATACGTTTGACTGTGGATGTGCTATTTTTATACCACTCATGGTTTATGGTTAAAGTATTAACATTTTTTATTCTAGTTTTAATATGAATATTTATGTTATGTTTCAACCTTTTCATATGAGGAATGCATTGAATGTAGTAAATGATGGGCAGGGCCTGCTATAGGCCCTCAATGCATCGGTATGTATCATGAGAAAAAATAGTGTCTTGGTACAACGCCTTGAAAAAAATTATTATTTATATAATTGGAATAAGGCCTTGACTATGTGGTTATGATGTCCAGCATTACGCATTCCGCCATTATGAAATTAGCTATTGGTATTATATGTGATTAATCTACTAGTATAATATCCATGTGAATAAGTAAATGGAATTATTTCATTTATCTATTCCATATTATACATAAGTTTAAGTTTAAAATGCTAGTTTTTTAGTCTTATACTTTTCCTTAAAGGTTTATACTTATTTATGATAGTTTTCACTATATTTTTATCCTTACTGGGCATTTAAGCTCACCCCTTTCTTATGTTTTATTTTTCCTTGGATGTGAAGAAGTATATTATGATTGATCTTAAAGAACAGGCTAAAAGATATGAGTGTGTTCAAAGGATACACAATTTTGTAGTTTTTATATTTCATAATGTAATGTAAAATGTATGCATGTATCTAGTACTTCCAAGGATACTAAACTAATTGTTCTTTCAAGATATGATCTCATGTGATCATGCCAATGTTAGGTAATAATGCACAAACTATGGCTAACAAGGGTTGGGGCGTTATAGGTCATCACACTCCCTAAGTCATAAGGCACAAAGAAAATTAATCCCATTAGAAAAAGATGAAATTGATAGCCACAGATACAAGATCAGTTCAATACATAGATTAAAAAGTAAATGAATATTAATTTAGTAAATTAAATTTATTCATTTTCTCTAAAATTTCAATATGTTTAATGAACAATTTGGCCAAGAAGATATTTATTCTATAGAAAATATGTTCTGAGATTTAGATATGCATGTCAAGCTATTTCTCTATGTTCCTATTATGATGCATTCATATTCACTTCATGCCAAACTAGTCCATGAGTAAAATCTCATAAATCAATAACATCATATGATAATTGTGTCACCCAATTTGAAATAAAATCACACCTATATCAAGTGAACCTCAGGAATAACAATCTCATCCTAGAGAATATGAGTTTTCCCCCACACATGGGTCATTTATTTCCATTCATAAGATCATTTCCAAGCCCAAACACATCCTATTCTTTTGTCTACCCTTCTCAAATAGTAAAAAAAATAAAACATCCTTTGATAAAACTTTGTAATATACCCATATTGGAATATCCTCACATGACCAATAAGGATTTCCAAAATACCTAAAGTGTGTCTCCCCATATGACATAGGCTTCCAAATGGTAGTGAAGGTCTGAGGGAGAAAATAGGGAGACTATATCCTCTAGTACATAGTGAAAATCACATCTGAACAATATAGATAATAAGAAAAAAAACTCAAGTAAATAAATAGGATAAGGAAAAATAATCAAAAAATAAGCAACTATGAAATGTCATGTTGAAAGTCATTCTAAATGTCATGATAGATGTTATATGAAAAAATAACCAAAAGACTGACTCCCAAAACCTATCTCAAACACCATTATCAGTCTTATCTATAAGCTACAACACCAAAATAACATCTACCAATCAAGTGTAGGTCCCCTCTCACTTATCCAAACCTATATCTATGAAGTCTTATTGGGTACCAAACATTATCCCAAATAGGGGGTCAGTAAAATATAGTACGCCACCACTAACATTGTCTAAACAATTCAAATATGAGTAATAGAGCATAAAATAGTGTTATATATAGGAAAATGTAGTATATATCAAATGTAAACACAAAAATAACATATTTATCCCCAAGAACTGGGTTAACATTCAGGGTCTACCATACTTTCTTCATCCTGATGTCAGGTTTCTCTACCCATAGGTAGATAATCATTCCTCAGATGTATCACCCAACCCATATATCAATGAAACCAGTGTTAAATACTATTATATGGACACTTACATGTTCCAAATAAACATTACCCATTCTAAGGAAAAATTACTCATTCTATGTGTTAATGGAATCTATTAAAATTCCCATACTAGGGATACTAACATGTTCCCAAGGTGGATTCTCATGCCAAGGGATAAGTACCCATTCCATTAATTAAGTAATAGTGTGTACCACCCTCATGAATCATGTAAATAGTTATCAAGAATGAGTAATATTCAAATACATATCAAAAAACTAAAACATGACAACTGGTTAATATATTCACTCTAGTTGAGTATCAAAAATTACAAATTATCATGTTATTTTTTTCCCTTATAAAAATCCCCAATTTCGAGTCAAATATGATAACATGAAAAAATTTCATTTTATAATTTCACGCTAACTTTACAATCACATAATTAGTTAATAATTTTCCTAATAACTATAACAATTCTAATTAATATTTCATTTATTATTATTTACAACTTTATATATCAAACCATGTGATCCATATAATCCACACACATTAACCATTATTTATAAATCAATTATAAGGATTTATATAAGAATAATTAAGGTAAATTTGAGGTTTTCAATAAGAGGAGGTAACACATGCAACATTTCGAAAGGACCGCACTTGATATACATACACTGAATTAAAGGTAGTCCATAGGGAGTTTATTAAACCACCTAACTCAAAGTAGTGAAAAGGAAACAAAGTTTCTATTATCTAGTTCACAAGAAACCCACTATGAATCCAAAATATAGATTTATTAGTAGCAAAAAATATACTATAAATCAATGGAAAATATTGAATAATAATAGGTCAATCCTCGATTAGATTTTATATTCAAGTGGATAAACCCAATCACTTTTTACATTAGTTAGACCATAAAAGATTCCTTAATTAATCTCCCACCTAAAACATGAGTGAAAGGATTGAGAAAGGTTTGTTTATAATAAAGTGTAATTTGTTAAAAGACTCATTTAATTCATTCATTAAGTTTATGATTGAATGGAATAACTATTTTGGGGATCAAACAACCATTTGGGAATTTTAAAATTTGAAACCCCCATAAAATTTACTTAGCCACTCCTTAGCGCAAGATTTCATTTTATATTTTACAATACATTCCCAACACCATGATTGTTTTCACCCCTTTATGTCTATTTCCCAAAGCACACCCTAGATAATACCTCACCCTCATCCACACCTTTAGTAATTCACTAGCCACAAGACCCATATCATTTTATCATAGTCATAGGTTCCACCAAACTCATGATGAGCCTTATGGGTTTGGTGCATAGGGTGATCCCTCGTTCACTCCCTACACATTCTACCATAGACCACACCAAGGCTTGGATTTTTTTTCCTTGTTGTTTCATGGGAGAAGAACATGACCACCACAAAAACTATGGTTTGGTCCATTTTTCACCATGAAAACCAAATATCCACTTTATTCCTCTAAGAACCTCTAACTCTGCCTTTAAACTATGTAAAAATATTTCCTTTAAAATTTATATAATTATACATAAAATTAAAGAGGTAAGTCCCTAGATATCAGGGTGTGGTATTTTAGGTTCACTTATAGATGAGAAAACCTTAATATCCTTTAAATAGTGCATCATATTAAGAAATATACCGATGAAATGATTTCAGAATGGGTTATTTTATTTTAGGTTAGGGTTTGAGAATTTTAAAATATTTTCATATTATCTAAAAAAATTAAAAAGTTAATAAATAATGAATGAATAGGAGGTGAATTAAATAATTCCCTTCCACATCCACTCTCTATTATCTCTCTATTTGACCCTCTCTATACCTTATGGTTTATGGATCTTGGAAATAATTTATTAGTGTACATGAGGCATTGGGAATTGCGATTTTTTTTATGGTTCTTTTACCCAACCCCCAAACACCCATTTTTTTCATTTTTTTCATTTTCATTCAATTATTATATCTATAGAGATATAATTTTTCTTCCTTATAGATATGTAAATAGAATATCATGTATAAATGACATGATTTTAATGGGGTAAATAAATTAATGATCCAATAGTATTATGAAAATATATTCTAGAGAGAAAATTTCATATCAGACCAACCACTCTCTAGATTTCAGAGGCCTTGATGGAAGAATTTATGGAAATATAGGTCTTGTTTTGGCCCATGGTAATGAAATGGTCCAATAATGGGAGTTCAAAAAAGTACCAAGAAATTATCGTCGGTTTGTAGGTGACTATTGGTAGTAGCTACTGACATCGAGGAGATAGGGATGGTAAATATAGCCACACACCACCTAGTGTATTGACAAAAAATAATCAGAATAAATGTAAGTTGTAACTCGTATTATGTGGGTCACAGTCATGGTCACCCCTAGTAGTGAAAAAAAATGTTAGGGGGGAGGACACTGACCCTCTTCAAATGATGAGTGGTGTAACTTAAGTGGGAAGCTAGATTTATTCATTAACTGTGTTTCTTTAATAAAGGGATGTAGAGATGATATGTTAGGTTCCAAAAATAAATTTGGAAAGAGATAAGTTGGGGAAATGTTTTTATCTTAAAACAATTATATTAATTAAAAAATTACTTCAGAAGTCATTGGAATAAAAGATAAATGACTTCAATAAAAAACAAATAGTGTAGTTTATGTGTGAAGAGTGAAAAAAGGTAAATATAAAAAATATTTCATATTGTATTTTTATAGTAGTTTTGATACAAACAATCCTATTTATACTCCTCACTCTCTCAACCTAAGAGTATGGATATATTCTATAGATACATCACTTTTTGAAGGACAGTGAAAACTATTATAACCCTTTCATTTTCACACTTGGAGGAACAAACCCAAACCTAAAATTTTCCACACTATGAGGCCAAACCCAAAACATTAATAGTTTCACACCTAAATTATAAAACCCAAAACCATACTTTTTAAATGGTGGAATAATAAATGATTCCTTTTGTGGGGATTGAAAAAACCTTTTGTCTTAATTTATGGAAAGGTAATCATAAATAGATATGTATCTTTGAATGGATGTATAACATGTTTTTGAGTTAAGTTATAACATAATAATAAATTTATAATTAAAATAAAATGTATTCAAATGAAATAAAAAAATAAAACTGTAACACCCTGATATTTTATGAGAAGTATATTTTCTTACGTCTTATGTTATACGCAACATCAAAGGAATCTTTCATTACACACAACACTATCTTGGCTTGTGTTATACTCAAGATCAACCTTCCTCGATAGAGTGTGTTGTACGCAATATCGAGTTTCACCAAACAAAGATATGTTATTAAAATATTATATAAACTACCTGATATGAATAGTAATACCCACTTTTTGAAATTTTATAAATTTTATCTTTCAAAATGGACTTCATTTTTGGATTTGGAATATCGAAATTATCCTAGGGTGAAATTTTGGTATTTTTCTGAATACTTTCAATTTTGATGAATAGAGAAAACACTTGGTTACTATTTAAAAACCGACTTTTTATTTAAATAATTATTTATTTTATTTAAATTTATTTTAGGTCAAAATTGATACATAATACCTATATAAGTTCAATGTAATTCATTGGAGTCATTTTATAATAATTTTATATATATATAAATTTTATTGAACTTTTCACCGTCTTTTACCCACCTCCTAGGAGAATTTGAACATGCACATAAAACGTAATTTTATCGCTTCTGTGAGTGGAATTTCAAAAATCCGAGAGACATGTTTAATATAAAGGAGTAAAATTTTGTTCAATAAGATAAAAATAATTTTTGGTGAATAGTAACTTTTTACTTTTATTTACCACGGTTAAAAGTAAATTGGGTAATTAAGGGTAAAAATGATATTATTATTACCATAAAACATGTACTAATTCTATTGGATAAATTTAATTCGACCAAAAACATCCTTAGGAATAAAATATTACCCATTTGGTCCACTTGGATTAGATTAGGACATTTATTATTATTTTATTTAAAGAAGTGTTAAAATAGTTAAAATCAAAGTTTAATAACTAAAAACATTTTTAATGTAGGGTTATACATAAGATAAGTTCAACTATAAATATTCATTATAAATTTAAAAAGATTTATTAAATAATGGAAATTTAATTATAATTTAATGACATTAAATAATTTAATTTATTTATGACACAATGATGATGTAGTAATTACCTTATTTATAAAATATTAACATAATTGATATTATAGATTCCCAAATAAATGTAATTTGAGACTTTTTATGAATTAAAATAATTTTATAGGTTAATATGAAATGTTAGTATTGATTTAATTAAATTTTTCTATCTAATCATGCTGTTATGATTTTTACAAAAAATCATTTACCAAATAGTGTCAAAATAGACATAAAATTCCTTCTGATTTGGGCTTCCTTCTTAGGAGTAAAACCCAATCATAGGTCCCCTACTAACTTTTTCATCTTCCTTAAGAGTAAGCCCCAAGATTAGAATATCCAAATCTCCATGAAGCACATATACCTTTATGGACCCCGTTCCTAGATTTCTTCTCTGAAGTAAATCTTAATCCTCATCTATTTGGGCAGTCATACACACATAAGCCCCACATCATTGCATCTTTCGTGGTACAATTGTCTGGTTTCACCAATACCTCTTATTTCTCACACCGAGCATGACTCACGTGAGCTTAGAGTGTAAAAGTAATCATGAAATATTTCTTTGAGCCATCAATCATGCATAAACATCATACTCCCTTACTCAAACTACGTGGGTTCTGATTCCTTTTCTAAAACAAAGGATATGTAGGTAGCCCATCTACGGGTATGATCCCAACTCTGAAATAAATTCATGTCCTTCTGAATGACAATAAACTTTATGTGCCCCATTGAGTGTCTTTAAAACTAGTATGGTCATCATAACGACCAAGAGACTTTTATGTATTGAAGGATACCATTGACTAAGATTCTCTAACAAATACAGATGATTATCCATCGATGAAGAACCTAGAATACATATAAAAGATTCTCTAAATTCCCTACATATCAACCATTGATTGTAGGATCTAAAGGAAATCTCATTTTATACTTGGTAATGTAATAAGGATTCACGAACATAACTTAAATCTATAAAGAGATTTCTGGAGTAGACAATAATTCCCCTCAAAAAGGTGTGATGAGTCCGACCTCCCATCTTCTCAACCAATGCAAATTCCTAAGCCTCATCAGTACTCAACTAATGAGTGCCTACCTTTGGAAAGTAGGTCCAAATGGATATGGAATCATTGGATGTTTCCGGTTCTACGAACAAACCCGTTAGAAACCGATTGGAATGTTTGAAAATTCAATCAACGAGGTCATCCCCAATTCCAGAGGGAAAAAAATGGTGAACCCGACGTGAATCCTTAACCAAGTTAAAATGATGTTTTACCTATTTGTTAGGCCCCTATTTAAACTCAATGAGAGGGCCAACAAGACAATCAATAAAATATGTGCTCATCCCAAAGATGTAGCAGCTGAACTTATCTTGATTATGTTTGTTATATCAAACAGGCACTCTTTTTCAAGATCTTCTGCATTACGAGAAGGGCTCTTCTTAAGTCCACATCTGTGAATACCTCTGTTGTAAATACAGCTGCTGCGAATGCCACTACTGCTACTCCTGCTGGATCATCGTCTGCTCTGAGGATGACATCACCTACTCAGTGTCTTCAACACTGGGTATCAAATGCACTGGTTAAGGAGTACCGTCAACACGGCACCATTCCAACTCTAGAGACTTCTCGACAAGCCCTCTAAGTGAACAATTCACCTTGGTCATCCGAACAGCGACGACCAGCAATCAAGAAGTAGGCGGTGCTAACTACCGTCTCTAACCATTTCAGGTCTTTATCCCCAGAACACAATCACTATTCACTGCCATATTCTATGGAGGTGAATGAGTAGGTCCTTCAGGGCCTTAATTAAAGGAAGCAAGAGTCTTTCCCGAGGGATCCCATCAACAATTGCCGCCAGACTCGTGTGGCAGTGCGCCCTCAACATGATGAGGGTATTGACTCCAGGCATTCGGCTCAGGTTCCTCGAACCCGAGCAGGCAAGACGAATCACCAGAGGCAAAATCCGGTCAACAGTGAGCAGATTCTCATCTCTGTTATATCCGTAGAAGTCCACCAATCTAACTTGGTGTCAATCAACGAGCGGGCACATACACCCTTCTGTTTTAATTCTGCTGTCTAGCAGACTCGTCTGGCAGCATCATGCCAATCCCTCCAGGAAATTCCAGCGGAGTACTATGGGCAGGAACATGCACCTGTTTATATGTCATCATCTAGTCAGTAGGCTCGTCTGACTACATATGTTGGATCTCTTCAACCACGTTCGGTGAAATACAATCAGCAGGCACATACACCTACTAGTATTGATCAAGCCTAACAACAGTCTCGCTTGGTAGAACTTGGAGAAGTCAGTCGGAAAGCTCCAGTGACAAATAGGAGGCAGACTCAACTCTCTGCCCCCACACTTGAGTACTGTCATGATTCACTGATAGGAAAATGTGGACAAGAGCAGGTACACACACCTACTCAAAGCAAGGAATGGACATATATCCTCGTTCCGGCAGGTGAAGTCACCAAACATATTCTATCAATGGTGAAAGAGCATAAGAAAATCCATGCTCATATTCTGGATGCTTTCCAGGATATTATAACAGCTTCAGCAGCATCTCAGGGAAAGACACATAAATCTATACCGACCAGTGGAGTGAAAAATCAACAGTTCACTCCGAAACAGACACACACATCTGTTCCAATCCAAGAGGGTTGTGGGGCGTATTCCCCCATATCATACGGACTACTAAGTCAGGAACATACACCTGATTTGAGTTGAGATTGTCATCCTAACCTGGCCATCTCTCCTGATCAGGCACATACACCTACTCAGAGTATCCACTTTCGTCAACAAGTGGCTTCCAAGGAGAGTAAGAAGGCGTCAAAGAAGAAGACCCACCCAACACAGTAAAGAGATCAAGAGCCAATCTGTAACAAGGCCTTGCTCGCTGATGGAGTTATTTAAGCCCTCAGACAATTATCTGTTGGAATCCAAGATTCTACTCCCTCATTTTCCAATAGTGGGAACAATAATTCAGAAGGTCTTCAACAGACACTTCCTCATGAATGCTTGCTTCATGACAGTTTGGTCAATCTTTAAGTTTCATCTTCAGATAAGAGCTACAATAACCCTCTGTGTGGCCATAAGACCAAGGAGTAAGAGATCTCATCTTTTGCTATAACCCACCATGGTGGTCCTCCCCATGATGATGAATTTCACTACAAAACTCTTCTCCACAGTAGTGATTCACATTGCCCAGAAAATGATCCAGTGGACAATGTAGTGCTGAGAAGGGCCTCTTATCTTGAGGCACTTGCAAATGTGAAACCTGTAATGTCTGATGCTTCATCGCTAGCAGGTGAAATACTTTCTCAACCAGAAGATAGCCCAGGGTGTAGGTCGTTCTTCAAACCACGCCTAAGTCATGAATCTTCTAGTTTGATCAGTGATTTCTCTACCAATCTTGTTGAATCTGACGAAGCAACAAGAAAACGCCAGATCTGGTCAAATCAGGTAGAAGAATCTTCATTAAATGATAAAGAGGAGATGCTGAACATGAGAAAACAACTGGCGAAGGGTGAAGTGCCAGTCATGTTCTGGCCTCTGGCTGACTCTCAGTATGACATTCCAGAGATGTTGACAGAAGATGGAATTCATGATATTTGTCTTAACATATGGAAAAATCTTTGTCAGTTGATAAAGAAAGAATTATCTTATGATGGATATAAAAATCATGTTATGATAATAGAAGGGTTACAATGTTAGATTGATTTGGCATCTCTATCAATCTCTCGATATCTGAAGGATGAAAATCAGTAGAGAGCCCTTCAGTGTTCATTCCTTGGTGCACTAAGAATATTGCGCTAGATAATTTCCAATGCCCCATCTGGTATTCATTTCAGAGAATGGGGTGTTCATGGAGAACTATATTTCATTGTTCTCTCTAGTCAGCAAAGCCCGCCGAAAATGGTCTCATGCAATTTTATTTCCCATGGTCGACCACAATCAACCGGCTTTGTTTGTAATCAAAGGCTTTCGCAAGAACATGCTTCAACTAGTTCCTCTCAAAATCAAGAATACAGAGAAAAAGTTGTTGAATTATTCCTGTATCAAGAAAATGAGAATATTGAATAGGCCTCTCGTATAGAGCAAGCACATCATCAAGTGACGGAAGTGTCGGAAATCATCCAACGGTCATTCGAGCTAGGTGATAAAAGTGGATGTCGATTGATGCATCCAGCTAATTTCCGGACCAAGATCCACAAGATCAGGAGATATTTTAAGAAAGTATCAAACATATCATGTCAAGATCCACCCCAACATTCCAAACTGGGGACACTTTTAAAACAACCCTCTGAATCAACAAATAGGATTCGAGGAGTTGAGCAAAGACAGCAGGAACAACCCCAGTCCACCGGGCTGGGAACTTTTTCAAATCGTTAATCCCCTCCTCAGAGAAAGTCTGTCTTTTCTCGATTGGGGAAGAAGCCTCAAGAGGAACGAAGAGCCAAATTATCAGGAGATTCTTTCCAAATTACGGTTCACCAAGAAGTTCATGAGGGATCAATCCAACAAAAGGCAATGTATCATCAAAGACATGGAAGAAGTCAATATTACAGGAATGCTGATAGGAGGGATGCAATGAATTATGCATTAATCAATGTCATCAATGCTGTTGTTGTTGATCCACCAGATGAGGCTCAATTAGGGGACTCAGATGAAGAGGTTCCTACTTAAGAAGTTGTACGTACAGACACAAATGAAGAAGGTGTGCGTACACGAAATCAAAGGATTGCTCAGAACCTTGATAATCCTTTAAATAATCCACTTCCTCCTCTCCGAAAGGGATCAAACAAGGGGAAGAGAAAGAATCAAGTTACATATCTTTCCTCTGGAGAAGGCCAATCGCTCTCACTAGAGCAAAGGTTTTCACAACAGGAGGAAGAAATGAAGGAATTAAGGAGGATGAATGCAGAACTACTTCAGGGTAGTCTTCCTCCTAAACGTGCTGGAGCCAGCTAGTCAAGGGAATTTTTTGTGGCTATTGAGATGGATCAAGAATATCCTCGTTTATCAATACACTCGTACAAGTATAATCTTATGGGTCAAGTGCAACAACCATTGGCAGTGCTGCCACCAGTTGCAATACCAGCTGCCATACCTGTCCAAGCTCCAGTCAGTGCACCTGTTCAGGTCTAAGCTCAACCGGATGTTTCTAAAAAGTTAATAACTACTATTGAGTCATTAACAGCTCGGTTGGAAGCTATGGAGGAAAAGAGTGCCCAGGTTCAACCAGAAAAGCGAGCTTACCCTGAATGGGTAGATGCAATCCCTCCCCCATCAAATTTTGGGAACCCTATAATCCCTATTTTCAATGGATCAGGCGATCCTGAAAAGTATTTGACGCATTACGTGTCTTGTTGCAAACCTATGATGGGAACTCCAGAGCAGCAAGAAGCAGTGAAACTCATATGCTTTGTGTGAACCTTGCAAGGGCCATCCTTTTTCTGGTACACAATCTAGAAATCTCGGTCAATTACCGGATACGAAGATCTCCGTCAATGATTTCATATTCAATTCAGCTCAACTTTTCCAAAGACAACAATTTTCGATCTTACAAACTGTAATCAAAGGGAGAATGAAAGAGGCTCTGATTTCATTGCTCGCTGGAAGGGATTAACATATTCCCTAAGCTTAGCACTCCCTTAAGAGGAACTGTTGCCAATCTGTGTGGAAAATCTATGTGACGAATTACGCACGCCGTTGATCCCTGTGAAATACATAGGAGGGTTTCGAGACCTTACTTCAATCGCTCAACAGATTGAAGATTCTCTTATACAGACTAAGGCTAAATCTTTTGTAATTCCATCAGCTCCAGGAATAAGAATGGGTAAAGAAGAGACTGCTACAGTTATGCTTAAGCAAGCACCTGTACCTACTTCTACTTAAAAACCTTCATCTTCTTGAAGGGCTCCACCTCCTGAGCATCAACAACAAAGGCCGTTTCATCAAGATGATCAAATAGATCAAAGACGAATACAATTTGAGGATTTAAAAAAGCAAAGTTTACTCTTTCCGAAATGAACAAGTTCCTGGTTATTTCATTTCGACTCTAGAAAATAATTTGGTTCAATTTCTAAGGCCCAAGAGGCCAAACAAGGAAGGAGATAATGACTGTCCCAACTATTTCCCATTTCATCAGATATTGGGGCATCCCATTCAGGAGTGTTCTGTTTTCAAGGACTTCCCACAAAAGATGGTCAACTCGGGACAAGTCAAACTAAAAGGCTCTTCACCCCAGGTAGCATGTGTTACTGCTATAGTTCTAGAGGAGGAAGGCGAGTGGCAAGAAGTCAAAAGAAAAAATGCACAAAAATAGGATGATTGGATGGTCAAAACGAAGATCAACCGAACTCATGCTATTTTGAGAACACAATTGAAGAAACCAATTGTGCCTTCTTCCATGAATGTCGTAGCAAAACCCTCTTCATTAGAGGAAAATCCTCAAAGAAACAACACAATTACAAAGAGGAACAATCAGAAGAAGATGAGTATGTGTCAAAGCCTAAGCTATCTTTGAATCTAGAAGATTTCATGCCATCTACTTCGAAGCCACGGGCACTGCCCCACAAAACGGCACAGCCTAAATAGGCTAATCAGGTAGAGTCTTCATCAGATGAAGAGTTGATTTTCAGTTCTGTTAATATGATTCAATTAACAGATCCATATGTTAGTCGCAGTTTCGAATTTGATGAGACCGAATTCCCTATATCAAATAGAGGAATCAGAGGAAGTTCCATAGTCTCAGGATATAGGGGAAGACGTGGATCTTTCAGAGGACACTATTCCAATTCTATCCCTGCTAGAACCATTTATGCGGAAGAAACGTGTGGTAGATCCCTTCAACGAGTTCAACAATAACAAGAAAGTTCTTCCACACAAGGCAGACTTATCCCTAGAACAATTATTTTGGAAGATCGGTTGAAGGTTCCATCTTCTTCCTCTCAGCAAGTAGATAGACCTAATCGGTCTAATATTCCAAAGCCAGGAGTATTACCAAATCCTATCTCGGTACAAGATGCATCAAATTCCAAGGCATCAACTTTTAAGCCACCTTCTAAACCACATGTTCTTATTGGGAAACACAGACCTTTAGATCAAAAGTATGATATATTGAAACACCTGGCCCATGTACCAGCTATTTTATCAATTCTGGATGCCTTGAATTTATCAAAGGATCTTCGGGAGGCACTAATTGAGGCTTTGTCAAGTCCTTAGGAGTTTGAAACTGAAATTGCTGCAGCTGAAGTCTACCATATTGAGAATAATCCTGCAGAATTCCATGCAGAAATATCTTTTACTGATGAAGATGAAGATGATGTCATGCATGGACATATTAGACCTTTGTACTTATTTAGCAAGGTCAATGGCGTAGACATCCGAAGAGCTTTCATTGATAATGGTTCAGGAGTCAACCTCATGCCCATTCATACACTTCATCAATTGGGCCTCACAAAATCTGATTTATCTCTTTCTACCATGATGTTACAAGGATATGATTAAAATGATCAAGAACCACTGGGTGAAGTTACACTCAGAACTCAGTTTGGATATATTGTATCCAAATTGGATTTCATGGTTGTTGATCAAGACTCAGCCTTCAACATCTTTCTTGGAAGACCCTGGCTATATCAACATGCGGATATCCCTTCATCATACCATCAATGTCTCAAATATTGTTTCGATGGTCAAGTTGGGACATTGTATGGTGATTAGGCCCCATTCAAGACATGTGAATCTCAATACATTGAGGCATAATTCTATCACATGAAGGGAAGGGAGAAATCCACAACAAAGGAGATTACCAAAGTTAATGCTCCATATGGTTTGGAGAAGATTCTAGTAAATCCATTTACACATGTGAGTACAGATTATGTGTTTCCTATCAGTCAATTTGACAAGATAGACCCAAATCAAAGTACTCTTATGGAAAGATCCATAAGTTCAATTATGTAAATTGATCCAGACAACATGGGAGAAATTGGTAACCCACAAGGAAGTGATGAAAGCCCAAATAGTGATGTCTTCATTTCATCTGCTGAAATCCAACAAGTCTATACTTCTCCAATCAGGCAGGAAGAAGTTATAGAAAAATTGGAGATGAACAATAATGTCGATTCTCAATCCATCATCTCCTCTATATTTCCCAAGGAAGACCCTTCATCATCAATTGGTTCAGAAATGGAAGCTTTTTCTTCAAGATGTTCTAATTTTAACATCTCTTCTGATCATGGAAATTCTGTTTTATCATCTACTATGAAAGTAAAAATGGAAGAAATAACACATGTTGAAGAAGAAGAGGAAGATCTCAGAGATGCTCCTCCATCATTTGAAGATGGTATCTCTACCACCATGGATGAACTCATAGAAATAAATTTGGGTACAAAAGAAAATCCACACCCCACTTTAATCAGTGTAGCCATGACTCTTGAAGAACAAGAGGTGTATATTTCCTTTTTAAAGAAAAATTGAGACATATTTCCTTGGAACTATACAGAGTTGGCCGGTCTTGATCCTAATTTTGCTACTCATCATTTGGGTTTACCAGAAGAACATCGAGGATTTAAGCAAGTCGCGAGAAGAACACACGCAACTTATGCTTCCAAAATTGAAGCTAATGTGGATAATATTATCAAATCTAACTTCGCCAGAGAAGTTCAATATCCCAAGTGGGTGGCTAATATTGTCCCTGTAAAGAAGAAGAATGGAAAAATTAGATTTTGCATCTATTTCAGAGATCTTAATCAGCATTGTCCTAAGGATGATTTCCCAGTTCCGATTACAGAACTTTTAATTGATGCAACAGCTGGCGATGAAGCACTTTCCTTCTTGGATGGATATTCTGGATATAATCAAATGTGAATGGCCCTAGAAGACAATGAATCCACAGCCTTTAGAGCCCCTCAGGGTGTGTTTTGCTACCGGGTAATGCCCTTTGGCTTAAAGAATGCAGGTGCAACATATCAGCATGTCATGCATCGTATCTTCAAACCCTTTTTAGAGAAGTTTGTTGAATTCCATATGGACGATTTGGTGGTCAAATCCAAACAACGTTCTAATCAGTTGGCTGATTTGGAAGTCATATTCCCGAAGCTTCGACAACATAATTTGAAGATGAACCCCTTAAAATGTGCTTTTGGGGTAACCTCAGGAAAATTTCTCGGCTTTGTTGTATGCCATCGTGGTATTGAAGTCTATTTTGAGAAGACAAAGTCAATCCTTGGTATGCCAGCTCCTCGAAATTTGAAAGAATTAAGAGGACTTCAAGGAAACTTAGCCTATATTTGGCGTTTCATCGCCAATTTGGTAGAAATGAGTTTACCCTTCACCAAATTGGTGAATAAGGGAGTCACTTACCAGTGGACTGAATAATGTCAAGAAGCATTCGATATTCTCAAGAAATACCTCTTGAGTCCACCAGTACTCATGCCACCTGTTAAAGTAAGACCACTTATCCTCTACGTGAAATATTTAGAGCGATCATTGGCTGCTTTTCTTACTCCGAAGAATGATGTTGGGAATAAAAACAGCCTCTACTACCTCAGTCGGACTATGCTTGAAGCAGAAACCTGGTATTCATGTATTGAGAAGTGCTGCCTGGAATTAATCTTTGCAGTTCAGAAGTAGATGCACTACCTGCAACATCATGAGGTCTAATTGGTATCTCGCAATAACCTGCTCAAATTCATCCTTAGTCGTCCAATGCATACAAGGACGTCTGGAAAGGTGGGCAGTTATTTTGCAGCAATTCGACATTTAGTATGTGTCTCAAATGGCAATAAAGGGCCAACCTCTGGCTGATTTCTTGGCTGAACACCCTTCAGTGGAAGACACATCTTTAGATATTTAACTCCCTGATGAAGAAGTCTTCTCTATTAAAGAAAGTCCTCAGGCATGGGAAATGTATTTTGATGGTGCTTCTAGAAGTCCAACAGGGAGAAAAATGGAAAATCCTAAATTCAGCAAAGTTGGCTTAGTAATTGTGATCATTTCTATAGAAAAGGAAGTGTTACCTTATTCTTTATTATTGTGGGAAGGTGGTACCAATAATGAAGCAGAATACCAAGCTCTCATCGCAAGCTTGGAATTGGCGCTTCAAGAACATGTGAATCACTTAAAGGTGAATGGTGATTCAGACCTGGTAATCAAACAAGTGAATGAGGATTATGCCATCAGAAAAGAATAACTAATCCATTTGTATGATTACGTCAGAGAGTTAATGGCAGAAATCTCTTCAGAACCGAATTTTTCTTATGTCCCACGATCACAAAATGCTCAAGCCGATGCACTGGCTAATATTGCAACAGCTCTGGTAGATCCAAATCGGGACGAGACAACCATCATTATTTCCCACCGTTGTGAAATTTCACCTTATGTTTGAATCAAAACAAAGGAAATTAATGAAATTAGTCTCATTCCTAAACCATATGTTCGTACTACAAGATGGATGTCACCTATTAGGGAATACCTTCAAAATGGAACACTTCCACATGATATAGCTGAGAAAGAACAAATCCCGCGACGTGTGGTCAATTTTATTCTTTATGATAGCCCAGATCACCTAGAGAAAATTCTCTACAAATGTGGTTTTGATGGGTTTCTCTTCAGATGCATTGATGGTGAAGAGACAATGGCTGTCATGAATTAAGTGCATGCAGGAAGTCTATGGTGCCCACCAGTCTGGACATATACTGTCTGATCAGATTCGAAGGCTTGGATACTTTTGGCCTTCAATGATACAAGATTGTGTTGATTTCACAAAGAAGTGTCTTTCAGGCCAAGTACATTCCAACTTCATTTATAAACCTCCAGAGTTGCTTCATAAATCTAAATACTCGTGGCCATTTTCCACATGGGTAATGGATGTGGTGGTACCTTACCCTTCAGCTATGACCAAGCAGTTTATGTATATTCTTACTTCCACTGATTTATTTACCAAATGGGAAGAGGCAGTACCTCTCAAGGAAGTCAGTTCTAAATGAATTGTTAGCTTCATCAAGTATAACATCATTACTAGATTTGGTGTCCCTCATACCATATTGATGGACAATGGCACCAACTTCTGTTCATCCGAGATGAAGAAGTTGTATAAAGAATACAACATCAAATCCAACCATTCATCTCGGTATCATGCAGTGGCCAATGGCTAGATAGAAGCCTTTAATAAGACTCTTTCAAATATACTGCAAAAGATGGTGGATAAAGATAAGAATTCATGGCCTGATAAACTCTTTCATTCTTTATGGGATTATCGGACCACCACCCGCACTGCAACACGGTCAACTCCATATTCACTGGTGTATGGAACAGATTCCATCTTGCCCATTGAAGTTCAACTACCCTCGCTCAGAGTAGCCATTTGTGATCATTCATCTACAGATGAACAATCTCAAAAGCGATTGAATGAATTGGAATGGTTATATGAGAAAAGATTGTGCACTTTGCACCACTTAGAAGTCTATCAGAATCGAATAGCACGAGCTTTCAACAAAAAAGTTTGTCTTCATTCATTCACTTAGAGATAATTGGAATTAGTTCTCAGAACTCCAATGATACCAGGAAAGAAACCTCCCATGCATGAGAAAAAATGGGAAGTACCTTATTCAATACCTAAGGTCTACTCCAATGGAGCATATTCATTAATCTCAATGGATAGAGAACTCATCACTACTCCAACCAATGCCATATTTTTGAAGAAGTATTTTGTATAAACACAAAATACATTTCCACGGTCCATACATATGTCCTTAAACTATTTGTATTACTTTCATCCCACATGAAGTTAAACTGTGAAAAAGGTTCCCTAATTCATCCAACATGACGTTAAACTATGTCCCCTTCATCGTCTTTGCTATATGACGTTAAACTATACAGCAACAGTCCATGCATACGACCTTAAACTATTTGCACATCCCTTACGTCCAGCATGACGTTAAACTGCATAACCAATGGTCCATGCATACGAACTTAAACTATTGGCACTTACGTCCAACATGACGCTAAACTGTATCATCCCTTTTTCATCCAACATGACGTTAAACTGTGAAAAGTTCCTAATACGTCCAACATGACGTTAAATGGTGTACTCTTTTGTCCTTACTGCATGACATTAAACTCCTTAGTCCCCTTTTTTTCCAACATGACATTAAAACTGTATTGTCCCCATCATCCTAACTACATGATGCTAAACTGTACAGAAAGTCCTTTGATATGTCCTACATGACATTAAACTATACTTTGTCCCTGCTACATGAAAATAAACTATGCAGCACCAATAGTCATAACTGCAAGACCTTAAAACTACATAGTTCCTTTATATGTCCTACATGACATTAAACTGTGAATCGTAAAGGTTGTTGTTACCTCTTGTTTCTCACACCGAGTACGACTCACGTGGGCCTAGAGCAAATTTCAACCATAACACCCTCTCTGGGCCGCTAGCCATGCGTAAGTCCCAACATCATTTTTTAGGTCATTGTCCCCAAGAACAACTTGATCATTAAGTCATTCTTTAATTGAACTACGTGGACTTTGATCCTTGCCTTCCAGGCTGGGTACGTAGGCAACCTCCCAAGGTTCAAGACCAAAACAAATCTCTTCACATTAGTTCACCTCCATCTCATACGATGTTGATTCGTGAAACCGTCCCCAAAATCAATATCTTTACATTGGTTCACTTTCGTCTTATCTATATGACGTTAAACTGTACAACATTTTTTGTCATGTATGAAAATAAACTACAATATTCTTTGATACCCTCACCTGAGAGGGAATCATTATTTACATTGATTTTTCAATCATGTTTCATTCCAAAGACTACGTGCATACATGGCAATGCCCGAACCTTTTATCTTGGGTTAAGCCATCATTTCACTAAAGTCCCCTGTCACCCTTCACATGTACGAACCAAATTTTTATAGAGGGTATTTCTATAACTATGTGGGCTTGATTACAATCCTTATGGGATATGTAGGAACATTCGAGTGTCCCTCGAATCCAGCCCCAAGTCTTTTGGGCCTAACCCCAAATTCCTCTTTCATTCTCGTGGCTAAAAAGTCCCCATGAAAACACACACTGTGTATTTCTTATAATGGTCCATGTTCTATTACCTTACACTGTGTATCCCATCCTTATGGGATACATAGTGAAGTCCAACATTTCCATTCAGGACCCAGCCACAACATGTTTATGGTTAGCATTGATCTGTGTATTTCTTCATACATTGGACAATACTTATCTTTATGTGTCATAATCCTAACCTTAAATATTTTCAGATCTTCATAACCCTTCTCTTAACATCTAATCACAAAAGGATTTAAATTCTGAGAGTTCTTTTTCCTGACCATGCAGCACATGCCCTTAGGTGGCCTTGCATAAACAGTCTACATAACAGACCTGTCAGCCAAAAGATGCTATTATTTGACTATGCAGTCAATGCCATTAGGTGGGCCTACATAATTCAACCCCCTAACAGGTTTTTTAAATAGTGGTAACTTCATTCTTGGGAGGAAAACCTCTTTTTTTCTTTATTTGTCTTGATAATATGTAGGGATCCGCAAAAATAGTCATCCTTAACATATTTTTCCCATATCCTTTTTCATGATCTGAACATATTCAAGTCTATGATTTATATTCTCCTTCCCTACATTTGGGTCAGACCTTCGTAGGAGTGATATCCATCCAATTCTTTGATAATCTAGTTTGGAAATATCTTCTCCATATTCAAGTACCTATTTCCATACAAAAAACTCTATACTTTGGAAAATTTGAATCTCTATAAACTTTCACTGGCTTTATAGCACTAGGAAAGTAAATTTCTGAGAGTTCTTTTGCCTGACTATGCAGCACGTGCCCTTAGGTGTACTTGCATAAGTAGTCTACATAACGGACCTGTCAGCCAAAAGATTCTATTTATTTGACTATGCAGCCAATTCCCTTAGGTGGCCCTGCATAATTCAACCCCCTAACGGGTTTGTTAAATAATGGTAACTTCATTCTTGGGAACTACTACTTCTAATTTCTTTTAGATCTTTTTCATATCATTCCTCAGATTCAAATATTCTTAAGTCATAGTTTACATATTTTCCCTAATACTTGAGTATGGTAATATGTTTTCAGATAAATTGTCAATGAATTGAGTCAATTTTAAACCATTTCGGTCAAAGCTATTTCGACCTTAAACATTAGACTCTTTATGTCCGATGTGCATGACTTAAAAACTGCCCACAAAAGACAAAGGAACTCTGAAGAAAAGTAAAGTTCCAACTCACTAAACATACATTTTGTATGATTTAGTTAATATTGGGCAATTAAAAGATTCAAAGTTTGTAGGGTTATTTATAATAATCCTAGTAAAAATCAAACAATGCTTACTAGGCCCTTTGGCTTAGGTAAAATTTAAAATAGGTAGCAGGAAGATACGTGCACAAGTGATTAAATATGAAATAAATATTTCCATTTGATGCACAATAATTAGAATGACATCCACAGATTGGAGTCTCTTATCTTTTTCAGGAAATTAAAAAAGGCTGTCGATATATGTTTTCACTTGATGAACCACATCCGGAGCTTCATCAGCAGCTACTTGAAGCTCATGAACTCGACCAACTTCACTCTTTTCAGCTTGATTGAGTGCTTTCTTGGCATCTGCAATGGCTTTCATACCATTTATTTAAGCTCCCTCTAGTGAATTATTGAGTTGGTCATGTTCCCCAGTAACAAAATCTAATGGTTGCTGAAGGTGTATCTTCTGAATGACTTTATCATTGATATTATGCTTCAGCTCCTTCATTTTGGCAGCATAATCAGACTCAGCTTCGGATACCGCAATCTCAAATTCGCCGATGTTGACTGACAATTTCACCCTGGTCAGATCTTCACGACACTTTTTCTCCTGCTCCCTTCTGAAGATGACTTGTTTCACCGTGGTATGGATCTCTTGGTATCCAAAACCGCCAAGTCGTAGCACGATGAATTGGGATGAAAATCAAGGTATCTTTGATGATAGCTCTTCAAAAGGCACTTCAGATATGATTTTCCATATGTTGTTCCATGCCTTACATCGTGAAAAGATGAGCGCCTTAAGCACCTTTGGGTCTGATTGACATCATCATCACAGGGGGGTATGTAATCTGGGATTAATGCACTTAGGGAAGTGCCCTATTCTGCTCCTCCCCCCTGACCCTAGTAGCTTCACCTTCTACTACTGTTTGGGTGGAGGTTGAGACTTCACCTTCAGTTCTAGCCATTGAAGTTGATATCCCTTTTTGATCAATTAAAATTGTGGTTAGTTTCATAGAATAATGGAAGTTGGTTGTCTATCTTGAAAACTCAGTACAATCATTACCTAACAGTAGATCAGAAGCTTGAGAAGACTCCTACCCATCTTTCCCAGTTTCAACAAGATCTTCAAGATGGGTCTCAGGAGGTTTTACTGGGTTTTTCTCCACTTGAGCTAATGTTTCTGCAATGTTATGGTTGACATCAATGTCCACACCCTCTTCAGGCATTGGATGTTCAGCAGCTTCTATGGATGGAACTGCATATTATTTTCAGTCATGATTAGAAGTGTAAATTATAAGAAAATTTACTGGACGAATGATAACATTCACACCCAAGGTCTTCTAAATCACATGATAACATAGAATGATCATAAAATTCTTCAAAATACATACCATGATTCATCATTTCATCCAATTATATTTCATAATCCTGGTTAGTCTCACCAGTGGGAACATTTGATGTGTCCTCTTGGCGACCCTCATTCTGCGGCCCCTGACCCCAGATATCTTCTTCAGGAAGGATGACAGATTCAGTTGTGGCAGCCGCCAATGATTCTAGTGCAGGTTCTTCTCTACTTGTAGCAGCAGTAGGAGTAGTACTGAGAATATATGTTGGCTCTTTTTCATGAACATCCAAGTAAGCCTGAATTTTCATTTGTTCTGCAGCACCCTCTGTGGTCCTCAAAGGAGGATCAGTCCTCTCCCTCAGAGGGGAAATTGAAGAAGCCCCTGTAATCCTAAGGAAAATGAGAAATCTTTTTCATGGTTTAAAATTCATGATTAGATGAAGGACTTACCACTACTGATAAAGCGTTTAGCGGTGGACTTCCTCCTTCATCACCTTTGTCCTTTTGGATTTTTAGGAGTATCAGCAGTCTCCCTTATAGGAACTTGAATTGGAGAATGGAAGGCCATATTCAACTCCTCATTCATGGCCTGTTGGCCTGGAGATATCTCGCCCAGTTCACGAGGAGATTCATCAGCAGCCCCAATGGTAGTACCACCAGGGCTAAATTGTGGCGAAGGAACCTCAGTAGTTCCTTTCTTTGCAAGCTTCAAGATGAAGAAAATAACTCCCTTAAGTAACAAAGCTTAGACTGGAATCATGTTGAAAAGAAAATAAAGAAAGAAAACATACATCTTTAGAAGCCACGTAATCATGACACTCGTTATTAGTCCCATCAGCAGCACCACGGTCAATCAATTCCTTCACCAGCTTGGTGACAGGAATGGACTCATCAGTGGAATAAATGAGAATTTCCAGCTCTGTGATATAAATCCTCACTTCATCGGGGTTATTCTCAAAACTGATGTCCGTAGAAGCCAGAAGATTCCCTATTCCAGGGAGGTGTAACCCCTCGCATAAATCCAGCCAGGTAGTTTCAACACCACAGTATAAACTCTGCCATGTCTGGACAGCCTCTGGTCTTAGATATGAAGGCTACGAGGAAGTTCCTACAATCATTGATTTCTGCTTCTTCCCAGATCCTGCAACTACAGATAGAGAATAAGAAATTAAGACTTATTGCTTTATAAATTAGTAGTGATTAAAGTACCCCCAATGAAGTAACTCACAATGAGTTGATGGATTAGGTCACTTGATTCTAACCGGAGGATTATATCAGGCATAAGGCCGCTTTTCCAATTTTTGTGCCTCATCATCCCCATCATGGGAATCTGGTGAACCAGTCCTAGAGGAGGAATCTAGCGAATCAGCTTTAGGTGGGGAAGCATCACCTTCATGAGGAAGGTTTTCTTTCTCCACAGTCCTCTTCCTTTTCCCCACCTGATAAACTGGGTGATTCAGCACCCCTTTAGGGTATGATTCTATCCAGTTTTCGGCATACCATGTGGTCAAGTTATGTGCCGTTTTTTCAACTGGTAGATCAAATACCGCCCGAGTCTTCTCCCTTGACGTCACCAGCCATAGTTTTCAAGAAACCATACAATGTTGCTCTAACCTGACATGTACTGGGGGAGATACAACAATCTGTTGCAGACACTTGAATTGATGTGAAAATCTATATGGAGAATAGGCGTCTCATATAATTTCTCCTTCAATCCTGGAAACTAGCACACCGTCTCTGTAATCTTGCATGTATGCCCTCAAATCCAAGTGGGATGTTCCATCATCAAAAAACCGCCCAGTTGGCGGATTTCCATAGGGAAAGAAGTTGAATTCCTTAAACATTCTCAGCCTCACTTTCATGTCATAGGCATTAAGATCTAATGGAGGAACTCTAGAGAATGCTTTCACTTCCGGCCTGAAAGAACTTCCAGGAATTTGTAATCCATTCTGTACATTGTAAGTCCTGAAGTGAGTGGTGATCCATCCCCATAAAACTTGAAATGGTCCCACTATTCTTAAATTCTATTTACCCATGAAGACATGAAGTAAACTCCTGTGAATCTTTTCTAAAATAGGGGTAGCCAACCCAACCATTTTTCCCTCAGCCAACTTTGCCGCAATAACGAAGGTCCCTAGCCTGACACCTCCCTTCAGAACCCTGACTGGAAAGAGATAAATGCTGAGCCACAAAGACAAGAAGCCCGCTAGACGAGTCTTCTTTTGGATCCTTTAATTCACCTTATATCCCCATTTCTCAAACTCTCCTTCTTCTAGAGTTGGCCAGAATGTGCCAGGAGCACCACTCTTCTCAGCTTTTGGGCAGGTGGTAGGATGGGTGGGCCTCTTATCCTTGGATTTCTTTCTCTTGGATCCTTTCTCCTTTCGCTCCTTCTCCTTTGGCTCCTTCTCTTTCTTCTCAAAAATAAATATATTCATCCACTCCTACGGATGAATATCCTTTATAGAATGAGTTAACGAGGTATCTGAACTCTTTTTCCTGTGGAAGATTTTAAATAATTCCCAAGATAAAGCAATATTATTCTCTGAATCATTCCAAGTCACCTTGGGAGGAATGAATTCATCATACATGTTTCCCAAAATTAGAGCCCCTGAGATCCTGTGGACATCCCATAGACTGATGCCTACTTCTCCATGAGTCAGATGGAATGAATTAGTTTCTGGGATCTAGTGGCTGAGTATCTCTGGCACAAAGTTATCATGTCTGTAAACATATGTTTGCCCAACCCAAACAGCTTCGTATATTGCCACTCCTTTCAGATCCTCGACAAACTATGCACAGGTTTGTCGCACCCAGTATGCACACATCCAAGTTGGCTTCACACCTCCCCCAGGACGGAAGTCCCAACTTTTCTGCCAACCTTTGGATTGATCCATCTGAGCATTTCAGAAGATTGGAGGATGACAATGTGGTTGCAGCTAAGGCTTATGAGGTTTCATATCTGGTATACAAGGGATATGATTCATCATGTGGGGCTTCTCCACTGTTCCAGCATTTATAAATCCTCCTCCACATGAGATATTTGCTGAAGCAAAGTTGGTATAATTCTGAAACCAAGAAATTGGGAGATAGTTCTTTGCTTCTGGAATAGTGACTTCTTGCATATGACCATAACAGTACAAAGGCAGATAAGTGCTTTGGGGGAAGACGAAATGATACTTCTTCAAATACTTAGCCAAATCTGGGAGAGTGATGTCATAGATGGTATAATAATCGTGGCCAATGATATCCAGTATATCATCAAGACGTTTTCTTTCCAGTTCATCAGCTTTTCCAATTATCATGAGAGCCATTGATTCTGCACAAAAGTTGAATAATTAACTCTTAAGTAAGTTGATTTTTCATAAAATTTGTGATGGAATTCAAAAGAAATGGCAAATGCATTAAGGCACACAAGTCTAAACTTGGAGCGCAAGTATAATGTGTCGCGCAAGTATTTGGCACGCAAGTATAATGTGTCGTGCATGTATTTGGCGCGCAAGTATCACCGCGCAGGTCCAGATCCCTTGACAGCAGCGCGATAACAAAGGAAAAGTGGAAAAGAGAGTAACTTGCACGGTGGAGATGACCTGCGTGGAGAGAGCTCAAAAATTTTAAGTTCTGTGCAATGTGCGACAAATGAGTGCATATTTATAGGTCAGGCCGACCACCTGCGTGCCTACAGCCAGCGCGCTCCAGCCCTGCGCGACTCGCACCTACGTGATGAAAGTGGCACGGTGAAGACCTGCGCACCTCTTTCCCTTTGGTTTTCTTCTTTTCCTCAGAGTCACATCCTTATTCTTTCGGATCCAACATTGAGGGGGGACTTTTGTTGACGCTCCTATTCATCACATTGTCTAAAAGAATGGAAAGGGAAATGACTTAGCACAAAGTGATTCATCGTTTGAAGAAAATATCAAAAATTGACAAAGGAATGAATATGAATAACATTTCACAAGGGTCGTGCAAGTTCTCTTACTATCGCGCAAGTATACATGTGCGCCGCCTAATGGTCGCACAAGTGACTTGCTTGCCCTAAGTGATAACCGCCCGGGGTCTTCTCCAGCCTATAAATACCCCCGGTGGGCCCCCCATTTCAAGAGGAATTTTTCCAGAATTTAGATACAGAGCTTTGAACGCCCAAGTCTCTTCTTCAAGTCTTCCAAATGCTTCTAAGGTAATTATTTTCCTAGAATGGAAGGTCTATACAAGAGTAATAAATTCTAAGTGTTAGAAATCACTAACACTTGTGTGCCTAAAGTGTTTTACCCTTAAAGGAAATGAACATATGTGTGCGCCTCCTTATCTATTCACTAAAACGTGTGCTCCCCTCTTCTGGAAGTACCTCAGGATAATTCTAAAGGCTTTGGTCAAGGATCGCCCATGTATTACCCTACTGGTTAACAATCGCACAAGTTCCCATGTGTCGCGTAGGTATACCTACGCGCCCAGGACTTGCGCACCCATGCAGTACATGTGCGCCTACCAGGACTTGCATTCCCCTGTGTTTTTGGATTCTTTTCCTACCCATTTCACCTCTCTTATACCATTCCACCTATCCTATTCAAGATTCAATCTTCAAGACACTCTTCAAAGCCATTTATGGCATGATTTCTTGATTTTAATTCCTTATCTAAAAGGAACTCTGTGGAACATCTCTCAAAACCTAGTGATTTACATATCTTTATATCACTAAAATTAGAGATTTCATTCCTTCAACCTCATCCTTTAAGATGAGAGAACCCTATTCATGGGCCTCCATTTCAGGATTAAGTCCCAGTCATAATTCCCATTTACTTTGGGCATCCTTCTTAGGAGTAAGCCCCAATTCCTTCCTAATCTGGGCATCCTTTTCAGGAGTAAGACCCAAGTCCCCTAATCTGGGCATTCTTTTCAAGAGTAACCCCAATCTTAAAATTCCCAAATATGGGCATCCTCCTTAGGAGTAAGCCCCAACCATAATTCTCTTAACTTGGGCTTCCATTTCAAGAGTAGACCCTAGTACCAAATAAGGGCATCCTCCTCAGGAGTAACCCCCAAGTACCTTAATTTTTAAAGTCCCTTAACATGGGCTTCCTTTTTAGGAGTAATCCCCAGTCTTAATCTCTCTTTACCAGTCTTAAAATTCCTTCTAATATGGGCTTCCTTCTCAGGAGTAAAACCCAATCATAAGTCCCCTCCTAACATGAGCATCTTCTGTAGGAGTAATCCCCAAGATTAGAGTATCCAAATCTCCATGAAGCATATATAACTTTATGGACCTTGTTCCTAAATTTATTATCTAATGTAAATATTAATCCTCATCTATTTGGGCAGTCATACACACATAAGCCCCACATCATTGCATCTTTTGTGGCACAATTTTCTGGTTTCACCAATACCTCTTGTTTCTCACACCGAGCATGACTCACGTGAGCTTAGAGTGTAAAAGTAATCATGAAATCTTTCTTTGAGCCATCAATCATGCATAAACATCATACTCCCTTACTCTAACTACGTGGGTTCTGATTCCTTTTCTAAATCAAAGGATATATAGGTAGCCCATTTGCGGGTACGATCTCAACTCTGAAATAAATTCATGTCCTTATGAATGACAATAAACATAAAGTGCCCCACTGAGTGGATTTAAAACCAGTATGGTCATCATAATGACAAAGAGACTTTTATGTATTGAAGGATACCATTGACTAAGAATCTCTAACAAATACAGATGATTCTCCATCGATGAAGAACCTAGAATACATATAAAATATTCTCTAAATTCCTTACATATTAACCATTGATTGTCAAATCTAAAGGAAATCTCATTTTATACTTGGAAATGTAATAAGGATTCATGAACATAACTTAAATCTATAAAGAGAGTCCCAGAGTAGACAATAATTCCCCTCAAAAAGGCGTGATGAGTCGGACCTCCCATCCTCTCGACCAATGAAAATTCCTAAGCCTCATTAGTCTGCAACTAATGAGCGCCTACCTTTGGAAAGTAGGTCCAAATGGATATGGAATCATTGGATGTTTCCAGTTCTACGAACAAACCCATTAGAAACCGATTGGAATGTTTGAACCTTCAATCAACGAGGTCATCCCCAATTCCAGAGGGAAATATATACTCTTCCCTTTTTATTCTCATATGGGAGAACTACATGAATACCTAAATATTTCCAACTACAATCATACACATAAATTCATAGCTATTATATTCTTATGATTAAGAACAAATACAGCACAAAAAATAACCATTGGTTGAAAATAAAAATAAAATGTATCTTTGTAACTTTGATTTAAAGTATATCCAACACTTCAACTTAATCATTAGGATTTAAATAATTAATAAAAGTACCCAGCCTTAAACATTACATAATCTTGAATTATGTCAAGAATTCACATTGAGAATATTTTCAGGTATAGAGTTTTAGATAATTAGGCTATAACTATTACATAACAACTTGAATATTACATGCTGAAACTACTACTCATTATCCATTTTTATAAAATAAAAAATCCTAAAAAGAAACATGTCTAGTTCCATGTTTTAGATAGCATGAATTTTCATTCATCCCATCCTTGACCCTATTCATATTTATGTCCTGTGGAAAACATTTCAAAAAAACATGGGATGAGCATAAAATTCCGAGTAAGGGTTATAAAATAAAGAAGGGAAACATTAGTCCATCAATAAATACAAATCAATGAAACCATACTTTTCAATCATAAAAAACCTTATGAAATCATATGATTTATGAATAACACATAGAAATAATAAATCATAAAGTTAACTTATGAAATCCATACCATACTTACATTGTAGTTATCATAACTACGTAGGGAGTTACATTGGAATACCCATCACAACATATTCCCTAAATATCTTAGGAGAAACATAAACATTTACCTCTGTCCCATTACCCAATGCATTGGAGAGATATCTATGGCTCACCTACCCTAGGATTATCATGGAACAACCCGTATATGTAAACAACGCTAAATAAACCAAAACAAAGTCATAACACATAACACAAGTATAAATGAAAGATAAAACTTCCACATTTCAATAACAATATATCATTTAAATATATTGACATAATCAATCCTTTATCAAAACCCTTTTCAATACCAAAATACATAAAAAGAGTAAATGATATTTATATTCCTTTTAAAAACATTATGTCTTGTTAATGAATCCAAATATCAAATAACGCTCGCAGCGGCGGAAAAGGACATTGTCACCGCATTCATAAAAAACATTCTTTTTTGTCTTTTAGTAAAATGATTCTTAGAGACAATATTCCCATTGAATGAAATTAAAAGTCAAAGGTTTTTTTACACTATATAAAAGAAAGTTGTGTGTAAAAAAATATGCCTCAATGAAAGGATATTGAGACGAAGTCCCTTACAAAGATCATTTTGAAAATAAAATAGATCAATTATGTATATTCACTATAAGTAAAAATACCTAGTAAATAAAATATAGTACATGAAACTTTATTTCTTACATAATCATAGAATTACATAATTAAAAAGTAGAATATTAACCCAAAGAATGGAAATTGGGTTAAGAAGTTCCCTTACTGAAATTCGATAGCCTAACAACGTCACTTTAAAAATTCAGAAAATGAGTTGACAAGAGACAATAGGGTATCTCATCCCATGGACATAAAATTTATAGAAATAAGCATATATAAGAACTTATCCCATTTTAAGAAGATGTAAATTAAAAGACATAACAAAAAGAAGTTTTTTAAAAGGAGGAGGGTGAAAGGTTCCCTTACCGATTTGGTAACCTACGAAACTTACACCACCTTAAAGAAGGAACATACAATGAATATGTAAATACCCATAAATTAAAGTATATTACATAAATAATACAATAATAGTAAGTACATACACCACAAAAAATGAAATAGTGGAAAATATAGCACGAATATCACGGGAATAAAAAGTGAGATGAAAACCCCTTACCACGTTGTAATCAATTGAATTGTATAACCTAAAGTTAATAACCACCAAATGAATCACAAAATAGCATTAATATAAAGATAATAATGGTAATTTATATCAAATGTCTGTACACAATACACCACATGCAATAAATAATTGGTGAACAATGGAAATCTCACGGAATTAAAAGTGAGATAAGAAACCTCTTATCTCAAGCCCGACTTATCTTGTAGGTTCCTTTTTTCCGGAAAAATGAACTTAAGTTAATTTATAATTTATTAAGAACATTTTACATGTTTATTATTCATTTTATGTCACTTAATACCATGATATAACAATTATTTATTTTTTTTAGTTCATATCAGACATGTCTTTGATGTTGGTAACTTGAGTCAAAAATGGACTTCTTTAATTACAAGTTGTCCCTGTGGTAAAAATTTCATTATATACTAAATTATATTCATGATTTAGATATAATATATATCATATATATCTAGTATATGTATATTTATTTATTTATAATATACATGACATTTGGAGATAAGAAATGAAATGTGACGTTCATGGAGATGGTAATCCGTATGTACGCATGAACGCTACTTTCATTTCTATTTCATATTTAATGGAATGAAAACATAAAGATACATAAGTATATTATAATTATAGTATCATATGATATATATGTTACATAATTTAATATATCCATCCTTTATAAGTTCCATTTATGTCATGAAAGAATCATATCACCTTTAGGGGGCAGTAGTATGCACTTCCTCAAATGAAATTATCGTGTTTACACATATTAGAAAGCATAAAGGTATGTTTCTAACTAAAAAAACAGAACCATAGAGAAAAAATAAACATAATATATATCATATATAAATACAGTTCCATCATAACGACCACCACAAGAGGCCATTGGAGATATTTGAACAATCATCGTTTCATGAGGCAGTAGTTCACTGTACACAGAAACAGTATGTTCGTATCCATTGGATGGAGGTGTGTGGTATTTTAGTTCGAATAATTATCATTAAAACAACCTAGTATATTTAGGATACTTGTGTTGTTATAGAATAATGTAATAAAGATAGTTTAGGGGGTTGGAGAAGTAAAATAAAAGAAAATAACTTAAGAGAAGACGTTATCTTTAAATCAGGTAACTCCTTTTGGTTTGAACCAAAAGGATTTATTGAAGTGCCTTCTGCATAAGGTAAGGTTTATAGGTGGAATATAGAGATGTAGGGGGATTAATTGGTTAGATTTTGGAAGATCCAAGGGGCATGATAGGTGTGAGTAAAGGGTTAGAGGTGATGGCTTTTTATAAGTGGGAGGAGGGGCTCTTTAGGGATGTTTGAAAATTTTATTTCATTATATAATGATTTTAGGTTTCTAAAGGTCCAAAACACATTAAAAAAGAATATAAGATGAATCATGTTGGAAATAAAATTATCCAATAACAATTATACAGGTTTTTTATATTGTTTTAATTTTTATAATCTTATTTATTTAAATCATTTATTAATGAGGTAAACACTGCATCATTATTGTGTCATACATAATTTTATTTATACGTAGCCTAAATGTTATAAAAAAATACAATGATGTAAGTAATATTTTTATATTTCTAATTAATATTTATAGTCTAAGAGATAAATTATTTAAACTAATGTAAAAATTTATTTACTAAAAGATATATTTTTATGTCATTTTTGTATTTACTTTAAATTAATTAATATGATGTGTCATTATCACTCTTAAGTGGATCCATGGGGTCCAAAATAGACCCAAGGATTCCCATGGTTGGAAATATATCATAAAATAGGTTTTGGACACATTTTAAGTTAAATTTAAGATTATTATAATATTATTTTGTACCCTTATTTCCCTGATTTACCCTTTAACCATGGAAAATAAAATATTTACTGATGTAAATATTCTTAATGTATAAAAATAAAAGTTAGTTATTTACATAATTTCGACCTATTGATTCCAAATATGGAATCTATTTTTCCAAATTAATAACACATAAGTGGCAGAAATTAATTTTAAATTATTTCTCGTTGTCAAAACAAAAAACGTGTTTTTAAGAAATAATAACTATCAAAAGATTGACACTTGTTTATATCCAATTTCAAAGTAAAATTACTTCCAATGACCAACATTGGATAAAATGGTAAAAAAATAAACTAATTAAACTTTAATACTAATAAAAATAAAATCTAACCATATAAATAAATTGGATTAAAAGATAGTTCTGAATTAAAATACAGTATTTTCAATATTCATTAAAAAATGAACATTATCGGAAAAATACCAAAATTTTATCAAAAGTAAATTTTTATTTCCTGATTCTAAAGAAGAATATTATTTTGTCAAATAGAAAATATAAAAGTTACAAAAAAATATATTTAAAAAGGGTTCGTCATCAAAAGGCGGTAAAATGACCTTTTAAAGAATATTTGAGTATTTATGCTTAAAATCAGATTCTTTCTTATAGTAACCCTCTAAAATTTATTGGATAAATGTAAATTTTTTTAAAAAAACATGTATAATACTTTTTTAGTTTTTTTATTTATTCCCGCAATTACAATGGCTAGGCGTTAACTACAATTTAAAATAATAACATTATTATATTATTTTTCGGTATAACTCAACGTTGTGTGCAATGTAAGATTTCGGAGAAATATGTTGTTGCGTGTTGAGTGTGGTATCAGATGAAGAATCCCCTTTAACATAAAATTAATATCTTATTCATACGTATTAATATAAATCAAAAAGTATTATTCTATAAATACTTGGGTTATTACATCTTTCCCCCTTTTGGGAATTACGTCCTGACAATTTTAAAATCGAGCTTGGAAACTTCATTGAAAGTACCACATCAGAAAAAGAGACAATAAAACTATCATATTAAAAGATATAAAGTGAATTAAAAAGTTCACCCGAGACAACAGATACTATTATTCCATGAAAACATGGATATGGAGGAGAAAAAAAACCATCAAGTTCTGATGGAGAGTGATAGAAAACATGATTATGAGAAATTTATCCACTAAAAAATCACAAACTTGTGATTGGTTAAATAGTCTTTGATTCCCCAGTAGAAAAAGTTAACAGACAATGTTTTTGTTTTAAGTTAATTTTCATAATGATGAGGAATTTATTTATGAGCTTAACTAAAAACATAAGGAAACATACATACCTGTCATGTAGACTTTTATACTTTACTAAATTTCTACCACAAACTATTATTTTCTCCAAATGATGAGTATTCAAACTATCTTGGTCACACATGGAGCACTAGAATCAACTTCTAGAGAATCACATTTTCTAAAAAATATGTATCATATATTTACCCTATCTTTAGACATCAACCAAAATAAAAATGGTTAGTACAACATCAGATAATCCCCAAAAAAGGATAGTCCTTTCTAAAAATAAATACTACTCTTAATCTCAAAAATTCAACAAACAGTACCCAAAGTACAAAAAATACCATTCAATACAGAATTTTCCTTAAAATTATTCAATATGATCCAAAATAATATTGAAACCCAAAACATAGAATAATTTGATCACATAGTCTTCCAAGATAAATCTTAATATTTTCCTCCAAATAACATCGACTACTCTTAAAGTCTCATACTAAAGTGTAATTAACCTAATCCTAAATTCTCTTTGATAGGTTAATCATTTCCATAAATAACCCAAATCTCCATATGTCCATAATAAAAACATAGATTCATTGAATATAAAATTTCAACAATTACTCCACAAATAAGATCTTGTAGTATTATATTTTCCTTAAGCATATAATGTTCCCCAAAAGAGAGAACATATTCCAAAATAACCTTTATCACTTAATAACCAAATCATTTTCCAATATTAAGGATATTCATTTTATAAAACACAAGTTCAAAAAATCAACTTATTATTGATCCTTAAAATTGTTTAACAAAAAAATAATAATAAGTCATACTAACCAAGGACTTCACGTATTCTATTAGTAGGATGTGTGACCTTTTCTCCCTTCGGTTGTGGGTTCGATTCCTGTGGCCTTTCCGAGCATGGCGGGTTTTCACTCATCTTACGAGTTGTCCCATTTTATAAAACTCAAAAATAATCCTAACATGTTTTAACCTCAATGGATTTTGTATACCTTTAATTTTCATCCCAATACATTAAGACCTCAACATATAAATTCATGAAGCCTTATATATATTGTTATTTTTTTTCTTATTTCACCTCTATATAATAAAATAAAACTACTCCTAATAGAAAGAGTAACATACCTTCATCACGGTGTTCATATGGTTTCATCGCCATCTTGTTCACATAGGTAGAAGGTCTATGCATTGCAACAATGACTTAGATATCCTTAAAATCATTTTCTTCCTTCATCCAAATACACCTTGCCCAACATGGGTCATATGGGTGTTTGCAAAAACAATAGTTTCAGAAAATAATAATGTATGCCATATAATTTCAAAACATCTGACAAAAAATAATTTTTAATAAATAATCTAACCAAGTTTGAGTTGAAACTTTCAATTAATGGTCCTTTTAAAATACTATAAGTATGTGCTGAGAGACTATATTGTAAAAGAAAATATAAATAGGTTATGCGAGGGTATCCTTATTCAGAACCTTTTTCAAAATCATAATATGCTTAAAAGTCTTGAGATAAGGTAAATTATTTGAAAATTCATTGATAATATTTACCTTTCTTAAAAATATGATAGTATTGTGAAAATTGGATTTTATTAAAAACAACCCATGATCCATAATGATATTGAATTATAGTGGAGGTTTTTGATATCTCAAACAACATCTTTCCAGTGATTTTTATGCTAGAAAAAGTTTCCCAATAATTTAAACATGACATTGAAATAATTATTGCAATCATGCCATAGGGAATAGATAGAAATGTTGTTTTATATCCTCCTCCTTCCATTTGTAATCGACTTTTCTTGGTTTGAAAAGTTTATAGAACAAGGATTTAACAGAAATAATAGACATAGAGACTAACCACATGTTTAACTAAAACTCGTAATCCCTAAAGTTTTCTAAAAAAACCTATGATACCAACTATAAGGACCCAGACTTATACATTAAATAATCTTGAATTATGTCAAGAATTAACATTGAGGATCTTTTTAGGTTTAGAGTTTTTGAGAATTATGACATAACTATTGCATAATAACTTGAATATTACATGTAGACACTACTACTAAGTATCCATTTTTTATAAAATAAAAACTCTTAAAAAAACATGTCTAGTTATAGGTTTTAGACATCATGACTTTTCCTTGATCTCATCCTTGATGCTATTCATCTTTAAGTCATGTGGAAAACATTTAAAAAAAACTTGTGATGGGCATAAAAAGCTTAGTAAGGGTTATAAAATAAGGAAGAAAAACATTAGTCAATAAAGAAATAAAAATCAATGAAACCATAATTTTTAATCATAACATACCTTATGAAATCATATGATTTATTAATAACACACGGAAATCATAAATCATAAAGGTAACTTATGGCATCCATATCATACTTACATTGTAGCTATCATAGATACGTATGGAGTTAGGTTTGAATACCCATCACAGTATATATCCAAAATCTCATAGGAGAAACATTAACTTTCACCTCTGTCATGTTACCCAATGCATTATAGATCTATCTCGGGCTCACCATCCCTATGTTTATCACGGAACTACCCATATACGTAAACAATACTCAAGAAACATAACATAGTCATAACACATAACACCAACATAAATGAAATACAACACTTCCACATTTCAATAACAATATATAATTTAAATATATTGACATAATAAATCCATTATCAAAACCATTTTCAATACCAAAATACATAAAAAGTGTAAATTGTATTTATTTTCCTTTTCAAAACAGTATGGCTTGTTAAGGAAGCCAAATATCAAATAATGCTCACGGGGGCGGAAAAGGTAATTGTCACTGTGTACAAAAAAAATTATTCTTTTTTAATTTAGTAAACTTAATCATAGAGAAAATATTCTCTTTGAATGAAATGAAAATTCAAAGGTGTTTGTACATCATATAAAATAAAGTCGTGCATAAAACAAAATATGCCTCAATGATAGGAGATTGAGATGAAGTCCCTTACAAAGATCATTTTGTAAATAAATTAGATCAATTATGTGTATTCACTATAAGTACACATAAATAAATAATACAATATAGTTCATAAAAAGTTATTTCTTAAATAATAATAGCACAACATAATTTAAAATTTGATGATTAACCCAAAGAATGGAAATTGGGTTAAGAAGTTCCTTTACCGAAATTTGATAGCATAACAGCGTCACTTTAAATATTAAAAAAATGATTTGATGAGATAGAAAATGGTATCTCGTCACTTGGAAATAAAATTTACATAAATAATGATATATAATAACATATCTCAACATAAAAATATTTAAATTAAAATACATAACAAAAAATAAGTCTTTTAAAAAGAGGAGGGTGAAAGGTTCCCTTACTGATTTGGTAACATACGAAACATACACCCCATTAAAGAAGGACCATAAAATGAAGATTTAAATCCCCATAAATTAAATTATATTACCCAAATAATACAATAATTGTTAGTAAATACACCACATAAAAGGAAATAGTGGAAAATATAGAATGAATCTCACGGGAATAAAAATTGAGATAAAAAACCCTTACCACATTGTATTCAATAGAGTGGTATGGCCAAAAGTTTATAACCACCAAATTAATCAAATAATAACATGAATATAAAGATAATCAGGATAATATATATCAAATTTCAGTACACAATACCCCACATGTAATAAATATGTGGTGGATAATGGAAATGTCACAGAATTAAAAGTGAGATAAGAAACCCCTTACCTCAGAACCGACTTGTTTTGTATGTTCCTTGTCCATCCTGAATAATAAACATAATTTAATTTAAAATTTATTAAGAACCTTTTTCATGTTAATTATTCATTTTATATCACTTATTACCTTTCTATAACAAATTTTTAAATATTTGAGTTCATATCGGACATTTGTTTTATCATCGGAACTTGAGTCAAAAATGAACTTTTTTTTATTACAAGTTGTGCATGTGGTAAAAATTTCATTATCTACATAATGATATTCATGATTTATATATCATATATATCATATATATATATTGAATATATATATAATATTACATGAAATTTGGATATAATAAATGAAATGGATCGTTCATGGAGACGGTAAGTCGTATGTACACATGAACGTTACTTTCATTTCTATTTCATATTTAATGGAATGAAAACATAATGATACATAGGTATATTATAATTACAGTATCATATGATATATATGTTGCATAATTTTATATCTCCATCCTTTATAAATTCCATGTATGTCATGAACGAATCATATCACCTTGAGGGGGTGGTAGTCCGCACTTCTTCAAATGAAATTATCGTGTTTACACATATTGGAAAGCATAAATGTACATTTGTAAATAAAAAAAAATTAGCATAGAGAAAAAATATAAAAAAATATATCATATATAAATAAAGTTCCATCATAATTTCCACCATGAGAGGTTGTTGGAGATATTTAAACAATCATCATTTCGAGAGGCAGTTGTTCGCCATCCACGGAAACAACATATTCGTATCCATTAGATGGAGGTGTGTAGAAGTGTAGTTAGAATCCTTATTATAAAAAACCTAGTATATATAGTGTAGAGACCCGTATCTTGACGTACATTGACATTACATTACTTTTGCGGAATAATTAGTACATAACAAAAACACACACACAAGGATCGTAATAGTTTAGTGTCTTTGGAAACTCGGAATATAATCTTCTAATCGTGGTGAAAGATCTTCAAAATCTCCCATAAATATCTTCCTTTTTTTTACCTAAAACCTTTCTTTATATCTTGGGGAAAAGAAAACATAAAAGGGTGAGCTCAAATGCTCAGTAAGGGTAGACAAAAAAAATATCAATCACATCATATACATAAGCACATAACTTTTGGAAATCTTAACCTGCAAAAGAGATCATAATTTCATAACATGGGGTAAATCATGGCAGTGAAATGTAATCACAATAATCATAACTTAAAACATGAAACTTTGTGGCATTCACACATAATCATAGAGAATCATTTCTTGTTAGTCAAGACTCATTGCCAAGACTATCTTAGTGGACAAAGTCCCTTTCTCAATCGAGTAACCCTCGTTTCAGTCCTGTTTCACTGAACCGGTATAACCTACCGTTCCAGCCCTGTCTATCTCATGAGATATAAAATCTTTACCCAATGCATTGGAGGGAGATATAGGTCCCACCCATCTTATAATGAATCCTTTCTTATGTGTGCCACATAATCATAAACCATACATCATAGCGTAACCCATGTAATAAAAATTGGATTCTTAAACAACATGACATCATAAAACAATTCATATGAGATAAAGGAATTCATAAAAATATTTCCATCACAACATAATCAAATCCATGTAATAATAGGGATAAAAACAGAACCCTTTTATTATCTTAGATGGAAAATAATTTTGATAAAATACTTGAACTTCATTCTTGAGGAAAATATCCTTTCTACTTCAAAAACACTTTTCCTTTCTTAAAATGTCGTAAAATTATAAACTAAAATAAGTTGATTAAAAATAAAATTGAAAACTTGTAAAGGAATCTTCTTGGAAATAATATTTTAAAAATCCATTCATGTCGTATAAGTTAAAAAAACATTCTTCGAACTTTTGTCGGAAAAGTCCAAAGGTACCTCGTAGGAGAAATGACAAAATATTCCTTTCATATCCTTTACTAAAAACTCACCGAAGGGTAAAAATGGATTTAAAAAATTTTATGTGGATGGAAATAATATTACATATTGACGAAACATGGATTGTGGATTATAAAATACACCCCAGTAAATACTTACGAATAAACAATCTCGGATAAAAATGAGATTGTGATATTTTCCCTTACCTTAGGTCTGATTTGCTTCGTATGTGTCCGAACCTCCTGTATAATGATTTAAATAATGTCATTGACTTATTAAAGAATCATATTCATTGTTATTATATCATATATGGTTCACTTATGACATTATATTACCCGTTCTTTTGTAAATTCCATGTTAAAGAAGCGTTTTGGGTAAAATCGTTTCATTTATCGTAGGTGTTTTGACTTGTTGTTCTTGACATTATTATTACTTATATCATGATTTACTTACTTCCAGAATATAAAATATGATTTATATATCAAATATATTCAGTATATATATATATATATAATAGATAGATAAATGAAATGAAAAACACCGTTCATGGAGACGGTAGTCCGTACGTACGCATGAACGCTGTTTTCCTTTCCTTATTGTCTTGAATGGAAGTAAGTAGATGACATATATATATATATACATAAATCCAGTAGCTTTATAATGTCATATATTTCATTATTATTTCTTATATATACTTTATAATCACTCTTAAATGGTTAACATGGAGAATGAATCTCATCGCGTCGTGGAGACGGTAGTCCGTACGTACGCACGAGTGATGATATCATTTCCATAAATATTGAATTGAATTGGAGTGGATTATACAATATATAAGAATAAATATGATGTTTTAATAACTATGTATAGTTATTCTTTACACCATTATACCCATCCATGTAAGGTGGTGGTGGAAAATAGATTACACCACGGCGTGGAGACGGTATTCCGTACGTACGCACGCACGGTGATTTCTTTTTCCGTAGGATGGATAGATGGTGAAATAGGGTTGTTTCATACTTATAATAACATATCAGTATATTATTGATACTTATGTTATTACTTCATAATTTAACAACCTAACAAGAAGAAGTGGAAGAAGAAATAAAGATGAAAGAATTGGTAACGGTAATTACCTCTTCTTTGAAGCGCCTCTTTGAGACCTCCTCTTAGGGCACTAAAATTGGTCTTTGAGGAAGAACATAACATCTAGGATGTTTCTAGGGAAGTGGAGAAGAGATTTTGGCAGGGTTTGTCCGAGCTTGAGTGCTCAAATTGGTGTGAGGAGGAGGGGGAGGAGGTGTCCTTTTATAAGGGAGGAGAGGGGCACCTTAGGAATATCTCAAATTATTATTTTATATTAAAGTCAAAATCAGTTTATAATGGTTCCAAAGGGTCTTATTTCGAAGCTAAAGTGGGGATGGGTCGAAATCCTATCAACCAATATGATTTAGACAAGTTTAGGGTATTATTTTAACCTTATCAATTATATTTAACTCTAAGTTAAATAATTTAACTTTTACCGTGTCTTTTTGTTTTCTTTCACTATATGGTTAATACACTTACTATAACATGCCAAACGAACCCCAAATTGTATATTATTAATAAATATATCCTTATCTAAGTCATTTGGCCGAACCTTAGATTTTTAGGAATAAAATAACAATTAATAATATAATATTTGATTTAAAAACTATTTTTTGTCAATTTTGACACTATTTGATACATGATTTTTGTGAAAGTCATAACAGAATTATATGTTCGAACCAAGTTGATTAAATCAACACTAATATATCATAGTAACCTATAAAATTAGTGGAATTCATAAAAAGTCTCAAATTACATTTATTTTGGTATTTATAATATCAATTATGTCAATATTTCATTAATAAGATAATTACTGCATCATCTTTGTGTCATAAATAAATTAAATTCTTTGATGTCTAAAAATTACAAATAAAATACCATCATGTAGGAAATCGTTTTAGCTTTCTAATGAATATTTACAATCTAATTTATCTTATGTACAACCCTATATTAAAAATGATGTAGTAAATAAACTTTGATTTTGACTCTTTTAACTCTTCTTTGAATTAAATAATAATAGATGTCCTAATCTAATCCAAGTGGGCCTAAATGGTCATATTTTATTCCTAATCTTGTTTTTGGTCGAATTAAACTTGTCCAATAGAATTAGGACATGTGTTAGGGTAATAATAATATGATTTTTACCCTTAATTACCCTATTTACTTTTAACCGTGGTAAATAAAAGTAAAAAGTTACTATTCACCAAAAATTATTTTCATCTCATTGAACCACATTTTACTTACTGACATCAACCGTGTCTCTCTGATTTTTGAAATTCCATTCACAGAAGCGGTAAAATTACGATTTATGAAGAAATTAATTTTTTTAACTACCACTTAGTAGTTTCACTATTTATCAAAAATTGATGTTTTTCAGAACAAAGCCAAAATTTCATCCTAAGCTATATTTCATATTCCGAATTCAAAAATGAAGTCTATTTTACCAAATTCATATCATAGAATTTGCATTAATTAATTTTATAATTAAATCTCGCTGTTAAAACAAAGAGCGTGTTTTTAAGAAACAATATCTATCAAAAGATTGACACTTGTTTATGTCTAGTTTAAATGTGAAATTACATCCAATGACCAACATTGTATTAAATTGTAAAAATATATTCTAAATATACTTTAAAACCACTCAAATTAATAATTTATCACTATTAATTATTTCGATTGAAAAAGTTGTTTTTAACTAAAATTTAGTAATTTTCACTATTCATCAAAATATGAAAGTTATCCGAAAATCACCAAAATTTCACCTTAGGCTAAATTCGATACTCCGTATCCAAAAATGAAGTCCATTTTGAGAGATAAATTTTCTAAAATTTAAAAAGTGGTTATTACTATTCATAACGGCTAGTTTTAATAATATTTCGTGAAACTCAGTATTGCGTACTACACACGCTATCGAGGAAGGTTGTGATTGCGTGTAATGCAAGGCAAGTCAAGGATGCGTGTTGTGCAAGCTCCTTTTGGTGTAGCGTACAACACAATACATTAATAAAATTAAAAAAAATAGTTTTCATAAAATTTCGGGCTGTTACATTCTACCCCCCTTAAAATGAATTTCGCCCTCGAAATTCGTCGGGGTTATAAATGGTTTACTATTCGAAAGTTTCTTTAATAGAAACCCACATCATAAAAAGGAATATCAAAACAAATCTTTAAAAACAAAAGTATGAAACGTAACGGTTACCCAAATAAACTAATCACTGGGTTTCCACATAGGTGAAAATATGGATATGGAAGAGAAATCTAACCATCATGTTCTGATGGAGAGTGGTAGAGAACATGGATATGGAAAAGCTAGAAATCACAAAGCCATAAATTTGTGATGATCTAAGGTACCATCTGATTAGTCAGATATAAGAGCACTAAGACAACATTTTTGGTTTTCAAGATCATTTCCCTAAAGTTGAAAATTTGAATTAGAATAAATACTTACTTTATTTTGGTAGAATCTCACTGTTGTTTGTGCCTTGAACAATTTTCACTTCATCTCTTAAATAAATGAAGTTGAATTTGTTATTCGTGAAGTGTTAGCAGATCATGTGATAGAATGACGGGTCATTCCATCTGTCTCAAACAAAAGGTTAGCAAAAATTATATACATAAGTCGATATATAGTGAGATTAATCATATATTGTTCCTAAAATAGACTTATACTTCATATATCATACTGCTTAATATAATAAAACTAGTTTCCACTAAACAGGGTCTTCCTGTAGGCCAGTGGTAGGCGATAAAGGCCAGTCGCACTTCGATTGTGGGTTCGATTTCCACAGCCTTGTCCGAAGCGATGGGCTGTCGCCCGTCCTGCAGGTTGTCCTTTTTCTAAAACTATATTACTATAACATCCCATAAATAATATCGAGAGAACTTCTATCATTAAACAATACTAAATTATGTCCAACATAATCCATTCCAATCTTTAGGCTTATCCATAATACTACAGTCCAGTCTCATAATATAGTGAAAACGATTACCAGATATTTAATACTGTCGTTGATCCCCATATATCATAAGATATGTCTTGTTGGTCACATTCCAAACATTCAAAGGCCTTAATCACGTATTCTCTTGAATACCCATTGAACCTTAGTGAAAAAATGAATGCTGTCAAAAGTTAATTATATATACTCAAACCATGATATCACTTAGTCTTTATATCAATCATGAGCTCATGAATACAATCAAACATCTCATTATCTTCTTATCCCTTCATTATGCTCATATCATCTGTTTACCAAAAATGTCTCAATCACTTTTCATGGTTACCGGTTCCATAAAATTATTGAAAACTACAATAGACCAAAACATAAATATTTCAGTACACCATAAAAGTACCTCAACAACATTATTCTTGAATACCAATACATAAACACTTCAGTCCATCCACTTCAATGATTGTCCTGGAATAAGTCCTTCCTTGATTTAGAAGTAACTTTTTAGGTCAGGGCATTGAGTTGGGTAATGCCCATGTTCTCCACAAATAAGACATTGAACTCCATAACAATCTGTCACTCTATGACCCTTTTCTCCACACAGATAACATCGGTCCCTCCATTTGAGGTATTCCTCAAGGTTCTTCTTCCCTTCTTTAGAAATTTCAATCTTCCTTTCTTTATGCTCCTCAACATGCGAACATGAATAATAGTTTATCTTCCTCTTCTTTGATGAATTAGTCATACCACTAAATTTCACCTTGTTAATCATATATCACGATGACTGATTCGGCATAATCACAATATCTTTATCTCTAGGTATTACAAAATTTTTTTGCTCATAGTCACCAATTTGTCCATCGGATTCAATGTTAACCGAATTCCTTATGGTTCCCTCCATTAACTAAAACACAAAAAGAATTTTGTGAGAGGTGAAATCATGCTATGGAAGACAACATAGTAAAGGGAAAGCACCCTAAATATCTAACATCTTAGGTTAAATTCTAAGATCGTTAGCGCAATTCTAGTACTATAACCTATACGTATACTTAACCTTCGAGACATCCCTAGACATACCTTAGAAATATCTCTAGGTATCTCACTAAATTTCTCGCATCCTAGTTTCCAAAGGTTGACTAAACCTTTCCTCTGATACCAACTGTAGAGACCTGTATCTTGACGTACATTGACATTACATTACTTTTGCGGAATACTTAGTACATAACAAAAACACACACACAAGGATCGTAACAGTTTAGTGTCTTTGGAAACTCGGAATATAATCTTCTAATCGTGGTGAAATATCTTCAAAATCTCCCATAAAGATCTTCCTTTTTTTTTACCTAAAACCTTTCTTTATATCCTGGGGAAAAGAAAACATAAAAGGGTGAGCTAAAATTCTCAGTAAGGGTAAACAAAATAAATATCAATCACATCATATACATAAGCACATAACTTTTGGAAATCTTAACCTGCAAAAGAGATCATAATTTCATAACATGGGGTAAATCATGGCAGTGAAATGTAATCACAATAATCATAACATAAAACATGAAACTTTGTGGAATTCACACATAATCATAGAGAATCATCTCTTGTTAGTCAAGACTCATTGCCAAGACTATCTTAGTGGACAAAGTCCCTTTCTAAATCGAGTAACCCTCGTTTCAGTCCTGTTTCACTGAACCGGTATAACCTACCGTTCCAGCCCTGTCTATCTCATGAGATATAAAATCTTTACCCAATGCATTGGAGGGAGATATAGGTCCCACCCATCTTATAATGAATCCTTTCTTATGTGTGCCACATAATCATAAACCATACATCATAGCATAACCCATGTAATAAAAATGGGATTCTTAAACAACATGACATCATAAAACAATTCATATAAGATAAAGGAATTCATAAAAATATTTCCATCACAACATAATCAAATACATGTAATAATAGGGATAAAAAATAACCCTTTTATTATCTTAGATGGAAAATAATTTTGATAAAATACTTGAACATCATTCTTGAGGAAAATATCCTTTCTACTTCAAAAACACTTTTCCTTTCTTAAAATGTCGTAAAATTATAAACTAAAATAAGTTGATTAAAAATAAACTTGAAAACTTGTAAAGGAAGCTTATTGGAAATAATGTTTTAAAAATCCATTCATGTCGTATAAGTTAAAAAAAACATTCTTCGTACTTTTGTCGGAAAAGTCAAAAGGTACCTCGTACGAAAAACGACAAAAGATTCCTTTCATATCCTTTACTAAAAACTCACCGAAGGGTAAAAATGGATTTATACAATTGTAGGCGGATGGAAATAATATTACATATTGACGAAACATGAATTGTGGATGATAAAATACACCCCAGTAAATACTTACGAATAAACAATCTCGGATAAAAATGAGATTGTGATATTTTCCCTTACCTTAGGTCCGATTTGCTTCGTATGTGTCCGAAACTCCTGTATAATGATTTAAATAATGTCATTGACTTATTACAGAATCATATTCATTGTTATGATATCATATATGGTTCACTTATGACATTATATTACCCGTTCTTTTGTAAATTCCATGTTAAAGAAGCGTTTTGGGTAAAATCGTTTCATTTGTCGTAGGTGTTTTGACTTGTTGTTCTTGACATTATTATTACTTATATCATGATTTACTTACTTCCAGAATATAAAATATGATTTATATATCAAATATATTCAGTATATATATATATATAATAGATACATAAATGAAATGAAAAACACCATTCATGGAGACGGTAGTCCGTACGTACGCATGAACGCTGTTTTCCTTTCCTTACTGTCTTGAATGGAAGTAAGTAGATGACATACATATATATATATACATAAATCCAGTAGCTTTATAATGTCATATATTTCATTATTATTTCTTATATATACTTTATAATCATTCTTAAATGGTTAACATGGAGAATGAATCTCATCGCGTCGCGGAGACGGTAGTCCGTACGTACGCACGAGCGATGATATCATTTCCATAAATATTGAATTGAATTGGAGTGGATTATAAAATATATCAGAATCAATATGATGTTGTAATAACTATGTATAGTTATCATTTACACCATTATAACCATCCATGTAAGGTGGTGGTGGAAAATAGATTACACCACGGCGTGGAGACGGTATTTCGTACGTACGCACGTGCGGTGATTTCTTTTTCCGTAAGATGGATAGATGGTGAAATAGGGTTGTTTCATACTTATAATAACATATCAGTATATGAGTGATACTGATGTTATTACTTAATAATGAAACAACCTAATAATAAGAAGTGGAAGAAGAAATAAATATGAAAGAATTGGTAACGGTAATTACCTCTTCTTTGAAGCGCCTCTTTGAGACCTCCTATTAGGGCACTAAAATTGGTCTTTGAAGAAGACCAGAACCTCTAGGATGTTTCTAGGGAAGTGGAGAAGAGATTTTGTCAGGGTTTGTCCGAGATTGAGTGCTCAAATTGGTGTGAGGTGGAGGGGGAGGAGGAGTCCTTTTATAAGGGAGGAGAGGGGCACCTTAGGAATATCTCAAATTATTATTTTATATTAAAGTCAAAATCAGTTTATAATGGTTCCAAAGTGTCTTATTTCGAAGCTAAAGTGGGGATGGGTCTAAATCATATCAACCAATAGGATTTAGACAAGTTTAGGGTATTATTTTAACCTTATCAATTAGATTTAACTCTAAGTTAAATAATTTAACTTTTACCGTGTCTTTTTGTTTTCTTTCACTATATGGTTAATACACTTACTATAACATGCCAAACGAACCCCAAATTGTATATTATTAATAAATATATCCTTATATAAGTCATTTGGCCGAACCTTAGATTTTTAGGAATAAAATAACAATTAATAATATAATATTTGATTTAAAAACTATTTTTTGTCAATTTTGACACTATTTGATACATGATTTTTGTGAAAGTAATAACATAATTATATGTTAGAACCAAGTTGATTAAATCAACACTAATATATCATAGTAGCCTAGAAAATTAGTTTAATTCATAAAAAGTCTAAAATTACATTTATTTTGGTATTTATAATATCAATTATGTCAATATTTCATTAATAAGATAATTACTGCATCATCTTTGTGTCATAAATAAATTAAATTCTTTGATGTCTAAAAATTACAAATAAAATACCATCATGTAGGAAATATTTTTATCTTTCTAATTAATATTTACAATCGAATTTATCTTATGTAAAACCATATATTAAAAATGTTGTAGTAAATAAACTTTGATTTTGACTCTTTTAACTCTTCTTTGAATTAAATAATAATAAATGTCCTAATCTAATCCAAGTGGGCCTAAATGGTCATATTGTATTCCTAAGCTTGTTTTTGGTCGAATTGCACTTGTCCAATATAATTAGGACATGTGTTAGGATAATAATAATATCATTTTTACCCTTAATTACCCTATTTACTTTTAACCGTGGTAAATAAAAGTAAAAAGTTACTATTCACCAAAAATTATTTTCATCTCATTGAACCACATTTAACTTACTGACATCAACCGTGTCTCTCGGATTTTTGAAATTCCATTCATAGAAGCGGTAAAATTAAGATTTATGAAGAAATTAATTTTTTTAACTACCACTTAGTAGTTTCACTATTTATCAAAAATTGATGTTTTTCAGAACAAAGCCAAAATTTCATCCTAAGATATATTTCATATTCCGAATTCAAAAATGAAGTCTATTTTACCAAATTTATATCATAGAAGTTTCATTAATTAATTTTATAATTAAAATCCCGCTGTTAAAACAAAGAGCGTGTTTTTAAGAAACAATATCTATCAAAAGATTGACACTTGTTTATGTCTAGTTTAAATGTGAAATTACATCCAATGACCAACATTGTATTAAATTGAAAAAATATATTCTAAATATACTTTAAAACCACTCAAATTAATAATTTATCACTATTAGTTATTTCGATTGAAAAAGTTATTTTTAACTAAAATTTAGTAATTTTCACTATTCATCAACATATGAAAGTTATCCGAAAATCACCAAAATTTCACCTTAGGCTAAATTCGATACTCCGTATCCAAAAATGAAGTCCATTTTGAGAGCTAAATTTTCTAAAATTTAAAAAGTGGTTATTACTATTCATAATGGCTAGTTTTAATAATATTTCGTGAAACTCAGTATTGCGTACTACACACGCTATCGAGGAAGGTTGTGATTGCGTGTAATGCAAGGCAAGTCAAGGATGCGTGTTGTGCAAGCTCCTTTTGGTGTAGCGTACAACATAATACATTAATAAAATTAAAAAGAATTGTTTTCATAAAATCTCGGGCTGTTACATTTAGAATACTATTGTTTTTATAAATATAATGAAATAAATAGAGTTTAGTGGGTTGGAGAAGTAAAATAAAAGAAAAGTACTTAAGAGAAGATGTTACCTTTAAATCGGGTAACTCCCTTTGGTTTGAACCAAAAATATTTCTGTAAGTGCCTTCTGCCTAAGTTAAAGCTTCTAGGTGGAAGAGAGTAATGTAGGTTTCTTAATTGGTTAGATTTTAGATGATACAGGGGTCTTTAGAGGAGTGATTAATGGGTTAGAGGTGATGTATTTTTATAAGGGGAGGAGGGGCTCTTTAGGAATGTTAAAAAATATTATTTTATTATATAATGATTTTCAGTTTATAAAGGTCCAAACTCATAAAAGTAAAAGATAAGTTGACTCATGTTAGAAATAAAATCATCTAATAAAAATTGGACAGATTTTGGATACTTTTTAAATTTTAATAATCTTATTTATCTAAATCATTCATTAATGAGGTAAACACTGCATCAATATTGTGTCATAAATAATTTTATTTATTCGACGTCTAAAAATTTAAAACAAAATACCATGATGTAGGAAATATTTTTTGATTTTCAATAAATATTTATATTCAAAGATATGACTTATATAACCCTATGTAAAATTTCTATACTAAAATATATATGTTTATGTCATTTTTGTCTCTACTTTAAATTAATTTCTATAAAGTGTCATTATCACTCTTAAGTGGATCCATGGGGTCCCCAAATCGACCCAAGGAGACCCATGGTCAAAAATGTATTAAAAAATAGGATTAGAACATCTGTTAGGGTAAATTTAATTTTATTATAATATTACTTTTAACCCTTATTTACCCGATTTACCATTTAACCATGGTAAATACAATATTTACTGAATTAAATAAAATATTTACTGAAGTAAATATTCATAATGTCTAAAAATAAAAGTTACCTATTTACAAAATTTGGACCTTATAATTCCAAATATGGAATCCATTTTTCCATATTCAAAACAAATAAGTGGCATAAATTAATTTAAAATTCATTTTCGTTGTCAAAACAAAAGGCGTGTTTTTAAGAAATAATAACTATCAAAATATTGGAAATTTTATATGTCCAATTTCAAAGTGAAATTACATAAAATGACGAAAATTGTTTTAGATGGTAAAAAAATATAATTACACATTAAAAAAATTAAAAATATAATCTAATAATATAAATAAATTAGATTAAAAGGTGGGTTTGAATTTAAATACAATATTTTTCACTACTCATTAAAAAATGAACATTATCAGAAAAATACAAATATTTTATCCAAAGTTAATTTTGATGTCCCTATCCTAAAGAAGAATATTATTTTGTTAAATATAAAATATAAAAGTGAAAAAAATAGATTTAAAAAGGGTTCTCCATCAAAAGGTGGTAAAATGACCTTTTTAAGAATATTAGAGTATTTATGCTTAAAATCAGATTCTTTCTTATTTTAAGCCTCTAAAATTTATTGGATAAATATAAAAACATTTAACAAACATGTATAATAATTTTTTAGTTAGTTATGTTCATTCCCGCTATTACAATGTCTAGGCGTTAACTACCATTTAAAATAATAATATTTTTATATTATTTTTCGGTATAACTCAACATTGTGTGCAAAGTCAGATTTTGGAGAAATCTGTTGTTGCGTTTTGAGTGTGGTATTGGAAAAAGAGTCCCCTTTAACATAAAATTAATATCTTATTCATAAGTTTTAAAAGAAATAAAAAATTATTATTCTATAAATACTTGGTTTGTTACAATTTACCCCTTATAATTTGTTTCAAACATTATCATGAATCCAACAGTTACCAATAATCCTGATATTTTCCAATCCCCCTCCAGGGGGACAAGTATGTTAGTGAATTCATGAATTTTTTCCTCCCCCTTAGAAAAAAATCCAAATCATGCCACTTGATATGAAGAACTAGAACTTCTTATTATGATAACTTTATCTTATTGACATCAAATAGTAAAATCCATTATTTAGATTCCACTTGTGATCTTGTTTGGGGACACTAATCTCTAGGGTTCTACATGTCATGATGTTACATTGGTCTGATTATCAATATACCTTCTCCCCCTATGCAAAAGTAGACTTATATTAAGAGAGATTGGGATCCATCTCTAGTAATAAACTTTATTTATCCTATATTTTTTATTTTTTTATTCACTTTTCAATCATAAAAAATGTTAAAAATATATAACACCTGCTAAACACATTCCCAAAATAGGATTTTAAGTTAAAAAATCATATAATTGTGGTTATATTTTCAAAATACTTTTACTGTGTAATATTTAAAAATTGGAATGATAAATCAAAAAAACTCTAATACCACTCAGTTGTGAGATAGTAAAATAAATAAGAGATTAATAAAATAATTTCTATGTTTTCCATTTCACTCTCCTTCATCCATAAAATACATGGAGTCATAATTTAAATATTATATCAAAGAACTCTTTATGTTAAGTCAAACACTCTTTTACAAAATTTTCAATGAATAAATATGAGTTTAAAAATGTGTGATTCATAAAGAAATTTAGTGTTAATGATCATCAATATACAAAAATTATAATACCAATTGTTTAAAACATATTGATACCAATTTATCAAAATATATACCACTTGTTGAACCTAATATTTTCCTCCATCCACCAAGTGTTTTCCTAGTTTTATATGTATACCAACTTTGGATATTTATATCCAAACATCCTTTCAATATCATAGGTTCATCAATAAATATTGAATTAATATCCATCATGAGTGTAATCAATCAACAGAATCCTTTGATATCCAAAAAAACCATCAACTGATATCACATGTTAACATAATTTTTTGATCAAAACAAATAAATCCTGAAAATAATTTATTTAGAATTAGAATTCCCTTGGAAATTTATTTTTCCACTTACTTCATGACTAAGGTTAACTCCTCTTATATTTGTAGTATATTTATTATTTTTGTCTCAATATTGGAATTTATATCTTCTTTGGGTGTCCTCCCATTATAAATATCATCCTCCAATGTCTAAGAGTGTTTATCCATCATTTCACTTTGCAGCTTCATCTTGGTTTTCATCTAATAAATATAATCTTTATGTATTAGTTTTTATTATTAAAACCTTTTTTATACATTATAAACTCTTCTCAGTGGTAAAAAAGTCAATATTTCTTATCTTCTAATTGTTTAAACCTCTTTTGTGTTCAATTGTTTCACCTTGGAATCAATCTTAAGCATCTTCACTATTGAAGATATCATTTCTAATTATTCATCTTGGGATTAATTATTTTACATTATATCAATATCCACATCATCAAGTCTCATGTTCATTATTTTTAATTTATCTATTTAATTATTTTCACATTAAAATGGATCTATTATGAATTACTCTCTTCTCTAAAATTCATGTTCTCTTTTAGAAGTTGTTGATATACATCTTATATTGAGTTGAAAACTTCCATATTTAGAATACTTGATATCTCAAAATAATCAATAATTCCAATATCACAGTTTATATAATTATATTTAAATAATCCTATTGAATCATTGGAATAATTAATAGATCCATAGTCATAATTATTAATTCCTTACTTTTAAGAGTTGTTAGACTCTTTTATCAGGGTATCACTTTCCTTAAAAACTCTTCCACAATATGGAATTTATTTGGAGCTTTTCATTTTCATATAATTATTTTACTCCACCATATCACCATAAGAATGTATAGGTATAATAAAATGTAACTCCAAGAAGCTATCAAATTACTTAAAATAAAAAATATAGTAAAAAGAACGTATGCCCTGGTACCAATAATTTGTCCCAGAAGTGTTATTGGTAATAAATACCATAATAGGGGGTTAATCAATGTATAAAACTTTTCCTGACATTAACACATTTCCTTAAACTCTCACTATAACATATGATCGCAACCGCATAGACAACAGTGTCATGGTTCAGTTCGTCCTCTAGTGATGATTTTATTTTTCTATCTTTTGTCCTAATCTACTTAATCAAATTGTTCAATGATAATTTACCAAAACACACTAATTATGACATGAAAGATATTTATAAACAAGAAAAATTGATAAAATTATTTTTATATGGTTTACCAATATTAGGCTGATCCAAGGATCGTATAATTGAAAATGTATTAATACACCAGAATCCAATTAACACATTGTTTAGTGGGGGATTTGAGCTATCTAAATTCAATTCTTGGGGTTACATACCATTAAATGTTTAGGGATAGATCACTAATTCTAAAGGATAACTTCACTGAAATCTACTCTTTTTTTCTCACTAATCCAATAAGAGAAAACTCATTTGTCAAATAGTCTAAAGAAAATCATATCACAACTAATGTTGTTTCTAAATATGTAGTTGGTGTACTTTGATCTATTTACATTTATCCTTCATGTTCTATTATGAATATCACTACAAAAAAGCTTCAAATTTCTATGGAGCATCACAAAAAACTTTTTATTATTCTCTGGTAGGTTCTTTAGGGAGTTCTAATTCAATATTCACTTCTTCCTAGAATCAATCTAAAATTCCCTCTACTCTTTACATATTGAATTCCACTATCATATGTTTGGATATGTCAATTAAAGAAGTATTTCCATTATTCAATATCATTTTACATAGTATTAGTCTTCAATAATTATGGAGATAGATATCTCCACAAATATAACGTTTAGAATTAATTCTATCTAATTAAATATAAATTATCTATGTTTATATCATATAATATCTATGTGTATTTGTAAATATTAATGAAAAATTCATACATAATTATTCTATAATTCTAATTCAACCCAATATATTTGATTCTTGAATATTCCTCCTAAAATATAGGAAATATAAACAACGAAACTCACTGGAACTTCTTTATTAAGGCATGAAACTTAATCCCATTATAAAACAAGAGATAAATTTTAAATATTTCAATATAAAAACACCATTATATACTTCCATGAAACTCATATTATAATTAATCTGCATCTTCCACATATGCATGAAATAATAGCACTCTTACATGGATTATTAATCTCATAACCTAATGCTTGTTCAAATATCAGTTCTATGAAATCCAGACAAATCATGAATTTAAATAAATGGAATACCATAATATAATTCACCTTTAATATTGGCATTATTTTCTCAATCATGGCTTTCTAAACCATTAATCATAATTAATGATAATCAAAAAATATTTTAAATCTATTTCATTCCAGTATCCTCCTAAAATTAAAAAGGTATAACCCTTAAAAATTACACCTCTATAATGAGATAGATTTTAAGAAGATATATAAATAACTCTTGTGATTTTCCTTCAGTTACAAGAGTGAATCTTGAGATAATAAATATTTTAATCTTACATTTTCAATTTATAGTAGACAATACTACAATGAAATCTCGGCATAACCCTTATGTTTTCACCATTCGATGTGAAATATATCTTATGAAATTCCTTTGAATCATAGAAATTACACTTATTAATTATAGGGATGGATCTTATGATTCACTATGATTTACATTCATTACTTTACCAAACCTATGAAAGTAAGTCCTGCTTACTCTTACACAAAAAGGGATGCAAGATAACTCTATAAAACTTTTACCTAGCTTTCCTAGAGTTTACACTTATTAAATAGACACAGAAAAATTCAATGAAACATATACAAAATATATTCATCCATAATTACTCCATACTTCTCAAAATTCATCCAAATCTCTACAAGGTAATTTTGACCAAGAATAACCAAAATTTATCCCTTCACATTCACTAATTCATCATTAATTATATTCATACCTATTCATATAAATATTGGAAATCTCTAAGAATACATAAATATTTCTCATTTTAAATTTACACTTTAATCTATAGCTTGATTATACTTTATAGGTTGATAATAAATATATATCCATTAATCAATATTGGTTGACCAAAAATCCAAAAAAACATTACTAATTTTATTTATAATAAATCAAACACTTAAATATAGCCATTAGGATTCCAAGAATTATATATTTTTTATAAATATACGTATTATGTTTTGTTGTTGTGAGATTTTATTTCTTTAGTTATTTTACATCCATTTTTACTCTAGTTTCATACTTATTTTCATCTAAATATAATTTCGAAGGATATTTCTCATATTTAATTATTTTATGTAGATTACTTTATAAAGACGGATGAATAAAAAAATTTGTTTTTCTTAAAAAATGAATCAATTTATTTTTTGGGGTTTTAAAATTTATTTCAATAACCCTCCCTTTGTTTCCTTTATAAAATTATTATTTTGAATTTTAAAAGAGGTGTTTGGGTGAATTTCTGGTAATATTTTATTTTAGGAAACCTATTATGAAATTTCTCATACCCTACTCATCTACCCTAATGGGTGTGTTGGCTTGGTTTATTGAATTTTAGGTATCACTCCTCCTTCCTTTTGATGAAATTACTTGGATGCTCATAGAGTGTCTATTTTGTGTTGATATAGATGGTCGAGTGGTGACTGTGAGTCATGATGTGATTAGTGGTTGAGTAATTTATGGTATTTTTAGTTTATTTTAGGATAATTTTTTATTGGCTAATTTTCCTTTATCTCATGATTTATTTGTATGAGTCATGTTTGGTATTTCCCTTATTGTATTTTATATTTGATATGAGCATAGAATTTTATTTTGGTTATGCCACATATGGTTTATGTTTATTTTGAAACTATTTATTTATATTGAGTTGATGTACAATATATGGATACACCATATCATATTCTCAATATGGTTATACTTTTATATTTTTTAATTTGGGTGGGTGAAATTATTACCCCATAGTCATGTTTGATTCCCTTAGAGAATTTCTCCATCCCAAAGTGATCAGAAGAGTGTCGTGGGACGTATCATGTTCCATCTTGGATGACAAGGTATGTTAAACAAGATTGGTTCATAAAAATGATATAACATCCCCACTTATTATTTGGGAATTTATAGTGTATATGAGATAAGATCTTTAGAACTTAATAATTAGTTCATGAGTAGAATCTTGATCACTAACTTTCCTGAAAATAATACTTGAGTTACAAAAGTTAATTGGGATGTGAGCCTTTAAATTGAGTTTCGTTTTGATTTTTTATTAATATATTCTTATAAAAATTGATTTTATCTACATCTGTATTGAGTTTATATAGGTATTTTTATGAAAATATTTTAGTTTTTTTGTGAAAATAGAAGAATAATAAAGGGTACATGGTTCATGCACAGTCTGGAAAACTATACATAGACTGTATATGTGGTTCTATAAACCATCCAATTGTTGTTTCATGGTTAGTTCATAGTCTTTCAAACTATGCAGCCAAACCACGCATAGTCATAATAGACACATTCACTCTCTCTATGTATCTCTCCTTATTTTTCATCATTGATTTCCACAATTTTGGTACACTTTTTTCACTTATTTTAGTTAAAAATGGAATTCATATAATTTATTGATGTTATTTGATTGAATTTTATATTAAAATTCAGGTTATAATATTTTATTTTATAAGAAAAAATATTTGTGTGTAAAAGTGATTTCAATAAATTATGCATCTTTTAAATTTATTATAGTATGAATGTATGTTTTATGAAAAATTTTCAAGGAAAAAATTTCAAATATCATTGAATTTTATAAGATATTAACGTCTTCAAGAATTATGAAAATATATGAAATGAGCCTTTATGATACATTCAAATTAATTTTAATTAAAACTTATTCATTTAATCATTTATAATTACTACAAGTTATTTTACCAATTGTTCATGTTTTCATAAAACTAAATTTTCCAATATTGTTAAATATTTTTACACTAAAATAGGATATTTTTGTTTTCTCACATATGTTTTTTTACTATAGTATGATTTATTATAAGTTTTATTTTGTAATATGTTTGGTTTTTGTGATTAAATTATAAATTGGGTTTTATTAAAGTTTCATATTCATTGTTATTTAGAAATCACCCATCATAAGGTCTTAGTGATTCATTAAAAGTTTATCTCAAGGTATTTTTTTCAATGTAATTTTAACCCTAGTTTGAGTATGATCCTTTCAATTTTTAACTCAACCCATACATTGAATTTAGTGGTTGAGTAATAACTTCTTCATGCCTATTTTCTTCTTATCTTGAGAGATATATTAAGAACTCATTAGGAACGTGATTCACTAAAATAAGTCTTCACTAAGATCTCAATTCAAAAGTGTCTTTTATTAAATTAGATTTCAATAAAGGTGTAGTTAATATAGAAATAGTGATGATGTTTTCATGGGTAGAGTAACCTATATTGGGGAGATAATTTATTCTATATTTTATAAGTGAGGGTTTATTATCCTAAGGGGTATGAGTGTAATATGAATCCAAGTAGGAGAATCAGGGTGATCTCAGTAGGTAATCAAATTACAATACAACTTTACCAATAAATAAAAAATCCCTTATTTTCAATCAATGTAGTGAATTTGTGAACTCTAAGACCTTTTGTATGGATGATCAAGGGAATTTACAGCAATGTGATTTATTGTAATTTTTCCATGAATTTTTTAATCCAAATTATCATTTCACATGATTCTATCATTTTCATAGTCATAGTTAACATGCATGTCCTAATTTAATTTTTTTTGTATGGTTATATATTTGATGAAATTTAAGAAACGAAAATATATTTATTGGTTATCTTTGGTTTTTTCTTTCATAAAACTCCATCCTCCTTAAATTTTTCATCTCAAGGTAGCATGATTTCTTTCTATTTCATTATATTATATTGAAACCATGCATGGTGGGGAATTCTATAGTAGTTCTTTGACATTTCAGAGGGAAACTTCCATATGTAGTTCTGATTACTTACAATATGAGATGTGATTATAAAATTTTTTCATGGTATATTGGGATCAATATAAGTCCCTCAAATACATATTTCAAAATCCTCCCTAGCTGATTACATACTAAGGTTTGTGTTCCTATCTATTTTCATTGATATTTTCTTAATTTTTAGGTAAAATTACAATGTATCATTTATGAATTGGTCACCAATTAAAATACATCCTATAATATTTTGGTATTTTTTATATAGACTATGTTAAGAAATAGATTTTTTATTTAGTATTTATTAATGTATTATTATTTTCTACAAATTTAATTCCATCCAGTGCTCTATTTTCATAATACATCTCTACGTTTAAAACATATTATATCTAGTTAAAGGACAGTCTTGTTGCTTTATAGTACATATCAATAAGTATATCTAATGTTATATGGAATGATTATTTTATGAAATTATTTGTTCATATTCTACTTATCAGATTAATTCTCATTTGAAAAAATAAATCATTTAGTTGATGAGGTGAAATTTTTTTTCATCATTCCAAACTTTATTGATGACTGTATGGGGATAGAAAGTGGCATGGTTGGGAGAATTGAAACGGGCCAGTGTGAGTTTTGTATATTATTTTATTCTATTATTTATTTTATTGTAATTAGTGAAATTTTTGGATTTAATTTTTAATAAAATTTGAGATATTTACATGTTATATGGTATGTACATGATTTGAGCATGTTTTACACTAAGATAGTATTATCCATGAAGATTTATCCTACAAAGAAAGATTCCGATTTCAATATTAATTGATGGTTAATGCATAGTTATGAGAAACTATGTGGATTAATCTTATGTAGGGTTTAAACCATGTGATATTTGAGGATTTATTTACATTTCTTCTCCATGTTCAATGCATAGTTAGTGACTGGATGATAATAATAGTATGGCCTTATCTTGCATATGAGTAACCTCTTATGTTTGGTACATTATAAGGGGGAACCATGTAGATCAATATTTTAGGGGTTTAAATTCTATCATATATTGGTATAATTTTTATTACATGGTTTGGTAAACTATGTACCTAAACTCTGTGGTCATTCCCTGGTGATTCCAATTTTTCTCACATATTCAGTGAACATATTGGTAAAATGTGTATCCAAAACATGTATCATGTACAAATTTTTATTTCTTGACATACAGAAATTCCCCTTATTTATTTTTGATCCCTAACTTACTCCTCTCAACTCCACTTTGGTTCATATTTTCTAATGGAAAACCTAGTAAACTTACTCTCCTCCACTTCCATGGAGTTTGGTCTCTACTCCTTAATTTTTTCATGTATCTATAAGTCAAACCCCTTCCATATTTTTTATTTTTCTTCCATTTTACCTTTATTTCCCTTTCTCAAGCCCTATAAACCACGGTGGTTGAACGCTAGGTGAGGTTTTTTTCTAAACCAAGTTTTTTGGGTTTCTTAGTGGGTGCATATTTCTTCTAGGTTATTCGACATATAATATTCAATGGTTTTGTGTCATTTTTAAAAAATTAAGTAAGTGATTCTATGAAATTTATTATATTAATCATACTATTTGAATATTCTATTTTTAAAACTTATTTTTATTCAATATTGTAATTATATATTATATACCTCGGGTTATTAATAATTTATTATATTTATTATTATTTTTTAACTAGAAATAAAAAAGTTTCTTCTAAATTATCCTAATATTTATAAAAATTTAATTTCATTTCATGCACACAATGCATTTTTGAAAAAATTCATAAGATAGTTTCCCTATAATTATTTAAAAATTTGAAGGTTTTTTGAGATCCAAGTAGTTTCATAATGACTTCTAAATGAGATTCATCATGTCATGATGGGTTTTTATTGTGATTTTAGAGGGGTGTTTGAAAAGGTTGAAGGGTTTATTGATTTTGATGTTCTATAGATATATTTTGGGATGTTTACATGTTCATTTAATATTATACCAATGTATTAGTAATAAAATTTATGTTTGGGGTATTTTATATTTTTTTATTACAAGGGTTTCATATTTGTTGATTAATTTGGTTTAAACAAAGTTTATTATTAGTTATTTATTCTTGTTATGTTTTTTAAAAATAGGATTTTATGAATTAAGTATTTGGATCGGTCTTAAAGGAACATTTTGTAAAGTGATAAATTGGGAATTATTTAAATGAACATATTTATTATGCAGAAATGAATTAAAATGAATTTGGTCTTTTTTTTATAATGTATGAGCTTCATAGGAACCCTAGATACATTAGTGGGAACCTAGTACAAGTACATGTAGGGTATTAATTTCGGTCTACAGAGAGTACCATGAATTATATTTTAGGTATTGATGTTACTCCTCCTAGTAGGCACTCGATTAATCCACTAGTTATGATTCCACTCAGACCAGCGCCTTTATGAATTCCACCACTAGTAAATTATTATGTTATAACTAGTGGTTATACATACTAGTTTAGTGATCCAATCTAGCTAGAAACCAATTCAAAATTAAATATGAACTTGATTTAGATATGAAATAATATGATAATCCTAGATATTCTTGACCTTAATTATCTAGGTTAGATCCCATGAGTCTTGGTTATGGTCTCTCTTTTATTCTATTGATTCTTGATTAAATTTATTGGTATATCACTATTTATTATGGTTTATGGTTATGTCACATGATTCTTTTTAGTTCATTCACATCATTAATTACTTTAGTTTCATACTTCTTATCTTTTAAATTTAATTTTGATGGTTATTGATTGTAGTTAATTATTTAACATAACTTACTTTCAAAATTATCAATTATTACTCTAATTTTTTTCGCTTAGGCACGTCCATATTTTAATTTACGGGTTTTCAGTTCTTCTTTTCTTGTATTAAAATAAAATTATTTAATTTTAAAGAATAAAAAACTATAAATAAATGTAAATAACCTTATTTATCTATCTCCTAAGAAAATGAAATCATTTTTCTAAATTTATTTTTAAGGGTTATAATGATATTTTAAAAAAACCTCTATTTGTTTCATTTCTCAAATTTTGAGTTTTGGATTTCAAATATCTTTTTGGGTGAATTGCTGGTGCTTGTTTTATAAGAGGTAAAAATGATTATTTTTATGAAAAGTAATTTTTAACCAAGAATTCATATGATTTATTATATAAGAAATTGAATCGAATATTATGTTGGTGTAAACATACTAATAAATTTTTCACACCAAACTTATCCACCATTGTGGTTTTTTAGTATTGGTTGTTCTTATATAGGTTAAGGTATTGATCATCATTCCTTGTGATGTCATTCTTTGGATGGTCTTGGAAGGGGTACTAGGTGTTGATGAAGATTATTGGGTAGTGATTTCTAGTCATGTGGTGATCTATGATTGAGTAATTTGAGATCTTTTTATTAACTTTAGACACTCATGTATTGTCTAAATTTTCCTTTCCCTCATTTTGATTTATTGGTTTCAAACATGTTTGGTATTTATATTTTTGTATTTTATATTTTATATGAGCATAGAAGTTTGTTTTGAATGTTCCTTGTTTAGTATATTTTTATCTTGAATCTTTTTATTTTATGTTGTGTGAATATTTAATATATTTACACACCACACAAGATTATTGGGATGGTTATGCTTTTCATTTGTTAATTTTGGTGTGGGAAATTATTATCATCTAGTTATGTTTGATATCATAAATACTTTTCATTGCCTTAGGGTTGTAGGGAATGTGACTTAGGCCTTATCGAGGTCCAGATCGGGTGACATGGTAGGTTGAACTAGGTTGGTTCATGACATATATATAATTTATTAATTAATATAAATGTAATCATTTAGAGAAAAACATGGAAGTAAATTTATTGTATTAATAAATGATGAGGATGTGAATGAAATAATAATAGGGTAATAAATATTAATTATAAAAGTTAACTACAAGAAAAAGATAATGATGTATCCCTGAGGATAAGAATTATTACATATGGAATGGAATAAATAAAATAGAATAGAAAATTCTCAATGAATATTAACTTTTTATAGAGATCAAGAAATGGTGGTTATATCTTAAAAGAATAAAAGAGTGTAATATCCATACTAAATGATTTATAATGTTTGGTATTAGATGTGACACCTAGTAGATGTATCCTGAGTTAATTCTAATGGTACTGACATATATTATATGAGGAGGGTGAGATATCTTTTGTTATGAGGTGGATAGTGATATAATTCAATAACAAATTTCTTCTATTATTTAATTATTGTTCAATTATTATGTGTTTTGGGAAGTGGGGGTATGTTGAGGAGGACACAATAGCTAATTATATTCTTTTGGGAGTCTTGTGAGAATGATAATAGGTTCTTTATTTGGTTTGAGTTTATTGTTGAGTGTATGTGTTAACTCACCTAGAGATTTGATGCATCCTTTGTTCATTATATATAATGATTAAGGAATACAATAGAGGAACCCATTTATATGAACCCTATAAATAGGGTTTGAGATATATGGTGTTTATTATACCCTATCACTCCCACTAATCTTGGTAGAGACTTATGGATTATTTTTCATGTATCTACTACTCACCCACTACTCTTGGATAAAATAGATTAAAAAAAATTAGGAGATAGTTGGGGATGGGTATTCCCTCTAATATCTCCAGAGCTATATAGATGCATATGGGTAATTCTTCTAGTATCCCTAATACAAGAACATGATGTATGGTATAGGTTAAGATATGTAGTTCCTCTAAAAACCCATTTATGAAAAGGTGATAGATAAAAAATTTATTTAGTAGTGATACCACTTATCTCCCACAACACAAGGATTATAGTAGACTACATTGAACATAATACTATCTCAGAACCCCACCCACTACTCTAATATTAGGTGTACCAAATACTTAACGACATCCCAGTAGAAGTTTATTTCTACCAGTATACCAGTATACATCTTTATTTATGGATATTTGTATTTACATTGGTGTCCAGACATGTATATGATTTGAATTTTGAAAATTTTTATTTGCTTCAATGGATATGTGTATTCCCTCTAGTCCTTATGAGATAGTTGGAGATGTGCATTCTCTATGTTACTACAGATATTGGTGGAGATTTGTATTTCCTCCACTATCTTATGACTAGTGCATCTATTATAAATTACCTGTCATGGAATCTATGATCGGTTTTGATATATTATGTTTAATTATTTATCGAGAAACATTATTATATGGTGAGCATGATCAAGTGATTAATGGGTTGATTGACCAATAAATATCATTATTATTCATGTTTATGAAGTTAGGTGACAAAATATTGTCTACAAATTGTTTCATATTGATTCAAATAGACACTATATGTTTAAGATGATAGATCATAGTTTGTAATTCCTAAACATGGTATTATTATAATCAACCTTACATGAACACTTTCATATTGTTATCTATGTTTCTATATAGATCAGAAGATGTGGATGATGGATAATCATGGAGCAAGGAGGTGGATGATGAATATAGGTAGCTTGTGAAGTAGAGATCTCATAATGGTGTCCACTTTTGTTTCATTAGTATTTTATGGAGTTAATATACCCTAAATTCACATCTTATATATGATTCATGGATATATTATGTTCATGGAATTCTCATTTGTTTGGATCTGATGACATGTGTTGATAAACTCTACCAAACATGCTATCATTTAATGAATCTTTTCATAATATGATACATGAGGGAGGTGTTCCATTCATTTGAAAGATTCATGAACTTCAGAAAATGAGTTGACAAGAGACAAAAGGGTATCTCATCCCATGGACATAAAATTTACAGATATAAGCATATATAAGAACATATCCCATTTTAAGAAGATGTAAATTAAAAGACATAACAAAAAGAAGTCTTTTAAAAGGAGGAGGGTGAAAGGTTCCCTTACCGATTTGGTAACTTACAAAACACACACCCCCTTAAAGAAGGAACATACAATGAATATGTAAATACCCATAAATTAAAGTATATTACCTAAATAATACAATAATGGTAAGTACATACACCAGACAAAATGAAATAGTGGCAAATATAGCATGAATATCACGGGAATAAAAAGTGAGATGAAAACCCCTTACCACGTTGTAATCAATCGAATTGTATAACCTAAAGTTAATAACCACAAAATGAATCACAAAATAGCATTAATATAAAGTGAATAATGATAATTTATATCAAATTTCTGTACACAATACACCACATGCAATAAATAAGTGGTGAACAATGGAAATCTCACGGAATGTAAAGTGAGATAAGAAACCTCTTATCTCAAGACCGACTTATCTTGTAGGTTCCTTTTTTTCCAGAATAATGAACTTAAGTTAATTTAGGCTTTATTAAGAACCTTTTACATGTTTATTATTCATTTTATGTCACTTAATACCACGATATAACAATTATTTATTTTTTCTAGTTCATATCAGACATGTCTTTGATGTTGGGAACTTGAGTAAAAAATGAACTTCTTTAATTACAAGTTGTCCCTGTGGTAAAAATTTCATTATATACTAAATGATATTCATGATTTAGATATCATATATATCATATATATCTAGTATATGTATATTTATTTATTTATAATATACATGACATTTGGAGATAAGAAATGAAATGCAATGTTCACGGAGACGGTAAGCCGTATGTACGCATGAACGCTACTTTCATTTCTATTTCATATTTAATGGAATGAAAACATAAAGATACATAAGTATATTATAATTAAAGTATAATATGATATATATGTTACATAATTTAATATCTCCATCCTTTATAAGTTCCATTTATGTCATGAAAGAATCATATCATCTTTAGGGGGCAGTAGTCTGCACTTCCTCAAATGAAATTATCGTGTTTACACATATTAGAAAGCATAAAGGTATGTTTCTAACTAAAAAACACAGAATAATAGAGAAAAAATAAACATAATATATATCATATATAAATACAGTTCCATCATAACGGCCACCACAAGAGTCCGTTGGAGATATTTGAACAATCATCGTTTCATGAGGCAGTAGTTCACTATACACAGAAACAGTATGTTCGTATCCATTGGATGGAGGTTTGTGGTATTTTAGTTCGAATAATTATCATTAAAACATCCTATTATATTGAGGATACTTGTGTTGTTATAAAATAATGTAATAAAGATAGTTTAGGGGGTTGGAGAAGTAAAAAAAAAAGAAAATAACTTAAGAGAAGACGTTATCTTTAAATCGGGTAACTCCCTTTGGTTTGAACCAAAAGGATTTCTTGAAGTGCCTTTTGCATAAGGTAAGGTTTATAGGTGGAATATAGAGATATAGGGGGATTAATTGGGTAGAGTTTTGAAGATTCAAGGGGCATGATAGGTGTGAGTAAAGGGTTAGAGGTGATGGCTTTTTATAAGTGGGAGGAGGGGCTCTTTAGGGGTGTTTGAAAATTTTATTTCATTATATAATGATTTTAGGTTTCTAAAGGTCCAAAACACATTAAAGGAGAATATAAGATGAATCATGTTGGAAATAAAATTATCCAATAACAATTATACAGGTTTTTTTATATTGTTTTAATTTTTATAATCTTATTTATTTAAATCATTTATTAATGAGGTAAACACTGCATCATTATTGTGTCAAACATAATTTTGTTTATACGTAGCCTAAATGTTATAAAAAAATACAATGATGTAAGTAATATTTTTATATTTCCAATTAATGTTTATAGTCGAAGAGATAAATTATATAAACCTATGTAAAAATGATTTACTAAAGATATATTTTTATGTCATTTTTGTATTTACTTCAAATTAATTAATATAATGTGTCATTGTCACTCTTAAGTGGATCTATGGGGTCCCAAAATAGACCCAAGGATTACCATGGTTGGAAATATATCAGAAAATAGGTTTTGGACACATTTTAATGTAAATTTAAGATTATTATAATATTATTTTGTACCCTTATTTCCCCGATTTACGCTTTAACCATGGAAAATAAAATATTTACTGAAGTAAATATTCTTAATGTATAAAAAATAAAGTTACTTATTTACATAATTTGGACCTATTGATTAAAAATATGGAATCTATTTTTCCAAATTAATAACACATAAGTGGCAGAAATTAATTTTAAATTATTTATCGTTGTCAAAACAAAAAACATGTTTTTAATAAATAATAACTATCAAAAGATTGACACTTGTTTATATCCAATTTCAAAGTAAAATTACTTCTAATGACCAACATTGGATAAAATGGTAAAAACATAAACTAATTAAACTTTAATAATAATAAAAATAAAATATAAAAATACAAATAAATTAGATTAAAAGGCATTTTTGAATTAAAATACAGTATTTTAATTATTCATTAAAAAATGAACATTATCGGAAAAATACCAAAATTTTATCCAAAGTAAATTTTTATTTCCTGATTCTAAATAATAATATTATTTTGTCAAATAGAAAATAAGAAAGTGACAAATACTAGATTTAAAAAGGGTTCTTCATCAAAAGGCGGTAAAATGACCTTCTAAAGAATATTAGAGTATTTATGCTTAAAATCAGATTCTTTCTTATTTTAATCCCCTAAAATTTATTGGATAAATGTAAAAAAAATTAAAAAAACATGTATAATAATTTTTTAGTTTGTTTTATTTATTCCCGCAATTAAAATGGCTAGGCGTTAACTACAATTTAAAATTATATTATTATTATATTATTTTTCAGTATAACTCAACGTTGTGTGCAATGTAAGATTTCAGGGAAATCTGTTGTTGCGTGTTGAGTGTGGTATCAGATGAAGCATCCCCTTTAACATAAAATTAATATCTTATTCACAAGTATTAATATAAATCAAAAAGTATTATTCTATAAATACTTGGGCCATTACATCTTTCCCCCTTTTGGGAATTGCGTCCTGACAATTTTAAAATCGAGCTTGGAAACTTCATTGAAAGTACCTCATCGGAAAAAGAGACAATAAAACTATCATATTAAAAGAAATAAAGTGAATTAAAAAGTTCACCCGAGACAACAGATACTATTATTCCATTAAAACATGGATATAAAAGGGAAAACAAACCATCAAGTTCTGATGGAGAGTGATAGAAAACATGATTATGAGAAATTTATCCACTAGAAAATAACAAACTTGTGATTGGTTAAATAGTCTTTGATTCCCCAGTAGGAAAAGTTGACAGACAACTTTTTTTTTCAGTTAATTTTCATAATGATGAGGAATTTATTTATGATCTTAACTAAAAACATAAGGAATCATACATACCTGTCATGTAGACTTTTATACATTACTAAATTTCTACCACAAACTCTTCTTTTCTCCAAATGATGAGTATTCAAACTAACTTGGTCACACATGAAGCATTAGAATCAACTTCTAGAGTATCACATTTTCTAAAAAAGATGTATCATATATTTACCCTATCTTTAGACATCAACCAAAATAAAAATGGTTAGTACGACATCAGATAATCACCAAAAAGGATAGTCCTTTCTAAAAAGAAATACTACTCTTAATCTCAAAAATTCAACAAACAGTATCCAAAGTACAAAAAATACCATTCAATACACAATTTTCCTTAAAATTATTCAATATGATCCAAACTAATATTGAAACCCAAAACATAGAATAATTTGATCACATAGTCTTCCAAGATAAATCTTAACATTTGCCTCCAAATAACATCGACTACTCTTAAAGTCTCATACTAAAGTGTAATTAACCTAATCCCAAATTCTCTTTGATAGGTTAATCATTTCCATAAATAACCCAAATCTCCATATGTCCATAATAAGAACATAGATTCATTGAATATAAAATTTCAACAATTACTCCACAAATAAGATCTTATAGTATTCTATTTTTCTTAAGCATATAATGTTCCCCAAAAGAGAGAACATCTTCCAAAATAACCTTTATCACTTAATAACCAAATCATTTTCCAATATTAAGGATATTCATTTGATAAAACATAAGTTCAAAAAATAAACTTATTATTGATCCTTAAAATTTTTTAACAAAAAAATAATAATAAGTCATACTAACCAAGGACTTCACGTATGTTATTAGTAGGAGGTGTGCCCTTTTCTCCCTTCGGTTGTGGGTTCGATTCCTGTGGCCTTTCTGAGCGTGGCGGGTTTTCACTTATCTTACAAGTTGTCCCATTTTATAAAACTCAAAAATAATCCTAACATGTTTTAACCTCAATGGATTTTGTATACCTTTCATTTTCATCCCAATACATTAAGACCTCAACATATAAATTCATGAAGCCTTATATATATTCTCCTTTTTTTCTTATTTCACCTCTATATGATAAAATAAAACTACTCCTAATAGAAAGAATAACATACCTTCATCACGGTGTTCATATGGTTTCATCGTCATCTTGTTCACATAGGTAGAAGGTCTATGCATTGCAACAATGACTTAGAGATCCTTAAAATCATTTTCTTCCTTCATCCAAATACACCTTTCCCAACATGGGTCATATAGGTGTTTGCAAAAACAATAGTTTCAGAAAATAATAATGTATGACATATAATTTCAAAACATCTGACAAAACATAATTTTTAATAAATAATCTAACCAAATTTGAGTTGAAACTTTCAATTAATGGTCTTTTTAAAATACTATAAGTATGTTCTGAGAGACTATATTGTAAAAGAAAATATAAATAGGTTGTGCGAGGGTATCCCTATTCAGAACCTTTTTCAAAATCATACTATGCTTCAAAGTCTTGAGATAAGGTAAATTATTTGAAAATTAATTGATAATATTTACCTTTCTTAAAAATATGATAGTATTGTGAAAATTGGATTTTATTAAAAACAACCCATGATCCACAATGATATTGAAGTATAATGGAGGTTTTTGATATCTCAAACAACTTATTTCCAGTGATTTGTATGCTAGAAAAAGTTTCCCAATAATTTAAACATGGCATTGAAATAATTATTACAATCATGCCATCGGGAATAGATAGAAATGTTGTTTTATATCCTCCTCCTTCTATTTGTAATCGACTTTTCTTGGTTTGAAAAGTTTATAAAACAAGGATTTAACTGAAATAATAGACATAGAGACTAACCTTGTGTTTAACTAAAACTCGTAATCCCTAAAGTTTTCTAAAAAAACCTCTGATACCAACTATAAGGACCCAGACTTATACATTAAATAATCTTGAATTATGTCAAGAATTCACATTAAGGATCTTTTTAGGTTTAGAGTTTTTGAGAATTATGAAATAACTATTGAATAATAACTTGAATATTACATGTAGACACTACTACTCAGTATCCATTTTTTATAAAATAAAAACTCTTAAAAAACATGTCTAGTTCTAGGTTTTAGACATCATGACTTTTCCTTGATCTCATCCTTGATTCTATTCATCTTTAAGTCATGTGGAAAACATTTAAAAAAAACTTGTGATGGGCATAAAAATATTAGTAAGGGTTATAAAATAAGGAAGAAAAACATTAGTCCATGAATAAATACAAATCAATGAAACCATAATTTTTAATTATAACATACCTTATGAAATCATATGATTTATTAATAACACACAGAAATCATAAATCAAAAAGGTAACTTATGGCATCCATATCATACTTACATTGTAGCTATCATAGCTATGTATGGAGTTAAGTTTGAATACCCATCACAGTATATATCCTAAATCTCATAGGAGAAACATTAACTTTCACCTCTGTCATGTTACCCGATGCATTGGTGATCTATCTTGGGCTCACCATCCCTATGTTTATCACGGAACTACCCATATACGTAAACAATACTCAAGAAACATAACATTGTCATAACACATAACACCAACATAAATGAAAGACAACACTTCCACATTTCAATCACAATATATAATTTAAATATATTGACATAATAAATCCATTATCAAAACCATTTTCAATACCAAAAGACATAAAAAGTGTAAATTCTATTTATTTTCCTTTTCAAAATAGTACGGATTGTTAAGGAAGCCAAATATCAAATAATGCTCACGGTGGCGAAAAAGCTCATTGTCACTGTGTACAAAAAAATTATTATTTTTTCATTTAGTAAAATTAATCATATATAAAAGATTCTCTTTTAATGAAATGAAATGTCAAAAGTGTTTGTACATCGTATAAAATAAAGTTGTGCATAAAACAAAAAACGCCTCAATGATAGGAGATTGAGATGATGTCCCTTACAAAGATCGTTTTGTAAATAAATTAGATCAATTATGTGTATTCACTATAAGTACACATAAATAAATAATACAAGATAGTTCATAAAAAGTTATTTATTACATAATCATAGAACGAAATAATTTAAAAGTTGATGATTAACCCAAAGAATGGAAATTGGGTTAAGAAGTTCCTTTACCGAAATTTGACAGCCTAGCAGCGTCACTTTAAATATTAAAAAATTGATTTGATGAGATAGAAAATGGTATATCATCACTTGGAAATAAAATTTACATAAATAATGATATATAAGAACATATCTCAACATAAAAATATTTAAATTAAAAGACATAACAAAAAATAAGTCTTTTAAAAAGAGGAGGGTGAAAGGTTCCCTTACTAATTTGGTAACATACGAAACATACACCCCATTAAAGAAGAACCATAAAATGAAGATTTAAATACCCATAAATTAAATTATATTACCCAAATAATACAATAATGGTCAGTAAATACACCACATAAAAGGAAATAGTGGCAAATATAGCATGAATCTCACGGGAATAAAAATTGAGATAAAAAACCCTTACCACATTGTATTCAATAGAGTGGTATGGCCAAAAGTTTATAACAACCAAATTAATCGAAAAATAACATGAATATAAAGATAATAATGATAATATATATCAAATTTCAGTACACAATACCGCACATGTAATAAATATGTGGTGGATAATGTAAATCTCACAGAATTAAAAGTGAGATAAGAAACCCCTTACCTCAGACCAGACTTGTTTTGTATGTTCCTTGTCCATCTTGAATAATAAACATAATTTAATTTAAAATTTATTAAGAAAATTTTTCATGTTTTTTATTCATTTTATATCAATTATTACCTTTCTATAACAAATTTTTAATTATTTTAGTTCATATCGGACATTTGTTTTATCATCGGAACTTGAGTCAAAAATGAACTTTTTTTTATTACAAGTTGTCCATGTGGTAAAAATTACATTATCTCCATAATGATATTCATGATTTATATATAATATATATCATATATATCTTGTATATATATATATAATATTTCATGAAATTAGGATATAATAAATGAAATGCATCGTTCATGGAGACGGTAAGTCGTATGTACGCATGAGCGTTACTTTCATTTCTATTTCATATTTAATGGAATGAAAACATAATGATACATAGGTATATTATAATTCCAGTATCATATAATATATATATGTTGCATAATTTTATATCTCCATCCTTTATGCATTCCATGTATGTCATGAACGAATCATATCACCTTGAGGGGGCGGTAGTTCGTACTTCTTCAAATGAAATTATCGTGTTTACACATATTAGAAAACATAAATGTACGTTTTTTAATAAAAAAAAATTAGCATAGAGAAATAATATAAAAAATATATATCATATATAAATAAATTTCCATCATAATGGCCACCATGAGAGGTTGTTGGAGATATTTGAACAATCATCGTTTCGAGAGGCAGTAGTTCGCCATCCACGGAAACAGCATATTCGTATCCATTAGATGGAGGTGTGTAGAAGTGTAGTTATAATCCTTATTATAAAAAAACCTAGTATATTTAGAATACTATTGTTTTTATAAATAGAACTAAATAAATATATTTTAGTGGGTTGGAGAAGTAAAATAAAAGAAAAGTACTTAAGAGAAGACGTTACCTTTAAATCGGGTAACTCCCTTTGGTTTGAACCAAAAAGATTTCTTGAAGTGCCTTCTACCTAAGTTAAAGCTTCTAGGTGGAAGAGAGTAATGTAGGGTGCTTAATTGGTTAGATTTTATATGATACAAGGGTCTTTATAGGAGTGAGTAATGGGTTAGAGGTGATGGATTTTTATAAGGGGAGGAGGGGCTCTTTAGGAATGTTTAAAAATATTATTTTATTATATAATGATTTTCAGTTTATAAAGGTCCAAACTCATTAAAGTAAAAGATAAGTTGACTCATGTTAGAAATAAAATCATCTAATAAAAATTGTACAGGTTTTGTATACTTTTTAAATTTTAATAATCTTATTTATCTAAATCATTCATTAATGAGGTAAACACTGCATCAATATTGTGTCATAAATAATTTTATTTATTCGGCATCTAAAAATTTAAAACAAAATACCATGATGTAGGAAATATTTTTTGACTTTCAATAAATATTTATATTCAAATATATAACCTATATAACCCTTTGTAAAATTTATATACTAAAATATATATGTTTATGCCATTTTTGTCTTTACTTTAAATTAATTTCTATAAAGTGTCATTATCACTCTTAAGTGGATCCATGGGGTCCCCAAATCGACCCAAGGATACCCATGGTCAAAAATTTATTAAAAAATATGATTAGAACATCTGTTAGGGTAAATTTAATATTATTATAATATTACCTTTAACCATTATTTACCAGATTTACCATTTAACCATGGTAAATAAAATATTTACTGAAGTAAATAAAATATTTTCTGAAGTAAATATTCATAATGTCTAAAAATAAAAGTTACCTATTTAAAAAATTTGGACCTTATAATTCCAAATATGGAATCCATTTTTCCATATTCAAAACAAATAAGTGGAAAAAATTAATTTAAAATTGATTTTCATCGTCAAAACAAAAGGCGTGCTTTTAAGAAATAATAACTATCAAAATATTGGATATTTTTTATGTCCAATTTCAAAGTGAAATTACTTAAAATGACCAAAATTGTATTAAATGGTAAAAAATTATAATTACACTTTAAAAAAATTAAAAATATAATCTAATAATATAAATAAATTAGATTAAAAGGTGGTTTTGAATTTAAATACAATATTTTTCACTACTCATTAAAAAATGAACATTATCAAAAAAATACAAAAATTTTATCCAAAGTAAATTCTTATGTCACTATCCTAAAGAAGAATATTATTTTGTTAAACATAACATATAAAAGTGACAAAAAATATATTTAAAAAGGGTTCTCCATCAAAATGTGGTAAAACAACCTTTTTAAGAATATTAGAGTATTTATGCTTAAAATCATATTCTTTCTTATTTTAAGCCTCTAAAATTTATTGGATAAATATAAAAAAATTTAACCAACATGTATAATAATTTTTTAGTTAGTTATGTTCATTCCCGCTATTACAATGTCTAGGCGTTAACTACCATTTAAAATAATAATATTATTATATTATTTTTTGGTATAACTCAACATTTTGTGCAAAGTTAGATATTGGAGAAATCTGTTGTTGCGTTTTGAGTGCGGTATTGGAAAAAGTGTCCCCTTTAACATAAAATTAATATCTTATTCATAAGTATTAAAAGAAATCAAAAATTATTATTCTATAAATACTTGGGTTGTTACAATTTACCCCTTAGAATTTGTTTGAAACATTATCATGAATCCAACAGTTACCAATAATCCTGATATATTCCAATCCCCCTCCAGGGGGACAAGTATGTTAGTGAAATCATGAATTTTTTCCTCCCCTTAGAAAAAAATCCAAATCATGCCACTTGATATGAAGAACTAGAACTTCTTATTAGGATACCTTTATCTTATTGAAATAAAATAGTAAAATCCATTATTTAGATTCCACTTGTGATATTGTTTGGGGACACTAATCTCTAGGGTTCCACATGTCATGATGTTACATTGGTCTGATTATCAATATACCTTCTCCCCCTATGCAAAAGTAGACTTATATTAAGAGAGACTGGGATCCCTCTCTAGTAATAAACTTTATTTATCCTATATTTTTTTATTTTTTTATTCACTTTTCAATCATAAAAATTGTTAAAAATATATAACACCTATTAAACACATTCCCAAAATAGGATTTCAAGTTAAAAAATCATATAATTGTGGTTATATTCTCAAAATACATTCACTGTCTAATATTTCAAAATTGGAATGATAAATCAAAAAAAACTCTAAGACCACTGATTTGTGAGATAGTAAAATAAATAAGAGATTAATAAAATAATTTCTATGTTTTCCATTTCACTCTCCTTCATCCATAAAATACATGGAGTCATAATTTAAATATTATATCAAAGAACTCTTTATGTTAAGTCAAACACTCTTTTACAAAATTTTCAATGAATAAATATGAGTTTAAAAATGTGTGATTCCTAAAAAATTTTAGTGTTAATGATCATAAATATACAAAAATTATAATACCAATTGTTTAAAACATATTGATACCAATTTATCAAAATAGATACCACTTGTTGAACCTAATATTTTCTTCCATCCACCAAGTGTTTTCCTAGTTTTATACGGATACCAACTTTGGATATTTATATCCATACATCCTTTCAATATCATATGTTCATCAATAAATATTGAATTAATATCCATCATGAGAGTAATCAATCAACAGTATCCTTTGATATAAAAAAAACATCAACTGATATCACATGTTAACATAATTTTTTGATCAAAACAAATAAATCCTGAAAAAAATTTATTTAGAATTAGAATTCCATTGGAACTTGATTTTTCCACTTACTTCATGACCAAGGTTAACTCCTCTTATATTTGTAGTATATTTATTATTTTTGTCTCAAGATGGGAATTCATATCTTCCTTGGGTGTCCTCCCATTATAAATATCATCCTCCAATGTCTAAGAGTGCTTATCCATCATTTCAATTTACAGCTTCATCTTGGTTTTCATCTAATAAATATTATATTTATGTATTAGTTTTTCTTATTAAAACCTTTTTTATACTTAATAAACTCTTCTCAGTGTTAAAAAAGTCAATATTTCCTATCTTCTAATTTTTTAAACCTCTTTTGAGTTAAATTTTTTCCCCTTGGAATCAATCTTCAGCATCTTCACTATAGAAGATATCATTTCTAATTATTCATCTTGGGATTAATTATTTTACATTATATTAATATACACATCATCAAGTCTCATGTTCAGTATTTTTAATTTATCTATTTAATTATTTTCACATTAAAATGGATCTATTATGAATTACTCTCTTCTCTAAAATTCATGTTCTCTTTTAGAAGTTATTTATATACATCTTATATTGAGTTGAAAACTTCCATATTTAGAATAATTGATATCTCAAAATAATCAATAATTCCAATATCAAAGTTTATATAATTATATTTAAATAATCCTATTGAATCATTGGAATGATTAATAGATCCATAGTCATAATTATTAATTCCTTACTTTTAAGAGTTGTTATACTCTTTTATCAAGGTATCACTTTCCTTAAAAACTCTTCCACAATATGAAATTTATTTGGAGCTTTTCATTTTCATATAATTATTTTACTCTACCATATCACCATAAGAATGTATAGGTAGAATAAAATGTAACTCCAAGAAGCTATCAATTTACTTAAAATAAAAAATATTGTAAAAAGAACATATGCCCTGGTACCAATAATTTGTCCCAGAAGTGTTATTGGTAATAAATACCCTAAGAGGGGGTTAATCAAGGTATAAAACTTTTCCTAACATTAACACATTTCCTTAAACTCTAACTATAACATATGATCGCAACCTCATAGACAACAGTGTCATGGTTCAGTTCGTCCTCTAGTGATGATTTTATTTTTATATCTTTTGTCCTAATCTACTTAATCAAATTGTTCGATGATAATTTACCAACACACACTAATTATGACATGAATGATATTTATAAACAAGAAAATTTGATAAAATTATTTTTATATGGTTTACCAATATTAGGCTGATCCAAGGATCATATAATTGAAAATGTGTTACTACACTAGAATCCAATAAACACATTGTTTAGTGGGGGATTTGAGCTATATAAATTCAAATCTTGGGGTTACATCCCATTAAATGTTTAGGTATTGATCACTAATTCTAAAGGATAACTTCACTGAAATCTACTCTTTTTTTCTCACTAATCCAAGAAGAGAAAACTCATTTGTCAAATAGTCCAATGAAAATTATATCACAACTATTGTTGTTTCTAAAGATGTAGTTGGTGTACTTTGATCTATTTACATTTATCCTTCATGTTCTATTATGAATATCACCACAAAAAGGCTTCAAATTTCTATGGATCATCACAAAAAACTTTTTATTATTCTCTGGTAGGTTCTTTAGGGAGTTCTAATTCAATATTCACTTCTTCCTAGAATCAATCTAAAATTCCCTCTACTCTTTACATCTTGAATTCCACTATCATATGTTTGGATATTTCAATGAAAGCAGTATTTCCATTATTCAATCTCATTTTACATAGTATTAGTCTTCAATAATTATGGAGATAGATATCTCCACAAATATAATATTTAGAATTAATTCTATCTAATTAAATTTAAATTATCTATATTTAAATCATATAATATCTATGAGTATTTGTAAATATTAATGAAAAATTCATACATAATTATTCTATAAATCTAATTCAACCTAGTATATTTGATTCTTGAATATTCCTCCTAAAATATAGGAAATATAAAACAAGGAAACTCACTGGAACTTCTTTATCAAGGCATGAAACTTAATCCCATTATAAAACAAGAGATAAATTTTAAATATTTCAATATAAAAACACCATTATAAACATCCATGAAACTCATATAATAATTAATCTGCATCTTCCACATATGCATGAAATAATAGCACTATTACATGGATTATTAATCTCATAACCTAATGCTTGTTTAAATATCAGTTCTATGAAATCCAGACAAATCATGAATTTAAATGAATGGAATACCATAAGATAATTCACCTTTAATATTGGAATTATTTTCTCCATCATGGCTATCTAAACCAATAATCATAATTAATGATAATCAAAAAATATTTTAAATCTATTTCATTCCAGTATCCTCCTAAAATTAAAAAGGTATAACCCTTACAAATTAAACCTCTATAATGAGATAAATTTTAAGAAGAAATATAAATAACTCTTGTGATTTTACTTTAGTTACAAGAGTGACTCTTGAGATAATAAATATTTGAATCTTACATTTTCAATTTATAGTAGAAAATACTACAATGAAATCCCGGGATAACCCTTATGTTTTCACCATTCGATGTGAAATGAATCTTATGAAATTCCTTTGAATCATAGAAATTACACTTAATAATTATAGGGATGGATCTTATGATTCACTATGATTTCCATTCATTACTTTACCAAACCTATGAAAGTAAGTCCTACTTACTCTTACACACAAAGGGATGCAAGATAACTCTATAAAACTTTTACCTAGCTTTCCTAGAGTTTACACTTATTAAACAAACACAGAAAAATTCAATGAAACATATACCAAATATATTCATCCATAATTACTCCATACTTCTAAAAATTCATCCAAATCTCTCCAAGGTAATTTTAACCAAGAATAACCAAAATTTATCGCTTCACATTCACTAATTAATCATTAATTATATTCATACCTATTCACATAAATACTAGAAATCTCCCAGAATACATAAATATTTCTCATTGTAAGTTTACACTTTAATCTATATCTTGACTATACTTTATAGGTTTATAATAAATATATATCCATTAATCAATATTGGTTGACCAAAAATCCAACAAAACATTACTACTTTTATTTATAATAAATCAAACACTTAAATATAGCCATTAGGATTCCAAGAATTATATTTTTTTATAAATATACGTATTATGTTTTTTTGTTGTGAGATTTTATTTCTTTAGTTATTTTACATCTATTTTTACTCTAGTTTCATACTTATTTTCATCTAAATATAATTTGGAAGGATATTTCTCATATTTAATTATTTTATGTAGATTAATTTATAAAGAAGGATGAATAAAAAAATTTGTTTCTCTTAAAAAATGAATCAATTTTTTTTTTTGGGGGTTTTAAAATTTATTTCAATAACCCTCCATTTGATTCCTTTATAAAATTATTATTTTTACTTTTAAAAGAGGTGTTTCGGTGAATTTCTGGTAATATTTTATTTTAGGAAACCTATTATGAAATTTCTAATACCCTACTCATCTACCCTAGTGGGTGTGTTGGCTTGGTTTATTTAATTTTAGGTATCACTCCTCCTTCCTTTTGATGAAATTACTTGGATGCTCATAGAGTGTCTATTTTGTGTTGATATAGATGGTCGAGTGGTTACTATGAGTCATGATGTGATTAGTGGTTGAGTATTTTATTGTATTTTTAGTTTATTTTAGGATAATTTTTTATTGGCTAATTTTCCTCTCTCTCATGATTTATTTGTATGAGTCATGTTTGGTATTTCCCTTATTGTATTTTATATTTGATATGAGCATAGAATTTTATTTTTGTTATTCCACATATGGTTTATGTTTATTTTGAAACTATTTATTTATATTGAGTGGATGTACATTATATGGATACACCATATCATATTCTCAATATGGTTATACTTTTATATTTTTTAATTTGGGTGGGTGAAATTATTACCCCATAGTCATGTTTGATGCCCTTAGAGAATTTATACATCCCAAAGTGATCAGAAGAGTGTCGTGGGACGTATCATGTTCCATCTTGGATGACAAGGTATGTTAAACTATATTGGTTCATAAAAATGGTATAAAATCCCCACTTATTATTTGAGAATTTATAGTATATATGAGATAAGATCTTTAGAACTTAAGAATTAGTTCATGAGTAGAAGCTTGATCACTAACTTTCCTGAAAATAATACTTGAGTTACAAAAGTTAATTGGGATGTGAGTCTTTAAATTGAGTTTCATTTTGATTTTTTATTAATATATTCTTATAAAAATTGATTTTATCTACATCTGTATTGAGTTTATATAGGTTTTTTTCTGAAAATATTTTATTTTTATTGTGAAAATAGAAGAATAATAAAGGGTACATGGTTCATGCATAGTCTGTAAAACTATACATAGACTGTATATGTGGTTCTACAAACCATCCAATTGTTGTTTCATGGTTATTTCATAGTCTGTCAAACTGTGCAGCCAAACCACGCATAGTCATAATAGACACATGAACTCTCTCTATGTATCTCTCAGTATTTGTCATCATTGATTTACACAATTTTGGTACACTTTTTCACTTATTTTAGTTAAAAATGGAATTTATATAATTTATTGATGTTATTGGATTGAATTTTATATTAAAATTCATGCTATAATATTTTATTTTATAAGGAAAAATATTTGTGTGTAAAAGTGATTTCAATAAATTATTTCATCTTATAAATTTATTATCGTATTAATGTATGTTTTATGAAAAGTTTTCAAGGAAAAAATTTCAAATATCATTGAATTTTATAAGATATTAACGTCTTAAAGAATTATGAAAATTTATAAAATGAGCCTTTATGATACTTTCAAATTAATTTTAATTAAAACTTATTTATTTAATCATTTATAATTACTACAAGGTATTTTACCAATTGTTCATGTTTTCATAAAACTAAATTTTCCAATATTGTTAAATATTTTTACTCTAAAATAGGATATTTTTGTTTTCTCACAAATGTTTTTTTACTATAGTATGATTTATTATAAGTTTTATTTTGTAATATGTTTGGTTTTTGTGATTAAATTATAAATTGGGTTTTATTAAAGTTTTGTATTCATTGTTATTTAGAAATCACCCATCATAAGGTGTTAGTGATTCATTGAAAGTTTATCTCAAGGTATTTTTTTCAATATCATTTTAACCCTAGTTTGAGTATGATCCTTTCAATTTTTAACTCAACCCATACATTGAATGTAGTGGTTGAGTAATAACTTCTTTAGGCCTATTTTCTTCTTATCATGAGAGATATATTAAGAACTCATTAGGAACGTGATTCACTAAAATAAGCCTTCACTAAGATCTCAATTCAAAAGTGTCTTTTATCCAATAATATTTCAATAAAGGTGTAGTTAATATAGAAATAGTGATGATGTTTTCATGGTTATAGTAACCTATATTTGGGAGATAATTTATTCTATATTATATAAGTGAGGGTTTATTATCCTAAGGAGTATGAGTGTAATAAGAATCCAAGTAGGAGAGTCTGGGTGATCTCAGTAAGTAATCAAATTACAATATAACTTTACCAATAAATAAAAAATCCCTTATTTTCAATCAATGTAGTCAATTTTTGAACTCTAACACCTTTTGTATGCATGATCAAGGGAATTTACCCCAATGTGATTTATTGGAATTTTTCCATGAATTTTTTAATCCAAAGTATCATTTCACATGCTCCTATCATTTTCATATTCATAGTTAACATGCATGTCCTAATTTAATTGTTTTTGTATGGTTATATATTTTATGAAATTTAGGAAACAAAAATATATTTATTGGTTATCTTTGGTTTTTTCTTTCATAAAACTCCATCCTCCTTAAATTTTTCTTGTCAAGGTAGCATGATTTTTTTCTATTTCATTATTTTATATTGACACCATGCATGGTGGGGAATTCTATAGTAGATCTTTGACATTTCGGAGGGAAACTTCCATATGTAGTTTTCATCACTTACAATATGAGATGTGATTATAAAATTTTATCATGGTATATTGGGATCAATATAAGTCTCTGAAATACATATTTCAAAATCCTCTCTAGCTGATTACATACTAAGGTTTGTGTTCCTATCTATTTTCATTGATATTTTCTTAATTTTTAGGTAAAATTCCAATGTTTCATTTATGAATTGGTCACCAATTAAAATACATCCAATAATATTTTGGTATTTTTTATATAGACTATGTTAAGAAAGAGATTTTTTATTTATTATTTATTAATGTATTAATATTTCTTACAAATTTAATTCCATCCAGTGCTCTATTTTCATAATACATATCTAAGTTTAAAACATATTATATCCAGTTAAAGGACAGTCTTGTTGGTTTATAGTACATATCAACAAGTATATCTAATGTTATATGGAATGATTATTTTATGAAATTATTTGTTCATATTCTAGTTATCAGATTAATTCTCATGGGAAAAAATTAATCATTTAGTTGATGAGGTGAAATTTTTTTTCATCATTCCAAAATTTATTGATGAATGTATATGGATAGAAAGTGTCATGGTTGGGAGAATTGAAATGGGACAGTGTCAGTTTTGTATATTATTTTATTCTATTATTTATTTTATTGTAATTAGTGAAATATTTGGATTTAATTTTTAATAAAATTTGAGATATTTACATGTTATATGGTATGTACATGATTTGAGCATGTTTTTCACTAAGATAGTATTATCCATGAAGATTTATCCTACAATGGGAGATTCCCATTTCAATATTAATTGATGGTTCATGCATAGTTATGAGAAACTATGTGGATTAATCTTATGTAGGGTTTAAACCATGTGATATTTGAGTATTTATTTACATTTCTTCTCCATGTTCAATGCATAGTTAGTGACTGGATAATAATAATAGTGTGGCCTTATCTTGCATATGAGTAACCTCTTATGTTTGGTACACTGTAAGGGGGAACCAAATAGATCAATATTTTAGGGGTTTAAATTCTATCATATATTGGTAGAATTTTTATTACATGGTTTGGTAAACTGTGTAGCTAAACTCTATGGTCATTCCCTGGTGATTCCAATTTTTCTCACATATTTAGTGAACATATTGGTAAAATGTGTATCCAAAACATGTATCATGTCCAATTTTTTATTTCTTGACATACAAAAATTCCCCTTATTTATTTTTGATCCCTAACTTACTCCTCTCAACTCCACTTTGGTTCATATTTTCTAATGGAAAACCTAGTAAACTTACTCTCCTCCACATCCATGGAGTTTGGTCTCTACTCCTTAATTTTTTCATGTATCTATAAGTCAAATCTCTTCCGTATTCTTTATTTTTATTAAATTTTACCTTTATTTCCCTTTCTCAAGCCCTATAAACCAAGGTGGTTGAACTCTAGGTGAGGTTTTTCTCTAAACCAAGTTATTTGGGTTTCTTAGTGGGTGTATATTTCTTCTAGGTTATTCGACATATAATATTCAATGGTTTGTGTCATTTTTAAAAAAAATAAGTAAGTGATTCTATAAAATATATTATATTAATTATACTATTTGAATATTCTATTTTTAAAAATTATTTTTATTTAATATTGTAATTATATATGATATACCTCAGGTTATTAATAATTTATTATATTGATTATTATTTTTTAACTACAAATAAAAAAGTGTTTTCTAAATTATCCTAATATTTAAAAACATTTAATTTCATTGCATGCACACAATGCATTTTTGAAAAAATTCATAAGATAGTTTCCCTATAATTATTTAAAAATATGAAGGTTTTTTGAGATCCAAGTAGTTTCATAATGACTTCTAAATGAGATCCATCATGTCATGATGGTTTTTTATTTTGATTTTAGAGGGGTGTTTGAAAAAGTTGAAGGGTTTATTGATTTTGATGTTCCATAGACATTTTTTGGGATATTTACATGTTCATTTAATTTTATACCATTGTATTAGTAATAAAATTTATGTTTGGGGTATTTTATATTTTTTTTATTAAAAGTGTTTCATATTTTTTGATTAATTTGGTTTAAAAAAATTTTATTATTAATTATTTATTCTTGTTATGTTTTTTAAAAATAGGATTTTATGAATTAAGTATTTGGATCGGTCTTAAAGGAACATTTTGTAAAGTGATAAAGTATGAATTATTTAAATGAACATATTTATTATACAGAAATGAATTAAAATAAATTTGGTCTTTTTTTATAATGTATGAGCTTCATAGGAACCCTAGATACATTGGTGGGAAACTAGGACAAGTACATGTAGGGTATTAATTTCGGTCTACAGAGATTACAATGAATTATATTTTAGTTATTGATGTTACTCCTCCTAGTAGGCACTCGATTAAACCACTAGTTATGATTCCACTCAGACCAGCTCCTTTATGAATTCCACCACAAGTAAATTATTATGTTCTAACTAGTAGTTATACATACTAGTTTAGTGATCCAATCTAGCTAGAAACCAATTCACAATTAAATATGAACTTGATTTGGATATGAAATAATATGATAATCCTAGATATTCTTGACCTTAATCATCTAGGTTAGATCCCATGAGTCTTGGTTATGGTCTCTCTTTTATTATATTGATTCTTGATTAAATTTATGGGTATATCACTATGTATTATGGTTTATGGTTATGTGACATGATTCTTTTTATTTCATTCACATCATTAATTACTTTAGTTGCATACTTCTTATCTTTTAAATTTAATTTTGATGGTTATTGATTGTATTTAATTATTTAACATAACTTAATTTCTAAATTATCAATTATTACTCTAAATTTTTTCGCTTAGGCACATCCATATTTTAATTTACTGGTTTTCAGTTCTTATTTTCTTGTATTAAAATAAAATTAGTTAATTGTAAAGAATAAAAAACTATATATAAATTTAAATAAACTTATTTATCTATCTCCTAAGAAAATGAAATCATTTTTCTCAATTTATTTTTAAGGGTTATAATTATATTTTAAAAAAACCTCTATTTGTTTCATTTCTCAAATTTTGAGTTTTTGAATTTCAAATATCTTTTTGGGTGAATTGGTGGTTCTTGTTTTATAAGAGGTAAAAATGATTATTTTTATGAAAATTAATTTTCAAACATGAATTCATATAATTTATTATATAAGAAATTGAATCGAATATTATGTTGGTGTAAACATACTAATAAATTTTTCACACCAACCATATCCACCATTGTGGTTTTTTAGTATTGGTTGTTCTTATATAGGTTAAGGTATTGATCATCATTCCTTGTGATGTCATTCTTTGGATGATCTTGGAAGGGGTACTAGGTGTTGATGAAGATTATTAGGTAGCGATTTCTAGTCATGTGGTGATCTATGATTGAGTAATTTGAGATCTTTTTTATTAACTTTAGACACTCATGTATTGTCTAAATTGGCCTTTCTCTCCTTTTGATTTATTGGTTTCAAACATGTTTGGTATTTATATTTTTGTACTTTATATTTTATATGAGCATAGAAGTTTGTTTTGAATGTTCCTTGTTTAGTATATTTTTATCTTGAAGCTTTTTATTTTATGTTGTGTTAATATTTAATATATTTACACACCACGCAAGATTATTGGGATGGTTATGCTTTTAATTTGTTAATTTTGGTGTGGGAAATCATTCTCATCTAGTTATGTTTGATATCATAAATACATTTCATTGCCTTAGGGTTGTAGGTAATGTGGCTTAGGCCTTATCGAGGTCCAGATCGGGTGACATGGTAGGTTGAACTAGGTTGGTTCATGACATATATATAAATTATTAATTAATATAAATGTAATCATTTAGAGAAAAACATGGAAGGAAATTTATTGTATTAATAAATGATGAGGATGTGAATGAAATAATAATAGGGTAATAAATATTAATTCTAAAATTTAACTACAAGAATAAGATAATGATGTATCCCTGAGGATGAGAATTATTACATATGGAATGGAATAAATAAAATAGAATAAAAATTTCTCAATGAATATTAACTTTTTATAGAGATCAAGAAATGGTGGTTATATCTTAAAAGAATAAAAGAGTGTAATATCCATACTAAATGATTTAGAATGTTTGGTATTAGATGTGACACCTAGTGGATGTATCCCGATTTAATTCTAATGGTACTAACATATATTATATGAGGAGGGTGAGATATCTTTTGTTATGAGGTGTATATTGATATAATTCAATAACAACATTCTTATATTATTTAATTATTGTTCAATTATTATGTGTTTTGGGAAGTGGGGGTATGTTGAGGAAGACACAATAGCTAATTATATTCTTTTGGGAGTCTTGTGCTAATGATAATAGGTTCTTTATTTGGGTTGAGTTTATTGTTGAGTGTATGTGTTAACTCACCTGGAGATTTGATGAATCCTTTGTTCATTCGATATAATGATTAAGGAATAAAATAGAGGAACTCATTTATATAAACCCTATAAATAGGGTTTGAGATATATGGTGTTTATTTTACCCTATCTCTCCCACTAATCTTGGTAGAGACTTATGGAATATTTTTCATGTATCTTCAACTCACCCACTACTCTTGGATAAAATAGATTAAAAATTTCATAGCAGATAGTTGGGGATGGTTATTCCCTCTAATATCTCCAGAGCTATATAGATGCAGATGGCTAATTCTTCTAGTATCCCTAATACAAGAACATGATGTATGGTATAGGTTGAGATATGTAGTTCCTCTAAAAACCCATTTATGAAAAGGTGATAGATAAAAAATTTCTTTAGTATTGATACCACTTATCTCCCACAAAACAAGGATTGTGGTAGACTACATTGAACATAATACTATCTCAGAACCCCACCCACTACTCTAATATTAGGTGTACCAAATACTTAACGGCATCCCTGTAGAAGTTTATTTCTACCAGTATACCAGTATATATCTTTATTTATGGATATTTGTATTTACTTTGGTGTCCAGACATGTATATGATTTGAATTTTGAAAATTTTTATTTGCTTCAATGGAGATTTGTATTCCCTCTAGTCCTTATGAGATAGTTGGAGATGTGCATTCTCTATGTTACTACAGATATCTGTGGAGATTTGTATTTCCTCCACTATCTTATGACTAGTGCATCTATTGTAAATTACCTGTCATGGAATCTATGAGCGATTTTGATATATGATGTTTAGTTATTTATCGAGAAACATTATTATATGGTGAGCATGATCAAGTGATTAATAGGTTGATTGACCAAGAAATATCATTATTATTCATGTTTATGAAGTTAGGTGAAAAAATATTGTCTACAAATTGTTTCATATTGATTCAAATAGACACTATTTGTTTAAGAGGTTAGCTCATAGCTTGTAATTCCAAAACATGGTATTATTATAATCACCCTTACATGAACACTTTCATATTGTTATCTATGTTTCTATATAGATCAGTATACGTGGATGATGGATAATCATGGAGAAAGTAGGTGGATGATGAATATAGGTAGCTTGTGAAGCAGAGATCTCATGATGGTGTCCACTTTTGTTTCATTAGTATTTTATGGAGTTAATATACCCTAAATTCACATCTTATATATGATTCATGGATATATTTTGTTCATGGAATTCCCATTTGGTTGGATCTGATGACATGTGTTGATAAACTCTACCAAACATGCTATCATTTAATTAATCTTTTCATAATATGATACATGAGGGAGGTGTTCCATTCATTTTATAGATTCATGAACTTCCCATATCATTTACTCATGTGTTGCATCATATGAGTAAATGTTATAACACCCAGGGAGCGTCCTCTGATATTATCTAATGACACAGTCATGTGGTGTTAATGGGTGTGGATACTTGGATAAAACTTCCTAGAACCCAAATATTTATTCTCCATCAACATTACCACCTTGAGGCGATATAACCCCTGACTAAAGTAGAATCCCATTCATGCAACGAATGATCAATTCATCCTTTGGATACATAGGTGGGTGGGAGGAATTTTTTTGGTAACTCTTGTGGTCATTATCTAATGCATCTGATAAAGATCAATATGGTTGTAGGGGATTATTTAGTGAATGTTACATATATTTATGGTAGTTCTTCATTTCTATTTTTATGTGGTTTCATATGTCATACATGGATATCCTGAATTTTTTTATTTTTCTTCTACTTCTATGATTAAGTGTTAAACAGATCAATTGAAATCAAATAGTGGTATTTGATTAATTTAGTATCTTATTTTTATGAAATCATGTTTGATAAATGAAGAATGTAGTAGAATAGAGTACCATATTTTGAACCCAAAACACCCACTTAATGCTTCACCACATCATATAACCATCAATTTTAGATTGGTTTACCTTTACATAGTTGATATTATTAAACATAAATGATGATTTACCTTTACACTATAATTACCAAGACTTTTTGAAAGAAATTTTTTAATTAAAATGTGTGTTATATTATATTATACACAAAAAACCATATCTATTTAATATAGAAGTGAATATAAAGGGAAATTTGACCATCTAGATGCGACTATTATATTATCTTTGGCCAATTATGATCGTTGTTCAATTTGATTGTTGGTCAATATGACCATTATAAACTATAATAATTATAATAATTTTAACGTTATAATTATTATTTAGAAGTAAAAAATTAATAAAGGATAATTAATGTAGAAAGGATAATTAATGGCCTTATCCAATAGATTCATATCGTATGAAGAACATTTTTCAATACATGGAAAAAAGGTAGTGTCACTGGGTTTTCCCATGACCATTCCATAGTTGAGATTCAATAAGTGAATCTTGAAATAAATCACCTATGGGAGAAGTTAAAGTTAATGGAAATTACCACTCAGTCGATGTTAGGAAAGTTGCCCCATGAATCTATCATCATCGCACACATTACCCTAAGGTCAGATATTGGAGTTATAAGGGGATACATGTCCCAAAATTACTTATTTAAAGTGTAATTAATTTTTATAAATAAAACTTTCATTCCATAAATTGTATTTTAAAAATAGTTTTTCTTAATAAAAATAGATATTTTTGAGATAAATTTGAAAAAATAAATTTTTGGACCGAAATTATAATTTTCAGAAAATATATAAATCCTTATAATAAAATAAGGTATTGTGAATAATAATTATTTTAATAAAATAGTATGAAAAAAAGTAATTTATTTAAATATAAATGATAAAATAATTTTATTATGTACTTAAATGTTTTTAAGTGTTAGAATTTTTTCTATGCATATTCATCCAACTATTTTTTTAATAAATAAAAAAATTTATAGTAAAATGTTAATGTCCCCACATTTGGATAATTATTATTAAAAAATAAACATATTTTTTTAAAATTATTATGTTCAATTTAGTTTAGGGTGAATTTATGATAATTTCCTAAAATACATTATTTTTTTGGAATATAAAAATATAGTTTGAGGGTTTTGGTATATTTAATGACTTAATAATTATTTTATAATGATGTAATAATTATTTAAACACAATACATGAATCCAAAATATGTTGTTTTATAATGTATTTTAATGTATTTTAATGTATTTTAATGTATTTCAATCAATTTACAAGCCTATAATATACTTTCTAATGTTTAAAAAGGAAACTAGAACATTAAAAACATTGTTTTGTTGAAAATTTACTTTTACTATCCCAAAGTAGTAATATAATATAATGATCAGTTATTTTGAGTTTAAATAATATTAAATAGGTCACAAATGTCCAAAAAAATTGAAAAAAAACCTTGGTAAAGCCCATGGTTTTTCATTTTCCACAACCAAGATTTCTAAGGCCTATATTTGGAAATTAATAAACAAATCCTCCACTTTTTCTATAAATAACGACTCATTTTTCCAATAACATTCACTAAAAATCCATCCTACATGAATATATAGTATTTTTACCTCTAAAGGACCCACCCATAAGGTGTCTTCAATCCCCCAAGGTTCTATTCCTCAATATCTAGGAGTAACTCTTCAAGGTAAGAGAATTATCCTTCATTTATTTTTGATTCAAGGAACTCTTTTCGTATATGTCTTGTAAATTTTAGGGTTACTCTATTATATTAAACTTTTTATCATACCCCTACTACCAAATTATTTTTATTAACGGGTGACCCTTCTCCCCTCTCACTTTACCCTTTCTTAAAACCACGTTTTATACTCATTATGCTTCCGAATTTACTCCTCAAGAAATTATATTTTATTTTTTTGTAAATACCAAGCCTATTTATTTTCCAATTTTATTCAAATATATGTAAAACTTATTTATTTTATTTTAGGATTAACTTACATTAATCCAAAATTCATTTTATGTGGTCTGAAAATGACATAATGATCGTGTTTATAAGTACTTTTGAAACGTTGTGATTTTGATATGAAACTCATTTATTATATTCTTCATTGGTTATTTATGAATTTTTTTATGATATATGGTAATTATATGAAATTAATACATATTAATATTGTTTCTGGATAACAATCTAATCCATTGGCTAAATAATTTGATCTCTATAGATATCATGTTTTACGACACCTTGGTGAATAACATTGGTAATTTTCATTTATGATACATTGGTTAATAACCTTGGTGATATGATTATTAATGTTTAAACTATATGTTGTAGCCACATTTCCATGTTATGACTCATGTTTTTTTATTATATTCTTATTTTTTCATTTCTCATCCCAAAAAAATATTTCTCATGTTCTTATTGATATTCCTTATGAATATATGTAAATTGTTTCCCTTACTAGGCCTTATGATCACCCCTTTACTTTAATGTATGTCCCTAGATTATGAGATACAATAAATGTAATTATTATGGACCTATGAAGAATCATTTAAAGTGGATTTGAACAATTTTTTAAGTTTTCATGTATTGTGTACCTTTTTCCAAGAAACTAAACATTAAAATATCTTTTCTTTGTACAATGTAATAAAAAGTTTATGTATTAAAAATATAGTATTCCATAGTTGGTATCAAAGGATGGTTTAGTTATTTTTGGAAATTAGGATTTGAAAACTTTAGGAAGAACCCTATAGAAAAGTTTAAATATAGGGAAACATCCTAGTATTTTTGTGATGTATTAAGTAAGTGGGTTCTCAGAAAATAAATCAATGTATGGATATGAACAAGTGGATGTGCCTCTGGCATAGATATTTCAAGAGGAAACTCACAAAAACACTTATTTGAGCTAGAACCAAATGGGGACTACTGCATCACAATGGGGCTTGCTGCACTCTAGGTTTGACACTCCCAAAATATATGTTTGGTCAATCACAAGCAGTTTATAAAGAATTATCAATGATTTTTAGAAATTGTATATTATGTTAATAATATCACAGAATATCAATATTTTTTAAGACATAAAATTCCATTATAATGAAAAAATAATTAAAAGAAAGTCATTTCTCAGTATGTTTTTCTTATTTTAGAAAATGGTGGGATATATGAGTAACTACATAAATGATGAGCGCAACGAACTGTACGCTAACGACCCTATGATAAAATATGGAATGTAAAACTTCATGAGAATGATGAATCAACTAAATTGAGTTATTAATAATAACAAGAATTAATATGAGATACTTTATTCACCTTAAAGGAAACAACTTTTTATTGAATTTTTTATGCATCAACAACCACCTTCTTTCAATTGTTCTACTGGCCCATCGATTTCTAAACAATTGATAAGATATATAGAGAAGATATTTTCTATACTTATTTGTTTTGAATAAGAGAAATTCACCCTAGTTTTTTACCACTTAGAGGGAGAAGCTGATCAGTGGTGGAAACCGATTAAAAACATGAATCCAATAGTATAGATTGATGTTATGGAGTAGTAAGAGTTTAGGGGAATCTCATTAAATAAATACATCCCTCATTTGATGTGAAATAAAAATTGATAATGAAATATTAGAATTAAATGATGTTATTAATATTTTCATAACTTTTTATATACTCCATTTATTGATTTTTTATGAAATTTTCATAATTTGTGTGAAATATTAATGTATAAATATTAAGTATAATGTTTGAGCACTATTTGAATGCATCAAGATTCATGTATGTTGAATGTTATAATAATAACAATCACTATTATATTCAAATTACTGTGATTTTTGTTTTTTAGGATTCCTAATTTAATATAAAACATTTCATTAGAAGGGATCTTTGACCAATTATACCATTTGGAGGATCATATGGTCCACACAAAAAGACCCAAATAATATGTGTTGAAACTGGATGATACATGAAGATATAATTAATGGGCTAACTACAGAAGTCCAAAGACATAAATTATCCTCCAAAGGTCTGGGGGACAATTCAATTAATATTGGATAAAAATTTCATGACCCAACTCTAAAGACAAAGGGTCCAAATGATTCATTAAAACTCAGCCCACCATTCGGGTCGGGAATTAAAATAAGTACAGTATTTATGACATGTATCCTGATCTAGTCATAAAATCAAGCTGATATTTTGCTTTGTGAAATAAGATATATAGGTGTAATACGCATTATAATAATGAATTCGAAGTTTAAGGCAACTTTATATTGATTAACACGTTCACATTTCGTCCATCGAAAAAGTCTGGATTGAAATTGACAGATTAACATTGTTTAATAAAATGACCATAACTTTGGCTCCATATGTAAAAATTCTTCCAAATGTTGAGAGTAGTCATCCAACATTATTATCTTCAAATTTAAAGAAGGATATATCTTGTATTCATCTATCTAGATGTCCAAATCGTCGATCCAAGTGGATGGGTAGTTTTAGAATGCAAACAGACCACCACCTTGGGCTATAAATACATCCCCTCCTCTCCTTTCAAAAGGGATAGAATTTCAGAAGAGATCAGAACACATTGGCATGACCAAATATTTGAAGAAGTCTTTGTAGGACCTGACATACTCATGTTTGTACTTCAGAGACCTTTCCTCCTCTGTTTGTTTTAATTTACTTTTATAGTTTTCTTTGTTTGTAATTTCACAAGTGTTTGTCTTTGTAATTCTTTTTCAATGCATGTTTCTTCTTCAATATCTATTATTATCATCCAAAATGTGTATTTTAATATTAATGTTCTTAAAATTGTTTAAATCAAGTGAAAACCCTTTCCCTTCTTTTTCTTCCTTATTCAATCGAAAGTCTTTTTTTACTCTCTTCAACGATCAAGTGTGTTCGACGCACTACTCTTTTCTTATCCCGTTCTTTTTGTTCTATTTTTAATTCATCGTCATAATAATATATATCCAGATTGATAAACATATTAATGGATAAGTAAATTTACCATTTAGGAGATTAATTATTTATAGATGTTAAATGATTGAGAGCTTTTTCTCGATAAGTATTCTTTAATATAACATTGCGTATGTTGGACTTAACATATCATGGATTAATGACTTGTTTTGTTTAACGTGTGGTTTACATGGGTTATTGAAACCATAAATACACTACCATAAATAATATCTGATTGATATTAAAACCCTAAGTTAAGTGAAGTTTTGGATTAAAGCCTTAACACTTAGGAATTCTAATAAACGTTATCTTTTGAAGTGGGTGTTAATTTAAATGCAATATAAAGCAAAGATCAAGGATATCACAAGATTAACTCCCTAAAAATAAACTCACCCCAATATTTATCAAATTGTTAAATCAAACACCAATCATTAATCACTTAATTTAATATCTACAAATAGAACCTCCCCAATCCAAATACGATCAACTAAAAATAACTAACTATTAAAAAGTATCATCATAGAGGATTCGACCCGAGTGTTGCTATACATATTAGTAGAGAATCAGAACATTGAATGGTTAATAGGTGACAATCGGTCACGCTTTCAAAAGGCATCATTTCTGAGGATGGTGTAATTAATTATTTATTAGTTTTGGGTTATTGTAAAAAACAAAAAACAAAATTAAGAAAAAACAAAGAAAAACCCAGATTCACATAAAAATCATAAATGGAAAACACACAATGAAAAATCTATCTTCCTCTTTCTTCAAAAATATATCGGAATTCCCTATATCCTTCAAAACAATCCCTTAGATTTTTTACCCTGAAATTGAGAGAACACTTCACCAACTTAGGTGGAACATTATGGATAACCAAATAATTAAAGAACCATCCCTCATCCAACCAGTTGAATTAGAAATGATCAATCCTAAGGAACAAACACTTAAAGAACTTGTTTCCCCAGATATGAATTACCAACCCCGTATTATTCAATATCCAAACATAGAGTCTAAATTTGAACACAAATTGGGTTTGATTCCTCTTCTTCCTCATTGCTACAGGCTAGGCTGTGAGGATCCATATCTCCACCTTAAAGAGTTCCAAGAAGTGTTCTCTACCATGAAGCCTCAAGGGGTTTCTGTGAAACAAATCAAACTTTGAGAATTACCTTTATCCCTAGCTGACACTACTAATTAAAGGATTTACTACCGACCTCGTGGTTCCATAACCACATGGAATGACATGAAGTGAATTATCTTTGAGAAATTCTTTCCTACATCTTGAACTACTTCCATCTGAAAGGAAATAAGTGATATCTATCAATTCCCAAATGAATCACTCCATGAGTACTTGGAGAGGTTCAAAAATCATGTTTAAACCTTCCCACATCACCAAATCCCTAACCAAATCTTGATCTAATACTTCTATGAGGGGTTATTTTCTATGGAGAGAACTCTAATTGATGTCGTAAGTAGTGGTTCTCTTGTTGATAAAACTCATGCAGCTATAAGAAATATCATAAGTAACATGGATGAAAATACACAAAAATTCCATACTCGAGCACATGATCAAGTCAAACAAGCTCAATATAATCACTCCATAGAGCCGAACAAGATGACTGAGTGGATGAGTGAACTTACAGGTCTTGTGATACAACTAGTTGTGGCTACCAAATCCCCAACCTCATCTTCTCCATAATCGTTGTTCCCTAGACCTATCAAGAATTGTGGAATCTTCATCTCCCTATATCATCCAAATAACACATGTCCAGAACCTCAAGAGGATCAATCTGATTCATCTAGAAAAATGGAGCTCAATGCATCATATGCTCAGTGGAACCCCAACCCTCAACAATCAGGTCAGTTTGTTAGAAACTTCAACCAACCCTATTCTGAGCCCTTCTCTTCTACATATAACCCTAACTTGAGATATGGGAATCCCATTTCTCATCCCACTCCATACCCTCATCAAAACCCAAACCAATTCCAATATGTTCAAGGTTTTGGTAACCTCCAAAAATCTTACCCTTTTGTTCCTCAACCTCAAAGGATCAATCTTCTTCTTCCTCCTCCTAGATTCCACTATCCCAGTGAGCCTTCCCAATTCCAAAACTAATAAAATTGTTTTCCCAAGAACCAAAATCAAGGTAATCCCAATCTAGGACAAGCCTATTATTCCAAGAAACCATAGGAAATTGTAGTGGAATATCATTCCTCTTTCTCCCATTTTAGCCTCAAAAAAATTTAAACAGAAATTGGTCAACTTTCTTCCCAGCTAAACCAGCAACAACAACCAAATTATTTCAAACTCCCAACTCAACCATTACCCAAACCCAAGGGTAATGTAAGTGAAATTTCACTTAGATCAAGAAAGTAAATTGCTATGCCTCATGATGAGACCTCCAAATCCCCTTTGAATGTTGACCTATAAAATGAAAATAAAAAGAAACTTGAAAATGAACTGGAATCCATTCCCTCACCTCCTTCCATTCCACTTCAGAATCCAATTCCTTTTCCTCAAGATGTTTTAAGCCAAATAAGTCCTCTGAACCTGATCCTAAAATTCTTGACATGTTTAGACATCATTAATTCAACATACCACTATTATATGTCATAAAACAAATCCCTAAATACTCAATGTTTCTTAAGGGATTGTGCACCCATAAGAGGCAACTTAGGACCTTCGAAAATGCTTCCACCCAGCATTCTATTCCTATGATGTGAAAAGATCCTAGGACCTTTACAGTTCCATGCCAAATTTAAAGTTCCAAATTTGATGATGCACTAATAGACCTAGGATCCTCAATAAATGTCATTCCCAAATCCATATTCTCTAGCCTTGGTTTAGGTACCTTACACCCAACGGGTGTTGTCATCCAGTTAGCCAATCGAATCACTACCAATCTTGATGGAATAATTGAGGATGTCCTTATCTGATTCAATGATCTTATATTCCCAGTTGACTTTTATGTACTTGACATGGAAGGTGAGACAACTTCTTGGAAATATCTTCTGATTCTAGGAAGACCTTTCCTTATGACATCTAAAACCGAAGTTGTTTACCATGTTAGAATCGTATCCATGCAATTTGGTGACCAACTAGCCAAGTTAAATATTTTTCAATCCATGTGATACCCATCAAAGAATCAATCTGTATTCTCTATCCATGCTTCCAAAAGTCTCTCTAGAGTGTGTTAAACCCCAATCAATCATAGACATCATGTTTAAAGGATAATGTAGATTGGGAATTTCTCATCCTAATTAACCAAGTCTTAAATGGAGAAGTTGATGTTGACATTACAAATGAAAACTCCATTGATCTAAATAATCCTAAAACTATTAGGAGTCACATCTCACCTCTGACCTCCAATGCTCCAACATGGACAGTAATAAAGAAAATAAACTTGAAAGCTCATTTTTTGATCCAGATCAGATTATCCAATATTTATTATTTCTTATCCATGATTCTGAAAATTCTATTATATGTGAGATGAAGTTTGAACCAATGTGTTTATCTTATCCCAATGGGAAAGAAGGTTGTGTGATTTTTCCCATAATTATAAAAGTGATCACTGGTGAGGTTGAATTTGACCATTATTAGGCAAACAACATTGATATAAAGGATATTGAAAATTTTATTCAGTCTTATGACTCCACTAATCATCATTATTGTACTTCAGTGGGACATGAAATAAATGAGTTAATAACATTTGGGATCTCATACTCCGGTTTTTTGTTATCTGAACATTACATAAATGAACCGTCAAAATTGAAACATCTTCTTGAATTTTGAAGCATTGAAAACCATCACTTTGCGGATAAAATCATTCCTCATGTTGATGACCAAAGGGATGATAGTAATATTCTATTTCCACCCATGTTGAATTGAAAGCAAAAAAACAAGTAAGGGATGGAATTATCCAATGAATCATCAGGCCTCCCAAAGGAAATGTTTTTCTGTAAGCACAATGGAGTTGAGAAAATACAATGTCCACAGTCAGACTATGGGTATTCCACTACAAATTTCTAGCTATAGACAAATAAATATATGGCTTCTTGGGAGGCAACCCATTTTTTCTTTTACTTTTATGAAATTTTAATTTCTTTTTAGTTTTTCATTAGATGAATAATGATTTTTCTTTTTCAGGTAACATACCACAATCCTGGAACCAAATCGACTTCCATCGGATACCCAACTTTTGCAGTTGACCCACCACTAGATAGGGATGGAAACCCACAAAATCTATACTAGGGGCACCTCTTTCCCTTTAATTTTTCTCTCTCTCTTTCTCTTTCTCTATCTCTCTATCTCTCTCTCTCTCTCTTCTTCCTCCATTATTACCATTTTGTTTTTACCACTTTCCTCATCACACATTTTTATTAACTCTTTCTATTTTTGTGGGTATGTCTTAATAAAAAACTAAAAAAACCTAAAAAACAAAAAAAACAAAAAAACCATTAAAAATATATGAAAAATCAATATTCATACTTACTTACCTTAGAATGTTTAAACAAAAATCAACCATTTTGGGGAGTCAAAATACATGGTTTCATATCAATTTTTTTTGATTTCTCTATAAATTTGGATAAAGAATATTGTGTTGAAACCAAAAAATTTTGAATTCTAAATTTTTTGATTTGGAAAATGATTATACCCACCCATGAGGAAAAAAATTTTCTTTCATGCCAAGGCCACCTATGGACATCTTTTCAAAATGTGTTTTTTTAACCCCATTTGGGAATCTTTAGTTTGTGAACCTTCAAGATGAATTTCTTACTTTAGTGTGCATTAATATGATAGAGCAATTTTCTGAACCAAATGAGAATCACAATATCCAAATAGCCTCCCATTAACCATACATTAATCCTCTTTTTGAAAGCACCTTCGAGCCTATGAAAACCTTTTCATTGTTAGCCACATTAAAATCCTAATACCTTATCTCACCCAATATCCACATGGATTTTCATTGCATATTTTTTTTAATTTAAATGTGGGGGGAATGGACTTCATTTTGGGTACCCTTTTGTTGATTTTTACCATGTTATCATATACTTGAGGGAAATCATAAATTTATGTGTGGGGGGATAGGTTGTCCTTTAGTGGGGTTTGGGAATGTATATATGTTTTTCTTGTAAAAATAATATTGAAAAGTGTTCAAAAAAATATAAAAAAATAAAAAAAAATGAAAATAAGAATTGGTTGTGTCTTGGGTGGGTCAAAAATCACTCTACTTCGACCTTTTATCTTGTTATAACTATTAGTGTCTTGAGGAGATAAATCCTGGTTTGGGATATGAGTTTGAAATTTTTTTCAAGTTCAACTTTCATAAAATGAAAAAAAATAGAATGGAAAAGAAAAAAAAGAACACTTATTTCATTGGGAGAAGTTTTGTGTTTTGTAAATATTCTATCTTCTAATTCCCTTAAAATTTTCTTCCTCTCTTGTGTCTTTCTTTACACAATAATTCCCTTATAAATATGTGTCTCCATTTCCTTCCATGTTTCATTTCAAATGAAAATTGTGAATTTTTTTACCCATGATGATGTTTTCCCCTCTTCTCCTATCTCTTGGACATTATATTCCTACCATCCCATAGCCACAGGAAAACCCCTTAAAAACCTCTTGATTCTTGTGAACTTTAGGACAGGTAAAGGAAGCTAAGATATCTTTCAAACTCTATGATTTTAACTTTTTTATGGTGAAAGAGTAAACCTACATAAGTAAATATTATCATTTTTAGGGGTGTGATTTTTGAGTGTCCATATTTTCCATTTCTAAATTTGAGAATGAAAAAATATTTATTTTTGGAACATTTTTTCTGTAAAATTTGAGGTGGAATTCAATATGGATGAGTAAAATTGTCTAAACCTCCCCTGAGTGGGGAAAACAAAATTTCAATATTTTTTGGTGAGTGAAAATGATTTTGTTATGTTTTTATATTTATTGTACATGAGGAAATTCACAAGACTTAGTGTGGGGGAGTTGATTTTATTAATATTTTCATAACGTTTTATATACTACCTTTAATGATATTACATGAAATGTGCATAATTTGTGTGAAAAATTAATGTATAAATATTAAATAGAATTCATGGGCACTATTTGAAATCATCCATATTGAATTATGTTTAATGTTTTAAAAATAACTATCACCCTACTAATATGAATTGTGTGACTTTTGTTTTTTATGATTCCACATTCAGTATACAACATTCCAGTTAAAGGAATCTTGGACCAATTCTACAATTTGGAGGATCATATGGTCCACACAAAAAGGCCCAAATAATTTGTGATCAAACAGAACCATCAATGAAGATATAATTTCTATGATCCCTACAAAATTCCAAATACTTTAATTATATTTAATAGAATGGGGACAATTCAATTAATCTTGTATAAAAATTTCAAGACCCAACTCCAAAGACAAGGGGCCCAACTAATTCATTTAAACTCATCCCACCATTCTTTCCATGAATTAAAATCAGTACAGTATTCATAATATGTATCCTGATATAATAATAAAATAAATCTACAATATTTTATTATGAAATAGGAGATATAGGAGGTCTACTTTGTTGAATAAAACATTCGTAATTGAAGGCATCTTACTATTGATAAACCCCTTCACATTTCGGCCATCAAAAAAGTCTGGATTGAAATGGATAGATTAAAATTGTTTATTAAAACAACCATAATGTTGGATCCATAAGTTAAAATTCCTACAAAATTGGAGAGTATTCATCCAAAATTGTCATATAAAACTTTGAAGAAAGAGATATCTCGAGATTAAGCTATCTGAATGTCCAAATCGTCAATCCAAATTGAGGGGTAGTTTTGGAATGCAAACAGTCCACCACCTTAGGAAATAAATACATCCCCTCCACTACTTTAAATAGGTTTTGAATTTTAGAAGATAGGAGCACACATTGGAATGAAAAAAAAAATTCCAAATTCTTGGGAGGACCTTCCATACTCATGTTTTTACTTGAGAGACCTTTCCTCCTCTCTTTGTTTTAATTTACATTTACAGTTTTCTTCGTTTGTAATTTCACAAGTTTTTGTCTTTGTAATTTTGTTTTATGGAATGTTTCTTATTCAATATATCTTATTCACATCCACATTATGTAGTTTAAAATTACTTATCTTAAAATAGTTTAAATCAAGTTAAAACTCTTTCCCTTCTTTTGCTTCTTCATTCACTCGAAAGTCTTTTTTTAACTCTCATCAACGATCGTGTGTGTTCGATGCACTACTCTTTTGTTATCCCATTCTTTTTGTTCTATTTATAATTAATCACCATAATAATATATTACCAGATTAAAAAAACATCATATTGTCTCAGTAAATCTACCTTTTGGGTGAGTCATTATTTATATATGCTAAGTGATTTATAGCTTTTTCTTGAAGAGTATTCTTTAATTTAACATTGTGTATGTTGGACTTAACATGTCATTGATTAATGATTTTTTTATTTAATGTGTGGTTTCCATGGATTATTGGAACCATAAATACACTACCATCAACAATATATGATTGATATTAGAACCCTTATTTAAGTAAAGTCTTAGATTAAAGCCTTAACATTTAAGAATTCCAATCAACGTTATCTTGTGAAGTGGGTGTTAATTTAAATGAAATATAAAGAAAAACTCAAGGATATAAGAAGCTTAACTCCCTAAATATAAACTCACTCCAATATTTATCAAATTGTTAAATCAAACACCAATCATTAATCACTTCATTTAATCTTAGAAAACAACCCCCCCCCCCCCCAATCAAAATACAATAAACTAAAAATAATCAACTATTAGAAAGTATCATCACTGAGGATTCAACCCAAGTGTTGGTATACACATTTGTAGAGCATTGAAATGTTTAGTAGTTCTTTCAATAAATAATAAGGAAAATGAATCTATGGGAAGCTATGATATGAAATTTACAATACTTTATAATTACATATTTAGCTTTTTTATGGATCCTAATGGAATGGTTGTTAGATTATTCAGTGAACTAAGACCCCATCTATAGAGAAATACTTCCAATTGAGACTATGAAAGCTATGAGGAGATAGTGTGGATTGCTATCAAGGTTTAACAGGAGTTCAGAGAGATGTATTATCCACAAAAATAGATTGAAAATAAGATATATTTAGAGACAAACATAGGAAGGAACTTTGATCATGTAAGAGGTGGAAATAAATTGAAACTTGCTACACACAAAAACATGTGGGATGAAGCATTAATGGAACTACTTGCTCAAGAGTGTAAAAGGTTAAAAGTGTTGAAGAGATGCACATATAACTTGGAATGGTCATGGTGAGGTGAATATAACTACCCATACTTTACATACATTGTTATTACTTCAGAATTGAAGCACACATGTTACAAAATATAACAAAACTAGGAAAGGACCATATAGGTATAGTGTCTTTGGAAACTGGTAAACATAAACAACTGGTTCATAAAGCATCTACATTGTCTCCCATTTATTTCATCATATATAGAGTCCCTTTTGGCATATCCTACTTAATAACCTTTTTCCTAGCCTAGGGAAATAAAACATACAAAAGTGTGAGCTCAAATTCTCGATATGGGTAAACAAAAGAAATATCAATCACATCATATTCATAAGAACATAACATTTTGGAAATCTTAACCTGCAAAAGAGATCATAATTTCATAACCTGGGATAAATCATTGTACTGAAATTTAATCCCAATAATCATAACTTAAAACATGAAACTTTATGGCATACACACATAATCATAGAGAATCATTTCATAGTATTCAAGACTCATTTCCAAGACTATCTTAGCAGACAAAGTCCATTTCTGAACCGAGTTCACTCCTCGTTTCAGTCCTGTTTCACTGAACCGGTTTAACCTGCCATTCCAGCCATGTCTATCTCATGAGATATAAATCTTTACCCAATGCATTGGAGGGAGATATAGGTTCCACCCATCTCATAATGAAACCATTCTTATGTGTGCCACAAAATCATAAATCATACATCATAGCATAACCAATGTAATAAAAATGGGATTCTTAAACATCATGACATCATAAAACAATTCATAAAAGATAAAGGAATTCATAAAAATAATTCCATCACAACATAATAAAATCAATTTAATAATAGGGATAGAAACATAACCCTATATTATCTTATACGGAAAATAATTTTGATAAAACACTTGAACTCCATTTTTGAGGAAAATTTCCTTTCTACTTCAAAAACATTTTCCTTTCTTAACATGTCATAAAATTTTAAACTAAAAGAATTTGATTAAAAATAAACTTGAAAACCTGTAAATGGAGATTCTAGGAAATAATTTTTTAAAAATACATTCGTTCCGTATAAGTTAAAAAAATATTCCTCTCATACTTTTGTCGGAAAAGTCAAAAAGTACCTCGTATGAAAAACGACAAAAGATTCCTTTCATATATTTTACTAAAAACTCACCGAAGGGTAAAATTGTATTTAAACAATTATATATGTATGGAAATAATATTACATATTGAGGAAACATGTATGTGGATGATAAAATACACCCCAGTAAATACCAAAGTATAAACAATCTCGGATAAAAATGAGACTGTGATATTTTCCCTTACCTTAGGTTCGATTTGCTTTGTAAGTGTCCGAACCTCATGTATAATGATTTAAATAATGTCATTGACTTATTCCATAATCATAATAATTGTTATGATATCATATATGGCCCTATTCTTAGCTTCTTATTAGTAATATTTCATTGCTACTTGTTATTCGGGTGTTTATTACTTTTTGTTCTTATGCGTGTTTTGCCGAATAAATTCTTATTCCTCTCTTTAGGTTATAGAGACCTCATTTATAGAATGGTGTTAGTGTAATATATATCATATTAATTCATTCAATTCATTTATATAATCATTATTAAATTAAGATCATGTAGAACGAGTCGTATCAAATTGTGGAGACGGTATTCCGTATGTACGCACGAGCGATGATATCGTTCTCATGATCGTGGAATTGTATTAGAGTGTATTTATACTATTTCAGAATCAATATCACTTTACAATAATTATATATAGTTATTATTTACACCATTATACCCTTCCAAGTAAGGTGGTGGTGGAAAATAGATTACACCATGGCGTGGAGATAGTATTCTGTACGTACGCACGCGCAGTGATTTCATTTTCCATAGGATGGATAGATGGTGAAATAGGGTTGTTTCATACTTATAATAACAAAACAGTATATGAGTGATACTGATGTTATTAATTCATAATGAAACAACTAAATAAGAAGAAGTGGAAGAATAAATAAAGTTGAAAGAATCGGTAACGGACATTACCTCTTCTTTGAAGCGCCTCTTTGAGACCTCATCTTAGGGCACTAAAATTGGTCTTTTAAGAAGACCAGGACCTCGAGGATGTTTCTAGGGAAGTGGAGAAGAGAATTTGGCAGGGTGTAGCCGAGATTTAAGGCTCAAAGTGGTGTGAGGAAGAGAGGTAGGAGGTGCCCTTTTATAAGGGAGGAGAGGGGCACCTTAGGAAAAACTAAAAATATTATTTTATTATAAAGTCATATTCGGTTTTTAATAGATCCAAATTGATTTATTTCTAAGATAAGGTGGGTATGGGTCCAAATCCTCTCATCCAATAGAATGTATACAATTTTAGGTATCTATTTTAACCATATCATTTAGATTTAAATTTAAGTTAGATAATTTAACTTTTACCGTGTCTTCTTGTTTTCTTACACTATAAGGTTAATAAACATACTATAACCAGCCAAACGAACCCAAAGTTGTTTATTATTAATATATATGACCTTGTCTAAGTCATTTGGCCGAACCATAGATTTTTACGAATAAAATAACAACAAATAATATAATATTTGTTTTAAAAACTATTTTATGTCAATTTTGACACTATTTGGTTATTGATTTTTGTGAAAATCGTAATAGCATGATTAGTTACAATAAAGTTAATTAAATCAATACTAACATGTCATATTAACCTATATAAATTATTGTAATTCATAAAAAGTCTCAAATTTCATTTATTTGGGTATTTATAACATCAATTATGTCAATATTTCATTAATAAGATAATTACTGCATCATCATTGTGTCATAGATAAAGAATATTATTTAATGTATAAAAATTATAAATAAAATACCATTATGTATGAAATATTTTTAGATTTCTAATTAATATTTATAGTCTAATTTATCTTATGTATAACCCTATATTAAAAATGTTTTATTTATAAAACATTGATTTTAACTATTTTAACTATTCTTTACATATAATAATATTAAATGTCCTAATCTAATACAAGTGGACCTAAATGGTCATATTTTTTTATAAGGATGTTTTCGGTCGAATTACACTTATCCAATATAATTAGGACATGTGTTAGGGTAATAATAATATCATTTTTACCCTTAATTACCCTATTTACTTTTAACCGGGGTAAATAAAAGTAAAAAGTTATTATTCACCACAAATTATATTCATCTCATTAAACCACATTTTAGTCATTGATATTAACCATGTCTCTCGGATTTTCGAAATTCCACTCACAGAAGCAGTAAAATTATGTTTTATGTAAATTTGCAAATTCTCCTAGGAGGTGGGTAAAAGACGGTGAAAAGTTCAATAAAATTTTTATATATCTAAAATTATTATAAAATGACTCCAATTAATTGCATTGAACTTATATAGGTATTATGTATCAATTTTTACCTAAAATAAATTTAAATAAAATAAATAATTATTTAAATAAAAAGTCGGTGTTTAAATAGTAGCCCGATGTTTTCACTATTTATCAAAAATTGAAAGTCTTCAAAAAAATACCAAAATTTTACCCTAGGATAATTTCGATATTCTGAATCCAAAAATGATGTACATTTTGAAAAATAAAATTTACAAAATTTCAAAAAGTGGGTATTACTATTCATAATGGCTAGTTTAGTAATATTTTAATAGTATATCGTTGTTTAGTGAAACTCGGTATTTCATACGACGCAAGCTATCAAGGAAGGTCGCGATTATGTGTAAAGAAAGTCAAGATAGTGTTGTGTGTAGTGAAATATTCCTTTGATGATTTATATAACATAAAAACAAAATATTTCTCATAAAAGTCTCAGGTGTTACATTCTACCCCGCTTAAAATGAATTTCGCCCTCAAAATTCGTCACTTTGTAACAAATAGATGAGGATACCTCTCCCTAATCATATCCTCAAGCTCCCATGTAGCTTCTTCTAATTGGTGGTTCCTCCATAAAACTTTCACCAAGCGAGTGGTCTTGTTCCGTATAACCTTTTCGCTATGATCCAGAATCTCTATCGGCTGTTCTTCATAAGAAAGATCTTGCTCCAACGGTACAACTTCTGAGCTGAGTACATGTGAAGGATCAGGTATATACTTTCTCAGGAGAGATACATGGAACACATCCTGAACTTGGGAGAGATTCATTGGAAGTGCCAATCGGTAAGCTACCTTCCCAACAGGATCCAGTATTTCGAAAGGACCGATATACCTAGGGCTCAACTTTCCCTTCTTTCCAAATCTCATTACTCTCTTCCAAGGAGATATTCGTAAGAACACTTTATCACCCACTTAAAACTCTAGGTTTTTCCTTCAGTTATTGGAATAACTTTTTTGTCTACTCTGAGCTGCTCTAATGTGTTGTTGAATAGATCTGAACTTTTTTGCCATGTCATCAACAATATCAGGTCCTAATAGCTTTCTTTCCCCAACTTCATCCCATCAAGTTGGAGTCATGCATTTATTTCCATAGAGAGCTTCATAAGGAGATATCTGAATACTGGAGTGAAGCTATTATTATAAGAAAATTTCACCAAAGGTAGGTGTTGATCCCAACCACCTTTGAAATCCATAGAGCAAGCTATCAACATATCTTCTAGAGTTTGAATTGTTCTCTCAGACGGATCGTCTGTCTGAGGATGATAAGCAGTGCTGAAACTCAACTCTGTATCAAAATTATGCTGAATACTTCGCCAAAACATCGATGTAAATATTGGATCCCGATCAGATATAATAGAAAGTGGTACTTCATGCAATCTTACCACATCTTTCACATATATCCTGGCAAGATGATCCAGGGAGAAATCCTCTCTAATAGCAATGAAGTGTGATGACTTTGTAAGACGATCAACTATGACCTAGATAGCATTATTGCCTTTTGATGTTTTAAAAAGTCTGGTGACAAAGTCCATAGTGATGTTTTCTCATTTCCATTCAGGTATGGGTAATGGTTGTAACATCCCCTTAGACTTTTGTCTCTCATGTTTAACTTTCTGACAAACCAAGCATCGAGATACATATTCAGCAACTTCTCTTTTCATGTCATCCCACCAGAAGTACTATTTCAGGTCCCTATACATCTTCGTGCTTCCAGGATGAATAGAGAATGAAGAACTATGAGCCTCATCCAGCAGCTCCTTCTTTAATTCTGGGATGGGAGGAACACAAACCCGATTCCTGAATTTTATTATCCCATCGCAATCAAGGTTGAATTCAGGAACATTTCTCACCTTCTTTTGTAACTCTACATCTTCTTTTTGTGCCTCTTTAATCATCACATGTATATATGGTTGAACATTAATTTTAGAAAGATATGATTTTCCCCCTTCCATTATAATTCCAAGATCCATCCTTTGTAAATCTATAAATATTGGTTCTTTTGTGATCCTCATTATGGATAATCTTGCATGGTCTTGTCGAATTAATGCTTCTGCAACCTTGTTTACTTTCCCAGGGTGGTAATGAATTGAGCAGTCGTAATCCTTAATTAGCTCCAACCATCTTTTTTAGCGCATATACAACTCCTTTTTTTGAAAATATACTTTAATTTTTTATGGTCAGTATAAATATCACATCTTTCTCCATAAAGATAATGCCTCCAAATCTTTAATGAAACGATTATGGCAGATAAATCCAAATCATGAGTTGGGTATTTTTTCTCATGGATTTTCAATTGTTGTGAGGCATAAGCTATCACCATATCGTTTTGCATAAGAACACACCCCAGCCCCTTCTTATATGCATCACTATAGATCACAAACATTTCTCCACTACAAGGAAGTGTGAGTACTGGTGCACTGGATAACCTTCTTTTCAACTCCTTGAACTTCTCTTCACATTCCTTCGTCCACATGAACTTAACTCTTTTTCGATTCAACTTGGTGAGTGGATTAGATAATCATGAAAAATCTTTTACAAAACGTCGATAATATCCAGCCAAACCAAGAAAACTTCGGATCTCGGTTACTGTTGATGGTCTCGACCATCTTTCGATAACCTCTATTTTTGCTGGATCCATAGATATCCCCTCTTTTGAGATTATGTGACCCAAAAATGAAACTTTTTAAAGCCAAAATTCACACTTGGTAAATTTGACATAAAGCTTCTCCTTTCTCAGGGTCTTCAATATAATTCTCAAGTGATCTTCATGTTTTTCCTTGCTCTTTAAATAGACAAGAATATCATCTATAAAGACTACCAAAAACTGATCAAGATAGTCTCTAAAGACTCTATTCATCAGATCCATGAAGATAGCAGGGGCATTATTAAGACCAAATGGCATCACTATAAATTCATAGTGTCCATACCTTGTTCGAAAAGATGTCTTTGGTATATCCTCTCTTTTGACCCTTAATTGATGATACCCTGAACGAAGATCAATCTTGGAAAATTATTTAGCTCCACGTAGTTGTTCAAATAGGTCATCAATGGGTGGGAGAGGATATTTGTTCTTGATAGTGATCTTGTTAAGTTCTCGATAATCAATGCAGAGTCTCATTGATCCATCTTTCTTCTTAACAAAAAGAACAGGTGCTCCCCAAGGTGATTCACTAGGGCGTATGAATATTTTATCAAGATTCTCTTGGAGTTGCTTCTTCAATTCCTGTAACTCAATTGGGGCCATTCTATAAGGTGTCTTTGAAATAGGAAAAGCACCCGGTACGAGTTCTACTGAAAAGTCAACTTCACGATTTGGTGGAAGACCCGGAAATTCTGCTAGAAAGACATCGTAAAACTCCCGTACAATGGGCATATTCTTAATCGTGAGTTTCTCACAAACCGTTTGAGATAAATTAACTTCATTTAGTGGAATCAAAACCCATAAGATGGAAGAAATTTCCACTGGAAGGTTATGTTCATCCTTGCATTGATAGATGATCATAGATTGACCTAGAATATGAAATGTGACTTATATTCTTTGGAAATTGATATGAGCTCCATATAAAGAAATCCAATCCATGCCAATAATCACATCAAATTCCACTATAGGAAGGATCACAAGATTTGAAGGAAGCACTTTCCCACAAACTTCAATCGGAGAAGAATTATAAACTTTTGATGCGACTGTTGTGCCATTAGGGGTTGTCACAGATAACTCAACATCTAATTGTTGAGGTAATACGGTGATACCCTTAGAAAATTCATTAGAAATAAAAGAGTGGGTGGAACCAGAATCAAATAAAACATTTTCTACTTTAGAGTGGACGGTAAGTGTACCTTTCACCACTTCGTCATCGTACTCCACATCGCTGATAGAAATTGCATGTGACTTTCCGTTGTCTTTGGCCTTAAGAGTTTGTTGACGTCGATCATCATCATCAACCCTTGGATTTGGGCATTGATTGGCATAATGCCCGATCTTCTTGCACTTGAAACATTGAAGGGTAGTAGGTTCATTCTGCGTATCCCTTCCTTTGTTTGCATCATTATACATCTTCTTCCCATTATTTCGGCATTCAATTTCCCGATGACCTTCTTTTCCACACTTATAACATTTTCTTGTCCCCTTAAGATGATTTACTCCATGTTTCTTTCCACACTTTGAGCATAAGGGAAAACTCATCTTCTTTTCAGTGTGCTCTTTAGATTTTCCTTGGAATTCCATTTTCGTCTTGTTATCAAACACATATGACTGATGGGTTACTCCAATCTCCATCTCAACCTTGAGAGCACATCAAACAATTTCCTCATAGCTATTGAAGTCCCTTATGGATAACGCCCTTCGAAGACTTGGTTTTAATCCACTAAATAATCGATCAATCTTACTCTCAGTCTAGATAATAATACAAGAAGCATACCTTGCAAGTCTTGTAAAATTTTCTTCGTAGGTACCAATAGATTCATCATCCTTTTGCTTTAGTTCAATAAATTCCTTCTACATATTTGTTCGGAGAATACGAGGGAAGTACTTATTGAAAAATAAGTTCTTGAACTCGTTCCATTCCATGGACTCAATTTCATCCCTTTGCCTCGTATTTTAAATAATATTCCACCATTGATCAGCATCTCCTTCCAAATGATACACTGCTAAGGTGACTTTATCATGTTCAGAACATTGAAGAACTAAATATATCTTTTCAGTGGTACTGATCCATTGTTCAGCCACTAATGGATCAGAAGACCTGCTGAATGAAGGTGGACGCTGCCTCATGAAGGATTCAACATAATGTTTCTCCTTCCTTTGCTCGTTTGGAAGTCCTGCATGATTCATAGCTTGAGAAATTTGTGTGATCATGGCTACAAGATTTTTCATTCCAGCTCCCATAACATTTGGTTGCTCAGGGGGACAATCATTGCATTGCCCGTCTCATTCCGCATTAACACGATTCCTTCGGGTTCCAGCCATTAACTAAAACCAAGAAGAATAGCATGAGAAACATTAATTATAATAGGAAAAACACTTAATCAAGAATAAAATTTCACACTTAAGGTATTATCATAGGTTGTTCATGGCCATTTCTAAAAAACTAAGATTGTGTTCTATGCTTAGACTTATCCTTAGGGTTCTTACTAAGTCTTTCATATCCTAGTTTCCAAAGGTGGACTATACCTTTCCTCTAATACCAACTATAATGACCCACACTTTACATACATTGTCATTACTTCAGAATTGAAGCACACTTGTTACAACATATAACAAAACCAGGAAAGGACCGTATAGGTATAGTGTCTTTGGAAACTGGTAAACATAAACAACTGGTTCATAAAGCATCTACATTGTCTCCTATTTATTTCATCATATCTAGAGTCCCTTTTGGAATATCCTACTTAATAACCTTCTTCCTGACCTGGGGAAAGAAAACATACAAAGGGTGAGCTCAAATTCTCAGTAAGGGTAAACAAAATAAATATCAATCACATCATATTCATAAGAACATAACATTTTGGAAATCTTAACCTGCAAAAGAGATCATAATTTCATAACATGGGATAAATCATAGTAGTGAAATGTAATCCCAATATTCATAAATTAAAACATGAAACTTTGTGGCATACACACATAATCATAGAGAATCATTTCGTAGTAGTCAAAACTCATTTCCAAGACTATCTTAACAGAAAAATTCCATTTCTGAACCGAGTTCACTCCTCGTTTCAATCCTGTTTCACTGAACCGGTTTAACCATCCATTCCAGTCATGTCTATCTCATGAGATATAAATCTTTACCCATTGCATTGGAGGGAGATATAGGTCCCACCAATATCATAATGAAACCATTCTTATGTGTTCCACAAAATCATAAATCATACATCATAGCATAACCCATGTAATAAAAATGGGATTCTTAAACATCATGACATCATAAAACAATTCATATAAGATAAAGGAATTCATAAAAATAATTCCATCACAAAATAATCAAACAAATGTAATAATAGGGATAGAAACAGAACCCTATATTATCTTAGATGGAAAATAATTTTGATAAAACACTTGAACTCCATTCTTGAGGAAAATTTCCTTTCTACTTCAAAAACATTTTCCTTTCTTAACATTTCATACAATTTTAAACTAAAAGAAGTTGATTAAAAATAAACTTGAAAACTTGTAAAGGAAGCTTCTTGGAAATAATGTTTATAAATTCCATTCATGCCTTATAAGTTAAAAAAACATTCTTCTCGTACTTTTGTCAGAAAAGTCAAAAAGTACCTCGTACGAAAAACGACAAAATATTCCTTTCATTTATTTTACTAAAAACTCACTGAAGGTTAAAATTGGATTTAAAAAATTGTAGGTGGATGTAAATAATATTACATATTGAGGAAACATGGATGTGGATGATAAAATATACCCTAGTAATTACCAAAGTATAAACAATCTCGGATAAAAATGAGATTGTGATATTTTCCCTTACCTTAGGTCCGATTTGCTTCGTAAGTGTCTGAACCACCTGTATAATGATTTAAATAATGTCATTGACTTATTCCTGAATCATACTCATTGTTATGATATCATATATGTCCATATTCTTAGCTTCTTATTAGTAATATTTCATTGCTACTTGTTTTTTGGGTGTTTATTATTTTTTGTTCTTATGCGTGTTTTGTCGAATAAATTATTATTCTTCACTTTAGGTTATAGATACCACATTTATAGAATGTTATTAGTGTAATATATATCATATTCATTAATTCAATTCATTTATATAATCATAATGCAATGAATATCATGTAGAACAATTCGCATCACATCGTGGAGACGGTATTCCATACGTACGCACAAGCGATGATATCATTCCCATGATCATGGAATTGTATTGGAGTGTATGTATACTATTTCAGAATCAATTTAAATTTACAATAATAATATATAGTTATTATTTACACCATTATACCCATCCAAGTAAGGTGGTGGTGGAAAATAGATTACACCACGGCGTGGGGACGGAATTCCGTACATATGCACGCGCGGTGATTTCGTTTTCCGTAGGATGGATAGATGGTGAAATAGGGTTGTTTAATAATTATAATAAAATACCAGTACATTAGTGATACTGATGTTATTACTTCATAATTAAACAACTAAATAATAAGAAGAGGAAGAAGAAATAAATTTGAAAGAATCGGTAACAGACATTACCTCTTCTTTGAAGTCCCTCTTTGAGACCTCCTCTTAGGGAACTAAAATTGGTATTTGAAGAAGACCAGGACCTCTAGGATGATTCTAGGGAATTGGAGAAGAGAATTTGGCAGGGTTTGGCCGAGGTTGAGGGCTCAAAGTGGTGTGAGGAATAGAGGGAGGAGGTTCCCTTTTATAATGGAGGAGAGGGGCACCTTAGGAAAAACTAAAAATATTATTTCATTATAAAGTCATATTCGGTTTTTAATAGCTCAAAATTGATTTATTTCGAAGATAAGGTGAGGATGGGTCAAAATCCTCTCATACAATAGAATTTAGACCAGTTTAGGTATCTATTTTAACCATATCATTTAGATTTAACTTTAAGTTAGATAATTTAACATTTACCGTGTCTTCTTGTTTTCTTACACTATAAGTTTAATAAACTTACTATAACAAGAAAAACTGTAGAGACCCTAATCTTGGCGTACAAGGACATTACATTAAATTTGTGGAATACTTAATAAAAAATAGACACACAAGGACCGTAATAGTTTAGTGTCTTTGGAAACTTGAAACGTAATCTTCTAATCGTGGTGAAAGATATTCAACATCTCCCATAAAGATCTTCCACTTTTTGTTTCCTGGCCTAAAACCTTTCTTTTGATCCTGGGGGAAAATAAATCAAAGAAAGGGTGAGCTCAAATGATCAGTAAGGGTAAGCATGGATAAAATAAAACATACCATATACATTGGAACTTGAAAACATGACATTAATGTTTAAACATTAAAATCTTGAGCAACGACATAAAGCATGGAAGTACATAAGGCAAAGATCATAATGGAACATAAACCTTGATAAAATAGCATGGGAATAATACATGTAATTGTGGCATCCATTAAGCACATGTAATTATTTCCATAGTATCCAAGGCATTGCTGCCAAGACCATCTTAGTGGACAAAGTCCCATTCTGAATCGAGTTCACTCCTCGTTTCAGTCCTGTAACACTGAACCGGATTAACTTACCGTTCCAGCCATGTCTATCTCATGAGATATAAAATATTTACCCAATTCATTGGAGGTAGATATAGGTCTCACCCATCTCATAATGAAATCATTCTTACTTGTGCCACAAAAAGAACATACATCATTCATAATAACCCAATAAACAAAATGGGTTTCATAAACATCATTCCATCGTCACATAATCCATATAAAAGAAATTGATATCATTTCATAATAAGAAAACTTATACCATGTAAATAATAGAGACATTACACTTGAAACATACACATATAAAATAATTTCATCTTAGATGGAAAATGGTTTTGATAAAACACTTGAAATGAATTCTTGAGGAAAATATCATTTCTTCTTCAAAATAATTCTCTTTTCACAAAACGTCCTGAAATTTTAAAAGAAAATGATTTTGTTTAAAATATTCATGAAATATTTTGGAGGAAGCTTCATGAAAATAAGGATTTATAAAACCGTAAAAATCCTTTCATGCCGTATATGTTAAAAAGAACAGTCTTCTCGTAATTTTTTCGGAAAAGTCAAAAAAGTACCTCGTAACGTAAACGAAAGAAAGATTCCTTACGTACCATATAGTAAAAGTCAAAAATTGGTAAAAAGGAATCTAAACATACATGAAAACACTTTTATAAAACATGGACATGGATGATATAAATAACCCCAGTAAATACTTACAAATAAGCAATCTCGGATAAAAATGAGATTTGCAAAATTATCTCTTACCTTATGTCCGATATGCTTCGTATGTATCTGAACCTCCTTTATTATGATTTAAATAATGTCATTGACTTATTACAGAATCATATTCCTTGTTATGATATCATATATGGTTCACTTATGACTTTATATTACCCGTTCATTTGTAAATTCCATGTTAAAGAGTGTTTTGGGTAAAATCGTGTCATTTGTCGTCCGTGTTTTGACTTGTAATTATTCATATGATTACATAGATCATGATTACATACTTCCAGAATATAAAACATGATATATATATAATATATATTCATAATATACATATATATAATAGATCGATAAATGGAAAGAAATACACCGCTCATGCAGACGGTAGGTCGTACGTACGCATGAACGCTGTTTTCGTTTCCTTTTTGAGTTGAATGGAATTAAGTAGATGACATACATATATACATAAATATAGTAGCTTTATAATGTCATATATTTCATTATTATTGCTTATATATACTTTATAATCATTCTTAAATGGTTTACATGGAGAATTAATCTCATCACGTCATGGAGACGGTAGTCCGTACGTACGCACGAGCGATGATATCATTTCCATAATTATTGAATAGAATTGGAGTGGATGATACAATATATAAGAGTCAGTATGATGTTATAATAACTATTTATAGTTGTTCTTTACACCATTATACCTATCCATGTAAGGTATTGGTGGAAAAACAGATTACACCACGGCGTGGAGACGGTATTCCGTACGTACACACGTGCGGTGATTTTGTTTTCCGTAGGATGGATAGAATGTGAAATGGGGTTGTTTCATATTTATAATAACAAATAAGTATATTAGAGATACTGATGTTATTACTTTATAATGAAACAACTAAAGAAGAAGAAGTTGAAGAAGAAAGAAGCTTGAAAGAATCGTGAGAAGAAATTACCTCTTCTTCGATACGCCTCTTTGAAACCTCCTCTTAGGGCACTAAGATTGGTCTTTAAAGTAGACCATAACCTCTAGGATGTTTCTAGGGAAGTGGATAAGATAATTTTTCAGGGGTTGGCCGATCTTGAATGCTCAAATCGGTGTGAGGAGGAGAGGGAGGAGGTGCACTTTTATAAGGGAGGAGAGGGGAACCTTTGGAATTCTTAAAAATATTAATTTATAATAAATCTAACCCCACTTAAAAACCTCCAAAAATGACTCATATTCTAAGATTAGATGATATAGGGTTGTAATCTCATCAAACAATCAAATTTATACATGTTTGGATCTTATTTTAAACCTTATCATTTTGATTTATCCTTATTTAATCTATTTAAGTTTATTTGTGGTAATAAAATTCTAAATTTTAAATTATAACAAATAATTACTTATTTGTTGTGAATTTTCCATAATTGTTTCCTTTATAACATTATAGACCATATAAATTTAAATTTATAATTTTTAAATATTTTTGTGATTTTTAAACAATTTTATAGTATGTTATTTTTATAAAATAACAATAGTGTCAATTTTGACACTATTCAATTATTTGAATTTAAATAAAATATATACAGAAGATATGTTCAAACTAAAAGATTTAATAGATTAATAAAAGGTCATATGTATCTATAAAATTATTAGATCACATTAAATAGTTCATTAAATATTTATTTTATTATTTTTAAAACAATTTATTTGGTTTATCTCTTAATAAAATAATTACTGCAACATTTTTGTATAATTATTTAATATACTGATTTTTGCATAAAAATTTAAAATAAAAAACTATGATGAATATAAATCTACTAACTTTCACAGTAATAATTTTACTCAAATTTATCATCTTAAATCACAATATTTAAATTGTTATATTTATTAAATTATGAAGGTGACAACATTGGCATCATTTAAAATAAAATAATATAAGTGTCATAATCACTTTTATAAGGATCCAAACGGTTATATATTAGGTCATTGTATGATTAAGGTGTATATATACACTACCAATAAGTTTTGGTCAGGTTTTTGGGCCTTTTAATGGGTATTATTATTTCAATAAAAACTATATTACTTATTTTCCACTTAATAAATATTTTTTGTATCATTAATGTATCACCATTAATGACAATTATTAAATCCATAAAAATTCTAAATAAATTATCATGATGTAGATAATTTTATTAGATCTCTCGAGATTATTCATTTTCGAAGTTTTATGATGTTTATCACTAAATTAAAATTATTATACTTATAAGATTTAAGAGAGTGACATGTTGTCACTTTCTTTGGTTTTAATAATAATTAAATTATTTTCATGGTCAAAAGTCCATAAAATGAATCTAATATGACCTTTACTTGATATTTATTTACTTTTAGCCATCCAATAGAATTTTTTCATGTGTTAGGGTAATTTTATAATATTATATTTACCCTTAATTACCTGATTTACCTTTAACTAAGGTAAATAAAATTTACCGTAGTTACTATTCATAATTACCAAAAATAAAAAGTAGCATATTAACATAATTTGGACCCACTGATTCCAAATATAGAATCCATTTTTTCAAATTCAATACACAGAAGTTGCAGAAATCAAATTAAAATTAATCCCGTTGTCGAATGAAAACGGGTTTTTGTTTAAAACATTGCAAAAGATTGAATTGATTTAACCTACGAATTCAATGTAAAATCAATGCTAATGACATAAATTATATTAAATGGTAAAAATATATTCTATTTATACTTTAAAACCATTCAATGTTATAATTTAACCATATAAATTATTACGATGAAAAAAGTTGTTTTTCATTAAAATATAGCGTGTTTTTACTATTCATCAAAATATGAAAGTTACCAGAATAATAAGAAAAATTTATCCAAAGTAAATTTTTATTTCTTGATTCCAAATAAGAATTTTATTTTGTTAAATTTAACTTATAAACATGTAAAAAAAACTAGATTTAAAGTGTGTGCTCCATCAAAAGGCGGCAAAACTGCATTTTTTGAAAAATACTTATTTTACCCGAAAAATATATTTTGTTCTTATACCATGTTCTAGAAAATGTGTAAGATGAATAATAATGTTATAAAATTACAAATTTAGTTAATACTATTCATAACGGCTAGTTCATAATTATATTATAACAATATATCGTTGTTTAGTAAAACCCGGTATTGCGTACAACACACGCTATCGAGGAAGGTCGTGATTGCGTGTAATGCAAGCCAAGTCAGGGTTGAGTGTTGTGAAAGAATCCTTCGTTGTTTCGTATAACATAATCCAAAGATATTTCATTTATACATTGAATATATATATATATATATACTCAATGTTGCGTAGAATAACTATAATCAAAATTGTGTGTAACACGATCCAAGAATAGTGTTGCGTATACTGAAAGCTAATACGGTGTTGCGTATAGTGCATGGTAATCTTGGTGTAGCATACAACACAAGACATTAATGAAATTAAAAGAATATTTTTCATAAAATCTCGGGGTGTTACATTCTATCCCCCTTAAAATAAATTTCGCCCTCGAAATTTGTCAGGGTTATAAATGGTTTACTACTCAAAAGTTTGTTTAATAGAAACCCACATCGTAAAAATGAATACCAAAACATGGATATAAAAACTAAAGTATGAAATGTAACGGTTACCCAAAATAACTCATCACTGGGTTTCCACGTAGGATAACATAGGTGAAAATATGGATATGGGAGAAAAATCTAACCATCGAGTTCTGATGGAGAGTGGTAGAGAACATGGCTCTGAAAAAGACAACAATCATAAAGCTATTGATTTGTGATGATCTAAGGTACCATCTGATTCATCGGATATAAGGGAACTACGACAACATTTTTGGTTTTCAAGATCATTTCCCTAAAGTTGATGAATTAAAAGAAATACTTGCATGATTTTGGTACAATCTTACTGTTGTTCGTGAATTGAATAATTTCCACTTCATCCCTTAAAGAAATGAAGTTGAATTTGTTATTCGTGATGTGTTAGTAGATCATGTGATAGAATTATGGGTCATTCCATCTCTTTCAAACAAAAGGTTATCAAAAGTTATAAGTCCATATTATAGTTAGATTAATCGTATATGGTTCCAAAAATGTACTTATACTTCATATATCATACCGTTTAATAAAATAAAACTAGTTTCTACTAACCAGGGACTTCCTGTAGGCCAGTAGTAGGTGATAAAGGCCAGTCGCACTTCGATTGTGGGTTCGATTCCAACAGCCTTGTCTGACGCGATGGGTTATCGTCCATCCTGCAGGTTGTCCTTTTTTTTAAACTACATTACTATATCATCCCACAAATAATATCGAAAAAAGGTTCTATCCTTAAACAATACTAACTTATGTCTAACATAATCTATTCCAATCTTTAGGTTTATCCATAATATTGCAGTCCATTGTCATATTATAGTGAAAAGGATTACCAGATATTTCATATAAGAAGCATGTTAATACCATCGTTGATCCCCATATGTCATAAGATATGTCTTGATGGTCACATTACAAACGTTCGAAGGCCTTAATCATGTATTCTCTTGAAAAATGAATACTCATTGAACCTTAGTGAAAACATGAATGCAGTTAAAAGTTAACACTTTCCACATACCAAACTCCTCAAAATTCTATATACTCAAACCATGTTATCACTTAGTCTTTATATCAATCATGAGCTCATGAATACAATCAAACATCTCATTATCTTTTTATTCCTTCATTATGCGCATATAATCTACTTTACAAAAAAATCTGAATAACAATCCATGGTTACTGGTACCATTCAACATATACTTTCAAATACTTTTAGGAAAAACAATAGTGTAACAATCCTTAGATGATTCTTTATTCCATAGTACTATTAACTATACAACATAACTCTCGATAAACATACAATCATTCCACTACCTTCTAAAACAACCGACTGAACTTCAACACTTCTTTCAGCTCATATATCATTTGTAGTCTCCTCATCATCATCCACATAAATACTACCCATATGACCATGCTGATTCTCTTCATGATATTTTCCATTAGGGAATTGGTTTGCATAACGCCCGTACACTCCACATTTAAAACATCTAATCATTGTTGATGTCGTAGCAATACCATTATCTCTTGTCCATGGTGTTAACTGAACCTTTTTCTTTTCACTTACTGGCTTTGTGTCCTTCTTTTCCACACCCAAAGCATCTTCCAGTTCCTTTGAAACAATCTCCCTGATGCCTCTTCCCACATGATTTACATGAGGGAAATTGAACTTTCTTTCCTCTATGATCATCATGAAACTCCATCTTTCTCTTATTATCTGAGTCGGGAAACTTACCAAAGTTGAGATTATTGATCATATTATGAGATTTCTGACTAGGCATAATAACGATTTTTGGCCTTCCCGATCCCGTTTCATTTGGTTTCTCATGACGAAAATCATTCCATTGTCCGTCATATCCTCCATTATTATGAATCTTCCTGTTTCCAGCCATTTTCTAAAATCCAAAAAGAATAGTGTGAGAGGAAAAAATCATGATAGGGAAAACAACATAGTAAAGGGGGAGCACCCTCAATATCTAACATCTTAGGTTAAATTCTAAGATCGTTACCGTAGTTCTAGGACTATATCCTATAGGTATTCTTATCCTTAGGTACATCCCTGGACATACCATAGAAATATCTCTAGGGATCTCACTAACATTTTCGCATCCTAGTTTCCAAAGGTTGACTAAACCTTTCCTCTGATACCAACTGTAGAGACCCTAAGCTTGACGTACATGGACATTACATTACTTTTGTGGAATACTTAATAAAAAACAGACACACAAGGACCTTAATAGTTTAGTGTCTTTGGAAACTTGGAACATAATCTTCTAATCGTGGTGAAAGATCTTCAACATCTCCCATAAAGATCTTCCACTTTTTGTTTCCAGACATAAAACCTTTATTTTGATCCTGGGGGAAAATAAAACATAAAAAGGGTGAGCTCAAATGCTCAGTAAGGGTAAGCATGGATAAAATAAAACATACCATATACATTGGAACATAAAAACATGAACATAAGGTTTAAACATTAAAATTTTGAGCAACGAAATAAAACATGGAAGTACATAAGGCATAGATCATAATGGAACATAAAACATGATAAAATAGCATGGGAATAAAACATGTAATTGTGTCATACATTAAGCACATGTAATGATTTCCATAGTAGCCAAGGCATTGCTGTCAAGACCATCTTAGTGGACAAAGTCACATTCTGAATCGAGTTCACTCCTCATTTCAGTCCTATAACACTGAACTGGATTAACTTACCATTCCAGACATGTATATCTCATGGGATATAAAATCTTTACCCAATGCATTGGAGGGAGATATAGGTCCCACCAATCTCATAATGAAATAATTCTTACTTGTTCCACAAAAAAACATACATCATTCATAATAACCCAATAAACAAAATGGGTTTCATAAACATCATTCCATCACCACATAATCCATATAAAAGAAATGGATATCATTTCATAATAAGAAAAGAGATACCATGTAAATCATAGAGACATTACACTTGAAACATACACATATGAAATAATTTCATCTTATATGGAAAATGGTTTTGATAAAACACTTGAAATGAATTCTTGAGGAAAATATCATTTCTTCTTCAAAATCATTCTCTTTTCACAAAACGTCATGAAATTTTAAAAGAAAATTATTTTGTTTAAAATAGTCATGAAATATTTTTGAGGAATCTTCATGAAAATAAGGATTTATAAAACCGTAAAAATCCTTTCATGCCGTATATGTTAAAAAGAATATTCTTCTCATAATTTTGTCGGAAAAGTCAAACAATTACCTCGTAACGTAAACAAAAGAAAGATTCCTTACGTACCATATAGTAAAAGTCAAAAATTTGTTAAAAGGACTTTAAAAATACATGAAAATAATTTTATAAAACATGGACATGGATGATATAAATAACCCCAGTAAATACTTACGAATAAGAAATCTCGGATAAAAATGAGATTTGGAAAATTATCCCTTACCTTATGTCTGATATGATTCGTATGTATCCGAACATCCTGTATAATGATTTAAATAATGTCATTGACTTATTAGAGAATCATATTCATTGTTATGATATCATATATTGTTCACTTATGACTTTATATTACCCGTTCTTTTGTAAATTTCATGTTAAAGAGTGTTTTGGGTAAAATCGTTTCATTTGTCGTCCGTATTTTGACTTGTAATTATTCATATGATTACTTAGATCACGATTACATACTTCCAGAATATAAAAAATGATTTATATATAATATATATTCAGAATATACATATATATAATAGATCGATAAATGGAAGGAAATACACCGTTCATGGAGACGGTAGGTCGTACGTACGCATGAACGCTGTTTTCGTTTCCTTATTGAGTTGAATGGAATTAAGTAGATGAAATACATATATACATAAATCCAGTAGATTTATAATGTCATATATTTCATTATTATTGCTTATATATACTTTATATTCATTCTTAAATGGTTAATATGGAGAATGAATCTCATCGCGTCGTGGAGACGGTAGTCCGTACGTACGCACTAGCGATGATATCGTTTCCATAATTATTGAATTGAATAAGAGTGGATGATAAAATATATAAGAATCAATATGATGTTATAATAACTATGTATAGTTATTCTTTACACCATTATACCCATCCATGTAAGGTGTTGGTGGAAAAACAGATTACACCACGGCGTGGAGACGGTATTCCATACGTACGCACGCGCGGTGATTTTGTTTTCCGTAGGATGGATAGAAGGTGAAATGGGGTTGTTTAATATTTATAATAACAAATCAGTATATTAGAGATACTGATGTTATTACTTTATAATTAAACAACTAAATAAGAAGAAGTTGAAGAAGAAAGAAGCTTGAAATAATCGGGAGAAGAAATTACCTCTTCTTCGATACGCCTCTTTGAAACCTCCTCTTAGGGCACTAAGATTGGTCTTTAAAGTAGACCAGAACCTCTAGGATTTTTCTAAAAAAGTGGATAAGATAATTTTTCAGGTTTTGGCCGAGCTTGAAGGCTCAAATTGGTGTGAGGAGGAGAGGGAGGAGGTGCCCTTTTATAAGGGAGGAGAGGGGCACCTTTGGAATTCTTAAAAATATTAATTTATAATAAATCTAACGCCACTTAAAAACCTCCAAAAATGACTCATATTCGAATATTAGATGATATAGGGTTGTAATAGCATCAAATAATCAAATTTAGACATGTTTGGTTCTTATTTTAAACCTTATCATTTTGATTTATCCTTATTTAATTTATTTAAGTTTATTTGTGGTAATAAAATTCTAAATTTTAAATTATAACAAATAATTACTTATTTGTTGTGAATTTTCCATAATTGTTTACTTTATAACATTATAGACCATATAAATTTCAATTTATAATTTTTAAATATTTTTGTGATTTTTAAACAATTTTATAATATGTTATTTTTATAAAATAACAATAGTGTCAATTTTGACACTATTCATTTATTTGAATTTAAATAAAATATATACATAGGAAATGTTCAAAATAAAAGCTTTAATAGATTCATAAAAGGTCATATGTATCTATAAAATTAGTGGATCACATTAAATAGTTCATATAATATTTATTTTATTATTTTTAAAACAATTTATTTGGTTTATCTCTTAATAAAATAATTACTACAACATTTTTGTATAATTATTTAATATACTTATTTGTTGCATAAAAATTTAAAATAAAATCCTATGATTAATATAAATCTATTACCTTTTACCGTAATACATTTACTCAAATTTATCATCTTAAAATCACAATATTTAAATTGTTAAATTTATTAAATTATGAAGGTGACAACTTTTCCATCATTTAAAATAAATAATATGACTATCATAATCACTTTTATAAGGATCCAAACGGTTATATATTAGGTCATTGGATTATTAAGTTGTATATATACACTACCAATAAGTTTTGGTCAGGTTTGTGGGCCTTTTAATGGGTACTATTATTTCAATAAAAACTATATTACTTATTTTACACTTAATAAATAATTTATGTATCATTAATGTATCACCATTAATGACAATTATTTAATCCCTAAAAATTATAAATAAATTATCATGATGTAGATAATTTTATTAGCGTTCTGGAGACTATTCATTTTTGAAGTATTATGATGTTTATCACTAAATTAAAATTATTATACTTATAATATTTAAGAGAGTGACATGTTGTCACTTTCTTTGGTTTTAATAATAATTAAATTATTTTCATGGTCAAAAGTCCATAAAATGATTCTAATCCGACCATTAGTTGATATGGGTTTACTTTTAGCCATCCAATAGAATTTTGGCATGTGTTAGGGTAATTTTATAATATTATATTTACCCTTAATTACCCGATTTACCTTTAACTAAGGTAAATAAAATTTACCGTAGTTACTATTCATAATTCCCAAAAATAAAAAGTAGAATATTAACATAATTTGGACCCACTGATTCAAAATATGGAATCCATTTTTTCAAATTCAATACACAGAAGTTGCAGAAATTAAATTAAAATTAATCCCGTTGTCGAATGAAAATGGGTTTTTGTTTAAAACATTGCAAAAGATTGAATTGATTTAACCGACGAATTCAATGTAAAATCAATGTAATGACATACATTATATTAAATGGTAAAAATATATTTTATTTATACTTTAAAACCATTCAATATTATAATTTAACCATATAAATTATTACGATGAAAAAAGTGGTTTTTCATTAAAATATAGCGTGTTTTTACTATTCATCAAAATATGAAAGTTATGAGAATAATACGAAAAATTTATCCAAAGTACATTTTTATTTATTTATTCCAAAGAAGAATTTTATTTTTTCAAATTGAACTTATAAACATGTCAAAAACTAGATTTAAAGTGGGTGCGCAATCAAAAGGCGGCAAAACTGCATTTTTTTAAAATACTTATTTTACCTAAAAAATATATTTTGTTCTTATACCATGTTCTAGAAAATGTGTAAGATGAATAATAATGTTATAAAATTCAAATTTTATTTAATACTATTCATAACGGCTAGTTCATAATAATATTATAATAATATATCATTTTTTAGTAAAACCCAGTATTGCGTACAACACACGCTATCAAGTAAGGTCGTGATTGCGTGTAATGCAAGCCAAGTCAGGGTTGCGTGTTGTGAAAGAATCCTTCATTGTTTCGTATAACAGAATCCAACCATATTTCATTTATACATTGAATATATATATATACTCAATGTTGCTTAGAATAACTATTATCAAAATTGTGTGTAACACGATCCAAGAATAGTGTTGCGTATACTGCAAGCTAATACGGTGTTGCGTATAGCGCAAGGTAATCTTGGTGTAGCATACAACACAAAACATTAATGAAATTAAAAGAATATTTTTCAAAAAATCTTGGGGTGTTACAAAAAAGAACCCCAAGTTGTTTATTATTAATATATATAACCTTATATAAGTCATTTGGCCGAACCTTAGATTTTTAGGAATAAAATAACAACAAATAATATAATATTTGTTTTAAAAACTATTGTATGTCAATTTTGACACTATTTGGTAATTGATTTTTGTGAAACTCATAACAGCATTATTAGTTCTACAAAATTTAGTTAAATCAATACAAACATTTCATATTAACCTATAAAATTATTTTAATTCATAAAAAGTCTCAAATTACATTTATTTGCGTATTTATAACATCAATTATGTCAATATTTCATTAATAAGATAATTATTGCATCATCATTGTGTCATAAATAAATTAAATTATTTACTGTCTAAAAATTATAAATAAAATACCATTATTTAGGAAATCTTTTAATCTTTCTAATTAATATTTATAGTCGAATTTATCTTATGTATAACCTTATATTAAAAATGTTTTAGTTATAAAACATTGATTTTAACTATTTTAACTATTCTTTAAATAGAATAATATTAAATGTTTTAATCTAATAAAAGTGGACCTAAATGGTCATATTTTATTCTAAGGTTGTTTTTGGTCGAATTACACTTATCCAATAGAATTAGTACATGTGTTAGGGTAATAATAATATCATTTTTACCCTTAATTACCCTATTTACTTTTAACCGTGGTAAAAAAAAGTAAAAAGTTATTATTCACCAAAAATTATTTTCATCTAATTGAACAACATTTTAGTCCTTGATATTAACCATGTCTCTCGGATTTTTGAAATTCCACTCACAGAAGCGGTAAAATTAAGTTTTATGTAAATTTGCAAATTCTCCTAGGAGGTGGGTAAAAGACGGTGAAAAGTTCAATAAAATTTTTTTATATCTAAAATTATTATAAAATGACTCCAATGAATTGAATTGAACTTATATAGGTATTATGTATCAATTTTGACCTAAAATAAATTTAAATAAATTAAATAGTTATTTAAATAAAAAGTCGGTTTTTAAATAGTAACCTAGTGTTTTCACTATTCATCAAAAATTGAATGTTTTCAGAAAAATACCAACATTTCACCCTAGGCTAATTTCGAATTTCCGAATCCAAAAATGAAGTTCATTTTGAAAAATAAAATTTACAAAATTTCAAAAAGTGGGTATTACTATTCATAACGGCTAGTTTAGTAATATTTTAAGAGCATATTGTTGTTTAGTGAAACTCGGTATTGCGTACGACGCAAGCTATCGAGAAAGGGCGTGATTGCGTGTAAAGAAAGTCAAGATAGTGTTGTGTGTAGTTAAAGATTCCTTTGATGATTTATATAACATAAAAACAAAATATTTCTCATAAAAGTCTCGGGTGTTACAGTGAAGCCTCAACTTCTCAACACTAACAACAAAGGGAAGATGGTGCAGGCCCAGCCTGATGTCCAATGATATAAGTGTGGAAAACTTGGGTACTTTTACAATAATTGTTCAAATAATATGGTAATATAGGGGAATCTCCATAAAACTCATCATAGTCCAAGGGATAATATTTGGGAAATTTTTATCACAAAAGATAAAGTAGAGGATCAAAATGATGTGGTGGAAGGTACACCTGTTGTTCTCTCAAATCTAGTAGGTACTTTGTTTGATTTTGTTTCTACTCATTCCTTTATTTCCTCCAAGTTTTCAAAGAATATATAATCAATACCTAAACATATATAAGTATAGTTATTATTTAAGACTCCTAAAAGGATTATCCAATCATCAAAGGTGTATAGAAACTCTAGTATTGACTTTGGTGAGAATAATATCATCACAAATCTAACAGTAATTCCGATGCTAGAATTCGACATTATACAAGAAATGGACTGGATCTCATAGTTTAATGCTCATATCAATTACAAAAGTAAGGAAATATCAATATTATTGAATGGAAAACATACAGTTATTTTCAAAGGAGAGATATCTTGACCGGAGCTTTGTCTAGAAGAACCTCCTGGAGCCTTCTTTATGTAGATGATCATTGAAGAGGAAGAAGGGAAAGAAAGTATAAGAATAGATAATGTCCCAATAATTCATGAATATATTGATGTATTTCCTAAATAGTTACCTAGACCTCCCCAGGAAAGAGAGTTATATTTCTTCATTGAATCCAAACATGGATCCAAGATGATATCAAAGACCCTATAAAGAATAGAAAATGTGTAGCTAGAGGAATTAAAGAAACAACTTGAACATCATTTGGAGAATGGGTTTGTCAAACCAAGTGTGTATACATGGGTAGAACATGGTCCCTCTTTGAATAAGAAGGAATAATGTGGCTATGCATTGATTATAGAGAACTTAATGGGATCAGAGTAATGAAAAAGTACCCTCTCCCAAGTATTGATGATTTATCTTTGTGGGGATCAATTCTTCTCCAACATTAATTTTTGATCTGGTTATCATCAATTGAGGGTGAATAAAGAAGATATTCTAAAGGCCATATACCTATCATCTTATTATAATTATTATTATTTTTATTCCCTTCGACTTGACTAATGCTCATACTTTATTTAAGGATTTTATGAATAGTGTCTTTAAGTACTACCTTGATAACGTTGTGGTAGTTTTTATTGATGATATTATAATATATTCCAAAATACATGAGGAGAATGAGGATCGCCTAAGGGTTATATTGAAAACTATGAGGAAGGATATGCTATTTAGAAAATTTATAAAATGTGAATTTTGGTTACAAAAAGTTTCTTTCTTGGGGAACATTGTAACAAATAAAGTAATCTCAGTTGACCCTTCCAAGACAAAGGTTTTGGAGGAGTGACCTCGTCCTAAAACAATTACTATGATTCCTACTTTCCTTGTTTTGGTAGTATATTATATAAGGCTTTGGAAAAACTTTTAATGGGTTTCAAATACACTAACCAAGTTAACTGAAAAAGAGGATAAGTTCATCTAGACTAAGAAGTGTGATGAATTTTTCTAACAACTAAAGAAGACATTGGTCAATGCATCTGTGTTAACCCTAAACTCTATCGGAGTAGGATTCCTTATTTTTAGTGATGCATCTCTGAAATCTCTTGGGTTTCCCAAAATAAAAATGATAAGGTTATTGATTATGTATCTCGATAGTTAAATCCTCATGAGCATAATTATCCAATGCATTACCTAGAGCTAGCTATAGTTTTTTTTCTCTATGAATATAGAGGCAATATCTTTATTTTGGGAAATGTGATATATACATAAACCAAAATTTTTTGAAGTATATATTCAAAAAAAGGAATTAAGAATGAGTAAAATAAGATGGTTGGAAATTCATAAAAACTTAGACTATTCAATTCATTATCACCCCAGAATAGAAAAAATAATTTTCTAATACAGTAAGTAGGAAATATCTTATTGTTCTGGTAATGATGAGGATTCAAGATGATCCTTTTATCAAAGACCTAGTTTAACTGGACATGGGAATCATAAGGGAAGGAAAATATTCAACCATATCTCAAATTATTTCTCAACCATCATTACTAGAGAAGTTCAACAAATATCAAATAAAATATCTCTTATTATAAATGAAGATATATAATGTGAATAATGTGAAGTTTTTTTAGTTTAATACTGGTCAAGATGGTGTAATAAAATTTCTTACAAGGCTATGTTTCCTATATATTTTATAAATAAAGGTTGTAGTGGATGAATCACATAGATCAAATTTCTCTATAAATTATAGAAGCACTAAAATGTATAGATACCTTCATGATCATTGCTAGTGGGATAATATTAAAAGGAATATTTCTCACTACATTGTAAGGTGCTCAGTATGTCAAAAAGTTAAGGGAGAGAAACAACTTTCTAAATGGGTATTGAAACCACTACCCATACCAACATGGAAGTGGGAAAATATCACAATGGACTTTAACACTGGTCTCCCATGAACATCAAAAAAAATAATTTGATATGGGTTATAGTGGATCAAATCACCAAGACTACCCTTTTTATCACTATTTAGAAAGATTTATCTCTTGGAAAACTTTCCAAGATTTTCTTAAATGAAGTGGTGAGGTTGCATGGAGTGCCACTTTCTATCATTTCTGATCATGATCCAAGGTTCATAAAAAAATTATAAGGAATTATTCAACATTCTATTTGTACCAAATTGAATTTTAGTACAACCTATCATCCCCAAAATGATGGTCAATATTAATGGAATATTCAAACACTCTACTACATGTTTATAACATGATCAATAGAATTAAGTGGTGGATGAAATCAAAATCTCCTATCAGTTTACTTCTCATACAATAATTTCTTCCATTTGAGTATTCAAATGTCACCCTATAAATATTTATATGGTAAGTGATGTATTAATCTTACTTGTTGTGATGAAGTTGGTGAGAGAATGTATCTTGGTCCAGATCTTGTGAAAGAGATGAAAGAAAAGGTTCACTCTATCCATCAACACATAAAGGCTACTCAAATTTGGCAGAAGAGTTATGCTAACAACCATCAAAGGTACTTGGAGTTTGGTGTTGGTGATAAAGTGGTCATTTTAATATCACCACGAAAGAGAGTCATGCAGTTTGGGAATAAAGGGAAGCTTATCCCTAGGTAAATTGGCCCCTATGAAATCCATGATCACTTTTTAGTAGTGGCATATCATCTAGCACTTCCACCTAATCTTTCTCATGTTTATGACGTATTCCATGTATCTATCTTGAGAATGTACATACCTAACCCTTCAGATGTACTAAATCTATATGTGGTACAACTATAACGTGACCTCTCTTACGAGGAGTAGTTGGTGTAGATCTTATACCATAGAGATAAGGTTATACACAATAAGACTACCCACCTTTTCAAAGTGTTATGGAGAAACCATAAATAAAAAGAAGCGACGTAGGAACCAGATGTTAAAATGAGACAGAAGTACCCGCATATTTTCTCAATTTAGGGAACAAATTGAAATATCAGGGATAAAATTTATTAAGGGGGTAAGAATGTAACGAACCATAATTTTTTAATAATAATTTTATCTTGTATATGTCAGTTATATTATATTATCACCAACAAAACCATATCTCTTTAATAATGAAGTGAATATAAAGGGAAATGTGACCATATGGATTTGACGGTTATATAACCATTTTTCAATTATGAATATTGGTCAATAAGGCCATTGGAAACTATACTCTTTATAATAATTGTAATGTTATAATTAGTGTTTATAGGTAAAAATTGAAAATGGATAATTAATGCAGAAAGGAGAAGTGATGGCCTCACCCAATAAAATCATGCCGTATGAAGCCCATTTGTTTGAACTTGGGAGGGATTTAGTGTCACTGGGGTTCACCCTAGACAAATCCCAAGTCGAGCTTCAACAATTGATTCATTAATGAAATCTCTTATAGGATAAGATCAAGTTAGTGGAATTCACCACCCGTTCAATGCTAGTTGAGTCGCCCCTTGAATCTATCATCATTTCACACCTTACCATTATGTCATACATGGGTGTTATAAGGGGTTATGTGTCCCTTAATTAGTCACTTAAAGTGTAATTAAATTTTATAAATAATATTTTTATTCCATAAATTATATTTTAGTAATAGTTTTTCTTAATAAAAATATGTTAATATCAGATATAATTTCATAAATTGAATTTTCGGACCAAAAATTGTACTTTTTAGAAAAGATATAAATCTTTATAATAAGATAATTTTTTATGAATAATACATATTTTAATTAAATAGTATAAAAAATAATTTTATTTAAATATAAATTAGAAAATAATTTTATTATGTCCTTAGATAATTTTAAGTGTCAGAAATTTTACTATGCATATTCAAGAGACTATTTTTTAAATAAATAATGATTTTTATAGTTAAAATTCAATTCTATAATATTTTGATAATTATAATGATAAAATAAATATATTTTTTAAAAACATCACATTTAATTTAGGTTCGGTTTAATTTATGATAATTTTCTAAAATACATTATTTTTGTGATAGTAAAAATATAATTTGAGGTTTTTCGTATATTTAATGACATCATAATTATGTCATAATTATTTAATAATTAGTTAACCAAAATAAACTAATCAAACTATTTTATTTTATTAATATAATTTATTTTAATATATTTTAATAAATTTCCAAGCTATAATTTACTCTCCAATGCCTAAAATGGAAACTTTAACTTTAAAAACATTATTTTGTGGAAACATTACTTTTTCATGAAAAAAGATGTAATAAAATGTTATTCATGGTTCCTCTAGGTTAAAATAAAATAAAATAAATCATAAATTTCCAAAACCAAGGGACAAACCATGGACAACCCAAGGTTTTTTATTTTCCGCTACTTAGATTTCCAAGGCCCGAATTTGGAAATTAATAAACAAATCCCCCACTTATTTTAAAAAATACCCAACCATTTATCCATTTACATTTAATAAAAATCCATCCTCTATTAATTTATGTTAGTTTTGCTTCCAAATTTTTCCACCCATGGTTTCCTCAATCTCCCAAGGTTCTATTCCTCAAGATTTATGAGTAACTCTTCAAGGTAAGAGAATTATCTTTCTTTTCTTTTGGATTCAAGTACCACTTTTCGTATATGTATTATAAAAGTTATGGTTAATCTCTTATATTAACCTTTTGATCGAACCCCTAATTCAAAAATATTTTTATCAATGGGATACCCTTGTCCCCTATCATTTTACACTTTTTCAAAACTGCATTTTCTACTCATTATGTTGCAGAATTTACTTCTCAAAATTTACCTCCTCTCCTTAAGAAATTATCGTTTGTTTCTTTTAATGAATTCACATGACTCTTTATTTTCAAAGGGTATTAAAATATATGTCAAAATTATTTATATAATTCTTTTATTATCATACATGAAACCCACATTCCTTTTTTTGTGATAAAAATGACATAATGATCATGTTTTTAAGAACTTTTGAAACGCCATGTTTTTGATATAAAACCCATTTATTTTATTATCCATAGGTTATTTTTGAAACGTTTAATTATGATCTATATGGATCACATTAAATTAATAAATATTAAGAGTGATCCTTCGTATAACTCAAAATTATTGGGTAAAGAATATAATCTCTAGAGATAACAAGTTTTTTGATACCTTGTTAAATAACCCTATTAATTTTCATATACGACACCTTGGAGATATGATTATGAATTTATAAAATAAATTTTTTAGAAACATTTACATGCTATAAATCATGTTATTTTTATTATTATATGCTTGTTTTTCTATATCTTAGGCCATAATGATATTTCTCATGTTCTTATTGATAATCCTCACAAATATATGTAAATTGTTTCCCTTACTCGGACTTATACTCACAGCTTTCCATTAATGTATGTCCACAGGTTATTATATGGTGTTAATATACTTAGTTATAAACTATACATAATCCTTTTAAGTGGATTACAATATTTTTTTACGTTTTTAGTTATTATTTTTCTCTTTTCTAAGAAACTAAACTTTAAAAGATCTTCTATTTGTTCAATGTAATGATAGGTTTATGTAATAAAAATGAAGGATTCCATATACATGACTAATATTAAACAATCTGTGAAAAAAATGGAATTAAAGGTTCTCTATAGAGTATTAGATTTCATATTCAAGGATTTTTATATTTACGTAGTAGGCCTCCATAAATTCATCACATATTTATCCTAACACAAGTGAAATGAGAAATCATAAAAAATCCATGATAAAGGTGAATCCCATTTTTTACATAACTCTTTTCTTGTGACACGTTGAACTATGGAGTTCTCCATACCCTAGTACCTCTCATTTTCTTTAAAAATGGACTTTATATTTACACTATGACATATAACAATATATGGGGAACCTTAAAGTGTTTAAATTTTATTTTTATCATTTTAACATATAATTATTTTTAAACTATTTTAAACATAATTGAAAAAATATAATTTGGATATTTATTTATTTATAAAAGTTTTTTATATATAAATTAATTTTAAAACTTTAATTATTAGTTAATAAAATGTTTGGAGATATATTTTTTATAAATATTTCATTAATATTATATGATAAAATTAGTAATATATTTGTAAAACTTATACAAAGAGGCTTTTAATTTTAATATAAATAATTTATAAGAAAAATTATAAGAGTAATTTATAAAGATTTTATAATCCAATAAATTTTTATCATGATTTGGTTATCCAACCCATACCTTCAAAAAAATAGTAAAAAAGTACTACTATAATGTAAGATCATGAGGTGAAATTACCATGCACCAACTATAAAATTAAAGAGTACATACTTAAAGATCAAAATATTAATTAATAATAATCAAATGATGAAATGGGGAAATAATTTTCTATGAAACATAAACCAGGAAAACCTCCATTGATATCCTTTTATATTAATGTCATCAAAATAATGGAATGCAATATCAAAATGTTGGATAAGAAACCTCCAATTATTGATCTTCACTATAGGGTTCACTTTAAAACCTTCTAATTCCTTATGTTATCTCTTTGAAATCAGTTTAGTCAATTGAAGGAAAACTTCCTTAATAAACCATTCCATTGTGTAAATGTTTTATTCAATTCCACCACATGTCAAGTGACATTGGTATATTGCAACAACTGAGGGTAATAGTATACCCAGACCTTTCACTACTTGGGTGCTTCCACTACAATTTACTTTATTCACACTGAAGTTTTCACCACACATCTTCCTTAAAATTTTATATAATAAAGAATTAGATATGGAAATTTTTTAATAAATCCCAGTAGAATCATAATAGGTTCATTCTTAAAATCACTACTTCACAAATGATCATTCTTTCTTCTAGTCAATGCCGTCAAAAAAATATAAAATCAAGAGAGGAGGGAAACACTACTTGCTGAGAAGAAATTAAATTAAAAAACATTCATAAATAACTAATTTGAAATAGTTAAAATTAAAAGAACCATTTTTTGGATATTATTTAAACCTTATCCAAAAAATGATAAAATGATATGATCATGGTTTAAATAGTATTTCTATATATGATATTTATATTGTGTAAAAATGTTTTCATAACATAAATTTAGTTATAATTGTTTTATAATTCATGAAATATCATCTATTTAAAGTCAAATTCAATATAAGAAATATCATGAAAGAGTTTATATTGAAGGTGAATTTAAAATTTTTATGTACAAAATTAAGAAATTTCAATAATGATTAGAATGATTCTAAAAATTTTCATTTATATTTTTTTTATGAACTATTCATAATTGATTATCTTGTATTTAAATATTTTAATTTCTCATTTATTTAAAGTTTGTTCCTTACATCATTCATGGTTATAAACAATTTATATAACTAATTATGTTTTCTTTAGTTTAATTTTTAAACTTTTTAATAAATAGAGCTTCTCATTAAATGTCATGTATAAAAATGAATTTAGTTTTTCATATACCATGAACAATGTTTATAATCGAAGTTATGAAATTTAATTTAGTTTTTGAATATATTTTACACGTATTAGATTTTATAATTATGATAAATTTAATTCCATCTTGAGTTATGGATCCCCATATAAAGGGAATTAGAATTATAACAACTACTGGTATGAAGGATTATGAATTTTTTAAAATGATGAACGGGGTTTATTAACTGTCTCTTTCGGCTTAATCATGTATAGATTTTAAATTTCAAATAAATATATTCATTTATATGAAATTTTTGTGTAACTTATGTGTATGATGAATTTAAATATGTGTAGATTTATTGGAATCTATTTTTTTGGTCAGTAAAAAAACTATGTGTTGTGTGTAGAGTTACATGTCAATATGGTTTGAATATATTTCTTTAGTGGATGGAATAATATTAAAAAATAAATTATTGTAATTATATATACATATAAGTAAATAAAATGAGATATTATGGTGAGATTAAATCCCCTTAAAATACTAAGGGTGATATTTCTTCCAAAATAAAACTTTTTAAGACCTCGATCATCCAACCGGGTAGGTCAATATAAATCTCGATTCCCCTAGATTATTATTTTTTAGCCTTTTTAGGGTGCATGATTTGGGTTACACTAACTGAGAGGCCCTAACAGTATTAGGTCACCATATGAATAGATTTGGGTTTATCCATATGATGATTGGACAGAGTTAACCTTTAAATTATCCAAGAGTCACAACTATTATGATTGGGATGATGTGTTGCATAAATAGTTAAGTACTGAGAGAAATTAAAAAGAAACCTAGAGCATAGTGAAATACGGATCTTGGTTCACTAATGAATGTGATGTATTTTAAAATGGGGTCATGATTTTATTGGGATTTCATTTAACGAAATTTATTATGAAATGGTTAATGAAACATGATAATCATCTAATAAAATATTCTATTGTAGATAAATAGAATCATCATCAAACTTGAACATTAGATAAATCCTTGATAAGAGAAATATTAATGGTAGAAACTTATTTAGCTAGTATTAGAATTTGAGAACAACCCTTAAACAAGATGAAAACATATATGTGTGGGAACAAACCTTCCTAAAAAACAAATTGGTGACGTTTTTTAACAAAAATATTTAAACGTCAATGAAAATAATTTAAAATATGTAGAGTAAGTATCCACACTCATGTTAGTTACTATAGCCTGTAACTTGAAGAATCAAAATGAGACCCTGGATTCCTATCAAATAATGGATAAACTAAAAAAGACTTTATCAAAGGAGAGGAAGGAATGAATACTATAAAGTATCTAAAGAAATTATTCATTGAAATATGACATAAGGAACATAAATCTCCACTAATGTACCCATTATGATTGGATACTTCAATGAATTGGAGAAGATAAGGTCCTCAATTAATCTTGATTTGGTCACTGATTTCATTTTCAAATCATTACTACAAAATTTCTAGTAGTTTAATATGAATTATAATATGAATAGACTTTTTAAAAAATTACTAGACCTCCTAAATATTCTATGAATATATGATTAAGATATGATTATTCTAGGATCAACTACCATATTGATGGTACAAAAGCATAAATTAAATGGATTTAGAAAAAAGGGGAAGAAAATAGTTTATGAAAAATCCAAACTACTATCCAATCTGAAGTGAAATAATCAATGAAAATGTTTTCAAAGTGGAAAACATGTCTATTGTATAATAAATTGTCCATATTACCTCATAGGTTTTAAGAATCCCAATGGAAGGTACACACTAGGTATAAATTCTATAGAATTAAATTCTATTATTCTGAAAGATATATGATATCATTTGTATGTTTTATAAATAATTTAAATATATAAAATTCTAGAAAATTAAAAAAGGATTTAATGTTAAATCCTGATGTTTTTCCAAGTTATGGAGAAAAGGATAAAATACATTAGTTACTTGGATACTCCAAGATTATTTGAATGTTTCATCATATTTGTAAATTTATAATTTTTCTCCTGTGTAGAGCATATAAACAATGTTTGTTTAAATGACATGATATGGGGTTTCAAATACACAAAATTTAGGATTTTTTCAAATATATAACATTCCTTAAAGGATATTTTAAAATGGATTTCTCTAGTTAAATAATTCGTCCCTTTTTAATTTATGGAGGTGTTCTGATTATATGATTAAATTCAAGTAAATTTTCCCCATTATTCTAAAATTTTGATGATTATTTAATTGGGTATATGATGTCTTGATACTAGTGTTGTATGGATATTTCTATTGGGTAAAATTCAAAATTGGAAGAATAAAATTTTATCAAAGTGTTTATCAATGTTTCTTCAATAATAGAGTCAAGGTCATTGAAACCTAGCGTTGTTAGGGAGGAATAATAATTCTATATGATGGATTATCATAATACCTGAAGGGGATATAGAAAAATCCAGAAAATATTCATATAGGAATTATAGAAATAAATTCTTTAATTTTAAGGTTATGTGATACCAAAATTTTATTTTACAAGTGTTGTAAATATATAGAATTTTAGAATCAAGGGAACAATTAAAAGAACCTGCAGTTTGAATTTAAATGATGAATCAAAGTGTTTCTATAACAAATATTTGATTAATAAGGAATGTATCAAGCTCTAATAAACCTAATTAAAGTATGTGTATCTACATCTTAATTATATTATATGATAAGAGATGTTATTCAATAAAAAAGTGTTATAGTTGAAAAAAAATATGATTGATTGTATACAAATGGTTTAAGATTCATTGGATTCAATAGTACACATGAAAAGATTAAACGGGTAAATGTATTTATCTAAATATATGTTAAAAAATGGAGAATATGATTTTACCACCCATTGGTTTCATATTTCAAATAATTGTATTATTTTCAAGAAAAAAATAATTTTAACACATAGAAAAAAAATTTGACATGGAAACAATAACTTTATTTTTTTAACATTCATACTAAGGGGAAATAATTGTTATTTCCTAAAGCAAAAAGTATTTTCATATCTTAGTAAGATATTCTGAAATAATATATTATTTGTAACACCTAGAGTTTTTATGAAAAATATTTTAATTAAATTAAAATTTATTGAGGTATTTTGTTTCATGATACACCAATTTAAGTATTCTCTACACTCAGTACTAGCTTAGCTTTTGTTGCACATGACACTATGTTTTAACAAAATAATGATATATTTTTAATATAGTTATTTAAATTTGAATGTTATACCCTATAAATTAAACATAGTAATATGAATAGTAATAACTAATTTTTTAATATTGTGTATAATTTTTTTATATAAATAAAACATATTTATAATGAAATAAATAATTTTAGGTAATGTTTTTACATGTTTTTAAAATCATATTTTCTCAAAAATATTGCGTGTTGTGTCTTTCTATGAAGAATAATAAAATTAAATTTTAAAACATTAAAAATTAATATAATAAAATAAATATAACTTTTGAATTCAAATTTTCAAAAATACCATTGGGTGATTTTACAAGATTAATCTAGAAAGTTCCATTTTTTGATGAATAAAAAAAATACTGAATTTTAATTGAAAACTTCCTTTGGAATTTAATTTATTTATAATGTTAAATTATATATTAAATTTATTTTAAAGTAAATTTATTTTAATTATATATATAAATCCAATTTATGTCATTGGAATCAATTCCACATTGAAATTGGATATAAAACCTTTATAAATGTTTGATCATTTTCTCTTTAAAAAATCGCTTTCTCGACACATGTGCGGGATTAATTTTAAATTAATTTCTTCCACTTATGTTAATTAAAATTTTAAAAATGCATTATATATTTTTAATTATAATAATTAATAATTAATAACTAGGTTAAATTAATTTTTGACCAAAATTTATAGGGAATGTAGTAAAAATTAATTATTGCAATTATGGTAAAAAGGGGTTTACCTGGGGATAAACTAAAGAGATAAGGGTAAAAATTACCTATACACTAGTAAAAAATATTTTATGGACATATTTTGGCCTTATCATGTCTATGGTTTTAATTTTATTTATTTTGGACCCTTTTTTTCATGTCATAATGAAGAACTCAACTCTATTCAAAAAGTCCAAGTGTGTCATCTCCCCACATATAGAGGCCACCCAATCTCTTTCCTTATTAAAGATTTCAAGAAAATTTGGTTAGGAAAAGACCAACCCAAATAACCTATAAAATTCCCCCAAATCATATTATAAGCCTTATTTTGGGCCTAAAGAGATCCTAAGAAGTGTTTTAGTGCAAACCTAAAGAGGATACCTGAAGCAAAGGGAATGGTCATCAATTAATATTTTCTTATTTCTTCCTAATACCCATTTAATTATTTTTATATAATAATTATATAATTAAATAAGTGTATTATACATACTAAGATGTTTTTATGATAATTTTAGGGCTTAAATTCATCTTCATTTCCATAAAATGCGTTACGAAATCATCAATATTGTGTAGGGCAGACCACCTCCTGGTGAACTGATTTGTTTGTTTGTCCATTACCACCTCTCAAAGTGATTAATAATAACTTTTTATTATAAATTATATATATTATTTTTATGAAGTTATTATGGTTATTTAATTTTTATCTCACACATGCCTTTATGCATTCTATTTTTTGGGAATATGATAACATCATTCATGTGTACAGAGGACTACTACCTCACAAAATGATGTGATTCATTAATGATAAACATGGAATGTATTAAGGATGGATTTAAAAAAATATGCGATTTATATGGAATAAAAATAATTCCTATATTATAGTATATCAAATTTTTTTCTTTCAATTCTATAATAAAATAGAAACAATGTTCATGCGTACGTACGACCTACCATCACCAGGAACGATGTGTTTCATTTACTATTTCTATATTTTAAACATTGTTATAAATAAATATATAATTAATATATATTATATTTATATCGTGGTTATCATTACAGATATGATTAAATCATTCTTAATTTAAGATAACCAAAAATATAAAAAAATCAAAACATTTACAAAAAACAACGTGGTTATTACCCAAAATGTATCATTAACATGGAGCCTTTAATAAATGGGTAATAAAAGGTAATAAAAATATATATAGTATGATATAAATGAATATTATATTTTAATATACGTATAATAAACATATATTTATTATAAATGAGGTTATAATGTGTATGATGGAAGTCAGGACTTAAGGTAAGGGATTTTCGCCTCACTTTTTACTTATGTGTGACACATCATATTCACTACATATTTATTTTATATGGTGTATATAACTCTCATGAATTTATATTATGATTCTTATACCAAAAAATATTGGTATTTAAATAACCATTTGGGGATCTAAAATTCATGGGGTTTATGGTTAAACTGTTACCAAAATGATAAGGTAATTAGGTCTCAATTTTCCGACATTGAGACGTACATTATGTTGTGCGCCTATATTCATTTATAGGGTGTATATACATCCAATTTAAAATGTAATATATTGAATTTATTTATAATCATGAGATTTTAAGTTCTATTTTATGTTATTCCTTAATGGTTCTTATGATTCAATATTACCAAGTGGTAAATATTTTATGTTACAATCTCATCATTTATCTTGATTGTTTATGATTAAGTCTCTTATGTTGAAATATCATGATCTACCTCTCAATAATTCTCATGAATTTTATTATACTATATTTATTAATTATATATCCACGTAATGGATCAATTTTTTCAATATTTTTTTCTTATGATAATTAAGAAAACAAATTTAAGAAAATTTGACTTTATTCCTCTCTTCATTCGAAAATCAATATTCTTCCAAAATAGTGTTTTCTAAAAATGTTTAAAAAAATATTTTTAAATGATATTTTAAAATCATTTCAATGATAATTATTTTGAAAATATTTTATGTTTAAAAAGGGTTTTATATTATTTTCACTTCTTCCTTTATAAATTTTCAATGTTATTTTCAAAGAAAAAGGGTTTCAAAATGTTTTATGTTTTAAAAATCATTTTTCAAATTAAAAAGGTTATTTTAGTTAAGAAATGTATTAAATGATCTTTAAAAATTATTTTTTATCTATGATGACTTACTTTGGTGTTACCTATTACTTATTGGGGATATTATCCAAGAATACCATTCGTATTCTTTCTCTGAACGGGTTGTGTTTTGATGGCATAGTTTCATTGGTTCTAGAATGATAAAATGCTTATAAAACCCACTTATTTTCTAGGGTTATGTTATGATGAAATGGTTATGAAACCTATATCTTTTTCATAGGTTATGATATAATGAAATTTTTATGATACCTATTTCATTTCATGGCTTATGATGTAATAAATATTTTGGATGTTGTGTCACATGTATGTATGATTTAATTATGTGAAATGTGGGACCGATATCTACCCCTACATCATTAGGTAAATATTTATATCTCATGAGATAGACAGGACTAGAATGGGGAGTGAACTAGATTTGGTAATACATGGTTGGAATGGGAAGTTCACCCCAATCAGTAATATGGGGATGGAATGGGGAGTAAATTCGATTGAGTAAATAACTTTGTACACTATGATGGTCTGGAAGTGAGCCTTGAATAGTATGGAAATTATTTTCTATTCTTATGTTTATGACAAAACTTCCATGTATTATAACAATTTTATGCATTCATAGATCATGTTATTTTATTACCTTATGATTCATGTCTTATGAAATACCAATATTTATGCCATGACTCAATGTTTTTAACATTGATTTTTTGTGTATGGTTTTCAAATGTTATTCTCATGTTCTCATGCCCATATTCTAATGTTATGCTTATGTGTATCCCTTGTTTATCATTACTAAGTATATGATCTCACCATTTCTTATGTTTACTTTCCCTTGGTTATGAAGACATGTATTATGTATGATATTTCTAAGAAGGGTTCTATGTTATGAAGAACATGGTGTGAGATGAAAAATATCACTTATGGACCAGTGTTTATGGCTCCAAGTTCCAAAAGGCGCTAAAATATTACGGTTCTTGGGCATGTGTTTGTGTAATGTAATAAATATTTAGAAAAATGATGTAATTTATATTTATGAATGTCCTAGGTCTCTATAGTTGGTATCATAGTAATGGTTTAGTTAACCATTCAAAAATATGATGATAAAACCTTAGTGAGATCCCTAAGGATATGACTATGGATAAGTATAAGGACGATCCAAAGTATTGGAAAACGCCCTGAAATTGTGGTAAAGGATAGAGAAAGTGGTTTCTTATAAATACATAACATTATGGATACTAAAATTGTATATGGCTCCATCACATATGTACCTATGGGTAAAAACCCCAACAAACTATATTGAGAAGCACTTGAATAGGAACTGGTGAATGAGAATGGGCCTTTTTGTACAACTACTTTCACACTCCTGGGGGATACACATTGGAAATTCACAAAATCATTACACACCATCATGATGGATTTAAATATAAGAAGGTATTTCCATTATAATAAAAGTGTGGGAAGAAACATATATTAAATTTTCTTAGGGGGACTAGTAAATGTTTTTAGTATGGAAGGTAAGTTAATTGAGAAATTTATTTCTGAAGTGATGGGAAGAAGCTAGATAACTATTTGAATAGAGATAAAATTACAAAAAATGAACCTACCAAACATCAGTGATTAAAGTGTAAGGAGAATAGTCATTATGCTAACCAGTGCCCAAACCTGAGGGTAAATGATTATGATTGACATCACAAACCTCTTAAGCTAAGTGATAAAGAGAAATCTCATGCGCTCACAATTTCTGATGAGGGGTGAACTAAAGACATGGTGAAAGGTGCACTTACCAACCACTCTTGAAATGCTAATGTATTATTTGACTCTAGATATACCCAATCTGTCATATCTAAATATTTTTCTAAGGGTATTAAGATGACACCATAACGATTAGATATAGAATTACCAGTAAAACCCATAAAGATATTATGATCATATCTCAAGTCTATGATACATCTCTGGATGACTTTGGGTGGGGGGATGTGCTTCCCATTAATCATTTCACTCTTCCTATATTTGAATTTTATGTCATCCTATATAGGGATTGGATTTCTCTTCATAAATCCCACATCAATTGTTGTGGAAGGGTAGTTACTTTTGATATTCTAAACAAACATATGATCGTCTATAAATGTGAAGATAAGTATGAAATTAAGATGGATATTAAATCCAATGTGTAGGTCTTAATTACCATTCATAATGGGTGATAATCTCAAATGGTTGGGGTGAAAATCAACATCAATGATATGCCTATTGTTTGAGAATTTATTGATCTCTTTATTGAAGAGTTTCCTAGCCTTCCACCAAAAATGAAGTTGAGTTCTCAATATATCTCATATCTGGATCCACAAAAATTTCTATGAATCAATATAGAATGTCCCTAATTTAGCTGTATAAAGTGAAAAATAAATTACAAGAAAATGTTGACAAGTGATTCATTCATCCAAGTGTGTCACCTTGGGGGGAACCGGTTCTTTTTTTGAAAAATAAATATGGATAAATGGTACTCTTCATTGATTATAGGGAGATCAACAAGATCACAACTAAGAAAAAGTATCATCTTCCCCATATTGATGACTTATTTGATCAACTATGCAGAGCTCAATACTTTTCCAAGATTGACCTTCATTTTGGATATCATCAATTATGGGTCAAAATGAAGATATACCCTGGATGACATTCCCCACAAGGTATAGACACTATTAATATATAGTAATGTATTTTGGTATTACTAATTCCCATGTTATATTCATGAATTTAATGAATATAGACTTTATATATTACCTTGATCATTTGTTGGTAGTCTTTATCGATGATATTCTTATCTACAAAAATAGAAAGGAAGAGCATGATGACCACTTGAGATTGTACTAAAGACCGTAAACAATGAGAAAATGTATGAAAAGTTTTACAAATTGTGAATCATGGTTGAAAAATGTTTCATTTTTTGGTTACATAATCTCAAGAGAGGGTATATCAGTAGACCCATCAAAAATGGGGGTTATTTATAATGGCTAAGACCTCTCTTGTCCATTCCATTGTGAAAATCTAATGTATGAGGTGTTTTAGGAGGTCAAGGTGACTTATCCTCAACATATTTCTAAATTTCAAGTTCTATGAACAATGATTCCAGTTATTTGAACAGTGTTATCGGTAGCCTTATGTGAACAGTGCATCAGTAACCTTATGTGAATGGTGACATCGATAGCCTTATTTGAATAGTGCAATTGTAACCTTATGTGGACACTATCATTGGTAGCATTATATGAACAATGAAACGGTAACCTTACGTGAACAGTGTCATCGGTAGCCTTATGTGAACAGTGTAATGGTAACCATATGTGAACAGTGTCATTGGTAGCCTTATGTGAACAGTTCAATGGTAGCCTCTATTTTTCTTCGCCAAATTTTTCGTTCATGAATAGTGTTTCCATAATGGTGAGGTTCCAACGATATCCTCTTTCCATTTCCAAATTTTGAGTTCATGAAGAGTGTTTCTAGAACAGTGAGGTTCCAACAGTATCCTTTTTCCATTGCCAAATTTTGAGTTTGTGAATAGTGTTTTCAGAATGGTGAGGTTCCAACAGTAGCCTCTTTCCTTTTCCAAATTTTGATTTCAAGAACAATGTTTCCAGAACAGCGAGGTTCTAATGGTAGATTCTTTCTTTTTCCAAATTTTGAGTTCATGAACAGTGTTTTCAGAATGGTGAGGTTCCAATGGTATCCTCTATCCTTTTCCAAATTTTGAGTTCATGAATAGTGTTTCCAGAATGGTGAGGCACCAATGGTAGCCTCTTTCCTTTTCCAAATTTCAGGTTCAAGAATAGTGTTTCCAAAATAGTGAGGTTCCAACAGTACCCTCTTTCCTTTTCCAAATTTCGTGTTAATGAACAGTGTTTCCAACTTCGAACAGTTTCACCCCTTTGACGTTTCCTTTGACGTAAAATGCATTTAAGGTCTCATTTTAAGGACTCTAAGTCCAATTCAAAGGCTATAACTCCTATATAAATTATTCTTAAGGCCCCAGATGCTTTTACTTGGTAAAATCGTGTGGTTTAATGTGATCTGCCTTTAATGGAAAACCCATCGTATCTTAAACTACTACTCCGTTAAATCTTCTAAAGAGATGAGATATCTTCCTCCCTAGTTCTTCTTCCTTGTTCTCGGGTGTGAGATGATCGAACCTTCCATTCCTTCCTATAAGAGTTGTGTGGTAAAACCTTCCTCCTTGTATTGGTTCCCCTATGTTTTTGAAGTAACCAAGCAGTATCGATCAATCTTTTATATAAGGTATGATCTTTCTTCATTCTTTTGGGTTTATCTCCTTCTGTTTCTCCTTGACATTTTTATTGAATGCTATCTCCATGTTCCTAAAAGGATTTTCTTGGGTGTTGACCGGTGTGGTGGTGTCTCTTCATCCTCAGGTGGATACAGTCATCACGAGGGGAGGTGATCATAACACGTTGTGTGGCTCATTCTCGTATAAAGAACATCAAGAACTGTTTAAGGTAGGGGTTTGTTACTTCTCTTTTATTTTACATGGAATTGTAGAGTTAGCATATTTTATCCCACTGTATCACAATGTAATTGGCATAATAAATATTTGAACCTGATAAATAAATTGATACCAATCGTATGTTATTTCCTCATGATTTTCTAGATATTATGATATCTATGCTTTCTTTGTTTAGATTGTCATTCTTGATGGAAATCGGTAATGAACGTAAATATGGAATTAATTGATAATTGTTTGGATAATGATAAAGAGTAATGTGAATAAATCCGGTTGTTGTTGTTGTAATTTTATGTTAATCAAATTGATGCATTAAGAATGTTTAATCAAATTTTGATACCTTACTATTTAGGTTTCCTGAAGTTGGAACCTACAAATAATAAATTAGTTAATCTAAGATGGATTAAAAAACTACTTGTTTGATAAAATATAATTCCTTGTAGGTTTTCAAGTTACCCTATTGCTTGTTTATGGGCCAAGATCCCAATTGATATGATGTTTGTATTCCTGCTGCTTGTGTTGTGATGTGGTCCCGGATGGTTGTTGTGATATGTGGTGGAAAGGAGGCCTATTGGTTGTGGCAGTAGTTGACGCAAAGAGTGGTGAGATGCATCATTTTATTCATGTGTGTGTCAGGGAGGACACGAGGGATGATGAAACCGATTGGATATGAATGTTTGGATGCTTGATGATTCTTATTGTTTTTTTATCTTCTTTACATTCCCCACTGCTCAAGGAAGATGATCTTGCTTACCCTACTTTTGAAAGGGGCGGAGATACGCAGGGTATGCTATGTTCTTTCAATGTTTAACTTATCAAGGGAGGATGGGTATATGCTCTTTCTATAGGCATAAAGGACATGACGGGTAGTTCATCTACTCACCATGTTGAGCCCCCTTGTGTTCAGTAACATAGATTGTTTTTCAAGAATGCATGGGAATATAAGAAAGTAATTTTGTAAATAAATAATTGAACAAATGATGTTAACCCAAGGGATGGAGTGTGTTGGGATGCAATGTTGAGGTTACAATTTAAAGGGACAGTGGACTTTGGGTGTGATACTAATGAAATTTAATGTGGAATTGTTAATGATTAATTAAAATTTAAAGAAATAATTAATGTAATGTGCAACTGATAAGAAGGGAATGAAGTAATGTAATAAGGATATTTACATGGTTGTGTACTTATAGGATACCTATTCTTAGAATTGGAATTTGGGAGTCCGAGAGACATTAACTATAGTTGATTCTGAGAATACATTATTCTCATAGTGTGGTTGTGAGCTAGGGTATATTCTGTACATTTTGTGATTCTATATTCTAGTCCACCCTGTCAGTTAGGGTGACTGACACCTCATGGATTCTGATCCCTGAGGGGTGTTTTCCCCAACATTTCAGTGGGAGGATGGATGACTGACTACCCCCTTTGGCCCCACTCTCTTCTCTTTGTAGTTACTTGTGCTGGTAGGCACAACAGTTATTTATCCCTAAATATGTGTGTACAAGGCTGTAATGGCTTGTGGTTATTCACACACATATATTATGGATATGTTTTTCTATGGACTACTATATGTGTAACATGTATAGGCTATTATGTATTGAGGATCCTTACTCAGTGTATGGGCTATAATGGATTGAGGTTTAATACCAAACGTATGATACACGTTATGTGAGCTGTGGTGGCTCGTATAAACTACCCGGTTACTTTGCTTATGTGGACATGGTGGTTTTTTGTATGAGGTTCATGTTATAGTGATTTGCCCAGGTGTCTGCAGGCAAGCCTTTTTGGATAGAGATGCTTAGAACGTGTGACATTGGGGAAAAGCGGAAAACCAGCGGGGAAGTAGTTGCGGGGTACCCTTGATATTATTTATTATAGTATATACTTTTGTATGTGATACTTGGTGAGAGTATCCATAGTGAGGCTGTGAAATTAGTATACCGGTTTAGGTGATGAGTTAGTTTCACTTGATGTTAAATGTGCTTTATCATGCTTTCTTCACCTTTGCCTGAGAGGCTTGGGAGAGGATCCTACTGTGTATATTGTTATACTCACACTATGTCTATATAAATAGTTTTTCATGTCACTTGAAGTAGGTTGGAGATCAGGCTGGTTTCTACTAGCTTTGGGGTTCAGGAGATGTCTAGGCTCTGTGGTGGATGCTATTTTTACTTTCCTTTGGGTATTTGTAGTTCTTTTCCTTTCAGTTTTAGTAGTTTTACATGACATTGCATATGTGTACTTGGGATGTCTTTTACATTTCAGTTTGAGTTGTATTTAGTTGGTGTCTATCTAATCTCTCTCTTTCTCATGTATTCTCTTAGAGGGTAATACCTTCCATCTGTGTGCTTACTATACCCTCGGTGCTAGTCACCAACTCAGGGCCAACTGGAGGTAGGACTTGGGGGTCATTATCTCCCATCTCACATTGTCGATCCAAGAGGGGTACACCTTTTCGGGAGGGGGTTGTGACATAGTGGTATCAGAGGCATGGTTGAGAGATAGGTTGGAGTTTGGTGTTAGTCATAGGTGAGGTTGCATGGGTTAGTAGGGTAACAATGTCAGTCAAGTTTAGTAGGTGATGTAAACAATGAAGACCATCTAAGAAATAGGCATTTAGGGCCCCCTCTGATATGATGTACAAACCTTTAAGTTTACAATGGATACTAAATGAGGTGGTACTAGTTGCAGGGTGGAGACCAAAGAAAGGATCATGCTTCATACTTCCTAGTTATTATGTCTGAATGGGTAGACCTTGGGATAAGTTAACATAAATCTAATAAAAGAAAACAATTATTTAATTAATGTTGAGTCTTCCTTATTCCATTTTTAAAATCTTTAACTATTTTTTATTTTACAGTTATGGTTTCAGGTCGACGTCCTCGTCAGGATCGCATATAAGATGTCCAGTAGGTTGTGCCAGTAGATCGTTGCAGGGTAGAGGTTGACGACAATGACACTTAGAGGAGGACACTCTTAGAGTTTCAACACTAGAGTCTGCAAAACTATGAGGGCTCTGTTTTAGATGTAGTCACATAATACTGTTTGGAGGAGGTTGACATAGGCTTCAGTTCAATCAGTGCTCAGAAGGAGCACTCGGTTTCCTTTGTTGTGACAATGCAGTGTGGAGCAGTGAGGCAGTGGTGGTTCTTGTTCCTTGGGTATCGCGAGGAGTAAGAAATATCATGGGAGGAGTTCTGAGACAAGTTTAGAGTCATGTTTCTTTCTTCTATCACGAAGGCATCCAGTCTCTAGGAACTTCTTAACCTTCTATAGGGGATCTCTAGTGTGTGAGATTTTGGAATCTGTTTTAGGAACATTTTGCGATATGCTTCGGACCTTTTGTCAGATGAGGTGGTCGGGGTAAGTCATTTCGAGGAGGATTTGAATCCAGAGATCCAACGCCATGTCACCCCATTTATGCTGAAGACATATCATGAGGTTCTGGTGAGGGCATAGGTCATCAAGAGGAAATTAGACAAAACCAAATCATCACAAGAGGGGAGTATTCATGAATCCTCAGAAAGCAGAACTATGGCTCAGGGTTCCCAGTTTTTAGGATAGAAGAGTTTTCGATCGGCCGAGGGTAGGTCCCAGCCCTCAACATCGTGTTTCTCCGGGGGGGAAGTAGCTCTCAGGCCTATGCCATGGGATCATGCGCTTGTTTTTATTGTAGTGGTTGAGGTCATATGCGGTGAAATTTCCCATCCTTTCAGAGAAGTCATCGGGAACCAGGTGTTCCACTCCAGGTTCCTCCATTGAGGCAGTTCCAGCCGAGGCTACAGTAGTAGGTTTCACTAACTTCAAATCAGTAGAGGGTAGATTGAGTAGGCAGAGTACAGCCCTGTGACCCTCCTCAACCTTAGATAGAAGAGTGTGTCCATGTTGGTGGTCATCATCATGGTTAGAGAGGCAGTGGAGGAGGTCCTAGCCAGCTTTATGCTTTAGTGTTTCCAGCTCCAAGCGAGCCAGATGTCGTTCGAGGTACCCATTTAATGTTTTCTACCTTGGTGTATTCCTTTTTGATTCAGGAGTGACACACTCATTCATATCACCTACCCTTTTCCATGCTTTGGTACATGAGGTAGAGAGGCTTCCAATACCCTTGACATTGACTATTCCAATTAGAGGCCGAGCTGACTTGTTTGAAGTGTGTAGAGACTATGAGCTAGTTTTGGGGAAACATTGATCTTGGGGAGATCTCCTATGTTTATGAATACAACCATATGATGTCATCCTCGACATAGATTGGTTGTATTCAGGGAAGTATATCATGGATTTCTTCGGGAGGCAGGTTGTATTCTCTGACGCAGATGGAGAGCCAGTGGTGTTCGTTGGCGAGCGAGACACTTAGATGGGTCAGAGGCATGTTTCGTCCTTATCATTCATGATGGATGAGCTGATGTTGAGTTCTTCAGAGGTTTAGCAGTTGGAATTTTCTATGACCATATAAGAGTACACTTATGTCTTTCTAAAAGAGGTTTTATCTTTACCCCCTTGATAAGAGATTGTGTTTGGGATCGAGATACAACCAGGATCATCTCTAATATCTATGCCTCCATATAATATTGAACCTTATGAGTTACAAGAGCTACATGTACTGATTTATGGTCTGTTATAGTGTGGTTTTTGTTTGGCTGAGTGTGTCACCATGGGGTGCACCGTTTTTGTTCGTGAAGAAGGTTGGCGGTAGTTTGCGGTTGTGTGTTTATTATCGTCTCTTAAAAAATTGACAGTGAAGAAACTCTATTCTCTTTCACATATTGATGATTTATTCAATCAATTGAAGGGTTCAAGTTTGTTCTAAAAGATAGACTCGCAGTCAGGATATCATCAGATGTTTGTGAAGGATGAGGATATCATGAAGACTGCTTTCCATTATTGTCATAGGAATTATGAGTCCGTTGTAATGTCATTCGGTGTGATGAATGATCTAGCTATGTTCATGGAATTGATGAATGCTGTGTTCCATGAGATCCTAGGACAAGTTCATGGTGGTCTTCATCAACGACATCCTTGTGTACTCCACATCTGAGGAGGATCATACAGAGCATCTACACACCATTTTGGGAGTTCCTCATCAACATCAGCTATTTGGGATGTTTTCAAAGTGTGAGTTTTGGTCTCAATAAGTCTATTTCTTGGGTAATGTTGTGTCCCATTAGGTAGTAGTTGTGGATCAATTGAATATAGAAGTAGTTGTATCTTGGGAAGTCCCCAAGACAGTCTCAGATGTGTGAAGTTTCCTTCGTCTCACAGGATACTACATGAGGTTTGTAAACGATTTTTATTGAGTTGCAACTCCTCTGACATCTTTGAACATGTAGGATCAAATGTTCATATGGACTGATCAGTGGTAGTAATATTTCGATTATATAAAGGAGAAGTTAGTAAGTTCTCTAGTTCTTTGCCTTCAAGAAGAGGTTGTTCAGTTTGATGTTTTCTGCGATGCTTCGCATATGGGGTTAGGCAGTGTTCTAATGCAGAAGAGATCTATTTTTTCTTATGGGTTTCGGTAGTTGCTTCTCCATGAATGTATCTATGCCACCCATGATGTTGAGTTTCCAGTCAGGGTGTTTTCTCTGATGTTGTGGAGACATTACCTCATTGGAGAGTGCTTTGTGGTTTTCACCAATCATAAGAGTTTGAGGTATGTTTTCTCCCAGCATGACTTGAACTTACGACAACATCGGTGGATGGTTTTCTTATAGGAATATGACTTTGAAATGTCGTATACACCTGGAAAGCAGAATGTTGTAGCTGATGCGCTATGTCAGAAGCCACGTAGTGATGCAGTGAATGAATTTAGTTATTCATAGAGAGTTATATAAGATCTTTAGGCATTAAATATTGATATGGGAGAAGTTGGGGGAAGATGTTGTCTTTTTCAGATGAAGGTTCTATCATATCTCGTGGAGTAGGTGGAAGAGTCCCAATTAGAGGATCTTGAGGTAGAGGTCTGGAGGGACCAAGTTCTTGGTGGCGAGGCCCCTGATGGTTGGTTTGAGGATGAACAACACCGAGTGTTGTATCACAAAAGGCTATTTATTCCTATTTCCATGCATGATATGGTTCTCAGATTGTTCCATAGTTCTCCTTTAGCAGTCCATATTGGCATGAAAAATATGTATCAAGCCTTGAGGAGTCAATTTTAGTGGCCATGGCTGAAGCATGTAGTTACGGAGTTTGTGTCTGGATGTTTGGTCTTCCAGACGTTGACGGTCAAACACCGTGTTCCTGGGGGTCTGCTCCAGCTATTAGATGTTCCGTAGTGGAAGTGGGAGGACATATCAATGGACTATGTTACTGGTTTTCCTCAAGCTCAGGGAGGACATGAAGCTATTTGGGTGGTATTGGATCATTTAACAAAATCATCCCACTTCATAGAAATCAAGGAGTCAAGCTCAGTAAAAGTTTTTTCGAGGTAGTATCTTTAGGTGGTGGTGAGACTTCATGGAGTCCCAAGGATGATCATTTCTAATTGAGATCTTCATTTTACCTCTTGGGTGTGGAGAGGTCTCCAGCATGCTTTCGGTTCTCAGCTATGCCTTATCACTGTTTCTCATCCTTAGACAGACGGTCAGATAGAGCGGACCATCCAAACTCTTAAAGATATGTTGTGATCATGTGTCCTAGATTTTTGGATGTTTGTGGTTGATGCACTTACCCTTGGTAGAGTTCACCCAAAACAATAGTTTCACTCCACCTTCGGTGTGGTGCCATTTGAAGCCTTCTATGGCTGACCTTTCCGTTCTCCATTATGCTGAATTAGGGTCGGAGAGTCAGTAATTCTCAGACCAAAACTAGTGCCGAATATAACAGAGATGGTTTAGGAGATTAGTGAGAGGATGAAGACAGTGCAAGATCATCAGAAATCATATGATGATCAAAGGAAGAGACCCTTAGAGTTTGATTTTGGGGATCACGTGTTTCTTAAGGTGACTCCCCATCATGGGTAGTGAGGTTTTGGTCATGGGAGTAAGCTTTATCCCTGATTTTTTGGGCCATTTGAGGTGTTAGCTCATGTTGGAGTTGTGGAGTATCGAGTATCACCTACCCCATAGATGAGTCAGATACATGATGTTTTCCATGTATCAGAACCTCATCTTAATCTTCATGAAGACTCACACATCATTGATTGGAGATATATCAATGTTGATAATGATGTGACCTTTGAGGAGTGGCATTTGGATAACCAAGACATCAAATAGAAGGTGTTGTGTGGGCGTTCTATCCCCCTGGTTTGTGTCTTGTGGAGACATGGTGGCGTGGGGGAGTGTACCTGGGAACGTGATTCACAAATACGTGCTTAGTACCCAAAGTTGATTGATGTTTAACTCTTTACGTGTAACGATGTTCACTTTGTGGTTGTAGACCATTCGTATTTATGATATGGATTTCTTTGGTTGCTTCTCTTGTATTTCTCTCTTTTGAGAGGTATCTCGATGGGTGTTTGTTCAAAATTATTTTCGGTTTCCTTTCAGGTTGGTTTTGAACTCTTGAGGATGATAATGTTTTTGATAGATATATGATATAATGGCTTGGATCTCTCTGGTTCATTCCTTTATGAAAATCTATTGTCTGAGGTGTTTCGGGAGGTCAAGGTGACTTATCCCCAACACTTTTCCAAATTTACAATTCTGTGAACAATTTTTCCAGTCATGTGAACACTGTCATCGGTAGCCTTATGTGAACATTGCAATAATAACCTTTTGTGAACAGTGTCATCAGTAGCCTTATGTGAACAGTGCAATGGTAACCTTATGTGAACAGTGTCATCGATAGGCTTATGTGAATAGTGAAATGGTAACCTTATGTGAACAATGTCATTGGTAGCCTTATTTGAACAGTGCAATGTTAACCTTATGTGAATAGTGTCATGGGTAGCCTTATGTGAACAGTGCAACAGTAACCTTATGTGAACAATGTCATTGGTAGCCATATGTGAACAGTTCAACGGTAGCCTCTATTTCCTTTGCCAAATTTTGAGTTCATGAATAGTGTCTCCAACATTGAGGTTCCAATAGTATTATCTTTCCTTAGACAAATTTTGAGTTCATGAACAATGTTTCCAGAACGGTGAGGTTCTAATGGTATCCTCTTTTCATTTCCAAATTTTGAGTTCATGAACAATGTTTCCAAAATGGTGAGGTTCCAATGGTAGCCTCTTTCCTTTGACCAATTTTGAGTTCAAGAATAGTGTTTCCAGAATGGTGAGGTTTCTATGGTATCCTATTTCCTTTTCCAAATTTTGAGTTCAGGAAAAGTGTTTCCAGAATGGTGAGGTTCCAACATTAGCCTCTTTCCTTTGCGAAATTTTGAGTTCATGTATAGTTTTTCTTGAACAGTGAGGTTCCAATGGTAGCCTCTTTCCTTTTCCAAATTTTAGGTTCATGAATAGTGTTTCCAGAATAGTGAGGTTCCAATGGTACCCTCTTTACTTTCCCAAATTTCATTTCCATGAATAGTGTTTCCAACTTCCTATAGTTTCGCACCTTTGACATTTCCTTTAACGTAAAATGCATTTAAAGCCTTTTTTTATGGACTCTAAGGCCGATTCAAATGCTATAACTCCTATATTAATTATTCCTATGGCTCGGGACTCTTACTTGGTCAAACTACATGGTTTAATGTGATCCACTTTTAATGTAAAATCCAATGTATCTTAAACCGCTGCTCTGTTAAATCTTCTAAAGGGATGAGATATCTTCCTCCCTAGTTCTTCCTCCTTGTTCTTGGGTGTGAGACGCTCAAACCATGCATTCCTTCATGTAGGAGTAGTGAGGTCAACCCTTCCTCCATAGATTGGTTCCCCTCTGTTTTTATACAACCAAACAGTATCGATCCATCTTCGATATAAGGTATAATCTATTTTCATTCTTTTGGGTTCATCTCCTTTTGTTTATCCTTTCACTTTTTATGGAATTTTATCTCCGTGTTCCTAATGGTATTTTCTTGGGTGTTGATTAGTGTGGTGGTGTCTCTACATCCAAGGGTGGATACAGTCGTCACGGGTGGAGGAGATCATAACCCATTGTGTGGATCGTTCTCGTATAAAGAATGTCAAGAACCATTTAAGGTTGGCGATTCATTTCTTCTCTTTTATTTTATGTGTAAATTTAGAGTTAGCATGTTTTATCCTACTAGATCACAATGGAATTGGCATAATAAATATTTGAACTAGATAAATAAATTGATATAGATCGCTTTGTATTTCCACTTGATTTGCTAGATAGTGTGATATCTATGCTTTCTTTGTTTAGATTTTCATTCTTTATGGAAATTGGTAATGAACGTAGAGATGGAATTAATTTATAATTGTTTGAATTAAGATAAAGAGGCATGTGAATGAATCTAATTGTTTTTACTATAATTTGATGTTAATAAAATTGATGCAGTAAGAATGTTTAATCAATTTGTGATATATTAATGTTTAGGTTTCCCAAAGTTAGAACCTATAAATAATAAATCGGTTAATTCGAGATGGATTAAAGAACTGGTTGTTTAATAAAAATAATTCCTTGTAGGGTTTTGGGTTACCCTCTTTCTTATTTAAGGGCCAAGAGCCCAATTGATATGATATTTGTTTTCATACTTCTTGTCTTATGATTTGAGCCTGGATGTATATTGTGATATGTGGGGTCAGGGAGGCCTACTGGTTGTGGTAGCAGTTGATGCCAATAGTGGAGAGATGCTTCAGTTTATGCATGTGGGTGTCAAGGAGTACACGAGGGATGATGAACGGGTTATATATGAATGTTTGGATGCTTGCTGATTCTTATTTTTTATTTATCATCTTAACATTCCCCACTAGTCATGGTAGTTGGTCTTCCTTACCCTTCTTCTGAAAGGGGCGATGATGCCCGGGGTATGACACCTGCTTTTTGTGTTTAGCTTCTCAAGGGAGGATGGGTCTACACTCTTACTATATGCAGCAAAGACCCAATGGGTAGTGAATCTACTCACCGTGTTGAGCCCCCTTGTGTTTAGTAGCATAGAATGTTTTTTTATAATTCTTTGGAATATAAAAAATTAATGTTGTAAATATATAATTTAATAAATGATGTTAACCCAAGGGATGTAGCTTGCTACTACACAATGTTGAGGTTACAATTTAAAGGGACAGTGGACATTGGGTGTGATGCTAATGAAATTTAATGTGGAATTCTTAATGGTTAATTAATGTTTAAAGACTTAATTAATGTAAAGTGAAACTGATAAAAAAATAATGAAGTAAAATAATAAGGCTCTTTAAATGGTTGTGTGATTATAGGATACCTAGTCATAGAAGTGGCGGTCAAGAGTCCGAGAGATGTTAGCTGTAGTTGAGTATAATACTAGCTTATGACCATAGTGTGGTTGTGATCTATAATATATTATATACTTTTTGTGTTTCTATATTCTACTCCACCCCCATCAATTAGGGTGACTAACACCCTGGGGATTCTGAGCCGTGGGGTGTGTTTTCCTCAACATTCTGGCGGAAGGATGGATTGCTGACTACCCCCCTATGGCCCCACTCTCTTCTCTTGGTAGTTACTTGTGCTGGTAAGCACAATGTTTAGCTTTCCCATATATATATATGCGTACAGGGTTGTAATGTCTTCTGGTTATTCACACACATATATTCTGGATATGGTTTCCTGTGTACTACTATAGGTTTAATGTGTTTAGGCTATAATGGCTTGAGGATCCTTACTCGGTGTATGGGCTATAATTGCTTGAGGTTTAATACCCAAAATATGATACACGTTGTGAGAGATGTGGTGGATCCCAAAAACTACCTGGTTACTTTGCTTACATAGACGTGGAGATTTTGTTGCACGAGGTGCATGTTATTGTGATTCACCTAGGTGTCTGCGGGAAAGCCTTTTTGGAGAGAGATTCATAGGACGTGTGACATTGGGGAAAAGAATAAAACCAGTGGGGAACTAGTAGTGGGGTACCTTTGATATTATTTCTTATATTATATACTCTTGTATGCGATACTTGGTGAGAGTAGCCATGAAGAGGCTGGGAACTTAGTATACCTGTTTAGGTGACGAGTTAGTTTCACTTATTGTTCATTGTGCTTTAGTATGCTTTCTTTTCCTTTGCATGAGAGGTTTTGGGGAGGATCCTACTGAGTGTACTGTTATACTCAACCTATGTTTATATAAATTTTTTTTAGGTCACTTGAAGAAGGTTGGAGATCAGGTTGGTTTCTACAAGCTTGGGGTTATAGGAGCTGTCTGGGCTCTGTGGTTGCTACTGTTTTTACTTTCCTTTAGGTATTTTCAGTTTTTCCCCTTTAATTTTTAGTAGTTTTTCATCAAATTGCATATGTTTACTTGAGATCTCTTATACATATATTTGAGTTGGAGTTAGTTGGTGTCTATATTATCTCTCTCTTTCACATTTTTTTTCTTAGAGGGTAATGCCTCCCATTTGTGTGCTTACTATACCCTCAGTGCTAGTCGCCAAAGTGGGGCCTACTAGAGGGGGGACTTGGGGGTCATTATCTCCCTTCTCACATTACCGGCCCAGGAGGGGTACACCTTGTGGGGAGGGTGTCGTGACACTATTAAATGTTGGCCCAAAACAACCATGGTGACTAAGATCTGTAGATTTCTTGTTTTAGTTGGACATTATTGAAGGTTTTTGTATAATTTCTCATGACTATCTAGTCCTCTTACCAAGCTAACTCGGAAGGGATCCAAGTTCCTCTTGATAGATGAAAGTGGGGAAATTTTGAAGGAACTAAAGAGATGGTTAGTGAGTGAACTTATACTTACAGTTCCCAATAGTGGAGAAGGGCTTGTAATCAATAGTGATGCAACTAATAAGGGATTGGGTTATACTATTATGTAGAATGAAAAGGTTATAACTTATACCTCATAGTAACTGATGATTCAGGAGAAAAATTACCTAACTCATGATTCAGAGTTAGCCGCGGTATTTTTTTTCATTAAAGATATGTGGGAATTATATTTATGTAGAAAAGTGTGATATATATACTGATCATAAACTTTTGATGTATAGATTTACACAGAGGGAGTTGAACATGTGCCAAAGAATATGGTTAGATATGATTAATGATTATAATTTCTCAATACATTACCACCTTGGTAAAGCAAGCAAGGTGGCCAATACTTTGAGTATTAAGGACCATGTTAGCTTATCAATGATGATGACTAAAAAAGATCCAATATTTCTATATTTACGATGGATAGATCTATAAATGATTATGTAAGGGGAAAATATTATCATTATCAATTAATTTTTCAATCATTTATCCATGTGAAGATTAAAGATTCACAGAAGGAATATGTAGAGCAACAAAATAATGTTATAAATGTTCTTGATTTTAACCTTGATCATTGTTTAATGATAAGATTCATGAACTGTGTATGTGATCCTTCCATATAATACATGGAGAAAGAGTTATTAGATGAAGATCATAGATCATCATTCTATATTCATCATGGAAGTACGAAGATGTGTTGAGAGTTTAAAGAATACTTCTGGTGGGATGGCATGAAGAGGGACATTAGAGAGTTTGTATCTCAGGGATTGGTATGCCAATAAGCTAATACTGAAAGGAAATATTTTAAGGGGATGTTTCATCAATTACACATACCATAATGGAAATGAGAGAGGATTGCTATGTTTTTTTATTAGACTCCCCAAAACCTATAAAGGGAATAATGTTATATGGGTTTTAGTTGATAACCTTACTAAGTAAGAAGAATTCATCACTATCCGAGAAGACTTCTCCCTAGATCATCATTCTAGGATATAAATTAATGAAGTGGTAATGTTTCATGGAGTTCCACATTCAATTGTATCTAATCAGAATCCTTGGTTTACCTCAATGTTCTGGTGAAGTATTCAGCAATCTCTTGATATGAAATTGAGTTTAAGAATTATGTATTATCCTCAAATGGATGGTCAGTCTAAAATAAAAATTCAAACCAAAGAGGATATATTGAGATATTATTATTTGGATTCAAAGGTGGTTTGGATCAACACCTACCTCTGTTTTAGTTTTCGTACTACAATAGATTTCACTTGAGTATTCTGATGGATCCTTGTGCATCCCTATTGACGCTCCTTTCGTCACAGAATCTAAAGATCGGAAAAGGGAATATCTCAGCTGAAATTGATTCATCCTTTGAAGAAAACATCAAAAATCGACAAAGGCATGAACAAAGGATCAAAAGCCAATTCACCGCGCAAGTTTTACCACTGTCGCGCAAGTACACTTGCGCGACTACCTTGGTCGCGCAGGTGACTTGCGCGACCTAATTGGTAACCGCCCGGTAACCGCCCGGGGTCTTCTTTTGCCTATAAATAGACCCTGTGGGCCCCCCATTCGAGAGGATCTTTTTTCAGAAACTCGGATTGAAGCTCCCGACGCCCAAGTCTCTTCTCAAAGCTTCCGGAACACTTCTAAGGTAATTTCTTACCTAGAACGGAAGATCTAAAGAGAAAAAGGAAGGCCTAAGTGTTGAAACTTATCAAACACTTGCGCGCCTACTTAATTCCTTCAATATAACTTGCACGTCCCTCTTCTGGAAGAACCTCAAGAGGATGGTAAAGGGTTTCATAAAGAGTCTCTCAAGCATTTCAATACTGGTTGAAAATCGCGCAAGTACCCCTAATGTCGCGCAAGTATACTTGCGCGACCAATACTTGCGCGCCGCCGCAGGACTTGCGCGCCTTTCAAGACTTGCGCGCCCATATCTTTTTGGGTGCCCATCTTGCCCATTTTTACCCCTCTTAAGCCATTTCACCCTTCCTATTCAAGATTCAGTCTTCAAGATACTCTTCAAATCCATTTATGGCATGATTTCTTGATTTGACATCCTTATCTGAAAGGAATTCTGTGGAATACCTCTCAAAACCTAGTGATTTAAACATCTTTATGTCACCAAACATTGAGAGTTCATTCATTCAACCTCATCCTTTAAGATGAGAGAATCCTAACCTGGGTCTCCTTTTCAGGAATAATCCCCAGTTATAAAAACCTTTGATCTGGGCATCCTTCTTAGGAATAAGCCCCAATCAAGTCCTTTAATCTTGGGCATCCTCCTCAGGAGTAAGCCCCAAACCTTAATCCCTAACCTGGTTCTCCTTTTCAGGAATAATCCCCAGTTATAAAAACCTTTGATCTGGGCATCTTTCTTAAGAATAAGCCCCAATCAAGTCCTTTAATCTTGGGAATCCTCCTCAGGAGTAAGCCCCAAACCTTAATCCCTAACCTGGGTCTCCTTTTCATGAATAAGACTCAGTCATAACCTTGGGCTTCCTTTTCAGGAGTAAGCCCCAAGTCCCCTATCCTAGGATTCCTTCTCAGGAATAAGTCCTAGTCATAAATCTTGGGCATCCTTCTTAGGAGTAAGCCCCAAGTCTCTTAAAATTTCTCTTAACCAGTCATAATTTACCTTTGATTTGGGTTTTCCTTTTCAGGAGTAAAAAAACCCAATCATAAGTCCCCTCCTAACTTGGGAATCCTCCTTAGGAGTAAGCCCCAAGATTAGAGTATTCAAATCTCCATGAAGCACATATAACTTTATGGACCCTGTTCATGGATTTTCTCCCTAAAAGTAAATCCTAAACCTTCATCTATCTGGGCAGTCATCCATACATAAGCCCCAAACAAATTCTTATGATTGCATCTTTTATTGCACAATTGTCTAAATTTTTTTACCAATACCTCTTGTTTCTCACACCGACCATGACTCACGTGAGCTTAGAGTGTAAAAGTAATTATAACATTCATCTTTGAGCCATCAATCATAAACATCATAATCCATAACTCGAACTATGTGGGCTCTGATTCCTTTTCCAAAACAAAGGATACGTAGGTAGCCCATTTATGGGTTCGATCCCAACTTTGAAATAATCTCTGTCCTTCTGAATGACGATAAAATTCAAGTGCCCCACTGAGTGGCTTTAAAACCAGCCTGGTCATCATAATGACCAAGAGACTTTTGTATAAATGTTTTGAAGGATACCATTGACCAAAGAATCTCTAAACAGATATAGATGATTCTCTATTGATGAAAAACCTTGAATACATATAAAAGATTCTCTAAATTTCTTGCATATTTAATCATTGATTGTTAAAACTAAAGGAAAGCACATTTTATACTTGGTAATGTAATAAGGATTCACGAACATAACTTAAATCTATAAAGAGAGTCCCGGAGTAGACAATAATTCCCCTCAAAAAGGTGTGATGAGTCCGACCTCCCATCCTCTCGACCAATGCAAATTCCTAAGCCTCATTAGTCCATAAGCTGATGAGTGCCTATCTTTGGAAAGTAGGTCTAAACGGATGTGGAATCATTGGATGTTTCCGGTTCTACGAACAAACCCGTTAGAAACCGATCGGAACGTTTGAATCTCCCGTCCAGGAGGTCATCCCCGGATTCCGCGCGAAACAAAAATGGTGAACCCGACGTGAATCCTTAACCAAGTTAAAGTGATGTTCTTCTTATCTGTTAGGCCCTTTGGGCCAACAAGGCAATCATTGACATATGATCATCCAAAAGATGCAGTAGCCGGATTCATCTTGATTATGTCTGTTACATGGAACAGGCACTCTTTTTTCAAGATCTTCTACAAAAATGGCTTTCCTTAAATTCACCCCTGTGAATACTGCTGCTGGGAACACCTCTACTGTGAGGTCTGCTGATGTGAAAACCAATGCTGCTACTCCTGCTGGAACGTCATCCGTTCTGAGGATGACATCACCAACTCAGCGTCTTCAACGCTGTGTTTCTAATGCACTGGTTAAGGAGTACCGTCGCAACGGTACTATCCCAACTCTGTAGGCCGCTCGTCAAGCCCTCCATGTTAACAATTCTACCTGGTCATCCGGACAACGGCGACCAGCAATCAAGAAGCAGACGGTGCTGACTACCGTCTCCAACCGTTTCGGGTCGTTATCCCCGGAACGCAATTTCCATTCACTCCCTTACTCCGAGGAAGTGAATGAGCAGGTCCCGCAGGACCTTAATTCAAAAAGACAGGAGTCCTTCTCAAAGGCTCCCATCAACAATCGCCGCCAGACTCGTGCGGTAGTGCGCCCTCAACATGATGAGGGTACCGACTCCAGGCATTCAGCTCAGGTTCCTCGAACCCGAGCAGGCAAGATGAATCGCCAGAGACGGAATCCGGTTAACAATAGGCAGGTTGTCATCCCTGCCATCTCCGGAGAAGTCCACCAACCTAACTTGGTGGCAAATAACGAGCAGGCATACACACTTGTTCGTTTTAATCCCGCTGTCCAGCAGACTCGTCTGGCAGCATCAAGCCGATCCCGCCAGGCAATTCCGGCGGAGTACCATAGGTAGGAACATACACCTGCTTATACATCAGCAGTTAGTCTGCAGGCTCGTCTGACTACATATGACGGATCTCGTCAACCGCGTTTGGCGAAGTGTAATCAGCAGGCACATACACCTGCTAATACTAATCAAGCCTACCAACAGTCTCGCTTGGTAGCGCCCGGAGAAGTCAGTCGGAAAGTCCCGACGACAAATAGGAGGCAGACTCAACTCTCTGCCTCCACACTTGAGTACTGTCAGGATTCACTGACAGGAAAAGGAGGACATGAGCAGGCACATACACCTACTCCAAGCCCGGAATGGACGTATATCCCTGTTCCGGCGGCTGAAGTCACCAAACATATTTTGTCAATGGTGAAAGAGCAGAAGCAAATTCCTGCTCATATTCTGGATGCTTGCCAGGATATCATAACAGCTTCAGCATCATCTCAGGGACAGACACATAAATCTATCCCTAGCAGTGGAGTGACATATAAACAATTCACTCCGGAACAGACACACACATCTGTTCCAGTCCAAGAGGGTTATGGGGCATACTCCCCCATATCATACGGACAACCAAGTCAGGCACATACACCTGATTTGAGCGATGATTGTCAGCCTAACCTGACCATCTTTCCTGATCAGGCACATACACCTGCTCAGAGAAATCACTTTCGTCATCAAGTGGTTTCTAAAGCGAGTAAGAAGGCATCTAAGAAAAAGATCCGCCCAGCACAGTCAGGAGATCAAAGGCCAATCTGCAACAAGGCCTTGCTCGATGCTGGAGTTCTTGAAGCCCTCAGACATTTATCTGTCGAAATTCAAGATTCTACTCCCTCAGTTCCCAAAAACAGGAACATTAATCCCGAAGGTCTTCAACAGACACTTCCTCATGAAAACGTGCTTCATGAAAATTCGGTCAATCTTGAAGTTTCTTCTTCATATGAGAGCCACAGGAACCCTCTGTGTGGTCAGAAGGCCAAGGAGCAAGAGATTTCATCTTTTGCTGTAACCCATCATGATGGACCTCCTCATGGTGATGAACTTCGCTGCGAAAGTCCTCTCCGCAGTAGTGATTCACGTTGTCTCGAAAATTCTTCAGAAGGAAATGTAGTGACGAGAAAGCCCTCCTATCTCGAGGCACTTGCAAACGTAAAACCAGTCATGTCTGATGCTTTACTATCGGCAGGTGAAACTCTTTCTCCATCAGAAGATAGCCTGGGGTTCAGGTTATTCTCCGAACCTTCCCTGGGTCATTCATCTTCCAGCATGAATAGTGATTCCTCTACCAATCTTGTTGAATCTGATGAAGCAACAAGGAAACACCATCTCTGGTCCAAACAGGTAGAAGAATCTTCATTTAATGATAAAGAGGAAATGCTGAACATGAGGAAAAAACTGGCAAAAGGTGAAGTACCAGTCATGTTTTGGCCTTTGGCTGACTCCCAGTACGACATTCCAAAGATGTTGACGGATGATGGAATCCATGATATTAGTCTCAACATATGGAAAACTCTTTGTCAATTAAAGAAGAAGGTATTATCTTACGATGAATATGAAAATCATCTTAAGATAATAGAAGGGTTACAACGCCAGATTGATTTGGCATCTCTATCAGTCTCTCGGTATCCGAAGGCTGAAAAGCAACAGAGAACCCTTCAACGTTCATGCCTTGGCGCACTAAGAAGATTGCGTCAGTTAATTTCCAGTGCTCCATCTAATGTTCATATCAGGGGATGGGGTGTTCACGGAGCACTACATTTCACAGTGCTTTCCGGTCAGCAGAGCCCGCCGAAAATGGTCTCATGCAATGTTATTGCCCATGGCCGGCCACAGTCAATGGGCTTTGTTCATAATCAAAAGCTTGCTCGAGATCAAGCTTCAACTAGTTCCTCTCAAAGTCAAGTATATAGAGAACAGGTTGTTGAATTGCTCCTACATCAAGCAGACGAGAATATTGCACAAGCCTCTCGTCTGGAGCAAACACGTCATCAAATGACAGAAGTTTCGGAAATCATCCAACGGTCTGTTGAACCAGGTGATAAAAGTGGATACAGGTTAATGCATCCAGCTAATTTCTGAACTAAGATTCGCAAGATCAAGAGAGATTTTAAAAAGATCTCAGACATAGCATGTCAAGAGACACCCCAGCTTGCCAGACTGGGGACTTCTCTAACCCAACCCTCAGAATCAACGAATGGGATTCGAGGAGTTGAGCGGAAGCAACAGGAACACCCCCAGTCCACCGGACTGGGGACTTTTTCAAATCTTCAATCCCTCCCTCAGAGAAAGTCATTATTCTCTCGATTAGGGAATAAGACTCAAGAGGAACGAAGAGCCAAGATGTCAGGAGATTCTCTCCAAGTGACGGTTCTCCAAGAAATTCATGAGGGATCAAGTCAACGGAATGCCATGTCTTATCATGGACATAGAAGGAGACAATATCACAGAAATGCTGATAGAAAGGATTCCATGCAATATGCATCCATTAATGTCATCACTGCCGTTGCTGCTGATTCACCAGATGAGGCTCAATCAGAGGGATCAGACGAAGAGGTTCCTGCTCAAGAAGTCGCGCACACAGACCTAAATGAAGAAGGTGTGCGCACACGTAATCAAAGGCTTACCCAAAATCTGGGTATTCCTTCAAGTAACCCACTTCCCCCTCTCCGAAAAGGATCCAATAAGGGGAAAGGAAAGAATCAGGTTACTTCTCACCCTTCCTCTGAAGGAGGTCAATCGCTATCATTAGAGCAAAGGTTTTCACAACAGGAGGAAGAAATGAAAGAATTAAGAAGGTTGAATGCAGAACTACTCCAGAATAGTCTTCTTCTTAAGAATGCTGAAGTCCGACAGCCGAAGGAATTTGTTGTAACTACTGAGATGGATCAGGAATATCCTCCTTTATCAGTACACCCACAGAGGTCTAATCCTACGGGTCAAACACAACAACGGTTGGCAGCACTACCATTAGTTGCAGCACCAACCTCCACGGCTGTCCAAGCTCCATTCATTGCACCTACCCAAAACCAAGTTCAACCTGACGTTTCTCAAAAGTTAATAACTACTATTGAGTCATTAACAGCTCGGTTAGAAACTATGGAAGGGAAACGGGCGCAAGTTCAACCTGAAAAGAAAGTTTACCCTGAATGGGTAGATTCAATTTCTCCTCCATCCAGTTTTGGAAACCCTATTTTTCCTACTTTCAATGGATCAGGCGACCCTGAACAACATTTGACGCATTACGTGTCCTGTTGTGATCCTATGATGGGAACTCCAGAGAAACAAGAAGCAGTGAAACTCAGATGCTTCGTGCGAACCTTGCAAGGACCAGCTTTTGTCTGGTATACAAGCTTGCAATCCCGGCCAGTCATCGGATGGGAGGATCTTCGTCAAAAATTCCTTCTTCAGTTTAGCTCAACTTTGCCAAAAACGACAGTTTTCGATCTTACAAACTGCAAGCAAAGGGAGAAAGAAAGAGTCTCTGATTTCATTGCTCGTTGGAAGGGATTAACGTATTCCTTGAGTTTATCACTCCCTCAGGAGGAATTGTTGCCAATCTGTGTGGAAAATTTGTGTGATGAATTACGCACGCCATTGATCCCTGTGAAATACACAGGAGGGTTTCGAGACCTTACTTCAATCGCTCAACAGATTGAAGATTCCCTTATGCAGGCTAAGGTTAAATCTCGTGTAATTCCATCAGCTCCAGGAAGAAGAATGGGTAAAGCAGAAACTGCTACAGTTATGCTTAAACAGGCACCTGTACCTATTTCTACTTCAAAACCTTCATCTTCTCGAAGGGCTCCACCTCCTGAACGCCAACAACAAAGGCTGTTTCGTCCAAATGAACAAAAATATCAACGATGAAAACAATTTGAGGATATGAAGAGTAAAACATACTCTTTCCGAAGTGAGCAAGTTCCTGGTTACTTCATTTCAGCTCTGGAAAATAATTTGGTTCAATTACCAGTGCCGAAGAGACCAAACAAGGAAGGAGATGAAGACCGTCCCAATTATTGTCCCTTTCATCAAATGTTGGGACATCCCATCCAGGAGTGTTTTGTCTTTAAAGACCTCCTACAAAAGATGGTCGACTTGGGACAAGTCAAATTGAAGGGTTCTTCAGCTCATGTAGCGTGTATTACCGCTACAGATCCAGAGGAAGGAGGCGAGTGGCAGGAAGTCAAAAGCAAAACTGTGAAAAAATATGATGATTGGATGGTCAGAAAGACAATCAATCGGACCCATTCCATTTTGCGAACACAATTGAAGAAGCCAATTGTGTCTCCTACAAAAGCTGCAGTAAAGCCTCCATCAAAGGACAAATCCTCAAAAGGGCAGCGCAATTCAAAGAAGAAAGAGGAATCAGGAGAAGATTAGTATGTATCAAAGCCTAAATTGTCTTTGACTCTGGCAGATTTCATGCCATCTACTTCAAAGCCACGGGCACCGTCCCACCAAACGGCACAGCCTAAACAGGCTAACCAGGCAGAGTCTTTATCAGACGAAGAGTTAATCTTTGGTTCTGTTAATATGATTCAATTAACAGATTCATATTCCAGTCTTGATGAGCCTGAATTCCCTGTATCAAATAAGGGAACCCGAGGAAGTTCTAGAGGTTCAGGATATAGGGGAAGACGTGGATCTTTCCGAAGCCACCACTCTAATTCTACCCCTGCTAGCACTGTATATGCAGCAGAAACTCGTGGTAGAGCCCTTCAGCGAGCTCAAAAAGAACAAGCAAGTTCTTCTGCAAATGGCCAACTCAGCTTCGGCACAGTTATTTTGGAAGACCGATTAAAGGTTCCATCTTCTTTATCTCATCAAGCAAATGGATCTAATCAGTCTAATTTTCCAAAACCAAGGATGTTGCCAACTTCAATACAAGATGCATCAGCTTCCAAAGCATCTGCTTCCAAGGTACCTGCTAAACCGCATATTCCCATTGGGAAACGCAGGCCTCTAGATCAAAAGTATGATATATTGAAACACTTGGCCCAAGTACCATCCAAATTATCAATTTTGGATGCTTTGAATCTATCAAAAGATCTTCGGGAAGCACTCATCGAAGCTTTGTCAAGTCCTCAGGAGTTTGAAGCTGAAATTGCTGCAGCTGAAATTTATCACATAGAGAATAATCCTGCAGAATGCCATGCAGTGATATCTTTTACTGATAAAGATGAAGATGATGTTGTGCATGGGCACATAAAACCTTTGTACCTATCTGGCAAAGTCAATGGTATATATGTTCGAAGAGCTTTTATTGACAATGGTTCAGGAGTCAACCTCATGCCCATTCGCACACTTCGTCGATTGGGCCTCACGGAATCTGATTTATCTCCTTCTACCATGATGTTGCAAGGATATGATAAAAATGAACAAGAACCACTGGGAGAAGTTACGCTCAGAACTCAGTTTGGAGATCTTGTTTCCAATTCAGATTTCATGATTGTTGATCAAGACTCAGCTTTCAATATCTTGCTTGGAAGACCCTGGTTACATCAGCATGCAACTATTCCGTCATCATACCATCAATGTCTCAAATACTGTTTCGATGGTCAAGTTGGAACATTGTATGGTGATAAGGCCCCGTTCAAAACATGTGAGTCTCAATACATTGAGGCGGAATTTTATCACATGAAGGGAAGAGAAAAATCTACAATGAAGGGAATTACCAAAGTTAATGCTCCATATGGTTTGGAAAAAATTCCAATAAATCCATTTTCACATGTGAGTACAGATTATGTGTTACCTATCAGTCAAATTGACAAAATAGGCCCAAATCAAAATACTCTTATGGAAAGATCCATAATGTCAATTACGGCAATCGAGCCAGACAACATGGGAGAAATTGGTAACTTACCAAGCAGTGATGAAAGCATAAGTGGTGACGTTTTCATTTCGTCTGCTGAAATCCAACAAGTCTATACTTCGCTAATCAGGCCAGAAGAAGTTATAGAAACACCAGAGGTGAATGTTGATGTCGATTCTCAATCCATCATCTCCTCTTTATTTCCCAAAGAAGACCCTTTTTCATCAATAGGGTCGGAAATGGAAGCTTCTTCTTCAAAATGTGAAAATTTTGACATCTCTTATGATCATGAGAATTTCGTTTTTTCATCTACTTTGCAAGTAGAAACGGAAGAAATAACACATGATGAAGAGGAAGAGGAAGATCTTAGAGATGCTCCTCCAGCATTTGAAGAGGGTATCTCTACCACTGTGGATGAACTCAGAGAAGTAAATCTGGGTACAGAGAAAGATCCACGCCCCACTTTAATTAGTGCGGCCATGACCCTTGAAGAACAAGAGATGTATATTTCTTTTCTAAAGCAAAATAAAGATATTTTTGCTTGGAATTATACAGAGATGCCTGGCCTTGATCCTGATGTTGCCACCCATCATTTGGGTTTTCCAAAAGAACATCGAGGATTCAAGCAAGCCGCGAGAAGAACACACCCAACCTATGCTTCCAAAATCGAGGCTGAAGTGGATAAGCTTATCAAAGATAACTTCGTCAGAGAAGTTCAATATCCCAAGTGGTTGGCTAATATTGTCCCAGTAAAGAAAAAGAACGGAAAAATTAGGGTTTGCATCGATTTCAGAGATCTTAATCGGTATTGTCCCAAAGATGATTTTCCTGTTCCGATTACAGAACTCTTAATTGATGCGACGGCTGGCTATGAAGTACTTTCTTTCATGGATGGATATTCTGGATATAATCAGATCTGAATGGCCCCAGAAGATGAGGAATATACAGCCTTCAGAGCTACTCAAGGTGTGTTTTGTTACCGGGTGATGCCCTTTGGTTTAAAGAATGCAGGTGCAACATATCAACGCGCCATGCATCGTATCTTCAAACCTTTTCTAGGGAAATTTGTTGAATGCTATGTAGATGATTTGGTGGTTAAATCCAAACAACGTTTTGATCACTTGGCTGATTTGGAAATCATATTCCACAAGCTTCGACAACATAATTTGAAGATGAACCCCTTAAAATGTGCTTTTGGGGTAACCTCAGGAAAATTCCTCGGCTTTGTTGTACGCCATCGTGGTATTGAAGTCGATCCTGAGAAGACCAAATCAATCCTTGGTATGTCACCTCCTCAGAATTTGAAAGAATTAAGAGGACTTCAAGGACACTTAGCCTATATTCGGCGTTTCATCGCCAATTTGGCAGGCAAAAGTTTACCTTTTACCAAATTATTGAAGAAAGGAGTCACTTACCAGTGGACTGAAGAATGTCAAGAAGCATTTGATGTTCTCAAGAAATACCTCTTATGTCCACCAGTACTCATGCCACCTGTTGAGGGTAGGCCTCTTATCCTCTATGTGACAGCTTTAGAGCGATCATTGGGTGCCTTTCTCGCTCAAAAGAATGATGCTGGGAATGAAAATAGTGTCTACTATCTTAGTAGAACTATGCTTGAAGCAGAAACCCGGTATTCAAGTATTGAAAAATGCTGCCTAGCATTAATCTTTGCAGTTCAGAAACTGAGACACTACCTGCAATATCACGAGGTCCAATTGGTATCTCGTAATAATCCACTCAAATTCATCCTTAGTCGTCCAATGATTACAGGACGTCTGGCAAGGTGGGCGGTTATTTTACAGCAGTTCGACATCCAGTATGTGTCTCAAAAGGCAATTAAGGGCCAAGCTCTGGCTGATTTCCTGGCTGAACACCCTTCAGTGGAAGACACGTATTCAGATATCGAACTCCCTGATGAGGAAGTTTTTTCTATTCAAGAGAGTCCTCAAACATGGGAAATGTATTTTGATGGTGCTTCTAGAAGTCCAACAGGGAAGAAAATGGAAAATCCTAAATTCAACAAAGTTGGTTTAGGAATTGTGCTCATTTCTCCAGATAAGGCAGTGTTACCTTATTCCTTTTTGTTGTGGGAAGGTGGTACCAATAATGAAGCTGAATACCATGCTCTCATTGCAGGCTTGGAGTTAGCACTTCAATCACAAGTGAATCACTTAAAGGTGAAAGGTGATTCAGACCTGGTAATCAAACAAGTCAATGGGGATTATGCCATCAGAAAAGAAGAATTAATCCCTTTGTATGATTACGTCAGAGAGTTAATGTCGGAATTCCCTTCAGAACCGACGTTTTCTTATGTCCCAAGATCACAAAATGCTCAAGCTGATGCACTGGCTAATATAGCCACAGCTTTAGCAGATCCAAATCGGGACGAGACAACCATCTGTATTGCCCACCGTCGTGCAATTTCACCTTATGTTCAAGTCAGAACAGAGGAAATTAATGAAATTAGTCCCATTCCTGAACCATATGGTCATACTACAGGATGGATGTCACCTATCAGGGAATACCTTCAAAATGGAACACTTCCACCTGATAGAGCCGAGAGAGAACAAATTCGGCGACGTGTGGTCAATTTTACTCTTTATGATGGTCCAAACCACCTCGAGAAAATTCTCTACAAACGTGGTTTTGATGGAGTTCTCTTCAGATGTATTGATGGTGAAGAGACAATGGCTGTCATAAAAGAAGTGCATGCAGGAGTCTGTGGTGCCCACCAGTCTGGACATAGATTGTCTGATCAAATTCGAAGGCTTGGATACTTCTGGCCTTCAATGATACAAGATTGTGTTAATTTCACAAAGAAGTGTCATTCATGCCAAGTATATGCCAATTTCATTCATCAACCTCCAGAGTTGCTTCATACAGCTAAATACTCATGGCCATTTTCCACATGGGGAATGGATGTGGTGGGACCTTACCCTTCAGCTACGGCCAAGCAGTTTAAGTACATTCTTACTGCTACTGATTTCTTTTCCAAATGGGCAGAGGCAGTACCTCTCAAAGAAGTCAGTTCTAAATGCATTGTTAGCTTCATCAAGTCTAACATCATTACTAGATTTGGTGTCCCTCATACCATATTGACAGACAACGGCACCAACTTCTATTCTTCTGAGGTAAAGAGATTGTATCAAAAATACAACATTAAGTCCAACCATTCATCTCGATATCATGCAGTGGCTAATGGCCAGATAGAGGCCTTCAACAAGACTCTTTCAAATATACTGCAAAAGATGGTGGATAAAGATAAGAGGTCATGGCCTGATAAACTCTATCATGATTTATGGGCTTATCGGACTACCACTCGCAATGCAACGCGGTCTACTCCATATTCATTGGTATATGGAACAGAAGCAGTCTTGCCAATTGAAGTTCAATTGCCCTCACTCAGAATAGCCATTTGTGATCAGTTATCAACAGATGAGCAATCACAAAAGCGGTTGAATGAATTGGAACAGTTAGATGAGAAAAGATTGTGCACTTTGCACCACTTGGAAATCTATCAGAATCGAATAGCACGAGCTTTTAACAAAAAAGTTCGTCTTCGTTCATTCATTCAGGGAGAATTGGTATTGGTTCTCAGAACACCAATGATACCAGGAAAGAAGCCTCCCAAGCTTGAACCAAAATGGGATGGACCTTATTCAATACATAAGGTCTACTCCAATGGAGCGTATTCTCTGATTTCAATGGATGGAGAACACATCACGACTCCAACTAATGCCAGATTTCTGAAGAAGTATTTTGTATAAACACAAAATATTGTTCCCAGAACCAAGACTCTTACATTTGGTTCATACAGAAATGGTCCAGTATGACCTTAAACTACAACTTCGTCCAACATGACATTAAACTGTGTCACACTTCTGTCCGAGATGACATTAAACTATAATACGTCCAGCATGACGATAAACTGTACGGTCCATGCATATGACCTTAAACTATTCGCACTTATGTCCCTGCAACATGACACTAAACTGTGCAGCACCAATAGTCCTAACTGCAAGACTTTAAACTGCATAGTCCCTGATTTTGTCCTACATGACAATAAACTGTATAGAAGTTCCTATATTTTGTCCGAGATGACATTAAACTATATTGTGTCCTAGCAACATGACATTAAACTGTGTGGCACTTTCATCGTCCAACATGACGTTAAACTGTGTCAGTTACCTTATCGTCCAACATGACGTTAAACTGTCACATTGGTTACTAATATGTCCTACATGACATAAAACTGTATAATGTCCTATCTACATGACACTAAACTATATATGTCCGAGATGACATTAAACTATATTTTGTCCTAGCAACATGACATTAAACTGTGTGGCACTTTCATCGTCCAGCATGAAATTAAACTGTAAAAAATCCCCAGAACTGATATCCTCATATTGGTTCACCTTAGTCCTAGCTACATGACTTTAAACTGTACAGCACCAGTTCGTCCTTGCTATATGACGTTAAACTATACAGCAATGGTCCCGTATGACTTTAAACTACATCATCCCTGGTCCATGTATATGACCATAAACTATTTGCAAATATGTCCAGCAAGACGTTAAACTGTGACGTCCTAACTACATGACGCTAAACTGTATAAAAGTCCCTCACGTCCGGAAAGACGTTAAACTATATAATCATCAAAAGTCCAGCATGACATTAAAACTGCACAATCCCCCTTTCGTCCAATATGACGTTAAACTGTATTGTCCCCATCGTCCTAACTACATGACGCTAAACTGTACAGAAAGTCCTTGATATGTCCTACATGACATTAAACTGTGCATCGTTAAGGTTGTTATCACCTCTTGTTTCTCACACCGAGTATGACTCACGTGAGCTTAGAGCGAACATCAACCATAACACTCCCTTTGGGCCACTAACCATGTGTAAGTCCCAACAAAATTTTTTTTAGATCATTGTCCACAAGAACAACTTGGTCATTAATTCATTCTTTAATTGAACTACACGGACTTTGATCCTTGCCCTCCAGGCTGGGTATGTAGGCAACCTCTCAGGGTTCAAGCCCAAAGAACAATCTCTTCACATCGTTTCACCACCATCTCATATGATGATGATTTGTGAAACCGCCCTTGGAATCAATATATTTACATTGATTAACTTTCGTCCTTGTTATATGACGTTAAACTATACAACACTTCTGTCCGGTATGACAATAAACTACAATATTCTTTGATTTCCTCATTTGAAAGAGAACTATTATTGACATTGATTTTTCAATCATGGTTTTCATTTTTTACGTGCATACATGGTAATGCCTGAACTTTTTATCTCAGGTTAAACCATGATTGCACTAAAGTCCCCTTTTCACCCTTCACATGTACGAACCAAATTTGTACAAAGGGTAGTTCTAGAACTAAGTGGACTTGATTCCCATCCTTATGGGATACATAGGAACATTCGAGTGTCCCTCGAATCCAGTCCCAAGTCTTTTGGGCCTAACCCCAAATTTCACTTTCAGTCCCTTGGATGAAAAGTTTTCATGAAAACACACACTGTGTATTCATTATTATGGTCCGAATTCTATGACCCTAAACTAAGATCACTCATACTTTCGTCCTGCACGACGTTAAACTGCATTTCAAGAACTACGTATGGCTTGATTCTCATTCTTATGAGATACATAGTGAAGTCCAAGTTTCAATTCAGGACCCAGCCACAACATGATTATGGTTATCATTGACCTATGTATCTCTATATACATTGGACAATACCAATCATTATGTGTTATAATCCTAACCTTAAATATTTTCAGATCTTCATAACCCTTTTCATGACTTCTAGTCACAAAAATGTCAAACTTCTGAGAATTCTTTTGCCTGACTATGCAGCACGTGCCCATAGGTGGCCTTGCATAAACAGTCCACATAAAAGACTTGTCAGCCAAGAGATGCTATTTATTTGACCATGCAGCCAATGCCCATAGGTGGCCCTGCATGTTTTCAACCCCCTAACGGGTTTGTTAAATAATAGTAACTTCATTCTTGGGAAGAATGCCTCTTTTGTCCTTATTTGTCTTAAACGACAGTATGTAGGGATCCGAAAAAATAGCCATCCTTAACGTATTTGTCCCATATCCTTTTTCATGATCTGAAAGTATTCAAGTCTATGGTTTATTTTTCTTCCCTACGTTTGGGTCAGACCTTCGTAGGAGTGATATTCATCCAGTTCTTCGATATTCTTGTTTGGAAATATCTTCTCCATATTCAAGTACCTCTTTCCATACAACAAACTCTATGCTTTAGAAAATTTGAATCTCCATAAACTTTCACTGGCTTTTAGAACTAGGAAAGTAAATTTCTGAGAGTTCTTTTGCCTAACTATGCAGCACGTGCCCATAGGTGGCCTTGCATAAACAGTCCACATAACAGACTTGTCAGCCAAAAGATGCTATTTTATTTGACTATGCAGCCAATGCCCATAGGTGGCCCTGCATATTTCAACCCCCTAACGGGTTTTGTTAAATAATAGTAACTTCATTCTTGGAAACTACTTCTTCTAATGCTATTTATCTCTTTTTCATATCATTCCTCAGATTCAAATATTCTTAAGCCATAGTTTACATTTTTTCCCTCATACTTGAGTATGGTAAATATGTTTTCAGATAAATTGTCAAGGAATTGAATCCATTTTAATCCATTTTAGGTCAAAGCAATTTTGACCTTAAACATTAGCCCCTTTATGTCCGGCTTGCATGACTTTAAACTTCCCACACAAAAGACAGAGGAACTATGAATAAAAGTCAAGTTCCAGCTCACTAAATATACATTTTTTGTATGATTTAGGTAATATTGAGCAGTTAAAAGGTTCAAAGTTTGTAGGGTTATTTGTAATAATCCTAGTAAAAATCAAACTATGCTTACTAAGCCCATTGGCTTAAGTAAATTTGAAGCAGGTAATGGAAGAATGCAAGTACAAATGATTGAAGAAAAAAGTGTTTTTCATTGATACACAAGAGTTAGAAGGACATCCACAGACTGGAATCTCTTCTCTTTTTCAAGAAATTACAGAAGATTGTCAACATAAGTCTTCATTTGATGTATAGCATCCTGAGCCTTATCAACAGTTACTTGAAGCTCGTGCACTTGACCAGCTTCACTCATTTCAGCTTGCTGAAGTTCCTTCTTAGCATCTGCAATGGCTTTCATGCCATTAATATGAGTTTCATCCAATGATTTATTAAGCTGATCAAGTTCCCCAGTAACAGCATCTAACTGTTGCTGGAGTTGCACCTGCTGGACGACCTTTTCTTTGATTTTTTGCTTCAGATCCTTCATCTTGACAGCATAATTAGCTTCAGCCTGGGATATCGCAGCCTCAAATTCGCCTATGTTGACTGACAATTTCACTCTGGTCAAATCTTCGCGACTTGTCTGCATTTTCTCCCTCCTGAAAATAATCTGTTTCACCGCAGCATGGATCTTTTCATACCCAAAACCACCAAGTCCCATTATAACAAATTGGGATGACAATCGGGAAATTTTTTATGGTAGCTCTTCTAAAGGCACCCCCGATATGATGTTCCATATGTTGTTCCATGCCTTACGTCGTGAAAAGATGAACGCTTTGAGCATCTCTGGATCTGATTCAACATCTTCGTCAGAAGGGGGTATGTAATCTAGAATTAACATGCTTAAGGAAGTGCCTCGTCCTGCTCTTTCCCCTCTGACTTGGGCTTCTTCACTTTCAATTCCCGTTGGGGCAGAGGCTGAAGCCTCATCTCCGGATCTAGCCGTTACAGTTAATGGCCCTACATGATCAATTGAAAGATTTTAGTTGAATCTTAAAGGATAACAAAAGAATGGATTGTCTTGCAAATAAAGTACAATCACAAATATTGTTATCCCTTACCCAATGGTGGTTCAGCAACATGAGAAGACTTCTCCCCATCTTTCCCGGTTTCAACAGGATTTTCAAGATGGGTCTCAGGAGAGTTTATTGGATTTAGCTCTACTTGAGCTAATGTTTCTGCAATGATAGGGTTGACATCAGTGTCCACACCCTCTTTGGGCATTGGCAGTTTAGCAGCTTCTACGGAAGAAACTGCATATTATTTTACATCATGGTTAGAAATATGTTTTTTTAAAGAAAAATTTGGGCGAAGGGTAACACTCACGCCCAAGGTCTTCTAAATCACATGACAATCTAGCATGATCATAAAATTCTTCAAAAGTCATTCATTGATTCATCATTTCATCCAATGATACTTCAGAATCGTGGTTAGTCTCACCAGTGGGAGCATTTGCTACGTCTTCTTGCTGACTTATGTCCTGCAACCCCTGACCCTGGACAGCATCTTCAGTAGTGGGAGGGATACTGGGAATGGATGGTAGCTCTTCTCTAGGAGCAACCAAGTTAGCTTGAGTCTGTGGTTGTTCTACAGCACCCTCCACGACCTTTGAAGAAGGATCAGTCCCTTCCCTCAAGGGGGAAATTGAAGAAGCCCCTGCAATCCTCAGAAATATGAGTAACCATATGATTATGGGTATAAACTCATGATTGTTCGAAGGACTTACCACTGCTAATGAAACGTTTAGCTAAGGATTTCCTCCTTCGTTGCCTTGTCTTCTTTTGTTTTTTTGGAGTTTCAGTTGTCTCCCTTATTGGCACTTGGATTGGCGAATGAAAGGCTATGTCCAGTGCCTCATTCATGGCCTGCTGGCCTGGAGATATCTCGCCTGGTTCGCGAGGAGAATCAGCAGCAGCCCCAACAGCGGTACCACCAGGGCTATATTGTGGCGAAGGAACCCCGGTCCCTTTCTTTGCAAGCTGCAAGATGAAGAAAATAACTTCCTTAAGTAACAAAGCTTCAACTGAAATCAAGTTGCAAAGAAAATAAGGAAAGAAAACTTACATCTTCAGGAGCCACATACTCTTGCCACTCCTCATCTCCAGAACCACCAGCCCCCTCAGTGGTGCCACGATCAATCATTTCCTTCACCCTCCTGGTGATAGGAACCGAATTATCAGTGGCATATATGAGCATTTCCAGCTCTCTGATGTAAGCTCGCACTTCATTGGGGTTATCTCCATATTGAAGGTCTTTAGAAGCTAGAAGATATCCTATCCCAGGAAGTTGTAGGCCCTCACACAAATCCAGCCAGGCGGTCTCAGTATCACAGTATAAGCTCTGCCATAGCTGAACAGCCTCTGGTCTTAGATATAAAGGCTGTGAGGAAGGTCCTACAATTTTTGATTTTAATTTCTTCCCGACTCCTGCAACTACAGATAGAGAATAAGAAAGTGAGACTTATTACTTTATAAAGTAGCAGTGATTGAAGTTATTACAATCAAATAACTCACCAGGAGCTGATGGAGTGGGTCTTTTAACTCTGGCCGGAGGATTATATCGGGCACGAAACCGCTTTGCTGCCGGTTGTGCCTCATCATCCCCATCATGATAATCCGAGGAATCAGTTCTAGAGGAGGAGTCTGTTGAACCTATTTCAGGAGGAGAAGCATCACCTTCATGAGGAAGAGTTTCTTTCTCTACAGTCCTCTTCCACTTTCCCACTTGATATACATGGTGATTCAATATCCCTTTAGGGTATGATGCTATCCAGTATTCGGCATAAAATGTAGTCAGATAATGTGCCGCTTTTTCAACTGGTAGATCAAATACTGCCCCAGTCTTCTCTCTTGATGTCAGCAACCATAGTTGTCGTGCAACCATCGGATGTTGCTCTAACCTGACATGTACTGGAGGGGATACAACAATCTGTTGCAAACATTTTAATTGGCGTGCAAATCTATATGGAGCATAGGCCTCGCATATGATTTCTCCATCAATCCTGGCTACTAACACGCCATCCCTGCAAGCTAGCATGTATGCCCTCAAATCCAAAGGGGCTTTCCCATCATCAACAAACCGCCCAGATGGCGGACTTCCATAAGGAAAGTAGTTGAATTCCTTATACATGCTTAGTCTTACTTTTATGTCATAACCATTGACATCTAATGGAGCAATTCCAGAGAATGCTTGAACTGACGGTCTGAAAGAGCTTCCAGGAATTTGTAATCCATTCTGTACATTGTAAGTCCTGAAGTGAGTGGCGATCCATCCCCACAAAACCTGGAATGGTCCCACTATTCTTAAAGGAGATTTACCCTGGAAGACGTGAAGTAAACTCCTGTGAATCTTTGCTAAAATGGGGGTAGCTAACCCAACCATTTTTCCCTCAGCCAACTTGGCCGCAATGACGAAGGTCCCTGGCCTAACGCCTCCCTTCGAATCCCTGACCGGCAAGAGATAAATACTGAGCCACATTGCCAAGAAACCCGCCAGACGAGTTTTCTTTGGAATTCTTTGATTCACTTCATAGCCCCATTTTTCAAACTCTCCTACTTCTAGAGTTGGCCAGAATGTGCCAGGAGCTCCTCTCTTCTCAGGTTTTGGACAAGTGGTAGGACGTCTGGGCCGGGTATCCTTGTATTTCTTTTTCTTGGATCCTTTTTCCTTTGGCTCCATCTCTTTCTTCTCAGTAAGAAACACATTCATCCATTCTTCCGGATGGATATCTTTTCTGAAATGAGTTAATGAGGTCTTTGAACTCTTGAGCTTGTGAAAGATTTTGAATAATTCTCGAGCCAAAGCAGGAGTCTTCTCTGGATCATTCCAAGTCACCTTGGGAGGAATGAATTCATCATACATATCGCCCAAGATTGGAGCTCCTGAAATCTTGTGGACATCCCACAAACTGATACCTACTTCTCCATGAGTCAAGTGGAAAGAATTAGTCGCTGGACTCCAATGGATGAGTATCTCTGGCACGAAGATATCATGTTTGTAAATATATGTTTGCCCAACCCAAACAGCCTCATATATTGCATCTCTCTTCAGATCCTCAAGAAACTCTGCGCAAGTCTGTCGCACCCAGTATACCCACATCCAAGTTGGCTTCACACCTCCCCCAGGACGGAAATCCCAACTTTTCTTCCAGCCTTTGGATTGATCCATATGAGCATTTCGGAAGATTGAAGGATGACAATGTGGTTGAAGCTCAGGTGTATGTTTTTTCAGATCTGGTGTGCAAGGGCTATGATGCATCACATAAGCCTTCTCCACTGTTCCAGCAGTTTGAAATGATCCTCCGCCTGAGATATTTTCTGAAGCAAAATTGGTATAATTCTGAAACCAATAAAATGGAAGATAATTCTTTACTTCTGGAATAATGACTTCTTGCAGATGACCATGACCATACAAAGGTAGATAAGTGCAGTGAGGAAAGTCGCGATGATATTTCTTCAGATACTTAGACAAATCTGGAAGAGTGCTGTTTTTGACAGTATAGTAATCAGGGCCAATGATATTCATCATATCATCTATCCGCTTGCTAGCCAGTTCATCAATTAATCCAGGTCTAAGAGCCATTGAATCTGCACAGGAGTTGAATAAATTAAAATCTTAAATGGGTTTTATTTTTCATAAAATTTGTGAAAAGAATTTGAAAAAAATGGCTAAGGCATTAAGGCGCGCAAGTATGGAGATGTCGCGCAAGTGATAGATGTGCCGCGCAAGTTTTGGTCGCGCAAGTATTACTGCGCAAGCCCTATTACCTTGAGAGTAGCGCGGCAGCGAAGAAACAGTGAAAACAAGAGACTTGCGCGGTGAGAGCTCGAGAAATTCGGGGTCAGATGCCATCTACGGCCGGAAGCGGTATATTTATAGGCCAGGAGGCCTATCTGCACGCCGCACCCAGAGCGCTCAAAGCCTGCGCGACGCAGACTTGCGCGCCACCCACTGACGCTGAAAGACTTGCGCACCCTCCCTTTTCCTTTTGAGGAATTCAATTTCCTCAGAGTCAAATCCTAATTTTCTCTCCGGATCCAACTCTGAGGGGGGACTTTTGTTGACGCTCCTTTCGTCACAGAATCTAATGATCGGAAAAGGGAATATCTCAGCTAAAAGTGATTCATCCTTTGAAGAAAACATCAAAAATCGACAAAGGCATGAACAAAGGATCAAAAGCCAATTCACCGCGCAAGTTTTACCACTGTCGCGCAAGTACACTTGCGCGACTACCTTGGTCGCGCAGGTGACTTGCGCGACCTAATTGGTAACCACCCGGTAACCGCCCGGGGTCTTCTTTTGCCTATAAATAGACCCTGTGGGCCCCCCATTCGAGAGGATCTTTTTTCAGAAACTCGGATTGAAGCTCTCGACGCCCAAGTATCTTCTCAAAGCTTCCGGAACACTTCTAAGGTAATTTCTTACCTAGAACGAAAGATCTAAAGAGAAAAAGGAAGGCCTAAGTGTTGAAACTTATCAAACACTTGCGCGCCTACTTAATTCCTTCAATATAACTTTCGCGTCCCTCTTCTGGAAGAACCTCAAGAGGATGGTAAAGTGTTTCATAAAGAGTCGCTCAAGCATTTCAATACTGGTTGAAAATCGCGCAAGTACCCCTAATGTCGCGCAAGTATACTTGCGCGACCAATACTTGCGCGCCGCCGCAGGACTTGCGCGCCTTTCAAGACTTGCGCGCCCCTATCTTTTTGGGTGCCCATCTTGCCCATTTTTACCCCTCTTAAGCCATTTCACCCTTCCTATTCAAGATTCAGTCTTCAAGATACTCTTCAAAGCCATTTATGGCATGATTTCTTGATTTGACATCCTTATCTGAAAGGAATTCTGTGGAATACCTCTCAAAACCTAGTGATTTAAACATCTTTATGTCACCAAAGATTGAGAGTTCATTCATTCAACCTCATCCTTTAAGATGAGAGAATCCTAACCTGGGTCTCCTTTTCAGGAATAATCCCCAGTTATAAAAACCTTTGATCTGGGCATCCTTCTTAGGAATAAGCCCCAATCAAGTCCTTTAATCTTGGGCATCCTCCTCAGGAGTAAGCCCCAAACCTTAATCCCTAACCTGGGTCTCCTTTTCAGGAATAATCCCCAGTTATAAAAACCTTTGATCTGGGCATCTTTCTTAAGAATAAGCCCCAATCAAGTCCTTTAATCTTGGGCATCCTCCTCAGGAGTAAGCCCCAAACCTTAATCCCTAACCTGGGTCTCCTTTTCAGGAATAAGACTCAGTCATAACCTTGGTCTTCCTTTTCAGGAGTAAGCCCCAAGTCCCCTAACCTAGGCTTCCTTCTCAGGAATAAGTCCTAGTCATAAATCTTGGGCATCCTTCTTAGGAGTAAGCCCCAAGTCTCTTAAAATTTCTCTTAACCAGTCATAATTTACCTTTGATTTGGGTTTTCCTTTTCAGGAGTAAAAAAACCCAATCATAAGTCCCCTCCTAACTTGGGAATCCTCCTTAGGAGTAAGCCCCAAGATTAGAGTATTCAAATCTCCATGAAGCACATATAACTTTATGGACCCTGTTCATGGATTTTCTCCCTAAAAGTAAATCCTAAACCTTCATCTATCTGGGCAGTCATCCATACATAAGCCCCAAACAAATTCTTATGATTGCATCTTTTATGGCACAATTGTCTAAATTTTCTTACCAATACCTCTTGTTTCTCACACCGAGCATGACTCACGTGAGCATAGAGTGTAAAAGTAATTATAACATTCATCTTTGAGCCATCAATCATAAACATCATAATCCATAACTCGAACTACGTGGGCTCTGATTCCTTTTCCAAAACAAAGGATATGTAGGTAGCCCATTTATGGGTTCGATCCCAACTTTGAAATAATCTCTGTCCTTCTGAATGACGATAAACTTCAAGTGCCCCACTGAGTGGCTTTAAAACCAGCCTGGTCATCATAATGACCAAGAGACTTTTATATAAATGTTTTGAAGGATACCATTGACCAAAGAATCTCTAAACAGATATAGATGATTCTCTATTGATGAAAAACCTTGAATACATATAAAAGATTCTCTAAATTTCTTGCATATTTAATCATTGATTGTTAAAACTAAAGGAAAGCACATTTTATACTTGGTAATGTAATAAGGATTCACGAACATAACTTAAATCTATAAAGAGAGTCCCAGAGTAGACAATAATTCCCCTCAAAAAGGTGTGATGAGTCCGACCTCCCATCCTCTCGACCAATGCAAATTCCTAAGCCTCATTAGTCCATAAGCTGATGAGCGCCTATCTTTGGAAAGTAGGTCTAAACGGATGTGGAATCATTGGATGTTTCCGGTTCTACGAACAAACCCGTTAGAAACCGATCGGAACGTTTGAATCTCCCGTCCAGGAGGTCATCCCCGGATTCTGCGCGAAACAATCCCTCTATTGAAATGAATATAGATCTTAATGTACTGGAATGAATTTGGAGAAAGAAACTATTATGACCTAAGATAACTGAATAAATGGAAGAAAAAGTTACATACATTCATCATCACATCAGGGTATCTTAGTGTTTGAAAAACAATTATGTTGATAATCACTGACGTGATCTAGAATTTGATGTCAGTGACAAGGATTTTATAATAATTCCTCCACATAATAAGGTTAATAATTCGAGAAGAATGGGAAAATAAGCTCAAGGTATATCAGTACCTTTAAAATTATTGATTATATTGGAATGATAGATTATTTATTGGAACTTTCAAAACATCTCTCTCATGTACATGATGTGTTCTATGTAACTCTCATGAGGAAGTACATACCTGACCCTTCACATATTCTGAACACATAGGTCACATTACTGAAGCAAGATCTTTCTTATGAGGAATATCTAGTGGAGATTTTGGATCATATAGATAATGTTTAATGAAACAAGACCAATATTATGGTTATTGTTTTGTGAAAAAACCAATATTTTGATGAAGACATGTGGGAACATGATGATATAATGAGGTAGAATTAATCACATTTGTTTGTATTAGAGTGATGAATTTCAAGGGAGAAATTCATTTCCAAGAGGTAAAATGTAACACCCTTAGTTTTTATGAACCTTTTTCAATTAAATTAAATTTAGTTGGTGAAATTTTTCCATGCTACACTATGTTAATCTTCATTACATGAAACACTGGCATAGCTTTCATTAGACACAACTTTGAGTTTTAATAAAAGAATGATATATTATTAATATAGTTATTTAAAAATGAATGTTATATCCGAATCGTTAAACATATTATAATGAATAGTAATAACTTCTTTTTAAATATTATGTATAATGGTTTTATATAAATAAAATCTATCGATAATGATATACATAATTTTAGTTAATGTCTTTATATGTTTTGAAAATACCATTTTTTCAAAAAAAAGGCTTTTTATGTCTTATAGTGAACAATAATAAAATTAAATTTGACACTTAAAATTAATTTTAAAAAATAAATTTTATTTTTGAATTCATAATTTCAAAATTATCTTAGGGTTAATTTTTTTATTTTTATAAAAAATTTAATTTTTTGATGAACAGTAAAAAGCACTGAATATTATTTGAAAATTTCCTCTTCGTTTAATTTATTTATAATGTTAAATTATATTTTAAATTTGTTTTAAATTATAATTAGTAAAATTTTACAACTATTAATACAATTAATTTCATTAGAATAAATTTTACATTAAAATTGGATATAAAAACTTTGTAAACTTTTCATCATTTTTTCTTTAAGAACCCTCTTTCTCAACACATATGCGCGATTAATTTTAAATTTATTTTTTCCAAATTTGAGAATGAAATTTGGAAAAATAGATTCAATATTTTTAATAAGAATAATTTATAATGTATAATAATTTAAACTTAATTTTTTACCAAAATGGATAGTGAATACAGTAAAAATTATTTATTGTAGTTAAGGTAAAGTGGGTTTGTCGGGGGTTAAACTAAAAAGATAAAGGTAAAATTTACCTATAAACTTGTCAAACAAATTCTGGCCATATTTATACATCATCATGTTTAACATTATAAATTGATCAATTTTGGACCCTTTTTCATATGAAAAATGTAGGATCACTCAACTCTTTTAAAAATTTCAAGTGTGTCATCTCCCCCACTTATAAAAGGTCACCCACTCTATTCCCTTATTCACAATTTTATACCTCTTTATATCATCCAATCCTATCCTAAATTGTATCTAAACTTCCCTCCCTTAATTTTAAAATATTTATTTTGGTCATAAATCTATCATATTAATAATTTTAGTGCAAACCTAATGAGGATACCTGAAGAAGAGGCAATGTTCATCAATGAACATTTTTTTATTTCTTTCTCATACCCCTTTAATTATTTTTATGAAATTATTATATAATATCATAAATATATTAAATATACTGAGATGATTTTATGATTATGGAATTACCTACAATCATATTCACTTCCATCAAATGGGTTACAATATCATCATTCATGTGTGTGGTATACTACCACCTCGTGTACTTATGTCATTCATTTTTTACATTAACACCTCCAATGGTTGGTCATAATGATGGTTTTATTATTAATATATGATATATATTATTTTAATGATGTTATTAGGATTATTTAATTTCAATATCACATGTAACTTTATGCTTTCCATTTTGTAGGAATATGATAATGATGTTCACGTAAACGATGGACTATCGTCGCACGAAGCGATGTGATTCATTCATGCTATACATGGAATGTATTAAGGATGGGTATAATAAAAATTTGTGACATATATAAAATATAACTAATTCTATAATGATAAAATATCATATAATTTCCTTTCTTTCAATCTGATAATAAAATGGAAACACTGTTTATGCGTATGTACAGCCTACTGTCTCCAGGAACAGTGTATTTCATTTCCTTTTTATATATTTTATATATTATTATAAATACATATATAATGAATATATATTATATTTATATAATTATTATAATTTTTTATATTATTAAATAATTATTATGGTAATATAATCAACAAATATAACAAATCAAAATATTTATGAAAAACAAAGCGGTTATTACCTCAAACATAAATTTAACAAGGAATTGTTAATAAATGGGTAATAAAATGTAATAATAAAATAAAATATGGTATGATATATATGAATATTATTATTTAATATATTTTTAATAAACCTGTATTTATTATACAAAAGGCATGAATGAGTACAATGGACGTCAAGACTTAAGGTAAATAATTTATGCGTCAATTTTTACTTCCATGAGTGACATGTCGTATTCAACACTTATATTTTTATGTGGTTGTTTCTTATGGAAATGAGAATGACCTTGTTTTTTTAAGGTTCAAACAATCCAATCGGTTTCTAACAGGTTTATTCGTAGAACCAGAAACATACAATGATTCTATATCCATTTGTATCTACTTTCCAAAGGTAGGTGCTCATTAGTTGTGGATCGATGAGGCTTAAGAATTTGCATTGGTCGATAGGATGGGAGGTCAGACTCATCACACCTTTTGGGGGAATTATTTTCAATTTTAGGACTCTTTTATAGATTTGAGTTATGTTCGTGAATCCTTATTAATATACCAAGTATGAAAATGATTTTTCCTTTAGATCTGAAAATCAATGATTGATATGTATGAGATTTAGAGAATATTTTATATGTACTTGAGGTTCTTCATCGATAGAGAATCATCCGTGTTTATTAGAGATTCTTAGTCAATGGTATCCTTCAACACATTATATAGAAATCTCGTGGTCATTATTATAACCATACTGGTTTTAAATACACTCAGTGGGGAACTTGAATTTTATTGTCGTTCAGAAGGACATGGATTATTTTAGAGTTGGGATCATACCCGTAGATGTGTTACCTATGTATCCTTGTTAAAGAGGAATCAAAACCGACGTAGTTTAGGAATTAAGATATAGTTTAACGTCATACGGGAAAGATGATAATTAATGGGATATGGGCTTGAACCTTGGAAAGGATTCCTACGTACTCTACTTTTAAGGTAGAGATCAAAGTCCATGTAGTTCGAGAAAGAAGTGTGAGGTATATGCATGATTAATGGCTCAAAGAAAGATGTCATAATTACGTTTACACTCTAAGCTCATGTGAGTCCTACTCGGTGTGAGAAACAAGAGGTATTAGTAAAGCCGGAAGATTGTTCCATGAAAGATTCAATCATAAGAAATAATGTGGGGCTTACGTATGTATGACTCCCAATATAGATGAGTATTGGGATTTACTTCAGGGAAGAAACCCTGAGAACAAGGTCCATAAAGGTATATGTACTTTATAGAGATTTGGATACTTAACTTAGGGCTTACTCTTGAGAAGGATGCCCAAATTAGAGGGGACTTATGATTGGGTTTTATTCATGATAAGAAACCCCAAGTCAAAGAAATTATGATTGGGGCTTACTCCTAAAAAGGATTCCCATATTTGGTAACTACTCATATTAAAGGATGAGGCTGAATGAAGGAAATATCTAACCTTCATGACATAACGATATGTAAATCACAAGGTTTTGAGAGATATTCCCCATAATTCCTTTCAGATAAGGAAGCCAACAAAAGAACCATGCCATAAATGGATTTGAAGAGGGTTTTTAAGGATAAATATTGAAGAGGAGAGGTGGATTTGAAGAAAATAGTTAAATAGGCAAGTGGGGCACCCAAAAAGAGGCAGGCACAAAAATCCTATTTGGGCGCACAAGTCCTGGTTGCGCAAGTATTCTTGCGCGACATGGGTGTACTTGGGATACGGTTAACAAATAGTGTAATACTTGGGCGAGACTTGGCTCAAGCCCTTAGTATTATCCCTAAAGGCTTCCAAAAGGTTGGAACGCAAGTTTTGTTGAAGGGATAAGGTGGCGTGAAAGTGTAGCCATTTCCTTTAAGGGTTAGACACTTAGGTGTCAAAGTGTTGATGAATTTCAACACATAGGACTTATTCTGCCGCTTTATATCTTCTATTATAGGTAAGAAATTACCTTAGAAGTGTTCAGAAGACTTCAAGCAGAGACTAGGGCGCCGAGAGCTTAAATCTGACTTTTGGATTTTTTTGTCCCCGAAATGGGGGGCCCACAAGGGGTATTTATAGGCCATTGAGGACCTTGGGCAAAAATTGAATTGGGTGCTCAAGTCACCTGCATGACCAAAGTGTGGCACACAAGTATACTTGTGCGACCATGGTGAAACTTGTGCGACCCATGCTTAAAGAAATCCTTGTTCATGCCTTTATCAGTTTTTAATGTTTTTCAAAGGATGAATATCTTTGTGCTTAAGGTATTCCCCTTTTTCATTCGTTAGACTCTAAAACGGAAATGAGCATCAATAAAAGTCCCCCCTCAGAGTTGGATCTGAAAAAGGAAAGAGGATTTTACTCTGAGGTAAACGAGAAAACCAAGGAATTTTGGGTGTGCAGGTGTTGAGTGCGCAGGTAGCAGCGTGCAGGTGCGAGCCGCGTAGGGTTCGACGTGCAGAGGTATGGCCTTGCCTATAAATACGGGTCCCACTCTCGCATAATGCACCTAGATTTCAAATCAATTCACTCTCGTCACACAAGTGACTTGGCTTTCTGCGTGTTTCCCTTCTATTGGTGTCGTGCTTCTGTAGTGAGTTTCCGACTTGTGCGACAGTACTTGCGCGGTAAAACTTTCTCGACCAACTTAGACTTGTGCGCCAATATTATACTTGCACGCCTTAATGCCTTAACCATTTTTTCCAAGTTTCTTCAAAAATTTTATGAAAAAACTAACATACTTAAAAGTTAATTATCTGATCTTTGTGCAGATTCAATGGCTCCCAAAAGAATTGGATCAGCTGAAGAGTTGGCTAGCAAGAGGATTGATGATATGATGAACATCGTTGGCCATGATTACTATGATATCTGCGACAACACTCTCCCAAATTTGGCCAAGTACTTGAATAAGTATCATGTCAATTTCCCACAAAAAATATACCTCCCACTTTATGTCCATGTTCATCTGCAAGGAGTCAACATTCCAGATACAAAGACTTATTTGCCCGAGATGCAGCCGCACTGCTACTCCTCTATTTCAGTTATGTTGTGCATTGATATTAGTAACAATGATGTGAACTTTCAAATTTTTCCTCCATTCCATTTCCTTGTAGATATAAAAATGGAAAACCATGGGTTGATATGTTTTCCACTGTTGGTTGATGGAGAGAAGACTATCATGACATTAGAAACAATATCTGAAAAGAGTACTCTCTCCAAATGGCTCTTTACTTCCAATGCCCCATTCTCAAATCCATGTATCCATCTTCCAAATCTCTTGGACAGAAACACAGTCAATTTTTCATTAGTAGATTATTTTCTCAAACCACACTCAAGAACATTCTTTTACAATTGTTCAAAGAAGAGGTGGTATCACTGCATCTTTTATTATATCCAGTTGAATGAATTAATTCCAGGTGGTTACTGATAAAACTCGGGATTCCGTAAATCAAATGAAGATTTATGTTGAAAACCTCTTGTAATTCCTGAAAAAGAGAAGAGACTCGATTATGTGTATGTCCTTCTAACTCTTGTGCATTAATGAAAAACACATTCATCTTCAATCATTTGTGCCTGCATTCTTTTGCTACCTGTTTAAAATTTTTACTTAAGCCAACGGGCCTAGTAAGCATAGTTTTATTTTTTCTAGGATTATACAAACAATCCCACAAACTTTTCATCTTTTAATTTCTCAATATTACCTAAATCATATAAAATGTATGTTTAGTGAGTTAGGACTTGACTTTTGTTCATAGGTCCCTTGTCTTTTGTGGGAAGTTTAAAGTCATGCGCGTCGGACATAAAAAGGCTAATGTTTAAGGTCAAATATCTTTGACCTAATGGATTAAAATTGACTCAATTCCTTGATAATTTATCTAAAAACATATTTCCACTTTCAAGTGTGGGGTAAAACATGTAAACTATGACTTAAGAATTTTTTAATCTGAGGAATGATATGAAAAAAAGGCTAAAAGGCATTATAATAAGTATTTATAAGATTGAAGTTACCATTATTTAACAAACCCGTTAGGGGGTTGAATTATGCAGGGCCACTTAAGGGCATTGGTTGCATATTCAAATAATAGCATCTTTTGGCTGACAGGTCCATTATATAGACTACTTATACAAGGCCTCCTAAGGGCACGTGCTGCATAGTTAGGCAAAAGAACTCTCAGAAATTTTACTTTTCTATTGCTAAAAAGCTCATGAAAGTTTATGGAGATTCAAATTTTCCAAAGCACAGATTATTCTATATAATGAGAGGTACTTTAATATGGAGAGGATATTTCCAATCAAGATTGTCAAAGAATTGGATGAATGTCACTCCTACAAAGGTTTGACTCAAATGTAGGGAAGGGAAATATAAACCATAGACTTAAATACTTTTAGATCATGAAAAGGAGTATGGGACAAATATGTTAATGATGGGTTTTTTTGTGGATCCCTACATATTTTTGTTAAGACCAATAAAGAAAAAAGAGGTTTTCCTCCCAAGAATGAAATTACTACTATTTGAAAAACCCGTTATGGGGTTTAATTATACAGGGACACTTAAGGGAATTGGCTACATAGTGAAATAATAGCATATTTTGGCTGACAGGTCCGTTATGTAGACTGTTTCTACAAGGCCACCGAAGGGAACGTGCTGCATGTTCAGGCAAAAAAAATTCTCGGGTATGAGAAATTTTGTGACCAAATGTCATGAAAAGGATCATGGAGATCTGAAAGTATTTACAGTTAGGAGTATGACACATCAAAATGGGCATTGCCCAATGCATGAAGGAGATACACAGACCAATGATGACCATAATCATGTTGTGGGTGGGTCCTGAATTGAAATGATGGACTTCACTATGTATCCAATAAGGATTGAAATCAATCCATACGTAGTTCTCAAATTATATTTTAACATCATGCGGGATGATAGTGTAGGAGATCTTAGTTTAGGGTCATAGAGCTCGGGCCATAATGAGGAATACACATTGTGTGTTTGTGAAACCTCATGTGAATGAAGGACTTTTCAGTCAAGGGACTGAAAGTGGAATTTTGGGTAAGGCCCAAAGACGTGGGGATGGATTCGAGGGATAGTAGACCATTCCTACGTATCCCATAAGGATGGGAATCAAGCTGTGCGTAGTTCTTAAAATACCCTTTGTACAAATTTGGTTTTTAAAAGTGAAGGGTGAAAGGGGACTTTAGTGCAATGATGGTTTAACCCAAGATTAATGGTTCGGGCATTACCATTTATGCACGTAGTCTTTGGAATATAACATGATTGGAGATAAATTTAAATAATGATTCCCTCTTAGGTGAGGGTATCAAAGAATGTTGTATTTTATTGTCGTACAGGACAAAAGTGCGGATAGTTTAAGGTCATATGCATGGACTGGTGCTACATAGTTTAATGTCATGTAGCTAAGAAATATGGCTATGTAGTTTATTGTCCTCCAGTGAGGACAATGGGAGGATTTATAGTTTAACATCATATAGAAAGGATGATGGTTCTTTATAGTTTAGTGTCATGTAGCACTGATAAAAGGGATGTACACAATTTAACGTCATGTGGGATGGAGGTGAAACAACGTGAAGAGATTGGTTTTGGGCTGCTTCATGGATCAATATCATATGAGACAGAGGTGGACTGACATGAAGAGATTGGTTTTGGGCTTGAACCTCGGGTGGTATCCTATGTACCCAGCCTAGAAGGCGAGGATCAAAGTCCGCGTAGTTTGTTTAAGAATGAATTAATGATCAAATTGTACTTGAGGACAACCCGAAGATGGTGTTGGGACTTACACGTGATTAGCGACCCAAATAGAGTTTTATGGTTGAGGTTTACTCTAAGATCACGTGATTCATACTCGGTGTGAGAAACAAGAGGTAGAAACAACCCTAACGATGCACAGTTTAATGTCATGTAGGACATAAGGGATAGGACACAGTTTAACATCATATTGGATGAAATGGGGAATGTGCAGTTTAAATTATTGCAGTAAGGACTTTGGGGACTATGCCATTTAATGTCATGGAGTAAGGAAAACACAGTTTAACATCATGTTGGATGAAAGGGTGTTGTACAGCTTAGCATCACGTAGCTAGGATGTAGATTATGTAGTTTAACATCTTGATGGACATATTAGGAACTTTTTCATAGTTTGACATCATGTTGGACGATGTTTATGTAGTTTAACGTCTTGATGGACGTATTAGATTTGTGTTAAAAAAAATACTTATTCAAAAATCTTGCATTGGTTGGAGTTGTAATGAGTTCTCCATCCATTGAGATTAATTAATAAGCTCCACTGTAGTAGACCTTATGTATTCAATAATGTACTTCCCACTTTATCTCAAGATTGGGAGGTTTCTTTCCTGGTATCATTGGAGTTATGAGAACCTATACCAATTCTCCTTGAATTAATGAATGAAGATGAACTTTTTTTGTTGAAATCTCGTGCTATTCGATTCTGATAGACTTCCATGTGGTGCAGGGTACACAATCTTTTTTCATCTAATCATTCCAATTCATCCAATCACTTTTGAGATTGTTCATCTGTAGATGACTGATCAAAAATGGCTACTCTGAGCGATGGTAATTGACCTTTAAGTGGAAAGACTCCTTATGTTCCATATACCAATTAATATGTAGTTGACTACGTATTAGTGCGGGTGGTGGTCCGATAAGCCCCTAAAGAATTAAAAAGTTTATCAGGCCATGATTTCTTATCTTTATCCACCATCTTTTGTAGTATGTTTGAAAGAGTCTTGTTGAAATCTTCTATTTGGACATTGTCCACTGCGTGATACCAAGATGAATTGTTGGATTAGATGTTGTATTCTTGATATAACTTCCTTATCTCGGATGAACAGAAGTTGGTTCCATTTTCCATCAATATGGTATGAGGGAAACCAAATAAGGTAATGATGTTAGACTTGATGAAGCTAACAATTATTTTATAACTAACTTCATTGAGAGGTATTGCCTCTGTCCATTTGGAAAAGAATTCTGTAGTAGTAATAATATACTTAAACTTCTTGGATGTAGCTTAAAGATAAGTTCCTACTACATCCATTCCTCATGTGTATAATGGTCATGAGTATTTAGCTGTATGAAGCAACTCTAGGGGTTGATAAATGAAGTTGGCACATACTTGGAAAGAATGAAACTTCTTAGTAAAATAAAAACAATATTGTATCATTGAAGTCCAAAAGTATTCAAGCCTTAGAATTTGATCAGACAATCTTTTTCCAGATTGGTGGGCACCAGAATCCTGCATGTACTTCTTTCATGACATCCATTTTATCTTCACCATCAATGCATCTGAAGATAATTCCATCAAAACCGCTTTTTTAGAGAATTTTCTCCATGTGGTCTGGGCTATCATAAAGAGTAAAATTGACCACATGTCGCTGGACTTGTTCTTTCCTGGCTCTATCAGGTGGGAGTGTTTCATTTTGAAGGTATTCCCTAATACGTGTCATCCATCATGTACTATTACCATACGGTTCAGAAATGGGACTAATTTTATTGATTTCATCTGTTCTGATTTGAAAATAAGGTGAAATTGTACAACGGTGGGCAATATTGATGATTGTCTCATCCTGATTTGGATCTGCCAAAGCTGTGGCAACATTATCCAATGCATCAGCTTGAGCATTTTGTGATCGCGGGACATAATAAAATGTCAATTCTGAAGGAAATTCTGCCATTAACTCTCTGACGTAAACATACAAAGGGGTTAACTCTTCTTTTCTTATGGCATAATCCTCATTGACTTGTTTGATTACCAGGTCTGAATCACCTTTCACCTTTAAGTGATTCACTTTTGCCTAAAGCGCCAACTCCAATCCTGCGATGATAACTTGATATTCTGCTTCATTTTTTGTACCGCCTTCCCACAATAAGAAGGAATAGGGTAGCACTGCCTTTTCTGGGAAAATATGTACAATTCCCAACCCAACTTTGTTAGATTTAGGATCTTCCATTTTCTTCCCTTTTGGACTTCTGGAAGCACCATCAAATTAAATTTCCCATGTTTGAAGACTATCTTGAATAGAAAAGACTTCCTCATCAAAAAGTTCAATATCTAAAGATGTATCTTCTACTGAAGGGTTTTCAGCAAGGAAATCAGCCAGATCATGGCCCTTTATTGCCTTTTGAGACACGTACTGGATATAAAACTAATACAAAATAACTACCCACCTTACCATACGTCATGTACGCATTGGACGACTAAGGATAAATTTGAGCGGGTTATTGCGAGATACCAAGTGGACCTCATGATGTTCCAGATAGTGTCTTAATTTATGAACTACAAAGATTAATGCTATGCTGCACTTTTCAATACTTGAATATCAGGTTTCTGCTTCAAGCATAGTCCGACTAAGACAGTAAAGGTTGTTTTCATTCCCAGCATAATTCTTTTGAGCAAGGAAGGCGCCCAATGATCGCTCTGAAGCTATCACGTACAGAATAAGTGGTATTCCTTCAACATGTGTCATTTATACTGGTGGACTCAAGAGATATTTCTTGAGAATATTTAATGCCTCTTGACATTCCTCATTCCATTGGTAAGTGACTCCCTTTTTCATCAATTTGGTGAAGGGTAAACATTTGCCTGCCAAATTGGCGATGAAACGCCAAATATAGGCCAAGTGTCCTTGAAATCCTCTCAATTCTTTCAAATTCCGAGGAGGTGACATACCAAGGACTGATTTTGTCTTCTTAGTATTGACTTCGATACCACGATGGTGTACAAAAAAGCCAAGAAATTTTCTTTAGGTTACCCCAAAAGCACATTTCAAGGGGTTCATCTTCAAATTGTGTTGTCGAAGTTTGTGGAATATGATTTCCAAATCATCGGAGTGATTAGAACGTTGTCTATATTTAACAACCAAATATTCCACATAACATTCAACAAATTTACCTAAAAATGGTTTGAAGATACGGTGCATGGCACGTTGATATGTTGTGCCTGCATTCTTCAGTCCAAAGGGCATTAACCGATAACAAAACACACTCTCAGGGGCTCTGAAGGCTGTAGATTCTTCATCTTCTAGAGCCATTCAGATTTGATTATACCCATAATATCCATCCATGAAGGAAAGTGCTTCATATCTAGTTATTGCATCAATTAAGAGTTCTGTTATCGGAACTAGAAAATCATCCTGGGACAATGCCGATTAAGATCTCTTAAATCAATGCAAACTTTAATTTCTCCATTATTCTTTTTCACGGGGAGAATATTATCTAACCATTTGGGATATTGAACTTCTCTAACGATGTTAGATTTGATAAGCCTATCCACTTCAGCTTCAATTTTGGAATCATAAGTTGGATGTATTCTTCTTGCGGCTTGCTCAAATCCTCGATGTTCTTTTGGAAACCCCAAATGATGAGTAGCAACATTAGGATCAAGCCCTGGAATTTCTGTATAGATCCAAGAAAATATATCTTGATTTTTCTTTAAAAATGAAATATACATTTCTTTCTCTTCAAGAGTCATGGCCGCACTAATTAAAGTGGGGCGTGGATCTTCTTTTTTACCCAGATTTATTTCTCTGAGTTCATCCACAGTGGTAGAGATACCCTCTTCAAATGATGGAGAAGCATTTCTGAGATCTTCTTCTTCTTCTTCAACATGTGTTATTTCTTATGATTTTAATTGCATAGTAGATGATGAAGCCGAATTTCCATGATCAAGAGAGATGTAAAAATTTGAACATCTTGAAGAAGAGGCTACCATTTCTGGCCCTATTGATGATGAAGGGTCTTCCTTGGGTAATAAAGATGAGATGATGGATTGAGTATCAACATCATCATTCACCTCTGACATTGATATAACTTCTTCTGGCAGAGTTGATGAAGTATAGAATTGTTAGATTTCTGCGGGTGAAATGAAGACATATCCATTTGAGCTTTCATCATTGCTTGGTGAATCACCAATTTCTCCCATGCTATCTGGATTTATTGCCATAATTGACATTATGGATGTTTCCATAAGAGTGTTTGGATTTGGGTCTATCCTGTCAATTTGACTGATAGGAAAGACATAATCTGTACTCACATGTATAGATGGGTTTACTAGAATCTATTCCAAACCATATGGAGCATTAATTTTGGTAACCTCCTTTGTCGTAGATACCTCCTTTCCCTCCATGTGATAGAAGTATGCCTCAATGTATTGAGATTCACATGTTTTGAATGGGGCTTTATAACCATAGAATGTCCCAATTTGACCATTGTAACAATATTTGAGACACTGACGGTATGATGAAGGTATAGCCGCATGTTGATGTAGACAAGGTCTTCCAAAGAAAAATGTTGAAGGTTGTGTCATGACGAACAACCATGAAATCTGAATTGGATACAAGATCCCCAAACTAAGTTCTGATTGTAATCTCTCATAGAGGTTCTTGTTCATTTTTATCATATCCTTGAAACATCAAAGTAGAAGGTGATGATTCAGATTCGGTGAGGCCCAATCGAAGAAGCGTAAGAATAGGGGTGAGATTGAATCCTGAACCATTATCAATGAAAACTCGACGGATGTCTATATCATTGACCTTTCTAGATAAAGACATAGGTGTAATATGTCCATGCACAACATCATCTTCATATTCATCTGTAAAAGATATCACTGCATGGCATTCTGCAGGATTATTCTCTACATGGTAGACTTGAGCTGCAACAATTTCAGTTTCAAATTCCTGAGGACTTGACAAAGCCTCAATGAGTGCCTCCTGAAGATCCTTTGATAGATTCAAGGCATCCAGAATTGATAACTTGGCCGAAACTTTGGACAAATGTTTCAAGACATCATACTTTTGGTCCAAAGGCCTACGTTTCCCAACAGGAACATGTGGTTTTGTAGGTTCCTTAGGAGTTGATGCTTTGGAAGCAGATGAATCTTGTATCAGGGTAGGAGTTGGAAATATTCCTAGATTTGGAAGATTAGACCGACTAAGTCTATTTATTTTCTAAGAGGAAGATGGTGTAACTTCTAACCGATCTTCCAAAATAACTGTTCCAGGACTGAATCTGTCATGTGTGACAGAACTTGCTTGTTCTTGTTGAGCCCGCTGAAGGGATCTGCCACAAGTTTCTACTGCATATACATTTTTATCAGGGGTAGGATTGAAATAGTAGCTTCTGGAATATCCATGTCTTCTTTTGTATCCTAGACCTATGGAACTCCCTCTAATTCCTCTGTTTGATATAGGGAATTCATGCTCATCAAGATCGAAACTGTGACTGGCATAAGGATCTGTTAAGTGTATCATGTTAACAAAACCAAAGATCAACTCTTCATCTGATGAAGACTCTACCTGGTTATCTAGTTTAGGTTGTGCCATTTGGTGGGGTGGTGTCCGTTTTTTTGAAGTATATGGCATAAAATCTGCCAGAGTCAAAGACAACTTGGGCTTTGACACGAGCTCATCTTCTTTTGATTGTTCTTCTTTCTTCTGATTATGCCACTTCTTTGAGTATTTTCCTTTTGATGAAGGGGGTTTTATTGTGGAATTCATAGAATAATACACAATTGTTTTATTCAATTGCGTTCGTAAAATGGCATGATTTCAGTTGATCGTTTTCCTGACCATCCAATCATCATATTTCTGCACATTTTTTCTTTTGACTTCTTGCCACTCGCCTTTTTGCTCTAGATCTATAGCAGTAACAGATGCTACCTGGGCTGAAGAACCTTTCAGTTTTACCTTCCCAGAGTCCACCATCTTTTGTATAAGGTCTTTGAAGACAAAACACTTTTGATGGGATGCCCCAACATCTGATGAAATGGGCAATAATTGGGAAGGTCTTCATCTTCTTCCTTGTTCGGCATTTTAGGCCATGGAAACTGAACCAAATTATTTTCCAGAGTTGAAATGAAGTAACCATGAACATTTTCATTTCGAAAATAATATACTTTGTTCTTTAACTCCTCAAATTTTTTCTGTCGTTGATCTCTTTGATCATCTTGACAAAATCACCTCTCTTGTTGATGCTCAGGAGGTGGATCCCTTCGATAAGATGAAGGTCTTGATGTGGAAGAAGGTACAGGTGCTTGTTTAAGTGTGACTGTAGCAGTCTCTTCTTTACCCATTCTTCTTCATGGAGCTGATGGAATTACACAAGTTTTATCCTTAGTCTTTGTAAGAGATTATTTGATCTGCTGAGAGATCGAAGTAATATCTCGAAACCCTCCTATGTATTTCACAGGGATCAATGGTGTGCGTAATTCATCATGAAAAGTTTCCGCATAGATAGGAAACAACTCTTCTTGAGGATGTTCTAAGCTTAATAAATATGTTAACCCCTTCCAGCGAGCAATGAAATCATAAACTCTTTCATTCTCACTTTTCTTACAATTTTTAAGATCAAAAACTATTTTCTTTGGCAATGTTGAGCTGAATTGAAGAAGGAATCATTGAAGGAGATCTTCCCACCTAGTAATTGACCAGGATTGCAATCTTATATACCAGAAAAAGGAAGGCCCTTATAATGACTGTACAAAACACCTGATCTTACCTAATTATTGTTGTTTAGGATTTCCCATCATAGGATCCCAATGGGAAACAAAATGTGTTAATTGTTTTTATAGGTCTCCCGAACCATTAAAAATTGGGAATGTGGTACTTGAAAAAATTGATCGGGGAGGAATTGCGTCAACCCATTTAGGATAAGCTCTCTTTTCTGGTTGTATTTGTGCATGATTTCCCTCCATATCTTTCAACTAAGATGTTAATGGCTCAATGGTAGTTATTAACTTTTGAGAAACATCTGGTTGATCTTGGACATGAGCAAGTGCAATAACTAGAGCTTGGACATGTGTGGTGACTGGTACTGCAGCTGATGGTAGCACTACTAGTTGTTGTTATGCATGACCGATTGGATTAGACCTGTGAGTGTGTACTGGTAAAGGAGGATATTCTTGATCGATCTCAGTAGCTACAAAAAATTCCCTTGACTGACTGACTCCAGCACGCTTAGGAGTAAGACTAACTTGAAGTAGTTCTGCATTCAACCTCCTTAATTCCTTCATTTCATCCTTTTGTTGTGTGAACATTTGATCTAGTGAGAGTGATTTTCCTTCTCCAGAGGTAGAGTGGAAGGTAACCTGACATTTTCCTTTCCCCTTTTTGGTCTCCTTTAGGATAGGGGGAAGTGGATTATTTGAAGGAATAACTAGATTCTGAGTAAGCCTTTGATTTCATGTACGCACACCTTCTTCATTTGCCTCTGTGTATACAACATCTTGAGTAAGAACTTCTTCATCTGACCCCTCTGAGTGAGCCTCATGTTTTAGAGTATCAGAAACAATGGCATTGATGACATTTATTGATGCATAATGCATTTCATCCCTTCTATCGGAATTTATGCGATTTTGTCTTCTTCCATGTCCTTAATGAGACATTTCCTTTTGTTGAGTTGATCCCTCAGGAAATTATTGATAAACCATAATTTGGAGGTAATATCCTAATAATTCGGCTCTTCGTTACTCTTTTGTAATCTTCCCTAATTGAGAGAAGAAATACTTTCACTGAGGAAGAGATTGAGGATTTGAAAAAAGTCCCCAGTTTGGTGGACTGGGGATGTTCCTGCTATTCCTGCTCAACTCCTCAAATACTATTTTTTGATTCCATGGGTTGAGCTAAAATATTCCTCAGTCTGGAAAGCTAGGGTGGTTCTTGAGCTGCTATATCTGAGACTTTCTTAAAATCTCTCCTGATTTTGCGGTCTTTAGTCCATAACTTTCTTGGATGCATCAACCTACATCCACTCAAATCACCTAGCTCAAATGACCATTGGATGATTTCTGAAACTTATGTCACCTGATGATGTGCACGCTCTAAACGAGAGTCCTATTTGATATTCTCATTTTCTTGATACAAGAGTAATTCAATAACTTGATCCCTATATGCCTGAATTTGGGAAGAACTAGTTGAGGCATGTTCCTGAGAAATCCTTTGATTACATACAAAACCAATTGGCTATGGACGGCCATGGGAAATAACATTGCATGAGACCATTTTTGGTGGGCTTTGTTGACTAGAGAGTACAGTGAAATGCAGTGCTCCATGAACACCTCACCCCCTAATATGAATACTAGATGGGGCATTGGCAATTAACTGGTGCAATCTTTTTAGTGCGCCAAGGCATGAACGTTGAAGGGATCTCTGCTGCTTTTCAACCTTTGGATATCAGGAAACTGAGAGAGATTGAAAATCAATTTGGCATTGTAACCCATCTATTATCATGACATGATTTACATATTCATCATAAGATAATATTTTCTTTTTCAATTTACAAAGAGTTTTCCACTTATTGAGAAAAATATCATGAATACAATACTTTGTCAACATTTCTATAATATCTTACTGAGAGTCAGACAAACGAAAAAACATGGCTGATACTTCACCATTAACAAGTTTTTTCCTCATATTCAGTACTTCCTCCTAATCATTCGATGAAGATTCTTCTACCTAATTAGACCAAAGCAGGTTCTTCTTTGTGGATTTATCATATTCATCAAAATTGGTAGAGAATTCATTTATCAAACTAGATGATTAATGACCTAGGGGTGGTTCAAAGAATGACCTACACCCTAGGCTATCTTTTGATTGAGAAAGTGTTTCACCTGCTAGAGGTAAATCATCAGACATGACAGGCTTCACATTTTCAAGTGCCTTAAGATAAGAGGGCTTTCTCATTACTGCATTTTCCCTTGAAGAATTTTCCGGACAATGCGAATTTCTACTATGGAGAGTAATTTCACACCTAAATCCATCATCATGGGGAGGATCGCCATGGTGGGTTACAACAAAAGATGAAGCCTTTTTCTCCTTGATCTTCTGGCCACACAGAGGGTTGTTGTGGCTCTCATTTTAAGATGATACTTTGAGATTGACCGAAATTTCATGAAGCAAGCCTTCAGGAGGAAGTGTCTGATGAAGACCTTCATAATTATTGTTCCCACTATTGGGAAATGAGATAGTAGAATCTTGAGTTTCAACAGATAATTTTCTGGGGGCTTCAAGAACTCCAGCATCGAGAAAGGCCTTATTACAGATCAGCTCTTGATTTCTGGACTATGTTGAATGTGTCTTTTTCTTAGACGCCTTCTTACTCATTTTAGGAACCACTTGTTGACAAAAGTGGTTATTATGGGAAGGTGTATGTGCCTTCTTAGGAGAAATAGTTAGGTTAGGCTGATTATCAACATTCAAATTGGGTGTATGTGCCTGACTTTATTGTCCATATGACATGGGGGAGTATGCCCCCACAAACCTCTTGGACTAGAACAAAGGTGTGTATCTGTTCTGGAGTGATATGTTGATGAGTCACTCCACTGGTAAGGACGGATTTGTATTTATTTCCCTATGATGCTGCTGAATTTGTTATAATACTATGTCAGCCATCCAGAATATGGGCAGGGATTTGCTTCTCCTCTTTCACCATTGTTAGAATGTTCTTGGTGAATTCAGCTACCGAAACAGGAATATATGTCCATTTCATGCTTGGAGTAGGTGTATGTGGCTGCTCATGTCCTCCTTTTCCTATCAGTGAATTTTGAAAGTACTCATGTATGGGGGCATAGAGTTGAGTCTGCTCCAAATTTGTCATCAGAGCATTCTGACTGACTTCTCCGGGTGCTACCAAACGAGACTGTTAGTAGGCTTGATGAACATTGGCAGGTGTATGTGCCTGCTATGTATTTTTCATCAAGTATGGTTGATGAATTTTATTCAATACTGGCATACGAGACTGCTGGAAGAATTGTTGATTGTAAATAGATGTATGTCTCTTCTTATTAGTTGCCACCATATTAAATTGGAGAGCTTCTTTGGGTGTAGTCAGACAAACCTGATGACTAGATGATGAGTTATAAATAGGTGTATATGTCGACCTATAATACTCAACTATAATTTCCTAGCGGGATTGGAATGTTACTGCCAAAAGAGTCTACTGGGCAGTAACATCAGGACGGACAGGTGTATATGCATGCTCGTTGTTTTCCATCAAGTTGGATTGATGGACTTCTCCTGAGGAGGAAGAAGTAAGAACTTGCTCCCTATTGACCAGATGTTTCCTCTGGCGGTTCTTCTTGCGTGCTCGGGTCTGAGGAACCTGAGCCAAACCCCTAAAGGTGATACCCTTATCATGTTGAGGGCGCACTTCTACACGATTCTGGCGGCGATTGTTGATGGGAGCCCTCAAGAAGGACTCGTGTCTTCTTGAATTAAGGCCTTGATTGACCCTCTCATTCACCTCCCCATAATATGGGAGGGACTGGTGATTGCATTTCGGGGATAACGACCAAAAAAGGTTTGATACGGTGGTTGGTACCACCTATTTCTTGATCACGAGTCATCGCTGTTCGGACAACAGGGGTGAATCATTGACTTGGAGGGCTTGTTGAGCGGCCTCCAGAGTCAGAATGGTACCGTGTTGATGATATTCCTTAACCAGTGCATTTGAGACCCAGCATTGAAGATGATGAGTAAGTGATGTCGTCCTCAGAGTGGATGAGGATCCATCAAGAGTAGCAGCAGAGGCATTCACAAGTGTGAACTTTAGAGAAGCCATTTCTGTAACGCAGAAAGATCTTGGAAAAGAGTTCCTGTTTGATATAACAAACATAATCAAGATAAGTTCGGCCACTACAACTTTTTGATGAGAACATATACTATTGATTTCTTTGTTGGCCCTCACATTGAGTTAAATAGGGGCCTAAAAAATAAGTAAAACATCATTTAACTTGGTTAAGGATTCACGTATGGTTTGCTATATTTTGTTTCTTCTGGAAATGGGGATGACCTTGTTTGTTTGAGGTTCAAACATTCCAATAAGTTTCTAACGGGTTTATTCATAGAACCAGAAACATCCAATGATTTTATATCCATGTGGACCTACTTTCCAAAGGTATGTGCTCATAGTTTTGGACAGATGAGGCTTAAGAATTTGAATTGGTCGAGAGGATGGGAGGTCAGACTCATCACACATTTTTCGGGGGAATTATTTTCTACTCTGTGACTCTCTTATAGATTTGAGTTATGTTCATGAATCCTTATTAATTTACCATGTTTGAAAATGAGTTTTCCTTTAGATCTGACAATCAATGATTGATATTTATGATATTTAGAGAATATTTTATATGTATTTGAGGTTATTCATCGATAGAGAATCATCCATATTTATTATAGATTCTTAGTTAATGGTATCCTTCAACACATTATATAGAAATATCTTGGTCATTATGATAACCATACTGGTTTTAAATCCACTCAGTGGGGAAATTGGTATGTATTGTCGTTCAGAAGGACATGGATTATTTTAGAGTTGGGATCGTACCCACATATGGGTTACCTGCGTATCCTTGTTAAAGATGAATTAGAACCCACGTAGTTCGGGAATGAAGATATAGTTTAACATCATATGGGACAAATGAGAATTAATGGGTGATGGGCTTGAACCATGGAAAGGATTCTTACGTACTCTACTTTTATGGAAGAGATCAAATTCCACGTATTTAGAGAAAGAAGTGTGAGGTTTATGCATGATTAATGGCTCAAAGAAAGATGTCATAATTACTTTTACACTCTAAGCCTGAGTGAGTCATGCTCTGTGTGAGAAGCAAGAGGTATCAGTAAAGCCTGATGATTGTGCCACGAAAGATGCAATCATAAGAAATAATGTGGGGCTTATGTATGTATGACTGCTCAAGGTAGAGGAGGATTGGGATTTACTTCAGGTAAGCAACACCGAGAACAAGAACCAAAAAGGTATATGTGCTTTATTGAGATATGGATACTTAACTTAGGGCTTACTTCTGAGATGGATGCCCAAATTAGAGGGGACTTATGATTGGGTTTTCTTCCTCATAAGGAAGGCCAAGTCAAAAGAAATTATGATTGGGACTTACTCCTAAGGAGGATGCCCAGATTTGGGAACTTATCATCTTGAAAGATGAGGTTGAATGAAAGAAATCTCTAACCTTCGTGACATAAAGATATGTAAATCAAGAGGTTTTGAGAGATATTCCCCAGAATTCCTTTCAGATAAGGAAGCCAACAAAATAACCATGCCATAAATGGATTTGAAGAGGGTTTTGAAGGCTAAATCTTGAAGAGGAGAGGGGTATTTGAAGAAAAGAGTTAAAATAGGCAGGAGGGGCACCCAAAAAGAGGCAGGCGCACAAGTTATATTTGGGAGCGCAAGTCCTGGTCGCGCAAGTATACCTGCGTGACATGGGTTTACTTGGGAGACGGTTAACCAATATAGTAATACTTGGGTGAGACTTGGCTCAAGCCCTTAGTATTATCCCTAAGGACTTCCAAAAGGTTGGCGCGCAAGTTTTGTTGAAGGGATAAGGTGGCGCGCAAGTGTTCCCATTTCCCTTAAGGGTTAGACACTTAGGCGCACAAGTGTTGATGAATTTCAACACTTATCCCTTATTCCCCCTCTTTATATCTTTCATTCTAGGTAATAAATTACTTTAGAAGTGTTCGGAAGACTTCATGCAGAGACTAGGGCACCGAGAGCTTAAATATGACTTTTGGATTTTTCGTCCCCGAAATGGGGGGTCCACAAGGGGTATTTATAGGCCATTGAGGACCTTGAGCAAAAATAGAATAGGGCGTGCAAGTCACCTGCACGACCAAAGTTTTGTGCACAAGTATACTTGCGCGACCATGGTGAAACTTGCACGACCCATGTTTAAATAAATCCTTGTTCATGCCTTTGTCAATTTTTGATGTTCTTCAAAGGATGAATCTCTTTATGCTTAAGGTATTCCCCATTTTCCATCATTAGACTCTGTGACCGAAAGGAGCATCAATAGTGGTGTATATAATTCCAATAAATTTATATTATTATTCTTATACTAAAAACTATTGGTATTTACATACCCAATTGTGGATATCTCACTCATGTTTTTATGATTAAAATGTTACCAAAATGGTAAGGGAATTTTGTCTCAATTTTCATTCTTTGAGAAATAAATTATGTAATACACCTATATTCATTTATGAGAGATATATATATATATCCACTTTGACATTTAATATCATGAATTTATTTATTCTCATGATATTTTATGTTCAATTTTATTATATTCCTTCATTGGGATTAGGATGCAATGGTACCAAAGTTGTAATGATTTATGTAAAATTTCATCATTTATCAAGATTTTTTATGATTATGTCTCTAATGTTAAAATTTCATGATCTTACTATAAATAATTATCATGAATTTTATTCTCCTATCTTTATTCATGATATATCCATGTAACAGTACATTTTTTCCACTCTTTGGTACTTAAGATAATTAAGAAAATTTTTGTAAGAAAATCTACCATTATTTCTCTCTTTAGTGGGAAATATATTTTCTTCCAAAACAATGATTTCTAAATAAATCAAAAAAAAATTTAAATTATATTTTAATATCATTCTAAAGTAAAAGTATTTTGAAAATATTTTCGGTTTAAAAAGTATTTTAAATGATTTTCAAATATTCCTTTATAATTTTTCAAGGTTATTTTCAAAGAAAAAGGTTTTCAAAAGGTTTTTAATTTGAAAAAGTGTTTTTCAAAGTGGAAAGAATGTTTTTTCAACAAATTTTTTAAATGATATTAAATATTATTTTCCATAAATTATTACATCTATTGGTGTTACCTATTCCTTACTATAGATATGATCCAATAATACCATTCATATTCTTATTCTAAATGGTTTATGTTTTGATGGAATGATGTTTATGAAACTCATTTCTCTTTCACATGCTATACCATGATAGAACAGTTATGAAACCTACTACTTTCCATTGGTTATGCTATGAAAAAAATCTATGAAACCTATCACATTAAAAAAAAGTTATTATACGATTAAATTTTTATTATAATAATTTCATTTCATGGGTTATGATATAATGAATGTTTATGATCTTGTATAATACATATGTATGATTTCATTATGTAGAGGGTGGGATAAATATATCCTTATATTGAATTGGTTAAATATTTATATCTCGTGAGATAGAAAAGACTAGAAAGGGGATTGAACTCAATTCAGTAAGATCGGGCTGGAACAGGATGTGAACCTGGTTCAGTAATATAAAGCTGGAATGGGTAGTGAACCCAGTTTATTAAAGGAATTCGTCTGCTATGATGGTCTTTGTAGTGAGCCTTGACTAATATGAAAATTATTTTCTATACTTATGTGTATGTTGTAAATTCCATGTCTTATCCAAATGTTTTTCTTTCATATATCATGTTATTTGATTCCCTTATAACTCGTGTCTTATGAAATGCCAATATTTATTACATGACTTATGATTTTGATCTTTGATATGCAGGGTACGGTCTTAAAATTATATATTCATGTTCTCATAACCATATTCTTATGTTATGCATATGTATCTCCTTGTTTACCCTTAATGAGATTTTGGGTTCACCCTTTCTTATGTTTCCTTTCTAAAGGTTATGAAGATACTTATTATGTATGATATTTCTAAGAAGGGTAATAAGTTATGAAGAACATAACGGGATATGATGTATATCAATTATGGACTAGTGTTTATGTTTCTAACTTTCAAAAGGCAATAAACTATTACGGTTAACATGTGTGTGTTTATGAAATGTAATAAATATTCCTAAAAAATGATATAATTTCTATGTTTGAAAAGACAAGGTCTCTATAGTATCTAAGAAGCTTGTGGGAGTATGTTTGGATATAGAGAAGTTCAAAATTAACAAATAAAGGATTGCAGTAGTCTAGGATTGAAGTGATTTTACACTTATTATCCTAATGGTTTTAGTATATGATGATAAAAAAAATGTAAAGAGTTACATTTAATTATTACAAAAGTTAAATATCACTATTTCTATAAGGTTTATTCCAATCATGATTAAAAACTGAATTATACATTACCTATAAGGGATCAAATAAGAACAACCTAACACATCACCAGAGTTGGCTCAGCATTGGGAACAAAATATATTCCCAATCACAACGGGCAGGTGAAAAGCCCTGGTGTATCAACAAATAAAACCATAGGTCTGATTTTATCCTAAAATACAACACAACATGTCTCATGTATAACAAGATAGGATAAAAATTTAGTATAATGTTGAATAAAATATACATATCCATGAGACACACAAACCAAGAAAAATGATATGTCCTGGAAAAAATAAAAAACCAACACCAAAACATGTTATAATGTGACTATCTATCACCACTATCCAAATACACAAAAACTATGATAATAACCAATATAATGTTTAGTGTAATAGGATACCCTTACCTTTTACTACATTCGTCAAAACCATGACTAAAAATTCCCAAAGAAAAATATTTGAGTGTGAAAAATAAATCCCAATAGGACACCACCAGGAATCTATACAATGCCTATCACCATAGAAATGTTGCTTCTAGCATTAAATAAAAATAATTGTATAAATAAATATAATTATAAAACACTTTTTAAAAAATATATTTTTTAAACTTTTAAAAAATCCATACTCAAATCCATGATAATGTGATAATAAGAATGAGAGATAAATAAAGGGTAGTAGTTAAAACATATATATATCAATTGATAAAAATGTCAACAACCAAACATGATACAATACCAGCATTTAATAAACCAATAAACATTTGGGCTCTATCCTATGGTAATATGAACTAGGAAATTTCAAGAGACACTAATCTAAGAATACTATGATCCCTACCAACATTGAGTCCTATCACAGCCTATTGATTTTATAACGACCCATGCTTTACATACATTGTTAATACTTCAAAATTGAAGCATACTTATTACATCATATAACAAAACCATGAAAGGACCGTATAGGTATAGTGTCTTTAGAAACTGGGAAACATACACAACTGGTTCATAAAGCGTCTACACTATCTCCCATTTATTTCATCATATCTATAGTCCCTTTTGGAATATCTTACTTAATAACCTTCTTCAGGACCTGGGGAAAGAAAACATACAAAAGGGTGAGCTCAAATGCTCAGCAAGGGTAAACAAAAGAAATATCTATCACATCATATTCATAAGAACATAACATTTTGGAAATCTTAACCTGCAAAAGAGATCATAATATCATAACATGGGATAAATCATAGTAGTGAAATGTAATCCCAATAATCATAACTTAAAACATGAAACTTTTTGGCATACACACATAATCATAGAGAATCATTTCTTATTAGTCAAGACTCATTTCCAAGACTATCTTGGTGGACAAAGTCCATTTCTGAACGGAGTTCACTCCTCGTTTCAGTCCTTTTTCACTGAACCGGTATAACCTACCGTTCCATCCATGTATAACTCATGAGATATAAAATCTTTACCCAATGCATTGGAGGGAGATATTGGTCCCACCCATCTCATAATGATACCATTCTTATGTGTGCCACAAAATTATAAATCATACATCATTTCATAACTCATGTAATAAAAATGGGATTCTTAAACATCATGACATTATAAAAAAATTCATATAAGATAAAGGAATTCATAAAAATAATTCCATAACAACATAATCAAATCAATTTAATAATAGGGATAGAAACATAACCCTGTATTATCTTAGATGGAAAATAATTTTGATAAAACACTTGAACTCCATTCTTGAGGAAAATATCCTTTCTACTTCAAAAACATTTTCTTTTATTAACACATCATACAATTTTAAACTAAAATATGTTTATTAAAAATAAACTTGAAAAATTGTAAAGAAAGCTTCTTGGAAATAATGTTTTAAAAATACATTCATGCCGTATAAGTTAAAAATACATTCTTCTCGTACTTTTGTCGGAAAAGTCAAAAAGTACCTCGTATGAAAAACGACAAAAGATTCCTTTCATATCCTTTACTAAAAACTCACTGAATGGTAAAATTGGATTTAAACAATTGTAGGTGGATTTAAAAAATATTACATATTGAGGGAACATGGATGTGGATGATAAAATACACCCCAGTAAATACCAAAGTATAAACAATCTCGGATAAAAATGAGATTGTGACATTTCCCTTACCTTAGGTCCGATTTGCTTCGTAAGTGTCTGAACCTCCTGTATAATGATTTAAATAATGTTATTGAATTATTCCAGAATCATAATTATTTTTATGATATCATATATGTTCATATTCTTAGCTTCTTATTAGTTATATTTCATTACTACTTGTTATTTGGGTGTTTATTACTTTTTGTTCTTATGTGTGTTTTGTCGAATAAATTCTTATTATTATCTTTAGGTTATAGATACCTCATTTCCAGAATGGTATTAGTGTAATATATATCATATTCAATTCATTAAATTCATTTATATAATCATTATGAAATGAAGATCATGTAGAACGAGTCGCATCACATCGTGGAGACGGTATTCCGTACGTACGCACGAGTGATGATATCGTTCCAATGATCGTGGAATTGTATTGGAGTGTATGTATACTATTTCAGAATAAATATTACTTTATAATAGTCATATATAGTCATTATTTACACCATTATACCCATCCAAGTAAGGTGGTGGTGAAAAATATATTACACAACGGCGTGGAGACGGTATTCCGTACGTACGCACGCACGGTGATTTCTTTTTCCGTAGGATGGATAGATGGTGAAATAGGGTTGTTTTATACGTATAATAACATATCATTATGTACTTGATACTTATGTTATTACTTCATACTGAAACAACTAAATAAGAAGAAGTGGAAGAAGAAATAAATATGAAAGAATCGGTAACGGACATTACCTCTTCTTTGAAGTGCTTCTTTGAGACCTCCTTTTAGGGCACTAAAATAGGTCTTTGAAGAAGACCAGAACCTCTAGGATGTTTCTAGGGAAGTGGAGAGAATAAATTGGCAGGGGTTGGCCGATCATGAAGGCTCAAAGTGCTGTGAGGAAGAGGGGGAGGAGGTTCCCCTTTATAAGGGAGGAGAGGGGCACCTTTGGAATAACTAAAAATATTATTTTATTATAAAGTCAAATTCGGTTTTAATAGCTCCAAATTGATATATTTCGAAGATAAGGTGAGTAGGGGTTGAAATCCTCTCATACAATAGAATTTAGACAAGTTTATGCATCAATTTTGACCTTATAATTTAGATTTAACTTTAAGTTAGATAATTTAAATTTTATCGTGTCTTCTTGTTTTCTTACACTATAAGGTTAATAAACTTACCATATCAAGCCAAACGAACCCCAAGTTGTTTATAATTAATATATATAGCCTTATTTAAGTCATTTGACCGAAGATTATTTTTTTAGGAATAAAATAAAAATTAGTACTATAAAATTTGTTTTAAAAACTATTTTATGTAAATTTTGACACTATTTAGTAATTGATTTTTGTGAAAATCATAACAGAATGATTAGTTCTAACCAAGTTACTTAAATCAATACTAACATGTCATATTAACCTATAAAATTAGTTTAATTCATAAAAAGTCTCAAATTACTTTAATTTGGGTATTTATAACATCAATTATGTCAATATTTCATTAATAAGATAATTATTGCATCATCGTTGTGTCATAAATAAATTAAATTTTTTAATGTCTAAAAATTACAAATAAAATACCATTATGTCGGAAATATTTTTAGCTTTCTAATGAATATTTATAGTCGAATTTATCTTATGTATAACTCCATATTAAAAATTATATACTTATTAAACATTGATTTTAACTATTTAACCCTTCTTTAAATATATTAATAATAAATGTCCTAATCTAAACCAAGTGGGCCTAAATGGTCATATTTTATTCCTAAGGTTGTTTTTGGTCGAATTACAATTGTCCAATATAATTAGGACATGTGTTAGGGTAATAATAATATCATTTTTACCGTTAATTACCCTATTTACTTTTAACCGTGGTAAATAAAAGTAAAAAGTTACTATTCACCAAAAATTATTTCCATCTCATTGAACCACATTTTAGTCCTTGATATTAACCGTGTCTTTCGGATTTTCGAAATTCCACTCACAGAAGCGGTAAAATTAAGTTTTATGAAAAAATCAGTTTTTTTAACTACCACTTAGTGGTTTCACTATTCATCAAAAATTGAAAGTTTTCAGAAAAATACCAAAATTTCACCCTAGGCTAATTTTGATATTCCGAATCCAAAAATGAAGTCCATTTTGAAAAATAAAATTTATAAAATTTCAAAAAGTGGTTATTACTATTCATAACGGCTAGTTTTAATAATATTTTAATAACATATCATTGTTTAGTGAAACTCGGTATTGCGTACGACGCAAGCTATCGAGGAAGGCCGTGGTTGAGTCTAAAGCAAGACAAGCTAGTGTTGTGTGTAGTGAAAGATTACTTTGATGATTTATATAACATAAAAACAAAATATTTCACATAAAAGTCTCAAGTGTTACATTATACACCCCTTAAAATGAATTTCACCCACGAAATTCGTCACTTTGTAACAAACAGATGAGGATACCTCTCCCTCATCATATCCTCAAGCTCCCATGTATCTTCTTCTAATTGGTGGTTCCTCCATAAAACATTCACCAATCGAGTGGTCTTGCTTCGTAGGGCTTTTTCGCTACGATCCAGAATCTCTATCGGCTGTTCTTCATAAGAAAGATCTTGCTTCAGCGGTACAACTTCTGAGCTAAGTACATGTGAAGGATCAGGTATGTACTTTATCATGAGAGATACATGGTACACATCGTGAACTTGAGAGAGATTCGGTGGAAGCACCAATCGATAAGCTACCTTCCCAACATGATCCAGTATTTCGAAAGGACCGATATATCTAGGGCTCAACTTCCCCTTCTTTCAAAATCTCATGACTCTCTTCCGGGGAGATATTCGTAAGAACACCTTATCACCTACTTCAAACTCTACGTCTTTTCTTCCGTTGTCGGCATAAAATTTCTGTTAACTCTGAGTTTCTCTTATGTGTTGTTGAATAGATCTGACCTTTTCATCCATTTCATCAACGATATCAGGTCCTAATAGCTTTCTTTCCCAAACTTCATCCCAGCAAGTTGGAGTCCTGCATTTCTTTCCATAGAGAGATTCATAAGGAGCCATCTGAGTACTGGAGTGAAAGATATTATTATAAGAAAATTCCACCAAAGGTAAGTGTTGATCCCAACCACCTTTGAAATCCATAGAGCAAGCTCTCAACATATCTTCTAGGGTTTGAATTGTTCTCTCAGACTGACCGTCTGTCTGAGGATGATAAGCAGTGCAGAAACTCAACTCTGTATCTAGAGTATGCTGAAGACTTCGCCAGAACTTCGAGGTAAATCTCGGATCCCGTTCAGATATAATAGAAAGTGGTACTCCATGCAATCTTACCACTTCCTTTACATATATCCTGGCAAGCTGATCCAGAGAGAAATCCTCTCTAATATCAATGAAGTGTGCAGACATGGTAAGACGATCAACTATGACCCAATAGCATTATTGCCTTTGGATGTTTTAGGAAGTTCTGTGACAAAGTCCATAGTGATGTTTTCCCATTTCCATTCAGGTATGGGTAATGGTTTTATCATCCCCTTAGACTTCTGTCTCTCAGCTTTACCTTGCTTACAAACCAAGCATCAAGAGACATATTCAGCAACATCTCTTTTCATTCCATCCCACCAGAAGTACTCTTTCAGTTCCCTATACATCTTCGTGCTTCCAGGATGAATAGGGAATGAAGAACTATGAGCCTCATCCATTAGCTCCTTCTTTAATTCCGGGATGGGAGGAACACAAACCCGATTCATGAACTTTATTATCCCATCACAATCAAGGTTGAATTCAGGAACATTTCTCACATTCTTTTGTAACTCGACATCTTCTTTATGTGCCTCTTTAATCTTCACATGCATAGATGGTTGAACATTCATTTGAGAATGATAAGATTTTCCCCCTTCCATTATAATTCCATGATCCATCCTTTGTAAATCCATAAATATTGGATCTTTTGTGATCCTCATCATGGATAAACTGGCATGGTCTTGTCGACTTAATGCATCTGCCAACTTGTTTGCTTTCCCAGGGTGGTAATGGATTGAGCAGTAATAATCCTTAATCAGATCCAACCATCTTCTTTGACGCATATTCAGCTCCTTTTGTGTGAAAATATACTTTAATCTTTTATGATCAGTATAAATATCACACCCTTCACCATAAAGATAAGGCCTCCAAATCTTTAATGCAAAGATTACCGCAGCTAACTCCAAATCATGAGTTGGGTAATTATGATCATGGATTTTCAACTGTCGTGAGGCATAAGCTATCACCATATCATTTTGCATAATAACACACCCCAATCCCTTCTTGGATGCATCACTATAGATCACAAACCTTTCTCCACTACAAGGCAGTGTGAGCACAGGTGCACTGGATAACCTTCTTTTCAACACCTTGAAATTCTCTTCACATTCCTCTGTCCAGACAAACTGAACTCCTTTTCGAGTCAACTTGGTGAGTGGATTAGATAATTGTGAAAACTCTTTCACAAAACGTCGATAATATCCAGCCAAACCAAGAAAATTTCGGAACTTAGTTACTGTTGTTGGACTCGGACATCTTTCGATAACCTCTGTTTTTGCTGGATCCACAGATATCTCCTCTTTTGAGATTATGTGACCCAAAATTGAAACTTTTTTAATCCAAAATTCACACATGGTAAATTTGGCATAAAGCTTCTCCTTTCTCAGGATCTTCAATATAATTCTCAAGTGATCTTCATGTTCTTCCTTGCTCTTTGAATAGACAAGAATATCGTCTATAAAGACAACCACAAATTGATCAAGATAGTCTCTAAAGACTCTATTCATTAGATCCATGAAGATAGCAGGGGCATTAGTAAGACCAAATGGCATCACTATAAATTCATAGTGTCCATACCTTGTACGGAAATCTGTCTTTGGTATATCCTCCCTTTTGACCCTTAATTGATGATACCCTGAACGAAGATCAATCTTGAAAAAGTATTGAGCTCCGCGTAGTTGGTCAAATAAGTCATCAATGTGTGGGAGAGGATATTTGTTCTTGATAGTGATCTTGTTAAGTTCTCGATAATCAATGCAGAGTCTCATTGATCCATCTTTCTTCTTAACAAATAGAACATGTGCTCCCCAAGGTGACGCACTAGGGCATATGAATCCCTTATCAAGATTCTCTTGTAATTTCTTCTTCAATTCCTGCAACTCAATTGGGGCCATTCTATAAGGTGTCTTTGAAATAGGCAAAGCACCCGGTACGAGTTCTATTGAAAACTCAACTTCACGATTTGGTGGAAGACCCGGTAATTCCTCCAGAAAGACATCATAAAACTCCTGTACAATGGGCATATTATTAATCGTGAGTTTCTCACCAACCATTTGAGATAAATAACCTTCATTTAGTGGAATCAAGACCCATAAGATGGAAGAAATTTCCACTGGAAGGTTATCTTCATCCTTGCATCGATAGACGATCATAGATTGATCTGGAATATGAAATGTGACTTCCCTTCTTTGGAAATTGATATAATCTCCATATAAAGAAAGACAATCCATGCCAAGAATCACATCAAATTCCACAATAGGAAGGATCACAAGATTTGCAGGAAGTACTTTCCCACAAACTTTGATCGGAGAAGAATTATAAACTTTTGATGCGACTATTGTGCCATTAGGTGTTGTCACAGCTAACTCAACATCTAATTGTTGAGGTAATACAGTGATACCCTTAGAAAATTCTTCAGAAATAAAAGAGTGGGTGGATCCAAAATCAAACAAAACATTTTCTACTTTCGAGTGGATGGTAAGTGTACCTTTCACCACATCGTTATCGTACTCCACATCGCTGATAGAAATTGCATGTTACATTCCTTTTTCTTTAGCCTTAAGAGTTTTTTGACGCCGGCCATCATCATCAACCCTTGGATTAAGGCATTTATTGGCATAATTCCCCATTTCCTTGCACTTGAAACATTGAAGTGTAGTAGGTTCATTCTCTGTATCCCTTCCTTTGTTTGCATCATTAGACATCTTCTTCCCATCATCGCGGCATTCAAATGCCCGATGACCTTCCATTCCACATTTGAAACATTTATTTGTCCCTTTAAGACAACTCCCTCCATGTTTATTTCCACACTTTGATCATAAGGGAAAGCTCATCTTCTATTCAGTGTGCTCTTTCGATTTTCCTTTGAATTCCATTTTCCTCTTCTTATCAAACCCATATGACTGATGGGTTACTCCAATTTCCATCTCAACATTGAGAGCACATCGAACTATTTCCTCGTAGCTATTGAATTCCCTTATGGCTAAGGCCCTTCGAAGGCTTGGTTTTAAGCCACTAAAGAATCGATCGATCTTACTCTCAGGTTGGATAATAATACCAGAAGCGTACCTTGCAAGTCTTGTAAAATTTTCTTCATAGGTACCAACAGATTCATCGTCATTTTGCTTCAGTTCAAGAAACTCTTTCTCCATCTTTGTTCGGAGAATACGAGGGAAGTACTTATTGAAAAATAATTTCTTGAACTCATCCCATTCCATGGACTCAATTTCATCCCTTTGCCTCATATTCTTAATAAGATTCCACCATTGATCAGCATCACCTTCCAAACGATACACTACTAAGATGACTTTATCATGCTCAGAACATTGAAGAACTAAAAATATCTTTTCATTAGTACTAATCCATTGTTCAGCAAATAATGGATCAGTAGACCCGCTGAATGAAGGAGGACGTTGTCTCATGAAGGATTCAACAGAATGTTGCTCCTTCCTTTGCTCGTTTGGAAGTCCTGCATGATTCATAGCTTAAGAAAGTTGTGTGAGCATGGCTACAATATTTTACATTCCAGCTCCCATAACGTTTGGTTGCTCAGGGGGACAATCATTTCATTTCCCGTCGCATTCCGCATTAACACGGTTCCTTCGGGTTCCAGATATTGACTAAAACCAAGAAGAATAGTGTGAGAAACACTAATTATAATAGGAAAACCACATAATCAAGAATAAAATTTCACACTTAAGGTCTTATCCTAGGTTATTAATGGCCATTTCTAAAAAACTAAGATTGTGTTCTATGCTTAGACTTATCCTTAGGGTTCTTACTAAGGCTTTCACATCCTAGTTTCCAAAGGTTGACTATACCTTTCCTCTGATACCAACTATAACGACCCATACTTTACATACATTGTTAATACTTCAAAATTGAAGGGTACTTGTTACATCATATAACAAAACCACGAAAGGACCGTATAGGTATAGTGTCTTTAGAAATTGGGAAACATAAACAACTGGTTCATAAAGCGTCTACACTGTCTCCCATTTATTTCATCATATCTATAGTCCCTTTTGGAATATCTTACTTAATAACCTTCTTCGTGACCTGGGAAAGACAACATACAAAATGGTGATCTCAAATGCTCAGTAAGGGTTAACAAAAGAAATATCAATCACATCATATTCATAAGAACATAACATTTTGGAAATCTTAACCTGCAAAAGAGATCATAATATCATAACATGGGATAAATCATAGTAGTGAAATGTAATCTGAATAATCATAACTTAAAACATGAAAATTTGTGGCATATACACATAATCATATAGAATAATTTCTTATTAGTAAAGACTCATTGCCAAGAATATCTTAGTGGACAAAGTCCATTTCTGAACCGAGTTCACTCCTCGTTTTAGTCCTGTTTCACTGAACCGGTATAACCTACCGTTCCAGCCATGTCTAACTCATGAGATATAAAATCAGTACCCAATGCATTGGAGGGAGATATAGGTCCCACCCATATAATAATGATACCATTCTTATGTGTGCCGCAAAATCAAAAATCATACATCATTTCATAACTCATGTAATAAAAATGGGATTCTTAAACATCATGACATCATAAAACAATTCATATAAGATAAAGGAATTCATAAAAATAATTTCATCACAACATAATCAAATCAATGTAAGAATAGGGATAGAAACAGAACCCTATATTATCTTATATGGAAAATAATTTTGATGAAACACTTGAACTCCATTCTTGAGGAAAATATCCTTTCTACTTCAAAACCATTTTTTCTTAAAATGTCATACAATTTTAAACTAAAAGAAGTTTTTATTGAAAATAAAATTGAAAACTTGTAAAGGAAGCTTCTTGGAAATAATTTTTAAAAAATACATTCATTCCGTATAAGTTAAAAAAACATTCTTCTCGTACTTTTGTCGGAAAAGTCAAAAAGTACCTCGTACGAAAAACGACAAAAGATTCCTTTCATATCCTTTACTAAAAACTCACCGAAGGGTAAAATTGGATTTAAACAATTGTAGGTGGATGTAAACAATATTACATATTGAGGGAACATGGACGTGGATGATAAAATACACCCCAGTAAATACCAAAGTATAAACAATCTCGGATAAAAATGAGATTGTGATATTTCCCTTACCTTAGGTCCGATTTTCTTCGTAAGTGTCTGAACCTCCTGTATAATGATTTAAATAATGTTATTGAATTATTCCAGAATCATACTTATTGTTATGATATCATATATGGTCATATTCTTAGCTTCTTATTAGTAATATTTCATTACTACTTGTTATTTGGGTGTTTATTACTTTTTGTTCTTATGTGTGTTTTGTCGAATAAATTCTTATTATTATCTTTAGGTTATAGATACCTCATTTCCAGAATGGTATTAGTGTAATATATATCATATTCAATTCATTAAATTCATTTATATAATCATTATGAAATGAAGATCATGTAGAACGAGTCGCATCACATCGTGGAGACGGTATTCCGTACGTACGCACGAGTGATGATATCGTTCCAATGATCGTGGAATTGTATTGGAGTGTATGTATACTATTTCAGAATAAATATTACTTTATAATAGTCATATATAGTCATTATTTACACCATTATACCCATCCAAGTAAGGTGGTGGTGGAAAATATATTACACAACGGCGTGGAGACGGTATTCCGTACGTACGCACGCACGGTGATTTCTTTTTCCGTAGGATGGATAGATGGTGAAATAGGGTTGTTTTATACTTATAATAACATATCATTATGTACTTGATACTTATGTTATTACTTCATACTGAAACAACTAAATAATAAGAAGTGGAAGAAGAAATAAATATGAAAGAATCGGTAACGGACATTACCTCTTCTTTGAAGTGCTTCTTTAAGACCTCCTTTTAGGGCCCTAAAATAGGTCTTTGAAGAAGACAAGAACCTCTAGGATGTTTCTAGGGAAGTGGAGAGAAGAAATTGTCAGGGGTTGGCCGAGCTTGGAGGCTCAAAGTGCTGTGAGTAAGAGGGGGAGGAGGTGCCCTTTTATAAGAGAGGAGAGGGGCACCTTTGGAATAACTAAAAATATTATTTTATTATAAAGTGAAATTCGGTTTTTAATAGCTCCAAATTGATATATTTCTAAGATAAGGTGGGTAGGGGTTGAAATCCTCTCATACAATAGAATTTAGACAAGTTTATGTATCAATTTTAACCTTATCATTTAGATTTATCTTTAAGTTAGATAATTTAACTTTTACCGTGTCTTCTTTTTTTCTTACACTATATGGTTAATAAACTTACCATATCAAGCCAAACGAACCCAAAGTTGTTTATTATTAATATATATAGCCTTATCTAAGTCATTTTTCCGAACTTTAGATTTTTAGGAATAAAATAACAATTAGTAATATAATATTTGTTTTAAAAACTATTTTATGTCAATTTTGACACTATTTAGTAATTGATTTTTGTGAAAATCATAACAAAATTATTAGTTCTAAAAAAGTTACTTAAATCAATACTAACATGTCATATTAACCTATAAAATTAGTTTAATTCATAAAAAGTCTCAAATTACATTTATTTGGGTATTTATAACATCAATTATGTCAATATTTCATTAATAAGATAATTACTGCATCATCGTTGTATCATAAATAAATTAAATTATTTAATGTCTAAAAAATACAAATAAAATACCATTATGTAGGAAATATTGTTATCTTTCTAATGAAAATTAATAGTCTAATTTATCTTATGTATAGCCCCATATTAAAAATTGTTTACTTATTAAATGTTGATTTTAACTATTTAACCCTTCTTTAAATAAATTAATAATAAATGTCCTAATCTAATACAAGTGGGCCTAAATGGTCATATTTTATTACTAAGGTTGTTTTTGGTCGAATTAAACTTTTCCAATAGAATTAGGACATGTGTTATGGTAATAATAATATCATTTTTACCCCTAATTACCCTATTTACTTTTAACCGTGGTAAATAAAAGTAAAAAAGTTACTATTCACCAAAAATTATTTTCATCTCATTGAACCACATTTTAGTCCTTGATATTAACCGTGTGTCTTGGATTTTCGAAATTCCAATCACAGAAGTGGTAAAATTAAGTTTTATGAAAAATTCAGTTTTTTTAACTACCACTTAGTGGTTTCACTATTCATCAAAAATTGAAAGTTTTCAGAAAAATACCAAAATTTCACCCTAGGCTAATTTCGATATTCCGAATCCAAAAATGAAGTCCATTTTGAAAAATAAAATTTATAAAATTTCAAAAAGTTCTTATTACTATTCATAACGGCTATTTTTAATAATATTTTAATAGCATATCATTGTTTAGTGAAACTCGGTATTGCGTACGACGCAAGCTATCGAGGAAGGCCGCGGTTGCGTGTAAAGCTAGCCAAGCTAGTGTTGTGTATAGTGAAAGATTCCTTTGATGATTTATATAACATAAAAACAAAATATTTCACATAAAAGTCTCAGGTGTTACAGATATCACATATATAACCCTAGTGGTGCAATACTCAGTAAGTTTGCATATATCCATAACCCAACTCACCCAAGGTTCTCAATGAATTATTTTTTCCATGAAATTTAATTAAATAAAGCTTTCTATTTTATTTAATATTTTTACAATAAAGGAATAACTACTTCCATGTTAGAAAACCCATTTTAGAGTAAAACTCATCTTTGAGGCATTTCATCAAACTTATGAAGTGCATAAATAAGTTTTTAAATAAAAACCCCTTTAACCCCCATTTGAAAAGCCACTAAAGTTGAATTTTAATTAAAAACCATCAAAAATTACAAATAAATTAATTTAAAAATCAAACCAAAGGAATTTCACTTGAACACAACGAAAATCAAGGGATATAATCGTTGTATAGAGACACATAACTTACTAATGGAGGAAAACTTATCACCTTCAAAAATAAAGATTGGAATCTATGAGTTTTTTTCCTCACAATCCTAGGTCTATAAGAAACATCATCAATTACCCATCAAACCCACATTATCCAAAAAAACTTATCCTTAAGGAGTTCAAACAAACAAGTGTAAAAGTTATCATGACGATATCTATAAAGGGGATAATATATCAGATCAAAATGGAATATACCTTGAATATATCCACCAAGAATGAAGGGTAATCTCTAAATATCCAAGGAGAAAACCCTATAGAGCATCATAGAGAGCTTAGGTCAGGCTAAAGAGAGATTAATAGAGGATTGGACTTAAAAATACTAAGGGAATTAGGGTAAATTTACACTTTTAAGGATCACATATTGTTTTCAAGGTTAGAAAACATGGTTAAACAAACCATTTGGTATATTTTATCCCATGAAACCCAAATCACGTGATTAATTGGGAAAAGCTGAACAGTTTTACAAACAATGCTCAATCCATGCGACCGCCACTAGAAAAAACCAAAACACCTGCATGGATTTTTTAGTGGCTCGCGTGATTAAAAAATTATTCTCAAACCATGTTTAATAGAACGTGACCAACATAGATATTATATATGGTTACCGCATGGTTACTCTTAACTATATTCAGACCATACACCTAGCCTATTTTCTCATAATCTCCAAATTTTCAACCTCTAACTCAAGAAATCCTATAAAAACTCAAAATATATAATCCAAGCTTAAAGTTAGAAATACTTGTAACCCAGATAGAATCACAATTCTCTCCACTATGGAATGTTCTATCCCCATGAATCTCTCAAGATTCTAAACCCAAATAAAGATAAGGGGATTGTCACATCATCAATCATTCATGTTCGTAGGTCTCATGGCTATCTCATCTACACTACCACAGTACACGGACCAAGGTAATTGTTTTAAAAAACAAAAACATATCATATAGATTGATAACATGAACTGCTTGCTCAACCATTGAGGTATCACTGCAAGGCCAACATCCTCTCATTCAAACACATGGAAATCATTTATTTCATACCTATTTAATTTAAAGATATAAAGCACATCCTGAATCGATGAAAAGTGAGATCACATGTCCAACCAATAAACAAACCTCCCATGTAATTAAACAATAAAAAAATACTCAACAAAACATAGTGTTAACAAAACCTTATTACTAAAATTATGACATCCCAAATGATTTTGAAACTTGAGAAAAACCCTGATGACCTATTATAACCTCTAATAGACAAATATGGTGTCCTACATAATATTTATGGATGCTCATAACTGTCACCAACCTTTTTTGGGATAATCACATCATCTTCACCACCTATATACCAGAGTTTTTCCAAAAAGATACCATTTTTCTACCCAATCCAAACATCAAAGATATTCACAAGGACATCCATATGACACTATGAAGTGTGCCTCCTAAATCTAAATACAGGTCAGATTCAAAAGATTATTTTTTTTTAAATCAAGAACATGCACTTAAAGAACATCCTCAAGAATTGGATGACTTATCTAGTTTGAAAATCCATATAAGGATTGAATTTCATGCTTAAATTTGACCAAGAACCCTTCAATTTCAGTAATCACTTTAAAATTGTAATGCAACACATGGGAATCATCTATGGATGGTAGGTTTAGGTACACCAAATGTGATGTCCCAAATTGAGTACGACTCAAAGGTGACTAGATCTGATGGTCCACATGACCTCAAGTTCACCTTCCCATATTTCATAGGATTTTGACTAGTAGAAAGGTCTTTGGTTGTGAAATTTTGGAGACTATTCCTTTTGGTTAGAGTGAAGAACAACATTATAGTAAATATATAAATAGTAAACCCATGATATCAATTAATATGTAGTGGAAAATAGAATAATCATCCAATGATAGTAATCAAATCAAATAAAATTCATATAAAAAATTATGATGATATATGTCATGTCTCTAAAAAAATAGGAAAATAGGTATACATGGAAGTAGTCAAACATTAAATCATATGAAATTCAAAAGAATTAAAAAGTATAAAGCCAAAAACTATCCAATAAACCCAAGCACTAGCCTGATTATCTACTACTAGGATCTATCCGATTAAAACAATAATGTTAGGTGTCCAAGGTGGGAAACTTCCCCTTTCCCTTACTGGTGATCATATAATCTTCCTGGGTAACTACGACGGCCTGGATAGTGTGTGAGATAAATCTCAATAGGCCACCAACAATGATATCTATACAATCCAATCTATGTTAAAAAAATAAAATAGTATGCATGTATATAAAAAGGTAAAGAAATGTTATGATGATAAATCATAACTGCTTTATCCTCATCTGGTAATTTCCCAGAACATTATATCATTAAATTAATTCATTAAGGATCATTTTATATATATAACTCATATTAAGGTGTCAAAATCTCTGTAATATATCATAATAATAATAAAATTTTATCTAAGGTATAACCCAGACTTACTTGACCTTAGGGGTCATCCAACTCATAGTAGTAACTCATACAGTCTGGAAATAAAGGGTCAAAGTGTAATCCATGGGGTGTTGCCCAAGGAATTCCACTATAAATTATCCTAAATTAGTCCAAGGATTGTGTCCAAGGTAATCGTGGACTAAGAATGATTGGTCTCAACAGGTTGAATCTAGATCACCGTGTGTTTGAAGACATCAAGATGGATCCAAGGAGTTTATCTGAGGCATCCTAATATCTAGAAGATAGTAAGGGGTCATATAGGGTCATGTCGGCATCCACTAGTAGACAAATACCATGTTCCATGGTGGGTATCTCCCTTGTAAACCGTCTTCTTTAATAATAATGGGTTACTATATGTGCTCAAAGAATTCACTCTGGAATCCAATGTGGGTTCATGTCTGATCAATCCTATAAAGATATAAATTTTGATATACAATAGTCACCTTATAAATAATTCATCATTTAATTTAACCCATGTAATACGGATTCCATTTTAATAAGTTATTAGGTTCATTCAATTACCTTTGATCATTGTGACAATTCTAACAGAGGAAATGAAACCATTTATCACTTTAAATATATATTAATTTATTAGGTTCATTAAATTTCTTTTCATTAAACTAAAAAGGCCGGATAAGGACCTTCAACCAATTACCATTTCAATTATTAATAGTTATTACGTTCATACCATTTCCTTTCTTTTAGCATTATAATTCAATTCAGGGATATAAAACCAATGTCAAAATAAACTAATAAATCAAGTCCAAGTGATATTTATAAATAATCCTTCTATTTAACAATTAATTATCATTTTTTTAATTAAAATGATTACCATTATTAAGGCCATGTCTACCTCACCTGAATGGTGGTACAGGTAAACTCAACATGGGTTACAAAGTCATAAAAGAAGTCACACCCTATATTGGGTGGATAGAGTTGAGGTTCCTACCTCTAATGGAAGGATTATCTTGTGTATAATGGGCTTTAAAATAGGATTTCAATTATTATAAGAATGGAATATGAATTTAATAAGAAATGCCCAGTGATACCATCTTGTTCACAATAATGATAGTTTATAAAACAATAATACATTAAGGGATGAATCATATACTAAAAAAACATATGAATGTATCACTCTACTCATCCACAATCGGTACTTAGTTTTTTGTAGATTGGAAAAAAACTGAATAATAAATCAATGCCCAAAAATTAGGTCATATGAGCATGTATGAAAATTGCATAATCAAGGGTAATACAAATGATGAAATGATCCTAAGGATTTAAGAACATACTGATGGATATCCAATAAGATAATATGTTCATGAATTAGATGTTGGATGATGAATTGGGATTAAAAACTATGAAGAGATGATTCAGAGATCATCAAGGAGGAAAATATATCCTCTGTCCACTCGAAATAGGAAAGGAAATAATAGGTTTATGTTTTAAATAATTTAATCCCATCTTGGTCATTTTACATAAAAAAATTTGGTTACATGGTATATATGGTTGCACATTTGGTCAAACCTTTCACCAAACATGTGTCAGGATCTACCTTAAAATGTGACTCGCATGGTTAGGCCACACAGTCTGAGAAATTTTGCACCAACTATGTCATTATCTTATGCTAAAAATTGTAGACATATTGAATGGGTGTGCACACTTGGGTACACAGTTAGGAAAAACTATGCACCCTACATTCCCCTCTAAAATTCCTCGTATAGTTAGGATACACCATGTGGTACGGGCTTCATGGTTTCTACCGACCATGAGATATAGTGGTTTCTTCCACCGAATGGGGTTCTGAGCTATGAACAATCCCAAAACATCCCCAAAAAATTGTGACCTCATTAGTAATCCTTAATAGGTCAAAGATAAATATTTATACCAAAATATAAAGGATTCATAAATCATTAAAAAACCACGTTCTTATAGTCTTCCCCCTTAAATGAACTCATCCCCAAATTCTCTTCCAAGGCCTGAAAGAATTCATCTGAGAGATAATCTGGCCACTGAGCATGTACATTGGCCTCCAATCCCAAGTCCCATCCTAAACACGATCATGCTTCCATATCACCCATACTAAAGTGACATACTGGCCTCATAGTTCCTTCATTAACTGTTTAAGGATTTGTATGGGATACCCCTCAAAGGGATCATCAATTTCTAACTCAACCTCTTTGGGATCTGAAGTATGAGACTGTTCAATATGATAATGGTGAAACTATGAAATATGGAAGACATCATTCATGGAAAAGTACCTCTCAGGAAATAGAAACTGATGGTCTATCATACCAAATCTGTCTAGAATCTCAAACATCCCACCATAATGAGGTGATAGCCTCTCTTGGATCGGTATCTACATATTCCCTAGTCTAGGTGATACCCACTAGAAAACAGGATCCCCAAACTCAAACTTTAGAGTTCGTTGAAAGATATTGGTATAAAATTTCAATATAGACTAGTAAGTATACATATGATTTCTATTAGTCAGAGTAGGACACACCAGATGGGGGTGAATTGAGTTCCTATAAAAGATTTTATTAAAAAATTTATTTAAAAGATTCCCCCAATTTAAAACTTTATAGGCTAGTTAATCAAAGTAGTGAATTTATAATAGTTTGATTGTTCAACTAATTTCCCTAAAGATTTATTATTTCTCAGTTATCCCAATATAAGATATTGATACAACATTTGAAACTAATCTAATAAGTCAAAGAAGTTATAAACACTACCCCAGACTAACTATCATAGTGAAATTTAGTTTTCTAAAATATAGGAAAAAATAGAGAAAACTAAATTTGAAAACACAGCGGATATAAAATAAGAGTTTCAATCTTAAGCTCAGTCTTAGTCATCTTCACTTGGTGATCACCTTCCACAAATAAATCTATATAGATAAATGTTTTTATCCACACCCTGGATTAGGGTTTACAAAATAGTACACAGACTGCCCAGGTCACAAGACCTCTACCACAGTTCTACATGGGAGCAAAACACAACCATGTCACACAAGACCTCTTCCACAGTTCTTCATGGGATAAACAAGTGTAAAAATATAGTTGTTTTTGGATATCTATTATCTTGTACTTGAGTTTAGGAGATAGTTTTTTCTTTATAGATAGATGTAAAAACTACTTGAAAATGTAATAAAAAGGTACAAAATAGAGCAATAACTATCAGATAGAGTTCATAAGGCATTATGTGTTGTTTAGTTCAGATTTAAACTCTTTGATGTATCAGAGTGGATGTTGGAGTTCTCATTTGGAAGCAGAAACTGAAAAAAAGTCTCGTATAGAATTGTGTTCTGTCTTCCAGGAAGATGTGATGTTCTTCTCCTTATGTTCAGTTGAATGCTGCAGAGATGAAGGAACTTTAATGAACAACAATTCTTTGATTCACAGCAAGAAAGAATTAATATTTCCTCATGTTTTCTTCTTTATGTATGTTTCTCACATAGGTCTTCTACTTTATTTATTCATATCTTCTTGTATATATCTCTTATGTGATTCTTATGTGTATATATATCTTTCATATTGATTCATTTTCTTTTATACTCTTGAAGTCTGACAATGATCATGTTTTGAGGTAGATTTTGTACCTCGTACTTCTAACATCATCATTTAAGATGTCTGTAAAAAGCATTAAATTAATCATTCGTATTAAAATACTCAAAATATGACTGTTAAAAGTAATTTTAAATAAAATAAATTTAAACAGTCTATCAGTGAGTCCTTTTCCAGTATCTCCTCTTTTCATTGACTCATTTTGTTATTATGTCATTCTATTAGTCTTTCCATGCATCAGTGAATCATTGCGTCGATGATTTATTTTATCTATCGGTGAGTCCCTGCATCAGTAGCACCAAGCATCGGTAGCACCATATGTCGGTAGAACCATGTTTTGGTAATTCCTTGTGTCGTTTGGTCCTTGCATCGGTATCACCATGCATCGGTAGGTCCATGCATCAATAGGTCCTTATATTGGTATCGCCATGTGTCGGTAGGTCCTTTGAACTATCGGTGATATAGTTAGTCTATTGGTGTGTCGATTTCACTATTGGTGACTCAGTTGAACTGAAGGTGTCTCCTTCCTTTTATCGAATATAGCCTATCATACATAGAAAATATTTCTTCTTGGACTATATTCCAAAATAAATATTACAAGAATGTGTTAAACATATATATGATCATATATAATAATAATTACATATATATAGAATCTTAAATAAACATTATTTAAATGATTAGACATAATTAATAGGACTTGACATGATTTGTGATTATTAAAACCATTAATACTAGAGAGGGTGGCCAATGGTCTCTTATGGGCCATCAATCTCCCCCTTTTGGATGATCAAAAATCATGTAATTATATAGTACACTCATTTGATGTGGAATAGAATCATTCTAATCACCATCACCCATTATTGATGAATTTTTTCAATTTATAGATAAGGTTCAGAAGTAAAAAATAAATAGTACTGGTATAAAAGGAAAAATAAAAAAAATAGCATATAAGAAAAGACTAATGCATGTTCTTCCCATATGTAATATCAAGGAATAAAAATAAAATTCATAAGAGTGGTATCAAGGGTAAAATAAATATGGATAATGCCAAAATGTTCTCCCCCTTTTGGGATTATTAAAAATTGCAAGGGGAGGAAAAACATTTCTCCCCCTTTTTATTCTAATCAAGAAAGAAATGACTATCAAAGGAATAAAAAGTAGTAGTGAATAATAGAGATAAAATAAACAGATGAAAGACAGGAACACAAACTTTCATTAATCAATGAATTACAATGTATTATAGAGCTCTAGGGAAAGACAACCAATCAGCCCTACTAGAGAAATATCCACACTACTTATCATGATCAAGAGGTTTCTTCCCTTCATCATATGGATCAATAGAAGGACCAATAGGTGGTGGTTGAAAAATAAGAGGGTCTGAATAAATATTAAAATGAGGTTGGATCAATCCTTTTGTAACATTAGGTACAAGGCTAGGTTTGTGTTGTGACAACATATGAGGTTGAATCGGCTCTTGGATCACTGGTTGAATCTAACTAAAAGCCTGAGAAAATAATATCTGAGGTAGAGGTATTGATCCAGTAGGTCCAATAGGTATATCAGAAGGCACCATGATGTCTTCACTTTGCATATGAAGATAAGGCTTCAATAGTTAGATGAAATCATAAATTATTTTACCACCATACTTTATATCTTTCTCAAATTCATCTACATTCTCCATGAATGTTTCCAAAAGAGGGGTGAATTCCTTCAATTTCATGACTTTTTCGTTGAATGCTCTTGTAACTAAGGGTAAAGTCAAATTATTGGCCAAATAATTAAATTGAATTTTCAACTGGTGATTGGTGTAAATCATAAAGAAATATGAATTAATCCACTTGGAAAGCTCTTCCTGATTAGAAGATGCTTCTTTGGTATAAAATCTGACCATATCATGCACGCGATCAGTGTTCTGCACAATTTTAGGAAGACCTTCAAAACCAGAGGCACCAAATACATCTTGAATCTCTTCCTTAACAACATTTCTCACTACCAAAATGTCTAAGGCCTGAGAAGTCTGACCATAGGTAGAAGGAACATCAAGACCAGAGGTATGAATATTCTAAGCTTTAAGAACAGTCTCTAAATATCCTTCATACTCTGAGGTCAAATTATTTATTTCTAAGGCAAGCCCAGTAATTTATTTTCTCATCGTGTCAGTATTTTCAACAATTGTTTCAGTAGTTGTGATTAAGTTGGGTTGAATCTACTCTATCACTTTATTTGAAACAATAGCTGCATTAGCCTCATTCATACCCACTATCTAAACTAGAATAGAAACATCTTTTCCATACTACATCATTTCTCTTATTGAAGATCTGATAGAGTGTAATTCATCACTGAGATCAGTTTTTTCCTTCAATCTTGTTGAATATCATGGATCATTTGAGATTGAACTGATACACTTATAGTTGAAAAAACTTCCTCCGTAAATCTTTGAAAGTATGATTTACTGAAAAAGTCTCTATGAAGGGTATCAGCTACCAATTCTCTAGAAATATATACAAATACTTCATCATATAAGTCTTCAAAATCCGAACCTAATGTGACATATCTAGGATTCCTTTCCCATTCAATGATAACATCATCATCTAAAGGAGTGAGAGTGTGAAGTCTTACTTTTCCAAGTTGATCCTCCCCATCAGCTTGATCTCTTATTTCTTGAGGATCCCCTTTAATTTGTGCTCTATACACTATTTTCTCATCTTAAACATAAGGCCATCATATTTCATAAACTAATTTAGGTATAGGGGCTATCTGAGCTTCCACTTCATTGCGAACTTCATCATTTTCTCTTTCTTCAAAAAAAATTCATGAGGTTCTTCCAACCATTCATGAACCACAACTTTAACCATATCTACATCAACACCTTGATCATCATCATGATGGTCACCATAGCATTCTTTGCCTTCATCATCATCATGTCTAGAGACATGCTCTTCATTTCCATTTCTTTCAGCATTTTCTTCACCTTATTTATCTTCACTACCACTTCCACCCTCATATTCTTCACTTCATTCTTCACCTTTAGAGCCACTGGTTCTAATTACATATTCCACACTGCCTGAGACTCTTTTCTCTTCATCTCCATTTTCTTCAAGTGTGTGCTCATAAGAGGGTAAATAAAGTCGAGGACTATGAGGTCCAAAAGAAAAAACTTTGTGAGCATCAGTGTTATTAGGATCCCTCCTCTCATCGATAGGTGGACCTTGATCTCTGAATGGTGTAACATGCTCTTCTTCATCATCATATGAGTAAACAACTTCCTCATCTAGTCCTAGACCAGGATCAATAATATTATTTGGCCTTGTTGGGTGGTCTACTGGATTGAAATTATCATAAATCATATCTTCATCCCCAACCCACTCATTCTTCCATGGGTTTCAATTGATCTTCATCCTTTTAAACATCTCTTTGATTAAGAAGATCCCACTGTATATAGAAACAACATCATATCCTACACTAACACACCCTTTCTATTTTAACATAGCTAAGATTAGCCTTGGATAACACATGGAATTGGTTTTTCAAGAAGGTTGATCATTTCATTTAAGTAACAAAAAAGGTATCTACATAGATTTACCTTGATCCCCTTTTTCAACAGATAAATCAAATAGACATATTGATACTTTAGAGATGAAAATTAACCTTTCCTAGTACAAATATAATTCTTTATAAACTTGAACACAATTCTACACTCCCCATCTAACTCAGTAAAAATGGGTCTCTTATGCTCATCCTTATTAGTGAGCTCCTTCAGAGCTGTCTCAAAGAAAAAAATGTCACTCTCGGGTAGAGAGGTACCTTGATAATCATGAAACACACCATAAGGATAGAATTTAAGACATTTATCCCACTATATTGATTAAAAATATATACACTTACCTTTCACTATGGACTTAATCCAAGAAACATCACTTCCTTTCAGTAGGAAGTCCACATTCATGTAAAATTGATGAACTAGCTTTAGGTAGAAGGGTATTTAATTGTCTGAGAACCACTCTAGCCATACCTAATCCTATAACACTTTGAGCAGAAAATACTTGATTTCCAACATCCATTCTGTAAGAAACTATTTTTCTGGAGTCATTACACAGTTTTCCAAAGAAGGATTCAAAAGTCCAGAATATTTTCTTGATTCCCCTCTCTGTTTCTTAACTACAAGAGACTCATCACTTTCAAGAGAACACTTCAAATGTGTCATTCCAATTGTTTGGTTTAAAGGTCATAAAGTTAAAGGTTGGGGTAGGGAGAGAAATGACTGAGTGGGTGTAAGGGAAAAGTATTTGAGTAGATCGACTCAAATTTATATCATATAGGGATTTTGAAATCATGAAATCATGAACTAGGTTAAACAAAATAAATGAAACAATGTTGTTTTGATAAAAGAATACTATGGTTTAAAATAGAAAGTCATCAATGTTAGCAGGAAATATTTTTCATAACACTAATGGTGTAAACATGATAAGGTGTTGATGATGGCATGATATGGTATTAGAATGACAAAGAATCGGTGTCGATATGACCACTGTGTCGGTATGACAAAGTTATTAGTGTCGACATGACATTGTTAGCTTTATACTATCAGTGTTGGTAGGAAACTATCTTTTGGACTTTTCCTATTTCAGAATGACAACTTCACTTAAAATTTTAAAAGGAATAAGAGCATAAGTTATTATAGATTAATCATTCCTAACTCATGTCTGATATAGTTCATTCTTTCAGAGATCAATGGATTAGTGAAAATATTAGCAATATGATTTTCAATTCCAATTAATTCTAAAGCTATATTAGTTATTTGATAATGGTATCTCAGAAAATTATATATGGAATCAATGTGTTTTTTCCTAGAATGTGAAAGATGATTCATAGAAATATTAATAGCACTTCTATTTTCACAATTTATAGGGAAATGTCTGAATTGATATCCATAGTCTAGTAATGTGTTTTTAATAAAAAAAATGTGTGCACAACAAATACCAATAGCTATGTATTTAGCTTTGGTAGTAGAAAATGAAATAGAATTTTGATTCCTACACCATGAAACTAGACACTTTCTCAAAAAGTGACACATGCCAGTGGTTCTTTTTTTGTCTGACTTACAACCACCAAATTCATCATCTAAATAACCCACCAAATCAAAAGGTTATCCTTCAGGAGAGAACATCCCTAAATTGGTTGTATATTTTAGGTATTTAAAAATCCTTTTGATAGAATTTAAATGAGATTATTTTCGGTTTTCTTGAGAATGTGTACACATGTACACACTAAACATGATATCTGGTCTACTAGTAGTTAAATTAAGTAAATACCAAATCATTCCTCTATAAGTGGTATGATAAAAAGATTTACCATCTTCATCAAGGTATAACTAACATGTGGTGCTCATTGGAGTGTCAATTATCTTATTTCTTTCAAATCCAAATATTTTTAAATGATCCTTAATATAATTACATTAATTCAAAAAAATACCTTCTTTGTTTTGAAATATTAGAAATCCAAGAAAGAATTTTAGTTCCCCCATAAAAATCATTTCAAATTTTCTTTGCATCATCTTTGATAAATATAGACATAAGGAATTTTTAGAGTATCCAAAAATAATATCATCAGCATAGATTTGAACAACTAAAACATCTGTGGAAATTTGTTTAAAAAAAGGGTAGGATCCACAATACCTTTTGTAAAACCATTAGAAACAAAAATAGTGTTGAGCCTATCATACCAAGATCTTAGAGTTTGATTTAAACCATATAATGATTTAGTTAATTTAAAAACATTGTTTTGAAAGTGGGGTTCTGTAAAATTAGGGGTCGTTCAAAAAAACATCATCAATTATATAACCATTTATGAATTCACTCTTGACATCCATTTGATAAAGATTGGAGTCTAGATGTGCTGAATAAGCAAGAATGATTCTAATGGACTCAATTCTAGCCACTAGTGAAATGGTTTCCTCATAGTCAATACCATATTCTTGACTACATCCTTGTGAAACCAATCTAGCTTTGATTCCTACTATATTACCAGATCCATCTACTTTATTCCTAAACACCCATTAGGTTCCTATATTAAAGGTGTCTTTGGTTCTATCTACAAGTTTCTAGACATTATTTATTTAAAATTTATTTATCTCTTCTTGCATATCCATCACCCAAAATTCATCATTTATAGTATCATTGGTGTTCTTAGGTTTAAGTTGTGATAAGAAAGATGGATGTTCAACTTGGTTTCTAAGATATTCTCTAGTATGAGTTCCTCTATCTAAATATCCAACTATATTATCTAAAGGATGTCTCTTAAGAGTTATAACAGGTCTGGAAAAATAAGGGCTAGTCACTTCAGGTTCTTCTATAGGTTATGGTTCATTATGGCTAGATTCTGGAGAATTTCTAGAACTGGAATTTTTAACACATTTCTTTATAGGATGGTCAGAATATTTATTATTGATGTCTTTATTTGACATATCATCCTCAAGATTCTCTATATAGGTATTTGAATCATGTGGATCTATCTCATTAGACATGACATGTACAGATTCTTCCACACATTTGGTTCATTTATTGAAGAATCTATATCCTTTATTATAAATTTAACAAATGAGGAAACTTCCTTCATCACTCTCAGAGGAATTGTTTTTCCAGATTATCCTTAGTGTTTAGAATATAGACTTTGAAACCAATAACTTTGAAGTAGTTTTCCATTAATTTTCTATTATTCCACAACTAATAAGGAGTTCTCTTAAGTATATGTCTAATCAAAACTCTATTAATTATATATCATGTTGTATTGAGATATTATGTGAAAAACTATATAGGTAGGTCATACTCAATAATCATGGTTCTAGAAATTTCTTGTATGGTTTGATTTCTTCTTTATACCACTCTGTTTTGCTGTGGTGTCCTAAAAGTGGATAAATTATGACTATTTCCATTTTTTGAGCAAAATCATTCAAACTCATGGTTCTCAAACTCATGACTGTGGTCACTTGTTAGTGTTTTAATTCATAGATGACTAAGATTTTCTATAGTCCTAACATACTTGGTAAAATGTGAGCAAGATTTTCTTTTGGGAGAAAAGAAGAAGGTCCAAGTATATCTAGAGTATTCATCTACAAGAACATATATATAGTGATCCACACTTAGAATTTAATCTCTATAAGTTCCAAAAAAGTCCATGTGAACCAACTTAAGAGGTTGAGAATTTGACACTTCATTGTTTGGTTTGAAAGATATTTTGTGTTGTTTACCCTTTTGACAAGGATTACAGACATTGTCATCTAGAAACTGTAGTTTAGGTAGATCCTTGACTAAGCCTTTTATAGTAATATTTCTATGTGAGTGTATATTTAAATGCCCTTATATCCTATGACAAAGCCAGAAATATTTATAAAAAACACTCAAACAATATACATTTTGATAAATCAAGGAATCTAAATCAACAACCTAAACATTTTCATTTCTAAGAGCCAAAAATACTAAATTATTTTTATAATTAAAAACATTGCATGCATCATCTTAAAATTTAACATTAAAACAATCATCACATACCTGAGAGATACTAAGTAGATTGTATTTTAATCCATAAAAAAGTAATTTTTAAATTACAACTGAGTTAGAGTTACCAATCTAGCCAAGGCCAATTATATTTCATTTAGCATTGTCACCAAAAGTGAAATTCTGACCATCAATATTTATCAAGTTCTTGAAACATGAGTAATATCCTATCATGTGTCTTTACATCCACTGTCCAAGTGCCATAAGCTTTTATAGGATCTCTTCAAGTAGTTTTCCTACAAAAACAGATTTGACAAGAAAGGTTTTTGGTATCCTTATTTGTTTGGGTCCAGTAACATTAGTAATAAGAGCTTTGGGAACCCACATTATTATCAGGGATTTCCTATAAATATTTTGTAATGTATTTGAAAAATAGACCTTATTTGGTCTAGAAAATATTGAAATAGTAGAATATGTTTCATGGATAGAACTTGCAGGAAATTTTCTAGAACTGGGTATAAAACTGGATTTCCTAGATTTTGGTACAAAATGAGTTTTAGCAATATTCATATTTCCTAGTTGGTATCCTATTATTGTAGTGTACTTTAAGAAATACATTTTTACCAATAATTTTAACTAATATTTCTATCCAATTGGTAAATATTTCTAAATCCCTTTTTAATTTCTCATTTGAAAATTTAAGCTCATTCTTTTCTTTATGTAGTTGATAATTTTTATCTTTATCTACATCAAGTTTAGATTTAATAGTAGTAGTTAAATCATGTTGTTAATTTAAATATTTTTATTTTTATTTTAATTAATTGAAAGTTCATTCTAACATCTTTAAATATTCAAACATTTCCTCATTTACCATGTTTTCATAATCACTTTCATCTCCATAATAGTAAGCAATATGTTATGGAGAGATTAGTGTTACCTAAGATGTGTTTGTCATAAAACACATATTTTCCTTATTAGCCTTTTCATCATGAGAGGATTTAGAGTCACTTGATATGTCCTCAGAATCACTGCAAATTTCCTTCATATAATTTTTATAATTTATGTATTTATCATCATACTTCTTCTTGTACTTTAGCTTTGGAAAATTAGTATTTACATGTCCCTTTCTTTTTCACTCATAGAAGATGATTTTATTTGAAGTATAACATATTTTCCAGTCCTTTTTCCATTGGACCTTATGATCATAATTACCTTTTCAGTTCATATTTATAAAGATTTTTTTTAATATTAAATTCCATAAACCTTTTAGCTATTTGATCCATCTATTCATCACTATCTGTTGATGATTATTCATCACTTGAACTTTCAGTTTCATCTTGAGCTTTGTCCTTCTACGTGGATGTAGTATATTTGAAAGAAATAGATTTTCATCTGAGTTCATCATCATCTTCTTTGTTTACTTTTAGTTATTCTTCATACATCATCAACTTTCCTATCAACTCCTTTACTAGAATCATGTTGATGTCACAAGATTATCTAATTGATACAGAAGTCCCTCTTCATCTATTAGGTAAGCATTTGAGTATTCTCAAGATTTTTCCCTTGGTTCTAATAGCTCTTCCAAATGTGATCATAGTGTTCAAAATTTCTTTAAACCTGAGATACAAGTAAGAAATAGGCTCATTAGAATTCATCTTAAAATTATCATACTTAATAGTATACGTTTTAAGTCTCGTATCTTTAACATTATTAGTTCTTTCATGTGAGATAGCTAAGCAGTCCCAAATTTCATAGACTGGTTTATAAGATGATATTCTATTAAATTTCTCATCCCCTAGTGAAAAAAATAGATCATTCATAGCTTTTAAATTTTTTTTATAAGTATCTTTTAGCTTCACTCCATGTATTTCTTAGAGATTCTGATATTTCATATTTTTCTTCTATTATTATCCAAATATCAAACCCCATATTTCTAAGTACATTTTCATCTGAATCATCCAATAGTCATAGTTTGATCCATTAAAGTAGGGAGTTCTATTTGTATCAGCGCCTTACAATATATTATCCATACCAAAGAAAAGATTTTTAAAGAGCTAAAAATTTTGAATTAATAGAAATTTTTTATCCTTAAAACACAACTAAATCATAGTTGAAAATATTTTAAAAATATTTTAAATAACCACATTTGATACCAAATGATTGTTGGAGTAGGACACTCAAGAGGGGGTGAATTGAGTTCCTATAAAAATTTAGGTTAAAATTTTTATTTAAAATATTCCCCCAATTTAAAACATAAAAGACCGGTTAATCAAAGTAGTGAATTTTTAATAGTCTTACTATTCAAAAAATTTCTATGAAGATTGATTATTTCTTAGTTGTAACAATATGAGATATTGATACGACTTTTGAATCTAATATAATAAGACAAAGTAGTTATAAACACTAGCCAATACTAAATATCAAAGTGAAATTCAGTTTTTGGAAATACAGGTAAAAACAGAGAAAACTAAATTTGAAAAAACATCAGATATAAAAAAAAGAGGTTTATTCCCAAGTCAAGACATAGTCCTCTCCACTTGGTGATCACCTACCACCAAGAAATCTATATAGATAAAGGTTTTGATCCACACCTTGGATCGGGGTTTACACAATAGTACATAAACTGTCTAGGTCACAAGACCTCTACCATAGTTCTATGTGAGAACAAAATACAACCAGTTCCCCCATGAACTCTTCTGCAGATCTTTGTGGGATAAAAAAGTGTAAAAATATAGTTGTTTGAGGATATCTAGTATCCTCTGGTTTAGTGCAGGATATGGTGTGTGTTTTACAGATAGATTCACACACTTCTCTAAACTGTAATAAAAAGGTACACATCAGAGAAATAACTATTAAATAAAGTTTAGAAGGCTATGTGTGCTATGCGGTTTAGCTCTGGACTCTTTGATGTATCAGAGTTGAAGCTGGAGTCCCCTTCTAGAAGCAGACACTGAAACAGAGTGTTTTAGAGCACTATGTTCTGTCTTCCAGAATGATGTGATTATCTTCCCCTTAGGTTCAGTTGAATTCTATAGAGATGTTTTAACTTTAATGAATAGTAGTTATATGATTCAAAATAAGTATTAATGAAGAGTTCCTAATGTGTTCTTCCTTTTTGAATGTTTCTCGCATAGGTCTAATATTATATCTATTCATATCTTCTTGTATATCTCTCTCAGGCAATTCTTATGTGTATAATTCACTTTTATCTTGAGTCCTTATATTTTATACTCTTTTAGCCCAAAAATGTATATGTTTTAAGGTAGATGTTGTACCTCATACTTATTATATCTTCATTTAAGATGTATTTAAAAAGCATTAAATTAATCAGTCGCATTAAAATACTCAAAATATAACCATTGGAAGTAATTTTTAAAAATGGAAATTTAAACCGTCTATCAGTGAGTCTTCTATCAGTACATCCTTCCGTTGGTGACTCATTGTGTTGGTATGTCACTCTATTAGTATTTCCATTAATCAGTGACTCATTGTGTCAGTGAATTATTTTAACTATCGGTGAGTCCTTGAATTAGTATCACCATGGTTCGGTAGCACCTTGTTTTAGTAGAATCATGCTTCGGTAGGTCCTTACATCGGTAAGTCCATGTGTCGGTACCACCATGCATCGGTAGGTCCATTGAACTATCGGTGAGACAGTCATCCTGTCGGTGTGTTTATTGTAGTATTGGTGACTGAGTTGAACTGATAGTGTCTCATTCATTCTGCCAGTGTCAGTCTGTCATACTTAGAAAGTATTTCTTCTAGGACTATTTTAAAACATAAATATTACTAGAATATGTTCAACTTATATGTGATCATAGATAATTATAATTACACATATGTAAACTAAAATAAACATTATTGAAATTATTATACATAATTAATAGGATTTTACATGATTGGTGATTATTAAAACCATTAATACTAGATTGGGTGGCCAACAGTCTCCTATGGGCCAACACTTTCTAATCAAATTTACATACTCAAAATTATCCTGGATAAGACAAGTACCTAGTATCACAGCCTCTCTAGACTCTAACTAGAACAAGGATGAATGAAATGACCTACTGTAAAAGGCCTCATATAAAGCCATGTGAATCATTACCTGAAAGTGGTAATTATAGTAAAACTCAACGAGATGGATATTTTACTCCAAATAACCTTCAAAATAGGTACACGTGCTCATAGAATGTACTCTAACACCTATATCATAAATTTTTACTGGCAATTAGTCATATGGTGAAAATTTATGCTTAGATTCATTTATATACACATAGATCTCTATAACACCTACCAGAACATTTATGTGAAAATAGATTCCCTATAAAAAATGATAGTATGAGGGAATCCATGAAACTGTATAATCTTAAGGACATATAGTCCCAAAATCTCAACAATTGAGAACATATCTTCAATAGGAAGGAATTAGGATACATTCCTCAGTCAATCCATGACTACCCAAACTGTGTTGCTTCTATGAGGATACCTTTATAATCTAACTAAAGAATCCATTGTAATATCTTACCATTTCCGTTTCTGAACTGGAAATACCTTTAAAAATACAGAAGGTTGTTTGTGTTATACCTTCACCTATTGACTAGTGGAACACATTTTGATAAAACCTATAATCTAAAATTTCTTCCCAAACCACCAATACTAGAAACCAATTTCACGATACATCTTAGAGATGCATGTATGAACTACCTAATGTGAAGATTTAGACTCTTGAAAAATCTATTCTCTCATGCCTATAGGCACCCATTCCCACCCATGTATTTGTATGATGTCTTCTCCATCGAAAGACCAATCCAGAGGTGTAGTTGGGGTTTGGCTTAGTGGTAAGCACCCCTTAAATCTACATGAAAAATGGGGGTTCAAAACCCATTGGGCGCAGGTACTATAGCAGTACTATAACTTACTGTAGCAGCGGCGTACTGTAGCAACGGTGAGCACTGTAGCGGCGGCAGGGCACTGTAGCGGCGGCAGAGTACTGTAGCGGTGGCGGGTACTGTGCAGTACTGTAGCAGTGCAGGTACTGTCGCAGTACTATTCACAGAATGGGCTTCGGGCCAAAAAAAATGGGTCTACGGGCCATGTAATGGGCTAAATTCCCACTGGGCCTTCGGGCTATGTAATGGGTCTCCCTCTACCCAGTTAAAAGAGGTCTTTGCTTTCCATTAATAATAAATGAGGCTTCAGCCCCAACCTTTTAAAAAAAACAGACCAATCTAGAGGTGGGTCCTCACCAGAAATACTACCCGATGGAACCATCCCCTTAGGATCTGAAAATTTCTTGCTCTTTAACCTCTCATGGAGTGAACAGGTGACTACTAAGGCCACAAAAAATTCTTGTCATGGATCTCATGAAACACCAGATACAGCTCAAAAAATAGGTCCATCAATTTCCATTCATCATTGGATTCCTATAAATCTTATTCTTATGTTTTCTTTCTCAGCACATCTAATATTTCATTACTCCTTCCACTTATAGGCAAGCTCAAAATCAAAGGACTAAAGGTATTCAACCCATCTTCATTGCATGAGATTCAATTCACATTGCATAAATATATATTTGAGTCTCTTTTGTTCTTTATACACCATAAAGTGCTCACCCCTCAAATAGTGTCTCGAGTAGTGTAATGCATAGAAAATCATTTCTAGATCAAGGTCGTGCATTGGGTATGTATGCTCATGAGGTCTCAATTGGTGAGACCTCATACACAACGACTCTATCCTCCTGCATCAGCATAGTATCTAGAACAATGCCTAATGCAGTAAATAAAATGGAATAGCCTCTTCAAATCTCTATAAGAATCAAAATCATCATCGAAGTAAGCCTTCATTTTATCGCCTAAATGGATTTCTCACATGCTTCAGACCCCAATAATTTCACACCCTTCTTTGCAAGACTGGTATAAGGTGAAACAAGGCATGATAAGTCCTATATGAAACACATGTAATATCTATCTATCCCTAATGAACTCTATATATGAAAAAATTTTGGTTTCTCCCAAGAAACCACATCACTCAAATTATATAGGTCAATTGATACTCTTGATTTCAAGAAAAATTTACCCAACAAGTGAACATTTTTTATCCAAAAGTGGCACTTAAGAATCTTATCATAAATCTGGTTCCCTCTTAGTGTGATCAAAAAAAATATCAAGATATCAAGCTTGGTTTCTATGAGTATGAGAATACATCAAGATTTCATCCAAAAAAACATGACAAATGTATAGAGACCCTACTTTTAATACAGGAATTTTACATCATTTTTAAGATAAAAAACATAAAAGCATTACAAAACTAGGATTCAAAGGATTAGTGTCTTTGGAAAATTGGGCACATGAGAAAATTACATAATAATAAAACATAAATATTTATTTCAAATATTCTTCTTTATCCCTTAAAGGCTCACATTATCCTTATTACACATAGTCACCTAATGATATTCATTAAATACATGGGTGATCTAAAATCCCTGTAAGAGGATGAATAAGGGGTATGAATCATTAGAACATGAGTGAGAATAATCATTATCATCATAACAGATGCATATAATCATCATCAACACTGTGAATAACACATTGGATAAAGTCATGGAATGTGGTAATGTATAAAAATGAAACATCATGTCTTAGTGTTCAAATACCACACATAGTTTTGAAAAAATCTAGCATCATGTTCATGCATAACATATGTGAATAATCATAACATCATCATTGTGAAAAAAATATAGCATCATTTTCACTCATAATACCCAAAATCTCATGAGATTCATCACATTACCCAATGCATTGGAGGGATATATAATTATGGGCCCACCTATCACATCATAATACTTACATAATCACACATGCCATATAGAACATATAATAATTGTAATCATGAAATAACCCATGAAAATGAATTGTTTTCATAAGTATTTCATAAATCATGAATAAACATGGGGTTCCCAAATGTAAAAATGAAAAACATATTTGGTATAAGATTCATCATTCTTGAGTGAGAAGAAATAACTCAATATGAGTAAAAGAAGTGTTTTGGAAAGAAGATTTCTTTTGGAAAATATTTTTATTTTTCATAAAATAATATTGGAAACATGTATATCCCCAAAAAGAAAAGGGAAGAAAAATTAAATTATATTTCAGGAACAATAAATGATTATTAATACCAAATATGTCATAAAAGAGGGATAACCTAAATAAAGGGAGTTGGGTTCAAGAATCCTCTTACATTGTGTCTGAAATCATTCTTCACTTGCACTTAATATCCTAGATAATAAAATTAGATTCATTAATTACTAAATTAAAAACCTATTATACATTTATTAGATTTATTATTATTTTATTAAGATCATTATTTCCATTTGTATAAGTTATAGAGTTTAGTTGCATCCTTTCGAGAGCATTCATTTTCATGGTTTCATGGTTGGTTTACTTTTATATAATTATATAAGTTCTTGTAAAATGAGAATAATTCTCCAAAAGTAAAATTATGTGTTATTAATGAACCTAAAAATGTTTAAATGGTCTCATATATCATTTTGTTTTCTATTACGAGTATTATTCATTAGATAAATTGTTAATGAAAAATGTTTAGTTTATTTTGTCAGTTTTTATGGCCATCACAAACTAGTTTCATTATATTTAATATTATGTCAATAAATTTGTTCCAGAACATTAAAATATTTATTATATGCATATTAAATTTTGGTTTAATTATAATAATGGATTTATGAATAGCCTTTAATTTGGTAATGTAAAATAGAAAACTCTTTCTCCATAAACGTGGTGAATCGACACATCATAGATGTTGTTTTCATTTATTTAGATTAAAATCATGAGAGAAGAAATTTGATGATGGATATTTACATTAAATAAATAAAATTCCAGTATATATATATGATACTAGATTTATCATTCCAATAAGAAGAAGGGTATTTGAGTATATGGTAATAAAATAAAAGAAATTAATATAAAAGGATTGAGGATTTTACCTCTTGAATGTTATATCCTTGAGAAACTCCTTAAGGCACATTTATTTGGTCATTTATTGACACCAAGAGCTAATGGATTTGTGGAATAGGCTTGGTAATGGAATTTTTCATAATTTATACAAGATACAATGCTTTGGAGGTGTGAGGATAATACATGGTGAGAGGTGGTATTGATAGGGGAGAGGGGTGTTTTTTGTTACTTTATTCATTTTATTATTATTTTAGCTCAAGACTATCAATAGAGTTGATTAAAATGACTAAATATAGTATCCAGGGAATGATAATTTGAGATAATAATTCTTACATTATCCATGAATTATCAATGACTCAATAATTCATTTCTTTAACTTATATCATAAATTTATGTATTTAACTATTCACTAAAACTTCAACTATTTTAGAGAAATACAAAAAATTCACCCTAACCATTTTTCATCAAGTAGACTTCAAAAATGGACTCCATTTTCTGAAAAAAAAAATTCTATAAATATGAGAAATTTAATTTTAAATAGAACAATCATTTATTCAAAAAGTACAAATTTTAATATTATAATCGATTTCATGACCCTTTGAGAAATTAATTATGGTCTCCTAAAATTATAGTATAAATATAATACAACATAATATTAATTTATGAATCTATTTAATGAACATAAATTTTCTTTTAAATCATTATATTAATTATAAAATTGTAAATAAACATTTACATTTTACAAAAATACCATAACTTACTTTATCATTTTTAAAACATTTATTTACTTATAAAATGATATCATTATATAATATTGTAAATTATAAGATTCCTAAATTTTATTTATAATTTTATAGGTGAGTTTAATATTCTATAGTTCAGTTTAATATTCTTAATTGTCATATTACTTATCTAATAGTCAAGTTACTATTCCATTGGTATAGGTTTCTTAATTTCTATAAATACAACTTGTTTCATTCTTCATTTATGAGAAAATTGTTTTTATTGGGTTTCTAATATAATTTATGTGTTTTATACTATATAACATCATTATAATATGGTAAATTCCAATGATAAAATTATGGGTCATTACATTCTTCACCTCTTTTGAAATTTCTCCCTCAAAAGCTTGTTTTACATACTAAGGCTAAAACATGTGAGGGTATTTCTCCTTCATCACATCATATGGTTCATATACTGCATCTTCACACTTATGGTTCCTCTAAAACACTTTAACAAGGGGATTTATCTTGTTGTTTGGGAAATTTTCTCTACAATCCAAAATTTTCATTGGATTCTCCTCATACGATAGTTCGTTATCCAGTTGTACCACCTCCAAATTTAGTACATGTGCGGGGTTAGGTATGTACTTCCTCAAGAGAGATACATGGAACACATAATTAACTGGAGACATATTTGGTGGAAGTGAGATCTAATAAACCACTACTCATATGCAATAAAGGATCTCAAAGGGACCTATATACCTTTGTAAATGATTTTATTTCTTTGCAACCTGTATGATTTTTTCCATGGTGATATTCAAATGAAGACTTTGTCTGCAACTTCAAACTTCAAATACCTTATACATTTTTCAGCATATATCTTTTTATAAATCTGAGTAGCTTTTATATTTGGTTTGATTTTTTGAACCTTCTTTGTTATCTCTTACACAATATTATGTTCAAGTAGATTTCATTCTCTAAATTCATCCCAACATGTTGGAGTTATATATCGATTCCCAAACAGAGCTTCATATGTATCAATCTAAATACTCGAGTGGAAACTATTGTTTTATGAGAACTCAACTAATAGGAGATGTTGATCCCATAAAACTTTGAATTCCATTAAGTAGGCTCTCAGCACATCCCCAAGTTTCTAAATAGTCCTCTATGACTGGCCATCAGTTTGAGGATGATTGGTCATACTGAAATTCAATTCAGTACTCAAATCATGTTGAAGAATTATTGAAAATTTAGATTCAAACCCTGAATCATGATCAGAGAAGATCGAAATTGTAACCCCATTTATCCACACCACTTCTTTCACATATATCATGGAATGTTGTTCAAGAGAGATTTCTTTCAGAATTGTGATAAAGTGGGAAGTCTTGGTGAGTCAAGGCACCACAAATGATATCACATTGATTCCTTTGGATGTATTCAAGGGACCCGTGACGAAGTCCATAGTGACATTATCCCATTTATACATGGGTATAGGCAATGTTTTCATCATCACTTTAGATTAATATCACTTTAAATTAAGTTTTAGACATACTAAACATCTTGATATATACTCCTAGATCTCCTTCTTTATGTTGTCCCGCCTAAAGTGTTATCAAATATTTTTTCTGACGATTTTCACTGGGGCGCATGTCGTCGTCGTGGAGACGCACTGACTATTTCCTCACATTCCCACTTTCCAAAAGGTGGGTGGAATCCATCACCTCTTCAATGATGTTTTCTCCTTGATAAAAATAGGATGATGGCATATTGATTCCTCTTTTTGTGGATTCCTCCACAAAACACATCTTCTAGTCTGGGTCTCCCTTAAAGATTAAGACAGTGTTTGTGAAACTTGTTCCTAGTGAAATATTTTTATGGATTCCAGTTAATTATTCTTCTTCTGTCAATACATTCCTTGGGGTCAAGTCAAGGCAGCAACCTTCGATAAGAATATTAGTCCCACTGAGGCGTCTATAGAATTTTTTGACTCTGAAACACTAGAACACCTTTATTATTCCTCTTTATATGGATTCTCAAGGGTGTAGAAATTCGAGGATTACCACATCTATCATGGGGTATCCTATCCTGGAGGAATATATCCAAGGTTTTCCTTAGCTTCCCATGTTCAATATAGGGTATTCCCTGAGTTTAACATCTAGTGGAGATGGATCGGACTGATCAGAACACTGACGAGAGTGGATCAAATGGGTGCATCCCTATGAGGGATAACCTGGAAGGTTTACTGAATTGATTGATTGAAATGCTCGATGAGGATGAACCTAAGAATTTTGTGTCCCAAAAAGGAAAATTTCACACCTTTAAGGCTTATATGGACACCACAAAGGGTGGATCAGAGAAGGTTGTTCCCATAAAAGGGGACACCAAGGTTTACCATTGGCTGTAATTGAGCCTCGAGGAGGCCTATTATGCACCTTTTTTAGAAGAGAGGGATCAAAACCCACATAGCTTAAGAGGGTGATTTGATGCTTACATGTGGTTAGCTATATGTGTTACATAAAATAAGTGATGGGATGAATGGGTATTCTTCATGATTATCTATCCATAGAATGATGTGACCCCACCATGAAAAGGGTGAGGTGGTGGGTAAAATGGTTGGGGATTATGCATGGTTAGTTGCCTGTATGGATGACATGAGTTCACCAGGATGTGGCAGCCCGGGTAAAATCAATATGGATGTAGAGGAAGTGTTGAAGGATGAGAATTAATGTTGAGGAACTGATGTTAAGATGATTTTGAGGGAATTTAAATGACATTAGTTCATTGGGATATAGCGATGAGACACCTGAGGAGGCAGCACGTGTGGAATTGAACGCATAGATAGGGACCCAAAAGAGATGTGTCCTCTGGGTTGGATCATGATACTACCGAGACACTAAGTCTATAGGGAGAGACAATGATGGGAAATGGATGATAGGAATGAACATTCAAAGAAGATTCCTACATACCCAAAATGGTTCAAAGTCCACATAGTTCATGAATGAGGCATAGAATCAAGGTGTACACAAAGGACAGCAATTCGGAGACTTGTTGTGGCTTACGCGTGGTTAGAAACCCATCATAAGAGGGACACTCTTGGTTGGATGAATATGGGGGGAGTGTGGGATTATTCATGGTTAACTTCTCATATGAATGGATCATAACACCTAAGGGAGGAATATCTGAGAGATTCATCCTAAAGAGGTAAAGTATCACATCATTAGGGTGCATCCCTATGAGGGAGAACCGTGGGTTTCTGTTAGTTTGGATTGAACATGATGGATACTTCATACATACACTAAAGGGATCAAAACCCATGTAGTTCGATGAGGTACATAGAGTTTAACATCATGTTGTATGAAAGTGAAACGATATAAAATGGCTGAGACCGAGGGATGATGGGTTTGAACCTCATGGGGGCTTCCTATGTACCCTTTTTAGGAGAAAGGGATAAAAGTACGCGTAGTTATATAAGATCATCCATGAGGAATATGCATGGATAGTGGGGAAAATAGGTTGTCATTGTCATTTCTTACTCTAAGACCACATGACTCATGCTCAGTGTGAGAAACAACAGGTAATAGCAGACCTAAAAATTGTGTCGTGCAAGGTGCGGCCACAAGGGATGGTGTTGGGATTATGCCTGGTTAGCATCCTTGGGGGATGAAGACTGGGGCTTACTCTATAATGGAATCCAAAGGAGGGTGTCCAGATGTATGAGGAGGATATGTCCATCGTATAGGGAAAACCTTGTCAAGGTGTGCGGGGGTTTATGTGAAGACTTCCCAAAGCGCACACAGTGACAAAGCCCAATAGGAGAGGGAGAGTGGGAGAGCGTCGATGGTTATTCCCAATCTAGTTCTCCCAAAAATTTCACACATCCATAAAATCATATTTTAACATCATGTGATGGGGATAAGGGTGCACGGAAGTTTAACATCCTATAGCTCAGATGACGAGGACTCACTGCTCATCCCATGGACCTACATAACATGTACCAACCCGCACTTGGGGAAGGGAAGGCACATGAAATAATAAACGGGAGCAACGTAGATGAGTGGTCAATTGAGGTTTCCATGTTAGAGTGGCTATGTGAAGAAGAAATAGTCGTTAGCATGCCTATGTGAAGAAGAAAAAGTTATCATAATGCAACATGGAGCACCACTCGGGGGACCATTAAATCCCTTCATAAGAGCCTAGAGGGCTGCAGGGAAGAGGGATTCATGAAGCAGAAGGCCTTCCTAAAATGGGATTCATGAATCTATATTAATTTATAAAGAGGAGGAGCTTCATGAATAAAGGTTCTTCGTGAATCATGGTTAAAAGGGGATCCATTAAGGGATGAGATTCACAAAGCATAACGACCTAGCTGAGGCATGGAGTCTATATGTTCTTTGAGGGTACTTTGTGAAGGATGAATTCTCAGAAAAGTTCCAAGTCCCAAAAAGGGACTCCTACCTTTTCAATGGTTGTATGTATTTGTGAAGGGCATACCCACTTGATGTAAAGACAAATTGGAATAAAGGGAAATCTATTTCTCAATGCTCAAATACCATGGGTGATACATTTTATGTCTAGTTCACGGAGTAAAGGGAGATTTTTGAAATGAGAGATCAAAAGATGAATGGTCGGGGTAGATATTCTTTGGGGGGATAGGCCTCATATTTATAGGAACTGGGTATCACAATGCTTGGAGGAGGGCCATAAAGAAAATAATTCTTCATAAATGGAAGTCGCACTGTTGGACTCACTGAGCCTCCTGTCACTACTCTGCAGTGATAATGGTTCTTCTTGGACTCATAGAAGCTTCCATAACTACTTTTTGGTGGTCATGGTACTCGTCGAAATCACAGAGGATAGGGTTTTTTCAATATATCTTCAAAAAGTAGGTATTATGGTAGTTTTTTCAATTTTTCCTGGTTGAATGCTATCCCAAATAGTCTTGGTTACCCACGATCCATCTTGGGCGCAGATTTCAGTGCCAAACAATGCCCCACCCCAATTGGATCTAAAGGAAAATAGGGTCTGATTCTGAGGCTAGATCACTAAAAACATGTACATCACGAAGATGTCATGCGATGAGGGTGCACAGAGCATGGGGTGAGATCATCATGAAGCTCAGGGAAACCGAAGACACCGCAAATATCTTGAGGCCACCACCTATAAATTTAGTATGAGAGTCCCCTTTTTTTCTCATTCCATCTCTGTGAACTTGTGCTTGATCTCTTAAATCGCAAATCTACACAACCTCACGAGCTCTCTTTGTGAACTAGGTTCCTTGGATCAGTGATCCATGAATTCTACTTAGTTAATCAGTGCACCACAATCCTTTGATGATCTATAAAGAACATAGAGGACATCGAGGCTCTGTGAACGTGTGCTCGAAAAATGTTATTAATGAACATTCCTTCACAAACAGAGAATAAAAAATGACAAAATCATGGAACAAATCCACCATCAAGAAGTTCCTCGTGAGGTCCTTGAGGAATGTTTCTTGAAGGGAGGACATGATGAACAATTCCCATATTGGGGAATGTGTGTGCAGTCATTTTGATCATGATTCCTTGGTCGAGATTTTTTCGGAAGGGGAAATTATTACCCCCTATGAAAGAGATTGTCGGTGTATGTCTTTGGCATGAGGGAAGATGTTTTAATTCCTAATGTGAGTAGGGACAAACCAGACTACTAATTTCGGCGAACACCATGTCAATATCAATGGTTCAAGGCTATTGATGGATACACCTGGAAGGAAAATACTCCGATCACAACTGACTGCATTTACAACCATATGAACAATGTTGATGCAAATGTATTTTAACCAGAGGTATCTCCAATAAAGTATCAGACCATTATGAAGGAAGCCATAAGGAACCTGGAGATAGGTTGGACTGATAATGGGGACCTATGACTAGGTGTAAATTTCATAGATGAATGGTCCTGGCCCTACTATGTATGAGAATTTGGTATGGAATTCAGAGTATATTTAAGGCGAGTAGGCTAGTTTGAGGCTGCATGGAATTCTCAATTCCACATCTACCAACCAAAACACATGATTCCAGAACTACTGAGTATATAGTCATCAAGGACCAACACTTTCAATTTTCAGCAGAGGGAGGTCGGCATCATCCTATCGGACCTTTTCCATAATTCGGGGATTCCAATTTAGGTGGAAATGTATGAAGAATTTATCCCCATAAAGAATACAAGGGAGGATTCAGAGAATATTCCACATATGGAGAAGATGTTGATAGACTTGGTGTCTGGCATTGATAATTAGTTGGTGAGGGACATACACTTCAAGCAATGTTTCATATGTTTCCTGAATTTCCCCTCGGAGCACCCTGCTAAGGGAGAAGTGGAACCAATGAAACTAGCAATGAGGCCCCCAACCTACCCAACGGGAGCTCAATGAGGTAGGGATGGCTCTTACTGGAAAATCCTGGAGGATATCCAATGGTAGCTATGGGGGTATAGTGTTAACTCCGAGCATCAACTGGTGGTTAGGTTGTATTGGTTTATCTTAGGACTCATTTTTGGATGGATGCAATCGGTTAGGGATGCGCACATGGGTGTGCGAAAAATCCCATTTATTATGACATCATTTCCTATGAAGTGGAGGTGAGTCAAACCTGGGGTTCTAGTGTTGGAAAAGTTCAACAAGGTTCTTTTTCACATCCGCGAGGAGAAGAAGCCACAATGAATATGTGGACCATTCTAATTTTTTTATGTCTAGATAGTACAACAGATGAGGGCATATGAATATCCAAACCCCATTTCCCCTCTTGAGTAAGACATTTGACCATCCATCCTGAACATAGTGGGGAGTTTCCCAATTCAGATGAACTCACCGGAAGTGCTGAAAAAAATCTAGAGGGTGGAAAAATTGAATTTCCATCCATTCTTGCTACCAAAAAGGGTGTTCACTGATGATGGAAGAGGAACCTAGGAGAATCAATCATATCTCCAGGCCTTTCGAGGTGGAGTTCTAGTGGGGTGGGTAGATCATTAGCCTATCTATGATCCATATACCCCGCATCACTTTGATAGGAAATTTTGATGTCTGCAGAGGCTAACCCCAAAAGTTTACTTAGGGGTATTCCATGAGGATCACCTGTTTGTGATGAGGAAACTTTGTCTCATGTTCACATGGGAATATGGGAAAATTCAGAACATGATGCCTTTTCATACCACCGGCAATGGTCTAGTTGAAGAGTACACAAAAATATACGAGGCAACCTACTTGGGAGTGATGATAAAGCAATGGACTACCTGAGTTCACAATGGGGTTCCCCTTAACCCTGAGGTCAGGGTCAGACAATGGAAAGAGCACATCATAGTAGTAGGGCTGGAATAGATTATGGTAGCATAGATGCAGTAGTAGAAATTCCAATAATTCCTAGATACACATTGGCCAGAAACAAAATAGGAGCAGCGACCGCAAACTTGGTGTCTCTATCTAGGTATAACCGAGAGTGATATTTCCATGCAGTGCAGCTACTTTTGGGTGTCTTAGATAGAGGGAGAGCGATATGTGGCTGATCTGGAGGACTTACTAAACTCTTGGGGAACCTTGTGACAAATGAGGGATTGCGTGAAAGTACAGGTTAAATGAATGTCTCCACCACAACTGACTACTTATAAAATTGTGGATCACTTCCCTCTGTCTGAGGTATTGAATGGGTCTTAGAGAGAAGATGATAATAAAAAAAACACCTTGGAGGAAGGTGAGGTTGTGGCCTCAGAGCTGGGAGAATTCAAAGAAACTCTTGAGTTAAGCTCTAAGAAATTCTTTTATACTATAGTCTCACTCATGTTACCCAGGTTTCTCAGCTCACATTTGTTCCATACAGGAGAGCCTCATAGAGAAAACCCCTTCTAGTGTTGAAACAGACATAGAGGTACAATCTTCAAAACCTGTGTCTAGAACGACGATGAGAGCAGTGTCCAACAATGATATAAAAACCATGGTGATCCTTATATAATCTTTAAATCTTCCAACAATATATGGGGGGTCACATCCTAGGATCCCAATGGAAACAACTCTAGGGAGCGATCAACTATTGGATATTTTTATGTCATCTTCCTCGTAAATGTATACTTGTTGTCCACTGAACCAGGACAACTGAATTTTTCTTTGTATGAATAGTTTTTCAAGCATTGGATGTACTTATAGTGAGGATGGTTGTGGTTTCTACATCTCCTTTATTAAGAGGAACACCAATTGAAATGGAATCTAATGCCCGAGATGACCAAACTATGGCGACCACGATTGTGGGTGGAACCATTGGTGACATAGAAACTAGATTATTGAGGTGGAATCCATTGATGAAGATCAACCACATGATATGGAACCCATCCCATATGATAGAATCCTAGAGGACGATCCTCCTTCCAAGCTCTTGGATGAATTCCCAGAATATAAACCTACTGACCTAGAGGAGTTGGGTGAGTCCTCTTCTAATTTGGAGGACAATCAGGTTTTCCATCGCCAGTCAAGAAAAGTGATCAAGTGCTTCATCGAAAACATTATGAAGTAAGAGTGGAAAATACTGATGGGATCACTTCACCCTCAGCTACACGATATGTGCTCCAGAGGGGTAGATTCCTGAGGTCCACATATGATCATCCAGGATTACCTTGCTATGAAGGTATGGGAGAGCGACCATAGGTTCAGTGTTTCCTAAAAGTGGAGGAATTTTGTCAACATTTAGAATCCCCAAGAGGCTGAATATGAGATACAACTATTAGAAACATGAATTAACGAGTGCTTTTCTTCCACCAAAACCCAATTGGAACTCATATCATTACTACGGGTCCAGTTGGTGGAAGTAGAAGAGCAGTTGAGGCAAGCATCTCATAAGGTGGCCAACATCTGAGCTGTGCAAGATCGAGTATGGACATGGGATAATGAACATCCCCCCATGGACAATGAGGAAATAAGGGAGTTAAGGTGGTGATAAGAAATCCAAGATGCCACACACCAAAAAGATGTGGAGCTGAGACGCTTCATTGAGGGGGCCAATCCATAAGGACTGTGTTTTTCTGAACTCAAAGACATATTTCTATGAATGCTTGTTTATTTAGACTGAGTGCATGGAAATATTATTACTTGTTATGATTATTTTATCTCGATCATATTTGTGAAAAAACTAATGATCAATCCCTAATCTCACTTGGGTCATGCCTGGTGTGAGAAATAGGGTACAACCACATAATTGCTCACTTTGTATATGAAAACTATATCCAATCATGAACACTCGAGGTCTGACTGACCACTTGGAGTATTCATGCTGAGAGAGGGGTTGTGATTAGAGAATAATGATCCCATAGAAGAAAACTTTTCTTCCTCAACATGCTCTAGTGCACAAGCAGGATAATTCCAATGGTGTTGGAACCAATCCAAACAAAGGGGAAAGATAAGTGTGAATCACGACACCCAAAATTCAGAACATATTGATAGTGGCATGAAGATGGAAGATAACTATTGATCATATTCAAAACATAACATCCATATTTCGTTAGCCTAAAATGGGAAAAAACAAATGAGGTACAACCACTTACCGAATTCAAAACCACAGGGCCCAACTCAAAATGTCGTCTAATGTATTCTGAAATGTTGTCCCTGGATCATAGGTGATCCAAAATGGCATGGTACTAGGCAGATAAGGGGTTCCTTTGGATGTGAAAGGGGATGGGGATGCAAATAAATATCATGTAAATCATGGATATAGAGTGATGGTTTATTCAAATGGATTCCAACACTCTCAAAATTGCACCACCATTATAAAAGTACATTGGGTGAGTGTATCAGTTTGAATCAAGCTCAATCCTACTTCCAGATAGGACCTCTATGGGGAGGACCTAGAATGCCTTGGAATTTTACATCATGCCAATAAGGATTATACATACGCAGTTTAATATCATACAGTGTGGACGATACATGGAATAGCTTAACATCATATGACCAGGATGTTGAACATAGTTTAATGTAACATCCCACCCCATCTCATTGACTTGAGAGGGTGGGGGAATGCTACTTCGCCTTCAGTGACGTTCCCAAGGTTTAAAAGGCTGGAAATAAATTTTGAGGGATTCGAGAATAAATTTGGATATGATTTTCCCTTGAGATACAACCAACCAACCAAATATTCCACTAACAAGAAACTATATGATTCCTAAAAACAAAACAACCAACCCCATACATTACCATAAGAAAACCAACAATTCCACGATAATTCCCAATAACCAATACAACCAAACACACCAAAACATATCTAAGTACCAAGAGGAAGACTTCAAAAAGACTCTAACAGAACTAGGACACCATCTATATCTCCACAGTAAGCTCCTTGACCCAAGCACCACAACATCACCAAAGCATCATGTGGAACCTCTAGTAAAATGAGATGCTTTACTCTTACCTATGTCCCGGAACACAACATCTGCAAAATCCCCAAAGTGCCAAATAAGGGGTGGGAAATAATACATAGTAGTATTTCCCCAAATTACTTCCCTACACACACCACTAGGATAAAACAATTAGCACATTTATGTAAAACTGTTTATATAAAACATTCAATAGTGCAACAACTTACAACAAGACAAACACTCCTTATAAAGCCATTTCCACCCAAATTCCCACAACACATAGGGAATCCAAACAACCATGCCACAATACAATTCACCATTCCACATTAGCACAACAAATCCCATCTTATAAATAGAACACAACAAGGCAACCAAAATGATGGAGCTTCCGTCCAACTCGTTCACCCATTTCCAACCAGTGGTACTTTCTACCCACTTATCCTTTGATGGTGGCCCTTCCATCAACTATTCATCCCCTTATTATAGTGGTACTTCCCACCAAATTCCAAACAATCCAAAAAATCCAAAACACTTAATCCACTAACAATCACAAAGCACCAAGGCCACACAAAATCACATCATGATTCCCATCAAATTCCAATTCAATTCAATAAATCACCCATTTATTGTAATCGCCATTTAATTTTTTTTCAATGAAAAAAAATACTTCAGTAAAATAACATATTTATTGAAAACCATTTTCATCATCCATTTTCATAACTCAATCCCAGCAATCCATTTTAGAATCCCTATTTTAAAATCCACAACAAGAGCATTTCCCCACAAAGCCCCCTTTTCCCCAAAAATCCCCAAAATATCACCAATAGATTTCCAACCAATTTCGCACATCAAAAACACAATTAATTTTTTAAAAAAATTAATTTTAACAAATCTTAAAGTTCTAGAAAATTGGATTCGAGAGAGAATCCACCTACCTTTAGGGTTCCGGTAAATTCGACTCGCAAGCAACTACTCCCCAATCTGGGAAAACGCACCACCGAAACCACTCTAGATCCCCTCCCCTAACATCCAAAAGACATGAAATAAACACCCAAGGAAACCAAAACCCTTGATCTACATGAAATGGATGTCAATCTAGAAAACCAATAAGGGTAGAATAAAATATATAGAGGAAACCCAAGTGAAACCAAGATAAGAGACTTACTTGAGAGAAACCACCTTCAACCCACCAAGAAAAACCTTCGATTTTCAACAAAAATGTGTGGGAGGGAACCTCCAACCTTTGAAAACCAAAAATACAGAGTGAGTATTGAGTGGGATAAAAGTTGGAATGAAAACAGGCAACACTGAGGGAGCCCAGATTTTAAACACCAATTTGAAGTGGTCGCACGATTAGCCCACACGGTTTGGAAAACTGTGCGCTAACCATGCACAAGACACTACCTCGAGAGAGGGGGTATGTATTGTTTCCTTGAACAGTTTGGAAAACTGTGTGTAGGCCATGTGAAGCCCATTGTCTCCCCATACATGGTTTCTTAGAGAACCCACACAGTTTCCCCTAACTGTGAGCCCTTAGAAAAGCATCCAAACTTATTCAAAACCATTCCAAACTTTCCCAACCTCTTCCCAACTCATTAAAATCACTTTAAACACATAAAAAGCAATAAAAAAGTCTACATACCTCAAATAGGGGGTGTTACATTTTCACCACCATTGTACTTTCCATCCTCAAAAAGTAGGGAACCATCGCTTTGTCGAAAGATCTCAGGCCATTGCTCGGCCATCTCTTTCTCCCACTCCCAAGTATGCTCTCGAATCTAACCATGTTTCCATAAAACATGAACTAAACCAATTATTTTACCATGAAATACATTCTCTTTCCTATACACAATTCGAATTGGCACACTCACCAAGTAAGCATCAGTTTCTAGATCAACGTGATCCCAAAGAATCACATGGTCAAGATCCGGATGATACTTTTTCAACTGCAACATATGAAACACATTGTGCGCCACAATAAACTATGGTGGAAAATCCAAACGATAATCCAAATCTCTAATCCTCTCATGTATCTAAAAAGTCCCAATATACCTTGGAGATATCATACCCTACTTCCCAAATCGATGATGTCCCAACCTAGGAGAGATTATCAAAAACACATTATCACCCACCACAAACGACAATTGTTATCGATGATGGTATGCATACAATTTATAACGACATTGAGCTATATCCATCCTCTTCTTGGTCAAATTGATCTTTTCTGTAGTCTCTTGGACATGGCTTGGTCAGAACAATGAATCCTCACACATTTCCAACCAACATAGTGTAGAATGACATGGACGACCATAAAAAACCTCAAATAGAGCCATATGTATCGAATCCTGATAATTGTTATTATAGGAGAACTCCAGCAATGGTAAGTGCTCCTCCCATGAACTAGAAAAATAAATCACAGAATCCCTTAACATATCCTCCATGGTTTGTATCATCCTCTCAGATTGGCTATCCATATGAGGATGATACGTCGTGATCATCGTCAACTACGTCCCAAGGGCTTACTGCGAGGATTTCCAAAAATGTGATGTGAACCTCGGATCTCTATCTGATATAATCAAAACTAGAACACCATGCCTTTTTACCACCTCTTAGATATATATTTTTTATAGATATTCCACCATGTGATATTCACGAATCGGGATGAAATGGGCCGACTTTGTGAGTCGATCCACAATCACCCATATGGAATCATATTTCTTGATCGTTCTTGGGAGACCCATCAAAAAATCCATTACAATGTGCTCCCATTTCCACATTGGGATAGGTAAAGGCTGCAACAAGCCTGTTGGCTGTAGATTATCTTCCTTGAGTTGTTGAGAAGTCGAGCATCTCAAGACAAACTCAGCCACATCACTCTTCATACCAGCCCACGGAAACTATGATTTCAACATCTTATACATTTTCTAAATTTCAGGATGGACAACCCACCTGGAATGATGATAAGACCTAAGAAAATCCTCCCGAAAATCAACTAGTACCACCATCTAATTTCAAAAACACAAGAATTAATTACCATTTAGTTCCCAGTTCTCAATGGTCTCCCCATCATTGAGTTTAAAACCCATATCTATACACTCAAAATCAAATGCTTGTGCCTATTTAACCAAACCAACCAAGTCAGGAACCAATAAAACCGGAAAGAATACTACTATATCACCACGATCCTCACATTCCAACCGCATGTCGGCTATCACTGACATCAACTTCCACTAATCGGATGCATATTTCACCACTTAAGCATATGATTTCCTACTTAATTCATCCTCCATTGAATTTACTTTACCCGATGTGTACATTAAGTTGAAATAAATCATTTGTATAAATTACATCCATCTCCTTTGCCTCAGCTTCATATATCTCTATAATAAAATATGCTTTAAGCTCTTCTGATCGGTAAACACTATAAATTTCTCACCAAAGAGATAATGACACCACATCTTTCAAGCATGAACCACTTCAGCCAACTCCAAATCAAGTGTTGGGTAGCTCTTATTTTTAAACCTCGACTGTCACCAGCCATACGCAACCACATGATTCCACTATATGATAATGCACCATAACCTTGGTCCTGATGCATCACAATACACCACGTATCCTTTCCCTGGTTCTGGAAAAACCAAGATTGGTTCTGATGTAAAGAGACCCTTTAACTCATAAGATAATTTCTAGAACTACTCTTCCCATTCAAATGGGATATTCTTTATTTTAAAATATGTCATCAATGAATCCAATCATGATAAATCACGAACAAAATGTTGATAATACCCAGCTAGACCAAGGAAGCACCATATCTTGAAAAAACTATTTGGCAGTTTCCCAGAGATAACAACCTCTATATTTTACACATCAACTGTAACGCCCCTATCATAAATAACATGGACAAGAAAACAAACCTCTTGTATCATAAATATACACTTTGACAATTTGGCATACAACTGATGATCCCTCAAAATCACCCACATGATCGCCAAGTGCTGCTCATGCTCTACCCTTGTCCTCAAATGCAACAATATATCATACACAAATACAACCACAAAAAAATATAAATATCTATGAAATATTTGATTCATCTATGAAATGAACACCACTAGTGCATTCGTTAGACCAAAAGGCATAACCACATACTCATAATGGCCATATCTACTTCTGAATGTTGGTTTAGAGATATCCTATTTCCTCACCTACAATTGGTGATACCCTGACCTCAAGTCAATCTTGAATAACCACTGATCTCCCCTAAACTGGTCAAAAAAAACTATCAATTCATGGAACTGGATATCAGTACTTTATCGTAACATGATTAAGTCTATGATAATCAACACAAATCCCCAAGGTTTCATCAGCCTTTTTAACAAAAAAAAATGGATCTTCCCACAAATAAGTGGTAGACCAAATGAACCCTTTATTTTCTAACTCTTCCAACTTCACCATTAATTCCTAATGTTTTGTTGGTTCCATTTGGTAAGACAGAAGTGAGATTGGATTTGTACCGTGAAGGAGATCAATCGTAAACTCTACTTCTCTCACAGGTGGAAACCCTAAGAATTATTCAAGATATACATCCATAAACGGATCCAAAACTGCTGGAAGGATGCTCTACTCAACACCTTCCACTGATGCCAATGACAAGGCCTCTAACTGATACATGATTGTGCCAATAGTACATGATAAAAAATCTATTTCACCCAACTTTTCACTCTTCTCCCCTCTAAAGAGATGTCTAACTCTATCCTCTGTCACCAAACTAACCATTCACACATAGAAATTGATGTGAGCCTTAAAAATTTCCAACCAATCCATTCCCAGTATTATATCATAAGCATCCATCTCCAATGTTGAGAAATATCACATCAATTCAATATCGTCTATAACTATGAAACACACTCTACAGAGCAATAGTCTCTTTGTCCTAGAGGAGTTGGTAGTTTCAAAATAGAAGGCATAATTTTTATGTGTAAACCCAAAAATTAAATGATGTGATAAGTAATAAAAGATTGTGAAGCACCCATATCAAACAAATCTTTCATCAATGTTGAATTTAAAATAATTGTACCTCGCACTGTGGATGGTCTTGACTGATCAACCATCACCACTTTCTCTACTCCAAACAACTACTTACTTTCCACACTCTGCTTCTTATTACCATATGGGGGCATTGTGTTATTCCAAGAATCACCAAGACCCACTTTACTCTGCTTCCGAGGGGTATGCTTCTACCCTATCCTATCGAGGAATAAGTCCCCTACGACCCCTGAGGAGTGTCATAGACACCCGGCCTCAGAGAATTCTAAAAAAAAATTGTAGATGCCCTATCTTCTTATAATTATGACATGATCTAGGTTTTTCCATACAATCCCACTTGATGTGAATCGTAAAATCACACTAAGAACATCCCGGCTTTCTCTAAGTCCTCAGAGGAAGATTCACCGATCCTTCTGTTAGATTCTTAGTCATACTCCCACCCTGGAAATAAGTGTCCCTCTTCTGGTTAAACCCTGTAATCGAGTTACCACTATTTCCCATTTGTACCAACATACTTCCCCCACCTATAGCCCCTACAATATCTCACTCATCCACCATAGCTCTATTCACCATTTCTATGTAGTCATCTATACACAGCACTACAACCTTGGAAAAAAAATTCCGGTTCAACCCAACTTCAAAAATTTGTTACTTCAATGATGTACTACCCGCCACCTTGGGTGAAAACCACACTAAGTTCATAAACATATCTGTATATTCTGTCACTTCCATATTCCCTTATTTCAAAATGATGAAATCCATTGTATGCCGAATTCTGAATATATAAGTGTAGAATTGTTTATTAAACAATTCCTCAAACCCCTCCCATGACACACTTTGGTCCGTCCCGGATTAGACTGCCATCTCCCACCACTGAAGGGAAATATCATCCAACATATATGTGTCTAATTTCACTTTCAGATCTGTTGGTGTTCCCAGGAAGTCAAATATCTGATTCATTTTGTTCTTCCATGAATCAACCCTCTCTAGCTCTAAATCATCCTTAAATATGGGTGGATTCTTCCTTTGAAACTGAACTCCATGATTCACATGCCTTGGTTCATCTGTTTTATTCTCACTTCCCAGTTCTTGCGAAGCTTTCACTATACTCTGCACTAGTTACTGGTTCACCTGGGGATCAGGTGAAACTATGTTTTCAGCATCTTCTTCTGGTTGGTCTCTACGACGCCTACCCAGTGTCATTTATATCAACATAGAATCAACCATAAGTCTCACTCCCTTAACAAGAAAGGGTGTACAATTTTCAAATTCAATTACATAACAACTATCACAACCTGGATTTAGACAAGATTACATTTCTCATATTGCACTATATTTTAAAAATACACTATGTTTTGAAAATCAACCCATTTTCAAAATACCATCAGTTTCCATGTTTCAAATCCTTCCATTTGGAAACCCAATTAAGATTTTTCAAAATCCACACATTCATATCACACCATAAATCATTATACCCCAATGAAATATGCATCCTAGTGGGATGTCAATTCTACCATGCATTCCAAGCTCAAATCACCAGTTATACCCATAAAAATGAGATTTCTAATGCCTATAAGTGTATCCAAAAAACTTATATACACAACTCCTTGGTAACTTAAAGTTCATTATAAAAGGGTTAACTATGTCCTTTTGTGCTATAAATTCCAAATTATGACAATCCTATGCCTTGCTACTATCCCAAATTAAGGAATAGACCATGAACGAATGTCAACACCAAGACCAGTGATCCATCACCAAGGATCAAACAACTGCTCTCACTTGAAATCCAAGGACTGAACAAACTGATACCACTTGAAACATCCTGCCCCATCTCATTGGATTGAGATGGAGGAGGAATGCTACTTGGATTTAATTGACATTCCCAAGGCACCAAAGGCTTGAAATAAATGTCTAGGGCTTCGAGAATAAATTGGGGAATGTTTTTTCCTTGAGATACAGCTGACCAACCAAATAGTCCACCAACAACAAACTATATGATACATGACAACAAAACAACCAAACCCATACATTACCATTAAGAAAACCAACAATTCCACGATAATTTCCAAAAACAAATACCACCAAACACACCAAACTATATCAGAGTACCAAGAATAAGACCACAAAAATAATCTAAAAGAACTAGGTCACCATCCATATATCCACACCAAGCTCCATTCCCCAAGCACCACAAAATCACCAAAGAATCATGCCAAACCACTAGAAAAATTAGATGCATTGCTCTTACCTATGTCCTAGAACACAAAATATCAAAAATAAACAAAGTGCCAAATTAGGGGTGAGAACTAATAATCAGTAGGATTTCCCCAAATTACTTCCCTACACACGCCACTAGGATAAAGATTTTAGCACATTTATATAAAACTGTTTATATAAAACATTCAATTGTGCAACAACTTACAACAAGCCAAACACTCCTTATCAATCCCTTTACACCAAAATTCCCACAACACATAGGGAATCCAAACGACAATGCCATGGTCCAATTCACCATTCCACATTATCACAACTAATTCCATCTTGAAAACAACACATAGCAAGGCAACCAAAATAGTAGAGCTTCTGTCCAACCTATTCACCCCTTCCCAACTAGTGGTACTTCCTACCCACTTATTTTTTTATGGTGGACCTTCCGTCCACTATCCATCCCCTTATTAGAGTTGTATTTCCCACTAACTTACACACAATCCACACAATACATAACACTTAATCAACTGTAAAGCACAAAGCACCAAGGATGCACAAAAGCACATCATCATTCCCATCACATGCTAATTCACATCAATAAATCACCCATTTATTTAAATCACCATTTAATCATTTTGCATGAAAAAACAATATTTCATTAAAAAAAATCTTTATTGAAAACCATTTTCATCAACAATTTTCAAAAATCAATCCCAACAATCTATTTTAAAATCACCATTTTAAAATCCACAACAAGAGAATTCCACCACCAAGCCTCCTTTTTCTCAAAAAACCCCAAAACATCACCAAGGGATTTCTGACCAATCTTGCACATCAAAAACACAATTAATTTTAATCAGAAAAAATTAATTTTAACCAAGATTTAAGTTCTATAAAAGTGGATTCTGGAGAGAATCAACCTACCTTTAGGGTTTCGGTGAATTCGACCCACAAGCAAAGGTACCCCAATCCGGGAAAATGTACCAAAAAAACCTCTCTAGATACCCTTTCCTAACATCCATAAGCCTTGAAATAAACACCCAAGGAAACAAAAACTGTAGATCTACACAAAAAGGATGTAGATCTAGAAAACCAATAATGGTAGAAGAGTGGATATAGATGAAACCCAAGAGAACACTACAACCGAATCGTCGTTTAGCAGTGGTTATTTTTTCATTTAGCGGCGTTTTTAATCGCCGCTAAATGGTGTGGCGGCAATTTCTGGAAACCGCTTCCTAATACAGAGTCTCCAATCTTTTCACAACGGTTATTTTCGTTTAGCGGCGTTTTAAGGAAAGCGTCATAGCTGTCACATTTCGCGACAGTTTTAGCGGCGGTTATAACCGCCACGAATAAACTCAAATCCAGCGGCCGTAAAACCGCCGCTCAAGCTAGGGGAACCGCCGCGGGATGAGACATCCACGATGTGACTATTTCATGATGGTTATAACCTCCGAAAAATTCAAAATAAACTTTAGGTTTAGCGGCGGTTTTTAACGTTTAGCGGTGGTTTAAACTGCCGCCAACTTACATTTCGCGGCGGTTAAAACCGCCGCTAAAAGCTGCCCAGAAAAAAAAAAGATTCTGCTACCCCACTACCCTGAAAACCAAATCAAACCATATATAACAGAGAGAATAATTATAATACATGAAAACAATGCAATGCCAAAAGCAGTGACACAAATAAGGATAATAGCATCCAAGCAGCGAAGACAGAAATCCCTAAAATACTAAATACCCTACCTTACCACTAAACCCTAAAATAATTCCATATATTCCAAGCAGTGAACACAAATAAGGGTAATAACCTCCAAACAATTATTATATAGATTTCCCAATTTTTACAACCATATGAAAAATGTTGATGCAAAAGTATTTCAACCAAAGGTATCTCCACTTCATTATCAGACCATTATGAAGGCAGCCATAAGGAACCTGGAGACAGGGTGGACTGATAATGGGGACCTTTGACAAGGTGTAAATTTCATAGATGAATGGTCCTAGACCTATTAGGTATGAGAATTTTGTATGGAATTTAGAGTATAGTTAAGGCGAGTAGGCTAGTTTTAGGCTGCATGGAATTCTCAATTCAACATCTACCAACCAAAACACATGATTCCAGAACTACTGAGTATGCAGTCATCAAGGACCAACACTTTCAATTTTCATCACAGGGAGGTCGGCATCATCCTATCGGACCTTTTCCATATTTCAGAGATTCAAATTTAGGTGGAAATGTGTGAAGAATTTATCCCCATAAAGAATACAAGGGAGGATTCAGAGAATATTCTACATATGGAGAAGATGCTGATGGACTTGGTGTCTGGAATTGATAATTATTTGGTGAGGTACATACACTTCAAGAAATGTTTCATATGTTTCCTAAATTTCCCCCCGGAGCACCCTGCTAAGGGAGAAGTGGAACCCATGAAACTAGCAATGAGGCCCCCAACCTACCCAACGGGAGCTCAATGAGGTAGGGATGGCTCTTACTGGAAAATCCTGGAGGACATCCAATGGTATCTATGGGGGTATAGTGTTAACTCCAAGCATCAACTGGTGGTTAGGTTGTATGGGTTTATCTCAGGACTCATTTGTGGATGGATGCAATTGGTTAGGGATGCACACATGGGTGCGCGACCAAGCCCATTTATTATGACATCCTTTTCTATGAAGAGGAGGTGCGTCAAACATGGGGTTCTAGTGTTGGAAAAGTTCAACAAGGTTCTTTGTCACATCCGCGAGGAGAAGAAGCCACAATGTGTATGTGGACCATTCCAATTTTTGTATGTCTAGATAGTACAACACATGAGGGCATATGAATATCTAAACCCCATTTCCCCTCTTGAGTAAGGCAATTGACCATCCATCCTGAACATAGTGGGGAGTTTACCAATTCAGATGAACTCACCGGAAGTGATGATCAAAATCTAGAGGGTGGAAAATTTGAATTTCCATCCATTATTGCAGCCAACAAGGGTGTTCACTGAGGATGGAAGAGGAACCTAGGAGCATCGATCATATCTCCAGGCCTTATGAGGTGGAGTTCTAGTGGTGTGGGTAGATCATTAGCCTATCTATGATCCATATACCCCGCATCACTTTGATAGAAAATTTTGATGTCTACAGAGGCTAACCCCAAAAGTTTACCTAGGGGTATTCCATGAGGATCACCCGTTTGTGATGAGGAAACTTTGGCTCATGTTCACATGGGAATATGGGAAAATTCATAACATGATGCCTTTTCCTACCACCGCAATTTGTCTAGTTGAAGAGTACACAAAAATATAGAAGGAAACCTACTTGGGAATGATGATAAAGCAATGGACTACCCGAGTTCACAATGGGGTTCCCCTTAACCCTAAGGTCGAGGTCAGACAATGGAATGAGCACATCACAGTAGTAGGGCTGGAATAGATTATGGTAGCATAGATGCAGCAGTAGAAATTCCAATAATTCCTAGATACACATTGGCCAGAAACAAAATAGGATCATCGGCCGCAAACTTGGTGGCTCTATCTAGGTATAACCGAGAGTGATATTTCCATGCAGTGCAGTTGCTTTTGGGTGTCTTAGATAGAGGGAGAGAGATATGTGGATGAGCTGGAGGAATTACTAAACTCTTGGGGAACCTTGCGACAAATGAGGGATTGTGTGAGAGTACAACTTAAATGAATGTCTCCACCACAACTGACTACTTCTAAAATGGTGGATCACTTCCCTCTGTCTGAGGTATTGAAGGGGTCTTAGAGAGAAGATGATAATAAAAAAAACCCTTAGAGGAAGGTGAGGTTGTGGCCTCAGAGCTGTGAGAATTCAAAGAAACTCTTGAGTTAATCTCTAAGACATTCTTTTATAGTACAGTCTCACTCATGTTACCCAGGTTTCTCAGCTCACATTTGTTCCATACTGGAGAGCCTCATAGAGAAAACCCCTTATAGTGTTGAAACAGACCTAGAGGGACAATCTTCAAAACCTGTGTCTAGAACAATGATAAGAGCACTGTAAAACAGCGCTATGGAAACCATGGTGATCCTTCTATAATCTTTAAATCTCCCAACCATATATGGGGGGTCACATCCTAGGATCCTGATAGCAACAAATCTAGGGTGTGATCAACTATTGGATCTTTTTAAGTCATCTTCCTCATAAATGTATAATTGTTGTCCACTGAACCAGGAAAACTGAATTTTTCTTTCTCTGAATAGTTTTTCAAGCATTGGATGTACTTCTAGTGAGGATGGTTGTGGGTTCTAGATCTCCTTTATTAAGAGGAACACCAATGGAAATGGAATCTACTGCCCAAGATGACCAAACTACGGTGACCACGATTGTGGGTGGAACCATTGGTGACACAGAACCTAGATTATTGAGGTGGAATCCATTGATGAAGATCAGCCACATGATATGGAACACATCCCATCTGATATAATCCTAGAGGAGGATCCTCCTTCCAAGCTCTTGGATGAATTCCCAGAATATAAACCTACTGACCTAGAGGAGTTGGGAGAGTCCTCTTCTAATATATAGGACAATCAGGTTGTCCATCGCCAGTCAAGAAATGTGATCAAGTGATTCATCAAAAACATTATGCAATAAGAGTGGAAAATACTGATGGGATCACTTCACCCTCATCTACACGATATGTGCTCTAGAGGGGTGGATGCCTGAGGTCCACATATGATCATCCAAGATTACCTTTCTATGAAGGTATGGGAGAGCAACCATAGCTTCAGTGTTTCCTAAAGTTGAGGAATTTTGTCAACATTTAGAATCCCGAAGAGGCTGAATAGTAGATACAACTATTAGAAACATGAATTAATGAGTTCTTTTCTTCCACCAACACCCAATTGGAACTCATATCATTACTACGGGTCCAGTTGGTGGAAGTAGAAGAGCAGTTGAGGCAAGCATCTCATAAGGTGGCCACCATCTGAGCTATGCAGGATCGAGTATGGACATGGGATAATGAACTTCACCCCATGGAGAATGAGGAAATAAGGGAGATCAGGTGGTGATAACAAATCCAAGATGCCACACACCAAAAAGAGGTGGAGCTGAGATGCTTCATTGAAGGGGCCAATCCATAAGGACTGTGTTTTTCTGAACTCAAAGACATATTTCTATGATTTCTTGTTTATTTAGATTGAGTGCATGGAAATATTATTACTTGTTATGATTATTGTATCTCGATCATATTTGTGAAAAAACTAATGATCAATCCCTAAGCTCACATGGGTTATGCGTGGTGTGATAAATAGGGTACAACCACATAATTTCTAACTTTGTATATGAAAACTATATCCAATCATGAACACTCGAGGTCTGAATGACCACTTGGAGTATTCATGCTGAGAGAGGGGTTGTGATTAGAGAACAACGATCCCATAGAAGACAACTTTTCTTCCTCAACACACTCTACTGAACAAGCAGGATAATTCTAATGGTGTTGGAACCAATCCAAAAAAAGGGGAAAGATAAGTGTGAATCACGACACCCAGAATTCAGAACATAGTGATAGTGGCATGAAGATGGAAGATAACTATTGATCATATTCAAAACATAACATCCATATTTCGTTAGCCTGAAATGGGAAAAAAAATGAGGTACAACCACTTACCGAATTCAAAACCATAGGGCCCAACTCAAAATTTTGTCTGATGTATTCCGAAATGTTCTCCCAGGATCATAGGTGATCTAAAATGGCATGGTACTAGACTGATAAGGGGTTCATTTGGATGTAAAAGGGGATAGGGATCCAAATAAATATCATGTAAATCATGGATATAGAGTGATGGTTTATTCAAATGGAGTCCAACACTCTCAAAATTGCACCACCATTATGAAAGTACATTGGGTGAGCATATCAGTTTGAATCAAGATCAAACCTACTTCCAGATAGGACCTCTATGGGGAGGACCTAGAATGCCTTGGAATTTTACATCATGCCAATAAGGATTATACATACGCAGTTTAATATCATATAGTGTGGACGATACATGGAATAGCTTAACATCATATGACCAGGATGTTGAACATAGTTTAATGTAACATCCCACCCCATCTCATTGACTTGAGAGGGTGGAGTAATTCTACTTCGCCTTTAGCGACGTTCCCAAGGTGTAAAAGGATGGAAATAAATTTAGAGGGATTTGAGAATAAATTTGGGAATGATTTTCCCTTGAGATACAACCAACCAACCAAATATTACACTAATAAGAAACTATATGATTCATAAAAACAAAAAAAACCAAACCCATACATTACCATAAGACAACCAACAATTCCACGATAATTCCCAATAACCAATACAACCAAACACAACAAAACTTATTGGAGTACCAAGAGGAAGACTAAAAAAAGACTCTAACAGAACTAGGACACCATCTATATCTCCACAGTAAGCTCCTTTCCCCAAGCACCAAAACATCACCAAAGCATCATGCAGAACCACTAGTAAAATGAGATGCTTTACTCTTACCTATGTCCCGGAACACAACATCTGCAAAATCCCCAAAGTGCCAAATAAGGGGTGAGAAATAATACTTAGTAGGATTTCCCCAAATTACTTCCCTACACACACCACTAGGATAAAACAATTAGCACATTTATGTAAAACTATTTATATAAAAAATTCAATAGTGGAACAACTTACAACAAGACAAACACTCCTTATAAAGCCATTTCCACCCAAATTCCCACAACACATAGGGAATCCAAACAACCATGCCACAATACAATTCACCATTCCACATTAGCACAACAAATCCCATCTTACAAATAGAACACAACAAGGCAACCAAAATGATGGAGCTTCCATCCAACCTGTTCACTTATTTCCAGCTAGTGGTACTTCCTACCCACTTATCCATTGATGGTGGCCCTTCCATCAACTATTCATCCCCTTAATATAGTGGTACTTCCCGTCCACTTCCAAACAATCCAAAAAATCCAAAACACTTAATCCACTAACAATCACAAATCACCAAGGCCACACAAAAGCACATCATCATTCCCATAAAATGTCAATTCACTTCAATAAATCACCCATTTATTGAAATCATTATTTAATTTTTTTCCATCAAAAAAAAATATTTCAGTAAAACAGCATATTTTTTGAAAACCATTTTCATCATCCATTTTCACAAATCAATCCCAGCAATCCATTTTAGAATCTCCATTTTAAAATACACAACAAGAGCATTTCCCCACAAACCCCCTTTTCCCCAAAAATCCCAAAAATATCACCAATAGATTTCCAACCAATTTCGAACATCAAAATCACAATTAATTTTTTTAAAAAAATTAATTGTAACAAATCTTAATGTTCTAGAAAATTGGATTCAAGAGAGAATCCACCAACCTTTAGGGTTCCGGTGAATTCGGCCCGCAAGAAACTACTCCCTAATCTGGGAAAACGCACCACCGAAACCAATCTAGATCCCCTTTTCTAACATCCAAAAGAAATGAAATCAACACCCAAGGCAACCAAAACCCTTGATCTACATGAAAGGGATGTAGATCTAGAAAAAAATTAAGGGTAGAATAGTGGATATAGAGGAAACCCAAGTGAAACCAAGAGAAGAGACTTACCCGGGAGAAACCACCTTCAATCCACCAAGAAAACCCTTCGATTTTCAACAAAAATGGTTGGAAGGGAACCTCCAACCTTTGAAAACCCAAAATATAGAGTGATTATTGAGTGGGATAAAATTTGGAATGAAAAGAGGCAACACTGAGGGAGTCCAGATTTTAAACTCCAATTTGAATTGGTCGCACGATTAGCCCACACGGTTTGGAAAAGTGTGTGCTAACCATGCACAAGCCACATCCTCGAGAGAGGGGGTCTGTATTGTTTCCTTGAACAATTTGGAAAACTATGTGTAGGCCATGTGAATCCCATTGTCTCCCCCTACATGGTTTCTTAGAGAACCCACACAGTTTCCCCTAACCTTGTGCCCTTAGAAAAGCATCCAAACTTTTTCAAAACCATTCCAAACATTCCCAACCTCTTCCCAACTCATTAAAATCACTTTAAACACATAAAAACCAATAAAAAAGTCTGCATACCTCAAATCGGGGGTGTTACATTCTCATCACCATTGGACATTCCATCCTCAGAAAGTAGGGAACCATTGCTTTGTCGAAAGATCTCAGGCCATTGCTCGGCCATCTCTTTCTCCCATTCCCAAGTATGCTCTCTAATTTGACCATGTTTCCATAAAACATGAACTAAACCGATTATTTTACCATAAAATACATTCTCTTGCCTATCCACAATTCGAATTGGAACATTCACCAAGGAAGCATCCGGTTCTAGATCAACGTGATCCCAAAGAATCACATGGTCACGATCCAGATGATACTTTTTCAACTGAAACATATGAAACACATTGTGCGCCACAAAAAACTATGGTGGAAAATCCAAACGATGAGCCAAATCTCTAATCCTCTCATGTATCTCAAAAGGCCCAATATACCTTGGAGATAACATACCCTACTTCCCAAATCGATGATGTGAACCTCGGATCTCTATCTGATATAATCTAAACTAGAACACCATGCCTCTTTACCACCTCCTAGATATATATTTTGGATAGATCTTCCACCATGTGATATTCACGAATCGGGATGAAATGGGCCGACTTTGTGAGTCGATCCACAATCACCCATATGGAATCATATTTATTGATCATTCTTGGGAGACCCATAAAAAAATCCATTACAATGTGCTCCCATTTCCACATTGGGATAGGTAAAGACTGAAACATGCCTGTTGGCTGTAGATTATCTTCCCTGAGTTTCTGAGAAGTATAGCATCTCGAGACAAACTCGGACACATCACTCTTCATACCAGCCCACCGAAACTATGATTTCAACGTCTTATACATTTTCTAAATTTAAGGATGGACAGCACACCTGGAATGATGATAAGACCTGAGAAATTCTTCCCGAAAATCCACTAGTACCACCATCCGATTTCAAAAACACAAGAATTATTTACCATTCAGTTCCCAGTTCTCAATGGTCTCCCCATCATTGAGTTTAAAACCCATATCTATACCCTCAAAATCAAATGCTTGTGCATATTTAACCAAACCAACAAAGTTAGTAACCAATGAAACCGGAAAGAATACTACTCTATCTCCCCGATCCTCACATTCCAACCGCATGTCGGCTGTGTCTGACATCAGATTCCACTGACCGGATGCCTATTTCACCACTTAAGCATATGACTTCCTACTTAATTCATCCTCCACTGAATTTTCTTTACCCGATGTGTACATTAAGTTGAAATCAAACATTTGTAGAAATTCCATCCATCTCCTTTGCCTCAGCTTCAAATATCTCTATAATAAAATATGATTTAAGATCTTCTGATCGATAAACACTATAAATTTCTCACCAAAGAGATAATGAAACCACATATTTCAAGAATGAACCACTTCATCCAACTCCAAATCAAGTGTTGGGTAGCTCTTATTTTTAAACCTCGATTGTCGCCAGCCATACGCAACCACATGATCCCCCTATATGATAATGCACCATAACCCTAGTACTGATGCATTACAATACACCACGTATCCTTTCCCTGGTTCAGGAAAAACCAAGATTGGTTCTGATGTAAAGAGACCCTTTAACTCGTAAGAGAATTTCTAGAACTAATCATCCCATTAAAATGGGATACTCTTTATTTTAAAATATGTCATCAATGAATCCAGTCATGATAAATCACGAACAAAATGTTGATAATACCCAGCTAGACCAAGGAAGCTCCATATCTTGAAATAACTATTTGGTGGTTTCCCATAGATAAACACCTCTATATTTTACACATCAACTGTAACGCCCCTATCAGAAATAACATGGAAAAGAAACAAAAACCTCTTTTATCATAAATATACACTTTGACAATTTGGCATACAACTGATGATCCCTCAAATCACCCACATGATCGCCAAGTGTTGCTCATTCTCTACCCTTTTCCTCAAATACAACAATATATCATACACAAATACAACCACAAAAATATATAAATATCTATAAAATTTTCGATTCATCTATGAAATGAACACTACTGGTGAATTTGTTAGACCAAAAGGCATAACCACATACTCATAATGGCCACATCTACTTCTGAAAGTTGGTTTCGAGATATCCTCCTTCCTCACCTGCAATTGGTGATACCCTGACCTCAAGTCAGTCTTGAAGAACCACTGATATCCCCTAAACTGGTCAAACAAACTATCAATTCATGAAACTGGATATCGTTACTTTATCATAACATGATTAAGTCTATGATAATCAACACAAATCCTCAAGGTTTCATCCGCCTTTTTAACAAAAAAACTGGAGCTTCCCATAGAGAAGTGCTAGAGCAGATGAACCCTTTATTTTCTAACTCTTCCAAATTCACCTTTAATTCCTATTGTTTTTTTGGTTATATTTGGTAAGACAGAAGTGAGATAGGATTGGTACCCTGAAGGAGATCAATAGTTAACTCTACTTCTCTCACAGGTGGAAACCCTAAGAATTATTCATGATATACATCCATAAACTGATCCAAAACTGCCGGAAGGACACTCTACTCAACACCTTCCACTGATGCCAATGAAAAGGCCTCTAACTGATACAAGATTATCCCAATAGTACATGCTAAAAAATCTATTTCACCCAGCTTTTCCCTCTTCTTCCCTCTAAAGAGATGTCTAACTCCATCCTCTGTCACAAAACTAACCATTCGCACATATAAATTGATGTGAGCCTTAAACATTTCCAACCAATCCATTCCCAGTATTATATCATAATCATCCATCTCAAGTGATGAGAAATCTCACATCAATTCAATATCGTCTATAACTATGAAACACACTCTACATAGCAATAGTATCTTTTTCCAAGAAGAGTTAGTAGTTTGAAAATAGAAGGCATATTTTTTATGTGTAAACCCAAAAAGTAAATGATGTGAGAAGTAATAAAATATTATGAATCACCCATACCAAACAAATCTTTCATCAATGTTGAATTTAAAATAATTGTACCTCGCACTATGGATGGTCTCGACTGATCAACCATCACCACTTTCTCATCTCCAAACAACTACTTACTTTCCACACTCTACTTCTTATTACCATATGGGGGGAATTTTGTTATTCCAAGAATCACCAAGACCCGCTTTACTCTGCTTCCGAGGGGTATGCTTCTGCCCTATCCTATTGAGGCATAAGTCCCCTCCGACCCCTGAGGAGTGTCATAGACACCCGACCTCAGAGAATTCTAAAAAAAAATTAGATTCCCTATCTTCTTATAATTATGACATGATCTAGGTTTTTTCATACAATCCCACTTGATGTGACTGGTAGAATCACACTAAGAACATCCCGGCTTGCTCTAAGGCTTCAGAGGAAGATTCACTGATCCTTCCGTTAGATTCTTAGTCATACTCCCACCCTGGAAATAAGTGTCCCTCTTCCGGTTGAACCCAGAAATCAAGTTACCACTATTTCCCATATGTACCAACATACTTCCCCCACCTATAGCCCCTACAAGATTTCACTCATCCACCGTAGCTCTATTCACCATTTCTATATAGTCATCTATACACAGCACTGCTACCTTGGAACAAATTTTCCGGTTCTACCCAACTTCAAAAATTTGTGACTTCAATGATGTACTACCCGCCACCTTGGGTGAAAACCACACTAAGTTCATAAACATAGCTGTATATTCTGTCACTTCCATATTCCCTTATTTCAAAATGATGAAATCCATTGTATTTCGAATTCTAAATATATAAGGGTAGAATTGTTTATTAAAAAATTCCTCAAACCCCACCCATGCCACACTTTGGTCCGTCCCGGCTCAGACTGACATCTCCCACCACTGAAGGGAAATATCTTCCAACACATATGTGTCTAATTTCACTTTCAGATCTGTTGGTGTTCCCAAGAAGTCAAATATCTGATTCATTCTGTTCTTCCATGCATCAGCCCTCTCTGGATCTAAATCATCCTTAAATATGGGTGGATTCTTCCTTTGAAATTGAACTGCATGATTCACATGCCTTGGTTCATCTTCTTTATTCTCACTTCCCACTTCTTTGGAAGCTTTCACTATACTCTGCACTAGTTGCTGGTTCACCTGGGGATCAGGTGCAACCATGTTTTCAGCAGCTTCTTCTGGTTGGTCTCTACGATGCCGACCCGATGTAATTTCTATCAATATAGAATCAACCATAAGTCTCACTCCCTTAACAAGAAAGGGTGTACAATTTTCAAATTCAATTACATAACAACTATCACAACCTAGATTTCCACAAGATTACATTTCCCATATTGCACTATATTGAAAAATAAACTATGTTTTGAAAATCAACCCATTTTCAAAATACCACCAGTTTCCATGTTTCAAATGATTCCATTTGGAAACCCAATTAATATTTTTCAAAATCCACACATTCATATCACACCATAAATCATTATACCCCAATGAAATATACATCCTAGTGGGAAGTCATTTATACCATGCATGCCAAGCTCAACTCACCAGTTATACACATAACAATGAGATTTCTAATGCCTATAAGTGTATCCAAAACACTTATATACCCAACTACTTGGTAACTTAAAGTTCATTATAAAAGGGTTAACTATGTCCTTTTATGCTATAAATTCCAAATTCTGACAATCCTATGCCTTGCTACCATCCCGACTCAAGGAATAGACCAAGAACGTATGTCAACACCAAGACCAGTGATCAATCACCAAGGATCAAACAACTGCTCTCACTTGAAATCCAAGGACTGAACAAACTAATACCACTTGAAACATCCTGCCCCATCTCATTGGATTGAGATGGAGGAAGAGTGCTAATTGGATTTAATTGACATTCCCAAGGCACCAAAGGCTTGAAATAAATGTCTAGGTCTTTGAGAATAAATTGGGGAATGGTTTTTCCTTGAGATACACCTGACCAACCAAATAGTCCACCAACAACAAACTATATGATACATGACAACAAAACAACCAAACCCATACATTACCATAAAGAAAACCAACAATTACACGATAATTTCCAAAAACAAATACCACCAAACACACCAAACTATATTAGATTACCAAGAAGAAGACCACAATAAGAATCTAAAAGAACTAGGTCACTATCCATATCTCCACACCAAGCTTCATTCCCCAAGCACCACAAAATCACCAAAGAATCATGCCTAACCACTAAAAAAATGAGATGCTTTGCTCTTACCTATGTCCTGGAACACAAAATATGAAAAAGAAACAAAGTGCCAAATCAGGTGTGAGAACTAATAATCAGTAGGATTTCCCCAAATTACTTCCCTACACACACCACTAGGAAAAAGCTGGTAGCACATTTATATAAAACTGTTTATATAAAACATTCAATTGTGCGACAACTTAAAACAGTCCAAACACTCCTTATCAATCCATTTACACCAAAATTCCCACAACACCTAGGGAATCCAAAAAACCATGCCATGTTCCAATTCACCATTCCACATTATCACAACTAATTCCATCTTGAAAACAACACATAGCAAGGCAACCAAAATAGTAGAGCTTCTGTCCAACCCATTCACCCCTTCCCAACTAGTGGTACTTCCTACCCACTTATTTTTTTATGGTGGACCTTCCATCCACTATCCATCCCCTTATTATAGTTGTATTTCCCACTCACTTACACACAATCCACACAATACATAACACTTAATCAACTGACAAGCACAAAGAACCAAGGATGCACAAAAGCACATCATCACTCATTCCCATCACATGCTAATTCACATCAACAAATCACCCATTTATTTAAATCACCATTTAATCATTTTCCATGAAAAAACAATATTTCAATAAAAAAACATCTTTATTGAAAACCATTTTCATCAACCATTTTCAAAAATCAATCCCAACAATACATTTTGAAATCACCATTTTAAAATCCACAACAAGAGCATTTCACCACCAAGCCTCCTTTTTCCCAAAAAACCCCAAAACATCACCAAGGGATTTCCAACCAATCTTGCACATAAAAAAATAATTTTAATCAGAAAAAATTAATTTTAACCAAGATTTAAGTTCTAGAAAAGTGGATTCTAGAGAGAAGAAACCTACCTTTAGGGTTCCAGTGAATTCGACCCACAAGCAATCGCACCCCAATCTGGGAAAACGTACCACAAAAACCTCTCTAGATACCCTTTCCTAACATCCACAAGCCTTGAAATAAACACCCAAGGAAACCAAACCCTAGATCTACACAAAAAGGATGTAGATCTAGAAAACCAATAAAGGGAGAAGAGTGGATGTAGAGGAAACCCAAGATAACACTACAACAGAATCTTCATTTAGCGGTAGTTATTTTTTCGTTTAGCGGCGTTTTGACCGCTGCTAAATGGTGTGGTAGTGGTTTCTGGAAACCGCCGCCTCATACGGCATTGCCAATATTTTCATGGAGGTTTTTTTCGTTTAGCGGTGGTTTAAGGAAAGCATCGTAGTTATCTCATTTCGCGGCATTTTTAGTGGCGGTTATAACCGCCATGAATAAACTCAAATCCAGCGGCCATAAAACCGCCGCTAAAGCCAGGGGACCCACCGCAGGATGAGACGGCCACAATGTGACTATGTTGCGGTGGTTATAACCACCGCTGAACGTAAAATAAGTTTTAATTTTAGCAGCGGTTTTTAACGTTTAGCGGCGGTTTAAACCACCGCCAACTTACATTTCGCAGAGGTTAAAACCGCCGCTAAAAGCTACCCAGAAAAAAATTAGATTCTACTGCCCACTGCCCTGAAAACCAAATCAAACCAGATATAACAGATAGAAAAATTATAATACATGAAAACAAATCCATGAAAACAATTAAATGCCAAAAGCAGTGACACAAATAAGGATAATAGAATCCAAGCAGTGAAGACATAAATCCCTAAAATACTAAATACCCTACCTTACCACTAAACCCTAAAATAATTCCATATATTCCAAGAAGTGAACACAAATATGGGTAATAACATCCAAAAAATTATTATATAGATTTCCCACTTTTTACAACACATGGAATCCCCAACCACTCCCATCCAAACCACTACCAAGCAGCACGTACCTAGAAACACACTAGTCTCTGTATCAATATCTTAAGAATATTTAATCAGCCAATTTATTAGGAATATAACCATGTTTTAAAAATATGACATGCCTTAAAAATTGTAACATCCATTTTCATCTTCATAATATCCTCATAAAAATCATTCAAAAAATATCTTATATTATGGAGCATACAACTTTCTTATCTACTTTCAAAAAAACACATCAAGAAAGAATTCATATTATTCAACAATTTGTGGATATTCAATTTACTTATAGAAAATCATTAGATCCTCTTCTATGAAACTTCTAAAACATATAACTTCGTGAACAACATTCAATTCCAACTTTATTCACCGACTCTATTCATAGGGAACAATAACATGGTGTAAATGTCTTCTAAAAAAATAAATTCTTCACATGGAATACCACCTAATCAATAATGAATATCTCAGTTGGGATCTCCCCAAACTATAATCAATATTTCAATGATATTCTCACACAATCTATAATGATTCTATTGGTTATAATCCCACAATAATTAATTAAAAATCACATCCCTTGGAAGGCATTTCTCCCAACTGATAATAAACCTTTCGGTTGAAATCTTCCCTAACCCATAATCAATTTCTTAATAGTTTTCTTTCCTATAAAATAACACCATATGATAGCAGGATTTTTATTTTCTATAAAACCTAACCCAAATATAATATTGAGTGGTAAAATATGATATGATGAATCCCATATCACATTCACTCAACTAATTGACTATTATAAAACATATAACTTTGTGAAAAACATTCACTTCTACCACAATAATCAACATATGAAAACTTATATAGAACCTCTAATTCCCTATAGAAACACATATAGAACCTCTAATTACCTATAGAAAAATCACACTGCAAGAGAATGCATTTGAGAAGTTGATCACCCCCAATATGATTTTCTAGTAGTTAAATACATTCTAAGGGGTCTACGTGTACCTCTAAGTCCCAATTGAATTATAAAATAAGAAATAGAAGTATCAAAACTATAGTGATATGTATATGTCCCAGTTGAATTATAAAATAATAAATGGAAGTATTAAAACTATATTGATATGTATATGTGAGAATAGATAGAATGCACATATCATACCTGAAACTATATTGAGCAGTATCTGATCCTGTCCCACCCTTGTATACATCATCATATATTAATTCAATGAAAGTGGAAAGGTCTGATCATTATATGAGAGAAAACACAAAATGATAATACGTTGAATGATATTTTCATTTGTTAAAATTAAAATCCAAATTTATTCATGACACCAAAAAAATTAAAATCTTTAATCATTCTTGAACTAAAAACATTTCCATAAACAAAGAGATACATAGTATATAAGCATAAAAAGAGAGCATCAATCCTCTTGTAGTCTTTACAAAAAGGATTTTGTAAAAGGTATTCCCTTTAAATCTAATTAGTTTTTAACCACTGATGAAAGGAATTGAAAGATATAATAAGACAATAACATTCATATTTAATTTTTACTATAAAAAAACAAAACAAAATCATCACTGAAACAACTCATGTCAAAGAGAGAAGCGAGAGAACTTGCACTGCTGAATGACCATCTCTCTTAGTTATTCCAAATTCCCATCAACTTCATGCAGCTGGGAAACAACAGATATACAAATAAAACATATTTAAGAAACAACTCATGAAAGAAAACCACAATACTATGCAATAAAATCTTGATCGGGCTAGGGAAAACATGATTCGATATTAGACCTGCCCACACTGTCTATCATTAAAATTAAAAATTGTTAAACCCAGTTTTATTATTGTGTATTTTTGAGTCCCGCATCGGAATACTCCCCATCCATTCACCATTAGTCATTAATTTTACTACCATATTTAAAAAATTATCTTATTATAATGGTCGAGAGTTTTTTAAATGATAAGAACAAGAAGTAATCCATATCATCAATTGTCAATCAATAAGATTCAACACATAGTAATATCATGAAAATCCATAAAGTACAAGCGAATCACTTTTTTCTTCTAATTTACTATTAACTAGTTTACTATCTTTATTTAGTTTGTTCTTCTTTAAAGAGTATTCCCTCATGTTCTCATTCCTCATAACCATGAGTAATAAAGTAGTAATAACCAAACACATAAAAATAATAATATAGGACCCTTGGAAAAGTTCTTAGTAGGCTAGTCAAACAATTTATTCCTAAATGATGTATACCACACTCGAGAAATCAAGACATACAAAGAAACATCAGAAATCAATAAAATGCATAAAAGGAAAATGAGAAATCAAGGAAATTTTAGGACATGAAAATGTGTGGTGGCAACTATGTGCCACAAATGTTACATATACAAACCAACTATTTTCATATTACAAATCAACAATACAACTACTCAGGGTCCGATGATGCATCATCACCATCTCCACCTTCATCTCCACTTTGTGATGTCACCTTTAAGAACATTATATTGAAAATTAAATACGATTTCATATTTATATTAAAATTTTAAACCAATGAAAGTTAGAAAACTAAATGATTTTGATTTTTTGTGATTTACCTACATACCACCAGTTGATGCACTACCACCGGGGGCATATATTCTCATCTGCTGTCATATTTCAATCAACTCTTTCTGCAATGCGAATATTTGCTCCCCCTGCTGGTGAACTGTGCTTCGTAAAGAAACAATCTCTTTATTATCATCTTTGGGTATGGGCTGACTAAATTCAGGAGTAGATGCAGTTGCTATCCCCGATGGCCTACTAAAAATCTAAGATGGTACGGGTCCCAAAACCATCCCATGCACTCTCCCAGCATACTTCTTCCCAAGGACCTTAGCAACCAGGTCATCCTGGGAGACTGAGTAGGACTGCAGAGGATGGGCATCCCATAGCTCTTTAATTTTTACCTATAAATCAAATATCAATATCTATTAACACAATAAAAACTGATAATAAGTTATTATGATGAAAAATTGACTTCATACCCCAACTTATTTAGCAGCCTTGTTAACAAAACTTCCATCTAATTTCTTGTGAACATCCAACCACAGTTCAGTCCCGGATGCTTCTTGCCCTAAACTCTGTGACTGCATTAAGAAAAGATAAATCATCAATTCAATATATTAAATAGATAATATTGTCTTATAAATATTTAAACTAATTAAAAGATTACCAATGTCGTTCGGCTTCTAGAAAAACTTTTTGAGCCCGTAGTGTGCGGGATGACTTGCTTAGCTCGGTTTGATGCATTTTGTCTTGAGAGATCCTGAAATAAATAAAAGGAAATTTAATACTGATGTATTGAATGTCATGTCCTTTTCATATACATGTATAAATGTAAAATGAGGATAATATAATAATATATATTTCAATACCATCCGCTTCTGATCACGATGTATGTCAACAAACACTTTCCACTGCTCTTTCGGTACCCCACTGGGTAGCTTCTCATACATTTGTTGCACGGTCAACGAAGTATCGTTGACATCACACCATAATCTTCATTTGAAATCTTTCCACTTCTTACCTAGATTTTTCAACGTCCACTTCCGTGCTATCACATCAGTAACAGTAAAGTGGAAGAACATCTGTATAAAGAAATTCATTTTGAACATATTAGTAACATGACATTCAATTAAACCATAATGTAATAAATTTACCTTTATTTGAGAATCAAACACTTCATTTTTTCAGCTTGAAGGGATATGTCTCCAATCGTCATATGAAATGGGAAGGGAAATGGGCTCCGCTGCCAGCTAGCCTAGAATCTGGCCAAGTAACCCCGTGACATCATCTGTAGGGACCCCATAAGAATCAAATGGCACAAAAATGTTCTCGCCATTCAGATTCCAAACATCTACACTTTTTTATATTTTTCTCCACGATTGCATTTTTGTCATCTTCAATGAGAAAACAATTAGTATAAAAAAAATGCAATAAATTTATTTAATTAAAATTTATACCTATGATAGTGACACTCTAGTGTGTCCGGGATGAACTGGAAGGGGTACGTCGTTGGCCCACTACTGAGCCTCCTGAAAGGGGAGTCGACAACTCACCCTCTACTGGGACATCCACGGATGGTGTGAGAGATGGTGCAGGGGGAGATGGTGTAGGGGTGTTGGCACCTGGTGTCTCAGATGTCGTGGGGAGGGAGACATATGGATCTCCATCTGTCGCGGAACTAGATGAAACAATATACCGCTTATTCCTTGGAATTCCTGTCATTTAATCAAATAAAATTAAGTTTAGAATATATATTTCAAAAAAATTATACAGGAAAAAAATTAAAAATGATAATAGATTCCCAGTTCTAACAAACAAAATTTATATAACAATGATAATGAATGACTGTAGAAATGAAACAAGTGGTTGCTGAATAAATAAATAATTGTACATAAAATCATTTTCCCCTTCAATCATGTCGGTTTCCTGATCCATTTCTTCATCCACTTTATTCATCCTTGCTAGACTAATATTTTCAATATCATGATCGACAACTAATTCTGCTTCCTGTTGCTGATTAAATTCAATTTCAGAGGTCAAATTTTCCACTTCATCACCCATATCATACAAATATCTTTGTATTACATGAGAAACTACACTCCACCCTTCATAGGAAACATCATTCACATAATATACCATTTTTTCATGTGATACTAAGATATAGGGATCATGCAGTTCATGATCACCAACATCCATCAAGCGAGAGAAGTTCACAGAAGTAAATTGCAAGGAATCTCTTTTAACACCTCTGATAATATCGACCCATTTGCATTTGAATAAAACAACTGAAAAATGTTCATTGTAGTTTAATTCAATAATATCATACAACTTTCCATAGTATTCCACTTCAGCAAATGTAAATATACCACTATTCTATGTTTTCAAACCCACTTCTCGATCGACTGTACGAAATCTAATGCCATTCACATTATAAGCGTCGAACTTTCTAACTTCTTTTAGAGGACCTCCAGCAAAAAACTTCAAATCTTATGAAACCTCTACTCAAGTATCAGTATTCATGATCTGAAAAAAGAAATATACTTTATTAGATTCGCAAAATGTATGTGTCAAACTAATATTCATATTTATTTCAATATTTATGAACTTACACGTTGTGCAAACCATTCTACAAGCTCTTTATTAACAGATTTCGTTATATCTTTCTCATTTCATGTTCGGCCTCTCATTCATCTCTTTGTTTGTATCCTCAACTCTTCAATAAATGGATCTGCAATGTCACTATTCAGTAGCACATATATATGTTCCCGTAATAATTCCAATTCAGTCAGTGTCACATTTGAGGTCCTCCCAACTGATCGGCCAATAGCAGGAAATATTTTGCATTTCTGATGTATTTGAGATTGAGTAGATGTGTCATCAACATGTCCAACTCGATTAAATCTAGTCTCAATATCATCCAAGTATTGAGAACAAAAGGTAAGACACTCTTCATTCAAACAGCCTTCAACAATTGAGCCTTCTGGTTGCGCTTTATTTCTCACGTATGATTTCAAATGTCCAAGATATCTGTGAAAAAAAATAAATATAATTATGCATTTAATTAAGTACCAAAATTTTTTTACTTAAATAGAAAACATATAAATAAAGTACCTCTCAATTGGATACATCCATCGATAATGAATGAGGCCTCCTAATTTATCTTCCTCAACCAAATGCACAGTTAATTGCATCATTAAAGTAAAAAAGGACGGAGGAAATATCATCTCTATTGCGCAAAGGGTCAATAAAAACCTCTTCTGGAGGTTGTCAAGTTGAAATGGATGTAGACATTTCTGACATAGTTGTCTGAAAAATGTGTAGAACTGCAGTACAATAGCAAAAAAAATTTCAGGTAATAATGTACACAATGCGAATGATAGTAACTATTGTAACAAAATATGTGAATCGTGACTTTTCAATCCATGTAACTTACGATTCTTCAAGTCAACACACCTTGAGATGTTACTTGAATACCCATCAGATACCTTAAAATTATTCAACATTCGAAGGAATGTATCTTTATCTCTATTTTTCGTTGAAAAATTGTCGGAGGATACTTTTCATTCTCATCTGGCCAGAGATTGTGTTTTATGTTCATTGATTATTGTCTTTGCGAGCATTGAGATGATCCTTTGACTTTCCATTCTCATTAAGCAATGTGAAAATAAAATTGTCACAGACATTCTTCTTAATATGCATCACATCAAGATTATGCCACAACAAATTAAATTCCCAATACGGAAGTTTGAAGAATATACTTTTTTTCTTACATTGTTGCGTTCCGGTTTGGCTTGACGATGCACTTCAGACCCATTTTCCTCTATCATTCAAATGATGAGCCTTCCCAAATTTTGTTTCAACATTTTCGAGCTGTTTCAATATTTCAAAACCATTTAACAACTTTGGAGGTGGTCTACGATCAATGGAACAATTAAATATTGATTTGTTCAGCCGAAATCTATGAGATGCATCGAGAAATCTTCGATGACATAAGAAGCACCATTTTCTACTGTGAGGTAGCCGTTTGGGCTCAAAATCAAAGTTACAAATGGGACAATTCAAACCTGTGTAAGTGTTCCAACCAGATATATTCCCAAGCCCAGGGAAGTCACTAATGGTCCACATTAAAGCATATGCATTTTGAACATTGTTTTAGAAGAAGCATCAAATGTCTCAAAACTGTTTCTCTATAACTCTAGAAATTCGTCAATCAAAGGCTGCAAGTATACATCAACATCATTTCCAGGCATTTGTTTTCCAGGAATAATCATCGAAAGGATAAAATATGTTTGTTTCATACACATCCACGAAGGAAAATTATAAGGGATCAAAACAACTGGCCAAATGCTATAATTGGTACTCAAAGTCCCAAATGGGTTGAATCCATCGGCAGCCAATCCCAATCGAACATTCCTAGGATCATCTAAGAAATCGAGATGTAATGAATCAAATGTCTTCCATGATTGAGAATCTCGTGTATGTCTCATTAACCCATCATTGTTATTATCTATAGAATACCACTTCATGTGTTCGGTGGTTTTCGATGACATGAATAATCTTTGCAATCAAGTATTCAAAGGAAAGTAATGTAAAACCTTTACAGGTGTGCTCCTTTTCTTCTTCTCCAGGAAATTATGTTCATTCAGACTTAAAACATCACCCTTTTCCTTCCATCTAGAAGAAGAAAATTTCTTGCAATTCTGTCTACTTGAATCCTCTCCCCAATAAAGCATACAATCATTGGGACACGCATGTATTTTTGTATAATTCAGACCAAGCTTGTTAACAACTTTTTCATATCATAAAAATATTCTGGGATTTTTGCTTCAGGAAATGCATCACGAAGAATTTCCAATATCATGGACATTGCCTTATTTGTAATTCCACATAGACATTTGATGTGATACAACTTCAGCAGAAATGAAAGTTTTGAATATTTCCAACACCCACAATACAACTCTTGATTTCCATCATCAACTAAATCATGAAACACATTTTCCTCAGTGAAGTTTTCTCTTACATTTGGCTCTACATAATCAAGAGGAGGATCCAATGATATTTGACAATCTTGATATGCCTGTGTTATAGTCTCAAAAACATCACTTGTCACGTTATAATTTGTAGCACCCTCTTCTGGTTGTTTTGATATGTTTTTATGCTGATAGTGGTGTCTTGAAGTTCCAAATGCATCATTTATTAGGTTTTTCATTTCATTTTCCATTTTCGACGAACTTGGGACCTCATTCTATAGATTAACATCAGTGCTCAATCTTTCTATAACGTTTGATTCTCCATGCCAAATCCAACACAAATATTGATCAGGGAATTAATTCAGTATTAAATGTTCATAAACCTCATCTATCTTCAACCATGTTCTAAATTTACATTTAGGACATGAACATTTTATCCTCCCTTCAACGGATCGATTAGAAATTGAAAAATCTAAAAACTCATTCAAACCCTTAACATACTGAGGTGTGTTCCTCAGTAATGTGATCCAACTTTTATCCATGTATATCACAATGTGACTACACAATAAAAAAAAATTAAAACACATAGTTACTACTATATAGAGATGGAGATTCATATATACGATAGTATAAGATTACAGAAACATAATATAATAAAGATGAGCCCCGGAGTTAGATATGAACCCTTAGTGTTTGGGATAGGGGAAGTTTCTTTGGTAAAGAGAAACAGTGTGCAAACAATGTAGTAGCTACTTTACCATAAAAAGCAAAACACATTGTTAATTTGGAATAACCCCTACCTAAGTTCTCTATAGAGTCTTCATATAAAACTCTAATATCGAATAAACCAATTATAAATAATGTTTAGGGAAACACTTTTGATGCTTACAAAACTCAACACATTGTTAATTTGGAGTGACAAGAACCACGTGAGGGATGGTAGTCTTGAGGCATGATAAGTGGTGGTGTTCATGGAAATGTATGATGAAATAACTTGGGCAATTAGGTTTTGAGGTTCTACGAACCTTGTGTGGATTGAATTCCTAGACCTCTCTTTGGTTTATTCACATGGAAAAGAGTGGTAGTGTGACTTGAGGGTGATTTGGATCATATATGTGTTAATTCTCATGAGTGGAGAATTATGGTTAAATGAGACAATCGAGGATCTGACCATGGAGTTGAACTAAGAGTCAAATTCAGACTTCGGTGTGTGCATTGAACATTTTTGTTATTCCTTGAGTTTTAAGGCATCGTGGTCAGGATATGATAGTGCATTGGTGGGTGGTATTGAGCGCATTTGGTATAATTCATCTAGAGAATGACTTTTTAGTGTTGTTACATAATTATTGATGTGGTAAGGTGGAGACCACATCAAAAATGGCATTCAAGATGCGGCTGATGTGGTTTGGGGATCAAACTAGGGTATTTGAAGAATAGTTGATGTGTCTTGTCTTAGTGTTTGGAGTTTCATAGTAGAATCATGTTTGGAATTTGGAGATGAAATGTGGGGTGTTGGTACTATCATCCAGGACAACATAATAAGATAATCAAAACTATCAAAAGTATAAGGAACTCCATACCTAAGTGTCATAATTAATTATAGTCAAGTAATTCTTATAAATAAATAGGTTATCCATTTCAAAAAATAATGAAAAATACAAAGACACAAATTCAATGAAAGTGATTACTTTCATCCAATACTATACATATTAATGAAAAATAATCTAGTTTGGATAACATATAGAGAAAGAAAATACAAATAAAATTTAAATACAAAATAAACCTAGATGAACTATCTCATAATAAAATTTCCCAAAAAAATTCACAACCATATTCACAACTCAAAAACATCTCCATGTGATCCCCGAAAAGTCACAACATTCCAATATAATATTGAAACACTTTTTCAATATAACATTTATTTATAATTAAGGCATCACTTAAAATATTTATCCTATAATGAGTAAGAAAATAAATATCCTTTTAGTAAAATTGATGAATATAGATCGATATGAAATCAGGTAGTGTGATTTAACAAACCTACACTTATATAAGGAAATGTTTTAGAATACATGAATTTATTATGTTGATGTGTAAAAAAATAATCTTAAATTATCATCTAAGTCTTGGAAATTGAATCTACATAGAGATAAATTCCTAACTTGGAAAAAGTTTTGTAACATTAAATATCAAAATGTAACAACTCCTTGTATAGTGTTTTGATTTTATGGATCACTAAAGAAAAATTATAAATTCCCATACACTTCTGAAATTGTATTCAACACACATAGATTCAAAATCACTACTATTTCATTTAATTGAAATATTATTAAATGGGTGAGACATGTCATGAATGGTTAATTAAGGTTTATTCATCAAGATATAAGGGGAAACAACATTTAATGTTTACAAAGGAACATGAATAACCAGTCATCAATCATGATTATAATGAGCCTTTAAATCATAGATTAATTATTATTATAATATTGGGAGTCTTCTGTGTTTGTAGGAAGCCCAATCATTCAATTTAGGAAATAAAGATAGAATGTTTTACAAATAATCATACTAACAAATTACACAAACATGGCATGCAGATAAACAATACACATAACCAATTATTCATGGTATACAATTAATCATTCCTATGAAATGCAAATCCTCTATGCCAAAATTGAGGCATGAATATCCTTGTCTATTTTTGTAATGGAAAAATAGTTAAATCATCCAATGTAATACAATAAAAAGAGTTAAATCACATAAATCATTAATTAATTGAATTATATATTTATCCTAAGGTAAAATAAGAATGAACATCAATAATGTATATCATAAATACAGTCAAATCACTAGAAACATGTGTTTTGTCTTTTTTATGTGTTGGATAGACCTAGAAATGAGTTGTTTACCAAGTAAAAACATATTAGAAATTTCCTATCTATTGTCAGATAATATAATGAAAAAAGAAAATAAATGTAGGATAAGACTTTTCATGCCATGGGTCATATTCACTAATAAGTAACTAAGCCCAGGTTCCACCAGCCCTAATGTGCACCTCCCTATACGCCAATGGATCCTAACTAACATTGAATGTCTGATGGTGGAACAATGGGGAGACTATACAATATGGATCAATACTAAACACAATTAAATCATAAATAAATGGCTGATAACAAAAAAACCAGAATTTTAATAACTATAAATCAAGTGTGATAACCAATTTCATTTAAAAATTATAATTACATAATTATGCACCACTTACCTAGTTTTAATAAAACAACCAAAATATCATTACTAATTAACTCTAATACCTCTATCATGACTCGATTATTCAAGAACCCAACCTGGGATGGAAATGAAATTGAGTTTAAAAAAGATTCAGAAAAAGTAATTTCAAACCTTAGGGTTCATATAGGTCGTCGGGGTCGCGGGGGTTCGGGGGAAGCGGGGTCGCCGGGGGAAGCGGGGTCGCCGGAGTCACCAGGGTCGCGGGGTCACTGGGGTCGTGGGGGAAGAGGGGTCGCGGGGTGAGAAGTGGGGGAGGGGGTGGCGCTACTGTTAAAAAACAGTGTTTCGTGACGGTTTATTATAAACCGCCACGAAACCTTTTTTAAAAAAGTTTTAGCAGTGGTTCCTAGAACCACCGCTAAACAACCGCCACCAGATGCAAGTTTTGTTGTAGTGGAACCCAAGAGAAGAGACTTAACCAAAATAAACCACCTTCAATCCACCATGAAGCCCCTTCAATTTTCTTACAAATTTCGTGGGAGAGCACCTCCAACCTTTGAGAACCCAAAATCCCAAGTGAAGATCGAGTGTGAGAAAATTTGGAATGATAAGAGGCAACACTAAGGGAGCCTCGATTTTAAAACCCCAATTTTATATGGCCATAGGGTTAGCCCGCACGGTTTGTAAAATCGTGCACTAACCATGCACAAGCCACTACCTCAAGAGAGAGAGAGAGAGAGAGGGTCTATATGGTTTCCTCACACGGTTTGTAAAATCATGTGATGGTCATGTGAAGCCCATTGTCTCCCCTACACAGTTTCCAGGAGAACCCGCACGGTTTCCCCTAACCGTTCTCAAACTGTGCACCCATAGAAAAGCCTCCAAACTTTTTCAAAATCATTCCAAACTCTCCCAACCTCTCCCTAACTCATCCCAAGCTCTTTAAACATATATTTTAGGCTACATATCTCACACCTAGGGAACTTCATTTATGCTTATACTACCTAGACCCTATCTGACAGTTTAAATTCATGTTACATGGACTACAAGATCCTATTTTAAGGTCATAGAGTTTGGACTATAGTTTGGGCCAAAGGTCCAACGAGGATAATGGACATATGGCCAAGCCCGAGGCAAAATGCTCAGGCATTCTTACTTATCTTGCAAGGGTAGAAATCATGCCTCATGTAGTTCTTAAAGGTCATGCGGTTTAAAGTCATCTGATAAGGAAAAAGGTTTCAATGAAAACAATATATATCCCAAAGGGGAAATATGTGGTGTGGTACATAACTTTACGTGATGGAGGACCAAGGAGATCCACACAACATTACACTTTCTCAAATAGGAACCCATTCCAAAGGGGGGGGGAATGGGGAGTTCTCAATCCAATAGCTAAACCTGGGGATGATACATTCAAATGTCGCTACATATCCTAAAAGGGTAGAAATCAAGACATATGTAGTTATTGAAATTCCATGCATTTTAACATCATGCGATAAAGATTATGGTGACTTTCTATAAAAAGGGGAAATAATTTTTTAACTGAACCCAAGATAGATGATTTGTTAATCGCTACATATCTCGTAAGGATGGGAATCAATTCATGTGTAGTTCTTGGATGGTATCGTTGTCCAGGTTTGACGCTTTCATAGAGGAAAAAGGTATTTGATCGATCTTGTTTGTTATTTTGGTGGTGTATTTTTTTAACAAATATCCCAGGATGAAATGTTCGGGTGTCTCTGCAAGAATCAATCCATAAGTTAGTCTTGACATATGACACTTTGGATAACTATTTCCCAAGGTGAATCCTTCTCAAGTTAGAACACCACAATGTTGTACCATTTTTCATCATGTGTCTAGGATGATGGTGTCATAGTTTGGGGTCATGTCATAGGACTAGCACATGCATTTTAACATCATATGGTAAGGGCACAATGGTTTAACATCATGTTGGACAAGGCATTATAATTTATCATCAAATAGATTGGATGTAAGAGATCTTAGTTTAAAGTCATAGAATTCGGACAATGGGGTTCCGTAGTCCTACATGTGGGTATTACCTTACCAAAACTCCTAGTACCACATGATCCATGATTGTTGTGGGAAAGAGGGGTAATTTTAGACTTTCCCTACCACCTGAGAGTGCACAATAATGAAATAGGAATGTCATGTTGGGAAATACCAACCATACCATCATTCCTACTCGACATATGTGGATGTACCGAAGAGTAACACCTGATACTTAGGACACAATGAGGGTGGAAGAAATAGGGAAGATAGTTTTTTACCATATTCAAAACACATTATCCATATCATGTAGCCTGGTATGGAACAAACAACTGAGGTTTGCCTCTGACTGTATTCGAAGCATGGGACTTGTCTAAAATTGTTGTTTGAAGTCCTCTAGGATGTTGTCCCAAGATGGTAGGTGATCCATGAGGCCAAGCATAAATTCCTTTTGGGGGTCTTTTCAGATTTGAAAGATGATGGAAATGAAGGGAACATATAATGTGTTGACGTACCCATGTAGTTTAACATCATGCGGTATGGAAACAATCAAAGAGGAGTACTCTGAAGGGAGGTACATGGAATAGTTGTTGCAAATGAAACATGAATGAAGAAAAGAGAAGTCCAAAACCACACTACGTACTCCTAGAAGAACCCAGGCCAAGAGGTAGAAAAGATCAAAGGATTGGCGGTAGGACAATTGATAAAAGGTTTGGGCGTTTCTACGTTTCTCATAAGGATGAGAATCAAGCAACATGTAGTTCTCGAAGGAATATTTGGGAAATGGAAAATGCCAAAGGGGGTATATATCTTCTCAAATAAGGAAAATAATTTTTTTTCACACTTTATTGTCACACAAATAGTGATGCTAAAAAACATAGTTTAAGGTCATAGAGTTTGGACTGTAAAAGGCAGATATGGGCAAGGCAGCTCCACGAGGCAGCCCGATGTGAACGGGAACCAAAGAGGGCTCGTACCAAACCAAAACTTCCCAAGGAGAAAACCTAGACCAATAAGGGGTAAAAGGCATCATAACCCTACATCTGGACCCATGAAAAAAAATTTAGGTTTCACTATGTATCATACGAGGGAAAGAATAAAGCCAAATGTTGTTCTTGAAAGGAAGGTGTTAAAAATATCCAATGCCAAAGGGACAACATCTTCTTAGATGAAGGCATCATAGTGTCAGGTAGTCTATCATTATACATCTCAGATATGGTATTAATAGTTTAATGTCATATGATAAGGATTATAGGGATCTTAGTTTGTGTTCATAGATATTATAACCAAGGTGAGGCTTTCAAAGTGGAAAGATGTAGTGTGGTGCCATAAAGAAACTTGATGTGAATGAGGACCAAAAACGTCCTAGCACCACACAAAATATTCTATCAGGAAAACTTGTACATAGTTTAAATTCATGATGATGTAACTTTGAGAGGTGAACTCCAAGTTTAAGGTTATATAGTCTAGACTATATGATGGTACTTCAAAAAGGGGGAATGTGTAGTGCGGAGTTATGAGAAACCCAATGTGAATGATGACTAGAGAGATCCAAACCTCACTACACATTCTTGAAGGAATGCACATATAGTTTAAGGCTATGATTCTTTAACCATAGGACTTATAATCCTATTTTAAGGTCATAGATTCTGGTCTATAAGGGGGAACAATTCCTCCATGTTGATACAAATCTTACAAAGACCCCTACGCCCATGTGATCCAGGCTTGATGTGGGAAAGAAGAGGAGGAGAAGGTATTACAACACAAAGAAGTGAAGAACTGGGTAACAAAGGTTTGGATTTAAGGATAACCCCAAGATGGTGATCCTCCCACTCAACATGGGAAGGTGCGTAGAGGAATAAAACTAAGGGTCCAAAGTTCCATCTAGACATGAATATTTTAAGTGGTATGAAAATAAAATCGTCTGTTATTTAGGACACAATGAGAGTGGCGTAATGATGGATGATAACTACTGACCATGTTTGAGACAGAGTACCCATGTCATGTGGCTTAGGATGGGAAAAAATTGAGGTTCGGCCACTGACCGTATTCAAAATGTGGAACCTAACTCAAAATTTTATTTAGGATCCTCAAGGATGTTGACCCTAGAGTATAGGTGATCCATGAGGCTGAAAATCCATGCCATTACAAGGTCCTTTCATATGTGAAATATGATGAAGACCCAAATAGAGGGCATGAAAAACATGGTGGTGGAATGAGAGAATGCCCATGAATAATTCAACACTATAAGTTCCATACCAGAGTGCACAAGAGCACGTTAATGAGGAATAATATAGGTCAAGGGATCCAATCAGAGGAAGATGACTTCAGAAGACAAGTGGAGGAATGGGGAAAAATAAGATGATGAACCTGGGATGGGACCTGAAGACAAAATTCTTGGGATTTCATACATATCCCATAAGAATGGGAATCAATCCATACATAGTTCTTGAATATAGTGTAATAATTCATGTGGTAAGGTCATGGGTTGCAACGCAGTTCATTTACATGAAGCTAGGAAACTAGGGGGAATGATTTCTTGAAGGCGATGCATATGGTGTGGTAAAACAAACCCTACATGAATGAGGACCAAAGGAGGTCTCATTCGATACCACACACTCCCAAAAGAGGATGTATGCTAAAGGGGCCAGAATAATGGAATCTTGTATGAGTTTCGTGTAGCTTAACATCGGTCGGTAAGGATTAAGTAGTAGTTTAACATCATTCAGGACCGAGGGGCACTTGCCTTTTAAGTTCATGTTGAATGGACCATAAATACTGTATGTTTTAATGTTGTGCAGGTAGGATAGATCATTTTAACCTCATGAAGGATGGGAAAGATCTTAGTTTAAGGTCATAGAACATAGACCAAATGGCAAGGCCTAAAGGGTCAGAAAGGTTGAGGGACATGGGGTTGGACCCAAAGAAAACATTTATAGGAATTACTACATATCTCATAAGGTTGATGATCAAGCTATACATACTTCATGAATGTCATGTAGTTTAACATAATGCAGTATGGATGAATGGGAGAGAGGTATCCCTACGGAAGGCCCATAGTGTGGCTATTGTAAACCCGACATGAATGAGGACTGAGGAGGTCTCATACCACACCATGTATGATCCTCAGAGATAAATTAGGCCAAATAAGGCTGAAGAGAGGAAAATATCTGCAAAATATGGGGCTAGACCTAAAGAAAAAATGTTTGGGTGTTCCTATGTATCTCATAAGTATGAGAATCAAGCCGCACAGAGTTCTTGAATATCGTGCAGCTTAATGTCATATGGTAAGAATGAAGGGGCAGTTTATCTTCATGTGGGATGAAATAAAATGAAAATGTGTCTTAAAATTTAATGTCATGTGGGACACTTGATATCATGTAGTTTAATGTCATATGGGATGATGATGATGGGAAGTTTTACATCTTGAAGCTCGGATGAAAGAAAGGCCTTCAAGAGAAGTAATTCTTGAGTAATTTGGCACTGGTGGGAGTGGTAATTTGCTCTCCATCCATAGTTTCCAAAGAGTATGCACTGTTGGGGTAAACCTTGTGGATGATATATGGTTCCTCCCATTTAGGCTCTGGCTTTGGTGTATTCCTATCGGGTATCATTGGCATCCTCATAGCCAATACCGTGTCACCCTAAAGGAAAAAAGTATAGATGAAATTTCTTGTTGAAAGCTTTGGATATCTTGTTCTAGTGCCTACCCAGATTGTGAAAGGCCTTGAGCCTATTCTCATCAAGGGATTCCAGTTTAGTTAGATGGAACTATTCAATATTGTATGACATCTACCGATCATAGAATATTGTGTGGAGCGATGATAAATGAATCTCGAAGGACAAGACTACCTTTATCCCATACACCACGGAATATGGGGTCACCTAGGTGGAATTACAAATCATCACCTGGTTTTCCCATAGATCATTGGGGAGATTTTTTGGCCAAAATTTCTCGTTTTGACCAACCATCTTCTGTAAAACAGTAGATATGTTCTTGTTTAATGCCTTAATATTCCCATTTTTTTGTGCATGATAGCGAGAAGTCTGATTAGACCATATGTTGTAATTGGAATAAAATTTCCTCATCTCAGATACTCAAAAATTAGTGCCATTATCATTGCGGAAGGCATGAGAGAATTCAAATATATGAATGATATTGGATATCATGGAATCAATGATAGAACAAGCCCTGAATTCCTTGAGTATAATCACTTATATCCACATGAAAAAGAATTCTTTGGCAGTAACAATGAACCTGTACTGGAAAGCTATTGCTAGTGGATATGGTCCCACAACATCGTGTCTCCAGACTGCAAAGGGGAAAGATTAATTGGTAGTATTGATGGGTTCAAGTGGAAAATTCATGAAATTGGCATGGATTTGGCATGCATGACACCTTTTGGTGAACTTGATACATTCATAGACCATGGTGGGACAAAAGTAACCCATCCTTCAGATCTGGTGGGAGAGTTTAAACACTTCCTGGTGAGTTCCATAGGAACCATCATGGACCTCCTTCATAACCTGATGGATCTATTCTCCTTGAACATAATGAAGGATAAGTCTATTGATCCCACATTTTTAAAGGATCTTCTTCAAAATGGGACCACACTAGAGGGTGAACTGTATTACATGCCGACAGATCCGCTCTCATTTGACTCTATTTATCACGATATTACCATGTTATAGATACTCAAAAAAAGGATTCATCCAATTAAGAGTCTCTTAAACTAGAGTAGGGGGACCTGGGGGTCCTGATGTTGAAGCACTGGTGGTATGGTGGCTTACCTACTGGCTATCATCATCATCTAGAGTAACGGGAGTGATGACCCTTTGATTCTCCACATGGATGATCAAATAATTCTATTCAGTATCTATAGTAGATGTGGAAAGTCATTCCAAGACATCGGATCAACCATTCTAGGACCGAGGAATATGAATAACCTTATTCTAATAAGGTATCTGATCTATTGGTAGGAGAGCTCGCTCTAACAAGGGAATGAGCTTCAACTTCCTGATGACGTTGTCACCATTGATCTGTTTGATGAATAATTCATTATCTCCCTTAATATTTAGGTGGGGAACATCAATCTCGAGGGTCATATCAATACTAGTGATGAGATCATAATTCTCCACCCTATTATTGGTGTAGCCTTCTGACAACTAGAATGAGCAGGGAAAGACAGACTGTGTAGGAATGATGGAGATGATACCTAGGCCTACCCAATTTTGTTTGGGATCATTGAGACTTCTATCAGTCATGATTCATGAAGAATCATCAATGTGAATCTCCCAAAATGGAATGGCTTGATCCTCTGAGGGGATAGCTTCATCTGGAAAGTCAAGTTCAAGAGACCGCTCAGGGGGAGTTGGATGGGTGGCCAGGAAGTTTTCCAATGTCTGACCCTTAATATCCCTATATAGAATGAACCTGATATCAAACTAATGAAGGATCCCTGCCCACTGATCTATATGTCTTGTCAGCATAGGGTGGTTCAGAATATACATTATCATATCCACATGGGACACTAGTTGTAACTCATGGTGTTTTAGATAATGTCGCAACTTCTGCACTGCACAAACTAGAATGGGGAAACTCTTCTTGATAGAGAAATATATGTTCTCTATGTTGAGGAGCATGTGATTGAGATAGTATAAAATGTTCTTTGTCCCTTCATTATTCTTCTAGGTGATAAGGGTGACATGAGATCATTCCAAGGTAGTCACATAAAGGACCAGCAAATTTCAAGAGATGGTGGCATTAGAAGAGAAGGTTGTAGCAAGTACTACCTACTTTCCTCAAATTTGGTTTGACACTATTCATCCCACTGGTGGACAGAATCTTTCTTTATAAGTAAGGAAAATGGATTACATATTCCATACAAATTCCAAACTAATTATTGTGTGTGGGATAAGTGACCTTAAAAGCCTGAGAGCTCTTGAATCTTACTCAGAGGAGGAATTTGACTGATGGACTTGATCTTCTCTAGATCGATCTTGATGTCTCAATATCTGATGAAAAATCTAAGAAACGTTTTAGAGGTAACCTCAAAGGCGCACTCGAAGGGGTTCATCTTCATATGGAGGGAGCGAAGGAAGCCGGACACCTTCTCAAGGTCTCTGATATAGTCCTTATGCTTATAGTATTTGACCAAAAAATAATCAATATATCATTCCACCAATAATCCCAGGATCATCTTGAATATGCAGTGCATAGCATGCTGATAGGTGTATCCTTCATTATTCAGACTGAAAGGATTTACCTAGTAACAGAAGGTGCCTTGTGGTTCCCTAAAGGTGGTGGATTCTTCATCCTCTAGATCCATTCATATATAATTATATATATAATACCCTTCCACGAATGAGAGGGATTTGAATCCATCAGTAGCGTTGACGAACAACTCTGTCATTAGAAGGGGAAAATCATCGTTCAGATGGTGGAAGTTAAGATCCCATAAGTTGATATAGACTCTGATCTATCTGTTCTTCTTTATGATATGAATGATGTTGGATAACCATCTGGGTTACTATACATCCTTAAATAATTTGTCTTTGATGATCTTATCAACTTCATCCTCAACCATGGCACTGTGAGAGGGGTACATCTTTCTAGGAGGCTAGCTGAACCCTATATGACTTTCCAGGAGAACAAGATGCTGGATGGTAACATGAGGATCTAGTCATGGACTCTCATCATAGATCCAAGAAAATATATCCTGATATTACCTAAGAAAATCCACTTACTATTTCTGTTCTTCTGTAGGCATGGCTGCACTGATTAGTGTCGGCCTCAGGTATATCTCGGTACCGAGATTCACTTGTACCAACTCATTGATGGTGGTGAAGACACCTTCTTCGAATGCGGGAGGAGATTTTTCCATATCCTCTTCCTCATCCATAGTGGGAGGATCAACCGTAGGAGGAAAATATTCTAAACTGTCTGATCCTGATGGAATGCTGGTAAAGGCCTAAGTAGTAGTCGAATCTTCATTGGGAGACTCTTGCACTACTAAAACCATAGAGATCAAAGTTGTTTATCCAATTCCATCCTGACTTCAACCCAAGGGGTCATTATTGATAATATCAAAGTATTAGTGGCATGTTGACTTTATTTGATTCAACTCGTCCCGGCGGAACATCCAAGTATTATGTATTGATGTTTCCATGGGGAAAACATCCCAATACATTACAAGGGTAAGGGGATCTGGAATCACTCAATATTAATTATTATAAGAGTATTAACTGATCCTTAGGATTTACTTGTACTTGGGAACGCACTTCTCACTCTTTCTTAATACAACAATGTAGTGTCCCAAGTCTGGGGTCATAGCCTCCAACTGGTGAATCGGGAGAATGAAGGCATCATCCAATTCTGTGCACGGGTCAGTGGAAACTATAGTGTTCTCAAACTCATTGGCCTAAACCTATTTTTCCTTTAACCTATAGTAGTTATTATCTAGTTTGTTGTAGTTACAAGATGAAAATGGATACATATCACCTTAGAGAATTCCCACTCAACCATTAAGGGAGAAATTGAGGTACTTGTGATATGAGGACAGAACTACCACATGCAGAAGGAGCCAGGGTATACCCATCAGTGTGTTGTAGGTGGTTTCCTATGAGAAAACCGTGAATTCAGTGTTGGAAATTAGGATTTTTAACTGGGTCTTCATATGGATCATTCCAAGTGGATTCTTCTTGATCCTTTCATAACCTTGGATCTTCAGCTCAGCGGGACTCAGATCTTCTTTGGATAGTCCTAGCTTACAGAGTGTTTGGGTGTAACACCCGAGATTTTTATGAGTAATATTTTGTTTTTTTATATATCATCAAAGGAATCTTTCACTACATACTAGCTTGGCTTACTTTACACGCAATCGCGACCTTCCTCGATAGCTTGCGTCGTACGCAATACCGAGTTTCACCAAACAACGATATGCTATTAAAATATTATTAAAACTAGCCGTTATGAATAGTAATAACCACTTTTTGAAATTTTATAAATTTTATTTTCTAAAATGGACTTCATTTTTGGATTCGGAATACCAAAATTAGCCTAGGGTGAAATTTTGGTATTTTTCTGAAAACTTTCAATTTTTGATGAATAGTGAAACCACTAAGTGGTAGGTTAAAAACTGAATTTTGCATAAAACTTAATTTTACCGCTTCTGTGAATGGAATTTCAAAAATCCGATAGACGCGGTTGATATCAGTAAGTAAAATGTGGTTCAATGAGAAAAAATATTTTTTTGGTAAATAGTAACTTTTTACTTTTTTTTACCGCGGTTAATAGTAAATAGGGTAACTAAGGGTAAATATGATATTAATATAACAATAACACATGTCCTAATTCTATTGGACAAGTGTAATTCGACCTAAAACAAACTTAGGAATAAAATATGACCATTTAGGCCCACTTGGATTAGATTAGGACATTTATTATTGATTTATTTAAAGAAGGGTTAAAATAGTTAAAATCAAAGTTTAATAAGTAAATCATTTTTAATATGGGGTTATACATAAGATAAATTCGACTATAAATATTAATTAGAAATCTAAAAGGATTTTCTACATAATGGTATTTTATTTGTAATTTTTAGACATTAAATAATGTAATTTATTTATGACACAATGATGATGCAGTAATTATCTTATTAATGAAATATTGACATAATTGATGTTATAAACACCAAAATAAATGTAATTTGAGACTTTTTATGAATTACACAAATTTTCTAGGTTAATATGATATATTAGTGTTGATTTAATCAACTTGGTTCGAACATATAATTCTTTTATGACTTTTACAAAAATCATATATCAAATAGTGTCAAAATTGACACAAAATAGTTTTTAAATCAAATATTATATTATTAATTGTTATTTTATTCCTAAAAATCTAAGGTTCGTCTGAATGACTTAGATAAAGATATATATATTAATAATAAACAATTTGGGGTTCGTTTGGCATGTTATAGTAAGTGTATTAACCATATAGTGAAAGAAAACAAAAAGACACGGTAAAAGTTAAATTATTTAACTTAGAGTTAAATCTAATTGATAAGGTTAAAATAATATCCTAAACTTGTCTAAATCCTATTGGTTAATAGTATTTCGACCCTTACCCACTTTAGCTTCGAAATAAGACCCTTTGGAACCATTATAAACCTATTTTGACTTTAATATAAAATAATATTTTGAGATATTTCTAAGGTGCCCCTCTCCTCCCTTATAAAAGGGCACCTCCTCCCCCTCCTCCTCACACCAATTTGAGCACTCAAGCTCGGCCAAACCCTTCCATTTTCTCCTCTACACTTCCCTAGAATAATCCTAGAGGTCATGGTCTTCTTCAAAGACCAATCTTAGTTCCCTAAGTGGAGGATTCAAAGAGGCGTTCCAAAGAAGAGGTAATATCCATTACCGATCTTTTCAATTTCTTTCTTCTTCAACTTCTTCTTATTTAGTTGTTTCTTGATAAAGTAATAACATCAGTATTAATTACATACTGATATGTTATTATAAATATGAAACAACCCTAATTCACCTTCTATCCATCCCACGGAAAAATGAAATCACCGCGCGTGCGTACGTACGGAATACCGTCTCCACGCCGTGGTGTAATCTATTTTTCCACCATCACTTTACAAGGATGGGTATAATGGTGTAATGAGTAACTATTTATGATTATTATAAAGTAATATTGATACTGAAATAATATATATATACTCCAATACAGTTCCACGATCATAGGAACGATATCATCACTCGTGCGTACGTACGGAATATCGTCTCCACGATGTGATGCGACTCGTTCTACATGATCATCATTACATAGTAATTATATAAATTAATTGTATGAATAAATATGATATATGTTACACTAATACCATTCTGGATATAAGGTATCTATAACCTTAAAATAAGAATAAGAATTTATTCGGCAAAACACGCATAAGAACAAAGGGCAATAAAAACCCGAGTAACAAGTAACAATGAAATATTACTAACAAGAAGCTAAGAATATGACCATATATGATATCATATTAATATGTATGATTCTGGAATAAGTCAATAACATTATTTAAACCATTATATAGGATCTTCGGACATTTACAAAGCAAATCGGACCTAAGGTAAGGGAAATATCACAATCTCATTTTTATCCGAGATTGTTCATTCGTAAGTATTTACTGGGGTGTATTTTATCATCCACATCCATGTTTCATAAATATGTAATATTATTTCCATCCACCTACAATTGTTTAAATCCATTTTTACCCTTCGGTGAGTTTTTAGTAAAAGAAATTAAAGGAATCTTTTGTCGTTTTTTCGTACGATGTACTTTTTGACTTTTCCGACAAAAGTACGAAGAATGTTTTTTTTAACTTATACGGAATGAATGGATTTTTTAAACATTATTTCCAAGAAACTTCCTTTACAAGTTTTCAAGTTTATTTTTAATCAACTTATTTTATTTTAAAGTTGTATGACATATTATGAAAGGAAAAATGTTTTTGAAGTAGAAAGGATATTTTCCTCAAGAATGGAGTTCAAGTATTTTATCAAAATTATTTTCCATCTAAGATAATAAAAGGGTTCTGTTTTTATCCCTATTATTACATTGGTTTGATTATGTTGGGATGGAAATATTTTTATGAATTCCTTTATCTTATATGAATTGTTTTATGATGTCTTGTTGTTTAAGAATTCCATTTTTATTACATGGGTTACGCTATGATGTATGGTTTATGATTATGTGGCACACATAAGAAAGGATTCATTATAAGATGGGTGGGACCTATATCTCCCTCCAATGCATTGGGTAATGATTTTATATCTCATGAGATAGACAGGACTGGAATGGTAGGTTATACCGGTTCAGTGAAACAGGACTGAAATGAGGGTTACTCGATTCAGAAAGGGACTTTGTCCACTAAGATAGTCTTGGCAATGAGTTATGACTAACAAGAAATGATTTTCCATGATTATGTGTGCATGCCACAAAGTTTCAAGTTTTATGTTATGATTATGGGGATCTCATTTTCACTTCTATGATTTGTTCCATGTTAAGATATTATGATCTCTTTTGAAGGTTATGATTTTAAAAAAGATATGATATGATTTTTATTTCCTTTATTTTCCCTTGCTGAGCATTTGAGCTCACCCTTTTATGTTTTCTTTTCCCCAGGTCAGGAAGATGGATATTAAGTAGAATATGCTAAAAGGGACCCTAGATATGATGAAATAAATGGGAGACACTGTAGAAGATTTATGAACCAGTTGTTTATGTTTCCCAGTTTCTAAAGACACTATACCTATACGGTCCTTTGTGGTTTTGTCATATGTTGTAATAAGTGTGCTTCAATTTTGAAGTATTAACAATGTGTGTAAAGTATGGGTCGTTATAGTTGGTATGAGAGGAAAGGTATAGTCAAACTTTGGAAACTAGGATGTGAAAGCCTTAGTAAGAACCCTAAGGATAAGTCTAAGTATAGAACACAATCTTAGTGTTTTAGAAATGTCCTTGAACAACCTAGGATAAGACCTTAAGCATGAAAATTTTATTCTTGAATTATGTGGTTTTCCTATTATAATTAGTGTTTCTCACACTATTCTTCTTGGTTTTAGTCAATGGCTGGAACCCGAAAGAATCGTGTTAATGCGGAATGTGATGGGCAATGCAATGATTGTCCCCCTGAGCAACCAAACGATATGGGAGCTGGAATGCAAAATCTTGTAGCCATGCTCACACAAATTTCTCAAGCTATGAATCATGCAGGACTTCCAAACGGGCAATGGAAGGAGCAACATTCTGTTAAATCCTTCATGAGGTAGCGTCCACCTTCTTTCAGCGGGTCTACTGATCCATTAGTTGCTGAACAATGGATTAGTACTACTGAAAAGTTATTTTCAGTTCTTCAATGTTCTGAACATGATAAATTCATCCTAGCAGTGTATCGTTTGGAAGGAGATGCTGATCAATGGTGGAATCTTATTAAGAATACGAGGCAAAGGGATGAAATTGAGTCTATGGAATGGGACGAGTTCAAGAAATTATTTTTCAATAAGTACTTCCCTCGTATTCTCCGAACAAAGATGGAGAAAGAGTTCCTTGAACTGAAGCAAAGGGATGATGAATCTGTTAGTACCTATGAAGAAAATTTTACAAGACTTGCAAGGTACGCTTCTGGTATTATTATCCAACCTGAGAGTAAGATCGATCGATTCTTTAGTCGCTTAAAACCAAGTCTTCGAAGGGCGTTAGCAATAAGGGACTTCAATAGCTATGAGGAAATCGTTCGATGTGCTCTCAAAGTCGAGATGGAGATTGGAGTAACCCATCAGTCACATGGGTTTGATAAGAAGAGGAAGATGGAATTCAAAGAAAAATCTAAAGAGCACACGGAAAAGAAGATGATCTTTTCCTTATGCTCAAAGTGTGGAAAGAAACATGGAGGGAGTTGTCTTAAAGGGACAAGTAAATGTTTTAAATGTGGAAAGGAAGGTCATCGGATAATGGGAAGAAGATGTCTAATGACGCAAACGAAGGAAGGGATACACAGAATGAACCTACTACACTTCAATGTTTCAAGTGCATGGAGATGGGGCATTATGCCAATCAATGCCCAAATCCAAGGGTTGATTATGATGGTCGACGTCAACAAAATCTTAAGGCTAAAGACAAAGGAAAGTCACATTCAATTTCTATCAGCGATGTGGAGTACGATAACGAAGTGGTGAAAGGTACACTTACCGTCCACTCTAAAGTAGAAAATGTTTTATTTGATTCTGGATCCACCCACTCTTTTATTTCTAAAGAATTTTCTAAGGGTATCACCGTATTACCTCAACAATTAGATGTTGAGTTAGCTGTGACAACACCTAATGGCACAACAGTCGCATCAAAAGTTTATAATTCTTCTCCGATCGAAGTTTCTGGGAAAGTACTTCCTGCAAATCTTGTGATCCTTCCTTTAGTGGAATTTGATGTGATTATTGGCATGGATTGGCTTTCTCTACATGGAGATCATATCAATTGCCAAAGAAGGGAAGTCACATTTCATATTCCAGATCAATCTACGATCGTCTATCAATGCAAGGATGAACATAACCTTCCAGTGGAAATTCCTTCCATCTTATGGGTCTTGATTCCACTAAATGAAGGTTATTTATCTCAAATGGTTGGTGAAAAACTCACGATTAAGAATATGCCCATTGTAAGGGAGTTTGATGATGTCTTTCGGGAGGAATTACCGGGTCTTCCACCAAATCGTGAAGTTGAGTTTTCAATAGAACTCGTACCGGGTGCTTTGCCTATTTCAAAGACACCTTATAGAATGGCCCCAATTGAGTTGCAGGAATTGAAGAAGCAACTCCAAGAGAATCTTGACAAGGGATTCATACGCCCTAGTGTGTTACCTTGGGGAGCACCTGTTCTATTTGTTAAGAAGAAAGATGGATCAATGAGACTCTGCATTGATTATCGAGAACTTAACAAGATCAATATCAAGAACAAATATCCTCTCCCACACATTGATGACTTATTTGACCAACTACGCGGAGCTCAATACTTTTCCAAGATTGATCTTCGTTCAGGGTATCATCAATTAAGGGTCAAAAGGGAGGATATACCAAAGATGGCTTTCCGTACAAGGTATGGACACTATGAATTTATAGTGATGCCATTTGTTCTTACTAATGCCCCTGCTATCTTCATGGATCTAATGAATAGAGTCTTTAGAGACTATCTTGATCAATTTGTGGTAGTCTTTATAGACGATATTCTTGTCTATTCAAAGAGAAAGGAAGAGCATGAAGATCAATTGAGAATTATATTGAAGACCCTGAGAAAGGAGAAGCTTTATGCAAAATTTACCAAGTGTGAATTTTGGCTTCAAAAAGTTGCATTTTTGGGTCACATAATCTCAAAAGAGGGGATATCTGTGGATCCAGTAAAAACAGAGGTTATCGAAAGATGGTCGAGACCAACAACAGTAACTGAGATTCGAAGTTTTCTTGGTTTGGCTGGATATTATCGACGTTTTGTAAAAGATTTTTCATGATTACCTAATCCACTCACCAAGTTGACTCGGAAAGGAGTTAAGTTTTTCTGGACAGAGGAATGTGAAGAGAATTTCAAGGAGTTGAAAAGAAGGTTATCCAGTGCACCTGTGCTCACACTGCCTTGTAGTGGAGAAAGGTTTGTGATCTACAGTGATGCATCCAAGAAGGGATTGGGGTGTGTTCTTATGCAAAATGATATGGTGATAGCTTATGCCTCACGACAGTTGAAAATCCATGAGCAAAATTACCCAACACATGATTTGGAGTTGGCTGCGGTAATCTTTTCATTAAAGTTTTGGAGGCATTACCTTTATGGTGAAAGGTGTGATATTTATACTGATCATAAAAGTTTAAAGTATATTTTCACACAAAAGGAGCTGAATATGCGCCAAAGAAGATGGTTGGAGCTGATTAAGGATTATGACTGCTCAATCCATTACCACCCTAGGAAAGCAAACAAGGTGGCATATGCATTAAGTCGACAAGACCATGCTAGTTTATCCATGATGAGGATCACAAAAGATCCAATATTTATGGATTTACAAAGGATGGATCTTGGAATTATAATGGAAGGGGAAAAATATTATCTTTCTCAAATGAATGTTCAACCATCTATACATGTGAAGATTAAAGAGGCACAGAAAGAAGATGTCGAATTACAAAAGAAGGTGAGAAATGTTCCTGAATTCAACCTTGATTGTGATGGGATAATAAAGTTCAGGAATCGGGTTTGTGTTCCTCCCATCCCCGAATTAAAGAAGGAGCTGTTGGATGAGGCTCATAGTTCATCATTCTCTATTCATCCTGGAAGCACGAAGATGTATAGGGACCTGAAAGAGTACTTCTGGTGGGATGGCATGAAAAGAGATGTTGCTGAATATGTCTCTCGATGCTTGGTTTGTCAACAAGTTAAAGCTGAGAGACAGAAGTATAAGGGGATGTTACAACCATTACCCATACCCGAATGGAAATGGGAAAACATCACTATGGACTTTGTCACAGGACTTCCTAAAACATCCAAAGGCAATAAAGCTATTTGGGTCATAGTTGATCGTCTTACAAAGTCTGCACACTTCATTGCTATTAGAGAGGATTTCTCTCTAGATAATCTTGCCAGGATATATGTAAAGGAAGTGGTAAGATTTCATGGAGTACCACTTTCTATTATATCTGATCGGGATCCGAGATTTACCTCAAAGTTCTGGTGAAGTCTTCAGCATACTCTGGATACAGAGTTGAGTTTCAGCACTGCTTATCATCCCCAGATAGACGGTCAGTCTGAGAGAACAATTCAAACCCTAGAAGATATGTTGAGAGCTTGCTCTATGGATTTCAAAGGAGGTTGGGATCAACACCTACCTTTGGTGGAATTTTCTTAAAATAATAGCTTTCACTCCAGTATTCAGATGGCTCCTTATGAAGCTCTCTATGGAAAGAAATGCAGGACTCCAACTTACTGGGATGAAGTTGGGGAAAGAAAGCTATTAGGACCTGATCTCGTTGATGAAATGGCAGAAAAGGTTAGATCTATTCAACAACACATAAGAGCAGCTCAGAGTCGACAGAAAAGTTATGCCAACAACCGAAGAAAAGACCTAGAGTTTGAAGTGGGTGATAAAGTGTTCTTACGAATATCTCCCTGGAAGAGGGTTATGAGATTTGGAAAGAAGGGGAAGTTGAGCCCTAGATATATCGGTCCTTTCGAAATACTGGATCGTGTTGGGAAGGTAGCTTACCGATTGGAGCTTCCACCGAATCTCTCTCAAGTTCACGATGTGTTCCATGTATCTCTCTTGAGAAAGTACATACCTGATCCTTCACATGTACTCAGCTCAGAAGTTGTACCGCTGGAGCAAGATCTTTCTTATGAAGAACAGCCGATAGAGATTCTGGATCGTAGCGAAAAAGTCCTACGAAACAAGACCACACGATTGGTGAAAGTTTTATGGAGGAACCACCAATTAGAAGAAGCTACATGGGAGCTTGAGGATATGATGAGGGAGAAGTATCCTCATCTGTTTGTTACAAAGTGACGAATTTCGAGGGCGAAATTCTTTTTAAGGGGGGTAGAATGTAACACCCGAGATTTTTATGAGTAATATTTTGTTTGTTTATATATCATCAAAGGAATCTTTCACTACATACTAGCTTGGCTTACTTTACACGCAATCGCGACCTTCCTCGATAGCTTGCGTCGTACGCAATACCAAGTTTCACCAAACAACGATATGCTATTAAAATATTATTAAAACTAGCCGTTATGAATAGTAATAACCACTTTTTGAAATTTTATAAATTTATTTTCTAAAATGGACTTCAGTTTTGGATTCGGAATACTGAAATTAGCCTAGGGTGAAATTTTGGTATTTTTCTGAAAACTTTCAATTTTTGATGAATAGTGAAACCACTAAGTGGTAGGTTAAAAACTGAATTTTGTATAAAACATAATTTTACCGCTTCTGTGAATGGAATTTCAAAAATCCGACAGACACGGTTGATATCAGTAAGTAAAATATGGTTCAATGAGATAAAAATAATTTTTTGGTGAATAGTAACTTTTTACTTTTTTTACCGCGGTTAATAGTAAATAGGGTAACTAAGGGTAAATATGATATTAATATTACCCTAACACATGTCCTAATTCTATTGGACAAGTGTAATTCGACCAAAAACAAACTTAGGAATAAAATATGACCATTTAGGCCCACTTGGATTAGATTAGGACATTTATTATTGATTTATTTAAAGAAGGGTTAAAATAGTTAAAATCAAAGTTTAATAAGTAAATAATATTTAATATGGGGTTATACATAAGATAAATTCGACTATAAATATTCATTAGAAAGCTAAAAAGATTTCCTACATAATGGTATTTTATTTGTAATTTTTAGACATTAAATAATTTAATTTATTTATGACACAATGATGATGCAGTAATTATCTTATTAATGAAATATTGACATAATTGATGTTATAAAAACCAAAATAAATGTAATTTGAGACTTTTTATGAATTACACAAATTTTATAGGTTAATATGATATATTAGTGTTGATTTAATCAACTTGGTTCGAACATATAATTCTGTTATTACTTTTACAAAAATCATATATCAAATAGTGTCAAAATTGACACAAAATAGTTTTTAAATCAAATATTATATTATTAATTGTTATTTTATTCCTAAAAATATAAGGTTCGGCCAAATTACTTAGATAAGGATATATATATTAATAATAAACAATTTGGGGTTCTTTTGGCATGTTATAGTAAGTGTATTAACCATATAGTGAAAGAAAACAAAAAGACACGGTAAAAGTTAAATTATTTAACTTAGAGTTAAATCTAATTGATAAGGTTAAAATAATATCATAAACTTGTCTAAATCCTATTGGTTGATAGTATTTCGACCCTTCCCCACTTTAGCTTCGAAATAAGACCCTTTGGAACCATTATAAACTGATTTTGACTTTAATATAAAATAATATTTTGAGATATTCCTAAGGTGCCCCTCTCCTCCCTTATAAAAGGGCACCTCCTCCCCCTCCTCCTCACACCAATTTGAGCACTCAAGCTCGGCCAACCCCTGCCATTTTCTCCTCTCCACTTCCATAGAATAATCCTAGAGGTCCTGGTCTTCTTCAAAGACCAATCTTAGTTCCCTAAGTGGAGGATTCAAAGAGGCGTTCCAAAGAAGTGGTAATATCCATTACCGATCTTTTCAATTTATTTCTTCTTCAACTTCTTCTTCTTTAGTTGTTTCATGATAAAGTAATAACATCAGTATTACTTACATACTGATATGTTATTATAAATATGAAACAACCCTAATTCACTTTCTATCCATCCCACGGAAAAATGAAATCACCGCGCGTGCGTACGTACGGAATACCGTCTCCATGCCGTGGTGTAATCTATTTTTCCACCATCACCTTAAAAGGATGGGTATAATGGTGTAATGAGTAACTATTTATGATTATTATAAAGTAATATTGATACTGAAATAATATATATATACTCCAATACAGTTCCACGATCATAGGAACGATATCATCACTCGTGCGTACGTACGGAATACCGTCTCCACGATGTGATGCGACTCGTTCTACATGATCATCATTACATAGTAATTATATAAATGAATTGAATGAATAAATATGATATATGTTACACTAATACAATTCTGGATATAAGGTATCTATAACCTTAAAAGAAGAATAAGAATTTATTCGGCAAAACATGCATAAGAACAAAAGGCAATAAAAACCCGAGTAACAAGTAACAATGAAATATTACTAACAAGAAGCTAAGAATATGACCATATATGATATCATATTAATATGTATGATTCTGGAATAAGTCAATAACATTATTTAAACCATTATACAGGATATTTGGACACATACAAAGCAAATCGGACCTAAGGTAAGGGAAATATCACAATCTCATTTTTATCCGAGATTGTTTATTCGTAAGTATTTACTGGGGTGTATTTTATCATCCACATCCATGTTTCATAAATATGTAATATTATTTCCATCCACCTACAATTGTTTAAATCCATTTTTACCCTTCGGTGAGTTTTTAGTAAAATAAATGAAAGGAATCTTTTGTCGTTTTTCGTACGAGGTACTTTTTGACTTTTCCGACAAAAGTACGAAGAATGTTTTTTTTTATCTTATACGGAATGAATGGATTTTTAAAACATTATTTCCAAGAAACTTCCTTTACAAGTTTTCAAGTTTATTTTTAATCAACTTATTTTATTTTAAAGTTTTATGACATATTATGAAAGGAAAAATGTTTTTGAAGTAGAAAGGATATTTTCCTCAAGAATGGAGTTCAAGTATTTTATCAAAATTATTTTCCATATAAGATAATAAAAGGGTTCTGTTTTTATCCCTATTATTACATTGGTTTGATTATGTTGGGATGGAAATATTTTTATGAATTCCTTTATCTTATATGAATTGTTTTATGATGTCATGTTGTTTAAGAATTCCATTTTTATTACATGGGTTACGCTATGATGTATGGTTTATGATTATGTGGCACACATAAGAAAGGATTCATTATAAGATGGGTGGGACCTATATCTCCCTCCAATGCATTGGGTAAAGATTTTATATCTCATGAGATAGACAAGGATGGAATGGTAGGTTATACCGGTTCAGTGAAACAGGACTGAAACGAGGGTTACTCTATTCAGAAAGGGACTTTCTCCACTAAGATAGTCTTGGCAATGAGTCATGACTAACAAGAAATGATTTTACATGATTATGTGTGCATGCCACAAAGTTTCAAGTTTTATGTTATGATTATGGGGATCTCATTTTCACTTCTATGATTTGTTCCATGTTAAGATATTATGATCTCTTTTGCAGGTTATGATTTTCAAAAAGATATGATATGATTTTTATTTCCTTTATTTGCCCTTGCTGAGCATTTGAGATCACCCTTTTATGTTTTCTTTTCCCCAGGTCAGGAAGATGGATATTAAGTAGAATATGCTAAAAGGGACCCTAGATATGATGAAATAAATGGGAGACACTGTAGAAGATTTATGAACCAGTTGTTTATGTTTCCCAGTTTCTAAAGACACTATACCTATACGGTCATTTTGTGGTTTTGTCATATGTTGTAATAAGTGTGCTTCAATTTTGAAGTATTAACAATGTGTGTAAAGTATGGGTCGTTATAATGGGTCGAGATGTGATTGATCCCAGAACCTATGTAGAAAATAAAATGTTATACTTCCACACCATTGAACCATATAGTGATATCCAACAAGTGAATGTGCCCCTATATAAGAGAACCTTCTTATTAACTTGAGAATTATATGATGGCCTAACATTCTTCATGCTCGACCACCTCAATAGAGAAGTCATATGATGCCGCTACTTCTGTTTTGAATAGGAGAGGGATCATAAAATCCTCTGTGAGGGATTCATACATATCTTCATACTAGTATAGAGCCTCGAGTATTGAGTGTTTTTCAGGAATGCGGGCAAGGTGCTTAAAGACATTATACTTCTGTGACCGGGGCACATTTCAGTTGATAGGGAGTTACTCTATGGTAGGAGGTATGAGGGGAGATGCTGGTTTAATCCATATATTATGTCTAGTACTATAGATATCCTACTACCCACTAGTTGAACCATGAAAAATGAATACTAGATGACTTCTGGATGATTGAGTTTTGGCCACAGCTATGTGTGGCTAATCATTGCACGGTCATGGTGGCTCTACCTGATCAAGTAACACAAACAATGGTGGATGTGAATCTGATGAGACAGGATGGGAGGACTGTACATGTTGAGGAATTCATTGAGTCTACTATATTTTCTCAGTAGCATTTATGTATTGGTTATAGGTTATGTCTAGTGTGTTACGATGGTTCTTGTATCCATGACTTCATTAAAAATGGCGTTAATTAGGGACATTATGAGGATCTATCTGGCACCCCTCATCACTAGGAACCATGTAAGGGTCCACTAGCTCGATGTTATTCACTGATACATATTCCTAATCAGCACTTGAATAATCCTACAGTACTGGGAGGATCTTTTGGTTTATTCTCATCTTTGGGGAATGAAGTCGCCAAGCATACGAGACGGATTCGGCACCGACGGGGGGCATTCCTTTCCCTTATGTTGTCTACTCCTTCCCTTCTAGGTGGTAGAAGGTTGAAATGTGAATGTAGAAGTTTTATAGGGAGGAGGCATGGAGACCTCAGAGGTCTCATTCAATTTCAAATGGGTATGGATGATACCAGAAATGTGACTGACTACCTTATGCACCATCTAGTCATCATACTTCTGGGACCCTCTACTGAAGACCTGCTCTCAATCACCCTCACGGTCACTATTTGGATTTGTAGAAACACATGCCACTTAGGATGGGGAAGAACCCAATATTACCAAAAAAAATTGACCTGGTCCTAGAGACAGTCCTTGAACACATAACACTGCTTGAGAGTATGTCCAATGAACTAGGGACCGGAGCAGTAGTTGGGGTGATCAATGAGATCAACCTATTCAGGCCTTATGCATTCTGGTATCCTTAGGATTCCCTAATCCAAGGTGCTCTATAAATATCCAAGGACATGATCCTCATTGAATGAATAGGTCTAGTTTCTCATATATGGGAAAGGGACTCTAGGATCCTGACCCTGATGAGGGGTTGGATTCTAGCGAGGAGGTGGAATCGTATTGTCTCGCCTGGGTGGTGGTGGTTGAAGGGGTGATGTATGCTGATATTTGTTTCGCGCGGAATCCGGGGATGACCTCCTGGATGGGAGATTCAAACGTTCCGATCGGTTTCTAACGGGTTTGTTCGTAGAACCGGAAACATCCAATGATTCCACATCCGTTTGGACCTACTTTCCAAAGGCAGGCGCTCATTAGCTTGTGGGCTAATGAGGCTTAGGAATTTGCATTGGTCGAGAGGATGGGAGGTCGGACTCATCACACCTTTTTGAGGGGAATTATTGTCTACTCCGGGACTCTCTTTATAGATTTAAGTTAAGTTCGTGAATCCTTATTACATTACCAAGTATAAAATGAGCTTTCCTTTAGTTTTAACAATCAATGATTAAATATGCAAGAAATTTAGAGAATCTTTTATATGTATTCGAGGTTCTTCATCAATATAGAATCATCTATATTTGTTTAGAGATTCTTGGTCAATGGTATCCTTGAAAACATTTATATAAAAGTCTCTTGGTCATTTTGATGACCAGGCTGGTTTTAAAGCCACTCAGTGGGGCACTTGAAGTTTATCGTCATTCAGAAGGACAGAGATTATTTCAATGTTGGGATCGAACCCATAAATGGGCTACCTACGTATCCTTTGTTTTGAAAAAGGAATCAGAACCCACGTAGTTCGAGGAATGGGATATGATGTTTATGATTGATGGCTCAAAGATGAATGTCATAATTACTTTTACACTCTAAGCTCACGTGAGTCATGCTCGGTGTGAGAAACAAGAGGTATTGGTAAAATTTAGACAATTGTGCCATAAAAGATGCAATCATAAGAATTTGTTTTGGGGCTTATGTATAGATGACTGCCCAGATAGACGAAGGTTTAGGATTTACTTTTAGGGAGAAAATCCAAGAACAGGGTCCACAAAGTTATATGTGCTTCATGGAGATTTGAATACTCTAATCTTGGGGCTTACTCCTAAGGAGGATGCCCAAGTTAGGAGGGGACTTATGATTGGGTTTTATTCCTGAAAAGGAAACCCAAATCAAAGGTAATTTATGACTGGTTAAGATAAGTTTAAGGGGACTTGGGGCTTATTCCTGAAAAGGAAGCCCAAGGTTATGACTGAGTCTTATTCCTGAAACGGAGACCCAGGTTAAGGATTAAGGTTTGGGGCTTACTCCTGAGGAGGATGCCCAAGATTAAAGGACTTGATTGGGGCTTATTCTTAAGAAAGATGCCCATATTTGAGGTTGGGGCTTATTCTTAAGAAAGATGCCCAAGATTAGAGGACTTTGATTGGGGCTTACTCCTGAGGAAGATGCCCAGATCAAAGGTTTTATAACTGGGGATTATTCCTGAAAAGGAGACCCAGGTTAGGATTTTCTCATCTTAAAGGATGAGGTTAAATGAATGAACTCTCTGTATTTTAGTGACATAAAGATGTTTAAATCACTAGGTTTTGAGAGGTATTTCACAGAATTCCTTTCAGATAAGGATGTCAAATCAAGAAATCATGCCATAAATGGCTTTGAAGAGTATCTTGAAGACTGAATCTTGAATAGGAAGGGTGAAATGGCTTAAGAGGGGTAAAAATGGGCAAGATGGGCACCCAAAAAGCTAGGGGCGCGCAAGTCTTGAAAGGCGCAAAAGTCCTGCGGCGGCGCGCAAGTATTGGTCGCGCAAGTATACTTGCGCGACATTGGGGGTACTTGCACGATTTTCAACCAGTATTGAAATGCTTGAGCGACTCTTTATTAAACCCTTTACCATCCTCTTGAGGTTCTTCCAGAAGAGGGACGCGCAAGTTATATTGAAGGAATTAAGTAGGCGCGCAAGTGTTTGATAAGTTTCAACACTTAGGCCTTCCTTTTTCTCTTTAGATCTTCCGTTCTAGGTAAGAAATTACTTTAGAAGTGTTCTGGAAGCTTTGAGAAGAGACTTGGGCGTCGGGAGCTTCGATCCGAGTTTCTGGAAAAAGATCCTCTCGAATGGGGGGCCCACAGGGTCTATTTATAGGCAAAAGAAGACCCCGGGCGGTTACCGGGCGGTTACCAATTAGGTCGCGCAAGTCACCTGCGCGACCAAGGTAGTCGCGCAAGTGTACTTGCGCGACAGTGGTAAAACTTGCGCGGTGAATTGGCTTTTGATCCTTTGTTCATGCCTTTGTCGATTTTTGATGTTTTCTTCAAAGGATGAATCACTTTCAGCTGAGATATTCCCTTTTCCGATCTTTAGATTCTGTGACGAAAGGAGCGCCAACAAAAGTCCCCCCTCAGAGTTGGATCCGGAGAGAAAATGAGGATTTGACTCTGAGGAAATCGAATCCCTCTAAAGGAAAAGGGCGACGCGCAAGTCTTCAATGCACAGAAGTTGGCGCGCAAGTCTTCGTCGCGCAGGCATTGAGCGCTCTGGATGCGGCGCGCAGATAGGCCCCCTGGCCTATAAATATACCGCTTCCGGCCGTAGATGGCATCTGAAGTTCCGGATTTCTCGAGCTCTCGCCGCGCAAGTCTTCCTCGCCGCGCAAGTCTCTTGTTTTCACTGTTTCTTCGCTGCCGCGCTACTCTCAAGGTAATAGGGCTTGCGCGGTAATACTTGCGCGACCAAAACTTGCGCGGCACATCTATCACTTGCGCGACATCTCCATACTTGCGCGCCTTAATGCGTTAGCCATTTTTTTCAAATTCTTTTCACAAATTTTATGAAAAATAAAACCCATTTAAGAGTTTAATTTATTCAACTCCTGTGCAGATTCAATGGCTCTTAGACCTGGATTAATTGATGAACTGGCTAGCAAGCGGATAGATGATATGATGAATATCATTGGCCCTGATTACTATACTGTCAAAAACAGCACTCTTCCAGATTTGGCTAAGTATTTGAAGAAATATCATCGCGACTTTCCTCACTGCACTTATCTACCTTTGTATGGTCATGGTCATCTGCAAGAAGTCATTATTCCAGAAATAAAGAATTATCTTCCATTTTCTTGGTTTCAGCATTATACCAATTTTGCTTCAGCAAATATCTCAGGCGGAGGATCATTTCAAACTGCTGGAACAGTGGAGAAGGCTTATGTGATGCATCATAGCCCTTGCACACCAGATCTGAAAAAACATACACCTGAGCTCCAACCACATTGTCATCCTTCAATCTTCCGAAATGCTCAGATGGATCAATCCAAAGGCTGGAAGAAAAGTTGGGATTTCCGTCCTGGGGGAGGTGTGAAACCAACTTGGATGTGGGTATACTGGGTGCGACAGACTTGCGCAGAGTTTATTGAGGATCTGAAGAGAGCTGCAATATATGAGGCTGTTTGGGTTGGGCAAACATATATTTACAGACATGATATTTTCGTGCCAGAGATACTCAGCCATTGGAGTCCAGCGACTAATTCTTTCCACTTGACTCATGGAGAAGTAGGTATCAGTTTGTGGGATGTCCACAAGCTTTCAGGAGCTCCAATCTTGGGCGATATGTATGATGAATTCATTCCTCCCAAGGTGACTTGGAATGATCCAGAGAAGACTCCTGCTTTGGCTCGAGAATTATTCAAAATCTTTCACAAGCTCAAGAGTTCAGAGACCTCATTAACTCATTTCAGAAAAGATATCCATCCGGAAGAATGGATGAATGTGTTTCTTACTGAGAAGAAAGGGATGGAGCCAAAGGAAAAAGGATCCAAGAAAAAGAAATACAAGGATACCCGGCCCAGACGTCCTACCACTTATCTAAAACCTGAGAAGAGAGGAGCTCCTGGCACATTCTGGCCAACTCTAGAAGCAGGAGAGTTTGAAAAATGGGGCTATGAAGTGAATCAAAGAATTCCAAAGAAAACTCGTCTGGCGGGTTTCTTGGCAATGTGGCTCAGTATTTATCTCTTGCCGGTCAGGGATTCGAAGGGAGGCGTTAGGCCAGGGACCTTCGTCATTGCGGCCAAGTTGGTTGAGGGAAAAATGGTTGGGTTAGCTACCCCCATTTTAGAAAAGATTCACAGGAGTTTACTTCACGTCTTCTAGGGTAAATCTCCTTTAAGAATAGTGGGACCATTCCAGGTTTTGTGGGGATGGATCGCCACTCACTTCAGGACTTACAATGTACAGAATGGATTACAAATTCCTGGAAGCTCTTTCAGATCGTCAGTGCAAGCATTCTCTGGAATTGCTCCATTAGATGTCAATGGTTATGACATAAAAGTAAGACTAAGCATGTATAAGGAATTCAACTTCTTTCCTTATGGAAGTCTGCCATCTGGGCGGTTTGTTGATGATGGGAAAGCCCCTTTGGATTTGAGGGCATACATGCTAGCTTGTAGGGATGGCGTGTTAGTAGCCAGGATTGATGGAGAAATCATATGCGAGGCCTATGCTCCATATAGATTTGCACGCCAATTCAAATGTTTGCAACAGATTGTTGTATCCCCTCCAGTACATGTCAGGTTAGAGCAACATCCGATGGTTGCTCGACAACTATGGTTGCTGACATCAAGAGAGAAGACTGGGGCAGTATTTGATCTACCAGTTGAAAAAGCGGCACATTATCTGACTACATTTTATGCCGAACACTGGATAGCATCATACCCTAAAGGGATATTGAATCACCCTGTATATCAAGTGGGAAAGAGGAAGAGGACTGTAGAGAAAGAAACTCTTCCTCATGAAGGTGATGCTTCTCCTCCTGAAATAGGTTCAACAGACTCCTCCTCTAGAACTGATTCCTCGGATTATCATGATGGGGATGATGAGGCACAACCGGCAGCAAAGCGGTTTCGTGCCCGATATAATCCTCCGGCCAGAGTTAAAAGACCCACTCCATCAGCTCCTGGTGAGTTATTTGATTGTAATAACTTCAATCACTGCTACTTTATAAAGTAATAAGTCTCACTTTCTTATTCTCTATTTGTAGTTGCAGGAGTCGGGAAGAAATTAAAATCAAAAATTGTAGGACCTTCCTCACAGCCTTTATATCTAAGACCAGAGGCTGTTCAGCTATGGCAGAGTTTATACTGTGATACTGAGACCGCCTGGCTGGATTTGTGTGAGGGCCTACAACTTCCTGGGATAGGATATCTTCTAGCTTCTAAAGACCTTGAATACGGAGATAACCCCAATGAAGTGCGAGCTTACATCAGAGAGCTGGAAATGCTCATATATGCCACTGATAATTCGGTTCCTATCACCAGGCGGGTGAAGGAAATGATTGATCGTGGCACCACTGAGGGGGCTGGTGGTTCTGGAGATGAGGAGTGGCAAGAGTACGTGGCTCCTGAAGATGTAAGTTTTCTTTCCTTATTTTCTTTGCAACTTGATTTCAGTTGAAGCTTTGTTACTTAAGGAAGTTATTTTCTTCATCTTGCAGCTTGCAAAGAAAGGGACCGGGGTTCCTTCGCCACAATATAGCCCTGGTGGTACCGCTGTTGGGGCTGCTGCTGATTCTCCTTGCGAACCAGGCGAGATATCTCCAGGCCAGCAGGCCATGAATGAGGCACTGGACATAGCCTTTCATTCGCCAATCCAAGTGTCAATAAAGGAGACAACTGAAACTCCAAAAAAACAAAAGAAGCCAAGGCAACGAAGGAGGAAATCCTTAGCTAAACGTTTCATTAGCAGTGGTAAGTCCTTCGAACAATCACGAGTTTATACCCATAATCATATGGTTACTCATATTTCTGAGGATTGCAGGGGCTTCTTCAATTTCCCCCTTGAGGGAAGGGACTGATCCTTCTTCAAAGGTCGTGGAGGGTGCTGTAGAACAACCACAGACTCAAGCTAACTTGGTTGCTCCTAGAGAAGAGCTACCATCCATTCCCAGTATCCCTCCCACTACTGAAGATGTTGTCCAGGGTCAGGGGTTGCAGGACATAAGTCAGCAAGAAGACGTAGCAAATGCTCCCACTGGTGAGACTAACCAAGATTCTGAAGTATCATTAGATGAAATGATGAATCAAGGAATGACTTTTGAAGAATTTTATGATCATGCTAGATTGTCATGTGATTTAGAAGACCTTGGGCGTGAGTGTTACCCTTCGCCCAAATTTTTCTTTTAAAAACAAAAACATATTTCTAATCATGATGTAAAATAATATGCAGTTTCTTCCGTAGAAGCTACTGAACTGCCAATGCCCGAAGAGGGTGTGGACACTGATGTCAACCCTATCATTGCAGAAACATTAGCTCAAGTAGAGCTAAATCCAACAAACTCTCCTGAGACCCATCTTGAAAATCCTGTTGAAACCGGGAAAGATGGGGAGAAGTCTTCTCATGTTGCTGAACCACCATTGGGTAAGGGATAACAATATTTCTGATTGTACTTTATTTTCAAGACAATCCATTATTTTGTTATCCTTTAAGATTCAACTAAAATCTTTCAATTGATCATGTAGGGCCATCAACTGTAATGGATAGATCCGGAGATGAGGCTTCAGCCTCTGCCCCAACGGTAATTGAAAGTGAAGAAGCCCAAGTCAGAGGGGAAAGAGCAGGACGAGGCACTTCCTTAAGCATGTTAATTCCAGATTACATACCCCCTTCTGACGAAGATGTTGAATCAGATCCAGAGATGCTCAAAGCGTTCAGCTTTTCACGACGTAAGGCATGGAACAACATATGGAACATCATATCGGGGGTGCCTTTAGAAGAGCTACCATCAAAAATTTCCCGATTGTCATCCCAATTTGTTATAATGGGACTCGGTGGTTTTGGGTATGAAAAGATCCATGCTGCGGTGAAACAGATTATTTTCAGGAGGGAGCAAATGCAGACAAGTCGCGAAGATTTGACCAGAGTGAAATTGTCAGTCAACATAGGCGAATTTGAGGCTGCGATATCCCAGGCTGAAGCTGATTATGCTGTCAAGATGAAGGATCTGAAGCAAAAAATAAAAGAAAAGGTCGTCCAGCAGGTGCAACTCCAGCAACAGTTAGATGCTGTTACTGGGGAACTTGATCAGCTTAATAAATCATTGGATGAAACTCATATGAATGGCATGAAAGCCATTGCAGATGCTAAGAAGGCACTTCAGCAAGCTGAAAAGAGTGAATCTGGTCAAGTGCACGAGCTTCAAGTAACTGTTGATAAGGCTCAGGATGCTATACATCAAATGAAGACTTATGTTGACAATCTTCTGTAATTCTTGAAAAAGAGAAGAGATTCCAGTCTGTGGATGTCCTTCTAACTCTTGTGTATCAATGAAAAACACTTTTGTCTTCAATCATTTGTACTTGCATTCTTCCATTACCTACTTCAAATTTACTTAAGCCAATGGGCTTAGTAAGCATAGTTTGATTTTTACTAGGATTATTACAAATAACCCTACAAACTTTGAACCTTTTAACTGCTCAATATTACCTAAATCATACAAAAAATGTATATTTAGTGAGCTGGAACTTGACTTTTATTCAGAGTTCCTTTGTCTTTTGTGTGGGCAGTTTAAAGTCATGCAAGCCGGACGTAAAGGGGCTAATGTTTAAGGTCGAAATATCTTTGACCGGAAATTAAAAAAAAATGGATTCAATTCCTTGACAATTTATCTGAAAACATATTACCATACTCAAGTATGAGGGAAAAAATGTAAACTATGGCTTAAGAATATTTGAATCTGAGGAATGACATGAAAAAGAGCTAAAAGGCATTAGAAGAAGTAGTTTCCAAGAATGAAGTTACTATTATTTAACAAAACCCGTTAGGGGGTTGAAATATGCAGGGCCACCTATGGGCATTGGCTGCATAGTCAAATAAAATAGCATCTTTTGGCTGACAAGTCTGTTATGTGGACTGTTTATGCAAGGCCACCTATGGGCACGTGCTGCATAGTCAGGCAAAAGAACTCCCAGAAATTTACTTTCCTAGTGCTAAAAGCTAGTGAAAGTTTATGGAGATTCAAATTTTCTAAAGCATAGAGTTTGTTGTATGGAAAGAGGTACTTGAATATGGAGAAGATATTTCCAAACAATAATATCGAAGAACTGGATGAATATCACTCCTACGAAGGTCTGACCCAAACGTAGGGAAGAAGAATAAACCATAGACTTGAATACTTTCAGATCATGAAAAAGGATATGGGACAAATACGTTAAGGATGGCTATTTTTGTGGATCCCTACATACTGTCGTTTAAGACAAATAAGGACAAAAGAGGCATTCTTCCCAAGAATGAAGTTACTATTATTTAACAAACCCTTTAGGGGGTTGAAGACATGCAGGGCCACCTATGGGCATTGGCTGCATGGTCAAATAAATAGCATCTCTTGGCTGACAAGTCTTTTATGTGGACTGTTTATGCAAGGCCACCTATGGGCACGTGCTGCATAGTCAGGCAAAAGAATTCTCAGAAGTTTGACATTTTTGTGACTAGAAGTCATGAAAAGGGTTATGAAGATCTGAAAATATTTAAGGTTAGGATTATAATACATAAAGATGGGTATTTTCCAATGTATATAGAGATACATAGGTTAATGAAAAACCATAATCATGTTGTGGCTGGGTCCTGAATTGAAACTTGGACTTCACTACGTATCTCATAAGAATGAGAATTAAGCCATACGTAGTTCTTGAAATGCAGTTTAACGTCGTGCAGGACGAAAGTATGAGTAATCTTAGTTTAGGGTCATAGAATTCGGACCATAATAATGAATACACAGTGTGTGTTTTCATGAGGACTTTTCAGCCAAGGGACTGAAAGTGAAATTTGGGGTTAGGCCCAAAAGACTTGGTACTGGATTCGAGGGACACTCGAATGTTCCTACGTATCCCATAAGGATGGGAATCAAGTCCACGTAGTTCTAGATCTACCCTTTGTACAAATTTGGTTCGTACATGTGAAGGGTGAAAGGGGACTTTAGTGCAATGATGGTTTAACCTGAGATAAAAATTTTAGGCATTACCATGTATGCACGTAATCTTTTGAAAATGAAACATGATTTAAAAAATCAATGTCAATAATGGTTCCTTCTCAAATGAGGTAATCAAAGAATATTGTAGTTTATTGTCGTGCCGTACAGAAGTGTTGTATAGTTTAACGTCATATAACAAGGACGAAAGTTAATCAATGTAAAGATATTGATTCCAAGGGCGGTTTCACAAATCATCATCATATGAGATGGTGGTGAAACGATGTGAAGAGATTGTTCTTTGGGCTTGAACCCTGAGAGGTTGTCTACATACCCATCCTGGAGGGCAAGGATCAAAGTCTGTGTAGTTCAATTAAAGAATGAATTAATGATCAAGTTGTTCTTGTGGACAATGATCTAAAAAAAATCGTTGGGACTTACACATGGTTAGTGGCCCAAAGGGAGTGTTATGGTTGATGTTCGCTCTAAGCTCACGTGAGTCATACTCGGTGTGAGAAACAAGAGGTAATAACAACCTTAACGATGCACAGTTTAATGTCATGTAGGACATATCAAGGAATTTCTGTACAGTTTAGCGTCATGTAGTTAGGACGATGGGGACAATACAGTTTAACGTCATATTGGACGAAAGGGGGATTGTGCAGTTTTAATGTCATGCTGGACTTTTGATGATTATATAGTTTAACGTCTTTCCGGACGTGAGGGACTTTTTACAGTTTAACGTCATGTTGGACGATAAGGGAACTGACACAGTTTAACGTCATGTTGGACGATGAAAGTGCCACACAGTTTAATGTCATGTTGCTAGGACACAATATAGTTTAATGTCATCTCGGACAAAATATAGGAACTTCTATACAGTTTATTGTCATGTAGGACAAAATCAGGGACTATGCAGTTTAAAGTCTTGCAGTTAGGACTATTGGTGCTGCACAGTTTAGTGTCATGTTGCAGGGACATAAGTGCGAATAGTTTAAGGTCATATGCATGGACCGTACAGTTTATCGTCATGCTGGACGTATTATAGTTCAGTGTCATCTCGGACAAAAGTGTGACACAGTTTAATGTCATGTTGGACGAAGTTGTAGTTTAAGGTCATACTGGACCATTGATGTATGAACCAAATGTAAGAGTCTTGGTTCTGGGAACAATATTTTGTATTTATACAAAATACTTCTTCAGAAATCTGGCATTAGTTGGAGTCGTGATGTGTTCTCCATCCATTGAAATCAGAGAATACGCTCCATTGGAGTAGACCTTATGTATTGAATAAGGTCCTTCCCATTTTGGTTCAAGCTTGGGAGGCTTCTTTCCTGGTATCATTGGTGTTCTGAGAACCAATACCAATTCTCGCTGAATGAATGAACGAAGACGAACTTTTTTGTTAAAAGCTCGTGCTATTCGATTCTGATAGATTTCCAAGTGGTGCAAAGTGCACAATCTTTTCTCATCTAACTGTTCCAATTCATTCAACCGCTTTTGGGATTGGTCATCTGTTGATAACTGATCACAAATGGCTATTCTGAGTGAGGGCAATTGAACTTCAATTGGCAAGACTGCTTCTGTTCCATATACCAATGAATATGGAGTAGACCGCGTTGCATTGTGAGTGGTAGTCCGATAAGCCCATAAAGCATGATAGAGTTTATCAGGCCATGACCTCTTATCTTTATCCACCATCTTTTTCAGTATATTTGAAAGAGTCTTGTTGAAAGCCTCTATCTGGCCATTAGCCGCTGCATGATATCGAGATGAATGGTTGGACTTAATGTTGTATTCTTGATACAATCTCTTTACCTCAGAAGAACAGAAGTTGGTGCCGTTGTCTGTCAATATGGTATGAGGGAAACCAAATCTAGTAATGATGTTAGACTTGATGAAGCTAACAATGCATTTAGAACTGACTTCTTTGAGAGGTACTGCCTCTGCCCATTTGGAAAAGAAATCAGTAGTAGTAAGAATGTACTTAAACTGCTTGGCCGTAGCTGAAGGGTAAGGTCCCACCACATCCATTCCCCATGTGGAAAATGGCCATGAGTATTTAGCTGTATGAAGTAACTCTGGAGGTTGATGAATGAAGTTGGAATATACTTGGCATGAATGACACTTCTTTGTGAAATTAACACAATCTTGTATCATTGAAGGCCAGAAGTATCCAAGCCTTCGAATTTGATCAGACAATCTATGTCCAGACTGGTGGGCACCACAGACTCCTGCATGCACTTCTTTTATGACAGCCATTGTCTCTTGACCATCAATACATCTGAAGAGAACTCCATCAAAACCACGTTTGTAGAGAATTTTCTCGAGGTGGTTTGGACCATCATAAAGAGTAAAATTGACCACACGTCGCCGAATTTGTTCTCTCTCGGCTCTATCAGGTGGAAGTGTTCCATTTTGAAGGTATTCCCTGATAGGTGACATCCATCCTGTAGTATGACCATATGGTTCAGGAATGGGACTAATTTCATTAATTTCCTCTGTTCTGACTTGAACATAAGGTGAAATTGCACGACGGTGGGCAATACATATGGTTGTCTCGTCCCGATTTGGATCTGCTAAAGCTGTGGCTATATTAGCCAGTGCGTCAGCTTGAGCATTTTGTGATCTTGGGACATAAGAAAATGTTGGTTCTGTAGGGAATTCCGACATTAACTCTCTGACGTAATCATACAAAGGGATTAATTCTTCTTTTCTGATGGCATAATCCCCATTGATTTGTTTGATTACCAGGTCTGAATCACCTTTCACCTTTAAGTGATTCACTTGTGCTTGAAGCGCTAACTCCAAGCCTGCAATGAGAGCTTGGTATTCAGCTTCATTATTGGTACCACCTTCCCACAACAAAAAGGAATAAGGTAACACTGCCTTATCTGGAGAAATGAGCACAATTCCTAAACCAACTTTGTTGAATTTAGGATTTTCCATTTTCTTCCCTGTTGGACTTCTAGAAGCACCATCAAAATACATTTCCCATGTTTGAGGATTCTCTTGAATAGAAAAAACTTCCTCATCAGGGAGTTCGATATCTGAATACGTGTCTTCCACTGAAGGGTGTTCAGCCAGGAAATCAGCCAGAGCTTGGCCCTTAATTGCCTTTTGAGACACATACTGGATGTCGAACTGCTGTAGAATAACCGCCCACCTTGCCAGACGTCCTGTAAGCATTGGACGACTAAGGATGAATTTGAGTGGATTATTACAAGATACCAATTGGACCTCGTGATGTTGCAGGTAGTGTCTCAGTTTCTGAACATCAAAGATTAATGCTAGGCAGCACTTTTCAATACTCGAATACCGGGTTTCTGCTTCAAGCATAGTTCTACTGAGATAGTAGAGACTATTTTCATTCCCAGCATCATTCTTTTGAGCGAGAAAGGCACCCAATGATCGCTCTAAAGCTGTCACATAGAGGATAAGAGGCCTACCCTCAACAGGTGGCATGAGTACTGGTGGACTTAAGAGGTATTTCTTGAGAACATCAAATGATTCTTGACATTCTTTAGTCCACTGGTAAGTGACTCCTTTCTTCAATAATTTGGTAAAAGGTAAACTTTTGCCTGCCAAATTGGCGATGAAACGCCGAATATAGGCTAAGTGTCCTTGAAGTCCTCTTAATTCTTTCAAATTCTGAGGAGGTGACATACCAAGGATTGATTTGGTCTTCTCAGGATCGACTTCAATACCACGATGGCGTACAACAAAGCCGAGGAATTTTCCTGAGGTTACCCCAAAAGCACATTTTAAGGGGTTCATCTTCAAATTATGTTGTCGAAGCTTGTGGAATATGATTTCCAAATCAGACAAGTGATCAAAACGTTGTTTGGATTTAACCACCAAATCATCTACATAGCATTCAACAAATTTCCCTAAAAAAGGTTTGAAGATACGATGCATGGCGCGTTGATATGTTGCACCTGCATTCTTTAAACCAAAGGGCATCACCCGGTAACAAAACACACCTTGAGGGGCTCTGAAGGCTGTATATTCCTCATCTTCTGGGGCCATTCGGATCTGATTATATCCATAATATCCATCCATGAAAGAAAGTACTTCATAGCCAGCCGTCGCATCAATTAAGAGTTCTGTAATCGGAACTGGAAAATCATCTTTGGGACAATACCGATTAAGATCTCTGAAATCGATGCAAACCCTAATTTGTCCGTTCTTTTTCTTTACTGGGACAATATTAGCCAACCACTTGGGATATTGAACTTCTCTGACGAAGTTAGCTTTGATAAGCTTATCCACTTCAGCCTCGATTTTGGAAGCATAGGTTGGGTGTGTTCTTCTCGCGGCTTGCTTGAATCCTCGATGTTCTTTTGGAAAACCCAAATGATGGGTGGCAACATCAGGATCAAGGCCAGGCATCTCTGTATAATTCCAAGCAAAAATATCTTTATTTTTCTTTAGAAAAGAAATATACATCTCTTGTTCTTCAAGGGTCATGGCCGCACTAATTAAAGTGGGGCGTGGATCTTTCTCTGTACCCAGATTTACTTCTCTGAGTTCATCCACAGTGGTAGAGATACCCTCTTCAAATGCTGGAGGAGCATCTCTAAGATCTTCCTCTTCCTCTTCATCATGTGTTATTTCTTCCGTTTCTACTTGCAAAGTAGATGAAAAAACGAAATTATCATGATCATAAGAGATGTCAAAATTTTCACATTTTGAAGAAGAAGCTTCCATTTCCGACCCTATTGATGAAAAAGGGTCTTCTTTGGGAAATAAAGAGGAGATGATAGATTGAGAATTGACATCAACATTCACCTCTGGTGTTGCTATAACTTCTTCTGGCCTGATTAGCGAAGTATAGACTTGTTGGATTTCAGCAGACGAAATGAAAACGTCACCACTTATGCTTTCATCACTGCTTGGTAAGTTACCAATTTCTCCCATGTTGTCTGGCTCGATTTCCGTAATTGACATTATGGATCTTTCCATAAGAGTATTTTGATTTGGGCCTATTTTGTCAATTTGACTGATAGGTAACACATAATCTGTACTCACATGTGAAAATGGATTTATTGGAATTTTTTCCAAACCATATGGAGCATTAACTTTGGTAATTTCCTTCATTGTAGATTTTTCTCTTCCCTTCATGTGATAAAATTCCGCCTCAATGTATTGAGACTCACATGTTTTGAACGGGGCCTTATCACCATACAATGTTCCAACTTGACCATCGAAACAGTATTTGAGACATTGATGGTATGATGACGGAATAGCTGCATGCTGATGTAACCAGGGTCTTCCAAGCAAGATATTGAAAGCTGAGTCTTGATCAACAATCATGAAATCTGAATTGGAAACAAGATCTCCAAACTGAGTTCTGAGCGTAACTTCTCCCAGTGGTTCTTGTTCATTTTTATCATATCCTTGCAACATCATGGTAGAAGGAGATAAATCAGATTCCGTGAGGCCCAATCGACGAAGTGTACGAATGGGCATGAGGTTGACTCCTGAACCATTGTCAATAAAAGCTCTTCGAACATCTATACCATTGACTTTTCCAGATAGGTACAAAGGTTTTATGTGCCCATGCACAACATCATCTTCATATTTATCAGTAAAAGATATCACTGCATGACATTCTGCAGGATTATTCTCTATGTGATAAATTTCAGCCGCAGCAATTTCAGCTTCAAACTCCTGAGGACTTGACAAAGCTTCGATGAGTGCTTCCCGAAGATCTTTTGATAGATTCAAAGCATCCAAAATTGATAATTTGGCTGGTACTTGAGCCAAGTGTTTCAATATATCATACTTTTGATCTAGAGGCCTGCATTTCCCAATGGGAATATGCGGTTTAGCAGGTACCTTGGAAGCAGATGCTTTGGAAGTTGATGCATCTTGTATTGAAGTTGGCACCATCTTTGGTTTTGGAAAATTAGACTGATTAGATCCATTTACTTGCTGAGATAAAGAAGATGGAACCTTTAATCGGTCTTCCAAAATAACTGTGTCGAAGCTGAGTTGGCCATTGGCAGAAGAACTTGCTTGTTCTTTTTGAGCTCGCTGAAGGGCTCTACCACGAGTTTCTGCTGCATATACAGTGCTAGAAGGGGTAGAATTAGAGTAGTGGCTTCGGAAAGATCCACGTCTTCCCCTATATCCTGAACCTCTAGAACTTCCTCGGGTTCCTTTATTTGATACAGGGAATTCAGGCTCATCAAGACTGGAATATGAATCTGTTAATTGAATCATATTAACAGAACCAAAGATTAACTCTTCGTCTGATAAAGACTCTGCCTGGTTAGCCTGTTTAGGCTGTGCCGTTAGGTGGGACGGTGCCCGTGGCTTTGAAGTATATGGCATGAAATCTGCCAGAGTCAAAGACAATTTAGGCTTTGATACATACTCATCTTCTCCTGATTCATCTTTCTTCTTTGAATTGCGCTGCCCTTTTGAGGATTTATCCTTTGATGGAGTCTTTACTGCAGCTTTTGTAGGAGACACAATTGGCTTTTTCAATTGTGTTCGAAAAATGGAATGGGTCCGATTGATTGTCTTTCTGACCATCCAATCATCATATTTTTTCGCAGTTTTGCTTTTGACTTCCTGCCACTCGCCTCCTTCTTCTGGATCTGTAGCGGTAATACACGCTACATGAGCTGAAGAACCCTTCAATTTGACTTGTCCCAAGTCGACCATCTTTTGCAGGAGGTCTTTAAAGACAAAACATTCCTGGATGGGATGTCCCAACATTTGATGAAAGGGACAATAATTGGGACGGTCTTCATCTCCTTCCTTGTTTGGTCTCTTCGGCACTGGTAATTGAACCAAATTATTTTCCAGAGCTGAAATGAAGTAACCAGGAACTTGCTCACTTCGGAAAGAGTATGTTTTACTCTTCATATCCTCAAATTGTTTTCGTCGTTGATCTTTTTGATAATTTGGACGAAACAGCCTTTGTTGTTGGCGTTCAGGAGGTGGAGCCCTTCGAGAAGATGAAGGTTTTGAAGTAGAAATAGGTACAGGTGCCTGTTTAAGCATAACTGTAGCAGTTTCTGCTTTACCCATTCTTCTTCCTGGAGCTGATGGAATTACACGAGATTTAACCTTAGCCTGCATAAGAGAATCTTCAATCTGTTGAGCGATTGAAGTAAGGTCTCGAAACCCTCCTGTGTATTTCACAGGGATCAATGGCGTGCGTAATTCGTCACGCAAATTTGCCACACAGATTGGCAACAATTCCTCCTGAGGGAGTGATAAACTCAAGGAATACGTTAATCCCTTCCAACGAGCAATGAAATTAGAGACTCTTTCATTCTACCTTTGCTTGCAGTTTGTAAGATCGAAAACTGTCGTTTTTGGCAAAGTTGAGCTGAACTGAAGAAGGAATTTTTGACGAAGATCCTCCCATCCGATGACTGACCGGGATTTCAAGCTTGTATACCAGACAAAAGCTGGTCCTTGAAAGGTTCGCACGAAGCATCTGAGTTTCACTGCTTCTTGCTGCTCTGGAGTTCCCATCATAGGATCACAACAAGACACGTAATGCATCAAATGTTGTTCAGGGTCGCCTGATCCATTGAAAGTAGGGAAAATAGGGTTTCCAAAACTGGATGGAGGAGAAATTGAATCTACCCATTCAGGGTAAACTTTTTTTTCAGGTTGAACTTGCGCCCGTTTCCCTTCCATAGTTTCTAACCGAGCTATTAATGACTCAATAGTAGTTATTAACTTTTGAGAAACGTCAGGTTGAACTTGGTTTTGGGTAGGTGCAATGAATGGAGCTTGGAAAGCCGTGGAGGTTGGTGCTGCAACTAATGGTAGTGCTGCCAACTGTTGTTGCGTTTGACCCATAGGATTAGACCTCTGTGGGTGTACTGATAAAGGAGGATATTCCTGATCCATCTCAGTAGTTACAACAAATTCCTTCGGCTATCGGACTTCAGCATTCTTAAGAAGAAGACTACTCTGAAGTAGTTCTGCATTCAACCTTCTTAATTCTTTCATTTCTTCCTCCTGTTGTGCAAATCTTTGCTCTAATGAGAGCGATTGACCTCCTTCAGAGGAAGGGTGAGAAGTAACCTGATTCTTTCCTTTCCCCTTATTGGATCCTTTTCGGAGAGGGGGAAGTGGGTTACTTGAAGGAATACCCAGATTTTGGGTAAGCCTTTGATTACGTGTGCGCACACCTTCTTCATTTAGGTCTGTGTGCACAACTTCTTGAGCAGGAACCTCTTCGTCTGATCCCTCTGATTGAGCCTCATCTGGTGAATCAGCAGCAACGGCAGTGATGACATTAATGGATTCATATTTCATGGAATCCTTTCTATCAGCATTTCTGTGATATTGTCTCCTTTTATGTCCATGATAAGACATGGCATTCCGTTGACTTGATCCCTCAGGAATTTCTTGGAGAACCATCACTTGGAGAGAATCTCCTAACATCTTGGCTCTTCGTTCCTCTTGAGGCTTATTCCCTAATCGAGAGAATACTGACTTTCTCTGAGGGAGGGATTGAAGATTTGAAAAAGTCCCCAGTCCGGTGGACTGGGGGTGTTCCTGTTGCTTCCGCTCAACTCCTCGAATCCCATTCGTTGATTCTGAGGGTTGGGTTAGAGAAGTCCCCAGTCTGGCAAGCTGGGGTGTCTCTTGACATGCTATGTCTGAGATCTTTTTAAAATCTCTCTTGATCTTGCGAATCTTAGTTCGGAAATTATCTGGATGCATTAACCTGTATCCACTTTTATCACCAGGTTCAACAGACCGTTGGATGATTTCCGAAACTTCTGTCATTTGATGACGTGTTTGCTCCAGACGAGAGGCTTGTGCAATATTCTCGCCTGCTTGATGTAGGAGCAATTCAACAACTTGTTCTCTATATACTTGACTTTGAGAGGAACTAGTTGAAGCTTGATCTCGAGCAAGCTTTTGATTATGAACAAAACCCATTGACTGTGGCCGGCCATGGGCAATAACATTGCATGAGACCATTTTCGGCGGGCTCTGCTGACCGGAAAGCACTGTGAAATGTAGTGCTCCGTGAACACCCCATCCTCTGATATGAACATTAGATGGAGCATTGGAAATTAACTGACGCAATCTTCTTAGTGCGCCAAGGCATGAACGTTGAAGGGTTCTCTGTTGCTTTTCAGCCTTCGGATACCGAGAGACTGATAGAGATGCCAAATCAATCTGGCGTTGTAACCCTTCTATTATCTTAAGATGATTTTCATATTCATCGTAAGATAATACCTTCTTCTTTAATTGACAAAGAGTTTTCCATATGTTGAGACGAATATCATGGATTCCATCATCCGTCAACATCTTTGGAATGTCGTACTGGGAGTCAGCCAAAGGCCAAAACATGACTGGTACTTCACCTTTTGCCAGTTTTTTCCTCATGTTCAGCATTTCCTCTTTATCATTAAATGAAGATTCTTCTACCTGTTTGGACCAGAGTTGGTGTTTTCTTGTTGCTTCATTGGATTCAACAAGATTGGTAGAGGAATCACTATTCATGCTGGAAGATGAATGACCCAGGGAAGGTTCGGAGAATAACCTGAACCCCAGGTTATCTTCTGATGGAGAAAGAGTTTCACCTGCCGATAGTAAAGCATCAGACATGACTGGTTTTACGTTTGCAAGTGCCTCGAGATAGGAGGGCTTTCTCGTCACTACATTGCCTTCTGAAGAATTTTCGATACAACGTGAATCACTACTGCGGAGAGGACTTTCGCAGCGAAGTTCATCACCATGAGGAGGACCATCATGATGGGTTACAGCAAAAGATGAAATCTCTTGCTCCTTGGCCTTCTGACCACACAGAGGGTTCCTGTGGCTCTCATCTGAAGAAGAAACTTCAAGATTGACCGAATTTTCATGAAGCAAGTCTTCATGAGGAAGTGTCTGTTGAAGACCTTCGGGATTAATGTTCCTGATATTGGGAACTGAGGGAGTAGAATCTTGAATTCCGACAGATAAATGTCTGAGGGCTTCAAGAACTCCAGCATCGAGCAAGGCTTGGTTGCAGATTGGCCTTTGATCTCCTGACTGTGTTGGGAGGATCTTTTTCTTAGATTCCTTCTTACTCACTTTAGAAACCACTTGATGACGAAAGTGATTGCTCTGAGCAGGTGTATGTGCCTGATCAGGAAAGATGGTCAGGTTAGGCTGACAATCATCGCTCAAATCAGGTGTATGTGCCTGACTTGGTTGTCCGTATGATATGGGGGAGTATGCCCCATAACCCTCTTGGACTGGAACAGATGTGTGTGTCTGTTCCGGAGTGAATTGTTGATGTGTCACTCCACTGCTAGGGATAGATTTATGTGTCTGTCCCTGAGATGATGCTGAAGCTGTTATGATATCCTGGCAAGCATCCAGAATATGAGCAGGAATTTGTTTCTGCTCTTTCACCATTGACAAAATATGTTTGGTGACTTCAGCCGCCAGAACAGGGATATACGTCCATTCCGGGCTTGGAGTAGGTGTATGTGCCTGCTCCTGTCCTCCTTTTCCTATCAGTGAATTCTGACAGTACTCAAGTGTGGAGGCAGAGAGTTTAGTCTGCCCCCTGTTTGTCGTCGGGACTTTCCGACTGACTTCTCCGTGCGCTACCAAGCGAGACTGTTGGTAGGCCTGATTAGTATTAGCAGGTGTATATGCCTGCTGATTACACTTCGCCAAACGCAGTTGACGAGATCCATCATATGTAGTCAGACGAGCCTGCTGACTAACTGCTGATGTATAAGCAGGTGTATGTTCCTGCCTATGGTACTCCGCCGGAATTGCCTGGCGGGATCGGCTTGATGCTGCCAGACGAGTCTGCTGGACAGCGGGATTAAAACGAACAGGTGTGTATGCCTGCTCGTTATTTGCCACCAAGTTAGGTTGGTGGACTTCTCCGGAGATGGCAGGGATGACAACCTGCCTATTGTTAACCGGGTTCCGTCTCTGGCGGTTCATCTTGCCTGCTCGGGTTCGAGGAACCTGAGCTGAATGCCTGGAGTCGGTACCCTCATCATGTTGAGGGCGCACTACCGCACGAGTCTGGCGGCGATTGTTGATGGGAGCCCTTGAGAAGGACTCCTGTCTTTTCGAATTAAGGTCCTGTGGGACCTGCTCATTCACTTCCTCGGAGTAAGGGAGTGAATGGAAATTGCGTTCCGGGGATAACGACCCGAAATGGTTGGAGACGGTAGTCAGCACCGCCTGCTTCTTGATTGCTGGTCGCCGTTGTCCGGATGACCAGGTAGAATTTTTAACTTGGAGGGCTTGACGAGCGGCCTCCAGAGTTGGGATAGTACCGTTGCGACGGTACTCCTTAACCAGTGCATTAGAAACACAGCGTTGAAGACGCTGAGTTGGTGATGTCATCCTCAGAGCGGATGACGTTCCAGCAGGAGTAGCAGCATTGGTTTTCACGGTAGCAGACCTCACAGTAGAGGTGTTCCCAGCAGCAGTATTCACAGGGGTGAATTTAAGGAAAGCCATTTTTGTAGAAGATCTTGAAAAAAGAGTGCCTGTTCCATGTAACAGACATAATCAAGATGAATCCGGCTACTGCATCTTTTGGATGATCATATGTCAATGATTGCCTTGTTGGCCCAAAGGGCCTAACAGATAAGAAGAACATCACTTTAACTTGGTTAAGGATTCACGTCGGGTTCACCATTTTTGTTTCGCGCGGAATCCGGGGATGACCTCCTGGACGGGAGATTCAAACGTTCCGATCGGTTTCTAACGGGTTTGTTCGTAGAACCGGAAACATCCAATGATTCCACATCCGTTTGGACCTACTTTCCAAAGGCAGGCGCTCATTAGCTTGTGGGCTAATGAGGCTTAGGAATTTGCATTGGTCGAGAGGATGGGAGGTCGGACTCATCACACCTTTTTGAGGGGAATTATTGTCTACTCCGGGACTCTCTTTATAGATTTAAGTTAAGTTCGTGAATCCTTATTACATTACCAAGTATAAAATGAGCTTTCCTTTAGTTTTAACAATCAATGATTAAATATGCAAGAAATTTAGAGAATCTTTTATATGTATTCGAGGTTCTTCATCAATATAGAATCATCTATATTTGTTTAGAGATTCTTGGTCAATGGTATCCTTGAAAACATTTATATAAAAGTCTCTTGGTCATTTTGATGACCAGGCTGGTTTTAAAGCCACTCAGTGGGGCACTTGAAGTTTATCGTCATTCAGAAGGACAGAGATTATTTCAATGTTGGGATCGAACCCATAAATGGGCTACCTACGTATCCTTTGTTTTGAAAAAGGAATCAGAACCCACGTAGTTCGAGGAATGGGATATGATGTTTATGATTGATGGCTCAAAGATGAATGTCATAATTACTTTTACACTCTAAGCTCACGTGAGTCATGCTCGGTGTGAGAAACAAGAGGTATTGGTAAAATTTAGACAATTGTGCCATAAAAGATGCAATCATAAGAATTTGTTTTGGGGCTTATGTATAGATGACTGCCCAGATAGACGAAGGTTTAGGATTTACTTTTAGGGAGAAAATCCAAGAACAGGGTCCACAAAGTTATATGTGCTTCATGGAGATTTGAATACTCTAATCTTGGGGCTTACTCCTAAGGAGGATGCCCAAGTTAGGAGGGGACTTATGATTGGGTTTTATTCCTGAAAAGGAAACCCAAATCAAAGGTAATTTATGACTGGTTAAGAGAAGTTTAAGGGGACTTGAGGCTTATTCCTGAAAAGGAAGCCCAAGGTTATGACTGAGTCTTATTCCTGAAACGGAGACCCAGGTTAAGGATTAAGGTTTGGGGCTTACTTTTGAGGAGGATGCCCAAGATTAAAGGACTTGATTGGGGCTTATTCTTAAGAAAGATGCCCATATTTGAGGTTGGGGCTTATTCTTAAGAAAGATGCCCAAGATTAGAGGACTTTGATTGGGGCTTACTCCTGAGGAAGATGCCCAGATCAAAGGTTTTATAACTGGGGATTATTCCTGAAAAGGAGACCCAGGTTAGGATTTTCTCATCTTAAAGGATGAGGTTAAATGAATGAAATCTCTGTATTTTAGTGACATAAAGATGTTTAAATCACTAGGTTTTGAGAGGTATTTCACAGAATTCCTTTCAGATAAGGATGTCAAATCAAGAAATCATGCCATAAATGGCTTTGAAGAGTATCTTGAAGACTGAATCTTGAATAGGAAGGGTGAAATGGCTTAAGAGGGGTAAAAATGGGCAAGATGGGCACCCAAAAAGCTAGGGGCGCGCAAGTCTTGAAAGGCGCACAAGTCCTGCGGCGGCGCGCAAGTATTGGTCGCGCAAGTATACTTGCGCGACATTGGGGGTACTTGCGCGATTTTCAACCAGTATTGAAATGCTTGAGCGACTCTTTATTAAACCCTTTACCATCCTCTTGAGGTTCTTCCAGAAGAGGGACGCGCAAGTTATATTGAAGGAATTAAGTAGGCGCGCAAGTGTTTGATAAGTTTCAACACTTAGGCCTTCCTTTTTCTCTTTAGATCTTCCGTTCTAGGTAAGAAATTACTTTAGAAGTGTTCTGGAAGCTTTGAGAAGAGACTTGGGCGTCGGGAGCTTCGATCCGAGTTTCTGGAAAAAGATCCTCTCGAATGGGGGGCCCACAGGGTCTATTTATAGGCAAAAGAAGACCCTGGGCGGTTACCGGGCGGTTACCAATTAGGTCGCGCAAGTCACCTGCGCGACCAAGGTAGTCGCGCAAGTGTACTTGCGCGACAGTGGTAAAACTTGCGCGGTGAATTGGCTTTTGATCCTTTGTTCATGCCTTTGTCGATTTTTGATGTTTTCTTCAAAGGATGAATCACTTTCAGCTGAGATATTCCCTTTTCCGATCTTTAGATTCTGTGACGAAAGGAGCGTCAACAATATTGAGGTAGGAAATGCTATCCCTAAGTCTGATCTTGAATCTATGGTCCTCATTGAGGCTATGGATGTGTCTCTACTGGTAATAACTCCAGCATCTTGGGGGCCTCTACATGTTCAATGGAAACAGTCTCATCTTGGAGGAAATGGATGTGTTCTCTTTCCTTACTCTATGGATTACTCTAGGCACGGATCCTTGTTAGAGAAATACAAAAAACATTTTGGGAAGTTCTGAGTTATGAGGGATGTGACCAATTCAGTTTTCATGTTCCCCACGCAAATTTTCAATAGCTCCACTTACATTGTGGCATGCCGGGTTACTATGTGAGGATCTTCCGCTGGGAAAAAAAAATTGTGATGTGCTCATAAAAACTTTTCTTGCACTTAAATAGGTCATTGATACTAGTCTTACATGTGGTGGAACTAAACTAATACAAAAAAACTACCTACAGAGATCTTCCCAACCAACTATAGACCCAGTGGGAAACTGGTTGTACCAGAAAAACATAGTCCCTTTTAGTGTATTCATGAAGAACCGAAGTCTGGTAGATTATTTCTATGCTAGAGTACATAGAATGGGTACACACCTTTAGATAAAGTGGGTCATGTTCTGCAGTGGGATGCTCATCCTGTTGAATGGGTACAAAGTGGGATTCCCAAAATCTGGGGGTGTTGGCATATCATCAACCCATGCTGGGTATGGCTTTCCATTAGAAGGGATTTACACCTATCGTGTCTTAATAGAATCAAGGTGGGAAATGAGATCTTCTTTCTAATTATACTAGAGGGGGTTCCTATCCTAGAGAGGATCCATGACCACCATTGTTTTGGCAAGCTCTTCATCATGACAGGCAGGCTCAGCGGCTCCTGGAGTAGCTAGTGGAACAACCCGATGAGCTGCTGGAGGATTGACATGTGGATCAGCTTAAGGAATAAACTAAAGGTTGACCTGAGGACGGTTCTCTTGTAGTTCAAGAAGATTTGGAAATGCATACCATGATAGTTTTTCATAAAATTTTACACCTACTTAGTCTGGATTATTAGGGTCGTCGAGATCATAAGGAGGGAAATCGCCAAGGGGAACCTATGCTTGCCCATGTTTCCCAAACGTCTAATGGATGGGATCATACCAAGGATCAACATAATATGGATTTCATTCTGCAATGCGTTCAGCAAGAATATCATCAATGATCCTTTTCTATTTTGTGATATGTTAGAGCAACGTGGATTTTTTAGGATCATCTTCCATCATTTTCATCAAGCCAGATAGGTCATAGGGATTAATAGTCCTAGTGTGCTCTTTACCCATGTTGGGGTCTCGGCTTAGGGGAAATGACTCGACAGTGTATGCAAGGCCAAGTAAGTGTCTCTGAGGGTTAGTGATGATGCCTTGGGGATCCAATAGAAGTGGAATTGTGCTAGTGGGTAGGTTCTCTTCAATGAGTCCTATCTAGGTGTCCTTATCCATGTTCTCATCCATTCTTATCATGATCATGCCTGATGGAATGTCCTAAATATCACTTGTAAAATCAGTCTGGCATAGGATTGGGTAGAAATAAAATGATTTATATTTCCCCTAGCCATGTATCTAAACGTGTGGGGATGCCTCAACAATAATTATATGGAGCACAGTGAAGCTATGGACACATCGCTCCTAGATTGTTTTATGATAACTAGGCGATACAGGGGGGATGAGCCATAGGAAGCATGGAAAAATTGAATAAGCGACATTACTAGACGAACTCTTCATAATATTCATGTATTTTTTGATAAGACAACTGATGATGACGAATAAGGATATGCAATAACTAGAGAGTCTGGCATTAAACACATGACTTTGTCCTAGTTGAGGGACTCAGAGATGCCAATGTATGGAGTAGAAATCGACCAAAACATCCTGGTATTGTGGTCTTCTATGAGAATTTCCCACAATTTTCTCCATTCAGAAGAAGGATCTAATTCTTGGTTTCCCCATTCTTCAACTATGGTTGGCTAAGGAACAGTCAATCGAACTGATATAGACAACTACTATAGTGGGATGGTCAGTGAAAAAAATGGTGTGGTAACTTATAGACCACCACTCACTAGGTTGTCTCCTAGGTACTTAACTAACCATATCATCATGTACCTATAGAATGGGATATCAACCACTTCTTCCGATACTAGGGTGGTGATCGTTGGTGGCGGATCATGTTGGTTCTCATCATCTACCAAACCCCAGAACAAATATTCGTGATCTTGCATTGAAGTAAAGATAGAATCTATAAATAGTATAGAAGACTGCATGAAAATATCTTGAACGGGAGTCAAATATTCCCCCACCTTCATATACTAATGGATGGATTTGGGGTATCTGGTGCATCTCAATTTCCAAGAGGATGAAGCTGACATGATGGGTTTCTACCCCATACCCTGATATGGAGGATCGGGGTTAAGGATTAATCATTAAGTCACACTCCACTTTATAATAAGAAAAGAATACTTTATTGACTATGATCTAGTGCTTATCAAGATTCTTCCTTCTATGGTGATGGTTCTCCCTCCTGTCCCAAGACAGTCTATTAGGGTAAGGTAGATCTGTGACATGGGGAGGACATTCGTGTATGTTAGTGATAGAGTAGTGAGTACCTTTTCTTGGGTGAGCTGGGGTGTGAGGAGCACCCAGGCATATGTCAAACTGAACAGGGGAAGGACATCTGTGTCTGTGGCCTGATGCGCGGGGAGGACATTCGTGGTAGGGAGTGCTGGAATAGGGAGGGATTTTGCAGGAGCTGGTGAAAACAAGGGGAGGACCTCCATGGTGATGAATGACACAATGAGAAGGGCCTTCACTATGGCTAATTCTATTATGGGGAGGGACTTCTCTTGCACTGGTGATGGTATGAGGAGGAACTTCTCATTGAAAACCTATAATATAGGGAAAATATCCATACCTAGGGTTAAGAGAATATAGAGGACCTCCATGATGCATGTGAGAGTGGGGAGGACATTCACTTTGGGTAACGACGGTACGACAAGGACCTCCGTACTGAATGTCATTATCACATGTTGGCCTGAAATGGATGTTACTCATAACAATAATTGAAAGATTCAACCTAGCCTACCCATGGGGTGGTTGGGGTCTCAATTCCAATCGGACATAGAGGTTCCTTTGATCTATAATAACAGAGAGCTGGTTGTGTGAATCGTTGGTGGCACGGGCCTCTAAATCTATATAAGATGACACCCCCTGATGGGTGTCTTCCTAATCCTACACCCAACATTGGAATTGGATCAGTAGAGTCAGGGATAGAAGATCAGGGGTGTAAACCTACTCTTCATCTTAAGGATCTTGTAGCTGATGGTGACACTGATGAGGCTTGGTGGGAGCCCTCCTTGGAGTCTCTTGGGAGGTGGTCATAGTCGGTATGATTTTGATGTCCCATACCTCATAGATGTATGGGAATTATTCCTAAGATAATTCTAGGGAGAGGCTCTCAATACATTTGTACATTGGAGTGTGGAGTAGCGACTCCCTATTCAACCATTGGGGGCAGTGGTGACGGCAGGAGCCATAACCCTCCAAATCATGGAAGGCCATATCCCTCATTGGGATGACCCCCTCCTATTCGTATAATTGGATAAGAGTGTCAATCACCCTTCTTTGGATGACTTCTAAGGTTGAGATAAGGTGTGGGTGACCGGTAGCCCTATTTGAGGAAGCTATCGTGGCAGAGGTGGAGTTGTATAGGATTGACACATTGGTATTTCCCCTACCCATGCGTATGTGGGTGGGAGGCGACTGATTTCCTATAGTTGTATCTTGGGTCCTATAAAGTAAGAAGATTCATCCATAAGTACAGATATTAGGAAATAAATTCAAAACTCCCCAATGTCATTAAGTCTTCCCTGATTGGAGAGAAAGATCCAGACTAACAATTCCATAGACCATAATGCTCAATGATTTACTTCCCCATGTTCTAGTGAGTTTTACCATAGTCCCACTATTTTCTTGGCGAGAGCTGGTGTCCGATATTTGAATATGGTGACATGGAAATCTACTTATGTCTCAAATAATACTAATCCTCATATTTAGGAGAAGAGATTCATGTCAGGCTCACCATTTATATTTATGATTCTTTCTAAAGGTTGGAAATATCCATCACCTCTTTGGTGATGTTTAATCCTTGATCTAAACAAGATGATGGTATGTCAGTTTATCCTTCTATGGATTCCTCCTCAGATCTAATCATGAAGTCTGAGTCTCCCTTAAATATTATGATGTTGTTCATGAAAATCGATCTCTGTGCCATATCTTTGTGAATTCCAATTAATTATGATTCTTCTTTCAGTACATTCCAAGGGGTCAAGTTAGAAGAGTAGCCACACTGAGTCATCTGTGGAATGTCTTGATGCTAAAAAACTAGAACACTTGTATTCTTCCTTGTTAGAGGGATTCTCAATGATGCAGAAACCCAGGGCTTCCCACGTCGATCCTGGGGTATCCTATTCTATATGAATGACTCCAAGATTTTCCACAGATTCTTATGTTAAACATAGGTTATGTTGCGGGTTTAACGTCTATCAGAAATTTATTGGACTGATCTAAATACCAAAGAGAGTAGATAATATGGGTACATTCCAAGGAGGGATCACTTTGAAGGATTACCAGACGGTTTGATTAAAATTCCCGTTGATGATGGACCCAATAGTGGTGTGTCCCACAAAGGGCATATTTCACACTATGAAGGATGATTTGGACACCATAAAGGGTGGATCAGAGAAGGTGGTGCTAGTAAAGGGGTCATTAGGGTTTACCATTGGCTAGGATTTAATCTTGGGTAGGCTGCTCACATACCCTTTTTAGAAGATAGGGATCAAACCCCATGTAGTTTTATAGGGTTATTTGACGCTTACATATCATTAGTTTCTCATGTTCTAAAAAAAGAAGCGATGGGATGAATGAGGCTTATGAATGGTTAAATTATTATGGAATTATGTTACTCCACCATTATTAGGGTGATGTGGTGGAGAAAATGGTTCGAGATTTGCATGGTTAGCTTCCAGTATAGATGACATGAGTTCACCAAGATGCATTCCCCTAGGTAAAATCAGTATGGATGTGGAGGAAGTGTCGAATGATGAGAATGAATAATAGGTAAATGATATGAAGATGATGGTGTTGGGCTTGAACTGTCATTAGTTCACCAGTATGTGGAAATGAGACACCTGAGGAGGCAGCTTGTGAGAAATGTAATGCATGGATAGGGACATGAAGAAGATATAACCTCTGGGTTGGGTGTGATCTTATAGAGACACAAAGGCTTAAGGGATAGACTAGGACTTGAAATGAATGATGGGATTGAAACATCAAAGAGGATTTCTACATACCCAAAAGGGATAAAATTCTATATAGTTCATGAATACGGCATAGAATAAGGGTGTACACAAAGGACAGCGACCTAGAGACTCGTTGGGGCTTAAACATGTTTAGTAGCTTATTGTAAGATGATATACTCTTGGTTTCATGAATATGGGTGGATTTCAGGGCTTATACATGGTTAGATTCCTAGATGGATGGATCAGAACACCTCAGGGAGGTGAATTTGGGAGATGCATCCCAAAAAGTGTATGTATTGCATCAGAAGGTTTCATCCCTAGGAGGGAGCACCAGAGTTTAGTACTGGTTGGGATTAAACCTCATGGAGGTATCCTATGTACCCTAATGGGATAAAAACCCACCTAGTTTGGTGTGGGGTATATATTTTAACATCATGCGGGGTGAAATTGAACCGATATGAAATGTAAGGGACAAATTGATGATGGCCTTGAACCTCATGGAGGATTCCAACATACCCTATTTAGGTGGAATGGATCAATTTTCATATATTTCAAAATGAGCAGACATGGGGATTATGAATGGATAGAATCCCAAAGATGATTTCATGGTTGTTGCTTACTCTAAGACCAAGTGAGTCATGCTCAGTGTGAGAAACAAGAGGTAATAGTGGACCTAATGATAGTGTCGTGAAAGGTGCATCCATGAGCGATGGTGCAGGGATTATGCACGGTTAACAGCTTAGGGAGATATATATTGGGACGTACTTTAGAAGGGAATCACGATGAGGGTATCTAGATGTATAAGGAGGATATTTCCATCATACAGGGAACACCATATCAAGGTGTGTTGGGGATTATGTGAAGACTGCCCGAACGCACATGGAGACAAAGCACAACGGGATTGGGAGAGTGGGAGAGATTTGACTCTCATTCCCCTTTGAGTCCTCCTAGACTTTTCATAAATGCGGAAACTCACATTTTAATGTCTTGTGTTGGTGATGTGGGTGCTCAGAATATTAACATATTGCAACTCAGATGATGAGAACTCACTCCTCATCCCTCGGACTTATATCATCTCACCTTTTTATTACATAAATATATATGACATTTTAAAAATAGAAGATCTAGTAAATATAACACCCCGAACATTTTATGGTATGCTTCTATTAAATACATTCTATTCATAGCCTATGTTTCATAAAGAATTGTGTTCCTTTGAAACAACAATTGGTTATTTAAGAGATAGTCAAAACCTAGACATTAAACATAAATTTTCCACTTCTATGTTTTGAATATCGAAAAACGGTCATCTAGAGTTGTGACTAGTAAGTCATTTGGAGTCTAATAGAACCAACTTTATTTTTTTGATGAATAGTAACATACCCCTATGAATAGTAATATGAAGAGTAATATGAACCTTATAAATAGTAAATAATGATTACATTTTATTTTCTTAAGGTAATAAGATAATGAGATCTTAATTAATTTTTTAATGTGATATAGAACTAATTATATCTTTAAAATAGCTATTTTTTTAATCAAATATGATTTTATATAAAAAATAAATTTAAAATACATAGGAAATTATTTTCAAAAAATGGATTTCATTTTTGAATTCTACATGTCGAAAAATGGTTAGGGTGATTTTTTTGTATTTTTTTAAAATACAAGATTTTTTCATGAATAGTAAACATACAGTTTTGAGTTTTTGGTAGTTTAATGAAATCATAATGATGGAATGATTAAATATAAAAGGATGGTCAAATTTTTTACAGTAACTTATGAAATGAGGTGTCCAAGGTGGAAAAATCCATGGGAAAATACCTTGGTCAATCCCACGGTTTTGGAAAAACCACTAATGAGTTATCCCTTTAAATTAATAAAAAACTCCCTCTTAATTACTATAAATACCCACTCACCCCCTTTGTTTTATTTCATTACAAACTCATTATACTTAAATATCTGGTGGTATTACCTCCCTAGGAGTCCTCAAAAGGTGTCCTCAAACCCCCAAGGTCCCAACCTTCATGTTTTGGGAGTTACTCTACAAGGTAAAAGAATCAACCACCCCTCTCTTTTCTTAAAGATTTCATTTTATGTTTTCTATTTTATTTTCAATTGAATTATGTGGGTATATTTCATTCCATATTCCCCTTAATTACCATATTATTTAAGGGTGATGATATACCCCCTTTATCTCATCAAACTCTTTTATTAAATTTTAAGCAATGTTGTTAGGATGCCGAATTTTCTTTTGATATTTCTCAATTTTTCTCATGTTTTGAGTTTCTTTATTTTATACTTATTTCTTCATCTACCTTCATCAAAATTCTATGATAATTCCATTAAATTACATGAACAAGAATTATATTATTATAATGGAATATTTTCATCAAAATCTCTCTTTCCCCTTCCACTTATACTAAAAATAAAAAATCCATCTGAGATGTGTTAATTTATCACCTTCAAGGACGACAGGTTCTCAGTTTTCATTATCATCTTTAATTCTGGTCATGAAACCATTTTTATGGTTGAACTAGATCAAAATAAATTTATTTCATCTCATTAATTTTCTGGAATCCCTACACACTCATAATATGAATTAATGATAAAAAATAAGTTCATTTTACACAAAAGTTCCAAGCTAACTCCAAGCGTTTATCAATAACTTTTAACTAATTATTCATCCTCAAGTATATAACTTAGAATAATTATAAGATAATTTATATTTATTTAATGTAACTAATAATTTATATTAAAAATTTTGTATGTTTAACCACATTTCAAACGAACTTCCATTCATGAATTCATGTAAACGAATCATGAAAACTAAGGAAGAAAATGCTTCTAAAGAAATAAAATTGTACCTCTTAAACCCATAAAATGGGCCATGAATGAACCTAATAAGGTTATAATAAACCAATTAAATTTATATGAGGTTCTGGAGTAATTAATTAATGATGGTAGTTTTTATTATTCAGGTCATTAAAACAAACAAAGAACACACTCGAGCATAAGGTAAGGGGTTTCTCATCTCATTTTCATTTTCGTGAGATTTACATTGTTCACCAATTATTTCTTGCATGTGATATATGTGTTCTTAAATTTGATATATAATAACATGATTCTATTTATATACATGGTATTCAATGATTCATTTGAGGTTTATTAAGTTCTGGTCATATGATTCGACCGATTACATTTTGGTAAGAGACTTTGTCTCAACTACTATTTTGTTGTGACTAAGTTTGTATTGTGCACCTAATAATCCTTATGTGGTGTACCTACATCCCATTTTATATCAATTTTCATTTGAAATTATATTTATATTAAATATCCATAATCTCATATCATGGATATGTTTGTTGTCTAAATCATATACCATTTTACATATGGTGTTTATTTGGAAAGTTATTTTAACTATGGAAATATTGATGAATCTATATACTCTACTCTATACAGATATTTTAAAGGTATATTTATCTTTTATTGAATCAATTTATAAAGATTTATTTGGACATACAGTGGTGGGTGGGGCCTTCTATATCCCCTTGATGCATCTGCAGGTCTCATGAGACAAATCTGTTGGCGAAAAACCCTTCGAGTTTGTTTCTAACAATTATACAGGTTTCTAAACATAGAACAAAACCATTTTAATGGTATTATGGTATCATGTTCCAGATACATGATGTCCTATTAATAAGAATTATATTTATTCATTATCAGTTATTATTATCCTTGAGTTTTTTACTATGACAAAATCTATGGATGCAATTTCAATCTCAGTTTATTAATGGCGTGAGTCTTTCATTTATTCACCATGCCATATTGACTATGTCAAATTGTTTATAATTCAGTTATTATTTATTTGTTATTATTCTATTTGTAAACCTTACTGAACATTTTATCTCACCCCTTTCAATTGTTTACCTTAAACAAGTGATGTAGATGAGATAATTTATTGAGTTTATATGGATTCAGTTTTTAGTTTTTGTTATGTTTTATATTTCGTATCCCTTTCTAATGTAATTTGAGTTACATTTGTGTATATAGTTTCTTTAAGACTACTAAATTGATCATTCCTTTGGGATTTTAATTCCTTCTAACCATTCCAATATAACATGTAATACACCGACTCTTGTCTAGAGGGGTCGGGGTGTTACAGTTCGTATTAGAGAATATTTAGTAGAAAACTTGGAAAATAGAGTAGGAAATGTATAGTAGGGAACAAAGACCTAAGGTAGTATTTGAGGATAATCATACAATAATATCTTATTATTTTGGTAAAAAATAGATTATGGTAATCCTTCCAGAAAATACATCCATGTCTGGATACAAGCAGGTAAAGGTGCCTCTGACATATATGTACCTAGGAGTGAAAGCTCCAACAAGGAGTTTCAGGCTTGACTCAGGGTATCCTAGTACATGACAATGGGCCTTTATGTACTCTTAGTTATGACACTCCTGGGGGATATGCTTGGGATAATTCATATTTTCTTTACAAGACATTATGAAGGATTGAAATGTAAATTATTCCTCAAAGAAACCATTTTTCTAATTATGGGATTAGCCATGCTTAGGATCTCAATTTATGCTAAGTATTATGTTAAGTTAAGATTATATATTATGATTTATATCCTAATCTAGTGTGTTCCATTGTTTAGAAATGGTGTCTAATGGAAGAAGGATAATGAATACTTGTGGGAAATGTAGGTATCTCCCCACTGAGCAAGTCAACACAGTCAATGTTGGAGAAGATCAAATCATGAATATATGGGGAAAACTTACTCAGGTTGTAAAAAATAACCATTCCACCACTATTTTGGATCGTTTAATGTGGCAGAATCCCCCATCATTTAGTGGGACTACTAATCCAGTGGTTGTTGAGCAATGGATCAAGTCCCTTGAAAAGATATTCATGGCATTAAGATGAAATGAAAATGAAAAGGTAGTACTGGCAGTATACTGTCTCAAGGGAGACGCTGATCAATGGTGGTCCTTGATTTAGAATACCACGGAGGAAGAATAAATAAAAGACATGGAATGGAGGAATTTTAAGGAAATATTCTTCAAAAAATATGTCCCTCATGAGCAACGAACCGAAATGAAGAGTAAATTTCTAGGCTTAAAGCAAAGGAAAGAAGATAGTGGTGCAGAGTATGAGACTACCTTCACATGGTTATCCAGGTATGTCATAGATTATGTACGTGACTTGAAAAAAATATTGATCATTTCTTTGATGGTATTAAGACAAGTCTTCGAAGGGCATTATCTTCTTAAAAATTTTCATCATATAATGAAATTGTCTCAAGTTCCATCAAAACAGAGAAATAATTTTCTAGATCAAATTTTTTTCAAGGTAAACTAAGATAAAAAAGTGGTACTCAGATAACCAAGGGAAAGGTGAAGCACCAAAGAAGAACAAGGGAACAAATAAATTCCCATTATGCGAGAACTGTGGAAAGAATCATCTTGGGAAATGCTTGAAAGGCATGGGAGTCTACTATAAGTGTGGATAAAAGGGTCATCTATCTCATGAATGAAAGGGGAAGAAACAATTTCATGATGTTCAATGTTACAATTGTAGAGATAGGGGACATTATACAAATGAGTGTATTAAGCACCAAGGAAACATGCCTTAGAAAAATCCAAGAGAGAAAGGGACAACTTTTGCGATTAAAACTGCAGAAGTTGAAGTTCCTAATGATGTGGTGGTAGGTACTTTAATTGTTTCCTCAAAATCTTCCAACACTTTATTTGATTCTAGATCATCACATTCATTTATATCTTCCCAGTTTCCAATAAAATTAGACATATCCAATTTTATTTAATAAAGTAGTTATCAGTCAAACCTCCAATGGGATGCATCATTGCAACAAAGTAATGTCAAATAGTCCCCCTCATGACACAGAAATGTTCTTTAGTTTATAACCTTATCATCATACCAATTAATAACTTTGATATAATTCTCGATATGAATTGGCTGTCAAACTATGATGAAAAGATTTATTACAAGAAAAAAGGAAGTTACAATTTTTTAAAATGGTGTAGAATATCTTAACATTAGAGTATAGACCTTGCCATCTGATTCTTATCTAGACTCACCCCTAATAGCTCTATTGAATGCAATTCTTGGAGAGGAAGAGAACCCAATATCTATGGGTGAGGAAGGAAATATTCAAATTGAAGATATGCATATAGTACAAGAATACATTGATGTGATTCCATAGGATATACTTGGACATCCTCTAGAGTGAGAAATTGAGTTTTCCATAGACTTAATTATTAGTTCAAGACCTATATCAAAGACCCCCTATAGAATGGCCACTGTGGATTTAGTGGAGCTAAATAAACAACTAGAGAAGTTGAGTGAAAAAAGGATTTATTCGACCTAGTGTTTCTTTATAGAGATCCCCAGTATTATTTGTCAAAAAAGAAAGATGGATCCATGAGGATATGCATTGATTTCAGAGAAATCAATGCTATTACAATAAAGAATAAGTATCCTCTACCCCGGATTGATGATTTATTTGATCAACTTTATGGAGATGAATAATTTTTTACGATTGAACTTTGATCCAAATATCATCAACTACGTGTGACGAAGGAAGATATTCCTAAGACAACATTTCAAACTAGGTATGGGCATTACGAGTTTACAGTGATGCCTTTTGGACTGACGAATGCACCATCTGTTTTCATGGATTTTATGAATAGAGTTTTCAAGGAATATCTTGATAGAGTTTTTGTCATATTCATCGATGATATCCTAGTATAATAAAAAATATATGAAGATCATGAGTCTCAATTTTAGATTACTCTAAAAACTCTTAAAAGATATGAATTATATGGGATGCTTAGCAAGTGTGAATCCTGGCTACAATCAGTTTTTATTCTAGTCCATATTGTCTATAAGGATGGAATCCTAGTTGATCCTGTGAAGACAAAGTCAATCCAAGATTGTCCCACACCAACAAACATAACCAAGGTACGTAGTTTTATTGGTTTAGTATGTTACTATCGGTGTTTCGTTCAGAATTTCACCTGACTGGCTAAACCACTAACCAAGATCACACATAAAGGAGTTAAGTTTGTGTGGAAAAAAGAATATATATAATGATACGAAGAATTGAAAATAATACTGGTCAATGCTCCAATTTAGACTCTTCCATACGGAAGTGATGGATTTGTCATATATATATTGATGCATCAAAGAATGGGCCGAGTTGCGTCCTTATGAAAAATGGTAAAGTTATTTCTTAGGCATCAAAGAAGTTGAAGACTCATTAGAAAAATTATCCAACACATGATCTTGAGTTAGCAGCTATAATATTTGATCTGAAGATATGGAGACATTATCTTTATGGTGAAAAAATGTGAGATATACACAGATCACAAGAGTTTGAAATAAAATTTCACACAAAAAGAACTCAACATGAGGCAGAGGAGATGGCTCAAGTTACTCAAAGATTATTATTTTTCAGTACACTACCACCCAAGAAAGGAAAATAAGGTGGCAGATGAATTAAGCAGGAAAGATCATGGACTTCTGACTCAAATGGCGATTGAGAGATATCCTATATTCATTGATCTACTAAAAATTGATATGGGAATTGTTAAGGAATGGGAAACATCTTTCCTCTTTCAAATGATTGCTAAACTATATTTACTTGAGAAGATAATAATATCTCAATTTTATGATTAAAATATACACAAGAAAATTATTTTTGTTAAAGATGAGAGATTGGAAGACTTCATGTATGAGGAAGGAGTTCTGAAGTTTGGGAAGAGGTTATGTGTTCCATCAGTACCTGACCTAAAAATGGGAACTATTAGATGATGCTCATAGATCAAATTTCTCTATAAACTTGGGTATTACAAAGATGTATATAGATCTGACGTAATATTTATGATGGGTTAATATAAAGTGTAAAATTGCTGACCACATGTCAAGGTGTCTAGTTTGTCAACAAGTGAAGTTAGAGAGAAAACATCCTAGAGGAGTTATGAAACCTCTACCTATTCCTATGTGGATGTGGAATAACATTACGATGTATTTTTTCACTAGACTACTAAGGAAACCTACAAGAATAATGAAATATGGGTAATTGTTGATCGTCACACAAAATCCACACATTTCCTTCCTATAAGAGAGGATTTACCACTTGAGCACTTGGAAAGACTTTATATTAATGATGTTTTAAGACTTCATGGTGCACCTCTATTTATTGTGTCTAATAGAGATCCTCGATTTACATCAAAATTCTAGAAATGTCTCAAGAAGTATTTGAATACTGAGCTTCATATGTGTAATGCTTATCACCCCCAAACTGACGGACAGTCTGAAAGGACTATTCAAACTCAAAAAGACAAGATGAGGTCATGCTATCTTGACTTCCAAGGAATATAGGATCAGTACTTGTCTTTGGTGGAATTTTCATACAACAATAGTTTTCATTCTGGTATTCAAATGGCTCCATATGAATAATTATATGGAAAGAGATGTCAAACTCCAACTTATTGGGACGAAGTTGATTAGAGGAAACTTATAGGCCCAGAACTTTTTAACAGACCATGGCAAAGGTGAAGACAATCCAAGCCCATATTAAAGAATCCCAAAATAGGAAGAAGAGATATGCTAAAAATCAGAGAAAGGATTTGGAATTCCAAGTGGGAGATCATGTCTTTCTAAAAGTATCTCCATGGAAGGGTGTCTAAAGGTTTGGTAAGAAATGTAAACTGAGCCCCAGGTACATCGGACCATTTCAAATTATAGAAAAAATCAGAGCTTTAGCTTTCCGTTTACCAATGCCGAAAAGTCTCTCCAAATTCAATGATGTATTCCATGTGTCATTATTAAAGAAATACATGTCAGACCCAATGCACATACTCAGCTATGAATAAATAGAACTGGAACCTGATTTTTCATACTGTGAAGAGCCTATTGGAATCCTTAACACCAAGGAGCAGGTATTGAAAAACCATACGACTCATATATTAAAGATTATATGGAGAAACAAAAATATGGGGAAAGAAACATGGGAACCTGAGGATGTTTTGAAGAAGAACCACCCACATCTTTTTTGTGGGCTTTACACATAAAATTTCACGGACGAAATTTTAGAAGGAGGGAATAATATAACACACCAAACATTTTATGGTATTATTATCTTAAATACATTCTATTTATAGCCTATATTTCATAAAGCAATGTGTTCATTTGAAACAACACTTAGTTATTTAAGAGATAGTCAAAACCTATCTATTAAATATAAATTTTCCACTTCTATGTTTTGAATTTTGAAAAACAGTCATCTAGAGTTGTGACCAGTAAGTCATTTGGAGTCTTATAAAACCAACTTGATTTTTTGATGAAGAGTAACATACCTCTACGAATAGTAATATGAATAGTAATATGACCGTTATAAATAGTAAATAATGGTAATATTTCATTTTTTAAGGTAATATGATAATGATAACTTAATTAATTTTTTAATGTGATATAGAACAAATTATATCTTTAAAATGGATATTTTTAGAATTAAATATGATTTTATATAAAAAATAAATTAAAAATACATAGAAAATTATTTTCAGAAAATTGAGTTCATTTTCTAATTCTACACGTTGAAAAACATTTAGGGTGAATTTTTGGTATTTTTTTAAAACACATGAATTTTTCATGAATAGTAAAAATACAGTTTTGAGTTTTCGGTAGTTTAATTACATCATAATGATGTAATAAATAAATATAAAAGGTTGGAAGACTTTTTTATAGTAACTTATGATATGAGGATTCCCAATTGGTAAAAACCATGGGAAAATACATGGGAAATCCCACGGTCTTCCAAAAACCACTAATGAGGTGTCCCTTTTAATTAATAAAAAACACCCTCTAAATTACTATAAATACCCACTCATGCCCTTACTTTTAATTCATTCAAAACTCATTATCATCAAATCTCTGATGTTATTACCTCCCTATGAGTCCTCCTAAGGTGTCCTCAAACTCCCAATTCCCCAACATTCATGTTTTGGGAGTTACTCTACAAGGTAACAGAATCAACCACCCTTCTCTTTTCTTAAAGATTTCATTTTATGTTTTCTCTTTTATTTTAAATTAGATTATGTGGGGATATTTCATTCCATATTCCCCTTAATTACCATATTATTTAAAGGTGATTATATACCCCCTTTCTCTCATCAAACTATTTTATTGAATTTTAAGTGATAATGTTAGGCTGCCGAATTTTTGTAAGAGATTTCTCAATTTTTCTCTTATTTTGAGTTCCTTTAGTTTATACTTATTTCCTCATCTAACCTCATAAAAATGCTATTATAATTACAGTAACTTAAATGAAATGTAATTATATTATGATAATTTAATATTTCATCATCATCTCTCTTTCCCCCTCCTCTTATACTAAAAAAACACCATCCGAGATGCGTTAATTTATCAAATTCAAGGACGATGAGTTCTCAATATCTATTACCATATTTAATTCTAGTCATGAAACCATTTTTATGGTTGAAACAGATCATAATATATTTATTTCATCTCATTAATGTTCTGGAATTCCTACACACTCATAACATGTAATAATAATATAAAACAAGTTCATTTTACACAAAACCGCCAAGCTAAATCCAAGCATTTATCAATAAATTTTAAATAATGATTCATCATAAATTATATAACCTAGAATAATTATAAGATCATTTATATCTATTTAATGTCACTAATAATATATATTAACAATTTTGTATGTTTAATCACATTTAAAACGAACTTCTATTCAGGAATGCAATTAAACGAATCATGAAAACCAAGGAAGAAAATGCTTCCAAAACAATAATATTGAACCTCTAAAACCCATAAAAGGGCCATGAATGAACCTAATAAGCTTATAATAAACAAATTACATTTATAGGAGGTTCTATATTTGTTAATTAATGAAGATAAATTTTATTATTCAGGTCATTAAAACAAATTAAGAACACACTCAAGCATACGGTATGGGGTTTCTCATCTCACTTCCATTTCTGTGATATTTCCATTGTTCGCCAATTATTTATTGTATTTTTTATATGTGTACTTCCATTTTATATATAATAAAATGATTATTTTTATATTAATTGTATTAAATGACTCATTTTAGGGTTATTAAGTTCGGGTCATATGATTCGACCGATTACATTGTGGTAAGAGACTTTGTCTCAACTACTATTTTATTGTGACTAACTTTGTATTGTGAACCTAAAAATCCTTATGTGGTGTACATACATCCCATTTGAGATCTATTTTCATTTGAAATTATATTTATATTAAATATCCATAATCTCGTATCATGGATATGTTTGTTGTCTAAACCGTATACCACTTTACATACGGTGTTTATTTGGAAAGTTATTTTAACTATGGAAATATTTATGAATCTTTATACTCTACTATATATGGATATTGTAAAGGAATATTTCACTTGTATTGAGTCAATGTATAAAGAATGGTTTGGAAATGAAGTGGAAGGTGGGGCCTGCTATAGCCCCTTGATTCATTGGCAGGTTTCATGAGACAAATCTGTAGGCGACAAACCCTTCGAGTTTGTTTCCAAAAATCAGATGGGTTTCTACCCACAAAACTAAACCATTTTAACAGTATTATGGTATCATTTTACTGATACATGATTTACAATTAATAATAAATCTCTTTATTCATTATCAATTGTTACTATCCATGAGGTTATCACTATGACAAAATCTATGGATGTAGTTTCAATCTCAGTTTATTAATGGTGTGAGTCTTTCATTTATTCACCATTCCATATTGACTATGTCAAAATTTTTATGATTAAATTATTATTTATTCATGATTCTGATATTTTTAACCCTTACTGATCATTTTATCTCACCCCTTTTAATTGTTTACCTTCAACAGGTGATGAAGAGGAGATCATTTATTAAGTTTCTTTGGATGCAGTTTTTAGTTTTTGGTATGTTTTGTATTTTGTAACCTTTTATAATATAATTTTACTTACATATATGTTTTGAGTTTCTTAAAGACTAATAAAATGATCATTCCTTCAGGATTTTCATTCCTTCTAACCATGTCAATATAACAAATAATTCACCGACTCTAGTCTAGAGGGGTCAGGGTGTTACAGTAAAGTTTAGTGTCTAAGAAATAAGGTTTATAATACATGAAAACATAAAACATTATTATATTACACATGAAAGGATTATTAAAGGTTCATCCTAAGTAAACATATTTCATCTCATAACCTTGGTACATACATTAAAGAAAATGGTGAGCAGAAGGCCCAGTAAGGGAAAACTTGTGAAACGATTTACAGGTGAACTTGAGTAATAACAATAAGAACTTGAGTAATATATTAAAGGAATGATAAATTTGAATATCATAATAATAATATCATGAATTATAACTTTAAATTTTGAATAATAATTTATATTTATACATTAATAATCATATCACCAAGGTCCATCCCCAAGGTGTCATTAAAATTACTAAGGTTATTCACCAAGGTATCGTAAAACTTTTCATCTCAAGAAATTAATTTATTTTCCCAATGCATTGTAGTGATATCATGGAACACCATTAATATGTATTTATTTTTATGTTACCCACATATATCATAATTAAACATTTAATAAATAACCTTGAGAGAATAAAAGAAATGGGTTTCATATCAAAATCATAGAGTTTTAAAAAGTGCTTAAAAACATGATCATTATTTCATTTAAAACCCACGAAAAGGGAATGAGGATTTTAAGTAAGTAAATTATTGAATAAAATAAATCATTTTTATGTATTTATGAATACACATGGTAATTAAAGTGGTTTTCATATTCACAAAATGAAAAGAAAATAATTTCTTCAGAAAAAGAGTGAGCTTTTGAGATAAAAATTATGCAGCATAATGGGTATGAAACATAGTTTTATAAAACATTAAAAAGAGAGGTGAAAGGGTCACCCATTAAAAAAATACTAATAATAATGTATAGGTATATAATAAAATGTAAATAAGAAGATGGCATGTAAATTTTTAAGACATAAAACATAAAAGAAAACATGAATGTAAAAGAGAAGTTGGAAATTCCCTTACCTTCAAGAGTAACTTCTAAAACTCTAAGATTGAGACCTGCGGGATTGAGGGAACCTTGAGAGAACTAATTTTGAGGTATAACTAGAATAAAATCATAAATTATGAATTTTTAATGATGATAAATTAAGGAATGGGTGGGTATATATAGTAAAATAGATGGAGTTTTTTTATTAATTCCAAATGACACCTCATTAGTGGTATTTGAAAAACCATGGGCTTCCCTGTGGTATTTTCCCTTGGTATTGGCTATTTGGGACACCTAATATAATATTTTAATCCATAAGCGTCTAAAATAATATAATCTTACTCATTACATCATTATAACATGGTGATGATGTCATTAAACATGCTGAAAACCCAAAACTGTATTTTTACTATTCATTGAAAATTCAACTATTTCAGAAAAATACTAAAAAATAAACCTAATAATTTCTCAATGTGTATAATTAAAAAATGAAATCCATTTTATAAAATTAATTGTATTTAATATTTAATTAAATAAATAAAATAATAATACTTAAATAATTATTTTTAAAACATTTATTTACTCATACCATGATATATTTATATCACATTACAATTTAAGATGAATAAAATATTTTTATACTTCCTTAAGTGAGGTTACTATTCCATTGGTAAAATTAACATTAATAATCATAAAATTATTATTCCAAATATTCAAGTTACTGTTCACCAAATAAATAAGTTGATTTTATTAGACTCTAAATATCTCCCTGATCGCAACCGTGTAAGTCCATTTTTCAAAAATCATTTCTTAGAAAAAGTTATTTAATAATAAAATATTTTTTACTATTCATAAAAAAATCTATTCAAAAAATACTATTTATAAAATTATTTACATCAAACAATATTCAACAAAAAAAATTGAAACTTCTTAGAAAACTTATAAAAATTCAGCCTAGATTAATTTTGACATTTGAAATTCAAAAAATGATTCTTATTTTACAATAATAATATTCTATGTATGAGAAATTTCTAAAAAATTACAATTTTTTCTTCTCAAATAAATTTATCAATTTTTTATTAATTAAACATATATTTTATTAAGAAAAGCTATTCTTACAATGGAAATGATGAAATAACAATTTTATTAAAACAAAGGGATTACATTTTAAGTGGCTAGTACCTTGATACATAACCCCTTTAAACAACTACATATGACCTATGGGTAAGGTGTGCAATGGTGATGGACTCTTGGGGTGGCTTGGATAACATTTCTTGAGTGGTAATTTATACCAACTTGAAATTATCCCATTGGAGATTTCATTCAAGCTTAACATGTTGAAGTTCAGCTTGGTCTTGGTCTAGAGCAAAGCCCAATGACACCACCTCCTTCCAAAGATCTAAAAAATGGACTTTGTATGGCCTGAGTCTACTAGATGAGGCCATCTATATTCTTTCTTAATTAATTAACCACTATCATTTCTATTTATAATCACAAATCTTAATGTTAAGAGTATATTTTACAACGGTCATATTGACCAACAGTCATATAAAAGTTAAAACTCAATGGTCACATTTCATTTATAATCACTTCATTAATAAATGGATATAGTTTTGTTGAGTAAAAACTAATATAACAAACATTTTTAGGAAACCATTATTATTCAAAAAATTTGGGTTGTTACATTCTTCCCCCCTTAAGAAATTATGTCCCCGAAATGTCAACTTGTTCTCTCAGTTGTTAAAAGGTGATGGTACTTCTGCTTTAGCTTGAGAAATTCCTTCTCTATTTTTGTTCTCACCAAATGATGGAAATACTTATGAATAATATCCATCTGAACTCTTCCCACTCCATAGCTTCAATCTCCTCTCTTGGCCTTATTTTTTTAAACAGTTCCCACCACTGATCAGCTACTCCCTCTAAGAGATAATTAACCAAGGCGACTTTCACTTCTTCTAAACTATAAAGTATGGAAAAGATCTTTTATATAGAGATTATCCACTATTCCATAATCAATGGGACATTAGGTCCACTGAACATTGGTGTTTATTGACATATAAAGGACTCAACAGAATTTTGTTCCCTTCTTAGTGAATTTAGTCTCTCATCTTGATTTATGTTATTTCCCATAACTTGATACATTTTATTCATCATTCTCATGAACGCTTTCTTTCTGGCTTCCATCAGAGGGTCATCAGCGCATGGTCTATTGGGGTCACCATTTGCACGGTTCCTCCTATTTCCCACCATTTCCTAAAAGAAGAAAATCATAGTGAGAAACTTCTTTCCTTTAAAAATTTTATAACTCTAAAAGATTTTTTTATATCTTAAAACATCATTCTTAAACACGTTATTCATAATCAATAATTACATTTTCTATAAATCCTTTATAATGGTTCATAAAAATGTTGTGATTAACCAAACATATCCCCCGTGACTATCGAACTAGAAGTAAAGAAAGTCCCATTTTCATGCACCAATTATCATTCAAGTCTAGCTCAAAGTGAGTTTTTTAGGTTTTACCCCTAGTTACAATTGTTCTAGAGCCACATACACTTGTTCGTATCTAGACATGAACTTATTTTTTCAGAAACCAATTACTTAATATTTCACTAAAATACCAAAAAATTTTCTTATATTAAATTTTTTTTATAGGTTTATTCCTAAATTTTTCATATCATAATTTCCAAAAATTACAAATCTATCATTTGATACCAATTATGGAATCCCACTTTTTTATTACATAACTTTACATGACATTTTACAAACAGAGGATCTTTTAAAGTTTAGCATCTTAGAAATAAGGTTCATAATACATGAAAACATACAAAATTATTCTATTACACAAGAAATTATTCTTAAATGTTAATCCTAAGTACACTTATTGCATCTCATAACCTGGGTACATACATCAATGGAAAGGGTGAGTAGAAGGCCCACTAAGGGAAAACATGTGAAATAGTTTACATGTGAACTTGAAAAATATCAATAAGAACATTAGGAATATCATAATGGAATGATAAATATTCATATAATAATAATATATTGAATAAAAACTTGAAAATGTGGCTACAACATTTAATTTATACATTCATAGGAATATCACCAAGTTTCATCACCAAGGTGTCATAAAAATTACCAAGGTTATTCACCAAGGTATCGTAAGACTTGTCATCTCTAGAGATTAATTTCTTTACCCAATGCATTGGACTTATATAAGGTCACACCGTTAATATGTATTTATTTTCATTTGATCTACATAGATAATAATCAAACATTTCATAAATAACCCATAGATAATAAAATAAAATGGGTTTCATATAAAAATCATAGCATTTTAAAAAGTGCTTGAAAACATGAATTATGTCATTTATGAACCAAGGAAAGGGAATGAGGGTTTCATGTATGTAAATTTCAGAATAAAATAAATCATTTTTATTTCTTGATGAATATACTGGGTAATGAAAGTGGTTTGGGTATCCACAAAAATAAAATAAAATAATTTCTTGAGAAAAGAGTGAGATTTTGAGACCAAAATTATGCACCATAACGGGTATGAAACATAGTTTTATAAAACATTAAAAAGAGAGGGTACAGGGATCACCCGTACTCATAATAAATTATAGGTATAGAATAAAATTTAAATAAGAACATTTTATGAAGTTTTAAAAGATATACCACATAATAGAGAACTTTAAAGGAAAAGGGAAGTTGGAAATTCCCTTACCTTGAAGAGTAACTTCTAAAACTCTAGGATCAGGACCTTGGGGACTTGATGTAACCTTCAGGAGAATCCTTGTGAGGTATAACTGTATTAAATTAGTGAAGGAATAATTTTAAATTAATATAAATGACATAATGAGTGGATATTTATAGTAAAAGAGATAGAGATAGTTCTTTATTAATTTCAAAGGACACCTCATTAGTGGTATTTGAAAAGCCATGGGCTTTACCAGGGTATTTGCCCATGGTATTGACCACTTTGGACAAAAAAACACCATATTACAATCCATAATAGTCTACTAGCATCTTTTCTTACTCATTACATCATTATGACATGGTTTTGATGTCATTAAACATACCAAAAACCCAAAAGTTTATGTTTACTATTCATCAAAAATTCATCTGTTTCAGAAAAATCCCAAAAATTCACCCTAACCATTTTTAAACATGTAGAATTCAAATATGAACTCAATTTTATAAAAATAAATTTTATTTTATATTTAATTAAATAAATAAAATATTAATACTTAACTACTAATTTTTAAAATGTTTTTTTTACTTATACTATAATATATTCATATCACATTACCATTTAAGATGACTAAAATATATTTATACTCCATTAGGTGAGGTTACTATGAAATTGGTCAAATTATCATTTGTAAGGGTAAAATTACTATTTCAAAGGGTCATGTTACAATTCATCAAAAAAATAAGTTGACCATATTAGACTCTAAATATCTCCCTGATCACAACTGTCTAAGTCTATTTTTCGAATATCATTTCACAGAAAAAGTTATTTAATAATAAAATATTTTATTACTATTCATAAAACACTCTCCATCCAACAATATTCATCAAAAAAATTGAAATTTCTTATAAAACTTCAAAAAATTCATCCTAGATTAATTTTGACATTTGAAATTCGAAAACTAATGTCCATTTTACCATAATAATATACTATGTATCAAAAAGCTCTTAAAATTAAAATTTTTTACTTCTAAAATCAATTTATCAAATTTTAATTAATTAAACATATATTTTATTAAGTAAATCTATTCTTAAAACGTAAATTATGAAGTTAAAATTTTATTAAAACAAATGGATTACATTTTAAGTAGTTATGGACTTGACACATAACCCATTAAATAACCTGCATACGACCTTAGGGTAAGGTGTGAGATGGTGATGGACTGTTGGGGTGGCTCAGATAACATTTCCTAAGTCAAAATTTCCACCAACTTGAACGTATCCCATAGGCGATTTTGTTCGAGCTTAACAAGTTGAAGTTCAGCTTGGGCTTGATCTAGAGTAAATCCTAGTGACACCACCTTCTTCCCAAGATCTAACAAATGGGATATGTATGGCCCGAGTATACTAGATGATTCCATCAACTCCAGTTTCTGCATTAATTAACCATTATCATTTCTATTTATAATCACTAATCATAATGTTAAGAGTATAGTTTCCAACGGTCATATAACAGTCAAAACCCAATGGTTTCATTTCAATTATACTCACCTCATTAAAAAGGGGATATATTTTTTATGAGTAAAAAAAAATATAACACACATTTTTATTAAACCATTATTATTCAAAAAGTTTGGTTTGTTATAGGACTTATATAACATGTACTAACACTCACTTGGGGAAGGGAGGGCACAATAAATTCTAGACGGGAGTGAGGTGGAGGAGTGGTCAATTGAGGGGGGTCCATATTAGCATGGCTATGCAAAGAATCAAAAGCTGTTAGTGTACCTATGCGAAGAATAATAAGGTAGGATAAAGCAACATGGAGCACTACTTGGGGGACTATGAAATAAATTCATACAATCCTAGAGGGCCACATGGGAGAGGGATTCATGAAGTAGAAGTCCTTGATAAAAGGGGATTCGCAAAGATCTGGTTCTTCTTAAAGAGGAGGAGCTTCGAGAAGAAAGGTTCTTTTTGAATTATGGTAAAAATGGCATCTATGAAGGTAGGAGCTTCGTGAATTATTGAAACCCATTCGAGGCATGGATTCTACATGTGCTAGGAGGGTGATTCGAAAAGTCTGAATGCTCTGTGATGTCTTAAGTGCCTAAAAGGGACTCCTACCTTCACAGTGGTCATAAGACTTCATGAAGGGAATCCCCACTTAATGTTTAGGGAAATCAAAACAAAGGGAAATTTTATTGGCATTGCTCAAATACCTTGGGTAATTCATTTTTTGTCTAGTTAGTAGAGAAAAGGTAGCATCGTGGCCAATGAGCCCATACCCGAGTGGTAAGGGCTCTTTCTCGCCATCCAAGAGACCCAAGTTCAAAACTGGGTGGAGGCGAAGTTTTTGTACTGTAGAAGTATTGTAGAAGGTACTATAGCAGGTATTGTTTAGTGTTGTAGAAGCCAGAACTATTCACCTGATTTGGGCCTTCGTGTCACCGGTTTGGGCCTATGGGTATCAAGGGCCTTAGAGCCATCAAATGCCTTCGGGCCACAGGGGCTTCAGGTCACAAAGACCATGGAGTAGCCCAGTTCCCACAGAGCAGGCCCCAGATGAGGATCAGAGAAACAAGAGTCGCAGTCACTAGAAGTAGAGCTAACCGGATTGGAAGAATGAGAGGGTATGGTAACCGCCATCGGGACTAGGCACCGTGAAGCTTTGTATGGGGCAATGATAGAATATCATCAATTCAAGGTGGGGAACTATGAGATCAATGATGCAGAATATGGGGAGGGGCGGTGTTTATGGGCTAGGCTTACGCGTCATGTATTAGGCATGGTATGCCTCTGGGCCTTTGGGTCATGTATTGCAGGTCATGTCAGGCCTTGGGCCTTGGGCCTATGGGTCATTTACGGGTTCCCCTTCAACCCTTAAAATGGGGATTATCCATAATAAAATAAAAAATAAGGCCTTCGGGCCATTCAAGATGAAAAGGTAGCATCATGAAATGAGAGCTCAGAAGTCAAAATGTCTGGGTAGAGATCCTTTGAGGAGGTTGATCTATATATTTATAGGCATCATGTATCACAATTATTAGAGGTGAGTCACAAATAAAATGGTTCTTCGTGGTCAGATATGGAACCATTGGACTTGAAGAGGCTCCTGCTACTACTCAATGGCCATCGAGGTGCTCATCAGACTCGTCGAGGCATTTTTCACTACTCTGCAGTGGTCGCAGTGCTCGTCGGAGTCACAGAGGCGAGGGTCTTTTCAATGGAGCTTCGAAAATAAAAACCTTTAGTGATTTTTGTGATTTTTTTGGGTTGATTTATATCCCAAATGGTTTCAGTGGCCCACTATCTATCTTGGGATAATATTTCAATGCCAACAAAGATCATGGTACATCTTGGTACTTCCATGATGGATAGATAAATTGATCATTGTACATTATCCAATATCTCCATCTTTATCTTGGGTGATGCATGCACACAACAAATCATTATAAACTGAATCACTCCATCATCATTGATGTGGAGCTGATGTATATTTACTTCCTTTAATATATTCACCGGTATTTGTAACTCCAGATCATCCCTTTGTGCCTACCTGATCTTCTCTTGGATAGATGTTTGGGAAATCATTTGTGAAAGGTAGTATGAATTATTTTAAATTATGATTTTTAAATCCTTTATTTTCATATCCATGATGATAGTGTGTTTCCCAATCCATATCATGGATTGAGTAACAAGTTTTTTTCTGCTAAGAGCATCAACTACCTTGTTCACCTTTCCCAAATGGTAGGGAATAGAGAAATCATAGAACTTTATTAGCTATAAAAATATTATTTTATGCATGTTGAGGTCATTATATGTGAATATATAATTTATAATCTTGTGACCAGTATATATTTCACACTTCTCACCATATAGGTAGTTCTACCAGGTTTTCAAGGAAAAAAGTATAGCCACTGGCTCTAGATCATGCGGAAGGTTGTTCTGCTCATGGATCTTTAACTATTGTAAGGAATATTGTAACGCCCCGACCCTAGTTACCCAGAGTCGGTGCATTATTACATAACATTGGAATGATCACAAGAAAGATCAAATCTCAAAAGACCGATTGGTTTAGTAGCCTTGGAAACACTAGATATATTCATAAGTTTTACATTACATCATAAAATGAAAAACTACTACAACAACATAATGTCTCCATAATCCACACTCATATCCCCACATAATATCCCTGCAGGTCATTCATAATTTACTTCTTCACTTCCTGGGAAAAATAAAACATAGAAAAGGGGTGAGCTCAAATGCCCAGTAAGGATAACAATATAGCGGAAACTTTCATAAATAAGAATAAATATTTAAGGCAATGTATAACTAAAACAAAAGCCTTTCAAACATGAACTTTCAACATGGTATGGCATAAATAAAATGAAATAATGCCATTTACTTATTCACATGGTTATTCTACTAATCGAATAATCACATGCAAAATCAATAACAACTTTCATAATGATGGAATGCATAATGCCAGACTATCATAACCACATAGCCAAGGCCTTGTGCCAAGACTAAAAAAAATAAGATTTTGTCAAGGCCTTGTGCCAAGACACTAGTTTGTCTCATGAGACCTACCGATGCATCGAGGAGCTATAGCGGGCTCCACCCGTCACATATTAAGTCCAATTCATTCCCATATGAAAAGGTTTAAACATAACATAAACATTCGAATTAAAACTAGCATACGAAATGTCAATAATTTCACCATAAACTATGAATGGTATAAAAATAGGACATCCACAGTCAAACATATCACAAAACCTTCAATACAATATAGAAGTTTTGTATCATAATAAATCAACTTCAAATAATCTTAAAATCCATCAAAGGATGTTGACATAGATGAAATCAAAATTATTTTTAAAGAAATATCTCCTTTTATTTTGAATTCATTTAAGATCCATATAAAATAAAACATTTTCTTTGAAAATATTCTTATAAGCTTGTATGGGAAGCTTTTAAGATTTTATAACGGCGGAAAATAGCCGCACCCGCCGTATAAGTTAAAAATAACATTCTTACCTTAATTCTGTCGAAAAGGTTAAGAAGGACCTTGTTTTGAAAACGACGGAAAGATTCCTTTATAAACCTCTTATAAAAAGTCAAACAAGGGTATAAATGACTTTAACCCATATTCTTTTAAATAATAAATATGTTTTGAAATACATTTCGAAGAAATATGGTTGTGGATGATAAAGAAATCCCAGTAGATTATTACGTATAAACAACCTCGGATAATGAAGAGATTGTGAAATAACCCTTACCTTGTACTTTTCCTTGGTTGGGGTAGGTTAACCTCCTGTATAATGGTGAAATAATTGTTATTAAATTATAAAGGAATCATATACATTAATATGATATCATATATGATCTTTTAATATTGATTTTATAATAATATCTTAGTATTATCGTTGTTTCGGGTGTTAACTTACTTGTTTTCTTTTATATGTTTTGTTACGTAAGACTTGTTTGTAAAGGATAGGTTTTATATTATTCATATACAGAATGATATCAAGTCCTTAAACATCATTTTTTAAATCATCAAATGATAATTAAACTTGAATGGATACGATGGAGAATGAATCTCATCGCGTTCGTGGAGACGGTAGTCCGTACGTACGCACGAGCGACAATATCATTATTTTGATATTAAAATAATATATAAATGGATGGTATATCATATATACAGAATCAATAACATGTTATATTTATTATTTACATGAGTTACACATCATTATTATACCCATCCAAATAATAATATATTGAATAACAATTACACCACGACGTGGAGACGGTAAGCCGTACGTACGCACGTATGGTGACATGTTATTCAAAGGGTGGATAGAATACTGAATATGGTTGTACCATATTTATAATAACATCACAGTATATGTGAGATACTGTAGTTATTATTTTATAATGGTAAGAACAAATAAAGAAGAAGTGGAAGAAGAAAGGAACTTGAAAGGGGGTGGTGAAAACATTACCTCTTCTTCGGGTTCTTCCTTTTTATTTGATCAAAAGGGCTCCTTAGGTTGGCTTTCTGATCAAACTAAGGCCCCTAGGTTGTAGTGAGGGAATTTGGGAGAGTATTTGGGCAGAGTTTGGCCGAACCAAAAGGCTTTGAAGGTGTGAAGAAATGAGAAGGAGGAGTGCCCTTTTATAAGAGGGGTGAGGGGCACCTTTGGAAAAGCTAGAAATATTAATTTATAATAAATTCATATTTGGTTTCTAATGGATCCAAAGTTTATTATTAAAAGGTTAAGGTGGGGATGGGTCTAAAACAACTCAACCAATAGAATTTATATAGGTTTGGGTACTTATATTAACCTTATCTTTAAGTATTAACTCTAAGTTAATTAGTTTCACTTTTACAATGTCTCTTTGTATTTTTATATAATATGGTTAATAAACTTACTACATACATCCAAGAGACCCCCAAGTGGTACATTAATAATGAAACTATCATGATATAAGTCTCTTGGCCAAACATTAGATTTTTAGGAATTTAATATCAATTAATAATATAATATTTGTTTTAAGAACTCTTTTATGTCAATTTTGACACTATTCAATAGTTGATTTTTGTGAAACTCATAACAGATTGATTACTTCGAAAAAAGTCAATTAAATCAATCCTAATATATCATATTATCCAAGAAAATTAGTTTAATTCATTAAAAGTTTCATATTATATTTATTTGGGTATTTATAATATCAATTATTTTAATTTTTCACTATTATAGCAATTACTGCATCATCATTGTGTCATAAATAAAATAAATTATTTAATGTCTAAAAATTATAAATAAAATATAATTATGTAGGAAATCGTTTTATCTTTCTAATTAATATATATAATCTAAAATCCAACATATAGAACCCTAGGTAACAATTGTTTTGCTAAAAGATATATGCTTGTGTCATTTTTGTATTCATTTTATCTTAATTAAAATAAAGTGTCATTATCACTTACAAGTGGATCCATGGGGTCCCAAAATAGACCCAAAGATGTCCATGGTCGACCATGTATCAACCAATAGGGTTAAGACACGTTTTAGGGTAATTTAGTATTATTATAATATTGTTTTTTTTAACCCTTAATTACCGGATTTACCCTTAACCATGGTAAATAAAATATTTACCGCAGTAATTATTCAAAATGTATAAAAATAAAAGTTACCTATTTACACAATTTGAACATCCTGATTCCAAATATGGAATCCATTTTCCTAAATTCAAAACACAGAAGTGGCAGAAATTAATTTAAAATTAATTCCCGCTGTCAAAACAAAAAGCGTGTTTTTAAGAGATAATAACTATCAAAAGATTGACACTTGTTTATGATCGGTTTAATTGTAAAATTATGTCTAATGACCAACATTATATTAAATGGTAAAAATATATTCTAAATATACTTTAAAACTACTAAAATTCATAATTTATCACTATTAATTATTTTGATTAAAAAATTTGTTTTTAATTAAAATTTAGTAATTTTCACTATTCATCAAAATATGAAAGTTATCCGAAAAGTACCAAAATTTTACCTTAGGCTAAATTAGATATTCTGAATCCAAAAATGAAGTCCATTTTTAAATATAAAATATATATAATTTTAAAAAGTAGGTATTACTATTCATAACGGCAAGTTTAATTGGTTATGGTGTGTTAGAACTCGGTGTTGCGTACAACACATGCTATCACATTATTCAATGAGAAGCATACCGTAGAAGCTTGGGGTGTTACATTCTCCCCTCCTTCAAATAATTTCATCCTCAAAATTTCTAGAATACTACCACATGAAAAGTCACTGGTGGTTCTTCATCATAAGTTCCTCGGGTTCCCACGTTGCCTCTTCCATCTTATGGTTTCTCCACAAAACTTTTACCAGACGCGTCGTCCGGTTTCTCAGTACTTGTTCTCTTGTATCAAGAATCCTGATGGGCTCTTCGCAATAATACAGATCGGGTTCCAGTTCTAATTCCTCGTAAGTGAGTACATGCGTTGGGTCAGGCATGTATTTCCTCAACAGAGATACGTGGAACACATCGTGAACTTTAGAGAGACTTGGCGGCATTACCAATCGGTAAGCTACAACCCCAATTCGCTCTAGAATTTTGAAGGGTCCGATGTACCTGGGACTCAATTTACCTTTCTTACCAAAACATATGACTCCCTTCCATGGAGATACCTTCAGGAAAACATGATCACTGACTTGAAATTCCAAATCCTTCCTTCGATTATCGGCATAGCTCTTCTGCCTACTTTGAGCCGCTCTGATGTGATTTTGGATTACCTTCACCTTTGCCATCGTTTCCTCCACCAGTTCTGGACCTACAAGTTTTCTTTCACCGACGTCATCCCAACAGGTTGGTGTACGACATCTCTTTCCGTATAACGCTTCATATGGTGCCATCTGAATACTCGAATGGAAGCTATTGTTATAGGAAAACTCTACCAGAGGTAAATATTGATCCCACATACCCTGAAAGTCAAGTGAGCAAGATCTCAACATGTCTTCTAAGGTTTGAATAGTCCGTTCTGATTGTCTGTCTGTCTGAGGGTGGTAAGAAGTGCTCAAATTAAGTTCAGTATCTAGGGATTTCTGAAGACTTTTCTAGAATCTTGAAGTAAAACGGGGATCACGATCATAAACAATCGATAGGGGTACTCCATGAAGTCTCAAAACTTCATTAATATATATTCTTTCTAGACATTCCAGGGGTAGATCTTCTCTTATAACAAGAAAATTTGCTGACTTGGTAAGACGATCAACAATAACCCATATTGCGTCGTTCCTTCTAGGAGTCTTTGGTAGCCCCATGACAAAGTCCATCGTAATATTGTCTCATTTCCACTCCGGTATGGGAAGAGGTTGCATGACTCCTCCAGGCTGTTGCCTTCCAGCTTTCACTTGTTGACAAACCATACATCTTGACACAAAATCAGCAATCTCCCTCTTCATGTTGTCCCACCAAAAATGTTCCTTCAAATATCTATACATTTTGGTGCTCCCAGGGTGTATAGAGAAATTGGAACTATGAGCATCATCCAGCAATTCCCTTTTTAGATCAGGTATATCGGGAACACAAAGTCTCTTCCCAAATTTGAAAATTCCATCTTCATACACAAAGTCTCTCAATCTCCCATCATTCACGGCTTTAATCTTCTTTTGAAATTCTTCATCATCAGTCTGATTACTCTTAATCCTTTCTATTAAAGATGGTTTGGCAACCATTTGAAAAAGAAATGATGTTTCGCCTTCCCTGGTTATTCCCATGTCCATCTTCACTAGATCCATGAAAATTGGATCCCTTTCAATTCTCATATTGTTCAAAACTCCATGGTCTTTTCTACTCAAAGCATCTTCCACCTTGTTTGCTTTCCCCGGGTGGTAGTGTATCGTGCAATCATAATCCTTGAGTAATTCAAGCCATCTCATTTTCCTCATGTTGAGTTCTTTTTGTGAGAAAATATACTTCAAACTCTTGTGATCAGTATAAATCTCACATTTTTCACCATAGAGGTAGTGCCTACATATCTTCAAAGAAAAGATCACAGCTGCTAACTCGAGATCATGAGTAGGATAGTTTTGTTCATTAATTTTCAACTGTCATGATGCATAGGCAATAACTCTATCATTCTGCATAAGGACACATCCAAGTCCTTTCTTCGATGCATCACTATAAATAACGAACCCATCATTCCCCGATGGTAGATTCAATATAGGAGCGTTGACTAATCTTCTCTTCAGTTCTTCGAAACATTCTTCACACTCTTTTGTCCAAACAAATTTAACCCCTTTACGTGTGAGCTTCGTTAATGGGTTAGCCAATCGGGCAAAATTCTGGACGAAACGTCGATAATAACCTGCCAAACCAATAAAACTACGTACCTCAGTTATACTCGTAGGTGCTGGACATTCTTGGATTGCCTTGGTCTTAGAAGGATCAACAGATATTACATCTTTAGAGAAAATATGGCCAAGAAAAGAAATCTCCTGAAGCCAGAATTCACACTTGCTAAACTTCCCATATAATTCATGCCTCCTCAGAGTCTTCAAGATAATGCGCAAGTGATTTTCATGATCTTCGTAGGTTTTGGAGTATACCAAGATATCATCAATAAATACCACCAAAAATTCATCGAGATACTCCTTGAAAACTCTATTCATCAGATCCATGAATACAGAGGGTGCATTAGTCAATCCAAATGGCATTACGGTAAACTCGTAATGCTCGTACCTGGTTCGAAATGCTGTCTTCGGAATGTCTTCTTTCTTCACACACAACTGATGGTATCCAGATCGAAGGTCAATCTTTGAAAAGTGTTGAGCTCCATGCAGTTGGTCAAATAAATCATCAATGCGAGGTAGGGGATACTTGTTCTTTATCGTTATAGCATTGATCTCCCTGTAGTCGATACATAACCTCATAGATCCATCTTTCTTTTTAACAAAAAGAACAGGGGCTCCCCATGGAGAAACACTAGGGCGAATAAATCCTTTATTACTCAATTCCTCTAGTTGTTTCTTTAGTTCGACTAACTCTACAGTAGCCATTCTGTAAGGGGTCTTCGATATAGGCCTTGATCCAGGAATTAAATCAATGGAAAACTCAACTTCTCTTTCTGGAGGATGTCCAGGTAAATCTTCCGGAAATACATCTATAAATTCTTTCACAACAGGTACATCCTCTCTTTGAACATTCCTTTCCTCACCAACAGTTATTTAATTCTCTTCCTCCCCAATAATTGAATTAAGTTGAGCTACTGGGGGTGGATCTAAATAAGAATTAGGTGGTGACGATTCTGCTCTAAAGATAAGGTGTTCCTTATCATTATCATCAAGAATCGTAACCTCTTTCTTCTTACAATAAATCTTCGCATCATAGTCCAAAAGCCAGTCCATACCGAGGATTATGTCAAACTCAATCATAGGTATGACGATGAGATCAGCAGATAACGAACATTTATGTGCTCTAATGGGGACTGATTCACAAAATTTTGTTGCAATGATACTTCCCTTAGGAGTTTTAACTAACAACTCCCTTGTTAAATCAAATTGGAAATATCTAATTTTCTTAGAAAACTGGGAAGATATGAAACAATGCGATGATCCAGAATCAAATAATGCATTTTCTAAACTTGAGGAAACCATTAAATTACCTTCCACCACGTCTTTCGAAACTTCTACCTCAGCAATAGTGATAGCATAAGCTTGGCCTTGATCCCTTGGCCTTTTCTGAGGTATGTTCTCCTGATGCTTAGGACATTCATTCGCATAATGTCCCATCTCCCTGCAATTGTAGCACTGAACGTTGGTGGCTTCCTTCTTCCCTTTGCAATCACGAGCTTGGTGGCCTTTTTCACCACACTTGTAACAGACTCTCATTCCCTTCAAGCAAGCACCGGGGTGTTTCTTCCCACATTTACCACATGATGGATATTCAACCTTTCCTTTCTTCCCCTTATTTCCATTCCCAGATTGATCAGCAAGCCTCTTCTTCTCTTGCTTTGCTTTAAAGTCATAAGACTTAGAAAATTCCTTTTCGGTCTTGATAGCACATGAGACAATGTCTTCGTACGATGAAAAGGATTGTGAGACTAATGCTCGACGGAGAAATGGTTTTAACCCATCAAAGAAATGATCAATCTTACTTCTTTGGATACGTATATAATCACCAGCGTACCTTGATAACCTTGTAAAGTTAGCCTCATACTTTGTGACATTCTCATCCTCCTTCTGTCTCAGACTTAGAAATTGCCTTTCCATATCTGCTCGATGGTCGCGAGGAAAGTATTTTTCTAAAAACAGATCTTTGAACTCCCTCCATTCCATATTTGATACTTCATCATCTTCCTTCGTATTTTTAATCAATGACCACCATTGATCAGAATCTCCAGTGAGGCGGTAAACTGCCATGATAACTTTTTCCCTTTCACTGCTCCCCAAAGCCTGAAATATTTTCTCTAGGGAATTTATCCACTGCTCGGCTACTAAGGGATTTGTATTCCCATTGAACTTTGGTGGTTGTTTCCTCATGAATCTATCTAACATTGATCCTCCATGCTGCGGATCAGGGTGCTCCATACGGGTAAGGTTATTATTCATAACCTGAGTAAGTTGTCCCAGTATGGTGATTAGCTGATCGGCACCAGTTGCATCACCAGCCCCACTATAATTATCTTGAGCAGGAGGGAAATCCCTACATGGAGTGCGTGCATTGATACGGTTTCCATTTCTTCCACTAGACTCCATTTCTAAACAATGGCATAAACTAGATCAGTTTATGAATCAAAATACATAATCCCATACTTATAAAACACTTAACATAAATTGAACTATTTATGGATATAATCCATAATCATAAAAATGTTTTCTTTGAGGAAGTATGTACTCATAAACCCTTCATAATGATTTGTAAAGAAAATGAGAGTTATCCTAAGCATATCCCCCGGGAATGTCGTAACCAAGAGTGCAGCAAGGCCCGTTGTCATGCACCAGTTCCCGTTCGAGTCTAGCTCAAAGCGGTGTTTTCGGGTTTTACCCCTAGGTACATCTGTGCCAGAGCCGCCTCTACCTGCTCGTATCCAGACAGGGATGTATTGCTCAGAAAACTCACAAAATCTCTACAATACCAAAATTCTAGGAAGTTCTTCTATACTAATCCTCAAAGTTCATCTTAGGTCTACGTGCTCTAATCAGAGTTTATCTAAATCTAGCTTCCAAGGTTTGTACTAAACTTCCTCTGATAACAACTATAACGCCCCGACCCTAGTTACCCAGAGTCGGTGAATTATTACATAACATTGGCATGATCACAAGAAAGATCAAATCTCGAAAGACCGATTGGTTTAGTAGCCTTGGAAACACTAGATATATTCATAAGTTTTACATTACATCATAAAATGAAAAAATACTACAACAACATAATGTCTCCATAATCCACACTCATATCCCCACATAATATCCCTGAAGGTCATTCATAATTTACTTATTCACTTCCTGGGAAAAATAAAACATAGAAAAGGGGTGAGCTCAAATGCCCAGTAAGGATAACAATATAGCAGAAACTTTCATAAATAAGAATAAACAGTTAAGGCAATGTATAAATAAAACAAAATCCTTTCAAACATGAACCTTCAACATGGTATGGCATAAATAAAATGAAATAATGTCATTTACTTATTCACATGGTTATTCTACTAATCGAATAATCATATGCAAAATCAATAACCACTTTCATAATGATGGAATGCATAATGCCAGACTATCATAACCACATAGCCAAGGCCTTGTGCCAAGACTAAAAAAAATAATATTTTGTCAATGCCTTGTGCCAAGACACTAGTTTGTCTCATGAGACCTACCGATGCATCGAGGAGCTATAGCGGGCTCCACACGTCACATATTAAGTCCAATACATTCCCATATGAAAAGGTTTAAACATAACATAAACATTCGTATTAAAACTAGCATACGAAATGTCAATAATTTCACCATAAACTATGAATGGTATAAAAATAGCACATCCACAGTCAAACATATCACAAAACCTTCAATACAATATAGAAGTTTTTTATCATAATAAATCAACTTCAAATAATCTTAAAATCCATCAAAGGATGTTGACATAGATGAAATCAAAATTCTTTTTAAAGAAATATCTCCTTTTATTTTGAAATAATTTAAGACCCATATAAAATAAAACATTTTCTTTGAAAATATTCTTATAAGCTTGTAAGGGAAGCTTTGAATATTTTTTATAATGGTGGAAAATAGCCGCACCCGCCGTATAAGTTAAAAAAAACATTCTTACCTTTATTATGTCGAAAAGGTTAAAAAGGACCTTGTTTTGAAAACGACGGAAAGATTCCTTTATAAACCTCTTATAAAAAGTCAAACAAGGGTATAAATGACTTTAACCCATATTCTTGTAAATAATAAATATGTTTTGAAATACATTTCGAAGAAACATGGTTTTGGATGATAAAGAAATCCCAGTAGATTATTACGTATAAACAACCTCGGATAATGAAGAGATTGTGAAATAACCCTTACCTTGTACTTTTCCTTGGTTGGGGTAGGTTAACCTCCTGTATAATGGTGAAATAATTGTTATTAAATTATACAGGAATCATATACATTAATATGATATCATATATGATCTTTTAATATTGATTTGATAATAACATCTTAGTATTATCGTTGTTTCGGGTGTTAACTTACTTGTTTTATTTTATATGTTTTGTTACGTAAGACATGTTTGTAAAGGATAGGTTTTATATTATTCAAATCCAGATTGATATAAAGTCCTTAAAAATCATTTTTTAAATCATCAAATGATAATTATACTTGAATGGATACGATGGAGAATGAATCTCATCGCGTTCGTGGAGACGGTAGTCCGTACGTACGCACGAGCGACAATATCATTCTTTTGATATTAAAATAATATATAAATGGATGGTATATCATATATACAGAATCATTAACATGTTATATTTATTATTTACATGAGTTACACATCATTATTATACCCATCCAAATAATAATATATTGAATAACAATTACACCACGACGTGGAGACGGTAAGTCGTACGTACGCACGTATGGTGACATATTATTCAAAGGGTGGATAGAATACTGAATATGGTTGTACCATATTTATGATAACATCACAGTATATGTGAGATACTGGAGTTATTATTTTAGAATGGTAAGAACAAATAAAGAAGAAGTGGAAGAAGAAAGGAACTTCAAAAGGGGTGGTGAAAACATTACCTCTTCTTCGGGTTCTTCCTTTTGATTTGATCAAAAGGGCTCCTTAAGTTGGCTTTCTGATCAAACTAAGGCCCCTAGGTTGTAGTGAGGGAAGTTGGGAGAGTATTTGGGCAGAGTTTGGCCGAACAAAAAGGCTTTGAAGGTGTGAAGAAATGAGAAGGAGGAGTTCCCTTTTATAAGAGGGGTGAGGGGAACCTTTGGAAAATCTAGAAATATTATTTTATAATAAATTCATATTCGGTTTCTAATGGATCCAAAGTTGATTATTCAAAGTTTAATGTGGGTATGGTTCGAAAACAACTCAACCAATAGAATTAATACCGGTTTGGGTACTTATATTAACCTTATCTTTAAGTATTAACTCTAAGTTAATTAGTTTCACTTTTACAATGTCTCTTTGTATTTTTATATAATATGGTTAATAAACTTAATACATACATCCAAGCGACCCCCAAGTGGTCCATTAATGATGAAACTATCATTATATAAGTCTCTTGGTCGAACCTTAGATTTTTAGGAATTTAATATCAATTAATAATATAATATTTGTTTTAAGAACTCTTTTATGTCAATTTTGACACTATTCAATAGTTGATTTTTTTGAAACTCATAACAGATTTATTACTTCTAAAAACGTCAATTAAAGCAATCCTAATATATCATATTATCCTATAAAATTAGTTTAATTCATTAAAAGTTTGATATTATATTTATTTGGGTATTTATAATATCAATTATTTTAATTTTTCACTATTATAGCAAATACTTCATCATCATTGTGTCATAAATAAAATAAATTATTTAATGTCTAAAAATTATAAATAAAATATAATTATGTAGGAAATATTTTTATCTTTCTAATGAATATTTATAATCTAAAATCCAACATATATAACCCTATGTAACAATTGGTTTTCTAAAAGATATATGCTTGTGTCATTTTTGTATTCATTTTATCTTAATTAAAATAAAGTGTCCTTATCACTTACAAGTGGATCCATGGGGTCCCAAAATCGACCCAAAGATGTCCATGGTCGACCATGTATCAACCAATAGGGTTAATACACGTTTTAGGGTAATTTATTATTATTATAATATTGTTTTTTTTACCCTTAATTACCGGATTTACCCTTAACCATGGTAAATAAAATATTTACTGCAGTAATTATTCAAAATGTATAAAAATAAAAGTTACCTATTTACACAATTTTAACATCCTGATTCCAAATATGGAATCCATTTTCCTAAATTCAAAACACATAAGTGGCAGAAATTAATTTAAAATTAATTCCCGCTGTCAAAACAAAAAGCGTGTTTTTAAGAGATAATAACTATCAAAAGATTGACACTTGTTTATGTTCGGTTTAATTGTAAAATTATGTCCAATGACCAACATTATATTAAATGGTAAAAATTTATTATAAATATACTTTAAAACTACTAAAATTAATGATTTATCACAATTAATTATTTTGATTAAAAAAGTTGTTTTTAATTAAAATTTAGTAATTTTCACTATTCATCAAAATATGAAAGTTATCCGAAAAGTACCAAAATTTCACCTTAGGCTAAATTAGATATTCCGAATCCAAAAATTAAGTCCATTTTGAAATATATAGTATATATAATTTTAAAAAGTAGGTATTACTATTCATAACGGCTAGTTTAATTGGTGATGGTGTGTTAGAACTCGGTGTTGCGTACAACACACGCTATCACATTATTCAATGAGAAGCGTATCGTAGAAGATTGGGGTGTTACAAATATGTTATCACTTTATCACTCTTTTGGTATAAATAACCCAACCCTTTCTTTCAATAATTATTCTATTTATCAAAAATTTCTCCACTTGTTGATAGTGAGGGTATAGGTGTAGTGATTATCCTCTTCTTTATCTCATTGAAGCTTCCCTTGCATTCTTTTATCCAGAAAAACTTTACCACTTTCCATGTTAACATAGTTAGTGGGATAGAAAATCACGAGGACTTTCTCCAAAACATTTATAGTACCCTGTTGATCCAATAAAACTATGGATTTCCATGGAACAAATGGGTTTGGTTCATTCCTTAATTGCCTTTATTTTTGAAGGGTCTATAGAAATTACCTCACTTGTGATCATGTGTCCCAAAAAAGTGACTTCTGCATCCAAAATTAACACCTTTTGAACTTAACATATAATTTAGTCATCCTTAATGTCTTCATAAAGATCCTTATATGTTCTTCATGTTCCTATTTTATTTTATAGTAAATGAGAATATCATCAATAAACACTACCACAAAGTTTTCAAGGTAGTGTCTAAGGAATTTATTCATCAAATCGATGAAAAGTTTAGGGGTATTAGTAAGTTTTAAGGGAATTATAAAAAACTTATAGTCCCCATAACTTGTATAGAAAGCAGTCTTCTAAATATCTTCATTCTTCACCTTAAGTTGATGATATCCATAACAATGATTTTCCTTTGATAAGTATTGATATCCTCATAGCTGATCAAACAACTCATAAATCCTTGAAAAAATGATACTTATTCTTTATAGTGATCTTATTGAGCTCCTATTAACTGATATACAACTAAAATGGTCTATCCTTCTTCTTGAAAAAAGAGTATTAGTGAACCCCCAGGTGATGCACTAAGGAGTATGAACCCTTTATCCAAGTGCCCTAGAAGCTGCTTCTTTAACTTCTCTAATTTGATGGGGGCCATCCTTTAGGGAAATTTTGAGATAGGAGTGGATCTTGGTATAAGTTCTATTAACAACTCTACCTCATGATCTGGGAGAAACCTAGGTAGCTCTTTAGGAAGTACATCACTATATTCCCTCACAATGGTTGTTTCCTCAATGTTGATACCTTACTTTTACTCAACCATTTGTGTATGGTATGCTTAAACATATGGTATCAACACCAACACCATTGAGGGATTTTCCAATAGAGATTCATGATCTTATTTTCATTTATAGAGGATCTTGGGTTGGTTTGGAATGTGAAAATATATTTCCTTTTCTGGATAGTTGATGTGTTCTCTATATAAGAAGATCCAATCCATGACAAATATTGAATTGAATTCCACCAAGGGAAGTGTTATGAGACTCACTGGAATAATCTTCCTGCATACTCTAATAGGAGAAGAGTCCAACACTTGGGTTACAATGATGGAACCACAAGGTGTTTTTATAGATATCTAAAATTCGAGGTAATAGGGATTCGATTCAATAGTTATATCAAACATTCAATATATAAATGAATTCATAGAACTAGAATCAAATTACACTTTTTCGATTCTTGATTGAATTGTAAGTTTTCCTTGTACAACATCATTTTCTTTCACCAATTCAACAATAGTGATTGAATAATATTTTCATTGATCTTTTTTCTTTGTTGTACACTAATGTTGATTAACCTCAAGGAGTCAAGGTTTAGTGAATTATCTTTCATAGAATCCTTGATCCAAACAATTTAAGCATTGAACCATGGGTGGTTCTCTCCTTTCCTCAATTATGTTTCCATGCTTCTTTATGTCTCTCTAAATTTAATATTCTTGGTATAATTCTATCCCACACATGAAGAATTTCCCCATACCTTTGAATAAATTCCCATGATGTTTCTTAATAAATTTTTAACACAGGGGTGGTTCGCTCCTCTTTACTCTTTTTCATATGACCCACCAAATTGAAACTCCATTATTTTATTCTTATCTCCATAATCATGGGACCACTATCGAAACTTCATCTCTACTTTGAGAGAATACCAGAAAACTTCATCATAACACCCAAACTCTCAGATAGCTAGTTCCTTTAGAAGGTGTAATTTTAAATTGCTAAAGAATCAATCTATTTTTCTATCATTGTTGATAACAAAACCCAAGGTGTACCTTTAAATCCTTGTGAAGTTTTTTTTATAAGACATAACAGATTCTACTTCCTTTTGATCAGCTCTATGAATTCTCTATCCATATTTGTATGAAGAGTTTTAGGGAAATACGTGTCATGACCCATCCCAGTGGGGCTCATTCCATGACTCCCCAAGCCCACCTTCAATAGCCTATGGGCTGGTGAATATCAATGAGTAGGCATATGATTAACATGGGAGGCATTTCCTTAGTACCAATACGCACACATACATCTACAAGCCCACAATGCTGAAAAGAATAAACCACTAAGGAACAAATGCTTTCAAACCAATATAACCCAACTAGAGTACGATAGGAAAGTAACGTGAAGTAAGGTAAACTGGGCCAAAATACAAGCCCACTAAAAAGAAAGTATGTAAACAAATTCCTAAAACTCATCTGTAGAAAATACCACCTGATCCAACTTGGAGGAAAGGTACTGGGACTGCTATCTAAATCTGTAGGGTCACATCGACATGTCCAGTAACACAAAGATCTATTCGATCCTAGTCATCCCTAGAATCTTTCAAAAGGAAACTCATCTGCACAAGACATGACATGTGCAGGAAACGTTCATGCAAGGGTGAGTATAATAATAATTAGTAGGACACCATAAAACCAGAAAGCAATACACCAAGGAAATATACAGTCATCTCTGCACAAGTATATGTATATAGAACATATAAGAAGAATATCTAGATATACCCAAACTAAGACACACACTTGAGAGATAAGCCAAAACTGATGCATACCATCACTAGGGATTCAGTGTGAAGATTACACAAATAACTCATCTGAGATAATGCACTCCTGAGTCTGATAACACTGATGATGTCCATCCAAGAAGTACTATTTATTGGAAACCATCATGAGAGAGAGATATTGATATATCAGAAGAGATATATGATACATCAAAGGAGGATCACATCTCGGTCCATGGGGTGATACCAACAACTCCATTTGAATTAACCTACTAAGTAGAGGATATATTCTTAGTTAATTTGGTCACATCAATACTGAAGACTCTAACTTGGGTGTGAAGAAGTAATATAGGATCTACATCAGGACTCTCGGGGGATTCCAACAACTCTATCTGGGAATTCCTACTAAAGGGATCATACTCTTGATAGTAGGAAATGATACCAAAAACCTTTAGAGAAATGATAAATGGAACGAACCCAATCTAAAGTCTTCCAATATATGGTGGATAAAATAATCAATCCATATAGTAAAGTATGGTTCACGGTGATTAGTAGTCACACCCATCATGCCCATTAAACTCGACTACTACTTGAGTAAATGGACTGAGTCATTGGAAATATTTCCAACCTAAAACCCACTATTGGTATCATAAGAATCGTATCAACATCATGGTCCTAATTCTTCAAGCAACTCATCAATGAGATTCACCATTTGAAAGTTATGGGGGTTTGAAGTTTCAACATAAAGGGGGGTCACTAGTCCATGGACCAACCACCCCCAACTCTCACGGCCATGTGAAAGTTTGGTTGACTGCGGCTCATGGTCTAATTCCATGGTCTACCAGGGCATGGTTTGACCCGATTTTCTAGGCCTAAACCATTCCTCTAGGGTTTCTCTTCCAGGCCTACTCCACACCAGCCCGCTTTGCCCACTCCACACTAGCCCACCTAGCCCGCCGTGTCTGGCCTACTCTACTCCATCTTGGCATACTGTCCCTAGGCGTGCACCGCCTTCACATCCCCAGCTGCCTTGCTACACTTCATGGCTCACACGGCCACCTGCAGTCGTCTTCACCCGCTGGTCATGCCATCTCCCATATGGACCCTTCATGATGTGGTACGCCTACGTCGATCACCTTGTCGGTGGATCACCATCCGCCTCACCATTCACCTGGATTGGCCCCATGCACCCATAATGTCACTCTCCTAGACCAACCAGATTCACCGCCCTAGGGATCACCACGCGCCACCATCCTAGTCGAATCGTGTTGTGTTGTCGCCGCCACACCTCTACTAGGTCATCATGAGGTTAGATCTTTAATCTCAGATTTTTTTCACCACAGATAAAAGGTTAAAAGATCCTCTATTCATATCCAATAAAGAATTAATAACGTGAAGAATATTGGGGGAGAAAATTGAAAATAAAAACTACAGGAACAAACCTCATATGTTTTTTGTTCCATCCTTGATCTATTTCATAAGAAAAATCAAGAAAAACCAAATCAACTCTCAACAATAAAAACCCAACAATAATCACAAAAATAGGCCCATCCTAGAAGAACGATTGAACCACATGTCAACATATTTGTTGGTTTATCTGTGTTCATCATTGAATCTAATAACCGGGAAAGAAGGAACTAAAAATCACAATTCTCTACTTAGGAATGGATTTTTCACTATCAAGGATTTGTTTTTTATGGTGATATGTCAAAAAGGATATTGATCCCCCCTCTTTTCATTGTCCGTCAAGTGATTTCTCCAAGGTTCTCTCTAAAGCCTTTAGGTAATCCTATAAGGTTATGAATTCTAACCATGGGTCCCTACTGAGATTCTTATTAAAAAAATAACGTCACTTCCTAATGTTAAAATAAAATTAGTTTTAAATTTATTTTATTCTTTAAAATTTCTAAAAAATATCTTTCATAATTGACCCATTCCGACAAATCTTATGCCTCACCTAAGGTAAAGTCATTACTTTGAATGCAATGGTTCCTTCATATTTCAAATTCAGGTACCTGATTAGAATTTATTCTAATTTTTCAGAAAAACCACTCACACGTGATATTTAAAGTTTAATATTTTTCAAGAAATTTTTCCAGAGACATCGGGCCCCAGAATCACACCCCGTCTTAGCGTATAGTCTCAAAATAATTCCATATACTATTTAAAAATAATACACAGAAAAATATGGGACATTACGTTCTCCCCACCTTAGGAATTTACATCCCTGTAAATCCAAAAACTAGACTCTTAAAAAAGAAGTGGGTACTACGCATGAATCTGAGCAACCCGCTCCCATATGATCTCCTCGAGATTCCCATGCCGCCACCGGACACGCACCAAGGGAATCGTTCTCCCATGAATTATCTTCTCCTGCTAATCCTTGATCTCCACTGGGTACTCAGCAAAAGACACTTCACCCTCGTTCTTCAACTGACCATAGTCGATGATGTGTGATGGGTCATGAATATACATCCTCAACTGCGACAGGTGGAAGACATTGTGTACCCGGTTCAACTAAGGGGGTATATCTAGGCAGTATTCCACCTTTCCAACCATACACGGTATCTAAAAAGGAATGATGAATCTCAGAGATAACTTTTCACCCCGTCCAAATATCTGCAACCCACATCAAGGTGAGACCCAAAGGAACACATAGCCTCACTCCTCAATCTCTAGAGGTCTTCATATCCTATCAACATAAGACTTAAACCAGATTTGTGTAGTCTTCATCTGATCTTTTATGATCTTCACCTTCTCAATAAAATCTTGCACCAACTCTAGTCTTGTGAGTGTTGACTATCATAGGTCAGTCCAACAAAGTGGTGACCTATAGGTTTGATTGTACAGAGCCTCGAATGGTTCCCTACCAATGGTGGAGTGGTAGCTGTTATTTTACAAAAAATCCACTAGTGGTAGCTGATCCTCCCAACTAGGACCTAAGTCTAACATGCGATCTTATAGCATGTCATCCAGAACCTAAATGTTCATATCCATCTGCCCATCTATCTGCGGATGAAACATCATGCTCAACCATAATTGAGTCCAAAATGCCTCCTACAATCCCTTCCACAACCGATATGTGAAATGAGCTTCACGATCTGAAACAATCGTCTATGGAACTCTGTGAAGCCAAACTATATCCTGTACATAAAGGTGTCCCATTCTCTTCACTAAATTCTTCTCCCGGATAGGTAGCGAGTGGGCCAACTTGGTGAGTCGGTCAATGATCACCCAGATGGAATCATGTCCCTTGGACGTACGTGGTAAACCAATCATGAATTCCATGGATATCTCATCCCACTACCACTTTTGGAGCCTCAATGGGTTGTGAAAAAACCCATTATAACCTATTGCTCAGCCTTCACTTGTTTACAAGTAATATAACACCCGAGACTTTTATGAGAAATATTTTGTTTTTATGTTATGTAAATCATCAAAGGAATATTTCACTACAAACAACAATATCTTGTCTTTCTTTACATGCAATCACGAACTTCCTCGATAGCTTGCGTCGTACGCAATACTGAGTTTCACTAAACAACGATATGCTATTAAAATATTATTAAAACTAGCTATTATGAATAGTAATATCCACTTTTTGAAATTTTGAAAACTTTATTTTTCAAAATGGACTTCATTTTTGGATTCGGAATATCAAAATTAGCCTAGGGTGAAATTTTTTCATTTTTCTGAAAACTTTCAATTTTTAATGAATAGTGAAAACCTTGGGTTACTATTTAAAAACCGACTTTTTATTTAAATAATTATTTATTTTATTTAAATTTATTTTAGGTCAAATTTGATACATAATACCTATATAAGTTCAATGCAATTCATTGGACTCATTTTATAATAATTTTATTGAACTTTTCACCGTCTTTTACCCACATCCTAGGAGAATTTCCAAATTCACATAAAACTTAATTTTACCGCTTCTGTGAGTGGAATTTTGAAAATCTAAGAGACACGGTTAATATCAAGGACTAAAATGAGGTTCAATGAGATGAAAATATTTTTTGGTGAATAGTAACTTTTTACTTTTTTTTACCACGGTTAAAAGTAAATAGGGTAATTAAGGGTAAAAATGATATTATTATTACCCTAAAACATATCCTAATTCTATTGGATAAGTGTAATTAGACCAAAAACAACCTTAGGAATAACATATGACCATTTAGGCCCACTTGGATTAGATTAGGACATTTATTATTAATTTATTTAAAGAAGGGTTAAAATAGTTAAAATCAAAGTTTAATAATTAAATAATTTTTAATATAGGGTTATACAAAAGATAAATTCGACTATAAATATTAATTATAAATATAAAATGATTTCCTATATAATGGTATTTTATTTGTAATTTTTAGACATTAAATAATTTAATTTATTTATGACACAATGATGATGCAGTAATTATCTTATTAATGAAATATTAACATAATTGATGTTATAAATACCAAAATAAATGTAATTTGAGACTTTTTAGGAATTAAAATAATTTTATAGGTTAATATGACCTGTTATAATTGATTTAATTAACTTTTTGCGAACTAATAATTCTGTTATGATTTTCACAAAAATCAATTACCAAATAGTGTCAAAATTGACATAAAATAGTTTTTGAAAACAATATTATATTATTAATTGTTATTTTATTCCTAAAAATCTAAGGTTCGGAAAAATGACATAGATAAGGTTTAATATATTAATTATAAACAACTTGGGATTCTTTTGGCTTGTTATAGTAAGTTTATTAACCTTATAGTGTAAGAAAACAAGAATACACAGTAAAAGTAAAATTATTTAACTTAAAGTTAAATTTAAATGATGAGGTTAAAATAGATACCTAAACTTGTCTAAATTCTATTGGATGAGAAGATTTAGACCCATACCCACCTTAGAATCTAAATAAATGAATTTGGAGCTATTAAAAACTGAATATGGCTTTATAATAAAATAATATTTTTAGTTTTTCCAAAGGTGCCCCTCTCCTCCCTTATAAAAGGGCACCTCCTCCCTCTCTTCCTCACACCACTTTGAGACTTCAATATTGGCCAACCCCTACCAAATTCTATTCTGCACTTCCCTAGAAACTTCTTAGAGGTCCTGGTATTCTTCAAAGACCAATTTTAGTTCCCTAAAAGGAGGTCTCAATTAGGCGCTTTAAAGAAGAGGTAATGTCTGTTACCGATTCTTTCAACTTTATTTCTTCTTCCACTTATTATTCATTCGTTGTTTCATTATGAATTAATAACATCAGTATCACTCATATACCGATATGTTATTATAAGTATGAAACAACCCTATCTCACCATCTATCCATCTTACGGAAAACGAAATCACTGCACGTGCGTACGTATGGAATACCATCTCCACGTCGTGGTGTAATCTATTTTCCACAACCACCTTACTTGGATGGGTATAATGGTGTAAAGAATAACTATATATGATTATTGTAAATTGATATTTATTCTGAAATAGTATACATACACTCCAATACAATTCCACAATCATGGGAACGATATCATCGCTCGTGCGTACGTACGGAATATCGTCTCCACGATGTGATGTGACTCGTTCTACATGATCTTCATTTCATAATGATTATATAAATGAATTGAATGAACTGAATGAATTAATATGATATATATTACACTAATACCATTCTTGAAATGAGTTATCTATAACCTAAAAATAATAATAATAATTTATTCGACAAAACACACATAAGAAAAAAAAGTAATAAACACCCGAATAACAAGTATCAATGAAATATTACTAATAAGAAGCTAAGAATATGACCATATATGATATCATAAAAATTAGTATGATTATGTAATAAGTCAATGACATTATTTAAATCATTATACAGGAGGTTCGGACACTTACGAAGCAAATCGGACTTAAGGTAAGGGAAAATATCATAATCTCATTTTTATCCGAGATTGTTTATACTTCAGAATTTAATGGGGAATATTTATCATCCACATCCATGTTTCTTCAATATGTAATATTATTTCTATCCTCCTACAATTTTTTAAATCCAATTTTACCCTTCAGTGAGTTTTTAGAAAAAGATATGAAAGGAATATTTTGTCGTTTCTCGTACGAGGTACTTTTTGACTTTTCCATCCAAAGTATGGGAAGAATGTTTCTTTTAACTTATACAGCATGAATGGATTTTTAGAATATAATTTCCATGAAGCTTCCTTTACAAGTTTTCAAGTTTATTTTTAATCAGCTTCTTTTAGTTCAAAATTATATTACATGTTAAGAAAGGAAAATGTTTTTGAATTAGAAATGGTATTTTCCTCAAGAATGGAGTTCAAGTGTTTTATCAAAATTATTTTTCATATAAGATAATATAGGGTTCTGTTTATATCCCTATTTTTACATTGATTTGATTATGTTATGATGGAATTATTTTTACGATATCCTTTTATGGATTATGTTATGATGACGTGATGTTTAATAATCCCATTTTTATTACATGGGTTATGCTATGATGTATGGTTTATGATTTTGTGGCACACATAAGAATGGTATCATTATGAGATGGGTGTGACCTATATCTCCCTCCAATTCATTGGGTAAAGATTTATATCTCATGAGACAGACATGGCTGGAACGGTAGGTCAAACCGGTTCAGTGAAACAGGACTGAAACGAGGAGTGAACTCGGTTCAGAAATAGACATTGTCCACTAAGATAGTCTTGGAAATGAGTCTTGACTACTAGGAAATGATTTTCTATTATTATGTGTGTATGCCACAAATATTCATGTTTTAAGTTATGATTATTGGGATTACATTTCACTACTATGATTTATCCCATGTTATGAAATTATGATCTCTTTTGCAGGATAATATTTCCAAAATGTTATGTTCTTATGAATATGATGTGAATAATATTTCATTTGTTTACCCTTATTGAGAATTTGAGCTCACCTTTTTGTATGTTTTCTTTCCCCAGGTCAGGAAGAAGGTTATTAAGTAAGATATGCCAAAAAGGGACTCTAGATATGATGAAATAAATGGGAGGCAATGTAGATGCTTTATGAACCAGTTTTTTATGTTTCCCCATTTCTAAAGACACTATAACTATACGGTCCATTCATGGTTTTGTTATATGTTGTAATAAGTGTACTTCAATTTTGAAGTATTAACAATGTATGTAAAGTATGGGTCGTAATATTTGGTATCAGAGGAAAGGTATAGTCAACCCTTAGAAACTAGGATGTGAAAGCCTTAGTAAGAAACCTAAGGATATTTCTAAGCATAGAACACAATCCTAGTGTTTTAGAAATGTCCATGAACAACCTGTGATAAGACCTTAAGTGTGAAATTTTATTCTTGACTATGTGTTTTTTCTATTATAATTAGTGTTTCTCACACTATTCTTCTTGGTTTTAGTCAATGGTTGGAACCCGAAGGAACCATGTTAATGCGGAATACGACGGGAAATGCAATGATTGTCCCCCTGAGAAACCAAACGTTATGGGAGATGGAATGAAAAATCTTGTAGCCATGCTCAGACAACTTTCTCAAGCTATGAATCATGCAGGACTTCCAAATGAGAAAAGTAATTCTGTTGAATCCTTCATGAGGGAGCGTCCACCTTCATTCAGCCTGTCTTCTGATCCATTAGTGGCTAAACAATTGATCAATACCACTAAAAAAATATTTTCAGTTCTTCAATGTTCTGAACATGATAAAGTCATCTTAGCAGTTTATCGCTTGGAAGGTGAAGCTGATCAATGGTGGAATCTTATCAAAAATATGAGGCAAAGGGATGAAATTGAAATCATGGAATGGGACGAGTTAAAGAACTAATTTTTCAATAAGTACTTTCCTCATATTCTTCGAACAAAGATGGAGAAGGAGTTTCTTGAACTAAAGAAAAAGGATGATGAATCTGTTGGTACCTATGATGCAAATTTTATAGAACTTTCAAGGTATGCTTCTGGTATAATTATACAACCTGATCGTAAGATCGATTGATTCTTTAGTGGCTTAAAACCAAGTCTTCGAAGGGCGTTAGCCATAAGGGACTTCAATAGCTACGAGGAAATCGTTCGATGTGCTCTCAAGGTTGATATGGAGATTGGAGTAACCCATCAGTCATATGGGTTTGATAAGAAGAGGAAAATGGAATTCAAAGGAAAATCTAAAGAGCACACTAAAAATAAGATGATCTTTTCCTTGTGCTCAAAGTGTGGAAAGAAACATGGAGGGAGTTGTCTTAAAGGGACATGTAAATGTTTCAAATGTGGAAAGGAAGGTCATTGGGCATTTGAATGCCGCAACGATGGGAAGAAGATGTCTAGTGATGCGAACAAAGAAAAGGCTACACAGAGTGCACCTCCTCCACTTCACTGTTACAAGTGAAAGGAAATGGGGAATTATGCTAATCAATGCCCTAATCCAAGGGTTGTTGATGATGATCTACGTCCACAAACTCTTAAGGCAAAAGACAAAGGAAAGTCACATGCAATTTCTATCAGCGGTGTGGAGTACGATAACGAAGTGGTGAAAGGTACACTTACCATCCACTCTAAAGTAGCAAATGTTTTATTTGATTCTGGATCCACCCACTCTTTTATTTCTAAAGAATTTTTTAAGGGTATCACCATATTACCTCAACAATTAGATGTTGAGTTAGCTGTGACAACCCCTAATGGCACAACAGTCGCATAAAAAGTTATAATTCTTCTCCGATTGAAGTTTGTGGGAAAGTGCTTCCTGAAAATCTTGTGATCTTTACTATAGTGGAATTTGATGTGACTCTTGGCATGGATTGGATTTCTTTATATGGATCTCATATCAATTTCTAAAGAAGAGAAGTCACATTTCATATTCTAGATCAATCTATGATCGTCTATCGATGAAAGGATGAACAATACCTTCCAGTGTAAATTTATTCCATCTTATGGGTCTTGATTCCACTAAATGAGTGTTATTTATCTCAAATGGTTGGAGAGAAACTCACAATTAAGAATATTCCCATTGTATGGGAGTTTGACTATGTCTTTCCTGAGGAATTTCCGGGTCTTCCACCAAATCGTGAAGTAGAGTTTTCAATAGAACTCGTACCGGGTGCTTTGCCTATTTCAAAGACACATTATAGAATGGCCCCAATTGAGTTGCAGGAATTTAAGAAGAAACTCCAAGAGAATCTTGATAAGGGATTCATATCCCAAGTGTGTCACCTTAGGGAGCACCAGTTCTATTTGTTAAGAAGAAATATGGATCAATGAGACTCTGCATTGATTATCAAGAACTTAACAAGATCACTATCAAGAACAAATATCCTCTCCCACGCATTGATGACTTATTTCAACAACTAAACGGAGCTCAATACTTTTCCAATATTGATCTTCATTCAGGATATCATCAATTAAGGGTCAAAAGAGAGGATATACCAAAGACGGATTTCCGTACAATGTATGGACACTATGAATTTATAGTGATTCCATTTGGTCTTACTAATGCCCCTGCTATCTTCATGGATATGATGAATAGATTCTTTAGAGACTATCTTGATCAGTTTTTGGTAGTCATTATAGATGATATTCTTGTCTATTCAAAGAGCAAGGAAGAACATGAAGATCACTTGAGAATTGTATTGAAGACCCTGAGAAAGAAGAAGCTTTATTCCAAAATTTACCAAGTGTGAATTTTGGCTTCAAAAAGTTGCATTTTTGGGTCACATAATATCAAAAGAGGGGATATCTCTGGATCCAGCAAAAACAGAGGTTATCAAAAGATGGTCGAGACCAACAACAGTAACTGAGATCCGAAGTTTTCTTGGTTTGGCTGGATATTATCAACGTTTTGTGAAAGATTTTTCACGATTATCTAATCCACTCACCAAGTTGACTCGGAAAGGAGTTAAGTTTGTTTGGACGGAGGAATGTGAAGAGAATTTCAAGGAGTTGAAAAGAAGATTATCCAGTGCACCTGTACTCACACTTCCTTGTAGTGGAGAAAGGTTTGTGATCTAAAGTGATGCATCCAAGAAGGGGCTAGGGTGTGTTCTTATGCAAAATGATATGGTGATAGCATATGCCTCACAATAGTTGAAAATCCATGAGCAAAATTACCCAACTCATGATTTGGAGTTAGCTGCGGTAATCATTTCATTAAAGATTTGGAGGCATTATCTTTATGGAGAAAGGTGTGATATTTATACTGATCATAAAAGTTTAAAGTATATTTTCACACCAAAGGAGCAGAATATGTGCCAAAGAAGGTGGTTGGAGCTGATTAAGGATTACGACTGCTTAATTCATTACCACAATGGGAAAGAAAACAAGGTGGTAGATGCATTAAGTTGACAAGACCATGCTAGCTTATCCATGATGAGGATCACAAAAGATCCAATATTTATGGATTTACAATGGATGGATCTTTGAATTATAATGAAAGGGGAAAATCGTATCTTTCTCAAATGAATGTTCAATGATATATACATGTGAATATTAAAGAGGCATAGAAAGAAGATGTCGAGTTACAAAAGAAGGTGAGAAATGTTCATGAATTCAACCTTGATTATGATGGGATAATAAAGTTTAGGAATCGAGTTTGTGTCCCTCCCATCCCAGAATTAAAGAAGGAGTTGCTAGACGAGGCTCATAGTTCTTCATTCTCTATTCATCCTGGAAGCACGAAGATGTATATGGACCTGAAAGAGTGCTTCTGGTGGGATGGAATGAAAAGATATGTTGCTGAATATGTCTCTCGATTCTTGGTTTGTCAGCAAGTTAAAGTTGAGAGACAGAAGTCTAAGGGGATGTTACAACCATTACCCTTAGCTGAATGGAAATGGGGAAACATCACTATGGACTTTGTCACTGGACTTCCTAAAACATCCAAAGGCAATAATTCTATCTGGGTCATAGTTGATCGTCTTACAAAGTCGGCACACTTCATCGCTATTAGAGAGGATTTCTCTCTAGATCAGCTTGCCAGGATATATGTGAAGGAAGTGGTAAGATTGCATGGAGTACCACTTTCCATTATATCTGATCGGGATCCTAGATTTACCTTGAAGTTCTGGCGAAGTCTTCAGCATACTTTGGATACAGAGTTGAGTTTTAGCACTGTTTATCATCCTCAGACAGACGGTCAGTCTGAGAGAACAAATCAAACTCTAGAAGATATGTTAAGAGCTTGCTCTATGGATTTCAAAGGTGGTTGGGATCAACAACTGCCTTTGGTGGAATTTTCTTATAATAATAGCTTTCACTCTAGTATTCAGATGGCTTCTTATGAATCTCTCTATGGAAGGAAATGCAGGACTCCAACTTGCTAGGATAAATTTGGGGAAAGAATGCTATTAAGACCTAATCTTGTTGATGAGATGGAAGAAAAGGTTAGATCTATTCAACAACACATAAGAGCAGATCAGAGTTGACAAAAAAGTTATGCCGACAACCTAATAAAAGACCTAGAGTTTGAAGTGGGTCATAAAGTGTTATTACGAATATCTCCTTGGAAGAGAGTAATGAGATTTGGAAAGAAGGGAAAGCTGAGCCCTAGGTATATCGGTCCATTCGAAATAATGGATCGTGTTGGGAAGGTAGATTACCGATTGGCGCTTCCACCGAATCTCTCTCAAGTTCACGATGTGTTCTATGTATATCTCCTGAGAAAGTATATACTTGATCCTTCACATGTACTCAACTCAGAAGTTGTACCGCTGGAACAAGATATTTCTTATGAAGAACAGTCGATAGAGATTCTCGATCGTAGTGAAAAAGTCCTACGGAACAAGACCAATAGCATGGTGAAAGATTTATGGAGGAACCACCAATTAGAATAAGCTACATGGGAGCTTTAGGATATGATGAGGGAGAGGTATCCTCATCTGTTTGTTACAAAGTGATAAATTTCGAGGGCGAAATTCATTTTAAGGGGGGTAGAATGTAACACCTGAGACTTTTATGATAAATATTTTGTTTTTATGTTATATAAATCATCAAAGGAATCTTTCACGACACATAACACTAGCTTGGCTTGCTTTACACGCAATCGCGGCCTTCCTCGATAGCTTGTGTCGTACGCAATACCGAGTTTCACTAAACAACGATATGCTATTAAAATATTATTAAAACTAGCCGTTATGAATAGTAATATCCACTTTTTGAAATTTTTGAAATTTTATTTTTCAAAATGAACTTCATTTTTGGATTCGGAATATCAAAATTAGCCTAGAGTTAAATTTTGGTATTTTTATGAAAACTTTCAATTTTTGATGAATATTGAAAACACTCGGTTACTATTTAAAAACCGACTTTTGATTTAAATAATTATTTATTTTATTTCAATTTATTTTAGGTCAAAATTGATACATAATACCTATATAATTTCAATGCAATTCATTTGAGTCATTTTATAATAATTTTATTGAACTTTTCACCGTCTTTTACCCACCTCCTAGGAGAATTTCCAAATTCACATAAAACTTAATTTTACCGCTTCTGTGAGTGAAATTTAAAAAATCAGAGAGACATGGTTAATATCAAGGACTAAAATGTGGTTCAATGAGATGAAAATAATTTTTTGTGAATAGTAACTTTTTACTTTTTTTTACCATGGTTAAAAGTAAATAGGGTAATTAAGGGTAAAAATGATATTATTATTACCCTAAAACATGTCCTAATTCTATTTGATAAGTGCAATTCGATCAAAAACAACCTTAGAAATAAAATATTACCATTTAGGCCCACTTGGATTAGATTAGGACTTTTATTATTAATTTATTTAGAGAAGGGTTAAAATCGTTAAAATCAAAGTTTAATAACTAAATAATTTTTAATATATGGTTATACATAAGATAAATTCTACTATAAATATTCATTAGAAAGATAAAAATATTTCCTACATACTGGTTTTTTATTTGTAATTTTTAGACATTAAATAATTTAATTTAATTATGACACAATAATGATACAGTAATTATCTTATTAATGAAATATTGACATAATTGATGTTATAAATACACAAATAAATGAAATTTGAGACTTTTTATGAATTAAAATAATTTTCTAGGTTAATATGACATGTTATAATAGATTTAATTAACTTTTTTCTAACTAATCATTCTGTTATGATTTTCACAAAAAATCAATTACCAAATAGTATCAAAATTGACATAAAATAGTTTTTAAAACAAATATTATATTATTAATTGTTATTTTATTCCTAAAAATCTAAGGTTCGGCCAAATTACATAGATAAGTTTTTATATATTAATAATAAACAACTTGGGGTTCTTTTGGCTTGTTATAGTATGTTTATTAACATTATAGTGTAAGAAAACAAGAAGACAAGGTAAAAGTAAAATTATTTAACTTAAAGTTAAATCTTAATGATTAGGTTAAAATAGATACCTAAACTTGTCTAAATTATTTTTTATGAGAGTATTGCAACCCATCCCCACCCTAGATTCTAAATAAATCAATTTTGAGCTATTAAAAACAGAATATGGCTTTACAATAAAATAATATTTTTAGTTTTTCCAAAGGTGCCCCTCTCCTCCCTTATAAAAGGGCACCTCCTCCCTCTCTTCCTCACACCACTTGGAGCCTTAAATATCGTCCAAACCCTGACAAATTCTCTTCTTCACTTCCCTAGAAACATATTAGAGGTCCTAGTATTCTTCAAAGACCAATTTTAGTTCCCTAAAAGGAGGTCTCAAAGAGGCGCTTCAAAGAATAGGTAATGTCTGTTACCGATTCTTTCAACATTATTTATTCTTCTACTTCTTCTTCTTTAGATGTTTCATTATGAAGTAATAATATCAATATCACTAATATACTGATATGTTATTATAAGTATTAAACAACCCTATTTCACCATCTATCCATCCTACGGAAAATGAAATCACCGCGCGTGCGTACGTACAGAATATTGTCTCCACGCTGTGGTGTAATATTTTTTCCACCACCAGCTTACTTGGATGGGTATAATGGTTTAAAGAATAACTATATATGATTATTTTAAAGTTATATTTATTCTTAAATAGTATACATACACTCCAATACAATTCCATGATCATGGGAATGATATCATCGCTCGTGCGTACGTACGGAATATCATCTCCACGATGTGATGCGACTCATTCTACATGATATTCATTGAATAATGATTATATAAATGAATTTAATTAATTAATATGATATATATTACACTAATAAATTTATTTAAATGAGGTATCTATAACCTAAAAATAATAATAAGAATTTATTCGACAAAACACGCATAAGAACAAAAAGTAATAATTTCCCAAATAACAAGTAGCAATGAAATATTATTAATAAGAAGCTAATAATATGACCATATATGATATAATAAAAATTCGAATGATTCTGGAATTAGTAAATGACATTATTTAAATAATTATACAGGAGGTTCAGACACTTACGAAGCAAATTGGACCTAAGGTAAGGGAAAATCTCACAATCTCATTTTTATCTGAGATTGTTTATACTTTAGAATTTACTGGGGAATATTTATCATCCACATCCATTTTTCTTCAATATTTAGTATTATTTCTATCCTCATACAATTTATTAAATCCAATTTTACCCTTCGGTGAGTTTTTAGTAAAAGATAGGAAAGGAATCTTTTGTCATTTTTCATACGAGGTACTTTTTGACTTTTCGGCCAAAGTATGGTAAGAATGTTTTTTTAACTTATACGACATGAATGGATTTTTAGAAAATTATTTCAATGAAGATTCCTTTAAAAGTTTTCAAATTTATTTTTAATCGACTTCTATTAGTTCAAAATTTTATGACATTTTAAGAAAGGAAAATGTTTTTGAAGTAGAAAGGATATTTTCCTCAAGAATGGAGTTCAATTGTTTTATCAAAATTATTTTCCATCTAAGATAATATAGGGTTCTATTTATATCCCTATTTTTAAATTGATTTGATTATGTTATGATGGAATTATTTTTATGATATCCTTTTATGGATTATGTTATGATGACGTGATGTTTAAGAATCCCATTTTTATTTCATGGATAATGCTATGATGTATGGTTTATGATTTTGTGGCACACATAAGAATGGTATCATTATGAGATGGGTGGGACATATATCTCCCTCTAATGCATTGGGTAAAGATTTATATCTCATGAGATAGACATGGCTGGAATGGTAGGTTAAACCGGTTCAGTGAAACAGGACTGAAACGAGGAGTGAACTCGGCTCAGAAATGGACATTTCCCACTAAGATAGTCTTGGAAATGCATATTGACTACTAAGAAATGATTTTCTATGATTATGTGTGTATGCCACAAATCTTCATGTTTTAAGTTGTGATTATTGGGATTACATTTCACTACTATGATTTATCCCATGTTATGAAATTATGATCTCTTTTGCAGGTTTACATTTCCAAAATGTTATGTTCTTATGAATATGATGTGATTGATATTTCTTTTGTTTACCCTTACTGAGCATTTGAGCTCACCCTTTTATATGTTTTCTTTCCCCAGGTTAGGAAGAAGGTTATTAAGTAATATATGCCAAAAAGGAACTCTAGATATGATGAAATAAATGGGAGGCAATGTAGATGCTTTATGAACCAGTTGTTAATGTTTCCCAGTTTCTAAAGACACTATACCTATATGGTCCTTTCATGGTTTTGTTATATGTTGTAATAAGTTTACTTCAATTTTTAAGTATTAACAATATATGTAAAGTATGGGTCGTTATATTTGGTATCAGAGGAAAGGTATAGTCAACCTTTGGAAACTAGGATGTGAAATCCTTAGTAAGAAACCTAAGGATATGTCTAAGCATTGAACACAATCTTAGTGTTTTAGAAATGGCCATGAACAACCTATGATAAGACCTTAAGTGTGAAATTTTATTCTTGATTATGTGTTTTTCCTATTATAATTAGTGTTGCTCACACTATTCTTCTTGGTTTTAGTCAATGGCATAAACCCGAAGGAACCATGTTAATGTGGAATGCGACGGGAAATGCAATGATTTTCCCCCGGAGAAACCAAACGTCATGGGAGCTAGAATGAAAAATCTTATAGACATGCTCACACAACTTTCTCAAGCTATGAATCATGTAGGACTTCCATATGAGCAAAGGAAGGAGCAACATTCTGTTGAATCCTTCATGAGGCAACGTCCACCTTCATTCAGCGGGTCTTCTGATCCATTAGTGGTTGTATAATGGATCAGTACCACTAAAAAAATATTTTCAGTTCATCAATGTTCTGAACATGATAAAGTCATCTTAGCAGTTTATCGCTTGAAAGGTGAAGCTGGTAAATGGTGGAATATTATTAAAAATACGAGGCAAAGGGATGAAATTGAATCCATGGAATGGGACGAGTTCAAGAACTTATTTTTCAATAAGTACTTCCCTCGTATTCTCCGAACAAAGATGGAGAAAGAGTTTCTTAAACTAAAGAAAAAGGATGATGAATCTTTTGATACATATGAAGAAAATTTTACAAGACTTTCAAGGTACGCTTCTGGTATTATTATCCAACCTGAGAGTAAGATAGATCAATTCATTAGTGGCTTAAAACCAAGTCTTCGAAGGGCGTTATCCATAAGGGAATTCAATATCTATGAGGAAATAGTTCGATGTGCACTCAAGGTTGAGATGGAGATTGGAGTAACCCATCAGTCATATGGGTTTGATAAGAAGAGTAAAATGGAATTCAAAGGAAAATCTAAAGAGCACACTGAAAAGAAGATGAGCTTTCCCTTATGCTCAAAGTGTGGAAGGAATCATGGAGGGAGTTGTCTTAAAGGGACAAGTAAATGTTTCAAATGTGGAAAGGAAGGTCATCGGGAATTTGAATGCTTCAATGATGGGAAGAAGATGTCTATTGATGCGAACAAAGAAAAGGCTACATAGAGTGAACATCCTGCACTTCAATGTTACAAGTGCAAGGAAATGGGTCATTATGCTAATCAATGACCTAATCCAAGGGTTGTTGATGATGATCGAATTAAACAAACTCTTAAGGATAAAGACAAAAAAAAGTCACATGTAATTTCTATCAGCGATGTGGAGTACGATAACGAAGTGGTGAAAGGTACACTTACCATCCACTCTAAAGTAGCAAATGTTTTATTTGATTCTAGATCCACCCACTCTTTTATTTCTGAATAATTTTCTAAGGGTGTCACCGTATTACCTCAACAATTAGATGTTGAGTTATCTATGACAACCCCTAATGGCACAACAGTTACATCAAAAGTTCATAATTCTTCTTTGATTGAAGTTTGTGGGAAAGTGCTTCCTGAAAATCTTGTGATCCTTCCTATAGTGGAATTTGATGTGATTCTTGGCATGGATTGGCTTTCTTTATATGGAGCTCATATCAATTTCCAAAGAAGGGAAGTCACATTTCATATTCCAGATCAATCTATGATCGTCTATCGATGCAAGGATGAACATAACCTTCCAGTGGAAATTGCTTCCATCTTATGGGTCTTGATTCCACTAAATGAGGGTTATTTATCTCAAATGGTTGGAGAGAAACTCACGATTAAGAATATGCCCATTGTATGGGAGTTTGATGATGTCTTTCCAGAGGAATTCCTGGGTCTTCCACCAAATCGTGAAGTAGAGTTTTCAATAGAACTCGTACCGGGTGCTTTGCCTATTTCAAAGACACCTTATAGAATGGCCCCAATTGAGTTACAGGAATTGAAGAAGCAACTCCAAGAGAATCTTGATAAGGGAATCATACGCCCAAGTGCGTCACCTTGGGGAGCACCAGTTCTATTTGTTAAGGAGAAAGATGGATCAATGAGACTCTGAAATGATTATCGAGAACTTAACCAGATCACTATCAAGAACAAATATCCTCTCCCGCACATTGATGAATTATTTGACCAACTAAACGGAGCTCAATACTTTTCCAAGATTGATCTTCATTCAGGATATCATCAATTAGGGGTCAAAATAGAGGATATACCAAAGGCGGCTTTCCGTACAAGGTATGGACACTATGAATTTATAGTGATGCCATTTGGTCTTACTAATGCCCCTGCTATCTTCATGGATCTGATGAATAGAGTCTTTAGAGACTATCTTGATCAGTTTGTGGTAGTCTTTATAGACTATATTCTTGTATATTCAAAGGTCAAGGAAGAACATGAAGATCACTTGAGAATTGTATTGAAGACCCTAAGAAAGGAGAAGCTTTATTCCAAATTTACCAAGTGTGAATTTTGGCTTCAAAAAGTTGCATTTTTGGGTCACATAATATCAAAAGAGGGTAAATCTGTGGATCCAGCAAAAACAGAGGTTATCGAAAGATGGTTGAGACCAACAACAGTAACCGAGATCCGAAGTTTTCTTGGTTTGGATGGATATTATCAATGTTTTGTGAATGATTTTTCATGATTATCTAATCCACTCACCAAGTTGACTCAGAAAGGAGTTAAGTTTGTTTGGATGGAGGAATGTGAAGACAATTTCAAGGAGTTGAAAATAAGGTTATCCAGTGAACCTGTACTCACACTTCCTTATAGTGGAGAAAGGTGTGTGATCTATAGTGATGAATCCATGAAGGGGCTGGGGTGTGTTTTTATGCAAAATGATATGGTGATAGCTTATGCCTCACGACAGTTGAAAATCCATGAGAAAAATTACCCAACTCATGATTTGGAGTTAGCTGCGGTAATCATTTCATTAAAGATTTGGAGGAATTATTTTTATGGAGAAAGGTGTGATGTTTATACTGATCATAAAAGTTTAAAGTATATTTTCACACAAAAGGAGCTGAATATGCACCAAAGAAGATGGTTGGAGCTGATTAAGGATTATGACTGCTCAATTCATTACCACCCTGCGAAAGCAAACAAGTTGGTAGATGCATTAAGTCGACAAGACCATGATAGCTTATCCATGATGAGGATCACAAAAGATCCAATATTTATGGATTTCCAAAGGATGGATCTTGGAATTATAATGAAATGGGAAAATAGTATCTTTCTCAAATGAATTTTCAACCATCTATACATGTGAAAATTAAAGAGGCACAGAAAGAAGATGTCGAGTTACAAAAGAAGGTGAGAAATGTTCATGAATTCAACCTTGATTATGATTGGATAATAAAGTTCGGAATCGGGTTTATGTTCCTCCCATCTCAGAATTAAAGAAGGAGTTGCTGGATGAGGCTCACAGTTCTTCATTCTTTATTCATCTTGGAAGCATGAAGATGTATAGGGACCTAAAAGAGTACTTCTGGTGGGATGACATGAAAAGAGATGTTGTTGAATATGTCTCTCGATGCTTGGTTTGTCAGCAAGTTAAAGCTGAGTGATGGATGTCTAAGGGGATGTTACAACCATTACCTGTACATGAATGGAAATGGGAAAACATCACTGTGGACTTTGTCACTGGACTTCCTAAAACATCCAAAGGCAATAATGCTATCTGGTTCATAGTTGATCGTCTTACAAAGTCGGCACACTTCATCGCAATTAGAGAGGATTTCTCTCTAGATCAGCTTGCCAGGATATATGTGAAGGAAGTGGTAAGATTACATGGAGTACAACTTTCCATTATATCTGATCGGTATCCTAGATTTACCTCAATGTTCTGGCGAATTCTTCAGCATACTCTAGATACAGAGTTGAGTTTCAACACTACTTATCATCCTCAGACAGACGGTCAGTCTAAGAGAACAATTCAAACTCTAGAAGATATGTTAAGAGCTTTCTCTATGGATTTCAAAGGTGGTTGGGATAAACTCCTGCCTTTGGTGGAATATTCATATAATAATATCTTTCACTCCAGTATTCAGATGGATCCTTATGAAGCTCTCTATGGAAAGAAGTGTAGGACTCCAACTTGCTGGGATGAAGTTGGGGAAGGAAAGCTATTAGGACCTGATCTTGTTGATGAGATGGCGGAAAAGGTCAGATCTATTCAACAACACATAAGATCATCTCAGAGTCGACAAAAAAGTTATGTCGACAACCGAATAAAAGACCTAGAGTTTGAAGTGGGTGATAAAGTGTTCTTACGAATATCTCCTTGGAAGAGAGTAATGAGATTTGGAAAGAAGGGAAAGCTAAGCTCTAGGTATATCCGTCCTTTCGAAATACTGGATCGTGTTGGGAATGTAGCTTACCGATTGGAGCTTCCACCGAATCTCTCTCAAGTTCACAATGTGTTCCATGTATCTCTTCTAAGAAAGTACATACCTGATCCTTCACATGTACTCAGCTCAGAAGTTATACCGCTGGAACAAGATCTTTCTTATGAAGAACAGCCGATAGAGATTATCAATCGTAGTAAAAAAGTCCTATGGAACAAGACCACTATCTTGGTGAATGTTTTATGGAGGAACCACCAATTAGAAAAAGCTACATGGGATCTTGGGGATATGATGAGGGAGAGGTATCCTCATCTGTTTGTTACAAAGTGACGAATTTCGAGGACAAAATTCATTTTAAGGGGGGTAGAATGTAACACCTGAGACTTTTATGAGAAATATTTTGTTTTTATGTTATATAAATCATCAAAGAAATCTTTCACTACACACAACACTATCTTGTCTTGCTTTACACGCAATCGCAACCTTCCTAGACAGCTTGCGTCGTACGCAATACCGAGTTTCACTAAACAACGATATGCTATTAAAATATTATTAAAACTAGCCGTTATGAATAGTAATATCCACTTTTTGAAATTTTGTAAATTTTATTTTTCAAAATGGACTTCATTTTTGGATTTGGAATATCGAAATTATCCTAGGGTGAAATTTTGGTATTTTTCTGAAAACTTTCAATTTTTGATGAATAGTGAAAACACTAGGTTACTATTTAAAAACCGACTTTTTATTTAAATAATTATTTATTTTATTTAAATTTATTTTAGCTCAAAATTGATACATAATACCTATATAAGTTCAATTCAATTCATTGGAGTCATTTTATAAAAATTTTATTGAACTTTTCACCGTCTTTTACCCACCTCCTAGGAGAATTTCCAAATTCACATAAAACTTATTCTTACCGCTTCTGTGAGTGGAATTTCAAAAATATGAGAGACACGATTAATATCAAGGACTAAAATTTGGTTCAATGAGATGAAAATAATTTTTTGTGAATAGTAACTTTTTTCTTTTTTTACTACGGTTAAAAGTAAATAGGGTAATTAAGGGTAAAAATGATATAATTATTACCTTAACACGTGTCTTAATTCTATTGGATAAGTGTAATTCGACCAAAAAAATCCTTAGGAATAAAATATGACCATTTAGGCCCACTTGGATTAGATTAGGACATTTATTATTAATTTATTTAAAGAAGGGAAAAAATAGTTAAAATCAAAGTTTAATAACTAAATCATTTTTAATATAGGGTTATACATAAGATAAATTAGACTATAAATATTCATTAGAAATTTAAAAAAATTTCCTACATAATGGTATTTTATTTTTAATTTTTAGACATTAAATAATTTAATTTATTTATGACATTATGATGATGTATTAATTATCTTATTAATGAAATATTGACATAATTGTTGTTATAAATACCCAAATAAATGTAATTTGAGACTTTTTAAGAATTACAATAATTTTCTAGGTTAATATGACATGTTATTATTGATTTAATTAACTTTTTTATAACTAACCATTCTGTTATGAGTTTCACAAAAATCAATTACCAAATAGTGTCAAAATTAACATAAAATAGTTTTTAAAACAAATATTATATTATTAATTTTTATTTTATTCCTAAAAATCCAAGGTTCGGCCAAATGACTTATATAAGTTTTTATATATTAATAATTAACAACTTGGGGTTCGTTTGGCTTGTTATAGTAAGTTTATTAACCTTATAGTGTAAGAAAACAAGAAGACACGGTAAAAGAAAATTTATTTAACTTAAAGTTAAATCTAAATGATAAGGTTAAAATAGATACCTAAACTTGTCTAAATTCTATTTTATGAGAAGATTTTGAACCCTCCCCACCTTATCTTCTAAATAAATCAATTTGGAGCCATTAAAAACCGAATATGGCTTTATAATAAAATAATATTTTAAGTTTTTCCAAAGGTGCCCCTCTCCTCCCTTATAAAAGGGCACCTCCTCCCTCTCTTCCTCACAAAACTTTGAGCCTTCAAGCTCGGCCAAAAACTACCAAATTATATTCTCCACTTCCCTAGAAACATCCTAGAGGTCATGGTCTTCTTCAAAGACCAATCTTAGTGCCCTAAAAGGAGGTCTCAAAGAGGATCTTCAAAGAAGAGGTAATGTTCGTTACCGATTCTTTCAACTTTATTTCTTCTTCCACTTCTTCTTCTTCAGTTGTTTCATTATGAAGTAATAACATAAGTATCAATCATATACTGATATGTTATTATAAGTATGAAATAACCCTATTTCACCATCTATCCATCCTACAGAAAATGAAATCATCGCGCATGCATACGTACGGAATACCGTCTCCACGCCGTGGTGTAATCTATTTTCCACCACCACCTTACTTGGATATGTATAATAGTGTAAAGAATAACTATATATGATTATTGTAAAGTTATATTGATTCTGAAATAGTATACATACACTCCAACACAATTCCACAATCATGGTAACGATATCATTGCTCGTGCATACGTACGGAATACCGTCTCTACGATGTGATGCGACTCGTTCTACATAATATTCATTGAATAATGATTATATAAATGAATTGAATGAATGAATATGATATATATTACACTAATACCATTCTGTAAATGAGGTATCTATAACTTAAAAATAATAATAAGAATTTATTCGACAAAACACGCATAAGAACAAAAAGTAATAAACACCCGAATAACAAGTAGCAATGAAATATTACTAATAAGAAGCTAAGAATATGACCATATATGATATCATAAAAATGATTATGATTCTGGAATAAGTCAATGTCATTATTTAAATCATTATACAGGAGGTTCGGACACTTACAAAGCAAATCGGACCTAAGGTAAGGGAAAATCTCTCAATCTCATTTTTATTCGAAATTGTTTATACTTCAGAATTTAATGGGGAATATTTATCATACACATCTATGTTTCTTCAATATGTAATATTTTTTCAATCCTCATACAATTTTTTAAATCCAATTTTACCCTTTCGTGATTTTTTAGTAAAATATATGAAAGGAATCTTTTGTCATTTTTCGTACGAGGTACTTTTTGACTTTTCCGGCCAAAGTACGGGAAGAATGTTTTTTTTAACTTATACGGCATGAATGGATTTTTAGAACACTATTTCCATGAATCTTCCTTTATATTTTTTCAAGTTTATTTTTAATCAACTTCTGTTAGTTCAAAATTATATGACATTTTAAGAAAGGAAAATGTTTTTGAAGTAGAAAGGATATTTTCCTCAAGAATGGAGTTCAAGTGTTTTATCAAAATTATTTTCCATCTAAGATAATATGGGGTTATGTTTATATCCCTATTTTTACATTGATTTGATTATGTTATGATGGAATTATTTTTACAATATCCTTTTATAGATTATGTTATGATGACATGATGTTTAAGAATCCCATTTTTATTACATGGGTTATGCTATGATGTATGGTTTATGATTTTGTGGCACACATAAGAATGGTATCATTATGAGATGGGTGGGACCTATATCTCCCTCAAATTCATTGGGTAAAGATTTATATCTCATGAGATAGACATGGCTGGAACGGCAGGTTAAACCGGTTCAGTGAAACAGGACTGAAACGAGGAGTGAACTTGGTTCAGAAATGGACATTGGCTACTAAGATAGTCTTGGAAATGAGTCTTGACTACTAAGAAATGATTTTCTATGATTATGTGTGTATTATACAAAGCTTCATTTTTTAAGTTATGATTATTGGGATTAAATTTAACTACTATGATTTATCCCATGTTATGAAATTATGATCTCTTTTGTAGGTTAAGATTTCCAAAATGTTATGTTCTTATGAATATGATGTGATTTATATTTATTTTGTTTACCCTTACTGAGAATTTGAGCTCACCCTTTTGTATTTTTTCTTTCCCCAGGTTAGGAATAAGGTTATTAAGTAAGATATGCCAAAAAAGGGACTCTAGATATGGTGAAATAAATGGGAGGAAATATAGATTATTTATGAACCAGTTGTTTATGTTTCCCAGTTTCTAAAGATACTATACCTATACGGTACATTCATGGTTTTGTTATATGTTGTAATAAGTGTAATTCAATTTTTATTTATTAATAATGTATGTAAAGTATGGGTCGTTATAAGTAAGGCATCAAGAAATGAACTCGACAACAACCTTCTTCATTCTGGGCCACCAAAACTGAAGTCCGAGGTCCTGGTACATCTTCTTCCCAAATAGATGTAAAACTAAAGCGGATGTGTGTAAATCCATCATAAACTCCTCCCTCAACACAAATGTTACAAAAATGCATCCTCTAAAAAGAACAAATTGCTCCCCACCTTATGAATATCTATAATGATTATGCCCTATGGATAACTGAGCATGTAGAGTCTCAAAGTCAGTATCACCAAGCTGCTCATCCCAAACTCAATGTAAGAGTATAGGGGTAAAAACCATAAATTAGATGCAAACTCCCCCATCTACATCTATAATGGATAACCAAAATGAGTCTAACTGCTCTGATTCCTCATCCAAAAACTACTAACTAGGCCTCCTACTGAGATCATTGTCCACCACATTCCCCTTCTCAAAAGTATAAATGATCTAAATGTCATAATCCTGGAGGAACTCTAGCCACTTCCTTTATATCAAGTTTATATCCTTCTAAAAGACGATATACTTGAGACACTTCTGATCAGAGTAGATAATAAACTTCTCACCTATCATGTAGTGTCACCACATCTTCAATGAAAATACTACCACTACAAGATCAAGATCATGGGTCACATCGTTCTTCTCATGTGGCCTCAACTTGTGTGACCCATAAGAAATAATAGCTTGCCTTTACATTAGGATACAACTATGTCTGGTCCCTGATTCATCATAGAACACTACGTAATCAACACCCTCCTTCAACAATCCCAAAATCATAGCACTCATCAAACTATGCATCAACTACTGGAAAGCCTACTAGCACTTCTCTATCCACGTGAAAGGTTGCCCGTTTCGAGTCCAATTTGTCACAGGTGATGATATCCTAGAGAAAAAATGTATGAATCCCTAGTAATATTCTTCCATCCTAAGGAAGCTCTGCACCTCCGTCACACTCCTAGGTGGATCTCATACTAACATTGTCTCGACCTTGGCCAGGTCCACTACCACTCCATCCGTTGAGATAACATATCCTAGAAAGTGGACCACCTAAATCCAAAACTAGCACTTTGAGAGTTTCCCATAAATCTAGTTCTCTCAGAGTCCATCAAGAACCATCCTTAAGTGTATCGCATGCTCTTCCTCAGACTCTAAGTACACCTAATATTGACTGTACTAGCATCTGAAATTCATCTTTGATATATCCTCATCTCGTACTCATTGTTTTTGATATCCTGATCAAAGGTCAACCTTCGATAATCATCATGCCCCTCTCAACTGGTTGAAAAGGTCATAAATCCTTGGTAGTGGATACTTTTTATTCATAGTCACCTTGTTCATGAGTCAATAGTTGACACACAACCTTAAACTCTCATCAACCTTTTTGGTAAACAACACTGGGGTCACCCATGGAGAAACATTGGGTCTCACGAAGCCCTTCCTCTTCAAATCCTCCAACTACACCCTCATCTTGCAAAGCTCTACGAGAGAGATCCAATATATTTTTTAGGATATCATTGTCATCCCGGGGAGTAATTCGATGAAAAATTATATATCCTGATGGGGAGGTAATCTGAGAATGTCTTCAGGAAACACATCCTCGTACTCCACCATCACTATCATAAACTGGAATCTCATGTCATCTGCTACTCTGAGGGTTAGGCTAGCCAACTAGTGAGTGGTGAGTTGTTCCCTCCTATACATGAGTCTATCCTATGCTTTATTGGTTTACTTTTTACTAAAAAAGTAAAATCTTGTTCCATCATTGTAAACACACCGCACCCTTCACCTAAAATATTCAATTTGGGCATGGACCAAAGACATCCAATCCATACAAAGAATGACTTTGTAATACCTCGATGCTACCACTAAGAGGTTCCAACTAAAACTCTCACCTCTAATTGTAAGGTCACACTATCAGCATAGATGTGTGAACATCAAGTCTCTTCTAGTAGTTGTCTCCAAGCGCAAGGGTTGATTCAACGGTTTTATCAGAATCTCAATGTCTCAAAAAAATATGTGGAAAGGATTTAATGACTAGAACCTATGTCTATCAGTATGGAATCTAAGGTATAAAAAACATAGATCATTCCTCGAATCATCCCTGGATCCCCAAGGTCAAAATCCTTGACTGCATGCAGTTTTCCCAATCCCTATCCTCCAACTCCTTGATCCTGGCTTGGACAACTTGGGGGGTGGTGGTGGTAGCAATTCAAAACGTCGACCACCTGCTGCTAATCTCCTAGATCATCTTCCACATTTTTTTCCTTGAAAATCTACCTACTCTTGCCTCTACCTCTGCTTAAGTGGTCCATCAATTGTCTCCCTATTAGTAGTATGGAGGGTTGGAGAATATAGAGTGAAATGTACCCTTCCATCACATGGGTATAATTGCCTCTCTCTAGACTGACTGGATCCACCCTATGAACTCTGAACTACAGATCCTCTATCATATGACCTCCTCTTGAAATTTCTCCCATTTTTGGATCCCTAATACTAACATTGGATCCATGCTTTCAAGTTCTCTGAACCTACATATACTATGCTGATTGTCACTGGTTGTCTCTTCTTAGTCAGGAAGCTCTCCACCACCAAGGCCCGCTCAGGCATCCCATCATAAGTAAGAATTCTCAGAGGGGTAATACTAGATCAAATGTCTCTAAATAGACCTTGCTCAATGGTTTGAGCCTGGAAGTACTAATCCCCAACCATATCTATCAAGTACCTAGAAAGGTTTGTAAACCTAGATGAATAATCAAATATCGTCATATTGCCCTACTAGAGCTAAAGAAGCTCTTGTACACACACATCTCTTAGCATAACTAGTGATAAATTCACTCTGGAGAGGTTCTCAAACTCTATCCATGAAAGAGTCGCCTCGTCGTGAGTCTGGATATCCAAACTCCACCATCTCCCTATAGAAGGATCGCCACAACGACTACCATCAGATCAGATGGTGTCCTGACTAGAAGAAAAAATTGGGTCCCCACATCAAGCAAGTCCTTAGCCGCCTGAGGGTTGGTCTCACCTAGAAACTTGAGGGGTCTCTATCTCTAAAACTCATGAAGTGAACTCAGCCTGCACTCATTATCTACTTGTACTGTAGATACCACAGGTAGCTCCACAGGTGGTGGCATGGCTGGTACATCACCTAGAGTTAATATCTGGGAAACCAGTCCCTGTACTGAAGCCTCTTCAAACAGGGGGCCATATTCATTATTGTGTTACCGAATCCAAGATAGTATGCATCACAAAGGAATCCTTTAAGAAAACAAGATGTACCCTGGTCAATGAGTTTATCTAGAGAGATGACATAAGAAGGACATGAACATAACAACACATTCCTATATGATTAATGTGCCATTTCTTCCCTACAACCAGTGTTCTCTTGTACCGAGTCGAAAAGCATTTTATCAGAGTCTTGGTGTATAGATACGTTGGTCGTCGCACTCACACTAGAGTACCTTGCCTGAAATATGAAATCGAAAAATTTAACATTGTTGCTCCAAACTAATCTCACAAGCTCCCAGTCCTAATGTAGAACCCACCCCCTCTAACAAAACTCTATCATGACCCATCCCAGTGGGGCCCATTTCATGACTCCCCAATCTTATCTCCAATAGGCTAGGGGCTAGTGACTAGCACTGAGTATGAATATCACTAACATGGGAGGCATCTCCTTAGTACCTATATGCACACACAAATCTCCAATCCCGCAATGCTGAAAAGTAAAAAACACTAAGGAACAAATGCATGCATACCACTATAACCCAATTAGAGTATGACATGAAAGTAAATTACAATAATGTAAAATGGACCCAAAAAAAAGCCCACCAAAAATAAATTCTGTAAACAATTTCTTAAAACTCATACAGAGAAAACGCCACCTAATCCAACATGGAGGCAAGCTACTAGGACTACTGTCTGAATCCATAAGAACACCTTGGTCTATCTGATCTTACAAAGCTTCATCTAGTCCTAGTCTTCCACGGACTCTGTCAAAAGGATGCTCGTCTGCACAAGACACGACATGTGCAATCAAATCCCATGCAAGGTTGAGTATAATGATACTAATTAGGATACCCCAAAACCACAAAGAAATACACAAAGTAAATATATATTCATCTCTACACAAGTATATTTCTACATAACATAAAACAAGAATATCCAGATATACCCAAACCAAGAAACGCATTCGAGAGATAAGCCAAAACTACCACATACCACCACTAGGGAGGGATTCAGCTCAAAGATTCCACAAAGAACTCATCTAGGAGAACACATTATTGAGTCTGATAGAATTTATTACATCCATCTAATAAGTATTGTTTATCGGGAACCATCATGAGAGATATATGCTGATAGATTAGAAGATAGATACAGTACATCATAGGAGGATCATAGCTAGGGCCATGGGGTGATACTAAAAACTCCATCTAGATTAACCTGATAAGTATAGGATCTACACCCAGCGAAGTTTTTCATGTCAATACTGAAGACTCTACCTAGAGAATGAAGAAGGAATAGAGGATCCTCTCTGAACCTCTTAGGGGATTCCAAAAACTCTATCCTAGAAGTCCTGCTGAAGGGATCATACTCTTGTGAGTAGAAGACGATACCAACAACCCTTCTGGGAAATCATAAAGGTAAAAAACCCAAAAAAAACTCATCCAAGATATGTTAGATGAGAGAATAAATTGTTGGAATCCTCATGTATTAGTCATGTTTTAATGATCACAAATCTCATCAATGATCACAAATCTCATTAAAGATCATAAATCTTATTCAACCAAGTTAACTCTTATAAATTATATCCTATCATGTTTATTTATGTTTCAAGTTCACTCATGCTTTATAATGGTTAAGCTCAATCCATTTCATGCATATTACTATTTAAGTCTGAATACTATTATTTGCCTAAGTACAAGACACCGTGAAACCAGACACCGTGAAGCCAGACACCATGAAGCCTGACACAGTAAGGCAGACACTGTGACCAAGACACTGTGAGAAAGACTCTGTGAGAAAGAAACCATGAGCAAGACACCGTGAGCAAGACACCGTGAGCAAGACACCGTAAAGAAGACATCGTGACACTCAGACCGTGACACTCAAACACCATGTGAAAGAGACACCATTTTCATAACATACTTTGACACTGTTTCTTAAACTACTTTGTCATCTTTCTATTTAATGTTTAACGGTCATATTTGATTCCTTTAATGCACTGACATAATTAATGTTTATTTGTAGAAATAGTACGAGGTACAAGGTATGAAACACGTGGAACATGTCGGGTAAAACACATGCATTCGAAGATAAAGAGTGGAGCATGCTCAACAACAATAGAGTGTGATACTGAATGAAAAACAAGCCTGTGAGCATAACAATGAAGAACATATTGCAATATTTTCAAATAAACAATTGTATCATACATGAAATCTGACACTACTAAAGAACATACGAAGTACACTAGAATCCAGAGAACACCTTTACATTATCAAAGCTCTTGAAGAACACAAGATGGATTACGACACTCTGTTTTTCAAGACAAGAACCAGATAAGGACTCAAAAGCATTTCTGTTCAATCAAAGGAGTCCAAAGATGCACTTCAAATCACTAGAGCATTATAAACTCGTATCTACTCTATCTCAATGATTCTTTTACTTAATTTTGAGAAGTGTGTGTACTCTGTATATTAAATACACCCACTGACTTTTTTGTTAAATGGAAGGATTTCAAAATCCTTAAACCAAACTCTTTATAATTTTGTTTAACCACGCCAACTGTGGAAGAGGTCCTTGTGTGGCCTGATTATTATTTCTGTTTACCAAAAAAAACTATGGAAGAGGTCCCTGTGTGACCTGGACAGTCTGTGTACTGTTTTTAACCCCGATACAGGGTGTGGACCAAATTTTATTAATATAAACTTCTTGGTTATAGGTGATCACCAAGTGAAGTGGATTAGGTCTCATCTTGATACTGAACCACTTGTTTCATATCCGCTTTGCTACTTAAATTTAGTCTTCTCTATTTTACTACTTTTATTGCATAATGCAGAAAACTCTAATTTCACTTTGATAGTTAGTCTTGGAAAAAAGTTATAACTAATTTGTCTTAGTAGGATAACTTCAAAAGTTATATTAATAATACATATTAAGATTACTGATAATTAATCAATCTTCTTAGAAGTTATTTAAACTGTCAAACTCTTATAACAGTATAACTTTGATTTACTGGGATATATCTATTGTTTGGGGAAACCATTTAATTTAAAATTATATTTTTTTATAACAGAAATTTTTATATTTACTCAATTCACCCCTCCCCTCTTGAGTAAACTACTCCGACCAACATTTGGTATCAGAGGAAATTTTTTTAGGACTCTGTGTACTCTTACTAAACTGTGACTGTAGTTGTACTTTAAATATCTGTAAATTTCTGTTAATTATAAATTTCAAGATCTTTTTAAGTAATTCATTAGTATGGATAATAGATTGGAAGGTGCTGCAACCAACATACCACCATTCTTTAATGGAACCAACTATTCTCAATGAAAAATTAAAAAGAAAATTCATCTAGAGAGTATGAGCTTTGAAATTTGGTCATCCAACATTGATGAATACAAACATCGTGTGACTGGTAGAATTACCTGGGATGAACCTACCAAACATGCTTACAATAACAATTGAAAATACATGAATGATCTATACAATTCTTTAGGAGATGAACAATTTAATAGGATTTTTGTTGTAAAATTGCCCATGAAATTTGGGATACCTTATCTTTCTCACATTAAGGCACATATAGTGTAAAGGAAATGAGACTTAATAATTATACTATAAAATATGATATTTTTAAAATGAAACCTGATGATCCTATTTCTGACAGGTATTTCAGGTTCAATGAGATTTTCAACACAATGATTTCTCTAGGAAGATAAGTCACTACCAATGAACAGATCATGAGAATCCTTAGATGTCTACCTGAAAAATGGAAAGGAACCTCTGTATCAATTAGAGAATCATGCGACATCATCAAGCTACCTGTAAAAGAACTCATTGGCAAACTGATGATGTATGGGAAAGAGTTGAAAGTCAAAAAAGAAGAGGAGGATTAACCAAAGAGGAAATCTGTAGCATTCAAGACAACCTTCTTGAAGCACAAAGACAAAGGGAAACTGGAAGCTTCTGTAGAAAGTTCCACCACTGAAAAATCATAACCTGAAAGTGATGAGGAGATGGCTGAACTAGCCAGAAGATTCAAATGATTCTACAATAAAAAGAACTTTTTCAGAAAGCTTAACTTCAAGGGCAAGTATGATCTAAATGGAAGCTGGAAAAAGGACTGGAAAAAATGACAAAAATAATGAAATTGTATGCTATGAATGTAAGCGCAAAGGACATATAAAGGTTGACTGTCCAAATCTAAAGTATAAGAAAAAATATGAGGAAATGATAAGAAGTGAAAAAAGGCAATGAAATCAACTTGGAGTGCCTCTGAGGATAGTTCATGTGACTCAGAGACATCACATGAAAAACAGGCTAACAAAGCCAATATGTGTTTTATGACAAACACATCTGAGGTAACACTGAACTCTTCTGTACATAATTCATACTATTCTGAAGAGGAAAGTGACTCTGAAAATATGACTAATGAAGAAATGTTTGAATATTGTAACATGCTTTAAGAAACATGTATTGAATTAAAAGATAAATATAAATCATTGAAGAAACAGCATTCTCTCACTGTAAATGTCAAATCTGAACTTACTTCTAAAAAGGAGAAAAATTCTCAAGTGCTCAAAGAAAACAATGAACTAAAAATGCCTAATGAGAAATTAAAAAGTGACTTGGAAAATTTTAATAATGGGAAAAATACACTTACCCAAATTATAGGGAAAAAAATTTCTCCTAAATATAATACTGGCATTGGTTATCAACCTAGTAAAAGATATCTTAGTAGTACGAATTTTGTTTCAAAGTCTAGGACTTATAATTTTGTTCCCAGTTCTGGACACAACTCAACTAGCTCAAGTAATGATAGATACTCTACTATTCCAAGCTTTAGTGGACCAAATATAGTTTATTTTTCAAATACATTACACAATTCTTATATGTAACCTATGAGAAAAATAGGGGTTCTTAAAGAACTTATTACTAATTTTACTGGACCCAAACAAGTATGGGTACCAAAATCTATCTTTGCTTGATCATGTTATAGGAAAGCTGCTTAAAGATATCCTGCAAAAATATATGGTACATGGATAGTGGATTTTCAAGGCACATGATAGGATACTACTCCTGATTCAAGAACCTAAAAGAAGTATATGGAATACATGTCACATTTGGTGACAATGCCAAAGGGAATATCATCGGCTTAGGCCCGATTGGTAACTCTGATTCGATTGTAATCTCTAAAGTATTGTTTTATAATGGCTTAAAATATAATCAGCTTAATATATCACAATTATGTGATGATGGATATCATGTTAAATTTGAAAATTATGCATGTAATGTCTTTAATTCTAAAGATGAATTATTATTTTCTACATCGAGGAATGAGAACATTTATTCTATTAATTTAGATTCTTTAGCTTCTCAAAATGTTTCATGATTGAGTGTATTTCATAAAGAGTCTTGGATCTGGCATAGGAGACTAGGACACTATAATGTTCACTCCCTTAGAAAGCTAACTAGAAAAGGCCTAGTCAAAGACTTAACCAAACATGATTTTCCACATGAAAAAGTGTGTAATCCTTGTCCAAAGGGAAAACAACACAAAATCTCTTTCAAAACAAAGAAAGAAGTTTCTATTTCTCAACCTCTTGAGTTGGTTCACATGGATTTTTTTGGACCATCTAGAGTTTCTAGTTTAAATTGGAAGCACTATGTTTATGTTCTAGTAGATGATTTTTCTAGATATTCCTGGACCTTCTTCATGGCTCACAAAAGTGAAGCATGTTGTTATTTTACTAAGTATGCCAAGTCTGTAGAAAATCTTAGTGGCCTTAAAATTAAATCTTCAAGAAGTGATCATGGCCATGAGTCTGAAAACCAAGAGTTTGAATCCTTTTGCTCACAAAAAGGTTATAGTCACAATTTCTCTTCCCCTGGAACACCTCAGCAGAATGGTGTTGTAGAAAGAAGAAATAGAACCCTGCAAGAAATTACTAGAACAATACATAGTGAATATGACTTACCTATTTACTTTTGGCCTGAATTTGTTAATACAACATGCTACACAATCAATAGAGTCTTGATTAGACCAATTCTTAAAAATACCCCATATGAACTCTGGAACAATAGGAAGCCTAATGTTAATTACTTTAGAGTTTTTGGTTTCAAAGTCTTTATTATCAATACTAAGGATAATCTTGAAAAATTTGCATCCAAAAGTGATGAAGGAATTTTTGTAAGTTACTCAATATTAAGTAATGATTATAGAGTATTCAATAAGAGAACTAAATGTGTGGAAGAATCTGTTCATTTAAAGTTTGATGAAATAGATCCACATGTGCCTAGAACCATCCTAGAAAATCTAGAGGATGATGTATAAAATCTGAACATCAACCAAAAATCCTCAAATCCATCGGTGAAAGAATCTGTGAAAACTTCTAATTCTGGAAATTCTCTACAATCGAGTCATAATGAACCTGAATCTGTTGATGGACCTAAAATCACTAGTCCCTCTTTTTCAAGAGAGGTTAGAACCCTTAAAACCATCCCTTAGATGTTGTTGTAGGAGACTTAGAGAAAGGAACACAAACTAGAGCTTCTCTTAGAAATCAGGTTGAACATCAATCCTTCTTGTCACAACTTGAACCTAAAAACATTGATGATGCCATCAACGATGAATTTTGGGTAATGGCTATGCAAGAAGAACTTAATCAGTTTGAAAGAAACAAAGTTTGGAAACTTGTTGAAAAACCCAAGGACACTTTCATCATAGGCACTAAATGGGTGTTTAGAAATAAGGTAGATGAAGCTGGTAATATAGTTAGGAACAAGGATATATTATTTGCACAAGGCTACAGTCAAGAAGAAGGAATTTACTATGAAGAGACCTTTGCTCCAGTAGCCAGACTTGAATCCATCAGAATCTTACTTGCCTATGCTGCACATCTGAATTTCAAACTATATCAAATGGATGTTAAGAGTGCATTCTTAAATGGGTATATAGCTGAGGATGTCTTTGTTGAACAACCCCATGGATTTACAAATCCTCATTTTCCCAATCTTATTTTCAAACTATCAAAACCTTTATATGGTTTAAAACAATCTCCAAGATCTTGGTATGACAGATTGAGTACTTTTCTTATTTCCAAAGGTTTTGAAAAAGTAATAGCTGATCCCACACTCTTTATAAAATGAATTTCTAATGATGTTTTAGTTGTTCAAATCTATGTATATGATATTATTTTTGGATCTTCAAAAAAATAAATATGTATTGACTTTTCTAAAATAATGCAAAATGAATTTGAAATGAGTTTAATAGGTGAACTAAAAATCTTTCTTGGATTTAAAATCTTTCAAAAAAATGATGGAATTATTTTATATCAAAGTAAATACACTAGAGATATTCTAAAATGTTTTGGATTAGATAGCACTAAAATTAGTGACACTCTCATGAGTAACACATGTATGTTAGATCTCGATGAAGATGGAAAATCTGTTGATCAAACCACTTATAGAGGAATGATTGGAATTTTACTCTACTTAACTGCTATCTGTCTAGAAATTATGTTAGTGTGTGTATATGTGCTCCTTTTCAAGAAAATAATAAAGAATCTCCTTTAAATTCTATAAAAATAATTTTCAAAAACCTCAAGCATACACCCGATCTACGACTGTTCTATCCTAAAGGACAATCATTTGAACTAGTTAGTTATTTTGATGCTGACTTCAGTGGATGTAAGTTAGATAGAAAGAGAACCTCTGGAACATGTCATCTTTTAGGCAAGTCACTAGTATCAGGGTGTAGTAAGAAACAAAACTCTGTTCCATTATCTACTGTAGAAGCTGAATACATAGCTACTGGCAGTTATTGTTCACAAATTTTGTGGATGAAACACACTTTACTAGATTATGGATACCAATTCAGATATGTACCAATAAATTGTGACAACACAAGTGCTATTAACATCTCGAAAAATCATGTTTCACATTCTAGGACAAAACATATTGATGTAAGACATCACTTTTTGAGAGATCATTATCAAAAAGGTGATATCACCTTGTAATTCATTGGTACTGAATATCAACATGCTGATATATTCACAAAACCATTAAATTATGGGAGAATAGACTACATCATACATGATCTTGGCATGATAAATCTCAAATAGATATCTTACTTTTCTTACTGTTCAATATTTTACTATGTTTTACTTTACTGTTTCATGATTACAATTTCTCAGTTACTGTCTCTCGTGTTTACGGTCTCACCGTTAGCACTTTTACTTACGGTCTGACACTCACTGTCTCACCGTAACGCGCACTGAAAATTTCACTCACTGTCTCACCATGACAACCATTCACTATCTCACCGTGATGACCGATCACCATCTCACTGTAAAAACCACTCACTATCTCACCGTAACGACTACTTACTATCTCACCATAAAAATTATTTATGATTTTATTTAAACCTGTATCGTAGTAAATTTTATTTCACCTCTTTTACATTCCCTCATTTTTATTTTTGTGGTGATTGTCATTCCCAAATGATAAAACAAAGAGTTTTACTCAGTTCTTCACTCGTAATTTCTCCTACTCACTCGTTTCGAACCCTTTCAACCTCGAAACCCTCTCCCTCTCTCCTTATCGAACCCTCATTGGATGCTAAGAATGAAACGGCCATCGTCATCCACACCTGAGAAGCACCTCCCGAAGAAGAATAAGATAACACCCAAGATGACACCCGAAGGGCCTCTGAATCCGAACCTGGTAAATCGCAGTGTTGTTCCTGAGAAAGAAATTTTCCCCGAATGTATTTTATCGAGAAAATCTCTAGTATTCAAAGTGTTAAAAGAACAAGGCTGGTTAGAATGGTTCTTAAGGGAGAAAATACCTCTCTATCATAGATTAGTAGCTCAGTTCTACCAGTACGTGCAATTCTTATTTGATTCTGATAATGGTTATGTTGTGAGGAGCTGGGTTAATGGCCAAAGATGCTCCTTCTCGTCGAGGTTATGAGAATCAGGCCTTAGGATACCTCACTAAGGAATATGCGATTATTATCATAGATAACCTCCACCTACAACTGATTTCTATGACCTTGAAGATGCTTTGAAAACCCTAACCGGAAATGGAACCAAGTGAAGGGCCCTAGCTGCTGAACTTTATGGGGAAACAAGACTGCTGTTTAAATTTGTTCAAAATCTGGTTAGTCCAAGGAAAGGTGACTTTACTATATGAAAGTATCAATATGTGTTTTTAATTCATCTTATGAATAATGGATACAAGATTAACCTGTGCAAGTAAATCATTCACCATATGTGTGAGTAGATCAAGGTTACATCAAAGTCCACCTCTTTGTTCTACACTCGGATGATATCAGCCATGATTTTTGCAAAAGGCATAGTTGGACCTAATGAAGAAGTACTTATGGACTGTGAGTACTATCTCTCTAAAGCCACTATCAGGAGAATGAAGATAAGCTAGAATCCTTGGAAAAAGGAGTGCGTGGAAGAAAAAAATAATATTTATGAGAAGTTTAATCCTGTGGATTATCCATCAAGGCCAAAAGACATTTCTGATCCTGGTTTGGAACTAGATGAACTTGGTGAGTATCTAGAAGAAGAAAAAGAATAAACTGAAGTACCAGATAAGGAATATGTTATTGTTGATGAATAAAGGACTATTATTCCTCCTGTTGTTCTTGAAGAATAAACTCCTGCCCCTAGATATGATGTAAATCTAAAAATCCAACCTGAGGCTGAAAAAGAAACAGTGGTGATAGAATCTGAGCATCCAGCCATAGAAGAGCCTATTCTGGAAGAACTCCTTGTTATGGAAGAAGAAAATATATTAGAGCTCCCTGGTGTACATGAAGTAAATCTTGAATAACTCCTTGTTATGCAAGGAGAAAGTATGGAAGATCTTCTTAAAGAACAACCTGTTCCTGAAATAATACCCTCTGCTGAAGAGAGGATGGAGATATCCTTTTAGCTGGCTTGAAAATAAATGCTTGAAAAACTTAGAGATGAAATTGTGGATTTAGACCAAGCTCCTAAGACTCTCAATCCTAAAAAGGAAGCACCTGTTGAGGGGGGGGGGGACCCAAAATCTTGAATCTGGTGAAGCCTCACATCCAACTGAGTCAAGTCCTATGGACAATTAGTCCAAATTTCTTAGTTTTTATGATGTGAGTGAGTCTCAGAAGGTTACTGCAACTGGGCTTGATCTCTCTTCCCTATTTAAGTTGAAGTCAGTTTCTATCTTTGACCCTGATAAGGAACCTGAACCTGAACCTACCCCTGTACCAATTCCTACACCTGAACCTTCACCCGAACCTTTACCTGAACAGTTGCCCTTTGTTAGTAAGGATGATTTGAAGGATTTTAGAGATACTATCTTATCTGGAGTTGAGAAGCTTATGAACTCCCAACCTCGTTCTGTGACAAATTTGAGTGAGAGAGATGTCTCACTGCTTTTGGAGAATATCATTTGGCAGATACAACCTAAAATTATCCCTGAGATTCAAGAAGTACGAGTTGAAAATAAGTTGCTCAGTAATGAAGTCACAACCCTGAGAAGCATGATTGAAGACATGTAGAAAGAGCTTCATTCGAGATCAGAGCCTGCTAATTCTCCTCTATAACCTACTATTTCTAAAATCTCTTGAAATTTTGTGTCTCAGATTCACCCTTATTTGTTATCCTTTAATGAAAAGATTGCAGAAAGGTACAAACAGTTGTTGAAGGAAATGAGAGATCTTATGGTGAACCTGAATAAACTCACTGATGAGTACACTAGTTTTCTTCAAAAGGTCCTGAATCAGCTCAAGTATCTGACAACATCCTTCAAATCTTCCAATACCTCTGGTCAATCCTCTACACCTTCCTTGGATAGTACTTTTCTCAGATCTATAGTCCAAGAAGAGCTTCAGAATGCTTTTAGTGGATTTAGTGTGACTTATTTATCTGAATTTTTCAAGAATAGTGATAGAGTTCTTGAACTTGTACAAATTCATTCCAATATTGAAAATGATGCCCAGCAGGAGATTTCTAAGAAAGTGGATTTCTATTTCAACTGAATTTTCTCCAAGACTGATATGACCAACCACTTAAAATACCTTGTATAGAATCTGTGAATTCCTCCGGTAACTCAAGCCTTCAAAAACCATGTCTAGAAGCTAACTGAGTTTAACATATTGTTGGAAAAGTTCATGGAAAACAAATATGACTTTGAAAAGGCCATGAAATATGGTGGGGAGATTATTGCAGACTTCATCAAACTTCTGAGACCTTATCTGCATGTCTAGAGTACAACAATTGTTGGTCCAGCTACTGCACCTCTCAGACCTGGACTACCTATATTCACTTCTGCCTTAGCCTCAACTACCATGTCTATTGGCCAAGCTCTCAGTCAGATCAGGCCTGTCATTCTTGATCAGCAACTGCCTCGATCTTCTACTACTCCTACCTTGGCTCCCTCAGTCTTTGAAGGTCTCCCTTTACCCTCTCTATCTACCACCTCTCTTCCTTCTTCTACATCAACCATTACCTATATGTATTCCTTTTCTGCTGCTGATAAAGGAAATGAGAAGGTCAATCCCTGAAGAAGACCAGTGCTTACTACTTTTTGATGGGGATGACATTATTTTTGTATCTCTCTTTATTTTGTACTTAATTGTTTACTATTAATGGAATGTGAAATGTTTACCATCTCTTTCTTTAAACTTTTTGATAATTCCAAAAGGGGGAGAAGTTTTTATATGTTATTTTCTCTATAGTTGCATCTAATTTACACTTTACATGTGCATGATTTTTGATCATCAAAAAGGGGGATATTATTGGACTCCTCATGTATTAATCATGTTTTAATGATAACCAATCTCAAAAATGATCACAAATCTCATTAATGATCATAAATATTATTCAACCTCATTAACTCCTATAAATTATATCATATAATGTGTATTTATGTTTCAAGTTCACTCATGATTTATAATGGTTAAGCTCAATCCATTTCATGCATATTACTGTTTATGTCTAAATACTGTTATTTGCCTAAGTACAAGACATTGTGAAGCCAGACACAGTGAAGCCAGACACCGTGAATCCTGACACAGTAAGCTAGACACCGTGAGAAAGACACTGTGAGCAAGACATCGTGAGAAAGACACCGTGAGAAAGACACTGTGATAAAGACATTGTGAGCAACACACCATGAGCAGGACACCGTGAGAAAGACACCGTAAAGAAGACACTGTGACACTCATATCGTGACACTCAGACCATGACACTCAGACACTGTATGAAGGAGACACCATTTGCATAACATAATGTGACACCATTTCTTAAACTACTTTTTCATCTTTCAATTTAATTTTTAGCAGTAATATTTGATTCCTTTAATGCACTGACATAATTAATGTTTCTTTGTAGACATAGTATGAGGTACGAGGTATGAAACACATGGAACCTATCAGCTAAAACACATGCATTCAATGATAAAGAGTGGAGTGTTCCCAACAACAATAGAGCACGATACTGAACGAAAAACAAGCATGTGAGCACGACTGCGAAGAACACATTGTAAGATTTTAAAACAAAGCATTGCATCATCCATGAAATCTGACACTACTGAAGAACATACAAAGTACACTGGATTCTAGAGAACACCTTAACATTATCAAAGCTAGTGAATAACACAAGCTGGATTAGGACACTCTTTTTTTCAAGATATAAACCAGAGAAGGAATCAGAAGCATTTTTGTTCAATCAAAGGAGTCCAGATCTTCACTTGAAATCACTAGAGCATTCTATACTCATATCTACTCTCTCTCAGTGATTATTTTACTTAATTATTTGAAGTGTGTGTACTCTGTATATTCCATACACACACTGACTCTTGTGCTAAACTAAAGGATTTATAAATCCTTACACCAAACTATTTATACTCTTTTTTACCCACGACAACTGTGGAAGATGTCCCAGTGTGGCCTGGTTATTGTTTTTGTTTACCCATGAAAACCATGGAAGAGGTCCCTGTGTGACCAAGAGAGTCTGTGTACTGTTGTTAACCCCAATCTAGGGTGTGGATCAAAGTTTATTAATATAAACTGCTTGGTGGTAGGTTATCACCAAGTGGAGTGGATTAGGTCTTGGCTTGAGACTGAACCACGTGTTTCATATCCACTCTGCTACTTAAATTTAGTCTTCTCTGTTTTACTGCTTTATTGCATAATCCAAAAAACTCTAATTTCACTTTTATAGTTAGTCTTGGAAAGAAGTTATAACTGATTTTTCTTAGTATGATACCTTCAAATGTAATATTAATAATACATATTAAGATTACTGAGAATTAAAAACTCTTCTAAGAAGTTGTTTAAACAGTCAAACTCTTATAACAGTATAACCTTGATTATCTGGGTTGTATCTATTGTTTGGGGAATCCATTTCATTTAAAATAATATGTTTTTATAACATAAATTTTTATAGTTACTCAATTCACCACTCCCCTCTTGAGTAAACTACTTCGACCAACATAAATATTCATAGGAAAGGAGGGTGCACCATGAGTAGTAGTCACACCTGTTGTGCCCCTTGACCTTGGGTACTGCCCATGTAAATGGACCGAGTCACTAGAAATATGTTCGATCTAAAACCCACCATTGGTCTCATATAGACTGTCTGAACATCAGGGTCCTAATTCCACAAACAACACATCAAATATATGCACCATTTGAAAGTTATGGGGGTTTGAAGTTTCAAAGAAAAGGGGTTCATTTGGGCCAAGGGCCAATCACATAGTCGTTCCACGGACAACATTAGTTGACCACTATGGTCGGTTTACCAGAACGACTTCCCCTAGATTCCATATCCAAGTGATATATTAGTCAACTGTAACTCACATTCAACTACCACAGTTGATTGTGTCTCGGTTCGACTGCCCTGGATCCGACCAGGGTCCAACCCGAACCGCTGCGTCAACCCATCCCACTGGGTTCAGCCTGGTTTGCTGGTCATGGCCCATTTTCCCAGCTTGGCATGTTCCACAAGGGTCTCCCAACCTATCCCACTACACATCATCCCACCTGGCCCGCTCCACACTCGCATGCTAATCACCGTCCCCCCTGGCCTATCGCATTTGTCCTGCTCTACTCCAGCTTGACCCGATGGCCCTCCATGTGTGCCGCCTCAATGTACCCAACCACATATCCACACCCCACAACTCACGCGTCCACCTGCCACAGTCCTCACCTGTCGGCCGCACCATCTCCTATGCATCCCCATCATACCGTGTTCCACCTCCATCATCCACCTTGCTAGAAATTCAATAACTTCCTAGATTGGACCCCTGGACTCGTTTCATATCTCTCTTGGACCAATGGTAGTTTCCACCTTGGGAACCACCATGCTCTACCATCCTGGATGAATCAGGTCGTGTCATCTCTGTCGCACCTCATCTCGGTCATCACAAGGTCAGATCTTTAATGTTTGATCATTGCACCATGAATCAAAGGTGCAATGATCCTCAATTCATATCCCATAAAGAAAGAAGAATGTGATGAATATTGTGGGATAAATACAAAAAGAACAACCCAGGGAACAAACCTTGGTCATTTTTCATTTCGGCATCAATCCATTCTGTAAGAATGATCAAGAAAAAAAATCAATTCTCAAAAATCAAACCCTAACAGTAATCCTGAAAATAGGACCATCCTTCAAGAATGATTGAACAATGGGTAAACCAATTCATTGTTTAATCTATGTTCTTCATTAAATATAAGAGTACGGAAAAAGATCTAAAAATCAAAACTATCTACGTGGGAAAGTATTGTTTGTTGTAGAGAATTCTTTACTGATGGTGATCCATCAAGAATGATCTTGATCTACCATCCCATCATCTTCCATTGAGATATTTCTCCAAGGATCTCTTTAAATCCTTCAAATAATCCTTTAGAGTTATGAATTATAACCCTGGTTCCCTATTGAGTTTCTTATAAAAAAAATGTGTTGTTGTGTCATTGTGTAACGTTAAAATAAAATAAATTTTAAATTTATTTTATTCATTAAAACATAAAAAAAACTATCTTTTACATCTGAACCATTTCGGCCAATGTTAGGCCTCTTATAAGGTAAATTTTTTATTCTTAATGCAATGGTGACCTTGGATTTTTGACCCCGGGCACCCGTTTGGATTTTATTCCACTTTTTCAGGAAACCACTCACGGGTGCTATTTAAAATTTAATATTTTTCAAACAATTGTTCTGGGCACACCAGAACTCTAAATCACACACCTTATCATCACTAGGACTTTAAATAATTCAATATAATATTTAGAAATAATACATGGAAAAATATAGGACATTATAATACTTATTAATAAATATTTTTCTTAAATTCTTCCCACTCTGTCTCTTCTATTTCTTCCTTAGTATTGGTTCCATTTATCAATTCCCACCATTGATCATATTATCCATCTAAATGATTTATATAAATAGTATACTTATTCTTCTCAAAACATTTGATCACAAAAAATATTTTCTCCATTTAGTTAACCCATTGTTCTGTAATGAATGGATCAGAAGATCCACTAAAAGTTAGTGGTCGTTTCCACAGAAAGGACTCAATGGATAGATGCACCTTCCTCAATGAAGGAGGATGTTCCATGTGGTTTAAGTTATTATATATATCTTAATATATTTAGGTAATAATTAAAATAAATTTTTTAACTCCAACTCCCATGGCATTGGGGATGTTGTTTGGAAAATTGTTACATTGTCACTCATATGGGTTTTTGTCCTAGTTTTACCTCATTCAAACCATTTTCTTAGATAGAAAAGGTTTGAACAAAAATTAATCAAAAAATAAAGAATAATTTATCCTTTTAAGCTATAAAAACTAAAGGGGTATCTTATGGGATCCATATGTTAATCATTTTTCTAAAAAAATATTCACATACATAGTGTTATACTAATGGTTTTCAATACGATTCTCTAATCCTAATTATCAAATTAACTAAACTTTTCTTTGGTACCAACTATAGAGACCCTAATTTTCTTACATGACTTTTACACCATTTTTAAGATAAAAAACATAAAAGAGTTACAAAACTATAATCCATAGGTTTAATATCATGGGAGAATTTGGAACATACATAACTTGCACAATAATAAAACAAAAACATTTATTTAAAATCTTCTAATTTATCCCTTTAAAGTTCACGTTCTATTCAGTACACATAGTCGCATTAGGATATTCATCAAAGATTACGGGTGATCTAAAATATGAATAATATTATGAATGATGGGAATGAATTGAAAAAACATGAGTAGTCATAATCATCATCATCATAACATATGCACAGGATCATCATCAATATCATGAGGAAAACATTTAATAAAAGCATGGAATGTGGAAATGCATAAAAATGAAACATCGTGTCTTGGTGGTAAAATACCACACATAGTTGTGAATAATTCTACCATCATGTTCACATACAACATATGTGCATAATCATAACATCATCATTATGAAAAAATATAGATTCAGTTTCATGCATAATACACATCAACTCATGAGATACATCACATTACCCAATGCATTAAAGGGCTATATAATTCTGCGTCCACCATTAAGTTTATAATATTTACATAACAATGCATCAGTACTACAAAATAGTTCTTTAAAATGATAAAAATAGAATCTATCCGTGCTAGAGAAGCGCTGAATACTGGAGCAAGATAAAAAGCCTGAGTCTTTTATCAGAGGTAAAAATGCACTAATAAAGGGGCATACTACTATGTGTTGTAACAGTACAACACTGGTGTAGTGTTCTTTAACAACACATCAAGACAGAAAAAATACCGTAAAATGAAAAAATAAAATAAACATACATAATTTAAATTAATAGAAAATAATCTAGGCTCGTTTTATCAGATTTGGCAATGTGATGCGTGTTTTAAACTAAAATGATACTTATATATTGAAAAAATGAACATTGAGTCATACCTGTCACACCATGAATAGGATTTATGTGTGTAGTATTCCTACACATCTCAAATGACTTATAGATCATCTTCCTAATGTATTAAAATAATCTGAATGTGTTTGTTCGGTTTTGAGTGTCTCGCTTTTCCTTTTTACTAAAACTTCATTTTAAAATAGAAACATGAACTTTGAATCATACCAGCCATATCATGTGCTGTTTTTATGTGATACAAATTCTTAGAAATCAAAAAATGACTTATAAATAATTTTAATAAATTATAAATACAATATGAGCATGTTTTCTCGATTTTCATTGTGTGATGCTTTTTGAAATAAATTATTTATTTTAAACTGATAACGGAAAAATTGAGTCACAATAGACACATCATATATCAGATTGAGGTGAGGTTGATTCATACACATCAAAAATGACTCATGGATCTTTTTAATAATGTATCAAAACAATCCTAATGCATTTTCTCATTTTTGAGTAGGGGAGTTGTATTTTTTACTAAACTTTATGTTAATTTTAAATAAAAAGACGTACTTAGAGTCATATCAGTCACCCCATAAATCAGATTAATCTTATGATAATTCTTACATGTCCCAACTATGTTATGGATAGTTTTCGAAAAGTATCAAAAATATCCTAATGTGTTTACTCATTTTTTAACACGTCACTCGTATTTTTTTACTAAAATGTCATTTTAAACTATAAACACACACTTTGACTCATACGGATCACAGCATGTATTGGTTTTACATGAGATTGATTCCTACATGTTATAAATTAATTCTAAATCAACTTCCTAAATTATAAATAAAATTATATCATGTTATCTCTGTTTTTAGTGAGTGACATTTTTTGAACTAAATTGTCGATTTTAGACTTATAATTGACACATTGAGTCATACTAGGAACAGAGTGGATCAGATTGAGGTACGAATGATTACAACACGTCAAAAATTACATATTTATCATTTACCTAAAGTATCAAAACAATATAATTTCATTTTATTGGTTTTGAGTGGGTCAATTTTCCTTTTTATTAAAATTAATAACATTTTTAAATAAAAATATGCACTTTGTGTCATACCGGTCACACCATGTGTTGGATTGAGGTATGGTTGATTCCTACACATCTCAAATGACTTATGTATAGTTTTATAAAGTATCAAACCAATCCAAATTTTTTTATTGAGTTTTTGAGCATGTCACTTTTTTTATTACTAAAATGAAATTCTAAACTAGAAACAAACATTTTTACCTTTATTGGTCACATCATGTATCAGATTGATGTGAGACTAATTAATAAATGTCAAAAATGACTTATGAATCTATTCTGTAAATTATCAAGAAAATATGAGTTTGTTTTCTTCTTTTTTCAGTGAGTGACATTTTTTGAACAAAACTATCGATTTTAAACTGATAACAGAAACATTGAGTGATGGAAGTCACACCATGCATTGAATTAAGGTGAGGCTAATTCCTACACATCTTAACTGACTTATATATCATTTAATTAAAGTATTAAAACAATCAGAATATTTTTTCTTAGTTTCTAGAATGTCAGTTGTCCTTTTTACTAAAATTAATGTCAGTTTTAAATAAAAAGAAGCACTTAGAGTCATACCAGCCACACCATGTGTCATACTGAGGTGTGGATACTTCCTACATGACCCAAAGTCTAAAAAAATCATAAATACCAAATTTTCCATGTTTCAATTGTATCTCTTTCTCAAACTGCTAATACTGCATATTGACTCGATGTTCTTAACTGGGAAAAACCATTCTTGTTGTTGAAAGTTAGAAGAGAAGAGGATTTCAACAACAAGAAATTTTTTTCATCTAATACAATTGAATCAATATGCAGTGTTGGAAGTTCACAAAAAATTAAATGAAAATAGAAATCATGGTAACATTGGAATAAAGAATCATTTTATCTCTTTTGTGGCTTGTTGTAGATAGTTGAAAGAAAAATATGACTTCCCATTAGATTTGTGAAACAAAATAAGTATTAGATAAAAATGATAAAGAAATTAACTTATAAATATTAGATAAAATTATGAAAATTTTTATTAAATAATTAGTAGTAACCTCTTCTTTATGGGTTTATTCATTCTTGACGCATTTCCTTGTTGTCATTTTCTCGGTTGTAGGCTCGAACAAAAGAATCCACTTGTACAAGAAAATAAATTATACGAGTAATACTAAAAATAAATAAATTAAAAAAATATAAAACAATATATTAATTATGTAGATAATTATTTTATTGTGAAAACATTGTTAAAAATATTGATATACCGATGGTAAAGAAATAATTAAGACAAAAAATACAAATAGATCTCGCTAAATAATCAATCAATGAGTGAGGAGGATGAGAAGAAAATAAGATACATTAGATTGTATCATTTAATCATCTGGGATAAAGTAAAGATATCATATTAGGTTCATAAAATATTCATTTTTTATAATAAATATATGTATGTATGTATGTATATAAGATATTAATTATCAAATGTGAATGTCTCCCATTTATGAGAATTATATGGATGGTAATCATAGATTCCTAAGGGTGGAAACAAAAGGTAATGTTAAAGAATGGTCTGTTTCTAGATGGATTAAAGTAAAACATACATAGTTTTTATTAGATGTGTGATGAAATAAATGAATTGATTTTTAAGAAGTATTAATCAGTGGGTTATCATTTCAAAGACAGCTATATTTTTATCAACCACAAGAAATACAAGCAAGGCTAAAAGCAATGAATAAAATTTCATAGGTGATTAAGAAGTTTTAGTGAAAACTCAAAGGACTATGACTCTACAGAAAGACCACAATTTTTCCAAGTGGATCCTAAATTATTTGAATATTCTAACAAGGATGATAATTAGATCAAATCTATGCATGAGGAGCTTGATCTGAATCAGAATAATGTGACCTAAGGAGCTTAATCCAAATTAGATTAATAATGGCTTCTCATATATCAAGTCATTTCATATATTGTTCCAAAAAATGTCCATTAGTTTAAAAATACATGAGTTTTTTAGTTAATTTTTTTCAAATCCTGTAAAACTTTTAACATAATATTTCATGGTAAAGTATTGTAATGAATTTTGTTTTATGTCATGGAATTGAGATGTTCATATCTATGGGGAATCATATTTCTACTAGGATATAAAAATGGATTTAATTTTATGTTATTAAACCATAAAAATTAATATAATTATGTATACATATTGAACATAGCATGTCATTAAATTATTAAATCAAAACTAATAAAGTTACTTGAAGTGGGATTCTAAAGGTGTAATGATTTTATCGAGAAAAAATAATTTTTATTTCAACAAAATTGATTTGATTAAAAATTATTTATTAAATTTACATCAATAAATGTTAATATTTTGTTTTATCTAAATTGGTTAAATAAAGTGTTATAAGATTTATTCTTGAATGATTTAAAATATTTATTAAAATTTAAATAATGGAAAACGTTTCTCATCAAATAAGTTACTTTTCAATGAAAACGTCAAATTTAGAAAAGTTTTGATCAATCCTAAAGGTTTGAGAACAATAAATTCTATCAACAATGTACTCTTCTTTTGCACCATGTAATGAAACAGTATTCTATTTCTTTAAACACCATGGCACTGAGTTATTTCCCAGAAAATGACTCATTATAATTGTTTATTTTTTGACTATATTTCAACAATGAAAATATCAATTACATTTTATCTCAAAATCATTTTTTCCTGTATAATATATTCCAAGGATTATATAACATTACACCGCTTTGATTTTTCATTTTATAGAATTTAATTCATATTATTTAAATTCAAATTGAAATATTTCAGTAATAAAAATTGAAAAAATTATATTTTTTTAGGAAGTAGTTAAATAAATAAGACAAAAAATAAAACATATTTAATGTTTTTTTCATCTGATTTAACAGATTCATCAGAATCATTTTATTATTATATTTCATAAGTAACCCATAAATCTATCCAATCCTCATGAAATAGTTCACAGTCATCCTAAATAAATCAATTAATTTTACACCAAATTTCAGTGCTCATTATCCTAGGAAAAAAATCATGAAAAAATCAGTATATAGTTCTTCTTATGTGTCAGATATTTCATCATCCATTTTTTGGAAACAATTTCTAGAATTACCTTTAAAGTATAGGGGATAACCCTGTATTCCCATTCCTTTTCACTCAACCCTCTTAGTTCCAATTTTTGTATAACATAATATAAGACCCCAATGATGTTAGATATTCCATCATCCAACTAATTTGCAATGTAATATTCCAAACCAATTACAAAACCAACCAATAAATAGATGAATATTTCAAAATTTGATGATTGCAAAGAGAAAGATGTCATGAAATATAGGTATTTGGAGCCTATTATACCTCACAACAGCATGACCCAACATTGGGTTTCATATATTTCAATTCACACAGTACAAATGTTGTCCTAAGGAGACCCACATGATATCAGGGAAGATGGTACTTCAATATATCTAAAAAATGAATTTTTGGTTGTTTTATTATAATATAGTGCAACTAGACTTGTTGGGTTACACAGATGTGTGATGATAAGGTTCATTAGATAACTGAGGGAAATTAGATATATCAAAAAAAATTGATTTCGTTTGAGTTGTGGTTGGGTTCAACCCTTGAATCACTCAAGACTTGGATTCAAACCTTGGAAGTGTTGGGGCCTTGATTCTAGCCAAGATTCAATCTTGGATTCGACAATGAGGAGTGATTGCAGTAGTTCGCTTCCATGGAGAGCTTCAGATATAGTGAAATGGTTCTCAATGGATAGGGTTCTTAAAATAGATCATGAAACTTTTATCAGTGCTAATAAAGATACCTTTTATCAGCACTAAGTTAAAAACTACTGAAAAAATTAATCTTTGTCATCACTTTTTTTAGCGATGATAAAAAAAATTATCAATACTTTTTCAGTGCTGTTAAATACTTATAATACTTTAATAAATCTTTTTTCAAAAAAGTATAATTATTATATATAATTACAATACTTATATTAATAACTTTTATAAAATAAAAATTTTATAATTCTTTGAATATATAATTATTTATATATAATTATTTATATATAATTACATAAATACTTTTTTAAAAACAATATTTATATCATAATATTTATTTATATAATTATATATATGTAAACATAGTAAATATATTCCTTATTTAAATAAATTTTTTATAATTTTATAATTATATATTTATAATTATAAAAATAATTTTTAAAGAAATATTATATATTTATTTATAATTATAAATGTATAAAAATAGTAAATATACATTTATAATTATATTTATTTATAAATATTTTTTTACAAATGTACTTTTGACATTATGAATGAATATTTAATCTTAAGTTCATGCATGTTAAAAATGAGTAAAATTAATTAATTAAAAATGTGTAAAATATTGAAAATTTGGATAAATATGATTATTATAAATCATCAAAATAATGGATGTATATTGAAATAAAATTAATAATTATTGAAAATATTAAAACATAGTAAATAAATATATATAAAATAAATAATATAATTTGATTAGATTCAAAAAAATTGTGTTTGTGCATATGTATATAAAAATTCCTTAATTACATATATGTGAAATAAATATAATACGTTTGATATATGTTATAAATTGAAAAATAAAACGCCATACAATTATATCTGTTACTCGATGTAATTAGTCAATATTTTTTATCCAGATTAATTTTTAATTATAAACGATTATTCAATAAGAATTTAACTATTTAATTTAAAGCTTAAATATTATTTTTTATTATATAAATCATATTTATATATATTAATTTATATCTATATATTTAATATATAATATTTATTAAAATTACTAATAATCATCTAATTAATAAAAAATATAATATTTTTCTCAATTTACTTATTTTTAATTTTAATTAGTTTAATTTTAATTTTTCATATATCTATATATTCTATACATAATATTTATTAGTATTTACAATTTTTATATAGTATAATGAATTTAGTCATTTTTATTTATAATTATTTAATTAATAAAAATTTTAATATTTTTTAATAAACACATTTTTTTACTTTTTATTTATTTAATTTTTTAATTTTATTTATTCAAACCTTTATCTGTGCTAAAAAAGTACGGATAAAGGATTCCTTTATGATCACTAAAAATTTAACACCGATAAAGGGAACCTTTTATCCGCACTAAAAATAAAGTGTTGATAAAGGGTCAAATTTATCAGCACATTCTTTAGCATTGATAAAGATACCATTTATTAACACTTTTTTCTAGAGTTTATTAATACCAATGTTGTTAAATGTTGATTTGTAGTAGTTCATGACACATAGAATGAATAACAATTGTAATCATTTAATAAACCATGGTATGAAATGGGTTTTCATAATGACTTTATCAATCATGAATAAACATGGGGTTCCCACATGAAATAGTGAAAAACGTATTTGGTATAAGATTTGTTATTCTTGAGCAAGAAGATATAACTCAAGATGAGTCAAAGATGTGTTTTGGAAAGAAGGGTTCTTTTTGGAAAATCATTTTATTTTTCAAAAAATTAGATTGGACATGTAAATCCCCAAAACTAAAAGTGAATAATAATTAAATTATATTTAAGGAAAATTAAAGTAATATTCCTAGAAAATATTTTTTTAAAGAGGGATAACCCAAAGAAAGGGTGTTGGGTTCAATAATCCTCTTACATTATGTCTAAAATCATTTAGCAGCTGCACTTAATATCTTGGATAATCAAATTAGATTCATTAATTTATTAATTTAGAACAACTTATACATGTATTTTATTTATTATAATTTTTTTAATTTCATTTATAGACATATTTTTTAGTTATAGAGTTCAATTTCATCATTTTGGGTGCATTTGTTTTCATGGTCGGTTTACTTGAATATAATTATGGAAGTTCTCATAAACTGAGAGTAATTCACCTTAAGTTAAATTATGTTTTATTAATGAAATTTTACTAGTTTTAATGGCTTCATATATCATTTTTTATGATATGTGGATGATTCATTAGATAAAATGATAATGAAAAATTGATAGTTTATTTTTTTGGTTTTTACGACCATCACAAACTAGTTTTATTTTATTTAATATTATGTTAATAAATTAGTCAAAAAACATTAAAAATTTATAATATTCATACTAAAATATTATTTAATGATAATAATGGTTTTATGACCATCCTTGAAGGTGATAATGGTAAATTAAAACTCGTCGTCCACGAAGGTGGTGAATTGACACATCACAGATGATGTTTTTATTTTTTTAGAATAAAAGGAGGGGATAATCAATTTAATGATGGATATTTCCATTAAAAAAATTAAATTCCAATATATATATATATATGATAGTTAATTTATCATGACACTTTGGATAATGGGATGTTAGGAGAATATAAGAAAAGGAAAGAAATTAAAAGAGAAGGATTGGGGATTTTACCTCTTGAATGTTGTCTCCTTGAGAAACTCCTTAAGGCACTTGGATTTGCTATTTTAAAGAGAACAATAGTTCTAAGACGTGGGTAAGTGGATTGTGAATATAATTAGGTAGAATTTATAGAATATTCAAGGCTTGGGAGGTGTGAGGAGAAGAGGTGGTGAGGGGTGGTGGAGAAGAGGTGTGTTTTTTGATTATTTTATTCATTTGTTTATTATTTTGGATAAATAATAACAATAGTGTTGATTCATATGACTAAATTTAGTTCCTAGGGAATTATAGTTCAAGATAATAGTGCTTACATTATCCATACATTATTCATTAATCAATAATCCATGTATTTAGCTTATATCTTAAATTTACGTATTTTACTATTCACTAAAAATTCAACGATTTTACCAAAATCCAAAAAATTAACCATAACCATTTTTAAATGTTTATATTTAAAAAATGGAATCCATTTTATGAAAATAATTTATTAAATGTGAGTAATTTAATTTTAAAATCTAATCATCATTTATTCCAAAAATAAAAATTTTAATATTGTAATCGATTTTTATAACCCTTTGAAAAACTAATTATGGTCTCCTAAAATTATATTATAATTATAATGAAAAATAATATTAATTTATGAATCCATTTTAAAAAAAATCTTTTAAATTATTATATCAATTATAAAATTTTAAATTAACATTTACATTTAACAAAAAAATCAACACTTAATTTATCATTATTAAAAAATTTATTTACTTACACTGTGAAATAATTATATCATATTTTTACTTATAAGATGCCTAGATTTTATTTATACTTTCATATGTGAGGTTATTATCATATTGGTTGAGTTACTATTTTTAATGGTCCTATTACTATTCCAACGATCATGTTATTATTCCATCAGTATAGGTTCCTTAATTTCTATAAATACAACTTATTTTATTATTCATTTATGAGAATAATGTTATTGTTGGGTTTTTTATTTGATTTATGTGTTTTATACTATATAACATAATAATAAGTAGGTAAATTCCATTAATAATATTTCATGTCATTACAAATGGAATCTAGATAGGGGTGTAAAACTCTATTCATCAAGGCCATGAAAATGGTGGGTGTGTTCGTAAGACTAAATGGAATAACATGGTACTTATATAAACTATAATGGTTTTTGAAGGTTGTACATGGTATATTTGAAGGCCAAACTCGCACCTGATAATACCCTGAACCTGGGTTTATCTTTGATAATAACCAAGCTCCTTGGTGCTGGTCAAAGAGATCATTTAACTGAGAAAATGGATATCGGTTCTTAACCATAAGTTGGTTCATCTTTTATTAGTCCATGAATTTCCCAAGGGTATCATCTTCCATCTTGGGGATGTGACCACCAAATACTTCACCAAGCCTACGATGCTGTAGCCTAGCTCTACTAGCCTAGACATTCCAATCACCCTTAGGGTAATAACTGTCACCTTCTGGAGAAGTAAACGACTCCCTATGATGATAGAAATCCACATAGGCATGATATGGAACCAACCTATCCATCCTAAGAATGACATTGAATCCTGTCATCTTGATTATGAAGAGATCAGATAAAAAGGTATAACTGCCTACCTCAAGGGGAAGACCCTTAATTGGTGTATTCTCTCTGACCATACTCCCAATGGTTTTTCTGGGGTCATCACATAATAGATGTTCTTAATTTCCAGCATAATACTTTCCATGGTTGATAAAGAGATAGAAGAGTGAGAATAAATTAGATAAAATAAAGAAGATATGGTAGTATAAGCTACTAGAATAGTACCTCATACTGTAGAAATATCTACACTCTGATCCTCAGGTATTTTCTGTAAAGCATGAAACTTGAACAATCCATAGGCTCATACTATAGTTAGACTACCCTGATAAAAACTGCACTATTTGTGCTGATAATCAGTGGCCGAGATACCACAGCCACAACTTCCCCCTCAGTCTATCCTGTCAGTACTACTCCAACTCCCCGCCTGATATGGAGTAACTCACTCTTCTCAAGAAAGTGGATCTAGTGTGGATCCTCTTCCACTGAAAGAAAGTGGAAAAGTCCGATGGAAAATCTAAATATTCCCCATAAGGTTGTAATCATGAAATTCAAAAGTGTATCTATCATAATGAGTCTTTAGATACCCCTTCCTTCAACACTAATGGAATACAATGTAATTTCCAATGTGGATACTCTAGTTTCCACTGCTCTGTCGAGAAACCTCAAGGATACTTTTCCAACAATCGTAAGAACTACTACACTACCTCAACACTGTATATATATTCCTTGTAATATTATCTTCTCTGAAGTTGTTCTCAGTGATAATATCCTAATTAATGATCTCATAAAATTTAGATAGGATAAAGATGTTCACCTATGAGCGGATGGGATACTTGATCCCATCTTCGAAACCTCTCACTCATGATATCTCAATTGCATCAAAAACAGTTAAAATCATTGTAAATCATTAAAATGCATTGAATAGTCCATGATGGACATATCACCCTACTCAAGGTGAATTAACTCCCTAGATTGGTCATCTCTTGGTGTCTGAGGGAAAAAATTAATCATGGAAGGTAGTCTATAAGTCATCCCAGTCCATACCCAGATGAGAACCATCCAAGGTAATCACTTCCCACGTGTTCTTGTCTGAATCACATAGCATATAGGTGGAGATCTTGACCCTCCTATCTGTATGGCTCTTTATATTCTCAATGATAAATAATATGGCCTCTATCCAAGACAAAAGCTTCATGTGGACCATCATCCCTCCAAAACATGAGAGAATGGTGCTATTGGAAATCATGATTCAGATCAACTATCATAAATGTAAGTCATAGAGAACCCTACACGGACTTCGTTATATGTAGAAAACCCTCTTGAATTTGATAATTATTTCCCATTTGTGTATAATAGGTGGTGCCTCAAGTGGAAATCCTAGAGATAAGACCGGCAGCTTAGTGACCACCATCTTTGGAGAAAGTCTGTCACAAACATCTGGTCCCATGACTTGAGGACATCATGGTGGCATAACTCTACAAATTCAAATCACACACCTCATAAAAATATTTTAAGAAAATAAAAACACTAGTGGTAGAATATTATAAAGAAAGGGATCACTGTAAAATATTTATATTTACCATTGTTATTTTCTTATATACATACATCTTGGTTCAATTAAATGGATCATTATTCCTAGTCAATAATGGCCCATACACCTTATTACTAAAATTGGAACCCATTTAATTTCAATTAGTTATCATACATTCAATCTCATAATGTAATGGGTAAAAATTAGGATTGCACAACTCATTGAATTACCCTTCCCAATTCATAAGGTCCCATACACCTTATATTTGAAATTTGTTGTCATGTGATCATAGCCACATCCCAACTCATGTAACCAGGGGTACATAGTTTTCATAGGTTGAAACTAGCAATTTTAGATGTCACCATTAACCTATACTGTAAAACAAAACTTAGACTGATGTTGGCACTTTAAATATTCAATTCCCTTAAGCTACAGAAAATGTTATCATTATAGGAACATTTAATAACCATGGATCGGTCAACAGTCATACGGAACACAATCAATTCATGCAGTGAAATTCATTTACATGGCATTGAATATGCATGGACTGTGAATTCTAGGTGCCTATAATAATTCATTTATCAACTCTCCTCATCATACCATACCATGGTAAATATCCATAAATCATATCAAATAGAAAAATTCATGTGCATCACCCAATAGTGAAATTATATCAAGTATAATAAGAGAAAAAAATAACAAAAATTTATCATTCATAAATAACATGTTATTTACCCCAAACATGGGTTAGATACTCCCAAGCATAACTCATAACCAAGTTCCAACATGTTCTTACTCTTTGGTATATATTCCCAAAAAATAATACAAAAGAAGATAAATTCTTTTTTTTCCACTTTATGATGTCCTGACATCGGTGACACTCAAATGTGACCCGAGGAAGTGGGACACATGGCCTAAATCAAGCCTCCCCATATGCTAGAGGGTTCTAACTAGTAGTGAGGGCCTAACATCTAAAAATTGGGAGACTATTCCCTATGGTTAGAGTGGTACATAGTTGTATAGTAAATAGATAAATAGTAGAAGCATGATATTAGGGAATAAGAAGTGAAAAACAAGAATAGGAATCCAATAATAATAATAATAAAATCCAAGATGAAACATATGAAAAATGATGATCATATATTTTAGGTCTCTAAAAAATATAAAAACATGTATACATGGAATTTAGAAGATAGTACATCATATGCTATACAAATGAATCAAAAAGGACAAGCCAAAAACTATCCAAGCATCCCATGAACTATATCAATCATCTTCTACCAAGATCCATCCTAAGTAATCAAGCAATTCAGGTGTCTAAGTCAGAGCACTTCCCCTTTTCCATACCTATGATAATATAATCTTCATGGGTACCAATGGCAGACTGGATAGGGTGTGAGATAAATCTCAGTAGGCCACCACCAATAATGTCTATACAATATAGTCTATTAATATAAACTGAAATAGTGTGTAGTTATTTGTAAGGGTAAAGAAATTCTATAATGAAAACTCATACCAACTTCATCCTCAACTGGTAATGTCTCTAAATATGATATCATTAAATTAATTCATTAATTTTCAGTTTATAAAGGAAATTAATATGAATGTTTCAAAATAACTGTAATAAATCATAATAATAATAAAATATGATCCAAGGTATGACCAAGAAAATCTTGAAATTTAGGGTTGTCTAACTCATAGTAGTAACTCATACAATCTAGAAATGAGGTTTCTAAGTGTAATCCAAGTGGCATTGTCCAAGGAATTCCACTATAAATGATTTTAATTGAGTCTAAGGATATCATTTAATATAATCATGGGTGAAGCTTGACTGGGAACAATGGGTTGAATCCATGGTACCATGTGTCTAAAGAAATCAAGCTAGATCTAAGGATTATATATGTGGAATCCTAATATCTAGAATGATAGTTAGGGATTCTATAGTGTCATGTTGGTAATCCTCTAGTAAAAAATGACAATGTTCTAATGCAGGTATCTCCCTTAGAAACTCTCTCCTTGAATCAGAATGGAATCCTCTGAGTGATCAAGGCATTCCCTTAGGAATACAATGTTGGATCAATTCTGACCACTCCTATATAGATAAAAAAGGCCCATATGAAATAGGCACCTTATAAATAATTCATCATTTGATTTAGTCCATGTGATACTCATTCCATTTTACTAACTTGTTAGGTTTATTCCATTCATTTTCATCAATGTGACAAGGATAATCAAGTACAATCAACCATTTATCACTTCACTTACATATTCATTTATTAGGTTCATTCCTTTACCTTACATTAACATGAAAAGGTGGATAAGGACATTTAACCAATTACCATTTCAATTATCAAAAGTTATTATGTTGATACAATTTTCATTCATTTAGCATGACACAGTAATTTAGGGATATGAAATCAATGTCAAATTAAACTTATAATTCAAGGATCAGTGATATTGATAAATATAATTTCCATTTAATAATTAGAAATTCATTTATTTAATTTAAACACTTACCTTTATTAAGGAAAAGTATAGCTCACCCTAACGGTGGGACGGATAAACCCAACATGGGTTATAAAGTAATAAAAGAGGTCACACCCTACTTGGGGTGCATGTAATTGAGGTTACTACCTCCAATGGAAAGATTAACATGTATATAACGGGATTTAGAACACAATTTCAATGATTATATGCATGTAATATAAATTTAATAATAATTTCTTAGTGATACTGGTGTGTTCACAACAACAAGAATATATAAAATGGATAGAATTTTAGGGGTGAGTTATATACCACCTATCTTATTCATGTATCACTCTCCTCGTCCAGTATTAGCCCTCAGTTTGGCCTGGATCAGCGAAAAACTAAATAACATATCAATTCCCTGAAAATAGTGCATTTGAGCCTGTATCAAAATAACATCGTCGAGAGGAAGACAAATGAAAAACTGAGCCTAAGGATTGAAGCACATACCAATGTCTATCTAATGATATTATGGGATATTGAATCATAGGTTAGATGATGAAACATGATCAAAACCTATTAAGAGATGATTAGGAGCTCATCGGAGAGGAAATTGGAGCCTTTATCCGCTAGAAATGGGAAAAAAAGAATAGGTTTATGTTTTAAATAATTTAAGGTAATTTTGGTCATTTTAACCAAAAAAATTGGGTTTCACATTTTTGAATCATGGTTGGTCAAACCATTCTCTAACTGTGCACTAGGATCTTCTTTATGAGGGGACCAACATGGTTAGGTCGCACAATTTGAAAAACCATGTGACAACCGTGTCATTATCCTCTCCTAAAAATTGTAAACATTTGGCATGAGTATACATCTGCGGGTTCATGGTTAGGGAAAATCATGCATCATTTTTTTCCTCTGAAATTTCCCCACATGGTTAGAAGAAACTATTTGGGTTGGGATGCATAGTTTCTACAAACCGTGCAGCTTAGGGGTTCTTTCACCTATTAGGGTTCGGACCTCTGAACAATCCATATACACTCCTGAAACTTTTGTGACTTCATTAGTCATCCATAATGGGTCCAAAAAAAATAATTAGATTTAAATTTAAAGGAATATAACCTCATATAAAAAATGGGTTCTTACACCAAGGATCTTAACAAGACCTCAATTCTACAAAAAAAGAAGATCTTTTACTAAAATCACTTACTTAGTAGGAAAGGTATGATCTAATTTCCCAAAATAGTTTATAATAATAAAAAATCATATCTTATTCTCCACTATGAGTATATGGTAGTTAAATAATGCATTCTATGGCTCCTTTACCAAACCTCTATAATATAATTTTTAAAGACACATCAAATTGATAGGTTTGTGGTTTTCTACATCACTTTTCTAGGAGACATGGTATTATATAATAAATTTTTTAATTAACTAAGTCACACTTAGACACTAACATAGATTTATCAAATATTGACATGTCCTGGTAACCCCATTTTAAATGAACTACCTAGACCTATGTCCATGATCATTCGATCTATAAATTAGATCATCCAGAACAACCAACTACCTTTCAAGACCCAAATCACCATCAGGAGACCAAAACTAGAAACAAGATGTCTCCCCACCATAAAATGTTTCATTAGGATACTGAAAACCCACATCTGATACTTTCCTTATCGAAATATGTTTACAAAATTAAGAACCATATTTCTCACAATATGAACATATAAGCACATTAAATCCTCAATGAAAACCAATATCATTTTTGTAAAATGATTTACAAAGGATCACTTCTCCTTTGATTCCTTCATAGAATTTATTCGTAATTACCAGCTCAAGGCATCTATGACCACACATCCTTTTCAAAGATTTTACACAACATCAACCTCAAATATTTTAAATCAATTAACTCGTTATTACTATAATATTATCATATTACTCTAAGAAAAAGTACACTTTAGGATTATATGTTATGAATGTATTATAAACTACTCTCTGAGGGGGTAGTGTCACTAAGTTCTTACATCATATAAAACTGTTATCAATAAAAGTTCATGTTGATATATATTATTTCCATGAATGCATAAATGGGGAATTACATAATTCATTGCTTATTTCCCATCATTAATATATATCCCAACTTCATTCCTAATACTTCACAGTAACCTCATCAAACCCCAACCTTTATTAGAATGAATATATACTAGAGTTGAAGTTAACCTCACTTTAAGCATTTCAAAGTATTCATAGGTTTAATATTATCCAAAAAAAGTCATTAAAGGGAACATATATCTAACATGGGTCCTCCCACAATTTAGATTAGATCTAAAATGGTGAGATAATGAATAACCACATCAGTTCAAGAGAGTATCAATATTATTATTGAGGGATCACATTCCTTTAAAAGGAACCCCATAGAGATCTTCATCCCTAACCAAGGGAAACTAAAAAGATTTCAAATAATGTATCCAAATGAGGGGAAACTCGATCAAGCCTATAAAAAGGAACCACCCCCAAGAAACATTCAAAGTATTATTAGGTAAAAACACTACAATGTTCATTAGGAAGGCACAATCCAGATCACCATAAACCAAACATCTCTCATAACCAAGAAATAGTTCTAACGAATACATAACTCTACAAGAAATAATATGGATCTAGTCTTGGGACATGAGACTGAATTTATGGTAGCTCCAATTTTAGAGATAATAACCACATTCCTCTCTCAATTCTACTAACAGTAATCATACCTGAGATGGATTCTTTAGCACATCTGGTCACCAAACCAAACCTAGTTTCTCAAAAACATAACCACAGATCACCATGTTTGTAACTTGAAGACAGAATTTATTAAATATATTTTTCCAAAAATCCAACCCAAATAATAAATTTCATAGAGTGAAACAAGGTACTGGGGCCTGAAGAATATTGAGAATTCCACTACACTCAATAGACCATCTTGAAGAAGATATTAAATATCATGCCTAAACTAATCTACCCCAAAAAATATACCCTAAAACAATAGAGTTATAACTTATAAAAATTATCACCCATATCATAGGATTCACCCAAGATTATACTCTCCTTAGGGAACACTAAAAATCAAAGAAAATCGGTCCTTACCGACACTACTACACAACTAAACCACTATAGTTATTTATCCATGCTATAAAAGAGCACTAATATAGAAGATAACACTTTCCACTCCACTCAAATACTAGAAGAGACAAAAGATAATATGAAGTTACCACTCTCACTTAAAGAATCTAAACTTAAACTCATGACCTCTATAAAATACTTAATCAATATACATGATATGAGAAATCAATCCATTCTTGTACTTTAAAATTTATTAGATGATTCCTACACATAAGAAAGGTTTAGGCCAAACATAAAAGTAAAAAAAAGTAAGTAAATAATTTAAAATAATTTTTAAAACAAAACCACTTACAGAGAATAAATCTTTTTTAAAAATTGTTCATTGTGAAAACATCCAAACACCATTTAAAAAATAGTTACACAAACAACCCATTTAAAAATTAAACCTCTTTCATTACTCTAGAAAAACACAAAAAGATGAACATTTAACAACTCTTCAATCATAATATGAAATCTCTTACCTTTAAATAAAAATAATTAAACATGGTTCATTTGTATCATGGATTTCATTATACGTGTTTGTAATTTTTTAAAAGAAACCATTATTCAAACACCCAACACTTTTCATGAACCAAAAAATTTATAAAACTGGTTTTTCTTATAAAAATCATAATATTTATTTTATTTATCATTCCTATTTTAAAACAATTTTCTCCTCTATATTACATGTTGACAAAAACAATGATTTTTTCCTTAAAAATAAAAAACCACTCTTTGAAAATTTATAGTAAACAACAATTTATTTTATAACATATAATCCTTATTAAAAATATTTTTCAAGGGTTAAATATTCTTTCTTGTAGATCATCAACATTTATTTAAACCAAATCATTTTTTATGTTATCATCATTAAAATATATTTTCAGATTCATGATCTAGAAACCCAGTATCATTTTATAAGAAATAATTAAATTCTCACTTTAAATCTAAAAAAAATTTATGATATCCTTTTTATACACATAATCCATTTATACTATGCATGGATAAATAAAATCATGTCACAAATATCAATCAAACTAGTTCATGATATCAACATGTCCTAAGAACTAACTTGATTATTTTCACATAAATATAATCCACTCAAATAATCTAATAGTAATGGGTTCTAAATGATAAAAGGAATGGAATTTGGGTTCATCCTTGGCCTAGTTTCATGGTTAATGATCAGGTTTCAAGATAGTCACCACAACCTTAATGTTTCTAAAAAAAATTCGATAATTTTATGGTTTTTCATGTCATCCAATAAAACTACAAAACTTAATTCTTCCTTGAATTTACACCCCAAATCTAGAACAACATGAAAATTAAATCCTAACTTCCCATGAACACTCAAATGGAATCATGAATGGTGGTGATTGAGCACCTACTCATAATGTTCTAATTCAGCCTCCATAAGTCCTATCTCTAATCTACCAAACCACAAATAGGAAGTCTCACTACACATCCGAATGGGAAATGGATCTAATACCATTTTGTAACAAACCAACCCTGGACAACTTGACATATCACCTGAAATGGCTTGGGATAAGGCTTGAAGCATGTTCCTGATGACCACAAGTTCATGATAAGAACCATTATATCAACCAAAAAAATACAAGGAACAATTTTATCCTAAAATTAAACACAACATGTTTCATTTATAACAAGATAATATAAACAAATAGAGTACAACATAGAAGAAAATATACACTTCAATGAGACACACAAACAAAACCAATAGAATTTCATAAGAACATAAGGAAAATAAAAGGATAAAACTATTGTATAGAGACACCTACATCACAAATAGAGGAAAAATAGTCACCATTGGAAACATAGAACAAAGTTGAGGAGAAACAGTCCTAAAAATAATATATCCATAAGAAATATAATCAATTCCCCCCATCAAACTATCAAGATCTAGAAATTATATCATTAAATTGTTCCAATGAAACAAGAGGAAAAGATATCAAGGAGATATCTAGAAGGAGGATAAGAGATCAAAAAAAAAATGGAACAAACCATGAATAGTTCCAACAATAAATAAAGGGAATCTCCAAATATCCATGGAGAGAAACCTAGAGAGAATTGTAGAGAGGTTAGGTTGGGATAAAGAGAGATTAAGAAAGGATTGTGCCTAAAATGACCAAGAGAATTGAGGTACATTTCCAATTTTAAAAATCCTACATGGGTTAAACTTTTGGGATGCTCTATCAGAAAAACCATTCACTAATTATGTGTTATCATCTAACCCTAGAAAACCAAATTAAAGGGTTACCTAGGAAAATCTATACAGTTTTGGAAATAGTACTCAATCTGTATGAAAACCACTTGACTAAAACCAAGCACTCACATAGTTTTTATGGCGACTCGTATGGTTATAAAACCCATGATAAATACCAATATAACTAATAAAACAATTCTACAAAGCTTCCACATGGTTACTCCTAACCATTCACATACCCTTTTTCTGGCCTATTTTCTCAAAATCTCTAAATTTTCAAAATACAACTCCTAAAAGCCTATAAAACCTTAAAATAGATAAACCAAGTTCAAAATTAAACATACCTGTGACCTGGAGGGTGTCATGATTTTTAGGTTATGGTGGTAAATGAAAAATATTAAGATTTACATTATTTATAGTAATAGAGTAAATATTACTTTATCTTAAAATGGTTTAGGATATATTTTCCATGAAATATTGTAACTCATTACGTTTTCTATAGAAAAAAACAATGGAATTTTTTTTATGTAAATACTTACAAGGAAGATGATAATGCATTTTGAAATGGTTCTATGTAGGCAAAAAAATTAACATCATAATATTTGATGTCAGGAAGTTATGAAGTTTGATTATTTTCAAGGAGTTAAACAGTTAGGAATATGATTCCTAAATATCACCATTATTTTTCTTACTTCATAGATGTTCCTATCTAAAGAGTTAGTGGGATTTATTTATTAAATTTTAATATAGGGATGTGTTAGGAATTACATATGATGTAATGAGTTAACAAAACCCTAAGGTATAATGAACATAAGGCTGATCTGGTAGTTTGTTATATATAATATGATAAACTGGTGATTATGTTGGCCTTATTAAATATTCATAAAAATTTTAAGAATTTGAAATGTATCACTATTTATAAAATTAAATCTCTAATTTTTCATTCGTTTATGTTGTTGTCACATATATATATATATATTGATATAAATTTAATGTAATTTTTTTGAAGTGTAATGATAATCTTACTCTCGAAGTATTACTTTAAGGTATCCCTAACCAATGTTCTATATGGAGTATTATAGGTTATGATGAAATTTTAAGGTTAGTTTGAGAAATATTATTTTAGAGGGATAAAAAAATATTCTCACAAGGAACAAAACAAATAATGGGATTCTTTGTGTGTGCTAGATAACCCATGAAGTATACTATATGAATTTTTATATAGATTTCATTAGTATAATGGGGTGAATGGATCATATTTGAGTCCCCACCACCAGATTTTAGAAAAATACATAACATGATAACTTTTATACTTTGATACCCAACATACACATGTTTAAAAATAACTTATCTAATATGGGGAGTGGTTGGGTGCGTTGATGATCATGTCATCAGTTAGATATCATCTGATATGGGATTTTCCCCTTATATGATGAGTATGACATCTGGGACCTCGACTGAGATATATTAATGGAGTTTGTGACCACAAAAACATATTATATATCTATTTAGATAAGGGGAATGTGATATACATATACATAATATTGAATGACATGTGAGGTATTCACTAACCAATTCAATATATACCTTAAGAATTGAGAATGTATGAATAGATTTTCTGATATTGATATACTTCATGTACCATGGTCACTTGATGTCATGGATAGGGAGAAATATGAGAATGCATGTTTGTATATGAAATAGAATGATGGAAATAGGTATGGAGATAAATGTGTTTGATAGATATCATGTCAAATCCCTTTATAGATCAAGTATAATTTATGTTTTTTATAATCTGTTCTTTACTTACATTTATGAATCATTTCATTCATATTATTTTCAATTCTATAAAGGCATGTGGGGTCATTATTTATGGTTGATTGAATGAGGATTGAGTTCAACTCAAGGATATACTCTGAAAATGTTTTAGATTTAATCTAAAAGAGTTTTTGATGGGTATTCAAAAGGTATTTTATATGATGTAATACATGGTGAGGTTAATGAATCCTTTACAAAAGTATTTTGGAAGACATCCAAAAATAATTTTGGATATGATTTGACAAGTTATTTTATATGATACAGTATAAGGTGAAATGGAATAATCTCTTTGAGGCATTAATGAAAGTGGGAGACTTAAGAAGTTAGTATACCCAAAAGTCACAACTTACATATGTTGCATAGCTATATCATATATATGTTATTTCCATGTTGTTGGATTAATTTAATTGGGTGGATAAGATATTCCATATAGGCTATCATTTAATTATTTTTTTCATAATATGAAATGTGAGGGATGTGTTTCATTCATTTGATAGATGTATAAACTAGTCGTATCATTTAATCATGTGTTACATCACATGGTTTAATGATATAATAGCTAAGAATCACCTTCATATATTATATAAATACACTTTCATGAGTTGGAAATGGGTGGGGATACATGTATTAATCTCCATGGAACCCAAAGCTTTCTTTCTATTCATATTTAGAATATCGAGGTGCTAAAACACCATTGGTGAAGGAGAGTCTCATTGATGCGATGAATGATACAGTCAATTTGTGGATAATTATAAAGGTGGGAGGTATTTTTCTTCCAAATTAGTGATCTATATCAAATGCATCAGACAAAGATCAAGAAGGTCAGAAAGGAAAATTCGATGAATGGTACACACAGTTATAGCATTTATTCATTTCTAGAATTATGTGATCTTATATCTCTTACATAGAAATCTTGGATTTATTGTTTTTATTCCTTATACTGCTATGATTAAGTGTTAATCAACCTGATGAAAACTTAATAGTATGTGGAATGGAATCCATATGGGATGTGTGAGTTTAATCTATGGTTTCATTTGTATCACCGGGCATTGAATCATGTAGAATTTTATATATAATCATCCATTGTATTATTCATTTTATCTTTTATGAATTTTTTGTGTATATTGACGTGTGATTGTAGGTGTCAAGTATTTTTTTAGATGAAATGAATCCCAAGATCATTAGGATAATACAGTGAAATTTTCAATCCACTAGCCCAGTAGAAGCGATATTAGGGAGTCATTTTCCAGTATTTCAAGACATGATAGATGAACTTTAGGTCAGCACAATTATTTAATGTTTTTAATTTTTTATATTTATTCTAACATGATAGATTCAACATTTAAAGGGATTTACTTCACTATTTAAAACCATGTCATATTCTAAAAATACCCACAACAAATGCATCTCTTGCATAAGATACAAGAAACACAGTCATGTAAATGGTTAAAATAAAATAAAATAAAAATATGACTCGAGAGAAAGTATGGTGAAATAGGTACCCAATTGATCACCTTTCTAACATAATTAACATCCATAGGCCAATGTAGCATGAACCAAAGTCCCATTATCTATATATAAATACTCATAATCGGTCTCATTTCCAAAACAATCCCAATACATAATATAAATAAATCATAGTTGATCTTTATTTTTTAATTTATAATCCCAAAATAAATCATAATGTAGGTCGAAAAAATCTAAATCTGAGGATGTAATTAACATGAAACTTTATAAATGCATAGTATGGTGTTGATAATAAGTATTTTAAAAACATTGGACAAAGAATTCTAATATTTATTAAATAAATGAACAATTATAATATTTACACATGAGATAAAAGATCTATGATAATTTTATAATTAAATAAATTAAATATAATCAAATATTAGAAATTATTAATTTATAATTATTAAAAAAATATTAATTATTATTAATTAATTATTAGTTATTTTTTAGTTATTTTTAATTACCATTAATTAATACCAATTACTATTACTATATATTTTTTATTTTTTATTATTTATTATTATTACTAATTATTTTTATTCAATTATTAATTATTAATTATATTTTTTTCTAAATGTTATTAAATGCGATTAATTATTACTAAATGATATTATTTATAAATAATAATTATAAACTATTAATTTTTATTAGATTTTTAAATTTTTATTAACTAATTATTAATCTTTTTTATCATTATTAATCATTTTTAATTAATATTTTATCATTTATAACCATTATTAATTATTAAATTAACTATTATTATTAATCTCTGTTAACTAATTATAAATTATTATTATTATTAGTTACTAAGATTAATTATTATTTATTATTTACTATATTACCCAAAATCTATTAAATAATCAATAACTAATTACATTATTTATAATTATTAATTATTATCAATTATAATTCATTGGTAATTAATGTTACTAATTATTATTAAATATTGAATAATTAATGATTAAAAAATTATTAATTAAATTACCATTATTCAAAATTACTAATTATTATGAATTGAATTAATTTTTAAGTGATGATTATTTATTCTCTAATTTAAATTATAATTTTATAATTATTTCGTAAAAACCATATAACAAAGAAATTACTATATTAAAAAATATGTAATGAAGTTAAATTATTAAGAAATTAATCAAAATTTTAAAACCACTAAAAAATACATCTTAGAGAATTATTTCATTCAAGTTTTATTATATCCCTTTGTGAGGTGTAATTATATAAATAGGATGAGTGATAAAACTATGAGAGATGAGTACTGGTATCTATATGGAAGGGGAGAAATTCCTTAAGAACTAAAATGCATTACCTTTTTAAAGTGCTTTAAATTTTTTCATTTTAAAAAACCAAAAATGTGTTATCTCCTTTAACATATTTCAATGTCACAAATATGAACTTTAAAAAATATATCTTAATACATTTCTCAACTCATTATGGAAAAAAATTAAACCTAAATTCATATAGATATTTTTTCCTATAAATAAATATTTATACTTATATTAAAGCACATAATTCATTTTCCACATATCGACCCCATGTTCCATAAATTCTTTCTCAAATTTCCATTTATCCTCTATGTGTTCAGTACACACCTGAATATTCCCCCATGTTATGTATTCCCTCTACTATTGATTATCTAGGACCCTTATTTGGCATCTCCTCCTCTCTAACTACCAACTCTTACCTGAAGACACTTCTACTCAGCCTCCTCCTAGGATTCTCATCCCACTAAATCTTTCCCTCAACTTCCATCTTCTATCTTAAATGTTTCCTCCTCCATCAATTCTCTGTAAACCCTAAACGGATAGATCATTCTCTTCAACTATAATCTCTGCATAAACTTTGTTATTACTTCACCTCCTCCTCGTGTGCATAGCCAATTTATCCTTTCCCACTATTTCATATTTTACCCTTCCCTCTTCCCTTAGTTTTTTAGATTCCCTAGGTGGTAGTTCAGCTCTTCTTCAACAATATTTTTACTATTTCAAAGTCATACCAATGTTAGTTTATATTCATCAATGATTAGGGTACTAATTTAGGTATATTTATTATATCAAACAACATTTTCCCATTCATTTATTTTCTACACCTTTGAATGAGTTCTCCCCTTATATTGAATAAATTGATACCAATTTCATCAATTTATATTTTTTAAAACTCCATCTCAAAATAAATGTAATTTTTATCTTACCTTATATCTATGATTATATATGACGCATTTCATTGGTTTAATTTTCTTTTATAGAGGTAAGAATTTACACTATCATGTCTAGAATCTTTGTTTTTTCATCTTATTTCTCATTAGATTATTCCATTCTGAAAATCATGATAATTAATAATTTTAACTTTTTTCTATGATATATTTCTTTGTCATTAATTTTTTAGTATTATTTCACTCGTGTGTTCATAAGGAACTTAATATATAATAAAAAATAAAAAAATATACTAAAAATATAAATGTCAAACATGAAATATATTTTTTTATTTTAACCTATATTTTAGGGGAAATATTTTACCTCATATGAAGGAAAAATGATGTTTCCATTGAAACATTATCCATTAAATTGAAAATAATAAATTTCATGCATATTCACATTTTCATAAAATTGTTTTGAAGATTTCATAGTATAGTATTGATAAATGTTTTGAATATGGATTATGAAGGTAATAAATAAATTGTAGATTATTTGTATATATTGTTGTTATTACAATTAAAAAATATATATCATTCAATTTAGTTGTCTAAATATTATACTTTGATGTTGAATCATCTAACACCCTGAAATTATAAAGTAAGAACGTTGTATTTGATAGCCTATATCACACATAGCACCAAGCGCATAAGAAAATATAATATCTTGATAATTTATAATATACTTACTATTTTAAATAAAATAATTATAATTTATAGATTTCAATGCACATGACATTGAGTTAGAATATGTCTCACACAAAAATGAGTTTCTTCAATGGATTTCATTACACGTAAGACCAAGTTTTACCAAACAACAATATATTATTAAAATGTTATTATTGATTTTAATAAGATATAAATTAGCCCTTAAATTAGTATTTATGAAAAAAATTAACTTTCTTTTGAAAATATATGGTTTTCCCAAATACCAAACTAATTCATCAATTACAAATTAATTATATATAAATATGAAAACCAATTCAATAAAGGAAAATATTATTATTTTTATGTTCTCAAAGATGTTTTACCCTAATAAATTAAATTAATTAAAATTAGTGAGTGGTATTAATGGGATATATATATTACATATTAAATCTAATATTTTTTATATTCATCCAATAGATTTTATAGTCTTAAGATAAAAGCAAATCCAATTTTATTCATAAAATATTTTATTTCTATTAAGGCATTTTTACCGCATTTTAATGGAGAACCTATTTTGAATCCAATTTTTAGAACTTTTATAGAATATATATGTCAAAATAAACTACATCATTAAAATATACTCATAATAATTAAGTTAGGGTAAATAGTTTCCATTTTTTTGTGAAGTTTCATTTTTTAATGAATATTGGAAAATACTGAATTTTAGGTCAAAAATGCTTTTTCATCTAATTTATTTTTAAGCATAAATTATATTTTTAATTGGTTTTAAAGTAAAATTATATCAAATATTTATAATTTAATCCAATTTAGTTCATTTTAATCAATTTCACCTTGAAATTGACTATAAAAACATAGAAATATTTTGGACGTTTTTTCTTTAAAAACCCGCATTGTTGTCCCGTATACGGGATTAAATTCAAATAGGTCTCTACCACTTCTATGATTGGAATTTATAAAAATGGATTCCATATTTTTAATTATAATAATTTATAATTTATAATATGTTCAAATCATATTTTTATCAAAAATATTAGATAATGTAATTAAAATTGAATATAATGATTAAGGTAAAATTAAGCTTAACAAGGGACTAAGACTCAAACTCAAGGGCCCAAATGATATAGAAACTTGTAAAAACACCACTTTTATGTCCATAATTAGTCTATAAACCTTCCATTATTGATTTTTTTCGTTTTTTATGGATTTATTATGTAAAAACATGGGTACACCAAAATGTTTTACAAAAATACCAAGTTTGTCCCCTCCCTCCCTTATAAAAGGCCACTAACCCTCCCACTTCCTCACACCACTTAAACCAATTAGGTTGAGAAAATATATACTAAATTAACTTACCAAAATTCCTCCATTCATAATTTAATCCTCCATTTTATAAGTAATAAGTCCAAGGAATCATTTTGGTACAAACCAAAAGGAGTTACTCGAATAAGAGGTAACGTCTTTCCTCAAGCTCTTTACTTTTATTTCCATTTTACACTTCATATAATATTATTATTCCATGATTATATAAAAAAACTAATATAATAAATATAATAGGATTTTTTTATGTTAATTTTATGTCCTAAACTTTCACTCACTTCCATTTAATGGGTAACAAACATACTGTTTATGTGTACGATGAACTACTACCTCACGAAATGATGATTGTTCATTTTTTTCTTTACCACCTCTCATGGTGGTCATTAATATGGAAACTATGTTTATATATATTATATATGATATTTATTATTTATTTAAACTTATTTAATTCTTTTATAACACATACCATTAAACTTTACACTTTTTCTAAATAGAATAACATCGATTATGGAAGTGTCACTACCGCCTCCTCAAAGCATTTTGACTCGTTCACACTATATGTGGAATATATAAAAGATGGTTTAAATAAACCTATTTAACTTATATAACATATATATGATAATGTAATCATAATATACATATTTATCATTTAGTTCTCATTTTTTAATACAATAAATAAATGTAAGTAGCATTCATACGTACGTATATACGGTCTACCGTCTCCATGAACGATGCACTTCATTTCCTATCTTCAAATATTATAGACTATTTTAAATGCATATATGCTAAATATATATGATAATTAAATAATGGTTTACATTCTGTATATGTTTAAATCAGGATCTATATAAAAGTTACAACAAATAACAAGCCAAAATAATCTTTAGAAAACTAGACAATTAACACTACAAATATTGAAAACAATGAAAGATTGTTAGAAAATGGGTAATAAGTTATTATATGAAGATGATATGTGATATTATAAAAATTATTATGGTTACAGTATAAGGTATTAACATATTATAAAATACTATATAGGAGGATAAATACCACACAACAAAATTAAGGTTAAGGGAATGGAATTTCATCTCAATTTGCATTTCATTGAGAATTATTTGTTATTATGCACAAATTAAATTTTATTTGATGTATATACTACCTTTTGACATGTTATGTCATGAATATCATTACTCTTATTGTATTATAAGTTTCATTTAATATTATTAATTCCTTTTTTATTATGATTTAAATGTTTCAAAGTGGTATGGTACACTTTAGAATGTTTTAATATTATTCTCCTAAATAATGTTCTCAATGATTATCTTTTCGATATCACTTACTTTTGTAATTATTTAAATTATATTGAAACAATCAATTTATATTAATCATTTTTTGTTTTAAATTTACTTTAATATCCATATTATTATACAATGTATATTAGTATTTCCTAAATTGTATATCATTTTTACATAAAGTGTTCACTTTGACAGTTATTTGATTAAATGGGGAATTATTGATAAATCTGTATTCTTTATTCAATATAGATATTTGATAAGGAATATTATTTATTTTGATTAATTGGTGTGAGTAATTATTCAGAATAGTAATGAAGGGTGGGGCCTAGACTTTTTATAGCCCCTTGATGCATCGACAGGTTCTCAGGAGACAAATAAGTTGGCCAAATTAAACAGATTTCTATCCATAGTTTTAACTATCTTGTGAAAGGTCTTGATGGTATACGTTTTCATGTACATTAGACATGACATCCAAAAATTAATAATTTCCCTCATTTATATTTACTTATTATTCATCCATGATATTTTTCATCGATATATTTATGGATATATTTTATTAACAATTTATTGATTAAAAGTCACAAGTTTCAGTTATTTTCCTTTCCATATTAATTTTTCATTATTTATTTATTTGAATGGAATGTCTTATCAATTATTTACCTTTACATTTTAATTTATTCCTATTTATTCATTATTGGTTCAACTTTACTTACCTTTACTGATCATTTAATCTCACACTTATTATGTTTCCTTTCCCTATGTTTTGAAGAATAAATCGTTGAATAATATTTCAAGGACGCATTTTATTTATTTTTATTATGTATCATGTTTGTATTACCTATTTCTCAATGTATTATGTATATCATGTATATAATCTAGATTTACAATACTACTAAACTGATCATTCCATATGGATTTGATTCTTTATAATCACGACAATGTAATAAAAATGATGCACTAGATCCGGGCTTCTGGGGTCAAGGCTTAATAGTTGGTATCAAATAAAGTTTAGCAGCAACCTTGAAAACTTAATTTAAAATAGTTAGATTATGGAACATAACCCTAAGATATAATTTGAGGATAAGTATATAATAAAATCCTATAATTTTGGTAAGGTAGATATTATGTGGGTATTCCTAGCAATACATCTCTATCTAGATACTACAAGTGGATATGGTTCTGAACAGATGTACCTAAGAGTAAAAACTCCAACATGGTGTGTCTATCCTGACTCTGTGTAAACTGGTAAATGAAAATGGGCCTTACAATGAACTTGGTTTGAATCTACTGGGGGATATTATTAGGATAATCCACATTTTCTTTAAAAAAATTGTGAATGATTTAAAAGTATATCCTCAAATAAAACATTTTTATGATTATGATATTAGATATGCATAAAATTTTCAATTTATGGTAAGTGTTTCACTAGTTTGGGATTACACATTATGTTATTATTTAATTCATTATATTCTATTTTTTAGAAATGGTTCCTAGTAGAAGTAATGATAACTCCACCATGCATGTGATCCAAAGAGTAAGAAGGATCATATATTTTATGGTCTTAAGAAAAAATTTAGAAGGGAAATTGTATCCCAAGTATTCTCATCATATGAGGAAATAGTATCATTTGATAATGAGATAGGTCAAAAATTATCCAAGTACTATGTCTTTGAATGGAAGTAAGAGGAAAATAGGATGGTAGAGAAAAATATGAATGAAGGGAAGAAGGGGAATATGTACTTTTCCACATGTTATAATTAATGAAAGAAACACTTTGGTACTTTCTTAAAAGTAATGAGAGTTTTCTACAATTTTGGAAAGAAAGTCCACCATGTTTGTGATTGAAATGGTAATAAAAAGGTTTCAAATGTACAATGATTCAACTACAAAGAGATGAGACGCTATGCAAATAAATACCTCAAGCATCAAAGGAATATATCTGAAAATATGCTATTGGATAATGGTTAAGTTATAATACCAACATAAATGAATAATAATGATTAATATGTCTATTCAATAATTATTTCACTTGAATGTTTTATTAATGATGTACTAGTTATAAGGATTATGGAATATATTAGGATTTTACTATAGCACTTTTTTGTTAAGGATTTGAGATCATATATTGCATGGTACCAAGAAAGATTATTCATTAAAAATTAAAAGGTTTTTGAAAAAAAGTTATTAATGGAAATATAACCCTTAATATGTTCATAATGTTAATACAATGATGTTTGGATTAATAAAGGATTGATTTGGATATGTGATGACTACCATGGAACTGAGTAATGATTAATTAATAAATTGGTTCATGATATCATTAATAGAGTTTAAAAAACTTTTGTATTTGTGGAATATATCTAATAACACATGTTTTACTTAAGGACTAAAGAATAATTCATGTTTCAAATAAGGTTTCATGGTAATTTAAGTTATTACCATATTTCAAGAGGATGCACAATAAAGGTATTCACATATTTAGTATGTGATGATTAAAGAGATACTTCATATTGAATGAAGTATATTGATAAGTTCATTTTGTAAATTTTGTGACCATCCATAAAAAATATTCGATCAAAATAATTTGGAAAATTTAACCATTTATGAAATGGTTTATGTTGAATTTTGGATCTGGTTTTAGATATTGATATATTAAATCACTATACGATGAATCCTGATCTAAGAGATAAAGTAGAAATAGTTCAAGGAACAACCAAAGGATGATATTGTGATTATATAAACATACCAAGTAATTATATTTACTTATATTCTTAGAGTCAAAATTAATTCCTCAACTACAAGAAAAATGATCTTGAAAAAAAAACATTTTCCTAGTACTTTCGTTTCTAATGAATTAAATAGCCCCTTATATAATTCTAGATTTATGTCTTTTAGCACCTAAAATTTTCATTGAACATTACTTTGTTTTTAATTTATGACCTCAATAACTTCTTATAAATATTTACTATTTTCATCCAAGTATGAATCTCTACTTTTCACTAATGATCTCCTACTTAGATACTAAGTAATATATTAGTCCATGTGACATTTGAACTTCTAATTATCCTATTTATAGAGGATGTTTTATGAACCCTCCTCATAATGTGGGATTTCAACATAGTAAATATCAAAAAATATATTACCAAGATCGAGTTTAAATTGTGTGGATGAAATTTAATTAAGGTGGGGGGAATGTAACTCTACGAAATTCTAAAGAACATTGTATTTGATAGTGTGTATCAGACGTGACACCAAGCATGTAATAAAATATAATATCCCAATAATTTATAATATACATACTATTTTCAATAAATTAAATATAATTTATAGATTTCAATGCATGTGAAAATGAGTTAGCATACGTCTCATGCTACAACAAGTTTCTTCAATGGCTTGAATTACACACAAGACCGAGTTTTTTCAAACAACAATATTTTATTAAAATATTATTATTTAATATAATAAGATATAACTTAGTCATTAAATTAGTATTTATGAAAATGATTATTTAAATTTTGAGAATCTAGGGTTTTAAAAAATATAAAATTGATTCATTGGTTATAAATTAATTAGAAATTAATATGAAAACCAATTGATATAAAAGAAAATACTAATATTTTGATGCTCACAAAGTTGTTTTACCCTAATAAATTTAATTAATTACAATTAGTGAGTGATATTAATGAGATATATATATATATATATATTTAATATTTAATAAAATTTATTTATTCATCAAATTGATTTTATATTCTTATGATAAAAACAAATCCAAATTTATGCATAAAATACTATATTTTTTTAAGGAATTTTTACCAACTTTTATTAGAAAAACTATTTTAAATACAATTTTCGGAACTTTTATAGATTATATATGTCAAAGTAAACTTTATCCATGAAACTGAAATATAAAAATTAGGTTATCATAAATTTTTTGTATTTTTCTATGAAGTTTCATTTTTTAATAAATAGTGAAAACTATTAAATTTTAGTTCGAAACTGCTTTTTAATGTAATTTATTTATAAGTATAAATTTTAATTTTAATTGGTTTTAAAGTAAAATTATATCAATTATTTATCATTTAATACAATTTAAGTCATTTGAATCAATTTAACTTGGAAATTGACTATAAAAACATTTCAAACATTTGGACATTTTAACTTTAAAATCTAACCTTAACGCCCCATCTACGGGATTAAATTTAAATTAATTTCAACCATTTATGCCTTATGAATTTGGAAAAATGGAATCCATATTTGTAATAAGAATAATTTATAAGGTCTAATAATTCCAAATTATATTTTTACCATAAATATCAATGAATGTAATTAAAATTAATTACAATGATTAAGGTGAAATTAAGCTTAATAAGGGAGTAAACCTTAAAATTAAGGGCTCAAATGACCTAACCAAATTTCCAAAACCCATTGGATGTACATAATTCAGTAACAAAAATTACATTATTGTGTTTTTTGTTTTTATTACTATTTTTAGGTAAAAATGTCGATACACATAACTTTTTTTCAAAAATGTCAAGTGTGTGCCCTCCCTCCCTTATAAAAGGCCACCACCCCTCTCACTACCTCACACTTCTCAAACAAGATAGGTTCGTAAAATATCTAATCAATTAAATTCCCAACATCCCTACCTTCCTCCTTTAATCCTCCCTTTATGAAGGAATCAATACAAGGAAGCATTTTGGAACAAATCAAAAAGAGTTACCTGATTAAGAGGTAACATTTTTCCTTAAACTCTTTAGTTTTATTTACATTTTAATCTCTTTAAAATGTTCTTATTCCATTATTATAAAAAAACAACAGTATCCTTAATATAATATTATGTTTTTATATTAAGTTTTCAACTTTAAATTTCACAAAATTCCATCTAATTGGTAACAAACATATTGTTTACGTATACAGCAAACTACCACCTCACGAAACGATGATTGTTAATTTTTACTTTACTACCTCTCATATGGAAAATTATGATGGAAAATAAATTAATAGATTATATTTTTGTGTATTTATTCTTATTTAATTATTTTAAAACATCTACCATTATTCTTTCCACTTTTTGTAAATACGAAAACATTGTTTGTGGAAGTGTAGACTACCACCTCCTCAAAGTGATGTGACTCCTTCATGCTATACATGGAATATATAAAGGATGGTTTTAGTAAACCTATATAAAAAATATAACATAGATATGATAATGTAATTATAATACACATATTTATTAGTTAGTTTTCATTCTTTTACTACAACAATGAAGTGAAAGTAGTGTTCATGCATACGTGCGACCTACCATCTCCATGAACGGTGCACATAATTTATTATCTCTAAATATTATGAACTATTCTAAATACATATATAATAAATATATATGATAATTAAATAATTATTTTAATTATGTATATGATGAAAAAATGATCTATATAATAGGAATAACAAATAACAGGTTAAAACCAACTTGAGAAAACTTGGAAATTAACACATGAAATAGTGAAAATAATGAAATATTGTTAACAAATGGGTAATAAGATATTATATGATGATGATATATGATATTTTTAACATGATTATAGTTATTTTATAAATAAGTAACATATTTTAAACCACTATAAAGGAGGATAAATAACACACAACAAAATTAAGGTTAAGATAAGGGAATTGTGTCTCAATTAACATTTCATTGAGACTTATTTGTTATTATGAACCACTTCACTTTTATTTCATGTGTATAATACCTTTTTACATGTTATATCATGAATATAATTTCTCTCATGATATTATAATTTTCATTTAATATTATTCCTCCATGTTTATTATGATGTAAATGTTTTAAAGTGGTATTGGAAACTTGGTAATGTTTAAATATTATTCTTTTAAAGAATGTTCTTAGTGATTATCTTTGTAATATCACTTCCTTTTGTGATTTATAATTTTATCTTGAAACAATAACTTTATTTTAATAATTTTTCAATGGAAATATAATTGAATATCTATATTATCATACAATTTATATTATTATTTCTTAAACAGTATTTCATTTTTACATATGGTGTTCAATTTGACAGATATTTGATTAACTATGAAATTATTGATTAATATATATTCTTTATTCTATAAGGATGTTTAATAAATCATGTTCTTTATTTTAATTAATGTATATTATGATAACTTTGGACTGGTAATGAAGGGTGTGGCCTAGACTTTATATATTCCCTTGATGCATCGATAGGTTCTCAGGAGACAAATAAGTTGGCCAAATTAAATGGGTTTATATCCATAATTTTAACAATCTTGTGAAAGGTATTAATGGTATGGGTTTTCATGTGCCTTAGAAATAAAGTCAAATAATTAAAAATTAACACCATTTAGATTTAATCATTATTCATAAATGAGATTTTTCCTTGACATATCTATGTATATATTTCATTACCATTTTATTGATTAAATGGATTGTGCTTTAGTTATTCATATTTCCATATTGATTTCTCCTTATCTAGTTATTTTAATGGAATGTGTTATCGGTTATTTAGCTTTCCCTATTAATTTATTCATATTTATTATTTATTTATTACACTTTATTTACCCTTAATAATATTTTTAACTCACCCTTATTATGTTTTATTTCCCCATGTTATGATGAAGAAATCTTTAAATAAGCTTTCAAGGATGTAGTTTATTTATTTTTATTATGTACCATGTTTGTATTACCTATTTCCAAATGTATTGTGGGTATAATTTATGTAATTTGGTTTTCCAAGATTCAGGATTTGTTTCCTTGTAATCATCCTAATGTAATAAAAATAATGCACCAGCTCTGGGATTCTTGGGTTATTTCATTACATATCATATCCAATAGCTTGGAAAAATTAAAGGGAAAATTTAAAATTAAATATGAACATATATAATTTAAGAAATATTTTTATTTCTCACATAAGTAAATTATCTTATTGCCTAAATAAAATAGAAGTGTTTATATTTCAAGAGACAAAATCAACAACTTGTATTGAAAATTCATATTTATTTAAACTAAGGTTGTTAAAAATCTAAAGTTGACACTTATATTTACCTATTTTCATGATATTATAGGAATATTTATTTTTAATATGAGTGAACATAAATGAGATAATGAAAAATTATACTTCATTATAAAAGGACAAAAAACATTAGAGGACAAATAAAAATAATCAAGTTATATATAACACATATAATTGAGGCAATTCATAATTAATGATGTGCATTTCCACAAAAAATAAATACATAATTGATAATGAATAAAGTGAATTCATTATTTCTATTGAAACTATAAAATTTATAAACACAATGGTTATCAAAAAAATTAATGAACATAATATAATAAGATATAAATATTTTTGTAACTATATATAAATGAATTCAAATCACAATATAAAATTTGAATAAAATAATGAAGAGTAAAAAATAAAATTACTTATTGATTGGTTATTATTTCAAATTATCTTTTGGAAACCAATGTATAATTAATCACTAAGAATAAAAAAAACTAATCACTGCAATTCTTGACATAAACTTTAGTTCAAGAAATTTTATGATAAAAATACACTTCATAAAAAACCACCTGCTTAGAAATTAGTATGAAAAAATATAAAAAAATGTGTATACTAGAATTTACCTCTTTCCTCATAGAAATTAATTAGAATTTCCATTAACATGGATGTTATTTATATTTTCTCCATCACTTATAACAGAATGAAAACACCAAAGAAGATTTTTGTATGACAAATGTATAGCAGAATAAAACCTATTAGTGAAAATCTTCAATAGATCTTGATATCAATCATAAAAGAAAAAAAATATAAAAGAGTAGAAATTGTTAAAAAATAATGATCAATATGAAATCAGGAAAAAATAATGGAAGTGGTGGATACAAAAGGTGATTATTGTAATCTATAAAACACAATCATGAATCTGTGAAGAAAGATCTAGTTCTGATACTAGGGCTACTAAAATCCTTAAAAACCTGAAATTTCCCTCCAATATTTGATAAAATACTGAACTGTTATCTATTATTATTTTTAATCTACTAAATATTCAAAATAAAAATATTATTTTCTTACAAAACCTATCTTAATTTTTTACTAATATCTCAATATCTTAATTATAATCCCAATTTATAAAATTACTTTAATTAGGATTTCATTGGCATTGAAAATTAGATGTTGGTTCAAGATATAATTCATTTCTAAAACCAAATATTATAGGAATGTGAGATATTTACATAAATAAACAGATAAATAAACAATCACTTACAAGTATAAAAAAACTTGTAGAAAATATATAGAATATCTTCATTCTATTAAAGAATTGGAAGATGAATAGATGATCCATGAACCTACTATAGATGTTAGAGGTTAAACTATATAGATATTTGAAAGGAAAATATCAAAAATAAACATTCATTCATAAAAGAAAAAATTAGACTTAATTAAACACTAAATTAAAAATTACATCACTTTTATGGATAATTTTCAAAAATAACAAAAAAAAATTTGTTGTTACATAATAGGTTTTAACTATTTTACAATAAATGTCAAAATAACCTTTTAAGAAACAATGATCTAAATGAGTAAATAAAATAAGTGACCATGTGTTAAAATGATCTAATGAAATCATAATTAAAGTGATTTTCAAAAATACTAGACATCTATCAAAATGAAAATAGATATCCCTGCAATAATGATTTGTTGAAAATATTAGAATCCTCCCAAATTAAAGACATATTCATTCTAAAATAATGTGTTGTAAAAAATAATGAAATTTTTTTATTTACATAAGACCAATACTAATATTAGAAGATTAAAACTAATATAATAATAAATAAATTAATAAAAGATAAGATTTTATCCACCAATAGTTCTAAAATATAGATTAAAAAGATGAATGAAATGAATTAAAACATGTATCAGGAATGATATTCAAATTCAAAATGGATTCAAATTATTTCTATGTTTTATTTGGAAATAATAGAGGTTTTAATGAAAAAAATATTTTATCATATTTCAATTACATTATATAAACATTAAACTATTTTTTTAAAGTGTCAAAAATATAAAAAATATTAACTTCCTAATGTTTTTAAAATGGATCATTAATAGTAGTTGATGAAAATAAATGCTCAATATTTTTTCTCCAATAATATCCATGATAAAAGCTACACCATTATTTCTTTTAACATGGTTGCATAAAGCATAAAGATTCACATATAACCTTTTAGACCCCATATAAAATTAAATTTTCTAAAATGAACAGTACTTTATTCATTTTAAAAAGACTAAAACATAAATAACAAAAATGTTATGGTTATTTTGAAATTCAATTCCAAGGAAAAAATAAATTGTTTTCAAAAACAAAAAAAAATGAAATGTTTCTTTATGTTATTTGTTTTTTAAAAGTAAAATGGAAGAATATATATTTTATAACAAAGATTACAAAAGATGTTTTTTATTTTATTTTTTCTTTAAAAAATTTCTAAAACATAATATAAATGTATTTTATTAATAAAAAACATGAGTAAAAAATGAATAATAAATGGGAAAATATAACAATGAATAATAAAAATAAGAAAACACAGAGAAAATAAAATTCTAGAATAGAAAATATGGATTAACCTCATATTTGTAGTTTAATAATAATGTACTATATTTATTAAGTAATGATAATACAATCACTACAAAGCATGATAGAAGAAACTAATTCCTAGGTTATTTCTCACGTTAGAGAATAACATTCCAAGTATCATTTTTCATAGCATATACAACATTGTATCTATTTTCATTATAGAATTAATCAAATATTACACCTAGGATTTCTTGTGGAATGATAATAACACATGAGTAAAATAATCCTTAGAAATGATAGATTTTATCTAATATTACACACTAATGGAACAACATAAAAGGAGTTATTTCCTAGTTCCCTACCATTGACTTGAACTATCAAGGAATTTTTGTATCAAAGTTGGGTCACCTAGAGTTAATCTGAGGAAGGAAGTACCTCACTGATATAGAAAAACAATATAGAAAACAAATAAAGAATAAGGATAAAAACTAATCATAAATGGGGCCACTAAATCCCAGAAAACATCATTTCTCTAAATTTAAATCTTATATTGAATTCAAGAAAATGAAAATAAAAAATTGATCCTTGTAGAAAAAATATCCTATAATATATTTTGAATTATATATTTACATGAATTATACATGAAATATTTTAGTTAACATGAAAGATAAACATGAGAAATAATATATCATTTTGAGGAAATAATTATTGGAAGGGAAAAAATTATAAAGATGAAAGCTTCCATTGAATCAAAAATTCCACATAAGAGGAAGAATATTGATGGTGTCATTATAGGGGGTTCTCCTGTGATAATAGGATAGAGGTTTCCTAAGGAGTTATTGATGAGGGGATCACCTCTTGTAAAATATGTGTACTAAAGGTGAAATCATCTTATAAAATATATTAATTTCATTACTAAAGTGGATTCCATTTATATGATTAGTGGAATGATAAATATTTGAAATTTTCCAATTTAAAATTTATAAATTATTATTCATGTATGATAGAAAATTCAAAATAGTTAGTATCTCCAATTTCATTGAAGAGAAAGACTAACATAAAACATAAAATAATCAAAAAAGGCTAAATTTTGAAATTGTATAGTGTAATTATATATAATCGTTATTAGGAATAATTTTTAATTTTTAATTTTTTCAAATTTTTTGGTATATTATGGGTTTTCATGGTAGTTTAATGAACATAATTCATATCTAAAAGTTATACTGATAACCAAATTTAGTTTATATGAATTTAATATTAATATGATTTAATAAACGGTTATTAAATTCATATTTTCTTCACTAACTGAGTTCAATTATTGAATAATATTTTTTGAGAAACAAATTCTTAGTTTTAAACATATAAAAGGTTATATTATAAGAATATGGTTTTGGAAAATGAATTAAATTTTTGTATAGAAAACCAAAAGGTATAAAATCGAAATGGTTGCTCTCATAATGTTATGTTGGCATTAGAGGAATTATATATAACAGGTGTAGATACAATAGAGGGTGTATTAATATTCTCATTTTGATATATTAATGAACCTAAAAAATATATACAACTTAACTTTAATATTAATGGTATCAATATAAAATTTAATTAATTAGTATATTTTGGGGTTTTATTTTAGGAAGTTACCATTTAGTGGAACATTTTATGATTGGTTTCTAAATATTTACTCCATTCTCTTAGATGGGGTAATAAAATGTCTTCCAATTATTTAATTTTTATGGTTACATATAAAAAAATATGATCAAGAAGTACTTTATATTAGTAAGCATAAAAATGCATACTAAATTTACATGATAAAATAGAGGCATTCAAACAAACCATGTACTAGTAATTATAATAATGGAAAATGGTTTTAATAATATTTTTTCATATCAATATAGGGAATTGATTTTATGTCACCAAATATTTTTAATTTCTTATTATAATGTAATGAACTAGAGCCAATACATGTTCTTACATTTCAAGATAACATGATAAAGAGTGTATCATTGAAACACATATATAAAATTTGATTTAATAAATATATAATAGAATTATTAAATAATTCTTCTAAAACCTAGAAAGGAAGAGAATTTGTTTCAAATTTATTAACTTATTTCATGTCCAAAGTTCTTTACAACACACTTTTTGCTTTAAGTATTTTTTTTATCATTATAATGGTATGATAAATAGTTTGTAAAGAAATTTCTAAAAATATATACGGTTTATTTGGATCATAAAATAAATTATAGTAAATGTAATAGAGTAAATTGAGATGGAATTAAAATAGGTAATGATTTAATAATATTTAGATGAACATAAAAATATACTACAGTTAGTGATGCAATGTTTTAAAATAAAAGTTGGTTTTCTAAGACATTAACCACATCTTATGGTATTGAGAATAGAGATATTATCAAAAAACATGAATCATTGAAAAAAATATATAAAAAAATACTAAAAAATTATAAATTCAATATAAAAAATCAAATATTATATTAGAGGAATATATTTAAAAATTTCTAGTTTTTCTAACATATAGTATACATATGGAGGGTAGGAAATTTATTAATGGTGAATAACTTATTATTTAGTTAATTAATTCTTATCTTCCTTTTCCTTTAACATCATAATATACATAATATTAACTTAATTTAACTTCAATTTGTGTTTTAGTTGATATTATTGTGTAGAATGAATTTATGGAAAATAAATTTGAGGTTTTATTTGAATTATGAAATTATAGAGAACTACGATTTCATGTCAGATTATATTTAGAATATATTGGGGAATTTTATCTGTTTAGATTTAATTCATTGAATAATGAGGAGTTGTGTTTATTTTATGAGAAGATGATTAAGAAGTTTTTAATGTAGTTATAAATAACCCGATAGAATGAAGATTATGATCATTATTGTGTGTTTTAATGTAATATACTAATAAGATCATAGCCTCTAGGATCAAAAGAATTTACATACATTTGGAATTAAAAAATTATCTTGGGGTCATTTTTATGTTTTGAAAATTCTTTTTGTTTAGATAACTTCCAATTAGTGTAATATTTTTTTTATGAGTTTCTTTATTAAGAGCTATTTTTATGGGTGGTTTTCCTGATAAATATCTTATAATTTTTAGTTTTATTAATTATGGTTATAATCATTGAGATTTTGGGATTTGTAGATAAGTATATAGAGGGATATTTTATCTTACTAGATCAAGGGCTTTAGAGGATAGAAACACAGAGCATGTTCTGATCATATTGATCAAGGGTTTATATGGATATTAAGATGAATTCACCTTCTAAAATCTATATATTTGAGATATTATAGGTATATGAAGATATTATTCCTTTTAATAGGTTTATTGATCCTCCTTCCACTTTAGAATAAATTTTTGGTTCGTTTATAATATCCTTTTTAGAGTTTAAAGTATTTTAATCTTTACTCCTTTCATTATTTTTAAATTATGCTACATTTTGAATTTTCATTGTATTATTTTATTCTTTAGATATTTTGGATTTATAACAATATTAATTTCTACTATTCTTGATAATTTAGTTTTGTGGTATTATCTTTTTATATTTTTAGTTTCCACTACATTTACTTTTATAATCAAATAAATTTTATTTGATTGGATGATCGAATTTTGGATCAAATTTCACCGTGAGGTGGATGGAAATTATAAGTTGAGTATCTTACTATAATTCACACCCTATAGTTTTTCTAACATATTTAACTGAGAATATACTTACCTTAGTAGTATAGTTTCACAATATAAAGGTCTTGGGTAGTAAATACTCATATAGAATTTAGAGAGAAGACGCAAGGAAACCATAATTTAATAATTGCAAATAATAGAGGTTTCTAATTTAGGGTTTCTTACCTATTAATTATTAAAGTAGGTTAAACCTAATTTATAAATAACTTTAAGATTAAAATAATCAAATATTTTAGTATTATTTAATAATTCAGAGAGAATACCCAAGGATTTTACGGTTTTTAGATAGTTAATTTTTAATAGAAAGAGAGAAATCAACCTTGTGCAACCAATAAAGACTTGATGGTTAGAGAGGATGTAATGAACCAAGTAAAGAATGTAGAAAATAAAGTTAATAATGAATAAATGAGAAGAAATTAAGAAGATATATCTATATAAAAATGATAGTATGTGATGACTTGGTTATGGATCCTCATATAATAGCTAGAAATCAGGTTGGATATGAGGATGGATAGGGTTTTCAAGGGAATTAATGGAAAATAAAGATTAATAGAGAAGATATAAGATAGATTTTATATGTGGGATGAGGGGAAGAAATATTTAAGTTGTAAATATAAGAAATATAACATGGAACATAGACTGTAAATCACATAGTTTAGTAGAGGTATAGATTTTACATTAGATTATACCTTTATTTTCTTTCATTTTTTGTTTTTAATTTTTCATTTTGAATGTTATTATTTTTTAAAATAAATTTATTTCCTTACATTTAAATTTGATTTTAGTACATTAATATATAGATTATAATAATATGATACATGAATTATATATAATTTCTCACATTAAGGTTTCTTATTCTTCTTATAATAGGATTTTAGAAGACAACCCTCATCTTTAAAATAAAGTTCAAGACATTAAAGGTAGGAAACCTTCTTCTTCTACTTCTTATTCTTACTATTTTAGGGTTTTAACACTCTCTATTCTTTTATACCTGAACCATTAGAGTTTATTGTATAGTTATGAAATTTTTAAAAAGTACTATTAGAGTTTATTGTATATTTAATCCCTTTTTAAAAATTACAACCAGATACTCAGTCTATTGTATATTATATTAGTGAAAATAGAAATATTTGGATTTCTAACCCTATGAATCCAATAAAAGATGAAATATGGGTGTTTCAATTCAATAAATTCTTCAAAAAAATGTGACATGTGGTATTTTTTCATTTTATATATACTAAAAAGATAATTCATTTTCTATTATAATATCTTGTTAAGAATTCATGATTATTTCTTATTCAAGTTATATTTTTTATGACTAATGCAATTATAAAAAATTCTTTTCTATTACATGGAGAGGAAATATATATGGACATAAAGTCATTGATTATATCATTTTTAAAGAGATATAATTTATATATTTTTATTTATATATTGTAATTGTTAGGAATGATACACATGAGGGTAATAATTATAGTCTTATTAAATTATTTTTGATAAACATCCTAGAACCAAATATAATTTACCTTACTTTATTATATTTTATTTAATTCATATTCATCATATTTAGATGTCTCATTATTTGATTATAGTTTAATAGTGTCTAATATGTGTGATGAATTTTTTTGGGTGTGGAAAATTTCATTGATAAAGAAGCACATAGATTCGAGTACTAATTAGTACATAACATTAAACTTCATTAGATAAATTATTCTAATCTTTATATCATTTACTTACCATTATGAACCAAAATATCTATACACACAAGGGGAATTTCATAGTAACTTAAAATTATATCATATACTATTAATTTCAAGTATAAGTTGAACCATGAATGAAAAATTTAACCTTAATATTAATGTCATTTCATTGAATATAGAAATGAAAAAAATTATCATGAAAATAAAGGTAAGGCATTAGAATGCATTATGAATATTTTCAAATTAGTATATTATTTTTTAGTGTTAATTCCTTTAATTATTTATATCATTTCATTTCATATAGGTTTTCCCTAATTTGGTAGATTGTGAGGAGTTATATATAAACTATAGATTTCTAGAGTATTTTTTTGGATAATCAATAATAACGGAAGATATCATTCAACATAAATCTAGAGTCCATATGATTTAAATATATAATGAAAAGTTATGAGATTCATTAGTCAATATCGGCTTTAAAAAATACATCCTTCATGATTTTTTTCTAAAATATATTTTTCCCCATTATATATACAAAACAAATAGATGTTTATATGTTTATTTTTTTCATAACTACTCCTAAATTAGTTATAAAAAACCATTATCCATTGAATTACCTTAAAATAATGGATGCATTCTTCTTTCAGGAGACATGTATTGAATATGTTATATATTTGAGGATAATTTTCCCTAAAAATCATATAGTTTATGAGACTTCCTTAAATTATAAAATTATCCATTCAAAAATGTAGTATTTATCTATTCTAGGTTTCATTTCATGTTTCGTTTTCCATTTATAATGAATTTGATCTTCAAAAACTATTGTTTATAGATTTTTTCCAATAGGTTGAGATACCTTGAAAACATGATGAAGAAATGTTTTGATGTGTATCCAATAAGAAAAGATTATTTAAAGGATTTTATACTACTACTTTTGGTGACATTGTACTAATTAACCTCAGTTATATTTGTTCAAACTTTCGAAAATATTCGAGAAAATGAGATTTTGATATGGAGACATAAAATATTTTTCTCCATCAAAACTCCTTCGATGTTGAAATTCATTTATTTTTAGTTAACCATTCAAATAAGTTAAATATTCTAATTACACAGAGGCTAAGTAACATTAGTGTATATCATGATTCATCATTGATAATATGTATAAAAGGGGATATAGTTATTCATATAAATAAACTACACACATTCATATAAATCTAGATTGATTTCATAGACTAGGCTAAGTGGGATATACTTATTGAATAATATAGTCATGAATGGCTAGTATATAGTGTGAATATCTTAATAATAAAATTATATTCACTATTTTAAGGGGGGTTACCATCTCTTAGTAAACTATATTTCCCTTTTGTTCTATATCAATATGTTTTGGATTTGAAATTTTATTTCTTCTTATTAAATTGATATTCAACTAAGACCATTTAAGAGATTATGATAGTTTTTCTTATCATGTAATATTCTCTCATTTTTCTAAACTTTCACTGACATATACTCTATTTTTTATAAATAAATTTATAGTATTTACTTAAAAAATTTACTAAAACATCCAATATAATCATAAAACTATTATTACAATTTACATTTTTATTAAAAAAATTATAATTTAGATATATGTTGACATTAATTTTATACATCAATACACATGTTATTTCTATTTTTTATTTAATATTGAGAAAATTGTAACATCCTGACCCATATCACTCAATAGTAACCAAATCAATTTGTCACATGACCTTAGGCCTTCCTCTTTATATTCTATAGTATTTTAACTTTTATCAAGGGTTTATAGTGATAATATGTGGAGACTATACCATTATATAAGAGTGGAAAAAATAGTAGAAATATCATACAATCATTCATCATAATATTCAAATAAATTAAAAAAACACCATATCCAAAACCAACCCGAAGGTTAAAACATACCACATGCTATAAAAAAATTAACTATCCAAAATTTCACATGATTCTGGTAGACACAATCAAGATCTCCCATTGAAATATAATATACAATGCAAACCAAAATTTAAAATATAAAAAATAACCACAACCTCATCCCTGATTCTAATTCAATCCAAAATATTGACTCTATCCAATTTATCTAGCTCAACCATAAAACATTGGGCCTCTTCCCTAATTGTACCTACAATCATTAGGTTTTATTGGGTACCAATGAATCAGGGCTTCTCAAGCAGGGTGTGAGTATAACTTAGCATGCCACAACCAATTGTGTCCCTAACAAAACCAGTAATGTAGTTCATGTACAATATGATATACTCTAAATAATAAATAAACAACTGTAAAAATAATACATTTCATGATTATTATTACCAACCAAGTCACCTAAGTATGATGATACTTGCTCCATCCAGTGTCAGATGTATCTAAACATAATACACCACCACCCAAGGGTGAATAGTGTCCCACCCCAAGCTCATATTATATATCCACCCTCTGGGGGGATTAGTGACCCACTTTGAAAACATATCCAATATATCACCATCCAGGGGAATAACATTTTACCCTATATCCATATCTAATATATTAATGCCTAGGGGGAATGGCATATCCCCTAAAACCAACTTCAGAATATCACCACCCTAGGGGGAATAACATCACCTCCTCAAAACCACCTCAGTTATCACCACCTAAGAGAAATAATTCTCTACCTCATAAATATCTTCAAAATATCACCACCCAAGGGAAAATAACACCCCCAACCTAGAACCATCTCTAATATATCATCTTCTATGGGTAATAGCACCCCACCCCATAACCATCTCAAATATCTCTAGGTGGATAATCTCCCAACTCATACTCACTTTAAAAATAGTTATCCAGTCACTAAAATTTATTATAACCAAGTTATAAATGGTTAAAATTTATCATCATATGTCATATATCATTAGTGTAATTAGTGTATTCCCTGCATACCATCATATAACATAATTTTCACATGGGTATGAAACTTTCCCAAAACCGATGTAAATATTCTAGGTTATCCTCTCAAGAACACAATATAATCACATAAATACATTCATATAAATATATATATTTTTGTTATACCCTTCTTCCAATCCTCTATTGGTCCAGATTAAGACTGCGGAACCTTATTTGTTCCTTAATGTCACATAAAGGTCCATACAACCCATGTGGGTTGAATTATCTTTTTTTCAGCCTCTATAGTAAAGACCCATCACTCAATGTTATAAAATACCTCAATATAATCATAGACTCATCTTAGACTAACCAGAAACACAATCACTAAAATATAACAAAAACACGAAAGGAATGGATTAATTGACATCCTCTATCAACAATCAAGCTAGGTATGTCCTCACACCCCAACCTGCACTAACCCATCCATGGTATAACCCTGTTCTAACCATTTTCAATCTATCACACTCCCCTAAATGGAGGGAACAAAGAGAACTCAATCTAAGGTTCACCATGTTTCGATCACTATATTTATACCCCTCTAGGGTTCATATGTCAAAAGAATATATTTATAGTCAAACCCACATCCATCAAAGATCGATGCATCAAAATAGTTTTTGAGGGTGCATCGTGACCCAAGACACTACTGTTTTACTCAAGGGAATTTGAGGAAATTGTTAATTTATAATTCATGTTAGATAACTCACAAATTGAGAGACTATATATCATATGATACATAACATAAATCATAAATATTAGGGATGTTTTTCAGTATTTCATACCTCATTAAGAATTATTATTTTTAATAAAATCTTATCCACCATCACATAAGCCCATCCAAGCCCTATCAACCATTACCAATCAACATGAGGTCTTAACTCCATCAATAATCATATAAATTAATTATAAACCAATACTAATTCCATAATTAATTATTTTATAATAATAAAATAATTACTCATTTGGTGATTTATCATGATCTAGTCTATGAGAAACATGGTGTTCACCACCCCAGGTATCCACCTATACCTATAGCATACAAAATCCCTAACTAATCATTTTAACACTTTTATTAATGTCACCCAAATAGTAGGGAATCTAAATATAATATATGGTATAGACATATGTTATGTGAAATGGAAAAAAAATTGAATTCATTATCCCATAATATCTTATAGAAAAGAAAAATTAAATACAAATCCTATCAGGCCCCATTAAATTATGATCTATTGGGATCGATATCAACTCCTAACCCAAACTAGAAGAAATTAGAAACTAATAAGGAGAAGAAGAATATCTGAAGAATATAATGGAAACCATTCCTTAATGAATAAATAAATCCTCTTTAATCACTATAGATCAAAGAAGTTGGAAATTAAAAGGGGAAGTGGAGTGGATCTTGACCTCCCCTAATTCATACATTTGAAAAATGAAGAACCCTAAAGAGGTTTCCAATTTAAAGGGACCAAAATACAATATTTCCCTTAGTTTTAGAAAAAATTGAAAAGGCCCCATCATATAATGACCCCTATGGATCACGACATGATTCTCCTACCACGCACCCCTCATGAGATAACCCCTTAAGTCAAGGTGTGGCATGGCTTCCCCAGCCAAAACTAAAGAAACTAGCTTCACTAGCCAAGGTCACACCATTGGATGACCCATCCCTTTATGGAGCAATGTCCTCATAATAACTAAGCTCTATGGCATGGTACTCATCCTTACAAAACAACACATCTAACTATGACCATAATCCAAGCTCAACCTTTGGTGATATGGCATGATACCCTTCCCATAGTGTTCTCCCTCAGCAAACATCACAGTGCATATGACGGGTCATGGAATGACCAGATTTCTATGTACAAAGTTTCATAGGGGAATTAATAATAATTTTGAGGTAATACATGGGATTTATAGTCTATTGAACTCAATCAATTAGTGTGATTGTCATAGTATTAATCTAGAAATCACAAAATGAATGGCCTTCCCAATATGAAATTTTACAAATTAAAAACATAAGTGATTTTTTGATGATACATAAGGATTATCTTCACATCATGATTCCCTTATGTCATAGTATGATCCTCAAACTATTTATAACTTAAACATTACACATAAGTACTTAACCAAAATTATTCATATCTTTAGACTTCATATCATCTTTCACACCTTGGTGTCCCTTGTATATGGCATGATACTCAATCAGCCTCTCACCATGCAATGACTCTCTATGTCACATCATGGTTTTCAACTTAATGCATAAGAAAGGTCACTATAACCATTTAATAACACTCAACTAATCAAACAAGACACATATTGAGCCTCCAGTCATATCTAGAAATACCTTCAAGGTATGTGACGACTCAAGGAATTGTTATTTAAAACCCAATTCTCAAATCATTCCCCACATCATGACCAAAAAATCCAATTTCCCATGTTTTTTTACCAACCTATAACAATTATATAAGTTAAAAAATAACAAAAAAAATCTCTAAGACCCTAATACTTCTCCTAATATATCCTCCTCGAACCTTCCTAGTCACTAATCCTTGATTCACAGTGGATATCACATATCTCTGGTGGTTTATTATCATCCCAACACTGTATCTAAACCAGATCCACTACTCAAAACCCCGCCAGTCAAAGCATCATAGTGTTCATTATTTATACCAACTCCATGATAATTCCATAACCCTAAAGGAATTAATGAATTATAAATCCATAGATAACACATGACATAGTTTTATATCAACCCATATATTGCTTGATGTCATATCGGAGCATCAACCAACCATTCTCATCAAAACTCATAGTCCCACTTCCAAGACTATATCCATAACATAAGGCCACACCTCACTGAATATTTCAGCATGATTCCTATTAGAACTATCATTCTGTGAACTTGGTCACTTTTCCAACAAATATCTCGAAATCAAACCCTTATTTTTCCACTCAACTGTTTTCCAGTATCTAACATCTCTCTATCTCTAAGGATACTAACCCAACCCAATTATCATCAATTGATACAGACATTTCGGTATTTTCTATTTACCATACACAAATCATTTTCTTACATAAAATAAATATGAAACAAACAAAACCACCATCTATTTGGGTATACTGACACATCACTCTCAATGTTCAAAAACACTATACAAAACAAGCACCACACACTTAATTTACAAAGTTCTCCCCACTATAGGAATTTCCTTATGATGGATCCATGAGCATGATCCTTCCTAACATCCACTACCATATGAATTTAAACTCATGATCCCAACTCATATTTTCCAAATAGGCCGACATCTTGATCCTCACCATAGTTTTCAAAGATACTATTGTCCCTCGTGAAATTTATTTCCACTCTGCCAAAAATTAATTTTCATACACTCAATATTGAAAAATATAACTTAAGATTCATTCCCATGCTCAACATCTCATGAATTTCACATTCCATCCCCTATGAGACCTATTTAGTTTTTTAAGTAATCCAAAATCATATCAAGTCCAAACTTATCATAGTTAAAGAACTCTCCTGATTCCTTATCCATCATGTCGAGACACTCAGAACCTTGATGTTTCAAAAGACACAACGGTCATGTCACCTCATTACACAATTCACAATAGATCTCAACTCACCACTCATATAATATAATCATCTAGACACAACCACAATCTCGTGACCCCTTGGTTATTCTACTTTTTCACTATCAAATATCTCATCTCACACACCAGTCATACCTCAATTTAATAGACTTCATTGATTATATCATACTTGACTATACCCTAAAGAATACCTTACTTAGATTAATCTATGTTATGACATCAAGGAATAACACCCTTTATCCATTCCTTGATCTCAGTAAGGTGTCTCATGACATTCCTCCATCATAACACTTCTAATCACCATCATTGTGTGATTGTCCTATGATCCCAACAACATCACATAACCTAATTCCATGCAGTTGGGGAACTAAGGAGTCCTGGATTCCATCATAAAAAACTATCACCTCTCAGGGTCCTACCCCAAAACTTCTCTCAAGAGACCAAATATGTATGTCCCAAAATGGACTACCAACACCCATGGAAGGTATCAAATGTAATCATTATGCATTATCATACATTATTGTGACCTCATTATAAGAGTAACAGAACTTATCCAATATAATATGCAGACCCCTGAGATTTCTAGAAATCCACCCATTGATGGGTCTCACATACCATCTAAATCCCATCATAACAAATTAAGAATCAACTTTACATATGATTATCTCAGGTCACGCCAATCCATCTACTATGTAGGTTAATAAAAAGATCACTATCTTGAACCATGGAAAGTAAGTATCCATAAAACCAACCTCATAATGGTGTTCAATATCTCCTATTAGAAAAACAAGGAATCTTTAAAAATATTTACAACTCAATGATACCTGTCATTATTATTTGAATCATTTAATATTGATTAATATCCCATCTTCCCAGTATGATGTGATTAATCCATCACTAATTAAGCATCCCAAGAATTTTAATCTCATCAATCCGAGGATCTATTTTCTAATTAACCCACTAACCATGCCTCTAGTGCATGACAGACCTATTAAAACAAAAGAAAAACCAATTTTCACCTCCACAATACTTAAAGAATCACCATGCTAATATCACATACTTGATGACACTTATTGTGCTTCAATATCAAACATGATCTTCTACCCCTGATTTTACCTCCATAGTACCTAATTCATCTATAAGATTATATCATATACTTGATAAAACCTATTTTACTTCAATCTAAAACACAATTATCCATCCATGATTCTTATCTATGAATTCGCTCACAGGCCTTGGATAACTACTTTTTTGGGAAACCCTCATACACCACAAATACTCTCAATCAATAACCAGAGAACATATTATTATTAAATTATAAATCATATCTCACCAATATATTGAGTCATAAATGACACTAGGATTTCCCACCAATTCCATAATCATACCCCACATAGGACACAACTCATAGAGAAACATCCATGCTCTCATCTCAGACACCACCAAGAAACTCACAAATCAATACCCTCACTCTAGTGTTCTCTTACACATATATCAAAAATATCATGCTCAAGTAAACTAACCACACCATCTTAAAAATATTAAGCCAAAATCTACACACTAGACTACCAACTAAAGAACCAAGGTCACATACATGTGCATATAAATGACATATCCATATGATGATCCATTTTAAGAAAACCATATCCATCTTGTTCAATTAAGTAGAATTCCACCAATAAGTTATTCAGTAAAATATCAAATAAGTTATTATTAAAACCTTGCATAAATAAAACCATTTTTAACTTATTTTTTACATCTATTTTCATAATAAAACATAATAATTCCCATTTTATATGAATTGATATTATTTATATGATTCAAAAATGCATGCCCCTTTCCACTTTTGGCCAAGTAAAAAAAACCCAAAAAAAATTCAAAAAATAATACCCAATAATAATTAACCCAAACGTAACATAAAAAGGAAGAAACATTAATCTAGACTCTATATAAAGTTGGTATTAATCTCATAAATGTGCTATCTAGGAACATGACATAGTGTCTATCCCAAGTTTTGACCAGTCATAGATTTGGTCTTTTATATCTACAATGGAGTTTGAGGTGAATATATCACCCATTTAAAAGGTGATATAGATATCTAACCCTTAAATATGAATTTTACAAGGTAAAGGTTTAGTCCCATGAGTCCAATAAAAATTATCCATGAGGGAAGGGTCCAAAGAGGACAATACCTTAATCATGGGATGGATTGGTCCATTACAAAATGTATCAAATCAAGTGTTAAGCTGGTGTATCAGTGAGGACATGGGCCTTCCTGGGGGGGTGGGTTCTATTCCCACATCATAGGTAGAGGTTAATGAAGAACCCTTTATAAGGTCGTGTAGATACCTTAGTGTTAAAAACATTTTTTCTAGGGAGAGTCCTAGGCCCATGATCCTAAGAAAAACAACTCTATGAGGGGGAGGCCAAAAGTGAATAATATCTTGATTTTTGGGATGGATTGGTCATTTACAAAAATAAATGTATTTTATTAATCAACATGATATTGATAAAAATTGATGTTATGGTTTCTGTTTTTTTTTACAAATTCATATACATTAATCAAAAATTCATATTGTTTGTTAATATTAGTATCATGTTTTTATTTAAAAAAGCACTAACTGTATGAGAAATATATTTTTAATATTACAATATCATTAGTATAATTTATGAATAAGAATCATGTCCCTAAAGTATGAATTATTTTAACAAATATTGAGAATTTACCACATATTTGAATCATGTAAATTAGAAGTTATATGTTTTACTTTATACAGTTAAATACTTTGTCTTTTGTTTTTTAAATAAAAACACATTAGAATGGATAAATATGCAGTAAAAAGAATTATTATATGTTTTATAACAATTTTTAATAATATTTTACATATTGATTATTTTATATGTGTTTAAATTCTCCTCTTTGGAGTCTTCTAATTTTTCAGATTGATTTATTTATAAACACTATAACCTAGTTTTTTCAAATTTACCAAGTTAAATTTGTTTATATATATCATTGTAAAACTTCATCACCATTAATAAATGATGGTATGAGGAAGTAATAGTAAAACAATACATATTTTCTTAAGGAATGATAGGTAGTTTTAAATTTATATTCCAGTAAGCTTATATCTACATAACTCAATTGATTTAGAAGTATTATTTCTAATAAACTTCTTCAAAAGATTTATTATTAAATGTATGTTTTGGGGTGATTTTTATTAAATATAGACTATTGATAATGTGTTGATTCAATAATTTCATTAATTTATTTTTTATTTTTACGCTAAAAAACACCCACATCTATGTTACCAATAGAGTAACATTAAGTGAATTTTAGGTTTATAATCCCTGGATTAATTATTTTTATTTTGGAATTATTTTCAACCTTTAACCCATGGTAGGTTATTTGATTTCTCAAATTATAAGTATTTTGAATGTGTTTTATAAGTAATCTAGAAACATTGTTTATACCCTAGGTTCTAAAAAGAACATATGGTTTGCAAACCCTACATTTTAATTAAAAGTATGGATCAAGAACCCAAATTTTGGAATCAACCCTACATTTTATGAAAAAAAATATGATTCATCATTCCTAATTTTGTAATCAACCATACACTATCAAACATAATTTTTAAGTTTATCACTATACAGGTAAACTCTACATTTGACTTGGTCAAATATAGAGCTTTTAATTATGAATTATTTCCACATTTTCCGCAATGGTCTTACCAAAATTAAATATTTAATTACAGCTATTTAAATAATGATTCAAAGTCTCTTATTCAAAAAATTAAATCATTCATATTTCTAAGGTAAATTAAAACTTTATTTAAACGTTTTATATTTTAATAAACAAGATTTATCATGGGATATTTCTAAATCTATTTGACATGAAAGAATTCAACCTTCACGATAAATATAGATATTTTATTATTCCAAAAATAGATGTTTTTTCAAAAATAGTAATGTTTCATCACTTCTAGAGCTACACTTTGGAGGAATATATGTTTTTATTCTTATCTGGATGACCAACTTGTTGTTTCTATTATTGTATTCTTTTGTTGATCTTTAGATGTAGTTTAAAAATGCACTTATCAGAGTTACACTTTGGAGACATACATGTTTTGATCATCTACATATTGTTTTCTCTAATACTATTTAAAGTAATATTATTTGATTTTGATGAATATTTTTAAGCTACTATGTTTTTTAAAGATCATATACAACTATCAGTTTCTACTGCAAATGTGTGTCAAAGCTATTTCAAAATATACATCCTAATCTATTATCTGTTTAGAGTATCAGCTTCTCATACTCAATTGTTGGTGGAGTGTCAACTTCTCATACTAATCTATGAATATTTTTGTTCCCTTTAAAGTAACTTTAAGTCCCTGTAAAATCATTTCATATAAGGTTTAAACTACCTACACTCTACTATAGAGATCCCCAACAAAAGGATATGCTAGTGAAAATCACCAAGATCATAGAGAGAGTAATGGTGGAGTATACTAGGGTAAATGTCATCCCTAAACCACTATAAAAACTATTATGTTCTTTTATTTTTTATGTTTACTCGTATTTAAGATTGAAGAAAATAATCTATCTAATCTGAATATGGAAATATTATTTCTATCAAATTTTTAGAGCAACACAATTCACCCCTCTTATGTCTTCATATTTTTCATTCTGACCCAACATGTACTTAGTTGTTAGAATAAGTATCATAGTGAATCAATATTTTGGTGATGCAACTAGTTTATAAAAAATGAGTCATCCATAAATTATTATAAACTAATTAACTAGATTTAATATTGATTTATAATATATAACATTCACTCCTCTTTTTTAACTATTTCTATCATATTAAATTCCATTATTGTTAGCACAAGTTTGAATTTCATGAAACTAATATTGAATTAAAATATACCAACAGTGGAGACCTTAAAAAATAGTGTTATATCTTCAGAATTCTCTCAAATTTTCTTTTCTATTAGATATTTCTTTTCATACAATTTCATGTTATATAAACATTGAATTTTATGCATCTTATTTGATTCATAATATCCCATCACTGTATAATTTCACATTTTGGAGTAGAATATTCATATTTTTATGAAATATTTATCCACAAAAACTAATTATGTAAAGACCCAAACCCTAGTTTCCCGAATTTGGTGCCTTACTTTATTACATTGGTATAATAAAAAAGTGTTTCCATCCCAAAGAACAAAATAGTTTATTAGTTTTATAAAAACATATGTGTGTGTGTGTGTGTCTGTGTGTTTTACATTCGAACTTGAAAGGAAAAAACATAGAAACTCAATTTGAAACACCTATAACTTTTAGATTGTCCTTGAAAGTCATTCATAATATACATATATTCATCCTAGGGAAAATAAAACAAAAGAAAGGGGTGATATAAGATTCTTAGAGGGGTTAAGTAATATAGTAGAAGATAATATATACAAAAACAATAAGGAAATGTGAATAAATAAAACACATGCTAATAAAACATAATCTTGATCATAATATGACAGGAATAAAATTTGAATAAATAATTCCATATAAATAATCATATAAAACATAACTATGGATATTCTACTAGTAGAATAATCACATGAATTATCAATTAATAGTATCATAATTTGGGAATAATTATGTCAGGAATCATAAGATATTATCAAGGCCTTAGCCAAAACTTTTGAAAATAAATGGTTAAGGCCTCTGCCAAAATTCATTTATGTTTTGTCTCCTAATACCTACAAATGCATCGAGGGGTTACAGTGGGATCCACCCATCACATACTAAGTCCAATGCATTCCTCATATAACAAATAAAAAATTTTCTAAAATCAAATTTTCCCATAAAAATTTGAAATATTTTAATCATAATCACAGATAAAAGTACTCTAATAAAGTCATTGGGAAATTATTGAGAGAAATACCATTATTCTTTGAAAAGAAGAGTAATTTTGAAAAAAAAACATTTTTATTTGACATAAAAATTGAATTGTAAACATGTATATCCAGGTAATGATAAAGGAATTATATTAAAGTAATACATTATTTCAAACTAAAGTGAAAACATAAAAAATAATTTTAGATGCTATATAAATGAGCCGCTTAAGTATTGTTTAAGGGAAAATACTGAATATTATTAAAAACAGAAAAGGGAAAAAGTTTTTTATAAAAATAGAAATGATAAAAAAAATAGTTTTTGATGATAAAATGAGTGATTTTAGAAAAAATAATTATAGATTAAAATAGATTATGTAGTGCACTTGAAATAGGGTAAGAAACTAGGAAGTTCCCCTAAATCAGGCTTACTCATGAGGGAGAATTGAGAAGTGAACCTTATAAAACATGTACATCTCCAAAAAAGAAAGATGAAATGGTCCAGATATATAATTTTGGAATATATAAAAAATATAAAATAATTATATAAAAATAAATAATAATTGCATTGGTGTAAAGAGATAGAAATCATAACCCAATAGAAAAATGAAGATTATGGCAGAATCCCTTAACAATTTGCAAACAGTCGAACCATAAGCCTGCTAAAATTATCAATCATAAAATAAGAAATTGAATACCATGAATAAAATAAATTCATGATATGATACATCAATTTGAATTATACATACACCACACCCAATAAATAGTTGTGAATAAGGCATATCTCATAGAAATAAAAGTGAGATGAGAAAACACTTACTATATGTCCCAAAGTGTTATGCACTTGCACTTAATGTCTTGGATAATGAGATTAGAATCATGGATAATTAAATTTGGAATATATTAAATATGTATTTTGTTTATTATAATTTTATTAGGTTCATTTATGTCCTTTTTAATGAGTCATAGGGAGTGTTCGTTTCTTTTGTTTTCATGATCATTTTATTGGTATATGAGTATGAAAGTTCATGTAAGATGTGAATATATATACATAATCAAAGTTATATTTTTTTTATTAAAAATTTAAAATATTAAATGGTTATATAATTAATTTGGATATTTTTGGTGAGTATTAATAATTAGATAAGATGATAGTGATAAATATTTAGATTATTTTGGCCATTTTTTTATCATTGTGAACTAGTTTTGTCTTATGAATTGATATTATGTATATAAAATGGTTATAGAATCATAAATAAGTTGTAATACATATATTATAGCCTTTTTTAAACATAAAATCATATTTATGACCAGCCATGAAGGTTTAATTTAAAAACAAAAAAAACGTTGTTCACACGGGCGGTAAATCAGCACCTTACGGACGATGTTTTCATTTTTAGAATAAAAGGAAAAGGATAGGAGTCTTGATGGTAGATTTACCATTATCATAATAAAATTAAAATATATATAAGATAATATAGTTATAATTTTACTTTTTACAGAATAGTTAAAGATAAAATAATAATAAAAGAAATTAAAAGAAATTGAAAGAGAACAAAAAATGATTTACTTCTTGAATTTCTCTCCATGATGACCTTGTTAAGGAAATTGATTTTGGTATTTTTTTTAAGAAAAATGGATCCTAGAAATGGGGGAGAGATTTTGTAGAGTTATTGGGTATAAATTTTTCAATGTTCAAATCTTGGAAGATGTAAGGAGAAGAAATGGTTAGGGGTCATATTTATAGTGGAGTAAAGGGGTGTTTTCTCATTATTTTATGCATTAGATTGCTATTTTACCTCAAAAATATTAATAGATTGATAATTATAAATAAATATATTAAAATAATGAATTATAGTTCTATATATTGTTTACTACATCATTAATGACTCAAGGAATAATTTATTTAACTCATAATGTATTTATACCGTAAATTATCATATTTTACTATTCACAAAATATTCAAGTATTTTAGGAGAATCCAAAAACTTCACCATAAAAAATTTTCAATGAGTATAATTAAAAAATTAACTCCATTTTATGAAATTAATTTTCTAAATCTGGTCAATTTAATTTTGAATTGAAATCATTTTTTATTTAAAAAATACCAATTTTAAAATTATAACAAATTTTATAACACTTTTAAAAATTAATTAATACCTCATAAGATTATATTACAATAATATGAAAAAAATTTAATTTTTGAATACATTTTATGAATATTAATTTTATTTTAAATCATTATATTAATTATAAAATTGAAAATAAATATTTGTGTTTTATAAAAATATCAACACTTAATTAATAATTTCAAAAACATTTATTTACTTGTACTATGATATAATTATATCATATTACCATTTATAAGATACTAAAATTTAATTCACACTTTCATATGTTATATTGTTGTTTTAATGGACATATTACAATTTCCAAAGGTCACATTGTTATTCCAAAGTAAATTTTTATATTAAGATTATAAAAATTGTGTTTATTTTTACAAATATAATTTTTAGAAGTGTAAAACTATATATTTAAAACAAGTTCTCCATTAAAAGGAAGAAAAACTATGTTTAGAAAAATATAGTCCTTTATGTGTAAAATTAGATTTATTATTATCTTATTCCTTTAAAAATGTTTTGAATGAATGTAAAAATATTTGATTGAAAATATAATATATAAATATCATTAATATATTTCACTAATAGTGATTAATTTAAGTTATTAATATAAAATTTCATTGTGGGCATAAAAATGATTTTTCTAAAAATACATCATTTATATTCCCCTTATTTTTATTTATTATTAATTAGTAACCAATGAATTAATTTTATAAACATGAGTAATCCATATTTTTTATAATTTACTTAATTTCATTCATTCTCTCCATTCCCAACATCTAAGAGATAACTATAATAATTAAATAATAATATTTAATCATTTTTCAAGCCCATAAGCTATCGATGAAGTTAAATTTAAAAAATTCATACTGTAAAATCTTAGGGTGTTACATTATCCCCCTCCTATAATAAATTTCATCCTCAAAATTTAAAATTGTACTTCCAAAATCAAAGTTTGATAATTCAAAATTTTTTAGTGGGAAACCCAAATCCAAAATAGGGTTAATAAAATATTCTCTTAATAAGAGGTAAAGGGAAATGTGAAGGTCACCACAAAAATAGAATTTTGGGTAGGAAAACATTTGTGAGAAGTGAAAATATGGAGATGGAATGATAATATAACCATCATGTTTTGATTGGTTAAAGGACCATTGATTTCTCAGAAATAAAAGTAAACAAATAACATTTTTGTTCCAAAATATTTTTCCTATAGTTGAGGTATTATTTTAATATTAATATAAATCTACATGATTACTTTCATGTCATAAGGATAATATCATCCTTTGGTTGTGATTCAATCTAGTTTCACTTTATCCCTTACATCTGGTAATGAATGTTTAAGATAAATTTTTCACACTTAAATCAATTTTAACTAATCATATGGTTCTTAAGCCATTATTTTGGAATTTAACTGTTTACTAAAACAAAGAAGGTTAACATATGTTATAAGTGAAAAATAAGTTCAAAAATTTAACTTGATCCATTATATAAGTATTTAATCACATGACTTGTCTAAAACATGTATGTCCACATTCAATAACCAAAAAAATAGAAGGAAGGTCACAAAATTTCCCAAATAACCTTAACATAAGATTATCTAAATAATTTATCTCATAATACCATATACCAAATATATAAATACCTTGATCATCTTAAACATTAATGAAAGCATGTATGTTTCCAAGAGTAAAATATTAGGTTGTCCACAAATCTAAATGTCTAATAATTCTAACATATCAGGTCGCCTTCACGGTCACCAATACTTTCCATAGATATCTATTTATGATTATATCAATCATCAAGAACATATTTAGGGTTATCTTTCCCAATTCATGTGTCTTCAAGAAGATCAACTTACAACATAATCACTTCTCTCTATTATTAGTGCCATCGCTTGCTTCAAACTCCTTAAAGAAGAAGTATTGTAGTACAATAATTATATATCTCATGGTTCTTATAACCAGAGCTAATCATTACTCTTAGTCTATGGTATTAGCAAAATCTTGACCATGATCCTTTTTCTTCTTCTGATTTATATTCCATTGACACATGGGACATTCATTTGTGTAGTGTCCCATCTCCTTGTAGTTAAAGCACTTAATATTGGGAAATTATTTCCTTCTCTTGAAATTATTAGCATCATTTTCTTTTTCTCCGCATTTTAAGAAATATAATTTTCCTCTTAAGTATATACCAAGGTGTGTCCTTCCACAATTATCACATGTGAGAAAATAATTCTTTCTATTCTTCCCTTTATATATTTTTTTTCCATTTTCCATATTTTTTCTCTTTTTTCCCTTTAAAACAATAATACTTGGATAATTATTTATCTATATTTTTAGAACAAGATATTATTTCCTCATATGGTGAGAATAGTTTTTAGACTACTTCCCTTCAGAAGACTGTCTTAAAACCAATGAAGAAATAATCATTCGTACTCTTTATGTTATATGAATTGATGTGGTTCTCATTTATTCTACTAGGAGGAAATTTTAAATGATGGAATACACTAGATTAGATCATAAAATTATGAAACATAATATGTAATCCAAAAACTACTTAAATACTTAACATAAATTGAAAGATTTATGTGTAGATAATCTCATAATAATAAACATGGTTTCTTTGGGGATATATTTTCTTTTAAATCCTTCATAATGGTTTATAGAGAAAATGTGATTTATCCTAAGCATATACCCTAGGAATGAAAAACCAGGTGCGCAGTAAGGCCCATTATCATGTATCAGGTTACCTTGAGTCAAGCTCGGGACACCTTATCAGATTTGCCACCCCTAGATACATTTATTCTAAAACAATGTCAACTTGTAGTACCCAAACAGGTATGTATTGCAAGGAAGTCCCACATAATCTCTTCCTTAACAAAATTATATGATGTTATAATATGGTTATCCTCAAATTTTATCTTAAGGATATGTTACCAAATCTATTTTTTCTAAATCTAGTTTCAAAGGTTTCTACTAAACTTTCTCTAATACCAACTGTAAAGACCCTGACCCAAATTTCCAAGATCCAGTACCAAAAATTATTACATTGGTATAATAAACAAGGGTTTTCATCTTAAATGACTGAATAGTTTAGTAGTTTTGGAAAACATGATACATACATAAATTTTAAAAACAATTTGAAAGGAAAAACATATAAACTATATTCGAAACAACCTTTACTCCTAGACTATCCATGCAAGTCATTCATAATATACATATTATCATCCTAAGGAAAATAAAACATAAGAAAAGTGTGTGATCAGATTCTTAGTAAGGGAAAGTAATACAGTGGAATCTAATATATAGAAAAACAATAATTCAAGGTTAATAACTAAAACTCATGCCAATAAAACATAATATTGACCATAGTATGGTAAGAATAAAATATGAATAAATAATTCCATATAAATAATCACATGAAAAATATCCATGGAAATTCTACTTGTAGAATAATCACATGATTTATCAATTACTAGTATCATAATAAGGGGAATTCATATGCCATACATCATAGACATATCATCAAGGCCTCATCCAAGACTTCTGAAAATAAATGGTTAAGGTCTCGGTCAAAATCCATTTATGTTTTGTCTCATGACACCTACCGATACATCGAGGGGCTATAGCGGGCCCCGCACATCACTTGATAAGTACAATGCATTCCTAATATATTTAATAAAAATATATATTTAAATCAAAGTGTCCCATAACACTTTGAAATATTTTAATTATAATCATATATTAAATTACTCTAATAAAATCATTGAGAATTTCTTGAGATAAATAGCCTTTTTCTTTGAAAAGAAGAGTTATTTTGGAAAAATAATTTATATTTGACATAAAAATATGATTGTAAAAATGTATATCTAGGTAAGGATAAAGAAATGATATTTTAATAAATATATTATTTCCATCTAAACTGAAAACATAAAAACTCATTTAAGAAGCTTTAGAAATGAGTTACTTAAGTGCGGTTTAAGAAAAAATACTAAAGATTATTTAAAATAGAAATGTAAAAAATATTTGTATAAAACCAGAAATGATCAAAATTAGATTTTTAATGATAAAATTAGTAATTTTTTAAAAATAATGGTGTATAAAAATATATTATTGATTGCACTTGAATATGGGTAAGAAACCGGGATGTTCCCTTAAATCGGACTTGCTGATCGGGAAGAATGGGGAAGTCAACATTATAAAACATGTACTTACACATAAAAAATATGAAATGATCTACATAAATTATTTTGGAACATATAAAATTAAATTATAATAATTATATAAAAATAAATAATAATTATATTGGTGTAAAGAGAGGGAAATCGTAACCCGATGGAAAAATGAATATTCAGGTAGAATCTCTTACCACTTCCAATAAGTCGAACCATAAGCCCCATGAATGATCATAAATTAAGAAATTAAATACCATGAAAATAAATATATTCATGGTATTATAAGTCAATGGTTAGTATGCATACACCACACACAACAAATTGTTTGGAATAAGGCATATCTCACTAAAATAAAAGTGAGATAAGAAAACTCTTACCTTATGTTCGAAAGTGTTCGACACTTGTGCTTAACGTCCTAGATAAGATTATTAAAATCATTAATAATTTAATTCAGAACATATTAAACATGTATTCAATTTATTATAATTTTATTAAGTTCATTTATGGCCTTTTATACGAGTGATAAGATTCAATTTCTTCGATCGGGGGTTTTCATTTATTTGGTTTTCATGATCAGTTTACTTGTATATGAGTAAGAAAGTTCATGTAAGATAGAAATAGATATTCAGAATTGAAGTTATATTTTATTAATTAAAATCCATAGTTTAAAATGGTTATATGATTCATTTTTATATTTGGGGTGAGTGTAAATCATTAGATAAGATGTTAGTGACAATCATTTAGATTATTTTGGTAGTTTTTCGATCATCGTGAACTAGTTTCATATTATGAATTAATATTATGTATATAAACTAGTTATAGAATATTAAATAAGTTTTGATACATATAATATAGTCTTTTTTAACCATAAAAATTGTTTTAGGATTATCCTTGAATATGGATTTGAAAAAACAAAAGCATGCCATCCACAAAGGTTGTAAATTGGCACCTCACGGATAGTGTTTTCATTTTTAGAATAAAAGGAAATGGAAAATAGGATTGATGGTGTATTTTCCATTAACATAATAAAATTATAGTATATATAATATACTGGAGTTATAATGTTACTTTAAATGGAATAGATAATGATTAAAAAGAATAAAATAATTTAAAATAAATTGAATGAGAAAGAAAAAGGATTTACCACTTGAATTCCACTCCATAAGGACCACCTTAAGGAAATTTATTTTGGTCTTCGGTTAATAAAAAAGTCTCCTGGATGTGGGGGTAGGTTTGAGAGAGTTATTGGGAAGAAATTGGACTATTCTCAAAGCATGGAAGGTGTGAGGAGAAGAGGTGGTGATTGATGGCATTTATAGTGGAGGAAAGGGGTATTTTCACATTATTTTATTCATTAGTTTATTATTTTGTCCTAAGACTATGAATAGATTTAGAATTATCAATAAATATATATAAATAATTAATTATATTTCAATATTATTCTTATTACATCAGCAATGACTCAAGGAAGAGTGTATTTAACTTATAATGTATTTATACTATAGATTATCATATTTTACTATTCACTGAAAACTCAAATATTTTTGAAAACTACAAAAAATAATCCCTTTTCATTTTTATAAGTGTGTATTTAAAAATGAACTAAATTTAATGAATATAATTTTCTAAATACGATAAATTTTATTTTTAATTAAAATCATCATTTATTTGAAAAATACTGATTTTAAAATTATAACTGATTTTATAACAATTTGAAAAATTAATTAAGGCCTCATAACATTGTCTTATAATCATAAGAAAACAAAATATTAATTTTTGAATACATTTTATGAATGTAAATTTTCTTTTAAATCATTATATTAATTATAAAATTGAAAATAAACATTACTATTTTATAAAAATATCAACACTCAATTAATAATTTCTAAAACATTTATTTACATATACTATGATATAATTATATAATATTACCATTTATAAGATGCCTAAATTTTATTTATCCTTTCATAGGTTATTTTATTATTCTAATGTCCATATTTCTATTCCTAAAGGTCACATTGTTATTCCAACAGTCACATTACTATTCATCAAAAATGAAACTCATCAGAAAAATCCCAAAAATTTAATGAAAGTAAATTTTGATATTAAAATTTTAAAAATAATGTTTGTTTTGTCAAATATAATTTATAAAATTTTAAATATATATATCTAAAACAAAATTTTTATTAAAAGGTTGTAAAACTGTGTTTAGAAAAATATATCCTTTTATGTGTAAAATTAGATTTATTCTTAGCTTATCCCTCTAAAAATGTTTTGGATTAATAATAAAATATTTTATTGAATATATAATATATAAATATCATTATAATATTTCACTAATAGTGATTAATTTAATTTATTAACATAAAATGTCAATATGGGCATAAAAATGGTTTTTATAAAAATACATCATTTATGTTCAACTGGTTTTCATTTCTAATTAATTAGTAACAAGTGAATTAATTTTATATACATTTGTAATCCATATTTTTCATAATTTACTTAATTCCATTCATTCTATACATTCCCAACAACTAGGATAGAATGATAAAAATTAAATAATAATATATAATCATTTTTTAAACTCGTAATCTATCAAAGAAGTTAAATTAAAAATGTATCATACTGTAAAATCCCGAGGTGTTAAAAATTATATTCATTTATTTTCTTATTATATCATCTTTTATTGTTAAAAACCTAATATTAACTAATAGTTTCCCTACAAAGGAGACCTCTTGTATTTATCATAAATTTCCCTCTATTAGTTCACCATTTTCCTCATTTATTTAAATTACATTGATTCACAGTGTCCCGTAAAGCTCATGTATTTAAATTTAGTTATTTTAAATTCAAAGTTTTGTACAAATTTTATTTGAATTTAAATATCTATCATATTATATATTTCCACATATTTACAAAATCATTACTAATCACATTTAAGATAATTGATTTGAAAATTAACAACATTTTTATACACGAATATAATTGTTTATGTTACATTTTCATATATTATTGACATTTACATTTATTTCCTTGTTAATAAAAAATAAATCTATCACTTTTTTTATCATTTTGAGGTCAACCCTTCTAAAATAATTTCAAATTATGAGTCCATCATATATAGTTGTTGAGATCTCATTTGGAACACAAGTGTTTTTTATAACAAAAAACTATAATTCAAATCAGTTTATTTTTTGAGGTAATATATGATTTTTACTATTTTTCATGAAAAATCATATATATATCAATATAATAGTATCAATTTTGAATATATGATTATTTATCTCCATTTCCAATATATGTTATTAAGTTTACCAAATTATCCATTATAAAGAAAATTCAAACTACAAGTGGTTTTATAAATCATTAATTTCCTATGGTCGAAGTAATTCTAGGATATCATATTGTAAAATCCCAAAAAAATCACACTTGTTCTTTAATAATAGAATTGAATAAATTTTAGAAGAGATTCTTAGTACTAGAATTAATTTGGTGGGATTTAATTTTCTTATCTATCTTTCTATATTATAACTTGAAATTGTTGGTCTAGATTGTATTAAAAAACTACTACAGTTTCCCCCTGATTTACTCTAAAGAGGTATCTCTCTAAAAAACATTGAATTTTACCAACTAAATTCTATTTAATTTATATTTTATGTTTCAATATGTGAGATTCATCCTCCTAGTGGATTCTGATGATTTTAATTCATTTTACTTGATAGAAAATATAAGGTGTTCATTATTCTTTAATGTTTGTAATAATTTTTTGACATTTCACTTCAAATAAAATGCTTATCCTTTTTTGGTTGTTTGGTTTCTATGGACTATATTCATTTTATAATCTACTAAAAATTCCAATCTAGCATTTAAATTTTTTCATTATCATTTTATATATTTTTGTTATCTAAATTAGTGTTTTAAAAAATTAATTTATCCCATCTAATATTTAATTTCCCTATGTAATGTTCCAACCCAATTACCACTCACCGGTTCCCCAAGATGGTTAGTTACATTACCCTAATCATGCCTCCTCATATGCCAGAGTCTACCAAATTGTAGTGAGGGTATAATATCGATCATGGGGATAATATATCCTCTTTTTCAAAGTATCACAATATCATAAATGAATTAGAATAACCAAAAGATATAACCAATAACCAAACCAAACTAGTGTCACAGGATGACCAAAACAGGAAATACAATATCCAAAACTAAATAGTAGATATTTCATTCCAGATATGTGTCAAGTGTCAATATCAAAATCCTAAAATAAATAATACACTGAAAATTTGTATCTCTAATCCACGCTCTATCCCAACTCATCCATCTAACATAATTCTTTTTCTCTTATCTTGTCCTAAAAACATGATGTCTATTTAGGTGCCGATTAGGCGGCCTGAGTAGGGTGTGAGTAAAACTCAGTTTCCCACCAACAATGGTGTCTAAAATAATATCCAATAAATAAAAGTCTATATAGCTATATAAAGAGTAAAATAAAATAAATAAAGCTAAAAGTTTCCATATTTAACTATTTTTTATTAAACTACATAACTTCTCATATTCACAATGACACCCATATCATCAATACCTACTTCGGACCATGATGGAGTCTAAAATATCCCCAAGGTATATCACATATCACAATACCATTGTTATCAATTATCATTTCATTTAAATTCATATTACAGCAAATTGGAACCGAAGTTTGGTGCCACATATTTTGGCCTAGAATACCATGGTTAGGAAACCGTGGGATTTTGAAGTAGTAGTATGTGTAAAACATTCATTATCCCTATAGGATTTTTTAAGTAAAAGTCTATGTCCCACACACATTTATCAATCAAATACATATATCACATATTTCACATTTATCATGTTTAATCATCATTAACCCATTCATCAGAATTTCACATCATGGTACACCATTATAATTTATCACAAAAAGACATGCTTTAGTACTTTAATCGCATGAATAAATATATGTAATTCACCATTAAACCATTTTTCCATATTCAATTCATATAACTCGTTAACCCCTTAAGGTCAAGTCAACCATCTCATAAACTCCATTGTTAATTAATTCATATCACATTAATAGACCAATTACAAAATCCCAAAAATCACATCACTTCCACAATGTCAACATTACATTAATTAATTAAACAATTAATTAATCCAAATTCCACCAATTTCAATTGTGCCAATTTAACCCAAATCATTACAACAAGGAAATTAAATTAAATTAATTCAGTCATCAATGAAATTTCCCAATCATGGAAATGAAAAATATCACAATTCCATACACGTAATTAATTCAATGCTATAGGTTTTTTAATTTAGACCACCTACCTGAAAATTGATGAAGAACACTCACCAATAGAAATACTCAATTAAAGAAGAAAAACCAAGATCACGATGAATAATGAGATCTAGATCTGAAACCTAAATCCAAGATCAAAAGGATTATATTTTTAAAAACCTATATATAGATCAATAAAAAATGGAGGAAAACATCCCTTAAAGGATGAGAGAAATATGGGAGAGGGGGAGGAGACCAATTGGGATTAGCACCTTTTATTGGGAGAGGTGCAGATCTTCAATCTAGGATTTGAATAGTCAAGAATGGAAATTGGAAGGTCTTAGAATCCATCCAAAAACCTTCAAAAATGATAAAAATAATTTATGGTTGAGTTGGGGTTGATTTAGGGTGAATTCTAGGGGTTTGGGAATTTTTAATCTAATTTTTGGGGCTTTAATTAATCGCGCACATGGTTTCCTATATGGGGTGCCAGGATTCCACTAATTTTGCATCTAACCATATTCCTCCTTCCAGAGGGAAACACAGTTACTACTAAATGAGAGCAAGTTTTTAAAAATTGTGTGATAGCTATGAGAATTCCCTCTGTTTGGGTTCACACGGTTTGCTGGGCTAGTCTCACGGTTTGGGAAAACCGTGCCCCAACCATGCATAGCCCTGATTCCTTCCAAAATTCTCTAATTTCAAACACAAAAACTCCATGGTAAAACCCAACAAGGATATACTCAAAAAAAGGAAAAATAGTACCTGAAAACAAGCCCAATAAATCTCTAGAAAAGGTCAAGATCTTACAATATCTTATAATAGCTCATCCTTAAGTTGTACTCCCACAAATCACTAAGAATATGATGTAAAAAAGATAAGGTCATTGAGCCTGTATATCCACTTCCTTTTCCCATGTATCCTCTTGAACATGCCCAGTTTCCATAATATATGAACTATAATCATGGTATTTCCCCTCAACACTTTCCCATCGTGATCCATGACATGTATCAGATTCTCCTCATAAGAATCGGTCTCAAGATCAACATCATCCACATAAATCACATGAGAAGGGTTAGCGCTATACCACTGAAGTTGTGACACATGAAAAACTTCATGCATAGCATTGTACCTCTATGGAAGATCCAATTTATACACCAATGGCTCAATTCTCTCTACAGCCTCAAACGGTTCAACAAACCTAGGCACCAACTTGCCTTATCTATTTATCCTACAGTGACCCAATCTATGTGAAACCCAATGTAATACATGATCACCCTTTACAAAATCTAGGAGTCATCAAAATCTATTATCTTATGACTTTTGACTACTCTGAGTCATATCCATATGATTCTGAATCAACCGAACCTACTCTGATGTCTCCTAAATGAGACTCATCTCCAACATCTTGAACTCACTTGCCTTCATCCAATATAGAGGTGATCTGTATGTCCTATCATAATGAGACTCTTATGGTTCCATTTGAATAGTTTCATGATAACTTTTGTTACAGGTGAACTCCACCAAAGCTAGGTGATTCTACCAAGACCCACCAAAGTCTACGACACATGCCTAAAGCATATCCTCAAGTGTATGTGTAGTATGTTCTGACTTCCCATCTATCTGTGGTTAAAATTTCATACTTAATAAAACCTGTGTACCAAGCTCCATTTGCAATCCATTCTATAACTGGGAAGTAAAATACGAGTTATGATTTGAAACAATACTCTATGGAACCTCGTGCAGAAAGACTATCTCTTCAACATACATGTCTCCCAATAGATCCACAGAGAAGGTCTCAAATATAGGTAAGAAATGTGCTACATTAGTCAACTAGTCCACAATCACCCATATAGAGTCATTATCCTAATGATTCCTCAGTATACCCACCAAAAATTTAATGGTAACATCATCCCACTTCCATTTTAGAATGGGAAATGGCTTTAGTAAACCACCAGGTCATTGATGCTCGGCCTTCACTAGTTGACAGGTGTAGCATCGTATCATAAACCCTGCAATCCCATTTTTCATACCCAACCACTAATACTATCACCATAGGTCAGGGTACATTTTTCTAAAACCTGGATACACCACCTACTTCGAGGAATGAAATTCAAGCATCAGCTTCTGCTTTATTCTTGTAAGAAGAAAAACCCGATTTTTGACATAGATGAACTCATCCTCATCTATGGTTCAAATTGAAGTTAACTCCCCACATTTGAGGTTTTCCCTCAAGGCCAAACACTCTGGATCCCCATATTGTCTATCTATAATACGACTAAAAAATTGTAGACTCTAGTGAAACTAACATGAGAGTAATCTTGTCTTGAATCCCATAAACTAGAATATGCATCTAAACTATTAAATTCCTCATTTTCCTCTTCGCACTGTATTTTTGAACTTTCAAAGTCTTCATTTTCCTAGTTAGAGAATCAGTAACATTGTTTCCTTTCTTTGGTGTATATGCCAGCTCAAAATCAAAATAATGCATATATTCAACCCACCAAAACTATTGGATATCCAAATATCATTGTGAATAGTTATAATTTAATCTCTTTTGATCAGTGTACACATTAAACTTTTATCCCAATATATAATTTTTCAAACACTTCAAGGAATAATCTATTGTAGCTGATTAGAGGTCATGCATAGGGTAATTATATTCATGTGGCCTCAAATTCCATGATCCATATGATACAAATCAGTCTCATTACATTAAAATTGATCCATGAATAATCCTAGAAGCATCACAAAACACATTATACTCCTCACCCAACTCCGATAGTATCATTATTTTTATAGTTTTCAAATGATTCTTCAACTCCCAAAAATAATTTTCATATGTTCTAGACCACTCAAAATTTATCCCTTTCTTATTCAATCCTGAAAGAGGTTATACCAACTATGATAAGTCCTATACGAATTCTTGATAATAACCCACTATCCTAAAAAAACTAGGATATCCAAAACATTCTTGGGATGCTCCCAAGAAACCACTACCTGAACTTTATCTAGGTCCACTAACACACCTTCCCCCTAAGATGATGTGACCCAATAAGAATACCTATACAATCCAAAATTGGTAGTTAGATAGCTTAGCATATACATAATGGTCTCTAAGTGTACTTGTAATGATGTCCAGATGTTGGGCATGATCATTACGAGTCTTAAATTACACCAAGATGTCATCCAAAAATACAACAACAAACTGATATAGGTACGGGTGTAAGATTCTATTCTTCAAGCCCATAAACACTATAAGAGTTTTCTTCAACCCAAACGGCATCACAATGAACTCATAAAGTTCATAATTACTTCTTAAATTAGTATGAGGTATGTTAGAAAGTAAAACTCTCAACTGATGATACACTAATATCAATTCAATCTTGGAAAAGGCACAAGCTCCCCTCAATTGGTCAAATAAATCATTGATACGTAGAAGAGGATACCAATTATTTATAGTCATTCAGTTAAACCTATAGTAATCAACACATAAGCATAGAGTCACATCATCCTTCTTAGAAAACAAAACTGGTGAGCCCCAAGGAGAAGTACTCTTATAGATAATCTCATTATCCATTAAATCTTCTATTTGAGTCTTAACCTCCTGAATCTCTGTTCGTGTTATTCTGTATAGTGGAATAGAATCTATCTCATCCCTTATAATGAGCTCAATTTTAAATTTCACATATCTCTTAGGTGGAATCCATGAGAAGTATTTAGTAAACACATCCTAAAACTAGTCCACTATGGGTGGAAAGACATTCTGCTTTAAAAATCCATCACCCAGAAATAGACTAGAAACCTAGGTGGTGATCTCCACAGTTTGCTAATGAATTGGCCCTGCACGATCTCTATTTATATCCCACTCTCCATGATGAATATAATTCTCACCCTCATGAGATATAAATTAACTCTATTGCAGTAATAATCTATGTGGGGTTAGTATGATATTAACTAGTCTATACCCACAATTAGGTCAAACCCTAACATGTCAAGGATATAAATATACCAACTAAAATGATACTCCACAACCTCGAGGGAACACCATTTGCACCAATAGATGTCTCTCAATCATACTCCTAATGGTGGTGTATCTATTATAAAAACCCTTCTCACAAAATACACCTCCATGCTCAAACCATTCACAAGTTGGGAAAAGATAAAACAATTAGAGGCACCAGTACCAAATAATTCACTCGTTAATATAGAAGCTACAATAATAGTACTTCTTAATATTAATGGTCCAGCCTAACTATCCACCAGTTTTGATTGAACTGCGTGAAAATTTCCTTCCCCTCTTACCAATTATATAGTATGAGTCTTTTATACTACACCACTCTATTGATATGGGTGTTATTTCCAAGAAATACCACGTCCACGTCCACTACCTCTACCGCAATGCTCCGTAGAACTATAACTTCCAAGATGGTATGATGTATAAGATCCCCTTCATGTACTCTTGTTCTTCCTATTTTCTCCATCATTACACATTTTTCATGGGTTCCTATATAACCTCTATAGATGTACCATCCTTATTCAATATTTTCACTCTACTATTGGTTAAAAAAATGTCTATGAAAGTGACCCTACCTACTGCACTAGTGACAGGTCACTCGGGTAAGGTCTTGTGTGACAGACCCTTCCCCCTGGTCACTCTTCATTCCAAAACCCTGGCTATAATTCTCATAGAGATGCTTCTTTTTGATCATCTAGAATAAACCACATGTCCTTTGTTGGAAGCCTCCTAAAGGTTACTCTCAGATATGAGAGGCTGATTTACCACTTATGAAAAAAAATTCAGACTTATGATATTAACATGGGACATAGTATAACATTTAACTCATCCTAAAACCATTTTTACACAGTAGCCTCATCCCCCACCAATACTATAAAAAAGAACTATAAGTCCATAAAGTGACTATCATAGTTCATAATGGACATTATCCCCTGAATCAACCTCATAAACTCAATTTCACTTTCCTCTCTCAGTATCTCTGGATAAAAGTGCTCTAGGAAATTCTCTTGAAATTCCATCCACTCCATATTATCCAGCTATCTATCCCAATTCTAAATGTCCCACCAATGCTTCGCTTGACCACGTAACATGAAAACAACCAATTTACCTCTCTTATAAAATTGAGTCTCCAAGTAGTTAAATATCATCTGGATAGACTCAATCAAGAATTCAGTTTCTTCAGGTCCACCCTCTCTAGTAAAATTCGAAGGGTGATGCATCTAAAACTCTTGTATCATGTAAGAAATGTTTCTTCCAACCCTTAATGGGTCTCCATCAATGGATTACAGAAAGTGAACAAAGTTCCCACAAAACTTCTCCCCAACTTCCCCATCTAAAATTGGGGGCACCTCAGGTTCCACCACTGAAGGAAAATTTCTATTCATTTCTTCCTAACATCTTATCAACAAGGATCATCATAGTGACATATCATTACAATTAAAAACACACATCTTAAGACACATAACACAACTTTAACACATTTATCAAGATGGATTCACATTAATCTAATTCATTCCTACTTTTCCCTACCACATGATCAAAAATAAGTCACTATCACTACCCAAAACCATCCTACATCTAGTTTGTGGACAAAAAAGGTTAAACGCATTATCATATTCAATTTTAACATTAGCCAAGCATTTTTTACATTTTTCATCATTTTTAAAAAAAATCAATTTCACATTAGGAACATTTTTTTCTTTTAAAATTCACATAAGCAATAAAAGCACATTCACACAGATGACTCATCCCAAACCTTCTTTCCCTGTGTGTGCCTAAAATGATTAATGTCACATAATAATCTTGAGTGCCTATAATGATGCATGCATACTCAAATCTCGTTCCATACTGTTCTATGAGAAAAATATCATAAAATATTAGAATGAAATAAAATCACACAACAAGTGCATCACCCAAGGTAAAATAGCATCAACTATAACAACACACATCAATAACAAAAATCCCACCCTTGGTACTTGGATTTTACCCTCATATATGGGTTAGCTAATCCCATGAATGATCTCTTAACCATGTCTCAACTCATCCTATTCTCATGTCTACCTTCCCAAAATATTAAGACAAAAGAAAAGAAAAAGAAAAATCTCCTTTAATTCCACTTTGTAATGTCCCAACCCAAGATTCACTCACTGATGCCCCAAGTCAATCGGTTACATAACCTCAAGTGCACCTCCCCATATGTTAGAGGTTTTCGACTAGTAGTGAGGGTCTAATATCAATCATGGGAAGACTATACCATACTTATCAAAGTTAAACAATGGTGGAAATTAATAGTAATAACCCAAAGATATAACTAATAACCAAACCAAACTAGTATCACATGATGACCAAAATAAGAAATACAATTTCCAAAACTAAATAGTTGATATTTCATGCAAGATGTGTGTCAAGTGTCAATATAAAAGAACCAAAAATAAATAAAGATATTGAAAATTTCATAATTGTTCCTAAATTAGGCTTGGTTCCCTCATCCATGCTCCATCCCAACACAACCATATAACATAGGACTCTCACTCTTATCTTATCCTACAAACAATAATTCTGTTTGGGTACCTATTATGCAGCCTAAGTACAGTGTGAGTGGAAATCAATAGGCCAATATAAATGGTGCCTAAAACAATATACAGTCTATAAACGTGTATGTAGTTGTATAAAGAATAAAATAAAATCAATAAATATAATCGTATACATATTAAATTAATCTTAATTTAACCACATAACTTATTTAGTTCACAATGACACCCATACCATCAATACCTACTTTGGCTTGTTCCAGAGTCTGAACTATCCCCAAGGGATATCTAATATCATAATACTATGGTTATCAATTATCATTTCATTTCATTCCATATTACAGACAACTAGAACTAAAGTCCAATGCCAACAATTTGGGCCTAGAACACCATGTCTAGGACCCCATGGGATTTTAAAGTAGCATTTTATGTCCCACACTCATTATCACATGTATCACACAAGTGGGATTTTGAAGCAATAGTCTGTGTCCCACTCTCATTGTCCCTATGGGATTTTGAAGCAGTGGTCCATGTCCCACACATGTTTATTAATCAAACACATATATTACATTTATCCAGATTAATCATTATTAACTCATTCATCAACAATTCACATCACAGTATACCATTTCAATTTATCACAACGAATCATTCTTTAATACTTTAATCTCATTAATTAATATGTGTAATTCACCATTAAACCATTTTGAAACATTCAATTCATATAACCCATTAAAACATTATGGTCAAGTCAAACATGTCATAAAACCCATTTTCAATTAAATTCATATCACATTCAAAGATCAATTACAAAATCCCAAAATCTGATCACTTTCACAATGTCATAATTCCATTAATTAATTAACCAATTAATTAATCCAAATTCCACTAATTTCAATTTCTCCAATTTAACTCAAATAATGATCACATGGAAATTAAATTAAATCAATTAATTAATCACTAAAATGGACTAATCAATGAAATTGAAAATATCATAATTCCACACATGTAATTAAATCAAAACTATAAGATTTTTAATTTAGACCACCTACCTCAAAATTGATGATGAACACTCACCAATGAAAATAACCAATTTAAGTGGAACAACCAAATCACTATAAATAATGAGATTTAGATCTGAAACCTAAATCCAATATCAAAAGGATTATATATTTCAAAACCTATATTTAGATCCATCACCAATAGAGTAAAACATCCCCTTAAATGATGAGATAAAGACAAGAGAGAGGTAGGAAACCAATTGGGGTTAGCATCTCTTACCGGGAGAGATGAATATATTCATTATGGGCTTATAATCATCAATAATAGAGGAAAAAGGGATTGGAATCTGTCTGGGAGCCTCTAAAAATGAAATAATTAATTTAGGGTCAAGTTAGAGTTGATTTACTGTGCATTTTGTGGGTTTATTAATTTTTAATTTCATTTTCAGGGATTTAATTAACTATGAAAACAGTTTCTTATATAGGGGTGCACAATTTCCCATAATCATGTGTCTAAATATGTGTCTCCATCCAAGGGACCATAGGGTTACTACTAAATGGGAGCATGGTTTGGGAAACGATACACCAGTTGTATGATTCCCCTCTATTTGGATTTGCATGGTATGTTGGGTTGGGTTCACGGTTTGGGAAAATCATGTTCCAACTATAAACAAACCCTCTTCCTTACAAAATTCTCCAATTTTACACAAAAATTTCCCAAGGTAAATCCTGACCATGATATACTCAAAACAAGGAAAAATAGTACTTGAAAAAATCCAAATACATCTTCAGAAAAGGTTGGGATCTTACACTTTATCTATCATTTTTTTCTATTTGGTCTTTTTATCATTTTTACCTTTATCATAAATGATATGTTTTTATTATTTATAAAATTTAATTTCATTAAATTAGATATTTTTATTAATTCTTTTCAAAAAACTTCCCTTTAAATTTAATACTACTTTTCTCTTTCAAATTTTAATTAAAATAAAGTCATGCACCAAATGCTTTTGGTTTATTAATGATTATTTTAAAAAATATATAATTTGATCTATTTATCCTTTTCATTTTTAATTATGATAAAGTTATACACTAAATTATTCAACCACTCTTAATCACTCAAGATTTTATTATAAATTATATTACCATATTTTAAGTATAAAAAATTATTACTTTTTATAATATATTATCATTAGAATTGTTTTGTTTTTTTATGACTATAAATGTGATAAGCTGGATTTAATTATGTTTAGACACCTTAATGATGTGGATTATTTTATATTGGTATCAAAACATAAAGGTTATACATGAAACATGCCTTCCTGTTTTAACATAATGATTTAATTTAGAAATTAGTTAATGTTATTTCTTTTATTTAAATTTTTCACTTAATATTTTGAAATATAATTTAATTTATGGATATCAATAAGATGATGATGATGATGATGAATCTTTATTTTCTAACACAACCATTCATGTGTCCAACCCTTCATTATCTCTAAGCTTTGACATTTTAGTCATTGGATCTTGCAAGGGAAATAGGAATTGATCTTGACTGTTGATTATAACCTTCATGTTCCCTATATATATCACTATATTAATAGAAATAATAAACATTGGCCTACTATAATTCTTATATATAATTATTTTCAACTTATTATTGATTAATTTTTCTAAAATGACATCTTATAGATCCATTATTCTGATGAATCACAGCACAATCGTTTTCTAACATGTAATTTTGTAGTTTTTTTAGTTATATTCTTATGAAAATTTTATATTTTGAATCATATGTTATAGAAAATATAATTCTAAACCATGTATGTTTTTAGAATATTGTGAGGTCATCAAAATCATTTCAACATAAAGATCAAGGGTGAGCTTCTCAATTTATTACAAAGTAATAGTTGTGCCCAAAGACTGTGAAGTTTACCATTGGGCAGTTTTTTATCTCATCACCTATAAATAGAGACTAGGGATTGAAGGAAATGGTGCTACTAAAAATCCATCAATCAGGAATTTTTCACCATCTTATTATTTGAGTTCTTTTCTTTGTATGTGTTTTTCATCATGTTCTTAGAGCTCCTGATTTTGAATATTTCCAATGTAAAAAACTCAAATATTAAGAATTATAAACATTTAATTCTGATCGTATGTGATCAAAGAGATTCTAGGGAAAAGAATTTTTATTCTGAACTTCTAGTTCAATGAATTCTAGGGATATGACTTGCTATTAAGCATCTTTATGAAAATGAGATATAGATGACATTTTGTAAACTGATTTAAAAATTATTAAAGGATATAAATGATTATCATCAATAAAACCCATCAATTTTAATACGAAGAGATAATAGTATTAGTACTTATATATAAAGGATGCAATAAGTTTAGAAATTGGAAACCTCTTCGAACATTGTTTGGAAGCATAATTCCTATATAGACATTAGTAGAGTAGTTTAGGATATAAACTATGTTTTTTCAAAATAATTTTATTTAATTTTTTTAAAAAATCTCATAACTTATGATTATTTTATTTCTAAATCATTTATTAATATTTTACTCTAAAAATTTGGAATATATAGCTTATAAACTCCACATTGTATTTAGTGAGAAAATTAAAAATATTTTAATAACTTCAATCAAACCCCCCTCCCCCCCACCTCATGAGGCCTCCAAATTGGGAAAATAATTATTTACATTATTGTTTTCATTCACCATCTTGGTCCCAAATATTTGATTCTACATATCATCAATTATTCGCTTCACCTGGGATCAATCACACATTTCTGGTTTCAATATTTTTTAAGATTTCAAGAAACGTCGGATTAGTTTCTCAACATGTTACCCTTATGAAATTACTTTTATTAAAGAGTTTTTTAAAAAGTGTTAGGTCATATTTTCCATAGATAATATATAAAATCTTTGTTTTCACCCTATTTATATTTTTAAAATGAACTACTTGTCCTAGATTTTTCATGATGAGATGTATATAAATGAAAATGTACTTAAAAAGATTATCAAATTTTTAAATCAAGGTTGTGCTCGATCCCTTGTATTCCTTAACCATCACCTATATGTGGATTTAATGAAAAATTACCTAGCATTGAAGGATCCTTTGGTGTTATAGAAAAATATCAAAGAGTGGTATGATCACCTATGACTTGTAATACTAAAAAATCATGGTATAAATAGAGCCACATAATATTCTAAGCGTGTAAATTGTTAAGTGAATATAACTTTATAATGTTTAAAATTACATCATGTTTAAAATTGTGTGGATAAAATATAAATGAAATATATATTTTGGAAAATAGTTTTTCTATCTTAATTCCACAAAAATTGTCCAGAAATAAAAATATCAATAATATTTAAAAATATTCTAAATTTCTATCTTGTGTTCTTATTCTTGAAAAAATAATGAACTCCTCATGAGGAACCATGAATCCTGACCTACTAGTTCATCTATATTCCCTGAAGTCAATTTGAATTCTTATAATTAAGATTATAGAAATAATCAATATAGTCTATGTTAAGGAAAATAATATCTCAACATGTCCATACACTTTATTAAAATGGGAAAGGGAACCACCATAAGTCATCAAATAATGAATAACACCTACCAAATAAAATGAATATTGATGAAAGAAAATTATTTTGGTGTAGTATAAAGGGGAACTTTTTGGGTACATATCATGTATTGAAACATATTATTGATCATTATTAACAATCAATCAAAGGAAAATAAAATATCATTTAAGAAAATAAAATTTTGACCAGTCCAATAAGTATGATGATGATGTTATGAATTTTGACATATCTAATTATTTTTTAAACACTAAGTTATCAAACATATTGAATGTGTAAATTCTCATGATGGATATAAACTTTTGAATTTGTAATTTTTTCGATGAATATTTCATGTTTTATTTTTTATCTTTTAATTTATTTATTTTATTCATGTATTATTTTAATTTTAGTATAAATGGATGTTATGAAATGATCCATTTAGATTAATCCTCATAATGATGATATTTCTCTTGTTGATAGTGCCACAATGCACACAACTCTTAAATATAAGAAACAATTTTCCAACCATAAAATGTCAAGTTCTCATTTCAGTATATTATTTGATAGTGAAAAATTCATCCAAGGATTTATAAGATAAAAAATATATCTACCTAGTTATATTAAGAATTTTATAACTAATGCTCTATTTTCTCCCAATTCTCAATAAAATTTAATAATATTTAAATATATTTTTAAATATGGATATCAAAACAAGATTACAGATAATGGATGTATTGAATACATCTACATAACAAGAATTAATAATGATCATAATTTTATTTGAGAGAAACATTTAAGACTTCCCTCAAACATATACTATATTCGATACATAAAAATAAATCAAACATAGTAAAAAAAATTTACCAACCATGCTATATTTATTGTAGGGCATGATTTTTTAGGTCATCTATGATCAATAATGATGAGAAAAATAATTAAATGTATATAAGGTTATCCATTAGTTGATAAAAATGTTTTTACACCTTATAATTTTTCATGTGCTTCTTATTATCAAGGAAAAATAATTATTAGGCCATCGCCATTGAAATTGGGAACTGGATCCCCTATGTTTTTTGAAGTAATTCATGGTGAAATATGTAGTTCAATTAATCCACCATGTGGATTATTTAGATATTTTATGATCTTTATTGATAGATAAACTATATGGTCCCATGTCTTTTTATTATCAACTTCCAACTTGTAATTTTCAAAGTTGTTTTCCCAAATAATAATGTTAAGGGAACAATCCCCAAATCATTCAATCATGCATATTCAACTGGATAATCTTGTTGAATATTCGTCACGTGATTTTAGTAATTATTGCATGATTATTGGAATAAGTGCTGAATATATTGTAGAAAATTTTTTCACTCAACATTGTCAAGTTTAATCATTTATAAAGTGATTATAATTTATCTCTAGACCCCTTCTCAGGAAAATGTAATTTCTCAATTCAGCATGGGGACGTGAAATTTTTCATACAGTTGAACTAATTTAAATAAAACCATCAATTTCTCATGAACATTTCCCTTTTCAATTATCTTTTTATCATGAACCAAGTATTTCAAATTTAAGAATATTTGGATGTGTTGCGTATGTTTTAGTAGCACCCCCAAATTGAACAAAAATGGGACCCCAAATAATATTGAGGATTTACATTGGATTTTAATCTAACTCAATAATATATTTTATTAAGAAATTATGGGATATTTATTTATAATAAGATTTTATGAATGTCATTTTGATGAAAAAAATAGTTCTAAAATTAATTTGGGGAAATCAGTCAACATGAAAATAAATTTCATAGAAAATAACTTCATTATTACATCTTTATCCTCAAACAAATGTGATTAAACTATAATTTCAAAGTTTCATTAATTTTTAAAAATTATAAAATCAATTTATTTATGAATTAAATGATTAAAAATGGGTTACAAATTCATATATATGAATTTTAAATGTTTCAACTATAGTAGATTCCCTCAAAGGATAATCTAATTGTGTTATCAACAATAATTTTAATCCAGTTATGAAACATAGAATACCACTTGGTTCAAGAGATAAAAATCAACATTAAAGTAAATATGAACAACCCAGGTTAGTTAAATAAGTTAATGATCCTGAGTTTAATGTAAATTCACTTGATCAAGACATTCCTTAAAAAAAACATGGTATGATAAGTACATGATCATGATTAAGAGAAAATTTCTATAAATATTACTAACATCAGAAAATGTTGGAACTGAGTTGAGACCATTATGAAAGATATTTTTCATATAAAATAGAACATGATATTATTGATGAGGTTCAAGAAACTAAATCTTTTTATGAATTTCATGAAAAAAATATTGAGATAAATAGAAATTTTTAATACAATTTTAATTAAACTCACTTTCTAAACATTTTTTTTTATTGAGGGAACCCTATAAGGGATTAAACCTATTAGTTATAACTAGGTATTTCATAGAAATAGAAATGAAAATAATTAATTCATGAGATATAAATCATTAATAGTTTCATAGTTTTTCTTAAAAAGACTTAGGATTGATTATGATGAAACATGCTCTCCTGTAATGGATGAGATAACCATTGGGTATATCATGATGTTTGTTATGCATGAACATTGTGAATTACACTTGATTAATGTTTTGAATACATACTATATGGTAATATTGATAAATATTCTTATATAAAAATTATATAAGGATTCAAAATTCTAGATACATGTTCTTGATCTTGATATTTTTATTTTGTTAAGTTGAATAAATCATTATATGTATTAAAGCAATCATGGCGCGTGATGTATAACCGTCTAAGTAAATATTTTATGAAAGAGGGTTATAAAAGTTATCTAATGTGTACATGTTCCATTATTAAGATAAATGGATCTAAATTTTTCATTATTAAATTATATATTGATAATTTAAATATTATTGGGATGAAATATGAACTTTCCAATGTAGTAGAATATTTAAGGAAAATATTTGAAATGAATGACTTTGGAAATAAAAAGTTTTACTATAGATTAAAAATTAAATATCTAAAAGAATGAATTTTTTTCATCAATCATGGTATACTATAAAGGACCTACAAAGGTTTCATATGGAAAAATCACTTCTATCAAGTAACCAATGGTTTTATGGTATCCTGACTGAGATAAAGATCATTTTTACCACAAGAGGATAATGAAGATATTATTAGTATTTAAGTACTATATCTATGTTCTATAAGAGAACTTATGTACCTTGAAAATAATAAAATTATAGATATATCATTTTATATGAATTTATTGGTCAGGTATATTTTTTATCTTACTCATTGACATTAAAATGGTATCATATATATATTAAGAGACCTTTAATGATCTGTTGATCAAGGTTTGTTTTATTCTAAAATATCAGAACCAAAAATTGGTTATATTTATTGATGCTAGATATTTATATGATCCAGATCAATATTTACCTCAAATTATATATTTTTTTGAATATAGTGGAACACCGATTTCATGGAAAACTATAAAAAACAATTTCTATAACTTCCTCCAATCATATTGAGTTGATTAAGATTCATGAATCAATGACTGAATGTGTTTGGATGAGATTGGTTTTTCATCATATCATAAATAATTGTGGATTAGATATGACTAATGATAATACCTTAATATTATATGAGTTCAATGCTTCTTGTATAGTGTAATTGAAGTGTGGATATATTAAAGGACATAAAACAAATCAAATCTCACCAAAATTCTTTTTTACTCATGAACATAAAAATAATTGTTATATTGAGATCTAGAAAATAAGGAATAAGGCCCCAGCCTTAAACATTACTTAATCTTGAGTTATTACAAGAATACACCTTGAGGGTCTTTTCAGGTTTAGATTTTTAGAGAATTAGATCATAAAACATGCATTACATCCCACATTTAAACAAAGTGGTTACAATAAAAGATATTGTTCATTTTTTCCCATCAATGGAAACATATTTAAAATAAAACATGGATTATTTCCAGAAACTTCCTTGACACTATCATCATATCATGTACCTTTCCCTTGACCTGTGAAAAACATTTCAAAAACATGGGATGAGCATAAAAATCTCAGTAAGGGATATAAAAATATGGAAAGGAAACATGAGTACATATATACATAATAATGAAATCATAATTTACCCATAAAACATGAGAACATTAACATACCTCATTAAATCATGAATAAATCATAGAAATCATAATACATAAACGTAACTTGAGGAATTCATAACATTCTTACATAGGGAGTAACCCTCTTGGTTACGTTTGGAATACCCATCACAGTATATTCCCTAAATCTCTTCAGAGAAACCTTAACGTTTAACTACTTCGCATTACCCAATGCATTAGAGAGCTATATCGGGCTCACCCGCCCTTACTTTATCACGGAACCACTCATCTTCATAATAATGCCCAAGAACCATAACATAATCGTATCACATAAAACATGCATAAATGAAACATAACATTTCCACTTTTCAATCACAAAATATCAATACAAAACATTGATATAAAAACATTATGAAAACCATTTTCAATAACAAAATAAAATAATAGTAAAACATGGTATTTATTTTTCATTAAAAAAAGGTATGGCTTGTAGATGAAGCCGAAACTCAAATAATGGTCACGGCGGCGGAGAAGTCGTTGTCTCCATATACGTACGACAAAAACATTCCCTTTTGTCTTTTAGTAAAACTCTTCGTATAAAAATATTCCTTTTGGATAAACGTAAAATTCAAAGGGGTTTATACATCGTATAAAAGAAATTTGTGTATAAAACATAATATGCCTCAATGAAAGGAGATTGAGACGAAGTCTGATACCGTGGGTCTGACTTGACTCGATCGTTCTTTAATGTCCTGAATCATAAACTTGAGTTAAGTTCTACTTGCTTAAGAACCTTTTTCAAGTTAATTATTCCTTTTACATCACTTATTACCATGTTATGAACACTATATAATTATTTAAGTTAATAATGGTCGTTTTGTCGATCATTGGTACTTGAGTCAAAAATAAACTCTTTATAATTACAAGTTGTTCATGTGGTAAAATATCCATTATATGAAAAATTATATTCATGATTTAGATATCATATATATCATATATATCAAGTATATACATGCATTTATAATATTACATAATCATTTAGAGGTAAGAAATGCATTACACCGTTCATGGAGACAGTAAGTCGTACGTACGCATGAACGCTACTTCCATTTCTAATTCATATTTAATGGAATTAAAACATAATGATACATAATAGTATTATAATCCCAGTATTGTATCATATATAATATCATTAAATCTATCCTTTATGCGTACCACATATGGTATTAACGAATCAAATCATTTTGAGGGGGCGGTAGTCCGCACTTCTTAAAATGAAGATATCGTGTTACCCATAATGGAAACCATAAAGGTATGCCATAATTGAAAAATACAGAAGATTAAGTAAAATAGAAACATATTATATGTCATATATAAATATAGTGACATCTTAATGGCCACCTTTGAAAGTGTTATATGAGTGTTGAACAATCATCGTTTCGTGAGGCAGAAATTCGTCATCCACAGAAACAGTATGTTCTTTAACCATTAGATGTAGGTGTGTGTAAGTGTAGCTCGAATAATTCTTATAACAACATCCTAGTATATGGAAGATACTGTTTTTGTTACAAAATAAATGAATAAAAATAGTTTATGGGGTTGGAGAATCAAAATAAAACATAAGAACACAAGAGAAGACACTACCTTTAAATCGGGTAACTCTTTTTGATTTGAGCTCAAAGGCTTCCTTGAGAAGAATTCTGCCCAAAGTGAGGCTTCAAGGAGTAATAGAGTGATGTGGAGAGACAAAATGGGCAGGGGTTGGCCGAGCCAAAGGCTTTGGAAGTGTGGGTAAGGTGGTAGAGGTGGGGGCCTTTTATAAGAGGAGAGGAGGGGCGCTCTTGGAAAGTTATAAAAGGTTACTTTATTTTCAAATGAGTTTCGGATTTTATAGGTCCCACATTGATGTAATTCAAGGATAAGGTGATAAGGGTTCGAAATATACCCATCCAATAGGTTTTTGACAAGTGTAAGTTATAATTTTAACATTATCTTTTCATTTTATTTAAATCCTTTATTAATGAGGTAATCGTTGCATCATCATGATGTCATAAATAATTTAATTTATTTAATGTCTAAAAATTATGAAAAAAAAATATTATGATGTAGGAAATATTTTTATATTTCCAATGACTATTTATAGTCCAATAGATCATTTATTTAGACAAAATTAAAAATGTTTTACTCAGGTGATACATTCTTTGTTATATTTAACTTTCTTTAAAAAATAAAAAGATAAAAAGTCACTTTCCCACAAAAGTGATTCAATGGGGTCCCCAAGTTTGGAAAAAGGCATCCCATGGTCCGCCATGAGACAACCAGTAGCATTAGGACACATGTTGGAGTCATTTTTTATTATTATGATATTACTTTATTATCCTTAACTACCCGATTACTCATTAATCAAGATAATTAAAGATAATTACCGTCGTTACTATTCATAATGTCCAAAAACAAAAGAGTCTTGATTACATAAGTTGGACCTTCTGATTCCAAATATGTAATCCATTTTACTAAATTCCAAACACATAAATTGCAATAATTTATTTAAAAATAATTCCCGTTGTCAAAACAAATAGCGGGTTTTTTTGAAACAATATATATCAAAAGATTGACACTAGTTTAAGTCCAGTTTCAAAGTGAAATTAATTCTAATGACCACCATTGGATTAAATGGTAAAAATATATTCTACTTACACTTTAAAACCAAATAGAAATATAATCTAACCATATAATTAAATTAGATGAAAAAGCAGTTTTGATGTAAAATGAAATATTTTTCACTATTCATTAAAAAAATGAACATTGTCAGAAAAATACCAAAAAATTATCCAATGTAAATTTCAATGTCCCAATCATAAATAATAATTTTATTTTGACAAATAAAGCTTATAAAATTTTCAAAAGTTTGATTTAAAAATGGTTTTCCATCAAAAGGCGGTAAAACAATCTTTTAAGAATATTACTGTATTCCATGCTTAAGATTGGATTTATTCTCATTTTATGCCTCTAAAACACTATCTAATTAATAAATAGACATAGATAAAAATATATATTATTAATTACTAACTTGGAATGTTACATCCTTCCCCCCTTTAGAAAATTGCGTCCCTTCAATTTATTTACTTATCGAATAAGTGGGGGTACTTATCCCTCATTGCATTTTCAGATTCCCATGTTTCCTCTTCACTCGTGTGGTTTTTCCACAAAACCTTTACTTGATGAATCACCTTATTCCATAACACTTGCTCCCTATGGTCAAGAATATGGAATGGTTGTTCCTCATAAGATAGGTTCTCTTCCAGCTGAACTACCTCTAGACTCAAAACCTGAGATGGATCTGGCATATACTTTCTCAACATCGAAACATGAAAAACATTGTGTACCTGAGATAAACTTGGAGGTAAAGCCACTCGGTAAGCAACTGATCCAACCCTCTCCAGAATTTTATATGGTACAATGAACCTTGGACTCGGCTTTCTTTTCTTACCAAATCGCATCAGACTTTTCCATGGTGAGACTTTGAGAAAAAAAACACGATCACCTACCTTGAAAAATAGATCCATCCTCCTGTTGTCTGCATAACTTTTCTGTCTGCTATGAGCTGTTCTCATGTGTTTCTGAATCAACTGAACTTTTTCTTCCATCTCTTCTACCAATTCTGGTCCCATCAGCTTCCTTTCACCCACTTCATCCCAGAAAGCTGGAGTTCGACACCGCTTCCCATATAATGCCTCAAATAGTGCCATCTGTATATTGGAATGAAAACTGTTATTATATGAAAATTCAACCAAATAAAGATGTTGGTCCCAACTTCCCTGATAATCCATCGAACAAACACGTAGCATATCTTCAAAAGTCTGAATTGTTCATTCTGACTGCCCATCTGACTAAGGATGAAAAGTTGTACTAAAATTTAATTCAGTACCCAACGACTTCTGAAGGCCTTTCCAAAAGTTACAAGTGAACCTTTGATCATGATCAGATACAATGGAGAGAGGAACTCCATGTAACCTGACTATCTCTTTAAGATACAAACAGGAAAGTTGATCTAGGGAAAAAGTATCCCTTATAGTAAGGAAATTAGAAGATTTAGTCAAGCGATCAACAATAACCCAGATTGCATTATTACCATGAGGTGTCTTCGGCAATCCCACAACGAAGTCCATGGATATATTTTTTCATTTCCATTCTGGTACTGGTAAAGGCTGAATCATCCCTTTCGGTAACTGATGCTCTGCTTTAACCTGTTTTCAAGTCAAACACTTTATAATAAAATCAGCAATATCTCTTTTCATTCCATCCCACCAGTAATACTCCCGCAGATCTCTGTACATCTTAGTACTTCCAGGATGAACTGAAAACAGAGAACTATGAGCTTCACATAACAACTCTCTCTTCAACTATGAATCACAAGGCACACACAATCTCTTCCCAAATCTCAAAACACAATCATTATCAATGTTCAATTAAGGTAACTTACCTTTCTGAACCAGCTCTACCTTTTTCGGAAACTCACTGTCTTGCTTCTGTGCTTTCTTGATTCTGTCTGATAGAGAAGATTTCACTGATACTTGAAACAAAACAGAAGGACATCCTGCACCAAAAACTTCTATGCCAAAGTTCATCAAATCTTTAACCAAAGTATCATGTTCCAAATGAAAAATTGTTAATGAAGCATTACTTTTTCGACTCAAAGCATCAGCCACTTTATTTGCTTTTCCTGGATGGTAATGAATTATACAGTCATAATACTTGATTAATTCTAGCCATCTCCTCTGTCTCATGTTAAATTCATTCTGAGTGAATATATACTTTAAACTTTTGTGATTGGTATATATTTCACACTTTAATACATAAAAATGATGCCTCAAAATTTTCAAAGCAAAAACAACAGCAGCTAATTCCAAATAATGTGTAGGGTAATTTACCTCATGAGTTTTCAACTATCGTGAAGAATAAGCAATTACCTGATCATTCTGCATTAGGATACAACCATGTCCTTTCAATGAAGCATCACTGTAGATAACAAACTCACCATTCCTGGAAGGTAGTTCCAAAACTGGATCATTCACCAATCTTCTTTTCAATTCTTGAAAACAATCATCACATTCTTTTGTCTAGATAAACTTAACACCCTTCTGAGTTAGCTTAGTCATTGGACTAGATAACCGTGAAACATTTCTAACAAACCTTCAGTAATAGCCTTCCAAACCAAGGAAGATTCGAATCTCAGTTACATTTGTGGGACTTGGTCATTCTTCAACAACCTTTGTTTTTGCAGGATCAACAGTTATCCCATCTTTAGAAATAATGTGACCAAGGAAAGAAATTTTTTGCAACCAAAACTCACGCTTGCTGAATTTCCCATACAATTTCTTTTCATTTAAGGTTTGCAAAATAACCCTTAAATGTCTTTCATTCTCCTCTTTACTTTTAGAAAACACCAAAATATCATCAATGAAAACAACCAAAAACTTATCCAAGAACTCATGGAAAATTCTATTCATTAAGTCCATGAATACAGCAGGTGAATTAGTTATCCCAAAAGGCATTACTACAAATTGATAATGTCCATATCTTGTACAAAACACGGTCTTTAGAATATATGCTTCCTTTAATTTCAAATGATGGTACCCCGATCTCAGGTCAATCTTGGAAAAATATTGAGCTCCCTGGAGCTGATCAAACAAATCATTGATATGAGGCAAAGAATATTTTTTCTTAACAGTGATATTATTCAAGGCTCTATAATCAATGCAAAGTCTCATTGAACCATCTTTCTTTTTAACAAATAAAACAGGAGCACCCCATGGTGATGTGCTAGGTCGAATGAAACCTTTCTCTAATAAATCTTGCAATTGCTGTCACGAACCGTCCTCGGGGCCCGTGCCGTGACTACCCCAAGCCCGTCTTCCATAAGCCAGGGGCTGGCGACTAGAACCAAGGCGTAAATCCCAACAAAAGGGAAGGCATTGCCTTTGAAAAGTAAACAAGCACCACAGAGTAAGCTAGTGAAAAAGTAAACACTAAGTAAAAGCTGTAACAAGCTGTGCTGAAAGTAAAAGGGGACGGAAATACAAGCCTAACTATAAAGTACAACTGAAATGGAAAAACAGCAACTGAAAAGGAAAACTGCAGCGTCGATCCATCCTCTAAAAGTCCCACCTGAAGGGTGGGTACAGATAGCCTCCACAGCTCCTCGGTCCAGCCATCCGCTCCGAGTGCGTCCCGCCCAGTGGTCCACCTCCAGGTACCGTCCTGCTCCGCACGCCTCCACCACGATCAGTGTTGTCCGTCGTCTGCAAACAACACAACGAAGTGCAGGCATAGCCCGTGCAGGGGTGAGTATAAGATACTCAGTAGGGACCCCGAGACCCCCGAAGGTCTCCCGAAATCCACAAAGGATAATCCACAAAGGAAAGTTGCAATCACGAAGTAACATCCGACACGTCTTAGGTATATGCCCATACATATACCTAAGTCATCAATTCCCGTTTGGCTCCAACGTCCGAGCCCAAGCACAACCCAGTCCACACAGGAAGCAAAACGTATACCCACACAGGATAACACAACACAATCCACAAAGGAGAGTAACAGTAATCCACATAGGATAGCTCAACACAATCCACAAAGGAGAGTAAATAGTAAATCCACACAGGATAGCTCAACACAATCCACAAAGGAGAGTAACACAGGATTCAGCTCACACAGGTATACTTCTTGTATGACGATAAAGATGATCACGGATCCATCTAAGTCGTCGGACCCACAAAGGATCGAAAGGTACTAACCCCCGCAAAGACCCACACAGGATCGGGCCCACACAGGACCTATAGGCGCTGGCTCACACAAAACCACTGAGCACTGACCCACACAGGATCAGACCCACACAGGATCGGGCCCACACAGGACCTGTAGCACTGATCCACGTAGGATCGCTGAGTGTAGTAGTCGTCGCAGTCCACTGAGGATCTCTGCATAGTCGTCGTCGCAATCCACTGAGGATCTCTGCACAGTCGTCGTCGCAGTCCACTGAGGATCTCTGCACGGTCGTCGCTATCGAAGTAGCAGTCGCAGCCAGCTCTAGGGTTCCCGCACACAGCAAGCTCGTTCGGGAGGGTCCGCTCCACGAGCCGAGAGGCTGATACATCAACTGACACAAAGTCCTAAGTTGATGTATCCAAAAGTTCCGTATCGTCAATAGTAACTCAACGTCGCAGACGGAGCGTCAATCGGACGCCCGGTCTGAGAGTTATTGGCTTTTTCGTCCCAGGCGTCCGGTTGGTTTTTAAGGAAAAACCAATCCGACCGTACTCCACCTGTGTCCAAACCTCGGGCGGAGTATGCCAAAAGATCTGTCTCACTTAGAGGAATTCAACTAAGTCTACGGAATGTAAATCGGACGTCCGTAGCTCAAGATATGAGCATTTCCGCTCTGAGGGCCCGGTTGGTTTCGTGTACGAACCAACCCGATTGAACCCAAAGTATTCTGAAACCTTGAGTGTGATATACTGAAATGACCGTCTTGATCCAAGGACCGTGTTTCTGCTAACGGCGCATTGTTCGGAGGCCCGTAGCTCAAGTTACATGAATTTGACCAAAAATGGTCTGAAGACGGGGGGGTCCAGGCCCGGACCGACCCCCCCCCCCCCCCTGGGTCGGCCGAACCGGGTCGACCCGAACCGGGTGGACCCGACCCGGTCCGACCCCGTCTGGCCCGGCCTGGCCGGTCGGACCGGCCTGGCTCGGCCAGCTTGGCCCGGCTCGGCCGCGCGGTCGCGCGACGCTGGGGTAAGCTGCCGCCCCCGCAGCACCCACGGGGTGTCGCCCTGGACGACCCGAGCGACGCGGGGGGAGCCGCTGCCCCCGCGTGACAACCCCGCGGCACCCGCGGGGTGTCGCCCTGGACAGTCGCGGCTTCAGCCGCGTCCCACGCGCGCCGGACCCGCGCGGTCGCGGGTAAGCGGGCGCCGCCGCCTCTGGCCGAAGCCGTGGCGGTTCTTCCGACGGCGTGCCAGGGCGCCGCCGCCTTCGGCCGCCGACGCCGCTGGCGGCTTCTGCGGGCCACCGGAGTCCCTCCGGTGGTCCGATTTTGTTCCCGTCTGCGCCGCTGCTCCTCCCGGGACACGTTCTTCACTACGGAACCATCAAACTTCTATTGCGGCATGTTTCATCGTCTCCCGTCAAATCCGCACAACAACAAAGAACGGCGGAAGGTTGTCGGCCCGTGTTCGTTTGGCCCGCACCCTCCACGTTAGAGATAAACAACGGGAGAAATATATTCAACACACGAATCAACAATTTTAATGGATTAAAATTGTTCTTATTGTCCGGGTTCTTCACTTTTAAAAGAAATGATCACGGGAAAAATTAATTATTCACAACAACCCCTACCTCGTAGTTGTTTTCATACACACGTTCTTCGCGGAATTTCTCGTCGCGGATGGAGGGGATCGTCGCGTCGTCGCGGAAGGGCGTCGCGTCGTCGCGGAAGGGCGTTGCGTCGACGAACTCAACGGACCAAGAAACAACAGATTTAATTATAAATAATTAAATCCATGTTTTGTTATAAACCACAAGGGAGATTTAAAGAATCACAAACACTCACCTCAATGGAAGATCGAAGGATCTTGTCGTGGAGAAAGGAACGTCGCTGACGAACGTCTCGGATGAAGCGTCATCAAACTCCGAGGGTGACGGCGTTCTTCGCGTTCTTCGCATTCTTCGCGTTCTTCGTGTTCTTCGCGAAGGAGGATGAAGGCTCAAGAACTCTGAAAAAAACTCTCAATGAGTAATCCTCCAAAAATCCTTGTTGGTCTTATTTTATTATTATGCCATCAAACGAAAAAGGTAAGTAACGACCCATCAATTCGTTGAATTAATTCAACGAAAGAAACCACCCATTTAATTCACGAAATAAACCGCCCAATTAAAAGGTGCGTTAAGGATTTAAGAAAACGCGTCAGTTGACTTTCATAATGACGGGTTTTCGCGGGTGCGTTACTTAGCGGAAAAGAAACGGCGGGGCTTGTGCGGGCCCTGCCTCAAAAATATCCTACCAAGGGGGTAGGATATTTCTGGATAGCACCCTATCCATTTTAACTCATTTTAAGTGGCTTTCGAGTGGCTTCAAGTGGATTAAGTGAAATAAAATAAAGTTTGTCGAACAAATTATTTTATTTCTAAACTTTAAGCCCAAAAATTAAAAACCACACTCGAGAAAACGCAACTCCGGAAGAGGCGTTTCTAAGCAAACACCGGCGCTGCGATTTCATCGGTGCCCTCAGAATTCGATTCCGGGCATCGGTTCAAAAGTAGGAAAAACCTGCTCGCCCGTTCACTGAACGTACCTGAGCCAAACTTCAGAAAATGATTCCGGGCACACCCGGCCTCGGAATCAGGTGCCGTCAGAAACTGCGTTCTTGTAAAATTCCAAAGAAAATTAAAAAAAAAATTCCTTGAAATTTATGGGTATTTACATTACTCACACCTCAGGGCTTTACGTCCCCGTAAAGATACATCAAAAACTAGGGAAACAAATGTGGGTACTGAGCACGCATCTAAGCCTCCCGCTCCCAAGTGCTCTCCTGGAGGTTCCCGTGCTGCCATCTGATGTGCACAAGAGGAATTGATCATCCACGTAGGACCCGCTCCTGTCGATCCTCTATCTCCACCAGGACCTCCGCAAAAGTCTCCCCATCATCCACGTCTAGCTCCCCATAGTCAATGATGTGCGTCGGGTCATGCACGTATCTCCTCAGCTGAGATACGTGGAAGACGTCGTGCACCCGGTGCAACTGAGGTGGTAGGGCCTGGTGATAAGCCACCTCGCCAACCCTACTGAGGACTTGGAATGGTCCAATGAAGCATGGAGACAACTTGCCGCCTCGGCCAAATCTCCGCAAACCACGTTGAGGTGAGACACGCAAGAAGACATGGTCACCATCCTCGAACTCTAATGGCCTCTGCCTCCTATCATCATAAGACTTCTACCGACTCTGAGCTGTCCTCATCCACTCCTAGATGACCTGGACCTTCTCTGTCGTGGCCCGGACCATCTCTGGTCCCACAAGTGCTCACTCCCCAGGGTCTGTCCAGCACAAAGGAGATCTGCAAGTCCTGCCGTACAACACCTCGTATGGTTCCATCCCGATGGTGGAGTGGTAGCTGTTGTTGTACGCGAACTCCACCAAGGGTAGGTGGTCCTCCCAGCTGCGACCAAAGACGAGGACACATGCGCGGAGCATGTCCTCGAGAGTCTGAATGGTCCTCTCCGTCTGACCATCCGTCTGAGGGTGAAAGGCAGTGCTCAGACGTAGTCGCGTCCCGAATGCCTCCTGCAACCCCTTCCAAAGCCGGGAAGTAAAACGAGCATCCCGATCGGAGACGATAGTTGATGGCACACCGTGAAGCCGTACAATCTCCTGAATGTAGAGACGCCCCAAGCTCTCCATTGATCCCTGCTCTCTGATGGGTAAGAAGTGTGCCGACTTGGTAAGTTGGTCAACAATCACCCAAATGGAGTTGTGACCTCTGGAAGTGCGTGGAAGTCCAGTCACGAAGTCCATAGATATCCCGTCCCACTTCCACTCCGGGACCTCCAAGGGTTGTACCAAACTTGCTGGTACCTGATGCTCTGCCTTCACCTGTTGCCAGGTGAGGCATCGTGAAACGAACTCTGCCACAACCTTCTTCATTCCTAGACACCAGTGTTGTCGTCTGAGATCTTGGTACATCTTTTCCACTCCAGGATGTACCGCCAAAGGAGACGTGTGAAACTCTCTCAGCACCTCCTCTTGTAAAGAGACTTGTACCAAGGTACATACTCTGAAAAGGATTTTGTGCTCTGCTCCAAAGGAGAAGCCATCAGGTGCCTGTCCCGAGGATATCTGTGCACGCCGCGTCTCACAGTCGGCGTCCTCACGTTGTGCCTCTCTGACCCGCTGCAGTAGTGGAGGGGTGACTGTGAGAGACTGAAGGAAGGTTGCTCCATCTCTATCCACGAAGGATATCTGCAAGGCGTCTAGCTGCTCTGTCGCCTCCTCAAGTAGCTGAATGCCTATCCTCCTGCTGAGGGCATCAGCTACCACGTTCCCCTTCCCAGGAGTATAGAATATCTCAAAGTCATAGTCCTGGAGGAACTCTATCCATCGCTGTTGTCTCAGGTTCAGGTCCTTCTGCGAGAAGATGTACCTGAGACTCTGGTGGTCATAAAAGACGGTAAAGCGCTCACCCATCAGATAGTGCCACCATGTCTTCAGAGCGAAGACCACTACTGCTAACTCCAGGTCATGTGTATCATAGTTCTTCTCATGTGGCCTCAACTGACGTGATCCATAGGCAATCACGGCCCACTTTTGCATTAGTACACCCCCAAGTCCAGTCCTTGATGCATCGCAGTAGACTACGTATCCAACTCCCTCCTCAGGCAACCTCAAGATAGGTGCGCTGGTCAATCTCTGTCTCAGCTCCTGAAAGCTCTGCTGACATCTGTCTAACCACACAAAGGGTTTACCCTTCTTCGTCAAAGCTGAGAGTGGCGCCGCAACTCTAGAGAAGTCTGGCACAAATCTTCGATAGTATCCGGCTAGACCCAAGAAACTCTGCACCTCCGTCACGCTCTTGGGTGGCTCCCAAGCTAGCACTGCCTCGCTCTTCATGGGATCCACTGCAACTCCCGCCTCAGAAATGACGTGCCCCAAGAAGTGGACCTCACGTAACCAGAACTGGCACTTCGAGAGCTTGCCATAAAGCTGGTGCTCTCGGAGTGTGTCTAGCACAACCCGCAAGTGGTAGGCGTGCTCCTCCTCGGTGGTCGAGTACACCAAAATTTCGTCGATGAAGACCATGACAAATCGATCGAGGTACGGCTGGAAGATCCTGTTCATGAGGCTCATGAACACTGCTGGAGCGTTGGTTACACCGAAGGGCATAACCAAGAACTCATAGTGGCCATACTGACACCTGAAGTCCGTCTTCTGCACGTCCTCGTCTCGAACTCTGAGATGATGATAGCCTGACCTGAGGTCTATCTTCGAGAACCACCGTGATCCCTTGAGCTGATCGAAGAGGTCATCAATCCTCGGTAGCGGATACTTGTTCCTCACTGTCACCTGGTTCAGGCGACGATAGTCGACACACAGTCGCAAGCTCCCGTCTGCCTTCTTGGCGAACAATATCGGCGAAGCCCAGGGTGAAACACTGGGTCGGATGAACCCCTTGCCTTGCAAGTCCTCCAACTATACCCGTAGCTCTCGAAGCTCACCGGGGGCCATACGATACACTGGAGTGGATATCGGGGCTGTCCCGGGGTACAGATCAATATAAAATTCTACCTCTCTGCGATGAGGTATCCCTGGAACGTCATTGGGAAAGACGTCCGCATACTGATCCACCACTGCAGGAAAACTTGGACTCTGCACGTCCACCGCTCCTAGGATGAGGCTAGCCAACTGATGAGTGATGGGCTATCCCCTCCTCTGCGAGAGTCCATCATGTGCTACGAAGGCTCCCTTCTCGCCGGTGAAGGTGAACCTGCTCCCGTCGGTGCGCACACATCGCACCTTGCGCCTAAAACAGTCAATCTGAGCATGGACTGTAGATAACCAATCCATGCCCAAGATGACGTCATAAGGCCTCGACGCTGCTACAAGAAGATCCCAGCCGAAGCTCTTGCCTCCTAGAGTAAGCTCACACTACTGGCACCAGTGCGTAATCGTCGAGTCTGCTCCCGTAGGGGTCTCTATCCATCAGGATCAAGCCAACAGCTCTGTCGGAATCTCCGATCTCCGAACAAGGGCAGCGACTATGAAAGAATGACTCGCTCCTATGTCTATAAGAACTACAACAAGGGTGGAATAGACATAGATCGTACCTCGAATCATCTCTGGCGTGCCGTGGTCGTAGGCCTCTGCTGCCTGGAGCTGTGCCTGTCTCTTTTCGCCAGCTCCCTGTGGTCGGGGCGGACCTCCTGGTGGTGGTGGTGGCAGAGCCTCAAAGCGTCGCCCACCACCTGTTGCTCGGCCAGCTCCTCTGCCTCGTCCACCTCCTCCCTGCGAACCACCACGGTCGACCATCTGCCCCTTCCTGGGTGGCCCCTCCACCGTCTACTGCTCCTCGGTACGACGGGTCGGGCAGTCACGAGCCATGTGGCCCTGCCCGCCGCACGCGTAGCACTGCCTGCCTCTCGAAAGACTGGCTCCGCGCAGTGTGCCCCGAACTGCTGAGCCAGTGTCATGAGGTCGTCTACGAAAGGGTCTGGTCTTCCTGGAACCCTGAGTCATCCGTCGACTACCTGCTGCCGAAGACTCCGCTACCTGCCGCCCTGCGGTGGGTCTCGCTGTGGACTCTGCCAGAAAGCTCTCGATCAGAAGGGCTCGCTCTAGCACTCCTGCCTAGGTCGGGATGCTGAGGGAGATCAGTGATGCCCTGATCTCGTGTCTCAATCCCTGATCGAAGGTCCGGTCTCGGAAGAAGGGGTCTCGTACCATGTCGGTCGAGTAGCGAGAAAGATCGGTGAACCTCGCCGCGTACTGGGCGACCGTCAAGCTACCCTGCCGCAGCTGAAGAAGCTCCTGAATGCGCACCGCACGGAGGGTGGCCGGGATGAACTCTGATCAGAAGAGGCTCTCGAAGTCCGTCCAGATGAGAGAGGCCTCATCGTGCACCTGGAGCATCAGGCTCCACCATCGTCCTGCTGCTTCGTGCAGTAGGCTCGCCGCGAGGATCACCATGAGGTCTGCTGGTGTCCTCACTAGCCTGAAAACTCGAACAACTGCCTCCAGCCAGTCCTCAGCTGCCTGGGGGTCCGTCTCCCCACGGAACCTGGGTGGTCGCTGGCGCTGGAACTCGTGCAGAGCTCCGAGGCGTCGGGCATCATCAGCGGTCGGTGATGGAAGCATCGGGGGCTCGGCGGGTAAACATACTGTTGGTGCCTCTGCTGTCAACGGGCCCTGTACCGAGGCCTCATCGCTCGGCGGGCTGTCGTCGCGCTCTACTCTCGGAACCCTAGCTGGATGCTGTCGTTGGGCCATCCTGAAAAGGAAACAAGTGCGTCACGGTCAGAACAGTATACCTGGTGAGCTGACACAAGTAATCACGAAAAAAAACTTGAAACACACATGCAATCAATGTTTTTGTGCATTAAGTCAGAAATCAAAAGTCAGGGTCCTGGTGTACGGATACGTCGGCCGCCGCACCAACACTGGAATCCCTAGACTGATAACCACACTCAATACGCTAAACATTATTGCTTCACATAGAAGAAAGATCAGAGTCTGCGGTAGAACCGACCACCTCTGATACCAATTTTTCACGACCCGTCCTCAGGGTCCATGCCGTGACTACCCCAAGCCCGCCTTCCATAGGCCAGGGGCTGGCGACTAGCACCAAGGCGTAAATCCCAACAAAAGGGAAGGCATTGCCTTTGAAAAGTAAACAAGCACCACAGAGTAAGCAAGCAAAAAAGTAAACACTAAGTAAAAGTTGTAACAAGCTGTGCTGAAAGTAAAAGGGGCCGGAAATACAAGCCAAACTGTAAAGTACAACTGAAAGGGAAAAACAGAAACTGAAAAGGAAAGCCACAGCGTTGAGCCGTCCTCTGGAAGTCCCACCTGAAGGGTGGGTACAGATAACCTCCACAGCTCCTCGGTCCAGCCGTCCACTCCGAGTGCGTCCCGCCCAGTGGTCCACCTCCAGGTACCGTCCTGCTCCGCACGCCTCCACCACGATCAGTGTTGTCCGTCGTCTGCAACCAACACAACGAAGTGCGGGCATAGCTCGTGCAGGGGTGAGTATAAGCTACTCAGTAGGGACCTCGAGACCCCCGAAGGTCTCCCGAAATCCACAAAGGATAATCCACAAAGGAAAGTTACAATCACGAAGTAACATCCGACACGGCTTAGGTATATTCCCATACATATACCTAAGTCATCAATTCCCGTTCGAATCCAACGTCCGAGCCCAACCACAACCCAGTCCACACAGAAAGCAAAATGTATACCCACACAGGATAGCACAACAAAATCCACAAAGGAGAGTAACAGTAATCCACATAGGATAGCTCAACACAATCCACAAAGGAGAGTAAACAGTAAATCCACACAGGATAGCTCAACACAATCCACAAAGGAGAGTAACACAGGATTCATCTCACACAGGTATACTTCTTTTATGACAATAAAGATGATCACTGATCCATCTAAGTCGTCGGACCCACAAAGGATCGAAAGGTACTAACCCCCGCAAAGACCCACACAGGATCGGGCCCACACAGGACCTATAGGCGATGGCTCACACAGAACCGCTGAGCGCTGACCCACACAAGATCGGACCCACACAGGATCGGGCCCACACAGGACCTGTAGCACTGATCCACGTAGGATCGCTGAGTGCAGTAGTCGTCGCAGTCCACTGAGGATCTATGCACAGTCGTCGTCGCAGTCCACTGAGGATCTCTGCACGGTCGTCGCTGTCGAAGTAGCAGTCCCAGCCAGCTCTAGGGTTCCCGCACACAGCAAGCTCGTTCGGGAGGGTCTGCTCCACGAGCCGAGAGTCTGATACATCAACTGACACAAAGTCCAAATTTGATGTATCCAAAAGTTCCATATCGTCAATAGGAACTCAACGTCGCAGACGGCGCGTCAATCGGACGCCCGGTCTGAGAGTTATTGGCTTTTTCGTCCCAGGGGCCCAGTTGGTTTTTAAGGAAAAACCAACCCGACCGTACTCCACCTGCGTCCAAACCTCGGGAGGAGTATGCCAAAAGATCCATCTCACTTAGAAGAATTCAACGAAGTCGACGGAACGTCAATCGGACGTCCGTAGCTCAAGATATGAGTGTTTCCGCTCCGAGGGCCCGGTTGGTTTCGTGTACGAACCAACCCGGACGAAACCAAAGTATTCCTAAACCTTGAGTGCGATATACCAAAACGACCGTCTCGATCCAAGGATCGCGTTGCCGCTGACGGCACGTCGTTTGGAGGCCCGTATCTCATGTTACGGGCATTTGACCGAAAATGGTCTGAAGACGGAGGGTCTGGGCCCGGGCCGACCCGGTCGGACCGGCCTGGCTCGGCCAGCCCGGCCCGGCTCGGCCGCGCGGCCGAGCGATGCAGGGGGAAGCTGCCGCCCCTGCGTGACACCCCCGCGGCACCCGTGGGGTGTCGCCCTGGACGACCCGAGCGACGCGGGGGGAGCCGCTGCCCCCGCGTGACAACCCCGCGGCACCCACGGGGTGTCGCCCTGGACAGCCATACGCGGCTTCAGCCGCGTCCCGCGCGCACCGGATTCACGCGGCCACGGGTCAGCGGGCACCGCCGCCTCCAGCCGAAGCCACGGCGGTTCTTCCGGCGGCGCGCCGGGGCGCCGCCGCCTCCGGCCGCCGGCTTCCTCGGGCCACCGGAGTCGCTCCGGTGGTCCGATTCCATTACCGTCTGCGACAATGATCCTCCCGGGACTCGTTCTTCACTGTGGAACCATCAAACTTCCGTTTCGGCACGTTCTGTCATCACCCGTTAAATCCGCACAACAACGAAGAATGGTGGAAGGTTGTCGGGTCGTGTTCGTTTGGCCCGCACCCTCCGCGTTAGAGATAAACAACGAGAGAAATATATTCAACACACGAATCAACAATTTTAATGTATTAAAATTGTTCTTATTGTCCGGGTTCTTCACTTTTAAAATAAATGATCACAGGAAAAAGGAATTATTCACAACAACCCCTACCTCTTAGTCGTCGTCGTACGCACGTTCTTCGCAGAATTGCTCGTCGCGGAAGGAGGGGATCGTCGCGTCGTCGCGGAAGGGCGTCGCGTCTCCGCGGAAGGGCGTTGCGTCGACGAACTCAACGGACCAAGAAACAACAGATTTAATTATAAATAATTAAATCTGTGTTTTGTTATAAACCACAAGGGAGATTTAAAGAATCACAAACACTCACCTCAACGGAAGATCAAAGGATCTTGTCGTGGAGGAAGGAACGTCGCCAAAGAACGTCTCGGATGAAGCGTCGTCAAACTTCGAGGGTGACGACGTTCTTCGTGTTCTTCGCGTTCTTCGCGTTTTTCGTGTTCTTCGCGAAGGAGGATGAAGGCTCAAGAACTATGACAAAACCTCTCAACGAGTAATCCTCCAAAAATCCTTGTTGGTCTTATTTTATTATTACGCCAACAAACGAAAAAGGTAAGTAACGACCCATCAATTCATTGAATTAATTCAACGAAAGAAACCACCCATTTAATTCACAAAATAAACCACCCAATTAAATGGTGCGTTAAGGATTTAAGAAAACGCGTGAGTTGACTTTCATAATGACGGGTTTTCGCGGGTGCGTTACTTAGCGGAAAAGAAACGGTGGGGCTCGTGCGGGCACCGCCTCACAAATATCCTACCAAGGGGGTAGGATATTTCTGGATATCACCCTATCCGTTTTAACTCAGTTTAAGTGGATTTCTAGTGGCTTCAAGTGTCTTAAGTGAAATAAAATAAAGTTTGTCGAACAAATTATTTTATTTCTAAACTTTAAGCCCAAAAATTAAAAACCACACCCGAGAAAACGCAACTCCGGAAGAGGTGTTTCTAAGCAAACACCGGCGCTGCGATTTCATCGGTGCCCTCAGAATTCGATTTTGGACACCAGTTCAAAAGATAGAAAACCCGCTCGCCCGTTCACTGAACGTACCATATCCAAACTTTGGAAAATGATTCCGGGCACACCGGGCCTCGGAATCAGGTGCCGTCAGAAACTGCGTTCTTGTAAAATTCCAAAGAAAATTTAGAAAAAAAATTCCTTGAAATTTAAGGGTCTTTAAAATTGCTCCTTCAACTCTAAAAGTTCAATTTGAGCCATTCGATAAGGGGGTTTTGAAATTGGATTAGCATCAGGAACTAAGTCAACAGTAAACTCAACTTCCTGATCTGGTATTATTCCAGGCAACTCATCAGGAAAAGCATCAGGATACTCATTTACCACTGGCACATCATTAATCTGAATAGTTCCTTTGTTTTCAACAATATGTGCAAGGTAACATTAATTTCCATCTTTTACAAGTTTCTCGGCCTCTTGATATGTTATCAATTGTAAGGGTTCATTCTTGTACACAAACTGAAAGTCTTTATGAAAAGAAACTTCTTTAGCTCTACAGTCAATCTTAGAATGGTAAATACAGAGCCAATCCATAACCAGGATAACATCAAACTCTACTAGAGGTAAAACAATAAGGTTCGCAAGTAGGTTCTTTCCACGGATAAGGATAGGAAGATTCTTATAAATTCTTTTTGCATCAACATTTCCCCCAGGTATTTTTACCAAAAGTTCAGGATTAATTTTTTGATATGGTATTCCCATTTTACTAGAAAAGTTTTCAGAGATGAAAGGATGTGTAGACCCCGAATCAAACAACACACTGGCATAATCTGAAAAAACAAACAAAGTACCTGATACAACTTCATTTGATGGCCTGACATCTACTGAAGTAGTTGCAAAGGATTTCACCACCCCTTTCTTCTTGTAGTCTAACTGCTTCCCATCACTCGATCTCTTTGTCGGACATTAGTTTTCATAGTGACCCATCTCATTTCACTTAAAACATTTCACTAACTGTAAATCAAATTTGGACTTACCATCACCTTGATCTTTTTTAGTGCAATCACGATCCTTATGTCCCATCTTACCACATCGGTAGCACTTTCCAAAATTCAGAAGACATTCCCCAGCATGCCTTTTACCACATTTATCACCAACTGGAAACTTAGTTTTCTTACCATCAGACCTTTTTGAAGAATTATTTCCTTTCTCCTGCCACCTCGGTCTCTTCTTCTGCTGGTTGTTATAGAACACTGGATCATCGGCAAACTCCATTTCAACCATCTTAGAACATCGAACAAGCTTTTCATAACATTTAATATCACAAGAAGCCAATGCCCTTCGATATTTTTGGCTTTAATCCTGAGTAAAAACGATTGATTTTACTATCAAGGTCTCGGATAAAATTTGGAGCATACCTTTCCAATCGAGTGAACCTTTCTTCATAGGCAGCCACTGAGTCTTACTCTTGCCTCAATTCCAAGAATTTTTTTCCATCCTAAGTCGAACAGCCTCAGGAAAATACTTCTCAAGAAACATACCTTTGAATTCATCACAGTCGAGAGCATCAATCTCATCAGCGTCCCTGATATTTTTAACCATCGACCACCACTGATCTGCCTCACCCTCCAAATGGTAAATAGAAAGACTAACCTTTTGATTGTCTGAACACCCCATGACATCGAAAATATTCTCCAGTGCTTTAATCCACCCTTCAGCTAGCATAGGGTCAGATACTCCTCTGAATGATGGGGGATGTTGCCTCATGAAATGTTCCACCACTGACATGTTCCTCTGCGGTTGATCTGGCTGATCTCGTGCATGGATACCACCACCATTTATCGCTTGAGTCAACTGTGCCATTACTGCAACAAACTGTTCATTTCCAATTCCGACCATCTCAGGATGCTGATTCGAAAGGTTATTTCCTTCTGTATTCCTTCCTAGAACTGCTTCCCTATTTCCTCTGCGGAAAACCATTCTGAAAAAACATGTCTTAGATGAAGAAACATGGTAATCTTCAAATTCTATATCATTTCAATTTGACCATAAAAAAATATTTTTAGATAATCATTTAATAGAATTATAACTTCGAAAGTTATATAAACCGACCTATGATACCAACTATAAGGCCCAGCCTTAAAAATTACTTAATCTTGAGTTATTATAAGAATACACCTTGAAGACCTTTTCAGGTTTAGAGTTTTAGAGAATTAGATCATAAAACATGGATTACATCCCACATTTAAACAAAGTGGTTACAATAAATGATAGTGTTCATTTTTTCCCATCAACGGAAACATATTTAAAATAAAAAATGGATTCTTTCTTGACACTTCCTTGACATTATCATAATATCATGTACCTTTCCCTTGACCTGTGAAAAACATTTCAAAAACTTGGGATGAGCATAAAAAGCTCAGTAAGGGATATAAAAATATGGAAAGGAAACATGAGTACATATATACATAAGAATGAAATCATACTTTACCCATAAAAAATGAGCACTTTAACATACCTCATCAAATCATGAATAGATCATAGAAATCATAAGACATAAAGGTAACTTGAGGCATTCATAACATTCTTACGTAGGGAGTAACCCTCTTGGTTACGTTTAGAATACCCATCACAGTATATTCTCTAAATCTCTTCGGAGAAACCTTAACATTTAACTCCTTCACGTTACCCAATGCATTGGAGAGCTATATCGGGCTCACCCTCCCTTAGTTTATCACGGAACCACCCATCTTCATAATAATTCCCAAGAACCATAACGTAATCATATCACATAAAACATGCATAAAGGAAACATAACATTTCCAATTTTCAATCACAAGATGTAAATATAACACATTGATATAAAAACATTATGAAAACCATTTTCAACAACAAAATAAAATAAAAGTAAAACATGGTATTTATTTTTCATTAAAAAAATGATGGCTTGTAGAGGAAGCCGAAACTCAAATAATGGTCACGGCGGCGGAGAAGTCGTTGTCGCCGCTTACGTATGACAAAAACATTACCTTTTTCCATTTACTAAAACGCTTCGTATAAAAAGATTCCTTTTGGATAAATGTAAAATTAAAAGGGGTTTATACACCGTATAAAAGAAAGTTGTGTATAAAACATAATATGCCTCAATGAAAGGAGATTGAGACGAAGTCCCATACCGTGGGTCCGACTTGAATCGATCGTTCTTTAATGTCCTGAATCATAAACATGAGTTAATTTCTACTTTCTTAAGAACCTTTTTCAAGTTCATTATTCCTTTTACATCACTTATTACCATGTTATGAACACTATATAATTATTTAAGTTAATAATGGTCGTTTTGTCGATCATTGGTACTTGAGTCAAAAATAAACTCTTTATAATAACAAGTTGTTCATGTGGTAAAATATCCATTATATAAAAAATTATATTCATGAAGTAGATATCATATATATCATATATATCCAGTATATACATGCATTTATAATATTACATAATAATTTAGAGGTAAGAAATGAATTGCACCGTTCATGGAGATGGTAAGCTGTACGTACGCATGAACGCTACTTCCAATTCTATTTCATATTTAATGGAATTAAAACATAATGATACATAATTGTATTATAATTCCAGTATTGTATCATATATAATATCATTCAATCTATCCTTTATACATACCACATATGGTATTAACGAATCAAATCACTTTGAGGGGGCAGTAGTCTCCATTTCCTAAAATGAAGAAATCGTGTTACCCATAATGGAAACCATAAAGGTATGCCATTATTGGAAAATACAGAATATTAATTAAAACATAAACATATTATATATCATATATAAATATAGTGACATCTTAATTTCCACCTTTGAATGTGTTATATGAGTGTTGAACAATCATCGTTTCATGAGGCAGAAATTCGTCATCCACAGAAACAGTATGTTGTTTAACCATTAGATGTAGGTGTGTGTAAGTGTAGCTCAAATCCTTATTATAACAACATCCTAGTATATGGAATATATTGGTGTTGTTACAAAATAAATGAATAAAAATATTTTAGGGTGTTGTAAAAGCAAAATAACACATAAGAACACAAGAAAAGACACTACCTTTAAATCGGGAAACTCTTTTTGATTTGAGCTCAAAGGCTTCCTTGGGAAGACTTCTGACCAAAGTGAGGCTTCAAGGAGTAATAAAGGTATGTGGAGAGACAAAATGGGCAGGGGTTGTTCGAGCCAAAGGCTTTCGAAGTGTGGGTAAGGTGGTAGAGGTGGGGGCCTTTTATAAGAGGAGAGGAGGGGCACTCTTGGAATGTTATAAAAGGTTACTTTATTTTCAAATGAGTTTCGGATTTTATAGGTCCCACATTGATGTAATTCTAGGATAAGGTGATAATGGTTCTAAATATACCCATCTAATAGGTTTTTGACAAGTGTAAGTTGTAGATTTAACATTATCTTTTCATTTTATTTAAATCTTTTATTAATGAGGTGATCGTTGCATCACCATGATGTCATAAATAATTTAATTTATTTAATGTCTAAAAATTATGAAAAAAACTACTATGATGTAGGAAATATTTTTATCTTTCAAATTACTATTTATAGTCCAATATATCATTTATTTAGACAAAATTAAAAAAAAATTTACTCAGGTGATACATTTTTTGTTATATTTAACTTTCTTTAAAAAATAAAAAGATAAAAAGTCACTTTCCCACAAAAGTGATTCCATGGGGTCCTCAAGTTTGGCACAAGGAATCCCATGGTCTCCCATGAGACAACCAGTATCATTAGGACACATGTTGGTGTCATTTTTTATTATTATGATATTACTTTATTATCCTTAACTACCCGATTACTCATTAATCAAGATAATTAAAGATAATTACTATCGTTACTATTCATAATGTCCAAAAACAAAACAGTATTGATTACATAATTTGGACCTTATGATTCAAAATATGTAATACATTTTACCAAATTCCAAACACAGAAATTGCAATAATTTATTTAAAAATAATTCTCGTTGTCAAAACAAATAGCGGGTTTTTTTTAAACAATATATATCAAAAGATTGACACTAGTTTAAGTCCAATTTCAAAGTGAAATTAATACTAATGACCACCATTGGATTAAATGGTAAAAATATATTATATTTACACTTTAAAACCAAATAAAAAGATAATCTAAACATATAATTAAATTAGATGAAAAATCAGTTTTGATGTAAAATGCAGTATTTTTCACTATTCATTAAAAAAAATGAACATTGTCAGAAAAATACCAAAAAATTATCCAATGTAAATTTCAATGTCCCAATCATAAATAATAATTTTATTTTGATAAATAGAGCTTATAAAATTTTCAAAAGTTTTATTTAAAAATGGTTTGCCATCAAAAGGCAGTAAAACAATCTTTTAAGAATATTACTATATTCCATGCTTAAGATTGGATTTATTCTCATTTTAAGCCTCTAAAACACTATCTAAAACATAAATAGACATAGATAAAAATATATATTATTCATTAATTTCTTGGGATGTTACATAAGTTTTTATGATAATCTCGAAGATTTATATGTAAAGTAATTACTAATTTTAAATTTGGGGAATTGTTTTATAAAATTAGGATGTGAAGACTTAAAAGTATATTATAATTTTATGACGTGGATTTGAGAACATTGTATTATTTTCCAATTTATCAGGTTTTCTCCTCTAGTTTTTCCTAATAATATTTTTAATGAGGCACTATAGCATTGAATTGAATTATCTTTACCTTTATTTATTTTGTCCCATGGAATTTTTTAAAGTAAAAATTCTATAAGATTCCTTGAAATTATGTCAAGAACGGGACTGTATTATAAAATATTATTTAATATGTTTATGCCATAATAATAATGATAATTATGACTCTCCATTTCCTAATACATTCCTCCACATGGAAAACCCTTCATTATATCAAAAAATTTAAATTTGGATCATTGGATTCATCATGAAAATGAGGGATTTATCTTTACCATTGACTACTCTTCATGTACACTATATATAAGTCATTGTGTTAATGGAAAAAAGAACTTTTATCCCTTCATATTTATTTTAAATAATTTTTTCAACTTTTTTATATTATCATTTTCATCCTTTATCATTATCCTGGATATTAGATGTTATTTTATCAAAAATATTATTCACTTTTGATCAATCAGAAATTCTGGGTTTTAAAATTTCTCATAGTTTGAATTAGTGTTTGATCATTTTATCAACACTTTCTTTATTATACCATTCTCTTAATTTTTATGTAAGTTTCAATTTATAATTTTTGGGATGAATTTATAATATTGATCAATTAATTAAAATTATTTTCTAAAACATCATCTAATTTAAAAAAATTACACATACACAATTAAATTCATATTCTAATAAAATTTTGAAAATGGAACAAAAAAAGGCTTGGGTTGCATTTTGTTTTCAAAAATATTTTCAGTTATCATTTTCCAAATTTCATTAGACTATATATTAGAAAATACATTTGAAAATAATAATGAAAACAATAAATTATATGGTTTTAGAATCTCTGAATTTACATTTTTTTAATCGTGATTTTCCATAATAATTGGGTTATTTTTCAATTCTTAGAGAAATATTAATTTAAACTAACTTTATACCTTTTAACACCAAATATTCAAATTATTAATATTTAAAATTTATAGTTATTTATTTTGTTTAAATATATAATTTACCCAGTTCAATTTCATGGAAAAAATACTAATTAAAAAAACATGTTTGGCTAGGGTTTCAACATTCAAAGAATTTAATATGTATTAATTTAAGTAAATATCTTATTAAATAGCGTGTGATTTGTGAAACACCAAGCTAAAGTGGGTAATAATTTATTAAAAAAATATTTAATCAAAAATAAATTTTTAATATAAAATTTCTAGACAAATAAATTATCACTCATTGGTATTTGATATGATATAAGGTTAAGAACACTTGAGGTTTAAAAGGGTCATTTTTCTATAAAAGTGTATTTCCTTTATATTTTTTACTATTACATAAAATATAAATTTATTGATTTTAGGAATTTAAATTTATAAAATTGATTTAATTTTTTTACATAATAATTCCAAAATAATCTTAAGTTTAATTTTTCAATTTTCTAAAATAAATGATTTTAGGGTGAATGGTGAGAAATACCGATTTTACAAATACTATCACTTTTATCATGTTAAATGAATGGATTAAAAGTATATGAAAATTTTCTTAAATATTAAATATATATTTAAATAGCAATAAAATTAATTTAAAAATATAATTTTGAACTTATAAATCTATGTTTGACGCATTGGAAATCCAAGTAATGTTTTCTCAAATAAAAAATATTCTAAGTTAATATTTTTAATCATGTTTTCACAAGGGTGATTTTGGTTTGGGTTTGTTTTAAAGTCAAGTAAGTCTCCTTTTATTTAAAATAATCCAATAAATTCCATATGAATTAGCATTATTATTTAATTTGGTGTAAAATTATTTTTTTTCTTAAAAATTATTTTTTTTCTAAAAAAACTTTTCATTACATTTTGTGAAATCATATTAAAATTTATTTTTACCACATCTGAAAATTGAATCTTATAAAATGGATTTCATATTTGTAATAAGCATGTTCAAATTTTTTAAATTAATTCAATTTCATTTTTAATAATAATGAATAGTTACCATGGTAAAATTTTGTCACCATGGTAAAGGTTAAAAGGATTAATATAGAGGTTAAACTAAGAGATAGGGATTAAAATATCTTTAAAACTTTTCTAAATTTGATTGGTTGAGTTTATTTATAAATTTTCATATTTTATATTGTAAATTAGTTTTCATTAGATCCACATTGCAGGGGGAATACATTTATTAGATTTTAAATTTCTAAACATTTACAAGGGAGCCACTCCTCTCACTTATAAAATGGAACCTCCTCCTCTCACATTTCCACACCATATAATCCCATTATCTCCACAAATATCTACCGAAATACCTTACCAAAATCCTTATCCATGACTTAGAGGTCCGGGCCTCACCAAAATACCAACCCAATAAGGCTTAATGTGTAATCTAATTGAAGATTCAGGAGGAGGAGGTATAAGTTTAAACTGAATTCTGTCAATTTTATTTCTCCTTATAACTCCTTAAAATATTTTGTAACCATTATTACATAATTAAATCAACTTATTATGTAAAAAATCTATTTTTTATATATTTTTCCTTTTAATATTTCTATCCATACATCTAGATTTATCATCAGAGTTGACGTGGTGTTTGGGTGTCTTGGGACCCCAAAATTAATATATTAATAATATTAATATATTTTAATAAAATTGCATATATTATTTCAATAAAAATGATTTTATTATTTTTTTTAGAATCTTATGAGAAATATGAGACCATGGTTGATTCTATAACATAGTGTTTACACTAGGTGTGACCTAAGGTTGGTCGGCATCGAACGATCCATGGGAGGTGGCCATTTTCGGGTGTGTTTAATAAAAAAATAGATTATTTTATTTATTTTCATTAAGTGACTTAACATAATCATTCCTTTATAAATATGATAATATGTAAAAACATTAGGGTTAGCTACAGAGCCTTGAGTGCATTTGAGAGGAGGAGGATCATTCTTCTTTAATGGATCGGGATTAGAGGATAATGATGATCAAATCGGGGTGAATCAAGAGGCAGGTGGTGAACGTAGCAGATCCTCTTCACAGTTGGTGAATGATATCTTCACAAGTGATCAATACATTATCTAGGTAGATCTCATTATTTACAGTTTTTACCATTTTATTTAAAAATCATGGATTTCTATATCTAAATTTTATTGACCTATGATTTTTTGTCCTTCACATGAGCCTGTTCAGTAAATTGAATTGTTTAGAGCAGTTTATTTTCTTTATTATATGCTTCACCCATATATTTATATTAATAATTTCCCATTATTAAATTGTTAAATTATGTATTCACATTGTTATTGTGCTTTCCCCCACCGTTATTTTTGTTCTTCTTCATTGGCCTATGGAGTTTCTATTCAACACTATTGGGGTGGGTTTGATCATGATTGAACCCCTGGATTCAGGGAAGTTTCATAAAAAAATGAATAAACTGATGGTTTTCAAGGAGATCAAGTTTTTATAAAATATTAATGTGAATTATTTGTGGATTGGGGATTTGGATCAGCAGTGGAAGGTTTTTGGTGCGATATAATGGTTTGCATGAGTTCGGGTTAATAGAATCTATCCACAGATGACAGATCAAGTGCGGTTGGCCCTATATCCACACTCCTTGGGGAGATTTATGGTAAAAATAATAGTACTGATTGTTTAGAGAGACATGTTAATAATTCAATTTGTTTATATAAAAACCCCTACTAAAAGGTGTGTATTCCAAGAACACACGCCATGTAGTTCCCTAGTTGTGGTGGCTAGGGTTTCAGGGAAGATAAGTATCACATGTCGTGTACAGGCCATACACATCGTGTGACCTGGTGTTGGTGTATTGGTAGGTACTTGAAGAGTACATGGTCACAGACATTTCTAGGAACACGTGCATGGACAAGAGTACACAAGAATGGCCCAGTACTTTGAAACAACCTTAGTACATAGGTATGACCTAAAGGACATTAGCGTGGACAGATTTACATGGGAAATACTATAAATATAAAAACATGTGATAACATACCTGGGTATGAACTAGGCATACAATACATTACATTCATAGGTATTACATTCCATTTAGTCCCACATGGCTTGTTAAGCCATGTATAGTAAAGGACATGGCCAGGTGTCCCGGTGAGAGTACATGTCGTGTGACCATAAGTACATATCGTATACCTCCCTCCAACTTTTCTACCTTCCGTATATCCTTCTTCAAGGCTCATATTTTGGCCTAGGAATATCCTATCCTAATTATTTTTTTCACATAGAATGCAATGATTTCCTTCATTTTGGAATAAGATATATGATGTGAGATGTTTTGAGCATGATTATTCTTCCGGAAACGCTTGACTGATGGAAAGTATTGGGAAGGATCATGAGAGAGATGAATGGAATGGTACTCCCCTATCCCACTAGGTCATGGGTTTATCATACTATTTATTTAGGTAGAGTCAATACTTAATCATACTACATTGGTCATGGGTTGTCTATCTATGGAGTGGTACTCCCCCATCTTCGAGCTCTAGCAAGAAGTGGATTCTCATTTGGAGTTGTGGCTCCCTCGGTTGTGGTGTGTAGTAGCGAGGTGTAAGCCCCTTTATATTTATTATTGAAATGTTATACATTATGATGGGAATTATAGATGGACTTTTGGAAATGCATGAAGACTCATCTTCCATGTCTAGTATGTGTAAATGAAGATCCACTTTATATTTTGGGTTTCTTTATGAGAATATATCTTGGGTGTTATTTTCCCTTTCCGTATATGATATCTTTTATATATTTATATTACTCCATTTTTGGTTTTCAGGGATTCCTTCTAGGTATGCATATACTCACCCCTTCATGGTATTTTCCCACACATTTCATGTCATATACAGATGATAGGTAGTTCGACAGTGACATCAGTTGGGCATAGTGAGACTTGCATGCATTGAATTTGTATAGTGATTAGATTAGGATATCAAGATCCAATATCTATTTAGTTTTAATTTATTATATTTTTTTCAAGTTGGGACTCTATTTCTATTTGAGTGTGTATTTTTTATCCTTAGCACTTTTGTAATGTCCCAGGTTTTTGGAGCAGGTTGAAATCATCATCCTGTTTAAATTTTGGAGTTTGGTGGTCAAACAAAATCTTTTATTGATCCTCATAACATAATTATGAGAGTTTATTTTTCCTAAGGTATTTTTTTATATTTTTTTTAATTCTAGGAAACTACCTTGGAGTTCTGATTAGGTTTCAGGTGTATCAGATCCAAAAATCCCAGTTTTGGGTATGGGAAAACTGGGGCTCATGGTTTAAAAAAATTATGCGGCCTCCCAGACGTAACTGTGTAGCCCTATTTTGGCTTTATACACAGTTAGAAAAACTATGTGGGAGGGGGAACATGACTATTCATATGAGTCTATAGTTTTAATAATTGTCTCATGAATGGTTTCTCTATGGTTTGGAAAACCATGTAGGGTGACGGTGTGCATGTGGTTCCAAATAAATGGGAGTCGGGTGATTGGAACAGGGTTAAACAAACTGTGATTCCCACTTAAAGTGGAAAAACGACTAAAAATCATTTACCTATATTTATGTTTTCTTCTTCCTTTCTTCTTTATTCACCCATGTGTAGTATGGGAGATCCCTCTTCTCCTTCTACCTTAGTATTTGGTCGCCCTTCTTCATCCAATCTTTGATTCTTAATCTGTCTGCAATCTTGGATGTGTATTGGTAAGGCTCCAACTCCTCTTTCCTTTTTTATTATTTTCTCTTTCCATATGGTGTGTTAAATCTATGTTGGTTGTTTTACTCTATTTTCAAGGCATTCATCTAAAATTATGATTTCTTCCAAATTTAATTGAGTTAGAGGCTAATATTGGACGAGTGATCATTTACCAACACAACGTACATGATTTTGAGATTTGTCTTGATTTCACTCATGTTTTAGTAGTGCATTCTTGAGTGCGTCTTTTGGTAGTTTTACCGAGATCCTATTTTATTAATTCCTTTATTTTAAATAAATTAATTGATTATTGGATATTCCTATGGACATGCTTCCACCTGACTAAAAATGGTTGTATAATAGTGAGAGGCTTCCGACCTTGGGAAGATTAAGTTGAGGTTTTTCTTTAAATTAATTTTTTTTATATTAAATGTAATGAGTTATAGGGGAACATGATGGGTGTGAATCCATGATTAATATGGTATTGACAATCTAGATGAGGTGACGTAGTTTATCAGGTTCGGTAGGGCCTAGATTCTATGAATGATGTTGATCAAAGGTTGGGTGACATGGTCATCGGATTGAGGTGATGAGGTCGTCAGGTTGTGGGAATAGCCCGAGTAATAGGGTATGGTGTTGACCATCATATTAAGTGACACATTCATAGGGTAACAAGGTGTCTAGATCATATGGAATAGGTACTTGGTTCATGATTTCCACTCACCATGATTGGATGACGTGTTGTTTGTGTCATATGCACATAGATAGGACACATATGATGAGGTGGTGTTGACCACTCATGTGGGTAAAGGCCTACATTAGATGTAGCTTAGGATGGTGTTGACCATCAATGAGTTTGGAGGTTATTTTTATATAAATACATGTGGATGGTGAAAATACATCGGTTGATAGTGTTGAGACCATCTATTAGGGGCTGAGGGTCACCATATATGGAGGTTGTTGGGTCAGGATTATTTGGGAGGACAGATATCATTGTTCCTTAGGATTTCATCTATTGAGACAATGAAGTTTATTATTTGGATGGAGGACATCATTATTCCTCAAAAATCAGGCTTTGAGTCAAGGGAATTCTTCTGAGATGACATTCGAGGGACTGGGTACTTGATTGGTCGTGCCTTTGAGATTTAATTTATCTGATTAAGACTTAAAGTGTGTGATGGAATGGGGTGCTAGTTGATACATTAGAGGAGGAAATTGATGGTTCACCTATGATGATTTTTATCAAGGGGTTTCTTAGGATTTATGCTAAGGGTCCTCTCTACTACCATTATACAGGCGATGGCTGAAGCAGTTAATTTCTTCCTTGAGGATACTAAGCATAAGGAAAGAAGGTTATTTATGTGATGTTCATGTTCCATTTTTAATATTTAGAAGAACCTTATTTATCACAACTGTAATATAGGAACACGTTGGAGGTGGCCTACTGGGATTTATTTTCACACCCTATATGGGCCCTTCGGGAAACATATAGACTTTATGATTCAATGATCAGGTAAAGGTTCTATTTCATGAGATGGACCTTAGTGATCATGTTGAGTTTTTTGACATGGGATGGATGAAAAGGGACCATGGATGTTATTGCATCAGTTGGAGTTTATTTTGTTTCATTCTTTTGTATCAACATGCTTATATACGTACGTATTGAGTTCATTCATGGGTGATCCTTCTTTCTTACTATTTGTATGACAATACATAGGTTTATTTTTAGAAATAATTGGTATATTGTGATGTTTTATTCTACAAATGGTATGTTTGAGCTTGCTTATTTTTAATTCAATAATCTATTCATGCTTTCGTTATTGTATATTATTGCTTCCGTTATAGTGGGTTACTAGTCTATTTGGTTATGGTTTTTCCTTACATTGTGTTATATTTATCTATAGACCATTATTATTATCATCATTATAGGTTTTAGTCTCTACACTTTAATCTCCTTATATACTCACTTCTATTTAGTATCCTTTGGGATATGGGGAGGCACGCCTAAGGCCCAATGGCACTCCGGCCTTCTGTACTATTTGGGTGTATAATCATGTTGGGGTGCTAAAAATGGTATTAGAGGAGTTTATATTACCTCATTTTAGGTCTTAATATTTGTTTTATGGTACACTAGAAGCTAGTATGTAGTTGAAACTGGGTTTAGAGATAAGTTTTTGGTTCCTTCATCCCCATGCATGGGAGACAAACCAAGTTTCCAGGGGTGGGATATTGATGTTCTACTTTGATCTTTTTACAATTGATATAATTTCTACCTTGTGTGGTGAACTTTTGTGTTATTATTATACATTATGTTATGTGACCCTTGGACTGGTATTTAAAGGTAGGAGATATTTTACCCTTGTTCTGGTATGGAAAGGGAGGATATATTTTACCCTTGACCCGGTATGGCAAGGGAGGATTTTGGACCCTTGGCCCAGTAATGAAATGGGGGTTTTATTTTGATTCATTTATAATAGCATAGGATTTTATGTGTGTGTGTTTTTGTTTCTATGATTAAATTTTTTTATCATCATTGGGAACTCGTATTGCGCTAAAGGGGGTTGGGTTGTCTAAAGTGTCAAAAAAGAAATATAAACGGTATTTTCCTACTTATCCTCTCTTTAAGAGTATTCTACTTATCCATACCTATAATGTGGTTCCAGGGATATTTTTATGTGATTTTATATATGTATTTATGGTCATGTATGTGATAAAAGCATATAGGGTTGATGACAAGGTGTGAGCTATTTAACAATGTCAATAAAGAATTTAAACAGTGTTTTCCTAACTATCCTCTTAGGTGGAAATCTTACTCAGCTTCCTCAGATTGATATGTGATGCCTGACTTTGATATGGGTATTCTAGGGTCCATAGGGATAGATTTATATGTGATACCTATCTCAGATATGGTCTAGTAAGGGGTAATACGGTCAGATTTCATGAGACAGAGTTGTGATTGAAGAGTGTAAGGGTGGTGTGATTTCACTTCTTGTTACATCATTGCTTATCTACATTATATATGTGTGTTATTATGGTTTTTTAACCATGTTATTTGTATTAAATGGGTTTCCACCTAGTTGGATTCTAATGGATCATCAAGCGGGTGGTGATATGGTTTCGCCTGAGCATGCACGGAATAAGGACCCTAATGTTAGGGATGAGGCCCCGGAGGGTTGGGAAGATCATGATCCATAGGTATAGGCATAGATAGAGGTTCTAGTAAAATTATTTCATCTAAATGATATGGAAACTTTTGGGCCATGGATGGATGAGCATCTTAGGTCAAACTTGGTTCATTTTATCCAGGTGATTGATAGGGGAGCCCAGGGAGCAAAGCCTTCGATTTCATACTTGAATCAGGAGTTCCAATCGAAGCACCCCCACCTATTTTAGGGTGAGGGTGGAACAAATGTGTTTGAGAACTATATCATGGTAGTACATAACATCTTCAACCATCTTGAGACAACCCTAGTGTAGAGGATAAAGCTGGAAATTTTAATGCTCATATGACTAGGAAAGAACTGGTGGGATGTACAGGTTTAGGCAAGCATAAATGAGGTACTGTCCTGGAAGGATTTTGATGTTAGGATCTTTGATAACTTATTTATTTAGATTATGAGGATAGATATAACTCGCAATTTCTTGAACCTTTAGTAGGGATACATGTTTTTCATGGACTATGTGGTTACTTTAAAGGACTTGTGTCACATCACCCCTAGTATGGTAGGCAATGACACCTTGAGGGTGAGAAGTTTTGAGGATGGTTTACAAAATGCCATCAAGGTGTAGGTAAACAAATTCAGGTTAGCCTCATTATCAAAGGATGTTAATTAGGAACTGATAATAATGTAAAATTTGATAGAATGGTTGTACTCAAGGCTGGTGATGGTGTCATGTGATTTTAGTGGTGATGCTTCAGATTATAGGAATCAAGGTTGTGAAGAGTCTCAATAGAGCGTTCATTCCAGGGACTCAAGCAGACCACCTAGGAGTGTTCCATTGGTGATTTGTTTCTTGTGTGGGTAGCTAGGTGCAAACACATTGTAATCATACATCGAAAAAGTTTTGATTATGCAGACAGGTTGGTCATCTTGAGAGGTTCAACAGGAATCCTTCTTAGACAGCCATAGGGACTGGAGAAGACTTAGGGATATAAGGTTGTACTAGGAGTTATACTAGGAGAAAGTAGCTCAGATTCATGTACACACAGATGTCATGGAAGAGATAGTGTGACCCAACAGTGGGGTCAGTGGCTAGTAACCGGTGTAGCTCCAAAGGGAGTCCATCCATCAGGTAGTCAGACTTTAGGCTAGGTGAAAATAGTAAAGCTTCCAGGTGCAAATTAGTCTGGGTATCTAACTACAGTTAGAGGTAATACATGGGCATGACCTAAATACTTTTTTTGGAATGGAAATTTTTTAGGAATTTATAGTTTTGGGTGGAAGAGGTTCATGAAATGTATTGATTTTGGACTAACCAGATGCTAGTTAATAGGCTGGTAATGGATCAGATGCATTATATATATATATATATATATATATATGGTGCATAGAATTGGGATTATCTATGGGCATCAATATGATGTGGAATCACTTTATTTTCATTGGCATCCGAAAATGAGGAGATGTAGGATTACATGAGGTGAATTGTCATTTGGGAATTGGTGTAATGTGATCTTTATGTGAGACTATTGAGATATAGGACCTCATAGGTGACATGTGCGACATGGGCATGAGGCAAGCATCTGAGGGGATTCAGTAATAGATGGGTTTCATATGTGACATGGGTATTACTAGAGAACCTAATGAGTTTCGAGAGTGATGGTGTGTCATGGGAGGAATTTTGATTCCAAGGATGGTCGGTGGACCATCTGTTTATTTGAGTTTTGTGTCTGGAAGTGACAAAGGTAGGTAACTCTTAATATGGGGCACGCCTTGAGAGATTGGAAATGTGAATTTATAATTGGTGTAGATCAGGGTGTTTTAAATGATATGGGTATTCTTGGTACTATATCCATGTAATTCTTGATAGCTCAGTGACAAGATATGTTAAGGTAGGGAGATTGTAACATCATGGGTTTTTGGAGTTGGTCAAAATCGTCAACCTATTTGAATTTTGAAGTTTTGAGTTCGGCCCAACTCTTTTCATGATCTTACTAACATAATTTTGAGAGTTACTTTAACCCAAGTCCTTATTTTAAGATGGTTACTAATGTTGGGAAAGTTCATCGGGGTTTTGTTTGGGTTTCAGGTGAATCGGAGGGTGAAAACCTGGTTTTGGGTAAAGGGCGGATGGAGGTGCATGATTTGGAAAAACCATACAGCCTCACAAGAATAACCATGAAGCCCTACTTTGGATCTTGGAATAATTTTATAAACTATGTGGGAGGTTGAACACGGTCGTGCGATGAGTATCTAGTTTTTAGTAGAGGCTTATGCGTGGTTTTTGTATGATTTGGTAAATCATGCGTGCTGACCATGTGTGTGTGGTTCCTAAGTAGTGGGAGCTTCAATTTTGGTGCACGGTTAACCAAACAATGCAGCCTAACCAGTGATCCATTTAAAGTGGAGAAATATTTAAAATCCACCATCCTTTAATTATGTTTTCTTCTCCCTTTCTTATTCTTTCACCTACATGCAATAGAGGGTTTCCCTCTTCTCCTTATCCCTTATACTTCAGTCACCCTTCCTAGTCCGAGATCTAATTATCAATCCATATATGGTGTTAGATTCGTATCGGTAAGGCTCCAACTCCTATTTTATCTTTTTATATTTTCTCTTACTATATGGTGCACTAAAACCATGTGATACATTTTACCCTATGTTTAGTTAATTCATAGAAAACACATATTTCTCTGAAATCAACTCAAGTTAGATGCTTATACAAGATGAGCGAGCATCTACCAACACGAAGTACGTGGTTCCTATATTTCTCTAAATTTCACTCATGTTTTAGGGGTGTGTTCTTGATCACATTGTTGGGTAGTTTGAGAAATAACCTATTTGATTAACTCCATTCTTTTAAATTACTTAATTAATAATTAGAGATTCCTATAGGAATGCTTCCACCATACTACAAATAGTTTTATCCTAGTGAGAGGCTTCAGACCTTGGGCAGATTAGGATAGTGTGTTTTTCTAAAATTAAATGTTTTCTTTATATTAAAGGTTATGAGTTCCATGTTAACCTGAGGGGAATGACCCAAGAATTGAGATTGTATTGTCCATTTGGGTGAGGCATTGTAGTTTATTAGGTTGGGAGAGGCCCGTATTCTATGATTGATGTTGATAATAGGTTCAGTGACATGGTTTTCAGATTGAGGCGATGAGGTATTCATGTTATGGTCATGGCCTGAGTGATATGGGATAGTGTTAACCATCAGATTAAGAAACATGATCTCAAGGTCACAAGGTGTCAGAATGAAGTGTCTTAGGTACTTGGTTGGTTATTTCCACTCAACATGATTGGCCTATATATCGTTGGAGTGTATTCACACCAATAGGAATTAGATGATAAGGTGGTGATGAGCACTCATGTAGGCATAGACCTACATTATATGTGGCCAAGGATGGTGTTGACCATCAATGAGGTTGGTGTTTCTTTCCATATATGTCCATGTGGATGGTAAGGGGAAATCAGTTGAAGGTAAATAGACCATCGGTTGGGGGTTGAGGCTCACCATATATGGATTCTATTGGGCCATGATTAATTAGGAGGATGAATATTTTCATTACTCGGGATGTTTTCTATTGATCTGATGATGTTCATTATTTGGATGACATACATCGTTATGCATCGTATGCCGGGCTTCGAGTTAATAGGGATTATTCAAGTTGTGGTTTGATGGACTAGGTACTTTATTAGGCTTGCCTTTGGGATGTTGGTTATTTAAGTATGAAACAAGTTTTCAAATGGAATGGGGTGTCATGTGATAAATTATAGGTGGAACCTAAGGGTTCACTTGGGATGATTTTTATCAAGGGATTTCTTAAGATTTATGTGAAGTATCACCTCCAATACGGTTATACTGATGATAGATAAAGCAGGTAACTGCTTCCTTGTGGTTTCTGAGAACAAGGGAAGTAGGTTATTTATGTGATGTGCATGTTCCATTTTTTTATATTTATAATCACCTAATTTATCATAGATGTTGGATAGGCACACATTGGAGGTGACCTACTAAGATTTATTCTCACACCCTACATGGGCCCTTTGGGATGCATGTAGACTTTATGCTTCTATGATTAGTTAAAGGTTTAGGATTGGGAGCTGGAACATAGTGATCATGTATGGTTGTTTAGTATGGGATAGATGGAAAGGGGCCTTGGAGGTTCTTTCATCAGCTGGAGTTTATTTTGTTCCATTCTTTTATATCATCATGTGTATATACATATGTATTGAGGTCGGCCAAAGGTGACTCTTCTTTCCTACTATTTCTATGACTTGACATTGAAGAAATTTTATCTGTAAGTATTATCATGTGATGCTTTATTCTTCAAATGGTATGTTTGAGCTTGCTTATTATTACTCCTATAGTCTGTTTATGCTTCTACTTTTGTATGTTATTGCTTCCGCTATGGCAGGTTATTGTTCTAAATTGTTATGAATTATCTTCCTATTCTGTTATATTTATCTATAGAACATTATTATTACCATAAATATAGTGTATAGTCTCCCCACTATCACCTCTTTACATTATTTCTTCTAGTCAGTAGCCTTTTGGAAAATGGGAGGTGCACCTAAGGCCCAGGGGCATTCTGGCCCGCATCACATTTTGAGTGTCTAATTGGGTTGGGATGCTACAACTTTAACTTTATACTATCAAACATTGATGTATTCCCTATATTTAATTTCATTCATGAAATTACTTTATATGTTATGAAGTTTTTATTATTCCTCTACACTTCTGTATGGAGATAGTTGGGTGTGTGCATATAGGTACATTAGGAAAAGGCCTCTCTTTTTATTTTTTCCTTCTCGGCACTTGTCACTAGCCCCTAGCATATTGGGGGTGGGATTAGGGATCGAACACTTGGCCTTCTACTATCCAGGAATCCCCTAATGGGTTGGGTCGTGACATAGCAGTATAAAATCATTTAAACCTTAGGTCGGTGTTTGGGTGGGATCTATAATGAGGACTGGTTTAAGAATTATGTAAACATTGTCGAAGTACCTCTACTATGGAGTTCAAGACTAGGACCTATGTAAAGGAATGGAAATCAGCGTATTCATTCACCATTACCCTGACTACATACTTGTCGACTCGAAATACCGAGACATCAGTTGAATAGAACCATTGATACATGAATCATATAGGATCGATTCATTTGACTGTCATTATAGATTCATATCCCCATATATATATGCTCATCTTACCATGGAACATCTTTATGACTTCCAGGATGCCTCTTTGAAGACATCTAGCTAGTTTACAAATAAAGGATTGTGATTATGGTCTATTGAGTGATGAATCCTCCATTTAGGGGCCATCTTATGAAATATTTCTTCATGGCGGTAAGGGGGAAGTTCCACCACCTATTGATTAGTAGTTATTACCATCAGGTTAAGATGATTTTTCATTCCAAATTAGTGCACAATTCAAGTGCTAGAATCAAATAATTTTGATGTTCCATGGTGAGATAGATCTATAGACATAAGAGGATTGGATTAAGTCAGTTTTTTGTGTATTCATCTTTGTTCAGACCCCGACCGATCATATGGTTGTGACTGTGGCCAACCTTATTTAGTGGGAAGTGGGGCACTGATGGAGTCTGGTTACATAGACCCATGGTGAGACTACACTCCCGTCATAAAACATCCAAAATCTATTTCATGATGAGTAATTCCTTTTGTACATGTGATATGTACATATTTATGAACTTCATGGGAAGTAGTAGGGGGATACGATGGTTGTTGATTACATCGCATGGTTCACTAACCTCACTTGTTAATCACCTGATATGGAATGAGATGGATTATTCCACTCATAGACTTTTGAGCAGGTTATTCACAAAACAAATTGTGTCAACATGGTCTTCTTGTTCATACCAACTTATGTTGGGGTGATGGAGCAGGCCCTGGTTAACAATAGTTTCCTATAATAGGGATTTCAGGAATTCAATGTTGGCCATGGAAATTATTTGTCTAAGTCTTCTATAGTATCTATCAGGAATCATATGCCAAGGTTTCATCACAGGAGGCATTATCATAACTAGACTCAAACATATGGGTCAATATCTCAGAAATGCATAGAGGATATAGCCGTTCAATTGAGGTTAAATGTTATTCTTGTGGTAGGAGAGTTTATGTGTCATGTGATTACCCAACTTATCATGTTGAGTAGAATATTATGATAGTGGATGGACCACGATGGTAGAGGCAATACCATGATTAGGGATATCTGCAGAATATCTAGGGAGATCCATAGGGAGGCGGGATGGAAGAGGAGTATGAGGAGCTCTAGAGGGATGTACTATGGGTGTAGGGAGATTCTATGAGCTATATCCACAACCCCCACCACCAAGTGTCCCATTTCATGCTCAATGATCTGGTGGTTGGGGCCACAGGTTGATACATGTTATGGAGTGCTATGATCAGGTTGCAAACAAGATGATTTGAGGTATAATATATTCATTTTTTACACTTTCCTAGGTACTAGTATACATATTAAAGATTCCTTACTTCATCTCCATATCCTTCATGTGATATCTTGGGCTCCCTATTGAGACTTTATCCTAATAACTTTTTCTAGAGGTTCCGAATGAGTGAGATTCTTTGATATCACTTGTCTTCTGGCAATATGAGTTGGGAATCTATGGAGAGAGTTTCTTGTGGGAACTCTTGGTCATCACAATAAAATATTATTATGTAATCTTGGGTATAGACTAGTTATCTGTGGTTCCAAACCATATTAACTATAATATCAAATGAGTTATATGCCTTCAGACTGATAGTATGAGTTTCTCCTTTGCGAGTGGGAGATATCTCATGGCTGATCAAGTGAGTATTGAAAGATGGAAAATGCAACCCATCATCTACTAGAGGGAGAAATTAGTCCTCAGATAAATGTAATATTCAAGAATCCGTATTCCTTCATTAGTGGAGAAATAAATGTATATCTTCCCTGAAGATGTTTCAGGACTACCTCTGAGGCGAGATATTTATCTCTATATCAACTTTCACATAGGGATCACACCAATAAATTCTATAGCATATCAGGTTTCCCCTATTAATATCTAGGAGTTGAGTTTATGGTTAGAGTACCTTTGATGGAAGGTGTTCATTAGACCCTATGTGTCACCTTGGTTAGCTCTATTTTTGTTCATGAAAATGACAAATGGTATCTTGAGACTTTGTGTTGATTATCATCACCTAAACCAGGTAATGATGAAGAAAAAGTACCCCTTATCAAGGATTTAAGACATATTCAATCACTTAAAAGTAATAAGTTGGTTCTCAAATATTGATCTCAGGTTAGGATATCATGAAGTAATGGTCCACGAGGATAATATTTTGAATATTTTATTCTGATGTCGCTACAGAAGTTATGAGTTCCTGGTGATGCCTTTCGGTGTGATGAATTACTCTACGGTGTTTTTCTTCCATATGAATTAGATATTACATCCATAATTGGAATTATTTCTAGTTTTCATCATTGATTATATGCTCATTTACTTTGTGTTAGAGGTGGAGCATGTATAAAATTTAAGGATTTTCCTAGACATACTCTAGGAGAATCAACTTTATTGTAATCTCTCAAAGTGCCAGTTTTAGATCCCCCGGGTTCACTTTTTAGGGCATGTCATTTTTGAGAAATGTTTAGCTATAGACCCAGTAAATATTTATGTGTTGATTTATTAGGATCCACCCAAGTTTGTATCATAGGTCCAAATTCTTCATTTCTTGGAGAGGTACTATAAGAGTTTTATGGAATACTTCTCTAGGATTTCAACCCCTTTGAACACCCTAGCATGGAAAGGGAATCTGTTTACCTTGACTGATTAGTGTCATGGATCCTTCAAATAGCTAAAGCTGAGGATAACCAGTGCTCCTACATTTAGACTAATGGAGGCGGGATCAAAGTATGTAGTGTTTTATGATGCCTCTTGATCTGGTATTGGTTTTGTATTGATGCATATGTAGGTAGTGATTGCATATGGGTCAAGAAAGTTGAGACTCTATGAGTATAAAACACAACTCATGACCTGGAGATGGTAGGGGTATTATTAACTCGGAATTTATAGAGTCACTATCTTTTGGGCAAGAACTTTGTTATATACTCAGACCAATAGAGCCTCAAGTATATATTTACTCAGAGATATATGAACTTGAGACAAGTTTTTTGGTTTTATTTCCTGCAATAATATGACATTGAGATATTCTATCCTCTTGGGAAGGGAAACATGGTGTCAGATTCCCATAGTAAGAAGCCCCATTCTCTATTAGTGGAGAAGGCATTTAAGTATTTAGCTACATTGTAGCTAACCCTAATGAATTAGAGGGGTTTAGTTTTACTTCAATCGATTGTGGTGAATCCTCCACTTCTTTATCATGTGATCAAGGCTTGGCTGAGAGACATCGACTGTGATGTTTTATGTAACTAGATATCCTCATGAGATACAACATATGTATTTTCAGAAGGAGGAGTGAATGTAATCTTTTTTTAGGTATAGATGGTGTTTCCAATCACATTTCCTGAGGATTTTATGAGGGATATTCATACTTCCACCTTGTTAGTACATCCTAGTGTAGACAATATGTACGGGGACCATCAGGGGTGGTTTTTTTGGGCTAGCATGAGGATGAGTTTCACCATGTTTGTCTCTTGGTGTATCACATGATAGAAGGTAAAGGATTGGCATCAGGTTATGGAAGGTTTGACATAGCCTCTTGAGATCCCAGATTTCAAATGGGATAGAATATACATGGAATTTAAGATAGGGATTCCATGGATAGTGAAACACAAAAATGCTATCTGGGTGATTTTTGGATGAATCACAAAGTTGGTACACTTTGTAAATATCCAATATTAGTGTTTAGTTGAGATTATGGGGAGGTTTTACATGTGGGAGATCATCTAGATTAATGGTTACCCTCAATGATCATCCTTGATCATGCTTCTCAATTCATATCACAATTGTCGAGAGGCTTGTGGGAGGCTTTTGGGACCCAGTTGTGGAATAGTAAATCATTTTACCCCAAGAAAGACATATAGACTGAGTGGACACTCTAAGTGTTGGAGGATATGCTAAGGACCTTTATGTTAGAATTTGGCTTGAGCTGGGAGGATCACTTACTATTATTATACTTTTCTTATAATAATTGTTATCACTCTACTATGATCATGAAACTATTAGTGGCCCTATATAAGAGACCCTGCAGGTCACACTTGTTATGGACTAACATTGGTGATAAATCACAATTTGGGATATTGATTGTGAAAGAGACAATAGAGAAGGTTCGGGTGATCCCTGATAATATGAAACCAACCTAGATAATAAAGAAATCAAATATTGATTGATGTCATAGGCACTTTGAGTTTGATCAGGGAGACCATGGTTTCCTAAGAGTCTCCCTATGAAGATGATTATAGAGATTTAGCCAGTGAATCAAGATATTTTTGAGTTTCATTAGGATATCTAATATCCTACAGAGGAGTGGTAATTTTTTGTACTGCTTATCCCTTCCCCCAAATTTGGACTAGGTGCATAAAGTCTTCCATGTGACACAGCTGAGGAGATACGTGCATGACCCTATGCATATTACTGACTGGGAAAATATGGACATAGAGCATGGATCTACCTTTGTGGAGTACCTATTGGAGATCAAAGATAAAAAAGATATGATATTGTGTGAATAGACTGTCACTTTGGTTCATATGATTTGGAAGAATGGGAGTGTGAGGGAGAGCTCTTGGGAGCATGAGAGCCAGATGTGGGCTTAGTACCCCCACATTTTTGTGTAGTTTGTGCTTTTGGGGGTGAAAATCCTTGAAGTAAGGGAGACGATAATGACTCTGATTTTATTGTATGTCTACTTTGAATATTTATATTCATATATCAAGATTTATCCTCATGTTTGGTGTGGTGTTTGGGTGTCTTGGGACCCTAGAATTAACATATTAAAAATATTAATATTTTTTAATGCATGTAAATACATCATTTCAATAAAAATATTTTTTTGGGACCTTGGATGAGAAATTTGAGACCACTATTGATTTAGGAATGCGAGTTTTACCCTGGGAATGACCCAAGGTTAGTCATCATCGAATGTTCCATGGGAGGTTACCATTGGCGGGTGCGTTTAATAAAATAAATAATTTATTTAATTTATTTTAATTAAATGACATAACATAATCCTCCCTCTATAAATATGATTCTATGGAAATATTTTGGGGTTATCCACATAACCCTGAGAGGATTTGATAAGAGGGGGATTTCACTTTATTGGCAGATCAAGATCATAGGATGGTGATGACGGATCATGGTGGATTTAAAGGTCAACATCAAACGCAGTGGATACTCTTCATCACCAGTGAATGTGATCTTCACTAATGATGAGTCCATAATTAAGTTAGGGATCATTATTTGATGTTTCTACCCTTTCAATTTGATAAGAATGGATTTTTATATTTTTTATTGATATGTGATTCCCAATCATTCACATGATCTCGTTCGGTAAATTGAATTGTTTAAATCAGTTTATATTTGTTATTTCATGCTTCACCCTTGAATTTTTGTCAATCATTGTCCATGATCACATCATAAAATAATGATTTTTTCTCATTATTATGTCTTTCCCCCACCATTCTTCATGTTATTCACCATTGGCCTATGGGGTCACAATTTGACATTGATGGGTGGGTTCAAGCGTGATTGAACCCCTGAATTCATGGTGATTTCACAAATAATGAATGGAATGATGGTTGAGGGAGGATCGAGGTTGGATATGATATTCAGGTCAAGGATTCATGGATTTTGGATTTAGAGAGTCATTGGGAGATGCAAGGTGTTATAGGATGACCCACACAAGTTCGGGTGGCCGAAATATGGCCACCGGTGACGGATCGGTCATAGTCATCCCTAGATCTGTACTCCCCTGGGGATATTTGTGGTGGAAATGGCTACACAGTGAGATGTATAAATACATAACTAGGTTTCTATGAAAAACACATCTGCATTACATGTAGTCTAGGAACACATTTCATGTAGTCCCATGGTTGTGGTGGCTAGTGTTTTAGGGAAGATAAGTATAACACAACATGTATAGACTATTCACGTCATGTGACCTGGTGTTGGTGTCTTGGCATATACTTTGGGATTACATGGGAATGGGAAGAGTTAGGTGCTTGGGTATGTCTAGGAGTACATGGGCACCACCCAATACTCAAACATGGCCTCAATACATGGGTATGGCCCGAAGTACACAATCATGGATAGTTGTACATAAACATGACCAAATGTACACAGGAACAGGATGAGATACATGGGAAAGACCAAAGAGAAAAATACTTTTAATGTACATATATTACACATGGTGTAGTCCCACATGGCTATACAAGACATGTACGGGAATGAAAAAGGCTAAGTTTCCAAGTGAGGGTGCACACCATGTGACCTTAGGTACACATCGTGTACCTCCCTCAGACATTTCTACCTTTTTTACCTTCTTGTTCGAGACATGGATTTGAGCCTATGAGTAGCCTATCCTAAGTGTGTTTCCATATAAAACATTATGGTATCTTTCATTTTTGGAATATTAGATACAATATGATGATTTTCTAGAATGGTGATTCTTCAGGCAATACTTGGCCAATGGCAGTGATTAGATAGGATCATTAGAGAGATTCCAGGGTTGTTAATCCCCTCTCACACCAAGGCATGATTCCCCCATACTCTTTATTCAGGTAGATTCAGTACTCCCCAGTACAAAATTGGGCAAAGTTACTCTATCTATAGAGTGGTACTCTCATATATTCAAGCACCAGTGAAGAGTGGGTCCTCCACTGGAGTTGTGGCTCCCTCTTTTGTGGAGCTTAGTAGTGAGGTACGGGCCCCTCTTCATAGATTCTTATGAGGCTTTTCATAATTTTGTATATCAGAGATAGACTTTTGTAGTTGTAAGAAGACTCTTCATCTCTCATTTGCGTTTATTTATTAGAATATATATTGAGTTTTATTTTTTAATTTTGTTATGGTTTTAGTTGATATCTCTTGTATCTTTTTATTTTTCCCTTTGTAGATTTTGAGTCATCCTACTAGGTACATATATATTCACCCCTGTATGGTATTTTCCTACATGTGTTGTGTATTATGTAGATGATATGATGCACAATAGTGATATCAGTGGATCATAGTGATAGATGGGTGAATTGAAAAAATATGGGGGTTGAACTGGGAGATCAAGAGATGAGCTCTCTTATATTTTCCTTTAATATAAATATTTTCAGGTTTGGACTATATTTCTAGTTGGACATGTATTATTACCCTTTAAAATTTGGATATATACTATTGTACTCTGATTTATTCCTTACCGTTTATTGCATGCATGGTTTTACTCTAGATTTTATAGACTTATTATTTTTCCTCTGCACTTATACATGTAAATGGTAGGGTTTGTGAATCTAGGTATAGTAGTTAAAGGCCTCCCATTTCAAATATTTTTTCTCATCACTTGTCGCCATCACCCAGCCTATTGGAGGTGGGATTGGGGTTGTCATGGTCACCCTTCCACCATATAGGTGGGCTCATGTGGGTTAGTTCATGACATTACTATAATTAAATGTTATTATGATGTTATAAAAACATATTTTTACCTACTTTTTCATCCAATGGTAAATAAAAACTTCTCTTATGTGTACGTGTAGAATATCACATTCATGAAGCAATGGGTTTTGTTTTTCATCAACACATAACAAGAATGGTTATAAAGATGTATTTAATGAATATATGTGATTTTTATAACATAATTATGATTATTTAAAGATATAATATCTTCTAACTTCTTACCCTCTCATTATTTGTAAAATGATAATGTCGCTCATGAGTACATGTGGACTACCACCTCAACGAAGTGATGTGATTCATTTTTCATTTCTAATTTACATAGATGATTATAAGGATATATTTAATGAATATATAATATATTAATGATATATTTATTATTATAAAAATATAAATTAATATTTACTTTTATTTCTTTACTTCTATTTGATAAATGAAAATATCACATGTGTGTACATATGGGCTACCATCTTCATGAAGCGATGTAATTCATTTTTCATCACAGATTTATATGGATGGTCATAAAATTGTATATAATGGATAAATATAATATTTATAAATGATTAATATTATGGATTTTATGAAACCATGACCAATTTTCAACTAATAGAATCATCGAACCAAAACATACGTGGAAAATAGAACTGTTGATATCCAAATATTGATTTTAATAAAAAAATTAATAAATGGGTAATTATAAATTTATAAGGGAATGATATATATTAAGATAATTATTATTATATTTATTTTATATATTTATAATAATTTTAAATTTATTATATAGGAGGATATAGTTCATACAAACCAAGTCACAACTTAATGTAATGGTTTATGTTACAATCTCACTTTTTATTGATATTATTTACGTTTCAATTTATATTATAGGAAATTATATATTATTTCTCTATTAAAACCCATATATTTTCTTTTAATATGGATATTTATATGTTTTTAAAGTATTATTTCCATTTTTACCCATTTTGGTACTCAAAAATACCAAAGAAATGTTTTTAACAAAAACCAACCTTATTTTTTCTTTTAGGTTGGGAATTTGTTTCTTCCATGATCATATTATTTAGAATGTTTCAAGAATTTTATCTTCTATAATTCAAAGATTATTTAAATAAAATTTATACTATATATTTAATTTCATTATAAATTATTAAAAATTAATCTTTTTAAATGTTTTATGTTGCTCTAATTTGTCGTTTTACCAAAGTGTGAAAAGAATGTTTTTCTTAAACATATATAGCATGAACAGAATTTCCCAAAGTCATTTAATTTCTTAATAAAATAAAATCCTTTTCAATTGTACATGTTTTTTAAAAGAAAATAATCTTACCATTGTTCTGATAATTTTTAGTTTTTAAAAGTTACCAAAAAATGATATTTTTATTATTTTTCAAAGCATTTTTCAAATGATTTTATAAATTTATTTATAATATATGTCAAAATCATTTAAGAATTGTTATAATTAGCTGGGGATATTCTATAATGATACCATCCAAATTATTTCTTTGTTTGGTTTTTGATGATTAATTATCAAAGTTCTCATGAAACATGTTTCTTTTTAAAGGTTAATTAAGTGATGACAAAATCATGAATGTCAGGTTCTTGTAACAAACATATATATTGTTTATTGTTCTATGATGGTTGGTTCTATTATACCCCTTAAATGCATTGCTTAATGGTATTATATCACATGATTTTACTAAGGGATTATAGTAATAATTCTTGATAAAATATAATAAGGGATGTTTGTAATAATTCTTGATCTATTATACTAAGGGATGTTGGTAATAATGCATGATCTATTATACAATGGTATTCTGGTGATGCTACCTGATCCATTGTGATATGGGATGATGGTGGTGATTTTTAATATATTATGTTATGGTATTATGGTAGTGATTATTTATCCATAATTTTATGATTTCGTATGCTTATGTTTATTCAACATTATTGTGTTGTGCTAAATGGTTATGTTAGGTTTTACATGGCTCACAATAATGGTTTTTTTATACTCATGCTTCGTGTTATGATTAAGTTTATTATATGACCCTTAAAGTTGTGAGATATGTTTTTGAGGTATATTTATCTTATATTATTCACTTTATTATATTCTTATACCATTATTATCTTCATATGATCACTTGTGATCTCTGACTGATATTTCCCATGTTTACCCTTATAGAGAATCTAAGCTCACATTTTCATATGTTTTAATTTACCCAAGTTATGAAGAATGATATTATGTCAGATATTTATAAAATGGTATCATGTGTGGAGAATTGTTTTTGGAGATACTAACGTCTTCCTTGGGAATATTTAATCTAGGTATAACGGGAAAAAAGTCCATTTGATGAGAAAGAAATGGATATTTTTATGTAAAGGTTTTTTTAATTCTCTAAAACTCTAAACCAAAAATTTATAAGCTATGTAAGTAAATCAATATTTTTTATTGATATTTTAATTGTGGATGGTATAAATTTTCTCTTCAATTGATATTAAATCCAGTATGTAGAGAATAATTTTTTTAGCAGTGGATCTAAGTTTTCAAGTTTCAAGTTTTCTTAAGGGTCAGGTTACCAGGTACCAAATTCCCTATAATATCATTTAAAAAACATGAAAAAATTACATGCTACAGAGTTTTATTGTTTTATAATCTTCAAAAAAATAAAAAAAATGAGAACAAACATTTTAAAATGACCTTCATGAAAAACAATTAGGTAATAATGGATATTTAAAATACAATGAATTGAATGAATCTCATTTGACTCCATATTTGAAAAAAAAATACCCACGCTTTTACTAAAAAAATTAATGTGAGAATGGTTATGGACTATTCTATGGGGAAGTCCAAATTTAATGGCTTGGATTCATTGGGTATAAGGTTTGTTCATAAAAATCACAAAAAAATTATAAAAGTGATATTCATTATACCATATTAAACACATTATCCAATAAACATGAAAAAAATTGAAATTAAATTCCATAATCTAGGAACTAAAAATGATTTTAAAATAGTTGAGTAATCACATAAACAGTGGATAATCACATGGTAATGGTAATTATAATAAGTTACTCAATAAAATTTATCATAATAAATAAATAGAAATTGGTCAAAATGATTTAACTAAACCAAATAAACACATGAGAATTAAATTAAATATTCAATTATGTATAATACTAGAACTAAAATATTATATTCAAGATGAAATGATTGACTATATAAATAATAAATATAGTAGCAATAAAATAAATTTATGAGATAATGAAAAAAGATCAATATGCTAAGAAAAAACAAGCAGTTTATATATAATCCAAAGGAATTGAAATAGTTTTAAATTGATAAAGATATATAGAAATAGGATTTTTAATCATAGGAAAGGTTTAATACAATAATAAAATAAATAAATAATATGTATAATAGTATTTATGTGCTTCAGCAAACTTTCCTACATGGATAAGGAAGGATTATCATAGTCATTTACTATCTAAAAAATATGAAAATAAAACATAGAATATGTGAACAAGAAATGACCAAAAACTCCAATAATGAGGATAGCATTAATACAAGGGTTCATAGTTATTTTGATACCTTCAAGATAATATATTCATCCAATCAAGATAGATACACACACAATTGAAAAACATTAGAAACATAGCAGGTACAAGGCTCAATAATGGATAATAAAACATAAATAATATACCAATACCCCCTTACCATGGTTTAGTATCACCTTCTTCATCATCATAGAACCTTTAAGACTTGATCCATATCATTTTTTTACTATTCTCATTATCTGTATCCAAATCCATTATTATCCAACTTCACACAACAAGGTTCAAAAACCATAACCAATGGATTCCTCATAAACATCCTTCACATGTTGTAGTATGGGGCACTAGGATCTCATCTAATCCCTTCATCTAGAATAGGTATGATGAATAAATTTAACTTCAGGTTGTGATAATGCCTAATTATCCTCTATGTTCTCTTTCTCAAAAAATCAAGAAGAAGTTTGTTAGTGTGATTCCCTTTTAGAAAACCAAAACCCTAAAAAATAATGGATTTCACACCAGTAGAACCCCCCAACTGAAGGGAACTCCTAAACTAAATGAGTACACTGAAGAAAAATAAGGGTTAAAATTAATCATGGCAATATATGGGAGGATAAAAATGAGGTAAAATTGTATAACCATAAATCAATTGGATCTAATATATGAACAACCACAAAATAGATAGAGAGGACACATAGCCATCTTTAATTGTCCAACTAAAGAACACATGGATCCAGTACAGAAATATCTTTAAGATAACATAAAAAAGGAAAGGGGCAGTCACACAATCTAAAAGGATTAATGACTCATATAAATCCACACAATGGGAATAGATAAACAATAGATAATTTGAGAAAGAATAAGGAAACATCTCAAGATAGGCCCAATAAATATTAACACCAAATACATCAACATAATTCCAAAATAAAAAGTATGTAAATAAAACATGCATATAAAATTAATTAATTAAATTTATATAAAAATAAAAAAAAGAAATATTAAACATAAATTGAATAATTAATACACAATTCTACACCTTTTAAATTAAATTCAATAATTCAATTTAATATGCAATAAAAAATTTCATATCACTACCTTGAAAGTTAAATCCATAAACCTCATGATGATTCTTCACCACCTAAAGTTATATATTTTGGAGTAACCTAAAAAATAAAAACCTATAGGTTAAAAAAGATATTTATCCTCTAATGTGTATCAAAGTGATACAATTTTTCATAAATTGAATGAAATTTTATCCTAACACTAAATTGATCAAAAATTAATCAACTCTAAACATAAATAGAAAACATACATTAACTTACTTAATTCTTCCTCTGTGACCATACCATAAATGAAGTCTTGAGATTCTAATAATCACCTTTATAAAGATAAAATACCTAAAATTATTTATTCTGTATGGATAACAAACTCTATTTGTACATGGATATCCATATAATATATAGAAACTTATTCAAAAATACACTAGGATCAAATAGAATTTAAAACAATATGTGAAATTTAACTTTTAAAAATTTAGATCCCCTTATTTCTAGACATAACATATAATACCTTAACACCATACTAGATAAATAATTATATTTTTTGTGTGGAATAGGTAAGTAATAAAAAATTTATTTTTTTATAAAGTAGTATTACCAACTTAATTAATTTATTTTAAAAATGAATTCTTGTAATTTATTTTCATGAATAAAAGTTATATTATCAATTATTAATTAATTAAATTCATCTAAATTTTCTATTATTGTATATGTTAAGTGAATTTTTTTTTTAAAATATAAATTCAACACCTATGAGATCATTGGAATCCAGTTATTATTTATCCTCTAAAGGTTAGAATACAATACTAATGTAAAGTGGAAGTTAAAATTCTATATTCTATACACTAACACTGAATTCATTTACACATTCAATGGTTTTTAAATGAGTATAATAAAATTATATTTTTTTCATGAAAACAATTCATTCTAAAATAATTTTCATCATAAAAGAAACTAATTTAAACAAATTCAACTTGTAATTAAAATTCTTCAAAACCATTTCTAGTTTCAAAGTCATTTCCAAATTCAATAAAAATATTCCATTAAAAAGTTTAATTTTACGTTATTAATTTATTGAAATAGTTAAATTTATTGGTTAAATCAATTTTTATATAATAATTCTCAACTAAATATTCAAGTTTCACATATTCACAGGAAATTTTAAAAAGTAAATTGTCATTTTTAGTAGAAAAAACAAATAGAATTTAATTCTAAATAGTATAATTTAGATTATAATATAATATAAAAGTGAAGAAAAAAGGCCTCAAATTATAGATCAATCTTCTCTTTTTCATTTCACACTTCTTTCTCATTATAAAAATCATTAAAATGCATGCCAAAATTTTATTTTTGTCACTTCTCCTTTTAATTTTATGATTTAGTTAATTTCAATAAATCATCTCAATAATTAAAAATTTATACCAATGTGAGTTTTTTATAAGAATATTAAAATGTATTTAGCAAGTTTAAATCACATAAAAATTTATTTTACTAAAAAAACATGTAAAAAATTAGGATTATACACAAAATAAAATTCATTGTTATCAAAGCTATACTGACAAGGTAACTCTAAAATATTAGGTGTGGATTGAAAGAACTCATCATTTTTCACTTCATAATTTCCATTTATAATTCAATCCAAGGTAGGATGTAATGGTGTTTTACTGGAAAATTTTAAGTTAAAAAATTGTTCATGGACTTAAATTTGTAACAATTAAGACATTAAATAATTCAAATTTTATTCAACTCCCATTATGTGTTCAAATATCATGTTACGGTTGTGTAATACCTTTAGTAAGAATGTGGAGAGTTGAGGTAGTGGGAATGATTAAATTAGTTCCTCAATCCACATATTATTTTCTTCTTAATAGGTGTGATGGATCTCTTATACTATCGAGGTTAAAACTAATTATTCTTCCAAACCAACATAAAACTAAAGAAAATTACTAGAAAACTCATGGAGCACCTTAGATAAAGGCTTAAGGAGTTTAGCTTTAAATTATTTGAGTTGGTCCCTTGGAATCAACTAACATTATATTTTAGATTAATATAATATTAATAAATATCATATCACATTACGATTGTTATTTTTTATAACATTAATGTGATAATGTCCTTATTGTATTTTTTGCATCGAACGGTCATAATAGTTCCCCACTATATTGAGAACCACAAAAGTTTATACCAATATTCCTAAACATATGTATTATGTTTTAGATGATATCTAGCTGATAGTACATAGATGATTTTTTAATATTAGGTATTTGGGGATTATAAGAGGATAAGACTTCTTCACATGAAGTTCAGACTTGTTAATCTCCAAGAAGGGAGGTTATAAGGATAGACCTGCCAATAGTAATTTCACATGTTATATATGTTATTTTATATTAATAGCTTTGAGAATGTGTATTAGAACATAGACTTGAAATTATTTTTAATGTATATCATGAATTGTGTGCTTTTATGTTTTGCAAAAAAAATTATGACGACGTATTCTTGTTGTGCGGTAGAATATATTGGGTGTGTCGTAAGTGATATGAAATTAATTTAATATGTAAAGAAATTATTTTTACCTTAAAAGTTAATATAAAAAGATATCTCTAGACCATTTATTGAAATGAAACTGTCTGATTAAATCTGTGATTATATTAGTTCATCGATGAGTTAATTTTAGAGAGTCGATGAAAATAAATTAAGCATATAGCCTGATGGAACAAGTATAAAAAATTCTTGATGAGATGTTTAGAGAAATGGATTATATTACATAGTAAGAATTTGTAGGAGGTTATTTTCATTGTAACATTAAAGTATTTCTCTATGTGTTTCTTGATGTGTTTATAGTTTTTGATCTTTGACTTAAGGCTTGTTTTCCCAATGACACTAAGAAAGAGGCTTTGAGGGTCACACACTACATATATCCATAATATCAGTTTAATTATATCTGAATTTAATATTAAGAATAAATATTATTATATACTTATGGAATAATAACTATTCAAATTATGTCAGTAATTTGGGTTTTGAAAATATGTGAGTAGAATATTAAATAAATATTATTTATGAGTTGGGGATTACAATATTTATTTATCTCTTGTTTATTATTCATGAGGTAAAAAATAAATATGAAATATAAAAATTTATTTAGTTATATGAATATTAAAATTAATATTTATTCAGAATTTTGGTAAATATAATATTTATTTATTTATTGAATAGATAATATAATGTTATTTATTTATTTAAATATTTTTTATTCAATTTTAGATAAATGATGATAAGGATTGATGAGTTGAGTTAAAGGATCTGATATAAATGATATATTAATCCATGAGTTTAGTGGATGTAATGATAATATAATATTATTATTATTGATATTTGATATGGGGTTTACTCAGAATAAAAAAATTAGATAAAGGAATTTTTCATAATTACTAATTCTTTAACCCTAAGTATTTAATTCGATTTATATTGTTTTTAGTACAGTTGATTTTTTTTTCATAATGGATTCTCTTAATAGAATTATCTAAAATTGCTAGAGATAACCACTTAATAACTCTATAAATAATGAGATGATACTCTTTATTCCCCTTCTCAAAAATGAGACAACAAGATATAATCTTTTTTTGTGATCAACAATGAATGACGTATTATGATTGGTCTTTCTATACTAGCACCCAAAATATCAAGAGATACATTTGAAGACTCGTAGAATGGATACTACTAGTGGAATTTCATTATAGATTCATCTCCAAAATGATTATACTATGAGACCAAATTCTATATTGATCAACAATAACAAGAAGAATTAAAAAATCTAAGGTAATTCTTTTTTGAAATTAATTATAAATTAAATGTGAAAAAATACTCTCTATAAATATTCCTAGTTTGATTCATAAAGTTATTTGGATTTTATACATTGAAACTAATAAAAAACATTATTGTACATTGTACCAACCCACTTATATTGCTCTCTAGAACCTTTAAATAATACCAAATTGGTAACATTATAATTTAGATATTATTTATTATTTTTGATCAATTTTCAAAAAAACTTTAGCGATATTTCATTTATAGTTTTTCATTATTTAAATCTAAAAGTTAAGATAATTATTTAATTTTAATTAATACAACCAAGAACAAGCTAGTAATATAATGCCTAATGATCCCATCTATATGTTCTAAGAATACTCACTACAGGATATGGTTGCATAGAATATAACTAAAATTACACATCATGTACCCTTGGTCAACCACACAAGTGTGGGCCATAGTAATCACATCATGTTGTGTGGGGGTCAGTACACAACATAATTAATCATATTATATTGACTAAAATATGAAACATGGTGGGATAGAGAATATATGAAATATATCCAAGGTACAAATCATGCAACCCCACAAAGTTTTTCCTCTACATAAAACATGAAAAATGTGTGGTCAAAGTACGTGATGTCATTACACACCATGTATTGACTTTCATCCAAGAGAAACTGTTTCGCATAAAGTACATGGAATTTAATGTGTTATACACATCATGTAACACATTTTAAAATACTTGAGTTGCACTTTGAGTCCATAGGTGTGTAGTGTAGGTGGTCAGTAACAGATTACATAGCATGTAGCAAGTTGTGAACACCATGTAACTCAGGCCTACTCATGCAAGTTTAATTCTTATATAATAATTTCATGTGAGTCAATGAATGGATAAATAAAATAAAAAACAAAATATATGTTGTGTATCTAGCTACACATGCCATGTGATAGTGTTTTTCTGCACCAGATACACACTAAGTGATTTTCAAGGTGATGTGTTGAATTAGAAGATTTAATAACTATATTTCATATTATTCTAAAAATACATTATGTATATGGTTGTCATATTAACCATGTACTTCACATTCATCACTAGAGGTACATGTCACATATATTCATGGATTTTAAGGTGACCATACATTTCATGAAGGCTATAAGGTCTGGCCCATGGAACTACACGTCATGTATATCGCAACAAGGCATATAGGTATACATTATATGTAAGACACAGTACATAATAAGGACCATACATAGTATAAGTCACATTTCTTGTAACTATCAAAATCTAGAAATGGGTTTAATCCAATGCATAAGGGTAATTTACATGTTTCCACCAGTACTTGTTTTGTATATATTAAATTTCAAAATTAAACTTAATCTGATAAAGAGAATACACTTCATGTACTCAATAAGTACACAGTGTGTTATTAATAATTGTAAATTAAAATTTATTTATTTATTTTATTTAAATTTAAAAAGGATTGGTATCTTAGGTACTGTTTGGATAGATAATTAAGGTAAAAGAATTAATTTATTAATAAGGTGATTAATTTATTAATTCAATAAATTTATCTTAATAAATAATGAATTATAATGAATACAAGTAAGTATGCGTATTTGTTTCTTGTTTTCAAAAATGATGAGCATGACTGAAATGTGTATGTGTTGGGTTTATTTTTGTTTAATTTTCTATTTCATGGGTTTTTTTAATAATTTTACTATTAAATTAAATATAATGATCTTAAAATCATCCCTTCCATCATTATTATGTGCAATAATTTATGTCCAAATATTGTTTATGTAACCCTAAACTCTTGATTCCCTTAAACTGTGAGTGATTAAGAATTTTTAAATGATGTAGCTCCATTTTAGAGGAGAAATGGTTCAATAATTGAAACAAGGTAAAGTCAACAAAAAAGATACATAGTTTGATGGATGAATGTTGGAACTCAATACAAGATATCATCTCAAGAAGTTATTTCCCCTAACATTTAGGTTATTTTATCACCTACTCTATAAACCAACTAGCAGTTTAAAAGCTTATGATTATATCACTTGTTTATTTTATTTTTTAAATTCATTTTTATTTAATTGTTTATGGTATTCATGTTTTATTTGATAATTAAAAATGATCAAAAAAGTAAATAAAATAACAAGTGAAATAAGGTTAATTAAAATAAACTATTATGTAAGAATTATTTTATCACACGTGGTTAATTAATTATAAAAAATCCACATGATATTAATAAGAATTTAAAGGATAAAATAAATAATATTTATGCCTAAATAAAATTAAAATCCCTCAAATAAAATATTATTTTAAATATCACCTTGCATATTCTATGTTAATATGTGACCATAATTAAAGTGTTAGTCAAGCCAAATTCAAGGGAACTCACTACAAAAAAAATAGGGTGATTAGAGGGGGGTTTAGAGGTGGTCATGAACAACCCCCTCTAAATTGATTTTCAATATAAATTAGAGGGGGTTATAAATAAACCCTGGTAATAATTGGATTTAGATGGGGTTCCCAACCACCTTTAAAATTTTTAGCATTATTTTTAAAATATTTTGTTGTATTTTAGAGTCGATTATGTCAAAATTGTTGTTAATTTAACAATTAGTGACGTTATATGTTCAGTTGGATTTTTGAGGCCTTATATAAGAAAAATATATTTTTTGGATTTTAAAAAATATATATTTATATATATTTCATTTGGATTTTAGAGGCTATATATATAATGGAATTTGTTTTTTTAAGAAATAGTGATGGTTTACAACCTCTACTAATCTCTTAAATCATAGGGAGTTCATGAACCGCTAATAATCCCTTATATTATAGGGGTTTTGAACCCCCACTAATATAAGACATAAGGGGGGGTTAAACCCCCTCTAATTTATGAGATTATAGGGGGTTCATGAACCACCGCTAATCTGTTTAATTAGAGGGGGTTTTGAACCCCCTATAATTTATAACATTAGTGGGGTTCGTGATCCCCCAATATTTTTTTCAAAAAAATCCTTTAAATATATATAATTAAAATACAATATATAAATGTATTTAAATACATTTTATAAACATATTATATAAATATATTAATATAAATAATTTATATGATTGTATTTAATCGTATTTATATGTACACCTAAATATAATTCTATAATGTGTACATTAATATATATTTATTTCTATAAAATGGTATATTATATATTATTAATTATAATATAAAAGCATAAATATATTACATAAATATATACATAAAAATTATTTATTTAAAAAAATCTATCATATACAAACCTCATAGTCTTTATAATTTATATAATAATAATAATAGATTATAAAGATACTTACACACACATGCATATAAATAAACATGTATGTATTATATAAAAAATATATTTGATTTATGTTATATTATATATATTTGTATGCATAATATATAATATAAATTCATTTTATTATACACATAAATGTGTAATATATTGCATACATATAAATAAATATATAAAAATAATATATATATATATAAATAAATAAATTTATATTAATATACATATAAGTATTTAAATTAATGTGTTAAATATATATTTGTATACGTAATATAACTATATATATTATTATAATTATAATTATAAATATATTTAATATGTAAAATATATTTATATATAAATATACATATAATTTCATATATATAGAAATATTATATTATATTATATGAATATATATTATATAATATTATATATATAAAATAATTAATTTAAACATATATTATATTAATTGTATGTATATTAAATATAATATAACACAAATACATTATATTATATTCATATATAAATGTAATATATATATATATATACATATAAATGTATTTATAAAATAAATAATACATATTTGTATTAATATAAATATGTAACATATATATAATATTATTATTTTTTAATTTTGTATGTATAAACATAATATATATATTTATTTATTTATTTATATATATATATATTTGGGTAATATATAAATATATAATATAGAAAATATTTAATTGTATATACATCTGAATATAGTAAATAGTATATATAAATATTATATATATATGTGTGTGATATATATATATATATTTGTGTTGTATACATGTAAATATATTTGTATGTATATATATATTGTCAAATATATATATATATATATTTGAATATATAGTCTGATATATATATAGACCCATGAGATTTAAATATATTATAAAATAAATTCATAATAAAAACATGAAATCATTAATTTATATAAATGTATATATAGGTTATATATTTAAGTGTATTTAAATATATTATACAAATAAAAAATATTTGAATAAATAATAATATATATATAAATATACTCTTGGGTATATAAAAACATGAAATCAAATTTGGTATAGTGGTAATGGGGTGAGTGTGTGGTGATGTTGGGGTTGGATCATTCGGGGTTCCATTCCCTCTAACTGAAGTTTTACATGGGCGGTAGGGGGAGTTTGAGGTATGCTCTAGGGAAATGGGGCGATGAGTGTGGGCGAGAAAGGGATCTTGGGAAAGGGGTACCGGATGGGAGGGGATGGAGTGGGAACTGGAGGGGTGGGGGGCTTCTTGTGTCCAGGATCCGGAGAGAGAGTGGGAATTGTAGGGGGCATGTATAGGATCGGAAGAGGGAGTGGGAACTGGAGGGGCCCTGTATCAGACTTCTGAAAAAAAACAAAAAATGAAAATTTTTAAAAATTCATCTAATTTATATGTGGTTTTCAACCACCACTAAATAGCTATTTTTAAGATTTTTATCTAAATTTAGAGGGGGTTTAAACCCCTTATAACATGGAACACAAATTAGAGGCAGTTTTAATTTCCTCTAGTTAAACTATTTCTATCATTTTTATATGAAATTTGAGGGGGCTTAAACCGACTCAAAAAAAATCATCACTAATATTATGAATACCTTACCAGTGGTTCACTACAAAAGCCTCTAACAAGACTTTGTGGGAACATTATCGGTAGTTCATGACAACCATCACTAATGTATTTAGAGGGGGTTATAACCCTCTATAATCTAAAAAATAACCCCTTCTAATCTACTGCCTTTTGTAGTGATTTTTCAATTATTGATGAGGCTTGACAAAGATAATAGGTTTATATTACCAATTTGGTACTAAGTGTAATGTAAAAAAATAATTAACACGATTTAAAGGCAAGAGTTAATAAAATCTGAGTTTAGGATTTCTGGATTGGGGAGTCCACTCAAAAGATCAAGAAACGGTGAGTTAATGTTTTTGGAAAGCCTTCCTTTCTAAATACCTTTGATTAATTTTCAAGTCCAAATTCTAGGTTACGAGAATGGGAATATAGATATTTTCCAATATAATATCCAAGTGATAGGATATTTCTAATCCAATGGTGATGGATATTGGTATTTGATAAAATAATGGGAGACTAATATAACTAATTTATTACATCATACTTGGTAATCAAGATAATGTTTAAAACTTTACTTTTAGTTTTTGTAAAAAAATGGGAAATAATTTGATTATGACATTATCCATGTGATTTATTTTAGAGAAAAATAATATTTTGACCGACACAAACATATAAGAGTGGTAGAGTCACATATGCATCATACTTTTCCAAGAACAGAAGTTTTATGTATCGGAGTCCCTGGTTCTTGTTGATCCCTATAAAAAGGAAAGTGAGTAGAACCATTCTATATTATGTAAATACATGGATGATGCATTGGATTCCCAATACCTCATGTTATCATCCATGAAAATTGAGCTCTATAATATTTACAGAGACATGGATACATATTGCATGTTGTCTTTTCTCCTTGATCTCTATCAGGAGAAATAAAAATAAAATTTGTATAAGATCTCCAAGTAACTCATTATATAAAGTCTTAGAGAGGGTCCACCAGCTAGACCACATTTTATCAAGATAATTGGATTCATTGATCATTTTGAAATTATAGGTTTAAATATACCTAAGCAATTGGTACATACATTATGTTCACCTAACTTTCTTAGAGATTAACTGGTTTTCTTGTGAATTTTAATATGAACAATAAATATAAGATTCTACAAGATCTCTTGACTCTAATTATTTTGTAAGATAAATATATAAAGCATGAAAAACTTCTAAATTTATGTATAATAATATTGAATTCAATGTGAAAAGATATGATACTAACTCCAAGTCTAAGGAACTTTTATACCACCCTTCCAAGAGGAAAAAGATGATGGAGTAGGTTAAGGAGTATGATATAGTTTTTTTTTCTTGTGTAAAGAAAACCCACTGAAGAAGAAATAAATCATTGTGAATGTGAAAAGGTAAGATTCAAGTTCATTTTTTATCGAGTTTAATCTCTCCATTTATATAAATTGAGTATTATATATAGATTTTGGTACTCACATTTATATCCAAATACAATAATCAATTAGATTCTATAAGATTACCATAGTTGGGGTGTATCTTTTTTCTAACAATAGAGAAAGACTAGTTGTAGTGGATATAGAAGACTACCATCTCACATTGCTAACTGGATTTATTTTAGTATCAAATAATTGTTATTACATTCTTAGTATGACCTAGAACATAATATTTGTGTCTAGTTTATACATGGATAGATTTGTTTTTCATGTATGGAAATAGGATTTCTACTTTTATAAAGATATCATATGTTATGGGATGGCACATCTAAATAATGTTATTTACATACTATAATATGAAAATCAAGTTTTGGTAACATATGATGATTCAAGATAACATGACTAATATCACACCCAGTTGTGGCATCATTTTATTAGTCATGTAAATGAGAAGAGTTTGAAAAAAATATCAAGAAGGGTATTTATATTATTTTTATCTGAAACCCTTGGATATATTTTTTTAATATTTACAAGTAAAAATGTCAAAATATTTATTCAAAGTAAAATTAGAAAGGGTCATAGATCTCTAATAATTAATTCATACAGATGAGTATAGACCTTTTCCAATTGAATTTGGAGATTGATACTCTTACAGTATAACTTTTACTACAAAATTTAGTATATATGGAAATTCATGCTTAATGAATTGTAAGTTTTATTCCTTTAATAAATTTAAGGAATAAAATAATGAATTATATAATCACCTTTGTAAGAAAGTAATTAAATTCTACCTAGGTTATGGTAGAGAATATATTAACCAAGAGTTCATCAATTATTTGAGGGTGTTTGGGATAATATATCCACCCACTCCTCTTTATACACCATAGTGTAATGGTATTATTTATAAGAGGAAAAAAACTTTTTAGACATGATGAGATCAATAATGAGGTATGTGTATCTTATATTATCCTTTTGGGGAATCACATTATAAACTACAACTATAATAACCCTAAATCCAGTAACCTAGACCTAGTGGTTAATTTATTACATTGGCATATATAAAAGTTGTCTAATCCTAAAGGACTAATTATTTTAGTATTCTTGTAGATGGATAAACATACATGAAAACCATTTTACATTGAGGATAAAATATAAAACATACCAATGGAAAACATTCATCATCCTTGAAATCATTCAGAGAATTATTCTTCATATTTTGGGGAAAGGAAACAATAGTAAGCTAAAATTATCAGTAAGGGTTACATACAATATAAGTTAACATTATTAGATAAGTAATAATAAATATTTAAAGGTAAATAACTGAAATCAAATTCCATTTAACCAATAACATGATTATGAAAAGAATTCATGGATAATATCAAATAAAAAATATCATGGATAATAATAATTGAAATCTCAATGAAGTAAATGATGAATATTTATGTCATGATCTCAATCATCATAATATATATACCATCAAGACCTTTCTCCAATACATTTTAAAAATATGGGTAGATATACACCAAAAACCCATTTAATTTGGTCAACTAATTTGTCTCATGAGACCTGATGATGCACTAAGGGACTGTTTATGACTAAGCCCTGCATTCCACTTTATGTCCAATTAATTCCTCATATATTGAATGATAAAGTCACTTCATAAACTATATTCCTTATTAATAAATATATGTATTGAGTAAAAAATATGGATTTATCAAGATTTTCCCCAGTCAGTCAAATACTTTTCATAATACAACACCATACATAAAAATGGAATACGGTTTAGGAAATAATCATATCCATGATAAAAATAATATCTATATTTAAGAGAAATTTAATGTACAATGATCATAATAAATAGATTATTTCAACAGAAAGTTGACAACCACAAAAATAATAAGAGATAATAGTTGACCATCTGTGTATTGGAAAAATAGGTTTTGTAATAAATAATTTTCCTTTGGAAAAATAAAGGGATTGGAAGTGTAATATTATAATAATAATTCATTAAAGATTTTTCTTTTTAAAACCATTGAAAATGTTTAGAAGAATCTAAATATTATTAAATGGTTACGGTGGTAAGAATGTTTATTATCTCCATATATGTTAAAAAAAATTACTTTTTTTAAATATAGTCGAAAATATACATTTAAAAAAACATTAGAAATATTACATTAAACCTTTAAAATTTTAAATTATAACCTAAAATATCCTTAAAATCATTTGAGTAGATAAAATTAGTTTTGTAAAATAATTTTTAAAATATGGATATGGAGGGAAAATATATTCGATTAAAAGAGAAATAAAATTAGCCTTTATTTTAATCATTTATTTTCTTGATTCAAGAATAAAATAGAATAAAATTTTTAATAAAACATGTGAAATTAATAAATATCATTATTATAAGGAAAAAATGGATTTTAGGAAGGATGTATTATAATATTCTTTCAAAGAAAATAAGCTCAATCCCAAAAATTGGGATTGTAAAACAAATTCTTACATATTTGGTAACATTTAAATTAAAGCCACTTGAAACAATAAACTTGAATTGAAACATTAATCATAATTAATAAATATTTATTCATTTTAAATACATGAAATGGTCAGTATATACATCACATAAAAGTGAATATGTGCATAATAAAAAATATGTCCCAATGGAGAGGAAATTGAGATGAAATTCTCTTGCTCACACTTCCCTTTAGTTTAACATGATTTAACCACATGTATAGTGGTTTTAACCATTTTATTAATTTATACTAGAACCATATTCATATTTATAATATCATATATGATCCTCCTATAACATCTTACCACCCGTTCGTTAATAATATTTTATTATTACCATTGTATTGGGCGTTAACTTGTTCGTTTTATCATGCATGTTTTATCACAGGGGTTATAGTTATTGTGAATAGGATATAAATAAATCATCTCAAAAATGATATTAATTTTATAAATATCATATTTTTTCATTAGATTCATTTTTAAAATCATTATTTTCATTTGAATATTGAAAATGAATCACATCACTTTGTCAAGATGGTGGGTCATATGTAAAAACGAACGACGTTGTCGTTTCTTTAATTGGTGAAAGAGTAAGGAATTAGATGATATATTAATTTGAAATATTTAATATCATTTCATATGTTTCATATATAAATTCATTATTTCCATCATTATGACTATCCATGTGAATTGGTGATTTTTAAAAAAATTATATCGGCTCACAAGGTGGTAGTCCATTGTACACACGAGCGATAACACTTTTTCTAATTTTATAAATAAGGAGATGGATAAATATTATTACATAAATGTAATAAAGTATAAGTATATGTTATATAATTTAATTATTATATTTTAATTTTTAAGACATAATTGAAGGTGTAAAAAGAATAAGTAAAAAAGAAAGAGTTTACAATTACCTTCACTTAGAAGAACCTCCTTTGGATATCTTATCGAGAACCATAGGTTTGGTCTTTTGGGAATATCAGCATATATAGAAGGTGTATAAGGATTTTATAGAGAGATTTTGGTAGGGTTTTTTCAAGATAAATTTCCTGATAGGAGTGAATAAGTGAGGGGAGGGGTTCCCTTTTATAACTGATGAGTGGATTTTTTGTAAATACCCAAAACTATTCAATAATGGGAAGACACTCTCAACTTAAGTGACTAAAAAATTGACAAATAATAGGTTTTATGGAATATAAGGTTTAGAAACACCTCTAAAACAAAAAATAAACATGTTTTAAACATATTATTCACATTACCTCTAAGGTTACTTAATTTTACCATTTGAGATTTCACCACGGTAAATAATGTTTTTTAAACTAGGTAATTTATCCTTTAAGACTAAAAATAAAATGAGCCTTATTAGATAATTTGGACCCAATTATTCTAAATATTAAATTCAATTTATCAAATAATAATTATATGTGTGTAGAAAATTAATTTTAACACAAACACATGTAACGCACAAAACCCAATTTTAACCTTAACCGTAATAATTAAGTTTTTATTGTTTTTACTATTCATTATAACCAAAAAACAAGTTTTACTTATTTAATAATATTAATTATGCTGGTTACAAATATTTAATCTATTTTATCAAATTCAATTCACATAATTTAAAAAAATTTATTTAAAATCAAACCCGTAATCACGATGAAAAAATAGTTTTTCAATAAATGAATTTTTCAAGCATTAGATGATCTTAAATTAATTATATGAAAAGTAATCATAATTATATGGATTTAAATTTATATATTTAGATATATAATATATAAATTTAATTTAAATAATTCATCATTAATGATTATTTTAATTAAGTTAAAAGGATAGAGATTATTCCTTTTTTTAAAAATTATAGTTTCTAAAAAAACTAATTTCTAAAAAATTCCCATGTTTTCTTCCAAATGAAATTATATTTTATTTATATAAAATTTTTAGTTAATAGATTTTTAATTATAAATATTATTACACATTATTATACATAAAATAATTAAAAATTAAATAATATATTTTTTATTATTCACAAAAGCTTATTTCTAAGGGAAATTTTGAAAAAAAATCATTCTAGGATTATTTTGACCAAGTCAATTCAAAATAAATATTCATACAACAAAATTAGTTTTTTTGTTCCATGAAATAATAAAATATTCATTTTATTATACTTTTATTAAAATATATTGTTCACCTACTAAAATTGATTCTTGTGTGTAACATTCTTCCCTCTGATAAAAATTTCTTCCTCAAACTTTTCATGGATATTACCTTCTAAACACATTTGGGTGGTTCTTCTTCATAACCTCCTCTAGTTCCCAAATTACTTCCTCCATTTTATGATTTCCCCAAATTACCTTTAACAATAAATAAATCTAATTACTCAATACTTTATATCTAGTGTTAAGAATCTTAATAGGATCTTCACAGTAAGATATATTAGGTTGGAATTCTATTTCTTCAGAGGTGATCACATGCATTGGGTATGGAATATACTTCGTTAAAAATGATATATGGAACACATCATGTATGTTATAGATTCTTGGTGTAATTTATAATTAGTAATCCTTATCTACAATCATTTCAAAAAATTTAAAGGTTCTAATATACCTAGATCTCAGTTTACCCTTCTTACAGAACCTTATGACACCCTTCCATAGAGATACATTCATGAAAATAATATCTCCTACTCAAAATTATAAATATTTCCTCTAATTATTGACATAACTCATTTTCCTACTTTGAACTTATTTAATACAATCTATAGTAGTATTTACATTTTTCATTTTCTCGTCAATATTTTTTGGTCCTATAAGTTTCCTTTCACGAACTTCATCCCAAAAAGTTGGATTATGACATATCTTTCCATATAATGCTTCATATGATGCTAATGGAATACTTGAATGGAATCTATTTTTATAGTAAAACTCTACCAAAGGAAAATAATGATCCAACATACCTTCAAATTCAGGTGATCATGAACTCAACATGTATTCCAATGTTTGAATAGTACTTTCAGAATATCCATCAGTATAAGAAAGATAGGTGGTACTCAAATGAAGCTTAGTATCAAGAGCCTTCTAATAAATCCCCTATAAATTTGATGTAAAATTGAGATCATGATTAAACAATAATAAAATAATTTATCTATGAATTCTTACACCTTCATTAATATAGAACCCTATGAGGCACTCAAGAGGTAAATATTATATTATAATGAGGAAATGTGTAAATTTGGTAAGGTGAAAAAAATAAACCTTATTTCATATTCCTTCTATGAGTATTTGGTGATCCTATAGAAAATTTCTAGTATTATCATCCCATTTCTACATAGTAATATGTAGAGGTTTCATGACTCCTATTGGATATTGTATATTAGCCTTCACCTATTGACAAACCAAGTATCTTAATACATATTCATCAATTTCCTGCTTCATATTATCCCACCAAAAATTTTCCCTCAAATCCTTATACATATTGGTTCTACCATGATATATATATAAATTTGATCTATTCGAATCATCCAAAATTTTCCTTTTTAGATGAGGTGTAGTTGGAACACATAATCACTTTCAAAATTTCAAAACATCATCTTCACAAAAAAAAAGTGATAATTTCTCATCATTCACATATTTAATTTTTATTTGAAGATTCTCATCATCAAATTGGAAAATTTTATATTTTAAAATAAATATGGTTTTTTAATCCTTTTAAAAGGGAGTGGTGCCCCCCTTCCTTAATAATTCCCATATCCATGTTTACTAGATCCATGAACATAGGATCCATCTCAATCCTTATTTTGGTTGGAACTCCATGATCTTTCCAACTCAAAGAATCTACTACATTATTTTCCTTCCATGGGTGGTAGTGTATTGAACAATCATAATCCTTGATTATCTTGAGCCATATCCTTTTCCTCATGTTGAATAATTTTTGTGAAAATCTATATTTTAGGATCTTATCATCAGTTTCATATCTTTCACCATGGATATAATTTCTCTATATCTTCCAAGAATAGATTATAACTACCAAATCAATGTCATGGGTTGGCTAGTGTTTTCATGAGACTTTAACTACCTTGATACATATTTAATAACATTATCATTTTGCATAAGTACACAACCAATTATATTCTTTAATGCATCATTATAGATTAAAAATCCATCATTTCTTTATGTTAGAGTCAAAATTAGAGTATTTACCAATATCCAATTCAATTATTCACATTAATTTTTCCTTATGAACTTAATATCTTTACATGTATGCTTGGTTAATAGTTGAGTCAATCAGGACAAATTATGAATAAATCAATGATAGTAACCTTCTAAAGCAATTAAACTACATACCTTAGTTATTTTCATTTTTATAGTATATTATCTAACTACCTTTATCTTTACAAGATTAATTGAGATTCTATCATTGGAGAAAATATGGACAAGAAAAAAACTACTTAAAGACATAATTCACACTTGTTAAATTTCTCGTATAACACTTTTCTTCTAAGAGTCTAAAGAATTATCTGTAATTGATTCTCATGGTCCTCATAGCTCTAATAATACATTAGTGTGTCATCAATTAAAACAAAAATGAAATTATCAATGTATTCCTTGAATAATTTTTTCATTAGATCCATAAAAATCGATGGTTCATTAGTCTATCCAATTGAAATTATTGTAAACTGGTAATGTCCATACCTTATTTAGAACATTTTCTTCATAATTTCTTCCTTCTTTACCCACAGATGATGATACCCAAAATGAAGTTAAATATTTGAAAAATATTGAGATCTATGAAGTTGATCTAATAAGTCATAAATGAGAGGTATATGATAATTTTTATTTATCATATTAAAATTTATTTCCCTATAATTATTGTGCAACCTCATAGATCTATATTTCTTATTAATGAAAAGAATAGGGTATCTTCAATATAAAAACTAGGGAAAATAAATACCTTATCAAACAACTCATCTAGTTTTTTCTTAAACTCCACTAATTCCACAGTGTCCATTCTATAGGGATTCTTTGATATAGGTCTTACAGTAGGGATTAAATCAACAAAAAACTCGACTTCATGCTCTGGTGGATATCTAGATAATTACTCAAGAAATACATTAACGTATTCTTATATAAAAGGTACATAATTAATTTCAATAATACCTTTTTCTATCGATATATTTTTCTCTTATTCACCAAGAATATTATTTAAAAGTAATAATAGGGGTGCATCTATACATGAGTCAGATGATAAATTCTCTAATCTAAAGATAATGAATTCCATATCTTCATCATATATTGTAATTTCTTTCTCCGGGTAATAAACTTTTTAAACATATATTTAAAGTTATTTCATACCAAGGATTATATAAAATTAAACCATATGTATGATAATAAATTTCACAAATAGGGAATGTTTATGTAGCATGATGGGAAGTTCCTGACACATCTTTGTTGTAGTGAGATTTATAATATGATTTTTTAATGAAAACTCCCTTATTAAGTTTCTAGGGAAATATATAATTTTTTTGGAAAACATGGAATATATAAAAGAGTTAAATAATCTATTATAAAATAAAAAATATATATCTAAATTTGAGGCTATTATTAAATTTTCTACCACCACATATTTGGTAACTTTGACCTTAGCTATAGTGATCACATATATTTGTCATTCTCCCCTTATACTTTTCTATGGTAAGTTCTCTTGATACTTGGGAGATTAGTTTGAATAATTGCCCATTTACATACAATTTAATCCCCCAAAATATCTTTTCAACGAACTTAATCCATTCCTTAGATAACATAAGATAAGTATTCCCACTAAATGATGGGGACTTCTATCACATGAAGTGATCCAATGCAAGAGAATAATATTATGGAACAATAGTTTTCTACATTAGTGAAAGGTTATACATCATAATATGAGTGATTTATCTCAATATAGCCATGATCTGAAAAACTCCAACACCAGTTGTATTGTATACTTAGCAAGGAATTTTATACATTGTCCATGGGTACTAATAAAATTCGTTATGACAAGAACCATTTCTAAACAATATAATATACTAAATTAGTTCATAATACTATTAATTTTAAATCATAATATATAATTCTAAATTATATGTAACACTTAACATAATTTTAATCTTTATTCATTTATTTATCATGAAATCTTAAACATAGTTTCTTTAGGGATATATTTATTTTCAAATCAATCATAATGGTTTGTAAAGAAAATTTTAATTATTCAAATCATATCCCCAAAGAATATCAAACTAGGTGTGGAGTGAGACCTATTTATTTGAACCAAGTGATGATCGATTAAAATCTCAAGGTGTCCTTTTTTATGTTATTACCCCTAGGTACACCTATGCCAGAGCCACATCCACTTTTATTATCCAAAAATAGATTAAATTTCTTAGAAAAACCACATTATCTCTTCCTTACTAAAAAATTTGGATATTCTTATATACTTATCCTTAAAGTCTATCGTGGGGTTATTTTCTCTAATCTATGGTTTCTTAAATATAGTTCTCAAGGTTTCTACTAAACTTCCTATGATACCAACTATGACAACTCCAAATCCAGTACCTTATATCCTATGAATAATTTATTATATTGGCATAGATACAGGGGGTATAATATTTAAGGACTGATCAGTTTAGTAGTCTTAGAGATCCATATACATACATGATACCCATTTTACATTAGGGATAAAATATAAAACATATCAAATGAATAAAAATTGGCATCTATGAAATCATTCAAGGAATTATTCTTTATATACTAGGGAAAGAAACAAAATAAGGGTGAGATCAAATTCTCATTAAGTGTTACATATAGTGGAATCTATCATGATTAGATAATGAATAATCAATATGATAAGGTAAATGACTGAAATCACATTCTATTTAATCAATAACTTGAGAATGAAATGTGTCCACACATAATATAAAAGAAAAAATATCATGGATAATAATAACTAAATTTCAAATAAACAAAATGATTAATATTAGATGTAATGATATCATAAATTATGATGTATATACTATCAAGACCTTTCACCAAGACAGTTTAAAACTATTGGTTGGTATACACCAAAAACTCATTTAATTTGGACGACTAATTTGTCTCGTAAGACCTATCAATGCATCAAGGGAATATCTATAATCGTTCCCCACCCATCACTATATTTATAATGAATTCCATGTATATTAAATGATCAATTAAATTTATAAACAATATTCTTTATTAATAAATACCCATATTGAGTAAAAAATTAATTATTTATCAATATTTTCCCCAATCAATTAAATAACAAAGATAAAAAACACTATACGTATAAATGGTATAAAGTTTAGGAAATAATAATATCCATGATACAAATAATATGGATATTTAGTAAAAATATAATATATAATTACTAAATAAATTTAATTTTTAAATAGAAATTTAATAACCACATAATTAATAAGAGATAATAGATGATCATTGATTCATCGGGAATATAATTTTTGTTATAAAATCTTCTATTTTATAAGAATAAATGGAATGGATGTAAAATATTAAAATAAGATATCATTAAATATAATTCTTTTTAAATATATTTAAAATGAGTCAAGGAAGTTAAATATCATAAAATTTTTAAGACTAAAGGAAAGTCCATTATCCTCGTATACATTAAAAACATTACTTTTGTCTTCTTATAAAGATAGTAAAAAATTTACCTTTCAAAAAAAATTCAAAATATTTCATTAAAATATTAAAAAAATTCAAGGATAACTTAAAATATCCTTGGAAAATAATTTTAGTAAATAGAAGGAATTTTTTAAAATAATTTTGAAAATATAGACATGGAAGAGAAATATATCAGATTAAAATAGAAATAAAATTGATTTTTCATTTTAAAAATTATTTAGTTGATTAAAGTAAAAAAGAGAGGAAAAGTAATAATAAAATATTGAAACTCCATAAACATCCATGTTATAGGGAAATAAATGGATTTTATTAAGAATTGATTATAACATTCCTTCAAAGAAAATAAGATCAAACCCAAAAATTGAGATTGTAAAACAAATTCTTACCAATTTGGTAAATATTAAATTGCAAACTCTTAAAAGAATAAAAATTAATTGAATCATTAATAATTATGAATAAATATTTAATCATATTAAATACATAAAATTAGTAGTATATACCCCACATAAAAGTGAATATGTGCATAATAAAAAATATGTTCTAATGGAGAAGAAATTGAGATGAACTTCCCTTACCTCACGCATCCCTTTAGGTGAATACTGTTTAAACTCATATATAGTGGTTTTAAGTATGTTATTAATTTATAATATAACCACATTAATATTTATAATAAAATATATTATCCACTTATAACATCTTACCATATGTCTGTTAGTAATATTTCATTATTACCATTGTTTCGAGTGTTAATTACTTTGTTTTCTCATGCATGTTTTGTCATGAAAGTTATGATTATTATGAAAAAAATATAGATAAATCATATACAGAATAATATTAATTTTATAAATATCATATTATTCAGTATATAACCTTTTATTATCATTCTTTAAATTGGATCATGGAAAAAGAATAGCATCGCTTTGTGGAGATGGTAGGTTGTACGTACGAATGAGCAACATTATCACCTATTTAACACGTTAAAGGGTAAGAAATTATATAATATATTAATTTTAAATAATTAATATCATGTCATATGCATCATATATATTCATTATTTTTATCATTAGAACTATAAATGTAATTGGGGGGTGGAAAAGAATTACATCGGTTCGTGAGGTGGTCGTTTGTTGTACACGAGAGCAATAGATTTGTTTCCCATTTAATAGAGAATGAGGTAGATAAATATTATTCCATAAATATAAAAAAAATGTTAGTATATTTGAGATATTTTTTTATTCTATTGTAATTTTTAATTCATAATTGAAGGATTAAAAATAAGAATTAAAAAAACAGCGTAGTGAATAAAATTACCTTCTCTTAAAAGAACCTCCTTTGGATCTCTTATTAAAGACCCTAGGGTTTTCATTTTGGGAAGAAATTTAGATCTATAATGTGTATAAAGATATTATGTAGACTTTGTTTAGGTATTGGTCAATCTAAATGGCTTGATAGGTGTGAATAAGTGAGGGAGTGGGTTCCTTTTTATAATTGAGGAGTGTTGTTTTTGTAAATACCCAAAACTATTCAATAATGGGAAGTCAACCTCAACCCAAATGCCTCAAAAATTGATAAAAATATTATTTAGGGATGATAAGTTCTATAAAAATATCCACAAATAAAAATAAAAAAGTTAATTCCTTTACATCTAAGGTTATTTAATTTTACCATTTGAGTTTTCATCATATTAATCAATATGTTTAACCTAGGTAATTTATCAGTTAAGAATAAAAATAAAATGAAAATTATTATAAAATTAAACACATACATTATAAATATGTAATATAATTTATCAAATAAAAACTCTATGTTTTTTTAAATTAATTTTAACACAAACGCATGTAATGCGCAAAACCTCGATTTAACCTTAGCTGTGGTAATTAATTTTTTACTGTTTTTACTATTTATTGTGACCAAAAAATAAGTTTCCATTATTAAATTATATTAATTATTATTATTAAAAATATTTAATCCATTTTCTTAAATTCAATTCTTATAAGTGTTATAATATAATTTAAAATTAAACCCATAATCCCGATGAAAAAGTGATTTTTCAAGAAATGCATCTTTCAAACATAAGATGATCTTACATTAAATATATTCATAATTATTATTATTATATTGATTTAAATTAATAAAATTATATTTATAATATGTATATCTAATTTAAATCATTCATCATTAAATATTATTTTAATTAATTAAAATTGATAGACATTATGCCTTTTTAAACAATAATATTTTCAAAAAAAATCAAAAAAATACCCCTTTTACCTCTAAATGATCTTATATTTATAAAATATTGATAGTTAATATTTTTTTCAATTATAAATATTATTAAAAATTATTATAAATAAAATGATTAATATTTAAATACTTCATTTTAAATTAGTCATGAAATCTTATTTCTAAGGAAAAGTTTCAAAACATCATTCTAGGATTATTTTGACCAAGTAGGCTCAAAATCAATATTCATTATATCAAATTATAATTTTTTACATAAAATATTAAAATGTAAATTTTATTATAGTTTTATTAAAATATAATTTTCACTTACTAAAATTGAGGCTTGGTTTTTATAATATTAAACATACTAAACTGAGTTCCAACTAAAGTAGTAAGAGAAATTTCATATGAATTATTGTTTGGGAAGAAATTTTTTTGTCACATATTTGTGTATGGGGATGAAATAATTTTGTTAAATTTATTCTTATAAATAATTTAGAAACATGATACATGAATTTAATCTTTATAATGTATCATAAATAATGATATTATCTATACAATCCCTTATATAAAAATGTTATGGACGAAAAATGTCTCACCTTTCTTGAAAGGGAACAAATCTATAAAGGATATACTTGGGGAAAGGTACACTTCAATAAAGTTAAAAATTAGGATGTTGAAGAGTTGGAACTGTAAAAAATATCAAAGATCCTAGCGGAAGACTTTATTCGAGATACACGAGTACTATATAAGATAACTGAAGATGTTAGAGAACCAGAGAGATATGGTTTTCTAGTCATCAAGGAAGATTATGCATTATTAGCTGAAAATAATGAACCTATTTCCTATAAGGATGCAGTAAGAAACTTAGAATTTAAAATTTGGAATAAATCCATGAATTATAAAATATATTACATATACCAAAACCAATTTTTGATTTTTGTAGATCCTCTTATTGATATAAAGTATGTTGGATGAAAATTATTATTGAAGAAGAAATTGGAGATGTATGGAAATTTTAGTACCTATAAAGAACAATTGGTTTATAAATAATTTAATAAACATTAATGAATAGACTATAATGAAACCCTTTCACCATTTTATATGATTAAATCCATTATAATATTGATTTATATAGTATTTTAACATGATTATGAGATTTAGGAAATGGATTTCAAGATAGCATTCCTTAAAGGAGACCTTGTGGAAGATGTATATATGAAAAAACCAAAAGGGTTCATAACACCAAAGGATGTCAATATAGTTTATAATTTATAAAGATCCATTTATGGGTTTAATAAAGTATAAATAACATGGAATATTAAATTTTATGAGGCTATAATAGAATTTATTTTCACAAATAGTGAATGTGAGCCATATTTCAACAACAGGTTTAGTGGGAGTGAAGTTGTTTACTTACTAGTATATGTTGATAATATATTAATTATTGGAAATGAGATTTTAGTGTAATAATAAATTAAGAAATGGTTAAAAATGATTCTCCATGAAAGACTTGTGTGGATTGGACTATATTCTAGGGATCAAGATTCAACATGATATATCTATAAGGTTTTTTGGATTAAGTTATAGTACAGACATTGACAAGGTGTTGAAGAGATTCAATATAGAACAATACAAGAGTGGATTGGTTTAAGTGTCACATGGTATACATGTTTTCAAGAAAATTTATCCTCAAACATGATATAAATAGAATGAATAAGTATAATCCCTTACACATTTGTGATTAGATATGTCATATATCCTATGTTATGTACCAAGCGTGATATTGACTACACCTTGATCATGGTAGAAAGATATCAATCAGACCTAGGAGAGCCACATTGTAACCTAAGTAATACAAAGGATATGTTTCAGATGTATATAGGAGATAACGAACTAGTTATCAGGGGATACACATATGTTAGTTTCTAGATATATCAAAAATATATAAAATTGTAATCAGGATATGTGTTCTACCATAATAGAGGGGTCATTAAATGGAAGAGTTCTAATCAGACCATAGTATCCTATTCTATATTGAATTTTGAGTATATAACATCTTTTGATGTAGAAAAATAAGCAATGTGGATATTAAACTTCATCTACGATCTTTATATGGTACCTAGCAGGAAATATGTAATTATAAGGATTCAGCCTTAAACAATCTGTAAATTATATCTTTAGATAGTAATTCATTTTATTTTATTATATAATATATTTTCAGTTTTTAGTTTTATATAATTATGTAATATCCTATATAAAATTATATATTACATCATATAGTGGATACTTCCATTCATTATCTATTTTTCCCACAATACAAAACTTTTAAGATATAAGAATTTTTATTTCCATGACATATTTTCACAATTTTCATCTTGGCCTCATCCCTATCCCTAATAACCCTTAAAACTCTATGAAATGTTTTTTAAAACATGTTATGATATCAAAAATCTCAGCAAGGGATGTATAAAAAGAAATCAAGAAACTTGTAAGTCTATGAAAACTCATAAACATTTTCTTTTTGCAAAATAAACTTTGTTCTCAAAATAAACATTTTCTTACCCAAGAAATCAACTTCTCATCACAAATATTTCCATGAAACATTTCATGAGAAATATTAAATGAAAAATTAGAATCATAAAGTTTTCTTTGAAATCATGAAAACCCATGAAAACTTTTTCACAAATTTATACAATTCACCCTTAATAAGTAGCATGTATTTTTCATTAGACATTTATCTTACCTTGAAAAAAGCATAATATTTATATAAAAACACATATAATTCATATATAAATCATTTAGGTTACTTTGAAAATCATTTTCATATCACTCTTATATTCACTCTTACAAATACCTAATTCATTGGAGATCTATATTGGGCTCACCTGTTCTGGGTTTATAATAAAACCACTCATCCTAGTTATTTAACAGCACCACCCATCCTTGGTTTAAAATGGGACCACCCATAAATAGTTTATAACATAACCACCCTTCATCATATACAATTCTTGATAACCACAACATAATCATAACACATCAAATATTGACTAAAAATACTCTTTCCACCTATAAGAAAAACATTTCCTAATATCAAAATATCCATACCATTTAAAACCATTTTTGAAAAAACCCATAACAAAGGGATAATGTTATTTTATTTCAATAATACTTGAAAGACTTTAAAGGAATCTAAACATAAAATAATGTTTATAGCAGCAATAAAAATGGTTGTCATTGTATACATTAAAATGGAACATTCTTTTTTACTTTTATATATAAAGTCAAAAAAAATCATATGAAATATGTAAAAAGATTACTTTTCAAAAGCATAGAAGGATAGTAAAAGTGGAATAAAATTTCCTTTATAATTTATCCATGTCTATATAAATACATCAATAAAATAATTTTAAAAATATCAATATGAAATAACAATACTTAAAAAATAATCTTTAAAACATTTAAAATGAGGTTTTAAAAGTAAAGTGTCCCTTACCTAGAGTTTGACTCATCATGTATATTCCTTATATTCCTAAATAATAAACTTATGCTAACTATTTAATTTATTAATAATTTTTTTCAAGTTTATTATTCCTTTTCTTTTATCTATTTCCATGTCATATATAATCAATTTAGTTCATGTTGGATGTTTTGAAGATATTCAGCTTATATGTTCAGAATGACATTGAAATTTTGAATGTGTTCAGAGTTCATTATTCCATAATATCCAGAATAATATTAATAAAATAATTATAATTTTTTTACATTAATTATAATTTTAAAATCAACCATGAATTATGGTTATGAAAAATTAATTATGTTACAATTGTGGACATGGTTGGTCATACATATGCATGTATAACGTTTCCATTTTTCAAAGAACACGGCAAAAAGAAAGTAAGTATAATATTATATTTAAATAATGATTATTATATAATAAATATAATATTATTTATTTAAATGAACTTATATATAGTATCCATGTGATGTGTTCATGAAAAATAATCACATCGCTTCATGGAAATGGTAATCCACACATATGTACGAACGGCGTTATCATTTTTCAATGGATGGAAAGTTAAGAAAGTGGATGATATATTATATTTAAATAATTATAAATATTTCATTAATATCATATATATATATATATATATTAAATCTATCATTATAACCATCAGTGAGATGCAGTGATAGAAATCGAATTATATCAGTTTGCGAGGCGGTAGTCCACCGTACACACAAACGATGCTTTGGTTTCACATTTAATGGAATAAGTATATGGATATAGGTTCTTCCAAAAAAATAAAAATATATAAGTATATTTAATATACTTTTTCTATTATTTCATCATGTTTAAAGAATATTTTAAGGAGGTATAATAAGAAATAAAACAAAAAATCTAGGTTAAGAACTTTACCTCTTCTTCGGACAACCTCTTTAAGATTATACCTAAAGCCTTACTAGGTTGTTTTTTATCAAAACAGGTAATATAGGGAATGGGGAGGGATATAAGGAAAAAAAATTGTTATTTTCTAAGATATAGTTCTTAAAATGTGTGAGGTATAGATTAGAGTAGTTTCCATTTTATAAATGAGGGGAGGGTCTCTCTTGGAACTTCTTAAAGTATTAAATTAATATAAATTAATTATCATGGAAAAATGGATCAAATTGATCAATTTAGAATATATAATGAGTATTATTCAAAATATTATCTTCCAATAAAATTTTTGAAAATTTTAGGATATCATTTCATCCTTATCTCTTTGTTTTAACCCCCAGTTAACCCTTTTGACAATTACTATGATATCAACGTTTTTTACTCTTTATGGGTCAAGAAAGCTACTATAAAAGAAAAAATGAACAATAAATTAACCAAATTTGATATTTTAAACCATATTCCATTCACTTTGATTAATATAATATTGTTTTGGAATTTTAAATCATTTAATAAAATATTTTTTATTATAAAATAACATTAATGTCAATTTTTGAATTATTCAATAATTTGACTTTGAAGAAAAATATGAAAATAATGGAATTATAATTTAATCTGTTAATACATCCCGAATATGATATTTGTGTCTAAAAAATTCATGGGATTTTATAAATCACTTATAAAATATAACATTTATATTTTTTTAAATCATTTACATTATTTTTCTACTCCTTGCACAAGCATTGAGTCAGCATTGTATAAGCACTTAAGGTAATTATTTCATAACTAAAAATTAAAAAAATACAATGACAAAAACCATTAATTTACATATCAAAGACATATTTATTACTGAACATAAGTTTTTTTATCCATTTCACAAAATATTATAGATATTAAAAGTAAAAGAGTGACACTTTTGACTTTATCCTTTACTTAAATATTATAAAAGTAAAAATCAAGGATAAATGAAAAAATAGTCATATTTTAGAAGTTTGGATGATTATATATGAAATAGAATAATTAAATTAAATAAATAAAAGTATTTTAATGATTTTTAATTCTTATCACATTAGTTTTAACCCTAATGAACCCATTTTACCTTTACATGGTGACAAAAATTTACTATAGCAACTATTCATAATGGAAAAAAATAAAGGGCAGTATATATGAAATTTGGGATTTATGATTAAAAATGTGTAATCCTTTATTTAATAATAAATTTCTATAAGTGTAGGAATTTAATTTAAAATTAAACCCACAAAATGTGATAAAAATGGATTTTTAGAAAAATTCCTTTTAAGTAAAAAAAATATACAAAATTCAAGAATAAAATTCATTAAAAAGACCATAATTATATTATTTTTAATAAAAATCAACTAATTAAATTTTAAAACTAATCCAAAATAAAATTTTACTTTTTAAACACTTAAAAAGAAAAGCAGTCTCTAATGAAATCGGTATTTTCACTATTCATTCAAAAACAATCTTTTTAAAAAATTCTCAAAAATTAACCCTAAGTTAATTTTGATATACTTATTTAAAAAATGAAATTTAATTTTTTAAAATTCTAATTCTAAAATTTAAAAATTGAGCCTATAAATAAAACTATATAGTATATGTAAACAAATTTTGTATGAATAAAACTGTTTCTTTTTTGACTGGAAAATTACTAAATATTATTATAATAAATATAACTCTATAAAATATAATTAATGAATATTAATAAGAGTTTAAAATGTTTTATTATAAAATTAACTTGGTTGTTAAATTATTTCTCCTTTTTGGAAATTGAGTCCTCAAAATTTTATTCATTACTTAAACAAGTGGGGATATTTTTCCTTCATAGAATTTTTAGATTCTATTAATGCTTCTTCATTAATTTTTTTCACAAAACCTTAACATGATGAATTACTTAATTCCAAAATAGTTTATATATATAGTCACTAATTTTTAATGGTTATTCCACATAATAAATTCTTTCTTTTAACTGAACTACTTTAGGTCTCAAAACATTAGATGCGTCCGACAAATATTTTCTTAACAACGAAACATGAAATACACCATCTACCAAAGATAAACTCGGAAACTAGACCACTCGATAATAAAATGATCCAATTTTATCTATTATTCCATATAGTTGAATGATACACAGTCTTAAATTTTCCTTTTTACCAAAACACATTACACTTTTCCATAGAGAAACTTTAAGAAAAGCATTTTCACAAGCCTTGAAATTAATATCATTCCTATGGTTATCCACATAACTTTTTTTCCTAATCTAACCTAGCCTCAAGTGATGATAAATCATGTTCACATAATCGTCCATTTCATCTACCAATTATGGTCTTGACAAATTTATTTCCCTAAATTTATCCCAAAAAGATGGAGTCTGACACCTCATTCAATATAAATCCTCAAAAGGTGACATTTGTATACTAAAATTAAAATTGTTATTATAATAAAATTAAACTAATGAAATATATTGATCATATCCTCTCTATAAATCCATTTAATAAGATTTAATCATGTATTTTATATCCTAAGTTGTTACTCTGACTTCCCATTATATTAAGAATAAAAATTTGTACTGAAATTTAATTTTATACCCAAAGACTTTGGAAGTAATTTCTAGAAATTTTAGGTGAATCTAGGATCATGATCAGATACAATGTAAATAGTCACTCCATGTAATCTAATTATCTATTTAACATAAATTTTAGAAATTTTATCTAAATATATATTATCTCAAATGGGAATAAAATTAGCATATTTAGTTAATCGATCAACAATTACCCAAATCACATTATTACCACAAGATATTTTTAGTAATACCACCTAGAAATCCATATATATATTCTTCTATTTTCATTTAGGAACTATCAAAGGATTAATAATCCCATTTTTAATTTTAATTCTTATTTAATTAATTGACAAGTAAAAAAATTCATAGTAAAATTGGAAATATATTTCTTTATTCTTTCCCACTAGAAATGGTCCTGAAGCTCACTATAAATTTTTGTTCTTACATGATGAATCGAAAATATAGATCTATGAGCCTCTGTCAATTATTAATTCTTCAAATAGGTTTTACATTAAATATATAACCTTTTTAAATCTCAAAACACCTTCTTTTTCAATATTAAAATCTGTAAACTTACCTTTCTTAATCAATTTTAACTTTTCCTATAAAACACTCTCTTCCTTTTAGGATTTCTTAATCCTCTCCAACAAGGATGATTTTACTGACACCTATAAAAATAGAGGTATTTCCTAAATGTATAATTTCTAAGATAACATCCATTAAATCATTAACCAACAGATCATGTTTTAGATGTTTCATAGTTAATGGTACATTATCTTTCTGAATCAAAGAATCAACTACTCTATTTTCTTTACCAATATGGTAATGAATTGTACAACTATAATCCTTTATCAATTCTATACATATCTTATGTCTTATATTTAACAAATTATGATTGAATATATACTTATAACTCTAATGTTCTATATATATTTCACACTTTACTTCATATAAACGATGTCTTGAAATTTTTAATGTAAATTGTATATCCTTCAATTCAAGTTTATGTGTTGGATAATTTTTCTCATGATTTTTTAATTGATATAAATAATAAGAAATTTTTTAATCATTCTGTCTTAAAATACAACCCATTCCCTTCAATGAAGCAAAATTGTATATGATAAATTCACCATTTCTAGATGAAATAGACAAAACTGGATCATTCACAAGTCTTCTTTTTAATTCCTAGAAATATTCATCACATTCTTTTATCCATATGAACCTAAGACCTTTTCATGTTAAAGTGGTTAGTGGGCTAGATAATGGCGAAATTTTTTTGACAAATTATCTATAATATTTTACTAATTCAAGGAAACTATGAATCTCAGTAACATTTTTAGGTCTTGTCCATTCATCATCCACTTTTTTTAGCAAGATTAATAGTAATACTATATTTATTTATGATATGTAAAATTAATAAACTCTTATCTAACAAAAATTAAAATTTTCTAAATTTTCTATATAACTTATTTTCTTTAAAGGTTTTTATAATAATCCTTATATTTTTTTTATGATCCTCGTGACTTATAAAATAAACCAAAATATCATCAATAAATAAAACCATAAACTTATCCAAATATTCTTGTAAAATTCTATTCATAAGATCTCTAAATACAACTGGATCATTTTTTAACCCAAAGGGGTTAAAAACAAACTAATAATGCCCATACCTAGTATAAAACAATTCCTTAGGGATTCCATCCACTTTCACCTTTAGCTGATGGTACCCAGACCAGAGATCAACCTTTGAAAAATATTGATCTCCCAAGAGAACGTCAAATGATTCATCAATATGAGTAAATATATACTTATTTAAAATATTGATTTTAATAAAATTTCTATAATCAATGAAAAGATTCATGGAAGTGTAAATCTTTTTAACAAAAAAAACTAGAGCACCTCATAGTGAAGTGAAAGGATGAATAAAACCTTTATCAAGAAATTATTTTAACTGTTTTTTCAATTCTAAAAGTTCTACTTCAACCATTTGATAAGGGGGTTTAAAAATCAAATTAGCATCAATTAATAAGTCAATAATAAACTCAACTTCCCGATTAGGTATAATACTTGGTAACATGTTAAGAAAAAACATTTATATATTCTTTTACTACCAATATATCATTGATATGAATAGTTCCCTTATCTTCAATAATATAAGCAAGGTAACATTCATTTCAATCGCCTAAAAATTTATCTGCTTCTAGATATGTTACCAAAGGAATAAACTCATTCATATATACATACTAAAACTCATTTCAAAAAATATCTTTGGTTTTTAAATCTATCTTAGAATGATAAACTAAAAACCAATCCATACCCAAAAAATAACAATTCTATAATAATAAATATAAAAATTCTTATAGGGAGAACCCTTACCCATATAATAATAAGAATTTATTTATAAATTATTGTTTCCTTAATACTAACCCAATATATTTTTACCAAAAGTCTTGAGTTTATCACTTAAGGTGAAATTTTCATTTTACTTGTAAATTTATCATAAATGAAATAATGTGTAGACTATGAATCAAACAAGAAATTAGACTAATTTGAATAAAAAATTAATGTACATGTTACCACTTTATTTGATATCCTAGAATCCCCTAAAGTGGTTTCAAAGGATTTTATCACACCCTTATGATTATATTCTTGTTTCTTCACATCATTATTTCCCTTATTCAGACACTCATAGATATAATAACTTATCTCCTTATATTAACTCCTTACTACTTTCTTATAAAAATTGGTCTTATCACTACCAAGATATTTTTCTTCACAATCATGAGCCATATTCCCAAACTTACCACATCGAAATAACTACCCATATTTCATAAGACATTCCCCAGGGTGATTTTTCCTATAATTATCACAAACTAGAAACTTTATTTTCTTACCTTTAGGTTTCATTAATGTATTATTTCCCATTTAATTCCATGTGGAAATTTTTTATTTTTATTTCCATGGAATATATGATCATTGAAAATCTCAATTTCTAACTTCTTGAAAAATTGAATAAGTTTCTCATAAATTTTTAATTTATGGGAATCCATTAACCTTCAATATATTTGATTCAACCCTAAGTGAAAATGATTAATTTTACTATCAAGATCCCAAATAAAATTTGGTTCATACCTTTCCAATATGGTGAATTTTTTTTCATACTTAGCCATTTAATCTTCCTCCTTTTACCTCAAATCCAAGAATTTATTTTTCATCATAAGTCGAATAGCCTTTTGAAAATATTTCTCAAGGAAAATATTCTTAAATAAATTTTTTTCCATAGAATCAATCTCTTATATTTCTCTATTATTCCTAACCCTTGACCATTATTGATCATATTCACCTTCAAAACATTAAATAACAAGATTTTCCTTTTGATGATCTGAATAACCTATGAATTTGAATATCATTTCTAAGGGATGAATCTATCCTTAAAATATCACTGAGTCATAAGTTCTACTAAATTATAGAGAGTATTATCTCATAAAATGTTCCTTTATTTTCATGTTTCTCTATGGAAGATCTAGTTTCTCTATATTATGGATACCACCACCATTTATATATAAACCCTGGCTTTTTATATATGGATATCACATCTTTTTAGATCAATATTCAATTCATTACAGAAACACAGGCCAAAGGACCATAATATTTTAGTGCCTTTGGAAACTTGGAACAAAATCTTCTTAATTTAGAGAAAGGTCTTTAATATATCCTATAAATATCTTTCCCTTTAGTAATATTCACAAAAAATCCCTACTTAAATATTTCTTCATAACCTAGGGAAATAAAACAAAATAAATAGTGATATTAGATGCTCAGTAAGGTTAAAAAAAGGATATACGTAAGTCTAATATGAGCATAAGGGCATGAGAACATGAGCATAACATTTGAAACCATACACTGCAAATAAAATATCATAATCTTGATTCATGTAATAAATATAAATGATTCATAAGACATGGATCATAAGGTAATCAAATAACATGATCTATAAGATCATAAAACTGGAATAAGACATAGATTTGTGGCATAGACATAATAATATTAAATCTTATGTAAAGTCTACCCACCAATACATTAATAACGTGTTAGGATAGGTCTAACCACTCATGTACGTACTTCGGGTATGGGATAACCACCCATGTACCCTATTTTTTGGTCTTCGGATAACTAACATGTTCCCTCATTTTTGGGCATGGTCTAACCACCCATGTACCCCTGAAATAATATAACATTAATAATTACCCAATTAATGGAAGGTAGATATAGGTATCACCCCTCACATAATGACAATCATACGCATGTGTGCCACAAGATCATAAAACATTCATCATATCATAACCCATTAAATGAAATGTGTTACATAAAAATTTCATCTCATCATAACCTATGGAAAATAGATAGGTTTCATAATCATTTCATTATTTCATCATAGCATAACCCCTGGAAAAATAAGCAGGTTACATAAGAATGTTATCATGGTATAACCTATAGAAGAGAAAATGATTTCATAAAAAATTCATCATAAACATAAACCATTAAAATAATGAATAATAATGTTATCCTTATATCATAACCCCATTGAATAAAAAGTAATGTCAAAGGATGTAATCTTATATGGAAAATTATTTTTAATGATTACTTGGAATATTTCTTTGAGGAAAAAATAACTTCTCTTTGAAAAATATCTTTTTAAAATATAAAATATTTTGGAAATAATTTTCTTTAAAAATAAACTTGGAAACTTAGAAATAAAGATTTTAAAAACATTTAAAACATTTATTTATGAAAATATCCTTTTTGATTTTAACAAAACTTTTTAAAACATTTTGAAAATAATTTTCTCTAAAAATAAACTTGCAAACTTATAATGGAAGCTTTAAAAATCATTTAAAACATTTCGTAAGGAAAATAATCAATCCTATTTAAAAAAGACTCTTTAAAACATTTTTAAAATCCTTTTATTTTAAAATAAACTTTAAATATTATAAATTAATATTGTTAGGACCAATAGGGGCCTATATACCCTGAGAGGGGGGGTGAATCAAGGTATGTATATTCTTTTTCAAAGTTCTTCCTGCACCACTCGATCTTGACCTCTTTATTACAAGGGTCACTTTATTTGCACTTGTTTGTTTATTATGATCACTTATTTTCTTCTGTATCTGATGATGATGCTTTAAATGCAATTCAGGGAATTAAGCAGGAAGATACAGAGATTTTTACTTGGTTCACCCTCACTGGGCTACGTCCAAGGAGCATACGCCGACAAGTTGTCAGTTGTACCAAATTCTATTATTCTTCACTAGATGTGGATACAAAGGTTCGAGAACAGTCACTCTGTCCCAGGATCACTGCCTTTACAAGTTTTAGGGTTAGCTCACTGCTTTCCCAAGGGTCACTCTATGTTTCTCTCTCTAGATCACTACTGGTGGAGAGGATCACCTTCTTCCTCTTCCTTTACTCACTGCTCCGAAAAGGATCCACTCACAGTTTATAGACCTGTAGGTCTCTTCATTTTCATGAAGTAATGTATCTTAATCTGTATTTAGATGCTCTATTGAAGTCCAACGTTCACCAGTAGATGAATCTCTCTTTGCACCGAAGGTATCGAGTAATCTTCCAGCTTTCATGCAGCCCTGAATTACCACCATGAATCAACCTTACTTGGCACACAAGTCTAATCCAGTGCGTAAGTATCGGTACGCAAGTCATAACTGGCATGAAAGTCTACCTCAATCACTTGAGTGTCACAATCTTCTGCAACTCAAAACTTGCGCGACTCAACCCCTTTTACACCCAAGCCAATATTGGCGTGCAACTACCAACCGGCGCGCAACTTCAAACATTGAGGCGCAAGTCCACCTGTGCGACCACACACCACCTACGCGACCACCACACTAGCATGACGGGAGCTCTGATTTTTCTAAGTGTTGAACTCCGTTAAAAAAGAGGAGGGTGGTCCTTTATTTTTAGGCATTTGGTCAACCTACGCGGCGGCGTGCAAGTTTCCACTCAGCGCGCAACTATTAGCATACAGGTTTCTTCCTCTACAAGACACCTGTGCGACCCTATTTCCTTTGCCATATTTTGAAGATCTGATCTTCAAAAACATATGGTGCGCAACTTTTCAACCCTCCTAGACACCGGCGCGCAGGTACTTTCATGGCGCGCAGGTGACCTGCGCAACCACACCAATACCTGCACGGCCCAATTTCCTTTGCCATATTTTGACTTTCTGATCTTGAGAAACATTAGTCATGCAAGTTTCCTCTACTTCAATTATAGGGTGTGCAAGTCTCTTTGCCAAAACCACTTTTCTCCTTTTGTTGATTTTCAAGTCCAAAAATTTGTCAAACACTGTAAAACGGCGCCACCTTGTATCTGTTATTTTTTTACTGCATCCAGATCATCAATTCCTCTATCGACGTTCTTGAATAAAACATGGATCGTTGACCACAGCTCTTGAACTCGACATTCCACCATGAAATCCCCTTTGTCAACAAAATTGTATGTCATGGTTTTCTTTGTCAGCAATCACAGCACAGATGTCCACTTTGTCAACAAACACAATCACCTCAAAAATTATTCAATGATACCTTAAGGGATTTTTTCCCAATAAATATTCAAATAAAATAATGGTCATGTTGGTAGGAAATTTCATTCATGCCATACATATTAAAAATAATATTCCTTTTGTATTTTCAGAAAATTCCAATTGTGCATTGTTTGGAAAATGACATGAAGATTCCTTTCAAAAAAATTAAAAATTCAAACGTGGGTAAAAAATTCTTTTAAAAACATTGGATAATAATAAAACATTTTTATAAAAAAATTATTTAGGAATAAAAAGTATTTCTGGAAAAAGAGTGAAATAAAGTCAGATTTTCTTTAAACAATCTCAAATATTTTAGGTATGGATTGGGAAAATGGTACTATTAATTGAAATTATCATTAATAAATGGACTATAATGAAATTAAAAGGTTTATTGAGAGATGGATCATAATATTTTATCATCTTAAACATAATCATAAAAAATCTTGATAAATGATGATATCGTAATATAAAATTATTACATATTTGGTAACTTCGAATTGTAATCCCCATGAAGAAATTAAATAAAATGGAACTTCAAATATCATGAGGATAAATATATATATGATATTAAATTTCAAAGTGGTTGTATATACACCTCTATAAATAATATAAGTTCATAACATAATGTACATCTCAACAAAGGAAGATTGAAACAAAAATACCTTACTGTATTGATAACATTGATATCATAAACCCCATGAAAGAGAGATCCTAAAATGGACACATAAATCACTATAGTTTTATGGATAATAATAATAAAATACATTCATTGTCAGTATATACACCACATAAAAGAAACATTTGGGAAATATAGAATATTTCTCACAAGAAATAAAAGTAAATGGAAGACCTTTACTTTAAGTCTTAACCACCTTCGTACATGTTCAAACCTATTATTCTTCAAGTATCCTCCTCAGGTTTACACCAAAATTTTTCTTAGGTTGTATTTATATCAAACTAAGTATTATAGGATGATTTTTGGGAATTTTATAAGTAATTTTTATTGTTTTCACTTTTAATTTTGGTAAAAAATTAAGTAATAATTATTAGATGATATAAATTTTTATTAATACAAAAATGGAATAAATTTTTCCAAAATTAATTTATATAAGTGGAAATAATTATTTAAAATTAATAACGCATATGTAATCAGAAAAAATGTTTTCAAAGAGAAAATGTTCAAAATTTTACAATGTTCTTGTATCTAATTTCATTATGAATTTGATTTAAATCACATAAAGTTTATTAATAGATATATAATTGAACTAATATTTCTTTAAAACCAATTTAAAATGTAATTTAAATTTAAAAATAATTTAAACTAAAAGGAAGAATTCAATTAAAATTGAGTATTTTCTACTATTCATCACAAAATTAATATATTTAGAAAATTATAAAAAATTATCCCCAATATTATTTTTGAAATTTTGATTTTAAAAATAAATTTTATTTTTCAAATAATTTTTTTAGAATTTTCAAAAATTAACTTTAAAACAAAAATAGCAGACGTGGTGAAAAAGCAGGTTTTCAAGAAAGTATTTTTCAAGCACAAGGTGATTTTATATTAACTCTTTGTATAATATTAATCATTATATTAATATAAATAAAAATTTATTGATATATAATATAAAAAATTAATTTAAAACATTCCTCCTTAGGTATTATTTTAATTTATTAAAATGGAGAAACATTATGCACTTTAAAACAGTTTTGAGAAAAAAAACCCTTTTTAAAACAAAAAAAAAATAAACTAAAACTAAAATGCAATATAAAGTTGATTAAAAATTAATTAAGTGGATTACATATAACAAAATAATAATTATGTTACTTTAATACATAATGGGTCATTTAAATTTCTTAATTTGTTGACAATAAATGATAGTTTCACAAAAATCAGCATTTTTCACTTCTCATTACAAAATCAATATTTTCAAAAAAATATAAAAATTTCACCATATTTTAAATTAGATATAATCATTAAAAAAATTAATTTCATTTTATCAAATAAATTTTCTAAAATCTCTATAATTTAATTATAATATTTTCTCATAAAAAGCAACAAAATTATTTTTGAAGAAAACATATTCTGATGAATATAATTACACTACTAAAAATTGATTAGTTATTTAATATGTGTTTATAAATAAATTTATATTGAGTAAGAAATTTATAATTGTATTTTATAAAGTATTTAATATTATTCATACCCTCGAACTTAACGGCTAGGTAATAATAATACAATTTCATGGTTCGCTGAAGCTTAGTGTTGTGTGTCATTCATGTTATCGACGAAACTCATTATTACATGTACTCGAAGCTAAACTTGGTTTTATATATAATGTATTCTATCTAAAATTTTAAATTAATTTTATAAAAAATATTTCATAAAATCATGGGAAGTTACATTCTACCCCCCTTAAAATGAATTTCTCCCTTGAAATTTTTCTTGGTCATCAATTGTTTAACATTTGAAAATACATTCATAGAAACCCACATCGTACAAAGTGTCAATAAAACAACCTCTTGGAAAATAGAACGGGATGTGATAAAGTTATATGGAATAAAAAATTCTAGGTTTAAAAATATTTGAACATATAGAAGAAAAAAATAACACCTAACTATTGATGGAGAGTAATAGATAACATGGTTACAAAAAAGTTAACGACCATAAATCTATAAACAAAGAGGTGTGAAAAAGGGCATTGATGTCATAAAAAAATTATAATAACAAGAAATAAAATTATTTCAAGATCCTTTTCCTAAATTTGAAAAAGTTTCATGAGAATATATACTTACTTGAATCCCTTCCATTTCATAAGAACAATATCACCATTTAGTTGTGCCTTGATCAATTTCCACTTAAACTTTTACTCCAAGAAAAGAAGATGAATTTTTTATGCTTAAAAACTAATGGATCATAAGACACATAAATATAATGATAATTAATTATGTCTATATTTGTTTATCATTGTAAAAAATGGTTAGAACAGGTCATCCAATATGTATAAATATTCATATGGTGAAGTAATATATTATTCTATAAAGCCTTAACAAAATTTAAACTTAAATGATTCTATAAATGGTTAACCTTATGAACTTTACAAAAGATTAAAATATAAAACTTTAGAAATAAGGTAACTAAATTTCCAAACTAAACTTATCATTATTCCCCCAATCAACCTGAAGTATCTCTTAATTATCCCAAACTAAACATACGAATACCTTCATCATGTATTCTATTAAAACATGGTAATAACCTGAGTTACCATAAAACCATGTTGAAAATATACTTTTTCTTCATTACATACATAAAGCATAGATTATTGGATATATTCTTAAATCTAAGAATGTTTTAAACTCCATCAATGATAGTATTAACCACTTTTTTCACAAATCATTAATATGTTCCAAGGTCATAAATACTATCTAATTTAATTTATCCATATCAATCATATCTTTATCCCAAAGACATTATCTCAATATCAGGAACATATTAAGTGTTATATTTCTGTTAATCATATGTTTTCCATAAAATATTACCTTAAAATTAAATGACTTTTCTGGTCCATCAATATCATTTAACATATTTTTTAAAATCCTTAAAAAAAATGTTGAACAATCCTTATATATTTCATGATTGATATAAAATAATCCTATAATTACAATATATAAATACTTCAATCATCCCACTTCCTTCTTAAACCATTAACTAGGATTCATCATCTAATTATTTAACACTTCCATTCATATGTTATGTGTAGTCTCTTCATCATTAGAAATATAACGAATACTCATTCAACCTTGATGATTCTCTTTATGAAATTTCCCCTTAGGACATCGATTTTCATAATTATCATACTTTCCACATTTAAAACATTCAACAATTGATGAAAACTTAGGGAGACCATTATTATCATCTATATCATTAACCTAACATTTCATTTTTCCCCTATAGTTACGTAATTTTTTTCCTTATTTTCCACACTAAAAACATATTATCATTCCTATAATACATTACCTTGAGTGATTCTTCCCACATTCTCAACATATAGAAAATTGAATCCTCATTTCTTTGTGGCCTCAAATACCATAACTCTTAGTGAACTCTTTCCTTTTCTTCTTTGGTGAGTCTAAGAGTTGGTTAAACAACAAGTTATTAATCATGTTCCCTGATTACTGATTTGGCATAATCCCAATATCTTCCCACCATTCATCATACCATTATATTTTTCATCATAAAATTGTCCATCACATTCAATGTTAACCTAGTTTCTTACAGTTCCTACCATTGACTAAAACCAAAATGCATAGTGTGAGAAACACTAATCATAGTACAAATCCATGAAATCATGAAAAGTAACTTATAGGATGTCTAGATCATAAAAACTTATTTTAAATCTATGACAGCTTAGGATTAACCTATATCATCCATGATAATCATTTATTTAAATCCTTCATGATGGTTCAGAAAGAGTTTATGTATTTCCAAATCATATCCCCCAACAGTGTTAAACCAGGTTTGTAGCATGGCCTATTTTCATGCACTAGGTATTGATTGAGTCCAACCCAATGCACCATTTTTAGATTTATTACCCCCAGGTACCTCTATGCTAGAGACACATCCACTTATAGAATCTAGAAAGGGATTTAATTTATTAGAAAATACTTTCTCTATCCTTTTCCAAAATTACATGGCATTTTCCTATAATTTAACAAATCCTTATGGTTATACTTAGAGACATTCCTAGAAATATCTTTAGAAATATCCCTAGGGGTGTTATTAAATTTTTCTTATCCTTGTTTCCAAAGTATAACTAAATGTTTCATCTGATACCAACTTTAGTGACTTAGTATTTTTGTACATGGATATTACATATTTTTAAAATTATATTCAATACATTACATAAACACATTCCTGAGGATCGTAAAAGTTTAGTTCTTTTGGAAACATGGAATATAATCTTATTAATTTGGTTAAATATCTTAAATGTCTCCCACAAAGATCTTCCCCTTTATTACTCTTCACATACATACCCTACATAAACCTTTCTTCATAACCTGTGGAAAGGAAACATAAGAAATGGTGATCTTAGATTCTCAGTAAGGGTAAATTAGGGAGATATGTAAGCATGAAATAAACATAATGGTATAATAACATGAGTACAACATTTGAAAACCATACCCTTCATATCAAATATCATAATATTTAGTCATGAAATAAACATTTGTGGTTCATAAGTCATGAATAATAAGGTAATAAAATAACATGCACCATGATATCATAACACTATAATAGTACACAAATTTGTGGAATACACTTAAGTATAGAAAATATTATGTCAAGATTATTCACTATGGAATTTATAACATGTTAGGATTCTGTTAACCACCCATGTACCTACTTCAAGATTATTATAACCACCCATGTATCCTATTTTTTGGGCTTGGGATAACCACATGTTTACACTCATTTTTGGGATTGGGAAAACCAAGCATGTACCCCTTTATCTCATATAATATTAATAATTACCAAATTTATTTAGAGGGATATATAGGTCTCACCTATCATATAATGAAAATCATACACATGTGTTCCACAAGAACATAAAAAATTTATCATATCATAACCCATGAAATGAAATGGGTTTCATAAATATTTCATCTTATGATGACATATGTAAAATAGATAGGTTTTATAATCATTTCATCATTTCATTATAGTATAACCCATGGAAAAAGAAACGGGTTTCATAAAAATTTTATCATGGTATAAACCATGGAGGAGAAATGGGTTTCATAAACATATTTTCATCATAAACATAAACCATAAAAAGAAATAATAAGAATGGTATCCCTAGATCATAACCCCTTCAAAAAATAATTAATATAAAAGGATTTCATCTTATATGGAAAATTATTTTTAAGGAAAACTTGGAACATTTCTTTGAGTAAAGATAACTTCCCTTTGAAAATTCACTTTTTAAAACAAAAAACATTTTGGAAATCCTTTTCTTTGAAAATAATTTTGAAAACTTATAAAGGAAGATTTAAAAATAATTTAAAATTTTTCTTGAAGAAAATAAACTTTCCTATTTAAAAAAAGTTAAAACATTTTCAAAATAATTTTATTTTAAAATAACCTTGAAAACTTATAAAGGAAGCTTTACAAATCATTTAAAAGTTTTATTTAGTAAAATATCCTTTCTAATTTGAAAGACACATTTTAAAACTCTTTGAAAATCTTTTTCTTTAAAAATAAACTTTAAATATTTTAAAGTAATATTCAATGTAAATAATGGTCATGATAATTGGAAATTCTATTCATGTAGTACACATTAAAATGAATATTCCTTTCACATTTTCAGTAAAATCTAAATGGTTATTTTTAGGAAAATTACATGAATATTCCTTTCAAAAAAATTGTTAAAATTCAAACATGGATAAAAAATATATTTTAAAAATAATAGTAAAATAATAATACATTTTTAAAAACATTTTTATAAAACATGGTTTTGGAAGAAAATGGATTTATAACAAAAGAGATAAATATAATCTAATTTTCTTTAAAACATTTTCTTAATTATTTTAAGTACCAAAGAGTGGAGAAATAGTAATATTACTTTAATATATTAGGAATAACCATAAGATAAGAAAATTAATTAGTTTTTTTAGATATGTATCATAAGATTTTATCATCAGAAACATAATCATAAACAATCTAGATAAATAATGAGATTTTAACATAAAATAATTACCACTTTGGTAACTTTGAATCGTAATCCCCATGAAGGAATAACATAAAATATGACTTAAAATATCATTAGGATAAATAAATTCATGATATTACATGTAAAATGGGATTTATATACACTTTTTGAAAGAATATAGGTTCATAACATAACATAAATCTTAAAGAAAACATATTTTGACAAAAATATCTTACCACATTGATAAAATTGAAACCATAAACTCCATGAAAGAGAGATCCTAAAATGGATGTATAAATCACCATAATTTCTAGGATAAGAATCATAAAATACATTCATGGTCTATATATACACTACATAAAAGAAACACATGGATAACATAGAAATTATCACATAGAAAATAAAATTGATACATAAATCCCTTAACTTAAGTCTTTAATTCCTTTATACATGTTTAAACCTCATCTTCTTTGGGTATCCTCCTTAATTTTGAACCCAAATCCTTCCTAGGTTGGATTTATGTCAAAAATAAGAATTATATTATTATAGGAGGTAATTTGGGAACTAATTTGGGTAGGTATTGACCAAACCAAATGGTTTTGAAGGTGTGAAGAGGTGAGGAGAAAGGGTAACCTTTTATAAGTGAAGTGAGTGGCACACTTGTCATTTTTTGAATAAAAGAATTACACCCCCAATTTTTCATCTCATAAGCCTCTAATGATGGACCATTCTCAATCATAGAAGGGATAAGGTATAAATATGACCAGATAATGGGTTTTGAACATGTTTTTGGGTCATTTTTTGACACTTATCCTTTTAGTTTAACCCCTTAGTAAACCCATTTTTACGTTAACAACGGTAAATAATTTTTATTGTTTTCACTATTCATTTTAGTCAATAATTAAGTTTACATTATTAGATAATATAAATTTTTATGATTATAAATATTGAATCCTTTTTTCCAAATTCAATTCACATAACTGGAAAATTTTTATTTAAATTTAATCCCATAAATGTGATGAGAAATCAAGTTTTCAAAGAGAAAATGTTCAAAAGTTTACAAAAATTGTATATAAAATTTAAAAATGAAATTGATTAAAATGACCTAAATTGGATTTATAGATATATAATTTAACTAATTTTACTTTAAAACTAATTTAAAATATGATTTAAATTTAAAAAAATATTTAAATTAAATGACGGTTTTCAATTAAAATTCAGTATTTTTCACTTTTCATCAAAAAAGTAATATTTTCAGAAAATTCTATAAAATTTACCATAATATAATTTTGAAATGATAATTTAAAAAATAAATTTTATTTTTCTAAATAAATTTATAAAATTTTAAAAAATAAAATTTAAAACAAAATTTGCAGACACGATGAAAAGGTAGGTTTTTGATAAGTGTATTTTTCAAGCACAAGATGACTTTATATTAACTCTATATATAATAGTAATAATTGTAAGAATATAAATTAAAATTTATTGATATATAATCTATAGAATTTATTAAAATCATTCGTAGTTATGTATTATTTAAATTAATTAATATGGATAAACATTATGTACTTTAAAACAATTTTCAAAAGAAAAAAAACCCTTTTTAAATTAAAAAATAAACTTAAGCTAAAATCCAATATAAATTTGATTAAAAAATAATTAAGTGGATTAAATATAAAAAAATAATAATTATTTAAATTTAAACCATAATTTTGAATTTAAATTACTTAATTTATTTAAATAAAATTATATTTTTACAAATATCATCATTTTTCACCATTCATTGAAAAATCAATATTTTCTGAAAAATACAAATATTTCACCATAAGTTAATTTTGATATGAAAATTAAAAAAATAAATTCATTTTATCAAATAAATTTTCTAAAATATCTATAAATTAATTATAATATTTTTTCATAAAAATCAGTAAAAACATTTTGAAGAAAACATATTTTTGACGAATATGTTTACTTTACAAAAAATTGGGTGATTGTTTACCAAGAGTTTATAAATAAATATATGTTGATTAGAAAATTTATATATATATTTCATAAAGTAGTTAATACTATTCATACCCTGAAAATTAATGGCAAGGTTAAAATAGTATTATTTCATGGTTTTATTAAGCTCAGTGTTGCGTGTTATGCATGATATCAAAGAAACTTGTTATTGCATGTAACAAAATTTAAACTCAATATTGTGTATGAAAAGATATCTAAAAATTTAAATTAATTTTAAAAAATATATTTTATAAAATATTAGGATGTTACAATTTATATCCATTATCAACTAAGTCGTCACAATAGTAAACTTCTTAGTTCCAATTCTAACCATTCGAGGTTTCTGGTTTAGAAGGATATTGTCCTCTTAGTGTCTTCTTAATTTAGCTTGCCTATTTCCACAGTGAAAAATCATTCTAAAAATACATATTTTAGATGAATAAATAAGTTAATATTCAAATTATATATCATGATAATGATATATCATAATTTACTAAGGGTGTTTACTTAAATTATATTAACCTCTAAAATTATATAATTCTTCACACTAATACCAACTATAAATACTCTTCCACAAACAGTGTATAAATTATATATTTAGAAAAGAGTTCATTTTATTACTTTCATAATGAACTTTTAGGTTTATAATTTTATATAATTAGGTCATCACCCATATAAAATAATATTTTACATCACAAATTAGAAATAGTAACTCAGTATCAATTTTTCCAGCAATATAAAACTTTTAAGATATAACAAGATTTCTTTTCATGGAATATCTTCACAATATCAGTAAGGGACATATAAAAATAAAGAAAGAAACTTGTTACTCCATTATTACTCATAAAAAAATTTCTATTTCAAAATAAACATTGTGCTCAAAATAAAAATTTCCTTATTCAGAAAGTTAAATTATATTCCCAAAACCATAAATTAAAAAAAGTATGATAAACATTAAATGAAAAATAAAACTCATAAATGTTTCTTTACAATCATGAAAAACACATGAAAACTTTTTCACAAAGTTGTACAATTCACCCTTAAGAAGTAGCATATACTTTCCTTTAAAAATATGCTCATTAACTTAGCTTAAGAAATAATAATATTCCTATAAAAACCCATATAAATCATAAATAAATCATCTAGTTAACCTCTAACATAGTTTCAATATCACTCTTACAATCACTCTTACAAATACTCAATGCATTAAAGAGCTATATCAGGATTACCCATTCTTGGTTTATAATAAAACCACTCCTCATTAGTTTATAATAGAACCACTCATCCTTGTTTTATAATGGAACCAAACAACATTAGTTTACAAAAATCCACCTTAATCATAAAAAAATCCTAAATAACCATTACATAATCATAACAAATGAAATATTTCATAAAAATATTCATTTTACCCATAAGAGAAACATTTTTTGATATCAAAATAACTATTCCATTTAAAATTCTTTTTGAAAATACTCAGAACAGAGGGGAATAAGTTTTTTCTTTGAATAAGACATTAAATATTATAAATTAATCTAAACATCAAATAATGGTTACATCATTGTTTAAATAGTTGACATCGTATATGTTAAAATAGAACATTCATTTTCCTTTTATAAATAAAATCAAAACATTCCGTATAAAATATGTAAAAAGATCCATTTTGAAAACCATTGAAAGAAAATAAAAATCAAAATATAATGTTCTAAATAATTAATTAATTTCCATATAAATATATCAATAAAATAATTTTAATAATACATACATAGAAGAAAAATATTTAGAAATATAAATCTTGAAAATATTTAAAATGTGGTTTTAAAAGTAAAGTGTCTCTTACCTCGAGTCTGACTCCTCACATATGGTATTTATCTTCATAAATAATAAAATTATATTAATTATTTAATTTATTAATAAAAAAATTCAAGTTTATTATTCCTTTAATTTTATCTATTATAATGTTATATACAGTCAATTATGTTCACATTGGATATTTTGATGATATTCAATTTATATGTTCAGAATGACTAGTAAATTGACTACAATCAAAGAGTTAATTTTTCCATCATCTATAGAATAACAACCATGTAATAATTATAAATTTTATACAATAAATATACTACTAAAATAAATTTTATTTACGGTTATGAAAAATAAATTACATTACAATCATGTAGATGGTAGTGTTAGAGTCGGTGCCCTGGGACCAACAAATTGTAATTTTATTACATGAATATTTGATGTATTGAATATTAATTTAATTTATTATTACATATTTTTCGTTGTTTCTATATGAATTTAATTTAATAATTTCCTAAGAGTATTTTTCTCATTGATAAGGTCATAGCAGTTCCTTGCTATGGCAAGTACCCTGAAGTGCTATGACAACATTCTTTGTAACGACCCAAACTTTTATTAATGATAATTACTCCTGATCTAATTAAATGTCTTATTATGTAAAATGGTTATATAAAACATATGAAATTACTTGGTTTTATGTTTTTGGATTTCAAAATACCGTAATCAATTGTTAACATTTCTAATATAGTTGTTGAACAGTAATAACATGATTAGTATAAATATAGGGCTTTAACAAATACAATTTAATCTGACAAAGAAAGTGATGGCCACATTCAGTAGAATTCCTTCATACAAAGGCCATTTTTTGGAGCTCAGAAAGGAGGTAGCGTCATTGGGCTTCTCTATTTACTAGGCCCAAGATGAGCTTTAACACTTTAATCTCTAATGGAACTGCCTATGGGAGAAGTAGAAGTTGATAGAGATTACCACTCGAACGATGTTATCCAAGCCACCCCAAGAGTTTGTCACCATCGCACACCTTACCCTTAGATCATATGCAGGTTTTATAAGGGGTTATGTAATAAGAACCTATAACTATAATTATGTTCATTATTTTTGTATAGAATAAATAATATACATTCATTTTATTATTGTTACTTTTTAAATAGTTTTTAAAGCAAAAATAGTATTTTTTTAGTTAATATTCAGTTAAAAATATCTTTTTAATGAATTAATGGATTTTTTAATTAAATTATATTTTAAAAAAATATTATTAATAAATTAATTTTTATTAAATATAAATTATCATATAATTTTTTATGAATACAATTGTAATTTTTATTAAGGTTTGAAAGTCATTTTTGTCGAAACCCATGAATTTTTTATAAATGTTGGTTTTTATTTTAAAAGAAAAAAAATCATATATTTAGAAAATTATTTAGATAAAATTAATATTATTTTTGGAATCATTTCATTGAAATTATCCAATGGTGAATTTTTCATAATTTTCTGAGACAGCCAAATGTTTGGGGGTAAAATTAAAAACTGTTTAATTATATAATGTGTTTTATGACATCATAATGACCCAATAGTGATGTAATAAAATAATATAAATTATATTTTCTGAAATTATATGTTTTAATAATAAAATAATGTAATTTTAGGTTGGTTTTATTTATTTTACAAAGCTTTAGTGGACCCTCCAAGACTTATAAAATATTTTGACTTTCTAAAATGATTTCCTTGAGAGTGTGACTCACCTCCACATAAATAGGCCTAATATTTTATTAATTTCATCCATTGGCCATATAAAATAATTTTTTCAACTTACCTTTGGAAAAAATCATGGTCAAAAACCATGTTATGGTTTGTGGTTTTGATTAGTTTAATGTGTAGTGTCCAAAACCTAAATAATAAATAATTCCCTCTCACTTCCTATATAAACCCACCAAATATCCCACTTCCTCTTCACTCAAAACCTTTGAAGCTCAACCAAACTCTTCACTACTCTCTCTACATTCATCCTAAGGTGCCCCAATCTCCCAATAATCCTCTCTCAATCCTCTCTCAAGCCTTTGGGATCACACTTCCAAGTAAGGATTTCTTCCTCTCTCATTTGTGTCCAAGTTTCTTTATATTTCTATACCCTTGTATTTTCAATTAAAAATGTTGGGGTATGATTTATAACCTCTCGCATACTTACCTCCTTATTTTTTAATGATGAGATACCCCTTTCTCACTCATTAATTCCTCCCATGTACACCTGTTACCATGCCAAAATTCCCTAAGGGATTTCTCTCTCCTCATTTACATTCAAGCAATTATTTTGTATTATGAATCTAAATTCCATTACATATGTTGGGACATGTATCTATATAACCCAATTACTATCCATTTTATGTAAATATGATTAGACACCTTTTCATCTCTCATCAACCATTTTTATGAATTCTTATGTCACGTTATTATGCTACCGAAATTGCACCACGATTTTCCAAGACAAAGTCATTGTGTAGTGAATATCATGCTCATTTCTCTATCAAGATTATTCACCTTTATACATATTTACTTATTTATTATAGAGTTTCATTTATTAATTCCAAATTCCTTTATTGTGGAATAAATTATGAGGTTTATTGAATCCATGTTATATGATCAATGTTGCACACTTATGCATGAAATGAAATGTTTATAAAGGGTGTGCCCTGATAGCACTCCAATGCATTGGGTAAATATTAGTATCATGATATGTAAAGTTCAATAAGGGTTTACTCATGCTAATTCAATTATTATGAGGTTTTAATCATTCTCCATGTTCAATGATCCTTGTCTCATTCTAATATCATGTTAAATGTTGATGTCACATTTCCATGTTATGATAATCATGTTATATCATGTCTTTATGTTCATGTTTCTATTATAGTCCATTTATATGATTATTTCCTAACATGTATTGTATTCTTCATGTTATTTCTTGTTTACTTCCTTACTGGGTTTTATATCTCACCATTTCTTTATGCATGTCCTCAGGTTATCCCATGAAATACTAAGTACGAGGGAATGTTCTGCTCATGTAAAAGAAGTTTTCAATAAAGATGTTGTGTTTTGTGTTTTATGTTTTTATGTAATGTTCCTAAGCCCAAAATACACTATACCTATCAATCTTATAGGTTTTATTAAGTGAAATTTTTATGTAATAAATTATGTTTAAGTGTGAAATAAAGATCATGGTTGTTTTAGTTGGTATCAGAGGATTGGTTTTGTTATTTTTTGGATTAGGATTAGAAAACCCTAGTAAAAGCCTTAGGGATAATACTAAGTATAATAAAAACGTCCCTAAATTTTTCTGTGTATTGATTAAGTGGTTTATCAAGAAAATACATCTCTATTTGGATACGAGCAGGTTGAGGTGGCTCTAGCATAGATGTATCAAGGGGTAAAACCTGAAAACACCACTTTAAGCTAGTATCAAATGGGAAATGGTGCACAAAAATAGGCCTTGTTGCACTCTTGGTTATAAAACTCCTAAGGGATATGATTTGGTAAATTCATGAGCTTATTATGAACCATTATTTAGGGGGGAAATTCCCCCTATTAATATATATTGGGAAGTAGATCATGGATAACATAGATTGAATCCTATAAATTCATATGTTAAGGAAATAAAAGTAATTTATAATTCATCCATTTTTTTCTTTGGATTGCCCTTTAAATGTTACCCCTAAATTTACTTTTATTCCATCCAATGTCTAGTAATATGAGGACTCGGGCTAACAACTGATGTGAAGATCAATGTGATGATTGTTCTAATGAGATGCCCAATCTGATGGGAGCGGGAATCGTGAACTTTGTCATGATACTCCCCCTATTAACTCAAGTTTGGAATAGAAATATGGGTATATAGGAATGTTCAACCCCCCCCATAAAAAAGAACAAGTCGAAATCATTATCTTTATGAGAAAAAGGCCTGCTACTTTTAATGGATCATTTGATCCCTCATTTGCCGAACAATGGATAACTCCATTGAAAAGATCTTCTCTATCCTTCAATGTTATGGACAAGAGAATGTTCTTCTGGCTGCTTATTGTATGGAGAGTGAAGTTGGTCAATGGTGGACATTGATCAAAAACACAAAGCTTGAGGAGGATATCAAGGCATCGGAATGGAAGGATTTCTGAAAAAAAAAATCGATAAATATTTTCCTCGCACCCTTCAACTTAAGATGGAAAGGTAATTCCTTGCCCTCAAGAAAAAAGATGACGAATCCATTGGAGTGAATGAGGAAAACTTCACAAGGATTTCACAATATTCCTCTGGATTTATCATTACCCCCGAATGTAAGGTAGAATGCTTCTTTAGTGGGATAAAACCTAGACTATGGAAAGACCTAGTGATCTGTGACTTCGATATCTATGAGGAAATTTTCTGATGTGCCCTCAAAGTAGAAATAGAGATCTAAAAATATCAGGGGTATCATGGGGATAAGAAGTGTAAGGTGAACTTTAATTCTGGTGGTCTGATGGATAAATCCAATGGTTCTAAGAAAATCCATCACCCCACTTGCCAAAGGTGCGTAAAGAATCACTCCAGAAATTGCCTGAAGGTGATGATGAATTTCTTTAGGTGTGGAAGAGAAAGAAACATAGCCATTAACTACCAACAAGAAAACCCCAATATTGTGACAGAGGGGAAATTTTCTCTATTCGACCCTCAATGCGTTGTTCATTGCTTCAGCTACAATTAACCAAGACACTTTAAAAACTAGTTCCCTAAGCCAAGGGTTTTCGAAGGCAACCAACAACCTCCAAGGCAGCAAGGGTGACCTTTTTCCATCACTACCTCCAAATTGAACCCCAACAAAGAAGCGGTGATCGGTAGGCTAGTTATTCATTCAATAATAGTGAATGTACTTTTTGATTATAGTTCAATGCATTATTTTATATCTCGAAATTTTATTAGAATAATTCTAACACCACCACAAATCATGGAAGTAAAGATGTTAGTGAGGATGGAAAATGGATAAATCATTACATCCCATGAATATAACTCCTATCCTATCATAATTTGTGGATTGAACTTCCCAAAGAACCTCTTCATACTCCCTCTGGTGGAATTTGATGCAATTATTAGCATGTATTTTCTTTCCTTATATAGATCCAACATAAATTACCATGAGAGGGAAATCACTCTCTATATGGTGAATCGGCCCCCGATTTTGTACAAGTGAAAGTAGGAGGATGAATCTTATTTATCACCATCATCTCAATCATGGATATTACTACCCTATGAGCATGTGTATCATGCTTAGATGATTGAGCCTAAGGAAGAAACCATCCTGAATACATGCCTATTGTGAGGGGATTCACTGAAGTGTTTCTAAAGGAATTTCCTGGTCTTCCTCCTATAAGAGATGTTGAATTATCAATTGATCTTATACCTGGATCATTTCCAATTTCCAAGACTCTGTATAGAATGGCTGTTGTGGAGCTTGACGAGCTGAAGAAACAACTACAAGAGAATCTGTATAAAGGGTTTATACACCCAAGTGCCTCACTATGGGGAGAACCAGTTCTCTTTGTCAAGAAGAAGTATGGGTCAATGCACCTTTGCATCGATTATCGTGATCTTAAGTAAGGGTGAAGAAGGAGAATATCCCCAAGACTACTTTTTATACAAGATAAAAGCACTATGAATTCACAGTAATGCCTTTTGGACTCACTAATTCTCCATCAATATTCATAGAATTGATGAATAGAGTCTTTATAGATTACCTCGACAAATTTGTGGTAGTCTTTATAAACAATATTATAATAAACTCAAAAACCAAGGAGGGGCATGAGGAGAATCTAAGCACTGTACTAGAGACCTTGAGAAAGGAGAATCTCCATGAAAAGTATAACAAGTATGAGTTCTGGTTGAAGGAGGTCTCATTATTGGGTCATATCATCACAATCAATGGGATATCTTTGGATTCCTCCAAGATAGCTAAAATTGATGGATGGCCGAAGCCAACATCGGTGATGGATATCCATAGATTCTTGGGTTATCGGAATATTATCGTCGATTTTTGAGATATTTCTCATGATTTTCCAACCCTCTTACCAAGATAACCTGGAAGGGAGTAAAGTTTTCATGGAGTAAATAATGAAAAGAGAGCTTCAAGGAGTTTAAACGGAGGCTTATCATTGCGCCCATGCTCACACTACCCACAAGTGGAGAACTTTTTGTGGTATTTAGTGATGCTTCAAAGAAGGGAATGGGATGTGTGTCGATGAAAAATAAAAAATTCATTTCCTATACTTTAAGAAAATTGAAAGTTCATGAGAAAAACTATCCCACACATGATCTGGAGTTGGCTGCAGTAATCTTCACTTTGAAAAATTTTCGGCATTACATATTTGGGGAGAAGTTGGAAATATATACGGATCACAAAACCCTTAATTATATATTCACACAGAAAGAGTTGAATATGAACCAACGAAGATGGTTAGATTTGATCAAATACTATGACTACTCAATCCATTACCACCATGGGAAAGTGAACAAGGTGGTGGATGCTCTAAATACAAAGGACCCAGCAATTATATCATTGATTAGAATTGAAAAGGATCCAATATTATTATATCTGACGAATATGGACATGGGAATCATAAAGAAGGGAACATCATCAATCCTTTTACAAATGATTACTCAACCATATCTTTTGGAAAAGTTAAAGGATGCTCAAAATAATAATGTGCGAATTCAGAAGAAAGTGGAAACTATCATAAAATAAAATCCTTGTAGTTTAATGTTAATTAAGAATGAATTGTGAGATTTGGGTCATGTATTCCATCAAATCTGAAGTTAAAGAAAGAACTTTTGGATGATTCACATAGTTCTAATTTCTCCATTCAACTAGGAAACACAAAGATGTATCAAGATCTTTGAGAGCTTTATTGGTGGGATAACATGAAGAATGAGATCGCTGAGTATACATCAAAGTGCCTAGTATGTCATCAAGTGAAGGATGAGAGGCATAATTCTAAGGGGATGATTCAAACATTACCCATACCAGCATGGAAATGGGAGAACATCACCATTCACTTTGTCACCGAACTTCCGAATATATCCAAAGGAAACAATGCTATCTAGGTTGTTGTGGATCACCTTACAAAGACTTCACACTTCATTACAATTTGGGACGATTTCTCATTGGATCAACTAGTACGAATATGCATCAGAGATGTGGTAAGTCTACATGGAGTACCACTATCTATTATATATGATCGAGATCCAAGATTCACCTCTACATTTTGGAAGAGTCTTCAATATGCTCTAAATGCTGAGCTAAACTTCAGTACGGCTTATCATCCTCAAACTGATATTCAATCTAAGAAGACTATCCAAACACTTGAGGAAATGTTGAGAGCATGCTCAATGGATATCAAAAGAGGTTGGGATCAAAATCTTCCTCTGGTTGAGTTCTCTAATAATAACATTTTTCACTCATGTATCCAAATGTCTCCTTATAAATCCCTTTATGGGAAGTGGTGAAGAACACCGGCATGTTGGGATAAATTTGGGGAGCAAAAACCCCTAAGTCTAGAAATGGTTTAAGAAATGGTGGATAAGGTTAAGACCATCCAGTAACACATTAAAGTTTCTCATAGTCGACAAAAGATATATGCTGATAATCATCGACGAGACCTAGATTTTGATGTCGGAGATATGGTATTCCTCCGCATATCACCATGAAAGAGAGTTATGATATTTTGGAAGAATGTAAATCTTATTCCAAGGTACATCGACCCTTTTTAGATCCTTGATCGCATTGGAGTAGTGTCCTAGCGACTAGAACTCCCACCGAAACTATTTCAAGTACATGATGTATTCCATGTATCACTCTTGAGGAAGTACATACCTGACACATTGTATGTACTCAATATAGAGGTGGTACCCTTGGATAATGACCTCTCCTATGAAGATAAGCCGGTGAAGATCTTAGATCGTAGGGAAGATGTTCTATGAAAAAAGACTGTGCCCATCGCCAAGGTGTTGTGGCGCAACCACAAGTTTGAAGATTCATCATAGGAATCAGAGGAAGTGATGAAGTAGAGTTACCCTCATCTTTTTAGTGTGGGAAAAGGAATTTTAAAGGGATAAATTTCTTAAAGGGGTAATATTTTAACGACCCAAACTTTTATTAATGAAAATTCATCTTGATCTAATTAAATGTCTTATTACGTAAAATGGTTATATAAAACATATGAACTTCCTTGGTTTTATGTTTTTGGATTTCGAAATACCATTATGAATTGTTACTATTTCTAATATATCCATTTAATAGTGGCCACATTATTAGTATAAATAGAGGTATTTAACAAATCCAATTTACTCAGAAAAAGGAAGCGATGGCCTCATCTAGTAGAATTTCCATATACGAATCCCATTTTTCGGAGATTGAAAAAGAGGTAGTGTCATGGGGCTTCACTCTTGAAAAATCCCAAGAAGATCTTAAACATGTTAAGCTTGAATAGAACCGCCAACGGGGGAAGTGGAATTTGATAGAGATTACCACCCGAGCGATGTTATCTGAGCCACCCCAAGAGTTTGTCACCATCGCACACCATACCCTCAAGTCATATGCTTGTGTTATAATGTGTTATGTAACAATACCCTAGCACTATGATTATGTTCATTATTTTTTTATAGAATAAATAATATACATTCATTTTATTATTGTTACTTTGTAAATAGTTTTTAAAGAAAAAATAGTATTTTTTAGTTAATATTCAATTAAGAAATCTATTTTGATGAATTAATAGATTTTTTAATTAAATAATCTTTTAATAAAATATTATTAATAAATTAATTTTATTGAATATAAATGATCGTATAATTTTTAATGAATACAATTGTAATTTTTATTAAGGTTTTAAAGTCGTTTTGTCAAAACCCGTGAATTTTTTATAAATGTCAGTTTCTATTTTAAAAGTAAAAAATCAAAAATTTAGAAAATTATTTATATAAAATGAATATTATTTTTGTAATTAGGACATCAAAGTTATCCAATGGTGAATTTTTCATAATTTTCTGAGATAATAAAATTTTTGGGTAAAAATTAAATACTGTTTAAGTATATAATGTGTTTCATGACATTATAATGACCCAATAGTGATGTAATAAAGTATTATAAATGGGTTGTTCATCCAATATATATGTTACCAATAAAATAATGTGATTTTAGATTTGTTTGATTTATTTTACAAAGTTTTAGTGGACCCTCCAAGACTTATAAAACATTTTAACTTTCTAAAACGATTTCCTTGAGAATGTGACTCACCTCCACATAAGAAAGACTAATATTTTAATAAGTTCGTCCATTTTAATTATAAAATAATGTTTTCCACTCCCCTTTTTCAAAAACCATGGGAAAAAACTATTGTATTGTTTATGGTTTTTATTAGTTTAATATTTAGTGTCCAAAAACTAAATAATAAAGAATTCCCCCTCTTTTCCTATATAAACCCACCCGAGATCCCACTTCCTATTCACTCAAAACCTTTGGATCTCAACCAAACTCTATCCTCCTATCTCTATAATTCTATTAAGTCTCCCCAATATCCCAATAATCTTCTCTCAAGCCTCTCACAATCCTTTGTGGTCACACTTCCAAGTATGGGATTTCTTCCTCTCTCATTTTTATCCAAGTTTCTTTATGTTGCTATGCCCTTTTATTTTCAATTAAAAATGTTAGTTTATGACTTCTAACCTCCCTAATAGTTTACTCCTTATGTTTTAATGATTATATACCCCTTCATATCTCATTAATACCTCCCATGTACACCTGTTACCATGCCAAAATTCTGTAAGGGATTTCTCTCTCCTCATTTAAATTCAAGAAATTATTTTGTATTATGAATCTAAATTCCATTACATATTTTGGGACATGTAAATATATGACCCACTTACTATAAATTTTATATACATATGATGAGAAGCCTCTTTCTCGGTCATCAACCATTTTTATGAATTCTTATGTCACGTTGTTATGCTGCCGAAATTGCACTGTTATTTTCCAAGACAAAGTCATTGTGTAGTGAATACCATGCACATTTCTCTATCAAGGGTATTCACCTTTATAAATATTTAATTATTGATCATGTAGTTTCATGTATGAATTCTACATTCCTTTATCATGTAATAAATGATGATTTTTATTAAATCCATGTTATATGATCCATGTTGCACAGTTATGCATGAAATGAAATGTTTATAAAGGGCGCGCCCTGATAGTGCTCCAATGCATTGGGTAAAGATTAGTATCATGATATGTCAAGTGAAATGAGGGTTTAATCATTATAATTCAAGTTAAATTATGGTTTACTCATTATTCATGTGCAATGATCCTTGTCTCATTCTAATATCATGTTAAATGTTAATGCCACATTTCCATGTTATGATAATCTTGTTATGTCATGCCTTTATGTTCATGTTTATCTTATGCTCCATTGATATGCCTATTGCCTAACATGTACTATATTCTTCATGTTATGATTTTTTTACTTCCTTACTAGGATTTATCTCTCACCCTTTTCTTATTCATGTCCTTAGGTTATTCTATGCAATACTAAGTATGAGGGAATGTTGTGGTAATGTAAAAGAATTTTTCAATAAAGATGTTGTGTTTTATGTTTTAAGTTGTTATGTTATGTTCCTAATCCCCAAAGACACTAGATATCTCTATATTCTATGTTCTATCAAGTGAAGGTTTTATGTAATAAATTATGTTTAAGTGTGAAATAAAGATCAGGGTTGTTATATTCTTAATATAGTAATGTGGTTTTATAACATACTATGATGGCGAAAATATTACTTATACTATCAGGTGTGATTTCTCATAATCAGATGAGTCTTATTCTCATGATGTTATTATATGGTAATCTCAAATATGGGAGATTTTTAAAATAGAACTGTTAGTATAAATTCTGAAAGTTTTTGTGTCATTCGACATTCTTATCTACAATCATGTGTAATTGTCCTTAGACTTTTAAGATTATCATTAATGTATGTCATGAATTTCACACTTAGATTTACTGACCAAAAATTTCACACCATATGTTGGCATAGAGTATGGTATTTTGGGTGCGTCATTATTGACATGTCATTAATGGATATGTTGAGTAAGGATTTGTCCTGCCCATATTTATAAAGTATAATATATTATCCCATTGATTAGAATAGGACTCTCTCATTAAATTTCATGTCCATGGTGTAACAATGTGTTTATTTCAGATATTCAAAGAAAGTCGTATTGAGTAAATAGGTTGATGACATCATCGTGCAACCTTCTTGATGAGATATTGTGACAAATGGGTTATATTACATAGTGATTGTTCATATATGGTTGTTAAATTTACAACATTAAGTTCTTTCTCTTAGGTTCCTTGAACCATTGATAGAGAGTAATATTTTACTTTAGGCAAGCCCACCTAATGACAATGAGAAATAATCCTAGAGGGCCACACACTAAGTGTTTCTGTTAATCTTTATTAAATTATATTTGAGTTTAATTAATATAATAAAATTATTCCCAGGTACGAGGAATAATTTTATTCAAGTTATATTGATAAAATAAATTAAATTAATATTTATTTGTCATCGTATGAATAAAAATATATTTAATTATTTTATTGAATATTTAATAAATATTTATTATCCCTTATTTTAATGAAATATTTATTTATGAATAAAATATTATTTGGGTGTTCAATGAATTCAAGAGGAGTTAGAACGGATCAAGAACATGTCCAGTAACCAATATTAATTAAAAAGCCTATTAAATAATATTTTTTATTGTCAAAGTTGGCATGAACCATAAAATATTGTTATTATTATTATTATATGGAATGGGGTTTATTAAAGGTAATAAATGTTATTTTTTAGATGGCATGCAATTAAATAATATTTTAAACTAAATCTTATCTCTATAAATAAACGGTTATGTATATTATATAGGGCTTCAAAAATTGAGAATAGAAAATTATTGTGCACCACAAATTCTCTCTAAACTCTTCCTTCTCACTCCCACATGAGAATGAGAAGTGTAAGAGATAATTCTTCAAGACAAAATAATGATTTATCAAGAAGAAAATTATGAGACATTTTAATCATTATGTTGGTACCTAAAAATAGAGTGGTGTTTCTCAGAGATTATAGGAGCACGTGTGGATCACTGCTAGAGAGATTCTATCCTTGGATCCTCACAATGAAATAATGGTAATCTGAATGGGTCGTTTTGGACAATCAAAATTCACTAAAGAAGAATTTTCTTAAGCCCAGAAATTTATTTATTAAAATATAAAATAAATTAATTATAAATTGGATGTGAAGTATACTCACTCTCAGTTTAGAACAAAAATTATTAAAAAAAAATATATCACCCATAACTGCATTCTTTTATAGTTCCTGAAACCAATAATTTGTATCAGAGCGGTCATGTTTAAATTTAAAATCATTTATTTTATTTTTGATTTATGCGCAATTGTGGTAGGATTTTCATTTCATGTCATTTGTTCTTGAACCCAATTTGAATTAACATGTTATAAACATATTAATCATGTTTGTTTAGTGTTTTATCTTATTAAAGGATTAAGAAAAAATGAATAATGATTGTGGATTCATCACAAAGTTCCAAATCTTTGGCTGGTAAAACTGGGTTACACAGCGTGTAGCTAGATCACACGCCATGTACCCATGTGCATTGTATATGGATGTATCGAGGAGTTACTTACATGTGGTTCATTTATTGCACACCACATGTTGATCAGGCCAATCTGGCACATGGAAAGTGAATAAATGGTGTGTAAATGGAATGTACATGTCATTTAATCCACTTGAGTTAACAAGAAAAATCCCCAGTCATGTGACTTGGATACACGCAAACCGAGGTACACGACCTGTAGCTGGATTGTACATGTCGTGTAGTCTCCCTATTAATGGAAGAATTAAATTACATTAAATTTACAATTATAGCATTAAAACCTTTATTTATTTATTGAGATCTATTGTGTCTTTGAAAAATTAATAATGGTTTTAATGATTTTTAAATGCTTAATTAATTTATTAAAATAAATATTTCATTATTGGTTCTGCCATTTATTTTCTATCAATTTCATAGATGGTGGGTATCTCCAATTAAGTTCATATGATCATTAATATGAAAAATAATTTATTTATTTATTTATTTATTTATTGAATAATTAATTCAAGTAAGTTTATCTTAATAATAAAGAACAAATAAAGAAATAAATTCTAGCTGGTTACTTTTTCATATTCATTTCATGTATGGTCCTTCATGATCTTGACCAAGACCTGTGTATGAATTGGATTTTTTAATTTAATTATTTCACGAGTTTAAAATTATTTATTATTAAATTAAATATGATGTAATACATGTCATCCATCCCCTAATTATTTTTTAAGACCTTCATGTCTAAGGATATTATTATAATCCCATTTTAACCAATCATTTGGTTCCCCTCACCTATGTGTGAGTCATAAATACATGTAATAAATGAAGTATCCCAAGGTGTGTGGAGGTGGTTCAAGATGGAACCATTATGATTCCAACTCAAGTGATACATACGTAGACTGGTGGAATGTTTTAACTCATTCCACTATGAGAAAAATGAGTTACTTCCCCAAGGTCACAGGTCGGTTTATTGTGATCTCATTAAATCAACTGTTAGATGAAGATCGTGAATGGGTCGTTTAATTATTTATTTATTTCTATCGATGCAATTGTTTATTTTATGGATGTAATTCCACAGTCACCTAAATAAATGAATTAATGTGAAAAAATAGAATTTAAATAATTTTATTATGTGTAAATGTTTTACCCATCATGGTTATTTAATTATGTAGCATCTACTTAATATTAAAAATTTGTGTAAAGGATAAAACCAGATAAAATTTTTCTATAATAAATTAAATAAATGAATTATTTGTAAATAAATTATTCAGCATGGTTAATTAATTAATTAACATCAACTTAATATAAATAAGGAATGTAAAGTATAAAACAATATAAAATTTATGCATAATTAATTAAAATCCCTTAACCTAATGTTAACTCACACTGAGCCTTCTATTGTGTGATTTGGAATAAAACTCAATATAACTAATTATTTAACCAACCCTTATTGGGACACTTTCTTTTATAAAGGGAATACTTATGAAGGTTTTGGGTTGAATTAACCATTTTACAGCAAGAAGAATAGCTCCTGCTAGACTTGGTGTAATTTGGAGACAAGTGTTAAGGAAATTCAAGTCAGGATTTCAGCATTGGGGAATCCACTCAATAGATCAATGAGCTTCAAGACCATAGTTTGAAAATATTTGCCTACCTAAATACCTTCAAGTAGCTTGAACAACCCTTTTAGGCTTATGATAAGGGGTATATGGATCCTTTCCACTATAATATTAAACTAAATAGAAATTCCAATTTCAATGGTGAGGGATATTAGGACTTGATAAAATAGTAGGATATTTAATAAAATAAATTAATTTATTATTTCTTACATAATTTTTAATCCATAAAAAGTAATAATAATCTGCTCTTTTTCATTGTAGAATAAAATGGAAATATCTTCATCCACATTATCCCTTATATAAATATTGGATAAAGACAACCTCCGAACCGATAAAAACATCCAGGAATGGAATAGATTCTTTTAGGTTGTTCTATTCTATAAATGGGAGTCTTATATGTTATAATCCTCAATGCATGATCCACCTTCTAATGAGGTGATTGATTAATAGTTCCTTGTCTATGAAAAACATTTGAGTGATGCATTTTATGTTCAATGTTTGATGATTCCATAAATTTCTAGTGAACTCGTGAAGTCTCATGAAAACATGTATATGTATATCATGCTTGAGCACCTCCATGATCTTTACTATGAGAGAGATAGATAGGAACAGTTTGAGATTTCCAAGGCACTCTTTCATAGAATTCTTGGAGAGGGTTCCCAGTTGGGCCTCATGTAGTCAAGCTCATAAGATACATTGAGTTCCTAGAGGTTTTAGGCTTCAAACTCCCTAAATAACTAGGAACTAATATCATTCTGACATAACTACCTTAGATATTCTCCAGCTTTCTTGTGAATTTTAAAATTAACAACATTGATAAGTAACTACTATATCTTCTCAATCTTCTTCTCTGAGTAGATAAGGATATGGAGTATGAAAATCCTTTCATCCTTATGGTGAAAAAATGGAAAGGGAAAGAAAAAATATTTAATCCAAAAGCTTCTTTACATCCTTCTAATAAGATTAAGATCAAGGGGAAAACAATGGAATGGGATGTTTTTTATTTCGCATGTGAAAATAAGGGCCACAGAAAGAAAAATCGTACCCAACCAAATAAGCAAGGGGAAGCTTCAGGTGTGTTTGTTATCAATTGTAATTTATCTACTTCTACAAATTGGTTATTATATACATCTTGTGGATCTCACATATGCATTCAAATATAGGAACCAAATAGATTTAGAAATATTGACTAAGCGGAGGTAGATCTATGAGTATCCAACAGAGATGAACTTGTTGTTGTATCTATCAGGGAATACCACCTCACGCTGCCAACTAAAATGATCTTGGTTTTTAAAGGTTTTTATTATGTTCCATTTTTTACCAAATATAATTTTTCTATATCTAGACTTAATATGAGTGGATTTAATTTCAAATTTGATAAGAAATTTATATTTTTTATAAAGAGATCATTTTTCATGGTAAGTAATATTTAAAGAATGATATTTGCGAGTTGGATTACATGAACCAAGTAATGGAAATAAATAACAAAGTTAATTTACAAGACCCATACCACACCCAAATTTGGGATCACCGGATAGGTCATGTAAATGAAATGTTCTTGACTAAATTACATCAAGATGGATATCTAGATTCTTTTAAACTAAAACCACTTGGTGTATTCCAAGAATGTTTATAAGAAAAAATGACCAAATCTTGTGAAAGGGCTAAGTAGTTTCTGGAATTAGTTCATGTCGATGTTTGAGGACCATTTCCTGTTGAAGCAAGGGGTGGGTACTCATATTTCATAACTTTTACTGATTCTTTTAGTAGATATGGATATGTCGACCTGATAATATTTAAACCAAATTATTTTGATAAATCCAAGGAATATAAGAATGAAGTTGAGAAACAACTTGGTAAAAAGATTTAGAAACACTGCTCAGAACATGGTGGAGAATATATTAATCAAGACTTAATTGATTGCTTATGGGAGTTTGGGATTTTATCTCAACTCACTACTTATTATATGCCTAAATGGAATGGTGTAAGAAAAAGAAATAACCGAACCTTGTTGGACATGGTGCGATCAAGTATGATTCATATGTGTCTACCATTATCCTTTTTGGGATGTGTGTTACAAATAGAAGCACATATACTAAATCAAGTACCAACTAAATAGATAAATGGTATTCTATATGAAATTTGAAGTGGAAGAAAAATCATGTTATTAAATTTACATGTTTGGGGAAGATAAGAGTTTTTAAGGCCTCTTTAGGTAACAAACTTTCACCCTAAGGAACAAAGTATACCTTTATAGGATACCCTGAGAAAATAAGGGGATATTATATATACAAACTCTCAGAAAAAAATATTATAGTGTCAAGACACAACATATTATTTGATAGTGATAACATATCTAAAAGAGATAGTGGTAGTGAGATATACTTCGATAAAGTTGAGGATCAAGGTACACAATAGTTGTTATAAGAACAAATTCCACAAATCCCAGTGGAAGAAGAAATTGTTCTAGAGACACAAGTATTGCACAGTAGAACAGGATAGGTTAGATAACTATAACATTATGGTTTTATAGTCACTAATGATGGTTACCCATTATTAGTTGATAAAAATTATCCTCTAACCTATAAGGAAGCATTATGTGGTGCATAAGTTTCCAAGTTGAAAGAATCCATGAATTCTGAAATTGATTCCATGTACCAAAACCATGTCTGGATTTTGGTAAACCCTCCAGTAGATGTAAATCTCATTGGTTTAAAATGGGTATTTAAGAAGAAACTAGACTTGGGGGGAAAAATAAGTACCTATAAGGTGTCACTGGTTTCAAGAGGTTTTAAATAGTATCAATGCATTGACTATGATGAAACCTTTTCACCAGTTGAAATTTTGAGATCCATAAAAAATTATTCTTATCATTGCAGCTTACCATGACTATGAGATTTGGAAAATAGATGTAAAAAATAGCCTTCTTTAATGGGAACCTTCAGTAAAATATCTATATTACACAAATTAAAGGGTTTTTGACTCCAAATGATGCTAATAAGATATAAAAATTGATAAAAACCCATTTATGGATTAAAGAAAGAATCTCAGTCATTGAACGTTAATTTTGATGAATCCATAACAGAATTTGGTTTCATAAAGAATCAGTGTGGTCCTTGTGTCTATAAATGGTTTAGTGGGAGTGTAGTCATTTTCTTAATAGTATATATTGATGGCATATTACTTATAAGAAACAAAATACTGGTCTTATAGTCTTTTAAGACATGTTTGAATAAATTCTTCTCTATTATGGAATTGGGTGAAGTAGCATATATTCTTAGGATTAAGATCCATCATAATAGATTCAAGATATCGCTCAGCCTAAGTCAAAGTACAAACATTAACAAGATACTGAATAGATTCGATATAGAATAATCCAAGAGTGGATTGTTGCTAGAATCATGTGGAATTCATCTTTCCATGAAAATTTGTCCTCAGATGCATGCGGTAATAAAAAAATGGAAAGGATTCCACACATGTCATCGATTAGTTTATTAATGTATGTTATGTTATATACTATTCTAGATATTTCCTATGCATTGAGTGTGGTAGTAATATATCAAGTTGATATAGGTGACTACCTTTGGATGGTAGTCAAGAATATCCTTAAGTATCTGAGGTAGACTAAGGATATGTTCGTGGTTTATGGAGAATATAAAGAACTAGTCATCATAGGATATATTGATTCCAGTTTCCAAACTGATCAAGATGACATGAAGTCACAAACGAGATACATCTTCACTTTTAATGGAGGTGTTATGAGCTAAAAGATCTCAAAGAAGGATTTGGTTGCAGATTTTACAATAGATTACGAGCATATTTCGGCTTCTGAGGTAGCTAAGGAAGTAGTATGGATGCACAAATTCTTTTATGAGATTTAAATGTAACCTAGTATTAAATATACTTTCACACAATTGTTTTAATATTTCATTGGTGGATCTCGTAAAATATACAAGGTCACATCAATGGATGAATCACATATTTTATAAGTATCATCTATCATGGGATTTTTCTCAGAGAGGTGAGGTTGTAGTGAAAAGTATTTCCATGGAAGAAAATATGGAAGTCCCTCGACTAAATCATTGACTTAGTAGAAACATGATTATCATGTAAGGTCTAGTGGACTTAAAGTCATAGGAAATTGGCTCTAGTGCAAGTGGGAGTATGTTGGAGTCGGTGTCCTATGACCAACTAATTTTACTTTTATTACATGTATATTTGATGTATTGAATATTTATTTAATGTATTAATATATATTGTTCATTTTTTTCATTGATTTAATGTAATAATGTTCTAGATTATTTTTCATATTGATAAGGTCATAGCAGTTCCCCACTATGATGATAACCTTTAAGTTATATGACAATATTCTTAAAATAGTTTTGTAGATGGATAATGTAATATGATGGGACACATATTATTTAGACCATAAGGTGTGAATTCTCATAAGTGGGTGAGGATTCTTCTCATGAATTTTACTCATGGTAATATCTAAGATGGGAGATTATGAGAATAGACCTGCCATTATGAATTTTTCATATTTTAGTGTCATAAGATATTTCTATCTCTGAGCATGTGTAATGGTCCTCAGACTTTCAGATTATCATTAATGTATGTTATGACTCATGCACTTATATTTATTGACCAAACCCATCACTCCATATGTTGGAAGGAAGTAGGGTGCATTGGGTGCATCTTGATTGACATGTCATTAACAGATAATTCGAGGAAGTATTTGTCCCTTCCATCTTTATGGAAACTGATATCTCAACCCTTTGATTGGAATAGAACTTTCACATTAAATTATATATCCATGTTTCAATGATGTGTTTATTTTAGATAGTAAAATAAAAATATATCGAGTAAATAGGTTGATGACACAATCACATAACCTGATTAATGAGATATTGTGACAATGGGATTATATTGAATAGTGATCATTTGTATGTGGTTTTCAACATTGTGACATAGATTTCTTTATCTTATGTTTCTTGACCCAATTCTAGACTATAATCTTGGAATTTAGACAAGCCTTCCTAATACCAATAAGAAAGATTCCTAGAGGGTCACATGTTAAGTGTTTCTATTGATCTCGATTAAATTTCATTTGAGTTTAATTAATGGAATAAATATTATTCTCAGGTACAAGAAATAATTTTTTTCCAAGTTATATTGATCACATAAATTAAATAAATATTTATTTTCCACCATGTCAATAAAAATATATTTATTTATTTTATTTAATATTTAATAAATAGTTATTCATCGGTATGTGAATGAAATGTTTATTTATGAATAAAATTTTATTTAAGTGTTTAATAAATTAAAGAGGAGTTTGAATGGACCAGGACCATGTCCAGTGACAAATATTAATTAACAATATTATTAAATAATATTTTCTATTGCACAAGCTGGTGCACACCACAAAAAAATATTATTATTATTATGTGTCATGGGGTTTATTAAAGTTAATAAATGTTATTTAATGGAATACATGAAATTAAATTTTATTTCAACTTAAATATTAACTCTATAAATAGAAAGTTATGTCTATTATGTATAGAATTAAAGATTGATAATAGAGAATCATTGCACATAATTAATTCTATCTCAACTTCTTCTTCTCTCTCCCTCTTGGGAATGAGAAGCGTAAGAGAGATTTATTGAAGACTGAAGAACGAGCGATCAAGAACAAACAACGCAATACATTAGACTCGCCAAGCTAACACCCAGAGATCAATTGATGTTTCTTGGATATCATAGGAGCATGTGTTGATAACTACTATAGTAATTCTATCCTTTTATCCTCGCAGCAAAACAAAGGTAATCCAAAAGTGTCTTTTTGGACGATCAACATTCACTAATGAAGAAAGTTCCTAAGCCTAGGTATTTATTTCTTCAAATATTAAATAAATTAATTATAAATATAATGTGTAATATCATCACTCTAAGTTTTGGGAAAATATTATTAAAATTAATTTTAATATATCTCTCACCATTTCATGCTTCCACTATGCCCAGAACCAATAGGTGGCTCATATGTACGCATGAGTAACATTTCCATTTTTCAATGAACATGGAGAAAATAAAGTATATAAAAATTTATATTTCTAGAATTATTATTATATCATAAATATAATATTATTTCCTTAAATATACTTATATATGGTATATATGTGATGTGGCCATTAAAAACAAATCACATCACTTTATGGAGGTGGTAATCCACAAGTACACATGAACTATGTTATTATTTTTCAATGGATAGAAAGGTAATAAATTAGATGATATGTTATATTTATATAATGAAAATTATTTCATTAATATAATATATATATATATATATTAAATCCATTATTATAACCATCTTTTAGATTCGGTGATGGAAATTGAATTACATCGATTTACGAGGCGGTAGTCCACTATACACATGAACGATAATTTTATGTCCCATTTTATGGAAAGAGATGGATATAGATTTTTCAATAAACATAAAAACATCTCATTATAGGGAGGATACCATTGTGATTATTTTATCATGGTTGAATAATATTTTAATGTGGTAGAAGAAGAAATAAAATGAAAATGCTAGATTAACAATTATGCCTCTTCTGCAGACAACCTCTTTAGGTTTATACCTAAATCCTTATAGGGTTACTTTTATGATAAAAATAGGGCCTATAAGACATGGGTAGAGATTTAAGGATTATATTTTTTTAGGTATTTTCTGAGATAGAGTTCTAAAAAGGTGTAATGAAGATATGAGAGGAGGTTCTCTTTTATAAGTAAAGGGAAGGTAACTCTTGGAACTTCTTAACGTATTAAATTAATATGAATATATTTTCATAGAAAAATGGATCCAAATTGATTTATTTTGAATAAAGGATGTATATTATTCCAAATTGTCTCATATAATAAAAATTCGATAATTATAAGTGATTTTCTCACCCTTATTTCTTTGGCTTAACCCTCAGTTAACCCTTTTGATAATTATCATGATATCAAAGTTCTTTACTCTTTAGGGATCAAGAAAGTTACTATAAAAGTAAAATTGAAAAATAAATGGACCATGGTTGATATTTTAAACCATATCCCATTAACTTTTCCAAATATAGTATTTTTAGGAATTTTAAATTATTTAATAAAATATTTTTGAATACACAATATCACTTGTGTCATTTTTGGAATTATTCAATTGGTTTGGATTTGAAAATAATATGAAAACAATAGAATTTTAATATAATACATTCACACATCCCTAATATTCTTTTTATATCTATAAAATTCTTAGGATTCTATAACTCACCCAAAAAAATATTACTTTTAGAGTTTTTAAAATCATTTTTATGATTTTTCTACTTCTTGCACAAGAATAGAGTTAGTGTTGTATAATCACTTAAGGTAGTTATTTCATCACTAAAAATTAAAAAAAAATACCATGATAAAAAATAAATAATATTTATAATTACTATTTATAACTGAATATTAGTTTTTTTATCTCTTTCACAAAAATATTATAGATATTACAAGCAAGAGATCGACACTTTTGACTTTATCCTTTTCTTAAATATTATAAAGGTTAAAATCAAGGGTAAATGGAAACAAAAGGTCATATTTCTTATGTTTCGATGATTATGGAAGAAATATAATCATCTAATTAAATAAATTCAAGTATTTTGATAAATTTTATGTCTTATAATATTATTTTTAACCCTAATTAAATCATTTTACCTTTACTATGGTAATAAAAATTTTATATGGTTACTATTTAAAATGACCAGAAATAAAGGTGTAAGAACTCAGTTTTTCTTTGAGGTATGGATCCTTTTATTTACATCCATTCTCATTTTAAATTTTTAAATATGTCGTGATGTGAATTCCCTTTGAGTTCAAGGAGGTTTTAGGGGTTCTTGGGGTGGGTTCGGAGCCTAGAACCCATGTTTTGGGGTGAAATGGTCTAGCGCATGGTTAGAATAAACCATGCAAGATGGGCCGCACGACCATGCAGCCAGGTCTACAATTTTGATAGTGGATTTTTTCATAGTTTATACATGATTAATCAAACTTTTTGATAAATCGTGTGGGGTTCCCTTCCCTACAGCTAAGTGTGTGTGATTGGTGTACGGTTTGCGCAAAATGTGCTGCCAAACCTTACAACCAATATATTTTGGGTAAAATGACTGTTTTACCCTTAAAATTTCTATTCAACCTAAAATATATTTTTTGAATCATATTCCCAGCAATATATCCCTATTTTTAATCTCCCTTGGTGACTATTCTAGGATTTGATCCTCCTCCTCTATCTGATCTTTGATTTAAGCATTGCATGTCTCATTGGATCTACATCGGTGAGTTCTCAATTTCTTTTTAGACGTTTTCATTATTATAGATGTCAGTTTCACTATTTAGGTGCAATATAATATTATCCATTATTAGGTTATTCATTTATTCTTTGATTTTATCCTAATAAGAGTCAAATCAGGTGATGATATTGGACGAGCTATCAACTACCGACCAACGGTTGGTGGTCTCATGCCTTTAATTAAAATTTGAGGTATTTATATATATCATTGTGTCAAATGCACAATTTATCGGAATCACCTTAAATAAAGTTTAACCCTTGTATTTAATTTTTATTCATTTCCTATTCAATTAAAGAGACCATCAATTAATGTTATAGTTTGTGATCTTTGATTTAGAAACACCTCATGGGTGTGATGGTAATATAGAGGGATCACCATGGGTGGCCTTGAAACTTGGATACCATTGAGGTGTACCTTTACCATTCCATGGGTTTTAAATGGTTTAATTGAATTATTATTTAAATTTATGAATTAAATCATAATTTTTTATGTAAATTGAATTGTGATATCAATTGTAAATGAAATGTCTAAAGGAAGGGGACGGGTGACCAAGACCCTAGGCTCTTGCCTTGAGTTTCTTGTTTAAGCTTGAGAAGCTTATTATAAAGATTTTTTCATGTGAATATTTAAAACCCAATCCATATAATATTGTCCAATTACTTAATTCACCTTTATAGATGGGTTTTAATTAAGATTTCCTTGGTGATGACCTTGACATGTTTAAATTAATTTGATTAAATGGTTTGAATTGGTTAAATGCTTATATTTCTTGGGTGATACATGGATTCAATGAAAAATTCCATGGATATACTCAATTGGATTGTAAGTTTCTTATACCCAAGTGATACTTAGACTCCCTAAAAGACTACTAAGGATGGACTCTAAGGATTAAATATTATATGTCGAGTAATACTTGGAATCCATAGGGATTTCAAAGGACATACTCAAAGGGAATTGATCATATATTCTATGGGTGATACTTGGGATCCCTTCATGGATTTCCAAGGATGAACTCGATTGGAAGTGACATTATACCACACCTAGAGTGATACCTGTGTTCTTGAGAGGTTATCCATGGATGGGATTGTAAGGTGTTGGTTTATATTATACCTAGAGTGATAATTGGATTCCAACATAGGAATGCCAAGGATGGGATCAGGTTCTGAATTAAATAATAAATGAAATGGTTGTTATGACACATCCTCTAATACAAAGCACAAGATGGGATTCAGTCTTGTCTTACACTTTATAGATGGCATATTTAGGCATCTTTGAGCATATCATTTTTGGATTTTGGGATACGTGTCGGGTCTCAATACTTATAATTAAATGGAACTATATAATTAAATGAACTTTTTTTATAAATGAGAACCTAGACATTATAGGATGTTTACTTTTATTAATTTACTTATTATATTGATGCATGTATAGTGATGTCATTATATATTTACCGGCTAATTGGAACTTGACCTTGGGTGGTTTCATATTGAGATTATATCTCAAACCCTATTTGGGACACCTTTGGGTACCCAAACAGACTATACGATTACAAGTATGGATAAGGGAAATCATCATACTATAGGTTCTTAGTTACTTCTTAGGATCAAGAGAACATGGGACCGAGTTGATTCTTGCAATTCTAGCTAGGATACTTATTAGCATTTTTCACTTTTGACTCATGTATTGTATTGATTCCATGTATACCATTTTTGGCTATTTTTTAGATAAATATGAAATGTATCATCATTTTTTATATGATATGTCTTCTAAAATTATTTATATATCAGTATTTCATTTTTTACTTATGTCATATGATTGTATAACTTCTTCTTCTACTTGCATGTTATTGATATTCCTTTGTGATATACTCTAGTGATATGTGCATAGTCTCCCCATAGACACACCTAGTCCCTCGATGCTAGTTGGAAGCAATTTTTATTTAAGAATATGTGCTTGAGTTCATGTGGCCAACCAGGATTGGTGCACTATTGAGTGGAATCCAGGTCTGGGATGTTACAAAGTGGTATCAGAGCATTCTTTTCTGGTTTACTTTACTATTTGAAGAATATAGAAAGGGATAGATAGTAAATGGAATTTGGTAATGAGTTATGCATGATCATATCTAACCTGTGTACTGGAAAAATTCAAATTGTCTCGAATTAAATTATTGTGTTTTGGATTTTGACTATTATAGTTGATTTTATTTCACCATTGGGTGATGCACTTGATTAGTTATTTTATTATTGATATGATTATTGGTTCTATTTTGTTTCAACCAGATGAGATGAGGGTATTCCATCTCATGCATCATTTTAGGAACTTATAGATTTCACATGCCATGAATTTTACCCTACCATTTAGGATGCATTACTTATTTCATGTTTTTGTGATAGGTTCCATGATATATATAAATTCTATTCTAATAGGTATTCTAGATTTTGTTATGGTGTGAATTGGGTGGATTTCATACTTTAGTTACTGAGGATTATGGGCCCTCATGGATTGGAATTTGGAAAATAATTGGTTCAACTTTTTAAAATGAATTATGATAAATGTGAAATTTATAGATTCAAATGAGAATAAAATATGAAATGGAATGTGGAAATGGAAATGGAAATGGAAATGGAAACTTTATTCACTTAAATTAAATAATTATACCTAGACCCGACCTTAGGAGTGGGAAATAAGTAGTATCTCTTACTTATGTACGATCTGTATGATTCCCATGCCTGACTGGTGGAGTATGTATGGGGGTGTATTATTATATAGGAAGTATTTTACCTCTCCTATTTCCATATCTATACTTTTGAGATTCAAACTTTGATCATGATATTGAACTAAGGTGTGTGCTTGACATTGTAGAGGCATGCCACCCTAACGAACTACAGTCGTATTCCAGAAGGGTGGTGGAGATCATAATCTAGAGGCGGTGGTCTATGGGATACCAGTGGATCCTCCGGTAGTTCCATCTAAGGCACCAGTTGTTATACCAGGCTTAGGTGTTAAATAATAGTTACATGATGGTTTTGTACACTTTATGAAGACCATTCAAGGAGCATCGTGTCCTACCCTGACTATGACAGAGTTGATGCATGAGTTCCAGCATCATCATCTACCCATGTTTTCGGGGGATGGAGGACCATAGGCTATAGATTAATGTAAAGAGTTCATGTTATCTATCTTAGAGCATCTAGAAATGCCTCCTAAGATGAGGGTAAAGCTCACTACGTATATGATGCATGATTCCTCCAAGAGATATTGGGATGTTATAACTCAAAGGGATCTTCACCAAGAGACATCCTCCAAATACTTTCATATGGACTTCTATGATTAATTCTACCCCAAGACATTGAGGGGTGATAGATCTCAAGATTTCATTCACCTGTAGTAGGGCACATTATTAGTTATGGATTATTCGTACCATTTAATGAGCTCTAGAGCTTCGCTCCTATTATGATGGGTAATGAATTATCTAAATCCAAGTGATTCGAGGATGGTATCATGTATGAAATTTGATCATAGGTGAGTTTTTATCTTCTTACTATCATTTTTTGACTAGAGAATTAGTCACTTATCACAGAGAAAAACCTGAGAGAGGCTAGAGGTGCGAGCTAGGGTGGTTCGGCACTGAGATCTGGTTCTACTTTGACTGTTAGTAGGAAGTGTCATCTGGAGCTTCTATATGGTGACATTAGTAGCCAAACCACATTCTCAAGTACCCAAGTGAGGTGTTACTAGTGCGGTAGGCTAGGATATACAAGGCCATAGTGTATAAGGGACCCATTCGAGTGCTGATCATATGGAAATATGGTCCTTCTATAGTAATTCTATAGAATGCTTCCACTAGTATCCAGTGAGAGAGGTCATGAAATGACACCATGTTCAGGAGTGGGGTCGGTAGGTTATCATTAGGAAGGGGGCTAGATTATAGTTGGAAAATCAGGATGAGGTGGTGTTCATGGTTGTGGTAGTCAAACCCTAGTATTATAGCGATAGTAGGGTGGATCTTCTAAAAGTATCCAGGCAGTATCATAGGATCACAGTTCAGGATATATATACATAGTGCAACGGACCCTAGAGGAGAAGGATCTCAGACCTTCTACTATCATAGGTACTATTCTAGTAAAATTTACTTTGGCTTCTATTTATTTATATAGGGGCTTCACATAGCTTTATATCAGTGCTCGTTGTGGAGATCAGTGGGCTTAGTTTTTATACTCCAGATGGTTTTATGATGCTTGACACTTCATTGGAGATTAGAACAGAGGATGTACATTAGCATATAGATTTTTCCCATGATATTGGTGGGTTTCAATTTGAATGGGACCTCTTTTTCCTCAAGATGATCGGTTTTGAAATAATTCTTGGGATGGACTAGTTGGTTCCCTTTTATGACTTTTCTGACTTCTATCATCAAAGGGTGACATTTACATCACCATAGGGGGTGATTTTATTCACAAAGGTGAATGGGATGTACAGGAAAGCTGATCCAGTCCCCAACATCATGGGCTAGGTGGGATGAGAACCCAGATTGTGAGTTTATATCTGGATGATCAGGGAACACATCAGTCACATTTCCATCTAGTAATGGACCATTTTAGTGACGTTTTCTCAGATTTCTTTTTAGGATTACCTCTATTGAGAGGTAGAGTTATATATATACCTAGTTCTAAGAGATTATCTAGTATCCATTCCTCCTTATAGGATGGATACTACTAATATTCAAGAGATCAGGAGGTAGATAGAGGATTTAGAGGAAAAGGGTTTTATCCAAACCAGTACTTGTGGGGTTTACTGGTCCTTTTTTGAGAAAGAGGCAGATAGAACCCAGAGGATATGTGTGGATTACCAAAAATTGAACCATCTGATGGTTAAGAACTGGAATCCTCTTCTACAAATAGATGATCTCTTTGACCATCTCTGAGGATTTTGGTCCTTCTCAGATATTGATTTGAGATCTAATTATCATCAAGTGCATTTTAGACCATTAGAAGTGCCTTACACAACTTTCTGTATCAAGTATGGTATATACGAGTATTTGGTTATGTCGTTCAGTCTCACAAACATGCTAGCAGTCTTCATAGAAATGATAAACTGAGTGTTCCATCCTTAATTTGATTCATTTGTGGTAGTTTTCATGGATTATATCTTGGTGTATTCTCACAATCTACACAAACATGCCAACATCTTGATATTGTATTGAATACACTAAGATATCACCTGTTATATGGTAATATAAAAAAATTACACTTCTAGTTGGATTAGATTCACTTCCTACGTCACATTATCTGAGAGTCATAATTATCAATTGACCCAGATAAGGTGAGATTTTTTGTTTCCTTAGAGTATCCCAATAAAGTCTTTAAGGTATAGAGTTTCTTGGGGATTTCTAGTTTCTATAGTCATTTCATACAGGACTTCTCATTCCAAACAGTGCCACTTATGGTTTTGGCTAATAAGGGTATGAAGTTTTTATGGTCGTATTCCTATGAGATGTCCTTTCAAATGATGAAAGGGATATTGACTTTAGCATTGATGCTGATTTTTTCAGATCCAGGAAAGAGTTACATTGTTTATTGTGATTCATCAGGTATCAGGATAGGAGTAGTAATTATGTTGGTAGATAGAGTCATGGAGTATGGGTCTTGGTAGTTGAGACCACAAGAGAATAATTACCTGACATGTGATCTTTAGTAAGCTTCATTTGTTCAGACATTGCGTTGTTGGAGACATTACTTACTTGGAGAGCGTTTTGTGGTATAAAGAGACCAAAAAAGCCTCAAGTACATATTTACTCAGTGTGATCTGAATCTGAGGAAGAGAAATTGGGTTGAATACCTAAATTCTTTTGACTTATAATCTTCCTAAATGATTGTTAAATTCAGTGAAGTGGTTGATGCACTGAATAGAAGGAATCAGATAAAGATATTTCAGTAGGCTAGTAGCGAATGGTAGCTCATGGATTTTTTTCTTTGAGATGCACTTGGAGGTTCATAATAGTCAGGGAAGGTATTTTATATAATCCTTACTTATTACCTCTACCCTTCTAGATACAGTAAGGATGAGATAGCTATCAAATCATGAGTTCCTAGTTCTATGGGAGAGTGTGGTAAGTGAGGACCCTCCTCCTAGTTAGACTATAAGTAAAGATGAAATCTTGCATGTTTATGGTTGCGTATGGGTTTTAGTAGACATGGACAAGGAGATGATGAGATGTTTTCATGCTTCATCTCAGGAATTGAATCCTAGAATCACTAATATTTATTAGGATTTACATCACTAGTACTGGTGTCCGGGTATGAAAATAGATATAGCTAGTTTTTTCATGTGGTGTTCTGCTTATCAGTAGGTGAAGGTGGAACACTAGTGACCAGCTGGACTTTTACAGAAGCTTCCCATTCCTGATTGGAAATGGAATGACATCGAGATGGGTTTTGTGACTAGTTTTATAAGGTAACCTAGTGGTAATGACTCCATATGGGTTGTTATTTATAGTCTCATAAAGGTTTCACATTTCTTACTGATCAAGGAGACCTTCAGTGTAGATGAGTGTGGGAGGTTATATATCCATGAGATAATTTGACTTCATGGGGTCCTAGATACTATCATTTCATATAGGGATGTTTGGTTTACTTCATGGTTCTAGGAAGGACTATAGAGGGTATTAGCAACACATGTTCTTCTAAGCACAGAATACCACCCCCAGATAGATGGGAAGTCAGAGCACATGATTTAGGTGCTTAAAGACATGCTGCGAGCATGCGTCCTAGATTTCAAGGGCTCTTGGGAGCAGAATATACCCCTAGTTTAATTATCCTACAAAAATATATTCTAGGTTACTATTTAAATGGTTCCTTATGAGAATTTTTATGGTAGTCCATGTCGATCACCCCTTTGTTGGTTAGAGGTAGGATAGGTAGCTATGCTTGGACCTTACCTTGTTCAAGAGACCACAGAGCAGGTGAAGTTGATCCAAAATAGGGTGGATACTATGTAGTCTCATCAAAAATTATATTTCAATATCCATAAATGAAATCTAGAGGTTGAGGATGGGTATTGGGTATTCTTACATGTTTCTCTAAGATTGGGACATATGAGTATTAGGAGACAGGGTAAGATTTCACCGCATTATGTCGGACCATTTGAGATTCTCAAGAGATTAAAGCCAATAGCATATCGGTTGTAGTTACCTTATAGGTATTGGTCCATACACAATGTCTTCCACGTATCTCAGCTATGAAGTTACTATTCAAAACTATATCATTCCTTTCAACCTGAGGAGGCTGATTTACAGGTGAGTAGCATCCTATATGAATTGTGAATCATAGCACGAAAGCTCTCCAAGGTCAGACTGTTCCACTAGTATGGGTTCTATGAAAATATGGCCATGTGTAGGATAATAATTTGGATTGGGGGGCTGATGTATGAGAAAAATGGATGGATTTTTTCTCAGACATTATAGATCACCATTGAGAAGGCAATTTAAGGAAGAATTTCTTTAAGGGGGAAGTTTGTAAGAACTTGGTTATTCTTTGAGGTATATATCATTTTATTTTTGTCAATTATTAGTTAAAATGTTTAAATATGGACTAATGTGAATTACCTTTGAGTTCATGGAGGTGTTGGGGTGTATGGGGATGGTTTAGAGCTCAGAACCCAAGTTTTTTAGTGAAATGGATTGGTTCACAGTTAGAGTAAACCATGTTATATGTGACACATGGATGTGTGTCGAAGTCTACAATTTTTATAGTATATTATTTCATAGTTTTCATAGGGTTAGTCAAACTGTGTGACCAAATGTGTGGGGTTCCCTCCCCTACAGCTAAGCGTGCGTGGTTGGTGCATAGTTGGGCCAAACCTTGCGACCCATATATTTCGGGTAAAATGGTTTCTTTTTCCTTAAAAATTCTATTAAACCTAAAATATATTTACCCTATCATACTCAAAATAATATCTCCCTATTTTTGAGATTCCCTGGTGACTATTCTAGGATTTGATCCTCCTCCTCGATTCAATCTTTGATTCAAGTAATGCTCATCTCGTTGGATATGTATCTGTGATTTATCAATTCCTTTTTGGAAATTTTTCATTCTTCTAGATATCAATTGTTCTATTTATGTTAAAGATAATATTCTCTGTTATTATATTCTTCATTTTTTTTTTTGATTTTATCCCAATCGGAGTCAAATCATGAGATGATATTGGACGAGCTATCAATTACAGAACTACAGTAGGTGCTCCCATGCCTTTCTTTAAAATTTGAGGTGTTTATATATATCATTGTGTCATGCACCCAATTTTTGGGTGTCGTATTAAATGAATTTTAGTCTTTGAATTGAATGGTTTGGCATGGTCTATTCAATTAATGAGACCATTAATGAATGTTATAGGTTGTGAACATTGATTTAGAAACACCCCTTGGGTGTGTTGGTATATAGATGGACCACCATGGGTGGCCTTGAAACATAGATACCTTTGAGGTGTGCCTTTACCATGCCATGGGTTTTAAATGATTGAATTGAATTGTGATTTAAATTGATGAATTAAATCATAAGTTATTATGTAAATTGAATTATGATATCAATTTTAAATTAAATGATTAAAGGAAGGGGATGGGTGACCAAAACCCTAGGATCTTTCCTTGAGTTTCTTGTTTATGCATGAGAAGCCTCTTATAAATATTTTCCCATGTGAGTAAATCCAAGCATTCTAAGCTTGGAAAATGACTTGAGTCACCTTTCTAGGTGATTTTGAATTGATATGTACTTTTTGATGACTATCACATGCTTCAATGAATTTGATTAAATGGTTTGAATTGGTAAAATGATTATACTCCTTTGGTGATACATGAATTCAATAAAAAATTCCATAAACAGACTCAATTAGCTTATACCTTACTTATGGTCGACTGATACTTGGAATCCATAGCGGATTTTCAAGCATGGACTCTAAGGATTGACTATTATATGTTGAGTGATACTTGGAATCCATTGGGATTTCAAAGGATGGACTTAATGGGAATTGATCAAATATGTCATGGGTGATACTTGGGCTCCCTCTATGAATTTACAAGGATTGAATTGATTGGAAGTGATGTTATACTGCACCTATAGTGCTACCTGGGTTCTTGAGATGTCATGAACCAGCCTGGGTCGACCCCTAATAGGGCACCTGAACCGATCTGTGGCATGGCCCATAGGGTGTTCCCATTTGTTGGAACCATGGTCGTTCTATGCTAGAAATGAAGTATGGTTTGTGTTTGTTGTAATTACTCACATGGAAGACCATGGAGATTTCAAGGAAAGGTATCATACAGTTCAAGTCGAAATTAGTATTGAAGGTGGCATTGTTTCCCAATGTTTTCCAAATTTTTGGGGCTGAAAATCGGAAAATGGAGAGACGTATTTCTAGCCAAGGAAGTTGCGCAATAGATTTTAAGTGTGTGAAAAAGATTGGTTTTTTCACACAAGATTGAAAGTGTTTTTGTAACATGCATGAAAGGCATGTTTCAGGATCAGAACATCAAAAAATGGAAAAGTTATTGAGTGCGTAGAAGACAGTGTTGTGCGAAAGAATCTTATACGCCCAATGTGATGTCAAATGGGGTTTTGCATTCTTGGAAAGAAACTTACACACACTAACGAAAACGCTTCAGGGTCTTATGTGTAGGGTCATCAAGGGACTATAAATATGTGGCTACCCCCAAGGAAGACTTAATAATTTTCCAACAAAAAACCCAGTTTCTTAGCCGCACAAAATATTTACACGTGAAAGATTAGAAGAGAGTAAATATTTCATGGAAGGAGTTACTTTAGTCTGAAAATACCAAGCTTACCCTGTGATGCAGTTTCATGAAATATAATTTTTGCATGGAAAGTAGGGGTTGCGAGAAATTCAACTTTCACAAAAATTATCAAATCTTGCGCACAAATTGAGATATTGCGTGCATGTGTGGTGTTATGATTCTGATGGGTTTTTTAATATCTGTTCAGTGGTTCAGTGCTTTCAAGTGAATAAATATAGGACTTCAATGCAATAAGTGTCTTATGTTTAATAGAGATAGATACTTCAATAAAAATCTATTAAAGATACCTTCATGTCTATAAACTAAGTGGGACTTCACCCAAGGTAGTGAGCCATGGGGAGTCAATAGGAGTGACCTGAGGGACGTAGTGAGCTATCCCTGAAAATTTGTAAAGGTAGTGTACTTGGGACAAATTTATTGTACCCGAACCTTGTAATCCACAACTAGTGAAGCTTAGTGGAATTAGGTATGACCCGAAAATTTTCAGCGTATGCTCCTTGGACGTAGCCCTTAGTGTTGAACCAAGTAAAAGTGTTGTGTTCTCTATTTTCTTGTGGTTGTTTTATTTCTCTTCACATCAGTCATACAGGTTTAATGAGTTCCTACCTATATGGGGGAAATAACCTTGTTTTAAAAGAAAAATTTGGAACCCTGATTCACCCCTCCCCTCTCAGGGTATCCCATGGTCCTACAAGTGGTATTGGAGGGTAAAGGTTACTAGTTTTAGATCTTTCCTTTTCCATCATGGAGAATGCAGTCAATGCCTGGGGAATCCCTCACTTTGATGGAAGTAAATTTCAAATCTGGAAGAACAAAATAAGATCTCATTTAAGATCCATTGGAATGGATTTCCTCTTTTTTGTTGTGCAAGGAATACAAGTTACTGATCTAACAGGACTTTCTATGACTAATACAGATAGGAAAGTTCTTGATGAAAATTCTAAAGCCCAGAATGTTATCACTACAGATCTTTTAGATCAGATCTATTTAAAGGTGATGAGTTTCAAATTATCAAAGTCTATGTGGGATAAACTTGAAAATATTTATGAAAGAGACATCAAAGTAAACGAGGAAAAAATTCAAGTCCTACACAACAGGTTTGATGATCTAATGATTCATCCTAATGAGAGTGTAGATTCATTATTCAATTGAATTACTGAAGTAGTGGGAGAAATTCGATGTCTTGGAGACGAAATAAAAGACATAGATATCGTAAAGAAAATATTGAGAAGTCTTCCTCCTATGTACAATGCAAAGGTGTCTGCTCTTAAAGAAATAGATCTATCTAAACTATATTTGGATGATCTGTTAAGTAGTCTAGTGGCATATGAGATGAGAGTCAAACCATAAGATGTTACAACTCGTGTTAGAAAGAAAATGTCATTCAAATCCAAGTAAAAAATAAAAATTTCATGAGATAGTGGTGGTGAAGAGGATGAGGAAAACGAAATTATTTATCTCATTTCCAAGAAAATGTAGAATGGAAAATGTAAATTTAAAGTTAAGTTACCTTTAGCATGTTTTTGTTGTGGTAGAGTTGGAAACATTGCCTCTCAGTGCCAAAGAAAGTTCAATGATGAATAGAGTGAAGTAGAAAATATTTAGAAGCCTCGGAAAAGGTTTTTCAAAAAGGGATATTTTAAATATGGAAAGAAAGTACAAAAGAAGAGTTTTTTTTTTGAAGAGGAAGATGATGATATTGAATTCTATGAAGAATAAGAACTAGAATTTAAAACAAGAAACCATGCTTCCATGATGTCTACCATTGAAAAGTCAGAACCCTCGATCGATAAACGCAGAGATAATCAGAATATTTATAATGGTGATCCCAAGTTTCAAATTAAGGATTCATATTCCAAGATTTAGAATAAATGTAAGAGATGTAATAAGTGTAAAGAAATAGTGGAAAATCATTAGAATATATTGATAAGCTTGAACCTGAAATTGAACGACTAGAAAAACTAGTGAGAGTTCAGTATTCAATCCTTGAAAGCACAGATGACGATGTGGAACTAAAGCTTAGAATTGAAGAACAAGAAAAGGTCATAAATGACCTCACATTAAGATTGGAAGATAATTACAAGACTATTGAGGGTCTTGAGGAAGAATTTTTTACTCTTAGGAGTAAAATTGAGTGTCAATTAACCACAAATGAGGGTAAGAAGAAAATTCATTTTAGAAGATTCTCATGTGAAAAATTATTGTTAAGATCCAAGTGTGGTTCAGATGGGGTTGGAAAAATATTTAGTGGTCAAAGACCCTCTTGCATGGGAAAGATTGTAATCATTTGTGAAGCTAAAACATCAACTGCTGGAAGTAAAGATATTCAAAAGAAAGACAAGATGAAAGTTGGACATGTTGAAAAGTTTCTTGAAGTGCTGAAAAAGAAACCCTCAATCCAAACTAAAATAAAAACTGAATATTATCCTAAAACATTCATAAATGATAGGCAATCCAACCATTTTCTCGAGGAAGAAGTCATGAGGAGAAATATAAGTGAGAAGATATTTCCCCTCATTAATTTTCAGTTCTGTGGCTATCTGGTCCATACCATGTCATATTACGAAGAGGCAAGGAGATACTTTAATGGGAAAGATCTGGGAAGTCAAAAAAGGAGACCAATTTTATATCCTACATCTTATAGAAGAAATAGTTTATATGTATACTATTTTCATTTTTCTAACTTTGGCCATAAATATATGTATTTCATGCAGAGGTATGACAGGATAAATTCATACAACTCTTAGAGATGGGTCAATACTCGCCCTTCTGATGGTGTTGTTCTCACAAAAAGGTTTTATCTTCTGGAAGAAGAGTATGGGTTTGAAGAATCTGATTATGTGGAATAAATAATTAGAATTCCATCAGTTTCATACACTCAATCCAATATCTCATGGAAATAAAAGAAGAAAATTGAGAAATCCAATCTTGCAGAAGTATCCCTCAAAGCTACAAAAATTAGTAGAACCTGGATTCTTGATAATGGATGTTGACCTTTTGAAGAACATTAAAAAGAAGTTTTATGGAACAGTGAGGTTTGGTAATGATGGTGCTTTGAAGATTAAAGGAAATGGAAATAATACTCTGGCCATTGGAGATCTGAAGAAGACTATAGTTCTTTATGTGGACGGTCTACATCATAATATCCTCAGTACGAGTCAACTCTATGACTAAGGTCTCATAGTAACTTTAAATAAAAAAGGATGCACAATAAAGGGAAAAATAAATAATTCTCTTATGAAAGGATGAAGAACATATGGAAACTTATATAAGGTTGACAGAAAAGAGAACTCTTGATATTTTTCATTTGAAGAAGAAAACAGCTTGTGGCATCGAAGGCTGGGGAACATTAACCAACAAGTCATAGAAAAGATATCTAAGTTGAAGATAGTCATGAATATCTCCATTTTGAAATTTGAATGGGAAAATACTTATGATGATTGCATATGGGAGAAGCTAGTCTCCAATCCATATCAACCAAAGAATAAAAGGGCATCACACCTTCTTAATCCCATATACATAGACGTATGTGGCCCGATAAATGTTGCCGAAACTCATGGATAGAGGTACTTCGTCCTTTTTATTGATGATTATAGTAGAATTTCATGTGTAATGGTTATTCATAGGAAGTTCCAAGTACTTGATTGGATGAAAACATATCATTAAATTGCTGAGAATGATACTGGGTGGACAATCAAATTCCTACGATATGACAATGGAGGGAATACACATCCATTGAGTTTGAGAATTACCTGAAAAAACATGGAATACGGCATGAGGTAGCTGCTGTGAGAACTCTGCAACAAAATGGAGTTTTTGAGTGCTGGAATTGACAGGTCAACAACATGGCTAGGACTTTACTAATTGAGATTCATATCTCTAATAATTACTAGAAATAAGTTGTTGAATCTACAGTGCACATTCAAAATCAAATGGGGATTTATATGGGAGAAATGAAGAAACCATATGAATTGTGGCATAGAAGGAATCCTTATTTGAAATACTTTAGTGTTTTTAGAAGCAAATGCTTCATCTGAAATGGATAAGGAAATCAAGGTATGTTTGGGTACAATGCAGATGAAGGAATATTTCTTGGATATCCAATGAACATCCAAGATTACAAGTGTTTCAATAAGCTCTTGGGAGGATTGTGGAAAGCAGTGATTTTAAGATCATTAAAGACAAAACCCCAAATGCTTCAAAGAATTCATACGCTAATGAGATAGAATATGAGGAATAATGTGAACATGGAGTAAATGCAAATACAGAAATAGAGGAAGGTGTACAAAACTCCCAGGAGTCACATCATGATGTTGACTTAGAAGAATAATCTGAAGTTTAAACCATAGTTGGAGAGAATTCATTTGAACCTCAGATGAGGAATATAAGAGTAGAAATTGATCAATCCAACATCATTGGGGATTGGACTGAACCCACACAAATAAGGAGAATGAAAAGTAATGCACAATCTTAATTCTTATCTACAGTGTAACAATCCTCATTTGAAGAATCTACAAAGGATGAATCATGGGTGAAAGCCATGAATGAAGAGTTAGATCAGATTGAAAAGAATCAGACCTGGGATCTAGTCAAGAGACCCAAAGGTCATAATGTGATTGGTACAAAGTGGATTTTCAAGAACAATTTTGATGAGCATGGAAGTGTTATTAGAAATAAGGCACGAATGGTATGTAAAGGATATTCATAGATTGAAGGTGTCAATGTTGAAGGAACCTTTGCACCAGTGGCTATACTGGAGTCAATCAAACTTTTTCTTGTGATGGAAATCCAAAGAGGATATAAAGTATATCAAATAGATGTCAAGAAAATATTCTTTAATGGTTTTCGTGAAGAAAAAGTATACATCAAACAACCAGTGGGTTTTCTTCTTGGTACTGATGAAACAAAGGTTTGTAAATTAAATAAGTCCCTCTATGGTTTGAATCAAGCACCATAAGCATGGTATTTACGGCTATATTCTTATCTCAATAAGTTGGAATTCAAAAGAGGAGTAGTAGATCACAATATAAATGTGAATAATTATCCAAAAGATCATTTCATGGTTTTAGTTTACATTGATGACAATATATTTAGTGGAAGCAGACAGAAATTAGTGGATTAATTTTCCAATCATATGAAATCATAATTTGAAATGTTAATGATTTGGGAGATCACATATTTCTTGGGACTGTAAGTGACTCAAAATAAATATTACACTTTCATCTCACAGAAAAATTATTCAAGAGATCTGCTAAAGAAATTTAATATACATGACTCCAAACCAATGTCAACTCTGATTATAGTTAGAACCAAACTTGGAAAGCATGAGGATGAGACCTCTGTATATCCCACCATATACAGTAGGATCATTGGGAGCCTGTTGTACCTAACAGCAACATAGCCAGATATTTTCTTTGCAACATGTCTAGTGGCCCACTTTCAGAGTAATCCAAAGGAGGAACATATGGTTATAGTAAAAAGGATCATGAGGTACATTCAAGGTACTCATAGTTTTGGGTTATACTTTGTTACAGGAAGGGATAGTGAATTATTAGCGTTTTCTGATACTGACTAGGTTGGTGATGTAGTGGAAAGAAAGCCCACCAGTGGTGGAGCATTATATATTGGGAAAAAATGTGTTGGTTGGTTGAGAAATAAATAAGAAAGTACTTATCTTAGTACTACTGAAGTTGAGTATATATCTACTACAAAGGAATTCACTCAATTGATATGGATTAAGCAACAACTAATAGATATTGGTGATGGGGTGAAACAACCAATGGTGATTTACTGTGATAACAAGAGCACAATTTATCTTACTAAGACACATGTTCAGCATTCTCGTTCAAAACATATTGAAATCAAATATCACTTTATCAAAGAAAAATTTGAACAAGGCATGATTAAAATGGATCATATGGGAACTGATGAACAAGTGGATGATATCCTAACCAAGCCACTGTCAGTGTCTGTGTTTAAGAAACATTGATTGAACCTTTCTATTCAGCCACCTCCCAGTGCATAATGAGGTTATGAAATTCCCCTCTCCCTAGTTATTTTAACTCTTTTAATCTATGATGTGGAAGTGTTTCAAGTTTATGGAGGCGATAAGATCCAGGGGGAGTATGTTTTGAGATATACAAAGGATGGTTATTTGTATTTGGGTTTATTTCAAAAGGGGGAGAAATGGATAGAATGTGGTGTCTCTAGATGAGAGAAGACAGAGTGAATCATGGATGAATATGGAGAGAATAAGGAAGGTAGAACACAATTCATGAGAACAAAATTCGTGCCATATCTCTTTTTTCTACACCGAGCATTTCTCACGTAGACTTAGAGTGTTGGATGAGTTGATTCTTGCATATCAGTTTTTAATAGTGGTTGGTGCTCTTTTGACTATATCTGGATATTTCCAACAAACCCAAAGGGGGAGATTGTTGGAACCATGGTCGATCTATGTTGTAAATGAAGTATGGTTTGTGTTTGTTGTAAATCCTCACATGGAAGACTAGGGAGATTGAAAAGAAAGGTATCATAAAGTTCAAGCTAAAAGTAGTATTGAATGTGGCGTCGTTTCCCAGTGTTTTCCAAAATTTTGGGGCTGAAAATCAGAAAATAGAGAAATGTGTTTTTGGAAGAGGAAGGTGAGCGAAATATTTTAAGTGTGCGTGAAAGATTGGTTTTTTCACGCAAGATTGAAGGTGTTTTTGGAACTTGCATGCAAGACATGTTTCAGGATCAGAACATTGAAAAATGGAAAAGTCATGGAGTGCGTAGAAGATAGTGTTGCATGAAATAATCTTACACGCCCAAGGTGGCATCAAAAGGGGTTTTGCGCACTCAGAAATAAACTTATGCGCACCAAAAAAACACATCGAGGTCTTGCATGTAGGGTCATCAAGGGCCTCTAAATATACAACTACCCCCAAGGAAGACTTAAGAATTTTCCAATGAAAACCTAGTTGCTCATCCGCATGAAATATTTATGCATGAAAGATTGGAAGAGAGTAATTATTGCGTGCAAGGTGTTCCTTTTTTCTGAAAAGACCAAGTGAAACATGTGGTGAAGTTTCATAAAAGATAAGTGTTATGTGGAAAGCAGGGGTTGTGAGAAAGTTGTCTATCATGATAATTATCAAATTTTGCGTACAGGTTGAGATATTTCACACATGTGTGGTTTTATTCTTCTAATAGGTTTTTGAATATCCAATTCAGTGGTTCAGTTCTTTCAAGTGCATCAATCCATGACTTTGATGCAAGAAGTGTCTCATGCTGAACGGAGACAAAGATTTCAATGAAAATCTATTGAAAAGACCTTCATGTCTATAAACTAAGTGGGACTTTATCCAAGACAGTGAGCCAGGGGGAGTCAACGGGAGTGACCTAAGGGATGTAGTGATCTATTCCTAAACATTTGTAAAGGCAGTGTGCTTGGGATAGAGTGATTGTACCCGAACCTTGTAATCCATAGCTAGTGAAGTTTAGTGGAATTAGGTATGACCAGAAACCTGTCGGTGTATGATCCTTGGACGTAGCCCTTAGTGGTGATCCAAGTAAAAGTGTTGTGTGCACTCTTTTCTTGTGGTTTTTTTCTTTCTATTACCATTAGTCTTATAGGTTTAACGAGTTTCTACCTCTGCAGGAGCAAGATCCTTGTTTAAAAAGAAAAATTTGACACCCTGATTCACCCCTCCCCTCTCAGGGTGTCCGGGGGTCCTACATCATTCCCCACAGGCTTGTAACTAGTGTCAGGCATCAACAGAGTACTCAAGGTAATTATTTCTCCCAAATATAATAAAGAACTAAGAAGCAGAAAGAATGTACAGCCCAACATACATTTATATAAAATTCAACTAAACATTATTTATATAAGAAAACAAAAGTACAACTAAACAATACAACCAAACGACCAAACTTGATGGAGTAACTAACACCATATGACCCCACTGTTCACTCTCCATTATAATGAAAACTCATTGCCCAAAGCGACCTAACACAAGATGAAACCTACACAAGGTCTAAAAATAGAAGAAAACTATACGCGTGAGTATTAAAACTTAGTAGGTTATCTTGATATTATATTCTCGATGCACATAATTTAAAATAAAAGAAACATCAATATCAAGTTTTAGATACAATATATAAAAATATTTTTTCTAAATGAGGTTCCATGCTATAAAATTTACCAGAAAAAAACTTGCAAGTTTTATAAACAAGAATGCTAGTAAAAAATTTCAAAGAAGTGCAACTTTAAAATGAAAACAGTTTTCAAGAGGGATTCTTTAAAGAATGTAAAATTTTAAATAAAACACACATACTACTGAATTTACCAACTAAACACATTTTATGCCGATAGTGAGTACAAAATATCCAACGAGCACAAGTCATGGGAACAGCCCTAGGCACTAGTTCATTGTGGGCCCTAGGTACCTCATATCTTGGTGTAAAAGTACGATAAAAAATATCTATTCTCATGAAAACAATCCACTAGTAGTAGAATCATATATAACCTAGTGGTCACTAACATCATCATTATCATAGTTGTGTTAGTTTTTTCATCGTCAAACCTGCTACATGAAACAGGTACAAAACCCCTCTGAATCACTAGTATACTAGTACACGTCAGCCTACCTAGATACTCGGGTTGTCCCTTCTTGTACTCAAACAAGTTACACATATATAAAATACCATTTACTTATGAATATTACATATAAAAATCATACAAACATCAAACATCCCACACACATGTCTTACATTTCTTTTATGGATCAACAAACCAACAAAATTTTCATAAAACAATTCCAAGAAGTATAACAAGGCCTTGCACATAAAATCCATTCAAAAATGATCTTTTAAGGAAAAAACCCACTAATACCATATAAAACCAGATTTGGAAGCCACAAAACCATTTAATAAATCAATTTCATGGACCATAAAATGGACCCAAACAATACAATATAAAATACACATGGAAACCATTTTTACAAGAAAAATTCCAAATATTCCTTTAAGCATTTCTCAAAACTAACATTTTCCAAAGGTAAAAATTTTCCTTTTAATAAATAGGTGTATACAAACCATTTAAATAAGAAATAAAATTTCATAAATCCCTTAAAATATTCAGGTTACACATCTAAAGAATGACCATTTTTATAAGGATGTCAAACAGTGTATTTTCCGGCATCTCGGGACAAAACATGTTTACCACCAAAAACCCATTTTTTTATAAAACCAAAAATACTTTGTAAATACATAAAGGACCCCAAAATAACATTTTTCATTCTGAAAATGTATTTATAAATCCAAACAAATCATTTTAAATCACACTAAGCACATAAAATCTAACTGGGCAATTTACCGAACACATGGCATGCAATTTTAAACAAACAACTTATTTTAAGCACTTGAAAAGGGAAAAAATACCATTTTCGTGCAATAAATGTATTAAAACTACTAAAACATGTCCAACATACCATAAACTAGGTGCTTAATTTAACGGAACATTTAAGTAAGAAAGTGGTGTACACGTTTATAACAAAACAACACTTCTCACAAAACAGGGCATAAACAACCGTTTTGCGCACCAAGAAAATTATCCAAAGACAGAACAACATTACTAAACAAATATATATGGTTAAAAAAGCAATAAAATGATGAAACTTAAATGATAAATTCATGTTCATGGGATATCCTACCTCAAAACCAAGGCAGAAAGGAATAATACAACTGATATCACCCGTTGCGGATCCCAACACTCTAGATCTATAAAGACCATCCATAAACGAAACAAAACCCCATAAAAAACATGTTATATATTAACCCCAATTCTTTCATGAAAATGGGATAATATTAAACCAAAATAATGTAGAAGGATAAGGAAGAGGGAGGAAAAAGGAGAAGGAATCTCACCTTGGAAACTAGAGAACTCTTCATCTTCCCTTAGATCTACACCCTTAAAGGAAATGGAATGGCTTGGAAATTCTTGGAGAGGATTTTTAGGTCTATAATAACTAGGGAAATAATATTTTTGAGGGAAATAGAATAAAATGAATGATTCATGAAAGAAACAAATTACCTTACCAAATTTGGATAATTTAAGAATCCTTGAGAAATTTAGCCCTAATACGCGACTAAGATGAGCTATAAAGAAGGAAAATAGAACTTGGGGGTTATCCTAGAATTAGTCATAAAAAATATAAAAAAATGAATAAAATATAAAAGAAAAAAATTATTTTTTTTAAAATTGTAAATGGGATCACGAGATGGCCCAATACCTAAATAAATAACCGCAATCCACCATGATTATGAATTCCTAAGGGGGTCCAAAAGGATATGGTGGTTTTAATAAGTCAGGGGATCCCAAGTGGAAAGTGGAATGAGTGAAATTTTTTTAAAAACTAATAAGTTATAAAAGAAACAAATTTTGTTTTTAAATCTAGAATTGGGCTCACGGTTGGCCCAAATCTTGAAGTAACCACCCTTTTCCCCAGAAACTCCCAAAAAGATATGGGGCACCCATGGTAGGATTATTAGACATAGATGGATATTAAAAACTCAACATTAGTCTCACACCAAACCCAAGAAAGGGATCAGGATTTCCAACAAACCGGATCAAAACCAAGACATGAAAAAAAAATTAGGGGTGACAATTCTCCCCACCATTAATGCTTTTTTCCCCTGGAAAGCCTTAACACATTCTAGTTGATTGATCAACACCTAAGGAATACTTATTAATATGGTCTAGGCTCTAAATCCAATGACACCTCATCCACCATTAACTGAACTTAAGCCTCTTACCTCAACCAAAACACCAACTCCCAACCACTTCCTGAGAATCAACCAAAAGATCGAGTCATTACCTCTTCAACCAAACCGAGAACCAGATTGTTGGTTCTTCTCTCAATGAACCCAAAGATTACCCAAACCAAAGATAACTCATGAAAACCAAAGATTCCAAGGGAGTCTGTAATGGACTCCCCACCATTAAGAAACAACTGGCGCTCGACAAATTCTTAGGAGGAAACTCTACGAGACCCGTGGTGGTTCTACCCACCATTAAGGACCAATGATCGATGACCAAACTAAAATTAAACATGAAATAGGAATGTTTATTTCCCATATAGTCCCACCAAAAATCTCCCACAACAACCTACCAACCCATATTAAGAGGAACACAATATGAATATTTAAACCCCCCACTCCCAAACTATGGGGACAAGAACTGGGCCAACACTCTCTTCACGGATCCAAAAACCCCACCACTTGGGGTGGGGAGGAAAGGGGACCCAATAATTGGGACACTAAAACCATAAAATAAATAAAGAAACTACCTCACGGGAATGGTAGAGGTGCAATCTTAGCAGTACTACCCACAGTCCTGGGACTCCTGACTATGTGTCAGATTCACTCTGAGACCTATGGATAGAGATCTCATGGATGAAGCATCTACTGCCTTACAGTTAGTATTTGATAATCCCTAAATTTAACTCTTCTCCTTAGTTCCACATGGTGACACATAACACTCTCATACTGAAACAAAATATCAAGGGACACCATGAAACTATCTTCCTCAAACAACACACTTTTACACAAAAAATAACTTAGAGATACACAACACTATTTTATTTCACTCCGAATGAGGATAATAATGGAAAAGGTACATGGAGAAACACATCAACCTCACCAAGTAAAACTACCCCAACCGAGAGGGACACCATAACGAAAAGGCACTTTAAATCGATCCTGAAAAGCTCTTAATTCCAACAAACGGGCTGAGGCATCATTCAAAGATGTGGATTTAACATTTACAATGAATCCATAGGTTTATCACCTAGAAATATTACCAATGGAGAACCATCCTTGGCCACATCACAGCATCTAACACATATTTAGAAACCCATTGAACATTGCTCCAAAATCGAGCCACCAATGAGATCACATATCAAGACACAACAAGAGTATGAATTCCATATAGAAAGAAAGCATACAAAATAAAAATTAATTATAAGATATAGTAAAAAATATCCACATAATCATCATTTTATAAAAAACACCACAATTTTTCATCTTAAAACACTTTTTGAAAAACAAACTAACTTGGTGGATTTTCGCATTCACCAATGGTCTTTCATCAATTCTCACTCATATGCACATTTTTGTGCCACCCCAGGCACCCAAAAAAAATTACATACTATCCATTCATCTATATATCCATAAAAACATGAATAAGAGCACCCATGAAAACACCAAGGAAAAAATAAAAAAAAGAATCACTCCAAAAAGAATCATGTACCTTCCAAAGGCGCATTAACCACCAAATCAAAAACCATTTTCAGATTTCACAAAATAAACCAAACTTAATCAAGAAATATTTTATTAAAACCCCAATATATTTCATTTAATATAACTTCAAAAAAGAAAAATTATATTTCAAATATCCCTTTCCCATTTTCAAAAATTCAGTAAGGTCTCTTTTCATAATCTGACAATGAAAAAGGCCAAAACCCCTTTCTAGAAAAACACCAGCCGCTCAAAACCAAATTTCCAAAACCAATTCCTCAGATTAAAACACTTTTCAACAACCCAAAACACAAAATTTAAAACAAAGATCATAATCAATTTAAAATAATCCAAGATTTACAAACATTTCATTTCTATAAACCATAAGTTTATATTAAGGAAATGCAATCCCATTAAATAATTTCCTATTTATACCCAAGATTTGTTTCACAAAATCGAACATTCCAAAACCTTTCTCATATTAAATTTTGAAAACCCATTTTCCACTTTTCAATAACCAGATATTCCTTTAAAACCCATTTTCACAATTATCACATAAGGATTTTCAAAACAAAATTCCAAAATCAAGAAAAGTCCAAGAGACCCACAAAAGGGAACTAGTGTCGGTGGGTGACTTGACCACATGGTTGGTGGCCATATGTTAAACACACCACCAACACAGAGATCTTTCTTAGAACCATGCCCTGGATCCACATGGATTTCAAAGCCCTTAGAGCTCACAAAGACCATTAGTCCAACTCCCCTTGTCATATCCCAACACCAAACAATCAATAAGAACAAAAGTCACTAATAAAACTGGACTTCCCATGGACACCCGGGGGTCGGAACGAACAAGAGTTTACAAAGTTCTTCTCGAACATACCCCTAAAGTCTCTAAAATCCTACTTAATCTACCTTTACATCCCCAAATAACAAAGGTATCTCTAAAAATAAATTTCTTCTAGGATCCAACCTCCTTTGATACCATTTTGTCACGAACCAGCCCAGGTTATCCCTGAACCGGTCACCCAAACCGATCTGTGGCATGCCTGTAGGGAGTTCCTGATCCCCATGGGTTGGAAAATAGTTACGATAATCAAAAATGTACTCAAGGGAATGGTTTCTCCCAAATATAATCAATAACTAAGAATCGGAAAGAAACAGACATCCCAACATACATTTATATAAAATTGAACTGGACATTATTTATATAAGAAACTGAAAGTAAAACTAAACAATACAACCAACTGACCAAACATGAATACCAAACTAACACAATGTGACCCACTGGTCACTCTCTAAAACAATGAAAACTCATCACCTAAAGTGACTGAAATCAAGCTGAAACCTACACAAGGGCTAAAAACAAAAGAAACCTATAGGTGTGAGTTTTAAAACTCAGTAGGATAGCACGATATTCTTTTCCCAATACACATAATTTAAAATAAAATAAACATAAATTTAAATTTTGAGATACAATATATAAAAATATGTTTTCAAAAAGAGGTTCAATAATATAAAAATTACCAAACAAAAACTAGCAAGTTTTATAAACAAGAATCCTGGTAACAATTTTTCAAAGAGGTGAAACTTCAAAATGAAAATAGTTTTGAAGAGGGATTCTTTAAAGATTATAAAATTTTAAATAAAACAAACATAATGATTAATTTACCAACTAAACACACTTTATATTGATGGTGAGTACAAAATATCCAATGAGCACAATTCACGGGAACACCCCTAGGCATTAGATCGTTGTGGGCCCCAAGTACCTAGTATCTTGGTGTAAAAGTAACCATAACAAATATCTATTCTCATACACATGAGATACTAATAGGAGAATTATCCAAAAAATATTGGTCCCCAACATCATCATCATCATAGTTTAGTTATTTTTTTCATTTTCAAACTTGTTATGTGAAACAGGGACAAAACCCCTCTGGATCACTAGCATACTAGTACACGTCCACCCACCTAGATACTCGGGTTTTACCTTTTTGTACTCAAACAAGTTACACATATATAAAATAAAATTTACTCATAAAGATTACATTGAAGAATAATAAACACATTAAACATCCCACACACATGTCTCACATTTCTTTTATGGATCAATAAACCACCTAAATTTTCATAAAACAATTTCAAGAAGTATAATGAGGCCTTGCACATAAAATCCATTTAAAAATGAACTTTTAAGGAAAAACCCCCACCAATACCATATAAAACCAGATTTGTAATCCCAAACACAATTTAATAAATCAATTTCATGGACTATAAAATGGTCTCAAATGATACAACATGAAATACACATGGAAACCATTTTTACAAGAAAAATGGCAAACAGACCTTTAAGCATTTCTGAAAAATAACATTTTAAAAAGGTAAAATTTTAAATTTTAATAAATAGGTGTATAAAACCCATTTATATAAGAAAATTACTTTCATAAATCCCTTAAAACATTCAGGTTACACATCCAAAGCATGACCATTTTTATAAGGATGCCAAACGGGCCATTTTTTCGGCAACTCGGGCTGAAACATGTTTACCACCAAAAACTCATTTGTTTATAAAACCAAACTACTATGGAAATACATAAAAGGACCCCCAAAATACCATTTTTCTTTCTGAAATTGTATTTATAAATCCAAAAAAATCATTTTAAATCACACTAAGTACATAAAATCCAACCGGGAAATTTACCGAACACATGGCATGCACTTTAAAACAAAAAACTTATTTTAAGAACTTGAAAAGGGATAAAATACCATTTTCATGCCATAAATTTATTCATTATATTGAACCATGTTCAAAATAACATAAACCATGTGTTTAATCTAACATAACATTTAAGTAAGCCAGCGGTGTACACGTTTATAACAAAACAACACTACTTTTCACAAAACAAGGCTTAAACAACCGTTTTTTCCACCAAGAAAATTATAAAAAGAATGAAATACAATAATAAACAAATATATAAAGTTTTAAAAACAATAAAAGGATGAAACTTAAATGATAAAGGCATGTTCAATGGATATACTACCTCAAAACCATGGTGGAAAGGAACCGCACACCCGATATCACCCGCTGTGATTCCCAACACTATATATCTATGAATAACAAACCTAAATGAACCCAAAACGCATAAAAATCATGGTATAACATAAAATAGGTCATGAATTACCATTTTAGAAGAGGAAAACAAAATAAAGCAAAAGTATAAGGAGGAGGGAGAAGAAAAGAGAAGGAATCTCACCTTGGAAACTAGAGAACTCTTTATCTTCCCTTAAATCTAAAACCTTGGAGGAAAGGTAATGGATTGGAACTTCTTTGAGAGGTTAATTAGTTCTGTAATAACCAGGGGAATAATATTTTATGGGAAAAGATAAAAAATTAATGATTCATGAAAGAAACTAATTACCTTACCAAATCTGGATGATTTGAGAATCCTTGAGAATGTTTTCCCTAATTCACGACTACGATGAGATACAAAGAGGGAAAATAGAACTTTTGGGTGTTCATAGGGTTCTTGGGAATTATTGAGATATGGATTCACCAAAAAATATAAAAATAATGAATAATATATAAAATAAACAAATTATATTTTTAAAACTGAAAATGGGATCACGGGCTGGCCCAATACCTGAATAAATAACCCAAATCCACCATGATTATGAATTCCAAAGGGGGTCCAAAATGATATGGTGGTTTTAATAGGTCAGGTTAGGCCATTTTTAAAGTTTAATGAGTGAAAAATGTTAAAAAACGAATGAGTTATAAAAGAAACAAATTTTGTTTTTAAATCTGGAAATGGGATCACGGTTGGCCCAAATCTTGATGTAAGTACCCTTTTCTCAAAAAACTCCCAAAATTGATATGGGGAGCCCATGGTAGGATGATTATACATATATGGATGTTAAAAAATCAACATTAATCTCACCCAAAATCCAAGAAAAGTTTTGGGATTTCCAATGAACCAGATCAAAACCAAGACATGAAAAAAAAATCAGGTGTGACATGTGAGGTTCTCCATGGATGGGATTATAGGGTGTTAGTTTATATTATACATGGAGTGATACTTAGATTAAAAAATAGTAATTTTAAGGAAATTCACATATTCTGAATTGGATAATGAATTAAATGGTTATTATGATTCATCTTCCAATCCAAATCATAAGCTTGGATTCAGTCTTGTCTTTTACTTTATGGATGGCCTATTTAGGAATCCATGAGCATGTAACTATGGGGAGATGTCGGTCTATGTTATGAATCTTGAGAATTATAATTAAATGCAATTTTATCATTAAATTAACCTGTTTATAAATGATAACCTGAATTTTATAGTATTTTTACTTTAGTACATACTTTACTTATTATATTGATGCATGCACACCGATGTCATTGTATATTCAATAGTTGATCGGAACTTGACCTTGGGTGGATTTCTAATGGGATTATATCTCACAACCTTTTTATTCCACCTTTGGGTACCCAAATAGACTATATTATTGAAGTTATGGATAAGGGTAAGTTCCCAACTATAAGTCATTGATTGCTGCTTAGGAACAGGAGAGCATGGGACTGAGATGTGGCTCACGATTCTAACTGGTATAATTATTGGCATTTTTGTGCTTTTATCTCATGTATTTTACTAATTCCATGTATACCTATTTTGGTTTTTTTGTATATATATATGACATGTATCATCATTTTTTATATTATATGTCTTCTATCATTTTTTATATATCAGTCTTCCAATGTTAACTTCTGTCATATTTTTGTCTTAATTACTACTTATACTGGTTATATTTCATTGAAATTACACTATGATACACTCTGGTGATGAATTTATAGTCTCCCCATAGAAACACCTATTCCCCCACTTCTAGTCAGTATCCTCTAGCATTTGGAGAGATGTGCTTGAGGCCATGTGGCCAACCAAGCTTGGGGCACTGTTGAGTGGCAATCGGGTCTAGGACGTTACAGAAGAGACCTATTTAAAAAAATTGGACCTCATAATTCCAAATTTAGTATCCATTTTTCAAGATTCAATTTCTATAATTGGTATAATTTAATTTAAAATTAAACCCAAAAAATGTGATGAAAATTGGTTTTTCAAAAAAAAATCTTTTGTGTAAAAAAATGTTTTTATAACAAATTCAAGAATAAAATTCATTAAAAATACCAGAATTAGATTATTTTTAATCAAAATGAACTTATTAAATTTTAAAACTAATCCAAAATAAAATTTTACTTTGTAAATACTTGAAACAATATATACAGTTTCTAATAAAATCAGTATTTTTCACTATTCATTAAAATTTTAAACTTTTTATAAAATTCTCAAAAATTCACTCTAAGATAATTTTTATATGATAATTTAAAAAATTAAATTATCTTTTTGAAATTATTATTATAAAAATTTTAAATCTATACTTTCAATAAAATCATATAGTATATGTAAAAAATTATTAATAATAAAACTAATTCCTTTTTTTTACTAGAAAATTACTTAATATTATTACAGTGAATATATCTCTATAAAATAAAATTAATGAATATTAATAAGAAATGAAAATGATTTATTATAACATTACTTGGGGTTTTATAGTTATCACCTTGTATTGTGATAATACTACAGTTGTGGTTCTAGATAAGGAACTCAAGTCATGTCAACAGACAAAGCATACACTTCAAAAGTATCATATCTTGAAGGATTATTCTCACAGGGGTTAAGTAACAATGAGTAGAGTATCCAAAAAATATAATGCGATAGAACCATTTACTAAATCCTTATTTTATCATAAACATTAATATCATGTGAGAGATAATGGACTAAAATTTTTGATAAGTTGGCTCTAGTAAAATTGGGATTTTATTAGAGTGTGTTCCCTATAAACAACTAAATTTTCACTTTCAATTACCAAAATATAAATAAATATCTTATTACATAATGAGTTTAATTCTATATAACATTAATTTCATAATATCCTTAGATTATTTTTTCATCAAAAGGTTATAACTATTACTTGCTTTAATGAGAACCTCAAAATGAAAGTAAAACATTATTAGACATATATCTTATATTCTATATGACATATATTTGATGAGATGCATATGATGTTTGATCATTAGGTGTCAGAGGATGATAAGTGGATGATAATTTTTATCATGAAGTGTTCACTTGGTAATCTTCAATAATGGGGGTTATAAGGACACACCCGCAAATAGGATTCCTATATGTTATATATGTCATTGGATATTACTTTCTATGGATGTGTGTATTAGTCCTTATATTTGAGATTATTATTAAATTATATTATGAATTATGTACTTTGATGTATTGATGAAACCCATTACCACATATTCTCACGGTGAGGTAGAATACATTGGGTGTATTGTAAGTGATATGAAATTAATTGAATATGTAAAGAAAGGATTTTTCCCCTATGAATTAATGGAAGAAAATGTATCTATCACTTTTATTAAAATAGAACTATCTGATTAAATCCATGGCCATAAAGGTTCATTAGTGAGTTTATTTTAGAGATTCAAATAAAATAAAGTAAGCATATAGGATGATGAAACAAGTATGAAACCAACTTGATGAGATATTGAGACAAAGGGATTGCATTGTAAAGTAAGTATTCATGTAAGGTTTTTATTTTTGAAAAATTAACTTCTTTCTATATGGATGTATTGACATATTTCTAGATGTTGATCTTGGTATTTAGGAAAGTTTGTCTAATTTCATTTTAAAATAGGCCTAAAGGGTCACACGCTAAGTGTATCCAAAATCTCAATTAAATTATATTTAAATTTAATATTAATAATGATTATTATTCTCATCTTGTGGAATAATAATTATTCGAGTTAAGTTGATAATATAAATTCAATCACAAATTATTTTAATTTAAAGTATATGTGAGTTGAATATTAAATAAATATTATTTTCATGTTATAGAATCTAATATTTATTTATCTCTTATTTATTATTTACAAGGTAATAAAAAATATTTTATATAAATATTTATTTTTTTACATGAATATTTACTCATGTAACGACCCAAAATTTTGAATAAACCTTGTTTCCTAATTTTGTGTGTTATTTTATTTTATACTCAAAAAAATTGTTTCATTTGATAACATGAGTATAATTAAAATGATACCGTTGGGTTTTGACTGTTATATGACCGTTGGTCAATATGACCGCTGGAAACTAAACGTTTCATTTTTTGTCTCTAAATACAAGTGATCTTGGTTAATTAATATAGAAAGAAGATTCGATGGCCTCATCCAGTAGTCTCAGGCCAATCAAAGCCCATATAACGGAACTTGGGAAGGAGGTAGCACCACTGGGTTTTGCTTTGGACCAAACCCAAACTGAACTTCATCGTGTGAAGCTAGAACAGAATCGCCTTTGCGAGAAGTTCAAACTGATAGAAATTACTACTCGTGCAATGTTGTCCAAGCCTCCCTCAGATTCTCTCACCTTAGCACACCATACACTTAGGTCCTATGCTGGGGTTATAAGGGGCTATGTAAGGAGACCGTAACTGCCTTTTTTAATCCCTTGATTTAAATAAAAATTGTGATTTCTTCTTATGATGAAGTTTGTGAATTTTCAAATGTCCGGATAAATATAGTATGAATATTTTTGATGAATTTTGAAAAAAGGATATTTTGAAATATTTATGTAAACCTTAAATAATTAATGATGTGTAATGATTTTCAAAAAATGGTATTCTACAATTATGTTCAGTATGAAATTTAGAATCTAATAAGATCAACTTAATTTTTGATGAATAGTAAATTGTGAATAGTGATTTTATGCTTTGGATTAGTAATGTGACCAAATGGATTAGTAATCTCACTTAAAGAAAGTATTAATATAATATAGGCACCTTGATTAAGTAATGTGATTCAATAAAATAGGTAAATAACTCGTTCAGAAATTATTAGTCAAGTATTAGTTTTTTTAGGTGAATAGTTTTTTTAATTAAAAATTAAATTAAAAATATTTAGAAAAGTATTTTTATAAAATGGATTTCATTTTTGAACTCAGAGCATCGATATTATGTCAAGGTAATTTTTGGGGATTTTTCTGAGAAAAATGAATTTTTGATGAATAGTGTATTTATTTAAAAATTATATTAAAAATATTTAGAAAATTATTTTTATAAAATGGAGTTCATTTTTGAAATCAGAGCATTGATATTTGGTTAAGGTGAAATTTTGGGATTTTTCTGGGAAAGTTGAATTTTTTATGAATAGTGAAAATACAGTTTTTAAGTTACAGGTGTTTAATGAAATCATTAAATGATTTATTAAGTATGTAATCAATATGGTCGACTTATGAATAGTAAGATAAGTTATGATATGTCCAAAGTGGCCAATACCATGGGCAAATACCATGTGCAAGCCCATGGTTTTGCCAATACCACCAATGAGGTGTCCCATGGCCATTAATGTCTTGTCCCCTCACATTCCCTATAAATACTCACCCTTTCCTCCTTTAGTTTTTACTCTCAACTCTCCCCCAACGAAGATCTGGTCTCATTACCTCCCAATAAGTCTTCCCAAGGTGCCCCCAATCCCCCAAGGTCCCAACCTTTGAGTTTTAAGAGTTACGTTTTAAGGTAAGGGATCTGACCTCTCTCTTTCTTTTCAAGTAATCTCTTTTATGTCATTTCTTTTATGCTCCATTTTCTTATGTTGGAGGATGTTATTTTATATTCATCCTACTGTCCATTTCATGTTCATATGATGAGATACCCCCTCTTACTCTCATCATTTCGTTTTATGAATGTTTATGTGGCGTCGTTAGGCTGCCGAAATATTTGTAACGGATTCTTTCACCCTTCTCATTTTCAAGTTCTATTTTCTTGTCAAATCTTTCAAGTTCCTTTTTATTATGTTGGGGTATGATATCTATATCTATCATACGGATCTTTTATTTTCATATTATTAGAGACCCTATTTGATCTTGTCAATTCTTTTTTGTTGAAATTTAAGTGCCACCGTTAGGCTGCCGAATTTTTAAGGGATTCTTTCACCCTTCTCATTTTCAAGTTCTATTTTCTTGTCAAAATATTTCAAGTTCCTTTTTATTATGTTGGGGTATAATATCTATATCTATCATACTGATCTTTTATTATCATATTATGAGAGACACTATTTGATCTCGTCAATTCATTTTTTTGAAGTTTAAGTGACGCTGTTAGGCTGCCGAATTTTCATAAGAGAAATCTTATTTTTTTCTTCCTTTCATATTCTTCATTTCATATGGTATATATTTCAAATTTCATTACCATGTTCTTAAATCCTTTATATTCTGTCCCCCTACTATTTTATGGATCATTTATGAGTGGTTTACCCATGTCCCCTCTCTTTTCAATGTTTTCTAAAACCCTGTAACATAGCTGTTATGCTGCAGATTTTTCGTCTCAAAATACCTCTCTTTTTCTCAAATTATTTTATTTTATTAAGTGAATACTGAAATATATTTCTCTTAAAGGGGTATTCACATATATACCAAAATTTTCTATATTAAATTCTGGGAATTACACACATGAGACCCGCTTTCCTTTTTCTGTGGGTTTAAAATGACATAAAGATCATGTCCTAAAAGAAGTTTTTAAAATGTTATAATTATGAAATGAAATCCATTTATTTTAAGCTATATGGGTTATTTATGAAATTTGTATGATGATATATGTGGATCACATGATAATAAATACAAATTTAAGGTTGCGCCCTGATAGTTCTCCAATGCATTGGGTCATGATGTAACCACTAGAGATTACAAATTTAAGGGTGTGCCCTGATAGCGCCCCATTGCATTGGGTAATGATGTAACCACTAGAGATTACAATTTTAATGATACCTTGGGGTTTACCTTGGTAATTTTCAAATGACACCTTGGGGATGGACCTTGGTGATATGTTCATGATTGACTTTGTTAAATGTTTTATCCACATCTTCAAGTTGTGAAATACGTTATTTTTATTATGATATGCCTCATGATTTCATTCTCATGCCTTAAAGTTCTTTTCATGACTTTATTGATGTATCTCAAGTTCTCATGTAAAATGTTTCCCTTTTTTCCCTTACTGGGCCTTTTTCTCACCATTTCCTTTTATTTATGATCCCTGGTTATGAGATGCCATAATGAACTTAGGATGAACAAATGAAGAAGTCTTTCAAGTGTTTAAGAAGAATGTTTTTATTTTTCTAATGTAATAAGTTCCTGGTTTCCAAGACACTACACCTTAAAGATCCTCAGTTTTGTATAATGTAATGAAAGTTTATGTGATAAAATGGCGGGATGTTATAACTCACATGTTTGATGATTGTAATATTTATTTATTTATTTAATGGGTAATATAATGATATTTTTTTATTAAAATATTTATTATTCAAGGTTTGATAAATGATGATGAGGATTGATGAACCAAGTTAAATGGATTGATGGAAATGATATATTAATCTATAAGTTCTCCCCATGTCATGAGAATATAATAATAGTAATATTGTTATTATTTGTCATGTGGTTTACTTAGAATAAAAATTTTATAAAGGGACTTTGTGAAAATACTAATTGTTTAACCCTATGTATATAATTTGATTTATATCATATTTAGTGTATTGGATTTTTCTGTGCATAATGAATTGTCTCGTGAGAATTCTCTCAAATCCCTAGATATAAATTCTCCAGAACTCTTTCAAGAATTAGAGAATAATTCACATCCACACTCTCATGAATGAGTGAACAAGAGAGGAACTATTGTTTTGATCAATGGTAAATGATGAAATATACTTGGTTATGTCATACTAGCAATTGAAACACCAAAAGTTACATTCATAGATTCATGGAGCATATGTGGATATCGTTAAAGGAAATATAGTTTTGATTCTTCACCGCAAACAATATACTATGATAGTGGCCATCAAATTGATGAATGAAAAAAAGAATAATTATAAAAACAAGGTAGTTCTTATTTTAAATTAATTACAAATTACGTAGGAAAATATCCTATCTATAAAGATTATGAGTTTTCTTTGTCAAGTTCTTCATATTTTATCTATGGAAACAGATGAAAAGCATTATCGAGTATCACACCAAACCTCTTTTGTTGTGCCTCAGAAACTTTATCAATATTCCCTTTGTTTAATCAATAAAATTAATAAAATATACCCCATTAAAACTGAATTATAAATTCTTATAACACCCTTGGCATAAAATTTCACTCCTTCCTCAAAAGTAATCTCCCTATAATCGAAATCCCTATCCATTTCCTGATAATAGTAATGAACACAAGTAAATTCCTATAATTAAAACACTGAAAAACAATGAGGAAACACTCACAGATTATGTGTTTAGTAATAAGAATAGGTAGTGAATGAATAATCCCAAAATTAATCACTAATAATGAGTTAAAACAACTTTAACTCATTTATAAACATCAATAACAATGATAAATTTTCATATAATGATATGCAATAAAGTTTTATATTTTTTTGTTTTCAAATTTTAGGTTTTTTATATTTTTTATGAAAAAAAGTGTATGAAAGCTTATAATCCTCCCCAAAAGTGGTTCCAATTGAGGAAATATATTTATCATAAAACTCACTTCAAAAATATATTACTTATTTCCTATGTAATGCTCTCTGATACCACAAGACCTATGATTTATCTCAAAATTATGCCCCTCACACTCACTTAATTTTATATTATTGATATTTATTTATAGTCAAAAATAAACTATACTAACACTGATAACATATGATAAATGGATAAAGGATTATATGTGTGAATGAAGTAAAGTAATAAATGTAATGCAGTCTCACATAATGAAATACATGGTGACCCCTTAGATTACATATGAATAATTATTCATTATATCACTTCCTTAGTTTCCCATATTCTAACTCACTATATGCTTCTAACTGGTTAAACACACCCACATTGTATAAATTATGTTAATAAATATCATGTGCAGGAAACCTTTGAAGTGTGATGCCCACCACTATCATCAAGAATATGGAGAAGGTAGTACCTCAACCAATGATGCACCCAACATTTCATTAGTGGTTCATAACCATGAATCCATACACAACCAAAATATTGATCATGATATTCATCAATGGTTTGAGTAGGGAAGATAAAATGGATTTTTAACTATGTGAATAGAAATGGGGGAAAGATAAGTGTGAGGTTTTATTACTCAATGACACATCCTCAATCACCAAAGACCTTTGAATATCAAACATAAAATTAAAGGGCATGGTTTGTGGAATCTATAATCATATTATTTCCACCAGGTTGTGATCCTTAGGTTAGTTATTTCCCATAATGAAGATGGGAGATTACAGTGAAATAACATGAAGAAAATGAAATAAGAGAGAGAAAAAAAACACTTTGATTGAAATTTAAAAATGAGTTATAGAATAAAAATATAAATTAAATCATATTCTAATCCTAAGATCGGGAAATAAATAATAATTTAAAATTAATAGGATAGTTTTTTAAATAAGCAGTGGCAGAAAGGTTTCTGTAGAAATATTTTGAAGTATGCATGGGGATAGGATTCCATGAATACAGCATATAAAATAGGATGTTTCTACATTGAGGTGATATTCCATGATTTTTCATATTTGAATTATATGAAATCTTATCATTAAATTTATATCTTCGAATTCTTAACCCTATTAAATATTCTTGATTGTGTTTCCTATTTTTGGTCAAAAGATATAAAATATCCTTTTCAAGATAAGAATATTGGATAACATGCCATGATTATTTGGTTCTTCTAATTTTTCAAATTATAAATCCCCTTGTATCCCCAATTGGATATTATGTATCATATAGAGATCTGAAATATATCATGCTTATCAACTGTGTACTCTAAATTTCACAAATCCATGACTGGAGAAAACCTTATATATGTAAAGATGTGGATTGTTAACCATTATATATAAATAATATTAGATGAAGTAACCCTTAAATATGAACCATTTCATATCATAATTCACATATCAAACTTTATATATGGACAAAGGAACTCTTATTTATCTTAGTAGAGTCTAGACATTTCACTTCAATAAGAAAATTAAAATTCATTATGCATCAGTGCACCCACAAAAACTATTATGTATAAAGATGGATACTCCTATATACTAGTTATCCCAAATGTAAGTTTTTTTAATTCCTTATGAATGGTCCATTTCTCTTCTTCAGAAAATGAATAAACTTTGTGTATGTAAGGATTTTGCAGAAGAACCCTTACACAACTCAAGGGACCTCTCATGAGTACTTTTACAAAATTTCAACCTAAACTCAAAATTACTCTTATATATTGACCTATGAACTTTAATTTATATAATTTTATAGATTTAACACTTTTGGTTCTTTACTAGGAACCTTTGCATATGAAGTCCTTTTCCAATTTCTTCAACTATATTTCAAAAATGAATCATTCAACTTCCAGACTTTTTCAAATCTTCCAAACTTTACATGTATGCTTATGGATGTTATATTTTGAAGCACAAAGGAATTCAATTTGTACTTTTCTTCCAGAAAAAAATTATCGATTACAACATAAACATCTTTTATAGCATGGTCATTCTTTCCATGACCTGAACACATGGGCTCTAGAATATGTAAGTTAGAATTATTTCTACACACCACAACTACTCGCCACATTCTTCTTCTCCTTCAAAATAGAAAATCAAAGGATTATCAGTAATTTTCCATTAATTTTATTACAAAAATTAATAAAATCAATTAAAATCATGAATCTATTCCATTTTCATAATAAAAATACACTTATTAACTAAATATGTGATAATTTCCCTTAAATTATGGGATTCATGGGGATTAATTCAATAAATTACAAAGTAAAAAAATGAAATATTATTCTATGTCAACTACCCCACACCTAAATATTTCACTCCTAGAAAATCATCATATATCTTTATCATATTTACAAAAAAAATAAAAAATGATATAATTTTCAAGATCTTTTCAAAAATAGAATTTATCCTGTATCATTTATAAAAAACAATTTCTCTTCATTTTTATCTCTCACATTTAAATTTGTTCAACCTCTAGAATTCATCCATGACCCAACCATATCCTACCTCACATATAAATTCATGTAACTCTTTAATCGAGTGAAATTTAATCTAGGGTTATCCTCATACTTGTAAAAAATCATGTATCACCGTAATCTTGTAAAAATTGTCAATTATTCACATTGTAAGTCATAAAATTGTTTTAAATCATGTGGTATTTTTTCAAGGTTATCTTTATGGATAAGAGTTTATGGGTAAATAATTTAAAGTTTAATGACTAAAATAGGATGGTTTAAATTCTAAATAAAATTACATGAATATTCAAGTGAAACCACATGAAATATACCAAACTCAATTCCCATTACAAGTGGTAACACCACACCTCGTTTTCTTGATATTTTCTATGAGTGGAACAATAAATTCCATAAATGATTTCATATTTATTCTTCTTTGCTTTGTTTTCTATTTTGTATAACTAGAATGATATGACAAGGTAATGTAATGAATAAATGACAATTTGTTCCCTTTTATTGTTGAGAGGGTCATAATCTATACAATTAAACACAATAAATAATTCAATCTCATATCCTTCCATTTTTATATTTTTTAGGAGAATAGGATTATAATAAATTAAATATAATAATGAAATTTTCTAATATGTGTTCCTCTCCCAAATTCCCATATTTGTAATGCATACCTCACACACCCAACAATTATCTATTTCCCTATAAACACACATGAAATTCCTTTCCCCTGTACTCAAAACTTATATAGTTATGAAAATATATTAATATTAAATATAGGAAAGGAAAAATTGGAATGTAATGTGGATTAAATCTATAAATAAATCTGAGTCTTATAAGGGATAAATAAGTATTTATGTAAAGGTTGGGTCATAATTTAAAATTTTGGATAGATAAATAAGTGTCTCAATCATATTAAAAACTTTTCATAAACTTTAAATATTTTAAATAAAAATAATCAAATATTCTAGTTCTCACAAAAAAACAAATTTCTCTCAATAAAGTGGGGGTATTGGAAATAATATATCAAAATGCTTCAAAATACCTCTCAATATGGGAAATATAATTTGGTATAATGTTTTATGGGAATGTACTTTATAAATTGGTCAAACTCGTAAACTTTTTTGAAAATAAAAGTCAAATTAAATATTCCACATCAAAAATAATTTTAAAAAAATTAAAAGGCATGTGAACTCTCTCAAAAAAATCAAGAGTGAAAAATGATAATCAAAATTAATTTAATCTCAAAGTTCCTAAAAATGAAAAATAAAAATAAAAACACTCAAAAAATTATAAAAAACTTAACACTCTTCTACACTTAAATTTAAATTCCCTTCAATTTAAAACATGTGGAATTAAAATAATGGTCAGAAAAGGTACTAAGAATGTAAGATATGACTTGATTTAATTGGAAGGCACGGATTGAGTTAGGCGCCTAATTTTTTACTTCTATAAAACTATAAAAAATAAAAATTACTAATATTTAATAACAAAAAAAACATGCATGAGTCTATTTATTATAGATGGAAAATAACCTCTCTTTGTACATAGATATCCACATTATTTAGGAAAACATGTTCAAAAATGCACCAGGATCAAATGAAATTTGAATCCAATATGGAAAGTTTAACTTTTAATATTTCACCTCTATTTCCTATTGGAAAGAACATGTAACACATTACCAGCAGTCTAGATAAATAATTAGTGTTTGTGTGTGTCATAGTTAAGTAAAAAAAATTAATTTCATCAATGAATATGATACTCTTAATTATTTTATTTCAAAAATTAAAGTTTTAATGTCATTTTCATGAAAGGAATTCATATTCTCAATTATTACCCAATTAAATTTATATAAATTCATTGTTGGTGTTGTTGTTAGGAAAAAATTATTTTCAAATGGAAATTCCAAACCTGTGTCACCATTAGAATTAAGTTCTTCATCATCATATAAAGGATAGAATGCAATGCTAGTGGAAAGTGTAAGTTTAAATTTTATGTTCTCCACACTAACAAGACATTAATTTAAACTTTAAATGTTTTTTAAATCATGAAAATAAGCCTATTTTCCCCCATAAAAACAATAAATTATAGATTAATATTCATCAAAAAGGAAACCAATTTCATCCAATTCAACATGAAATTCAAATTCTTTAAAAATATTTTCAGTGTCAAAATATTTTCAAATTCATAAAGAATTTTCTATTTAGAAGGTTGAGTTTCCATTTTAAATTGATAGGAATAAATCATTTTAATGGAAAAATAAATTGTTTCATAAGAATTTTTAGTTAAAGATTCAAATTCTATATATTCAAAAGCAATTTAAAAAAATTATCATTTTTAGTAAATAAAAAACATGCATATTTGGATTTTAAAAATTCTAATTTAGATTTTAATGGAACATAAAAGTGAGGGGAAAATGATCAAGTTTGAGTTCTAGAAGATATTTTTCATTTATCACTTCTTTCTCATTATAGAAATCATTAAAAAAATATTCTTTAATTTTTTTTATCACTACTCCATTTAATTTTATAATTAAATTCATTTGAATCACTCATTTCAGTAATTAAAATTTTATAACAATGTGGATTTGAATTATTAAAAGTAGTTGAAAATGTTTTCAACATATTAAAATCATTCAAAAACTCGTTTTTCTCAAAAAAAGACAAGTAAAATAAAATTATTATACTAAAAAAACTTCATTATCATAAAAATCATACTCATAAGGGAAATTCAAAATGTGAGGGATAGGTCAAACAAACTCCTCCATTTCAGTTCATAGTTTTGATTATCATTCCCACCAAAGGAAATATAAAATGGTGTTGAAGCTAAATAATTTAAACCAAGAAATTGGTCATGAAATTCATATTGGGACAATTTAAATAGTAAATATTTAAATTTTATTAAACTCCCTTATTTTTTTAACTAGAATATTAAGGTTTTGTAATGCCTTTGGTATGAAGGTGGAGAGCTAAGGCAGTGAATATGATTCTATGAGTTCCTTAATATCTAAAAAATTTCTTTCTTGAAAGGTGTTAGGTATCTCTTCTACTATTAGTGGTAGAAATTAATATTCTTTTATACTATTATAAAACTTGGTAAAATGTGTAGATAATTTAGGTATCTCCTTAGCCAAAGGCTCAAAGAGTTTGGATTTAAATATTTTCACTATTTCATTAATGAAATTACTAAAATATTCTTCATAAAAACCTAAATTATAAAGTCTACTAATGAACTTTGCATATAATTCCACTTATTCCTCAAAATTAATCTCTGTATACTCAAAATATCAATCCATTTCTAGGGGACATCAGTGAACACAAGTAAATTTAAGTAATTAAAACACTAAAAAACAGTGATAAAACACTCATAGATTATGAGGTCAGTAATAAGAGTAGTGTTAAATAAACCTAAAAAAATCACCAACAGTGAGTTAAAACTACTCTAACTCAATGAAAAATATTAATAACAATGAGTATTATCATAATTGATATATAATGAAGTTATATATTTTCTAGATTTAAAATTTTATGTTTTCTTTATATTTTTTTTATGAAAAATAGTGTATGAAATCTTAGAATACTCACCAAAAATGATTTTCATTAAAGAGATATATTTATTATGAAACTTAATTAAAAAATATATTTCTTATTTCCAAAGTAATTCACTAAAATGGTACATGACCTAGGGTTGATCTCATAAGGAGTATCCTCGCACTCACTAAATTTTCTATTATCGTTATTTATTTATAGTCTAACATAAACTATACTAACACTAAAAATATATAATAATGGGGGAGGGGTTATATGTAAAACTATAGGAAAGTAAATATGAAATGATATCAAATATAATGAAATTTAAAAAATAAGACACCTCTGGATTCAATATGAATAATACTTTATTAAATCACTGCCATGATTTTCACTATTCTAACTTACTATGTGATTCTATATGTTTATACACACCCATGCTACATAAATTGTGTGAATGAACATCATTCCCAAGAAGCCTCTAAATAATATTTCCCATCACTATATTCTAGAACAGAGAGAAGGCAGAACCTAAACCAACAATTTTCCCAACACTGCCTTAGTTGATCACAACTATGAATCTACACACCACTCAAGATACTAATATTTTCATTTATCGGTAGTTTGATTAGGGGGGGATAAAATGTATTTTTAAAAGTGTTAAAGAAAATTAAAGATAAGTGAGCAGTTATATTACTCACCCACGTCATCTCAATCACCTAAGACCTCATAATATCTATAATTCCCCAGCCTTAAACCTTACTTAATCTTGAGTTATTACAAGATTACACATTGAGAATCTTTTCGGGTTTAGAGTTTTATAGAATTAGATCATAAAACTTGCATTACATTCCACATATAAACAAAGTGGTTACATAAAGATAGTATTCTTCATTCCCATCAATGGAAACACATTTAAAATAAAACATGGATTATTTCTTGACACATCCTTGACTCTATCATCTTATCATGTACCTTTCCCTTGACCTGTGAAAAAATTTTCAAAAACTTGGGATGAGCATAAAAACTCAGTATGGGTTATAAAAAAACATGGAAAGGAAACATTAGTTCATATATACATAAGAATGAAATCATACTTCACCCATAAAACATAGGCACTTTAACATACCTCATAAAATCATGAATAAATCATAGAAATCATAAGACATAAAGGTGACTTGAGGCATTCATAACATTCTTACGTAGGGAGTAACCCTCTTGGTTACGTTTGGAATACCCATCACAGTATATTCCCTAAAATCTCTTCATAGAAACCTTAACGTTTCACTCCTTCGTGTTACCCAATGCATTGGAGAGCTATAACGGGCTCACCCGCCCTTAGTTTATCACGGAACCACCCGTCTTCATAATAATGCCCAAGAACCATAACATAATCATATCACATAAAACATGTATAAAGGAAACATAAAATTTCCACATTTCAATCACGAGATATCAATACAACACATTGATATAAAAACATTATGAAAACCATTTTCAATACTAAAATAAAAGAAAAGTAAAACATGGTATTTATTTTTCTTTTAAAAAGAAGGTATGGCTTGTAGAGGAAGCCGAAACTCAAATAACGGTCACGACGGCGGAGAAGTCGTTGTCGCCGTATACGTACGAAAAAAACATTACCTTTCGTCGTTTAGTAAACGCTTTGTATAAAAAAGATTCCTTTTGAATAAACGTAAAAGTCAAAGGGGTTTATACACCGTATAAAATAAAGTTGTGTATAAAATAAAATATGCCTCAACGAAAGGAGATTGAGACGAAGTCCCATACCTCGTATCCGACTTGACCCGACCGTTCTTTAATCTCCTGAATAATAAACTTTAGTTAATCTCTACTTTCTTATGAATCTTTTTCATGTTCATTATTCCTTTTATACCATGTTATGAACATCATGTAATCAGTTAAGTTAATAATGTTCATTTTGTCGGTATTTGGTTCTTAAGCCAAAAATAGACTTCTTACATTACATGTTGTTAATTTGGTCAAAGGTTCATTATATCCAGAATATTATTCATGATTTAGATATCATATATGTCATATATATCCAGTACATACATGCATTTATAATATTACATAATCATTTAGAGGTAAGAAATGAAATGCACCGTTCATGGAGACGGTAATCCGTACGTACACATGAACGCTACTTTCATTTCTATTTCGTATTTTATAGAACGGAATCATAATGACATAAAGGTATATTATAATTCCAGTATAATATCATATATAATATCATAGTTCCATACTTTATATGTCCCACATATGGTATTTAACGAATCAAATCACTTTGAGGGGGCGGTAGTCCGCACTTCCTAAAATGAAGATATCGTGTTTACCCATAATGGAAACCATAAAGGTATGCCCAAAATGAAAAAAACAGAAGCTTAAGGAAAACATAAACATATTATATATCATATATAAAAATAGTGACATCATAATGGCCACCTTTGAAGGTGTTAAATGAGTGTTGAACAATCATCGTTTCGGGAGGAAGAATTTCGCCATCCACGGAAACCGTATGTTCTTTAACCATTTGATGTATTTGTGTGAGAGTGTAGCTCAAATAAATATTATAACAACATCCTTGTATATTGAAGATACTGGTGTTGTTACAAAATAAGTAAATAAAAAGAGTTTAGGGGGTTGGAGAAGAAAAATAAAACAAATGAACATGAGAGAATGAATTACCTTTAAAAGTGTAACTCCTTTTGATTTGAGCCTAAAGGCTTCCTTTGAAAGGATTATGCCCAAAGGGAATCCTCTAGGATGAGGAGAGGGATGTGGAGAGAGTAAATTGGCAGGGTTTGGCCGAGCCAAAGGCTTGAGAAGTGTGTGAAATGAGGTAGAGGTGGGGGCCTTTTATAAGAGGAGAGGAGGGGCACTTTTGGAAAGTAAAGAAATATTACTTTATTTGAAAATGTGTTTCGGTTTCAAAAGGTCCCACATTGATATAATTCATGGATAAGGTGATAAGGGTTCAAAATCCACTCATACAATTGGTTTTGGCCATGTGTAGTTCATAGATTTTACATTATCTTTCCGTTTTATTTAAATCGTCAAATAATGATGTCATCGCTGCATCATTATTATGTCATAAATAATTTAATTTATTTAATGTCTAAAAATCATAAAAACAAATTCTATGATGTAGGAAATATTTTTAGATTTCAAATTACTATTTATAATCAAATATCTGATCTTTATAACCCCATGTAAAAAAAATTTTCGTAAAACATATTATGTTTGTGTCATTTTTACTTTTACATTAAATAAAAAGTTATTTATGTCATTTCCCAACCAAAATGTCTCCATGGGGTCCCCAAGTTGACCCATAGCTTGTCTTGGTCGGCCATGACACAACTAATAAGGTTGGAACATGTGTCTAGGTCATTTCATATTATTAAAGCATTATTTATACCTTAAACTACACTAATTACCACTAATCGCGATTAGGAACTTAATAAGTTACTATTCACCAAAAAATTATTTTACTCTCATTGAACCAAATTTTACTTCTTAATGACAACCATGTATGTCGGATTTTCAAAATTCAATACACATTAGTGGTAAACTTTCATTTAACTGAAAAATCAGTTTGCTTGATTACCACTTAGTGGTTTCACTATTCATCAAAAATTGAAGTTTTTCGGAAAATTACCAAAAATTCACCCTAAGCTATATTTGATATTACAAATTCAAAAATGAAGTCTATTTTACAAAATTCAATACATATAAGTCAAATTAATTAATTTAATAATTAATTCCCGTTGTCAGAGCAAATAGCGTGTTTTTATGAAACAATAAGTATCAAAAGATTGACACCAGTTTAAGTCCAATTTCAAAGTGAAATTGATTCCAATGACCACCATTGGATAAAATGGTAAAAATATATTCTAATTTCACTTCAAAAACAATTTAAAACATAATCTAATCATATAAATAAATTAGATTAAAAAGCAGTTTTGATGTAAAATGCAGTATTTTTCACTATTCATTAAAAAATGAACATTGTCAGAAAAATACCAAAAATTCATACAAGGTAAATTTTGATGTCCCAATCATAAAGAATAAGTTTATTTTGACAAACATAGTCTATAAAATTGTCAAAATATAGATTCAAAAATGGTTTGCCATCAAAAGGCACTAAAACAATCTTTTAAGAATATTAGTGTATTCCATGCATAAGATTGTATTTATTTTCATTTTAAGCCTCTATAACACTATCTTAATCATTAATAGACATAGATAAAAATATCTATTATTCATTACTTACTTGGGATGTTACATCCTTCCCCCCTTTAGAAAATTGCGTCCCCGCAATTTATTTACTTATCGAATAAATGGGGGTACTTATCCCTCATTGCATTTTCAGATTCCCATGTTGCCTCTTCAATCATGTGGTTTTTCCACAAAACCTTTACCTGCTTAATCACCTTATTCCGTAACACTTGCTCCCTGTGGTCAAGAATCTGGACCGGTTGTTCCTCATAAGATAGGTTCTCTTCCAGCTGAACTACCTCTGGACTCAAAACATGAGATGGATCTGGCATATACTTTCTCAACATCGAAATGTGAAAAACATTGTGTACCTGAGATAAACTCGGAGGTAAATCCACTCGGTATGCAACTGATCCAACTCTCTCCAGAATTTCGTATGGTCCAATGAACCTTGGACTCAACTTTCCTTTCTTACCAAATCTCATCACACTTTTCCAAGGAGAAACCTTGAGAAAAACATGATCACCTACCTCGAAAGATAGATCCTTCCTCCGGTTATCCGCATAACTCTTCTGCCTGCTCTGAGCTGTTCTCATGTGTTTCTGAATCAGCTGAACTTTTTCTGCCATCTCTTCTACCAATTCTGGTCCCATCAACTTCCTTTCACCCACTTCATCCCAGAAAGCTGGAGTTCGACACCGCTTCCCAAATAATGCCTGAAATGGTGCCATCTGTATACTGGAATGAAAACTGTTATTATATGAAAACTCAACCAAAGAAAGATGTTGTTCCCAACTTCCCTGATAATCCATAGAACAAGCTCGTAGCATATCCTCCAATGTCTGAATTGTTCATTCTGACTGCCCATCTTATTGAGGATGAAAAGCTGTACTAAAATTTAATTCAGTACCCAACGACTTCTGAAGGCCTTTCCAAAAGTTAGAAGTAAACCTGGGATCACGATCCGATACAATGGAGAGAGGAACTCCATGTAACCTGACTATCTCTTTAAGATACAAACGGGAAAGTTGATCAAGAGATAAAGTGTCTCGTATAGCAAGGAAATGAGTAGATTTGGTCAAGCGATCAACAATAACCCAGATTGCATTATTACCTCGAGATGTCTTCGGTAATCCAACAACAAAGTCCATGGATATATTCTCCCACTTCCACTATGGCACTGGTAAAGGCTGAAGCATCCCTTTCGGTAACTTTCGCTCTTCTTTAACCTATTGACATGTCAAACACTTCACCGTAAAATCAGCAATGTCTCTTTTCATTCCATCCCACCAGTAATACTCCTGCAGATCTCTATAAATCTTAGTACTGCCCGGATGAACTGAAAACGGAGAACTATGAGCTTCACATAACAACTCTCTCTTCAACTGTGAATTACAAGGCACACACAATCTCTTCCCAAATCTCAAAACACAATCATTATCAATTTTGAATTCAAGCAACTTACCTTTCTGAACCAGCTCTACCTTTTTCTGCAACTCACTGTCTTGCTTCTGTGCTTGCTTGATTCTATCTGATAGAGAAGATCTCATTGATACCTGAAACAAAACAGAAGGACTTCCTGCACCAACAACTTCTATGCCAAAGTTCATCAAATCTTTAACCAAAGTATCACGTTCCAAATGCAACATTGTTAATGAAGCATTACTTTTTCGACTCAAAGCATCAGCCACTTTATTTGCTTTTCCCGGATGGTAATGAATTGTACAATCATAATCCTTGATTAATTCTAGCCATCTCCTCTGTCTCATGTTTAACTCTTTCTGAGTGAATATATACTTTAAACTTTTTTGATCGGTATATATTTCACACTTTACTCCATACAAATGATGCCTCCAAATTTTTAAATCAAAAACAATAGCAGCTAATTCCAAATCATGTGTAGGGTAGTTTACCTCATGAGTTTTCAACTGTCGTGAAGCATAAGCAATTACCTGATCATTCTGCATTAGGACGCAACCAAGTCCTTTCAATGAAGCATCACTGTATATAACAAACTCACCATTCCTGGAAGGTAGTGCCAAAACTGGAGCATTCACCAATCTTCTTTTCAATTCCTAAAAACAATCATCACATTCTTTTGTCCAGATAATCTTAACACCCTTCCGAGTTAGCTTAGTCATTGGACTAGATAACCGTGAAAAATTTCTAACAAACCTTCGGTAATAGCCCGCCAAACCAAGGAAGCTACGAATCTCGGTTACATTTGTGGGTCTTGGCCATTCTTCCACAACTTTTGTTTTTGCGGGATCAACAGTTATTCCATCTTTAGAAACAATGTGACCAAGGAAAGAAATTTGTTGCAACCAAAACTCACACTTTCTGAATTTCCCATACAGTTTCTTTTCTTTTAAGGTTTGCAAGATAACCCTTAAATGTTTTTCATGCTCCTCTTTACTTTTAGAAAACACCAAAATATCATCAATGAAAACCACCACAAACTTATCCAAGAACTCATGGAAAATTCTATTCATTAAGTCCATGAATACAGCAGGTGCATTGGTTAGCCCAAAAGGCATTACTTCAAATTCATAATGGCCATATCTCGTACGGAACGCGGTCTTCAGAATATCTGCCTCCTTTACCTTCAGCTGATGGTACCCCGATCTCAGGTCAATCTTTCAAAAAAACTGAGCTCCCTGGAGCTGATCAAACAAATCATCGATATGAGGTAAAGGATATTTGTTCTTAACAGTGATATTATTCAAGGCTCTATAATCAATGCAAAGTCTCATAGAACCATCTTTCTTTTTAACAAATAAAACAGGATCACCCCATGGTGATGTGCTAGGTCTAATGAAACCTTTCTCTAATAAATCTTTCAATTGCTCCTTCAACTCTAAAAGTTCAATTTGTGCCATTAGATAAGGGGGTTTTGAAATTGGCTTAGCATCAGGAACTAAGTCAACAGTAAACTCAACTTCCCGATCTGGTATTATTCCAGGAAACTCATCAGGAAAAACATCAGGATACTCATTTACCACTGGCACATCATTAATCTGAATAGTTCCTTTATTTTCAACGACGTGTGCAAGGTAACATTCATTTCCATCTTTTACAAGTTTCTCGACCTCTTGATATGTTATCAAAAGTAAGGGTTCATTCTTGTAAACAAACTGAAAGTCTTTCTGAAAAGAAACTTCTTTAGCTCTACAGTAAATCTTAGCATGGTAAATAGAGAGCCAATCCATACCCAGGATAACATCAAACTCTACTAGAGGTAGAACAATAAGGTTTGCAAGTAGGTTCTTTCCACAGATAAGGATAGGAAGATTCTTATAAATTATTTTTGCCTCGACACTTCCCCCAGGTGTTTTTACCAATAGTTCAGGAGTCATTTCTTGAGATGGTATTCCCATTTTACTAGAAAAGGTTTCAGAGATGAAAGAATGTGTAGACCCCGAATCAAACAACACACTGGCATAATCTGAAAAAACAAACAAAGTACCTGATACAACTTCATTTGATGGCCCGACATCTGCTGAAGTAGTTGCAAAGGATTTCACCACCCCTTTATGCTTGTAGTCTAACTGCTTCCCATCACTCAAGCTCCTTGTCGGACACTCGTTTGCATAGTGACCCATCTCATTGCACTTATAACATTTCACTAACTGTAAATCAAATTTGTTCTTACCTTCACCTTGATCCTTTTCAGTGCAATCACGAGCCTTATGTCCCATCTTACCACATCGGTAGCACTTCCTAGAATTCAGAAGACATTCCCCAGCATGCCTTTTGCCACATTTATCACAAACTGGAAACTTAGTTCTCTTACCATCAGACTTTTTTGAAGAATTCTTACCTTTCTCCTTCCACCTCGGTCTCTTCTTCTGCTGGTTGTTATAGAACACTTGGTCATCGGCAAACTCCATTTCCACCTTCTCAGCACATCGAACAAGCTTTTCATAACTTTTAAACTCACGAGAAGCTAATGCCCTTCGATATTTTGGCTTTAATCCTGAGTAAAAATGATTGATTTTACTATCAAGGTCCCGGATAAAATTTGGAGCATACCTTGCCAATCGAGTGAACCTTTCTTCATAGGCATCCACTGAGTCTTCCTCTTGCCTCAATTCCAAGAATTGATTTTCCATCCTAAGTCAAACAGCCTTAGGAAAATACTTCTCAAGAAACATACCTTTGAATTCATCCCAGTCAAGAGCATCAATCTCATCGGCGTCCCTGATATTTTTAACCATAGACCACCACTGATCTGCTTCACCCTCCAAACGGTAAATAGCAAGACTAACCTTTTGATTGTCTGAACACCCCATGACATCAAAAATCTTCTCCAGTGCTTTAATCCACCCTTCAGCTAGCACAGGGTCAGATGATCCTCTGAATGATGGTGAATGTTGCCTTATGAAATGTTCTACCACTGACATGTTCCTCTACGGTTGATCTGTCTGATCTCGTGCATGGATACCACCGCCATTTATCGCTTGAGTCAACTGCGCCATTACTGCAACAAACTATTCAGTTCCAATTCCGACTATCTCAGGATGCTGATTCGGAAGGTTATTTCCTTCTGTATGTCTTCCTAGCACTGCTTCCCTGTTTCCTCTGCGGAAAACCATTCTGAATAAACATGTCTTAGATGAAGCAACATGGTAATCTTTAAATGCTATATCATTTCGAAAAAAAAAATGTTTTTGGATAATAATTTAATAGAATTATAAATCCTAAAGTTATATAAACCGACCTTTGATACCAACTATAAGGCCCCAGCCTTAAACCTTACTTAATCTTGAGTTATTACAAGATTACACATTGAGGATCTTTTCAGGTTTAGAGTTTTAGATAATTAGATCATAAAACTTGCATTACATTCCACATATAAACAAAGTGGTTACATAAAGATAGTATTCTTCATTCCCATCAATTGAAACACATTTAAAATAAAACATGGATTATTTCTTGACACATCCTTGACTCTATCATCTTATCATGTACCTTTCCCTTGACCTGTGAAAAACATTTCAAAAACTTGGGATGAGCATAAAAACTCAGTATGGGTTATAAAAAAAACATGGAAAGGAAACATGAGTTCATATATACATAAGAATAAAATCATACTTTACCCATAAAACATAGGCACTTTAACATACCTCATAAAATCATGAATAAATAATAGAAATCATAAGACATAAAGGTAACTTGAGGCATTCATAACATTCTTACGTAGGGAGTAACCCTCTTGGTTACGTTTGGAATAACCATCACAGTATATTACCTAAAATCTCTTCGGAGAAACCTTAACGTTTCACTCCTTCGCGTTACCCAATGCATTGGAGAGCTATAACGGGCTCACCTGCCCTTAGTTTATCACGGAACCACCCGTCTTCATAATAATCCCCAAGAACCATAACATAATCATATCACATAAAACATGTATAAAGGAAACATAAAATTTCCACATTTCAATCACGAGATATCAGTACAACACATTGATATAAAAAAATTATGAAAACCATTTTCAATACTAAAATAAAAGAAAAGTAAAACATGGTATTTATTTTTCTTTTAAAAAGAAGGTATGGCTTTTAGAGGAAGCCGAAACTCAAATAACGGTCACGATGGCGGAGAAGTCGTTGTCGCCGCATACATACGACAAAAACATTCCCTTTTGTCATTTAGTAAACGCTTCGTATAAAAAAGATTCCTTTTGAATAAACGTAAAAGTCAAAGGGGTTTATACACCATATAAAAGAAAGTTGTGTATAAAATAAAATATGCCTCAACGAAAGGAGATTGAGACGAAGTCCCATACCTCGTATCCGACTTGACCCGACCGTTCTTTAATCTCCTGAATAATAAACTTGAGTTAATCTCTACTTGATTATGAATCTTTTTCATGTTCATTATTCCTTTTATACCATGTTATGAACATCATGTAATCAGTTAAGTTAATAATGTTCATTTTGTCGGTATTTGGTTCTTAAGTCAAAAATAGACTTCTTACATTACATGTTGTTAATTTGGTCAAAGGTTCATTATATCCAGAATGGTATTCATGATGTAGATATCATATATGTCATATATATCCAGTACATACATGCATTTATAATATTACATAATCATTTAGAGGTAAGAAATGAAATGCACCGTTCATGGAGACGGTAATCCGTACGTACACATGAACGCTACTTTCATTTCTATTTCGTATTTTATAGAACGGAATCATAATGATATAAAGGTATATTATAATTCCAGTATAATATCATATATAATATCATAGTTCCATCCTTTATATGTCCCACATATGGTATTTAATGAATCAAATCACTTTGAGGGGGCGGTAGTCCGCACTTCCTAAAATGAAGATATCGTGTTTACCCATAATGGAAACCATAAAGGTATGCCCAAAATGAAAAAAACAGAAGCTTAAGGAAAACATAAACATATTATATATCATATATAAAAATTGTGACATCATAATGGCCACCTTTGAAGGTGTTAAATGAGTGTTGAACAATCATCGTTTCGGGAGGCAGAATTTCGCCATCCACGGAAACTGTATGTTCTTTAACCATTTGATGTAGTTTTGTGAGAGTGTAGCTCAAATAAATATTATAACAACATCCTTGTATATTGAAGATACTGGTTTTGTTACAAAATAAGTAAATAAAAAGAGTTTAGGGGGTTGGAGAAGAAAAATAAAACAAATGAACATGAGAGAATGAATTACCTTTAAAAGTGTAACTCCTTTTGATTTGAGCCTAAAGGATTCCTTTGAAAGGATTCTGCCCAAAGTGAATCCTATAGGATGAGGAGAGGGATGTGGAGAGAGTAAATGGGCAGGGTTTGGCCGAGCCAAAGGCTTGAGAAGTGTGTGAAATGAGGTAGAGGTGGGGGCCTTTTATAAGAGGAGAGGAGGGGCACTTTTGGAAAGTAAAGAAATATTACTTTATTTGAAAATGTGTTTCGGTTTCAAAAGGTTCCACATTGATATAATTCGTGGATAAGGTGATAAGGGTTCGAAATCCACTCATCCAATTGGTTTTGGCCATGTGTAGTTCATATATTTTACATTATCTTTCCATTTTATTTAAATCGTCAAATAATGATGTCATCGCTGCATCATTATTATGTCATAAATAATTTAATTTATTTAATGTCTAAAAATCATAAAAAAAAAATACTATGATGTAGGAAATCTTTTTAGATTTCAAATGACTATTTATAATCAAATATCTTATCTTTATAACCCCATGTAAAAAAAAATTCGTAAAACATATTATGTTTGTGTCATTTTTACTTTTACATTAAATAAAAAGTTATTTATGTCATTTCCCAACCAAAATGTCTCCATGGGGTCCCCAAGTTGACCCATGGCTTGTCTTGGTCGTCCATGACACAACCAATAAGTTTGGGACATGTGTCTAGGTCATTTCATATTATTAAAGCATTATTTATACCTTAAACTACACTAATTACCACTAATCGCGATTAGGAACTTAATAAGTTACTATTCACCAAAAAATTATTTTAATCTCATTGAACCACATTTTACTTCTTAATGAAAACCATGTATGTCGGATTTTCAAAATTCAATACACATTAGTGGTAAAATTTCATTTAACTGAAAAATCAGTTTGCTTGATTACCACTTAGTGGTTTCACTATTCATCAAAAATTGAAGTTTTTCAGAAAATTACCAAAAATTCACCCTAAGCTATATTTGATATTCCGAATTCAAAAATGAAGTCTATTTTAAAAAATTCAATACATATAATTCAAATTAATTAATTTAATAATTAATTCCCGTTGTCAGAGCAAATAGCGTGTTTTTATGAAACAATAAGTATCAAAAGATTGACACCATTTTAAGTCCAATTTCAAAGTGAAATTGATTCCAATGACCACCATTGGATAAAATGGTAAAAATATATTCTAATTTCACTTAAAAAACAATTCAAAACATAATCTAATCATATAAATAAATTAGATTAAAAAGCAGTTTTGATGTAAAATGCAGTATTTTTCACTATTCATTAAAAAATGAACATTGTCAGAAAAATACCAAAAATTCATACAAGGTAAATTTTGATGTCCCAATCATAAAGAATAAGTTTATTTTGACAAACATAGTCTATAAAATTGTCAAAATATAGATTCAAAAATGGTTTGCCATCAAAAGGCACTAAAACAATCTTTTAAGAATATATTAGTGTATTCCATGCATAAGATTGTATTTATTTTCATTTTAAGCCTCTATAACACTATCTTAATCATTAATAGACATAGATAAAAATATCTATTATTCATTACTTGGGATGTTACAATATCAAATAAAAAAGTAAAGGGCATGGTGAATAGTTCATGGAATCTTGAATCATATTATTTCCTATGGGTGGCGATCATTGGGTTAGTTCTTCGCTATCATTAATATTGGATATCACTATGAAATAAAATGAAGAAAAAGATAGAATATAGAGAAAATAAACATTTCAATTAATATTTTGGAATGAATTAAAAGGGAAAAATTAACTGAAAAACCTATTTTAATACATGGATCAGGAATATTGAATAATTTACAATGAAAGGAATAAGATTTTTAAATAAGAAGTAGTAAGGTTTTGGAAACAAGATTTTTATGTGATCATGGGGATCAGTTTCTATGCATATAGTATTGGTAATAGGATGTTTCTACGTATCAGTGAGTTTCCATGATTTTCTCCATCTTTGAATTATTTTAAATATTATTATAAAATCTACATCTTTGAATTCTTAATCCTTTAAAATTTTCTTGATTGTGTTTCCTTCTTGTCACTCAAAAAGATATAAAATATCATTTTTTGACCGATAATATCAAATCGGATGACATGATGTTTTGGTTCTTTTGATTTTTCAAAGTATAATACTTTATATATCCCTAATTGGGTATTATGTGTCATATAAATATCTAGACTTCATCTTATGTATTATTTGTGTACTCTAAATTTCAAAAAGACATGATAGGAGAAACCCTTATGTATGAGCAGATGTGACTTGTTAAACTTTGCGTATCATATCATTTTATCCAAAGTGAGCCTTACATATGAACCTTTACATATCAACTTTCCACTATTGAAAATATTCCCTTTATCAATGCAAGAAAAGTGCATTAACTGTTCTAGAAAAGGGTTTTTAATTGAGGTGAAGATAAAGGGGGTCCCTTTTATTAGTGCTTAGAAAAGCGCTGATAAAGACCCTTTTTATCAGCGCTAAAAAAAGCACTGATAAAAGGTGTCTTTTATCAGTTATGATAAAAAGGTATTTTATCAGCACTTTTTTAGCGCTGATAAAGACCCCTTTTATCAGCACTTTTTTTAGCACTGATAAAAGTCAAAAAAATGAAAAAAAAAAGTTAAAAATAATATATAATGCAGGGGGAGCTTGTAACAGTGCTTGACCCCCCCCCCCCCCATCAGCGCTAGGCGGAGCCCCCGACCTCTCACCCATCACGCTTCCCTTTCCCGCACAACCCCCTCCCAGTTTCCCACACACCCTTACTTCTATGAGAACTTGAACCCGCGACCTCCCCCCTTGCGCGCCTGCACCTTTACCACTAAGCCATTTGGTTTTTTCTCTATTTAATGATATATCTATATATATATATATAGTTATAGTTATATTTATTCATATATTAATATAGATTCATATTAATATAAATATAATTAGTTATATTAATACATATATATTTATTCATATATTAATATATATATATATATATTCTTATATTAATTTATATTTATATTTATCTATATATATGTAGTTATATTTATTTGTATATTAATATAGATTCATATTAATATAAATATATTTAGTTATATTAATACATATATATTTATTCATATATTAATATATATATATATATATATATTCATATATTTTTATATATTTATATCTATTTATATATATATATTTAGTTAGAATTTTTAATCCGTATATTTATTTATATATTAATATATATTTATAAAATTAGTTTTCAATACATTTATACAATATGTTTTTTTATGTGTGTTTATAAATAAATAAATACATACATACATACATACATATATACAACACACACACATATATATTTATGAATAAATACATATATATGTGTATCTGAAAAGCTATAGAATGTTAAAATGACCATAACTTATAATCCAGAAGTCTGTTTTAACTCCACAACCAGTCAAATCAAATAAAATTAAACAATATAGCTTTTCAGATACACATATATATGTATTTATTCATAAATATATATGTGTGTGTGTTGTATATATGTATGTATGTATGTATGTATGTATTTATTTATAAACACACATAAAAAACATATTGTATAAATGTATTGAAAACTAATTTTATAAATATATAATGTATTGAAAACTAATTTTATATATTACTAAAATTTGTTTATTTTTATTTTTTTTTAAAGGAATAACCTTTACGTATTTAGGGATTCATTAGAATAACACTTACATATCTGAGGGGAGATCTTATGGGTACTTTACCAAATTTTAAACCTAAATTAGAAAGTACACCTATGTATGGAGTTGGTAACCTTGACTTATGGACTTTTTTAGATTTTCCTCTTCATCTACTCAGCTGAGAACTATTACATATAAAGTAATTTTCTAAATTATTTAATTATCTTTTGAAATTTAATCCTCCAATGTCTTTACTTTACCAAATATTTTAGTATTTGTTTTTTCTACTTACAGATATTATCTTCTAAAGAACAAATGCATATAATCAAGACATTTCTTTTAGAACAAAATTATGGATTAAAACACAAACTTCTTCTGTGATGTAGACATCCTTTCCATGGCATGAACACTTGGGATCCAAAATATGTAACTTGAAATCATTTCTAAACACCTTAACAACTTTACTGCATTCTTCTTCTCTATTAAATTATAAAATCAAAGTATTATCAAAATCTATCAATTCCCTTTTTTCAGAAATTAATAAAACCAATTAAAATCATGAATTTAGTCCATTTTCATAATAATATCTAAAATACTCCCATAAACTAAATATATGATAATTTCCATTAAACTATGAAATTCAAGGAGATTAATTCATTAAATTAAAAAGTAAAAATAATGAATTATTATGCTCTATAATTATCCAAACTAGCCACTCAATAGATAATGTAATCTCTATTTAGTTCCAACATGGGTCTCCCACACATACCCACTCAATCCCATATCTCATACAGCCAATCCTATAATAATTAAATAGACTTCCCACTATCAACCATCCCAGGTGATTATCACTTACCACTATATTAACCTCCTATGTTTTGAAGTTCATATCTCACGAGATGGACACCCCTTATTGTTCCATGTCTCTCTAACTAAACCTCCCACATATTCTATATATCCATCGATGGATAATTCATAAACCTAAACCTATAAACCTCACTAAAAGACTCCCTGAACTCCCTAGATATGACTTATAGAAGGGATACCACTCTTAATTCCCTCTCCAGTCTCTCAAACCCACCTACCTATACATACTTTCCACCGAATATATGCAATCACATAATAAACGGTAATATTAGGCACCACCTACCTCAACCATGGAGTTCCCCCCTTTTACAAGGACCCATTCACCATTACCCAAGCCTGTCTAATCCTAAACCAATGATCAATAACCTCCATCAGGCCCTATATCCATCAATACTTACAATAATTAATTATAAAAAATATTATAATTAATAAATATCAATTCCATTGGTCATAATCTAAGAACATCTCATTGAATATCCTTATATAGAAAAAACATCAAGCAATGGGGTGAAGTCTATAATCATCACATCCATAAGCTCATAAGTGAAAAAATAACTAACACATGATGCTAACTCATTAATATATTTTTTTCCAATTTAATGGAAAACCACAAAATAAAATAAGAAAGTGTCTTAGCTCAAGTGAAACTACGTGGAACCTCAAGCATTCATTCTCCAAGGACCTACTTTAGTAAAGAAGAACTAAATCCCTATCATTCGTACCTAATTACACCATGATTAGGTGGAATCAATATTAAATCCCAAATTCCAATCTATAAAAATTATATTAAGTATGAATAATAAGACTAGAGAAGAATGAAGGAGGAATAAATCAACTCAAGGGATGAAAAACCCACCTCTGATCACTAAGGATGAAAGGGGGAGAAGGGGGAGAATGAAGGATGAGTGGGGTGGATCCCCTGTATCTCAGAAAACTAATATAGATAAAATATGAAGGGGTTTTAAATTAAAAATTTCCTTAAATATTATTTTTACTCTATTTAAAAAACAATATTAAGCTCCACTAGGTACCCAAGTCCACCCAACCGAGTATTCAGTGGCCCTCTACAGTCGTCGGCCTATACCATTTAGCCTCCCCAACCCCCAAGCACCTTAAAAATCACTATGATCCTCTATCACTTGAGTGACCACCTTATAAAAATTCAAATGATCATTTTCAGAACATCTATAAATTTCAATTCTCAATTCAAATTCAAAAATTCAAATTGACTCTTAGTCCCACAACCTTTGAAACATAGTTTTATTCAACTCCACTAACATGAACTAATTATATTCATTAAAAACACCCCATCATAACACTTATTATCCCTGATAATTCTTATTTGAATCTATCACAAACCACATCAATCACTAAAATTAGATGCATGGGTTGGATCGATATATTCTATTAGGTATGATCGTGTCGATACCACACCTAAACGAATAAAACTTCTAAAAACCCCATATTTATCACACTTTATACCGTGATAAACCTCATTCATCACCCAAACAATACATATTAATCCTTATCAAATCCATATCAATCAATCACCTATTAAAAGTGTTGGTCGGAACCTCACTACACTAACTAACACTGAAAAATACCAAAGACCCAACCAGTGTGATGTCCTCTAATTACAATAACCCCATAATGATTCCCTACTCCCAGTAGTATTTTTGAATTCATAATCTACCATTGTCACACTATTGTTTTAATTCACTAGTGTAAACTAGACCACTACTCATTTAAATCCACACCCAAGCATCTCCAAATTATTCTCATCAAAACCCACAATATCACCCTTGAGATCGTAATCATAACAAAAAACCCCACTCCACCATGCTAGATGTTTTACTCTTTCATGAGTACTGATACTTTATGAATATATTCATCTTATCAGTCTATTTCTTGAAATTTATACTCGGTTTATCCACCATACTATAACTAGAAAATTGATCCCATTAGTAATTGAATATACTAAATTTACCTAATCCTCACCAATAAATACCCACATCTTGGTATTTCCCACCATAAAACATAACATTCATGCTTAACTCCAAGAACTAGTACCCAAAATTAACCATTTTTGGCTTATACTCTCCAAATGTATCACATCTAAAGCTCGACATACCACACCTGAAATAAGGGTTGAAACCAAAACATCCAAATGGTATGCTCCCCACCATTAAATTTCTTTTATTCCTAACATACAAGGACAATCATACCAAAATTCCACAATCAACCAACTTCTACCACTCACAATCCTCACTCATTACATTTCAATTGAGCAGTCTCACAAGCCCCTATATATGCTCTATAATATCATGGAGCTCCATTCCACTATTTCTTAATTCATCAATGAACTAGTTTCATAATATCCAATCTCAATCAAATATCCATCATGAAACTCTCATATTCCAACCCATTGAATACTAGTCCTATTTGAATAATAAATTAATGATATCATTGGTTCTCATCTCACTATAGTGGAGGCACATGCCTGATTCCCTATAAATCCTACCCAGCCACTCAACCTCTCAAAATTTCTAAAGATCCAATGGTCATTATTCCACATCTCACATAAAAAAAATTATACCACATATATTAAATTATCCAACCATTTGGCATAACCAAAATCCTTATAACCCTCCCTATCATTTCTCTATAGCACTATAGATACCTCATCTCACACAGTAGTCATATCATAATCCACTGGTCCTCACTGGTCAATCACATCTAATTACTCTCAGATCAATATATTTTTCTGAACTTTGCATAATATTGTACCAAGTACCAACACCCTTTCCCACTCCTCAACCAATATAGGATATCTCACACATTTTCATGATTCCAACATGATAATATCACCTTCCATTTATGATCATCCATATAAACTATTGGTGTTTCACGACCCTGCTACAAGTAATAAGGAAGATGTAAGGATTACTTAACCCCATCACCGCATATAGGCACCCCTTAGGGACCTATATCCTATATGGGTCTCAAGGTACTAACACATTCCCCCACCTAATATAACATGCACACTGGGAATCTGTCACATGCAATCACCTTGCATTGATAATATCAATGTGACCGAATACCCTGGAGTCATGTGACTCTCACCACTCAATCTCCTCATCCTATATATTTTCATAAAATTTACTATTTGGAATATTACACATTCCATCTAGTCAGATAATGCCTAACCAACATGAATATCATTGATACCTAATAGATATTAGGTCTCATCCACCCACATTCCCAATATATCGAGTAGAATCTCACTCTCTCATTTATACTATAAGAGGGTATTCAAAAGATGCTCACAACTATGAATAACCATCCTATTTTAAAAATAAATGATACCCAAGAAATTTAAAACCCTAGTTCCAAACCTCTATATAACTCAACTCATGATAATATGAGTCATATCCCTTTGTCCCTAGGCTCACATGGCTAATCAAAAAAAAATTAACATGCCTCCCATGCATGTCAGATACATCCCTTGCATGAATAACTATATATTCCTTCATTCCAACACGTATCTAAGGAACCCCTTTCATTCATATACCGTGACTTGATCCCACCTCATGTGAATCAATCCTATAACATGAAACATATACCCATGCTTCTATCTCTCTGACATCCACATACATGGGCTAACCCACCCCTTTCTCTCAAGTTTACCTCTTATATTTCAACTCATCTGAAGGAATAACCAGAAAAATTTAATTTTATTATGCTATAAATCCCTAACTCATCAACAAAAAATCATATCTTTTCACAAATTGTATCTCATGTTAGATCTATGGACCATACCATTGTTTTTCATGTCTCACAAAGCACCCCTGATCTCTCTCTAAATATCGAGAAATCAACCACTAACTCTCCTCTCAGGGATCTCATCAACTTCAGGTATTCCCAATCCCATACTACCCACTCCAGGTTCATCATCTAACTCAAATTCTCATATAATAGAGGAATAGGTAGCAATAGGAAACACACCTCACTACTCTATACACACCCTATGATATAAGGGTTTCACATATCTTGGGCATGACTTTAGACCAATCTACCCTCACTCGGATTCAGGAATCAAATACACATAGGTCTATATAAATTATAATCATATAACATACAATAATTAGTAACCATGGTCTGGTAGAGTATAATTTCACTATTATAAAAAACATACCTTAAAGTATTTTTGGGATTGTTTTCATTGGCAATGGTGTGTGATATCAATTCTAAATAAGCTTACTAGGTGATGGAATATCTTAAAGGGTTATTGTAAGGAGATTATGTAGTCCTATATATAGAACCAAAGTTATGCCATGATGACCTGGGTTTTACCATGAAGGTGTATTTCTAGAAAAGTGATAAAGGTATATACTACTCTAATTTTTATAAGAATCGTCATCGAATACCATTTGTCATTTTTTAGGATTGAATATCATAAAATTCATTGATAATTTATAATTTTTCATTGGAGAAGAATAATAGTCATGTCATGAAATCATTAGTCTCACCATTACTTGGATAAGATTGTAGAGAAGAATTCTAGAGTATTTATTCATAATGAGGAACACACATCAAAAGGAAGCTTTGGGTTTTTGAACTTGATCTGATTTGGTGGTCACATCATGGATGTTTTCATCATACCACAAAGTGTGTTTTTGTTGGAAAAATGAAAAATCCATTCAATATATATGATTTATATTGTAGAGGTTAAAATAATCCTTTGAAATTTTAAAATATTATAAGCATTCACACCATTAAGTTTTTGGCTATACCACAAAGGTGGTCAACTAGATTTTGATGGAATTGTTTATATAAAAGTTACACCGTAGGGAGAGAACTACAAATCAGGAGCTCCATTTATATATTTCAGTGTTTATGGAGTGTAGGTGACCACACTGTGTGAATAAGAACCATTTCATGGTTGGATCTGGGTAGATTTCAATTTTTCTTTCTAAATGATGTTTGGATCATGAAGTATAGGGTCACGTTGTGACCATTTCACAGAATTTTTATATATGGGTTATAGTGCTCTCATAGGTTCAAAGAAAGAGCTTAACTACCTTTATTTATAGTTTCCAAGTTTCATTTCATGACACTAACAAATCATTCCATAAAACTTCATCACATGTCCCACATCTAGCAAAAGGGGTTTCCATGATCTCTCTCTCTCTCTCTCTCACACACACAGACACACACACACACACACACATATATATATATATTGTATAAGAATTATCCCCCAACAGGAGGAATTTTATAGTTAGGGTAAGTGATCCCTATAAGAATCAAAACCATGAGGTAGTGATCCAAAGTGAATAATATCTTTTATGGAGGGATGGAAATGTTATGCATCTATTATCAGAGATGGAAGTAGTTTTTAACCAATCAGGTAATGTTGAGAGGAGATTGTTGGATATGGGTTATGGTTCTCCCTAATGTTTATGAAATGGTCTTAACAAAACTATTGTATGTTTTATATTTTTATAATTGTGACACTAACTATTCACATTATGACACTGCATCCAAAGTCCCACATTAGGCGAGGGGGAGTTCCATGCTCTGATATAAATATCATATAGTAACTCTCCCCTAAAAAATCCTTTTACAATGATGGAAAGTGATCCCCAAGGGAAAACTATTGTGGGGTAGTTATCTAAATCATAAAATATCTATTTATAGATTTTATATTTTTTGGAGAGTAGGTTATCACACCACGTAAAGAAGGATCGCACCATGACTAGATATAGGTAGATTTTTAGTGGTTTTTCCATGTGAGGTATATGGTGTGAATATGAGGGTCACATAATGATTATTTTGAGGACTAAATAGATTAATGATCCACATTGAGATCTCATGATAAATTTAATATGAGATATATAGTGGACTTTTGGATCTATTTTTTAAATAAAGAGTATTTCATGATTCTCACATCATGATGATGTCATGTTATCATTTTTATATAATTGAATATCCTATTTTTATGAGGTGATTCAAGGGAGTTAATAGGGGATATTGGCTCATAATTAAGTAGAATATTTGGATAGAATTTACCCATTTATCATAGTTTTATTAATGGTATATATAAAGGGAAATATGGTGACTATATGAGGAGTTGAAAATTACATTTCTCTATCAGAATTAGATTAGAAATATCTTGTAATAAATATATAGATGTGGAAAATAGTATATTGAATAGAGAGGAATTTAGATAATAGAGAGTAGAAATTCCAAGATACTATTAGAAATAAAGAAAGTAGATCCATAAGGTATTATCACCAGAGGTTTATGGAATTCATCAATGGATTAACATGGAGTATAATTGATACACTAATCTAGTGTAAAGTCACTCAATGTTCATGAAGATCAAGGAAATAATACTCATGTAGGTAGTGATCTATTCAAGTGATTGAGAGTAATGAGTTCTCTTATTCTGTGAGGGTTGTAAATATAGAGGGTTAGTGTGGTTCATATGAAATATGATCAAAAAGTAGTATTCTTAGTGTTTTATTTTCTCGTCTCATTACTGTTTAATTATCCTTATATTATTCAAATGTAGATGAACCAAGTAAAATCATCTTGTGTTCCACTTTTACTTCTTTATTTATTTATATATATTTTGAGAGATATAAGTGTTCTTTTTAATGATGGATCAATATCATTAGTGATAATTAATATGGGGAAGATTAACATACCCAAATCCACCCCCCCCCCCAAGGGTAATACATTTCTTTTTTATCAATACATGGTATCATAGAAAAGGTTTTTCATGGATTTTACTCTCTCTGAATTAGAGGAAGTGGTCATTAATCATATGGTGATTATGATCTTTAATGGAAATAATTTCCAACTATAAAAAATCAGATGCAACACTAATTTCAATCATTTATAATGGAATTTTTCATGGTTTATATATATGGAATTTTTGTCAGTATAGTGAGAATGGATTTTTCATAAAAAAAACTGAAGAGAACATTATTCTGAAGCCAAAGGATTTAATACTTTATGAGGGTCATTATCCAATGTTATATACACAAAGATGATGTCATGTAAATACTCCCATACCATGTATGAAAAGTCACTCAATATTTATAAAGGTGATTATAAGTTATGTGAAGCTAAATTGAAGGTACTATAGAAAAAGTATGAGGATCAGGGGATGCACCTAAATGAGTCTGTCGACAAATTCTGTGATAAGGGGAACATCATTATGGAGTATATGAATGTACTTAGAGAAAAACTTGATTACATAAAGATCATAAAGAGGATATTGAGAATAAAATCACCACATTTCAACATTAAGGTCTCGGTACTCAAAGATAATAACCCAAATAATGTTATATTGAATAGTCTTTATAGTACTATCTTTGTATACATGATGAGGAATAATAAGAAAGATTACTTTATGGTGGATATTTTTTAGGAGATAGAGTTCAAAGTGATGAAGAAAATATCATTGTAAGATGATCTTGAAGATATGGATATCAATGAGGTGATGTATTTACTATATCATCCCGCCATTTTATAACATAAACTTTCATTTCATTACACGGAACTAAGGATCGTTAAGGTTTAGTGTCTTGGAAACAAGGATCATAATACATAAAAAAAACATAAAAACATTATTCTTAAACACTTGAAAGGATTATCCTTTAGTTCATCCTATGTTCATTATGCATCTCATAACCTGGGGACATACATCAAAAGAAAGGGTGAGCAGAAGGCCCAGTAAGGGAAACAAGAGAAACATTTTACAAGTGAACTTGAGATACTTCAATAAGGACATGAAAAGAACTTTAAGGCATGAGAAAGAAATCATGAGATACATCGTAATAAAAATAATCATTTTTCATAACTGGAAGATGTGGCTACAACATTTAATATTGACAATCGTTTCGTTTCACCAAGGTCCATCCCCAAGGTGTCGTTAAAAATTACCAAGGTTATTCACCAAGGCGTCGTTAAAATGGTCATCTCTAGAGATTAAGTCTTTACCCAATGCATTGGAGCACTATCAGGGCGCACCCTTAAATTTGTCTTTATTTTCATGTGAGCCACATAAATCATCATCAAATATTTCATAAATAACCCATATAGCATAAAACAAGTGGGTTTCATTTCATAATCATAACGTTTCAAAAACTGCTTTAAAGACATGATCTTTACGTTACTTTAAACCCACGGAAAGGGAAAGCGGGTATCATGTATGTAAATCCCAGAATTTAAAATAGAACATTTTTATATATATGTGAATACCCCTTTAGAAATAGGAGCTTTGAGTATTCACTTTATAACATAAAATAATTTTGAGAAAAGAGAGGCATTTTGAGACGAAAATTCTACAGCATAACGGCTATGTTATAAGGTTTTAGAAACTTTGAAAAGAGAGGGAACATGGGTTGAACAATCATAATTGACCCATAAAAAGGTAGAGGGACAGAATAAGAAGGATATATGGACATGGTGATGCAATTTCAAGGAAATACCAATTGAAATGAAAACATGGAAGGAAGACAAAAATTTGATTTCTCTTATGAAAATTCGGCAGCCTAACGGCGTCACTTAAACTTCAACAAAAATGAATTGGACAAATAAAATAGGGTCTCTCATCATATGATCATAAGAGATCATTATGATAGATATAGAGATCATACCCCAACATAATAAAAAGGAACTTGAAAGATTTGACATGAAAATCGAACTTGAAAAAAAGAGAAGGGTGAAAGAATCACTTAAACATTCGGCAGCCTAACGGCGTCACTTAAACTTTCATAAAACGAAATGATGAGAGTAAGAGGGGATCTCTCATCATATAAACATGAAAGGGAAGTAAGAGGAATATAAAAGAACATCCTCTCACATAATAACACGGAGCATAAAAGGAATGACATAAAAGAGATTACACGAAAAGAAAGAGAGGGGTCGGATCCCTTACCTTAAAACGTGACTCTTGAAACTCAAAGGATTGGACCTTGAGGGCTTTGGGGAACCTTGGGAGGACTCTTTGGAAGGTAAGAAGACCAGAACTTCGTTGGGGAAGAGTTGGGAGTGAAAACCAAGGGAGGAAAGGGTGGGTATTTATAGGGAAAGTGAGGGGACAAAGCATTAATGGCCAAAGGACACCTCACATGTGCTTTTCTCAAACCCATGTGCTCTCCCTTGGCATTTATCATGGAGTTAGGCCACATGGGGCCCCCAAAACAATAATTCACCACCCTTGGCCGGCCAACCCTCAAAATATCTCATGACATCATCATGACACCGTTATGATGTCATTAAACATATCGAAACCCTAAAACTGTAATTTTACTATTCACTGAAAATTCAACTTTCTCAGAATAATCCCAAAATTTCACATTAACCAAATATCAATGCTATGATTTCAAAAATGAACTCCATTTTATAAAAATAATTTTCTAAATATTTTTAATTATATTTTTAAATAAAAACACTATTCATCGAAAATTCATTTTTTTCAGAAAAATCCCCAAAAATTACCTTAACATAATATCGATGCTCTGAGTTCAAAAATAAAGTCCTTTTTATAAAAATAATTTTCTAATTATTTTTAATTAAATTTTTAATTAAAAAACACTATTCATCCGAAAAAACTAATACTTGAATAATAATTTATGAAACCGTTATTTAACCATTTTATTGAATCACATTACTTAACCAAGGTGTCTAAATTATATTAAAACTTTCTTTGAGTGAAAATTACTAATCCATTTGATCACATTACTAATCCTAAGCGTAAAATCACTATTCATAATTTACTATTCATCAAAAATTAAGTTGATCTTATTAGACTCCAAATTCCTTAATGAACACTTTTGTAGAAGACCATTTTTTGAAAATCATTACACATCATTAGTTATTTAGGGTTTAAATAAATATTTCAAAATATCCCTTTTTCAAAATTCATCAATAAAATACATTCTAAAATTATCTAGGCATTTGAAATTTTACAAACATCACTAAAGGAAGAAATCTCAATTTATTCACCCGAGAGGATTACACAAGGAAACTAGGGTCTCATCACATAGCCCCTTATAACACTGGCATAAGACCTAAGTGTAAGGTGTGCTATGGTGAGAGAATCTGAGGGAGGCTCAGATAACATTGCCCTAGTAGCAACCTCCACTAACTTGAACTTCTCCTGCAAGCGTTTTCGTTCAAGCTTGACACGCTGGAGCTCGGCTTGGGCTTGGTCCAAAGCAAAGCCCACAGATGCTACCTCCTTTCCAAGCTCTGATAAGTGGGCTTCGTAAGGGTTGAGTCTACTGGATGAAGCCATCGACTCCTCTTTCTGCATTAACCATTAACATCTTATTAAATCAATAAGAGTAAGTTAATATACTACTCAAAAAGATTGGGTCGTTACATTCTTCCCCCCTTTAGAAATTTCTTCCCCGAAATTTATACTTGAGGCCTAGTCGAAAAGGTCAGGGTACTTTTGCTTCATTGTTTCCTCGGGCTCCCAAGTCGCCTCTTCATATTTATGATTCCTCCACAACACTTTCACAAGGTGGGTAGTCTTGTTTCGTAGGACCTTGTCTCTACGGTCTAAGATCTCCACTGGCTGCTCTTCATAAGAGAGGTCATGTTCAAGTTGTACCACCTCTGGGTTCAGTACATGCGAAGGGTCGGGTATGTACTTCCTCAAGAGAGATACATGGAAGACATCATGAACTTGAGCTAGGTTCGGAAGAAGTGCTAGACGATAGGCCACTGCTCCTATGCGATCAAGGATTTCATAGGGGCCAATGTACCTAGGGCTGAGCTTCCCTTTCTTCACAAACCGCACGACTCTCTTCCATGGAGAGATTCGAAGGAAGACTTTCTCACCCACCCCAAACTCCAAGTCTCTTCGACGATTGTCAGCATAGCTCTTCTGCCGACTCTGAGAAGCCCTTATGTGTTGTCGGATGGCATGAACCTGTTCCGTCATCTCTTGCACGAGATCAGGCCCAAGAAGCTTCCTCTCACCAGTTTCATCCCAACAAGTAGGAGTTCTACACCGCTTTCCATACAGAGCTTCATAGGGTGCCATCTGAATACTCGCATGGAAGCTGTTGTTATAGGAGAACTCAACTAATGGGAGGTGTTGATCCCATCCACCTTTAAATTCCATTGAGCATAATCTCAACATGTCTTCGAGTGTCTGAATAGTTCTTTCAGATTGGCCATCAGTTTGAGGATGATAGGCCGTACTAAAATTCAATTCAGTGTTCAGAGCATGCTGAAGACTTCTCCAGAATTTTGATGTGAATCTTGGGTCACGATCAGATACGATGGATAGTGGTACCCCATGCAGCCTTACCACTTCCTTCACGTATATCTTGGCAAGCTGATCCAGAGAGAAATCTTCCCGAATAGAGATAAAATGGGCTGTCTTGGTGAGACGGTCCACAATAACCCATATCGCATTGTTTCCTTTGGATGTTTTTGGGAGACCAGTTACAAAGTCCATGGTGATATTATCCCACTTCCATACTGGTATGGGTAGCGGTTGTAATACCCCCTTAGGAAGTTGTCTTTCTGCCTTTACTTGCTGACACACCAGGCACCTTGTAGTGTAATCAGCAATCTCCCTCTTCATGTTATCCCACCAATAATGATCACGAAGGTCTCTATACATCTTAGTGCTTCCCGGATGTATAGAGAAAGTAGAGCTATGAGCTTCATCCATTAGTTCTTTCTTTATCTCCGGAATAGATGGAACACATAGTCTTGTACGAAATTTCAATACACCTTCTTGATCAATATTGAAATCAGGGAACTTCCCATCCTTTACAGCCTCGAACTTCTCCTGCAGCAAAGGATCTTCTTTTTGAGCCTTCTTGATATTCTCTAGTAATGAAGGTTGAGAAATCATTTGGGATAGGGTTGATGATGTCCCTTTCCTTATAATTCCCATGTCCAGTTTTACTAGATCTTTAATCAAGGGATCTCCCAGGATCCTCATTGTTGCCAGAACAACAGGATCTTTCGTGCTTAACGCATCCGCGACTTTGTTTGCTCTTCCAGGGTGATAATGAATTGAACAATCATAGTCTTTAATAAGCTCCAACCATCTCCTTTGTCTCATGTTTAATTCTTTCTGAGTGAAAATATACTTTAGACTTTGGTGGTCAGTGTATATATCACATTTCTCCCCATAAAGATAGTGCCTCCATATCTTTAGAGCAAAAACAACTGCCGCCAGCTCTAGATCATGCGTAGGATAATTCTGCTCATGAATCTTCAACTGTCGAGATGCATAAGCAATTACTTTGTCATTTTGCATGAGGACGCACCCAAGCCCTTTCAGAGATGCATCGCTAAAAATAACGAATCCTTCTCCGATAGAGGGTAGTGTTAACACCGGTGCAGTAACCAATCTCTTCTTCAGCTCTTGGAAACTTTCCTCGCATTCCTTTGTCCAGATGAACTTAACCCCCTTTCGAGTCAAATTGGTTAGTGGATTAGAAAGCCGTGAAAAGTTTTTCACAAACCTCCTATAATATCCCGCTAAACCAAGGAAACTACGAATCTCAGTTACTGTTGTGGGTTGAGGCCACTCCTCCACAACCATTGTCTTTGTAGGGTCAACCGAGATTCCTTCATTGGTTATGATGTGCCCCAAGAAAGCCACTTGTTGTAACCAAAACTCACATTTGTTGAACTTCCCAAAGAGCCTCTCCTTCCGTAGAGTTTTCAAAACAACCCTCGGATGATCTTCATGCTCCTCACGACTTTTTGAATATATCAAAATATCATCAATAAAAACTACCACAAAGTTATCAAGGTAGTCCTTAAAGACTCTATTCATCAAATCCATGAAAATAGCAGGAGCATTAGTCAAGCCGAAGGGCATAACAGTAAACTCATAATGCCCATATCTTGATCGGAAGGCAGTCTTTGGAATATCTTCCTTCTTCACCCTCAGTTGATGATAACCAGATCGAAGGTCAATCTTAGAGAAGAATTGAGCCCCACGAAGTTGGTCAAATAAATCATCAATTCTAGGAAGAGGATATTTGTTCTTCACTGTGATCCCGTTCAGTTCTCTATAATCGATGCATAGCCGCATTGATCCATCCTTCTTCTTCACAAAGAGAACTGGTGCTCCCCAAGGAGACACACTCGGTCGGATAAACCCCTTCTCCAACAAGTCTTGGAGTTGTTTCTTTAGCTCCTCTAGCTCCACATTTGCCATTCTATACGGAGTCTTTGATATCGGTTGAGACCCAGGTACGAGTTCAATGGAGAACTCTACCTCTCTTTCTGGGGGAGGTCCAGGTAACTCCTCAGGAAATACATCCATGTATTCCTGAACAATCAGAACATCTTCAATTTGTATGCTCCCTTTCCCTTCTTCCTCATCACCGATTAACTCCATAAAGAAAGCTATAGGAGGTGCTTCTAGATAGGGATCAGTTCGGGATATCTCTCCACGGAAGATAACTGTAGGTCGTTCATTCAAGACTACTGAGATTTCCTTACTTCTGCATTTGATCTTAGCATTATACTTTGAGAGCCAGTCCATCCCTAGTATAACGTCGAATTCCATCATGGGAATGACTACTAGATTTGCGATAATATTGTTCTCACCAAAGTAAACACTAGAGTCTCTAAACACTGTTGATGCATGGATAATCCCACTTGGAGTCTTGACTGACAACTCTACCTCAAGCAATTCAGGGATTGATTCTATATTCTTTGCAAACTTGGAAGAAATAAAGGAATGCGTAGAACCAGAATCAAATAAAGCACTTGCTAGTTTTTAGAGGACAACAAGAGTACCTGCTACCACATCATTCGGGACTTCAAATTCAGCTGTTGTGATAGCGAAAGCACGACCTTGCTCTCTTGGCCTCTGCTGAGGTTGGTGGTGATTCCCCTCCACCGCCCTCGGATTGGGACATTGGTTAGCAAAGTGCCCAAGCTGTCCACACTTGAAGCATGTGACTTCGGGTAGGGCCAGAACCATCTTTCCTATGTCGTTAGTGTTGGGAAGCTGAGGCTTCACCTCACTATGACAATTCCGAGCAATATGGCCTCCTCTTCCACACTTGTAGCACTTTCCACTTCCGTTCAAGCAGTTCCCCAGATGATTCTTCCCACATTTATTGCATGTGGTAAGTTGCATTTGCTTTCCACCTCTTCCCTGATCAAAAGACTTCCCTAAACTGGGCTCCAACGATCTCTTCTTTTCATTTGGCTTATGAGACCAATGTGTCTCACCAAACTCCAGCTCGACTTTCATAGCACTTCGAACTATTTCTTCATAGCTATCATAGTCCCTGTTGGCTAGATTCTTCCGCAGATGAGGTCGTAGTCCGCCAAAGAATCTATCAACCTTCCCATTAGGGTCCATGACAAAGCTTGAGGTATAACGGGAAAGCCTTGTGAAGTTCATCTCGTAGCTTCCGACAGATTCGTTCTCCTTCTGCTTCAGCTCGAGAAACTCTTTCTCCATTTTCGTTCTCATGGAACGAGGGAAATACTTGTTAAAGAAAATCCCCCGAAATTCTTCCCACTCCATAGCTTCCATATCTCCTCGTGGCTTCGTGTTTTTGATCAGTGACCACCACTGATCAGCTTCTCCCTCTAGGCGGTAAACAGCAAGGGTGACTTTTTCTTGTTCCGAACAATGAAGTACAGAGAAGATCTTTTCAATGGAGCTTATCCATTGTTCCGCAACCAATGGGTCAGTAGATCCACTGAATGTTGGCGGTCGTTGACGCATGAAGGACTCAACAGAGTTTTGTTCCCTTCTTGGTGAGGTCGGCCTCTCAGCTTGATTCAAGTTATTACTCATAACTTGAGTCAGTTGGTTCATCATTCGCATGAATGTTTCCATTCCGGCTTCCATCGGAGGGCCGTCAGCACATGGTGCATTGCGGTCACCATCGGCACGGTTCCTCCTATTGCCCGCCATTTTCTAAAAGAATAAAACCTTAGTAAGAAACTTATTTCATTTATGAATCTTTTAACTAAGACTTAATGCTTAGACAATTACACTTTTCTATAATTCCTTCATAATGATTCATAGAAAGCTTGTGATTAACCAAACATATCCCCCGGGAGTGCCGTAACCAAGAGTGCAGCAAGGCCCGTTATCGTGCACCAGTTCCCGTTCAAGTCTAGCTCAAAGCGGTGTTTTCGGGTTTTACCCCTATGTACATCTGTGCCAGAGCCGCCTCTACCTGCTCGTATCCAGACAGGGATGTATTTGTTTGATAAACCACTTACTCAATACTTACCAAAATACCAGGAAGTTTTCCTATATTTAAACTTTTCTATAGGGTTCTTTCTAAAGTTTTTATATCCTAATTTCCACAAATAACTAAACCATCCTTTGATACCAACTATAGAATCCCGCCATTTTATAACATAAACTTTCATTTCATTACACGGAACTGAGGATCGTTAAGGTTTAGTGTCTTGGAAACAAGGATCATAATACATAAAAAAAACATAAAAACATTCTTCTTAAACACTTGAAAGGCTTCTCCTTTAGTTCATCCTATGTTCATTATGCATCTCATAACCTGGGGACATACATCAAAAGAAAGGGTGAGCAGAAGGCCCAGTAAGGGAAACAAGAGAAACATTTTACAAGTGAACTTGAGATACTTCAATAAGGACATGAAAAGAACTTTAAGGCATGAGAAAGAAATCATGAGATACATCGTAATAAAAATAATCATTTTTCATAACTGGAAGATGTGGCTACAACATTTAATATTGACAATCGTTTCGTTTCACCAAGGTCCATCCCCAAGGTGTCGTTAAAAATTACCAAGGTTATTCACCAAGGCGTCGTTAAAATGGTCATCTCTAGAGATTAAGTCTTTACCCAATGCATTGGAGCGCTATCAGGGCGCACCCTTAAATTTGTCTTTATTTTCATGTGAGCCACATATATCATCATCAAACATTTCATAAATAACCCATATAGCATAAAACAAGTGGGTTTCATTTCATAATCATAACGTTTCAAAAACTGCTTTAAAGACATGATCTTTACGTTACTTTAAACCCATGGAAAGGGAAAGCGGGTATCATGTATGTAAATCCCAGAATTTAAAATAGAACATTTTTATATATATGTGAATACCCCTTTAGAAATAGGAGCTTTGAGTATTCACTTTATAACATAAAATAATTTTGAGAAAAGAGAGGCATTTTGAGACGAAAATTCTGCAGCATAACGGCTATGTTACAAGGTTTTAGAAACTTTGAAAAGAGAGGGAACATGGGTTGAACAATCATAATTGACCCATAAAAAGGTATAGGGACAGAATAAGAAGGATATATGGACATGGTGATGCAATTTCAAGGAAATACCAATTGAAATGAAAAACATGGAAGGAAGACAAAAATTTGATTTCTCTTATGAAAATTCGGCAGCCTAACGGCGTCACTTAAACTTCAACAAAAATGAATTGGACAAATAAAATAGGGTCTCTCATAATATGATCATAAGAGATCAGTATGATAGATATAGAGATCATACCCCAACATAATAAAAAGGAACTTGAAAGATTTGACATGAAAATCGAACTTGAAAAAAAGAGAAGGGTGAAAGAATCACTTAAACATTCGGCAGCCTAACGGCGTCACTTAAACTTTCATAAAACGAAATGATGAGAGTAAGAGGGGATCTCTCATCATATAAACATGAAAGGGCAGTAAGAGGAATATAAAAGAACATCCTCTCACACAATAACATGGAGCATAAAAGGAATGACATAAAAGAGATTACACGAAAAGAAAGAGAGGGGTCGGATCCCTTACCTTAAAACGTGACTCTTGAAACTCAAAGGATTGGACCTTGAGGGCTTGGGGGAACCTTGGGAGGACTCTTTGGAAGGTAAGAAGACCAGAACTTCGTTGGGGAAGAGTTGGGAGTGAAAACCAAGGGAGGAAAGGGTGGGTATTTATAGGGAAAGTGAGGGGACAAAGCATTAATGGCCAAAGGACACCTCACATGTGCTTTTCTCAAACCCATGTGCTCTCCCTTGGCATTTATCATGGAGTTAGGGCACATGGGGCCCCCAAAACAATAATTCACCACCCTTGGCTGGCCAACCCTCAAAAGATCTCATGACATCATCATGACACCGTTATGATGTCATTAAACATACCGAAACCCTAAAACTGTAATTTTACTATTCACTGAAAATTCAACTTTCTCAGAATAATCCCAAAATTTCACATTAACCAAATATCAATGCTATGATTTCAAAAATGAACTCCATTTTATAAAAATAATTTTCTAAATATTTTTAATTATATTTTTAAATAAAAACACTATTCATCGAAAATTCATTTTTTTCAGAAAAATCCCCAAAAATTACCTTAACATAATATCGATGCTCTGAGTTCAAAAATAAAGTCATTTTTATAAAAATAATTTTCTAATTATTTTTAATTAAATTTTTAATTAAAAAACACTATTCATCCTAAAAAACTAATACTTGAATAATAATTTATGAAACCGTTATTTAACAATTTTATTGAATCACATTACTTAACCAAGGTGTCTAAATTATATTAAAACTTTCTTTGAGTGAAAATTACTAATCCATTTGATCACATTACTAATCCTAAGCGTAAAATCACTATTCATAATTTACTATTCATCAAAAATTAAGTTGATCTTATTAGACTCCAAATTCCTTAATGAACACTTTTGTAGAAGACCATTTTTTGAAAATCATTACAAATCATTAGTTATTTAGGGTTTACATAAATATTTCAAAATATCCCTTTTTCAAAATTCATCAATAAAATACATTCTAAAATTATCTAGGCATTTGAAATTTCACAAACATCACTAAAGGAAGAAATCTCAATTTATTCACCCGAGAGGATTACACAAGGAAACTAGGGACTCATCACATATCCCCTTATAACACTGGCATAAGACCTAAGTGTAAGGTGTGCTATGGTGAGAGAATCTGAGGGAGGCTCAGATAACATTGCCCTAGTAGCAACCTCCACTAACTTGAACTTCTCCTGCAAGCGTTTTCGTTCAAGCTTGACACGCTGGAGCTCGGCTTGGGCTTGGTCCAAAGCGAAGCCCACAGATGCTACCTCCTTCCCAAGCTCTGATAAGTGGGCTTCGTAAGGGTTGAGTCTACTGGATGAAGCCATCGACTCCTCTTTCTGCATTAACCATTAACATCTTATTAAATCAATAAGAGTAAGTTAATATACTACTCAAAAAGATTGGGTCGTTACATTTACTTTCCTCAAACCTTAAATATATACAAGGAAGATTCAAATAAAATCCTCCACTTTCTTTGATTCAATGTGGAAAGGTTGGTTAAATCACAACAAAGTGCCCAAATAAATTCTGAGAATGATGAAGATAAAGAACCCATGAATAATTAATTCAATAGAGTGAAATTAAAGAGGAAAATATAATATAAATTCTTTAAAAAGAAGAATCTTATTTAATAAAAAAATATTATATTGGAATAAATTAAATTCTAGGAAGTTATGGACTACAAAGAACTTAGGGAAGAAGTTCTTGTTGATGTCATAGACAGACCACAACTGGAGGACAATGATGATGAAGATTCTAAAGATAAGGGAAGATTCAACCTTAAGGTAAAATTTGAAGTCTCTCTTGAATAAATAGATGTCTATAGTTATAGAAAAAATAAATACAATGTAGTTGTTTTAAATAAAAAACTATTCATATGGTATTAAGAGGAGGAAAAATTTGAGTTGAAGGTTGAGATCAAACAACTCAAATGAGAAAATTCTAGAAACTCAGAGAAGTAATTTAATATAAGACTAAAAAAATAAAGGGAAATCCTAAATAATTGATTTATTAACCAATTATGTGAAATATAATTCCAAAATAATTGAGGAACTTCAAGGGGTGATCATAATGATAATATTAAATCTTGATGATCAAGAAATATTTCTAACACCTAGAATGACATCGGGGAGTTCAATTGTACCAATCACTAAAGAAGCTGAGTAGGTTCAATGGGGATCAACAAAGAACATATACACTTTTAAAAAGGTGAAATTATTTAAAGTAAAGTTAAAATATATTGACGGTCTTGATCACAAGAAAAAATTAGAGGTTTTTTATATGATACCACGATCACCCACACCCAGAAGAAAATTGATTTGGGTAAATAACTAAAGACCCAAAAGGAGAATTGAATACATGAAAAAACATGCCAAAAATACAATTTTATTTTTGTGGAAAGATGCTACATACAAAATATGTGTATTCTATATAAAATTAAACTTTAGGGATTAATTAAAACAAAAATAAATGAATAGAATTTCATACTCTTGGTATAGTTTTAAAGAATATTACTTTTTGTATGAAGGATAGGAAGAAAAATTCATGTAGTACTCATAAAGGGTACAAAGGATTGTGCCTATGAATACCCATAAAAAGAAGATCTCAATCATTGTAAGATTCCACAAGTGGGATGAAAATCAAAATAAATTTTTATTATTACAAGTTAAGGATGATCTAATGGATTCGAACATGAAATAATCTAATCAATGACCAAAGGAAGGGAATTGATGAGTATAAATAAACAAGGTAATAAATAAGAAATCAAAAATCAATAAAATTTCTTTAGACCTAATTTATGGGGTTGTACTATGGTTTTTTTATAGTGTTTTTACTTCCCACATGATAATAAATTAGAATCTTTTCACTATAATCAAGTACAACAAGGGAGGTTTCATCCATTTTGGAAATAATTAATGGTTAAATATCATTGGATATGAGAAAATACATATTGGGATAAAAATATTTGAGGTTAAAATATGTGTTAGTAGTTGAATACCTTGGTTACAATATACTTATTTTAAGTTAATTATTTGATATGAGGCATGTGGTGAATATCAACAGAAAGGATTGCATCATTAAAGGAAGAGCTGGTTTAGTTGTGATGAAAGGAAAACACATGATGGGGAATCTATATCTCATCAATGGAGAAAAATATAGGCTTCTTTTATCCAAGGAAGAAGAAAATAAGATATTTCATAAGATTATTAGCCGCTTAAACTAAAAATACTTGGAATACTTGGTAAATAATTAAGGAGCTTATGACTTCCCTGATCTTTCATGTGATTGCACTCGTATACATGATAATTTTCAAAAAGGGAAGATCATTTAGAATACCTAAAAATTGAAGGAAAATAATTTAATGAGATTGATTCATTTAGTTCATATGGATGTGTGTGGACCAATATCACCCAATTCCATGGATGGTAAGAGATATTATGTCCTATTTATTTATGATTATAGAGGGATGGAATAGATTTTGGTCATCTCTTGCAAGTTTTAAGTATTCAAATGCCTTACATGTTATAATAGGTCGGTAGAGAATATTATTGGGTTTAGGATACAAAAATTATGAAATGAAAATGGTAAAAAAATCACTAAAAATCAATTTAAGGAATATATCAATAAGAATGATATAACACAACAAGTGTCGGCAGTGACGAATCCTTAAAAAAATGGAGTCATTAAGAAGAGAAACCAAATAGTTAAAAAATGTCTCAGAAAATGATCATTGAAAATTATCTACCAAGGAAATAGTATAAGGAGGAGTTTCTCACATCATTTTACATCTCCAATAGATTTTTTTATGTTTGAATAAAGAGAATATGCAATCTGATATATGGTATAAGAAAAATACAACCTTAAAGTACTTCAAAGTTTTCAGAAGTAAATGCTTTATTTTCAATGATGAGATAAATTGAAAGTTTAATTCTCATGATAATGGAGGTATTTTCCTTGTATATTCATCTAAAATCAATTCATACAAGTTATAAAACAAATTTTTTTGAAAAATCATTGAAATACAAGATGTAATGATTTTAAAATGATAATAATTTTCAATTTTGAGAGCAGTTATTACAAAACAATAGTAAAAAAACTATCATAAGAGATTAATTATTATGTGATCAGCCTAGGTAGGAGCACATGGGGTTATAAAATTCTCATAAAAAGAAATTATTTATGATGAAACTAAATAAAAATTAGTTGTTTAAGAGAAATAAATTATTAGGTATGAAATCACATAATAGAATATCATTGGTGATTAGACATCTCAAATGAAAACACAGAGGATGAAGATTATATAAAAACTTATTGATTATTCAATTAGATCCTATGTTTTTTAAGTATCTTCCAAGTATGGGAATTTTGTTTAAGAGATTCATGTAGATCTTGAAAAAATTAAGAATAATGAAATGTGGGAAATTTTTCCAAGGTTAGAAAGTAAAAATATCGTTCGAAACAAGTTGGTATTATGGAATAAACTCAATAAATATAGTAAAGTGAATTTGAATAATTAATGGTTAGTTTTCAGGGTATATTCCCAAATTGAGGTAATGTTTATGAGTCATTTTCTCTCATTTCCTATATGGAAACCATTACAATTTTCTTGGAAATTTCAGTTTAAAAAATATACAAAGTTTACAAAATGGATGTCAATTCAACATTATTCAATAGAGTTATTGAGAAGCAGTTATACATCAAATAAAAAGATTGGTTTATTATATATGATGATGATAGAATGGTTATTTGACTGAAGAGTACATTTTATAGTCTAAATCAAGTATCGATGGCCCAGTACTTAAGTCTTGATTAGTGCCTGAGAAAGATTAGGTTTCAGTGAGGTGGATTTGATCACAATATCTACATCAAGAAGGATAATGATACAAGTACAATGGTACTCATATATATTGATGACATAATATTTTGAGGATCAGATGAAACACAATAAAACTTATTTTTTGAAAATATATGGTGTGAGTTCAAGATGTCTATGATTAGTGATTTAACCTTTTTCCTTGGTTTATAGGTAACTCTAGGAAAGAATAAATTTTTATTTATTAATAAAAATATTCTAAATAGATTATCAAGATATTTATAATGGAGGATTCTAATCTAATGAAAACACCATCTTCTACCTAGATGAAGTTGTGAAAATATGATGATGGAAAGAAGGTTGATATAATAGAATATAAGAAAATAACTAGTATAATCTTATAATTAACAATTCCATGGCCTACCATTGTGTTTTCCACATGCCAAGATACACTATTAAAATGTTATCCCAAGGATATCCACATGCTAGTGGTGAAGAGGATACATTTTTACATTGACAATATAGTGTATTTTGGGATGTTTTAATATAAGATGGCACATCAGGTGTTATTGGGATACACAAATGCGGATTGGGTAGGTTCATTGGATGATTATAAGTCAGAATAATGTGGATAATTTTATCTTGGAGATCTATGAATTTATTTTTTGGTCAAGAAGAAATATTGTATCTGAATTAGGATTAAAGAGGTTGCATGTCACTTAGGAATGTGGATGTTAAATATATAATGGCTACTAAATCATGTAATAATCTATTTTGGATGAAGAAATAACTTGATGATGTTAAAGTTGAGGTGAATTATCATATTAATATCATGTTTTATAACTCAAGTTCTATTATTCTTATCAAAAATTCATTTCATCATTCAATAATAAATTATATAGAAATGAAGCATCATTTCATCAAGGATAATGTTGATCAAGGTCTAGTGGAATTGGAGTGTGAGTCAACACAAGATAAAATTATTAATATCATGATAAATACACTACCCAAATCTAATTTTTAGATGTATCAATTGGATCTTATATTCTGACCGTATCCATTTAAGTAAATGGAGTGTGTAAGGGACCCCACTCCCCATCGAATTTTCTTTAGCAACAAATTATGTTAAATCTATCTTATTTTAAATGTTTGAATATCTAACTCTATTTTGTAAAATTTAAGAGAATATATATTTGGTTTTTTGGATAAAAGGGAGAGTATTTCATATATTAAGGGAGTTAAGTTGGTAAAAAGTTTTTTGGAAAATGAGAGAGTTCTTGAATGGTTATTCAGGGGGTATAATCTTGGAGAAGTATTGAAGGGCATCGATAACATGGAATTGTTTTCATGAAGAAATTTTCATTTAACTCTTATTTATCATGATGAGTTTGGATTATGTGGGATTAGATTTTTTTGATTAGTGAATAATTGATGAACTATATAAAGAAAGTAGATTTCAAATAATGGATCAGGTTAGTTATGGAGTTCATGAATATGAAGGTTTTGAATCTTCTTTGGTCCTTTAGAAGGATTGTGTTTTTGAAGAGTTTTTAACAATCCCAAAAGTGTAGATTGTTAAAAAAAGTCCCTTGAATTATTTTTGGTATTGTTTTTGTTGAAAATGGTGTGTAATGTGACTTCCAAAGCAGTTTACTAGGTAATGGAAGGAATTGAAGTATTTTTGGAATTATCTTCTATAGTTTTGTCTACAGAACAGATGTCACACCGCAATGACCGAGGTCATGTCATGAAGGGGTGTTTCCAAAAAATTAAAAAAGGTATGGACTACTATAATTCCCATAAGAATCATCTTTTAATACAATAATATTTATTTTTTAGGATTTAATTTTTTAAGAGTCTTTTATAATTTTTACATTTTCATTTGAAGAAGATTAACAGTTACTCTGTAACATCATGGGTCATGTTACAGTGTATCTAAGACATTAGAGATGATTCATAGAGGATGGATTTATGGGTAGAAATATGACATGAAATAATTTTGGTTTTTTTCTTCCATGATCTATTTTATTGGTTGTGTTATAGACACCCACATCATGTTATGAAGGATGTTTCAGTTAGAAAAATATAAAATTACTTCAATACATACTATTTTTATTATATAGGTGATTAGAATACATAGTATTTTATCCTTTTCAAATTTCAAGGATTATATTTGTTAATGTCGTGATGGTTTTAAATATTCTATGAAGGTGATTGAGCCGATTTTGGTGTAAATGTCCATTTTAATTTCAAGTCATTGGAAGAGTTTCATGCCACAGGAGCTCCATTTATAGATTTTGGTGTTTTTAGAGTGAAAGTGACTATGTCACGTGATGAAGGATCACACTATGACTAGATCTGGGAAGATTTCAATAGTTTTGTCTAGGTGAGGTTTTCAGTGTGAAGTATTGGGTTGCGTCATGACCGGTTCAAGGATAAAAATGGATTGGAGATCCACTTCGTGATCTCAATAGAAATTAAATATGATATATAGAGCGTATTTTATGGATCTAATTTTCACTAGATGTCACGTCATGGTGGTAATTCTTACACCATGATAGTGTTAAGTCGATATACAAGCAGAATTAAATATCCTATATTTTAATAGATAATTCAGGGGATTTAAGAGGTGATGTTGACTTGGAATTAAGGAGGATATTTGGATGAATCTATCCTACTTATCATAGGTGGATTAAGAATCTATATAAATGGGAACACGGTGATTCTTTAAGGATATAAGACATATATTTATCTATCAAAATTAAATAAGTGCGATCATGGAAAAAATATATAGATAAGGAAATATAGGATACTAAATATATATGCATTTAGAGTATAGAGATGAGTAATTATATGCTACTACAATTAATGAAGAAAGGATATCTGGAAGGTATTCTCACTAATAGTTTGTTCACTTCATTAGTAGATAAACATGTTATATAATTAATACACAACTCTAGTGTAAACTAACTCATTGTTTATAAAGATCAAGGAAACAACACTTGTAGAAGAAATAATCTATTTGAGTGATTGAGGTCATTGAGTTCTCTTATTCTATATAGGTTGTAAACCTAGAGGGTTATTATAGTTTCTATGAATTATAATCAACATGTAGTTTTCTTAGTGTTTCAAGTGTTTAGAACATTGACATTGCATTCTCTTTGATTATACTAGTTCAAGTGAACCAAGTAAAATCTAATTGTTCCCCTCTTTTACTGGTTTATATTTTCATATATATTGTGAAAGAGAGGAGTTTTCCTGATATTGATAGTGAAAGATCATTGGTTAGAGGTTATTTAGTGAAGATCAAGATAACCCGATTCATCCCCCCCCCCCACTCTCAAGGAACTACCTTTCCTACGACCAATGACCACCAACAACTTATATAGAAAAATGATATATAACTTGTTGTTGAAACTTTAAAAACTAAACATTTCCTTGTAACCAAATCAATCTGATATAGGAATAAAAATTTCATGTGAATTCTATGTGTCGAGTATGATGCATGAACACATACCTATTTCCACCCTGGTCTAGGAAAAAAACTAATAAATTAATAACCAATAAAAAAATCAGCATAGCCAAATAGATTAATTATCATAGTGTGATGAAAGAACAAAAGTCATAACTCCATGGAAACATATACTTCATCTCACACAGTTTTTATCCAGGAACAAGGTATAGAATCCATCACAAATTTCAACCAGTGTTATCTTCATCTACCATATCCCAAATAGTAATACAAGTAAAAACAAATCTCAAATACCACTTTGTAATATCCCAACCTATACTACCCAATCAATGCCAGACTGGTGGTGTTATGTGACCTCAGGCGCACCTCCCCATATTCCAGAGACTGCTAAATAGCAATGAGGGTATGATAAATCATGTGGGGATACTATACTCTTTTGTATCAATGAAACCAAAAACAACCAATATAATTAAAATCCATAATAGTTATAACATCAGAGCGAAGCATATGGAATTTTAGTGGAAAGTGAACCATAAAAATAGCATAACCATGGTGTAACAAAAATGTATACATGAAAGCAGTGAATAATACACCAAAATAAGACCACCCAATGGCATAATAATATATAGTACAAAAATAAAACTAAAAGAAAATGATAATGGGAGACCCACATTATCCTTTATCTCTCCTTGGATCTACCTCCTTAGCCTAATTAATCTCTCCCAGCTCATCATCATATAACCAAGCTATATTCCCAACATGCATGTCAACCATAAGGTCTACATGTTCACCAAGGTACCTGTGAAGGTGTGGGAATAACACTTAGTAGGCCACCAATAATGATATCCCTAATAAAAAGAAATAAATATTTGCATGTATGTACTTAATGAAAAGTGAGTTTCAACAACACATGTATAAACCAATCACCATGTTGGGTACTCATGAACCTAACCTAACAGTCATCACATACCTCATTTTTATAGTGTCGAAATGGGAAAATATACCCATAGTATGAGAAAAACTTGAGTGTCAATGATGTATCACCACTCATATCATCGGTCAAGGAGAAAGAGGTATCTATATACCATAACATGGGAGTGAATGATGCATCATCAGTGCACTAGTTAACTGAATGATACATAACTGTCCCATGTCTCTAGTGAAAAATATATCACCATTTCTATCATAGGTGGATGATACATCACCAATACACATATATGGGTGGACAATGTACCAACACTACAAAAATATAGGAGTATGATTCACCATCGTCATACATCATTGGTCAAGGTGAATAATATATCACTAACCCCCATCTCAGGTGAATGATGTATCACTATCCATTATCAAGGGTGGATGACATGCCACCAAATCAACAAGAAAAATGATGTTTTTCTAAGTGAATGATATATCACCATTCTCATTATAGATGGGTTAATGATGTATCTTTGGGTGAATGAGGTATCACCCATCAATGATGATGAAAATGAGTCATCTCCAGATGAATAATATATCACCACAAAATAATAGCATTGGGTGAACTGTGTATATATAGGTGAATTATCTATAACAAATCAAACCATAAACAATGAAAAATTATGCATCATCATGCACAATGCTAAGTAGATGGCCTACCGCCATACAATAACTTGGTGAACGATATATCACTGATGAATGAAGAATCTACCATCAAAAATAGTAGTGAATAAGACATATATAGGTGAATGATCCATCACCCATAAATAATGGAGAATAATGAGATATTGTTGAGTGTAAGATATATCACCAAATATCATCCTCAAGAAGAGTTATCCATCACCAAGTCATAACTCCATGTGAACGATCTATCACCAAAACACAATCCCTTAGTTGAAGATCTACCAATTCATTACAATTTTCTATTAAATGATACATCACTATATAATATGAAGTTGAGAGATGAATATCTAGGTGAATGAGGTATCACCCTAACTCAAATTAAAGTGAATGATTTATAACAAACTCCACAACTCTAGTGGAAGATAAATCACTACAAGAACAACCCAAAATAAGTGAATTATTTATCATTATATCAAAGAAAACTCATTATAAATCATAACCATTATGAATGATTTATTACCCTAGGACTTGGTCCCATTAACCAAGTTTCATTATAGGCTACCCACATCCACAAAATCATTTACCTAGAACACTTTATTAAAACCCAACCTTCCATGGTGTGGCTTGGGATATCATATAGCTACCCACCTCATAAATTTCAATCCATAATGGCACTAAGCACTCCAATATCTCATCATGAGGCCAACCCCTAGTACATTAATCTATAACTAAGATTCATTTCCCAAAGAAATGTTCAAAGATACCCTATAAGTCCCATAACACAATCAAGTGATGAGGAAACCCCGTCGCTTATCACTTAAGTATCTCATCGCTTCTCAAAGTGTTATGGCTATCAATGTCCATATTCTTAACACACAAGGGTTAAGGGACCTACCACAAACTAGATATCCCAACTCATCACTCAAGAGATAAGGGAATCTATATTTTTTTCTAATTTGGGTTATCCTCACATACCCACTCAATCCCGTATCTCATACAGCCAATCCTATAATAATTAAATAGACTTTCCCCTAGCAACCATCATGTGTGACGATCACTTACCACTACACAACCTTGCTTGTTCATTCAAATTTTATATCAAGATATAGACACCCCTCATGGTTATACCTCCCTCTAACCAATCCTCTCACATATTCTAGATAGTCACCAATGGATAATTTATAAAACCAAAACCTCTATGACTTGCTGAGTCTCCTTGAACTCCTTAGCCATGCCTTATAGATGGGATACCTCTCATGGTTCCCTCTTGAGTATTTCACACCCACCTACATATACATATATTCCAACCAATATATATAATCACATAATAAGTGGTAATATTAGGCACCACCTATCTCAACCATGGAGTTACCCCCTTTCGTAAGAACCCAGCCGTTATTACCCTAGCCCGTACAAGCCCATACAAGTCATTGATCACCTCCACAAGGCCTTAAATCCATCAACGCTTAACATAATTAATTATAATACATTTATATACTGTAGGAAAAAAATCATTCAGAATCATTTTTTTGGAGATTGTTCTCAAAACTGTCGTTAAATGTTTTTTTTTCACCATTTTAGCAGCATTTTCAGAAAATTCTTATTAATGCATAATAGTTTTTAAAAAACTGTAACCATTTTAGTGGTGGTTAAAACCATCGCCAAATACGAAATTTTATGATTATTATTATTATTATTATTATTATTATTATTATTATTATTTATTTGTATTGATAGTTTTTTGAAAACCATCACAAAATTAATGATAATTAATAATTATTGTTTTTTTTCTTTTTCCTTTTTTCTTTTTTATAATTATTTATTATTTAAATTTTTAATTAGTTATTAGTTTTAGTTTTTTATTATTTAAAATTATTATTTATAAATTATATAAAAATAATGTTAATTATTATTTATTATTTATTTAGTAATTAATAACTATTTATTAATCCTTAATTATTAATTGGTAATTATTAATTATTAATTATTTATATTTGAATATATTTACATATAAACATACACATACACAAATATACATACATACATACATACATACATATGTATGTATGTATGTACATATGCATATACATATATATATATATATATTAAAATTGTGATCAAAACTTTTTCACTTAACTAATATTCTAATAAAAGTTGAAAATCAAACTTTAGATTTAAATGACCATAATTTTTTATCTAGGTGTTTGTTTGTGCTCCATGGCCTATCTAATCAGAGATTATGAAAATAACTATGATCATATTGGATAAAATATTCATAATTATTAATAATAAAAAATTTATTAATATTCTAAGAGAAGTCAAAAATCATACTTCAAATTCAAATGACTATAACTTTTTATTCAGGTATATTTTTGGGCTTTACAACCTGTCAAATTTAATCTTATGATGAGATTTATGATGTTTAATATAAGGGGGCCTTATTCCCCATTTTTTATTACTCAAATGAGGCCCATAAAACCTTAAAACTAAGTTTTAAGTTCAGATACCCTAATTTTAAATCTTTTAATGATATTTTTGCTTCGTTTAATAGATTATTATTGTATTTTTGGGGTGGGGTAAGAATTTATTCATTAAATTTAAATTTCTATTGATATGATGGTGTTGAAATTATAGTGCTCTTCCTCATTTTGGTGATTTATTTTTCTAATGTGTCTTATGTGTCAGGGATTACCTTAATGATCATGGGAATTTCTTATGGTGTGAAGTTCAAGATTGAGATGTGTGCATGTGTGTGTGTGCGTGTGCATTTATAAATATTCATATGGGTGTGTTTATGTGTCTCAATTTGTGTATTTTTATTTATATATTTATATGTATTTTTTTATATCTATATGTGCATATATATATAATTATATATAATTATATTATATATGTATGTATTTATTTATATTTATGTAAATTTAATTATTTATATATATATTTATATTTATATTTATATGTATTTACATATATTTACGTATATTTATATGTATTTATATGTATTTATATATATTTATATATATTATGTAGGTATATATATAGGTATTTATATGTGTGTGTATTTATATATATTTATGTATATTTATATATATTATTTTGGTGTGTGTGTATGTGTTATGTGGGTATATATATTTACATGTATATTTATATTTATATACATTTATACTTAATTATATATGTATGTATGTATTTATATATATTTATGTAAAAAATAATTATATAAATATGTGTTTGTAGATATTTATATCTATTTATGTATATTTATACATATTTTTATATATTATGTGGGTGTGGGTGTGTGTGTGTGTGTGTGTGTTTTATGGGTATATATATATATTTATCTATTTATGTGTGTGTGTGTGTGTGTTTATTTTTATATATATCTGTGTGTGTGTGTGTGTGTAAATATATTTATAATTATGTATATATTTATCTCTATTTATGTATATTTATATACATTAAGTTGATATATATCTATATCTATATTTATATATAAATACACACATATATTTATATGTGTTTATATATATATTTTGTCTATATATACATATATATATATATATATGTCTATGTATTTATATACATTTATGTAAATTTATTTCTATTTATATATATTAATATATATTTGCATATATTTATAGATTTTTATATGCCTATATTTATATAAATTAATATGTAATTATATTTTTATATGTATGCATTTATAAATTATGTAAAAATATATTTACACAAATATATGTATTTATCGTTATATATAAATAAGTCTATTAAAGTCTATTTAGTTATTTTATGAAATGTTTGGTAGAGTGGTAAAGGCTTTAAAAAATAACCAAGAGGTATAAGTTCCAAATCTCACCCTACACACACACACACACATATATATGTGTGTGTGTGTGCTTAATTTTCTAGAATGGGTCTTGGTGGGTCAAGGCATAGTGGGTCTAGTTCGAGAAGAGGTTTGGGTGGACCTGGGCCTAGGGGTGGGTTTGAGCCAATCGATCTCAAGATGGGCCTAGTAGTTTTACGCTCGGGTGGACAAACATGGGCTAAGCCTTGTAAGTCTAGGTTGAGCAGGCCTAAGATGGGCCTAGGACGGGCGATTCTAACACCATTATTTCTATAAAAAATATTTTTAAAAATTAAAAACTACAGCTAAATAATTTTTTTTAAAATCATTAAAAAATAAAATACAAAATCACTAATAATCATTAAAACCATTGAAACTTTATTTGAAGTAGTTTTTTAAAAGCATCTTGAAATAATACATGATAAAGAAATTCACAGTGGTTTTGAAAAACTACGGCTAAATGACACTTTTTTCATAGTGAATATTAATTATAATAATTAATCAATATCAATTTGATTTGGCCTAATCGAAGAACAACTCATCAGATGGACCTCTATATCCAAATCCTCAAGCAATAGGGTGTAGTCTATCCCTGGAACATCCTTGAATCCATAATCGAAAAAATCATTAACACCTGACATCAAATTATCAATGGATTCTATTCTAATTTGATATAAAAACTAAAACAAATTCGGGTAATGAATTGTCTCAAGTGAAACCACATGAAAATTTGAGAATCCATTTTCATGGGACCTTTTATCCAAGCATAACCAAATCCCTATCACTCAAACTTGATTACACCATGATATGGTGGAATCAGTTTCAAAGTTGTAATGAACTAGCCTAGGTCAACCTAGACCGTTGCCTGGACTTCTTTAACATAAGGCTCGAATCATGTTCCTGATTATCATGGGATTATGAAAAGTGTTAATGGTATTAAATATAATCGTTTGGTAATTATTTCACCCTTTAAAGCACATCAACCACACCACATATTCTACCCATAAATATAGCTTGTTGTATCCATAACATGGAAATCCATGAACATAAATAAGCTAATATAATGGATAAAATCAAAATAAATAGATCATAACACAATATAAATAATAACATAACACACATACAAATATATTACCAACAAAATTTAAACTGATTTATACAAATTTCGAATCCTCATCCTAAAAAAATAAGAAATGAAGGTTGAAGAGGAAAATACTCAACATTCCCCAAATGGATCCAAAGATCCCATAAAACTAACCAAGCTACCTCTATGTGATTCCAAGTCACCTCTAAGAATCAACATCCACCTAACTTCATGAAGAAGTGTGGAATAAACCTAACATCGATGTCAAAACTTGTATATCTATATAAAACGTACATACTACATGCTCACCTATGTGAGTATGTAGGCTGTGAGTTGATTCCTAGTAGGATGCCACTATAAATCTGTATTTTTTCCTTTATAAGAGAAAACAAGAATTCTAATTTTAAAATAAAGAGTAATAATTAGTTTTCTTTACATTTAAATGATTTGAAAATGAATAAAACTTTAAAGGTTTCTTTCTTAGAAAATTCTACTTCATAAAACCCAAATCATATGTTGTTTTACTTTGAGAAATATTCCTTTGAAAAAAATTTCAATCTAATAGGTTAAAATGAGATATAAATATGTTTCACCAAAACATTAGTGTTTAGAAACACAACAACCCTTTTTGTTTTGAAACCTTTACGTAGTTACTAAAGCATAATCAAGTAAAGTAACAACACGGTAAAAGAAACATCAAGCTTAATCGAGAATATGTGATGATAAATAATTCAAGACACGATGTTTTAATATCAATCTCAACCATAAATTACACGCCACATTAAGATTATGAATAAACCAAGAAATCAAGTATCTTATATAATAACTAATTCATAATTGAAAAAAATACAAAATACTCATCTTGGGGAATCACTATAGGAACTAATGGGATAATACTTAGATATTCCTAGGTAGAAACAACTACCAGCCTATGTTTAATTCCTAGTACAAAACCACCTAACTTACTCTCTCTATCCTCATTGGGGAACCCCACTAACCAAGAAAAAGCATACAATTATGGGGTACTATCTAGTGTATAATATCAAGTAGTAAAACACCCATCTCTCAATTTCTAGCTTAAATGCCTAGGGTTACCCATGAAATTACTTAATAGAGGTGAGTAACATTTATCATTCATCAATCACATAATAATACCACAAAACAAGAAAAAACATATCAATATCAACTTTATATCCCACCTCCTTCACCCCTTTAATAAGATCCCCTCCCTACATACACAACGTTAAATCAATAATCTATTCATCTCTCAATACACACAAAAAAGAATAATAATATACAATGGAGCTCAATAAGAGTGGAACTTATAGCATTTTAAATCCTATTATACAAGATTATAAACAAACCTTCAGTTTAAAGTCCCTGTGTGTGCGATTTAATGTAATTTTCTTACTTGCGTGTGTGCCGCTTTCGCGGTTGTACCCAAATTTTTAAATACCTTTTTTTAAAAACCACATTGAAAAGAAATTGAAACCTAGATAATATATAAGAAACATAAAATCATATTCACAATTAATAATAAATTGAATGATACATTTCCATAAACCAATAACACCCTTTATAAATAAGGAAAACCCATAAATCAAGGAACACCTAACTTTTCAAAAACATAATGAGTTGGAAACATCATGCATAACTCATTTATTTTAGAGAAACCCCTTATAGGAATTTTATAAAACATATGGTATTCATGTAAATACATTTGAAATGAAAATGAATTTATATTATAATATATCTCTATTATTTCATAAGGAAAATGTAGAAAATATTGGTCATAATAAGATGGAAAGAGGGGGTGAATTTCCTTTTAAAATTTAAAACTAAATAATGTGATATAATTATAAAATTAAGTGATAAATTAAAATAATCAAAGTAATCACAATAAATTTGAATTTAATTAGTAATCATATCAGAAATTAAAAGGTAAAGATAACAAATTTTGATAAAGGAGTTTAGTAATAACTCAAGATGAAATTGCCTTAGATTTAGTATTATCCAAGTCACCCAATAAGGAATACAGTTTCTATTTAATTGGTTATAGTAATAAACCCAATATAATAAAGAGATGCTTTTTTTAGTTGGTTTTAGAAAGAAACCCAAATCCCACACTTTAATAGTAATATGCACCCAATATAAAAAGGGAATGAGGAGAAGGTTTTATTAGAGGAAAAACCTTTGAATAATACTCTTAATTCTCAATAATAAAGAATATAAAGGATGATAGTAAATAATAGTAAATAAAATTTTTAGCATAAAGAATATCTCCTGGTAAGACACAATATTGTAAAAATAGAATCTAGTGATTTATAAACGTTTTTTATACATTTATAATCCTCATTGGGGTATATTTATAGTCTTTAGACCTCCCTTGGTGGTCTTTGGGGTGTAAATGGGTCAATATAGACATTATAATTTGATTATAGGTTGTGAGGTATGATTTTAATGGATGATTTTGAAATTTTGGATCATCTCTACTGGATGGTCAAACGATTCTACCGATGAGCTGTTGGGACCACCGTTTGGCCATTGGGTGGCCACCAGCTATTCGATGGAGCTTCAAGTGCTTAAAATACTCTATTTTATACACCATATGTTCGGTGCTCCTCAATCATGTATTCAGTGGTCCTAGTAGTGTCCTAGTGCCACTGGTCTTGCCACTGGCTCACCGGTGGCTCTACTCTAACTATCAATTGGTGTTAGTCGGTAAGGTTCTTCAAGGTAGACCTTTAAACTCTTTTCAATGCCTTCAATTTATTCTTTAACTCCCTAAATTAATATTCAAATATTATAACTAAAATTCATGTAATGAAATATTTGTATCAATAATTGGTGTATGTGATCATTTAAAACAAAGTGAGATACAAAAATCTCCCCCTTTTAGATGATCACAAACACTTAGAATAAAATTTAATCTAAAGAGATAAAGAAATATGAAAAGTTCTAATAATACATACAAATTTATTTGGAAAATAATTACAATATTTCTTAATGAAATTTAAAGAAGATATTATGAATATATTTTCAACAAATAAAATTTAAATTCATATATCCAAATTATTTTTAAAGGTAGTATAAATTATCCAAATCATATACCCCAAGAGTTGAAAAAAATGTGTGTGGTAATGGCCCACTACTTGTACCATGGGTGAAGATCATGTTAATACTCGTCCATCACATTTCTAGGTCATTACCTCTAGGTGAATATGTTTTAAAACCACATCCACTTATTTGTATCCATACAAGGATTTCTTTTCTTAGAAAATTCATGCTTACTTTAAATTACCAAAATAGTAGAATAAATTTCTCCTTCTTGATATTAAAATAAATATAAAATAATTGATACATTTCTCTCCTTTGATATTGAAATATATATTAAAGAATTTATACATTTCTCCCCTTTAAAATACATATAAAAACTAATGAAACATTTCTCCCCCTTTGTGATTATCAAAAACTACTTATAAAAATTAAAGTCATTTAAAACAAAGTAAATAGATCCCCCTTCTAAAAATAAAAAAGAAATTAAAAGATTGAAATATAATTTTAATGACTATATTAATTCAAACAATTTGAAATAAAGAGTTTTGTAAAATAAATAAAGGAAAATAAAATCCTCAAAATTGTATAATATTAATATAAGTGTCACACATAAACTATTCCTAAATCACCATTAATAAAATAAATACATTTTAGAGTAAGGGGTTTCATAAAAATATCATATAATTGAATATTTTTTCTAATAAACTCTAACATGATATCTTCTTTTTTAAAGTGGTCTCTCAAAATATGGTTCCTAAGGTCAATGTGTTTAATTTTTGAGTGTTTAATTGATACTAATGGAATTAGTATTATCATGCATAATAAGTACATAATCATAATTTATCCCATAATCAAAGAGAGTGTGTTTCATCCCTATAATTTGGATACAACAACTCCCCATGGATATATATTCCACTTGATCTATAGAAAGAGAAATGGAGTTTTTCTTATAAATACTCCATGAGATTAGGGATTTTTTAATTAGGTGAAAAGTCCCAATTGTGCTTTTCCTATCTATTTGGAATACTATAAAATTAGTATTGAAAAAACTTATAATTTCAAAAGAAGTATCTTTTGGATAAAATTAGACAATATTTTTAGAAACTTTTAAATAACTAAAAAATATTTTAAGATATTTTAAATTTGATTCTTTTAAATTGGATTAAAAGAAAGCACAATTAAAAACACTAAACATTATGACTAGTCGGGCCATGGTAAGGTAAAGAATGATCTTAATCATACTTCAATAAAAAATCAATCGATTTATAGGATTCATTCAACATTAGCTTACATTAAGTACTCATAGGTGTACTTATTTACTTTACTTGATTCATGCCAAAACATTTTAAAAGTTCATTGGTGTATTTTTATTGGTTTATAAAAATACCATCCAAATTTTAAGAAATTTAAAAACCAATAAAAAAATTAACTCACCCATAAAACTCATTTCAAATTCTTTTCTCATTTAATCATAAAATTCATTACAAAGGGATAATTTTATAAAACTGAAAATGAAGTAATATACATAAATTTTAAAAAATTAAAAAATCATTTGAAATATGTTTCAAATATGAATTTGAATACATTTTTCCTATTTTAAAATAATTTTTTAAAATAAATATATTTAACCTTCCATATCAAGGTCGGGGGCTTGTTTAAAATCATAAAGATTTGTGGTTATCATAAAACACGATTTTGAAATTTTGAATCTTCAAAGATGAGATATTATTTAACAAAAACATTTTCAAATATAAAACCATTAAAAAAATAAATTTGTATATCCATTTTAAAAATATTAAAACTTAAATGGGTAGTGAATGTCAATAATATTCTAATAGATTATTTCATAGAGATGGTGGAAATTTCTCACTGCAATCAATGCATTTTTCTTGAATATATCCTTTGGATAGAGACTAGGTTTTTTATAGGTGATGTTACCTTATTCAACTAACTTATTTCTAAAAACTTATTTTTTCCCAATAATGGGATGATCATCATCTCTTTCAACAAGATTCAAAATGTTGTTACTTATTAATTGGTTCAAATATTCTTGAATTAAAAGTACCCAATTTACATCATTAATATTTAGGGGTTCAAGGTGTGAAAAATAAAACGTGATGTTTAACATTATTTAAAACTAATGTAATTGTATAGTTACCATTTTTAAAATAACTGATAACATTTTCTAAGGGATGGTTTTAGATTTCACCCATTCGTTTGGTAAAGGTCTTGAAGATGGTTCTTTTACAAATTTAATTTTTTTATATATAGGTGAATTATTTACATTCAATTTTTCTAGTTCAAACTTAACTATTTCAATTTGGGGATGAGGTATAGGAAAATTCTCATTAAATTTTATGTAAATTGATTCATGTATGGTCTTGTTCTTTTTATTAAAGGCGTGTTATTATTTAATTTTGTTAGAGTACCCAAAAAAATAGTTTCATCAGATTGGGGGTCAAATTTTCTTAGGTTTTATTTGGTATTGAGAATATATCATTTACATTCAACCACTTTAAAAAAGAAAAACATAGGAATTTTTTCATTCCAAATTTCATAGGGGGTCTTCATAAAAAAGGGTCTTACGAGAACATGATTCAAGGTATAACAAGCGGTATTGACCACCTCAACCCAATAATATTGTGGGAGTTTAAATTACTATAATATAGTTCTTTAAATCTATTTAAGAGTTAGATTCATTATTTTAGAACTTTATTTTTTTTTCAATTCTTTAGAGTGTAAAAATAATGATTATGACCTTGTGAAGTAAAAAGTTCATCAAAATATTTATTTTAAATTTCTCTACCATTATCACTCTAAATGGATATGATCTTATATAATTTTTTATTTTTTAACTTCTTGTTATATTTAATTAAGACTTAATAAGCCTCATTTTTATGAACTAAGAAATAAACCCATGTAAATCTTGAAAAATCATTGATAATTACAAAATTTTGAGATTTAACTCATATACTTACAAATTGGTTTGTTTAAAAATTATCATGATGAATAAGCTCAAGGTATTTAAGGATGGATACTTCATTTTTAGATTTAAAATAAATAAAAAAATATTACCAAGTTGGAAAGGTTCACATATAATGTGATTTTTGAAATGAAATTTAGGTAAAACTCATATCATATGATTTCGATTTATTTTTAAAAGTGTGTGTGCATGCTATAATTGCCAAGGATTTTATACCATAGATATGAACACTATATTTTGCACTCAAAAATTTAATATTTTATCTTGAATAATATTTAAAATCAATAACGTAAACATTTTGAAAATGAGAAGCTGAAAATAAATGTTTTTCGTTAGGATCAAAAACATTACAAAAATAATTTTCAAAATAGACTTTAAACCCACTCTCACATAATTGACTAATACTTAGAAAATTATGTTTCAAACCATTAAAAAATAAAACATATTTAATAATAGTATAATTTAAAAAACCAATGGTACCTATATTGATGATCTTACTCATTGAGTTATCACCAAAAGTTTTATGGCCTCCATCAAGATTTTCAAGATGGTTGAACTTGAAGTAGTCACCATACATGTTTCTTGAGAACCTTTTATCCATGTAACATGTAGGTCATTGGTATATTCTATTTATACATATTTACTATAAAATAACTAATAAACTAAATGCTTTGGTACCCAAATTTTGGGTCCACATGTGTTAGATAAAAGAGATTTTGTAACCCATATTTATTTTGAATTATACCTTCTTAATAAAATATTTTAAGAGAGATGAATACTTAGGGGTCTTCCATAATGATCATTTTTACAATCACATTCATAAATGAGATACCTGGTTTTATGAAAATAATTAAGAAACTTATTTTAAAAGAAACCTCTTATAAAATGGTAGTTTTAGTGGTACTAGCTTGTTTTGAAAAACATAATCCAAAATGATTTCCCACATGATGTTGGGAAACCAATATTTTATTTAAATTTTTTTCACCATGGTTGAACTTAGCTAGATAATTTTTAAAATCATTAATTGTAGATTCTAATTTTTTTACATTGTGTTGCTCCTTTAATTTAAAGGATTCTTCATCCTTTTCTTTAGATATTTGATATTGATTATATTTATTTTTATGTTCTTTGAATTTTGAACTGATTTCACAAAATAATTCCTCTAATTAATCTCTATAATATTTAGGATCCTAAAAACATAGATAAATTAATGAACTTTAAGAAGAATGGGAAGAAGTAGAATTTACCTCATTTATTACCTCAATTACATCCATGAGACATTTTTTATTATCATTACGTGATTATATTTAGTAAGGGGAATCATCACTTACACTCTATGTGGAAACCTTTGATTCTTTCTTCCTTTAATTTTTATCATTCATCCTGTTTTTGAATTTTGGGTACTCCAATTTTATGTGTACCTCCTTTTTTATTCAAATCCATTAGCCTTTGATTATTCTTTTATATTCTTATTCTTGGTATGATGAAAATATTTATTATTTCTCATGAATTTTTGTATCTTCTTGGCTAGGTTTGAAATATTTTCATCACAATTGGAAGAATCATAAATGATTGACTTAAAGGAAATTTTCTTAATCACCTTGAATTCTTTGGATAACTTTTTGAATTTTTATTTCATGGCAATCTCATATGTCATGAGTGTTCCAATAACTTCTTCAACTGGTATATTCTTAACATAGTTTTCTTCTTGAATCATTATTTCCTAGGGTTCCAAAGAACTTAGTAAAACCCAAATTATCTTCTTCATAATAATTTCTATGGAAATATCATCACCAAGTGATTTTCTTGCATTGTAAATATATATAAAGTGAGTAAACTTATCTAAAATTTATTCATTATAATTCATCATAAAACTTTCAAAATATTGATGATATTCATTTGTGAGTTACTTTAAGCAATTTCCAAATTTCATGAGTAATTTTACATGTGGAAACATGATTAAATTCATTATGATATAAACTACGACGAAGAGAATTCAGGGATTTTACATCAAGTTCAAAGGTCAAAATATCATCGAAATTCCATTTTTCTTTTTATTATTTAGAGGGTTTGTAACAATGAATAAAAAAATTTCAAACGGGGTAACCAATGCTTCTAAGAAAAGTATTCATGCAGGTTTTCCAATAACTATAATATATTCCATAAAATAAAGGGGCGTGAACTATTGATTGTCCATCGAGATCACCTTAGGTGTTAAAGGTAAAACCCTTATTTTAAATATTATTCCTTACAACCAATTAAGATTTTTTAAAATAGAATTTTGAAAACAAGGTCGCCTTTGATACTAATTGTTGGTCAGAGTAATATGATAAGGGGTGAATTTCCATTTAAAATTTAAAACTAAATAATGTGATATAATTATGAAATTAATAAATAAAATAAAATAATCAATTTAAGTGAAATATATATGAATAAGAACAATGGAAATTACAAAGTAAAGGCAATATAATTTTATAAATGAGTTTTTCAATAACTAAATATGAGTCCCTATATATCGTACCCTCAATAGCTTAAGAGATTTTAGATTAATCCCTTGACTTTAACAGTAGTAAAGAAACCATAGAATAAATTTATTGGGCTTTAGTTGTAGCCAAGAAACCTGAAAATTAATACACTTTCTGTTTAAACGGTAATAGAAAGAAACCCAATATAATTAATATGAACTTTCTTTTTAGGTGGTTTTAGAAAGAAACACAAATCCATCACTTTAATAGTAGTGATAGCCTAAGGGAAGAATATGATGAGGATATAGTTTTATTATATTCAAACCCTTTGAATAATACTCTCAATTATCAATATGAAATAATAGAAAAGGTGAGATAAAGTGAGAGGAAATAATATGAGAGAAAATTTTTAGCATAAAGAAGAGAATCCTTTTTATCATGGTATTGGATATGTATGGGAAATGCAGTGGGAATCTTGTTAACAAGAAGAAGAGAAGCCTTTTTATATCTAAAAACTATTTTGTTATCCATGTGGGTAGATTTCAACAAATCCTAGGAATACACAAAAGATACTTCTTATTCGATTACCTTGGTGCTCTGATCTCCTACCATAGACTCAAGATGTAGTATTTTGACATGATCATCTCCAAAATCACTAACCGGATCACTAACTGGAAAAACATATACCTCTCTCTTGGCATCTGGATCACCATTTCCAATCATGTCTTAGATTCAATTCCCATTCATGTTCTCTCTACCCTCAAGGTTCCAAAGGGAGTTCTACATAGCATTGAAAATATTCTTAACTCATTAATTTGGGATGCACACTCGGATGATAGATACCATTGGGCATCTTGGCATAGAATGGAAAGACCTATCCAGGAGGAAGGAATAAATGAGAAATATCTCTCCTACAATATGAAATTCATGCATGGGAAGCTTTCTTGGGAGGCTATTGTGGGGGATACTCTATGGGGTCATTTCACTGAGCTCAAATATAGTATAAATCTGGAGAATACAAGGGGTTCTTCCTATTACCTTTGTAATGTTGTCCAACCTCATTTTGAAAACCTTCAGGAGCATATAATATGTATCATAGGTAGAGACGACATTAGTTTATGGCACCACAATTGGGCCGGTTCTAGGCTATAATTTCATGTATGTTTCATCCTTAATATCACTTTTAGGAAAGTCAGTGCTTATCCTTGGTTTATTAACAATATTCTGGATGACACACAATGGAAAATATTTGAAACCATTCCCCTAAATTGTGACCTGGACTACTATATTTTCAATGATTCCATGGTAGGTGACTTATCCATTAAAGGGTACCATCATATCTTGGCGACTGATTCGGGTTTAGACGAATGGGGAAAACTACTTTTATGTAAGGAATCTCCTACCAAGATTAATTTTATCTTGTGGAATATAAGGAAAGATTCCATATCCACTGATGAAAATTTGAAACATAAAGACATCTCCCTGGTGTCAAGATGCACTTGTTGATTTGATCCCTATGAGGAATCTGCGGACCACCTCATTTTTGAAGGATCATGGGACTGATCGGTTTGGGATTTCTTCAGGGATGCATCTGGTTTTTATCTACAGGTGAATAACAACCCATATTTTCTTTACCCTTGGTTCTAAGAAGAAAATAATTCCAATGAAATGAAGTCAAGGTCACTTATTCTATTATTCGGGTGCTGGTGCATTTGGAATGCTCAGAACCACGTGCGATATGAGGGTATCATCAGTTCTCAAACAATGATTATCTTTAGATACCACTCCATGATTACTGATATCTCTCATCTCATAAAAATTTGGGATGAGGACCCTTCCTTAAGAGGCCTTTTAGTGTGAATATCTTCCCCTCCAAGAGCCTCTCAGGGCCATTGGGTGCATTGGATCCTGCCTCGTACCAGCCTCAAAATCAACACGGATGGCACTTGTGGGATGGGTATCATGTGTGGTGGTGGTATAGTCAAGGACCCCATTGGTTCATTCTATTCTAGACTTTGCATCCTTCTTTTGTAGTAGCATTTCTCTTTAGGTAGAGGAAAAATATATGCGCATAGGTCTTATGCTATGCTGAGAGAAGAACATTACCCTCTCATCCATTGAAACTGTATCCACTATTATACATAATTATGTACAAGGTTATGGAAGAACACCCTGGTTCATTTCTTAAATCATCTATAAGTGCCGCAATATAATTTTCAATCACATGGAAGTGCTTCACGTGTGGTGGGAGGGAAATAGGGTTATTGATTTTATTACCTCCTTGGCGGGTCATACTGACAGGCTCACTTATTACTCTAACTTAGGTTTCATTTCCTTTGAAAGCATAGATTTGGTCATTGGGGATGCCCTTGGACTCCACTATTTTAGACCCTTGTGACCTATCTTCCCTGATCCTATTGTCTTGTTGTTCTTCTCTTTTTATTGGAATAAAATAAAAATAATTTTGGTGGTAAAGGATATCTCTTGGGTAGGAACAATGATGGAAAAATTGAATCTGGTGATCAATTGAAGTTGGTTGTTCATTTATAAGAATCTTGGAGGTTTATTTATATTTTCCAGGTCCCTCTTCTGGTATTTGGATGTAAATGGGTCAATAGAGTCATTTTAAGTCAATTTAATGTGGTAGGGTCCACTTCTAATGGTTTATTTTAACTTTCTGGATAGACTCTACTGGATGGTTGGAAATCTCTACCATCTAGCCATTGGGACCACTATTTGGCCATCTCTCCTCTTTTGGGTAGCCAATGGGCCTATAAGGGGCTAGGTTCCACTGGTCATGCCACCATATGGATGGTGTATTTTCTCTGGCTATCTGTTGGTGTTGGTCATTGAGGGTCTTCAAGGTATCCATTTAAACTCTTTTTGATTCCTTTGATAAATTTTTCTATTCCTTGACTTCATAGTAAAATATTATAACATAAAAACATAAAATGAAATGGTTAGATCAATAATTGGTGTTTTTAATCATTTAAAACTAAGTGAGGTACAGTATAAAAGTATCACTATCCCTTACTAATACCATTTCATGTATCTCATATTATACCTTTCTAGTTAGGAAAAACAAGTTTCAAAAGACAAAAACCAAATTAACTCTCAAATGAAAGGAAATTTATGGATACACCTACCTCAACTAATGTAATCATGTATCCTTTAATTAATATTAGAATATTTGGTCATAATTGGAACCTCACAATCCTTATAAAATAAAAAAACTTTTAGAAAACTCTATATATGAGGTTTCGAAACCATAAATTCTAGGGTTAGTGAATAAGGGATAACCATGAAAAAAATATAAAGAATAAGGAATAATGGGATTTAAGATACTCTCAACTTATGATTTGGATGAGAACCCACCAATAAATCACCATGAAATCACCAAGGAAATAGAGTATGGGGGGAGTTGGATAGGTAAGGTCTCTCAAACATTCCCTGTGAAGTGGGGAAACAAATGGGGAAAGACCTAATCAATAACTACCCAAATGAAAAAAAAACCATTATCAAGAAGGAGGCATGTTTTACCAAACAGGGTGGTAACCATGTGACTACTACTAGATTTAAACTATGGCAGGTCACACACTTTGGTGTCATAGTTTACAAAACTATTTGTTAACCATGAGACATTAAAAATTTTCCAAATTTTCATATCTTTCAACCCAAAACTCATTAAACTCAAGGTAATAAGTAATATGATCAATATATACAGATAAAAGTGACATTAGGGTGTCATAATTCTCTCTACCATTATACTTTAAGCCCTTAGAAAGTCATTAGAAATTTAGAAAGAGGAAACACAAAACTACCTTATCCAAAACACTAATTCAATAAGGTATATTATTTACCAAATGTATAGAGTGAACCAAGATGAAACCATTTAGAAAAGAGATACATTTTGATGTTTCATCCCTCTAATCTGCCTTGAATTTGGGAATACCAATATACCATAACTCACAAGTACTAAATAAACTTCAAGCTAAACCAAGTAACCAAAACAAAATCAACACCTCAAAAATAGTTGAGGTTACAAATGATGAAAATCAATATAATATCCTAATCAAAACACATCAAGAAAAATAACTCTACTATATTAAATATTTTATATGGAGACCTAATATAGGTCTTCCCTCCATTTATATTTATCCTAATGATAGAAAAAATGGATGATAATATTTCCATTAAAGTCACATACACTTCCAAGATAATTCATCTCGATAATAAAAAAGTCAAAATAAATGAATAAATTCATCAAAAATCATCAAAATCTAGATTCCATAAGTGAATTTATTTTTCCAAAATAATGGATTACCATAATAAATATTCAAAAGGTACTAACACTAAGTTGATAAGTCTTTTATCCATTATATTAAAAATTAATTGGGTACACATATAATTTATATAAAGTCCTAAAAATGAAAAATTGGGTGATCTAATTGCTTATAGTTATACTTTTGACTTATCAAGTAGAAACACTACCAAAAACTACAACCTATATTTGGGTTGGATCCACTTTCCCTTCATCCATCAACTTTTCATATTATAAAATCTCTAAATATGATTGATGTGTCCAAATAGATGATAGGTTCTTGTAGTTGTAGAGAAATAGGCCATAGAGTGTCCATATTTCCCATAATGAAATTATTCCAAAGGCTTTCTTCTCATTAAAGAAGTGAAAATATGTTAAGAAGGTAATTACACATCCCCATTACCTTCTTTATTAGGATTATCTAGATTATAATCCTCATTGTTCAAACTACTATTATCAATAACATAGGGGGTGGGTGTACCCATTACTATCCATGGGAATTGGTGTAGACTCAATTCCCACCAGTCTCAGGCACTATGTGTATTATACACAGAGTGATTCACAGACATTTCCTATCTAGGGAATGTGTAGTGCACTTTGGGCTTGGTCGGGGCTCCTTATAGTAGTCAAGAATAACCCATACACACATTGTATAGTTGGGGTTTAGATTATTGGTAAGAACCCTATAATACTACATCTAGGGTTGGGGTTCAAAACCCATTGTGCACATGTTACTATAGTAGGGTACTGTAACAGTGGAAAAACTATAACACTGATGACACTGTATTAGTAGTGGGTACTGTAGTAAGTACTATAGAAGTGGTGGTACAGTAGCGTCCTAAGTATTGTAGTTATATTATTCACCAAAGGGGCCTTTAGGCCAAAAAATGGGTCTTAGGTCCTAGAATTATGGATTTCAATCCCCATGTCCTTTGATCTATGATGAATAGGATTTTGGGAAATGATGAAGAGATTCTTTGGGCCATCAAACTTGTGGGCCTTAATGCCATGAAAAATTTGTAAAGGGAATCATGGATGAGTTATCCCTTGGGGGATATGACCTATTCTCCCTATCTCATGGGTGTGTGTGTGTGTGTGTGTTTCATTGTATTGTACCCCCAATAAATAAATGGAATTACTAATATATGGTTTTAGAGAATCACTTGTACTATTTTTACCACAAAAATCACCTCAATGGTGATACCCTTATTGACCACTTACACATGTATAGTTTATATAAATAGAAACACCACCGAACTAAGATTAGAAAAAAAAGGCTCGTTCCAAAGAATTAAACATTCTTCAAATCATCAAAGATTTTATCGGTGAAAAGGGGCACTAGTGTGGTAAAATGTTTGACATAATATTTTACTAACTAATAACCTTGATTAATACTCAATAATTCAATTGTGTTCAAAGATTTTTCATCCTTGTGATAATTCCACTGGATAAAAAATCATTAAATACTCCTAAGACATACACTCAAGTGTTTGGGTATGGATGATTCTTTTACACCATTCTATAATTGAACCTTCAAATAACATAGAAAAACATTTTAACTAAGAGGTTTTAGGAGTTTATAAAGATTAAAAATTTCATTGACCTTATCTACACCCTCAATCACCCCTTTAGGTCATTTATCACCATAAAAAAATAGGTCGATATCAATTTAGAAACTACCAGGAATGATTCACAAGCTTAGATAAACTAAGACTTGTCACTCTATCAAGATTATACGTAGATTTATTGAATGGGAAGACTAATCTTGGGTCATTATAAGGACTACCCATAAAATTTCTATACAAATAATTCCCTCGTTGACTTGCCAATATTTTTATGGGGGTCGTATTCTAGAACATCAAAAAAAATTAATTAAGACATAATTAAAATCATAATACAAATTAAATAATATCCTAAATCATATAAACCAAATCCATGAAACTTCCATTATATATTTATTTTAAAAATGTTGAAATCATATCATGATACCCATTCCAAAAATCAACTATAAAGGAACCCTATTATTTTAAATTATTTATATATTTAAGTTATACATTTATTTATAAAATTTGTAACAAGATCATATTTCATTTCAAAACACAAAATAGGGTTATCAAAATCCTTTTTGATAATAAGAAATTTCACCAAAACTATGATTGCTCACTGTTATAATGTTTATCACATATATTTTGAAATCTCCTCATTTTTCTTGAAAATAATAAAATTACTTATTTAAAAATGAACACAACCCAAAACCATTTATTTTATTTAAAATTTCATAATAAAATTAAAAACATTTCATGAGAACATTATATAACACAAAAATAGCATTTCCATAACACAAAGGAAAATTTCCAATCATAAAGTATCACCCTCAACCTAAATAAATATCATCCATAACCCATAAACCTCACTTTATTACTCATAAACAAGAAACCAAAAATCATGATAGCTATATGGAAGACCAAGGGTATCAAAACAACTAAGTTTCAAGAGATTTAACACTATTCATGTTTTATCCATGCAGTTTATTATACTATACACCAACCATGCGAGTGCCACTGGGAGTTATTCAGAACGTGTTTCACGTCTTGTACACAATTTTACAAGTCATGCACCCCAACTATGTGGCTCTATATTTCCTCCCATTTTGACCATAAAACCAATAATTTTATAAAATTACTCTTGGGATCTCCCTAAAACTAATCTTAATAGTAAACCACATAAAAACACCTAAAGAAAAATCATTTATAAAACCTAAACTCAAAACAAAACTCCCAACCACCCATGGTAAATCGACGCACATCAAGAACAGGAGTTGGTAAAACACTCCCATTCACCTACCTCTCAATATCTGAAAACCATATATCTTATCTAACATTACCCCCTAAATAACAAAGGTGTATCTGATTCCATTTTGTAATGAACCATTCTGGGTCAACTTGACCTACCACCCATAATACTCCACCACAAGGCCCGAAGCATGTTCCTAATCGTCATGGGATAGTAACAAGAATTAAGGATATAAAATATAACTATTTTGGAATGATTTCAACCTTAAAAATACATAAACCACACAACTTATTCCACCTATAAATCCATCATAATTTATCTATAACTTAGAATTTCATACACATAAATAAAAAGATACAAAGGATAAAATACAACCAAATAGAGAATAACACAATCGAAATAATAACACAGTGCTCATAAAAATACATTACCAACAAAATGAGAACTTCTTTATACAAGTTTTGAATCCACATCCTAAAAAAATGAGAAATTTGGTCGAAGAGGAAAATACACAGCATGCCACAAACTGATCCAAAGATCCCATAAAATTGATCAAGCTACCACCATGCCACTCCAAGTCACCACAAAGAATCAACATCCCCTTATATTCAATATTAAGTGTGTAATAATCCCAACATCGAATTCAATTCCTATATACATGTTTAAAACATGAAGACAACATAGTCAATAATGTGAGTAGGTAGGGTGTGAGTTGAAACCTAGTATAATACCACCAAGAATCCATATTATTCTCTTTATAAGAGAAAAAAAGAGAAATATTTTTTGAAAATAAAGAGTAAAATTTAGTTTTATTTACAAATTAAATGATTTGAAAATTAATAACAGATCAAAGGTTCCTTTATCAAACACCTTTCCTTAATAAAACTCAAATCATGTGCTAGTTTTACATTGAGAAATATTTCTTTAAAAATAATGTCACTCAAATATGTCAAAAATGAGTTCCAAATATGTTTCACAAAAATGTCAGTGTTTGGGAAAAAACCCCTTTTTGTTTAAAAATTTTTACATAATTCTCAAAACATGATCAAGTAAATTAAAAACACTATAAAATAAACATCAAGGATAATATAGAATAAGTGAAAATAAATAATTCAAGTCAAATCTTTTTAATATCAAGCTCTACTATAAATTACTCCTCACATCAATAGTATGAAGAAATCAAGAAATAAAGTAACTCACATATCAAGTAATTCATAATGGAAACAAAACACATAATACTCATCATGGGGAATCTCCTTTGGATCTAATGATACAATACTTATATGTTCCTAGTTAGAACAAATTTTTGGCCTATGTTTCATTCCTAAGATAAAACCACCCGATTTACTCTCTCTAGCCTCATCAAGAGCATTCTACTGTCCAGAGTGGAGAATATAGATAAGGGATACTAGATAGTTTATAATAACAACTATTACAACACCCATATATTGATTTCCCAGTAAGATTACTAGGATTACCCATGAAATTAGTTAATGGAGGTATGAATCATTTATCATTAATCAATCACATAATAGTTTCAAAATTCATGGTAATGCATCTCAGTATCAACTTCCCATCCCACCTCCAACACCACTTTAATAATATCCCTTCCCTACATATACAAGTATCGATCAATAGTCCATCCATATCTCAATACACACAAACATGAATAGTAGTATACAAAAAGGCTCAATAAGGGTGAATATTATATCCTTTTAAAACCTTTTATAAAATCTACCAACCAAGACTTTAGTTTTAATCTATTAATTATTCACATTAAATCCATTTTTAAAACCCACTTTGAAAAAAAACAATGAAACCCAAATAATACATAAGAAACATAAAATTATAATCACAATAATTTATAAAGGGAATCATATAGTTCTATAAAAAAAAGAACACCCATTATAAATAGGAAAATCTCATAAATCAAGTAACACCCAACTTTTCAAAAACATAATTAGTTCAAAAAATCATGTATAAACCATTTATTATATAGAAAATACTTATTATAATTTTATCAAACATGTGGCATGAATTGAAATACATTTGAAATGAAAATGACTTCATAGTATAATATCTTTCCATTATGTCATAAGGAAAACATGGAAAAGTAACATTTTTCCTTGATAAAACTATTTTGAGTATCTCATATTATACTTTTCTAGTTAGTAAAAACAAGTTTAAAAGGATAAACATAAATGGAACTCCAAAATAAAATAAATTTTGTAGAGTTAAATACCTCAAAAAATGTAATAATATATCCTTATATGAATATAAGAATATTAAGTTATGAGAGTAACCTCACAATCCATAGTAAAAAACCCTTTTAGACAGCATTAAAAAGGAGTTTTTTTCACCATGGCTACTAGGGTTAAAGAATATGGGAAAACCATGGAATAACTAAGGAAAATACAAATGAATAATAAAAATACTAAAGATACCATAAAATTATAATTTTTATGAGAACCAAACAATAAATCACCAAGGAAATAGAGGATATAGATAGATTCAGTTGAGAAATGTCTTTTGGGATTCCTCATAGATGTAGTGAAATAAATGGGGGAATCCCCAATTAAAAACAAACCAAAATGACCAAAATAATCATTCTTGAATAGGTGGTAGGGTTTACTCACATGGATCACTAAACCATGTAGTAACTATGTGATCACCACTATATTTGAACTACATAAGGCTATAGAGATTTTTCATTTGGTTTACATAATTTTACAGTAACCATGTTTCCTAGAAAAGTTTCAAAATATTTATATCATTTATACCAAAAACACCTCAAACTCAAGGGAATAAGGGATATAATCGGTATATAAACATAAAATTAACATTAGGGTATCAAAAAATCCATAACCCCAATCCACTAAAATCAAAGTAAGTGAGGATACGAGGACTAGAGAAGAATAAAGGAGGAATAAATCACCTCATATGATAAACAAAACCACCTCTAATCACTAAGAATTAAGTGATAAGAAGAGGAAAAGAAGGAAGAAGAAGATGGGTGTCTCCTATGTGTATCAATTATATAAAATTAAGAAAACCTAAAGTAGTTATAAATTTAAAACCCCCCAAAATACCATTTTTCTCCATTATTAAAAAAGAAATTGTTATAGGCTTCACTGGGTAGCCAGTGCACCTTCATCATCCACCCAGTGGACCTCTACAACCACTTCCCTGCACCATAAAGACTCTCAAACCCCCGAGCACCTTGAAAAACATTATGAGCCTCCATAACCTGATTGAAAATTTTAACACCCCAATATTTCATAGTATTTTATCTCTTCAAAGTAATTCAATAACTTGTGCTACATGCAACACCGAGTTCAAGCACACCATGACTTACCAAACTAGTTGTTCAAAAGTGGTTATGAATAGTATTAACTGCATTTTAAATTTTATATATTCCATATAATTTTAACATCCATATTATGCGTTTATTAGACATAATATAATAACAAATTAAATTTTTCATATAAAAGAAGTATTTTTCAGAAAATGCAATTTTACCGCCTTTTAATGGCGAACCCTTTTTTAAAAAAAATATTTGACACTTTTATATATTCAATTTCATGAAATTAAACTCTTCTTTAGAATCAAGACATAAAAATTTAGTTTGGATAAATTTTTGGTACTTTTCTGATAACTTTCATATTTTGATGAATAGTTAAAATACTAAATTTTAATTGAAAACAACTTTTTTAATCAAAATACTTTTTAGTGTTAAATTATGAATTTTAATGGTTTGTAAGTATAATTAGATTATATTTTTATCATGTAATACAATTTAGTTCATTATAATTAATTTCACATTTAAATTTGACATAAACACATGTCAATATTTTGATAGTTTTTAATTTTAAAAAAATCTTCTTTTTGGTTTTGACAATGGGAATTAATTTAAAATTAATTAATGAAACTTATATGTTTTGAATTTGGTAAAATGTAATTCATTTTTTAATTCAGAATATAAAAATTATCTTAGGGTGAATTTTTGGTATTTTTCTGAAAACTTTCGATTTTTGATGAATTGTGAAAAACACTGCATTATTGTTTAAAACTGACTTTTTATTTAAATAATTAGTTATTTTATTTTAATTTATTTTAGGTCAAAATAAATACATAATACCTATATATGTTAAATTTAATTCATTGGAGTCATATTATAATAAGTTTAGATATATAAAATTTTATTGAACTTTTTACCATCTTTTACCCACCTTCTAGGAGCATTTGCAAATTTGAATGAAACTAAATTGTACCACTTCTATGAGTTGAATTTCAAAACTCCTAGAGAAAATATTGACATCATTAAGTAAAATTTGGTTCAATAAGATGAAAATAATTTTTGTGAATAGTAACTTTTGACTTTTGTTTACCACAGCTAAAAGTAAATTGGGTAACTAAAGGTAAAAATGATATTATAATTACCCTAAAACATGTCCTAAATATATTTGATGAATGTAATTTGACTAAAAACAACCTTATGAATAAAATATGATCCTTTAGTTCCACTTGGATTAGATTAGGACATTTATTATTATTTTATTTAAAGAAGAGTTAAAAGTGTTAAATTAAAAGTTTCATAACTAAACCATTTTTAATATAGGGTTATACATAAGATAAATTAGAATATAAATATTAATTATAAATATAAAGATATTTCATACATAACGGTATTTTATTTATAATTTTTAGACATTAAATAATTAAATTTATTTATGACACAATGATGATGTAGTAATTCTTTATTAATGAAAGAATCAAATAAATGGTATTATAAATATTAAAATAAATATAATTTAAAACTTTTTATGACATCCACGAATTTTCTAGGTGAATATTACATGTTAGAGTTGATTAAATATATCTTTTTCGAAGTAATCAAGTTTTTATGACTTTCACAAAAACCAAATACAAAATAGTGTCAAAATTGACATAAATGAGTTTTTAAAAAAAATACTATATTATTAAATTATAAAATATTCCTAAAAATATAAGGTTCATCCAAAGAGCTTAAATAATATTATTTATTCCATTAATAAACCACTTTAGGTTATATTGAAAGTTTAGAGTAAGTTTATTAACCATATAGTGTAAGAATACAAGAAGACACGGTAAAAGTTAAATTATTTAACTAATAGATAAATCTAAAAGATAAGGTTAAAATGGTAACCTAAACTTTTCTAAAAACTATTGGTTGATAGTATTTTGACACATAACCACCTAAGGATTGAAATAAATTTATTTTTATTAATTTTAAACTGAATATTATTTTATAATAAATTAGTATTTTAATCTTTTCCTAAAGTGACCCTCACCCCTCTTATAAAAGGGAACTTCCCCTTCTCTCAAAATTACACCTCCAAAGCCATTTGTATCAGTCAAACCCTACCCAAATATCCTACCAACTTCCCTAAAATCAACCTAGATTCCTTACCTTGATCATAAAGCCAACCTAAGTAGCCCTTTTGATAAACTCAAAATAAAACACCCGAAGAAGAGGTAATAATTTCACCACCCTCTTTCAAGTTCTTTTCTTCTTGCACTTCATATTTCTTTGTTGTTTCCATACCAAAATAATAACTCTAGTACCTCCTACATACTGTGATGTTATTATAAATATGGTACTACCATATTCGTTATTCTATCCATCCTATAAATGACAAAGTCACCATACGTGCGTACGTACGGCTTGCTGTCTCCACGTCGTGGTGTAGTTTGTTATTCAAACACTCCATTATTTAGATGGGTATAATAATGAGTATAAATGATTTAAATAATAAATATAAAATGTTAATTATTATTTATATATGATATACCATCCAATTACATACAATTTCACCATCAATATAATGATATTGTCACTCATGCGTACGTACGGATTACCGTCTCCACAATGCAATGACATTCATTTCCACATTCACCATTCAACGATGATTATAAAAATATATATTATTAATAAGTATGTAATATATGACATAATAATGAAATTAATAGATATATATATATATATATATATTTTTGTGTGTGTGTACTTATATATATCTTATTCACTTACTTCCATTCAATACGATATGAAAACGGAAACAGCATTTATGCGTACGTACGGCCTACCATCTCTATAAATGGTGTTTTCCATTTAATATATCTATATATTATACATATTTATATTATAAATATATATTTTATATAAATCATTTGTTATATTCTGGAATTATGTAAATCATTATCTAAATGATACGATCAAGAATAACAAGTTAAAACACGTACGATAAAGAAAGCGATTATTACCCGAAATGATAATTTAACATGGAAATCGTTATTAAATGGGTAGTATAAAGTCATAAATGAATAATTTATGATATAATAAATATGAATATGGTTATGTTATAATTCAATAACATACTATGGTCATTATAAATGAGGTTAAATGCACCCTCAACCAAAGGAAAGTGCAAGGTAAGAGTTAATTTCACAATCTCTTTATTATCTGAGGTTGTTTTTACATAAGTATCTAATGGTACATATTTATTATCAACATCCATGTTTCATAAAATAGTTTTAAAATGTATTATTTTTAAGGTACTTTTTACTAAAACATCATTTCAAATGTTTTAAATATTTATTCTTCTAAACCTTTCTCATTAATGTCCATGTTTTCAAAATGGTTTTAAGGATTTATTTATATGAACATGAATATTTTAAAATGTTAATTACTTTCAAAAGTTTCAAAGTGTTATGGGACACTTTGATTCAAAACTATCTTTTAAATGACTTTCTTTATATGAATTTTTAATGATTTCGTGAAAAGGGATATTTCTCTCAAAGATTTTTACTAATCATTTTCAACTATGTCAACATCCTTTACGGGATATTATTCTTGATCGAGGTTGATTTATTATGATAAAAATATTTCATATTGTATTGAAGGTTTTGTGATATGTTTTAATGTGGATGTGTTATTTTGTAAACCATTCATGGTTTATGTATAAAGTATTTACATTTTTTATGCTAGTTTTAATACTAATGTTTATGTTATGTTTAAACCTTTTCATATGAGTAATGCATTGGACTTAGTAAGTGACGGGTGGAGCCCGTTATAGCTCCTCAATGCATCGGTAGGTCTCATGAAACAAACTAGTGTCTTGGATTAAGGCCTTGATAAAATATTATTTGTAGTCTTAGCAGGAGGCCTTGACTATGTGGTTATGAAGTCTGGCATTATGCATTCCATCATTATGAAATTGGATATTGATATTACATGTGATTATTCAACTAGTAGAATATCCATGTGAATAATTAAATTGAATTATTTTATTTATCTTTGACATATTATTCTGAAGTTTAAGTTTAAAAATCTTTTTTTATTCTTATGAATTTTCTTAAATTTTTATTCTTATTTATGGAAGTTTTCGCTGTATTGTTATCCTTACTGAGCATCTGAGCTCACCCCTTTCTATGTTTTATTTTTTCCAGGATGCGAAGAAGTATATTATGGCTGACCTAAAGGTATATTCTAAGAGATATGAATGTGGTAAATATAGACAATTTTGTTGTTGTTTTTTCATTTTATAATGTAATGTAACGTTCATGTATGTAATCTATTTTCCAAGACTGCTAAACTGATCGGTCCTTCGGGACTTTATTCCTTGTAATCATATCAATGTATTAAAATAATGCACTGACTCTGGGTAACTGGGGTCAGGGCAATACAAAAACCTCATAAACATCCACTTAATCATTTAAAATGAATCTATAAATGATAATACTTAATACAAATACAAAAATTCAATTCAGACCCCAATTTCACATCCATTGAAACACAGTTTTCTCTAACTTCACAAACATGAACTTGTGCGCTTCATTACACAAAAATAAAAATATTATTTAAATTTAAAATCTATGTAAAATCATTTAAAAATAATTAATAATCAATTTTAAATTTTTTTCAAAAAAAAATATACCCAATTTGGAACATATACGAATCATTAGAGGCTATATTGTGGGGCAGTCCACAATCAACAGCCAATTCTATTGGGTATAAATTTGGTTTGTAAAAACCTCATAAATGAAATCTAAAAGCGGTATTTATTATACTATATTAAACATATAAGACAATAAACATGAAAAAATTTTAAATTCAATTCAATAATTAAAAATGGTTTTATTATAGTAGGTTAACCACATAAATAGTGGATAAAGTCACATGACAGTGGAAATTGTAATAAGGAAAGATAAAAAACCTCATAAGATAGAAACAAAAAATATATATAAATTGATTCAAATAAATTGAATCAATACATGGGACTTAAATTATAGGTTTAATTCTGTATATTACTATAACCAGAAGATCATATTCAATTATAAATGATAGATTATAGCAAGAATAAAAATAGTAATAACAACATCAATTTACAAGATCATAGAAAAATCTTAACATGCGAAGAAATATAAAATAATTTTGATACAATCAAAATAAATCAAAAAAAAATATAATTGATAAAGAAATATAAAAAAATATCATTCAGCATATGCAAGATTGAATAAAACAGTAAAATAAATCAATAAACATTTACATGAGGATTTATGTACTTAGGTTATTTTTTTTAAATGTATGGTATCGGGTCATCATATTATTTCACTATAAAATAGAAATACTACAATGAAACAAATAATACATAAGAAATAAAGGACTATAAAAGTTATCCAAGAATGAGGATCTCGTCAGTCCAATGACTCATGGTTAATATAATCTCTAAGAGGTGATGTAATCCACCGATATAGATGGACACACACACACATGAAAACATTGAAAACATAGCAGGTATAATGATCAAGATTCAATAAAGAAAAATAAAGAATGGACTAAGCCCCCTACCAGGGCTTGGTCTCACCTTTATCATCATCGAAGAGCCACTAACATTTGATGAAAATTGTTATTTTCATTTTTTCCACATTATCAATGTACATATACATTATCATCTAGATTCAAACTTCTAAGTTTAAGAACCAAAACTAGTAGCTTCCTCACTATAAAGCCCCCAACTTGAGAGGACTCTCCAATGTCCCAACTAGAGTGTTATGTTACCTCAACCGCATCTCCCCGTATGCTAAAGGCTTCTGAATAGTAGTGAGGGTATAGGGTGATGCCATAAAGAGACTATAACCTCATATAAAAGTAAAATAAATATCCAAAATAACAAATAAATATCTATAAAAATAATCAAAGTATGAATAATCAAATAAACATTACCATGTTATAACAAATGAAAGGTTTTAATATAATCATGCATCTCAACTAATCACCCACTAAGCTGATCACATATATAAAATAAACAAAATATTAAATCAAAAATAGTATTTTCTACCATATCTAAGCCTCATCTCCTCACTCAATCCAAGATATCTAAATTTTCCATGCTATGTCAAGCCTCTTTCCTACCTAAAACTATGAAAATGAGTTTTTCTTGGGTACCAAAATTATAGGACTACCCAAGAAGTGTGTGAATAAAACTTGGTGGGCCACTACTAGAGTATTCCCTAACATAACCAGTAAATATAGTGTATACACATGTGATTTTCCTAGAATAATAAATAAATTATGAAAGGGTAATAAAATAACCATTATTGATCCTCATGTTCTAATGTGACACTTGATGTCGATCATACCTGCTTTGGCTAGTGTCATATGTCTCTGAGAATGTCATGTAACCATCATGTGGAACCATGAACTACCCTAAAATATATTCAAAACACCACCTGGGGTGACCAAGTCCCACCCCAAAACCAATACCAGAATATCATGCCCACTTCATCCAGTGCTAGATGTTTCTAAGAATGTCACATGACCATATACCATTGGGGGAATGATTCCCCACCCATAAAAAATATATATAATATATTGGGAGAATATATCCACACTCGTAATACTATCCCAGTAGAATATCACCCCATCCTGGAGTCATATAACATATCATAGGGAATATCACCCCAACTGTAATAACATCAGAGGGAATGATACCCCACCTTGGAATCATATAACATATCCAGGGAAATGGAACCCCATTTTTAATAACATCATATATACATATCAATAGGAATATCACCCCACCTATAATATCATCAATGGGGATAGAATCCCGCTCTAGAATCATATAACATAGTCCTCATGGGGGTAAGAACCTGCCATAGAATTATATCACATCATGAATATTCCTCACATGGGTTAGACACTTGCCCAAAACTATCATGCATTTACTAGGTTGGCCTATCAAGTTCACAACCCATCCTCACCATACCATCCACACTAGGTTATAATTATATTATCCTATGTGAATTAACCCTGTATAGAGTCAAAATAAGACTAGGTCACCCACTAAGGTCACTTAGGTCACATCACATTCTCTAAACCCCACATGATATCCTCTATCTCATTTATATCTCTAAATTTAAACCCTTTAATCAAAGGTAAAATCATCCCTAACATGTTAATGTTCACATAATAGAATAATTGACCACACTGGTTATACAACTTAGGCATCATACTGTAGAGGTGAAATAAATCCCATCTCACTTCCCAAGTAAAGTTGGGTTAGTACCCTCACACCCAAATTTCATATAATTACCTCTATGATCTAACCTATAAGGTATACCTATACTAGTGTTGGAGAAAAACTCTCCATACTCACACACCAACTTTCCCAAGGGATATATAGTGTCGTAATTTTTCATATGTCCTATCCCTGGTCCAACCATTATCAATCCATTAATTTTCTCTACTCAGAGGAAGATAAGGGACCCAATATTAAGGTCCATTATGTTCATTATTTTCATTTATACCCTTTTAATATTTTTATATCTCTCAGCACACATTAATGATCAGTCCCTTGGACATGGGTGGAAAAGGCATCAAGCTGGTGTTAAAGGGTCCAACATAGCCCTTAACACATATATTCTAACTAGAGTCATTAATGAATGATTCGTTTAATTAAAAATTTGGGAAATTTTTATGAACTACCTACCTCATACAACTTTATCTCTTTAAGAAATCATGGTTGCCCTCATCTAAGATCATCCAAGCCTCATCCATGATCATATCATTACTCGAGATTATATCTCAATCCAAAACCTCAAAATAATTAATTATAACTATCTTATAATTATTTATTTAATTAAATTAAATAAGTAATGACACTTAAAAACTCATCAAGAAGCATAATAGTGTCAAAACCATGAGAAATGGGGTGTAGTGAACTCCCAAAATGCATCCATACCTAATCCACATAGAAGCCCTAATTTATTTACTTGAATGGATATCCAATTAAATAAAATTCATCTATAGACACTAGAAATAATGGGGAAACATGCATCAATTGAAATGATGAAATTTTGAATTCATTCAACCTCTTAGGATATCCTCTATCCACTTCTCACAAAATCCCCATCATATCATCCTTATTCCACCATGCTATGATGGAATCGGTGTCAAAACCCTAGCCCAAATCATCCCAAATCAGAAGGTAATGAGTGGAAACAAATATGGGAGAATAGAGGGTATAAATCACCTTGAATTTGTGAACCAATTCCCTCTTGAATAGCCTATATCAAATGGAAAATAAAAAGTAAAATAATAGGGAAGAGGAACTCGACCTCCCCCTGCTCACAAATCTAAATAAAGAAATATTGAGGGGGTTTTTAATTTAGATACCTAAAAATATAATCTTACCCCATTTTATAAAAAAGACTTAGGCCTATGGTCACAATGTGACTATGAGGGTCATGTAACGATGCCCCTTTTCATGTCACATGACAGTATGGGCCTTCTGGATATGATGTAACCAACCCCCAAAAGGTAGAGGGGTTGATTCACCCATTTTCCACCCACAAGGTATGTCCCCTCTAGGATACACCATGAGCCTCTCCCACTAGGTCCATGTTATGTAATTCCCTTGTGTTGAATTAAAACCACCCACAAAAGGAAGAAATGGCCCAACCCTGATGACCCACTTTGTGGTGTGTCCCCTCTGGGTCACATCGTGAGGCATCCACCCTATGGGAGGCCCATGATGAAACTTCCCACCATTACATCATGGCCTCTACAGATTTAATCCTCCAGGACACAACACCCTTTTCGCATCATTACCTCCTTACATAAGGTTTTTCCTTGGCCAAAAAACCTCACAAAATCCCACTACATCGCAAATCCCTAGGTTGCATCATGGTCCATCGACCATCACCCCACCATGATGTGAAACTCTCCACCATGAAAAACCTCCATTAATAAAGCGTGTTCCTTATTGAAAACCCCAAAAAACACTCACTGCACCATGAAACCCGCTAGTAATAGTGTGGAATATCCTCTAAAGTAAAATACAGCAAAGAGGTCCCCCTAACCCTGCTCTAACATTCACCCGATAACCCAAAACATTTCCTAGGCCTCTAATCACATACAAGAACATCTATTAGATGTGTTCCAAACCTTAAAATTTAAATTTGAATCCTGATTCACAAAATATATCCTACTTCAAAATAAAAATTCAAATTCTATCTAAATTTCATTGCCAATAATGATATATGTTGTTATATACTCCCCACCACAACACTTCTCATCCCTAATAAGTCGTAGTGATCCATCCACCATCAATAATAACCTAACTTGATCATAAACTCACCACTAACCCATCGTTTCCTATCTTGGAATGTTGAATGATATTATGTTCCACAACTCCAAACACCAAAGTGAACTATTCATCAAAAGTCAAGATACCCGCTCATCACCATAGTTAATACCAAGGCAGCACTCAAAAACACATTACTATCTTATTACACTAAGATATAATTAATTGATTTATCCCCAAGCTTAAGTTTCTCCCCACTATAATAATTATCTTATAATATCAAATTATGGATCATGATGCTCCCCATTATAGAAATATCCTATCAAAGATGCACTTAAGGAATTTCATCGACATTCTCGATGTGATTTCCACCTATCCACACCCAATTTCATGAAAACACACCATTTGGTTCTCCTCTAGCTGACCTATCCTAAAAATTCTGGGTCTCGTCCATCAATGAATCATCACATCACCTTATCGTGATTCCTTGACTCCCTGAGGCATCATAAGATTTTCCATATTACCATAGAGAAGTATAAACTCAGCACTCATTATAATTACATGGTTTTGTCCTTAGCCACACACACCAGATTTCATACTCTCACTATGAGCACTAGAACACCTCCAATCAGAATCACCCTTAGATCTTGTCAGCTCTACCCTAATCATGATACTAACACTAAGACTCTATTTATCATTGCATCTGAATCCCAAATCTGGTATTCTCCATGAAAATAGAGAAAAATTAACCTACCTTTTCATTAGAAACCTAGTTTCATATCAACCATAAATCAACCAATCCCAATGAATCCATGGCCCTTCCAATTACAAGGTTCATACCTCCATGATTGATTTGATTCTCCCCACCATATGAGTATTCTTATCATCACTCCACAAAGTTGAAACACCTGGTCTTCATAACCCAAGCTCTTTCCATTACCATAATAATGACTGGACGTGGTCATCCCACTCATACCAGAGTGCCAACACAAAACATCACTCATTACCCATTCCCAACTCACCAGGAACTCCATCCTCAACATCCATCAAAATTCCATCTATAATAAGGGTAACACCCTCCAACATTCAACGGTGATATCTCCACCATATAGATTTCATTACATAGCTCCTTGAGTGTAACACCCAATATATTCCAACATCATGTGAATGTTTCTCCTTCTGAGCCATGATCATCCCATCCTAACAACCCATGTCAAGGACCAAGTTTTAATTAGCCATGTTACTACACTCTAATCTACTACCAATGTTAATTATTACCAAAGAGGGAACACTCCTAATTCTCATCAAAAACTCAGACCATCATTCCCACAATTGTCTCATCCAATTCATCAATCCTCAACCTGAACATGATCTCTCACCTATCCCCAAACCCAAACGAGAATTGTGCATATAACCAGTGTGCTATTGTCCTCACACATCAAGGATTTTCCTATATATTCATGTGACACACACCAGTTGTAAGGTTTGGGAAAATCAATTATCTCTTAAGTTAGAATACAGTATAGTGTTTAACCTAGGTTTTCTTCATAAATTATTGCACAATAGTCAATATTTTCACTTTAAATTAGAGGGGAAAGGGAGTGTTTTGGTTATGATTCTTAAAAAAAATAAAGTAGTGATAAAAGTATTAAAAATAGATTGATTAAACACGTGATAATGTTAGGGTTAGATTACCTTTTTTAATTCCATCATAGTATTAAAATTAATTTTACCACTCTTATGATTGAATGTTAAATAAAATAATCATTAATCAAGTTTCTAATCACCCTTGTTTAAAGGATACAATGCAATCCACTCCTACATGCATGAAATTCAATAAACTATTCCTAAAAAACTAAGGGAAATTCTAATTAGTAATTAGTACCCCTTAGTAATCCAAAAACAAATCACTACTTTCACACATGTTCCAGCAATTTCTAGACACTCACCAACCAGTGCAGTCTTCTCAATTAAGACAATATGCACTGGGTAGAGAGATTTTACAAAACTTAAACCAAAGATATAAATAATGAATAATGATAAAATAAAAAATAAAATTTAATTAAGAGAATCGAGTACCACTATAAAAATAAATAATTCAATAGAAAACTATAATTTATATTAAAGCACAAGAATCAAGCATTACAAAAAGGTTTATCCTTCCTTCCCTAACCACTCAATAATTACCCCTCCATTTGGGGTGGAGAAAAAAGGGGAAGTGGGAGATGTTGAAAACAGAGAAGAAAATTAAATCTATACTCAATCATGTTAATTATATAGTATATCTATTTCTATCCTTCCCTCACTCATAAAATGGAAGTGGACACTCTTATTTATAGAGAAAGGGTGAGGTGGGTTTCCATCCATTTTCTATCCTTAAAATGTTTATCATATTTGGCTAACTAGACCATTGATTATTTATATTTTTTCTTATATTTTTCTTCTTCAAGTTGGATTTATTCTCCCAAAATTTTATATTTATATTACACGTGTATAAAAAGTTATGTTAAAATTACTAAAGTGGGATTTTTTATCCAAAAAGACTCTTGATTTTCTTCCACTTTGATACATGCATCAACAATATTAATGATAAAAATTTCTTAATTAAATTTAATATAGACATTACATATTGATTCCTATTAAATATCAAACTATGATCACCTCATTTGATATGTTGTATCACATTATATGACTTATTTATTAAGGAGTTATCAAATCTATAAACCTAAATAAAATTCCACATTTCATGATTTATTTGGGTTTATTAAGGTTCAATTCAACACTTAATTGAGTTTAATGAAATAAATCCAACAAACCATTGAACCCTAGAAAAATTTCACAATTTTCATCATTTCAAAAAATGTTATGGTAGAAACATCAAGGTGATAAAAAAAATTCAAAATTCTATAATTAATCAATTTTAAAAATAATGAAAAAAAATAAAAAAAATGATATAATTGATCGCAAATTGATAAATTGGTGGTGATTAAATCCTTGAAATAATAATAATAAAATATTTAAAATTCCATCCCTATCAATTCCCCCACACTTAATAAATAAACTCCTAGACAAGAAAACATGAAAATCGTATCAAAGAAAATTTAAAATCACATGACCATGAGATCCACTAATTTAACAAAAGGAAGAAAAAGATATAGTTCCTCCTAAAAAACCTTTATTTTAGGTTCTCTAATAATTTCATTCAATTAATTTTCACTTTATTTCTCAACCCATTCACATAAGACACTTACCTCATATGGATTTCCCCTCATCACACAAATATTGATTTTCAACAAGTCTTTTATCATCCAAAACACATGCAAGGATCGCCATAGGATTTATAAATTCATAAATATCCACCCAATGTGATTCAAGGACATGTGTTTATCATGATTAATTTTCAATGTATGCTCAGTGTATTTGGGGTGGTGGGATTTAGATGTGAAAAAATATCAAGTCAGAATAAGGATGGTTGTCTCTTTTAAAATAAAAAATATATATGAATATAATTTATACTCAATAATGGGTCTCCTCCCCAATACCCTTAGTAGTAAATAATCTCTAATCATCTTTTAAAATTCATTAGATATCCCACACTTTCAAAAAATTATTAGTAAAAATGATATCTATTCAACTTTCTTCAACAGAATTCAATTTTTTTATTGATATTTTCAAATTATGAATAGTATGATTGTTTAAGGTAGTGAGGGTTATTTGAATTTCAAGTAGTTAGTGTGACTTTATATCCCTTATCTTGAATGAAAATAATTCTTTTAATCTTAAAAAAAATATTTTTCTGGTATTTTTTAGAATCTAGAGACCAATAATTTTTTTAGAATTCTTCTCAATAAGCTCCAGTAAGAACAACTTTTAGTAGTAGAAATAACTTATTATGTTTCTAATTTTCCACCCAAAGCATCCAAAAAATATGATGTATCACACCACAAAATAGATCCCACACACTTGAATTCAACTATAACATGAAATTTTACTTCCTATAGAAAGGTGGATAGGAAAAAACTAGTTTGTAATGTGGCTAAATAAATTAGTCATTCATGGATTTCAAAAGGATCAAAAAGATAAAATGTATAGGTAGTACAACATACAAATAATTTTCTTAAAAATGTGGCTTCTATAATCAAATTAGTTTTCTCAATTATTTTCAATACAAGTACCTCAGGATATCGGGTTTTGAAAAAAAACCCAGTTAGAGTAATCATGGATCAGTTCTGTTAAGAAATGAAGTGAATGTAAATAATATATCAAAAATTATTAAAAATATTCATAAAAAGGTTATTTTAAAGATAAATATAGTGATATATGTCATGGGATTTAAAAATCAAAGTTATTTTCCTGAAATTATTAGAGTTTTGAACTTAAAACAAATTCATTTTCATCATTAATTTAGGTTTGACTTTATAGTATGAATTGGTTCACTCATTGATATAAGATTCAAAAATGGATAAATATAATCATTTAGATTATAAGTTTCAAAAATATACTAAAATTAAAATAAAAACTTCTAAAAATTTTGAAAAATACAAAAAAAAATTGAAAAAAATAACTTGAAAATCCTATAATACATAGGTTCTTTCTCACATAAATAAATGATGGAGTGTCCTAAATATATTAAATTAGGTTTAATATGTAATTATATTTTTAATTGAATCATATAAATCAAGTAAGTGTTAAGGATAGGTGCAACCTGAAGGATTTTATTTCTAAACAATTTGGAGGTCTGTAATCTCCACTACTGGATCTGGTGGAAAGTTCCCGTGGAATTTCTTTATCCTATTTCCATTAATAGTGAATGGGTTTTCTTATCCTTATTTCACAACCTGCATGGCACCAAAAGGATATACATGAGTGATAATAAATATACTTTCCCATCTAGAATGATTTTTACCATGAATCAGCTTGAATCTTAAATTGTATAATATCACTTGACCTCCTAGATATAATTCTTTGTGTTGGATGATTTCATCATGTGAAATTCTGGTTATCCCTTTTTAAAACATGGTGTTTTCAAAAACTAATCTTCTAATTTCATCATTCTCTTGAAGTTGTAATATTTTATCCTTTCCAACTATATCTAGGTCAAAATTCATCTCTCTCATAGCCCAGTATGCCTTGTGCTCTAATTTCATAGTTAAGAGATATCTTTTCCCATAAATCATCTTGTATGGTCTCATTTCTATGGGGGTTGTTTTAGTATTTTCCATAATACCATAAGGTATCTTCCAACCATTGTCTCAAATCATTCATGTTGGTTTTAATAGTCTTTTTTATAATTCCTTTGATTTCCCTATTGGAAACTTCATCTTGTCCATTGATATGTGGATGATAAGGTGTTGATGTTTTATGATGAACCCCATACTTTATTAGTAAAGTCTCTATAATCCAATAGAAAAGTGGTTCTCTTGATCACTAATAATGGTTATGGGAAATCCAAACCAACAAAACATATTAGCACTGATAAAATCACCAACAACATGAGCATCATCAGTTTTGGTGTCTTTGACTTCCACCCATGTCAAAGAATAATCTATTATAAGAAAGGTATAAGAATTTTAAAAAACAAATTGGGAAAGGTCCCATAAAATATATCCCCAAAACTTCAAAAATTTCAAAAAATCTAATGCGTCTTTGAGGAATTTCCTGTTTTTTGAAGTATTTTTAGAAAAATGACATTTTTCAAAAAATATTACAAAATTCATGTAAATATTTAAAAAATCTGAACCAAGAAATTATATATTCTAAAACTTTACTTGCTTTCATTTATGGTACAAAGTGGCCTCCACAAGATAAATTATGAGAAAACTCAAAAATATATTCAATTTTACTTTAATGAAAACATCTTATTATCACTTGATCATTGAAAATTTTATAAATAAATGGGTCCTCCCAAATGTAATATCTAGATTATTATTTAATTTTTTGAATTTTTTAGAAATTTAAGTGAGATAGGACTTGAGATTCATTGGTTCTTGATTTGGAATTTCAAATTCAATAGTGTTGGGCAGTCTACTCAAGTGATTGACCACTTGGATATTACCTCCCATATTATCATTGATTTTTAATTTGAAATCCCATAGTAGTAGAAACAATATCACAATCTTGGTCTTGTAATCTTCCTTATTCATTAAATATCGAAGATTTTTGTGATCAGAAAACACAATGACTTTAGTTCCAAGAAGATGTGATCTAAATATATCCAAAGCAAACATAACTACCAAAAACTATTTTTTTGTGGTTGTGCAGTTGAGTTGGGACACACATAAGGTACATGAGCCATATGTAATTACTTGTTTCCTATCCTCAATTATTCAATAAAGCACTACTCTAACTTCTTAGTTGGAAGCATCACAAAGTATCTTTAATGGTTCTTCCCAATTCATTGGTTGCATCACTGGTGGATTTTTCAATCTCCTCTTCGAATCATCAAAGGATTCCCTATAATCACCATTGAAATCAAAATTATTATCTTTCAAAAGAAATCTAGAGAGAGTGAGATCAATATTAAAAAAATCTTTGACAAACCTCATGTAGAATCTTGCATGCCCAAAAAATAATCTAACATGTTTCACACAAGTTGGGTAAGGAAATGAATTTATCACTTCAATTTTTTTATCCATTTTCATGTATTTATATGAAATGAAATTACCATGTAATATTCCTTACTCAAATATGAAATGAAAATTTTAAAAATTTAAAACAATATTCTTTTTAATGTAATTTTTCAATAAATTTTTCATATTTTTCAAAAAATTGCTAGTACAAAATGTATTTAGTGCGTCGGATTTTTCACATCATTTATTCGTAATTGATGTGAAAAAGAAATTTATTTTCTTTATCACATCGTTTATACATTAATAGATGTGATAAAGTATATTTAACATCAGTTATACTTTAATCAACTTAATAAATATATTTTCATTGCTTTATCATGTTGGTTATCCTATAACTGATGTGATAAATCACTTTTTCACATCAGTTACTGTATAAATGATGTGATAAAACATAAAAAAAATCATTGTAAGAACCCGGTTTTTGCTGAGAAAGACTTTGGAATATTCTTGATAATATTCCAGAGCAGTGCCTTCAGACGGTGTGCGATTCCAAGCCCCGGAGTGGCCGGAATTAAATTTTCAGTGCGTTCACACTGGAAACGCTAAATAAATGAGATAACTCCCAAACGGAGTTCCGGATCAAGGATCTGAGTGTACAGATGGGTCCGGAATGGGGTGTTTACCCTAGGAACGACATAAAACTTTTCGGCGCGGGATGTTTGGACCCCTCGCCCGCTTCTGGAATGTTAAACGGATTAATTAATTAATTAATTAATTCGTTTAATGGTGAAATGAGAGTATCTCTTAAACAGGGGGTCATATTGGAAAAACAAGGGCACCGTTGAGTTCGGAGCATGCCGTTTACCCTAGGAGGGGTATAAGTTTTGCAGGCGCAGGCCGTTTCTGAAAAATGGCCCCAGGGGCGTTTTCGTAATTTAGTGGCCTCGGGCTCTAAGTTTGATAACTTTTGAACGGGGTCTTGGATTAAAATTCTGAGACCGCCTTTGTGCTCGAAGCATCGTGTTTACCCCAGGGACACCCTCCTTTTTGTCTGCTTCGGGAGCGGAGTCAGGGGCGTGTCGGGCGGGGTGTTTTAAGTGTTTTTATTTAAACACGCACCCCCCCCCCCTTCTTCCTCTTCTTCTTCTTCCTCACAACCCCTCCCCTCCCTTCCTCCTTTCCGGCGAGCTCCGGCGAGGTGAGCTCCGGTGAGCCAACTCCGTCGAGGCAACGGCGCGGGGCGGATCGTGCGGGAAGCGTCGGGCGAAGCCCCACGAGGTAGGTGGTGTTGTTTGAGTTTCAAATCCCGAGCCCCCTTTGAACCCCAATTTTAGCATTGGTTCATCATTTAATCTTCGAACAAATCCCATGGGCGCGTAGTATACAATTTTCTCTTCCCGACGCTTGTTTCGGATTTGAAATCGGAGGTCGGAGGCATCCCCAATCGCTCGCAGAAGTTTGCGGGGAATTCGGGTTTTCTGGGTGTTTCCGGCGAGTGCCGAAGGCGGCGGACGGCGGCGCAGGGCGGCTGCGGCTTCGCGAGGCGGCGGCGCAGGGCGGCGCGGTGCGGAGCAGGGCGGAGGCGGTCGGCCGGGGCTTCGGTGGTGGCGGCGCTTGCCGGGAGGCGGCGGCGGCTGCCGGAAGCCGGCCGCGGCGCCGGCCGCGGGCGTCGGCAGGCGGAGGAGAGGGGGGCCGTGCAGCGCGTGGCCCCGTGCGTCGACCGCGACCCGCAAAATGCGGGTCGCTGTTTGGCATCAACCGGCCGCGAGGCGGCCGGTCGGGAGAAGTAAGTCGAGGCCAGCTGGCCGCGGCGGGGTGAACCGGACCCGCGGCTGAGCCGCGGGCCGCCTTTGCGGACCGGGCCTGCCGGCGCTGGCCGGCCCAAGCAGGGCGGACCGGCCGGTCCGGGCCGGTCCGGCCCAATCAGGGCAGACCGGCCGGTCTGGGCCGGTCCGGTCCAAGCAGGGCGGACCGGCCAGTCCTGGCCGGTCCGGCCCAAGCAGGGCGGACCGGCCGGTCCTGGCCGGTCCGGGCCAGTCCGGCCCAAGGGGCCTTGCCCCTCATTCTTCGGACGCCTGTATTTCGGGCTACGGGCGTCCGTTTTGCACGCCATCTGCGGCAGCGCGGAGCTCGCGTCGAGGAAAATCTTTTGAGATGGTTTCGGGAATTTTTAATTCCTGAAACGAGGGGCCGCTGAGGCGCGACGCGTCCTTAAGTGGACGAGCGTTTTTCCGGGATTCTTGTTTTGGACGGCGCGGACGCATCCGACGTCCGTTTTGAGTGCCGTCAGTTGCGTTGTGACTCTGGCGTCGAGGCGGAGGTTTGCAGGGTGGTTTCAGGCGTTGAGGCCAGAGTTGAGGCGCGGGCCCCATGGCCCGTCTCTTGAGCTGCGTGCGGCGTTTCACGACTTTTTCCTCGGACGTCCGTTCGGGGCGTGCGAGCAGTCGATGTTGGGTGTTTTTCCGAGGGGATTGCAATGGTGCAATACGCCCGCCCTAATTCGGCACGATGGTGCGGGGCCCACGAGGGTCATTTGGGCGTCGACGGTGATTTTCCATCTTTATCACCGGGCGACCGTTTTGGACAAGGGAGTGGTCCATCTTGTGTGCTTTTTCGGGAGGATCGCAACGGTGCGATCCGTTCATTGAGTTTCGGGACCGGGTTGCGGGTCCCACGTGGCGCCGCTCGTGTGCGGTGCGCCGGAATGCATCTTTTTCTCCGGATACCCGTTCTACTCAAGCGAGTAGTGCTTTCGACGTGTTTTTCCGAGAGCATTGCGATGGCGCAGTCCGCCTGACCTCTTTCGGATATGTGGTGTGGGTCCCACCCGACCGGGCTACGGTGAATAGTACCTTTTTCACCGGGTGGCCGTTTTGGGTGATTGAGTAGTCAATCCCGTGTGCTTTTCGGAGGGGAACGCCGTGGTGTACTCCGTTTGTTCAGTTTTGGGATTCTGCGGTGGGCCCCACGCGGGTTGGTCACGGTGAATAGTACCTTTTCCACCTGTTGACCATTTCGGGCGAGTGAGTAGTCTAACTCGCATGTTTTTCCGCAAGGATTACAACGTTGTGATCCGTTTGGTTGTGCGGAGCCTCTTGTGCGATCTTGTTGAATGTGGAGCATGGAGGGTGCTCTAGTGGCGGTCCGCCCTACTTTGTCTGTAGCGGACCCTTGGCGTGTGATCGCGCACTCTTGGGAGAGTGATATGAATGTTTCACGAGATGTGGATGGTCGTGTCTGGGCCTTTGAGGTGGAGTTGTTACGTCACGCCTTCGCGTTGACGCTGGGTGCCATGTGCACGATAGCCTTTGGGCTGGAATGAGGTATACTCCAGGAGTATACAGGAGCGCTTGGAGGTATGTGTGGTTGTTTGTACCTGAGGATGGTTGTGCGCTCAGTTGGGGTTGAGATGGGGCCACACTTTTTGTGGGCCCCACATGCGTGTTGGGTTCTGCTTGCGTACTTCGAGCTCTCGCGACGTAGAGGATCCCTCTGTGCTCGTTGTTTGACCAGCAGGGTGGAGTTTTCCTCTGGCTCGGTGCTCGGTTGTTGACCAGCAGGGTTGAGTGGCCTCCCCCTGGTTTCGTTCTCGATGGATTGGCCGGTATCGGGGCCAGCGGCACCTAGTGATGGAACAGGTGTTGAACCCCTTTGGGTGAGTTGTGCTGGAGTTGGGTGGTCGCGTGATGCCCACTCCGTGTTCAGTTGGCCAGTGTTGTACCCTCCAGTGGATGTGGCCAGAGCAGTTCTGAGTTTTACCCTCCAGCGGGGCTGGGAAGTGGGTTACTCATTGGCTTCTAGGGTCTACCCTCCAGCAGAGACTGGGCAGTGGGTCACCCGACACTTTCAGGGTCTACCCTCCAGTAGAGACTGGGCATTGGGTCACCCGACACTTAGGGTCTACCCTCCAGCAGAGACTGGGCAGTGGGTCACCCGACGACCTCTTAGGGCCTACCCTCTAGCAGGGCTGGGCAGTGGGTCGCCCGTCGTCTAGTTCCAGGTCTACCCTCCAGCAAGGCTAGGCAGTGGGTCGCCTGTCGACTTATCCCAGGTCTACCCTCCAGCGGGGCTGGGCAGTGGGTCGCCTGATGATGTAATTTGGTTTACCCTCCAGTAGGGCTGGGCAGTGGGTCGTCTGATGATGTCTTAGGGTTTACCCTCCAGCAGTGTTGGGCAGTGGGTCACCCGATATCTGAATATGGTTTACCCTCCAGCGGGGCTGGGTAGTGGGTCGTCTGACGATGTATTAAGGTTTACCCTCCAGCAGGGATGGGCAGTGGGTCACCCGATGTTTGGTTATGAATTACCCTCCAGAAGGGCTGGGTAGTGGGACACCTGTTAGCATTCCAGACTCAGTCCTTTCTACCAGGCTAGTCTGTGGCTTTTCCTCAGTGTTTACCGGAGCGTGACCCTTGGTTGTACGGGTCAGTGATGGAACGACTTTGGCTTTGAGGAGACCTCTCGACTGCAGGGCAGTGATGAGGTGTGGTTTGACTCTCCCTAGAACTCTCAAGTTCGAGGGGCGCTTTCCCCACCGAGACGCATTCCTGTGACGCGATCTAAAACCGTGCAGGCGAGTCAGTGCCGCCCAAAGCGGATAGTATCGAAGTGCGGTGATTGATCCCCTTGGATTGTGGTTCGGGGTAGACATGCGGGATACTAGGCATCGATGGAGTTTCTTCTGGGACTGTTGGCGACACCTTTCTTTGGCTAAGCTACGGGATAGAGATCCCCTTACGAGTTGGTTCGGGCTTCTCGACAGAGCATATGGATTTGTATATACCATGTTCGAGTACCCACTCCTTGGGTTTTGGTTACTCTCCTTCCAGGAGAGGCGAAGACGCGCGGGGTATGCCACGTGCTTTCCGCATCCAGCTTCTCGTGGTGGGACGAGTCTTCTACCTTTCTCTTGATGGGTTGAGATGGACTCTTTACTTAACTTCCAGTTGTACTCCTTTCTATTCCTTGTTCGCTCTACTGCTCACTCTTCAGTACCTCCTTTGTTTCTCCCTCGAGCCTTTGGGGTATCCTACTGAGTATTTTTATACTCACCCCTGCTTGGGCTTTGCCCGCACTTGGTGTGCCCTTACAGACGATGGACAGGTGGAGCGTGACTTCAGTGGAGCGTAGGAGCTTGGGAGCTTGGACTGCGTGCGGTGGTCGTGGCCGGGATCCAGGTGGGAGATCCTCCAGCTGTTTCTCTTTTTGTTTACCTGTTGCCGGGTTGTGGTACTTTTCGGTTGGGCGCGTGTTTTTTCCCTTTTCTTTTCATTTTGTACTTTGTACTTGTAGTGGTCGATGCACTCTGTGGTTTATTTATAGCAGTTGTTCTTTTTACTCTTCTTGTCTTTTCTTTTACTCTGCACTTTTTCATTGAGTTTTCTACGTGTGCGTGTGTACAGGTGCTTAGGCAAAGGCCTCCCTGAGTTGTTGTGCCTTCGGCGCTGGTCGCCAGCCCCTGGCCTATGGAGGCGGGTCTGGGGTAGTTGCGGCTCGAGCCTGGGTAGGGTCGGGTCATGACAATCATTATCACATCGGTTATAATATAACCGATGTGATATACAATTTAAAATTTTATTAATTTCTATTTTGAATCATTTCGGTGTTATTCGACGTCATGAAAGAAAACTCGTTTCTCTCTCATGAGGAAGTCCTGACCTCATTTCTTCAATCCAGTGGCCTCCAATCTTAGTTTTCAGTCTTTATACATCATCAGGTTTCATTGGTATCATTTTTTTTGAATTTTATCGGTTCTTCTCTCAACTCTCAAGTAATCCTCACACTTCAATCTTGCTCGCAAATACCTTAACTCTTGTTTTTTTTATTTTGTTTATTCAAATATTAAATTACCATTGTTTTTTCAATTTTATTTACTCTAAAAGATATTTTATTGAACTATGATATAGTATTAAATCACACTTGCATATAGAAAACCTTTTTTTGTTTAATGTAAATTCTTTTCAATCCCTAATCTAATTATTTTAATTTTCAGTCTTGGAACTATTAGAATGTAGAGTTAGTGATTTGGGAATCTTTATATGGAATTACAGAAATTAGGGATGAGGAGTAGGTCTAAATTGGGAGGAAATATTAGTGACTATTTATATGTCATATATATTAGTGTAACATTATGTTTTCTACATTATTTTTTTATAATTACTATTTTATATGATTGACCATGATTTATTAAATAACAACTTATAAAGTAATAATAATTCTCTTAAAAATCTTATTGTATGTTATATAATTAATTAGAGTCACTTTGATATTTGTTTATGTTATGATTAGTGTTTTAAATCCTATTTAGTATTTTATTATATAATATTTATATATTTTTAATTCTTGAGCATGTTACCCTCCATCTATTCAGTTTCTTATTACATAGCATCCTATATGTTTTCTGTTAAGTATTGTATAATATATAATATTGTGGTTTTTTACGTTGAGAAATTTGTATCTGGATTTTGAAAATTATTTAAAATAATGGATAATCATTGTTTTATATCTATGATGCTTTGAATTTTTTGTTTTTTAAAATTTTCTAGTAAGGGAAACAATTTTTTTATTCAATTTAAATAAATAATTCATTAAACCTTTGATTTAAATATGTGTTTTTTATTTTAAATGTGATGGATATTTTTAAACAGTTTTATTTTTATAAAGTAAAATATTTATGATGTTTTTAATTAAATTATAATGTGATATGATTTGATTTTGTAAAATAAATTATTTTTAAAAAGCTATTGTGAAATATTATTTTAAAATTAATTTGATTTAAATGAAGTTTTTTTAAATATAAATAATTTATAGTGATATTTTGGATTATAAATGTAAAGGGTGATTAATTTTTATTTATCGATTATATTTAAACTTATATTTTATTATTTTATAGGATTTATAATTATACTTTTCAAATATGCATATATATTTTTTAAATTTAAAAGTTTTTTTACTTTCAAATTATGACATCTTTGATATAAATTTAAACCTAGTTTGACTTCAATAGTTTATTAAAACTTTTATCACCTCTATATTCTTTTGAAAAAATATATATATTTGATATTTTTTATAGATAATAATGAGTCAAATTTTTATTACAGTACTTTTAATAGGTGATGAATATGAGGAAGATGTTGATACTTTTTTGTAATTCGTTAAACAAAATGTTCCAAACAATGGCGTGTTTTTCTATCCATGCCTAAATTTTTTAAATATTAATAAGTTTAAAATAATAGAGGTCAAAGATAATTTAATTTTTCATGGTTTTAATCCAAGTTATAGCCATTGGATTTGGCATGGTGAAATTGGGTAGAATTTTTGATCTATTATTGTTGATTATTTTCAAGATGATAACTTTGATGAAATTGAATAAATAATTCGTGATATTGAAGTAGAGGCAATTGATAAAGAACTAAAAATTAAGAATCTATATGCTGATGATAAAAAAATCATTGTATTTAGGTTGTATGGAATTTACAGTTTTATTATCGGTGTTAATATTGATTAACTTGAAGGAAAAATATGGTTGGAGTGATAATAGTTTTACTAATTTGCTACAATTGTTGAAATATATTCTTCCTAAATAAAATGATATTCTTGATTCACATTATAAAGAAAATAAAATACTATGCCTGATGGGATTAGGTTACAAAAAAATACATTTTTTCTTAAATTATTGTGTGCTATATATGAAGGAATATTAATTTTTGTCAAAGTTTCCTAAATGTGGGATGTCATGGTATAAGTTGAAAGAAAAATTACATGTTGATTTAGTAGTTATAGAGACTCCTACCAAGGAATTTTGGTATCTTATTATAATTTCTTATTTGAAATTTTTATTTGAAAATTAACATGATGCAAAAAAGTTTAATATGGCTTATAGATGATCGTATATGTGATGGAAAATTACGGTATCCAACTGATTGTCTATAGTGGAAAAAATTGATCAGTAGTTTCCTACATTTAGAAATGAAATTAGAAATATCATACTTGGAATATGCATGCATGTAATGAATCTATATCAAAGCATCAGTAACACACATAGTTCATGGCCTATTTTATTGGTAATTTACAACTTAACTCCTAAATTTTATATGAATCACAAATATGTCATATTGAATTTAATGATATCTGGATCAAAATAGACCAAAAATGATATTGATTTTTTCTTGTCACCATTAATTGATGATTTAAAACTCTTATAGGATGATGTTATTAGGGTTTACAACTCTTATAAAATGGAATATTTTCATCTACATTCAATGATTATGTTTACTATAAATGACTTCCCATCGTATGGAAATTTTTCTAGATACAGTGTTAAGGGGCATAAAGTGTGTCCAATTTGAAAACAATATACTTCATATTATTAATTACCTCATGGGAGAGAAAAATTATACATGGGTCATTGAAAGTTTTTTTCGATGGATCACTCTTATAGAAGATAAAAAAATCATTCAATGGATCATAAGAATTTTATATTTCTCCAAAATCTTTATTCACTAATCAGTATTTTGAGAGGGTGAAAAACCTTGATGTGACATTAAAAAAGACACATAAATATGGTAATGGTAGAAATATTTGGAAGAAATGGTCAATATTTTTCAAGCTACCACATTGAATATATCATGAGTTCAAACATAACATTTATTTCATGTATGTGGAGAAGAATATATGTGATAGCTTGATTGGAAAATTGTTAGATATTAAAGGAAATAATAAAGATTGGTTGAATGCAAGATTAGACTTACTCTCAATGAGAATACAATGGGAGTTATCTCCCACTCCTAATAGAAGGTGAACATTCCTACCCTCAGCTTTTCATACATTGTCCAAGAGGGAGAAAATTAAATTTTTTTCAGTGTCTCTATGATATCAAAGTGTCATAGGGTTATTCTTCAAATGTAAAAAATGTTGTGTCTTTAAAGGATTTGAAGTTGACATGTATGAAATCTCATGATTGTCACATCATGATACAACAACTCCTACTGTTTGCATTGTGGGGAATATTTACCATCCATGTCAAAATTAATATCATGAAGGTGTGCTATTTTTTCAATTAAATTTGTAATAAGGTGATTGATCTGAATGCTTTGACCAATTTAAAAAATGAAGCAATTTCGAGACTTTTTAAATTGGAAATTTATTTTCTTTCATATTTTTTTGATATCATGGTGCATTTAATGGTTCAGTTACTACGAGAAATAAATCTTTCCAGACCTATGTATCTATGTTTGATGTTCCTTTTGAAAGTTATATGAAGATATTGAATGGTTATGTTAAGAATACATATCTACCTGAAGCCTATATTGTTGAAAAGTATATTTCTAAGGAGATTTTGGAGTTTTGTATAAGCTACTTGTCTGTATTGGAGCACATTGGTTTGCCTCCATCTCTCCATGAATGAGTTAATTATGGGTAAAAGAGGATCCATGTCTTGAAATTCAAATATTTGACAAGTGAATAGATAAATAAGGTACATTTATACATCTTTTGTGGACCCTCTATGCTATACTAGTTTTCATATTCACAAATAATGTCAATCTACATATTCTACACTTTCATGCCATTTACTATCTCTAAGTAAATCAATTATTTCATATAGAACAATATAATTTAATAAGTAAAAAACTTATATTTATAAATCCATATGTTTACAAGTGTATTTTTACATGTATTTTTTGATGTCACTTAGTCATGTAATGTTATGTGTAAGATAGACTCTTCATAGGCTTTTTAGATTTCCTGGAAATGAACCGATGTTCAACACACCGATTTTCGACACACCAATTTTCGACACACCGATGTTTTACACACCGATGTTTGACACACCGATGTTTGACACAGCGTTGTTTGACACACCGATGTTCGACACACCAATGTTCGACACACCGATGTTCGACACATCGATGTTCGACACACCGATGTTCAACACATCGGAGATGACAGACCGAAGATGACAGACCAAAAATGACAGACCGAAGATAACAGACTGATATTGAAAACCCGAAGATGACAGAACAAAGATGATAGACCAATTTTAACAAATCTAAGATGACAGACTGATGCAAATGACTCACCGATAGTCTTAAATAACTATTTCGAATTTATTAATTTGAATTTATTTCTAACGGTCATATTTAGAAAAATTAATGTTTGTAACATTATTTAATGTTGTCTATAGAACTATCCGTATATAGTATGAGGTACATGCACATGGGGAGATATTCATTCCTAGTGGACCTTGAAGTGTAAAAGAACTTCAACCTCAACCTAAAAACTAGAGCTCGAAAAACACACTGAAAAACAGACTGAGTGAATACGCAATATTGAAAATAGAGGAACTCGAAGCTTGAGCTCATAAGAAGTTTTACAAGTAACAACCTACTGAATCTTACTGAACATACTCACAAAAGAAGAGCTGAAACTTTTCACACCTGAAATAAAGATAACAGAAACTGCGACACTCTATTTTGAAGCCAACTTTCAGAAGAAGACTCAAATATCATTTTCTCTATATCCAATCAGTCCATAGCTTTACTTCACAACACACTAAGATTTATAAACTCTATTTTTCCTTTCTTAACTATGTTGTGTTATTGTGTTTACTTATCGAGCAGTGTGTGCATCTGTTTGTTTGACACACACTATCTTCTGATCTTAATTGAAGGATACTAAAATATCCTCACACTCAATTCCTTTATACTCTTGTATCCCACGTAGAACTGTGGAAGAGATACTGTGTGATCTGTTTGATAGTTTTCCCACGAATAACTATGGTAGAGGTCAAGTGTAACCTGGATAGCCTAGTGTGCTGTTGTGACCCTCGATCCAGGGTGTGGATAAAAATTTTATTAATATAAACTACTTGGTGGAAGGTGATCGCCAAGTAGAGAGGACTAAGTCTCAGGTTGAGAATGAACCTCTTTTTTTACCCGTTGTGTTGTTTTTCTTTCATTTTAATCTGGTTTTTATTTTTCACATTAAGATAAACTGAAGTTTGATAGTTATTTTAGCAAGTGTTTATATTTTTTTTGAATTAGTAGATTAGTTTCAAAAGTTTGACTAATCTTTTTATTGGTAAAACTGATAACTAATAAATATTCTGAGAAACTAATTGAACTTTTAGGACTTTTCTAAATTCACTACAAACTGACTTTGGTTATTATTTTAATAGGAGGATTCTGTTTTAAAGAACCAGTTTTTAACAGAAATTTTTATAGATACTCAATTCACCCCCCCCCCCCCTCTTGAATCATCTACTCCGACCAACATTTGGTATCAGAAGAATTTTTGAACATTATTGTTAGTCCTTTAAATCGTGTCAACTATGATTATAGTTTTATTTCAAATATCTCAAAAAATTTATTATTTCTAAATTATCATCTCTTTGACATTTTGTTACAATCATTATCATGGAAAATAGACTAGAAGGGGCTGCTACCAATAGACCACCTTTCTTTAATGGAACTAATTATGCTCAATGAAATCTTAAAATGAAAATACATCTAGAAAGAATGGGATTTAAAATCTAGACTGCAATTGAAAGTAAATATGAAATTCCTGAAACTGCTAGAAACACTTGGTATGAACCAAACAAGACTGCCTATAACAATAATTGTAAAGCAATGAATTCTATTTACTTGTCACTAGGAGATGAATAGTTTAACTGTATCTATGCTTGTAAAACTACACTTGAAATTTGGCACACTCTATATGTTTCTCATGAAGGAACATCTATTATTAAAGAAATGTGATTAAATACTTATAATATTAAATATGACAACTTCAGAATGAAGCCTGATGATTCAATTTTTGATATATATCTCAAGTTCAATGAAATTGTGAATACCATTGTTTCTTTAGGAAGATAAGTAACAACCAAAGAGCAGATCATGAGGATTATACGATGCTTACCAGAATGATGGCATGGAACGTCTGTGTCTATTAGAGAATCGTGTGATATTGATAAGATGTCAGTAAAGGAATTGATTGGAAAATTAATGATGTATGAAGAGTAATTAAAGGTAAATAAAGAAGAGAATGAACCAAAATGAAATTTTGTAGCCTTCAAGACAACTGCTTCTAAAAGTAAAGACAAGGAGAAATTTCAAGCTGCTATTGAAAGCTCAAGCAGTGATGATGTAGCTACGGACGGTGATGAAGAAATGGGCCAGTTGGCTAGACGATTCAAGAAATTATATAGGAAAAATAAGTGTTTCAAAAATACCAATTATAAAGGCAAGTATGATAACAAGGGAAATTGGAAAAAGGATTGGAAGAAAAATGAGAAATCAAAAAAGATCATTTGCTACGAATGTAAAAGGAAAGGACATGTCAAGGTTGACTGTCCAAAGATGAAATACAAGAAAAAGTATGAAAATAAGGATAGAAGGTATAAGAAAGAAATGAAGTCCACCTAGAGTGCCTCCGAGGAAAAATCAAGTGAATATGGCTCTTCTCAGAATGAGAAAGATGATAGGGATAATATGTGTTTTATGACAAACACAGCTGAGGTAACCTTAGACTCTCCTATACATAATTATTATTATTCTGAAAGTGAGTTTGAGAATAAGACAAATGATGAATTATTCGAATATTGAAATATGTTAGAAGAAACATGTAATGATTTGAAATATAAGTATAAATCGTTGAAGAAATAGTATGCTTTTAGTGTGACTGCTAATTCCAAACTTATAACTAAAAAAGAAAAAAATGATCAACTACTCAAGGAGAACAATGAGTTAAAAATGTCTAATGAGCAATTTAAGAAAGACTTAGAAAAGGTTACTAATGGGAAAAATACTCTTACTCAAATTCTTGGTAAACAAATAGATCCTAAGTATACTTTTGGGATAGGATATCAACCAGGACAAAAGAATTTATCCAAATCACGTTTTGTAACCAAATCTAGAAAATCTGCTACCTTTTTCAAAAACCAGAATTATACAGCAAGTTCTAGTTCCACAAATTCGTTTACTGTATCAAATTTTTGAAGAAAAAATAGAGTTTATTTTTCAAACACTCTATATTATGCATATAGGAAACCCGTAAGACAGTTGTGGGTACCTAAACTTATATTACTAATGTATATGGACCTAGAAAAATATGGGTACCAAAGTCGTTTCTTGGTTAAACTATTTTATAGGTAAACTGCCTAAAGAGCTCCTATAAAAAGATATGGTACTTGGATAGTGGTTGTTCAAGACATATGACAGTGGACTTTTCATGATTTAAAAGTCTTATCAAGATTGATGGAGGACATGTCACATTTGGTGACAATGGTAAAGGAAAAATCATCGACCTAGGACATATTGGTAACCCTAACTCTATTTCAATTCCTAAAGTACTGTATGAAGATGGATTAAAGTATAACCTACTTAGAATATCTCAATTGTGTGATGATGGATTTAATGTTAAATTTAAAAATTATGCATGCCATGTTTTTTATTCCAAGAATAATTTAGTATTTACTGCTTTTAGAAATGATAATGTATATGCTATAAATCTAGACACACTAGCCTCATAGAATGTCTCTTGTCTAAATGCCTTTCACAAGGAGTCTTTGATCTGGACTAGAAGACTAGGACATTGTAACATACACTCTCTTAGAAATTTAACTAGAAAATGATTAGTTAGATACTTACCCAAATTAGAGTTTCTAGACAATAAGTTCTGTAATCCTTGTTAAAAAGGAAAGAAACATAAAATATCTTTCAAACCAAAGAAATAAGTAACTACTTCTCCACCTCTTGACTTGGTTCATGTGGACTTGTTTGGCCCATCTAGAGTTTCAAGTCTCAATGGGAAGCACTTTGTTTATGTTCTTGTAGATGATTTCTCTAGGTACACTTGGACCTTTTTTCTAGCTCATAAAATTGAAGCTTGTTCACATTTTACCAAGTATACTAGGTCTGTAGAAAATGTCAGTGGTTTTACGATTAATTCCTTAAGAATTGATCATGGTCGTGAGTTTGAAAATCAAGATTTTGAATCTTTTTACTCACAAAATGGCTATAATCATAACTTCTCTACTCCTAGAAAACCTCAACAGAATGGTGTGGTATAAATAATAAATAGAACCTTACATGAAATTTCTCAGACTATGCTTAATGAATATGATATACCTATTTATTTCTAGGATGAATCTATTAATACAGCTTGTTACATAATAAATAGAGTCTTGATCAGACCCATCCTTAAGAAAACTCCTTACAAGTTGTGGAATAATAGGAAACCCAAAGTAGTTTATTTTAAAGTGTTTGGATGTAAAGTTTATATTTTGAACACTAAAGATAATTTAGATAAATTTGCCTCCAAAAGTGATAAAGGAATATTTCTTGGATATTCTATATCAAGAAAATCCTATAGAGTCTTTAATAAGAAAACCAAATGTGTGGAATAATCTGTACACATCAAGTTTGATGAAGTAGGTCCATATGATCCCAAGACCTCACTAAAAAATATTAAAGAGGATATGTCCAATTTGGAAATTAATGATAAAACCTCAAATCATCATGTGAAGGAATTTGTGAAAACATCCAGTTCTGGAAATTCTGCAGATCCTAACCATAGTGAACCAGATAAACCTGACCAATCTGAAATATCAAGTCCTATATTCTCTAGACCAACCAGGACCCTTAAGAATCATCCCTTAGATTTTGTTATTGTAGATTTAGATAGAGGAACACAAATGAGAGATTCCTTGAAAAACTAGGTTGAACATCAAGATTTCTTGTCACAGCTTGAACCTAAAAATATCAATGATGCAATAAATGATGAATTTTGTTTAATGTCCATGCCATAAGAACTTAATTAGTTTGAAATAAATAAAGTTTTGAAACCTGTAAATAGACTGAAGGATACTTTGACCATAGGAACCAAATGGGTGTTTATAAATAAAGTAGATGAAGCTGGAAATATAATTAGAAATAAATCTAGACTAGTTTCACAAGGATATAATCAAGAAGAGGGAATTGATTATGAAGATACCTTTGAACCAGTAGCTAGACTTAAGAAAATTAGGATCTTACTTGCCTATACAGCACACTTGGATTTTAAACTTTATCAAATGTATGTCAAAATTGCATTCTTAAATGGTTATATAATTGAGGATGTTTTTTTTGAACAACCCTCAGGTTTTACAAATCCACTTTTTCCAAATCATGTGTTCAAATTATTGAAAGCTTTATATGGTTTGAAACAAGCTCTAAGAGCTTGGTATGAAAGGTTGAGTAACTTTCTTATTTCAAAAGGATTTACAAAAGGACTCACAGATCCTACTTTATTTATAAAAAGAATTTTGAAATAAGTTTTAATAGCCCAAATATATGTAGATGATATTATATTTGGATCTTCTAAAAACTCTTTATGTAATGATTTTTCAAACATAATCCAAAGTGAGTTTGAAATGAGTTTAATGGGTGAACTTAAATATTTTCTTGGATTTCAAATATTTCAAAATAAAGAAGGTATTATTTTAAATCAAAGTAAGTACACTAAAGATCTTTTTAAAATATATGGCTTTGATATCATTAAGAGTAGTGAAACCCCTATGAGTTATATATGTAAGTTAGATCTTGATAAAAATGGAAAATCAGTTGATCAGACTGCTTACAGAGGAATGATTTGGAGTTTGTTGTACTTAACTGCTAGTAAGCCAAATATTATGTTCAGTGTGTGTATGTGTGCGATATTTCAAGAAAATCCAAAAGTCACATTTAAATGTTGTTAAAAGAATTTTCAAATACCTCAAATATACAACTAACTTAGGACTTTTATATCCTAAAGGAAAACCTTTTGATTTAGTTATCTATTTAGATAATGATTTTGGTGGATTTAAGTTAGATAGGAGTACCTCTGGAACATGTCACTTTTTGAGAAAGTCGCTAATATCATGGTGTAGTTAAAAGCAAAATTCAGTTATATTATCAACTATTGAAAAAGAATACATTTCTACTGGTAGTTATTGTGCACAAATTTTGTGGATGAAAAACATCTTATTAGACTATGGATTTCAATTCAGACATATCCTCATAAACTGTGACAACACAAGTGCTATTCACATTTCTAAGAATCCAATTTCTCATTCTATAACAAAGCATATTGATGTAAGACATCACTTTTTGAGAGATCATTATCAAAAAGATGATATAAATCTTGAATTTATTGGTACTAAACATCAGCTTGCTGATATATTCATCAAACACTTAAATTCTGATATAATGAATTACATCAAACATGAACTAGGAATGACAAATTAGTAGGATCTCCTGAAACCGATCTCCTGAAACCGATCTCCTAAAACCGATCTCCTAAAACCAATCTCTTAAAACCGATCTCCTAAAACCGATCTCCTGAAACCGATCTCCTGAAACTAATCTCCTGAAACCGATCCTTGAAACTGATCTCATAAAACCAATCTCTGAAACTAATTCATCAACATTGATGTTTTTAAGGACTCTTTTGTAATTCTATTTGTTCTAAATAAAACGACATTGTTTTGTATTATTTTTGTTGTGTTTAAATTTTATGTTTTATGATTTACAATCCCTAAATGATATATTTAGTTCAATCCATCCCGACCTTTCACCTTCCCACAATCATAAATCCTTCTACCCTTTGTTACTTTATCTCTCGACCCTCGACCTCTAGACTCTGTTGGAATCCAAAAACTCGACATGGGAAGGACCAAGTGCGCTATGGAAGATCCAAGACAATAACCTTCTACTAATCATCAGAAAGGTGAGTTTAGTGGGACTACAAAACTGAGCTTAGAAATCTGAGTGATTACAGCTAAAAAAGAAGTGTTTACTAAGTGGCTTCTATCAAGAAAGTCGTTTTTATTAAAAGTACTGGAATCTCAAGGGTGGCTGAGCTGGTTTGCTAACAATGAAAGAACTTATTATCCCCAGCTAGTGCATGAATTCTATCAACATTTGAAGATATCTCTAGATGAATTTAAGGTAGCAAGAATGAAGTTAGTAGTAAAGGGAAAGGAAGTATCTTTTTCTTCTAAGGAATGGGATGAGTGCTTAGAGATGCCTCATGAAGGTGTCTATACTGATTGTCTGAGTAATATTCCACCTTCCTCTGATTTATTATCTTATGAAGATTCTCTGAAGGAGGTGAATAGAAATGGAGAATCTAGGAGGACTATTGCAAGTGAGTTTTAAGGAGAAGTAAGATTATTGTTTAAGTTTATTCAACATCAAATCTTCCCAAGAAAGGGAGATTTCTCTACTGTGAAGTATCAGGATGTATTCCTGATCTATCTATTGAAACATTAGATAAAAGTGCACATGTGTAGGTATCTAATGGTGCATGTCTCTGATTTGATAAAGCCATCCAAGAAGGAAACATGTTTATACTATCCGAGAATGATCTCTGCCATGTTAAAAATGTTAGATTGTGTGGAAGATGGAGATGAAGTGATAAATACATGTAATGGTTACTGTCTTAAAAAACGTATTTATAAAAGGATGAATATCTTATTTAACCCATGGAAGAAATTCTAGGTAGGTGATGAGGAAAGGTTATATGAGGATTTCAATCCAGTTGACCATCCTACCAGACCAAAGGATTAAGTTGATCCATTTATCAAACCAGGAGAAGAACCCATTTATTCTAATGAGGAAGCTGAGCCTGAAGTGCCAAGGGAAGAAGGGTCTCATTTTTTATGATAGGAGTGATCCTGATATTGTTGAAAGTCCAAAAGATATGTATTATGGACCTACCAGTCCACCTTTAGACTTACCCTCAAGAGAACCTTTATTAGGAGATGAGGATGAGGAAGAGATCGAGGTTACTAGAGTTGAAGGATATGTAAGTAAATCAGATGAGGAGTCTGATGATGATGATGATGATGATGATGAAGGAGGAAATTATGAGCATGTAAGTGATTCTTTAAAAGTGGGACAACAAGTGGTGGAAAGATTAAGTGAGGAATCTGTATATGGAGCTGGTGATGGTGTAGAGTATGTTGAACAAGAGGCTGTTGATCATAGAGATGCTGAACATGAGGACATATCACCCCATCCTAATGATGAAAATCAAGAAATCATTCAGGAATTGAATGAAATTGCGGCTGGTGGCCCTGAGGAAGAAGCTGAGGATCAAGTGCCTCAAATTGAGGAAGTGCCTAGAGAAGTTGAAGTGGCTGGAGATCATGTAGAACCTGAAGTTCAGTTAGTTCCTATACCCAGAAATGTTGTTATGGCTAGAGGACTGGATGAAGAAGTTGATGAAGATGATGTTGTTCCTGATCCTTAGGGAAGAAGGATCAGGATTGATATTGTTGAGCCAAGAGATAGGACCTATACTAGAGATTGGAATAATGATCCAGGATACATTCCTTTTGGTTTAGAGTATGACTCAGATGAGAATAGGGTTCCTCCTCCTCCTGCTCCACAAGTCCAAGATGAACCAGAACCTGTTGCACCTGTTCCACCAGTTGCACCTACAGTAGTAGAGACAGTAGCATAGACTGTGCCCAGTGACTATTTCACTAAGGATGATTTGGAACAATTAAAAAATGATATATGTGAGTCAGTGATAGCCTCATTTGGATCCAGAAGTGAAGCCTCCACTTCAATGGGTATTTCAGATGCTGATGTAGTGAAGATTGCAAGAATAGTGATCCAAGAGATTCAACTGAATCTCATTACCACAGTAGAAACCATTATTAATCAAAATAATTTGCTGGGAGAGGAAGTAAGAAAGATGATAAATGAGTTAAATTATCTAACCTATGACTTCAAGACCTCCTTCAGTGGTTTTCTATAAGTTATTAGAAACTTGGTGACTCATCTACTTAGTGTGGATCTGAAGAAGTTAAAAGAGGAGCTTGTAAAAATGTTAACTAGCCCATCCAGTTCTAGAAGTGGGAAAGGTGATGTTGCTGATTTGGAGTCTCTCAAGGATGTGATGAGAGAGGAACTCAAATGTATTCAGAGCTTTTCAGACAAAGAAACTCTTGAAATGGTGCATCGAAATTCAGACCTCGTGTATAATATGGTTAGGCAGTGCAACAATGAAGCCTTTGCTGCTCAGAAAGAGATTATAGAAAAGGTGGATAAGTACTTTACTAATATTTATACCAAGAATGACCTCATAAATAGCTTCAATTTTCTAGCAGAGAATCTCAGAATTCCTCCTGTCACTGAATCCTTCAAGAATAAAGTTACTCAATTGAAGGATTTTACCCCTTTGCTGAATAAATTCATGGAGAATGGAGATGACTTCAAGAATGCTTTGCAATATGGTGGTGAAATCATTAATTATTTCATCAATCTCCTTAAGCCATATCTGCATGTCTAGGATGAAGCCATTATGGTCCCTCCTGCAGCTTCCATTGGTACTCCCTCTTGAACTCCTGCTCCAATGTCTGTCTCTTAGGCTCTTTCCCAAATTCGACAGGTCATTACAGAGCAAACTCCTAGTCATGTGTTGTCAGAAAGAAGGCATGGACTTGCAGAAAATTTTCCTATAGGTGTTTTCCTATCTGGTTTTATCTTCATACCACCTCTATCCTCTTAAACTTCCAAACCTTATCCTCCTCCTTCATATTATTCAGATAAAGGAAAATCCCATCATAATCCAAACCCTTAGTGATGGATTGTATTTTTTATAGGGATTATATCTTTTTGTTTGTCTTGTACTTTTTTTCATCTTAATGGAAATCTTTATGGTGTCTTTATTTTATGATATTTCTCCTCTTATTTTCTGCTTCTCTTTTTTTTTCTAATCCCAAAAGGGGGAGAAAATAAGATGCATACATTATTAATCTAAGGGGGAGAATTTCTGGTATAGGAAAAATGGAATATACTCATCATAATCCTTTTATTGAGGGGGAGATTTGTTTTAAAACCTCAAACAAGGGAAGTATTTAGTTATATTTAATAATACCCTTCAGTATTGTATGTTATTCCCACTTATTTTTTATTCCTTATATTTGTATGTATGCCATAATTTGTGATTATCAGAAAGGGAAAGATTTTTTGATCCTCTATGCTATAGTAGTTTTCATAATCACAAATAATGTCAATCTACAGATTCTACTCTTTCATGCCATTTAATATCTCTAAGTAAATCAATTATCTCATAAAAAATAATATACTTTAATAAGTAAATAACTTATATTTATAAATCTATATGTTTACAAGTGCATTTTTACATTTATTTTTGGATGTCACTTAGTCATGTAATGTTATGTGTAAGACAGACTCTTCATAGGCTTTTTAGATTTCCTATAAATGAACTGATGTTCAACACACCGATGTTCGACACACCGATGTTCAATGAACCAATGTTCGACGCACCTATGTTCGACGCACCGATGTTCGACGCACCGATGTTCGACGCACTGATGTTTGACGCACCGATGTTCGACGCACTGATGTTCGACACACATATTTTCGACACTCCGATGTTCGAAACACCGATGTTCAACACACCGAAGATGACAGACCAAAGATGACAAACCAAAAATGAAAGACCAAAGATGACAGACCAATATTAACAAACCAAATATGACAGAACAATATTAACAAACCGAAGATGACAGACCAATGCAAATGACTCACCGATAGTCATAAATAATTGTTTCGAATTTATTAATTCGAATTTATTTATAACGGTGATATTTAGACAAATTAATGTTTCTGACATTATTTAATGTTGTTTGTAGGACTATCTATAGATAGTACGAGGTACATTCACGTGGGGAGATCTTCATGCCTAGTGGACCTTGAAGTATAAAAGGACTTCAACCTCTACCTAAAAACTAGAGCTTGAAAAACACACTGAAAAACAGACTGAGAAAATATGCAATATTAAAAATAGAGGAACTCAAAGCTTATTCTCACAAAAAGTTTTACAAGCAACAACCTACTGAAGCTTGCTGAACATCCTCACAAAAGAAGATCTGAACCTTTTCACACCTGGAAGCAAGATTACAGAAACTGTGACACTCTGTTCTGAAGCCAACTTTCAAAAGAAGACTCAAATATCATTTTCTCTACATCCAATGAGTCCAGAGCTTTACTACCCAACACACTAAGATTTATAAACTCTTTTTTCCTTTATTAACTATGATGTGTTCTTGTTTTTACTTATCGAGTAGTGTGTGCATCTGTTTGTTTCACACACACTGTCTCCTGAGCTTAACTAAAGGATACTAAAATATCCTCACACTCAATTCATTTCTACTCTTGTATCCCATGTAGAACTATGGAAGAGATCTTCTGTGATTAGTTTGATAGTTTTCCCAAGAATAACTATGGTAGAGGTTAAGTGTAACCTAGATAGCCCAGTGTGATGTAGTGAACCTCCACTACTACAAATATGGATTTTATCAGCGCTAGAAAAGTGCATTAATAGCGCTAAAGAAAGCACTGTTAATTGAGGTGAAGATAAAGGGGGTCCCTTTTATCAGTGCTCAGAAAATCACTGCCAAAAAGGTTCCTTTATCAACACTTTTTTAGCACTGATAAAGGACACCTTTAATCAGTGATTTTGAGAAGCGCTGATAAAAGTTAAAAAAATTAAAAAAAATAAAAAATAATATATAATGTGTGGGGGGAGCTTTTAACAGTGCTTGACTCCTCCTTTATCAGTGCTAGGCAGATCCCCTCTCACTCTCTCTTGCACTGCCCTTGCCCGCGCATCTCCCAACATGCCCACATGCACCTCCTTGCTTCCACCTGAACTCAAACCCGAGACCTCCCCCCTTGCGGGCTTGCACCTTTACCACTAAGCCATTTTATTTTTTTCTCTATTTAATGATATATCTATATATATATAGTTATATTTATTCATATATTAATATAGATTCATATTAATATAAATATATTCAGTTATATTAATACATATATATTTATTTATTTATTAATATTTATTTATTTATTTGTATATTAATATATATTTATATTTATATATATATATAGTTATATTTATTCATATATTAATATAGATTCATATTAATATAAATAAATTTAGTTATATTAATACATATATATTTATTCATATATTAGTATATATATTTATTCATATATTAATTTATATTTATATTTAATTATATATATATTTTTAGATATAATTTTTTATCCATACATTTATTTGTATATTAATATATATTTATAAGATTAGTTTTAAATACATTTATAAAATATGTTTTTTATGTGTGTTTATAAATAAATAAATACATACATATATACAACAAACACACACACACATAGACACACACACACAGATATATATATATATATATATATATATATTTATTTATATTTACGAATAAATACATATATATGTGTATTTGAAAAGCCATAGAACATTAAAATGACCATAACTTCTCATCTAGAAGTGAGTTTTAACTCTAAAACCAGTAAAATCAAATAAAATGAAACAATATTCGATATGATATGTGGTACAGGCCTAGTAAACATCCGGATCAAAAGTTATACATGTTTGAATGTTAAAAAATCAGGGTATCCCGATTAAAAACTCAGTTTTGGAGGCCTTCTGGGCCTTTTGGGGCCTTGAAAAATGTGAACTAAGGTTCCCTCGAGACACTAGTGTGTAGATCTCATCGCAAGCTTCGATTTGATATGTTGTAGAGCTCAAACGGACACCCGGATCAAAATTTATGGTCGTTTGAAGTTTGAGTTACATTTTTAACTTATTTTAGATCTTTTATTCATTTTTTTATTTTTTGTGTCTTCATATTTTTATTAAATTATTATTAATCGATGATAAATAGGAAAATTTTAATTAATAATATTTTTTAAAATATTTTAAATCCATTTTCACTAAATTTCTTATATATTAAATGCAATAGTCTATTTATACTTATCTAAAACAGATTTAAAATATATATATTATAATTATATCAATATAAATATACCTATATAACAATATATTATTTTTTATAATTTTTTTTAAATATAAATTTTATCAACTCTGATAAATCCTTCCTTTATCAGCACTACTAAAAAAAGCATTGATAAAGGGGTCCCCTTTATCAGTGCTAAAAAAAGAGCTGATAAAGGGGGGGCCTTTATCAGCGCTAAAAAAAGCACTAATAAAGGGTCACTTTTAATAGCGCTTTTTTTAGCACTGTTAAAAGTGCCCCTTTATCAGCACTTTTTTTAACACTAATAAATGGTAGCACTTCCCTTGCCCGTTTTTTGTAGTAGTCGGTCCAGGGTATAGATCAAAATTTTATTAATATAAACTACTTGGTGGCATGTGATCACCAAGTGGATAGGACTAAGTATTAACTTGAGACTGAACCTCTTGTTTTACCTGTTGTGTTGTTTGTCTTTCATTTTAATCAAGTTTTTATTTTTCACATTAAGATAAATTGAACTTTGATAGTTATTTTAGAAAGTGTTTATATCTATTTTGAATTAGTATATTAGTTTCAAAAGTTTGACTAATCTTTTGATTGGTAAAACTGAGAACTAATCAATCTTTTGAGAAACTAATTGAACTTTTAGGAATTTAATAAATTCACTACAAACTGACTTTAGTTATTATTTTAATAGGGGGATTCTATTTTAAAGAACCAGTTTTTAACAGAAATTTTTATAGATACTCAATTCACCCTCCTCTTGAGTTATCTACTCTAACCAACAATCTTGAATAACATATGTGATGCTTAATCATATATAACATTGCATATTACTATGTTGAAACAATGTTATACAAAGAAGAAAGATGTGGAGATTTTTTATGAGCAAAACAAAACTTTTTTTCCATTGTTTAAATGGACTATTCTTAGTAGATCATATGCATTAGAAACATAAAGATGGTTATTGGGTGGTCTGATTTTAAATTTGATAACATGGTTTGGGTATGACATTAATGTCTATACATTTCATACAAAAGATCAAGACAACATAAGTGCAGTTCAGAATACTAGTGTCTTGGTGTTCACAAAAGCAATTCATTTTTTGAGTGCTAAATAAAAAAACCAATTTCTGCATCAAGTGCATATTATAGTCATTGAAGAAATATGGGAGTTTGATTAAATTAAATTTCAAGTTTTAGTGTTTAACTGAAAATGGTTTATCAGTAACAACAGTGTCAGACACGATGAATTTGGAATGACAATTTTTAATACTGATAGATTGGAATACAAATTTAATCCTTTTATAATGATAACACATGAAAAACAAATTATGTATGTTCTTGATCAATTCAATATATAGTGGTCTATTGCTTTACAAAGAAAAAAAATATTATTTTTGTAATGATAAACTTTATGAAGATGTTTTTTTATATGAGATTCCAACTTCCATGGAAATATTAACATATAATAGTAATGATCACATTGTAGACGTGGTTTGTTCTATAAAAAAAATCATAACGAAGGAATTTTGGAAAACAATCCATTAGTGCATTCCTAATATTACAAGTAACATATGTTTATTTCTCATTTACTTTATAAAATTTCATAAAATGTTAGATATTTTAAATTTATTTTCTTGATTAAAACATGTATTATACCTAATAAGTTAAATTTTTTGTTTATTTTAGTTTTTTTTTTGTGTTTACCCTTATATAACTTATCTATTAATTGATTTTTTTGAAAAATAATTATTTTAAATAAAAAATATTAAATAAAAACAAAAATATTTTATAAGATTATATTGAAAAAAAATATTCTTTTTTTGTAAAAATGATTTATTAGGTTGGATCATTTTTACTATTCACAACATTTTTTTATTTTCTTTTATTCATTTATATGACATTTCATATCTCATTATTGTTGTGAGTATTTTAGTTAAAAATTAAAAAAATCATAAAAATATGTTGAGTTTAATTTAGTTTACTTTTTTGTTTGATAATTTCTTATTTTTTATTTACATTAGTATTGTAATAGTTGATTTTTTATATTTTTGTATTAATTGTTTGTCACTTTGATTTGTAGGATAATGATAGATCAATCAACTTATCTACCACATACTTCTCGAGATTATCATACCCTTACCTATGGGGAGGAATGTGAACATGATCCTCTTGATGATCCACGTCCTTATTTACAAGAGACATATACACCCATGAGGCCAAAGAAGAGTTTCAGGGTTGGTAAATGTGGCAGCACATGTTTACCAAAATTGTCAGTTGCCCATAGCCAGGACCAGATGGCATTTGTATAATTTGATTATAATGATATTACAAGTGGTACTAATTAAAAACAATTAAATATTTTTATATCATTTCAATCTGAAATAAAAGTTAGTATTTTGATTAATGATTGGATAATTTTTTAAAATTTGACATTATCTCACTTATGGGAGACTGTTTTGGTAAGATAATTTTTTATTATTTTACTTATCTTGAAATTTTTATAATAATATATGTTTCCCCCTTCTTATCAAATGAAATATGATATACTTTAAACAGGAGGATTAAGGAGAAAATATTTATCATTAGCTTCTAGAAGATAGATGGATTTCAAATCAACCCTCGCATAAGATTTAATTTTTTGGTTATAGAAAACATCATAATTCATGTGATATATATCCCTTTATAGATGAATATATGTGGAATAAATTTGTTGAAAGTATAATACAATAATCATTTTTGGTAAGTTAAATGTTACCTTTTGGAATTTTTTTAATATTAATGATCTTATTAATTATTTTTTTATTCTTAATTTATATCAATCAAAGAGATCTCATCGGGAGATCCAATCTATAAATGTTTACCCTCATAATTTATCTTGGGGAGGGTAAAAGTTTTTGGAACAGAAAATGATGGATGAAATTTTTCAAAAACTAATAGATGATTCCCCAAGCTCTGCAGAGGTTTCCCCTCCATCCCCCCCCCCCCGACTAGATATGAAAAATTGAGGAGAGATCAGATGAGAAAAAAAGGACAATATCTTACGGAAGATTTGAGGGTTGCAACTAAGAGGATTTTAAGATGTTTACCTTATTTATTTAAGTTAATTAAATTCTTTATATATTTTGATTCATTACATAATTTTTCAAATAATTCATACAAGATTATCTTGAGGATCAGAGTACACAGGGGGTCTTTTTAGTTGAGGGTGGGTTAGATATTTTATCTACAACATTGGGAAAGCCCAAACACCCAGGTCGTGTATGAGGATACCCGATGGGTGTATCAGTGAAAAAAGTGTTTCCATGTTATTCATCTTCTTCAATAGAGGGTGTTTATAAAAAAATATAATCTTTAGAGGATCAGGTTCAGGATATTCATGTGAAAAAGGAGGATAAGATCAGAGCATCAGTATAGTCGATGTTTACAGACATACAAAGACAGTTTCATACTACAACTCTGACTCCTCCACCTCTTCTAGTATCTCCCACTCCTCCACCTTCACCTGCAGACCCCACTTCTTATCATACTCCTATACCATATCCTCCACAGCTTCCCCATTATTATTATTTATATATTTATTATCTGCAGCATCATATGATATTTTATATTCGAGATACCATTAATCATCAAAAGTAAGAGATAGAGAATCATAAGTTCATTTTTCATGATAATATAGATATATCAGTTGAGTATCATTACTTACATATGAGGTGAGTACAATTATAAAAAGTATTAGCTACTTTTTAGTTTAGACATCCAGATTTCTGTGACATATTACCATAGAGCTATGTGTTTATTTTATCTTTTATTTTATTTTTATATTAATTTTTTATAACTTTTTAAATTTTATATATTAATCTATTTTTTTACTAATTTAAAGGTAAAGAAATATTGTATAGACAACATCAAATACAAAGTGCTATGAATTTAGATATATATTCTAGTAGTCTTAATAGATTTTCAAGATATTCAAAAAAATTGTTGGATTTTTATGATATTTCAATTGAAGTTGGTTTTTGTGGGCATGAAATAACTATGAGGCTTTTAAAAATGATATCATGGATCTTGTAATTGGAGATCAGTTGGGCATCAACACGATGAAAGTTTTTCTATGTAATTCTTAACATAAATTTTTTCATACATTTAATTTATTGAAAATTTATACTTATTTTTGTTTTATATTAGTTATATTTATATAATGTGTAAGTAGTATGAAAAGACAGTTGTATATGGATGTATGGACCAACAGTTAATTTTACCTATAGCGAGGACAATGACTGAAGCATAAATAATAGTTTATATTGCTGAAATATTTCAAAAGGAGGCAATTATTCAGTGTTGGATGTTTCCTTGTCTTTAAGATTATGAAACATACATCTAAAAAAGTGTTATATATCTTTTAAAATAACAACCACTAATATTAAATTTTATTTCATATCAGTGGTCATTAGATGTTAGGTGTTTTATGTCTAAGGGGTAAGGAACATTACTGGTTATGCTCTATACATGGAAAGTATGATAAAATTTTAAGGATGTATTGGACATGTAAGTTTGAATTTATTAATAATTTTTTATATTATAATGAAATTTAAATTTGTTTCATTCATATTATTTTCTAATCAGGGACGGAATTTCTTTTAAGAGACCATAAATAAAAAGATATCCAAGATCAAATATGTAAAAGAAAAGGTGAATTTTCATTTATAATTAGTACATTTTAGATATATTAGTTAATAATTTTATTTTGAATTAATAAACTCATTTAAAAATATTTTTCATAAATAATAAGTCATAAAATAATTTGAATGTTATGTGTTAAGATTTATGTATGAAATAATTTCAACTAAGTTAGTTACGAATTTCCAATGGGTTAGATTTATTTATAAAATTTTCCTTAATATTTCATTCATTTTATTCATAATACATGTTAAATGTTTTCCTTTTAATTTGTAAATTTTTGATGACCCTCATCCTTATAGTACACAAGATATCTAACACTTACAAGTTGAATGGGAAAATCATTTTATATGTTTGGTTGTATTTTATTTTATTTTCACTATATATTGTAATTTTGAGTATTATAATTGTAAATGTGTATTGCTAGTTTTTGTTTATTTTGTTGCTTCTTCTAGTCTTCTTCTTTTTTGTTGTTTTGGTCAACTATGGAGAGAAAGTTTGAAAATAAATATATTTTTAAAAAAACTTTTTCACATCGTTTATTTGATAACTGATGTGAAAAATACTATATCGATGGTTTTTCACATCTGTTATTATATAATCAACATGAAAAACCCTTTTTCACATTAATTTTTTATGCCAGTTATTTTATAACCAATGTGAAAAATCATTTTCCACATTGGTTATTTGATATTCGATGTGGAAAACCATTCTAAATGGGTTTTTCACATCGGTTATCAAATAAATGATGTGAAAAACCAATTCGATAATTCATTTTGAACGTCTATTTTTTTAAGTAATGTTAAAGAAATATTTACAATGTTTCATTTACTAACAGTTCCTAATAAATGATGTGAAAAAGAAAAAAAATATGTGAAAATGCATTTTCTGTACTAGTGAATGGTCAAAAGGATTACCAAAAACTGTGAAATAATCTAAGAATACCTCCATAAAATCCTTAATTTGATCATAAAATATACATATCATGAAAATATTAAATGTACCTAGATCATTACATAATCCAAATAGGATCCTTTCTTAAGAAATATTTCCAATGGTACAAGTATAGGTAGTATTCTCTTGATCATCAGGAGAAATGGGTACCTAAAAATACATCCAAAAGGAAATAATGAGTTCTTCATGCCAATATCTCTAACATATGGTTAATGAAGGGGATGGGTAAATGATATTTTTGAGTAACCTAATTTAATTTCCTGTAGTCTATATATACTCTTTATATATTCAAAATTCTCACAAGTATTAATTCATTATTATTATTTCACACAATGGTTAATCTAGTTTTATTGGGTACTATATGGATGGTACTGAACCATTGTAAATCTAAAATGGGATAAATAGTCCCTTATTCCAATATATTCTCTATCTCCTTCTTCTCAAATTCCATCAAGGTAGGATTCAAAATTTTTTGGGATTGTCTAACAGGTTTGGAATCTCCCTCGAGTAAAACTCTATATGAGTATATTTTTGGATTTATTCCTGAGAAATCACCTAATATCCACCCTATTTCTTTTACATTCTTTCATAAAAGTTCCATAAAATATCATTCTTATGTTGTAAAAAAATTATTATCAATCATCACTAATAATTTTTCTCCTTCTATGAGGTACGTGTAATTTAAATCAGTGGGAAATGGATTTAATTCTTGATTGGAGGATTTTTTAAGATAATAAATTAAATTGAGGTTCTGTACTCCTAAATATTTAACTTCCTATACAAAATGGAACATATAAAATTCTTCTTTATGTGATAAATCATTATATTCATCAGAAAAGTCATAAGTTTCAAATTTTTCCAATTCAAAAGCAAAATTTCTAGAATTTTGCACAACCTCATCTTCTATGTTATTTTCAATCAAAAACTACTTTAATAAGGCTAAAAATTCATGAAAATACCTATTTATTCATTAGTTTCATCATATTTAACGTGTTATAGTGTAAAAAATTATTTTTCATATGAAGGGTTCCTGATAAAGTCAAAAATATTTAAGTGTGTCGTGTTGTCTCCAAACTCCATGTTGAGTGTTCCTTTATAGACATTGATGATGGTCTTGGATGTCTTTAAGAAGGGTCTTCCAAAAATTACGGTTGAGTAGCATGGTGCTCTATCCTCCTTCATGTTGAGAACATAAAAGTCAACTGAGAATAATAGATCTTTGACTTTCATAAGGGCATCTTCTAATACTCCTGCTGGAAGAATAGTGGTTCTATATGCAAGTTGTACAACCACACTTATGGGATTCAAAAATAAAATCTAAAAATAATTAAACACTGAGTTAGGAAATAAATTATTAGAATATCCTATATTAGACAATGCATCAGAGAAAGTTAAAGAGACAATTGTATAGGGAATAGAAAATATCCCTAGATCTTGACATTTGGTTGGAAATTGTGGTTTAATAAGAACTGATACAATTTTTACTAGGATAATCCTCTCATTACCTTTATGTATCCTCTTCTTGGAGAAAAAATCACTCAAAAATTTATCAGTCCTATAGATTTTTTTGAGTGATTCAAGCATAGGTATATTAATTTCCTCTTTCTATAAATTTCCTAGAATTTCTTTTTGAAGTGATTCCTCTTTAATTTTATTTGATTGTATTATCCTTGATGGAAATGGTGTAGGTAATTATTTATCTCTATTTGTTGTCATTATAATGTTGGTTCTTGTCTCTTTATTCTTTCCCTGTCCTTATCCTTTTCTTATTTATTTTTTTCTTATAGGTTCATTTTCCTAGAATTTCTAGAATCCATAGCTTTATTATTCTCCAGTAAGGTGGACTTGGTTCAGGTTTAGGGGTGACTAGTGGTGGTACTTCTTTACCACTTCTTGTTATTATCATACTAGATTTCTCCTTTGGTTTTTTCACTATTTGGGCTGATATTTTCCTGAGGTTTTTTGAAATAATTCTCAAAATAATTTCCAGTATTTTTTTCAACTTATCTACTATATTCTTCAGCTCCTCAACCTTGGATCCTTGGTGTTGTTGCGCGGAAAGATGTGTACTGGTGGATTTTTGTTCATAGGGTGTCTTTTTCTATAAAGGGGGTGGTTTTTTTTATAGATAAGTGGATTATAATATTTATTTTTTTGAAAGTCTAGTGGGTTTTAGAATTTATACAATAATGGGGGTTGGTTTGGGTACTAATTTTTCTATGGGTTCTAACATAATTTTTCTAATTATCAAATACATGTTGGACTTAATTATTCTCTATACATACTTATTTTTATTGGAATTTACTTAGATGAAATTCTACAGAAAAAATCTTCATAATCTTCACTTCAGTACACTAGTCATTGAAATTATTGGGTGATGAGCATAAACTGCATACCTTAGTTGGTTCTTGTTGTGCACTCACACAATTCAAGTCCAACTATCTCACCAAACCCATTATATCTTCATTCTTAGTTTCTAATAATGGTGATTGATGAGAATTTATTACCTCGGGATTAACTCTTGTCTCAATACCTCTTATACCAAATTTTTTTGAGTTCTAAGTAATCTTCTCAATTAATCCCTTGGCTTCAACTGGTGAATTTTCAATCAAATCATCTCTAGATGAGGCATCCATGGTTTTTTTTCATTTTCTAGTAATAATTGGTAAAATAAAAGAAGTAATTGATTATCATCTATTTTTCAATGTGGGAATCTAGAACATAACTTCTTGAACCTCTCCCAATACTCATAGATGGTCTCTGTAGATGATTATCTAATGTAATATATCTATTTTTATATGGATTTTATTCCATAGGTGGGAAAGAGTATTTTCATGAATAATATATGTAATTCATCCTTGTCATGAACTTCTCATGGTTATTGACTATATAATCATTCTTTGGTAGCTTCTTTAAGTGAAAAGTGAAATTCCCTCAACTTTACCTACTCCTCAGTTACACCTCAGAGTCTAAAAGTGGAGTATACATATTTTAACTCTTTAATATTTTTATTTGGGTATTATCTTACCAAGCCATGGAATTTAGAAATAAACTACATTTTTCTGGTTTTCATCTTAAAAACATTTTTCAATTCTTGAATAGTAAGTTTATTGTTTTAATTAAGGAATGGTGGTGCACAAAGGTCTCTAATTATCTGGATGGGATTTCCAGTCATGGTGATAGGATCGAAGTGAAAACTTGATGTTTCATTTGAGTCTATAAGAAAAATTCCCTAAAATTTAGATATAAATTTAATTTTTATAATTCTATTCAACAAGTTTATTTCAATTTAAAGATCAAGTGGGAAAGGATTAGTGTTTTTGGTTATATTCATGCAATGTGAGAATTATATTGATGACACTTCCTCCCTAACAAGAGCATCAAGTTTTGATGCATGCCTATTATAGGGTATGGAAAAATAAATTATCTCTTAAGTTAGAAAGTATCATAGTATTTAACCAAGGTTTTATCCATAGAGTAGTGCACAACAATCATTTCTGTCACTTTAAATTAGAATAAAAAGTGTTTTTTTATTTTGAATATTTAAAACTAAAGTGAAGTAATAAGAAAATGGTTGAAAAAATATATTAATGATCAAATTAATATGTTTAAGGTTGTATTTCCTTTTTTAATTCCATAATATTCTTAAAATTCATTTTACATCTCTTATAATTTAGTGATAAATGAAAGAAACCTCGATCATGTTAATAATCACCCTTGGTTGAAGGAGACAATGGAAGTCAACCCTAAATTCATGAAAGTTAGTAAATTATTCCTAAACTACAAATGAAAATCCTAATAAATAATTGTTTCTCCTTATAAATCTATAAACAATTTTTTACTTCCACAAACATTCCAACAATCACTAGACACTCACCACTCAACACAGTCTATTCAATCGAGACAAGTTGTACTAAATAGAGGGAGTTTACAAAACTTCAACCAAATATGTAAATAATGAATAACACTAAAACTATAAATAAAATTCCATTAATATAATTGAGAATCACTATAAATATAAATAATTCGATATAAAAAATATAAAAAATATTAAAAAATAAGACTCAAGTATTAAAAAAGGTTTCTCTATTATTCCCCAATCACTCAATAATTACCCCTCTATTCGAGGGGTCATATATAACAAATGGGAAGTGGTAGGTGTTGAAAATAGATAATAAAATTAAATCATCACTTTAGTGTGTGAACTATCTATCATAACCCCCTCTCTTATTCTCTCACTCTTTAAATGGAACTAGAGACTCTTATTTATAGATAAGTTTGAGGCATATTTCCATCCAGTTTTTGACCTTCAAAAGTTTGAGCATATTTGGCCAACTAGGAGACTAGTTATTGACAAGATGTCTTTAAAAAAGTTTTTTTTATTAGGGTTTAATTTCTTCTCCCAAAATTTGAGATCCATATTATATGTTCAAAAAAAATTGTTTAAATTTCCAAAGTACACTTTTTATGGTCAAATAGATTATTCATATTCCTTCAATTTGATGTGTGCATCAATTACATTAATGAGATAATTTCTCCATTAAATTAAATGTGTACATTATCCATCGATCCCAATTTTATTTAAAACTATAATCAACTCATTTGATTCCTTTTATCCTAAAATTTGACTCATTTATTGAGTAGTCAAATATATCGATCCAAAATTTTTCCCATATTTCATGATTTATTTGTGCTTCTTAGGGTTCGATTCAACACTTATACTCATTTGAGGAAATTAATCCCACAAACCAAGGAAATATAAAAAATTAATTTCATAATTTGGATCTATTCAAAAAAATGTATGGCTAAAACATCAAAGTTATAAAAACAGTTAAAATTAAAAAATTAAGCATGTTTCACAATAATTCAAAAAACTCACCAAAATTCCAAAAATGATATAATTAAACTCAAATTGATAAATTAGTGGTGATTAAATCATTGAAATACTCATAAAATCATTAAAAGTTTCAACTTTATTATCATGATAACACTCACTATCCTCTTCCCAGGTACAATGAACCTCTAACGAACCTTCCCACTAGTTCCTTACCACTATTTATCTTGATATCATCCAAACTCAATAGGTGTATGATCCTGTATCACCTGATTGCTCAAAATGAATCACACTCCCATGAGTATAATTTCATAAAACCTAGTCACACATTCCTAACAACTTACCATACTCCACCGTATGTCAATATGATCTATTTAGATGCGTTATTGATGCTTCCATTCTAATAATCTTGGTATATCACCCATTACAAGACCCATCCACATGATCACCCACCACTTAGTAATCATTACCAAATCCAAAAGTTTCTATACATGCTCTATCCATCCTAGATTTGATTATATAGGATCACCCTCCACTATCTCATTGATAAACACCTGGAATCAATAGATCTAATAATCAAACTAATCCTACCCTAAAAACCCAATGAAACTCATGGTATTAATGTTAGGGTATCTACATACTCAAGAAATATCACATGCCAAAAATTCCTACTCTAGGGATCTCACATATACATATTAGGAATCACATGCTGAGTCAACCACCCACTCTAGAGAAATAATCCTCACTATGAATCTACATGCCAAACTACCACCCTTGAGGACTAAGGTCACATCTAAATGAATATAAACACATCATCCTATAATTAGTTTCATCAAGAAAATAATTACTGAATGTTTTAGTTAAGTATAATTACATTAAAAATCTATATAAGAAAATACCATATATGTTGTTGTTGACACTTTAAGTAACCGAACCTATTTCCTTTTCCAAAACCAGCATCAAGACATATAATTCATGATCCAACCTACAAAGAATCACAATACATCCCTTACATAGATGAACCGTGTAGTCTTAATTGAAAAACATCTCACATTGGGATCCACGTGGCCTATCATCAAAGAGAATAATGTGGTATAGATAAGTAAAATTCCACAAACAATTTATAAAAGAAAGAACCATATAAGTTTATGTTGACAATTTAAAGTAGTGAACCCTATTATTATTAGTGAAATCAATCACACACAAGAAGATGAATTTCATGTGAATCCTATGTTCCAATAATGATGTATGTAGATAATACTCTTTCCAATACAGGAAAAGAGAAAAAATCATAAATAAAAATCTCAATTACACACGTTTTGCTTGAATCAATGTCTCAACTATAATAATGAAAACCAAAACACCAATATCATAACCTTGGTAACCAAGGCTTCTCACCAAAAAGATATTCATGTCTCACCAGTATGAGGTACATCATAATCTTTGACATATTCATATTATATGTCTACCATATCCCAAATAGTAAGACAAAGAAAAAAATATGATCTAATACCAATTTTTTATTCCCTCAACTTGAGACAACTCACCGATGTCCCAACCAAAGTGTTACATGACCTCAAATAGGCCTCCTCATGTGCCAAGGGATAAAAATTAGAATAGATAGTCTAATTTGATATTTTGGAGATACTATACCCTCATATCAGAGTAAAAACATTTAAAATAACCAAGAAATATCCATAGTAATAATCAATGTATACAAAATAAAATAAACAGATCCATGCTATAAAAAATGAAATGTTTTCATATAAGCATTCATCCTAAATGATATTCCACCAAGCCAATCACATATACAAAAAAATAAAAGAGTAAAGTACATGGAGTCTCTACTACCATCCCAAATCCTCATCTCCTAAATATTTTTAACCTATCTAGCTTTTTTATGAAATATTGAGTCTATGCCTCATATGAACCTATGAACATGAGGACTGCTTGGGTACCAAAGTGTCAATAATTATCAAGTAGTGTTGAGTAAAACTAAGTATACCACTACAAAAAGTTTCCCTAATATAACCATTAAGCACACTTTATACACATTTGATATGATTATAATAATAAATAAATAAATAAAGTGCAATAAAATATCCATCATTGATCCTCATGATCAAAGGTAACACCCAATATCGACCATAACAACTTTATCTAGTGTCAAATATCTATAATAACACCACACAATCATCAGAGGAAACCATGTACTACCCCCAAATATATTTATAACACCACCTAGGGGGACCAAGTTTTACCCCAGAACCTGAACCAGAATATCATATCTACTTCAACCAGTGTCGAAGGTCTCTGAGCATGCCACATAACTATATACCATTGATAGAAATTATGCCCCACCAATAATACCATCATATAAAATATCAGATGAAATGGTTCCCCGCCTATAATACCTTCAGGGGGAATAATGCACTAGCCAATAATTATATAACATATTGGAGGGAATGTTATCCCTCCCATGATACTATCATAAATACATATTGGGTGGAATGATTCCCCACTCGCAATACCATTAGGAGGAATGGTTCCCCACCCTGTAACCATATAACATGTTAAGTTGAATGGATCCCAATCCATAATAACATCATATATACTTATAATTGGGAATGATTCCATACCCATAATATCATCAGGGGGAATGGAATCCCACCCAAGAGTCATATAACACAATCCTTAAGGAGATAAGTTCCCACCCCGGAATCATATCACATCACACATCATCCTCACATGGGTTGGTCACTTGCCTGAACCAATCACATATATCCAAAGTTAGCATCTCAATCACACAACCCATCCTCATCACTATATATACACTAGGTTATAACCATACCAGACTCTCTAAACTAACCCTATCTAGGGTTAACTTAAGACTAGAGAACCCACCAAGGTCCCCTAGGTCACATCACTTTTAGGATAGCCTATATGGGATACTTTATCTCATTTTTATCACTCATATCAAACACTTTACTCAAAAGTAAAATTATCCCTTAACATGTCCATGGTCACATCATGGAATAATCAACCACACTGGTGATGTAACTTAGGAATCATACCAGAGATATGGCATAAATCCCATTTCACTTCCTATGTAAAGTTGGGTCAGTCCTCTCATACCCAACCCTCACGTGATTCCCTCTATGATCTACCCTCCCAGGTACACATATATTATTTGGGGATAAACAATCACCCCACTAACACGCCAATTATACCAAGGGTTATATGGTGTCTCAAGGTTCCATTTGGCCTATCTCTGGCCCAACTATTTGTGGTTCATCACTCTTCCCTACTCAGAGGGAGGTAAGGGAACTTATATTAGGTTCCATTATATTCATACTTTTTATTTATAACCCATTAAGGTTATTATATCTCTTGAAATACATTTATGATCAATAATTTTTCCATAGGTGGCTAAGGTTTCAAGATAATGTTCAAAGTTATAACATATCCATTTACACAATAGTTATATCAAAAAATGTTTAAGAATGATTCATTTAATTAAATTTCAGTCACACACATGGGGTGAGACCACATATCACATATTACATAACAATATGCATAACTATTTATAAAATTTTTAGGGAATAACTACCTCATATGGAGTTATAATTTTAAGAAATCATAAACACCCTCACCCAATCTCATCCAATCCTTGTCCAAGATCAGATCATCACTTGATCTTTTATCTCAAGTCACAAGAAAAGAAATAATTAATTATAACCATTTTATAATTGATTATTTAATTTAATTAAATGAGTTATAACATCTAGAAACTCATTGAGCTTCATAACATAATCAAAACCATGGGAAATGGGGTTTGGTTCACTCCCAAATTTTATCCAGACCTAAGACCCAAAAAAATCCCCCAAATTATTTACCCAAAACAATGTCTTATTAAACCAAATTCCTTCATAGACCATAAAAATTCATAATACCAAATACCTAAAATAAAATAGTGAAATGAAACAAGTGATTATCCCATTAGGGTGGAATATATCCACTATTCCCAAAACCCCATCATATCAATCAGATTCCACCATGATCTTATGGAATTGATGCCAAAACCCTAGCCCAAATCATCCCAAATCAGAAGGTGATAAAGGGAAAAATATGGGAGAGGAGGAGGAATAAATCACCTTGAATATATGAACCAACACCCTCTTCAACCACCCATATCAAAGGGAAAAAAGGTGAATAAAAATAAAGAGAATCTCATCCTCTCCACACTTGTGTGTCTAAATGAAGATATCCTAATGGGATTTCTAATTAAGAAACCCCAAAAGACCATCCTACCCTATTAAAAAATAGTACAAGTGTGAAAACTAGGTAATTATAGAAATAAATTTGTATTATGATTTATAAGTATTCATTTTATGGATTAATAAACATTATAGTTTTATATATAATTTTATAAAAGTTTTTAATCGAAAAAGGAGTAGTTTTATTTAACTAAATTGTTTTTCCATGAAATACATTGTTTTATTTAAAAGATCAATTTATAAATTTTAGAAATTAAAATTGATAAAATTGAATTAATTTTTTATATCATAATATTAAATTTTACATAAAGTGAATTTTTCAATTTTTTCTAAAATAATTGATTTTGGGGTGAATAGTGAAAATACTGATTTTTCAAAATAATGTCACTTTTATGACATTATTATGATGTAATATTGAATTAATAAATTTTTAAACCTTTTTATAATCCAAATACATGTTTAAGGATTTATATTATTTATTTAAAAACTTTATTTTTTAATTTGAGAACCCAAGCTTGACTTTTGTGTACATAAGTTATATTTTATTCAAATTAAAAACTATTTTTGGGTCTTTGCATTTAATGGTATGGTTGGAAGGTAACATTCAGTTTTGAATTTGTAAAAAAGTAAAAAAAAACTTAATTATTTTATTAAATACCAAAAAAACATGTAAATCAACTTTTTTACATGATTTTAATGTAAAATTTTTTTACACTTAAATCAGGTATTTTCCTAAAAACTGTTTTTCATGAATTTTGTGTTCTTATATTAAAAGTAATTTATACCACCTATAGAATCATAATATAATAAAATGGATTAAATATTTATAATTGGAATGTCTAAATTTGTTTATAATTTCCTTTTATTTTTGGTTACATAAATAAGTTATCATGGTAAAAAGTTAAATTATCATATTAAGGATAAATTGAGTTTAAAGGGGTTTAACTATGAGATAAGGATTAAAATGTCTCCAAAACTTTTATAAATGTTTTTTTTTAGTATTTTTCAACTCTATCATGTATTATCTATGAATTTATTTTTCCATGGTTACACTTGACCATGGATGATACCATTTAATATTTTAAAACACTAAATAATTACAAGAGTGTTACTCACATCACTTATAAAAGGGAACCACTTATCCTCTTTTCTTCACACCTATTAGGCCACTTAGATAAACCAATACCTACAAAAATAACTTCCCAAACTTCCTCTCCATCACCTATAGGATCTTTTCTAATCAAAATACCAAACCTATAAGTCTTAAGGTGTAATCCAAAGGTGGTTTTATGAAGATGTATAACTCTTAACCAAGTGTTTTCATTTTATTTATTATTATACCTACTTAAAATATTATATAAAAATTATCATATAGTATTAGTATATTATATATAATGAAATGATATTATGATAAATTCATAACCCTTTTTCATCTCCTTTTTCATCCTATGGGAAGTGAAAACATCGTTTGTGTGTACGTGTAGACTACTACCTCCATGAAGTGTTATGTTTTTTTCATCACCAAATAATATGGATAGTAAAAATGATGGATTAAATAAATATATATGTTATTTATGATAATTACCACCCATTATGGATGTATCACTGAGAGGGGGAGGGGTGAATCAATGATACCTTTTTCTTTTAAGTTTCCTTTCTTTTGAAATAACTTTCACCTCCTATTAAAGATATATCACTTTGCTAAAAACAAAACAATCAAAAATCCGCAAGAACACAAGTATTTACAAGGTTCACTACTCAAAAAGAGTATCTAAATCCTTTTTATGGTTTTGAAACAATCCAATACCATACAATCCTCTAGAAAACAATATTTTTTTATACAACAAGTAGGATATACCCTTACACTTGTTTCACTATGTTCAATACAACAGTGCATATGCTTCATCTATCTTGAATTATGTAATAAAAGTTTGTGTAACAAGAAATTAAACCTTCACCACTTGGATAAAAATAGGTTATTATACTACCTTATCAACTTCCAATTATATAACCTTTAAAACAATTCTTTTCTTTCCTACCCAGTAGTAAATAATAACTTCTTTATACAAACACTAAGTCTGATAGATAATTCAAATTATTTTGTCTAACTGCTCAGTCTGAAAAATAGATAAGAACTAATACCTCAAAAACAATTCTAAACCATTTATTCTTTCCCTAGAAAACTGCATTTGATTACTCAGCCTGATACAGTAACTATGGAAACTATCTTTATTAGTCTTCTTATTTCTGAAAACTTCCTCAGGAAAGCTCAGTCCATAAACTTCTTTTATCCTCTAAATAATTCTGTCACTTTTTCTATAACTTTTCATGTGAATAGTATAAGAATTAGAAATAATAATATAATTTCTACTATTTATAGGTGTGCCAAAAGTGTTATGGGTGGGAATCTGAAATATTTTCCTACTCAACCAAATTTCTTGAATTTTGGATTTCATTTCATTTCGACTCCATCTTTGACTTCTTCAATGCTTATCAAATTTTCTAGATTCTTATTGAAACTTCTCAATTATTCTCACAACTTCATCTGGATTCATTCTTTCTAACCTTTATTTAGTTTTATACACATGACATTCCGATGCAATTATTTATTATGATGAAAAAATATATATGATAGCAGATTATTCATTACATTACTTCATACCAGTTGAAAGACATAAAAATTTGAATCCATTCTACCTTAAAAATTGTAACAAATTTGCTAAACTTCATCCACTTTTCATTTTCCATAAACATTGTTGCAACTTCTAAAGATATCAATACTCCTTGAAAACACTTCACCAATAGCTTCACAAAACCCCTCAATAAACACTTCTAAAAAAATCTTCAAACAATTATCCTTTTCTTCTTTTATTTAGACCAATTATTCTATTTCTTAATAATTTATCTATATCAACATGTGTTTGGTGGATTGGTCACTATCTTACTTTGATTCATCAGTGTTGATTCAATTTGTATTATTGGTCCCAAAAATCCCCACTTACTTAATCAACCCTACATGCATCAGTCCCAATAAATTCTATATACTTATCTTCTTCAACAAACTTCTAAAATGAAAATTGATCCTTATAAAAAGTTCATTTTGTGAATAAGACTATTTGGTGGATCGTAAAATCCAATCGATCGGTCAATAGGTACTTTAACAAAACTTCGACTTCAGAAACTTCAACCTCCCTAACTTTTCTTCCTTCAAAAAAATCTTGTGTCATGATTTCTTCATGAATTTGAGACCTTAAATATTATAATATCATCATCTAACTTACATTGTAAATTTTTATGACTTTCCATCCTTCCAGTATCTTCAGTCTTTCCTACCAAAAACTCAATCTGATTGGCACCACTTATAATGGCCCATCATATCTTATCCTTATTTCTTTCATAAGGCTTGCATCATAAGTTACTCAGTCAATTTATGATATTTTAGACTTAAAAATAATCAAACCATCATCAAATTTTGTATGGATACATTCATACTCTGATACATTTCCTTATACTAATTGAAACTTTATTTATGGACACAAGCTGATTCTAACAAATAACTTATTTCACAAAACTTCTCCAAAAAACTGAAACTATGGAACTTTATAATAAAAAATATGTCCAATTTTCTGATTACTTTGTAACCTTTCATTATTTTCTGATTACTTTTCAACATTTAATTGTTTTCATCTAATCACCAAAACTTAAAAAGTAAGTTGATTTCATTTCTTGAAAACAAATTCCTCATATTGATCTATTGACAACAAATACAACCAAAACACAACTTGGTCTCAACAATCTCTCCCTTTTTGTTTGTTTTAAATACCCATTAAAAACAATACTCATTTAAAAAAAAATTCTCATGTTACCCATATATTTCTTCTCTATGTAACTTTCCCCTATCATATATTCTCCCCCTTATTAACAATCAAATTCAAAGGGGACACTCATGATAGTTTTTCTTGATCTCAAAATCTTGAAACTCTTATTCAAGAGAATATAAGTATCACATGAGTTCCTTAACCAATATCCTTTAATTAAACAACTCTAAGTCTACATGGGTGAACCTAATATAGAAAAAAAGAGTGTATAATCAATGTTATAAATTTTTTCCATAACATAACTTTCATGTAATACCTTTTTATGCTTCTTTAAACATTATTATATCCAAAGAAAAATGATAAATTTTATTTAATATAAAAGTTACATTCACCCATATCAACAAACACATCATAAAAGTTAAACTTTAAAAACACAACTTTCCCAAAAACTTATTTTTTGTAACCTCATTACTTTCTTTTGCAAGAAAATTAAGAGACTCATACAATAGTTTCCTTATTTCAACTCCTTCAATACCCTGCAAGTTAGTACAAATTCACAATTATTTTTGGAATATGGAGGAAACTAAATAGTTTCTCAAAATAAATATTTGAACTGAGATTCATCAATTAATTTTTGAATTTTTCTTCTTCTTATTTTATTTTTTATTGGATGATTTTTCTTCCATCTATTCATACTTCTTAGATCTTGTAATAAGCTTCTTTTCAACTGTATATTCTTCTGATAAAGATGTTAACTTCTCTTCAACTTTAGTAACATCTTTGTTATAGTGGGTTTATAACAAATTTTTCATGTATTCATTTTATTATATAAAAATATTCAAATAACTTTTGATAGTATTCCCCTCTTGCTCACATTTCTTACATCTTTTCTAAATCTTTAAACCACAATCTGTTGATATATTTTTATAAAATTTTCTCACATTTTTATAAATCTTCTTATTTCCCTTTTCTTCCACTATTTTTTTATTCTTTTAATTTTCTATACATGTTAACTTATTATGTACAGATAACTAGGAACTATTTATTTTTGGACTCAGTGTGTTTATTTTTCTCAACTTTCAAAACACCCTTCTTAGATTCTTCCTTTGAAAGGATTGAATACCCCTCGAAATTTTATTTATATAACTTGTGGTATATTTTTAATTATATTTATTAAACCAACACATATTTTACATATTCACAAATCCACCACAATACCAGCAGTACCCACAGAAGTAATAATTTCCTTTGTAACTTTTATATTGTCTAGTATTATAAACATATTTCTCAGCAACCTTATTATCTAAACATTTTTTAACCCCAAACCTTCTATTTTTACTTGAAATATTCTTCTTTAATTATTATTTATTTATATATTTATCATAACCAAAAGTAGCAGAAACTTTTGTTTTAAAACCATAATTGTTAGAAACTTATGAATTATCTACTTTTTTGGTTTTGGCCACATATATGAATTTCCCAAATTTCTTCTTCTTAGGAACATATTTAACTGTATTTTCAACCTTTGAAGATAAATTTTTATCCTTATCTAGTTTTATTTTTCCATAACTTTAACCAACTTCAGAGATAGAGTTATTGAAACTTGTAATTCCATACTCATAATTAGACAGTTTTTGTTGAACAAGTTCTAACTCTACTTCCATTTCCTTCAATTTTACTTTAATATGTTCATTTTAATTATATTATTTCTCAAGATACTTCCTCATCCAACCATCCACTTAAAGTAACTTAAATTTATATTCAGTAAAATATTCTTTAATGTTTTTTTAATAAATTCCTTCTTCAATTTCTTGATTTCTTTTTCAAGTATTCCAATATTTCCCAGACATTATTTCAATTACCCTTTCAGATGAAACTCTAAATTGGTTTCTTATTTTTCAATAATCTTTTTAGAATTTTCTTTCTTATCATCCTTGAAATACTTTTCTCTATCAACTTTTTTTCATAACTCTCTCCTTTCTTATTTCATAAGTAATGAGAGTACTATAAAGGTCATCTAGAGATATAGTTTCAAGATATATATCCTACAAAGATGAAACTTTGGCATAAAACTTATCAAGAAGAATTATCAATATATTTTCAAAAATAGTTGAGTCTTACAACTTATCACCAAGACATAATATAGTGAAAACAATATCATTTACCCTTGTAAAGAATTCACCAATAGATTCTTCATCACCCATATTAAGATCTTCATACTTCAGCCTCTAGGTTTGTAACTTTTACTTCTTCACTTTTTCATTGCATTCATAAATGTTCTTCAACTTATCCTAGATACCTTTGAAAGTTTCAAATCAATTCACTATAAGAAACTCACTTTCAGATAGTGATGAGAGTGAATAATTTTTAGCTCTTCCATCATTCTCAAGGTTTTTCTTATCAGTAGTTGTAAGAGGATCATTCTCAAAACAATGAGAAAATCTATTTGTATCATCTTACAAAACATCATACCCAAGATAAATAATATGTAACAATATTTTATCTTTCCAAATATGATAGTTCTTATCATTTAATATTAGAATCCCCTTATTATTCACATTATTCAGATTCTCTATCATAACTTCTTCTCAAAAAAATTAGGAAAGATTAAATGAATGGAACCTTCCCTATGATACCAATTGATAATTCCCACCCAGGATTAATGTATCACTAAGAGGTAGAGGGGGTGAATCAGTGATACATTTTTCTTTTATGTTTCCTTCATTTTGAAATAACCTCCAACTCCTATTAAATATATATCACTATTTAGAAAATAAAACAATCACACATCCACACGAACACAAGTATTTACAAGGTTCATTACTCAACAAGAGTATTTATGTCCTTAGCAAGCTTTGGAAATAATCCAATACCACACAATCTGCTATAAAATAGTCCTTTTGTGTGGATACAACAATTAGGATATACCCTTACACTTGTGTCTCACTATGTTCATACAATAGTTCATCTGCTTCATTTTGCACGAATTATGTAATAAAAGATTGTGCAACAAGTAATTAAACCTGCACAAGTTGGATCAAAACAGGTTATTGTGTTGCCTTATCAAGATTCACTTATATAACCTTCAAATGAATTCTTCATTTTACTACCTAGAAGTAGGTAATAACTTCTTTATACAAAAATTGAGTCCAATGGATCAGTCTAATTCTTCTATCCAATTTCTCAATCCAAAAAATAGATAATAAATAATACCACCAAAACAATTCTAAACCACTTCTTCTTTCTTTGAAAAACAATGTCTGATTTATCAGTTTAATCTGATAACTCTAGCCACTATCCTCATTCCTCTTATTTTGTCTGGAAACTTCCTTGGGAAATCTTAGTCTGGAAACTTATCTCTCCTCTAAATAGTTCCAACATATTTTCTCTAACTTTTCACATGAACAATACAAGTGTTAGAAAGTAAAATGAACTTTCTATTATTTATAAGTGTGTCAAAAGTGGTATTGATAGGAAACTGAAATGTTTTCCCACTCAACCAAATTTTTCAAATGTTGAAGTTAATTTCATTTTGACTCCATATTTTACTTCTTTAGCACTTATCAAATTTTCTCAATTATTCTCAAAACTTATCAAAGATTATCGCAACTTTAGATGGATTCATTATTTCTAACCTTTATTCAGTCTGATACACATTTCATTATAATATAATTCTTTATTATGATGAAAACATATATATGATAGAAGATTCGTTATTATGTTTCTTCATACTAGCATAAATACATAAAACTTTGAATCCATTATTCCATAAGCATTGTTGTAACTTTGTTAAAATTTAGTCTCTTTTATTTTTCTATAAAAATCATCGCAACTTCTAAGGATATCATCACTCATTGGAAACACTTCATAAATGACTTCACAAACCCCCTTAACAAATAATTCTACAAAACTCTTCAAACAATTATCATTTTCTTCATTTCTTTGGACCGATGATCTTGTATCTGATGAATTTATTGACATCAGCATGTGTCTAGTGAATTGGTCTTTATCTTACTTCATTCCATCAGTGTCAATTCAATTTGGATTATTGGTCGCAACAATCCCCACTTACTTAATAAACCTAATATGCATCACTCCCAACAAACTCCATATACTTATCTACTTTAAAAAACTTTTTAACTGGTGATTAATCCTTATAACATGTTCATTTGGTGAATGGGATAGTCTGATGGATCAGAAAATCTGATGGATCAGTTGATTAGTGCTTCAACAAAACTCCAACTTCAACAACTTCAACCTCCCCAATTTTTCTTCCTTCACAAACTTCTACTTGTATCATGGTCTATTCATGAATTTAATAACTTAAAGATTTTCATAGAATCATCTGACTTACATTGTAATTTTCTATAATTTTTCATCCTTCTATAATCTTCAGTATTTCCAACCAAACCTCAATCTAATTTTAAGCACTTATAATGTTCAATCGCATATTCTCCCTCTTTTTTCATAAATATTTCATCACAAGTTACTCAGTAAACTTATGATATTTGAGGCTTAAAAATCAGAAAATAATTTTCATATTTTATATGGATATATTCACACTCTCATACATTTCCTCATACCTACTAAAACTTTCTTCCTGGACACAAGTTGAGTTTGAAAAACAACTTCTTTCACAAAACTTATTTAGAACATAAAACTGAAACCAAGGAACTTTCTAATCAAAAATGTGTCTGATTTTATGATTACCTTGAAACCTTTCATTATTTTCTGATTAATTTTCAACCTTTCATTTTTTTTATCTAATCACCAAAACATAAAAAGTGTGGTGATTTATTTTCTTGACAACATATTCCTCATATTCATCTATTAAAAACAAATACAACCAAAAAAACTTGGTCCCAACAATTTATGACATAATTATAATTTTTTAAATATAATATATTACTTACCTTGTTACCCTTTTGTCTATAGGTAATTGATTATGTCGCTCATGTGTATGTGTGGAATACCACCTCTACAAAGTTATGTAATTAATTTTTCATTATCACCACACATGGATGGTCATAAGGATGTAAATAATGAATAAATATGACTTGATAACATTTTTATTATTTAATAAAAGTAAAATATTATCCACTTTATTCCTTTTCCATTACACTATAATCTTGTAATTTATTTTATTTTATTATTTTCAAGGATTTTTTTATTTTATATGGGGTTCAGGTTGAGCTCCCATTTTTAATTTTTAGGTTATGAATTTTTTGAGTGGATTTTTTTCTTGTGCATGATTTATGTGCACAGTTTAAGGGTCGATCATGCGAATTGTTAAGGCAAAGTATGTTTTCAGTTTATGTTGTTCTTACATGGTTTAACTTGAATGTTTGGAGCATGGCTTGGGCCAAACCACGTGAGATCAAGGGGAAACCATATAGCTTGAGGGTTAGTGTCTAGGGCATGGCACACGGCCTGTGCATGGTTAGAGGAAATTGTTCAGCAAGCGCGTGAGGTGTTATGAAGTTTGGACAGTAGCATTTAGCATGGTTCGTGCATGGTTTGGGAGACCATGTATCCAGCTCATGCAGGGTTCCCTCAACTCTAATATAGTGTGCATTTTTGGCTCATGGTTTGTTAAACCATGTGGAAAAACCATGCAAGTTTCCCACATCATTAAAAGTGTGAAATTCCTCTATTTCTCTTCCACTTTTATAACCCTATTTTGGGATTATCCTACCTTTTTTAACCTAGGAACACCCTGGGCCTCCATAAAACCCTCTTCCCCTGCTCCCATTTCTCCATTGAAGCTTCTTGAAGGTTGTTGGGTAAGATTATTTGAGTTTTTGGTTGATTTCCTCTTCTCTTACATCTCTCTTATTTTATTGGTTTCTATTGGTGATGTTTTATTTTTGGTTGGGTCCTAAAGGTTAAGGTTAATGTGTGGTTTGATTTATTTGATGTTAGGGTGTGTGGATTGTCTCTCAGGATCGGTTCTTCCTTTTCCCAATTTCTCTTTGCATTCACACATCATTGAGGTATGTCTTTCCTTCCATTTCCTTTCTGAAACATTCCTTTGATGCTTGATCTTTCCTTTTATGATTTAAACATGTTATGATATTTCTTTTAGTGCATTAGTTTAATTTTTTTTGGTTTTTTCCAGATGAAAAATGGGTGCCAAAGGGTTTTCCAAAGGGTTTCTTTAATTATGAATATGTTAAAATGCATGCAAGGTGTTTGATAAAATGTCAATTAAACTTTTAAAGAGGAATTTGGTGTTTTGAGTTGTGTTTTCCCTTGGTTATGTTTTGGTAATTTACTTTTATTGTGATTTGGAAATTTTATGTGGAAATTTGAAACTTTTATGTTGTGGCACTTAAGTGTGGATTGTTGTGTTGGTTTAAAATCAAGTGATTTTTCTTCAAAAATAGTTTTGAGTGATTTCATGGATACTTGAAGTGTGTCATTTAATGTTGAATTGGTTTTTTCTTAAATGAATTTATAAGTGGTTTTGGATTCTTAAATGATGTGTTGGTTTCTTTGGAATTATGTGGTTTCTTAATGGTTTCTTGAGGACCATTTGGAACCTTTATAAAAAAAATTCATCCTTGAAATATGGTTTTCCAAAGGATTCTCCTCCCTTACCTATTTCTTCTTAAAAAATGGTCCCATGATTTATAAATGGTGTGTTGGTGCTTCATGTGAATTTAAAATTGGTTTCAAAAGTATTTTTGAAATCTTGGCCCATTTGGAATTTTGATATATGGTTTGGTGAAGTATTGGGGAAAAGGATTTTTTGGTGCTTTTGTGTTGTTTCATGTTTTCAATATAGCTTGGGAATGATTTTGGATTTGAAATGTAAAGTCCCATTTTGAATTTTTCATGCGAAAGTGGTGTTTTATATTGAATTTTGAAATAGTGTGGAAATGGATTTGTAAATTTATTTAGATTGGAAATGTTAAAGGCTCGGTTGGAACTTTGTGTTGTCATTGAGAAGTTGGATTTGATGTAAAGTAATGTGAAGTCCCGATTGGTACCTTGTGATTTTGTCTTGTATTTTATGTGACATATGGTACCAATGGGAATTTTGGCATGTTTTGGAAAATGGATTGAAAATTTGGGTAGCATGAAGGCCCAGTTGGTATTTTAAAATGTTGGGAAAGTGGTTTTTGAAATTCAAATGATGTGATGGATTAGTTGGCACTTTTTAATGGATTATTGTGATATGTAAACCTATATATAATATTCCCCAAAGAGAGGGGCATCACATAGCTGGTGTTAGTGTTTGGGATAGGCAAGAACGGTGGTAGTGGGTTCAGTTGAGCCACATGTGTGAGGACCTTCCCACTCACTATATACTATTATCATGGGATTTCTAGGAATCATTTATAGGGACAAGTGATGGTTTCTTTTATACCCCAATACCCCCTGGATTTTCTGAGAGGATAGGTGGGATATGAAAATGGATTGGCTAGTTTAAAATGGCTAGTTGGTTATTTTTTGTGGAGTTGCACCATATTCCAGCAGGTGAGTCCAATTTCAGTATGTCCAGGTATTTATTCTATATATGTTTAGAAAATTACCATGATTATCTATCTATATGTTCTATTTTTATTCTTCCTCTTGTTTTTTATTATCCATGTTAGTTTTTTCCTGCTTGTTTTTTTTTCTTTACTTTCAACATAGCCCTTTTTGGTCATCTGTTATGGACTCATATTTGATATTTGGTTTTGCACTAGGTTGTGGAAAGTGAAATTGTTTTTGAAAATAAAATCTGTGTATGTTGTTTTTAAAAATGAAACTTTTGGAGAGATGTGTTTGGTTGCTTAAAATGATTAAAATACTATTTTGGTATGCATTTTGAACTAGTGTTTGTTGAATATTTTGTGAAATGAAATGCATGAACTCTATGGTGATTAACTACTAAGATTTTTTAGATCACACCCTACTTATTCCACTTGGCGTCGGTAGACCTGAGATGTTTTGCATGTTCAGGTTTTTGGTTTGATTTTCTATAGGAGGAGGTTGGTCTTGTCGTTGGTGGTGACCAATAGATCATGTGGATATCATGTCATCATGATTCAGTCTCAGTTTTGTATTCGTTTTTTTTTATTTTTAGATATTATATTTGGATCATTTTTTATATTTATTGATATTTATTTTCTGTATTTTTTTGCATGTTCATTTTTTGGTATTTTGATCCTAGTTGTTTATTATAATAAATTGTTCCCATTGGATTATTTTGATGTCTGGAATGAGTTAGCAGCCCGTGGGGATTGGTAATTCCCTTTGGGACATGTCTCAGACTGAGTCAGGTGTCGGGTTGGATGGCATCCCTACCTGGTTCATGACAAAATGGTACTAGAGAAGACCCTTGTTATTTGGGGCATCAGGTAGATAGAAGATTAGGACTGTGAAGACTTGAGAGGCAGGTATGGGAAGTACTTCATGAAACCTTTCACATTCTGATCCTCAAGTTTCTAGGGGTAGTATGGGATTTGAGTATTTGTCTTTTCTTATGTGAGGATAGGGAATGACAATGGAGGTGATCTAGTAACGCGTTGTGATATCACATGGAGTAGTGAAATATGTGGAGTTTGAGTGCATGGTTTAAGATATTCCTAATGATTTATGCTTTCTTGGGGTATGGCCTACTAACCAGGTTGTTGAGTAATGTACAGATGTTCGTTCCCAATCCCAGGTGTTTGATGTGAGTTTTTTGTTTGGATTAGTTTTTGTTGGTGTGAGTGGATTTTTAAAAAGAAATTTGTTTTCGAAAAAATGATTTTTCGAGGGAAAATAGTTTCAAGGTGTGATTATGTGGGATTTAGTGTTTGAACTGGATTTGAAAGTGATTTAAGGTTTTTTGAAATGTGTATTGATATTTGACACGATTTTAAATTGAAATGAAATGGTGGTTTTTAAAAAGATTATTTTTGTTGTGTTTATAGTGTTTGGATTCTGAGTCTATTTTTTTGGCTTGAGATGTTCTTTTTTGTTAAGTTTTAGGTTGATGTTGATTCTGGTCTTTTTCTCCTTGTGTTTTTTATAATATTTCTCCCAGAAAGGTCCCCAAAGTTTCTAGTGAGTCTTTCCTAGTTTCTATTTTCTCTCAATTGTTGCCTATCTTCTGTTTTGAGCAAGGTTGGTTAGAGACAGTGTAATGGCTTGAGAAAGTTTAGAGTATCTTTAGATCATTAGGAAATCTAAAATCTATAATATATTGTGTTTTTATGGGTTTGTTTAAAGTTCCATATTTGGATCAATGGAAGGTGATTTCTTCATTATCGTTGTAAGTTGGGATGACATTGGAGGTGTTTAAAACCACATTCACCATATGGTTTGTAGCTAAGGAGGTGAAGGAAAAGAAAGTGGTAGAGCTCATGAGTATTCAGTAAGGCTAATGCATAGTGAAAGCTTATGTTGACCACTTCAAGGATATGGTTTCCTTTTCCCCAAAGGTTACATCGTAGGATTAGTTGAAAGCACTTATTTTTAATTGGGGCCTTCATTCCGAGATCAAGGAGTGAGCTCTCTCCTCCAAGGATCTTTGTTTTGATAAGTTAGTGGATGAGGCATTCTTAATTGATTTGGACTTCAGGGTGTAGTCAGTGACGATAGATGACCCGATCTTTCTCATCATTCGTGAAGGTTCCCCATCTGGCAAGAGGTGTGTGCTAGAGGAACCTATTTCTAAAAAGCCTATTTCATTAGTTTTGGTTTATCACTCATTGTATCATTAGCTCGTGTGTTTTTAGTGTCATTTATTTGAGAATTAGAATCCATCTTGTCATAATACTCCAAATACATGTCATCATTATGGTCATTTGGGTCATTTGGATAAGTTTTGTAAGAATCATTTCCTGAGGAAGAAATCTTGATCAGAGGGTTTCAAATCCTAATTACGGGGAAGAAGATACTTCAAGACATCAGGGCTCCATCCATTGCCCCTGGAGTGAATCTTTTCACATAGTCAGGACTGGTCAAGGGTGTAGGGAACCATGGACCATCTTTTGTCTCTAGTGTTGGAGTGGAGACAGTTGAAGTTTCTCTATTGTATTTTTTTCTTCCATTGTAAGTTCCTTATTCAATTATAATGGTTGTGTATTTTGGGTGCAAGCCTTTGATTATTTGTTCTCTTTTATGTGTTCTTATCCTTTATCTTTATGGGCTATGATTTCTGGTTTTTTGTTCAAGAGATTCTTGGATCTTGTGGAAATGATTAATTGTGGTTTTATTCTCTTTTTGGTCTCGATATCATCTTTGAGTTTTCTATTTTTTTTATGGGAGGTCCTTAGTTAGCTTAGGAGTTCCCATGTTTATTATCCCATGTTGTCTTTGTTTATAATTCTCAATTCTGATGGTGGTGGTGTATGTATTTTTTAGAGAAGTTTGGGTTAGTTCGTGTTAGGAGTTCCCATGTTGGCCTGATCTGAAGTCGTCCCAAGGTGGTAGTTGGGTTCCTAAGGTGGGGATAACCCTACTCCTTTTCACAATTCATTCATTATGTTCTATATTATTTATGATCGAGTGTGACTTGTGGAGTGAAATTTCACCCTGATATTCATGGTTCCACTCAGCTTGGTTCGGGTTTTGGATTAAGCTTTGTTTCTCATGTGGTTGGGTGACTTTCTTGAGGAAGAAAGTGTTTGTGGTGGGGAAATTATCACACCCTTATCTTTTAATTTCTTTTATTTTATTCTTTTCATTGATTTGGTTCTTTTTTATGGGGTTTGGGTTGAGCTACCAATTTGAAAATTTGATTTTTGATGTTTTTGGGTGGCTTTTTGGCTTGTGCATGGTTTGTGTGCACAGTTTAAGGGTTAACCATGTGGCCTATTAAGGAAGAGGTTTTTTTCAATTCATTTTTTTCTTTCATAGTTGGAACATGACTTGGGAAAAACTATGTGATATTAAGGGTAAATTGTGCATCTTGAGGGTTGGTGTCAGGCGCATGGAACACATCTTGTGCATGGTTAGAGAAAATTGTAAGGTAAGCGTGCGATGTATTATACAGTTTGGAAAATGGTGTTTATCATGGTTGTTGTGTGGTTTGGGAGACCATGAATCCAACCTCTGTAAGGTTCCCTTATCTTCAGTAGGGTGCGCATGCTTGGAGTAGGTTTTTTCAAACCATGCAGATAAACCATGCGAGTTTCCCATATCATTAAAAGTGTGAAATTATTCTTTTTACCCTCTACTTTTTTAACCCTATTTTTGTATTCTCCTCCATTTTTCAACCTAGATTCTTCATAGGTCTCTAAAAAAATCCTCCTCCCTTACTCCCCTTCCTCCATTGAAGATTCTTAAAGGTCCCTAGGTAATATTCTTTGAGTTTTTGGTTGATTTTATCTTCTCCTCTTCCCTCTCTCTTGGTTTCTTGGTATCTCTTGGTGGGGTTTTATTCTTGGATGAATCTTAAGGGTTAGGCTTGATGTTTGGTTTGATTTATTTGATTTTGGTATGGTAGATTGTCTCTTGTGCTCAGTTATTCCTTCTCTCAAAGTTTTTTTTTCATTTTTACATCGTTGAGGTAGGTGTTTCCATCCATTTCCTTTCCGACACATTCTGTTGATGCTTAAGAATTCGTTTAATGCTTTAAATAGGTTATAATCTTGATTTTGGTGCATTATTATAAATCGTTTTGGTGTTTTCGTGATGAAAATGGGTTTAAAATGGTTTTCTAAAGGGTTTATTTAATTATGCTAATGTTTAAATGCATGAAAATTATTTGATAAAATTCCAATTGAACTTTTAAAGTGGAATTGGGTGTTTTGAGTGGTGTTTTCCCTCATTTTTTGTTTCATTAATGTGGTTGAATTGTGATTTGGACATTGTATGTGTAAATTTGTGACTTTTATATTATGACACTTATGTGTGTATTTTTTTTTTTTTGGTTTAAAATCAAGTGATGTTTCTTCAAAAAGGTTTTTGGGTGATTTCATGTATACTTGAAGTGTGTCATTGAATGTTGATTTGGTTTTTTCTTAAAGGAATTTCTAAGCGGTTTTGGATTTATAAATTATGTTTTGGGTTCTTTGGAATTTTTTGGTTTCTTAATGGTTGATTGAGTCCCGTTTGGAACCTTGATAAAATTGGTTCTTCCTTGAACCATGGTTTTCCAAAGGATTATCCTCCCTTACCTCTTTCTTTTTCCAAAATAGTCCCTTGATTTCTAAATGGTGTGTTGGTGCTTCATGTGACTTTGAAATTATTTTCCAATGTCTTTCCAAAAGCTTGGTCCAATTGGAACTTTGATATATTTTTTAGTGAAGTATTGGGAAAAAGGATTATTTGGAGATTTTCGTGTTGTTGCATGTTTTCATTGTATCTTGGGAATGATATTGGATTTAAAATGTAAATGATTGTTTGGAATTGTTCATGTGAAAGTGGTTTTTTATATTTAATTTGGAAATAGTGTGGAAATGGATTTGTAAATATATTTGGATTGGAAATGTTAAAGGCCTGGTTGGCACTTTGTGTTGTCTTTGAAAAGTTGGATTTGATGTAAAGTGATGTGAAGTCCCAATTGGTACATTGTTATTTGGTTTTGGATTTCATGTGATGTATTGGCCTGGTGGGCATTTTTTCTTGTTTTGGAAAATGGATTGAAATTCTGGGTATACTAAATACCTGGTTGATATTTTAAAACTTTGGGAAAGTGGTTTTTGAAATTCAAATGATGTGATGGCTCTATTGTCTCTTGTGGATGTATTATTGTGAGATGGAAACCTCTATGGAGGATTCTTTAAAGAGAGGTTCATTTTATAGGTGGTGTCATTGTTTTGGATAGGAAAGCATGGTGGTTGTGGTTTTAGTTGATCCACATGTGTGAGGACCTTCCCACTCACAATGTACTATTATCACAAGATTCCTAGGCATCATATAAAGGTTCAAGTGATGATTTATTTTATACCCCAACTAGACAGGGTGTACCACTAGATTTGTTGAGAGGTGAAGTGGGATGTGCCATTAGATTTCCAAGTTTATAGTGGTCAGTTGGTTATTGTCTGTGGAGTTGCACCATATGTTGGTAGGTGAGTTTGATTTGAGTACATCCAGGGATTATTTTTAGATATATTTAGTAAATTCCCATGATTATATATCTATATGTTCTATTTTTATTATAATTCTTTGTGGTTATTATCCCCACTAGTTTGTGCCTTCTTTTTTTTGTTTCCTTTAATTTCAACATAGCCCATTTTGGTTGTCTAGTATAGACTTTTATTTGAGATTTGGTTTTGAAATGGGTTGTGGAAAGTGAAATCTTTTTTGAATATAAAATCCACATGTGTTGTTTTTAAAAATAAATTTGTGGGAAAATGTGTTTGGTTGTTTAAAAATGATTAAAAGTGTGTTTTCAATATGCACTTTAAACTAGTGTTTGTGGATTTTTTCGGAAAAGGAAATTCATGGAATCTATAGTGATTTCCTACTGATATTTTTTCTCTCACACCCTACTTGTTTCATTCAGCACCGGTAGACCCGAGCTATTTTTTACGTTCAGGTTTCTGGTTTGGTTTTCCATTGGAGCGGGTTGGTCTTGTGGTTAGTGGTGACCAGGAGGTCACATGGAGATCTTGTCAGTGTGGTTCATTCTCAGTTTTGTATTTAGTTTTTATTTTGTTCATCTATTGTATTTGGATCAGTTTGTATATTTATTGATATTCAGTTATTGGCTTTTGTTGCGTGTTCAGTTTTTGGTATTTTGATCCTGGTTGTTTATTAGATTAAATCATTCTGATTGGATTATTTTGATACCTGACACTAGTTGTTATCCCATGGATATCATGAATTCTATTTAGGTCATGTCTTAGACTGGTTCGGGTTTCAGGTCAGATGGAATCCCATCTTGGTTCGTGACATTTTCCACTCTATAAAAAAATGAAAACATTGTTCATGTGTATGTACAGACTATTGTCTCCATGAAATGACGTGATTCATTTTTCATGAACACCTTAAATGGTTGGTTTTAAAAGTGTAAATAATATGTAAATATGATAATTATAACATTTTTAAGATTATTTATTTATTATAACTATAAACCCTTTGACCACAATCGACGCACCATTTTTATTTTGAGGTTATAAACCGAACGACCCAAAAATGTCAAATATGAACTTAATCATTTTATAACTAAATAAAACATGGTAATAAATGAAATAAAGATAATAATGATAATGGTATAAACATTAAAAGGTTTATAATAAATTATATAACTAATATAATTTTATTATTTTAGTTCTATAAAACATATGAATCCATATAGGACTTAAGCTAAGGGACTTTATTTTAAAAAAATGTTTTAAATTTTTCCTTCCAAATCTATTTCTTTAATGTCCATGTTATTTGAAATGTTTTCAAGGATGTTTTTATTTATACTTAAATGGTTTATAAAGGTCATTTTTTACCATATTTTACTTTCTTTAAAAAAAATAAAAAGGAATCTTTTTAACATTTTTCATATGGGTTATTTTCAACTTTTTTACAAAAGTCAAAAAATAATGTTTTTTAATGTATATGGATTGGACACCTTTTCACACTTTAATAGTCATTATTTATTATAAATTTTATTTTATAAGTTCCATGGTTATTTTTAAAGAAAATATTATTCTCAATATTCTAGAAATTTTTAGTTTTAACAAGTTTTTCTAAGGAAACAGAACCATTTCCTCATCTTTATGAGATAATAGAAAGTTTTTTTCTTATGGGTTCAAATGATTTTTTTCAAGGTTTTATTATGAAAATGTATAATCTTACAAAAAAAATCATGATATGGTACTTGATCATTATATATGATGACGTGTGATCCCGTTATAACTCATGATGATAGTTGAGCCCGATATAGCTCTCCAATGCATTGAATAATGAATTTTTTTTAAAGGAAAAAATGAGGGAGATAGCTAGGTAGGTTTATTCCTATGGAATTAAATAGGATTCAGTTATTATGAAATGGGTTAAAAATTAGTGAACACGGGTTATGAATATGATTCTACAATATACCTATATTATTCTTTTAATAAAAGGGTTTTTATGAAAATATTTTGATTTCATGAGGTAACGAAAACTTAAAGGTGAAAGGTTTGTTTTTCAAAAGAATGGTTTCATGAGTTCCCATATGGATCCGGATACCTTCATGGTTTTTATTATGGTTTATAATGGGTTTAAAAAGTTTTATTTGATAAAATATTGGTTTTTACATGAGGAAGTGTTTTATTTATGTGCTCTAAATTTTATTGTGAAAAGGATAAACATATTCATGAATTTTTCATGTTTTTCACTGGACTAATGGGGTTAATTTATTTTTATATCCCTTAAAGAGATTTTTTTCCCTATACCACATTTTCACAGGATCTAAGGATGAGTATAAATTTTATCAAGGTCAAGATTTACTCTATAGTGACTATTTTTAAACAAAGTTAAGTTGTCTTGAATGAAATAGGGGTGTAAAATTAATGCATAATTTTTGAAGAAAAAATACACATTGTGTGGAAGTGTCCACATTTTTATAAATTATTTTCCCTAATTCTATAAACCTCTAAACCTAAAAGATCATAGAAATTTAAAAATGTAAAATCATTGCTATTAAACTCTTATTTATAGGTTATTAATTTCATGGTTTGTTATAGTTGGTATCATAGTAGGGTTTATATAGCTTTAGAGGTTAGAAGAATGTAAAAAAGTATCTTTAAAGAGACTCTAATTTATGGTTATATTATCATGAGATAACTTTTTAATATTTCCATGTTTCTTCATATAATCCATACTTTCTCATAATGTTTTTCCATAGAAGAAATATGGTAGTTACAGTATAAAATAATCAAGTGGATAATAACCTTTTGAATCAACAACCTGGAATGGTTAGAATAGAGAATTTTATGGATTTTTTTACTCATATAATGCATAATATTAATGGTGGAACCTATAAAAGAGAGTGATAGAATTATATATAAAGAAATATGTCTATAGTGGATCATTTCATGAAATAACACCCTCAGTATTCGGTGGATCATTGGACCCAGTGAAAGCTTAAGGATGGATAAATACACTGGAGAAGATGTTTTAATTTTTGGGATGTATGGAACATACAAAGGTTAACTCTTTTTATTTATAATTTTGAAGTTGAATATGATCGATGGTGGTATCTGATTAGAAATAATAAGTAAAATAATGAGATTGATTTCATGGACTGTACAGACTTCAAATATCATTTTATTGAGAATTATTTTCCAAAAGTTCTTTAGCTTGGAAAGGAAAGGTAATTTTTGGAGTTAAATAAAAAGGAAGAAAATACAGTTGTTTATTATGAAGAAAATTTTACTAGAATGTTTCGGTATGCACTTAATTTTATTCAAAACCATGAGAGTAAAATTTATAGATTTTATATGAGTCCAAAACCAAGTTGACAACTAGAATTAGCCTCTTGTGAATTTAAAATTAATTATTAATTTTTTTGTTTTTATGAGAAAGTTGAGATGGAGTTTTCTAACAATTATATAATTAGTGATAATAAGAGTAATAATAAGATAAGTTGGAAATAAATGTAGAAAAATTTAACCAATAAATCAGGAAGAAATCCCCCCAAATGTTCTAAATGTGGTAAAATACATTTTAAATAATTTTTGGTGGGATCAAGAAAGTGTTAATAATGTGGTAATCTCATTTATTTGGATTGTTACTGCAAGGAAAAGAGTTCTGATCAGACTATTAATGTAAAAGTAGTTAGTCAGCAAGTGGTGAGATGTTTTAGTTATAATGAGTTGGTTCATTATGCTAATGCATTCCCAAAGTAAGTTACTCAAGGTGGGAATCATTATGACCAAAATTAGAAAGGTGTGAAATATTAGTTTTTTACTACTATAGAAGATGTTGGACCATCAAATGAGGTGGTTTTAGCTCTAGTGAGATCATTATTTCCCAAAGGTTTATCTCAGGTCTTATTATCATCATCTAATGGTGAAGGAGGAAGAAATTATGAAAATAAATTTTCATAGTAGTTATTAGTGAAGCAATATTTGTTATAATAATTTAGAGGGATTATATTTAAGATCATGGTTTGTAAGAAAGATTATAATTGATCAATAAGGGTAAGTTTCATGAGTTTAACATTGATAAAAAGGTTTTATAAAATTTTAAAAGAGGTTATGTGTTCTGAGTGATTCCAATTTGAAGAAATAATTGTTGAGTAAAGCTCAGAGTTCTCTATTTTTTATTTATCATGGCGGTACCAAGATGCACATAGATCTTCAAAAGTATTATTGGTGGGAAGATATAAAGAAATATATTATTGTTTTTACCATAAAATTTTTAACTTTTTAACATTTTAGATCTAAGAAATAGCTACCAAAGGGGATGCTTCATCATTTTTCATTGCCTAAATGGAAATGGGGGAATATATCCATGTATGTTTTGGTGGGATTTCAAAATAAAACTTTAGGAAATAATGTGATTTGGGTTATTGTTGATCATTTTACAAAATTAGTGCATTTTATTCCTATTTGAGATACTATGTTTTTAGATCAACTTGCTAGACTTTATCTTAAATAAATAAACAGATTAAATGGGGTCCCACTCATTGTTTTATTTGATCATGATCCCAAATTTACCTCAAATTTTTTGAAAGGACTTCAAAATTCATTGAGTTCTAAACTAAATTTTAGAACATAAATCCATCCTCAATCCAATAGAAATTATAAATAAACAATTCAAACTTTTGAAGATATACTTTAGGATTTCTCATTAGATTTTTAGGGAATTTGGGATCAATATATTTCATTGGTGTAATTTTATTATCATAACATTTTTCATTCCAATATACAAATGGAACCTTTTGAGGCATTTTATGGAAAATGGTGTTGAACTCTGCTATGCTGGGAAGAAAATAGTGAAAGGAAGTTATTGGAATTGAAATTGGTGGAAGAAATAGTTAGCAAGGTAAAGATGATTCAACACCATCTGAGAGAAGTTCGTAGTAGATGGAAGATATATATAAATAATAGTAGTAAGGACCTTTAATTCAAGGAAGGTTATCATGTTTTTCTTAAAGTGTCTCCTTGGAAAAGTGTTATACATTTTGATAAAAAGGAAAGTTTAAGTATATAGTTCATTGGAACCTATGAAATTATGGAGAAATTTGGGTCAGTTATTTATCAAGTATCCTTCTATCTATGTTTATCTCGGGCATATGATGTGTTTCATGTTTTCTTGCTAAATAAGTGCGTACCTCATGCATCTCATGTTTTCAACCCTGAGGTGCTAAAGTTGGAAGAGAATATTTTCTATAAAGAAAATATGTTTAGATTTTGGATCATAAAGAGTATGTACTATGAAATAATTTGATTCACTATGTAAAGGCTTTATGGAAGAATCATAAGATTGAGGAAGCAACATGAAAATAAAAAATGCTATGAGGGAAAAATACCCTCAATTGTTTAAGTAATGAATAATATTGTGAGTATGTAATTTCATAAGGGGATAAAAATGTGAAAACCTAGGTAATTTTATAAATAAATAAAAATTATGATTTATATGCATTAATTTTATGTATTTATAGTCATCATAGTTTTATAAATCATTTTATAAAAGTTTTCAGTTGAAAAATGAATAGCTTTATTTAACTAAATTGTTTTTCCATGAACTACATGGTTTTATATAAAATAATTTTCTAAATTGTAGACATTCATTTTGATAAAATGTAATTCTTTTTTAAAATCATCATATCAAATTTTTCTTAAGGTGATTTTTTTATATTTTTCTAAAACAATTGATTTTTTGGTGAATAGTGAAAATGTAGATTTTTCACAATACAATAACTTTTAATGACGTTATTATTATATAATCAGGGATTAATAAAATTTTAAAAAAAATTAGCAACTAAATATTATTTTAAGTATTAAATGATTCATTTTAAAACAGTATTTTGAATTTTCAAACCCAAGAATTAATTTTGAAAACATAAGTTATATTTTATTCAAATTAAAAACTATTTTCGGGTGTTTGTATTTAATAGTATGTTTGGAAGTTTAAATTAAGTTTTAGCTTGATAAAAATGTATAAAAACTTTAATTTTATATTAAATAACCAAAAAAATTGTTGAAATTAAATTTTTACTTGATCTCAATGTAAAATGATTTTTACACTTAGATCGGGTATTTTTCTAAAAATTATTTTTCATATGTTTTGTGTTATTATATTAAACATAGTTTATTACACATATAGAATATTAATATTATAAAATTTATTACATATTTGGAATCATAATTTTAAATTTTTTTAGATTTCCCCTTTTATTTTTGGTTACATAAATAAGTTATCATGGTAAAAAGTTAAGTTATCACGGTTAATGATAAATTAGGTTTAAAGGGGGTTTAACTAAGAGATAAAGCTTAAAATTTCTCCAAAACATGTGTAAATGTGATTGGTTGAGTTTTTTTAAACAATATCACATATTATCTATAAATATTTTATTAATTGGTGCCACTTTATCATGAATGAGACATTTTAATATTTTAAAACATTGAATAATTACAAGAGTGTCACTCATCTCACTTATAAAAGGTATTGTTAATCCTCTCTTATTAACACTTCTTGAGCCACTTATACTAATAACTATTGTCATGAACTAGCCCAAGTCGACCCTGAACCGGTCACCTAGGCCAGCCTGCGACAAGTCCCAAGAGGCATTCCTGATCCTCCCGGGATAGCGACAAGCACCGAGGGCATAAATAGAGTACACAAGTGAATTATTTCACCCAAATATAAACAATCAAACAAATAGAGAAAAGAAATGGATAGCCCAAAATACATTTACATAAAAATTGAATTGAACATTATTTGTACAAGAAACTCAAAGTATAACTAAACCAATAACTCAACTGACCAAACCTAATAACCAACTAACTCCATGCGACCCCTCTGGTCACTCTCCAACACAATGATCACATGTCACCCAAGGTGGTTGAACTCAAGCTAAAACCTGTACAAGGGCTAAAAACCGAAGAAGACTATAGGTGTGAGTATTAAAACTCGGTAGGTTAGCCCGATATTCTATTCATAATGCACATCCTTTAAAATAAAATAAACATCAATTTCAAGTTTTAAATACAAGATATAGAGGTATGTTTTCCAAATGAGGTCCCATGCTATAAAAATATTACCAGACAAAAACTTTTATGTTTTATAAACAAGAATGCTAGTAACAATTTTCAAAGAGGTGCAGCTTCAAAATGAAAATAGTTTTCAAGAGGGATGATTTAAAGAGTGTACACTTTTAAATAAATCACACAAACTACTGAATTTACCAACCAAACACACCATATGCCGATGATGAGTACAAAATATCCAATGATCACAACTCACGGGAACACCCCTAGGCACTAATTAGTTGTGAGCCCCAGGTACCTCGTATCTCAGTGAAAGTAAACATAATAAATATATGTTCTTGTGAACATGAGACAATAGTTGAGAGAATACCCATAACCTAGTGGTCCTCCCTGTACAGGACCACCAAAAATCTCCCACAAAAACCTACAAACCCAATTTAATAGGATTACAACATGAATATATAAACCACCCACTCCCTAACGGAGGGGACAAGAATTGGGCCAACACTTTCAGCATGGATCCAGACCCCCACCACTCAGGGAGGGGAGGGAAGGGGACCCAATAATTATTCCACTAAAACCATAAAATAAACAAAGGAACTACCCAACACTCTCCAATTATGAACATGTAACACCAAGACCACACCTGATTTTCACAGGCGGTCCACACAGGAACATCGATCGAAAACCCATATACATGAAGGCATAACCATAGACAGTGTATGAGGGGTAAGTCCACCATGCTTGTTGCGAAAAAGGAAAATTCACAGTAATGAAGAACCACAATAGATACATAGAAACTACCATACCACAATGGTGGAGGTAAAAGCCTGTTCAAGCTCCCCACACCTCTAGAGATTTTCAGACTGCGTGAAAAGCTTCACTCCGAGGCCTATGGCTGGAGCCCTGATTCTTGAAGAATCTGTTGCACTATAGTCAGGTGTTAAGGATCACACCACTCAAAAAACTCACTTTATCAACAAAACACCTTCATATAAATAGGAACTCATAGATACATATCAAAATTCTATCTCACTCTGAACGAGGAGTAGAATGTAAAAGGAATATGGAGAAACACATCAACATCACCGAACACAACTTCTATGTCCAAAATAATTATCATGACCTGGAAGCACTTTAAATCAATCAAAAATAGCTCTCTATTCCAACTAACGGGCTGATGAGTCATCCTAAGTAGTGGATTTAACATTTGAAATGAATACTTAGGTTGATCAACAGGAAATATTTCCAACGGAGAACTATCCATGGCCACATCAAAACATCCAACACATCTTTATAAACCCAATGAACATTACTCCAAAACCGAGCCACCAACAAGATATCATCTCAAGATAAAACAAGAGTATGGCTTCTAGATCACAAGGAAGCTTACTGAATAAACAAATATTCTAAGACATAGAAAAAACTATCCACACAAACATTGGTTTATAAACAAAGGCCATAATTTTTTAGCTCAAAACACTTTTGAAAAAAAAAACTAATTTGGTGGGTTTCCACATTCACCAATGGTGTTTCATCAAGTCTCACCCACATGCACATTTCCATGCCACTCAGGCACCCAACCACCATTCCATATAGGCCATGCTTCTAGATATCAGTAAAACCATGCATGTGAGCACCCATGAAAACACCAAAGGCTAAAACAAAACAACATCATTCCAAAAAAATCATGTACCTTCCAAAGGAACACAAACCACCAAGTCAAAAACCCTTTTTAGATTTTACAAAACAAACCACACTTCATCAAGATCATTTTCTTAAAAAACGTACCCCTTTTAATTTTTAACAACTTTTAAAACAACCAAGATACTCCAAATAACCTCTTCCCATTTTCTAAAATTCAGCAAGATATATTTTCATAATCAGATGTCCATTGAGACCAATACCCTTTCTAGGAAAACACCAACCACTCAAAACCAATTTCCAAAACTAATTTATCATATTAAAACACTTTTCAACATCCAAAAACACCAAATTTAAAACAAATATTCAGAATCACCTTAAAATGATTCACACTTTCAAAACATTTTATTCCAACAAACCACAAGTTTAGATTGGGTAAAATCCAATCCCGTTAAATCATTTCCACTTCCTCCCAAAACATTGTTTCACAAAAAGAACAACCTTTCAAAACCATTATTATATTTAATTTTTGAAAATCCCTTTTCCACTTTTCAAAAACCAACCACTCCTTTAAAACTCATTTTTACAATTCTCACACAAGGATTTTCAAAACAAAAAATTAGAATTCAAGAAAGATCCAAGAGACCCAAAAAAAGAACCAGTGTCGGTGGGTGACTTGACCATATGGTTGGCGGACATATGTCAAACACAACACCAACACGGAGAGACTTATTAGGACCATTCCCCAGCTCCACATGGCTTTCCAAGACCTAAGAGCTCATAGAGGCCATTAGTCAGACTCCCCTTGTCATATCCCAACATCAAACAATCAACAAGAACAAAAGACACTAATAAAACAGTACTTCTCATGGAAACCTGAGAATCAGAATGAGAAAGAGTTTGTGATGATATTCCTACACTTTCCCCTCAATTCCTAACAATACTACTAAATCTAACTTGACTTCACCTAAATAAAAAGGTCTCTCAAAAAATAAAGGTCTGCTAAAAGTCGACTCCCTTTGATACTATTTTGTCACGAACCATCCCGAGTCGACCCTGAACCAGTCACCTAGGCCAGCCCACGACAAGTCCCGAGAGGCATTCCCGATCCTCCTGGGATGGAAACAAGCACCGAGGGAATCAATAGAGTACATGAGGGAATAATTTCTCCCAAATATAAACAATCAAACAAACTGCGGAAATAAATAGACAGCCCAAAATACATTTACATAAAAATTGAACTGAACATTATTTGTACAAAAAACTAAAAGTATAACTAAAACAACAACTAAACTTACCAAACTTGATAACCAAATAACTACATGTGACCCCTTTGGTCACTCTCCAATACAATGATCACACATCTCCTAAGGTGATTGAACTCAAGTTGAAACCTGCACAAGGGCTAAAAACCGAAGAAGACTATAGGCGTGAGTATTAAAACTCAATAGGTTAGCCCGATATTCTATTCCCAATGCACATCCTTTAAAATAAAAGAAACATCAATTTCAAGTTTTAAATACAATACATAGAGGTATGTTTTCCAAATGAGGTCCCATGACATAAAAAAATTACCAGACAAAAACTTGCATGTTTTATAAACAAGAATGCTAGTAACAATTTTCAAAGAGATGCACCTTAAAAATAAAAAAAAAGTTTTCAAGAGGGCTGCTTTAAAGAATGTACAATTTTAAATAAATCACACACACCACTGAATTTACAAACCAAACACACTGTATGCCGATGGTGAGTACAAAATATCTAATGATCACAACTCACGGGAACACCCCTAATAACTAGTTAGTTGTGAGCCCCAGGTACCTCGTATCTCGGTGAAAGTAGCCATAATAAATATATGTTCTCATGCACACAAGCAACTAGTAGAGAGAATACCCATAACCTAGTGGTACTCCAACAAAATCATCATCTTAGTTTAGTTAGTGTTTTCATCGTCAATCTTGCTACGTGAAACAGGTGCCAAACCCCAAGGGATCACTAGCATACTAGTACACGTCTGCCCACCTAGATACTCGGGATTCCATTTAGGGATCAATCAAGTTACACATATTATCAAATACACTTTTCACATAAAAATTCCATTACCATGCTATAAACATACAAAAATCCTGCAAATATGCTTCACATTTCTTTCACGAATCAATAAACCCCTAAAAAGTTTCGTAAAATAATTTCAAGGAGTATAACGAGGACTTGCACATAAAATTCATTCAAAAAAGCTCTTTTAAGGCAAAAAAATCATCAATAACATAAAAAAAAGATTTAGAATCCCCAAAACCAATAAAATAAATCAATTTCATGGACAATAAAATTTCCCCAAAAGATAGAACATGAAATACACATGGAAACCATTTTTAAAAAAAATGTCAAACGAGCCTTTAAGCCTTTCTCAAAACTAACATTTGACAAAGGTATGCATTTAAATTTTATTAAGGAGTTTTATACACACCATTTATAGTATAAAACCATATTCATAAATCCCTTAAAACACTTAGGTTACATATTCAAAACACAACCATTTTCATAAGGATGTGAAACGGGCCATTTTCCAGCAACTCGGGCCAAAATATGTTGTAAACCAAAACCAATTTGTTTGTAAAACCAAATAAAAATTGGAAATACATATAAGGACCAAAAAATAACATTTTTAATTCTTAAAATTTATTTTTAAATCCAAACAAATAATTTTTAAATCAAACTCAACACATAAAATCCAACCGGACAATTTACCGAACACATGACATGCCCTTTTAAACAAAACAATTTATTTTAAGCACTTCAAAAGGAATAAAACACCAATTGAATGCAATATTGTATAAAATATACTGTAAAATATTCAAAATACCATAAAAAAGGTTCTAAAATTCACAAAATAGTTGTTAAAGATAGTGGAACATTTAAACAAACACTTGGTGTGCACTTTTATGACAAAACAATACTACCTTTCACAAAACAAGGCGTAAACAACCATTTTTCATACCAATAAAATTATCCAAAGGATTAAAAAAAATAAAAATATATTTAAAATGTTAAAAATAATAAAATGATGAAAATTAAATGATAAATTCATGTTAAAAGGATATCCTACCTCAAATCTTTGGCGTAATAGAAACGCACATCCAATATCACCATCTGAGGGTTTACAAACCCTAAACCTATGACGACCAGACCCAAATGAAAAAAAACCTCATAAAAAATAATTTTATAATATAACCATAGGTCTACCATGACTATTTGAGATTATAAAACCAAGAAATAATGAGAGGAGGAAGAAGAGGGAGGAGAAAGGAGAAGAAATCTCACCTTTTCAACTAGAAAAATATTCATCTTCCATTAGATCTGAAACCTTAGAGAAAATGGAATGTCTTTTAACTTTCTGGAGAGGATCCTAAGGTTTGGAAGAACTGGGTAAATAATATTTGTGGGAAAAATAGTACGAATTGAATGATTTATGTATGAAACAATTTACCATATAAATTCTGGATGATTTGAAGAAACCTGAGACATTTCTCCCTAATATGAGATTTAAATGAGCTCCAAAGAGGTAAAATATATAATTTGGGTGAGTATAGGTATTTTTTATTCAAGTGGGAGGTGGAATAATGGAAAAATATTAAAAAATGAAATATATATAAATGAAACAAATTGTTTTTTTTTAAACTGGAAATGGGCACATGGGCAGGCCCAATACCTAAATAAGTAACCCAAATTCCCCATGATTATGAATTATTAAGGGTTACAAAAGGATATGGTGGTTTTAATATGTCATTGAAGGAAATTTATGTTGTTTAATGGGTGAAACATGTTTAAAAACAAAGGATTTATAAAAGAAATAAATTTGGTTTTTAAAACTGGAAATGGGCTCACGGTTGGCCCAAATCATGAAGTAACCACCCTCTCTCCAAAAACTCCTAAACAAGCAATGGGGAACCCAAATTAGGGTGATTAGAAATATATTTTAGTTCATAACTCAAAATTAATCTTACCAAACACCTAAGAAAAGGATCTTTATTTTTAATGAACCGGATCAAAACCATGACATGAAAAGAAAAAAAATCGGGTGTGACAACTACCTAACCAAATACCTTCCAAAAATTCATACACGTTACCTATAGGACATTTTATCATAAAAATACCAAAACTATAAGGATTAATGTGTAATGAAAAGGTGGTTTTCCAAATAAGAGGTACAACTCTTAACCATGTGTTTTCATTTTATTTCTTCTTCTACCTCCTTAAAATATTATATTACCATGCTCATAAAATAACATAATTATCTTACATATAATAAAATTTTATTATTCTAGATTCATAACCCCTTTTAATATCCTTTTACAACCTATGGTAAATGAAAACATCATTTTTGTATACGTTTGGACTACCACCTCCATGAAGAGATGTGTTTTGTTTTTCATCATCGGATCATATTTATGGTTGAAATGATAGATAAAATAAATATATATATGTTATTTATGAAATAATTATGATTCTATAAATATAAAATATAACTTACCATATTACTCATGTCTTATATTGGAAATTGACAATGTCGCTCGTGCATACATGTGGAATACCACCTCCATGAAGTGATATAATTCATTTTCCATTACCACATCACATAGATGGTCATAAGGATGGAACTAATGAATAAATATTACTTTTATAACATATTTATTATTATAAAAAAATTAATATAGTATATACTTTATTCCTTTTCAGACATTTATAAAAATGAAAATGTCGTTCATTCATTCATACGAACAACTATCTCTATGAAACAATGTGGATCATTTTTCATGATCACCTTACATGGTTGGTTTTAAAAGTGAATATAATGTATAAATATGAAAATTATAACATATTTAAGATTTTTTAGTTATTTTAACTATAATAAATTTTTACAGGGTCAATACATTGATGTTATTTTGAGGCTATAAACCAAACGACCCAAACAAGTCCAATGTGAACTCAACCATTTTAGTAACTAAATAAAACATCTTAAAAAATTAAATAAAGAGAATAATTATAATGGAATGAACATGAAAATGGTTTTAAAACAAGTAAAAAAACTAATATAATTTTATTATTTTGGATTTAGAGAGTTTATGAAGCTTAATGAGACTTAAGGTGAGGGCCTTTCTTTTAAAAATATTGTTTAAATTTTTCCTTCCAAGTCTTTTTCCTCTATATCCATGTTCTTTGAAATGTTTTCAAGAATATTATTATTTATTCTTAAATGGTTTCTAAAATTAATTTTTACCATATTTTAATTTATTTAGAAAGGATTAAAAATTAATCATTTTAACATTTTTTATATAGTTTATTTTCAACTTTTTTTATAAAATTGAAAAAGAATATTTTTAACATATACATATTGGAAAACTTTTCCAGCCATCATAGTTGTTATTCGTTATCAAGATTAAATTAAAATTTTACATGGTTGTTTTCAAAGAAAATATTTTTCTCAATATTATAGAAATTTTTATTTTAAAAAAGTTTTTCTAAGAAAATAGAAATTTTTCACGTCTTTATGAGATATTTGAAAGTGTTTTTATTAAGGGTTCAAATGAGTTTTTCAAGGGTTTATGATGAAAAATTGAAAGCATAAAATTTTTTGCTCATGATATGGTACATTATTATTATATATGATTATGGCTGAGCCCAATATAGCTCATTATTATGGGTTATCTTGATATAGATCTCTAATTCATTAGGTAATGAATTATCTTCAAAGATAAAAAAAAATTGGGAGATAATCGAGTAAGTTACTCTTATGGAATTAACTACGCTTCAGTTATTATGACACAAGTTAAAAATGAGTGAACATAGATTATTAATATTATTCTATGATATACCTATATTATACTTGTAATAAAATGTTTTTTATGGAAATGTTTTTATTTCATGAGGTAAGGAAATATTAAAGGTGAAAAGTTTGTTTTTCAAAGAAATGTTTTCATAATTTTCTATGTTCCTTGGGATACCTTCCTGGTTTTTCTTATGGTTTATAATGGTTTTAAAAATTTTTCCTTGATTAAATATTGTTTTTCACATGTGTAAATATTTTAATTATGTACTCAAAGTTTTATTGTTAAAAGGGTAAAAGACTTCATGTATTTTCATGTTTTTCACTAGGCTACTGGGATTCATTTATTTTTATATCCCTTACTAAGCTTTATTTTTATCATCCCACATTGTTAAAAAAATTTCAAAGTATCTAAGGATGATTATAAATTTTATCAAGTTCAATATTTACACTATGATGACTCATATTAAAAAAATATAAAGTGTATTTAATAAAATAGGGGTGTAAACTTAATATTGTGTTTTTTTGGGGAAATGTACACTTTGTGGAAGTGTCCATTTTTTTAAGAAATTTTTTTATCTAATTATCTAAAACCCCAAAAATAAAATATAATGGGAATATAAAAATGTGAAAACATTTCTATTAAACTCATATTTATGGTTTTTTTATGTCACAAGTTGTTATTCTACATGTCTAGTCACAATGTGGCCATGAGGGTCACATCGTAATGCCTCCTCACTAATCCACATTGAGGTGTGACCTTCCTTACTGCAATGTAATCATCCCCCAAAAGGAATAGGGGTCAATTACACCATGGTCCACCCTCATGGAATGGCACCTCTGGGCCATGGTGTGTCCCCTTTGGGTTATATTGTGAGCCTCTTCTACTTGTGCCACGTTGTAGTATGGCCCCTGGGTTACGACAAAACTCCCTTAAAAAGGGTATAAAAACCATCCCCAATGATCTCCTTAATAGGTTGGCCCCTATGTTCCACACTATAAGGCATCCACCCCATATGATCCCCATGATGTATCCTCCCACCATTTCATTATGTCCTCCCTAGATTCATGCCTCCATGTTGTGGAGCCCCTATCGCACTATGGCCTCCCTACATATGGTTTTTTACTTATCCAAAAACCTATAAAAATTATTACATGCCATAAATATCTAGGCTATGGTGTGGTTTATCAACCAAACCCCTTACATGGTATGGAACCCTCCTCTATGGTGTGACTTCTATGTACAAGTTTTTTTCCTTGGAAAAAAACCACACAAGCACTCACCACACCGTGGCATCCACTGGTCACAACGTGACCTACCCCATGCAAAAAAATTCAGCAAAGGGTTCACCCTAGACCCACATAGATGTTCACTCAAATGACTAAAACATCTCTTGGGAATCTAATAACATCTAAAAACATCTTCTACATATGTTCCAAATCTTGGAATTATTATTCACATAACTCCCCCCGCTCTAGAACTAGAATTAAAATTCTCTCTAAATTTCACAACCTGTATCAATGTGGGTTATTAAACTCATAAACATTCTTAATATATTGTAGCAATGGGCAATAGGAGATTTTCAAATATCCTCATATTGAACCATGATGATGAACAACTCCAACTATGGGGTGTGATAATGAAAAGGGACTCTCTTTGTATTCTCTCTCGAAAAAAAACTAAGAAGGAAGTTGTCATTGCTCTTCTATTTTGGTAAACCAAAACCCCTAAAAACAATGTAGCTCAAGACAATCGAACTACCCAAATGAAGGGTGCTCCTAAATTGAATGGGTGCACAAAATAATGATAGGAGTAGTGAATGATCATATAATCATAGGGGATTCATGCATTGAGGGACATGCATGTGACCATGAATGAAAAGAGCCAATAGGTGAAAATTTTCACAATAAATGGAGGTACACATGGACAGCTTTAATTGGCTAACCAGGGAACATGTGAACATAATACATAAACTACTATGATAAAACAAAAAAAGGAAAATTGGGAAGCCACATGGTTAGGTATATAATAACAGGCTTGGTTCTATGTGCTTTGTAGGCTAACCTACTTATATGGTGTGGTTCAAGCATGGGTTTTTTTATCATTTTTAAAATAACAAAAAATGATTATTTTAAACATAGGTCATAACTATGAAACTTTACCCACAAATTCATGGGTTGGATCATGGGATCATGATATTTAACTTAATTTTTTGAAACCTGTTTTCCAAACATCCCCTCAATATGACCCCGCACAGCACTATCCCCTATGATCATGCATCATCCCCCTCGATTTAGTCACCCAACCTTTCCCCTCTCAGTCTCATCATTGTGAAATTATCCTCACCCATGTCATGTATATCACTATCCTTATCCATAACACCTCAATCCCCTCCCCTCTCACTCACTTCCACATCACATATCTTCCCATGCCACACATCACATTTTCTCTTCCCCTTCTTAATATCCCTACCCACCCAATGATGCTCTTTCCATGTTCAATTGAAACTGACATCATCTAACTTCCCTTCCTCTTCAGATACCAAATTTGATGCTCTCCTTGAATTTTAATGATGGATTCATGATGTTTATGTTATATTTCCTCATTCCTTATAAACCCTCACTTTTTGGTTTCATGATATTGTTGATCGCCCAAATACACATCCAATTCACCAATGTCGATTGGTTGTCATCTAAGCTACTTGAGAAAATATTTAAGGTTTTCATATCCCATATTACCCTCACCCTTGTTCTACCATGTTCCCCTTATTTTTTCATGTTCCAATAAATATATATTAATTATATTTTTTAATTGGTAAAATATACTAATCATGATAATTCCTAACCCATGCTAAAAATGAGATGGGGTTTTAAAATTTAGCATGTATATATAATAGGTCAAAATAATCAAGATCGAAATAGGCCCAAAATCATATGATCCTGACCTATTCGAGTATCAAACAGTTGTTTTACATGCCTATGAAAGATACAAAGGAATCAATGGACCATAGAAATCCATTTAGTGGGGCATACATAAACAAGGGAGAATTTGGGTCAGTATAAGAAAAGAGGCAAGGACAGGCCCACATGATTAAGGCCTTACACATTAACATAATTCCATCATATAGAATATGTAAATAAAATATGTTTATGAAATTTTTATGAAATATTATTTAATAGATTTCATAATTATGAAAATAATGATTTTGACTCCTCACTTCCCAACCAAGACTTCTTAATTGCCCAACCTTTTACATGGTCAAATCTTATATTCTAATTTTTGGATTTTATATGATTATTATTAACCTTAACCATTGGATCAAATCACATGTACTCTATATATATGGAGATATGATTAATTAAATGTGATGATTTTTAGTGTTCTACATTGTGTTCTATCTAATTTTTATCTTTCACTTATTTTTTCCATTTTTCAACATCATCATCATATGAATATTCTACACACATTTCATTAATAATACGCATTCCCTACAATCTATCACATATTTTAAATTTTTTAAATTCTTCATGATTTCAATCAAGGCTTGGTTGGTTTCACAATATGATATAAGCATGATCGTCTTCTTCACATTGTGTATCATGGTGACGTTGCCTCCATTTTTATCATTGACTTAGATAATTCTTACATGAAAAGGGTGAGTCTTATTTTCTATATCATATATTATTATATTAATTTCCCCCTCTCGATGACATTAAAAAACATAGGAATTATTTTATTGATATTTAATCATGAGAAAAATAATGATCTCTTAAAGATCAGTAAATACTCATGACTGTCAAATTACACTCCATTCCTATAAGTGAATGTTATTGGTTATTATTGAGTCTGTTTCAATAATCAATTTCTTCAATATCGAGAAAAACATCATTCAAGAAATAAAAGATAATGTGACACCATTGGAAGTGGTGGATTTATTGTACACCAAAGTTCCAAAGTTAAGTATGTTAATCATGTAATAAACCATGAAATTTGAAATCTCTAATTTCATTGTACACCCTGAAGGTGTTGAGATTGATTATGATGTATAAATTTTCATGATAGAGATGATATTTACTTTAAATATTTTTAATTATTATATTATTTTATTTATTTAATCTTTTATTTTATTTATTATAAAATATTTGAATTAAATTAAGTGTTCATGAAGAAAAAAATAAATATATTTTATTGATATTCATCCCCTAGAGTGGATGAAAATGAAAAATTGAATATTCATGCTATTATCTTGGAGACATCATAAAACCTAAACAAATAATTTTATTCTATTATCTAATGTGAATGATAATATTTATTAAAACAATTCAATTCATTCACTAAAATGAATTAAAATATACATTATATTATTTTAATTCATGTTCAGGGTGAATATTATATTTTTCAAATGATCATTTTACCTTATTTTTTATAATAATAAAAATTATAACCACCAGAATTGGTTCGATGACATTACGTATTTAAGGTGAAAAATGAATTTTATTAATATTTATAAAAAATGGAATCCCTAAAGGATAATATAAAAATAGTGTCTTTTTAAATTATGTTAAAAAATATCTTTATTTATCAATAATTTCTCTTATAGCAGCAATATCGAAGAAAAAATTATTAGTATTTATTATGTACATATGAATTTTCAATATCATTTTGTGTCGATTTTATCTCCTGAAGTGGATATTATTATTCTTATAGTTCATATAAGAGATGATAGAATTATATAGATTTGATAATATAATATATTTTATGAAAATAATTTTACCACTTGAATTGGTTAAAAAATGGTCATCATGATAAATAAAATTAGTATGCTAGATGATCATTATTGATAAATAATGAATTATCATTCAAAAATCATGATATCTAATGAATAAATTCAATCTCTGATGTGAATTTAATTTCAATTAAATTATTTCATTCCTTGAATATAATGAAATTATTCATGAAAAAACTGATATGATTTGTGTTACTCGTACTTCAAATTTTATCATGAATATTTTAGAGTTGATGAAATTTGATCAAATACGTTTGGTAAAGTGAATGTTGTTATAAAATTATTCTATAAATTATAAATTTTAATGGTGATGAAGTGTGTGTTTTGAATCAATAATATTCTTCCATATTTCTTATTCACTATATTTATGAACCTTTAAAAAGTGGGTGCTCCTCTCCCTGGTAGATATATTTTAAAACCTTTGAGAAGATGTTTCAAAACATAAAAAATAATTCTCTAAATGATGATTCTAACCCATTATTATTATATTATATTGATAAATATGAAAATGCATAATATAAAGATACTGAAGATCTAATATTTTTTGATCTTGAAGAAAAAATTTGTAAATATTATTTTAATTAAATACTTTAAAATCACTCATATATTCTTATTATTAATCAAAACTATTTTAGAGTTAGTATATTATCATGTAAGTATATTTATCGATGGTGGAAATTAATCAAAGGCTTCATAAGTGATAATATATTCCTACCTAGTAGTATAAAAAATAATTATTATTTATTATATATGAAGTCACAATGATATATATTAAACATCAATGATATTCTTGAAAATAAATATTAGAAAAATTCACTGGATGAAGATGGTGTTAAATACCTATATATATATAAATCATTCAAAATAGATAAAAAATTATTCTAAATAATTTTTCATGTATAATTGAATCAATAATGATAAACCTGATGTTTACAAATCCTCATACATTAAACCCATGACATGATCACTTAGGTCATAATGGATCAATTAAAATAAAAAATATCGATACAAGTATTCATGAATATCAATTTATTGATAAAATAGTAAACATCCATTAGGGGTAGAATGATGAATTTATTTAATGTATGTATGTGTACTAAATTATCATTTATAAGAAAATTATTCATTCAAATTGTGTTATTATGAGTTATATATAGGATATGTGTACTAAAATGTATATATATGTTGCACCTAGTTTAATACAGGCATAATACATGTATTTTAAACCTATTTTTCATGTGGTTTCATTTCAGTTATTAATCCATTATGAATTTATTGAATGTCTTTAATATTTAATGAATGGGATTCAATGAATTAATGACAATCGGAATAAATTTATATGAATACATTGATTATGGATGATGTATTTCACTAAATGAAACACATCATGGGTGGTTATATAAAGGGATGGGATCCCTCCTGCTATGATTATATGATTATTTGTAAGCCTCTCCATACTCTCTTTCTTCCCATAGCATTTTCATCACCTTCGGTAAAGATTCCAACACCTATTCAAGTGTATGGGAATTATCTTATTGAGATTAGGATCCAGTAGTCGGTGTAATCCCCTCTAAGGTATGATGTTTTTTTCTACTGCTACAATGATCTTCCTCAATCATTCTCCCTGCATAAAGGAAGAAGAAATCTGGTACAATCAAGAACCAAGTATGTTATATGTTTCATGTATTTATTTATGATGTGTGTTTCTTCTCTTTGAGGATAGTTCATGCATGTTTGTGTATTCTTATGTTGTCAAAAGATAATGTGATGATCCTTGAAAACCCAATAGTTATATAAAAATGAGCTTCATCATCAGATCAACATGTGTTTATCTCTATTTATGAAAAAACATGATATATTCTACGTTATTGGTTTTTCTTTGCCTGATATTTTTATATGATAATAATATGAAATAAATGATTTAATTAGTCAAAAATGATCAAATTAATCTATTAAAATTAATGGAAGAAAATTTTTCTTTAAGTTTTAATCATATTTAAATAACTGATTTTCAAAACTGTAAATGGGTTTACAAAAATAATTAACCTTACATGAGATCTTCACGTTAAAGGTAATCACATATTTACCCTTACCCGGGTGATTCATGTAATGGTAAAATCCATTTACCCTTATGAAAAGTGTTTTAATAATGGTCAAGGAAGATTACTCTTATACAAATTGTTTGTGTGAGGGTGATGGAAAATTACCCTTATGCGGAATTAGGATTCTGCATAAGGGTACATGGAAAATTTCAAAAAAAAATAAGTTTTGAAAATTTTTCTTATGGTTTATAAAATGTTTATAATTCATAGAAAATGTTATTTAGGGGATATTTTAATTTATAAAAGTTTTATAAATTAATTTATTATGAATTTTTTATAATTAATTATATAAATGTTTATAAATCATTTATCGATAAAATATTCCAAATATTAAATGTTCATTTTTAAAATAACTTTTACCAAATTAATTGGTATGCCATGTGATCTAGAAATGAAATTTTTATGTAGAAATAATAAGGGGTAATTTATAAAGGTTTATAAATTTTAAAATATTTTTAAAATATAAAGAATTTTATATTTAAAATGAAGTTTTTCAAAATAAAATAAGCCTTATTTTGAGTAATTATCAAAAAAAATTGGTAAATAAATAAATTTTTTATTTATAAATAGAATTTAATTGAAACTTAAATTTTATTATTTATAAATTTGTTATATATATTATATATTTGGGGGCACAATTATAGCAGAGCACACACACAGCTCACAAGCATAGGCCGAAAAGGCAGGTCATAGCCCCCCTAAGGGATAGTTCACCCATCAAGCTTATATTTATTTATATTTAAATCTTACATGCCCTAGTACATATAAAGTCCCAAAGTCCCAATTTTTTAACTAGATCATAGGTCCCACACCTATAACCAGTGAAGACATATGCCTCCGTCACTTTTTTATTTGTTAGTTGTTGCCCTACCCTCCGATGTTTCCCTAGCCACATCGTCGCCAACACCCATCACCAATAATAGAGGAAACTGCCATATCACCCTAATCTACATCAGTCCCCCTCCAAACCTCAATGTTAAGCCACTCCATCCAACTACCTTTTACCTATGCTCTGGTCGTGCATGCCTGAGTCGTCGTCATCGAATGCTATTGGTGGATCATCTGCGTCGGGTCGGGACTTTATGAAAATTTTATTACAAATATTTTTTTTAATATTAAAGATTTAATATTAAGAATATAATTTTCATGTAAATATGGTTTATAAATTTTATAAATCATAATAAAGGGTATTAAAACCTTTTTACCTAAAATTATATGACTTCTTTATAATATTTAAATAAAGTTTTTATTTAATGATTGTAAAATTATTTATAAAAGACTTTATAAACCTCATAAATAAGGTCAAAATATAAAAGGTTTTTATATTTATAATTATTAATTTTTCATAATCAATTAATTTGAAAATGTTTAAATTAAAAATGGGTCTTATTTAATGATATTATTTAAACTACATCAAAAAGGTTTTTGATTATTGATTTAATCAAAGGTTTAAATAATAAATTGAAATTTCATATAATAAATAATATTAAAGAGTTCATATTGGATTGAGTATAAAGGATTTTATATTCAAAATTATAGAATGTATATAGTTTTAGCTAATTTATAAAAGGTTATATGGTTAGTTTTTATTTATGAATATCTTATAAATGGTAATCTTGTGTTTAAATATTTAAATTATTCATTTATTTAAAGTTTATTCCCTAATTTATTCATAGTTATAAATTTATTATATTATAAATGTGTATTCTTTAGTTTAATTGATAAACTAATTTTATGTGATAGATCATTGCATTACATACCAGGTACAACTCCATAAAATTTTGTTTTCATCTACCTTGACCTCAGTTTGTAATTAAATTTATTATATTGAATTTAGTTGTAGGGAATAGTTTGTGTGTATTAGGTGTTAGAGATAAATTTAATTTAATTATTTATTATGTAAACTCTCCTCATGTATAGGGGCTTAGGGTTCAACCACCTACCAACTAGGAGAATTATGTCTTATTCTAGAAAGGTGAATGGGGTTGGCTATCTAATGCTTTGGGCTTAATCATGTAGAGATTATAAATTCCATGTTTCTCTATGACTTTATATAAAGAGATCATATAATTTATGCATATTATGCATTAAAATATATATTAATATGTTTGATTTCTATTTTTCAGTGAGTAACACATATTATTGGTTGTGTAAAGAGTTGCGTGTTAATGTGGTGTGAAAACATTAATTTAGTGGATGAAATGGGATTTCAAAAACTAAATTGTTAGATGCCTGAATACACAAAAGGGAATAAAACATGAGAAATAATGATTATATAAGATGTAATAATTATGAATTTAATATTCATATGATGTATATTAAATTAGTGAGTCTTTAAAAAGAAGAACCTTTAAATACTAAGTATGAGATTCTTTCCAAAACATCACTTTTCAAGACCTCGACCATCCAACTAAGTAGTTTAATTATTAACCAGGTTCCCCTAGATTATCTTGTGTAAGGAAAGAAAGTAATAAGTAACTCTAGATTTTCATGTCAGATAGTTTTTTGATTAACCAGATCCTACTGGATTATTCAGTGTTAACTTGTTTTTGGAATTTTATTTAGGTTACACTAGTTAGGGAATCTTAATGGTTAGGATACTAGAGAAATAGAGTTGAGTATACCCATATGATGGATTTGGATAAATATTTGTCTTTTCAACTATTCAAGAATCACAACTGTTGTGATTGGGATGATTCTTTTTCTAAATAACTAAGTGGTGGGATGAATGTTATATTAGACTCATTACATAGTGAAATATGGATCTTAGGTCACTAAATATATATAATGTACAGGGTCATAAATTTTAGTGGGAGGAATATCATTAAAATTCATTAATGGAAAGATATAATATATAATATTCATATGATAAAAAATTAGATAAATCATCATCATAATCAATCTAAAAATTAATCCTTGAAATTAGAATTTTAAAGTAAGAAACTTCTAATACTAGTAGATTAAGGAAATTTTCTTGAGTAAGAAAAATATTTTATATGTTAGAGTAGTTCCTTCCTGAGTTACCAAGTGTCAATGTTGTTCAAAATTAAAATCAAGATGTTTATGGAGGAATGAAATTATTTATTTAAGGTTTTAAAGTCAATATATACTAATTTAACTAAGAAATTATAGTCTCATATACTCAATATGATTGGGCATGTCAATAATATTCAATATGATTAAATATGCTTGGAGAAAGTGAATAATTCCTATAAATATTATTCTAGTTAAGGAATCCATTCAATTTTTCATCTATGTAAATATTATAAAAAGTTTAATTATTTCAATAAAAAATTTACTTGATATTTTCAAGCTTTGAGAATATATAAACTATGAACATGATGTCTGAGTTCTGGTACTATACAGACATTATAAGGCAGTAAAAGTTCAAACCGAAAGAAGGTAGTTAATTATAAATTATAATAATGTTTATTTAAGTAACTAGATAAGGTCATTGAAACCTAGGGTTGTCAAGAAGGAATAATAATTCCATATGAAGGGATTATAAAAAACCTGAAGGAGTTTTAAGAAACTTCATGGAATGTCCATGTCAGGTTTTAATGGTGATGATACTATTATTTGGGAGCCTGTTTCAAATAGGAATCTCTCCTCAAATACTTTCTATCAAGAGGATGTGCAGGGGAAGCCTACTATATGGGAAAAGGTTATGAGAAAAGTTTGGATACCTGCTTCTAAATTCTCCCTTATATGGAGGGTAATTTACTCCAAGCTCCCTACTGATGATTTTTTATAGTGTGTTGGTATCAATATATGTTTGAGATGTGTTATTTTCAACCAATATATCAATTAAATTGATCACTTATTTCTAAGTTGTGTCACGGCCACTGCTCTATGGACAGTTGTTGCTGATTTTTTCAAAACCAAAATCCCTTGTATAGCAAAAATCCAGGAGCACTTGTATGCTTGTATCAAGTAGACTCTCTCTCAATATCTACTAAATATATTTCTTGTGGCTTGTTCTGAAATCATACATGTCATTTATACTAGTATAAACACATTGGTTCATGGTGGAACTACTTTCATCCTACAGTCGGATTTCGAGAGTGTCCTTACTGTTGTGAAACATGAAAATGACATCTAAAATGGGTATTGCGACAACTCAATATGTGATCTTATTATGATTAAGAATTTTAGAATTATAGGTAAATATAATCCTCCTTCTAGAACCTTATAATTCATATGGATCCCTCTACTTCCTGGATGGTTCAAACATAACACAGATGGAGCCTCAAGAGAAAATCTAGGTCCTTCTAGTTATGGTTTGATTTTCAAAAATGATATAGGTGAATCATTAGGATGCATCTTTGTTCTTTGTGGAATAAACACATCACTTGATTCTGAAATTTTTGGGATTATTAATTTGGTGTAAATTTCAAAGTAACGAGGCTACCTCAACTTTTGGATTGAATTTCATTCCACCACTTTTGTGCAAGCAGTCAAAAATGGCACTATTCACCTATAATGGAAGCTGACTACCAGATGGTGAAATTTCATGGACTATATTGCATCCATGAACTACATCACCATGCATAAATGTCATAAGGATAATTACTTGGTTTATGATATTTCTAATAAAGGTATCACTACTCTAGAAATTACCTGGCTCAATGATATACTTGAGGATCTTATCTCTTATTAGTAAAGGAATTATTGTAAAAAACCATTTTTTAGAATTCTGTAATTTTATTTTCATTAAATAAAGGAGGATTTTAATTTTTTTTAAATCCTTAATTCTAACCAAAAATTTATATTTTATAAGTGTTATAACCAAAAAAAATTATGCGATGTTCTTGTTGGTGCACGGTGGCCTTGCTGTGGAGGTCTGGCTTCGGTTCTAGTGACTGGTCAGGGTGAAATCGTGATGGCTTCATGCTGGTGGATCTTTCTTTGATTATTTTGTAGTTCTATTTTATAGATCTCATGGATTGATTCTTGTTTTGGTTGAATTTTTGAATCGGTGGTATGATATTTGTTCTAGTCTGTGTATTATGGTCCTACGGCTTGTAGTCTATGAGACAATTCATCCAGTTAATTGCAAGGGACGGTTTCAGAATAGGTGCAAAGTAGGGATATTTCACTGATCATGGCTATTCAAATTTTTATGTTTGATAGGGTATGGAATTTTCCATCGGTACCATGCCCATTCATCCTTTCACGGGACTGCTAGCCGAGTTGCGATGAGAAGGTGGAAGCTCGTCTTAATGATTTTGATACTAGGGAGGGGTGATTCTTTGCATCTTGATTTGGATTGTATTTGACCTTAGACATTGGACTATGGGGCTTTTTGTTTTTATATCTTTTAAGTCTTTTGGGTTCCCCCTTACCCATTAAAAGGGGACTTATCCTAATAAAAAATTAATTTTCAGTCAGTTAAAAATAAAGTTAATAATTGACAGATCTTTTAATTTTCATTCAATTGATGAAGAAAATAGTTGTTACATCGAAGATTTGAATGTATGAAAAGATCGGATGAATCTATGTAAGGTATTTGTATCTTCATCTCACTTTTCTTATATGACAAGAAATTTTTTTCATTAATAAAAGGTTATTATAAACAAAATGATATAATTAATTGTATACACATAGTTTATGATTAATTGGATTCTATAACATATTTTTAAAAGAATATATGGATAAATGTTTTATCTAGTTTGTTAAAATATGGGGAAATGTGTTTCCTCCACCCATTGGTGGTATATTTTAATAAATCCTTCTTTTCAAAAGGAAAAATATTTTAAAACACATAAAATACCATATATGATATTGATATGATAGTTTATTTTTTAAATATTATCACTAAGAAGAAATAAGTTTTATTTCCTAAACAAAAATAAGTTTGTATACCTTATAAGAATAGTGTCTAAGATACTGGTGGGTGTATGTTTGGAATTAGATAAGTTCAAAGTTAACAAATAAATATTGAGTGGTTTTTTATATTATATCCTAAAAGAGTTTAGGATATGTGATGGTAATGATGTTAATGGTTACTTTGAGTTAGCATATGAAAATTAATATCACTATTTCCTAAAGGATTATACCAATCCAAGATTAAAGTGATTTTTCACTTTATATCCTAAAAGGTTTAGGATATTGGAAATTAAATAAAAATGTAAAGAGTTTCATTTAGTTATCATAAAAAGTGAACATTGGTATTCCCTAAAGTTTTATACTAGCCAATACACAAAGTGTATCATTTCGTATCCAAAAATATTTAATATATGATGGTAAATAGAAATATAAAGAGTTTCATTAGTTACCATAATAAGTGGATATCACTGTATACTAAAAGAGTTTAGGATGTGTTGGTAAAGTGATAATATAAATAGTTACATTATTTTAAAAATATTTCATGGAAATTTTTTATGGAAAGGGTTCCAAAGATGAGATGATGTACTTAGAAAGAGTTATAAGTAAAAAAATAAATTAACATCATAAAATTTGATGTTATAAAGTTATGGATTTTGAATATAGGTTAAAAGAGTTGAAATTAAGGAATATTGTAATAGTATGGACCTTCTGGCCCATTACTTTTTGGGAATTCTAGTGGTAGATGTTTCTCGAGGAGGTTCCAAGGGTAGATAAAATAAAAGGGAGGTTTTAGCTTAAAAATCCTGATGAAAAAGGTTATGTAGTGTGGAGCTAAAGGATGTTTCATAAGGGAGTGGTTGTAGTGTAGAGTGGAAGGTTGTGGTGTGGTGGATCAGGTGAATCCTTTTCTATTCATTTTCCATTTAATTCAAGTTTATGGCATGGAGAATCTGATCATGGTGTAATGAGTGGTTGGAGGTGTTTTTAGAGTTACTGTCATTTTATGGGGCAGTTGTACCATGGATCCTTGGTTGTATAGTATCCCCTCTTGATAGATAAAGGTTATGGTGTGGAGACCCCGACTATGGAATGGAGTCCTAGGGGTCAATATTCAATGGTTCTTCTAATTTGGGCATTGTTATTCTATAGAGCATGGATACAGCACAGCCTCTTTTTGAGTGTTGATAGACTAAAATGTAGTATTCCTAGATTCCCTATGGTATTTTCCCTTTTTTCCTAATCTGAAGTGTGGGAGTAGCTAAAAAACTCAGATGTTACTTTTATCAGAATCGCTATAGAAAGTTGTCACAGGCTATATCATAGTCCTCCCTTTTTCAGTAGTTTTGCAGCATGGTTCTTTGGGTTGCGTTGTGGCCTTATTTTTTCAGTATGGGCATAAATTTTCATATACCCTCATACCCAATCACTTTCAAACATTTTCTCCCATTTCATGGGTGAACCAATTGCATCTCAAGGATATATTCTAGCCTATAATCAGTGTATTTCGACCCTGGTCTTGGAGAATCAATCCATGGTGGTTTTTGGTAAGTCCCCTTCTTAATTTTCTTCTATTTTATATCTATTTCTTCATTTGGGAGGGGTTTCTGTTAGGTAAACTAATGTTTTGATGGTTTTTTTATAAGTATATGTTTTGGAGTATTGTTTTTAGGGTGAATAAGGTGATCTTATTCATTTTGGTAATCAATGGTGGTCTTGATCTTGTTCCAAACTTGTACGGTGAATTGTAAATCTCCATTTGAGGTAGGGGGTCCTTTTTTTCTCACATAGTGTATCATGTGGAATGGGTTATGATTTTTTAGTACCTTTGGGAATATGGATTTAATTCAGCTTAATGAATATAATTAACCAATTTAATTGAAATTTAAGGGAGAAGAGTTTTAATAGAATGTTTCTACAGCTTTGATATTATTATTGATATTTTGATTTTATATGCTAAATAACTTTTAAAAAATTATGGTTTTTGAGTGATTTTTTTTCTGATTTGACATATATTGTGGAACCTTGTTTGGTATGTTTGTTGGAACCACTTTAAATGTAATTGTCTAATCATTTATATTAGGTTAATAAAATGGTTTCCCTGGAAGATTCATGCTTGTGTGAGAATGAACCTAAAATAAAGAAGTTGAATTAATGAAAATACACTTTCTAATCTAAAAAATATTATGTGTTATGTTGTAAAAATTGATATGAAGTGTGTTTGTGATATGGGGTAGATGTGTGGTAGTTTGTACGTGTTGTGGGTCGGTGATGTGAAATTATGATGTGGGTGGATGTGTTGTGGTGTAGTCATTTTGTGGGGTGATTACGTGCATTTGTGATGTTGGGATATTATGTGATGAGTTGTGTGGTCATACTATGGGGTGGTGGTGGTGGAAAAGTGGTTGTGATGTGGTTTTGGTAAGGAATAAGTGGATGTGGCTGTGAATGGTGGTTATGTGGGGCTAGTTGGATTGGCGAGGATGTTGGGTTTTATGTTTGGGTGGTGTTTTAACGTACTAGTTTCATGGGTAGTGATGGAATTAGTTAATAATGATTGAAATGGAATGGGATGGTTTGTTTAATGGGGTGTAATTGGATAATAAATGAATTAAAAATGGTAAGTGTGGTTAAATATGGTTGATATTTAATGTCAAATTAAATGGAATAAATAATGGAATTACTTGGATGATCTAAATTGAATTGGTTGGTAATTTGAAATATAGAAATTGGCTAAAATTGAGAAAGAATATGAAAATTGGATTGTGTATTATGCCTTGTTGTGTGGAGTTTTCCATTTATTAGTGGCAGTGAAAGTAATAGTGTTGTGAGGTTGGGTGGTGATGTTGTAAGTTGGTTAGTGATTTATTGTGAACCCATAGGTTGGGATTGTGTGTGGATTTATATATATACCATGTATGTTTCTTATGATTTTCTATACACACCCCACCTGTATCGACCACCATGTATCGACACCCATATATTTGGGGGGTCCCAACATCCTGGTGGTGAGGATGGATGGCTAGATACCCACTCTTTCTCACTCTCTCTTCCCGGTGATGATCATGTATATAGGCTATGATGGTCGGGAGTCAAAAGTGAACTATATTGATGTTTAATGTGGTGATGAGGTGGTTTATATTGGGGGTCATTCATGGTAGGATGAGGGTATGAGATTGATTTCCTTCATGTTCATGATACCCTACTGCTTTGTTTATGGTTATGGGTGAGATATGATGTGATAGCCCATGTGTATTTGGGTGATATGTGGTGTGATGGAACAGGTTCCTTCAGGTGAGATGTGGTGTGATGGCCCATGTTTCTTTGGGTGAGATGTGATTTGATGGTGCAGGTATCTTCAGGAAATATGTGATATGATATCCAGTTGTACATAGGGTGTCTGGCATGATGTGATGTTCTAAAGAGATGAGAGCATTAGGATGTACGTCGTTAGGGTGTGAGGATGAAAAATCAATGGGAAAGTGGTGTGGGGTTCCCTTTATCGATATTATTCTTATTATGTTATTATACTTGGATGTGTTTTTTTGTGAGCGACCTTTGATGAGGATGGGATGGTTAGTTAACCTGTTTAGGTGTTGTTGGTTCTTCTGTTTTCTCACTAATTCATTAGTATGCTTCTTTCACGTATTCATGAGAGACTTTGGGTTTTCTAATGGGTATACTTATATGATCACCCCATGTATATACAACTATTTTCAGGTTTCTAGGAGGATTGCGTGGATCGTGATGGATATTACTAGCTCTTACCTTTGGACTTTCATTGTGTCACTATCTTATCTTTTCTTTTGGGTATTTATTTGGAGACTTTTATCTATATCTATTCATTTTATAAATGCATTGTGGTATGGTTTTGGGTTAATTTATTTTATATTATATCATGGATTTTATTGATCAATGATATCCTATCTACTGATCCTATATATATTATAGAGGTTAATGCCTCCCATTTGTGATATTTTTATACCCTTGGTGCTAGTTACAAACCCAGGGTCTACTAGAAGTGGGACTCGGGTGTCATTATCTCTCTTCCTTCATTATTGGCATAGGATGGGTACCTTTGGATGGAGGGGGACATGAAATATTTGTACCAAAGGTGATGGTTGGGAGATTGGATGGAGCTTGGAGTTATTCATCATGAGGATTGCATGGGTTGGTAAGGAAACAACATCAGTTGATCTTGGTGCATGACATAGGATAGGGAATACTAGCTAGGACATTGGATTTTAGGTCCCCCTGTGATTTGATACAAGGACTATGATCCTACCAAACAACCAATGAGGTGATACTGCTTAGAGGGTATAGATTTAAAATAGGTATATGCATCATTATTGACTTGTGTTATTGATTTAATTGGGTGGTTTTGGTTCTATAAAGTTAAAATGAATTAAATAAATATTAATAAAATTTCATACTACCATGCTTAGGAAATATTTTTTTCACTTTCATTTATGTCTCTTGGTCATCATCTGTGTGTGCTTGAGGTAGTGGAGGATCAGCGGGCTGATCTGTTTGATCATCATAGGGTTGATTCAATTGAGGAGGATAATTAGTGGCAAAAAACATTACACTCAATTTAACAGTATGATTTGGGGAAGTTTGTGTAAGGTTTGGTGTCCTGAGAAACAATTGTTTTGTACTTTGATTACATGAATGTTCACTTATTATATATTGTTCATTGTTCTGCATGACTATAATATAATAATGTCCGGGAATATTTGTTGCATTGATAAGGTCATGGAAAATCCCCGCTGTGATGAGAACCTTGAAATTCTATAACAATATTCTTAAATAAATTTCTACGGTTGGATGACATGCTATGATAGGACACGTAGTATACAGACCATCATGTGTGAGAACTCGTAAGAATACGAGACTCTCTCTCATGGAGTTCGCACTTGGTAATCTCCAAGATGGTAGATTATGAGAACAGACCCGCCAGTAGAAATTCCGCATGTCCTGGTGTCATCGGACATTTCTATCTACGAGCGTGTGTAATGGTCCTTAGACTAGAAGATTATCATTAACTCATGTCATGACTCACGCACTTAGATTTACTGACGAAAACCGTCACAGAGACAGTTGGCGGGAAGTAGGGTACGTTGGGTGCGTCACGAGTGACATGTTGTTAATGGATAAGTCGAGGAAGGATTTGTCCCTTCCATTTATGGAAGTTGATATCTCGGCCCTTTGATTTAAATAGAACTATCGCATTAAATTCCATGGTCATGGTGTAAACGACGAGTTTATTTCAGATAGTAAAAGAATGACAGATCAAGCATATAGGTTTATTACACTACCATGAAACCTGCTTGATGAGATATTGAGACAAAGGGATTAAATTACACAGTAAGCGTTCGTATGTGGTGATACGTCAATGCGGCGTTAACTTCTTTCTCTTGGGTGCCTTGACCCGTTGCTAGACAGTAATCTTGGACTTTAGGCAAGCCCTCCTAATGCCAACGAGAAAGAGGCCTAGAGGGTCACACACTAAGTGTATTCAAGTATCTCAAGTAGAATAAAGATTATTTCCATATGTGGTTTAATAATTATTCAAGGAATCCTAAATAGTTTTAATGTTGGAGGAAGAATAAAATGAAAACAAGTACACGCCATGTATTAATTATTACATGCCGTGTAGTTTTTATTTTGAAAAGGAAATGAATAAATAAAAACAATATATACACGCTGTGTACATTTAATGTACATGTCGTGTAGTTTTCAATGAAAAACAAGTACACGCCTTGTATTTATTATTACTCGCCATGTAGTTTTTCCAGTCGGGATTTTGAGGATATAATATTGTTTTATTAAATGATATTTATTATAATCAGCATGAGCTCATGTCAAGGAATTAATTATTCGACATGGGGGTTTTCAATAAGAGTTAATGAAATAAATGAAAAGCGTAACATGTTTATTTATTATCATAAATCTAAAACCTCAAACCTGATTATAAATATCCTCATAACCCCAACTCTTTTCCTACACACCTAAGAGAATTGTTGTGCACAACAATTCTGGAGAATTCTTTCAAGCCCGAAAGAACCTCTTCCTCCAAGAACTCTCTCAAGACTGAGAGAGATCATCTTCCATCAGATCAAGATGATCTAAGGTGGAAAACGCAAGTAAAGGTTTCTCCACGTTAGCACCCGGAGACTCCTTTGGAGATGTCCCGAGATACGAGGTACACGTGTGGATCACCGCTAGAGGAAGTCTACACTTGGCTTATACAATGCAGCGATGAATCACATCAGAACGTGATTGAGAACATCAATGAAGAAAGAACACCCAAAAGGTATTTCTTTTCAATTGATTAAATTAATTATAATCAACCTGTAATGATTCTACTTTGTGTTTCCGGGACATTCCTTTTCTTCGTCCATTTCTATTATTTGATCCGTGGAGAATGGCGTTTATCATCGTATTGATCCCGGATTGATCATTGTTAATGGCAAAAAATCCAAGTGGGCACATCCACCCACGCGCTTCTGTTGCGCCTAGAACCTTAAAATGGTATCAGAGAAAGGTTACAACGTTGATTATAGTTATTTAATTTTCGTTGATAATTTACGCACTTATATTTGATTCAATTCGAAATAAATCATTCTATAAATCTGAACAAACGAGATCTATTCTTCCTCCTTCGTTTCTTGATTCATATCATAGAAACGGCCTTTTAATTTTAATTTCGATTAAAATAAAAACGAGGAACTCATCTAGAGGAGCCTCTCTTTCTGTCTGTACAACACGGGATTACACGGTGTGTAATTAAAACTACACATCGTGTACTTGGGTTCAATGAACTGGCACTGGTCCACCAAACCACGCCGTGTTAATTGAATATGCCTAAGTATTAATCACGCCGTATTGACCAGAATTGAACGGCGCATGGAAACTGGAATACACGGTGTGTATGTTGGAGCAACACGCCGTGTAGTCCCTTCCGGCCTAGGTGAAACCATGTACAAGGATAAGCCGTGTACTGCGTACATGGGATTGCCAGGCCGGTTACCACGTAACAAGGAAGTACACGCCATGTATGATTTATCTACATGCTGTGTACTCCAAAATTTCCAAAGTACAGAAAAACACGCCAAAGCCCCCAGCGTGTACTTTGGATAAAAGGTGAAAATAAATACACGTCGTGTAAATATAAACTACACGCTGTGTACTTTCTAGAAATTTCACCAGGTTTCCTCCAAAAGTAAAAAGACCTATACAAGGAATATGGATGAGAAGAATCTCGAGGAAATTCAGAAAGGGATTTAAGATAAATAATTGATTAATTATAAGATCATAATTAATTGAATTCGAGTGAGACTTATCTTAAATGAAAGAACGATTAAAGGAATTTGAATTCTAAATATGCGTAAATGTCGTTGCATGTTATGGATGATCATGAGATAGACCAAAGACCCTTTGTATGTGTGTATGGTTTCTTTTAAATTTGTTTAAATTTAAATTTGTTGGCATGCGAGCCTTCTTCTAATAAAATTTAGGGTCTGCGTGCCCATGGTTTCTTTAATGTAAACCCATGTAATGGAGGATCTCCCAAGCCATAGGATACGGTTCAAATCCCGAAGCCGAGGCAAAACTGACACAAGAAGATACAAAGGTGGACAGGTTGGAGCTGTAAAACACGAACCATCGGGTTCAAATTGTTTTCCCTAGTTCAGGGTTAGCTTATCAAAATCGCTAGATAAGTTAACCAATAGAAGCTCATGATCATGCCATCTTATTTTATTTCTGTCTGATTGCATGGTTTATTTATTATGTATGTGTTGTCGCGATCACATAATTAATAAAATGAACAAGCATGCAAAGATGGAATAAAATAAAAACTGGACTATGCGTAAACATTATCGGAACATGGTTAATCACTTAAGAAAGAATCACTTAATATTAACAAGCATGTGATAATGATAAACTATGCATAAAAGATTAAAATCCCTCAATACCATATTAAGTCAGACCAAGCCTTCTGTTACTTGATTAAGGGCAAGACTCAATAAAACTATGTGGTTGACCAACCCTTTTTGGGACACTTACTTTTATAAAGGAAGCCCTTATGAAAGGTTTCGGGTTGAATTAACAATATTACATCAAGAGGAGTAGCCCTTGATAGACTTGATGTAATATTGGAGGCAAGAGTTGAGGAAATCCAAGTTAGGATTTCAGGATTGGGGAGTCCACTCAACAGATCAAGGAACTGTAATCTCATAGTTGGCAAAGACATGCCTACCTAAATACCTTCAAATAGGTTGACCAACCATTGTTGGGGTTATGCGAAGGGGAATATGGATCCTTTCCACTAGAATGTCAAAGCAACTGGACATTCTGAGTTCAATGGTGAGGGCCATTGGGACTTGATAAAATAGTGGGAGAATTAATAAATTCATTTATTATTTTTCATAAAATGTAATCAAGAAAGTACTGATAAATCTGCTCTTTTAATTTGTAGAATCAAAATGAAAAACTCGTCAACCACATTTTCTCTGCGATCAATTCTGGATAAAGACAATATCCTCACCGTAAGTAACTTTCAGGAATGGTTTAGGCGCCTTCAGGTTATCCTATACCATGAACGAAATTTTTACGTGATGGAGTCCTCACTTCTTGATTCTCCTACCCCAGAGGCGAGTGATGAATATTTCATGGTCTATGATCAACATTTGAACGACGCTCTTGAAGTTCAATGTTTGATGCCATCATCTATGTCTAGTGAGCTCATGAAGTCTCATGAAGACATGGATGCTTATAGCATGCTCGAGCACCTCCGTGATCTATACCAGGAGAGAGCAAGACAGGAAAGGTTTGAGATCTCCAAGGCTCTATTCTAGAGAAATCTTGGAGAAGGTGCCTCAGCTGGGCCTCATGTAGTCAAGCTCATTGGCTACATTGAGCGCTTGGAGGTTCTAGGGTTTAAACTCCCCAAAGAACTGGGTACCGATCTCATTCTTGCATCACTTCCCCAGAGCTTCTCAAACTTTGTTGTGAACTTGAACATGAACAACATTGAGAAGTCTATGTCTGATCTTCTTATCCTCATTCTCCAAGTGGACAATGATATGAAGCATGAAAATAATTTTGTCCTCATGGTGAATAAAAGGAAAGGGAAGGCGAAGAGATTTAATCCCAAAGCTTCTTCAAGGCCCTCCAAGAAAAGGAAGATCAAAGGGGAGGCAAGGGATCAGGATGCTATTTGTTTTGCATGTGGAAAGAAGGGCCACTAGAAGAAAAACTGCACCCAGCCAAGGAAGCAAGGGGAAGCTTCAGGTGTGTTTTTCATCGAATGCAATCTATCTATTTCTAAAAATTGGGTATTAGATACTGCTTGTGGTGCTCACATTTGTATCCAAATATAGGAACCAAGTAGATTCAAGAAGATTGATCGAGGGGAGGTATATCTACGAGCATCCAACAGAGCCAGACTCGCTGTTGTAGCTGTCGGAGACTACCATATCACATTGCCTATAGGGATGGTATTGGTTTTGAAAGGATGTTATTATGTACCCTCTATAACCAAAAACATTATTTCAGTATCCAGATTAGATACTGATGGATTCATCTTCAAGTTTGGAAGTGGATGTTGCTAATTTTATAAAGATAGCATTTGTTTTGGTAGGGAACATTTATATAACGACCTTTATGTGTTAGACTACACATACCAAGTAATGGAAATCGATGACAAAGTGAATTCACATGACTCATACCACACCCAACTTTGGCATCACCGGCTAGGTCATGTCAATGAGAAACGTTTGACAAAATTACATCAAGATGGGTATTTAGATTCTTTCGAACTAAAACAACTTGGTGTATGTCATGCGTGTCTACAAGGAAAAATGACCAAATCCCCATTTAGTGGGAAAGGTGAAAGAGCTAAAGAGCTTCTAGAATTAGTTCACACATATGTGTGTGGTCCATTTCCAGTTGAATCAAGGGGTGGGTTCTCATACTTCATAACTTTTACTGATGATTTTAGTCGATATGGATATATCTACTTAATGAGGTATAAGTCATATTCTTTTGATCGGTTCAAAGAATACAAGAATGAAGTTGAGAACCAGCTTGGTAAGAAGATTAAGAAACTCTTCTCAGACAGAGGAGGAGAATATCTTAATTAGGACTTCATTGATTTCTTACAGGAGTTTGGGATTCTATCTCAACTCACTCCTCCTTACACGCCACAGTGGAATGGTGTAAGCGAAAGGAGGAACCGCACCCTGTTGGACATGGTGAGATCAATGATGAGTCATGCGAGTCTTCCATTATCCTTTTGGGGATATGCATTACAAAAAACAGCACACATACTAAACCAATTACCAACTAAATTGATAAATGGTATTCCATGCGAGTTATGGAGTGGATGAAAATCCATGTTATCGAATTTACATGTGTGGGGTAGAGAAGCATTTGTTAAGGCCTCTTCAGGTAAAAAACTTTCACCCCGAGGCACAAAGTGTATCTTTATAGGATATCCCAAGGAAACAAGGGGATATTACCTATACAAACCCTCAAAAAAAGGTTACAATGGAAAGACATGCCATATTCCTTGAAAGGTAACACATCTCCAAAAGATATAGTGGGAGCGAGATAGACTTCGATGAAGTCAAGACTCAAGATACACAGGAGTTGGTACAAGAATAGATTCCACAAAGCCCTGTGGAAGAACAATTTGTTCTAGAGACACAAGAACTGCATAGGAGCACGAGAGAGGTGAGAGAACCAGAACGATATGGTTTTCTTGTCACCGAGGATGGTGAATCATTATTATTTTACAATGATGATCCTATTACCTACAAGGAAGAAGTAGAAGGCACAGACGTTGCCAAGTGGCAAGAAGCCATGAATTATGAAATGGATTCCATGTACCAAAACCAAGTCTGGATTTTAGTAGATCCTACAGTTGATGTAAATCCTATTAGTAATAAATGGGTATTCAAGAAGAAACTGGACATGGAGGGACAAGTCATCACCTACAAGGCACGACTGGTTGAAAAAGTTTTTAGACAGCATCAAGGAATTGACTATGATGAAACCTTTTCACCGGTTGTGATGCTGAAATCCATCAGAATCCTATTGGTCATTGCTGCTTACTATGAATATGAAATTTGGAAAATGGATGTCAAAACAGCTTTCCTTAATGGGAACCTCTAGGAAGATGTCTACATGACACAACCTAAAGGGTTTGTGACTCCAAAGGATGCCAACAAGGTATGAAAGTTGCAGAAATCCATTTATGGATTAAAGAAAGCATCAAGGTCATGGAACATTCGTTTTGATGAAGCCGTAACGGAATTTGGATTTGTTAAGAACGAATGTGAGCCTTGTGTCTACAAAAGGTTTAGTGGAAGTGCAGTCGTTTTCCTAATAGTATATGTTGATGACATATTACTAATTGGAAACGAAGTACCTGTCTTACAGTCAGTTAAGGCATGTTTGCATAAATTATTCTCCATGAAAGACTTGGGTGAGGCAACATATATTCTAGGGATCAAGATCCATCGTGATAGATCCAAGAGAATGATGGGCCTGATTCAAAGTACATACATTGACAAGATACTGAAGAGATTCAGTATAGAACAGTCCAAGAGGGGATTATTGCCAGTGTCACATGGCATTCATCTTTCCAAGAAAATGTGTCCTCAGACACATGAGTAAATAAAGAGAATGGAAAGGATCCCTTACACATCCGCGATTGGGTCAGTCATGTATGTTATGCTATGTACGAGGCTAGATGTTGCTTACGCATTAAGTGCGGTAGGAAGATATCAAGCTGATCAAGGAGACCGCCATTGGATGGAAGTAAAGACTACACTTAAGTATCTGAGGCGTACTAAGGATATGTTCCTGGTTTATGGAGGAGATGAGGAACTAGTCATCAGAGGACAGGTATATGCTAGTTTCTAGACTGATCAAGATGACATGAAGTCGCAGACTGGATACATCTTCAGTTTGAATGGAGGTGCAGTGAGATGGAAGAGCTCAAAAAAAGTGTGGTGGAAGATTCTACAGTGAAGTCCGAGTATATCGCAGCTTCTGAGGAAGCTAAATAAGCAGTATGGATACGAAGCTTCATCCAAGAGCTGTATGTAGTACCAAGAAGTAAAGATCCTATCAAACTCTATTGTGATAATACTGCAGCGGTGGCACTTGCAAAAGAGCCAAGGTCACATCAGCAGACAAAGAACATACTTCGAAAGTATCATCTCTTGAGGGATTTTTCTCAAAGAGTTGAAGTTGCAGTGAGCAGTATTTCCACGGAAGACAACGTGGTAGACCCCTTGACTAAAGCCTTGACTCAGCAAAAACATGATCATCATGTGAGGTCTAGCAGACTAAAAGTCGTAGGCAGTTGTCTCTATTCCAAGTGGGAGTTTTTAAGGGTTGGTTTCCTGATAACCAACTGTTTTGTACTTTGATTACATGAATTTTCACTTATTATATATTGTTCATTGTTCTGCATGACTATAATATAATAATTTCTGGGAATATTTGTTGCATTGATAAGGTCATGGAAAATCCCCGCTGTGATGAGAACCTTGAAATGCTATAACAATATTCTTAAATAAAGTTCTATGTTTGGATGACATACTATGATAGGACACATAGTATACAGACCGTTATGTGTGAGCACTCATAAGAATACGAGACTCTCTCTCATGAAGTTCGCACTTGGTAATCTCCAAGATGAGAGATTATGAGAACAGAACCGCCAGTAGAAATTCCGCATGTCTTGGTGTCATCGGACATTGCTATCTATGAGTGTGTGTAATGGTCCTTAGACTGGAAGATTATCATTAACTCATGTCATGACTCGCGCACTTAGATTTACTGATGAAAACCGTCACGCAGACAGTTGGCGGGAAGTAGGGTACATTGGGTGTGTCATGAGTGACATGTTGTTAATGGATAAGTCGGGGAATGATTTTTCCCTTCCATTTATGGAAGTTGATATCTCGGCCCTTTGATTGAAATAGAACTTTCTCATTAAATTCCATGGCCATGGTGTAAACGACGAGTTTATTTCAGATAGTCAAAGAATGACAGATCAAGCATATAGGTTTATGACACTTCCATGAAACCTTATTGAGGAGATATTGAGACAAAGGGATTAAATTACACAGTAAGCATTCGTATGTGGTGATACGTCAATGCGGCGTCAACTTCTTTCTCTTGGGTGCCTTGACCCGTTGCTAGATAGTAATCTTGGACTTTAGGCAAGCCCGCCTAATGCCAACGAGAAAGAGGCCTATAGGGCCACACACTAAGTGTATTCAAGTATCTAAAGTATAATAAATATTATTCCCGTATGTGGTTTAATAATTATTCAAGGAAGCCTAAATCATTTTAATGTTGGAGGAAGAATAAAATGAAAACAAGTACACACCGTGTATTAATTATTACACGCCGTGTAGTTTTTATTTTTAAAAGAAAATGAATAAATAAAAACAATATATACAAGTCATGTATATTTAATGTACACGCCATGTAGTTTTCAATGAAAAACAAGTACAATCCATGTATTTATTATTACATGCCATGTAGTTTTTTCAGTCGGGATTTTGAGGATATAATATTGTTTTATTAAATGATATTTATTATAATCAGCATGAGCACATGTCAAGGAATTAATTATTCAACATGGAGGTTTTCAATAAGAGTTAACGAAATAAATGAAACGTGTAACACATTTATTTATTGTCATAACTCTACAACCTCAAACCTAATTATAAATATCCTCACAACCCCAACTCTTTTCCTACACACCTAAGAGAATCGTTGTGCACAACAATTCTGGAGAATTATTTCAAGCCCGAAAGAATATCTTCCTCCAAGAATGCTCTCAAGACTGAGAGAGATCCTCTTCCATCGGATCAAGACGATCTAAGGTGTAAAACGCAAGCAAAGATTTCTCCACACTAGCACCCGGAGACTCCTTTGGCGACGTCCCAAGATACGAGGTACATGTGTGGATCACCGCTAGAGGAATTCTACACTTGGCTTCTACGACGCAATGATGAATCACATCAGAACGTGATCGAGAACATCAATGAAGAAAGAACACCCAAAAGGTATTTCGTTTCAATTGATTAAATTAATTATAATAAACCTGTAACGATCCTACTTTGTGGTTCCGAGACATTCCTTTTCTTTGTCCATTTCTGTGATTCGATCCGTGGAGACTGGCGTTTATTGTCGTATTGATCCCGGATTGATCATTGTTAATGAAAAAAAATCCAAGTGGGCACATCCACCCATGCTCTTCCGCTGCACCTGGAACCTTCAGTTTGAGGGAAGTGCCTCTGATCTATAGATAGAGATATTTTTAGAGGAGTTTTATATTTTCTTTAGTTTGATCTATTCCCTGGTGGATTATTGGGTCCCTTTGGAAGTCAAATAGATGTGGGAGTTGTGCATAAGTGGTGGATGTTGCATCATAGTGAGCGGAAGGAGGTAGATGTTTTATGGGTTGGATTTATGAAAGAGTTTCAGGTAGAGTTCCTCTCGTTGATCATGAAGTCAGTGAAGTCACAATATTTTCTCTATCTTTAGTAGGGTAACATGTTTTATTGGGATATGATAATCAAGTTCAAGGATATATTTCATTTTTTCCTGTGCCTTTTTCAAGATGAGGAGTCCTGATCATGGAATCTTGAGGGAGCATTATGTCCTTTTATCCAATACATAATTACTCCTTTTACATTTAAAACATATCTAGAAGTTTATAATAAGATATAGGTGATCGATTGTATGCACTCACGATGAGGGTTACCATGAGAGGGGAACCAGTGGCGTTCCTTGGGGAGTAGAGTTATCAGTGGTAGGTCTAAGGCGCTAGGGATTTTTTGGTTTCGACAAATGGGCCTTAATAGATTATTTTTCAGAATTATAGAGTTTTTGGGTTTTTTTATCTTCTAGGGGAATTTGGGACAATGTTATTTGTCTTTGGGGTTCATTGATATCGTCAAAATTAGTACCCAGCGGTTCTTCAATATCAATATGGTGGAGGTAGATAGGTTTAATGTCAGCCTTAGTAGTAGCTACTAGTGATACCATTTTAGTATCAAGGACAGTAGGCTTATGTTATTCCAAGAGGGGGTAGAGTGGGTAGAGGTCAACCTCAGGATGCTCCTCATGTTCAGGGACCTCAACTTGATCATGGTTTTGGAGTTGGACATCAGCAGAGAGGCATAGGATTTGGGTTTAACTTGTTGCATGAAGTATAGGTGGAAGCACCAAAGGGGATGGAGATCATTCGAGGTATGATCATTTTATCATATACCCTTGTATTATTTTTTTTAATTCAAGATCTTTTCACTCCTTTGTTTCACCCACTCTAGTTTGTGTTATTGGACTACATGTAGAGCAGATTCTTATGCGCCTAGTGTTAAATACGCCAATTAGAGGCCAAACTAGCTTGTTTGATGTGTGTTGTGGGTGTATAATAGTTATGGATCCTTATAAATATCCTATGGATATTTTATTGCTACATATTAGGTCATATGATGACATTCTTGGCATCAAATGGTTGTATTATGTGCATGCTATTGTCAACTTCTTCTGGAGGATAGTTTTGTTCTCAGATGTGGATGGTCAGTATACAGTTTTCATTGGAGAGTGGATTTTTTATGTGGGTAGTATATGTGTGGAGACCATAATTTTTTATGGATGAATTTTCTATGGAATCAGTGGACATTGTTATAGAAGAGGATCCTAAGGCTTTTAGGGAGTTTCTAGATGTTTTTCTCAAGGATGTTGTGGCACTACCCTCTCGACGTGATATTGATTTTGGGATAGACTTATAGATCAGTGCTTCTCTGATTTTGATGGATCCTTATTGAATGGAACCTTTTGAGTAGTGTGATATGAGGATTCATATAGATGATTTTATGTATAAAGGTTTTATCCGGCCTAGTGTGTCATTATGGGGTGCTCCAGTGTTATTCTCCAAGATGATAGATGGTAGTTTGAGATTGTATATAGACTATCAGAGGTTGAATTAGGTGATGATCAAAAATTGATACCCTATTCTGAGGATAGAAGATATTTTTGATTAGTTTAGAGGGTCTAGTTGGTTTTATAAGATCAGCCTGCATTTTGGATATCATTAGTTGAGGGTGAAGGAGGGTGATGTCCCAAAGACTATCTTCAGATGCAGGTATGGGCACTTTGGGTTTGTGTTCATGTCGTTTGATGTCACGAATTCACCATATGTATTCATGGATCTCATGAACTCCATGTTACATGAATTCCTAGACTATTTCATAGTTTTTTTTATCAATGAAATATTGATCTACTCAAAGTTAGAAGAGGAGTATGTCAATCATCTCAAAAGTTTTCTTTCAAGTTCTTCGACACCACCAACTCTATAGAAAGTTGTCCAAGTGTAAGTTCTGGATACTAGAGGTGAATTTCCTTGGGAATGTGGTTTCTTGAAAGGGTGTGTTCATTTATCCATTAATGGTTAAGGTAGTTGTTTCTTGGGAAGCACCCAAGAATGTGGAGGAGATTTGTATCTTCCTAGTTCTTGTAGGCTATTATCGAAGGTTCATGATTTATTTATCATGGATTTAAGCCTCATTGAAAATTATGACTAGGAAAGACTAGACTTTTGTTTAGAAATATCAGTGTTAATATGTGTTTGATGACTTGAATGGGAAGTTGTTCAATGGTTCGGTGCTTCATTTTCCATAGGATGGGGTGATGTTTGAGGTGTTTTTTAACACTTCCCTTTTGGGCTTGGGATGCATCTTGATGTAGAAAAAATATTGATCACTTATGGGTCTATGAATTTACATCCCCACAAGCATAACTATATCGACCATGATCAAGAGTTAGTATAGGTTGTGTTTGTACTAAAACTATGGCGACAATACCTCATTGGGGAGCACTTTGTGATCTTTACGGATCACAATATCTTGAGGTATATCTTTTCTCAACATGATATAAATCTATGGTAGCGGAGGTGGATAGAGTTTCTTTGGGACTAGAAATTTGAGATCTCATGCACCTCAAAAAAGGTAAATGTCATGGTTGATGCTTTTATTAGTAAATCATGGAAGGATATTATTCATGAATTCAGAGATGCAAGGAGGGAGATAGAGGATTTGGCACCCTAGAATTAAATGTGAGGGTGTTTTATAGTGGAGGTTTCTTGTTTTAAATGATAGATTAGTCTTCACTGGTGTAGTGGGTGGAGGAGTCTTAGTGGGGAGATTCGGGGGTTTAGGTGATTCATGATTGTGTTGCTCATAATGATTCTCTAGAGGGAAGGTTGGGGGATGTTCGGAACCAGATATTATTTCAAGGGAGGATTTTTTTACTAGTGAAGATGCATAAAGGATTCCTTCATGAGTTGTGTAGCTCACTTTTACGTTACACCTAGGAGTATCCAAGATGTATCATGGCTTGAGAACGCAATTTTTGTGGCTCAAGATGAAATGGATGGTGGCAGAGTTTGTGGATCAATGTTTTGTTTTTCAAAAGGTAAAGGCATAATATCATATTCCTAGTGGTTTTTTGTAACTCTTAGATATTACCTAGTGGAAATGGTATGATATATCAATAGATTTTGTCACAAGGTTTCCCCAGGCATGGGATGGTTTTGATTCTATATGGGTAATCGTGGACCATTTGATGAAATCAAAACACCTCTTAAAAATCAAGGATTCAGGCACCATGGATGTTTTGGCGAGGAGGTATGTGGATGAGGTGGTGTGGTTACATGGATTTATGAGGTCCATTGTCTTGGATCAGGATGAAAATTTTACTTTGTGAGTCTATAGGGGATTTCAACATGATTTTGGCACTCAGTTATGTTAGGTTCCAGGGCCTGCAGTGGAAGCCGGTGGGCTGGGGATTTTAAAATTTTTGTCGGTGGGATGAAGGAACTTTTCATCACCGACGATCCGATCCCCAGAGAGGTTCGAGGATCTCACATAAATTATTAAGAGTATAAAACTAAAACGAAAAAGTACCCGTTTCAAATCCAAATCTGCGGTTGACTGCAACTAGTCGATGGTGATCGTCACTTAAAGGATCCAAAGTAGGATCCCTCTAGATCATCCACACACACTCCAAAAATATGCTGGAATGTCAATCATCGAATTCCAGGTTCTAGCATGGAGATCTGACAAAGCTTTCGACGTCCCAACAATCACTGCATCTAAATCTCTTTGATGCTTGAGGAAGAACTTGATCCAAACTCTTGGATCATCAGCTTATCTCTATAGGAAGTGGGAGGAGAGAGAGTCTCTCAATTTTCATTCCATGAAAATGAATGAATAGTTAATTTCACCACATAAGAGAGAGCCTCCTCTTATATTTATAGTGGACTTGAGAAATACCCATTTGGGTTCCCCAGCCCCTGTTTATTTCAATGTCCACTAAATAAAAAAATTTGAAGAACTAAACTACGTCAATATTATTTATTATTTTATCACATACTTGTAATATACATAAAATATATTATGTGATAAAACTGTGTCATTTAACTCGACTCGCTATCCCGCTTAATATTAAACGAACCTTGAATATTAAAATAATATTCCTTCGTTTAATATTTTTCTAGTATTTACTAAACTTGTAAATACTTTAAATAAATTCAATCCCAAATATTCATAACTTTAATATTAATTAATTTATTTAATTCTTTTGGTGATCGACAACTTAGACAATACTCGGACCCCTTGGTGGGGCCCACTATGTCCATATACCTATTCAACTGAATAGGGTGGATTCTTGAATACGCTATTGTGTGTGAACCTCTAGGCCCTTATCTCGATAGCAGTGAATAAAATCCACAGACCAATAGTGAAGTCTAGAAACTCATCATGGCCCCTAAAGAGATAAGGATAGTCATAGCAACGACTACCATCCTATGAACACTGACTGTGTACTATAATCTCTTTGTCATTAAATATCTCATAAAGCAGGACGCACTCTTGTGTCATCGTCCTTATCTTGCTCTATTCTTTGTTGATCTATCCGGATGAATTTGTCTTTCTACTGCTTTGGAAAAATACTTATGAAGGTGGCACTATCCTGATCAACCAGGCCTGAGATATACAACTTCCTAAACTTGGAAGCGACAAATCCTTTCTTGACCATTCAGCCAATATCATACCACCAACGACGCACCCAACACAAAATACCTCACCACGACATCACTGCCATGGTTTTCGTCTTGCATCAAAGTACATAATTAAATGATATACATTGGTAATGGTCTCAAGTCAGGAGACCAATACACATTTCTGTAGATAGGAACAACCAATGACACCCAAAACATGTGGTGTTCCTATTGGCAGGTTTATCCTCATGATCTCACTACTAAAGATCACCAAGTGCAAAATTCATGAGAAGAAGTCTCAATACTTATGATCCCCCAACACTTGATAGTTATCCATCTACTGCGTTCAGTCAGTAAGATGTATTTAGACTATAGAACATATATGTAAGATAAATTTCATTATATCTCAAGGTTCTCATTATATCCCGGGATCTGCTATAACCTCTTGACACAATAATTAACCTTTGGACATTACCATTATTATATTGGACACAGAAAAGTATGCACTATAATGGTAAGATAACATCATGCATAGCTAACTGTACACATGATATGGTAATCAAAAGTACTGCATAGTTAGGTCTAAGGAACCTACTATTTCAACACTCCCACTTGCACTAGAGCCAACTTTCTAACCAAACTTGTTAGCTACTCACATGATAAATACTATGCTTCTGGTAAGTAATGGCTTTAACTGTTGGGCTTGCCACGCTTTCACTGTGTGGCACATCTGCTATATGCGACCTCATCGGCTTGAGTAAAACTTCTCAAGATAAGGTATCCCTGAGTATATTACTTTTGTCCATTGTCATAACTTAACAACTTGGCTAGTAAGAATATCATAATTCTCATTATGATTATACATTTCTCACTAGGTGCGAATCCAAGAACTGGAATAAATCGTTGCTATTGATAACTACTGCAACGTACTCAGTATCTGTAGGTATGGTTACCACTATCTTTTATGATCTTGACTCACTCTTCACCTTTTCCTAACTGTGAAACAATATCAAATTGATCTAAGTATTACTAGTTTGTGTCCCAGAAAAACTAGTATACCTTTTTCTCTATATTCTAGGTACATATCATTTGTACTTGTCGAAGTACAAGATGATAGTTCTGACTAAATCACCTGCAATGCTCCTGGAAATAATTGATATCTTCCTACAATAAAGTATATTCTGGCAGTATCAATTATTTTACATATTATGGCATATGTGATTGATCCATAGCTAAAGCATATGGTATCAATTTCACAACATTAATCTCTACCCATGCACCGAACATGTTAACCTGGAGAGATTAAGCCATATGACATTGGCAACAATTCTGAACTTTAATTGTTCCAACTTGTATTTTTTCAATAATGTCACTATATCTATGATTTACTAGGACTAACCAACCTATAGATATACCTTAGTATATCTTGTTCCCTAGAACTCAAGTTTCTAATTTAAGTCAATCATTAGAGAATTTCTTTTATTCTAATCTTATCTAACTATAAGATCAAGATCTATTTTCCATATGTTTCTAAACATATTTCACTTGGAAAACATTGGCACTCCCACTGACCTTTGGTAAACACAAGAAAAAGATTCATTTATAATGAATGCTCTAAGATCTTGTTGCTTACTTTAATCCAGAACTGGATTTCAGTAACTTGCAACCTTCATTGGAATCATATGATGTCATCATCTCTTTCTGGTTGCATCGTATAGACACCTTCCATGAAAGATGATCTTGGCATCCAATGACTAATAGAATGATCTTAGAAGTCAGCTATGACAAGTAAAATTCTAATAGATTTAGGCATACCGACTTGGTATAACCAATTGAGCCTTATTGGTACCCGGCTTGTACCATCCATGTATCTATCCATTTGAATACCCACCGTAGTATTCAATTTATAAGCCCCTTTGAAATTTGATACATGGAATCCATTATTGAATTTTAGTTGATCTTGTCAATATTATCCCATTTCCTTATACTTATTACTTGTAGGATTTATTATTCTTAATGAATAATATATCACTGGTCGCAGTGAATATAAAACCATCACCATGGTTTCATTCTTCCTATACATTATTTGTCATTGGAACATACCTATTCTACTTGTGGAACTTGTTCCTTATGCCAACCATTTGTGCATCTTGAGCATTGACTAAGTACAAGTCAATTCATCTCCCACTATCTCTAATAGAGATGTGCACCCTTGTATAGAAATGTAGTCTAATACTTGACTACATATTTTCTATCTTAGGGATTTAGGTAATATCTTAAGAAACTGTTAGGATAATTATCTTAGATGCACAATGTGTTTAACTTGATGCATGTTTGTTTAAATCCTAACAAACGCTTTTCATCTAAACATGTCCTATGACATAATGGATTTTCCATCATACTATGACTTGTATGATATCCATTTTTCATTTTAGTTGGCATATTGTTTATGGGTTTAATCCGTTATTTTCAAAGCACATCATGAAATATAATGAAAGTTACTGCAGGTTATAACATTGATACTACTTACATCATAACTTTGATGTATAAAAAGTGCGTTTAGGAATTGCTCCATGCTATATTTTTTTGATCAATGTAAACATGTAATACATTATTATTGATCCTCCTTATGAACATCAATATGGTGATGTAGATAAGTTAACATTCATTTAGGAATTACTCCATGCTACATTATCATGATCGATGATTGTATAGTCAAGATATTTTTCGGCATGCTGATCCGAAGCAACTCATATCTTCTGACTATGCATATACTTCACTATTACATTCCTTAATAACTTAAAGGAATCTTGTGAAGTATTTTTACCTCTATCTTTCTTTGTAATAGTTCACATTGTCTTATTGAACTAACCTCAGAAGCTTTGTGGCATACCTTTATTTCTAAAGGTTTCCTTGTCTAAACAAAGGATGTCAATAATACCAAAGGTGTTTAGCTATACTGGGCCTAAATACCATAATGGTTATATTCTTGACATCCACTTTTAGTTTTACTTGACAAATAACTAAATTTCCATAATTGGGTAGGTCTTACATTTTTTATTCATCATGTATTGCCTTTGATTCAAGTACGTCTGAACTATTTGTTGAGTATGTTACACCACAAACAACATTAATTCCAAAACATGGAATAATGTCTCATCATGTTCAAATGGTCACATGAGATAAATGTTTTTGGTTATACTCAACAACTTTTTCAGTTTGAATCAATTACTTGGCAATTTGAAGTTATGTGTTTCTCACCGCTGACTTAGAAATCACCCTTTATCAGCTGCTTGAAGAAGACACATTACTCCTAGTAATGTTTATCTACTTACTTGGTTAATTTATTTCAATACATATATGTGAAAAGAATATTGTATTTTAATACCCAAGAAGTATGTGAGAAAAAAATACTTTTATTTGATGAATATTAACTGAACAAGAAGCGGGTACTTGCTTCTAGTATTTTAGTTTTTAAACTTCCATGAATTTATTTCATAATATGTGATGAAAATAACCTCCTGTTAAGTAACCATCCACTTTTCTTTGAAGGAAATGATGAAGTTGCCTTTTTCGTAACTTTCCATAGGCCTTTTCACCTTGTCATTCATTTTATTTTCAATAAGAATAAAATATGGTGTTATCTCTAATATTCTTATTACTTGGAAAATGTTACCTTAACAGTAATGAAGCGCTTACTCTATATCATTCATTTGTATCCTTAAATGAAACAAGATTAATTGGGTGTAAAAGTTATAAGAATGGGATGACATGAAATATTGTGAACTGTCTTTCACTTTACTCAATCCGAGTGTTATCACCACATTCATATGTTTCTTAGCTTTCTCCTCAAAAATTTCTTAGATATGAGACTACATGTGATCATCATCCAAGTCATGATATAGAGACTGCAACTAACATCAGATGTTGATGATAGAATTATGACAGAACAATCATATGCTTGATTCATGAGTCTCCTGTAATCAGTTTTACACCCTCACTTCCTGGGGTGGCTTAACAGGTTGGGACACAAGCAGCTTGAATTTCCATTATGGTAGTAATGTGTGCAAGCGCCTATACTACACTTGGAATTTTGTGCTTGTTTGGACATTAACTATTTTGAATATTTATCATAGTTTTATTGTGGTATTACTTGCTATTCTCTACAAATAAAATTTAGTAGATTGTACTTTTAATATTGATTACCAAATGTGACATTACTAATCATTAAATGTCTCCCACTAACTTTTCGAATTCTAGGAACCCTCTGTACTAGAATCGGAATACTCTTGAGTATTCTAGTGGCAAGGATCTCTGAACCTCCCCCATAGTCTACAAGCTATGGCTACACCACTACTCAGAGGGTCCAAGGTAGGATTTTGGCTGTTCAACTGCATTAACTTGCGTTTCCTTGATCTGTTGAGTGAAGTCCCAGCTTCAAAAATCATTTACTGATTTACTCAATGTTTTCCTATAAAATTACAACAAGCTAGATATGGATATTACTTTGCTGAAATTTTAGTTAAGTCGACCCACCACACAAATAAGAACTCCCTGGTAGTAAGAGGTACTCTTGGCTATGGCATGACCGGCACCTCAAACACCCGGTTTTGTTCAAACTTGAATGATGGAAGGTTGTTTGTGACTTAATATTTTCTTTGAGGGTTTTATTTTTTTTTCTCTCTCGATGAATGTAATCCATTTCTTTTAAAATTGTTCACTTATGTTGTTGCACTCACAACTGAACTTTATTAGAAAAACATACGCCGCTTCTTTATACATTTTTTTCTATTATTTTATGTATTTTTTTCGCTATTCTAAAATGCATAAAATAATAAATAAATGCATAAAGGTAAACTATTACCCAACTGGTCTTGAGCATCTAAACGACCTAAGGGCATCGTACCTGAGTTGCGGCTTGACTCAAAATGCAGCTAACCCTCTATCTTGTACGTTCGCTTTGCATCAACACATCGTCATATCTTGGAGGGGTCCACGTCATGTCTTGGAGCACCGCCTCATCTTGGTGGGGTCCACGTCGCCCATCGTCTTCGTCCGAAGTACAATAATAATCGCACGCAGGCAAGGGAAACTGTTGGGATAAATATACATCGGGTAAAAAGTGGTCGCGCAGGCCCATATACATTTTAACCAAAAAATAAAGATGATGTGCAAACCATCTATTTAATTAATTACAATCATCACACGTAATTAAAATAATTAATTAAATAAAAGGCAACATACACGGGTCGATGCTCAAGACCAATAGATGGGTAAAATAAAGTGCAATAAAATTAAAGTGCATTAATTAAATATGAGGGTTATCTAAATTAAATTAAATGAATTTAATAATTCAAATAATTTAATTAATCATCGATCCTCAAATTAATTTAATTTTTATGCCAAAATTAAATTAATTAATTAATTCAATTTAATTGAAAAATTAAATTAATTTATATACTCGGGTATTAAAATAATTAACCAAAATTAATTTTAATTAATTTAATTTATAAACTAAAATTAAACTAATTAATGTAATTAATCTTGATTAATTAAAATGGTTGGTCTCTGAAACGTCAAAGCAGGGCCTGCGCGGGTTGGGACAAACCCGCGCAGGACCCTACGAGGCCGTGTAGGGCCAAAATGGGATGGACCGATCCGCCCAAAACCGTTCTAGGTTAGGCAGGTCCGCCCAGACCGTTTTGGGGATAAAATTTACCCTGCAGAAAGACTTGCAGGCAAATGGGTACCTCTCGGATCCAAATAAGAGTCGCTGCGAGGATGCGGACAGCGCCGGAGGCGCTACTTCGCATGCGAGGAAGCTTCAGGGTACGCCAAAGGAAGCCGGTGCTATAGTGGGTAGCCCCATGTGGCAAGACTGGGAGGCTATGTTGGGTAGCGGCCTTGACAGGGGCGCAGCAGATATAGAAGGCGGCGCAATGAGGTAGGCGGCCCGGGTCTGCTGGTAGGCGCAAGGTGCTGCATGCCGAGGCCGGGAGGGCGGTCGGAAGAAGCCCAGTGTCAAGCGATGAGGACCTTTAGGTACAGGATAGGCCGAACGAGAACCGTGGTGGCTGTGCGGTGCAGTTGCGCTGCATGCAGGGTGGGATGGCGGTATACCCGGCAAGGGAAGAGGATCCGTCTCGGAGGTGAACCGCGGGGAGCCTGCCTGGTCGGCGTCTGCTACAGGGGGCGGTGAAGGTTCGACGGAAAGGAGAAGGTGTCAGGGCCTGAGGAGGAGGTCGGCTGGGGTGCGCCTCCTGGCTTCACGAGGTGCGGCAGGTTGAGGGCGGACCAGGCCTAGAGGTGGGACGGCCGGAGGGTGCTCTGGAGGTGGCCAGGCGTTGCGTGTATGTCGTAGGGGAGGCCATAGGGGAGGGCGTTGGGAGCAGGCTGGGGTGCCACATGCGGAGCGGCGGTCTTGCTGGGTGCGGTGTCCCAAGGGAGATCAGTTGTGTGTGGGAAGAGGAGCCAGTGGCAGCCTGCCTGCCTGTGCGGCGTGGGTGCGTCGTGCGTGAAGGAGGGGGTCCAAGCGGACCCCCTTGAAAAAAAAAATTGCATTTGTTATCCCATGTGCCATCTATCTTTTCTGTTTTTTTTTCCTTTAGGACTTCTTTTGAAGTCTTTCTTTGCCCATTTTTTTAATTTTAAGACTTGTTTTTGAAGTCTCTTCCACTCCTCCATTTATTTTTTAATTATGAGTCAAGTCTCCCCAAACTTTTATTAAATTACAAAGGCTAACTAATATCCTTTCAATTTAACGATAATAAATTTATTATAATAAAATAATAATTTATTATTATTATATTATTATAATAATAATAATATAAATATTATTATAATAATAAAATTAATATGAAAATTACTAAATTATAAAATTTATAATTTGAAAAATTAAATTTATTTCGGATGAACCGATTGAAACTGAATCGGTTCACCAAGATGAAATAAAAAATAGAACCTGAGATCAAACCGCACATTCGATCTAATCCGAAAAATTAAACTGGCCATAACTTGGCTATTCGAGATCGGATCTATGCGTGGTTTGAACTGATGAGACCGTTTTTGAACCATCTACTTATTTTTATAAAAATTAATTTTATTTGGTTTAGAAAATTTACGTGATCCCTTTGATACAACTGTTAGGTTCTGGGGCCCGCAGCGGAAGCCGTTGGGCCGAGGATTTTAAAATTTTCATCAGTGGGATGATGGAACTTGTCATCGCCGATGATCTGAGCCCCGAAGAGGTCCGATGATCTCGCGTAAATTATTAAGAGCACAAAACTAAAAATAAAGCGTACCTGTTTCAAATCTGAAGTCGTGGTCGACTGCAACTAGTCGATGGCGATCATCACTTGAAGGATCCAAAGCAGGATCCCTCTAGATCATCCACACGCGCTCCAAAAATATGCTAGAACGTTGATCATCGAATTTCGGGTACTAGCACGGAGATCCGAAAAAGCTTTCGACGTCCCAACGATCACTGAATCAAGATCTCTTTGATTCTTGAGGAATAACTTGATCTGAACTCTTGGATCATCAGCTTATCTCTCTAGGAAGTGGGAGGAGAGAGAGGCTCTCAATTTTCATTCCATGCAAATGAATTAATAGTGATTTTCACCACATAATAGAGATCCTCCTCTTATATTTATATTGGACTTGAGAAATACCTGGTTGGGTTCCCCGGCCCCCGTTTATTTCAATGTCCACTAAATAAATAATTTTGATAAACTAAACTATGCCAATATTATTTATTATTTTATCACATACTTTTAGTATACATAAAATATATTACGTGATAAAACTGAGTCATTTAACTCGACTCAGTATCCCGCTTAATATTAAACGAACCCTGAATATTAAAATAATATTACTTCATTTAATATTTTTATTATATTTACTAAACTTGTAAATACATTAAATAAATTCAATCCCAAATATTCATAACTTGAATATTAATGGATTTATTTAATTATTTTAGTGATCAACAACTTGGAAAATACTCGGACCCCGTGGTGGGTCCCACTATGTCCATATACCTATTCAACTAAATAGGGCGGATTCTTGAATATGCTATTGTGTATGACCCTCTAGGCCCTTATCTCGATAGTAGTGAATAAAATCCACAGACCAAGAGCGGAGTCTAGCAACTCATCATGGCCCCTAAAGAGATCAGGATAGTCATAGAAACAACTACAATCCTACGAACACTGACTGTGTACTATAATCTCTTTGTCATTAAATATCTCATAAAGCAGGATGCACTCTTGTGTCATCATCCTTATATTTCTTTATTCTTTGTTGATCTATCTGGATGGATTTACCTTTCTACTGCTTTGGCCAAAGACTTATGAAGGCGGCACCATCCTGATCAACCAGGCCTGAGATATACAACTTCCTGAACTTGGAAGCGACAAATCCTTTCTTGACCATTAAGCCAATGTCATACCACCAACGACGCACCCAACACAAACTACCTCGCCACGACATCACTACCATGGTTTTCATCTTGCATCAAAGTATGTAATCAAATGATATACATTTGTAATGGTCTCAAGTCAGGAGACCAATACACATGTTCATAAATAGGAACAACCAATGACACCCAAAACATGTGGTGTTCCTATTGGAGGGTCTATCCTCATGATCTCACTACTAGAGATCACCAAGTGCGAACTTCATGAGAATAAGTCTCAATGCTTATGATCCCCCAACACCTGATAGTCAGACATCTACTACGTCTATTCAGTAAGATGTATCTAGACTATAGAACATATATTTAAGATCAATTTTATTGTATCTCGAGGTTCTCATTATAGACTAGGATCTATTATAACCTCTCAACATGACAATTAACCTTTGGACATTACCATTATTATAGTAGATGCAAAAAACTCTTCACTATAATGGTAAGATAACATCATGCATAGCTAACTGTACACATGATATGGTAATCAAAATTACTGCATAGTTGGGTCTAGGGAACCTACTATTTCAACAAGTTACACCTCAACACTGTTTTTCAACCTCATATGGATAGAAAGATAGAGTGGAAAATCCAGACATTGGAGTATATGTTACAGGGAATGAAACTTATACTTTAACAAATCTTAGGAACATCACTTTCCTTTGGTTGAGTTTTCCTATACAACATCTATCACTCATCCATTGTCATGGCTCCATTTGAGTCATTGTATAGGAGACTATTTCATTCTTTTTTTACTAGACTAAGGTTGGAGAGTTGTTAGTTCTTAGTCCCATTATGGTGAAGACCACAACATAGAAGGTTTAGCTTGTTCTTAAGAGGATAAAAGTGGTATAGGACCAGTAGAAATCTTATGTCGATCGTAAAAGGAGGCCCTTGGAGTTTGAGGTCAGAGACTATGTGTTATTGAAGGTATCCCCTCAATGTTGGAAGTGAAGACTTAGCAAGAGTATTAAGCACTCGCCCGGGTCCATGGGACCTTTCAAGGTGTTGGGGCATGTTGGTGAGGTGGCTTATCGATTGGAACTCCCACCACAATTGGACTAGATTCACAACATCTTCCATATCTCTTAGCTCTGCCAATATCTTCATGATGAATTCCATGTCATTAATTGGGGAGAGTTGGATATAAATAATTATGTGACATTCATGGAGAGGACAATTGAGATCCGGGATCATTGGGATAAGGTGATGCGAGGGAAGACTATTCCCTTGGTTTGAGTGTTGTAGAGCCATGGTGGCCTATAGAAGATTACTTGGGAGCATGAGTTGTGGATGCATGCCTAGTACCTGGAGTTTTTTTTAGTTTTATTTCTTTATGTTTTCTTGATAATGTGATGTTTGGACCTTGATTTTTTATGATATGTACATCTTATTGTTGATTTGATGTGTGCATTAAATCTTCTAGCATACAAATAGGGGAAAACTTGATTCTTAATTGAGACACATTATACCTTGCCATGATTAAAAATGTGTGGGTTAGTTAGTTCCACCCAAATAGGATAATATATTGATATAGAAAATGGAATTCCTTGATTCTATGTTTGGGGTCGTTTTATGTGTTGGTTGTGGTTGATGGTTTGGTTTGAATGGATGGTTATGTGAAAGGGGTGTTTGGTGCCTAGTAGGGTGGATGTAAAGTAGTGTGGTGGTGTAGTTTCAAGAAAATGGTTTAGTGAGAATTTTTTATTGGGTTTGGAGTATTCAGTTGGTGGTGGTGTTTCATTTATAATGAGATCCTTGAGCGGTATCTCGAGGGATGGTTGTTCAGACCTCCTTTCCCTTCTTCTTCCCGAGTTGCTTTTGATTCTCAAGGGTGATAATATTTTTCAAGGTATATGATGTAATGGTATAGACCTTTTAACCCATTAATTTTTGATAATTATGGTAGTAGAGGTGTCTGGATGAGGTTTCAAGGGTAGTTGGAGGAAAAGGGAGGTTGTATCTATAAAATCCAACTGATAAAGGTTCTATAGTGTGGAGTTGTATGTTACAGTGTAAGGTAGTGGTTTAGATTTAGGGTGGAATGTTGTGATGTGGTGACTCAGGTGAATAATTTTTTGTGCATATTTTATTTAAGGAAAGGTTGTGTATTGGAGAAGATGGTTAAGGTTTAGTGAGCAGTTGGAGCTGCTTTTGGAGCTACAACCATTTTGAATGGTAGGTTCACCATGGATCCTTAGCTATAGTGTATCCCCTCTCTAAAAATGAAGTTTGTAGTGTGGAGACCTTGGTTGTGGTTTGGATTCTTAGGGGTCAGTTTTCATAGGTTATGCCAATTTGGGCACCATTTTTTCATGGAGTGGGGCTATGATGCAGCCTCCTTTTTAGGTGTAAATGGTCTGTGGTGTAGCAGACTTGGATGTGTCATGGTATGTTTCCTTTTTTCGAATCTTTGGAATGGGAGTAGCTGAAAAACTCAGACACAGATTTAACCAGCATCACTACAGTGTGCTGCTGCAGGCTGCACCATGATCCTCCATGTTTTAGAAATTCTGTGGAATGATCCTATGGGCTACATTGTGGCCTTATTTTTTCAGTCTAGGTATAAATTCCCATATCCCCTTATACCTAATCACTTTCCAGACTTTTCTACCATTTCTTGGGTGACCCAAGTACATACCAAATAGCTCTTTCAGACCATAATCAATGGATTTCAACCCCAACCTTTGAGAATCAATCTGTGGTGGTTTTTGGAAAGTCCCCTTCTTGTTTTTATTCCAGTGTCTTTTTGATTATTCATCTAAGAGAGGCTATTGTCGGGGAAACCAGTGATTTGATGGTGTTTTTATTAGAAGATGTTGTGAGGTGTTTTTTTGGGTCAACAAGGTGCTCTTCTTCATTGTGGTGATCGTTGATGGACTTTATCTTGTTCCAACCTTGCATAGTAGATTGGAAATATCCATTTAAGGTAGGGGAACCTTATTTTCTCACCTGGTGTATCATGTGGAATGGGTTATGCTTTTTTTTACCTTTGGGGAGATGGTTTTCATCCATCTTAATGAATATAATTAACCAATTTAATTGAAATTTAATGGGGTAGGGTTTTAACCACATGTTTTTATAGCTTTGATATTATTATTGATATTGTGATTATACGGGATAAATGTCCCACTAAAAATTGTGGTCACTGGGGTCTTTGTTTGTGCTAATTTGACATGTTATTTGGAACCTTGTTTGGTATGTTTATTGACATCACTTTAAATGTAATTTTCTAATCACTTATATCTATTTAATAAAATGTTTTCCCTAAGAGACTCATGGTTGTATGATAATGCCCCTAAATTAAAGTTGAATTAATGAAAATCCCCTTGCTAATCTAAAAAAGTTATGTGTTGTGTTTTGAAAAGTGATGTGATGTGTGGTTGTAATGTGGGTTGGATGTGTTATGGTGTGGTCATGTTATGGGGTGGTGATGTTCAGTTGTGATGTGGGGTGGATGTTTTGTGGGGTGGTCATGATGTGGGGTGGTTATGTGATGAGTTGTATGGCCTTGCTATGGGGAGGTGGTGGTGGAAAATTGGTTGTGATATGGTTTTGGTAAGGATGAAGTAGATGTGGTTGTGAATGGTGGTGATGTGGGGCTGGTTGGCTTGATGAGGATGATAAATTGTTTGTTTGTGTAGTATTGTGATGTGTGATGTGCCCGAATTTCGTATACCTTTTCATACATTCTACTGAATATAAAAAAAATGATTTCATCAGATATATGTGTTGATTTCAAGATAAAATGCTTTAATTCGATGATCATGATGAATTTTAGGTATTTTTCAGCCTAAGACACAAATTGGGAAAGGTCGGAACAAAAATTAAAATATACATGGCGTGTACTTCTTACACACATCGTGTACTATTTCTCCGAACACGGATTGGAAGGACCAATTACACGCCCATATTGCCAGCCAGACATTACATGTTGTATTTTTACCTTGAACATGTTGTGTACCCCCTTCTAGAAGTAGTTTTTGGATGAGGTTTGACATTACACACCATGTGAGGAGGCGTTACATGTCGTGTACCCCCACCAACCAGGCGATGTCATGTTCAAAGTCAAGGGCAGCGCAATAGCTCACCCACCGGCAGAGAAAAATGGCCCAAGTCATGTTGACTTGAGTACACACCGTGTACTTTTGAGTACATGTCGTGTATTTCCAAAAGTTATAAATAGGAGGGAATCCCCTCTTAATTATTCATTCATACTCAGATACCAAAAGGGTCCAATTTTGGAGGTGCCCAACAGGAGAAGGAGAGAAGAGAAGAGAGGAGGTGCTTCCACTACCTCCCCGACGATCTTCAATCCAAATTTTTTGCAATGTTTTACTCAGGTATCACAAGTTTTTCAGTCATTAGATACTCTATGGGTAGCTAAATCCCCTATGTGTTGGGGCTATAGATTATTATGGGTTTTTGTTTATCAATTTCTATATTGTAGTCATGTTATTTATATTTATCTCATAATACCTCAAAAACTCTTTTTAAATATCACTGAAAACCCTGTATCGGACAAAGAACAAGATTTCCAGGGATCTTGTGAGGAATTACAGTTAAGAACATCCATGAACATTAGGTGAACTTATCATCTCAAAATGGGTTACAATTAACAAAATTAATAAAAAGAAAATTCCAGACCAAAGAATTGGTTTATACTTATTTAAATGAAATTCACCAGACCAAGGGGGTTCTATTACATTAAAAACCCATAGATGTGAGTTATTATAAACAACACAACCTCATAAGAAAATTTATAAATTAATTATCCTTAAAAATCTACAGCCCCGATGCATTCTTTCCATTTTTCATCAAAAATCAAATTTTTGTGATTTTACTTTATCTTTAAAGTAATTTATCAAGTAATTGAAAATTTAATTACTGTGTCATTGAACTATAAAAACGTCGACTTTAAATTTCATCAAACTTCACCTAATTAATTATAAACTAAATAAACAAAATACAGTAACTTCATCTCCATGTGGATCGATCACATACTTACACTATACTGGTATTAAGTTTGGGTAATTCAATTTGGATTGTTGAAAGTAACACTTCGACAGAAACAATACCAAATTATGGCACTATTTACAGGGACTTAAAAGTTACTGGTGTTTTGATTAATCAGTTTGTATTAATTAAAGTGAAAATAAAAATCTAAAAATCTAAAAATTCTAAAATATTATGTTCTTCATCTTATTTCTATTTTTTATTATTTTATTTTCCCTCTTTTATGCTTGGTTGTTTTTTTTTGTATTGTGCAGGATAAAAAAGTGCATGAGTGGCTGAATCACGCATTCCAAGAGCTCCGAATCATCGGACATCCTTCTGTTTGATCCGGAGATCGAACGAACGATATTGTGGTGATGACGGGCACTTATGGATGATCACAACCAAAACTCACCCATGGTAAACATAAAAGAGGGAGACCCAGCTATTTTCCAAGGATTTGGATAGCCATTTGTGTCGGATGAAAACCTAAACCAACAATTAGCTATGGAGAATGAGCATATCCAACTTCCACTAGCAAACATGATGGATTTCATCCCACATAACCAACAAAGACAACTAGCTTCATTTGTTCTAGGGTATGGCCCACAGAAACCCCAAAATTTCCCACCAGAGTGGTTTCCATACCTGCATCTAGGTCAGGGGACTTATTTTTTTCCTGAGCAGCAATTTTTCCCCCACCTCCACATGAGAGACTTCCCCCACGTCGTACCCTTGTGGAGTACGGTCTTTCTTCTATCCAAGGGGTAAATACAGGAATTTTCAAACCACTGATGTAGGCCTAGAATTTCGAGATCAAGCCCGCCATCATGAAACTCATCCAAAACATGGTGTAATTTGGAGGATTACCCAATGAATACCCCAATGATCATCTCTCTAATTTTATGGAGATTTTTTACACCTTTCTCTACGATGGGGTGTCCAAAGACGTCATTCACCTTCGTTTATTCCCATTTTAAATAAGGGATAAAGCAAAAGACTAGATCAAAGGACTGCCTCAATGCTCCATCCTCACCTGGGAGGCATTGTCCCAAGAATTATTGTCAAAATATTTCCCACCCTCCAAGACGGTGATGTTGTGGAATGAAATTCACAGTTTCCAGCAACATAATTCAGAGTCTTTTTATGAATCTTGGGAGAGTTTTACAGAAATGTTAAGGAATTTTCATCATCATAGACTTCCATTTTAGATTCAATTACAAAATTTCTATGGTGTTCTTATGACAAACACCAAATTTGTGGTGGACATAGCTGCAGGAGGAACGGTGATGTGGAAATCCCCAGAGGAACTCTTCGACTTACTTGAAGATATTTCAACAAACAGCTTCCAATGGAACTCGAAGCAAGGTACTCAAAAGAGAGGAATGCATAACAATGATGCCACGATGATGCTTTCTACCCAACTTGATGTGGTTTCCAAGAAGATCAATTCATTGAATCTAAAAAACACATCTCATGTTCAAGTGGAAAATCACCTAGCGTGTAGTGAATGTAGTGACAACCAGACCATGGGTGACTGCCTGGGGACAAGTGATGGTCCTTCAATAAGAGAGGTAAGCTATGTATCTCAGAACATAGGTCCAAACATGTAACCTCAATATCAAAACCCAGCATGGCAAGAAAACTCGAATACGGTCTGGGGGAAACAACAACAAAATTCTCAACCTCTCCCCCAAAGACCAACCAGTTATGGTCAATAGCAATACCAGAATCCATATCCCATAAAGCTGCGGTAGGGATCCTTCCAACCACAAGGGTATAAAAACCCTCATCGGGTGTAAAAAATGAGGCATACACAACCTCAACTGGATTCACAACAACCTTATCAAGATCCCCCGTCAAATCTAGAGAAGATTATGTAAAAATTCATAACAACTGTTGAGACATGATTTCAGAATCATGAGGCCTCTATTCGGAGCCTTGAGAATAAAATTGGGCAACTTTCCAATCAACTCTCTTCAAGGAAACCTGGTACATTACTGGATAACAACAATAAAAAACTATGGGAGGGGGACAATGTTGTCACCTTATGAAGTGGAAAGGAGCTACCATAGAAAATAACTACAAATCAAGGTGAAAATTCATCTTCACCTTCTCCCAAGTCGAATAATGAAGTTGAGCTTGAGGAGTCTCCCTCAACACAGAGCCTATAAAAAGAGAAGGAGGTTGTAAATGGTAAGGGAAAAGAGGTGTTCAAACCTTATGAACCCACCTTACCTTTTCTCGTGTGAATAAAACATAGGAAGATGGATCAGTAATTTGAAAAATTCATGGATGTATTCTAGAAACTTCACATCAACATTATTTTTGAATAGGTATTAAATAAAATGACAACATATACAAAGTTTTTGAAGTAAATCATCTCAAATAATAGGAAGATGGAGTATTTGGGAACAATTCCTCTCACTAAGGAATTTTCAGCAGTGGTCTAGTAATCTCTGCCTTAAAATCTCCAAGATCCAAGTGGTTTTACAATTCCTTGCATAATTGGATCATGTGAGTTTGGGAAAGCCCTTTTTGACTTGGGGCTAGTGTCAATCTTATTCCCTATAGAGTCTTTAAATGGTTGGGGCTGAATTATTTACAACCTACCTGAGTGTAACTACATCTCTTCGATCGATCTATTAAATATCCCAATGGGATACTTGAAGGTGTGCTCACGAAAGTGGAAAGATTGATTATTCCCATTGATTTTATCATCCTTGACATGAAGGAAGATCAAGAGAAACCTATCATTTTGGGAAGACCATTCTTGGATACTAGGAAGGTGTTGATCGATGTGCATCAAGGTGAATTGATCTTCCGAGTGGGAGATGAAAATGTATATTAAAATTTCCTCAAAGTAGTAAAGCAGGTTTCACTGATAAAACACAAGGACTGTTATGCATTGACTCCTGTGAAAAATCACTCGGGCCACATGGAAGATGACATGGAATGTTGTTCTATCACTAATGAACCATTCATAAACGATATCCATCCTGATTATGAACCAAAAGAGTTGTAATTAATCGTCGTCCAGGGAGGTCATTATTGGAAACATGCAATTGTTCCAGATATTCTCGAGTGGACCAAGGTGGAACCAATTGTGCCCTTAGTTCTGAAAGCTCCATAACTTGAACTCAAACCTCTCTCATCATCTTTGAAATATGGTTACTTGGGCAATAAGCACATGCTGCTAGTAATACTCAACACTTATCTCTCTCAAGAGCAAGAGCATGCACTTCTCCAAGTCCTTAAACGAAGAAAACAATCTATTGGGTGTAAAATATCTAATATTAAAGGGATCATCCCAACCATTTTCACCCACAAGGTGATACTTAAAGAAGGAGCCAATCCCTCTCGGCAACCACAGCGACAGCTAAATCCTCCCATGAAGTAGTTAGTGAAGAAAGAGGTGATGAAGATTTTATATGCAGGAATCATCTACCTGATCTCCAACAGCCCATGGGTAAGTCCTTTTCAAGTGGTACCCAAAAGGGGGGGTATCACCATAATCACTAATTATAAAAATGAACTTATCCCAACAAGAATAGTCACAGGATGGATAGTATGTGTGGATTACAGAAAATTTAATGACTTCACACGAAAAGATCACTTCCCACTCCCTTTCATGGATCAAATGCTGGAGTGATTAGTAGATCATGGATTCTATTGCTTTCTAGATGGTTATTATGGATATAACCAAATTTCAATTGCTCCTGAAGACCAAGAGAAAATCACCTTCACCTTCCCTTATGTAACTTTTTCCTATATAAGTATGTATTTTGGCATGTGCAATGCTCCATCCACCTTCCAGTGATGCATGTTGGAAATATTCCATGATATGGTTGATCATATTTTAGAAGTCTTTATGGATGATTTTTCAGTCTATGGAAAGTCATTCAACACTTGCTTAAGAAATTTGAAATTGGTCCTAGAATGATGTGAGCACACCAATCTGGTTTTAAACTGGGATAAGTGTCACTTTATGGTACAAAATGGCATCATCTTAGGCCACCATATTTCTATGAAGGGAATTGAAGTTGACCCATCCAAAATTGAAATCATCTCACAACTACCTATCCTAACTTCTATTCAGGAAATCCAAATATTTCTTGGGCATGCGGGATTTTATAGAAGATTCATTCGTGACTTTTCAAAGATATATCAACCTCTAACCAATCTTCTTTCAAAAGATGCTATCTTTGAATTTGATGAAACTTACACTTCATCCTTCCATATTCTGAAGAAAAAATTAGTAGAATACCCTATCATGATTACCCCAAATTGGGAAGAAAAATTTGAGATTATGTGTGATGAAAGTGACTATTTCATGGGAGCAGTTCTTGGGTAGTGGATAAATCGAATCTTCAAACCAATCTACTATGACAGCATAGCCCTCAATGAAGCACAAATTAACTATACTACCACGGAGAAGGAAATTCTATCAGTGGTTTTTGCATTCAATAGGTTCTGCTCTTATTTAGTGATCTCCAAAGTTATTTTCTATATTGACCATGGAGATCTTAAATATTTTCTGAACAAGAAGGATGCAAAACCACGACTCATATGTTGGGTGATTCTCCTCAAAGAATTTGACTTGGAGATTCGTGATAATAAGGGTAGTGAGAACATTGTTGGCAATCATCTCTCCAGAATGGAATTTTCTCATTTAGAAAGAGAAGATGATAGAGAGATCAAGTAGGACTTCCCATACATGCATCTTTTCTCAGTTGGAGTTACACTTCATCCATAGTATACCTACATAGACAATAACTTGGCTACAGGAGTCATTCACCTTAATCTTTCATTCCAACAAAATAAATGATTTATGTATGAAGTGAAAAGATATTTATGGGAAGACCCACTGCTATTCCGCTCATGTAGAGATGGGGTGATCCTCCGTTGTATCCCATAAACAGAGATTTAAGGAATTCTTCAATTTTTTCATTCTTCCCCAATAGGGGGGCATCACGGGCTAGACACAACGATATCTAAAATTATCTGATCTAAATTTTTCTAGCCTACCATACACAAGGATGATCAGTATTTTATAACACATTGTGATAGGTTCTAGTGAATAGGTAACATGGGGAACTGAGCCAAAATTCCTCAACACCCTATACTTGAGTTTGAAGTCTTTGACGTATGGGAAATTGATTTCATGGTCCCCTTTCTCCCATCATTTGGAAACTCTTTCATACTATTTTGTGTTGATTATGTCTCAAAATGGGTGGAATCCATATCCATGATGCACAACACAGCAAAGGTCATCGTGGCCTTCTTGAAGAAAAATATTTTCAGTTGGTTCGGTGTTCCACAGGATTTGATAAGTGATAGAGGGACGCATTTCAACAATGCATTGATACGGAATGTGCTTCCGAAGTACGGTGTGAGGTATAATATAGGGACACCTTATCATCCCCAATCCAATGGACAAGTGGAAGTCTCAAACAGAGAATTAAAGTAGATCCTGGAGAAGATAGTGGGAGCCTCAAGGAAGGACTAGTCCAAGAAACTTAATGATGCCTTGTGGGAATACAGGACCACCTTAAAAACACATCTAGGTATGTACCCATTCTGATTGATTTACATAAATCCATACCATTTACCAGTGTAACTATAGCATAAATCCTATTGATCTGTGAAGGCCTTGAACTATGATCTAAAAGCTGCAGAAGAAAAGTGAAAGTTTCAACTGAAGGAACTTGATGAGATTCGGCGGGAGTCATATGAGAATTTCATGATATATAAAGAGAAGAAAAAGGTGATCCATGATCATATGATCTCTCAAAAATCATTCCAAACTAGTGATGAGGTACTATTATTTAACTCTTGTTTGAGATTTTTTCCAGGTAAATTAAATTCCTTGTGGTCGGGACCTTTCAAAGTGATCAAGGTTTTCCACCATGGTGCGGTGGAAGTTGTTGGAGCCAATGGTAAAACATTCAAGGTAAATGGGAAGCATCTAAAGCCCTATTTTCACACAGAGGACATGGTGGTTATTATATCCACTATAAAATTTGGGTATCAAGATGCTAAGGTAAGATCGATCCAATGACATAAAACAAAGGCGCTTCCTGGGAGGCAACTCAGAGGTTACACGTCATGTGCTACCTATACACATAGCATGTACTTATCTTTTTAGTGAATATTATAATATTATAAATATATATATTAAATAATTTAATAAACAGGGATGATTCTGGTGTTGATGGTAAGGTCACTGGAATATATTCGAGTCATCGCCGGTTCGAATCCCTCCATACCTACCTTAGGCACAGGGTTCATCCTTTTTAAACTCTTGTTTTAAATGGGATATGTGGTGATTTTTAAAATAAAATATAAGTTTTTCTATATAAAATAAAACTCATGATGGGGATGGACTGGCTGACTAGGGTCGTAAACCAGTTCCAAAAGACCTGGGTTCGAATCCTAACAACCGGTCCATTTCCATCATTTTTTATATTAATAAAACCACATGACGTGCATTTTGATATACATCATGTGCACCATGTTTTAAATGATAATTTAAATAGGTTTTGAAATAATAAAATACATGTAGATGAAGTTGGAAGATTGGAAGAGTCTCGTCCCTGGATTCAAAAGACCCGGGTTCGAACTCGGCTAATTTCCTTGCTTCATCCCTTTTATTCAAATTAAAACCACATGTCGTGTGTTTTCTTCATCTCGTGTAGAATTGTACCTCTAATTTTAATATTAAAATTAACTAAAAATGGGAATCACTACAACCTTTTCTCCAGTGGTTGAGGGCTTGCATTCAGAACGGCCGATCGCTAGTTCGAATCACACCCCAAGCACCGGACCAAAGGTTGTAGTTCTCTTTTTCAAATTTTAGAACACACGGTATGTATTTCCCTGAAACATTACATGTATAGATTTATTTTTAGTAAATATATATATATATATATATTATTTTAATTATTAATATTAATTATTATATAGTTTACTATACTAATTATATTATACAATTATTTAAAAAAACACATACACAGCGTGTACGCTTTATGAAACACTGTGTACTACATCTATAAAGGTCGGGACCCTACCCAGCCTCAGCCTGTGTCACAAGAACCCCCCCTCCTCCCTATTTTCTTCCTCCATACGTCATCCTGCCTCCCTCTCACCAATCCACCGATTCTGTGTATTTTTTGTCCTGATTTCTTTCACATTTTGATCCTTTATCCAGGTACGTCTTTTTCCACCCTCTATTTCAAGATATCATAAGCATTTGGGGAAATTTTGGATTGGGTGACTGTTCAGGTCTCCCGAGCAGTACACAGGATGTAGGAAGAACACACGTCGTGTACATTTTGTACATAGCCACACATGGAAATTTTTCACCATTTGAGAGATACATGGCGTGTACGTTTGGTACACACCATGTATCGGGCCTCCCCTGGCCTCTTGGACCAACCCGTGTATTCTGGGACAAGGCCCCTTCCCATGTCACCACACATGGCGTGTATGTTCGGTATGCGTCGTGTCCTCTGTCCCTTCAGAGGAATCCATATGGATGGCGTACACACCTTGCACGCCATGTTGTTCCATATGGCGTGTACCCTATCCACACGACGTGTATGTTTTCTAATCCTCTTCCAAAGTTGAGTTGTGTCTGGCCCTTACATGGGCACCACTCCGTGTTGTACTACATGGCGTGTTCATATTATTACACATCGTGTACTTTTTTTTTACCCAACCACATTCCCTTATAGTGTGTCTATCCAAAGTACGTGGACTCTTACACAGATCATACCACACATTGTGTACCCTGGATCTACACATCGTGTTCTAATTTGTTTTATGTTTCTTACATTTTCTTCTTTTTATTCTTTTATTTCATTTTATTTTCTTTTATTTCAGTTATGTCAGGTGACGATCCCATGATTAGGAAGCGACCCACATCCGCTGCTGAGGGCAAGCTGCCCCCTCACCATCGGATTCGTCTTTGACATTTTGAGTGGCTGACCTTAGATTTCTCAGTTTTCCATCCCCCAGCATTGGCCGCTCTACCTCCTCTTCTGATGGCACCTCCCTCCGTGCCATACATCAGTCTGGTCGCTTCCATGGAACCACTTCCTGCCCTCGCTGCTCCTGCTACGGCTGCTACCACACCTTCCACCATGGTTGAGAGCTTCAGTGGTGTCGTTACCTCTTCTGGCTCCACCCCTTTGGTTCCACCCTCTATAACAGCAATGGACTAGCCTGCGCCAGTCCCTCCACCCTCTATTGTCCCGTCCTCCAAAGAAGCTCTGGTATCCACTGCTCCACCTACTTCTCGTACAGATATCCCTTCTACCTCAGCATTCGCAGATCTTCCTCAGCCTGTACCACAATCTCACCACCCTCAGTCGCATCCATGCTTAATCTTTCATGAGGGTCATCCTACAGTAGACAAATTGTGGCGATTCTCTTGTCACACTATCCAGTTGAGCGGCCACTATCTGGACGTCAGTATTCTCCAACACCTTGGCATATGGAAGGAGATTTAGGCACTCCTTGGCCATACACATATCCTCAAGACACTTCAGGTCATCACTCCTACTTACTGAGATTTATTTTTGGAGTTCATTGTGACCTTAAAGTTCGATGGGCTAGCCTACCACCAGATGCCCACCGATACTGCTACCCCTATTCACTTTCAACTCGGTGGCCACCCTTTTTCCCTTACCATGGATGATTTTGGATGAGGGTGCAGCTTCTACCTCCCATACTGCCACCCCACCTTCTATCTCTACCCTTACTCTCCCTAGGCGCTCTGAATTCATTACGATGTGGTGGGATCTTGTCGGGCCTGACCATAGGTACACCCCACCTCGTAGAAGATCATGCTCATCATTGACCCTCCCTTATGTTTCTTTCACCGATACTTCAGCATCATCATTTTTCCTCACCATGAGGATATGGGATTCATTTCTAGCCGCAACATGGACCTTATGACTTGTATTTTTAGGCACGACTACCCTGACCTCCCTTACCTCACCGCTTCTTACTTCCACTATTTGATTTATGGTCGTTAGGGCAACCTGAATGACGGTTTTTATGCCACTCAGTTGGCCCACCATCTTGGGTTTTTTGATCCATATCTCCCTCATGACCCCTTAGGCTCGCCTCAGCATCTTGACTTCCTCATTATTATATACATACAGATGGTTGAGAATGGGGGCGATGGCTATGTGCTCATGCAGGACGCCCTTGCTCCTATGGGGGTGAGAGATGACCCAGTTACTCCCACTGGTGTTGTTGATCCCGACCTCTCTCATACACAAATGGACTTTCCCTCACCACCCCACCCCCTTCTTATATCCTTCCTTATTCTTCCACTATCCCCTCTTCTTTTGTGCCTTCCACCTCCTCACCTCCACCCGCACCCTCTAGTGATCTCCCCACCACCCTACGCCTGGATGAGATACACCAAAATCTGGACCTTGTTCATCTCCACCAGGCTGCCCTTGCTCAGACACAAACACAAATAGAAGGATTTTTTTTCTTATCCTCTAGCACTTGGGCCTTTCACTATTAGCTACATCTCCTACGCTGGTACTCCATTCGCTCCTCATCCTTCTGTCGCATAGCCATTGCTGACAGCTCTGGCCACAGATTTAGTTTTTCTATTTACTGATGGCCCCACTTCTACCTCCACTACTGAGCTTGTGATGCCTTTTGTTCCTACCAATCATCATGTCGATCCCATGCCTCCGGTTTCCACTACAACTTATTCTCCTTTGGCGGATTCCACTGTTGCAGATGATGCCTCTTCTGAGGCAACCCAGTGACTAGTTTTTGGCACATTTATTTCTATTATATATATCTCTTTTGTGTTATTCTTGGGATGTGATGATGTATGACTTTACAAATTTCTTTTTCCACTCCCTCGACTGTCATAGGTACTCTGGAGCGCCTTGGCCATCTCTATTTATACTATTTCCATATTTTTCCATTCACTATGAGGGGAGTATTTTTCAGTGTTTCTTTTTTCTTTTTTACTTTGGATTTACTTCTTTTCCTACTTCCCATTTTCTTTCACCCATTGTTTCCCCACATTCTCTCCTCTTTCTTAGTATTTCACTTGGGGGACCATGTGCTATATTAAGTGTGGGGGAGGGTCTCTAACTACACTAGTCTTTTCCTTGAATTGATTTAGGAGACATCATTAATAGTTGACATATTTTAAACTATGGAATTTTTTTTGATTAATTATAATTATAAATTATAAAGACATAAAAGGGAATTTTAAAAGTGGCATGCTTATTTCAATTTTCAAAGTATTTTTAAATGATTACTGATATAGTTTGATTCTTGGTTTAAAGTCTTGGACATTTACATTTATTAGACTGATCATTTGTACTCATGTCATGACCTGATTGAACTTTTATTTGTACTCATTCTTAAGAGGTATTCTAAGCCTTTTTTATATATTTTTTCGTATACCCTCTTTCTTGAGAGATTCTTGGGATATGTATAACTACCATAACTTGCTAGTTTTTCTCTTCAAAACATGAAGATTTTTTAATCACACTAAAATGATTGAGGCATTTGATTGTTTTTCATCCCCTTTGACCTTGAAACCTACCCTACATCTAATATTTTTAAATCCCTTAGAAACCATAAACTGCCTTGATAGGAAGCTACATTACAAGCCTATTTTTCCTTCCTACCCTAATTCTTTCATAATTTTACATGATTATTCATTTGAGATTTAGAGAGTAATTTTTTTCCATTCATGCTATATTTTGGAGCAACCATGAATTTAAGTGTGGGGGAGTTTATCACTTTTTCATTTGGGTAGAAGGATTTCCAAAACTACTATTTATTATATTCTTAGTGGTCCCTGTTAAAAAAATGAAAAAACATGTAAAAAATGGACCAGATTCATTCATGGTTTATGATCCCATATTGGCAAGGGAATATCACGATGATGATACCCTTTGAGAGATCTTGATTAGGGGTTCATTTTCATTAAGTTTTATTTTGAATATCATGCATAATTGTTTAATAAATCAGCCTCCTTTTTCAATCCTGTGAGATTATTTTTTATCAGTACCTACCAACCCTTAGCCTCAGAAACATTTGAACCTTATTGAAAGCCCTCATTATTGTTGTTATTTGACTTATGAATTGGAGAATGAGAACACTTGAAATCCTATGGATAGAGTGCATATACTTAAGATTGAGAATAACTCTGATTACATAATCTTGAGTGATGAGTGTGGTATCTTTTGGTGAGATAAATCATCAAGTGGCATGTTTATTTATGAAAATTTAAACAATGTGGATAAAGGAAAATGAAAATTTTTAATTGAATTGTATAGGAGGCATGATTAGAATATTTTTGGAATCAAAATATGTTTTATACCTTTTAAAATCCTCTAATATGGCTATAATATTTACAAAGTATAATTAGTTGAATGCTTCCCTTTATAAAGTATGGATGTTATTGATTTGATGTTGAGATTTTTCTTGAGGACAAGCAAATGACTAAGTGTGGGGGATTTGGATGTGCCCGAATTTTGTGTACCTTTTTATACATTCTACTGAATATAAAAACATGATTTAATTAGATATATGTGTTGATTTCAAGATAAAATGATTTAATTCGATGATCATGATGAATTTCAAGTATTTTCCAGCCTAAGATGCAAATCGGAAAAGGTCAGAACAAAAATTCAAATATACATGACGTGTACTTCTTACACACGCCATGTACTATTGACCTGGACACGGATCGGCAGGACCAATTACACGCCCATGTTATCGTCCAGACATTACACGCTATGTGTTTACCTTGAACACATCATGTACCCCCTTCTAGATGTGATTGTTAGTTGAGGTTTGATATTACACGCCATGCGGGTGGCATTACACACTGTGTACCCCCACCAACCAGGAGGTGTCATGTTCAAAGTCAAGGGTGGCGCGTTAGCTCACCCACCGATGGAGAAAAATGGCCCAAGTCATGTTGACTTGAGTACACGCCATGTAATTTTGAGTACACGCTGTGTATTTCCAAAAGTTATAAATAGGAGGGAAGCCTCTCCTAATTCTTCATTCATACTCAGATACCAAAAGGGGCCAATTTAGGAGGCTCCTAACGGAAGAATAAGGATAGAAGAGAAGAGTGGAGGTTCTTCCGCTACCTCCCCAATTATCTTCAATCCAAAGTTTGTGCAATGTTTCACTCAGGTATCACAAGTTTGTTAGTCATTAGCTACTCCATGGGTAGCTAAATCCCTTATGTGTTGGGGTTGTGGATGATTATGGGTTGTTGTTTATCAATTGTTATATTGTAATCATGTTATTTATATTTCTCTCATAATCCCTTAAAAACTCTTTCTAAATATCACTGAAAACCCCGTATCAGACCAAGAATGAGATTTATATGGATCTTGTGAGTAATTACGATTAAGAACATCCATGACCATTGGGTGAACTTATCGTCTCAAAAGGGATTACAATTAACAAAATTAATAAAAACCAAATTCCAAACCAAGGAATTTGTTTCTACTGATTTAAATGAAATTCACCAGACCAAGGGGGTTCCAATACATCCAAAACCTAGATATGTGAGTTATTATGAACAACACAACCTCGTAAGAAAATTGATTGATTAATTATCCTTAAAAATCCACAGCCCCAATGCATTCTTCCCATTTTTCATCAAAAATCAAATTTTTGTGCTTTTTATTTATCTTTAAAGTAATTTATCTAGTAATTGGAAATTTAATTACTCTTTCATTGAACCATAAAAAATCAACTCTAAATTTTAACAAACTTCACCTAATTAATTATAAACTAAATAATCAAAATACAGTAACTTCGTCTCCCTGTGGATCGATCTCATACTTGCACTATGCAGGTATTAAGTTTGGGTAATTCAATTTGGATTGTCGAAAGTAACACTTCAGAAGAAAAATACCAATGTGCTAGTGTCCTAGGTAGAAATGGAATTGGTTAATAATTATTGAAATGGCATGGGCCGGTTTGGTTAATGGGATGGAATTGGCTAATGAATGAATTAAAAATGGGAAGTGTGGTTAAATATTATTGATGTTTAATGTGAAATTAAATGGGCTGAATAATGGAATGAATTTTCTAACCTAAATGGAATTGGTTGGTATTGTGAAATCTGTAAATTGGGTAAAATTGAGAAAGAAGATGAAAAGTGTATTGTGTCTTATGCCTTGTTATGTGGTGTTATTCATTTAGTTGTGGCAATGAAAGTGGTGATGTTGTGAGGTTGGTTAGTGATTTTTCTATTTGGTTAGTACTTTGTTGTAAACCCATAGGTTGGGATTGTGTGTGGCATTATATATATACCATGTATGTTCCTTGTGATTTTCTATATGCACCCCACCCATGTCGAGCATCATGTACCGACACCTATATATCCGGGGGGTGTTTTTCCCAATATCCTGGCAGTGAGGGTGGATGGTTGGCTACCCAATCTTTCCTTCTCTCTCTTCCATGCAACGATTATGTGCATGGGTTGTGATGGTCAGAAGTCAAAAGTGCACTGTAGTGATGGTTAATGAGATGATGAGGTGGTTTTTTTGGGGGTCATGCATGGTAGGAGGAGGGAATAAGGTTAATTTTCTTCATGTTTGTGATTCCCTACTACTCTAGTTGTGGTTTTGGATTTGATGTGATGTGATAGCCCAGGTGTCTTCGGGTGAGATGTGGTGTGATAGCCCAGGTGTCTTCGGGCGAGATGTGTTGTGATGGCCCAAGTATCTTCAGGAAAGATGTGATGTGATGACCTAGGTGTCTTCAAATGAAATTTGATGTGATGTCTAGTTTCACGTGGGGTTTTTGGTATGATGTGATGTTTGGAAGATATGGGAACACCAGGACGTACGATGTTGGGGTGTGAGGGAGGAAAATCGGTGGGAAAGCGATGTGGGGTACCCTTTATCAATATGATTCTTATTATGTTATTATAATTGGATGTGTTATTTGATGATCAAGCCCTGGTGATGATGGGATGGTTAGTTAACCTATTTAGGTGTTGTTAGTTTTGTTGTTTGTTCACCGGTACATTAGTATACTTCTTTCACATGTGCACGAGAGACTTTGGGTTTTCTACTAAGCATATTTGTATAATCACCCCATGTATATACAATTTTTTTTAGGTTTCTAGGAGGAGTACATGGGCCGTGTTGGACATTACTAGCTCGGACCTTTGGATTGTCACTCTGTCATTGCCTTCTCTTTTCTTTTGGGTATTTTTTTGGAGACTTTTAGATGTATTTGTTCATTTTATACATGAATTGTGGGATGGTTTTGGATTAATTTATTTTATATTGTATCATGGAGTTGATTGATCATTGATATCCTATCTTATAATCATATATATATTATAGAGGGTATTGTCTCCAATTTGTGAGAAATGTATACCCTCGGTGCTAGTCTCCAATCTGAGGCCTACTACAGGTGGGGCTTAGAGGTCATTATCTCTATTCCTTCATAGCAGGCCTAGGAGGGGTACCTTTGGAGGTAGGGGTTGTAAAAAATATGATTCCTAAGTCTCACCATTATTAAAATTAGCTTTCTTCATAAATGTTACTCACTATGAGGTTAGTGGGAGTATTTTATCAGATGGTCACATAGATATGTGATAGGAATTACATATTGATGCAATGTTCAAAAAACAATTACTTCAGCAATAACATGTGATTCATGTAGAATATATGGATATTAAACGCTTAAGAGATTGGTTTTAATGGTTTTAAACATATCATGTAATAATAATAAATGAAAACTCTATTAATCATTCATTCATGTGTGATACAACTTTACATGAACGGTCGAATGATCAAAATCCCCTCAAAGTACAAACTTTGATCCATCCTTAATCGATGATCATCATGGAGTATTATGGGTTGTGATGATATGTTAATATTATCTTGAATAGATTATTGTACTCATTATAAAGGGTTGTATATTAGATACAAAGAATAGATTCATGATGTAATAAGTAGAGACTTGTTACTTGGGATGATTCGATAAAGTGTATCTCATGGAATTTCATATAGTCATATATATACTTAAAGGTGTATGTTTATTATCAATCCTTCTTACCTGGGGTTGGTAAGATACCTAGCATGAGAACCTTCATACTTTGATACCTTACTTACACAAGTTAAAATATGAACTTAGTTAATCAGGGGTTGGTTGGGTATGTTGATGATCACGTCGTCGGTTGGAGTGCATCCAAGATGGGATTTATCCACTTGTATGAAAAGTAAACACATATGTCCCATGATTGAATGAGACTTTGGAAATTCATGGCCATGCTTAGTTGAGTCACATATGATGTGTTCAACTACTTTGACGAGGGGCATGCGATGCGCTCATCAGTTAGATGGATGACATGAGATGTATTCATCGACTTCGTCATTCTTTTTCGAAGAATCAATAAAAGATGAGATGACTATACTAGATTGACATGTTCCAGGTCTAGTGATCACTCAATGTCATGGATGAAAGGATTATATAGGTATACATGTGATGTATATGATACATCTAGCGGTGGACATGTTTATATATAGATACAAGTATGTTTGATGGAGATCGCACAATACCCCTTAGTAGCTTGAGTAGCATTAATGCTTTGCTAGAGGTCTCTCTTTTCTTACATCTATGAAATAGGGATTTCATATTTTTCATAAACACTACTAAGGCCCATAGGGTCACATGGTTAAGCCTTTGGATAAGTATTAAGTTTTGGATAAAAGTTTTGTTCCAAAATGAAGAGAGTTTGATGGTTCCAAAATGAAGAGAGTTTGATGAAACCGTATCCAAAAGGGTTTTGGATGGATTCAAAAAGGGTTGTGAAGTTTGTCATAAATTCGTGAAAGATTTCAGTGTATGTGGGAGATTATAGGATAAGTGCACTAAATTTTATATATATTTTGTACCTAATTTAATGCATGTATTTTCCACCCCATTCTCACGCGGTTTCATTTCAGTTATCAATCCATTGTAAATGGATTAAATGGCTTGAATATTCATTGAATTGGATTCAATGAATTAATGAGAATGGGAATAAATTTCTACAATACATTGATTATGGCTGACGTAATTCATTTAATGAAACACGTCATGGATGACTATATAAAGCGATGGGATCCCTTATGTTGTGATTATCCTATTGTTTTCACACCTCTCAAAAATATCTTCTTTCCCATAGCTTGTGTATCACCTTTAGTGAATACGCTAACACCAATTCAAGTGCACGAAAATCCTCTGATTGAGATCGGGATCCAGCAGTCGGTGTAATTCCCTTAGAGGTATGAGGCTTTCGTTTGTGGCTACAGTGATCTTCATTAAGTGTTCTCCCTGCATCAAGGAAAAAGAAAGTCTTAGCAAACAAGAATGAGGTATGCTATATTTTTCATGTATTTAGTTATTATGTATGTTGCTTCTGTTTGAGGATAGTTTCTACCTATTCGGGTATTCTTCCGCTACCAAAGGATCATGTGATAGCCCTCGAAAACTCAACATGCCCCCTATATAATAATTTACCATGAGTTACCAATTATTAAGGTATCTGTTATTAAGGTAAGTTATTTATATCATTAGCAACTATTTTGGAAATGAATTTCTAATATATTTATGAAGTGAAAATTATGAAATATATATGGTACATCCACCTACCATGTTATCCATTTAAATATCATATGAAAAATGCATCTACTAAATAGCCACATATATTATTAGTTGTTGGTGAGTATACATCTCATTCTATGAATGTGAATTAAAAGAAATATTGAGCATCATATACTATATATAAAATGGTCTAGCAGAACCATTGATAAGATGCTCACAACACTTGTATGAATAATTCGGATGTAAAGTGCTTAAAATCAATAGTCTAATTATACACACCGGAAGTGTGGTTGAACTGATTATATAAAATCATTGTTCATCATGAGTATAAAGTGGTAAATATATTTTCTCTTGAAGAGGAAAATGAACATATCAACAACAATATATCTTTTTGGATAGTCTCTGAAGTGACACTGGTACCAGATAAATTATGAGATCCCATTAAATGTTGGTGATTGTATATTTGAATTTTTGAATGCCTTCAAAACTCATTGATGACAGTGAATTTTGAGAGATGTCGCCATCAAAATAATTAGCAAAAAAGAATTATTGAAGCAACATTTGATATGTTCAACTAATAATGTTTTGGATTAGTCTTCCAAATTGCTAAGACTATTGAATACATATGATCTTATTATAAGAAATATCCCTCCTTATAAATTTGGGTATATATATATATAGATTACAATATCAATAAATGAATCTATGAAGGGTTCACAATGCCTGAAGCATATTCAAAATTATGAAAGTTTCATTCAATCTGATAAATTAATGCATGGGTTGAACTGAATAAGATATATTTCATTAAGAATATAAAATTGATTTTATCATCTCATTGCTTGTATAAGCCAATGTATTTATTCATCATGTTATCAATATGTTTTCAAAACACCAAAACTCCTGAAGAGTTTCTGAAATCAATGAATTATTTGATCATCATGAAGAATTCATTTATCCCTAAAGAATAAAAATAAATGCATATTGTATTTATCCTTGAAGGATATATGTATAAATATGCATGTGTACCTTGCAAATAATATATGGTATTATTACAATAAATTTGACGGCAGAGTTCTTTTTCAACTCTTTTAGATTTAAAGGGTATGAATTGGTATTATTCCACAATTTAAAACCAAATGTTTCTAGTTTGAATTCATAAATCTCATCATAGACATTCTATAATGTAATGAGTTAAATGATGTAATGATGACCATTATGAGAGGAATATGCAACTATTGTACTATTTTTTCATTAATCAAGTTTTATCCATTGAGTTTTCCTGATAATGTTTTTAATGAGGTGGCATGACATGGAATTCAATTACTTTGGGTTCCCTTATTTTTCTCACAAGAGTTTTTTTTAAGTAAAGATTATATAAAATTAAATGAAATTATGACATTTGAGGGGGATTATTATGAAATATTATTTAATAAATGTCATAATTATGATAATAATGATTATAACTCCTCATTTATCAATCAACCCTTTTTAATTGTCCAACCTTTTATATGGTAACTCTTGGACTTCAATTGCTAGATCAAATCACATGTCCTCTATAAAGATATATATATATATATATATTATTAATGAAATGTGATGATTTTTAACCCTCTACATTGTGTTCTCTTAATTTTTATCTCTTATATTTATATTTTTATTTCACCATACAAATATTCGATGCACGTTTCGTTAACGCAACATCTACAATCAATCACATGTTTTTAGTTTTGAAATTCCTCACCATTTCAAAAGTTCAATCGATTTCACACCAAAAAAACAAATCAATTAGTATAGAATTAAAATTAGAGGTGTTAACGGGGTGGGGCGAGTCGGTCCACAAGACGGATCGTGCACGTTGCATATTTTATTGAGTGGATAAGCTCAAATCCATAAAAAAATATGGGATTAAAAAATAAATGTTAACTCTATCCATGCAAGACCCACGGACTAATGATCCAACTAAAGAAAATAATATATAATAATATTTTTTTTCATATAATAATATTTTTTTTCATATAATAATATTTTTTTTCCATTGATGAACCATGAGAAAGGGAGAGATAAATGATAAATGTTTGAGATTGAGAAATTTTCAATCGATAATAACTCTAGCAACAATCCTTATATCTTGAAGTAAAAATATAGATGGTCTAAAGAAGCAGAATCATCGGAGAAAACGCCACCGGCGACGAAAAGGATCGTCGACAGAGAGAACAGGAGCTGAAGAAGCAGAATCGTCGGGGACGACGCCACCGGCGACGAAAGCGACGGCCGAGGAGGAGCTGCAGGTCAGGAATTTCGGTGATTTAGGTCAAATCAGAGAGCTGGAAATCCTCGCGAAAATCAAATGGAACTCAATTTCTTTTATATATAACATAAACTGAAAAATTGAAGCAACATTTCAATGGGGCCAGCCAATTTGGCAGCAAACAAAGAATCAGAAGGGCATGGATGGGGGACCTTCGAAGCGAATATAATCATACAGGACGCCAGGGAAAGGGCCGGCGCTCCAGGGCTGCGTCAGGAAGACGGTGTTGTTTCCTTTCGAGAGCAGCGCAGGCGGCACCTTCACGTTGAAGAGATGGTAAATCCCACGGATCCCGTGCCGCGCGATCGTATTGTCCTTCCCGATCACCCCGCTGGAGAACAGTGGCGGATCCTTCCCCGCATCGTTCACGCGAACCTAAAAACAAACGGAGATTCGATTCGAACGCAGCAAAATTCGGACAGACAAGGAACGAATTGAAGAAGAAATTCGACTGGCCTGCAAATCAGAGGCGTGCATGGAGGCGAGCGCCAATCTAAGAGTGTAATTCGTAGATCGGGTAACGTTATCCAGCACGAACCTGATCCGCCATGTGGTTCCTCGATACGACTGGTTCCCTGCCTTCCTGTGAATCGAGGGAGCTTCGCAGTAAGGAACGCGGAATCACGATCGTCTTCCTCAACTCGATGAAATTTTCAAATGAAAGGCAGACAAGCCGACCTGGTGACCTGTGCGAAGAACCAATCCTTGGTGTGGTTGCTGGAGCCAACCTTGTAAACTAAATCTTCGTCCGGATACAGCTCCGTGTACCTCTCCCACAACCCGTACTGCCTGTATCTGTTCATCAAAGAAGATGCTGCGGATTTAAACAGCTCCACATAGTCTCCAGTTCAGATGTTTCCACAGGAGGTTCCAGTCCAGTGGAACTGTCTGAAATCTGGAACTTTCACTGTTTTCTACTGATTCACGGGAACTTTGACTGTTTTCTACTGATCCATGGGAACTTCCGGTGAAACTTTCACTATTCCAGTGAGGATTCAATTCCACTGGATTGGAACCTTCAGTGGAAACACCTGAACTTGAGACGATTCTTGTCTGATTTAAACCTATCGTGGAGGCTCTCTTAACAATTTTCATGATTTTGACTAACCTGTCGGAATGATTGACATAAAGCTTATTGATATACTTAGGGTTGGGTTCAGGAACATAGAATTCTGCAGCAGACCGATCCGGGTAGCCGATCTCCCACAGTGTCGGCCCGTCTCTAGGCGGTGAGAAGAACATATCACCCATATCAACTCTTCTCCCTGCATTTGTATTTATGGTCATTTTGTTTTCCATGGCAACACAAAAGGGTTCAGAAAGAACATTGCCTCCCACCTGGGCTTATGGTAACCACGGTGGTGTTATGGTATTCCCCAACAAAACCAGGGATGCAGGAAAACATGTTATAATCCCCAGCACGTATGTGGTTAATGGTGAAATAACCTTCACCGTCTGCCTTGCTCCAGAATTGGTAGCCCTGTGGAGAAATTGCACTCCACAAATTATTACTGGATAACATGTAGAGCTGACAATTTTGAACCCGACACAACACGACCCGAGTTAAACGGGTTCGGTGTAGACATAAATGGGTTCGGGTTGTAATTGGGTTGATTACAAGTGACCATTCATGTAATGATAATGTAAAATATTAAAAATGTTATTTACTAAACATGTTTATAACACATTATTTCAATAATTTGAAATAATTGAACATGTTTATAAGACATTATTTATTTTAAATTTTTAAGAGCGTCGTGTTGCAACATGGCTTAAATGAGATGATTCAAATTGTTTAGGTTATTGAGTTTATGTGGTATTAACTCGTTAAACATGTCATGATGCAATATATGCTGTATATCTAAAATTAAATGGGCCGGCCAGTCTAGTTAGAGTTGATCACAGGACATCCAATCCAACACGAACCCAACCCACAAAAAGAGAATGACAATCAAAATAAGAGAATGGCAATGAAAAAGAAAACAAAATAAGTACGATAATCTTGTTATCAATGGTTTCAATGAAAATAAAGTCTTCTGATAGACCTAACGGACATTTGATCCATGTAGCCGACCAGTCTTCTTTGTTTGTTTGGTATAGATGAAATTGCACCGCCTGGATTATTACTCATCCACGTTTTTCTCCATAAAAATATTTCACCCCATGCACATAGTTTTTAATAACTCAGTAATAGAGAGAAATGACAAACTCACCTTACCATTCTTCTGCCAAGACCCAGGATCTCCTGGAGGGGCCAATCCAACAAGAGCACCATTTGCAGGAATATTTTTACTGCTTACAAACCTAGAAAAATGAAAAATTGCAATTAGATCAACAATGCAGGATGACAGCATTAAGGAACCGCATCGAAACAAAAATTGAAGGCATCTAACCTGTCCAGTACCAGCAATCTACCATGAACACTCCCTCGTTGATTGGATTTGGGGAAATCCTCTGAGACCGGGAAATCGTATGGCCAGCTGTTGACTTCGACCGTCGTCTGAGTAATCAATTCAAAGGAATATTTTTTCAATACACAGCCTTGAACCAGTAGAAAACACTATAATGTAAAGGAAAATTATTCCACACTTCATTGAAAAAATATTGAACCTGTCTTTTAGCATCCTCCCACAGCTCCTGAAGCTGGTTGCTGCCATTAAATCTGGAATTGAGGTATGTAAAAACAGGGCCGAATACTTTTTTCCATGGCTCGCCTGGATTGAATTTTAGCACCAAATCCTCCCCCACATTATGAGGACTGTGAAATATCTGGCCATGGATAACACTTGTGTACATGTTATTAAAAAAACAACATTCCTCATTCATCTTCCTTGAATGAACACAAAACAAAATCACTTACAGCAAGGTTAGCAGGGCCAACATGAGAACTAAGTTCCTCTCTGAGGGGACCACCTGACCGGAACTCATTGCTGGGTGTGATTTGCCAGAACCCGACAGATTCATCTGGGTTGATCCATCCATGAACCTGCAGATCCTTCAGCACACATGAGTACTGGTATTTGTCATCCACCTGCAGAAAATTTCAACAATAATTACATAACCAATGCAGGCAACAGGCAACAGCTAAAATAATAACGAACAGCTTCCAAGAATTACTCATGCCTAAACAGTGAAAGAAGAACCGGGTATTAGATGCAGACCTCCCCTTTAAATTCAGGCTCCACAGGATCAACAAGGAGGACTGCTTCAGGATAGGCTAGCTGCTGGCTTCTGTTTGGTGATCGATCATCCGTCGTTGGCATGTACCTTTGTCAATTATCGGATATGGCCATGTAACGGAACCTATTTACCCCAATTCCAAAAGCCCGTTTTCATTGCAATATCACAGAGGTGATCAGTTGAATAAAAGAAATAGGCACACTCTACAGGTTTTTATGAGCAGAAGGATTCCTTCAATCAAAAATCCTAGAAACTAACTTTCAAGTTGATAGAATAGAAGGGGACCCGTGGAATTCTTACTTGTCTTTTCGAAGCTTGAAGATCAGCCTGGTTCTGGGAAGGTTGAAGGCAGGCCATTCCTTCAGGTGCTCGTAAATGGCGTACGAGTAAAATCCCGAGGAATCACGAAGCATTACGAACCTGTTAAACCACCATCGCCAGTCCTAATGAGCGGGCATTCGCACTACGGTATTGACAAGGGAGAGTTTAAACAAGGAAAGCCTGAGGATGACCTCTTGTCGATGTTCAGCGGCGCCAACTTGCCGAGATCGATGGATGGATCCCATGTTTTCGTGAATGAGAGCTCCAGCTGTTCTTCAGTTTCGGCTATCACCTTGAATGATCTTGCGCTCACTCTGAACAGGAATATAATAAGTTAATCCTCCGACGAACATTACAGAGTGCTTCGCCCGCGTGGGTGAAAATTGAGAATTCAGCGAAAGAATGATCCTGCTAATACGATGCATACGAATATCCAGGAAATTCGATGAGAAACAAGAAACGAAATCATCTGAACGATGAATTGCGGGAGATGTCAGGTGAATTAAAGAGAAGATGCGAAACTAGGGATCAAATTTCATGAAAATTTTCCCCGCGCTGCAGCCAACCGAGGAGCTGAAAACCTACTTCTGGACAGTTCCGCCGGTTCCGGTGGTGCCGGGCTTGCTCCAAACCAGATCGAGGTACCTGCGTCGGGTCACCCGAACCCGAAATTACCTTTCCGTTTTTCCCTTTTTATCTCTCACTAAATCAAAAATAAAAGCGGAGGAATGCTGGCGTTACCCTCGGTCCGTCTCAACATTGTCACCGCCGAGCACATCGTCCCCTCCACGGTACTGTATTCCAGTGACGAACCCGCCGGGCTTTGATAACGTCACCCGCAGTATCCCATTGTCCATCACCACCTGTCCGGAAAACCAATCAGTGCAAAATCGGGGAGTAATTTCGATCCGATTATCGTTCATGCGATTGGTGATTTTACGCACAGTTCTTTCCAAAACGTGGAGCTGCATCCCTTGCGGCGGCGCGTTCGATTCCACGCCGTCGCCATCGTTACTGGCCCTCCACGAACCCGTCGTCTGCCCCTGTTCTTCCATTATCTGGTCGAAAACACCCGACATCGATCAATCGGCGAAACAGGAAGGAGAGAGAATTAAATACATAAAAACAGGGCTCGAACCCGCGAACGTGGTACCTGACTGGTTCGGAAGGACGGGAGCGGACGCGGCGCGTCGCAACAGCATGAGTAAGTCGGGAGGAGGAGAAGGAGGCGTAGCAGGATCACCGGCAGTCCTGGCATCCCCGCCAGGCCATCTGCTCGTCGGAAGCTGCCGCTCAATTCAGCGGCGGCGATGTCAGTGGGGCCCGGATCCCGCCGCATCCCGCCACCGCGCCGGCCGGCGCACGCAGATGGTAATAATAGAAGGTTGGGGAGGGGGGAGGAGCTGTGGCCGGATAAGTCGAAGTGGGGAGGCGACGGCAAGAATGGCACATGTTACGAGGGGTGGCGGCCGACGAGAAGGATTGGGCTTTCGGGACGGCGGCGTGCGGGGGGCATGAACGAGTGAAGTTTGTCGGATCGGAGTTTCCGAGGGTGGGGGGATTTATGGCTCTTGAGATGCAAGGCGGAGGAGCAGAAGACGAGCTCCGGCGGGATTTAAAAGTGGGAAGCTTTCGCATCCAATTCATTGCGTCGTGCAAGGGCCACCGTGAATTGGGCGGTTTGAAAACGAATGATTCATAAAACTTTCCGGCCGTGCCCGCTGCGCCGCCGTCACTGGTTGGTGGCCCGTGACCTGCGTCCATGCCCCGACCGTCTGTAATAATTATAATTAGATTTATAATAAAAAAAATATTTTATTAGTTAGTGAAATTAGTTTTTTTAACGCTTATATAACCGACTTTCTACTTTAATTTAAATATTAATATTTTTGAAAAATTAAAAAACGATATTTGTTTTTAAAATGTGACAGGTGATACAATTTTTTTTTTTTTTAATGACACGTGCTTGGATGGGAGTCATGGAGTCCTGTTAGTCCTTATAATGAGCGGTGGTTCATGGGGATCCAAATGGGCCCTGTTTTAGTACGCCTTGTGGTGAGATGAAATCGGCAAATTTGAGGAGCAGGGTTTTGTTTTGTTTTGTTTTTTTACGGGTGGAAGGGTGTGATATTTAGATAGAGAGAATAAATATAATAAATATATAATTATAAATATTTTTTATATAAATATATGATGATATAATAAATATAATAAAAATATAATAAACATGATAAATATATAATTGTAAAAGGTGACATCACCCAAAAAGTCGTGGACGTGGACGATGTCGAGCTGAAAGGGATGCTGAACAAGAACGTCGGCTCACTCCAGAGCAGGTAAAGCTTAGGGAGAAATATTCTCTGATCCTCAACCAAAAGACCTCACAGTCGAAGTGGGAATCAGCTGATGACACTAATACATCTGATCATGATTATGAGGATAATCCTTGTCCTGGCTTGTAGCCTCCCTTTGGATGAGGGCATATGATATGTTTCACCTCATCATATCTCTTTCCAATGCTTTGTCGTTTTCATTTTTTTTATCTCTCATGCGTTGCCTGCAGGCTTGATTTGTTGCGGGCTTGATTTGTGTTGGCAATCTCGCCCCTCTGATGGCAGATCAATTTTTGGTTTCTGGTCGATTTGAATCTCATAGGCATGTTGTAGGTTGTCACTCTTCAGCTCGCAGTGCAAATCCCGCTCCTCACAGTGTGGTTGACTCGTGTTTGGATGGTCATGTCAGTGGTTTCTCCCTCTACAAGGATGGTGTTGATGGTATGATTCTTCATAAAGGGAAATTTGAGCATGTTAAGGCCGATCCTTTTCGGAACGGTTGCAACTTGGTCGACATTCTATTATTGGTCATGTCATTCTACCAAAAGGCGCCAAATCGTGAATCATGAGTGATCTTATTGGCAGGCTGACAGAGGTCTGGGGTTTCAACAATTGGAAGTGCATTTCTCTGGGAAAAAGGCTTCTTTCACATCCTCTTTACATATGAGGATCTCAAAACGAGAGTGTGGGGACTTGGATCGGTCTCCCTTAAGCTGGTTGTCATGCACATTCGTGAGTGGGATCGAAACTTCAATCTCATGGAGGTATGCAATTCTTCTGTGCAAGTATGAGTTAAAGTGTTTGGTCAGAATCGAATCTTATGACGTCCGAAAATCCTCTATGACATTGTGTTAGCTATTGGAGTTCCCATTAAGTTGGACAAAGAGACTGAAACAGTTAGATTTGGGCATTATGCCCGCTTCCTGGTAGAAGTGGACTTATGTTCTACTCTGGTTGACGCAATCTTTCTTTCTACAGACACTGATGAGCTTAGTCTGAAAATTGAATATGAGAAGATGTCATGCTTTTGTATGGATTGCAGGGTGATTGGACATGAGTCCTCAACCTGTAAGAGATCTCTTGTGTGCAATCATTGCTCTCCTCGCAACCATGAGGAGCATTCTTACAATAAGAGGTATATGAAACCCAGTAATTCTATAAAGCAAATTGATTTGAATGAGCGAGAGGAGGTGCATGTGCGTGCTTTACCACTTGTTGGCTTGGACAGAGGAGTTATTGATGGTACATCTCGTTTGGCATCATCTCAACAGAGAGTGTTTGATATGGGGCAATCATCTAATAAGGTAAAACCCCTTACTTTGGATATGTTAGGCGCTTGTGTGCAAGCGGTGGATGAGGGACATGCTTCTTCCCCAACGCTGCCCCTGAGAATGTAGGCAGACATTATTGCGGCACAATAGGAAACTAAGAACTCGGAAATTGAAAACTCCACTCAACAGGATGTGGAAAAAGAACTATACGAACATGCTCTGAACTCCTCTAGAAAGGGAAAATCCAGGATGATCATGGACTCCTCTGGTCTGGACTTGAAGGCAAGAACGGGTGATCCCTCCCGTCCTAACAAAGCTTTGCATGGTAGTTCATTTAAGGAAGGTAGAAAATCATCCTCATCCAATCCAATGGATACAAATGGCTTTTCAATTGGTTTTATACAAGAAGTCCAAATCATATTTATATTGACATACCCCTCCTCCTTGCATTGACATGGAGCAGATGGATCCTCCTCAACTGGTAGGGGATCCTTCCAATCTGGATGAGGGACATGATGCAGGATTGCAGGCAACCTTGTTTGTGCAAGATACACCTAGCCGTCCTTTGTAGGAACTTCCTCAACGGACCTGGCAACGAGGGCAGCATCTGAAAGGTCGTGGTCATGGAGACACACTGGTGCTTTCAGATCTGCCTTTGTCACACCGGTGCTTCTCAGCCTAGAGTCTATTGCTAGAGACCCGTTGGTGTTCCAGATGTGTTGTTGGTGTCACGCCAGAGAGATCTGTGGTGCTTCTCGTCACGCCCGGAGTCTGTCTCTAGAGACCTGATGGTGTTTTAGATCCGCACCGTTGGAGTCACACTGGAGAGATATGGGTATTCTCATGCCGCTTGAGCCACTGGTGATTCACGTTGCTACTGGTGTTTGTCACGCTAAAGTTAGATTTGTCACGTCGTCGTTGGGTTGCTGACAGGTGCCTCTAATTTTCGGCTGATGGCATCTCTTGCTAAATCCTCTCTAGGTCGGGGTTGATTCGACTCTCATCGGTATGGCAGTCTCAGATCTAAAGATTGCAAATCCACTTGTAAAGACCTGGATTTTCCATGTAATTTTTTTAATTATATGGAACTATTCTGAGGCTGTGAAATCTGACGGTGTTTGATTCCGATGCCCGGTGTGCTCGGAACGGAATTTTAAACTCTCTTAAGGTACATTCAGTAAATGTGAGAGCGGGAAATCATAACTTTTGAACCGGTGCTCGGAATTGAAATCCGAGGGCACCGTTGAACTCGCAACGCTGAGATTCGCTTAAGGGAGCCTTAACCTCGACCGCTGTGGGTTGAGAGAGGAAGTTGGTTTTTGCGGTTTTCGTGGAGGATTAATAAAATAAATCTAATGTATTTTAAATATCCTCCACCTCTTTTTAGGTTTTGGTGGCGGGTACCACAAGGGGTGGTCGGGCATTTAATGTAGGACATTAAATGTCTGGTTACACAAAAATTTGTAACCGCCCTACATGCAATTAAGGAGGTTCATTAATTGCACCAACTAATGAACCTCTCTTAATTATGTGTTGTAAAAATTAACTCTCATCGTCTCTCTTTGAATTCATTGGCAAAAAGAGTGGTGTTCTTGGGAGAGGAGGATTTTGGAGGAGCCTTTTGACGATGAACGAATCTATCAAGCAAGAACCAAAGATCGTCGTTTGAGCGGCATCGTTGGAGGCTTGCTTCGGGATCGACAGACACCGACCCATCTTCAAACGCGAGACGCTCTCCAACGACTCTCAAGGTAGAGTTTTGTCTTGTTTAAATTTCAAGAGTTGCTGAATCATTTATCTTCTCCCTTGATAAGATGCTAACGTGGAGAGCGCGGGCCCAACGAACAAGGCCTGGTCCCTCTGCCTCTTGTTCAATCGTTGTGTTCTACGCAGGTGATTTTTTTGGTTGGACAGAACCCAAATCTGAGGGTCAAGAAGTGAAGGAGACGACCCGGGAAGCCCGTAGGTTCGGTCGAATGGAAAAACGGACCACCAGAGCTCACCTGGTGGCCCATGGAAGACCGCCGGTGCGACACCGGCGACCGGCGCCAGCAGGCGGTGGCGGCTGTAACACCCCGAGATTTTATGAAAAATATTCTTTTTAATTTCATTAATGTCTTGTGTTATACGCTACACCAAAAGGAGCTTTCACAACACACATCTCTGACCTGGCTTGAATTACACGCAATCGCGACCTTCCACGATAGCGTGTGTTGTACGCAACACCAAGTTTCGCTAAACAACGATATGCTATTAAAATATTATCAAAACTAGCCGTTATGAATAGTAATAACCACTTTTTGAAATTTTGTAAATTTTATTTTTCAAAATGGAATTCATTTTTGGATTCGTAATATCGAAATTAGCTTAGGGTGAAATTTTGGCGATTTTCGGATAACTTTCATATTTTGATGAATAGTGAAAATTACTAAATTTTAATTAAGAACAACTTTTTCAATCGAAATAATTAATAGTGATAAATTATTAATTTGAGTGGTTTTAAAGTATATTTAGAATATATTTTTACAATTTAATACAATGTTGGTCATTGGATGTAATTTCACATTTAAACCAGTTATAAACTAGTGTCAATCTTTTGATAGTTATTATCTCTTAAAAACACGCTATTTGTTTTGACAACAAGAATTAATTTTTAAATTAGTTAATGCAACTGATATGTTTTGAATTTGGTAAAATAGACATCATTTTTGAGTTCATAATATCAAATATAGCTTAGGCCTAATTTTTGGTATTTTTCTGAAAACTTTCAATTTTCGATGAATAGTGAAACCACTAAGTGGTAGTTAAAAAAACTGAATTGTTCATAAAACTTAATTTTACCGCTTCTGTGAGTGGAATTTCGAAAATCCGAGAGACATGGTTAATATCAAGGACTAAAATGTGGTTCAATGAGATGAAAATAATTTTTGGTGAATAGTAACTTTTTACTTTTTTTACCACGGTTAAAAGTAAATAGGGTAATTAAGGGTAAAGATGATATTATTATTACCCTAACACATGTCCTAATTCTATTGGATAAGTGTAATTCGACCAAAAACAAACTTAGGAATAAAATATGACCATTTAGGCCCACTTGGATTAGATTAAGACATTTATTATTAATTTATTTAAAGAAGGGTTAAAAGAGTTAAAATCAAAGTTTATTTACTAAAACATTTTTAATATGGGGTTATACATAAGATAAATTCGACTATAAATATTCATTAGAAAGCTAAAGAGATTTCCTACATAATGGTATTTTATTTGTAATTTTTAGACATTAAATAATTTAATTTATTTATGACACAATGATGATGCAGTAATTATCTTATTAATGAAATATTGACATAATTGATGTTATAAACACCAAAATAAATGTAATTTGAGACTTTTTATGAATTCCACTAATTTTCTAGGTTACTATGATATATTAGTGTTGATTTAATCAACTTGGTTCGAACATATAATTCTGTTATGACTTTCACAAAAATCATATATCAAATAGTGTCAAAATTGACACAAAATAGTTTTTAAATCAAATATTATATTATTAATTGTTATTTTATTCCTAAAAATCTAAGGTTCGGCCAAATGACTTAGATAAGGATATATATATTAATAATAAACAATTTGGGGTTCGTTTGGCATGTTATAGTAAGTGTATTAACCATATAGTGTAAGAAAACAAAAAGACGCGGTAAAAGTTAAATTATTTAACTTAGAGTTAAATCTAATTGATAAGGTTAAAATAATAACCTAAACTTGTCTAAATCCTATTGGTTGATAGGATTTCGACCCATACCTACATTAGCTTCGAAATAAGACCCTTTGGAACCATTATAAACCGATTTTGACTTTAATATAAAATAATATTTTGAGATATTCCTAAGGTGCCCCTCTCCTCCCTTATAAAAGGACACCTCCTCCCCCTCCTCCTCACACCAATTTGAGCACTCAAGCTCGGCCAACCCCTGACAAAATCCCTTCTCCACTTCCCTAGAATAATCCTAGAGGTCCTGGTCTTCTTCAAAGACCAATCTTAGTTCCCTAAGTGGAGGATTCAAGGTGGCGTTTCAAAGAAGAGGTAATATCCATTACCGATCTTTTCAATTTCTTTCTTCTTCAACTTCTTCTTCTTTAGTTGTTTCATGACAAAGTAATAACATCAGTATTACTTACATACTGATATGTTATTATAAATATGAAACAACCCTAATTCACCTTCTATCCATCCTACGGAAAAATGAAATCACCGCGCGTGCGTACGTACGGAATACCGTCTCCACGCCGTGGTGTAATCTATTTTCCACCACCACCTTAATAGGATGGGTATAATGGTGTAATTAGTAACTATATATGATTATTATAAAGTGATATTGATACTAAAATAGTCTACATACACTTCAACACAATTCCATGACCATGGGAACGATATCATCGCTCGTGCGTACGTACGGACTACCGTCTCCACGACGCGATGAGATTCATTCTCAATGATTAACCATTCATGAATGATTATAAAGTATATATAATAAGTACTAATAAAATATATGACATAATAATGATACTGGATTTATTTATATTTATATGTATGTCATCTACTTAATTTCATTCAATTCAATAAGGAAACGAAAACAGCGTTCATGCGTACGTACGGACTACCGTCTCCATGAACGGTGTATTTCTTTCCATTTACTGATTTATTATATATATGTATATCCTGAATATATATATATATAAATCATGTTTTATGTTCTGGAATTAAGTAATCATGATCTAAGTAATCATATGAATAATTACAAGTCAAAACACGGACGACAAATGAAACAATTTTACCCAAAACGCTCTTTAACATGGAATTTACAAAAGAACAGGTAATATAAAGTCATAAGTGAACCATATATGATATCATAACAATGAATATGATTCTATAATAAGTAAATGACATTATTTAAATCATTATACAGGAGGTTCGGACACTTACGAAGCAAATCAGACCTAAGGTAAGGGAAAATATCACAATCTCATTTTTATCTGAGATTGTTTATACTTTGGTATTTACTGGGGTGTATTTTATCATCCACATCCATGTTTTCTCAATATGTAATATTATTTCCATCTACCTACAATTGTTTAAATCCAATTTTACCCTTTGGTGAGTTTTTAGTAAAAGATATGAAAGGAATCTTTTGTCATTTTGTACGAGGTACTTTTTGACTTTTCCGACAAAAGTACGAAGAATGTTTTTTTAACTTAAACGGCACGAACGGATTTTTACGGTTTTATAAAGCCTTATTTTCATGAATCTTACTCCAAAATATTTCATGACTATTTTCAATAAAATCTCTTTCTTTTGAAATTGCATGATGTTTTGTGAAAAGAAATTGATTTTGAAGAAGAAAGGATATTTTCCTCAAGAATTCATTTCAAGTGTTTTATCAAAATTATTTTCCATATAAGATAATAAAGGGTTCTGTTTCTATCCATATTTTTACATTGATTTGACTATGTTGTGATGGAATTATGTTTATGAATTCCTTTATCTTATATGAATGGTTTTATGATGTCATGTTGTTTAAGAATCCCATTTTTATTACATGGGTTATGCAATGATGTATGATTTATGATTTTGTGGAACACATAAGAATGGTATCATTATGAGATGGGTGGGACCTATATCTCCCTCCAATGCATTGGGTAAAGATTTTATATCTCATGAGATAGACATGGCTGGAATGGTAGGTTATACCGGTTCAGTGAAACAGGACTGAAACGAGGGTTACTCGATTCAGAAAGGGACTTTGTCCACTAAGATAGTCTTGGCAATGAGTCTTGACTAACAAGAAGTGATTCTCTATGATTATGTGTGAATGCCACAAAGTTTCATGTTTTAAGTTATGATTATTGTGATTACATTTCACTGCCATGATTTATCCCATGTTATGAAATTATGCTCTCTTTTGCAGGTTATGATTTCCAAAATGTTATGTTCTTATGAATATGATGTGATTGATATTTCTTTTGTTTAACCTTACTGAGCATTAGAGCTCACCCTTTTATGTTTTCTTTTCCCCAGGATATAAATAAAGGTTTTAGGTAAAAAAAAAGAAGATCTTTATGGGAGATGTTGAAGATCTTTCACCGCGATTAGAAGATTATATTCCGAGTTTCCAAAGACACTAAACTATTACGATCCTTGTGTGTGTGTTTTTGTTATGTACTAAGTATTCCGCAAAAGTAATGTAATGTCCATGTATGTCAAGATACGGGTCTCTACAGCGGCGGCCGACACCGACCGACCGTGAAGGTGGCGGCGCGCCGTCGCGCACCATTGGAGGAGGTCACGACAATCAGCAGGTGGCCGACACCGGTCGACTACGGCGATGGCGACGCACCGCAGGAGGAGGAGGCCACGACATTTCAGTTGTGGCGGTTGAGCAGGGCGCCCGACACCGGCCGACCAAGGAGGCGGAGCGGCGCATCGTCGCGCGCCGCTGGAGGTGGTCGTGGCTCGAAGCCACGACGGAGGAGGGACCTGCTCCCTACAGGTCCCGCGGCGACCAGGCGACGCCACGTGGTGTCGCCGCTTCATATCCCGAACAACCGAGCCATTCGAGAGAAAGGGGGGAGCGTTTTCTCCCCATGCCAGCTAGGGTGGGACCTGCACCCTCCTACAGGTTGAGCCGCGCCCTCCTGCGGGCTGAGTCGTGCCCCCCGACGGCTGGGTTGTGCCCCCCGACGGCGGGGTTGCGCCCTCCTACGGCCCGGGCTACGCCTCCCTGTGGGTCGGGCCGCGCCCCCTGCAGCCCGGGCCCCGCCCCCTGCGGGTCGGGCCGCGCCCTCCCAACGGGCCGAGCCGGACCGCGACCCAGTCCAATCAGGTCGGCCCAAGCCGGGTCGGACCTAGGATGGGTCGGACCAGACCCAGACCCATCGAGGCCCATTTTCTCTTAAAATGCCATAACTTGAAATCCAGACGTCCGTTTGACGAACTGTTTGTAGTGCTGGGATCCTTGGAGTGAGAGGTTATTTTTGAGATACTCCATGAGAGTTTTGGAGAAAGTTGGAGTATGGATGAGTTGGATCGACCTCGAATCCAACCGGGCCCTCAGTACTAAAATGTCAATAACTTACAGACTAGGCGTCCGGTTGACACGTCGTCTATTGCATTGGAACCCTTATGACATGATGGATCATTGGGTCACTTCTTCGTGGAACTTCATGCCAATTGAAATATGACTGATGGCTTGAGGAGCGGTTCTCCCAGAATCAAGCGTACTATGAGCGGGAACCCTGTGGCTGGATGTCTTTGAAGTAGCAACCATGTGTGGATCAACATCATAGCGACCCTGTGTGGATCAACATCATAGCTACCCGATGAGGACCAGTTTTAGAGCAGCCTGTCAAGGATCAACATCTAGCGACCCTGTGTGGATCAGCATCCAGTGACCCTATGTGGATCACCATTCTAGCGACCCTGTGTGGATCAGCATTCCAGCGACCCTGTGTGGATCACCATTCCAACGACCCTGTGCGGATCAGCGGTAGCGTGACCCGATGAGGTCCAGCCTTACAGTGGCCCGTTGTGGAACAACGACTTATGTCCAAGAGTGGATCGATAATAGAACAACTTCTTTGTGGATCAGTTGTGGAACTTCTAAATGGAATAAGATGATATAGCTTAAGACTAATCATTTATATTCATGATCTTTGACTTGTATACCTGGTGTGAGCTGACTATTGCTTTGTGCTTTGTGATTGAGGTATCGCTTTGTGGTTTTTCCTTTTTGGAACTTTGGGAGACTTTCGGGGGTCTCGGGGTCCCTACTGAGTATTGTTATACTCACCCCTACACGGGTTATGCCCGCACCTTGTTGTGTCTTGTGCAAACGATAGATAGTTTTGACCGAGGTTTGGGAGCCAGGACTGGACGGTGCTCGGTGGTGGACCTTTAGACGCGACGTGCCGCTGTGAAGACCGATTGTGAGTTGTACCTACCCTTCAAGTAGGAACCTTGGCAGATGATTCTGGGAGCTGTTTTTTTGTTGTTGTTGTACTTTTCAGTTGAGCTTGTATTCCAGCCCCTTTTACTTACAATAATCACCCTTTTTTACTTTCAGTACACATCTTTTTTACTACCGCAGTTTACTACGTGGGTTGTGCTTGTTGTATTCTTGGACTACGTGTTTGTAGGTTTAAAGGCAATGCCTTACCATTTTTCAGGGATATGAATTTCGGTGCTAGTAGCCAATCCTTGGCCTATGGAAGGCGGGCTTGGGGTAGTCACAACACGGGCCCCAGGGGACGGGGTTGTGACAAAGTGGTATCAAAGGGGTCGGTTCTACCAGAAGAACTAAGAGTTTATGTTTTCAATGGAGCAATAATGTTAAGTGTCTTGAGTTTGGGTTTCAGTTCAGGGAGTTCAGTGTTGGTGCGGCGACCGACGTATCCATACACTAGGACCCTGAATTCTGATTTCCGACTCGGTATATGAAAAAACTATTTGCGTGTGTTTTGAAAGTATTTTTTCTTTTTTATCTATTTGAGTCAGCTCACCATGTATAACTTTTTAACCGTGGTTCATCTTGATTCTCTTTCAAGATGCCTTCATAAAGACAACCAGCCAGGATTCCAATGAGTGACCATGAGGATGGTCCACACTGTGACGAGGCTTCAATATAAGGACTATTGCCTGAGATGGTACCTTCGGGCAGTGTCCCAGTGATATCGTTGCCCGTTGTTCAGCAGTTACTACCGGTGCTACCGGTATAGGACACTTATAGGCTCAGTGCCTTACATGAGTTTCAGTGACAGATACCCCTCAAGTTCCGAGGTGATCCTGACTCACAGGCGTCTAAGGACTGTATTGAGGTGGTGACCGAGTTTCCCTCTAGCCAGGGCACCATTAGATCAGATGGTGGTCCTGGCAATGATCATTCTATGTAGCTCAACAGGGTGATGGTAGGGTTTAGATTACCCCTATCTTACGATGAGGTGACTTTTCTATGGACAGAGCTTGAGAACCTTCCTAAGAGAAGGGGTCTCATGCCATAAAAACCTAAGGGGTGTGTGTTCCCAAGAGCTTCTACAACTTCGACAGGACGACATGTCGGTAGCTAAGTATTCGTCGAGGTGTACTGACCATTCCAGGTACTCGATGGATATGATACGACCAGTGCTTCATGGATTGGACCACCAAGCGAGATGTGATTAGGGACATCTGAGCCATCATTATTCCTTTATTCATTCCTACTTATGTTAGGGTGCTAGATAGAACCTTTGTGGTTGAAAATTCTTTGGTTGAGTAGATGAATCCAGTGAATGTAAACAGTGGCAAAGCAGGAAACCGACGTCAGTCTCAGAGACTTGAATGTGTAAAATGTTTTGGGATGAGGAAGTGATAGGGACATATGAATCTGCAGGGCATTAGATGTGGAGGAGGAGCTAGGAGAGCAACAAGAGGTGGTATACATTTCAACATGTTACAACCACCACCCCAATGTGGTCCCCACCAGGCTCAGGGAGGTGGAGGACAGGGGAGGGAGTCACTGCATGCAGTTAAGAAGTGAGACCCAAGGGCTCCAGGAATGATTCAAAGTACTGTTTATGTCTACTACTAGCTACCATACTAATAGACATAGGTACCAATCATTCCTTCTTGTCATGAATCTTGTTCAATACCTAGAGTTTCTGGTTAAACCGTTGACTTGACCCTTAAGTCTAGAGATACTTATGGGAGGAGACTCGATAATTACACTTATGTCGACGGTGTGATCTGACCCTTGAGGTGAGAGTTTCAATTAGAACCTCTTGGTGGAAGCGTCTAAGCCTTACAACGTTAGTTTAAGTACGGACTGGTCATCCATAGTTCATGATTAGATTGATTGTTTTAGGCAAAAAGGTTGTGGTATATCTACAACGTTGGAATGCGGTTTTTCTTTGGTCGGTGAAAAAGGAAACCCAGGAAGTATGGGTTAAACTCATGCATGGGAGGGTGCAACCGATCACTCTTGAATTGACCAACCTTACCCTCATGACAGCAGGTGTTTTGAGTTTTCAGTTCCCAATAGTAGTGGTCTTTGTGTTGAAGATGTGGCAGCACTACTTGATGGGTGGACATTTTACAGTCTACTTTGATCATAAGAGTCTCAGGTATATCTTCTCATAGAAGGAATTGAACCTGAGACAACGATGATGAATAGATTTCCTCCAAGACTATGAATTTGAGATAGTCTATACTCCTGGGAAGGGGAACGTAGTAGTATACTCACTCAACAGGAGGTCTGGTCTACAATTGCTGAGTGAGGCGACATAACAGCTAGCCGCGTTGTAGATATCCTTTGTGGATAGAGATGGACCAACTTACCTCTAGTCTATGACTATCACTCTCCCACTCCTTTAGCGAGTTCGGGAGGCACAACTGGGGGATGGGAACTATGAGGCCCGATGTGCTCAAATATCCTTAGGACAGTCTCTTAAAAGATTTTCTAAAGGTGGGGAGCACGTCATTCTCTTCAGAGGATGCACTATGGTACCAGTGACGCTTCGAGAGGAGGTGTTTAAGGAGTTCCACACATCCCCTTTAGCGGTACATCCTAGAGTGGTAAAGATGTACCAGGACCTTTGACGTTAGTATTGGTGGCTAGGGATAAAGAAAGCAATGGCGTAGTTTGTATCTCGATGCCTCACTTGTTAGTAAGTGAAGGCCGAGCATCAGGTACCGGCAAGCTTAGCTCATCCACTTGAGGTACCAGAGTGGAAGTGAGATGGTATATCCATGGACTTTGTGACAGGGCTACCACATACGTCCAGGGGCCACGATTCTATCTAGGTGATCGTTGACCGACTCACCAAGTCGGCCCACTTCCTACCCATTTGAGAGGAGGGATAAGTAGAGAGATTGGGACGTCTCTAGGTACAAGAGATTGTACGACTTCACGAGGTTCCATCGACGATCATCTCAGATCACGACACTCATTTTACATCCCGCTTGTGGAAGGGATTGCGGGAGGTGTTCGGGACTCAGCTACACTTGAGCACGACCTTTCATCCTCATACAGATGGTCAGACAGAGCGGACCATACAAACACTTGAGGACATGCTTCGTGCTTGGGTCCTCGATTTTGGCCACAGTTGGGAGGACCACCTGCCCCTAGTGGAGTTCACATAAAACACCAATTAGCACTCCACCATCGGTATGACACCGTTTGAGGCCTTGTACGGTTGACCATGCAGATCACCTCTATGCCGGACAGACCCAGGGGAGTTAGCAGTTATGGGTCCAGAGTTGGTACGGGTTACCACTGAGAAGGTGCAAATCATCCAGGAGTAGATGAAGACTGCATAGAGCAAACATAAGTCTTATGCTGATAGGAGATGGAGACCTTTGGAGTTCAAGGAGGGAGACCATGTCTTCCTACGGGTTTCACCTCGATGAGGTTTATGGAGATTTGGCCGGGGCAACAAGCTATCTTCAAGGTTTATCGGACCCTTTAAGGGTTTCAGTAGAGTTGGTGAGGTGGCGTATTGCCTATTTCTTCCCCCTTAGATGCATCAGGTGCAAGACGTTTTCCACGGGTCGCAACTGAGAAAGTACGTACATGATCCATCGCATGTTATCGACTAGGGTGAGATGGACATTGATGATGGGGAAACGTTTACAGAGGTTCCAGTGAAGATTGAGGATCAACAGGAGCAGGTCCTTCGTGGACGATTGATACCTCTGGTGCACGTTCGTTGGCATCATGAGAACCTCCATGAGAGCACATGGGAACATGAGGCTCAGATTCGTGCTCAATACCCCCACTTGTTTCCTTAGTCTATATTGTGGTATTTGGGGATGAAAATCCCTAAGGTGGGGAGAATGTAAAGACTCATATTTTCCATGTAATTTTTTTTAATTATGTGGAACTATTCTGAGGCTGTAAAATTTGACGGCGTTTGATTCCGATGCTTGGTGTGCCTGGAACAGAATTTTAACATGGGAACATGAGGCTCAGATTCGTGCTCAATACCCCCACTTGTTTCCTTAGTCTATATTGTGGTTTTTGGGGATGAAAATCCCTAAGGTGGGGAGAATGTAAAGACTCATATTTTCCATGTAATTTTTTTTAATTATGTGGAACTATTCTGAGGCTGTAAAATTTGACGGCGTTTGATTCCGATGCTTGGTGTGCCTGGAATAGAATTTTAAACATTCTTAAGGTACGTTCAGTAAACGTGCAAGCGGGAAATCCTAACTTTTGAACTGGTGCTCAGGATTGAAATCCGAGGGCACCGTTGAACTCGCAAAGCCGAGATTCTCTTAAGGAAGCCTTAACCTCAATCGTAGTGGGTTGAGAGAGGAAGTTGGTTTCTTGCGGTTTTCGTGGAGGATTAATAAAATAAATCTAATTTATTTTAAATATCCTCCACCTTTCTTTAGGTTTTGGTGGCGGGGACCACAAGGGGTGTTTGGACATTTAATGTAGGACATTAAATGCTCAGTTACACAAAAATGTGTAACCACCCTACATGCAATTAAGGAGGCTCGTTAATTGCACCAATTAATGAACCTCTCTTAATTATGTGTTGTAAAAATTAACTCTCATCATCTATCTTTTTGAATTACTTGGCAAAAAAAGTGGTGTTCTTGGGAGAAGAGGATTTTGGAGGAGCCTCTTGATGGAGAATGGATCCATCAAGCAAGAACCGAAGACTGCCGTTTGAGCGGCATTGTTGGAGGCTTGCTTTAGGATCGACGAACACTGACCCATCTTCAAATGTGGGATGCTCTCCAACAACTCTCGAGGTAGGGTTTTGTCTTGTTTAAATTTCAAGAGTTGTTGAATCATTTATCTTCTCCCTTGATAAGATGCTAACACGGAGGGTGCGGACCAAACGAACAAGGCCTGATTCCTCCGCCTCTTGTTCAATCATTTCATTCTACGCGGGTGATTTTTCGGGTCGGACGAAACCTAAATCCGAGGGTCAAGAAGCGAAGGAGATGACCCGGGAAGCCCGTAGGTGTGATCGAATGGAAAAAAAGACCACCAGAGCTCACCCGGTGACCCGCGGAAGATCGTCGGTGCGACACCGACTACCGGAAGGCCGCAGTGGTTGCGGCGCACCGTCGCACACCGCAGGAGGAGGTCGCAATGGTTAGCAGGCGGTCGACATCGGTCGACCGTAGAGATGGCAGTGCGCCGTAGGAGGAGGAGGCCGCGACTTTTCAACCGCGAGAGTTGAGCTGGGCGGCCGACATTGGCCGGATGTGGAGGTGGAGCAGCGCACCATCGCACGCCGCTGGAGGTGGTTGCGGCTCGAAGTTGCGGCAGAGGAGGGACCCGCTCCCTGCAGGTCCCACGACAACTAGGCAGCACCACGTGGCACTGCCGCTTCAGATACTGAATGACCTAGTTGTTTGGGAGAAAGGGGGGAGTGTTCCCCCCCTGCCAGCTAGGGCGGGCCCCGCACCCTCATACGGGCTGAGTCGCGCCCCCCTGCGGGCTGTGCTGCACCCCCCTGCGGGCCGGGCCGCGCCGCGCCCCGTGCGAGCCGGGCCGGACCGCGGCCCAGCGGGCTAAGCCCACCATGACCCAGTCCAACTGTGCCTGCCTAGGCTGGTTTTGGCCGGGCTGGGTGAGGCCGACCGGGTCGGACCGGACCCAGACCCATCCAGGCCCAGTTTCGCTTAAAATGCCAAAACTTGAAATCCAAACGTCCGTTTGACGAACCGTCTACGACGCTGAGATCCTTGGAGCGAGACATTCTCTTTGAGATACTCTACAAGATTTTTGGAGAAAGTTGGAGTACAGATGGGTTGGATCGACCTCGAATCCAACCGTGCCCTCGACACTAAAATACCAATAACTTACCGACCATGGGTCCAGTTGACGTGCCGTCTGTTGTGTTGGAACCCTTATGACGTGACAGATCATCAGGTTAATTCTTCGTGGAACTTTGTGCCGGTTGAAATACGACCGATGGCTTGAGGAGCGGTTCTCCCAGAATCAAGCGTACTATGAGCAGGAACCCTGTGGATGACTGTCTTTGAAGTAGCGACCCTGTGTGAATCAGCAGCATAGCGACCCTGTGTGGATCAACATCGTAGCTACATAAGGATGTAATTTCAGCCTGGCATGCAAAATATCGGGCCGCTGACCACTATTCGGGTCGGACCGGGCCGGCTCGAACATCCCCATGAGGTGGCCCGAGCCCGGCCTCGGGCCGGCTCAAACCATCGGTTCGGGCCGGGCCGGGATTTTTCGAGTCGAGCCATGGTGGGCCTTTATTATTTTCAAAATAATTGTTTGTTTTAAAACTTGTTTTAAACGTTTTTATTTAAACATTTTTTTTAACATTTTTTTTAAAAAAATACATTTATTTTTAAACGGATGTTTTTTGTAAAAATGTTTATTTTCTTTTTTATTAACATTTTACAGTGGGTGGATATTTTTTTTTGTCTAAATAGATTTATATATTGTGAATCTACATATATTATTTACAAATTGTAAAAAAAAATCAATGAGGGGTTTTGGGGGGTGCGCAACAGTGAGTGAGTTTAAAGCCTTGTTATTTAAATGTTTTTTAACATTTATTTAAAACATTTTTTTACATTTAATTTTTTTAACTTATTTATAAATTTTTAAGCGTTTGCTAAATTTTTTTATTTAAACCATTTTTTAACATACATTTAAAATGTTTTTTTACATTTTTATAGTGATTAATTTAAAACATTTTTTATTTTTTTTAAACGCATGTTGTTTACAATTTTTTTTTAAAACATTTAACATTTTTCATATTTTAATGTAAAAAGTATTTTTTAAGTGTTTGTTTTAAAAAAATTAATTTAATTGTTTGTTTTGAAAACTTTTTTTAAACATTTGTTTAAAACATTTTTATTTAAACATTTTTTAAACTATTTTTAACACTTGTTTAAAATGTTTTTACATTTATTTTTAGACGTTTAATTTAAAACTTTTTTTTGAACGCATGTTTTTTACATGTATTTTTTTTCAACATTTAACATGTTTTATGTAAAAACATTTTTTATTAACATTTTTACAGTGGATGGATTTGTTATTTTTTTCTAAATAGATTTATATATGTGTATGAATTTATATATATTATGTGGAAATTGAAAAAAAAATATTAATTAGGGATTGGGGGGTGCGCAGCAGTGGGTCGTGGGTTTAAAGCGTTGTTATTTAAACGTTTTTTATCATTTATTTAAAACATTTTTTTACATTTATTTTTTAACTTATTTATGGAAATTATTTTTAAGCGTTTGTTTAATTTAAAACATTTTTTTAAACGATTTTTAATTTTTTTTGCAGGGTAGGCCCGGTCCGGCTTGATCCTATTCAGACCGGGCCGAAATTACAACCTTAGGGGGTGCGCAACAGTGAGTGAGTTAATTTTTTTCAAAATAGATTTATATATGTATATATAATATATATAACATATGCAAGTTTCATCATATTTAAAAAAAATAATGAGGTTGGGGGTGTACGAACATCATTGGGTGAGTAATTATTTTTTTTGTTAATATATAATAAGTTATTATATATATATATAATATGATAAAATTGTAAAAAAATAATTAGGGGTTGGGGGGTGCGCCGCAGTGGGTGAGTTAATTTTTTTTCTAAATAGATTTATATATAATATATGTTAGTTGCAACATATTTAAAAAAATTAATGAGGTTGGAGGACGTGCACGAACATCATTAGATGAGTGTGTTATTTTTTTTGTTAATATAAAATAAGTTATTATATATATAATATTAAATCATTGACACACACACACATATATTATTAATGAATTTTTAAAAGCCACACTTAATTGATATATATTATTAATAGCTTTATATATATATATTATTAATTACTTTGTTTATATATATATTATCATATCATTGATATAAATATTATTAATAGATTTGTTTTTTTGTATATAATATGCTAGTTTCATCATATTTAAAAAAAATAATGAGGTTGGGGGGTGTGCGCGAACATCATCAGGTGAGTGTGTTATTTTTTTGTTAATATATAATAAATTATTATATATATATATAATATTAAATGATTGATATATATATATATGTAATATGAGAAAATTGTAAAAATAATAATTAGGGGCTGGGGAGTGCACTGTAGTGGGTGAGTTAATTTTTTTTCTAAATAGATTTATAAATGTATAGTATATATAATATATGCAAGTTGCAACATACTTAAAAAAATTAATGAGGTTGCGGGACGTGCACGAACATCATTAGGTGAGTGTCTTATTTTTTATTAATATACAACAAGTTATTATATATATATATATAATATTAAATCATTGATATATATATATTAATAGCTTTGTTTATATATATATTATATTAAATCATTTATATATATTATTATTAATGGATTTTTAAAAGCCACAATTAATTGATATATATTATTAATGGATTTGTTTATATATATATATATTATTATATATATATATAATTATATATACATTATTATATATATATAATTATATATCGTTGTACACACACACACATTATAATTATATATAATAATAATTATATGTATATATACACACATTATTAAATATATAATATATATATATATATATATATATTATACATTATTTTTTGTTAATATATAATGATATATATATATACATATATATAAATTCTGGTGATAATATAACAGGTGCAGTGCCTGGACCGGCGCAGCCTTGGAAGCTTGAGGTAGGGGGATCAAATCTCTCTGCCAGCAATTTCCCGTTATATTTTTTACAGCAGGTGGGCTTCGCATGGGCCAGCGGGCTGGGCTTCACACGGGCCAGTGGGCTGGGCTTCTTTGGGGCGAGCCGGCCTGGCCCGCGGGCCTTCTTGGATAGGCCCAGGCCCGTCCTGATGAACCTACGACCCGAGCCTAGCCTGGCCCGACGCGGGCTTTGCCGGGCCGGGCCGCTCGGGCTTCCGGGCCGGGCCTGTCGGGCTTTCAGGCCAAAATTACACCCTTATAGCTACATGATGAGGGCTAGTTTTAGAGCGGCCCGTTGAGGATCAATATCTAACGACCCTGTGTGGATCAGCGGTAGTGTGACCTGATGAGGTACAGCCTTACAGTGGCCCATCGTGGAATAGTGACTTACGTCCAAGACTGGATCGATAATAGAATAACTTCTTTGTGGATCAGTTGTGGAACTTCTAAATGGAATAAGATGATATAACTTAAGACAAATCATCTATATTCCTGATCTCTGAGTTGTGTACCTGGTGTGAGTTGACTATTGATTCGTGCTTTGTGATTGAGGTCTTGCTTTGTGATTTTTCCTTTGTGGAACTTTGAGAGACTTTTAGGGGTCTCAGGATCCCTACTAAGTATTGTTATACTCACCCCTGCACGGGCTACGCCCGCACCTTGTTGTGTCTTGTGCAGATGACAAACAACTTTGACCGAGGTTTGGGAGCCAGGACTGGACGGTGCTCAGAGGTGGACCTTTAGACGTGACGTGCTGCTGTGACGACCGATCATGAGCTGTACGGAACCTTGGTGGACGATTCCAGGAGTTGTTTTTCTGTTGCTATTGTACTTTTCAGTTGATCTGTTTGAAAACGAATGATTCATAAAACTTTTTGGCTGTGCCCGATGTGCCGCCGTCACTGGTTCGTGGCCCGTGACCTGCGCCCATGCCTTGACGGTCTGTAATAATTATAATTAGATTTATAATAAAAAATATATTCTATTTGTTAGTGAAAATAGTTTTTTTAATGCTTATATAACCGACTTTCTACTTTAATTTAAATATTAATATTTTTGAAAAAATTAAAAAATGATATTTGTTTTTAAAATGTGACAAGTGATACATTTTTTTTTTAAATGACACGTGCTTGGATGAGAGCCATGGAGTTCTGTGAGTCCTTAATAATGAGCGGTGGTTCATGGGGGATCCAAATGGGCTCTGTTTTAGTACTCCTTTTGGTGAGATGAAATGGGCAAATTTGGGGGGGGGGGGTTGTTTTGTTCTGTTTTTTATGGGTGGAAGGGTGTGATATTTAGAGAGAGACATTAAATATAATAAATATATAATTGTAAATATAATAAATATATAATTGTAAATATAATAAATATATAATTTTAAATATTTATTTATTTATATATAATTAAAAATAAACATATTATGATATAATAAAAAAATAACATAAAATATTTATTATATTTATTATATTTATTATATTTATATATAATTATAAATAAATATATTATAAATATAAAACATTATAAATATATAATTGTAAAAGGGGACGTCGCCCAAAAAGTCATGGATGAGGAAGATGTCGTGCTGAATGGGCTGCTGAACGAGAACGTCGACTCACTCCAGAGCAGGTAAAGCTTAGGGAGAAATATTCTATGATCCTCAACCAAAATACCTCACGGTCGGAGTGGGAATCAGTTGATGACAATAATACATCTAATCATGATTATTGGGATAATCCTTGTCTTGGCTTGTAATCTCCCTTCCTTTGGATGGGGGCATATGCTATGCTTCACCCCATCCTATCTCTTTCCAATGCTTTGTTGTTTTCATTTTTCTTATCTCTCTTCTGTTGCTTGCTTAAGGGCTTGATTTGTTTCGGGCTTGATTTGTGTTTGCAATCCCGCCCCTCTGATGGCAGATCAATTTTTGGTTTCTGATCAATTTGAATCTCATAGGCATGTTCCAGGTTGTCACTCTTCAGCTTGCAGTGCAGATCCTACTCCTCACAATGTGGTTGACTATTGTTTGGATGGTCATGTTAATGTCTTCTTCCTCTACAAGGATGTTGTTGTTGGTATGATTCATCATAAAGGGAAATCTGCACACGTCAAGGCCGATCCTGATGTAATTTCGGAACTGTTGCAACTTGGTCGACATTCTATTATTGGTCATGTCATTCTATCGAAAGGCGCCAAACCGGGGATCATGAGTGATCTTATTTCCAGGATGACGGAGGTCTGGGGTTTCAGCAATTGGAAGTGATTTTCTCTGAGAAAAGGCTTCTTTCACATCCTCTTTTCATCGGAGGATCTCAAAATGAGAGCATGGGGACTTGGATCGGCCTCCCTTAAGCCGGGTGTCATGCACATTTGTGAGTGGGATTGAAACTTCAATCTCATGGAGGTATGCAATTCTTTTGTGCAAGTCTGGGTTAAAGTGTTTGGTCTAAATTGGATCTTGTGGCATCCAAAAATCCTTTATGACATTGCGTTAGCTATTGGAGTTCCCATTAAGCTGAACAAAGAAACTGAAACGATTAGATTTGGGCATTATGCCCACTTCCTGGTAGAAGTGGACCTATGTTCTACTCTGGTTGACACAGTCTTTCTTTCTACTGATACTGATGAGCTTAGTTTGAAAATTGAATATGAGAAGATTCCATGCTTTTGTATGGATTGCAGGGTGATTGGACATGAGTTCTCAACCTGCAAGAGATCTCTTGTGTGTAATCATTTCTCTACTCGCGGCCATGAAGAGCATTCTTGTAATAAGAGGTCTAAGAAACCCAGTAATGTTGTAAAGCAAACTGATTTGAATGAGTGATAGGAGGTGTAGGTGTGTGCTTCACCACTTGCTGGATGAGAAAGAGGAGTTATTGACGGGACATCTAGTTTGGAATCATCTCAACAAATAGTGTTTGATATGGGAAAATCATCTAATAAGGTAAAACCCCCTGCTTTGGATATGTCAGGTGCTTGTGTGCAAGTGGTGGATGAGGGGAATGCTTCTTCCCCAACACTGCCCATGAGAATGTAGGAAAACATTGTTGCAACACATTAGGAAACTAACAACTCGAAAATTGAAAACTCCACTCAACAGGATGTGGATAGGGAACCTTTATAGGAACATGTTCTGAACTCCTCTATAAAGGGCAAATCCAGGATGATAATGGACTCCTCTAGTTTGGACTTGAAGGCAAGAACAAGTGATCCCTCCCGTCCTAAAAAAGCTTTGCATGGTAGTTCATCTAAGGAAGGAAAGAAGTCATCCTCATCCAATATAGTGGATGCAGATGACTTTCAATTGGTTTTGTACAAGAAGTCCAAATCATATTTTTATATACAGACCCCTCCTCCTTGCATCGACATGGAGCAGTCAGATCCTCCTCAGCTGGTAGGTGATCCTTCCAATCTGGATGAGGGACATGATGCAGGATTGCAGACAACTTTGTTTGTGCAGGATACACCTAGCCGTCCTTTGCAGGAACTTCCTTACCAGACCTGGCAATGAGGGAGGCTTCTGAAAGGTTGTGGATGTGGGCGTGATGATACACGAGGGCACAGAGTGTCCACCATGTCTTCCTTGAAGGCCCAACTCACGCCAGAGCAAGAAAGGCTCAAGAAGATGTGCTCTACAATTCTTAATCTGAGGCATTCAAAATCTGAATGGGAATCTGCTGATGAGGGCGATGACTCTGATTATGGTTATAGGGAGTGATGCCTCATTATTTTTCTCTTTGGATGAGGGCTTGTAATGTGATCCTGTCCTCCATCTTTATTGCATGTTTCTTTTTCTTCTATTTTTAATAAATGGTCAGATGCTTCGGCTCCTGACTAAGCCTTTTCGATATATATATATATATTATAAATATATCTTTATAAATAAATATTTATAATTATATATAAATATAATAAATAGATTATTGTAAATATATAAATATTTATGCTGGTGTTCCAGATTCGCATCTGTCATGCCGAAGCTTCTCAGCCTGGAGTCTGTCGCTGGAGACCCACTAGTGTTCCAGATTTTCCTCCGTCACGTCGGAGCTTGTCATCCTGGAGTCCATTGCTGGAGACCCACTGGTGTTCTAGATGCACTTCTAGAGTCACGCTTGAGAGATCTGTGGTGCTTCTCATCACGCGTAGAGTCCATCGCTAGAGACCTGCTGGTGTTCCAGATCCGCACCTTTGGAGTCACACCAGAGAGATCTGGGTATTCTCATGTCGTTAGAGCCGTTGGTGATCCATGTTGCTACTGGTGTTTGTCACGCTGGAGTTAGATCTATCATGCCACCGCTAGGTTGCTGACAGGTGCCTTTGATTTTCGGTTGATGGCATCTCTTGCTGAATCCTCTCTAGGTTGGGGTTGATTCGACTCTCATTGGAATGACAGTCTCAGATATGAAGATTGAAAATACACTGGGAATGATATCAAATCAATTGTCTCAGTTTTGGGGATTACGAGCAAAAGCACTTTTTCGATCTACAAAGGGTCTGCTTGGGGCGATCTGTCGAAAGGGGAGCATCGCTCATGTGAGAGATGATGACGGAGCAGTCTACGAACATTTGAAGTTAGGTAATCATTCGATTATTTCAAGATTGATTTTACCCAGGGGTTCAAAACCTTGGAAAGTTGATGATCTTGTCATGCGATTATCATCAATATGGGTATTTGATAAATGAAGATGCGTCTCACCAGGAAGAGGGTTCTTCCATATTATCTTTCCCTTAAGAGGACTTGAAATTGAAAGCATGGGGATTTGGATTCATTTACCTCAAGCCTGGTCTTCTAAACCTTCATTAATGTGACAAAATATTTAACCCATTGGAGGTATGTAACTCATCTTCACAATTGCGGGTCAAAGTTTGGGTCTTAATTGGATGTTGGGGCACTTGAAGATCTTGTATGATCTTTCACTTGTAATTGGCGTGCCCATCAAACTTGATAATGAAACTAAGCATGCTCACTTTGGTCATTATGTAAGATTTATGGTTGAGGTTGATCTAGGTACTACCATGGTTGAAAAAATTTATCTCTCCACTGAATATGATGAGATTGAGCTTAAAATTGAATATGATAAAGTACCAAAATTCTACACAATATGCAAGATAATTGGGCATGAATATGTGAATTGTAAAAGGTATGCTTCTTGTTCATTCTATTCAGGTCATGTGCGTATTGAAAGTAATTGCAATAAGAAGGCTTGACCTAAGGATTCTGCTCGAATGCCGACTGATGATCAAGCAGGAGGGACTGTACACAGTTCTCCTCGTTCACAACATTAGGAGGATTCTTTGCTTGAAGGGTTTGCTAGTTTGGATAGGGGTAACTTTTCTGATTTGAATGTTAATGGTGTGAATGATTCCTATTCCTCCCTAGGGAAGAAATCATGGGCTAAAATTACTATGGAGATTCCAACATTGCATCCTGATGTGTATGCACCTATTGAGAGAGATGAGTAGGATGACAAGAATGGTGATAATATTAATGATTCCAATGTTTTGGGACAGCTTATCCAAACTGAAGCGGACAAGGAACTCCTCCAAGAGCAAGATTTGATTTCCTCACACAAGAAGGGTAAGTCTCCTCTTCCTGTTAAGAGGATTGTGGTGATTAACACTGTCTCTCTTGAGCCGTAGAGTAGGGTTTTGTTGCAAAATACCACCTCAAATACATTTGACGTGCTTGATCTAGTACAGACAGTTTATATTTCTGACAGATGTAATGAAGTTGATATCCCCTCTGTGGACATTGAGACTACTAATGTCAATGAGCATATTATCTTTGATAAAGGAGTTTTTGAGTTGGGGAGGGATGGGTCGGAAGGGGCTTGCCAACATGCTAAGACTTGGAGGTGGGGTCTCCACCCAAAAAATCATGGTTGAGGACATGGGCGGGAGGATTGGGTTGCAGCATGAGAGCATGGTATGTCTTCCAAGACTCAACTAACCCTAAAGAAGAAGAAAATTAAGGAGAAGTATATTGCGCTTTTCAATCAAAATAACTCCCAATCAGATTGAGAGTCTACCAGTGACTGAAAATAACCATTTTTATTTATTTTGAAAGAAAAAACACACACTGAACAACAATCACAGAGGTCTGAAAAAGTGCAAGCCAAGTGCATCATTAATAACATGATGAAACCCCTCCCTTGGAAAAGACCCTAGAGTAGTGAAAGAGGACATACGTTGGTCCGATGAAGCCATGGATGCCAGGAAGTCCGCAACCCTGTTCCCCTACCGCCATGTGTGAAAAACATCAATGTGTTGGCCCAAAAAATGTCTTCACCTTCAGATTAGATATTCAATTTTCCATGGAATAGACCCTGTTCCCAAGAGAGCTTGATGAAGGATAAGGGAGTCCGTCTCCACCGCGCTGAGATGAATGTGCCTCTGCTGACACAGCTCCAGACCAGATGCCATTTCCAGAGCTTCCGCCTGCAAAGCGTCACCCCTACCATAGAAGTCTGCAAAGGCTGCAATAACATCCCCCTTGTGATCGCGGATAACACCTCCACCTCTCATATCCCCTCCACGGAGTGACCCGTCCGTGTTAAGTTTCAACCCAACGCAATGTGGGTTCCAGCGAACCCATTGGCCCTGCCCCAAAATGTTCGGCTGATTGAGGATGGAGGAAGTCGGGATCAGAGTCCTAACTGAAGGAGCCGCCTGACATGAAGTGCACAGGTGGACCATGTCCTAAAGTAGGTTCCATGATTTGAACATGAGACTGGTCTGTGAGCCTTTCAGGCCCCTGTGTCTTGCTTCGTTCCTAGCTATCCAGAGAACCCAGCACCCCGCCAGTAAAAAGATGGCCCTTGCCTTCCTCTCGGGCCCCTTATCCCCTGCTCCTTGAAACCAAGCGCTGAGAAAAGCCTCCATCGGTCCCCCTTGCCAATTCCACCCAGCACCATCCCCGAAAGTCTTCGAGACCCAATTCGCCCATTTGCTATAAAAAAAGAGACGATCCACTGATTATGTGCTTAGATTGCAGCAGCACCAACACTTGGAGACAATATTCACTCCCATACGCTGTATATTGTCCTCAGTGGGAAAAGCATGATTCCTCACTCTCCAAAGCATGAAATTGAATTTAGCCGGGATCTCCTTACACTACAGAGTCACTCCCCACGGGTCTTCTGCAGTAATACCCCTCCTTGAATGGTTAAAGTCCTTAATGGTGAACCTCCCCGACACACTATCCATAAAGATAAGTCTGTCTGGGTCCTCAGTGAACACGATGTTGTTTAAAACCGAATGATGATCCTCCTGAAGAATAGTCAAGAGAAACACTGGATGATCACAAGCCTCTTTAAGAGAGAGATTTGGAGTAGGGAAGCCCGAAAACCACAACCTCCCGGCCCCCCAGTTTTGGAGCCAGAAATTAAGGTCCCCTCGTCCCACCATCCAAATAGAATGTTGAAGAAGAAAGTACAAATATGGTTGAACCAGTCTCCAAATCTTAGAGTTCCTCGGCCTTGGGTCCTTCACATTTAGTACATATCTGCCTTGCATAGTCTTGCCCCAAACTGTTCTCCCTTCCAAAGCCTCCCATGCGACTTTGGCATGAAACCCTTGCATGGTTGTGGAAACACTCCTCATGTTGATGCCCCCCTCCGCAAAAGACCTGGCCAGCCGCTTCCCAGAAGCCCAATGATGTCTGCCTTCCAATTGCCCATCCCAAATAAAGGACACAATAATCCTCTCCAAGGTAGCTACCACAGACTTAGGAACCTTAAAAGTGGACAAAATGTGCATGGGAATGGACACAAGGGCACTATTCACGAGGGTAATTCGGCCTCCAAAGGAGAGGAATCTGTTCTTCCAATTTAAAATACGCCTTGTGATCTTGCTGACTAATTTGTCAAAATGATGGATTCTAAGAGATAAAGGGCTCACCGGGGCCCCGAGATACTCCATAGGGAAAAGGCCCCTTCTCATCGTTAGATCCGCTTCTAGGCCCCTGGCTCTTCTCTCTGAGACAACCCTAGCAGTATAGAAGATGCTCTTTTCCTTATTAACCACCTGCCCGCTCCACTTGCCATACTCCTCAAGGAGTCCCATCATCCCCTGCACCAACCTTTGACATCCATTGATAAACAAAATAGTATCATCTACAAACATTAAATGAGAGAAGTTACCAATTCTGTACCTAGTCCGAAAGGTAAAGACCTTACCCGTCTGGAGGCCTCGTTTAATATAATAGCTAAGCACATTTTGGGATAGAATGAATAAAGTTGGGGAAAGAGGATCCCCCTGCCTGAGCCCACGACAAGCCTTGAAGAACCCATACTGCTTTCCCATAAACGAGGTTGAGATCCATGCTGAGCTGAAGTAGCAGAATAGGAGATCAGTATTCTAGGTAGAGAATCCCATACCAGCCAACACCCTGAGGATAAAGTTCCACTCCATTCGGTCATAAGCCTTACTCATGTCTATCTTAATCACCAGATTTCCCCCAAAGGACCTGTTGTTAATATCGCTGATCAATTCCTGCACCACGCCAATTGCCCCCTGAATGGACCTCCCTTTAATAAACCCATGCTGCTCCGAGGCCACCCAAGAATCTAAGTGTGGAGCCATCCTCTTATTCAGGATGATGACCAGAGTCTTATAAGGTATATTGCACATGCTAATCGGGTGGTATTGATCAATGGATTGAGGGCTGCACACCTTAGGAATCAGAACCATCTTCGTTGCACAAGCAATTAGGGGAAAATCCCCACCAATGAATAAGTCTTGGACTGCCCGCACAAGATCCCCCTTGATAAAATCCCAGGCCTCCCTGTAGAAAGACCCTGGGAATCCATCCAGACCTGGTGCGCTGTCCGGGTTCAAGGTCCATATCGCCTCTCGCACTTCATCTTCCTACGGAACTCTACTGAAAAGGGATTTAAAATCCTCCGAGACACTGAGTGGGATCTCCTCGAGGATTTCATCATTACCGCTCAGAAAACCCCCATCCCTACCTGAAACAGGGTCCGCTAACAAATACTTGATGCTCTCATTAGCCATTTCTCCCACTTCATCTGGATCACTGGTGAAGGACCCATCATCCCTGATAATACTTGGCCTTTGGACGCAGCGCCTCTCCTTAATGCAGGCATGGAAGTATCCCGTATTGCGGTCCCCCTCGCGCAGCCAGCGAATCCTCGCCCCTTCTCGAGCCACCCTATATTGCCTTAGAAGAGCCTCCGTGAGCATATCCTTCTTATTCCTCAACTAAGCAAAAAGTTATTCATCCCACCCCTATTCCAGCTCAGTCTCCAGCTGGCCAACCTCCAAACTGACCTCCATCACCTCCTTGTCCCGAGCAGGTAAAGTCTTCCTCCAGCTCCTTAACAGAACCTTTAACCACCAAAGTTTATTGTGAAAGGTGATCCAGGGGTTGCCCTGGTGATGAGTACTCCATGCCTCCCGAACCACTTCAAAGAAACTAGGATCCTCCACCCATGTTGCAGAAAATCGAACCTGATCCCCCCTTGACGGCCCTTCTTTTAAACCAAGACGAAGAGGGGAATGATCAAAGAGAGACCTCACAAGATGGATGACTTTGGAATTATGGAACAAGGATAAGGCAGCCTCATTCATCAAACAATGATCCAGACGACACCAAATGCGCCTCCCGCCACGCTGATTGTTACACCATGTAAAGGCATCACCCTCATAACCCATATCTAGCAACCCATTCCTGGTCATGAAGTGAACAAAGTATAGACTTGCTCTCCTTGGAAAAGAACCTCCCCCCTATTTTTCCTCAGGGCTTGCCACTACATTAAAGTCACCAACGACAAGCCTTGGATCATTGCCTGGATTTATGCCCTCCAGGTCCCTCCATAAGACCTCTCTTTCCTGCTCACTGTAGTGTGCATATATGAAGGAGAAAAGGATCGGATGAGACGCTATCACGATCTTCATGGTGAGGAACTGATCAGACACGCTATCAGCATCGACCTTGATATGGTCCTTCCAAAACATCCAAATATGAGAATTGGGGGGGTCTCCATGCATGAAGCCACGAACTCGTAGCCTCTGTGCTAATTCCTTAATCTTAAAAGACATCAATTTTGGTTCAAGGATCACTACCAAGGAAACTGAGTTGTTTTTGAGCTCATTGGATATGAAATCCGATTTCGCCCGGGCCCCGAGACCCCGTGCATTCCAAATTAAGGCATTAAACATGGATACGCCCGTGCTTGGATTTGGCCCCAGACTCCCGGCCCTTGAGAGACATAGATGAAATCGGCGAGAGGCCCTCACCAATCCTCAATTGAGACCGAGTACGAATATTACTCTTCACCAGAGAGCGTGCACCAACTGGGGATCCCAAAACTATAGAAATGCACATGAGACCACCCTCTGGAGAAGCGCAGCTCTGCTAATCCCATATGCTCTGCCGACCCTCATGCAACTGATGAGACACTTGCGGGGACGGGGAAGACCTAACCAAGCCTGGGGACGGCGGTGGAGATGACACCATAGGTAACTCAGAAGATTCCCTTGGCGAAGAGGGAACAGAAGCTACACCTACCTCACTGCCTTGATCCAGCAAGAAAACCTCCAAAATGCGAAGGTAGGAGCGAGGCCCAGTAGCCATAATGAGCGGGACAGGGGGACAAGGCACGCTCGAAACCTTCCCTCCATAGAGCATGATCCCCTCTCGCTGCAGAGAAACGGAAGCTCCCTTCCTACCTGCATTGAATAACACCAACTCGCGACAAGGAGAGGACCCTTCGAACTTGGGAGGCTGCTTGGACGAGGAAGCCACAGAAGCCAAGATTGGATATGCCACACCTTTACCCTTATCAAGGCCAGCCAATCCTGAGGCAGGGGATCCAAAGAACCTTGCGTCTGAAGTCAGAGCCGCCTGAGAACGAGAAGCGTCCACTCGAGCCTTGAGACACACCTGTAGGGAGTGGCCCGAGTGACGGTAGAAGGAACAGAAATGGGGGGAAACTGGATAAACTAGAGGTTGACGCTGATATGAAAATCCTTCAATCCTGATGACCAAGTGATCTTGCAACGGTTGGGAAATGTCCATATCCACACAGATCTGCGCCACAGACGCCTCCTCCAAGCCGAGCGTCCTCTCATCCGTGCAAAGAAAAACCCCCAAAGAATCCCCAATAACCGACAGGAAGCCCTCCGACATCAGAGGGAGAGGAAGTCCTGGCAAGGAAACCCAAACCGCCACCCTGGAACTTTCACGACCAAAATGCGCATCCATAGACCATCGTGATAGAGAGAACCTCCACCGACCCACGCACCGCGGGCTCCTGCACCAAGCTTTCATGAAATCAGCCCTAGACACCAGGACGATGCAGAATGCTTTACGATCTAAGATTGAAATAGTCGCCACCTGATCCATGCCCCAACGCCGAACGCAATCCTGAAAAACCGCAAGTGGGGGCTTATCGGATCCGAAGCGCGCAACCAAAGTCCACTGAAGATCAGAAACTTCCGCCGCGAAAGAAGCCGCTGGGACCGCCAGAACCAGATATCCATTCTCTGAGAAAGAGACCGCAGAAGAAGCCGCGACGGAGACCTTCGGGTCCATGCCTCGGACCAGGGGAGAGTGAAGAAGAGCATCCTTAAAGGTAGGTCGAGGGGGCTGCGCTGAGGCATCACCAGCCACCAGAGATCCAACCGGAAACCCTTCAGCGAGAGCCGAGGCACCGGGTGGGAAGGGATCGTTTGAAACCATTTACGAGAGTCTACCAGTGAAGTTGGAGATTCTGGTCATGATTCTGATCATGATTATGGTGACTTTTGACATGTTGTTTCTTTATATGGATGAAAGTATGTCTCTATGTTTGACCTCATCTTTCTTTTCTTGTGTTGCTTTTTTTTTTTAAATTTTAATAAATGGTTAGGAGTTTTGACTTCTGGTTAGACCTTTTTTCATATATAAATATTTATTTTATATTTATAATATATTTATTTTATTTATAATTATATAATTATAAATATATTATATTTTTAAACATACTATTAATATAATAAATATATTATAAATATAATAAATTTATTATAAATATAAAACATAATAAATATATAATTAAAAATATAATAAATATAATAAATAAAATAAATAAAATAAATAAAATAAATATAATAAACATAATAAATATATAATTGTAAATATAATAATAAATATAATAAATATATAATAAATATATAATTGTAAATATAATAATAAATATAATAAATATATAATTGTAAGAATTTAATATATTTATTATATTTATATATAATTATAAATAAATTTATTATAAATATAATAAATATATTATAAATATAATAAATATATTATAAATATAATAAATATATTATAAATATAATAAATATATTATAAATATAACAAATTTATAATAAATATAAAATATTATATCTTTAAAATTATTATAAATTTATTATACCCTTAAATTATATACAATTATTTATAATTATTAATATATAATTATATATATATATATTATATAATTATAAATATTTATTTATAGAGATAAATTATTAATTATATTTATTATATATATATATATATACAAATATTTATATAAATAAATTCATATTTATAAATATATATTTATAAATATATAAATATATATTATATTTATTTTTAATTCTTATTCTAATATATATATATATATATATATATATTATAAATCTATATTTATAAATAAATATTTAGGATTGCATATTATATTTATTTATAATTATTATTATAGATTTGTAATTATATTTATATTTATTATATTTTTAATTATATTTTTATTATATTTTATATTTATTATAAATTTATTATATTTATAATATATTTATTATATGTATAATGTATTTATAATATATTTATTATATATATAATATATTTATATATACTAAATTTATTAAATTTATATATTTATATATATAAATTAAATAAACATATTTATTATACTTATAGTTATATATATTTATATTTATTTAAAATTAAATTTATAAAAACATATTTACAGTTATTTAAATATATTTATAAATATATAAATATTGATTTATGATTAAGTTTATACACTTTTATAATTATAATTATATATATATATATATATTCATATATTAATAATTATAAATAAATATATATTTATATATTTATTATATTTATGATTATATATTTATTATATATATGATTATATATTTATTATATATATATATATATTAAATATATGATTATAAATATCAACTTATTTATATAAATATAAATTTAAAATTATAAATAAATATAATTATAAATAAATATAATTATAAATATAATTACATATTTTAAATTTATTTATTTATATATATTTATATAAATATAAATAAACCTTATATTTTAAATTTAATAAGGTTTGCTTATATAAAAAATTTTATATAAATTTATAAATTTATATAAATAATTATATTTAAGGTATATTTAATTATTTAATTATATAATTAAATAAGGTTTATTTATAACTATATAAATATATATTTACAATTATATAATTATTAAAAAATTTATAAATATAATTATAAATATATTTATAAATATAATTATAAATAATTTCACATTTTTAAATACATATTTATAAATATATTTTTAAAATTGTAATTATTTTTTTTAAAGGTAATTATAAATATATATTTATAAATATTATTATTAATCTATATATATGTAATTATATATATTTAATTATATATATAAATATAATAATATTACATATATATTTATTTATTTATATAATTATAGTATATATTTGATTAGGGTGGGGGTGGCCAAAATGCCAAACAAAGTGGCATTTTGGCCCAAAAATAACGAAAACTCCACTTTATTTAGAGTTTTGGGATTTTATCTCAAAATGCCAAATGAAGTGGCGTTGTGCAGACCCATTTACCTAATTAAAACTAACCTAGCCCCATTAAAAAAATCCCCATTAATCAAATTTGCCGATGAAATGACTAGCTTGAGCAAATGAGCGGTTAATGAAAATTAATTAATTGAAAATCATATAAAAAATAACTAAATTGTTGAATTTAAATGGACTTTGATTACTAAAGATTTTAATCAATTAATAACCGAAATTTTTTGTTTGATTCTGATTAACAATTTTAATAATTATGAAAATAACTAGATTTATAAAATGACTAAATTCTAGATAATCTATGAAATTGATTATAATCATCTAAAAAATAATTTATTTTACTTACAAATTTATTTTTGAAAGCATGGTTTGTGTGAGATCTTTTTTTACATAATGGTCAATCGATTGGTTAACTAAAAACAGAAATAAAAAATAATCAAATGATCAGTGAAAATTAATAATTCGAATATGGATATATATATATATATATATATATAAACGGTTGATTCGATTACTAAAATTCTAACTGATAAATCATATACCAATACTCCTCCACCTCTAAAAATAAGTTATTATAAAATTTTATATTATATAAGTATTTATGCATTAAAGTTTAGACCTCCGCATATCATTTTATCACATAACAAATATTCACTAAATATTGGTGATGTCTCTAGTAAATGCCGATGGCATTGGGTAACAAATACAACAATATACAATCAATAAATGTAATTTCTAATGAAAAATAAATGCATTTGAAATAAGTACATATGGGATTGACTAGTAAATACAGTTGAACTTTATTAATTCTCTCGATCAAATGTAAATTCACTAGTGATCATATAAAGATCGTACTTATTGAAAATTACCATTTTTGATACTGTATCCCCCAAATTTTGATTTGGGTGGATCTATACTAATATCAATATTTTTTTGTTTATTATCTTGTATATTCAATGTCAACAAACATTGTTGCGTTTCATCTTAAAATTTGGATAATTATCGAGTCTTGGGCCCATGGGTCAAGCCAGTAGTCTACATTTGTTATGGGAACTGAACTAGAAAAAATGGATCACATTTTAAATGAATTTAAACGGGTTTGATAAAAAAAATTTGTAGGGTTAAGTGAATGGATCTCAACATATGTGTTTAACATTCAATTTTGTTTAACATTAAGTGTTTTTTATTTTTATTTTATTTTAATATTTAATTACAAATACGAAGTGAACCAAGCTAGATTATTTTTTTGAGCTCGTATTAAATGAGAGTATTGACAAAACAGACATTTTGAAACCCAATTCATGTGGGATTGGTATCCTCCACCTCGATTAAGCTAGTTAAGAACCCCCATAAATAAGTTTAAGTACTTTGAGAATCACAATAAACATTGTACCTCTTATACTTTAATTCAAGTTTTTTGAAATGTTGAATAGAAAGTTGCACTTTTTAATTTTCCTTTCCTTAGTTTTGAAAATCAAAAACACTTTAACACTTTCTTAAAACTCTATTTTACTAACTTTATATATATCAAGTGTTTTAAAATATATATATAAAACATCCTTTTATACCAAACATAAAAATGGTTCTAATATAAAACAAATATAGACTTTTTATTATTCAATCTGATCCATCAGACCGAATGTGTGCCTGGTCCATCATACTGACTAATATTATGTCCAATGGAAAGAATAACGTTCTATCTATCAGAATGATCAAAATTCATATCCATCAGACTGACTATAGTTCTGATCCGTCATATTAATCATAGTTTAGTTCATTGTATTGAAAAACAAACAATAGTATAGTCCATTAGACTATCCAAAGTTTATAATCAAAGTAATTGGAATTATTTCTATCAGATGAAATCTATTACAACACTGTAATGGTTATAATCAAAACGACATTAGATGGAAACATTTTGCTGAGCTGTCAATTGAAGAACATCTGAGGTCGTTGTAACTAACCTTGAAAATCACATAAATATGTCTGTTGGAGGAATTCCTATAAATAAAAGTAAATTTAAGAAGATGAAAGTTGATACATTTGCAACTCAACATGTCTGAGATTTTTTTATGCCCGAACATCTCATTCTTACGCTTTGTAAATTTTTAGAGAGCTGTAGTACTAAGGAATCCAAGTGAGGATTATAAATTCCTTAAAACATTTTTCTTTTTTATTTTCTATGTCCGATCATGGTTTAGATCAAGGGCTTCTAGGGATAGGAATACTGGTAAATCTGATCCATTAGATTGAGGGCTTCTAGGGCTAGTAAGATAGAGCCAACAAAGATCATTATATCGAGGGTTTCCAAGGTTTTGGAAGAGAGAGCTATTTCGATATTCTCATAGAGGACTTTCCTACTGTGGAAAGGCAGTCCTTTACAGTTAGGTGTAAAACTGTGGATATCTTAAGTCAAGATTTTTACTTCTTTAACTCTTAAGGTTAACGAGTAGAATTACTTTTATAAAGTTTGTAAGTTATTCTCACTTTATTATAATATTTCGTATTACTTGGTTCTATAAGTTTTACATTCCACTATGCAATTTATATTAGAAAGTTGTTTTTACCAATCATTTTAACAATTGTTTTATCAAACTATCTGTGAGACCAATTAACAAATCTATTATATTAGATGATTTCTGGATCTGATACACATACTTTGATCATCAGATGACTCCTGAGTATGATCTTTATAACTAATGAGGTATTGGTTTTTGTATTAGTTTAAAATTTTAAACTAAAATTCACCCCAACCTCCTCTTGCATGAAGGAACTTGGGGTGAAAAAAAAGTGCAAAAGATGCTCAATTTAATTTTTTTGGTATGGATTCATATCAAAAACACCGAATCTACAAAATTACTTGCCCATATTTCTAAAAGGGTCACATGTAATTCAATTTAAGCATAAAAAATAAAATTGAATGAAAATGTAAATGATACCTTGTTTGATTGAAGTCTCTAGTTTTATTCACTCATCATTAATGATTAGTGGCTGAAAGACGTCAAACCAAGCATCCTATAGATCATCCACGCATGTACAACAATTCCTGGATCGTCAATATACATTTCCTAGGTTCCAACATGGGAAATTGAAGAGCTTTAAGATGTCCCTTCGATTTCCTAAAGAATATAGACTCGATTAAGAAATCAGGATCAATCTGACCTTGTTATTCCTTAAAAATATCTCTCTAAGAACATGATAGGAGAGGAGACAAGAAATTATCTGGTCCCTAGAAAGTAATAACCTTCATTTTAGACCTTTGCGCACATGTATGACTTAATAAAATTTTCATAAATGTCAAAAATATTTTATCACTCACTTGTAACACTATATAATGTCACATGATAAAATATGAACCATTAACTTGGCCCGTAAGCTCACCAAATAATTTAACAAACCCTGAACATCATACGTTCTTTTAAAAAATTATATTTTTCTCATATTCACTTTTATGATGAAACAAATTGTGAATACCTTGAGAAATAAATTCAATCATCAATATGATAAACTTGAATAATATAATTGAATGAGTTTTACTTGTGATCGATCATACTCAAACATTCATCGGCCCCCATATGTGGGTCCCACTTCATCCTAAACTCATATTCCCTAGAATAGGTGGAACTTGTAGATACAATTAGTGTGTGACCCTCTAGTTACTTATCTTGATAGTAGTGAGTATAACCCATACACTAGGAGTGGATTATAGAAACCCATCATGGACCCTAAGTAGAGAAGGAATGTTATATCCATGACTTCCTCCTACGAACACTTACTGTGTAATATAATCTCTTTGACTTGCGATATCTAATAAAGCAGGATGTACACTTATGTCATCATACTTTTATTGTTTTATATATTTCATAATCGTACCAGACGAACTTACCTTCTTGTACTATGACCATAGATTTATGAAGGTACTACCATCCTGGTTAACCTGAGCCCACAAGATATCTTTTCCTCAACTCGGAAGTGACAAATTATATCTTAATTACTCAATCAATTCCATATCACCAATTACTCACCCAACACAAACCAACTCGCCATGATTTCATTATCATGGTTTTCACCTTGCATCAAAGTATGCAATCAAATGACACAAAATGATAATGATCTCAAGTCTCGAGACCAATACACATTTTCATAGACAGGAACAACCAATAAAACTCGAAACACGTGGTGTTCCTATTGAAGGGTCTATCCTTATGATCTCACTACTAGAGATCACTAAGTGAGAACTTAATGATAAGTCCTAATGCTTATGATCCCCTAACACTTGATAGTCAGACATCATATGTGTCATGTCAGTATGATGTATCTATACCATAGGACATATGTTTAAGATTATTTTCATAGTATCTTGAGGTTATTATTATAGATGAGAACTAATATAACCTTTTGATACGAAACAAAATCTAAGGACATTACCATGTAAATAGTGGATTCAGAAATATCAACATTATTATGGTAAGAATAAACACATGTATATATCAATCTGTATACTTTTAATGGTAATAAAAATTATTGTTCAAGTTGGGTCTAGGACACCCACTATTAAAACACTCCAACTTGAACTAGAGGCAACTTGTTATGATTTAGTTTTCGGGACTACCATGTTTTTGCTATGTGGCTATTTTGCCATGTGTGACCTCGTCTCCTTGAGTAAAACCCCTAAAGAGATGTAATCCCTGATTGTATACCTTTCTCATCTATCTAAAATTGACATCTTGTCTAGTAAGAGTACCATAATTTACATTATGGTAATACTTTACTTACTAGGTGTGACTCCAGGAACTGAAAAAATGTGTTTTTTATATTACTTCTTTGGCTGCCTTAGAAGTTGCAACAGACTCAGTATTTGTAGATATGGATACCAATTGCTTGAATGAGATTTTCTTGCTCATTACCTTAGCCTGACTGTGATATTAGATCACACTGATCTAAGGTAGACTAGTTTATGTCCCTTGAAAACTAGTATAATTTCCCCTCCAAATACCAATTACACATCCTTTGTACTTCTTTAAGTGCAATTGGACTGTTCTGACTGCATCCCTTACAGTTATCCTAGTAATAATTGATATTTTCCTTTTATAAAGTATATCTTGGAAATATAAATACTTGTACATATCATGAAATATGTGATTAATCCATCGCTAAATCATATGGAATTCAAATAACTATGTTAATCTCCTCCTATGTCCTAGACATGTCTACCAGGATAGATATATTCCATCCGACACTGGTAAAAATTCTCTCTCGAATTGTTCCAACTTATATTTTTCAATACTATGTCAGTATATATACGATTGAATAGGTTTAATCAGATGATAGATCTACCTCAGTAAATATCATTCTCTATAACTCTGGTTGATAATTTAAGTCAATCTATGGAGGTTTATTTTTATCCTGGTCTTAACTAACTGTAAGACAAATAACTATTTCCCATATGTTAACAAACATATTTTACTTGGAAAACTATGGTGCTCCCGCTAACTTCTGGCAGATCCATGACAAGATTCATTCCAAATGAAAATTCTATAATCTAATTGGTTACTTTAATCTTTAATTGGATTTCAATAACTTACACCCTTATTGGAATATTAAGATGTCACCATCCATTTCTGGTTGCATCATATAGACATCTTCCACAATTGGTGGTATTGACACACAATTCTCAATTTAATGATAATAAAAAGTAGTTATGATAAGTAAAATTCTAATGTATTTGGGTAGAATGACTTGGTATTACCAATTAAGATTCATTGGTACCACGCTTATACCATCCATGTATAGTCTCATTTGAATACTCACCGTAGTATTCAAATTAATAATCCTCCTATACTGTGATACATGGAATCCATTATTGAATTTTAATTGATCGTGTCAATATTAGCTAATTTTCCTACACTACTTACTTGTAGTAATCATTATTCTCAATGAATAATGTATCAATGACCATGGTGAATATAAAACCATCACCATGGTTTTATCCTTCCTATATAGTATATGTCTCTGGAATATTCTTTTCCATATGCTCTTGTGTAACTTGTTCCTATGTCAACTACTTTTACATCTTTGGCATTGACTAAACCCAAGTCAATCTGGCTCCCACTATCTCAAATAGAGATGTGAAACCTTTTATAGAAATATAGTCTATAACTTTAATATTTCTTTTCTATCATATGTATTTTTGTAATATCCCTAGATAACTTTAGGACTATGACTATAGATGCACATTATGTTTTTGATTGATGCCAGTTTGTTTATATCTTAACAAACTCTTTGCATTTAAACACATATTTGTATGAAATAATGGATTTCCATCATACTATAACTCACATGATACCCATTTTTCATGACAGTTGACATATAGTTATGGTATAATGTCATTATTTTCATAGCATGTCTTTAAAAAATGGAAGTATCTGTAATGCATAGGTTTTAATGTTGATGCTCATTTTACTTACATCATGACTCTGATGTGTATAAATAAATGTGGGTTTAGGAATTTCTCCACACTAAATTTTATTGATCAATGTTAACATGTACTATTAATCATCAATCCTCCTTATTAGTATCATAGATTTGATGTGTATAAGGTAATGTGCATTTTGGAATTACTCTATGCTACATTATATTGATCGATGAATTCTTGGTCAAGTTATTATTTGATACACCAGCCTGAAGCATCTCATATATTCTGGCCATGCATATATCATACTTCACTTTTATATTCCTTAAATACTTAAATTAATCTTATGAAGTATACTTACCACTATATTACCCTTGGAATAGTTCACGCTCTCTAGATAAACTAATTCCAAAAGATTTGTGGCATACCTTTATTTCTAAAGGTTTCTTTATCCAAAACTAAGTACATAAGTATGTATATAGTACCTAATGTCTTTAAATCTAAAGAGTCTAAAACCATAATGGGTATATCCTTGAAAACTATTTATCTTTTCTTGACAAAGTATTTTCTTTCCAAAACTAGGTATATTAGTCTTACATTTTATATTCATCATTCATTGCCAATGATTCATGTATCAATAAAATATGAATTGAGTATTCGACACCATAAACAACATTCATTTCAAAATTGGAATAATGTCTCCTTGTGTTCAATGGAAACATGAGATTAATGTTTTGGTGATACTCTAAATTTTCAATTGGAATCAATAAACTTGGCAATATAGAAGTTGTGTACTTATCATTGCTGATTTAGGAACCACCTTTTATCAATTGCTTGGAGAAAACAACTTACTTATAGTAACATTTCTTTACTTACTTGGTTATTGTATATAAATAAACATATGTGAAAAGCATATTGTATTTAATACCCAAGAAGTAAAACTAAAAAATTACTTATATTTGATGAATATGCCTGAAGAAGAAGTGACTACTTGATTCTTCAATTCAGTTCATTACATTTAATCTTTCATAGATATATTTCATGATATTCAAAGAAAATAACCCCCTATTTAATACATTTTTCTTTGAAGGATGTTGTTAAGGTGCCTTTGACATCACTCTTAACATTGGCCTTTTCACCTTGTCTTTCAACTTGTTCACCATAAGAAATAAATATCAATCTGTCTTTAATGTTCTTATTTTTTTTGGCAAACCTTACTCAAAAGGTAATGAAGTGTTTTATCCACACTGTTCAATTTGTAATCTTAAATTAAACTGGAGTAAATGGTTGAAAATTATATGAAAAAGGGTTCCATTGAAAGATCATGATCTATCTTTAAATTTACACATATCCAGTGTAAACATCACATATTCACATATTCTCTTTTCTTTCTCATTACAAGCTTCTCATAGATGAGACAACATGTAAAATCATCCATTTACTTATGTTTTATCCACAACTCACATCATACATTGATGATATCATTATGAAAAAAACATCATATACTTCATACATGAGTCTCCTGTAAGCATTTTTAACACCCTCATTTTCTGATATGGATTAACATGTATTGGGGATTCCAACACCTTGAATTTCATATATCATAGTATTTTGTGCAATCACCTGTGATACTCATTGAAAATTCATGCTAGATAGGAAACTGACTTTTTCAAATTATTATCGCAGCGTGTCTTATGGTATTTACTCGCCAAATTTCTACAAAAAAAATCTACCAGATTGTATTTTTATCTTGATTACCGATTTATACAATACTGATTTAATCATTAAATGTATCCCACTATTTTATCAAATTCTAGTAACCCTGTATACTAGAATCAGAATACTCTGTAGCCTGAGTATTCTAGTGGCAAGGATCCTTGAAACCTCTCCTCATAGTCTACAAGCTATGGCTACACTACTACTTGGCGAGTCCAAGGTATGCATCTAACTGGTCAACCATATTAAATCATGGCTCCTTGATCTGTTGAGTGAAGTCCCATCTCCTAAAAATAATTACTTTTCATTACTAAAATCTTTTCCTCTAAATCCACAACAAGATAGCTATGACTACTTCTTTTCTTATAACTTTAGTTAAGTCAACCCACTACTCTCATAAGAATTTCCCAGTAGTAAGAGGCACCCTCAACTATGGCTGAAGAGTACCTTGAACACCCAGTTTTCTCAAATTTGAGTGATGGAGGGAATTTAATGACTTAATATTTTCTTTGATGGATTTGGTAATTTGATATCAATGAACACAATCCTTTTATATTTAACATGTTTGTTCTATGTGATCACGCTCACAACTTAACTATGATTTTAAAGAGAAAACATTCACTGCACATGTTCATTTTATCTTTTCATGTTTTTTTATTATTATACTATGTGATCACACATAATAAATACACATTCACAAAATAATAAACCATGTACATGATAAAATAAATAAATAATTACATGATCATTAGCCGTTAACCATTGGTTAATCCATTGAGTGAATAATAGATTAACTGATACCCTAGGATAATTCTTTAAGTTAATAACCGACTTGAACTATAGTGCCTGTAACTCCCATGCATTTCACTTTCTTGGTTCACGTTGACTCTCAACTAGAAATGATTTTCCATGAACTCCTACAGTCTTTACAATGTATACTCACACACAAGTGAGGGGAACTTGGGGTGTGAAAATACATTTTATCAATTAAATGTGGACACATAAACCCTTATACAAATTAAAGATGGAGGGACAATGTGCAAATAATCAAAATAAAATAATTATTACCTTTTAAAACACTTAAATACAAAAATTAAATTAAATAAATAATAAACCAAACATGCACGAGTCAGTCTCAACTCATGACCAGTGAACATGCAATTATATTGTATAAGAAAAATTAAATTTTCTAAAATTCAACTTGAGGGTATTTTTAACGCGTTAACTTGCATTAAAATAATTTTAATTAATTATCGATACATTCCACAACACTCGAAATAATTTTATTGATCCCCAGACAATTAAATTTAATTTTTGAGTTTTTTTTATTTTTTGGGTCTATTTGGACCTAAATCAGATCCCTAAAAATTAATTTAGGACTAGTGATGGGTTAAATGAGTTAGGTCGGTTGGACCCAGACCAAATTGGTCCAACCCAAGATGAGGTATCAATTTAAAGGAAATATATATATAATAATAATAATAAATAAAAAAAATAAAAATAAAAATAAAATAAAAATAAAAATAAAAATAAAAATAAAAATAAAAATAAAAATAAAAATAAAAAATGATAACAAGCTTCCAATGAAAGCTTTGTACCTTTATATATATATATATATATATATTTTAAACAAGCTTCCATGGGAAGCTTTGAATAATATTCCAAAAGAATATTTTTCCTTTTAATAAAACAAGCTTCCCAGGGATACTTTAAACTATCTTCTAAGGGAAGCTTTATACTTTTAATGAAACAAGCTTCCATGAGAAGCTTTAAACTGCTTTCCAGGAGAAGCTTTATCCTTTTAATTAAATAAGATTTCATGGGAAGCTTTAAACTAGATTCAATGGGAGGATTTATCCATTTAATTAAAACAATATTACATAATAATATTTAAACTAGCTTCCATGGGAATACTTATCCATTTAATTAAACAATATTCCATGAGAAGATTTAAACTAGCTTCTATGAGAAACTTTATCCATTTAATTAAACAAGATTCTATGAGAATATTATATTGCCAACAGACTATCCCAACCAGATTATGGTATATCTAGTTAACACACAACATACATACATCATGATCCAACTAAATATCTGTCTTAACGGTTTCCATTAAAGTGAATCAAAAATTAAAACTTTAATTTTCGTAGCAAGTTGTACGCAAAACCTGTCGATATTTGATCGACCATATCTTATCGATACGAACTCAGACTGATGAACTGTCAGTTGCATTGGGACTGTATGAAATCCTATTTCTAAATCATATCAAATTTAATTGAAATTTCAAAGAATTCAACGTGAATAATTATATGTTCACTCTAATACCAATTGAAGGAATACAGGGCACAATAGAAGTGTGAAAGATGCAAAATTAATTTTTTTGGGTATGGATTCATCTCAAAAACACCGAATTGTCAAAACCGATTTCTCAGATTTCTAAAAGGATCATGTGTAATTCAATTTAAGCATGAAAAATAAAATCAAATGAAAATGTAAATGGAACCTTGTTTGATTGAAGTTGCCGATTTTATTCGTTCACTGTTGATGTGTCGTGGCTGAAAGACGCAAAACTAGGCATCCTTTAGATCATCCACATGTGCACAAAAATTCATGGATCATTGATCTATGTTTCTCAGGTGCGAGTTCAGGAAATTAAAGAGCTTTATGATGTCCCTTTTATTGCCTGAAGAACGCATACTCGATCGTGAAAGCGGGATCTATCCGACCTTATTCTTCCTTCAAAATATATCTCTAATAAACTAGGAGGATAAGATAACTTATCTCACTAAATATGTGAAAATAGGGAAGCTTAGTATTCAATAGGCTAAAATGATCTTTTATGATTAGCTTATACTTTCCACAATTTCACTTTTGTCCCTAGAAAGTAATAAACTTCATTTTAGATATTTGCACACACATATTACTTAATAAACTTGTCATAAATGTTAAAAATATTTTATCACTCACTTATAACACTATAAAATGTTACGTGATAAAATAAGAACCATTAACTTGGCCCGTAAGCTCCCTAAATAATTTAACAAACCTTGAACATCATTTGTCCATTTGAAAAATTATATTTTCCCCGTGTTCACTTTTATGATCAAAAAAATTGTGAATACATTGAGAAATAAATTCAATCATCATTATTCTAAACTTTAATAATATGATTAAATGAGTTTTACTTGTGATCGATCATACTCATACGTTCACCGAGCCCCATACATGGGGCCCACTTTATTCTAAACTCATATTCATTATAATAGGTGAAACTTGTGGATAAAATTAGTGTGTGACCCTTTAGGTCCTTATCTCGATAGCAGTGAGTCCAACCCACATACTAAGAGCAGATTCTAGTAACCCATCATGGCCCCTAAGGAAACAAGGAATGTCATAACTACGAATTGATCCTATGAACACTTACTATGTAATATAATCTCTTTGTCTTGCAATATCTCATAAAGCAGGATGCACACTTTAGTCATCATACTTTTATTGCTTTATATATTTCATGACCTTACTGGACGAACTTGTCTTAATGTACCATGACCATGGATTTATGAAGGTACTACCATCCTTGTCAACCTGGTCCCATGAGATATCTCTTCCTCAACTCAGAAGCAAAAAATTCTATATTGATCATTCAACCAATACCATACCACCAATTAAGCATCCAACAAAAACTACCTCACTATGATTTCATTATCATGGATTTCTCCTTGCATAAAAGTACACGATCAAATGGAACACACTAATAATGATCTCAAGTCTGGATACCAATACACATGTTCATAGATGGGAACAAATAATGACACCTGAAACATGTGGTGTTCCTATCGGCGTGTCTTTCCTCATGATCTCACTACTAGAGATCACCAAGTGAAAACTTCATGAGAAGAAGTCTCAATGCTTATGATACCCCAACACCTAATAGTCATACATCATATGTGTCCTATCGGTATGATATATCTAGACTATAGAACATATGTTTAAGATTACTGTCATAGTATCTCAAGGTTCTCATTACAGCTGAGAACTGCTATAACCTTTTGATACAACATGTAGTGTACATTACCATGTAAATAATAGATGCAGAAATATCAACACTATTATGGTAAGAATAAACACATGAATATATAAAACTATATACATGTAATGGTAATCAAAAGTACTATTCAAGTTGGGTCTAGGGAACCCACTATTACAACATTATAGTCATTGTAAACTCTTATGATCCAATAATTGGTATTAGAGAAAGTTATACTACATTACTTTCTATGTTTTTTACTTTTGATATATACTAAAAGTTATTAAGTTTCTATAAACTATTTTTTTATAAATTGTGTTTACACTAACATTTTTTTAGAAAGAGTTTATATTTTTCTATAAAATGGAATATTTAAATGTTGTAACCCTTAAAAACTTGAATCATAGTTTATCACCTATCTTTGATGGTAATGATTATGAATACTGGAGAGACAAGATGAAGAATTTTGTTATAAACACTAGAATTGAAATTTTTTTCATGTTAACTAGAAGCTATATTATTCCTGAGAAAGAAGTTACTACTTTTACTTTTCAAGGATGGGAGAAAATATGTGCTTAGAAAGAATATTTTGAAAAACACTACCCAGAAATAGTTAGAGAGCTTTATTCTTTAGTTGAATTTAATATGGAAGAATATAAAGAAGTAATTATTTTACTCTTTTTGGATAAAGTTACAAACTTTTGTATCAACAAGTTGTTGAGTTGGTAGAAGTTCCCTTGGAAGGTGAGGCATATCTTCCTTCACACAATATTTTGAAGAAGCTTGAAAGTTTTGAAAATTCAAAAGATGAAGCCTCTTTATTTACTTCAAATGAAAAGGTAATTTTTTTTTTCAAATGACTCCCATTATTAGAGTAGTAACCCTTTGTATGCATGGTTACTCGATACCAATAAAGGGATATGGGGACACTCTGAAAGTTATCAATATATTTATTTTGGATTATCTAGTGAATATTATTGGTACCTAGCATAGTGTAAGCATGTAGTGGTAGAAGATATATTAATTTTTTTAATAATAAATTCCCAAAACCATGAGCAAGGATCTTGCACATCAAATTTATAATTAATTTATTTAATATTTGAAAAAATAAATACTTGGGCTTAGGAAATTTCTTCATTAATGATTTTTGATCATTTAAAAATACCCTTTTGGATTACCTTCATTTTTATATGAGGATCCAAGGATAGAATACCTCTAGTAGTGATCCACACATGCTCCAATGATCTCTGAGAAACACCACTTGATCTCCAAGTGCTAGCATGATAAATCAAATGTCTCACGTTTCTCATTCTTGATCTCTCATTCTTCAGTCTTAAATAAATCTCTCTTACAATTCTCGTTCTTAAGAGGGAGAGAGAAGAAGGATTCTAGAGATAATTTTTTGGGTGAAAAAATTATCTATTATCAATTTTTGGATGAAATATACAATAGACATAACTGTTTATTTATAGAGTTAGAGTTTTGGTTAAACTATTATTTGATTTCATGCCAACTGTTAAATAAAATTGAAAACTTTTAATAAACCTCATTACATATAATAATAATATCTTTCATGACCTAACCAAAGCTGGGACTTGAGCCGCGACTACCCCAAGCCCACCTCTATAGGATAGGGGTGGAGACAAGCACCGAAGGCATAACTAACACAGGGAGGCCTTTTCATAAGTACCTTTATAAACACACATATCCAACTCAATGAAAAACTATAGAGGGAGTGAAAAGTAAACGAATAAAAATTATAAGGAAATAACCATGCATGAAAAAACTCTAGATAGTATAAAAGTACGGTAGTGAAAATTGAAAAGTAAAGGGAAAAAATACACACCCAACAAAAAATATGTCCCAACCTGACAAAACTAAAAAAGTAAACTGCTGAGAGATCCCAGCTCTAGATCTCCAAGATGCGACCACCGTACGTGGTTAAAAGTACTAGGTATCCCTAAAAGGTTGATTTGATTACTAAAATTCTAACTGATAAATCATATAACAAAATCCACCACCTCTAAAAATAAGTTATTACAAACTTTTATATTATATAAGTATTTATGAATTAAAGTTTAGACCTCCTAATAACATTTCATCACATAAAAAATATTCACTAAATATTGGTGATGTCTCTAATAAATTATAATGGTAGTGGCTAACAAATGAAATAATGTTAATAAATAAATGTAATTAATAATAAATAATAAATTAATTTGAATTAAATAATGATGGGATTGACCAGTAAATACAGTTTAAATTTATTAATTCACTCGCTCAAATGAAAATTCTCTAGTGACCATATAAAGATCATACTTATTAAAAATTATCATTTTTGATATCGTATCCTCCAAATTTTGATTTGGGTGGATCTATACTAATATAAATATTTTTCTATTTATTATCTTATATATTAAATGGAAACTAACATTTCTATATTTCATCTTAGAATTTGGATAGTTACTGGCTCTTGGACCCATGGGTATCAAGCTAGTAGTCTGCATTTGTGATGAGAACTGAAGTGGAAAAAATGGCTCACATTTTAAATGGATTTAAACAGTTTGGATAAAAAAATATACAGGGTTAAGTGAATCGACCTCAACATATGTGTTTAATATTTAATTTTTCTTAACAATAATTTTTTTTTATTTCGTTTTTTTAATCTTTAATTACATATATGAATTGAAACCGACTAGATTAAATTTTTTGAGTTCGCAATAAATTTGAGTCTTAACAAAATTGACATTTTGAAATCTAATTCATGAAGGATTGGTCAACTCCACCTTGATTAAGCTAGTTAAGCACCCCCACAAAGAATTGTAAGCACTTTAAGAATAGCAATGAACTTTGTACTTCTTCTACTTTAATTCAAGTTTTTTGAAAAACCACTTTAACACCAACATCCTATTTTTTGGTCTCTAAAACAATGTATTATGTTTATATTAGTGATAAAGTGAATTTTGATTTTACAAGTTACTTTAAAATAGAGTGACATAAATTTTCAACTATGTTTTTGTGATACATATTTTAAAAGGAAACATGTGCAGTAAAGCTCATATCATGAGCAGTGATATGGATAGTGAACATTAGTGATATGAGATATTGCATCGCTGCCTGAATTTATATTTTCCTTCACACAAGATGATATCATATTTAGTTTTCATAACATCATATGATGATATATTAAATAAAAATAAACACATTTCTTAAGTGTTTCAATGTTAAAAAATCAATGGAGGTTCAATTACAATATATGTCACTTTGGGAAGTAAATGTACTGTAATTATTTCATCCAATTATTTTGGAACATTTTTGATATATATTATTAGACCCATATTAATTTATTAAAGGTATAGGTTTTGGGTATAGTAGAAGCTTCAGATGGGTCATGCCCAATTCATCTTTTTGTCATGATCAATGATTAATCCAAAATTTATATGATGATAAATTTCATGATCAATAGAATTGAATCAAAGAATATAGACAATGGATAAATACCAGAATCGAAGCATAAAATCACCACATATTATTTATAATTAATTTAATGAATTTAAGAATTTCCATATGAGAAATTATTTCTTTGTTGATGGATCTTATAATGGATCTACATGGCACTTTCATTGAATTGTAGGAATCAAGAATATATTCCCTCTAGTGGCGATCCACATGTGTTCCAGGAATTTCCAAACATCACCGTAGGAATGTACAAGTGTTAGTATGGTAGATCCCATCGCTTGGACCATTATCCTTTGATCGCCATGAGAATCGCTTCCAAATGATTCTCCTTGATCTATTTAGACCCAATAATGGAAGGTGGAAGAAGATCACTCTCCGTTATTGGGAGCGTTCCGAGAGAGAGAGATATCTAGGGTTTTATAGATTCTCTCTGGATCTCATTGTGCACAATATAAAATGAATTGGATCTATTAAGAAAATAATATAATTGAGTTTATATGCCACTAGGGTTAGAATAAATAATTTCACAAGTTCCCTTTATTATTTATTTAATCACCACAGAACCCAATGTCTATAATAATAATAATAATATTATTACTTGACATGTGCTAAACTCTCAAATTAAAATTAAATATCATTTATTCAAATAATATTCAATATATATTATTTCTTACCGCACCATTAAACTCGGTTCACCATTCCTCTATAATATTTATCGAGCCTTGAATAATGCCTTTTTATTTAATAAATAAATATCATTGTATTATTCTCCAATAAATAAATAAATATTATATCCACTAAATAGCAAACAAATATTTATTAAATATTCTATTAACATAATATTCTCTTGAATAACCGGTGATAGAATATACACAATCAAGAAAACAAGAATAATTATTAAACCACATGTGAGGATAATATTTATTAATTTTTTTAAATAATAAATAATAATATATTATTTAACATAGATTATTGATATAATTACACTACCACAAAAATAGTTTTTCCCAGCGCCCCCCTTTATCAGCACTAACGAAAAAGTGCTGATAAAGGGGGGGGGGGGCTTTATCTGAGCTCAAAAAAGTGCTGATAAAGGGTCGAATTAAAAAAAAAATTAAAAAAATATATTAAAATAACAATATATAAATATAGTTATATTGATATAGATATAATATATATTTTTTAAATATATTTTAGATAAGTATAAATGTACATTAACACTTAATATACTTAATATATAAGATATTTAGTGAAAATGGCTTCTTAAAAAATTAAAAAAATATTTTTAATTAATAATTTGCTAATTATTATGGAGTAGCAGTCATTTAATAACAATTTAAAGACTAAAAAAATTAAAAAAATTAAAAAAAGATCCAAAATAAGTTGCAAACACAACTCAAACTTCAAACGGCCATAACTTTTGATCTAGGTGTCCGTTTGAGCTCTACCACATATCAAATCGAATCCTGCAACGAGCTCTACATCGCTTGATTGGGGAGACCCCGTTCAAGCATTTTTTGAGGCCAAAAGAGGCCCAAAAGTCCTCCAAAACTGAATTTTTAGTCAGGGTACCCAGATTTTTTAACATTTTGTGGGTTTTCAGCCCCGTTTGAGGGGGTATTATTGGCTTTTTTGGTGGAGACTGAATTTATTCCAAGGTATTACATTCATATTGATATTATGTCTTTGAAATTTTATCATTTTTTATAATTCACTTCTATTTATAATCAAATATATAACTATATGTACATATTTTTTATATATTCACACCTAAAAATTAAATTTTTAAAATAAATAATTAAACATATTTACATATAAAATATATTAGCTCTATATAAATAATAAATAATATCCATTTTATTTAAAATACCAATATATGAATATTTATATAACTACTATATATTAATATAACTATATATATATATATTAATCTAGATATATATATATATATTAATATAACTACATATATATTAATATTACTATATATATATATTAATATCACTATAAATATATATATTAATATCACTATAAATATATATATTCATATAACTATATATATATGTATATTAATATAAATATATATTACTATACGAATAAATATAACTAAATATATATATATATAAATAGAGATATATATTAATATAACTATATATAGATATATTAATATAACTATATATATATATATTAATATAAATATATATTACTATACGAATAAATATAACTATATATATATATATAAATAGAGATATATATTAATATAACTATATATATATATTAATATCACTATATATATTAATATCACTATATATATATTAATATAACTATATATATATATTAATATAACTATATATATATTAATATAACTATATATATATATTAATATAACAATATATATATTAATATAACTATATATATATATTAATATAAATATATATTACTATACGAATAAATATAACTATATATATATATATAGATATCATGAAATAGAAAACAAATCAAAATAGAGTAGTGGTAAGGGCTTAGGTGCGCAGGGGGGGTTCAAAACCTACGGGAGGTAGAGGCGCGCGCATGGGGGTGGATGTTGGGGGCTAGCGCTGATAAAGGGTGGAGGGGGTGCATGCGGGCGCTGGAGGGGCTAAAAAGAACTATTAAAAGGGGGGATCAAGTGCTATAAAAGCCCCCCACTATTGGCATGATTTTTTTTTAATTTTTTGTAATTTTTTGTAATTTTTGTAATTTTTGTAATTTTTTTTAACTTTTATCAGTGCTTTTTTAAAAGCGCTGATAAACGGGTCCTTTATCAGCGCTAAAACAAAAGCACTGATATAGGACCCCTTTATCAGTGCTAAAAAAAGCTCTGATAAAGGTGTACTTTTATCAGCGCTGATAAAAGACCCCTTTTATCAGCGCTTTTTTTTAGCACTGATGAAAGGGGTCGTTATCAGCGCTTTTTTTGAGCGCTGATAAAGGGGACCCCCCCTTTATCTTCGCCGGCTTTAACAAAGCTTTTCCTAGCGCTGTTAAAGGCCCTTTTTAGCACTGATAAAGGTCATATTTGTAGTAGTGTTAGTATGTGACCCTCTAAGCCTCTTTCTTAGTGGTATTAGGTGAAGTAGCCTAAAGTCTAATGTTAGCATCTAGAAACACACCAAGACCTTAATAGAGAAAAAATTTATTCCTAAATTAACATAATACCTCATAAAAATGCTTACCATGTAATATAATACCTTTATCATGATATCTCTAATCAAGCTGGTTGCATGCTGATGCCATCAACCTATATGCTCGATGTCTCTTTCTTTGAATTTTTAGAAATCGAACTTGCCTATAAAACACCATGGCCATGGATTTATTTAGGCTATATCATTTCCATCAAAGATATTGAGATATAAACTTATATTAAAGAACAAAAGGTAACCATCCTTTATCAAATTATTCATTAATGAAATATTACTTGTGATGCACCCAATGTATCCTACCTCACTGAGAACATATGTCATCACAGTTTTCATCAATACATCAAAGTATGAGACTTATAACACTAATTAATAATAATCTTAAATTTTAAGTATTAATACACATATCCACATATAGGAACATATAATGACACATATAAATGTGGATTTTATACTGGTAGGTCTCGTTCTCATAATATCCTACACTGGATATTACTAAGGGTGTACACCATAAGATGGTGCCTCAAAGTCCTATGAGTCTCCACCCCTGATAGCCTGTATCATTTATTTCTATAAAATGATTTCATCCATCAATAAAACATATATTTAAGAATACTGTTGTGGAACTTATGGGTTATCATCATAGCAAGAAACTCCTATGACCTTTTAGTGTGAAAAATAATATTAGAACATTATCACATACTATATTACACAGAAGAACAATCATGACGTGATAAGTAGTTTATTAATATCCAAAAAAATTAATACAAGTTATCATAAAGTACACAAAAGTTGGTTTTAGGGAACCAAATCCAAAAAACTCCCACTTACACTAGAGCCAACTGTTAATAACCTTCAGTCTGATAGCTCTCACATTATACTCATGATTCTGCTGAGATAGGCCTTTGGTCAAGGGGTCCACCATGTTTTCTTCTATGAGAACTCTTCTTATTTCAACTTCACACCTCTGAGAAAAATCCCTCAAGAGGTGATACTTCTAGAGTAAAATATTTTTTCATTGGTGTGGCCTTGGATCGTTTTCAAGAGCCACTATTGTAGTATTATCACAATACAATGTGATAGGGTCTTTAATTTTAGGTGCCACATCAAGATCTTGGAAAATATTTAATATCCAAATGGATTCCTTGGATATATTAGAAGTTGAAATATACTCAGACTCTACTATAGAATCAGTGAAAAATGGATACTTTGAACTCTTCCAGCTCACAGCTCCTCTATTGAGACAACAAACATATCCTGACTATGACATCATATCATTTTGATTTGTTTGAAAACTAGCATCAGTGTAACCTCTAATGACCAAATCCTCATCTCCTTCTTACATCATGAACATATCCTTAGTTTTTCTCATATACTTAAGGATAACCTTAACAATAGACCAATACTATTCTCCTAGATCTTCTTGACATCTGACTACCATGATCAATGCATAGGAAAAATAAAATCTATCACATAACATGACATACATGATTGATCCGATCACTAAAGAAAATGATATCTTACTCATTATATCTTTCTCCTGTCATGTCGAAGGAAACATTTTCTTAGAAAGATGTATGCCATGTGACATTGGAACCAATCCCCTCTTGGATTGTTCCATAATAAATCTCTTTAGTATCTGGAAAATGTATGTACTTTGACTTAGTATAATAATCCTACTAGATCTATCATGAATGATCTTGATCTCTAGAATATAGGCTACTTCACCTAAGTCCATGTAGAAAAACTTGTTTAATGAGTCCTTAACAAACTGTAAGAATGATATATCATTTCTAATAATTAATATTTCATCAACATATAATACTAGGATAACGACCACATTCCCACTAAAACTCTTATAAACACATGTCTCACATTTGTTATTAATGAAACAAAATTCTTTTATAGCTTTCGTGAATAAAATTTCTTATGAACTAGATGATTTACTCAATCTATAAATGGATCTATGCAACTTGAAAATCCTTTTGAAATTACCTGAAGTCATAAACCCTTTTGGTTGTGTCATATGAACATCTTCCTTAAGGTTCCCATTAAGGAAATCTATTTTGACATCCATATTCTAAATTTCATAGTCATGATAAACTGCTATAAAAAGTATAATTCTGATGGATTTAAACATAACAACTGTTGAAAATATTTCATTATAGTCAATTAATTGATTTTTAAAACCTTTATCCACTGGCCTTACTTTATAGGTATTTACTTTACATTCCATATCCAGTTTTATCTTGAATACCCATTTTCACCCTATAGGATTTACATCAACTAACGCATTGAACGAAACCCAAAATTGGTTCTAATACATGGAATCCATTTCAAAATTCAAGTATTATTTCCATATTACATCTTTTTATATCTCTATTACCCCTTTTTAGGAGATAGGTTCATCATTGTCAACCAATAATGAGTCACCATCTTCGATGACTAGAAAACCATATCTCTCTAGTTCTCTTACCTCTATAGTGCTTCTATATATTACTTGTGTTTCAGGAATTAATTCTTCCACAAGGAAATGTGATATTTGTTTCTATACCAATTCTTGTGTATCTTGAGAATAAACTTCATCAAAGTCAATTTTTCTCACACTATCCTTTTTGAGGACGTGTTCCCTCTCAAGAAAGACAACTTTTCTAGAGACAATCACTTTCTTATTTGAGGGGTTGTATAACTAGTATCATTTTTTTCCTTAGGATACCCTATAAATATACACTTTGTGCCTTGGGGTGCAAGTTTGTTTCCAAATAAGGCCTTAGAAAATAACTCGAAACCCATACATGTGTATGAGACAAAAAAAATTTATTTATACTCCATAACTTGAAGTGAATTCTAATTGTCACTTTAATTAGTACTCAATTTAGTGTATATGTTGTAGTTTGTAATGTATATAACTAAAAATATAATGGAATATCTTCATGAATTATCATAAACTTTACCATTTCTAACAAGGTATGGTTCATCCTTTCATTAAAACTGTTCCACTATGGTGTCTAAGATGGAGTAAGTTGATATAGAATCTAAAACTCTCATAGAGATTCGATAAAATCTTGGTTAATATATTCCCCACCTCAATCCAATCATAACTTCTTTATCTTATTTCCAAGTTTATTCTCCAATTCATTATTTAATTATTTGAATTTATCAAAGGACTCAGACTTATATCTTATTAAGTAGACATATCCATATATACTCAAGCAATCAGTAAAAGTTATGAAGTAAGAATATCCACCTCTATCTTGTACTAGAAATAGTCCACACACATCAATGTGTACTAATCATAGAAGCCCCATATCAATTTCACCCTATTCACCAAATAAAGTATTGTTCATTTTTCATTGTAAACAAGCATGACATATTTCAAGTGGTTTTAGGTTAGAAGTGTCTAAATAACCATCTTGATAGAGCTTTTTCAAATCCTTATCATTTATATAACCAATATAATGATGCCATAACTGGGTGTTATATGAGTCATGCGAACATGATTCACTATATATTTACAATAATTGGTTTTCATAATTTAATACACAAATATTGTTATTTAAATGCACCATACCATAACATATGTTGTCTATATAAAAGAAACAAATTTTATTCCTAAAGTTAAAAATAAAACCATCTGTATCTAGGAATGATATAGAAATTATGTTATTAGTAATAGCTGGTACATAATAACAATCTCTTAAAACCAATATAATTATGGTTGAAAATGAAAGTTGGTAGTCTCCAATGGCTAGGGAAGCCAACCTTACACTATTGACATCTCTCAAATCCACCTCTCCTATGAAAATATTTTATAATCTACTTGGTTCCTACATTTGGATATAGATGCGAACACAACAAGTTTTATCTAATACCTAATGTATAGATATTGAAATATTATACTCAATAACAAACACACCTTTAGATTCCCCTTGCTTATGGGTGCAGTTCTTCTTCCAACGGCCTTGCTTTCCACTTGAAAAACATACTGACTCCTTTTTCTTTCCTTGCCTCTGGATCTTCCTCTTCTCAAAATAATGGTGCTCAGGATCTTTATACTTGTTATGAGTCTTGGGACCTTTCTCCTTGTTCTTACTTTTATCATTAACCATAAGGATTGTGGGTTTGTCATTCCCCATGTCCTTATCCACTTGGTGAATCATAGTAAGAAGTTATGAAAGACTATTATCATTATTTATCTTATTAATAATTAACAATAAAACTAGATAAGGTATTGGGTAATAAGAAAAGTATGAGATCTGTATGCAAATCATCTGGGAATTTAATCCCTAAGATGTTTAAGCATTCAATGTAGCCAATAAGTTTGAATACATGAGGCCCATCTGGCACTGACTCTCTAATATTAGTTATAAATAGAATAATGGAGATCTCATATCTCTCTCATCTCACCTTCTCTTGATAGATATCCCTAAGGTGAGACATCATGCGATATGAATCCATGTCCTCATGTTTCTTTAAAATCTCATTGGTCATGGATGATAACATAAAACACTAAACATCTATAGCATCGTTCAAATATTTATCATAGAGAGTCAAATCTTCCTCACTAGCCTCATTACTAGGTGCATTAGTAATAGGTTCTTTTAACACATAAAATTTCCTTTCATGGCATATGATAATGCATAAAAACCTTTGAAACTCTTGGAAATTTATACCAGTGAGAAGGTTATCCTTCTCAAGTATGGATCACAATGATATGTTTGAAGTCATTTTTTATTTCTATTTCAACAAATAAGATGAGAAAGTTTTAGTACTTCATCTGATAAAATTTTAGACAAATAAATAAATATTATATTTATTAATCTCCAAATATTTTATTAAAACCCAATATCCCTCTCCATTGTCTTTATAATATCCTATTTATTAGAAATTCTAGTGGCAAGGATTCATATTTCCCTTATCATCACCCCTAATTTGTCTGGTGTAGCAATTTGAAGGGTTTTAGGTAGTCATTCCAAATGCTAACTACATTAAATCATCGTTACTTGATCTATTGAGTGGACTCCCCAATCTTGAAATCCTTAAATTGGATTTCCTCAACCTTTGACTCTCAGTTACACCATATATGACTTTGGCAGTCGACCCTTGATGTAAACTAAGTTAAGTCAACCCAAAACTTCATGTTAGAATTCCCTAATAATTGAAATCACCACAACTTTGGCTAATCAAGCACTTTGAACTATGGTTTGATTTTAACTGAAGCATTAGAAGGCTATACCGACTTAATATATATAATTGAGGGATTTTTTCTTTAATGCATAAATTTACAATCATTATCTTTATTACATTATGGTTAATATTAATTGGATTTAATTAAGTGATTAACCATATCTTATATAATATTTACGCATAAATCAATTTATTTCAGTTCCATCTTTCATTCTTGTTAATTTATTAATTCATGTGATCACGACAAAACATCTACAATGAAATAACCACGAAACTTGATAGAAATAAAATAATAAAGTGGTATGATCATGAGATTTTACTAATTGTTATTTTATCTATCAGATGATAAACTAGCCATTGAACTAGGGGAAAAACACATTGAGCTATTTATGGTTTGTGTTGCAACTTTCTACTTATCCACCTATATATCTCTCTTGGATTGGTTTTACCTCAGCTCCAAACTTGAATTGCCTCCACTAGTTTGGGAGCTCTATCCATTAAATATACTTTTACTCACACAAAAGTGAGGGAAACTAAAGTATTGGTTAAGGGGTTTACATAAATGAAACTATGGGCACACAAGCCCTTATATAATGAGAGGAGATATAACATGGATGCCAACAATTTAATTTAATAATAAATCAAACAAAACCAATCACATAAAAAGTTCTGGTCTAGGATCATGATCATCCACATGCATGAAACAAATTAAATATTTAATAAAATTATCATTCAATTATAATCATTCTTATTTAAGATAAATCATGCTTGAATCAATTAATTATCTTCTTTAATTAATAAATTATTTTATCTTAATTCTCATCCGAATTCCTTGAGAATCTCATCCATCATAATTTTTAACAAATTAAATAAATTTATTTAAAATTAACCATTTACAAAAATGTACCTTAGAGGCAACACAGTGAGTACCTGTCCAAACTACCCAATGTGCATTATTCTCATATACTATTTACTCTTTTGACATGTGACGTACATGACTTATCACGTAATTTCATGATGTGTAATATCAACTTAATGACCATATGAAACACATGGTATTTATGTAGCATGATATGCTTTAATGCGCATAAAGTAATAACTATAATATGTATTATACATGATATGTATATCCAAACATTATGTAGAAATTAATTAGTTATTATATATAAAACTCATCACATGGTGTGTAATATCAAATTAAGGATCACATAGAACACATGTTGATAAGGTTTTCATAGTATATTAGAATAATTTTCAATTCTGTATAATTTGGTAAAAGTACACAACATATACATTGGAGCTACATGACATGTATTTTTCTCATCGTCTATCCATGACATGAACCTAGAGACTAAGTGTGTAACCATTCCATGAATAATGTTGGGGTACACAATGTGTACATGGGCTACACAACTTGTGGTTTCCAAGTTATATGGTCACTAATCATTTAGGCAGTGTAAGAAAATACACGACTCATCTATGACTAAGAGACTACACGTCATGCACTAAAGTTACATGCCGTGTTCTCTAGATGACCGTGTTCCAGGTTGGCCCAGTCAACACACGATGTATAATTAAATCCACTGAGTGTAATAAATTCACACGAATTAAATTAATTATGAATTATTTTTTGGTGCATTAAACACTAGTACATGACATGTACCTACAGGTTAGACGGCGTGTACTCTTGTGTTATTAGTCTAGACTCCTTGGCACCTTAGAATGAGATCTTTGAATTTATTTCATTCATAAAATTAATTGATTTGATTATATTTATGTGAAACGAAGAGGAAGAAAACATATACCACAATTCATATTAAATAATTATTAAACTATAATTAAAAAACAAAAATAAATGTGTAAATAATTCAACGATCTTTAAATAATTATAAATAATTATGCGACCACTCTGATACCACTTCTAGGCTTCGGGCGCAGTGGAAGTGTTGAATGGGTCATTCACAACTCAGATTTTTTTCATGATCGATGATTAATCCAAGATTTACATGATGCTAAATGTCATGATCAATGGAATTGAATCAAAGAATATAGACAATGGATAAACACTGGAACTGAAGTGTAGGATCTTTACATATTATTTATAATTAATTTAAGAAATTAAAGAATTATCTTGTGAGAAATTTATTCTTCATTGATGGATATAACAATGGATATATATCATACTATCGTTGTGTCGTATGAATCAATAATATATTCCCTCTAATGGTGATCAACACGTGTTCCATGAATCTTCAAATGTCACTATAAGAATCTATGAGTACTAGCATGGTAGATCCTATTGCTTTCTCCATTCGCCTTTGATCACCCTAAGAATAACTTCCAAAGGATTCTAATTGATATCTCAAGACTCCAGAGTGAAAGGTGGAGGAATATCTCTCTCTATTATTGGGAGGGTTTTGGGAGAGGGATCTCTCTAGGGATTGAGAGGATTATCTCTGGATCTCATTATGCAAAACAAAAAATGAATTGGATCTATTAATAAAATAAGATAATTGGGTTTATATACCACTAGGGTTAAAATAAATAATTGCACAAGTGCCATTTATTATTTATTTAATCCTTACATAACCCCATGTCCATAATAATAATAATAATATTATTTCTTGACATGTGCTAAACTCGCGAATGAAAATAAAATATTATTTATTTAAATAATATTCAATATATATTATTTCTCACCAGACCATTAAACTCGGTCCACCATTCCTTCACAATATTTATCGATCATTAAATAATAACTATTAATTTAATAAATAAATATAACTATATTATTTTATAATAAATAAATAAATATTATATCCACTAAATAAAAAACAAATATTTATTAAATATTTCACTCACATAATATTATCTCGAACAACTGGTGACAGAATATATGCAATAAATAAAACATGAATAATTATTAAACCATGTGAGAGAATAATTTTTTTTGAAATTTTTAAATAATTAATAATTATATATTATTTAACTGTGATTCTAGATACACTTGGTGTGTGACCCTCTAGGCCTCTTTCTCAATGGCATTAGGTGAAGCATCCTAAAGTCCATGGTTAGCATTTGGTAACATGCCAATGCACCCATAGAAGAAAAATTTAATGACGCATTGACATAATACCTTATACAGACGCTTACTGTGTAATATAATCTATTTATCATGATATCTATAATCAAGAAGGTTGCATGCTGATGCCATCAACCTATGTGATCGATGTCACTTTATTTGAATTTCTAGAAATCTAACTTTCTTACAGAACACTATGGCCATATATTTATTTAGGATATATAATTTTCATCAAAGGTCCAAAGATATCAACTTACTTTAAATAACATAAGAGAAAAATACTTTCCACATTATTCATTAATGAAATATTACTCATAACACACCCAACATATCCTACCTCACTAAGAACATATATCATCATGATTTTCATCCATAAATCAAAGTACGCAACTTATAACACTCATTAATAATAATATTAAAGTATAAGGATCGATACATACGCCCGTAGATAGGAACATCCAATGACACATATAAATATGGATTTCTTACTGGTAGGTATCATTCTCATAATATCCTACACTGGATATAACTGAGGGAATACACCATGAGAAGGTGCCTTAAAGTCCTATGGGTCTCAACCCCTGATAGCCTGTATATATTATGTCCCTTAAACGATTTCATCCAGCTATAGAACATATATTTAAGAATACTTTCATGAAAATTTTGGGTTATCATCAAAGCGGGGAACTACTATGACTTTTCAGTGCAACAACTACCCTTAGGACATTATCACATACTATGTTACGCAAAAAAACAATCATAATGTGATAAGAAGTTTATTAATATTAAAAACAGGGAATAAAGGTTATCATAAAATACAAAAAATTTGGTTATAGGGAACAAAATACAATAGAAGGAACATGATAAAATAATATGAAAACCTCATTGTGACACATTCGAGTGTGTTACTCCTTGGTCAAAACTCTCATTCTTCCCTTTTTTCTTAAATCAATGGTGATGGTATACCATGAAGGTAGATACATCTTGTAGATTTAATATATAGTTCATAAATCATATAGATTACATGTGAATACACAAATGATGAGGTGAATTTGTTGGTAATACCAACTCAATATTTCTTATTTATCTAAGAATATATAATAGTGTGAACTCTAGGGCTGGTCTCTCGAGCATTCCACTTACACGTACCATTTTTCTATTTTTACTATTTATAAAATAAAATATACTAAATTAAATACTAAAACTAATATAATTAGGGTTTATAAAAATGCTAGAGATATTTAAATATATAAACTCAATGAAAAACTAACATGAAAACACAATAAAGTTAGTAAGAAAAGAGAAAGTGATGTTATTCTTAGGAGTTCGTAATGAAGCTGTTAGAGTTGGTGTCCTAGGACCAACAATTTTTTACTTTTATTACATGTATATTCGATTTATTGAATATTAATTAAAAATATTATTACATATTGTTCATTATTATATATATATTTAAGGTAATAATGTCCTAGAGTATTTGTCTCATTAATATGGTCATAACAGTTCCCCTCAATAATGAGGAACTTGATGTTTTATGAAAATATTCTTAATATATTTTCATGGTTGGATAACGTACTATGATGAGACACATAGTATTTAGACCATCAAGTGTGAATACTCATAAGCGGATGAGGCCTCTTCTCATGAATTTCACACTTGGTAATCTCTAAGATGATAGATTATGAGAATGGACCCATTGGTAGGAATTCCACATATTTTGGTGTCATTAGATATTCCTATCCATTTTCATGTGTAACAGTCCTTATACTTTAAGATTATAATTAATTCATGTCATGAATCACACACTTATATTTTTTGATGAAAACCATGGTGACCTATGTTCACAGTTAGGTAAGGTATGTTGGGTGCGTCACAATTGACATATCATTAATGGATAAGTTGAGGAAGAATTTTTACTTCAATATTTATGGAAGATTATATCACATCCATTTGATTGGAATAGAACTTCCACCCTAAATTTCATGGCCATGGTGTAAATACATGTTTATTATAGATAGTTAAAAGAAAGACATATCAAGCATATAGGTTGGCGACACAGATGTGAAACTTTCTTGATGAGATATTGTGACAAAGATTTTATATTACATAGTGAGCATTCATATGTGATTATCATCGCTGTGACATTATATTCTTTATCTTGGGTTCCTTGAACCGTTTCTAGATAGTAATCTTGGACTTTAGACAATCCTACCTAATGACAACAAGAAAGAGTCCTAAATGGAAACACACTAAGTGTTTTCGTTGATCTCAATTAAATTTTATTTAAATTTAATTAATAGAATAAATATTATTCTCAATACCAAGAAATAATTTTATTCAAGTTTTATTGATCATATAAATTAAATAAATATTTATTCTCTGGATTGTAAATAAAATATATTTATTTATTTTATTAAATATTTATAAATATTTATTTACTGGTTTATGAATAAAATATTTATTTAAGAGAATAAAATATTTTATTCAGGTATTCAATAAATTATAGAGGAGTTCAAATGGACCAAGTCTGAGTCCGAAGACAAATATTAATTAACAATTCGGTTAAATAATACTTGTTTTTGTGCAAGTTGATGTACACCAAATAATAATAATAATAATATTTTATAATGTGACATGGGGTTTATTAAAGGTTATTATATTATTTAATGTATGAAATTCATTAAATAGTTATTTTAACCTAAACCCAAGCTCTATAAATAGACAGTTATGTCTATTGCGTAGTGGATAGATCAATGCAATTGAAATAGAAAATTGTTGCACATAATGAATTCTCTCTTGACTCCTACTTCTATCTCCCTCTCAAGAATGAGACATGAAAGAGAGATTTCTTCAAGATTGAATAATGATCTATCAAGAACGAAAAATTCAAGACATTTGATTCACCATGCTAGCACCCATAGATTGAGTGGCATTGATTAGAGATCATAGAAGCATGTTTGGATCACCACTAGAGGGATTCTATTCTTGGATCCTCACAATGAAATGAAGGAAATCCAAAAGGATCTTTTTCAGACCATCAACATTCATCAACGAAGAAATATCCTAAGACCATGTATTCATTTATTCTGATATTAAATAAATTAATTATAAATTTGATGTGTAAGATCCTCACTCTTGGTTTCAGGAATAGAAATATTAAAAGAAAATTTAATATATCTCCCACCACCGCATACTTCATCTGCACCCAGATCCAACAAGTGGTATTAGAGTGGTCACATTTAAATTTACAATTATTTATTTTATTATTTATATATGTGAAATTGTGGCTATATTTTATGTTATGTCATTTGTTCTTTAATTATATTTAAATTAACATGCTTCAATATATTAATCATGATTCGTTTAGTGCTTAAATTCTTAAAGGTTTAAGAAAAAATGAAGAATGACCATAGAAACCATCAAGAAACTGCTAATTTTTGGATAGTAATAAAGGGTTACACAGTGTGTACTTGGAAGTACACATCGTCTACCCTAGTGAACTGCATCTGGATGTGATGATGGATACACACCGCACCATATTAATTATATGTAGTGTATGTCATGTGTTGACCGACTGATCTAGCACACATTTATTAGATTACACGGTGTTTATCAGTGTACATGCTATGTAGTTTATATGGGTTAGCGATGTAAGTCACACAATCCATGTGTTCATTATACATGGTCAAAACCATGTGATACTAAAAACCCATAGCATTTATGATATACATTGTGTGTATACATTATAAACAGTATGTAGTTTATCAATTTTTGTGTCCGAAACACATACTAAATACCCAAGTGTGTATACTAGATAGACGAAAAGTGGAACAAAGGACGTGTAGTTGGTCTATACACACCATCTTGTTCAACTGAGGTACACGCCGCTGACCCAGGTGTGTACCTTGGATATATGTAAACAGAGATACACAACATGTAGATGGTCTGTATATATTGTGTAGTCTTATATTAAAGTATAGAATTGCAAATTATATTAAATTTAAAATCACAACATTAAAACCTTATTTTGTTTATTAGCACACCAATGTGTGTTTGACAATTTAATAACGATTTTAAAGAATATTTAATGCTCAATTAATTTATTCTAATTAATATGTCATTATTGGTTATGCCTTTTATTTTCCATGAATTCCATAAATAATGGGTATCTATAATTAAGTTAAAATGATCATTATGATCAAAGGAAATTAATTAATTAATGAAAGTATATTCATATTAATAAAAAATAAAAAATAAAGAAATGAATGCTAGCTAGTCACTCTGCATATTCGTTGTATGTATGACTGTTCATGAGCTTGACCAAGACTTGTGTATGCATTTGATATTTTAATTTAATTTATTTCATGGTTTTACAATTATTTATTATCAAATTAAATATTATGGCAACATATCATCCCTCCCTCCATTATTATGCAGGACCTGCGTGTCCAAGGATATTTTTGTAATCCCCTTTTAACCAAACCTTTGGTTCCCCTCACCTGAATGTGAGTCATAAATACATGTAATTAATAGAGAATCCTAAGGAATATATATGCAATTCAAGATGAAACCATTATGATTCCAACTCAGGTGATACACAGCTGGATTGGTGGAATGATGTAACTCATGTCAAGATCGACAATAGGATTTATTTCCTCTAGGTTAAAGGTTGATTTAATGTCTGATCATTAAATAAACCATTAAATAAATATCAAGAACATGCCATTTAATTATTCATTTATTTCTATCTACGAATTTATTTATTTGATGGATTCAAGTATGTGATCACATAAATAAATGAATTAATGTGTAAATAGGTAAATTAAATAAATGAATTATGTGTAAATGTTTTATCCATCATGGTTAATCAATTAAGTAACATCCAGTTAATATTAACAGGACATGTAAAGTATAAAACAAGATAAAGATATAGGCATAATTAATTAAAATCCATTAATTAAATATTAAGTTAGACTTTTCTATTCATTACTTGATTAAGAATGAAAGCCTTGAAACTATGTTTTTTTACCAACCCTCATTGGGAAATTACTTTTAATGTGGAGTTCTTGTAAAGGTTATGGGTTGACTTAACCATCTTACATCAAGATAATTAACCCTCTCTAGACTTGATGTAATTTTTAATCAAGTGTTGTGGAAATCCAAGTCAGTATTTTAGTATAGGGGAGTCCACTCAATAGATCAAGGAGTTTCAAGCCCATAGTTATCAAAGACCTACCTATCCAAATACCTTTAACTAGCTTGACCTACCCTCATTGGGGTTATGAGAATGGGCATATGGATCCTTTCCACTAGAATATCATAGTAACTAGACATTCCAAGTTCAATAGTGAGAGCTATTGGGACTTGATTAAATAGCGGGAGATTTAATAAAAATTAATAAAATAAAATTAATTTATTATTTCTCACATGATTTGTAATCAAGAAAATTACTAATAATATGCTCTTTTAATTATAGAATAAAATGTAAATCTCTCCATCCACATTATCCCTACGATAAATATTGGATAAAGAAAACCTCCTCACTGAATGTAACTTCCAAGAGTGGTTTAGATACCTTTGGGTTGTGCTATTCCATGAATGAAAATATTACATGCTAGAATCTTCAATGCCTGATCTACATGTTAAATAGGTGAGTGATTAAGAGTTCCTAGTCTACAAAAAATTTGAGTGAAACGGTCAATGTTCAATGTTTAATGCTTTCGTCTATGTCTAGTGAACTCATAAATTCTCACGAAAACATGGATGCATATAGCATGATTATGAACCTTTGTGATATTTACTATAAGATAGTTAGATAGGAACAATATGATATATCCAAGGTGCTCTTTTATAGAAATATTGGAGAGGGTCCCCAGCTGGGCCTCACGTAGTTATGATCATTGGCCATATTGATTGCCTAGAGGTTCTAGGGTTTAAACTCCTTGAAGAATTGGGCACCAATCTCATTCTGACATCACTCTCTTATAGATTATCCATATTGTTTTGTAAATTTTAATATTAACAACATTAAGAAGTCTCTAGAAAATATTTTTACTCTCTTTCTCTAAGTAGATAAGGATATGAAGTGTGAAGAGCCTTCTATCCTTATGGTGAACAAATGGAAAGGGAAAGTGAATAGATTTAAGACCAAAGATTATTCACACCCTTCCAAGAAGAATAAGATAAAGGGGAAAGAAATGGAACATGATTTTGTCTATTTCACATTTATCAATAAAGTCCACTGTAAGAAAAAATGCACCCAACCAAAGAAGCAAGGGGATGCTTCAGGTGCATTTGTTATTGAGTGTAATTTATATGTTTCTACAAATTGGGTATTAGATACATCTTATGATGATCACATATGTATTAAAATGTAGGAACAAAGTATATTTAGTAGGATTAACTAAGGGGAGATAGATCTATGAGTAGCCAATAGATCTAAACTTGCTACTGTAGCTATTAGTGACCACCACCTCATGCTGCCAATTAAAATGATCATGGTTTTAAAGGGTTTTATTATGTTCATTCAGTTACCAAAATCATTTTATTAGTATCCATAATAGATATAAATGGTTTTATTTTCAAATTTTTAAATAAATTTTTCTTATTTTATAAAGATATAATTTGTTATGGTAAGGTACAATTAAATAATCGTCTTTATGTGTTAGACTACAAAAACCAAGTAATGAAAATCAATAATGAAACAACCTCACATGAATCATACCACACCCAAATTTGGCATCACTAGCTATTTCATGTAAATGAAAATAACTTGAATAAACTATATAAAGATAGATATTTAGATTCTTTTAAACTAAAACCACTTGGTGCATGTGAAACATTTTTACACGGTAAAATGACAAAAGCACCATTTAGTGGGAAAGGTTAAAGGGCTAAAGAGCTTCTTGAATTAGTTCATACTAATGGGTACAGACCAATTACTCTTTAAGAAAGGGGTGGGTACTCATACTTTATAACTTTTAATGATTATTTTAGTAGATATGTATATGTATACTTAATGAGGTATATGTTAGATTATTTTAATAAATTTAAGGAATACAAGAATGAAGTTGAGAACCATCTTGGTAATAATATTAAGAAAATTTTCTCTGACTATGGTAGAGAATATCTTAATAAATACATTATTGATTATTTACTGGAGTTTGAGATACCATCTCAACTCACTTCTCCTTACACACCTTAGTGGAATTGTGCAAGAGAAAGGAGGAACCACACCTTGTTGGACATGGAGAGATCAATAATGAGTCATGAGAGTCTTCCACTATCATTTTTTGGATACATGTTACAAAAAATAGAAAAAATACTCAAACAAGTTATAACTAAAGCAGAAGACATTATACCATACCAATTATGGAATGGAAAGAAACTCGTGTTATCATAATTACATGTGTGGGGTTGAGAAACATTTTTTAAAGCCTCTTTAAGTAACAAACTTTCACCCCGAGGCACAAAGTGTACCTTTATAGGATATCCCATGGAAATAAGGGGATATTACTTATATAATCCTTCATAAAAAAAGATAATAGTTTAAAGATACACCATATTACTTAAGAGGGATAATATATCTAAAATAGATAGTGGGAGTGAGATAGATTTTGATGAATTTTAGGTTCAAGGTATATAATAGTTGGTACATGAATAGATTCTACAAATCCCCATGGAATAAAAAACTATTCCAGAGAAACAAGTACTAAATAGGAGTACAAGAGAGGTTAGAGAACCAAAACATTATGTTTTCAAGTCACTGAGGATGAAGACTCATTATTAGTTGATAAATGATCCTCTAACCCACAAGGAAGAAGTAAGTTACACATGTTTCTTTGTGGTAAGAAGCCATGAATTCTGAAATGGATTCCATATACCAAAACCAAGTCTAGATTTTGGTAGATCCTCTAGTGGATGTAAATCCTGTTGGTTGCAAATGGGTATTAAAGAATAAAATGGATATGGAATGAAAATTTAGTACCTATAAGTCATGACTGGTTGCAAAAGGGTTTAAACAACATTAAGGCATTGACTATGATGAAACCTTTTTACCAGTTCCAATGTAGAAATCCATCAAAATTATACTTTCCATTACAGATTAACATGACTATGAGATTTGGAAAATGGATTTTAAAACAACCTTCCTTAATGGGAACCTTTATGAAGAGGTCTACATGACACAACCTGAAGGGTTTTTGGATTCAAAGGACTCCAATAAGATATGGAAATTGAAAAAATTCATTTATGGATTAACACAAGAATCTCAGTCATGGAACATTAATTTTTATTACAAATGGTTTAGCGTGATTGAAATAGTTTTCTTAATAGTATATTTTGATGAAAAATTACTCATAAAAAATGAAATACTAATCTTATAGTCTGTTAAGGTGTGGTTAAATAAATGCTTCCCTATGAAGGACTTGGGAGAGGCAACATATATTATTTGTATCATGATCTATCATGATAGATCAAAGTGGTTGCTCAGCCAAAGTCAAAGTACATAAATTGAAAAAATATTAAAGAGATTCAATATGGAATAATCCAAGAGGGGATTGTTTCCAACATTATATAAAATTCATCTTTCTAGGAAAATGTGTCATCAGACACATGAGGAAAGAAATATAATGGAAAATATTCCATACACATCAGCGATTGGTTCAATCATGTATTCTATGTTATGTACTAGGCTAGATATCACCTATGCATTAAGTACAATAGGAAGATATCAAACTAATCCAGGCGATCACCATTGGATGGTAGTCAAGACTATACTTAAATATCTGAGGAATAATAAGGATATGTAACTAATTTATAGAGGATATGAGGAACTATAAATCATAGTATATGAATATGTTAGTATCCAAACTAATCAAGATGACATGGAGTAACAAACATGATACATATTCACTTTGAATAGAGGTTCTATGAGCTAAATGTTCTCAAAGAAGGTTGTGGTCACAAATTCTATAGTAGTGTCCAAGTATATTGTGTATTATGAGGTAGATAAATAATTAGAATTGTTATGTCCAAAAGATACTTAGATTACTTGAGGGGGTAGAGGGTGTGGGTGAATTAGGTCATATATATTCTTTTCAAAATTCTTTCTTCCCTAGTGGATCTTAACCTCCTTATTATGAAGGTTACTTTATTTGCTATTAATTATTTATTCTGATCTTATTCTTTCCTTCTTTATGTGATGATGATGCATCGAAAGTAAAATAGAAAAGAAAGCACAAGTAAACATAGATTTTACTCATATAATACCCTCAGTTTCTGGTGTATAACCCTTTCTTCATGCTTTTTTAAGTGTATAAAGTATAAGTTGGGAGAGTTTGGAGAACTTTTAAAGTGTTTTTGGGGATTTTATTCAGGTGCATGGGTGGTGCATGATTTTTGGAAATAGTGAAACACTTGTATGAAACTGTGCATAGTGAGACATGGGAAAAATAGAAGGTGGATGAGAGACACATAGTTTGTAAAAACTGTACGGCTGCTTAGTAGAAACCACATACTTTGAAGTGTGGAATTGGTATTTTTGAGGTAGTGACTTCAACATGGTTGGCACACAATTTATAGACCATGAGAGACAACATTACGAGGCATCCCTTAAAGCAAAATCAAGAGCATGATTAACAAACAATTTATCTAACCATGCAACTAAACCATGCGCATGTCAAAAGTTACATCCTTAAATTCTGGATTTAACTATTTTTTACCTCTAAGTGCCTCATTTTTTTCCCCAAAATGGCCCTAAATTATGATTTTTATTTCTCAAAGGTCAATGAAGGTTATCCCATTTTTTTAAAGGTGATTCAAAGTCTTCCATTGGTGTTTTGAAGCCAGATTCTCATGGTAATTCATCATTCTTGATCGTTCTTGATGTTTTTCTTAGATCTACTTCACCCTCTCTCTCGATTTCTTAGATATATGCCCATTGTGGGTAGATATAAGGTTTTGGATTCTAGATAAGATTATATTTGGATTATTTTATGTCAGGGTAATAGATCTAAGGTGGGTTTGTGGATATTCAACCTGGGTTTGTGATGTTTTTCATGTCGTTTATCGTTTTATCAAAAAATCTCAAGGTTGGTGGCTTCACTCTCGAATCCTCTTACTAGAACTTATTGGATTAGTTTCAAATTTATTGAATTGATTGAAATTTATTGTGAAATCTTGGTGAAAAGAATTATATAAATCTTCTTTAGTGATGATTTATGGTTTTTGGGTGAAATTATGGAATTTTGGTAATTTGTTGTGCAAAGTTCTTTGGTTTCTTGATTTTAAAATGTTGATTTTAAAATATGGATTTGCTGGAATTTTGAAATGGCTTGTTGGAAAAAGTTTTTCAATAAAAAGGGTGTTTTATTGAAATGGGTTTTGTATGTTTGTATTGGCATGGGTTTTGGGAATACTTGGTGTGTGTTCATATTTCATTTACGAGTCTTGGTTGAAATATTACCTTATGCTCAATTCCAAAGGTGTAATATAAAATGGGATATAATTACCTTGTGATGACTTGGTAGATCAATGAGAAACCTCACATGATTATGGAACTATCATAACAATGCATGCATGGTTGGTGGTGTGGATATGAGAAATGGAATGGCTATACTAAAGGGAACTTGTGAAATGGTTTTAAAGCATTGTTTGGTTGCTTTATTTGAAAAATGGATTTTGTTCGGAAATAGGTTGATGTACTACTTATTTATATTTAGTTATAAACTATTTTGGAATTTTTTTTATATAAACTATTTTATAGAAATGTTGCTAACTTTTCTATCCTAGTGGCGTGAGTAGGGAAGTCATTGGGGGAAAATCTACTGAGTTTTAGTACTCACCCCTACATTATAAATTTGGTGATTCTATAAATGTCATCTATCGAGACATGTGAAAAGGTATAATATCACACATATTTAGCAATACATTGTGATACTTGGGATGTTTTTTGGATATAGATCATAGAGAATTCATGGATATTAGAGTTTTCATTGGTTGTCTTTTAGTTTTGTTGGTCTTGTAGTCTTTTTCTGTTTACTTTTATATTTTAGTCTTCCGTTGTGGTACTTGAATCGAGTATGATTTGATAAATAAAATATTGAGTTATATTTCATTTTTATCATGCATCATATAGTGGTTGTTTGGTTATTGGTTTTATTCTTAAAGGAAAAATCACACCCCACATGTATTGAATCCCGTCGATATTTATTTCTAGCCTTTGACATCTTAGGGATGTCACTTAAGGCCTTGTAACATCTTGCCTCCCTCTCAAACCAATGAGAAGGGATGAGACGTTACAATTTGGTTCATCCTCACTAGGATATATCCAAGGATCTTACAATAAATATGTGATGATATACCAAAACAACTAGATATCACTTACAAATTACAAGGTTATATCTAGATCACTTTTATACCCAGGATCACTACCTTTATAAGGTTTAGGGTCAGTTCACTACTTTACCAAGGGTCACTCCCTGAGTCTCTTTCTATATATCATTGTCATTGGAAAGGATCACCTTCTTCCTCTTCCTTTGTTCACTTCTCTAGAAGGTACCCACACAAAATTTATGAACTTGTAGGTCTATTAATTATCACTAATGAATTCATCCTCAACTATAGGTAGATGCTATTTTGAAGTTATGTTTTCACTTGTAGATGAAATCAAATTTTACGCGTACTGTTAGTTTGTGGAAATTGATTTCGTGATCTATTTTAGTCCATTCAAGAACTATCCTACATCCTCTATGAAATACCTTGAATCCTCCACATACTGCATTGCACCGTTTGATATGAGTGCTTAATGGACACCTTTTTCTTCTGCGGATTGCACCTTCTTCACAGACCACCTCTTCTTCCACAGACTTCCCCAGTTACTGCAGACCGCATCTTCTTCTATAGATTGACTCTTCTTCTGCATACCATTTCTTCCTCACATTACCTTTTTCTTTACAAGATGAAGAGCCCTACTAAACCCCTTTTACAAACTATTCCCTATAAACTAACTCCTTCTCATAATTCTCCCTCATGAACTCTTTTCCTTCTCATAATTCTCCCTCATACACTAATTTGGACTTCATTGAATTCTTCCCAGAGCAATCATCATCTAATGAAATTATATCTACTTAATGATGGAATTAAGGGTCTTTATATAGAAAAATATATCTGAAAAACTTTATAATCCAAATTATCCAAACTTCTAATGTGATACATCCTTCACTACGAACTACTATACAGTTTGCATAACACCTTTATCCTTTACGGTGGATGATGTAATCCAAAAATGAAAATCCCCTTTGTGGTAGCCTTAATCACTGACTCTAAACCACAAACGATGATCCTCCCTCTAACTAATTTCACTATGCGGTCTGCATACCATGATTTGTGGTCTGCATAATGATGCCATATGAAAACCTTCCTTTGCTAATTTTCCTTAGTAACTCTGTGTACCTCTCTTTTCGATCCATTAACTGCACTTCATGGTCCATGAACAATGTTTCATAGATTACTTTGAATAAAAACCTTCCTCTTTCATAAAACAAATTCCCGATTTTGAGACCCAAAAATTTAGAAAACACTAGGAAACCATTCCACCTAAAAAATCTACTTTGGTAAAACCACCCATATTGATTCTTAGTCATCTTTATTTGTCAACAAACACAATCACCCCCAAAACACTGATACGATGCCTTGAGGTATTTTTTCCCAAAAATATCCCCTTTGGGTTTGTTGATAACTCTTTACATTTTGATACCTCATTAAAGTTTTTCCATCTTCTACCAGAATTTTCTTATTTTAATTAATATATTTATCAAAGATTTACTCAACACACACTCTAATACCACATGATCCATGCTCAACGTGAGAAATAAGATTATAATGAAAATTTCATCAATGAATAACTTCATTCAAAAATCACTCAGCTTCTTTCATTACGATCCTCATCTATCGTGATATATAACCTTTGATTTATCACCTTTAACATCATCATATTTAAAACTACCCTAATTTTATACTCACCCTATCAAATTCCCCCATATCTTGATTAAGATATTTTCTCCATATAAAATCCATAATTTATCCCCCTTTTTCAATGAACCCAAAGGTCACTTTGTTGTGGTCTGCAATAGGGTAAAGAAAAAAGAAAAACTCATTAGGGAAAAACACACCATACCTTAGGGAGAGGGGGTCCCACATCCACTCTTTTTCAAGTGCGTGGAGTCTAATGGACTCTAAGATTCAATCTATGCCTTTTAAATTCTTCTTTGGGTGATTAATTTTTCATAATGTCTACAACTAGTAGTTCTTTAGGCATATACTTTAAATTCACAAGCCCTTTCTCCACCTTTTAGTTGATAAAATGATACTTGATTTCAATGTGATTTGTCCTCAAGTGATGGAATATATTTTTTATAAGATTTATAGTACTTGAATTATCACAATGGATTCTGATAAGAGACTTCACTTCAACTCCCATGTCATCAAGATGCTGCTTCATCCACAATAACTGTATGCACACTTGAGTAGCCATAATATATTCAAATTATACAGTGTACAATTAAATGAAATATTATTTCTTAATTAGCCGAGAAATACACAATCCATAAAGATAGAATACACCACCTAACATTTATTTTCTATCATCTACTATTCTGGTCCAATATGCATCTGTATAGCCCAATAACTCTTGCTGATATTTTTCATTGTATAAAAAACCAAAATCCACCATACCCTTGATATACTGAAGAATTATTTTCACTACAAGAAAGTGGATTTCCTTGGGATTGATTTGATACCATTATGATTATAATGTGGAAAAAATGATATCATATCTTGTTGCTATCAGGTACAATATATTTCCAATGATTTTCCTATATTCGGTGAAATTAACTACTTTTCCTCCATCATCCCATGCCAGTTTCATCTGGGTAGCCACCAGAGTCATCATCTCTTTGTAATTATCCATTCCAAGTTTTCTCAAAACCTCCATGAAATATTTAGATTTATAAGTTGATGTGACATTATTTCTTTGTGTTACCAGCACCATCATCATTTGATTAATATAATCATTGACATATAGATTGCAATCAACTCTACCACAATGAAAACTAATATTATTCAAAAACTGATCTAGTAATGAATATCACACTCTTGGTGGTTGATTTAACCCATATAGAACCTTATTCATCCAAAAAAACTCTGTTATCATCTTCATGAATGGGAAAACTATTTGGATTCTCAATTTATAATTCTTCTTCCAGAACACCATTCAAAAATGTTGACTCGACATCCATATGGAAAACTTTAAACTTTCTTTGCACTACTATGAACAAGAATAATCTAATTGTCTTTGTCCTTTCAATATGTGAAAATGTTTTATCAACATTGATACCCTCTATCTGGGAGTACCCATTGCATACTAGTCATGATTTATTTAAAATAATTGCACTATTTTCATTCATTTTATTATGAAAGACCCATTTGGTAACAATAAAATTCTTTATTTTTTAGCCTCAAAACAAAATCTCATGTTTGATTATTCTCAATTTTTTCAAGCTCTTCATCCATATCCTAAGCCCAGTTGTCATCTCCAACTACTTCCTCAAAATGTTTTGTCTCTACCTGTGATAAGAACAATTCTTTCTATAGAGTCTTGATCTTCCTTGTCTGTACTGGCACTATCTAATCACCAATTATGTTCTATTTTTCTATTTCATCTTGGATATTCAGCTTTCCCACTGAAATAGATTTTAAATCCTCTTATTAATCATTGGTATCTTCTTTTAAATAATCATTTTCTACTTCTACTCACCCTGAGTCTCTTACCTCCTCATCACTTTCATCACACAACTGGTCAATATGTTGTTGAAGAATTTGTTCATTTTCTACTATAGTGACATCGTTCCTTTCAAATACTTCTCACAGATTCTTGTTGAAACATTGTTGATATTATCTCATAGATTCTTGTTATCATAAAAATAGTTAGTTTATACCATATTTTTAGAAAAAAACGGATAATCATGAAATACATGAATGTTTATAATTCTCCCATAATCTGTCTTCTTTCGGTGTACAACGAACACATGAATTGGGGCATGATACCAATGGTTATATATTCAATGAAACTTGAAACCACTGAATTATCCATGTATAACTTTCATAGCTATTCAGTTTCAAAGCAAACTATTCATCAAATCATATCATATCATATCCTTATTTTGTATCACACAACCTTTAGATATAGATTTAAAAAATAGAATTGTTGTGTAACACCACTGGTTGGATCTGATATCATATGTGAATTTAAATTATTCATATTATTCTCTTCACATGTATCTCCATTCAACTTATGCAATCTTTCTCTTTTAGAACACACACCCCATGGATTGTATCTCCCTCTTAGTCATGTAAAAATTCCATTAGATATTAGAAACATTTAATGCATGGGGAGAGGGGTACCTATGGAATCCTCATGAAGAGGACTGTGGTTGATCCTGATGGATTAACCCTTTGATGCTTTCTTAAAAAGCACTGTACTATTTTTTATCTTGTTACAACTGCCCATCCAACTTCAACTATTCTAAACATTCTTTACCCACATGCTGACTCTTATTCTATTATTTAGGTTTTATAGGCATGGACCTTTTCAAAATTTGGGGTTTAAACCCATTAGTAGAAATTTAATTCTTTTATGTTCCACCAATGTTATATTTTTCATGTCTCTTTATTTGAGTAGGAATCTTTCCACTTTTCACATTCTCTTTCTCCTTCCTCCATTGGAGGGATCTTCCTCTTGCCTACATTTCTCACCATGTGTCATGACATGTGAATTTTTCAAGGCATTATTTATTCATTTTTCTTTTATCAATTATCTGATTCACATAACCCTTTATTGTTGGGGTTGATCCTTCCACTAAATTTACATTCTTTTTAACCCCAACTGGAGAATATCCTCCATTTTTCTTATAGCTTCATTAACATTCATTCCAAAAGAGACGTTGTGAGTTTAATATATGAGGTGATTCATACGACTTTTTTTGAGCTCCTTGTGATTCCCCTAAGGCTGTAAACCTAATTTTAAACTTATCATGTGATATTCCTATATAATTTTTTTTCTTTATACACTGTTAGAGTTGGGAATCTCCTTATGGTTTCATTTTCATTCCCTTATTTTTGCCACAATGTCTTTCCAAATGCCCATGATTAGCACATATAAAACATCTTCCATTAAATACATACTTCATTTCATCATTTATTGGTTGGGATGTTGATATAACTATATTATTTCTTCTGATAGTGTGCCCTTGTGATTCTTGACACATACTCATGGTGTGTCCCAATCTTCCAGAAAAGTAGCATTTCATGGATACTTTCTTTTGAGAGACATTTTTTCTAAACTTCTAAAAATAATTATTCTTATTCTTAGATTTAGAAATGTTTATATCTTCAAAGTGTGAAATATATTCTAGAGCCTCAAAATAAAAACTTTAAGTATGACCATGCATCCCATAGAAATAGAACATGTTATCACTATTTCCTGTAAAAACCTTTTTAGGTTTATCTCCAACACCTACAAGATTTTTCTTATTTTTAGAATTGTTCACAACTCTCTTCCTATAATGAATGGGAGGGGGTTCATCATATATAATACTAGATTTTATCAAATTGGATGAACTTTGGGATGAGACAATCATTTAATGTTTTCCCTTTGAAATTGAATATTTTTTCTATATTTCACCATTACATTTCGAAGGATAGTCAAATAATAAATTAAAATAATCCTTCAATTTGGGTTTTTATTTGTCATTAGATTTATCCACTTCTTTCTTCACTGATTCTAGATCTTCTCCCAATTGTTTAATCTTTATATCCCTTGACTCAAGTTGGGCATTAATATCTATATTGAGATTCTTCCCACTACTCATCTCATCTTCCAATTCTCATGTGAGATTTACCACCATGTCACTTTTATCCTTTATTTTAATTTTTTTTGAGAAATATAATTTTTACAACATGCATTATCTTATTATATCCTTTGGTTCTCATGAGCTAGTTCAGATAGATTTATATCATGATCATCATTCTAGTTTTTAGATTATGAATTTCATCAGAGTTCATATTCTTTCCCTTATCATTATCTTTGAGTTTTTATATCTTTGTAGAAATCTTTTTTAGTTCTTCAGATTGGGAATCATTCTTTTCTATCAAATCAGTAGCCACATCAATAATCCTTTTATTTAAGACTTTTATCTTATTGAATTCAATTTCTAGTACTTGGATCCTAATATATTTAAATTTATTTTCTTCAACTAATTTCTGATCCAATTCCTTTTTTTGTGGTCAACTTACACTTTTGGTCTTCTTGTAATTTATTCATCATCATTAGTTACAACATCACTTAGAATATTAAGTTCTTCACTCATTTTTTCTAAACCATTAAATGAGTGAATATTTTCATTATATGATTCATCCAAATCATTCTTCAATAAACTATTTTTTCCTTCAACTGAATCATACTCTTTCCATAAACACTTCCACACTGAGGAATTCCACTAGATTTTTATTCTTATTTGATGTTCTACCCTTTTCAATGTAATTGATAGATAAAAGAAAAATGAAACTTTAATTTCAATAATCAAATGAACCAAGTCAGAGAAAAAAATCTGATAAAAGAAACCAATTCTCTGATATCAATTGTTAGGTCCAAAAGGGCCCTAGATACTCTGATGGGGGGGGGAATTAGGGTATATATATTCTTTTCAAAATTCTTCCTACCCCACTGGATCTTTACCTATTTATTATATGGGTAAATTTATCTTCTATTAAGTGTTTATGTTGATATTATTCTTTCCTTATTTATCTGATGATGATTCACTGAATGTAAAACTGGAAAGCAAGCATAAAGACATACAGATTTTACTTAGTTCACCCTCACTGGGATACAACCAAGGAGCATACAACGATGATGATCCAATGTAACAAATCCACTAAGGATCAATTAAAAATTAAAAGGTTCAGGCTAGATCACTTCTATGCCCAGAATCACTACCTTTACAAGGTTTAGGGTCAGCTCACTACTTTCCCAGGAGTCACTCCCTGAGTCTCTTTCTCTAGATCACTGTCGGTGGAAAGAATCACCTTCTTCCTCTTCCTTTTATCACTGCATTTTAAGATATACACACATAGTTTATAGACATTTAGTTCCCTTTATTATCACTAATGAATTAATCCTAAAATATAGATAGATGCTCTGTTGAAGTTCTATTTTCACCTGTAGATGAAATACACTTTTCATTATACTATTTGTTTGTAGAAATTTCTTTCAAGAACTATTTTAGTCCCTCTATGAACTATCTTACATTCTTTTTAAACTAACTTGAATCTTCTATGTACTGCATTTCACTATATGGCATGAGTTCTTTGTGGATTCCTTTTTCTTCTGTGGAATTACCCTACTTTGCGGACCACCTCTTCTTCCGCAGACCGCCCCTACTTCTGTAGACCACCTCTTCTTACAAGGATTGACTCTAATTATGTGGTCCATCCCTTGTTCTGCAAACTGTGGTCCCTTTTCCTTTATGAGCTACAGATCCCCAAAAAACCCCTTTCTCAAACTGTTCCCCATGAACAACCTCCTTTGTGGAATTCTACCTCATGAACTCTTTTCCTTCACAGAATTCTCCCTCACGAACTAATTCAAACTTCACCAAATTCTTCCCAGAGTGATGATATTATAATGAAATTCACTATAATTAATGATGTGATTAGGGGTCTTTATATAGGTAAATAGATCCAAAAAACCCACTAATCTAAATTACCCAAACTTCTAATGTCGTACAACCTTCACGATGAACTGTTATGCAGTCCTCATAGCACTTTTCTTCTTTGCGGTGACTGATATCATACACAAATAAAAAACCCATTTTAGAAGCCTTAATCTCCACATCTTAACTGAAAATGAAAAGTATCCCATGTGATGCAAGCCTCCCATGAATTGTAATCCTCCCACGAACTGATTTCTCTATGCGGTCCGCATACCGCGCTTCTTGATCCTCATAGCGCATCTATTCCAAAATATTTCTTTATTGATTTTCCTTCACCGTTCTACGTACCTCTCTTTGTGGTCTGAAAAATGCACTTCATGGTCTGTAAACTATGATTTGTGGACTCCTTTGTAGGAAAACCTTACTTTTCCATAAAACAAATTCCAGATTTTGAGTCCAAAAAATTTGGAAAATACTGGGAAACTACGATACCTAAAAAATCTTCTTCGGCAACACCAACGATACTAATTCTTGATCATATGGCTTTATCAACAAACAAAATCACCCCAAAAACACCGATATGATGCCTTGAGTTATTTTTTCCCAATAATTATGGATGCAAAACTTCATCCAAGAACTTGATGCAGTATCTAGCAATAAAGATCCTATCACACTCTACTGTGATAATATTACAGTGGTGAATCTTGAAAAAGAGATAAGATTTCATCAGTAGATAAATCTCATAATTTATAATTATCATCTCTTGAGAGTATTTTCTCAGATAGGTGAGGTTTTAGTGAGTAGTATTTACATGAAATACAACATGGAGGACCCCTTGAATAAAGAATTGAATTATCAGAAACATGATTATCATATGAGGTCCAACAGACTGAAAGTCATAGGCAGTTGGATCTAGTCCAAGTGGGAGTTTGTTGGAGTTGGTATCCTAGGACCAATAGTTTTTACATTTATTACATGTATATTAAATTCATTGATTATTAATTAAACATATTATTACATATTGTTCATTGTTCTGCATGGATTTAATGTAATAATACCATAGAGTATTTGTCACATTGATAGGTTCATAACAGTTCCCCGATATTATGAGAACCTTGAAGTCCTATGATAATATTATTAATATATTTCTATGGTTGGACAAAGTACTATGATGGGACACATAATATTTATACAGTCAAATGTGAGTACTCATAAGAGGATTAGGCTTCTTCTCATAAAGTTCACACATAGTAATCTCCAATATGGGAGATTATGAGAATAGACCCATCAATATGAATTCTGTATGTTTTGGTGTTATCAGATATTCCTATCCGTGAGCATGTGTAATGGTCCTTAGACTTTAATATTATCATTAATGAATTTCATGACTCACTAACTTATATTTTTTGATGAAAACCATGATGACATATGTTCACAACAACGTAGGGTACATTGGGCACATCATGATTGACATGTCATTAATGGATAAGTCAAGAAAGGATTTGTACCTTCCATCTTTATAGAATATGATATCTTATACATGTTATTGGAATAGAAGTGTCACCCTAAATTCTATGGCCATGGTGTAACAAAGTGTTATTATAGATAATCAAAGAAATTAGTATCAATCATATAGGTTGGTGACATGGATGTACAACTTGATTGATGAGATATTGAGGAAAATATATTATATTACATAGTGAGCATTTGTATGAATTTTTCATCATTGTGACATTAAGTCCTTTCTCTTGGGTACCTTGACCTGTTACTAGATAGTAATCTTAGAATTTAAGAAAACCTATCTAATGCTAACAAGAAATAATCTTAGAGGGTTACACACTAAGTGTTTTCATTGTTCTTGATTAAATTATATTTTGAATTTAATTAATGGAATAAATATTATTCTCTAGACTAAGGAATAATTTTATTCAAGTTTTATTGATCACATAAATTAAATAAATATTTATTCACCATATTTTGAATAAATTATATTTATTTATTTTATTAAATATTTTAAAAATATTTATTTATTGGTTTGTGAATTAATATTTATTCATGATAATTAAATATTTTATTTGGGTATTCAATAAATGCTATGGGAGTTCGAATGAACCAAGACTGAGTCTGGTAATAAATATTAATTAACAAGTTTGTTAAAAATACTTATTATTACACAAGTTGACACACACAAAAAAATATTAATATTATTATTTTATTTTGTATAATGGGGTTTATTAATGGTTAATATACTATTTAATGGCCAAAATGAATTAAATAATTATTTTAACCTAAACCCTAGCTCTATAAATAGGAAGTAATATCTATTGTACAGTGGATCAATCAGTGCAACCGAAATAGAGAATTGTTGTGAACAAAAAATTCTCTCTCGAGTCCCCCTTCTCTCTCCCTCTCAATAATGATAAACACAAGAGATTTCTTTAAGACCAAATAATGATAAATCAATAATGAACAATGCAAGACATTTGATTGGCTGCGCTTGCACCTGAAGATCGAGTGGTGTTGCTCAGAGATCATAAGAGCACATGTGGATCACCTATAGAGAGATTTTATCCTTGGATCCTCATATTACAACAAAGACAATCTGAAAGGTCCTTTTCAGATAATCAACATTCATTAACTAATAAATATCATAAGCCAAAGTATTCATTTATTTAGATATTAAATAAATAAATTATAAATTTTATGTGAAAGATCTATAACAGTGCTAGCCTTTTACACATATTATCGCATGATTTTAAGCATAACTAACCATAAATTACAATCTAAGGATCATAAAGTCTAGTGTATTCAAAATATTATATTAATAATTAGATATCGCGAAACCAAAATAAAAACATATTTTATTTAATCTTCATAATGATCTACTAACTTATTTTGATCCCTTATATATTCATAGGATAGCTTAGTAAATAAATGAACAAAGTGATGATCTAAAAATACTAGTAAGGGAATAATAATATGAATAAATCATAGAACATGGGTTATAAGTTATAACATGATGACATAAAAAAGGCATGGAACATGAATAAACATAAGGAATCATAACATGTATAAAATTGGATAATGTAATCATGAAATCATAAGAATTTAAAAAAAAATACAAAATAACATAATCATGAGTCAAGGATAACTACTAAGACCATTTCATATAGAGGATCATGATTTAAGGCTAACCTCCAAGACCATTGCACATGGAGGAGCATGAGTCAAGGATAACCGCAAAGACCGTTGCACATGACATCTCATGAGACTAAAAATTAACCAATTCATTGGAGTGATATCTGAGAACACCCATCATAACATTTTCCTAAATATGTGTGCCAAATTAATAATTAAACATAAATATAAGGGTTACCCATGGAAAGAATTGGTATCATAATCATGTCATAAGGAATAACAAAAGGGAATATCATAATGGTGTACATGAGAGAATGTATTTTAAATAATACTTGGTAATTAATAATGTAAAATAGTCATATATCATGATAATTTATGTTAAAATGAAGTGAAAACATGTAAAAATAGTGTTTAAGAAACTTTAAAAATGAGCCACTTTAGCGCAGTTCAAGGGAAAATTTTAAAGATTCTTTAAAATAGAAAAGGAATAATTGTTTGTATAAAACTAGAAATGAACCAATATAGTTTTTAATGATAAAATGAGTGATTTTATAAAAATTATTGTGGGATAAAATATATTATGGCGTGCACTTTAAAATGGGTTAGAAATCAGGAAGTTCCCTTTAATCGGGCTTGTTTATCAGGAAGAATTGAGAAGGGAACCTTTTTAAAACATGTATTTCCCCATTAAAGAAGGCAAAAATGATTTGGGTACATGATTTTGGAACATATATAAATAATTTATAATAATTATATAAAAATAAATAAGAATTAAAATGGTTTAAATAGAGATAAAGCGTAACCTGAAAGAAAAATCGAGGTTCAGAAAGAATTCCTTACCTTATATCCGAAAGTGTTCTGTACTTATACTTAATGTCATAGATAATGAAATTATATTAATTAATAATTTAATTAAGAAACTTTTTAACATGTATTTGATTTAATACAATTTTATTAAGTTCATTTATGGCATTTTTGAGAAGTTATAAGATTCAATTTTGTCGTTCGGGAGTGTTCGTTTCCTTGGTTTTCACAATTGGTTCACTTGTATACATGTATGAAAGATCATGTAAAATGAGAATAGTTATCCAGAATTGTAATTATATGTTATTAATAAATTTATATAATATTTAATGGTATTATATATCATTTTTTTCATATATTATGATGATTCATTAGATAAAATGTTAACGATAACTGTTTAGATTATTTTGGCGTCTTTTCGATCATCATAAACAAGTTTTTCTTTATTATTTAATATTATATATATATTGTTTCTAGAACACTAAATATATTTTAATATCCATTGTAAAATATTTTTTAACTATTATAATTATTTTATTAACATCCATGAATGCAGTATTAGAAAACAAAAAATCATCACCCATGAAGGTGGTGAATCGACACCTCACAGACGATGTTTTCATTTTTAGAACAAAAGGGGAAGAGAAGAGAATTGATAATGGATATAACATTAACATAATAAAAATTCAGTATAAATATAATAATATAGTTATCATGTTACTTTGAGGTAGTTGAGGTGAAGTAAATATAATAAAAGGAAAGAAATTGAAAAGAGATTAAAAGAAAACGAAAGAGGGTTTTACCTCCTGAACTTCTTCTCCTTGAGAACCTCCTTTGGGAATTGGGTTTGAAATTTTGTTGAGACTAAAGGATCATAGATGTGGGGTAGGGTCCTGGTATAGTATTGGGTAGAATTTGGAAAAGCTTCAAGACTTAGGATGTGTGAGGATAAGAGGTGGTATTTATAGCAGAGGAGTGGGGTGTTTTTTTATTATTTTATCCATTTGTTTATTATTTTGGATCAAGAAAAGAAATAGTGTGAATTATTGTGACTAATTAAAGTAACTAGTGCATTTTATTTCTAACCAATGGATATTACATCATTCATACATCATCCAAGACTCAATAATTCATGTATTTAGCTTATACTGTAAATTAACATATTTCACTATTCCCTAAAAAATTCAACTATTTTAGAAAAACACCAAAAATTCATCCTAACCATTTTTCAATGTTTATAATTAAAAAATGGACTCCATTTTATGAAAATAATTTTCTAAATACAAGAATTGTTTTTAATCAAAATCATCATTTATTCTAAAAATACTGATTTTAAAATTATAACTGATTTTATGACACTTTGAAAAATCAATTAAAGTCTCATAAAATTATATTATAATTATAAGAAAAAAAAATTAGTTTATGAATATATTTTATGAAAATAAATTTTCTTTTAAATCATTATATTAATTATAAAATTATAAACCAACATTTACACTTTACAAAAAATACCAACACTTAATTTATCATTTTTAGAACATTTATTTACTTATAACAATATATAAATATATCATATTTTCATTTATAATATGCCTAAATTTTATTTTTACTTTTATATGTGAATGTACTATTCTATTGTATGGGTTACTATTCTTAATGGTCATATTATTATTCCAAAGGTCGTGTTACTATTCCATTGGTTTAGGTTCCTTAATTTCTATAAATACCTCTTATTTCATTCATTCATAATTTATAAAGTTTTTATTATGTTATATAAGTAATTTTATGTGATTTATAATATATTAAATAATTATAAGAATGGAAATTTCATTAATAGAATTCTGGGTCATTACAATATCCACACTTTTGGTTTCAGGTATAGAAATATTAAAATAAAATTTAATATATCGCCCACCACCGCACACCTCTACTGCACCTAAAACCAAACAAATATATCATTGTTAATTAAAAATATTCACATTATCCAATCCAATTTTGACATTAAGAAATATCAATTTAAACCCTCTTGTGTGAAGTGTGATTTACTTACACTGATAACTTTTCATACAGGACAATCTCCCTTAAACTATGGCTTGGATAACTCTTTGATACACATCACCACCACAATTCTACTCCACCATATATATTATTGAAATGTTGAAGTAGAGTAAAAAAGATAAACAATAATAATAATTTATTAGTAGGGAAGTTAGGGAGACCACACACCACAATCATATTAATTTATACTAAATTAGTAGAATAAAATAACATGGATACATTGAAGCATAATGAACTCAAAACATCACCTATCCCACCTTGAACCACAATAAGAGTAAATTCTACACAATCATGGATATGAGAGAAACAAAGTGGGAGAAACACAAAATAGAAAAGAGAAATAAATAAAGGAAGATAAAGTTAACATATATTAAAAATATAGAAATCTACTATAATAGAAAAATTAACCTCTCCTTAGATACTAAAAATGAAAACCTATTTTGAAATGAAGTGGGGATAAAAATTTATAGACAATAGGGGTGGTTGGTTTTCCCCCAATTATATCCTTTGAATGTTGGATCATGTTTGATCCATTAAATGGAAAAATATTATAAAATTTTATTCTTTAAATTTTTTATCTAGGTCCTTCCCATTCTTCCAAAAAAATATAACTTCATTGGTCTTGAGTTTCCAAAGTTATGATCAAATTAATTGATAAAACTTTTCAGGCCTAAAAAAATGTTCAAATCCTAACCCTCTAGTTACTATGCATTAAAGGCTATGAAAATGGTTGAATCTAGAGTATCTATAGTTAAATAAAATGTTTCTTGACATCTTCTATATCCTAATTAGAAATTTCATCTCATTTGGAGTGGTATTTTGTGATATATGAGCTCATGATAAAAATTGATCAAAACTATGCACAAATTTCGAGGGCCCACTTGTATGTTTGATTTGATCCATCTATGGTTTAATTCATCCTTAAATACAGTTAAATGAAATTATTCCCAATGAAAATTTATAACTAAAAAAAGGAATTTCACAATTTTTATTAGTTTATGATATAAATATGAAAATGAATAAAAATAAAAAATTAAGAAGTTTTCATAATAAAACCCAAATTATTCCTAAAACCTAAAAATGTGACAATTATCCTTAAAATAAAAAATTGGTGGGATTAAAACATTGAATTATATAAGAAAATATATAAAAATATGAGTTTCATCAATCCCTTATACTTAAACATTGTACTCTTGGACAATCATCAAATATTTTATTCAAAATCCACACCTAAATCAAAAGTAAGAAAATTTCTAGGATCTTTTCCAAAATAGAATTCCACTATGTCACATCAATGAAAATTAATTACCTTTCATTTTCATTTCTCATATTTAAATTTTTTCAACCTAAAAAATATACCCATAACCCAATAACAACTTACCTCACATGAAAGTTCATGCCACTTTTCATTTAAGATAAATTTAATATCTAGTTATGCTCATACATAGAAAATGCTTATATCATGAAAATCTTGTGAAAATTATAATATCTCAACATAATTTTTGAGAGGTGAAGTCTGGTTTTATTTCACTAAAAGTCAATTTTTTGGAATTTCATTCACTAATTTTTTTTGCATCAAATTATGAATATATTTTTTGTGCAGAAAATGGTAGATATACCTATCTAGGGGTAGTAAAACCATATAGAGTTCACTTCTTCTGATGGAGTTATGATGGAGCACTTAAAGTTTAGAAGTTTGAAAAAGTTGAGGGGTCACTGGGTTGGTATCCAATCCGAATTGGTCATGATAAGTTGTCCATAATTTCAAAGGAGTAGTTTTAACTTAATGATGGATGACACATAGTATATAAGTGTATGGGACCTTCGGTGTAATTATGACTTGAAGAAATGATTAAGGCATAAAGATCAAGTGTCAAATTAATTTCAAATAAGTTGAAAGCTTGTGTAGATTACTTATAGATAACAATCTTGTTTTTTAATATCTTGTATATTTCAGTGAATATATAAAGTAAGAAACCATGTTTATATCATGCATATAGGACTCATTATCTAAAGCACATTGATATATTGTGTTCTTTATTGTTTTTATGTTTTTTCTTTTGTTGAATGCATTTTCATTTCATTAGATGTGTGTGAGTTTTCTTGTGTGTATGAAAGATAACTATGTGTGATGAGTAGGGTGTGATTTCTACCTACTTTTAATTTACTTAGTAATGGTAAGGTAACTTCCAATGGTTTTTTGTGTGTGTCATAATTAACTTTTGGTGGATTGGGGATCCTTTTTCTAGTGGATTTATCAAAATTATAGGCAGTCTAAGGGGTTTCTGTCCAATAATTAGTATCAAAGCACATGGTTGAAGAAACTTAGGATTCTTTGTTCACTCTTTCCTTAACAATATATCAATTTTAATGTGATTTCACTTCCATTGAAATATATGGTGTTAGATAATAGAAAATTCCAGTCTGATAGGTTTAATGAAATGAATTTTGGATTCTAGAGAATGCATATAGAGGATCATCTGATTTAAAAGGACCTGAATGATCCACTAACTAGAGTTTATTCAGAGAAGATGGAAAATGTTGAATGAGAATTGATGGATAGGAAAACACTAGAACTGGTGATTATTTCTTTGGCAAGTAATGTTTCATTTAACATTCATGAAGTGAAGACAATGGAAGAAGTGATGAAAGCACTAATGGATATGTATGATAAACCTATGACATTGAACAAGGTATTCATGATTTTATAACTGTTAAACCTAAGGTTGTCAAAAGGAATACCAACAATAGATCATGTGAATTATTTTAATATAATATTAGGGTAGATTGAATCGATGAAGTTTAAGTTCACAAATGATGGTGGGTACTCCTACTGTTATCATTGCTACTGAAGAGTTGGGATGGAATGGAGATCACTGCAAGTAACTCTAGTAGAAAAATAGATTTGATATATGATGATATCAAAAATATGATTCTAAATAAATAAATTCATCATAATGAAGTAAAATAACAATACAATAATTATATTAATGCTGATTGATAAGGATAGTCACCTTAGTGGAAGGTATACCGGAAGAAGCCATCAGAAATTAATCCAATGGAGAAGAGATGAGGAAAGTCAGTTGGCCCTGGTCGTACCTACTGGAAATGTGGGAAGAAATGATACATTAATAAGGATTGTATGAGTTGAAATTAATTATTTGAAAGAAATTCATATTTTGGAAGCTCACATTACATGAGTAAAATAGGAGTCAGTTAACTACTACTCAGTGTCAATATTCCAATGGTGTCATGGGTGATTGATTTAGAAGAATTGTTCCATTCAATGGGAGAGTAGATATGAATTTAAAATTATGTGTCTAGAGGTTTCAAAAAAGTACATTTGGTGGAATATGAATCTCTATAAATCATTGGAAAGGGATATGTGAATATTAGAATGAAGAACGAGGGATTCATGAATCTAAAAGAATTAAGATATATCATAGGGATGTGGAAGAACTTAATTTTAATAGGGAAACTTGATGAAGAAGTCTATGGGACTAAATTTATGAATGAAGTCTATAAAGTGACTTAGGGATCTATGGTGGTTGAAAAAGGAGTATTGGACGTGACACTATATTCATTCAGAATCAAAGACACAATTTCATTGGCTAAAAGTTCATTATTAAAAAATATGGAGGTTTGGAATTTCTTGTTAGGTTATCTCAGTGAGAAGAACATAGAGGTTTTAGTAGCTAAAGTTATATTGAAGTTTAGTCACAAAAACATCAAAAGATGTGAAATATATTTTCTATTAAAATAAATTTGGGTTTCCTTCAGTTTAAATAGATGTAAACCTAGAGAATAGAAGTTATAACTAGTTCACATTGATGTTTGGGGACCTACCCCTATTTAGTCCATCAAAGTTTCACATTACATGGTAACACTTATTGATGATGGTACTAGAAAAGTTTGTATTTACTTTTTTAAGTATAAGTTTAATGTATTTCATAATTTTATTCAATGGTAATCCATGGTGTAAAGGGAGTTTGGTCAGGAGTTGAAATGCCTACATTTTGAAAATGGTGGTGAATACTCTATATATAACTTCTAAAACATCTGTAAGAATAAAGGGTTAAGGTATGCAAATATGGTGCCCAAAACTACACAATAAAATGGAGTGGCTGAATGAATAAATCATATGTTGATAGAGAAGGGTCTAAGTATGGGGTTTCACTCAGGAATGATTAGGGGAATTTAGTTATAGGCACTCAACATAATGATATATATCATCAATAGAAGTCTAGAATCAGTAGTTGGGTAGAAAATTTTAAAGGAGTTAAAGTCCGGTAAATGATTGAAAGTTCTTCATCATAAAGTCTTCAGAAGTTTGGAACACGTTATTATGATGATAAGAACATGGAAAATATTGAGGATAAGTCCAAAACATGTTTTTTTATTAGTAATGGTGATGATAACTTTATCTACCAACTATGGGATGAAGAAAATATACAAGTCATTAGAAGATGAGATGTTCACTTCAATGAAGGGTTTCTATAGAATGATCATAACTTGTTGTTGAAATAAGTTGATGGACAAAAATCAACCACAAAAGTTCAAGTTTGCCTAAGTAATTACACCAAAAGGAAGAAAAATCCATAGAAATCAGATGGAATCACCATAAGTCTAGAGGTGAGGCTAGCGGAATATATGAAAAAAGTTCAGTGGTGGATGAAGCTCTAGTGGTAGAACTGAAAGTTAGGTCTCTGGAAGTTAGAGCAGAGCTAAGCAGTGTAGTGTAACCAACTCAGTTGAGGAGATCAATCAAAATTAGATATCTAGTTAAAATGTTTGGGGCCAACATAAACATTATACTCTTAACACATGTGAGAGAACCAAAAATTCTAGAGAGGCAATGACACTTAATGATTCCAAATAGTTGAAGTTAGGGATGGATGGAGAGATGTCTCTATTAAAATGAAATAGAATTTGGGATCTCACTATCCTATCATAAGGGAAGAAGGAACTTGAGAATAATTGGTTTTATCGCTTGAAAGATAGGATGATTATGAAAAAATATTAAAGGAATGACTAGTGGAAAAGGGATTTGAATAGAAGGAAGGTTTTTATTTCTCAGAAATATTATCACCAATAGTTAAAAATACAACTATTAACATGATGTTGAGAATGGTATAATTAGAAGATCTGTATCTCTAATAGATGGAAGTAAAGATGACATTTCTTCATGGAAAGTTGGAGGAAAAAAATTACACGAGGCAACCGGTAGATTTCATAGAATTTAGGAACAAGAATATGGTTTGTAAGTTGAAGAAAATTATTTGTGGTCTAAAGAAAGCTTTTAGATAGTGGGATTAGAAATTCAATTCATTTATATTGGATGGAGGTTTCATCAATTTAAATACAAATCATTTTTGTTACCAGAAGGAGTATAGTGGTGGGACATTCATCATACTATTATTGCATATAGATGACATTCTTTTGAAGGGTTCAAAAATATAATGAATTCAAGAGATAAAAATTATTATTTTTAGAATATTTGAAATGAAATATCTCAAAAATTCCAAGAAAATCCTGGGGATGAAGATAGAAAGTGTCAGGAAAGTTATAAATTTGGTGTTATCTTATAAGGAATACATCTAGAAGGTCATTGAATGATTTGAGATGACTGTATGAAAATAGGTCCCAACTCCTCTTTTCAAATACTTTAAGTTGACCAAGTTATAGAAACCCACAATGAAAGTTGAGGCCAAGTATGTGAAGAAAGTTTCATTCACATTAGAAAAAGGAAGTCTAATGTACATAATGATTTTCACTCATTTGGACATTTCAGTTATAGTGAGAGTTATAAGTCAATTCATGTAGAATCTAATAAAGGTACACTAAGAGGCTATAAAATGGGTTCTTTGGTATTTGAAGATAATAGAAGATAAATCCTTGTGCTTTGAAATAGATAACCCTTGGAATGGGTATGTTGATGCTAACTTCTCTAGAGACTCAGGCACCTAGAAGAGCACAATATTATTTATGTTTACCTATTGAGGAACAACATTCAGCCAGATGTTATGAATTTAAAGACTTGTTACTCTAAGTACAATGAAAGTAGAGTATGTAGTTACAATGGAAACTGGTAAATAAATGGTTTGGTTGATGAGGTTTCTAAAGGAACTTTGGATAATTCAAGAATAATGTGTCCTATTTTGTGATTCCAAAGTGAAATACACTTGGATAAAAATTTTATGTCCCATGAGAGGACAAACCACATTGACATGAAGTATCATTTCATCAAAAAATTTTATAGGATAAATTTTTAGATATTTGAAGGATAGAGTGGATCCGAAATTCAGAGGAAATGTTCACAAAATGATAATTCAAGAAAATTTGAGGCAATATCATACCTTAGTGGGACTTGGGAGAGTAGAAAGAGATGGAGAAACACTACTTTATGTGAGGAAGGAAATTTTACTAAGTGTTTCATAGTTTCCAAGGTTCCCTAAAACAATTATTTAAGTGAGATATTTTTGGGAGGTGAATTATAGTTTTAGTTCACCATAATTTCATTCATTATAATTAAATTCACTATAATTTAATGAATAAGATGTTGAATAGATGTGGTCTGCATACAATGGTAGTAAGGCCTCTTTAGGAGGCATTATGACCATCATAAATTCGTTTCTCCTGATGGTGTTATTATGGAGTGTTAAAAGTTTGGAAGTTTAGTAAAGTTGAGGGGTCACCATGCTGGTATCCATTATAAAGTACTCATGAAAAGTTATCCATAATTTTAGGGGAGAAGGTATAAAATTGATGACCAGATAACACTTAGTATATAATTGTATAGTACTTTCAATGTAAGTATGAATTTAAAAATAGATTAAGGCACGAAGATCAAGATCCAAATTTTTTATAAATAAGCTAAAATATTTTTTAGATTACTTATACTTAGTAGTATTATTTTTTAATCACTTATATATTCTAGTGAATATGTGATGTCCTGATCTTGGTCAATTCATAAGTAATATGACTCAGTGTTTACATGGATTCAAGAATGCATCCCCGTGCACCTGAGGATACTTACTAGTAAGAAGGATCTCATTATGGTACAATGGGAAGAATATAACCTTTGGATCAGTACCAAATATAACAGAGTAATAAATAAAATTAAATTAAACCATTGAAGATAATAATGCTATCAATCAAGAAAATAATTTATATCCCAATAAGTAACAATAAAACCAACCATTAATGAACTTGATAATTCATAAATACAAGATATTCAACATAAAATAGGTAATACATACATCAGGGCTAGAGAGAAAAAATAATAATTAAATAAAATAATCAAACTCTGGAAGGTATTATGAGTACATGATTAGCTGCTACTCCCATTCCAATACCTATCCCAAGAGACACAATAACAAATAAGCATGATCCAAGTCCCAACCTGTAGTTAGGAGATCTGTCTGGGTACCAATCAGAGGTCTGAATAGGGTATGAGTAAAAATCAATTGGCCACCAACAATGGTGTATAATAAAAATCCAATCTATGAATATAAAATATACAATGTGTATGTATAATAAATAAGACAGTAAATCAATGATGTAAAAATAAACCATGTTGATCTCAGGTTCCTCATGGGACACCTGACCAACTATACATGCTTCTTCATAAGCTAGAATGTCATAACCATATTCCATAGGGGTATCATATTTTAAATAAGGGAATTAGCCCAAGAATCTAACCAAGGGGGAGCGGAGCATCATGGACAAAATTTCCCAATAAATTTTGAGGACAACCATTTCCAATATTTTCAAATAAACGATGAGGAGCAACATGTCTAACATCATGAACCTAGGGAGTGTAGAGTATCATGTCGAAAATTTCAAAATAATAGATGAGGATCACCATGTATAATAATTTCAAATAAAATATGAGGATAGCCATGTACAACAATTATAAATAATCACCGAGGATATACATATTCAACACCATTTAAACATTCATAATTAATTCAATTTAATGTTCCTTATAAGATCTTCTAAGGAATTCCATATTGGAACCCAAGTATATCCCAAGGAATACTATTAAAAAAATAGTCACATTTCATTTAATAATTAAACATAATCCCTGATAAAACATCTATACCAATTTACAATTCAATCATACCATTAATCATTTCATTTATAAGTGCCCAAAAGGACAAGTTAAATGGTTATAACATTCACATTTCATTGAATACAATTTGTAAATTTCAATTCAATCCAATGAATACCCTTTTCATTTATTAGTTTCAAGAGTAAAATGAGGTATTAATACCATTAATCAATTCAATTTCAAAGGTTCAAGTGATGGTATTCAACCATTTAACAACCCATTTAATTCAATCACCCCTCTCACTAGGGAGTGGCAAGCTCAACACACCTAAGGGGTGGCTTAGTCACATGGTAAGAACAATAATTATAAACATTTAACTGATCCCACCTTAAGTGTTGGTTTGGGTTGTGTTCGTGAACCTCCAAACATGTCAATAGGTCTATGGAACATCAAGGCCAAGGTAAGGAAATGAAATAATTTCATTTAATGATTTAATCATGGTCTAAGAGAGAATCCTACCCATTTAAAAATTCAATCAAATGTAATCCCTTAATAATTACATTTTTAAATGAAAATAAGGTGAAATAAAATTGTCTACACTATTTAGTAATCCATTTAGTTAAAATTAATATTCCCCTTTTTATGAGTCAACCCAAATACACCCAAGTGGTGTTTTGGTTAATTACAAGCAATGACCAATGAGGGAAAAAATTGGACACACCCTAATGGGTGATCCAAAATGAGGTCACAATCATTAGATAATTTCAACGTGTCTAAGAGGGATATAGTTCATGGTCTATACAATTATTTAAAGTAGTTACACAATTTAAGATCAATGTGAAGACAACCCGACATGTAGAAAAACAATAAAAAATAATAAACACCAAAACTTTAGAGAAAATTAATAGACCACCTACCTTATGATTATAGATATTTATTCATCTATTATTGGCCTTTGATTCGATCCAAAATGAGAGGAAATGAAGAACTTGATGAACATACTAAAAATAGGGCTTGTTAACTTGTAAAATAATAACTCTTAAGAGAGTAAGTAAAGAAGAGATAATAGTTAATAGGAATCATATAATAACATATATGCTTCCAATGAATCTAATGATAATCCAATTAGACTAATATTTAGGTGTAATAATCCCAAGTGAGAGGATAAGGGAGAGGGGCATACTGGAGAGAAACTGTGCATGAATGAGGAAGAAAATGGGGGTAAAACCCATTTAAGGTCGAAGGAAAAAACGGTAAATTTTCTCCTTTTAATGAGGTGCATGTTTAGGACATAGAAACCACCACCCCTACACATAGTTTCCTTGCATAATTTACAAAACCATACACCGACCATGCGATGCTACTATCCTTAGTACACTCATCCCACATGATTGCAGCACACAGTTAGGAAAACCGTGTGGATACCTCACCACCTATATACCAAACCATATGGTTATCTGAGCTAAATCACATGGTTAAACTAACCATGTAATTATAAAAATAGACCTAATAGTTTGGGGTGTACATTTATCACTAAACGTGCACCCCAGGCTGTTTCTATTGAAACTGAGTTTTTGGAGCTTGATGCTCCCAAAACTCATGAAAAATTTTGGTACACCTCCCAGGACTTAAGCCCTATCCAAAACAATATGTTAAAGTTTTCCAAAACTTATAATTTCATTTCAAATATTGGTTTGTGATTTGTACCATCCACTAAATGAAAAACTCAAATTCCTTTGAAAATTTCAACCTATTAGAAACATGGGATATTATAACCTCCCCACCTTAGAACTTATCATCCCTGAGAAGCCTCGAGGGAAATTAAAAACAACACCTGAGATACCTAGGTATAGAATTCCCATTCAAATGTCCATGTTGTATTTCCAAACACCCAATGTGCCTCTAAATTCCATTTGAAGCATACAACTATTAAAAAACTAATACCCAAGATAATGCACATAATAACCAATGAAGCACTAAGATAATGCTTTTACAGGCCCTTCTAATCCTAATACACAATCACACCATCATCTATTTCATCAAATGACCTATTGTACTCCCCACCATAGGTCCTAGCCTTGATTAGCTAATTTTGAATTGCGGTACTCCCACCATTGTAATTTATTAATGAAGCACACCCTCAAAATACTAATGATTCTCCTAGCATGATTATCAACTCAATACATCTAATAACACACAAGGAAACTACCCTCAGTCCTTGAATTGATCGAAACAGTCAAATTCCAACCAACCTAGCTCAGCTGGGTCACACCAGCTTTCCTTGAAAGGCCATAGGTGACCCTTGAATTATACTAATCTCATCCCAAAGATACACATGATAAAATTAATCACCAATGACATATAACTTTTAGATATAACTTGAGTCAAACTACCTATGATCGACTATTTTTGAAAACAATTGACTTCAACAGCTGGTGCGTCACCAAAAAAAGATTCCAAAGAATTTGTCCCAAGGAGTAATAATATCATTATGAGCATGTTCACCAAATCCCACACCCAAATTTCGATGAAATATCCTGAATGAACCACCCATTGTTCATATTCTTTACCATGTCACAACATGAACATCAATTCATTTCTGATTTAGTATCATTGTATCGCCACCAGCTACCCCAAGCCTAATGCCCACACTCACCCTTCCCCAAAGTTTATATTCAAACTTGTATGTACGAACCCAACCATAAAACATTACATATTCTAGTGACTTTAGAATATAATTCATTTTTTTCATTACTAAATATCTTTTAGGTTTTTTGTTTTATAGAATTAGTTCATAATTCATACATAAAAACCCACAAGCATACAAAGTGGGTAATACTAAACAATATACATTTTTCCATAATATAAAACTTAAAAAAATAAAACATGATTTATTTTCCATGAAAAATATTCTCAACATTCAAATTGACTTCATCCTTTCTCTTACCCATCCTTATAACCTATGGAAAGAATTTCAAAACATGGGATGAGAACAAAAGCTCAGTAAGGGACATAAAAATAAATAAAGAAATCGTTAGTCCATGAATACTTATAAACCCATGAAATCATTTTCACAAAGTTATAATTTTCACCCATAAAACATAAGCTCTTTGGATTACCTTATGAAATAATAAGTTTCCTATAAAACCATAAAAAGCATACATAAATCATAAAGGTAACTTATGAAATCATTTTCATATTCACTCTTACATATAAAGTATATCTCCTAGCTATATAGGGAGTAACCATTATGGTTACACTTGGAATAATCATCACAGTATATTCCCATAATCTCTTAAGAGAAATATCATTGGTTAACTCTATCTCTTTACCCAATTCATTGGATAGCTATAACGATATCACTCTCCCCTGGTTTATCATAGAACCACGCATAATCATAAAAATTCCCAAGAACCATAACATGATCATAACACATAAATCTTGCATAAAAATAAAACAATCTTAAGGAAAATAATATTTCCATTTTGAATTAACTTTTATTTTTAAGAATCTGCACACTTATAAAAGACAACATTTTATTCAGAAATAAAACTGTAAACTTGAAAAGAAAACATAAAATTAATAAGTTTTCATGGAAGTGGGAAAATCTGATCATCCTATATAAGTTAAAAATCATTTCTTTAATAAAAAGAGTTGTAACTTGAAAAAAGGATTTTTTAAAAAAGAGAGTCCCTTACCTTAGGTTCCAATTCCTTCAAATGTGTTCAAATATACTATATAACGGTTTAAATAATGCTATTAATTTATTAAAGAACTATATTTATAATTATGATATCATATATGATCCTGTTATATCTTCTTACCACCTGTTTGTTAATAATATTTCATTATTACCCTTGTTTCGAATGTTAACTATTTTAACATGAATGTCCCAATTCTTTTGCATTGGATATAGATTCATCACATACATAATTATATTAATGTTATAAATATCATTATTAATAATTTAATACAATTTTAGAACCATTCATGAATTTTGAATATGGAAAATGAACAGCATCACATCATGAAGATGGTAGACCGCACGTACGCATGAGCGACTATAGCATTCCATTATTGGGTGAAAAGGTAAGGAGGTGGATGATATAATCAATATAAATAATTTATATAATATCATAATTATCATATATATCCACTATTTCCATCATTATAACCATCCAAGTAAGGTGGTAGTGAAAAACAAATCACACCACTGTGTGGAGACGATATGCCATACATACGCACGCATGGCACTTTTTTTCCCATAATCATAATAACATCTCAAAATATAGATTATTATGGAGTTATTAATTTATCATGTAAATAATAATTAAATAGGATGTTGAAGAAGAAATAAACTTGAAAGCGTCGGTAAAGATGATTACCTCTTCTTCGGAAAACCTCCTTTAGATATCTTCTTAAGGGATCCAGGGTTGGTCTTTTGGAAGGACAAAAACCTCAAGAACATAAACTAAGGATTATGATAAGAGAAATGGATAGATTTTGGTCGATATGGAAGGCTAAAGTTGTTAAAATTAAATTAAGTAAGGAGTAACCTTTTATAATTGAGGTGAGGGGCACTTTTAGAAATTCTCAAAATATTAAATTATAATAAATTCATTTTCTATCTAAATACCACCAAATTTCCATGGATTAGAAGATGATATGAGATAAGGTTTTAATATCACCATAAAATAAAGTTTAGACATGTTTTTATTTTATTTTTAACCTTATCATTTTGATTAACCATAGTTAACCTATTTTAATTTTAATTATGTTAAAATTATATTTAATATTAAAAGGTGGTATTTTTTACTTATAAAATGTAAATTAGACCATAAATGAATGATTTATAAATTTTTTTACAAAATAATAATATCCTTTTATTTTTAAATATTTTTTTATGATTTTTAAATAATTTAATAAAATATTATTTTGATAAAATATCATTAGTGTCAATTTTGTCACTATTCATTACTTTGACCTTAAGAAAATAAAGATAAAAAGGTAACTTCGAATAAAAAAATTTAACACAAATTTAATATTTCATAATCATACATAATTTTTTTAGATAACCTTAATTAATTCAAATTATATTTATTTTAATATTTTTTATATCATTTATTTGATTGTTTCACTAATATAATAATTATTTCATCATCATTGTATAATTATTTAAGATAATTATTTATTAATTAAAAATTAAAAATAAAATACCTTGATGTAGATAAATATTTTATATTTCTAAATAATATCTATAGTAAAATATATCTTATGAATAAAACCATATTAAAAATAATATAGTTATTAAAAATATGAATATGACATCTTTGTATTTTCTTTAAATAAATATCATAACCTCACCCAAATGGCCCCAAAAGTCATAAATAAATTTATATCATGAAAATAAGTTTATTAAGTTCAAAATAGAAACTTATATTCATTAATAACCCACTTTTTTCTCCATGTGAACATATAAAAGATGTTTAAGACAAAGAAAGTGACATTTTGTAATTTTCTTTAATTTAAATAATATCAAAGTCATTTTCATGGAAAAGTGTCCATTATATAACTCAAATTAAAAACTTAGATGTTAAGGATCGAATATAAATCATCAAATAAAATTAATAAAAGTGTTAAGGTAATTTTATAGTCTTTATCATAATATTTTTTACTCTTAATTACCCAGTTTACCCTTTACTGTAGTAATAAAAATTTACCAAAGTTACTAATCATATTGAAAAAATAGAAGGTAACTATTTACTAAATTTGGAACTTCTAATTCCAAATATGGAATCCATTTTTCAAAATTTAAAATATAAAAGTGATAGAATTTAATTTAAAATAAAACCGATAAAAAGCATCGAAAAAAGGTTTTTTTCCTAGAAAAATGCCTCTTTGAAAAATATAAAATGTTTCTATACTAAATTAAAGTATAAAACCATTAAAAAAACATAATTGGATTAATATATATATAAATAAACTAATTAAAATTTTAAACTAATACAATTCATAATTTTACCTTGTAAACAAAATAAAATTTTCAATAAAATTGGTATTTTCACTATTCATTGAATAATCAATATTTTCAAAAAATTATCAAAAATACATTTTAAGATAATTTTGAAATTATGAATTAAAAAATTAATTTAGTTTTTTTAAATTAAAATTCTATAAATTCAAAATTAAACTTTTAAATATTATAAGAATGTGACTAAAAATTAAAATATTTATTCTATCATTACTTGGGTTGTTACATTCTCCCCCCTTTTAGAAATTTCATCCTTGAAATGTTATTCACTTATTAAACAAGTGAGGATACCTTTATCTCATAGTTTATTCAGATTCCCATGTTGCTTCTTCAACCATATGGTTTTTCCACAAAACCTTAACCTAGTGAATTACCTTGTTTCGTAATACTTGCTCTCTACGGTCAAGAATCTGAACTAGACGTTCCTCATAAGAAAGGTTTTCTTCAAACTAAACTACTTTAGGGATCAAAACACCATATTGATCTGGTACATAATTTCTTAACATCAATACATGAATAACATTGTGCACCTAGGAAAAAATTATAGGGAAATCCACTTGGTAGGCAACTGATCTAACTTTATCCAGGATTTCATATGCTCCAATGAACTATGGATTTAGCTTTACCTTCTTACCAAAACACATTACAATTTTCCATGGAGAAACTTTAAGAAAAAATGATCACCTACCTAGAAATAAATATCATTCCTCCGGTTATCCGCATATCTTTTATACATGTTCTGAAATGTCTTCATGTGTTTCTGAATTATCTTCACCTTCTCAACCATTTCCCCTACCAATTATGGTCCCATCAACTTCCGTTCTCCTATTTAATCCCAAAAATCTGGCGTTCAACACTGATTTCCATATAATATTTCAAAAGGCACCATATGTATACTGGAATGAAAAATTTTATTATAAGAAAAATCAACTAAATAAGGATGATGATCCCAACTTACCTAGTAATCTATTGAACAAGCACATAACATATCCTACAAGTTTTGAATTGTTCATTATAACTATCCATCAGACTTAGGATGAAAGGATGTGATGAAATTTAATTTAGTTCCCAATGAATTATGAATTCCTTTCCAAAAGTTAGAAGTGAACCTGGGATTACGATATAATATAATGGAGAGAATAACTCCATGTAACCTAACTATCTCTTTAAGATAAAACCGAGAAAGTTGATCTAGATGTAGAGTGTCTCTAATAGGAAGAAAATTTTCAAATTTAGTCAGTCGATCAACAATAACCCAAATCACATTGTTACCTCATGAAGTCTTTGGTAATCTCACTATGAAATACATGGATATATTTTCACATTTCCACTATGGAACTCAAAAAGGATTAAGCACCCCCTTTGGTAGATTTCATCTTGATTTTACCTATTGACAAGTCAAACATCTCATGGTAAATTTGAAAATATCTCTTTTTATTCTATCCCACCAGTAATACTCCTGAAGGTATCTATATATCTTAGTGCTGCTAGGATGAACTGAAAACAAAGAACTATTAGCTTTAATTATCAACTCTTTATTCAATTATAAATTAAAAGGAACACATAATCTCTTCCCTAATCTCAAAAAATAATCTTTATCAATGTTAAATTCTAGAAACTTACCCATTTTGACCAACTATACCCTTTTCTATAACTCATAGTCTTCTTTCTAAGACTTATTAATTTTTTTAATATATTCGATTGCACTGATACCTAAAACAAAATAGAGGAAGTTCCTCCATCAAAAAATTTTAGGAAAAAATTCATTAAATCATTGAACAGAGGGTCATATTCCAAACATATCATGGTTAATGTCGCATTATTTTTTTAACACAAAGCATCAGCCACTTTTTTTCCTTTCCAGGATAATAATGAATCATTAAATCAAAATCCTTTATTATTTCCATCCATATTCTCTATCTCATGTTAAAATAATTATGAGTAAATTTATACATCAAACATTTATGATCAGTACATATTTCAAATTTGGATTCATATAAATGATGTCTCTAAAATTTTAAAGATAAAACCAAAGAAATTAATTCTAAATCACTTGTAGGATAATTTAACTCATGAGGTTTTAGTTTTTGTGAAGAGTAAGAAATTACCTGATCATTCTACATCAGAATGCAAATAAGTCATTTTAATAAAGCATCACTGTAGATAAAAAAATCACCATTCTTCGAGGGAATAAGCAAAACTAGAGAATTCATCAAAAATATTTTTAATTCCTAAAATAAATCATCACATTCCTTTATCTAGATAAATTTAACCCCTTTTCGTGTTAACTTCGTTAGGGGGATAAACAACTGAGCAAAGTTTTCAACAATCCTTCAATAGCAACCCGATAATCCAAGAAAACTATAAATCTCAGTAACATTTGATGGTCTAGGAATATAACATCCTGACCCTTCTCATTGTCTTGAGAGGTAGGTGAGATGCTACTAGGACTTAAGCAGAATCCCCAAGATTCCAAAGGATGGCAATAAATGATGAAGGCCTTTAATACATACGAGGGGAAATTTTCCCTTTAGGAATAAAACAACTATCCAGAAAAACCATAACCAAAAAAACCACTATATGATGCATGATAAAAATTAAAGACAACTCAATATTTCATTTATCAAAATCATACTAAAATCAAGTACCACAATTGAAGGTTACAATATCAAAGTAAACAATAGAAGACTATAAACTAAAAAGACTCGAAGACAACTATAACTCCAAATCACTACAAGCTCCATGCTCCAACTTAACCAAATATCCCAAGTATCATGAAGTAGTGCTAAATATGTGTGATAATTTACCTTTACCCATGTCCCAATAGATTAAATCTACAAAATCACCAAATTACCAAAGAAGGGGTGAGTAATAAAACTCAGTAAGTTTTCCCCAATGACTTCCCTACTCACGCCACTAGGATAGAAAAGTTAGAAAATTTTATAAAAAAACCATTTATATAAATAAATTTCTAAAATAGTTTATAACTAAATACAAATAAGTTCCATGTCAACCAGATTTCCAAAAAAATCCATTTTTGAAAGAAAGAAACCAAACAATGCTTTAAAACCATTTCAAAAAATCTATTTGGCATAACCATTTCATTCCACATATCCACACGACCAACCGTGCATGCATTTTTATGATAGTTCCATACTCATGAGTGGTTTCTCATCGATCTTCCAAGTCATCACAATGTAATTATAACCCATGTTCCATTATACATTCGGAACTGAGCATAGGGTCATATTTCAACCAGGCCTCATAAATGAAAATATAAACACACACACTAAGTATGCCCAAAACCCATGCTAATACCAACATGACAAGACCATTTAAATGCCACACCATTTTAATAAAACATAATTTTTATTGAAATCTCTTTTCCATAAATCAAACCAAGATAACATTTTAAAATCATTTATCAAACCACTTTCTATCACAATTTACCACGATTCCACAATTTTCCCAAAACCCATAAATCATCACTAAAGAGGATTTATAACAAGATTTTCACACCAATTTCACAATCAATTTTAGGAAATTAAATAAATTTTAACCAATAAAATTAGTTCTAGAAAGATTATTTGAGAATTAATCCACATACTTTAGAGTTTTTGTGAAAATGATAAATGACACGAAAATTGTCACAAAACCATGTTGAATATCCATGAACCTGCCTTATATATATTACCCTATCATAAAAAATGAAAAATATAAACATATTTGGAATCCAAAACCTTAGATCTACCCATAATAGTTTTAGATCTAAGAAACCAAGAGAGAGGGAAACATATATCTAAGAAAAAAAACCAAGAACGATCACTTACCACGAGGAATCAACTTCTAATCACAAAGGGAATCCTTCAGATTGCCTCTGGATTGATGGGAGAACATTACTTGAACTTCGAGAGAGAAAAATACCAAGTTATTTATATTTTTGGAAAAAAGAGGAATTAAAACACAAGGCCTACCTAGATCCACTTTTTTAGGATCTAATTTTTTAACCACGCACGGTTTAGTCACACGGTTAGGAAAACCCTACACTAACCATTTGCTAACCAGTACCTTAAGGAAAAATCTCAAACAATCATCTTGAATGGTCACCAAAATGTGTGCCAACTATGCTAAATCCATTTCCTCAAAAAGACCAAATCCATATTTCAAAGCACACAGTTTCTACTAGGCATGCACACAATTTGGAAAAACCGTGCACTATTCGTGCTCCTTCTCTTTTGCCCCTGTCTAACTGTTCATGGTTTCCTGAAGGTGTTTCATGGTTTTCTAAAACTATTAACCAACCATGCACCTATAAAAAATCCCCAAACACTCCAAAAGTTTTCCAAACTCTCCCAAACTTCACCCATATACTTTATATAATTAAAAATCATAATTAAAGGGTTATTTACTTGAAACTGAGGATGCTAAATTCTCTTCACCATTGGTCTTCCCATCCCCAAAAAGTATAAAACCATTGGTTCCTATAACATATCAACATGGATGACATTGAAATGGTGCCCTGAGACATTGGTTACTAGGACTCAAGTGCGTCTCCTCATATTCTAGATGTTTCCTACTAGAATCAAGGGATTAGGGTGAAATAATGGGGAGATAATTCCCTCATATAAGAGTAATAGAAAATGTAAATAACTAAGTATCATACATATCAATAAAAAAATAGAGTGAAGAAGTAGAAAAGAACGAAAATAGAACATGCTGTAATAACAAAATGATGTAAAATCTCGAACAGTTGTGTAATAAAATACAACCCTAATCACCCACTGGGAAGACCATATAGATAAAAATTAAAAAGGAAATTGAAAGTAAAATTATAGGGGTATAATACTAACTATGATCCAGACCACGTAATCAATCTCTAGACACTGTTAAACTGCACCATCCTGATCAGAAGAGCGACATGAGTAGCTCCACTTGAACATGAAACTATAGACCTCAGCCCTATCCACTATGAAACTCATGCTCAACCTAAAAAGTAGACATAAGGTCTACACATACACAGAGGTGCATGTGAAGGGGTGAGAAAAAATCTTAGTAGGACACCCCGACAAGAAACCTATAAATGTGTTACTAAGTGTCTACAAAAGAAACCTCTTAGCCTCACTGAGACACAACTAAAAAGGAAGTAAAACCAAATGTGTAACCATAGTTGAACCCTAGGTCCATAATCCCACTCAATTTGGAAATTTCAACCATGAATTTCCATATCTATATACATATACTTGTGTAATTTCATTCCTATACATATATACATAAATATGAATATTCATTAGTATGTGAATCAAATAACATAAAACCACATCAGCAGTTGATCCTTGGGTCCGTAATCCTGATCACCTGGACATCCTATTTAATTTAATTGATATGGACTTCATGCCACTCAATATACATATCATTAAGTCGATCTCTTGGTTCTTAATCCCATCAACATGTACCTACTTCATCCAACGTCAGAATTATATCTCTAAGAAAGATACGTCACCATAGGGGGATACTCGTCCTACATCTGGGTTCATCTATACTCACCTCCAATCACCAAAAAGGATACCATATATCGACGATCAATCATTTAAATAATGATACCATAGACCGACATTTAATCCTATAAAGAAATATTCTAAGGAGTACATATAGATATCCTATAAAAGGTCATCGAGTTAGCCACCACGTTACTCAGGCCTATAAATACAGTACAATGTATTAGCCCTAGGTCTCAGTCTGTAGGCGGTCATGACATTCAGAACTTAGATGAACCTTAAGGGGATTACCCTTAGGTGATATATAAAGATGAATCACCAGTGAGATTCCATGATACAACCCTTGAGTCTTGTAATTTACCCAGAAGAGCATAATAATTTTGATTATAGGACAAAAAAATCATAATCATCCCCACCACTTAGGAGAGTGTAATCTACCATGAATCTTGGGTCACCATGCCTGTATAAAGATAACTCACTGGTGAGATTCTATGAAACACCCCTCGAGTCTCATAACTAATCTGGAAGAGCGTAATAATTTGGATCATAGGCTGAGGAGATTGTAATCATCCCCACCACTTGGGAGATCATAATCTAACATGAGTCTTGGGTCTCCATGCCTGAATCGAGGAGAGCATAATCATCCTCATCATACATCATCCTACCTATGAGTCCATACAAGACATTCCTACAATGAGAATCCATGTATCACTCAAGGTTTACAAGTTTTCAGGTTCTTAGGATCTCATCCAAGGCATCCTACATACATCAAGTAAGGCTCAACATCCAGATTCTAGGAAACACCTATGGAAATCCCAATAAAATATATATCACAAATATATATATATATATATATCCAGGATCAACAGCAAGTCCTAGGTAGTACCTCTGTGTATACCAGTAAATATTATAAATAATATGGCTCAGAAGCTGAATCCTAGGAAAGTACGTCCAACAAGAAATATGGATCCCAAGAAGAACATACAAGCATCCCAAAAGAAATAAATATGCCTCATGTTATTCTCAACAACCACCAACCAAGAAGCACCTATGTTAAACATTACTGCATTAGAAAAAAACATGTGAAACATAAACAAAGAGTGAGGGTGGCCCAAATTCCAAACCCAACACTACATCCACATCCCCATGGGTTTATGAGTTCAGAACGAGTTCTAAGGTGACACCCGAACAACATATCTGCCCAAACCCAATGTAAAACTCAGGGTCGGTCAATAAATGAGGAATCTATTGGGTCCCTCAGGTAAAACACTAAAAAGTTATCCTACTCGAGATCCTTTGTGTCAAACACAAGTTAAAGAATACTACTTGGGATCCTTAACTGAAAGGTAAAGGAGAAATCCTACACAGGATCATCAAAAATATACATAGGTAAATGGATCCTATAAGGGAATCCCCAGATCAACATATAAGAAAATACATACCTCAGGGGATCTTTGGTAACCAGATAAAATAAATAGGCATCATACATGAGATCCTCTAGGTCGAAACATAAGTAGAGGAATCCTACAGGGGATCATTAATAACAAATGGTCTCACAGACTTATAATCAATAAGGGAACACCTTACAAGGGAGACATCCTCAAAGAATAGGTCATGAGAGATAGCCCATGGCTTATCTCAGAACAAGTGCCACTCTCAGAAGAAACTTGATTGTAAAACCAGAGGAAGAACTACTCTATTTAGATAAAATCCCCAAAACACCCATTGGGAGTCCTTAGATTTCTCCATGGGTTTCACCATCGTGATCTACATAGAAAAATAATTAGAATGGACTACTATTACACCCAAAAATTAAACTGGGGCATAAAATAGGAAAAACCCTCAAAGGGTACCAAAAGAGGAGAACATTACATGTAGATACCATACACGACATGTACCCTCGAGATCCCACATAGGCGTGTACTCTCACTGGACTAGGAATGTAAACGCCCTTGGTACACAACGTGTAAGGAAGGTACACGACATGTACCCAAAACTGGGTACATGACCATGTCCCTCAACTAGCCTTCCCATCTACTTGGCCAGACTGTGTACTTTTACATAGTTTTCTACCCACACGGGGTCTGGTTGTGTACTCTAAACAACCATGTACCCCTACATGGGTAGCCATGCACGGGTACTTGGCTACACAACTGAGTACCAGTACATGATGTGTACACCCCCATAAATGGTGTGTATTCATTAAACTTCATCTTCCCCAAATGGGAAGAACACCTAACATGTTCCCCTGAATCACATGCCATGTTATCGGGTTATCCTGAAAGGAAAACCCTCCAGATCGCCCAAAATCCCCATTTTCACCCCCCAAATCAATAGATACTGACACTAGGGTCCACAAGAAAGTATAATAGGGATTTAAAAACGTGAAAAAAGAATCTAAGGGGGATTTTTGGTAAAAACATAAACGGTCCTACCTTTGGGTGGAAACTGTCGAAGCTTTGTTCAATTTGACGTTCCACAATTTCCGCACGATGAACCAGAATGTCAAGGGGTTTACAAGGACACATCATTTCCTCCCTCTATATATTTATCTCTCCATATAAATTTTATCCCTCATTCGAGTAGTGTAGTAGGAGGAAACGCAGGGGTACGTGAGAAGGAAGGAAGGAAAATAAAGAAAGAAACAAAAGAAAGGAAAGAAAGAAAAAGAAAAGAAAAAGAAAAGGGGCCCAGCCCGGACTCAGTTCCCAACTTGAGTTTGCATCTCTCCTAGGAAAAAATACCCATTATGGACTCAATGGGGGATAAAAAATATAAATCCAACACTCCATTTAAAAGTTATGGCCAAATGAACCTACATGAGAAAATTGATATTTAATTTATTAAATATTAAATATTAATTAATCTGCCAAAATTTGAACAACTCATATTTATACCAAACTCTTGTCCTTGGGTAAAAATACCATTCCTTGATGAATAGAGTGGTCATAAAAATTATTTGAGATCATATTCTAGGTAAAAATACCATTTTACCCCTTATAAGCATGTGACAACAACAATACAAATTTTTGCACAAAATTATTGTCTGAAAAAACATAGGTCCTGACAAACTACCCGACATAAAACTTCTCATACTTGAGAAGCCTGGTGAAAGGATTAATAGCCATTATATCAAACCGAGTATCTAAATAACCAAGATTTCTAGACTATCTAATGACCAGTCTCATAGAGTCAAAAACTGCCTTCTACATAGAAGACATTTAACTACAAATGATCTAGTACTCCCCACCATAGGAATACCCTTATCATCGCCTCACAAGAAAACTTCGAGCTCAACAGCCCATGAAAAAGCTGAAGTTCAACTAAAAATGAGGGTCACCTCATTCAAACAGCCAAAGGTACACTCCCCACTATACGAATTACCTTATACCTCTCCTAGAGTGAAAACTTATTAGGTTTACCAAACCAAGGAAGAAAATTTATAATGAAAAGAAGCTTGGAGTAGGGCCGATTCCCTCTCATCATACTCAAGATGAATCAAGATAAAGTATGATAGTATCTAATAGGAGTACAATGAGATTCCACAAAGGGCGTGTACATCACCCTCTGAGCCACACTCACATCCTACCATAACCTAACTGAGATTTATCCATGAGACAACCATCTCATGGTAACCCATCATTTCATGATGTCACCTCTACCATGGAGGGACATTCCAACACAAATTCTAGGATCCAATCCCATGATAAGTCTTGAATCATTGGTCTTAGTCTTTCACCCGGTTACTCATCGATTTAGATTCAACTATACCGCACACAAAAAGTGTGTATCTTTACCACCCAAATCATACTTAAACAATTCATCCATCTTAAAGCTAAGATGACCGTGCTACATGACACGCCAGTTTCATAAGCCAGAATATCCCTTGGAACTCCTCTTCAAAATTGGGCACCTCACTTGTGCCACTATTTATTCCCCAACTACCCATCAACTAACTTCGTTCCAATAACGAGAATCTACTCATTCTTTGACTACTTTAGCAATATTTGAAAACATTGGTCGACCAGGCCAAGCACCCACAAATTCCTGCCCATCAAAGCTAGTATCAATACTGAAATACCCAAGGTGATTCGTCAAAATATGAAGGCATCAAAATGCCTATAACACAAAACTCAAGCACCTACCATGCCTCGATATCAATGAGAATACAACCAAGATTACTACCTAAAAAGTAAACTGAAAACATATTCCAACATCCCTCACATAGGTTTACCTTGAACAAAACAAACATCGACATACAAGGGTCCAAGTCAAACCAAGGGCCTCTAGGTCTCCCACCTATCCCTATAGAACAAGCCTCACAAATGGGCCATAAGGTCTAACCACCAATCCCAAAATATCAAAACCTCTCAAAAGAAGGTAAAGATCATAAAGACCTATGAGGTTTAAATATGAAAACATGGCCTATAAGGGCCCTTATACTCATCGAGCATCCTCAGAAGGAACTTATCCCTATAGGTCATGATACCAATGCAAAAGGGAAACTGAACTGACACTAATCGAGCATCTGTATACGGTAATACCCCCTAGAGGTCTAGTTTTCAAGAAAATTCCTGGTACCTATAGACATCGTACTTATAAATATGACTAGATAACCACATACCTAAGAAACAACACCCTATAAGGGTATAATAAGAAGGTAATTACATTCCATATTGACCTACTAGGGTCACTACACCTCCTGTGCATGAGGACTAAGTCATTAGCCTCAAACCAAAATGACTCAATGTATATCCACTTAACCTTCCATTAGAGTGTCGTATATATATATATATAATTATTCTCAAATTAATAGGCCTTGATTTTCCATAAAAACACACACTATAAGGCCTATATGATGTGAACCCTACATGTAAAGTATGATACATGAGACACCTCTTTCCTTTTCCAGCCAAGATTCAAAATCCATATTTGGACTCTTAACAGTGGAAAAGATCTAGAGATCCATATTAAATCATAACATTCAAAAAAAATATGTGTCGCTCAAGGAGAAAATCACATACAACTATAACATCACAGATCAGAACAAAAATCCCAACCCCTTGCAACCAAGACTTCTTATCAGAACAAGTGTTCTTAAAGCACTAATCCAATATCCATAACAGGTTCCAACACTTTTCTAACACTCCTATCCACAACATCCCAAATAGTAAAGACTAGGAAAAGAATAGCTCTGATACCACTTTGTAACGTCCCAACCCAGAGGCCACTAAAATAGTGCTCTGATCTAGTGGTTACTAGGCCTCAAGTACACCTACTCATATGATAGAGGCTGTCTACTAGTAGTGAGGGCCTAAGTTGTGATAGTGGGGAGAATATTACCTCATATAAGAGTAATAAAAAAAAATAGCTAAGTATCATACACATTAGTAAACAAATAGATCATGAAAGCATAAAAGAACTAAAATAGAACATGTTGTAATAATAAAATTATGTAAAATCCCGAACAACTATGCAATACAATACAACATTGTTCACCCACTAGGACAACCATATAGATAAAAAGTACAAAATAAATTGAAATTAAAAGTCCAAGGCTATACTATTAACTATGAGCGATACTATATAACCAGTCTCTAGACACTGTCGAACTGCACCAACCTGATCAGAAGAACCACATGAGTAGATCCACTCAAACATGAATATCTAGGTCTCATACCTATCTACCATGCAACTCATGATCAACCTAAAAATAATATACAAGGTATACACGTACACCAAGGTACATGTGAAGGGGTGAGAAAGAATCTCAGTAAGCCACCCCAACAAGCAACCAATAAATGTGCTTCTAAGCGTATGAAAAAGAAACTATTTAGATTCGTAGAGACATGACTAAAAAGGAAGTAAAACCAAACATGAAACCACAGTCGAACCCTGGGTCCGTAATCCCAGTCAACTGGGCAAGTTCCACCATGGATTTCTATATCTATATACATATACATGTGTAGTCCCATACCTATACATACATACATAAATATGAATATTCATTAGTATGTGAATAAAATTAAATAAACCACATAAGCAGTTAATTATTGGGTCTATAATCTTGATCACCTAAATATCTTGTGCAAGGGAATTGAGTTGGACGTCATGCCACTAAATCCATGTATCATTAAGTTAATCTCTGGTTTCATAATCCCATCTACATGTACCTACTTAGGACAATGTCAAAATTATATCTTTGAGAAAGCTACATCACTATAAGGGGATACTCATCCTACACCTGGGTTCACCCGTACTCACGTACAATCACCAACAAGGATACCGTATACTGATGTTCAATCCTATAAAGAATGATTATAGGAAGTATATCTGAACATCCTATAAAAGGTCACTGAGTCTGTTTCCACACTTCCCAAGCCTGTAAATTTTGTCTAATGTTTGAGCCCTAGGTCTGAGTTTATAGGCGGTCATGACATTTGGAACTCAGATGAACCCCAAGGGGCTTACCCTTAGGCGATTTGTAAAGAGAACTCACTGGTGAGACGTCGTGCTACACCCCTCGAGTCTCATAAATGATCCTAAAGAGCGTAATAATTCTAATCATAGGCCTATGAGATCATAATCATCCCCACCACTTGGGAGATCATAATAAACCACGAGTCTTAGATCACCATGATCGTATAAAGAGAACTCATCAGTGAGATGCCATGAAACACCCCTCAAGTCTCGTAACTGATCCGAAAGAGTATAATAATTACGATCATAGGCTGAGGAGATCATAATCATCCCCACCACCTAGGAGAGTGTAATCTACCATGAGTATTAGGTTTCCATGCCTGAATTTAGGAGAGAATAATCATCCTCATTATACATCATCTAGCATATGATTCTGTCCAAGGAATTCCTATAATGGGAATCTAAGTATCACTAAAGGCGTACAAGTCATTAGGATCCAAGGATCTCATCCAAGGAATCCTATATACATCAATTAAGTCTCAACATCTAGATTCTAGGAAACACCTCTAGATATCCCAAAAAATATATATCACAAATATATATATATCTAGGATCAATAGAAAGTCCTAGGTAGTACCTATGGGTATACTAGTAAATATTAAAAATAACATGGCATAGAAGTTGGATCCTAGGAAATCACGTCTGGTAATACCAAGAAGCAATACAAATCCTAGGAAGAGAATTTGGGAATCCAAAAATAAAGAAAGACACTTCGCGTTAGGCTCAACAGTCACTAACCAAAAATCACCTTTGGTAAACATCGCTGCATCAACAATAAACAAGTGAAACATAATAAAATAATGAGGGTGGCCTGAACACCCAACCCAACACTACATCCACATCCCCATGGGATTACTTGTTCATCACGGGTTCTAAGGTGACACCCGAACACCATATCTACCCAAACCCGATGTACAACTTAGGGGCAGTTAAGTAACGGGGCCCTCACTAGGTCCCTCAAGTTAAACACTAAAAAGGAATCCTACTTGGGATCCTCTGGGTCAAACACAATTGAAGGCATCCTACTTGGGATCCTTAGTTGAATGGAAAAGGAGGAATCCTACACAGGATCCTCAAAATTATACATAGGTACAAAGATCCTACAAGGGACCCCACATATCAGTATATAAGCAAAGGCATCCCTCAAGGAATCCTTGGTAACCAAATAAAATATAGAGGCATCCTATACGGGATCCTCTAGGTTTAAACATAAGAAGATGAATCCTATCGGTGATACTCGATAAAAACCAGTGCCATGACCTCATAGGCCAGAAGGGCACACCTTGCAAGGGAGATTTTCTCAAATCATAGGTCACAAGAGATATACCATGGAACATCTCAGAATTGGCCTCACTCTCAGAATACAATTGATTATACAACCAGAGGAAGAACCTATCTATTTAGATAAAATCCCCAAAACACCCACTAGGAGTCCTTAGATCGCTCCATGGGTTTCACCATCACGATATATGTAGAAAACTACTCAGAATGGACTACTCTTACGTCCAAAACTGACACTGGGGCATAAAACAAGAAAAGTCCCTCAAAGGGTACCAAAAGAGGAGTACACGACATGTAGATACCATGTATGATGTATACCCTAGAGCTCCCACATGGGTGTGTACTCTCGCTGTCCTGGGCGTGTAAACACCCCAGGTATACCATGTGTAAGGTAGGCACACAACGTATACCCCACATGAGGAATATGATTGTGTCCCTCAACTAGACTGTCTATATACTTGGTATGCCATGCACTTTTACATAGTTTGCTACCCACACAGAGTCTGACTGTGTACCCTACATGGCCATGTACCCTTATACGGGTAGCCATGCCTGGGTACTTGGCTACACAACCAATTACCAGAAAAAGGAATGTACAAACCTATGCATGGTGTGTATTAATTAAACTTCATCTTCCTCAAATGTGAAGAACACATGAAATATTCCCCTAAATTACACATCGTGTTATTGGGTTTTCCCAAATGAAAAACCCTCCAGATCACCCAAAACCTTCATTTTCACCCCCAAATCAACAAATCCAGACACTAGGGGACAAAAGAAATCATAATAGGGAATTAAAAACTTGAAACAATGAATCTAAAGAGTATTTTTGGTAAAAAAAATAAAAGAGACTACCTTTAGGTAGAAATCGCTGAAGCTTTGTTTGATTTGATAGTCCACGGTTGCAACACAATGAATCGACACGTCGAGGGCTTTGTGGAGACACATCCTTTCCTCCATCTATCATTTTGTCTCTCCCTATGAATTTTCTCATCTAGTTGAGTAGCATATGGGGAGGAGTCACAGGTGTATGCGATAAGGAATTAAGAAAAAGAAAGAAAGAAAAAAAATAAATAAAACAAAGAAAAATAAAATAAAAAGAAAAAGGGGCCCGACCCGGCCCCGACACTCAACTCGAGTTTGTGCCACACCTAGGAAAAAATACCCATTTCAGAATCAATGATAGAGACAAAATATCAATCCAACACTCCATTTAAAAGTTATGTCTAAATGAACCTATGAGAGAAAATTAAGATTTAATTTATTAAATATTAAATATTAATTATTTCTCCAAAATTCAAACAACTCGGATTTCTACTAAACTCTTGTATTAGGGTAAAGACCCTATTCCGCAACCAAAAAAGTGGTAAGAAAAATTATTTGAGATCATGTGCTAGGGAAAAAATTCAAATTTTCCTCTTATAAGCATCTGATAGCAACAATCCAAATTTCTACTCAAAATTTCAGTCTGAAAAAACATTGGTCCTTATAATTACTTGAAAGAGTTATGGCCATTTCTATTTCATTTCCTTCTTGCATTCCCAAGTATCTTCCTAAACATGACCATGTTTCCACAAAACCCACACTAGACTGATGTTTTTTTCCATGAAAGACTTTCTCTTACCTATCCATAATATACATGATGATATGTTTTAATGAAGTATCCAGACCTAGGTTAACATGATCCCATCTGATCACATGGTCAAGGTCAAGTTGATACCTTTTCATCTGAGATACATGGAACACATTATGCACGCACTGAACTATGGTGGTAATTCCAAATGATATTCCACCTCACCAACCCGTTATAGTATCTCAAAAGGGATTATGTATCGAGGAGATAACTTTCCATGATTCCCAAAACATCGATGTACAAGACTTGGAGAAATCCTCAAGAACACATGATCACTGAACTCGAATGACAACGATCATCGATGATGATTTGCATAAGATTTATAATAACTCTGAGCCATCTCCATCCATTTTTGGATAAATTAGATCTTCTCCATTGTTTCTTGGACAATTATCAGCCGAACTAGTGAAGTATCACTTATTTCTACCCAACAAAGTGGATAATGAAATGGATTCCCATACAATGCTTTGAAAATATACATATGTATCAGGACTGATAGCTATTGTTATATGTGAAATCCACCAAAGACACATGATATTCCCATGATCCACCAAAACCCATTACACAATCCTGCAACATGTATTCCAATGTTTGTATCATCCTTTTAGATTTACCATCCATCTAGGGATGATACGCTATACTCATAGTCAACTGAGTCATAAGGGATTTCATAAGGATTTTTAGAAACAATATCTAAACCTCAGATCTCTGTCTGACACTATTGAAATTGGTATTCCATGTATCTTCACTACTTCTCAGATATAGATTTTTGACAAGTCGTCCACCGTATGAGATTCAAGAATAGGAATGAAATGATATGAATTTTTGAGATGATCCACAATCACCCATATGGCATCGTGCTTATGAACCATTCTTGGGAGACCTGTAACAAAATCCATAGCTATCTTCTTCCATTTCAAAATAGGGATAGGTAAAGACTTCAATATACTCACTGGTTGCTAATTTTCCACCTTAACTCGCTGAAAAGTTAAGCATCTTGAAACAAACTCATCCACATTATTTTTCATGCTGACCAACAAAAACCGTGACTTCATCGTCTTATACATATTCTATATTCCAGGATGAAAAACCCATCCAAAATGGTTGTAATAATTAAGAATATGTTCTTGAAAAGCCATAGGTACAACCATATGATCTTGAACCACAAAAATGAACTCACATTCAACATTCATCCCTCAATGGTCTCCCTACCATTGAGTTTCTAAATCATTGCAAAATATTCTGTATCATATGTCGGTTCCTCCTTTACCATCTTTACCAAATCAAGAACCACCACAACTGAAAAGAAAACTGCAACATCACCTCAGTATTCACATTCCACATGCATGTCAGCTAGGACTGATATCAGCTACCACTCATCTGAAGCTTCTTTTACCAACTGAGAATAAGAATTTTTTCTTAATACATCTACCACCGAATTGCCTTTACCTGTTTTATTAAATCAAGTCAAAGTCAAAAATTTGAAGATACTCCATCTATATTATTTTCCTAAAATTGAAATATATTTGTGAGAAAATATGTTTCAATATCTTATGATATGCGAACATAGTAAATTTATAACCAAAGAGATGATGACACCAAGTCATCAAAGCATGAATGACTGCAACTAACTCCAAATCTTTTGTTGGGTAGTTATTCTAATTCACCCTTAATTGACTTGATCCATAATAAAAAACATGGTATCTTTTCATGAGAACACACCCCAACCCAGATCACAAAGCATCACAATATACCATGTACCCTTGTCCTGATTCTTGAAAAATCAAGATTGGTGCTGATGTAAGGAGAACTTTCAGCTCTTGAAAATATTTTTGGAATTCTTCATTCCACTGGAATAGATAATTCTTCTTCATCAAAGCCATCATAGGTGAATATATTCATGAGAATTCATGAAAAAATCATCAGTAATAACTATCAATACCAAGAAAAATTTCTATATAAAAGATATTCTCCGATGGTTTCTAAGAGTTAAAAACTTCTATATTTTCTAGATCCACCAAAACACCTCTTTTAGATATTACATGGCCAATAAATTATACCTCTTATATCCAAAAATCACAATTTGATAATTTTTTATACAAATGATGGTCTCTCAAAATTTCTAACACTATCACCAAGTATTGCTTATGCTTAGACCTTGTCCTTGAATATACCAACACGTCATTCATAAACACCACAAAAAATAATATTGATATCACTGGAATATCTAATTCATCAATTCCATAAATACTTCTGGTGAATTCTTATGATTGGAAGGAATTACCACATATTCATAATTTCCATATCTACTTTTGGAATCTATCTTCGGGATATCCTCCTTCCGAATTCACAATTGGTGATATCTTGATCACAAGTCAATAGTAAAGAACTAATGTGATACTCTCAGTTGATCAAACAGATCATCAATGTGTGGAAGTAGATACCAGTTATTTATCATAACTTGTTTAAGCTTATGATAATCTGCACACAACCTTAGAGTTCCATCTGTTTTCTTCACGAATAATACTGGTGTTTCCCACAGAGATGTGCTTGGCTGAATGAAACCTTTTCTTTCTAGTTCTTCCAAATGCATTTTCATCTCCCTTAATTCTTTTGTTTCTATTTGATAATACAGAAGTGAGATAGGAATATTCCCCAGGAGGAGACCAATAATAAAGTAAACTTCCCTTACTGGTGCTAACCCATAGAAATTTTTAGGAAACAAATAAGGAAACTGGTCTATGACTGCTGGAAAATTGCTATCCACAATCTCTTCCATTGATTCCAAAGTCAATTCCACTAATTAGTAAGAGATCATTCCCACTAATGGTACCAAAAATCTTGTTTCACCTTCCTTTACACTCCTTTCTCCTCTAAAGAGATGCTCGATACCATCCTCATTCATGAAACTAACTATTATTCTATAAAAGTACATGTGATCCATGAACATTGTCAACCAATACATACCTAGGATTACATCATAGAAATATATTTCCAATATAAAGAAATCTCATTTTAGTTCAGATCTATAAATAGTTATAGAACATGTTCTACACTAAAAGGCTCGACATTCCCTTTGTCTAAGACGAGTTTGAAGTTTTATCATAAAGGGAATCATCTCAAGTTTTAAATGTACTAATTCAAAATCATGAAAAGAAATAAAGGAATGTGATGAACTATTATCAAACATTACTAGAATTTTTTCTATTTTCAATGGGCTATTTGTGATGGTATCCCATCGCAAATAAGCTTTAGTGATGGGTCCCGTCGCAAATAGCCTGTTGCAGAAAATGGCGTCGCAAAAAATATTTTTTGCAACATGAAATTGACCCGTTGTAAATAACTCTCTGATTATATATATTATATATAAATAAACTTATTATGACGGGCCTGTCACAAATATTATTTGCGACGGTACTAAGGGACCATCGCAAATACTATTTAAAAATATATTTTTAAACTATTTGCGACGGGATCCCGTCGCAAAAGATCCCGTAGAAAATAATAACCAAAATAAAAAAATATATTTATTTAAATTATAATTAATGAAAAAATAAAAATTATTAAAATTATCAAAGTCATACTGAGTCACCTGCATCCATGCTGCCTCATCAAAATGGTGGGCACTGGTCTGATCAGTCTCCTTGTCCTGACTCCTAGCCTATGTCTGAGAGGTCATAGCCTCATATGACTCCTTCAATTCTAATTTAAAATTAAAATTGTGAAAATATTATATGCAGTTAATTGTCAAACTGTAAAAAATAATACTAACCACAATCCGACGCTGGCGATCACCTCTAATCTCTCCAGTGGCTAGATCACTGTACATCCTCTGATAAATGTCGTACTCCGTAATATTGGGATGATAGACTATCTATAAAAATATAAAATAAACTATTTATATTTAAAGTTTTATAAAATATTTAAAAAAGATACTTAACAGATGCTCTTTATGCGTACTGAATGTACGACTACCAGCTCGATGCGTCACCTCTTGTCTCCCCCGGTTCTGCCGACCCACCGAAGAGATCCTCTGAAATACGCCACTCAACCAGTGTAAACATAATCCATCCCAAACATGATATGAAATGTACTATGGTCGGAGGTCTCTACATGACTCATCAAAACCTATCACTCCTACTTTCTTAATGGCTATCCTTCTCAAATTGTGAAAAAACTGACAGAAACGGTAACACATAGACACCTCCCATGCCGCATGGATAGCGTCACCCATGCTATAATGGATGGGATACCATAAACCCTATAAATAATTTATAATATCATGTTATTAATAAAATAAATTTCAAAATAAATATTATTTATTTACGTACCAGCCAATGGTTGAACATGTCTAGCTGCACATCAATGAGAATCTGTTCCCATGTGATCCATGGCTGAGAAAAATAATTGCGCAAGATAGCGCTCCCCTGTCCAACAACTACATGCAAAAAACTGTGAAAAAAGAATAAATAATCAAACAATTAGTATATATATAAATAAATTAATGAAAGCTAACTAAAATATACAGGTTATCATACCTCCGTGTGCATGGATCGAGGCCAAGACATGGACGTTGCTTAGGGATAGGGTCAGGAATCATCAGTTGCGCAAGACCACGCCCCCTCCACATACCCCATGAACCGCCAGTTGGCTGAGGGTCAGATGATCCCAAATCCCCCTCATCCAAAGGAAGCTCAGCCTCCTGTAACTCATGAAATAGATCAAGGTCCATCTAAAACACAAAATGATTGTTGTTAGTAGATAGTTGAAAATAACTATTATATATAGATATATATTAGTTATGATTATAACCAACATTTAACTGTGTTAATGCTCACCTTCATCATCATATTCATATTTGACGATATCAATGTCTTCATATTCCTCCTCAACATCATCAATATCTATATGAGTTTTACTTTCATCATCTCTTGTCAGTTCAAATTAATTTGTAACATCATTAACATCTTCGTTATCATCGACCCTTAATTGTGGGGTGTCATCATCGATATTCACACCTCTTTGTGAAAAAGATAGATTTTGAGTAGTCTCTTGAAAAATTTCAATTCATTCCACTTCAACGGAACCACATTTAGTTTGAGTAAACTGATTTTCCCAAGATTTCATTTTTATTATGATCCACCAATCACTCAGGTCTCTTGAAGTAGCACAATACTTTGTGTAATGAATTTAATGTGCATATTGAGCCAGTAAAAATGGTTCATTTACTACAAGAAGACTTTTATATTTAATATCAACGATTCCATGAGTCGGATGAACATGAAAGCCTCTCTCAGTATCCAACCACCGATATTTAAACATCGTTATGTAATTTTTTCCTAGATAACACAACTCAATAATTTCATTCAAAATTCCGTAAAAGTTAATTTCAGTTTCTCTATGATGTGATCCTCTCAAACAAACTCCATTGTTCATTGTTTTTTTTGATTCCCCATATGCACGTGTATGAAATTGAAAACCATTCACCACATATGCATGATAAGATTTAACCATTTTGGATGGTGGTTTACTCAATATACACAGTCGCTTATCAATTTTATGAGAATGTTGAGACACCTAAAAATTTTCAAAAAAATTATCAATATAATAAATAGTAAACTAAATTTATATTAAACCATCAATAATTTATGTTACCAATTTTTGAAACCATTGATAATTTTTTTTCTATGTTCTTCAAGAGTAGCTGCTATAATTTGTGGAAGTTATTTCTTGATATGATTATCATATAACCTAAAAATAAAATAAGTTTACATAATGTAACATAAATTATAGAATAAGTGATAGAAGCACTCACAGTACAAATGATTTCATTTCTTCCCAGTTGAGTAGAACATATGTATGAGCTCTGTGATGTTCATTGTCTGAAAGCTATCGTTCTTGAACTCCACTGAAGCCATGATTTGGATGATTAAAAACTAGTAATTTTTTTTCCATTTCATCATTAACATTTCCCTAGTTCCCTCTTATGCAGTTTTTTTGAGGGATATTCAGATTCAAAATAGTGAGAGAAGACAAAATAAATTTCCTCTTGCAAATAATATTCAGCAATTGAGCCTTCAACTGATGCTTTGTTGTGTACTTTTTTCTTCAATTTCTACATGCATCTCTCAAATGGATACATACATCAAAACTGTACTGGACCTCTACATTTGGCTTCATGTGGTAAATGTAATATCATATGTTCTATTGAGTCAAAGAAAGCTGGTGGAAAGATTTTTTTTCTATTTACATATAATCATAGCAACATCTTCATCCAGTTTGCTTAGTGCATCGTAGTCTGTTATCACTGTAAAAATTTCTTGAAAAAAATATGATATGTTTGTTATCAAATACCAAATCATAGAATTCAACAAACCTCTGAATACAATTGGCATATGTCTTTCCATTATAACATGACAATCATGGCTTTTTAATCTGGTAATATGAAAATTCTTAACACATCTGCCCAAATTGGAAGCATAGCCACCGGGAAGTCTCAAATATACAATCCACTAACAAAATAATAAGCGAATCTCTTTGGACAGTGTATAAGTTTATTTTGGCTTCATTAACCTCTATGATCTGACATTTTCAAACAGTTCAAGTTCTGGTCGCCTGCAAATTTGGGCAAGATCTAATCGTGCTTTTACAGTGTATTTGGTCTTACCTGGTGTATCCAAAACTGTATGAAATAAATTATCAAAATAGTTCTTCTCAATATGCATGACATCCAACATGTGGCAGATCAACAAATCAGACCAATATGGAAGATCCCAAAGAATGCTCCATTTTAACCAATTATGTTCTTTTCCAAAGCCATGAATTTTCTGTTGGTTTACTGTTGGCCCAAATGTGATGGGAGGTAATGAAAATATAACTGATTTTAAATCTGTAACTGAGATCATTTTTGGAGGTTCATCCCTTTCAATTGTGCCTTTTCTGAAATGAGATTTGTTCCTCTAAAAAGGATGATCGGTTGGAATAAATCTAAGATGACAGTCAAAATAGGAAGTTTTTTTTACATTGACAAGCATAAAGGCTTTGTTGTCTTTCATACAGTAAGGACATGATTTCAGACCATGTGTACTCTATCAAGATAACATTACATATGACGGAAAGTCACTAATCGTCCACATCAATGCAGCTTTTAATATGAAATTTTGTTTCGCAACAACATCATATATACTAACACCATTACTCCACAATGCATTTAACTCATCAATCAATGGTTTCAAATAAACATCAATATTCTTTTTCAGATGTCCTAGGATTAATAATGTCAAAAGGATATAGGGATACTTCATCAACATCCATGGAGGTAAATTGTAAGGAGTTATAAAGACAGGCCAACATGAATACTGACTACCATAAGAACCAAATGGGTAGAAACCGTCAGTAAAAAGACCCAATCGCACGTTTCGGGCTTCTAATGCAAAAGACGGATGCAAACGGTCAAAATGTTTCCATGAATCACAATTATATAGGTGATTCAAGACTTTATCGGCTGAAATATTGGTTTTGTGTCATGACATCATTGATACTATGTTCTGAGACATAAATAAACTTTGTAGCCTGGGTGTAAGGGGAAAATATCTCAACTGTTTTACAGGAATTGATCCACACTTCCCTGGTTGAGCTTCTTTATACCTCGATTGTCCACATGTGAGACAACTATCCAATGACTCATTTTCACCAGAATATAAGATGCAAAAATTTTTACATTCATGAATATTCTGATAACTAAGGCCCAGAATACGAACCAACCTCTTGCTCTCATAGTAATTTGTAGGTAACACATTTCCTTTAGGTAATAGTGTTTTAACCAAAGAAAATATCTGATAAAAATAGTTGTTTGACATTGCATTATCGGATTTAATAGCCATAAATTTTACAACCACTTCTAATTTTTTTATCTTGCAACCAGGATATAATGCATTCTTAGAAGACCTTAACAACTCATAAAATTCGAATGGTGCTAACTCAAGAGTTAAATGGATGTCATCTTGAGTTTCTGTTTGTTGAATAGATAGACCTGCAACATCATGTACTAAATTTTGAAACCATGATGGATCTAGAATCAAGTTATTAGTATCTTTTTTGGAACTACGTTCACTGTGTTGATATCAAAAAACATAATCTGGTTGAAAACCAAACCACAAAAGATGTCCCCCAACCTTTTCAAATGTGTCAAACGTTCTCAGAGCACATTTTTTACAAGGAAACTTAATTGTGCCTTTTGAAACATATTCTGGTTTTATTGATACAAATGATAAGAAAGCTTCAACACCCACAATATATACATAATTTAATCCAGAACTGTTTGGATTTCTGTGCTGATTTATCTAAGCGCGGTCATCTAATAATGACTGATGTCAATTTCCATGTTCCATATTTTTCTACAAAATATAAAATTATCATTGTTTTTGAATAATTTGAAATTATAAAAACACTATCTGAAAAAATAAGATAAATAATTACAACTACTTCTTAATAATTACCATTAATTTTGGGTGACACATTTTCCAGTGGATTGACAGCTACTCTTGTAACGACCTGAAATTTTGAATAAATTTTGTTTCTTAACTTTGTTTGTTATTTTATTTTATACTCAAAAAAACTATTTCATTTAATAAAATGAGTATAATTAAAATAATACCATTGGTTTTAGACTGTTATATGACCATTGGTCAATATGACCATTGGAAACTAAATATTGCGATTATTATCTATAAATACAAGTGATCTTGATTAATTAATATTGAAAGAATATTTGATGGCCCCATCCAGTAGTCTTGGGCCGATCGAAGCCCATCTAATGGAACTCGGGAAGGAGGTAGCACCTTTGGGCTTTGCTTTGGACCAAACCCAAGCCGAACTTCATCGTGTGAAGCTAGAACGGAATCGCCTTCGCGAGAAGTTCAAGCTGATAGAAATCACTACTCGAGCAATGTTGGCCGAGCCTCCCCAAGATTATATCACCCTAGCACACCTTACTCTTAGGTCCTATGCTGGTGTTATAAGGGGCTATGTAATAAGACCGTAACTGCCTTGTGTAATCCTTTGATTTAAATAAAAATTGTGATTTCTTCTTATGGTGAAGTTTGTGAATTTTCAAATGTCCGGATAAATATAGTATGCATATTATTGATGAATTTTAGAAAAAGGATATTTTAAAAATATTTATGTAAACCTTGAATAATAAATTATGTGTAATGATTTTCAAAAAATGGTTTTCTACAGTTACGTTCAGTAAGAAATTTAGAGTCTAATAAGATCAACTTAATTTTTGATGAATAGTAAATTATGAATAGTGATTTTACACTTATGATTAGTAATGTGATCAAATGGATTAAGTAACCTCACTTAATAAAGTATTAATATAATATAGGAACCTTGATTAAGTAATGTGATTCAATAAAATAGGTCAATAACTGTTTCAGAAATTATTGGTTAAGTATTAGTTTTTTCAGGTGAATAGTGTTTTTTAATTAAAAATTAAATTAAAAATATTTAGAAAATTATTTTCATAAAATGGAGTTAATTTTTTGAAATCAGAGCATTGATATTTGGTTAAGGTGAATTTTTGGGATTTTTCTAAGAAAGTTGAATTTTCGGTGAATAGTGAAAATACAGTTTTTGAGTTTTGGGTGTTTAATGACATCATTAAGGATGTAATAATTATGAAATAATTCTGGTAGACTTATTAATAGTAAGATAAGGTATGAGGTGTCCCAAGTGGCCAATACAATGGGAAAATACCATAGGTGAGCCCATGGTTTTTCCAATACCACCAATGAGGCGTCCCTTGGCAATTAATGCTTTGTCCCCTCACTTCTCCTATAAATACCAAGCATTTCCCTCATTCATTTCATTTACAAATCCTCCCCAACAAATTTCTGGTCTCTTTAACTCCCAAGGAGTCCTCCCAAGGTTCCCTCAAGCCTCCCAAGGTCCCGACCTTGAAGCTTTTGAAGTTACTCTTCAAGGTAAGGGATCCTTTCACCCTCCTCTTTTAAGTCACAAATTCCTTTATGTTGTGTCTTTTAATTTCCATATATTTATATTGAGGTTATGTTATTATATGTTCTAATTTCTTTCCATTTCATTTCTAATTGTTGAGAGACCCTTTCCACTCTCATCAATTTATTTTCTGAATTTTTATGTGATGCCGTTAGGTTGCCAAATTTTTCGTAAGAGAAACCACATATTCTCTTTTCTTTCATGTTTCCTTTTCATGTTTTATGTCATTAAAATGTCCATACCATGATCTTATTCAGTTCCCATACTGTATTATGAGTTATTTATGAGTGGGTGACCCTTTTCCCCTCTCTTTTCAATGTTTTCTAAAACCATGTTATATAGCTGTTATGCTGCAGAAATTTAGTCTCAAAATTTCTATCTCTTTCTCTCAAGAAATTCTATTATTTATTTATGTGAATACCCAGAATTATTTTGTTTCCATGGGTTTTAATAAATATATAAAGATGATATATTTGATTCTATAATTGACATACATATAACCCTCACTCCCTTTCCATGGGTTATAAATGACATAATGATCTTATTTTTAAGCTCTTTTTAAACGTCACGATTTGACATGAAACCCATTTCTTTGATTATATTTGGGTTATTTATAAAATGTTTAATTATGATCTATGTGGATCACATGAAATTAAAGACATATTAAGGGTGCACGCTAATAGTAGTCCAATGCATTGGGAAAATAATTAATCTCTAGAGATGAAAAGTTTTATGATACCTTGGTAAATAACCCTGGTAATTTTTATGACACCTTAGGGATGGGCCTTGGTGATAAGTTTGTGAATGTCTAAATGAAATGTTGTAGCCACATATTCAAGTTATGTTCCAAGTTCTTTTCATTATGATATGACTATTCTTCCATTTCTCATGTCTTTATGTTTTTATTCAAGTTCTTATTGATATCACAAGTATATTGATTCCCTTTCTTACCCTTACTGGGATTTCTGCTCACCCTTTCCTTTGAATGTATGTCTCCAGATTATAAGATGCGGTAATTATACTAAGTATGACCTTATGATGAAGCTTTACAAGTGGTTTAGAAAAATGTTTTATGTTGTTTTCATGTATTATGTTCCTGATTTCCAAGACACTAGACTTTAAAGATCCCCTGTATATAAAATGTAATGAAAAGTTATGTATTAAAAAGGAAGGATTATATAGCTGGTATCAAAGGATAGTTTAGTTATTTATGGAAATTTGGATTTGAAAACTTTAGGAAGAACCCTATAGAAAAGTTTAAATGTAGGCAATCATCCTGGTATTTTGGTGAGTATTGAGTAAGTGGTTTATCAAGAAAATACATCCCTGTCTGGATATGAGCAGGTAGAGGTGGCTCTGGAACAGATGTACATAGGGGTAAAACCCGAAACCACCACTTTGAGCTAGAATCGAACGAGAACTGGTACACAAAAATGGGCCTTGCTGCACTCTTGGTTATGACACTCTCTGGGGATATGTTTGGTTAATCACAAGATTTTTATGAATCATTATGAAGGAATTATAGAAAAATGTAATTGTCTAGGAATGATGTTTTAAGACATAAAATCCTTTTTAGTTAAAATATTCCTAAATGAAATAAGTTTCTTACGAAGGATTTATTCTTTTAGAAAATGTCCCCATCGTCTAGGAATACATTGACATATTTCCTTAGGAGTTACCTGGACCTCCCCCAGAAAGAGAGGTATAGTTCTCTATTGAAATCGTACCTGGATCTCATCCGATGTCAAAGACCCCTTATTGGATGGAAAATGTGAAGCTAGAGGAATTAAAGAAACAACTATAAGATATTTTGGAGAATGGGTTTATCCGACCAAGTGTGTCTCCTTGGGGATCACCAGTTCTCTTTGTGAAGAAGAAGGATGGATTGATGAAGCTATGCATTGATTATAGAGAACTTAATGGGATCACAATGAAGAAAAAATAATCTCTTCCAAGAATTTATGACTTATTTGACCAACTTCGTAGGGATCAATTCTTCTCTAAGATTTATCTTCATTCTTGTTATCATCAATTGAAGGTGAAGAATGATGATATTCCAAAAACTGCCTTCCAATCAAGATATGGGCATTATGAGTTTGTTGTTATGCCCTTCGGACTGACTAATGCACCTTCTATTTTTATGGATGAAGAATAAGTTGATTTTGGAAACTTAGGTTTATCAAATGGATATCCTTTGTATAGGAAAATGACTTGGTGATTAAATGATAAAGGTTATTTTGGACGATGTTTTCTCTTTTGGAGTACTATATGCCTAAGGGAAATAAAATACTACTGGATTTAAATCGAGGAGGAATGGTTGATTTTTTTTATGTATTTATTATGGACATATGGTGATTTGGGTTATTTTTGGAAAATGATGAACCTAGCATAGAGAATATGTGAATAGGTTAATTACTCTTTAGTATGAGAATTTAATGGTAGTGGATGTTATTTAGAGATAAATGTTAAGATTTATTAGGGAAGACTATGTGATTAAATCCTTCTGAGTTTTGGGTTCCAATCTTAGTTTGGATTATTCGGAAGAATTTTAAGGATGGCTGTGTATTGAATGGTCTTTCTGGAACTTTGGGTACTTTTGTTGAATTTTGGAGATTAATAGTCATATTTATTTTTATAAAGGATTATCCTTTTTGGGAATTATATGATCTCGTACTAACTATTTTAGTTTTAGTTGATGACTAAAGACAAAGGAAAAATATAGTTATTCTTTTGTGGATTATGTGATTCTCTAGAAGATGATTCTTGTGCTCTTGATGAGACTAAGTCTTTTTGAATGCTCATTGTTTGGAGAAAAGATTAGTCTTGGTGGAAACATATTAAAGGATGAAACTATACTTTAAGGTAAGTATATTTCCTTATGTTTTTATTCTATGCAGTAAATGAATTCCTCAAAATTATGAAAAGGAACGTAAAACAAAAACATTGTTAGTTTACGTTTCCTACTGGGTAATCAAAGACTGTTGAACACATCTTATGTTTGTGATCTTCTTGTGGTTAATTTTCTCCCAATCATATTTTCTAACACTCTCCATCAGAACTTGACCCTTTGTTTTCTCTTACATATCCATGTTTTCCTACATGGAATCCTAGTATGGGTTAACTTGGGTGACCTTTGTACTTCCCTTTCTTTCTTTAAAAGTAATAGTTTTACAGAATCTTTTTCTGATGTGGGACTTTCAACGAAATTTCCAAGCCTAATTTTAAAATTGCGAGGACACAATTTCTTAAGGGGGGAAGATTGTAACGAACTTAAATTTTGAATAAATTTTGTTTCCTAACTTTGTGTGTTATTTTATTTTATACTCAACAAAACTATTTAATTTAATAAAATGAGTATAATTAAAATAAGACTGTTGGGTTTTGACTGTTATATGACCATTGGAAACTAAATGTTCAGATTATTGTCTATAAATACAAGTGATCTTGATTAATTAATATAGAAAGAAGATTCAATGGCCCCATCCAGTAGTCTCGGGCCAATCGAATCCCATCTGATGGAACTTAGGAAGGAGGTAGCACCTTTGGGCTTTGCTCTGGACCAAACCCAATCCAAACTTCATCGTGTGAAGCTGGAATGGAATCACCTTCGCGAGAAGTTAAAGCTGATAGAAATCACTACTCAGGCAATGTTGGCCAAGCCGCCCCAAGATTCTATCACCCTAGCACACCTTACTCTTAGGTCCTATGCTGGTGTTATAAGGGGTTATGTAACGAGACCGTAACTACCTTGTATAATCCTTTGATTTAAATAAAAATTGCGATTTCTTCTTATGGTGAAGTTTGTGAATTTTCAAATGTCTAGATAAATATAGTATGCATATTATTGATGAATTTTAGAAAAAGGATATTTTAAAAATATTTATGTAAACCTTGAATAATTAATAACGTGTAATGTTTTTCAAAAAATGGTCTTCTACAGTTACGTTCAGTAATAAATTTAGAGTCTAATAAGATCAACTTAATTTTTGATGAATAGTAAAGTATGAATAGTGATTTTATGCTTATGATTAGTAATGTGATCAAATTTATTAAGTAACCTCACTTAATAAAGTATTAATATAATCTAGGTACCTTGATTAAGTAATGTGATTCAATAAAATCGGTAAATAACTATTTCAGAAATTATTGGTTAAGTATTAGTTTTTTCGGGTGAATAGTGTTTTTTATTTAAAAATATTTAGAAAATTATTTTCATAAAATGGAGTTCATTTTTTTAAATCAGAGCATCGATATTTGGTTAAGTTGATTTTTTGGGATTTTTCTAAGAAAGTTGAATTTTCGATGAATAGTGAAAATATAGTTTTTGAGTTTCAGGTGTTTAATGACATTATTAAGGATGTAATAATTATGAAATAATTGTGATCGACTTATGAATAGTAATATAAGGTATGAGGTGTCCCAAGTGGAAAATACCATGGGAAAATACCATGGGCAAGCCCATGGTTTTTCCAATACCACCGATGAGGTGTCCGTTGGCAATTAATGCTTTGTCCCCTCACTTATCCTATAAATACCAAGACTTTACCTCATTAATTTCATTTAAAAATCATCCCCAACGAAGATCTAGTCTCTTTACCTCCTAAGGAGTCCTCCCAAGGTTCCCTCAAGCCTCCCAAGGTCCCGACCTTTAAGATTTCAAAGTTACTCTTCAAGGTAAGGGATCCTTTCACCCTCCTCTTTTAAGTCATGACTTCCTTTATGTTGTGTCTTCTAATTTCCATATATTTATGTTGAGGGTATGTTATTATATGTTCTAATTTCTTTCCATTTCATGTCTAATTGTTGAGATACCCCTTCCGCTCTCATCAATTTATTTTCTGAATTTTTAAGTGATGCTGTTAGGCTGTCAATTTTTTTGTAAGAGAAATCACATCTTCTCTTTTCTTTCATGTTTCCTTTTCATGTGGTATGTCATTCAAAATATCCATACCATGATCTTATTCAGTACCCATACTGTATTATGAGTTATTTATGAGTGGGTGACCATTTTCCCCTCTCTTTTTAATGTTTTCTAAAACCATGTTATATAGCCGTTATGCTGTAGAAATTTCGTCTCAAAATTTCTATCTCTTTCTCTAAAGAAATTATATTGTTTATTTATGTGAATACCCAGACTTATTTCATTTCCATGTGTGTTCATAAATATATAAATATGATATATTTGATTCTATAATTGACATACATATAACCCTCACTCCCTTTCCATGGGTTATAAATGACATAATGATCTTATTTTTAAGCTCTTTTTAAACGTCACGATTTGTCATGAAACCCATTTATTTGATTCCATTTGGGTTATTTATGAAATTTTTGATTATGATATATGTGGATCATATAAATTAAATAAATATTAAGGGTGCGCCCTGATATCACTCCAATGCATTGGGTAAATAATTAATCTCTAGAGATGACAAGTTTTACGATACCTTGGTGAATAACCTTGGTAATTTTTATGACACCTTGTGGATGGACCTTGGTGATATGTTCATGAATGTCTAAATGAAATTTTGTAGCCACATATTCAAGTTATGTTCCAAGTTCTTTTCATTATGATATGCCTATTCTTCCATTGCTCATGTCTTTATGTTTTTATTCAAGTTCTTATTGATATCACAAGTACATTGATTCCCTTGCTTACCCTTACTGGGCTTTCTGATCACCCTTTACTTTGAATGTATGTCTCCAGGTTATGAGATGCAGTAATTCTACTTAGGATGAACTTATGATGAAGCTTTAAAAGTGGTTTAGAAGAATGTTTTATGTTGTTTTCTTGTATTATATTCCTAATTTCCAAGACACTAGACTTTAAAGATCCTCTGTATGTAAAATGTAATGAAAAAATATGTATTAAAAAGGAAGGATGCTATAACTCTTTTGTCCGACAGCTCATTTATTGGAAAATTTATCTCACTGAAATCACAATGAAGAATCTGCTCGGAGGTATGTATATTCATTCTCGTGCATATGAGAATGTATAAGCATACCTTTGAGCAGATTCTTCATTGTGATTTTAGTGTGAGAAAGATGCAAGTAAATGATCTTCCGAACAAAAGAGTCCCCTTTTCATCAATGAATCATCTTCTTGCAACTATCACTGCCCGAAAACATTATGAAAAATGTGGTCCTAAAAATGCATATTCAAACTCATGCATACAAGATTAGATATGGATACGTAGAAGCATACTTTTTATAATGTTTTGAGTCCGTGATAGTTGAAAGAAGAAGATTCCTCGAGCAAAAGGAGTGTCGTCAATCCACTGGAAATTATGCCAAGTTATTACATGTTATTACAATTTATTAGAATTGACATTATTCTTAATTATTACTAATTGTTCCTAATTATTACTAATTATTCATAATTATTACTAATTATTACTAATTATTCCTAATTATTCCTAATTATTCCAATTTATTCCCATTTATTCCAATTTATTCCAATTTATTCCAATTTATTCCCAATTATTGCTATTTATTCCCAATTATTGCTATTTATTCTTATTTATTGCTAATTATTCCTATTTATTGCTAATTATCCCTAATTATTCCTAATTATTCGTATTTGTATCTAATAATTCGTATTTATTCCTAATTATTCATATTTATTTGTATTTATTTGTATTTATTGCTAATTATTACTAATTATTTCTATTTATCACTAATTATAGCTATTTATTACTAATTATTTCTATTTATTACTAATTATTGCTATTTATTACTAATTATTACTATTTATTACTAATTATTCCTAATTATTCCTAGTTATTCCTATTTATTACTAATTATTCCTATTTATTGCTAACTATTCATATTTATTGCTAATTATTCCTATTTATTGCTAATTATTACTATTTATTGCTAATTATTACTATTTATTGCTAATTATTAATATTTATTTCTATTTATTACTATTTAATCATATTTATTACTACTTATTCCTATTTATTACTAATTATTCCTATTTATTACTATTTATTCCTAATTATTCATATTTATTTCTAATTATTGCTATTTATTTCTAATTAATGCTATTTATTCCTAATTATCACTAATTATTCCTAATTGTTGCTAATTATTATTAATTATTGCTAATTATTCCTAATTATTGCTAATTATTCCTAATTATTGCTAATTATTCCTAATTATTGCTAATTATTCCTAATTATAGCTAATTATTCCTAATTATTCCTAAATATTGCTAATTGTTTCTAATTATTCCTATTTATTCCTAATTATTTCTAATTATTGCTATTTATATCTAATTATTTCTATTTATTTCTAATTATTTTTAATTATTTCTAATTATTTCTAATTATTCTTATTTATTCCTAATTATTCATATTTATTGCGAATTATTCCAATTTATTGCAAATTATTCTTATTTATTGTGAATTATTCCTATTTATTACGAATTATTACTATTTATTCCCATTTATTACTATTTATTCCCATTTATTAGAAATTATTCCCATTTATTAGAAATTATTGCGATTTATTAGGAATTTTTCCCATTTATTACTAATTATTGCTATTTATTACTAATTATTGCTATTTATTACCAATTATTCATAATTATTCCAAATTGTTCCTAATTATTCCAAATTATTGATATTTATTGATATTTATTGATAATTATTCTTATTTATTCCTAATTATTCCTATTTATTACTATTTATTCCTATTTATTCCTATTTATTCCAATTTATTACAATTTATTCCTATTTATTACTATTTATTCCAATTTGTTAATAATTATTCCTATTTATTACTAATTATTCCTATTTATTACTAATTATTTCTAATTATTTCAATTTATTCCTAATTATTGCAATTTATTCCTAATTATTCCTATTTATTGCTAATTATTCCTATTTATTGCTAATTATTCCTATTTATTACAAATTATTCCTAATTATTGCTAATTATTCCTAATTATTCCTAATTATTGCTAATTATTGCTAATTATTTCTAATTATTGCTAATTATTGCTAATTATTGCTAATTATTTCTAATTATTGCTAATTATTGCTAATTATTGTTAATCATTGCTAATCATTGCTAATCATTGCTAATGATTGCTAATTATTGCTAATTATTGCTAATTATTACTAATTATTGCTATTTATTGGTAATTATTGCTAATTATTGCTAATTATTGCTAATTATTGTGAATTATTTATATTTATTCCTAATTATTGTTATTTATTGCTATCTATTGCTATTTATTGCTATTTATTTCTATTTATTCCTAATTATTCCCAATTATTCCTAATTATTCATATTTATTACTAAATATTCCTATTTATTATAATTTATTCCTATTTATTACTAATTATTTCTATTTATTACTAATTATTCCTATTTATTACTAATTATTCCTATTTATTACTATTTATTCCTATTTATTGCTATTTATTCCTATTTATTGCTATTTATTCCTATTTATTGCTATTTATTCCTAATTATTGTTATTTATTCCTAATTATTGATATTTATTCCTAATATTGCTATTTATTCCTAATTATTGCTATTTATTCCTAATTATTGCTATTTATTCCTATTTATTGCTAATTATTGCTAATTATTGCTAATTATTCCTATTTATTACTAATTATTTTTATTTATTGCTAATTATTCCTATTTATATAATTATTACTATTTATGACAAATTATTCCTATTTATTACTAATTATTACTAATTATTACTATTTATTACTAATTATTACTAATTATTACTATTTATTACAAATTATTACTATTTATTTCTAATTATTAAAAATTAGTACTAATAATTTCAATTTATTATTGCAAATAAATACTGATAACAAAACAATTTAAATCTAATTTAATTACAACTAATAAAAAATTATTAAAATTAACATCCAAAAAATGAAATATACTAAATTAAAGAAAATATAAATACCTTTAAACTTGATCTCCTATTGATGTAGATGGCTTCACAACTTTTTTGTGAAAAAAACCAACTCACCCAAATTTTCTCTCTGAAAATTGAGTTTAGAGAGAGAGAGAGAGAGAGAGTAAGAAATGAAAGGTGGATTTGAAAAAACGGATGGGGGTATATATAAGTTAGATTAGTTGCGACGGGCAACCCGTCGCAAATAGTATTTTTTGCGACGGGTCCCGTCACAAAAACATTCGCCTACATTAATTACAATCAGCGGTTAAAAGAGTATTTGCGATGGGTCCCATCGTAAAAGGTACCTGCCGACACACTATTTGCGACGGGAGAACATCCCGTCACAAAAACCTATTTACCGCCGTCAGATATTTGCGATGGGTCCCATCGCAAATACCTGCGGACTAACGCATTATTTGCAATAGGGGAATACCCCCCGTTGCAAATAACCTTCCTGCGGTTTGCTGCGCAAACCGTGCCAAACCTTTTGCGATGGGACCCCAAATCTCGTCGCAAATTACCAAGTATTTGTGATGAGTAAAATTGTCTGTCGCAAATAACCTTTGGGACATATTATTTGCAACGAGATTAATTCCCGTCGCAAGAAGCTATTTTTCCTGTAGCGAAACAACACTTTCATAAGGGTAGAATTCAAAAGAATCATGGCTCTCACTATAGATAGTCCAACCTAATCATCCACAATCACCCACTCAACTCCATATATGTAACGTCCTGAAATTTTGAATAAATCTTGTTTCCTAATTTTGTGTGTTATTTTATTTTTCATACTCAACAAAACTGATTCATTTGATAACATGAGTATAATTAAAATGAGACAGTTGGGTTTTGACTATTATATGACCGTTAGTCAGTGTGACCGTTGGAAACTGAATTTTGCGACTATTGTCTCTAAATACAAGTGATCTTGGTTAATTAATATAGAAAGAAGATTTGATGGCCTCATCCAGTAGTCTTGGACTGATCGAAGCCCATATAACAGAACTTGGGAAGGAGGTAGCACCACTGGGCTTTGCTCTGGACCAAACCCAAGCTGAACTTCATCGTGTGAAGCTAGAACGGAATCGCCTTCACGAGAAGTTCAAACTGATAGAAATTACTACTCGTGCGATGTTGGCCGAGCCGCCCTCAGATTCTCTCACCTTAGCACACCTTACACTTAGGTCCTATGTTGTGGTTATAAGGGGCTATGTAAGGAGACCATAATCCTTTGTTATAAATAAAATTGTGTTTTCTTCTTATGGTGAAGTTTGGGAGTTTTCAAATGTTCGAATGAATATAGGATGTATTTTATTGATGTATTTTGAAAAAAGGATATTTTAAAATATTTATGTAAACCTTAAATAATTAATGATGTGTAATGATTTTCAAAAAATGGTCTTCTGCAAATGTGTTTAGTAAGAAATTTAGATTCTAATAAGATCAACTTAATTTTTGATGAATAGTAAATCATGAATAGTGATTTTATGCTTAGGATTAGTAATGTGACCAAATGGATTAGTAATCTCACTTAAAGAAAGTATTAATATAATTTAGGTACCTTGATTAAGTAGTGTGATTCAATAAAATAGGTAAATAACTGTTTCATTAATTATTAGTCAAGTATTAGTTTTTTTGGGTGAATAGTGTTTTTTAATTAAAAATTAAATTAAAAATATTTAGAAAATCATTTTTATAAAATGGACTTTATTTTTGAACTTATAGCATCGATATTATGTTAAGGTGATTTTTGGGGTTTTTTCTGAAAAAAATGAATTTTTGGTGAATAATGTTTTTATTTAAAAATTAAATTAAAAATATTTAGAAAATTATTTTTATAAAATGGTGGTTATTTTTGAATTCAGAGCATTGATATTATGTAAAGATAAATTTTTGGGAGTTTTCAGAAAATGTTGAATTTTCAGTGAATAATAAAAATACATTTTTAGGGTTTCGATATGTCTAATGACATCATGGTTGCATCATGATGATGTCATGAGATATTTTAAGGGATGGTCGACCAGAGAGGATGAATTATTGTATGAGGGGTCCCATGTGGCCAAAACCATGGGCAAATACCATGGGCAAGTCCATGGTTTTGCCAAAACCACTAGTGAGGTGTCCCTTGAAATTATTAATGTATCACCTCCCTTTCCCTATAAATACCCACCCTTTCCTCCTTTAGTTTTCACTCCCAACTCTCACCCAATGAAGCTATGGTCTCATTACCTCCCAAAGATTCCTCCCAAGGTGCCCCTAAGTCCTCAAGGTCCCAACATTCGAGTTTTAAGAGTTACGTTTTAAGGTAAGAGATCCTACCTCCCTCTTTCTTTCCAAGTACTCTCTTTTATGTCATTTCTTTTATGCTCCATGTTCTTATATTGGAGGATGTTCTTTTATATTCATCCTACTGTATTTTTCATGTTCATATGATGAGAGACCCCCTCTTTCTCTCATCATTTCATTTTAATAATGTTAAAGTGGCGCCGTTAGGCTGCCAAATTTTTAAGGGATTCATTCAACCTTCTTGTTTTCAAGATCTATTTTCATGTCAAGTATTTCATGTTCCTTTTTATTATGTTGGGGTATGATATCTAAATATATCATACTGATCTTTTATTTTCATATGATGAGAGACCCTATTTGATCTTTTCAATTCAATATTTTTAAGTTTTAAGTGGCGCTGTTAGGCTGCCGAATTTTTAAGGGATTCTTTCACCCTTCTCATTTTCAAGATCTATTTTCTTGTCAAGTCTTTCATGTTCATTTTTATTATGTTGGGGTATGATCTTTAAATCTATCATACTGATCTTTTATGATCATATGATGAGAGACCCTATTTTATCTCTTCAATTCGGTATTTTGAAGTTTAAAGTGGCACCGTTAGGCTGCCAAATTTTTAAGGGATTCTTTCACCCTTCTCGTTTTTAAGATCTATTTTGATGTCAAGTCTTTCATGTTCTTTTTTATTATGTTTGGGTATGATCTCTATATCTACCATAATGTTCATATGATTATAGACCCTATTTTATCTCATCAAATCAGTATTTTGAAGTTTTAAGTAACGCCATTAGGCTGCTGAATTTTCATAAGAGAAATCTTATTTTTGTCTTCCTTCCATGTTTTTCATTTCATATGGTATGTATTTCAAATTTCATTACCATGTTCTTATATCCTTTATGTTATTTCCCTCTACTATTTTATGGATTATCATGAGTGGGTGACCCATGTCCCCTCTCTTTTAAATATTTTCTAAAACCCTGCAACATAGCCGTTATGCTGTCGAATTTTCGTCTCAAAATGTCTCTATCTTTTACTCAAATTATTTTATTTTATTAAGTGAATACTCAAAGATATTTCTTCTAAAAGGGTATTTACATATATATCAAAACTTTCTATTTTAATTTTGAGATTTACATACGTGAAACCCACCTTCCTTTATCCGTGGGTTTAAAGTGAGATAAAGATCATGTCTTTAAAGCAGTTTTTAAAAAGTTATGATTATGAAATGAAACCCATTTCTTTTATGCTATATGGGTTATTTATGAAATGTTTGATGATGATATATGTGGATCACATGATAATAAAGACAAATTTAAGGGTGCGCCCTGATAGCGCTCCAATGCATTGGGTAAAGACTTAATCTCTAGAGACGAGCATTTTTTAACGACGCCTTGGTGAATAACCTTGGTAATTTTTAATGACACCTTGGGGATGGAACTTGGTGAAACGGAAATTATTGTCTATGTTAAATGTTGTAGACACATCTTCAAGTTATGAAATACGTTATTTTTATTATGATATGCCTCATGATTTCTTTCTCATGCCTTAAAGTTCTTTTTCATGACTTTATTGATGTATCTCAAGTTCACATGTTAAATGTTTCCCTTGTTTCCCTTACTGGGCCTTCTACTCACCCTTTCTTTTGATGTATGTCCTCAGGTTATGAGATGCAGTAATGAACCTAGGATGAAAATAAGGAGAATCCTTTCAAGTGTTTAAGAACAATGTTTTATGTTTTCATGTTTTGAGTTCCTGGTTTCCAAGACACTAAACCTTAAAGATCCTCGGTTTTGTATAATGTAATGAAAGTTTATGTGATAAAATGGTGGGATGTCATAGTTGGTATCAAAGTATGGTTTAGTTATTTGTGGAAATTAGGATATGAAAACTTTAGGAATAACCCTATAGAAAAGTTTAAATATAGGAAATATTCCTAGTATTTTAGTGAGTATTGAGTAAGTGGTTTATCAAGAAAATACATCCCTGTCTGGATACGAGCAGGTAGAGGTGGCTTTCGCACAGATGTACATAGGGGTAAAACTCCAAAACACAGCTTTTAGCTAGACTCGAATGGAAACTGGTACATGAAAACGGGCCTTTCTGCACTCTTGGTTAGGACACTCCCGGGGGAGATGCTTTGGTAAATTCATAAGCTTAGTATGAACCATTATTAAAGGAACAAAGATAAAATAAAATAAAGATTAACATAAGAATATATGATCATGGATAACCTAGATTGAAACCTAGGGGATCACAAGTTAGGGTATACTTTTATTCTACAAGTTTATCCATCCATGCTTTAAGTTTCCTTTTCATGATTATTGGCTAAGTATTTAAGCCCCCTAATTATACTTTCTTTTCTTAGTTAATGGCGGGAAATGGAAGAACATGTCCCAACAACCAATGTGATAGGAAATGTGACGATTAACCTATTAATGTGATAGAGATGGCGAGAGATCAAGTTGAACATATTGTTATTATTCCAAAACAGCCATCAAAAATCACAATTAATAATTGGTACCTAGTTGAATGCCCAAATTCATCAAGGAAGAAGAAGATGAAGTCTCAAGGATGTTCATATGATAAAGTTGATAAGGTAAAGAAGACCCAATTTCCTTTGTGCAAAAAGTGTGGAAAGAGGCACCAAGGGGAATGTAACAAAGGAACCAAGAGATGTGTTAAGTGCGGGGTGATAGGGCATAAAGTATCTAATTGCTTTAAAAAAATGGATAATGTGATGAATAGAGATAAGGTTCAATATAATGTACCTTATACTTTTCAATGTCGTAAATATGGAGAAGTTAGACATTATCCAAGGCAATTCTCTCTTGAAAGGGATGAGAAGCATGATGAGCATCAACAATATTCAAGGACAAGGGAACAATGAAATTCCTATGCTAAGATGGATCTTGATGACTAAAGTACATGTGACTTCTTCGCAATAATTGTCTATGTCATGTTTTTTTAGTTCATGCCCTATGAGCATATCTTTAATGTTTTCTAAGAACATCGAGTCACTACCTAAGATGGTTTTATATCATTAAGGAAAACATATATTGTTATGTACCACATGTTGATGTTCTGAAGCTATTCTTCTTGAAAAAAAAGATGATTAGGGGATTAAAGGATGATTATTATTTTGGAAGACGTTCACTATTTTGGGAACCCTATATGATCGAGGTAAATAGATTACTATGGTATTTTCTTTAAGGAATAAAGGTTGACTTATATTTTGAAGAATCGACGAATTTAAGGTCAACTTATGGTAATATAGGTTACTTAGGGAAATTATTAACCTATCTTGGGGAAAATATGTTTAGTTTAGATACTTTTGTTATAAGATGTTAAGAGTGGTTGATGTTGTTTGGAGATGAACGAAGAAGTTTATTTTGGAAGACTGTGTTATCAAATCCTTCTTGTATTTGGGTTTCAATCTTAGTTTGGTTTATTTTGAGGAATTTTAAGGATAGTTATTTATTGAATGATCTATGATGAACTTTGGGTAGTACTGTGGAATTTTGAAGATTTAAAAGTAGTTTCCCTTCCTATGAGGTTCTTTATTTTGGAAGAGTTTTTTTATCTTACCCTTTCTGTTTTTGGGATAATTTTTAAAGATAGAAGAAATAGATAGTTAATCTTTGGTGGATTATGTGATTCTCTAGAAGATGATTCTTGTGCTTTTTATGAGACCAAGTGTTTTTAATGCTCATCGTTTGGAGAAAAGATTAGTTTTGGTAGAAACTTATTAAGGGATGAAACTCTACTAGAAGGTAAAAATATTTCCTTATGTTTTTATTCTATGTAGTAAATGAATTCCTCAAAACTATGAAAAGGAATGTAAAACAAAAACATTGTCTGTTAACATTTCCTACTGGGAAATCAAATACCGTTTAACCCATCATAAGGTTGTGATTTTCTGGTTGTTAAATTTCTCCTAATCATGCTTTCTATCACTCTCCCTCAGAACGTGACCCTTTGTTTTTTCTTCAATGTCCATGTTTTCCTACATGGAATCCCAGTATGGGTTAACTCAGGTGGCCTTTGTACTTCCTTTTCTTTCTTTTAAAGTAATAGTGTTACTGAATCTTTTTCCGATGTGGGAATTTCAATGAAATTTCCAAGCCCAATTTTAAAAATTGCGAGGACGCAATTTCTTAAGGGGGTAAGAATGTAACGACCCGAAATTTTGAATAAATCTTGTTTCCTAATTTTTTGTGTTATTTTATTTTTCGTACTCAACAAAACTGTTTCATTTGATAACATGAGTATAATTAAAATAAGACAGCTGGGTTTTTACTATTATATGACTGTTATTCAGTATGACCGTTGGAAACTGAATGTTGCGACTATTGTATCTAAATACAAGTGATCTTGGTTAATTAATATAGAAAGAAGATTCGATGACCTCATCAAGTAGTCTTGGACCGATCGAAGCCCATATACCAGAACTTGGGAAGGAGGTAGCACCACTGGGCTTTGCTCTGGACCAAACCCAAGCCGAACTTCATCGTGTGAAGCTAGAACGGAATCGACTTCGCGAGAAGTTCAAACTGATAGAAATTACTACTCGTGCGATGTTGGCCGAGCCGCCCTCAGATTCTCTCACCTTATCACACCTTACACTTAGGTCCTATGCTGGGGTTATAAGGATCTATGTAAGGAGACCATAATCCTTTGTTATAAATAAAATTGTGTTTTCTTCTTATGGTGAAGTTTTGGAGTTTTCAAATGTTCTAATGAATATAGGATGTATTTTATTGATGTATTTTGAAAAAAGGATATTTTAAAATATTTATGTAAACCTTAAATAATTAATGATGTGTAATGATTTTCAAAAAATGGTCTTCTGCAAATGCGTTTAGTAAGAAATTTAGAGTCTAATAAGATCAACTTAATTTTTGATGAATAGTAAATTATGAATAGTGAATTTATGCTTAGGATTAGTAATGTGACCAAATGGATTAGTAATCTCACTTAAAGAAAGTATTAATATAATTTAGGCACCTTGATTAAGTAGTGTGATTCAATAAAATAGGTAAATATCTGTTTCATTAATTATTAGTCAAGTATTAGTTTTTTCAGGTGAATAGTGTTTTCTAATTAAAAATTAATTTAAAAATATTTAGAAAATTATTTTTATAAAATGGACTTTATTTTTGAACTTATAGCATCGATATTATGTTAAGGTAATTTTTGGGGGTTTTTCTGAAAAAAATGAATTTTCGGTGAATAGTGTTTTTAGTTAAAAATTAAATTAAAAATATTTAGAAAATTATTTTTATAAAATGGAGGTTATTTTTGAATTTAGAGCATTGATATTATGTCAGGATAAATTTTTGGGAGTTTTCGGAAAAAGTTGAATTTTCAGTGAATAGTAAAAATACTATTTTAGGGTTTCGGTATGTTTAATGACATCATGACTGCATCATGATGAATTCATGAGATATTTTAAGGGATGGTAGACTAAAGGGGGTGAATTATTTTATGAGGGGTCCAATGTGGCCAAAACCATGGGCAAATACCATGGGCAAGCCCATGGTTTTTCCAAAACCACTAGTGAGGTGTCCCTTGAAATTATTAAAGTATCACCTCCCTTTCCCTATAAATAACCACCCTTTACTCCTTTAGTTTTCACTCCAAAATCTCACCCAACAAATCTCTAGTCTCATTACTTACCAAAGAGTCCTCCCAAGGTGCCCCCAAGCCCTCAAGGTCCCAACCTTTGAGTTTTAAGAGTTACGTTTTAAGGTAAGGGATCCTACCTCCCTCTTTCTTTCCAAGTACTCTCTTTTATGTCATTTCTTTTATGCTCCATGTTATTATGTTGGAGGATGTTATTTTATATCTATCCTACTGTCTTTTTCAATTTAATATGATGAGATACCCCCTCTTTCTCTCATCATTTCATTTTAATAATGTTAAAGTCGCGCCGTTAGGCTGCCGAATTTTTAAGGGATTCTTTCACCCTTCTCGTTTTCAAGATCTATTTTCATGTCAAGTCTTTCATGTTCCTTTTTATTATGTTGGGGTATGATATCTAAATATATCATACTGATCTTTTATTTTAATATGATGAGATACCCTATTTTATCTCTTCAATTCAATATTTTGAAGTTTTAAGTGGCGCTGTTAGGCTGCCGAATTTCTAAGGGATTCTTTCACCCTTCTCGTTTTCAAGATCTATTTTTTTGTCAAGTATTTAATGTTAATTTTTATTATGTTGGGGTATGATCTCTAAATCTATCATACTGATATTTTATGTTCATATGATGAGAGAACCTATTTTATCTCTTCAATTCGGTATTTTGAAGTTTAAAGTGGTGCCGTTAGGCTGCCGAATTTTTAAGGGATTCTTTCACCCTTCTCATTTTCAAGATCTATTTTCATGTCAAGTATTTCATGTTCCTTTTTATTATGTTGGGGTATGATCTCTATATCTATCATAATGTTCATATGATGAGAGACCCTATTTGATCTCGTCAAATCGGTATTTTGAAGTTTTAAGTAATGCCGTTAGGCTGTCAAATTTTCATAAGAGAAATCTTATTTTTGTCTTCCTTTAATGTTATTCATTTCATATGGTATGTCTTTAAAATTTCATTACCATATTATTATATCCTTTATGTTCTTTCCTTCTACTATTTTATGGATCATCATGAGTGGTTGAACCATGTCCCCTCTCTTTTGAATATTTTCTAAAACCCTGCAACATAGCCGTTGAATTTTCGTCTCAAAATGTCTCTCTCTTTTACTAAAATTATTTTATTTTATTAAGTGAATACTCAAAGATCTTTCTTCTAAAGGGGTATTCACATATATATCAAAATGTTCTATTTTAATCCTGGTATTTTCAAACGTGAAACCCACCTTCCTTTTTCTGTGGGTTTAAAGTGACATAAAGATCATGTCTTTAAAGTAGTTTTTAAAAAGTTATGATTATGAAATGAAACCAATTTCTTTTATGATATATGGGTTATTTAGGAAATATTTTATGATGATATATGTGGCTCACATGATAATAAAGACAAATTTAAGGGTGCACCCTGATAGCGCTCCAATGTATTGGGTAAATACTTAATCTCTAGAGATGACCATTTTTTAACGACGCCTTGGTGAATAACCTTGGTAATTTTTAATGACACCTTGGGGATGGACCTTGGTGAAACAGAAATTATTGTCTATGTTAAATGTTGTAGACACATCTTCAAGTTATGAAATACGTTATTTTTATTATGATATGCATCATGATTTCTTTCTCATTCCTTAAAGTTCCTTTTCATGACTTTATTGATGTATCTCAAATTCACATGTTAAATGTTTCCCTTGTTTCCCTTACTGGGCCTTCTGCTCACCCTTTCTTTTGATGTATGTCTCTAGGTTATGAGATGTAGTAATGAACCTAGGATTAACATATGGATAAGCCTTTAAAGTTTTTAAAAAGAATGTTTTATGTTTTCATGTTTTGAGTTTCTGGTTTCCAAGAAACTAAACCTTAAAGATCATCGGTTTTGTATAATGTAATGAAAGTTTATGTGATAAAAAGGTGGGATGTCATAATATAATTGCTTCATCACTGCACTTTTTCTTTGTTGCCTTTATGGTATTTACCTTTACGAGGAGTCATGGTATTCTTATAATCACCATAGCTGGATCTATTCTATTGATGAGATTGATTTTTCTCTCCTCACCCCATCGAATCATATGATGTTTGCAATACCTGAAAAGTATCTCGAGAACCTCCCTAAGAGCACTGCGACAATAACACTGAAGATTTAACATCTTGTTGCAAATGCGACATGATTTCGGTGGTTCCATGCACTCTATCTTCATGTGGTCAAATAAAACACATTATAAATATCTAACTTGGGTCTTTAGTCATGGATAAAGGTTTACTAATCCATCCATTTGATTTTGATTCACGCTCCCACCTTATAAGTAGGTGTCTCTCTTTCTCTTACTCCCAACATTAGAGTTCCCACTATTTCTCAGGGGTATTAACATACTTCCTCCTCCCATATCTCCTGAGATGTCTCATTCAGCCACCATCTCTCTATTCACTATCTCTGTATAATCCATAATACATAGCACAACTATCTTTGAGTGAATCTTCTATGTCAGTCTCGATTCAAATATGCATGCCTTCAAGGACGCACTGGCAGCAACCTCAGGTGAAAAGTGTAATAAATTCATGAATTTAGCCACATACTCAGTAGTAGAGAGATTTTCCTACTTTATGATAAAGAAGGCCATCATCCTTTGAATCTTGAACGTGCGAGGATATAATTGTTTGTTGAATAATTCCTCAAAATTCTCCTAAACAAGGCCTTGATCCACTTTATCTTGTACAGATAGGTCTCAACACTGGTGTGCAAGATTCTTCAGAATATACGTCTCCATATTGACCTTTAGCTATACTGGTGTGCCGATGAAATAAAAGATACAATTCATCTTATTCAGCCACATCTCTTCCTTTTCTGGTTCAGAATCACCCCGGAATATGGGTGGATTCTACTTTTAGAACTGAACAAAATGATCCACTTGTCTTGGATCATCCATTAGGTTCCATGTGTCCATATCCTAAAACACCTGGACAATACTCTGAACCAGCTGTTGGTTCACCTGGGGCACAGGTGCAACCACATTCTCCACAGTTTCTTCAAATTGGTTTCTATGATGCCTACCTAGTGCCATTTTCTATATGAACAAAAAACACCATAAGTCTCACTCTCTAGCAGATGAAGGCTTAGAATTTCAAATTCTATCACATCAACTATCACACATATGCTTTCTAAGATCAACCTTTTCCACGTTCAAATATTTTTGAAAAATAATTACTTGATTTTAAAAATCAAACTATTTTCAAAATACCACAATCATGCTCTTTTCAAAATCTTTCATTTGAAAAAATTTTCATCATTTTTCAAAAAATTTCATATTGCACCAAATCATATATCATTACTCAAAATGTGATATGAAATCCTAGTGGGAATTCATTCCTCTAATGCATTTCATGCTCATCTCATTGGCTAAACCCATGACAATGAGATTCCTAACCTATAGGTGTCTCCAAAACACTTATGCACCAAACTCCCTAGTAACTTGAAGTTCAACATAAAAGGTTATCTATGTATTTTTATGATATACATTTCAAGTCCTGAAAATCCTATCCTTTCTATGATCCTAACTCAAGGAATAGAAAATAATGAATTCAACTCCCATACTGACATATTGATGACCACTTGTTGGTCAAGGAATGAAAAATCTGATACCATTTTTAATGTCCTGCCTCTTCTCATTGGATTGAGAGGGTGGTGAGATGTTACTAGGACTTAAGAGACATCCCCAAGACGCCAAAGGCTAACAATAAATGCTGAAGGGCTTCAATACATATGGGGTAATACTTACCCTTTAGGAATAAAACAACTAACCATACAAACAATAACTAAACAAACCACTATATGATTCATGATAATAATGAAAGAAAAATCAACATTTCATTTATCAAAATCATACTAAAATCAAATACCACATAGGAAGGCTACAATATCAAATTAAACAATAGAAGAATATAAACCTATAAGACTCGAAGACAACTATAACTCCAAATCTCCATAAGATCCATGCTCCAACTTCACGAAACATCCCAAGTATCACAAAGTAGTAATAAAGATGTGTGATAATTGACCTTTTCCCATGTCTTGGTAGATGACATCTATAAAATCACAAAAGTTCCAAATTATGGGTGAGTACTAAAACTCAGTAGGTTTTACCCAATGAATTCCCTAATCATGCCACCATGATAGAAAAGTTAGAAACATTTATATAAAACAATTTATCTAAAATAATTTCTAAAACAGTTTATAAATAAATATAAACAAGTTCCATGTCAACCTATTTTCCAACAGAATCCATTTTTTAAAGAAATCAACCAAACAATACTTTAAAACCATTTTAAAAATTCCATTTTGCATAAGAATTTCATTCCAAATATCCAAAACACCAACCATGCATGCATAATTATGATAGTTCCATACTCATGAACGGTTTTTCATTAGTCTACCAACTCATCAAAAGTTAATTATATCCCATGTTCCATTACACCTTTTTGCCCGAGCATAAGGTTATATTTCAACCAAGCCTCGTAAATGAAAATATAAACACACACACCAAGTATTCCCAAAACCCATGATAATAACAACATGAAAAACCATTTCAATGCCACACCATTTCAATAAAACAACCTATTGAAAATATTTTTCCATAAATCTAACCAAGATACCATTTTAAAATCATTTATCAAAGCACTTTCCATCACAATTTACCATGATTCCACAATTTTCCCAAGACCCATAAATAATCACTAAAGAGGATTTATAACCTGAATTTTACACCAATTTCACAATCAATTTTATGAAATTAAATAAATTTGAATCTAATATAATCAGTTCTATCAAGAGGAGTTGAGAGTGAAGCCACATACTTGAGAGTTTTGGAAAAAAATGATAAATGTCACAAAACCGAGTTGAATATCCACAAACCCACCTTATATATCTTAATATATCATAAATCAAGACAAATATAAACATATTTAGCATCCAAAACCTTATATCTACCCACAACAAGTGTATATCTAAGAATCCAAGTGAGAGGGCGAAGTAGATCTAAGAAAAACACCAATAACAATCACTTACTATGAGAAATCAAGTTATAATCACCAAGGGAAGCATTAGTATCACCTATTGGTCAATGAGAGAACCTTCCTTGAACTTTTAGAGAGAAAAATATTGATTTATGTCCATTTTGGGGAAAAAATGAGGCATTAAAACACAAGGCCGAACTAGATCAACTTTTTTAGGATCTAGTTTTTTAACTGCACACAGTTTAGTCACATGGTTAGGAAAACTGCGTGCTAACCATGCGCCATCCATTGAATTAAAGAAAACCCTCACATGGGAATATTTTATGGTCTCTAAACTGTGCACTAACCATGCTGAATCCACTGCCTAAAAAAGACATAATCCATCTTTCAAAGCGCATAGTTTCTACTGGTTAGTCGCATGATTTGGAGAAACCATGCACCACCCATGCACCTTATATTTTCCCCCTATCTCACTATGCACAATTTTTTGAAGGTGTTTCAAAATTTTCCCAAACCATTCACCAACCGTGAACCTATAGAAAATTCCCAAAACACTCAAAAAATTCTTAAACTCTCCCAAACTTTACCCATTTACTTTATATACTTAAAAATAATAATTAAAGGGTTACTTACCAGAAACCAGGGGTGCTAAAATTCCATCCATCTACCAATTTTGTTTTGTAGGGACCAATCATAATTCCATATTTACTTGAAATATTCCCAAGGAAATAAATCTGTTTTAACCAAAAATTACATTTGCTAAATTTCCCATATAACTTCTTTCTTTAATGGTTTGAAAAAAAATACTTAGATGTTTTTCATGATCCTAATAATTTTTTGAATAATCTATAATATCATCAATAAAAACAACCAAAAAATTATCCAAATATTCAAAAAATATCCTATTCATAAGATCCATAAATATAGCAGGAGAATTTGTCAAACCAAATGGAATAACCACAAACTCATAATTCCCACATATAGTAAGAAATATTGTTTTCAGAATTTCATCATCCTTCAACTTAACTAATAATATTCAGATCTCAATTCAAACTTCAAAAAATACCCATCTTCTTGATTCTGATCAAACAAGTCATCGATATGAGGCAAATGATACTTGTTTTTTTAATAGTGATGCTATTCAGTTTTCTACAATTAATGAAAAGTATCATGGAACCATATTTATTTTTAACAAAAAAAAACAACATCACCCCATGGTAAAGTACTAGGTTGAATAAAACCTTTATTAAGAAACTCCTATAACTTCATTTTTAATTCCAAAATTTTTACTTGATCCATTTGATAAGGGGATTTTTAAATTGGCTTAGAATGAGGAACTAAGTTAATGGTAAATTCAACTTCCCGATTAGGTATAACACTAGTAAACTCATCAGGAAAAACTTCTAGGTACTCATTTACTATTAGAACATCATTAATATAAACAATTCCCTTTTTCTCAATAATATATGCAAGATAAATTTCATTTCTATCTTTTAACAATTTCTCAATTTCTTGATATTTTATCAAAGGGATGGGTTCATTATTGTATAAAAACTGAAACTATTTCTAAAAAACAACTTCTTTAGATTTAAAATCTATCTTTTCATGGTAAAAAGAAAGCCAATCCATACCTATAATAACATCAAAATATACTAGGGAAAAAACATTAAGGTTTCGGGTAAAATCCTTCTTCATACAATGATAGAAAGATTTTTAAATTCTTTTTACATTAATATTTACACTAGGTGTTTTTATCATATGTTTTAGCTTCATTTATTGAGGTTTAATTTTCAATTTTCTATAACATTTCATAGAAATGAAAGAATGTGTAGACCCCGTATCGAACAATACATTGAAATAATTTTAATAAACAAACAAAGTACCTGATACCACTTTGTTTGATGGTCCAAACTCTTCTTAAGTCTTTGAAAAGGACTTGTCCACACCTTTCTACTTATAGTCCAGCTGATTCCTGTTATTCAGGTCCCTATTCAGATAATTATGTGCGTAATTCCCCATCTAACCACATTTAAAACATTTTACTGACTGTATATCATAATTGGTCTTACCACTACCATGATATTTTTCATTGAAATTATGAGCCATATATCCAAAATTATCACATCAGAAATAGTTATCAGACTTCAAAAGGCATTCACTTGTGTATTTTTAACTACAATTCTCACAAACCAAAAACTTAAATTTCTTACCATCAAACTTCTTTATTGGATTCTTCCCTTTTTCCTACCACCTCAAACTCTTTTTCTACTAGTTTTCAAAGAACAAGTTATCATTGAAAAAAATCCATTTCCACCTTCTATTCACATTGAACAAGTTTTTTATAAATTTTTAATTCATGATAAGACAATTCTCTTCAGTATTTTGGATTCAATACTAAGTAATTTTTTTTCTTTTACTATCAAGATCACGGTAAAATTTAAAGAGTACCTTGCCAATCGAGTGAATTTTTCTTCTTATGCATCCACCAAATCATCCTCCTACCTCAATTACAATATTGTTTCCATCCTAAGTCGAATCACCTTTGGAAAATATTTCTCTAGAAAATTATTTTTGAATTTATCCTATTACAAAGCATCAATATCCTCACTATCCTTGATTTTCTTAACCATCAACCACTACTGATCAACTTCAACTTTAATATGATAAATTGTAAGAGAAATTTTTTGATGTTTTGAATACCCCATGGCATAAAAAATATTTTATAGGGATTTAATCCACCCTTCTTCTACCACTAAGTCAGAAGATACACTAAAATATAGAGGGTGTTGCTTCATAAAATGTTCCACCATTGACATATTCCTCTATAGTTGATCTATATAATATCATGCATGGATTACACCTCCATTTATATCCTATTTCAACAAATAAATTACTTTCAAAAACTTATAGATTCAAATTACCACTATTTGAGGTTGCGAATTCAGAAGGATATCATCCTCTCGGTGTCTTCCTATATTATCTTCCATGTTTACTCTGTGAAAAACCATTCTGAAAAAACATATCTTAGACAAAAAAACATGGTAATATTTAAATTACTTATCATTTCAACTTAACCATAAAGTAAAGATAATTTATGGGTATTTTATTAACATTATAATAACCCCTAAATTTATCTAAACCTTGCTCTAATACTAACTATAAGGACCTTCCCTTAAACATTACATATTCTAGAGATTTTAGACTAGAATTCATTTTCTTTTATTCCCAAAGTTATTTTAGGTTTAGAGTTTTATATAATTAGGTCATAATTAATACATAATAACCCACAAGCATACAAAGTTGATACTACTAAACAATATCCATTTTTTCCATAATATAAAACTAAAAAAAATAAAACATGATTTCTTTTCTGTAAAAAATATTCTCAACATTCAACATGACTTCCTCCTTTATCTTACCCATCCTTATACCCTATGATTTTTTTTAAAATTAGGATGAACACAAAATCTCAGTAAGGGGAATAAAAATAAAGAAATAAACTATTGGTCTATAAATACATATAAACCCACAGAATCATTTTCACAAAGTTACACTTTTCACCCATAAATCATAAGCTCTTAAACTTACCTTATGAAATAATAATTTTCTTATAAAACTATAGATATAATACATAAATCATAAAGGTAACTTATGAAATCATTTTTATATCACTATTACATATAAAGTAGCTCTCCCGACTACATAGGGAGTAACCATCATAGTTACTCTTAGAATAACCATCGTACTATATTCCCATAATATTTTAGAAGAAACCTCATTGGTTAACTCCATATATTTACCTAATGAATTTAAGATATATAATGTGATCACCCACCCTAAGTTTATCATAGAACCAACCTTCATAATAAGAATTACCAAGAACCATAACATGATCATAACATATAAATCATTCATAAAAAGAACGGAAAATAATCTTTCAAGTTTGAATTCATTTTTATTTTTAAGAATCCACACAAAAATAAAAGGAAACATTTTATTCAGAAATAAACTTGTAAACTTGTAAATAAAACATCAGAAATAATGGAAGCAGGAAAATTTTCTCATTTTATATAAGTTAAAAAACATTTCTTTAATAAAAATAATTATAACTTGAAAAGAGGAATTTTTTAAAAATAAATTCCATTACCTCAGGTTTGAATTCCTTTAAATGTCTTCAAATATCATGTATAATGGTTTAAATAAGGTTATTAATTTATTATAGAAATATATTCATTATTATTATATCATATATGGTCCTCTTATATCATCTTATCACCCATTTGTTAATAATATTTCATTATTATTTTTGTTTTAGGTGTTAACTATTTTGACATGAATGTCCTGGTTATTTTTCATTAGATATAGATCCATCACATAAAAAATTATATTAATGTCATAAATATCATTATTAATAATTTAATATAGTTTTATAACCATTATTTAATGTTTAATATGGAAAATGAATCACATCGCATCATGGAGATGGAAGGCCATACATACGCACGAGTGACAATATCATTCCATTAATGGGTGAAATGGTAAGAAGGTGGATGATATAATGAATATACATAATTTATATAATTTCATAATTATCATATATATATATATATATCCATTATTTTAATCATTATAACCATCTAAGTAAAGTGGTGGTGAAAAGAAAATCGCACCATGACGTGGAGATGATATGCTGTACTTACGCACGTGTGATGCTTTTATTTTTTATAGGATGGATAAAAGTTATAATATAGTTGTACCATAATAATAAAAAATATTATTAGATATATTATTATATACTTATTAATTTATCATGGAAACGATAATTGTAGAGGAATTTGAAGAATAAATAAACTTGAAAGCATCAGTAAATATGATTACCTCTTCTCCAATAGACTTCCTTTAGATATCTTCTTAAGGGATCTAGGGTTGGTCTTTTGGAAGGACCAAAACCTCAAGAACTTAACTAAGTATGTTTATAAGGTAAATGGATAGATTTTGGTCCATATATAAGGTCCAAGGTGGTGAAATGAAATGAAGGAAAGTGCGCCCTTTTATAATTGAGGTGAGGGGCACTTTTGGAAATTTCAAAATATTTAATTATAATAAATTAATTTTCTATCCAAATACCAAAAAATGGACATGGATTTGAATATGATATAAGATAAGGTTTTAATATCCATATAATATAAAACTAAGACATGTTTTGGTATTATTTTGAACCTTATCATTTTAATTAACCTTAGTTAACCTATTTTAATTTCAATTATGGTAACAATTTATTTAATAGTAAAAGGTGGTAATTTTTACTTATAAAATGTCAATTGAACCATAAATGAATAATTTATGAAATTTAAGACCAAATAATAATTAAATTTTATTTATAAATATTTTTTTATTTTTAAAAAATTTTATAAAATATTATTTTGATAAAATATCATTTGTGTCAATTTTGATACTATTCATTACTTTGACCTTAAGAAAATAAAGAAAATAATATAACTTCAAAAAAAATTAATACACCCCTAATATTCTATAATCATCCAAAAAAATTCATGTATCACCATAATTAATTCAAATTATATTTATTTTAATATTTTTAATATCATTTATTTGATTGTTTCATTAATAAAATAATTACCACATCATCGATGTGTAATTATTTAAAGTAATTATTTTTTCACTAAAAATTAAAAATAAAATATCATTATGTTGATAAATATTTTATATTTCAAAATAATATCTATAGTCTAATAAATCTTCTGAATAACACCATATTAAAAATATGAATGTGACATCTTTGTCTTTTTTTTAAATAAATATAATAACCTCACCTATATAGACCCAAAAGTCATAAATAAATTTATATAATTAAAATAAGTTTATTAAGTTCAAAATGGATACTTAGATTCATTCATAAACTACGTTTGTCCCCATGTGTACTCATAAGAGATATCTAAGACAAAGAAAGTGTCATTTTGTAATTTTATTTAATTAAAATAATATCAAAGTCATTTTCATGGAAAATTGTCCATTATATAACTCAAATTCAAACCTTAGGTGTTAAGGTTTGAATAAAAATCATACAATAAAATTTATACAAGTGTTAGAGTAATCGTATAGTCTTTATCTTGTTATTTTTTACCCTTAATTACTTGATTTTCCTTTATTGCGGTAATAAAAATTTACCAAAGTTACTATTCATATTGACAAAAAATAAAAGGTAACTATTTAGTAAATTTGGAAATTATGATTTAAAATATGGAATTAATTTTTCAAAATTCAAAACACATAAGTGAAATAATTTAATTTAAAATTAAACTGATAAAATGCACATAAAAAAAGTTTTTCGAAAAAATGTTTCTTTTTTTAAAAAATATAAAATATTTTTATAATAAATTCAAGTATAAAACCATTAAAAACCATAATTAGATTAATATAAATAAAAATTAACTAATTATAACTTAAAAATAATCCAAATCATAATTTTACCTTGTAAATAAAATATAGTTTTCAATAAAACTAGTATTTTTTACTATTCATTAAAAAATCAATATTTTTAGAAAATTATGAAAAATTCATTGTAAGATAATTTTGATATTTTGAATTCAAAAATGAAATTATTTTTATCAAATTAAAATTCAATAACTTTAAAATTAAACTTTTAAATATTATTATAATGTGACTAAAAATTAAAAGATTTATTCTATCATTACCAAGGTTGTTACATTGTACCTAGAATTTACTGAGAAATCTAGCCATAATCAGTTCCATTTATCCAATGAAATGAAAGAGTCAAAAGAACATATAAAAGTCAACCCATCTTGTCTGAATACCCTTCTCACATGAGGGTTATCTCCCAATAACCTTTGGTGGGCATCCATGCTATATGACTTTCTCTACATTGCTTCTCAAGTGTAACTCGCAAGGAGTCCATCCATTAAAGCAGAAAATAAATTTAGTTAGATCATTGTATAGCCTATGTTATCTCAGAATTATCAGGATAATGTTAAGATATTGGTCATGATCATCTCTAGAATGGGAATATATTAAGATGTCATCAATGACTACCATCACAACCCAACCATTACAAATGCTACTTATCACCCATTCTTGACTTGTGGAAATGAAAACCATGAAATTCACCAAAGGCTCCATTGATAGGTGTGTATCACTATTCCAAATCCTTTCTCCTTTAAAATTAGACTATAATTTCATTTAGCCAACTCATGGAACCATGCCTCCTAACAATGTGTGTATAGGTCCAACCATGGGTCAACCACCTCACGATGCTCAATTTATTTACAGGATAGCACTCATTTTCCATTCCTAGCCTGAGCATGTAAAACTTCCCTCAAAATACCTTTAGTTAAATCCTAATACATTCCTATTATATCCAAACTAAGTACCTGATACGATTTCCAACCAATCACATCCAACTTTATGTAGACAAGACCAATGAAACAACCTGCAATCAACTCTTCATTGAAATATTCAGATATGAAATTCACCACATCATCAATACTTGATAATGATGTATTTACCACTTGAGACATCCCATGTTCAATAAAAAATGCTTACCAAAGTCCAATATAGACACTCAATGTGCATTAATGGTTGTAAAATCAACCAACCATTCTACCATTGTGCAGCCCTGTAAGCACCGATGCACAACTAACCCATCATAATCCTAGATCACTTATGCACCATAAGCCTAAATCTAGTATCCAGACTTGATCTGAACTCATACTTGACTCTAAAACTAAAAATCACCCTCTAAACTAGGAAGTTTGAACGCACCCATTCACTGAATTCCGGAAGCCGTTCCGACTATTCCCAAATAGTCCTCTATGGCCACATTACCTTTACCCTAAAGGACACATTTTCCATGAACAATGAGACACTCCATACCTTAGGGGTTTTCTAGTCATCACCTTATTGAGATTGAAAACTCATCCCATAGAACACACTCCAATCACCACTAAACACAATTTCTGGACGTGCCTAACACACTTGTTCCAAGATCCTAAGAAAAAGACAAAAAAACCAGCCTATTGTAAGTATAACTAGAACATGATCATCCTTAGATTCACACATGATGATCCTACCAATACATGCTCACGCATGTAACCATCATTGGGTGAAAAATTTAAAGCTAAACGAGATCATATGTGTTACAAAACTCAATCCTTTTACAATGTTATCCTGATTATTGTGATAACTCAGCCTCTACTACCAATAAAGGCTACAATGCTCACAATAGATCTTAGTTCCCTAGTCAGTCTATTCTGGAGATAACCCATGGACATATCCTTCACATACTAACAACCCCAAACTACATATGCTTCACTACAACATTTCTTAACTCTATAAGAACCACGAGTAACAACACGTACTACCTTGATAACACATCAACACAACATGCACACCATTATCTTTTAATTCACCAACCCAATGACACTACACATTCTAGGAATGTGATAAACTATTGTAAAGATTAAAATAGATCCGTATTACCCCATATGGATATCACCCAGTTGACAACCCTTCGAGTAATCTATTAGGAAAATAGGAAAGGTCACACAATCAACAAAGTGACCAACCATAACCTATGAATGTCTAACCTGCTGAAATTGAGAATTACATGATACCCCTATCCCTAACCAAGTTAAAATTATTAAAAAACCACTCATCTATCTATAAGTGTCATTTTACCACTAAGATTCCTACCTGAGTCAAACAAAACCAAAATGACACCTCGCATGGAACTCTACCCAAAAACTCACCCACACTTTTACCTCTAATGATACTAAAACAACCAGGATACCCCCTAACTTACCACAAATCATTGAATATAAAACAAGGATCACACCTAAAAGGTCTCTAGGATCACTTAACTAACCTCTAGGACCAACGTAATAGAAAAATTCAATATAGAAGCACAAACAACACCTGCTTTCCCATCCAAGGTAACCCTTAAGGCAACATTAAAACCAATCCCATACACAAGGTTCCATGCTATAAACACCAATAAAAGGTTTTATTTCATTTTTTAAATTGATTCAAATTTATTATAAACATTAAATAGGATTATATTAAATTAAATTTCAAGTACCGATTATAGATGAAAAAACATAATTTCCCTTTTATTTAGATAAAGTCTCATAGAAAACTAGAAAATTATCTCATAATCTCATTATAACCATTAATTTATCTAAAAGTTCTCACAACTAAGATCAATTAATGAAAATTAAAATCAAAATATATAAAGGAAAACACCCTTTAGGTTGTAACTGACATTTTAATTAACTAAATCCTCATAACAACAAGATAGAAAACTAAAACAAGGTTTTTATTATATTAAGGGAATCATAGGATGCCATCATGAATTTATACAAAACATTCTATAAGTTTCTGCTGAAACTTTAAATAAACATCCCTATTTATCATAAACATACCCCCAAGGGGTTAATTACCAAGTAATATAAGGGTAGAGTTGACCTACGAGGGTCCCTTCATGCCAATCTAGGTTCAATTATATAGGAATATATTCCAAATTTATGGTTTCAATGATCTATAAATTAAATTGCCATCCCATTTAATTGAAACCCATAATAGTTAAATTATTAAAATTTCAAAACAAACTTAGCGGGGTTATCTCATAGGAATAAATTTCTAAAACTCACCTACAAGGGTCAGGAAAAGAATATAATGATTCTGTTATATGGGTCATCATTACCAAGTTATATAGGTACAAGCCTTTACAAGTTGTAGTTAATACACCATTTAACAAACATCCATAAGAAATGAATTGAGTTTCCCCCAAAAAAATCCAACTCATTTCCATTCTCAATATTCAATTCAGGTTAATTTGTTAGCTAATTTAAATCCATTTCATAATGCTTTTTAGGCTGGGAAAATATAATTCCACCATCAAGATAATGTGGGAAAACACTATCTAGGTCGATGTAGACACTTTATTCAACCAAACTTATAACATAAATATAATATAGAAAGCTATCTCATCAACAGATAATATAGGTAGACATGGATATAATCACATGATCATTATATATAAATAAGCATGAAAAATAATCACACAAGTATGGTATACAAATAAGAATTCTAATGACATGTAGATCTTATGTTCTTGAAATAATGCATGAATACATATACATTCTTTCCATATCATGAAAAGAGATAATTCCCAGAAATCAATAACTAATGAAAATATAACAATCACTCAAGCTGAAATGGTAATAAACTATAATAACAAATAGAATAAAAAATAGTACCATATCTGACAACTTGATCTTTTCCCCATGCATGGGTTGGCTATTTCTAGACATGAGCTATTTGACAAGTTTTGAAACATCCACAGACTCATGTCTACCAACTCTAGATAGTAATAAAAGGAAAATAAAGCCTTTGATACCACTTTTTGATGTCTTGAGACTGATTTCATTATAAGTAACCTAACCTAGTGGCCACATAGACTCAAGTGTGCCTCCCCGTAAGCTAGAGGTTGCCGACTAGCAGCGAGGGTCTCATGATGGTATGGATAGGAGAATATACCCTCTAGATTATTACCAAATTCAATATAGAAATAAATAAAATGAAATTAAATGACAGAATATAATAATGTTTTCAATCAATAAAATAACTGATATCCCGACAAGTGCTGATAAAACCGACCATGCATGAACATGCTGAGCCATAAATACAAGGGAGTCAATATACATTAGGTAATATATATAATAGGGATAGATTAAAAAATGAATGAATAAATAAAGTACTCAAACTTTGGAAGGAATCTTGATTAAATGCTCAACTTCTACTCCAATACCAACTCCTATCCCAAGAGATAAAACAACAAAGAAGCATAATCCAAGTAATAACATATAGTTAGGAGATTTATCTGGGTACTAATCCATGATCTAAACAGGATGTGAGTAAAAATTAGTAGGCCACCACAAATGGTGTCTAATGAAAATCCCATATATGAATATAAAATTTAAATTATGTTGGTATAATAAATAAGGGTAGAAAATAAATGATGTAAAAATAAACCATGTTGATCTCAGGTTCCTCATGGGACACCTGGCTAATGATACCAACTTCGACCTAAGCCAGAATGTCTGAACCATATTCCATAATGATTTCATTTTTAAAATAAGGGAATCATCCTAAGAATATAACCAAGGGGGTGGGGAGTATCATGTATAATAGTTCCTAATAAATTATGAGGAGAACCATGTCCAATAGTTTCAAATAAACGATGATGAGTTCTATGTACAACATCCTCAACTTAGGGATCATGGAGCATCATGTCCAAAAATTACCAATAATTGATGAGGAGCACCGTGTCTAACAATTTCAAATAAAAGATGAGGATCACTATGTATAAAAATTTTAAATAATATATGAGGAGTTCCATGTCCAACACTACTTAACCATTCATAATTCATTCAATTTAATGTACCTTATGATCCCATCTAAGACATTTTGTATCAGAACCCAAGTATCACTCATGGAATACTATTAAAAAAATAGACACCTTATATTTAATGATTAAACATTGATCATGAGAAAATATATATTCCAATTTACAATTCAACCATACCTTTAATCATTTCATTTATAAGATCCCAAAAGGCCAAGTGACATGGTCACACCATTCACATTTCATCAATTCCCATTTAAAAATTTCAATTCAATCTAATCCATAACTTTTTCATTTACCAATAAAAAGGGTCAAATTGGGGATTTATACCATTAATCAATTTAATTTCAATATTAAGGGCAAGTGATGGTATTTAACCATTTAACAACCCATTTAATTCAATCACCACTTCCATTAGAAATTGGATAGCTCAAAACACACAAGGGGTAGTTTATTCACAAGGTAAGAATTATAATTATAAAAATTTAAATGAACCCACCTTAAATGGGGGTTTGGGTTGAGTTAGTGAACCTCCAACCATGTCAAGAGGTCAATGAAAAATCATCGTCAAGGTAAGGATAAGGAGTCATTTCATTTAATAATTTAATCATGGACAAAGAGTGAATCTATTCCATTTAAAAATTAAATTAAATATACTCAGTTAATCTTTAAAATTTTTAAATGTAAATAAGTGAAAAGTAAAATTATCACACCATTTATTAATCCATTTAGTTCAAATTAATATTCCCCCTTTTAAGAGTCAACCCAAATACACCCAAGTGGTGTTTTGGTTAATTATAAGTAATGGACAATGAGGGAAAACAAATAAGACACACCCTAAGGGGTGATCCAAGATGAGTTCGCAACCCTCACAAAATTTCAACGAGTCTAAAAGGTATCTAATTCATGGTTGAGACCATTATTTAAAGGAGTAACACAATTTATGAGAAACTCACATAAAGTACAACATGAAGCACAATGACAAAAAATCTTAAACACTAGGACTTTTAGGAAAAAGTATTTGACCACCTATATCATGATTAGGGAGATTCACTCATCCATTATTAGCCTTTTATGTGAGACAAAATGAGAATAAATGAATAACTGGATGAATGACCTAAAAATAAGTCATATTATCTTTCACAATGATAACTCTGAAAATAACGAAAAGAGGTAGGAGGAATTATAGAATTACATCTAGGCATACAACACATATGATCATGATCAGATCATACCATGAATGAGTGTGAATTATACCAAGGGAGCGGATAAGGGATAGGAGAACGCGGGAGAGATGTTGGGAATAAATGGGTAAGGAAATGGGGTAAAAAACATTTAATTTTGGAGGGGAAAAAAGGCATTTTACCCTTTTAATGAGGCACATGGTTAGGCCACACCATTAGAAAAACTTTGTTCTAATCATGTACACTCACTGTCCCAAGAACCACTCTACCACATGGTTACTGATCATGATTTATAGAACCGTTCACTGGCCATGTAGTGCTACTGTACTAAGCATAACCATCTCAAATGGGGGGTGCACACAGTTAGAAAAGACGTGCACCAACTGTATGGATCCCTTTGCACCTCTTCACCAAACTAAATGGTTGGATGAGATACCTCGCATGGTTAAACTAGTCATGTGACTATACAAATAGTCCACATGGTTTGGGAGGCACAGTTAGCACAAACCATGTGCCCCAATCTGTTTCTATAAAAATTGTTTTTTCAAATACCAATGCTCCCAAAACTCCTGAAAACTCTCGAGACAACTATCGAGCCTTAAACCTCATCAAAAAACAACACGTTAAATTTTTACTACTCTATAAATTTCTTTTTAAATCATGGTTTGTGATTTTTCCCATCCACCAAATGAAAAACTCAAATTCCTTTGAAAATTTCAACCCGACTAAAACATGATATCTTACAGAATATATAAAGTAAGTATTAGTTTTTCTCTCATGCACACATAACTCATTATCCAAATCCTGTTAATCTATTATTTTATTTCCTTATTTATATTTTTTTTCCATTCAGTATATTTATGTTTACATATATGTGTGTGAGTTTTCTTATGTGTATAAAATATGACATTGTGTAGGGAGTATGGTAAAATGTCTACCTACTTTTAGTACACATAGTCATGGGAATGGAACTTATGAAGGTTTTATTTCTATTGAGTGCTATGTTGAACTTTTAATGGACAAAGCATCCTTCTTCCATTGGATTTATTAGAATAATAGGTGGTATAAGGGGTTTCTTCCCAATAATAATGAGACATAAAAATGTTTTAAATTATGAGGACTTTTTACAATGTTTTAGTGGCTATGGGTTGGTGGGTAAAAAAATTTAAATATTCAAGGCTAAAAGGAGGAGTTAAGAGACTTAAATAAAATGCATGAATATTGAAGTAAAAACATAGAGAATATACCTTAGTCAATTCACCTTACAAATGTAAAATACCACACCCCCATTTTTAATGACATGAGAAATGAGTAAAATAATGAATTAAATAAAGGAATTCATCCGAATTCATCCATTTTATTATTTTTTCAAATTTTTTGTTATTTTTTGGAAGTTGAGATTACAAATAAATATAATGAATAAATCAAAAATCCATACAATTAAGCACAATGAAGAATTCAATCTCATCTCTATTTTTCGCATTTTATATTTTTTTTTATTTTTTTTATTTTTAAGGGGAAAAAGATGATATGAAAGAATTATAATGAATAATCACTCATGATAATTTCTCTCCATTTCCCAAAATAATGACACACAACTCACACCACCTTGTAATGAATTAATTCCTAAAGAACACACACAAAATCCTCTCCCCCACACTCAAATTAAAAATATTAAGGCAAAAATATTAATAGTGAAGGTAAGTAAGGAAAAATAAACTTTAAATGTGGCTTTAACCTACAAAAAAATTCAAAACTTCTAAGGGATAAATAAGGGTAGTTGTAAATATAGGTTTCAAGTTTAAAATGCGACTAGCCAAAAAAGTTCCTTAATCATATTAAAAACATTTCATGAAATCTGATGCTTTGAAAGGAAAAAAATCACAAGTTCTAGTTTGCACACAAAACCCATGTTTCTCTCAAAAAATTGATGGTGTTAGGAAGAATATATCAAAATGTCTCAAAATGCCTCACATGAATAGAAAAATAATTCTATTCAATGTTTCATGGCCATGGATTTCAAAAATTGGTTAAATATAATTTTTTTTGAAAATAAAATTCCATGAAAAGTTCCCACATTGAGAATCATTTAAAATACATTTCTATATAAATTAAGATAACTTTCTCAAAAAAAATTCATTAGTGAAATTTGATAGAAAATATTCATTGAAGCTTAAAGTTCCTAAAAATAAAAAAAAACAAAAAAAAAAAACACATAAAAATATTAAATATATTGGAACACCCATATACTTAAATTTAACTACCCTTTGTAACTCCCCAATATTTAAGAATATGTTTTCTTTTAAATAAAAATTGTATCAATAACTTGTTTTACACGCAACAATGAAAACAAAAAATTATAGGCCTTTGTAAGGTATATGTAGAATTGGAATTTATAAATAGTGGTAATGAAATTATGATATATATATAGATATATAAAGAGAAAAACAAATTAAAGTTCACTTTAAGTAAACTAGTGTAACTAAGAAACTCATAAAATATTTTTTTTTATAAAATTTAATTTTTTTAAGTAAAATATATTTTGGTATGAATAAAGTATTAACACTAGTTTAATTGGTAATTTATAGGAAATAATAAGAAGAATAGGTAATACGATAAAAGTCATTTCCCTATAAAAATAGTTTTTAGCTATATTTTATGTTTTTAATTAAAAATAAAATTTATAAATTTTAGGATGTTAATTTGATAAAATTAACTTTATTTTTAGATTTACTATGGAAATATTAACTTAATATATATATATATATTTTTATTTTATAAAAAATTATTTTTTAGGTGAATAATACAATATACTGATACTACATATTTTATGCCATTATTAGTATATAAATATGTCTTAAAATTTTATAAAATAATTTTCTCGAAAAAATATATATTTTATTTTAAGATTATACCTTTTAAAATATTTATTATAGTTTATAAATTTATATTTAATATTTTATAACATAATTAATATTTTTTCTTAATTTTTTAATACATTGTACATTTATTATATTAAAATTAATTTTTAAAAATTTTAGAAATTGAATCAGAAGAAATGGATTTAAAATTTATAATCAGTGTGTCAAAATTATCTAATAATCACAAATTTATTTTTAGAAATAAATATTAAGTTACCGTAGGTAAAAACAAGTTACCATGGTAAAATCTTAAATGAAAAAAGTAATAACTCATGAAGTAAAGGGATTGAAACATGTTAAAAACATTTTTATAATTGAGTTTTGAGAGATTATAAATATTATTTAATTCTCAAATCAATAATTTTCTATTTTTGGAGCCACTTGACATTTTTAACATGTACTCCCTTTATATTTAGTTGAAATATTTACAAAAATACCATTCTAACCACTAATAAATGGGGCCTCTCACCACCCATTCAATATCACTATAATAACTCAGTTTACTCATGAAAATCAACAATATTTACTTCCCCTAGCATCATATTTCACTCCCATAAGCTTATGGTCACAATAGATTATCCTATTCCCATCCTTTCCGAGGAATCCTCTAAGAGAAACTCAAGGTTCTCAACATATGTTCAATATTTCTGCTAACATATTTTCATTTTATACATACATTTAAAATTTATTTTTCAAAATATTATATGATAGTTTAAATATTTTTAGTATAATTAATGTTTAATATTTTAATAATAAACATTATCCTTCTCTCCCCACCCCCTTAAGATAATTGAAAATGTCAGTCGTGTGTATGTACAGACTACCACCACCACGACATAAATTTTTTTGTTTTACTTAATCACCTCACAAGGATACTAATGATAAGGAATTTAATATATAATTATGACATTTAAATTTTTTTTTAGGTTCTGAAAATTATAAATCATATTACTGCATTCTCTTTTTCTATGGGAAATGAAATAATCATTCATGCGTATGTGCGGACTACCACACTACTGCCCCCATTGAATGATATATTCTTTTTTTACTAACCCATTAACGGATGGTTATAAATTATAATTTATGAGTATATATGATATATACGATTAATAAATATCATGAATATTATTCTTGATATATAATACAAAAATTAATGATCATTATTAGGTAATCATCAATATTGATAAATAACCTGAAACTAATTCAACACTGATTTTGTATTCAAAAAAAATAAAATACTCTCATATAATGGGATTATAAAATTATAGGTAATTATAAAAAAATAAAATACAATAGATTATATGGCCTAGTATTATAAACTTGGTATTGAATAATGAGTACCAAAATCAACATTATAAAACAAGCACAAAAAAATTAAAGTTACTAACACCCAATGGAAAAAATTATCGCTAAATCAATAGTATATTCATAATAAATTATTATAAATTAATTATATAAAATGGAAATGTAAATAAATAAGGTTATGAAATATATTATTAAGATTATTTTATTTTTTTTATAGGAGGTTAGGGCACTTTCGACTAAGTATAAATAAAGGTAAGGGGTTCTTTATCTCAAATTTAATTTCTTGAGATAATTTTCATTTTGTGCACCATGAAATATTTGATATGGTGAGTTGACTAATTAATGAATAATTTTTACCATATTCATTTAATTCATGTGGTTTTAAGAGCTATACCATGTTCCTTATTTAAATGGGTTTTATTCTAAGGATCCTAAGTTTATAAGGGGTTTTCATGGCTCAAATCTTTTCTTTCAGTAATAATAAATCCTATTTAAATATTTATCTATTATAAAATATGATGATGTTAATTTTTTTTAATTTTTTTGTGAAATCATGCTTCACACCAAATTCTTTCTCCTTGACGATTCTATTGTTTCATAAAAAATACATTTTGTTAAGATTAATTCGCATTTATTTTAATGGTTTTTCCTTCCATATCCATGTTTTTACTTCCCACCAATGTTATCATTTCCCAAGTGTATTTTAATTTTAACGATGTGAGTTTTCAATAAAGGCATTTTATTTAAAATATTTTTCCTTATAATGATCTTATATTCTTCCCTTACACTTCACATTTTGAAATATTTTTTATTTCTTGTCAACATATATTTATTGGAATTTTCTCTTAAGTAATGTATTATGAATTTTTCTATTCACCTTTAAGAAAATGGTTTTTGTAAAGTTACTTGAAATTAGAATATTTTTAAGATGATATTAAGAAATGATTTTTAAGATTTTTTTGTATCTTCTATTAAATTTAAAAGAATTATTCTCCAATGGAGTAATGGATCATAAATAAACCTATATAATTTTTTTTAAATACTCATTTTGGGAGAATATGTTTTTTTGTATCAAATAATCATATTTTTTAATGTGATACCATTTGGAAAAGTTTTAAAATAAACTTTATTCTCATGGGATATTTATGATAAGATGAATGATTTTATTTTAAGTGGAACTCATATATATGTATAATGATGGGTGGGTTCTTATATCTCCATCCAGTGGATTTTTTTTGTATCCCATGAGATAATGATGTTGTGCGTGGTTATAATTGTATATTATCTATGCCCATAAGGCTGTGTATGAGAATAATTGTGGGTTTTGGTTTTATTTGTTCCTGGTTATGATGGATATAAATCGTGTTTTTCATTATGGTAGTGTGATTTCCCATTGACCGATCACAACATTGATGTTTAAGTTTAGAGGCTTTGTGGTTTTAGTGATTGATCTCAATGAAGTGGACACTATTGAAAGTTTTTGGTTATCTTATCTTGCGATGAAGATGACGATGATGATTGAACTGATGATGGTGGAAGGTAGTGACATGACCCACATCTTGGTTCAAGGTCTCATTATGATGGATGATGGTTTTTGGATTGAGGTGGGTAAGATCGTGGATTGAGGTGGATAATTGGAAGTTTTTCTAAATTTTGATTTTTGAAATTTGAATGTTAAATTTTTTAATTTTGAATGTGGTGTGTAGTGGTTTATGTGGATGTGGGGTATTCAGGAACAACTATCTCTTTTTGAATGGTTCCCACTTAACCAAAAAGTGGCTATTTGGATAATACAAAAAAATGATTATAGAGTGCTATGATCACAAGTTTCTTTATGGGTATAATTGTAGTTTATCTATGCTCATAATGTTTTGTATGAGTATAATAGTTGTTAAGATATACTCATAAGGTTGTACATGGGTATAACTATAGTTAATCTATGTTAACAAGGTTTCTTGTGGGTATAATGTGGTTAAGATATGCTCACAAGTCTGTGCATGGACATAATTTTGGTTATGATATGTTCCAAATGATATATTTTCTTATGCCTATGTTTATTCCACACTCTTATGCATATTATTATACCTATGTTATTTTCTAATGGATATTGTTTATTGAAATTTTTTTCCACACTATTTTGATTCATGTCGTATGTTATTACAAGCATTATGCCATGACTCATGAATTTTGATCTATACTTTGTTAGGTTCGATTTTCTTATGTATGTTGATTATACCCATATACTCATCTTATGATAACTTATGATATTTGATTATTATAATTTATGTTTTACCTTATCGAGAACATGAGATCCCGTTTATTATGTTTCCATTCCCTAGGTTATGAATATGTGTGTAACTTATGATAAGTATAGAAGAGATATTGTGTGGTTTTATTATGGAGAAATGATCAAAAGTTGTATAAAATATGTTGGTAATTTAATTGGTCCTCAAAGAGATTAAGCCTTTCATTCCTAGGATTTTGTGATTATCTATGAGATGTAATGTTTGATAATGGGAATGATTTAAAATAAATATATGTTTATCTTGGATCGCTATAGTTAGTATCAGATAAGAGTTTAGTTATTTTTGGGGATCAGTTTAGTTTTTTTGGGGGATTATGATTAGTGAAAATTAATGAAATATCTAGGTACATATCTAAGGGATAAATCTAAATATAGTATAATATCTTAAAATTTTAATAAATTAGAGATTTCATTGTTTTTTAGCAATACCATCCCTATCTAGATACTACAAGTGGATACGAGATTAGGCTCAGATGTACCTATGGTTCAAAACCATGAAAATAGAATGTTGGGTATTAACTCAATTATCACCTAGTGAATTACATAGTGGCCTAACCATGAACCTAGTTTAACACTCCTAGGGGATATTCTTTGGTTAATATCATTCTATTTATATTAAATTATGAAGGATTTATTATGTTAAGGAATTAGGTTAAGGAATATGAGAGAATGAAACCTAAATAAACATATATTGAACCAAGAGTGATTTTGGTTAAACAAAAAGATAAGGTGATGGTTTTAAGGAGTAACGCATTTTAAGGTTGAGTTTTTTATAATTCACTTATGATGTAAACATCTATCACACTTCATTAAATCTTTTAGTTTTATAAATGGATAGATAAAGGAGAAACCAAGTTAATAATGGATGGGATAGACAATTCAAGGATTTTCCTAATGAGTAACTAAATGATATGGAAAATGGAGTGATAACCTTTATGATAATTATATCTGTTTTTGAGAAATAATACAAACCTTATTGAGATCCTAAACAAACCAAGGGAGGATAAGATTTCGGTCAAGTCATTGATGCGATAACATCCACCATTCTTCAATGGCTCTTTTAATCCACTTATTGTTAGGAAATGGATCAATGTGATGGAAAATATATATTTCTCCAATTATTGTGAGAATGATAAGGTCATTTTAGCAGTTTATCATCAAGAAGGTAAGACTAACCAATGGTAGAATATCATTAATAATATGAAAAAGAAGTAATAGGTTGACTATATGGAATATGGGGAATTCAAAAAGGTATTCCTCGATAAATATTTTATTCAAAATCTTAACATGAAAATAGAGATATAATTATTAGAGTTAGAAAAAAATGAGGATAAATTAGTGATTACCTATGAACCAAGATTTATGAGACTCACATGGTACACCTATAGTTTGATTGTTGATCCTAAGTGTAAGATATAACGGTTCTTTTGTGGCCTAAAACCAAGTCTTGGAAATGAATTGGCTATAAGAGACTTTGATAGCTATGAATAAGCTTTTCTATGTGAACTTAAGGTGGAAATAGAAGCTGGGGACTTTATAGATAAGAAAAGAAAGTTGTAATTTCAAGGAAACTCAGATGAAAAACCTCATATAGGAAGGGAAGTTTAACTACCTACATGTAAATAAATGTGAAAGGAAGCATCCAAGAAGTTGTAGAAAAGAAACAAGATAATTGTTTAAGTGTGGAAGGATTTGTAATAAATCTCATGATTGTAGAGGAGAGATGAAGAGGAAAACCAATATAATGGAGGAGAAGAATGTCCAATGATTCAAATGAAAATAGTTTTGGAATTACGCAAATTGATTCCCTAACCCAAGGACTAACAAGGATAATGAACATCACCAGTATCCTAAGCTAAGATAACAAGGGAAATAATTTTCAATCACAAACACTAAATTTAGATGTGAAAATGAATAATGATGGATTCAATCATCACCAACTCAAAACTGCAAGTGCCCTATTTGGTTTAAGTCCTCCCTACTTATTTATATCTATAAAATTTTAATGATGATATATCAAGTTCTAACTAAAATATTCTATTGGTAAGATAATTACACCCCAAGTTTATTATCCTAGTTTAATATATTTTTATTGAAATATTCATCCTAAAAATCCTATTATCACCCCTTTATGAAAATTTTATGGTATTTTGGAAATGGATTAACTATATACACATAGACTCTATAATAATAAAATAGAAAGATCATATTTCATATCCCAATTCAACTTATGATCACTTATTACTACATGGAAAAAATTAATTCTCTAGGAAAATTGATTCCTTTATATAGTCCTTAACCACAATCATGAGGATCATTTAGGTTAAATGGTTAGGAAGAAACCCCATATTGTGATATGTCTATTATAAAAGAATATATGATTTTACTATACCTACCCAAGTTACTAAGGTTGATACCTATTTAGAAATTAAATTCCAATTCATATATATCTTAAGGAAATTCTTAAGTATTTCATTAGTAAGTGAAAATTAAAATTGTGACAATGTAATTTATTTAGGGGGTGTAACACCCCAATATTTCAGAATGTGTTTTCTTTTAAATAAACAATGTATCAATAGCTTATTTCACATGCAACACCAAAACCAAAAAATATAGACCATTGTAAGTTATCCATGGTATTGGAAGATATAAATAGTGGTAACAGAATTATTAAATATATATAAATGAATATATATATATATATATATATATATATATATATATAAAGAACAAAACAAAACTAAAGATCACTTTAAATATTGACTCTACTAGTGCAACTAAGAAACTAATGTAATATTTTTTTTAAATTTAATTTTTTAAGTATAATATATTTTGGTATGAATAATGGATTAACATTAGTTTAATTAATAATTTATAAGAAATAATAATAAGAATAAATACTATACCAAAATTTATTTCCTTATAAAAATAAAATTTCACTATATTTTATGTTTTTAATTTAAAATATAAATAATAAATTTTAGGATGTAAATTTGATAAAAATAAATTCATTTTTCTATTTTTCATGGAAATATTAACTGAAGATAAATTTTTGAGATTTTTCTAAAAAAAATTATTTTTAGGTGAATAGTGAAATATAATGATACTGTGAAATTTATGCCATTATTAGTATATAAGTATGACTTAGAAATTTTTGAAACCATTTTAATGAAAAAAAATATATTTTATAATTTATATTATACATTTAAAAATACTTATTATAGTTTAAAAACCTATATTTGATATTTTAGAACTCAAGTAATATTTCTATCAAAAATTATTTTAATATATTATACATTTATTATATTAAAAACAAATTTTAACACTTTTAAAAATTAATTAGAAGAAACATATTTCAAATTTATAATTTTTGGTCCCAAATTATATAATAATAACCAATTTATTTTTAGGCATAAATATTATGTTACCGTAGGTAAAAACTAGTTACCGCGGTAAAAGCTTAAATAAAAAAAGTAATAATGCAAGGGGTAAAGGGATTGAAACATGTTAAAAACATGTTTATAATTGAGTGGTTGAAATATTATTGGCCTTATATCACCATAAACCCAATTATTATCTATTTTATAGAAACTTGACACATTTAACATGTGATCAATTTATATTAACTTATAATATTTACAAAAATGCCATTTTCACCACTTATAAAAGGGACCTCTCACTACCCCTTAAATAATATTCTAATAATTTGGTTTACTCTTTAAATTATTCCATATTTACTTTTCCTAGAATAATATTTTACTCTAATAATCTCCTTTTCATAATATATTAGTCTAATCCATTCCTTTCTAAGGAATCCTCCAAGAGAATACCAAAATTCTCTGCATAAGTTCAATCTTTTTGCTCACATATTTTAATTTTATCCTTCCATTTTTTTGAAAATATTATATTATTAATTAAATATTTATAGTATAATATTTTTTTAATATTTTTGGAATAATAATTAACCACCTCTCCACTTCCCCTTAAGAAAATAGAAAATGTCAATTGTGCGTATGTGTGGACTACCACCTCCACGATATATTGTGTTTTGTTTTCCTTCACCACATTACTAGAATAGTAATAATAAGGAATTTAATATATATATGTATAATATTTATAACATGTTTTAGGTTCTTAAAATAATTAACCATATTATTCTTTTCTCCCATTCTATAGGAAATGAAATCATCATCCATGTGTACATGTGGACTACAACCTCCATGGAATGGTATATTTCATTTTCACTACCACATTAAAGGATAGTTATATATTGTAATTGATTAGTATATATAAGATATAATATTAATAAAAATTATGAATAAGATTCTTTAAGTATAATAAAAATTTACGATAATTATTAGGTAATCCATCAATATAGGTAAATAACCGAAAACTAATTCATCATCAATTTCATCTTCAAAAAACATATAAAAACTCTCATATAATTGAATTATAAAATTATAGGTCATTATAAAAAAATCAATTCCAGTATCTTATATGACTTATTAATGATAAACTTGGTATCAAATAATGGGTATCAAAATCAACATCATAAAGCATGCGTGAAACAATTAAAGTTACCAGTTCCTAATGGTAAAAATAAGTGACAACTAACTAATATATTCATATAATTTATATGTTTTTATGATACATATAATATTCCTAATTTAAATTTATTTTTATTCAAAGGATACTAAGTTTGTAAGGGGTTTTCATGAATCAAATATTTTAGTTGGGTCATAATCACTCCTCTTTGACTATTATCTTTCAAGATTGATCGATTATAATATATAATGATATTATGTTTTATTTCCACCTTCTTTTATGAGGAAATAATGTTTTAGGCTGAAGTCTTCCTCCTTTATTATTTTACTGTTTCATGGAAATGCATTTTTTAAGAGTAATTCACATTTCCTTTAATGGATTTTCTTCTATATCTATGTTTTTACTTCCCACAAATGTTCTCATTTCCTTAGTGGACACTAAAATTGTTTTTATCTCCAATGAACATTTTATCCCCATTTATTCATTTTAAAACAATTTTTTTATCGTTTTAGTGATGTGACTTTTCAATAAAGGTGTTTTATTTAAAAGGTCTTTTCCCTTAACATAATCTTATTTTCTTCCCTTATACTTCAAATTTTGACATATGTTTTATTTCTTATCAAGGTATCATTATTGGAATTTCATTTAAAGTAATTTATTATGAATTTTTATCTTAATATTAAAAAAATGGTTTTCGTAAAGTTACTTGAAAATCATGTATTTTTAAGATGATATTAAGAAACTTTTTTAAGAAAATGATCATGTTTTTTATGTGATACCATTTGGAAAATTTTTAAAACCCATTTTATTCTCATGGGTTATTTATTATAAGATGAATTATTTGATTTTAAAAGGAACTCATTTAACACCCCATGATTTTATGGTATGTCGTTTTTAACTTTAACATATTTGATAACTATGTTTCACTCAAAACCAAGATTAAAACCATGATATACTATTAAATATTAACATGACCATTTTGAATAGTAATATAATAGTTAGGAATAGTAATATGGGTTTAGAATAATAACCTCACCTATGAAAGTATAAATAAAATTTTGGCATCTTATAAAGGAAAATATGGTATATTTATATCACAGAATAAGTAAATAAATGTTTTAAAAATGATAAATTATTATTTTTTGTATTTTGTGAAACGTAAATGTTTAATTAAAATTTTATAGATAATATAATGATTTTAAAGAAAAATTATTTTCATAAAATAGATTTATAAATGAATATTTTGTTGTATTATAATTATAAGATAATTTTATGATACCATAATTAATTTTCAAGTGTTGTAAAATTGGTTATAATATGAAAATCAATATTTTTTGAATAAATGATGATTTTAATTAAAAAATAAATTTATCATATTTAGAAAATTATTTTCATAAAATGGAGTTTATGTTTGAAATGTACACATCAAAAAATGGCTAGGGTGATTTTTTTTTATTTTTATAAAATAGTTGTATTTTTAATGAATAGTGAAATATGATAATTTACAGTATTTAACATTATAAGTAAATAAATAAATTTTTGAGTCATGATTGAGTAATGGATGATGTAAGCGACCATTATATAGAACTCAGATTCTCTAGTTACTATACTTAGTCACAATAATCATCACTATTGATAGTCTTGAGCCAAAATAATAAACAAATGAATAAAATATCCAAAAAACCCCTTGCCTCTCCCTATAAATACCGCCTCTCACCACCTCTTCTCCTCACATGTTATAATACTTGGATATTGATAATATTATTCAAAATTACTCTATAAAACCCCTTCACCACATTTTGTTCTTACTGGTATCATCAAAATACCATTTTCAAGTCCCTTAAGAAGGTTCTCAAGGAGATGACACTCAAGTGGTAAAACTTTCCCTCTCTCTCTTCCAATTTATTTTATTTTCTTATCCTTCTATAACCTCACCAGTAGAAAGTAACATGATAAATATAGTATCATATATATACTAAAATGTTATTATGTTAATGGTATATCAACCATCAATTCACTTCTCTTCCTTAAAAAAAAATATCATCCATGAGGTGTTGATTCACCACCTTCGTGAACGATGATTTTTCGTTTTCTAATAAATCCTTTAAGGATGGTCATAAAACCATTATAACAGCTAAAAAAATTTTAAAAAGTATATTACAACTTATTTTGTGTTCTATAACTAGTATATATACATAAGATTGATTAATTAAACAAAACTAGTTCGTGATGATAGAACAAACAGAAAAATAATCTAAATGGTTATCATTAATGTTTTATCTAATGAACCATCCTTATATATAGAAAAAATGATATATAAGACCATTTTATTTTCTGGAATTACATTAATAACATATAATTTCAATTCCTAAAAACTATTCCCATTTTACATGATCTTTTATACATGTATATAAGTGAACCTATCATGAAAACCAAGGAAATAAACACTCCCAAACAATGAAGTTGAATATTATAACTCATAAAAAAGGCCATAAATAAACCTAATAAAATTACACTAAATCAAATACATGTTGAAGATGTTATGAATTAAATTATTAATGAATCTAATTCATTATTCAGGACATTAAGTGTAAGTGAAGAACACTTTTAGACATAAGATAAGGGATTCTCACTGAACATCTATTTTCTATCTTGTTACGCTTTCTCCCTATTTACCCCAAGGTAAGGGTTTTCTCACCTCAATTTTATTTCTATGAGATATGCCTTACTCACCACTATTTCTTGTGTGTGGTGTATTTATACTTACCTTTTATGTATTATATCATTAACCTATTAATATTAATGGTTTTGATTGTTTCATTTGATGATCAATTTTTTATGGGGCATATGGTTCGACTATTTTCAAAGTGTTAAGGGAATTCTTAACTTAATTTTTATTGTTAGGTTATAATTATACTTCCTTTATTATGTCATACTACGATTGTTTTTGAAATGAATTATGAATATATTATGTTGTATTTACACTTGTTTTATGTGGAATTATAGTGGATACACATATTCAATTCATTTGATTAATTCTTATTTCAATATTTATAAGGTAATTTATTTTAAAAATTATCTTTTTAAAATTTCCCTTAAAACTCTCTTTTCTTCCTTGTCTATGTTATCTATTTTTTTTCAAAAATATTTTTACCATTATTATAATGACTCATCCTTAAAAATTAAATAATCTAGTAAATTATTTTAAAATTAACTTTCTTACATTCTTAAAGATCTTTTCATTTTATAGTTATATAGTATTAATACATAATTCAGACATATCAACCCACAAGCATACAAAGTGGGTACGACTAAAACATTATCCATCTCTTCCATAATAAAAAAGTTTTTAATAAAAAATGAAATATTTTCATGAAAAAACATTACAACTTTCTGCTTGGATTCTTCTTTTCTCTTATCCATCCTTAAATCATTGGGTTTGACTTTCTTTAAATGTGTTCAAGCCTCCTCTTGAACTTATTCTCCTTGAGAACCTCCGTAAGGAACTTTGTTTTGGACTTTTGGTTATACCAATAGATCTTAGACATGGGGAAGAGGCTTGTGAAGGGAATTGGGTATAAATTAAATAATCTATAATGTTTTGAGGTGTGAGGAGAAGAGGTGGTGAGGGGTGGTATTTATAGTAGAGGAGAGATGTGTTTTTTGATTATTTTATTCATTTGTTTATTATTTTGTCTCAAGACTATAAATAGTTTTGATTACCATGAATAAATATAGTAAATAGAGAAGTAAATTTAAATATTATGGTCTTACATCAACCATGACTCAATAATTCATGTATTTTTCAAATACTGTAAATTAACGTATTTTATTATTCACAAAAAATCCACTATTTTAGAAAAATCCCAAAAATTCACCCTAACTATTTTTTAACGTTTAGAATTTAAAAATGAACTCCATTTTATGGAAATAATTTTCTAAATATGAGAAAATTAATTTTTAATTAAAATAATAATTTATTAAAAAAATATTGATTTTAAAATTATAACTAATTTTATGAAACTTTGAAAAAAATAATTAAGGTCTCATAAAATTATCTTATAATTATAATAAAACAAAATATTAATTTATGAATATATTTTAGGAAGATAAATTTTCTTTTAAATAATTATATTAATTATAAAATTGTAAATAAAAATTTATGTGTCACAAAAATACCAACACTTAATTTATCATTTTTAAAACATTTATTTACTTATTACATGATATAAATATATCAAAATTTTCACTTATAGGATACATAAATTTTATTTATACTTTCATAGGTGAGGTTACTATTCTATTTGTATAGATTCCTTAATTTTTTTAATTACAACTTATTACATTATATATTAATAATGAATTTAACTATTTTATTCAAGAATGAAAACAAATTATTTTATAAGTACCAAGGTTGTTACATCCCCCCTTCTAGAAATTACATCCTTGAAATTTTTATTGACTTATTTAAAAATTTAGGATAACTTTTTCTCATAGCATTTTAAGATTCCCATGTTACATCTTCAACCATGTGATTTCTCCAGAAAACCTTAACCTGATGAATTACCTTATTCTATAATACTTTCTCTTTATAATCAAGAATATGAAGAGGTTTCTCTTAATAAGAAAGTTTCTATTTAGGATGAACTAATTATCGGATCAAAACATGAGATGAATCTAACATATAATTTCTTAACATCGAAACATGAGAAACATTGTGTACCTGAGATAAACTTGGAGGCAAAGCTACTTGATAGGAAACTGTTCCAAATTTATCTACGATTTAAAAAGGTCCAATGAACCATGTAATTATATTTCCTTTATTAAAAAAATTCATAACACTTTTCCATGGATATATTTTAAGGAAAAAATGATCACCTGCCTCGAAAGATAATTCTTTCCTCCTATTATCTGCATAACTTTTCCGCCTTCTCTGAGCTATCCACATGTGTTGCTAGATCATCTTCACTTTCTCAACTACCTTCTCTACTAATTCTAGTCCCATTAACTTTATTTCTATGATTTTATCCCAAAATGTTGGAGTATAACATATTTTTCTATATAATTCCTCAAAAGGTTCCATATTTATACTTGAATAAAAACTATTGTTATTAGAAAACTCAAGTAAAGAGAGACGATGATCCCAAATTCCCTAGTAATCCATTTAAGAAACACAAATCATGTATTCCAATGTTTTAATTTTCCACTAGATCTATCTATTAGATTGAGGATGAAAAGAAGTGATGAAATTTAATTTAGTTCCCAATGAATTCTGAAGGCCTTTCCAAAAGTTAAAAGTGAATTTGAGCTCATGGTCAAATACAATGGATAGAGAAACTCCATGTAACTTGACAACCTCTTTAAGGTACATTCTAGAAAGATGATCTAGAGAAATAGTGTCTTGAATAGGAATAAAATGTATATATTTAGTAAATTTATCAATAATAACCCAAATCGCATTGTTACCTTGAGAATTATTTGGTATTCCCACCATGAAATCCATGGATATATTTTCGCATTTCCACTCTAGTACGAGCAAAGGTAGAAGCATACCATTTGGTAGTTACCACCCTACTTGTAACAACCCGAGATTTTATGAGAATTATTATTTTTAATTTCATTGATGTCTTGTGTTGTACGCTACACCAAAATTAGCTTGTGCTATACGCAACACCGTATTAGCTTGCAGTATACGCAACACTATTCTTGGCTCGTGTTACACACAATTTCAAGTTTGTTTTGTAGAAATTATTCTATGAAATGTTAATTATATATTTTGTTTAATGTATAAATAAAATAAGTTTTGATTATTTTATACACAACACCAAAGGGAGCTTGCACTAAACGCAACCCTGACTTGTCTTGCATTACACGCAATCGCGACCTTCCTCGATAGCGTGTGTAGTACGCAATACCGAGTTTCACTAAACAACAATATATTGTTAAAATATTATTATGAAATAGTCATTATGAATAGTATTAACTACATTTTGAATTTTATAACATTATTATTCAACTTACACATTTTCTAGAACATCATGTGTGAACAAAATAAATTTTTCGAGTAAAATAAGTATTTTTCAAAAAATGCAGTTTTGCAGCCTTTTGATGGTGCACCCACTTTAAATCTAGTTTTTGACATGTTTATAAGTTCAATTTGAAAAAATAAAATTCTTCTTTGGAATCAGGATATAAAAATTTAATTTGGATAAATTTTTCATATTATTCTGATAACTTTCATATTTTAATGAATAGTAAAAGCACGCTATATTTTAATTAAAAACAACTTTTTTCATCGTAATAATTTATATGGTTAAATTATAATATTGAATGGTTTTAAAGTATAAATAGAATATATTTTTACCATTTAATATAATCTATGTCATTACAATTAATTTTACATTGAATTCATAGGTAAAAACATTTCAATCTTTGGCAATGTTTTAACTTTTAAAACCTGTTTTCTTAATAGCGGGATTAATTTTAAATTAATTATTGCAACTTATGTGTTTTGAATTTTGAAAAATGGATTCCATATTTGAATTTAGTGGGTCCAAATTATGTTAACATGTTACTTTTTTTTGATATTATGAATAGTAACTACAATAATTTTTATTTATTGTAGTTAAAGGTAAATCGGGTAATTAAGGGTAAATATAAGATTATAAAATTACCCTAACACCTGCCAAAATTCTATTGGATGACTAAAAGTAGACCCATATCACCTAAGGGTCTAAATAGATTAATTTTATGGACTTTTTTCCATGAAAATAAGTTAATTATTATTAAAACCAAAGAAAGTGACAACATGTCACTCTCTTAAATCTTATAAGTATAATAACTTTAATTTAGTGATAAATTCATGAAACTTCGAAAATGAATAGTATCCAGAAAGCTAATAAAATTATCTACATCATGTAAATTTATTTATAATTTTTATGGATTAAATAATTATCATTAAAGGTTACACAATAGTGATGTTGAAATTATTTTATTGATTGAAATATCAAATAAATAGTTTTAAAAATATTAAAATAAATATTATATGAACTATTTAATGTGCTCAAATAATTTTATAGATAAATATAAAATGTTATGAATCTATTAAATCTTTTATTTAGAACATATATTATGTGAGGATTTTATTTAAATTCAAATAAATGAATAATGTCAAAATTGACATTATTGTTATTTTATAAAAATAACATAATATAAAATTGTTTAAAAATCACAAAAATATTTAAAAATTATAAATTAAAATTTATATGGTCTAAAATGTCATAAATAATACAATTATGGAAAATTCACAACACATAAGTAATTATTTATAACAATTTAAAATTTTGAATCTTATAACCAAAAATAAAATTAAATAGATTAAATAAGGACAAATCAAGTTGATAATGTTTAAAATAAATTAACAACATGTCTAAATTTTATTAATTGATTATATTACAACCCTATATCATCTAAGTTCGGATTTGAGTCATTTTGGAAGTTTTTAAGTGGGGTTTGAATTTATTATAAATTAATATTTTTGAGGTTTCCAAAGGTGCCCCACTCCTCCCTTATAAAAGGGCACCTCCTCCCTCTTCTCTTTACACAATTTTGAGCCTTCAAGCTCGCCCAACCCCAGACCAGTTTCCTTCTCAAGTTCCCTAGAAACATTATAGAGGTTATGGTATCCTCAAAATACCAACTCTAGTGCCTTAAGAGGAGGTTAAGAAGAGGCGCGTCAAAGAAGAGGTAATATCCTTTACCGATTATTTCCAATTTATTTCTTCTTCTTCTTCTACTTATTATTTTTTTGTTTCATCATAAATTAATAACATAAGTATGAATCATATAATGATATTTTATTATAAATATTGAATAACCCTATTTCATCTTCTATCCATCCTACGGAAAATGAAATCACCGCGCGTGCGTATGTACAGAATACCATCTCCACGCCGTGGTGTAATTTGTTTTCCACCACCACCTTACTTGGATGGGTATAACGGTGTAAATAAATAACTATATATAACTATTATAAAGTGATATTTATTCTGAAATATTATACATACACTTCAATAAAATTCCAGAATCATGGGAATGATATCATCGCTCGTGCGTATGTACGAACTACCGTCTCAAAGAACACGACGAGATTCATTTTCCATGATTAACCATTAAAGTATGATTATAAAGTATATATAATAAATAATCATGAAATATATTACATAATAATGATACTATATTTATGTACATATATGTTTCATTTACTTTATTCCATTTAATTCAATAAGGAAACGAAAACAGCGTTCATGCGTACGTACAACCTACCGTCTCCATGAATGGTGTATTTCATTCCATTTATCGATCTATCATATATATTTATATTCTGAATATATATTATATATAAATCATGTTTTAAATTCTATAATTAAGTAAATCAGGATATAAGTAATAATATCAAGAACAACATGTCGAAACACGTACGATAAATGAAACGAATTTACCCAAAACGCTGCTTTAACATGGAATTTACAAAAGAACAGGTAATATAAAGTCATAAGTGAACCATATATGATATCATAACAATGGAATTTACTCAAGAATTCATTTCAAGTGTTTATCAAAACTATTTTCCATCTAAGATGACATTATTCAGTATGTTCATGTTTCAAGTATAATGTCTCTATTATTTACATGGTTTTATTTTTATTATGATGAAATGATATCAATTTGTTTTATATGGATTATGTTATGATGGGATGATGTTTATGAAACCCATTTTATTCTTTGGGTTATGATGAATGATTTATGGTTATGTTGTGGCACACGTAAGAATGATTTCATTATGAGATGGGTGAGACCTATATCTCCCTCCAATGAATTGGTTAAAGATTTATATCTCATGAGATAGACATGGATGGAATGGTAAGTTAATCTGGTTTAGTGATACCGGAATGGAATGAGGAGTGAACTCGATTTAGAAAGGGACTTTGTCAACTAAGATGGTCTTGGAAACAATGCCTTGGATACTATGGAAATCAAATCACATGGTTAATGGTTTCCACAATTACATGTTTTATTCCCATGAAATTTTATCATGATTAATGTTTCTTTACAATCTATGCCTTACGTACTGCCATGTTTTATGTCATTTATCAATATTTTGATGTTTAAACATTATTTTCATTTTTTTAAGTTAAAATGTATATGATTTGTTTTATTTTCTCCATGCTTTCCCTTATTGAGCATTTGATCTCACCCTTTATATGTTTTCTTTTCCCTTAGATTTAAAGAAAGGTTTTAGGTATAAAAACAAAAAGGGGAAGATATTTTTGGGAGATGTTGAAGATCTTTCACCACGATTAGAAGATTATATTCCGAGTTTCCAAAGACACTAAACTATTACAGTCCTTATGTGTCTGTTTTTGTTATGTATTAAGTATTCTGAAAAAATAATGTAATGTCCATGTACGTCAAGATTTAGGTCTCTAAAGTTGGTATCAGAGGAAAGGTTTTAGTCAACCTTTGGAAACTAGGATGAAAAAACTTTAGTGAAATCCCTAGAGATATTTATAAGGTATGTATAGGGATGTGTCTAAGGTTAATTATAAGTATAGGTTAAATTCCTAGAATTACGGTAAAAATATTAAAATTAAACCTAAGATGTTAGATATTGAAGTTACTCCCCCTTGATTATGATTTTTTCCACTCACACTATTTTTTTTGGGTTTTAGAAAATGGCTAAAAATAGTAAGATTCACGATAATGGAGGATATGATGGACAATGAAATGATATTATTCATGAGAAACCAAATGAAATTGGATTTGGAGGTCCACATATCATTATTATGCCTAATATGCAATCTCATAATATGATCAATAATCTCAACTTTGGTAAGTTTCCTGACTCAGCTAATAAGAGAAATATGGAGTTTCATGATGATCATAGAGGAAAGAAAGTTCAATTTCCCTAATGTAAATCATGTGTGAAGAGGCATCGGGGATAATGTTTCAAAGGAACCGGAAGATTATTTGGGTGTGGAAAAGAAGGACACAAAGCTAGTAATTGTAAAGGAAAATGTTCAGTTAACACCATGGACAAGGATAATGGTATTGCTAAGACATCAACAATGTTTAAATGTTTTAAATGTGGAATGTATGGGCATTATGCAAACCGATGCTCTAAGGGAAAATTTCATGAAGAGAATCAGCATGGTCGTATGGGTAGTATTTATGTTGATGATGATGAAGAGACTACAAATTATATCTGAGATGAAAGAAATGATGAAGCTTAGTCAGTGGTTTAAGAAGGTAGTGGAATAATTGTATGTTTATCAAGAATAATATATGGTACTATAGACTAATGAAAAATCTAAGGATTGTTACACTATTGTCTTTCCTTGAGTTTTTGGAAGTATATAATGAATGGTACCGGTAACCATGAAAGGTTATTCAAATATTTTTGGAAGGTAGATGATATTTTCATAATGACAGGATAAAGAGATAATGAAATGTTTGATAGTATTAATGAGCTCATGACTGGTATAAGGACAATGTGATATCATGGTTTGAGTATACAAATTTTTGAGATTTTGGTATGTGGAAAGAGTTAACTTTTGAAAACATTCATGTTTTCACTAAGGTTCAATGGGTATTCATTTTTCAAGAGAATACATGATTAAGGAATTCACATGTTTGGAATGTGACCAACAAGATATATATATCTTATGATATATGGGAGATAAATTATTGTATTCAAATTTTGGTAGATGACCTTTCTAGTAATCGTTTTATTTATACTACGATACTGGACATAAGTATTTTGGATAATCCTAAAGATTGGAATGGATTAAGTTAGACATCATATAGTATTGTTTAAGGCTAGAACTTTTACGACATTATAGAAGGAATGTTATAATAATGTAGTTTTAGAAAAAGGACAAGTTGTAGGATGGGTGACAACCCGTCGTGTCGGACAAGGTTGCGGGAATCGAACCCACAACCAAAGTGAGACAGGCCTTTATCTCCTACCTCTGGCCTATAGGAAGTCCTTGGTTAGTATAAACTAGTTTTATTTTATTAAGCGGTATGATAGATGAAGTATAAGTCCATTTTGGAACCATATCCGATTAATCTCACCATAGATGGACTTATGTATATAACTTTTGCTAACTTATGTTTGAGATAGATGGAATGACCTATCATTCTATCACATGATCTGTTAAAACTTTGCAAAATACAAATTCAACTTCATTTCCATAAGAGATGAAGTGGAAATTGTTTGAGGCACGAGCAACATTGAGATTGTACCAAAATCAAGTGAGTATTTCTTTTAATTAAAAAATTCTTCAACATTTGGGAAATGATCTTGAAAACCAAAAATATTGTCCTAGTTCTCTAATATCTAATGAATCAGATGATACCTTAGATCATCACAAATTTATGGCATTGTGACTGTTGGATTTTTTCATAGCCCTGTTCTCTACCACTCTCCATCAGAACTTGACGGTTAGATTTATCTTCCATATCCATATTTTCACCTTTCTTCTCCAATGTGGGAACCCAAGTGATGAGTTACTTTGGGTATCCGTTTTGTTTCTAACGTTCATTTTTTAAAATTAAGTTTTACTATTCCTTTTTATGATGTGGATTTCTATGAAAGAAACTTTCAAGTAGTAAACCATTTATAACCCTGACGAATTTCGAGGGCGAAATTCATTTTAAGGGGGGTAGAATGTAACAACCCGAGATTTTATGAGAATTATTCTTTTTAATTTCATTTATGTCTTGTGTTGTACGCTACACCAAAATTATCTTGTTCTATACACAACAACGTATTAGCTTACAGTAAATGCAACACTATTCTTGGCTCGTGTTACACACAATTTCAAGTTCGTTTTGTAGAAATTATTTTACGCAACATTAAGTATAGATTTTGTTTAATGTATAAATGAAATAAGTTTTGATTATTTTATAAACAACACAAAAGAGAGTTTGCACTACATGCATCCCTGACTTGGCTTGCATTACATGCAATCGCGACCTTCCGTGATAGCGTGTGTAGTACGCAATACCATGTTTCACTAAACAACGATATATTGTTATAATATTATTATGAACTAGTCGTTATGAATATTATTAAATACATTTTGAATGTTATAACATTATTATGCATCTTACGCATTTTTTAGAACATCGTGTGTGAACAAAATATTTTTTTTGAGTAAAATAAGTATTTTTCAAAAAATGCAGTTTTTCTGCCTTTTGACGGCGCACCCACTTTAAATCTAGTTTTTGACATGTTTATAAGTTCAATTTGACAAAATAAAATTCTTATTTATAATCATGATATAAAAATTTAATTTGGATAAATTGTTCATATTATTCTAAAAACTTTCATATTTTAATGAATAGTAAAAACACGCTATATTTTAATTAAAAACAAATTTTTTCATCGCAATAATTTATATGGTTAAATTATAATATTTAATGGTTTTAAAGTATAAATATAATATATTTTTACCATTTAATATAATTTATTTCATTACCATTAATTTTACATTGAATTCATAGGTAAAAACATTTCAATCTTTGGCAATATTTTAACTTTTAAAACCCATTTTCTTAACAGCGGGATTAATTTTAAATTAATCACTGCAACTTCTGTGTTTTAAATTTTGAAAAATGGATTCCATATTTTAATTCAGTGGGTCCAAATTATTTTAATAGGTTACTTTTGTATTTTTTGATATTATGAATAGTAACTACGATAATTTTTATTTACTGTAGTTAAAGGTAAATCGGGTAATTAAGGGTAAATATAAGATTATAAAATTACCCTAAAACCTGCAAAAATTATATTAGATGACTAAAAGTTGACCCATATCACCTAAGAGTTGGAATAGATTAATTTTATGAACTTTTGTCCATGAAAATAATTTAATTATTATTAAAACCAAAGAAAGTGACAACATGTCACTCTCTTAAATCTTATAAGTATAATAACTTTAATTTAGTGATAAACTTCATGAAAATTTGAACACGAATAGTCTAAAGAAATCTAATAAAATTATATACATCATTTTAATTTATTTATAATTTTTAGGGATTAAATAATTATCATTAAAGGTGACGCAATAGTGATGTTGAAATTATTTTGTTGATTGAAATATCAAATAAATGGTTTTAAAAATATTAAAATAAATATTATATGAACTATTTAATGTGATAAACTAATTTTATAGATATATATGACATGTTATGAATCTATTGAATCTTTTATTTTGAAAATATCTTCTGTGAGTATTTTATTTAAATTCAAATAATTGAATAGTATCAAAATTGACACTATTGTTATTTTATAAAAATAACATAATATAAAATTATTTAAAAATTACAAAAAATATTTAAAAATTATAAATTAAAATTTATATGGTTGAAAATGTCATAAATAATCCAATTATGGAAAATTCACAACATATAAGTAATTATTTATAAGAATTTAAAATTTAGAATCTTATAACCAAAAATAAAATTAAATATATTAAATAAAGATAAATCAAGTTGATAATGTTTAAAATAAATTACCAACATGTAAAAATTTTATTGGTTGATGAGATTACATCCTTATATCATCTAATTTTGGATTTGAGTCATTTTGGAGGTTTTTATGTGGTGTTTGAATTTATTATAAATTAATATGTTTGAGGTTTCCAAAGGTGCCCCTCTCCTCCCTTATAAAAGGGCACCTACTCCCTCTTCTCTTTACACAATTTTGAGCCTTCAAGCTCGGCCAAACCCTGCCCATTTTCCTTCTCAACTTCCCTAGAAACATTATAGAGGTTCTGTTCTCCTCAAAAGACCAACTCTAGTGCCTTAAGAGGAGGTTAAGAAGAGGCGCGTCAAAGAAGAGGTAATATCCTGAACCGATTCTTTCCAATTTATTTCTTCTTCTTCTTCTTCTTCTTCTTTATTTGTTTAATAATAAATTAATAAAATCAGTATCAATAATATACTGATATTTTATTATAAATATTTATCAACCCTATTTCTTTTTCAATCCATCCTATGGAAAACGAAATCACCGCACGTGCGTACGTACGGAATACCCTCTCCACACCGTGGTGTAATCTGTTTTCCACCACCACCTTACATGGATGGGTATAATGGTGTAAATAAATAATTATATATGATTATTTTAAATTTATATTGATTCTTAAATATTATACATACACTTCAATATAATTCCACGATCATGGGAATGATATCATCGCTCGTGCGTACGTACGGACTACCGTCTCCACGAACGCGATGAGATTCATTTTCCATGATTAACCATTCAAGTATGATTATAAAGTATATATAATAAATAATAATGAAAGATATTACATAATAATGATACTAGATTTATTTACATATAAGTTTCATTTACTTAATTCCATTTAATTCAATAAGGAAACAAAAAAAGCGTTCATGCGTACGTACGACCTACCGTCTCCATGAACAGTGTATTTCATTCCATTTATCGATCTATCATATATATTTATATTCTGAATATATATTATATATAAATAATGTTTTACATTCTGTAATTAAGTAAATTAGGATATAAGTAATAATATCAAGAACAACATGTCGAAACACGTACGATAAATGAAACGATTTTACCCAAAACGTTGTTTTAACATGGAATTTACAAAAGAACGGGTAATATAAAGTCATAAGTGAACCATATATGATATCATAACAATGAATACGATTCTATAATAATTAAATTAAATTATTTAAATCATCATACAGGAGGTTCGGATACATATGAAGCATATCAGACATAAGGTAAGGGATAATTATTCCAATCTCGTTCTTATCTGAGATTGTTTATTCGTAAGTATTTACTTGGGTTATATTTATCATCCATGTCCATGTTTTCTAAAAATGTTTTCATGTATGTTTAAAGTCCTTTTTACCCATTTTTGACTTTTACTACATGTTATGAAAGGAATATTTCTTTTGTTTACCATACGAGGAACTTTTTGACTTTTCCGACAAAAGTACGAGGAGAATGTTTTTTTTAACTTATACGGCATGAACGGATTTTTAAGGTTTCATAACACCTTTTCTTAATTAAGATTACTCTACAAGATTTCATGACTATTTTAAAAGAAATCCTTTTCTTTTAAAATTTCATGGCATTTTGTGAAAATAAAATGATTTTGAAGAAGAAAGGATATTTTCCTCAAGAATTCATTTCAAGTGTTTATTAAAACTATTTTCCATCTAAGAAGACATTATTCAGTATGTTCATGTTTAAAGTATAATGTATCTATTATTTAGATGGTTTGATTTTTATTATGATGAAATGATATCCATTTGTTTTATATGGATTATGTTATGATGGGATGATGTTTATGAAACCCATTTTATTTTTTGGGTTATGATGAATGATTTATGTTTATGTTGTGGCACACATAAGAATGATTTCATTATGAGATGTGTGGGACCTATATCTCCCTCCAATGCATTGGGTAAATATTTATATCTAATGAGATAGACATGGAAAGAATGGTAAGTTAATCCAGTTCAATGATACAGGACTGGAACGAGGAGTGAACTCGATTCAGAAAGGGACTTTGTCCACTAAGATGGTCTTGGAAGAAATGCCTTGGCTACTATGGAAATCATATCATGTGATTAATGGTTTCCATAATTACATGTTTTATTACCATGCCATTTTATCATGATTAATGTTTCTTTATGATCTACGACTTACGTACTGCCATGTTTTATGTCATTGCTCAAGATTTTTATGTTTAAACATTATGTTAATTTTTTTTTAAGTTCAAATGTATATGATTTGTTTTATTTTCTCCATGCTTACCATTACTGAGCATTTGAGCTCACCCTTTATATTTTTTATTTTCCCCAGGATTTAAAGAAAGGTTATAGGTATGAAAAAAAGGGGAATATCTTTATGGGAGATATTGAAGATCTTTGACCACGATTAGAAGATTATATTCCGAGTTTCCAAAGACACTAAACTATTACGGTCCTTGTGTGTCTGTTTTTGTTATGTATTATGTATTCTGCAAAAGTAATGTAATGCCCATGTACATAAAGCTTTGGGTTTCTACACTACTTTAACCTATTGACATGTCAAACTTTTCATGGTAAAATAAAAAATATCTCTCTTTATTCAATCCCACCATTAATATTCCCGAAGGTCTCCGTACATATTATTGCTTCCAAGATGGAATAAAAACGGAGAACTATAAGCTTCACTTAATAAATATTTTTTCAACTATGAATCACAAGTTTCACATAATATATTTCCAAATCCCAAGAAAAAATATTTATCAACATTAAATTCAGGAAATTTACCTTTCTTAACCAATTATATATATTTCTCAAACTCACGGTCTTCCTTATATACTTTTTTAATTCGGTTTGAGAGAGATGACTAAACTGAAACCAAAAACAAAACAGATGAGTTTCCCACACCAACAAATTCCAAGCCAAAAATTATTCAAATCATTAATCAAGGGGTCATGTTCAAAATATAACATGCTTAATGTAGCATGATGTTTTCTACTCAAGGCATCTTACCCTTTGTTTGCTTTTCTAGGATGGTAATTGATCATGAAATCATAATATTTTATTAGTTCTAGACATATTCTATTCCTCATGTTCAATTCATTCTAGGTAAATATATACTTTAAACTTTTATGGTTAGTATATATTTCACATTTGGATCCATATAAATGATGCCTCCAAAATTTTAAATTGAAACCACATATTCTAATTCAAAATCCTGTGTGGGATAATTTATCTCATGAGGTTTCATTTTTCTTGAAGCATAATCAATTACCTAATCATTCTTCATTAGAACACAACCATATCCCTTCAATGAAGCATCACTATAGATGAAAAAAGCACCATTTCTAGAAGGTCAACCCAAAATTGGAGCATTCAATAATCTTCTTTTCATTTTCTAAAAACAAACATCACATTATTTTTTCCAAATAAATTTAACCCCTTTTCATGTTAAATTAGTTAGCGGTCTAGATAACTATGCTTTTTCTAAAAAAAACTATCGGTAATATCCTACTAATCCAAGAAAAATATGAATCTTAGTAACATTTGTATGTATTATACATTCATCAACCACTTTTGTTTTAGTGGGATGAAATGATATAAAATCCTTATTTACGATGTTCCTAAGAAAATAAATCTTTTACAATCAAAAGTCACGTTTTCTAATTATTTTATTTAATAATTTTCAGGACAATCCTTAATTTTTTTTCAAGATCTTTATAAATTTTTTAAACCACCAAAATATCATCAATAAAAATAAAAATAAACTTATCCAAATGTTCATGGAATATTTTATTCATAAGATCAATAAATATAGCAGGAGAATATTTCAAACCAAAGTGCATAATAAAAAGATCATAATTCCCATATCTAGTATAGAAATATATTTTCGAAATTTCATCCTCCTTCACCTTCAGCTGATGGTACCCAGATCTCAAATCAATCTTATAAAAACAATGAGCTACCTGAAGCTAATCAAACAATTCATCTATATGAGGTAATGGATACTTATTCTTAACAATAATGTTATTAAAATCTCTATAATCAATTCAAAGTATCATGGAACCATATTTCTTTTTAATAAAAAAATAAGAGCATCCCATGGTGAAGTGATAGGATGAATGAAACCTTTATCAAGAAACTCATTCAACTAATTTTTAAATTCAATAAGTTCCACTTGAGCCATTCAATAAAGGGGTTTTGAAATTGTATTATCATTAGTAACTAATTTAATAGTAAATTCAAATTCTTGATCAGTAATAACACTAGGAAACTCATCAGGAAAAACATTTAGGTATTCATTTACCACTAGCATATCATTAATTTAAACAATTATCTCATTTTTAAAAATATGTGAAAGATAAATTTCATTTCCATCTTTTAATAGTTTCCCAGCTTTCTAATATGTTACCTATGGTATGGGTTCATTCTTGTATACAAACTAAAACTCTTTCTGAAAAAAACTTCTTTAGGTCCACAATCAATCTTAGAATGGTAAACAGAAAGCCAATCCATACCTAGAATAACATCAAACTCTAATAGGAGAAAAAACATGGTATGTAGGTAATTTATTTCCACAATCAACAACTTGAATATTATTATAATTCTTTTTTGATTTAATATTTCCCCCTGGGTTTTTAACCATAAATTTTGGTTTCATTCCTTTAGGTGAAATTTATAATTTACTAGAAAATTTATTAGAAATAAAGGAATGTGTAGACCCTGAATCAAACAAGACATTAGAAAAGTCTGACTAAAAAAATAAAGTACCTGATTACACTTCATTGGATGAACCAACATCTACTGAAGTAGTCAAAAAGGATTTTACTTCACCTTTCTACTTATAGTCTAACTGCTTACCATTATTAAAATCTTTCTCTATGAAGGTATTTTCCTAATTCCCTATCTCAAAACATTTAAAACACGTTATTGTTTTCTTATCAGAATTAATCATACCAATACTAAGATATTTTTAATTACAATCTTGGTCCATATATCCAAACTTACTACATCAAAAAAATTTATCATATTTATTAAGGAATTCCCCCAGGTGATTTTTACCACACTTCTCACAAACTGGAAACTATAATTTCTTACCTTCAGATTTATTTGATTGATTCTTACTCATTGATTTCCATATGTAACTTTTCTTCTACTTGTTTTCAAAGTACATGTGATCATCAGAAAACTACATTTCTACCCTCTCAACATATAGAACAATTTTCTCATAACTTTTTAATTCACGGGAAGACAATTCCCTTCGATATATTGGATTTAATCTTAAGTAAAAACAATTGATTTTACTCTCAAGATCCCAAATAATATTTGGAGCGTACCTTTCCAATCGAGTGAATTTTCTTCACACACGACCACCAAATATTCCTCCTTTTGTTTCAATTAAAGGAATTACTTTTCTATCCTAAGTCGAACCACCATAGGAATTTTTTTTTCAAGGAAATGATTCTTAAATTCATCCCATTCCAAGGAATAAATATCCTCATTGTTTATAATATTCTTGACCATTAACCACCACTGGTTAGCTTCACCTTCAAAATGATAAATATCAATACTAACTTTTGATTACATTAACACCCCATGGCATCAAATATATTTTTAAGGGATTTAATACACCCTTCATCCACCATTGGGTTAGAAGATCTACTGAAAGAAGAAGGGTGATGCCTCATAAAATGTTCCACTATCTTCATGTTCCTTTGTGATATCTCTGATTTTTCTCTTGAATGAATTCCACCACCATTTATAGACTATGTCAACTGATAAATTACTATGAAAAACTACTAGGTTCCAATTCCCACCATTCCAGGTTGTGAATTTGGAAGGATTTAATTCTATTAGTGACTTCATAATTAATCTTCCCTGTTTATTCTATAGAAAACCATTTTGAAAAAACATATATAAGATGAATCAATATGCTAATCTTTAAAAGCTATTTTATTTCAACTCAACCATATGGTAAAAATAATTTATTATATTCTATTAATATCATCCTAAAACCTAAAGTTATCTAAACCATTATCTAATAAAAACTATAAGGACTCTAATTTAAACATTACATAATCTAGTAAATTATTTTAGAATTCAATTTTTTACATTCCCAAAGATATTTTGAGTTTCTAGTTTTATATAATTTAGACATAATTCATACATATCAATCCACAATCATACGAAGTGGTTACTATTAAAAACGTTTATGTTTATTCTATAATACAATTTTTTTTAATAAAACATAAAATATTTTCATGAAAAATATTCACAACATTCATATTGGATTCTTATTTTCTTTTACCCATCCTTAAATCCTTGGGTTTGACTTCCTTCAAATGTGTTCAAACCTCCTCTTGAACTTCTTCTCCTTGAGAACCTTCTTAAGGCACTTAGTTTTGGAGTTTTGGAGAGACCAGTAGGTCTTGAACATGGGAAATAGTATTGGAAAGGGAATTAGGTATAAATTAAAGAAGATACAAGGATTTGAGGTGTGATAAGAAGAGGTGGTTAGGGGTGGTATTTATAGTGAAGGAGGGGGTGTTTTTTGATTATTTTCTTCATTTGTTTATTATTTTGGCTCAAGGATATGAATAATTTTGATTCTACTGACTAAATAAAATAAAGGGAGAAGAAGATTTTGAGATTAGGGGATTACATCATCCATACATCATCCATGACTCAATAATTCATGTATTTGTTAAATACCGTAAATTACCATATTTCACTATTCACTAAAAATTCAACTATTTTAGAAAAATACCAAAAAATCACCCTAACAATTTTTCAAAATATAAAATTAAAAAATTAACTATATTTTATGAAAATAATTTTCTAAATATGAGAAATTTAATTTTTTAATTAAAATCATCATTTATTCGAAAAATAACAATTTTGAAATTATAACTGATTTTATGAAACCTTGAAAAAAATAATTAAGGTCTCAAAAAATTATCTTATAATAATAAGATAACAAAATATTAATTTATGAATCTATTTTATGAAGATAAATTTTCTTTAAAATCATTATATTAATTATAAAATTGTAAATAAAAATTAATATGTCACCAAAATACCAACACTTAATTTATCATTTTCAAAACATTTATTTAATTATTCCACAGTATAAATATATTATATTTTCACTTATAGGATACATATATTTTATTTATACTTTCATACACGAGGTTACTATTTTATTTTTATATATTTCTTAATTTATGTAAATACCACTTATTTCATTATACATTTATAATGAATTTAACTATTTAAAATCCAGAATGAAAAAAAATTATTTTTTAAGTACTTGGGTTGTTATAATTATCTTATGATTGTTTTAATTCATTTTTACTCTTGTTTTACATTTTTCAAGGTCATATTAATATAATTTTTTTTCTTTTATAATTGCATGACTTTTGAAATAAATGATTTCAAAGTAAAAATGATATTTCTATCAAGAAATTTTAAATGATTTTGGTAGAATATTTTCATCTATGCCAACAACCTCTATTGAATATTATGCTTAATTGTGTTTGATATATTATGTTATCATCTACCATATTTTATTGAATGGTTTATGATTATTTTGACTAGGGATATACTATGTTGATACCATTCACCATATTACTCTGGATAATTTATTATTATGATTATTGGTTGGGGAAATTATTTATATTTCATATGATAGTTTCAATATTAATGTATATGTTGATTATGTTTCACTCCTTTCATATGATGAATGCATGGGAATTAGTAAGTGTTGTGTGGGGATTGCTATAGCCCCTCAATGCATTGGTAGGTCTCATGAGACAAACTATATCAAGTTTTGGCCGAGGCCTTACCCATTTTAATGATTTGTGTTTTGAACTAGATGAAAATATAGAGGAAATTTGAATTTTTACATTTATAAGGAGTGCCATTTTTTTTAAAATTTAGCCTTGGAATGGAATTTCAAGAGTTGAAACTCATTAAATTGGTGTTTTGGTCTTGGGTAAAGGCCTGAGATATTTCCTGGGTATCTCAAGGAGTTTTAGGAGAGCCAAAATGGGAAAACTAATTTTTAAAGGACCTATAGAGGGTGAAATTTTTTTATGAAACTATGTGGCCTACAATAATAAATCGTGCAGGCTACAATAGGTGGGTAGAGGTGGTGCGCATGGGCGGGACATGATTTCTCAAACCATGCACCTAGACCGCATAGTTAGTGGTAGAGGAAATACCTAGTCACTATTCACCACACAATTGGCACATGGTTTCTAAACTGTATGAGGTGCCTCAGGTGCCCAGTAAAAGGTTCACTGTTGGTTCATAGTTTGATAAACTATACGCCATGTCCCTCCTTTAAAAATGAGATTAATTAATTAAAATTGAGATAAAAGTAAATTAAATTTTAGTGAATGATAAATAAAAATAAATGTTGTAATAATAACAATAACAACAATAACAACAACAACAACAACAACAAAAACAACAAAAATAATATTATCTAGGTTTATGTTTTAAGAACCCAAAGAGGGTCATCCCTCTCCCCTTACCTCCAGTGCACGACGCCATCTTTGGGCTCCTCTCCAGGCCACACGACGTACCCCTCATGGTCCCTCTTAGTGCATCAATCTCTCTAGATTTCTTTACATTTTCCTTCCGAATCATCGAGGTATGGACTCTAGTTCCCTTATCTTTCTCTTTCTTGTGAATTCGCTTCTCCCAATAACCTTATTTCTATATAGCTAAACCCTAGGACTGGGATAAATCATATTTTTTATTGTTTCTTCCATTGTTAGGGTATACATAGGGTCTCTCGAGACCCCTTCATGCATATTTCGGCACCCACCATCAAAATAGAGGTAAATGGGTTCAATTTTGTTTTCCACCAATGGTTTAAGGTAAGGTTTTCATCCATTATTCATTATATCTCAATTTATAATTGGGGATTTCATAAATTTTGAGGCACTGGTAATTTTCCTTGGGTGCGTTGGTCCTTTCCGCAGTGTATTTGAGTTCCTGGTTTTGTTTGTAGCGTGTTGGGTCATCCTTGAGGCAGGCTCAAGTTTTCATTGTTGAAGGTGACTTACCGCGTATTCATAGGTAAGAATATAAATATTTAAGTTCCCCTATTATATTTATATTCACCCATAAAAGTGAATATATGTATATATGGCTAGGTGTGCTTATGTATTATATAAAAAATTCATAGGTGCATGTAAGTGTTAACAGGTGTATGTATGCATGAGAATTTATGTATGGATCCCCTTACACATATTCAGGGCCATGTGAATATGTGCATTGGGGCTAAGTATCCATATGTATATGAAAAGATGCATATGCTTAGAGGTGAGAGGTAGTAGTTTTGAGTGGTCACTGTTTAAATTGAAAAGTGATGAGTATTTGACTTGGTATACGTTTGAGGTAGGATCCCTTTCCTTTCCCTTTTAATTTAATAAAGCATTAGTTACTTAATTTCATGTTCTTCACACCTTTAATTAATTAATTAATTAATATCCTTTTCACCTTAATTAATGTTTTTGGTTATGTATGGTAGTTTCTCTAAAATTATTTCTTTGAAAAATTTAATGAAATTCTTAAATGTGATAAATGATTTGTTTGATAACAAAGTCATGTTTTTTGTAATAAAACCCCTCTAATGGAGGTGCACTGTCTTCAATCAAAAAAAGTATTTTTAGACATTTATCCTTGATTGGCTTATTTCATTGATGTTACCTTATGATTTGAAGCTATGATTGATAAACGACATGTTATGACTTATATTCTATTTTATAAATTGGAATTATCCATGTAGGTAATTTCCATTCATCATTAACACATCCTAGGTGATCATTGAGTTTAAGTGATTGATTTTCATGTTTTAGTAAATTGAAGGAAAATTGTTTTAAATGGAATAACCCCAAGGTATGGTAAGACCATTCCATTTATTATACTATATAAATTTTTTGATATTAGTTACAAGGTTTTAAATGAAATTAGACATTGTCTAGATTGGCACATAAGAGGTTATGCCTTATGTATTAAATTATAAATATAGACATGGCTATTGGAAATCATAAGAGTTATTTCCTTATTCAATATATTATAAATTTAAATGATGGTTTTAATGGTTTATATAAATGTGAATCATGAGAGGTACCACCTCATGGATTACATTATGAATGTGATAACACCCTTATATGGGTTTGATAAATGACATGAATAAGAGGTTATGCCTTATGTATTATGATATAATTGATTATGTTCTCGTTATGTGGGTATGGAACCCAAGAATCATGGATGAGTACATTCTCTAGAGTGTTGGGGATGATTATGATCTCCTCGACCTATGATCAAGATGATTATTCTCTCCTGAATTAGTTATGATACTTGAGGGGTGTTGCATGGTGTCTCACTAGTGATTTCTCTTAATTCGAGTATGACAACCAAGACTTGTGAAAATTTCCTCTATCCCAAGTGTTAGGGATGATGATGTTATCCTCAACCTAAGATTGATATAATTATGATATCCCTGATTAGTTATGTTTTTTTAGAGTGTTTCCATGGTGCACACACTTTCTATCCCGAGTACTGGGCATGACTTCCCAACTATATTGGGATGTAGGGCTTACTACCCATTGAGTATAGCTTATTATCATGTATACTAGTTTTGGATTCCTGTGTGTTACATCCCGGTCCACTCTAGAATATATATATATATATACACTATATATATAGTGACATGATCAGACTCTTATTCCGGCTATGAGATGTAGCTAGTATAGTCGTCAGGTGTCCCTTACAAACCTGGATGAGTAGTTGTTTATTCATTCAGTTATGTTATTATGTCTCTATACCTATGCATTGATTAATTTATATTGCACTATCTAGATTGGGATAAAAACTATGGGTGTCAGTCAACTAAGATATTTATCTCACACCCTGTTTGGGCTGCCATTACACTGGGTACCCAAAAATACTTTCTTGTTCACAGGACTAGGTACCTTAGAATTTTCTTGTTGCTGTGTGCTTATACATGTGAGTTAGGATAAAAGGGTTGAGATGGAGCTTGGGACAGCCTAGAAGATCTCCCTTGTGGCTTGTTGTTATTTTCTTTATTTTTTGTATTATACTGTAAAGCATGATGTGTTTTTACTATTTTAACTTATGTATTACCAAGACATGCATTCATTTTTTGTATAGACTAGAGTTGGCCATTTTAATTTAGTTGATTATTATATTTTTCCACTATTATATTCACTATCAATTATTAATTACTTCTTTTTCTACTTTTTGTTATTTATTATCTGATAATACCACTGTCAATGTTGAAGGACCCCAGAACACCCTTAGAGGGGAGGGGTGAATTAGGGTGTCAATGTTTTATTTTAATTTGAAGGATCCTATTACCATTTTGGTAGGAACCTGTTAAACCTGTCTAATGATAAAGTATAGAAAACAAACAATCAAATGAAAAGAAAAGAAACAAAAATTTTACTTGGTTCACCATGAAGGGCTACGTCCAAGGAGCATACACCGACAAGTTGTTGGTTGTACCAAAGTTCACTAATATTCACTAGTTTTGGAGTATTTTTTAGCATAGTCACTCTATGCTAGGAACACTTCCTTTATAAGGTTTTATTGATAGCACACTGTGTCCCTCATATCACTTCCATTGACTCCCCCTTACTCACCACATTGGGAAGAATCTAAGTGCAATTTATTGACTTGAAGGTCGCTTCAATGAATTGGAATTAAATCATGCATCTTAAAATGTAGATGGATGATCTATTGAAGTTTTATTTTTACCAACATATGAAGTTCACTTTTCCACATATTGATAGTTCATGAAATGCTCCTCCATGAAATGACCTTCTTCATCCATGTACTGCACTACACCGTGTTCTATGTGTTCACCGCATACCAGCTCAGTATCCCGCCTTCACAAACTGCCTATATGACCCAAATTCTTGTTCTACCTCTATAAACAAAATTTAATGAATATCCCCTGCTCTACATACTACCTCCACTCCATGAACCATCTTCACTCCGCAGATTGTCTCTGCTTTATCTCCACATGCTGTAAGAAATCTGTAGACTGAGTTCTTCCTCTACGTACTAGCTCTTCTATAAATACATGTATTCTTGAAAACTGGCCTTTTTTCCTCTATGTACTATATTCCATGAACTATTTTGGACTTCACCAAATTCCTTTTATATTTTTAATTAATGTATTTGTGGTGATTTTATTCCCACAACTACTTCCAAATTTCTATGAATTCCTCTCAGATTTTTATTCTTAGAGCCACCCCTAATGAAGGTATTAATGATCCTTATATAGGCAAATAGATCCGAATAATCCACTAAACTAGGATTTTCCAAATCTTCATTGGAATAGCCAATGGTGATTCCCCTGTGAACCATTTTACTTACATAGTCCACGTACCGATATTCTCTCTATGTGGCAACACAAATCAACACCTTATTTTCGCAAACAACACCCTTTATAGTTTCTCAAAACTCCATCTCGATTTTTCGAACAAAACACCATCCCGTGAACTGTCATGACTTCTACATATAGTGAGATTTCCCATGAACTAAAATTATTCACCATGAACCTCCTTCACTCTATGACCCATTCCTCCTAGTTGTTTCTTAATCCAAAGAAGTTGAGTGAAATCCTTTTTAGTAGATATATATTCATCTTTAATAGTACTGAGATAAGTTCTTTCCTATTTCCTACTTAACCATCCCACACATTTCTTTCCAATAAAGAATGCTCCACCACTTGAAAATTTTCTATCCCCAACATCTCCAGCCCATTAAGCATCAAAAAATGATGAAAGTTCATTATCTTATCCGGAAGAAAAGTATAATCCATAATTATGAGAACATTGAATACACCTCATAATTATTTTCTCTACTGCTATATGTTATTCCTTTGGATTAATTTGAAATTGAGCTACTCAGAATGTTGCAAAGACAATATCTAGACATGTCATAATCAAATAAAAAAAGCTTCCAATGATTCTCCTATACATTGTGGGATCTATAGATGTCCCATCTTCATGATTTCCCAGTTTTTTTCCAACTTCTATCGGAGTCAAAATTGGTTTGGAATCATGCATATTGAATTTATTCAACAACTCTCCTACATAATTTTCTTGAGAAATGAAAGTGTAGTCTTTCCTCTGAATCACTTACAGCCCTAATAAGTATGCGAGTTCACCAATCATAGACATTCTAAATTATTATTTCATGTGATTGTAAAATTCATCCACTGATCCCTATCTTATTCCTACAATTATAATATCATATACATACACCATAACCATGAACTGATCTTTCTGATAATTCTTCACTTAAAGATTTTTATCCACTCATCCTCTTTAAAATTCGAGTTTCTTCAGATAAGAATCTAGCTGAGAGTACCATGACCGTGGTGCCTGTTTCAGACTATATAGAGCCTTATTTAATATTAAAACCTTCATTTCATCATTACCAAGAAGAAAGACTATTGGTTGTTCAATATAAACTTCTTCTTTAATAACACCATTTAAGAAATTTGTCTTGAAATCTATTTGATACACTTTGTATCCTATTTGAATTTATGTGGAAAGAAACAGTCTGATTGACTCCAATATAGCCACCATAGAAAGTTTTTCTTCAACATCAACACCTTCAATCTATGAATTGTCTTTACATACCAGTTTTTCTTTATTTATGATCAAATTTCCATGCTCATCAAATTTATTTTTGAAAATCCACTTAGTACCAATCACATTGTGGGTTTTGTGTCTCTTAACTGGATCCCATGTTTGGTTCTTATCAATCTGATCTAATTCTTCATTCATGGACTTATCCTATGATTCATCCTTTGAATATTATTCAAATGAGGATGGTTCCACAACTAAAAGAAATGAATATTGTGTATTATTCCTCATTCTCCTTATCTGTGTGTGTAGTCTAATCCCTAATGATGTTGGATCGATCAATTTCTCCTTTGGGGTTCAGAAAAATTTTCTCCAGTTCCTCTTATGGTTCTTCTTTTGAGTCAACATCATGACGTGATTATTAAGTATTTTGTATGATTTCCTCAACTTCTGTGTTTGAATCTGTTCCATGTCCACATTTTTCCTCATCATCAACCACATGAGTAGATGAATTTCTTGAGATATTCATGGTTTTATCTTTGATGATCTTCACATCACTACTTTCCACAATTTTTCCAAGATTTTTATTGAAACATTTTTAGGATTTTCTATTCATTGAATATCTGAGAAATATTCCTTCATCTACAACATCACCATACTTTCCTTGATTTCCTTCTTTGTTTCAGATAAAACATTTACTTCTGAAAACATAAAAGTACTTCAAAGAGGGATTCCTTCCATGCCATAACTCATAGGGTGTCTTGGTTTCCCCCATATAAATCCCTATTTATTTTTTAATATAAATTATAGCTTGAAAAACCTCTTTCCAGTAATGGAGAGAGATACAACTCTCAATCAACACAGTTCTTTCCATACTATTCACCTATCGATTCTGGCACTCAGCAACTCCATTGTGCTGTGGGATTCTTACAACAGCCACCTGATGCTGTATTCCATGTTTCTCTAGGTAATTTTCAAATTCAATGGATGTGTAATCCCCTCCATTGTTAGACCACAAATATTTGATTTTCCGTCCAGTATCATTCTTAGATATTCGGAAATAAGTTTTCATGCAACCAAGAACTTTTTTTTATATGTATAACCATCAAAAAATCCATTATACTATAATAATCCATGAAAAGAATGAAGTATATTTCTCCATATGTTCCAAAAACATTTTTTGAACCACATACATCTGTATAAATGAGATCAAGAAGATTTTATGCTCTTTTCCTCTTTGGACGATATGAACTGCACACCAACTTTCCTCAAAAGCAAGAATCACAAGTATTCTCATATTCATGCTTTAGATTTGGGATATCCATGAAAATATTTAGTTTAGATATATTTTTCATATCTTGTTGATTTATGTGACCCAACCTCTGATGCCAAAAGTTGTTCTCTTCTTCAAATTTCATGAAACAAATGTTCTCTTTACTATCAACCTAATATAAGTTTCCATCTATTCTACATCCCTTCATGAGAGAATTACATGTTCTTCCTTTTATAGTGAAACCATTTTGATTAAATTTCACCATAAGTCATGAGTCATAGAGTTAGCTCACACTCAGAAGATTGTGACACAACCCATCCATATAAAGAACTTTGGTCTTCTTCAGCTCACCATTGTCCAGTTCAGTACTTCCACAACCTTTGATCTTGAAAACACCATCATTATCGAATCTCACTATTCCATCGACCATTTTCTTGATATTTATTAATAGGTCTGTATTTCCTATCATATGTGATGAGCATCCACTATCAAGAATCTAAGTGCTTCTATTCTTGGTAGCTTTAAGAGCTACTTCTGCAAGGTTGGATTTTTCAATTTTCTTATTTTCCTTCTATGAAATATTAGATTGAGTGAAGGACAAAGATGTCCTTTCAAATCACTATTCCATGTGAGTAGGTTCTTCATTGTCATATTCTTCCTCTAGTGAAGAAAACCAATTTGTAAGAGAAAAACCATCTGGTTGGCGAGTATTGACTTGTCTGTGAGTTTTGTATGAATTGTTGTTGTCATTCCTCTGCCTACAATCAACAAATTTATGGAAAAAGTTGGAAAAATGAAAACAATATCCATAGAAACTATTTCTTATATAAGAATTAAGATATGAATTCATTATGCTTTTTTGACTTCCTAGATCTTCCCCATTCAAGTGTCTCCATGCCTCTTCATTGTATAACTTGGTGTGTCCCAGATAGCCATAAAATTGAAATTTCATAAATGGGAATTTCTTTTAACTTATATTCCTCCTCATTTAAATTTCCTTAGGAGGGTAGTTTGAATACCTATTATCTCGAGATTCATGAGAATAATTTTTAGTTCTTCTCTTAGTTTGAATTGAGGGTTTCTTCTTTAGCACTTCAGGTGACTTTTCAACCTGTCCAACTTTCATCTTTCCTTTATTTTGACTCATTTTATTTCCAGCATTTGATGTTTCAACATCACAACCAATTACACTATTAATCATGCATGTAGGTCTTTTCTCATTCAAAATATTTTCAATTCTATCGGAACCACACCTAGCTCTCTCCAGCAACTCAACATCTGAAAATTTTCTGAACTATATTTTCTTTTTTGTATCTTTTGAGATTGATTCACTTTTGAGTTCAATCCTTAGAGTAAAAAATTATTTTTCTAGACCTTCAATAGTATTTGAATTCTCTTACAATTTGTAGGTAAGGTCATTGATTACCTTTCTATGTTCTTAAATTATAAGTTTTAGTTCCACTACATTTTCTGTGTTTTCAAGGATTGATGACTGTACTTTCAAAAATTCATCTAATCATTAAATTTTAGCTTCAAGATGATCAAAATATTCTGATGATTTTTCCACAATTGTTCTCCACTTATTTCAACTCTTACATTGATTCTCAAGCTTACCAAAACCATCCTTAAGTTTCAAATTGGGATCGACATTAATGGTCTACTGATTATCTCTAGCATTATCTTTTGATAGTTATGTTTTTTCAATTGTATCCATCAGGGAATAATGGTTTCCAGACTTAAATTCTGATTCTTCTTCCTCAAATAATTCATTTTCAAAATCTTGTTCTTCACATAAAAAACTCTTTAATTGTAATTTATTTCCATATTTGAAGTCTCTCATTTTGAAAAACCTTTTTTGAGGCTTCTAAATTCCTCCAGTTTCATTTTCTTTATCATTGAACTTTCTTGGGAACCACGAGGAAATGTTCCCAACTCTTCCAAAACAAAAACAAGCTAGAGGTAACTTGCCTACAAATTTCTCTGTTCCCTTCTTGAATTTCTTGGAAATGAGAGAAAGAATTTATTTTTTACCATTATCTTCATAAACAATATCTCTTGAAATGAATTTTTTTTCTATGTCTTTGAATTCCATTTCCTTGATTACATGAGTCATTACATATTCAGATTTAACTCTCATTTCTTAAGCCACCAAACTACTCAACAGATCATCAAAATAATGTTTAGAGAGATCCATTTCCTTAAGTGCTGACACCTTTGCATTGTAAATATGTGGAATCATTCTCAGGATTTTATTTAAAATATTAATGTCTTTTATTTCTTCACCAAGTCCTCGTATTGCTCCAACAACTTTAGTAATTCGATTAAAAAACACATCTACATTTTCATTTGGATTCATTTTCATATCATCAAAACTGTTGTGAAAAACTTAGAGTCTCTCTTACTTAACTTTATTGTCTCCTTCATATATGTTCTCCAGTTTTTACCACATAAAATTTTCTGATGTACAACTCATCACTTTTAGATATATCTTATTAGAAACAGCTGTAGTGATGGAATTCTCTTATTTGGCATCTACATCAAGAATTTTACAATATATATCAGTCATAGACATCCTAGTTGGATTAGTGACCTATATTCCTTGTGTAGTCACAAACATGACTTCCATTCAAATAGATCTTAGATGATATCTCAACTAATTCTTCCAGATCTGAAAGTTTCTTCCATTAAAGAGTGGTACTCCACTGAAATTTACTATATTTTCCATTGTAGAAATGAAGGGAAGATTTAACACCAACAACCTTTACACTCTCACATCACTTGAAGTACCCCTAAACACCTTGAGAGGGTAGGGATGAATCAATGTGTAAACTCTTTCTTTTAAACTAAAGGATCATGTTCCCACATTGCTAGGAACTTGTTAAACCTATCTGATGAGAAAGTGTAGAAAACAAACAATCTTATGAAAAGAAAAATACAATAATTTTACTTGGTTCACCATGAAGGGATATGTACAAAGATCATATGATGATATGGTGTTTCTCATACCAAATTCCACTAATATTCACTATTTATAGTGTAAAAAAGTTTAGCACAACCACTCTATGAGAGGCACATTACCTTTACATGGTTTTAGGGATAGTACACTGCATCCCTCAGATCACTTCAATTGACTCCCCCTTTCTCACTGCATTGGAAAGAATCTGAACTCAATTTATCAACTTGAAGGTCAATTCAATTAATTAGTATTAAATCATGCATCCTCAACTATAGATGGATGCTCTGTTGAAGTTCTGTTTTTACCCACAGATGAACTTCACTTTTCTGTGTACTGATAGTTCGGGAACTGATCCTCTGCAAAATGACCTTCTTCCTCCACATACTTCACTACAATGTGTAATGCATTTTCACTGTGTACCATATTAGTATCCTACCTTTGATAACCACCTCTTTGATCTACCTTCATGTTCTAACTCTGTAAACTACCTTCCTCAAATAGCCCCTAATCTGCATACTGCCTCCACTCTGTGAACCATCTCTACTCTACAGTCTGTCTCCGATTTCTATTCACATACAATAAGAAATTCATGGACCGAGTTCTTCCTCTATGCACTGGCTCTCCTATGCAGACATGTCTTCCTATAACCTTGCTTTCTTCCTCCACGTACTGTCTTCCGTGAACTATTCTGAACTTCACTGAATTCCTTTTAGTTTTTTAATTAAAGTCTTTGTGGGGTTTTCTTCCCATGAACTACTTCCATATTTCACCAAATTATTCTTTGATTTTTAATCTTAGAGCCTCACCCTAATGAAGGGATTAGTGCACCTTATATAGAAAAATATATCCGAATAATTTTCTAAACTGAGATTTTCCAAATCTTCATTGCAGCACTACCTTCACCATGTACCGCCCATCTCTCATGAACCATTTTCCTTATGTGGTCCAAGTACTTCCATTCTCCCTATGTGGCGACACAAATCACCACCTAATTTTTATAAATGAAACCCTTTATAGTTTCTCAAAATTCTACCTCAATTTCACAAATGACACACCATCCCAAGAACCGCCATGCCTTACATGTACAATGAGCCTTCCCATGAACCGTGTTGGAACTAGGGCTATTCTTTCCTGGAAATGGAGTTTGATTTGTGTTTGTTGTCAACCCTTACATGAATGATCATGGATATTTCTAGGAAAGGTTCATACAGTTCAATCCGAAAGCAACATTGAAGGTGGTGTCATTTCCCAGTGTTCGCCAAATTTTTGGGGTCCAAAATCTAGAAATTGTCTTTCAGCGTTAAAAGTGTTTTTTTCTTGGAGGCCTTACGAAAATATGGAAAAGTCATGAGTTTCGCGAAGTTGGGATTTGTAAATTGTGTTTCTCGAAGACATAAAGTGTTCTGATGGTGTGATTTGTAATTATGATAGGATTCATGATTGGAGACAGAGTTCTTCACAATTATGAGTTTTGGTCTCTACGGTCGTTGATGGAATGATTTGTGAATTTTATGGGCGCCGCAAAGGGAATTGACAAAAGACTTTGTGATGATGATGAGATTTGTGAGTGTATAATTTCCATGGTTCTCTATAAAGGGAGGAGCGCCGTGAAGACATGTTTGATGATCTAGAAAATTTGTAAAGAGGTGGTGGATCTTCAAAAATGGTCAAGACTATAAATATGAGGCTACCCATCTTCATTTGGATAATAGTTTTGAGGTAAAATTCAGAGACTCTTTGAGTTCACAAAGATCTTCACAAATAGGGATTTATAAGAGAGCTGGTACATGGAGAAGAGACTATAAGTCTTAACTGATTCCCATGCTTTTGAAAAAAGGGTACTTAGAGAAAATGGGGTATTCCACGTTGACTCAGTGAGTTTCATGAAAGTAGTTATATTAAGGCAAGTAAGCTTCGTGAAGATTTTTTGTTCCAAAAAGGTAGGGGTGCTTTGCGAAGGAGTTTGTCTCGCAAAGAGGCTTCACAAAGAGTAGTTTTGAACATCTGTTTTGAGTGAATATGGAATTAAAAGAGCTTCAACTCTGGTATATGGTGCAAGAAGATTTCCATGCTAAGACAAGGAACAAGTATTTAATGAAAAATAATTGAAGCAACCTTCAAGTTGATAAACTGATTTAGACTTCTCTCAAAGAAGTGAGTTAGGGGGAGCTGATGGAAGTGTTTTGAGGGAAGCAATGAGCTATCCCTAAACCATTGCAAAGGCAGTGAGCCTAGAACAGAGTGATTGTGACTGAACCTTTATATTCCACAATTAGTGAAGTTTAGTGGATTTTGGTATGAATAACACATTTTTGATGTATTCTCCTTGGATGTAGCCCTTAGTGGTGAACCAAGTAAAAGTGTTGTGTGGTCTCTGTGCATACGATTGTTTGAGTTCTTTTCTCATTAGTTTTATAGGTTTAACAAGTTTCTACCAATGTGGGAACAATATCCTTATTTTAAAAGAAAAATTTAACACCCTGATTCACCCCTCCCCTCTCAGGGTGTCCTGAGGATTTTCAAGTGGTATCAGAGCTTAAAGGTTACTGGTGTTAGATCTATCCCTTTGCCGGTATGGAGAATTCATCCGATTCTAGGGGAATCCATCTCTTTGATGGAATTAATTTTTAGATTTTGAAGAACATAATGAGATATCATCTAAGATCTCTTGGAATGGAAGTCATATTTTCTACAGTGCAAGGAATACAAGTTATTTATCCAATAGGTCTTTTTATGACTAATACAGACAAGAAAGTTCTTGATGTAGATGTGAAAGCTTAGAATGCTCTCACAATAGCTCTTTCTAATCAGATATATATAAAAGTGATGAGTGTCACCTCAACAAAGTCTATGTGGGAAAAAATTTAAAATATTTATGAAGGATATAGCAAAGTGAAGGACACAAAACTTCAAGTCCTGCATAATAGATTTGATGATATGGAGAGGAATCATGATGAGAATTCATATACCTTCTTCAATAGAATTACTGAAGTGGTAGGGGCAATTTGAGGTCTAGGTGAATAAATCAAAGACATTGATATTGTAAAGAAAATCTTGAGAAGTCTTTCACCCCTTTACAATTCAATGGTGTCAACCCTTGAGGAAAGCGATCTTTCCAAACTTTCTATGGATGATCTGTTAAGCATCCTGGTGGCATATGAAATGAGAGTCAAACCAGAAGACTCTAATTCTCATGTGAACAAGGAAATGGAATTCAAATCCATGGAAAAACTAAAAATTTCAGGATATAGTATTGGTGAAGACGATGAAGAAAAATAAATTCTTTCTCTCATTTCTAAAAATTTCAAAAAGGGAAAAGGGAAATTTGAAGGAAATTTACCTCTGTCCTGCTTTCGTTGTTGAAGAGTTGGGCACATTGCCTCTCAATTCTCAAAAAGGTTCAAAGATGAAGAGAGAGAAGATGAAAACATTGAGAAACCTCAGAAAAGGTTTTTCATAAAGAGAGACTTCAAATCTAGAAATAAACTATAGAATAATGGGGTTTTCTATGAAGAGGAAGATGATGATAATGAATTATGTGAATAATAAGAAAAACAATTTAAAAATGGAAACCATGCCTCCATGATGGATACCATTGAAAATTCAGAACCATCGACAGATAAAGATAGAGATAACCGATTGAAAACTAATGTCGATCCCAAGTTTCAACTTAAGGATGCTTTTGGTAATCTTGAGAACAAGTGTAAGAGATGAAACAAGTGGAAATAAATGGTAGAAGAACCATTAAAATATATTGATCAACATGAAGCTAAAATTGAATGACTGGAAGAACTGGTGAAAGTGAAGTAAACAATTCTTGAAAGGACTAATGATGTAGTGGAACTAAAACTTAGAATCGAAGAATAGAAAAAGGTCATTAATGACCTTACCTCTGTACTAGAGGATAAGTCCAAGTCTGTAGAGGGACTTGAAGAGGAAGTTGTTACTCTTCAGAGAAAACTCAAGAGTGAATCAATCCCAAAAGAAGGAAGAAAGAAAATAAAATTTGGAAAATTCTCAGATGTTGAGTTACTGGAAAGAGATAATCAAGGTTTATATAGAGTTAAAAATATCTTGAGTGATCAAATACCCTCTTTCATAGGAAACAATGGTATCTATTATGAAATTGAGACATCAACTGCTAGAAATAAAGTGATCCAAAATAAAGACAAGATGAAAGTTGGACACGTTGAAAATTTGCCTAAAGTGCTGAAAAAGAAACCATCAATAAAAACTATAAGAAGAACCAAATTTTATCCTTGAGCTTTCAGAAATGATAGGAAATCAAATTATTTTCTCGAGTAAGAAGGAATGAGGAGAAATATAAGTGAGAAGACAATTCCACTCATGAAGTGTTAGTTCTGTGGATATCTAGGCCATACCACGTCATATTGTGAAGTGGTAAGGAGATATTTGAATGGGGAAGATCTGGGAAGTCAAAAAAGGAGACCAATTTCATATCCTACATCTTATAGAATAAATAGTTTCTATGGATACTGTGTTCAATGTTCTAACTTTGGTCATAAAGCTGTGTATTGAAAGCAAAGGTATGATAGGAGAAATTCATACAACTCTCAAAGACTGGTCAATACTCATCAACCAGACTATGTTGTTCTCAAAAAACAAATTTTATCCTATAAAAGAAGAGTATGGGTATGAAGAATCTTATTATGTGGAAGAAATAATTGAAAGGCCATCAGTGTCCTACGTTCAATCAAATATCTCATGGAAAGAGAAGAAGAAAATTGAGAAATATAATCATGTAGAAGTACCTCTCAAAGCTATAAAGAGCAGCAGTTCCTAGATTCTTGATAGTGGATGATCATCTCATATGAAAGGAAACACTGACCTTTTAAAGAACATTAAGAACAAGGTTGATGGAATAGTGAGGTTTGGTAATGATGGTCCTTTGAAGATTAAAGGCAGTGGAAATACTACACTGGACAACGGAGAGCCGAAGAGGACTGAAGTTCTTTATGTGGATGGTCTACATCACAATCTCCTTAGTGTGAGTCAAATATGTGACTTAGGGATTATAGTAACCTTCAATCAAAAAGGATTAAATATAAGGGGAAAACAGGAAATTCTCTCATAAAAGGCTACAAAATAGATAGAAACTTATATCAGGTTGACAGTAAAGAGAACACTTGCTATCTGTCCTTTGAGGAATAAAACAACCTGTGGCATCGAAGGTTGTGGAAAATTAACCAACAATACATGGAAAAGATATATAAACTAAAGATAGTCATAAATATACCCATTCTGAAATGTGAATGAGAAAAGACTTGTAATGATTTCATATGGGGGAAACTGGTCTGTAGTTCATATCGACCAAAGAAGAGAAGGGAATCAAACCTTCTTGATCTCATCTATACAGACGTATGTGGCCCGATAAATGTTGTCAAAACTCATGGAGAGAATTAATTCGTTCTTTTCATTGATGATTATATTAGAATGGCTTATGTAATGGTTATTCTCAAGAAGCGGCAAGTACTTGATTGTATGAAAAATTATTGTCGAATTTATGAGAATGATACTGGATGTACAATCAAAGTTCTACGATCTGAAAATGGAGAGGAATACATGTCCATTGAGTTTGAAAATTACCTGAAAAAACATGGAATACAACATGAGGTAGCTTCTGTTAGAACTCTACAACAAAATGAAGTAGTTGATCACTGGAACTGATAGGTCAACAACATGGCTAGTACTGTGCTGATTGAGAGTTGTATCTCTCTCCAATACTAGAAATAAGCTGTTAAAGCTGCAGTACACATTCAAAATCGAACAAGGCTTTATATGGGAGAGACAATGACACCATATGAATTGTGGCATGGAATGAAGCCTTAATTGAAATACTTTCATGTTTTCAGAAGTAAAATTTTCATCTGAAACAAAGAATGAAATCAAGGTAAGTATGGTTACAATGAAAATGAATGAATATTATTTGGATATCCAATGAATATCAAAGTTTATAAGTATTTCAATAAGCGATTGGGAAGGATTTTAGAAATCAGTGATGTTAAGAACATTGAATATAAAACCAAAAATTCTTTAAAGAATTCTTATGTTGATGAGATAGAATATGAAGAAGAATGTGAACATGGAGAAAATGCAAATACAGAATTAGAGGAAGGTGTAAAACACTATCAGGAGTCACATTATGATGTTGAATTAGAAGAAGAATATGAAGTTGAAACCATATCTGAAGATAATTCGATTGAACCTTAAAGAAGGAATCAAAGAGTAGAAATTGATCAATCCAACATCATTAGAGATTGGACTACACCCAAAAAAATGAGGATAATGAGGAGTAATGCACAATATGAATTTCTATCAGTTGTGGAACCATCCTTATTTGAAGAACCTATAAAGGAAGAATCGTGGGTGAAGGCCATGAATAAAGAGTTAGATCAGATTAACAAGAATCAGACATAGGATTTGGTCAAGAGACCCGAAGTTCCCAATGTGATTGGTACAAATTGGATCTTTAAAAATAAATATGATGATAATGATAATGCGATCCAAAATAAGGTGTGACTGGTGTGCAAGGGATATTCACAGATTGAAGGTGTCGATGTTGAGGAAACATTTTCTCCAGTAGAAATACTGGATTCAATCAATCTATTTCTAGCCATGGAAACCCAAAGAGGTTATAATGTGTATCAAATGGATGTTAAGACAACATTCTTAAATGGTGTCTTGGAAGAAAAAGTATACATTAAAAAACATGTAAGTTTCTTTCTTTGAAATGATGAAATGGAGGTTTGGAAATTAAAGAAATCACTCCATGGCTTGAAATAGGCACCATAGGTGTGGTACTCTCGGTTGGATTCTTATCTAAGAAAGATTGAATTCAAAATAGGAGGAGTGGATCATAACTTCTATGTGAAAAATTATCATAAGAATCAGTTCATGGTATTGGTATACATGGATGATATAATTTTTTGTGGAAGTAGGTAGGGATTAGTGGATGAATTCACCAACCACATGAAATTATAATTTTAAATGTCCATGATTGGTGAACTCACATATTTCTTAGTTCTACAAGTGATTTAGAAGAAGAATTATACATTCATTTCTCTGGAAAAGTATGCAAGATAGATATTGAATAAATTTAATATGCATGACTCCAAACCAATTTCAATTCCAATTTCAGTTGAAAAAAAACTTAACAAGCATGAGGATAAGACATCTGTAGATCCCACAATGTATAGGAGGATCATTGGGAGCTTATTGTACCTGACAAAAACAGGACCAGACATTGTCTTTGCAACAAGATTAATGGCCCTCTTTCAGAGTAATCCTAAGGAAGAACATATGGAAGCGGTGAAAATAATCATGAGGCATATTCAAGATACTCACAATTATGGATTATTCTTTGATGTAGGTAGTGATATCGTACTATCATCTTTTTTAGATGCTAACTGGGATAGAGATGTAGTGGACATAAAGTCAACCAGTGGTGGCACCTTCTATATTGGGAAGAAATGCATGGGTTGGATTAGTAAGAAACAAGAAATTACTTTTGATAGTACTTCTAAATCTGAATATATATCTTCTATAAAGGCATGAACTCAATTACTTTGGATGAAGCAGTAACTGACTGACATTGCTGATGAGGTCAAATAACCAATGGTGATCTACTGTGATAACAAGAGCTCAATTGATCTTACAAAGAATCATGTTCGTCATTCTCATACAAAACATATTGAAATCAGATATCACTTCATCAAGGAAAAAGTTTAACAAGGCGTGATTAAAACGGATCATGTGGGAACAGATGAGCAAGTGGCTGATATCCTGACCAAGCCACTATCAGCGGCTGTGTTTGAGAAACATCAGTTGAACCTTGGTGTTAAACCACCTCCTAGTGCATGAGGAGGTTATGAAATTCCCCTCTCCCCATTTGTTTTAACTATATTAATCTATTTGTGAAAGTGATGCAGTATTATTGGGGAGATCTGATCCAGGGAGAGTATGTTATGAGCTCTATAATGTGAAAATACCGGTCTTTGGGTTTATTTCCAATGGGGGAGAAATAGATAAATTCAATGTGGTTTAATGAGGGATATTAAATTTGTAAAGTATGAAAAGATAAATTTAGTGATAATGAGGGATATGAAATGTGTGAAGGATGAAAAGAGAAATTCAGGGAGATACAGAGGAGTGTGAAGGGAGTTCAAACACACGAGAACACAATTCATGTCTTCCCTCTTGTTTTCTACAAAGAGCCTTGCTCACGTAGACTTAGAGTGATGGATGAATTGTTTCTTTCATATCTGGTTTTGATGTGTTGATTGGTTGATGGTTCTCTATTGAATTTATCTACAGATTTCCAACAAACCCAAAGGGGGAGATTTTTGGAACCAAGGTTGTTCTTTTCTGGAAATGGAGTTTGGTTTGTGTTTGTTGTCAATCCTTACATGAATGATTAGGGAGATTATGATGAAAGGTATCATACATTTTAAGCCGAAAGTAGTATTAAAGTTGGTGTCGTTTCCCAGTATTTTCCAAATTTTTGGGGTCCAAAATCTGGAAGTTGGTTTTCAATGTGAAAAGTAGTTTTTCTAGGAGTCCTTATGAAAATATGGAAAAGGCATGAGTTTCATGAATATAGTATTTGAGAATAGTGTTTTGAGAAGACATAAAGTGTTATGACGGTGTGCTTCACGATTATAATGGGCTTCGCGATCAGAGATGAAGTTCTTCATGATTACGAGTTTTGTTTTCTTCAGTTGTTGACGGAATGCATTGGGAATTTTATGGGCATCACGAAGGGAATTTACGAAAGACTTTGCGATGATGATGGGATTTGCGAGCAGATAATTTCCATGGTTCTCTATGAAGGGAGGACCACTGCGAAGAGGTGTTTGATGATCTATAAAATACACAAATAGGCAGTGGAGCTTCACAAATGGACAAGCCTATAATTATGAAAATACCCCTCTTCATTTGGATCAAAGTTTTCAGGGAAAATTTAGATACGCTTTGAGTTCACAAAGAGCTTTGTGAACAGGGATTTTTGAGAGAGATAGTGCATCACGAAGAGACTATAAGTCTTAAATGATGCCCATGATTTTGAAAAAAAAGGTACTTCATGAAAATGAGGTATTCTAAATTGGATCAATGAGTTTTGAAAAAGTAGTTTTGCAAAGGCAAGGAAGCTTCATGGAGATAGTTTGTTCTATGAAGGCAGGGGTTCTTTGTGAAGGAGTGTGTCTTACAAATAGGCTTCAAAAATAGAAGTTTTGAACATCTATTTTTAGTGAATAGTAAATTCAAAGAGAATCAAATCTTGTCTATGGTGCAAGAATAGTCTCGTGCTAAGACAAGGACAAAGTCTTTAATTCAAAATCATTTAAGCGACCTTCAAGTTGATAAACTGATTCGGACTTCTCTCAAAGTAGTGATCTAGGGGGAGTCGATGGAAGTGTTATGAGGAAAGTAGTGAGCTATCCCTAAACCATTATAAAGGTAGTGATCTTGGCACATAGTGACTATGGCTTAACTTTTTTATTCCACAATAAGTGAAGTTTAGCAGATTTTGGCATGACCGAAACACTATCAGCGTATACTCCTTGGACGTAGCCCATAGTGGTGAACCAAGTAAAAGTGATTTGTTTTATCTGTGCATGTGGTTGTTTGATTTTTGTTCTCATAATTTTTACATGTTTAATGAGTTCCTACTAATACAGGAACAAGATCTTTGTTTTAAAATAAAAAGTTAACACCCTGATTCACTCCTCCCCTATCAAGGAATCCCAGGGTCCTTCAAACCACAATTATTCACCACAAAACTCCTTCTCTCCACAAACTATTACTCTTACATGGTATGCACACCATTCCTACTTTGTGGTTCATAGTTCTCCATTCCACATACCAAAATTCATGATCTATGAATTGCTCCCATAACATGGTTTTTAGTCTGCAATTCCTTCCAAAACTCTTCCTTTTCCAAACAAACAAACTCCCAATTTTGAGGCCCAAAAATTTGGAAAATACTGGGATACTATTCCACCCTCAATACTACTCTTAGGCTCAATTGTAAGACCAAATTACTTGCGAAATCCATGATCAACCCAATGTGGATTGAAAACAAGCACAAACCATACACCATTTCTTGCAAATAAGAACCTTAAATCCAAAAAATATCTAATAAGAGGGTATAGTATCCCCACTATCACCTCCCAATACCCTTTCTACTAGTAGACATCCTCTAGAATACGAGGATATGTGATTGAGGCCATATAATGCACCGATATGGCTACCAGTTTGATGGTAATCTGGGTTGGGATGTTACAAAGTGGTATCAGAGAAATATTTTTCCTTTTCCTTACTATTTTGGGTTGGTAGACAAGAGAATATGAATGTGTCAGTGCTTGATTAATAACTATGCTTGGGATTGATCACCCCATGAATGGAAAATGACCAAGTGACTAGGGATGAGATTTTTGTTCATGATGTTTGATATTACAATTGATATGATTTCACCTTGAGTGACTGGTGTACTTTTTACTGCTTAATGATTTATGTAATTTCTATAATTTTTCCCTTATCTTGGTTCGTCAAGGAATTATAATCACATGCATCATACTGGGCACATAAGGATTCCAATTCCATGCATAACTATTCCATGTAGTTTCATATGTAGGCTGTTTGATGCTTGATTCCACACCTTGAATGTTATGCCATTGTTTCCGATGCTTTCGCCGGGGTGTGCGCATTCGTCACGCAGAGGACATGCGGCTGTTGCCTCACATTCCTGCTTTCCAAAGGCGGGTGACATCCTCTCCTTATTCAGGGACGTCTGCTCCTTTATCAAAATGGGATGATGGGATGTCGATTCTTCCTTTCGTGGATTCCTCCTCAGAGCTCGTTACCTAGTCCGGTTATCCCTCATAGATTTAAGACATTGTTCGTGAAACTCTTCTTGGCGCCATATCTTCATGGACACCAGTTAATTACACTACTTCTGTCAGGATGTTCCAACGAGTTCGGTCAGGGCAGCAACCTTCGGTTAGGGGAGTAGTCACGTTGGTCACCACTGGCGTGTCTTGACACTGGGGGATTGGAATGTCTCTCTTATATTCCTTATTATAGGGCTTCTTGAGGGTGCGAAAGCCCGAGGCATCCCACATTGGACGCGGGGAATTATATGCCATGGGCATGTATCTGAGGTTTTCCTTAGCTTCACATGTTTAACACAGGATATGCCATAAGTTTAACGTCCAGCGGAGATGGATCAGACTAATCGGAACACTGATTAGAGTGGATCAGATTGAGTAACCCCCTAGAGGGAACACCGATATTGGGGCCAACACGTGGGTGGCTCCCCGAATGATGTCAAATAAAATGGAGAATGGGGTGACATGATCTCACTAGGATGTGGCGGCCTGAGTAAGAATCAGGTTGGACGATGTATTTGGGCTTGAGCCTCGAAGAGACTTCCCACGTATCCCCATGGAGGGGAATCAAAGTCTGTGTAGTTCGATGAGACAATGGGACACCTGAGGAGGCGATCCATGAGAATGGATGCATGGATGGGACCCAGAGGAATTGGAACCTCTGGGTTGGGGCATGAGCTTCCTGAGATGCATGGGATCGAGGGAGAGATCAGGATGAGACATGAGTGATGGGCTTGAACCTCATGGAGGATTCCTATGTATCCCCGTGATGGGGAATCAAAGACCACGTAGTTCAGATGGAGAAAACATTTAAATGTCATGCAGGATGGGGGATAATTGACATGAAGGGGGTCTAAGTGACCCGTTGGTGGGATTGAACCTCATGGAGGCTTCCTACGTACCATGCCTTAATATGGATCAAAGTCCCCGTAGTTCAGGGTGGATGGAGCTTACACTCTGAGGTGGCCCAAGTTGTTTGGGGCTTGAACCTCGTGGAGGCTTCCTACGTACCATGCCTTAACATGGATCAAAGTCCACGTATTTCGGGATGGTATGGGGCTTACACTCTGAGGTGGCCCAAGGTGTTTGGGGCTTGAACCTCATGGAGACTTCCTACGTACCATGCCTTAACATGGATCAAAGTCCCTGTAGTTCAGGATGGTATGGGTCTTACACTCTGAGGTGGCCCAAGATGTTTGGGGTTTGAACATCGTGTAGGCTTTCTATGTACCATGACTTAACATGGATCAAAGTCCCTATAGTTTGGGATGGTATGGGGCTTACACTCTGAGGCGGCCCAAGGTGTTGTCATGGTCGGTGCTTGCTCTAAGCTCACGTGATTCATGTTTGGTTTGAGAAACAAGAGGTATTAGAGACCTGAAGATCACGTAATGGAAGGTGCGTCCGTGGGAAATGGAGTGGGGCTTACGTGAAGAGTATTCCAAAGAGGAAACAGGGGCTTATGCATGGTTAGCAGCCCGAGATATTGGGGATTACTCCAGGATGGAGGCCCATGGGCGACAAAGCGCAGCGAGAGAGGGATTTGGGACCAAAGAAAGGAGGATCCTCGTTCCCTATCATGCCCTCCGATGGACTTGGGGATTGAAGATGAAATGAGGAGCAGGGATGCTACCTCCTGGAAGAAAATCTAGGGGCTTACACAAAGGTGGCTGCCCTTTTCCGTGGACAAACACCACTCCAATAAGGAGGATATCATCCCATGTGAGGGGTGATCCCATCCCTGTGGAGACGAGTGGGTGTGGAGAATGTCCAAGGCGGGGGGACCCTACGTGTGAGGCATGGGGCCAGGTCACAGTTTAACATCATGTGCTGTGGATGATGGCGCTTGGCAGTTTAACATCCCGCAGCTCAGACGAGGTGGGTGTGCTCCGAACCCCTAGGACTTACATAATTGGTACCCTATGATCCTTGTGGGAGGGAAAGAATCAGCAACACTGTGGCAAGGGTGTGTCATGGAATGAACCATCGAGGGGGCTACATTAGCATGGTTATGCGAAGAAGAAATAGCCGTTAGCGTGCCTATGCAAAGAAGCATGAGGCAAAGAAACACAATGAGCGGTATCGTCCAAGGGACTTTGAAGTTACTTCTTATGAGCCTAGAAGGTCGTACGGGAAAACAGTTCATGATGTGGATGCCCGGGGCGTGAGAGGCACCTGTGAATGGCATCCATAATAAGAGAATTGGGCGCTTGTACAAGGGAGTGCCCGGAGAGCACCGAGGTGAGGGGTCCCGGGGAATTTCGTACAACCTTTGAGGCTTGCATATGAAATCAGTGGACCTACATGAGAAACACCGGGCTAGCGTGAAATTGGTGATGCTTGTATGGAACTGGAGCCGAGGTTTTGTGCGCGACTAGAAGTATTTCGTGCAAGGTACAGAAATGCACGCAAGTGGGAGAGACTGCATGCAATGACCGGGGTGTGTGCAATTCAAGGGATTGCATGCAATTGGAAGGGGTGCATGCAATGGAAGGGGTTGCACGCAATTGGCTAGCCTGCATGAAAATGGAAGGGATTGTGTGCAAGGGGTAGACCCCGAAGGGATTGGAATTCAGTCTAAGCCATGGGGATCTCATACGAAGGCGAACCCCAGGGCGACTTGGCATGAAAAGAACCATACCTGAAGGCCATATTTGCTCGCGCAGAAGACAAATTTCACGCATGAGAGCCAGTTAAGATTATTTAGCCCCAAAGTGGAAGGGGTTGCCTTCTATTTATAGGCATCCGGGGGTGCAAAAACTAGGTCAGCATGAAAAAGATTTCACGATATAGATAGCGGTGCGAAATGCCGACCGCACGGGTCGGGGTGTGAAATATTTTGTGCCCCACTACAAAACTTTCACGAATCCCGCAACATTCCGTGTGGGTCATATTTTTTTCATGCACCTATGAACTTATTTTGCGTGACCCCTCCAGCCCCCCCGTACGGGGTCCCTGGATCAGAATATGACTTCGCTTTGTTGTTTCGAAACCTTCTTCAACACTTGAGAACTTTTCTACATCTACAAATGCCCCCCTCAGAATTGGATCAACGAGGGGTCATGATGGTCAGATTCTGAGGGAAACGCTGAAATGCAGGACTCCATGGTGTCCACACGCACAAAAATATGAAGTGGCACGCAAAACTCAGGAAGGTGTGTAATATGATTTTCATGCGGGCGTGGAAAAATGGATTATCTTATAAAAGATACCATGGGTCCCATGCTTTGTATGAATTTTCTCGCGCAACAAGCTCCATGATCTCATGCACGAAATTTTCTCCGGCCCTGCGTGAAAAAACCGCTCTGACTGCGCGTAATTCCATCTAGATTAGGCATTGTTTTACGCGCAATCCTGGGGTTTTCGTGCCACAGTCTGAAATTTCACAACGCCCGCTGATTTTACGCGCCACCCTCTCCTATTTCGCGCCAAAAACCCAAACACTTGTCTGAAGAAGATGGCGTCAAACCAGGATGGTGAGGGAGAATCTTCTGCTCGAAGGGCTGAAATGGTTTCAAACCCAGAGGCTTATGGCACTAAAAGGATTTTCTCCAATAACTAAACCCTCTTCAATATGATAACCCCCACCCAAAAGGATTATTCCCTATCCAACAATCTGCCACTGTGGGACTTTGGAATCCTTGAGGAGGTCCCTCTTTCGGGCTTTGAGGTGGATACACCGCGGTCGTGGGTGACATGTGAGGACGATCTTCCTTGATACAACATCACCAACAGTGGTCATCCTTCCAGAGAGACCAGGCACATGGACGTATATGTCCTGAATCCTAAGACTAGGACCATTGCTAGGGTGACCCTGTCGCGGAGAGCTCCCCAACCCTGTACATGAGCTTCTTTCATCAGAGTATCACTGACGAGACCAAAGGCTGGCTGCAGGACTGGGACCTACAGTCCGGAGGCAATTTCACCAGCGAATGGGCCTGGGCGTTCTGGGTTCACCATACATGTGACCAATTTAGGGTCGAGATGTGGCATATTGGTTTATTTGAGGTGGTATGGACATCACAATTTCACTTGTACTGCCAGCACGAGCTCATGCCAGATCTGTTCACCTGGTGGTCCCCGGGTACCAACACATTCCATCCCCATCACGAGGAAGTCAGTATTATTCTCTGGGACATTCACTGTATTGGGGGTATCCCTTTGGAGGGCCACCAATAGGACAAATTCCTTCTGCCGATGAGCACTTGGGGAGACAGATCACGATCCCTCATACTGATGTGGCACCTTCTAGAGCTGGACAAGGAGAAGTTGGGGGTTAAGGAATTTCTGAAGGACATCACCTACAAGGACTGGTTTAGCCTATTTATGGAGAGCGATCTGGAATTCAAGATGTCAGGGAGGGGGAGACGGTGTCTAACCGTGGCATAGAGGATCAAGAGCAGATCATACTGGAGGATCCTAGAGGCAGGGAACTACCAATCACGGGGTTATAACATAAACGAGAGTCGGGACCCGAATGTTCGATATGCCGGATTTATCGCTACATTACTGAGAGGGTGGCTCTTGCCGGTGAGGGATGCAAGGATGGGCATCTGTCCAGTGACCCTGGTGATATCTGGCATCATGGATGTCAACAAGAGGTTCAATCTGGGGGTCCCCGTGCTAGCTCGGCTGTATGCCATCTTGGGACACATCTCGAGAGGGGGATCACCTAGGAGAGTCTGTGGCCCCTTACAGATTTTCCATGGCTAGGTTGCGGCTCATTGTGGCAAATACACCCTCTCAAACGCCATCCGTCCTCCAGGAAATGGCCTGCGACCCTCTCTACTGAACATTGTCAGGGTCATGCTGCTGATGCTTAATGAGGTGGGAGTAAGGATTAGAATTGGTAACCACGCCAACTTCGCCTTCAGCCCATTCTCCACCCTGACTGGTCAGATGATAGACAATGGGAAAGGCTCACTAGAGTAGAAGGAGTACTTCTAGAGCATTATAGGCGGGGTTCTTGTGGCCCGAATTGATGGAAAGATATTCTGCGAGGCTTATGTGTTATCCAGGTTCACCAGGAAATTTGGGTGCCTCCAGAGAATGCCGAAAAAAGTATACATAGACATCCGGGAGGAGAGGAATTATCATGTTCTTCGTCAGATATGGCTGATGCTCACGACCCATGGCTATGGTGATGTCATCACCTTTCCTCCCACCGGAGTCGACGCTGGTATCTCAACCGAGTATGCCAAACATTAGGCCATAGGATACCCTGAGGGACTTTTACGGAAGTGAGTTCGGCAACTCAAAGTCGCTAGTGTGGAACCTGGGTGGAGAGAGAGCATGCAGAGTGCCGCCAGAGGGGGAAGATCAGAAGCGCGTCATGAAACGATCCCCACATAGGTTGGGACCTCAGCAGCGGGGGCGTCGCATGTTGTGTCCACGCCCTCATCGCCTAGAGGAGGAGGGTCCCACAGAGCAGCCATAGAACTTCCCAGGAAGCAAATAAGAAATCTTCTTCAACCTTTTTAAGATGCCATTTTCCCCGCACTATGGTCGGCTTGGCTAACCCTGCGGCAGTCGGTGAGCACTGAATCCCTCTAGCAGAAGATAATGTGAGACCAAATACAGCTGCCAGAAGTCGGGCTTGTTCGGGTTATCGATAGAGTGAAATTCCATCGACGACATTTTTATCTGATAGCCATGAACACATATGCATGTCAACGGGGTCAGCGTGTGGATCCACCTCTCTTTGTGAAAGTGATTCTCAGCCAGGAGCATGATCCAGAAACGATACCACCGGGGGATGATGACAGTAATGATGAGTCGGAGGGCGGTGAGAAAAAGGAGGAGGAGGCAGAAGGAGAAGGTGAAGGAGAAGGTGAAGGAGAAGAGGAGCCTGAAGGTGAGGGGTCTTAGGGGGCGTCCCAGCAAGAGAGTCTCCAGGAAAGCGGCAAGATCGTTGACTATGATATGAATGTGACTGAGCTGCTTGAGGTATGCATCATCCCTTATCTACCCTCATCTTTTTCTCTACTTTCCTTTGAAATCCTTAATCCACCTTCCTTACCTTACTTTGGAGCATATTGGTGCTGATCAATCGTCTCTAGAAGAAGGAGGGGGGAAAGCGCCAAAGGAACAAGGTGGGGCACCGATGCTCATTATCGAGCTGAAAAGCGCTGAGGGATCCCCTACTATGATAGCTCCTATAGTGGCAAGAACACGGGAGGCTGGCGCCTTGGGTTCCTGTAAGTTCCTTGCTTCGATACCGGTACTTACTGTCGGAGGACTCAACTGATTAGGGTGGTCCTTGTCTGTATAGTGATCACGACATTGGAGGCTCGCCAGGATACTGAACCCGAACCGTCCATGAGCGAGCCGATGGAATACATACCGCCTCATCCAGAACATGCCTCCCAAACTAGGTCGGCCCCGAAAATTGGTGAGCATGGAGTGGCGAACACCAGTGGCGCTGCTGTTGGGGCATGGGCGATAGTTGAGGAAGGTGCCAACAGGGTCGAGGTGGGAGATTAAGGTCACTGAGAAGCTGAGGATCCTATTCCCTCAGGAGGAATCTCCATGGAGGACCCTGCTGCTAGCCTGTTGGCTATCTTTCCTGTCTATAGACCTGCTGACCCTAAGGAAATAGATGATTCAGACTCAGAAGCGGCCGAGGAGAGCTAGATGACGAGGTGCAAAGGGTGTAAGTGCATCCGAAATTTTCTCATTCATCCTCAGATGGAATGGCTGAAGCATATGGGGTCACTCCACACCTGACCGCTTTTCTTGTACACTGGAGGGGTAGATTCTCAACATCTTCACCTGACGGTCCGTGATTACATGGTCGAGAAGATGCGCGAGAGCAGCTTGCGCTCTGACATCACCCAGTATTGGGAGGAGTCGGGGAGTACCCAAGAATTTCTGAGGGCGGAGAAAGAGGTTAAAATCCTCGAGGAACATGCAAAATAATAGGAGATATTCATCGCAAACTATTCTGAGCTCGTGGAGTAGTTGAGGGGCCAGCTGATAGACGCCCAAAAACAACTCGTGGAAGTAAGTCACCAGATAAATGAGCTCCAAACTGAATAGGTGAAGGCACGAGCTAGGGTCAGCGAATTGTGCTCTATGGCTGCAAATTTAGAGAGAGTACTCAGGGGGCGGGAGGCAATCCTGGAGGCCACCAGCCAAAAGGTAGCGGCATTGGAAAGATCCATCCAAGAAGACGACCCCTAAGGGCCCTGTTTTGGCAGAACCCATAAACTTATTTTGCCTTACTGCTTCTTGTTGTTTTTTGAACTGTATGTATGGAGAAATTTATTTACTTGTCCCTTTGGTTTAACGTGATCGAACATAATCCCCCCAAAAAATAGAAATTCATTCCTAAGATCATGTGGGCCATACCCGATTTCAGAAACAAGGGATGCTCGTACTATCACTTCGTTTGATCGTGGGAGCATCAACCAATCTTCATGCATTCAAAATTTGAACCCAAATTTCTGAGGAGAAGAGGGAGGCCCAATCAAAGGAAGAGGAACTCAGACCGATCGATGTATCGTCTTCTCAATGTGCTCTAGTGCACGAGCGGCGCAATGCCAGGGGCATTGGAATCAGTCCGAACATAGGGGAATGGAAAATGTGAATCACGTTACCTAAATTCGAAACACTATGGGAGGGGAATGGAAATAAAGGACAAATGTTGACCGTGTTTGAAACACAACATTCCTATTTCATTAGCCTAAAACGGGGACAAAAAATGAGGGTCGACTGCTGACCATGTTCGAAACACGGGACCTAACTCAAATATCGTCCATCAGTCTTCCGGAACATTGGCCTAGGATAGTAGGCGGACCATAGGTCGAGCATCCATACTATTAGGGGGTCCCTTCATACATGAAAGAGGATGAGGATCTGAATAAAGGGGCACGCAAAGCGTGGAAAGCGAAGTGGTGGTTTGTTCGAATAGAATCCAACACTCATGAAATTACATCACCGCAGTAGAAGCACATTAGGCGGGCACATTAATTTGATCATGGATCATCCCTACTTTTAGACAGGACCTCTCTGGAGAGGGAAATGTTGCTTCCCCATGTGATTATGGGGAATCCTGAACTCGTTCAAGGCAAATGCTGCAGTTACGCAACTTCCTAGGGGGTCAGGCCAAGGGGCCAACGATAAGAAAGGATGGGATTTGTGATTCCCAGGGCTGGACCCGAGATAAAATGTTTGGGCGTTCCTACGTATCCCATAAGGATGATAATCAATCCACACGTACTTCTGGAAAGGCTCTTAGTTTAAGGGATTAGAACTCGGACTAGGGAGTGGTAAGGAATGCAGAGGGAACATGGTAAGGTTATTATGAAACCCGACGTGAATGAGGACATAAGTCCAAATTACCATGTGTTCCTTGGGGAAGTGTTTAGGTCAATGGACTGAACAAAAAATGTAGGATGGGCCCATGGAAAAGTTCCTGAGTGTTTCTATATATCCCATAAGAATGGGAATCAAACCATACATAGTTCTGGGAAGTATCATGGTAAGGTACCAGTGCAAAGGATGAAAGGGGTGTGCGGGTCTGGCCCTTGCACCAAAAGAAGCAGTATTTGATGTATCTTGTTTGTCCTTTAAGGTGGATGGGTTTTTTTTGTGAAGTGACTGACCTAGGGTAGAAATTATCGACATCGCCATAAGAATCAAGATATATACAGGCATTGAAAAATGGTATGATGGATGACTGATACCCAATGTGATGTCCTCTATGATGAGGTCATCATAATGCAGTGCCGTTTTTCGTCGTGCGGCCGAGACAATACTATCACAGTTTAGGGTCATGTGATTGGACCCGACAACATAGTTTAAGGTCATATGGCTTGGACCTGAGAGAATGCGCAGGACGTGATAAACCATACCCGACGTGAATGAGGACGAGGTCCACATCATCACCGTGCATGATTCTGGGAAAGGAGCCTCGGGCCAGGAGGCCAGTGAGGGTCAGAGGATAAGGGGCAGGAAAAGTTAGATCCCAGCTGAGCTGGACCTGGAAGAATGATGTCCGGGTGATCCTACGTACCCCATGAGGATAAGGATCAAGCCACACAAATCTATTAGAGAATATCTCAGTTTATGGTCTTAAAGCTCAGACCGTGGGATCCTTGAAGGACGTCGTATTGCAGATTTGTCCGCTTGACGTGCGGAGGTGAACTGAGGGATAGTGCCAAGAGTTTCAAGATTCCACCTGGACATGATGGGGTGGAACATAATGTGAATCATGTAACCAACATTCAAGGCCTGAAAGGACTGGCATGACGACGGAGGATTACTGCTGACCATGTTCTCAATGCAGCATCCTATCTTGTTAGCCTGAAATGGGGACAAAAAAATGAGTGTTGACTACTGACCATGTTCACAATGAGGGATTTGTATCAATTTGCTTTCTAAAACCCTCGGGGGTGTTGGACCATAATGGTAGGAGAGCTCTTAGGCCTAGAATCCGTGCCATTTTGGGGGTCCATTCAGGTGTGAAAGATAACGGGGTCCCAAATGATGGGGAACATGAAGTTTGACAAGTGGATGGAATCTTTCCCAAGTTGAATCTGACACTCCAGGTCTTAGACTAGAGTACTCTTAGACACATCGGCAAACCATTGCAAAGGGTCAAGGGGCTTGACTTGAGAGGGGCCAAAAGATGGCGAATTCCCAGGATAAGGGGGACATGGTGCCAAAAACCCAACGCGAAGGAGGGCACAACCTTGTATCACACCTATATATCCCCCTCGTGGAGAAGAATAGGAAAAGGGGCCTAGGTGACTCGGAGATCGGGATATCTTTAAGAGATGGGGCTGGACCCGAAATCTAAATGTTTAGGTGGTCCTACGTATCCCATAAGGATGGGAGTCAAGCCACACATAGTTCTTAAAGCTACAGTTTAACGTCATGAGGGATGACATACAGTTTAATGTCATGCAAGATGACATACAGTTTAACGTCATGCAGGATGACATACAGTTTAACGTCATGCGGGATGACATATAGTTTAACATCATGCGGGACGAGTGTGCAGTTTAGGTTCAAGAAGGACCTATATTTTAAGGTCGCGTGGGACCGTAATCCAGTTTAAGGTCATGTAGGACCCGTAAGGGTCATGCAAAGTATTGTTTAAGGAACTTGGTATTGGTGAGAGGAGTTATACGCTCACCATCCATGGTCACCAGGGTGTATGCTCCATTGGGATAAACCTTTTGAACACTAAAAGGTCCTTCCCATTTGGGCTCCAACTTGGGTGGTTTCTTTCCGGGGATCATTGGCGCCCTGAGGACCAATACCAAGTCACCTTGCCGAAAAGAGTGGAGGCAAACCTTCTTGTTAAAAGCTCGAGCCATCATGCTCTGATGCCTTTCTAGGTTGTGTAGGGCACGAAGACTATTCTAATCTAGTTCTTCCAATTCATCTAGATAGATTTAACCCACTCTATCTAGTGCTTGCTGGTCATAGACCGCTATGCTCAATGAGGGAAACTAGATCTCGATGGGTAGGACGACCTCAGTTCTGCACACCAAGGAATATGGGGTCACCTGGGTGGAGTTATGAGTCATCATTCGATATGCCCAGAGGGTGTTGGGGAGCTTATCCGGATAAATCTTCTTGTTTTGACCAACCATTTTCTGCAGGATGTTAGAGAGGGTTTTATTGAACACCTCAATCTGTCCATTTGCCTGTGCGTGATAGCGGGAGGTATGGTTTGAGTGGATGTTGTACTTGGCATATAACCTTTTCAACTCTGCTTCTTGGAATTTGGTGCCATTATCGGTGAGGACAGCGTGAGGTACTCCAAACCGATGGATGATATTGGAACTCACGAAGTCAACGATAGAACGGGACTTGACTTCCTTGAGAAGAATTGCCTCTGCCTACTTGGAAAAGAAATCTGTAGCGGTCAGAATGAATCAACATTGGAGAGCCATTGCCAGTGGGTATGGTCCTATGACATCTAATCCCCAGACTGCAAAGGGATAAGAGTACCTGGTAGTGTGGAGAGGATCCGGTGGTCTATGCACAAAGTTAGAATGAACTTGGCACGCATGACACCTCTTGGAGAACTCGATGCAGTCGTGGATCATGGAGGGCCAAAAATACCCTAATCTCCGGATCTAGTGAGATAGTTTTGGCCCATCCTAATGGGAACTGTAGGAACCAGTGTGAACCTCTTGCATGACTTGTGGAATCTCAACCCCCTAAACACAATAGAGTAGAACACCATCAAACCCGTGCTTATAGAGGATTGGATCAAGGCTAGGACCGATCTGGAGGGTAAACTGTAGCGCACGACATCAGATTCACTCATGCTCATCCCAATCTGATGGGATATTACCGTGTTGGAGCTATTAAAAAAATGGTGTCTTCTAATCGACAACCATTTCTATCACTGCATCTGGATGAACCTGGGGTCTTGATGCGGAGGCACCGACAGTAAGATGGCTTACCTGTGGGCCGTCATCGCCATCCAGGGTAACAGGAGATATGAATCTCTAATGCGCCACATGGGTAATTAGATAATCCTATTTGGGATCTACAAGTGATGCAGCTAAGCTGGCCAAAGCATTTGCTTGACTGTTCTATGACCAAGAGACATGGATAACCTTTGACCGAGAAGGGAACTGGGCTATTAGCTGGTGAGTGCGTTATAACAATGGTACAAGCTATGGCTTCCTGACAATATAGTTTCCATTTACCTACTTAATGACTAGATCAGAGTCCCCTTTCACATGAAAATGGGGCACGTCAATATCGAGGGCCAGTTTGAGGCCAGTAATGAGGGCCTGATACTCTGCCTCATTGTTAGTGCAGCCTTCTGACAATAGGAATGAGTATGGTAGAAAAACTTGTGCTGGGGTAATAAAGATGATACTCAGGCCTACTATGTTGAGCTTAGGATCATTGAGCCTACTATCAGTGGGGATTTGGGAGGCACTATCAAAGTTCATTTTCCAACATGGGACGACTTGATAGAATGAGAGGATTTCCTCATCAAGAAAATCCAGGTCTAGGGACTGGCCTACAGAGGTTGGATGGGCAGCTAGAAAGTCTGCCAATTCCTGTCTCTTAATATCATTCTAAGGGATGAACCTGATGTCAAACTACTGGAATATTACCGCCCACATTTCTAATCAGACAGTCAACATGGGACGACTTAGGATGTACTTCAATGGGTCCACTCGATGCACCAGATGTACCTCGTGGTGCTGCAAGTAATGTCACAATTTCTGTACAGAAAACATGAGCACAAGGAATCTCTTCTCGATGGCAGAGTATCTGGTCTCCGTATTAAGGAGCATGCGATTGAGGTAGTAGATTCTATTCTCTATCTCTTTATTGTTCTTCTGGGCGAGAAGGGCACCAAGGGACTGCTCCAGGGTGGTGACATAGAGGACTAGCAGCTTCCCGAAGACGGGTGGCATCAAGACTGTAGGTCGGAGAAGATACTACTTGATTTCCTCAAAGGAAGTTTGGCACTCTACGTCCCATTCATAAGTGGTTCCCTTCTTCATGAGCCGAGATAAGGGCTTACACTTTCCGTCCAGATTCACAATGAATCGGCGTATATAGGCCAAGTGGCCTTAGAGACCTCGAAGCTCCCGAATATTACTCGGGGGAGGCATCTGGATGATGGATCTGATCTTTTCAGGGTCGATCTCGATTCCTCGGTACCTAACAAAAAATCCAAGAAACTTTTAGGAGGTGACACTGAAAGCACACTTCAATGGGTTCATCTTCAGATGGCTGGAACAGAGGAAGCCGAACACTTTCTCAAGATCCTTGAGATGGTCCTGGCACTGGTGAGATTTGACCACCAGATCATCCACATAGCACTCCACCAATGTCATGAGGAATTACTTGGATATGCAATGCATGGCTCACTGATAGGTGGCACCTACATTCTTTAGGCCTAAGGGCATAACCTGGTAATCGAAAGTACCTTGGGGTTCCCTGAAAGCTGTTAACTCTTCATCCTTGGGCCCCATCTAGATCTGATTATACCCAGAGTAACCATCCATGAAGGAGAGGGCTTGGAACCCTTCCATAGTGTCGATAAAAAATTATGTCACCGGAAGGGGAAAATCATCCTTTAGAAAATGGCGGTTGAGATCTTGGAAGTTGATATAGACTCTGATATGTCCATTCATCTTCCTATCTGGTACAATGTTGGCCAGACACTTGGGGTACTGGACCTCCTTAACGAAGTTGGACTTGATGAGCTTGTCAACCTCAGCCTCGACCATGGCACTGTGAGAAGGGTTCATCTTTCTGGGAGGCTTCTTGAATCCATGATGATTTTCCGGAAGGGCGAGGCAGTGGATGACTAACTGGAGATCTAGTCCCGACATCTCATTGTAACTCCAGGTGAATACATCAAGGTGATGTATAAGGAATCCTATATAGCGCTTCTGCTCCTTAGGGGACATATCGACACTGATCAATGTGGATCTCGGGTCTGCCTCGCTTCCGAGGTTCACCTTTACCAACTCGTCGACCATGGAGGAGACACCTTCCTCAAAGGCATGGGGTGTCTTCTATATCCTCTTCTCCAATTACAGAGGGACCCTCTATGGGGGAAGTTTCTTCTGAGTTACCGGACCCCGATGGGAGGCTGGTACCATCTTGTGTGATAGTGGTTATAGTATCAGGGCACTCAGGCTCTACCGAGACCATAACGATGAAGGCTGTCGACCCAATCCCATCTGGTCTCCAGCCCAAGGGGCCACGCTTGACAATATCAAAGCAGCAGTGGCGTGTCGGTTGGAGCCGACTTATTCCAGCCTGGCAAAACAGACAAGTGTGACGTACTACTATTTCCATGAGTCGGATGTCCCGATACCTGATGGGAGTGGGAGGCTCCAGGATCACTAGATCCTGATTCGTATAAGAATACAAAGTGATCTTTCGATGCCACCTGGATTTGGGAACATGGTTCCCCCTTGTCCTGGAAACGACAAAACACATCCCCATTTTGGGGGTCGTGGCCTCCAACCGATTGATCGGGAAGACGTAGGCATCATTTAGGCCTGCACAAGGGTCAGTCGTAGTGGTGACAGGCAAAAATTCACTTTCCTGGACTTGTTTATCCTTTCTCTTGTAATATTCAGCATCCAAGTAGTGGGATTCACAAGAGGCGAAATAAGATGCATCACCTTAGAGTATGCCCACTTGACCATTAAGGGAGTACTTGAGGCATTGGTGATACGATGAGGGGACCACCGCATGCAGGTGGAGCCATGGCCTTCCCATCAATGCATTATACACGGTGTCATAGGAGACAACCATGAACTCGATACTGGCAACTAGGCCATCGAACTGGGTCTTCAGACAGATCTTGCCTACCGGGGTCTGCTATGTCCTGTCGTATCCCTGGATTCTTAAATCAGAGGGAGTCAGGTCATTTTTAGATAATCTTAGCTTCCTAATTGTCCATTTTGGGATAAGGTTGATCCCAAAGCCAGTGTCAACGAGATAGCGGCGAACCTCCACACTGTTAAATTGGCCAGTGATGTGTAACAACCCAAAGTTTCATTAATGGAAAATCCCTCTTGATCTTATTAAATGTCTCTTTATATAAAATGTTTTTTATAAAATGTCAACTTCATTGGTTTTATGATAATAATTGTGACCGTTACTTTTATATCCATTGAACATTGATCACATGATTAGTGTAATTATAGGGCTTTAACACATACAATTTTACTTAGACAAAGGAAGCGATGACCTCATCCAGTAGAATTGCCCCATACGAAGCCCATTTATCGGAGCTCAGAAAAGAGGTGGCATCCTTGGGCTTCTCTCTTAACCAATCCCAAGCTGAGCTTCACCATGTCAAGCTCTAACGAGACCGTCTACGGGAAAAGTGGAAGTTGATAGAAATTACCACTCAAACAATGTTATCCGAGCCACCCCAAGAGTCCGTCACCATCGCACACCTTACCCTTAGGTCTTATGTGGCTATTTTAAGGCGTTATGTAACTAATAGATAGTACTATGTTCATGTACATTATTTTTTTATATAATAATGAATATAATTTCTTGTCATTATTGATACATTGTAAATAGTTTTTAAAGTACAAATGGTGTTTTTAGTTATTATTTAATTAAGAAATCTATTTTATTAAATTAAGGGATTTTTGAATTAAATAATATTTTAATAAAATATTATTATTATTTTTAGATTAATTTTATTATATATAAATGATCATATAATTGTATGAATGCAATTATAATTTTTATTATGGTTTGAAAGCCATTTTTGTCAAAACTCGTGAATTTTTTATAAATGTTGATTTTTATTTTAAAAGTGAAAATTAACATATTTAGAAAATTATTTAGATAAAATAAATGTTATTTTTGGAATCAGGAAGTCAAAATTATCCAATGGTGAATTTTTCATAATTTTCTGAGATAGTCAAAATTTTGAGAAAAAATTAAATACCGTTTAAATATATAATGTGTTTTATGACATCATAATGACCCAATAGTGATGTAATAAAATATGATAATCTTTATGTTCAGAAAATATATGTTTTAACATTAAAATAATGTGATTTTGTGTTTATTTGTCTTACTTTTAAAAGCATTAATGGACCCCTCAAGACTTATTAAACACCTTATCTTTTTAAATTAATTTCCATGGGAGTGTGACTCACCTCCACATAAGAAACCCTATTATTTTAAGAAGTTAGGACTTTGGCCTTATAAAATATTGTTTTCCTCTTCCCTTTTCTAAAAACCATGGGAAAAAACCATGGTATGGTTTGTGGTTTGTATTAATTTAATATAAGGGGTCCCAAACCAAAATAATAAAGAATTCCCTCACCTTTCCTATAAAAACCCACCCAAGCCCCCACTTCCTCCTCACTCAAAGCCTTTGGAGTTCATCCAAACTCAGCCCTACTCTCTTTAGAATCCTCCCAAGGTGCCCCAAGCCCCCAAGAAGCCTCTCACAAGCCTCTCTCTAGCCTTTGGAAGCACACTTCCAAGTAAGGGTTTTTTCTTCCTTTCTAATTTTTTCCAATTTTTATTAAGTTGTTTTGACCTTTTAATTTCAATTATGAATGTTGGAGTATGGTTTTGAACCTCCCTCACACTGCCCTATTTATGTTTTGATGATGGTATACCCCTTTCTCTCTCATTAAATGCCTCCCACGTACACCCGTTACTATGCCGAAATTCTGAAAGGAACTTCTCTCTCCTCTTTTACATTCAAGTAATACTTTTGTATAATGAATATAAATTAAATTAAAATTGATGGGACATGCATATATATGACCTCCTTACTTTCCATTACATGTAAATATTATGAGGAACCCATTTCTCTCTCATCAACCATTTTTATAAATTCTTATGTCACGCCGTTACGCTGCCGAAATCGCACCGATTTTCTAATCCAATGTCATTGTGTAGTGAATACCATTCCCATTTCTCCATCAAGGGTATTCACCTTTTTTCACATTTACTTATTGATTATAAAGTTTCATGTATGAATTCCACATTTATTTATTGTGTAATAAATGATTATGTTTTATGAATCCATGTTTTATGATCCATGTGGTACACTTATGCATGAAATGAAATGTTTAAGAAGGGTGCGCCCTTATAGCGCTCCAATGCATTGGGTAAATTATAGTATCATGATACTTCATGTGCAATGAGTGTTGACTCATGATAATTCAATTGCAACAAGGGTTTACTCGTGCTTTATGTGCAATGAGTATTTACTCATGATCCATGTGCAATGAGCCTTGGTTCATGCTAATTCCATGTTAAGTGTTGTTGCCACATTTCCATGTTATGATTATCATGATTTATCATGCCTTTATGTTAATGTTTTTATGATGCTCTATTTATATGACTATTGTCTAACATGAATTTTAATCCTCATATTATTCCATGTGTACTCCCTTACTGGGATTTATAGCTCACCCTTTTCTTATGAATGTCCTCAGGTTATCCCATGCAATGCTAAGTATGAAGGAATGTAGTGGTCATGTAAAAGAAGTTTTCAGTAAAGATGTTGTATTTCATGTTTTAAGTTTTTATGTAATTATCCTAAGCCCCAAATACACTAAACCTCTCAACGCGTTGTTTAATGCTACAAATGAAAAGAATCGGGTCATTTTTCAAATTAGTGCCCTAATCCAAGGGTTTACGGAGGTAACCAACAACCTCCACGGCATCAAGGAAGAGCTTTTGCCATCACTTCTGCCAAAGTGAACCCCGAAAACGAAGTGGTGACAGGTACACTAGTTATTTATTCAAGAATAGAAAATGTAATTTTTGATTCAGGTTCTACGCATTCTTTTATATCTCTAAAGTTTAGTAGAACAATCCCAGCACCACCACAAATCATGGAAGTGAAGATTTCGGTGAGTAGAGAAAATGGGGCAATCATTGCATCCCATGAATATAAGTCCTCCCTGTTCTAATATGTGGATTTAATTTCCCGGAGAACCTTGTCATACTCCCTCTGGTGGAATTTAATGAAATTATTGGCATGGATTGGATTTCCTTATATAGAGCCAACATAAATTTTTGGGTGAGGGAAATCACACTCCATATGGAGAATCGACCCCCGATTCTTTACAAGTGTAAGGAGGAAGATGAATCTCCTTTATCTCCATCATCTCAAGCATGGATATTACTGCCCTATGAGCACGCGTATTTGGCTCAGATGATTGAGTCCAAGGAAGAAACCATCCTTGAAGAAATGCCTATTGTGGGGGAATTCGCAGAAGTTTTTCCCGAGGAACTGCCTGGTCTTCCTCCTAGAAGAGATGTTTAATTCTCAATTGAACTTATACCTAGGGATTTACCAATATCGAAGACTCAATATAGAATGGCTTTTGTAGAGCTTGAAGAGCTGAAGAAACAACTACAGGAGAATTTGGATAAAGGGTTTATACGACCAAGTGCTTCACCATGGGGTACACTAGTCCTCTTCGTCAAGAAGAAGGATGAGTCAATGCGGCTTTGCATCGATTATCATGAACTTAAAAAAATAACGATAAAGAACAAGTATCCTCTCCTAAGAATTGATGACTTGTTCGGTCAGCTGCGTGGAGCACAATACTTCTCCAAGGTAGACTTGCAGTCGGGATATTATCAAGTAAGGGTGAAGAAGAAAGATATCCCCAAGACTGCTTTTCACACAAGATACGGGCACTATGAATTCATAGTAATGCCTTTCGGACTCACCAATTCTCCAAAAATCTTCATGGACTTGATGAATAGAGTCTTTATAGATTACCTAGACAAATTTGTGGTAGTCTTTATAGATGATATTCTAATATACTCCAAAACCTAGTAGGATCATGAGGAGCATTTAAGAACTGTACTCGAGACTTTGCGCAAGGATAAGCTCTATGCAAAGTACATCAAGTGTGAGTTCTGGTTGAAGGAAGTCTCATTCTTAGGCCATATCATCACAAGCAATGGGATATCTGTGGATCCCTCCAAAACAGATACAATTGAGGGATGGCTGAGGCCAACATCGGTAACAGATATCCGTAGCTTCTTGGGGTTAACTGGATATTATCGACGATTTGTGAGGAATTTCTCACAATTATCCAACCCTCTTACCAAGATAACTCGGAAGGGAGTAAAGTTTTCTTGGAATGATTAATGTGAAGAAATATTCAAGGAGTTAAAAAGGAGGCTTATCACTGCGCCCGTGCTCACTTTACCCACAAGTGGGGAACTTTTTGTGGTATTCAGTGATGCTTCGAAGAAGGGCTTAAGATGTGTGATGATGCAGAATGATAAAGTGATATCATATGCCTCAAGGTAGTTGAAAATCCATGAGTGAAACTATCCAACGCATGATCTGGAGTTGGCGGCGATGATCTATGCCTTGAAAATCTGGCGGAATTATCTATATGGAGAGAAATGTGAGATATATACTGACCACAAGAGTCTTAAATATATTTTCACACAGAAAGAGCTTAATATTCTCTAGAGAAGATGGGTAGAGCTCATCAAGGATTATTACTGTTCAATCCATTACCACCCTGGGAAAGCGAAGAAGGTGGAATATGCCCTAAGTAGAAAGGATCCAGCGATTCTATCAATGATGAGAATTGAGAAGGATCCAATCTTCCTAGACTTGATGAAGATGGACATGGGAATCATAGAGAAGGGAACATCATTAATCCTTTCACAAATGATTGCTCAACTATCTCTTTTGGAAAGGTTAAAGGATGATCAAAAGGATGATGTGGGAATTCAAGAAAAAATGGAAGCTATCGAAAAAGGGAAATCCTCAGAGTTTAATGTTAATGAAGAAGGAATTTTGCGGTTTGGGAAAAGACTATGTGTTCCATCAAGTCCGGAAATGAAGAAGGAACATTTGGATGATGCACATAGTTCAAATTTCTCTATTCACCCAGGGATCACAAAGATGTATTGAGATCTCCAAGAAAACTTTTGGTGGGATAATATGAAGAAGGAGATCACTGAATATACATCAAAGTTCCTGGTGTGCCAGCAAGTGAAGTCAGAGAGGCAGATGTCTAAGGGGATGATGCAACCATTGCCCATACCATAATGAAAATGGGAGAACATCACCATGGACTTTGTCACTGGACTTCCGAGGACATCCAAAGGAAACAATGCAATCTGGGTTGTTTTGGATCGTCTTACAAAGACTGCACACTTCATTTCTATTCGGGAGGATTTCTCATTGGATCAACTGGAAAAGATATATATCAGGGAAGCGGTAAGGTTTCATGGAGTACCACTATCTATTATGTCTTACCAAGATCCAAGATTCACCTCTAAGTTTTGGAAGATTCTTCAACATGCTCTGAATATTGAACTGAACTTTAGTACGACCTATCTTCCTCAACTGATGGCCAATCCGAGCAGACTATCCAAACACTTGAGGATATGTTTAGAGCATGCTCAATGGACTTTAAAGGAGGATGGGATCAACATATTCCTCTGGTTGAGTTTTCTTATAATAATAGTTTCCACTCGAGCATCCAAATGGCACCATATGAAGCCCTGTATGGGAAAAGGTGCAGAACACCGACATGTTGGGATGAGGTCGGTGAACGTAAGCTGCTTGGACCGGAAATGGTCGACGAAATGGTGGAGAAGGTGAAAACCATTCAGCAACATATCAAGGCAGCCCAGAGTCGACAGAAGAGTTATACAGATAATCATCGACGAGACATTGAGTTTAAAGTTGGAGACATGGTTTTTCTATGCATATCTCCATGGAATAAGGTCATGGGGTTTGGAAAGAAAGGTAAGTTAAGTCCAAGGTACATCAGACCCTTGGAGATTCTTGATTGTGTCGGGGCTGTGGCCTATCGAATAGCACTTCCACCTACTATGGATAAAGTACATGATGTCTTTCATGTATCCCTCTTAAGGAATTACATACCGAACCCTTCACATGTACTCTCTTCTGAGGTGGTACAATTGGAAGATGATCTTTCTTATGAGGAGCAACCAGTGAAGATCTTATATCGTAGAGAAAAAGTTCTACGAAATAAGAAAATTCCCCTCGTCAAGGTGTTGTGGAGAAACCACAAGTTTGAAGAAGCGACTTGGGAATTGGAGGAAATGATGAAGCTGAGTTACCCACATCTGTTTTAGTGTAGGAAAAGGAAAATTTCGAGGGAGAAATTTCTTAAGGGGGGAATATTTTAACGAACCAAAGTTTCATTAATAGAAAATCCCTCTTGATATTATTAAATGTCTCTTTATTTAAAATGTTTTTATAAAATGTTAACTTCATTGGTTTTATGATAATAATTGTTACCATTACTTTTATAGCCATTGAACAATGATCACATGATTAGTATAAATATAGGGCTTTAACACATCCAATTTTACTTAGACAAAGGAAGCGATGGCCTCATCCAGTAGAATTTCCCCATACGAAGCCCATTTATCAGAGCTCGGAAAATAGGTGGCATCCTTGTGCTTCTCTCTTGACCAAGCCCAAGATGAGCTTCACCATTTCAAGCTCGAATGAGACCGTATACATGAAAAGTGGAGGTTGATAGAAATTACCACTCGAGAAATGTTATCCGAGCCACCCCAAGAGTCCATCACCATCGTACAGCTTACCCTTAGGTCTTATGCGGCTGTTTTAAGGGGTTATGTAACTAATCGATAGTACTATGTTCATGTACATTATTTTTTTATATAATAATGAATATAATTTCTTGTCATTATTGATATATTGTAAATAGTTTTTAAAGTACAAATGGTGTTTTTAGTTAATATTTAATTAAGAAATCTATTTTATTAAATTAAGGGATTTTTGAATTAAATAATATTTTAATTAAATAATAATATTATTATTAGATTAATTTTATTATATATAAATGATCATATAATTGTATGAATTCAATTATAATTTTTATTAAGGTTTGAAAGCCATTTTTGTCAAAACCCGTGAATTTTTGATAAATGTCAGTTTTTATTTTAAAAGTGTAAATTAACATATTTATAAAATTATTTAGATAAAATAAATGTTATTTTTGGAATCAGGACGTCGAAATTATCCAATGGTTAATTCTTCATAATTTTCTGAGACAATCAAATTTTTGAGTAAAAATTAAATACCGTTTAAATATATAATGTGTTTTATGACATCATAATGACCCAATAGTTATGTAATAAAATAAGATAATCTTTATGTTCAGAAAATATATGTTTTACCATTAAAATAATGTGATTTTGGTTTTATTTGTATTACTTTTTAAAGCATTAATGGATCCCTCAAGACTTATTAAACACCTTGTCTTTTTAAATTAATTTCCATGGGAGTGTGAGTCACATCCACATAAGCAACCCTATTATTTTAAGAAGTTTGGACTTTGGCCCTATAAAATATTATTTTCTTCTTACCTTTTCCAAAAACCATGGGTAAAAACCATGGGATGGTTTGTGGTTTGGATTAATTTAATATAAGGGGTCCCAAACCTAAATAATAAAGAATTCCCTCACCTTTCCTATATAAACCCACCCAAGCTCCCACTTCATCCTCAATCAAAGCCTTTTGAGTTCATAAAACCTCTACCCTACTCTCTCTATAATCCTCCCAAGGTGCCCCAAGCTCCCAAGAATCCTCTCACAAGCCTCTCTCTAGCCTTTGGAAGCACACTTCCAAGTAAGGGTTTTTTCTTCCTTTCTCATTTTTGTCCAATTTTCATTAAGTTGTTTTTCCCTTTTTATTTCAATTATGAATGTTGGGGTATGGTTTTTCACCTCCCTCTTACTTTCCTATTTATGTTTTAATTATGGTAGACCCCTTTCTCTCTCATTAAATTCCTCCCATGTACACCCGTTACTATGCCAAAATTCTGAAAGGAACTTGTCTCTCCTCTTTTACATTCAAGCAATACTTTTGTATCATGAATTATATTCCATTAAAATTGATGGTACAAGTATATATATGACCTCATTACTTTCCATTACATGTAAATATGATGAGGAACCCCTTTATCTCTCATCAACCATTTTTATGAACTCTTATGTCACGCCGTTACGCTGCCGAAATCGCACCGATTTTCTATGCCAATGTCATTGTGTAGTGAATACCATTCCCATTTCTCCATCAAGGGTATTCACCTTTATGCACATTTACTTATTGATTATAAAGTTTCATGTATGAATTCCACATTCCTTTATTGTGGAATAAATTGTTATGTTTTATGAATCCATGTTTTATGATCCATGTGACACACTTATGCATGAAATGAAATGTTTAAGAAGGGTTTGACCTTATAGCACTCCAATTCATTGGGCAAAGTATAGTATCATGATACATCATGTGAAATGAGTGTTGAATCATGCTAATTCAAGTGCAACGAAGGTTTACTTGTGCTTTATGTTAAATGAGTATTTACTCATGCTCCATGTGCAATGAGCCTTGGCTCATGCTAATTCCATGTTAAGTGTTGTTGCCACATTTCCATGTTATGATTATCATGCTTTATCATGACTTTATGTTCATGTTTTTCTTATTCTCTATTGATATGCCTATTTTCTAACATGTATTTTACTCCTCATGTTATTCCATGTGTACTCCCTTACTGGGCTTTATAGCTCACCATTTTCTTATGCATGTCCTCAGGTTATCCCATGCAATGCTAAGTATGAAGGAATGTAGAGGTCATGTAAAAGAAGTTTTAAATAAAGATGTTGTATTTCATGTTTTAAGTTTTTATGTAATGATCATAAGCCCCAAAGACACTAAACCTCTCGATCTTATTTATTGTATCAAGTGAAGTTTTATGTAATAAATCATGTTTAAGTTTGTAATTAAAGCAGGGCTGTCATAGATGTACATCAGGCGGATGTGCCCCTGTATGAGGGAGACTTAATCCTCTTTTGAGAATGAAATGATGGCCTGAAATTCGACATTCTCAAGAACTTCAGCCTGGAAAGCCTCTGCAGCTGCAATCTCCGTCTCAAACTGGAGGGGACTCCTTAAAGCCTCAGCGAGTGCTTCACGAATATCTGGTGACAAGCAAAGGGATTCAAGGATGGAAAACCTCACTGGGATGTGGAAGAGGTGTTTGAGGACATCATAATTCCATTCCAGGTGCAAACCTATGCTTGCAGGAAGCCGTTTTGTAATAGAAGGTAGAGCGGGCCTTGTCGGCCGGACCAACAACTGACTGGTACGGGCATATTCCGCTGCTCACTAGTCAAATCCTTGAGATTAGCTGTCTGATGAGGACAAGATGAATGAGATCAGCCTGTAGTAGGGAGAAGCTAGTCGCGGCATGTCCAAAATAGTTCTTCCTGATCCAGTAGCACAAATGGTGGTGTAGGCGGGCCTATCAACCCCAGATGAAAAGGCTACGCATGCTGGGTTCTGTGCTGGGCCTACTGTCTGGTCTCAGTGGAATGTACGGACTGGCTGAAGGTTCCAACAGACGTGCCCCAACGAACCATATGGCGGCGACTCTGATGAAGTTGGCGTCGACTGGGGATGTTGGGGAGGTTCGCCTGGCGCTCTCCCTCATCAGGTGTCATATAGGGGTTTACCAACTCAACAGTATTAACCGAAGTGTACCCTTGACTATTATTTGACGAATGATCCACCACTGGGTAGATCCTAGGGGGAATCCCCATCTACAGGGGCATAAAGTCACTGAGAGTGCAGGACAATGATGGAATTGGTAGGGTGTGTTTCTTTTTCTTGCGCCGCTGATTCTTTTTCTTTTGGGAAGAGGCCGACTGAGATGATGATACAGAAGTGGTGGCTGTAGCTTCTGAAGGCTCCGACTGATTCAGGCATGCCTAGATGATGCCATTGGTGCATGCGATCATTTTGTGAGCCATCCAATCATTATACTTCTGGGACCCGTGATGAGAAACCTGCTTCCACTCACCTTCACCGTCGCTACTACTGTCTGACCTCACAAAGACACCCGCTACTTGTGCTGGGCCTAGGCCCAACCTGACTATATTGTTCTCAATCTGGTCTTGGATCTAGTCCTTGAACACATATCATTAATTGATATTGTACCATAGGATTCGGTGATAAGGGAAGTAGTTGGGGTGATCAGTGAGATGTGCCACTTCAGGATTTCTGCACTCAGGTAGTCGTACAATTATCTACTCTAAGGCGCTGCGGAAGTAACCGGTGACCCGAGCCTCGCTGAATGAGTAGGTCCGATTTCTTCTATCCAGAAAGGGGGCTCTAGGAGCCTGACCCTGATGGGGGGCCGAAGGAGCCTATCAAGGAGGCAGAACTTGATTATCTTTCCTAGGTGGTGGCGGCACGTTACGCGGGGGTGCTTGCCGATTTTGAGGTGGACGCTGTTGGGCTTGAATCTGTGCCCGTGGTGATGGACCTCTGCGAGGCTACGGAGCTGGATCCACTAGTAGCAATTCTAACTGCCTGGGGGCCTCTATCTAGGCCACCGTGGCGGGCTCAGCTCTGGAAACCCTCCTTTCTGAGATTACAGGGGACAAAGGACGTGCCTGACTGGCCTGTTGTAGGGCTTCTTCGAGGCGCTGGGCCTTATATGAGAATTCTCAGAACCCTCTGGGATAGTTCAGAGTGATCAGGGAGAGAACCCGTTCCATCTTGACATTCCCCACGCACATAGTCAGTAATTTCTCCTGAGTCAGTGGAATGTCAAGGGAGTATGTGAGCCCCTTCCATTAGGTGACAAAGTCCGTAACTCTCTCTTCAGGCCTTTGCTTGCACTTGAAGAGGTCTATGATGTTTGTTTTCCAGGTGGTAGAGCTGAACTGGTAAAGGAACTACCTACGAAGGTCCTCCCAGCTAGTCACAGATCTGACAGGGAGTTGGTTGTACCAAACGAATGACGACCCCTCTAGTGTCTGAACAAAACAGTGGAGCTTGGCAGCCTCCTACTACACTAAGGTCGCTAGCATATGCCCCCACCTTGAGTTAAGGTGGTCCAGGTGCTGTGGCGGGTCCTCTATCTCTTTGAAGGGGGAGAAGGTGGGGTTTACGAATCCCGGGGGTGCTGGAATATCATCCACCCATGCCAGGTATGGCTTGCCATATGGTGGGATGGCCACCTGTCGTGTTTCCAAAGCCTCTAGTCGGGCATTGAGTGCCACCATTGGATCATCTGGATGGGGGTCCCTATCCTGACGGTTGTCCCTAACTACGAGCGTGTTGCCGGGTTCTTCAATGCGGTAGACAAGCTCAATGGCTCATGGAGCGGCTGGTGGAGTGAACCTTGGGGCTATTGGAGGAGCCCGAGTGGAGTTCCTTGGATTTTCGTTCCATTCAGGAGGGTTTGGCGAGACATACCGCACCCACTTTCCATGAGCTATGGCTTCCGCCCTGTCAGCGAATATAGCATGATCAGGGTTGCCTGGGGGAAGCTCGCCAAGGAGTAGTTTTCCTACCCCTACTTCCCCTGCCTAGGATCACTGTAGTCGGGTCGTCGCTATGCAATGAATTTAGCTAAAAGTTCACTGAACAACTTCTTCTGGTTAGCAAGATGGTGGCGTAGCATGGCATTCTCAGGGTCCTCCTCCGTCTTTTGCACTGAAGTGGATGGGTCGGAGTGCTTGACAGCTCTAACGTGCTCCTTGACCTTACTGAAATTCCGGCTGAGTACCAATGCCTCGGTGGGTGTAGGGAGACCTATGAGGTTCCTCTACTGATGAGTAATCCTATCCAATTGGTCTAGTAGTGGTGGAACATCCTCGGGGAGGACGTTCCCATCAAAAACCTCCAACTCATTTTCCCCTCCCGACAGATCGGTCATATTGACCGCAACTCTTCTTGGGGGCATGTCCTAAACGTCGCCAAGCGAGTCAGGATGCCGGTGAATAGCACTAAAGAGAAGGGAAGCGTACTACCCCTAGCCATGGACTTGCGCGTGGGGGGTATCCTCCTTAATAACTTTGCGGAGTACTTGGAAACTCTGAACTCATTACTGTTGGAGGGCCCTTTGGTGACTAGGTGACTCGGGGTGCTGGACCATGGGGAGTGTGGCTAGGTCAAGTAGACGTCATTGTTCACCGATGTCTTCAAGGTGCACTTGGATCCCAAGATAAGTCACTCTCCGGTGGAAAAGATGGAAGTGAGTCACCCAGAGGGTTTGGCAGAAACATTCAAGCTCCTCCGGGCTGAGAGATTCCGACGTACAAAAACTCGGTCCTGCGACCGGTCAAAACTTCTCAGGGAAGTGGCCTAATGAAAGGATAGTCCAAAAGCTCCTCAGATCAGATTCAGGGTCTGGCCTTTGATTTACCCACTCATCAACTCAGGGTGGCTAGGAACTGGTGGCAGCACTGAGGCAGACCGTTGGGATGGTGGGCTGGCCGGCAGAGAATACGGCGAGCGGGCTGATTGATTGCCAAATCTTGGGCTGTCCTCTAAGGGTTGTAGTGACCTGTTCGTTATATCACAATAGGATGGACCAGTGACCAAGGATCCAGAAATAGCATCAGCATCTACCGAGGGTGGGCTATGCCGCAAATCTTCCACCATTGACCCCCAAAACAGCTCTCCATAGTCTCTAGCTGAGACAGAAGGCACTTCCAGATATGACGGTGGTGACCGTGTGGTCGGTCCCTGGGGACACGCCAGGTTCCCGTCCTCCTGGATATACCTTCAAAGGGAGGTATGGATCCTATAGACATTTCATTATGGGAGTACGAGGCTGATGCGCCTCATTCCTGCCCCATCCCTTGACTCGAAGGACTGAGGGGAGGGCTCCCGCGTTGAGTCGCACTCCACTTCAGAGTTTGAGAAGTAGATTGGTCTGATTCTTGTCCATCCTTCCCTATAATTCCTCTTTAGGCGGCGACGACCCACCTTCCTACCCCTGGGTGGATCCTTGGGACAGGGCTGATTTCTGACATGGGGTCCTCTGACCACACTGGTGCTGGATCGGAGAGGGTTTCCACTCGAGAAAGCCGGGGTGCGAGGAGAACCGGGACAAATGTCTAAAGGGACATAGGGAGGACTTCTGTGTTGGGCATTGGTGAAGTGAAGTTGGCCCGCACCTCTCTTCCCACTGGGGAGAGGAGGACCTTTGTCGATTGGCATGGGGACATGGGGAGGACCTTCATGTTGGCGAGTGACTGGACATGCAATGTCTTCATACCCACGGTCTGCGGCATGGGGAGTGACCTTGTACCCAGTGTAGTGAGCGGGGGAGAGACCCCCATACAGAGTGTTTCTTTTATGGGGAAGCCCCTCGCTTGGGTTGAAGGTGGTAGGGGGAAGACCTCCAAGATGAGGTTGGAAACAGGGAGGGCTCACACCTTCTGTAGTGGTGGCACGGTGTTGGCCTCCACACTGGATGGCATTATTGCGGATTGGTCCGCAGTGACCATCGCCTGTTCCAACAACCATAAGAGTTGACCAAACCTGCCCGTGGGGTAGTTGGGGCCTCAATCCAATCCGATCATATAACTTCCACTGCTCGATGTATGCCGGGAGTTGGGGATGTGAGTCAGCGGTGGCTCGGGCCACAGTAGTCGCTGACGTTGATGCCCCATGGAGGGCGCCCTCTTCCATTTGTGCCCGACATTGGCATCGAGTCAGATGAACTGGAGCTGGTGGTGTAGGCGTGTGGCTTACCTGCTCTTTGGCTCGGGGAACCAAACGGAGGTGCTGATGCGGCCTAGTGGGATCCCTCAGCAGGAGCCTTTGAAGCAGGACTCTGATTGGGCCGACCCGGACATCCCCTACCTCATCGGTGTTGGGGAGGGAGTTGTCAAAGTGTTTTGGGAACAAGCTCCCGAAACGATTGAATGTTGGGGTGGGGAGCAGCGGCTCCCTACGCAGCCCTCGGGGGTGATGTTGACGGTGAGGCGCAGCTTCCTAGAGATCCAAGCAGGCCATATACTTGGTGGGGATGACCCCCTCTTCCTCATACCTGCGCACAAGGTCATTAAATACCCTTCATTGGATAATTTCCGATGGGGAGAGGGGGCGTGGGCACCCAGCAGTCGTGGCGGTCGAAGCCATCATGGAAGAGGCAGAGCCACATGTGGTAGCCGTGTCAATATTTCCCCTGCCCCTACACTGGTGGGCAGGTGATCAGGCACTAGATGCAAAAACTTGGTTCTTGAAAGCAGGGAGATGAACTCATTAAAACTACTAGGAAAATAAATCGATAACCAGTTCCCCAGAGCTGTTCTGTATTTCGTGGCTGGTAAGAGGGATCCATGCTGACAACGTCATAGAATGGAATGCTCAACGTCCTGACTGTCCAAAATTTTGGAGAGTTTCACATCAGACCCGCTATTTTCTTGGGGGACCTGGTGCCAAATGACTGGTTCTGATGAAAATTTAATCCATTGGTTCCTTAAACGCTACTAGTCTCCATGCTAAGGATAAGATCTTCACATTGGGTTCACCATTTCAGTTTCCAATGCTTTCTCTGGGTCACACGCATCCATCACACAGAGGACGCATGGCTATTGCCCTGCATTCCCACTTTCCAAAGGCGGGAGACATCCACTCCTTATTCAGGGAAATCTACTCCTTGATCGAAATGGGATGATGGGATGTCAATTCTTCCTTCCGTGGATTCCTCCTCGGATCTCATTACCTAGTCGGGGTCTCCCTCATAGATTTAAGACATTATTCATGAAACTCTTCCCAGCACCATATCTTCATGGACACTAGTTAATTACACTGCTTCTGTCAGGACATTCCAAAGAGTCCAGTTAGGACAGCAACCTTCGGTTAGAGGAGTAGTCACGTTGGGAACCAATGACCTATCTTGATGTTGGGGGATTCTCATGTCTATCTTCTGTCCCTTATTATAGGGCTTCTCAAGGGTGCAGAAGCTCGAGGCATCCCACATCGGACGCAGGGAATCATATGCCATGGGTATGTATCTGAGATTTTCCTTAGCTTCCCATGTTTAACAAAGGTTATGCCCCAAGTTTAATGTCTAGCGGAGATGGATCATAATGATCAGAACACTGATTAGAGTGGATCAGATTGAGAAACCCCCTGGAGGGAACACTGATATTGGGGCCAACACATTGGTGGCTCCCTGAATGCTATAAAATGGAACAGGGAATGGGGTGGAATGATCTCACTGGGATGTGGAGGCCCGGGTAAGAATCAGGATGGACGATGGATTTGGGCTTGAGCCTCGAAGAGACTTCCTACATATCCCCGTGGTGGGGAATAAAAGTCTGCATAGTTCTATGTGACGATGGTACACCTGAGGAGGCGAACCGTGAGAATGGACGTATGGATGGGACCCAGAGGAAGTGGAACCTCTAGGTTGGGGCATGAGCTTCCCGAGATGCATAGGCTCAAGGTAGAGATCAGGATGAGACATGAGTGATGGGCTTGAACCTCATGGATGATTCCTACATATCCTCGTGGCGGGGAATCAAAGAACAAGTTGTTCATATGGCGAATATAGTTTAACATCATACAGGACGGGGGCGAACTAACGTGAAGGGGGTTGGAGCGACCGATTGTTGAGATTGAACCTCGTGTAGGCTTCCTACATACCATGCCTTAACATGGATCAAAGTCCCTGTAGTTCGGGGTGGATGGGGCTTACACTCTGAGGTGGACCAAGGTGTTTGGGGTTTGAACCTCATGAAGGCTTCCTACTTACCATTCCTTAACATGGAGCAAAGTCCCCATAGTTTAGTATGGTATGGGGCTTACAGTCTGAGACAGACCAAGGTGTTTGGGGCTTGAACCTCATAGAGGCTTCCTACATACCATTCCTTAACATAGATCAAGGTCCTCGTAGTTCGGGATGGTATGGGGCTTACACTCTGAGGCGTACCAAGGTGTTTGGGGCTTGAACCTCATGGAGCCTTCCTACATACCATTCCTTAACATGGATCAAAGTCCTCATAGTTCGGAAAGTATGGGGCTTACACTCTGAGGCGTCCCAAGTTGTTTTCATGGTCGGTGCTTGCTCTAAGCTCACGTGAGTCGTGCTCGGTATGAGAAACAAGAGGTAGAAGAGACCTGATGTCACATCACAGAAGGTGTGCTTGTGGGAAATGGAGTGGGGCTTACACACGGACTGGTCCAAAGAGGAAATAGGGGCTTATGCATGGTTAGCAGCCCGAGATGTCGGGGCTTACTCCTGGATGGAGGCCCATGGGTGACAAAGCGCAATGAGAGAGGGATTTGGGAATGAAGAAAGGAGGAGCCCCGTTCCCTATCATTCCCTCCGCTGGCCTTGGGGACCGAAGATGAAAGGAGGAGCAGGGATGCTGCCTCCTGGAAGAAAATCTAGGGGCTTACACCAAGGTGGCTGCCCTTTTCCTCAGACAAACGCCACTCCAATATGGAGGATATCATCCCATGTGATGGGTGATCCCATCCCCATGGAGAAAAGTGGGAATGAAGAATATCCAAGGTGGGGGGACCTTGCGTGTGAGGCATGGAGCCAGGTCACAGTTTAACGTCATGTGCTGAGGATGATGGTGCTTGGCAGTTTAACGTCCTGCAACTCGGACGAGGTGGGTGTGTTTCACACCCCTAGGATGTACATAACCAGTACCCTCTGCTCATTTTGGGAGGGAAGGCATTGGAAACACCGTGGTGAGGTGGTGTCATGAAATGAACCATCAAGGGGTCCACATTAGCATGGCTATGTGAAGAACTAATAGCCGTTAGCGTGCCTATGTGAAGAAGCATCAGGCAAATCAACACAACAATTGGTATCATACAAGGGACTTTTAAGTTACTTCATACAAGCCTAGAATGTCGTATGAGAAAACAATGCATGATGTAGATGCCCGGGGTGTGAGAGGAACCCACGAATGGCATCCCTAAGAAGAGCATTGGGCACTCGCGCAAGGGAGTGCCTGGAGAGCACTGAGGTGATGGGTCACAGGGAATTGCACACAACCTTTGAGGATTTTACGCGAAATCAGTAGCCTATCGTGAAAAACACTGGGCTGGCGCGAAATTGGTGATGCTTGCATGGAATTGGAGCCGAGGTTTTGCGCGCGACTAGAAGGATTGCGCACAAGGTACGGAAATGCGTGCAAGTGGGAGAGACTGCGTGCAATGACCGAGGTATGCGAAATTCAAGGAATTGCGTGCAATTAGTAGGGGTGCATGAAATGGAAGGGGTTGCGCACAATTGGCTGGCCTGCGTGCAAATGGAAGGGATTGCACACAAGGGGAAGACCCCGAAGGGATTGGAATTCAGTCTAAGCCATGGGGATCTCATGCGAAGGTGGACCCCAGGGTGACTTGGCGTGAAAAGAAACGTACCTGAAGGCCATCTTTGCACGCGTGGAAGACGAATTTTGTTCATGAGAGCCGGTTCAGATTCTTCATCCCCGAATTGAAATGGGTTCACCTTATATTTATAGGCGTCCGAGGGCATGAAAACTAGGTCGGCGTGAAAAATATTGCACGCCGTAGATGGAGGTGAAAAATGCCGACCGCGCGGGTCGGGGCACGAAATATTTCGCGCCCAGTTGGAAAACTTTCGCGAATCCCAGAACATTCCATGCGGGTCATACTTTTTTCGTGCGCCTATGAATTTATTTCACACGAACCCTCTGGCCCCCCTGAACGGGGTCCTCAGATCCGAATATGACTTCGCTTTGTCGTTTTGAAACCTTCTTCAGCACTTGAGCACTTTTTGGCATCTACAACCATTCTTAGGCTTGTACCATGTTTAGGTATTTATTAGAATGCCTTTCTTGTTTAGTATTCCATGCTTCTGTGATTACAACATATTTCTCTATGTTAGCTACTTGTAGTGACATGCTTCACTTTGTTTTCAATAAGAAATTGGTGGCATGGTATAAATGTAATTGGTTGTGATTACGATGTTAGCTAGTTTTTAGTTGTAAGGTGTATTGGAACCTTATTACTGGGAAAAGGTAACCCATGTATTCAAACCATTGTAAAAGACTATTAAAATTAAAATGATAAAGTAAATTGGTTTTGACTAAAGGGATCCAAATAAAAAACTGTATAGTGTGTGGGTGCTTTACAGGTTGGTAGGTATCCACCCATATGATTGGACCATTGTTTTTGAGCATGTTATATTCTGAAATGAAATTGGTTTCAATTAATGGGATCCAATTTTCAATTCATGACGTGTATAGGTGCTTCATAAATTGGGAGATAGAAACCTATGTTAAATGTAATGGAAAGATGTAATGTGAAATGGCCATAATTGTAAAGGGTTGTTTGATTTTGTTTTAAAAAAAAATGGTTAACTACTAAATACCTAACTAAAACTAAGTTGGTTGGTTGATGCATGTTTCTTATGAGATGACCCGGTAAGGGTGTTTAATTTTTTTGATAATTATGAAATTGCTATTGGGTTTCTTTCTAGAGAACCCAGGTTGGCTCAGTGGGACACTCGTAGGTCTCCTTAATTGTTAAATGAAATTGTTTTATTCAATTTCCTAATAAATATGGGATGTCTAGAAATGTTTAAGATTTTAAAAGGAAGTTTTATGAAACATTCTTGTTTTTCCCTTGGGGCGTTGGTTAAAAACCAAGTACCTTGTTTTTTTTGTTTTGAAAAAGGGTACCTGATGTTTTGATTAAATATTTTAATGATTAAAGATTAAATGTGAATAAATGTAAATGTCTTAGAAATAGAACCTTTAGTGGTGTCCTTAATAAAACCCTTGAGTAAGGGTAGTTTTAATTTCTCCTTTGAGTTTCCTTGGAACAGAAGTGCGATCATTTTTCATAGGCATTATTTCCTTTAGAAATGTATTAGATGATCAGATTTTGAGCCTAGTGGATTCTATTAGCATGACCCAGTGTTAGGGTCAATGCTTGTTCTTCACAAGGGGCCAGAACATGGTAGGTAGTTTCCTTATAACTTGAATGCCTTTCTAGTTCCATTTTTATGACTTTTTTGTCGTTCGGGTACTATTGTCCCTTATAGGACTCTTTGTTTATAATGACACCCTTGTTTGAATGGGTGGTCATTGTGTTTTTAGAAATTTTTATAGGAATGAGAATCATAAAATGATTGGTTTTAGTTGGTTAGACATGCCTCAGGAATGGTCGACTGCTCCATAGGTCATTTGGCCCTTTCTTCTTCCTTAGTGATAAACAACTTGTCATGTTTTGATCAAGGTTAGTGGTCATATGAGGTAATATGATGTTGGGATAATTTTTTTTCTTGTATTGTTGAGTGAATTATTGGGTCATCTCCAAGTAGAGTGACATGATAATTTAATAATAAAGTTTTTCCCAATGTTCAGGATGACTTCCTTGTGACTCAGGTGTTTTGACACACCATTTATTTCTATTTTGGTTTTCATGACAATTTCTTATGCGTCTACATTTATGGTGGTTCTAACCTAGTGTGATTTTGAGTGGATAGTTTGTTTCTCTTATTTAAGTGATTAGGAAAATACTGAGGTGGGGATAATTCCATTGGTTCTGGTGAATATATTCCATTCTAAGTATAAGTAACACACCTAAGAGAACCATTAGGAAATAGTCGGTTTGCTTGAATTCCTTTGAAGCTTTCAAGTCTTGAATCATGTCGGTTATTTATTGGATACATTATTATATTATGGTTGGATATATATTGAACCCTTAATAAACACCATTGTATTTGGATGAGCTTCAGTGGTAGATCATTAATGACCATGTGATACCTCAAGTGGAAGAAGAGTCATGGTTGGTTAGTGATGGTGCATCGGTAGGTGAAATTGATTTTCTTATAAGGTGTATACCAGTAGCGGTTTAACCATTTATCCTATAGAAATATTTAAAATCCTCTTGGTGTATTTTTCAAAGTGATTAATATTTCCCCTATCTTGAAATAATCCTTGATTCACTAAGATATCATTGGTCATACCCCATGATAAAGATTTGAAATCTGTTACACTTGTTTGGGAGATCCTTCTCGATATTTCATGCTGCCCTGTGGTTCTTATCAAGTCATGGTGGTTCTGAGTGAAACTTGGATTCCCATATAGGAACTCCCTATATAGACTCTTATAAACCAACCATTTCTTTTGACTCGATCACCAGGTGGATGTCGTTCTAGGTTCATTCAATGATATGATGTGGACGTGTGACCTTGAGTGAAAAACCCACTTGTAGTTATGGAATTCAGTCTAATTTGGTTAGTCCCTAAGGCTCTAGTTTGTTGAATTACAAGGTTACCCTAGAATTTTTATTGGGATAATAGATACTTTTCAAAAAGGGTAACAATTCTAGTGGGCCTGGATCTGAGGTACCCCCTTGTTCGTGCTATGACACAACAATTTAAATGAACAAGTGTTGTTTTGGTTAGGAAACACCACTAGAAGTTAGGGATGCACTTTAGTGTGCGTTTTAATTTTAAATTAAGGATGAAATTAGAGGGGGTATCATAGTTATTCTTGTAAAATTCCAGCCATCAAAGCTCAGAATCTTCTTTAATGGTCATCCGTAGTGGCTCGAATTTTATTTCTTTTTCTCAATGAAACAGTTGGTGAAGGACCAACCTTGAGCATGTCGTCAAGTGGATATGAGTTTGTTTTGTGTTAGTCATATATTTTCATGAGAATCTAGATCGAATTTGGATTTGAGGTTAATGAGAATCGACCATTTGATCATTTCAAAATCACACTAGGAGCGTCACCAAGATTCTTAAGGGCATGATTTGAAAGGAAATTCCAACGGTGGAGATGTGGTGGCTTGGAATTGGACCTCTTTAATGTTAAAGCATAAGGTGGGATGTACCTTTGTCCATATTCTTAATGAGATGATGATGAGATTGTGTCTATAGATAAATGATCTTTGGTAGGCTTTTTTTGGGTGTTTTGGTTGGAAAATGAGCATTGAATCTAGTTTTAATGGATTTTGTGTCGTGTGATTAAAAGAATTCTTGAAGGTGCATTGGGTGTTTGGAAACACAATGTGACCATTAGAATGATGATTTAAGACCCTTTTAGGTAGAGTTATGTTTATGTTATTCTCTAAGGATTATCGAGGATGATAATTTCTAAGGTGGTAAGGTTGTAACGATCTGTGTTTTGAACCAGATGAAAATCTAGAGAAAATTTGAATTTTTATATTTATCAAATGAGACATTTTTTGAAAAACCAATCCTTAGAACTGAATTCCAAGAGTTTGAACTCTTAAAAGTGGTGTTTTGGTCTTGTTTAAATTTCTGAGATGTTACATGGGTATCTTGAGGAGTTTCTGGAGCACCAGAATAAGAAAAATAATTTTTGAAGGACCTATAGAGGGTGCATAATTTTTTTGAAACCAAATGGACTATAGTAAGAAACCATGCGGCCAACAACAGATGGGAAGAGGCAGCACACATGAGAAGCGCATGATTTCTCAAACCGAGTACCTAGACCACATAGTTAGTGGTAGAGGCAGTACCTAAGAACTATTCACCACACGGTTGGGGCATGATTTCCAAACCATGCGGCCATCCCATGTGGGGTGCCTTAGGTTCCCATTAAAGGGAACATGGTTGGTGTACAGTTTTATAAATCATGCATACCAAACCATGCAACATGTCTCTCCTTTAAAAATGAGATTAATTAATTAAAATTGTGATAAAACTAAATTAAATGTTAGTGAATGATAAATAAAAATAAACATTTTAATAATAATAATAATAATAATATTATTATTTAGGTTTCTATTTTAAGAAACCAAAGAGGGTTCTCCCTCTCCCCTTACCTCCAATGCACAACACCCTTCTTGGGATCCTCTCTAGGTTGCATGACACACCCCTCATGGCTCCCTCTTGGCACATCAATCACTCCACATTTCTTCACAGTTTCCTTCTAAATCATTGAGGTATGGACTCTGGTCCCCTCCTCTTTCTCTTTTTGGTATATTCACTTCTCCCCATATCCCTATTTATTTATGGACAAACCCTAGTATTGGGATAAATTATATTTTTTTGTTTCTTTTATTATTAGGGTATGGGAAGGGTCTCTCGGGACCCCTTCGTATGTATTCTAGCATCCGATGCTGAAGGTGAGAAGGATGGGTTAAATTTGGTTTATTTTCAATGGTTTAAGGTAATGTTTCCATCCTTTCTTCATTACCACTCAATTTATAAATGGAGATTTCTAAATTTTTGAGGTGATGGTAATTTTCCTTGGGTGTTTTGGTCCTTACCATAATATTTTGAGTTCCTAGTTTTGTTTTTAGAGTGTTGGTTCATCCTTGAGGTGGGATCAGGTTGCTGTTATCAAAGGTGACTTACTGTGTATGCATAGGTAAGAATATAAATATGTATGTTCCCTCATTATACATATATTCACTTATGGTCATGAATATATTTATATAGGTCAAGGTGTGCTTATATATTATATGAAAAATACATAAGTGCATATAAGTGTTAAAAGGTGTATACATGTATGAGAATGTGTTTAAGGATCCCCTTGCACATATTCAGGACCATGGGAATATGTGAATAGGGACTAGGTGTCCTTTTGTATATGAGAAGGTGAATATGCTCAGAGGTGGGAGACAATAGTTTTGAGTGGTCTCCGTTTAAAGTGAAAAGTGTCGAGTGTTTGGTTTGGTCTACATTTGAGGCAGGATCCCTTCCCTTTACCTTTTAATTCAATCAATCATTAGTTACTCAATTTCACATTTTTACACATTTATTTAATGCATTAATTAATTGTCTTCACACCATAATTAATGGTTTTTCCATGTATGGTAGTTTCTATAAAATTATTCCTTTGATAAAGTTAATGAAATGATTAAATGTGATAAATTATTTTCTTGATAACAAAGTCATGTTCTTGTAATAAAACCCCTCTAACATAGGTGTGATATCTTCAATAAAAAAAGTAATTTTTAGACATTTATGCTTGCATGACTTGTTTCATTGACGTTACCTTATGATTTGAAGCTATGATTGATAGATGGCATGTTTAGACTTTGTCCTATTTTATAAATTGGAATTACCCAAGTAGGTAATTTCCCTTCTTCATCGACACCTCCTAGGTTCTCATTAAGTTTAATAGATTTATTGTCATGTTTTAGTAAATTGAATGAAAATGGTTTTAAATGGAATAACCCCAAGGGATGGTAAGACCACACCATTTGTTATGCTGTATAAAATGTTTGATATGAGTTACATGGTTTTAAATGAAATTGTACATTATCTAGCTTGGCCCATAAGATGTTACCCCTTGTGTATTAAATTATGAATATAAACATGGCTATTGGAAGGCATGGGAGGTATTTCCTTATGAATTAGTACCACATCATGGACTGCATTATGAATGTGATAATACCCATACATGGGTTTGATAAATGACATGAATAAGAGGTTATGCCTTATGTATTATGATATAAATGATTATGTTATCTTTATGTGGGTATGATACCCAAGAATCATGAATGATTATGTTTTTATGAGTGGTGGGGATGGTTATGATCTCCTCGGCCTATGATAAGGATGATTACGCTCTCCCAGATCAGTTATGAGACTCCAGGGGTGTTGCATGACATCTCTCTAGTGAGTTATCTTAATTCGGGTATGGCTCCCAAGACTTGTGGACATTTATTCTCTCCCAAGTGGTGGGGATGATGAAGATATCCTCGACCTATGATCAGGATGATTACGATCTCCCTTATATGTTATGCTCCATTTTAGAGTGTTTCCACGGTGCACACACTCTCCATCCCAAGTGTTGGGCATGACATTTCCCACTCTATCAGGATGTTGGGATTACTACCCCTTAATTAGAGCTTATCAACTCATAGAATGGTATTGGATGTGTGCATGTTACAACTTGGCCCACTACAACATATATATATACACATGTGTGTGTGTGTGTATTTGTATATATACTATATATATAGTTACATGACCAGAAACTTATTCTGGCTATGATCCATAGCTGGTATAGCTGTCAGGTGTCCCTTAGAAACCAGTATGGGTATTTGTTTATTTATTATGTTCTGTTATTATATCTCTATACCTACATACTACTTAATTTAAATTACACTATCTATATTGGGCTAGACACAATGGGTGCCGACCTACTAATATTTTTATCTCACACCCTAATCAGGCCTCCATTGCATTGGGGTATCCAAACATACTTTCTTCTTCACCAGACAAGGGACCTCAGACTTTGCTCGTTGTTGTGTGGTTGTACGTAGGATTAAGGAGCAAAGGACCAAGCTGGAGCTCAGGATGTCCATGGAGATTTCCCTTGGGCCTTATTGTCATTTTATTTATTTTTTTACTATATTTTAAATCATGTTGTATGTTTATTGTTTTAACTTATATATTACCATGACATGCATTAATTTTTTTTATAGACTGGAATTGGAAATTTTAGTTTAGTTGATTATTAAATTATTTCACTACTATCCACTCTGTCAGTTATTTATTACTTCTTATGCTACTATTTTTTGTTTATTATCTGATAATACCATTTTAAATCTATAATAAGAGGGTATATTCTCCCCAATATATCCTCTCTAGACCCTTTCTACTAGTAGAAAGCCTATGGCATATGAGGAGATGCTCTTGAGGCCATGTGACCCACCGGTCTGGCTACCAATTTGATAGTAATCCAGGTTGGGAAATTACACCCATTTATATAGATTCTTGAAACAAAGCCTTGATGGTATGTTTATGATTTCCTGCATTATGCATTCCCTTATTATGATATTAGTTATTTATATTCCATGTGATTACTTGACTTGTAGAATATTCATGTTTAAGCTTCATTATTATGTTATTATTTATATGGAACTATTTGATCATATTTTATTCCTTCCAAATTATGCTCAAGTTTATTTTTTAATGGAATTTGTTTTTTAGTTACTCACCTTGACTTATTGTTTATGTTTATTTTTGACAACTTCTATCATATTCTTACCCTTACTAATCATTTTATCTCACCCCTTTATTATGTTTTATTTTTCCCTAGGATGCAAAGAAGTTTATTATGTATGATATGCATTGTTAAACAATGAGAATAATGGCATTATCAAAGGATTCACCATGTTGTATTTTATATTTTAAATTGTAATGTAAAATTAATGTATGTATCTAGTTTTACAAAACTACTAAACTAATCACTCCTTTGGGATGAAATCACATATATCTTATGAAAATGTAATAATGTACGGAATTGGATACAGGCTACTGAGGTCATGTTCTTTATAGCTGGTATCATAGAAAGTTTAGTAGAAACTTTGGAAACTAAATTTAGGAAAACATAAATTAGAGAATGAAAACCTATGATAGAAATTTTAAATATTCCCAAAGAAACTAAGATTATGATTTAGAGATTAGTTATACCTAGATTTTCAATTTAGGATTATATGACTCAATAGTTTTGAGATTATACATCATGTTTCATAATTTTATGGTATAATCTAGTGTATTTCATTGTTTATAAATAGAAACTAGTGTAAGGAATGTAAACCATATCAATGAATGTATTCTATATAGATATTTACCTCATATGAAAGATAATGATGCTGGATATGGAGCTACAACTAGAGATGAAAAAATTATAACCATACTGGGACAGTTGGATTAGGTTATAAGTAATAACCTTGACCGTATGGAGTAGCCTGATGATCAATAATGTGGTGTAACAATGTTAGACTCTTTTATGCCTCAGTAACCTCCAACTTTCAATGGTACTACAAATCTATTTGTAGCTAATCAATCGATAAGTTCCTTAGAAAAGATATTTCTCACTTTAGGAAGTAATGAAAGGGTGAAAGTTTTTATAAAAGTTTATCATCTCTCTAGAGATGCAGATCAATGGTGGTAATTGATTCAAAACACTAAGGAGGATGAGGAAATATAACACATGGAATGGAAGAATTTTAAGGAAATTATCTTGGAAAAATATTTCCCTCGTGAACTATGAGCAAATATATAGAGATAATTCTTGAGTCTAAGACAAAGTAGGAAGAGAATGTTACTAAATATTAATCCAACTTTATAAGATTACCAAGGAATTCTAAGGAAAACACACTTAACTCAAGGAGTAATATTGACCATTTCTTCAATGGGCTTAAGCAAATTCTTTAAAGGGAACTAGTCTGCAAAGCTTTCTCATTGTATGAGGATATAATATCATATGCTATCAAGATAGAGAAATAATTATCCGATTCTTGTTAATTCAAATAGAAAGAAAGATAATAAGAGGTTGACATAGAAACAAATAGATAAAGGGAATAAGGGAAATAAGTATTTCACCACATGTGAAATTTGTGGACAGAAACACTCCAGTACTTGATTAAAAGGAAAATTAGTTTACTTCTAGTGTGAAGAAAAAGGACACCATGCTCAGGATTGTAAGGAAAAGAAATAATTTTCTACTTTTCAATGATTCAACTGTAAGGATATGGAGAACTATGAAAATGAAATCCCTAAGCACCAAGGTAATATAACCTAGAATAATCTAATAGATCAAAGTCAATATTACGTTATTATTAATAATTAAGTATAATGATTAATGTTTTTGCATTTGGATTCAATAATATTGTTATAAGAGTATATTAATCAATGATATTCCGATTGTAAGAATTATGAAATATATATGGAATGTACTATAATAATTTTTTATTAAGGATTTAAAAGCATGTGTTGAATGGTAACAAGAAAAGTGATTAAGTGGAAAGATGATATTTTGGAAAACACATGATTGAGGGAAGATAACCCTTTGTATGTTCTTTATGTTGAGATAATAATGATAAAGAGATGTTTATATTATTAGTGACCATGAAGGTGGTTAGTGATTTTATGGTTTATATTATCTTTATTAGGATTATTAGATGTTTGGATTTAAGGAATATATTTAACAACTTAATAATTTTACTATTGGAAGCATGAATGTATTCATTAAGGTTTTAAGGTGATCAAGGTATTCATATTTTTGGTATGTGACATTAATAGTTACAGTATGATATTTGGGGAATCTAATGCTAAGTTGATTTGTAAAATTTAGTGACATTACTTATAAGTTTTTGGTTGTTGAATTTGGAAAGGTGTGTTTTAGAAAATTATTAATATTAATCACTTATAGAATGGATTAAAGATATTATTGATTAATATTGGAGTTTGACTTATCATATTGGATATCATGTTCTAACCATTTTTGTTTTTGTAAATATTTTATGGCTGAAGGAATGACTTATGGATCATTTTATGGAAGTGCTTCAGTCATACAAATTCACCTTGAATATCCATCTCTTAGTGTATGAAAAGTAGTGGAAATAGATCGAAGCACAAAAAAAGGATGATATTATTCTTATGACATGGAGTGTAATCAAGTAAGTTTATTATCTCAATTGATTATCTGAATAATAAAATAATCCCTGAACTCTAGGGAAAATATTTTGGTACAAAAAAATTATCTGTTTACTTTTATTTATGAGAAGTCTATGGTCTGTTAAGCAATCACAAATTTATGGTTTTGTGATGGTTAACTTTTTAATGACCATGTTCTCTATCACTCTTCATCAGAACTTAATAGCTATATTTCTCTTCCATGTCCAGGTTTTCACTTCCCACTAATGTTATCCTATTCAAAAACCTAATTTGGTGGTGACCTTGTCATTTCCATTTCCCTCTTATTAAGAGGATGTATTATTAACCCTATTTCCAATGTAGGTTTCCCATAAAGGAATTTTCAAGTATCAACCTTAGATTTTCATAGTGAAATTGAAAATTCTGATGATGTAATTTATTAAAGAAGGGGAGAATGAAACACCCCAAGATTTTATGGTATGTCTCTTTCAAATTTAATATCTTCAATTTCTTATGTTTTACTCAACACTGAGATTAAAATTATGATATACTGTTAAATATTAACATGACCATTTAGAATAGTAATGTAACCATTAGGAATAGTAATGTGGCCATTAGAATAATAACCTCACCTATGAAAGTATAAATAATATTTATTTATCTTGTAAAATAAAATATGTTATATTTATATCATGGAATAAGTAAATAAATGTTTTAAAAAAGATAAATTAATTGTGAGTATTTTTGTGAAATGTAAATGTTTATTTATAATTTTATAATTAATATAATGATTTTAAAGAAAACTTAATTTTATAAAATAGATTAATATATTAATATTTTGTTGTATTATAATTATAATATAATTTTACAAGATGATAATTAAATTTTCAAGTGTCGTGAAATCTATTATAATACTAAAATCAGTATTTTTTGAATAAATGATGATTTTAATTAAAAAATTAAATTATTAGATTTATAAAATTATTTTCATAAAATGGAATCAATTTTTGAAATCTAAATATAAAAAAATTTCTAGGGTGTATTTTTGGGATTTTTCTAAAATAGTTGAATTTTTAATAAATAGTGAAATACGGTAATTTATGGTATTCAACATTATAAGTAGATAAATTAATTTTTGAGTCATTATTGAGTCATGAATGATGTAAGAGACCATTATATTGAAATCACATTCTCTCGTTACTATAATTAGTCACAAGAATCATCACTATTGATAGTCTTGAACCAAAATAAAAAATAAATGAAAAAATATTCAAAAACACCCCTCTCCTCTCCGTATAAACACAACCCATCACCACCTCTTCTACTAAAAACTTTTAATCCTTGGATATTGCTAATATTATTCCTAATTCCTATCCCATACCTATTCTCTAGGTTCTTGTCTTTTTGGTCTCACCAAAAACCATTTCCAAGTCCCTTAAGGAGGTTCTCAAGGAGACGACACTCAAGAGGTAAAACCTTCTCTCTCTCTCTCTTTCAATTTATTTAATTTTCTCATCCATCCCTCACATACCATGTTTAAAGTAACATGATAAATACATTATAATATTTATACTATAATGATATTATGTTAATTTTATATCCACCATCAATTCCATTATCCTCTTCTTTTGTTCTAAAAATGAAAACATCATCCGTAAGGTGTCTATTCACCACCTTCATGGATGGTGTTTTTTAATTTTATAATACCACCTTCATGGTGGTTCATAAAACCATTATAATGGTTAAAAAATATTTTAAAATATATATTACAACTTATTTAGTGTTTTTGAATAAGTATATATATATATAATATTAATTAATGAAACAAAACTATTATGTGATTATTGAAAAAATGGAAAAATAATATGAACGGTTATCATTCACATATTATCTAATGAATCATCCTCATATATAGAGAAAAATTATATATATGAGCATTTAATTTTCTATAAGTTCATTAATAACATATAATTCCAATTCTGGATAACTATTCCCATTTTACATGATCTTTCATACATGTATACAAGTGAACTAATATTGAAAACCAAGGAAATGAACACTCTCGAATGGAGAAATTGAATATTATAACTCATCAAAAAGGCCATAAATGAACCTAATAAAATTATATATATAAAAATATATGTTAAACAGGGTTTTAATTAAATTATTAATGAATCTAATTTCATTATCTAGTACATTAAGTTAAAATACATAACTTTTTCATACATAAGGTAAGAGATTCTCCCCGAACCTCCACCTTTTCTTTGGGTTATTCTTTATCTCTCTTTACCACAATGTATGGGTTTTCTAATATCACTTTTATATCTATGAAATATATATTATTCACCACTATTTATTGTGTGTGGTGTATGTATAATTCTATTTTATGTATCTTATCATGAATATATTAATCTGCATGGTATTCAATGTTTCATTTGATGATTATTAATTTTATGGGGTATAAGATTAAATTATTTGCAATGTGGTAATGGAATTATGAACCCAATTTCTATTATTTGGGTTAAACTTGTACTTACTTGATTATGGAGTATTAATATTGTTTTTTAAATTACTTATTAATATATTATGTTGTATTTACACTTTTTAATGTGGATCTATATTGGATACACATATTCAATTCATTTGATTAATTCTCACTTAAATATTTGTAAGGGACTATCTTTTAAAAATTATCTTTTTTAAATTTCCCTTAAAACTCACTTTTATTAATTTCCCATGTTCACTAAAATTGTTTACAAAAATAGTTTTACCATTCTATTATGATTGTTTTAAGTCATTTTTACTCTCATTTTACTCTTTACAAGTTCATCTTAAAATAAATGTTTTATTTTATAATTTTGTGTCTTTTTAAATAAATAATTTCAAATTAAAAAGTGTATTTATTTCAAGAAATTTTAAATGATTTTTTAGAATATTTTAATCTATTTCACCACCCTATATTGAATATTATACATAATTGAGTTTGATCTTTTATGTTACCATCTATCATATTTTATTGAATGATTTGTGATTATTTTGACTAAGGATGTACTATCTTGATACAATTCACCATATTGCTCTGGATTATTTATGATTATGTTTGTTGATTGGGGAAATTATTTACATTTCATATGATAGTTTTAATATGAATGCATATATTGATTATGTTTCAACCCTTTCAAATGAGGAATGAATTAGACTTAGTAAGTGTTATGATAGGCCTGCTATAGCCCCTCGATGCATCAGTAGGTCTCACAAGACAAACTAGATCAGGTTGGCTGTGGCCTTACCCATTTATGTAGATTCTTGGAAAAAAGCCTTGAAAGTATGTTTATAATGTCCCAAATTATGAATTCCCTAATTATGAGATTATGTATTGATATTTTATGTTATTATTATACTTGTAGAATATCTATGGTTAAGTTTCATTCTCATGTTATTATTTATGTATAACTATTTGATCAACTTTTATTCCTACCATATTATGTAAACGTTTATGTTTTAATGGTATGTGTTTTCAATTGTTCACCTTTACTTATTGTTTATGTTTATTTATGATAGATCAAACTATATTCTTACCATTACTGAGCATCCGAGGTCACCCCTTTCCTTTGTTTTATTTTCTCCCAGGATGGTAATAAGTTTATTATGTTTGATATCTTGGGTTAATCTAGGAGAATGATGGAATTATAAAAGGATTCACTATATTTTATTTTATATTTTAAATTTTAATTTAAAATTAATGTATGCATCTATTTTTTCAAAAATACTAAACTAATTAGTTCTTTGCGATGATATCTCTTATATATTATGCTAATGTTATAATGTAAGGCACTGGTTCTAGGCTATTGGGGTTAAAGTATTTACAAATCATTTGTATGTATGATAACGGGTGGGGTCCTATATCACCATTAAATGCATTGGTTATACATATAATGAGATAATATTTTTTTGTGTGAGTATAATTGTAGATTAACTATGCTCACAAGGTTTTTCATAGTTATAATTATGGTTTATCAATGATCACAATGTTATGAATGGGTATAATTATTGTTTAGAAATGTTTAAAAGGCTATGTGTGAGTATAATTATTGTTAATATATGATAAATAGGTTTTTTGCGGGTATAATTACGGTTAATATATTATCATAAGGTATTGTGTGGTTATAATGGTAGTTATGCTATGCTCACAAGTCTGTGTATGGACATAATTATGGTTATGCTATGTTCAAAATGATATCTTTTCTTTTACCAATGTTTATGACACACTCTTATGTATATTATTATTCCTATGTTATGATATCATGGAAAATATTTATTGATTAATTTTCCACACTTTTATTGATTCATGTCTTATGTTATGTATAGAATGTAATGCCTAAGATTCAATTATAGTTATATTTTCTTTCCAAAGAAATAACAACGCACCCAACTTTATTCAAGAATGTGATTAAAACTTAAATTATTAATTTTTATAAACTTAATTTGATTAAATTAATTTTATTTCTTAATTAATAATTTCAAAATTATATTAGGTTGAATTTTTTATATTTTTTTACAAAATAGTTGATTTTTGGGTGAATAGCGAAAATACCAATTTTACCCAAACTGACACTTTTATGATGAAATATTGATATACGAATAAATTTAAAGTTTATGAAAATTTTTTATAGGAAAAAAATATATTAAATAAGTAATATAATTCATATACAAATATAATGTTGAACTTATAAATATATGATTAATATTTTAGAATTCAAAGTAATGTTTTTGTCCAAATGAAAACCGTTTTTCATTCTTTTCTCTCAAGAAATTATTTACATGGTTAATTTATATTTTTTATTTATTTTAAATACAAATAAGTATCATTTTATTTAACATAATATAATTAATTCTTCTGGGATCAACACTATACTTTGTTTTTATTTAAAATCATATTTATGCTCAAAATACACATTTTTCTAAAAACAATTTTCGTTGTGATTTGTGAACTTATATTAAAATTAATTTCCACCTATTATAAAAATTTAATATTGTAAAATTTATTCCATATTTTGAATCAAAATAAATAATATTATGTAAAAATTTCAACTTAATTTTTGGTCATAATGAATAGTAACCATAAAATTTTTTTATCACCTCGGTTAAGGTTAAAATGGGTTAAACTGGGTGAAAATAAAGGGTTAAGGCTTCAATATAGAACCAAAATCTTAATAAAACCTAATTTTTTGGTTTATTTGTACCTTAAAATTATAAAATTAAAATATTTGACAATTTTGATCCACTTTCAAAAGATAAATACTTTATATTATTAAAATCTTTAATGTAATTCCAATTGTGTCATTTCCCTCACTTATAAAAGGGAACCACTTATTATATCTATTTTACACCTATTGAGACACTTATCTCAACCAATACCTACCTAAATACCTTATCAACCTTAATACCCTTGATCTGGAGGCTATGGAATCACTAAAGGACAAACCTAGAAGTCTTATGGCGTAATTCAAATGTGGTTTAATGAAGAAGCGGTAAAACTTTTAATCGAGTGTTTTCATTTTCTTTCCTATTCTACCTCCTTAAAAAATTATATAACCATGATCATATAATAACATAAGTATCTTAAATATAATAAAATATTATTATTCTAGAGGAACATCCCATATTTATTTATTTTCTATCCTATGGAAAAAATAAAAATATTTCTCGTGCATACGTATGACTTACCATCTCCACGTAGCGGTGTAATTTTTTTTCATCACCAATTTACTTGGGTGGTTATAAATATGTAAATAATGAATATATATAGTATTTATAAAATAATAATAATTATTTAAATATAATATATCATTTTACTTCTTACCCTTCCACTTGTTAAAAAATGATAATGTTGCTCATGTGTACGTGTGGATTACCATCCCCACAAAGAAATGTGATTAAATTTTCATGTACAAATTTCAATGATGATTATAAATGTTCATATAATGAATATATATGATATTTATATCATTATTAAAATTATTTTTATGATCGAACCATTATCAACATGCAAGGACTAAAACTATCGAACCAAAACTTACATGAAAAATGAAACTGTTAACACTCAGAAAAATGATTTTAATATAGAATTTTTAATAAATGGGTGTTTAAATGTTATATGTAGATAATATATGATATAAAAATATATATATGGTTATTTTATATAATTATATTAAATAAAAATTTATTTTATAGGAGGATAAAAGTACTTACACAGTAAGTCATACCTGAGGTAAGGGTTTGTTTCACAATCTCATAATTATGTTAAGATTGTTTATGTTTAATTTTACATTGGGGTAATTATGTGATTTTTTTATCTTAAACCCAATATATTTTGTTCTCATATGTATATTTCTATAAATTTCATGTTTTCCTTTAATTTTCCTCTCCCTAATTACTCAAAAGTCCAAAAGAATGTTTTTGAGGAAACCCATCTTTGTTTTTATTTTAATCAGGAATATCTTTCTACCATATCCATTTTTTATTTAAAATATTTTCAAGAATGTTTTTAATATTCTATAATGATTGATTAAATTAATTTTTTACACATGTTTACATTTTTATAGAAAAAATTAACAGGAGAGTTCTTTTCATTTTCTGAACGAGGCACTTTTTACTGAATGTTTGAATGAAATATTTGTTTTAACATACATTGCATGAATGAATTTTCCCACCATTATGAATAATATTTGATTCAAATATTACCTTAAAATATTCCATGTTTCTTTCAAAATATTTTCTTCCTAATATTTTAATTCTTTTAGATTTTAAATAAGTGATTTGAAAATGAAAAAGGTATTTTCCTCAAGAAATATTCAAGTGATATTTTAAAATAATTTTAATCTATATAAATATCCTTTGATGAATATTATACTTTACTAAGTATATAATATAATTATACCATACAATATATTTCTTGATATGTATTATGATTATTTTTACTGGGGAAAATATTTACATTCCATGTGCTATTTATTCTAATACTGATAGTTATTGATTATTAAGGCATGTTGATTAAGTTGTATTATTTATTCATATGGTGAATGCATTAAACAAATTAAGTGATGGGTGGGCCCCCTAATTAAATAGTTCCTTGATGCATAGGTATGTCTCATGTGACAAAACATGTTGGTTATTTTTACAAGTCCTAACTCATTTATGTAAGATGTCATTTCATAAAGCCTTGAAGATAAGTTTAGGTTGTCCGATATTATGAATTCCATTATTATGAAATCTATTTTTGATGTCCATGTGATTATTTTAATAGTTATGTTATCCATGTTTAAGTTTCAATATCATGTGATTATTTATATGTCATTATTTTATCATTATTTATTACATCCATATTATTTAGGCCATATTTATTCTATGATAGATTCTAATGTATGCATTCCCTTAATAAGCATCTAAGGTCACAATTTTTTATTTCCTTTATCTAGGATGTTAGGAAATTTAATATGATTGATATTAAAATATATTATAGAATTAATAATAAAGTTCTGAATAAACAAACTATGTAGTGTTTTATGTTTTCAAATTTAACATGAGATTCAAGCGTGTATCTAGTTTTCCATGACTAGTAAACTATTATATTCCTCTAGATGTGACCACTTGTATCCAGTGATAATGTAATAAATTAATAACTTAATTTAGGATAATAGGGTTGGGGTTATTATATTTATTATAAGAGAAAGTTTAGTATTAACCATGGGAACTAGATTTAGGAAAACATAGATTAGATAAAATAATACAATGAAAAATATAGGGATTAGTCTAACTATATAATAATATCATGAAGCTTTATTATGGAAAAATATGTATGGTTTCTTATAAAATATATCCCTTTTTGGATTCTATAATGTAGATAGAGATATGGAAAAAATGCACCTAGGGGTATAAACTTTTAATGAGGTGGGTTAGGTATTATCCCGATCATCACTGGTGTAGGATGAGTGAGCCTAAGACTGCACACATGGATAAAAACTCCCAAGGGATATGATTTGTTTTATTCACACTCACTTTACAAACCATTATGAAATATTGAAAATATTTTTATAATTTGAATATATTCCCAATGATACCAAACTTATTATACTGAGTTTATCTATGCATAAATTTTAAATTTATATTAAGTGTTTCACTAGTTTTAGAATTATACATTATGATTCATAATGTTTTAATCTAATCTACTATATTAAATTATTTAAATATGGTTCCTATTGGATGGAATAGAAGTCATATCATTAAAAATAATATATGTAGGGATTTAAATCTTAGTTAAGATAATGAAGTTGGAGTTGGATTTGGAACTAAACAAATTATAACTATATTGGGGCAGCTGGCTCATGTTTTGACCAATAACCTTGACCATTTGGAGCAACATGTTGATCCAAAATTTGGTGTTATAATTTAATATCCTTTAATGTGATAATAACCTCCATCATTCCATGGAACCACAAATACATTAGTATTTGAGCAATGGATAAGTTCTTCAGAAAATATATTTATCACATTAGGAAGTAATAAAAGGGAGAATATTGTCTTGGAAGTTTATTATCTCATGGGGGATGAAGATAAATGGTGATCATTGATTAAAAACACTATGATGTCTATGAAACAATGATCAAGTAATGGAAGTATTTTAAGGTATTTTTCTTGTAAAAATATTTTCCTCATGAACAATGAGTAGATATGGAGAGGTAATTTCTAAATCTAAAATAAAAGGAAGAGGAAAATGTTTCTAAGTATAAAGACAACTTTACAAGGCTATCCAGGCAAGCTATAGACTATGTAAAAAATCCAAAGAGTAAGATTGACCATTTCTTTTATGGGATAAATCCAATCCTTATGAGGTAACTAGTATTCCAAAAATTATCATCATATGAGGATATAGTATCATGTGCTATAAATAAAGAAAAATAATTCACCAAGTTTTAGGAATTAAAAGGAAATAAAGATAATAAGAGGATGAATGATCACCTCATGAAGCAAAAAATGGATAAGGGGAAGAAGATAATGGAAAATTTACAACATGTAGTGGAAGGAATCACCCTAGTACATTATTTCATGGAACAAGTGTTTGCTTAAAGTGTGGTGAGAAATTCCATCATGCTCACAAATTCTAGGTTAGTGGAGAATCCATTAAAGAACAATGAATTAACTAAAATTAGATGGGGAACTATGCCAACCATTTTCTTAAAAGTTAATGGAACTTACCATATAAGAGGCCAAGGGAATAAGGAAAAGATTATGCAATTAATATAGATGAATTTAAAGTTCCTAGTGATGTTTTTGAAGATACTTTGATCATAAATTTAAATTTAGCTAATGCTTTATTTAATTATGTATCCATGAACTCTTTTTCATATTCCTTGTTTTCTAAGAGAATTAAATATTTTTTAGCACACTAAGAAGGGAATTAACAATCAAGAGACATAGAGGAAATATTATTACTATAATGATATGCCAGTAAATCCCAATTATGATTCCCAAACATACCCTGTTTGAAAATTTGATTATCATACCTATGGTGGAATTTGATATAATCCTTGTTATGTATTTTAATTTATAGTATAATGAAAAAATTATTTTCCAATAGAATTAAATCATGATTTGTGATGAAGATGTGGAATTCCCTATATTTGAAAATAAGACTTCATCATCTAAATCATGCCTAAATTCACCCCCAGTAGCTCTCCTTAATGAAATTCTCGGAGAAGAAGAGAAGATACAACCTATAGATGAGAATGGTAGCCCTAGTAAATAATATATTCTTATTGAAAAAGAATACATTGATGTGTTTCTTAAAGAACTACAGGGAAATCCACTAGGGAATGAAGTTGAGTTTTCTATTGAACTCATACCTGATGAGAAACATATATCTAAGAATCCTTACAGAATAGCCATATTGGAGCTAATGGAGTTAAAAAAACAACTTTAGAAGTTGTGTGATAAGGGATTCATACAACTAAGTGATTCACCTTATAGATATCATATTATATTTACGAAAAAGAATTATGGAACCATGAGTTTATTTATTTATTATAAAGAAATAAATACCATTACCATGAAAAAAATCCTCTTCCTTATATTGATATCTTTTTTGATCAACTTCATGGAGATCATTATTTTTAAAAGATTGACCTTCATTTTGGGTGTCATCAATTGTGGGTAATAAATTAATATATTACAAATAAACTATTTTTATGAGGTATGGACATTATTAGTTTATAATAATTCCTTCACCCTATAATTTTATATATATAATGAATAGAGTGTTTGGGGAATATGTAGATAATTTCATGGTGGTATTTTTTTTATTATATGTTTGTATAATTAAAATGTTATAAAGAGAATAATATTCATTTATAAATCCTTATTGATACTCTTAGAGAAAATTATTTATATGGTAAATTTAGAAAGTGTTAATTCTAGATTTAGAAAGTTCCATTTCTTAGCCATATTGTCTCTAAGGACATAATATCAGTAGATCCTTCAAATACAAAGGTATTGAAAGAATGACCTACACTGATAAGAATAAATGAGGTGTAAAGACCCTTACTCCAGTAGCCCAAAGATGGTGGTTACTTTATTACATTGGCACTAGATACAAGGAATCATATCCCAAAGTACTGAATATTTTAGTAGTCTTGGTAAACTAGATATATACTTGAATCTCACATTATATTTGAAAACATAAAATAAAAAACATATTGAAAATAAATATTCTGCATCCTTTAACTCATTAAAATATTCCTTCTTTATATCCTCAGTAAAGGAAACAAAATAAGGGTGAGCTTCCTAGTAAGGGTTATATACAGTTGAAGATCTAATGAGTAAATAAGGAATAATTAATATGGAAATTTAAATAACTAAAAACACATTCCATTTAATCAATAAATTGAGCATGAAGAATAATATGATAGGAATAAATTATGATCTGATAATGACATATAATTAGTGACATGATTTTGAAACTTATCCATGGATATAATAACTATTTAAATAATCACATGGGCATCAATAAATAATCTCATAATGATGGAGTACATAATTCCAAACATCATAAACATATTATCAAGGCCTCATACCAAGACATCTTATATAAATGGGTAATTCCTTGGCCAAATACCCAAATTAGTTTATCCCACAAGACCTACCAATACATTTTGGGGATATAGATCCCCCATGACTTATTAAGTCTAATGCATTCATCATATAAAAGGAGATAATAACAATTCAATATATAATGAATATAAAAATTCATATCGGAAAAATAGAATATTAAATATTAATATTTCCCCAATAAAATAGATCATAAACCATCCAAATAAAGAATAAAAATGGTATAATTACATCACATCCTTAGTGTATTATAATAAAAATAAATGGTTATTGTCATTGATGAATAAAAATACCATAAAAATATCATTAAAACATTCTTGGGGAAAATACCATTTTCATTTTTAAATCCAATTTTAAAAACTAAATTTTTTCATAATATTAGGAAAATATTTTCTTTGAAAATAATCATGGAAACTTGTAAAAGAATCTTCAAATTAATGGTCTTTCATGACATCTAGGAATTCCATTCACGCTGAGCATGTTAAAACCAAGATTCCTTTCACATTTTCGATAAAACGTCAACAAGTACCTTGTTTGGAAAATGAAAAGAAGATTCCTTTTAAACCATTATGTAAAAATTAAAACTTGTAAAAAAATATCTTTAATATATCATTGGATAATATTAAAAACAATCTTTAAAAAACTTTATGTAAAATAGGTATATGGAAGAAAAAGATTCCCAGTCATGTAGAAAAACAAAGTCGGTGATCATTTAAATAATGATTTAGGCATCTTGAGTAATTAAAGAGAAGAAAATGAAATGTAAAATTTTAGTATACAAAAATAAACATAGGATATGAAAATAGTTTGGGTTTAAGATAGAAATATCAAATAATTCCCCCATCTGAAACTTAAACATAAATAATCTTGAATAATGATGAGATTGTGAAATAAACCCTTACCATTTTGGTAACTTATGAATCATAAACCCCATGAAAGAAATAACTTAAAATGAAACATTAAATTACATTAATATAAATAGATTCATGTTATAAAATATCAAATGGGTAGTGGATAAACCTTATAAAAATAAATAGGTGCATATTACCAAATATGTCTCAACAGAGTGAAAATTGAGATGAAATTTATTACAAAGATCATACAATTTAAGTGATAATTAATTAATGAATTTATTATGTGTATAAAATATAAATTGACATAAAATAATTGGATGTAAAAAATAAAACAATCAAAAGTGATTACACCCATAATCTTAGAATACCAAAGATAATGAAGAAGTAATATAACCCAATTGAAAGAAATTGAGTTATGAAACCCCTCACCACTTGGTAAATTTTAAGTTAAATAAAAATTGATAAGATAATTAAAATTTAAATACAAAATAACATTAATTATAAAGGAATAATTATATGACATGAAAAATGGGTTTTATATACACCATATAAAATAAATTAGGTGTATAACAATAAAATATGCTTCAATGAAGGAAAACTGAAATGAAATCCCTTACCTTAGGTATGAATGATCACACATATTATTTATATTCCTGAATAAAAAATTATGTTAAATATTTAATTTATTAAGAACAATTTTCAAGTTTATTATTCCTTTTATTTCATTTATTACCATGTTATATTTAATTACTTAATCAATTGAGTTCACATCGTATGTTTTGATGATATTCAGTTCATATGTCCAAAATGACTCTGATAGGTTGATAATGGTAAAAGTGGTAATTATTACATAATCTATAGAATAATAATAATTACATAATTATCATTTTTATACATCAATTATAGTTTTAAAACCAATCATGAAATATGATTATGAAAATTGAACTACGTTACAATCATGGACGTGGTAAATCGTATGTACGCATGAATAAAGTTTCCATTTTCAACGATCATGATGGAAAAAACATAAGTATAATTTTAAATTTATAAAATTATAATTATAACATAAATAACATATTATTTATTTAAATACTTTTATATATACCATCCATGTGATGTAGTAATTAAAATCGAATCACATCACTTCGTGGAGATGATAATCCACACGTACGAGTGAATGACATTGTCATATTTCACTCAATGGAAATGTAAGAAAATATATGATATATTACTTTTAAATAATTAGAAATATTTAATTAATATAATATATATTTATTAAATCCATTATTAAAATCATCCATGAGTGGTGGTGATGGAAAATGAATTACATTGGTTCACGAGGCGGTAGTCCACCTTACGCATGAATGATATGTCTATTTCCCATTTGATGGAAGATGATATGGATATAGGGTTTGCCATTAAAATAACAATATATATGTATATGTGAGATAATAATTTCATTACATCATCATGGTTGAATAATACTTTAAGGAGGTGTAATAATAAATAAAACAATAACAATTGGTTAAGAATGATACCTATTTTTTAGGAAACCTCTTTTGGTTTACACTAAAAGACTTCCTAGGAGGGTTTTTATAGTGACCCAAGCCTTTTACATAAAACATTTCATTATTTCAAGCATAAATAACCATCAGAGTACATGCCAATGATCGTTAAGTCTAGTGTCTTGGAAGACTAGGTACATATAACATAAAACATGGGGCTAAAAAAACACTTCTTTATTTAATATCCATAATTAGCTCCTAACTTCCTTTGAGCCCTTACATCTGCATAGGGTACCCTGGGGAACACATGAACAAAGGGACGAGCTAAAAATGCCCAGTAAGGGAATGAACATAAGGATACACCTCAAGCACATGAATTAAGAGGCATGACATAGTGATATATGAAGAATGAAACTTATGAAATAATTTAATATAAGCATGAGATTATATAAACATGGAATCATATAAATGTGGAATAATCTTAAATCATATCTTTAGTACGGGTTAAGGCTAACCGCCAATCCTGTTTCACATCGCATTTCATGAGACTTAACCTTAACCAATGAATTGGAGTGCTATCTGGGTGCACCCATCTCACCATATTCATGAATATTCACGCCACATAAATAATCATACATAATCAACCATACATAAACATAAGGGTACCCATGGAAATAATTGGGTACCACAATCATGACACCAAACATATCCAATGGGCGTATCACGAAAGTGTCCATGAAAGGAAAGGATTTAGAACATAAATGGAAATTAATAGGGTAATATAGGCATATAACATGGTAATTGGTGTCAAATATAAGTGACAATATACAAAAAATGTATACTATAAACATTAACATTAAAACAATTTTGTGCGGTCTTAAGGAAAACACTCTAGAGATTTTTAAATAGAAAAGAGGAAATTATTTTATATAAAACCATAATTTAACCAAGAAGGTTTTAATAATAAAAATACTGATTTTATAAATACAATGGTGTTTTAAAACATAGGATAGAGTGCACTTGAAATTTGGGTAAAAATTTTGAGAAGTCCCCTTAAAACAGGTTTGCTTATCGGAAAGTTCTAAGGAGGAAATCTTTCAGAAACATGTAAATACATGAAATAATGTGATGAAAGGGTCTTGATATAAGAATATTTAAAACTATTCATAATTCCTAGGATTAAAATAAATAGATATGATAAAACCATTTTGAAAGAAAGATAAGGCAACCAGAAAGAATGAAGAAGGTTTGGGTAGAATTTGTTACGATTTTACCTGCATGGTGTCGGGTGTACCCAAGAGGGCTTTATGAGAGAGATAAGGGGATTATAATCACTTATAAAACATTAGGTAAGTATTGGGAAGTTGTAAAAACATACCCCATCACTTGGTATTACACAAAAAAGGCATAATATAGAGAACCATCTTGATTAAGAGTGAAAAGGGGAGGATCCCTTACCTTAAATCCGGTGGTGTTCTCCACTTGTTATTAATGACCTGGATAAACAAATTAGGATTATTAATTCATAAGTCCAGAACCTCTTATATATGTAATTTATTTATTATAACCCTTTTTTTTAATTAAAATCCTTTTTGATTAGTTGTAAGGTTCAATTTCATTGTTCGAGTTTATTTGTTTACTTGGCTTTAAAGATCGGTTCACTTATATTCAAGTTTGGATTATATGCTAGATGAAAGTGGTTTTCCAGAATTGAAGTTATATTATTTAGTTAATATCAATTATATTACATGGTTTTAATTTTAATTAGTTTACTTAGAGTGACGTTGAATTGTTACATATATAACCTTAGTGATAATCATTTTTGTTATTCGATGGGTTTGATTACAAAGAATGTGTTTTGATTTATAACTTAATTCCATTTTTACCGAAGGTTTACAGAACCAAAAATATGATATATTACATATATAATAATCTGGTTCAACCATAACACAAATGGTTTCATTAACAGAATTAAAGATAATAAAATAAATTGATAAATCGTTGTCCTTGAATGTGCTAAATTAGCACATCTCAAACGGTGCTTTCATTTCTTTCAAATAAAAGGGCGGGGAAAGGGTGAAGATAATGAAATATACAAATAGCATGAAGACATTATAGTACATTTATGTTAATGGATTTATCATATTATTATGGTGAAGGGAGGTGAGGAAAGAAAATAAAAAAAAATAACTTAAAAGAAAAGAAGAAATTTGGAAAGACGAATTTACCTCTTGAGACTTCCCTCTTTGAGAACCTCTTGAGGGGAGAGGTTTTGGTATTTTGAGGAGGCTAAGAGATTTTTGATTTGGGGGAGGACCTTGGGGAGAGATTTTGGTAGAAATTAGATAAGTCTTGGAACTTGAGAAGAGTGGAGAGAAGAGGGAGTGAAGGGTGTTTTTATAGTGGAGGAGAGGAGGGATTTCATAATATAATAATCATTAATTTATTATTTCTTCCCAAGACAGAGAATAGTAATTATTCCATGACCAATAATAGTAAATGGGTCATGTGAATTCTAACCATGGGTGGTGACATCATCCATGATGCTAGTAATAGTTTATTTATCTGATAATGTATATATACGGTAAATTACCATATTTTACTATTCATAAAAAATTCAAGTATTTCAGAAAAATCTCAAAAATTCACCCTAACCATTTTTCGACGTTTAGAATCCAAAAATAAATTCCATTTTTGAAAAATAATTTTCTAAAGATGATTATTTTAATTTTTAATTAAAGTCATATTTTATTATCAAAAACCAGATTTAAAACATGAATTAACTCATTCTAAAAAATAGGTATATTGTACTTCCAACTTGAATATTATTTTTATACTATCATAAGTGAGGTTACTAATCATTAGGGTATATAACTCTTCATAAGGGTATGTTACTATTCACCAAAAAATTATATTTTTCTTATCGAACTCCAAAAAACATCCTGAACACAACCGTGTATGCCAGATTTTTGAAATTCCAAACACATAAGTGACAAAATTATGTTTAAAGGTAACTTATAACTTATTAGTTCATTATGTTGTGTTTTCATGTGATTTTATGACATAAATATAAGAAGGTAATTTATATTGAAAAACTTTGGGTCGTTACATTCTTCCCCCCTTATGAAATTTCTCCCTCGAAATTTCGTTTTACATACTAAGACAAAAACAGGTGCGGGTAATTTTCCTTCATTTATTCCTCCAATTACCATGTTTCTTTCTCAAACTTATGGTTCCTCCACAACACTTTGACAAGATGGGTTGTCTTATTGCGTAGAACCTTATCTTTCTGATCCAGAAGCTTTACTAGCTGCTCCTCATAGGAGAGATCATCTTCTAGCTGCACCACCTCTGAGTTTAGTACATGTGAGGGATCAGGTATGTACTTACTCAAGAGTGATACATGGAAAACATCATGAACTTGAGCCATATTTTGTGGAAGTTCAAGCCGATAGGACATGGATCCTATGCGGTCAAGGATCTCAAAGGGGTCAATATACCTTGGGCTTAACTTCCCTTTCTTCCCGAATCGCATGACTCTCTTCCATGGAGATATTATAAGGAAGACTTTATCTCCAACATTGAACTCCAAGTCCCTTTGACAGTTGTCAACATAGCTCTTTTTCCAAATTTGAGCAGCTTTGATGTGTTTCTGGATGACTTGAACCTTCTATGTCATCTCTTGAACAAGATCGGGTCCAAGTAGCTTTCTTTCTCCAACTTCATCCCAACAGGTTGGAGTTCTACATCGATTTCCATACAGAGCTTCATATGGAGCCATCTGAATACTTGAGTGGAAGCTATTGTTGTATGAGAACTTAACCAATGGAAGATGTTGATCCCATCCACCTTTGAATTCTAGAGAGTAGGCTCTAAGCATATCTTCAAGCATCTGAATAGTTCTTTTAGACTGGCCATTAGTTTGTGGGTGATAGGCCGTGATGAAATTTAATTCAGTACTCAAAGAATGTTTAAGGCTCCTCCAGAATTTAGATGTGAACCTTGGATCATGGTCAGAGACAATTGAGAGTGGAACACCATGCAGTCTCACCACTTCATTCATATATAACTTCGCAAGTTGTTCAAGTGAGAGATCTTCCTGAATAGCAATGAAATGGGATGTCTTGGTGAGTCGTTCAACCACAACCCATATCTCATTATTTCCCTTTGCCTTCTTCGGGAGACCCGTGACAAAGTATATAGTAACATTTTCCCATTTCCACATGGGTATAGGAAATGGATGCATCATACCTTTGGACTTTTTTTGCTCAGCTTTAACTTGCTGACATACCAAGCACCTTGATATATATTCCGCAATCTCCTTCTTCATGTTATCCCACCAGAAGTGTTCTCAGAGATCACGATACATTTTGGTACTCCCAAGATTGATAGAGAAGGTCAAGATATGTGCATCATTTAATAGCTCCTTCTTTATCTCTGGATCAGATGGTACACATAATCGTGTCCCAAATCTTACAACTCCTTTCTTATAAATTTTGAAATCAGTGGTTTTCCCATTCTTAACAGCTTCCACCCTTTTCTGAATTTCCACATCCTTTATTTGAGAAACCTTTATTTTCTCAAAGTGGTATGGTTGATCAATCATTTGAGAAAGGATTTATGATGTTCCTCCCTTAATGATTCCCATGTCCATCCTTTTCAAATCTAAGAAGATCAGATCCTTTTTAATTCTCATCATTGATAAATATGCATGTTCCTTTCTACTTAGAGCATCCACCACCTTGTTTGCCTTACTGGGATGGTAGTGGATTGAACATTCATAATCCTTGATGAGATCTATCCATTTTCTTTGGTGCATATTAAACTCTTTCTGTGTGAATATATATTTTAGACTCTTGTGGTTAGTATGCATCCCACATTTTTTCCCATAGAGATAATAATGCCAGATTTTCAACGCAAAGATCACAACCGCGTACTCCATATCATGCGTGGGATAGTTTTTCTCATGGATTTTCAGCTGCCTTGAGGCATAGGCTACCACTTTATCATTTTTCATTAGCACACAACCTAAGCCTTTGTTAGAAGCATCACTATACACCACAAAGAGTTTCCACTTGAAGGGAGTGCGAGTACCAGCATAGTGATAAGCCTCTTTTTCAACTCCTTGAAACAGTCTTCACATTCCTGTGTCCAGATGAACTTTACTCCCTTCTGTGTCAGATTGGTCATTGGGTTTGACAATTGTGAAAAGTTCTTCACGAACCATCAATAATACCCAGCTAGACCTAAAAATCTGTGGATCTCCATTACAGAAGTTGGCCTCGGCCACTCTTCAATTGCCTTCGTCTTGGAAGGGTCTATAAATATTCATTTCTTGGTGATAACATGCCCAAAGAATGATACTTCCTCCATCCAGAAATCACATTTACTATACTTTTCATACATATTCTCCCTTCACAAAGTCTTTAACACAGTTTCCAAATGCTCCTCATGTTCCTCCTTTCTCTTGGAGTATATCAGAATATCATCAATAAAGACCACCAAAATTTTTTCGAGGTAATCTCTAAAGACTCTATTCATTAAATCCATGAAAATTTATAGAGAATTAGTGAGTTAGAAGAGAATATCTATGAACTCATAGTGTCCATACCTCATTCGAAAGGAAGTATTGGGAATATCTTCCTTCCTCACCTTTAGTTGGCGATATCCTGACCGAAGGTCCACTTTAGAGAAATAACTAGCCCCACAAAGCTGAACGAACATTTCATATATCCATGGAACGGGATACTTGTTCTTTATAGTGATTTTATTGAGCGCACGATAATCAATGCAGAGGTGCATTGATCCATCCTTCTTCTTGAAGAAGAGGACTGGAGCACCCCACGGTAAAGCACTTAGGCATATAAAACTCTTCTCCATATTCTCCTATAACTGCTTCTTCAACACTTCTAGCTCTATGGTGGCCATTCTGTAAGGTGTCTTTGAGATTGGTAGAGATCTAGGGATAATTTGAATTGGGAACTCAACCTCTTTTTCAGGAGGAAGACAAGATAACTCCTCGGATAATACATCAGTGTAATCCCTCACGATGGGCACGTCTTCAAGCATGATTCTCTCCTTTGTCTCAATCATTTGAGCTAGGTATGCATGATTATAAGGAAGTATTATCCAAAATTGAGACGAAGATTCTAAAGGAGAATCATCTTCCTCCTTGAACTTGTAAAGAATCAGAGGATGCTTTGGGATGTGAAGAGTGATCTCCCTTTCCCGACAATCGATGTTGGCCTTGTACAAAGATAGCCAATCCATGCCCAAGATAGCGTCGAACTCCACTAAAGTAAGTATGACAAGATTTTCTGGGAGTTTCAGTCCACAAACATTAACTGGGGAGGAGTTATAAACCATGTATGTGATAATTTCCCCATTCGCTGTTCTCACATATAAATCTTCCTCCAAATTTTTAGGTGGTGTTTGAATAGTTCTACTAAACTTGCATGATATGAAAGAATGCGTAGAACCAGAATCAAATAGTACGTTTTCTATTCTTGAATGAATAACAAGCGTACCTATCACCACATCATTTTCCAGCTCCACCTCAACAGTAGTGATAGCATAAGCCCTTCCTTGTTGCCTTGGAGGTTGTTGCTGATTGCCTCCGACAACCCTCGGCTTAGGGAAATTGTTCGCATAATGCCCAAGATCCTTGCAGTTAAAACACTACACTACAGGCTGAGTGTTGATCTAAACCTTCCTTTCTTCTTCAACATTAGTGGGATGTTTCATTTCCCTTTGGCAGTTCTTAGCCAGATGACCAAAATTTCCACATTTGAAGCAATTCCTGGTTCCCTTAAGATAGTCACCAAGATGATTCTTCCCACAATTATTATAAAGGGGAAAGTGAGGATTCTTTCCATCATAAGATTTGTTTGATGAACCACCCATGTTGTTATCCATTTTCTGCTTCTTTTCACTAGTCCCATGAGACTACTGAGAGTCTCCCATCTCCATGTCAACCTTGAGGCTACAACGAACAATCTCTTCATAGCTGTCGAAGTCTAGAATTTCCAACACTTTTCGTAGACTCGGCTTTAGTACACTAAAGAAGCGATCCACCTTGCTTTCGATGTTCATGACAAAGCCAGAGGCGTGCCTTGAAAGCCTTGTAAAGTTCACTTCATACACCCTGATGGAATTATCTTCCTTTTTCTTGAGTCCAAGGAACTCTCTTTCCATCTTGAGACAGAGGGTTAGAGGAAAATATTTGTTTAAAAACATCCTCTTGAATTCCTCCCAATATATGGAATCAATTTCCTCTTGGGACTTCGTATTATTGATCAGTGTCCACCACAGATCAGCTTCCCCATCAAAATGATAGACTGCCAGTACAACTTTCTCTTCTTCCGAGCACTGGAGGACAGAGAAAATCTTTTCAATGGAGTTAATCAATTGTTCTGTGAGTAGGGGATCAGAAGACCTGCTAAACATGGGAGGCCTTTGTCGCATGAAGGATTCTATGACAACTTGCTCTTTCCTTAGAGGATGAGGGAGTTCCGCCTGATTCAAGTTATTATTCATAACTCGAGCCAGCTGAGCAAGTACTATCATGAAGTTTTGAGCACCCACTCCCGTCATATTAGGCATGTCATTAGGAAAATCATCACATTTCCTATCACATTGGTTGTTGGAACATGTTCTTCTATTTCCCTACATTAACTAAGAAAAATAACATATAATTAGAGGTCTTGAATACTTATCTATTGATCATAAAAAGAAAATTTGAACATAAAAGTATGAACTTATAAAGAAAAAGTATATCCGGACTTGTGATTCCTTAGGTTTATATCTAGGTTATCCTCGATCTATTCCTTAACTTATATTCTCATGGGCTTCTTTTTGTCCCTTAATAATGATTTGTACTAAGCTTGTGAATATACCAAAGCGTATCCCCCGGGAGTGTCGTAACCAAGAGTGCAGTAAGGCCTGTTATTGTACACTAGTTCCCATTCGAGTCTAGCTCAAAGTGGTGTTTTCGGGTTTTACCCCTAGATACATCTATACCAGAGCCACATCTACCTACTCGTATCCAGACAGGGATGTATTTGCTTGATAAACCACTTACTCTATAATCACCAAAATTTAGGACTGTTTTCTTATACTTGGTCTCATCCTTAAGGTTCTCACTAAGGTGCTCTATTCCTAATCTCCATGAGTAACTATAACATCCTCTGATACCAACTATAGCGAACCAAGCCTTTTATATAAAACATTTCATTATTTCAAGCATAAATAACCATCAGAGTACAAGCCAAGGATCGTTAATTCTAGTGTCTTGGAAGACAAGGTACATATAACATAAAACATGGGGCTAAAAAAACAATTATTTATTTAATCTTGATAATGATCTAATAACTTCCTTCGAGCCCTTATATCTGCATAGGGTACCCCGGGGAACACATGAACAAAGGGATGAGCTAAAAATTCACAGTAATGGAATGAACATAAGGATACACCTCAAGCACATGAATTGAGAGGAATTACATAGTGATATCTGAAGCATGAAACTTATGAAATCATTTAATATAAGCATGGGATCATATAAAAATGGAATCATATAAATGTGGAATAATCTTAAATCATATCTTTAGTACGATTCAAGGCTAACCACCAATCTCGTTTCCCATTTTAGTACGGGTCAAGGCTAACCGCCAATCCCGTTTCACATCGCATCTCATGAGAATTAACCTTACCCAATGCATTGGAGCGCTATCTGGGCGCACTCATCTCAATATATTCATGAATATTCATGCCACATAAATAATCTTTCCACATAAATAATCATACATAATCAACCATACATAAACATAAGGGTACCCATGGAAATAATTGGGTACCACAATCATGACACCAAACATATCCAATGGGCGTATCACGAAAGTGTCCATAAAAGGAAAGGATTTAGAACATAAATGGACATTCATAGGGTAATATAGGAATAGAACATGTTAATTGGTGTCAAATATAAGTTAAAACATACAAAAAATGTATTCTAGAAACATTAGCTTTAAAACAATTTTGTGCGGTCTTAAGGAAAACACTCTAGAGCTTTTCAAATAGAAAAGAGGACATTATTTTATATAAAACCAGAATTGAACCAAGAATGTTTTCATAATAAAAATACATATTTTATAAATACAATGGTGTTTTAAAACATAGGATATAGTGCACTTGAAATTTGGGTAAATTTTTTGAGAAGTCCCCTTAAAACAGGTTTGCTTATCGGAAAGTTCCAAGGATGGAATCTTTTAGAAACATGTAAATCCCCGAAAGAATGTTATTAAAGGGTCTTGATATAAGAATATTTTACAACTATACAGAATTCATAGGATTCACATAAATAGATATGATAACACCATTTTGAAAGAAAGATAAGGCAACCTGAAAGAACGAAGAAGGTTTGGGTAGAATTAGTTACGATTTTACCGGCATGGTGTCAGGTGTACCCAAGAGGGCTTGATGAGAGAGATAAGGGGATTCTAATCACCTATAAAACATTTTGACAGTATGGGGAATGTGTATAAACATACCCCATCACTTGGTATTACACAAAAAAGGCATATCATAGAGAACAATCTTGATTAAGAGTGAAAAGGGGAGGATCCCTTACCTTAAATCCGATGGTGTTCTCCACTTGTTATTAGTGACCTGAATAAAAAAATTAGGATTATTAATTCATAAGTACAGAAACTCTTATATATGTAATTTATTTATTATAACCCTTTTTAGTTCATTCAAAGCCTTTTGGATTAGTTATAAGGTTCAATTTCATTGTTTGAGTTCATTTGTTTACTTGGCTTTAAAGATCAGTTCACTTATATTCAAGTTTGGATTATATTCTAGATGAAAGTGGTTGTCCAGAATTGAAGTTATATTCTTTAGTTCATATCCATTATATTTCATGGTTTTAATTTTAATTAGTTTACTTAGAGTGATGTTGAATTATTACATATATAACCTTAGTGATAATCGTTTTTTTATTCGGTGGGATTGATTACAGAGAATGTGTTTTGATTTATAACTTAATTTCATTTGTACCAAAGGATTACAAAACCAAAAATATGATATATTACATATATAATAATCTCGTTCAACCATAACACAAATGTTTTAATGACCATAATTAAAGATAATAATAGAAATTGATAAACCGTTGTCCTTGAATGTGCTAAATTAGCACATCTCAAACGGTGCTTTCATTTCTTTCAAATAAAAGGGTGGGGAAAGGGAGAAGATAATGAAATATACCAATAGCATGAAGAAATTACATTACATATATGTTACTAAATTTATCATAATATTATGGTGAAGGTAGGTGAGGAAAGAAAATAAAAAAGAAAAGAACTAAAAAGAAAAGATGAAATTTGGGAAGATGAATTTACCTCTTGAGACTTCCTCCTTTGAGAACCTCTTGAGGGGATAGGTTTTGGTATTTTTAGGAGGCTAAGAGATTTTGGACTTGGGGGAGGACCTTGGGGAGAGATTTGGGTAGAATTTAGAGAAGGCTTGGATCTTGAGAAGAGTGGAGAGAAGAGGGAGTGAAGGGGGTTTTTATAGTGGAGGAGAGGAGGGATTTCATAATATAATAATCATTAATTTATTATTTCTTCCAAAGAAAAAGAATAGTAAGTATTCCATGAACAAGAATAGTAAATGGGTAATGTGAATTTTAACTAGGGGTGGTGACATCACCCATGATTCTAGGAATAGTTTATTTATCTTATAATGTATATATACGGTAAATTACCGTATTTTACTATTCATCCAAAATTCAAGTATTTCAGAAAAATCTCAAAAATTCACCCTAACCATTTTTCAACGTGTAGAATCCAAAAAAGAATTCAATTTTTCAAAAATAATTTTCTAAACATGATTATTTTAATATTTAATTAAAATAATATTTTATTATCAAAAACCAGATTGAAAACATGAATTAACTCATTCTAAAACATAGGTATATTTTACTTCCAACTTGAATATTATTTTTACACTATCATAGGTGAGGTTAATATTCATTAGGGTATATCACTATTCATAAGGGTATGTTACTATTCATTAGGGTAGGTTACTATTGTAACACCCCAAGCTTCCACGATACAATTCTCTTTGAATAATACAGTAGCGGGTGTTGTACACAACTTCATGATTCTAACACACTGCGACCAATCAAAGTAGCCGTTATGAATAGTAATACCCAATTTTTGAAATTTTATAAATTTTATATCTCAAAATGGACTTCATTTTTGTATTCGGAATATCGAAATTATCCTAGGGTGAAATTTTGTACTTTTTGGATAACTTTTATATTTTGATGAATAGTGAAAATTACTAAATTTTAATTAAAAACAACTTTTTTAATCACAATAATTAATAGTGATAAATTATGAATTTTAGTGGTTTTAAAGTATATTTAGAATATAGTTTTACCATTTAATACAATTTTAATCATTGGACATAATTTCACAATTAAACTGGACATAAACAAGTGTCAATCTTTTGATAGTTATTATCTCTTAAAAACACGCTTTTTGTTTTAACAACGGGAATTAATTTTAAATTGATTTCTGCCACTTCTGTGTTTTGAATTTTGAAAAATGGATCCCATATTTGGAATCAGGATTTCCAAATTGTGTAAATAGGTAACTTTTATTTTTAGACGTTTTGAATAATTACTTCGGTAAATATTTTATTTACCATGGTCAAAGGGTAAATCCGATAAATAAGGGTAAGAAAATAATAATATAATAATAATAAATTTACCTAAAACGTGTCCTAAACTTATTGGTTGATAAATTTCCGACCATGGGCATATTTGGGTTGATTTTGGGACCCCATTGATCCACTTGTAAGTGATAAGGACACTTTATATTAATTAAGTTAAAATAAATTCAAAAATGACATAAGCATATATCTTTTAGAAAAAAAATATTTACATAGGGTTATATAAGTTATAATTTCGACTATAAATATTCATTATAAAGCTAAAAAGATTTAATACATAATGTTATTTTATTTATAATTTTTAGATATTTAATAATTTAATTTATTTATGACACAATGATGATGCAATAATTACCGTATTAATGAAAGATTAAGATAATTGATATTATAAATACCCAAATAAATGTAATTTGAGACTTTTTATAAATTAAAATAATTTTCTAGAATACTATGAAATATTAGGATTGTTTATATAATTTTTTTCGAAGGAATAATACCGTTTTAAATTTATCAAAAACAAAATACCCAACAGTGTCAAAATTGACATAAAAGAGTTTTTAAAACAAATATTATATTATTAATTTATATTCAATTCCTAAAAATATATGGTTCAGACAAGAAACTTATATCATTATAGGTGTATTATTAATGGACCAATTTGGGGTCTCTTGGATGTATATAGTAAGTTTATTAACTATATAATATAAACATACAAAGTGACATGGTAAATGTCAAACTAATTAACTAAGAGTTAAAACTAAAAGATAAAGTTAATATAATGACCCAAATCAGTATAAATTATATTGGTTGAAATTATTTAGACCCATACCAACCTTTTACTTTTAATAATCCACTTTTTAGCCATTATAAACCGAATATGAATTTATTATAAAATAATATTTCTAGCTTTTCCAAAGGTGCCCCTCACCCCTCTTATAAAAGGGCACTCCCCCTTCCCACTAATTCACATATTAAAAGCCTTTTGTATCAGAAAAAACCTTCCCTAATACTCTCTCAAATTCCTTAAATTAAACCTAGAGGCCTTAGTTTTATCAGAAATCTAACCTAAGGATCCCTTTTGATCAAACCAAAAGGAAGAACCCAAAGAAGAGGTAATGTTTTCATCACCCTTTTTCAAGTTCATTTCTTCTTCAAATTCTTCTTTCTTTGTTTTTACCATTATAAAATAATATATCCAGTATATTATATATACTATGATGTTATTATAAACATGGTACAACCATATTCAGTATTCTATCCATCCTTTGAATGACATGTCACCATACGTGCGTACGTACGACTTACCATCTCCAAGTCGTGGTGTAATTGTTATTCAAAACATTATTATTTGGATGGGTATAATAATGATGTTTAATTAATTTAAATAATTAATATAACATGATAATGATTCTGTATATATGATATAATATCCAATTATATATTATTTTAATATCAAAAGAATGATATTGTCGCTCGTGCGTACATACGGACTATCGTCTCCACGAACGCGATGAGATTCATTCCCCATCGTATCCATTCAAGAATAATTCTCATTTGATGATTAAAAGTAATTTTTAAGAACTTTATATCATTTTTGATATGAATAATATATGACCTATCCATAAAAAACATGACTTATGTAACAAAACATATAAAAGAAAATGAGTAAGTTTACACCCAAAATGACAATAATACTAAAGTATTATTAACAAAGCATTATTATAAGATCATATCTGATATCATAATTATGTATATGGTTCTTTTATAATTTAATAACAATGTTTTAACTATTATACAAAAGGTTAACATACCATCGACTAAGGAAAAGTACAAGGTAAGGGGTTTTCATCTCACTCCTTATTTCAGTGAGATTCATGCCATATTGCCACTATTACTTTTTGTGCGGTGTATGTACTTCCCATAATAGTATTATTTGTGTAATACACTTTATGTTATGTATATTTACATATTTATTGTATGATACCTCTTTCATGGGTTGTATGTTTCGTAAGTTACCAAATTGGTAAGGGTTATTTCACAATCTCTTCATTATCCAAGGTTGTTTATACGTAATTATCTACTGAGACCTCTTTATCATCCACATCCATGTTTCTTAAAAATGTATTTCAAAACATTCTTTCTATTTTAAATAATATGGGTTAAAGTCATTTATACCCTTGTTTGACTTTTTATAAGAGGTTTATAAAGGAATCTTTCTGTTGTTTTCCAAATAAGGTCCTTTTTAACATTTTCGACAGAATTAAGGTAAGAATGTATTTTTTAACTTATATGGTGGGTGCGGATATTTTCCTCCATTATAAAATCTTAGAAGCTTCCCTTACAAGATTATAAGAATATTTTCAAAGTAAATGTTTTATTTTATAATTATGTGACTTTTAAATGATTTAAAAAAAGAGATATTTCTCTCAAATAGTTTTGATTTCATCTATGTCAACATCCTTTGATTGATTTTAAGCTTATTTGAAGTTGATTTATTATGATAAAAAGCTTCCTTATTTTATTGAAGGTTTTGTGATATGTTTGACTATGGATGTATTATTTTTATACCATTTATGGTTTATGGAGAATGTATTAACATTTTGTATGCTAGTTTTAATACGAATGTTTATGTTATGTTTAAACCTGATCATATGAGGAATGCATTGGACTTAATAAGTGATGGGTGGAGCCCTCTATATCTCCTCGATGCATCAGTAAGTCTCATTAGACAAAATAGTGTCTTGGCATGAGGCCTTGAAAAAATCTTATTTGTAGTCTTGGCATGAGGCCTTGGCTACGTGGTTACGATAGTCTGACATTATTCATTCCATCATTATGAAAGTGGTTATTGATATTGCATTTGATTATTCGACTAGTAGAATATCCATGTGAATAAGTAAATGGAATTATTTAATTTTATCTTTTCCATATTATGATGAAGTTCAAGTTTAAAAGGCTTTTGTTTTAGATATACATTTCCTTAAATGTTTATGCTTATTTATGAATGTTTCCGCTATCTTGTTACCCTTACTAAGCATCTGAGCTCACCCCTTTAAATGTTTTATTTTTCCCAGGATGTGAAGTATTAATTTATGAATGACATGCAAGGATAACATGATGGGATATGAAGACAATATGTTTTTGTAGTAGTTTTCAATTTATGATGTAATGTAAACTTTATGAATGTATCTAGTTATTCCAAGGCTATTAAACTAATCGGTCTTTCGAGACTTGATCTTTCTTGTGATCATGCCAATGTTATTTAATAATGCACTGACTTTGGGAAACTGGGGTCGGGGCGTTATAGTTGGTATTAGAGGTAGTTTAGTACAAACCTTGAAAGCTAGATTTAGATAAACTCTGATTAGAGCACATAGACCTAAGATGGACTTTGAGGATTAGTATAGAAGAACTTCCTAGAATTTTGGTAGTGTAGAGATTTTGTGAGTTTTCTGAGCAATAAATCCATGTATGGATATGATTAGGTAGAGGCAGCTCTGACATAGATGTACCTAGGGGTAAAACCCAAAAACACCGCTCTGAGCTAGACTCGAACGAGAACTGGTGCACGACAACGTGCCTTGCTGCAATCTTGGTTACGACACTCCTGGGGGATATGCTTAGGATAATTATCATTTTCTTTATGAACCATTATGAAGGGTTTATGAGTATATACTTTCTCAAAGAAAACATTTTTATGATTATTGATTATATCCATAAACTGTTCAATTTATGTTAAGTGTTTTACAAGTATGGAATTATGTATTTTGATTCTTAAAATGATATAGTTTATGCCATTGTTTAGAAATGGAGCCTAGTGGATGAAATGGAAACTGTATCAATGCACGCAATCCATGTAGGGATTTCCCTCCTGCTCAAGATAATTATAGTGGAGCTGGTGATGCAACTAGTGCTGATCAACTAATCACTATACTGGGACAACTCACTCAGGTTATGAATAATAACCTTACCCGTATGAAGCACCCTGATCCACAGCGTGGAGGATCAATGTTAGATCACTTCATGAGGCAGCAACCACAAACATACAATGGGAGTACAAATCCATTAGTAACTGAGAAATGGATAAGTTCCCTAGAGAAAGTATTTTATGCTTTGGGGAGTAGTGAAAGGGAAAAAGTTTTCATGGCAGTTTATCGCCTCACTGGAGATGCTGATCAATGGTGGTCATTGATTCAAAACATGAAGGAAGATGATGAAGTATCAAATATGGAATGGAGTGAGTTAAAAGATCTGTTTTTAGAAAAATACTTTCCTCGTGACCATCGAGCAGATATGGAAAGGCAATTTCTGAGTCTAAGGCAAAAGGAGGATGAGAATGTCGCAAATATGAGGCTAACTTTACAAGGTTAGCAAGGTAAGCTGAAGATTATATACATTACCCAAGAAGTACGATTGATCATTTCTTTGATGGGTTAAAACCATTTCTTCGTCGAGCATTAGTCTCACAATCCTTCTCGTCGTATGAATACATTATCTCATGTGCTATCAAAACAAAAAAGGAACTCTCTAAGTCTTATGAATTTAAAGAAAAGCAAGAGAAGAAGAGATCTGCTGATCAATCTGGAAATGGAAATATGGGGTAGAAGGTAAAAGTTGAAAATCCATTCTACAGTAAATGTGGGAAGAAACACCCCAGTACTTTCTTAAAAGGAATGAGAGTCTATTACAAGTGTGGTGAAAAAGGCCACCAAGCTCATGATTGCAAGGGAAATAGAGTTGCTGTCAAAGTGGAATGCTATAATTGTAGAGAGATGATAAATTATGTAAATGAATGTCCTAAGTGTTGGGGGAACTTGCCTCAGAAAAGGCCAAGGGATCAAGGCCAAGCTTATGCTATCACTACTACGGAGGTAGAAGCTCCGAAAGACGTGGTGGATGGTAATTTAATGGTTTCCTCAAGTTTAGAAAACGCTTTATTTGATTCTGGATCATCGCATTGTTTCATATCTTCCTAGTTTCCTAAGAAAATTATATATTTACAATTTGATTTAATAAAGGATTTTTCAGTTAAAACTTCAAAGGGAAGTATCATTACAACAGAGTTTTGTGAATCAGTCCCCATTAGGGAACATAAATGTTCTTTATCCGCTGATCTCATTGTCATACCTATGATTGAGTTTGACATAATCCTCGGTATGGATTTTCTTTCAGAAAATGATGCGAAGATTTATTGTAAGAATAAGGAGGTTATGATTTTTGATGATGATGATAAAGAACACCTTATTTTTAGAGAAGAATCGTCACCACCTAATTCTTATCTGGATCTACCCCCAGTAGCTCAACTAAATTCAATTATCAGGGAGGAAGAGAATGAAATAACTGTGGGTGAGGAATTGAATATTAAAATAGAGTATGTACCTATTGTGAGAAAATATATAGATGTGTTTCTGGAAGATTTACTTGGACATCCTCTAGAACGATAAGTTGAGTTTTCCATTGATTTAATTCCTGGATCAAGGCCTATATCGAATCCCCTTATAGAATGACCACTGTTGAATTAGTTGAACTAAAGAAAAAACTAGAGGAATTGAGTAATAAGGGATTTATTCACCCTAGTTTTTCTCCATGGGGAGCCCCTGTTCTTTTTGTTAAAAAGAAAGATGGATCTATGAGGTTATGTATCCACTACAGGGAGATCAATGCTATAAAAATAAAGAACAAGTATCCCCTACCTCACATTGATAATTTATTTGAAAAACTGAATGGAGCTCAATTCTTTTAAAAGATTTACCTTTGGTCTAGATACCATCAGTTGTGTGTGAAGAAGGAAGACATTCCAAAGACATCATTTCGAACTAGGTATGGGCATTACGAGTTTACAGTAATGCCTTTTGGGCTAACTAATGCACCCTCTGTATTCATGGATCTAATTAATAGAGTTTTCAAGGAATATCTCGATGATTTTGTGGTGGTATTTATTGATGATATCTTGGTATACTCCAAAATCTACGAAGATCATGAAAATCATTTGTGCATTATACTGAAGACTCTGAGAAGACATGAATTATATGGGAAGTTTAGAAAGTGTGAATTCTGGCTTCAGGAGATTTCTTTTCTTGGCCATATTGTCTCTAAAGATGGAATCTCTATTGATCCTTATAAGACCAAGGCAATCCAAGAATGGCCAGAACCTACGAGTATAACTAAGTTACGTAGTTTTATTGGTTTAGTAGGTTATTATTGACATTTTGTCCAGAATTTTGCCCGATTGGATAACCCATTAACAAAGCTCACACGTAAAGGGGTTAAATTTGTTTGGACAAATGAGTGTGAATAATTTTTCAAAGAAATGAAGAAAATATTAGTCAATGCTCCTATATTGACTCTACCATTGGGGAATGATGGGTTCTTTATTTATGATGATGCATCGAATAAAGGACTTGGTTGTGTCCTTATACAGAATGATAGGGTTATTGCCTATGCATCATGATAGTTGAAAATTCATGAGAAAAACTGTCCTACTCATGATATCAAGTTACCGGCTGTGATCTTTTCTTTGAAGATATGGAGACACTACCTCTATGGTGAAAAATGTGAGATTTATACTGATCACAAGAGTTTGAAGTATATTTTATCACAAAAAGAACTTAACATGAGGCAAAGGGGATGGATTGAATTACTCAAGGATTATGATTGCACGATACACTGCCACCCGGGGAAGGCAAACAAGGTGGAAGTTGCTTTAAGCAGAAAATATCATGGAGTTTTGAACAATATGATAATTGAAAGGGATCCAATTTTTATGGATCTAGTGAAGATAGACATGGGAATAACCATGGAAGGTGAAACATCAATGTTTTTTCAAATGTTTGCCAAACCATATTTACTAGAAAGGATTAAGAGTTCTCAGACCAATGATGAAGAATTTCAAAAGAATATTAAAGCTGTGAATGATGGGATATTGAGAGAATTTGTGTATGAAGATGAAATTTTGAAATTTGGGAAGAGACTTTCTGTTCCCGATATACCTGATCTAAAAAGGGAATTGCTGGACGATGCTCATAGTTCCAATTTCTCTATACACCCTAGGATCACCAAAATGTATAGATATTTGAAGGAGCATTTTTGGCGGGATAACATGAAGAGGGATATTTCTGATTTTGTGTCAAGATGTATGGTTTGTCAACAAGTGAAAGCTGGAAGGAAACAACCTGGTGGAGTATTGCAACCTCTTCCCATACCTGAGTGGAAATGGGATAATATTACGATGGACTTTGTCATGGGGCTACCAAATACTCCTAGAAGGAACGATGCAATATGGGTTATTATTGATCATCTTACCAAGTCAGCACATTTTCTTGGAATAAGAGAAGATCTTCCACTGGAACGTCTAGCAAGACTATATATTAATGAAGTTGTGAGACTTCATGGATTACCCCTATCGATTTTTTCTGATCGTGATCCCCGTTTTACTTCAAGATTCTGGAAAAGTATTCAAAAAGCCCTGGATACTGAACTTTGTTTGAGCACTGCCTACCACCCTCAAATAGATGGACAATCAGAATGGACTATTCAAACCTTAGAAGACATGTTGAGTTCTTGCTCACTTGACTTTCAGGATATTTGAGATCAATATTTACCTCTGGTAGAATTTTCTTATAACAATAGCTTCCATTCGAGTATTCAAATGGCACCATATGAAGCCTTATACGGAAAGAGATGTTGCTCACCAACCTGTTGGGATGACATTGGTAAAAGAAAACTTGTAGGCCCAGAACTGGTGGAGGAAACAATGGAAAAGGTAAAGGTAATCCAAAACCACATCAAAGCAGCTCAAAGTAGGCAGAAGAGCTATGCCGATAACCGAAGGAAGGATTTGGAATTTCAGGTGGGAGATCATGTTTTCTTGAAGGTATATCCATGGAAGGGAGTTATAAATTTCGGTAAGAAGGGTAAATAGAGTCCTAGGTACATCGGACCTTTCGAAATTCTAGAACGAATTGGGGCTGTAGCTTACCGTTTGGCAATGCCGCCAAGTCTCTCCAAAGTTCACGATGTGTTCCACGTATCACTGTTGAGGAAATACATGCCTGACCCAATGCATGTACTCACCTATGAAGAATTAGAACTGGAACCAGATCTATCTTATTGCGAAGATCCCGTCAGGATTCTTGATACAAGAGAACAAGTACCGAGAAACTGGACGACTCGTCTGGTAAAAGTTTTGTGGAGAAACCATAAGATGGAAGAGGCAACGTGGGAACCCGAGGAACTTATGATGAAGAAACACCCGAGTCTTTTCATGCGGTAGTATTATAGAAATTTCAAGGATGAAATTATTTGAAGGAGGGGAGAATGTAACACCCCAAGATTCCACGGTACGATTCTCTTTGAATAATACAGTAGCGTGTGTTGTACGTAACTTTGAGATTCTAACACACTGCGACCAATCAAAGTAGCCGTTATGAATAGTAATAACCACTTTTTGAAATTTTATAAATTTTATCTCTCAAAATGGACTTCTTTTTTGGATTCGGAATATCAAAATTATCCTAGGGTGAAATTTTGGTACTTTTTGGATAACTTTTATATTTTGATGAATAATGAAAATTACTAAATTTTAATTAAAAACAACTTTTTAATCGAAATAAATAATAGTGATAAATTATGAATTTTAGTGGTTTTAAAGTATATTTAGAATATATTTTTACCATTTAATACAATTTTGGTCATTGGACATAATTTCACAATTAAACCAGACATAAACAAGTGTCAATCTTTTGATAGTTATTATCTCTTAAAAACACGTTTTTTGTTTTAACAACGGGAATTAATTTTAAATTAATTTCTGCCACTTCTGTGTTTTGAATTTGGAAAAATGGATTCCATATTTAGAATCAGGATTTCCAAATTTTGTAACTAGGTATATTTTATTTTTAGACATTTTGAATAATTACTTCGGTAAATATTTTATTTACCATGGTTAAAGGGTAAATCTGATAAATAAGGGTAAAAAAATAATATTATAATAATAATAAATTAACCTAAAACGTGTTCTAACCTTATTGGTTAATACATGTCCGACCATGTACATCTTTGGGTCGATTTTGGGACCCCATGTATCCACTTGTAAGTGATAAGGACACTTTATATTAATTAAGTTAAAATAAATACAAAAATGACATAAGCATATATCTTTTAGTAAAATAATTTTTACATAGGGATACATATGTTATAATTTCGACTATAAATATTCATTAGAAAGAAAAAAATATTTATTAAATAATGGTATTTTATTTATAATTTTTAGACATTAAATAATTTAATTTATTTATGACACAATGATGATGCAATAATTACCGTATTAATGAAAGATTAAGATAATTGATATTATAAATACCCAAATAATTGTAATTTGAGACTTTTTATAAATTCCAATAATTTTTTAGGTTACTATGAAATATTAGGATTGTTTATATAAATTTTTTTCGAAGTAATAATGCTGTTATGAATTTATCAAAAACAAAATACCCAATAGTGTCAAAATTGACATAAAAGAGTTTAAAAAAAATATATTATATTCAATTCCTGAAAATATAAGTTTCGTCCAAGAGACTTATATCATGATAGGTGTATCATTAATGGACCACTTGGGGGTATATTGGATGTATATAGTAAGTTTATTAACTATATAATATAAAAATACAAAGTGACATAGTAAATGTTAAACTAATTAACTAAGAGTTAAAACTAAAAGATAAGGTTAATATAATGACCCAAACCTGTCTAAATTCTATTGGTTGAAATTATTTAGACCCATACTCACCTTATAATTTTAATAATCCACTTTGGAGACATTAGAAACTAAATATGAATTTATTATAAAATAATATTTTTAGCTTTTCCCAAGGTGCCCCTCACCCCTCTTATAAAAGGGAACTCCCCCTTCCCACTAATTCACACATTCAAAGACTTTTGGCTCGGACAACCCCTGACAAAATACTCTCTAGACTTTCCTAACTTGAACCTATAGGACTTATTTTGATCAGAAAGCCAACCTAAGGAGCCCTTTTGATCAAATCAAAAGGAAGAACCCGAAGAAGAGGTAATGTTTTCACCACCCTTTTTCAAGTTCATTTCTTCTTCAACTTCTTATTTATTTGTTTTCACCATTATAAAATAATAACTCCAGTATCTTATATATACTATGATGTTATTATAAACATGGTACAACCATATTCAGTATTCTATCCATCGTTTTAATGACATGTCACCATACGTGCGTATGTACGTCTTACCGTCTCCACGTCGTGGTGTAATTGTTATTCAAAAAATTATTATTTGGATGGGTATAATAATGATGTGTAACTCATGTAAATAATAAATATAACATGATAATGATTCTGTATATATGATATAATATCCAATTATATATTATTTTAATATCAAAATAATGATATTGTCGCTCGTGCGTACGTACGGACTACCGTCTCCAGGAACGTGATGAGATTCATTCCCCAACGTATCCATTGAAGACTAATTCTCATTTGATGATTAAAATTAATTTTTAATAACTTTATATAATTCTGTATATGAATTAGATATGAACTATCCATAACAAACACGACTTATGTAACAAAACATATAAAATAAAACGAGTAAGTTAACACCCGAAATGACGATAATACTGAAGTATTATTAACAAAGCATTATTAGAAGATCATATATGATATCATAATTATGTATATGGTTCTTGTATAATTTAATAACATTTTTTAACTATTATACATGAGGTTAACATACCATAGAATAATTAAAAGTACAAGGTAAGGGGTTTTCATCTCACTCCTTATTCCTGTGAGATTCATGCCATATTGCCACTATTACCTTTTTTGTGGTGTATGTACTACCCATAATTGTATTCTTTGTGTAATACAATTTAATTTAAGTGTATTTAAATATTCATTGTATGATAACTCTTTCATGGGTTGTATGTTTCATAAGTTACCAAATTGGTAAGGGTTATTTCACAATCTCTTCATTATCCGAGGTTGTTTATACGTAATTATCTACTGGGACCTCTTTATCATCTACATCCATGTTTCTTAAAAATGTATATTAAAACATTATTTCTATTTTACAGAATATGGGTTAAAGTCATTTATACCCTTGTTTGACTTTTTATAATAGTTTTATAAAGGAATCATTCCGTTGTTTTCCAAACAAGGTCCTTTTTAACCTTTTCGACAAAATTAAGGTAAGAATGTCTTTTTTTAACTTATACGGCGGGTGTGGCTATTTTACACCATTATAAAATCTTAGAAGCTTACCTTAGAAGCTTATAAGAATATTTTCAAAGTAAATGATTTATTTTATAATTATATGGCTTTTAAATGATTTAAAAAAAGATATATTTCTCTCAAATAGTTTGGATTTCATCTATGTCAACATCCTTTGATTGATTTTAAGCTTATTTGAAGTTAATTTATTATGATACAAAACTTCCATATTGTATTGAAGGTTTTGTGATATGTTTGACTGTGGATGTGTTATTTTAATACCATTTATGGTTTATGGAGAATGTATTAACATTCCGTATGCTAGTTTTAATACGAATGTTTATGTTATGTTTAAACCTGATCATATGAGGAATGCATTGGACTTAATAAGTGATGGGTGGATCCCGCTATAGCTCCTCGATGCATCGGTAGTTCTCATGAGACAAAATAGTTTCTTGGAACGAGGCCTTGACAAAATCTTATTTGTAGTCTTGGCATGAGGCCTTGGCTATGTGGTTATGATAGTCTGGCATTATGCATTCCATCATTATGAAAGTGGTTATTGATATTGCATGTGATTATTAGACTAGTAGAATATCCATGTGAATAAGTAAATGGAATTATTTCATTTTATCTTTGCCATATTATTCTGAATTTCAAGTTTAAAAGGCTTTTGTTTTAGCTATACATTGCCTTAAATGTTTATGCTTATTTATGAATGTTTCCGCTATATTGTTATCCTTACTGAGTATCTGATCTCACCCCTTTCAATGTTTTATTTTTCCCAGGATTTGAAGAAGCAATTTATGAATGACCTTCAGGAATAATATGAGGGGATATGAACACAAGATTTTTTTGTAGTAGTTTTCACTTTATGATGTAATGTAAACTTTATTAATGTATCTACTTATTCTAAGGCTATTAAACTAATCGGTCTTTCAGGACTTGATCTTTCTTGTGATCATGACAATGTTATGTAATAATGCACCGACTCTGGGAAACTGGGGTTGGGGCGTTACAACTACTCACCAAAAAATTAAGTTCTTCTTATCAGACTCCAAAAAACATCCTGAACACAACCGTGTATGCCAGATTTTCGAAATTCCAAACAAATAAGTGACAAACTTATGTTTAAAGCCACTTATCACTTAGTAGTTCATTATTTTGTGTTTTCATGTGATTTTATGACATAAATATAAGAAGGGAATTTCCATTGAAAAACTCTGGGTTGTTACGGTTTTACAATAAAAAAAGGATTGTATGACATGGGAAGGGAGGTAAAAAGGGATTTGGTTAGGTATTTTTCAAACCAAAATAATTTTTAAGTGTGAATAAAAGAGGAGAGGAGGATCTATTTTATAAGTGAGGAGAGAGACACTTTTGGAATTTCATAAAGTATTAAATTAATATAAATTATTTATCATTGATAAATGGATAAAAATTATATATTTAGAATATAGTATTAGTATGGATCTAAATACTATTATGAAATAAATGTTGGACAAATATTTTTTTTACCATTACCTCTTTTTTTAACCTGTGTTAACCATCTTTGAAAATTACCATGATAACAACGTTTTTACTCTTTAGGGGTAAAGATAGTTGTATAAAAGGAAAAATGTATAATAAATGGAACATGTAAAATATTTTCAACCACATATCAATAAATTTGACAAAGATATAATTTTTAGTAATTTTAAATTATTTAATAAAATATTATTTATTATAAAATATTGTTAATGTCATTTTTGGAACTATTCATTTAATTTGAATTTAAAAACAACATGATAAAAAAAACTTAGGATATATTCCATTAAAAACTATAAAAATGTTATATTTATCTAAAAAATTAATGTTACACAATAATTATTTCAAATTATATTACTTTTAATAATTTTAAAATCATTTATTTTATTTTTCTATTAACTGAATGAACACCATGTCAATGTTGCATAAGCATTTAAGGTAATTATATTAGTAATAAAAATTATAGATAAAAAATAATATTTAAAAAATAATTTATATTTAAAATCAATACATATAATTGAACATAATTTTGTTTCATCCCTACCACAAAATATTATAGATATTAAAAATAAGAAACTGACATTTTTGTCTTTATCCTTTACTTAATTATTATAACGGATAAAATCAAAGAAATATAGAACCAAGTGGCAATATATTCTATAATTGGATGTAAATTTATTAAATAAACTAATCCAATAGGATAAACTCTTATTTTTGGCTCAATTTTTTATCCCCTTCATATTATTTTTTATCTTAATTATCAGATTTACCCTTTTACCATAATGATAAATTATTTCTATATTTACCATTCATTACGACCAAAAATATAGTTGAACTTATTAAATAATATAAATTTTTATTATTCAAAATATGGAATTAATTTTACTAAATTAAACCCCTATTAATGTAATAAATTAATTTTATTATAATCCCTCAAAGCGTGATGAAAAGAAAGTTTTTCAAAAAAAGAAATATTTTTTATATATACAAAGTTTTTATATAATAAATCATCATAAAATTGATTCCAATAACCTTAATTGGAATATTCATAATATAATTGAACAAATGAAACTTTTTAAACCATTTTAAATGAAATGAAACTTTATAAATTATTTAAATGAAAAGGCAATTTTCAATAAAGATTAGTATTTGTCACTATTCATTGAAAATATAAATCTTTTCAAAAAAAATTAAAATTTTACTCTAAGACAATTTTGACATGATGATTTATGAAATTATATCCTTTTTAAAAAATAAAATTTCCAGAATTTCCATAAATTAATTATAATATTTTCTCTTGAAAAGCAATAAAATACATTTTTCAAGAAAACATGTTTTTGAAGAATAAAATAAATTTACTAAAAATTGAGAGATTATTTACTAAAAATTTATCAATAAATTTTTATTTATTAGTACCATTTATATATTTCATAATTCAGTTAATCCTATTCATACTCACCAATTTAACGACTAAGTTATAATATTTATATTTAAATTATATATTATGCGGGTCATTTAAGCTCGGTGTTGCATGTTATATACACTATCTAACACGATGTTCTTCTTTTAAAATATCAGGGTGTTATATTCTACCCATATTTAATAAATTTTATCCCCACAATTTTAATTTGATCTTAGAAATCAAGGGTTTGACATTTGAAAATTAATTTTTGGATACTTCACATCACAAAAGTGTTAATAAGACTTCCTATTGAAAAGAGGGAAAATGAAATACAAAGGTCATAACATAATTAGGTTTACACATCACGACTTTTCCTAGTGGGTCCCATGTTGTTAATACCCCAAGACTACCTCCAATAGGCCATGGGATAATGACTAACACTGAGTATCCATATCCCACAAATGGGAGGCATTAGCCTAAAGTAAATGTACACATGCACACATCTCTAAGACACACAATGATGAAATGTAAAAAAACACCAAGTAACCAATGGATGCATACCATTAAGATCCCATAATGTAGTGTGACATTAAAAGTATTTTAAAGTAAATAGGGCCAAATAAAAGCCCACCATAAAGAGTCTGTAACATGAGTCGAACCCGTAAGGCAAAGGTACTGGGATTGCTGTATGAAAGCTATAGGAACACACCTCAATCTTTCTGGTCTCACTAAGAACCATCTGTTCCTAGTCCAACTACGACTCTATCAAAAGGTCATTTGTCTACACAAGACATGGCATGTTTGGGAAATGCCCAAGTAGGGATGAGTATAACAACACTCAGTAGGACACCCTGAAACCACAAAGAAGTACAAAAAAGGAAATATAGTCATCTCTACACAAGTGTATGGATAAAATGTATAACAAAGACAATTAGTACAAGAAAAATCATAGATATACTCAGGAGATACACCATGTTATTAAGTGGTCATAACCAACTACCATCCACATGATTCCGCTCGAAGCAATGCTCATTCTAGGAGAACACACTCCTCGATCCATGATATCATCATAGACACTCGATGAAGAGGTCTAACTTGTTTAGACCCTTCACAAAGAGAACGAATTGATCAAGGAAGACTATGATACACATATTTGTGATCATTCCCAGACTCACTGAGGGATGTCACAAACCCAATCTGTATCAACCCACTACGTAGGGGATTATATTCCAATGATTCCACTAACCCTAACATTACAACCCTCTAGATGGAGGATCTATGCCTTGCTCACAGAGGTCATAATGATTCCAAAAAATCCACTAGGGGTGATAGAGGATCACACTCCATTCTTGAGGAGAGATACCATACTCTATCTGAGACTCTACCTCTGGAGGGGATTATAATCTAGTGATGTTGATGTAATTTTGTACTAAACCCACAAGGAAATGACCAAGGGAACACACTCAACCTATATTTGTACAAAATAAAAACCCACCAAGTGTCTCAAAATGACTGTCTCAATGTTAGGGTCTCAACTCCTTAGATGGATCATCGATTGCACGCTCCATTTAGAAGTTATGAGCATTTGAACAAAACTGCCTCAAACCTATCAAGGGCCATATGGACCTACCGTCATGGTAGGTCCACCAACGACATGGTCAACCACCATGGTAAGTCTATCCACCACATAGATTGGCCATTGGTGGATGTTCCTTCATGGTTGGTCCACCTACCGTGCCTGATCGACTGCTATAGTTGACCGCTGCAGTCAACTGTCGCGGTCGCTTGCCATAGTGATCCACCGCAGTCTCTTTCTGTAGTCACTTGCTGCGGTCAACTATAACCAGGCTCTTCCTGAGTTTCCCTATCTCCGACCTGGGTCTGACTTGGGTCTATTCTAGCCCATCAGCCTGACTAAACCCACCTACCCAACCCGTACCATCCGCCTTAGTAGGCCTGTGGCCCATCCCGCTCTGCGTCCGCCACTATGTTCATCACCGTTGCTACATCCCACTTTCATCCCTGTGTCCTGCTGCCATCAACACGTTTATCTTCCATTATCGCGTACCTCCACCATTGTTGTTTCACCGATCGTCGGCACCCATACTAGGTCCACCACTTCACACCACCACTGGTTGCCAGTGCTGCACTGGTGGTCCCTTTTTTGGACCACTGTGCATCCTTCAATGTTCGAAAGATAAAACAGTCACAAATATGAGATCCTCGGGTCCCGATATATGCAGATCTAGCCTCATTTGTCGATTCACCTCAAATTTGTGGGTTTGATCGTGTTCAGAACCACCCGACAATGTTGAACTGGGAATTGCATGGTTCCAAGGGTGAAGAAGACAAATAAAGGATGGAGAAAAGAATAATGAAGAAGGTTCATCATCACTAGCCTAGTGTTCTTGTATAATGATCCAAATCGGGGGGTTTGGGTTATAAAACCAAACAAATAATTCCTGATAATCCCACAATTAATCCCATCCCACAAAATATGATTGATTTTTAGGCTAATCTATTCGTGTATTAGTTCGTGTTCATTGTAGGAATGTAAAACAGGTAATAATAGATTGAATCAAAAGCTCTACCTCAATTTGGTTTGATCATTGATAAATAACAGTGAATCATTTTCATTGTTGGAAAGTTCATCTAATCCTAGGCGCATTGATCATCGATCCACAATCTTTCATTGTTCACATGAGAGGATTCTCCCAAGTTCTCTCTAGTGGTCCTTCGACATCTCTAGGGTTATGTGGCTAACCATGGGTTTTCCAAAATAAGGATTCATTTAATTAAGAATTCGTTGCGTCAGTGAAGTGAAATAAAATAATTTTCCTATAAATTATTTTATTACTTTTAAATCCTAGGTAGTTTTTCCACAAATGACCCATGCTGACTAAAGTTAGGTCACTCCTAGGGTAAAGTCTATATTCTAAACTCAACAGTGATCTCATATTTTTGATCTAGAAACCCATTTAATAGTTATTACACTTTTTTAGGAAAACTACATGCATGTGCTATTAAATAATTTAATATTTTTCAAACATTTATTCTAGACACACCGGGCCTCAAAATCGCATTCCATGTCAGCACATGGTCTTCAAATAAATCCATATAATATCAAAAAATAATACATAGAAAATCCAAGATGTTACATTATCCCCACCTTGGGAATTTATGTCCCCTAGAGCCAAACCAAGGGATACTCAAACAAATGAGGGTACTAAGCACAGATTTGAGCCTCCCAATCCCATGTTCTCTCTTGGAGATTCCCATACTGCCACCAGACACACACCTAAGGAATCGATCACCCATAAATTATCCTCTCTTGCTGATCCTTGATCTCCACTAGGTATTGAGAAAAATTTACCCCATCCTCAATGTCTAGCTAGCCCCACTCAATGATGTGTGATGGGTCATGCATGTACCACATTAGTTATGACACATAGAATATGTCATGTACCTGATCTTACTATGGTGGTAGATCCAAGTGGTATTACACCTTTCCAAATCTACGTAGTATCTGGAAAGGGATGATGAACCTTGGAGATAGATTTTTACCCCAGCCAAATATCTATAATCCCCATTGAGGTGAAACCCAAAGCAACACATGGTTTCCTTCATAAAAATAAAAAGGCCTCTACTGCCTATCAGCATAAGTCTTATGACAACTCTATGTAGTCTTCATATGCTCTTGGATGATCTTCACCTTCTCTGTAGTAGCTCATACTTACTCTAGGCCCATGAGTGCTGACTCTCCTGGGTTAGTACGGTAAAGTGGTGACCTATAGGGTCACTCTTATAAAGCCTCAAATTGTGCTATACAAATGGGGTAATGATAGGTGTTATTGTATGTAAACTCCACTAGTGGTTGGTGATCCTCCAAAATGACCCCAAAGTTTAATATGAAAGCTTGCAACATGTTCTCTAGAACTTGAATGGACCAATCAGTCTGGAAGTTTGTCTGTGGGTGAAACACTATGCTCAAGCGCAATTGGGTCCCAAATGCCTCCTACAATCCCTTCCACTACTAGGATATAAGGTGATCATCATGGTTTGATACTATCATCGATGGAACTCCATGGAGTCGAACTATATCCTTCATATAGAGGCTTCCCAATATCTCTACTGAACTCAGCTCTCAGAGTGCTAGGAAGTGGGTTGACTTGGTGAGTCGGTAAATGATCACCCAGATGATATCATGTCCCCTAGATGTATACAGAAAACCCATCAAAAATTCCATCGATATCCTATCCCACTCATATCCTTGAACCTCAAGGGGTTGAGCTAAACTTACTAGAACCTAGTGCTCAGCATTCACTTGCAGATAAGTAAGACATTGAGAAATGAATTATGCAACTCCCTTATTCATCCCTGACCATCAAAACGGACACCGAAGGTCCTAGTACATCTTCACCACACCTGGATGTACCACCAAAGGGGATGTATGAAACACCCTTTTAACCTACTCCTAAAAAAAAATTGTTACTATTGTGCACCCTCTGAAAAGAACGACATGCTCCCCAACTTTTGAGTATCCATCAAGAGCATGCTCTATGGATATCTGAGCATATAGGGTCTCACAATCAGCATCCCAAAGCTGTGCCTCCCTGACTAACTGTAGGAGTGGAGGGGTGAAAACCATCAACTGGAGGTGAGCTGTTCCATCTCTATCCACAAAGGATTTCTCTAACAAGTATAACTAATCTGATGCCTCATTCAACAACTATGAACTGAATCTCATACTAAGAGGATATGGAACAACGTTCCCCTTCCCAAAAGTATATTCAATCTCAAATTCAGAGTTTTAGAGGAACTCTAGCCATCGACTCTATCTCAAGTTAAGATCTTACTGAGAGAGGATATAATTGAGACTCTTATGGTCATATTAGATGAAAAACCACTCACCCATCAGGTAGTGTCACTACATCTTCAAAGCGAAGACTACTGTTGCTAAATCAAGATCATGGGTAGCATAATTCTACTCATACGGTCTCAAATGGTGAAAAACATAGGCATTAATTGCTTTCCACTCCATCAGGACACAACCAAGCCGGATCCCTAATGCATCACAGAACACCATATACTCGATGCCTTCCTCCAATAACCTCAATACAGGAGTGCTCTCCAACCTCTACCTCAACTACTAAAAGAACTATTTCCACTTTTCTATCCACAAAAGGCTTCCCATTTTGTGTCAAAGACTTCAAGGGTTACTTCAATCTGGAGAAGTTGGGTACAAACCATTGATAGTTCCCTTCCATTCCATGGAAACTCCAAACCTTAGTAACACTATTAAGAGGATCCCAAGAAAGCACTGCCTCAATGTTCACTGTATCTACTGTAACTCCAGCCTTTGAGATGATGTGTCCTAGAAAATGGACCTCTCGAATCCAAATTTGTCACTTAGAGAGATTCATATGAATTTGGTGCTCTAAGAGTGTGTCCAGTACCCTCCTCATGTTCCTCGCATCCTCCTCCTCAAATGCCGAGTATACTAGTATGTTGTCAATGAACTCCACTATGAACCGGTCTAAGTAGGGATGAAAGATCCGATTCATGAGTCCCATGAACACTGATGGGGTGTTCGTTATTCCAATTGGAATCACCAAGTAATCATAGTTACTGTAATGAAATCTTAAGGTCATCTTTGGTATATCCCCATCCCATACCTATAGGTGGTGATAGCCTGATCTGAGGTCAATCTTCAAAAATTATCACAATCCTTTCAACTGATCAAAGAGGTTGTAGATCCTTAGTAGTGGATTCTTGTTCTTCACAATCACCTGGTTCAAACACTGGTAATCCACACATAACCTCAGGCTCCCATTTACCTTCTTGGAAAACAAAATCGAGCTACCCAAGGTGAAACACTAGGTCTCACAAAGCACTTCCTCTACAAGTCCTCCAATTGAACCCTTAGCTCACAAATCTCTATGGGAGCCATCCAACATGAAGGTGTATATATCGGAGCCATAATGGGGTGTAGAACAATAAAGAAGTGTATCTACCTATGAGAAGGTAAACCTGGGACACCTTTGGGGAAGACTTACTTATACTCTTCCGCCACTGTAGGAAACTAAGGACTCACATCATCCACTACACCGAGGGTGAGGCTAGATAGCTGATGTGTAATCAGTTGCACCCTCATATGTGTGAGTCCATACTATGATGCCTATGTTTCCTTTTCACCAAAAAAGAAAAACATGGTTCCATTATTGCGTACACACCACATTCTTCACCTAAAATAGTTAATCTGAGCATGAACTATGGATAGCCAATCCATATTAAGAATGAAATCTTAAGGCCTTGATGTCACTACCAAGAGATCCCAACTAAAACTCTCGCCTCCAAGAGTCATGTTACACTATTGAAACTAGTTTTTGATCATCAAATATCCTTTAGTACGAGTCTCTAAGCATAAGGGTCAAGTCAATGGTTTAACTTGAATCTATGAGTCCTGAAAAAGGTTCATGGAAAGAAAGGAATGAGTAGAACCCATGTCTATCAAAACTGCAACTAAGGTGGAAAAAAAACATATTGTATCTCATATCATCCCTGGAGCCCCAGGGTTATAAGATTCCATCACCTGCAGCTAGCCATGTCCCTACCCACTAGCTCCCTAAGCCTGGTATGAACCACCTAGGGGTTGTGGCAGTAACATGTCGAACCTCCGACCACCTCATGCTGCCCTTCCTGCCCCTCTGCCATGTCCACCGCCCTGCATACCACCATGTTCCTATATCTATATATGCCTCAGCTGTCCCTCAACCATCTCTCTATCATTTAAAAATTATTTATGAGACATATAATATTATAACATGTAATATTTTAAATGATAATTTAGAAATTATAAAGGAGAAAGAAAGTGTCATCACATGTGATATTTTATTTAGTTTTGAAATAAAATAATTTTTTTGGAACTAGGGACCCTTGGTGAACCTTGAGTGTCAATGTTTTTCAATAATAAGGCCGAAAAAGGTGTTCTTGACTAGTTTATCCTTGAATTTTTACATCGATGACTTTTGAGGTAGGAAGTTCCTTGTCTTTGTGGGATCTTGTTTACACATATTTCCATACTTGATTTATGTGTTGGCTTATTTGATACCGTTCTTGACTTATGATCACATATGGGTGTGTGTTTAGCCCATGATATAGTATGTTTTGATTCCATGAGATTGATGTGATAGCTTGATTTCTTGATGGAGTTCGATTCACATGTTGATTTATATGATGATGTTATATTTCTCATGATGTGTTCTATGGTTGTTATCATGCTATAAGTTTCCATGTTTTCCTTGGAAGATTGGTATGTTTATACTTGACAGCTGGCTGTCATGGAATGATTACTCCCTATGGGGTGCATGCATGATGTGCGGCGAAGATGATGGTGCAACATGATAACCTTATAACCTGGAATCTACTTGATGCCTTGTGGATTATGAGTAGATGTCTGACACTTGATTCCTTGTGGATTCTGAGAGTTACTTGATGCCTTGTGGATTCTGGGTAGATTACAAATACTCAAAGCCTTGTGGATTCTGATTATTACGTGATACCTTGTGAATTCTAGGTAGGTTGTTTTCACTTGATTCCATGTGGATTCCAAGTGAATCACCAATATCCTTGTGGCTGGTTTTGGATACTTATTTACATACAATACATTTTCCAACATGGAGCTGAAATAGGTATGGTTGGAGGTTTGTGGCTTCTTGGTTAGTGAATGACCAGTCAATTTTAGATTTTGTGATAATATAATTGTTACGTATTTATTATTATTATGGAATACACTTACATACTTGATCAAATGAGGTTAAGGATGCATTGGTGGTGTCCTGCTGAATCTTGTACTCACACCATAATTGGGAATTTTGAGGCGGTTATAGATTTTCATGAGGGATCTGGTGAAGGGAAAGGAACCTATGGTGAATGGTTGAGAAATGGAATGCGGATCTAGTAGTAGACCTAGATGGACTATAGAGGAATGTTATTTTTCTTTGATTTTTCTACTGCTTATTACTTTGGTTTTACTTTCCATTTTGGGAGATACTTTATTTGTATGACATGTATTCCATATTTACCTTTTCTCATGGTTACTCTTATTATTTATTATAATGTTTATTGTTGATTATAAATCCTATGAATTTATTGTAGCATCCTGCCCTAGGTTCCACTCAATAGTGCCCCGAGACGGTGTCCAAATGATCTTAAGGATGCCTCCCTGAATGTTAGAGGATGCCAACAAGTAGTGGGGGCCTAGGGTTCATCTGAGGGGAGACTACGCCCTCATAGATTCGAGTATACACAGTGGTAACTAGTAAATAATAAATAGATAAAGCATAATAATAAGAAAAAATATAATAAGTAATGAAATAAGACAAGAAGAGTAAATACACAAATTGAAGCTCAATAATCAATAATAGTTACAAAAATGATTATGTGAAAGATGTTATACAAAATGTGAGTACAGGGGGACAATTGATACAAAACATATACTACATGCTATCAAAATATATAAAAGTCTAAAAACTTATACAACAACATATGGAGAATAGGATCAATACTCTTCCCCCAAAATCCATCCTAAAACAGCAAATCAATCAAGCATCAGAAGTCGTATGCTTCCCTTTATCCATACCTACAATCATAAAATCTACTTGGGTACCAAACGGTGCCTAAGATGGGTGTGAGATATAAATCTCAGTAGGCCCACACCCACAGTGCCTAATATGATTCATTTTATGCAATAAATAAGAGACAATGGGCCTGGATAAATAAAATAAGATAAATAACTAAATAAAAAGTAACTACCTCTATATGGGTTCCTAAAAGGACACCCGGCCCATACCACCTACTTTATCCCAAGAAAAATTTCTGAATATATGTACTTGTACATGGTAGAATATATATATGTACGCACACACACACAAGGGCCAAAATAAACAAGGAAACTCAAGAAGGTTTACCCCCAAGCTTTTGCTTTGGATTGGGGTCTCATTTTCCATGTCACCAAACAAGTGAAGAAACAATAACAATAATAATGACAAATAAATCATCACATGCTTATGAGAAATAAATAAATCCATAAATTCCAAGGGTGGAGTCTGAGCCCATCCAAGGTGATCTAAAGAGAATACCAAGGGTCTCTATAGAAAATCCAATATAACCAATATATTTGAGTCTTTCCATGGAAACCCATATAACATCCCTTGTATCAATTAAGACACAATGACTCTAAGTTCGTACGGAGTATCTCACACGGGGGACCAGGTATCACGCAAGGCATGACATAACCATATATCCAAATGGGTTTGTCCTCGGTTTCCCTCCAGGGGAACCAACGTCACTCACGAGTATAAGTAAATCCACCCAATGAGCCTGTACCTAGAAATACAAAGTGTTTCTCTCAACACATCAAGATTAACCAACCAAGCACAATGATTATGTCCATGGAATCCTTAACTCAAGACCCATTTTCAGTCTTGGACCATAGCAAGTGATCTATAACAGACAAGGCACATCATAAAAAATGCATATACTTATAATTACATTCCAACAAAAGAGCATATCAGTATCACCTACTCACCATCTAATCAAGTTATGTAATTTAAGCCAACCAATAATGGAACAATTCATATAGAAAGGCATAAAGAATTAAATGATAGAAACGAATGGGCAAGAGTCATATGCCACAATTCATATCATGTAAACATTCACATGTCATCATTATAATTTCAATATAATAGGCTAAAAATCTTACCAAAGCATAAGATTAAATTCAATACATTAAACTTGGAACATGAAGCAATCATCAAGATTAACAATATAGGATGAGCATGAGACAAAATAAATTATCTAAGGACTAAAATTATAATGCACATGGAATGAAATATGAAAAAATAAGTATAAGAATTAGCTAAAGATCAAGAACCTCTATATTAACAAGCATGATCAAAGGAATATGGAATTACACAGTGGACCAAGCAATAAGAATTTAAAATATTCATTTCCAAATAGATCCAAATCATGGTTCAACACCCATCTTAAATCAATTTATTGTTTTAAAACATTAAACCGAGGTGCTACACACACACCCAAGGTAGACACAACTCAATTCATAAGGGAAATTTAGTCCATTTAGGTTGTCACACACAAAGGGTTGGATAACGATAAGGTGAACACCCCACATATTGGTTTTTCTGAGTGATAGGGTCCATACGAACATAGAAAACCTCTTTAATTAATTTATTATACTAAATGAAGCATCACTAGAAGGGTCCAACGAGCGACACAATGCTGCGTCAACTAAAATGTGATGAAAAGGGAAGGAAAGGAATGGAACCCCTACCTTGATGTAACAACAGTCCACTCATCCTTTTTTGAGGATTGATTCAACCTAAAATGGAAGAAATAAAAGGTTTTATCAAAACCCTAAAAATAAGGTAAAATTACATGACACCAAAATAGCATAACATATAGAGGATGAACCTAGGAAAATATGAGTGTGGAAGGTAGAGCTTACCAAGATGATTATGTATCTTCTGAAAGTGATGGAAATAGTATAGAAACAAGGGATCTAAGTCAAAACCCCATGGAGGAGGTAGATGGGATCGTGTTCCTAGAGGAGGAGAAGCCTGCTGGAGGAAATGAGGAAAAATAAATGAGGGTTTAAAATCATTAAAGGATGAAAAAATTGTAATTTCACAAAAAAAAACTATGCACGGTTTGGCCACATGGTTTTTCCAAACCATGTACCAAACATGAGCCTATTTTCGCTTCAAAGTGGTATACCCTATAGTTATCCACACAGTTTAACTAACCATGCATAGAATGTGTGTTTGGGATTTTTTCCAAACAACTACAGCACCATACAGTTGTGAAAATGGGGGTCACACGGTTGCAAAAAAACCATGTGTCCTCTAGGTTCCCACTTATAGCCGCCTCACGATATAAGAAAACTGTGCTGGATGCACTGCATGGTTTCCTATAACCATGCAACCTTGTTTGATTCCTCCTATTTCGGAGCTCTGGGCTTCGAATGAGTGCCAAACACACTTGAGACCTCTATTAACCTATTAGGAATATTTACTAGGTCCATTTTATGAAATTAAACCAAATATTTAAAGATATGTACCTTTAGAAAAAGTTGGGACATTGCAACCTCCCCTCCTTAAAACAAGTCATCCCCAAGTTTCCCTTCTGAGGGTGGTAGAATGTATTTTGGGAAAAGTTCCATCCACTATGCATGTATATCAGCCTCCTACTCCTAGGTTTCATCCTACACATGTATGTACTACCATAAAACCTAGACCAAAGGAACTTACCTGCCTTAGAGAACCTTCGCACCATGATCAATGATTAGCATTGGATGCTCCTAGAAAGACACATCCACCTCTAGATCAATATCCCCATGGTCAAATGAATGAGACATGTCAACATGATACTATCAAATCTGAGACATGTGTAATACATTGTTCATGGAATGGTACCTATGAGATAAAAACTACTGATAGGATACTATCCAGACTCTCTCCACTATCTCGAAAGTCTTAACATATCTCAGTGATAATTTATGCTATCTCTTGATTCATCTTTGACCCAATATTGGAAATACATGTAGAGATACCCAATGTCCCACATCAAACTCAAGAGGTCTATGATGAGGATCAGTATAATACTTATTCTTGGACTGAGCTGTATCCATATGCTTTTGAATTAGATGGACTTTCTCTGAAGTCTCCTGAATGAGATGAGGACCTAGTAGAGCTGCCTCCCCTGCCTCTAACTAGCATAGAGTTGAATGACATGACCTACCATAAAGGGAATCATATAGGGCCATTTGAATTGTTTTTTGAAATATGTTATTGTATAAAAACTCAACCCGAGTAATATTCTTTTCCCACAAACCTCCAAAATCAAGAATACATCCCATAGTATATCCTATAACACCCGAATTATCCGCTCAGACTACCCATCAATCTGAGGGTGATATGAAGTACTCAAGAGGACATGTAAACATAGTTCCTTTTGAAACCTTTTCCAGAACCATGATGTAAACCATTCATCTTGGTCTAAAATAACAGAACAAGGTACACCATGTAGTCACACTATCTCTCAGATGCAAATAATATCTAACTCATCAACAGATATGGTTTCCGAGATTGGTAGGAAGTGCATGAATTTGGTTAACCTATATAAGATCACCCATACTACATTACTGCCTCGAGGAGATCTCAAAAATACTATCACAAATTTCATGGTGATATCATTCCACTTCCACTCAAGAATAGAGAGAGGCTGTTGAAGTCCAATAGATCGATGGTGATCTACCTTCACCCGCTGATAGGTGGAGAACTGAGTGATGAATCCTTATATATAACTTTTCATACCAAGCCACCAGTACTAACAATCCACGTCCCTATACATCTTGGTAACCCAAATATGAACTACCGAAACAGAATCATGTTATTACCTCATCAAATCTTTCTATATATCTATAGGCACCCATGCACAACTATAGAAGAGTAAGGTCTCACTTCCATCAATAACTCAATCAGGAGGAATGTTCTCTTGTATGATGCTATCCCTCAGAATGATACCCTCATAATCTGATAACTGATGTATCCAAACTTGTTCCATAAGAGAGGATGTCACTACCATAGCTGCTAAGACTGGATTCTCGTGTTGTTCCTCAAACTCAATATACAACTTAGAAAATAAGGCCATCATTTTTCACTCACTGATAGCCACCTGAACGGCTTGTGTCTGAGTTTTCCAGCTCAAGGTATTATCCAAAACATTACCCTTACTAAGTTTGTAAGATAACTCAACGTCGAACGATTATAGGTATTCAACCAACCTGCACTATCTCAGATTCAAGTCTCACTACATGGAGATATATTTTAGACTTTTATGATCTGTTTAAGTAATGAATTGATCTACCAATAGAAAATGTCTCCAACAACATAGATCATGCACTAAGGTATCTAACTTGAGGTCGTGAATAGGATAGTTCCCCTCATGAGGCATTATTTGGCGGGATCTATATGCCATGACTCGATCACATTACATCATAACAGTAATCAGTTAGATTATTGAAGCATCATAATATACTATATAAATTCTTCTTGGCTTAGGAAGAATTAGGATCAGAGTTGATGTGAGCATTCCCTTTAACTCATGAAAAGCTATCTCACAGGATTAAAACCATAGGAACTGCACAAACTTCTTAGTTAGGGATATAAGAGGCACTACTAAGTAGGATAAGTCCTAGATGAATTGCATACAATATCCAGATAGCCCTAAGAATCCGTGTATTTAAAACACATTCTTGGGATGATACCAGGAAACCACATCACTTAACTTCTCTAGGTCAATTGATATTCCTTCCTCTAATATGATATGACCCAAGAAGTTAAACTTTTCCGATCCAAAAGTGGCATTTACTGAGCTTTGTATAGAGCTGAAACTCTCTCAGTTTACTTAGAATGATCTCAGGATGAGTTGCATGGTTGTGTCTGGGGTATGAGTACACCAAGATATCATCTATGAAGAACACCACAAAGGAATCTAGATATGGGCCTGATTTATCAAACCTATGAAGACTGTTGGCATGTCTTTGAGACCAAACGACATAACTAAATACTCATACAGGCTGTACCTACTCCGGAACACTGTACAAGGTATATACAGTGGCCTCACATGAACCAGGAGGTATCCAAACCTCAAATCAATCTTAGAGAAAATAGCATATTCTTAGAGCTGGTCGAAGATGACATCTATATGATGAAGTGGATACTTGTTTTTTACTATAAGTTGGTTCAATCGATGGTAATATACACACAATCTAAGGGTACCATATGCATTCTTGGTGAAAAGGACTAGTGTACCCCATGATGATGTGCTAGGTCTAATAAAAACCTTATCCTCAAGGTATTCAAGTTTCTTTTTGAGTTCTTGGATCTTTCTAGGTGCCATCCTATATGGAGGAATGGACATTGGTGCTGCACCTGGAAATAAATATATGGTGAACTAAACCTCTCTCTCAGGAGGTAATCTAGAAAAATAATCAGGGAAGACATCCCTGAAATGATCTGCAATAAGATGGAATTCAACTAACTGTATCCCTTGATAACTCATAAAGAGACTTACTAACTGAGCTGTCACTCTGCCAAGCCCAGTTCTCTTAGGTCCAGCCCGATATGCATAGATATCCCATTCTTACTTGTGTATATATGTGTTTTCCTCAGGTGATATAAAGGACACCAGTCAGTTATAAAAATCTACTTGGGAATGATAAAGAATAAGCTAGTCTATACTGAGAGTGACATCAAACCCAGTCATCTCGAGGGCAGAGAAACTCCAGAAGAAACAACACTCACCTATTTCAAGGGGGAAATCCTAACACTAGAATACACCCTCTATTCTAACCCCTAATAGCATGTTAAGGGACATGATGCCACAAAAGTACTTGATTGAAAGGCATAGAATTTCTAGACATGTAGTAGATATTAAAGAGTGCGTTGAACCTATTTCGAAATGGTAAGAAACTAAAGTAGAGGATATCGAAATAGTACCTCTAACTATAGATGGACCTGAACTCTACTCCTTTATTTCCGGCTACATTGCATACAAATGTAATGAACCCTGGCCCTGAGATGCTTCCTGACTAGCCTGAGCATATCCACTCTGCTACCACTGATGTTCTGAAGCCTGACTGCCTCATCCATGACCATTACCACCTCATCTTGATCTTCCAATAGAATACTAACTTACAGTATGAGATGGAGTTTAAGATGTCATACCTGATAGAGGTTCTACTATGGATTCCATACCACTAGATGATAGAGGAAAAGAATGGAAGAAGCACTGAAGGTGGCCCATCCTACCACAATCTCCGAATTTGATTGGGTTCCTCATGCACGATGGTTTATTATAGCCTGGACTACCACACCAGTAACACACTATAGAATCAATGTATATCACCTAGATAACACTCCCCCCATGTGAACCCTCAAAAGGAAACTTCTTACTTCATGATGAACCATCACCCTGCCGCAGAACTGAGCTTCCCTAGATCACATTTCTAGCCTCTCTGAGATTTTATTTCCTAATTAGGGCATGGTTCACTATCTATATAATTGTAGAAAAACATAACATGGTAAACTGTGAGTGGAAAGAATTCCCAAACCTATCCTCAAAATGTCTCACATACATCAATTCATCATCGATCATAGATGAAGCAAAACATTGAATCTCAATGAAGCAAGCAGAATACTCAAGCATGGTCATAGAGCCCTTCTAAAGATGCATGGATTCCTAAAAACAATCCACTATTAGAGTATGTGGAAATAAGTTGTTATACAAATCCATCTATAAGTCTACCCATATCATGCCTCAATATCGTTATAACTGAGAGATGACATCCCACCGATGCTTGGTGTAATCATATAGCATGTAGGTAGCGATCTTGACCCTATGCTCCAGAGGTGTCTCAAGATGGTCGAAGAAAGGCACCATGTCTTATTACCATGACTCTATAGCATGAGGACCACCATCCCCAAAAAAATGTGGGAGGATTCTACTACTAAAAGGCCCGTTTAATCTCTTCCATAGTTGGGGAACACCTGAGATCAATCTGAACAGACTGCATAAACCTAAGGAACTATCACAAAACTAAGCATCGACACCTAGTGGGAGGTCAGAAGAAGGTGCCTTTGGTGGTACTATAGGAGGTATAATGGGTTGATCATGGCCCACCACCACCATAGTGTTCTCATTTTCACTCTCTTGGTGTAAAACATGATTAAGTCACAATGGAATAACTCTAAAATTGCCAAGAAATCACTTTAGACATTATTTATAACAGATAGGGAAAATAGACAAATAAATAAGTAATAAGGATAGGCACAGGGCCTACCTTTGAGCATAACACATCAGACAACCTGCTCCTAAATCTAGGACACTAAGAATAAAAAGTCACAGAAGGATCACTAGCTCCCGTTTCTATGGGCAGGTCATAGTCAAATTTCACATTGTTATATAAGGTATTCATTTCATTTAGAAAAAGGTGGTATTCACTTTTATTCATTTTTTTTATTCAATTCACTTTAAAGGGTTAAATTAGTTGGATCTTCATTCTAATTTAGAAGGGCCCATACACCTTATTAATTTAAAGTGAGCATCCACTCAATCCAACTTATAACATGCTCTTACATATTTAATTGAAACATTTCTATAAATCCAAAAAATTAAGCACTACTAGGATTAACATAAAAAGTCACAACAACAGTCACATGAAAATAGTAAAATTCTCATTAAAAGTATACATGTTATGGAAATATTCATGACAATTAATTTCCTATAGTTCCTAATATGATTCATGTAATACAGTTCCCTCTTTTCATTGGGATTAAGTAGAAAAAACCATCATTACAATAATACCAATATATTAACACCCTAAAATAAGTGTGTCACCCAATAGTGAAGTCATATCAACCCTAAATGGCATAATCAGTAACTATAATTTCCTATCCCAGGTAATTTGGGTTTTCCTTGTACATGGGTTAGCTACGTCCAAGCATACGGTCAATTAAAAATCATTATGTCCTAGTCTCTTGTGTAAAACGAAATAGTAATACAAAAAGGAAAAATTGATTTGATACCACTTTGTAGAATATTGCCTTGGGTGCCACTAAATAGTACCCTGAGAAGGTGGCAACATGACCTCAAGCACGCCTCCTCAAACACCAGAGGCTACTGACTAGTAGTAAGGGCCTAGAGTGTATCCATGGGGATACAATGCCTTCATAGATCCAAGTATACATGATAGTAACCAATAAATAACAAATATAAGAATCATAAGAATAATAACACAACAACATAAGTAATGAAATAAGCCATGCAGATTAAATAGCCAAACAAAAAATGAGTAATCAATATTAGATACAATAATGATGATGTTCAAGATGATATACAAAATGTGATTACAAGTGCACAAAGGATAAAAAGAATGTACTACATTATATAAAAATATGAAAAAGTCTAAAAACTGATACAACAACATCTCATGCATAGGCTCAGTCCTCTACACCCAAACTCTATCCTAAAGTAGCAAATCAATTAAGAATCAGAATCTACACGTTTTCCTTCATCCATACCTATGATTATAAAATCTACTTAGGTAACAAATGGTGGTTGATAAGGGTGTGAGATATAAATCTCAGTAGTCCAACACCCATGGTGTCTAGGCCAATCCATTTCATACAATAAATAAGAGACAGTGTGCCAGAATAAATAAAAGCAGAGCAATAACTAAATAAAAAGTAACCACCTCAGTCTGGGTTCCAAAAATGACACCCGACCCATACCACCAGCTTCATCCTAAGCTGGATGTATAAAAATATGTAGCTATACAAGGAAGAATATATATATATATATACACACACAAGGGCCAAAGTAAATAAGTCCACTCAATAAGGCTTACCCCAAGCCTGTCCTTTGGCTTGGGGTCTTATTTTCCATGTCAATAAACAAGTGAACTCACAATAACAATAATAATGAAAATTAAAGCATCACATGAGAATGAGTAATCAATCAATGCATCAATTACAAGGGTGGAGTCCAAGCCTATCCAATTTTATCTAAATTGAATCCCAAGGGTCTCTACAGAACATCCAATATAACCAATGTCATCGAGTCCATCCAAGAAAACCCATATGATGTCCCTTGTATCACTCAAGACATGGTGGCTCTGAGTCCATACCAAGTATCTCATACATGGGACATGGTATCACCCAAGTCATGAAATAACCATCTTGAAAAATGGGTTTATCTCTGGTTGCTCCCATGGGGAAATGATATCACTCACGAGTATAAGTAATTCTACCCGGTGATCCCATACCTGGCAAGCCAAAGTATCGCTCCCGGTGTGTCCAGAGTAACCATCTAAGCATGGGAAGTTTGTCCACGGAATCCTTAACTCAAGACCCATGTTCACTCCCATGCCATAGAAAGTGAGCCATAACAACATCATAAGACAAGGCATATACATATAATTACATACCAACAAAATAGAATCTCAGTATCAGATTCTCACCATATAATCAAGATATTCAATTTAAGCCAAAAAACAATGGCACAATTCATATGGCAGGGTATAAAACATTAAATAAGAGAAAGGCATGAGCAAGAGTCATATTCCACAATACATAGAATGTAAACATTCACATGTAATCATTGACATCTCAATATCTTAGGCTAATAATATTACCAAATCGTAACATTTAATTAAAGCCATTAAACCTGGCACATGAATCAAGCATCAAGCTTAACAATATGTCCTGAGCACGAGAAAAAGGCAATTAGATAAGGGCTCAAAGTATAACACACATGGAATAACATATGGAAAATAAGTATAAGCATTGTATAAAGAGAAATAACCTCTATATCAACGAGCATGATCAAAGGAATATGGAATTACACATGGTGCTAGGCAACATGAATTTAACATATTCATTTCTAAGGGGATCCAACTCATAGTTAAACACCCATCTTAAATCAATTTATTGTTTTAAAAAATTAAAGCAAGGTAAAACACACACACCCAAGGTGGAAAGAACTCAAGGCATAAGGGAAATTTAGGACATTTAAGATGGAACTCCCAAAGGGGTGGCTAAAGATAAGGAGAACACCCCACATATGGGTTTCATTGTGTGTTACGGTCTCTATAGACATGGAAAACCTCTTCAATTAATTTATTAGAAAAAAGTGTCTTCGGAAGGGTTCGAAAAGTGAAACAACAGGACATTAACTAAAATGTGATGAAAATATTTGTAAAGGCATGGACACCCTACCTCAACATAGAAACTTTCCACTAATCTTTTGTTAAGGCTTGTTTCGACCTAAAATAAAATAAATCGAAGGTTTTTTTAAAACCCCAAAAATAGAGAAAAAGTATGTCACACCAAAATAGCACAATAGATAGCGGATGAACCTAGAAAAAGAGGAGTGTGTAAGGTAGATATTATTAAGACGATTTTTCGGCTTTCGAAGGTGAAGAAAACAATGGAGAAACAAGGGATCTTGGTCAAAACCCCGTATAAGAGGGAGATGGGTTCATTCACCTCAAAGAGGAGAAGCCTGCTGGAGGAAATGAGGAAAAAGAAAAGAGGGTTTAAAATCATTAAAGGAGGGAAAACTTTTAATTTCACCCACAAAATCAATGTACATGGTTTGTCCAATCTATGCACCAACCGTTCATCTACTGCTGTTTAAAGGGGAATAACGCATAGTTAGCTGTATATTTTAACTAACCGTTCCCAAACCATGAATTTTAGCTCTATACCAAACCACTTTAACATTTCATGGTTGTGCTACCTAGGTCAAACAGATGTGAAAAAACCATGCGGCCCCCAGGTGCTGACTGCCAGCTGCTACATGATTTAGGAAAACCATACGGGCCGGGCAGTATAGTTTCCTCTAATCATGGGGTCTAGTCTTCTTCCTCCCATTTCAAATCTTTGGTCTTTGAATGAGCCCCAAAATCACTTGACACCTCCATTAACCTATTAGGAATATTTACTAGGTATTTTTTAAGAAATTAAACCAAAACATTTAACAGTCTGTAACTTTAGGAAAAGATGAGATATTAAAATGATACTAAGGGTATAGTTTACTCACTAACTGACTTGGTTTATTATTGTTAGTTGATATCCACTTGTGTAAGAGGAGGTACACATGAGGTCACATGTAATTCTAACTCAGACTCTATGATTTGGGTTGGGATATTACAAAATGGTATCAGATAACTCACATTACTAACTTACTTGTTCTTCTTTTTTCTTTGGGTTGATACATTTTAGATAAGAGATAAGACAGTTAGGACTCAGGCCGGGAAAGTATCAAAGTGTCTGGTCCACATTGTATTGTGGACCCCCCGAGTTTCTATAAAATTGGTAATTATGTTTTGTTGTTACCGTTGATTAAATTAATATTGGGTGATGCATATAATGTTGATATGTGATTTAGGGGATTACAATAATTTCCATTCATCCTGAATAGGAACGTAGGTTCACATGCCACATATATACCTATTTTTATGCTGCATAATAGTTCTTTAATTAAATTACTTGTTTTGAACAATCTATTCAGGATAGTTCTTTGTGTGATATATCTATGTTGATTGTTGTTGTGATATATCTTTATTGGCATTAATTAGTTGAACTGAGCATGCTGTTGTGTTAGTATATATATGATTATTGTGACTGACAGCAGGGATGTAGACAAGTGTTATTTCTAGGATATTTATACCTTGGGCTATAGGTAGAATCATAGGGAACCCTTTTTATGATCCCATAGACCAAATATGATCTGTTAATGTTACTAATGTTCCTTCATGCTACAAAATATGTCACCACTAAGTATTCTTAGAGAACTACTTAGGAAGTGGGGTCAGAATGCTTCTATGAAGAAGTATGTTTCTACATTACCATTATACTTGTAATAGAATGTATTTGAGCTCACTCCTACACCTACAATGTGGTTGGGGTAGTGGGGTCACTTCAACCAAAAAGTCTCTCACTTAGTGTGTTTCCTTGGTATAAGAGTTCAGAACAATGGTCAAATATTCCTTTATTTCCACTAAAGAATTATTTATCCTTCCAAGGAACTAGAGGCCCTTACAATGTTGAGCAATGAGTTGAAATTGTTGTGAATTTTTGACCTAGTAGAATCTCTGAAATATCAGTGGGTTAATTTAAAAGGATCTCATGTTGGGTGAACATCTATTTTGATACCCCATATCATATGGTTCCAACCAAGTTAAAGGATATCAAGTTACTGTTGGATAACTTAGAGAAGAAGGGATTCATAAATCCAAGTACAACACTATGGGTTTTTAGTCCAACTAGGTTAGATAACCTAGGGGGTGAATCAAGGTATGACAGATTAAAAAAAATTGACACTTAGGATCTTGTTTCATTGTTAAAAAAACAATCTTATCACCATTTACTATAGAAATGTATGAGAAAAAAATAAAATCATGCACGAGAAACATCAATTTTACTTGGTTCACACTCACTGGGAAATGTCCGAGGAGCATGCAATGATAATGCGCCGATGTACAAAATACACTAAGTCTCACTACCAAAATAAGGTTTAGGCTATATCACTTCTATGACTAGGATCTTTACTTTTACAAATTTTAGGGACAACACAATACTTCCTAAGTATCACTCCCTCAATATCTCTTTCGATGGATCACTGCTGGTGGAATGGATCACCTACTTCCTCTTCTTTTGCTAACTACTTTGAAAAGGATTCACACTCAGTTTATGGAAATGTAGGTCCCTTAATTATCAATAATGAATGCATCCTAAAATGTAGGTATATGTTAATATGAATTTCTACTTTCATCCACTTGATGAATAACTCTTTACCATATATTTACTTGGAAATACCTTTTATAACACTTTTATGATGATCCAAACCTTTGAAAAACTACCCAATTATTCACAAGAATCAACTACCTTCGTGAACCCGAGTACTTTCATGAAGCTTTCCTCTTTCATGAAGCTCAACTAGCCTTCATGAAGTAACCACCTTTTGAGAAGCTCAAACACTTTTGCGAATCTCACTTAGCCTTTGCGAAGCTCACAAATTTCGATCGAATTTTTATGGCCTTCGCAAACTTCAATAATTTTGAGATGCTTACAATTTTTGATCATCTTTTATAGCCTTAAACTTTTTTTCTTCACAATTTTTTTTAATTAACAACCTTAAAAAACCACCTTATTTAATCCATAGCCTATATATTTTCATTAATGCTTCCTCTAATTTTATGAAGGGGTAAAGGAATATTTTTTGGTATAGCCTCCAATTTCCAAAGCTTGCATCCATATCATCACCATTTTGTGAATCTCACCAATATCATTCATAAATATCCATGTCTTCATGATGAACCATGGGAATTTTCTATTTTTGAAGATTCTTATAGTCGTGGATATCACCATCACCACTTTTCACATTCATGATGCTCATTCATGATGACACACACCTTCATGAAATGCACTTCACAAAACCTAGTCTTTATAAAAATCATGACTTTACCATATTCTTATATTATATTCAAAGAAATCAAACTTTCGTGATGATGGGGTCATCCTCCAAAATCTGGACCCCAAAAATTTAGCAAACACTAGGAAACAATGTAACCGTGTATACATAATCTTATGTACTATTTTCAAGGAATCCATTCCACTATCTTGGATATTTTTCAACATACCTTGTAAACATTATCTCTAAAACTATACAACTAACCATGGAAACCTTCTTTTTCAACAAAAAAATCAACCCAAAATAACAGCAGGGTTACCTTGAGGTATTTTTTTCCAATAATACCCCCCTTTGGGTTTGTTGGAAATTATTCACATTTTTATACGTCATTTAAGATTCTTACATATTCTACTAGTATTAAAACCCCACATTACTCATTTCTCCCCATATCAGCTTCTCCCTATGCCTTTATTAAGACATTTTCTCCCCTTTTAAAGCCACAATTTTCCCATTTTTCAATAAAACTGAAGGTCAATTCATTGTTCTCTAGAACAGGGTAAAGAACATAGATCAATACGTTAGAAAAAAAAACAGAATAACTTGGGGCGAGGGTATCCCACATTCACACTTTTTAAGTGAGGGGAGTTGACTGAAATCGAAAACATAGTCGATGCATTTAAAATACCTCTTTTGGTAAGTCATTTGTCAGAATATCCACTACCAATAGTTCTGTAGGCACATAATACAAATTCATAAGCCCATGATCCACCTTCTCTTTGATAAAATGATACTTGATTTCAATTTGTTTTTTCTTCTAGCGATAGACTGTATTTTTACTAAAATTTATAAAACATGAATTGTCTCAATTTGTTTCGATTAAAGACTTCACTAAAACTCCCATATCATCAAGCTACTGCTTCATACATAATAACTGTGTGAAATATTTAGTGTCCAAAATATATTTAGATAACTCAATCTTGTTTCTTGATTACCCAAGAAATAAAAAAACCACCAAGATAGAATGAATCACCTAATGTTGATTTTCTATCTTCAGATGAACCAGCCCAATATGAATCTGTATAACACAATAACCCTTGATTATATTTTTTATTGTATAGTAAACCAAAATACACTATGCCTTTGACATACTAAATTATTCTTTTTTACTTTAAGCAAGTGAGTTTCCTTGGGATTTCTTTGAAACCATCCTTCTTATCATTCTAAAAAAAACAATATCAAGTCCTATCACTATAAAGTACAATACACTACCAATGATTTTCCTGTATTCTATGAAATTGATTATATTTCCTTCATCATCTCATGATAGTTTGATCCGGGAAGCCACCAGAGTCTTAATATCCTTGGAATTATATAATCCAAATCTTCTTAAATCCTTCTTGTCATATTTATATTGAGAAATTAATTTTCCATTATTTTTTTTCTATAACCTCTAAACCAAGGAAAAATATTATTTCACCAATAATTTACATTTCGAATTCACTTTTCATGAATTTTATGAATTGATTGCACTATTATTTATCTGATCCACAAAATATTATGTCATCAACGTATAATAGCACCATCATCCTTTGATTACCAACATTGTTGAAATATAAATTGTAATCAAATCCACCACACTGAAAACCAATATTCTTGAAAAAATGATCTAGTCATGAATACCATGCTCTTGGTGATTGCTTCAACCCATATAGAGCCTTATTTAGTCAATAAACTATATTATCATTGTCCTGAATGAGACAACCATCTAATTTCTCAATATAAACATCTTCTTCCAAAACCCTATTAAAAAATACTAAATTGAAATCCATCTGGAAAACTTTGAATTTTATTTTCACTGTTATGGCCAAGAATAATATTATTTTCTCCAACCTTGTAATAAGTGAAAATGTTTCATCAGCATAAATTACCTCTATTTGGGAGTTCCATTTTCACACTAGTCATTATTTGTTTTGAATCACTATATCACCTTCATTCGTCTTCTTGAAAAAGACCCATTTAGTACTGATGAAATTCTTATCTATTGACCTTGAAGCAATCTCCCATGTTTTATTCTTCTCAAATTGATCAAGCTTTTCATTCATAGCATAAACCCAGTTTTTATCTCCAACTGCTTCCTCAAAACATTTAGGATTTACCCATGATACTAATGATTCATTATATAGAGTCTTCATCCTTATTGTCTGCAATGGAACTATCTGATCTCTAATTATGTTATGTCTATCAAATTTGGCTCTAATATTCAGTATTTTTGTAAATACTAGTTTATGTTCATCGTTTTAATTATCTAAATATTCTTTGGAATCATCTTATGGAACTAGAACTTCCCTTGAGTTTCTTATATCTTTGTCACTATGCTCCTACAACTGATCATGTATTTGCTGAAGATTCTTCCCATTATCAACTATATTTTCACCATTTATTTCAACTAGCTTTCCCATTTTCTTATTAAAACATTTATATACTTTGATTTTTGTTGAATAGCCAAGAAATATCCATTTATCTCCATGGGATTCAAACTTCCTATGTTTCTCCTTATCGATAATGAAATACTTACTTCTGAAGACTTAAAAGTACTTCAACATTGGATTATTTCCATACCATAGATCATATTTAGTCTTCTCTTCTTTCAGACATAATATTAATCTATTTTATGTGTAGACTGATTTCATCACTACTTCTTTCCAAAACTTCTTTTTAAGGTCTTTCTCAATGAGTATTGTTATAGTCTTGTTGTTCATAATTAGATTTATTCTCCTTAGTACTCCATTTTACTGTGGAGTTATTACTACTAAAACTTGGTGCCTTATCCCATGTTTCTTGAGATAATTATATAATTGGATATTTTTTTAACTCTTTTCCATTATCTATTTGGATCTTCAGGATTTTTTTACCTAGAATCTTTTCAAATTCCCTTTGATAAGTTTTTATGCAACTGAACACCTCATACTTGTGAGTGATGACCGAAACCCATGCCATTATGCTAAAATAATCAATGAATAGAACATAATATCTCCTACCATAAATATATATTGATGAAATTGGTCCAAACAGATCAATATACACTAAATCAAGTACTTTTTTTTGACCTTTTCACCTTTTCCTTATATGTATTTCAAATGATCTTCCCTTGTGGACAAGCATCACACGTATGGGTATTGTCACATGATAACCTAGGGAGGTCTCAAGAATCATCACATTTAACCAGATCTTCTAACGATGTTTGGTTCAAATGACTAAGGCGTTTATTCCATAACTTGTTTTCTTCTTCCTTGGACAGAAGTACATATATTCTTCTCCACTTACAAGGTAGAGATTCCCATTCGTATGATTTCCCTAGAAAATAACTACATCATATTTTTCCTTGATGAAATATAATTTCTTGGAAAATATTATGGCATGTATCAAGTCACATAATTGATTAAAACTTAGTAAGTTGTGACTGAGACCTTCAATAACCAAGACATCTGCACATCTCAGGTCTTTTTCTCCAAAATTTTCTTTTCCTGATCCAATAATTTTTAGGCCTTAATAATTACCAAATCAAAAAATTCCTTCCTCGTCGCATCTAATTCCTATCACTAGTTAATTATTTTTTATCAAATGGGAGGTGAATCCACTATCAATCACACATATTCCAGTTCGATTTGATGCTTTGAATGTAATCTATGCAACCACTTCCGTTCATCTCTTTTCATTTGGATCCATGCCTTTGAATAGTATTCTTGATGATGCTCAGAGTATGATGAACCACATTCATATGTAATTATGTAAATAAATTCTATATTTTTATCTCATTTTATGGGTCATAGAGTTGTTTCTTACAACCTCTTTGAGTCTGGTTTGGATAATTCCTCTGTATAGTTAATATACAATATCTGGCCATGTGTACAAATCCTCCACACTAGAAAAAATGACCCTCAAATGATATTCTGAAATATTGAGATCTATTTGGAAGTGTCTGTTTCTCTTATTCCCTTTAGTACCTCTTAATTAGGGAATACTTTTTTTTGAGTGTCCCATTTTTTCACACCAATAGAATATAACGAGGGGTGAATTCCTATGTGTCAGTATTGCACCACTAGTTGTTGCTTGGGTTACCTAGATCTTATGTTTTTTATTCATACCCATATCCATATTTAACCTCGGAGTGGTATCTTGTGGTCTAACTTCAACCATTACTTCTTTCTGTTTGTGATCATTCCCTATATAAGCTGTATCATTCCAATCAATCATTTTCTTCTCATAACATTCCTTTATTTGTTTCACTAGAACCTTGAATTCCAATTTTACCCTTTTTATTTCATTTGTATATTTCTTTTCTAGAATCAAGAGTATCTTATAATATTTTTTTTGTTTTTTTAATGACTTACAACCTCCTCTTCAAGATTTTTGATACTTTTGAATCAATATTTTACTGTGCTAGTCAGACTATCGACAATTTTTGTCTGTTCTTCAAATTTGAGCTTATATTAAATGATTTTTTCTAAGGTTTCTTGATTTTAATACTTAAAACTTTAAATTTAAGCCTCTATATTAGAATTATCTTCTTCATAATATTTTATATAGAGTTTGGAATCATTAACCACCCTAGTGGATTTATTTGTTTTGGATCTCCAACATCCATCTCTTTAAACACAACTTATAATTCATTCTGAAGGACAACTCTTCCTTTGAATTATCCTTCATCATTGTCTCTATATTCCCTTGTTTAATAATTTCTAACAATTTCCACCATAGCATCTGCTTCATGATCCTAGAATTCCTCCAACTCTTCGGCCTCAGATTCTTCTAAACCATCATATTATTTTGAAAGCATATTCTTATTTTTAAAGAAATTTATCTTGGTACTCCTCCTACCTTTCACATTGGATTAATAATTATTATTATGAATTTTATCATCATTCTAATCATCATCTTGAAATTTATTGGGACACTTTTCTGCAAGATTTTCAATCTTTTCACATTGAAAGCATGTAAGTGGAAGTTTCCCTTTGAACTTTTCTCTTCCTCCTTAATGATTTGAGGAGTAGAATGATGTGACCTAATTTATATTTTCTTTCTCCTGAATATCTTCAATAGATATCTTCTTGATGTATTTGAATTCAACTTCTTGGGACTTCCTCCATTCCACAACAACATTATCATCATTTCTCATCTCATATTCAATAAGAGTATTATGCAAGCTATCCAATGTAAGATCCTTTGGATCTTTATCTTACAATACAAAAACCTTTATATTGAATTGACGTGAATGTTTTATAAATACATACTTAACACTATTTATATCTTCAATAATTTCTCTGAGACCATGCATGTCTTCCACAATAACATTCACCCGGTCAAATAATTCATCAATAGACTCATTAGGGTGAATTCTCATATCCTCATACTTGTTCCATAGAACATATAGTTTTTATTCTATGAATTTTGATTCACACTCATAAATATTTAAAAAATTCTCCTATATAGTATGTGATGACTTATAAAACATCACCTTTATATAGATCAATTGAATAGGGCTCTCCTAAAGCGTTGATTCCATTGGAATCAACATCCAATTCTTTATATTCTACTTCTGATAAAACATTACTATCCACACTGGCCAAAATACCATGCCTTGAAGTTGTAAATACATATATACCCAATGATAAAAAGAAGTATTGTATTTGATTCTTACATATCTGAAAATTATTTCCATCGAAGATTGAAACCCCTTTGTGATTAACTACTTCCATTTATTCAATTGAGAGAGAACCACTGACTTTCAAAAATTTTCTCTAATACCAATTGTTATCCTAACTAGGTTAAATACCCTTAGAGGGGGGGGGGGGGTGAATTAGGGTATGAAAGATTAAAAAAATCCCATTCTGTTCTTGTTTCATCATTAAACGAAACCATATTCTCCCCCTTTCCCGTATGAATGTATAAAAAGAAATAAAAGAATGCATGGGACATACTAATTTCACTTGGTTTACCCTCACCAAGCTGTGTCCAAGGAGAATAAAATAAAAATGTTCCAATGTACCAAATATTCTAAGGATCACTACCAAAATAAGTTTCAATATAGATAACTTCTATTCTCATGCTCACTTCCTTTACAAAGTTTATGGACAACTCATTACTTCTAAAGGGTCACTCCCTCGATCTCTCATTCAATGGATCACTACTAGTGGAAATGATAACCTTATCCCTATTCATTTTCTCACTTCTATAGAAAGGATTCACACTCATTTTATGGACATGTAGGTCCCTTAATTATCAATAATTAATTCATCCTCAACTATATCTATATTCTCTATTGATGTTCTAATTTTATCCACTTTATGAATATCACTTTACCACATATTTACTAGGAAATTAATTTTTAACACTTTTATGATTCTCACTACCTTTTAAAATCTAACACAACCTTCACAAAACTACCCAATTATTAAAAATCATAAAATACCATCACAGAACCCACAAATTTTGTAAATATCACCTATTTTTTGAAGCTTAACTATCCTTTAAAAAATAATACTCCTTTCATAAAGCTTAAACACTTTTGTGAAGCTCACTTAGCCTTCACAAAGTTCACAAATTTCGGTCGACATTTTATGGACTTCATGAAATTGAATACTTTCCTGATTCTTATAATTAATGGCCAAATTTTACAGCCTTCATGAACTTCCTTTCTTCGTGAACTTTTTCTCAAGAGCAACCTTTGTAAACCACCTTTTTGAATCCAGTGCCTATATATTTTCATTAAGGATTTCTCTACTTTTATAAAGGGGGTAGAGGCCTATTTATAGGTGTAGTCACCCATTCTAGGAGCTTCCATTCACTTCATCATCATTTCAAAAAGTTCACTAATATCATTCATGAAGCTCCATGTATTCATGAATCACGATGGGGATTTTCTATTCATGAAACTTCTCGTAGCCGTAGTGACCACCATATTCACTTTGTGCATCCGCGATTCTGGTTCACGATGATCCACACCTTTGTGAAATGAACTTTGAAAAACCTAGTCTTTGTGAAACTCATGACTTTACCATATTTTTATAAGGCCTTCAAATAAATAAAACTTTCAAGATGATAGGACCATCCAAAAAAATTTGGACCTCAAAAATTTGGCGAACACCAAGAAACGGTGCCACCTTGTATATGTAATCTTATGTAACGCTTAGAAGAAATCCATTAACTTATCTTTGATATTTTTCAACATAACTTGTCAATAATCTCTCTAGAACTCCACAAATAACCATGTAAACCTTCTTTGTAAAATAACAAAATCAACCCAAAAAACACTACAAAGGTACCTTGAGAGTTTTTTTCCAAACAGGTTCACCTATGTTTTTTCCAAGAAGGTGGAAATTTTTATTTATCTATGCATTAATTACCAGATGTTGAAATAGATGATGGATAGGAACTAATTTCCATTTTCCTTGATCAATGATATTTTAAATTAGTTGTAGGGAGGCTAATGGTTTTACAAGATTTTTCTTCGATCGAGATATCAACAGTTGTGAGTTTGAGATGAGGATATTCCAAAGATAGAGTTTCGGAGAAGATATGTATTGTATGAGTACTTGGTGATTCTGTTCGGGATGATAAATGAACCAACAATGTTCATAGATCTCATGAATAAGATATTTCATCCATACTTTGAATCATTCATCTTAGTGTTCACATATGATATCCTTATCTACTCACTGACACCAGAGAAACATGATAGAAACCTGGAGATAGTCTTGAGTATGATTCGAGCACACAATATTTATTCCAAGCTATCGGAATGTGACTTTTGGATCAAAGAGGTGAAATTCCAAGTAATTTTGGTTTCTGAGACTGGTATATCAGTATACCCAGAGAAGCCCGAGGCGGTCATTTCTTGGAAACATCCCCAAAATGTGTTTGAGATTAGGATCTTTATAGTTTTAGTAGGATATTACTAGTGGTTTATCCAAGAATTATCCTGACTATCAACAACCCTGAAAGCACTAGAAAATAAGAGAGTGAAGTTCAAGTGGTTAGACTAGTGTTAAGAGGTTTCCCTTGAGTTAAAGAGATGGCTGATGAAAACTCTAGTACCAACACTCCCTGAGCTTGAGATTGGTTATACAATGTATCATGATGCATCAAGTGTTGGTCTGAGAGTGGTGATGATGCTAAGAGAATAGGTAGTAGCCTATGGGTCTCAAAAGCTATGAACCCATGAGAAGAACTTCCCTATAGATAACTTAGAGCTAACAACCATGGTTTTCACTCTGAAGTGTTCATGACACTATCTCTTTGGTGAGATATTTGTTGCTTATACATACCATAAGATCCTTCGCTATATCTTTAATCAAGGGGACTTAAAAATTAGGTAGAGGCATTGGGTTGAGACACACATTTTACATCATGTTTTTTTCATGAATTACAGAAATTACTAGGGACTCATCTGAGATTGAGCACGATGTACCATCCTTAAAATAAAGAACAGTCTAAGAGGATATACACATATTGGAGGATATGATTCAAGCTTGCATGAAAGACCTTGGTGAAGCATGGGATTATCATCTAAACTTGATTTATTTTTCATAAAATAATAGTTATTAGGATTTGATTCAGATGAGACCTTATGAGGATCTTATGGGATTCCATTTCATTCACCTTTGTGTTGGAATGAGGTGGGTGAGGTATTAGTTATTGGTCCCAATATGGTTCAGGAGAACTTAGAGAGATTCAAACTGATATGGAAAAAATTTATCACCACTCAAAGTAGATATAGATCCTATGTTGACCATAGGAGGAGACCCTTGGAGTTTTCTATGGGAGATCAGATTTTTTTGGGAGTGAATTCTTGGTTGGGGCATATATTTTTGGGGAAGCAGGGAAAGCTAGAACCACATTTTGTTGAACCCTTTGAGATCACTAAGAGGATAGGGGTAGTGGCGTATCATCTAGACCTCCCTTATCACTATTAAGGTATGAATGACATATTCCATGTGTCACAACTTCATAGGTACATAACTGACCCTACACATGTAATTGATTGCGAGTATTTTAAGATAGAGACCAACACATATGATGAGGATCATCTAGTGCAGATCATAGATCAAAGCGAGAAGGATTTACAAGGAATGATGGTACCACTAGTCTAGATTTGGTGGCAACATGGAAAATCTAAAAAGAGACGTGAGAACATGAGTCAGATATTTGATTTTAGTTGCCTTTGTTATTCAAGCTGGACCACTAGAGATAGTTCTCAAGGATGAGAAGTTAATAGAGGGTGGAATTGTAATAATATAAATTTTATAAAGATAATAAAAAACCCACTTTATGATAAATTATAAGAATATCATGTAGAAAATATGATTTATCAATAAAAATAACTTAATAAAAGTGTTAAAGGATTTACATATGGGTAAAATACCAATTAACAGATTGGAATTTATAATTGAAAAATTTCTGAGTCAGATGTGACGTTAGTGTGAGATTCTAAGGCTCGTAAAGCCTTAGTGCAGACTAAATAAAAATATTAAATATATTATATTACATATAAGTTATTTATTAAATATAATTGAATAACTATAAAATGGTGGGTTTTATGAGAAATATGATACCACCGTTAGATCTATGATGTGATGTTTACCCTAGGAGGGGTATAACATTTGTAATCATCAGAGGTTTGGATAGCTCTCTTGCAAGAATAAGTTATTTAATATTTTTATTATATTATATTTTAAAATAATTTAATATCCCCCAAATCGTGTTTCGTATGAGAAATCAGAGGCCACTGTTAGGTCTAAAATGGGGGGTTTACCCAAGGTGGGGTATAAATTTTATGCATGTCGGGTGTTTGGAAACATCACACGGGATAAAACCCATTTTCATATTAAATTATTTAATTATTAAATTTTTAATTGATAAATAATTATTTTCTCTCAAATAGCGTGTTGCATGAGAAATCTTAGACCACCGTTTGGTCCAGAAATCGGGGTTTACCCTATGTGGGGTATAACATTTGTGCATGTATGGTGTTTGGTAACATCACATGTAAGGTTTATAATAATAGTGATATAATTATATTTTGTGTGGAAGAACTAAAATGAAAAAATACATGAGTAATTAAATAATTTTGTTTTCAATTAATTTTTGAATGGTGCTTCACTATGGCTGAATTATTGGGATGTAAGATAATAATAGTGATATTATTACTTATCGCTCATAAATTTAGTGGTTTGATTAATATAATATTACAATAGTTCTTGGCAGGGGGAGGAATATAATTAAAATCCTACACTAATCTGACAGGGAAGTACTCAATGAGATTCAAACCTGAGACCTCATTGAGACCCCTCATGACCGCTACCGCTAAGCTGGACCTAGATGGAAATAGTGTGATTAATATAAATTTATTAATTACTCAGTATTTAATGAATGTTGTATTTAAAATATTAATGATGGAAATAAAGTGATACATTTAATAATAATAAATATTGTTGTTATTATAATTATTATTAAATTTTAAAATAATATGTGTGTGATAAATTAATATATCTATATATATGGATGAAATTTAATAGGTATTTAAATGTATGACTTAATGGGTTTAAAATAATATAGAAGGAATTAACAAAATGCATGGCATGATTTAAGTGGGAAGAGAAAGAAAATATATAGAGTAATAAATTTGTTAAATATTTAATGAAATGAAAAAAAGTTATAAGTTGGGAGGCTATTGGAGAGGTGCTCCTGTACGATTTCCCTCAATCCCTCATGCCTTCCCACATATCTCCCTTTCTATTATCTCTATCTGCCATCTATTTTATTTTTATTTTTTTATTATTACTTCAAACTTCTATCCTCAATATCTCATCCAATACTCATCATAATTAAACCTTTTCAGAGTCATTGGATTTATCTCAATGAGAAGAAGCTATATCCCTTTTTAAGGAAAAAAGGTATTCCTTAATCCTATTTTTCACATTTTAAATGAATATTTTAAAATAAATTATTAAAAGAAAATTGAATGGAATTATCGAGAGATAATTTATAAAATTTTCATATGATAATTGCTTTGTATTATCAGAGGAAAATGACAAGTTTTATTGAAATTTTTTATCAAAATTTTTTATTAAAAAAATATTAAAGGATGATTGCATCAAATTATAAAAGGATAATATGTGGAAAAAAATTATTATAATGTAATTGTGAAATGATAATTTGTAAAGATTAATTATTTGAAGATAATTATACAAATTATCAAAGGATAATTATATAAAATTACCATACGATGATTTCTATATTATCAAAACTTAATTATAAAAGGATAATTTATGAGAAATTATCAAAATGTAATTATAAAAGGAAAATCTATGAGAAATTATCAAAGTATAATTATAAAATGATAATTTATGATAAATTATAAAAAGATAATTATAAAGGGATAATTCAAGAGAAATTATCAAAAGATAATTATAAAAGGATAATTTAAGAAAAATTATCAAAATATAATTATAAAAGCATAATTTTTGAGAAATTATCAAAGTATAATAATAAAATAAAAATTTTAGACAAATCTTAAAAAAATATAATTATATAATAATAATTTATAAAAAAAATATCAAAAGATAATTATAAAATGATAATTTGAAAATTATCTATGAGAGATAAAATATTATCCCATATAATATTTTAAATGATAATTAAGAAATTATCAAGGAGAGAGAAAGTATCATCACATGTGATATTTTATATCTTTTTGAAATAAAATAATTGGGTTTGGAACTAGGTACCCTTAGTGAATCTCAAGTGTTGACATTTTTCAATAATAAATCCACAAAGAGGTGTTATTGAATGGTTTATCCTTGTTTTTTTAAGTCAACAACTTTTGAGGTTGGAAGTTCCTTATCTTTGTGGGTTATTGTTTACACATATTTCCATAATTGATTTATGTGTTGAATTATTTGACATTATGAATGACTTATGATCACATGTGGGTGTGTGTGTAACCCATGATATAATATGTTTTGATTCCATGAGATTAATGTGATATATTGATTCAATGATGATGTTGTATTCACATGTTGATGTATATGATGCTATATTTCTTATAATGTGTTCTATGGTTGTTATCATGCTATTAATTTTCATGTTTTCCTTGGAGGATTGGTGTGTGTATACTTGATAGGTGGTCATCGTGGTATGATTACTCCTTGTGGGGTGTGTGCATGATGTGTGGCGAAGATGACGACACCACATGATAACCTTGTAACATGGAATCTACATGATGCCTTGTGGATTCTAAGTATATGGATGAAACTTGATGCTTTGTGGATTCTTAGTGTTACCTGATGCCTTATGGATTCTGGGTAGGTTACAGATACTCGATGCCTTATGGATTCCAAGTATTACCTGACTCCTTGCAGATTTTAGGTAGTTTTTTTCACTTGATGCCTTGTGGATTATGAGTGACTCACCAAAATACTTTTGGATGGTTTTGGATACTTATCGACAAACAATACATTTTAAGGCATGGAGCCGAATTAGGTACAGTTAGGGTTTTTTGGTAGCTTGGTTAGCGCACGACCACTCAGTTTTGAATTGTGTGTTACTATTCTTGTTACACATTTATTATTATTATTGAATAAACTTTTATAATTGAGCACATAAAGTTAAGGACACATTGGTGGTGTCCTACTGAGTCTTATACTCACACCATACCTAGGCATTTTGATGCGTTTATAGATTTTAAAGAGGGATCCAACAAAGGGTAAGGGCCTTATGGTGGACGATTGAGTAGTGGATCACATAGTTAGTAGGAGACCCTGATGGACTTGAGAGGACCAATTTTTATATTTTATTTGTCTACTTATTATTACTTTGGTTTTTCTTACTACTTTGGGAGATACTTTATTTATATGAAATGTATGCCATCTTTACCTTTCCACATATTTCTTATGATTATTTTTTATATTGGTTATCATTTACTATCAATCCTATGACATGATACTAAGGGTATATTCTCCCTACTAACTGACTCAGAACCTCACTTCTAGTCAATAGCCTCATTCGTATGGGGAGACACACATGAGGTCACATGGAATTCTGACTCAGACTCGTTGGTTCGGGTTAGGATGTTACAAACTTACCCATTTTTGTAAGATGACTTATTATGTGGCCTCAAATATAAGTTTAAGAAATCCAACATTATGTATTACATTTTTATAAAATCAGTTATTTATGTCTTAGTGATTATTCAAATAGGTATGTTATCAATGGATTATTTTTACGAACATGTGATTATTTATATGAAATCATTTGATCATCATTTGTTCATACCATATTATTCATGCCTTATTTATTATATTATAGGTTTCAATGTATGCATTCCATTACTGAGCATCTGAGCTCACCATTTTATTTTATTTCCTTTCCCTAGCATGTTAGGATATGTACTATTATTAATGTACAATGATATTATATAGGAAATAATATTTTTCTCAGAGAATATACTATGTTTTATTTTATTTTTTTAAATTTAATGTAAGATTCAATCATGTATTTATTTTTACAAAACTACTAAACTATTTGATCTCTTGGGATGAGATCACTTATATATAGTGACAATATAATAAAGTAACCACTAGATCTAGGCTACTGGAGTTGGGTTTTATATAAATAATTATTCCACGACTCATGAATTTTGAAGTATTCTTTGTCAGATATGATTTTATTATATATCTTGATTATACCCATATGACAATATTATGCTCACTTATGATCTTTGGTTGTTGTCACTTATATTTTTCATTACTGAGCATATGATCTCCACCATTTCTTATGTTTCCATCACCCAAGTTATGAAGATGAATGTAACTTATGGGAAGTCTAGAAGGGATCATGTTTGGTTTGATTATAGATAAATGATCACAAGTTGTGTAAAATAATTTGCCCATGTAAATGGTTTTCAAATACACCATTATTTGGTTTGTGTGATTATTTTTGTGATTAAATTTTTATATTATAAAAATTATGTAAAATAATGATATTTTTATCTTGGGTTGATATACTCTTCATTTCCTCTCAACAGATTAAAAAGGCAAGGGGAAAAAGCAAGGAGAAAGAAAAATACAACCTAGGTTTATTTGAAAGTGGTAGACTTGATTTAATGTTTTAGATTATGTCTCTTTAGACCTATAAAGAAATAAAAAAACTTAAGAAATTTATATAAAAATCAAATAAGAAAAGATAAGTGGGAAAGAAGACTTGGTTTGAACTCCCAAGTTGGTATTGGTTTTTTACTGTCCCCAATTGGCTGTTCTAGTTGATCATCCCTAATCAGAATGTGGATATAATTTTTAATGAATGAACAACCACATATTATTAATCCCAAAATATATAAGTTGATTCTAAGAGTGGGAACACACAAATAAAAAAATACCAATCCCCAAAAAATAAGAAAGAGAGAGATGAAAGTATAAAGGTGGAGGAAAGTAAAGATAGAGGTTATCTCTATAAACTATTATGATGTACTCATTTATTAATTATATAGATTTATATTTAGTAGGAAATAACATCACCATGGGATCCTCAATAACTTATTATTCTATGAATTAGACCACCATTCTCCTTAGTGATGAGAATTTTATTTTTATCATCTTCTAGATCCTGAACCATTATATCCACAACTATAAAATTAGTGTAAGAGAGATGAGTTTACAATCTAGTATCAATGATATTTGAATAAAATTAATTCTAAAAAATTAATATTTATAAAAAATTTCAGTTTCAAAATCTTTCTTCATAAAAAAATGCAATGGGAATTTATCTGTTAGAGAGGGAATTATATTTTATAAGAATTATTTATTGGTCTCATCAAGTTATTAAATTGTACATGTGGTTGGAATAAGCTTCACTTCTTATTCAACTTGATTTTGTTGTTGTTCCATGCATAGATATTTGACTTCATTGATTATAGTATCCAGAGATTCCATTTGTTTTCTAACTTCTTCAAGCACTCTAAAATTATATTAATTTTTTTTCCTCAAAGACTCTTCCTTGAAAAGATCATCCATTTTTTGACCAACAGGACAAGTATAAAAAAAATCACTGTTAAAATATATCTTTGAACAAAGAAAATAAGGATATGTCATAAAATTCTATTTTTTGTCTTTTTTTTTAAATTTATTATTTTTTTGTGTTTTTTTTTGAAAAAAGTGTGTGAAGAATATTATATTCCATTAAAATGTTGAAAATTTGATCCACAAAAGTTGTTGTTTATCCCTAATTAATAAATTCTAATTTTCCCATGAATAAAATATATTACAACCCATAGTTTATCTCTTGAGGAGGTCACTCACACACATCGTTTTGGTATTATCACTTTTTATAAACTACGGTACACTAAATGAAATTATGAACCTAATATAGTGGGGGTTTATAAAAAATTAAAGTGATATATAAATACAAAAATGTAATGAAAAAATAAAAATAAAATGTAATAAAGTAAATAATAAGGGAGAGAAAAAGTGAAACTATTCTTTGGAGTTCAAAGTGATGCTTTCATTATTATCTCAAAATATTCTCATTATTTTATCAAATGTTTAGATTAAGAACTGTCATTCAAAACCCTATTATTTGAAATATAATTGACCTACATTGAGAACTCTACATACCAAATAAAATATAATGTACTGTGACTAGGATAAATCTTCACTAAAAATCACCAATTCAATTCTACTCCACTATATGTAATATTTAAAAGATAATGGATAGTAGAAAAGATAAACAGGTGGAAGAAGATGATATTAGGGAAAAAAATTAATGAGAACCATAATCATTTTAACTAATAATAAATTATTATAATAAAAAAATAAAAATAAATTTCATCATATTGAACTCAAATCATCACCTCCCCCCACCTCGATCAATAAATAGAGTTTGTTCTCTAAAATTATGGATATGAGAGAAGTGGTGGAGTTGGTGGTGCTCTAAAAACAACTACCATTGTAATTGTGATTACATTGTATATTCATGGTAATTGAATATAATATAACTTCTAATAATATCCTAATTTTATCTTTTTCATAACAGTGTATGTGATAATGTCCAAATTATGCATATTATGTTGAAAGTGCATAATAGTTCATCACTATGATGAGATACTTTAGATGTTGTTATAATATTCCTTAAACTCATGTTATATGGATAGATGATATTTTCTGAAGGGAAATAATATATAGGATATCATAGGTATGAGGATCATAAGACATTGAGACACCTTTCCATGGTGTTATCCCTTGGTAATATTCAATAAAGGAGGTTGTGAGAACAAATCTGTCAATAGTATTTCCACATGTTTCATGCATAATTGGATATTCCTATCCATGAACCTTTGTAATGATACTTTAAATATAAGATTATTATTAATATGTGTTAGGACTCACATGGTTATATTTATTTTGTAAACCATGATGATAATAATTCTTTAAAAAGTTTGGCATGTTGGATGCGTCTTGAGTGGAATAACATTAATGAATAATGAATGAGAGGATTTTTTCCATTATATTGGAAGTGAATATCTCAGTCCGTTTAATGTAATTGAACAATCATATTAAGTGAATGACCATGGTGGTTTATTTTTTTTATTTATAGAATGTAAAATAAATATATTAGAACATATAGATTGACGACACAAGCTATTCAACATGTTTAGGGAGAGATATTTGGAAAATGGGATTATATTACATGATAAGGTTTCATTAGAGGTTGAATGTCATTATGATATTAACTATTTTATCTGCTCTTTACTTGACATTTTTCTAGATGATAACATTATACTTTGTTCAGTTTAGCCTAATTCCAATGATAAAAGGTCTCATAGGGTCACACACTAAGTGTATCCAAGAAGCTTGGTTAATTATTTACGAGTTTAACAAGTATATTAGAATATTATTCTCAAGTATGAGGAATAATATTTAATCTATCTTATTGGTTGATCAAAATTATTTATTTATTGGTGTATAACATAGTTATATTAATTTATTTAATTGAATAAATAGATGTTATACTATTTTTGGTAAATAATGAGGAGGGCGAGCATACCGAGTTATGGTCCGATGAGAATGAACTATTATTTTAAATAAATATTAATTTATTTATTCAGAAAAAATAATATATAATTATTCCTCAAGTTATGCACATATAAATTAAATTATATTGTTATTATTATTATTTAGAAATAAGGTGTGAAAAGGGATAAGATAATATTAAATGTTCTTTGTTCAAATAATCTTGTAACTCAATTTCTATAAATACCAAACTATAGAATTCATATATAAGGCAATACAATGGGATTTACCTTAGAATTTTTGTGCACAAAATTTGGAATTCTAGATAAATATATCATCCCAGAGATATTATCAAGAACACTCTAGGTTCCATGAGAATTGGAATTCCACCTCCTCCCTCTTCAGTTATGATAGAACTAAGAGAATCCATAGGCCTCATTGGGATTATATAGGTTCACTCAACAATAAATGATGCAAGGTGTAGGGGAATCTGAACTAGCATCCGGATGACCCTATCACAATGTTAATATATTCTTGGTGCATGCATGGATCACTTCTAGAGGGAATATACCCATGATCCCTCACTCTCAATGATATTTTGAAAAAAAGGTTCAACCAAATTTGACAATGAAGAAAGAATTATAAGATAATATAATTATTGATTTATCTAAATTAATTATAATTACATGTGAGATCTTATATTTATGGATTTTGGGAATGCCATTGCATCCAATTATGGGGAGAAATTTGAAGAAATTAATGGAGAAGAATTGTTGGTCTTGGCTTGACTATTTCTGCTATGCCCCAGAACTTTCAAGTGGCATCAGAATAGTCACATGTTAATTTATACTTATTTATTTTCATTGATCATTTATTTCATTTTTTGTTTGATTCATTTCATGTTCATTCATTCTTAATACAATTATCATTAATATGATCATTCAACTTTATATAACCAATAACAGGTTATAGATCAATGAATAACAAGTTGACAAAATCTTTCAGGAGGTGCTAGTGTTTCTCTTGGTTGGAATTAATTAAACATCATATAGTTAAGTTCCCCGAATTCGATTGGGATGTGGGGTACATGGATTTCCACACAGACTCCACATGTAGTGAATTTAGCACATGATGCATGTTGACATGCCAAACTAGAACATGGATTTATAGATTATACATTATGTAGCTAGTGCACACACCATGAAGTCTATGAATTTTTGCAGCATGAATCATGGAATCTTCATGTTCAAAGATTCGTCTTGTATTTATCACATATTTCATGGGAATTATAACATCTCAACATGACACACCACTAAGACGGTATCTGGAACTATCACAAATGGACCCAAGCACATCTCCCCATACACTAGAGGTTTATAACGAGTAGTAAGCATGTAAAGGTGGTTTAGTAGAGAGACTATACCCTCATTATTAGAGATGCACAATGTTATAAAATATAAAAAATAATAGAAAATAGTGGAAGTAATAAATAAGTGAAAGACAAGAAGTGGAAGAATAAAATAATATCTGAATAAAAATAAAATTACCAATGCCAATTCAATATAATTATTCATGTAATTTCAAGTGTTAATACGAGGAACAAGTAGTAAAAAATAACAAAATAAAATAAAAACCCAATGGTAAACTCCTCGAGAATCCTGAGAAATAGACTAATCTTGTTCTTCCTAGCTCCCATGTACACAGCAAAACACAAGCAATAAATCCAAATACTTATGATCAAGAAGATCTACTTAGGTTCCAAACAACTCCCAATTAGGGTGTGAGATAATAATATCAGTAGGATGACACCCATGATGTCTAGTTCAATCTATCACATGATATATAATGTAAAATAGTGAGTAAGTATAATCATAAAAATAAAAACACTGCTTTGAATAAATAAAAAACAACCCAACCAGGTTCCTAAGGGCCACCTAGAAGCTATACTTTGGCACCCTACCAGGTATATATATCTATGGGTAGGCCCTCCGAAATTAGGATGGATCATCCAAATCAGTGGAAGATTCTCCAACCAAGGATAAACCACTCAAAATATACCATAAACATTCAACCTCTACCCTTAGCCTAACCAAAATATCACCCTTAGGAATAAATAGAATCTCACCCTCTGGTATCATGTGAATATGCATCTAGCCATCAAGAATATGATATAATCATATACTCTGTCCTAAGTCATTTATTACTAGTGCACCTATCTATCACACAGTATGAAAACATGTACCAAGATCTTTGGCTTCAACACCAATCATGAGTCCTTAGGCATCCCATAAAATCATAGACTCTACCCTTGGGCATCATGTACTAGTGCGTCTTTCCCTCAGGTGTTACATAAGAACATACATCAAGCCCTCAAGCATCCATATTAGACATGATTCACAACCATAAAAACTCCACATGCCAATTAGTATCAAACCCTCATGTATCAATCACATTGATATCACATAAGCTCAAAATCTAAGAGAGAAAAAAACCAAAACTATTATTTCAAACATACTAAATTTACCATCATTAGACACAGTGATAAATTTATAAAAAATTACCATCTATGAAACCAATTCATAAATTAATCCAAATTCCAATTTTTTATCATAATTATATCAAACCTGTTTAATTAATCATTTTACCTTAAGGTCATTAATATATTTATTAATTAAACATTTTATCCAAGGTGATTTAACCATAATAAATCACACAATTTATTATTATTCCAATTCAAAAGTCTAATCTGATAATCAAAAATTTATCCAATTTTTTATAGGGATTTAAAGCCAAACAGAATAAGTCTTAATAATGTCCAAGGCTGGAACACCAATTAAGTGTCTACAAGTCTGAGTCTCCACACCTAAAGACCTTGAGGGATCTAAGGGATGGTTTAAAATAAAAAATTATAATTTAATATGGATTATTAAATTTATTTGGTTGCAAATTACATGCCAGCACGATCAAATATATTGTATTTACTTTAAATAATTAAATCAGACAAAAAGGGATTTAGTTTATACCACCCACTTGTGGCACCAAGAGGTAAGTATAAATGGTAGAAGAATATATAAGACAGATTTTTATATTTGTAATTTAATACATGAGGAAAATTCCTCTCATGCATATCATTATCCAAGGACAAATCCATCAAGGAATTAAACTTCATTATAAGAATTTACTTATGCGTAAGAAAAAAGGCATGGCCTTACGATCCATTGGGGTCAATCCATTTAATTCAATTTGATTCATTTTATGAGAGGTTACCCTATCATTAATTATCCATTTCTTTTAAAACAACTCATTCAATTTACCAAAATATGGAAAATTCACTTACAAGGATAAATGGGTCAAAGATCAAGAAAAAATGTCATGGAAACAACTCAAATGCCCACTTGGGAAATTCCAAGTCCAAATGGACCAAACACCCATGGGGTGTCTTGGGTTTATTGAAACACATATGATATAAGGGTCACTTTATTTAAAATACAATTCAATAGCTAAACATTCATGTCAAGGCATAACATGCTATGTATCAAAAAGAGGGAACTCATTTTATAACTTCAATAAGGCCGAGTCTCAATATGCTATATACCAAAAATACATCAAGGTATAAAAGAAGAACCAAGGAAATAAGGTAGACAGGCATAAAATTCTACTCACTACTTTTTAGATTGAAGACAGTGCACCTCTGTTGGAGGGTTTTTTTATAAAATCATGACTTTTCTTATCAAGCAATCATTTATCACATTTAACACTTCTAGCAAGAATCAAACTCAATTCACATTTAATAGGAATTTAATCTAAAGACTTTACTTCATTAATTAACATCTAATAAAATCGAATTAAGTAATTAATTATCGAATTCTTTAAATTAAAGGGAAAAGGAATGAGACCCTACCTCAAAGAGAAACTAAATCCAATCCAAACACTTTGGCAATTGACAGTTTTACCGGCGACCACATGAAAATGATCCACAATTGTAGTCACATGCACTCATATATATATATATATATATATATATCCTTTGACCCAATGAACGTACTCCCCTCACCATGAGGAAATAAGTACATGGAATATATATATATATATATATATATATTCATACCTATGTATATGAGATCAATTATTCAAAGATAAACAAGACTATCCCAAACCGGTGACAGTGAGCCAAAACAGTCTGAACCACTTCACTTTCGTCAGAGGTTTCTAGAATATGCACAAATGGTTCCTAATGGACCCTTCACACAACCTAAAATCAAAAGAAAAACCAAAAAATCAGGTTAGACCAACCCTAGGGTTTAGGCTGCACCTCACCAGGCGACAGAGGGGAAAAAATAGTCCAAAGAGAGGGAGTATGAGAGAAGATGACCTTACCTAAAGGAATCTAAGGGAAAATGTGAAGAAATTCGAGTGAAATCATGTGAGAGAGGGAGTCATAGAGGAGTGGGGGTCGCACACTATAGGGGTCTCTAGGGGGGGGGGTGCGCAATGCTGGGAAGAGGGAGACCCTTTGGGGTTTCTTAAAAAATATAACTAACCTAATAATAATAATATTGATGATGATGATGATGATGACGATGATGATAATGATGATTATGATAATATACATAAATATAATAATAATAATAATAATAATAATAATAATAATAACAACAAAAACAATTATAATAATATCATCATTATTATTATAATAAAACTTTTTTTTATTTTTTTATTCCCCATTTATTTTCCTTTAATTCATTTTCTTTTTAATTTTATTTTAATTTAACTAATTTATTTAAAAAACACGCCGTAGAGTTCCAACTCTTGAAAAAGAATTTTGAAACTCAATTTAAAAAATGGTTTGTCTAGTAAATTCCAAAAGTTCAAATTCCATTGGATTTTTGTCCAGTTCAAAACATGGGATGTTACAAACTTCCCACCTTAGAACTTATCATCCCCGAGAATCCTTTGGGAACAAAAAAAATTTCAACCAAACTATAAGGGTCCTGAAGTCTCACTCAGATGGTCAAATCACATTTCCAAATTCCCAACACACCTCTAAGCATTGATATTTTAAGCAACACTTAATACATTAAGATCCTAGCCAACAATCATTTTTTTTCCAATCAAAATACTAAGATAGTGCTTATCTGAGTCTATTTAGATCGAGACATGACCTTGTCATCGTCTCTTGAAAGAACCAACTGGTGGTGCTCCCCACCATAGGTATCAAACTTTTTTAAAGGGGGAATCAATTCTGAGCCACAACACCTCCATTGTCAGAATTGCCTACGAAGCACACCTCAAGAATTCTAGTGATTCTAGGGCTTGATTTTGAAACGTTTTGATGGTTGATTACCCACTGACTTTATTTTTCCAGGTCAATCCATATCTTCATGAAAAGCCCTATCCAATATAAACTGCTCTCATCACACCTGATGATTTTCTAGAAATGGTCCTTCATTAACCGTTCCATTGAACAAGGGAGAAAACTAGTTGAGCCAATCTGGCCGACTATTCAAGAAGACACTTGGCTTATAAAGAAGGAGTTTTACAAACTAAGCTAGGATTCCTTCTTCCAAGGTATCTCACATTCACCATGAACACGACCCTCAAAGTGCATACCTAACTTTGAGTGACATTTCTTGATTTAAGCATCATCAAGATCGACAAAAAGTCTGGGGTAGACTCATATTGAAATGAATGGTGTAAGGAACTACCCCAAGTTAGTCCATACTCCATGTTTACAAGTGTGATGTTGGTACAAATCCAATACATCCACATCAAAACATTGTATGATCCTCGAGTGGCATCGACATGGTGCTCAAGTCAGAATAAACAACTAGTGTATAAGAGTTCATCCAAGGAATTAATACACAGGAATCTAAGGGCCACTCAATAATAACCAAGCCTCGATAAGAACCACATGTTCATCATGAAACATTGGAAGACCACTTAAACCACCTAATAACTTTTAAACTACAACATGGAATAAGATCAATGCTTTCTTAGTGTATCAAGGATGATGTCAAGAGAGGGGACATGATCATATCTCAAGGAATAGTACACTAAGAAGATTTTAAAGACTACTATAAAGAAAATGGCTGAACCAATACTGATCGAAACCTTAGATGAAACTCGGCTTCACTTTCCAATTTATTATTATTAAACAATCACCAAGCCTTTACTATCCAAGGCATCCTGTGATTGTTCAAGCTTAACCACCGAAGTCCACCCAATAAAAATGGTGTTTATAAAAGTTTTCATAAATCACCAACCACACCAACATCATGCCGCTGAGAAAGCACCAAAATGATTTAAATTTCAAAAGCCTCATAGGCACTTAAGAAAGCCCGACCATTCTCCAATGGTCCTCTTTGGTTGTGTTCCCCATACCTAGAAGGACATGTATTTAACAGAACTGACATAACAATCCCCACCTTAGGAGTGTCATAATAATTAAAAATAACATATATACTAGCCTCTTAAAGGAACACTAGGTCATAACATCCATAAATGCAAACATTTAAACAATTTTTACAAAAACCAAAACTAAACTGACTGGTGTGTCAAAACACTAGATTCTATGAAAATTTGTCTTGAGCATTGGGAAGAACATGATTATTTTTATTTCCCAAGTTATTATACCATAAAGATGACCCATGAACAAACTAAACAACACAAGTCTCAACAGTTACACTGAACTCAACTGGTTTATTATGTCATTTAGAAACCTAGTGGGGACTACGTATTCCAACGCATACTACCCTGAGATTATAGAAGAAAACAGAACATCCTGGATACTAATAATAGGTTTTACATCCTAGGAATTCAAGTATCGGATGTATTGAGGAAAATAATTTACCTAGATGATGACATACCAAGTCAACCATCACTGAAGAAAATAAAGGGTGAAGCAACCTACGAAGTGGTCAACCATACCCAAGTCATGTCTAACCAGTTGAAACTGAGCATTTCTCGATGCTCACACCCATAACGAGGATAAGGAAAACATGAACACCAGTCCAAAAAAGGGTTTAATTTAGAAATAAAGAGTCCTACTAAGGATAATGACACCCGAACAATTGAATGACACCAAAATGTTAGAAATATCACAGTACTAGCAAGACATTTAAACTCAAGGGTGATAACAACCACATGTTATACCCTTACGAGAACTTATGAATTGAATCTAAAAAAAAGTCAAACAAAATAAAAATTCACTAGGCATAAGAGACTACCATTTATGCAATTTCCCAAGATGGAGAAAGCCTACAGAAAACACCAATGGTTCCATTGTAAGGAAAATCAAAGAAACTTTAAAATACCATTACATGAGGGTTTAAACTAACAACACCACATAGGGTTCCATTTTAAATTCATTTAATTTATTCAAATTTTAATATTTAACCATTTAAAAGATTTAACTAACACATCAAGTAAAGGTAGGAAATTTTAAAAAAAATTCCTTTTTAAAACATTTTACACTTCTTGACATTAAATCATAATTAGGAAATTTATGAAAATAATTTTATTTTAACAAATAGGGTGACCTATGAGGGTCCAAAAAATACAACCTAGTTCATTATCATGCAACCCAATAGTATTTTCTTAACCATTGAATTTATAAACACGCATTAAGGGATATCTTATAAGAACCATTCCCCAAATAACCTACTTGGGTCCAATTGATAATTTATATGGTTAACTGGTTCATTTCAAATTAAATTTGATTAACCTTTAATCATATTTAAAACTCAAATATGGATCGAGTATATGGGTTACCTTTTCCCATTTATAAGGTCCCCATACACCTTACATTATAAAACTGGTCTCTCTCTAATCGCCATCAATTATATTTCACCCATTTAATCAATTAAATATCAAAATAATAATTTTATTACAAGCAGATAATATAGGGAAACATTCTATAAACATAGAAACATGGAATAACACTCTAGTCCCATAATCAAAACCAGTAAAAAACCTAAATATAAAACTATATGGCATGACATATACATGGAATTTGAATTCTCTATGTGCCTAATATGATGCATACAATGCTTAATACATTCCACACTAAGATAAGGGGAAAATATTGTAAATTACATAAATCAATAAGTAGTGAAAAAAATACACCAATCACTCAAGGTGAAATCATATCAACTGCAACATCGAACAATATGAATAGAAGTACCATAGATAACCACTTGGTCATTTTCCCATGGTTGGGGTGATTAGTCCTAGGGACATATATTCACCAAGAACTGAAACATTCCTAGTTTCCTATATACCATCCCAAGATAGTAAGACAAAGGAAAAATTTAAGCTCTGATACCACTTTGTAACACTACTACAAAACGGGGCAAGCAGAGCGCGCCACATTTATCAGCGCTAGTAAAAAAACGCTGATAAAGGGGGGGTCTTTATCAGCGCTTTTTTTAGCGCTGATAAAGACCCCCCCTTTATCAGTGCTTTTTATAAAAAGCACTGATAAAGGGAAAATTTAAAAAATATATATATTAATATATAAATCTATTAAGCTATTTATATTGATATAAATATAATATTTATTTTATAAATACGTTTTAGAAAGGATCTATGGAAATATAATATTAATTTATAAGATGTTTAGTAAAAGATGGTTATAAAATAAATTAAAAAATATTTTTAATTAGTAATTATGTAATTTTTACCAATTAATAGTCATTTAATGACACTTTTAATATAAAAAAAATAAAAAAATTAATGAAAGATCCAAAATAAGTTGAAAATGAAACCCAAACTTCAAACGGCCATAACTTTTGATTCGGGACTCCGTTTGAGCTCCACAGCATATCAAATCGAAGCCTGCGACGAGCTCTACAGTGCTATGGACTGGTGAAACCCATACAAGGTTGTTTCAAGGCCAAAAAAGGCCCAGAAGGCCTCCAAAACTGAGTTTTTCGTCGGGGTACCCTGGTTTTTCACCGTTCAAACAGCTATAACTTCTGATCCCGATGTCCGATAAACCTCTACCATATATCATATCGATGATCGTTTCATGTTCTTCGATTTGACTGATTGTGGAGCTGAAACGGACTCCTGGATTATAAGTTATGGTCCTTTTAACATTCAAACAACTATAACTTCCGATCCGGATGTCCATTTGGCCTGTACTGCATATCATATCGAAGATCGTTTCATGTTCTTCGATTTGACTGGTTGTGGAGTTGAAACGGACTTACGGATTAAAAGTTATCTTCGTTTTAACATTCTCATAGGATTTTCACCCCCTCATTTCTATGGATTCATTCATAACTATATATATATATATATATCTATGTATATATATATATATATCTCTGTTTGTGTGCGTGTATTGTATCTATGTATATATGTATGTATTTATTTATTTATTTAAAAACACACATAAAAACACATATTCTATAAATGTATTTGAAATTAACTTTATAAATATATATATTAATATACAAATAAATATACGGATAAAAAATTATATATATATATATATATTAATATACAAATATATATATATATATTAGTATAACTAAATAAATTTATTTTAATATGGATCTATATTAATATACGAATAAATATAACTATATATATATATATATATAACTAGATATATCATCAAATGGAGAACAAAACAAAATGGCTAAGTGGTAAAGTGGCAGCGCGTTAGGGTGGAGGTCCCATGTTCGAATTCCAGTGGCAGCAGGGTTGTGCGGGACGCGAGGGAGGTGGGGTGCAGCGTGCAGAGCGTGCGGGGGGAATGAGAGGGAGTGGGGTGCGGGTTGGGGGGACAAGCACTGATAAAAGAGAGGGGTCAAGCGCTGTGAAAAAACCCCTGACGAATTATATATATATTTTTATTTTTTCAATTTTTTAGACACCTTTTATCAGCGCTAAAAAAAGCGCTGATAAAGAACCCTTTTATCATCGCCTTTTTTAGCACTGATAAAAGTACCCTTTATCAGCGCTTTTTTTAGCGCTGATAAAAGGGACCCCCCTTTATCAGCTCCGCGCTTTACAGCGCTCAAAAAGCGCTGATAAAGGGGGTTTTTATCAGCGCTTTTTTTAGCGCTGATAAAAGCACCCTTTATCAGGGCTTTTTGAGCGCTGATAAAAGGGACCCCCCTTTATCAGCGCCGGGCTTTACAGCGCTCAAAAAGCGCTGATAAAGGGGGTTTTTAGCGCTGATAAAAGCGATTTTTGTAGTAGTGTAACATCCTAACCTGGCTCACGACTAATAAAGTAGCCGAAATGGTCTTTACATGTCCTCACACACATCTCCTCGTATGATAGAGTCTTATGACTATTTGCAAGGGTGTAAAGGTGATTTAGTGGGGATACTATACCCTTATTATCTAATATTCACAGTGGTATAAAATATACAAAATAACAGGAAATAGTGGAAGTAGTAAATAAGTGAAAGGAAAAAGTGAAAAAATAAAATAATACCTGAATAAAAATAAAATATCCAACACTAATTCCATATAATGATTCATGTAATGTAAAGTGTTACTATAAGTTATAATAAGAATAAAATAAAAAAAGAAAAGAAAAACCCAATGGTAAACTCCATGGGAATCCTGAGCAAGAGCCCAATCCTAGGCTTTATATCTCCCATGTACACTGCACAACACAAGTAATGAATCAAAAGAAATTTGAGAAAGAAGAAATATTCAGGTGCCAAATGGAAACCAGGAAGGGCGAGAGATAATAATCTCAGTAGGATGACACCCATGGTGTCTAGCCCAATATATTACTTGATATAGAATGTAAATCACTGAGTAGGTATAAGTAAAAAATTAACAAAATAAATAAACAACAACCCTAATAGGTTCCTAAGGGACATCTAGAGTCTATACCTACTTCAACACACTTCTTGGTATCTATGTCCATGGGTAGATCCTCCTACATCAGGATGGATCAACCAAATTAGTTGAAGATTCTCCTACTAAGGATGAATCACTCAGAATATACCATAAACATAGCACCTCTTCCCTTAGGCAAACCAAAATATCACCCTCAAGCATAACTAGAATCTCACCATCAGGCATCATGTGACTGTACATATAGCCCTTAGGCATCTGACATAATCATATTCTCTACCCTCAGGAATTTATTACTAGTATTACCAAGCCTCAAGCAGTACAGAAATGTGCGCCAATCCCTCAGGCATCAACACCAATCAGGATTCCTCAAACATCCTATATAATCATAAACTCTGCCCTTGGGCATCAAGTACCTGTGCACCTTACCCTCAGGTGGTACGGAAGAACATGAAAAAAGCCTTTAGGCATCCACATTATACATGAGTCACTTCCAGACAAACTCAATATGTCAATCAGTATCAAACCCTTAGGAATCAATCACATCAATATCACATAAGCTAGAAATCTAAGAAAGAAAAAACCACAACTCTAGTTTCAAACATAATAGATTTATCATAATAAGACATGATGACCAATTTATAAAAAATTACCATCTAACAAACCAATTAATTTCATTAATCCAAGTTCTTAATTATCATCATAAATATATCAAACCTGTTTAATTTATCATTCAACCCAAATGTCATTAATATATTAATTAATTAACCATTTTATCCAAGGTGATTCTACCATAATCAATAAACAGTTTATTATTATTCCAATTAAAAAGTATAAGCTAAAAATAAACAATTTATTCAGTTTATTATATGTATATAAAGTTAAACAAACAAAGTCTTAATAATTTCCAAGGCTTGCACACCAATTGGGTGGCCACATGTTTGATTCTCCATGCATATAGACCCATATGGATCCAAGGGATGATTTAAAATGAACAATTATAATTTAATAGGGATTATTCAATTTATTTAGTCACACATGGCATGCCAACACAATCAAATGTATTTCATATTCTTTAAATAATTAAATCATACAAAAATGGATTTAGTTTATACCACCCACTTATAGAAATATGCAGTAAGAAAAAAGTGTGGCATAGGGTATAAGACATATATTCATATTCATAATTTAATACATGAGTCAAAGTCCTCTCTTTCATATCATTATCCAAGGACAAATGCATTAAGGAATTACATTTCATTATTAGCATTTACATATGCACAATAAGAAAGGGAATTACCTTACCATCCCTTGGGGTCAATCCATTTAATACCATCTAATTCATTTTAAGAGAGGAAACCTTATCACAGATTAACCATTTATTTTCAAAAAACTCATTAAATTTACTAAAATATGTAAAATTCACTTACAAGGATCAACTGGTCAAAGATCAAGGAAAATGTCATAGCGACAACTCAAATGCCAACTCAGGAAATTCCAAGTCCAAAGGGACCAAACACCCATGGGGTGTCTTGGGTTCATTGAAACACAAATGAGATGAGGGCCTCTTCATTTAAAAGACTAGATAATAGATAAACCATCACATAAATAAAACATTCTATGTACCAAAAAGGGGAAACTCATTTCATAACTTCAATAAGGCCAAGTATCATCATGTTATATACAGAACATACATCAAGCTATAAAAGAAGAACCAAGGTAGTACAACAGGAAAGCATAAAATTATAATCACTACTTTTTAGATTCATTAAAGTGTAACTCTGTTGGATGGGTTTTATTATAAAATAATGACATTTCTTATCTAGAAATCATTTATCACACTTAACACTTATATCAAGAAGCATACTCAATTCACATTTAATATTCATTTAATCTAAAGACTTTACTAAATTAATTAAAATCTAATAAAACTGTATTAAGTAATTAATTAATGAATTCTTCAAATTAAAGGGAAATGGAGTGGGAACCTACCTCAAAGAGAAACCAAATCCAAGACAAACACTTTGGAACTTGATAGTTTTATCAGAAACCGCTCAAAAAAGATCCACACTTACACACATACACTTATATATATATATATATATATATATATATATATATATATATCCCTTAACTCAATGCACATATTCTCCTATATATGAAGTAATATGTACATGGAAGATATATATATATATATATATATATATATATATATATATCTATACACATACCTATTTATATGGGGGAAAGACTTAAAATACAAAGAAAGCTTACCCAAATTGACAACGGTGTGAGAAAACAATACGAACTGCTTCACTTTTGGCAGAAGTTTCTGGAATCCACATGAATGGGTCACGAGATACCCTTATCACAATCTAAAATCAAAAGGAAAACAAAAAAATTGGGTTACCCCAACCCTAGGGTTTTGATCTCACCTCACTGAGTGATGGAGAGGTAAAAATCGACCAAAACGAGGGAGGAGAAGAGAGCATACGACCTAACCTCAAGGAATTTAAGGGGATATGTAAAGAAATCTAGGTTAAATAACGTATGAGAGGGATCCACGGAAGAGGGGGGTTCGTGCACTATAGGTGTCTCAAAAGGGGGGCGCGCACGATGCTAGGAAGAAGGAGACCCTTTGGGGCATCTTTTAAAAAATACCTAATAATAATAATAACAACAATGATAATAATCATAAACATAATAATAATATAAATATTATTATTAAAACATTTATTTATTTTTTTATTCCCCATTTATTTTCATTTAATTGATTTTCCTTTTAATTTTAGTTTAATTAAATTAATTTCTTAAAAAAGCACATCGCAGAGTTACAATAATCAAAAAGCATTCCAAAGATTGGTTTAAAAAATGGCCCGTCTAGTAAATAAAAAAATTTCAAATTCCCTTGGATTTTTTCCAGTTTAAAACAAGGGATGTCACGGGACTGATAGCCAAGAAATATGATGATTAATACATACAATGTGTATTTGTTTCGCGCGGAATCCGGGGATGACCTCCTGGATGGGAGATTCAAACATTCCGATCGGTTTCTAACGGGTTTGTTCGTAGAACCGGAAACATCCAATGATTCCACATCCGTTTGGACCTACTTTCCAAAGGCAGGCGCTCATTAGCTTGTGGGCTAATGAGGCTTAGGAATTTGCATTGGTCGAGAGGATGGGAGGTCGGACTCATCACACATTTTTGAGGGGAATTATTGTCTACTCCGGGAATCTCTTTATATATTTAAGTTAAGTTCGTGAATCCTTATTACATTACCAAGTATAAAATGAGCTTTCCTTTAGTTTTAACAATCAATGATTAAATATGCAAGAAATTTAGAGAATCTTTTATATGTATTCGAGGTTCTTCATCAATATAGAATCATCTATATTTGTTTAGAGATTCTTGGTCAATGGTATCCTTCAAAACATTTATATAAAAGTCTCTTGGTCATTTTGATGACCAGGCTGGTTTTAAAGCCACTCAGTGGGGCACTTGAAGTTTATCGTCATTCAGAAGGACAGAGATTATTTCAATGTTGGGATCGAACCCATAAATGGGCTACCTACGTATCCTTTGTTTTGAAAAAGGAATCAGAACCCACGTAGTTCGAGGAATGGGATATGATGTTTTTATGATTGATGGCTCAAAGATGAATGTCATAATTACTTTTACACTCTAAGCTCACGTGAGTCATGCTCGATGTGAGAAACAAGAGGTATTGGTAAAATTTAGACAATTGTGCCATAAAAGATTCAATCATAAGAATTTGTTTTGGGGCTTATGTATAGATGACTGCCCAGATTTTAGGATTTACTTTTAGGGAGAAAATCCAAGAACAGGGTCCACAAAGTTATATGTGCTTCATGGAGATTTGAATACTCTAATCTTGGGGCTTACTCCTAAGGAGGATGCCCAAGTTAGGAGGGGACTTATGATTGGGTTTTATTCCTGAAAAGGAAACCCAAATCAAAGGTAATTTATGACTGGTTAAGAGAAATTTTAAGAGACTTGGGGCTTACTCCTAAGAAGGATACCCAAGATTTATGACTAGGATTTATTCCTGAGAAGGAAGCCTAGGTTAGGGGACTTGGGGCTTACTCCTGAAAAGGAAGCCCAAGGTTATGACTGAGTCTTATTCCTGAAAAGGAGACCCAGGTTAGGGATTAAGGTTTGGGGCCTACTCCTGAGGAGGATGCCCAAGATTAAAGGACTTGATTGGGGCTTATTCTTAAGAAAGATGCCCAAGTTAGGTTTTTATAACTGGGGATTTATTCCTGAAAAGAAGACCCAGGTTAGGATTCTCTCATCTTAAAGGATGAGGTTGAAATGAATGAACTCTCAATCTTTGGTGATATAAAGATGTTTAAATCACTAGGTTTTGAGAGATATTTCACAGAATTCCTTTCAGATAAGGATGTCAAATCAAGAAATCATGCCATAAATGGCTTTGAAGAGTATATTGAAGACTGAATCTTGAATAGGAAGGGTGAAATGGCTTAAGAGGGGTAAAAATGGGCAAGATGGGCACCCAAAAATATAGGGGCGCGCAAGTCCTGAAAGGCGCGCAAGTCCTGCGGTGGCGCGCAAGTATTGGTCGCGCAAGTATACTTGCGCGACATTAGGGGTACTTGCGCGATTTTCAACCAGAGTTGAAATAATTGAGCGACTCTTTATTAAACCCTTTACCATTCTCTTGAGGTTCTTCCAGAAGAGGGACGCGCAAGTTATATTGGAGGAATTAAGTCAGCGCGCAAGTGTTTGATAAGTTTCAACACTTAGGCCTTCCTTTTTCTCTTTAGATCTTCCGTTCTAGGTAAGAAATTACCTTAGAAGTGTTCCGGAAGCTTTGAGAAGAGACTTGGGCGTCGAGAGCTTCAATCCGTGTTTCTGGAAAAAGATCCTTCTCGAATGGGGGGCCCACAGGGTCTATTTATAGGCAAAAGAAGACCCCGGGCGGTTACTGGGCGGTTACCAGATATGTCGCGCAAGTCCCTTGCACGAACATGAGGAGTCGCGCAAGTATTGAGGCGGCGCGCAAGTGTACTTGCGCGACCAAGAGGGAACTTGCGCGACCTCTGGGCAATGTTCTCCTTGTTCATCCCTTTGTCGATTTTTGATGTTTCTTCAAAGGATTAATCACTTTGAGCTCAGATATTCCCTTTTCCGAACTTTAGATTCCGTGACGAAAGGAGCGTCAACAAAAGTCCCCCCTCAGAGTTGGATCCGGAGAGAAAATGAGGATTTGACTCTGAGGAAATCGAATCCCTCTAAAGGAAAAGGGAGGCGCGCAAGTTTTCAGTACGCACAGGGCGGCGCGCAAGTGTGCGTCGCGCAGGCCTTAATTGCTCTGGGTACGGCGCGCAGGTAGGCTTCCGAGCCTATAAATACACGGCCTCACCCCCGTACAAGTATCCGGATTTCCGGACATCATCCCTTTTCGAGCTCTCGCCGCGCAGGTCACCTAAGCCGCGCAAGTCTGCTCTGTTTTTCCTTGATGTCGCGCTCCTGTAAAGGTATTCGTACTTGCGCGGTTTATACTTGCGCGACGAAAACTAGCGCGGCACGTGAATACTTGCGCGCCATTTTGTAGACTTGCGCGCCTTAATGCCTTAGCCATTTTTTCAAATTTCTTCACAAAATTTATGAAAAATAAACCCATTTAAGAGTTATTTTATTCATCTTTTGTGCAGATTCAGTGGTTCCCAAGGGAATTGGAACGACTTATGAACTGGCTAGCAAGCGGATTGATGACATGATGAACATCATTGGCCCTGATTACTATGACATCTGCGACAGCACTCTTCCATATTTGGCTAAGTACTTGAAGAAATATCATCTTAATTTCCCACAGAGCATCTACCTGTCTCTATGTGGTCATGGTCACTTGCAAGGAGTCAATGTTCGAAATGCAAACAACTATACACCTGAAATGCAGCTGCGCTGCTACTCCTTCATTTCGGTTATGCTGTGCATTAAAAGCAACAACAATGGTGTGAACTTTCAAATTCTCCTTGCATGCCATTTCCTTGCAGATATGAAAATGGCAAACCCATGGGCTGAAATGTTTTCCACTACCGGTTGGTGGATAGAAGACAAACATGGTATTAGAGCAATATCTGAAAAGAGTACTCTCTTCAAATGGCTCTTTACTTCCAATGCTCCATTCTCAAATCCATGTATCCATCTTCCAAGTCTCTTGGACAGAAACAGAGTCACTGTTTGATTAGCAGAAAATTTTCTCAAACCGCACTCAAGAAAATCCTTTTACAATTGTTCCAAGAAGAGCTGGTATCACTGCATCTCCTTTTTGTTTCCAGTTGAATGAATGAATTCCAGGTGGTTGCTGATGAAGCTCGGGATTCCGTAAATCAAATGAAGTGTTATGTTTAAAGCCTCTTGTAATTCTTGAAAAAGAGAAGAGACTCCAATCTGTGGATGTCCTTCTAACTCTTGTGTATCAATGAAAAACACTTTCGTCTCCAATCATTTGTACCTGCATTCTTTCATTACCTGCTTCAAATTTACTTAAGCCAATGGGCCTAGTAATCATAGTTTGATTTTTACTAGGATTATTTACAAATAACCCTACAAACTTTGAATCTTTTAACTGCTCAATATTACCTAAATCATACAAAAAATGTATATTTAGTGAGCTGGAACTTGACTTTTATTCATAGTTACTCTGTCTTTTGTGTGGGCAGTTTAAAGTCATGCAAGCCGGACATAAAGGGGCTAATGTTTAAGGTCGAAATAGCTTTGACCGAAAAAAGGATTAAAAATGGATTCAATTCCTTGATAATTTATCTGAAAATAAATTACCATACTCAGGTATGAGAGAAAATATGTAAACTATGGCTTAAGAATATTTGAATCTGAGGAATGATATGAAAAAGAGCTAAAAGGCATTAGAAAAAGTAGTTTCCAAGAATGAAGTTACTATTATTTAACAAAACCCGTTAGGGGGTTGAAATATGCAAGGCCACCTATGGGCATTGGCTGCATAGTCAAATAAAATAGCATCTTTTGGCTGACAAGTCTGTTATGTGGACTGTTTATGCAAGGCCACCTATGGGCACGTGCTGCATAGTCAGGCAAAAGAACTCTCAGAAATTTACTTTCCTAGTGCTAAAAGCCAGTGAAAGTTTATGGAGATTCAAATTTTCTAAAGCATAGAGTTTGTTGTATGGAAAGAGGTACTTGAATATGGAAAGGATATTTCCGAACAAGAATATCGAAGAACTGAATGAATATCACTCCTACGAAGGTCTGACCCAAACGTAGGGAAGAAGAATAAACCATAGACTTGAATACTTTCAGATCATGAAAAAGGATATGGGACAAATATGTTAAGGATGGCTATTTTTGCGGATCCCTACATACTGTCGTTTAAGACAAATAAGGACAAAAGAGGCATTCTTCCCAAGAATGAAGTTACTATTATTTAACAAACCCGTTAGGGGGTTGAAAACATGCAGGGCCACCTATGGGCATTGGCTACATGGTCAAATAAATAGAATCTCTTGGCTGACAAGTCTGTTATGTGGACTGTTTATGCAAGGCCACCTATGGGCACGTGCTGCATAGTCAGGCAAAAGAATTCTCAGAAGTTTGACATTTTTGTGACTATAAGTCATGAAAAGGGTTATGAAGATCTGAAAATATTTAAGGTTAGGATTATAATACATAAAGATGGGTATTTTCCAATGTATATAGAGATACATAGGTCAATGAAAACCATAATCATGTTGTGGCTGGGTCCTGAATTGAAACTTGGACTTCACTACGTATCTTATAAGAATGAGAATCAAGCCATACGTAGTTCTTGAAATGCAGTTTAACGTCGTGCAGGACGAAAGTATGAGTTATCTTAGTTTAGGGTCATAGAATTCGGACCATAATAATGAATACACAGTGTGTGTTTTCATGAAGACTTTTCAGCCAAGGGACTGAAAGTGAAATTTGGTGTTAGGCCCAAAAGACTTGGGACTGGATTCGAGGGACACTCGAATGTTCCTACGTATCCCATAAGGATGGGAATCAAGTCCACGTAGTTCTAGATCTACCCTTTGTACAAATTTGGTTCGTACATGTGAAGGGTGAAAAGGGGACTTTAGTGCAATGATGGTTTTAACCTAAGATAAAAAGTTTAGGCATTACCATGTATGTACGTAGTCTTTTGAAAAAATGAAAACCATGATTGAAAAAAGAATCAATGTTAATAATGGTTCCTTCTCAAATGAGGAAATCAAAGAATATTGTAGTTTATTGTCGTACCGGACAAAAGTGTTGTATAGTTTAACGTCATATAACAAGGACGAAAGTGAATCAATGTAAAGATATTGATTCCAGGGGTGGTTTCACAAATCATCATCATATGAGATGGTGGTGAACCAATGTGAAGAGATTGTTTTTGGGCTTGAACCTTTGGGAGGTTGCCTACATACCCAGCCTGGAGGGCAAGGATCAAAGTCCGTGTAGTTCAATTAAAGAATGAATTAATGATCAAGTTGTTCTGGTGGACAATGATCTAAAAAATGTTGTTGGGACTTACACATGGTTAGTGGCCCAAAGGGAGTGTTATGGTTGATGTTCGCTCTAAGCTCACGTGAGTCATACTCGGTGTGAGAAACAAGAGGTAATAACAACCTTAACGATGCACAGTTTAATGTCATGTAGGACATATCAAGGACTTTCTGTACAGTTTAGCGTCATGTAGTTAGGACGATGGGGACAATACAGTTTAACGTCATATTGGACGAAAGGGGGATTGTGCAGTTTTAATGTCATGCTGGACTTTTGATGATTATATAGTTTAACGTCTTTCCGGACGTGAGGGACTTTTATACAGTTTAGCGTCATGTAGTTAGGACGTCACGGTTTAATGTCTTGCTGGACATATTTGCAAATAGTTTATGGTCGTATACATGGACCAGGAATGATGCAGTTTAAAGTCATACGGGACCATTGTTGTATAGTTTAACGTCATATAGCAAGGACGAACTGGTGCTGTACAGTTTAAAGTCATGTAGCTAGGACTAAGGTGAACCAATATGAGGATATCAGTTCTGGGGATTTTTTACAGTTTAATGTCATGCTGGACGATGAAAGCGCCACACAGTTTTAATGTCATGTTGCTAGGACAAAATATAGTTTAATGTCATCTCGGACATATACAGTTTAGTGTCATGTAGGACATATTAATAACCAATGTGACATTTTAACGTCATGTTGGACGATAAGGGAACTGACACAGTTTAACGTCATGTTGGACGATGAAAGTGCCACACAGTTTAATGTCATGTTGCTAGGACACAATATAGTTTAATGTCATCTCGGACAAAATATAGGAACTTCTATACAGTTTATTGTCATGTAAGACAAAATCAGGGACTATGCAGTTTAAAGTCTTGTAGTTAGGACTATTGGTGCTGCACAGTTTAGTGTCATGTTGCAGGGACATAAGTGCAAATAGTTTAAGGTCATATGCATGGACCGTACAGTTTATCGTCATGCTGGACGTATTATAGTTTAATGTCATCCCGGATAGAATATGTGACACAGTTTAATGTCATGTTGGACGAAGTTGTAGTTTAAGGTCATACTGGACCATGGTGTAGTTTAAGGTCATACCGGACCTTTTCTGTGTGAACCAATTGTAAGTCTTGGTTCTGGGAACAATATTTTGTGTTTATACAAAATACTTCTTCAGAAATCTGGCATTAGTTGGAGTCGTGATGTGTTCTCCATCCATTGAAATCAGAGAATACGCTCCATTGGAGTAGACCTTATGTACTGAATAAGGTCCTTCCCATTTTGGTTCAAGCTTGGGAGGCTTCTTTCCTGGTATCATTGGTGTTCTGAAAACCAATACCAATTCTCCCTGAATGAATGAACTAAGACAAACTTTTTTGTTAAAAGCTCGTGCTATTCGATTCTGATAGATTTCCAAGTGGTGCAAAGTGCACAATCTTTTCTCATCTAACTGTTCCAATTCATTCAACCGCTTTTGGGATTGCTCATCTGTTGATAACTGATCACAAATGGCTATTCTGAGTGAGGGCAATTGAACTTCAATTGGCAAGACTGCTTCCGTTCCATATACCAATGAATATGGAGTAGACCGCGTTGCATTGCGAGTGGTAGTCCGATAAGCCCATAAAGCATGATAGAGTTTATCAGGCCATGACCTCTTATCTTTATCCACCATCTTTTGCAGTATATTTGAAAGAGTCTTGTTGAAGGCCTCTATCTGGCCATTAGCCGCTGCATGATATCGAGATGAATGGTTGGACTTAATGTTGTATTCTTGATACAATCTCTTTACCTCAGAAGAACAGAAGTTGGTGCCGTTGTCTGTCAATATGGTATGAGGGACACCAAATCTAGTAATGATGTTAGACTTGATGAAGCTAACAATGCATTTAGAACTGACTTCTTTGAGAGGTACTGCCTCTGCCCATTTGGAAAAGAAATCAGTAGCAGTAAGAATGTACTTAAACTGCTTGGCCGTAGCTGAAGGGTAAGGTCCTACCACATCCATTCCCCATGTGGAAAATGGCCATGATTATTTAGCTGTATGAAGCAACTCTGGAGGTTGATGAATGAAATTGGCATATACTTGGCATGAATGACACTTCTTTGTGAAATTAACACAATCTTGTATCATTGAAGGCTAGAAGTATCCAAGTCTTTGAATTTGATCAGACAATCTATGTCCAGACTGGTGGGCACCACAGACTCCTGCATGCACTTCTTTTATGACAGCCATTGTCTCTTCACCATCAATACATCTGAAGAGAACTCCATCAAAACCATGTTTGTAGAGAATTTTCTCGAGGTGGTTTGGACCATCATAAAGAGTAAAATTGACCACACGTCGCCGAATTTGTTCTCTCTCGGCTCTATCAGGTGGAAGTGTTCCATTTTGAAGGTATTCCCTGATAGGTGACATCCATCCTGTAGTATGACCATATGGTTCAGGAATGGGACTAATTTCATTAATTTCCTCTGTTCTGACTTGAACATAAGGTGAAATTGCACGATGGTGGGCAATACCGATGGTTGTCTCGTCCCGATTTGGATCTGCTAAAGCTGTGGCTATATTAGCCAGTGCATCAGCTTGAGAATTTTGTGATCTTGGGACATAAGAAAATGTCGGTTCTGAAGGGAATCCCGACATTAACTCTCTGACGTAATCATACAAAGGGATTAATTCTTCTTTTCTGATGGCATAATCCCCATTGACTTGTTTGATTACCAGGTCTGAATCACCTTTCACCTTTAAGTGATTCACTTGTGCTTGAAGTGCTAACTCCAAGCCTGCAATGAGAGCTTGGTATTCAGCTTCATTATTGGTACCACCTTCCCACAACAAAAAGGAATAAGGTAACACTGCCTTATTTGGAGAAATGAGCACAATTACTAAACCAACTTTGTTGAATTTAGGATTTTCCATTTTCTTCCCTGTTGGACTTCTAGAAGCACCATCAAAATACATTTCCCATGTTTGAGGATTCTCTTGAATAGAAAAAACTTCCTCATCAGGGAGTTCGATATCTGAATACGTGTCTTCCACTGAAGGGTGTTCAGCCAGGAAATCAGCCAGAGCTTGGCCCTTAATTGCCTTTTGAGACACATACTGAATGTCGAACTGCTGTAGAATAACCGCCCACCTTGCCAGACGTCCTGTAAGCATTGGACGACTAAGGATGAATTTGAGTGGATTATTACGAGATACCAATTGGACCTCGTGATGTTGCAGGTAGTGTCTCAGTTTCTGAACTGCAAAGATTAATGCTAGGCAGCACTTTTCAATACTCGAATACCGGGTTTCTGCTTCAAGCATAGTTCTACTGAGATAGTAGAGACTATTTTCATTCCCAGCATCATTCTTTTGAGCGAGAAAGGCACCCAATGATCGCTCTAAAGCTGTCACATAGAGGATAAGAGGTCTACCCTCAACAGGTGGCATGAGTACTGGTGGACTTAAGAGGTATTTCTTGAGAACATCAAATGCTTCTTGACATTCTTTAGTCCACTGGTAAGTGACTCCTTTCTTCAATAATTTGGTAAAAGGTAAACTTTTGCCTGCCAAATTGGCGATGAAACGCCGAATATAGGCTAAGTGTCCTTGAAGTCCTCTTAATTCTTTCAAATTATGAGGAGGTGACATACCAAGGATTGATTTGGTCTTCTCAGGATCGACTTCAATACCACGATGGCGTACAACAAAGCCGAGGAATTTTCCTGAGGTTACCCCAAAAGCACATTTTAAGGGGTTCATCTTCAAATTATGTTGTCGAAGTTTGTGGAATATGATTTCCAAATCAGCCAAGTGATCAAAACATTGTTTGGATTTAACCACCAAATCATCTACATAGCATTCAACAAATTTCCCTAGAAAAGGTTTGAAGATACGATGCATGGCGCGTTGATATGTTGCACCTGCATTCTTTAAACCAAAGGGCATCACCCGGTAACAAAACACACCTTGAGGAGCTCTGAAGGCCGTATATTCCTCATCTTCTGGGGCCATTCGGATCTGATTATATCCAGAATATCCATCCATGAAAGAAAGTACTTCATAGCCAGCCATCGCATCAATTAAGAGTTCTGTAATCGGAACTGGAAAATCATCTTTGGGACAATACCGATTAAGATCTCTGAAATCGATGCAAACCCTAATTTGTCCGTTCTTTTTCGTTACTGGGATAATATTAGCCAACCACTTGGGATATTGAACTTCTCTGACGAAGTTAGCTTTGATAAGCTTATCCACTTCAGCCTCGATTTTGGAAGCATAGGTTGGGTGTGTTCTTCTCGCGGCTTGCTTGAATCCTCGATGTTCTTTTGGCAAACCCAAATGATGGGTGGAAACATCAGGATCAAGGCCAGGCATCTCTGTATAATTCCAAGCAAAAATATCTTTATTTTGCTTTAGAAAAGAAATATACATCTCTTGTTCTTCAAGGGTCATGGCCGCACTAATTAAAGTGGGGCGTGGATCTTTCTCTGTACCCAGATTTACTTCTCTGAGTTCATCCACAGTGGTAGAGATACCCTCTTCAAATGCTGGAGGAGCATCTCTAAGATCTTCCTCTTCCTCTTCATCATGTGTTATATCTTCCGTTTCTACTTGAAAAGTAGATGAAAAAACGAAATTCTCATGATCATAAGAGATGTCAAAATTTTCACATTTTGAAGAAGAAGCTTCCATTTCCGACCCTATTGATGAAAAAGGGTCTTCTTTGGGAAATAAAGAGGAGATGATGGATTGAGAATCGACATCAACATTCACCTCTGGTGTTGCTATAACTTCTTCTGGCCTGATTAGCGAAGTATAGACTTGTTGGATTTCAGCAGACGAAATGAAAACGTCACCACTTATGCTTTCATCACTGCTTGGTAAGTTACCAATTTCTCCCATGTTGTCTGGCTCGATTGCCGTAATTGACATTATGGATCTTTCCATAAGAGTATTTTGATTTGGGCCTATTTTTTCAATTTGACTGATAGGTAACACATAATCTGTACTCACATGTGAAAATGGATTTATTGGAATTTTTTCCAAACCATATGGAGCATTAACTTTGGTAATTTCCTTCATTGTAGATTTTTCTCTTCCCTTCATGTGATAAAATTCCGCCTCAATGTATTGAGACTCACATGTTTTGAACGGGGCCTTATCACCATACAATGTTCCAACTTGACCATCGAAATAGTATTTGAGACATTGATGGTATGATGACGGAATAGCTGCATGCTGATGTAACCAGGGTCTTCCAAGCAAGATATTGAAAGCTGAGTCTTGATCAACAATCATGAAATCTGAATTGGAAACAAGATCTCCAAACTGAGTTCTGAGCATAACTTCTCCCAGTGGTTCTTGTTCATTTTTATCATATCCTTGCAACATCATGGTAGAAGGAGATAAATCAGATTCCGTGAGGCCCAATCGACGAAGTGTGCGAATGGGCATGAGGTTGACTCCTGAACCATTGTCAATAAAAGCTCTTCGAACATCTATACCATTGACTTTTCCAGATAGGTACAAAGGTTTTATGTGCCCATGCACAACATCATCTTCATCTTTATCAGTAAAAGATATCACTGCATGGAATTATGCAGGATTATTCTCTATGTGATAAATTTCAGCTGCAGTAATTTCAGCTTCAAACTCCTGAGGACTTGACAAAGCTTCGATGAGTGCTTCCCGAAGATCTTTTGATAGATTCAAAGCATCCAAAATTGATAATTTGGCTGGTACTTGGGCCAAGTGTTTCAATATATCATACTTTTGATCTAGAGTCCTGCGTTTCCCAGTAGGAATATGCGGTTTAGCAGGTACCTTGGAAGCAGATGCTTTGGAAGCTGATGCATCTTGTATTGAAGTTGGCAACATCTTTGGTTTTGGAAAATTAGACTGATTAGATCCATTTACTTGCTGAGATAAAGAAGATGGAACATTTAATCGGTCTTCCAAAATAACTGTGCCGAAGCTGAGTTGACCATTGGCAGAAGAACTTGCTTGTTCATTTTGAGCTCGCTGAAGGGCTCTACCACGAGTTTCTGCTGCATATACAGTGCTAGCAGGGGTAGAATTAGAGTAGTGGCTTCGGAAAGATCCACGTCTTCCCCTATATCCTGAACCTCTAGAACTTCCTCGGGTTCCTTTATTTGATACAGGGAATTCAGGCTCATCAAGACTGGAATATGAATCTGTTAATTGAATCATATTAACAGAACCAAAGATCAATTCTTCGTCTGATAAAGACTCTGCCAAGTTAGCCTGTTTAGGCTGTGCCGTTTGGTGGGACGGTGCCCGTGGCTTTGAAGTAGATGGCATGAAATCTGCCAGAGTCAAAGACAATTTAGGCTTTGATACATACTCATCTTCTCCTGATTCCTCTTTCTTCTTTGAATTGCGCTGCCCTTTTGAGGATTTGTCCTTTGATGGAGGCTTTACTGCAGCTTTTGTAGGAGACACAGTTGGCTTCTTCAATTGTGTTCGCAAAATGGAATGGGTCCGATTGATTGTCTTTCTGACCATCCAATCATCATATTTTCTCGCAGTTTTGCTTTTGACTTCCTGCCACTCGCCTCCTTCCTCTGGATCTGTAGCGGTAATACACACTACATGAGCTGAAGAACCCTTCAATTTAACTTGTCCCAAGTCAACCATCTTTTGTAGGAGGTCTTTAAAGACAAAACACTCCTGAATGGGATGTCCCAACATTTGATGAAAGGGACAATAATTGGGACGGTCTTCATCTCCTTCCTTGTTTGGTCTCTTCGGCACTGGTAATTGAACCAAATTATTTTCCAGAGCTGAAATGAAGTAACCAGGAACTTGCTCACTTCGGAAAGAGTATGTTTTACTCTTCATATCCTCAAATTGTTTTCATCGTTGATCTTTTTGATCATTTGGACGAAACAGCCTTTGTTGTTGGCGTTCAGGAGGTGGAGCCCTTCGAGAAGATGAAGGTTTTGAAGTAGAAATAGGTACATGTGCCTGTTTAAGCATAACTGTAGCAGTTTCTGCTTTACCCATTCTTCTTCCTGGAGCTGATGGAATTACACGAGATTTAACCTTAGCCTGCATAAGGGAATCTTCAATCTGTTGAGCGATTGAAGTAAGGTCTCGAAACCCTCCTGTGTATTTCATAGGGATCAATGGCGTGCGTAATTCGTCACGCAAATTTGCCACACAGATTGGCAACAATTCCTCCTGAGGGAGTGATAAACTCAAGGAATACATTAATCCCTTCCAACGAGCAATGAAATCAGAGACTCTTTCATTCTCCCTTTGCTTGCAGTTTGTAAGATCGAAAACTGTCGTTTTTGGCAAAGTTGAGCTGAACTGAAGAAGGAATTTTTGACGAAGATCCTCCCATCCGATGACTGACCGGGATTTCAAGCTTGTATACCAGACAAAATCTGGTCCTTGCAAGGTTCGCACGAAGCATCTGAGTTTCACTACTTCTTGTTGCTCTGGAGTTCCCATCATAGGATCACAACAAGACACGTAATGCGTCAAATGTTGTTCAGGGTCACCTGATCCATTGAAAGTATGGAAAATAGGGTTTCCAAAACTGGATGGAGGAGAAATTGAATCTACCCATTCAGGGTAAACTTTCTTTTCAGGTTGAACTTGCGCCCGTTTCCCTTCCATAGTTTCTAACCGAGCTGTTAATGACTCAATAGTAGTTATTAACTTTTGAGAAATGTCAGGTTGAACTTGGTTTTGGGTAGGTGCAATGAATGGAGCTTGGACAGCCGTGGAGGTTGGTGCTGCAACTAATGGTAGTGCTGCCAACCGTTGTTGCGTTTGACCCGTAGGATTAGACCTCTGTGGGTGTACTGATAAAGGAGGATATTCCTGATCCATCTCAGTAGTTACAACAAATTCCTTCGGCTGTCGGACTTCAGCATTCTTAAGAAGAAGACTACTCTGAAGTAGTTCTGCATTCAACCTTCTTAATTCTTTCATTTCTTCCTCCTGTTGTGCAAACCTTTGCTCTAATGAGAGCGATTGACCTCCTTCAGAGGAAGGGTGATAAGTAACCTGATTCTTTCCTTTCCCCTTATTGGATCCTTTTCGGAGAGGGGGAAGTGGGTTACTTGAAGGAATACCCAGATTTTGGGTAAGCCTTTGATTACGTGTGCGCACACCTTCTTCATTTAGGTCTGTGTGCGCAACTTCTTGAGCAGGAACCTCTTCATCTGATCCCTCTGATTGAGCCTCATCTGGTGAATCAGCAGCAACGGCAGTGATGAAATTAATGGATGCATATTTCATGGAATCCTTTCTATCAGCATTTCTGTGATATTGTCTCCTTTTATGTCCATGATAAGGCATGGCATTCCGTTGACTTGATCCCTCGGGAATTTCTTGGAGAACCGTCACTTGGAGAGAATCTCCTGACATCTTGGCTCTTCGTTCCTCTTGAGGCTTATTCCCTAATCGAGAGAATACTGACTTTCTCTGAGGGAGGGATTGAAGATTTGAAAAAGTCCCCAGTCCGGTGGACTGGGGGTGTTCTTGTTTCTTCCGCTCAACTCCTCGAATCCCATTCGTTGATTCTGAGGGTTGGGTTAGAGAAGTCCCCAGTCTGGCAAGCTGGGGTGTCTCTTGACATGCTATGTCTGAGATCTTTTTAAAATCTCTCTTGATCTTGCGAATCTTAGTTCGGAAATTAGGTGGATGCATTAAACTGTATCCACTTTTATCACCTGGTTCAACAGACCGTTGGATGATTTCCGAAACTTCTGTCATTTGATGACGTGTTTGCTCCAGACGAGAGGCTTGCGCAATATTCTCGCCTGCTTGATGTAGGAGCAATTCAACAACCTGTTCTCTATATACTTGATTTTGAGAGGAACTAGTTGAAGCTTGATCTCGAGCAAGATTTTGATTATGAACAAAGCCCATTGACTGTGGCCGGCCATGGGCAATAACATTGCATGAGACCATTTTCGGCGGGCTTTGCTGACCGGAAAGCACTGTGAAATGTAGTGCTCCGTGAATACCCCATCCTTTGATATGAACATTAGATGGAGCATTGGAAATTAACTGACGCAATCTTCTTAGTGCGCCAAGGCATGAACGTTGAAGGGTTCTCTGTTGCTTTTCAGCCTTCGGATACCGAGAGACTGATAGAGATGCCAAATCAATCTGGCGTTGTAACCCTTCTATTATCTTAAGATGATTTTCATATTCATCGTAAGATAATACCTTCTTCTTTAATTGACAAAGAGTTTTCCATATGTTAAGACGAATATCATGGATTCCATCATCCGTCAACATCTTTGGAATGTCATACTGTGAATCAGCCAAAGGCCAAAACATGACTGGTACTTCACCTTTTGCCAGTTTTTTCCTCATGTTCAGCATTTCCTCTTTATCATTAAATGAAGATTCTTCTACCTGTTTGGACCAGAGTTGGTGTTTCCTTGTTGCTTCATCGGATTCAACAAGATTGGTAGAGGAATCACTATTCATGCTGGAAGATGAATGACCCAGGGAAGGTTCGGAGAATAACCTGAACCCCAAGCTATCTTCTGATGGAGAAAGAGTTTCACCTGCCGATAGTAAAACTTCAGACATGACTGGTTTTACGTTTGCAAGTGCCTCGAGATAGGAGGGCTTTCTCGTCACTACATTGCCTTCTGAAGAATTTTCGAGACAATGTGAATCACTACTACGGAGAGGACTTTCGCAGCGAAGTTCATCACCATGAGGAGGACCTTCATGATGGGTTACAGCAAAAGATGAGATCTCTTGCTCCTTGGTCTTCTGACCACACAGAGGGTTCCTGTGGTTCTCATCTGAAGAAGAAACTTCAAGATTGACCGAATTTTCATGAAGCAAGTCTTCATGAGGAATTGTCTGTTGAAGACCTTCGGGATTAATGTTCCTGTTATTGGGAAATGAGGGAGTAGAATCTTGAATTTCGACAGATAAATGTATGAGGGCTTCAAGAACTCCAGCATCGAGCAAGGCCTTGTTGCAGATTGGCCTTTGATCTCCTGACTGTGCTGGGCGGATCTTTTTCTTAGATGCCTTCTTACTCGCTTTAGAAATCACTTGATGATGAAAGTGATTGCTCTGAGCAGGTGTATGTGCCTGATCAGGAAAGATGGTCAGGTTAGGCTGACGATCATCGCTCAAATCAGGTGTATGTGCCTGACTTGGTTGTCCATATGATATGGGGGAGTAGGCCCCACAACCCTCTTGGACTGGAACAGATGTGTGTGTCTGTTCCGGAGTGAATTGTTGATGTGTCACTCCACTGCTAGGGATAGATTTATGTTTCTGTCCCTGAGATGATGCTGAAGCTGTTATGATATCCTGGCAAGCATCCAGAATATGAGCAGGAATTTGCTTCTGCTCTTTCACCATTGACAAAATATGTTTGGTGACTTCAGCCGCCGGAACAGGGATATACGTCCATTCCGGGCTTGGAGTAGGTGTATGTGCCTGCTCCTGTCCTCCTTTTCCTGTTAGTGAATCCTGACAGTACTCAAGTGTGGAGGCAGAGAGTTTAGTCTGTCTCCTGTTTGTCGTCGGGGCTTTCCGACTGACTTCTCCGTGCGCTACCAAACGAGACTGTTGGTAGGCTTGATTAGTATTAGCAGGTGTATGTGCCTGCTGATTACACTTCGCCAAACGCGGTTGACGAGATCCACCATATATAGTCAGACGAGCCTGCTGACTAACTGCTGATGTATAAGCAGGTGTATGCTCCTGCCTATGGTACTCCGCCGGAATTGCCTGGCGGGATCGGCTTGATGCTGCCAGACGAGTCTGCTGGACAGTGGGATTAAAACGGGCAGGTGTGTATGCCTGCTCGTTGTTTGCCACCAAGTTAGGTTGGTGGACTTCTCCGGAGATGGCAGGGATGACAACCTGCCTATTGTTAACCGGATTCCGTCTCTGGCGATTCATCTTGCCTGCTCGGGTTCGAGGAACCTGAGCTGAACGCCTGGAGTCGGTACCCTCATCATGTTGAGGGCGCACTACCGCACGAGTCTGGCGGCGATTGTTGATGGGAGCCCTTGAGAAGGACTCCTGTCTATTTGAATTAAGGTCCTGCGGGACCTGCTCATTCACTTCCTCGGAGTAAGGGAGTGAATGGAAATTGCGTTCCGGGGATAACGACCCGAAATGGTTGGAGACGGTAGTCAGCACCGTCTGCTTCTTGATTGCTGGTCGCCGTTGTCCGGACGACCAGGTAGAATTGTTAACTTGGAGGGCTTGACGAGCGGCCTCCAGAGTTGGGATAGTACCGTTGCGACGGTACTCCTTAACCAGTGCATTAGAAACACAGCGTTGAAGACGCTGAGTTGGTGATGTCATCCTCAGAGCGGATGACGTTCCAGCAGGAGTAGCAGTATTGGTTTTCACGGCAGCAGACCTCACAGTAGAGGTGTTCCCAGCAGCAGTATTCACAGGGGTGAATTTAAGGAAATCCATTTTTTGTAGAAGATCTTGAAAAAAGAGTGCCTATTCCATGTAACAGACATAATCAAGATGAATCCGTCTACTGCATCTTTTGGATGATCATATGTCAATGATTGCCTTGTTGGCCCAAAGGGCCTAACAGATAAGAAGAACATCACTTTAACTTGGTTAAGGATTCACGTCGGGTTCACCATTTTTGTTTCGCGCGGAATCCGGGGATGACCTCCTGGACGGGAGATTCAAACATTCCGATCGGTTTCTAACGGGTTTGTTCGTAGAACCGGAAACATCCAATGATTCCACATCCGTTTGGACCTACTTTCCAAAGGCAGGCGCTCATTAGCTTGTGGGCTAATGAGGCTTAGGAATTTGCATTGGTCGAGAGGATGGGAGGTCGGACTCATCACACCTTTTTGAGGGGAATTATTGTCTACTCCGGGACTCTCTTTATATATTTAAGTTAAGTTCGTGAATCCTTATTACATTACCAAGTATAAAATGAGCTTTCCTTTAGTTTTAACAATCAATGATTAAATATGCAAGAAATTTAGAGAATCTTTTATATGTATTCGAGGTTCTTCATCAATATAGAATCATCTATATTTGTTTAGAGATTCTTGGTCAATGGTATCCTTCAAAACATTTATATAAAAGTCTCTTGGTCATTTTGATGACCAGGCTGGTTTTAAAGCCACTCAGTGGGGCACTTGAAGTTTATCGTCATTCAGAAGGACAGAGATTATTTCAATGTTGGGATCGAACCCATAAATGGGCTACCTACGTATCCTTTGTTTTGAAAAAGGAATCAGAACCCACGTAGTTCGAGGAATGGGATATGATGTTTTTATGATTGATGGCTCAAAGATGAATGTCATAATTACTTTTACACTCTAAGCTCACGTGAGTCATGCTCGGTGTGAGAAACAAGAGGTATTGGTAAAATTTAGACAATTGTGCCATAAAAGATGCAATCATAAGAATTTGTTTTGGGGCTTATGTATAGATGACTGCCCAGATTTTAGGATTTACTTTTAGGGAGAAAATCCAAGAATAGGGTCCACAAAGTTATATGTGCTTCATGGAGATTTGAATACTCTAATCTTGGGGCTTACTCCTAAGGAGGATGCCCAAGTTAGGAGGGGACTTATGATTGGGTTTTATTCCTGAAAAGGAAACCCAAATCAAAGGTAATTTATGACTAGTTAAGAGAAATTTTAAGAGACTTGGGGCTTACTCCTAAGAAGGATACCCAAGATTTATGACTAGGATTTATTCCTGAGAAGGAAGCCTAGGTTAGGGGACTTGGGGATTACTCCTGAAAAGGAAGCCCAAGGTTATGACTGAGTCTTATTCCTGAAAAGGAGACCCAGGTTAGGGATTAAGGTTTGGGGTCTACTCCTGAGGAGGATGCCCAAGATTAAAGGACTTGATTGGGGCTTATTCTTAAGAAAGATGCCCAAGTTAGGTTTTTATAACTGGGGATTTATTCCTGAAAAGGAGACCCAGGTTAGGATTCTCTCATCTTAAAGGATGAGGTTGAAATGAATGAACTCTCAATCTTTGGTGATATAAAGATGTTTAAATCACTAGGTTTTGAGAGATATTTCACAGAATTCCTTTCAGATAAGGATGTCAAATCAAGAAATCATGCCATAAATGGCTTTGAAGAGTATCTTGAAGACTGAATCTTGAATAGGAAGGGTGAAATGGCTTAAGAGGGGTAAAAATGGGCAAGATGGGCACCCAAAAAGATAGGGGCACGCAAGTCCTGAAAGGCGCGCAAGTCCTGCGGTGGCGCGCAAGTATTGGTCGCGCAAGTATACTTGCGCGACATTAGGGGTACTTGCGCGATTTTCAACTAGAGTTGAAATACTTGAGCGACTCTTTATTAAACCCTTTACCATTCTCTTGAGGTTCTTCCAGAAGAGGGACGCGCAAGTTATATTGGAGGAATTAAGTCGGCGCGCAAGTGTTTGATAAGTTTCAACACTTAGGCCTTCCTTTTTCTCTTTAGATCTTCCGTTCTAGGTAAGAAATTACCTTAGAAGTGTTCCGGAAGCTTTGAGAAGAGACTTGGGCGTCGGGAGCTTCAATCCGTGTTTCTGGAAAAAGATCCTTCTCGAATGGGGGGCCCACAGGGTCTATTTATAGGCAAAAGAAGACCCCGGGCGGTTACTGGGCGGTTACCAGATATGTCGCGCAAGTCCCTTGCACGAACATGAGGAGTCGCGCAAGTATTGAGGCGGCGCGCAAGTGTACTTGCGCGACCAAGAGGGAACTTGCGCGACCTCTGGGCAATGTTCTCCTTGTTCATCCCTTTGTCGATTTTTGATGTTTCTTCAAAGGATTAATCACTTTGAGCTCAGATATTCCCTTTTCCGAACTTTAGATTCCGTGACGAAAGGAGCGTCAATAGTATTCAAAACTTACAATGGGGTAATCATGTAATTAATACATATATGGTGTATTTAATACAAATGAAGCAGTGGTTAATTAATTAATTCACATACTGAGTAGCACACATGATGTAAAATTAGTTCAAATTTGATGTAAAATTTACTTAACACGTGGTGTATTTAATTCAAATTCATTTTAATTAATTAATTCTCATATAATATAATTAATTATCACATTATTTAATTAATTAAAATGTGTTTTATTTTAATAAACATGAAGGGTATTTAACCCATGCAATGAAATTAATTTATTTGTATGGAAAAAAAATTAATTGTAGCATTAAACCAATCTACATGCTGTGTGAAAATTGTTTAAATAATATTAAATTCCTAATTAATTTTTTGTTAAATTAAGAAATATATTTCATAGTGCCTCTAAGTACACATATTGTACTTATTAATGGTAGATGGACTTCCAGGATAGTTTAAATGATTTATTGAGATAAAAAAATTAATTAATTAATAAATAAATTAATTAAATTAATTTGGATAATTTTTGCTTAATAATATTAATGAATTGAACTAAATTCTAGCTACTCTGAAAATGTATATTCATTGCTTTTTGTCAATGATAATGATCCAAGAATGAACTATGTATGAATGATTACTTTTAATTTAATTTATTTCATGGTTTTTGAAATTATTATTATTAAATTAAAATGATGGCTTGTGTGTCATCCCCTTATCATTATTATTTATAGACCCACATACATGTAGATTATTTCATATAACCCCGTTTAACCCATCCTTATGTTCCCCTAACTTATTTGCGAGTAAATATATATGTAATTGATGGATATCATAGGTGAGTGGAGGCAATTCATGTTTAGTGTTGAGGTGAAACTAATCAAGGAAACACTTAAGTGAAAAAGTGGAATGCTACATCCTAAGCCCATAACTAGCTCTAGTTGGGTTTTCCCTAGAGTCTACGGTTGGTTTATCATCAGCTAAATAAACCAATTATTAGGTAATTTTCATGATCACACCACTTAATTTATTTATTTATTTTAGTTGCATGGTTAATTATTTATTTTGAATTTATAGGAATCACATTAAATAATTGAATTAATAAACAAGAAAGATAAAATTAAATAAACCAAATTATGTGTAAATTTTATCCAGACTTTGTTAATCACTTAAGTAAGATATGCTTAATATTAAAAATCTTGTAGTTCTATAAAATTGGATTATTTTACACATAATATAAAAGATAAGGCCCCTTAAATAAAATATTTATTCAGCAGAGCCTTCCATTTCTTGATTTATAATTGTACTAATAGTTTCAATGTACTTAACTAACCATCTTTAGAAAGATTTAAAATAATGGGGAGTTATAAAGAATGTTTTGGGTTGAATTAACCACATTTCTATCATATTTTTCTAGCCCTATATAGGCATGGTATAAATTTTGAGGTAAGTGTTGAGGAAATCCAAGTATATGATTTCAGGATTGGAGATTCAAGTCAATAGATCAAGGATCTGCAAGTCAGTAGTTAAAAAAGACTTTCTTATCAAATACCTTCAATTAGTTTAACTAACCCTTATTGGGTTATGAGATGGAAAATACAGATTCTTTCTACTAGATTATTGATGCAAAAAGATAATTTGAGTTTAATGGTGGGGGATATTGAGACTTGAAAAATAGCGGGAGAATAATAATTAATTTTTTACACCACACTTTTGGTAATGAAGGAAATTACTAAAATTTTCTCTATTTTTTGTAAAAAAATCACTCATTGTTGACATTATCATATAGATTTATACTTGTAAATGAAAACCTTATCACCAAAACCAATTTCAAAGAATGATAAAAATTCATTATTAGTATACTACACCAATAATGAAAATTCTATGTGCTAGAAACCCCAATTCCTGAGCCACCGGCTAATGTGGATAGTGAAGAGGAGTTATCTCTCTATGAAAAACACATGGACAATGTAGTAGATGCCTAGTGTTTGTTGATATTGGCTCTTTCTAGTGATCACTAGAAGTTTTATGAATTTATGGATGCAATTAGCATGTTGTATTGTATCAAAGATCTTTACTAGGAGAAAGTGAGACCAGAGAGATTTGAGGTCTCCAAGTCACTATTCACATGCAAGTTTGTAGAATTGGTGTCAGTTGGTCCTCATGTAGTCAATATGACTTAATACATAGATCAATTGACATACTAGGATTTAATCTACCTGATGAGTTCCACATAGATCTCATTTAGGCCTCACTAACTTATAGATTCTCCAATTTAATTGTTAATTATAATATGAGAAATGCTGAGAAGTCCCTTATGAATCTCTTCATTCGTATTTTCTAAGTTTAAAAGGACATGGGGACTAAAAAATATATGATCCTTATGGTGAGTAAATTAAATTTCATGTAAAATATTATGAAGAATCACTTTATATATAAGGAATATGAGTTGGAACCTTCCAATAATAGGAATATCTAAATATAGACAAAGGAACAAAACACAATCTATTTTTCATGTGGAAATATCGACCAGTGGAAGAAGAACTATACTTAGAAGAAGAAATGGTAAGATTTAGGTATATTTTTTATTGAGTGAAACTTATTCTTATCTGCCAATTTATTATTAGATACTATATTTGGTGCTAAAATATGTATCTAAATATAGGAACCAAGTAGATTCAAGGAGGTTTCTAGAGGAGGGGTGGATCTTTGAGGTGCCAATGGAGCTTTTTTGGCTACCATGGATATTAGATATTACCACCTCATACTACTAAAATGAATTATCTTGGTTTTAATAATATTTATTATGTTCTTAATGTTACCAAGAACATCATATCAATTTCTTGTCTTCATATGACTGGTTTTGTTTTCATGTTTGAAAAAAATAAATGTTATTTTAATAAAGGAAAAATTTGTTATGGTATGAGAAAAAATTAATAATGGACTTTATATATTAGATTACGAAATCCATGTATTGAAAGATGATAAGGAATTATGTTTACATGACTCCTTTATAACCCAAATGTGGAATCACCATCTTGGTCATGTAAACTAGAAGCTCTTGAAAAATCTATATCAATAAGGGTATTTAGAATCTTTTGTGCTAGAACCACTTGAAATATGTGTTTCTTTTTGACAGGGAAAGATTAATAGACCATATTTTAGTGTTTTATGTGAAAGGGATACAAATATTCTATAATTGGTATATACTGATGTGTATAGACCATTTTTAGGGGAATCTAGAGGTTGATACTCAAACTTTATTACCTTTTTTGATGATTTTAATATATATTGATTCATCTACATAATGATGCACAATACATAGAGAAATTCAAGGACTTCAAAAATGAAGTAGAGAATCATCTTGAAAAAAAGTTAAATAATCTTCGATTGGATCAAGGTGGAGAATATCTAAGCCAAGATTTTATCAAAATTTTAATGGAATGTGGGATCATATCCCAAATCAATCCTCCTAATACACCATAATAGAATAGTGAAAGTGAAAAGAGTAACCATACCTTGTTGTACATGGTGTGTTAAATGATGAGTCACACTAATCATATATTATCCTTTTGGGGATATGAATTATAGACGGTGATGTACACACTAAACCAAGTATAAACTAAAGAGACATGTGATATACTATACTAGTTATTGTATGGAAATAAGTCTTTATAGTCAAACTTACATGTATGGGGTTACAAGGTGTTTGTTAAGGCCACTTTAGGAAAAAAATATCACCTTATGGAATGAAGTGTATGTTTATAGGTTACCATAAGGAAAAAGGGTTATTACCTATACATACCATCATACAAAAAGGATATAGTGGCTCAAAAGTCTATATTCCTTGAGGGGGAGTACATAATCAAGAAGGATAGTGGGATAAAGAATGGATTTTATGAAATATAAGCTAAAGATACATATGGTTTGGTAGTGGAAAAAATTATAAAAAACAAAATGGAAGAACATGTTATTGAAGCACATGTACTAAATAGGATCACCCAAGATATTAGAGAACTAGTATGTTATGGTTTTCTTATCACCAAGGATGGTGACTCATTATTACTAGAAAATGATGATCTTATTTTATATAAGGGCTCAATAAATATATTAGAATCTATAAGATGAAAAGAATCCATGATTTCTATGATGGATTCCTTGTATCAGAACCAATCTTGGGTTTTATCCAGTCTTACAGTTGAGGTAAATCCCATTAGGTGAAAATGGGTATTCAAGAGAAATATATACATGGAATATAATGTGAGTAACTATAAAGTGAGGCTAGTGGATAAAGGGTTTAAAAAACATCAATACATTGACTATGATGAATTCCTTTCCCTAGTTTCTATCTTTAAGTCCATCATAATTCCACTTACTATAAAAAACTTCCATGACTATGAGATTTAGAAGTTGGATATCAAAAAAACATTCCGTAATGGGAACCTTCATGAATATATTTATATGACACAACTAGAAGGGTTTGTGATTCCAATTAATTCTAAAAGGGTATTAAAGTTTCAAAAATTCATTTATAGAATAAAGAAGGAATCCATGTCATGGAATATTCATTTTGACAAAGCCATATGAGAGTTTGATTTCACAAATAATAAATATGATCTATGTATCCATCAATGATTTAGTGGGAGTGTGATAATTTTCCCAATAGTATATGTCGATGACATATTACTTTTTTGGAAATGTGGCACCAACCTTAAATTCAGTTAAGGACTGGTTGAAAAAGTGTTTATACATGAAGGGATTAGGTGAAGTGATCCACATCCTCTGGATCCAGATTATTGGGAATAGATCTAAGAGGTTTCTTAAACCAAGTCAGTGTACACACATTGACCATACAATGAGTAGATTCATTATAGAACAATTCAAGAGGATATTGGTTACAGTGTCACTTGGTGTTCATATCTCCAAGTGAATGTGTCCTTAGAAAAAATATGGAGAAGATAGAGAGAATTCAGAGGGCCCCTTTCTCACTTGAGAAAGGATCTATTATGTATTCCTTGTTATGTACTAGTCTTGATGTTTATTATACTTTATGAATGGAAAGAAGGTATCAAGAAGATCTAATAGAAAAATATTTGTATATTTTTAAGATTATCATAAAGTATTTGAGACATACTAAGGATATATTATTGAAATATAGAGGAGACGTGGAGCTTGTCATTAGGGTATACACATAATATAGTTTCTAAATTGATCAATATTACATGAGACCACAATAATGATATGTCTTCACACTCAATTAATGAGTCGTAAGATGTATGATCTCAAAGAAGCCATTTTGGCTCATTTTACAGTAGAGTTTGAGTATATTATGACTTATGATGTAGCTAAGAAGTAGTTTGTATTCAAAATTTTATCCAGGAGCTTAGTGTAGTTCCTAGACTTACATACCCTATCATAATATATTGTGATAATACAATAGTAGTGGATATCACAAAGGATCTAATGACTCACTAAAGGATGAATCACATACTCTAAAATTTTCATCTCTTGTGGGATTTTTATCAATGAGGTGAAGTTTCGATAAGTAGAGTATCCATGAAAGAGAACATGGAATAACCCTTTAATAAATCCTTATCTCAATAGAATCAGGAATATCATGTGATAGATAGTGAGCTTAAAATTATCAGTATTTGGATTAAGTACAAGTGGGAGTCTGTTGGAGTTGGTGGTTCCCTAAAACCAACTTACCTTATACTTTTGATTATATTTTATATTCAAGGTGATTAAATATAGTATAATTTCTTATTATATCTTAATTTTATTCTTTGTGATAGTGTATGTGATAATTTACAAAGGATACATGTTTCATTGAAAGTGTATAATAGTTCCCCGCTAGGATGAGATACTTTAGATGCTATGACAATATTACTTAAACCTATGTTTTATTACTGGATGATATAGTTTAATATGGTGCATATGATATAGGCTATCAGGGGTATGTGACTCATTATACATTGGTACAAATTCTCATGGTTTTTCCCTTGCTAATCTGTAATAAATAAGGTTATTAGAATGGAAACATCAATAAGAATTACACATATTTCATGGTTCATTAGATATTATTATCCGTGAACCTATATAATGACCATTTGAATCTAATATTAATATTAATGTGTGCCGTGAATCATGCGTTTAGATGTATTTCATAAACCATGATGATAACAGTTCAAGGTGAAATTGGATATGTTGGGTACGTCACTTGTGTATAACCTTAATGAATAATGAGGGAGAATTTTTTTCCCTTACATTGAAAGTGAATATATCAGGACCTTTGATGGAATAAAACAATTGGATTAAGTTAATTTACATGGGGTTTTACTAGTGTGTTTAGTTCTGGAAAGTAAAATAAAGAGAGCCAAACCTATAGGTTGATGACATAAGCTTTGTAACCTATTTGATGAGAGATATTGAGACAAAGAGATTATATTACACGATAAGGGTTTATAGGAGGTTTAATTTCATTGCAACATTAACACTATTATCTATGGGTTCCTTGGAATGTTGATAGATGATAATATTTTAATTTAGGTGGTTTATCCTAATGTCCCTAAGAAAAGGTCCCAGGGGGTCACACAATACATGTATTCAAGAACCCTAGTTAAAATCTACATGAGTTTAAAAAATATATTATAATATTATTCGATCATGTTTATTGATTGATCATGAGTATTTACTTATCGATGTATAACAAAGTTATATTAATTTATTTAATTAAATAAATATATGTTATCTTTGTTCTAAAAATAATGAGGAGGATGATTGGACCGAGTTATAGTCCAGTTACAATGGAATATTATTTTGAGTAAATATTAATTTATTTATTTGGGAAATTTAATATTTAATTATTCCAAAAATTATATGTGTGTTATGTAAATAATAGTAATAATAATATTATTATTTTAACATGGGGAATGCTAAGGGATAAGAGAATATTAAAGGGGATTTTTGAAAATAATATTCAAACTCTAGATCTATAAATACATTACTATAGAATAATTTAAATGGTAATATAATGGGGTTTTTCTAAGAATTATTGTGCACTAGATTTGACATTATATATAATTATCTCATCCTATAGACATTCTCAAGAATTATCTAAGTTCCATGAGCATTGGTGATCCTCCTCCTTCCTCTCTCATTGTGAGAGAGCCAAAAAAATCTAACATGCCCCATTGGGATTCTAAAGGTATGATAAAAAATTAATGATGCACGGAATAGGGATATACACACTAGTATCCAAAGAACCCTATCAGAATGTTTATATATTATTAGTGCACATGTGGATCACCTTTATAGGGAATCTACCCTTGATTCCCCACTCACAATTATGGTTCAACAAGAAGGGTCAACCGAATTTGAAAAATTATTGATCAATCTAACTTAATTATAAATTAAATGAAAGATCCCATCATGATGGATTTTGAGAACTCTATTATATCTTTTCATGAGGAGAAATCCAAATAAGTTTATGGAAAAATCTTATTGGTCTTAGGCCTGACCGCTTCCTATGTTCCCCAAAACCTTGAAGAAGTAAGGTAGGAAAAACACACAAGATAAAAGTGAAATAAAGAGAGGAATAGAAAGATAATATATGTTAAAAAATTATAAATATACTACCAAAACAAATTTAACCCCTCCATAGATACTAAAAATGACTAACGTCTTTGAAGTGAAGTGGGGATACAAATTTATAGGCAAGAGGGGTGGACGAATCCCCTCTAATTCTATCCTCTAAAAGTTAGAAAAGTTTTATACCATTAAATGGAATAATATAGGAATTTGTTATTATATGAGATTTTTAGAATATTTATTATGTTTTCTCCCACAATATTTAATCTTCATTGGAAATTTTTCTCCAATGTTATAAATGAGTTATTATAAAAAAAAATTTCTAGCTTGCTAGCTTGTTTGAATACCAATCTTCTGGTTTCCTATGAATTAATGGTCTTGAAAAATACTAAATATCAATTTTCAACATTTAATTAAAATTTCCCTGTAACTATTATCTATCCTCTTGTAAAATTTGAGTTCATTTTGACTAATACTTTATGATTTATGGGCCCATCAACAAAATTCATAAAAAATGTGCACATATTTATAGGCATCATTTGTATAATTCATCTGGGACATCTATAGATGGATTCAACTTTAGGCATAGTAAAATGAAATGAATAAAAATGAACATGTAAGACTTTAAAAAATTTTTTTCACAATTTTTATTAGTTTAGAAACAAGTTATTCTATAAATACAAAAATGAATAAAAATAAAAAATTAATACATTTTCACAATAAAGTACAAATTATTCCTGAATCATAAAAATGTGAAAATCACCCTTAAAATAAAAAATTTATGGGATTAAAGCACTGAATTAAAGAATAAAATGTATAAATATATGAGTTTCATAAAAAAATTATTTTGATATTTCTAAAATATCTTCAATAAGTACAATTAATGAGAAATATTAACCAATAATAAAAGGCATATATTTAGTAGTTTATATTTACTATAAACATATACTAGATAAATCTTGACATTTGAATTGGGTATCTTCCACTAAATTTATAATGTTAAAAGTTACAAAAATTAATTAATGGTATCAAAGTAAAATCTATTAAATTTTGAAATAAATACAAGTTTTTAGAACATTATGAAAATTTTAAGAACATGGGATATCACAGACAACGATATAGAAATATTATCATGAACTAGTCCTATTAAGACTTCTTCCCGATTTAGTGGTGGAATCAAGTGTGACGCCAAAAAACCTCCTCGAATATATTATGCGTTAATTAATAACAAAAAATTTATACTCATAAAATATAAAACATTACCCTTTAATATAATCTTATAAAATTCACACCACTATAAAAAAATAACAAATGAAAACACTGTTATGTAGTCAATGTATCATCTTAAATAAAAACTTTTATGTGTTAAATGTCACAAAACATTAAAGGAATCTCAAATAATTTTAATTATCATAATAAAAAAAATGATAAAATCTTAAATAAACCTATAATTATAATAAAATTTAAGACACAAAACTCATACACTAAATAGACATCCACATTCCTAAGCTAATGTTTCCCAAAACAACCTCTAACCCAATATCATAAATCTGAAAACAACACATATAAAGTAAGGGTGAACATATAAATATAATATATAGGATCCATCCATAGTCCCCCATGTTTCTGTGTGAAAGTAATACCAATATAATTTTGAATAATATAGATAATATAAAATAATCATCATAATAAAATAACCAACCCATAGAACCAAGCTTACCAAACAAATTGTGTCAACTCATACTCGACATAAACATATGACTACACACACATACATCAAAAGTCCCCCCACAAGATGACTCTTTCCGATTCTTCAGCATGGGTCTCAAACTCTTAAAAGTTGTATCCATATAAAATATTAAAAAACCATATCAACTATATCATCCAATAATTATCACCATCACACTATTGACACCATCACATCATTCATATCATCACAACATGGGGTAGGGGAGAGAAAAATTCATCAACCAACCAATATTCTCTTACTAAATTGATGGTGAATATTGGTTTTATAGTTAATGGAATATCATATTATATACCATCAATTAAATAAAAAAATAAAAAATATTATTCCCTCATAAAATATAATTCCATAAAATAGATTCTATTAAATATTTATATAAATTCACCACATTTACAAACTGATCTCTATCATACAAAACATCTTTAAAACATTTTATTATCATCATCAACTAATAAAAATATCAACAACTTCCATAAATATTAACATCATAATATTTATTATTTTAATATATATATATATATATATATATATATAATTTTAGAGGCTCAAAATTTCTAAATGTCTACTTTGGGATTTTTAATGGGCGTTTCATGATCCTTGAGAATTAAAAATATGAAATGACAAGTTAGATGACATCTAAAGTGAATTTTGATGATATAATTATATATAGAATTATCTGTTTTCATTAAGTATCAGGTTTGATGAATATATATATATATTGTTGAAAGACGTTGGTGGGGGTTTTATAGATTTTCAAATGATTTGCTTCATAGGTAAGAAGATCATGCTAACTAACCATGAATCTTGGTTTTACAGGCAATGGATTTTACATGATCTGATAAATAGGAAGGGGATATTATATATTTTCCCATGAATTATTGGTTTATGGTGAAGAGATTCCCATATCCCTCTATATGATTTGGGAGACTGTGTAAATTGAACATGCATGTTAAACAAAGTTACATGATTTTATTTTAAAAACCACATGAAGCCCCCATTTGACTCCCATAACACCCTTGGATGATTGAGAAAAACAATTGAGATGTTTTGGGGAGACTTAAAATGTTTTAAATTATATAATATTAGATTTATTTTTTGGATTCAATGGATAAAACCTTCGATCAATGGTTGGTGGAATCTCTATATCATGTTTCCAAAGATCTCTCTCTTTTATTTCTCTCTCATAGATCTATGTTTTAGTGGATTAAATATATTATGATTGAGTATTAAAATTTTATTTGAATTATTTTACTATATATTTTAGAGGATCATTTCATTAATTTTGATCATACAAATATGAAAATCTGGGTATGGTAAATCTTTATTTTAAAGAGATGAATTACGAATGACAAATCAAAAGAAGGGATTCTAAATTCTCTTTTATATGTGTTAGTGGAATCTAATTGTTTAGTTGAGGTGGTAATAGTAAAATTATATATATTGTCATGACCCGTCCCAGTGGGGCCCGAGCCAAAACTCCCCAAGCCCGCCTCTAATAGGCCAGGGGCTGGTGACTAGCACCGAGTAGGCATGATACTAACATGGGAGGCATTGCCTATAAAACTGTACACACACACACACACATCTCCAAGCCCAAAAAGATGAAAAGTAAAAACTACTAAAAAGGAAAATATGCATGTATACACTAAAACCCAACCACAGAGTACGACAGGAAAGTAAAGTTCAAGAAAGTAAAACCCTGGGCCAAAAGTACAATCCCACTAAAAAGAGAGTCCGTAAAAAAGTCCAACCTGTAAGAAAGGTGCTTGGACTAAAGTCTGTAGCCGTAGGAACACACCTCGGCCTGTCTGATCTCACTGAGTACCTTCTGGTCTTGGTTAACCTAGAATCCTATCAAAGGCTCGCTCGTCTGCACAAGACACGACACGTGTGGGCAATGCTCGTGCATGGGTGAGTATAACAATACCCAGTAGGACACCCCAAAACCACAAAGTAAATACAACAAGGGAAAATAAGACAAAGGAAAGATACAGTCATCTCTACACAGTATATGTCTACCGAACATATAATAAGAATATCCAGATATACTCATGCATGATTGACAATCGTGAAAACCAGGACTAAGATCCAGTTCGAAGATTCCACTAAGAACGTAACAAGGAGAACACACTCCTAGGTCTTGGGAGAGAGAGATATGAAGTACTCATTCCAGGAGAACACACTCCAAAAGTACCTTTAGAACTCGATGCTCAGATGAGGATCACATCCAAGTCATGGGGTGATTCCGAAAACTCAGTCTGAGCTAATCTGCTAAGCAGAGGATCAGCGCCCGGGTAAAGTTGGTCACTTCGATACCAAGAACTCTACCTAGGGTTCCAGGAATGAATAGAGGATATCTAAGTCTCATAGAGGGGATACCAACAACTCTATTCAGGATGTTCTTCTGAAGGGATCATACTCTCGTGTAAAGGAAATGATACCAGAACCTTCAAGGAAAAGACTAAGGGTACAAACCCTAAGAAAACTAGTCCAAGTCACAGAAAGAAACTGGCTCTAGCCCTGAATAATTTATTAAACGACGTGTAGTATGGTTACATGCCATGTTCCTTGACCCCGGGTACTACCCGTGTAAACAACCCATGTCATCCATTAAAGCTGTGTAAAACTCAACTACATGGCGTGTAGAAAAGTACACACCGTGTTCCTAACTCCGGGTACTGCCTGTGTAAACGGCCCGTGTCATTTGGATTGTTAGATAGAAAGTAACTACACGACATGTAGAAGCATCACACACCATGTTTGAGCACCTAGGGCTCGCTCCGTGTACGCTGTCCATGTGCCCGTACACGACCTCTATCCGTGTCCATGTCGCCTGCCCGTGTACCAGTACACGGGGTTTCCCGTGTATCTGGTCGGGTCTGGCCAGGGAAGGGGTATACACGCCGTGTCCTTGGCCGTGTACCCTACCCGTGTCTATGTACTTTGAGAGTACACACCAGGTAGTCCCGCTAACGAACAAACGCCGTGTAGCCTATACTACACGACGTGTAGTCGGGAAAATTCCAGAACCGTCGTCTTCCTCCTCGCGCCTCGGCCGATTCTCCGGATCTTGATCCAACTGTCTGATCATCACGAAACTATGGATTTGGGGTCATCCCACCCCTACGAAACCGATTCCGTTGGTTTCGAGATTCCGATCGGCCTTGATAACGCATCATGATCCGTCTGCACGAAAACGCTCGAAGAATAGGAATTTCCGAACCACATCGATTTTTCCGCCACCGTCGCCGTCGCACCTCTGCTAGGTCGCCTCAATGTTGGACCTTTAATTTCAGATCATTGTGCCAACAAACGAGTGGGCAACGATCGATATCCTCTAAGAACGTATAGAACGCACACTAAGAATGTGTAGGAATCGGGAGAGAAAAACAAAACAATCGAGAGGGATGAACCTCGATCGATGTTCGTGTCAATCCTGGTTCGTCACCATTAGAAGGTTGAAAGAAAACCAAATTAATTTCAAGAATAAAATCCCCACGATTCCCGCAAAAGCCCATCCCACAAGAATGATCGATCCGCGGGATAATATATTCATGGATTAGTACGCATTCATCATGGGAATCAAAAATGGGGAAGAAATTCACAAACAAACATCCTACCTGGATTCTGAGGCGTTCATTGGCGATGATCCGGTTTCCGCGTGTCATCTCCGGCGAAAATCTTCAAGAACGTCACCGCCGCGTCGGGAGGTCTTCTCCAGATCTCTCTAGAGGATATCAGAGTTAGGGGTATTGTAACCCTGACCCTCCCTGCAGAATCTCTATTTAAAAGAATATAATATTTCATTTCAACAAGGATTTAAATAAAATATTTTAATAAAATATTTTATTACTGTTACGTCCAAAAACCAGAATGCACTACCGACCTACGACGGTCGAAGTTAGGTCTCACCTAAGGTAAAAACGCTCTTCCAAACGTAACGGTGCCCTTATATTTCTGATCCGAGCACCCGTTCGGATGTTATTCCAATTTTTCTGGAAAACCACATGCGCACGTAATTTAATTATTAAATTAAATTCAAACATTTGTTCCGGGCTCACCGGGCCTCAGAACTGCACGACGTCTCAGATCCTGGTCTCGAATTAATTCCCATATAATATTAAAATAATACATGGAAAAATCCTGAACATTACATCACACGCAACTTAGGTATTTTACATCCCCTAAAAGCCAAAACAAGGGCTACTCAAAAAGATGTGGGTACTGCACACAAATCTGAACCTCCCGCTCCCACGTGCTCTCTTGGAGATTCCCGTGATACCACTAGACACACACCAAGGGAATTGATCTCCCATGAAGGATCTTCTTTTTCCGATCCTCGATCTCCACTAGGTACTCTACAAAGGTCGCTCCATCATCGATGTCCAGCTCGCCCAAGTCGATAATGTGCGATGGATTGTGCACGTACCTCTGTAGCTGCGACACATAGAAGACGTTGTGTACCCGGTACATATGAGGAGGTAGAGCCAAGCGATACGCTGCCTTGAAAACTCTACTCATAATCCGAGAAGGTCCAACGAACCTCGGAGATAGCTTGCCGCCTTGGCCAAATCTCTGCAATCCTCGTCGAGGTGAGACCCGAAGGAACACATAGTCTCCCTCCTCGAACTCCAAGGGCCTCCACCTCCTATCGGCATATGATTTCTGCCGACTCTATGCAGTCTTCATCTACTCCTGGATGACCTGCACCTTCTCTGTAGTAGCTCTCACCATCTCTGGGCCCATGAGTGCTGACTCTATCGGGTCAGTCCAGCAAAGTGGTGACCTACAAGGTCGCCCGTATAGAGCCTCGAATGGTTCCATACCAACAGTGAAATGATAAATGTTGTTGTAAGAAAATTACACTAGTGGTAGGTGAGCCTCCTAGCTACGACCGAAGTCAATTATGCAATCTTGAAGCATATCCTCTAGAACCTGGATGGTCCACTCCGTCTGACCATCAGTCTGAGGATGAAACGCTATGCTCAAGCATAACTGAGTCCCAAAAGCTTCCTAAAATTCCTTCCACAATCGGAATGTGAAACAAGAATCATGATCTGAAATGATCATGGATGGTACTCCATGAAGTCAAACTATCTCCTGCATGTAGAGGCATCCCAAGATCTTTACTGAACTCTGCTCCCATATGGCTAGGAAGTGGGATGACTTGGTGAGTCGATCAACGATCACCAAGATGGCATCATGTCCCCTGGACATACATGGTAAACCTGTCATGAAGTCCATGGATATCCTGTCCCAATTCCACTCTGGCACCTCAAGGGGATGAGTCAAACCCACTGGCACCTGGTGCTCAGCCTTGCTGACAAGTAAGGCACCGAGAAAAAAAACTCTACCACACACTTCTTCATTCCTGGACACCAGAACTAACGTTGGAGGTCCTGATACATCTTTGCCACTCCTGGATGCACTACCAAAGGAGATGTATGGAACTCCCTTATAACCTCCTCCCGCAACATCACTGGTACTACTGTGAGACCTCTAAAAAGAAAAATGTGCTCCCCACCTTCTGAATATCCATCAGCCACAACACCTATGGATATCTGAGCACGTAGAGTCTCACAGCTTGAATCATCGCGATGTGATTCCCTGACTCGCTGTAAGAGTGGAGGGGTAACAACCATCGACTGAAGGTAAGCTCCCTCATCTCCATCCACGAAGGATAACTGTAAAGATGCCAACAGCCTCATCGCCTCATCCAGAAACTGCGAACTGGATTTCTTGCTGAGAGCATCCGCCACTATGTTCCCCTTCTGAGGAGTATAAATGATCTCAAATTCGTAGTCCTGGAGGAACTCAAGCCATTGTCTTTGTCTCAAATTCAGATCCTTCTGAGAAAATATATATCTGAGACTCTTGTGATAAAAGTTGATGGTAAACCTCTCGCCGATTAGGTAGTGCCGCCACATCTTCAATGTGAAGACTACCACTACCAACTCAAGATCATGGGTCACGTATTTATACTCGTGTGGCCTCAAATGACGTGAGACATAGGAAATCACTGCTTGCTTCTGCATCCAGACACAACCAAGCCCGGTTCCTGATGCATCGCAGAACACTAAGTACTCAACAACCTCCTCTGGTAATCTCAATATCAGGGCGCTTGTCAAATTCTGTCTCAACTTCTAGAAAGCCTGCTGGCATCTCTCGATCCACACGAAAGGCTGCCCCTTTCGGGTCAAAGCTATCATGGGTGATGAAATCCTGGAGAAATCAAGAATGAATATCTGATAGTAGCCTGTGAACCCATGGAATCTCCTCACCTCCGTCACGCTCCGGGGTGGCTCCCATGCTAGTACTGCCTCCACTTTGGCTGGGTCCACTGCTACACCATCTACTGGGATAAAATGTCCCAGGAAGTGGACCTCCTGTATCCAGAACTGGCACTTTGAGAGTTTCCCGTACAACTGGTGCTCTCAGAGTGTGTCCAGAACCATACTTAGGTGTCTCGCGTGCTCCTCCTCGGACGTAGAGTACACAAGGATATTGTTGATGAAGACCACTAAAAACCGGTCTAGGTAGGGCTGAAAGATCCGGTTCATGAGTTACATGAACTTTGCCGGGGCATTCGTCATGCCGAAGGGCATCACCAAGTACTTATAGTGACCATAGCGACATCGGAAAGCCATCTTCGGTATATCCTCCTCCCATACTCACAACTAGTGATACCCTGATCGTAGATCAACCTTCGAGAACCATCGTGCACCTCTCAACTAGTCGAAGAGGTCATCGATCCTCGGTAGTGGATACCGGTTCTTCACGATCACCTGATTCAAGCGCCGGTAATCCACACATAGCTTCAAGCTCCCGTCCGCCTTCTTGGAAAACAACACTGGGGCCGCCCAGGGTGAAATGCCGGGCCTCACAAAGCCCTTGTTCTGCAAGTCGTCCAGCTGTACCCTCAGCTCATGAAGCTCTGCAAGAGCCATCCGATATGCTGATGCTGATATCGGTGTTGTCCCGAGTTACAAATCAATGCAGAAATCTATCTCCCGATGAGGAGGTAGCCCGGGGACATCCTCCGGAAAGACGTCCTCGTACTCAGACACTACTATTGGAAACTATAAACTCATAACATCTGCTGTGCCAAGGGCTAGGCTAGCCAACTGATGTAAAATCGGTTGTTACCTTTTATGTACGAGTCCATCCTGCGCTGCCTGGGTCTCTCTTTCAACGACAAAAGAGAACCTCATTCCATCACTGCAGACACACCGCACCCTTCGCCTAAAACAATCGATCTGGGCATGAAATGTGGATAGCCAATCCATACCAAGAATGATATCATAAGGCCACGACGCTACCACCAAGAGGTTCTAAACGAAACTCTCGCCTCCAAGGGTCAGGTCACACTGTCTACAAAGGTGTGTGATCTCTGAATCTTCTCCAGTCGGTGTTTCTAAGCGTAAGGGTTGAGTCAATAGCTCAACTGGAATCTCAAGGTCTTGAACAATATAAGCAGCCAGAAAGGAATGAATAGAACCTGTGTCTATCAGTACAGTAGCCAAAGTATAAAAGACATAGATAGTACCTCTAATCATTCCGGGAGTACCTGGGTCATAAGCCTCTGACGCCTGCAGCTATCCCTACCTATGTCCACCAGCTCCTTGGGCCTGGGGTGGACTTCTTGGGGGTGGTGGTGGAAAAGGGTCAAAACGTCGACCACCTCCAGCTGCTCTCCCATCTCCTCTACCACATCCGCCGCCCCGCAGATCTGTCTACTCCACACGTTGCCTCTCCCTCAGGGGTCCATCCACTGCTCCCGTTTCAGTGGTACAACGGGTCGGACAATCTCGAGCGAGATGTCCCCTGCCATCACATGAGTAGAATTGCCTCTCTCAAGGCTAGATGGATGCACCCTGCGAACCCTGTACGGAAGATCCCCTGTCCTAGGATCTCCTCTGAAAACGTCTCCCACGCCTGGGTCCCGGACGTCGGCTCCCTGCTCCTGAGGCCTCTGCTCCAGCTCGCCCACTACTGACAACTGCCGACTGTCTCTGCTCTACCAAGAAGCTCTCAACCACCAAAGCCCTCTCGAGCACCACATCATAAGTAGAAATTCTCATAGGGATGATACTAGCTCAGATATCTCTGCTCAAGGCCCACTCAAAAGTCCGAGCTCTGAAGTATTGATCCCTGATCATATCCATCGAGTACCGTGAGAGGTCGGTAAACCTTGATGAATAGTCAACCACCGTCATGGTTCCCTACTAGAGCTGAAGAATCTCTTGTATGCATACTTCTCTCAGGGTAACCTGTGAAAACTCCTCTATGAAGAGATGCTCAAACTCCGACCATGCAAGAGTCACCTAATCGTGGGTCTGGATAACCAAACTCCACCATCGTCCTGCCGAGCCCTGCAGAATGCTCGCTGCTAGGATCACCATCTGTTCTATTGGTGTCTTGACCAAACAGAAGACTCTAGACACTGCCTCAAGCTAGTCCTCTGCTGCCTGAGGGTCAGGCTCGCCTCAAAACCTGAGGGGTCTCTGTCTCTGAAACTTGTGAAGTGCGCTCAGCCTGTGCTCCTCCTCCACTGGTACAACAGGCACTAAACACTGCTCCACATGTGGCGGGATAACTGGCACACCACCTGTTAGTAAAACTGGGGGATTCAGTCCCTGTATCAAAGCTTCATTACTGAGGGGGTCATCCTCGTGATAGATCTACTAGATCCTAGCGGGTATGCTTCGCGGAGGCATCCTGTAAAGAAACAAGATGTATCTCAGTCAGTGAGTATATATGGAGAGCTCACTCAAGAAGGACATGGAAACCACAACCCATTCCTATATGATGCATGTACCATTATTTTCCCCTACAACTAGTGTTCTCATGCTCCGAGTCAAAAAGAAGGTGATCAGAGTCCTGGTGTATGGATACGTCAACCGCCCGCACCAATACTAGGATCCCTGGTCTGAAAGCTGAACTTGAAACGCTTAACACTATTTCCCTAAACCAAATCACAGACTCTCGGTCCTAAGGTAGAACCGACCACCTCTGATACCACTCTATCATGACCCGTCCTAGTGGGGACCGAGCTGCAACTCCCCAAGCCCGCCTCCAATAGGCCAGGGGCTGGTGACTAGCACCGATTAGGCATGCTACTAACATGGGAGGAATTGCCTATAAAACTGTACACACACACACACATCTCCAATCCCACAAAGCTGAAAAGTAAAAACTCCTAAAAAGTAAAAGATGCATGTATACACTAAAACCCAACCACAGAGTAAGACATGAAAGTAAAGTGCAAGAAAGTAAAACCCCGGGCCAAATGTACAAGACCACTAAAAAGAGAGTCCGTAACAAAGTCCAACCTGTAAGAAAGGTGCTGGGTCTGTAGTCTGTAGCCGTAAGAACACACCTCAACCTGTCTGATCTCACTGATTACCGTTCGGTCCTGGTCCGCCTAGAATCCTGTCAAAGGATCGCTCGTCTGCACAAGAAACGACACGTGCGAGAAAATCCCGTGCAGGGGTGAGTATAACAATACCCAGTAGGACACCCCGAAACCACAAAGGAAATACAACAAGGGAAAACACCAAAAAAGAAAGATACAGTCATCTCTACACAGTATATATCTATCGAACATATAACAAGAATATCTAGATATAATCATGCATGATCGACTATCGTGAAAACCACCACTAAGATCCAGCTCGAAGATTCCACTAAGCATGTAACAAGGAGAACACACTCCTAGGTATGAGGAGAGAGAGATACGAAGTACTCATTCTGGGAGAACACACTCCACAAGTACCTTGAGAACCTGATGCTTAGATGAGGATCACAACCAAGTAATGGGGTGATTCCAACAACTCAGTCTATGCTAATCCGCTAATCAGAGGATCGACACCCGGGTAAAGTTGGTCACGTCGATACCAAGAACTCTACCTAGGGTTCTAGGAATGAATAGAGGATACAGATCTAAGTCTCATAGAGGGGATTCCAACAACTCTATTCAGGAAGTTCTGATAAAGGGGTCATACTCGTGTGTAAAGGAAATGATACCAGAACCTTCAAGGAAAAGACCAAGGGTACAAACCCTAAGAAAACTAGTCCAAGTTATAGAAGGCAACTGGCTCAAGCCTTGAAGAATTTATTACACAGCGTATAGTATGGTTACACACCGTGTTCCTTGACCCCGGGTACTGCCCGTGTAAACAGCCCGTGTCATCCGTTCAAGATGTGTAAAACTCAACTACACGACGTGTAGAAAAGTACACTCCATGTTCCTGACTCTGGGTACTTCCCATGTAAACGACCCATGTCATTTAGATTGTCAGATAGAAAGTAACTACACAGTGTGTAAAATCATCACATGTCGTGTCCGAGCACCTGGGGCTCGCTCCGTGTACGCTGTCCATGTGCCCGTACACGGCCTCTGTCCGTGTCCGTGTCGCCTACCCGTGTACCAGTACACGAGGTATCTCGTGTATCTGGCCGGGTCTGGCCGGGGAAGGATATACATGTCGTGTCCTTGGCCGTGTACCCTACCCGTGTCCGTGTACTCTCAGAGTACACACCAGGTAGTCCCGCTGACGAACACACGCCGTGTAGCCCATACTACACGGCGTGTAGTCGGGAAAATTCCAAAACCGTCGTCTTCCTCCTCGCACCTCGGCCAATTCTCCAGATCTTGATCCAACCGTCCGATCATCACGAAACTCTGGATTTGGGGTCGTCCCGGCCCTAATAACCCGATTCCATCGGTTTTGGGATTCCGATCGGCCTTGATAACGCGTCCCGATCCGTGAGCATGAAAACACTCAAAGAACGGGAATTTCTGAACCACACCGATTTGTCCGCCGCCATCGCCGTCACACCTTCACTAGGTCACCTCGATGTTAGATCTTTAATTTCAGATCGTTGTGCCAAAAAATGAGTGTGAAACGATCGACATCCTCCAAGAACTCGTAGAACGCACACGAATAACGCGTAGGAATTGGGAGAGAAAAACACAACAATCGAGAGGGATGAACCTTGATCGATGTTCGTGTCGATCTTGGTTCATCACCGTTAGAAGGTTGAAAGAAAACCAAATTAATTCCAAGAATCAAATCTCCACGATTCCCGCAAAATCCCATCCTGCAAGAATGATCAATCTATGGGCTAATTTGTTCGTGGATTAGTCCGTGTTCATCGTGGGAATAAAAAACAGGGATGAAATTCACAAACAAACATCCTACCTAGATTCTGCGGAGTTCGTTGGCGATGATCCGGTTGCCGCGCGTCGTCGCTGGCAAAAATCATCAAGAACATCGTCGCCATGTCGAGAGGTCTTATCCATAGCCCACCAGAGGATATCAGAGTTAGGGGGATTGTAAACCTGACCCTCCCTACAAAATATCTATTTAAAAGAATAATAGATTTGGTTTCAACAAGGATTTAAATAAAATATTTTAATAAAATATTTTATTACGGTTATGTCCAAAACCCAGAATTCACTACCAACATGCATTGGCCAAAGTTAGGCCTCACCTAAGGTAAAAACACTATTCCGAATGCAACAGTGCCCTCAGATTTCTGATTCGAGCACCCGTTTAAGAGTTATTCTACTTTTTCAGGAAAACCACACGCGCGCGTAATTTAATTATTAAATTAAATTCAAACATTTGTTCCGGGCTCACCAAGCCTCAGAACTGCACGCTGTCTGAGATCCTGGTCTCGAATTAATTCCCACGTAATATTAAAATAATACATGAAAAAATCCGGGACATTACATATATCATATATAATTAGTTATAAATAAATATAATTAATGACACATTTAGGTAAATGGAAAATTAATTGATATAAATGAAAAGATGGTGATTACAGTCAATTATGGTTGAGGTAATTAAAATGGGGTGATGTTTTGAATAAAAAGTTAAGAGGTTGGTTATTAAATAAAATGGTGGAAAATAAAAAAATGATTAATTAATATGATTACTTATGTTATGATTTTTTATGAAGCATGATACCAAATTTTGTTCTATAATTTTGTAGTCTATGATAAATGTTGGTTAATGATGTGTTGAAAATTGGAGATTATAGAGGGTATACTATAGTGTTTAGATTTAAAGTTAAGGAAAACCATGGATTGACTATGAATAGTTTATGTGGTTATTTCAAGCACATATTGATGTTAATGTAGATGTTAGGGCAAGTACAATGAGTATAAATGATGTTTATGTATTATGATTCTTATTATGTTGTGATTAGGGGTTATAGGTTATAGTTGAGTTTTTGATTTTATATATGTGATATATATATGTTGATGATGTTGATGATAATAATTTTTCTAATTTTTTATGATATTATGATAATATAGATATTTGATTGATGTGGAATCCCATGATATTGATGTGATGTTAGGGATGTGGTATTTTCAAATGATGGTATACAAAAGGGATGTGGTGTTCCCACCATAGGTACAATTATTTTTGTTTTATCTTTACCATAATGTGGTTGTTGTTATTGGAACTATATTGTACTAGTTTATAATGATTAATTTTTTTGGTTATAACTATAATATCATTAGAGGTGTGAATTGTGAGAGGTGGTGGTCAGTGTGTTGGTTTTAGTGAAGCAGATGGTGTGGTAGATGACATGTGGTGGGTGTTTATTGGAGTTGATATTTCTATTTATTTATGTGAATAATTGATTAATATTGATATAATCCATTCAATGATATTTTATTATGCTTATTCAATTGACATGGGAGTGGTTAGAGGATGAAAATACTAATTATACTTGTATAATCACCATATTATTATATAGTATTTTTCATACTTAAAATATCATGTCAAGGGAGGCATTGTGTAGTGTTAATTCAGGCATGAGGTGATCAAGTTGGGAGTAGGTAAAATCTTAGGTTGGATCTATTCCTTGTAGTTTTCAGATAGTCTTCAGGTTTAGAATTTGTGTTTGATATACTCATCTATGTGCTTAACTATTAATATTGGAGTTTATTATTGATTACTATTGTTTTGGTAATTGTATTTATATATAAAAGGGTTAATATATCTCATAATATATGAAAAATACCCTTAGTGATAGTCGTAACCCTATGGCTTATTGGATGTGGACTTTAGAGGTCACTCTTGATCTCATTATTGGCTCAGGTGGAGTCCTAAAGGGATTGGAATGTGACATAATGGTATTATATTTAGTGTTTTAGGATGAATTTTAGAGTGGTAACTAATTATAATTGCATTGGTTGATAAGGATATCATATTATTTGAACATATTAACTGAATTAGACAAGATACATCATCAAGGGATATATAAATCCATTTTTTATCTATGAATTTACATCTGTTATCGATAAATTGTTATTAAAGTGATGATGTATTGTTATTAGGGCAGTTATATAGGCGTGGGATCATGCATCATATAGTATTTGGTTATGATGATTGTGTGAGTTGAATATTGGACTATTATTTGTGGATAAACTTGAGGTAGTGTAAGTATAAACATCCACATTATCCTTGGGTTGTGAGGTTTTATTTCCTATAGTTATAATAAATGTGCATTATAATTATGAGGTAGAGGAAGAGAGGGTTTAAGAGGCACCTATGATTGTTTTTTAGAGGGAGGACCCAACAATAATGAAAGTGTGGAGAGTTACCATACAAGAGTTGTAGTGATAAAGCATATCAAATTATGAGGTTTCTGTTTCAAAAAAAAAGAAATAGATTAATGGATAAAGGAAGTTTATATAGTCTTATTTATTATTAAATCATTCAAGCTGCATTGAATTCTATTGGAGGTGAGTGTTTCATGGCGAAATAAAATAATGGTGGACCCTGAATTTGGGAGACCATCTAACAAACTAACCCGAGTTACCCTTAATACTAGAACCTGAACTGATCTACCACAAACTGAAAGAGAATTCCCGATCCCCACGTACTGGAAAAAAGAACCAAAGCATTGAACAACACACTAGAGGGAATGATTTCACCCAACCTGAATAAACACATGGAATATATGTATACACATAATAAAAGAGACATCAGAAGACTAAATGAATACATATGCCATAATATTAAAAAGAAAACAGAAATGAACAATTGGAAAAGTATCCAAAAACTAAAAAGAACAAGTCCAACTAAAAAGGACTAAAACCAACAGCTACTCCAAGTGATGGTGTGGACGTAATCCCTCTATATCACCACCAAATACCCAACTTAGCTAACAAAAAACCTCACGGCCTCACTGTGGTGCCTTTCCTTTCCCTACACTGGAATATATACAAAGGTTTACACACCACCGAAGAGGTGCGCAGGGTGTGATCCAATAGGCTCAGTAGGATCCCACCTAGGTGTTCCATATAATTTATCTATATAAAAATTCCTATATGATTATTTTAAATAAAAAAAGTCATGATGAAAAATAAATATGTTTTATAGAAAACATGGTAAACATTTAACTTTTTCACAGTTCTAAAAAAATAAAATATAACATGCATATTAAGGCTAACTCATAAATCCAAGTAGTACAAAAAAAAAAGAAACACATGAATCAGTACCAAGAAACACTATAGGTCAGATTATCATACTACTCGTACCATAATAATTCAAATATACAATCCAGTTCCTAGAACATAGGCCTAAGAAGCAGAGCAATACCCCATGAGTAAACCCCCAACAAGGTCAATATCCATCCCCTAGAACAAATTTCCTATAAAATAAAGGAAATAACCATAAGAAAACCTCATGATAATTACAAAACATGGATAATGGCCTCATGCCAAACCTTCCACCTAAGTACTCAAGGTAACCCATGTGCTCATTTTCACTAATAAATTTCACTATTTCAAAAGTTACCATATCCTTTTCATTTATCAAAAACCAGGGAAACACCATTTCTCTTCAAAAAAACATTTTCAGCATACACAAACATTCATTCTAATTTGATAAATCAATTTATAAAGTAAGATAAATAAGGCTAATTATCATAGGCTAGAGTCGGAACCACCCACCTTAAAACTCGGGCCACACATGATTGCAATGGGAACCACCAACAATTAAACCTAAAAACACCAATGTAGATCTTATAACCCAAATCCATACACCTTAGGATTGATTTAATTATAAAAGAAAAGGGTTTGTAGAGAATAGGAAACTACATACCTCAAGAATGAAAACCCATCGCACCATGAATAATAAGGAGAAACCTCTAGAACGAGATCACACAACAGATCCTAGAATAAGAAAAGAGGAAACACCAACTTAAATCAATGGATCCAATGACGAAACCTAATGATTCTACCATGATCAATAGAAAAAAATAATTGGAAATGTTACTCACCTAGAGAGACACACCACAATTGCAATGAAGACTGAGTGCTGATTAGATCAATCTAAAAGGAGTGAAGTATCTCAAAAATGCCTCAGGAGAGCTCTAGGTCAAGGGTGAAGAATCCTAGAGAAATTAACCGATAAAAAATAATTGTGTGCGTGTTTTAAAATTGGAAGTGGGCTATTTCATGACGTGTAATATAGTTACATTCCATGAAATCCACGGTGTACAAGTGCGCCAAAAAAGCTGTCACCCTTAGATTAAAAATATGTTATTTAAAGAATTCACAATGTGAAACCACCCTTCACGATGTGTAAAATTTCACAACATGAATCCTTTTTCATGGTTTGTACCCAGTAATAGTTACATGACATGTAACCCAATTACACGACATGAAATCCTATTGTATCCTACAGAAAACGATGGTTAAATTTGAAATTCCAACAAAGATATGACTTCACCATTATAAGAATCCTCCCAATATCAAAGGAGGGAAAACCATGATGAGGTTAAGGGCGTACCTAATAAAATAGTAATGGTATGTTACAAAATCTTCACTATAAAGACTTTTTATCCTTGAGAAGTCATGTGGAAGATGTAATCCTTGGAAAAAGATGATTCTAATAATCACCCATCAACAATTTGTGTTACCAAGTCTCATGATATTTCGATCCTTGTTTCTATATAACTCTGACTAATGGAGTCAAAATCCAATGCAAGAATTTAACTTGAGAGTCAATAATATCAATTGGTTTATCTAAAATAGAAACATTTGGCTCTAACTCAATCTCTTCCCAACTCGTAATTTGAGTGGGATCAGGATGGTAGTTTAGGCGTGTAGAAAATATCACGAATACCCATTAACTAAATAAAAAATGATAACCAATAACTAAATTTTTCAATCCTCTTAGTGACCAAAAACTATCCAAGATATCTCAAAGACAACTTTCCATACTTTCCAAGTCGATAATGACCCAACCGAGGATAAAAATTCATGAAAACCCAGTCACCTATGGAAAACTCCAAAGGTCGATTCCGCTGATACGAATATGATTTCTATTGACTTTCCGCTTTAACCAGATGCCGATGTACATCTTGAATCTTTGTGAATATAACCTAAACCAAGCTTGGTCTAACTAAAGATACTTCAGCCACCTCATCCCAATAAATAGGTGATCTACACGGGAGAATATACAATGCCTCAAAGGGATCCATTTTTATTAACAAATAATAACTATTTTTATAAACAAACTCAACTAGTCCTAGATGGCTATCCCATGATACTATAAAATTCATGACATAGGGATGGATAATATCCTCCAATGTCTGAATCACAAGCTCTGTCTGATCATCTATATGAGGATGGTATGTTGTGCTCAACTTGACCTGAGTTCCCATTACATATTAGAGACTCCTTCAGAACCATGAGGTAAACCTAGGATCTCTATTTGAAACATTGGAAGAAATACTCCCATATAGCCTCACAATATCTAGCACATAAGGATTACCCAGATCTCCAACTTTAGTGGTGTATTTGATCAAAATGAAATGAAAAGACTTCATCAACCGATCAATAACCCCCAAATAGAATTCCTACCTCATGGATTCTATGGTAATCCAACAAAAACAATCTATAGATACCTCATCCAATTTCCAAATTGACACTATAAGAGGATGAAGTATACTATAAGGTTTCAAGTTCTCTATATTTATCCATTGGATGGTGTAACAACAAGACCAAAACTCTATGATTTCCTGCTTTATACCCAATAACCAGAATCATCGCCTCAAGTCATAATACATATTTTTAGTGCCTGTATGAATAACCCACTATGGGCTGTGAAAATAAAACAAGACTAAAATTATTACATATGCTGGGATGAAAATCCAATTCCCAAAGTGGAGCATACCATATGAAGAAAGAGACCATCTAGAAACAGTCTCCCCACCATAAATTCTTTCTCTAGTATTCTAAAACTCATCATCATACTACTGAATCCACAAAATAGACTTCCATGAGAGATGCTGATAACTGAACACTGGTCATAACAATGCCTTAAACATCATCTAGATCATCCAAGTGAAACTGAGTGAAAATCCCCATAAGGTTCTACTACTCCTTCAATTCCAGAACAACCTATGATGTAACTTTCCTGTTAAGGGCATCTATAATGAAGTTTCCCTTTCTTGGGGTGTAGTTGATATTGAAGTCAAATTTATGAAGGTATTATACCTGTTATCTCTATATGATATTCAAGTCCTTCTAAGAAAATATATAACTCACACTCTTATGATCAGAGAAGACCATGAAATTCTCCCCAAAATGACAGTTCCACTAACATTTAAGTGCATACATAACTACATCAAGGTCTAAATCATGAGTGGGGTAATTTTTCCCATGAGGTATAAGCTGATGAGATCCGTAAGCTACCACATAGACATCCTATATAATCACATATCCCGAACTAGCTCCTAAAGCATCACAAAACACTATGTATCCCTTACCAGGTTCAGGTAAGATCAGAATAGGAGCTGATGTCAGAAGTAGTTTAAATTCATCAAAAAAAGAATAAAACTTTGCATCCCATGTGAATTTGACATCTTTATTGGTAAGATAATTCAAATGTGATTCCATATTAGAGAAATCCATAAAAAATCGTCGATAGTATCTAGTAAGACCAAGGAATATTTGTATCTCAAAGACATTCCGTGGTTCTTTCCATTAAAAAATAGCCTTTACCTTCCCTGTATCAACTAATGAACCATGATAATTTTTTCCCCAATAACTTTACTTATTTAATCTAGAAACTATATTTAGAAATATTTCCATACAAATAGTTACTTCTCAAAACTACCAGAACAAAAATCATATGGTGCTCATGTTCACACTTGGATTTCAAATAAATCTGAATATTAACCCTGAAAATTACCAAAAAGTGTTAATATATTTATGGAATATCAATTTCATCAAGGCCATAAAAAATTTAGGAGTGTTAGTTAGACCAAAAGGTATTAAAAGATATTCATAGTGACCATAACTTCTCCTAAAATCTATTTTTAGTATATTAGACTCCTAAAATTTGAGATAATGATAACCAGACATAAGAAAAATTATCAAAAAACACTTTTCCCCCTTTAACTAATCAAACAAATCATCCACAAGAGGAAAATGATATTTTTTCTTAATTGTTACCCAGTTTAACTTCTGAAAGTCCACACATAACTGAATTGAACCATCTAATTTATTTCCAAAGAGAATAGGGGCTACCCAAGGTGAAATTCTAGGGAGAATGAAACCATTTTTCTAACAGGTCGTCAAATTGAATATTGATATATTTCATCTCCGTTGGTACCATACGATAAGAAGGTATCTACATACATGGAACCATGTCAATCGTAAAATCTACCTCTCTTTATAGAGTAAGACCAGATAAATCATATGGTAAATGTCAGGAAAGTCTCAAAAAACAATAAGAAGATCAAAAATAGGAAAAAAATCATCAGGTTCAAACACAATAGTAGACAAAAAAATATTGAGATTTGGGTAGGAAGGCCTTGCACAGCCTGATCTCAGATCCCACTCTCCTTGAAACACATGAGATCTCCCATCAGCTGTAATAAATGAGTCACACCGATGATAAAAATCTACCTCATCTCGATGAGTGACAAGACAATCCATAATGATGATGATGTCAAATAGATATATATCAAGAATGATAAAATACGAGACTAACTTTGTATCAGCTATCATTAATGAACAAGAAGGACACCAAAACCGATTTTCTTTCCTCTTGTCAAGAGGAATCACTAAATACTATATAAAGGACATAAGTTCTATTGGATGTTTAAGAATATCAATAAAATGTGTATATATGAATGAGTGAGAGGCAATGGTATCAAACAAAACCATTGATACTGAAGATGCAATAATAATTGTACCTATCACTATTGTCTAACTCGCATTGAATTATATTGGACACTCATATAATGCATGAAAATTATTCACTCCTAAATCCTATCACTGGATCCTTGTAGTCTTTGAAGGTTATGACTACACCACCATAGCCTTTGGAGTCAATGAACCCTAACCAAAATGTGGCGTAGTCATAGCCTAACTGAAGTACTATAAGTGACCAATGCATCCACATCTATTGCATGTATTCACATGTATAGGATAAGAACGCATTGTTTGTATTCCCTTACCACATTGATATTAAGTGATAGGCATATTTCCAGTTACAACAGATGGTGTAGAGGAGGCTCACTGCAGAGAACCACCTCCACCACTTCTGCAATGATCCCTACACTTACACTTATTCCATTACATGCCACTAAAGCTGTTACTATATGGAAGAGAAGAGGTGGTAAAGATGGCCTTTCCTACCATATTCATCTCTACCATAATGTCTCTGTCCACCATCTCTGCATAGGTAGAAAGATTAAACATAAACACATATGATTTGAAATCTAATTGTAAACCCCACATGTACTTTTTTTCCTTCATCTAGTCATTCTTTACTACATCTAGAGAAAAAAAAACCTTAGAAAAATGGTTCATGTATGCTGACACCAAAAGCTCTCCCAATTGTAAAGATAGGAACTCCAGATACTTCTCCAACATCAGCGACTCTAGGCAAAAATGTGGAAAGAATAGGGTTTTGAAACCCTTCCAATCCAAGTCCATGTTCATATATTCCTAGAACATAGAATCCCACCATCGCTTATCGGAAACCTCAAGCCTGAACGTTGCACACTTTACCCTGATATTCTTGGGTTTTTATAGAAATTAGAAAATATGATTGACCCTATATAGCCAGTCCTTCACCTCTTGAGGTTCAGTTATTCACTTAAAGGAAGGAGGCTTCTCACACAAGAACTCCTACAATTGATATCACTCTCATCCAGCTCATGTTTGTACCTCAATAATAGAATTTTGAACTCGTAGTACATCTTGATCAACAAAAAAGATATCCCGTATGATAGTATTAATGATATTATGATATATAGGTGGATTCTCTTGAGTAGAATCATTTTCACCATCCTGAGGAACTCATGAAAGACATCTCAGAGGCATATTGTTGCACACCAAAACATAATAATGATCAGACAACATAATAAATCTCAATTCAAACTTGAAAACCCATAAGTAGAAACTGAGATTTAAAACAAAACCCAACACTAGATACACACATCCCAACATCCCATGGAAACTTGAGTCTTGTTACAATAATAGATGGCCATACACTTATCACAACATACCTCTCAAGACCCAAAAATCCTATCTCAAGTCTAACAGATGTCCCAAGACAAGGATTCTTGAGAAAAGACATACCTTTGATACCAAATTGTAACGAACCGACCGAGGTTATCCTTAAGACTAACACCTGACCATATCATCCACATTACCGATGGGTGTTTCCAATCCCCATGGGCTGGTGATGAGTACCCAAGCATTGAACAACACACTATAGATAACAATTTCACCCAACATTAACAAACAAATGGAATATATGTATGCACAAAATTAAAGAGACATGAGAATAATAAAGGAATACATCATTCATAATAGTAAAACTACAATAAAAATGAACAAATATTATTGTATCCAAAAAATCAAAAGAACAGGTTCAATTGTAAATGACTAAAACCAACAAATACTCCATGTGATGGTGTGGATTCACTCTAACCATCTCACCACTAGCTACCCAACTCAGCTAACATGAAACCTCCCCGACTCACTGTAGTGCCTTGCCATTCCCTGCACTGGATGAAAAACAAAGTTCTATGTACCATCAAAGAGGTGAACATGGTGTGAGATAATTTGCTTATTAGGATCCCACCTAGGTATTCTATATCAAGTATCTGTATAAAAATTCATGTATTATTATTTTAAACAAAACATGTCATGATGATATGTAAAGAAGTTTTATAGAAAACATGGTAAAAATTTCCCTTTTTCACATTTCTAAACAAAATAGGATATAAAATACATTTCAAGGATAGATAATAAATCCAAGTAGTACAAAATAGGAGAGGAATCATAGGCATCAGTACCAAGGAACACTATAGGACATACTAGAAGATTACTCATACCACAATAATTCAAATGTACAATCTAGTTCTTAGAACCCAATCCTAGGAATCAAAGGAATAACCCCATTAGTAAACCCCCCCGACAATGTTAATATACATCCCGTAGAACAATAGTACTAGGAAATAGAATAAATCCCCATGATTAAACCTCATAATAATCACAAATCATAGATGATGGAATCAAGATAAACCTTCCACCTAAGTACCTAAGGTAACCCATGTTATCATCTTCACAAATGAATTTCTCTATTTCAAAAGTACCCATTTCATTTTCATTTATCAAAAACCAGGGAAAATCCATTTATCTTTAAAGACCCTTTTTCAACACACACAAAGTCATGCCAATTTGATAAATAAATTTATAAAGAAATATAAATTAGGCTAATTATCACAGGCTTGAGACAGAACCACCCACCTTAAAACTCAGGTCGCACACGTCTGCAATGGGATCCACCAACAAAGAAACCCAACAACACCAACAGAGACCCTAGAACCCAAGTCTATACACCTTAGGCTTGTTTTAATTGTAAAAGAAAATTTTTTGTGGAGAACATGAAAACACATACCTCAATAAAGATAACCTGTCACACCATGAACAATAAGTAACTACCTCCAGAATGAGATCACACAATGGATCTTACAAGAAGACAAGAGGAAACGCCAAATTAGATCAATGGATCTAATGATGCAACCTAAGGATGCTACCATGATCAATAACAATGAAGAAGAAGAAAGGTTACTCACCTGGGGAGATGCACCACAATTGTAATGGAGATCGAAAGTTGATTGGATAAATCAATAATGAGACAAGTCTATCAGAAACCCATAGTGAGAGATTTAGGTTCAGGGTAAAAAATAGTGGAGAAAATAACTATGATAATTTTTTTGGGCACATGTTTTAAAACTAGATGTGGTCCATCTCACAATGTGTAATATAGTTACACATCGTGAAATACATTGTGTACAAGTACGCCAAAAAATACATCACCCCAGGTTTAAAAATATATTATTTAAAGAATTCATGATGTGTAAAATTTCACAGAGTGAATCCCCTTTCACAACTTATACCCATAAACAGTTACATGGTGTGTAACCCAGTTACATAGCATGAAATCCTTTTGCATCCTACAAAAAAATATGGTTAATGTTGAAAGTGCAACAAATCTCTAACATCACCATTATAGGTATCCTCCCAATCTCAAAGGATGGGAAAACCACGATGAGGTTAAGGGAATACCTGATAAAATAGTAATAATATGTTACAAACCATGACATATCTATGGTCATGTGGAGATAGTTCTGAGAGAAGTTCTTTACTAATACTTTTTAGTTTGAGTGGAACTCATAAAATTTAATCAATTAGTAGAGAAACTCTAGTGTTTAGGAGTATAGGGTGAGATTCATGATCCTATTGCATGTAACATTCACCGACATAGTAAAAATCCATCGTGATTGATATGGTTGTTTTATATGCCTCAAATATAGGTCCTTATATGGGAAAGGCTGTTGAATTTTGGTGATAGTCTATATAATAAGTGAGGAGACTATACCCTCAAGTATAGATGACCATAAAATATAATGGAATTAAAAAAACATCAATATACAATAATATCACAATGTGGCATTCTATTTATAAGTCAACCATCTATAACACATCCAATACATGTTATAATAACATGACCTAATCTGCAATGTAAGTAAATCACATATATTGTTAGGGTCACCCATGGGCCAAATATAAGAAAATAGTCGCAAGAAACCAAATGAAAGAGACCACTACAAAATAGGATCTTGAGTCCTCACTCAACTATATCACCTAACACTATCCATGATCTACCATCTCACCCATCAACTATAGGGACCTTTCCCATATCCATATCCACAACCATGCGATTTTCTCAGTTACCAAAGTTCCCAAGCAGGGTGCAAGTAGACTTCAGTAGTCCACCACCAACATTGTCCTTAAAAATTAAGTATATATTGGTGCATGATTAGTGTGATATTATCATAATTATATAATATATAAGGTAATAATATTAAATAATTTACAACCATAGATAGTTTTCAATCACCTAGGTGAAATTTTACCTAGTTCAGCCAATAACAAATTGTGCCCCATAACCACCCCGATCTAGAATCTGACTTCCAAATTATATAATGTAGAGAAAGGTATAAAAATTATATAATAGAATGGAAGAAAAAATTTATTTTTTTGGAACTGAGAAGTCCTTATACCCCATCCACTACATTGGATTTACTTCATGACAGATAACACATCCCCAACTTAATAAAGTAGAATAACAAACTCAACACAAACAAAACATGAAGAATAAAGTGGTTTAGAACTTAATAATACTCTAGGGGTGAACACTGAAACCTATTTAATTAAGGATAGAAACAATATAGTGTACAAATAAGATATAAAAGAAACCTAACTTCTAGTCACCCTACCAATATATGGAATAATTATTTCTCAAACTCCTCCCAAGATAAAGTCCCTCTACATGCACTCCCACTACGTTTCTTGTACTTGATAGAATAAGAAACTTCGATATATTCCTCAACCCCATATTAGTTCTCTCTATTGCACTTCCTCTATTCCTTCTATACTACCACCCGTTCATACTACAACCTCCAACCTATGACATCAAATCCTTTAAAACTTTGGTGCTCTACCAAAACATGTTGAATAAGTGACCTATGCCCATCCTTTATAGATGATCCCAACCATACAATTTTTTACAATCACATCACCTTAAAGTTTTTACAAGCATCCCTCTATTTAGTCAATTCAATTGGGGGAGAACCACCACCCAAATGATTATTTTGATGAATAGTGAAATATTTATATTCTCTATCACTTTTTCTACATTAGTACAAACTTCAAAACCACATCCTCTAGATTCCAAACTTGATTTCATATCTAAATTCACTATTCAAAATAGATTAATCCTATTCATCTAATTAAGATTAATATCATAAAAGTCTAGTATGATCCTATGTATCCTTATCCATTGCTCAAAATTAGTTTTTCCAACTCCACCACCACTTAATGATCTCATGACATATCTAGAACTTACTCTTATATCACTTACTCCATAAGTGGGTTTTATATTTCCAATATTTTTACTTTCATAAATTTTAGGTGTTAGGTGAGATTCCTTCATCCGGTTCTACCAAGTGTACTTCTATAAGCCAGGTTCTGAAAATTATAAAACATAACAAGAAAAAATTTACCACCCCAAATATCACCATTCTTCCACTTTATAATTGTTTTCGTAGGTTAAGCCTAATAAGTTCACACCTAAAGACAATTTTCAATGATTAATCAAGTTTTGATACCACTTTTCTACTCAACTCCCCTTTTAAGTATCAACATGGTCCTCTATAATTCTTGTGATCATCCAAACCCCACCGAAATAAAGAAACCCCAAATTTTCCAGACTTTGACCACCCATTCTGTTGTCATGAAACTCCTCTAATTTCTCCATGAAGTTTCCTCCACAATAATCACTTTGAGCACCATTGATTTATTAAAACACTATCAATAACCACATACCATTTCTCCATTATCAATTTCTTTTATGTTATCATCAACACTTTTTCCTAAATAACTCTTCTCCTAGATGAATCCTATATCAGCTCTATGTTTTGGAACTAACTCACAATATTTCAGGCTACTTATAATTTCTTCACTTTAAGCTTCTGTGATATTCACCATCTATAAGAAAAATGATATTTATTTTTTTCACTAAGAAATGAGCCTCATTAGACCTCATCAAATACCTATGGAAAGAACCTTTTATGTTAAAACATCTTTTAAAACATCTCTCATTCTTATGTGGTCATGAGATTTCGATAATTTCAACTTTGGAAATACCAATGGGACCAAAAATCCATCCAAAAATTCCCTTTATGGGATGTTTGGTATCTTCAGACTGATGAAATATCTCAATAATATAGAATTTCCATTGATACATCAGCCCACCCATACCAAGGAATACATTGATCCTTTGTTCCCAATTACATTTTTTCCACCATATCCCAACCCTACACAATATCCTCCTCCCATCACATAGGATATTATTGGACTCAAATGACCTTCTATAATTTATTTTGTAGAGATAGAAAACCAATGTAATTCATTTCCACTCATCATAAAGAAACATGCTAAAGGACTTTGGGATATCCTTCTTCCTCCTTGAATCAACATGGTGGTGGATGATATTACCTAAAGAATTTAAAATTTGTGGTATGATACTTCTCATATTCCAAACTCTTCATAAAAAAATAGTATTACAGTAAACATAGATCTCCTTTCCTATATGGTTTTCCAAACTATAAATATTTCAAATAGAACCTCAAACTTTTTTCTTCAGAGAAAAAACCCACACCTTCTATGTGAATCATTGATAAAGGTTCAAAGGTACAATTAAATTTTGTGAGAATTAATGGGATAACTTTTGATACTTGGAGCCTCCATCTTTCAGGAATTTCACCTTCTTTTTTTTCTAGTTATACACCCATGCACATTCTGTACTCCATGAATCAAAGTTCTAGCACCCCTAAAGTAGGATTTTTATCCTTTTATCACTCAAGTGTTATGATATTCACTTTCCACAAATCCCCACTTCCAAGATTTTAGTCTGACATCTATTACTCATTATAAAAGAATGTTTTTAATGAAATTTTGTATCACACATTGAAACAACTATGGAACACCACATGTGAATTTCCTCATGCCATCTGTAAACCTTCAGTATAAAAAACAATAACATTCCAATATTTTACCAAGATCTAAAACTTCTAGAACCTCATCATGTGCCATATACCTTTCAAAAAAATTAGTAGGTTTCCCTTTCATGATATAATTGGGAAATATCACTCTTTCATGATCACAAGAGTCGCACTATCTGAAAGGTATTACCCTTCCAAGAAAACTTATTGAAACAAATTATTATGCATCCTTTCTAGGAAACGCAATGTGAAAATCCCTAGGGTCAAAGGCCCATGACTCAAGTAGACCGACTGACAAACAACAAAAATTTATTCTCAATTACTTTTTAATATGGTATCTATGGATGAAACATCCAAAATAGACTTTCCAGAATTATCTTGAAGTACCTATACAAATTCATCTACAAATACCCCCTTTCCTTATATAATTTCAACCACAAAACTGGAACTAACCAAATATCTTTAAAGCACCATCGTTAAGTATGTTTCCTAGTATTGATTTCAATTATAGGGTTTATTTAAACCTTTGTGTCATCCAACCCAACTTTTGGGGAACAACTTTTGAAACTTCCTCTGGGTACCTCTAGGGTGAGTCTTCCCATTCTTCCTTGACCTCTCTTCTAGTTGAATTCCATCAATCTGAAACTTACCCAGTTTCAATTAAATTATTTAGAAATAATGAACTCCTAATGAATAAAAAAAGTCAAGAGACTATGAATTGAATTTTTAAGTCTTCTATAAGGATAGATTTATATTTTATCTCTACTTAGAGCTCTAAATAAACACCTAAGAAAGGTATAACCTGCTGAATTTTTCAACCAAGATCTAAAAACACTAGTTATTCCATAAAACACCATAATATAGAAGATTCATTTAAGAAACTTCAATGAGGAACGAGGTTTAGAACTTACAAAATATAAGGGAATTTTGAAGTCGATGTATGAAATTAAGAAATACCAACAAGCCATCCACCACATAGAATTGTATCCATATTAGAAAATACATCCCAAGATAAAAAAATGTTAGAAAAAACTCAAAAAAAACAAAATATGAATAACACAGTTTTGATCTTAATCCTAATACATGGGATAAAACTGAAACTAAATTCAAGTGCTGCCAACTTGTTTCCTACAAAAAATAGATTGAGAAAATTAGATAGATTACTTTGTCCCTTTAGCAGTTCTCCTTCCTCTTCCTCTATATCTTCTGGTCTACCTCCCTTCTAAACTATTAAATTATACCTCTAATATAAAAGTGTTTGACATTTTGGTGCTCTTCCAAAATGTTCCAAATAAGTGGCCAATGTCCATCCTTACTTAAGTTGTAAAGTCACCTCATAATATTACAACAAACTCAGGTTCAAACCTTGGAGGTGGTGAATTCCATGAAACTGTAGTAGTATTGTTTCACTATAGAAGTGTAGGAACTTTAGTCGATATAATAATAGGGCACTATAATAGTGTTAATATTCATAAAAAATTGGATTTTATACTTTGAGATTGAGCCTTCAGGATACAAGGCCTCCAAGACATTAAATGTTGGGCCTTTGGGCTTATACTGGAGCAGATTTTGAGAAGTGGAGTGCATGATGGTGCAAGGGAAGTATCTTACAAATTTGGATGGATGTATGATGATCATCATATAGTAGTGACCGATATTTAGTAGAAATAAATGAGTATTAATAGAATGCTTCAGGGAATCCCTCACAGAATTCTTCATGGGTCTACGATGAATGGTTGTAGAGTATTCTTAGTGGTGTCTGCTGGTGTGATAGATGGTGGGAGGGCAGAAGGATTTGTTTTAGTTTGAGGCCTTTATGCCACGTTTCAAGGCCTCTGGTCTACGAATTCCTTATATTTTTTGTTATGTATGGGTTTCCACTCAAACTAGTTAAAAATAGGGTTTATCCAGAAAATAAAAAAATGGAATTGAATTAATAATAGATGATCACAATATAATCCCACTGATTCTACCAGTAACACCACTTTATGTTCTTTGCAAACGTCTATATAATTGGTTAAAGAAACTAGCTAAGAAAATCCACCTCAAATGATCCTTATAATGAATAGTTAAATATTTGTATTCTCTTCTATTTTTTCACATTAGTGTAGGCTTTTTAAAACACATCCTCCAAATTTCATAATTGATTCCACACATGGATTCATAATTTTCTCTAGATTGAACTTATATAAACACTTTATATTAATATGATTATATCCTTTTTTAATCTTATATATCATTCATTATCACCCAAAATCAGGTTTTGGTGAGTCCACACTTCCTCCAAAATCCCATTCCATATTAATAACTTCCTCTCGCATTAATTCCTCTTGAAGTGGTTTATACTACCACTGACACTTCAACTTTCATACATTTGATATTCTAGGATATATTCATTCATTTGGTTCTTTCAAGAACACTTGAAGTAGAATGGTTCTTGAAAATCAAACACTTAAGTATAAAATATTTCTCATAGAAAAAACAAATATTCTCAAGTGTATATAAACATATCATATGACATATCCCTTTTATTATTCTTGAGCATACCATCCTATCATAATGTAGTGGAAAACTAGTGGATGGTATATCAAGATAATTAATTTATATAAGTATGCATCATGCCCCATGAAATCATGAAAATCAATACATGAAGAGTACATCCCACAAACTAGGTTACAATAGTGGGAACAATGAACATGTAATAATGTTCCAAAAGTGGGAATAACATCCTTGTGAAATGATAATGTAGAAGGAATCACATCCCAACATTTTCATTTAGGGCAAGAATAATATCCATGAATGATAATATATTAGTTAAAATCCCATCCTAACTCTATCACCAAGAATTTATATCATCCACAACCACGGGTATAATCATAATAGGGAATAGCATCTCTATCCCAAGTCCTGGTTATAAGAGAAATTGAATCATGTAATCTAAATGGCCATTCTCACAAGTACATCATGTCCCCTTACTTGGAAGCATCGCACCATGGTAAGTATGTTCCACTTAAAAGGATGAATAATTCACTTTTCATAGTGTTACCTTTCCAACATCTTTTAGTCACTTAGAGATTACATCCCATTACCATAGGCATAACATCCAAAAAACAACCAAGCAACATAATGGATTCCATTTACCTCACCAAAACCAATATAGTGAAAATGTACATTTCATCCCAACCATATCCATTAAAAAAAATAATGGCACATCGCCCCACATACATAGCCAAAAACACGGGAAGGCATAATAAGAATCTCAAATAACATGATATTAACAATTTAAATTAATGTTTCCATATTATCCAACTCACATTTAAACACAAGCTAGGTCAATTTCTAGATGCATAACTAAAGTTCAATATTTAATCTAAGGCATAACTTACCGGAACCCAATAAATTATTGGAGGAAGAACAGTCACCCCATACTATTCCATAACTAACCCAAAAAAGACTAAAGTAATCTCACCGATTTCATACGGTAAAATCATAAAGTTAGGATATCCTCAACTAAATATTACTCCTTTATCTAGGGAGGCTACATGAACTTATTTAGGTTCATCAAGTCCTAATGTTACTCAATGGACACTCCATCAAGTACTATGTATAAAATTATTCATATTATAATTCAATACCATAGAAATCAGTGGCCATGATATCAAGGAATAAACATGGAGAAGACACTCAGGGTCCCGTTGATCATATTTAATTATCAATTTATATAAAGGCACACTTTTAATTTAAATCAAGGTTGAGCGTACGTTGTTGGCATGACCCACACATCACCCAATCATGAAAAATAGAATAAACCATTGAGAATTCTTATAGAGCACCTACCTTGACATTATAGGATCTCACTCATTGAATATTAATGGTCAATTTCACCTCAATCAAAGGATTCAAAATTCCTAGACCCCCCCAAATTAAGAAATCCTGCACAGATTGTAGAAACACAAGGGACACTGAGATTTAATAGAAGTGGGGGATTATACTCACCCTAAGCTTTCAACCATAATAAATGATAGTTTATTAGACTAATAAATAAGTTTTAAGGAGATAAAATAATGAGGAAAAGGGATATTTTTGAGGGGGAGGTTCATACAGGTGAAGGGGAGCCAAAAATGGTTTAAAAGGGATAAAACTTATCAAAAGGCAGAACTACCCTAATTAAAAATTGGTAATTCTTGGACCCCACTAGAACTTTGGTGGGTAAGGGTCACCACCCACTTCCTAAGTTCAGCAATACTACTAGAAAAATGATATTTTGTGATTTTTTAAACTCCTGCTAATTTTTTTGATCCAGTTTTAACCGAAGTTTGATATTTCATGAAGGTTTCTAAAAAACATTGCAAATTTTTGTGTTTGTAATCATTTCATGGTTCCATACATCTATGAAATTATTAATAATGGTTTTTAATTTAAATATTTTTTCTAAATATTTTTTAATATTTTTTAATAAAATATAATTTTTTAATTTATATAGTCTTTAATCAATTAAAATATATTTTTATATATTTTTACTAATATTTATTTATTTTATAATTATCTTAATATTTTTTATACATGGCATGATAAATTCACAGATAGTCACCCATTTATAAACCACTGTCACTTATTCTTGCTTAACTCTATAAGTACCATACACTCTACCAAACACATTTATAAGTATTAATATGTCAAAAAATATTATTTAACATAATTGTTTCAATTTTTTTTTACATCAATGGCTTCCTAGGAGATCACTCATCCTTGCATTGCTCCAACCAATTCACGCTTTACTGTTTAAGTACTAACCACTCCACCAAATGAATATACATGTATTAATGTATCAATAAATGTTATGTAACCTATTTGAAAAATAAAATACACCATAAAAATAAGTAATGAATAAAATTAAAAATTCTCCATGAATTAATAACTATTAAAAATCATTAATTATTAATATTTACTAATTTTAAATAAATTAATAAATAAATAAACAATTCATTAATAAATAGTAATGATAAACTTAAAATTCATTAGTAATAAATAATAAATATGAATTAATAAAAACTAGTGGTTAAATTTTTAATTAACATATAATTAATAAAAATAATTAATAATTAATAATTAATATCTAAATAAATAAAAACTAAAATTTGAAAATTAAAACTGAAAAATTATTAATAATTAAAAATTAAGATATAATAATTAAGAATAAATAATAAGTAATTAAAAATGAAAAATGAAAAATGAAAAATGAAAATAATATTTAAAAATAAAATTTAAAATTTAAAACTAATAACTAATAAATAAAAAAAAATAATTAATTTATTTTTAAATAATTAATAATTAATAATTATAAATAATTAATGATATATAATAAATAATAATTAACAAGTAATTAAAATTTCAATTAATTATTAAGTATTATTAAAATAATAAATAACGAATAATAATTGATTACTAATTATAATATTAGTTAATTATTAATATTAATAATTAATATTTGATAATTGAAAATTAACAATTAGTGTAACATCCTGGCTTGGATGCCACTAAATCGGTGCCCCAGGGCATTGCACCATATGACCTCATGTGTGCCTCTCGGTACGCCAGAGACTATCGACTATCAATGAGGGTCTAACATGGTATGTGGGGGAGGATATACCCATTTTACTAGAGTAAGATAATATTAGAAAACAAATAAATAATAACTAAGTAATAATTACCAACAACCACACATCATATAATCAATTCCCCAAAATGGGTAAATGCATACAACTATTCAAATAATAATTCCATGTCATAGTTGTGTTAGGTTCCAAAAGAAAACCAAAATAAGACATTACTAAAAATCCAAAGAATTAGTTCTGATGTCATGTCTGGTTCCCTCATCTATGCTCCCTCCCATATACTATATTATCCATCTGACATAAGGTGTTTCCCCTTATCTTGGCCTGTAACCATGAAGTTTACTCAAGTACCCAATGGAGGCCTGATGAGGGTGTGGGTACAACTTAGTAAGCCACCACCAATGGTGTCTATAACAATATCCAGTCTATAACAGGGTATACATGAGTAGAATAAACAATAAATAAGTAGTAGATAAACTAGGTTTCATTATTTAACAACATTTAAATTAGCCGTATTTATTCCCAATTCTAAGTGATACCCCTATCCATCAAACCTAGTTCAACCCATGCTAGTTTTTTGAAACATTTACCAAAAAGGGGCCATAATTGGCATACAAATAGCATTAGTCCAAGTATCCAATTGGGATTTAGAATTATATATCTAACCATCCCAATAATGATGTGGAGCATAATGTCTATCAGCAAAAAGATTGATATGGAACACCATGTCCATACACTTATAGCCATGAGCATTAGTGTATCCTCTAAAAACTAAGATGCATCGAGGTGGCTAGAGCATCAGTCTAGCCCACCCAAGGGATAAGAGCATTAGTTCAACTTCTCACCAATCATTAGTCACATTTTCTAAGGTTAACAACAATGACCTCTTATCATACAATAACAACAAGGTTTAACCTCTTTCATTTTTCACATTTCGATGGTTCATTATATTCCACATGTTCTCAATTCCCATAGTAATACCATTTCACCATTTTGGAATATTATAACCATTTTTTACCTCTTTCAAGAAATGTAATTACATGGACATGCCTCTTTAACCATTTATCACATTTACCCATTTCCAATCCATAGCGCATTTGAATTATTCAAGTTAAACCAAAAACCCTTTTTCCATGTAAACAGGGTAAACCCAATAACATTTTATTTAATCTCATAAACCCTTAAATTTATCATTTAACCACTCATTTTCCATGTTTAAGGTAGTGGCGCACCCCATGGGTGACCATAGGCCCGATCCTATCATCCTCAACCAATCCAAAGGGGATTGTGAGGGGTCCAACACCTCATTTAAAAACTCATTTTATTATTTCTTATTAAGTAATAAAATGTTCATCCCAATGACACACCAACACAACCACACACACATGAATAAATATCAAGACTATGGTATATAACATTTATACCACCTACTTCAAGATTATAGAAAATCTATCGCTTAAACACTACCCTTGATTCAAGCCAAAATGACCGTCAATATCCAATATATGAATCATTATAAAAAACATGTTTTTAGGGATTTAGAATGAGGGAAAAAATTCCACTATTATTCCCTAATAGGATAGAAGAAATAAGATTGGTAGAATCACCTGGATCATCGATTTGAAAAAAATAATGCTTCAAATAGACAAATATTGAAGGAGAACCACCCTTGGAAAGCTTAGGGGCCTTGGTTCATAACCCTTGATGTTGGAGGAGGAAATGGAAGGATAATAGAGTAAGGAATTTTAAGTACCAAGGGGGAAAATAGGAATTTACCTTTTTTAATGAGGCATACAGTTTGGCCGCATAGTTTTCCAAACCTCACTCCGACCATGAATCCTCCTCTACCCAAAGAGAGGTACGAGTTGCACGATTTTTTAGAGAGCCCAAAAAGTTTGTAAAACCATTCGAAGTCCATGAATTTGTCTCTATCCAAGGATAAATGGTTTCTATGATCCACCTTTCATGGTTTGTCTGCCATGCACCCCCCTATAGGCTGCATAGTTAAGGTTCACAGTTTGGACTAACCATGCACCCATCACGTGACCTGCACAATATGACCACTTTTTACCCATTTTTGAGTCTCGAACTCCCCAAATAAACCTGGAGTCCCCTTATACTCTTGGTTAGTATTTTTTCAACTACTTTAAAGATATTTAACTCCAAATTAAACAAGAACATACCACCTTGAAATTTTGGGATCTTACAACCTCTCCACCTTATAACAACTCATCCACAAGATTCTCTCCAAAGAATCACTAAGCCTCTATAGTAAAAATATCAGAAGATCATGCCCGCATATCTCACTACCTCTCCCAGGTTTCTTCTTTAATGTTACCATGATTCTACAACACTTAGACTAATGGAATAGTCTAACCCCAAAATACTTTCTCACCGTGATCCACAATAGGAATCATATGATCCTCAAAGGACACATCAACATCAAGATCAACATAATAAACATAAATCTTATGAGATGGGTCAAGGTGATACTGCTAAAGCCATGACACATGAGAAATTTTATGTATAAAACTATAACACTGTTGAAGAGATAATCGGTATGCCATCAGTCTGATCCTCTACATAATCTCAAATGACCCCACATATCTTGTCACCAACTTTCCATGATTCTAAATCTAATTTTAACTCAATATTTATGAAACCTAAAGGAATACATGATCACTCACCTTAAACTCAAGAGGTCTATGACATCGATCAAGGTATGACATCTATCTACTATGTGTCATAGCCATATGCTTCCAAATCAATTGAAAATGTTATCACATCTCCTGTACAATACTCAGTCCCAACAAATCCAGTTCCCCAGCTTCCATCCAATATAAGGGAGATCTACAAGGCCAACCATAGAGCACCTCATATTGCTTCATATAAATGGTCACCTAATAAAAAAATTTATAAGTTAACTCAATGAATACTAAGTGTTTCTCCAAATATCCACCGATGTCTAGGACTCATGAACTCAACTTGTCCCCTAATACCTAGATAGTATGTTAGGATTTCCCATATATATATGGGTGAAAATTTGTATTAAAAAAATACTTGAGTACCCAGATACTTATGAAACTCTTTCTAAAATCATGAAGTAAAGCATGTGTCATGATCTGAAACAATACTCGAAGGTACCTCATGAAAACATACTACCTCCCAAACATATAATTCACCCAATTAGTTTATAGTGAATGTTTCATGTATCAGGAAGAAATGTGCATCCTTTTTCAACCGATCCACAATCACCCAAATCACATCATTATTCCAAGGAATCCTTAGAATAACTAACATAAAATACATGGTAACATAGTCCCATATCCATTATATAATGGGAAATATATGTTAAAGTACATTAGTTCTATGATGCTTGGACTTTATCTACAGAAAGGTGTAACAATGTGTCATGAAACCTGCAATCACCTTTTTTATTCCCAGCTACCAATATTTTATCCAAACATGATTGTACATTTTAGTCAAACCATAGTGCACCACCTAATTTGAGGCCTGAAACTCACATATTATCTCTTCTTAAAAACAAGTAGGTACAACAATATGATCATTACCATAAATAATATTATCCTCATAAATAGTATAATAAGAAGGATTATCTCTGCCTTCAAGACTTTCTCTTAAAGCCAAAAATTATAAATCTTCTAACTATCTCCTATTAAAATAGTTCAGAAGAGATGGATCAATAGATAAAAGAAACGAGTATCATCAGATCGTGCTCCTCCTGAACACCTATATGCATCTCACCAAATAAATACATCATCTTCCACTTGTAACTAGACTTTAAAAATTCCCGAGCCTATGAATTCAAACTCAACGTATCTTCAATACATTTTTCCTTCCCCAGTGTGTAAAATAGCTCAAAGTCAAAAAATGCATGTACTCAACCCATCTCCATTTATGAATATTCAAATCAATATGTGAAAAAATGTACTTAAGGATCTTATGATTGGTATAAAAAATAATATTATAACCCATAAGATAATGCCACCAACATTTACAATCATAAAACACTTCATCTAACTCAATATCATGTGTGGGATAGTTCTGTTTGCGTGCCCTCAAATACCATGATTTTTATTCCACAAATCGATCTCCCTACATCAATATTTCTCCAAATTTAACGCTATATTCATCCCAAAACAGGGAATAATAGTTACCTAAATCAGGTAAGGTCATAATTGGTGTCATGTTCAAACACTTCTTCATCTCTTAAAAAGAATTCTAACATGATTTAGACAACTCAAAACTTAAACCCTTCTTGGATAGGCCTAAAAGTGGAACTTCTAAGGGATATACGTATTTTATAAACCTTTGATAATAACAAAATAAACCCAAAAATATTTAGATATTAAAACAATTATTAGAATTATCCCAAGATAAAACTACATGAACCTTCTTTGGGTCCATTGAAACACCTTCCTCAAAGATGATGTGACCCAGGAAATGCACCTTTCTAATATAGAAATGACACTTATATAGATTGTTGTATACCCAATGTCTCTTAGTATACTCAAGATGATGTCACTATGTGTGGGATGATATTAATGAGTCTAGGATTACACCAAGATTTCAACCACAAAAACAACTACAAAATGATCTGGGTTTGAGTGAAAAATCTAGTTCATCAAATCCATAAACATAACATACGTGTCCTTTAACCCAAATTGAATAACAATGAACTCATATAAACCATACCTACTTCTGAAAGTATTCCATGGTATATAAGAAGGTCTCACCCTCAGCTGATGATACCCTGATCTTAGATCAATCTTATAGAACACACAAGAACCATTCAAATGGTCAAAAAATCCTCAATACATAAAAGAGGACACAAATTCTTATTCATCATATTTTTCAATTTACAGTAATTAATACATAATCATCAGGTCGCATCCACCTTCTTAGAAAAAAACACTAAATATCCCCAAGGTGAAATACTCAGATGGATGAATACATTATAATATAATTCCTATAGCTGATTTTATGCTCTTGAAGCACCATTGGTTCCATTCTATATGGTGGAATAGAAATCGGATCAGTTCCATGCATTGAATCAATCATGAACTCAACCTCACTCTTGGGTGGAAACTATGAAAAATCACTAGGAAATACATCATAAAACTGATCCACTATAGGAGGGAAGACATCATGATCTACTTCCCCACATCAAGAATAATATTTTCCACCTGGGATGTGAGTTTACACAATTTATGATGAATTAACCTTCCATGATCTACCTAGATATTCCATTCCCCATAGTAAACATAAGTGTCACCTTTAAGGGATGTGAATATCACTCTCCTATGATAAAAATAAATGAGATATTAGTATGTAACCAACTAATCAAACCCTATAATTAGGTCAATACCTATCATCTCAATCATGTACAAATCCCAAAGAAGATGATACCGACCAACCTTGAGGGAACACTCCTTATATTAATGTATTCGATCGCACCCATAATGGAGTGTCAATTAACATAACCCCATACAAATACTACACTTACAAACCCAAACTAATCACAAATAAAAAAGATATAATAGAATAAAAATATCCTATATCAAATAAAACAATGTAAAGCATAAAAGCTTTAAGAATCATACCTCTGATTGTTGACGGTCCAGCCTCACCACTAATGGGTATAGGACTAACTACATGTAGTTGGATTATACCTCTTCCCTATGATCTTGTATGAACCCCCTAGGTTTCACTACACTACTAATATGAATGATCTTGTCATAATATACCATGTTCACCACCCCGACCGGTACGACCAGTGGATATCCCACTACCCGATTGATATAAGGTAGCTAATTCCCTATCGGTTCTCTGTGCCAGTCAAGACCCATCATCAATTTCAATTTGTATAGGGTTTTTTAGAACCTCTGTACATGAACCATCATAAAAAAATCTCATAATTACACTGGTGTTCATGGACACTGACCACACACATGGATTGGTCTACCACACTGATAGTAGAGTACCTAATCACTACCATGTGATACTGATACTCTCCCTTGGATACTCTGTCTTCCACCACCATAGAAGAAGTCCTCATAATGACACTTCATACTATTTGTGAACATTCCACCAGATCCCCCAATGTAAACTATCTTCCCACTACTAGAATCCACATTCAGGCCCCCCTTATAAATGAGACACTTATTCACAACCATAGAAAAACTCTTTAAATGAAAGATATTTACATGGGATTTTATCTCACATCTAAGTACATACAGAAACATATAGTCATAGTTGTCTCATCTTATATCTACATCAGGGAAAAACATTTAAAGTTAGTGAAACATCCAACATAATTCATCACTGACATATGTCCCTATGTTAGCCAACGAGCCTGTACCCTAGTGGTATAGGATCCTGCTTGGCATCCAAAAGACCCAGGATCAAAGAAGGGCAGGAGTGAATTTCCGGGGGGTACTGTAGCAGTATTGTAGTAGGGCACTATAATAGAACTGTAGCAGAGGCTGTACTGTAGCAGTGCGGGCACTGTAGTAGTACTGTTCACCGAGGGGTCCTTTGGGCCAAAAATTGGATTTTAAGCCCTGTATTCTGGCCACTTGGCCTTGGGCCTTCAGGCTATGTAATGGGTCTCCCTCTACCCAGTCTGAAGAGGTCTTTTCTTTAAATAATAAATTGAGGCTTTGGACCCAACCTTTAAAAAAAATATGTCCCTACGTTAATTTCATAAACATTCTGTATTTCCTTTTTCTTAGGTTATATGGGTAAAAGTGATCCAAGAAATTCTCTTAGAAGTCCTTCTATACCATGCCATAGTATTGTTCATTGTGCACCTAAATATCCCACTAGTGATTTGCTGGTCCTTGTAAAATATAAGCTATCAGATTAACACTCTTATTAGTAGAAGTCTCTAAATGATCCAGAATCATATGGAAAAACTCAATCTAGAACTCAACTACACCTCAGGTCCACCCTCTCTAGTAAACATCAAAGGGTGTTGTAGTTGAAACAGTCTCATCAAATAAAATATACAAGGTGCTACATTCCCTAGACCTCTTTACATACACTTATTAAAATGAGTGAAGTTCTCATGGAACTGCTCTTCCCCTATCACTTAGGACCAATGGAGGTTTTTATCTCACTATTAGAGGTGCATTATCGATGATGTCCTCATATCTCATAACCAGTAAGTGTCATCTTGGTGCATCTCTCTACAACTCTAAATACATATCCCGGAATTCATAACATATAACTACCACAGTTTAAATAAAGGAGGGCCCACCACAAAACATAAAAAACCCAATATAAATACACTATCCCAACATATATAATCACATCTCTTTAACTACCCTCAACCATCCCTATCAGGGTCCATGGTTAACAAGGCGTAAACCAAGCATCCAAATTAAAAATAATTTCATTAGACACCATTTTCAACCATTAAAATTTCAAAAAACACACATATTTATCATTTAGGAACCATTTTAGCCATTCCATTTTTAATTCACAGTTGAAACCAGTTATAACTCTTTATTAGGCACTATTTTCCTAAAATTTCAAGAAAATCCAAAAAGAATTTTCATTTCCCTCAACCAACCATGAACTTATTTTCCATGAGTTCCCAACATGATTCATTCCTTAAAAATCCTGAGATCCAACATGATGCATGTATATTTAAATCACGTTCCATTCTGGGTTATGAATAAAATCTCAGGAAATAATAACATCCTACAATAAGTGTGTCACCCAAGGTGAAATAATATCGAATAGTAACAAAAAACATCAGGAACAAAATTTCCACCCTAGGAACTTGGGTCCCCCACATGGGTTCGTTACTCCAATGCATGATCTCATTTCTAAAGGCTAACACATCCTAATCTCTTATCTACATTTCAAAAATAGCATCATAAAAGAAAAGAAAAGTCTTTGATATAACTTTGTAATTTTCTAGACTGGGTGCCACTAAACCAATGCCCCAAGATGATGCACCACATGACTTAAATCACACCTCCTTGTATTTTAGAGTCTTATGACTAGAAGTAAGGGTACCATGTGGTAAGTGGGGAGACTATACCCTATTTACCAAAGGAAAAAATAATAATAATCAAGTAATAATGATCAAAAACTTTGTATCATATAATTAATTCCCCAAAATGGGTAAATATTCACAACTATACAAATAAAAATTCCTTTTCATAGTAGTGTATGTTTCCAAAAGAAAACCAAAATAAGACACTAATGAAAACCCCTAGAATGGGTCCTAACGTCGCATCTAGGTCCCTCATCAATGCTCTATCCCATATCCCATATCATCTATCTAATATAGGTCCTTTTCCCTTATCCTAACCTAGAAGCATGAAGTATTATCAAGTACCCAATGAACACCTGAGCAGGGTGTGAGTAAAACTCAGTATGCTATCACTAACAATGTCTAAAATAATATCTAGTATACAGTAGTGTATATTGGATTATAGTAAACAATAGATAAGAAACTGATAAATTGGGTTTCATTATTTAACAACATTTAAATTATCCAAATTTATTCCTAGTTCCATGTGATACCCATATCCATCAAACCTTCTTTGGTTCATTCGAGACTTCTGTAAAACATAATAAAAAGGGCTCATAGGTTGACATAAAAGGAGAATTAGTCCAAGTATCCAAAAAGGATATTGAATTCCATGTCTGACCATCCCAACCACGATGTGGATTGTTATGTCCATCATTAAAAACCATGATATATAGCACCATGTTCATACCCTTGAAGTTTGGAGCATTAGTCCATCCTCTAAAAAACTATGATTCATCAGGGCACCTGAAGAATTAGTCTGGCCCACCCAAGAGAGAGGATCATAATTCTAACTTCCAACCGATCATTAGTCACATTTTCAGAGGTCATCATCGATGACTTCTTATCAAACATTTAGAACAAGGGTGAACCTATTTCATTTTTTACAATTCCACAGTTTATTATATTCAACATGTTCTCAATTCCCATAGTAATCCCATTTCACCATTTTAGAATACTACAACCATTTTCACCCCTTTCAAGAAATTTAAACACATATGACTTCCTATTTAACCATTTTTCACATTTACCCATTTACAATACATAACTAATTTGAATTATTCAATTCAAACCAAACACTAATTTTTTTCTATGTTAACATGAAAAACCTAATCACATTTGGATTGATATCATAAACCCATCAATTAATCATTTTAAAACTAATTTCCCATGTTCAAGGGAGTGGAACATCCCATGGGTGACCATAGGCCCTGTCCAATCATCCTCAATAGATCCAATGAGGACTGTGATGGGTATAACACATCATTTAGACACCCAATTTATTATTTCGTACCAAGGAATAAAATTCACATCCTAATTACATAAAATCACAACCACATACACATGAATAAAAATTGAGACTATGGGATATGCATTGTAAACCACCTACCTTAACATCATAGATAATTTATTGCTTAAATATGACCACTAATTCAAGCCCAAATGACCCTAAACACCTAACCTAAGAATCTACTAAAAAAGGGGTTTTACTTATTTAGATGAAGATACAAACTTCCACCATGATTATCTCATAATATAGGAAAAAAGATTGGTAGACTCACCCAAAGCTTTGATTCTCAGCCAAAAATGCTTCAAAAAACCAAAAATTGATGGAGAATAACCCTTGGGAAGCTTATAATCCCTTGGTTCATAACCCTTTATGCTAGTGGAGGAAATAAGAGGAATATTTTGTAAGGAATTTTGAGGCCTAAGGGGGGAAATGGGAATATTATTCTTTTAATAAGGCATGCGGTTTGGCCACATGGTTAGATAAAAAATGAACCAATAGTGCGCCCTCCCCTGTCCAAATAGAGGCACGAGTGACAAGGTTTTCTGGGGAGCCTGCATGATTTGGAAAAACATGTGGTGGCCGTGCATTTGGATCTATCCAAGGATTCATTTTTCCAAGGTCCCCCTTTCACAGTTTTCAACTATGCACTACCCCTTATAAACTACATGGTTAAGGAATGCAGTTAGGTCTAACCTTGCTCCAACCATGTGACCTGAACAATATGGCCATTATTCCCCCATTTTCATGTCCTAAACTGCCCAAACACCCCCAAATCCCCTCATACTCTCCAAAATCATTTAATTAACCATTTTAATTGGATTTAAGTCCAAATTAAACAAAAACATACCACATTGAAAGGTCAAGATCTTACAATTAACAATTAACAATTGAATGTTAATAATTAATAAATACTAATTAATAATTAATAGTTAATAATTTTTAATTAGTATTTAGTAATTATTAAATAATTTTAAATTAGTAAATAATTTATAATAATTAATATTTAAAAACTAATTTAGTTTTAAATAATATTCAATAACTAATAATTATAAATAATTAATAATTAATAATAAATTAAGAATTTAATAATAAATAATAATAAATAATAAATAATAAATAATAATTAAAAAATGATTAAAAATTTCAATTAAATATAAACAATCAAACAACCATGAATTATAAATGATGAAAGTTTTTTAACAAGCCACCCCAAATTTGGGATAGTTTTTTAAAATTGTTACTAAGAAAAAATAAAATGAAACATTTGATAGTGGTTTTGAAAACTACAAAAAAACCATTTCTAAATATTTTTTTCCAATTGTATAGAGTTCTGATGAACTTTCATTAGGATTCTAGTGAAAAATATGCTCCGGGGTAGACTTCCACCATCCAAACCCTTCTCTTGGAAAATTGACCCTCGATCTTCTCCCGAACCATTATACAATAAAATAGGGTTAAAATAAACATGGTTTGACCAAATTTAAATAAAAATTCTACCTCAAATTCATTTGGGGTGTTACAACCTCACTACCATAAGAAATATCATCCCCAAGATTCATCATTGGTAAATAACGCCGATCAATGTGCTCTCATGTCATCCTCCCACTACCAAGTATGCTCTTGGATACAACTGTGCTTCCATAACACAAGCACCAAAGATACCACATTCCTAAAAAGAATATTCCCACTATATTCTACCTTATGAATTGGTCATTTCTTGAATGACGTATCAGGTTCCAACTCAACATCATTAGCGCTAACCATTCGAGACATGTCGGGGTATACCTATAAAGTTGATATATTTGGAACACATCATGCATAACATGAAACTACTAAGGAATATCTAATCAATAATCCATAACACCAATCCTATTAATAACCTCAAATGACCCCATGAAACTGGGATCTAGCTTTCCCTATCTCCAAATCCATCGATGTCCCAATCAAGGTGACAACCACAAGAAAACCTGGTCACCCACAATAGACTAAAGAGGATAGTTCCATTAGTCTATACAATACCAATTCTTACGCATATAAGTCTTCATCCTACTTTAGATCAAATAGATATTCTTAGAAGTCTCACGCACAAGACTTAGCCTAATAATCAAAGACTACCTTGCCTCTAACCATATTAGAAGAAATTGATATAACCTTCCATAAATGGCATCAAACAACACCATCTAAAGAGATGTATAATAACTGTTGTTATAGAAAAAATTGACTAAGGAAATATGTTTATCCCATGAACTGATGAAATCAAGAATTCATGATCAAAACATGTACTCTAATATCTAAATGGTATACTCATACCACATGTCTATCTATGGAAGGAGGTAAGTGCTGAAGTTCACCTACGTATTATGTTCCTTTAGAAAATACTACCAGAAGTATAATGTAAAACAGGAATCCCAACTATAAAGGATGATCATGGACATACAATAGAGATCTAATATAAAAAAAACACACATCTTACCTAACTCATTAACAAAAATGTCTCCAAAATCAGTAATAAATACATAATCATGGTCAATCGGTCGACGATGAACCATACTACATTACTGCCTCAAAGTTACATTGATAGTACTATCATGAACTCCATTATGATCACATGCCAGTTTCACTCAGGAATGGGTAGAGAGTGGAGAATACCCACATCACTATACAGATCATACTTGAACCTATGAGAAGTCACACACCATGAAATAAAACCCTTAATATATTTCTTCATCATGAGACACCAATACTGCCTAAAAATGTTATGATACATCTTGGTATGCCCCAGATGAACTTCCCATCATAGTAAAGTGAATCCTATGTCATATTCTTTTGTATGATTGTGGGAATCACAAGCTGATTTTTCAAATAATTAATCTCATCAGAATAAACGGACCAATCAGGTAGTTTCTCCTATAACAACCTAACTCTAGTAACCCCAATCTCGTAAAAAACTTTTTACATTGTAATAAGATACAAGGGATCACATCACAAATGATCAATCGATTTAGTTGTTTTGTATGACCAAATATATACATGATTCTCATTATACATTGGAAATTAAATACAAAACATAAAAAAAATATTATGAATCCTTGAAACTCATTCAAATATTCCTTATTCATATACTAGGAAAAGAAAACAAAATAAGGCTGAGCTAAAACTCTTAGTAATGGTTGTGTATCGTTATTAAATAAGGCATAATCAATATGGAAAGGTAAATAACTGAAAACACATTCCTTTTAATTAATAACTTGAGAATCAAATACATCCATGAATAATATTAAAGTAATAATATCATGGATAATAATAACTAAATTCTCAATTAAGTAATTTAATAATTCTAGATTCCATGATCAAGGCCTAGTTCCATGATATTTCCAAATATGTGTAGGTATACACCAAAAACCCATTTAATAAGGCAATTTGTAGAGAAAATTGAAAATGACCCTTTTAAAAAAATTAGAAAGATTAATTTAAAACCATATAAAAATTAAATAATAAAATAATATTTATTTAACAAATCATTAAAGTAAATAAATTGGGATTTTTTAAAATAATTTTGAAAAATGTGGACATGGAAGAAAAATATACCCGATCAAAAAGAGAAAAAAGATCAAATTTTCTTTAAAAAATTTATTTCATTGATTCAAATTCCCAAGAGAGTAAAATTTGTAATAAAACATGTAAAATAATTTAATATCTATATGATAATAAAATATATATATTTTTTAAGGATATATTATAATATTCATTCAACAAAAAATATAAGCAATCCTAAAAAAAGAGTTTGTAAAATAAATTCTTTCCTCTTTGATTACTTTTAAATTATAACCTCTTGAAATAGTAAAATTGAATTGAAACTTAAATCACCATGAATAAATATAAATTTGTGTTAAATAAATCAAATTTTTAGTATGTACACCACGTAAAAGAAATTAGGTACATAACACCGAATATTTCTCAATAGAGTGGAAATTGAGACGAAATACCTTACCTCTTGCTTCCATTTAGTTGAACATACTTTAACATCCTATATAATAAATTTATATTTATTATAATTACATAATATAACCATATAAATATTTATAATTTCATATATAATCCACTTATAACATCTTATCACTTTTTTTGACAATATTTAATTATTATCACTGTTTTAGGTGTTAACGACTTCATTTTTCATGTATGGTTTGATTTTGAAGTTATGGTCCTTGTGTATTGATAAATTTTATATCATATCTAAGATTTTAATCATGATATTAAAATAATATATATATATATATATAATCATCCATGAAAAGCAGACATGAAAAATGAATCACATTTCTTCGTGGATGTGGTAGTCCACACATACGCACAAGCAACGTTATAATTTTTTGACGGGTAGAGGTGTAAGGTGGTAGATGATATATTAAATTTAAATAATAATTATTATGTTAAAAATATCATATATATATTCATTAGTTCAATAATTATGGTTATCCATGTGAGGTTGTGATGAAAAATAAATTACATTTGTTCATGAGGTGGTAGTATTTCGTACACACAAGCGATGATTTTGTTTCCCATTTGATAGAGAATTAGATGGATAAATATTATTCAATAAAAATAATAAAATATAAGTGTATTTTATATACTATTTTTATTATATTGCAATTGTTAGGACATAATTGTAGGTGGTAAAATAATAAGAAAAATTAATGTGTTTGGTTAAGATAATTACCATTTCATCGAACGACCTCCTTTAGATATCCTCTTAAAGACCCTAGGGTTGGTCTTTGGGGAAGAAAATCACCTCTATAACATGTAAAATTATTTTGGGGAGATAGTTTTTAGGGTGTTTTGAGAAAAATGGATTGATAGGTGTGAATAAGTGAGGGGAGGAGGTACCCTTTTATTGGTGAGGTGAGTAGCACACTTGTAAATTTTCAAAGTTTTTAAATATTATTGAGTCAGTTTTTTAGAAAAAATGGACAAAAAATGACTCATATTAGAAGGTGATAAATTAATTTTCTTAATAAACTCATAAAATAATATTTATATAAGTTTTTATGTCATTTTAGCCCTAATTTATTTAATAACCCTTAGTAAAATTGTCTTAACCTTAATTTTGTTAACCAATTTTACCTTTTTTTTACTATTCATAATGACCAAAAATAAAAGTGACCACATTAAAAAATTTTAAATTATTATTAAAAATATTTAAACCATTTTATAAAATTTCACTCCTATAAGTTGTAGAAATTATTCTAAAAATAAACCCACAAAACATGATGAAAATGATTTTCACAAAAAATGCATTTTTCAAGCACAAGATGTTGTTACATTAAAGTTATGAATAGTAATAATCATTATATGAATTTAAATTAATATATTAAGATATATAATCTATAAATTTCATTTAAATTCTTCTTTATTATATATTTTTTTAATTAATTTAAATGGAATAATATTATCCACTTAAAAAAAGTTTTCTAAAAAATATCCCCTTTTTACCTCCAAATGATCTTATCTTTATTTATATAAAATATATAATCAATAAATGGTAAATTATGAATATATAACACATTATTATTCAGAAAAATGATTATTATTTAAATAAAACATTTTCAATTATCCATAAAAGCATATTTCTAAGGTAAAATTTCAAAAAATCATTCTAGGATTATTTTGACACAGTAAGTTAACTTCAAAATAGATATTCATCCCATCAAGTTAGAATCTTTATTCCATGAAATAGTAAAATATTTATTGTAAAATAGTTTCATAAAAATAAAATTTTCACTTAATAAAGTTTAATCTCAAGTGTTACACTCTTCCATCCTTTAAAAATTTTATTTTTGAAATTTTTATGGATATTAATTTCTAAAAAAATGTGGGTGGTTCTTCTTCATAACATCCTTAGTTTCAAATAGTGATTCATATATTTTATTATTTATCAAAGGTACCTTTTTTATTCAACTCATAAAATTCCACAATACTTATTCTCTAGTGTCAAGGGTCTAGATAGGCTCTTCAAAGTAAGATAGAACATGTTCCAATTCTATTTCTTAAGAGGTGATCACATGCGTTGGGTCTAACATATAATTCCTTAAAAATGAGATATATAACACACTATGTAATTTAGAGAAGCTTTGTGGTATTTTTTAAGGGAAATTCACAACTCTAATTCTTTATATAATTTCAAAAGGATTGATAAACCTAGGTCTCAGTTTCACTTTCTTATAGACCCTTATAACACCCTTCCATGGAGACAATTTCAATAAAATGTGATCTTCGACTTGAAAATCCAAATATTTAGTTGCATTATGAGCTTAAATATTTTTAATTATTTAAGGTAAATTAATATGGATATGAATAGTCATCAACTCCATCATTGTATCCTTAAATAATTTTGGGCCTACAAGATTCCTTTCACCAAATTCATCCCAAAATGATGAAGTACTACATCTCTTTCAATGTAATGTTTTGTACAACACCATTTGAAAACATGAATGTAAGTTATTATTATAGGAAAACTCCAAAAAATCTAAATATTGATCCCATATACCTTGGTAGTCAAGTGAGAATGTCCTAAACATTTATTTTAATTCTTGAATAGTTCCTCCAGACTCTCCATCAATTTGAGGATGATAAAGAGTTGTAAAATGAATATCAATATCAAGATCCTTCTGAATAATTTCCCAGAATTTTTATATAATTCATGGATCATGATAAAACAAAATTAAAATTAGTGTTCCATGATTTCTTACAACTTCATTAATATAGATCCATGCTAGGCTCTCAAGAGGTAAATCGTTTTTATGGAAAGGACATGTACAGATTTGGTAAGGAGATATACAATTACCCATATTGCATAATTATTTCTATGAGTCTTGGTAATACAGTGGAAAAGTATATTTTAATGTCATCCCACTTCCAAATAGAAATAGGTAAAGGTTTCAAGACTAATTTATGTTGTTGTATCTCATCCTTCACCTATTTTTAAACCAAGAATTATGATACATAATAAAAACTTTATTGCTTTATATTATACCACAAAAAATATTCCCTCAAATCACTATAAATCATGGTTCTACCTTGGTGTATAGAAAATTTTAATCTAGAATAATCATATAATAATTCCATTTTCAGATCTAGTATACATAGAACACATATCCTATTTACAAATTTCAAAATATCTCCTTCATAAATGAAGTCTTATAACTTTCCATCATTAATTTGTTTAATATTATTTTGAAAATTCTCATCATCAGGATGAGAACATTTTAACTTTTCCAATATTGATGGTTTGTAAATCATTTGAAAAAGGAGCGATGTTTCCCTTACATTAATAATTCCCATATCCATCTTTACTAAATCCATAAACACAGGATCACTTTATATCCTTATTTTTTCTAGGACACCATGATCTTTACTTCTCAATGAATTTGATACCTTATTTACCTTCCCTGGGTGGTATTTTATTGAAAAATCATAATCCTTGAGTATCTTGATCCATTTTATTTCCCTCACATTGATGACTTTTTTAAAGTATTTATTTCTTATGATCTACATATATCTCACATCTTTCACCATAGATATATTGTATCCATATCTTCAATTAAAAGATTACGAATTCAAACTCAAGATCATGGGATGAATAGTTCTATTCATTAGTCTTTAATATCCTTGATGCATAGGAAATAAGTTTATCATTTAGCATAAGGTCACAAAAAATACCTTCTTTGATACATCACTATTCATTTCAAATCCATCCTTTTCTGATGGTAGAGTAAATATTGGATCATTTTCCACTTCAAATTTAATTTTTAAAAAATTATTCACATTCCTTTTTCCATATGAACTTAACCTCTTTATGTGTAAGCTTGGTTAATGAGTTAGGAAATCAGGATTTTTTTGAACAAATCACTGATAGTAACCCACATGCCGAAGGAAAATACACAACTCAATTATGTTTGTTGGTGTAGGTAATTATTTGACTACCTTTGTCTTTGTAGGAGAATGTGAGATTCCATCCTTGGAGTGAATATGGATAAGAAGAGAAACTTTCTGAGGCTAGAATTCACACCTGCTAAATTTCCAATATAACTCTTTTCCTCTAAGAGCCTTAATAATTATCTATAAGTGATTCTCATGGTCCTCATAGATTTTATATTCACCAAGATAATATCAATAAACACTACAAAAAATTATCAAGATATTAATTGAATACTCCAGTAATTAGATCCATAAAAATAGAGGGTGATTTTTTCAATCAAAATGGAATTATTGGAAACTCATAATGTCTACACCTCATACAAAATTCTTTTTTCAGAATATATTCCTTATTTACTTGCAATTGATGATACCTAGAATGAAGGTCAATCTTTGAAAAATATTTAGATCCATGAATTTTATCGAACAATTAATCAATATAAGAAAGATGATACCTGTTTTTTAGAGTAATAAAATTGATTTAATTATAATCAATGCAAAACTACACAGATCTATATTTCCTCTCGATGAAAATAGAATGGGATCTCCAAGGTGAAATACTAGGGCATATAAATCTATTATCACAAAAATACTTTAGTTTTTTCTTAAACTCCACAAAATCCGCAGTTGTCATTCAATAGGAAGTATTTGATATATGTCTTACATCATAGATAAAATCAATTGAAAACTCAACTTCATGTTCTAGTGGATGTATAGGTAATTACATAGGAAAAACATTAATGTTTTAATATACAATAACTACATCTTGGATTAGAAAATTACATTGACACATCTATAGATTGTTTATAATCTTATTGCCTAAGAATCTCATTCAAAATATCTACTAGATATGGATCTATACATAACCCATATGATGAATTCATCCCACTAAAGTCAAGTAATTTCACATATTCACCAAAAATAATAATTTCATTATCATGGTAATACATTTTTTTCATTATAGTTTAAAATAGAATCCATACCAAGGATTATATCCTAGTGAAACATAGGTTTAATAATCAAGTTTACAAATTGGGTACATCTATGTATCATAATTGGAACTGAATGATAAATCCTTGTTGCGGTAATATTTTCACTTAGAGTCTTAACTGAAAAACCCCTTCTTATAGTGCTAGGGCAATATTTATTTTTCTTATAAAACATATAAGATATAAAAGAAAGAAAATTTTCAAAATAAAATAAAGAATTATCTAAATTTTAGGATTTAATTAAAGTACCTTCCACTCATCTTTAGAAACTAAACCTCAGTAGCAGTGATTTCATAAACCTTTCCTTCTCCCACCATCCTCTTTTGTGGTAGGTTCCCTTGATGCTTGGGACATTTGTGTGAATAATTCCCCACTAATCTATTGTAGAATAATTTTATATTAGTGGTTTCTTTTTTCCAATTTTATTCATTATCAATATGGAACTTATCTCTACACATATAACAAAGTCTCATTCCATTCAATAATTTTCTAAGATGTTTCCTTTTATAATTTTCACATGATGGAAATTACTTTTTTAACTTCTTATTATTTGAAACAGCCTTTTTATTGGTTCTTAGCCAACCTCTTCTTCTATTTATCTCCCTTGAAGATTCAAGATCTATAAAGTTCATTCCTTATTTTTATGAAACATAATACTATAACATTATATGATGAAAAGGTTTTAGAAAACAATTCCCTTTAGAGGCTTGGCTTAAAGCCATTAAAGAAATGGTCAATCTTTGTTTTTGGATTATATATGTACTCTATAACATACCTGAATAACATTATAAAGGTAACCTCATAATATGAATCACTCTCTTATTCCTTATTATTTAATATGGAGAACTTCCTCTTCATTTTAGTTTATTTCTCATGAGGAAAATATTTTTTTAATAATGTTACATTAATATCTCTCCATTCCATATATTCCATTTCTTCTTCCTCCCTAGTATCTAAAATCAATCACAACCATTGATTAGAATATCCTTTAAGAGAATACACTAACAACATAAACTTTTCCATTTCATTGAATCCCAAGGCCATAAATATCTTTTCAAGGTACATAATTCATTGATCAACTACCATTTTATTAGTATTTATACTAAAATATGGAGGATTATATCATATTAAAGGATACAATATTAGTGTATAATGTCATGTAACATCATGTTTATCCATATGTGAAAGGTTATTTTTTATAACTTGGGTTAACTTCTTTAATATGGAATGATATTCTTAGCTGAAACACTAGTTGTATTGGATTTTTTAGTAGGGAAATCTATACATTGGAACTATTATTGATACCATTATTTATGCTAGGTTATATTTCTAAATAACGGTATAGTCAAAATTATTTTATAACATTATTAATTTTCAATCATAGTATATAATTGGTGTAACAATTAACCTAATTTCAAAATTTATACATAGGTAATCTCATAATCATAAAATTTGTTTCTTTAAATTGTAAAAATATTTTCAAATCATTGATAATAGTTTGTAATGAAAATTTTAATTAACCCAAGTATATCCCCTAGGAGTTTCAAAATAGGTGTACAATAAGGCCCCTTTCACCATGCACTAAAATAATTGAAAAGATATACTCAATCAACTCTTTTCAGGGTTTGATACATATATGAATCAATTCCAAATCCATATACACTTGTAGTATCAAAACATGGATGTATTGAAAAGAAAATCACATAACCTATACCTTACCCAAACTTTCACGATATTATCCTATAATTAGGTATATCCTCTAAATATTTCATAGGGTTATTTTCCCTAATATATGTTTTCCTAAATATAGTTCTCAATGTTTTTACTAAACTTTCTCTAATACCAACTGTAATAACTCAAATCCAATAACCCATAATTAGTGACTAATTTATTTTACTATATTAATATATAAGGGGTCACATCACCAAGGATCGATCAGTATAGTAGTATAAAAGTACCAGATACATACATGATCCCCTTTGTACACTGGAAATAAAATATAAAACATAAAATTTAAATATTCTATATCTATAAAACCCATTTAAATATTCCTTCTTCATATCCTGTAGAAAATAAAACAAAATAAGGGTGAGCTAAAACAATTAGTAAATTTTGTGTACAATGAAAGATATCATGAGTGAATAAGGCATAATCAATATAGAAAGGTAAATAACTAGAAAAACATTCCATTTAATCAATAACTTGAGCATGAAATACATATATAGATAATATTAAAGTAATAATATCATGGATAATAATAAATAAATTCTCAATGATATAAATTTATAATGTCAGATGAAATGATCAAGGCCTTGTTCTGAGATATTTTAAAATATGGGAAGGTATACACCAAAACCCCCTTTAATAAGGCCAGATAACTAGTTTGTCTCATGGGACCTATCAATAAATCAAGGGGTTATGTAATTCCTAGACCCACTTTTCACTACATGTCCAAATAATTCCTCATATATTAAAGGATCAATTTAATTTATAAACAATATTCCTTATCAACAAATACTCATATTGAGTAAAGAATAATGAATATCAATATCCTCTCGCTTAATCAAATAAATTTTAGAATAAAACACTGCATATAGAAATGGTATACCATTTAGGAAGTAAGAATACCCATGATACAAAGAATATGGATATTTCTAATAAAATATGATAACAAGAAAGTAAATTCTTCTAGAGAAAGTTAATGACCACAAAATTAATAAGTGTGAAAAGATAACCATAAATTCATTAGAAATATAGGTTTCATAATAAAATAAAGTATTTTGGATAATATAATAAAATAGAATTGAAACATTTAAAATAAAATTTAATTAAAATAATTTCTTTAAAAAATCATTTAAAACTTATTGAATAATCTAAATAGCATAAAATGGTTATAGCAGTACGATAATCTGTTAATGTCATATATGTTAAAAATAAACATTCATTTTGATTTTGTAAAAAGAATTGAAAGTGAACCTTTATTAAAAAAGTAGAAATATTCATTTAAAACCTTATAAAAATTAAAGGATGACATAATATGTCTTTAATAAATCATTTTATTAAATAAAAATAAATTTTTTAAAATAACTTTGAAAAATATGGACATGGAAGAAAAATACACCCGATCAAAAAGAGAAATAAGATAATTTTTTTTTTCATGATTCAAGTTACAAAGAGCGGAAAAGTTGGATGAAAACATGTAAATTCCGTAAATATCTAGAGGATGATAAAATATATGTATTTTATGAAGGATATATTATAATATTCCTTTAATTAAAAAAAATAAAAAATCCTAGAAAAATGAGATTGTAAAATAAATTCTTACCACTTTGATATTTTTTAAATTGTACCCTATTGAATGAGTAAAAATTAATTAAAAATTTAATAACCATGAATAAAAATATATTCATGTTAGATACATAAAACATTTAGTATATGCACCACATAAAATAAAATAGGTGTATAGTAGTAAATATGTCTCAATGAAGTTGAAATTGAGAGGAAATCCATTACCTCCAGATTCCACTTAGTTGAAACATTTTTAACCTCATATATAATAAATTTATATTTATTATAATTTCATAAAATAACTATATAAATATTTATAATATCATATGTGATCTAATTATTACATATTTTCACCAGTTTGTTAACAATATTTCATTACTATCATTATTTTGGGTGTTAACTACTTTAGTTTTCATGTATGTTTTGATTTTGAAATTATAGTAATTTTTTTGTGAACATTGTTTTATCATATAAATAATTTTAATAATGAAATAAAATCATAAATATTAATTATATAAATATTTAGTATCATTCATGAAAAGTGAACATGATAATTGAATCACATCACTTCATGAAGGTGGTAGTCCACACATATGCACAAGAGAAATTATTATTTATTAATTGGTGAAACGATAAGGAGTTAAATAATTTGATAAATTTATATAATAATTATTTTATCATAATTATCAAATATATTCATTAGTTCCATCATTATTACTATCCATGTGAGGCGGTGATAGAAAACAAATTACATTAGTTCGCTAGGCGGTAGTCCTCCATACACATGAGTGATGGTTTTTTACAATTTATTAGAGACATAGACCAATAGATATTATGAAATAAACATAATAAAATCTCATTATGTGTTATATACTGGTTTTATTATATTGTAATGGTTCGTACATAATTGAAGGTGGTAAAAGAAGAAGAAAAACGAAAGAGTTCTGTTAAAATGATTACCTATTCTTTGAAAGAGATCCTTTAGAACTCCTCTTAAAGACACCATGGTTGGTATTTTTTTTATATAATAACCTATATAAATTTTATAATAATTTTTGGGAGATATTTTGGTAGGTTTTGGTTGAGATAAATGGCTCAAGAGGTTTGAATATGTGAGGGTAAGTGGTTCCCTTTTACAAGTGAGGCGAGTGACACACTTGTAATTTTTCAATGTTTTAAAATATTATTAAGTCATTTTATTGGAAAAATGACTCCAAAATGAATAATATTAAAATTTGATAATTTTATTTTCTAAATAAATCCAATAAATACTACTTAGGAAAGTTTTTAAGTCATTTTAACCGTTATCTTTTTTGATTAACCCCATCAGTAAAACCGTATTAACCTTAACCATGGTAACAAATTTTTACCATTTTACTATTAATAATGACAAAAAATGAATGTCAATACCAAATATATACATGAATATTCAAAATATTTAACTAATTTTATCAAATTTCATTCATATAAGTGCTATAAATTAATTTGAAAAAAAAAACAAACAAAACGTGATGAAAAACAATTTTTCTTGAAATTTATTTTTTCAAGAATAAGATGATCTTAGAATAACTATATGATAGTAATAATAATAATAATACGAATATATATATATATATATATATATTTATATATATAGTCTATAAATTTCATTTAAAACATTCATTATCATATATTATTTCAATTAATTAAAATAGAAAAATATTATGCACTTAAAAACAGTTTTATGAATAATATATTATTTTGCCTCAAAATTTTATTTTATTTATTTATAGAAAATTTATAATAAATAAATGTTTAATTATGAATATTATAAAACATTATTATAAATAAAATTAATAATAGCTAAATACTTTATTTTAAATTATTCATAAAATCTTATTTAGAAGGGAAAATTTCAAAAATTCATTTTATGCTTATTTTTACATCGTAAGATCAAAATCGATATTAATCATATAAAATAAGAATTATTGTTCCATTAAATAATAAAATTTCAACTGTACTAAAGTTACATAAAAATAAAATATTCTCCAACTATAATTAAAGCTAATGTGTTACAACAACACACTATATATTTTTTCCTTCATGACCAGACAATTCGAAATCGGAAACTGATTTTCCTTCACCTTCTCATGGAGTGAAGAGGTAACAAACATAGATAAAAAGGTTGATCTACCTTGATAATTACTATTTAAATATGTATTTCAATGATAAATTTCATCAAATTCCACTTACTTCTCACCTCCTACACCACCTATACTCGATTCTTCCTGCTCAACGTATCAAATACAACATTCCCCTTCTCCGGGGTATATGTTATCTAAAAGTAAAAAAGCGTATTATTATTAGAACCAGATAATCTATACAAGGTTTTGGTGTTATAATAATATATATGAGGGAATTTTTTGGTTAGTGTACACTAAAAACCTCCCAACCAATAGGCATTGACACGAAAACCTCAGTGCATAGACTCCCTTTTCCAACTCTAAATCGCCTGTCATATAATTCCTCTAATGAAACCTTAAGTTACTCAAAATATAGGATGAAAAAAACCCATACTATATCAGGATTTATCCAAGGTATATGTTCAATTAATGACAATATAGGATTTACTCCTTACCCTGATTTGGTGTAACACCCCAAAATTCTAAAATAAGAACATTTTATTCGATAGTGTGTATGACACGCAACACCAAGGTTAGATGAAAATATAACACCATGATATTTTATGCTATATTTATTTTTAAATAAATTACATCTCTTAAATATCCGTCATTACACTCAACAATAAGTTTATCTTGCATTACACACAACACTGAATTTAGCTTACATTGCACAAAACACCAATTTTAAATGAAATGTGATATATTAATAAAATATAATTATTTAATATGATAAGTATACCCAGTTGTTATTTTTTTTGGTATGGATTATACTAAAAAAGTTATTAAATTAATTTTTATATATTTATTATAAATAAAATTAGAATCATTTAAAATAAAAAGAAATGCCTTCTAAAAAACTGTATTTTTTCTTAAAAGATGGGTTAGTCATGCTTTACATGAATAATTTAAAATAATTTTTTAAAAAATTTAGATTTTTTGAGAAAATAACTATAATTTTTTAAATCAGTATATCAAAATTATCTTAGGGTTATTTTTTTGTATTTTTTCTGAAATGTTTAATTTTTTGATGAATATTGAAAATATAGAATTTTATTTAAAACTATCTTTTCATTTAAGTTATTTATAAAGTTAAATTATATTTTTAATTGGTTTTAATGTAACATTTCTAAAATCTTACATAAATTAATCCAATTTATTTTATTGAAATATTTTTTATATTTAATTTTGATATAAAAACTTTGGAAACTTTTGAACATTTTCTTTTTAAAAACTCTCTTTATCATCGCGTATGTGAGATTAATTATAAATTAAAAATTTAAAATTATGAGAATTTAATTTGTAAAAATGGATTTCATATTTTTAATTATCATAATTTATAATTTATAATAATGTGAATTTCATTTTTGACTAAAATTAATAGTGAAAACTGTAAAAAATAATTACTATGGTTATTGTAAAAATGGATTTAATGGGGGTTAAAATAATAAGATAAGGGTTAAAAATGACATAAAAACTTTTAAAACACCAATTTTATGGCCATATTTATAACCTTGTTCTCATTTTTTTTGATAATAGACCATTTTTTAGGCTTGGTTCACGATAAAAATGTGGTTATGATTTAATATTTTCAAAAAATTACAGGTTTTCCACGCACTTCACTTATAAAAGGCCACCCCTATCCTCTCTTATTAACACCATCAAAACATTTTGTTTTAGAAAATATCTAACCAAATAACTTAGAAAATTACCTCCCAAAATCCTATAATCCCGAGTTTTGGTATAATTTCAATCTTGGAAGACCTTGGTGAAAACTTAAGGAGGATATGTGAAGAAGAGGTAACATTCTTCAATGAGTGTTTTTATTTTATTTCTTCCTCCCCCTCCTTCAATTATTATTATAACATGATTATATAATATCAATAGTATATTAAATATAATTTTATTTTTTTATGTTAATTTAATGGCCTAAAACCACCTCCAATTCCATCAAATGGGTTATGAAATCAACATTTCTATGTATAGTAAACTACCGCCTCACAAAACGATGTCATTCGTTATTCCATTAACTCCTATCATGGTGGCGTATGGTGATGAATATAAAGAATATATATTATATTTATAACATAATTATACCTTTTTATTCATTATATATATATATATATATATTAATTTCCATTCTGTAGGGGATACGATAACGCCGCTCGTGTGTACAGTGGACTATCACCTCACGAAGTGATGTGATTTGTCTTTCAATAACGCTTTACATGGAAGTTGATAAAGATATATTTAATTATTATATGTGATATAAATAAAATAATTACGATATTAATCACATATTTATCATTCTTAAAAGATAATATATCATTTTATTTCTTACCTTTTAACTCACTTAATGATGATATCATCATCCATGTACATGTGTAATACCACCTTCACAAAGAGACGTGACTCTCTTTTCATCACCACACTAAATGGATGATATATATAAGAACATAATTTTGTATTTATGATATTATTATCATTCTATAAATTTAAAATATTTCTTACCTCCTTTCCATAATGATCGTTGAAAAATTGAATCGTTACTCATGCATATGTACGACCTTACATCTCCATGATCATAACATACTTCATTTTTGATAACCATTTTTCATGATTGGTCTTAAAAGTATAATTGATGTATAATTATTATAATTATTTCGTTATTATTATTCAAGATATGATTAAACTATATACATAAGAACCAGAACTTTCATGACAAAGCACAAATGAGAAATCAAGGCAATTAACACCCAAAACAATGAGAATAATTAAATATTATTAACGAATGAATGATAAGATGTTGCAAAAGGATAATATATGATATTATAAATATTAAAATGGTTATATAATTATTTAATAACTTTTCTAAAATCACTATAAAGAAGGTTAAAGAATGTTCAACCAAAAGGAAGTGCGAGGTAAGTGATTTCGTCTTAATTTCATTTCTTCGAGGCATATTGTAATTTTATGCACCTAGTTTATTTTATTATATAATTCCCCTTGAAATGTTATGTCATGATTTATTAATAATTCATGGAATGTTATATTTTTTTTTGAATTATTTTATCCTTAGGTATTTGACTTCAAAATTACCAGCTGGTAAAGAATTTCATAACTCATTTTCTTTTCATTGGATTATATTACTTCTTCATTGTCATTTATATTATAAGATTATGTGTATATTAAATTTTTATTATCTTATATTGAATTTAAAATTGTTTTATGTGGATTTATAGTTGACATGAATAATCAATTTTTTTTTATTAATTCTCACTTTAATGCTATGATCATTTTAATGGTTTATTTCACAATTTCACTCTGATCAAGATTTTTTATTCTTGATTTTTTGTTTAAAGATATTATTTAATACTTTTATAATAATCCCATTTAATTTTATTATCCTCTCATTATTAATGATATTTTTAAGTAATATTACCATTTTTACACTCTTTGGAACTTAAAATTGTTTATAAAATGTTTTAAGAAAATCCAACTTCATTTCTCTTTTTTGTTAAAAATATATTTTCTTACAAAACCATGTTTTTAAAAAATGTTTTCAAAAATGTTTTAACAATTTAAAAAAAATATTAAAGACATTTTTACTCATTTGGTATTTTTACAAAAAAAATCAAAGGAATATTCTTATCATTTTATAAACAAGGAAGTTTTTTTTATCTCTTTTACGATGAAATAGTAATGTACTTTTTAACTTGTATAAAATGTATGAAATTACCCTCCAACATGACTGCCATTTCTTTGAATATTCATTTGAATGTCTAAAAGGATATTTTTATAAAAAAATCCCTAATATTCCAGAAATTCTTAATTTTTAAAATTAATTTTAATATAAAAGGTTTTCAAAATTTTTTATGTTTTAAAAAGTGATTTTCAAAATCAAAAATGACATTTTCCTCAAGAATGTTTTTAAATATATTTTTATGATATTATAATGTCCTATGTTTTGTATCAAATGAAATTTTCTAAAGGAACTTGAATTTATTTTTTGGTGGATAGACTAAATTTTTAACCAATTTCAAAACATAATTACAAGAGTTATAACACATAAATGTGTTGTTTTTAGATTTTTTAAAGCTTGAAGGGTTCCTAAGGTGTTCTATTGAGTTTTGGGAGTGTCATGATCTGAAAACTCAAAACCAGAAAGAATTAGTAAAGTCATATAGTTTGAATGAAGCCATATGACCCACTATGTGAAATAATGTGGCTGATCAAGTAGATCTAGAGGTATCACATAGTTTTTTCTAACCATATGAGAGGAGACACAAAGTCGTTCAGGTACTATAGAAATCTTGAGAGAGGTATTTTTCATGGGATTTTCATGGTTATCAAAACCATGATACTGGTCCATGAATGGGGGTTCCTTAAGCAGTGTTGAGTATATAGTTGGTCCACAGTTTGGCCAACTATACATCCAAATCACGTGCCTCATTTAATGGGGTGAAATTTCCATTTTCTCCTATAGACTTTAATTTCTTTCTCCTCCCCTTTCCTTCTCCTCTTCCGCATGCAGAATCCCATCGAGGGATCCCTCCCCCTCTTCTCCATCCATGGGAATATCTCCTAAATATGGTGTATGTTTTGAGTGCTGTTACATGTGTTGGATAGACCTTGGTATGTCTATGACTGATACTTCCTCATTTATTCGTTTATCTTCTCATTGAATGTGTTGTTTTGGTGCAACCTACTTCCTCTTATTTTGATATATTTTTTCTATTTATTTGATTTATCTCAAACTAAACCAAATCAAGACTCGATATTGGATGAGTGGACCATCCTTAGTATAAGTTAGGTGTTTTATATTTCTTCCCTCAAAGTTCCATTGACATATAATATTCGTCATTGTGTCGTGCACCGATGTTTCTTTGTGATTCATTTTGAATAAGAAATTTAATTTTTAGAATTGAAAACCCTAATCCTAGTATCCCTTGTATAGTAAACAAGCATTATTGATGGTCATTAACAACAAGTCTTAACCACCATGGAGGGTGTGTCCCTTGGATTCCTCTAGTTAATATATTGTTTTCTAATAAAACCCCTCATTGAGGTGCTCTGTCAAATAAAATGTAAATGGGTAGGTTAATTGGAATGTGGTAGGATGTGAAACTTCACCCTATTATCCCTTAGTGACGAAACCATTTCCTACGTGATTATGGATTAAATCATATGGAATGAAGATGATGTTTTAGCAATCACATGCATGTTATCATGGCCTGTTTTATACCTCTTTCATGTATGTTGTTAACTATTATGTATAGTTATCCCGACCCTCCAATTTATGATGATGGAATGAACCAATTAATGAAATTAATAGCTTGTATTAAAATGGTATGTGGTTATGACCCTCTTTAAATGTACATGACATGTGTTGTTGTATATTTATGAACATGTAATCCCTTTTAATTTATAAATGGACTATGCTAATGGAATGGATGATCACATGTACTATTTTTAAATGTTAAATGAATTATATTAAAATGATCCAACACACCTTGAGAAATGATGGTTTCCTCTTTACAGAATGTTAGGCTAAGGGGTCATTGGGAAAACAAATTACCTTATACATCCTTATGATAAAATTGGACCTCAAGTAGGGTCGTTGGCTATGACGTGTCACACCCCTTTGGCTGAGGATGTCGATATGACGTCTACATCAATTAGGTTTTTGGGCATGATGTTCCATTCCCCCTTGATTAGGAGGTTGAGTATGACCCTTCTCATGGTTATCCATGATTCTAGACATGACATCCTATATTGTTTATAATACTTAGCATAGAGGCCTACATTGATTATGATAACTGATAATGACATCCCTTATTTATTATTATGAGACTCCTATTATTATTATTAATAGTATTATGCATAGAGGCTTGAGTTAGGCCGTGGGTCATGGATAATACTAGGTATCCATATATATGGCTATAAATGTCACTATGTTTATAGTGCATATATATGTAAAAATATCTATATATATGTATATATATATTATATTTATAGGAATTCCTATTTTTACTGAAGTAGGTATGGCCGACCATGTGTCTTGGAGAAACCTGAGCCCAAATTGTAACCTTTATTTACTTATTTATATTATGTTTAATTTTTATCGTTGCACTATAATGTATTTATATTCATGGAGTGGATTTTTTTGTACACTGTTCTTAGTAGACTATTGAGTATATTTCATGCACTTATGAAGACACCATTGCACTAGGTTACCTAAGAAGATATCATGTTAGTAGGTCCATGGATCGTTTCTTATGTTGTTCATTGTACATGGAAGTTAAGATCACATGATTGAGCTAGAGATCCGGATGTTCAGAGAGTTAGACCTTAGGGATTTTGTTTATTTTATTTATTTTGTTTTATTATTATATATCAACTACAACTTGTTTATTTCTTATCTTATGTAGCCTCATTTTGAAATACATGTATTGTTTTATATTTGGCATTGTCCATTTTTATTCAGTCATTATATTTATATTCCACTGCTCTTTGCTTTATTTATACTTCTTTCACTGTTGGTTGATTATTTGTTATCTCTTATACCACTATGCTACTCCAATCATGAGAGTATATTCTCCCCACTATACCACCATTAAACCATCACTGCTAGTCGATAGCCTTAGGAATATGGGGAGGCGTGCTTGGGTCCATGTGGTGACTGGTTCAACTATTGGTTTCCTAGTCAGTTAGTCCAGGATGTTACAAAGTAGTATCAAGGGATTTTTTTACTTTTTTACTTACTATTCTATGTAGGTATAATGGATACTAGTAATCTGTAGGTGCTTAGTAAATAGCCATGTCTAGGATTGATCAACCCACATATGGGGAAAAGTCAAAGTGTATAAGGATAAGATTTTTGTTCATGTTGTTCATTATTGCAGTTGATTATGATTTCAAATTGAGTGATAAGATTACCTTCTTCTACTTATATATTTGTGGTATTTATTACATTTTACCCTTGGCCTAGTATGGAAAGGATTTAGCATCACATGCATCATTATATTCACATTGAGATTCACATTCAATGCATATGCCATGCCATGAAGATTTTATTTTCTATTCTATTAAGATTGTGGATGTTCCATGTGGGTTTATTAGCATTCATGTTATATACCATGTTGAGTATTTTAGTAACATGATTAGTTTCACACTTTCTTAGGTATTTTGTTAGAATTATAACCAGTTTAATGTTACTTGGTATTTTGTTTAGCATTTTTTTCTGGTAAATCATGTTTCTTTTATTAATGTTTCATGTTTATCTGTTAGGAATGGGTGTTTATTTAACATGTTTACATATATTTATTTATATTTTTAACATTCATTGGTATAATTATAATATTAAATTGGTTATTAAAGTTCCAATATCAACCTAAATGGTGTTTTCCAACATATATTAATAGTGACACCCTATCTAACCAATCATGACATGTTTGATCCATGAACCATTGGTTTCATGGGATAAAACATAATGGTTATGATTAAATGAGAGCCAATTTTCAATTTACAAAGTGTGTGGGAGATTTATAAATTGGGTGATGGTAAACCATATAATTGAACCATTTTTTATTAGCTTTATATACCTATAGGTTGTTTTATAAATATAAAATATTTTAAATTTTTACTTTTAAATGAATCAGTTTCCTTTATAAAGGCATGTAACTCTATTTATTTGGAATGGAGACCCGCATGGATAAATTTATAAGTGAACAAATGGACCCAAGTAGGTAAGTTGGGAAATTTTCCATAGGATATATACTTGAATCAACCCAAGTTGGTTGGTCATGGGGATAAATTCATGTCAAATGAATCCACTAAGAGAGTAATTAAATCTTATAATAATTAAATGGAATCTTGCGGGTCAAATTTATTTTTGTTATGCCTTAGTACGTAAACCCATGGGGTATGTTCATGTAATATAAGGATGGTTTTAAAGTGTCCTAAACTACTTATATGGTTTAACATATAGATGTATGGTGGAATATTACTTGACCAGTCCCCTTTTAATTTATAAAAAACAAGTTATCTGCTTTTGGGATGTAATTATATGTGGTGTTACTTAATTAAAAATTATAATTTCAACCTAAAGGATGTTTTCCTCAATATATTGGGACTGACATTTTATTTAACTATGGCCAATTTTGAGAACCATATGGGAAAATAAAATAGATAAAAGGAATTTATGTGTTAAATTTCCTTTTATATATGGATGTTAGTTGAATATAAATGTTTAAAAGGAAGTTTAATATAACTTTCTTGTGTGCTTTGTTACTATAGAAAAAATAAATTACCAAATAATTTTTCCATATAACTGATATTGGATATTCTTTAAAACTAAACCTTGAAATGTTTAAATAACTAAACATAAATTAATTTAATGTCTTAGAAATGAATCCTTAATGGTATTAATTGTTACACTCATGTAAGGTTAGTTTAATTTTTGCCTTGGGTAGTTGTCTTTAAATGGGAACTTGAGGATTACCTGTAGGACCCTTCTTCTATAGCTCAAACATAAATAATATGTGGTAAAAACTAGTGAATCTTCTTAGAGTGACTTATCTATTGGGTCGATGCATTCTAATTTTACAAGGGACTATAATGAGGTATGTAGTTCTTTATAAATTTATTATAATTGCTCCGATGATATTTCTAACATGAGGTGTTATTTGGGTGATGGTTTTCTTAAGTAGGACTCTTAGTTTCTAAAATAAAACTTAGTTTCACGGGTGGAAATGTAGTGTTTTGACACTCTCTATGGGTGTGAACATCATGTAATTCTTAGTTCTAGTGGGTTAGACATTCCTAGGGCATGGATGGACGTTTAGTAATTCATGTAACCCTTTCTTCTTGTTCAGTATTGGATGACTCAATATGTCATTATCCGAACTAATAGTCATATGGGATAATGCTACCAAAAGATAATTATTTTTATAGGAAATCATATACTAGATTCATGGGGATAATAAGACTAAGGATATTGTCAATTTATGTGCTATTGTGAAAATGAATCTCGGGGTAGTTTGCATCGATAGACATGGTATCCGTCAAGTTGGTAAAATTGTACAACGAACAGTATGAGTTTGTCAGTACTCATTTAAGCATGAGTTGTTATAATGCCTTCATGTGTCATATTCATAGTAGAGTTTCATGGTATTTATAGAAAATCAGACTCATCATAATGCTTAGGATGATGTTATAAAAAAGGGTTATGTGTTCTGACATGTTGGTCGTTTGGTTTTGGCTTTTTCTCTTGTTGCTATAGAACTCGTGGATGTAACTTGGGATGAGTGTCACATGTATTCAGAAAGTAAATCTAGCCTAGTTATCTTGTAAGTGATTAATCTATCTCTCATTTTGGTTTAAAACTTTATAAAAGTGTGTTTTCCATGTCCAAGACCCATGATTAGTAGTCAATGGAGCATGTGTCATGGGATGAATTCCCTTTTTTAGAAAATCCGACAACTAGGAAACTCCTGAGGATTGGAGAATCATATCAATAATTAAGTGTGTCCTTACAAGTATCAGTAACAAAACCAAGAAGGACTATTTGAAAATGGTCAGTACTCATTTTGAATTCCCATGTGGTAGGTAAGATTTCAATATGACAGTGCTGGTGAGGCAGCATGGCAATGGTGTTGTTAGATATGTATGTAACCTTAAAAGACACCATTATTCATGGATAGAATCCCATGGTCATGCTTGAGTGACCATGGGATTCCTACGGTGGTTAAGGAATTATGGTCAAGTCAGTGATGTGTTTGTAGGTGAAGATAATCTCTTCCAAAAGAAGTCATCCTGGTAGGTTTGAATGAATTCTCTATATATGGTTGACCCATTTGGTTTGAAACCATATTGAGAACTTAGTATTGAATATAATGGAAGTCTATTAGGTCTAACTATTAATTCTTGACATCATCTTAGTGCACTATTAGTTTAGAGGTGATCATGTCCCCCATCTTGACATCATCCTAGGTATACTAAGAAAGCATCGGTTATACATCATGATAAATTTAAACATCACTGGTCTCATCCACTATTCTTGATACGTTGGTGTTTCAGCTTTGTACCGATGTCTCACTTATGAATGTCAGAGTATGGACTTCCTTGAATGGACTCCAGAAACTCTAGTCAATGATTCAAAAGTTACATTGGCTTTATTCAGGATTAGATGGAGTGTTTGGAGGGGTAATGATCCAAGTGTTCCAGATTAGGTTTACATCCATGATTGTGCTGGGACACGATAACATATGGGCATTTTGGATAGAGATGTCACCAGAATTTAGTAATGGGATTCATTGAGCATTCTTGGAGAAAATATCAAGGAACCTTAGTTAAATTTATTTGGATTTAGTTCTTCAAATATACTAGTTTTCTAAGTTGATTGTTTTGAGAATTGTCATCCAGAAGTGGATCAACTTGTTTCCTCTTGTTTCATTAAAAGGCGGTCAGTGAGGAACCATTTCTGGAAAGTTTCTAGGATGAGGCAAGTACATTTCTAGTCAGATGATATTATTAGGAAAATCTAGATTAACATAGATAAATGAGGTTTATTAGGATTCAACCATTCATTTAATCTAAGGACCATGTCAAAAGAAATGTTATAATTCTTAGGGCATTAATTGATAGGCAATTCCTATAGTGGGGAGTACAAAGGATCAGAAATGGACTTTAAGTGTTTAAACTAACTGACGGTAAGTTCCATGGGTTTTTTAATACATGAGATGATGAGGAAATTGTGCCTTGAATTATATGGGGTTAGGTAATATTTTCCTTGATGTTTCAAAGAACACAAGCATTGGATAGAGTTTTGTTGCTTAAGTACCGTAATCTTAAAGGGATGGTTTATGGTGTATTGGGTGTTGGGAAATAAAATACACCTGGTTGAAAAAAGATTCACAACTTGAGTAGGTCAAGTTTTAATACCATTACTACAAAGGGATTCACTAGGATGAGAAGTTCTTTGCTGGAGAGGTTGTAATGTCTCATGTTTTGGACCAGATGGAATTTTCCAAAGGAACTTAAATTTTTAGTTTGGTGAATATGTTGAATTATAAACCATGAATTAGAACATAATTATGAGAGTTGAAACACTTAAATGTGTTTTTGAAAACTTGGTTTAATGACTGAGGGGTGACTTGGGTGTTCTGTTTAGTTTTGAGAGCATCGGGCTTTGAAAAATTAAAACTGGGAAGAAATGGAAAGGGTATATGGTTTGTCTAAAAGTGTGTGGCTCACCAAGAGAAATCGTGGATCTAATGTAGTGGATAAGGAGTTCTCGTATTGTTTTTTCTAACTATTTGGAAGGATCTGAATGATCTTGTAGGTGTTGCTGACAACTTGAAAAAAGGATTTTTCATGATCTGTGTGTGGTTAGCCTAATCATGCGGCCAACCCATGTGAGGGGGATCCCTTGGAATTGTTGAGTGCATAGTTGGTGCATGGTTTGACCAAACATGAAGAAAAACCATGTATATATCCTATTAAATGGGGTTCATTAGAATTTTATGAGCACACAGTTAGTGTATGGTTTGACCAATAGTGAAGAAAAACTATGCGCCACATTTATTGGGGTGAAATTACCATTTTCCCATCCATACTTTTATTTCTTTCTATACTCCTTTCCTTCACCTCCTCTGTATGTAACAACTCACTGAGGGATCCCTCCTCCTTTTCTCATTCCATGAGAATATCTCCTCCATATTTTGTTTGTTTCAAGGACCATCAGGTTCTTTGGATATCCCTCAATAATTCTACAACTCATCCTTCCATCTTTCTTCATTTATATTTTCACCATTAGTTATATTTTAGTGCAATCAAATTTTACATACTTCCATGGCATTTTACTTTTCTTTGATTTCTCTCAAAATGGGCCAAATCAAGATTCGATATTTTATGAGTAAAATTTCCTTGGTATAACGTAGGTTTTCTATAGATTTTCAATCAAAGTTCCATTGAGTTATAAAGTATTACATTGTTCCGCACACCATTATTTTCATACGACGCCTGTTGAATGTGAAATTTAATTTGTAGAACATAATTACCTAATCCAAGTATCAGTTTTATTCTAATTTTGAATTGTTAATGGTTATGGACCATAAGTATTAACCACCTTTAATAGTGCGTCTCTTTAATGGATTTAGTTAATCAATTGTTTTCCAATAAAACCTCTTATTGAGGTACACTATTTTATAAAATGTAAACTGGTGGGTTAATTGGAATGTGGTAGGATGTGACATTCTGCAATTTTATCCCTTAGTGACTAAATCATTTACTATGTGGTTATATACTAAATACAATCGAATAAAAATGATGTAGTAGTCACACACATGTTAGCATGAACTATTTTATACCTCTTGCATGTATGGTGCTTACTATTGTGGATAGTTCACCTGCCCCACACATTTTTGATGATGGAATAAACCAATTAATGAAATGAATGGTCTATATTGGAATGGTAGGTGGGAATGACCCTCTTTAAATGAACCCGAATTATGTTGTGGAATTTTTATGAACATGCCATCCCTTTTAATTTATAAATGGTTTGTGTTAATAGAATAGATGAGAATGTTGACTATTTATAAATACTAAATGAATTATATTAAAATGATACAATGTACCTTGAGAAATTCTAGTTTTCTCTTTAAATAATGTCGGTCTAAGGGCTCATAGGGAAAACATATTACCTTATACTTACTTATGATAAAAAAGGGACCTCTATTATGGTCGTATTCCATGATGTGTCACAACCCCTTGGTCGAGGATGTAGGAATAACATCCACGTCACTTGGGTTGTTGGGACTGACATTCCACACCCCCCTGATTAGGAGGTTGGGTATGACCATACTCATGGTTATCCATGACTCTCAATATGTAATCTTGCATTATTTATGATACTCGGCATGGAGGCCTATATTTATTATTATCATTAGGCATGAAATCCATTATTTATTATTACGAGACTCCTATTATTATTATGAGTAGTGTTATGCATGGATTTCTAAGTTACACCTCAGGTCCTGAATAATACTACACATCCATATATATGGATATAAATATCACTATATTTATAGTGTATATATATGTATATATATGTATATATATGTAATATATTTAGAGGCATTACATCTTAGAAAGAAGTAGGTATGTTTTTCCAGGTTTCCTTGATGAACCCAGTCCTAACTTGTTATGGTTATTTATTTATTTATCTTTTATTTAATTATTATCTCCTCACCCAACTATATTTATATTCATGAAATGGATGTATATTTAAACACCATTAGTGGTGACCTAATGAGTATATCTCACAACCTTCCTGGGATTCCATTGCATTGGGGTACCTGAGTATATCTTATGTTCATAGGTCCATGGATCATTTCGTGTGTTGTGCATTGTACCTGGGAGTTAGGAGAACAGAACTAAGCAAGTTCTTAGGATTCTCAAGGATTTATCCCTTAGGGATTTTTTTCATTTTATTTATTTGTTTATACTATTATGTATCCCCAAATACATGTTTATTTATTATATTATATACCCTCATCTTTATATAAATGCATGATTTTATATTTGGCATTGACCATTTTTATTCAGTCATTATATTTATCTTCCACTTCTCTGTCTCATATTTATACTAATTTCACTGTTGTTATATTTTTTATTATCTCTTATACCACTATTATACATTGATCATGATGGTATATTCTCCCCACCATACCATCATTAGTCCCTAGATAATAGTCGGTAGCCTCTAGAATACATGGAGGTGTGCTTGAGTCCATTTGGCAACCGACCCAGCTAATGGTTTCATAGTCAGTCGGGTTGGGAAATTAAAGATATTTATATTCATCAATGAAAAAATCCCTTCATTTTACATATACTACAATAGTGATTTGTCATATTGATACCATTATTATTCTAATTCCAGATGGTTTATGATTATTTTGACCAATTATAGTATTGAAATTCACTTCATTGATTCATTTTTGTAGTCAATAATTTTCCCTTGAAATGTTCACTTTCCTGTGATCATTGGATATAAAACCTCCCCTAAATATCTATATTACTTATCATTGATATATTTATTGTTTAAACTGTATATAATTTCTACATACAATGTTATATGTTGAAGGGTCATTTTTTATCTTGGGAAATATTGTGAAGTCTGTATTATTTACTCAATATAGATATTTGATAACAAGGAACATTTTTTATGAATTAAATAGATTATTTGATATATGAGGAATGATTTGGACATGAAATACATGGATGGGGCCCGATTATATATAACCCCTTGATGTATCATTAGTCTAATGAGATTAATCAGTAAGCTAGAATGAAATAAATTGGCCAAACCCAATGGGTTTGTACCCAATAGTTTTAAACCATCTTTTGAAATGTCTTGATGGTAGAGGTATCATGTTGCCTAAGATTATGACATCTAATAATTAAGAATTTCCTTTATTAAGAATTAATTTATTAGTATAAATGATATTTTCATAATGATATTATCTCTGGATACATTTTATTCTTAGTTTATTGATTATATGGAATGTGTTTTTAGTAATTTTCCTTTCAATATGGACTATTCCATATCTAATTATGATATACAAGTTATATATTAAATGGAATGTGTGTTAAGTTATTTACTATACCACATTGATTATTATCCATGTGATTTTCTTATTGATACTTTCTATGGATGCACTTCCTTATCAGTTTATTGATTATATGGTATTCATGTTCAGGTATTTACCTTTCCATATTGATTATGATTATTGAATCATGATATATTATGTTGTACTTAACCCTTACCGAGCATTTGATATCACCCTTATTTTCTTTCCTTTACCAGGAATCCATGAAGTGTGATATGATTGACAATAAATGATATTTTAGAGAGAATAATGTTATTATAAAAAAATTAATGTTTTAATGTGTGTATTCAAATTTAATATAAGTATCAAGTATGTTTCTAGTTTACCAAGACTACTAAACTATTTGGTCCTTCAATATGTGACTCATTTCATCTTATGCTAATGCAATAAACCAGACACTAGCTCCAGGATACTGGGGTTGGGATCTCTATAGTTATTATTATAGGGAGGTTTACTAGAAACCATGGGAACTAGATTTATGAAAATATAGATTATGGAACATAAACCTATGACAGAATTTGATGATATGTATATAAGATCATAAGTTCTGGTAAGAAAGATATTATGTAGTTTTCCTATAAATATATCCCTATCACGATACTAAAGGTGGATGTAGTTCTACAATAGAGGTTCCTAAGAGTAATAAATTTGAAAAGGGTGAATTGGTCTTGACCTGATCGTCACCTGCTGTATGAAAATAGGCCTTACTATGAACCCATTATGACACTCCCAAGGGGATATGATTAGGATAATTCAAATTTTCATTACAAACCATTATAAAGGATTTGAATATATAATGAAAATGAATTACCTGTGTTAAACCCTATACCCAAGAAGGATCTATGTTGAAATAAAAAAGATGAACTATTTCTTTATTGTGATTCAAAAATTAACTTTTTTAAGTATTTTACCAATTGTATTTTTGTTATAATAATTATGAAATATTTAAGTATTATGTTAAATTTTAGAAGCATATATTTCTTCATTAACTTAAGAATTATGGATACCATCATGGGTTATTAGTTTATGATGGATCATAAGTTTAAAGTCTTAAACACATTTTTTTGGGATTTATGTGATGAGACTATACAAAGATTAATGATATTTTGGAAGAAATTTTTGATAATGCGACCTATTGGTTTAGTATATGTTTTAGTGTAAAATTTATTTTTGGAATAATGCATTTACATTTTATAGAAATTATTTTATAGGTATTGATAACCTTTGGGGTTAATATGATCATTAATGACATTGTAAAAATTTTAAAATAGTATTATTATACTTTCTGTAAAAATTAAGTTGTATTCAAAACCTTAATAAAAATTTTATTTAATGATTAATTTTATTTCAAGGATTTACAAAATATTTTTTTTGAAAAATTATAATAATTATATTAATATATTTCAGAAAAAGTAAAACTAATATATTATGTGACAAACCATCACATCTAGAAAGTCTATGAGGCTTGAACTCAGGACCAAAGGATGATAAGGTTTTAACACCTACCACTGGTCTACATGATTTACTGGGTAATATGTCATTTTTTTAGTTAAAATATTTGAAAAATAAATATTAATGATGGACCATTGGTGTTACTTTTGAACTTTAGAGATTAAATTATTATATTGGATAACTATTTCTAACAATATTGGTTTTTGAAAAGAGTTGGAGATAGATGAACAGACTTTTCACTCTTTTATGAATCTTACGATCCGTTAAAAGTGATAATTAGAGATTTATACATAAAAAATAATTTTGGCATATTCATTTCCTGGATTAAGTAATGAATTGAAAATTGATTAAAGAAAAACCAAGTAATGAAATTATAATTATGAAATAATTTCATATTAACTAAGTATATTTCCTTATATTCTTTGATAGTAAAAGAGTTCCTTAACATTATGAAAAGGATATTGAAACAAAAATGTTATCCTTTTACATTTTATATCCAATGAATCATATGGTATTTTAAATCATCAAGGTTTTATGGTTTTGAAGACCTTAAATTTCCATTGATCATTCTCTTGACATTGATCAATGACTTCAATCACTCTCTATAATTATTTATTCTTTTCTTCTATGTCCATATCTTCACTTTCCACCAATGTTTTTCTACTTATAAACCTAAATATTTTTTATTCCATATGACCTATGTACTAACCTTTTTTCTCTTATTACTAAGATATTTTATCAACCCTTTTATGATGTTGGTTTTTTAACAAAATATTTTTCAAATATAAAACCATTGTTTATTGAGATCAATTATAAATTATGAGGACTTAATTTATTTAAGGTGGGGAGAATGTAACACCTCAAAATTATAAATAAGAACACAGTATTTGATAGCATGTATTACACGTAACACCGAGATTAGAAGAAAATATGACACCCTAATACTTTAGGATATATTTATTTTTCAATAAATCCAATCTCTTTAATATCTTTCATTACATGCGACACTAATTTTAGCTTGTGTTACATGCAACACTGAGTTTAAAAAAAAGACATATTTTTAAAATATTATTATTTAATATGATAAGTATATATAATCATTTGATTGTCTGGTAGGAATATTAAAAACTAAATTATGAAAATAATTGTTATCTATTGATTAGAAATAAAATAAGAACCATTTAAAATAAATAGAAATGTTTTCTGAAAAAACTGTATTTTTTCTAAAAGATGATTTTTTCATGCTTTGTGAACGTAATTGAATATTAATTTTTATAAAATTTAGAAAATTTATTTTGTAAAATAAAATTTATTTTATAAATAATTATATCAAAATCTTTTTATGGTTATTTTTTTTGATTTTTTTAAATGATTCATTTTTTGATAAATTGTGAAAATACATAATTTTAATAGAAAATCACATTTTCACATAAATTATTTATAAAGTTAAATTATATTTTGAATTTTGTTTTAAAGTAAAACTAGTTAAATTTTATATCAATTAATTAATTTTTTTTATTGGAATAATTTTCATTTTGAATATTTCTATAAAAACTTTGTAAACATTTGAACATTTTCTCTTTAAAAGCCCGCTTTCTCATCACGTCTGTGTGATTAATTTTACAATAAATTTTTCCAATTTTGTGAATTTAATTTGTAAAAATGGATTCTATATTTTTAATATGAATAATTTATAATGTCTAATAATTTCAAATTAACTTTTTATCATAATTAATAGTGAAAACAGTAAAAATTAATTATCATGGTTAAGGTAAAAATGGATTTACCAGGGGTTAAACCTAGAAGAAAATGGTTAAAATGATATAAAAACTTTTACAACATCCATTGTATGACCATATTTATACCTCATATCTTTTAGGTTCTATAATGACCTATTTTGGAGTCTTGTGTCATGATAAAAATGAGGATATGATTGAATCTTTTCAAAAAATTACAAGTCTGCCATTCCCCTCACTTATAAAGGCCACCCCTATCCTATCTTCATCACAACTTAACAACCTTTTGGATTGGGAAATTCCTATAAAAATACGTTGAACCCACCCCCCCATAGTCCCATAGTCCTTATTTTGGGAATAAATTTGACCTTGGAAGGCTTTTGTGTAAACCTAAAGAGCATACTTGAAGAAGACATAAGGTTCTTCAATAAGAATTTTTATTTTATTTCTTACTACACCTCATTAAATTACTATTAAAACATTGTGATATAATAATCTCACTATCTTAAATATGTTTGTTTTTTAAGTGAATTACCTATATATACCTATACTTCCATCAAATTGGTTATGAAATTATCTATTTTGTGTACGGAGGACTACCGCCTCATGAACTAATGTCATTTGTTTTTCCATTACCAAATCTCTTGGTAGGTTATAATGATGAATATGAAGTATATATATGATATTTATAACATAATTATACCTTTTTCATTATATCATATATAAATTATTTATTTTAATTCTTTAGTGGATACAATAACATCGCTCATGTGTACAGTGGACTACCGCCTCATGAAGTGATGTGATTCGTCTTTCACTAATGATTTACATGGAATGTGATAAGGATAAATTTAAGGATTATATTTGATATACATGAAATAATTATCATATTAATGAAATATTTATAATTCTTAAAAGATAATATATGATTTTATTTCTTGCATTTTCACTCACTTAAAGATGATAACATCATTCATGTATGTATAAACTATCACCTTCATGAATCAATGCGACTCAATTTTCATCAACAAACCACATGGATGATATATATAAGTATATAATATTGTATTTATGATATTATTATCATTATATAAATATGAAATATTACAAACTACGTTTCCATAATAATCATTGAAAAATTAAAACGTTACTTATGCATATGTATGACCTACTATCTCCATGATCATAACAAAATTATTTTTTCATAACCATATTTCATGATTGGTATTAAAAGTATTTTTGATGTATTATTATGATAATTATTTCTTGATTATTATTATTTATATTACGAAACTATATTCACAATAACCAAAACCTTATTGACAAATCACAAATGAGAATATAAGGTAATTAACAGTAGAAGCAATGCATATAATGAATGATTATTAACGAATGAGTAAAAAGATGTTATAAAAAGATCATATATGATATTATAAATATTATTTTTTAAATTATTTAATATCTTTTTTAAATTTATTATATAGGAGGTTAAAGAACATTCAACCAAAAGGAAGTGTGAGGTAAGGGATTTTGTATCAATTTCATTTCATTGAGGCATATTATAATACTATGAACCTAATTTATTTTATATGGTGTATATAATTCCCCATGAAATGTTATATATTGTTTTATTAATAATTCATGGTATTTTAAGTTTTGATTAAATTATTTCATCAAAGGGGATTTGAATTGAAAATTACCAACTCGTAAAGAATTTCATAACTTAATTTCTTTTCAATGGGTTATATTATTTATTCGTTGTCATTGATATTTTAAGACTATATGTATCATAAGTTTTTATTATATTATGTTTTATGTCCACTTGTTTTATTTTTATTTACCTTTGATACACATATTCGATTCATTGATTAATTCTCACTTCAATTTTATGATCATTATAAGGGTTTATTTCACAATCTCACTCTAATCAAGATTGTTTAATCTGAAATTTATGTTGAAGGATATTATATGATCATTACATAATAATCCCATTTCATTTTCATATAATCGATTTATACATGATAATTTCAAGTAATATTAAAATTTTCCCACTCTTTAGTACTTAAAATTGTTGAGAAAATTATTTTAAGAAAACCTAATATTATTTATCTTTTCGATAAGAAATTTATTTCCTTCCCAATCCATGTTTTCTAAAAATGTTTTCAATTTTTTTTTCAACCTTTTAAAAATTATTTATTAAATAAATTTACCTATTTTTTATTTTTAAAAAATATTTTCAATGTAATATTCTTGTATTTTTCCAAACAAGGCACTTTTCTAACCATTTTACAATGCAAAAGGAATGCTATTTAAAACTTGTACAACATGTATGAAAATAACCCAAGACATGACCATCATTTATTTGAATCTTAATTATCATGTTTACAAGAATAATTTTATAGAAAATTAATTTCCAAATATTGTGAATATTATTAGTTTCTAAAAGTTATTTTCAAAGATAAGGATCTTCAAAATGTTTTATGTTTTAAAAAGTGATTTTAAAAATGAAAAGGATATTTTACTCAAGAATGTTTTAAAAGATATTTTTTTTGTATTCATATATGAAATTTTATTTACATATACTAAATTGGTAATATGTTGTAGTGATACTATCCTTCTTATCCTTTTGGGTGATTTATGATTATTTTAACCAAGGATCGTATTGACATTCACTTCCTTGATTCATTTTTGCAGTCAATAACCTTCCCTTGAAGTTTTAACTTTCCTATGATCATTGAACATTAAAATCTCCCTAGATATCCACAATATTTATCATGGATATGTTTATTGTTTAAACTGTACATCATTTTTATATATGGTGTTCTATATTTAAGGTCATTTGTTTATCTGGGGAAGTATTGATAAATCTATATTCTTTACTAAATATAGATATTTGATGATAATGAACATTATTTATGAATTAAATTGATTATTTATTACATGAATAATGATTTACACATGAAATTGGTGGGTGGGGCCCAATTATAGATAACCCCTCAATTCATAGGTAGTCTCATGAGGAAATCAATAAGCTAGTATGAAATCAGTTGGCTAAACCTAATGGGTTTGTGCCGAGTAGTTTTAAACTTTCTTGAGAAATGTATTTGCATTAGAGGTATCATGATTCCTGATATCATTTCTTCCAATAATTAATCATTTTCATTAATAATAATTCAGTTATTCCCCTATGGGGTGGCCCAGTGGTTGGGTCATTCGCTTGGTTCCTCGGAGTCGAGGGTTTGATTCCTGCTAGTTGTGCTTCATCGTTGTCATTTCAACACTATTGATTTTACCCCATATTATGTGTTGGGTGGTGTGGGGAGGGTGGTTTTTTGCAGCATCAAATGAATGATTAAGGGTGAGCCCAGGGCTATTTAACTAGTTTACCGGGGATGGGCTACTCAATTTTAAGCTTAATACATGTAATGGGGGTGTTGTGGTTTCCGTTAAAAAAAGAAAAAAATAATTCAATTATTATTTTCCATGATATTTTAATAATGGTATTTTCTTTAGATACATTCCATTGTCAGTTTATTGATTAAATGAAACATGTTTTTAGTTATTTACTTTTCTATATTGAGTATTCCTGATCTAATTATGAAAGGGATGTTGTTGATTAAATGTCATGTGTGTTCAGTTATTTACCTTTCTATATTTATTATTATCCATGAGATTTTCATATTGATATTATCTCTAGATGAAATTCCTTATTAGTTTATTGATTACATCAAATGTCTGTTCAATTATTTAACTTTTGATATTGATTTTTATTATTGATTCGTGAAAGGTTCCACTACACATAACCCTTACTGAGAATTTGAGCTCACCCTTATTTTTTTCCTTTCCTAGGAATCCATGAAGTGTAATATGATTGACATGAAAGGATATTCTAGAGAGAAAAATGCTATTCTAGAAAAAAATTATGTTGTTGAATTTGTATTTAAATGTAATGTAAGACTCAAGTATGTATCTTTTTTTCCAAGACTACTAAACTATTCAATCCTTTAGGATGTAATTTATTGTATCTTATACCAATGTAATAAATAAGACATAAGCTACAGACTACTAGGGTTAGGGTCGCTGCATCAGGTAAGGTCAAAACCAATATATATGTAAATCTACCCTTCAACTCTTGAAAAAATTACTCATAAGAGGAAACCATATATATTTTACACCCTTTTTAGTTAAATTCATCACCAGCATTTCCACTCGAGAGAAGTCTTACATAAATTTCCTGAAGTAACCTACCAAACCAAGGAAACTATGAATCTTGAAAAAATTCTTTAGTCACTCATAATAAATCATACCTCCAGTCTTCTCATGGTCCACATATACACCGAACCTAGATATCACATGCCATAAAAAGCAAAACTCACTAATAAAAAATGGAACTTTAAGAGGTTGAAATATATCTGATTCTACATATGTCTGATCAATAAAATATCCAAATTTCATGCATAATCCTCCCTCAACTAGGAATACAATAAGATACCATCATTAAAGACAACCATAAAGGAATAAAAATATAGATGGATGACTAGATTAATTAGTTATATAATCACTAATATTGTGTTCATCATATCAAATGACATCAAAAGACACTTATAAATTCCAAACCTCTTCTTGAAAGTAGTGTGAGTAATATCATAAGGTTTCACATGTAGATGATGATATTCTGACCTCAAGATTAACTTAAGAAACTAATTATCTCTTATCATATAGTAAAACAGTTCATTGATATGAGCAAGTGGATACAAATTATTGACCATCACTTGGTTTAATATCTAGTAATACACAAACAAATGGAATGAACCATCACTCTTATTGAAAAAAAAATTAGGACTACCATAGAGGGAATTGATGGTTTGAATGAATATATCTACCTCAAGGTCCTATAACTGAACTGTTAGCTCTCTAATCTTTGTAGGAACACCCATGTATAAAGGAATGGATATAGGATTCATACATATAATGATATTTAAAATAAATAAAACTTCTCTATCATGTGTAAAACATCACAAGTCACCATGAAATATGTCCTATAAATAATGAACCACTAGAGGAAAGAATGATTTTAAGGTCTCCTCATCTCCAAAAGAAACACTCATGATTTTGAATAAAAATTATCCCAACCCCCAAAGGCTAGGTCCTTCACGAGCTACCTACAAATCCCATTCTCAAATATTAGTATAAAAACCCTCAAATGATGCAAAGGAAACTCTCCATTGATAGTAATCAATGTGGGTATGATAAATTTCTAACAAATCCATTTTGAGGATTTCATAAATATTTCATATCTCTAATATGAAGAAGTCCTATATATACTCATAGACACTAACCATGATGGTGTATCCAGACACATCTGAATACCCTCAGACCACACCCCTAAGGGTGTATCTACGGAAATCATCTCTAACATACACTTTATAACTTTGTCCAGATCACCAACCAACTGTGCATATATAAATAAGTGAGAAGCACCCATATCAAAGAAAATAGACGATAGGGTATAAGATGAAAGGTTTATAAGGAATGATTAATTATTAATTAATTAACTATAAGTGTTTATAAACCATTAAACCCAAGAACACCCTACTTTTAAAAATGAAATAATTTATACTATAAATGGAGATTCTATACCTTATACCAAATTATTTTGCAACTATTACCTACATCTAGTTCTTAATGAAGATCAATAAGGAATAAAAAAAGGATCTTCTATCCAAGGTATATCCAATGGTTTCACCAAATCATAAAAAAAACTGGGAAGGACCTTCAAAACCTCCATGATATTCTAGTATCTCATGGTGCTATGGAGGATGGAATAAGAGAGATTCAATAGGGATAAATTATCAGCTAAAATTTTGTAGGAGGATTTGAAATACATCAGACTCAAGGACTGACACACTTTATATCAGCTATGAGGATGCTCTGCAATCCCATTCCTTTACTCATGAATTTATATTAGCTATAATGATGATCTTCAATTATATCTCATGTAACCCTTGACTATATAATCTCAAATTTTATTCATCTTATGAAATGAATAATTAGTTATAACCCATGTGTAGGAGATTCAAACATTAAATTATTTACATTTATATGGATAAGTGATTCATATTAGTTTCAAATGAATCAAACCATTCGATTCATGGGACTATGACTCAATAATTTCATACAATATGACACACTCAAACATACATCATAGGATATCTCAATACTATAAAATATGATATACACAAGTCTTAAATATTAGTGTTTCTCCATATGTATTTATTACTCTATGACACACTATATCATACTATACAATTCCACACGGTGCAAGGGAACATTCCTTTTAATCTATCACTTTTACTAAATCTTAAAAGACTTTTATACCATTTCACTCTATATTGAATCTTATATAATATCTTATAAAATCTTTTCCAAAACTTATTTTGGGTATCTTACAATTTTTTTTAAAGCTATAATTGAATTCACCTTGTATTATATTATATAAAATACCTAGTGAATACCCAATCCAAAACTAAACTTTGGATAAAACTATAAAAAACTTTAATAAAAACTCTCTATATTGAACTCAATCCCAATTCTGTCAACCAAAAAGTGTGATCCCATAGGACTTTGTAGAATTGAAAATAAATATAAATCACTAGATCCATATATATTATTAATGAGTATCCTTTAGAAAATAAAACATTCCACTCAATCTATAAAGGGATCTAACATGATCCTCATCAAACACATGTATCTCTATACCTATTTCCACCGGCCGCATCATATGTAAGAATATATTTTTATATAATCCCATTTCTAGGACTTTGAGTGACTATGGGACATGGAGTTTGTTAATCCCATTTATCCTCCTAAAAATTTATTTAATCTCCATGTACAGACTGACTAGGTCGATGAATACATCACATGTTATTCATCTAGAAGATGATCACATCACATGTACCTCATCCAAGTATATATGAACATCATATACAACTTTTATGTATGGAAATACATTTCCACATACTATATCAATTGAGGGAATAGATTTAATACATGTCATATGGGAGGAAAAATCCTATCTTGGTTGATCTCTTGTCGATAAAATGATCAGAAACATACCAAAAAAACATTGATTATCTAGGCCTTGAAGATTGTATAATAAATATACCAAAGAATAAAGGATCTCATGATAAGTATATCTCTATCCTATGGTAGTGGGGACTCAAAATAATAACTATACACCCATAATATAACAAATACATAGTGTGTGACACATTATGTGGTATACTTCATAGGTCATCGAGTTCACAAAACCTGTTTTGTATCTTATGAACATATTACATTTCTTAATACAAGAATTGTACTCATGAGAACCTTAAAATTTAATAAAAAATATAATACTACCTAAGGAAAATGTTTTATGGAAAAATCAAAGTCATACTTTGAGAGGTCAATTATCATTAAACTTCTTGAAATGTATATCAATAGATACATATATGTAATCAACATGAAACAATTATAAATTTGATATTAAATTTTTTATTACATGATACATTTAATATTATTAAATTCTTTAAGAATATTTTAACAAAACCATAAATAAGTTCCTATATAAAATATCATATACGATATATTTATCAATCATCTATATGTTTTTTATATATTTAGCGGTTTTGTTAAAATCATTACATCTTTATATAACTCATGTAACATTACTATGTGAGCATCTTATAAAACTATCCCACTAAACTATTTAGTGAGTAATATCTATGAATTAATACAATTTTAAACAATGGAAATACATAGGAATAATATTAATAATGTTTAAGTCCTTGAAAATATTTAAAAATTTTAACTCCATAACATCCAAGGTTATGATGTTAATTTTTTTTTGTCTAATTATAATACTCTCCTAGTTTATTATCATAATTCTTCAAAAAAATTTCTTCAATATTTTTCCTTTGAATATTATTATAATTAATTCAAATATTTAAATCATATCATTACCTATATATCCTAAATAACTTTAGGATATTAAGTGAAATTAATTTTTCTATTATAACTAAATGTAAATATCTCTATTTTTCTTTACCCTTTTACCCTAAAATTTTTTAGGATATCAATTTAATTTTAATTTTAGGTTTGACTGGTATAATATTGTTTTTGATAACATTAAAAATATATAAGTGAAAATATACTCTCTTTATAATCTTAAAAACTATATTCATTTAGGAATATCATGCTAAGAAACAAAAAATCCTTTGTGTTTTGAAACAATACTTATTTTATTTTGGTGGGAATACATAACAAATAAACTATTATTTTTATAGCGTATATGGTATTATATATGTTTGGAATATTAACTAAAAATAAGACTTTATAAAATATGACATTGTTTTTCGATGGAATCACATTCACTCATATTCTTGGATAAACATTTTATCTTAGTTGAAAGTATTTTTATTCTTGTTTAATTTTCAAATATATTATTGACTTGGATGAATCATAAACCATGTGTTTCAAAACAATAATCTCATTCCTTTAAAGAACCATTATTTACAAGAATATCTTAATAAAGACTATAATGAGATAAACACACACATATTTTAATAAATATTAATCCAATATTTAATTAATTTTTTCATCCAAGTCCTAAATTTAGAAACACTTTGTTTCATTACTTGAAAACAAACTTCAATATCCCATTATCAACTCTTTCATCACTTTTGAACTCTTTTATATTTAAAAAACTTGTAAAATATATAGTTGGTATCACATAAAATTCAAAATAAAAATAATTAAATACAATAAAATTAATTCTTTAGGTGAACTTTCCATGAGTTTTTTGACTACCCTTTAAGCATTCTAGAAAGTTCCTTCTCCAATGGTCTGGTTTTCAATAATGAAAGCAATGTCCTTACTTCATTTTCTTCAGTTTAGTTAGCCTTTTGGACTCTTATAAACCTATTTTATTATAATTATGGACAAAAATTTTACCCTTATCCTTTTATACCAGGATTATGGAACTTGAGCCTTGACCTCCCATGTAAAGCTTAGTTTTCCTCAATTTGGTGAGAAGATTAGGTAAAATTTTATTGAATATATTCATGTAATAATTAATAATGAACCATTTGAACCTTTTTTGTAGTTATTTTAGACCAAATTATGTATATAGATAATGTAATAACTTGTGTTTTTAAAAAGTAAAACTATTCTTGATAGCGTGTGAGACACGAAACACTAATCCAAAATAAACAGTGATTATTTATGACTATTATAACCTAGACATTAACTTGGTGGGTATTAATAGTATTAAATTATTTATGAGAGAGATATATAAATTTATTAATTAATATAAATTTATAGATAAATTCTGATGAAATAATCACTCAATTTTTATAGATATTTTATTATTCAAAAATATGTTTCCTTAAAAAATGATTTTTATTACTTTTACAAGAAAATATTATAATTAATTTAAGGAACTTTTATAAATTTAATTTTATAAAAGGAAAATAATTTTTTAAATCAGGTTATAAAAATTAACATAGGGGGATGTTTTTGTATTTTTAAAAAAATATTGATTTTAGTGAATAGTAAAAAATACATATTTTTTGTAAAATTGTCATTTATTTTAAAAAAATTAAGTAATTTAAAATTACCATTATTATTTTAATTTGATTTAAAATTAACATAATTTTTATTTATTTATATTTATTACATTAATTACATTTAAATCATCTTTATACTAGATTTTAGTATATGTTTACTCTTTTGCTTAAAAACAAATTTTTTCCAAAAAACTTTTCTGAAGTGCATAATGTTTCTCCATTTTAATTAATTAAAATAACCCAAAATTAATAATTATTTAAATTAAATTTATATATTATATATCTATATATGTTAATTAAAATTTATTTAATTATCATTACTTTTAATGTAGTTATTATCAGATCATCTTATGCTTGAAAAATCCATTTCTTGAAAAACTTTTTTTTTCAAATTGTTTAAGAAATTAATTTTAAATTAAATTTCACCACTTATATGAATTTTATTTGATGAAATTGATTACATATTTTTAATCTTAATTATTTATATTATATAATAAGTTTAACTAATTTTTTTGTCATAATGAATAGTAAAAGTAGTAAAAACAAGTTACCACGATAAAAAATAAAAATGGAAAAGTGAGTAACATTAGAAGTAATGAGAATAAAATGTTTAAAAAATGTTTATTTTTAGTTTTATTGGTATTTATTGGACTTATATATACTCTAATACATTATTTCTGAATTTTTAATGCATTGTTCTTGAGAGTGACTTCCCATTATTGAATAGTTTTGAGTATTTATAAGAATAACACTCCTCCCCACTTATAAAAGTCCACCCTATCCTCCATCCTATACATGCTTAAAAAACTATTATTTTAGTTATTAATAGAAAAAATTAATTCCTTAATTCTTTAAACACTTGTTAGAATACTTTTTTATCAAAAATATGATCTAGGAAGGCTTTATCTCTAATCCTAAAGAGGTGGTCTGAAGAAGAGCTATCATTATTAACTAAAAATATTTGTTTTATTTATTCTTCCATGTCCTTAAAGTTTTATTCGTATAGGATGATATATATACACTATTTTCTCCCATATATTATTATTATTATTTTTATTTTTATTTCATACTCTAAGTCCATTTCCACATCTATCAAATGGGAAATGAAACCATCAATCGTGTGTACGATAGGCTACCGCCCCGCCAACCGATGTAATTAATTTTCCATCATCACCTATCATGGATTTTTATAGTGATGGATGTAATTTTTATATGTTATATTAATGAAATATTACTCATTTTCTAAAATTAATATGTCATATACTTTCTTACCTTACTATCCATTGAAAATGATTGCGTAGTTTGTGTATACAACAGACAACCGCCTCACGAATCAATGTAATTTATTTTTTATTATCACATCACATGGATGGTATATGTAAGTGAATTTATATAAATAATATGATATTTATGATAAAACGATCATTCTGGAAAGTTAAAATAACACTTACCATATATCCACCATGATCGTTGGAAAATAGAAATGTTACCCATGCATATGTACGAATTACCGCCACCATGATTGTAATGTAGTTCATATTTCATAACCATAATTCATGATTGATTTTAAAATAATAATTTATGTATAAAAATTATAATTATTTTATTATTATTATTCTAGATATGATGAATTGATTTTTTTTAACTTATTCAAATTTCTAAAGTGATTTTAGAAATTGATAGACCCTTTATGAACCATTATGAAGGACTTGAAAAAATTGTTTGGTTATAAAAAATAATATGAAACATTATAATGTATAATCTATATTGAGACTTTAAGACTCATTAGTTAGGACATAATTATCATTTATAAGTTATTCCACCCATTTTTGTAAGTTTCCCTTTTGTATGTTAATGTATTATCATCTTATTGTTCTTTTTAGTTAATAGATGGAAATAGGAGAAACCATGCCTACAACTAACATCATAGGCAATGTGATGATTTCCCCAATGATATACATAAACTTATGGGAGTTTCAGCTGATAAATTCATGGATGTACCGTTATAACTAGCTCAAGTTATGAATAATAACATGAATCATGTGAAACATACTCCTCCTCCTAAGAAGGAGAAAGTTGCAGTTGAGTGTTTTATGTGAAAAGGACCCCCTAACTTTAGTGGATTATCTAATCCACATATCATTGAAAAATGGATTAAATCTATTGAAAAGATATTCTATATCCTCTAATACATAGATCAAGAGAAAGTTGTGTTGTATGTTTATCACATTGAGGGAGAAGCTGATCAATGGTGGAGACTAATCTAGACCACAATGTCCAAAGAGGATATTGATTCCATGTAATAGTAAGCATTAATTAAAACATTTTTTAATATATATTTTACACAAAATATAAATTTTAAATTGGAGAGGGAGTTTCTTAGTCTGAAGAAAAATTAATATGATTATATCGGGTCATATATGGAAAACTTCATTAGGCTTTCATGGCATGTTGACGTCTTTATCATAAATATATAAAGTATGATCAAATGATTCTTTAATGTTTTAAATATATGTCTAAAAAATAATTATCCATTTAGGACTTTGAAAAATATGAATAGATTTTCTATCATTACCTAAAAGATAATATGGGGATTGGTGACTCCCAGTGGTCTCATGGGACTGGAGAAAAAAAACAAAAAATGGATTTTTCTTTAAGAGTATCAATAAATAAATCCAATAGAGAAAAGAAAACCTAACATCCAACTTTTAAAAAGTGTGGGAAGAAGAATCTTGCAAATTTTCTAATGTTAACAAAGGGATACTTTAAATGTGGAAAAGTAGGGAATCGATATAATCAAATAAAAAACCTCCATATCTAGAAGTTCATGGAAGAGAATATGATATCACTACTATTGAGTTGGATCCCAACAATGATGTGGTGAGAGGTATTCTATTTATTCATTTAGTAATATATAATATACTTTTTTATTATGTCTCTATGAATTCTTTTTTATCTTTCAAGTTTAGTATAACTATTCGAACTCCTCCTCAAAACTTAGGGGTTAAGATATCTATGAGAATAGAAAATGGAGCGATGGTTTCATTACAAGTATATAACGCATCCTTGGTTAATTTTTATAGAATAAATCTTCTAATAAATATCTACTTACTACCTTTAGTATAGTTTGATTCTATTTTGGGAATGGATTAGTGATCATTATATAAATCTAACATCATCTGTTGAGAGAGGGATATCACTCTCCATGTCCCAAGTCACCCTCTGATTCTATACAAGTATAAGGAGGGGGATAAATCCCCCTTAGAATATTCAGTTCAAGAATGGATATTATTAACTTATAAGAAATTATATCTATCCCAACTAATTGATACAAAGGAGATAATAATTATTGAAGACATGCATATTGTGAGGTATTATCCAGATGTATTCCCCAAAGAGTTTCCAATCCCTCCCTTTGACTGAGATGTTGACTTCAAAATTGAAATTATAACAAGATCATAGCCCATATCTAATAATTCTTATATGATATCCACCATTGAGTTGGAATTGTTGATGAAATATCTATAAGAGAATATATAAAAGGGTTTTATATTCCCAATTTCTTCATCATGGGGTACATTGTTCCTCTTCATCAGGAAGAAGGATGGGTCAATATGTGTCAGTATTGATTATCATGAACTCAACCCAATATTTATTAATAACAAGTATCCCCTAACATGGATAGATGACATGTTTGATAAAATACCTGGATCATAGTATTTCTCTAAAGTGGACCTTCAGTTGGGATACCACCAATAAAGGGAGAAGGAGGTAGATATTCCCAAAATTGAATTTTGAACAAGGTACGGACACTATGAGTTCCTAGTGATGCATTTAAGACTCATTAATTCGCTAGAAATATTTATAGAATTAATGAATAGAGTCTCTATATATTACATCAACAAATTTACTATAGTCTTTATAGATGATATTATGATTTATTCCAAAAGAAAGTTGGTGCATGTGGAGAATTTGAATACTACATTAAAGGAATTGTGAAAAGAGAAGATATATGTAAAGTATAGTAAATGTGAGGTCTGGATGAAGAAAGTATCATTATTTGGGAATATTATCAGTAACAAAGTGATATTTGTGGAAAATGATAAGATAAATGCAATTGAGGACTGACCTAGACTAGTATTTATAAAAGAGATTCATTGTTTCCTTGAATTAGAAATGTATTGTCAAAGTTTTTTGAAAAAAATTTCATGATTGTAAAACCTAATAAACAAGATAACATGGAAGGGAGTATTGTTTATCTAGACTGGTGAAAGCAAAGAGAACTGTAAGGAGTTGAAAAAGAGGCTTATCACTACAACAACCCTCACTTTTTCCTTAAGTAGGGATATTTTTGTGGTTTACAGTGATGCTTCAAATAAGGTTTTGGGTTGTGTACTATTGAATAATGATAAATATATAGCCTATAACTTAAGAAAGTTGATATTTTCTGGGAAGAACTATCCCACAGATGACCTGGTGTTGGATATTGTGATCTTTTCATTGAAGATCTCGTAACATTGTCTCTATGGGGGAGAAGTGTGAAATATATACAGATCAAAAGAGCCTCAAATATATATTCACATAGAATAAGACTAACATATTCAAGTGAATATCATTAGATCTGATCAAGGAATATGACTACTCAATCTATTACCATCCTATGAAAGAAAACAAAGTGGTATATGATCTATGTATAAAGGATCCAACAATTTAATCAGTGATGATAATTGAGAAGGATTTAATTTTATTATAATTGAAAATGATGGATATGGGAACAGTAAAAGAATATTTATCCAACTATAATCAAATAACTACTTAACCTTACATTCATGAGAGGATTAATGAGGCCAATAAAGGTGATGAGGTGCTACAGAAAAAGGTTGAAAATATTTTGGAGTTTAACTTTTCTGAAGATAGAGTTATAGGGATTGGAACCTAGATATGTGTCCCATAAAAACTAGAGATTAAGAGGGAGATTTTAGATGATGTGAATAGCTTATCCTTATCTATTCATTCATGGTTTACTAAGATGTACAGGGATATGAATAAAAACATCTGGTGGTATAACTTGAATAGGGAAATTATAGAATATGTGTCTCAATGCTTGGTATTCCAATAAGTCAATGCTAAAAATAAAAGTATAAAGATATGATGAAACCATTTCCCATACCAGTATGAAAATGGGAAAACATAACCATATATTTCTTCATAGGACTCCCCAGAAACCTAAAGGCAATAAAATCATCTAGGTGTTAGTTGATTGGCTTACAAAGATAGAGTATTTAACTACTATGAAGAAATATTTCTGTCTTGAAAATCTCACTAAGATATACATAAGGGAAGAAATAATATTAAATGAAGTTCCACTCTCTATTATATTAGATTGAGATATAAGGTTTACCTCAAGTTATAGAGAATACTTTAGTAAGTGTTGGATACCTAACATAGTTTTAATACTACTTATCACCCTCAAAAGAACGGTCAGTTTGAGAGAACCATTCATACTCTAGTGGATATGATGAGTTCTTGTTCAATGTATTTCCAAGGAATTAGGATCAACACCATCCCCTTATAGAGTTCACATAAAACAAAAAATTCTATTCAAGAGTTCAAATGGAACCTTAGGAGTCTCATTAAGCAAATCAGTGTCGGACTCCAACATGTTGGGATAAATATGGAGAGTAGAAGCTGATGGGACACTAATACAAATTTGGGTTTATCCAGCACTGGCTAAAAGCACAGATAAATTCCACCTTTATCAGTTCTATAAAAAAACAATGGTAAAGGGTAACTTTTATCAATGCAAAAAAGTAATAATAATAGATTCAATTTATCATTACTTATTTTAGCATTAATAAAAGGTACCCATTATCAGCTATAAAAAATCCCATAAAGGGTACCTTTTATTAGTACTAAAAAAGCACTGATGAAAGTACTCTTTATCAATGTTATTTCCTAGAGCTGCTAAAAGTGGCCTTTATCGGTACTAAAAAATCATTGATAACCGAAACTTGTATCAGTGCTATAAAAAATCACTAATAAAGGGAACCTTTTATCGATGCTAAAAAACTCCGATAAAATCCCCCCTTTATTAGTGCTTTTATTTTAGTGCTGATAAAAGACACCCTTTATCAATACTTTTTTTAACACTAATAAAAGGGATATTTCATAATATATATATTATTAAAAATCATATGTTAACATATAAATATATTGACATTGATATAAATATAATATATTTTATTAAATTTGATTTATAGAAGACTAAATATGAATTTACCCTCAATATATAATATATTTATAGAAAAATGGATTATAAAATAAATAAAAATAATATTAATTAATAATTTTATAATTAATATCGGGTAATAGTCATTTAATAACAATTGGATGACATAAAAATTCAATTACCAAATGAATTATATAAGATAAGTTGAAAATTTTACTTGAACTTAAACTGCCATAACTTTTGATCTGGGTGTCCATTTAGGCTATAAAATATAACAAATTAAAGAATTAAAATAGATATAAGTTGTGTTAACCAGGGGGCCTTGGTCACTATTTTTTCAAGGTCAAAAATGCTTATAATGCCTCTAAAACTATGTTTTTAGTTGGGATACCCAAATTTTTAATATTCAATGGTATTTCAACTTCGTTTAAGAGGGTATTATTTTAATTTTTTATTAGAGACTAGATTTTTTTTTCAAGTATTACATTCATATAGATATTATAGTATTAATGTTTTATCATCTTTCATATTGTATTTTTATTTATAATTAAATATATGCATGTATTCTTATATTTATATATAATAAATCAATTGTTTAAATTAATATTTAAACATATTTACATAAAAATATATTTCTAAATATATAAACCATATGGAAATAAAAATTTATTATTAATTTTATTTAAAATAAAAATTATACATTTTATTTACCTTTTAAAAATTCATTAGTATATATATATACCTATATATGTAATTTTTATATATAAATATGTGTGTCACTAAAAAATATATATTTATGTGTATATTGTAATATATGTAAATAAATGCATAAATATAAATATTTGTGCATGTATGTGTGAAATATAACTATGAATGTGTGTGTGAAAATATATGTGTGTTTGTATGTGTTTAAATATTGTGTAAATACATCATATATAAATTTATTTTTATAAATATATCATTATCATTAAATATAGTATATAAACTTATTACATTAAATATTTATAAATATATTATAACAAGTTTATATCTAAATATACAATTATATGTAAATATGTTAAAATATATATGTAAATATATAGACATATAAATATGCATGTAATGTATAAAATTTATATCTAAACATACAATATATATACATATTTTAAAAATGTATTTAAAAATAATTATATAGATCATACGAAATTAACTATTATTCATTTTATTTAAAATAATATATAACAATTTTATGTACATTATAAAAATATATGACTATATATATATACTTATACAAATATATATATATATATATATATATATTCTAGTATATGAAAATGAATATAAAATATAAATTCAAAAATATATTTTAATTTATATATGTATTTATATATATAACACAAACACAAAAATATATTTTATAAATGTATTTATAAAATAATTATATAAAGATATGAATAAAAAAGATGTATTTATATATATATATATATATAAATAGATATATCAAAATATATATAAAAAAACATGCTTGGTGGAGTGTTAATGAGATTCAAATCGCACAAGGGAGGTCCAAAGATTGAACCCAGGTGTCTGTGGGGGTGAACAAGATACTGGTCATTGGAAAAGCATTGGCAAAGGGCCCCCCAAGTGCTGATGGGGGGGGGGGGGGTGTTGGTTCTTGTAGCAGTTTGGGGAAAAGTGGTTGAAAAGTACTAAAAAAGAGGAATTTCAAACACTAAAATAGTTCCTAAGAACTTGAAAAATAATAATATTTTTTTTTCAAATTTAATCACTGCTAAAAAAACCGATAAGGGTACCTTTATCAGCGCTTTTTTTATCACTGATAAAGGTTTCCATTATCAGTGCTTTTTTGAATGCTGATAAAGGGGACCTTTATCATCATTTTTTTGGACTAATAGGGGGATTTATCGGTGATTTTTAGCACTAATAAATGGTGCCTTTATCAAGGCTAAAAAGTGATGAAAATTCCCCCATTTATCAATGATAAAAAAATGCTGATAAAGGCACCATTTATCAATAATTTTTTAGTACTGATAAATGATGGATTTTAATAACATTTAGATTTACAATAATTATTTAGCTATAAAAAAGACAATATTTACTTCTTTTAAAATCATGATATATAGTAGTGGGACTTGACCTTTTCCAAGAGATGATAGAGAAGGTTTAAACCATTCAACATCATATGAAATATGCACAAATTCAACAGAAAATATATACAGACAATCATCAATGAGAGCTTGAGTTTGAGGTTAGAGATAAGGTTTTTAATTTTATATTAATATGGAATAAAGTAATGAGGTTTGGGAATAATGGAATGCTTAGTCCTAGATACATTATCCCCTTTGAGACTTTTGATCACGTCGGAGTGGTGGCTTATCGACTTGCATTCCCACATAACCTAGCTCAAGTACATGATGTATTCAAGATATCCTTTTTAAAGAAGTTTATACCAGACCCCTCACATATACTAAATCAAAATGTAGTACCATTGTAAAATACCTTTCATAATAGGGTCATTTGGTGAATATCTTAAATTCTAGAGATAAATTTCTTTGAAACGAGTCAACTCACCTGGTCAAAGTGATGTGGTGAAACCACAAGTTTGAGGAAGAAACAAGGGAACTAGAAGAGGAGATGAATTAGAAGTAAACTCACCTATTTTTACATTAGTATGTCATGTAAAAATTTTATGGTGAAATTATTTATTATGGAAGAATGTAACACCCTGAATTTTTAAAAATCTACACTATTCTTGATAGTGTATGTGACACACTACATTTAACTTAAAAAACATGTGATTATTTAAGATCATTATAACCTAGATGTTAAATTAGAGGGTATGAAAAACATTAAATAATTTACGAAATATATATAACAGTCATAACTGAAATATATTTATTGATAAATTCTCAAGAAATAAGCACTTAATTTCTATAAATACATTTTATTCTTCAAAAATATGTTTCTTTAAAAAATATTTTTATAACCTTTATAAGAATATAGTATAATTAATTTATGGAACTATTAGAAATATTATTTTATAAAATTAAAATCATTTTTAAATCATATTATCAAAATTAATATAGTGTGAAATTTTTGGATTTTTTTGGAAAATATTTATTTTTTCAATGAATAGTGCGAAATCTGAGTTTTTTATAAAAGTATCATTTATTTTAATAAATTAAATTATTTAAAAATAAAATTATTATTTTAATGTTATTTAAAATTAACATAAGTATTGTTTATTAATATTTAATATAATTAATTACATTTAAATAATTTATATACTCGATTTCATTATAAGTTAATTCTTAGGCTTAAAAACACATTTTTTTTCAGAAAACATTTTTAAAGTGCATAATGAATCTCCATTTTAATTAATTATAATTACCCCAAATAAATAATTATTTAAATTATATTTATATATTATATATCTATAAATATTAATTTACATTAATTTAATTGTTATTAATTGTCATATAGTTATTATAAGATCATCTTATGCTTGAAAAATACATTTCTTGAAAACCCATTTTTCGACACGTCTGTGGGTTTAATTTTAAATTAAATTATACCAATTTTATGAATTTATTTTAATAAAATTTATTAAATAATTTTAATAATCATAATTTATATTATATAATAATTTTAACTTATTTTTTTGTCATAATGAATAATAAAAACATTAAAAAATAGTTACCATGGTAAAACATTATCACCGTAAAAGTGAGTAACCTTAGAGGTAAAGATGATAACATATTTAAAACATGTTTATTTTTAATTTTAGAGGTTTGTATCAGCCTTATATCTTCTCTATTACTTTATTTTTTAAATTTCTAGGTACTTGTCTTGATAGTGACTTCCCCTTATTTAATAGTTTTAGTTATTTACAAGAATAACACACCGCCTACTATATAAAAGGGCCCCCCTTCTATTATCCTCTAAAAACTTCAAAGAACATTTAGTTCATCAAATACCTACCCAAAAACCTTCCTTAATTCTATCCCCACATCCTATAATTATTTTTTGATCAATAATACAATCTAGTAAGGCTTTAGGTATAATCTTAAAGAGGTAGTTTGAAGAAGAGGTATCATTATTAACCAAGCATCTTTATTTTATTTATTTTACCCCCTTATTAATATATTATTCTACCATGATGATATAATAACACCAATATATACCATAAAATATTATTTTTTATGTTAATTACATACCCTAAATCCATCTCAACTTTTATCAAATGGGAAACAGAACCGTAGATCATGTGTACGATGGACTACCACCACGCTAACTGATGAAATTCATTTCCCATCATCACCTATCAAAAATATTTATTATGATGGATTAAATGTTTATATAATATATTAATAAAATATTAATCATTTTTGAAAAATAGTATATCATATACTCTCTTACCTTTCCATCTATTGAAAATGATAACGTCATTCGTGTGTACGACAGATTTCCGCCTCACAAAGTGTTTTGATTCATTTTTTTATTACCGCACTACATGGATGGTATATGTAAGTTTATTTAAAGAAATAATATTATATTTATAATATAATGATCATTATTTAAATATAAAAGAACACTTATCTTCTTTCCATAATGATCGTTGAAAAATGGAAACGTTACTCATGCGTGCGTACGACTTACCGTCTCCATGATTATAACGTTGTTCATTTTTGATAACCATATTTTATAATTGGTTTTAAAAGTATAATTGATGTTTAAAAATTATTATTATGTAATTATTATTACTTTGGAGATGATTAATTAATAATCTCTTTATCATTAGTCAACTTTCTAATGTAATTTTGGATATGTCAGACAAACATCATCAAAACATCCGACTTGACCCTTTGGTTATTTCTCTTTGGTATTAAATAAACATTGGGTGATATCTCTATCCCGAAATACCCACTTTTATGGGGGATATTATCAAATATAAATCATATTTACATCATTAATTATTAAACAACTATAATGTAAGCAAATTTTTTAAAAACTAAACCATGTATCATAATCAGCGTCATCGATCACAAGAAAGAAAACACTTATCATATAAATCATATGTGTTATGAATTATGCACGAATGATTGATCTGTATCCACCTAATGATAGAAATATAATGCATAAATCTTAAATCAATAATATAATATGTTATATTTGTAAAAAATAACATGATTAAAAAAAACCACAAACAATAATCCCTCCCTTGGTAACATAGACTTTCTCCGATATGTGGGTTAGATATGCCTAGATTTAAATTCTATAAAAGAATCAAAAAAAATTCCTATCTCATATATATTATATCCTAAATATTAATACAAAATAAAAAAATAGTTACCACTATATAATTTCCCCCGACCTTGTACACCTCCACCATGACCAGACCAGTGGTGTTATATATCATAGGTGAACATTTTGGTATGCCAGAGGCTGCTGAACAGTGATAAGGGTCTATATAATAAGTGACAAGAATATACCCTTGGGTATAGATGTACATAAATCACAAAGGATGTAACAATAAACATCAAAATAGAATAATATCATAACGTGACTTTGTGGTTACCAATCATCCACCAATATAATATACTACACATGAGATAACAGGATGAGCTAAACATTAATATTGGGAAAACACATATAAAGTTAGGGTCACTTATAGGTAGACCATGAGAAAATAGTCCCAATAATCCAAATGAATTATACAACTACAAATAGGGTCTTGATTCCTTACTCAATCTTGTATCATAATAGTAGCCACAATTTTCCATCTCACTCATCCAGAACCAGGCCCTTACCCTTACCTGCACCTAAGATCATGAGAGCTACCTGAGTACCATGGAAGCTATGAAGGGTGTGAGTACAAATCAGTAGAAGACCACCAATAGTGACCCTAACAATACAATATATATAAGGGTATTAATAATGTGATATGCTCATAAGTAAATATAATATAAGGAAACAATGATAAATAAGTAACAACCATTGATGCCACTCAACCACCCAAGTGTAACTTTACCATATTTGGCCAATTATGGAAAATATATAAACATATCATAGGAATAATGATTGAGCATCACACCCCTATTCTTAAGCATGTGAATAAAATCCCATCATAGTATAAAAAAGAACTCATGGGTGGTACATTTTGATAATCAAGTCACAACATTGGGCATCGTGTCCCATAAAATCATGATAGTTGATACAAAGGTAGTATGTATTGTAAACTACGTCACAATGGTGGGAATAATGTCCCAGTAACAGTGGTCAGCAAGTGGACATAACATCCCCAACCAATAATATAGTAGCAGGTATCTTGACTTGAAATGTGCATTAAGATCGGGCATAATATACCCAAAGAATAATATAATAGTGGACATCCCATCCTCAATCCATCATCCAAAAGGCATATCATCCCCATCCATGAGCATAATTACTAGAGGAAAAAGCATCCCTAATCATAAGTTTTGTCATAAGTAAAATGGAATCACATCACATAAATGGTCATTCTCACATAGGTATCTTTCTCCCTTGGAAACATCACACCATGGGCATTACATCCCACTTCCAAGGTTAAAATAATTAAATAGGTATAACATCCCATTTCAAACATCATCAAGTAACTTGGAAATTATATCCCATTACCATAGGTATAGTGTCTCAGACATAACCAAGAAACACAATAGACATTTCATCCCTCATTAAAACCAATATAATTCAAATGCTCAATTCATCCCATCATATCCGTCAATAACAATAAGGGAATTTCATCCCACATATGTAGCCATAAAAATGATAAGTCATAAAAAATCTCAAAAATTATTGATATTAACAATTTACTTTAAGGTTAGTGATGTGGCCTTTAATTGACATGTTTTCCACACATTTTAATTACGTTTTTGATCTTTAAATATATCAAATTTTGGTTTATTGTTGTATAATTGAACTTTTGTTTTTCAACAATTGGATTTACTAATCTACATGCCTTCTGCTACAATTTTAACTTATGTTGAATGTTGAGTCCCAAAGATAGTCAACCATGACTAAGACTGAAGGGGATGTCAATAAAGCCGAACCCCCATGACACCGAATGAAGAAGAGGAAATCAATGCTATTGAATCGCTTTGACGGTCTACATCCACCACATGCCACCGATATGAAGCCCAACCTCCATCAGAAGGCCTTATTCGACCGAACCCTCACCTAAAAGACTACTACAATACCATTATTTCTGACAGTTCTGGTTGAAGGAGATCCCTTATTGAGCTTGTCCCACCACATTAACAGAGAAGAAGATCACAGGCCGGTCAACCATCCCTCGTGGTAGTGAAGCTCCCCTTTTTCCAAGAAGAAACCCACCTGCGGGCAGGGGATAAACAAGAAAAGATTTAAAATAAAATTAAAATAAATTATTAACATTATTATTAATTAATAATATAATAATATACAAATACAAATTTAAATATAAATTAATAAATATAAATACTATAATATATAAAATTTAAATATATAATAAAAATAATAATATTTTATAAATATATAATAATATTAATAATTACAACAACAACAACAATAAATAATTAAATAAATTAATAAATAAATTAATAATGAATATAAATTAATTAATTTTAATAAATTAACATAATAATTTTTTTTGTGTTTATTCTCATTATGATAAGTCTTAAATATTTTTATAATTAAGTAATTCATTTTAACCATTATAAAATTAATAAATATTTGTTATTCTTTGTAGTACATACTTCTAGTGGCATTTTATTAGAGAGTTTTTGAAAATTTAATGAATATTATAGAAGAAAATTCTAGGTGTTCAGTGACTTCAAGTGCACCAAAATAAGTTACCGTGCACTTCCAGTGACCAACCAGAGAATGAAAAAGCATTTAATCAAAAGGATGATGAAATATTCTAAAAATGATTGGGTAAGTCCAATGAAAAGAGAGGTCGAGAGAGAATAGGAGCTTCAGGGCACACTGGGAGGAGTATAACAACACCCATAGTAGAGATCACCTTTATTGAGGTAGAGAACTTATAACACCCCAAGCCCGAGCTGCAATAATCAACGCATATAAATTCGATGTATTTTTTTTATAAAAGAAACTGAAATAAAATACACAACATCTATTACATACCAGGAATATTTACCGGTCTAGGTTCTGGAGAATTAGATACATGTCTTATGATTGTACAAAGACAAAATAAAATAAAAAACTTTGTGCACTCACTCTTTAATCGTAGTGGACACCACCAGATACTATACTAAACCTGAAGAAAATAAACTAAAATAAGGGGTGATCATTAAATATTCCCAGTAAAGGGTTTTAAAATCATTGACAAATAATTTTAAAATATTCGTTTGAAGATACTTTTGAAAATACATTCAGAAATTTTAATTTTAAAATATCATTTGAAATCACATACGACTTAAAAATATTAGATCATTTTAGTAAATACTTACATTTGAAAATTACTATTAATCATATTTCAGTGTTTTTCTGAAAACAATACGCAATATCTTGAAATAAAAACACTATTCTAAGGCCACTTGAAATGTTGAAGGCTGTCTTGGGCCTACCCACTTAGCGAATGATGAATTTACTCCTCAATGACCTACCATATTTACAACATTTAGGTGCCGAATTTTCTGAAAACCTTTTAAGATTACTTTAATTATAAAAACATTCATTGGAGTTTTTAATTTTGAAATCACATCACTTTATTAAAATACACATTAACACTTATAATTATATATAAGTATATACATAAATGAATATATTAACTTTGATTTCATATCACTTGTGAGTTTGGTCACAACCAAAACCCATGGCATAAACCTTTGCATGAGCTGTGGATACACTCAAGCTTTCTTTAATTGAATACCTTTGATATACATACAAATAGTTGATCACAATTAATAATAAAATTATAAATAAATATATAAAATAAAATATTCCAATTCATTGAAGAAATTCATGTTCTTAATAATCTCAAAAGTAAACCTTAAAATTCAATATGAAAACTTGAGTTTATTAGGAATGCAACATATGTCGATGTTATGCATAACGCATGACCATGATAATATGAAGATGAGAGATTCATTAATATTAATATAAAATGATGACATGCTATGCACATTTTTTGAAACATAACGATAAAATGACAGTAAACATTTATCCTTGTATACATATATATAATACAACCATTTTCAAACATCATTTATACGAGCACACACACACACACACATTTATGTATATTACATAACATGTATAATATATATGTATATATTTCACCCACTTACATCATTTTGAATCATTTAGTTGTAAAGTATGAAAATTAATACTTTTATATAAATATAAATATGTATACATAAATATGTATGTATGAAGAACAAAAACTTGAGATTACATACATATATTCATATATATATATCTCATGAACTTAAATTCTTAAAAAAATATAAATTTTGGAATCAGTTATGTATAAAACATGAAATTTAAGGTGTATATATATATATATATATATATAATAAATTCATCTAACAAAATTATAAATTCATGAATTAAAGGTTTTAAAATAAAAGTAATCACATACTTCAGAACGTCAAAACATGAAAATATAATTCCTTAAAATAGAACAAAATAATAAGTAAATAAATTTTTAAGATGAAACTAAACTCTTAGTACCGGAAAATTAAAACTTAATTTTAACTAAAAATCATATTTTTTAAACATAAATTAGATAATTATAAATCCAAAACATAATTTATAAGATGAACCCTTACAAAATTTGATGAAAAATCAAGAATAAAAATTCAAAAAATAATTTAATACACGCTTACAATTCTATAACACAAAATAAAAAAATTCATTGAATTAATCAATCTGTAAATAGAAATATTAAGAAAACATCCCCTTATAGAATTATTTGTAGAAGAGGTGGAAGACTCAATCACCCTCAACTCTGTTACACTAGGTGTGCCACACCCAAGAAAGTAGGCCGAGCAACTCAAACTAAGAATGATACTCCACAAATATAGTGTGCAATAGAGGTAAAGTAGAACACAAAATATAGACTTAAGAGATGAAGAAAACCTGACTTTACAAATCTAATTTTGACACTGAAATATGGATTTTGTAGCCCTTATCGCTACAACGTATACAACGATACACACACAGCTTTTAGTGCAAGTTTAGTGTATAGTTTTAGACAAAAATGTGGGTGCACATATTCAATATCAATTGACAGACTCATCCGGAAGAAAACAACACTACAAAGTTGACATAATCAATATAAAAATACCACTAGATAGACAGAATATTTGAATTAAGTGGAATAAGACCATACATATTCTGTTAAATATCTAAAAGAAAAACAGATCAGTATAAAAGATACACTATATAAAAGGACTACAACAGGGCAATCCGAAGAAAACAGAAAAAAAAACCAAAGATAAATTAAGGCTATCAGTGTCAACCAATAAGAAAATTTGAAGAAAAGACAACTTGGGGGGACTGATTTGGTCATAAAAAGGACCAATGGGCAAACACCTACATTTAATTTACAACAAATTGGTCCAAAAATAATCAATTAGAATATGTTCGAAAGGGATTTCAATAGCTAAAAGGAAAATGAACGACACCTACCTCGTGAAGACCAACACGCCATGCTCGTTGTCGACTGATACCCTAACCTGAGCTCAGAACAAGATTAACGATGCTCGGACCAACCTACGGGTGACTATTCTTCTCCATCTAGGATCGATCATCACACACGGTCCTTCACCAATGTTAGACTCGACCACCATGACAACGATCAGAACACCTTGAATCGTCCGCAACCATAGCATCGACTCCTCCTATAAACCCTACAACGTGACTCATAGACCAAAAAGATACCCAAAACCCATAATCCCATATACATAGTTCTTTTTTTTAATAAAAATTATTATTTTATTAATTTAACATATTATTATTATTACTTTAATATTAAAATTGATATTTAATTATAAAACAAAAATATATTAAGTAATAATTTTATTAAAAAATTAATCATTCAAAACTAATATATATATATATATCACATCATTTGAAAATTAAATTTTATAAAACCAATACTATTTATATTTAATGAAATAAAATTATCATAATTTTTAAATTTCAAAATTTAATAAAACAAATTATAATCTAATTTTATCACATTCATATATGTATGATTTCAATACTCTATTAAAATAGTTATATTATATATTTATAATTTTATTAAAATAACCTTAATATTAATAATTTCATAAAATGTTATTCCAATCAAATATTATAATTTAAAACTAATAATTATAATTTCATATATATATATATATATTATATTTTCAAAAGTAAAACCAATTTTTTTTTATAATAATATAATTATTCAGGTTTTAGATTAAATAATTATTAGCATATATTAAAATTTAAATATTAATAGTGAATATGTTCATAATATAATTTATTATTTATCAAAATATTATTCAATTTATATTTCTTTTATCCATTTTAAAATATTTTTATAGTAAAACTAACTTTCTAATTTCTGGGTTGTTACATAATTCCCCCACAAAATAATTGCATTATCACAATTCATTTTGTTGGACTAAAAGTATTCTGAATTTCCATTTTTAGAATTAATAACCACTAGGACAACTATACTTCTAGACTTGCAAACATTTGATCTCCAAAGTTATCTAAACCGTTACTCTGATACCAAGTATAACACCCCGATCCTGAGAAACATGACTTAGTCCATATAAATGTTGTGTATTTTTTTATCAAAGAAACTGAAATAAAATAAACAACATCTATTACATACCAAATTTTTTTATCAGTATAGGTTCTAAAGAATTAGATAAATGAGTTATGACTGTAAAAAAATAAAATAAAATAAAAGACTTCGTGTGATAACTCTTTATTTGTAGAGGATTCCACCTGATACTCTACTAAACCTGTAGAAAATAAATTAAAATAAGGGGTGACCATTAAATATTCTCAGCAAGGGGTTTTAAAACCTTCGATAAATACTTTTTAAAATATTCGTTTGAAAAAACTTTTTGAAAATAAATTTAGAAATTTCATTTTTAAAATATCATTTTAAATTATGTATGGCTAAAAAATACTAGATCATTTTAGAAGATACTTACGTTTAAAATTTGATTTAAATAAATTCAAATTTTTTTCTACAAACAACACGCAAGATCTCAAAAAAAAAACTATTATGAGGACACTTAAAATGTTGAAGGCTGTCTTGGGCCTACCCACTTAATGAAGGATAAGTTCACTCCCCAATGAACTTCTATATTTACAACATTTAAGTGTCATAATTTCTGAAAACATTTTAAGCAAGATTTATTTATTAATAATTTCACTGGAGTTTTTAATTTTTAAATAATGTCCCTCCATTAAATTACACATTCACACTTATAATTATATATAAGTATATACATACATGAATATATAAACTTTGATTGCATATCACTTGTGGGTTTGGTCACAACCAAAACCCACACCATAATCCTTTGCATGAACTGTCCATACATTCAAACTTCATTTAATGTAATACCTTTGATATACATAAAATTAGTTGATCACAATTAATAATAAAATTGTAAATAAACATCTTAAATAAAACATTCCAATTCTTTAATTAAAGTCATGGGCTTAATAATCTCGAAAGTAGAGCTTAAAATTCAATCTGAAAAATGAGTTTATTAGGAATGAAATGTATGTCGATGTTATGCATAACACCTGACCATGATAGTATGCAAATTTGACATTCAATAATCTTAATATAACATGATGGAACACTATGTGCATTTTTAAATTATAGCGGTAAAATGAGAGAAAAAATTTATCCTTATATACATATATAATACAACCATTCCAAACTTCATTTATGCACACACACACACATATGTATATATATTACATAATTTGTATATTATATATGTATATATTACACCCACTTACATAACTTTTAAGAAATTAGTCATAATGTCTGAAAAATAATACTTTTATATAAGTAAATAAATAAATATACTTATATATGTATGTATGACGAACAAAAACTTGAGATTACATACATATATTTATATATACATGTCAGGAATTTAAATTCTATAAAAAATATAAATTTGGGAATCAATTATGTATAAAACATGAAATTTAAGATATATATATATATATAATAAATTCATCTAACAAAATTATAAATTCATGAATTGATGGTTTTAAAATAAAAGTAATCACTTACTTCGGATCATCGAAACATGACAATATAAATCCATAAAATAGAATGCAATAATAAATAAATAAATTTTTAGAAGAAACAAAACTCTTAGAACCAAAAAATTAAAACACAATTTTAATTAAAAACCATATTTTTTAAAAATAAATTAGATAATTATAAGGCCAAAACATAATTTATAAGATGATCCTTTCCAGAATATAATGCAAAATGAAGAATCAAAATTCAAAAATCAATTTAATAAACCCTTACAGTTTCAAAACTCACACTTAAAATATTTGTAGCATCAATCAAATTGTAAACAGAAATCTTAAGAAAACGACCCCTTACAAAAAAAAATTTAGAAGAGGTGAAAGGCTCAATCACCCTCAAATCTATCACATGAGGTGTGAGACACCCATGAAAGCATGTCAAGCAACTCAAAATGAGTATAATTCTTCTCAAATAAGGTGTGCAGTAGAGGAAAAGTATAACAAAAATATATATTTAAGAGATGAAGAAAGAAACAACGTTACAAATCTAATTCAAACATTAATATATGGATTTTATATCCATTATCCCTATTTTGTATACAGTGATACACACACAGCTTGTAGTGCAGGATGGGTGGTCAGTTTTAGACAGAAATATGGGTGCATGTATTCAATATTAATTGACCGACTCGTCTAGAAGAAAACAACACTACAAAATAGACACAATAATATAAAAATACCTCTAAATAGATATGAGATTCAAATTTAGTGGAATAAGACCAAACATATTGGGTTTAATATCGAAAATCAAGACACAACAGCGTAAAAGATACATAATATAAAATGACTATAATAGGGAAATCATAATAAAATAGAAACCAATCAAAGATAAATTAAGGCTATCAATGTTAACTAAGAAGAAAATTTGAAGAAATGACAACTCGAGGGGGGGAGTGATTTAGTCATAAAAAAAGTGGAAAACACCTACATCTGATTTACAGTAAATCGGTCCAAAACTAATCAATTAGAAGATATTCGAAAGGGATTCAAATAGCTCAAAATAAAATGGATGACACTTACCTCACGAAGATCAACACGCCATCCTCACCGTCGACCGAAACCCTAACCCAAGCTCAAAATACCATTGACGCCACTTGAACCAACCTGCAAGTGACCATTCTTCTCCATCGGGGATCAATAATCACACATGGTCCTTCACCAGTGTTCTACTTGACCACGCGATAATGATTAGAACCCACTACATCAGCCTCGACCTCAGGGTCGACTCCTCCTGGAAACCCTACAGCGCGACTCACAAACTAAAAAGAAACCGGAAACCCTTAATTCCCAATACATGTTTATTCTTATTTTTAATAAAATTTATTATTTTTAAACTTTAACATATTATTATTATTAGTTTTATATTTAAATGGATATATAATTATAAAACAAAACTTTATAAATTAATAATTTTATAAAAACAATATAATCATTCAAAACTAATATATATATCATATCATTTGAAAATTAAATTTTATAAAACCAGTCCTAATTATATATATAAAATTAAAATTATCATAATTTATAAATTTCACAATTTTATAAAAAAAATTATAATCTAATTTTATAACACTAATATATGTATAATTTCAATACTCTTCTAAAATAGTTATATTATATAATTATAATTTTATTAAAAAAATTAATAATATTAATAATTTTTTAAAACTTTATTCTAATAAAAGTTTATAATTTAAAACTAATAATTATAATTTCATATATATATATATATATATCATATTTTCAGAAATAAAACCAAATTATTTTTATAATAATATAATTATTCATGTGTCAAGTTAAATAATTATAATCATATATTAAAATGTAAATATTAATAGTGAATATGTTTGTAACATAAATTATTATTTAGAAAAATAATATCCAATTTATATTGCATTTATTCATTTTAAAATATATTTATAGTAAACCTAACTTTAGAATTTCTAGGCTGTTATATTATTACACCTTAAAAGAAATGCGTCTTCACAATTAGTTTTGTTGGACTAAAATAATTCTAAATTCCTATCTTCAGAATTAAGAACCACAAGGACCGCTGAACTTCTAAACTAAAAAACATCTAATCTCCAAATTTATGTAGTCCGATTCTCTAATACCAAGTATAATGCCCTCAGCTCGAGCTACATGACTCAGCACATATAAATCTGGTGTATTTTTTCATATAAAAGAAACTGAAATAAAATACACAACATCTATTACATACCATGAAATTCAACCTATCTAGGTTCTAAAGAATTAAATACATGAATTTTTACTTTACTAAAATAAAATAAAATAAAAGACTTCATGTGTTAACTCCTTAATCATAGTGGACAACACTAGATACTCTACTAAACCAGTAGAAAATAAATTAAAATAAGAGGTGAGCATTAAATATGCCTAGAAAGGGGTTTTAAAACCTTTGATAAATCTTTTTTTTAAGATATTTGTTTGAAGATAATTTTGAAAATATATTTAGAAATTTCCTTTTTAAAATATCATTTGAAAATACACATGGCTTAAAAATACTAGATCATTTTATAAAATACTTACATTTAAAAATTGCTTTAAACGTATTCCAGTGTTTTTATGAAAAAAATACAAAATATCTTGAAAACAAAACACTATTTTGAGGCCACTTGAAAATGTTGAAGGTTTTATTGGGCCTAACCACTTAGTGAATGATGTGTTCACTCCCCAATGATCTTCCATATTTACAATGTTTAGGAGTGGGATTTTCTGAAAATGTTTGAAGCTTGATTTACTTATAAATACATTCATTGGGGTTTTTAATTTTAAAATCATTTCACTGCATTAAAATAAACATTCACACTAATAATTATATATAAGTATATACATACATGAATATATGAACTTTTATTGCATATCACTTATAAGTTTGGTCACAACCAAAACCCACTCCATAAGCCTTTGCATAAACTGTCCATGCATTCAAACTTTATTTAATGTAATACCTTTGATATACACACAAATATTTTATCACAATTAATAATAAATTTATAAATAAACATCTTGAATAAAACATTCCAATTCTTTGAATAAATTCATGTGCTTAATAATCTCGAAATTAAACCTTAAAATTTAATATGAAAACATGAGTTTATTAGGAATGCAACATATGTCAATGTTATGCATAATGGGTGACCATGATATTATTCAAATGCGAAATTCAATAATATTAATATAACATGATGACATGATATGCACATTTTTTGAAACATAGCACCAAAATGACAGTAAAAAGTTATCTTTATGTACATATATATATAATACAACCATTTTCAAACTTCATTTATGCATATATATACACACACACACACATATATATGTTACATAACTTGTATAGTATATATATATATATATTTATCTCATTTACATCACTTTTAAGCAATTAGTTGTAATGTTTGAAAACTAATACTTTTATATATGTATGTATGTATGTATGTATGTATGTATGTATGTATGTATGAAAAAAAACGTGAGATTACCTACATATATTTATATATATATGTCATGAATTTAAATTCTCAAAAATAAATAAATTTTGGAATTAATTATGTTTAAAACATGATATTTAAGATATTTATATATATATAAAATAAATTCATTTAACAAAATTATACATTTATGAATTAAGGGTTTTAAAATAAAAGTAATCACTTAATTCGGAACATCAAAACATGACAATATAATTTCTTAAAATAGAACACAATAACGAATAAATTTTTTTTAAGAAGAAACTAAAATCTTTGTGTAAGAAAATAAAAATGAAATTTTAATTAAAAACTATATTTTTAAACATATATTAGATAATTATAAAGCCAAAACATAATTTTTAAGATGATCCCTTGAAGAATTTGATGCAAAATTAAGAATTAAAATTCAGAAATTAACTTAATACACACTTACAGTTCTGTAAAAAATGCTTAAAATATTTGTTGCATCAATCAATATGTAAATAGAAATCTTAAGAAAAAAACCCCTTATAGAATTATTTGCAGAAGAGGCGGAAGACTCAATCTCCCTCAACTCAGTCACACGAGGTGTGCCACACCCATGAAAGTAGGCCGAGCAACTCAAACTGACCGTGCTGCTCCCCAAATATGGTGTGCAGTAGAGGAAGAGTAGAAAAAAAAATATAGACTTAAGAAATGAAGGAAGGACCGTCTTTACAAATCTAATTCGAACATAGAAATATGGATTTTATAGCCATTATCCCTACTGCCTATACATTGATACACACATAGATTACAAAGAAAGCTGGGTGTATATTTTTAGATATAAATATGTGTGCACATATCAATATCAATTGATAGGCTCATCCAAAATAAAACAACACAGAAAAATTGACACAATAAATATAAAAATACTACTAGATAGACAAGAGATTAGAATTCAGTGGAATAAGACCAGACATATTCTGTCTAATATCTAAATGCAAGATAAACCATTGCAAAAGATATGCAATATAAAAGGACTATAACAGGACAATAAAAAGAAAACAGAAATAGATAAAGGATTAATTAAGTCTATCAGTGTTAGCTGAGAAGAAAATTTGAAGAAACAACAACTCGAGGAGACTGATTCTATCATAAAAAACAAAGGGAAAACACCTACATCTGATTTAAAGAAAATCAGTCCAAGACTAATCAATCAGAAGATGTTAAAAATGGATTCTAACTGCTCCAAGTAAAACAAAACAACACCTACCTCATGAAGATCAATACACCATCCTTTCCAATGACCGAAACCCTAACCTGAACCCGGAACTCCATTGACGCCGCTCAAACCAACCTACGAGAAACCATTATTATCCATACAAGATCAATAATCACACATGGTCCTTCACTGAAATTTGACATGACCACCACAATAGTGATCAGAACCCTTTCCATCAGCCTTGACATTGGCGTCGACTCCTTCTGGAAACCCTACAACGTGACTCACAAACCAAACAGAAACCTAAAACCCTTAATCACCTATACATTATTCTTCTTCTTTTATAAAATTTATTTTTTATAAATTTAACATATTATTATTATTACTTTTATATTTAAATGGATATTTAATTATAAAATAAAGTAATACTTTCATAAAAATAATTTGATCAATCAAAACTAATATATATATATATCATATCATTTGAAAATTAAATTTTATAAAACCAATCCTAATCATATTTAATTAATTAAAATTATCATAATTTATAGATTTCCAAATTTTATAAAACAAATTATAATCTAATTTTATAACATTCATATATGTATAATTTCAATAATCTATTAAAATAGTTATATTATATAATTATAATTTTGTTGAACAAAATTCCTTATGTTACTAATTTTATAAAATATTATTCTAATCAAAGTTTATAATTTAAAACTAATAATTATAATTATATATATATATATATCATATTTTTGAAAATAAAACCAAATTATTTTTATAATAATATAATTATTCATGATTCAGATTAAATAATTATTAGTAAATACTAAAATGTAAAAATTAATAATGAATATGTTTGAACATAATTTATTATTTATTAAAATAATATTAAATTTTTATTATTTTTATTCATATTAAAATATTTATATAGTAAAACTAACCTTATAATTCTAGGCTATTAAATTATTCCCCCTCAAAAGAATTTCATACTCGCAATTCGTTTCATTAGACGAAAAGAATTCTAAATTTCCATCTTTATAATTAATAACCACTAGGACCACTAAAATTCTAGGGTCGACAACATTTAATCTAAAAATTTATGTAAACCATTGCTCTGATACCAATTATAATGCCCCAAGCCTGAGTTATAGGAATCAAATCATATAAATGTGGTGTATGTTTTTATTAAAGATACTGAAATAAAATTAACATCTATTACACACCTGGAAGTTTTACCGATCTAGGTTCTAGATAACTAGATACATTACTTATGACTGTAAAAAAATAAAATAAAATAAAAGATTTAGTGTGCTAAATTTTTAGTCGTAGAAGACACCACTAGATACTCTAATAAACATGTAGAAAATAAATTAAAACAAGGGGTGGGCATTAAATATGCCTAGAAAGTATTTTTAAAACATTTGAAAATCCTTTTTAAAATATTTGTTTGAATATAATTTCAAAAATACATTTAGAAATTTCCTTTTTAAATTACCATTTGAAATTACATATGACTTAAAAATACTAGATCATTTTCGAAAATAATTACATTCAAAAATTGATTTAAACATATTCCAGTGTTTTTCTACAAACAATACCCCAGATCCCAAAAAAACACTATTCTGAGACCACTTGATATTTTTAAGACTGTCTTGGGCCTACCCACTAAGCAAAGGATGGGTTCACTCCCCAATGACCTTCCATATTTACAACATTCAGGTTCTAGACTTTCTGAAAATGTTTTATGTTTTCTTTACTTATAAATACTTTCATAAGAGATTTAAATTTTGAAATCATTTAACTGCATTAAAATACAATTTAACACTTATAATTATATATATGTATATACATACTTGAATATATGAACTTTGATTGCATATCACTTGTGAGTTTGGTCATAACCAAAACCCACACCATACGCCTTTTCATGAACTGTCCATGCATTCGAAATTTCTTTAATGCAATACCTTTGATATAAATACAAATAGTTGATCACTGTTAATAATAAAATTATAAATAAACATCTTAAATAAATATTCCAATTCATTGAATAAATTCACGTGCTTAATAATCTCAAAAGTAAACCTTAAAATACAATTTGAAAACATGAGTTTATTAGGAATGCAACATATTTCGATGTTATGCATAACCCATGACCATGATAGTATACAGATATGACATTCATTAATCTTAATATAACATGATGGCATGCTATGCACATTTTTTGAAACATAGAGATAAAATTATGTAAAAATTTATCCTTACATACATATATATAATACATCCATTTTAAAACTTCATTTATGAACACACACACACACAGATATATATATATATATATATATATATTACATAACTTTTATAGTATATATGTATATATTGCACCCACTTACATCACTTTGAAGCAATTAGTCATATTGTTTGAAAATTAATTCTTTTATACAAATATATATACAAATTTATGTATGTATGATGAACAAAAACTTGAGATGAAATACATATATATATATATCATGAATTTAAATTCTAAAAAAAATATAAATTTATGAATAAATTCTGTATAAAACATGAAATTTAAGATAAATATATATATATAAAAAATTCATCTAAAAAAATTATAAATTCATAAACTCAAGGTTTTAAAGTAAAAATAATCACTTACTCTGGAACATCAAAACATGACAATATAATTCCTTAAAGAAACACAATAATAAATAAATATTTTTTTAAGAAGAAACTAAACTCTTAGTAACAGGAACTTAAAATGAAATTTTAATTAAAAACCATATTTTTAAACATAAATTAGATAATTATAAATCCAAAACATAAATTATAAGATGATCCCTTGTAGAATTTGATGCAAAGTCAAGAATCAATTTCAGAAATTAATTTAATACACCCTTACAGTTCTGTAACACATGCTTAAAATATTTTTTGCATCAATCAATCTGTAAACCTAAATCTTAAGAAAGCATACCCTTACAAAATTATTTTTAAAAGAGGCATAAGATTAAATCTCCCTCAACTCTGTCACGTGAGTCATGCCATACCCAAGAAAGCAGGTTGAGCAGCACAAACTGAGAATGTTGCTTCTCAAATAAGGTGGGTAGTAGAGGAAAAGTAGAACACAACATAAATACATAAGAGATAAAGAAATGACCATGTTTAAAAATCTAATTAAGACAATGGAATATGGATTTTATAGCTATTATCCCTACTATGTATACAATGACACACACACAACTTCTAGTACATGTTGGGTGTGCAGTTTTAGACAGCAATATTTGTGCACATATTCAATATAAATTGATAGAATCAACTGAAAGAAAACAACACAAAAAAGTTGACACAATCAATTTAAAAATACCACTAGATATGTCACGACCCATCCCCCGGGGCTCATGCCGTGACTAACCCCAAGCCTCCCTTCCATAGGTCAGGAGATGACGACTAACACCAAAGGTGCATTCCCAAAAACTGGGAAGGTATTTCATTTATAACCTGAAAACACACGCAACCAATCAAACAACAAGATACGAACACAAGAAAACTATATAACCAAAAGAGTGCTGAAAGAAAAAGAGGCCGAAATACAACACCAACAGAAAAGGTACAGGAACAACTGAAATATAATACAACTGAAGAACGAGAAATGATAGCTACTAGATCGTCCTCTTGTATTCCTACCTGAAGGGTAGGTACAGATCGCCCCCTAGGCACTCCACGTCCGCCTGTCTCCTCCACATATCGACATGTCGTATAGTCCACCTCCGGGTACGGTCCAGTCCTGGTACTCTCAGACTTAGTCAGTGTTGTCTGTCGTCTGCATCCAACACAACAAGGTATGGGCATAGCCCGTGCATGGGTGTGAATAATGATACTCAGTAGGGACCCTGATACCCTCATGGCCTCACAAAATCCAACAAGTATAAACCACAATAAAGAAATCAACAGATAACCCCACTTAGGTATATGCCCATACATATACCTAAGTTATCGATTAATCCATATCAATCATGAGGAAAGTAAAAAAGTTACTGACTCAGCTCAAATAGGTATAAAACTTATGTAGATAGTTGAGATGATTATATGTAACCACTAAATCATATATTCTTTCGAACCCACATAGGATCCAGGAACAGATGTCACAGCTGTCGAACCCACATAGGATCCAAGAACAGTCGTCAGAGCTGTCGAACCCACACAGGATCCAGGAATAGTAGTCAGAGCTATCGAACCCACAAAGGATCTAGGAACATTATTAAGAGCTGTCAAACCCTCACCGGATCCAGGAACAATAGTTTGAGATGTCGAACCCACATAGGATCCTTGAACAGTCATCAGAGCTATCGAACCCACACAGGATCCAGGAACAGTCGTCAGAGCTGTCTTACCCACACAGGATCCAAGAACACTCATCAGAGCTTTCAAACCCACATATAATCCAGGAACAGTTGTATGAGCTGTTGAACCCACATAGGATCCATGAATAGTCGTCATAGCGGTCGAACCCACAGAGGATCCAGGAACAGTAGTCAGAGCGCAGCCAGCCCTAGGGTATCCACACAAAGAATGCTTGATTCTGGGAGGGTCCTCTCCTCAATCCAAGTGTTGATACATCAAATGCCTCACATTCCCATGAAGAAGTATCCCAAAGGTCCTCCACATCATAGGGGTCTCAATGCAATAGACAGAGCGTCAATCAGACGCCTGGTCTATGAGATTTTAGCCTTTTAGTCCCGAGGGCCCAGTTGGATTCGTGCACAATCCTACCTAACCGTAACTCAACTATACCCCGAACTCTAGTGGGGTATACTCAAAGGGACCGTCATGCTCCAGTATTACCATCACCACTAACGGTTCGTCAAACAGATGTCTGGTGCCAAATATATGACCAAAAGAAAGTAAAGGGTGGTAGTGGGCACGAGTTCGGTCCGACCGGGCTTGGTCAAGCAGGCCGCGAATATCGTGAATATTGTGAGGATGTGGACCGGTCATGAGGGTGTGGACCATCTGCAGGTCGGTGTAAGGGTGGTTCGACCTGGAGGCGCCGCGAGGGGCACGGAAGGCCGGATCGGCCAGACATGCATGGGGAGCGACTCAGCGGCTCGACCCGGATGGCTGAGGCCGATTTGGCTAGCACCGCGAGGGGAAGGGCTCAGTTGGCTCGGCCCAGATGGCCAAGGAGGGTTCGACCAGCGCCAAAAGCGACGCGGCTCCCGCGGCTCGGCCCGGATGGCCAAGGCCGGTTCAGCCAGTGACGGCGCGGGGCGCGCGGGCCAACACGATTTTTCCGAGCACACAGGAGGCGGCCGAGCAGGCCTGTGGACAAGATGGAGGGAGGCTGGGAGGCGGTCGGGTAGGCTGAGAGGTGGCCGGGAGGTCGGTGGACAGGTCGATGGGGCGCGGGCTAGCTTGGGGCAGCGACTCAGCTCAGGGAGCGGTGCGGCCGGCGGGGGCTCGTCCTGGGCCGGTTCGGCCGGTGGCAGTGTGGGATGCTGTGGGGGAGGCGCGGGTCACGGAGGCCACGAGTAGCGCGGCCTTTGTATTCGCCGCCTTCTTTGCCTCTCCATTTTGTCGCCATGATGAAGGATATCAAAAAATAGATTGACGGAGGGTGTGAGGCCTTGTTAGTTTGGGCCGCATCCTCTGTGTTTAGGGTGATAGAAATCTGTCCTTTAGAACGAACCACAACAATCCACTCACAAAAAATAAAGTATCCTCATTCTTCATTTTGAAAGAAAGGATGAACATGGAACTTAAATGAAATTAACCCCTACCTTTGTTCATTGTTCGTTGATGGAGTCGCTGGGAAGAAGACAGAGTTGTCATCGTTCATCACATCCACCACACACATCCAATCCGGAGCTCGCATGTCGGTTGTGGAAGACGTTCCACGTCAGTAGGAGTTCAGGGAAGAAGATCAAAGGATATCATTGCCAATGTTCTTTATTGGATGAACGCATTCTGAGTTCTTTGTTGGGAGATGAGGTTCTTTGTTGGAGAACTCTATTTCTCCCAAGCTCTCCTCTCCTCAAAATTACACCCAAAAGTCAAATGCCAACCAAAATAATAAATTGTGTTTATCTATTTTTTTTATCATTGGCACAAAATTGAAATGGGTTAATTAATTAGGTTATATCCAATTAATTAATTCAAGAGGTTGGCACAAAATTAATGTGGAGGATTTGGCACCATAAATTATTGTTTGTTGGATCCATTAAGGTGGAGGGGTAGTGGCACCATTAAGTGGGTACCTCAAGAGGTTTCTCTCCAGTTAATGGGGAGTTTAAGAGGTTTTAACCTTGGGTGGTCCCCACCATATTAAACATGAAGTGGAGTTTAGGTTCAGGTGGGCACCACCACCATAACATCTCATGGGAGGTTAAGGTGTAGTGGTCCCCACCTCCAACTTCCACATGGAGGCTTCAACCAACCAAATAAAAATAAAGCTACAACTTTATTTTTATTTAATTTTTTCATTAAAAACCCCAAAAATATCTTTTATTTTCCACCATCTGCCATCGAGATGAAAGTCTTCTTAAGAGAATATCAGTGCTGTGATTTCAACAGTGCTCTCAGATTTCAATTCCGAGCACCGGTTCAAAAGTTAAAAAAACCCGCTCGTACTTTTACTTAATGTACCCGAACAAAACTTCAAAAATTTATTCCTAGCACACCGGGTCTCGGAATCACGTGATGTCAATTTTCAAGGACTCGTAAAATTCCCATGTATTTAAGAAAAAATTTTCCATGAAAATTCCAGGTCTTTACATTCTCTCCACCTAAGGGATTTACATCCCTGTAAGCTACAACTCGAACTAAGGGAACAAGTGGGGGTACTGAGCACACATCTAAGCCTCCCGCTCCCATGTGCTCTCCTGGAGGTTCCCGTGCTGCCAGCGAACATGCACCTAAGGTATCGACCATCCACAGAGGACCCACTCCTGTCAATCCTCAATCTCCACTAGAACCTCTGTAAAAGCCACCCCATCATCGACGTCTAACTATTTAAAAGCCTCCTGCAACCCCTTCCATAGACGAGAAGTAAATCGTGCGTCAAGATCGGAGACAATAGTTGAGGGTATACCATGTAAACACACAATCTCCCACGCATAGTGGCATCCCAAGATCCTTATTGTACCTTGCTCTCTGATCAGTAAGAAGTGGGCCGACTTGGTGAGTCGGTCGATGATCTACCAGATAGAGTCATGTCCCCTAGATGTATGTGGAAGTCCTTTCATGAAGTCCATGGATATTCCAACCCACTTCCAGTCTGGGACTTCTAAAGGCTGCACCAAGACTGCTGGTACCTGGTTCTCCACCTTCACTTGCTGAAAAGTGAGACATCGAGAGACAAAATCGACTACTACCTTCTTCATACCTGGCCACCAGTGTTGTCGCCTGAGGTCCTGATACATCTTCACCACTCTTAGATGTACCTCTAGAGGGGAAGTGTGGAACTCCCTCAACACTTCCTCTTGAAGTTCCACTTGTACCAAGGTATGTCCTCTGAAGAGGATGATGTGATCCCCAACTTCAAAAAATCCATCAGGTGCATGCCCTTTGGATATCTGAGCACGTAATGTCTCACAGTTAGTATCTCCACATTTTGCCTCCCTGAATCACTGAAGAAGTGGGGGAGTGACTGTAAGATACTGAAGGAAGGCTGCTCCATCTCTATCCACAAAGGATATTTGTAAAGAAGTAAGCTACTCTGGCACCTCTCCTAGCAACTGTATACCAGATCTCCTTCTAAGCGCATCTGTTACAACTATTCTCTTCCCAGGAGTATAGACTATATTTAAGTCATAGCCCTGGAAGATCTAAATACATCGCCGCTGTCTCAGGTTATGGTCCTTCTGAGAGAAGATATACCTGAGACTCTGGTGGTCAGAGTAGACTGTGAAACGCTCGCCCATCAGATAGTGTTGCCACATCTTTAAGGCGAATACCACTACTGCTAATTCAAGGTCATGGGTGGTTTAGTTCTTCTAATGTTGTCTTAGCTGACGAGAAAAATTAGCGATCACTGCTCGCTCTTTCATCTAGACACATCCGAGTGTGGTCCCTAATGCATCGTAGAAAACTACGTACCCTATGCCATCCTCTGTAAGCCCCAATATGGGGGCACCAGTCAGCCTCTGCCTTAGCTCCTGAAAGATCGGATGGCATCTCTCCAACCACAAAAAGGGTTTCCACTTCTTCGTCAAGGCTGATAGTGGTGCTGCAACTCTGGAGAAGTCTGGTACGAACCTCCGGTAGTATCCCTCCAAACCCAGGAAACTCCGTACCTCCCTCACACTCCTGGGTGGCTCCCAAGGATGTACTGCCTCAATATTCACTAGATCTACTGCAACTATAGCCTCTGAGAGGACATTTCCCAGGAAGTGAACCTCAAGGATCCAAAACTGGCATTTTGAGAGCTTACCTTAAAGCTGGTGCTCTCCGAGTGTGTCCAGTACTACCTAAAAATGATAGGTATGCTCCTCCTCAGTAGCCGAGTAGATCATAATGTCTTCTATGAAGACTATGATAAAGCGATCAAGGTATGGCTGTAAGATCTTATACATGAGTCCCATGAACACTGATGTAGTGTTGGTTACACTGAATGGAATAATAAGAACTCATAGTGGCCGTACCGACATTTGAAAGCTATCTTCTGCACATCCTCATCTCAAAATCTGAGCTGGTGATAGCCTGATCTGAGGACTATCTTTGAGAACCACTATGCTCCCTTCAGCTGATCAAAGAGGTCGTCAATCCTCAGGAGTGGGTACTTGTTCTTCATGGTCACCTGGTTCAGGTGATGGTAGTTGGCACAAATCCTCAGGCTTCCATCTGCCTTCTTGGCGAATAGAATCAGGGCTGCCCTGGGAGAAACACTGGGCTAGATTAATCCCTTCCCCTGCAAGTCCTTCAGTTGTACCCGCAGCTCACGAAGCTCAGTGGGAGCCATCTGATATGCTGGTGTAGATATCCGTGTCATCCCGGGGTATAGGTCAATGTAGAATTCCACCTCTCTACAAGGAGGTAGACCTGGGACATCATCAGGGAAAACATCCGTGTACTGGTCCACCAATATAGGATATCTCAGACTCTCCACATCAACTACTCTAAGGGTAAGGCAAGCCAACTGATGAGTGATCGACTACACCCTCCTTCGAGTAAGTCAATCTTGTGCTATAAAGGCTCACTTCTCATCGGTGAAGGTAAACCTGGTCCCATCCGTGAGGACACACTGCACTTTGCACCTAATACAGTCAATTTGAGCATGGAATGTAGATAACCAGTCCATACCCAAGATGACATCGTAAGGCCTCGACGCTGCTATGAGGAGATCCCAGCCGAAGATCTCACCTCCTAGAGTATGCTCACACTGCCGTCACCAATGCGTAATCATCGAGTCTTCTCCTGTAGAAGTCTCTAGCCGTAAGGATCAAGCCAACGACTCCATCAGAATCTCCAAGCTCCGAACGAGAGTAGTGGAAATGAAAGAGTGACTGGCGCCTGTGTCTGTAAGAACTGCAGCTAAGGTGGTGTAGATACAGATTGTAACACCCCGAGATTTTATGAGAAATATTATTTTTAATTTCTTTGTTGTATTGTGTTGTACGCTACACCAAGATTTGTTTGCGCTATACGTAAAACTTTATTAGCTTAAATTATACACAAACACTATTCTTGGCTTGTGTTTCACGCAAGAGAGACCTTCCTCGATAGTGTGTGTTGTACACAATACCGAGTTTCACGAAATGATGATATATTATTATAATATTATGAACTAGCCATTATGAATAGTATTAACTTAATTTTGAATTTTATAACATTATAATTCATCTTACACATTTTCTATAATGAGATATGAAAACAAAATCAATTTTTCGATAAAATAAGTATTTTTCAAAAAATGCAGTTTTACCACCTTTTGATGGCGCACCCATTTTAAATATAATTTTTGACAAGTTTATAAGTTCAATTTTACAAAATAAACTTCTTATTTCGAATCAGGTTATAAAAATTTACATTGGATAAATTTTTGATACTTTTCTGATAACCTTCATATTTTGATGAATAGTAAAAATACGCTAAATTTTAATTAAAACCAACTTTTTTCATCGAGATAAATTATATAGTTAAATTATAATATTGAATGTTTTTAAAGTATAAATAGAATATATTTTTACCATTTAATATAATTTAAGTCATTAGCATTAATTTTACACTAAATTCATAGGTAAAAACTTTTCAATCTTTTGCAACGTTTTAACTTTTAAAACCCGTTTTCTTAACAATGAGATTAATTTTAAATTAATTACTGCAACTTATGTGTTTTGAATTTTGAAAAATTAATTCCATATTTGGAATCATTAGGTCCAAATTATGTTAAAATGCTACTTTTTATTTTTATACATTATGAATAGTAAATACGGTAAATTTTATTTACTACAGTTAAAGGTAAATCGGGTAATTACGGGTAACAATAAGATCATAAAATTACCGTAACACCTGAAAAAATTCTATTGGATGAATAAAAGTCGACCCATATCACCTAAGGGTAAAAATAGATTCATTTCATGACTTTTGACCATGAAAATGATGTAATTATTATTAAAACCAAAGAAAGTGACAACATGTCACTCTCTTATATCTTATAAGTGTAATAATTTTAATTTAGTGATAAACTTTATAAAACCTCGAATATAAATAGTATCCATAAATATAATAAAATTATCTAAATCATGAGAATTTATTTATATTTTTTAGGGATTAAATAAATATCATTAATGGTGACACAATAGGGATGCAGAAATTGTTTATTTAGTGAAAAAATCAATAATACAATTTTTATTATACTAATACTGATCATAAAAGGCACAAAACCCTGACCAAAACTTATTTTTCATGTACATGTAAACCATAATCATCCAATGGTCAAATATGTGACCATTTGGAGCCTTATAAAAGCGATTATGACACTTATATTATTTTATTTTAAATGATGTCAAATTTGTTAGCTTCATGATTTTATAAATATAACAATTTAAATGTTGTGATTTTAAGATGATAAATTTGAGTAAAAGTATTATTATGAAATATATTAGATTTATCTAGATCACAGTATTTTATTTCTAATTTTTATGCAACAAATAAGTATATTAAATAATTATAAAAAAATGTTGTAGTAATTATTTTATTAAGGGAAATATCAAATAAATGGTTCAAAAAATTTTAAAATAAATTTTATATGAACAAATTAATTTTCTCCATGAATTTTTTAGAATAATATGAAATTTTATAAATCTATTACATATTTTGGTTCGAATATATCCTCTCTGTGGATTTTATTTAAATTCAAATAAATGAATAGTTTCAAAATTGACACTATTTTTATTTTATAAAAATAACATATTATTAAATTGTTTAAAAATCACAAAAATATTTAAAATTTATAAAATTGAAATTTATATGGTCTATAATGTCACAAAGTATCCAATTATGGACAAATCAAAACACATAAGTAATTATTTATAACAATTTAAAATTTAGAATATTATCACCACAAATAAAATTAAATAGATTAAATAAGGATAAATCAAGTTAATGAGGTATAAAAAAAATTCACAACATGTATAAATTTTATTGGATGATGAGATTAAAACCCTATATCATCTCATATTCATATTTTAGTAATTTTTTGTGGGTTTTAAGTGGGGTTTGAGTTATATTATAAATTAATATTTTAGAGGTTTCCAAAAGTGCCCCTCTCTTCCCTTATAAAAGGGCACCTCCTCCCTCTCCTCTACACAAGACTTTGAGCATTCAAGCTCGGCCAACCCCAGCCCATTTCTCTTCTCCACTTCCCTATAAGCATACTAGAGGTTCTGGTCTTCTTCAAAGACCAACTTTAGTTCCCTAAGAGGAGGTTTAGAAGAGGCGCGTTGAAGAAGAGGTTATATCCTTTACTGATTCTTTCAAATTAATTTTTCTTGTACTTCATCTTATTTTGTTGTTTCATAATAAATTAATAACTTCAGTATCACTCATATAATGAAATATTATTAGAAATACAAACCTAACCTATTTCACCTTCTATCCATCCTATGGAAAATGAAATCACTACGCATGCATACGTACGGAATACCATCTCCACACCGTGGTGTAATATGTTTTTCCACCACCACCTTACTTTGATGGGTATAATCATGTAAAGAATAACTATATGTGGTTATTATAACATGATACTAATTCTGAGATATTATATCATCCAGTCTAATTCCATTCAATAATTATGGGAATGATATCATCGCTCGTGCGTACGTACGGATCACCATCTCCACGACGCGATGAGATTCATTCTCCAATTTAACCATTCAAGAATGATTATAAAATATATATAATAAATAATAATGAAATAAATGACATATTAATTATACTGGATTTATTTATATGTTATTTACTTACTTCCATTCTATTTAATAACGAAATGAAATCCACGTTCATGCGTACGTACAGCCTACCGTCTCCATGAATGATGTATTCTTTCCATTTATCGATCTATTATATATATGTATATTCTGAATATATATTATATATAAATCATGTTTTACATTTTGGAAGTAAGTAATCATGACCTAAGTAATCTTATAAATAATTACAAGTCAAAACAAGGAAGATAAATGAAACGATTTTCCCCAAAATGCTGATTTAACATGGAATTGACAAATGAACGAGTAATATAAAGTCATAAGTGAATCATATATGATATCATAAATATTATTATGGTTCTTTTACAAGTTAATAATATGTTTAAACCCACTATACAGGAGTCTCGGACACATACGGAAGAAACTAGTCATAAGGTAAGAGATAATTTTGCAATCTCATTTTTATCGGAAATTGCTTATACACAAGTATTTACTCGGGTTATATTTTTCATCCATGTCCATAGAAATGTTTTCATAAAATGTTTAATATTATTCCATGTATTTTTAAAGTCATGTTTATCCCTATTTGACTTTTACTTTGTGTTATGGAAGGAATCTTTCTTTTGTTTACCATACATGGTACTTTTTTACTTTTCCGTTAAAAGTATGAGGAGAATTTTTTTTAACTTATATGGCATGAACGAATATCTACGGGTTCATAACACCTTATTTTCATGAATATTACTCAAGAATATTTCATTACTACTGTCAACAAAACCCTTTTCTTTTAAAATTTCATGGCATTTTGTAATAATAAAATGATTTTGAAGAAGAAAGGATATTTTCCTCAAGAATTAATTTCAAGTATTTTTTCAAAACCATTTTCCATATAAGATGAAATTATTTCATATGTGTATGTTTCAAGAATAATGTCTCTATGATTTACATGGTTTCACTTTTCTTATGATGAAATGATATCTATTTGTTTTATATGGATTATGTTGTGATGAGATGATGTTTATAAAACCCATTTTATTCATTGGGTTATGATGAATTATTTATGTTTATGTTGTGGAACACGTAAGAATGATTTCATTATGAGATGGGTGGGACCTATATATCCCTCCAATGCATTCAGTAAAGATTTATATCTCATGTGATAGACATGGTTGGAGCAGCAAGTGAATGCAGTTCAGTAATACAGGGCATGAATGACAAGTAAACCCGGTTCAGTAATGGACCTTGTCCACTATGATAGTCTTGGCAACAATTCCTTGGCTACTATGGAAATCATAACATGTGCTTAATTGTTTTCCACAATTTCATGTTTTATTCCCATGCTATTTTATCACGATTAATTCTCCTTTATGATCTATGCTTTATGTACTGCCAAGATTTATGTCATTGCTCAAGATTTTGATGTTTGATGTTCATGTTTTTATGTTCAAATGTTTATGGATTGTTTTTATGTTATCCATGTTTACCCTTACTGAGCATTTTAGCTCACCCTTTTTATGTTTTCTTTTGCCCAGGAAATAAAGAAATGTTTTAGGTAAGAAAACAAAAGGGGAAGATCTTTATGGGAGATGTTGAAGATCTTTCACCATGATTAGAAGATTATGTTACGAGTTTCCAAAGACACTAAACAAACATGGTCTTTGGGCGTCTGTTTTTGTCATGTATTAAGTATTATGAAAATGTAATATAATGTCTATGTACGTTAAGCTTTGGGTCTCTATACAGATTTTACCTCGAATCATCTCCAGAGTGCCATGATTGTAGGCCTCAGCTGCTTAGAGCTAATCTCTCCCCTATCCACCTGCTCCCTGCAGTCGGGGTGGACCTCCTGGTGGTGGTGGCAGAAACACCTCGAAATGTTGCCCACCGCCAGCTACAAGAACAGATCCTCTGCCACATTTTCTTGCTCCCTACAGAACTCCTTAGTGGAATCTCTGTCTCTACCTGGTCGGTCCTTTGACCATCTGCTGATCATCCGAATGGTGGGTCCGACAGTCACGAGCCATGTGACCCTGCCGACCACATGTGAAACACTAACTTTTACTTGTATGATTGGATTTGTCTTCTGTGCCTCACACAATCAAACTCGAGTCGTGATGTCTTCCACCGGATGGTCTGGTCCACTTGGATCTCTGCGACATCTGTCTGCTGCCAGCTGCAGAAGACTCCGCTACTTGATGCCCAGTAGTGGGTCTCGTTGCTGGTGACTGCTAAGAAAGGAAAATCTTTACTAATAGGGCTCACTCTAACACCCCCGTATGCGTAGGGATGCTGAGGGAGATCATTGAAGCCCTAATCTCTTGCATGAGCCCCTGCTGGATGGTCGGGGCCCTGAAGAATGGTTCCCACACTATATCTGTGGAGTAGGGTGAGAGGTCGGTGAAACTCACCGAGTATTGTGACACCGTCATGCTACCCTACTGCAGATGAAGTAGATCCTCTATCTGCACTGCACGTAGGGTGGCTAGGAAAAACTCCACCTGAAATAGCATCTTGAAGACTGCCTAGAGAAGTGTCGCCGCGTCATGAACCAAGAGCACCAAGCTCCACCATCTGCCTGCTGTTGCCTATAGAAGTCTAGCGATAAGGATCACCATCACGTCTTCTGGTGTCACTACCAGTCTGAAGACTCTCACCACAGCCTCCAACCAATCCTCAGCTACCTGTGGGTCCGTCTCACCCCTAAACCTGGGCGGCCTCTGGCGCTGGAACTCATGCAACGCGCTAAGGCGGCGTGCACTCTCTGCTGCTGGGGCTGGTGGCATCGGTGGACCAATGAGTAGTGGTAACACTGGTGCCTCTTCTGTGATAGGGCCCAACACCGAGGCCTCATCACTCGGTGGGATTCCATCTCATACAAATCCTGGAACCCTGAATAGTTGTCTGCGTGTGGCCATCCTGAAAAGAAACAGGTGCGCCACGGTCAATAAGTTATACCTGGTGAGCTAACTCAAAGAAATCACTAAGAAAACTCTTGAAACATGCACATAATTAGTGTTTTCGTGTACTGAGTTAGAAATCAAAAGTCAGGGTCCTGGTGTATGGATATGTCGTCTTCCGCACCAACAGTGGACTCCCTGAACTTAAAACTACACTCAACACCCTTAACACTATTGCTTCATATAAAAGACCAGAGTCCTAAGTTATATGGTAGAACCGACTCCTCTGAGACCAATTTTTCATGACCCTTCCCCCGAGGCCCATGCCGTGACTAACCCAAGCCCCCTTCCATAGGACAGGTGCTGGCGACTAGCACCAAAGGAGTATTCCCTAAAAATGGGAAGGCATTGCATTTATAACCTGTAAACGCATGCAAACAAGCACACAACAAGATACGAACACAAGAAAACTGTATAACCAAAGGAGTGTTGAAAGAAAAATGGGTCGGAATACAAGCCCAACAGTAAAGGTACAGGTAAAACTAAAATACAATACAACTGAAGAAAGAGAAAAGACAGCTACTGGATCATCCTCTGGGATTCCTACCTGAAGGGTAGGTACAGATCGCCTCCTCGGCACTACACGTCCGCCCATATCCTCCGTGTATCGACACACCATACAATCCACCTCTAGGTACCATCCAATCCTGGTACTCTCAGCCTCAATCAGCGTTGTTCGTCATCTGCATACAACACAAAAAGGTGCAGTCATAGCCCTTACAGGGGTGAGTATAATGATACTTAGTAGGGACCCCGAGACCCTCAAGGTCTCACAAAATCAAACAAGGATAAACCACAGGAATGAAATCAATAGATAACCCCACTTAGGTATATGCCCATACATATACCTAAGTTATCAAGTAAATCATCTCAATCATGAGGAAAACACAAAAGTTACTGACTCAGCTCACACATGTATACAACTTATGTAGAGAGTTGAAATGATTAGATGTAGCCACTAAATCATCTATTCTATTGAACCCACGTAGGATCCAAGAACAGAAGTCAGAGCTATCGAACCCACACAGGATCCAGGAACATTCGTCAGAGCTGTCGAACCCACAAGGGATCCAGGAACAGTAGTCAGAGCTGTTGAACCCACACAGGATCTAGGAACAGTCATCAGAGATGTCGAACCCACACAGGATCCAGGAACAGTCTTTAAATCTGTCGAACCCACACATGATCCAGGAACAGTAGTCAGATCTGTCGAACCCACACAGGATCCATGAACAGTCGTTAGAGTAGTCGAACCCACATAGGATACATGAACAGTCATTAGAGCTGTCAAACCCACACAGGATCTAAGAACAGTAGTCAGAGCTGTTGAACCCACACAGGATCCAAGAACAGTCGTCAGAACTGTCGAACCCACACAGGATCCAGGAACAGTAGTCAGAGCTATCGAACCCACAGAGGATCCATGAACAGTCTTCAGAGCTGTCGAACCCACACATGATCCAGGAACAGTAGTCAAAGTGCAGCCAGCCACAAGGTTTCCACACAAAGCACGCTTGATTAGAGGAGGGTATGATCCTCAAGCCATGTTTCGATACATCAACTGTGATGAAGTTCCATGAAGAAATATCCCAAAGGTTCACCATATCATAGGAGTCTCAACGCAACAGACGGTGCGTCAATCAGACACCCGGTCTATGAGTTATTAGCCTTTTAATCCCAGGGGCCCGGTCGGATTCGTGCATGATCCAACCTGAATATAACTCAACTATATCCTAAACTCCAGTGGGGTATACTCAAAGGGACAATCACACTCCATGATTACCATCTCCATTTACGGTTCTCCAAATGGACATCCGGTGCCAAAGATATGACCAAAAGAAAGTAAAGGGTCGTAGAGGACCTGGGTCCAGCCTGACCCAGTCGGACCGACCCAGCCCAAATTAGTCACTGCTGAGCCTTTGGGTTAGGCAGGAACTACTGGGCCTGACCGAGCAGGCCACAAAGGTCGTGAGTAGTGTGAGGGCGTGGACCGGTCGTGAGGGAAAGGACCAGACACAGGTCGATGTAAGGGCGCTTTGCCCCAGAGGTGCTACGAGGGGAGCGGAAGGCTGGCTTGGACAGGAGTGCATGTGGCACGGCTCGACGGTTCGGTCCGGATGGCTCAGGTCGGTTCAGCCAGCACCGTGAGGGGCACGACTCATGTGGCTCGACCCACATGGACGAGGCCAGTTCGGTTAGTGCAACAAGAGGCGCGGGTTGGGCGTCTTGGCCCGGACGACCAAGGCCGGTTCAGCCAGCGGCGGCGTGGGGCACGCGGGCCAGAGCGGTTTTTCCGAGCGCACGGAAGGTGGCCGGGCAGGTCGGGAGGTGGCCGGGCTGGCCAGCAGGGCACGAGCCAGCTTGGGGCAGTGGCTTGGCTCTACGAGTGGCGCGACCGACGGGGGCTTGGTTAGGGCCAGTTTGACCAGTGGTGGTGCGGGATGCCGCAGGGATGGCACAGGTCACGAAGTCCATGAGTAGCACGACCTTTGTCATCATTGCCTTTGGTGTCTCGTCATTTCGTCACCATTCCGAAGGATATCATAAAAGAGATTGACAGAGGGTGTCAAGACATGTTAGTTTGGCCTGCAACCTCTGTGTTTAGGGTGATAGAAATCATCCCTTTATAAAAAACCACAACAATCCACCCACAAAAAATAATGCATCCTCTTTCTTCATTTTGAAAGAAAAGAAGAACGTGGAACTTAAATGAAATTAACCCTATACCTTTGTTTATTGTTTGTCAATGGAGTCACGGGGAAGAAGAAGAAGTTGTCATCGTTCACGCTTCTGCCACACACTTCCAATCCCAAGCTCGCACGTCGGTTGTGGAAGAAGTTCCACGTCAGTAGGAGTATGGGGAAGAAGATCGAAGGAGATCATTTCCAGCATTCTTCATTGGATGAACATGTTATTCGTTCTTCGTTGGGAGATGAGGTTCTTCGTTTTAGAACTCTATTTCTCCCAAACTCTCCTCTACCCAAAATTCCACCCAAAAGACAAATTCCAACCAAAATAATAGATTGTTTTTATCTATTATTCAATTGTTGGCACAAAATTCAAATGGGTTAATTAATTAGGTTAGCTCTAATTAATTAATTCAATAGGTCAGCAAAAAATTAATGTGGAGGATTTGGCACCATAAATGCTTGTGCATTGGTTCCATTAAGGTAGAGGGGTGGTGGCACCATTAAGTGGGGAGATCAAGAGGTTTCTCCCCACCTAATGGGAATTTCAAGAGGTTTTAACCTCGGGTGGTCCCCACCATATTAAACATGAAGAGGAGGTTAGGTTCGAGTGGTACCCACCACCATAACCTCTGATGGGAGGTTAAGGTGTGGTGGTCCCTACCTCTAACTTCCACAAGGAGGCTTCAACCAACCAAACAAAAATAAATCTAGAACTTTATTTTTATTTAATTATTTCATTAAAAACCCAAATACTATCTTTTATTTCCAACCATATACCGTCGAGGTGAAAGTCTTCTTAAGTGAATATCGTCATTATGAGTTCAACGGTGCCCTTAGATTTCAATTTCAAGTACCAGTTCAAAAGTTATTAAAAACCTGCTCTTACATTTACTAAATATACGCGAAAAAACATCATAAATTGATTCCGGGCACACCAGGTCTCGGAATCACGCGCCGTCACTTTTGGTAGACTCATAAAATTCCCATGTATTTAAGAAAAAAATTTCCATAGAAATTCCAGGTCTTTATATTCTATCCACCTCAAGGATTTATATCCTCGTAAGCTACAACTCGAACTAAGGGAACAAGTGTGGGTACTTAGCACACATCTGAGCCTTCCACTCCCATGTGCTCTCCTGGAGGTTCCTATGCTGCCAGAAAATGCGCACCAGAGGTATCAACGATCCACATAGGGCCCACTCTTCTCAATCCTCAATCTCCACTAGAACCTCTATAAAATTCTCCCCATCATTAACGTCCAGCTCTCCCTGGCCGATGATGTGAGAAGGGTCATACACGTATCTCCTTAGCTGAGATATATGGAAGATATAGTGCACCCGGTGAAACTGAGGAGGAAGAGCTAAGTAGTAATCCACCTTTCCAACTCTGCTGAGAACCTAGAAAGGTCCGATAAATCTCATAGATAACTTGCCACCTCGGCCAAATCTCCATAGACCTCGTCAGGGTGAGACCCGTAGAAAGACATGGTCTCCATCCTCGAACTCCAGAGGTCTTCGTCTCCTGTTGGCATACGACTTTTTCCTGCTCTTTGTAGTCTTAAACCGCTCCTGGATGATCTCCACCTTTTTTGTGGTAGTTTGTACCATCTCTGGTCCCACTAGTGCTATCTCGGCTGGGTCAGTTCAACACCGAGTTGATCTGCAAGGTTACCCGTACAATGCCTCAAAAGGTGTCATCCCTATGGTGGAGTGATAACTGTTGTTGTAGGAAAACTCCACCAAAGGTAAGTGGTCCTCCCAGCTACGACTGAAGTCGATAAAACATGCACAGAGCATGTCCTTGAGGGTCTGAATGGTCTACTCAGTCTGACCATCCGTCTGAGGATGGAAGGCAGTGCTCAAATGAAGTTGCGTCCTGGAAGCCTCCTACAACCCCTTCCATAGTCAGGAAGTAAATCGTGCATCACGATCGGAGGAAATCGTTGTGGGTATACCATGTCAAATCACAATCTCCCACACATATAGGCGTCCCAAGCTCTCTACTATACCCATCTCTCTGATCGGTAGGAAGTGTGCCGACTTGGTGAGTTGGTCGACAACCACCTAGATAGAGTCAGGTCCCCTGGAAGTACGCAGAAGTCCTATCATGAAGTCCATGAATATTCCATCCCACTTCCACTCTGGGACCTCTAATGGATTCACTAAGCCTGTTGGTACCAGGTGCTCCGCCATCACTTGCTGACAAGTGAGGCATCGAGAGACAAACTCTGCTACTTCCTTCTTCATACCTGGACAATAGTGCTGTTGTCTGAGGTCTTGATAAATCTTTGCCACTCCATGATGTACCACTATAGGGGAAGTGTGGAACTCCCTCAATAATTCCTTCTGAAGTTCCATTGGTACCAAGGTACGTCCTTTGAAGAGGATGATGTGCTCCCCACCTTCATAAAACCCATTAGGTGCCTACCCTATGTATATCTTAGCATGTCATGTCTCGTAGTCAGCGTCTCTACGCTGTGACTTGTTGACTTGCTAAAGAAGTGGGGGAGTGACTGTAAGAGACTAAAGGAAGGTGGCTCCGTCTCTATCCATAAGGGATATCCATAAAGCATCCAGTTTCTCTATCGCCTCTCCTAGAAGTTGTATACGAGATCTCCTACTAAGCGCATCTGCTAAAACGTTTCTCTTCCCAGGAGTAAATAATATCTCGAATTCATAGTCCTGGAGGAACTCAAGACATCACCACTGTCTCAGGTTTAGGTCCTTATGAGTGAAAATATACCTGAGACTCTGGTGGTCAGAATAGACTATGAAATGTTGACCCATCAGATAGTGAAACCACATCTTTAAAGCAAAGACCACTGCTTCTAACTCCAGGTCATGGGTGGCATAGATTTTCTCATGTTGTCTCAGTTGATGAGAACCATAAGTGATCACTACTTGCTCCTGCATCAGGAAACATTTGGGTCCGGTCCCTGATGCGTCGTTTTAAACTACGTACCCTACACCCTCATCGGGAAGCCTCAAGATGGGGGCACTAGTCAGCCTCTACCTCAGCTCCTGAAAGCTCTGCTGGCGTCTCTCCGACGACACAAAGGGTTTCCCCTTCTTCTTCAAGGATGATAGTGGTGCTGCAACTCTAGAGAATTCTGGTACGAACCTCCGATAGTATCCAATGAATCCCAGGAATCTCCATACCTCCATCACACTCCTGGGTGGCTCCCAAGAAAGTATTGCCTCAATATTAGCTGGATGTACTGTAACTCTAGCCTCCGAGATGACATTTCCTAGGAAGTGAACCTCTCGGATCCAAAACTGGCACTTCGAGAGCTTACCATAAAGATGGTTCTCTCGAAGTGTGTCTAGTACTACCAGTAAATGATAGGCATGCTACTCCTTAGTAGTCGAGCAGATCAGAATGTCGTTGATGAAGACTATGAAAAAGTGATTGAGGTATGGCGGGAAGATCCTGTTCATGAGTCCCATGAACACTGTTGGAGCATTGGTTATGCTGAATGGCATAACCAAGAACTCATAGTGGCCGTACCGACGTTTGAAGACTGTCTTCTGCACATCCTCATCCCAAACTCTGAGTTGGTGATAGCCTGATCTGAGGTCTATCTTTGAGAACCACCGTGCTCCCTTTAGCTGATTAAAGAGGTCATCAATCCTCGAGAGTGGGTAATTATTCTTCATGGTCACCTAGTTCAGGAGATAGTAGTTGACACAACACGTTATGCTTCTATCCGTCTTCTTGGCGAACAGAATCAGTGCTGCCCAGGGAGAAATATTGGGTCAGATGAATCCCTTCCCCTACAAGTCCTCTAGTTGTACCCACAGCTCCTGAAGCTCAGTGGGAGCCATCTGATATGCTAGTGTAGATATTGGTGTCGTCCCAGGGTACATGTCAATGTAGAAGTGCACCTCTCTACGAGGAGGTAGACCTGGGACATCATCAGGGAAAACATCTATGTACTGGTCCACCACTACAGGATAATTCAGACTGTCCACATCAACTGCTCCAAGGGTAAGGAAGGCCAATTAATGAGTGATTAGCCGCACCCTCCTCCGAGTAAGTCTGTCATGTGCTGCAAAGGCTCCCTTATCGCCGGTGAAGGTAAAATTGGTCCCATCCGTGCGAAAAAACCGCACTTTGCGCCTATTACTATCAATATGAGCATGGAATGTAGATAACCAGTCCATACCCAAGATGATGTCGTAATGCCTCGATGATGCTATGAGGAGATCCCGACTGAAGTTCTCGCCTCCTATAGTAAGATTACATTGCCGGAACTAGTGCGTAATCATTGAGTCTGCTCTTGTAGGAGTCTCTAGCTGAAAGGATTGAGCCAACAGCTCCGTCGGAACCTCTGAGCTCCGAACGAGGGTAGTAGCAATGAAAGAGTGACTGACACCTATGTCTATAAGAACTGCAACTAAGGTGGAGTAGACAGAGATCGTACCTCGAATCATCTCTGGAGCGCCATGATCGTAGGCCTCCGCTGCCTAGAGCTGAGCTCTCTCTTGTCCACCTGCTCCCTGCGGTAGGGGTGGAACTCCTGGTGGTGGCGATGGTAACACCTCGAAATGTCTCCCACCGCCAGCTGCACAACCAGCTCCTCTGCCACATCCGCCTACTCGCTGTTGACCTCCTCATTCGAATCCTTGTCTCTGCCTGGGCAGTCCTTCGACCATATGCTGATCATCCAAATGGTGGGTCAGATAGTCATGAGCCATGTGACCCTTACTGCTGCATTTAAAACACTACTTGTTCCTCGTATGAATGGATTTGTCTCTTGTGCCTCGCTCAACCGAACCTGAGTCCTGAGGTCATCCACCAGATGGTCTAGTCCGCCTGGATCTCTACGACATATGTCTGCTGCCAGCTGCAGAAGACTCCGATACTTGACGCCCAGTGGCGGGTCTCACAGCTGGTGACTACTCAGTAAGGAAAATCTCCACTAAGATTTCTTTCTCCAACACCCCCACCTGTGTCGGGATTCTGAGGGATATCATCGAAGCCCTGATCTCTCGCCTGAGCCCCTACTCGAAGGTCTGGGCCATAAAGAATGGTTCCATTACCATATCTGTGGAGTAGCATGAGAGGTCGGTGAACCTCACTGAGTATTGTGCCACCATAATTCTACCATGCTGCAGATGAAGTAGATCCTGTATCTGCACTGCACGTAGGGTGGCTGGGACAAACTAAACCTAAAATAGGCTCTCAAAGTCTGCCTAGAGAAGTGTCACCGCGTCATGAACTTGGAGCACCAAGATCCACCATCTGCCCATTGCTTTCTATATAAGGCTAGAGGAAAGGATCACCATGAGGTCTGCTGGTGTCCCTACCAGTATGAAGACTCTCACCATAGCCTCCAACCAATCCTCAGCTGCCTGCGGGTCAGTCTCACCCTTGAACCTAGGCGGACTCTGGCGCTGGAACTCATGCAACGCGCTCAAGCGGCATGCACTCTTTGCTGCTGGGGCTGGTGGCATCAGTGGACCAACGGGTAGTGGTACCGCTGGTGCCTCCGCTGTGATAGGGCCCCACACCAAGGCCTCATCGCTCGATGGGCTGCCAACTCATACAAAGCCAGGAACCCTGGATGGCTGTCTGCGTAGAGCCATCTTGAAAAGAAAAAGGTGTGCCATGATCAATAAGTTATACCTGGTGAGCTGAATCAAAGAGATCATTAAGAGAACTCTTGAAACATACATGTAATCAGTGTTTTTCGTGTACTGAGTCAGAAATCAGAATTCAGGGCCCTGGTGTATGGATACGTCGGTTGCCGCACCGACACTAGACTCCCTGAACTGAAAACCATACTCAATACCCTTAACACTATTGTTTCATAGAAAAGATTAGAGTCCTATGTTATGCGGTAGAACCGAATCCTATGATTCCAATTTGTCACGACCCGTCCCCCAGGGCCCGTGCTGTGACTAACCCCAAGCCTGCCTTCCATAGGCTAGGGGATGACGAATAGCACCAAAGGCGTATTCCCTAAAACTGGGAAGGCATTGCCTTTATAACCTGTAAACACAAGCAACCAAGCACACAACAAGATACGAACACAAGAAAACTGTATAACCAAAAGAGTGCTGAAAGAAAAAGGGGCCAGAATACAAGCCCAATAGTAAAGGTATATGTACAAATGATATACAATAAACCTGAATAAATAGAAAAGAAAGCTATTGGATTGTTATCCTGGATTCCTACCAGAAGGGTAGGTACATATCGCCTCCTCGACACTCCACATTCGACCGTCTCCTCCTCGTATGGACACGCCGTATAGTCCACCTTTGGCTACCGTTCAGTCCTGGTTCTCCCAGCATTAGTCAGCGCTTTCTATCGTCTGCATCCAACACAAAAAGGTGTGGGTATAGCCTATGCTGGGGTGAGTATAAAGATACTAAGTAGGGACCCCGAGACCCTCACGGTCTCACAAAATCCAAGAAGGATAAACCGTAAGAATGTAATCTACAGATAACCCCACTTAGGTATATGCCCATACATATACATAAGTTATCAAGAAATACATCTCCATCATGAGGAAAACACAAAAGTTACTGACTCATCTCACACAGGTGTACAAATTATATAGAGAGTTGAGAAGATTAGATGTATCCACTTAATCATCTATTCTGTCGAACCCACATAGGATCCAGGAACAGAAGTCAGAACTGTTGAACCCACACAGGATCCAGGAACAGTCATCAGAGCTGTCGAACCCACACAGGATCTAGGAATAGTAGTTAGAGCTATCAAACCCACACAGGATCCGGGAATAGTCGTCAGAGCTGTCGAACCCATAGAGGATCCAGGAACAATAGCTAGAGCTATGGAACCCACATAGGATCCAGGAACAGTTGTCGGAGCTGTTGAACCCACACAGGATCCAGGAACAGTAGTCAAAGCTGTCGAACCCACAAAAGATCCAAGAATAGTCATCAGAGCTATTGAACCCACACAGGATCCAGGAACAGTAGTCAGAGCGCAACCAGCCACAAGGTTACCACACAAAGCACGCTTGATTCCAGGAGGATCCGCTTCTCAAGCCAAGTTTCGATACATCAACTGCCACGAAGTCCCACATAGAAGTATCCCAAAGGTCCTCCACGTCATAGGGGTATCAATGCGTCAATCGGACACCCGGTCTGTGAGTTATTAGCCTTTTAGTCCAGGGGGTCCAGTTGGATTTTTGGATGATCCAACCTGACTGTAACCCAAATATACCCTGAACTCCAGTGGGGTATATTCAAAGGGACCATCAAGCTACAAGATTACCATCTCCACTGACGGTTCGTCAAATGGACATCTGGTGCCAAAGATATGGCCAAAAGAAAGTAAAGGGTCATAGTGGGCCTGGGTCCGGTCGGACCGAACCAGCCCAACTTAGTCTGAGCTGACCCGTTGGGTTCGGACCAACCTACTCGGCCCGACCCAGTAGGCCGCGAAGGCCATGAGTAGCGTGAGGGTGCAGATCAGCCACGGGTCGGTGTAAGGACAGTTCGGCCCGGAGGCGCTGTGAGGGGCACAGAAGGACGACTCTACCAAGCGTGCGTGGGGGGTGGCTCGGTGGATCATCCCAGATGGATGAGTCTAGTTCGGCCCGCGCCGCGAGGGGCATGGCTCGGGCGGCTCAGCCCGGATGTCCGGGGCTGGTTCGGCCAGTGCCGCGATGGGCACGGCTTGGGCTGCTCAACCCGGATGGCCGGGGCCGGCTCAACTAGAGGCAGCATGGGGCACGTGGGCCGGTGCGGTTTTACCGGGCACACAGGAGGTGGTCGGGCATGCCGGGAGGCAGATGGGCATGCCGGTTGTCGGCTGGGAGGTGGCCGAGTAGGCCGGTGGGGGGCGGGCCAGCTTGGGGCGGCGACTCGGCTCGGCCAGCGGCGTGACCGGCGGGGGATCGGCTGGGGATGGTTCAGCCAGTGGCAGTGCAGGATTCCGCGGGGGTGGCACGAGTCATGGAGTCCATGGGTAGTGCAGCCATTGTCTTCGCTTCCTTCATGGCCTCGTCGTTTCATCTCCATGCCAAAGGATATCACAAAAGAGATCGAAGGAGTGTGTCAGGCCATCTTAGTTTGGCCGGCACCCTCCATATTTAGGGTGATAACAATCCGTCCATTATAACCAACCACAAAAATCCACCCGCAAAAAAGAAAGCATCCTCGTTCTTCGTTTAGAAATAAAGGAAGAACGTGGAACTTAAATGAAATTAACCCCTACCTTTGTTCGTTGTTCATCAATGGAGTTGTGGGGAAGAAGACGGAGTTGTCGTCATTCGTCGTGTTCACCGCACACTTCCAATCTCGAGCTCACACGTCGGTTGTGGAAGATGTTCCACATCGGTAGGAGTCTGGTGAAGCAGATCGAAGGAGATCATTGACGGCATTCTTCGTTGGATGAACACGTTCTTCATTCTTCGTTGGGAGATGAGTTTCTTCGTTGGAGAACTCTATTTCTCACAAGATCTTCTCTCCCCAAATTTCCACCCAAAAGACAAATGCCAACCAAAATAATAGATTGTGTTTATATATTATTTAATTATTGGCACAAAATTAAAATGGGTTAATTAAATAAATTAGGACCAATTAATTAATTCAAGAGGTTGGCACAAAATTAATGTGGAGGATTTGGCACCAAAAACACTTGTGCATTAACTCCATTAAGGTGGAGGGGTGGTGGCACCATTAAGTGGGGAGTTCAAGAGGTTTATCCCCACTTAATGGGTAGTTCAAGAGGTTTTATCCTTGGGTGGTCCCCACCATATTAAACTTGAAGAGGAGGTTAGGTTCGGGTGGGCCCCACCACCATAAACTCTCATGAGAGGTTAAGGTGTGGTGGTCCCCACCACCAACTTCCACATGGAGGCTTCAACTAACCAAATAAAATTAAAGATAAAACTTTAGTTTTATTTAATTCTTTCATTAAAAACCCCAAAACTATCTTTTATTTCTGACCATCTTCCGTCGAGGTGAAGGTCTTCTTAAGAGAATATCAGCGCTGCAAGTTCAATAATTCCCTCAGATTTCAATTCTGAGAACCATTTAAAAGTAATAAAACCCCGCTTGTACGTTTATTGAACGTACCTGAACAAAACTTCAAAAATTGATTCTGAGCACACCGGGCCTCAGAATCATGCGCCATCAATTTTTGCGGACTCGTAAAATTACCATGTATTTAATAAAAAATATTCCATGTAAATTCCATGTCTTTATAAGATAGACAAGAGATTCAAATGTAGTGGAATAAGACCGAACATATTCTATTTAATATCTAAAAGAAATACAAACTAGCGCAAAACATACACAATATAAATTAAATATAACAAGGAAATTAGAAGAAAAAAGAAACAGATCAAATATAAATTAAGGCTATCAATGTCAACCAAGAAGAAAATTTGAAGAAACAACAACTCGGGGGGACTGATTTAGTAATAAAAAAACAATCGGGAAAACACTTACATCTAATTTACAATAAATCGGTCCAAAACTAATCAATCAGAAGATGTTTGAAATGGATTCAAATAGCTCAAAGGCAAAAAAATGACACCTACTTCGCGAAGATCAACACGCCATCCTCACCATTGACCAAAACCCTAAACCGAGCTCGGAACACCATAGACGCCACTCAGACCAACCTGCAGGTGACCATTCTTCTCTTTCTGAGATCAATCATTACGCACAATCCTTCACCATTGTTCAACTCATCCACCACAACAACGATCAGAACCCCCTACATCGGCTCCGTCCTCAGTGCTGACTCTTGAAAACCCTACAACATGACTCACAGACCAAACAAAAATTGGAAACCCTTAATCCCCTATACATAGATCTTTTTTTAATAAAAGTTTTTATTTTAAAAATTTAACATATTATTGTTATTACTTTTATATTTAAATGGATATTTAATTATAAAACACAATGTTATAAAGTAATAATTTTATAAAAATAATTTAATCATTCAAAACTAATATATATATATATATATATATATCATATCATTTGAAAATTAAATTTTCTAAAACCAATCCTAATTATATTTAATGAATTAAAATTATCATAAATTATAAATTTAAAAATTTTATTAAAAAAATTATAATATAATTTCATAACATTTATATATGTATAATTTCAATACTCTATTAAAATAATTATATTATATAATTTTAATTTTATTAAAAAAAATTAATAATCTTAATAATTTTATAAAATGTTATTCTAATTAGAGTTTATAATTTAAAAAAATAATAATAATTTCATATATATATATATATATATCATATTTTCAAAAATAAAACCAAATTATTTTTATAATAATATAATTATTCATGTGAGAGATTAAATAATTATTATCATATATTAAAATGTAAATATTAATAGTGAATATGTTCATAATATAATTTATTATTTTTCAAAATAATAGTCGATTTATATTAATTTTATTCATTTTAATATATTTTTGAAGTAAAACTAACTTTAGAATTTCTGGGCTGTTACCTAACTTCTCCATTTGTTTCTATTTTTTTAATTTTGTAATTGATTTGTTAAATCTTGTTTTTTAATGAATATTGGTAAATTTTATTTAGATAGTGGGTTCTCAATTTTGATGATTTTATTTTTTTAACTTCTTCACATTAGTTTTATTTAATGTCAGAATCGATTATGAGCTCATTAAATTTTATTTTCACTTCTCAATTTTTAATTCAAAACATCAAGATCAATCGATGAGATTGATCTTGAATGCATTATCTCAAGATTTAATTTTAAAAACTTTGGAATATTATGGTGAGTCTTATTCCATTTAATTATTTTCAATTTCCATTGTATTTTGTTGATTCTTGGAGTGATGAACTCCAAGATTCATTCTTCTATGTGATTATTCACCTGGTGAGGGAGTTTAACCAATCAATTTCTGAGAGTGAAAATTCAATTAAAATTTTTGTGAAGAAATTATCAATTTTAAACCAATAATTTTGAATTCCTTGAACATATTTCATGAATTGTATTCCTCAATCTCTGCCTTCACTAATTGATCATAATTTCTCCAATATTAATTAGTTATTTTAAAAATAACCATCTCTTTATCATTTTTCATCAATTAAAAAGAAAAAAAGCATCCTCAACTACTACTTGTAGTGGTTTTTTTGTTTTGAAAATTTATTACTAACATGTGACCCTATGAAACTCTATACTTTAGTAAGTATGAGTTTATAAATAATTAAACTTTGGAACATATCAATGAAAGTATTGTAATTTTTTTGGCACCATTTCCATGAAAATTCACTATTTTTGGAATTTTGATAATGCAATAACTCTAGTTAAGGTGAATATGAATAATGAGATCTTGAATGTTAAAAGATATTCCCCCAGCTTTTTTAAAATTTTACTATTTAACATGATCTTGGAATTTAGGATAATTTGGAAGAGGAAAATAAACACAAAACCCATCATTTATATAATTTTAAAATTATTATGAAATGTTCTCTTCTTAGATTAAAAAGTGTGAACCTGAAAATCATTGAAATGAAGTCTAATGAAGAGGATGAGAGACTGTACTTTGATAAAAAATTAAATAATGATATTTCACTTCCCTATTCTAATATTAACCATTTTTAAATCTTGGTTTAATGAAATGGAAAATTGCGTTGACCAATTTGTGTAAAATTTCTTAAATTTAAAAATTAGGGAATATGAATTTATTGAAGTGGAAATGAAAAATTATTCCCCTAAAACTGAACTTCTACACTCAAATTACTTTTTTTCAGTGAATTAACTTTTTGAATGAGAGATTTAAGGAGAAGGAAAACACACACATGATCAATTAAGAAAAGTTAATTTTTTTAAAAGTAGTTGATATTGATTTTTTATTTTCTAATGATAACTTTTTGAAGAGATTTTTAATATTTTGAAACATGAATTTTTGGATGAACAAAAATTAACTCTTCCCTGATTTTTGAAGTCTTTCTCAATTGAGTTAGGTGCGGAATCTCTTTGTGGGAGTGAGAGTGAATTGTAAGAGGAACCCTTTTTGAGTGTTAATTTGGAAATTACACATGTTTCTCTTGAAAAACCTCTTTATGAAACTATTATGCAGACATCATCCTATAGAACCCTTAATTTTAATCTTTCTCTAACAGTAAATAAGTTAAAATAATTTGAATATAATTTCAAATCTTTATGATCACCTCTTGCACCACTCTACCTTCTTAAAAATTCTAATTTTTCTAAAAATATGTCAATTTTATAAGTGGATAACTCACAATAAAAGAGTGATCCTTGTGATAAATACTTTGTTTCTATGTATAAAAGTTTCTTATAAGAGTTAGAGGTAGTCAATTATTTTACACATGAGTCTGAATAATCCTTTGAGAAGTTCCTTAATATTAATAGGTGTTTCTTAGGTGTTTTTGTAGATGTTGAAAGTTAGGTTTCTATTTTCAAAAGTTTAGGTGCCCACCGAACTAATTTTTATATTAAACAGAAATGGGGAAATAATATATGATGGATTATAGTTAAAATACCACACCCACCTAGTGAAAATGGATAGATTTTTAGGAGATTCTAGTTGGGGACTTTTAAACCAACATTGCATGGGAGTAACCTATGATTTTATTTCTTTTAACAAAATAATTTATTTTCTTTCAATAAAAATTTTCTTGTTTTATTTTTTTAGAACCTCAAAAAGTATAACTGAAGTATTTAAATTCAGTGCTTCATGGTGGTCAATCCATGGTATTTCAATTTTTTTATTTTTGTTTTGATAAGAATAAAGTGATTCTTTACTTCAATTTTTTTCCTCTCTATTTCATCTCGATATTAGTTTTGGGCCTTCATGATTTGTGTTTTTGAGAAAGATGCTACTATGGTTTTAATAGAAGATTATAATTTCTATCCTTAATTTGAATTATTAAGGAGAAGCTTCATGCTGGTGCTTCACCCAATTGAGAAAGCTTCATTTAACCAAGGATATTTTATTTATGCATCTTTATTTTTTTATTCATAACTAATGCTTTTCTGTCATGCTACTATTGGAAAATATTCTGCAATGATGTTAAATTTAATCACTAATTGAAATTAAGTGTGGGGGGTATTACCCCTTTTTGTATGTCTTTAAATGGATGTTATTGTCTTTTCTTGGGGTTTAGAATACCGTTTTCCATTTTACTGAAAATTTAATTGAATCAAATTTTCAAAATTGACGACACCTAGTTCAATGTGTATAAATCATTTAACATGATAATATTTTAATTTAAAATTTCTTATCACCAGATTTAATGATAATGCATTTGAATATTTTTTTAAATATTTATTGTGGAAAATATCTTGTTTGAACTTCACTTTGATGCTTGAACATGTCACTTAACTATTGATATTTTAAATCTATTTTGAATTTTAAAAGTCAAAATTGTTTTTCTTCCATCATTGAATTCAAATTTGGGAAAAAATTTTGGTTTTAAATGTATGGACGAGTTATTTATAGAGGATTAACTGTGATTTAAATCTAGACCATCAAATCCCGTTAAATTTTTTCAAAATTATGTGTTTTCAATATTTTATCTTCACTTTTAGCGGGTCAAATATTTTCTTAATTTTGAAAGCTGTGAAGAAACATTGAAATGATTAAAAAATTAATATCACTTGATTTTAATTGAGTAAATAAATTTTCTTACCCTATTGAAATTATGCTATCATGGTTAGATTTTTGAGAAAATTTTATACAAATATAATTGAATTGAAACTTTTTGAATTGAATCAAACTTATAAGACATGCATTTATATGAGCTATAAAATGAAAATCCTAATCCAAGTTGATCTTATTTCATTCCTTCTTTAATTATTTTTTATTTAAAGCTAAAACCGCAAGATTAGTTAATTATTTATCTATATATTAATTGAACCCACTCATCCATTTAGTTTTGTATAATTTATTTTTAGTGATAATTATGCGTGTCTGCTCATCTCGAGGTAAAGAGAAGATTGGAAGTCTCAATTAAATGAAAGATTATATTTATTTAATTCAATTAAATATTTTTTAAAAAGCAATAATTTTAGTATAACAATAATTAATATTTCCCAAAAACTATTTTCTTTTAAGAAGGAATTTAAACTTTCTCTTTAAAAGGGTCCACGGGGGAATATCAATTTTACATTAATCAATTATTTGTGGCATTACAGTTTTCAACCTTGAGATTTATTTTTACCCACTGAATTTGATTATTAATTTCTTGATGATAATCAATGATTAAGTATGGGGAAATTTGATGTGGCCTTTAATTGACATATTTTCCACAAATTTTAATTATGTTATTGATATTTTAATTAATTAAAAGTTACTTTATTGATTAATAATTAAACTTTTTCTTTTCTTTAGTTTTATTTTATAATTTATCATTTTTTTGTGTTTATTTATGTATCATTTATTTTAAATTTTCATTTAGGTTTATTTAGTTTATTTTTATATTTTTTTAATTATAGTTTAAAATATTAATTTTATGTTTTTATTTTTATTGTTTCATATTTGTTTTTAAATTTTATATCATTTTTTATATCTATTTATTTTTCCAAAACGTTAATTTAATTTAAGTATTGTATTAGTAATATTAAACTCTAAATAAATTTCAATAATTAATTTAAATATTTTTAATTTACTGTTTTAATTCAATTTATTAGTCAAATATCAAATTATTTAATTGATATTCATTTTAATTTTAGTCTTTATTAATGTCATATTCTTAACTGTTATTGTTTTTCTACTAAATTTAATTAATTATTCCTTAGTTTCAAACTTTTTTTATTTATCCAATTTTTAATTTGAATATCATTTTGACAATTAATTTAATTAGTTTTTCAATTTTATTTTTTCATACTTTTGATTTTATTGTTTTAATAATTTTAATAATGATATTTTTCGTTTATGTCATAGACTCAAAAAAAATCACCTACCGTTAAAAACAATCACCCACCACTAGCTCCCTTCACCTACCGTTCAAGTTACCTATCTCCACACCCTCCCTTGTTCTAGCGGTGACTTAACCAACCCAATTACCCATGACCTATAAAATTACTTACCGCTGGGTGTAACTACTGTTGAAAACCCCATAGAGACTCCCATTATCTCCTTCCACTCCCCTGTTTACCCTGCGTTGGGCAACAACCTTCCTCTATAATTTTACCCATCGTTGGGAAACAACCTTCCACTCCAAATGGGCCTAAAGGCGAACCCATTTGAAAAAACTAATACCTATATATCAAGATTGACCTTCCTCCCCAGAAGATAACCACCACCACAAATGAACCAACAACAACCACCGAAGATTCAATAAGGAAAATCCAATGCTGCTTGTTCCAGGTCTAAAATCCAAGTCACTGCCTAGATTTGAAGAATCCAAACATCAAGCCCCATAGATAGTTTACCACAAATGATCCTAAAGGGGATGACGATGAAGTTAGACCACCACACCACCGAATGAAGAGGATTCCACAACCATTGTTGAATCACATATGCTGTTTGAAGTGCAACCTCACCTGCAAGACCTCCGCAATGTCATTATCGCGACTGGTTCTAGTTGGAGATGATCCCTTGTCGAGCTCAGGCCACCACACTGATGGATAAGGAGACCTTGAGATGACCGACTTTCCCTATTGGGAGTGAAGCTACCCTCTTGCAAAGAATAAACCCACCAACACGCATGAGATAAACCAGAAAAAATTTAAAATAATTATATAATAATAGTATTAATTAATAAAAAAATTCAAATTCAAATATAAATTAATAAATATAAATAATATAATATATAACAACAAAATAACTATAATAATATTTTACAAAGATATAATAATATTAATAAATATAATAATAATAATAATAAATAAAATAAATAAATTAATAAAAAATATACATAAATTAATTTTAATAAATTAACATAATAAATTTTTTGTGATTATTCTAATTATGATAAGTTTTTTTAAAATTAAATAATATTTTTAACCTTTATAAAATTAATAAATATCTATTATTTGTTTCCCAGTACATAACCTCTAGCCCGAATGGCACGAAGACCTTTATTTTTATTGATTTTTGATAACCCCCCTTTTAAGGGATAAGGGGGAACCCTTACAAGGCTCGTAGGATCAGTGATTAATGGCTCGTAGGCTTAGGAGATTACATGACCTGATGGTCATAGGGAATTTAACCAGACTTTCTACAGGGAATTGCCCCTCCCCATCATCTGCATCATGATAGTAGCTCTCCACCTTCGCATGGTCGTCTGGCTAGACTTCTCGTGCAAGCACTGGCTAGTCCCAATGGCATAGTCATACCCTCTCATTCTGAAAAATCCATTTGGCTCTGCTTTGGTGAGTGCACCTGCTCTGTATCCTCTTCTGGGGCTGCTCCTTTTTTTGTAGTGTGTCTGGGGAAACTGCATGTGGCCCGAAAGCCTTGAGGTGGCCTGAATACCTTAAAGGTGGCCTGAAAGCCCTACTGACCCGAAGGCCTGGGTGGCCCGAAAGCCTTAATAACTCCAAGCCCAAACTGGTGGCTCAAGGTGAATCCCTCTAGCGGTGATCCACACATGATCCTATGATCTTCAAGAAAAACCATTCAAACTCTGGGTTTGAGTGTAAAGTGTCAAATGTATTTTTTTTCGTTCTTGATCGTACATTCTTTGGTCTTGAAGAAATCTATCTTTCACTTCTCGTTCTTGAGAGGGGGAGAGAATGAGGAGTTGAAAGGGAATTCATTGTGCACAATAATTTTCTATTCTAAATCTTTGGATTCTCTACATAAAAGTCAAAAACTTCTATTTATAGAGTTCGTATTTAAGTTAAAATATTATTTAATTATATACTTACCATTAAACAATATTTATTACCTTTTATAAAACCTATTCCATATAATAATAACTATATTATTATTATTTTGTGGTGCATGCCAACTTGAAAAATAACAAATATTATGCAAAAGTCCTATTAATTAATATTTTTCACCGGACTCGGTCCTGGTCGTTCAAACTCCTATAGCATTTATTTAATAACAAAATAAATATTTTATTAATAAATAAATATTTTATTCACAATATAGTGAATAAATATTTATTAAAATATTTAATGAATAAATTGAATATTTTATTCACATGCTGGAAAATAAATATTTATTTAATTTATGTGATCAATATAACTTGAATAAAATTATTCCTCAACTTGAGAATAATATTTATTCTATTAATTAAACTCAAATAGAATTTAAATGAGATCAATGGAAGAACTTATTGTGTTACCATGAAGGATTATTTTTTATTGGCATTAGGCGATCTTGCCTTATGTTAAATATTATTGTCTAAAAAATAGGTCAAGGCACCCATAGAGAAAGAAATTAATTTTGAAATTTTGAAAATAACATACAAACACTCATTGTGTAATATAATCCCTTTTTCATAATATCTCATCAAGAAGGTTTAACTTATGTGTCACCAACTTATATACTCGATTTATATTTCTTTGACTATGTGAAATAAACACGTCATTACACCATGTCCATGGAATTTGTTGAAATGGTTATATTCTAATAAAATTTATGAGATATCTTCTTCCATTAATTTGTAATAGAAAAATCCTTCCTTAAATTATTCATTAATGACATGTCACTCCTAACATGCCCAACATATCTAAATTCGGCATGAACTGGTATCATTATGGTTTATGAAATACATGTAAGAACGCGAGTTGTAACATGCATTAATAATAATCTTAAAGTCTAAGGACCATCAAAAAATGCTCATAGATAGTAATATCTAATGACACCAAAACATGTAGAATTCCTACTAGTGGATCTATTCTCATAATATCCCATATTGTAGATTACCAAGTGATAACTTTATGAGAAGAAGCTTGATATACTTATGAGTACTCGCACCTGACAATATATATACTATGTGTCCCATAATAGTTCATTATCCAACCAAAAAATATTATTTGAGAATATCATCGTAGAACATAAAGGTTCTCATCATAGCGGGGAACTTCTAGGACCTTATTAATACGACATATACTATAAGATATTATTACATTAGAGTCATGCATAACAACAAACAATTTGTAATTATAGGTTTTATTAATATTCAATACATCTAACATACATGTAATTAAAGTACAAATAGTTGGTCCTAAGACACCAAATCCAAAAAACTACCACTTAGACTAGATCCAACTGCCTACGACCTTTAGTATGCTAGACCTCACAAGATAGTCATATTTCTACTAAGTAATGGATTTAGTTAAGGGGTCCACCATGTTATATTTTATGGAAATATTTCTCACTGTAACTTCACCTATTTGAGAAAAATCCCCCATTATCTGATATTTTTGAAGTATGTGCTTCATCCATTGATGTGAAATTGACTCTTTTTCAAGATCCATCACTACAGTATTATAACAATCGAGTATGAATGGATCATTATAGCTAGATACCATATTAGGATCTTGGATGAAGTTGTGCATCCGTAGTACTTATTTAGCTACCTCAGAAGCCATAATATAATCTGAATCAATTGTAGAATCTTCAACCATATCCTTCATTGAGCTCTTCCAACTCATAACATTTCCATTTATAGTGAATATTTATCTATTTTTTGATGTCATGTCATCTTGATTAGTTTGAAAACTAGAATCTGCATATCCTATGATGAATAGTTCCTCATCTCCTCCATAATCCATGAAAATATCCTTATTACACCTTAGATACTTAAGGATAGTCTTCACTGTCATCCAATGATGGTCACCTAGATCATCTTGATATCTTCCTACCAAACTTAATGCATAGGAAACATATATCCTAGTATATAACATAATATACATTAATGACCCAATCATTGATGCATATGGAATCATTGTCATTATGTGTCTTCCCTATGTGTTTGAGGACACATTTTTATCAAATGATGAATTCCAGGTGACGTTGACAACAATCCCCTATTGGATTGTTATATACTGAATATATTTAGTATCATGTTAATTTATGTAGTTTAAATTAGGCCGAGAAACCACTTGGATCTATCAAGATGGATCTTGATCCCATGAATATATACAGCCTCACCCAAGTTCTTCATAGAGAATAATTTATTCAACCATGACTTAAGATACTGTAAGACTAGTATTTCATTTTAAATTAGTAATATGTCATCAACATATACTATTAAGAAAATGATTGCACTCCCACTAAACTATTTATAGACACACGACTCACATTCATTGTTTATGAAACCAAATTCCATTATGGCCTCAGAAAAGGGAATTTTCCTTGATCTAGATACTTTATTTAATCCATAAATGGATCTTTGAAACTTGTATACATTTTTAGTATCATTGGTGTCACAAACCCTTCAGCCTGTGTCATATATGAATTTTCCTAAAGGTTCCTGTTAAGGAATATTTTTTTGAAACCCATTTTCCAAATCTCATAATCATGGAAAGTCGTAATGTAAAGTAGAATTATTATGGATTTCAACATTTCAACTAGTGAAAAGGTTTCTTCGTAGTCAATTACTTGACAATGTTTAAACCATTTTGCAACTAGTTGTGCCTTATAGGTACTGAACTATCCTTCTATATCCAGTTTCTCCTTGAATACCCATTTGAAACCAATAATATTTACATCTACTAGATGAAATACCAAAATACATAGTTGGTTTTGGTACATGAAATCCATTTAAGAATTCATGGATTCTTGTAACTTGGAAACATATATTGTAATGTCCTAGACCCACCTGGTCCATTGCTTTTCCAAAACAGGGCTCCACCAAAATGGTGGAACTGTTCACGAGGGCACCGGTTACGGTGGCACTGTGACAGTCACACACCTATCACGGTGGATATGTGATGGTGAAAACGTTTCCTCATTGAGGGTCTTTGTTCTTTTTCTGAATTTTGACTTTTTCCGCTCCTGCAACATATCTTTTAATGTAAATATGATTTAATTCCCCTTTCAAAGCCATTTGAAGCCCATAAATAATATCTAAAATCCCCCAAGAGTCAAGAAACCCTTAAATTACCAAAATGTGTGGTTTTTCCTCAGTGTCACGCCCTTACCTGTACCTTCCAGTTCCGCCCCTGTTACGCGTCTCCTTTTTTTATTAAAGAAAACTATTTAACGCATAGCCGTTATGACCACCCCTCCAAGGAGAATTATTAAATGACTATTAATTCCATCGTGCGTAACTGCCCAATCGCATAGAGAACCAAGATGTGACTTTAAAGCCATTCAAATTCCATATCCTCTAACAAAGAGATCTCATCCTTATATCACACAGGAATTCCTTCTTCTTCTTTATCTTGACTAGTCTCCTTTTCTTCCTCGTGAATTTGGAGTTCCCCTTCCCGAGGCAAGTGGTGCACCTATGCTGGAGCCTTTATACTCACCCTTGGAGTCCCCGACATTACTCCCCTACAAGTTGCACATCCCCAGTTCTTGGCACGTGGAGGAGAACTTTGATCCTTGATCAACCAAGTAGTGTTTTCCTTCGTCTCTCTTTACTGTGTATCATGCGGGGAGGGTATGTTATTGTTTCTACGGGATAGATGAAACCAAACGTTAATGAAGATAACAAACGGACTTTTAAATAATTGATCGATGTTTCTGCTTCTTTTCCTTACCCTTGATTATTTATGTTGTGAACTGTATGGGATTATGCTCACTCAAAATCATGGCCATTTGTGGTCTTTCCTTGCACACTAATGAACCCTAGTCTTCTGTGATAATTGGATGGGTCCATCATGGGAATTTGGTTAATAACATAAACTCGACTGATTAAATGAATGTCCAGTGAACAACAATCCTTGTGTGATCACCCCGGTTAACCAAACAGAAAGAAGAAAACTTAGTGAATGATGTACTTGACTTTGGAAACTTCCTTGTTCTGTCTTGGTGGCATGTCTGTTTGTTTTTTCGATGCTTATGGGGTAATGTGGGTGAGGATGGGATCCTCTATTGTGGCATGGTTTTTTGTTGTGAATATGAAGTTGTGTGGGGATGCATCTCGAGGCTTGGTTTGGTTCCATTACTTTGAGGGATCCCACAGATCCCATTGTTGTTGTGACTTTACAAGAGAACTAGGTGTGAATGCTTAAATTGTTGTTTGGGTGTTTCTCTTTATCTGGCTTGTGGTTATGCCTGTTAGTTAACTAGTAGTGTATAATTCACCTAAATGATATCACTTGAACCTGAAAAAAAGAATGGTTTAAATGGGGAATTGGTTTTGGGAATGAGTTGTGACTTGGCTATGAGTATTGTGCCTTATTTTATGAATGAATAGTAACAAGGGTGTTGTGCTTAGGTTGGATTTGGAAACCCTAGGATGGGATGAGTGCTTGTTACCTATACATATATCTGTATTTTTTATGTTTCGTATTCACTCCCCACCCAAGTTGGGCACTTAGTGTCGAACACCCCCATTTCATGGGGGAGGGTGTTTTTCCCAACACTCCTATGAGTGGATGGTAATTAGCTCCTTTTCTGCTCCCCTTTCTAAATAGACCAAGACTCTTCGGGCAGGCTGTGACAACCTGAGGTCCATTATAGCCCAAGATTCTTCGAGCATGGTATTTCTGGTGGTTGGCCTAGGTGTGTGCGGGCAGGTTATTTCCAAGAGTCGTCAGGATGAGGCCTAGGTGTCTTCGGGCATGACCTTAGTTGTTCTTCCCCAGGTGTTTGCAGGTGTGGTTACATAAGGTGATTGTGGCCTAGGTGTTTGCGGGTGGGATGTGTGGTTGTGGAACAGGTGTGTGGAGGCGGGGTGTGGCAGTCAGACTGCGATGAGAATGGCATGATTGGTTTGATGCATATGATGTCTTCAATAACCAGTGGGAAAGTGGCGCGGGGTACCCAAACATCGATGTTCTATTACTATACATTACTTGAATTTAATTATTTGGGGAGTGTGACATGGTGAGGCTTGGGTGGATAGTTTTTCTTGCTAGGTGCTTTGGTAATCTCTTTTCTCATAGGGCATTAGAATACCTCCCCATTTGTGCACGAGAGTCTTTGGTTTTCCCTACTAAGTGTACTTGTATACTCAACCTACATATATAAAACCACTTTTAGGTTTCTAGGAGGACTTCAGGGATCATGAAGGGCCGTACTAGCTCGGATGTTGGGACAGTTTCAGTTGCTGTTTTTCTTTTCTTTGGTGTTTTACCTTTGTAGTCTCCTTGTACTTTGTGGCATTTACTTTTGTAACATGCATATGGGAATGGTTTTCTTTGTCTTTACTTTTACCCCCCAGTTTTGTTGTTGTTGGGATTTGCTATCTTATCTCCCGATCCTAATAAAGAAAAAGGGCAATGCCTTCCATCTTGTGTGTGATTATATACCCTTGGTGCTAGTCTCCACTCCATGGCCTATTGAATACGGGTCTCATGGGTTATTATCTCTCCTTAAACTTGAAGAAGGAAGGGTCTGGAAATCTGCAGTCCCTTCCCTCATCTTCGTGAAGGCGGGTCGTGACATATATGCCACTTACTACTGTTTTATAGGTTATAGGATCATTATTATCAACTAATAATGAGTCACCATCCTCGATGTCTATAAAACCATACAGTTTTGGTTCACTAACATCTATCATACATCTACAAAGTAATTATGTTTTTGGAATAATTTATTCTTCCAAAGGACTTTGTGGAATTTGTTCCTATGTCAAATCTAATGTATCTTGAGCCTAGAATTCATCAAATTCTATCTCAATCCCACTATCTCTTTTATATATAAAACATTCCTTATAAAATATGGGATGTATATCAACCACAATGATTTTCTTTAAAGCATTTTATAGATAGTATCCCATTTTTTCTTTGGGATATCCAATAAAGATACACATTATTCCTTAGAGTGAAAGATTGTTACCTGAAGAGGCTTTAACAAATGCTTCATAGCCCCACACATATAAGTAACAAAACACAAGTTTCTTTAGATTCCATAATTTGTATGGTATGTTATCTTTTTCTTTAGTTGGTACTTGGTTTAATACATATGCAACTTTTGGTAATGTGTATCCCTAAAAGGAAAATGAAAGACTCACAGGATTCATCATTAGTCTCACCATGTATAACAAGGTGAGGTTCCATCTTTCACTTACACCATTCCACTGAGGCATATAAGGATGAGTGAGTTGAGATAAAATCTTAAACTCCCTTAAATAATTAATGCACTGAGTAATAGTTTTGAAGGGTTGTTGCTTGATAATAAAGTTTAAGAGGTTGAAATTGACCCGGTTAGGCTTTTGATTCAAGAGGGGTCCTCTAGGACCAAGGGCAATGACGAGGAATCTGAGCATTCATTAGGCGGTATAGAAGGTGACACCCAAAGTGATTGTATTTAAAGCTCGACATGATGCATGGACCGGAGGGGTATTCAGAAAGTGAGGAAGGATTATTCATTTTTGCCTCCACCGAGGGAGACCATATCAGTGAAGAAATTGAAGGTAAGTCTTCATCCCTCCACAGTTGATTCTGGATAGCAGCGAGAGCTTGGTGTGTAGAGTGACTCCTCTGTGGAGTTTCTTATGCACTCAGAAGACGAAATTGTTGAATCAACACTGGAAATTAAGGATACTAAAGAAGAATCTTACAAGATGATGGAAAGGTCATTAAGGGTGGTTACCAACAAGGAGAAAAGTAACTAGATTGAAAAACAAGATCTAATATTGATCAGAGGATTCAATGCTGGTAAGATCAGTCAAGGGGAGTACATGAGGTATTGGGAAAATCTAGCATATCGGTTCGAAGGCCTTTTGAAGGATGATCCAGACTCTTAGGTTACTACTATTTCTTGGAAATTATGTAGGGAGATCAAATCAAATAGGCTTAAGTTGTCCTTTAATGGTTCTGTTATTTCCTTTAGTGCTTCAACTATGGTTTCTCACTTTTTCCTTAAAAGTGTTTTCTATAATAAAAATCTAATTTTCATTCAGTCATAAATAATTAATGAATTCATGATTAAGATATTCCCCACCATAGTCAGAGAAACGATTCTTAATATTTTTACCAAGATGGTTCTCAAAATCATTCTTGTATTTGTTGAATTTATCAAAATAATCCGACTTATATCTCACCAAGTAGACATATCCATATCTACTAAAATCATCGATAAACCTTATTAAGTATGAGTACCCACCCTTACTTCAATAGGAAATGTCCCACACACATCAACATAAATAAATTCAAGAAACTATTTATCCCATTCACCTTTTCGACTAAATTGGGCTTTGTTCATTTTTCCTTGTAAAATTTCATGAAATACACGATTTGGTTTTAGTTCAAAAGAATATAAATATCTATCTTGATGTAATTTAGTCAAGAACTTTTCATTTACATGATGTAGATAGTAATTCCAAAGTGGGTGTGGTATGGGTCATGTGAAGTAACTTCATTATCGATTTCCATTATTTAGTTTGTTTAATCTGACACATAAAGAACGTTATTTAAATGTGACTTACCATAACAAATCCTATATTTATAAAAGAATAATAATTTGTTCCCAAATTTGAAAATAAATCCATCTTTATCAAGTTTGGATATTGAAATAATGTGTTTGGTAGCTGAAGGCACACAATAAAAACTATTTAAAATAATGATTATTCCAGTCAATAATGTGAGGTGGTAGTCCCTGATAGCTACACCCACAAGTTTATATCCATTGTATACTTGAATATCTATCTCTCCTCTTTCAATATTTCTGAATCTACTTGGTTCCTGTATTTGAATACATATGTGAGCACCACAATCTATATCTAATACCCAATTTTTAGAAAAAGATAAATTGCACTCAATAACAAATTCACATGAAGATTCCCTTTGCTTCTTTGGATGGGTGTATTTTTTTCTTTCTGTGGCCCTTCTTAACACATGTGAAACAAACAACATCGTATTCCCTTCCTTTCCCCTTGATATTACTCTTCTTGGAAGGGAATAAGGAATCTTTGGGCTTAAATATCGTCACTTTCCCTTTATGTTTGTTCATCATAAGTATGAAATATTTTTAATGCTTCATATCCTTGTATACTTAGAGAAGAAGTGTAAAAAGATCTGTAAGAGACTTATAAGTGTTGTTCATATTAAAAATAACAACAACGCTAGTGAAACTTTAAGGGAGTGATTCCTGAATGAGGTCAGTTTCCAATTCTTTAGGGAGTTTAAACCCTATAACCTCTAAGTGCTCAAAGTAACCAATGATATTAACTACGTGAGGCACAACTAGGGCACCCTATCCAAGGATTCTCTAAAATAGGGCCTTGAAAATATCAGAAAATTCTTATCATGCTCTATCTGGGTAAAGAACAGAGAGGTGTTCAATCATTCTATACACATCCATATTTTCATGAGACTTCATTAGTTCACTAGACATAGATGAAAGAATCAAAAATTAAACATCAACCACATTGCACAAATTTTTTTCATAGATAAGGAAATATTCATCACTCGCCTCTTTAATAGGTAGATAATGCATTGAGGATTCTAGAATATATGATTTCATGCTTCGTATCCTTATATACTTGTAGAATAAGTGTAAGAAGGTATGCAAGGGAATTTTAAATGTTGTTCATATTAAAATTCACAACAATTCTAGAGAAAATCTAAGGAAGTGATTCCAGAATGAGGTTGGTGTCCAATTATTTTAGGAGTTTAAACCCTAGAACCTCTAAGCACTCAATGTGACCAATGATCTTGATTACATGAGGCCCAAATTGGGAACCCTATCCAAGGTTTCTCTGAAATAGGGCTTTGGAAATATCAAATTGTTCCAATATAGATCTCTCCTGGTAAAGACTATAGAGGTGTTCAATCATGATATGCACATCCATATTTTCATGATACATCATTAGTTCACTATACATAGATGAAATTATCAAACACTGAACATCAAACGCATTTCTAAATTATTTTTCATAGATAAGGAAATCTTCATCACTCGCCTCTTTAGCAGGAAGATCTTGCATTGAGGATTCTAGAACATATGATTTCTATTCATGGAATAGCAAAACCCGATGGTTTCTAAACCACTCTTGGGAAAGCTCATAAATGGTCATGAAGAAAATGAATAAACAAAAGTAAATGTCTAGAATTCATTTATTTATTAATTCATTTATTATTTAATATATAATCACTTGAATTAATTAATTAATCAATCAATTAATTAATTCCATTTCATCTTAATGATTATCCATTCTTATTTTGAGAAACCCATCATTAATGGAATTTATGGAAAATAAATGGAATAATTTTAAATGATCAATTATATTAATTAAGAATATAAAATTAATTAAAACCATTATTAAATTTTTAAACACACAAAATTGGGACAGTCTATAAAATAATGTTTTGATGATGGAATTTTCAAATTTAATGTAATTTTAATTTTTTCCATTAATGAGAGACTATACGACATGTACATCCAACTAAACTCCATATAAATTGGATTTCATATATCCAAGTCACATGAATGAGGATTTGGCATGTTAACGCTGTCGGACTAGACAACGTGTACATGCTAGCTACACTCCCTATATCCAATATTTATGTACCTAGTTGTCCTGATCAACACACGGTGTGTAATAAAATCACCACATGTAATTAATTGCTCGATGTATCTAGATATAATCCTAATGGGGATACGACATGTGCTCCTGCTGTACTTCATGTAATGAGGTTTTACCAGCCAAATATTTGGAACTTCCAAATAGAATCTTTGATCATTCCCAATTTATTATAAAATGATTAAGAAAATGAAACACTAAATGAACATTATTAATAGGTCGATAACATGTTAATTAAAACCAGATTAAACAATGAATAACATGAAATTAAATCTAACCACAATTTCACATAGATCAAAAATCAAATAAATAATTATAATCTTAAACATGATTGATTTGATACTACTTGAAGGTTCTAGGTATTGCAGAAGCATGTAGAGGTTGGAGATACATTAAAATTTCTTTTAATAGTTGTTTCCCGAAACCAAGAGTGAGGATCTTACACGTAAAATTTATAATTAAATTATTTAATATTTGAAGAAATAAATACCTGGGATTAGGAAATTTCTTCATTGGTGAATTTTTATCATCTAAATAGACCCTTTCAGATTACCTTCATTAGGTTTTGAGGATCCAATGATAGAATCTATCTAGCGGTGTTCCAGATTTGATCCTATGATCTCTGGGAAATACCATTTGATCTTCTGGTACTAGCGGAGTGAGTCGAATGTCTTGCATTGTTCATTATTGATTTTTTGTTCTTCAGTCTTGAATAAACATCTCTTTCACTTCTCATTCTAGAGAGGGATAGATAAAGAGGTTTTTATAGAGAATTCATTGTGTGAAACAATTATCTATTCCCAATTTTTCGATACTCTACACAATAGACATATTCGTATATTTATTGATTTAATATTTAAGTTAAAATATTATTTAACAGTATAATAAACATTAAAAAACATTCATTACCTTTAATAAACCCCATTCCATATAATAATAATTATATTTTTTTTGTGGTGTATGCCGACTTGCGAAATAAAAAATAAAATGTAACATTCTTGTTAATTAATATTTGTCACAAGACTCGGTATTGGTCCATTTTAACTCCTCTAGAATTTATTTAACAAGAGAATAAATATTTTATTTATAAATAAATATTTTATTCACAATCTAGAGAATACATATTTATTAAAATATTCAAAAAATAAATTAAAAATTTTATTCACAAAATGATGAATAAATATTTATTTAATTTATGTGATCAACATAACTTGAATAAAATTATTATTTGATCTTGAGAATAATATTTATTCCATTAATTAAAATCAAATATAATTTAATTGAGATCAAAGGAAAAACTTAGTGTGTGACACTCTAGGATTATTTCTCATTGGAATTAGGAAGGATTGCCTGAAGTCCAAGATTACTGTCTAGAAACGGGTCAAGGCACCCAAGATTAAGAACATAATATCACAACATAAAAAACCACATATAAACACTCACTTTGTAATATAATTTAGTTATCAAAATATCTCATCATGAAAGTTGCACATCCATATCACCAACCAATATACTCGATATGTCTTTCATTTAATATCTGAAATAAACACATCATTACACCATCGCCATGGAATTTAAAGCAAAAATTATATTATAATTAAAGAAATGAAATATCATCTCCAATAAAGATGAAAGGGACAAATCCTTTCTTGAATTATTCATTAATGAAATTTCACTCATGAAACACCCAATAAATCCTACTTCTCCATGAACTATTATCATTATGGTTTATAAAATATGTCCATGTATGAATGTTGTAAGATATATTAATAATAATCTTAAAGTATAAGGACCATAAAACATGCTCATATATAGAAATATACGATGACAAAAAAACATTCATAATTCATACTAGTGGATTTTTTCTCATAATATTCCATATAAGATATTTCCAAGTGTGAAATTCATGAGAAGAAGCCTCATCTAATTACAAGTAAACACACCTGATATTCTATGTACTATGCTTCCCATTATAGTAAGTTATCCAATCGAAAAACATTATTTGAGAATATATTCATAACACATCAAAGTTCTCATCATAGAGGGGAACTTTTATGACCTTAGAAATGTGACATATACTCTAGGAAATTATTACATTAGAGTCATGCATAAAAACAAACAAAATGAAATTATCAGTTTCATTAATATTCAATACATCAAATATACATTTAATCAAAGTAAAAAACAGTAGGTCCTAGGACACCAAATCCAACTGTAATACTAGTAAATTGATGGAGCATAGGGTTTATGGACTCTTCATCACCCATCTTGAAGTCCAAGTATTCTGCTGGGAGCATTCTTATCTTGGTTCTCTTGAGATTTTCAGTCCCATAATGAGTCACTTGATGTGTCCTCCATTTATATATTGATCTTCCATACAACTATATACACTTATACTTATAACACATCACAAAATAATTTTAACTATATAATTCAAAACATATTTTACCATGTCATTACCTACAAGTGTATCAGGATCAACTTTGGGTAGATCACATGAATTTTCCGTGATATTCTAGTGATCCACACTTAACTGAATTAAGTAGGTTTCCATTCTATATTTCTAGTAGCCATAGTCACTTACATCGAAGAGTGGGTTTTTGTGTGTGTAATCTATCCCTGCTTCACATTTATACCGTCCATATTAAAAGAACCATTTATTTTATTCCTTAGACTATTAATTCTAGGATACAAGGTTAGCACAAAGTTAAAATTAAATAATTGAAATAATTAGAGAGGATATTAATACTTTAAGGAAGTTACTACCCTTTAATATATTTTTTGGATCAATAGTGATACCAATAATGACTAGTAGGGGGTGAATAGTCGTTTTAAAAATTTAAATACAAAATAATCAGATTTTATAAAATAAATATTTATAGTGTTTTTATGTTCCTAATATGTGGTTTAGTATCAATAAAAAGAAATAACACCAATTTTTATAGTGGTTTAGATAAAAAAATCAAAGTACACTCATGAAACTTCTCTACTCATCGAAAATATTGATACGCACTAAGAACCTCACATTAAAAGGTGTGACAACCTATTATAGACACTTCCTTTTTCAAGAACACAGAGGCACAACCAAGTCTTTTACAAGATAACAGACCTTAGTCAGTGACCTAAATTTTTTTCATGATTCACAACCCAAACTTCATTTTTTTGTGGTGGAATAAAAAAACAATACAAGACTTGCTTTTGATCAGGAAAAACATAAACCAGACTAAAAAAAAATACAATTAGAAGAATAAAAGAATATATAATGAAAAAAACATAGATAAATCGAAAGATAATAAAAATATGTTGAAGATAATGAACCTTGATGATGGTTGATTACTTCAGGGGAAGAAGGTAAAAAATTAAAGATATTTTGTGATCGCAAACCAAGTATAGAAGTCACATAAGTTTCTTGAATGGATGAGAGAAACAAGAATCATGTCAAAATTGTATCACCAAATAATTTGTCGAATGATCTGAACTGGAATTGTTTTTATATTGTGATGATATCTCTAATGTATCAAACCCAGTTCATTAAATCAAAGATCATCCTAGAGAATCTACATGTACAATAAATTCATGAAACTTGTTAGAGTATACTAATAAAATAATATTACTGCTACCTTAGTTTATAAAATCCGTGCTAAAATAAAAAACAACAATTGAGTTCTTTATTTATTCATGAAATATTAGAATAAAACATTTAATATGATATGTAAAACACATATATATAATGTTGAGATAAAAAGAATAAAATTATAGTTTAATAAAATATTAAAACTATTATAAAAAATATCATTATAAGAAATTAAAATACATGTATACAAGTATATAAAATATGCATGCCATTACTTTTACACAACTTATAAATATATTTTTAACAAAAATTAATAAAATGGTTCTCAATTTATTTTAAAATATCAATAATAAATAATAAATAATATTTTTTTGAAAAGGTATTTTAAACTAACGGCAAATAAAAATTACCTGAAGGTATATTGATCTACCTTTGTTCAACAATAGATTGATCTACTGGTGGTGTTAAATAGTGTATTGATCTACTATTGATGTCCCATGGTGGATTGATCTACCATTTATGTCTAACGATGGATTGATATACCATTGATTTCCAATGGTGGATTAATCTAATATTGGTATAAAGAGGATTTAACATTGTAAAACAAAAAATCATTATTATATTGAAATAAGAAAATAATTCAATCTTTGCAAGGATCTTTCAACTATCATCAAGAAAGGAAGAGCTTCAGTAGAGCATGAAGATGCTATTACTGTGACAAGGTGAAGAGAAAAACAATCGACAATGTATATGACAAGGGATATTCCAGTGGTTTGAAAGAGATCTGTCAGTGGATTCAAATGGTATATTGATCTACTATTGAGAAATCTACCAGTGATAGACGAACAAAAACAATGATGTAAATGGATATGCTATACCGAGGAATGAGCCGCTGCAATGACATATTGCAACCGGTGAAACATTTATCTACCCGTGAAAGAGTGATCAATCAGTGGTGTCTAATGAGATCTACTGTTGGTGTTCAATGGTATATGTTATAGTGAATTAATGGTGAAACAATGATCTACTAATGTCCAACAGTAGTTTGATCTATCAATGGAAAAAAATATTTACCAGTGATCTAATATCTACTATTGTAGAAAGGAGCCACCAATGCTATGGAAGATCATTGGACTTGAAGAATCAGATGAACAACATACTTCTCAGACTTCCAAACTCGATATAGTTCAAAATCAAGGGACTTGAGGAAGAAGAAAACAAAAATCAAGGACGATCACAAAAAAAAAGAATCCATAAATAGATATGTCAGGATGAATAAAAATATAAATAATTGGTGAAATAGTTGAGCAACTAAAGGAACACTATAAAAAATAGTAATTTAATGGAGTTTCCATAAAATGTAACCAATTTTGCGATGTTTCCTAAAAAACCGTAATTTAGCGATGTTTTGTGAAAAACATATCTACTTGAGCCATGTTTTTTAGGAAACATCACAAAATTAGTGATGTTTGTCATAAAATATTGCAAAATTAGTATAATTTTTTAGAAAATATCGCTAAAAATATATATATTTTTATAGCTCATTTCTCCACATTGATGTAAATACATATTTAGATATATATATATGTATATAATAATATTTATTAATATAGACACACACACACAAATATATATAAACATATATAAACATATATAAATATATATTTAGATAAAAACACACACACCCACACCCACACACCCACACACATACATATATTTATATATAAAAACACATTTTTTTTAATTTAGTCACATATTTAAGGAAATGTTTCTATTTTAGTGATATTTTTACCAATGTTTTAAAACATGGCTAAATATATTTATATATAATTTTAATAATAATAATAATTATAATTATGCATACATACACATATATATTTATAGACACACACACACATATATAAACTTATATATACATATATAAACATATATATCTATATATAATACAAACATATGATATATATAAAATATAAACATATAATTTATATAAAATATAAACATATATATATATATATAATCATATAATATTAACACACACACACATATATATAATATATATATATATATAGATATAAAATATAAACATATATATATAACATAAAATATAAACATATATATCTAATATAAAATATAAACAAACACACACATATATATAAACATAAACTATAAACACACACACACACACATATATATATATATATAATATAAACATATATACATATATATAAACATAAAATATAAAATATAAACACACACACATACACACACATATATATATCAATATACATGTATTAATATATAAAATTATATATATATATATATATGTATATATAATATTAATTTTTTAAATACTAAATCATATATAGAAATACATATAAACATAGACACATATATTTAGATATATATATATATATATTAATATATATAAATACAAAAACATATATATAATCATATATATATATATATAAATATATAAACAGACCCACATACATATAAAAATATACAAAAATATATAAATATACATATATTTATATATAAAATTAAAATATTTTAAATTTAGTCATGTTTTAATAAAAATGTGGATATTTAGTGACATTTTTACCAGTGGTTTAAAACATGAATAATTATATATATATAATTATAATTATAATTATAATTATATATATGTATACATACCCATTTATATTGACAGACACACACACATATATAATATAAACACACACACAAATATACATATATATATAATACAAACATATATAAACAAAAAATATAAACACAGATATATATATATAATATAAAATATAAACACACACACACACATATAATATAAAATACACACACACACACGTATATATAATAAAAAATATAAACCTATAGATATATAAATATATAAATATATTAATATATAAATATATATATAATATAAAATATAAACATATATGAAAAATATAAACACACACACACACATATATATAACAAAATATAAAATTATATATAAATATAAATATAAAATATAAACATATATATATATACATATTAATATATGCATATTAATATATAAAAGCACATATATATAAAATATTAATTTTTTAAATTCTGAAATCTATCTATATATATATATACATGTATAACATAATAAAATTTTATATTTATAATTGGCATAGGTGAGTTGGTCAGGTCATTTTGTATAACCCTATAGGTTATCAGTTCAAATCCTTGTAGAGGTAGCACATGTGTGGGATTGGCCAGTAGAAACATTGGAGGAGGGTGGGGATTTTCCATGTGGTGTAGAGTCTATTCCCTCTAACAACATTGGAGGAGGGTGGGCGTGGAGCATTCTTGTGTCCATGTAATACATATTTAACATTTGAGTAAGACATATTTGAAATTTCTTTAAATAAAATATATTAAATGTCATAATCTCATTAAAGTGGCTCCCAAAGGATACCATTTCGAACCAATGATGATTTAGGTGAAAAAACACACATCCAATGATATTAGGAAAAGTGTTTGGTTAATTTTATTATATTATTTTTAATTTTAATTAATCGATTTATCTTTTTACCGAATTAATAAAAAATTACTGAAGTTACTATTCATAATGCCCAAAAATAAAAGAAAGATATTTATATATTTTGGACCCAACGATTCCAAATATAGAATCCATTTTCCAAAATTCCAAATATAGAATTTGCAGTAATTAATTTAAAATTAATCTTATTGTCAGAAGGAGAAAATTAGTTTTAAAAGTTAAAACACATAATAGATTCAAATGTTTTTACATCTAAATTCAATGTAAAATTAATTTCAATGACTTAAATTATATTAATTGATAAAAATAAAATCTATTTATACTTTAAAACTATTAAAATATATAATTTAACACTATAAATAAATTTTACAAAAAGTACTTTTCCTTTAAAATGATTTTTTTATATTCATTAAAATGTGAAAGTTGTAAGAAAATTTCAAAAAATTCAACCAAAGTAAATTTTGATGCTCCGATTTAAAATAAGAAGTCTATTTTGTCAAATGGGATATAAAAAAGTAACAAAATCTAAATTTAAAATGGGTGCACCATCAAAAGGCAGTAAAAATGTATTTTTTGAGAAATAATTATTTTAACTGAGAAATTGAATTTGTTCTTATATAATTTTTGGGAAACATATAAGATAAATTATAAAAACTATATTTAATATATTGAATATATATTTCATTAATAAAATCCCCCAAGATTGATTTTATAATTTTATAAACTCACTTATTGTTTTTCAAGAAAACATATCCTTATATTTAAAAAGGGTTTTATCTTCAGTTATAATTAATTTCTCACCAAATAAATAATTATATATACATGTGTAAAGCATATTTTCATAATTAAATTAATATTGTTCATATACACCTTTATAATGGCTAGGTTATAAGGTAACAAAATAATATATTATTGTTTGCTTAAAATCGGTCTTGTGAGAAATGAAATCTATCAAAAGATATCGAAATTGTGTATAACACAAGATAAGCATAGTGTTGTGTATACTAAAATATAATTCAATGTTTCATGTAGCGTGAGCTTATCTTGGTGTAGTGTACAACACAAAACAACTAATAAATTAAAAAAAAATCCATCTCATAAAAATCTTGGGGTGTTACATACATTGTTGTTCCTATGTTTTCCTTTGGTTTGGATTAATAAAATAGATTATTTGATATTTATTAGGATAATTTTGTGTAAATGAATCATTTTTTGGTATAAAAATGGATTTTATGGGTGATTTCCTTTAAAATAGTTTTACACACTTCATGTGTTTGATAAAACGCCACAAATATAGTTTTGACTCAAATGGGGTTTCAAGAATGTGGGAAGTAATTATTTTATTATGGAAATATTTTATAAGATTTTGAACATGATTTACGTAAATTTCATGATAAAACATAGAACATTGGAACCTTGGGTGTGTGGGGTAATGGACATATGTATGTTTCTAGTTCATAAGGCACCATAAGAGATTATAGATAGGTATTCATTATGTTGTGGCAATTAATGGGTAGGCTTGATACCAAAAAACTGTAGTTAGACTTGATATCATTAGGAATGAAGTTATGATGACATAGTGTTCCTTGTTATACTAGTTTTATATTTATATTGGATATATCCCATTTTTCATTGGTTTTATTCATGATGGTATTGTTTATGATTTTATTGACCACATGTTTTTCTTTTGAGGTATGGATGCTTTTTTCTACTTCCCTTTATTTTTTCATTCATGTTTATTTTAATATTCTTTTCATTTTGAGTATGATATGTTTTAAAGGAAACAAAAATATTTTTTACATAATTTTTTTTGAATGAAACTAATTTATGAAACTTAGATTTTATTAAATCCCGAACTAATGGTTTCATGTTGATAAGTATTGTATATATTCATAGTGGTATCCTACTAAGAATTTTCCTGAAACCCTTTATATGCATTGGGTTATATATATATATATTTGGTTTTACAGGATACATGTAAAGGGAATGGTGTCTTATATCTTGAATACTTATCCTAGTTAGTGTTTCTTTCATGGTGGTTTGGGATGGTGGTGAAAAAAGATCACAAGAGTACTTGGCAATACCTTCAGATTTTATATGTTTTTGGGATTATCCTTCTATCTTGTATTATTATGTCCCAGGGTTGTGTACCTCTTCTTCTAATATGTATTCCATTTTTATACATATCTTATTATACATAAGACATGTTCTATTGTGTTTCATTTTGAAATCATTCTCATGGTTTTGTTTATTGATAACATGGATCTTATCACCATCCTATGGTGATCAGGAAAACACTTTGGGCCTTGTGGTGTGATAACTTAGGTAACATGTTAGGTCAACCTGGGTTGATTCATTATGAAATTCCCCTCACCCAAATAAATAGAAACCTCACATGTTAGTTATCAAGGTATGGTTATACACTTACCGAATCTATCTCAATATAGGCAAAAAATTTCATACTCGTCATATGATAGGATAAATCCCATCAGGGTTAAAACTAAACCAATAAAATGATCAACAACATAACTTACCACCCCCGGATTAACTCATCCTCGGGTATGGTGTAAGAAAGGTGTTAAAGTATAAATGTTATAATGTTAGGTATCTTATAAATATTAGGTAATAGAGATTAAATATAAAACATAAACCCCTAGTATACCAAAGGCATAGTGTTAGAAATTCCATGTTGTATATATGGTGGGTCATCAAGTGTACAAAATTACTTTTATTCCTCATGAGTGAAATCCATATCACTATAAAAAACCCAAACAATTAAAATAATAAAATTTCATCAAAACCTATAACAATTAAATATGTGAAATGATTAGGGATTACTCAAAGTCATACTTTGAGTGGAAAATTGACATTTCACATCAGGAATTTATGAAACCAACATGAATCCATAATAAAGTAGAGACTATCATTTTAATAAAACAATATATTTTATGCATTAAAAAAAACATTTGTGAGAACTAAAAAAACTATACATTATTGTTGGTCTAATTGTTTTCTATATGATAGACTTCTTGATAGGCCTTATGTTTTCTACACGTTAAGGATTTTTTAATCTCATTACTTTACTATGTAATTCATACCACATATCTATGAGGCCATTTGATAAATACTCTTGCAGAAACCCTTTAATTCAGAATATCAATAAAAAATATTGTTTGAATAATGGTGAAATTATTAATTATATTCCTCATTATAAAATAATTGAATATAATATCCAAATTTATTTACTTCATAACATTTAATTTCATGATGTCAGTAAATTCTGTTATCTAAGAACTCTTTTTTATATTTTTTATCATAATTATAACTTTTTCCTATAAATTGTTTTGAGATAATTTGGTAAACAATTTCAAATGTAACTATTTACATTAATATCATTCTTTACCAATAAACAAAAACACGTTTTTAGGATGTGGAATTAATTTAAATTTTAATTATGATGGAATAATCATTTGTTTTTTATACTTTAAAATTCTTTGAGTTCAAACATACTCCCACTATCCTCTTATAAATTATATTTTCATAAAAATATATTTATTAGAAAAAAATATGTTGTGTTATGAAAAAAAACATATTTATTTTATAGTAATATTTAATAAATAATCCATTAAAACACATATCTTATATGGTTCTCTATGAATTTAGATAAATAATTTGAAAATAATATTTTATTCTATAAAATATGCCACTATAGAGGTGAGATAATATGACCCATATTTTAATAAATAATTTGTATAAACGATTTTATTCTCGATAAAACATATATATACTTATCTTATTTTTAAACATGTTATTATATAAGATTAAATCATAGATCATGCATATAAGAAACATCATCTCATTTATCAATAATAACTATTATTTATAATTAAAATTATCTTGTAAAATAAGATAAAAAGAGATAAAAATACACATATTTTAAATTTTATAACTTCTTGGACCATGGATTATTACTTTACATTCAAAATATCCTTAGTAGTAACCCTTTCAGCTTTATTTTAATGTAAACGACTAGATTAATTAATCCTTTCCATAATTTTGAACTACTATATATTTAAAATAATTGTAAATATATATTTGATATCATATACCCTTCAAAATAAAAGAATTTATTTTTTATATGATTAATCCCCATAATATACTCTCCATGGAAATTCTTGAAACCTTTTATTAATTTTAGATAATTATTCCTCAAATGACTTGGATATCCATAATAAAAAACATTGATTTTCTTCCTGACACATCACTTGGGTTTCAATGACCCAGGATGACTATTGGACCATATAATCGTCTTCATATGGATTAAACTTTTACCCTTATATACTATTAACACATCGCCAGATTCTAGAACTCCTATGCCCTGATCAGCTAACCTAAACACTTTTATAAGATCATGTAAACATTTATTGAACTCATTTATATAATTATAAACTTTTTTGGAAATTATTGCAGAATAAAATATTAAGATAGATGAAGCATCAAAGGAGATTCCAACCTTTTTCAGTCATTTAAATACCTATCCATATTGATTATATGAGTGGTGAATATATTTATTTCAATTTTTTTGAAACTAAATAAATTTTTTGAAACCATAAATCGAATATTTCTTATATAGACCTGAATATTGAATATATTAACAAGTTCATTGCTCAAGAAGGGGCTTCTCAAACAAATAAAACATTCTTTCTTATTGAAGAATGATTATTAAATTTATAAATATGTCTAAGGTATTTATATAGTTATGTTTATCCTTTTCATTAATTATACTCAATGTCAAGTTCAATGATCACAATTCAATTTTTATCAACAATAATTTCTTTATTATATGAGTATCATGCTTTTAAACGATTTAACCCAAAATTTTATTTAATAATATCCCAATAAAATGATGACCAATTTTAAAACATATAATATATATTAGTCAAATACAATCTATATTTCACTGAAGCATTGAGTATACTTTTTTGTTCCTATCATCACTTTTTTATTTAGTTATACAATCAAGTCAATCATATCATATGTGACACTTGCATAGTTTAGTAGACAACTCTTTGTCTAAATTCATTATATGGATTTTCAAAAATCAATTTCTATGATATCATAACTTTTAGGGTTTCCCACTTAAGTGTAACCCAAATATTATAAAATATAAAAATAACTGTTATATTAGTATCACCCATAAACTACTAAATCTCACAATCTTATATCATCTATTCCATTTATGTATACATGCTTATAATGATTTCATTTTTATATCATATACCTTCAACCTAATTAATATGTCCAAAATGTATAAATATAAAAATCTTTACACAACTAATTATTTTTTTACTAACCTAAAAATAAAATAATAATATATTTAAACACATCTAAAAACATCACATTAATAATTTATATAAAATAATTTCATGTAATGGTTTGAAATCATAAAAAAAATTATATATAAGATTAAGATTGGTGTAACTGTTAGCCAACTCCCACTTTTGTAGATTGTGACAATGCCCCTAAGAAAATGAGATATTTGACCCAAAGTCCCACTATACATGTATCACTTCTCAATAGATACCTAAATTCCATTAAATTACTAACACCTAATATATATAAATTATAATCAACCTATACTTTCAAGTTCATAACCCACCAAACAAATTACAGTCATGGTAGAATGTAACTAAATATTTTATCATACTAAGCATGTAAGTCATTATATTATTCATATGAAATTTATAAAAAATAGTTTAACAATTTATGCTAAAGTATAAATCCGTTAATAATATAAACATTTTATATTAATGAGTTAAATAAATAAGGAATATACTACATAAATGATCGTTTTTATAAATTTATACATGATATGAACATTAAAAAATATTTTATAAATAAACAATTATACATATTTATAATTAAACATGATTTATGTTAACAATAAATTTAATTAAAAATCCTTCTTATGTTAAATATATGATATTTATGAAAATATTTATAACTATATAAATTTTTTAAAATTTATCTAAACACTTTACATAACAAAATTCACATGTTTTATTTTATTTAAACTTTGATAAAATCTACCAAAACAAATCTTGGATGTTTAAATAAATTTCTAAATATGGCCTTTTAATATGAAAATTCATATTATTATTTTTTAACATTTCATAAATTAATATAAACTCTTTTTATATTTATAATTATTTTTATAATTTATAAACACTTTATAAATTATTCAACCGTATAAATACACTTTAACACTATATCACCTCGTCTAATACATTTATAATATGGTTTAATACCTACCTCATATTTATTATTTTTCATAGGGCCTATGATTGAATGGTAATGGTTTATGAAATGTTTTACAAAAAAAATTCTTTAAAATATAAAAAACATGACATTTTATTACATAAACCAAGACATGGTTTCTTCACATGAAAAAACTTTCCCTGAGAAACCATGACCATTTTCTTTTATCTAAGTGAATTCATTTAGGATAGTGCCTTAAAAATTCATACTCTTGAAACCATGATGTGGTTTTTCTCAGGTACATCATGGTTTTCATATATAAATTTCAATTTAAAACTAAACTCGTGTATTTTTTTTATAGTAAATCATGATGTAAAATTATCATTTTTGGATTACTAGATTTTATAAAACTATTCCATATTTTTTACAATCATTTTCTTATTGAAATAAATTAACATTATGAAAAAAATTCAAGAACCATGATCGTTTTCTAAAAAACACATGATGGCCCTGTAAAATCAATTTTTCCAAGATTCTTAAGATATTTCAAAAACTCAATACAAATGTTATTGAAGGAAATCTAATACCAATATCGAGGTTTGTAGGGGAAATTATTGTCTAAACATTGTGTAAAAAATCAATCAAAATAGAATTTACAATGATTTAATTGTTCATTTTCGATTGAATAAATATAAATTAAGAACTTGTAACTTTTTCTTAGGGGTTCCTAATGGGACATAGGTCCATGTTATGGGATTTATATCCCACATTAATGGGATAATATGGACTAGAAAAAAATGTTTTTAATTTTAAATAGGATTAAATAGACTGAGTAAAAAATATGACATGATTATACGAGATGACAATAAAATATGTGGGTTAACTAAATGAATATTTTTTTATTTTTTAATTTAAAATTATTTCAATTTAACGTACATTTTTTATGGTATATATATATATAATTATGTGATGTATATAAATATATTGAAATTTTTTTCATAACCATTGTGTGTATAGAATCTAATACTTCTTAATAATAAGTGTTATTTATATATATTTTTTAAAACTATTTTTAATCATGATTTCAAATAGAGGCAGGACCATAGTCCATTTTGATTAAAATTTGATCTAAATTAGACTAATTTTCTTAAGCCAGTATTAAATACACACCTAAAAAACAAGAATTTTAGGCCCAGCCTATTCTATATTGGTCTACTCTACCCCAACCCATCCCACTAAGCACCGCTACTTTTACTTTGATGAATTGGTCTGTTCAAGATCATAGACATGATATTCATTGTTATTTATGAGAATATTTCAAAATACTTCTTCCTCCTAGGGTATATATGGGATGTAGCGAATTTACCAATTCTTCAAGAGTATTTGTTTTAATCCATGATATTCTAAAAAATTTGGTTAAAGTCTTAAAGAAAACAAAATCAAGAAATCAAGCTTTAACTTTAGAGTTTCTATAATAAGAATAATGTATAACCATATCATGGACTCAAACCTCTTATATAAGCTTCAAGAATGATCTTGAGGTATATTTAATCATTATAAATGTCTAAAAAAATTAAATTTAAAACCTACATTTGACATCTTTTATAACTTCTTAGCATTCATGATGAAATTTTTTACTATTTAAACACTACAACAAAACCGACTATTTGCGGTGGTTTACAAAAACCGCCGCTAAACTGGGAGTCGGCAATCTATTAGCTGCGACTTTTTCCATTTCGCGGTGGTTTAAGGGAAGCGTCGTTGATGACTCATTTCATGACGGTTTTTATGACTTTAGCGGCGGTTTGACTGGTGTCGGATATTTTTTTATTCGCGACGGTTTTAACCGCCGCGATATTCAGGCGTTTGATGCATCTCTTTCGCGGCGGTGAAAACCACCACTAAATATAAACCAATTAAATTTCACAGTGGTTTTAACTGCCGCTAATGTTTTACCAGTAAAGCATTAGCGGCGGTTAAAACCGCCGTGAAATTCTGACCAGAAAAAAATGCAGTTTTGCTTCTACTACCCCACTGACCTAAAAAAAAATCAAACCAGAAAATGGAACATGAGACATCATACAAACAAATAAAATGTTATTTCTAACTTGGTATCCCCATAATAATGAAACAGGAGATAAGAGGACCTTCATAGCTACTGGAAGCAAAGTAGATAAGAGGACCTTTTCAAATGAAACTACTATTTTTGTAATTTGGTAACAAAGGAGTAGGATCATGATCATCCATAGATAAACATATGAGGGTTCAAGAACACCAATACGAAGTAGATCAAGATCATAGAGCATATATTCATTTTCCAATCACCTTTGGTGTTGCTTCTTTTTGGATGCTCTCTTGTGGTTGATAGAGGTTGATTTCTATGGATATCATCCTACATATACTTAATCTTGTTTGACTATCTCTCATGTCACTATGCTAATTTTATGATTGGTCTATGGAATTTCGGTTGGGATATGTTCATACCCTGTAGTGCCCACCGGGGTAGACCGATGACCTTTATTTGGAACGGGGATATGGTCCGATCTGGTTGTCTATATAACATGGGATTTGGCCCACGACCCTCTTGAATGGGAGAAAAGATGTGTATCTTCTCTAAATCTCCTCATATTGTGTTAATGAGTCACCCAAATTATGGTAGAATAGTTGTGTATCTTCCCTTTAACCATTTTAGAATATTCTAGGTTACTTTAGTGACCAGAACATGTATATTTTCTTATTCTATTGTTGGAGAATGTGTATGGGCCTGATCTTTTCCTCCATTTCATATAGGTATATACAGATGTTAATCAGGTCAGTGGGAAAGTATATGGGTATTCCCTATATTTTTTACCAAAATATTCTTGGTGATTTCTTTGAATAATACCAAATTATATCGATAATCTTAGTAAATGTGGGAAAATGTGTCCTCTTTCTCATAGTTTTCCACCATATTTAGTTAGTGTGATTCTTTGGAGGGTATAGATGTAGGGCCATGTTCTTGGTTGATTGTTCACTACCCTCAATGGGTTTTCATGACTACCTAGGTTTGGGAGACTTAGGTCTAACTCCCAAGGTAAACACAGACATCATATAGAGGTATTTTTGCTTTGTAGCATTGGTGATGGTGAATGCTAGAAGGTTCCATTTGGAGGGTCCCTTATGCTATCTAGATGAGTCCATAAATGACCTCTTGATCAACCTCCTAGATAAGGGAGGAACATGTTATTTCCTTCAATGGATATGGCCATTAAATGGTTTGTGATGGAAACTATTTACAACAAATTATGTTCCACTAGTCATTGTCAAGTAGACATCTAGTAGGGATTTTTGAGATGAATGGATTTTTTAGCTTTCTATGAAGATGGAAAGGTACCATTTAGGTGTGACTCCCAAACTAGTGAATTTGAGACCCAATGTTGAGGGTGTAAGGTTAATAATAGAGCCCTAGTTTTAAATGAGGATCTAACTTGTGTAGTAGTCGAAGAATATATGTTCTTAAATTAGTAAAATGTCATTTGGATCAAAGTGGGTTCTAGTTGAAAGTCCCAGAATACTTATGAGAAACATTTACAAGAAATCCTCATGAAATCAGCATATCAATAAATAAACACATGTATAAGCAATTGTATCAGATCCATGTTTGTCCACATTTCATATTTTGAGAGAGAAAAAGGAGCCTAACATGTGGGTGACACATGCATTTTGTCTAAGGTTCCATGTTAGGTTCACCATTTTTGTTTCCAAATACTTTTATTGGGGATTATATGATTCATATCACATGATTAGGCTAAACCACATTCCCATCATCCTCTTATGTTTGGTCTCTATACTGCCTACTAGGTTCCAATTTATATAACCAGAACAAAATAACAAAAGGATCACTCTTTAGTCATCCAAAATCTCGACTACCAATTCAAACACAGGCCTTAATGGAATGATGTATACCACACTTGAGAAATAAATACATAAAATGAAACATAATAAATCAAAAAAATGCATAGAAGGAAACATGAAAAATCAAGAAAATGGAAGGAAATGGAAATGTTAGGTGGAAACTATGTGCCATACATGTTACATATACAAACCAACCATTCTCATATTTGTTCAACACATCAAAAATACTACAAATCATGGTCAGATGATGCATTTTCACCCTCTCTAACTCCATCTCCACTACCTGCTGCCACCTGTAAGAAATTTATATTGAAAATTAAATATTGTTTCATATTCATAATTAAACTTCAAACCAATAAATGTTTTAAAACTAAATGATTTTGATTTTTTTGTGATTTACCTACTCACCACTACTCGATGCACCACCACCGGGGGAATATCTGCTCATATGATGATATATATCAGTCAATGCTTTCTGCATAGCGGATATCTGAGTCCCCTGGTCTTGAACTGTGGCTCATAGAGAAGACATATCCCTCTGAGAATCTTCAGGTATAAAATGATTATAACCAGGAGTAGAAGCAGCTGGAATCCCTGGTTTCCTACCAAATACCTCAGATGGTATGGGTCCCAAACCCATCTCGCACACTCTACCAGGATGCACCTTCCCAAGGACTTTAGCAATCGGGTCATCCTGGGAGACTGAGTAGGACTGCCCAGGATTGACATCCCATATTTCTTTAATTTTTACCTATAAATCAAATATCAATATATATTAACACAATAAAAACTGATAATAAGTTATTATAATAAAGAAATTTACTTCATACCCCATCTTCTTTTGCAGGCTCATTAACAAAACTTCCATCTGTTTTTTTGTGAACATCCAGCCACAGTTCAGTTCGGGATGCTTCTTGCCCTAAACTCTGTGACTAAATTAAACAAAGATAAATCAACAATTCAATATGTTAAATAGATAATATTTTATTATAAATACTTAAACTAATTAAAAGATTACCAATGAAATTCGGCTTTTAGAAAAGCTTTTTGAGCCCGTAGTGTGTGTGATGACTTGCTTTTCCTGGTTTGATGCATTATGTCTTGGGAGATCCTGAAATAAATAAAATACAATTTAACAATAATTTATTCAATGTCATATCCTCTTCATATACATGTATAAATGTAAAAAGAGGATAATATAATAATATATATTTCAATACCATCCACTTCTCATCACGATGTCTATCAACAAAAACATTCCACTGTTCTTTTGGTACCCCACTGGGTAGATTCTCATACATTTGCTGCACGGTCAACGAAGTATCGTTGACATCACACTAAACCTCCATTTGAAATCTTTCCATTTTTTACCAAGATTTTTCAATGTCCACTTTTGTGCTATCACATCAGCAATGGTAATGTGGAAGAACATCTGTATATATAAATTCATTTTGAATATATTAGTAACATGACATTCAATTAAACCATAAAGTAATAAAATTACCTTTATCTGAGAATAAAAAACTTCATTTTTCTAGTTTGGAGGCATATGCCTCCAATCATCATATGAAATAGGAAGGGAAATGGGCTTCGCTGCCAGCTGACCTATAATATGGCCAAGTAACCCCACGACGTCATCCGTCGGGACCCCATAAGAAACAAATAGAACGAGTATCTTCTCGCCATTCTTGTTCCAAACAACTAAAATTTTTATGTGTTTTTCCATGGTTTCATTTTTTTCATCTGCAATGAGAAAACAATTAGTATAAAAAAATGAAATAAATTTATTTAATTAAAATTTGTACCTATGACTGTGACCCTCCAGAATGTCCGTGATGAGCTGGATGGGGCATGTCTCCACCCCACTGCTGAGGCTCCTGTAGGGGGAGTCGATGCATCATCCTCTAATGAGACATCCACAGATGGTGTCAGAGATGGTGGAGGGGGAGATGGTGCAGGGGTGTAGGCAGCTAGTTCCTCAGATGTTGTGGGGATAGAAGGATCGTCATCTGTCACAGAACTAGATGAAACAGTGCACCGCTTCCTCCTTGGCATTCCTGTCATTTAATCAAATAAAATTAAGTTCATATTATATATTTCAAAAAATTTATGCAGAAAAAATTTAAAAATGATAATAGATGCCCAGTACTAACAAACAAAATATTTATAACAATGATAATGAATGACTGCAGAAATGAAACAAGTGGTTGTTGAATAAATAAATAATTGTACATACAATAATTTTCCCCTTAAATCATGTCGGTTTCCTGCTCCATTGCTTCATCAACTTCGTTCATCCTTTCTAGACTAATATTTTCAATATCATGATGGACAAATAATTCTGCTTCCTGTTTTTGATGAAATTCAATTGCAGAGGTCAAATCTTCCACTTCATCACCCATATCATACAAATCTCTTTGTATTACATGAGTAACTACACTCCACCCTTCATCTACAACATCATTCACATAATATACCATTTTTTCTTGCGATGCTAAGATATATAGATCATGTAGTTCACGATCACCAACATCCATCAAGCGAGAGAAGTTTATAGAATTAAATTGCAAGGAGTATCTTTTAACACCTCTAATAATATCGACCAATTTGCATTTGAATAAAACAACATAAAAATGCCCGTGGTAGTTTAATTCAATAATATCATGTAGCTTTCCATAGTATCCCACTTCAGAAAATGTAAATATACCACTATTCTGTGTTTTCAAACCCACTTCTCGATCGACTGTAAGAGATCTAAAGCCATTCACATTATAAGCGTCGAACTTTCTAAATTGTTTTATAGGACCTCTAGCAAGAAAATTCAAATCTTATGACAAGTCTACTCGAGTATCGGTATTCATGATCTAAAAAAAGAAATATAATTTAATAGATTTACAAATTGTATGTGTAAAACTAATATTCATATTTATTACAATATTTATAAACATACACGTCGTGAAAACCATTCTACCAGCTCTTTATTTAAAGATTTTGTTATAGCTTTCTCATTTCGTGTTCGGCCTCTCATTCGTCTCTTTGTTTGTATCCTCAACTCTTCAATAAATGGATCTAGAATTGCACTATTCAGCAGCACATATCTATGTACCTGTAATAATTCCAATTCTGTCAGTGTCACATATGAGGTCCTCCCAACTGATCGGCCAATAGTAGGAAATATTTTTGATTTCTGATGCATTTTAGATTGAGTTGATGTGTCATAAAAATGTCCAAATTGATTAAATATTTTCTCAATATCATCCAAATATCTGGAAAAAAAGGTGAGACACTCCTCGGCCAAATAGCCTTCAGCAATAGAGCCTTCTGGTTGAGCTTTATTTCTCACGTATGATTTCAAATGCCCAAGATATCTGTGAAATAAAATAATAATATTATGCAGTTATTTAAATGCCAAAAATTGTTTACTTAACTGGAAACATATAAATAAAATACCTCTCAATTGGATATATCCATCGATAATGAATGAGGCCTCCTAATTTAGCTTCTTCAACCAAATGCACAGTTAAATGCATCATGATAGTAAAAAACGATGGAGGAAAGATCATCTCCATTGCACAAAGGGTCAATACAAACCTCTCCTGGAGGTTGTAAAGCTAAAATGGATGTAGATATTTCTCCTATAATTGCCTGAAAAATGTGCATAAATTGAATACAACAGCAGTAACTTTTTCAGGTAATAATGTATGCAATGCTAATGGTAGTAACTGTTGTAACAAAATCTGTGAATCGTGACTTTTCAATCCATATAACTTATGATTATTCAAGTCAACACACCTCAAGATGTTACTTGAATACCCATCAGATACCTTCACATTCTTTAAAATTCGAAGGAATGTATCTTTATCCCTATTTTTCATTGCAAAAATGGTCGGAGCATACTTTTCATTCTCATCTAGCCAGAGATCACCTTTTATGTTCATTAATTGTAAGTCTTTGTGAGCATTGAGATGATCCTTTGACTTTCTATGCTCATTAAGTAATGTGAAAATAAAATTATCACATACATTCTTCTCAACATGCATCACATCAAGATTGTGGCACAACAAATTAAATTCCCAATACAGAAGTTTGAAGAATATACTTTTTTTATTCCATTGTTGCGTTCTGATTTCACTTGAAGATGCACTTCAGACTCATTTTCCACTATCATTCAAATGATGAACCTTCCCAAATTCTGTTTTAACATTTTCAAGCTGTGTCAATATTTCAGAACTGGTTAACAACTTTGGAGGTGGTCTACGATCAATGGAACCATTAAATTTTGATTTGTTCAGACGAAATCTATGAGATGCATAATGAAATCTTCAATGGCACAAGAAGAACCACTTTCTACTATGAGGTAGCCGTTTGGGCTCAAAATAAAAGTTACAAATGGGACAAGCCAAACCCGTATAAGTGTTCCAACCAGATAAATTCTCATGCCCATGGAAGTCACTAATGGTCCACATTAAAGAAGCATGCATTTTGAACATTGTTGTAGAAGAAACATCAAATTTCTCTACACCGTTTCTCCATAACTCCTAGAATTCTTCAATAAAAGGATGCAGGTATACATAAATATCATTTCTAGGCATTTGTTTTCCAGGAATAATCATCAAAATGATAAAAGATGTTTGTTGCATAGACATCCACAGAGGCAGATTATAAGTGATCAAAACAACTGGACAAATGCTATAACTAGTACTCAAATTCCCAAATGGGTTGAATACATCGGCATCCTGTCCCAATCAAACATTCCTAGGTTCAGCTGATAAATCTAGATGTAATGAATCAAATGTCTTCCATGATTGGGAATCTCATGGATGTCTCATTAACCCATCATTGTTATTATCTACAGAATTCAACGTCATGTGTTCGGTGGTTTTTGATGACATGAATAATTTTTTCAATTGAGGCTTCAAAGGAAAGTAACGAAAAACTTTTTCAAGTATGTTCCTTTTCTTCTTCTCCATGAAATTATGTTTAGTCAGACTTCCAACATCACCCTTTGACTGCCATCTAGAAGAAGAACATTTCTTACAATTCTGTCTACTTGAATCCTCTCCTCAATAAAGCTTAAAATCATTGGGACACACATGTATTTTTGTATAATTCAGACCAAGCTTGTTAACAACTTTTTTCATATCATAAAAAGATTCTAGGATTTTTGATTCAGTAATGCATCAAGAATAAATTCCAATAACATGGAAATTTCCTTATTTGTAATTCCACATAGACATTTGATATGATACAACTTCAGAAAAAATGAAAGCTTTGAATATTTCAAACACCCACTATATAACTCTTGATTTACATCATCAACTAAATCATGAAACACATTTTCCTCACTAAAGTTTTCCATTACATTTGCCTCCACAGAATCAAGAGGAGGATCCAATGATATGTTAAAATCTTGATCTACTTGTGTTATAGTCTCAGAAACATAACTTATCACGTTGCAATTTTTAGCACCCTCTTCTAGTTGTTCTGATATGTTTTGATGCTCATAGTGGTGTCTTGTAGTGCCGAATGCATCATTTATGAGGTTTTTCATTTAATTTTCCATTGTCGATGAACTTGGGACCTCATTCTGTGGATTAACATCAGTGCTCAATCTTTCTGTATTGTTAGATTCTCCATGAAAAATCCAAAAAAAATATTGATCAGGGAATTGATTTAGTATTAAATGTTCATAAACTTCATATTTCTTCAACCGTGTTCTAAATTTACATTTCAGACACATACATTTTATTCTCCCTTCAATGGATCGATTAGAAATTGCAAAATCTAAAAACTCATTCAAACCCTTAACATATTGAGGTGTGTTCCTCGATAATATGATCCAGCTTTTATCCATGTATATCACAATGTGCCTACACAATAATAAAAAACATTAAAACACAAAGTTAATACTAAATAGAGAAAGAGTTTCATATATACGATAGTGTAAGATTACAAAAACATAATATAATAAACATGACCCATTGATCATAAAGTATGCATAATATAATAAAGATGATACATTGATCACATTTTCCACTTACTTAGCATGCCCATAAAAACCGAAAATGTCTGGTCCCTAGGAGACAGCGTCAACACCTCATTGAGGAGCAGTAAGAATATCGGGTTACATACTTATTATAACACTGTCGATCACACATTTATGCTTCCTCAAACAACACCCCATTAATATTTATGTCATTGAACACACCAAAGATGAACGATTTTTATACCATTAGTACAACGACATTACTAGAAATATTTATCCCTTATATGACACCCTTTTGAGACTTATCACAAGCTAGCTTGGGTACCCAGATTATGGGTAGCCTAGGTCAGTTCATGAAAATTGGTCATGTTTCATTTCTCTTTATGATTTTCAATCTTTTCACTATCTATTTGAATTTACCTCTCTCTATTAATTTGATAGTGTTTCTTATTTCCTTGAATTTGGAGATACCTTTGTTATTCATTATAGCATTAGGTTGTGCAATTTTAATTCATCCACTTGGATTTCCATAGTGGGGTTATCATTAAAATCTCTTTTAAAAACTAATTAATGATGTATGTTATTTTCACTTAAATATGTTTTGTGTTTAGAACTATAAAAATTTATCTTCAATATTTCAAACAACTCTTATTAAAAAAAATCATGCAAACCATAAAATTTGGATTTGATATAATTCAAAGGACATGCACAATTTTTACTTCAAACATTTATGTATATTTCAATTCCTAAGATCAGTTAATTTGAAGTAATTATTTAGAAATGAATTTACAACTTTAACACAAACTATTATACTTAATTCAATCATAATAAATTTAAAATATTTAGTATGTGACACTAGTTCAGAACTTATGAAGATCTTTGATAAAGGACAAACCAAACAATCCAAATTATAATTAAAACAATGAAATGGAAAGTTGAAGGAATACAAATGATGTTCTTAATGTTATATAAATAAAAGAATAACATATTCAATAAAATACTCTAAAAACCAGTTCCCTAGCTCCTTGTCAATCTCATCTCCAAGATCCAACCCATCTCACAATCAATCAACCAACACAAGGCTCCTTACCCTTTTCCAGAATTGCATCGATGAAATCTTCTAAGTTACCAAATAGTGGCCAAAATAGGGTGAGTATAACTAAGTATTCCACCACCAATGGTGTCTGAACATTTCAAGTATGAGCATATAGTGTATGCAATAAAGCTATAAACAAGGGTGTTAATTTAAAAAATTAAATATATATATAAAATAAACCCACAGAACCTTAGGCTCTAGGATGACACACTATGTTAGCCAAACCATCATCAACTCCATGTGGGGTGTCTCTTTCATGAGGTGGATCATCCTACATTAGGACATATTTCCCCAAAATACTGGAAGATTCTGTAAAATCGGGATGAATTTCCAATATCATGATTCAAGTATCCAATCTTTGTATAGACTTTATAGAAATACTTTTTTCTTCCCATGACTTTCACCCCCAATGTAAAAAGTAGCCATCTCACTAGTCCTAGAATTGATATAACTACATACATCTTCCCATGGAACATGTTTTTAAGAGGAAATAAACCATATAATTAGGCTAATACATTCTTTAACCACTTATGTCTTCCCATGGAATGTGACGCTAAGGGGAAAATTAATAATCTCATATCAAATGGTGGATTATCTTATATTAGGTTGAATCACTGATAGTATATATAAATCAGGTATAAAATATTATTACAATACATATTAGTTAATTCATCCCATCACTTATTAATTTTACCATTTATTCCTAATTTTCAAATCCTCCTATAGATACGAATAACCAAAATCATCTTAAACCATTTTCCATATTTCACATGCAATGTAAAGATCTTTAACTAAGCCATGATTCCAAAGGATCTCATAAAACCATGAGGGTTTGGAACACCAAAAATGTTAATGGAAGTCCTAAAAATAATTCTAAGAGAGGAAAAAGGGATCCTTGGGAGGGATCAACAGGCGGATTTTAGAAAGAAGGGATAATTCCAATTATTTAGGTTGTGCATGTAGCATGTCGGTGCGATCATGATTTTTCACATACTAGCTTAATCAGAATATAATAAAGGGAGTTTTCTAAGACCACCAAACTCAAAATAAGAAATGTTTTTGAAAAATCCTCATGTTTGTGGTAGCAATCATATTCCCCCTTCCCTTCAATGAGAACTATAATTTTAATCAACAATAGATCAAGAAGCGGAAGATGAACTGGAAGGTTTACCTTAAAAATCTATGTCCAGAACACCAATATCCAACATGGCCTTGCTTATAGATCAAATAGGATTCTCATACGTCATCCATGGAAGGTTTGATGGAATCATAAAAGAGATAGGAAATTTTAGAGCATAGGGGTTGGATTGTTAAAATTCTTCTAAGATATAATTCATGATGTGAATAGGGAATTCACATCATGAATTCCTCAATTCCCATATATGTTGCAAATTTTATCACCTCATTTTGAAAACTGAATTAAACCAACTTCATGTCATGAATATATTTAATGACATGAATTATTGTTTCACAGATTTCCCAAAACCAATCCATGGCGTGAATGGGTTCATGGGTTTTGCCTGGAAAATTCAAATAATGAATTGGGAAGTCATAACATCAATTAGTTTTGCATATATAAAGAAACTCTCATACTTCTTAAATATGAAACAACTAATCCAACTAGATAAAGGCTTAAGAAAAAAATTTTAAATGAAAGGAAACCTAACTCTAAGAGATTTATCCAAAAACATTAATGGATACATACCTGGAAAAGACAGGGGTCGCTGGAGACAGAGGTCGCGGGGTCACCGGAGACAGAGGTCGCGGGGTCGTCAGAGACAGAGGTCATGGGGTCGCTGAACGGTTGGGGGTCACAGGTCACCGAGGGGGGGGGGGGGGGTTAGGGGAAGAAGGGAGGGCACAGGGATCATGAGGGTTTGGGGGAAACAGCTGGGGTGTGGGTAGGGAAGGGTCGGGTTTTTTATAAAAAATTATGGATTTCGTGGCGGTTTATTAAAAACCACCGTGAAACCTTTCGACGAAAACGTTTAGCAGACGTTTTGTGAACTGCTGCCACAAAACCGCCGGTAAACCCGGTTTTTATTGTACTGAAAAATATCATATATAATCATCAAAACTCCTAAATCACCATCATATGATAATAAAATGATACATGATATCTTAAATTAGAAAATTAATATAAATGTCATATAATTGGAAAAAAAATTCACATCCATTCACAAAAAAAATCATAGAGATTTTCCCTATATTTTAGTTTACACCATCATTGACCAAAACATGTGTTATACCACATTGTTGTTGTCTGAATTTAATATATATTTCTAACATGTTAGCGTGGGATAAACTAAATGAGTATCTCACTTGGAATGGTATTACAGATCTATTTAACAAGTATTATTATTTATAGACTATGAAGATGGATAATTCCATGTAGTTTATATATATATAACAATAAAATCATAATATGATGGAGTACAAAAATCATTTCACTGCATTGGAGAAATTTTTACTTAATCTTATCACAAATTAAAATATATAGGCTCGTTATTTTTAAATAGCTTTATGTATTGATATCAAAAAAAATTCCTCCTTTTTCATGATATCATATGATGAAGTGGTTAATATATAAGTGATGGATATGATATATATGATGGTTATAATAATTATGTGGACAAACTAAGTTAAAACTAGTGGTATCTGAAGTACATACACAAGTTAGAAGAGGAAGCATGAGAAATTTTGGTGGAGAAATAGTGGAAGTATCAAATGACTATATAATACCAGTTCCTCAACATACTATGGACATAGACCATTGGTGTTTTATCATATTGGTAATTTAGGCCTTGTGAGGCCTGATTGTTAATAATACCTAAAGTCCTATAATTAGCATGGTTGGTTGGATCACATGAAAAGGTTTTTCAAGTATCCTACTCCATAGGGTTGTATGACTATTTCTTATTCTTATAGAGGAAATTAATATTAGTATAATACATCTAAATCCGTGAATATTATATCACAAAAACATAGTTGAATTAATAAAACTCTTTATGGAAAAGGCCAAATTTAGAGTAATTATATGTCAAGTAAAATATCTCATGGTTAGCTTGAACCTAGGTAATTATTATTTATGGAGTATGAACCTGCAAAATAAAAAAATAAACCTATGATAATTCAATATATTGTATTTGTTCTACATTATATGATATTAGATTTGTTTGATACAGGTGCCTCAAATTATTTTATATCTTCTAAAGTATTTGAACAACTAAGTTTTAATGTTTAACTTATGTTATATTCTAGGTATATTTATATTATTTTGGGATATAAAAAAGTTATAGGATTTAAATGTATATCTAGTATTATAATTATACTTAATGTTTAAACCATATGGGAATTTCTTTTACTTAACATGTATATGTTTTATTTTATCTTGAGAATGGATTAGATTATTACCTCTAAAGATTATATCAATTTATATCATAAAAAAGTAAAAATTCCTTCACCTAATGTGATCTATAACATATTTAAGGTGATTGGGATATAAGATCAGGAATATAATTTCTAATTATATATGATATCAGAATAATCACATATTTATTATCAAGTATATTGTTTTGGCTATATAGGGAAGACTTGGAGATAAACTTCCTGTAGTGGTGCATAGGTATCAAAAAGTGTTTTTAATGATTTCTATACAGTTCTATAAGATATAAAATTAAAGTTAATGATTGATATTATTTTGGGAATGGTTCCCATTTATTTTCCCTCTTATAATATAGATCCCACTAAACTAAAATAATTTAAAAATAAATTTTAGAACCTTGAAATAAAGGGTTTTATTCAATTTTGTATGTTACCTTTCAATGATATATTAGCATTTTTACACTGGTAGATTGAATTATTTAACCTTTCATTGATTATTGGAATCTTAACCAAGTGATGGGAAATAATAAATACTATTTTCCTTAGATTATATTTTTTGATCAAATTAAAGAGTCGGTATGGGAATTTTGAATACCATGTCATCACCTTTAGAATTTTTTTTAAGATATTTATAGAAAAAATAAAGTGTATCTTTAATATATACATTGAAAAAATCATTGTAGTGTTCATGGAAAACATTATTTTCTATTAAAAGTCTAAGGAAGATCATGAGAATTGTCTCCAGGTTATACCGAGAATTCTCAATGATTATCTCCTATATAATAAATTGTTTAAATAATAATTCTAGATTCATGATGTAATATTTTATGGTCATGTGGTCTTTATGAAAGGTATAACAATTGACATAGAGAATACTAAGGTATTTACGTATTGGGACAACCCTAAATGTCTTTAAAATCAAAATGATCTGAGGTGCTGTGGGATATTACTATTATTTTTTCATGACTTATGAAGATTATATTCACTATTAATGACTTTGAAACATAAGGGAGTGATGTTTTGATGGATTAAAAAATGTTATAAATACTTTTATGAACACAAATATGTTTATTTTATCTTCTGTATTAATTTTACAAAAACATGATGAAGAATATACAATTTATTGTGACACTTAGGTATAAATGTAGTTTGCGCCCACATATATAAGACCATGTTGTGGACTATGGTTATCATCATTTAAAACTACATGAGTAAAATTACATAACCCATGATCTTAAGTTATCCATTGTTAAATATGATTTAAACTATTAGTGGAATAATATATTTTTAGGGAATTTTACTATTTATAAAAATCAAAAGAATATAAAGTATATTTTTTCTCATTTTTTTAACTTTAAACAAAATATATGGGTAGAATACTTATATTATTTTGGAATTGATTTGGAATACACCCTTGGTAAAGGATAGTTTAACATTGATTCCATTAATATAAATTTTATAGTGTATAGAGTCAAAGATTCTCAGTATGAATGAAAGTTGGTGAGTGTATTTGTGGACTGAGATTTTTCTTTAAAAGAAGAGGAGAATTATATATTCCTATAAAACTGTAAATTCCCCTCTTCTGTGATTGATTATTTGTAATAATAGTTGATGTTAGACTCTAAATACCAATATATTATTAGAATTTTAAATTAAAGGGATACCATTGGTGAATGGTCTTAGTTATTTTATAGAAACCATTATTTTAAGAAGAAACCTATAGTTACTACTTCTCTAAGGTAGTAAGTGATTAAAGTGAGTCGCCATTATAAATGAGATTCATATCTAAGTATTACCAAGAAATGTTATGATATCAAAACAAAATATTGGTTTCATGGGATAAGATCGGGAATTGCAGAATTTTTGTCTCATTTGATCACTTATCAGCAAATGAAGGTAAGGAATTGAATGTATATTGGTTTATTGCAACCCCTTGCTATTACTACAAGTGGTATAAGGTGTTCACAGATTTTATAATTGGAATAAATCAATCTCATCATAGAAATAATTATACATTGGTGATTATTTTTTTCCTGAATAAATCATCTCATTTAATTCCCATCAAGAATTTTTTAAATTGAGGGGATCTTGTAATATTTAATGTTAAAGAGAACATACAATTATATGGGGAGCCTTATAATATTTTCTCTCACCAAGATCTTCAACTCACCTCATGGGTTTGGAATGTTATTAAATAAATTATCAGAACTCATTTGAAGTTTAGTTTCATATTTTATCCTCAAACTGATAACTAGATATAATGAGATACCTAGATATTAGAAGAAATACTTTGTTCATGTGTTCTTAATTTTAGGGTATCATGGGAAACCCATATTCCACTTATTTAATTTTCATATAATAATAGATATTAATCCTTGATTATGAAGGATCCTTTCAATTTTATTTATAGTTGACTATATCTGTCTCCATTTTTTGGATGAAGTGGGATAATATTCATTATTTGGATTGAGCCTTCCATATTTGTGTGATTATACCTTTGATAGTAGTATTCAACCACTATCCATTTAAAAATTCATTTGGAGTGTCATTATAAATCTCATAGTTGAATTTGGAGGAGTATATATGGGGTTATATCATGGAAAAGTAGTATCTGAGTGAGTGTTTTAGGATCAATTTTTGAGGCAGGCACAATTTTTGATTTCATTGGTTTGTTAACATAGCCAGATTATTGGAAATAAGTGTGTGAAATAAGCTAGAGAAACTAGAAATATATTTATAGGGACCTTGTGATTATAAGTATGCATTTTTATCATCTATTTATCATTATTAGGGTAAATTTAATTGATTAAAGGGTATCTATGTAGATAAGAGTTTATTCATCACATAGTTTCATGTCATGATGATTGTATGTGATGAGTACAAGATGATGTTCTAATAGGGAAAATTATGAAATAAAGTTATATTCTAAATCATTTATATTTTTTCTCATGTTTATTTGTAGTTATGTATCTTGTTTTATGTAACTTTAAATAATAGGATACGGAGGTAATGGGGTAACCACATGTTCACTGGAGGATCAACCCAACAACCAGTGAATCCTATAGGATGATTTAAAATTTGTTTAATTGATATAACCTATAACAAACCTATTCACTGAGGAAAGTATTTAATTTTAATTTTAATCCATTTAATTCATTTTGGTTAATATTATAGTATATTTGTGGTTTTAGTTGTAAAGGGGAGTGAAAGGTGATGTTTTAAAGTGTGAAACCTACTGAAATTTACAGGTATGAGTCTATCAGGTACCTGGTGTAGGGTACCAAGTATTTGGTGAGGGAGGAAAAGCATCAGGTCCACTGGACAAGCTATTAGGTGTCCTTTAGCCTTAGACGTGGTTGTTGGTGGGCTATCAGAAATTCAGTGAGGGTTGGATGGGTACCCAGTATGCCTCTGATGTATTTTTTTAAATAGGTGTATATCTATATTTTAATGTTCATGTAATTTGACCCTTACTTTAGGATTATTACATCTGAGTGACCATTTGGATGAATTTCAACAAGGATTGAAGCCCATAATCTCTCTATCATCTCAAACCATCAAGGAGTGAATTATCATTTTTTTATATTAGATTTTTGATTCATCAAAGGAACTATGTTTTTTATGGAGATTTCTTTATTAGCCATATTTTTTTGTGATGGTTAAATGCTAAAATTCTCATTAAATGTGATTAAAGTGTAAAAAAAGGGGTAAATAGTTATATTAACCATGAAAATGAGGTAAAAAATAGTGGGTGAATTGATGTTAAGGGAATAAGGATGAAACCAATTATTTAAAGGGAAATTTAATGTGTTTTTATAAAATTACTACTACTTAAATACATATTTTTTGTTAGGGATTTAGTTGTTGTTTGTAATCAGTTGATAAAATATGTATGTTTTTTATTTAGGGAAACACTGTTTTGTAAATATGTTATTTTGTTTGGATAAACACATTGTTTGAAACTATATATTGTTAATGTGAATTTATGATTATTTTGTAAGAATTATGGAGACATGAATAATATTGAATTTATATTGAAACATGGGAAAATTTGATGAGAAATGGGGAAAGCAATCATAATGTTGTGTAATTAAGTAATTTGATTAAGTGATTTAAAAAAGAGGCTTATGATTTTTACATGGGTGTTGTAATTTGTTACTAAATTTTAAAAAAGTCTAATAAAAAGGGTAATTAGGATTCTAACATTGATTAGATCGAAAAGTGAAATTATTTAATTTAAATGGGGATTTATAGAATATCGATTCTTGCTAAAATGTAAATATATGGTACTATAAAGGTAAATATATATCCATTATATTTATATATGTTTTATAAATTTTTTGATTTATTAAGGTGAAATAACTAAGGGATAAATTTTTGATAATGTGTTGGTGAATTAAAAATGTATGAGTGATTTGAACATACTTTTTCGTTTTATTAATTTTTTTGAAGTTAGACACTTGTTGGGGCCTTGGGTTAGGCTCGTGATATAATCATGATGAGAATACATGTTTTTTGATTCACCTTGGGATTGGAATATAAATCATAGGATGTCATGAGTTTCACATATCAGTTTATTTGATGTATTTCTCTAGGAATATGTGGTGGGACTAAGACATATGGTTGGCTAACTAGTTCTAAAGGTATTGGTGTTGGATAGAGAAGGTATAGTTTACTCAAGTGACTTTATAAGCACATATATATTTATTTTCATACTATAAATGACAAATATTTATTCATTTAATGATTTATATCATTTTTATATTATAATTTATAAATCTATTGGATGATAGAGGTTGTATAAGTTCTTTACAAGGATTATATTATCACTACTATATATACACATGTCACGTATGTACATATTACACGAATGATGTTTTTAGTTAGAGGAAAAGGCTTTTTTGTCTAGGTGTTGGTGTCTAGAGACATAATTAAGACGTTTTTATGTTCTTTTGAAGTTCTAAGAAGTGGTATATCCTAACTTATTTTTTTCATTTTAATTAAACTTTAATATTTTTTGTACTTCAACACCTATCCTGAGTCATGCTTTGTTATAGAATATTTATAAGATTTTTTGGTATGGTCTTACAACTTGTTGAGTTTGATATTATCTATTTACAATTTTTATTTGTCCTGAATGGTTTCCTTTAGTACTTTTGATTTAATGAACCATTAGAGGGTAAATCACTCCACAAGAGATATACTTTGAACCTCAATAATAGTCTCTAGCCTATGGAGATTGAGGATCATACTTGAGGCCATATATAATTTCACCTTATCTATTTGGTTGTATTGTGGTTGGAAATTACATAACTCATCAAATAATGGTATATTAATGGGTAATAAAGAGGTTGAGTAATGGATGAAGGTGGTAGAGTTATATTTTCAACTAATTCAGGTATTGGGGGAGAATTGGATAACATTAACTTCCAATTTGTTTCTAGGAGTGTATCAACAATTTTAATAACCCTAACCAGATACACTTAAATAGTACCTAATCTAGGTTTCCATAAGGCCTAAATCATACTTCCCAATCACCAAAAGTTGGTGTAAATATTTAGGGATATAATAAATAAGGATGTGAGGTAATTTTACAAATTTTAGGTTTCACAAAAATATGAATATGTTTTCCAAGAAAAATAACATAATGTGAGAAAACCATAGAAAAAATAAAAAGAAACCTATCTACTTTGGGAGAAAACTTGCATTCTTATTGATACCCACCTGTCATGTAGTGTGACAAAAAAATTATTTCTCCAAAGATAAATGTCGTTATAGTAGTAGCCTACAGTTTTCTCCTAGAGAGGAGTTATCAAAAGTAGTTGTAACTTATAATTAGAGAAAAGGGGTGTTTGTTATTTTTAATTTTAAAAAGAAAAGTAAAAAATGAAATAATTATTTGGAAACAGAATGAGAATAAAGTCACAGGATTAGGGTTGGATATACATTTTAATGTTATCACATTATTTAATTTTTTTATATTTCTTCATATCAAATGATAAATTAAAGACACATCAATTGATTTTTCAGTCACCCTTGGTAGATTGTTATTTTTGATACTTAGCTAACATTGGTTTCTTCTTTGTCATACTTCCTTCATGTGTGCATGAAAATTTATTAAAATAATCATAGAGTACCAAGTAATTACCCAATTGGGGTTCGTCATTCCAAAGTAAAGTAGGAGTAAATCACTACCCTTACACACATGCCATAAATTTCTAAACACTCAACCACTTAATACTACCTATTCCTTTAAGATGTTTTGCAATATTTTGAGGGATATGAATGATTTTGACCATAATAAATTAATAACTAACAATTAAAAATGTAAAAAAGTTTCATTAAAAGTTTCAAATAGTCTCTAAAAACTAAAAAATCATTATAGGAGAGTTTTTATTTAATAAAATCAAGTACCAAGAATTATAAAGGATCCCCTCTTTACTTACTTGATCAATCAAAAGACTACCCCTATATTTTATGGATAAAAGAGAATAATTATGGAGAATAAGTCACTAAAAACTAAATTAAATTGTAAAATATTAAATTAGAGTAGTATTGGTCACAACAGAACTCCATAAATCTGAAAGATCCAATTCACTTGTTCACAACATGCTCATATTCATTTTTTAGATCCCCAGTTCCTATTATCTCTGCCATAGTCAAACTTATAAGATCCTCTCTCCATTGAAAATTTAACTTTCATTTAATCTCATGACCTACCTTCCTCTTCACATTATTCATATCTCTATTGATCCCCTTCTTGAAAATACATAGATTCCTTTATTTTTATCTTTATCAAAATATCTTGCACATAATAATCTTGCATGCCTCATCTGAGTTGTTCCATGAATATTTATATGGAACCCTGAAGCTTCAGATTTAAATATAGATGAATCCCCCTTAAAGAAAATTTATTTAGATATATTACCCTTATCATTAATAGAATCAGATACCTTTATATAGCATATTTCATACTAAATTTACCTTTTTATAACTCCCTTTTACCCATTTATGGATAAATTTTACAGAGTAAATCTACATACATGAGGCATAATAATTTAATTTAATTAAACGTGATAAATTCTCCTATAAGATGATAAATTAATTTTCAATTTTCTTTTGGATTCCTAAAATTCTCTTACACACCTCATATATTCTCTTATCGGAATAAAAATTCATTTGAAAATTCTAGATAACTTTATATCCTCTTATATAGCTAAAAATTCACCTATGCATAAGTGAATTTTATTACACCTTAACTGAATTATATTACATGGGTAGAATTTCCTTAGATATTTTTCTTTACTTTATCAAATTGTTTTCGTATTCTTCCAATGTATATCCAAACTAATTATAACCTCTAAGGTTTACCTTTAAAGTATCAAAATATGGGAAAATAAATATAAATCCATTCATTTAAGTCTTGAAATTAAGAATAGAAAACAATTCCATAATTTTGGATATTTAAACAATATTTAATAAACTTAAAAAATTATACTATACTCTAAAACATAAAAAAAAATAAAAAATTAGTTAATATGTGGGAATAAAGTAAAATTTATATTTACAAAATATGATGAATTTATTACCAATTTTAATTACCCCAAACATATCCCTTGGACTCCTTAATAATAAAACATAAAAAAATATTACAAAATAATAATCCAAATAATAAGAAAATGGGAGTTAACTTATTTAACAGCATGAACCTCAAGATTTCACTCCTCTTAAATTATCCTACTTCAATTTTCTTCATTAAGTTGATTTAATTAATTTCAACTTCATTTATCTTCTAACACACATTTATACTTTATTTTATGTTAATATTTCACTCAATACTCAAACATGAATTTAAAGAAAAGTTTTACCAAATATAAGTTTATATAAGTTTCAACATAGTCTTGATGAATGTATTCATTTCCAACAATTGAGTCAATTATGTGTGCATATCATGTGGTATATTTGGGGGTGTTCTATGGCTTAATTTTGGTGGTTTCTATTGAAACAATTCAGAGGTAGTTTAGGAGTCTTTGATCCATGTTGAATCATAATAAATGATTTTTATTTTTTTTTAAGAATCTAATCCACCCTAAAATCACATTTCATTGAATCATATTCACCACACATTATTTTTGATGAGACAACCCACACCCCTTAGTGCTTTAGTAGTAGAAACATTCTCTTTCCCTATTTATTTTAGCAAGTTATAGTTTTTTTGTTCTACTCTAAAAGAAAAAGAGGGACATTGAATTTGATTCTTGTGAGTGTGATTTATATATGTGCATATATTAAGAATCATTTTCTGTCCTTCTAATGTGGATTGGGGACTTTCTTTAGATAAAAAATAGAAGTTCGTTAAAATAGTTTCTCAAGAACATACCTCACAATTTCAGAATTATCAAACAAATTATAGCTCCCACCGACCTCTAAAATCTTCTTTAGATTCACGGTTCATACAACTTAAATATATTCAACATCAATAACACGTTTGATCCCTATTTTCTACACTAATATCATTTTTTAGGTTTTCATTTAGATATGATTCTATCTTTTTCTTTGGAATTGTTGTGTAGATTTGAATTTTTAGAGGAAAAGAAAGGTCTGTTTTAGTTAAAATAATGGTGGAAATGCATGCCTATCCTTGGATGATATCTTTTACATTCTAAATCCATAAAAAATAAATTTTTATCACAAAAAATAGCACTTAATTTTCATTACGTCTCGGTTTAGTTCAACCAAATTCAGAAAGCAGTTTGTTCAAGTCCACTTTCTCCCCCCACACTTGAATTCAACCTTGACCAAGAATTAGATTATAGGAAATGTTAGATAGGGATATTTGGTATATAATGTTGTTTCATAAGAAATTTATTCATTTATTCTCATGGATTTAAGGATTAAATGTCAAGGTAGTATTAAAAATAGATTTTAATGTAAAAGTAGATTTCATTCAAAATAATACCTCAATTATTTATTGTACAAGTTCCTTGAATTCTTCATTGTTTGACTAGATTATTAAGTAAAATCATGTTAATAAAATATATCTACAGAAAAAAGGAATTGTAAAGATGATTTTAAAATAGGTTTATGTAACTCAAAAGTAAGTGAATAAAAATACCAGACAATATTTCAAGGCCTGAAATTATTGGGATTTTCATGAATTTACCTCACTTGGAATTTGAGAACAAGTTAATTACAACATTACTTTAAGGAAAATAAATGAGATATATTATCTTATAAAAAATAATATAAATTAAAATTTTATAGGTGAATTTAAATTGAGCATATCATGTTTCAAAAATTGAAAAATAAAACACACAAAATTTAGAAAAACAAAAAATATGAAAAGTCCGAAACAAAAAAGGTTCACTAACCCAAACTTAATTGATTTTATGTCCTAAATTTATTCAATAATATTGATTATTTATGTTTTTTAATGTATTCAAAAAAATAATTGAATGTTAAGGAATGGTACAAACTGATATTCCTTCATTGGTAAATAACCTGGAGGAGTGTGAACTGCTCCACCGGTTCTTGGGACATATTCCTATAGAATTGTTTCTCACTTTTCCCATTAATGATGAATGTGATATTTTTCATTATTTAAAAACCAAAAAAAAAACCAAAAGGATACACATGAGTAACTATAAATGGTCTATCCCATCTATAATAATGTTCACCTTGAATCAGTTTGTGTCTTGAATTGTGGAATACCACTTTTTCTTAGGGATTACAGTTTTTCTATTAAATTAGTCTTTTATGGGACACTCTATCAATTTCCTTACATATTTTTGAGTTCTAAAAATATTCTCTCATGATCTCCTCCATCTCTTATAATAGTAATTTCCTTTATTTTCCAACTCCATTTAGGTCCATATTCCTCTCTCTCGAAACCCAATATTATTTTTGTTATTGATCCATAGAAATATAATACGTCTTTCTATATATTAGCTGATATGGAATCATTACAATGGTTTGGGGGGTTATATACTATCCTATAAGTCTATATGGTGTATTTAAACCGTTGGATATATAATTCCAAGTTTATTTTAATAGTTTTATATGAAATTCTCTTGATCTATAAGTTAGACAATTTAACTTTCCCATTTTTAGTGGATGGTATGGTGTGGATGTCTTATTATTCACTTCTTACCGTCTCATAAAATATTCTATGATCAAGTTGAAAATTTTTGTTACTTTATCACTTGTTAGTAATATAAGAATTATAAATTTATAAAGGACGTCAGTCTTGAAAAATGAATATACAACTTTATCATAATCAGTTTTGGTGGCATTGAATTTCATCCACTTTGAGACATAATACACTACAATAAAGCTATAATAATTTTCAAATGACATGAGAAATGGTCCAATAAAATATATTCCCCAAAATTTTAAAATTTCACAAAATCTTATTATATTTCTGAAAATTCCTTTTCTTTTTGAAATATTCCTAAAAATTTACCATTTTCACATGTTTTAGAAAAGTAATGTACATTTTTAAACTAGGAAGTATAATAAAATTAGGTTTATAAAACTTTTATAGTGGTCCTTTGAGATCTATAGTATCCTCCAAAATCTAAGGTGTGAAAAAATTCAAAAATAGATTCAATTTTAATATTATGAAAATATATCCTTATCACTTGAACATTAGATATTTTACACTTGTTTGGATCTTCATGATGTAAAATTTTGAGTCATGTTGGATTTTTTAAATTCATTTCAGGTTAAAGTTGGATGAAAATTGATATGTTACAGAATAATTTACTATTTCAGCATACCAAGGTACCTATCATTCAATCAAGTATATACATTCTTCTGGAAGGTGATCATTTAGTTGTTCTTAAATTAAAATTTCTATTTTAGCAGTGTTGGGTAGTCGACTCAGGTGATCCACCACTTAGTTATTAAATATTTTATTATATGTGATTTATAAGTTCAACTCATATATAAGTAACATCCATATAAACAACCTAGTATTTGAAACTATAATCTTCATCAATTATCATAGGGAATCATAATTAGGAAATATAGTGATTTTTTCCATGAAAAATTTGAACTTAATTTATCTAAAGATAAAATGACTTCAACAAACACATTTTTAGTGGCTGTGTAGTTGAGTTTAGGAAAAAACAAGGTTATTGAAGTATAAGTAATGACTTTAGGTCTACCCTCAATTATTGTGTAAGAACTAACCCATAGTATGGTTATACTTATCACAAATTAACTTAAAGGGGTGATCCCAGTTGGGTGGATGTATCACTTGTGGGGTAGTCAATATACTATTGAATCCAAAAAATCATCCTTTTAATCATAATTAAAATCAAAGTTAGTGTCATAAAAGATAAATATAGAGAGTTAAGAATAAATTATAATGAATCCCTTGATAAATTTTTTATAAAATACAACATGTCTAAGGAATGAAATAATATTTTTTACATGATTTGGGTAAAGAAATTAATTTATTACTTCAATTTTTGACCTATCTGCCTCAATGTATTTTTGTGAAAGACATGTAGTAATACTATCCATTTTTTCACCATGAAATAAAAATTTCTAAAAATTAAAAACCCAATAATTTTAAATATATGTTTCATAACTTCTTCTATATTTTTCAAACTATGACCAAATTAATTTCCCACAACATTGATATCATCTAAAAATAACTCTACTTAGTCTTAAATGTGATCATAAAAGATAATTACCTTTCACCTTTTAAATGCCCCATTAGAATTTAATTACCTAAAAGGAATGATTTTATAGAAAAATATACTAAAGAGACATGTGAAAGTGTCCTTCTCCTATTATTCTAGAGAAATCAGTAACAAGAAATAAACTAAAAAACTATCTAAAAATAAATAATGTGTTTTATTTTACAAACATTAAAATATTTGTTCAATGAAAGGGATGTGGAAGTGGTCTTTCCTAGTGATCTATCTAGATTACTATAGTCTATATACACTCTCCATTTGTTTTTAATTCTTATAGGCATTAACTCATTTTTTTTCATTCCTTATAATAGAAAATCCTATTTTCTTTGTAAATGTATGGATTAGACTGACCCATTGTGAGTAAGATATTGAGTAAATGATATCTAATACTAATAATTTATCTATTTATTTTTTAACAACCTTCATTGTGGTGGGATTTATCCCCATTTTGGTCTTAAAAATGTTCTTGTAAATCTCCAAAAGTAAAATTATGTGTGAGAAAATTTTGGGATTAATCCCTAAGATATCCCCAAAAATACAATATATTTCTTATATATTATCTCTCAAAACTAAATTAATTTATGTTTTCTATTTGGGGGAAGGTTTTTGGATATTGTCACTATTAATTTTTCTTCTTCCATTATGTACACATATTTTAAATATGTGGGTAGTAGTTTCAATTCCAAATTTAGTGGTTGTTCTAAAGATAAAATCAAATTTCTAACATCCATTGATTGAATTTTCTTCATAAATATGACATATAAGCCACATAATCCTTAATTTAACAATTAAATCAATCAAATAACTCAAAAGTTACCTCTTCCTCTAAAATTAAAATATATTCTTTATAATTTTCATCATTTTTATTCTCCATATAATTTTTAATCATTATGTTTTTTCATAAATATAAAAATTCTTGTAAAATTACTAGGTTTTTAATAGGGTCTGTCACTTAAAAGTTGTAATGTGTATGGATTTAATGGTTAAGTTAATGGTACTTCTTAAAGTCATAGATATGGAAATGGATTGTGTTATCTCCAAACTCCATGTTGATTTTACCTTTATATAATTTTATTGTTATCTTGATTTTCTTAAATAAAAGTCTCCCTAAAATAGTGGGAGAGGGTGTTTTTATTTTTTATACTTCCATGTTGAGAACATAAAATCTACTAGTAATATCATATTTTAGATTCTATAAATGAAATATTTTAATACTCATACTGGAAAAAGATTATATCTATTTTCCATCTATTCAAAAATTCTTGTGGGATTCAAATATCCCATCTATAATGATATAAACATTGAGTGGGGAATAATGTTTATAGAATAACCTAAATCATATAAAAAATAAAAAATGTTTTAATAAACAAGTATACAAGGTATAAATAATTCCCTTGTATCTAGTCATTTGGTTGGGAGTTCTATTGTGATTAATGTTGATACACATACCTATAAACTAATTCGTTCACTAACTTGAAGTCTTATTTTCTTTGTGAAAGGTTATTTTTGGAACTTAATATAATTTTGAATTTTCTTATGAGATTTAAGAAGGGGAATATTACTATTAATATTCTATAATGTTTCCAAAATTTCTCTTTGAATTTCTTCATCTTAAATATTCTTTTAATGAATAATTATTGATGGAAATAGAAATTGAAGGTATTTTCTCTTTATTTTTCACTTTCCATGGATTCTATTGTTTCTTTCTCATAGAACTAGATTTATTTTCTTCATATTTCTTTTATTCTTATATTCTCTAGGTCTTGATAATGTTTATATAATTTACATCTTAGTTTTTTTCAGGTTCCGGTGAACCTTTCTTAGGTTTATGGGTGGTGATGTGGTGAAACTTCTTGACACTTCTTGTTGTTATAATTTTCACATTTTCCGTGGTGTTGGGGAATATCTGTTCTTGATTTTTTTCCTAGAATTTTGGAAAAATATCACCAAGATTTTTAATATTGTTCTTTAACTCTTCCTCTTCATTCCTTATATTTTCAACCACTAATTCTTACGGTTGTTTCTTTATTATTGGTAAACTGGTTGTGGGTGATTCAATGGGTTACAAATTTTATGATTGATGAAAGGGTGGGGGGTTTTTGTATGGTTGGTTTTACTGCTGGAATGGGGATGTTGTGGGTATTATATATAATAAGGTGGCCTATTGTGATCTTTATAATTTATAAATATATAATATACTTGAGGAATTATTCTCAACCTTTAATTTTTTTACTAAAGTTTCATTTGGTCAAAGTATGCTACATAACTCTCAGTCCCTTTTATCTCAACACATTGATCAATAAAATGAAAAGGGAAAAAATAGATCCAAAACCTTGGATGGTTAGTATTGTATTGGGCAATGATCGTGTACTCTACTCATTTCCATGTACTTGGTTATTCCCCTTACCATGTATCTCTGATGATGCACAGTGAGCCACCATCCATGGGGTGAACAAAATTTGGTAGGGACCACATGGCATGTGATCCTTAACTTTCCTTTGAAACCCAAGAAACGTAGCTAGGGCCCCAAAAAACATGTATTTTTTTGAGCACACACCATGTAACATGGTATTTCTATAACCCCATGGATTCCTTCACAAATATTCACCCAATAATAAAGATTTTGATCTATCCACAATTCTTTCTAGTGATTGTGGATTTGGTTTGGTTGAGGCTTTTCATCACTGCTCACCGGAATCAAGCCATTCGATTCTCTTGGAAAACTGTCTTATAATGTCATCCTGTCACCACACACCAAACCTCACATGAAGATCTATGATCTAGTATGATCCATAATCATTGTTTTCACATATCAATCTCATTATCAATCCAAAATTATATCCATAAGCTCAATCTCTTGTGCCTACGAATAGGTTCACAATGATTGATTATTGAGTATTTGTCAAACCACCATCCAAATGGAATGATGGCGATGAATGCATGAAGAATATTGGGAGAAAATTATAAAATAAAAAAGTAAGGAAATAACCTCAACAATTTTTTGGATTTAACTAAATCCATTTATTTTAGAACAATGAATGATGGTCTAAAATAAATAAATAAAAAATTTCTCCCAAATCCCATAAAAGAAACCCATACCTAAAAAATGTTCAACCCAAGAATAGAATTGTTAGTGGATTCGATTCCCATTCATTATGGGATAAATAAAAAGTGTTAAATCAATATAAAACAAACATACTACTTGGAGTTGGGGTCAATCTATAATGAAGAAATTTTCTATGATAACATCATTGAAGAGATCTATAAACTTCATTAGCATAAATGATTCATACGCTATTGATCAAATCCTCTAATATAATATGATTATCCAATGTCACTATAAAGGATGCTCTCAAGGCCTATAGGGTTATGAATCTAACCTTGAGACTCACCCATAATGGGTTACTTATATATTAGTATTTGAGGTCACCATGTCAATGGAATAAAATAAAGAAAACAATTTATTTATTTATTTTTAATGCCTGCTACAACTTTTTCACAAACGCCCAACATCGACAAAGGTTATGTCATGCCTAGGGTAAAACCTACATTATGAACTCAAAAAATGACCTTGTATTTAAAATTTGAAACTCCTTTTAGGTTTAATTCAACTTTTTAAAGAAACTTTTACACAAGTGATATTAATATATTTAATATTTTTTAAATATTAATTCTATGATCAATGAGCCTTAGAATCTCTTGAAATATCAATGTACGGCTCCAAAAATATTACTATAAAATTTTAAAGTAGTTACATGAAAAAACAAGACATCACATTCTAAAAAATATAGGTATTTTCAACCTAAAAAGTGAAAAGGACTATTCAAAAAGGTGTGGGTAATGAGCTCGTATCTGAGTCTCCCACTCCTAGGTGCTCTCATGAAGACTCATATGCTACCCATAAACATGCACCATAGGAATAATTCACCCATTAAGGATACTATCATAAAGATCCTAAATCACCACTAGGTAATATACAATGGTATTTCCATCCTTAATGTCCATCTCACCCCAATCAATAACATGTGATGGTATGTACACATATTTCCTTAGCTACTACACATAAAAGACATCATGTACTTGGTCAAACTATAGTGGTAGAACCAAGTGGTATTCCACTTCATCTACTTATTATAGTATTTGGTAAGGTCTAGTGAACCTCATAGATAACTTACCTCCCTGGTGAAATCTACATAATCAACATCACGGCGAGACCTTCAAGAACACATGGCCTCCCGTGTCTAACTCCAAAGGCCTCCATCATTGATTTGTGTAGGAATTATGATGTCTCTATATCATCGTCATATTCTCATGGATTATCTACCCCTTATTGGTTGTAACACACACTAATTCTGATCCCATGAGTGCTAACTTACTTGAATGAATCCAAACAATTCATGACCTATAGGGTTTACTATACAAGGCCTATAATGGTTCCATACTGACGGTGGAACTGTAAAATTTATTGTATGAAAACTCCACCAAGGGTAGATGATCCTCCAAACTATGACCATTGTCCAACATGCAAGCCCATAACATGTTCTCCAAGACTTGAATGGTATGCTCGATTTTCTCTTCAATGTGAAGGCGAAACACTATGCTCAAATGCAACTAAATCCCAAAGGCCTCATTCAATACTCTCTATAATCATGATGTGAAGTGAGAATTATGTTCTAGAAAAATCATGAAGGGGACTCCATGGAGCTAGAATATCTTATGCATCTATAGGCATCCAAAGATCTCTACAGAACTATGCTCTTAAATAGTTAGGAAGTGGGCCAAACTGGTTAGTTGGTCTATGACAATATATATGGCATCATGTACACTTGACATACATGGTAACCCCATAACAAATTCCATAGATATCCCATCACACTTAGATACTAGAACCTTAAGGGGTTTAGTGAAACCTGTTGAAACATAGTGCTCAACCTTCACATGCTGACAAGTGAGACATCAAGTGATAAACTCCGCTACACCCATCTTCATTCCTAGTCACCAGAACTAACGTCGGAGGTTCTGATAAATCTTTTCCACACTTTGGCGTACTATCAATGTGGATGTATGAAACTAACTCACCACCTCCTCTTACAATGTCACTGGTACAATATATCATCCTCTGAAAAGTATAAAATTATCCCCACCTTCCTTAAGTCTATTTGGAGTATGTCTAGTGGATATCCGAGTACGTAAGGTCTAATAGTATATATCCCCAAGATGGGCCTCCCTAATATTCTTTAGAAGTGATGGTGTAGTTACCATAGACATTATATATGAATAACTATCCTTATCCACCAAGGATAACCAAAATCAAGCTAACTGTCCCGACCCAACCCTAACCAAGGCTCGAGCCACAAGTACCCCAAGCCTTCCTCCATAGGAAAGGGCTAGAGACTAGTGATGAATGCATAAATAACATGGTGAGGCCTTTTCCCAGGTGTTTGTACATACACAAATAGCCATATAATTTTATATGTATAGTGTAATAATAGTAAAAGATGAAAAATATTAGGGGACAACCATACATGTAAACCTATAGACAATACAAGAGTATGGTAGTGTAAACTGAAAGTAAGGGGGGGGGGGATACATGACCAACTAGAAATATTTCCAAACCTGAAAAATTGGAAATTTAAATGCTAAAATATCCCAACTCCTAATATATAATCTACAACCACAATACATGGTCCAATGTACCAGGTATCACTAAGCTTTTTTGTATTCACCGCCGACCTATCCGTCATTTTCATAAGACATGAAACATGTGGGAAAATCCCATCCAAGTGTGGGTATATACATACCTAGTAGGATTCCTTGAAAGATAGGGGGTTATAGAGAGATACAATAGGTATTTAAAGATAGAAGATAGTAAACAATGAATAGGATATGACTCAACCCAAAGCGAGAGAAGGAATAACCTCATCCAAGAAAAAGGGGATCAACACAATGTGTAGATGGACTACACGTAGAGTCTTTTCCACCAATAGTAAGAGAGTAACCTCATCCCACCATGAGAATATAAACATGGAAAATACATGGCATACCCTACACGTATTCACAACCCATGGAAGGAGAGTAACCAAATCCCAAGGTATGGAAAGGGGATCTCTATCTCAAAGATCATCCAAGAAAAAGACTCACAAATAGTTCCAAAATCCCAATATATAGTGTGTCTACCCAATAGAAAAAATCCAAGTTTATCCACACCTCATCACTATGATTCATAGTCGTTGGGACACAATCTCTTGGAATATGAACCATTACCTGGTATCATAGGAGGGTTCCACTCAATGGATAGATAGAGGACCCATACCCTATTCCAACAGGAGAGTTCCACTCTAATAGTCGATAGAGGACCCCTGCCCTACCTAGCAAGAAGGTTCCTCTATAATGGTAGAGGACCCATTCTTTGACTCTACATGGGAGTTCTACTCTCATGGTAGAGGACCCATGTACTAACCATACAGAAGGGTTCCACTATATTAATGGATAGAGGACCCATACCTTGTCCAACTAGAGGGTTCCTATATGAAATATGGAGGAACCCTGCCTTACCCAGTAGGAGGGTTCTACTCTGATGCCAGGATACCCATATCCTCACTCCATAAGAGGGTTTCACTCTCTAATAGTCAATAAAGGATCCATTCCTAGCCCATCTATAGGGTTCCACTTTGATGGATGATAAAGGAACCATTCTCATCCCAGTTGTAGGGTTCCACTCTGATGATTGATAGATGACACATGCCTAGCCCAACTAGAGGGTTCCACTCTCTGATGTTGGAGGACCCATTCCCAAACCATATAGAGGGTTCCACTCTGATGATAGATAAAGGACCCATGCACATCCCAGCTAGAGGGTTCCACTCTGATGGATGATAGAGGACCCATGCTTATCCTAGATGTAGGGTTCAACTATAAACTATAGAGGACCCATTCTCAATCACAATTGGAGGGTAACACTATGTAATCCTTTAGTGATCCAGTGTAATCATTTCCATAATATATAATCACATATATAAGAACTAATCCCAAAAAACATTCATCATATCTCAAAATCCACAATGGATGTCCCCAACATGTTCTATGTGAAAAAACACTCAGGATAGGATACCCACAATCCAACATTTGAGTCCAAATGAATAAGATACAAGAGCTTTAAGTTTCTTCAAAATGAACTATGGGGTAAACTGTGTGTGAGGGGGGCAATACAACATGTGTTCCCACTCCATCACCTAGATATGTCCATGTAGGTACACATCTCTCCAACCATTTAGGGATACATGGAATGTAGGGGCTCTATACGGCGTGCCCATGGAACTCAGGGTCTTGTTTGTGTTTCTTAGTCATGTATGTGTATCCATCCCGTGTTAGAGTATTTTTTTACATTCCATGTTGCTTCACATGGGGTACCACCTATGTCTATGGACATGATCATTTACATCAGTATGTGGCTGGGTTCCTGGCCATGTATTTCTACATGGGGTTCTTACTGTGTGCTTTTCCACATGACTCGACCACCCGAGAAAGGGCTACATGGAATGTAGGAGGGATACACATTGTTCCATCCTTATAAATCTACAAAACCCTATCCCCTATAATATATGGTCTACACGCCATGTGTTCATTATGATACCTGGTGTGTAGTTTTTTTTTCATAAAAATACATATTTTCATCCCATGCTCCAAATCTGAATTCTCTACTTTGAATCAGGACTTGCCTTCATCTTAAAATAGTGTATCTAATATTGAATCATCATTTTCAGACATCAAGTGGTTGGAAATCAGTTTCATCAACCTGTGGGGGTGTATTGTATACACCAAATTCCTCAGGTTCTTTTTCCATTGAATATTTGAATTCAGATTGTCCAAATGATCCCCACAAAACTACAATCTATATGAAATCATCCCTATTTTGTTGATATATCTCTTTCACATGAATTCATCTTGATTTCAGGGTTCCAATAAGGCTAGGTACCATCCAAAAATGTTAAACTAGAACATCAGTATCTAACCAGGGAAGAATGTGAAGAATTTGTGGGATAAAGGCACAATCAACAAGGTTTTATCAATCGTTGGACAATCTATCTTAGCCAAAAAATACAATTTTAGATATTCAAGTCAGAAAACAAGAGTGACCAGTTGAATTTGAATATGAAGGCACATGAAAAGTCCAAAATTGGTGAATATTATAAAAGGGATGATCCTAATAAATCAATTTAATCCAAAGGATGTAATCCACAGTTTGAAAAGTCCTACCCAGTGATTGTATTTTTCATTGTTGAATAATGCTATCACCAAAAAATGGAACAAGTCATTGCATTCGCTGCACTCTGATCTTCTCCGATCTAGAGATTCTTCATTATTGGATGTTGATTTTCTAATGGAAATAGGACAACACTCTGGAATCCGCCTAGGGTTTACGAGGATAACCCTGGGAAAATCACCATAGAAACATACTTATAGATGAAATATATTGTGTTATTTTAATAAATTAAATAAATTAATAATTTACTGAATCCAATAAATGCACCGCCAATGGATGACTTATCTAAATGCCCAGTGTAGACCCATTTTAGTTCATGCCTAGGGTAAAAATCTCATTTGAGACTCAACCGTGGTATATGATTTCGGACTCGAGCTTCCATTTAAGATTTATACCATTTTACATAAGAAACTACATTTGGGTAATATAAAATATTTTTAATATTTTTATAAAATTAATTCTGAGAACACCTGGACTCAGAATCCCATGTCCTATTAGTAGATAACTCCGAAAATATATGTAGAAATATTTAAAAGTCTTAAAAAGAAAAAACTAGGTCTCTAAATCATTCACTCATTTAAGATTTTGATCCCTGAACATCAAAACAAAAAAAAACTTAGGATAGAGAGCCCTTATTTGTCTAACCCACTCTTAGGAGCTCCCTTGCATGGTCCCATGATGCCACAACACATGATACAAGGGGGTGTTCCATCCACACAGGGTCCTCTCTTATCTATCCTCGATCACCACCAGGTGATCCACAAAAGTGGATCCGTCCTCGATGCCCATCTCACCATACTTGATGATGTGCATGGGGTTATGCACATACCTCCTCAGTTGTGACATGTAGAAGATTTGTTGCACCCTCTTTATCTATGGAGAGTAGAGTGAGGTGTTAAGAAACCTCTATAACCCTCCACACAATCTCGAATGAACCAATAAACCTTAGGGATAACTTGACTTCCCAGTTGAACCTCCACAATCCTCATCGTGGGGAGACTCTCAAGAAAAAATGGTCTCCCTGCTATAACTCTTAGGGCCTATAATGACAATATGAATAATATTTCTGCCTACTATAGGCCATTCTCATCTTCTCATGAATGATATCGACGTTTTCCATCATCGCCTGCACCAACTATGGACCCACAAGTGATGTATCTCCAATCTCTATCTAGAAAAAGGTTAACCTGTAGGGTCTCCTATACAGAGACTTGAAAGGTTCCATGATGATAGTATAGTGGTAGCTATTAGTATAAGAAAACTCTACCAAGGGAAAGTGATCCTCCTATATCCAGTCGAAGTCTAACACGCAATTCCTCAACATATCCTCCAACACCTAGATAGTGTGCTCGGTCTTCCCATCTGAATGGGGGTGAAAGACTATACCCATCCTCATATGGGTCCCAAATTCCTCCTATAGGCCTCTCCACAATCATGAAATAAACCAAATCTCACAGGTAGAGAAAATCATCAAGGGAACCCCGGTAAGGTGAATAATCTCCCATACATACATTTTTACCAACCTTTTCAACAAACTATTCTCTCTAATAGCAAGGAAGTGTTATGAGTTCACGAGTCATTCAACTATTTCCCATATGGTATCATGGCCTTTATCTGTGCATGAAATCCCTATCACAATGTTTATGGATTTTATATCCCATTTCCACTCCGAGATCTCAAGGGGAAGAAACAAACCATCCAGAACCTGGCACTCAACTTTCACCTACTGACAGGTGAGGCACTGAGAGAGAAAATCAACCATGATACATCTCACACCAGAATACCAAAACTACCACTGATGGTATCTATATATCTTCCCCACACCGGGATTTATAGTTATGGGAGAAGTGTAAAAATCCCTCATCACCTCCTCCTGTATAATGATTGGGACCACCATCCATACCAGGAAAAGGATGACATGATTAAATCCTTTAGAATATCTATATGAAAAATATCCTATGGTTATCAAGCCACAAAAGACCTCATAGTCGATGTATCTCAGTTGGGACACTATCACACTTGAGAAGTGGAGGATTCGACACTATCAACTAAAGAAAAGTTGCATCCACATGCTCTACCAAGGTTAGCTGAAAGTAAGTCAACTACTCATAAGCCTCATGCACCAAGCAAGCATGTTACTTTCTACTAAGGTAATATAATACTATTTTCCCATTCTTTGGAGTATAGACTGTCTCGAATTCATAGTCCTTCAGGAAATCCAACCAGCATTGTTTTATCTAGTTCATGTCTCTCTATGTGAATACATACCTGGGACTCTGATTATATTATTAAACCATAAAGATATCTCTTAAAAGATAGTACCTACACATCCTTAGGGAAAATACTACTGATTCTAGTTTAACCACTAGAAATTTTAGTTTTTGGATGAACCTAAAGACACAATCCACCGACTATAGACAATCCTATGCTGCTTGGGTGTCTAGATCATCACAGAACCTCAGTGGCCTCTAGAAATGGAACTCAAGGAGTGTGCTAATCCTGTATGTATAATTAGACTTATATTATTGAATTATATTCTTCGCAATAGGTGGTGGTTATAATACCTACCCACCTAGAGGAAGAAGCCTGCAGGATGGACTCTGAACTGAGGCCTCATCGCTCATTGGATAATCATCACAATCTCGAACTGGTATCCTAGTTGGATATCATCATGGTGACATCCTTAAATTTTAATCAATATGCACCACATTCAAAAGATAATATATATATATATAAATGGGTATATGACTCAAGAAGGAAAAAAAGACTCAATCCTATATGATGCATGTATCATTGATCCTTGAAACCAATGTCTCAGTATACTGATTTGACATGTAAAGACCCGTAAATTTCAAGGAATTTTTTTTCTTAATTATCTTTGGAATTTTGCAAGAGTGTAGTTTCTAACGGCACCTGATTCCGAGGCCCGGTGTGCCCGAAATCATTTTCTGAAGTTTGGCTCGGGTACGTTTAGTGAACGGACGAGCGGGTTTTTCAAAATTTTGAACTAGTGCCCGGAATCGAATTCTGAGGGAACCGATGGAATCGCAGCGCCGATACTTGCTTAGAAACGCCTCTTCCGGAGTTGCATTTGCTCGAGTGTGGTTTTTAATTTTCGGTCTTGACGTTAAGAAATAAAATAATTGTACAAAAAACTTTATTTTATTTCACTTAAGCCACTTGGAAGCCACTTGAAGCCACTTAAAGCGGCATAAGCTCAGTTGATGCGGATAGGGTGCTATCCAGAAATATCCTACCATCTTGGTAGGATATTTGTGAGGTGGGGCCCGCATGAGCCCACTGTTTCTTTCCGCTAAGTAACGCACCCGCGAAAACCCATCATTATGAAAGTCAACTGACGTGTTTTCTTAAATTCTTAACGCACCATTTAATTGGGCAGTTTTATTCATTGATTTAAATGGGCGGTTTATTCGTTGAATTAAATGGGCGGTTTATTCATTGAAATTAATTCTATGAATTAATTTCATTCGTTTCTTAACAAGTTTTTGTTTTGTTGGCATGTTAATAAAATAAGGCCAACACACCCTCCTTTTGAAATGTTGTGTTAAACCTTTGAAGAACCTCTATGAATTCTTCATCCTCCTTTGCGAAGAACGCGAAGAACGCGAAGAACGCGAAGAACGCCGGCCTCCGACGAAGAACGCCGAACCTGCGGAAATCGACGACGCGACGCCGTGTGATACGACACCAATGTTTCCTCTTCTGCAACGTTCTTCGGCAACGTTCCTTCCTTCGCGACAAAAAATCTTCGATCATCCGTATAGGTGAGAGTTTTCTATTCTTTAAATTCCTTTGTGGTTTTTAACTCAAGATGGATTTAATTATAAAAATTAAATCTGTTGTTCTTGAAACTCGGAGTTCGTCGACGCGCACCGTATTCCGCGACGACGCGATGCCCTTCCGCGAAGACGCGACGCCCTTCTGCGATGACGCGACGCCTTCCGCAATGCGACGATCGCCTCCATCCGTGGCGATCAATTCTGCGAAGAACACGCGTGCGACACTTGACGAGGTAGGGGTTTATTTGAATGTTTTATTTTTTTCCCGTGATCGTTTCTTTTAAAAATAAAGAACCCGGTTTCATAAGAACAATTTTAATTTATTAAAATTGTTGTTTGATGTGTTGAATAATTCTCCCGACTGTTATTATCTAACACGGAGGGTGCGGGCCAAATGAACACGGCCCGACAACCCTCCGTCATTCTACGTTGTTGTGCAGATTTGGCGGGCGACGACAAAACGTGACACAAGGGCGTTTTGATGATCCCATAGTGAAGAACGAAACCCGGGAGGAACAGCAGCGCAGACGGGATGGAAAACGGACCACCGGAGCAACTCCGGTGGCCCGCAGAAGTCTCCGGCGGCCGGAGGCGGCGGCCAGCGGACCCGCGGCCGCGCGGGTCCGGCTCGCCCGCACGGGACGCGGCAGAAGCCGCATCCGCTGTTGTCCAGCGCGGCCCTCAAGGGCCGCGGCTTCCTCAACCCGCGGGGGCAGCGCCCCGCGGCTGCCACGCTCGGCCGCTCGGCCGAGCCAAGCCAGGCCGGTCCGACCGGCCGGGCCGCGCCCTGGCCGGACTAGACCGGGTCCAGCCGGGTCGGACCGAGTCGGGTCCACCCGGTTCGGCCGACCCGGGGGGGGGGGGGGGGTCGGGCCAGGTCGGCCCGGGCCCAGACCCCCGTCTTCGGACCTTTTTCGGGTTTTTGCCCGTAACACGAGCTACGAGCCTCCGAAGGACGTGCCGTCAGCGGAAACACGATCCTTGGATCGAGACGGTCGTTTCGGTATATCGCACTCAAGGTTTCAGAATAATTTGGGTTTGGCTAGGTTGGTTTGTACACGAAACCAACCGGGCCATCAGAGCGGAAATGCTCATATCTTGAGCTACGGACGTCCAATTGACATGCCGTCGACTTCGTTGAATTCCTCTAAGTGAGACGGATCTTTTGACTCACTCCGTTCGAGGTTTGGACACAGGTGGAGTACGGTCGGGTTGGTTTTTCCTTAAAAACCAACCGGGCCCCTGGGACGAAAAAGCCAATAACTCTCAGACCGGGCGTCCGATTGACACGCCGTCTGCGACGTTGAGTTCCTGTTGACGATACAGAACTTTTGGATACATCAACTTCGGACTTTTTGTTAGTTGATGTATCAGTCTCTCGGCTCGTGGAGCGGACCCTCCCGAACGAGCTTGCTGTGTGCGAGAACCCTAGAGCTGGCTGCGACTGCTACTGCGACGACGACTGTGCAGAGATCCTCAGTGGACTGCGACGACGACTGTGCAGAGATCCTCAGTGGACTGCGATGACTACATCACTTAGCGATCCCTTGTGGGTCAGTGCTACAGGTCCTGTGTGGGCCCGATCCTGTGTGGGTCCGATCCTGTGTGGGTCAGCGCTCAGCGGTTCTGTGTGAGCCAGCGCCTACAGGTCCTGTGTGGGCCCGATCCTGTGTGGGTCATTGTGGGGGTTAGTTACCTATCGATCCTTTGTGGGTCTGATGACTTAGATGGATCAGTGATCATCATTATCTTCATTCGAAGAAGTATACCTGTGTGAGCTGAATCTTGTGTTACTCTCCTTTGTGGATTATGTTGGACTATCCTGTGTGGATTTACGGTTTACTCTCCTTTGTGGATTGTGTTGTGCTATCCTGTGTGGGTATACGTTTTTCTTTCCTGTGTGGACTGGGTTGTGCATGGGCTCGGATGTTGGAGCCGAACGGGGATTGATGACTTAGGTATATGTATGGGCATATACCTAAGCCGTGTCGGATGTTACTTCGTGATTGTATCTTTCCTTTGTGGATTATCCTTTGTGGATTTCAGGAGACCTTCGGGGGTCTCGGGGTCCCTACTGAGTAGCTTATACTCACCCCTGCACGGGCTATGCCCACACTTCGTTGTGTTGGATGCAGACGACGGACATCGCTGATCGTGGTGGAGGCTTGCGGAGCAGGACGGTACCTGGAGGTGGACCATTGGGCGGGACGTATTCGGAGCGGTCAGGTGGACCCGAGGAACAGTGGAGGCTATCTGTACCCACCCTTCAGGTGGGACTTCCAGAGGACAGCTCGACGCTACGACTTTTCTTTTCAGTTGTTGTTTTTCCCCTTTCAGTTGTACTTTACAGTTGGGCTTGTATTTCCGGCCCCTTCTTACTTTTAGCACAGCTTGTTACAGTTTTTACTTAGTGTTTACTTTTCCGCTTGCTTACTCTGTGGTGCTTGTTTACTTTTCAAAGGCAATGCCTTACCTTTTTTTTCTGGGATTTACGCCTTGGTGCTAGTCGCCAGCCCCTGGCCTATGGAAGGCGGGCTTGGGGTAGTCACGACATGGGCCCCAAGGACGGGTCGTGACATGACAAGAAGGTAGTCAAGGTCTCAGTGAATGGATACATTGGATGTCTATACAATCATTAGATTCCCTTGTCTGATATCCAAACTCAAGACACATTCGCATCAGTTCCCTAATACCAACCAAATCCTTATAAGGGGACTACTCAAAAAATTTCCCAAGGATCAAACCAAGATTTCATACCAAGATTTCATGACCCAAACCTAACTGGTGCTCAATCCAAAACTACCCCAAGCCCGCTTTCATTGAACAAGGGCTGGTGACTAGTGGTGAAGGAGTAGATAACATGGTAAGGCCTTTTCCTAAGTACCTATATCCACACACATATCCATATTGATGAAGAAGTACAGAATTATAATAGTAAAAGATTCAAAATACAAGGGGAACAACCATGCATGTAAAACCTCTAGACAGTACAAGAGTACAACATTGTAAATTGAAAGTAAAAGGGAAAAAATACATGCCCCATTTAAAAGATGTCCCAACCTGAAAAAACATGAATGTAAAATAGTGGGATATCCTATCTCCTGGTCTTTAAGATGAGACCACCGTACGCTATCCAATTTACCAAGTATCCCTAAGATCCCCTGTATTCACTACTGACCTATCCATCATCTGTATAAGACTTGACATGTGTGGGAAAATCCCATATACGGGTGAGTATATATATACCCAGTAGGACTCCCCAAAAGTTGAAGGGGTATTAGAGAGAAATACAATCGGAATAGAAAGATAGTAGATAGTAATGAGTGAATAGGATACGACTCAATCCAAAGAAAGATAAGAAGTAACCCCATCCAAACATAAGGGGATCAACACAGTGCCTAGATGAACTACACATTAAGTCTTTTCCACCCATATTAGAAGACAAACCTCATCACAGCATGATAATATAAACATTTAACGCATGTGGAATACCCTATGAGTCTTCACAACCCATTGTAGGAGAGTAACCAAATTCTATGGCATGGATATATATACTCAGTAAAAGAATCCAAAATGAGAGATAAAGGGGATCTCCATCTCATTTCTCATCCTAAGAAAAGAGTTTCCAATAGTTCCAAAATTTCAACAATGATTCCTGACATCTTGTGTGGTTGCCCAGTAGAAAACATCAAAGTATATCCATGCCACATCACCGTGTTTCACAATCGAGGGGCCAAAATATCTAGGTAGAGAACAGATGCCCTTGTATAATAGGGGGGGGGGGGGGGTCCACTCAATGGATAGATAAAGGACCGATAGTCCATTCCAATAGGATATTTAAACTCTAAAAATCGATAAAGGACCCACAAACCCACCCAGTAGGAGGGTTCCACTCTAATGGTAGAGGACCCATGCCCTAACTTCATATGGAGGTTCCACTCTAGTGGTAGATGAACCATTACCTGAATCCATTGGATGTTAACACTCTAGTAATTGATATAGTACCCATGACTAGACCAACTATAGGGTTATAATATGAAATATAGAGGACTCGTACCTTTCCATAGTAGGAGGGTTCCACTCAGATAGTTTGGTAAAGGAACCATGCCCTATTTTAATAGGATGGTTTCACTCTCTGATGCTATATAACCCATGACCTGACTTCGTAAGAGGGTTCCTATCTCTGATAGTCAATAGAGGACCCATTATAATACCAGATCATGGGTTTCACACTGATGGATGATAGAGGACTCATGAAAATCCTAGGTGGAGTGTTCCACACTGATGACTGATAGAGGACCCATGCCCAACCTAGTTAAAGGGTTCCACTCTATAATGCTAGAGGACCCATTCCCAGCCCAGTTGGAGGGTTCCACTCTGATGGATGACAGAGAACCCATGACCAGCCCAGTTGTTGGGATCCACTCTGATGGATGATATATAACCCATGACTAAACTAGCTGGAGGGTTCTACTCTAAAATATAGAGGACCGATTCCCTTTCTTAGTAGAAGGGTTCCATTCTGAAATCCTTTGGTTATCCTACTTGATCACTACCATTATTGAGAATCCCCAAAATAATATCCAAGCCCAAAACATCTCGTATCGTATATAAAAATCCACAATAGATTGAACCATCATGTTATACACAAAACAACACTTAGTGTAGTCTACTCATGTTCCAAAATCCAAGTCTAAATGACGGAGATACAAGAGTTTGAAATTTCCACAAAAGGAACCAAGGGGTACACAACATGTGAGGGGACCCACAAGGCATGGGGTCCCACTCCATCACTTGGACGTGTCCCTAGATGTACACAGATCTACAACCATGTAGGGATACATAGTGTGTAGGGGCACTACATATAATTCCCATGTCACATGAGGTCTTTCCCATGTTCCTTGAACATGTGCGTGTATCCATCCCATGTATGTGTACTTTTTTACATGGCATGTCTCTTCACATGGGGTGCTTCCCATGTTCTTCGATACACAACTCTGTATTTCCAGATGGGGTCCTTCCCATGTGCTCCACCACATGGTTTGACCAAATTGGAAAGGGTTACACGATGTGTAGAAGGGCTATACATCATGTCATACTTATTAAACTCTAAAACCCTAGTCGCCATAGCCTAAGGGCTGAACTCCATGTGTTCATAATAATACATGGTATGCAGTCATGTTTTTCATATAAATCTAGATATGCATACCAAGCTCCAATTCCGACTTCTCCACTTCAAATTCATCCTAATATTTGTTTGAAAATGGTGGATCTAGTACCAATTCATCATTTCCAGCCATCTGGTGGCCAAAAATCAGTTCTGATGACTTGTGGGGGTTCACCATATGAACCATATGCCTTAGGTTCTTCCACCATGGAAGATTTTAATTTTGATCATCCAAACAACCACCCAAAACCCACAATCTATCCAAAATCATCCCTAGTTTATTGATCTCTATATTACACAAAAATTTGTTGTGATTCCAGTGGTCCAACCAGGCTCAGAACTGCCGGGTAGTGTCGAATTGAGACCGAAGGGTCCAATCAATGAAGAATGAGAAGAATGTTTTAGGAGAGAGGCATAATAAACAAAGGTTTATCAATCATTGGCCTAGTTTTGTTGGTGAAAAAAAATAATTTGGGAAATCCAGGTTAGAAAAAAAGAATGAACAATTTAATTTCATTACACGGGTGCATGCAATGGACGTAATTGGAATAGATCATAAAAGGGATGATCATGATCAATCAATTTAATAAAAAAGGTCATAATACACACTATGACGAGTCTTACCTTGAGATTGGATTTTTTGTCTTTGATGAGTGCACTCACAAATGAATGGAAGAAGTTGTTGCATTCAATTTTCTTCGATCATCTCTGATCCATAGATTCGTTGTTGTCAGATGTCGATTCACTAATGGAAGGAGGAATAATGCTATTAAATATTCATAGGGTTTATGCATATAACCCTAGGAAAGTCTCCATTATAGCGTACTTATAGATGCAATCCATTTAATTATTTTAATAATTAATTAAATTAAAAATTTAATTAATCCAATAAATGTACCTCTAACTTCAAACTTATATGAACACCCCACGCTAGCCAATTTTAGGTTACAAATAGGGTAAAAATTACATTCCAAACTTAAACATGGTCTTAGATTTCTGACCTGAGCTTCTGTTTAAGAGTTATCCCATTTTATTTAAGAAACTACTTGAACATTATATAAAATATATTTAATATTTTTATAAAATTAATTCTGGGTTCACTGGGCCTTAGAATCATAGGAAGTATCAGTTCCTAGCTCTAAAAATATATGTAGAAAAATTTCAAATTCATACATGGAATAAACTGGGTCTCTACACTAAGTACTCTGATGCCTTGTCCAATAACTAAGTATAAGATCTCATACTGAGATTATCTACAACCATGCTTCCCTTACAAGGAGTAAAAACTATCTCAAAACCATAGTCCTAGAGGAACTATTGCCACCACCTCTATGTCAAGTTAAGATCCTTCTAGTAGAAGATATATTTTAGAATCTTGTGGTTAGAGTAGACAATAAACTTATCACTCATATGGTAATGTCATCACACATTCAGTGAAAAGACTACTACTGCCAACTCAAGATTGTGTGTCATGTAGTTCTTCACATGTTGTCTCAACTTCACGAACCCATATAAAATCACCACTCGCCTCTACATCATAACACAACCAAGCTTGGTCCATGAACCATTGTAGAAAATTATGTACTCGATACCATCCTCCGAAAATATCAAGACGAGGGAACTTTTCAACCTCTTCCACAACTCCAAAAAACCCTACTGGAACCTTTCCATCCACACAAAAGGCTACCCCTTCAAGGTCCAAGAAGTTAAAGGTGTTGATATGCTAGATAAATTGGGGAAAAATCTCATGTTGTATCCTACCAACTAAAGGAAAATATTCACCTTCATCATGCTCTTGGGTGACTCCCAATGTGACACCGCCTCAACATTTGTCGTGGTACACTAATACAAAATAATCCAAGATAACATGTCATTGAAAGTGGGCCTCTTGAATCAATACTTAAAAAATTAAGATATTCCCAAAAAGGTGGTTCACTTTGAGTGTGTCTAGAACCATCCTCAAGTGTCTGTTGTTCTTCTCCTTTGATGCTGAGTACAAAAGGATACCATCAATAAAGACCACCAAAAAACTGGTTTAGTATAAGATAAAATATATAATCCATGATACCATGAACACTTTTGGGGATTTATTCACTCTAAAGAGTATCACCATGTACTCATAGTGACCATATAAACATATGAATTCCATCTTTGATATATCCTCTTCCTGTACTCAAAACAGGTGATAGCCTGATCTGAGGTCAATATTTGATAACCATTATGCTCCTATCAACTAATAAAATAGGTCATAGATCCTTGGTAGTGGATACTTATTCTTCATGGTCACCTGGTTCAAGTTCCAATAATCCATGTACAACCTCAAGATCATGTCTGCCTTCTTGCAGAACAGCACCGGGGCTTCCCAGGGGGAAACAATGGTTCTCACTAGGCCCTTTTCCTAAAACTCATCCAACTACAAACTTATCACATGAACCTCTACATGATCCATAAAATATGTTGATATAGATTTTGAGGTTATCCTTGGGTGTAATTCAATTCCAATGTCTATCTCTCAATGGGGAGGTAATCCTGACACATCCTTAGAAAAGGTATCCTTGTACTCACCCACCACATCAGAAAACTGATAGCCCATGACATCCAATACTTCAAGATTCATTCTAACCAACTGGTGAGTAATTGGATGCACACTCCTATATATGAGTCCATCCTGCACCACCTAGTTATCCTTCTCACCTATGAAGGAAAACCTTCTCCCATCAAAACTTATTCACCATATCCTCCATCTAAAATAGTCAATCTATGCATGAATAGTGTATAGCCCGACCATGCCTTAGATGAATTCATAAGGACTCATCACTTCCATAAATAGATCCCATGATAAACTCGCTCCTACAAGCATCATATAACACTCTTGGTAAAAGTGTGTGATCATCAATACATATTCGAAAATAGTCTCCAAGTGTAAGGGTTGAGCCAAGGGCTTAACCAGAACCTCTAGGTCTCAAGATAAGGATGTGGAATGAAATTATTAGATCACACCCGTGTCCATAAAAACAATAGATAAGGTATTAAATACATAAATAGTACCTATAATTATCCCTGAAGCCTCTAGATCATAGGCATCTATGACCTATAGTTTCCCTCTCCACTATTAAACTGCTCCCTAAGCCTGGTGAGGACCACTTAGGGGTGGTGGTGGAAATAAGTCAAACTATTTTCCACCTCTAGATTCTCTCCCCACTCCTCTTCTATGTCCTCCACCATGTGGAACTCCCTTCTCTTATCACTGCTTTTTTCTAGGTACCCCATCCACTATCTCTCGGTCAGCTATACAACAGGTCATAAAATCCCACGTAATATTTCCTCGATCATCATTAGAGTAAAAGTGTCTCTCCCTAGGATAACTAGAACCATCCTAAGAGACCTGAACCACATAACCTCATTCCATAGAATTCCTCTAAAAACATATTTCATGTCCATATCCCTATGTCTTCCATAAGATAATTGCTTCCAATTTCTCATCCCTAGTGTTCCCACTACTGGAACCTATTGTTAGTATATACTCATCCAAAGATATATCTATCAACAAAGCACACTATAACACCCCTGTATAGGTAGGAATGCATAGAGGCATAACAATAGCCTAAATTTCTCTATATATAACTCAATCAAAGGTCCAAACCCGCATGAATGGATCCAAAACCATATCCATAGAGTATCTTGATAGTTTGGAAAACCGCGATGAATACTCAACCATAATCATAATGACCTTTTATAGTTAAAAAAGCTCTTGGATGTGAATTTCTCGCATTATAGTTGGAAAATACTACTCCTTGAAGAGATAATCAAACTCTATCCATGAAAGTGCCACCTCATCATATTATAGAACCACAATGCTTCACCAAAACCCCATAGAACCATGAAGAAGGCTTGCTTCTAGGACCACCATCTGGTCTGAAAGTGTCCTGACAAGATGAAAGAATCACATAAATAACTCGATCCAATCCTCAACTTCCAATAGGTATGGATATACCCTAAATTTGTGGGTTTTATGATGATGGAATGCATGTAGTGTGATCATCCTATGCACATCATCCACTAGTACTGTGGGTCCCATCTGTCACTCAATAGTTAGAGGTATGCCTAGAAAACCACCTGGACACCCTAACTTCAAAAAATCCCCCAATATTGAAGCCTTTTCACTAAGTGTATCATCCATACAATACTACCACTGAATCTTTATTTTAAATCTTTATAGAGGAATCCTAAAATAAACAAGATATAGAATAGTCAATGAGTATATCTAGGGAGCTGACCCAAGAAGGACATGGAACAAAACCCATTTTTATATGATTCATGTAATAATATTTTACCTATAACCTATTTCAGCAAGTACCTAATTGAAAGTCAAGTAGTCAGAGTCCTGGTCATTGGATACGTCGACCTTTCCACCAACACTAAATTCCATATCTTGAAAGAAGAACTCTAAACACATAACACTATTTTCCATAAAATACAAACCAATATCATATCTAAGTAAAACTCCAAACTTCCGTCCTTTCATGGAAGACCAACTTTGGTACCACTCTATCACTTTCTGAGGCATCAAGGAAAGCTTGGATAATTATAATTCATGTCTAATTACCCTAGGCCTGCCTCCAATAGGCTAGGGGCTGGTGACTAGCACTGAGTAGTCCCAAAAATCCCATTGGATGACTTTTCCTAAGTTACCTGTATGCACACACACACACACCCACATCTTCAGGCCCATACAATGATAAAATGTAAAAAACCCAACACTAATTCATGCATATATATAAATCCCACAATCAGAGTATGATAATGATATTGGAAATTATAAAGGGACAAATTCAGGCCCACCAAAAACTGTAAAGAAGTCCAACCAGCTAGTAAGAGGGGAATACTATCAAATGTTACTCTTGGAACTAACCATGATCCATATAGCACAATATTAGATCTATCTGATCCAAGTCCATCAATAACCCCATAGAATGTATGATCTTATACATAAGGCATGAGAAGTGAAGATAGAGCCTAGTTAGAAGTGAGTAAAAAATACCCAGTATGACACCTCAAAAATACTAAACATAAAGAATTATGTGTGGTCATCTCATCACAAGATATGTGAATTATAATATGAGATATAAAATAAAACATCTGGATATAATCAAGGTAGACAATAAGTCTCAAGGTAAGGTCACAACCTCATTCATATCCTAAGATTACTCTCAAGAGTCCATGACCACACTCTCCTGAGAGAACTCATTCTATGAGCCTAATAGAAATGACGACGTCTATCCAAGATGTCATTATTATTGGGTATTTTCATAAATAAGTACATGTTGGAATTCTTAAGAGATAAATATATAGATGGGGGTCACACCTAGGTCCATGGGGTATACCGACATCCCAATATAGATGAACCCTCTAAGTATGGGATCAACACCCTTGTATAGTTGTTCACATCGATTATGAGAACCCCATCAAGGGGAAAAGATGATAGGGGATCCTATACAAGGCCTCTATGTTTGTGTGGGGGGTGGGGGTGGGGGGTTCCTACAATTCTATCCAAAACTTATCCCTTAGAGAGGATGAAAATCCTATTCTTAGGACGTAATGTTGTACTATAGCCTCACAAGGATTGATTGAAAGAACACAGCCATAAGTAAACTAGTACATGATAAGGGGAACAAGGGCCTTAGTACTCCCAAGAAAAATTTCATGTAATGTACTAGTAGTACACAATGTGTCTTCCTAGTCTTAGGTTTTCCTGTGTGCTCCATGCAGTGCACGTGTACCTAGGTTTGTGCCCATGATTCTGTATACCACTAACTATTTTCGAGTACCGGGTTGTGCCCGTTTACTCTTCCCATGCCCATGTACTTATCTATAACCGTTGCTGTGTATCCTCCATGATATATTCCAATTGTCCATCCAAGGGTCACATGGTGTCTGGTAGGGACCACATGATGTGTGATCCTTATTTTTTTGTGGAAACCCTAGCATTATAACCATGTCCACATATGATGTGTGTTCTTAGGATACAATACATGTAACAGAGGATTTATAGAACCTCATGGGTTCCTTCATGTGTCTTCTCCCACACCAACATCCTTTGATCCAGCTGTCATTCTTGCTATTGAACATGGATTTGGTCTGGCCGAGGCTTTCCATATCTACTAGTTGGAATCTGGCTATTTGATTCACCCAAGAAATGGACAAGTATTTACATCCCCTTAATGAGTGCCAAACATCACTTGTATAACTATGATCTACTATGATACTTCATCATTTATATCACATATTCATCTCATCTTCAATCTAAACCCAGATCCACAATATCATTTCATTATGCTTAATAACGGGTGCACAAGGATTGATTTATGGTTATTTATCAAACCACTTGATAAAATGAATACCAGTTATGAATACTCAAAGAACAGTGGGAGAAAATCACAAAAAAAATGTGAGGAACACACCTAAACTATCATTCAGATAATCCGTGATTCCTTTCTGTTAAAATGGTGAATGAATATCCAAAATAAACAAATAAATAATTTCTCCCAAATCCTATAAAATAAACTCACACCTGAAAAAGGGTTGAACTACAAATTAATCAGTTAGTGGATTCAATTCTTGATCATAATGGGATAAATAAAATGGGGTAAATACACAAAAAAACATCCTACCTAGAGTTTGGATAAATCTCTAATTAAGAAAAAGTCTACACTGATGTCTTTTGTGAGATCCATAAACTCTGTTGGTGTAAACGATCTATATTCTACTGATCCAGTCTTATGATCCGATGTCGTTCACCATAATATCTCCAATTGATCCTTTCTTGGTCTTTGTGGTTATGCGACTAACCCTAAGACTCACCCATAATGGGGTATTTATAGGGGAGTAATTGAGGTCACTCTATTAATGAGATGAAATAAATTTAATAATTTATTTATTTATTTTTGGTACCTGTGAAAACTTTTTCACAAAAAAATAATGTCGATAAAGGTTATGTCCTGTCTAGGGTAAAACCCACACTATAATCTCAATGTTTTCCTTAGACTTATGATACAAGACTCAGTTCGGGTGTTATTACATTCTTTTCAGGAAAAATGTACATGTGTGATGTTAGTATATTTAATATTTTTCAAATATCAATTCTAGGATCACCAAGACATGGAATCTCATGTCATATCATTACTTGGATCCAAAAATATTACTAGGCATATTTCACATTTTTACATGGGAAGAACTTAGAGATTATATGAATAGATTCAAAAATAAAGGTGTTTTATTTGGAAATGGTTCTGGATTGAAAATATTAATGCTCAATTGGTACTTTGGGATGTTGTTGGAAATTAGATTATAAATCACATAATGTGTAGGCCCATTTGGACCTTTAAAAAGGTTATTGTGTATGGAGGGAACCCCTATGATTGTCCTCTATTGGAGATGGTCTTCGCATAAATAGTTTTAAAAAGTGTTAAAGGCATGCATGGTGGCACCTTTAGGTTATATTTAATTCCAATCATGTGATGACATCCTCACATTCCCATTATACCACTATCATGTGATTCCTAGATGTCATCTATAGGGTTGAGTAAATATTACTTTAAATCATGATTAAATGGATTAGAACCCCCTAGATAGAGGATAGTACATGTGAAATTTTCCATTGGTGAGGCTAGTTTAGAGCAGGTAGGTTGGTTATTGACTATCAAGATACACCATATTTCGACATGTGGGTTTGAACTGAGTACATATAGGGATTACTTCAAGATATTTTTAGTAAATTCCCATGTTTTATTATCTATATGTTCCTATTTTATATAGTAGAAATTTTGTTACTTATTCTACTTATATCTGCCTTCTTGAACTTGTTTTATTACATTGTTTCGTTATTTATTTGATGTACACTACTATCCACACTTGGGTTTATTTCCTTATTTATTATGAATTATCTATCTTGTATTATTTACATATGATTGGTTTTTAAACTAGGTTTTAAATGGGAATTTTTTAAAAAAAATTTAAGCCTTACTTTTTTTTCCAGAAGGGGTTTTTTCTAGAAATATCTCTTTAGTTATTTAAATAAGAAATCCCTATTTTCTATCTATATTTTCAAACTAGCATTTATATACTATTTAGGAAAATAAATGTATGTATTATGTGGTAATTACCTACTAAGATATTTTATGATCACACCCTACTTATGACTCTTGGTGTTGGTAGACCAGAGTTGTCTTGCAGGTTCAAGTTCTAGATTAGGTTATTGTTGAGACTTTCCCTAGTGTGGGTCAGTCTTGTTGATGGTGGTGACAAAGAGGTTACAAGGAGGTATGTCTAGTTTTTTTGTTTAGTTCCTCCACCTATATTTATTTTATTCTTATTATTCTTGTTTATTTATCTATTTTTATGTGATAAATAATTCCCAATTGAGTATATTTGATGCCAAACACTAGTTTCCAGCCCAAGAGGATTGAGAATGCCTCTCAGACCTTATTGAAAGATGGATCTGGTTAATGATTAAGGGTTTTCTTAAGTTGGTTCTTGATATTTGAATACTTATAATGAATTAAGTAGTTTCATATATTATTGGAAATGTTTTCATTTGATACAAATAACATTGAATTTATCAGTTTTTGTTTGGCCCTAATTCTCTAAATCTCTAAAACTAAAAAGATACTATTAATGAAAGTGATCTAATAATAATTTTTGATTGTGTGATGAAGTATGTTTATATATAAGCTTTTAAGGTGTTATCAATGAGAATATGAAAAGTATATATTTATAATAAATGGATCTAAGAGTGTGGTCCAGAGGCATCCCACTTTTCACTTTCATAAAACTCACAAATTTCATTAAACTTGCCAAGATTTCAAAAAACTCCCTTGGCGAGACTGAATCAAGTTACTTTATTTGTGTAACTTATGTTTGTGCTAAGAATATGTATAATAAAATTATTTATGTAGTTATTTCATGAATTCAAATCCTTCAGATCTTTATTAAGGACTTCTTACTTCAAATAAGGGGGGTATGAACCTATTTATAATCATTTTTGACCCTTCCTAGAACATCTATGATTTCCATATACTATTCATAAAACACATCATCATAGGTTCATCGAAGTCATCCTTATCAAAAAAAATGGAATCATCTTCCATTTACACAATCTACTGAAAAACATTCCACCTCTATTATTTCTTTTCATATGGAACTCACTACCTTCACACTACTCTATTTACATCATGAAACATTGACATTCAAGAAACATAAAAAATTTCTTAAAACCCATCTATTTACTATATATTAATGGGAAAGCTTGAATATTCACTTTCATGAAACTTCATTAGATTCCAACTACTATTTTGGAAACTTTTATCTTTTCGTGAAAAACCTTTTTTATCCAAAAGTTTAGAAAACACTAGGAAACGTTTCTACTGTATATACAAAACATACTGAACAATTTTAATTCAATCTATAACTTAATGATCCTATTTTTTTTGGATAAATTCAACTTTTATCTTAGTATATACACTTTGATCTTATATAGGTCTCCATCATCACGGATATTTGTCAACATAATTTTTCAAAAAAAAAACAACCAACCCAAAAACACTCACTTGTCACCTAGAAAGATTTTTATAAACCTATTCTGATGGTGGGGAGTACCGTGACTCTGAATCTTCCTATATGAGATAAGGCCTATGGTAGAGAGAACCATAATCTAAATGATGAATTTATTAGTGACACCGTCATGTCTTGGGGTATATGTGAAGAAGTAAGCACCATCTTAGTGTTTCAGTGACGACTATGAGCGGTGGATCAATTATTTATAAATGGCACACCTCATGTTTATAGTTATGAAACAAAGGCACATTCTTTGTTCAAATGTAGAATACAATGATTTGGTTATGAGTTGAACACTGAAATAGGCTGATTATACTGAAGGAAAGGCCACTAAGGCTTTATGAGGAACATAAGTACTATGTCAGGTAAGTTTTAAAACCATGATTCTTTTTGAGCTATAAAATTCTAAAGGAATTTTTATTTCTAAGTTTGGTGGTGGGTTCATTTTGAGAACCAGGATTCAAATATATTTTTTAAGAGATTAAATGTCATGATGATATATTTTTGGATGTATATTATGGTTTGAGAGGTGTTTCAAGTGCTTGAGTGATTGTTAGAGAAAGGCCGATTAGACTTGAAACCCTTTTAGTTGTAGGTGCACCACCATAGAGATAACTTCAATGTGGTAGACCCTGCGGTGAAGGGTGAAATTACCAAATTATTGGACCATTAGAGTATACGATGGCTACTTGGGGGTGGGGTGGGGTGAATTGTTATTTAAAAAAGTTAAAATAACACAAAACACAAAACATCTCAAGTAAAAAAGATCTAACTCATAATACATCTGATGATTAGAGTTTTAAAATAAAATATAGAAACTATTCGATATATCAAATTCATTATTAGTATCACCAACACACTGATAAAAGAGTTTATTATAAAAATAAGTATAAACAAACTCTTTAGTGTAAATGCACATCAAAAAATTAAACTTACAAAAACATGATAACCAAAATCTTATAACAGTAAGAATGACTTAAAAGATTTAATAAAAAGTAATTAAACTCTATAAACTTAAGAGTTAAGGATGTTATTAATCATGAATAATGATATCCATAGTTTCAATAGCTACTTTAAAGGTCTGTCTTTACATACAAAGAAATCCTTCGAAATGATGATCAAAATGTACCTGTCTTCCAACTCCCTAAAATCCCTCAATATAATGATCAGTATGAATCTTTATTCCTATTCTTGGAATCCCTTGATTTAATGGGTCAAATTCACCCATCTTCATATCCTTTCAATCCCTCGATCAATGCCATGATCACACACAATGAATAAGAATAAAATATACTTCATTATTCAACATCATTTTTAGTACCATTATAATGATTAGAATATTTCTATACAATAGATATAGTTATAAATAATATGATTACAAACTTTATTTAGTACAATGTACTATACTTATGAATTTAAATACAATTAACTTAACTAGGGTTATTCCGATTAATCAGAGCTATTATTAGTCCGATGGTTATAACCTTGTTTATTATGATATAAAAAACACTTATTTAACCATTAGTTTGAACAATAGTTGATCTGATATACCAGACGCATAGTCTATCTAATGGATCAAATTTAATAATAAAAGCTTATATTCTTTTTAATTGAGAACCATTTATCTATTTTGTATTAAAGTATATTTTCAACAAAAACATATGAAAACACATGGGGCATGTAATTCTTGGAAAATATATTTTTAAGAAAGTTTTTTTCCAAAACTAAGTAAAGGAAAAGTAGAAAGTAATTCTTTCAACTCAAAAATCTCCCACTTTCTCAAAAGTAGAAAACAAAACACTTAAAAATAAAAAACTAATAACTTTGAAATACTTACAACCATTTTTTACTTTTAATAACTACAAAGATAAAATTCATATATTAACTCCCTCTAAGTTTATTATTTATTTATAGATCTGATGGAATGTATAGATATATCAGATTCTCCCCCTTAATAAAAAATCTCCCTTATATACTTTAATCATTTAGATAATAACTCACACTTAAAAAATCTCCCCTAGAACTATTCCTTCAATTTTTTAAACAATCTATTCCCCTTTGTGAATTAGAAAATAGGATAGTGAAAATATAATATCCTAAAAAGTTTGAAAAAAATTATATACAAACCAATTATTTTTGAATTAACTATTAAAACAAGATATAAAGTGATGAACAATCATCCGAAGATTTTGAAAAAATTTAGACATAAATTTTTGGATAAGAAAGTCGTTTCAACTAATTTCATTCAAACGGTTTAAAATTATATCAAGAGTTCATTTAAAAATAAATAATTATTTATTATATAAATTCTTGATAATTTTCTTCAACTTCTTTACATATTCATTATCCTTCATGACTTTAGAAACTAATGATTCAATAACTGCAATCCTCTCCCCCATAACTGATTTCCTTTGAATCTATGACTTCAGTATTTCAAATTACTCTTCAAAAATAACTATATTTTTGGTTTCCTCTTTAAAATTTAGAAACTATTATTTGATATTATAGATCCTAAAATTTTCCTCTTATAACTTATGACCATTTTCTTTCATAAATATGAATTCCTCAATCCAAGAATTAGATATATCTATGAACTGTTTAATAAATTTTACCCTGTCAGATACATCAGATGAAAACTTTTTAAAAGAATCAGTATACTCAAGTGAAATTTTATTGACTTCAACTATTTGGTCATCACGCCCATTCAAATAATTGCCATCTTTTCTAGACCATCATTCCATATGGTTAAAATTTATCTTGTGATCCTTTGATTTACCCTTTAAGGATTTAATTTATGTATCATTCTGGATGACTATATCAGTAAACATATTTCAAAAATCCTATTTTTCATTCAGAGAGCTTTAAATCTATTTATATCTGGTTTCATTATTTGGTATGTATGGGATTGAATCAATTAAAAGCTTCATATTTTGGTAAATTTAATCAATATTTTTTTACCCTATATGGTCAATGAGTCTGATGAATCTGGTGAATCATCTGAAACATGTGGTCTAGATGGTCTAATGTCTAATTTTTCTTTCTTTTAAACGTTTTATTCTTCTAGAAATTTTATTATATCAAATTATTTATCGAATTAATCATTTTATTATGCTTTTATGTGATAATTATGAGTTTAAAATTCCTCTTTAAATTACAATTTTACCACCTATGAAATCTCTAAAACAGAATTTTTATCCTATTGGGATAGTGATAAAGTTGATGTCAAGGATGAATCTGATGAACTTTTAGTTTCCATTTTTTTCTATTTCTATTTCTTTTTATTTTTCTTCTTCTTCTTCTTCTTCTTTTTCTTCCTTTCCAAGTTCTTGTTCCAACTGCCTCACAGTTCTAAGAACTCATTTACCAATCTTATTATCTTATTTTGGTTTCTTCTTCTCAACTGACTTCTGAATATTTATAGGTGCTGAAACATAAGACAACTTCTCAAATTTTACTTCTTCGTAAATTTATTCTCATTTTCCTTTGGGACCAACTATTGGTACAACTGATGGAACTATTGAAGTTTCTATGAAATCTAAAATGATATCAAGAAAATTATTTTTAGTATGAGGAATGGTTTCAGACCCTTAAGCTGGTTCTATAACTAAAAAGGGAGAGAATGTAATTAGTTTATTTTTATATGATTATTCATCTCCCTTTAACAAAATATCCATCATACTTTCCTCTTCTAATATTTTATTTTGATTATTTATTTTCGTAGCCTCTTTTAGTTCGTCATCATTTTGAATTTTCAAAGTCAAGGACTCAGACTTATCAAAACAAAAAACATGATCACCTTATTCCTTATATGCCTTATTCACTATATGATTCTTTAAATCTTCATCTGACATTTGTTTTGGTTTTTTTTCACTTTAGGGTGTGAGGAATCAGGTTTTCTCCTTTCTTTTTGAACTTATTTCTCTTTTACAGGATCAACTTCGAATGTATCTCTGCCTATTTTATCCAAAAAATTCATTAAGATAGAATAAAAAATAAGTTTCAATAGGGCCATCATCTCTTCACTAATAAGATAAATATTTTCCCTCATAACATACATTTGATTCTTAGTCTAGAACACATCAATGAAATTCACTAACATTTTTTTTATGAGGTGAGGAAACAATCGAATTTTTTATTTCATTGAAGCCTTCTTAATTGATTCAACTGATAGAAAGATAGACTTAATGAAAATGATTTGACTCATGTTAACAAAAATCCTAAGATAAAGATATCAAGAAATGTTAGGGAAACCCTATCACCCCTATTTGGTATTAAGTATCCAAACATCCATAAGGTTACTACCCTTACATCAGGAGTGAGATGTGAAACCTTTTTACTTTTTCAAAATATGTAAACAATGATGCTATAGATTTTTACTTGAAAAAATTTCCAAGCTTCTCTAGAATATTGTGAAAAGGTAGATGTTCTTCTCTTTCTAAGGGTACTTCAGCAATATTAACAACTTTTTGATATGAAAGATTTATTTTTTTTTTCAAAAAATGTAAAAAAAACTTCTTCCTTATTAACTTCTAAAAGAAATTATACTGATTCATAAAACACTCTTACAATCTAAGGATGTTGTTTATCAAAATACTCTTTTTCAACACAAATCATTTACCAGCCTTGAAAAGTAATAATGTTGTTTTAAAAAATAATAAATATTTTTATACTAGGACATTTAGATCAATATTTCTCTTACTACTTCGCATTTCGCAAAATCCTCTACAATTTCTATGTAAATGACTTTGAATCCGTAGCTCAGAGTGAAGGAAATGATTAGATGAATGGAAAAGAAATCATACTAAGATAAAAATTAGTTGGAGACTGTCAAGAATGTAATCTTGAAAATTGATGTGGGAGATAGATTCCCCAATCATATATATAGGCATGAGAGATAAAATTTGAATTATAGAAAATGGAATGGCTAATATTTGAAACCCTTTTACGATCCGGTGATTGAGATTTAATCAAAGAATGATTTAAAAATACTTTTGAACCCTTAATGTTTTTTTTAATAAAACTTCAAATCGTACATTATAATTGTTCAACTACATATTCTTTCAATTTTTTCAAAAAAAATTAAAGAAATATATAACTCAAAAGAAAATATATACCAAAATTGATGAACTAAATTAATGAATAAGTACAAAAATATAAAATATTATAGGAATACCTTTTGGAGTTGAAATGTTTTATCAGTATGACTAACCTTTTCTTCTTAGTTTTTGTAATAAAATTTTATTATGATATATTTTATAATTAATAAATTGTTTAGATAGATTTTGTAAATATTTTTAGTTCTGAAAAATATTTGTATAAAACAATTACACAAAATTTTTTTAAAAAAAAATTATTCTAATATTTTTTATTAAGGATTTGAATAAATTTTTTTTATAGAACTAAAATATGTAAGAAACAAAAGTTTTATAAAACAAAATGTTTTTAGAAAACTAGATCTTTTAGAAAAATAAAAAATATACACTCCCCCTTTGAGAAGTAGTTCATCAATTTAAAGAGATTTTTAAACATTAAGTAGATATAAATAATAATTTGATACTAATCATTCCTAGATTCTATTTAATATATTAAAATATATCACAACAAATGGGTTTAGGAAAAATATTAGAAAGTTATTTTTTCATTCTGATGAATTGTAAAATTATATCTCCTTTTTTTGTGTGATACTGAAGGAAAAAAATTTATTATATGTATGTGCTTAGGAAATTAATATTTTTGAAGGTTTTTTTATTAAGGTAATGGAACATGAGTTGTAGCATAATATCTGAGTTTTAGTAAAACTAATTCCATATTTATTGAGTATCTGTTGTATTCATAACACTTGAGAACAATAACATACAGCTGCCACATATTCAACTTCAGGAGTGGAAAGTAACATTGAGTATTGTTTCTAAAAATAAAAAGAAACTAAAAATTATCTTAAAAAATGACATGTTATAGATGTAATTTTCCTTTACATTCTATATACACCAATGTTGGCATTTGGAAAATATTTTAATTCAAATTCATTTCCAGAAGAGTAAAACAAGCATAAATATATAGTTCCCTTAAGGTAATAAAAAATTATTTTTATAGCTTTAATAAGGGAGTATTTTGGATTGTATTGATATATAGAACATAATAATATTGAAAACATTAAATCCATATGACTTACTATTATGAAAAGTATACTTCTAATCATACATCTAATGGTATTTTGATGAATTGGTTTCTCAGATTCTTCAATGTCGAAATTATTTGAGGTTCTTATAGAAGTACTAATTCTTTTAGTATTTTTATATCCAAATTTCTTAAGATGATATTTTATATACTTATGTGGATATTTAAATTTTCCTTCTAGACTATAATTAATATTTTAAATCTAATGAACTGAACTATAATCGGTCCGATTAATCAAAACTGTTGTCAATCTGATGGTTCAGACTTTGGTTAGTCTGATATATAGAACCCTTATCAACCCATTGTTCAAAATAGTAGTTGATATGGTCTACTAGACTCATATTCAATCCAATCGATTAGATTAAATAGTAAATTTTAATATTAGTTATACTTTAGAACCATTTCTATGATCGATATAAAAATATGTTTGTACAAAAACATACTAAAACAATCATGACATATAAATTTAGTAAAATAGAGTTTTAAATTTTTATTTGTGATTTCCAAAACTAAGGAAAAGAAAATTAGAAATTAAATCTTTCAACTCAACAAAAAGTGGGTGTGGTGCATGATCATTTCAGTTGAGTGTGGCTCCTGGTCATCCCACTACCCTATAACACATGGGGTAGGGGAATTTTCCAAGAAGTGGCACCAAAGGGAACCACTTATAGGAAACAAACAAGGTGAAAATTTTATCCTATGTGGAATTTCAACCTTGTTGGGCATGGTGCCTTGGTGGTGGCCTAGTAGAAAACAATAAGAGATAGGGTGATACAACATGGTGTTAGGAATTTTGGCTTATGAGCTTGGGTGTGTTGCTTGTGAGAAACGAAGAGCAAGGGTGAGGGCCAGACCATTTTGTGAGGCATGTTGAGGCTCCTTTGGGGATACTGGTTGGCACACCATGGTGTGGTGTAAGACTTTATAGATTCCATTTTATAGCCTAATATATTTTTAAAGTGGGGGGAAACCCCATTTTACCCCTTTGATTATTTATGGTCTTAGACCCTTTTATCTTCCTTTTTATGCATGCTAGAGTCGATCACCCTCCTTAATCTTCCTCTTCAATTCACCGTAAATTTGGGGTGGGTTTGGATGTGATTTTGGTTGTGATCCAAGGTGAGATCCCACTATATTTCATTCTAGTTATTAATTAGTTCCTCTTTAATTTCAATTAACCCAGTTAGGGTTTATAGTTGATTTCAATCAAAGCAAAGTGAAAATCATCTGATATGATGGGGTATTTTCATGTGATGGATAAATGATGTCATGATAAGGTGAAAACATGTCATTGTAATCTATTTATTCAAATTTACACCACCTCATGAATTTATTTTAGTGTTTTGATTAAATTGTATTATTTTGGATATTGATCAAGTTCTTTGTTAGTGATTTTGACTAGTGATATACCAGGAGTACATTGTGGACCTTCTACGAGTATTTGGTTATGATTTTGGTATGACATGGTCACTCAGTGAGTAATTAAAATTTTATTCCATACCACCATGAAATGTAAAAATTAATTTTATCTGTTTAATTAATTATAATTTGATTAAAATTAATTAAATTGGATGTTGTGTCATGAGTTAGGACCTCATAATGATGGGTGATGAATGATTGGACATGGGAGAGCATGGGAAGGAGTTTCTGAGTAGTAATTCCCAAGGAAATGACTCTGTTATTGAGTTATGTGGTTCTTAATATACTCTACTTTAGAGTTATGATTTATTTATATGGAATGTTATGTGTGCAGTCTCACCACTTTGGGCGATTGATTTATTTAAATTTAATAAATTGTTTAATTTAAAATTTAATGCCTATAGTTGGACTGAAAAAAGTGTCAAGGGACATGATGGACCATCTTTCACTGAATTTACTTCCTCGTCCATAAATTACTAATGCCTTGATTATATTTATGTGCCTTGAGACATGTGGATCCCTTGAGGGGCGTATTCAATTTTTTTATCAGCATAGTGTCCCTTAGTATATATGCCTTATTGAAATATGAGAAAAGGTATGTGATGGGATGAGAATGAGTGGATTGAATAGGTTGTGATGGAACCATGGGATGACTTAGAGCCATTAGTCTAGTACAAAGAACATGGGGGTGAGTGTTTATTTCCCTTAAATATGTAATAATCGGGTAGGGGTGCCTTGGGTAAGATTTGGATAGGTTGTGAGGACTGACCTATGAAGACTTGGGGAGGGTTTTTTTCTTTTGGCTATAATCCTTGGGTGATTAATATTATGATTCTAGTAAGGTTAGGATATTATTATAAGGAATTTGAGGGACATTATTCCCTCTGAGTGATGGGTATTGATCTGAGAGGTGATTATGAGATAGGGGAACTGGCATGGCATTTATTTCATGAAATTTTTAGCATCAATTTTATTATAATAACTATGTATTTAATGATAAAATATGTCATTACTTGGTTAATTATAATATAGAGTTTAATTTTTCATTAAAATATTAAATATTTGAATTTTCTATTTAAATGAAAATTTTTTATTTTTAAATTATCAATTGTTTCATTCTTTGAATTTATATTTATTTTATTTTATTTTTAATTTTCATTTAAAAGATTATTTTTAAGTTTTTATTTTATTTATTTTTGGAAAAAATTCCATCCATTTATTTTAATTTTTTTATAATTAAATTATTTATATTTAAATATAATTTTTTTCTTTTTCTTTAACACTTTTTTTGAAATGATAATATGCTGTCATTGTTTTTTATTTACGGTCAAAGGACTACCATGAGGCGTCATGATAGATGAAGGTACCATAACTATGAATGAAGCTATCACTAGGATTTTCCATCAAACATATGAGGAAATTATTTTAGACATGCCTATTTTTTCATTCTTCCCTAAATGCAAGTGACCATGTCTGAAGACAGGTGTTAAAAAAGAGAATCTCGATCAGATGCGTGTGCATTTTTGGGATAGACCATGTCTTTCAATTAGTTTCCACAAGATGAAACCCAATATTAATAGACCTAAAATAAAATGAATATATGAAGATGATAGAAGTTTGAATATTTAAAGGAAATGATAAGCACAACATTATGAGTAAAAATGTCAATCTCGAAAATTAGATGTGGAGTTGGAAGAGGAAGGGGATATAATATTAAAGAAACTAAACCAGTATTGAGCTCAACCTAGTTGATCTTGATGATTTTTTATGATAAATCCCTAGCTGAGTGGATTATTATATGCACAGAGAATTTGAACTCAATATCATTGTGTTTTAAGGATGAATCAAGATAATATTATATCCACGTTTGATGCCTAACACTGAGATGAGTTTTTTAAGATCATTGAGATCATAGTAAAGCTTGAGAATCCCATTGAATAATCTTAATTCATTAGTGAGGATGTATTTCAAAGGATTAAGTCATTTGTATCCTAGAATGAAGATTCACTAAAGTTCTTGAGCTTGGTCAAAAGATCCAAAAGATTATCATATTTGAGATCTAACCCGATTGATAAATAATTGTGACTTTGAGTTGAGTCGAAGTTCAAGAATTTTCGATCAGTGGTTTTGTGAAGTTTATAAGTAGAGGATGAAGATGATGGGGGCCTCACATATCATGAATACTATAGATTCATGGATATTTATTTGTGCAAACCGGGTGTTCTTTTTAGTTACCTAATTATGTTTAAGACGATTTAATAAGGAGTTCATGTTTTAGTATGATTTGGAAACAAAAGTAAATGATCCCAATCATGTCAAGGCAATTATAAATGTCTAACATTCATGATTTGATAATATTCATTACAGTGCTATGATTTTTTATTAAACTTGAGAATAGAGTTGTTAAGGGTGAGTAAAAAGGAAAATTTGAGTTGATGATAGGTCATGATTAAGTTTAGTGAGACCTAATTATATTAACTAAATGGTATGTCAGGGTCATTTATACCTTTATTTAAGGGTTTCCGTGCGGAAATCTACTTGATTAAAGGCACAACCATACATTTCAAGGTATATATAAAGGTCAGTTAGAGGCTTGTGTAAAGAATATCAAAGATAATAAAAGATATATCAAGCTAGTGTTTTTAATAAGAAGATAAATTCTACTAGATAATCATAAGAAGTGTGAACTGAGATGAAATATACATCTAGATTCTTTTGTTATAGAATGATCGTGTGGATATCACATATGTTAGCAGAGATTCATTTGAGTTACTGGTGAAACATGATCTTATGTGATGGTGTGCCATATGGAAATTCAGAGTAGAAATTTGTGACAAACTAGGATTAAATTTATTAATATATTTTTTTAAAGGAGGACCGATCTATATTCATATTATTAGGAGTACACAGGACATAATAGGGGACTAGAGATCTGAACCATAGGTGAGAGCACTCTAAAAGTAGGAACCAGGGGATTTTATACTTGAGATAATAGGATATATCTTCAAAGAATATTCCTTTTTGTCTCTTCTATTTCTATATTAATACTTTGAGATGTTTAAATATAATAAAATTATTTTTGATTTATTAATCATGTGTACTTAAAATTATTAGTGTATTTATGTGTAATGGATTATTTACTTTATATTTTTTCTCCTTTTTTCACAATTATGTCAATGTGTTTTTAATATTATAGTTCTGCATTACATTCTTAACGAGTATTAACTCTACACCACTCTAATAACTAAAAGGTGATAGTGGTAGACAATTCACTCTTGAAAATTGACCAATGTACTAAAAATTGGAAACAATTAATGTCTCCATTCTGCATTAATGATGAAATTAAAACTTGAGTCTTGATTATTATATCATTACTAAGTAAAGTTCACTGAGCTGGGTTGAACATTAAATGACAACTTGGTGAATCAACACCTCTTCTTATAAGCATTGATATATCTGTGAATGAATTGAGCATGAAAAGGGAATATATTTAAACTAATTTTGTGCTATCCAATTCCCTAACTCAAACACATGTTTAGTTTTCTTAACACATGATGTTGTTCTTTCACCTTTCATCCATTTTTATACCTATCACTCTTTATCATTTAAATATTTTCAATTTCATTTGTTTATTTTTTTTGGTTTCACACCTTTATTTTATCCTTCCCTATGAATATAATAGCCTACTTATCAACTATACTATTTTTAGTAGGAAATAAATAATTAAATTTTACATGAGTTAATGACTTCATGTAATACTTTTTATGCTATTAGTAGAGAGAGAATGTGAAACCAATTAAAAAATAGGAAAAAAAATAAAAAAAATTCAAAGAAAAAATTTTAAAAAATAATAATTACATTAAAATATTTTTATTTTTTCTTTCAAAGAACTACATGTTTCTCTTCACCGCATGTGCTGAAATTTCATTGTTATCATGTGAGTTGTATTCAAACTGTAACTTATAAGACATATCTTAAATATGTAATCTAGAAATAAATATATTTTTCTACTCTTAGAAAAATAAAATAAAAGGATAAGTTAGAAATTCAAGGTGTTTAACATTTAAATCAAAATCAAAATCCACCACAACCGATAACTGAAGTCCCAAAGAGGCCTTGGATTTGGGAGTTTAAGTTAAGTAATGTGTCTAGAAACCCTACATGAAAAATCATTACTACTTAATCTAGGATTTATGAAGTCAAATAGTATCACCCCTCAATGTTATGCTCTTTATTGGTTATCCCAATTTATATTATTTGGAATTCATTAGAGACTTATCTAGAATTTTACAGTAGTTTCTTTTACATGTGTTGAGTAAGGAAGATCTAAGGTTGCGGGTTTTCCCATTTTTTCTGAACAATATGTTTATAATTTGGTTCTAAAACTTATATGATTATATTTTTAACACGTAATAATAGTTTTTTGATTCCCTTTTTACCAAAATTTACACCTAGAATACTGTAACTGAAGTGAGACACAAAATCACTATCTTTGTTCAGGATGTTGGTGAAACTTTTTATAAAACCTGGGATATGTTTGATGATTTAATTTGGTAGTTACTAAAGTAATAACTAGCTATTAATCTTCTTATAAATACTTTCTATAATAGTCTCAAACCTTATCACCAAAATCACATGGATCAATCTTGTGATGGTTATTTCGTAGACATGACCGTTGAAGATATCAATCAAGTCATTGAAAAACATACTTAAAAGTCACAATAAAAGTGTTCTAGGGAAAGAGAAATTCATGGTATTGAAACAATTCCCCAGGAAACAAATATTTTCAATGATAATTCAATGAGGGAATAATGTATTCATTGTGGGATATATGGTTATACAATTATTTTTATCTTAATTTTGATATAACTATTGAAAAAGACGAAATTGATCAATTTTTCTGACTTTAGGGGTAGAAATCAAGGTAATAAGGACCCATTCACTAAAATACACAACCAGGGTAACATAAATCACCTAAAAAAGTCTTATAGATAAAGGGGTGATGAATTAATCTACTGTTTACCATGGGTACATGAAATATCCTTTTAGTCAATTTTAAAACATAGAAAAAACCATTAAACTCATGTTCAAATTTTGTGGGTTTTGTTAAGTAGATTATCTCTAAATAATACTTTCAATAATCTCAAATTGACAATCTATAAACCAATATGATTCAAATAGAAAGAGACTTAGTTGTAAGAAAGAAATAAAAACTACGTAACACAACAAAACCCAATCCGAGATAAAAGGTAATTTTTTTACCAGCATATCATTTTTAAAAACACAATAAAATGTTTAGGTTCATCCTAGTGGATATAATATTAAATATTTTATAGAATATAAAAATATAAATCTGGAAATTTGGACAATAAGGTCTAAAATTAAAAGTTGATGAATCTTTACATTAAAAATATAAACAACAAAGGAGATTAAAATGGGATATAATAAGATAATTACAAAACAAAGTTAGGTTTGAGGAGAAGAAGAGTAATCATATTTTCTTAAAGAATTATTCTCCTCTCTTTCCTTTTCATGATAGAGTACACACGAATAGTGAACACAACTACTTGAAATTTATCTAGATATTTATAATCTTCAGTGGAAATATACCCTCTATGGAAGCATTCAATAAAATCCATCATGTTTAAAATTTCTCAAGATATTTTTAGCCAATAAAAGGGTATGTGGAGAATTTTACACCAATAATCTCACTAAGTATTGAAGTACCTCCCTTTAAAAGTAGTTACCTCCAAAATTGAAAGATCTTAAAAGATTTATTATTATTTTTATAAAAGAATAAAGTGAGGGAATAAATTTTCTTTGTGTCTTAGGGGCTAATATCAATTTGATGTCTTACTCCTTATCTCATAAGCTGGGTCTTAGGGAATTTATAAAAACTTTTATTTCTCTATAGTTGGTTGATAGATCACTTTATTATCCTTACGGAAGAGTAGGTGATATATTAGTTAATGTAGAGAAGTCGACACAACCCAATTATTTTATTATTCTTGAAATAGAGTGTGAGAAGAAAGTTCTTATCATTATTGGGTGACCATTATTAGATACTTTAGGGATGTTATAAATATTTCAAAGGGTAAACATACCCTGAAATCTAGAGAGGATAAATAATACTTTCATGTTTTTAAGGTGTCTCTACTTTTGGTGAGTTTAAATTTCATAGATTTTTCCGTGGAAGTATTTATATATGAGTCTAAGAAGGAAAATAATCACCCTTGTGGTGAAATAATAAAATAATTAGTTGATTGAAATTTTAGTTCTTGTTTTATTGAATTTTAGTCCACACAAGTTATTGAAAGATTAAAGAAAATGGAAAACAAAATTTGGGTATTCATTTATTTTAATCATAAAGTGTTATATCCTAGACAATCCATCTAGTAAATAGTAACACTCAGGCTGCCAGTCCAACCCTTCAGTCTCTTATTTGAGAGTAAATTCCTTTTTTATCTAAATACAAAGTTAGTATAAAAAACCCTTATTACTAAGTATTTCTATAATTTTTATAATATTTAATATTATAATATTTATTGTTTAAAATTATTTGAGGATAGGGTAAGTTCTATTGAATTCCTTCTGAAAAATAAAGTTATGTTAAATGTATATAAGTTAATATTATTTGAAACTTTTTACCTGTGAATAAAGACATTCAATGTGATAAGTTCCATCCTAAATTTGAAAGATTAACTTCATTTTATTCCTATATGAACTATAAAAAATATATTTTGAATATATAATTTAATACCTTCAAATGGGAATCTTCAATTATCTTTGATTTATAAATTGTTTTTGTAATATTATCTATAAATGATGAGAAGGTTTTAGCTAGTTGTCACATTTTTATGAGTTTTTTCAACCCTCTATGTTTGCGGGAAACTGGGAGAGAGTTTTTGATCAATTAAGGGATTTTATGGGATGTTGTCAACCTTTTTGACAGTCGAAAGTGTGGTTTTGAGGGGCCATTGTGACCTCAATAATAGGTTACCTAATACTATTTTGGAGAATTTCTAGAGACTTTTCCTACATGATGAAGTTAGATTCTTCTTGAGAAGTCCTTTTGATGATCTATTAGACAATAGTGAAATAAAAACTATCAATAATTAATACTCCCTAAATTATCATGAATATTATTTAATGTGGGTAAGTATAGAAGAAGACTTTAAACTTAGTGTTGCATGGGCAAAAACCCATGATTTTATAGTTTTTACCTTTTAATTTTTACTGAAATAAATGATTCTCACTCCGTTCTCTGTCTACCTATTTTAGTGAAACAATGTTTCATGGAGTTTCAATAGAACACCATTACTCATGATTGGTTATTTTTTGTTTGAAATTTACTAGGTCTACTGACTGTGAGTTAAATTTGGTTTATATTCGGTAGAGTTTCCATAACAAGCTGTCATGGGTAAATATTGGGAATTTGATAGACTATTTGAATATATTGATGTGAAGTAAGTCAAGTTACCATAAGAAGGGGCATGATTGACCATGAGATCCACCTTCCACCGAAAGAATCATTTTTGATTTCATGGATAAGTGGATCTACAAATAGGATCTTGATGATTATATGTTATAAAATCAAACCATGGATACTTATTTCCTTTAGATTTTTTTATGTTCTCTTAATGTTGATTTATTTTGAAACTTGTAGTGATTTGAATGGCATGAATAGGGATATTTTCACAATTAATTATGGGGGGGGGTATTTTTACATACTTAATTTGAAAAGGCTTCTATATTCAAGGGAGTAATTTTTATATTATTCCTTTAAAATTTTTATTCTATTTTAATTACATTCATGATGAATTTATTTTAAATCTGATTTGGTCCCTACAATTTTTCATATTGCCTTTTTATATTGTTTAAATTCATACTAATTTTTTTTATCCTTTGAAAATTACTATTGGACTCATATGTAGCATTAAATTTATTAGTAATTGATTTATGTGGTTTAACTATTAGGTAGTGACTAGTATGAACTTTTTTAATGACTCGAATAGTATGATTACCATTAAAATGGAATGTGGAGAAGTGTTTTTTGAACTTTCATATCACCCCTCAATCTTATCTCCCTTTGTGTAGATTTCTAAATCTTTTTTATTAAAACTGGTTCTAATGTTTCTACCACATTGAATTTCAACACTGGGTTCAATTTTGGGATTTAAGAGTGGGGGATAGGTCTTATATTTTATAATTTTTGACTCTCTGTTAACCCATAAAACCCTATTTTTTATTTTTTTTTCTTTTAAAGTATCACTTAGTCTCCTTTATGGGTTTAAATTTTTTCTTAATTTTGAGGGTTGTTTATTCTAATTTGAGGATATTTATCTTTATTACCTTATGTATTAAATTGGTTAATTTTTTTTCTTTTCCATATGAAAAAATTGTTTGTTGTTGAAATTTTAGAAGAATTGTAATGAAACCAAATTTATCATACATATATATTTCATCTTAATAGATGAATATTAATTTAATAACATAACGATCCATACTAGAATCTTTTAGGTCTAGTTAATTTGGAAACATAGACACATAAACAACTTGTCCATAAGTGAGCTGCGTCATCTCCCACTATGTGCTTCATAACTAGAACCATTCCCAGACAAATCATTAATAACACCTTTCTCCATAACCTAGGGAAATGAAACATAAGAGTGGGTGATCTCAACCGATTAGTAAGAGTAAACAATGGAGAAATCAACATAAATTGAGTATAAGGTTATTATAAGATGATAATAACATTTAAAAAACCACACCCTACAAATCAAGGATCATAAAATTAAGTCATGGAATAAATCTTGGAAGTTCATAAGATATGAATCATAAATAAATCAAAGAACATGATTCATGAGATCATAACATTGGCAAAAGATATATATTTTTGTAATAAACATAAGCATAGAAAATCTTATGTCAATTCTATCCACCAAGACATTCATAACATGTTAGGATTGGGATAACCACCCATGTACCTGCTTTGGGATTAGGATAAGCTCCCATGCACTCTCTTTCAGTCTTGGGATGACCTCAAATATTCCATCTATTGGGCTTACGATAACCATCCATGTACCCCCTTTGGGGCTTGGAATACCCTCCATTGTAACCATTGAGCTCATAGAGCATAAACCATTTCCTAATGCATTAGAGGGAGATACAGGTCCCACTCCTCACATAAAACTTGTATTCATGTTTAAAAAGATAAAAAAACATTCCTTGTAATGACCCAAAGTTTCATTAATGGAAATCCATCTTGATCTAGTTAAATGTCTCTTTATGTAAAATTTTTATATAAGAAGTCAAATTCTTTGGTTTTATGTTAAGAATTTTGACCATTTCTAATATAGTCATTGATCAGTGATCACATGATTAGTATTAATATAGGGATTTAACATATCCAATTTACTCAGAAAAAAGAAGCGATGGCCTCATCCAGTAGAATTGCTCCATATGAAGCCAATTTGTTAGAGATTAGAAAAGAGGTGGCGTCTTTGGGATTTTCTCTTACCCATCCCAAGACGAGCTTCACCATGTCAAGCTCGAACGAGACCGTCTATAGGAAAAGTGGAAGTTGACAGATATTACCACTCGAGCAATGTTATCTGAGCCATCCCAAGAGTCTGTCACCATCGCACACCATACCCTTAGGTCTTATGCAGCTGTTTTAAGGGGTTATGTAACAAATCTCTAGTACTATGATCATGTACATTATTTTTATACATAATAGTGAATATACTTTCTTATCATTATTGATACATTGTAAATAGTTTTTAAAGTACAAGTAGTGTTTTTAGATATTATTTAATTAAGAAATATAATTTATTAAATTAAGGGATTTTTGAATTAAATAATATTTTAATAAAATATTATTATTATTATTAAATTAATTTTTTTATATATAAATGATCATATCATTTTATGAATGTAATTAGAATTTTTATTTAGGTTTGAAAGCCATTTCTGTCAAAATCCGTGAATTTTCGATAAATGTCAGTTTTTATTTTAAAAGTAAAAATTAACATACTTAGAAAATTATTTAAATAAAATAAATAATATTTATGGAATCAGGAAGTCGAAATTATCCAACGGTGAATTTTTCTTATTTTTCTGAGACAGTCAAATTTTTGGGTAAAAATTAAATACTATTTAAATATTTAATGTGTTTTATGACATCATAATGACCCAATAGTGATGTAATAAAATACTATAAGCTTTATTTTCGGCCAATATATGTTTTACCATTAAAATAATTTGATTTTGGGTTTGTTTGAATTACTTTTCATAACATTAATGGACCCCTCAATACTTATTGAACATCGTGTCTTTTTAAATTGTTTTCCATGGGAGTGTGACTCCCCTCCACATAAGCAACCCCATTATTTTAAGAAGTTATGAATTTGGCCTTATAAAATATTTTTTTCATCCTGTATTTTCCAAAAAACATGGCCAAAAACCATGTGTTGGTTTGTGGTTTGGATTAGTTTAATGTAAGGGGTCCCAAACATAAATAATAAAGAATTCCTTCACATTTCCTATATAAACCCACCCAATCTCCCACTAACTCCTCACTAAAAGACTTTGGAGTTCGTCCAACCTCTGACCTACTCTCTCTAGAATCCTCCCAAGGTGCCCATGCTCCCATGAAGCCTCTCTCAAGCCTCTCTCAAGCCTTTGGAAGCACACTTCCAAGTAATGGTTTTTTTCTTCCTTTCTCATTTTTGTCCAATTTTTTAAAGTTTTTTTTACCCTTTTAATTTCAATTATGAATGTTGGGGTATGATTTCACACTTATCTCATACTTTCCTCTTTATTTTTTAATGATGGGAGACCCCTTTCTCTCTCATTAAATTCCTCTCATGTACATCCATTACAATGCTGAAATTCCGAAAGGAACTTCTCTCTCCTCATTTACATTCAAGAAATAATTTTGTATCATGAATATAAAATTCCGTTACAATTGTTGGGACATGTATCTATATGAACTAATTACTGTACATTACATGTAAATATGATGAGGAACCCCTTTTTCTCTCATCAACTGTTTTTATGAATTCTTATGTCACGTCGTTACACTGCCGAAATTGGACCAATTTTATAAGCCAACGCCATTGTGTAGTGAATACCATGCCCATTTCTCCATCAAGGGTATTCACCTTTATGAAAATTTAATTATTGATTATAAAGCATCATGTATGAATTCCACATTCCTTTATCATGGAATAAATTATTATGTTTTATGAATACATGTTTTATGATCCATGTGGTACACTTATGCATGAAATGAAATGTTTAAGAAGGGTGCGCCCTTATAGCGCTCCAATGCATTGGGTAAAGTATAGTATCATGATACATCATGTTCAATGAGTGTTGACTCTTTATAATTCATGTGCAATGAGGGTTTACTCGTGCTTCATGTGCAATAAGAAATTACTCATGCTCCATGTGCAATGAGCCTTGGCTAATGCTAATTCCATGTTAAGTGTTGATGCCACATTTCAATGTTATGATTACCATGCTTTATCATGCCTTTATGTTCATGTTTCTCTTGTTCTCTATTGATATTCCTATTATCTAACATGTACTGTACTCCTCATGTATTCCCTATTTATTACCTTACTGGACTTTATAGCTCACCCTTTTATTATGCATGTCCTCAGGTTATCCCATGCAATGCTAAGTACGAGGGAATGTAGTTGTCATGTAAAGGATGTTTTCAATAAATAGGTTTTATTTCATGTTTTAAGTTGTTATGTAATGATCCTATGCCCCAAAGACAATGGACATCTCTATCTTCCATGTTGTATCAAGTGAATAGTTTATGTAACAAATCATGTTTAAGTTTGTAATAAAATCAGGGTTGTCATATTCATCATATCATAACCCCTAGAAATAAATTGGTTTCATAAAATTTTTTCATAGCATAACATGTCCAAAAGAAATTATTTTCAAAAAAATTTCATCATTTCATCATATAATAATCTATAGAAAAGGAAAAAGGTTCATAAAAATCTTTTCATTATAGAAATAAACCATCCAGATAAAGAATAATAATGGTATAATATGATAATATCCCCATTAAAACTTAAATAACATAAAAGGATTCCATCTTAGATGGAAAATGATTTTTAATGATAACTTGGAACATTTAATGAGGAAAATAGCCTTTCCACCTCCAAAATATATTTATAAAACTAAAAATTAATAAAACATTTTCAAAATACATTTCTCTAAAAAATAATTTTGAAAATAATTAAGTAATCTTTAAAATATTGAGTGTTCATTATTAAATAAAATATAGTTCATGTTGTACATGTTAAAATAAATATTTCTTTCATGTTTTCGGTAAAATTCAAAGAGGCCTTGTTTGAAAAATGAAATGAAGATTCCTTTTACAAAACGTTATAAAAAGTAATACATGGGTAAAAATTTATTTAAAAAATCATTTTATAATGTTAAAAAAACTTATTAAAAAAACTTATATAGGAAACATGGACATGGAATAAAACATTTTTCTACCAAAGAGAGAAATAAAGTGATTTTTTCTTAAAAATATTATTTTGAAATCTTGATTACATAACGAGAGAAAAATTAAGTGAACGCATTTATTATAATTACATAACTTGGGGATAATAAAGTACATGAATTTCTATAGATATTGATCAAAATATTTCATCATTTGAATCATAATCATAAATAATCTTGATAGACTTTGTGATTGTAACATCTAAATCATACCATTATGGTTACTTTTTAATCATAATACCCATGAAATAAATTTCACTATATGTAAATTTAAATCCATATAAATTTCATAAAAATAATTTTTAAATACATTAAATGGACTTATATATACCACAAAAAAGAAACTAGTGGTGAATATGGCATGTATCCCAAGAAAATAAAAGTGAAACAAAAGAATGTTTCGTTAAGTCTTGAATTCCTTTGTTCACATTTGAAAATTATAAATAATAAATATCAGTTTATTATAATTATACTAAAAAAAATTCTTATATATATCATTTCATATATTATTTACTTATGACCATTTATTATCCATTTATTAACAATTCCTTATTAAAATCATGTTTCTGGTAATCCCTACTTTTTTCGTGTATGTTCTGATTTAGTATTTATGGTACTCTTAAATTGATCATGGTTATATCATATATAAAATGTTAAACATGATAAAAATAACATATATATTTGTTAAATATGTATTTAGAGTAATCTATAGAAATTGGAGATAGAGAATGAAATACACCATTCATGGAGACGGTTGGTCGTACGTATGCATGAATTCTATTTCTATTTTCTTGATGGATGAAATGAAAGAAAGGTAAAAAATATATTAAATTTAAATAATAATTTTTATTTCATATATATATATATATATTATATTCTTTAACTTTATCCTTATTTCCTTCCATATAAATAATTAGTGAAGAATGATCCAAATCGCTTCATGAGGTTGTAGTCCACCATACACGTGAGAGACGTTATCATACCCCCCATGGAATAGAAATTAAGAAGGTATATGTGATATTATAATTATAAATTTATAATTATATTAAAAATATCATATATATATTTATTTAATCTATACTTAATACCATCCAAGTAAAATGGAAATGAAAAACACATTACATAGGTTCGCGAGGCGGTAGTTCGCCATTCACACGAGCGACGTTATTATTTTCAAACAGGATTAGAGATAAAAAAGATAGATATGGTATTATAATTTCATAGGTAAATTTATGTCATAAATATAATATATATACTTCAAATCCATAATTATATTAATCTATGATAAGTGGTGAAGTAAAACAAATTACATCGGTTCACGAGGTGGTATTCCACCGTACACACGATCAATAGTTTTGTTTCCCATTTGAGGGAATAAGAGATGAATACAGGTCATTACCATAACATAATAACATATTAATATATTTAAGATACTGAGTTTATTATATTATCATGGTTTAATAATATTTTAAGGTGGTGGGGGAATAAATAAAATAGAAACAGTTGTTTAAGAATGATACCTCTTTAGGTTAGAACCGAAAGCCTTGTTAGGATGTATTTGTAAAAAAGGGATCTAGTTAATGGGGAGTGAATTAAGGAAGGTATTTAATAATTTATTAAAATAACTAAATGTTTTTGTAGGCTTAAAGAAGAGATGGCAGGGGGTGACCTTTTATAAGCAGGGGAGAGTACACACATTTAATTTTTCAAACGAATAATATGTAACCACATTATTATCATTAAAAATCTATAAAATAATACATTATAGAACCTTATAGGTTATAAGGTCGAAATATTTACATAAAATTGTAATTATATAAGTTTAGTATCATTTTAACCCTTATATTTTTATTTTAACCCCTTGTAAACCTGATTTTACCTTAACTACAGTAATTAGTTTTTATTACTTTTACTATTAATTATGGTAAAAAATTAAATTGACATAATTATATAATATTGATTATTATTATTAAAAATATTTAATCCATTTTTAAAATTTAAATTTATATAATTGGTATAATTTAATTTAAAATTAAACCTATAAACACGACAAAAAATGGTTTTCCAAAGGGAAAACCTTCTAAAGTTTTAAAGGTTTTTGTGTAAAACGTAAACATAAAATTGATTAAAATGAACTAAATTAGATTAATTATAATATAATTTAGCTAATTTTACTATTAAAACCATTTTTAAAAAAAATTTAACCTTGTAAATTCTCTAAATTAAAAGGCAGTTTAAAAAAACCAATATTTTCACTATTCATCGAAAAATTATTTTTTTCATAAAAATCCCAAAATTTCACCCAAATATAATTTTGAAATGTTGATTCAAAAAACTAATTTAATTTTATTCAAATAAATTTTCCTAAAGTGTAAAAATTTAATTTTATTATTTTTTCACAAATAACAACCCAAATCATTTTTTCAGGAAAAAGTATTTTTTGAAGCATATATTGACTTTAATAAATGTTATGTGCTTTTTGTCAGTATAAGTTATCTATATAAAAGAATTATAATTAATTTTAAAAAAATTATTCTTATTCATGCTACAAAGTTTAATGGATATGTAATAATGGTCATATTTAAATAATAATATTAATACTTTTTTATGTTTGTTGAAACACAATGTCGCATGTAACTCAAGTTATTAAAGAAATCAGATTATTTGAAATAAAAATATTTCATAAAAACTAGGGGTGTTAAATTATACCCCATAAAAATGAATTTTTCCCTTGAAATATATCATTTTAATACAAAAAATGGGGATTCTTCTATCTCATTACATCCTCAGGATCCCACATAACTTCTTTAAGCTGGTGGGTTTTCCACAAGACTTTGAACAAGTGGGTGGTATTATTTTATAGTAATTTTTATATATAATCCAGAATATCCATTGGTTATTCCTCATATGAAATATCATGATCTAGTTGTATGAACTTTGATTTTATTACATAAGAAGGATCGGGTATATACTTTCTAAGGATAGATACATGGAACACATCGTGGAATTGAGAGAGGTTTGGTGGTAGTACCAATTGATATGCCACCACCCTAATACAATCAATAATTTCAAATAGATAAATATACTTGTGGATTATTTTTCCATTATTTACTAATCTAATTACCTTATTCCATGGATTAATTCTTAAAAACACCTTTTCACCAACAAAAAATTCTATATCATGATGGTAATTGTCAGTGTAACTTTTTTTCGACTTAGTACTTCCCTTATGTATTATTGAATGGATCTAACCTTATATGTCATTTATTCTTCTATACCATGTCCCAATATATTTATTTACCAAACTTCATACTGGTACATTGGATTTATACACTTCTTTCAATATAGGGATTTATGAGGAGACACCTGAATACTTTGAGTGAAATATATTATTGTAAGAAAACTAAGCAAGAGGAATGTGTTTATCCCAACTACATTTGAAATCCATAGAACAAGATATTATTTTATCTACTTGGGTATGAGTTGTTCTCTCAGACTGACCATATTTCTAAGGATGATACATACTGGTGAAACTCAAATCTGTATCAAGAGTTTGCTGAATCCTTTGCTAAAACTTCCATATAAACCTCATATCTTGATCAGATACAATGGAATGTGATACTACATGAAACATTACCAATTACTTAATATATATCCTATAAAGATGATATATAGAGAGATCTTCCTGAATAGAAATGAAGTGTACTTACTATTTAAGGTGATCAACTAAAACCCATAAAACATTGTTCCCTTTAGATGTTTTGGCCAGTCCAGTGAAAAAATCCATGGTTATGTTTTCCCATTTCCATTATTTTATGGGTAATGGAAGTAACATCCCCTTAGAGTTTTTTCTCTCAACCTTAATTTGATAAAATACTAATAATTGATATAAATATTTAGGAATATTTATAATCATCATGTCCTAATATAACTACTCCATGACATAGGCTAGTGGTAGGTGATATAGCTTTATCAATGTTTTATTGTGGGTTTAATCCCCACATCCTTTCCATATAAGATAGGTTGTCACTCTAAATGTAGGGGATTTTTCCAAAAAATTTATTAATAAAATTCCTGCAATGTCTCGAAATTAAATTAACCCATAATTACATCAACATCAAAGATAAGATAAATCATAAAGGATACCAATACCATTAATCTTATGTCCAAAAAATGTAAAGGCACTCCTATTAAAATAACTTTTTCACTAAAACTTAATCAAAACCAAAGGGCTTTATTTCCATAAATGTCTCCCAAAATATCCTTAATGTTAAAACCTATCCCATAAAACCTTAATAAGATTTTCTAAGACTTTGAACTGATGATCAACCTTATACTAATAAACCCATGATGGAATATATAACTCTTTAATTTAATCTCACATGGAGACATATACATCCCCAAAAGATTAATCACCCTTTATTCCATTAATAATATTTATCTTATACAAAAAAAGTTCTATTGGAAGCTTAGTCTCATCCTTACACTGATAGAATATCAAATGTGATTTCATTGTAAAAAAATCTTTATCGGGTGGGATAATCAATTTATATAATCAAATCAAGATCCACTAAAATATGAACAATAATATTTTTATAGGGATAATATATAAAAAATCAAACATGAAATTATTAATTAAGTAGTGGAGGATAAGTGTTCCCTAAGTATCTTGATTTACTGAATCCATTGTGATTGCATAAAATTTCCATTTTTCATTTTTCTGTAGAGGTTTTTTTGGATTATCATATTTATTAAACCTTGGATTGGGGAATTGATTTGAATAATTCCCAAAATCTCTTCACTTAAAGAACTAGATTTTTGTTGGTGAATTATATGGATTGTTCTCTCTATTTGCATCATTATCTAATTTCATCCAATTAATTTTGAATCCAGGCACATGATGATCTTCCATTCCACACATAAAACATTTTTCAGTCCCCTTAAGACAATTTCCTCCGTGTTTCCTTACACACTTCAAGCATAAAGGAAATATCAACTTTTTTTCTCCATGGTTTTTAGAGTTTCTCTTCAATTACATCATTATTTTCTTATCAAAACCATGTGATTGATGGGTAAATACAATCTCAATTTCCACCTTGATAGAATAATATAGGCTCTCACCATATGTAATAAATTTACTTCTGGATAACAATATTTAGATACTTGGTTTTTAGCCACTAAAGAATAGATCAAACTTAATTTTAGAATTGATGATAATATCAGAAGCATACCTCACAAGTTTTGTAAAATTTCTGTTATAGGTAAACCGAAACATCATCCTTCTATTTTATCTTAAGAAATTCTTCATCCATTTTCATACAAATAATACAAGTAAATTACTCATTAAAAAATAACCACTTAAACTCCTCCCACTCCATGGAGTTGATTTATTCTCATTGACTTGTTTTCTTGGTATGATTCAACCATTGATACTTTTTCCCTTCCACACAATATACATATAAAATGAACTTTTCATGATCCAAACACTATAGAATAGAAAATTTCTTTTTAGTGTTACTAATCCATTTATTAGAAAAAAGTGTATTAGTAAAACCACTAAAAGAAAGTGGAAATTTCCTCGTGAATAAATCAAAATAACTTTGTTCCCACCTTTGATCATTGGTAAGTTCAACATTATTCATAGCTTGAGAATGTTCTATGAGAATAGAAAAGAGATTTTTCATTCTAGAACCCATAACATCTAGTTTCTTAGGAGGAAAATCATTTAATTATCTTCATCACTCTACATTAACAAGGTCCCTTTGGGTTTCATCCATTGAATATAACAAAAAATCATAGTGTAAGAAACAATAACCATTATGGGGAACCAAAAAATCATTACGAATAACCTATAGCATGTCAAAATAATGAAACCTTACTATCAATCTCTGACACCTTAGGATTAACATAGGTCATTAATGGTTATTATTCAAATCCTTCAAGATGGTCTGTAAAGAGTTTGTGAATTTCCATAGAATATACCCTAGGAGTGTAAAACCAGGTGTATAGTAAAACCCATTACCATGTACTGGTTAACGTTTGAGTCGAGGCTAATATTCATTTTTTGGATTTATTACTCCTATGTAAATATGTTATAGAACAACTTCTACTTGTAGTATCTAGATAGGGATGTATTGATTGGAAACCACCCTCTATACCCTTCACCAATATTCTAAGATATTTTCCTACACTTAGAAATATTCTTAGACATATCCCTTAGAATCTCACTAAATTTTTCTCATCCTAGTTTCCAAATCTTAATTAATAATTTTCTCTAATACCAACTATAATGGACCCAAAAGTTATCATATAAAAATATTTTATCTTAATATATGAATATTCATTAAATAACATAAAGATCCATAATTTATGCATTTAGGTATAATGCCTTAGGAAATGTGGAAACATAAAAAAATGGTCCACTAGTTAGTGACGTTATCTCCCACTATATTATTCATAACTATGAACCTTCTTAGAAATATCATAAATAATACATTTCTAAATAACTTATGGAAATTAAACATAAGTGATGGGGATCTTACATGCTCAATAAGGGTAAATAAGGAAGATAAAGGCTATGATAACATGACAATAACATTTTAAAAACCATACCTTACATATCATAGATCATAAACATATCTCATAGAATAAATCTCAGCATTTTATAAGACATGAATTAGAAAGGAATCGAATAAAATGAGTCATGAGATCAGAACATTGGCATAAGATATATATTTTTGGCATACACATAAGCATAGAAAATATTATGTGATGGATATCCACCAAAACATTGATAACATGTTATTCTTGGTTTAACTACCCATGTACCTAAATTGGGATTGGGATAAACTTCTATCTATTATATTTTGGTCTTGGGATAACTTCCCATGTACCCTCTTTCGGGCTTGGAATAACCACATGTGTACCCTCTTTTAGGGTTGGGATAAACTCTCGTGAACCCTTTGATCTCATAGAACATTAATCATTACCCAAGGAATTTTTGGGAGATATAAGAACCACCCCTCACATAAACCATACATTTTTTTACATGAGATCATAAAATATTCATCATATAATAACTCGTGAAACAAATGGGTTTATAATTATTTCTTCATAGAATAACACATGGAAAATAAATGAGTTTCATAAATATTTCATCATTTCATCACAATGTAATCTATGGAAAAGGAATCGGTTTCATAAAAATATTGTCATTATAAAAATAAACCATATGGAGAAAGAATAAGGATGTTAAAATTTTATCATATACCCAATAAAACTTAATTAACATAAAATTATTCCATCTTATATGGAAAATGATTTTGAATAATATCTTAGAAAATTTCTTGAGGAAAATAGCCTTTCCACTTTGATTATCACTTTTTAAACAAAAAATTCATAAAACGTTTTCAAAATATTTTTATTTTAAAATAACTTTTTAATTTTACAATTTAATGTTTAAATTATTTAGTGTTAATTATGGAGAAAAATACCATTTATGTCGTATGCATTAAAACAAAGATTTGTTTCATATTTTCTGTAAAATCCTATCAGACCTTGTTTGGAAAATGATATTAGGATTCCTTTTAATTTTTTTATAAGAAGTAAAAAATGGCTAAAAGTATCTTTAAAAATCATTTTAAAATAGTAAAAACATTCTTTAAAACATTTTTTATGAAACATGGACAAGGAAGAAAATGGGGTTTTGACCAAAATGATAAATATAATCGATTTTTCTTAAAAAGGTTATTTGTAACTAATGAGTACATAAAGAGGGTAAATTGAAGTGAAACATTTATTATTATGAAATAAACTGAGTATAAAAAAATACATGAGTTTATTAAGATATATATCATAATATTTTATCATTATAACAATATATATAAATAATCTGAATAAACAAGTAGTTTGTAACATCAAACTCTTACCACTTTGGTAACTTTTGAATCATAATCAACACAAAATAAATAACCTTATATGGACATGTAAAATATAATAAATTTCATATGAATCATCATAAAAAAAATAATGGGTGTTATATGCACCTAACTGAAGAAATGATGGGTGAATATGGCATGTTTCCCACTGAAATAAAAGTGAGATGAAAATCCCTTAACTTAAGTATTGATTTAATTATTACATGTTAAAAAATATTGTATAATAAATATAGGTTTATTATAAATATATTATAGAACCATAATTATATTTACAGTTCCATACATAATATATTTTTGACCTTTTATTACCCTTTTATTAATAATTTCTTTTTAAAATCACATTTCAGGTAATAACTGCTTGGTTCTTCATTTATGTTTTGATTTGGTATTTTAAATAATCTTAATTCGATCATGGTTCCATAATATAAATAATTTTAACCATTATATAAATATAATGTATATTTAATATATATTTATTTATAGTAATCCATGTATGTTATAGATAGAAAATTAAATACACTGTTCATGGAGATGGTAGACCATACGTACGCACGAATGCTATTTCAATTTTCTCTATGGATGAAACAAAAGAAGGGTAAAAATATAGTAACATTATAGAATAAATTTTATTTCATATATATCACATATATTCATTATCTTTATCCTTATTACCTTCCATGAAAATATTTAGTGAGTAACAAGTCACATCATTTCGTGAGGCAGTAGTCCGTCGTACACATGAGCGACGTTATCGTATCCCACACAAAATGGAAATTAAGAAGGTATATGTGATATAATATTTGAATAAGTACAATTTTTTTAAATATATATATATATATATAATATCCTTATTACTATCCAAGTAAATGATAAATGAAAAACATATCACATCGGTTCGTGAGGTGGTGGTCCGCCGTACACACGAGCAACGTTATTCTTTTCCAATGGGTTGGGAGGTAAAAAAGGTAGATGTGATTTTGTAATTATATATGTATATTTATTTTATAAATATAATATATATAATTTAAATCCATAAATATATCAATTTAAGAGAAGTTTTGATGGAAAATGAATTACATCGGTTCGCGAGGTGGTAGTCCACCATACACAGGATCGATAGTTTTGTTTCCCATTTAAGGGAAGAGGAGTTAGATAAAGGTCATTAACTTAACATAATACCATATAATTATATTTAATATACTTATATTAATATATTATCATGGTTTAACAATATTATAAGGAGTTTTAGTAAGAATGAAAATAGAAATGATTATTTAATAATGATACATCTTTTTTAGAAAACCCACTTAGGTTAGCACCAATAACATTAATACGATGGATTTATGATAAAATAAATTTCATATAGGACATGGGGAGGGAATTAATTAAGTTATTTGGGTAGGTCTTGGTGGAAAAAAATGGTTTTGGAGGTGTGAAGTGGAGAGGATAGAGGGTGGCCTTTTATAAATGGAAGGAGAGGGCACACATGAAATTTTTGAAAAGAATAAAGTGTACCCACATTGTTTCATACAAAAAGTAACCAAAATGGGTAATTATAGATCTTTAGAGGTTATAATGTCAAAATATGATTATAAAATAGGAATTATTTATGCTATTAGGTTATTTTTAAGCCTTATATTTTTTGTTTAACCCCAGTTGAACACATTTTTACTTTAACAACAGTAATTAATTTTTACTATTTTTAGTATTCCCTATGGTAAAAAAGTAAGCTGAAATTATTATATAAAAGTAATTATTATGATTAAAATTATTTAATATATTTTTCAAATTCAATTCACATCAGTGTCACAATTTAATTTAAAATTGAACCCACAGACATGATGAAAAAATGTTTTTCCAATGAGAAAACATTCAAAAGTTTAAAAAGTTTTTATGTCACTATTCATAATGAAATTGATTAAAATAAAATAAAATAAATTAATAATAATATAATTGACATAATTTTACTTTTAAAACCATTTTAAGATAGAATATATCATGATAATGTCTTTAAACGGAAAGAAAATTTTCAATAAAAACCCACATTTTCACTATTCATCGAAAAATTAATCTTTTTAGAAAAATCCCAAAAGTTAAACCTAAGAAAAGTTTGACATGATGATTCAAATAAAGAATTTAAATTTTTCAAATAAATTTTCTTAAATTTCCAGAAATTTATTTTATTATTTTTTCATGAAAATAAATACTAATCATTTTTTTGAGAAAAATAATTTTTCAAAACATATAAAGACTTTACTAAAAATTAATTAATTTTTTTAAATATTATTTATTTATTGAAAAAATTATAATTAAAATTTTTAAAGGTGGTTGTTAGTATTCATTTCACCATGTTTGAAAACTATTTAATAATGTTAGTATTAATTTAAAAATATTAATAGTTTGTCATAGTTATTTAAAACTCAATGTTGTATATAACACAAGTTATCAAAGAAATTAAATTACTAAAAAGAAAAATATTACAAAAAAATTGGGTTATTACAATAATTTTATAAATTCATCATTGAATTCAACCCATTTTAATTGAATTAAAATCATAATACATTTATGAAAATAGTCTATGAAATAAAAATCCTAATCCTGGTTGATGTCCTTTTTATTTTATTATTTATTCTTTATTCTTTCAACTGATTGATGGATTAATTATGATATCCAATTATTTATCTAATTTCACTCTTATAATAGTTTATTCTAATTATGTTGAGTTTTTTAATTAAGTGAGTATTTTCTCCTAAATTTAAAGATAAATTTGGACTTTTATTTAGATCAAAATTAAACCACATCAAATTACTTTCAAACATCTCAAAGTTGATAATTTTTAAAAAATAGTAATCCACCTTTTCATTGAAACCAATTAATTAAAAAGGGTAATAACACTTTCTAACTTTGATAATCCATGAGGGAAAATATTTTAGAAAATAAATTCTTTGTGCATTTCATTTTTTAGATTTTTAGATTTATTTTCTACCATTGAATTTGACTAGAGGATTTCCTTCAGATAAGAAATATGACATGTGTGAGGGAATTTGATGTGGAATTTTTTTCATTCAATTTTTCACATAAGTTTTATTTTATCCACAATATATTTGAGGATAAAATATTTCATTAATTGGTTAATTACAATATAGTGGTAATTTTTTTATTGAAATTATATATCTCTAAATTTTTTGTTTGAATTTTTGTTTTTATGTTTAAATTATAAATTGTGAAATTCTTTGAATTTTGATTTAATTTAATTTATTTTTATTTTTTATTCAAAATATTAATTATATTTGTGTTTTATTTTTATTGAATTTTATTCATCCATTTATTTTCTTTTGTTAATAATTAAATTAGTAATTTTGAATTTAATTTTAAGAAATCATTTTAATGTTTTTGTTTTTTTAATTGATAATTGATAAATTTTTTATTTTTTATTTTTGGATGAAGGACCTACTATGGAGGATTCATAGTGGATGAATCTATGGTACCTATGAATGAAGTTAATATAATGGGTTCCCATCAACTGTATAAGGAAATTATTTTGACCATGTTTATTTTTTCCATTCATCAAAAAATGAAACTGACCATGAAAGAAGATGAGTGACCATAAATAGAATATCAATCCACCACATATTTATTTTTAGGATCAAACATGATTTTCAATGATATATCTCATGATCAAACCCAATCTCAAGGGACTTAAATTTAAATGAAGATATGAAAAAGACTAAAGTTTGAATCTTAAATGGATATGTCGAGATCCGATTTTTGAGTACGAATGTTGATCTTGGAAATTGGATGAGGGGAAGGATGACTCTAGGGATGTAATATCAAAGAAAATAAACCATTTCTAGGATCATCTCAGTTTCTTGTTGCGATTGTTAAATATTAATCTTGAGTCGAGTGGAGTACCATATTCATAGAGAAGTTGAACTCGAGATCATTGGTTTTGATGATGACTCAAGGAATGATTGGAACCGAGCATGATGGCTGATGTTGAGTTGAGTTTTTAAGATGATTAAGACCATAGTGAAGCTCAAGAATCATATTGAGTGACCAAGATTCATTGATGAGTGTGGATTTCAAAGGATTAAGTGGACTGTAACCTCAAATTGAGATTCACTAAAGTAAAGGAGCATGGATGGGGGTTCCAAAAGAAGTAAATACACGAGATCCAACCTAGTTTGTGAAGAACCTTGACTTATATTTGAGTTATATTTTAATATTTTTTTATCACTGGTTCAGTGATGATTCCAGGACAAGACTAAATACAAAGATTCCCTCATATTTATTTAATTTTTTAGCTATTTCCTTATTCATTTTTTTCACCAGGTGTTTGTTTTAGTTCCCCAATTATGTTTTAGTTGATTTGAGGTGTTTTTGACTAAGTATGGGTAGGAATTAAAAGGAAATTAGATCAACTATTTTTATTCCAATCTACATTTCAAACATTTATGGTTGGAGAAGATTCATTATAGTGATTTTAATTTTTATTATACCTGAGCCTGAAGTATTTGCGGTGAGTCAAAAGGAGTAGTATGGTTGATGATAAAATGATATTATATTTGGTGATACTGAATTCTATTAACTAAAATCTATGATTAAGAATTTTATGCAACTGTGTAAGGGTTCCCAATCTAAAATATTATTGTTCAAAGGTATACCAACACATTTCATGTCCTATGTACAGTTCATCTGGAAGCTTTTATAAAGGATATCAAAGACTAGAAAAGGGAGCTTGCTCCAAAGATTGTGATAAGAAGATAATTCTGTTGTAGAATTCTTGGAAGTGTGAACCATGATAGAATCCATGTCAAAATTATTTTGTAACAAAATTTACATGGGGATATCACATCTATCATAGGATATATATTTTTTCATTTATGGAGGAAAAGTATCTACTATGAAGGTGTGCCACATAAAAAATTAAGAGTGGAAATTAGTGACAGCCTAGGATTAAATTTCTTTATATATTTTTATGAAATGGGACTGATCTATATACATATAACTTGGGGTACATGAGATAGAGAAGAGTACTAGATATCTTATCCAGAGGTGAGAACACTCTCTAAGTAGGAGCCAATGGATTTTGAGTTTAAGTTTAGAGGCAATCTCTTCATAGAAGTTTCCTTATTCTATTTTATCTTTCTATATTCTTGTATCAAGATCATTAAATTGAATAAAAAAATTTAGTTTAGTTTAATTTTTACTTAAACATCTTGGTGTAATCACGTGGAGTGAATTATTTATTTTATCTATTTTCTCTCATTCTCACAATTATGTTTGTGTGTTTTTGAGATTATATTTCTCTATTATTTTCTTAATACATATTAATTCTACACCACTATAAGAACTAATACGCGATGGTTGTAGAAACTTCACACTTGACCATTAACCAAAGTACCAAAAAAAGGACAATTTATCTCTTCACTGTTAATTAGAAAATCAATTCTCAAGCCTTGGTCAGTAGGTCATTACTATGAAAAGTTCATTGAGATATATTGAAAATTAAGTGAAATCATAGCAAATCACCACCTCTACTTATAAGGACTGATAAATAATTAATTGACTTGTGAATGGACATAGAATATCTTTAAACAAATTTAGTACTTTCTGGTTTCCTAACTAAAATACATTTTCACCTTTCTTAACATCTACTGTTGTTCAATTCCATTTTATACATTTTAATAGCTATCATTCCTCATCATTTCATTTTTTTTCAATTATGATTTTTCTTATTTAAATTTTTTTCATTATGCACCTTCATTTTATACTTCCATATGGATACAATTTTGTACTTTTTCAACTATAATAGTTTTAGTAATAAATAAATAATGAAATTTTATAGGAGTCGATGACATCATGTCAGGAACCCATGTAAGGGTGTCTATGTGATAGTGTGAATTAGGGTACCCTAGAGGTAGGTGTCCCGTGACATGTTTACCCTACAGAGGTTGCATAAGGTATTGGTCAGTGATGATTGTAGGAGTCACTTTAAAACCTGGATCAATGGCGTGAGCTTGTTATAGATGTGTTAGGGCTTGGTTGTGTGTTATGTGATTGACCTCAATATTGCAGGATATGTTGAGAATATGGTCAGCCAATTGTGAAATATTGTATGATATGATTTGGGTGGGACACACTAACCATTGATATGTATTGATAAATTATTTGGTATGTCAAAGAAACACTCCTTAGATCTAGATGAGGTGATATCTGGTAGGGGAAATCCACATCCCTGGAATTAGATGAGGTGATGTTCAGAAGGGGAGAGCCATGCCCTTAGACTCTAATGAGGGAATATCTGGAAAGGGGAAACCACACCCTTAGTTTCAGACGATGAGATGTTCAAAAAATTAGATATATTCCCCTAAACTCAGATGATTTTATATCTAAAAGGGGAACCACACCCTTGGACTCAGAAGATGTGATATCAGATAGGGGATACCCACACCCTTGGACTCAGACTATGTGTTCCCTAGAAGCGTATTCTCTATATCTAGGTGATGGATTCTAGGTAGGGAAATCCCCTAAGATTCAAGATATTGTTTTCATGGAAGGGTTTTCCTGGGATCTAGGTGCTAGTATTGGTTATCCCAATTTTATGACATGCTCATAGATACCCTGAAACTTACCAAATTATGTTTTTGGATGGTCCCAAGATTTTTTAGAATATGAGAATATATAATGATTATTTATTTATTATTAGTCATTTTTTATCATTCACTTGATCATATCACATGTGTATAATAATTTTAATGGTTATGTATGGAATCACATCGATGGTTCCCTAGTAAGTTGTACTCAAACCCTGCTCAGGTGTCTGTTGAACTTGAATGCCTAAGAATATATTCATGATTATAGGTTTAGGTTGGGTAGAGTCCTGAAGTTTCATGATCGAGCTGGAGAGCTCAGATAGACTGGAGACTAGGAAGAGGTATGACTCGGGGATGTAGTAGAGCCTATTATCTTTTATTATTTTATTTATTTTGTATATGTGATTGGCTCAGTGTAATGTCATAACCATTAATTATTTTAAAATAATTTTTCATTTAATTTCCATCCTTGCATTGTTATGGGGGTTTTCCATGCATTTTGGTGGAAATGGTGTGTTATCAAAATTTGGGCCAAACTATGAGCCCATTTCCAGATTTAAAAATAAATTTTGTTTATTTTATAAAACCTTAATTTTTAACATTTTACACCAATTTTACTTCCTAATTGGAATAACCTAGTATATTAAAACCACCATATCCATTTGAATCTCATATGAATCCATAATAATGATGGATTTGGGTTTTTTATTAAGGCGTTGGGCCAGCCCGAAATCTCATTTCCTTATTTTAATATTATTTTTAATTATTTAATATCTCATTATTTTTAAGTTTTTTCGGTGATTCCAAATCTCAACTCAGACAAAATACCCAAGGAATTCCCCCATTCTCTCCTCCCCCAATTTGGAGCTCAATTGAATCACGAATTTAGGCGAAACTTTTCTTGATTTTACAAATCACCCAGTTTTGAATAAGTAAATTGATTCTTTCATAAATCCTTATATTTTTACTCTATTTCTCCCATTCTAGTTCCTAAATTACATCCTCAGCCTTATTCGAACCTCAATTTCATTTATGGTTGTTTTGAAATTCAAATACCAGTGTATATGGGTCATTTTCTTCAATATTTATTTGGGTAAGAATTTCTCTATTAATTTCCTTCATTATTCTTAGGGTTTTCTCCCTCATTAATGAATTTATGGAGTGTCCAGAAGTTAGAGTTCATACCTAGGGTTTTATTTGGGGTCTTTTTGGTGAAATATTATGGTTTAGGGTTCATTTTTTTACTTCCTTGTGGTTCAACCGAGGTGAAGTTGTGGTTTTGCACCAAGATTCAAGGGTTTTGACTCAAAAATAGGTGGTTCCATGTGTAATAATTTTTTTGAGAGTTATCTTGCTTGAATTACTAGTTTTTATGTTCCTCATATTATTCTTGTGGTGAAAAAAACTTTTTTGATGTATTTTCTTAAGTGTTTAATTTTATAGTTTAATTTTAGCTTTAAATCAGGTGATTTTCATGGGGGACTCTTGGAGTAATGTTTGGGTGTATTTTATAACACATGGAAGTGATTTATTAGTGTTTAAAGGGTCTTTCAATTATGGTTTTTGTAATTAATTAGTGTCATGTGGGCCTTGAAATGAGCTTTTTGAATGGATTTAAGGTTTAAAACCATGTTATACTTCTTGAAGGTGTTTTTTATGAAAATATGTGTTTTCATGTGTATCATTTGTGGTATTATTTGGATTAATTTTATAACACTTTAGAGTGGTTTGATAAATATTTCTAGGGCTTAAAATTCTATTTTGGATTTGTATTGGTATGATTTTGGGCTTTAATTACGGGTTTGAAAAGGGTTTTGTGTGTAAGACATAGCTATACCCATTGTCTTTGTTTTGTGAAAATTTTAAGTGTTTTATTTGGTTAAACAAAGTGGTAAAAAGTTGTATATGTACTTTTTGGGTGAGTGTGTTCACCTAATATTGTTTTTTGAAAGGTAAAGAGGTGATTTAATATGTAAAACACTTTTAGAATGATTTATAAATTGCTGAAATGTTTTAATAAATTGTGATGTGGGTGCGAAACATGTTTGTGGACTGTTTTATCTGAGTTTGATGATAAAATGAATTTTGAAGGTGAGAAGGGTATTATGTGATATTTTTGTGGGCTGTTATTTGAGTTTTAATATATTGGAATGATTTTATAAATTTTTTAAAAGGATTTGTGAAGGTGTTAAAGAAATTTTAAAAGTGATGTGGGCTATTTTGGTGTGAGTATGATTTAAAATGCCTTTGAATGAAAAAAGTGGATTTTGTGACTTTTGTGACGTACATGTGGGATGTATGGGGAACTTGTGATGTGGAAATGATATTTTCATGTTCAAATTATATTTTGTGACTTATTGAACTTGTTTGAGAACAAGGGGAAACATGGGTATCTAGGTTGGTGTACGTGTACTAGTATTCTATTGATCCCATGGGGTTTGGACTTAGTTTCACATAGCAAGATTGACGCTTACAAAAATAACTAAACTATGATGATGATGATGATGATGAATGGGGAACACTGGGTTATGGGTATATTCCCTACTAGTGAATCGTGCATGAGAACAGATATTGTGATGGTTACTCTCACTGAGATACGAGGTTCCTGGGACCCACAACGAGCTAGTACCTAGGGGTTATTTTATATTTCTTGTGCTTAATAGTTAATTTGTGCCTACTGTCGGCATACAGTATGGTTGTCTAGAAAATTTATTAGTGTTTACGTTATTTTTAAAATTGTTGATTCTTAATTATAGCCCACTTGAGAACTGTTTTAATTTTTAAGTTGCATCATTTAGAAATTTTAACTAGAATTTACTATTTATGAAAACTTGCAATCTTTTCATTTTTGAATGTTTATCACATGGAATATCTTTGTGGTGGTATCCTACTGGGCATTGGATCACACCCTACTTACACCCTTGGGTGTAATTATACTTGGTTGTTTTAGTTTTCATAGGTTGGGTACAGTTTTTAGTTCCAGTGGTTCGGGTTTCTAACAGGTCCTTTGTGGTGAAGTCTTGTGGAGATGGATTGAGGGTGGTTCCCCTTTCCATGAGGCCTCTTGGGATGTTTCATTTTGGTTTTTTACATTTTTTATATTTACGGTGAGTTGTTTTAAACTATGTAATTGAGTTCTGAATTTTTGTAAAATAGTTTTTGGTTTGAAAAATCCAGATTCGTTTTATTGGATTCATTTGTTGTTTTATGTTCATAAACTCAGGTAAATCATTCCCAATTCTCATTTTATGATACCCGAACACTTGTGACAGCCCATGGGGATTTTGAACTCCCTTTGGGACTTGTCACGGGCTAGGCTTGACACCGGTTTCAGTGGAGACCAAATTTGGTTCATGACTAAATGGTATCAGAAGAGGTTCATGTTAACACATTGGGTCATGTTATTTGGGGAAGAGTCAGGATAGTATGGAGTTAGGATTTTCATGAAATGGTATTCAAGTTATAGGTAGTGTGCCTTATCACCACACCTCATGATGGGATTCATGTTTCTAGTGGATGTCAAGATTTATCTAAGTCCTTTGGTTTTCTTGTTTTGATGATGATTAGGAGAAATGAAAAGAGAGTTGTGTTAATGGTCTCAGTGAGCTCGCAGGGCCTAGATAGCATGTGGAGTTGGGGATATTCCCTAAAACACTCTCTATGATGGTTAAGTGATTGGAATATGGTCTCCAACCAAATTTCCAAGTCACCCACAGAAACTAGATTCCTCTCGCATTGTTATGTGTTCTTTAGTTTTAAAATCTTGGTACATTGGTTTTAAAGTGACATAGTTTGAAGAAGCATAACGTTTTTGGGAAATTATTTCCAAATTAATATGGAAAGGGTTGATTTATGAAATGGTGGAACTGAATTTTTATAATTTATTTGAAATAGAAAATGGTGTTCTTACACCTCTTTGGAAAGAATGAACTATATTGAAGTTGTTTTTTAAAAAGTGTTTCCAATAGAATTTTCTAAATAATCAAAGGGTTTTTAATGGGATGAGATGTTTTGAAATTGGTGTGAATAATTTGAGAGTGAGTTCTTATCTAAATGGTTGTGTCTTTATAAAAAATTTTCTAAGATGTGAATTGGGATTTTGATCTCGTGGTTAGCGGTTTTGAGAAAAATGATGCGTTTGTTGATCGTTTGGTTTTGAAAAGTGGAAAGATTTATTGTTTTAATATTTTGTTTTTTCATGAGAAACCAAATTCATGGGGTTATATGGGATGATGGATGGTTGATGGAATGGATGGATGAGTGTTGGGATGGATATGAGGAGGGTGCTCGGTGTGGCATGGAAACATGCATGTGTGGGGCCCATGGGGTACCAATGGTGGATACACGAATTGCTGAACCATTTGTTTTCAAAGAAATGTTTTTAAAAGAAAACATGACCCCTTGATGAATTATTTGGGATGGTTTATATAATGTGTTTTTGGAAAATTTAGATGTTGTGGGATGTTTTGTGTCTAAGAAACCCTCCTGTCCGAAATGTGTTTTGGGTTTGTGTTTGGTCAGTAAGTTGGGTAGAAGGACCAGTTAGTAGTATCTTATGAGATATATTTCATAACACCTTTACGGTGGTTCCCTTAATGTGTTTGGATCTATTTTGTGGCATGTTTTTTCCAAGGGACCATCTTGTTTGGCTCCTAAGTTCTCTCGTTGGATAAGGTATGCCCCCATTAAGGGTTAATGCACAACTGAAGTGAAACTCGGATTGTTTCTCCATTGGAAAATTCTTCAATTGATAAATATAAGGAATATTTTATTGATTTTATTGATTTAGTCTACACCCATTCCTTTCTTTGATTTGTGGTTCCTCTTGTAGTGGTAGAGTGATCGTGAAAGGTTTAAAGAGTCCTTAGTTTCTTAAGTTGCCTTATTCGTTGAAGGTGGAAGTGGTCTAGGGTTGTTAGTGTGGATGAGTGTCTCGATGGTGTCTAAGAGGGCCTTTGGGTTATTTATAGATTATTTGAATATGGAGTTCATGTTAAACCAATAGTTTTGGGAATCTGTTCATGAGAGGATATTATGGCCACTTTCTGGACTTGTGTGTTGTTTAGGGACATGGAATAAGGTCTCGTTCCATGTATTGTTTCTATCAGTCACAATAGTCATGTTCAGTGACTACTTGTGATGTCATGTGCTTGTTTGACAATAGAGGTGAAGGTTGTGCAATAATCTGATATTATCTGTTATGTTGGGAGTATGTCTCCTTTGTAAAAACCTCAAAATCCTCTATTTTAGAGGAAGGTGTTTATATGCATCCTTTACTTCTATTTTTTCTTACCCAAAGAAACAAGGTGTGATGTGTGTGCATCTTCTAAGTCATTGTTTCAATGAAATTTCTGGTTAGGGTAAAATTATTTTGGAATGTGTTATGTCTTATTAAACTTATTAGGGATTGTAGTGTAGTTTTTTTACCACTGAAATAAATTTTTTTGTTCAGGTGGTTTCCAAAGCCTAACTACGAGGCCGAAGATGCTTAAATGATTTGAGCTCTAGCCATAGGTCTCGGAGAGAAGCTGGAACGTAGTCAGGGGAAATTATTGGGTTGTTAAAACCATTTTACAACATCTTATCCTCATTATGAAGGAAAGGAAGTGTTTAAACCCTTGGTGTCATCATCTTGTTTTAGTTGTCCCCGTTTGGTGGTAGAGGTGGGAGGACCTCGTTTCCATGTTGTATCCTGAGTTCATACTTTTCCCCTTTGGTTTCGACTGGGTATTTGGAGAAAGGTTTGAAGTTAGATAGACAGGTTGATTGTAGGGTTTGCGCATGGTTAGTAGTGACCATGCCCGAGAAAACCATGTAGATAGAAGGATCCCCATGGTTAGTGCATGGTTTTCCAAACCGTTTGGACTAACCATGTGGCTGTTCCAACTCTTTATATTTTGTGGACTTTCTGTACCGGCTCATGTTGATCAGTTAAGATGGTTGGTTCTTATGGTGGGGAGACCCACTATAAATATTATATAAGTTCTTTTGTAAAGGTCCAATGGAATTATACCCCTTGAACCGAGGATTCCATTCAGGCCTTACACTGTGGTGTCCTGAATCTATCTCGGGAAAATATAAGTTGTCTCTTATGGTGGGGATCCCAATTGTGTCTCCCCATACTTGTAACTCTGATTTTCCCTTGGTCTTGGCCTGGCGGGAGGTAGTCTCATTTGGATCTATCTAACTACCAACATATTCATAGGGTAAATGTTGGGATTGGAGAGTGTCCAACGGTTTAGTTAAAGAAAATTAAGTGTAACCATGTTCGTTGTTGTTTTTTGTCTGGGTAGATTACTTGTGTCTTGTTCATATTTTTTTTAGGATTTTCCTTTTGGGGATAAAGTCTGAATGTTCTTGATCATTTCATGTAATTGATGTATGTTTTGGTTTAAGATAGTATTCCTTCCTTAATTGATCATTATAGGCGTTTTTTCCTTTCAGGGGTGGACTGAACTTGGTGATGGAGTAAATTTCTGGTCTATCAGTTGGGTTTGGTTTTTTCTTTTGGCCTTGTTAAGGCTTTATGGGGGTAGAAAATTTATGGTGGGGATAATTTTCACATCCATGACTTCTTTTTAAGTCATTTTTCATTTAATTTCCATCCTTGCATTATTATGGGGGTTTTCCATTCATTTTGGTGGAAATGGTGGGTTTTTAAAATTTGGGCCAAACCGTGAGCTCATTTCCAAATTTAAAAATAATTTTTTTTTCTTTTGAAACTCCTCAATTTTTCAACATTTCACACCTATTACACATCCTAATTGGAATACCCTGGTATATTAAAACATCTATATCTATTTTAAACTCATATGAACCCATAATAATGATGGATTTGGGTTTTTTATTAAGGTGTTGGGCCAGCTCGAAAGCCAATTTCTTCTTTAAATATTTTTTTTAATTATTTAATGTCTCATGCAATTTTTAATTTTTTTTAGTGATTCTAACACTCACTTGAGACCACTTACCCATGGCGTTCCCCCATTCTCTCCTCCCTTAATTTGGATCTCAATTGTATTTCGAATTTGGGAGAAACTTCTCTTGATTTTACAAATATCCCAAATTTGAAGAGGTAAATTGATACTTTCATAACTCCTATTGTCACTCTTTTTCTCCCATTAAAATTTCTAGATGACCTCCTTATCCTTATTCTAACCTCACTTTCATTTATGGTTGTTTTGAAATTCAGATACTGGTGTATTTGGGACGTTTTCTTCAAGATTTATTTGGTAAGTGTTTCTATCATCATTTCCATCATTATCCTTAGGGTTTCCTCCCACTTTCATGAATTTATAGAGTTTCCAGAAGTTAGGGTTAAAGCCTAGGGTTTTATTTGGGGTCTTTTGTGGAAATAATATGGTTTGGGTTTCATTTTAACTTCCTTGTGGTGCGGTGGAGGTGCAGTTGAGGTTTTGCACCAAGATCCAAGGGTTTTGATTCAAAAGGTATGTGGTTCCATGTGTAAGAATTTTTTTATGAGTTTTCTTGCTTGATTTACAGTTTTTCATGTTCCTCATATGATTCTTCTAGTGAAAAACCCGTTTTTATGGATTTTCATAAGCGTTTAATTTTATAGATTCATTTTAGCTTGAAATCGGGTGATTTTCAGGGGTGACTATTGGGGTAATGTTTGGGTGTATTTTATAACACATGAAAGTGATTTATTAGTGTTTAAAGTGGATTCCAATTCTGTTTTTTATTGACTTAGTGTCATTTGGGCTTTGAAATGATGTTTTTCAATGGATTTACGGTGTAAAACCATGTTATACTTCTTGAAGGTGTTTGTTTGAAAATGTGTGTTTTCTTGTGTATCATTTGTGGTATTATTTGGAGTAATTTTATAACACTTGGGGTGGTTTGATAAATGTTTATATGGATTCCAATTCTATTTTTGATTTTTATTGGTATGATTTTGGCCTTTAATTATGTTTTCGAAATGGGTTTTGTGTGCAAGACATAGTTACACCTTTTGGCATTGTTTTGGGAAAATTGTAACTGTTTTATTTCGTTAAACAAAGGGGTAAAAGAGTGTATATATTCTATTTGGGTGATTTTGTTCACCTAATATTGGGTTTTTAAAGGTAAAGCAGTTATTTAAGATGTAAAACACATTTATAATGATTTATGAATTGCTGAAATGTTTTACTAAATTGAGATGTGGGTGCGAAACATGTTTGTGGACTGTTTCGTCTAAGTTTGATGATAAAATGAATTTTGAAGTTGAGAAGGGTATTATGTGATATATTTGTGGGCTGTTATGTGAGTTTTAATATCTTGTAATGGTTTTATAAATTTTTTTAAAGGATTTGTGAAAGTGTTAAAGAAATGTAAAAAGTGTTTTGGGCTATTTTGGTGTGAGTATGATTTCAAAATGAATTTGAATGAAAAAGTGGATTTTGTGACTTGTGTGATGTATATGTGGGATATTTGGGGAACTTGTGATGTGGAAATGATATTTTCATGTTCAAAGCATATTTTGTGACTTTTTGAACTTGTTTGAGCACACATGGAAACCTGAGTATCTTGGTGGGTGGACGTGTACAAGTATGCTAGTGATCTAGTGGGGTTTGGCCTCAGTTTCACGTAGTAAGATTGAAACATACAACACTAAATAAACTGTGATGATGATGATTATTAGGGACCACTATGTTATGTGTATATTCCCTACCAGTGGTCCGTACATGATAATGGATATTGTGATGGTTACTCTCACCAAGATATGAGGTACATGGGACCCACAATGAGCTACTACCTAGGGGTAATTTTCTATTGCTTGTTCTCATTAGTTACTTTCTGCTTACCATCAACATATGGTATGGCTGGATGGAAAATTCATTAGTGTTGATATTATTTTTAAAATTTTTGATTCTTAATGATAGCCTACCTAAAAACTATTTTAATTTTTAAGTTTCATCTTTAAGAAATTGTAACTAGCATTTCCTGTTTTTGAAAGCTTTCAAGCCTTTGGCCTTTGAATGTTTATCACAAGGAATATTTTAGTGGTGGTATCCTATTGGTAATTGGATCACACTATACTTACACCCTTCAGTGTATGTATACTTGGTTGTTTTTGTTTTTGCGGTTGGGTATAGTTTTTAGTGCCAGTGGTTCGGGTTTCTAGTAGGTCCTTGGTGGTGAAGTCTTGTGAAGATGGCTTGAGGGAGTTGCCCCTTTCCATGAGGGTTCTTAGGATGTTTATAGAGACCCAAAATTTTCATACATTACTATTAAATATTTTTAAATATAAACAACATAATAGTATTACACATAAAGGATCCAATGGTTTAGTGTCTTGGGAAAACTAGGACCATACATAACAATTACAACATCGAGCAATTTTTTTTTTATTTCTTCTTGTAAGAACCCATTTCTTATTCTTGAGGTACGGGTTTCTTATTTTCCTTTTTTACTTAAGTGTTTTTAAAAAAATAAGGAAGATGGGGAAAGATCCCAAATTTTGTGGGTACACGCCGTGTACTTTTCCACACACCGTGTATTTTGGCCGTGTGGGATGAGTACACAGGGCGTATAGGCCTGTCGGTGATGAAGGTTGTAAAAAATAACTACATGCCACATAGTGGGTATTTACATGCCGCGTAAACAGTCGGCAGGTGAACAGTAAGGCAGTGGAGGTAGCCACCAGCTGAGCGATAGTACACGCTATGTACTCAGGTATACACATCGTGTACTCATGTTGACAGATGAACAGTGTCGCGCTGGCGAGAAGCCACCAGTGGAACAGTTAAAAAAATAAAAGTACACACCGTGTACTTGAGAGTATACGCCGTGTAGTCATGAATTTTTGATTAAAATAGTCATTAAACTCCTCTTTCAACAGATGAGTCGTTTGAGGTGCTTGGAGTTTGTTTTGGGAGGCTGGAGCTTCAGAGATCTCCCAATCTCTTACAGGAAACCTGATTCCTACGCCGTCGATCTCGATTGGACCGCACTGGTAAGCCCTTATTTCTTATCAGGTAGTTCTTACCAATTTTTTTCCCAAGATAATATTTTTTAGGTTTGAATTTGTTGTTGTTATTCACAGATCTACGTTGTTCTTGGGTGTTTATAGAAGCTTCGTTCACGGATATCGATCAGGGGAGATCGAGGTAGGTGGTCTGATGTTTATTTCCAACTATCGTGTTGAAATTGTGCATCGTTGTGCTACGAACCCATGTTTGGGGTGTGGTGTGGCTAAGGCCTTGGCTGTTTTAAATACCTAGAACTATATAGGTAATTGAATGTAACTATAAACTGCTGTTTGGGATCACTCCTTGGATCCAGGACCACCCCGGGGGTGCATTCCTCTATTTAGCCATTTGGCCTGGATACCTGAGGGTATGCCATGATTATGATGTGTATTGAATTTCCTTGAGTTGAATTGGATATAAATTGCTTGTTTATGCTTTGGGCTTGGACCGGTTACTTGTGCCTGAGGGCAATGTTCTTTTTAGCCTGAGGTAATTGTTTATTTAGTCTGAGGGAAAGGTACTGCTTAGCCTGAGGAAAATGTTCTATTTCGCCTAAGGGAAACACTTCTTATGCCTGAGGGTAGTGACTTCTATGCCTAAAGGCAATATATGGTACCCCTGGGGGAAATATTCGATAGCCTAATGGCCATCATGAGGGTGTGGTTTTATTATATTAGCCTGAGGGCGTGGTTTTATTATATTAGCCTGAGGGAAAGGTTCTGATTAGCCAGAGGGCTTGGTTATGATGAGCACAAAATGTTAGTAAATTGAATGGTTAAAATAAATATCAAAATGGCAATGAAACTGGTAGTGATATTTGCTTTTGAGTACTTACTAGTTTACTACATTTGAATATTGCGCACTGTTGTTTTATATTTCCACTGACAGTTGGGCATAGGCCTTTGGTGGGTGCCTACTGGGATTTATTTCTCAAACCCTATTTGGGTCATGTCTTCATCCCAAATAGACTATATTGTTGTAGGTTTCAACAGGGGAAATGGTCCCTATATAGGTATATGATTGTAGCAGAGGAGCAGGAGAGCATGGGACTGAGCTTTGGCTTGCGATGCTGCTACGTTTTGTTTACTCTGCTTTGTTTTGGTTGGTCATAACTTATACTTTGAGTTGTATTGTATTGTATTACAGTGTATCCTGTTCTGTATGCTTTCATATAATTAGTGGCATGCTGCATCTTTATATATATATGACTGCTGGTTGTCTTTACTTCAGTTCTCCATTCCAGTTGTATATTGTTTGCTGCTTCTGCTGTTGTATGTTATGTATATTTTCCACTATGCTACACTTTGAAAAATGAGAGAATAGTTTCCCCACTATCAGACCTGGTCCCTCGCTGCTATTCGGTAGCCTCTGGTATTTGGGGAAATGCGCTTGAGGTCATGTGAGAAACCAGGTTCGGGGCACCCATTGTGTGGCTCCCAGATCCAGGACATTACAATGTGGTATCAAAGGTGTTCTTTTCTTTGACTTACTGTTTGGAGCTTTAGTCATGGATAGGACGGAAATGTTAGTTGGTAATAAGCTGTGCCCGGGAGTAGCTAACCTGTGTATAGGGAAAATCCAGTCTTCCTTAATTATTTCAATTATTACTGATTTTGCAATTTTACAGTTGATTTGACTTTCACCATTGGGTGACGCACTTGCGGTGTGCTATTTATACTTTATACTTGGGTTCTATTTAGTTGAAACCCGATGAGATAAGGGTATTCCATCTCATGTATCATTTAGGAACATGCTAGAAATCATATTCCATGCATAGTTCCATGCCATGTAGGTGCATTAGAAATTACATGTTGTTGTGATAGTTGATGTGCTAGAAAATCATGATGTTGTGATAGCTGCTTTGATAAATACCTACTATTCAATGGGGTATTGTTGTGGGATGTTGTTAATAGAATGAATGCCAAACTTTGGTTTTTGGGGAGTATGGGCCCTCAATGATCGGAATTTGGTGGATCATTGACGAGTTTACTTTATTATAACATGTATAAGATGCCAAGCTTTGATTCGTGGGGAGTATGGGCCCTCACAGAATAGAATTTGGCATGTAGGTGTTTGTTCCATGTTTTCTGGGTTCTGGAGTAGTTTCTGATACATACAATCAAGAAAACCCAGTATACACGCCGTGTAGTTCTATGGACACATGTAGTATGTTCTTCTGTTCAGGAAGAAATTAAAACTTTTTAAGTAAATGCTGTGTACCCTCAGTACACACCATGTAGTCCCTTCCCATGTTATAGATCATGTGGGCGGGGACACGGGGTAGGGAATGGCTTGGAGAAACACGCCATGTACTGGTTGTACATGCCGTGTAGTGTTGACCCAGTGTCCGCCCATGTAACTAACAACACGGACGGAGGAAACCTTAAGACATACACACCGTGTATACAGTGAACACGTCGTGTAGTCTGACCAAAGTACTCGGCCGTGTCATGGACAACAAGGTCTGGTGTTATCTTTCCTAGTACATGCCGTGTTCACTTGGAACACGCCATGTAGTGTCAGCCGCGTAGTCGGCCATGTAGCGAGCAACATAGGTCAATCTGGGGATTATTTGAACACGTCGTGTCCTTTTTGGAACATGCCGTGTAGTGTGACCTAGGTACACAGGCTGTGTCATGAACAACACGGGCCGATGAAGCTTTTAGAGTACACGCTGTGTACCTATGGGGAACACCGTGTAGTGCTCTTTTAGGAGAGCCGTGGGGCTTAGCCATGTAGAAGGACTCGGGCAGTGGAGGGGGATTCAAGTACACGCTGTGTATTCAGAAGACACGCCAGGTGTTTGGGGTGTTACACGGCCTGTTTAAGCTAGAGTACAGGCCCATGTGGATGGCCTGTGAGAACATGTCGTGTAGTATTTATACATTCTATGTAGTCAAGTTTTTTAAATATTGAATGTTTTCCTTATCCTGTTCCCTTTTTGGTCTCCTTGTTTTCGGTCTTGTATAATCTTGATCTATGGAATGTGTTTGACCTTGTAGAGTTATGCCACCGAGATGGCCTTGGGTTGTTCTCCAGGAGAGCAGAAACAATTATACTCCTGAGATGGTAGGCCATGGGCTACCAGTGGATCCTCCAGTAGTGCCAGATATGGCACCAACAATTATACTAGACACAGGCACGGATGCGCAGTTCCATGAAGGATTTATGTGGTTCATGCAGACCTTTCAGGGAGCACCGCCGACTACCACGTCTATGGCAGAGCTGACATGTATATTTCAGTAGAAGAATCCGCCTACGTTCTCAGGGGATGGCAGACCATAGGTTGTGGATTCATGGATGGATTCAGTGAAGACTATTTTCGAGCATCTAGAGGTGCCTCAAGGGTGGAGGGTCAAGCTCATGACTTATATGCTGCGTGATTCTGCCAAGAGGTGGTGGGATGTTACCAGCTAGTCTGAGCATCACCGAGACATGGCGTGGGAAGACTTTTAGATAGCCTTATGTGACTTCTTCTTCCTGGATAAGCTTCGGGTAGATTGACCTTGAGAGTTCATGAATCTGTAGCAGGGCGCCATGTTAGTGATGGATTATTCTGCTTGCTTCACCGAGCATCAGCGTTTTGCACCTGTTCTGGTGGGTGATGAGGCATTGAGAGACAGACGCTTTGAGGACAGTCTTTTATATGACATCTGAGCGCTGGTGAATGTTTTCAGGTTTCCTACCATTCATGAAACTATGAACCAGGCACTTATTATAGAGAAGAACCTGTGGTAAGCTAGTGGTGTGGGCTAGGGTTGTTCAACACCAGTTTCTAGTACTATTTCTATCGGTAAGAGGAAGAGGCCGATGTAATTCTCTCACAGTGGCAGTACTAGCCAGAAGAATTCCATAGGTGGCATAGTTATTTTCTAAGAGTGTGGTAGAGAGGGGCACAAGAGACCCCAGTTTCCACGAGACCCATTTAAGTGCTAAGCTTGCAGCAAGGTGGGTCATCTACAATGCTTTTACAGGGAGTTTCTACCAGTACCTAGTGAGAGGGTTTATGTGCAGACTCCGTGTGTGGGAGTTGGATCAGATGCTTCTTACCAGTCGGGCAATTGGAATACGTCAGGGCATGCGGGCAGAGATGGTGGCCATGGCCGTGGTAGCCAGAAACCGGGATCTCAAAGGCAGAAAGTTGGGTCATCTCAGGGTAGCTAGGCTTTGTTGTAGGGTCGTGACTCTAGGCAGACATATGCAGTGCAATACACCCAACAGGAGAAGGATCTCAGAACTTCTACTTTCATAGGTACTATTCTAGTAGCTTCTATTTTATCTTATTCACTTTTCTATATGGGTGCTACACATAGATTTATATATGCGCTCTTTTTGGAGAGCCTTGGGCTCTGTGTTTCTGCTTCTTCTGATGTTATGATGCTAGACACTCTGTTGGGAACTAGAACAGCTGGTGTGCATCAGTGCAGGGAGTTCCCCCTAGAGGTTGGTGGGTGTCACTTTCTATGGGACCTCTATGTCCTAGAGATGAAGAGCTATGATTTCATTCTCAGCATGGATTGATTGGCACCCTTTTGAGAATTTGTAGAATGCTATCGCTGTTGGGTGAGTTTCATGTCACCAGAGGGTGGAGAGTTTCTATAAAATGGTGAGTGTGATGTCTAGGCGAGCCGAGCTGGACCAGAGAATCATGGGTGAGGTGGAGTGACAGCCCAGATTGCAAGCCTATATCTAGATGATCGGGGAACTTTCTAGAAGGATTTCCCTCCAGTAGTCGATCGTTTTAGGGATGTCTTCCCGGAAAACTTTTCAGGTCTTCCTCTAGAGCGAGAGGTGGATTTCATTATTGAGCTTGTTCCAGGAGCAGCATCGGTGTCCATTTCTCCTTATAGGACGTCTAAACATGAGTTGTAGGAGCTCAAGAGGCAGTTAGAGGAGTTACAAGAAAAAGGTTTCATCCGACCCAGTACTTCTCCTTGGGGTTCGCCCGTCCTCTTTGCGAAGATGGCAGACAGTGACCTCAGACTCTGTGTGGATTATCGGAAGTTGAACCAGTTGACGGTTAAGAACCAATACCCCTTGTTGAGGATCGATGATCTCTTTGATCAACTTCAAGGAGCATAAGTGTTCTCGAAGATTGACTTGAGATCCGTATATCATTAGTTTCATGTTAGACCATCGGATATAGCTCTCACAGCCTTCAAGAGTAGGTATGGTATATATATGTACTTGGTGATGTCGTTCGGACTCACGAACACGCCAGCTGTTTTCATGGCTCTGTTGAATTGTGTGTTCCACCCTTATCTGGACTCTTTTGTGGTTGTCTTCATGGATGACATCTTGGTGTACTCTCAGGCTCTACACGACCATGATACCCATCTTGAGATCGTATTGAGTACACTGATATTGCATTGGATATATGCTAAGCTCTCAAAGTGCCCCTTTTGGATGGACCAGATACACTTCCTGGGTCATATCATTTTAGAGGAAGGAGTTGTAGTAGACCCAGAGAAGGTGAGAGCAGTAGTTTCAGGGGAGTTTCCTAAGAACGTGTTTGAGGTACAGAGTTTCTTAGGGCTGGATGGTTACTACAGGAACTTTATACAAGACTTCTCCCACCTAGCAGTTCCGTTGACATGCTTTAATATGAAGGGTGTGAAGTTCCTTTGGTCATAAGCTTGTGAGATAGCCTTTCATGAGCTGAAGGGAAGGTTGAAATCAGCACTAATCCTGATACTTCCAGTGCAAGGGAAGAGCTATACAGTTTACTGTGATGCATCAGATATTGGGATGGGAGTAGTGTTGATGCAGGGTGATCAAGTAGTTGCATACGAGTCTCAGTAGTTGAGGCCACATGAGAGGAATTACCCGATGCATTACCTCAAGTTGGCTGCAGTTGTTCATGTGTTGTGCTGTTGGAGACATTATCTCTTGGGAGATAATTTTGTGGTTTTCACCGACCCCAAAAGTCTCAAGTACATATTTACTCAGCATGACCTGAATCTGAGACAACATAGGTGGGTTGAGTACCTTCAGTCCTTCAATTTTGATCTTTCCTATACACCTGTTAAGGGTAATGCAGTTGCTGATGCACTGAGCATGAAGACTCAGACACAGGCAGTTCATGAGGCTAGTGGTGAGTGGCAGCTTGTGGATTTATTCTCTGAGATGCATTTAGAGGTGCACGATAGTCAGGGGAAAACATATCATTCCTCCTTAGTTGTGACGTCTACCCTCCTGTATAGAGTGAGGATGAGACAACTATCAGATTTAGAAGGCTTAGTTCTACAGGAGTCAGTGGCAAGTGAGGACCCTCCTCCTGGATGGACTATAGGAGATGATGAGGTACTGAATTTCCACAGACTATTGTGGGTTCTTGGGGATATATGAGATGAGCTGATGTAGTAGTTTCATGATTCCTCTTGGGCAGTGCTTCCCAGAGTTACCAAAATGTACCGTGAATTGAGACGTCAGTGTTGGTGGCAGGGTATGAAGAGAGAGGTAGCTAGTTTTGTTACGAGATGTTCCACCTGTCAGCAGGTGAAGGCGGATCATCAGAGGCTAGCAAGAATGTTATAGAAAATACCCATTTCCGGAATGGAAATGGGATGATGTCGTGATGGATTTTGTGATCGGGTTGCCGAGGTCACCTCGAGGAAATTATGCCGTATGGTTTGTTGTGTACAGACGCACAAAGGTAGCTCACTTTTTGCTGATCAAGGAGACCTTTGGTGTTGAAGAGCTCAGGAAGTTTTATATCCAAGAGATAGTGCGTCTTTATGGGGTCCTCATTCTATTGTTTTAGATAGGGATGCCCGATTTACATCTCGTTTCTTGCAGACTTTTCAGAGGGAACTGGGTACACAAGTGCTTATGAGCACAACTTATCACCCTCAGACCGATGTCCAGTTAGAGCGTATGATACAGGTTCTTGAGGACATGTTGCGTGCATGTGTCCTAGACATTGGGGGCACTTTATAGATTCATATACCCCTGGTTGAGTGTGCCTATAATAATAGATTTCAAGAAACTATTGAGATGGCACTTTACGAGGCTTTATATGGTAGGCCATGCCAATCACCCTTGTGCTGGATGGAGGCAGGTGAGGAAGCTTTACTGGGACCACCTCTCATGTAGGAGACTTCAGAGAAGGTCCAGTTGATATAGAAGCGGATGGCTACTACACTGTATTTTCAGAAATCTTATACTGATTGTCGCAGATGACCCTTAGAGTTCATGGTCGGGGATTTGGTTTTCTTGCGTGTTTCACCGAGTCTAGGATACATGAAGATCAGGAGACAGGGTAAACCTTCAACGAGTTATGTGGGGCCATTTGAGATTCAGGAGAGAGTCAGGCCGGTTTCCTATCGGTTTCAGTTACCACATAGGTATCCGGCCATGCACGATGTCTTCCATGTATCTCAACTGTACCATTATCATTCAGACCCATCTCACGTCTTTCAGCCTGAGGACGTTGAGCTATATATTGAAGCATACTTTGAGGATCATCCGATCCGTATTGTTGATAGGAGCATGAAGGTCCTATGAGGCCTGTCAGTTCCTCTCATATGGGTGCTATGGTAGCATGGTTGAGTGAAAGATGAAACCTGGGAACGAGAGACTGACATATGTGCTCAGTGGCCAGAGTTGTTTTTAGATTTATCTTCACTACCCTTGGAAGGGAAATTCGAGGACGAGTTGCTTTAAGGGGGAAGTTTGTAAGACCTCGGTTCTTATTCTTGAGGTACGAGAATCTTTGTTTCATTTTTCCATATGTATTTTTGAGAAAATAAGGAAGATGGGGAAAAATCCCAATTTTATTGGGTACACGCCGTGTACTTTTCCACACGCCGTGTACTTTGGCCGTGTGGGATGAGTACATTGGGCGTGTAGGCGTGCCAGTGATGAAGGGTGTAAAAATTGAATACACGCCATGTAGTGGGTATTTAAACACGGTGTAATTAGTCGGCAGGTGAACAGTAAGGTGGTGGAGGTAGCCGCCAGCTGAGCGATAGTACATGCCGTGTACTCAGGTATAAACGCCGTGTACTCATGTCGACAGATGAACAATGCCACACTTGTGAGAAGCCGCTAGCGGAACAGTTAAAAAAAGAAAATTCCACATCGTGTACTTGAGAGTACACGTTGTGTAGTCATGAATTTTCACTTAAAATAGGCAGTAGCCTCCTCTTTCAGCAGAGGGGGTGTTTGAGGCGTTTGGAGTTTGTTTTGGGAGGCCAGAGCTTCCGAGATCTCCCGATCTCTTACCGGGAACCCGATTCCTACGCCGTCGATCTCGATTGGACTGCGCTGGTAAGTCCTTCCTTCTTCTCGGGTAGTTCTTACCAATTATATCCTAAGGAAAATTTATTTAGGTTTTAACTTGTTTTTGTTATTCCCAGATCCAAGTCTTTCTTGGGCGTTTCTGGAAGCATCGTTCATAGATATCAATCAAGGGCGATCGAGGTAGGTGGTCTCATGTTTATATCCAATTGTGGTGTTGAAATTGTGTACCATTGTGCTACGAACCCATGTGTGGGGGGCCATGTGGCTGAGGCCTTGGTTGTTTTAAATACCTAGAATTGTATAGGTAATTGAATTTAACTATAAACTGCTGTTTGGGATCACTACTTGGATCCAGGACCACCCTGGGGGTGCGTTCTTATGTTTAGCTGTTTGTCTAGGATACCCAAGGGTATGACATGATAATAATGTTTATTGAATTTCCTTGAGTGTAATTGTATATAAAATAGTTGTTTATGCTTTGGGATCAGCCCAGTTACTTATGCCTGAGGGTAGTGTTCTTTTTAGCCTAAGGGTTTTGTTTGTTTAGCCTATGGGCAAGGTACTGCTTAGCCTGAGGGAAATGTTTTATTTCTCCTTAGGGAAACACTTCTTATGCCTAAGGGTATTGAATTTTGTGCCTGAAGGAAATATATGGTATGCCTGAGGGCAATATTTGATAGCCTGAGGGAAAGCCTGAGGGTGTGGTTTTATTATATTATCCTCAGAGCGTGGTTTTATTTTATTAGACTGAAGGAAAGGTTCTGATTGGCCTGAGGTCTTGGTTCTGATGAGCACAATTGTTATCAAATTGAATGGTTAAACTGAATATCAAAATGGCAATGAAACTGGCAGTGATAGTAACTTTTGAGTACTTACTAGTTTACTACATTTTAATATTGCACACAGCTGTTGCATATTTTCATTGACAGTTGGGCACAGGCCTTTGAGGGTGAATAATAGAATTTATTTCTCACACCCTATTGGGTCATGTCTTTATCCCAAACACACTATATTTCTGTAGGTGTCGACAGGGGAAAGGTTCCTTATACAGGTACATGATTGTAGCAGAGGAGTAGGATAGTGTGGGATCAATCTTTGGCTTACGATGCTGCTGCGTTTTGTTTACTCTACTTTGTTTTGTTTGGTTGTACCTTGTACTTTGAGTTGTATTGTATTGTGTTGTAGTGTATATTGTTCTGGCTGCTTTCATAGAATTAGTGACATGGTACATCTTTATCTATATATGACTGATGGTTCTCTTTACTTCAATTGTCCATTCTAGTTGTATATTGTTTACTGCTTTCGCTGTTGTATGTTATGTATCTTTTCCACTGTGCTACAATTTAAAAAAAGGAGGGCATAGTTTCCCCACTATCAGACCTGGTCCATCGCTACTAGTCAGTAGCCTCTGGCATTTGGGGAAATGTGCTTGAGGTCATGTGACCAACCGGGTTCGGGGCCCCCATTGTATGGCACCCGGATCCGGGACATTACACTTGTTCTCTAGCTTCTTGTTAGCACTGGACCTCTCTTTAGTACATGTAGTCACCTGAGGATATAAATCAAAAGGGGTGATCTAAAATCCCAATAAGAGGATATATACTAACAATATAGAAATGGGTGAGCATAATCATTACATAGGCAAAAGATCATGAACATGAGAGAATCATTAATAAAAGACTTGAGATGTGGTAATGCATAAAAATGAAACATCATGTCTTAGTGGTTAACTACCACACATACCTGTGAAAAAATATATAATCTTGTTCACATATCATTTCACATTTAATCATGAGATTCTTTACTCTACCCAATGCATTGGAGGGCTGTATAATTCTGGGGGCACCCGACACATTGAAACATCCATATTGCACTATATAATTCTGGGTGCACCCGTCACATCATAACATTATCATTTATCATGCATTCCACAATGAACATATAAAAAAATGAACATAAATAACCCAAGAAAAGTAATGGGGTTCCTATCCTAGGAACACAATCATAAACATTGGGTTCCCAAAATAAAGAGGGAATAACATAAATGTTATAAGAACCGTCAATCTTGAATGAGAAGTAAAAGGTGTGTTCTTAAAAGTAGAGTTCTTTTGGAAAACATTTGGTTTGAAATAAATAATAGTGAACAACATTTATATACCAGAAAAGGAAGTAAAATTATTAACAAAATATTTTTAAGGAGTAACCATATAAAAAAGAAGCGAAAGAGGGAGAACTCGAAGGATGAAAGTTGAGTTTGAGAATTTCTCCTTACCTTATATCTGAATGCTTATTTCACTTTAATGTCCTGTATAATGACATGATATTCATCAATTAGAATTTTTAGAACCTCTTATACATGATTAGGGGTAATTTTGGTTTCATTATGTTATTTTATGGGCCTTTGGATGAGTTAAAGAGTTTAAAAACATTGTTCGGGAATGTTCGTTTTTATGGTTTTCTTGAGCGTTTCACATGTATTCATAAATTGAGGTTCGGGTAGAGCATTGGCAAACATAAAAAACTGATATTACATGTTATTAATGATATTACAGGAGTTTAAATGATCTTATAAGGAATTATGTTATATACCATTTGGATGAATCATTAGACAAGAATTTAATGATGATTGTTTGGGTTAATTTGGGCGGTTTTTCGACCACAACGAACTTGTTTTGATTAATCATTTAGTAATATGAACATAATTTAGTTAAAGAACATTAATTAGGACATAATAAATATAACATATTCTCTTTCAAACATAAAAATGGTCTCATTACCATATCTACTTGTTGAAATTAAAAAATAAAACATGTCGTTCTTGATGGTGATAGATTAACACCTCACGAACATCATTTTCTTTTATAAAATTAAAAGAAGAGGAGAAAGGGGGTTGAATTATATAATATCCCATTAGTATCATACCATTTCTGTATATTTATAATACTATAGTTACCAAACCATTTGGTCAAAGATAGGTTGAGAGAGAATAAGAAAAAAACTTGAAATTGAAAGGAAATTAAAAGAAAGAGTAATAGAAATTACCTCTTGAATCCTCCTCTTGAGATCCTCCTTAAGATACCAAGGCATGGTCTTTTGATGATACTAGAAGCTCTTGGATGTGGGGGAGAGGCTATTAAAGGTTCTTGAGAAGATTTTAGACAAGTCTTGAAGCTTGAGAGGTGTGAGGAAATGAGGGTGTGAAGGGTGGTATTTATAGTGGGGGTAGAGGAGATTTCTCAATATAAAATTCATTAGTTTATTATTTCCCCACAAGAAAAGTAATAGTGAGTCTTACCTGACCAATAATAGTAATTTTATCATGTGATCCAGAACCAAGTGGGATTACATCAGCAGAACATCATACATGACTCTATAATTAGCTTATTTAGCTTATTTGTGTAAATTATGGTATCTCACTATTCATAAAAAAATCAAGTATTTTAGAAAAATCCCAAAAATTCACCCCAACCATTTTTTGGCATGTAGAATCCAAAAATGAAATATATTTTTCAAAAATAAATTTATAAATATTGTTAATTTAACATTTAAGTAAAATCACAATTTACTTGAAAAAACATTTTTTAAAATTAAAATTGATTTTATAGTGCCATCAAAAATTACTTGAGGTCTTATAAAATTATATTAAATCTAGAAGACATAGATTTGTTGATTTATGAATACTTTTTATGAAAATAAATTTTCTTTTCAATTAATTAATTAATTAAAATTAATTATTTATGGCTTACAAAATACCATTTCTTATAAGATGCCCAAATTTTATTTAATTATTCATGGGTAAGGTTACTATTATTTTGGGTGATTTTATTTTCAAAAGGGTTATATTACTATTCACAAGGGTAGGTTACTATTCATAATGGTATGTTACTATTCACCAAAAATTATTTTTGTTTTATTAGACTCCAAAAATCATCTCAAACACAACCGTGTATGTCAGATATTTGAAATTCCAAACACAAAAGTGACAAACTTATGTATAAAGGTCGCTTAGCACTTAGTAGTTCATTATGTTGTGTTTTCATGTGATTTTATGACATATTTATGAGAAGGGAATTTCCATTGAAGAACTTTGGGTCGTTACATTCTTACCCCCTAATGAAATTTTTCCCTTCAAATTTCATTTTACATAAACAGGTGAGGGTACTTCTCTTTCATTGCCTCTTCTGGTTCCCAAATAGCTTCTTCAAACTTATGGTTCCTTCACAACACTTTTACAAGGTAGGCTGTCTTGTTGCGTAGAACCTTATCTCTCCGGTCTAGAATATCTACTGGCTGCTCCTCATAGGAGAGATCATCTTCCATCTGTACCACCTCTAAGTTCAGTACATGAGAGGGATTAGGTATGTACTTCCTTAGGAGTGATACATGAAACACATCATGAACTTGAGCCATATTTAGTGGAAGTGAAATCCGATAGGCCACGTCTCCAATGTGATCAAGGATCTCAAAGGGGTCAATGTACCTTCGGCTTAACTTCCCTTTCTTTCCAAATTGCATGACTCTCTTCCATGGGGATATTCGAAGGAATAATTTATCCCCAATGTCGAACTCCATGTCTATTTGACGTTTGTCAGCATAGCTCTTTTTCCGACTCTGAGTAGCTTTGATGTGTTTCTGGGTGACTTGAACATTCTCTGTCATCTCTTCCACAAGATCAGGTCCAAGTAGTTTTATTTCACCAACTTCATCCCAATAGGTTGGAGTTCTCCATCGCTTTCCATGCAAAGCTTCATATGGAGCCATCTGAATACTCGAGTGGAAGCTATTTTTGGATGAGAACTCAACCAATGAGATATGCGGATCCCATACACATTTGAATTCTAGAGATTAGACTCTTAGCATATCTTCAAGTGTCTAAATCTTCCTTTCATATTGGCCATCAGTTTGGTGGTGATAGGCCATGCTGAAATTTAATTCAGTAGACAAAGCATGTTGAAGGATCCTCCATAATTTAGATGTGAACCTTGGATCATGGTTAGAGAAAATTGAAAGTGGAACACCATACAATCTCACCACATCCTTCACATATATCTTTGAAAGTTTTTCAAGCGAGAGATCTTCCTGAATAGTGATAAAATGGGCAGTCTTGGTAAGTCAATCAACCATAATCCATATCGCATTATTTTCCTTAGATGTATTTGGGATACCCATGATAAAGTCCATAGTAACATTCTCCAATTTTCACATGGGTATAGGTAATGGCTGAATCATCCCTTTGGACTTTTCTTGCTCTGCTTTAACTTGCTGACATACCAAGCACCTTAATATATATTCTGTAATATCCTTCTTCATGTTGTCCCACCAGAAGTGTTCTCGAATATCACGGTACATCTTGGTACTCCTAGGATGGATTGAGAATGTTGAGCTATGTGCATTGTCCAATAGATCATTCTTTATCCCATGTGATGAAGGCACACAAATTTGCATTCCAAACTGAATCACACCATCATCGTCGATATGGAACTCTTGTAGCTTCCCTTACTTTATTGCATTCACCCTCTTTTGTATCTCCACATCATCCCTTTGTGCTTCCTTAATCTTCTCTTGGATGGATGTTTGCACAATCATTTGGGAAAGGTAGGATGTGTCCCATGCACTTATTATTTCTAAATCCATCCTTTGCATATCCAATAAGATAGGGTCCTTCTCAATCAGTAACATGGATAGAGTAGTAGGTTCTTTTCTGCTTAGAGCATCAGCTACCTTGGTTTCCTTTCCAGGATGGTAGTGAATAGAGTAATCATAATCCTTGATTAGCTCTAACCATCTCCTTCGATGCATGTTGATCTCCTTTTGTGTGAATATATACATTAGGCTCTTGTGGTTGGTGTATATGTCAAACTTCTAACCATAAAGGTAGTGCCACTAGATTTTCAAGGAAAAAATCACAGCTTATATCTCTAGATCATGCATTGGGTAGTTCTGCTCATGGATGTTCAACTATCGTTAGGCATAGGATATCACATTATCATTTTTCATGAGTACAAAACTAAATCCTTTCTTTGAAGCATCATTGTATATCACCAAGATTTCTCCACTTTTCGGTAGTGTGAGTATAGGTGCAGTGATTATCCTTCTCTATATCTCCTTGAATCTTCCCTCACATTCTTCTATCCAGACATTCTTTACTCCTTTCCTTCTTATCTTAGTTATCGGTCTTGAAAACCGGGAGATGTTTATCACAAAACACAGGTAGTACCCAGCTAATCCAAAAAAACTATGGATTTCTGTGACACTAGAGGGCCTGGTCCATTCTACAATTGACTTTTTTTGAAGGATCCATATAAATTCCCTCACTTGGGATCACATATACCAAGATAGTGACTTTCTTTATCCATAAGTCACACTTTCTGAACTTGGCATACAACTTCTCCTTTCTCAGTGTCACCAACACAAGTCTTAGATGTTCTTCATCTTCCTCTTTGCTCTTAAAGTAGATGATAATATCATTAATAAACACTACCAAAAATTTGTCAAGGTAAAGTCTAAAGACTCTATTCATCAAATTCATGAAGATTTAAGGGGAATTAGTAAGTTTAAAGGGCATCACCAGAAACTCATAGTGCCCATACCTTGTGCGGAAGGAAGTCTTCTGAATATCATCCTTCTTCACCTTTAGCTGATGATATCCAGATTGAAGATCCACCTTTGAGAAGTATTGAGATCCTCTTAACTGATTGAAAAATTCGTCAATCCTTGGAAATGGATACTTGTTCTTTATGGCGATCTTATTTAGTTCCAGATAATTTATACACATCAGCATTTTTTCATCCTTCTTCTTTACAAAGAGAACTAGTGCACCCCAAGGTGATGCACTAGGGCGTATGAACCCTTTGTCCAGATTCCCTTGCAACTACTTATTTAACTCCTCCAGTTTGATAGGATCCATCATATAAGGACACTTTTAGATAATAGTAGCTCCGGGTATAAGTTCTATTGAGAACTCTACCTCACGATACGGGGGAATTCCAGGTAACTCTTCGGGAAATACATCATTGTATTCCCTTATGATGGGAATTTTTTCAAGTTTGTCACCTTCCATTGACTCAACCATTTAGGGGAGGTATGATTCTTCATAGGGAATCAACACCCACACCATAGAAGGATTTTTCAAAGGAGATTCCGGATCTTCCTTGCATTTGTAGAGGAGCATGGGATGGTTCATAATATGAAAAGATATTTCCTTTTCCCGAATGTTGATATGTGCTCTATATAATGAGAGCCAATCCATTCCCATTATATCATCGAATTTCACCAAGGGAAATATTAAAAGAATTTCTGGAAGAATCTTACCACATACGCCAATAGGAGAATAGTAGAACACTTATGTTGCAATGATCTCACCACTTGGTGTTTTTATAGATATCTATACTTCAAGGTTTCAGGGATTTGATTCTATAGTTATATCAAACTTGCAAGATATAAAGGAATGCGTAGAACCAGAATCAAATAATACTTTTTCCATTATTGATTGAATATGAAGTATACATTGTATGACTTCATTATCTTTCTCCACTTCCACAGTAGTGATGGAATAATCCTTCCCTTTTTCCTTTGGATTTTTTGGCTGCAGACACTGATTACCCTCGAGAACTCGAGGATTAGTACACTGGCTTGTATAGTTCCCTAGATCCATATAGTTGTAGCATTGAACCATGAGTGGTTCTCTCCTTTTTCTGCCACATTATCATTTTTTTATGTTTTTGAAACTCTTGAGCAGGTTGTCCTTCTTTCCCAAACTTGAAGCACTTCCCCATCTATTTTAGGCAGTTCCCATGGTGCAACTTCCCACATTTTTTGTATGTGGGTCATTGGGTTTTCTTCCCACCTTTTTCATTAAATCCACCGGCTTGAAACTCCATCTTTCATTTTTTATCACAATATGAATGATACCATTATCCAAACTCTATCTCCACTCTAAGAGCAAATCGAATAACTTCTTTATAACTCCCAAAGTCTCTAACCTCAAGATCCTTTCGAAGGTGTGGTTTTTATCCACTATAGAATCTATCAATTTGTCTATCATTGTTGATAACAAATCCCAAATAATACCTTGAAAGCCTTGTGAAATTTTCTTCATTAGTTGTGACAGGTTATCCTTCTTCTTTCTTGAACTCTATGAATTCTCTCTCCTTATTTGTGCGGAGATTTTTTTTGGGAAATACTTATTAAGAAACATGATCTTAAAGTCTTCCCATTTTATCTCTTCAATTTACTCCCTTGGCTTGGTGTTCTTAATCAAATCCCACCATTGATCAGCCTCTCTATCTAGATGATAAATGGCTAGAGTCATCTTCTCCATATTAGAATAGTGAAGAACAAAAAATATTTTCTCCATGGAGTTGACCCACTATTCCGAAAATAGTGGATCATAAGATCCACCAAACTTCGGTGGTCGTTTCCGCATAAAACATTCGATAGCCAGTTGCTCCCTCTTTAGTGAAGGAGGATGTTACCCATTATTATGGTTATTGTTCATAAACTGAGATAGTTGGGTAATAATATCTATGAAGTTCATAACTCCACCTCCCAAATCATTGGGGCTGTTGTTCTAGCAATCATTGCATTGACCCTCACATGAGTTATTGGCTAGTTTCTCCTAGTTCCCACTATTTTCTAAAATAGAAGAGGTTAGAACAAAACACAAGTCAACAAGTCATGAATAAATAACTTATTCATTTTGAAAATTTATACTAAAATAATAACATATGGGATCCCTATGTAAAGCTTCTTGTATACATATTTGTACTTAGTCTCGTACTAGAGGTTTTCTCTAGGGTTCACTAATCCTAATTCCCAAATTAACCAAACCTTTCCCCTGATACCAACTCTAGAGACCCAAAATTTTCATAAATTACTATTAAATAATTTTAAAGATAAACAACATAATAGTATTACACATATAATATCCAATGGTTTAGTGTGTTGGGAAAAAAAGGACCATACATAACAATTACAACATTGAGCATACACTTTATTTATTTCTTCTTCTTTAGATTCTTATTGGAACATGACCTCTCCTTAGTACATGTATTCAGCTGAGGATATACATCAAAAGGGGTGAGATAAAAGCCCAGTAAGAGGAAATATAAGAAAAATATAAAAATGGTTGAGAATAATCATAACATAGGCAAAAGATCGTGAACATGAGAGAATCATTAATTAGAGACTTGAAATGTGGCAATGCATAAAATTGAAACATCATGTCTTAGTGATTAACTACCAAAAATAATTGTGAAGAAATCTAGAATATTGTTCACACATAATTTCACATATAATCATGAGATTAATCACTTTACCCAATGAATTGGAGTGCTGTATAATTCCAGGCACACCCGTCACATTGAAACATTCATATTCCACTATATAATTTCAGGCGCACCCATCACATCATTACATCATCATTTACCATGCATGGAAAAATAAACATATAACAAAAATGAATATAACTAACCCATGAAAATTAATGGGTTTCATCTCATAGGAAAAAATTCATAAACATTGGGTTTCCAAAAGAAAGAGGGAATAGCATACATGTTACAAGAACCGTCAATCTTGAATGAGAAGTAAAAGGTGCGTTCTTAAAAGAAGAGTTCTTTTGGAAAATATTTTGTTTGTCATAAATACCAGTGAAAAACATGTATATCCTAGAAAATGAAATAAAATTATTAAAAAAATATTTGGAAGGAGTAACCATATCAAAAAGGAGTGAAAGAGGGAGAACCCGAAGGATGAAAGTTCGGTTCAAGAATTTCCCCTTACCATATATTTGAATGCTTCCTTCAATTTAATGTCCAGTATAATGACATTATATTCATTAATTAAAAATTTCACAACATTTTATACATTAATAGTGGTCATTTTGGTTTCATTATGTTATTTTATGGTCATTTTGATGCGTTAAAGTGTTTAAAAACATTGTTCGGGAATGTTCATTTTTATTGTTTTCTTGAGCATTTAAAAATGTATTCATAATTTGAAGTTCATGTAGAACATGGGTAAACATAAAAAAATGTTATTAAATGTTATTAATGATATTAAAGAAGTTTAAATGATCTTATAATTAATTATGTTATATACCATGTGGATGAATCATTATATAGGAATTTAATGATGATCGTTTGGGTTAATTTGGGCGGTTTTTCGACCACAACGAACTTGTTTTGATTAATCATTTAGTAATACGAACATAAGTTAGTTCTATAATATTAATTATGACATAATACATTTAACATTTTATGGTTCAACCATAAAAATGGTTTCATGACCAGATCTAAAGTTAGAAATGGAAAAACAAAACATGTCATTCTTGAAGGTGATAGATTAACACCTCACGAACAACATTTTCTTTTATAAAATAAAAAGAAGAGAAGAAAGGGTGTTGGATGATATAATATACCATTAGTATCATAAAATTATAGTATATGTATAATACTAGAGTTACCAAACCATTTGTACAATGATAGGTTGGTAGAGAATAAGAAAATAACATGAAATTGAAAGGAAATTAAAGGAAAGAGGAAGGGAAATTACCTCTTGAATCCTCCTCTTGAGATCCTCTTTAAGAGACCTTGGATTTGTATTTTGATGAGACCCGATGATCTTGAATGTGGAGGAGGGGCTAGGGAAGATTCTTGGGTAGAGTTTAGGAAAGGATTGAAGCTTGAGAGGTTTAAGGAAATGAGGGAGTGAAGGGTGGTATTTACAGTGGAGGGGAGTGAGGATTTCTCAATATAAAATTTCATTAGGTTATTATTTCCCTACAGGACAAGGAATAGTGATTCTTACACGACCAAGAATAGTAATTTTATCATGTGATCCTGAAAAAAGTGGGATTACATCATCATAACATCATACATGACTCTATAATTAGCTTATTTAGCTTATTTTTGTAAATCATGGTATTTCACTATTCATAAAAAATTCAAGTATTTCAGAAAAAATCCCAAAAATTTACTCCAACCATTTTCCAACGTGTAGAATCCAAAAATGAAGTCCATTTTTCAGAAATAAATTTCTAAATATTATTAATTTAATATTTAATTAAAATCACAATTTACATGAAAAAAAATAGTTCTTAAAATTAAAACTGATTTTATAATGCTTTCATAAATTACATGAGGTCTTATAAAATTATCTTAAATATAAAAGACATAGATTTTTTAATTTATGTGAACAATTTAAAAAATAAATTTTATTTTAAATTAATTAATTAATTATAATTATTTATTTATGGCTTACAAAAATACCATTTCTTATAAGATGCCCAAATTTTATTTAATTACTCATGGGTAAGGTTACTATTATTTTGGGTAATTTTCTATTCATAAGGTTTATATTACTATTCATAAGGGAAGGTTAATATTTATAATGGTATGTTACTATTCACCAAAAATTATTTTTGTTTTAATAGACTCAAAAATCATCTTGAACACAACCGTGTATGTCAGATTTCTGAAATTCCAAACACAAAAGTGACAAACTTTTGTTTAAAGGTCACTTAGCACTTAGTAGTTCATTATGTTGTGTTTTAATTAGATTTTATGTCATATTTATATGAAGGGAATTTCCTTTGAAAAACTTTGGGTTGTTACAATATTTCCTTTTGGTTTTGTACCTTTCTTATAGTCCTGGTGAGTTGTTTTAAACAATGTATTTGAGTTATAACTTTTTTGTAAAACATTGTTTGGTTTGAAAAATTCAGATTTGTTTTATTGGAATCATTTGTTGTTTTAAGTATATAAACTTGGTTAAACCATTCCCAATTATCATTTTATTATACCCAGGCACTTGTGCCTGCCCATGAGGATTGGGAACACCCTTCAGGCCTTGTTACGGGATGGGTTTGGCACTGGTTTTGGGGGCAACCAGATTTGGTTTGTGACATGGAAAATCAATGTTGTTTGATGGAATTACTGTGGATTTGTATGACTGTATTTTTTATCATGTTCATTTGATAAATCATGTTGTGTGATTTATTTATTTAGTGTACTATAATTGTTTTTGTGGATGTTGTTTGGTTATGTTTGTATTATTATGCCCTTTTATATGGTTTTATAGTCACCCTATGGTAACAGCTTCAACCAAAACTATTAGCTAAGAGCATATGGTGCATTGGGAAGTAAGCATGAGGTCCTAATGGTTACTTTTTTGGTCTGAGCATGGATCAGTGGCCATGGACTAGGGGAGGATGTTACATCTAGTCATAATTGGTCCATACCATTGAAACTGATGATAATTTTCTTATAAGTGAAGATATTTTAGAAAGTATGCTTGTGAATTTTATATTTTTCATTAATTTATTCATTTATATTTACACACCATATCTTGTTTTTTGAAATTCAAGGCCCTTCCCCCTACATAGTGTCAATTTTGAAAAAGCATTACTTTAAAATATTAGTGATTTTCCCCTATGAGTGAAATAATATCCCAAATTGGAAAACCCTTATATCAAATTCAGGTAAATCTAAACCCCTTTTATGAAATAAATTTTCCTACTCCCTCCCAACTCAATTTTTCCCCTAATCTATGTGTCCCATTTTCATGAAACCACATTGTAATTTTTTAAATCTAACCATTTAAAAGAGTAAAATGGAATCAATATCCCAAATTAAGAATGCCTATTGTAAAATTCTTGTTACTTGAAACCCATATTCTAAAAACTATTTACAGACTCATCCAAACTCAATTGTTTTTTCTCATCTAACTATTTATTTTACATGAGTCTACATTGGAACATTATAATTTATCTATTTGAAACATTGAATTTCTTGTTGTATACTATGTTTTTATAAATGTGCAGTACATTTTTAATTTTATGGAATTCTAAAGTAATGCACTTTAAGATTCTATACATATACAACAAACTTTCAAATTAATGAACTATAAATTTAATATAGTTTTAGTTTTTCCAATATTCAGTGTATTTTTAAATTTTTATCTATATGTCACCATTGAATGACCTTTATGTTGGTCCTGTCACACTACTAGTTTTTTTATAATAATAAAAACATTATACAAAATCTTTAATTGTGAATAGCACATATTCATTACAATTTTCATTCTCAGTTTATTTAAATATGTTATACTTTATTTTTATTTATTAATTTACAATGTATAATATAATTTTTATATATTTATTTATAATTTAAGACATAAATTTTGATTTCTCTATCCAATAAGGTGTTCATTTATAGAAATAATTCAAAAATCCACATAAATAAAAGTTGGTATTATGGATCATGCACCACTTTTATAAATAATATACAATACTGAGATGGTAATATTTGGTGTAAAAATTTAAATATGGATTTTATGTGCACAACTACAAAGTTATTCTCCATTTTTTGGTCTATTTTAATTAATAAAAGTGCATAAGATTAAGTAAAATCGTTTTTCTTATTTTTTTTACATTTTATTCTAAACAAAATTTTATCTCTTGGGATATCAATTGAAATTTATGGTGATTGTTCAGAGTGAAATAATATTAGTTTTTTTTTTGAAATATATGTAATATTTTTTTAAAAAATAGCCTATGAATCGAGAGATAGTTCTCTCTAGGAAACTACTTATTTTGATTTTCTTTACTAGTCAAATCTACTTACAACTCATACTTAAATTTCAGTTCTATATAATAAAGAAGAATGGTGAGATCAGACTATTTCATGACCTAAATATTTTAAAGATAAAGACAAATCTAATGTCATTGAGAATTTTAGATTATAATTTTTGAAAACATCATGATTCTTTTGATAAAAACACTTATAATTTTTTTCATTTCTAAAAATGAAGGGAATCTCACAAACACTTGAAAAATTTTAACAATATATTGGTAGTAATTTTATTTCTAACAAAATTTAATTATTTAATTTACATATATATATCTATATTTATTTGTTTTATCATATATTTTTTTTTCTTACTAAGAGCATGGCTTTATTTGGTATTTTTTATACAATTACTGAAATACATACACATTTTGAAGTTTATAGTGCATATGTTTATGCTTATATTCAAACATATTCTGCAATATATTGAAATTATCAAATTAATAGTGTTGATTCATTTTCTTATGTGTATAGTTATTCTTATACAAATATTGTAATACATAAAAATTTTCAAATGTTGTAAAAAAAATTGTAATATATAAATCCCAGAAAATAAAATTTCTTTAGATTATTATTATACAAGAAAATGCACTACTAACATACATATGATAATTATTATGGTCCTTATTATGCTAATTCATATGACGATATTGAAATAAACACACATGTTCATATTTTAATAGTTCTTATTACATCATTTCCTATGCTTTACTTTAATATATACTACATATTCATACATTAATGTTTATTCATCACATTATATTTTCATGTTGATATTTATACATATTGATTATGAAATACAATTACTAATATTCTACTTATGTGTTATATTATATTAAATTTTCAATACTACATATCAATTTACAAAATACTCACTTTCTGTATATATTTTTTAACCACCAACTCAATATCATTGCAATTTTCTTCTTGTATCGTATCTATGATTACATATGAGGTATTACATTGATGTAAATATGGTTTTCTAAGGTATCAATTTAATCAACCATTTTTCCATATTTTTTCATTGAATTTATCATTATATTTTTCCCATCTTGAAATCATGGTAATGGAAAATTTTAAGATCCATTTCCAGGATATCTCCATTTACCTTTCCTTTTTAATTCCACATTAGATTTTTATCTATTAGTATTTCATTTTTCATTTTTCAAATTTCAATCAGATTGTTTTTATTGAATATTTATTTCTTTTATTATATTGAAATGTGAGTTTGGTACATCAGTGTTGATATTTACTTACATATTTTGAAGGACATGGAACCTTATTATCTTGATATCAATGATTCCAATTAATTCCTCAATAACAGTGACTGTGGGATTTATTCATTGAATAGAAAATTTTAAAAATTCATTTCATATTTTTATATACAATCATCATGTTACCAATAAATAATTATATTCCAGTATGATGTTTGTAATGACCAACATCATTATTGACTGTGAGATTCAAAGGGAATTTGAATTTTTTTCACCATGAAGGAGGGGACGATTTCCATGTTAGGATCTGGATTGAAATTATGAATGCTTTAAAAACCTCTAAGATATTTTTCATACATGGAAACGGCCTAGTCAGCTGTTTGAGTGCCTGAGTGAGCGTCATAGTAATTTCAGAGTGAACATTAGCTAATTTTTCAGTTGTATTTTTGGAATAATGGTGTAATAAAGGGTTCTATGGTTTCTAATGAAAAATGGGTTGTAGGTCCATTAGTCAAGAAGTCTTGGAGAAGGTTTGGTGTGGGGTAGGTTTATTAAAAAAGTAACTATATTCAAGACATGATTATATGTATATCCCACATTAGCGGTCAACCTATGCAGGAAAACCTATTTGGATATGGGTTATCCCATAGTCCATTATTTTAAACATTATTTAAAAAACATTTATTATCCTAGGAGTCAACTATAATTTTCCAATTCAATTTATAATGCATGTGTCACACTCAATGGATCCCACATGCACAACCTCCACCCTCTTCTGTACTATTTCCTCTACCTATGTCGCTGATGCAAGAGCAATAGTTTCCATCACTCCACTATATATCATTATCAAAATATGAAATCTATATATTCAATGACGACCCTTTTACCCTCATTGGACTCCTGTACAACCTGTTGATGATGCTCAAAACACCGTGTGATACATGTACCACAAGCTAATGATTCCATTATCACCAATGATACCTACACCACCACTCACCCCTCTCTGTATCACCATCATCATCACCCCACACTATCATCGTTGGTTCCTTCATAAAAATAAGGCAGGTTTACTCTGGTCTGGTTAAAGTCTATTAAAAATTAGTGGGATTTATCCCTTTTAAAAGTGGGTTTTCATTATCCAATTAAAATTTTAAAAATTATAAAATCAATAATGAATTAAAGTTTTCTATGATATTTTTTGTATCCATTTCTGGGAAGGGTGAGATTGATAAATGAACCTATTTTTGTGTGTATGATTTTGTAGGTTATTTACCATGTAGTATTAATCTCTCATGGGCTTACCACACCACTCTCCGCCTACTCTGCTCCATAAATTTTTCATTACTAGCTATTGTGTGGTGGATCTAGGATGGGAATTATTTGATGCAATAATGAAGGGTTTCACAATAGTGTTACTTGTGGGGTAAAAACAAACCAAAACCTAGGGTATGTGTCATGGAGGGTCCTTATGAGGTAGGTATATTGGGATTCCCATTGATGTGGGTTTCACCAAAGATCCTTTCTCTAGGATGTAACTGGAGGCCATGGGTGGGCCTTGTTTGGTTTTGTAAATTCTCTTTAGTTTCAAGAGATAAAGTTTGATAGATTAATATCATTAGATAGAGATCTCTTGGTTAGTGTTTTCATAATGAATAGTGTAAATGATGTTGGGAAGAAGATTTTATCAGACTAACTTACACAAGAAAGAGTCCATTAGACTGAGTTCTAACAAATATCATCCAATGGTTAGGAAACATAAATCTTGGTCTATAATTAGCGATACCAGTTTTTCTAAATTCTATAAAAAGGTTCAACAGTGTATTGGAGGTTGAACTTGGTCAATAATAGGTTAACTGTGGTTCTTAGAAGGTGGCGTGATTGGTTCAACAGATGAATACCTATATAAATATAGATGGAAACCAAGTTGTGATGTGTTTGAATTAACTTTTAAGCTCATGTGAGTTTCTAGATTTATTCTCTAAGATTTGTAAAGTGGAGAGGAAGTGAGAGATGTTTTTTATTTGGTTATATATACATTAATGGAATTTTTTGTGGTGTTTTCCCATGGATATAAAAACAATTTCTAAACCATGTAATCTTGCTCATCCAGTTATTTTATTCTACTTGTGTGAAGTATGTTTGTCATGTTTTTATGGAGATTAAGTGGATTCTCATCCTTGTTATGGTGCTAAAACTCAGAAGAAGGTGATTATCAGATGAACCATTGTTTGGTGGTTCCACTGGAGTTCATTTAGTAGTGTTTATAGTTTTAAATTATATAGGATAATAAATTTAGAATGAAATCTATCTAGTGGTTTGACATGATTCCATCCAGTGTAATAAGTTCTTGCTATGTCTGCCCGATGATTGGGCATATTGATCCTCATCCTTTCTACTTTCCATACAAGCATTTTCAAAGTTAAAGTTCCAATTCACTCACAACATTCAGGTTTATAAACTCCTTGTCTTGGATGGTTTTTGATTTTAGTTGTTTTTAATATTATCATAATAATGTCTTTAAAGGAAGGAAGGTTTTTATAAACAAGTTTCTATAGAATGAAATTTTCCTTTTGGAGGATGAAACTAGAGGATCTTCTAATACAAAAGATATGGATTCTCCTTTGTTCTGTGAATGTCTTGAGAATATAGAAGAGAAATAATTTGATCAGTTGGACATTAATTCTATAGCTTTGATAAGGTTTTCACTTATTCATAATGTTTCATTAAAAATTTGAGAGAAAAAATACTACAACAGTTACAAAAAAGTCAGATGACATGAATGAGAATCCAATGACTCTCAAAAACGTTTTCATGATGAAAATACTTTTCATCTTGAATTTATAATATTTAGAAACTATATGATATCATGTGAATGTTTTAAATATGATCTGAGGGAATCTCAAATTGGAGAAAGTAACTTTCATGGATGATGCATGAGATTTTCTTAATCTATTTTCACTTGTAGAAATCCATGATTCCATGGTGACAACAATGAGAAACTCGAGTGGGTTTTCATATCTTGTGTTTGATGACATTAAAAACATGATATTGAATGATGTGTCATGGTAGAAGAGAGTCCATATTCTACCCATCATTTCTCTCAATACTACCAGATGGTGATGATCACCTGAACAGAAGGACCGTAAGATGAAGAAGTCTTTAGATGAAAAGGCCTAGCGAAGAAGTCGAGGTAAATTTGCTAGTATAGGTCTTATATTTTGGATTTATGGTGGAAAAGGACATATTAATAATGTTTTTAAGAATAATATGAAGTTTTCAACTTTTGGATAGATTTACTCTGTTGGTGTAATAGGCAGAGTCACTCCTATGTTATAGAGTGTGAGCATTCTCGAAGAATCATGTGTAATTGACTCAGGTGCATGTTTTCATTCAACTAGTAAGTGAGGGTGTATGGTAGATTATGTACAATGAATATTAGGAAGATTACACATAGTATATGTTTAATATATAACCATAGTTATAAAATAATATGTTGACATTCAAATGAAAAATTAATGTTTCTTGAGATTAAATGATGTTAGATATATTCTAGGTCTTTAGATGAACCTCATATCATTTGAATAACTTGATGGAATTTGTTTTGGAATAAAATGTTATGGAGTTTTGAAAATATATAGAGGATACATGGTGTTTTATTGAAGAGTATTGAATGGAACAATGTACTTGAATGGATGCATGAATGAAGTTTCAAGGATCAGAATAACTTTACAGATGGTCCATAAGTATGGAACTATAGGCTTTTTCACCATAGTGAAGAAAATTTTAAAGTTATAACTAAAAAGGAAATACGTTCAATTTATAACTAAAAACATGGATGTTTAGAAAATTTTATTATAGGAAAATAGAAGAGATATTCCTTTATCTTGGATAGTATAAAACCAAGGATTCAGATGTTGGAACTTTTTCATTCTAATGTTTGGGGACCTTCCCCTATCCACTCCAATAGAGGATCAATATACTTTGTGACATTCATAGATGATTCCACTTGAAAGGTCTAGATTTACTTACTGAATAATAAATCTTGATTTTTTAAATCATTTATTATGTGGAATGTTTTGGAAAAAAGATATTATGAATGAAAGTTGAAGTGTCTTCAAATGAAAATGGTTGGGAGTAGACCTGATACAAATTTCATAAATATTATTGGAGAAAGGGTATAAAAAATTATAAGAATGATATTGGAAATCCACAACAAACTAGAGTATCTTGAAGGATAAATTATATTTTTCAAGAGAAATGATAGATTATGAGGATTTACTCTAGAATGCCTAATAGAATTTGGGAAGAAGCTATAAATACAACAACGTATTTGGTGAACATAAGTTTGGATTTAGCTATGAGGAAAGAACATCCAGAAGAACTTTGCTATGGTAAGATACCAGAGATGAACCATATCAAAGTCACTATAAGTATAACGTATGTTATATCAATACTAAATATAGAGATAAGTTAGTGGAAAATCAAAGGTGTTTTTTCTAGTCATATATGGTGATAAGAAATTTAGATATCATCTATCGAATATTTAAATGGAATAAATCATCTAGAGTAGAGATTTGTTTTTCAATAAATAAATTATGTGGAAAGATAAATGTTTGTATGAAAATTATATTTTAGTTTAAGTTGATAGAATAGATAATATCATATGAAATATATTTCGTAAAAATCAGAGGAACTTCAAAAGATGAAGATCCAATAGTTAGTATATTTGAAGGAGAATGTTTAGATGAATAACTACCACATGGATAGATTTTTAGGTTAGATAGGGTGATGAAAAATGATCTATATGGGGGTGAATAGAGAAAATTAAAATTTTAATGTGATGAATTAATTATAAAAATTAATTATCAATGTTAATTTATAGAGTAATTTAACAGTGAAAAAATAAAATAAATACCACATGAAACTTTTATAGGAGTTCATTCTAAAGTGAACCAAATCTACTCTTATACATCTCTACTATGTGAGAGATACAATGTGCACTAAAATAATTCTTAAAGGAGATTCATATCGTGAATGAAAAAAACTTTTTCTCATAGAGGTATAACCAAGACACCTAACTTTTTTATGGTGAGCCACAAGATAATTGAAAAACTAAATATATACAATGATAGTCATAACCCAAACGGAACTGACTTTAGAATATGTGAGTCCCATCCCAAAGAAAGAAAACATTTTTTTATGAAAAATCATATATATATTGTGATATCATGTGTGAGAGATAGGAATAAGTGTTATATATATAAGTAACTATGATGAAATAGATAGATAAACATGAGATGCCTAAGTACTAGTTCTTGAGTATTGGATCATATCATTTCATCAGGTCAATATAATTTGAATCTTTTTAGGTATAGTCCTTGATATATTTTCTAGAAGAAGTGATAATTATTCACACATAATAAATTTCACAACACTTTATAGTATCAAACCACTATACTTTTTTGCACAATATCACTTGAAAATAAGTAAACACATATCAAAGAATTATTGTTTCAGTCTTTTTGTATATCACTAAATACTCATAATCAATGATTTATTTCCTTTTAAAATAAAAAAATCATATTTAATTCAATATTTTGATAATTCAAAGTTTAAAAAGATAGAAACTATAACAAAATTATTACTAGAATTATCAAAGAGAGAGAGAGAGAAAGAGAAATTTTATCATTACATGAAAATAACTCAAAAAATTCAAACGCTTAAAGAAAAATTTAAACCAATTTAAAATCATCATTATATTTGTAAATTTAATTCATAAAAATTCACCAATGAAAAGTCACATAATCATTGTACGCGAACATTTATTAAAATTAAAATTTTGAAAACTAGTATAATAAATGCACATATATATGAATAAATTCAAAAATGAATAAAAAATTATTAAAATCTATAAAAAATAATGAATAAATTTATTAACATGTAATATGAATTTATGAACATTAAAAATAGTCAAAAAAACTCAAAATAACAAAATAGATTTTTTTGAGTTCCGTTCTGCAAGTTCATGCACAAATGAATAAAAACCTTGATCATTATATAATGTTTTTATAAAACATTATAAAAACACTTATCATAGGTTATATATAATCAATATTAATTTATAAAGTCTTTAAAAAAAATTAAACACTTGATATGAACATATTGTAATTCAATATATCAACAAAAATGTGAAAACAAAGTAATATAGAAAGTACTAGCTCCGTAATGGTTAAATACCATTCTATGTAAAGGTAATATATAAATTCTAGACATTGTGTATTGGTAACACATATTTTTCATAGCTTTCTGAAGGGTAATTTTTTTTCATAAGTTGTTTAAGGGTATTCTAGGAGTTGCATATCTCTAGAAAACAATTTATATACATAATGTAATGGTAAGAAGATACATAGGTAAGGTTAAACTAAATTTTCTATAAACTATATAAAGGTAAAAAAAAGTGTTGTAAAAGTACTTACATGCACGTGTAAAGGTAAAAAAAATTCAAATTCATGTATAAAGGTAATCTAAATAGTACATTAGGGTAACTCATATTTCATATAAACTATGTAAGGATAAGAAGAATGTCACATAAAGGTAAGAGGAATTTTTTAAAAGTTATTTAAAGGTAATATTCATGTTATAGAATCTATATAAGGGTAAGTGAATACACTATGTGAAGTTAAGAAAATTTCACATGCACTGTGTAAAGATAAACCACAAAATATAGAAGTTGCGTAACATCAAAAGTTTTGAAATGGTAAAGACAGTTTTTGAAAACTCCTGTAAGGGTAGAAAGTAATTTCAAAGACAATTTTAAGGGTAAGTAAAATTATTATAAAATAAAATAAAAACTTGAAATTATTTTTTTAAAAAAATAATTAACAAAAAAATAAAATAAATTATAAACAAAATTAATAAATATATTATTTAATATAATTAAACAAAAATATTGAGACATATAAAATATAATTAAAAATTTTGATTTAGAAAATAATAAAAATATTGATAGGAATTTTTAATATTCAAGACCAAAAATATAAATACTCCAAAATAATACAAACAATATATTCAACTCTAACATGCGCCCCCATTTCGGAAATTACAAAATTGAATAACATTTTTAAAAAATTATCTCCCTTTTTAAAATTTATTAAAAATTTGTATAGGAAATAATTAAATTTAAAATTAAATCTCCCCTTAATAAAAGGAAAATAAAATAGTTTTTTCGAACTCAATTTTCATCACTCCAAGTTCAAAATTGAGTTCCCAAATCTAGAAAAATCTAAAAATTTAGGGAAAAGGTCAACAAATTGATTTTCAATTGAAATATATTATAAAATAATATCTCCATTATTTATATAATATCAAATAAAATTAAATCATTTTTTAATATTCTTATTTCAAGAAAGTTTTAATGTTTTTTTAAAAATAGAAATAATAGATGGATTATCACAATAAATTAGTATATTTTCAAAATTAAAACCAAAATAAAATATTATTTTTAATACATAATTATTTAGGGAAACATGAATGAGATTAAATATATTTCTTTTAGTAGTATATAAAGAAATAATTTTTTGTTTTCTTGAACACCAAGAAAAAAATATTTACTAAGAAAATGACCCATACCCAAGGTACTTTTTCTATCATGTCTATATCTGACTAAATCAATGTTAGACTAACTAATTAAATCAATTTTTTTATAGAATAAAATAAATCAATATTAATATTTATTTTACCATATCTAGTAATATATTTAATATTCTTTAAGTGAGATTTCATAAGATCAAACTGAGATCTTGTAGATAAATAAACACTAAATATTGTTAGAGTTCTAGAAATAGTGAAATATAACTAAATTCAAATCATGCCTCAAAATAATTTTGAACCAATATATTTTCCTTAAACATTAGAATCTAATTTTTGATTAACACACATAGGGTTTTTAAATTTTTACAAGAATCAAAACCAAAACTAATAACTATATCTTTTCCACATTTAGAATGATTCAAGAAAACACCATCAATTATTTGATTAATTTAAAGACTTGAAAATAATTTGAGTTCACCCATAACACTCATATAAAATTTAATATATATAAAATTCAAGAATTATTTACAAATAAAATCAATTGAAGGGCCAAGAAAAATATCATCAACATAAATTTGTATAATCAAAATATCATTTGGAATTTTTTTATAAATACATTAGGATCTAATTTATCTTTAACAATAATTAGTTTCTTAAATTATGAACATGATTATGAAAATTTTAATTTATAAAATTAAGTTTTTGAGAGAAAATAAACTTCTTAAAAAATGAAACCATTAAAAAAAATACACTTTTAATAGCCATTTGAAATATCTTACAACCCCAGAATAATGAAAAATATAATAAAATTATAAAATATTTAATGAGAAAAATATATGTAAAATATTCCCCAAAATATATACATTCTTCTTGTAAATAAACTTGAGAAACAATCCTAGCATTATTCTTAACAATTTGACCAGACTCGTCTATTTTTCTTCTAAAAATCCATTTAGTTCCAATAAAAAGAATATCTATAAGGGGTTAAACTAATGTAAAAAAATAATTCATATAAAACTGATTAAGTTATTATTGTAATGAAATAATCCAATTAGCATCATTCAAATAATCTAAAACATTATTTGGCACAAAATCTAAAACATAATTATAATTTTTATTGAATTTAAATAAAATTTTCTAGTATTTTTACCAGAATCCACATTACCATTAATATTATCCACATGATGGTATTTATGAACCTTCCAAGACATTGAAACATAATTATAAAGAGTAATATCACCCTCAAAAATTACATAATCTTAGGTTTTTTCTTCATAAAAATTAAAATCATTAATATCATCATGAGAATATTAAAAAATAGAATCTTTCTTCAAAATATCTTCAAAGAATATAATATGAAAAAATTATTCTACAACCATAGTTATTTTATTATAAACTTAAAGAGAATTAATTTTCTTATAACAACCATGAAAAATACATTTATAATTTCTGAAATCAAATTTATCTAGTTTACCATTAGTATTGAAAACAAAACAATTACACCCAAAAACATAAAAATAACTAAAATTAGGGTTTTTACCACTAAAAAAATCATAAGATATTTTCTTTAACAATAATCTAATTAATACTATATTTAAAATATTATTAGTATATTAACATATTAAACTCATAAATATTTAACTAAACTATATTTATTTAAAATAGATTTTGAAATTGCATAAAAAGTTTTATTTTTACATTCTATAACACCATTTTTTTATTGTGTTTTAGGAGCATAAAAAGTATAAAAACAAATATTTTATGTAAAAAAAATTAAAATCAAAACTAAAAAATTCCCTTGGATTATCACTTTTAATAGGAATAATTAATTAATTTTTTGATTTTTCACCATATTATAAAAAATAATGAATCTATCCATTATTTCACTTTGATGAGATAAAAAATAAGTTCATGAAAATATAATAAAATTTTTAAGAATCATAAAAACATATTTCTTACCTCATAAACTATCAACATGCATAAGAACAAATAAAAATAAATGAATAATTTTTAATGGTGTATCGGTTTTAACATAATTAATATATTTTTAACAAATTCTTTTTTTTTGCTTTAAAAAATCACAAGAAAAATTCTTACTAGGTTTCAAATAAGGTGACTCCTCCACAAGTCATTTCATTAAAAATATGTGTAACATTATAAATTTCACTAGTCTAAAACTATGATTCCATAAGATAACACTAGTTTCTATATCATTAATACACTTGAAATTTGGTTTAGTTAATTAAATAAAATCAGTAGATTAAATATCCCAAATCCTATTATCATAAAATAAAACATTTTCATTTTTAAAAACTAAAAATTTATTATATTCAAATTTAACACTCATTACATCATCACATAATTGTGAAATATTAATTAATTTATGTTTCTACCCTTCAAAATATAAAACTTTAAAAATTAAAAAAGTATTAGATTTACCCACTTCACCAAATCCCTTAACCTTGCCTTTTGAGTTATCACCAAAATTCACAGAACTGCCATCATATTGATTGTATGATAAAAAATTCAATGGGACTTGAGTCATATGTCTAGATACTCCTCCATCCTTATACCATGTGCCCTTAAAAATCTTAAGTCATATTTCCTGAAAATATTAGTTAAGTAAAATCACTTTTAGTACCCATTATATCTTGAGTCCAATTGAGTTTCCATAATAATTCTCCGGTACCCATATTGATTTTAAATAACTATTCACAAGTAATTTGGAAGATAAATTCATTGAAATAAAATTCTTGGTATAACCAATATATTGATGAAATATTAATGAATTATAATTATAATATTGTCCTTACAACCTTCACATAAATCATGTAATAAAACATACTTTTCCAACAAAACTTTTTATCAAAAGTACTCTCATATAACTTAAGAATCTACTGATTATAACCAAAACTGGTTTTTTCTTTATTTTGTTTCAACATAGATTCCCTCTTCTCATATATTTATTTTCCATGAACAAAATTATATAATATTTCTTTTAGGATAACCGATTTATTTCTAATATTATCATTCTCCTCCCAAACATACTAAAACATTATTATAGATCGTACAATTAGAACTTGAGGAAAAATATAGTATTTCTTCCTTGATAGATTCATTCTCTATATTGACTTTCTCACATTCCATGAAGAGCCTCTTATTTTCTTATTTTAAATTTTTATATTATTCTATAACCCTTAAATCATCCTATTGATGTTTTCTATTCTCTTCATTTAGACCAAAAATCTATAACCATAAGTATCATAATCATAACCAAACATTGACTCTAAATCATTACTAACCTTATTTCTATTTTTTGTCCGCAAACATAGGTCACCTGACACTTTTTCATTTCCATATTCATCATTGAAATCTAATTCTTCCATCCATCTCCATATAGAATAATTATGTAACTATTTTTTATTTATTTATCCCTTCCATCATGTTTTAATTTTGGATAATCTGATTTTATGTGTCTTTTTTTCTTATTTTTCATAATAGGTTAGTTCTAAAACACCATTTTACTTACTTAAGGTGGATTTATTTTCTTTTTGGTCATCATTATGATCCTTTCTTGCTCAGTTCATGAACATTATTTTTTTATTCATCAAAATATAAACACCTCTTCTTATATTCACAAGTTCCCCCTTTTCAATTTCCTTTTCCTAATATTTAAAATATTTAGATGTAACATTTATATGTGATCTGAAGGAAATGCATTTATTATTTGAAGTCTATTATTTATCAAAATTCTTTAATTCATGTTCTTATTGAATAAATGATCTGATGATTTCATCCAATGTGTATTATTTGAAATTGTTACTTTCATCGATCATTACCTTCTTTGCATTACATTTATTGTTTATATTTAAAAGGAATCATTTAACATGTACTGGGTTCTGCAAAGTTTCTCTAGGGGAATTAATTCCATTCACAATGCTAATGAATAAATGAAACATTTTATTTAGGATTTAATCTACACCCATCTTGAAATATTAATACTCCACTATAAGAATTCCATGTTCTGTTCCTATCATCTTGTCTAATACAAGGTTAGTGTCATGTATAATCTTCCAAATCTCATGAGATATCTTACATCTAAACACATGATGAAACACAATTTTTTTATAGAACAATATAAAATAATTATAACTCTGTAATTAAAAAAATATTTATTAGCATATTTTCCTATAAGAGTATCAGGGTCATCTTCAGGTAGTTTTTATAGTTTTATAATGATCTATAGATGTTTTATGATTAACTATTTTAGGTATGACTTCATTCTATATTTCATGTAACCATAGTAATTTTCCTCAAAGTGAGGTGGTTTTTAAGGAATATTTACACTGTTTTTGGTCATTACTTCCATCTTATAGATATTTTCCTTAGACTACGAGTTCTAGTAAAATATTAACATAAAAAATATAAATTTAAGATCCTATATCTAACTGGAATAGGTTCTTGATAACAGGTGATTGGTAGTAAGAAAATAAATGGTAGATGTAATTAGTCCTTAACAAGGTCCAGCCTCTGATACTAATTCTTTGGTTGGATAGGGTGATGGAATATAGTATAGAGGTGTGTGGACATTTCAAATTAAAATTTTAAAGATATGGATTAATTATCTAAATTAATTAATATATTTAATTAAAAAAGTTAATTAGTGGTTGAAAAAATTAAAGAAATAGAATATTATCTTTTTATAGCATTTCAGCTCACTGTGGACCTACTATACTCATATAACTGTCTAGTTAGTGAGAGATATATTGTTTGCTAAACTAATTTTTATTGGTGAATCATAGCCCAATTAAAACCTAATTTTTCTATTTTATATATAACCAATAAACCTAAATTTTGTATGGGGAGTTACAACCCAATTATAACATGACCTTAGACTGTGGGAGTCATAATTGGAATAATTTAAATTTATAATCTAGGTTTCAAAACCCCAAGAAAGAAAATTATTTTTCATATAAAATTATAAAAAAAAGCGAGATCACGTGTGATAGATTGGAAATAGTGTTATAGATATTAGAAACAAGGATGAAATAGACTGATAAACAAGAGAAGCATAGGTACTAGTTCTTGAGTATTTGATTAAATCATCTTGTTAAGGAAGTAGAATTCGAAACAGTTTAGGTAAAACCATTGAGAGATCATCCAGTAGATGAGATAATTATTTTCTTATGAAAAATTATACTACACTTCATAGTATCACACCACCACACATTTTTTATAGTATCACATGAAAATAAGCAATCTCACATAAAATAAGAATTGTTTCTCTATTTCTATATATATACAACTTCTTTTATGAAATACTTTATGCCCTTTTAAAATAAACAAATCAAAATGGACAAGTCAATAATTAAATAATTCAATATTTAAAATATAGAAAAAATTATAATATTATCACCAGAATTATCAAATATAGAGAGAGAAAGATAAATTTTATCATTAAATGATAATTAATCAAAAAAATTAAACACTTAAATAACAATTAAAACCAACTAGAAATCATTATTAGAATTGTAAAATAACTCTATAATAATTGGTTAAAGAAAAATCCCATGATAATCAAACGACATTATACTTTAAAATTTGAAATATTAAACTTACAGAATAAATTCATATAGATATGAAGAAATTTAAAAATGAATAAAAACATATTAAAAACAATAAAACAAGTTTGAATAAATTTAGTAACATCTAATTTGAATTTAGAAACATTAAAAAAACTTAAAAAATTAAAATTTATTTTTTTTGAGTTCCAAGCTATAAGTTCAGGAATAAATTAATAATAGACTTAATATTTATAAAAACATGATTAAAATAATATAAAAACACTTAAAATAGGTTCTTTATAATTAATATGAAATTATAGAGTCTTTAAAAAAATTAAATACTTGTTATGAACATTCATTAATTCAATATATCAAGAAAAATGTGAAAACAAAGTAATCTTGAAAATACCACATATGAAAGGGTTACCATGATGTGTAAAGATAACATAGAAGTTATATACCTATTGTAAGGGTAACACAAAATTTTCATACCTTTCATATGGGTAAAAAATTTCTTAGGTTGTGTAAGGGTAATCTAAGAGTTGCATAAGGTTACAAAAACATTTTTATATATTGCACAATGGTAAGAAGATACATAGGTAATGGTAAACTACCTTTATATATACTATATAAATTTAAAACAAGATCTGCGTAAAGGTACATTCATAGATGCATAAAAGTAAACTCAAATTTTAACTTAACACATAAAGGTAATCTAAATAGTATGTAAGGGTAACAAATTTTTTTTTTACACTACGTAAGGGTAAAAATAAATACATGTAATGGTAAGAGGAATTTTATACAAGTTTCTTAAAGTTAATCTTCAACTAAAACCATCTACATAAGGGTTAATGAACACACTACATAAGGGAAACCAAAGCTCATTTGTGCTGTGTAAAGGTAAAAAACAAAATACATGTGTTTCATAATGGTAACATCAAAATCTATGTAAAGGTAAATGTAGTTTTTAAAAATTCATTTAAGGGTAGAAAGTAATTTCAATAACAAATACAAGGGTATGATAAATACATAGAAATAAAATAAATTCTTAAAATCTATTTTATAATAAATAATTAAAGAAAAAACTAAAATTAATTATAAATAAAATAATTAAATAAATATATATATAATAGAATATAATTAAATAAAATATTTTTAGTCATAAAAAATAATAAAAAACTATTTTTTTTAAAATAATAAAAATATTGAGTGGAATCTGCAATATGAAAAACAAAAAATATAAATACTTTAATATCAGAAAAAAAGTCTCCATAGCACTAATAGAGGTTCCATCGAATGATCCTGAGGTTTTATAGAGAAGATCCACTTGTATCAGAATGAAAATTCAATGGTTTGGGACTGATATGAACTTTGTACCTCTAACAGACAGAGGAGAACTGGACTATCTGAAAGAAGAAACTACTCTCATAGACTTGAAACTATGGGAGTTATACAAATATGAGGGAATAATTTCTTTAAATCCCAATAATACATGGGACTTGGTTGAACCACCAGAAGAAAAATGATCTCTGGAAAAAAATGTTTTTTTTCAATTTAAAGTGGATGTTGATAGACATAATAGATACAAAGAAAGGCCAGTGCTGGAGGGTTTTTAGTAAAATATAGTTATTGGATTTTTTAAAATTTTCTCACCAGTGGTAAAGTACACAATCATTAAAATAATGACCATAATTTTTTCATCTAATGACCCACATATAGAAAATATGGAGGTAAAGATATATTTTCTTCATATGGATTTAGAGGAAAAATTTTACATGATAAAACCCATAAGTTATAATGTTCACCAGAAGGAGAATATTGTTTTTAAGTTAAAATGATGTCTTTATTTCTTAAAGTTAGTTCCATGATAGTGAAATCATAACATTGACACTTTCATGCTTGAGGAAAGTTTTTGTTTAGGCGATTCTGATCATTATTCTTACCAAAAGAAATTAGATGATAAAAAATATATTAGAATGTTGTTATAAATTGATTATATGTCTAGATTTACATCAGAATGTGGAACTTAAGAAGAAGTTTTATAGATGGTTTAAGATGAATACCCTTATACAAGCTAAGAATATATTAGGGATGATAATCAAAATGGATAGGAAAACTAGTTCTTTGGTTTTATCCCAAAATGAATAAATCAAGAAGCTCATCAATAAGTTATGAATGATCAGTTTTAAACCTATATTAAGACCCCTTGTTGAACACTACAAAATTTATAAAGGAAAATCACCATTAATAGAAAGAGAAGTTTGGGACATGGAAAATATTCCTTTTTCTTCAATTGTGGGATATTTTATGCTTCGTTGATATAAACATGAGTGGATGTTACTTTTTAGTATCATTTGTTAACTATTTTATGTAAAATCGGACAAAAACCATTATGAAGATGTGAAATAGATAGTTTGATAATAGAAATGATTAGAAGACACAAATTTATGTTTTAGGGATGATGATAAATTAATGGGATTTATAGATTCATATTATTTCTCATGGACTGGATTCATGGGAAATTACAGCAAGCTTTGTGTTTATTGTTAGTGGAATAATGGTCAGTTGGATATCCTAATTGAAGTCTGTTTTTTAATTTATCTACAGAGAATATAGAGTATGTTTTTAAAACTAATTCAGATAAAGAGTCAATATGGTTGATGTTCTTATAAAAGGAACTTGTAAAAGGATCATAAAAAAGAAATTTATTCTATGATAGTTAGAGTTCCATCCAACTTTCCCACAATCTAGTGTTTCATGTAAAAAACACATTTAAAGAAAATATCACTTTATATGAAGCCTGCTGCTTAATAAAGTGTTTGAGTTACAGAAGATTACTAGAATGAAAAATCCAACTGATATGTTTATACACTTGATAGTACGAGAGATTCTAAGGAAAAATTATGCCTCAGTTGGACTTGGATGATCGAATAGAGATGAGAAGACTGAATGCATCATATAGAGGATGAGCTCAGGTGGATGGATAAAAAAAGATAAAATTATAAAGAAATTATTTATGTGGAAGATTGTTGGGTTTTTTAAAGATTATTAAGTTTCACTGGATAGAGTTTTTTGGATGGAGATAATCTAACAAAGATCACTAAATAAAGGTTTTATATTGAAAAGTTTAATAGAGGTTAGTAAAAAGAATTTAATTGGTCTGACATGCACTGGATAGAGTCTATGAGATGGATATCAAATATAAATTGTCTACGAAGATGGAAAATCAATGATTGGGATACAAGTATGAATACTAGCTATTGTAAGTTTCATAAAAAATTTTGAATTTTGTATTAGAGGTTTCCCTTCGTTAATGAGAGTTTGGCCAGGATTCTTAGAAGTTGGAGTGATTGGTTAATTAGATGAATAACTCTATAAATAGAGTTAGTGGATGAAATATGATGATTCTGGGTTAAATATTGATCAGATGTGAGTTTATAAATTCATTTTTAGAGAATTTTTAAAGTGGATGGTTAGTGATTAATGATATTTTTATTTTCACGTATCTGATTTAATGAAAATGTTTACAGTTTTCTCCCTTGGATGTAGGAGGTTTTTTCTAAACCATATTATCTTGTTTGTCCATTTTTTTATGTTGATAGTGTGAAGTTTTTTTGTCGATATCGTTTGGTGATTAGGTCGGATATCATCCTATTTCCAATTCACACACATGGAAGAAGGTAGTTATTGGATGAAACATTGTTGGTTGGTTCCACTGGTGTTTTTTAAGGGGTTTAGAGCTTTCCACTTTTCAAACTAATATAATTGAGAGGAAACCTATCTAGTGGTTTGATAAGAGTCCACCTAGTGTACTGAGTGATCATTGTGTCCATCAAATGACCAGATAGAGTGCTCATCATCCTTACCTATTTCCCTATAGGCCTTTTCACAAAATCTAGGGGTAATATCGACAAAACAACCCTGGGTGATGAGCCTTTCACCATGGTCCCTATAGGCACATCACAATTTTCCCTCTTCCCTATATTTAATAGGGACCTTATAGTAATTTTATGGGGGCTCCAACTTAGATCCCACCCAGTATCCTTCATTTAATAAGCATGAAATGAAAAGGGATGGCTCTTTTTGGATTTATTATCTCTTTCTTGGATTCACCATTGACATGTTATGTTTGATATGGTTTTATCATATTAATTAAAGGTGAGATACCCCCTTTCTCCCTTTGTTCCATTTATCCATCTCCCATTGATTTTGGTTTTCCTAATTAGGGGTTTGAAGAGACAATTACATCAATGTATGGTGAAATCATCATTCTTGATGGGTATTTCATGTGTAGCATGTAGAAGAGGTCTAGGGAGGTGGTATTAATGTTTTTTTTCTTCATAATTTTCCTTGGTTTATGTTACCCTATATATTTATTTATGGTTTTTTTTAATTTGTGAGAAATAAACCATTAATTTTGAAGTGTAATTTATGGAATTTTTGTGGATTTATCCTGATGAAAATCATGAGTTTACCATGACCCATTGATATTAGTTTTGGCACTGCGAGGTCACCCACTATGTTTTGAATTTATTATTCCAATTTAAGATTTTGGTTTTTAATGACCTATTTATTAATTTTATTGCGTTTATTAACAAGATAGGTTTTTGTAGACTAGTAAGAGGTCAATACGAGCTTGAAATAAATTTATGGATCATCGATTGAGGTAGGCGATCTATAATTTAATAAGTATCTTGATAAATTGGTGATTTTATGTTCATGTACCATCATCATTATCATTTTTTCATGTTTCATGAATTGTGTGATATCTCCATAGATTAAAACATGATTTCAACAGTCTAGTATTCAACATGTACTACATATCTAGCTAAATAGTTTGATAATGTAACCTTATTCAAATGATTCATGGTGGCCCTCTTTATATATTTCTTAGTGGTGTGAGTTGGATTTAAATAATAAAGCCATTTCCTTTTTAAACATGATTTTTAAAAAGGGATTTAATTGAATAATAATATGAAAGGAAATGCAGTGATTTGAGAAATAGGTTTTAAAATTGTATTTCATAACAAATGTGGGATTTTATAAAGAAAAGTTTTATGGGATCTTGGCCCAAGGTCCTAGAATGTGTTAGATGGCATGGGATTCCTTTTCTAAAGAGTTTCAATATGGGAATCATTACTCAAGTTTTAAAGGATATATAGAAGAGATTGGTTTGATATTGTTTTTTCCTATTTTACCTTGTGTGGTTAATTCCCTATTTTCTAAGGAATGAATGATATATGCTCTCCCTATTGTTATTTCTTATTGATTATGTTTATGAGTGATGATTCATGTTATGTTTGTTGGTTGGTGATGTTTCTTTTGGTATCAAAGTGGTGAGTTAGTCCAGATGGATGAGACTTACCTTTTAGATGGATGATATCGGTTTTGGGACAAGGGATTAGGTCTCGAGTGACTAGATCCCTAGAGATTATTTGGGGATCATTTGATACGGGTTTCATTCTTTGTTGCTGCATGAATGTGTCAACTATGTTCTTACTGCATATTGTTGTATGTCAAGACTGATGGTTGTTCCCACATCTAAACTGAGAGGGCGGTGAATATGAATTGAGGGTCTAGCCTGAGTGATAGGGGAAGGTGTTATGAGACCCGAACTTGAGTAATAGGGTAGTAGTTAGGATATCATGGCATGGAGTTACAATAAATGAGAGTGTACTGGAAGAGACCACCCCAAATGAGAGGGTATTAGTCCACCTATTTCCATTAAAACAAAAAATTAATAGACTATTTTTCATGAGACTTGTTATGATATAGTAATGGTTTGGAATGTGGCCTTGTCTTAAGTGAGAAGGTGTTGTGAGTACCATCTTGAGTGAGAATGTGAGCTTAGGACATAGACAAGGGATCCTACCCTACACCTATAAGTAGTGGAATGAACATGGTGATACTCCTTACCTTAATCTTTGGGTATGGTTTGACTTCTTTTTTGGAAACCCTACCTTCTGTCTTTGGGTATGGGTCGGGTTGTGGAATGAGGTGAAAATCTTCCTTCTAGTATGGATGCAAAGTATGTATGGTTTGGTGTCCTGGTGGTCTCGTTAGCACACAATGACCTGACTTGTATGCTTGTATGTGTATTGTGTATTATGTTTTTGGGTGGGAGTATTGCATGAGTATGAATTATACATCTTATATATGTATTACGTGTACATCCATTTGATCACAAAAATACTTGGTATTATTGAGGCATTGGGAAATTTTACTCAGTTGTTGGACTCACACCCTACCCAAATACATGGAATGGGTTACGATGTACATGGTTAGAGCATTATGTTTTCTCTTAGAAAAAAAGTAAAACTTGGAGATATATACATGGTATAGGTCTACAACGTTTCAATTTACAATGATTAAATAGTTTGGATAATGTAATTTGGGTCAGAGGACAATGCATTTTACATTTAGTTTTGTTCAACATGTTTATTGGCTAGTGTTCCATTAACTTATACAAGGCCTAATTTATTTGTTTATCTACTTTTGATTTTATATCATATTATGATCAATCACGTAGATAGTTTTATTTATTTTTATTCTAGACTCTAGGGTACCTCATGGATCCCTTTTATGTGTATATGTATTTTTTTTGATGCCCATCATAAATATGGGTAATATTGAATTTTCAGTAGATTTGGACATAACCCTTGAGATTTACAATTGAGGTCATAACACTACTAGAATTTCAGCTATTTGTAATGGGTTATTTGCGATGGGACCCCGTCCCAAAATATCATTTGCGATGGGGTCCTATCGAAAATATCCCGTTGCAAAAAATGACATCGCAACTAGTATTTTTTTCAATGGGCCCATCACAAAAAAATACTATTTGTGATGAGAAGTCATACCATCACAAATAAAAATCTGATTAAATACATTATATGTACAAAAAACTTTTGGGATGGGCCTGTCGTGAAAAAGTAATTTTGGTGGGCCAGTTGTCCCATCACAAATAATTATCCATTTATATATGTTATATATACCTAAACCTTTTGCGATGGGTTCTTCTACCATCACAAATATATTTTTAAAAATATATATATAATCTATTTGTGACAGGACCCCGTTGCAAAAGGCCCCATCGCAAATAATAAATAAAAAAATATTTAATAAAATTATGATTAATGAAAAACAAATATTAATATTATTAAAATAATAAAAAAATTAAAAAAATTAAAATTCTCAATATTCATAAAAAAATATTAAAAATCATAAAATCTTATTATTAGTAAAATAAAAAAACATTAAAAAATATAATACTAATAATAAATAATAAATTATAAAAATATTAAAAATAAAAAAAATTATGCAATATTTTCACCCGTATAAAACAAAAAAACTGTAAATATTTCATATCACAAAAAATTTTGATTTCAAATGTTTTTAACATAGAAAAAAAATCACTGGGGTGGATAGTATTCTAGAGGATCTGGAGGTGCTGGAAGAGATGGTGGAGGAAACTTCATTCCTAAACTATGAGTTAGACGACACATGTACTCCATTTTCTCATGCTGCTGTTGTTTCCATCGCCGTATCTCCTCCTCTTGTTGTTTTTTCTGCTGCCATCGATGCATATTCTCCTCGATCTGCTGCTACTACTGCTGCTGACGCATCTCTTCTGGATTCTATTGATGCGTCTCTTCCTGCTGCTTCTGCATCTTCTCTAAAAGCTCAATCTGAGCTTGCAACTGCTCCTAATAATGTGATCCAGAAGATTATGCCCCTCCATGATCTCCTCTCAGGCTGGACAACGACATCACAATAGTACCATAATAAGTCACACGAGTCAAATGAGAGCTGATACCAACTACTCATCCCTTCTCGAAGGCATATTGGGTCACCTGCATCCATGTCGCCTCATCGAAAGAGTGGGCACTAGTCTGATCAGCCATCTCGGCCTTACTCTGTACCCGTGTCTGAGAGGTCGTGATCTTATATGAATCCTTCACTTCCAATTTGAAATTAAAATAGTGAAAATATTATATACAGTTAATTTTCAAACTGAAAAGGAAATAATACTGACCACAATCTGACGCTGGTGATCATCTCTAATCTCTCCAATGGATGGGTCACTGTACATCCACCTATAAAATTTGTACTCCATAATATTGGGATGCTTTACTGCCTATATGAATTTAAAATATACTGTTTATATTTAAAGTTATATAAAATATTTCGAAAAAATATACTTACCAGATTCTCCCTATGCATACTAAATATACGACTATCAACTTGATGTGTCACGTCCTGTCTCCCCCAGTTCTGTCGGCCCAATGAATACATCCTATGAAATCCACCACTCAACCAGTGTGAACATAATCCATCCCAGACATGAGATGAAATGTACTCTGGTCAGTGGGATCTACACGACTCATCAAATACCATCTCTCCTACTTTCGTAATGGTTGTCTTTCTCAAATTGTGAAAGAACTGACGTAAACACTCATGTATAGACACCTATCATGCCTCATGGATAGCGTCACAATGCTATCATCAATGGGATACCACAAACCCAACAAATAATTGATAATATCATGTTATTAATGAAATAAATTTCAAAATAAATATTATTTTTTTACGTATCAATCAATGATTGAACATTCCGAGATTCACATCAATGGGAATCTATTCCCATGTGATCTATAACTGAGAAAAATAACTGTGTAAGATAGCACTCCCTTGTCTAACAGATACATGCACAAAACTGTGAAAAAAGAATAAATAATCAAACAATTAGTATATAAATAAATTAATGAAATCTAACTAAAATATATAGGTTTCCATACCTCCATGTGTGTAGATCGAAGCCAAGACGTGGATGTCACTCACGGATAGGGTCAAGAATCATCAGTCACGCAAGACTTCACCCCCTCTATATACCCCCTGAATTTCTAGTAGGCTAAGGGTCAGATGATACAAAATCCTTCTCATCCAAAGGTAGCTCATCCTCCCACAACTCACGAAGTAGATAAGGGTCCATCTGAAACAGAAAATTATTATTGTTAGAAGATAGTTGAAAATAACTATTACATATGGATTTATATTAGTTATGATTATAACCAGAATTTTACTGTGTCAATGTTCACCTTCATCATCATATTCATATCTGATGATTCCAATGTCTTCATATTCATCATCAGCATCATCAATATCCATATGAGTTTCTGTTTCATCATCTGTTGCATTTTAAAATTCATTTGTAACATAATTAACATCATCCTCACCATCGACCCTTATTCGTGGGGTTTCATCATCGATATTCATGTCTATTTTTGAAAAAGATTGACTTGAGTAGTCTCTTGAATAATTTTAATTCCTTGTACTTCATCGAAACCAAATTTAGTTTGAGTAAACTAATTTTTCCATGATTTCTTTTTTATTATACTCCACCGATCACTTAGGTTTATTAAATTAGCACAGAACATTGTGTAATATATTTGATGTGCCTATTGATCTGGTAAAAATGGTTCATTTACTGCAATAATACTTTTATATTTAATATGGATGATTCCATGAATCAGATGAACATGAAAGCCTCTCTCAGTATCCAACTACCGACTTTTAAACATCGTTATGTAATTTTTCCTTAGATAACACAGTTCAATAATTTCATCCATCATTCCATAAAAGTTAAGCTCAGTTTCTCTATGATGTGATCCTCTCAAGAAAACTCCACTTTTCATTTTTTTTAATTCCCCATATGCACGTTAATGAAATCAAAAACCATTCACCACATATGCATTATAATATTTAGCCATTTTGGATAGTGGGTTACTCAATATACAAAATCACTTATCAATTTTATTAACATTTTGAGACACCTGAAAATTTGTAAAACAATTATCAATATAATAAATAATAATCTTAATTGATATGTTAAACCATCAATAATTTATGTTACCGGTTTTGGAAACCGTTGATAAATTTTTTTTCGGCGTTCTTCAAGAGTAGCTGCCATAATTTATGGAAGTTGTTTCCTGATGTGATTATCATATAACCTACAAATAAAATAAGTTTACTTACTGTAACATAAATTATAGAATATGTGATAGAAGCAATCATAGTAGAAATGATGTCATTTTTTTCACAGTTGAGCAGAACATATGTATGAGCTCTGTGATGTTCTTTATCTGAAAGCCATCGTTCATGAAATCCACTAAAGAAAAACTCTGGATGATTAAAAATTGATAATTGATTTTCCATTTCATCATCCACATTCACCTTATTCTGTCCCATGAAGTTGTGTTTTGAGGGATATTTAGATTCAAAATAACGATATTTGAAAAAAGAAATTTCCTCTTGAAAATAAGCTTTAGCAGTTTAGCCTTAAAGTGATGCTTTGTTATGTACTTTTTTTTTCAATTTTTTCATGAATATCTTGAATGGGTTCATGAATAGAAACTGTACCATAACTCCACATTTAGATTCATGTGTAAAATGTAATATCAGATGTTCCATTAAGTCAAAGAAAGCTAGTGGGAAGATATTTTCCAGTTTACATATAATTAAAACAACATCTTCTTAAAGATTTTTTAGGTAATAATAGTCTTTAGTCACCAAAAAAATGTCTCAAAAAAATATGATATGTCTATTATCGAATCCCAAATCATATAATTCAACGAAACTGTGAATCCAATCGGTATATGTCTTTCTATTATAACATGACAATCATGACTTTTCAATCTGGTAGTATGACCATTCATAACACATCTACCCAAATTGGAAGCATAGCCATTTGGGAGTCTCAAATTTTCAATCCACTGACAAAATAAAAATCAACTCTCTTGGTATTATTTATAATCTTCTTTTGGATTCATTAACCTATGTGATCTGACATTTTGAAACAGTTCAAGTTTTAGTCATCTGTAAATTTGGGCAAGATCTAATGGTGCATTTTCATTATCTTTGGTCTTACATGGTGTATCCAAAACTATATGAAATAAGTTATCAGAACAATTATTCTCAATATGAATGACTTCCAACATTTTTCGGACCAAAAAATAAGACCAATATGGAAGATCCCTAAAAATTCTCTGTTTTATCCAATTATGTGCTTTCCCAAAGCCATGAATTTTTTGTTGGTTTACTGTTGGAGGAAATGTGATGGGAGGAAATGAAAATAAAACTAATTTTAACTCTATACCAGAGATCATTTTTGGAGGTTCATCCCTTTCAATTATTCCTTTTATAAAATGACTTTGTTCCTCGGAAAAGGATGATCGGTTGGAAGAAATATGCGATGATAGTCAAAATAGCAAGTTTTTTTTTCAAATGATGAGCATAAAGGCTTTATTTTATTTCATACAGTAAGGACATGATTTCTAAAAATTTGTACTCCAGCTAGATAACATGCAATATTCAATTAAGTCACTAATCATCCACATCCATATAGCTTTTAATATGAAATTATGTTTTGTAGCAACACCATATGTACTAACACCATTAGTCCAAAATGAATTTAACTAATCAATCCATGGTTTCAAATAAAAATTAATATTCTTTTTCAGATGTCCTGGGATTAATAAGGTAAAAACGATATAGGGTTCCTTCATCGACATATATGGAGGTAAATTGTATGGAGTTATAAAGAAAGGCCAATATGAATATTTACTACCCTAAGAACCAAACAGATAGAAAATGTTAATAGAAATACTTAATCGCACGTTTCGAGCTTCTAAAGAATAAGACAGATGCATTCAGTCAAAATATTTCCATGAATCACCATTAGATGGATGATTCACGCTTTTACTGGTTGAAATCTTGGTTTTGTTCCATGACATCATTGACATTATGTTGTGAGATATAAATAAATGTTGCAACCTGGGTGTAAGGGGTAAATATCTCAACTGTTTTATAGGAATCAATCCAGACTTCCTCGGTTGAACTTCTTTATACCTTGATTTTCTACATGTGGGACAACTATCCAATGACTCATTTTCACCAGAATATAAGATGCAATCATTTTCACATGCATAAATCTTTCGATAACTAATCCCTAGATTACAAACCAGCCTCTTTCTCTCATAGTAATTGTCAGGAAACACATTTCCTTCATGTAATAGTGTTTTAACCAAAGAAGACATCTGAACAAAATAATTGTTTGAAATTTCATTATCTGATTTAATAGCTATAAATTTTGCAACCGCATCTAATATTCTTATATTGCAACTAGGATATAATGCATCCTCAACAGACCTCAACAACTCATAAAATTCAGATGGTGCCAACTCAGGATTTAATTCAATACCATCCTGAGATTCAGTTTGTTGAACAAATAGACCCGCAACATCATGTACTAAATTTTGAAATCATGATGGATCTATAATCAAGTTATTATTATCTTATTTGGAACTATGTTCACCATGTTGATACAAAAAAACACAATCTGGTTGAAAACAAAACTGCAAGAGATGTCCCCCAACCTTGTCAAATGTGTCAAAAGTTCTCAGAGCACATTTTTTAAAAGGACACTTAATTGTGATTTCTGAAACAAATTTTGGTTTTGATGATTCAAATGATAAGAAAGCTTTTACATCCTCAACATATATAGGATTTAAACCAAAACCGTTTGGATTTCTATGCAAATTTATCCAAGGAATATCATCTAATAATCACTATTGTAGACTTCCTTGTTCCATATTTTTCTACAAAATATAAAATCATTACTGTATTTGAATAATTTAAAATTAGAAAAACACTATCTAAAAAATAAGATAAATAATTAGAACTATTTTTTAATAATTAACATTAATTACAGGTGACAAAATTTTTAGTTGATTGACAGATCCTCTTTTGTCTGATAGCTCATTTACTTGAAACTTTATCACACCCAAATTACAATAAAGAATCTGCTCGGAGGTATGCATATCCATTCTCATGCATAAAAGAATTTATAAGCGTACCTATGAGTAAATTCTTCATTATGATTTCAGTGTGATAAAGATTCAAGTGAATGGGCCTTCAGACAAAAAAGCCCCCTTTTCGTCGATGAATCATCTTCTTCCAACTATCACCGCTAGAAAAAATTATGAAAAATGCCGTCTTATGAATGCATATTGAAATGAATCCATACAAGATTGGATATTCATACATAGAGGCACAATTTTCATAATCTTTTTAGTCGGTGAGAGTTGAAAGGAGAAGAGTCATCGAGTAAAAGGAGTACCGCCAATCCGTTAGAAATTCTGCTAAGTTATTACAATTTTTTACAATTCATTTTATTCCTAATTATCCTAATTATTTCTAATTATTACCAATTAATCCTAATTATTCTTAATTATTCCTAATTATTCCAAATTATTACTAATTAATCCTAATTATTACTAATTAATTCTAACTAATCCTAATTAATCCTAATTATTATTAATTATTTCTAATTATTCCTATTTATTCCTAATTATTCCTAATTATTTTTAATTATTCTTAATTATTCATAATTATTCGTAATTATTCCAAATTATTGCTAATTATTCCTAATTATTGCTAATTATTCCTAATTATTAAAAATTATTGCAAATTATTTCTAATTATTTCTGATTATTCGTAATTATTCCTAATTATTCCTAATTATTGCTAATTATTCCTAATTATTTCTAATTATTGCTAATTATTGTTAATTATTGCTAATTATTTCTTATCGTTGCTAATTATTGCAAATTAATGCAAATTATAGCTAATTATACCTAATTATTCCTAATTATTCCTAATTATTCCTAATTATTGCTAATTAATGCTAATTATTTTTGATTGTTCATAATTATTCTTAACTATTGCTAATTATTCCTAATTGTTCCTAATTATTCCTAATTATTGCTAATTATTCCTAATTATTGCTATTTATTGCTAATTGTAGCTAATTATTACTAATTATTGCTAATTATTACTAATTATTGCTAAATATTACTTTTTAGTGCTAATTATTACTATTTATTACTAATTATTACTAATTATTACTAATTATTACTCTGTATTACTATTAATTACTAATTATTACTAATTATTAGTATTTATTACTAATTATTAGTAATTATTAGTAATTATTAGTATTTATTAGTATTTATTAGTATTTATTACAAACTATTTGTATTTCTTACTAATTATTAGTATTTATTACTAATTATTAGTATTCATTACTAATTATTAGTATTTATTACTAATTATTAGTATTTATTTCAAATTATTAGTATTTATTAGTATTTATTACTAATTATTACTAATTATTACTAATTATTACTATTTATTTCTATTTATTAGTATTTTTTACAATTTATTTCCATTTATCACTAATTATTACTAATTATTACTATTTATTATTATTAATTACTATTTATTATTATTTTTTACATTTTTTTACTATTTTTAGAATTCATTACTATTTATTACTATTTATTACTATTTGTTACTATTTGTTACTATTTATTACTAATTATTACAAATTATTACTATTTATTACTATTTATTACAAATTATTATTATTTATTACTATTTGTTAGTATTTATTATTAATTATTAGTATTTATTGATAATTATTAGTATTTATTACTATTTATAACTATTTATTACTACTTATTAGTATTTATTTCTAATTATTAGTATATATTACTAATTATTAGTATTTATTACTATTTATAACTATTTATTACTACTTATTAGTATTTATTTCTAATTATTAGTATATATTACTAATTATTAGTATTTATTACTAATTATTAGTATTTATTACTAATTCTTACTAATTCTTACAAATTATTACTGTTTATTAATAATTATTACCAATTATTTCTAATTATTACTAATTATTACTAATTATTACTAATTATTACAATTTATTACTATTTATTACATATTATTACTAATTATTACTAATTATTACTAATTATTATTATTTATTACAATTTATTAGTATTTATTAGTATTTATTATTATTTATTACTATTTATTAGTATTTATTACTAATTATTTCTATTTATTACTAATTATTACTAATTATTATTATTTTTTATTATTTTTTTACTAATTATTAGTAATTATTAGTAATCATCATTATTTATTAATAATTATTATTATTTATTACTAATTATTAGTATTTATTACTAATTGTAAATGTTTATTAACATTTTTTCCTAATTATTACTATTTTTCCTAATTATTATTAATTACCGTTAATTACTATTAATTACTACAAAATACAGCTACTAATTACTAATTACCTCTAAAATATAAATACATTACTAATTATCGTTAATAATTATTAATTATTAATTATTACTAAGAATTAGTACTAATAATTTCAATTTATTATTACAAATAAATACTGATGACAAAACAATTTAAATCTATGTTAATTAAAACTAACCAACCAAAATTAAAATTAATATAAAAATGAAATAAGTACTAAATTAAATAAAACATAAATACCTTTAAACTTGAACTCTTATAATTGTAGACGGCTTCACAACTTCATCGTAAAAAAAACTAACTCTGAAAAAATTTCACTCTAAAATTAGAGTTTAGAGAAGTAGAGAAAGTAGGAATTGAGGGGGGGGGGGAGGAAAAACGGATGAGGGTATATATAGGTTAGATTAGTTGTGACGAGAGCCGTCACAAATACCTTCGGCCACATTAATTACTATCGGCGGTTAAAAGGATATTTGCGATGGGACCTTTCTCCAAAAGTAACCCGCCGACACACTATTTGCGACGAGACAACATCCCATCACAAATAGTTTTTTACCGCTGCCGAGTATTTCCGACAGGAGGTGCATACCCGTCGTAAATACCCTTCCGCACGGTTTGGTGCGCAAACCACATCAAACCGCTCGTAAGTTTTTACGATGTGAATTATTACTAATTACTAAAAATATTATAAAATATATTTTAAAAAATTAAATTCATTTTTTAAATCATCATATAAAAGTTAACTTAAAGTGAATTATTGAGAATTTTATTAAAAGATTCATTTTTCAATCAATAGTGGAAAATACAGGATTTTATTGAGAACTGCATTTTTTAATGAATATAAAAGTAACATTTTGATTTAAAAATGATTTAAATGTATAATTAGTTTAATTATATTATAATAAATACAATTTAGGTCATTGAAATTAATTTAATATTAAATTTTTTATAATAAAACGTTCTATACTCATGAAAACAAATCTTTCGAAAACACGTTTTCATTACATCTGTAGGATTAATATTAAATTAAATTATTCAAATTATATGAATTAAATTTGGAAAAATCTATTCAATACTTGGAATTGTCATAATTAATATTAAAAAATAAATTAAACTTTATTTTTTCCTTTATAAATAGAAAAAATAATACAAATTTATTATCACATATAAGGTTAAAATGAGTTTACCAAGAGTTTAAACTAAAAATGGAATGGTGAAAATGACCTATAAACTTGTCATATTTCTATTTTATGGACATATTTCAACTTTATCACATCCATGGTTTAATAATGAGCCATTTTATATCCTTGTGTCATGTCAAAAACGTGTTTATCTCTTTTTTTCCTTTCAAAAATTCCAATTATGTCCTCTCCCCCACTTATAAAAGGCCACTCCATATCCTCTCATTTTCACACTCTCGAAGCCTTTTGGTTCATCCAATCCCTAAAAAAATATCTTCTTTAAAACCCTATCCACACCATAGAATCCTTGGTTTGATCAAAAATCTAATCTAGAAGGGGTTAATGTTTAAACCAAAAGAGGTTGTCTGAAGAAGAGGTAGAGTTATTAACCATGGGGTTTTATTTTACTTCTTCTTATAACTCCTTCAAATATTATCCAACTATGATAAAATAATAACAATAGTATCTCTGATATACTGGATTGTTATTCTATTACTGTAATAACCAATATCCATATCCTCTTCCATCAAATGAGAAATGAAACTGTCGATCATGTGCATGGAAGACTACCGCGTTATGAACCGATATAATTCATTTTCCATCAACGTCTCTCATGGATGGATATAATAATTAATTTAACATATTTATATGATATTTTTGAAATTAACATAAATATATAATTATATTATTCCGGATACTATAGATACTCAATTTCATCCTTGTAAGAAAGAATGTTTCTAGGAATATTTCCGATGACAGACGCTGAGACGATGAATGATCCCGAGGCATAGTGAGCCTAAAATTAATTTTATAAAATTATTAAATATATTTTATATCATGAATGCATAGTTTTTTATAAATATTGAAAAACCTTCTAAACAAAGTCTAATATTCAAAATATGATACCACAGTTGAATATGGAGCATGAGGTTTACCCTAGGCCCGACCAAAGAATGGTCAGTGTGGGACGTCCGATAGAGGCAGCCATTGGTAGGCACATTTAATTAAAATAAATAAATTATTTATTTACTTTTTTTTAAATAATGAAATTAAACACTCCATAAATACCCTCATATTAAATTTTTTCAACAGTTAGCTACATAACCCTTGCTAGATCTATGAAAAAGAGGAGAGCATTCTTTATTGGATGATCAGGACTGGAGAATGACAAATGATCAGATCGAGAATAATCGTGAGACAAACGATTAACACAGTGGGATCACCACCTTCATCTCTATAGGATGCATTATTCACTAATTTTCGATCAATGATTGATGTAGGGCTATTTAATCATGTATTTCACCCTTTCTATTAAAATATTGAGCATGGATTAATTATTTTCTTTGAACTGTGATTTATTTTTTCCTTCACATAAGCCTATACAATAAATTTGATTTGTTTAAATCAATTATTTATTTTTTATGTCATGCTATCACCCATGATTATTAACTTTTCAATCATTATCTATGATCGCATCAACCAACAATTATTATCACCTTTTCAAATTTTTCCTTTCACCCTCGGTTATTGGAATTCATCATCGGTAATCGGTTGACCAATGATTCAATGATATCTGAGAATACCAATCATTTTTAGTTCATTCTTTGGTATAATGGATTGTATCCACATGTTCTATTTTGGATTTTGGGGATGTGATGGAGGTGTGATTGTTGTGATAGGAACCTCACTTTGGATAACGTATTACTGTGTTTTGAGCTATATTGAGTGGATCTCTCCAGAGGTGCATTGATTGATGTTTTTCGAGAAACAAGAGGGATGTTCAAGGATGTGCAGTTACTGCGGGAGGATGATGGATGGTTTTCCAGACAAGAATGGCTAGAATTGGATTTCTGGTCGGCCATGGTGGGTGATGTGTGTTATTATTATTTTTAATAATAATATCATGAGGTATTTATTATTATTTTTTATAATAATAAATTTTGGTATTTTTAAAAATAAAGATAATAAAAATAATAATAATGATAATAATAATAAAGTGAAGGGAGGAGGGTCTGACCATGCCACCACACATGGAGATATTTCGTCCACTAGGGCCATGGGATCCTACATTCATAGTATAATTTTAATCTTTAAAATTATCATTATTAATGTTAATAATGATAGTTTAAAAAAAATTGAGAGAATAAATGAAGGGGGGGTGTGGGATCCCTAGAAAGCAACATGAATAAGGGGGGGGGGGGAGGGAAGGCTTCAATGCTTCTCTTAATAATATGATATAATATAACAATAATATCATTATTATAATAATTATTATTATTATTATTATCAAAATATTGATTCCACTATAACTTCTTTATATGGTGTTGGATTGAGAACTATCTGCGGTAGCATGACCCCGACTTTGAGAAGGTCATTTCAATGCCAATGTTGGATATTTAATTTGTTCTCTTTGTGTGGGTCCATGAAGTTCCCAATAATAATAATAATAATAATAATAATGTTATGAAATCTAGCATCAGTTTTAACTCCTTCATAGGACTTGGGATAGGCGAACTGACTGTAGAATTGAGACACATATATTGAGGCATATGTTTCAAGACCAATATTGGGTATTAAATTCAGATTCATGGCTGGGGACCATGAAGCATTGTTCGAGTGTGATGTGTTGAAATGCATGCCTTTTCACCAGGTGTCCATTTAAAGAATGTAAGTAGCCTATCCCAAATTTTTTTCTCTAAGGATCTCAATGGTGTAAATTGTTTGGACGTTCATGATAGATCCTAATTAAATATTGGTGGTTTGACATTTTCTCTAATCAAACTAATGAAGATCCTCATGAATTCATCATGCTTTTAGTTACATCCACCATGTAATCTATAAGAACACAGGCACACCCAGGGTACACGGGCATAGCCTCATTTCTAAGAACAACTAGGAGCATGGATAGGTAGTAGAGAGGGACCACACACCGTATAATTATTTATAAAACTTATACCTCTCATATCTCCTCGGTTTTGACTTAGATTTTGGCCTGTGAGTCACCTATCTAGATTTTTTTCCACATATAATGCGATGGTGGACATTGTATTGGTTTTTAGATATGAGATATGTTTTTTTAGTGTGAAAATTCTTTATGAGGTTCTTGACAGTGACTGTGATAGAGAAGAATCATCAGATAGAGGTCAGGGTTGGAAATACCCTATACTCCTCATAAAGTTATGAGTGGAACCCTCCTGTTGTATCAGGGAAAGGATCATCTACCTACTGACTGGAACCCTCTTATCATATCAGGAAATGTTACCTCTACCTATTGAGTGGAACCGTCCTATTTTATCAGTGCATGAGTCCTCTACCTACTAAGTGAAACCCTTCTATGGTATCAGGGCATGTGTCCTCTATATATTTAGTGGAACCCTCCTATCATACTTGGTCATGGTTCCTCTACCTACTGAGTGGAACCCTCTTATTGTATCATAGAATGGGTCCTCTACCTATCGAGTGGAACCCTCTAAATATATTAGGTCATGGGACCTATATCTAATGACTGGAACCCTCCTATTATACCAGGGTGAGGGTCCTCTACCTATTGACCAAAACCCTCCTATTGTACCATGGAATGGGTCCTCTATCTACTGAGTGGAACCCTTCTATTGTATTATGTAATGGATCCTCTATCCATAGAGTGGAACCCTCATTTTATATTGGGGCATGGGTGCTCTATCTACTGAGTGGAACCCTCCTATTGTATTAGGGAATGAGAACTCTATCCATAGAGTGGAACCATATTTTGTATCAGGGAATGGTTCCTCTATCCATAGAGTATAACCATCTTATTGTATCAGGTCATGGATACACTATTTATGGAGTGGTACCCTCATTTTGTATTAGGTCACGGGTCCTCTACCGATTGAGTGATACCCTACTATTATATTAGGGAATGGGTCCTCTACCTTCTGAGTGGAATCCTCCTATCATTTAAGGCATCAATCCTTTACCTATTGAGAATCAACCTCCTATTACATTAGGGAATGGATCCTCTACCTAAAGAATGGTACCCCCATGATGTTCTAGGGAATCAGTCCTCTATCTATTTTCTGAGTGGAACCCCTTATCATACTGAGGTGTGGGTACTCTACTTGGAGACTGTGCCCCCTAAAAAGTGTGGATCAGTGGTGAGGTGTGGGTTCTCCATGTATTTACTTATTTATATAGACACGTGAGATACTGGGCATCAATGATGATTTTTAGATATATAGATAGACTCTTTGTTCCTATTTAGGATTTGGAGATGGATATCCCCTTAATCTCTCATTTGGGGTTCTTATTAAGAATATCCAGGTTTTTATTATGGGATTATTTCCATATATTGATTAAAATAACTTCATTGTGACGAGATGACTACTTCTATCGTGTCTTTTATTAATCCCTATTTAGTTTTTGTGGATTTCTATTGGGTATGTATATACTCAAGCATGTGCAGGATTTTCCCATAAGTTCTTTGCCTTATGTAGATAACAGATAGGTCGGAGGTGATTTTAGATGTTCCTATGGATACTTGGGTGCATTTGAACACATACGGTGGTTTGGTCTTGGAGATATGGATCCAAGCTCTCTCAAAATTTCTCTTCCAGTTGTTTTATAGTTGGGACATATGTTCTTTTTGGGCATGGATTTTTTCCTTTACTTTTCGATTATTCTATCATACAATTTTTTATTCCCTAGGTTATTTCATGCATGAATTTTACTAGATATGTTACTATATTTTATTATTATTCCTCTACTAGTTTTCATGGTGTTGGTTGGTTTCATGTATATAGGTAAATTAAGAAAATTCCACCCATATTATTTATGCTTATCAATTCTTGTTTCTATCCCTTGGCCTATGGAGGCAGTCTTGGGGTAGTTGCGGCTTGGCCTTCCGCTAGATAGGCAGGCCCTGACAGGTCGAGTCATTAAAGATTAGGGAAACAATGTCAAAGTGTATTAGTAACAACTTTTAGAATAGGGAACCCAATGTTTGTGAGATAGCTGATGTATCCATACACCAAGACTCTGACTATATCATTTTAGAATTGGCATACCGAGACATCGGTTGCTGGGATCAATGGTACATGCATCATATATGATTGAGTCCTTTGAATTTCCTTTTTGAGTCATCTCCCCAAATATTATATTTGACCAGGGTATGTATAGAAAACATGCAATTTGACTCTGTGATGATAGCTAACTAGGATTTCGAGATAGTGTCAGGGTAATGACGGGTTGAGCAGTGAGACTTATATTTAGGGATTCATCCATGAGTTTTTTATCCAGGTGAGCATCAATAAGTTATACCACCTATTGATATGTGCATGGATCCTTCGGTGGATTAAAAAATGATCATCCATGTGTTGATTTTTCAATCTCTCTAGTAGGATATGATGATGGTATGCACAAGCATAGTGTGTTATATGAGTTCCTGTGATGAAGCCTGCTAAATTTCCATGAAAAGACATACCTTCAAGCAGTATAGGTTTGAATCGAGGCAATGGTTTGGATTTTCCAAATTTTTTGGACCCTAACTGATCAGATAGTCGTGTTTGTAACTAGTCATCTCCATGGAGTTGCTATTTGATTTGGTAGTATCAAAAGATGAAACACCTGTGTTGAGTGCACATAACTAGTTTGATATATAGAGATCATCCAGGCTTCATGGTGAGATAGAAACCCTTCTCATGTGGTAGAGTTTAGGATTGACCCAATGGTGTGAATGTCCCTATTGGATAGTACCACTTCTAATGGTGGTCCTGGTGGTGAGAGTTCTCTAGGGTGATGTGGGGAATCTGTAGAGCCATATGTTGGAAATGCTCATTAAATATTTGGACATGAAATAAATATGGAAACTTACCCCTATGAGAAATTTTCTTAAAATGCAATTAAAAACCATGAGGGTGATTCAGTGCTGCCTAAAGTAGATAATCTCGAGGTGTGATAGATTAGTTCCTTCAGATTGTATATTCTGAGTTGTTTTTTTATACCGAGGTATTGGTGTGGGCCCATATTATAGTGAGAATGTGGGAAAGGTAACTGATATATTTAGGTAGTAGGATCCTATGGCTCAGTGGATTTGAGTGTGGTTTAGGTTATGACATGTTTCTCCAATTCTCCAGCTATAGTTATAGAATACAGTTGTAAGACACATTTCCCTAGATGTATCTATTGTCTGAGACATAGAAATACAAGTTGGGAACTTTTTTATCAACACTTATGCTAGAGGATCCTATAGATAGGATTATAAATTACCTATTTCATTCAACAGTGTGACTTGAAATTGTAAGGAGGGAGAGAGAGAGGGCCTCACATGAAATATTTTTATAGGATTAGTGGGACCCTATGATTTTTTTCTCCATATAGGCTACCCGTTTACCATCCATGCTCAGATTATTGCTACTAATGAGTGTAGTAGTGGTTTTAGTTCTTTGGTATTGAGTTTTCACCTTTGATAAATAGTGATCCCTGAGTAGGGTAGGTTGAGATCATTCACAAGTGGTTTCAACCACTTCCTTAGATATTAGATAATATTAACCTCAGAGCAATAAATGATATCATATTTTATTTTCTTATGATAGTGGAGTAGTATGAGGGAATAATTTTTGAGGATGTTCCAATTTTACCTCACATCGAGAGTTTTATTTCTTCTTGGAATTACACTATGGATAAATCAATATATTCACTAGTATATCAGATTAACCCATGTAGTAATGAGAGTTGGAGGTGTGGTTGGAGGGGTTTGCAAAGTGGGTGTTTCATAAGAACCATTGTGCTTTCCTGGGTATCCCTATTTTATTCTTCTAAAAGTAAGATGAGATCTTGAGGCCATGTGTGGATTTGAATCACCCAAGATAGGTCACTATCTAGGAGAATTATACACCCCATATAATTGAAAACCTCTTCTCCTAGTGGGTGGTGGAAAAGTGTATCTCAATGTTTTACCTTAGGACCGGCTATCATCAGCTAAATGTTTGTGATGTGGATGTATCAATCATGGATTCATAGAGACACTATGGTTAATTTGATTTATTGGTGATATTGTTAATGTGTTGAACACCTAATTATAGTTCTCAAGACATATGATGCAGATACTTAACCTTAACAGGTTTGGCTCGTTGAAGTCTTCTGTGATGGTACTCTCATGTCCTAGAAATCAGGGTTGTTTCACTCGAGACACAGGAGGATGGTGTAGACATTATCTGAGTGTGCTAGTAATATGGAAGCTTTTCTAGAGATAGTTTTATATTAATATGTCCAATACATGAGATATATCTTCCTGGAATTGTAAGTGATAGTGGACCCTATAGAGGTAGATCTGGCATGAGCTTGAGGGCCACCTAGGGAGTGGCTATGGTAGAAGAAGATCATAGTGAGGTTTTCCATCCACTATTCTCAAGTGATGTGATAAAATAGTTGAACTCATTGTAGTTTACCCTTTTTGGGTGAGGATGGTGAAGCATACCTCTAGTCGATAGTTGTTACCTCTTCTCTTCATAAGCAAGTTATGGTGGCATGACATGGGTATATTGATTGGTAGATATTGTTTATCAAATATCCACTGAAGACATTACTAATTGATTCCGTAAAGGTAGGGATAATTAAATCCTTATTTAATGATGGTCGGTGGAACCAATGATGTTATGGGAAATGGTGTTGATGATATTGGTTTCCCTTAGTAGTACACCTATAAGAAGGTTGATTGTATTGTGATACATTTTCTAGGATGACATTATATATCTAAAGATCATAGACCCTTTTTCTAGTTATTGTATCAGGTTAGTGAGTTGGTGTACCTCTTGACCCTGTGATTTTAGTTAGACTAGGTGCATGGTGTTTTCCTCATGTCACCATTGTAGAAGTATGTGCATGAATTATTGTAGGATACCAACCTGGATATGTTGGGCCGTGAGATTAGATTTTCTTTATCCAAGGAGTTGGTGGAAATGAGAACCTGTAGATAAATAACCTTAATAGGAATGTTTTTCCCTTGGATGTGTGTTTTTTGATAGCACAAGAAACTATTAGGGGTGCTCATGAAAGAGGGAGAGCCAGATGTGAGGTTAGTATCCCCATCATTTGTCTTAGTTTGTACTTTTTTTGGATAAAAATTCATGAAGAAGAGAATAATGTAGAGTCTCTATTTTATCCTTGTAAGAAATTTGAATATTTCTAATAATATATTTAGAGTCAGAAACTGAGACGACATGTGATTCCAAGGCTCCATGAGCCCATAATTAACTTCATAAAAATATTAAAAATATTTTATATCAAACACATGTAGTTTTTTAGAAATAATGAAATATATCTTGAATGGTTTATCCTATTGGAAATTTGAGACCATAGATGAATCCAGAGTGTGAGTTTAACCCTACGTATGACCTAAGAATGGTCGGTATGGGACTCTCGATAGATTTAGTTGTATGTGGGTGCATTTAATTAAAATAAATAAATAAATTATTTATTCAATTTATTAAATGACCCAATTAATCCCAATATATATACCATATTATGATATTTTTACAAGGGTTAACTGTATAAACCTTTCTATATCTAAGAGGAGATGGAGAGCATTCTTCGTTGGTGGATGTGGATTGGAGAATGAAAGATGATCAGATCGATGATATTCGTGATACAAACAATGAATGTAATGTAATCATCAACTTTACTGCTAAAAGCTATTTTCTTCACCAAAGATTGATCCATAATTGAGTTAGGGATCACTAATCGTGAATTCCTCCTCTTTGATTAAAATATTGAGCATTAATTAATTATCTAATTTGATATTCAATTTATCAATTCCTTCGGATGATCCCATTAAATAAATAATATTATTTTTAAATCAATTGCATATTTTTTATGTAATTCTATTACTCAGGATTCCAAACCTACCAATATTTGGTTGGGATCACATTAAGAAATGGTGATTCTCATTGTGACTTTTTTTCTTTCACCCTCTATTCTTGGTGTTCTTCATCAGTAATTAGTTGATTGGTGATTCAATGATATTCGAGAATACTGATCATTGTGCATTCATTAGTTGGCACAAAAAAATTGTAGTCATGAGTAAGGTTTATTATTTTGGAGATGCAATGAATGCATGGTGATGAGGATGGGAACCGAAATTTGGATTAGGTATTGGTGGTTTTTGTGATGGATTGATTGGATCTCTCTAGAGGTGAAATTCTTGTTGTTTCTGAGAAACAGAATGCATGTCTGGGGACACGCGTTTTCTGTATATGGTTGATGGATGTTTTTCTGTTGAATAACATCCAGAATCGGATTTACAGCCAGCTATAGTGGGAGTTGTGTGTTATTATTATTTTTAATAATATAATCATTTGATATTTATTATTTTTTATAAAAACAATGATGAAGTAAAGGGAGGAGTGCCTATAAATTCCACCATTCATGGAGGGATTTCTCCCCCTTTGAAACTGGGTTCCTACATTCAAAGACGAATTTTAATATTTGAAATTATCATTATTAATGTTAATAATGTGTGTTTTAAAAAACCCAAAGAGAATAAATGAAGGGTGAGGGCATGGGATCCTTGGTGGTTAATGTGAAGAAGAGGGGGAGGGAATGCTTTAATGATTCTCTTTAGTAATATGATATAATAATAATATAATTATTATTATTATCATTATTATCAAAACCCTAATTCCACAATAACTTCTTCATAATTTGTCATATTGATGAACCGTTAGTGAAACTGTTACCCTAACACTGAGACAGTAATTTCAAGACTAATTTTGGATATTTAATTCATTCTTAGGAAATGGTTCCATGAAGTTACCGTCATCATCGTCATTATTATTATTATTATTATGAAATCAATTATCTGTCATAACTCCTTCATACGAGATCATATTGGTGAATCAAATGCAGCATTGTGGCCCAGATATTGAGGCAGATGTTTCAAGAACAATATTGGATATTTAATTTGGGCTCATGGAGTGGTCCCCCAATGTATCATTCAAGTGTGGTTTGGTGAAATGTGTTTTTTCACCAGGTGCCAGTTTGGGTAAGTTAAGCATCCATAAAAAATATTTTTCTGTGATGATAGCAATTGTGTGATATTTTTGGCCAATAATGGATTATTGTGATGAAATATTAGTGGTTTGATGTTTTATCCCATCATACCAATGATGAGCCTCATGCGTTCATCGAGATTTTGGCTAGACCCCCCTCGTGTACTCTGGGAGTGCACAGGTACACCCCATGGTACATAGGCATTATCTAGTACCCAGAAATATCTAGTTACACAAACATGCTACAGAGTTGGACCACATACCTTGTGGGCCCCATTAAACATAGTGTGCTTCTTTACGTAACTTCTACCTCAAATATTTTCTTTGTTTTGACAAAAATTTAGGACTATTGGTAGATTATCCTGAGTGTTTTCCAAGTAAAACATGATGGTGGTCTTCATTGTGGTTTTTTAGACTTGATTCAAGACATTTTAAGTGAAATTATTCTTTAGGCCACACTTGATGATGGAAGTGATCGAGTAGGATCCTCAGAGAGAGGTTGGGGTTGGAAATCCCCCATACTCCTTTTATTGGTTTGAGTGGAACCCTCCTATTGTATCAAGGCATGCTTCTTATACCTATTGGGTGGAACCCTTATGTTGTATCAGGGTATGGGTCCTCTACCCACTGAGTGGAACCCTCCATTTATATAAGGGAAGGGGTCCTCTACCTACCGAGTGGAACCCTCCAATTGTTTTTGGGCATGGGTCCTCAACCATTTGCGTGGAACCCTTCTATTATATCAGGTCATGGGTCCTCTACCAATAGAGTGAAAACCTACAATCATATCAGGTCATGAGTCATCAACTTACTAAGTGGAACCGTCTTATTGTATCAGGGCATGATTCCTCTACCTATTTCATGGAACCCTCCTATTGTATCTTAGCTTGGTTCCTCTACCTACTAATTAAAACCCTCCTATTATACTACGACATGAGTCCTCTACCTATAAATTTGAACCCTCCTACTGTACCAGGGAATGATTCCTCTATCTATTGAGTAGAACAATCCTGTTGTATCAGAGAATGGTTCCTATATCCATAGTGTGGTACCCTCTTGTTGTATCAGGGTGTGGTTCCTCTATCAACTAAGTAGAACTATACTATTATATTAAAAAGGGGTCCTCTATCCAAATAGTTGAATCCCCATATTGTATTAGTTCCTTTATCGACAGAGCGGAACCCTTTTATTGTACAAGGACACGATCCCTCTATCTATTTAGTGGCACCCTAATTTCATATTAGGGCATGGGTCTTATACCTATTGTGTCATGACCCAATCCAATGAGGCTCGAGCCGTGACACCCCAAACTCAGCTCCAATAGGCTAGGGGAAGGAAACTAGCACCGAGTAGGCTATCACACACATGGGAGGCATTAGCCTAAGGTAATTATACACACGCACCCACATACACCTCCACACAATAGTGTAGATATATATATAAAAACTGAAAATAAATGCATGTGTACATCTAACCCACAACCAGAGTGCAACAGAAGTACAAAAGGGAAAAACATGGCCCACCAAAGGAAAACCAAAAAAGCGTCCAACCTGCTCGGAAGAAGGGGTACGCTTCCAAAAGCACCACTAGAAATCTCCTCGACACAACTCCAGTAAGACTCCATGTTCAATCCCGCTCACTCAGCTCCACCTGCTCCGGGTCCTCCCAGGACACCGTCGAATGGCATGTGGTCTGTAAAAGACACCGACATGTGCGTGAAAATCCCATGCAGGGGTGAGTATAACAATACTCACTAGGAACCCCAAAAACCCAAAACAAAAGAGATAATCTGAAAGGCAACAGTACGCTCATCCCATCCAGAGGGAACCCAGATGAGAGAGAAACTCCATCTCGTGACCATCATCGGCTAAACACAACTAGTCATCTCAATCCAAGTGTATACCCATACATACTCCTTGAACATCCGCTCAGGTATACACCTAAACATCTATCTCGAACAACTTCCCAGGTATACGCCCATACATAAACCATGAACATCTGCTCAGATATATGCTCTTACGTATAAAAAAACATCCAGATATACTCAGCTCACGCACCAAGCTACATGTGGTACCAACCTCATCACCAGAAATAGTTCAAACCAGGAGAGTACAGTCCATGATCACTGTCATCCCAGATGACACTCATCTAGGATATACACTCCATCAGGTCCCACACAAACATCTCAGAGGCTCACCCAAGATATCACGCTCATCGGATATCGTCACTGAGGAAACCTCGCTGAAACAACATAAACACCAAACTCCTCGGATAGGAGATCGATCCTAGGGTCCTCTAGGAGATACCAGAGCGCACACCCATATACTAAGATCTCACAAATAGGGGATCACTCCCAGGGTTTTCTGGGGGATACCACAAACCGATCTAGCATTCTTAGATCTCACAGATAGGGGATCACTCCCAGGATCTGCTAGGGGATACCATAACCCGATCCGGCGCTCGACAAAATCACATCACATAGATAGAGGATCGTCACCCGTCAAGGCGACATGATGATACCGAAACCCGATATGGTATAACTGACATAGTAGGGGATCAAACCGATGATCCACTAACCCTACCGAAACCATACGCTGAGTAGGGGTCATATAACCAACGATGCTGTAACCCTACTATAAACCACATGCTGAGTAGGGGATCGTATACCCGACGATGCCACAACCCTACTGAGCACGACCCAATGTGTAGGGGATCATATTCCCAAAAATCCCACCAACCCTACGAGGGTTAACCTACAAGATTGGGGATCATCGACCATGGATAAGCGGTCACAACAATACCAAGAACCTGATCTAGGGCAGCGAAGCTAGAGTATCCCGCCCTGGGCCCTCCAGAGGGATGCCACAACTCTAACAGATTAGACATTCTATCAAGGGGACCATAAATCCATACCACAGTTGTGATGCCTCACAAACCCTCAAAGGAGCGAACCAAGGGATTACCCTCAACCACTACTGGTCCAAACATCGCAAACCGGAGCAAACCACAATATCGCCACACTGCGTACCTCCTAGGCCAATACCGAGGCCACCATTGCGGTCTATATGGAAAAGCACATAAGATAATCTATTTACTCACCCAAAATGGACAATCGGTGAACAAGGTACTATTCACCGTAGCCTGCCCGTGTGGGGCCCACACCACGATCCCGGAACTCATCAAGCAGATCACACTATTGCGATCCCATCGAAAAGACCCACGAGATCGACTACTCGATCGTCCAAAATGGACACACAATGAAAAAGGTACTATTCACTATAGCCAGCCCAAGTGGGGCCCATACCATGATCCCAAAACTCATCTAGCAGATCACACCATTGAAATCCCCTCAGAAAAACACACGGGATCTACTACTCGATCATCCAAAACAGACACCTGATGAAACAGTATCGTTTCTCCAAAAACGACCAAAAGAAGCATCGTGTGTCCAACATCTTGATCTCCATCCCAGCACCCGAAAACTATCCTGAAAAGTCCTACTTACAATTAGGATCACAATGTCACTAACAGCACGTCAATCGGACGCTCCGTGTAAATGTTATGGTGGGTCGAAGTTGAAAATAATAAAATATTATTATTATTTTCAACATTTCATGGCCCCAGATCACAATCCGGAATCATAAAATTCCCAAAGTGGGTTGAAAATGTCTGTCTGGACGCAAGGAACATGTCGCCGCAAATGGATCGTAAATCGGATTTACGGTTTGTGAGTTATGAGGGTTTAAAGAACCCCTAGGAAAATTCTGGCCGGACCGCCGCCTGTCTCGCTGGAAACCACCGCGCCGCCTGACCGGACCACCGCCACCTTCTGGAATCCCCCACTGCCTACCAGAATCTGCCGCACTGCCTACTAGAATTCTCCATTGCTACCGCCGGAAACCGGGTTTTCCACCGGAAAACTTCCGGGAGCCACCTGGAGATCCTCCATGCTCCAAATTCAAATCTGAAATATATTTCAGAAAGCTCGGGACCCGAACTACACAAACAATTTTAAATTTTGAAGAAATACAATTCATAAACGGGATCCGGGATTTTAAAACTCAAACCTCCTACCTTTTGGTGGATATTCGACGCTTTGCACGCTCCGCTGCCACTGTTGCACGATCCGGGAGCATCTGCTGTCAAGATCCTAGCTCGTGGGCACTTCATTTTCTTGATTCGGTGGATCGTCAGTGAAAAATGGATGAGGAAGGTGGAGGGGATCATCGGCGCGTAGAGGAAGGAGGGGTGGTGAGTTGATATTTATTATTATTTTTAAAATAATTAAATCACACACACGACCCCACCTCAGACCAAACCTCCCGGCGTAGAGAAGATAAGGTCACCCCTAGGGTAAACGCATCATTCTGAATGCAACGACGGACTCAGATTTTCGATCTGAGACTATTTTAAGAAGTTATTTGAGTCGATGATCATAAATAAAATTTTACATTTATTTACGAAAATTCCCTCGGTGGCTTTTCTCACAGCAGGCTCGCACTCGAAAAGTTTACACCCCGCCTAGGGTAAAAGCCACACCCCGGACACAACCGTACCCTCAGATTCCCATTCTGAGATACCGTTTAGGATATAACACACCCCCGCCACGTGAATAGTGTAAAAATACATAATATTTTTATAAAATTAATTCCGAGCACATCAGGGATTAGAATCGCACCCCACCTTTGCGCCTAGATCTGGAATTATTCATAAAAATATTCCAAAGTTTAACAGGGCCAAATCCCGAGTCGCTACATCCTCCCCACCTTAGAACTGTTCATCACCAAAAATCCATAAGCATAAGGAATTCAACTGGACTCTCAAATGGGTCTCCCACGCTAGCGAGTTCACCAAAAAACACCCCTGCCCGAACGCATAAGTTAGAGGGACTCATCCACCACACCTCAACACTATCCTCTTTGGGCGGCACTAACTCACCCACATGGTTTTTATTGCATCAAAAAATGTGTCTCGGTGGGGGAAGGATCCCTCTTCCTCACGAATTTTAAGCGCGCTGAAAAACACCCACAGAGGGTCTTACAAAAGCCCAAAACGAAACTCGAGCAAGTGAGGGAAAGGGAAGAGTACCGCTAAGCAGTGTTTATCAAACTACTGCAGAAAGTAGAAAGGACACAAGGAGCACCTCTATCCATCTGCAGAGCGTCTAGGTCAACAGCCTCTATGGAATTCAACTATCCTCACCCTCACCCTTCAGCTCCTTGAGCTCAGCATGGACCACCTGGGGGTGGTGGTGGTCACATCTATTACCGCCTACCACCTCCTTCTACTGCACCAGCTCCATCGCCATGTTTGCCGCCCTACGGACCTCCAAACTCAAGATGTTGCCATTTCCAAGGAGGCCTATCGACTAGGTCCCTCTCAGCAGTATGATGGGTGGGACATTCTCTAGCAATATGTCTTCGACTGTCGCAAGTGTAACACCACCTATCCTACAGCTGATCAAAACTGGCCTGCGAGCCCTGTGCGCCTTGAGCCTCAGATCCTCCATCATGGGGTGACCTCCTAAAACGTCGGCCATGTCCAGACCCTTAAGCCTTCTGCCAGCTACCAGTTGCCGACGTCTCAATTTCCATGCTCCCAACACTGACAGGCTGAATCTGCTCAGCCAGAAAGGTCTCCACCACCAAGGCTTGCTCCAGCACTCCAGCATAGGTGGTTAGACACAAGGAAACCACACCTACACAGATGTCTCTAAATAGGCCCAACTTGAAGGTCTAAGACCTAAAGAACAGGTCCCATACAATATTTAGGGAGTAGCGCGACATGTCTTTAAACCTCGCTGAGTACTCTGACACAGTGTTGCCCTCCTGTCGAAGCTGCAGATGCTCCTGGATCTGCACTGACCTCAACATCACAAGATAGAACTCTTCCCTAAAGAGCCGTTCAAACTCTTCCCATGTGAGCCTCTCCTCATCATGGGACTGCGTCACTAGGCTCCACCATCGCCCGACCTAACCATGTAGAAGGTTCGCCACTAGGACCACCATCTGATCTCGAGGTGTCCTCACTAGGTGGAAAACACGGGTGACTGCTTCAAGCCAGTCATCGGCTGCCTGAGGGCCTGGATCACCCTAGAACCTCAGAGGTCACTGCCTCTAGAACTCATACAATGCACTCAGCCTACGCACATCCTCATCTTGCTCTCCCGATACAACCAGCTACTCGACAGGTGGTGGATCAACTGGTGGACCACCTAGAGGTACAACCTCAGATCTTGCGCCCTGGTCCACAACCTCTACATGGGGAGGATTTTCACCAAAATCCCACTACGGAACCCTCTCTGGCTGTTGTCTTTGCGGCATCATGAAATACAATCAAGAATCACCATATCCACAGAGTATATCTGGAGAGATGACTCAAGAAGAACAATAGAAACCCAAAAACCCAGTCCTATATGATGCATGTACTATTATGTCCCTACGACTAGTGCCCAAACTCCCCAAGTCAAAAGGCATGTTATTAGAGTCCTAGTGAATGGATACATCGGCCGCTGCACCAACACTAGAATCCCTGGCTGGAAAGCCGCACTTGAAACATCTTAACACTTCCACTATGCAGCCTAAACCAAGATCACAACAAAACCAACTATGCTTAGAGATCCCAAAGGTGGATACTCCTATGATACCACTCTATCGCGACCCGACCCAATGGGGATCGAGTCGTGACTCCCCAATCCCGCCTTAAATAGGCCAGGGGATGGCGACTAGCGCCGAGTAGGCTATCACACACATGGGAGGCATTAGCCTAAGGTACCTGTACACAAGCACCCACATACACCTCCATTAATTAGTATAGAGATATATATAAAAACCGAAAAGAAATGCATGCATACATCTAACCCAAAACCAGAGTGCAACAAAAGTACAAAAGGAAAAAATAGGGCCCACCAATGGAAAACCACAAAAGCATGCAACCTGCTCGGATGAAGGGGCATGCTGACAAAAGCACCATCGAAAATCTCCTCAGCACAACTCTGGTAAGACTCCATGGTCAGTCCCTCTCGCTCAACTTCGCCTGCTCCGGGTCCTCCTGGGACACCGTCGAAAGGCCTTTGGTCTGCACAAGACACAAACATGTGTGGGAAAATCCCATGCAGGGGTGAGTATAACAATACTCAATAGGAACCCCAAAAAACCAAAACAAAAGAGAGCAACTGAAAGGAAATAGTCCACTCATCCCAGCCAGAGGGAACCCAGATGAGAGAGAAACTCCATCTCATGACCATCCTCAGCTAAACACAACTAGTCAGCTCAATCCAAGTGTATTCCCATACATACAACTTGAACATCCTCTCAAGTATACGCCCAAACATCTATCGCGAACATCTTCCCAGGTATACGCCCATACATATACCATGAACATCCGCTCAGATATACACTCTTATGTATACCAAAAACATCCAGATATACTCAGCTCACTCACCAAGCCACATGAGGCATCGATCTCATCACCAGCAACGGTTCACAACCAGGAGAGCACACTCCACGATCACTGTCATCCCAGATGACACTCGTCCAAGATATACACTCCATCGGGTCCCACACAATCATCTTAGACGCTCACCCAAGAGATCACGCTTGTCGGATATCGTCATAGAGGAAACCTCGTTGAAAAAACATAAACACCAAACTCCTTGGATATGGGATCGCTCTTAGGGTCCGATAGGGGATACCAGAACCCACACCCGTATACGAAGATCTCACAGATAGGGGATAACTCCCAGGGTCTGCTGGGGGATACCACAACCCGATCTAACATTCATAGATCTCATAGATAGGGGATCACTTTCAGGATCCACTAGGGATACCACAACCCGATATGGCACTCGACAGAATCACATCACTCAGATAGAGGATCATCGCCCATCAAGGCAGTCATGATGATACTGAAACCTCATCTGGTATAACTCATGTAGTAGGGGATCAAACCGACGATGCGCCAACCCTACTGAAACCACACACTGTGTAGGGGATCATATAACCAACGATGCCACAACCCTACTATAAACCACATGCTGAGTTGGGGATCGTATACCCAACGATGCCACAATCCTAATGAGCATGACCTAATGCGTAGGGGATCATATTCCCAAAGATGAAACAAACCCTACGAGGGTTAACATGCTAGATAGAAGAACACCGCCTGTGGATAAGCGGTCACATCTATAACAAGAACCCGATCTAGGGTAGCGAAGCTAGAGGATCCCACCCCGGGCCCCCCAGAGGGATTCCAAAACTCTAACAGATTAGAGATCCTATCAAGGGGATCACAAACCCATACCATGGTTGTGATGTCACACGAACCCTCAAAGGAACGAACCAAGGATGTACCGTCAACCACTGCTGGTCCAAACATCGCAAACCCGAGCGACCCGCAACATCACCACACTACGCACCTCTTAGGTCGATACCAAGGCCACCATCATGGTTTACGAAGAAAAACACACAGAATAGGATATTTACTCGCCTAAAACGGACAACCGGTGAACAAGGTACTATTCACCATAGCCTACCCATGTGGGGCCCACACAAAGATCCCAAAACTCATCAAGCAGATCACACTATTGCGATCCCCTCGGAAAAAACCACTTGATCAACTACTCAATCATCCAAAACGGAAACCTGGTGAAAAATGTACTATTCACCATAACCAGCCTAGGTGGGGTCCACACCATGATACCAAAACTCATCAAGTGGATAATGCCATTGCGATCCTCTCATAAAAACACACAGGATCGACTACTCGATCGTCCAAAACGGACACCCAACGAAAAAGTCGTGTTTCCCCGTAAACACCCAAAAGCAGCCTCATGGGTCCCACATCCTTATCTCTGTCCCAGTGCTCAAAAACTATCAGGAAATTTCCTCCTTACTATTAGGATCACAATGTCACTAACGACACATTAATCAGAAGCTCTGTGTAAAAGTTATGGTGGGTTGAATTTGAAAATAATAAAATATTATTATTATTTTCAACGTTTCATGGCCCCGGAAAAAAAAGAAACTCATTAAAATTCACAAAGTGTGTTCAAAAGGTCCGTCTCGACGCAAGTAATGCATTTCCTCAAACGGCTCGCAAATTGGATTTACGGTTTGTGAGTTATGGTGGTTTAAAGAACCTCAAGAAAATTCTGGCTGGACCATCGCCTGTCTCGCCGGAAACCACCGCGCCGCCTGACCGAACCTCCACCACCTACCAGAATCCACCACTGCATGCCGGAATCCTCCACGCCGCCTGCCGGAATCCACCATTTCTACCACCAGAAACCAGGTTTTGCGCCGGAAAGCTTCGGGGAGCCACCAGGAGCAGCCCGGTGCTCCACATTCTGATCCGAAACATGTTTTAGAATGCTCGGGACCCAAACTACACAACCCTTATTAAAATTTGAAGAAAAATAAAAATTAATAAATAGTACATGGGATTTTGAAACTCAAACTACCTACCTTTTGGCGGATCGCCAACACTTTGCATGCTCCACTGTTGCTGCTGCACGATCTGGGAGCGTCTTCCGTCACGATCTGAGCTCGTGGGCGCTTTGTTTTCTTGATTCAGTGGATCATAGATAAATAAAGGAGGAGGATGGAGGAGGGTCTCATTGGCGCATAGATGAAGGAGGGGTGGGGGGTTGATATTTATTATTTTTTTAAAACAATTAAATCACGCGCACGACCTTGCCTCAGACCAAACCTCCCGGCGTAGAGAAGATAATGTCGCCCCTTGGGTAAACACGTCGTTCTGAACACAACAGAGGACATAGATTTTCGATCCGAGACTCTCTTCAGAAGTTATGTGATCCAACGCTCATAAATAAACTTTTACATTTATTTACGAAATCGCCTCTGGTGGATTTTCTCACAGATGACCCGCACCTGCAAAGTTTACACCCCGCCATGGGTAAACGACATGCTCCGGATGCAACTGTGCCCTCAGATTCCCATTCTGAGCTACTGTTTTATAGATAACACACCCATGCCACGTGCATATTAAAAAAATACTTAATATTTTTATAAAATTAATTTAGAGCAAACCGGGGCTCATAATTGCACTCCGTCTTCGCGCCTAGCTATGGAATTATTCATAGGAATATTCCAAAGTCTGACAGGGCCAAAACCCGAGTCGCTACATATTGAGTGGCACCCTCTAATCATATCAGGTCATGTGTCCTCTACCTACTAAGTGTATCCCTTATGTCTTATTAGGGAATGAGTCCTCTACCTAATGAGTGGAATACTCTTGTCATATCAGGTCATGGGTCATCTACCTATTGAAAGGTATGTCATGACCAATCCACCAGGGCCCATGCCATGACTACCACAAGCCGCCTTCCATAGGCTCGGGGCAGGTGACCAGCACCGGAAAGGCGTATCCCTATACCAGGAATGCATTGCCTTTAAACCTGTACAAACACAAAGAGTTGAACTATAACGACCCATACTTTACATACATTGTTATTACTTCAAAATTGAAGCATACTTTTTACAACATATAACAAAACCACGAAAGGACCGTATAGGTATAGTGTCTTTAGAAACTGGGAAACATAAACAACTGGTTCATAAAGCATCTACACTGTCTCCCATTTATTTCATCATATCTATAGTCCCTTTTGGCATATCTTACTTAATAACCTTCTTCCTGACCTGGGGAAAGAAAACATACAAAAGGGTGAGCTCAAATTCTCAGTAAGGGTAAACAAAAGAAATATCAATCACATCATATTCATAATAACCTAACTTTTGGAAATCTTAACCTGCAAAAGAGATCATAATTTCATAACATGGGATAAATCATGGTAGTGAAATGTAATCCCAATAATCATAACATAAAAAATGAAACTTTGTGGCATGCACACATAATCATAGAGAATCATTTCTTATTAGTCAAGACTCATTTCCAAGACTATCTTAGTGGACAAAGTCCATTTCTGAACTGAGTTCACTCCTCGTTTCAGTCCTGTTTCACTGAACCGGTATAACCTATCATTCCAGCCGTGTCTATCTCATGAGATATAAAATCTTTACCCAATTCATTGGAGGGAGATATAGGTCCCACCCATCTGATAATGATACCATTCTTATGTGTGCCACAAAATCATAAACCATACATCATAACATAACCCATGTAATAAAAATGGAATTCTTAAAACACATGACATCATAAAAAAATTCTTATAACATAAAGGAATTCATAAAAATAATTCCATCACAACATAATCAAATCAATGTAATAATAGGGATAGAAATAGAACCCTATATTATCTTAGATGGAAAATAATTTTGATAAAACACTTGAACTCCATTCTTGAGGAAAATATCCTTTCTACTTCAAAAACATTTTCCATTCTTAACATGTCACACAATTTCAAACTAAAAGAAGTTGATTAAAAATAAACTTGAAAACATGTAAAGGAAGCTTCTTGGAAATAATGTTTTAAAAATCCATTCATGTCGTATAAGTTAAAAAAACATTCTTCTCGTCCTTTTGTCGGAAAAGTCAAAAAGTACCTCGTACGAAAAACGACAAAAGATTCGTTTCATATATTTTACTAAAAACTCACCGAAGGGTAAAATTGGATTTAAAAAATTGTAGGTGGATGTAAAAAATATTACATATTTAGAGAACATGGACGTGGATGATAAAATACCCCCAGTAAATACCAAAGTATAAACAATCTCGGATAAAATGAGATTGTGATATTTTCCATTACCTTAGGTCTGATTTGCTTCGTAAGTGTCCGAACCTACTGTATAATGATTTAAATAATGTTATTGACTTATTAAAGAATCATATTCATTGTTATGATATCATATATGGTTCACTTATGACTTTATATTACCTGTTCTTTTGTAAATTCCATGTTAAAGAGTGTTTTGGGTAAAATCGTTTCATTTGTCGTCCGTGTTTTGACTTGTAATTATTCATATGATTACTTAAATCATGATTACTTACATCCAGAATGTAAAACATGATTTATATATGATATATATTCAAAATATACATATATATAATTGATTGATAAATGGAAATAAATACACCGTTCATGGAGACGGTAGGTCGTACGTACGCATGAACGTTGTTTTCGTTTCCTCATTGAATTGAATGGAATTAATTGGATGACATACATATATATATATATATATACATAAATCCAGTATCATTATTATGTAATATATTTCATTATTACTTATTATATATTCTTTATAATCATTTATTAATTGTTAATCATAGAGAATGAATCTCATCGCGTCGTGGAGACGGTATTCCGTACGTACGCACGAGCGATGATACCGTTCCCATGGTCGTGTAATTTTATTGGAGTGTATGTATACCATTACAGAATAAATATCACTTTATAATAGTCATATATAGTTATTATTTACACCATTATACCCATCCAAGTATGGTGGTGGTGGAAAATAGATTACACCACGGCATGGAGACGGTATTCCGTACGTACGCACGCGCGGTGATTTCTTTTTCCGTAAGACGGATAGATAGTGAAATAGGGTTGTTTCATACATATAATAACATATCAGTATATTAGTGATACTTATGTTATTACTTAATAATGAAACAACCTAAGAATAAGAAGTGGAAGAAGAAACAAAGTTGAAAGAATCGGTAACAGACATTACCTCTTCTTTGAAGCGCCTCTTTGAGACCTCCTCTTAGGGCACTAAAATTGGTCTTTGAAGAAGACCAGGACCTCTAGGATGTTTCTAGGGAAGTGGGGAAGTGAAATGGGTAGGGTTTGGACGAGCTTTAAATCTCTAATTGGTATGTGGAGGAGAGGGAGGAGGTGCCCATTTATAAGGGAGGAGAGGGGCACCTTTGGAATTCTTAAAAATATTAATTTATAATAAATCTAACCCCACTTAAAAACCTCCGAAAATGACTCATATCTGAATATTAGATGATATAGGGTTGTAATAGCATCAAAAAATAAAATTTAGACATGTTAGGAATTTATTTTAAACATTATCAACTTGATTTATCCTTATTTAATCAATTTAATTTTATTTGTGGTAATAACATTCTAAATTTTAAATTATACAAAATAATTACTTATTTGTTGTTAATTGTCCATAATTGGATACTTTATAACATTTTATACCATATAAATTTAAATTTATAATTTTTAAATATTTTTGTGATTTTTGAACAATTTTATAATATGTTATTTTTATAAAATAACAATAGTGTCAATTTTGACACTATTCATTTATTTGAATTTAAATAAAATATATACACAAGATATGTTCTAACTAAAAGATTTAATAGATTAATAAAATATCATATGTGTATAGAAAATTAGTGGATCACATTAAATAGTTCATATAATAGTTAGTTTATTATTTTTAAAAACCATTTATTTGGTTTATCTCTTTATAAAATAATTACTACAACATTTTTGTATAATTATTTAATATACATATTTGTTGAATAAAAATTAAAAATAAAATCCTATGATGAAGATAAATCTATTAAATTTAACAATAATGATTTTAATCTAATTTATCATCTTAAAATCATAATATTTAAATTGATATATTTATTAAATTATGAAGGTGACAACTTTGGCATTATTTAAAATAAAATAATATAAGTGTCATAATCATCTTAATAAGGATCCAAATGGTCAACAATTCGGCCAATGGATGATTAGGGTTTATATATACACTAATAATAAGTTTTATGAATATTTTTGGGCCTTTTGATATGTATTAATATTTCAATAAAAACTATATTATTGATTTTTCACTAAATAAATAATTTCTGCATCACTATTGTGTCAAAATTAATGATGATTACTTAATCCCTAAAAATTATAAATAAATTTATATGATGTAGATAAGTTTATTAGTTTATTGGAGACTATTCATTTTCTATGTTTCATGAAGTTTATCACTAAATTAAAATTAATATACTTATAAGATTTAAGAGAGTGACATGTTGTCACTTTCTTTGGTTTTAATAATAATTAAGTTATTTTCAAGGAAAAAACTCCATTAAATGATTATAATACAACCCTTAGGTGATATGGGTCGAATTTTAGTCATACAATAGTATTTTGTCAGGTGTTAGGGTAATTTCATAATCTTATATTTACCCTTAATTACCCGATTTACCTTTAACTATGGTAAATAAAATTTATCGTAGTTACTATTCATAATGCCCAAAAATTAAAAGTAGTCTGTTAATATAATTTGGACCCACTGATTCCAAATATGGAATCCATTTTTCCAAATTCAATACACAGAAGTTGTAGAAATTAAATTAATATTAATCCCGTTGTCGAAAGAAAATGGGTTTTTGTTTAAAACATTACAAAAGATTGAATTGATTTAACCTACGAATTAAAGGTAAAATCAATGCTAATGGCATAAATTATATTAAATGGTAAAAATATATTCTATTTATACTTTAATACCATTAAATATTATTATTTAACCACATAAATTATTACGATGAAAAAAGTTGTTTTTAATTAAAATATAGTGTGTTTTTTACTATTCATTAAAATATGAAAGAAATCAGAATCACATGAAAATTTTATCCAAGGTAAAATTTTATATCCTTATTCCAAAGAATAAATTTATTTTGTAAAATTGAACTTATAAACATATCGAAAACTAGATTTAAAGTGGGTGTGCCATCAAAAGGCGGCAAAACTATATTTTTTCAAAAAATACTTATTTTACCCGAAAAAATTATTTTGTTCACATGAAATGTTTTATAAAATATAAAAATGAATAATAATGTTATAAAATTCAAAATTTAGTTAAAACTATTCATAACGGCTACTTTATAATAATATTATAATAATTTATCGTTGTTTAGTAAAACCCGGTATTGTGTACAACACACGCTATTGAGGAAGGTCACGATTGCATGTAATGCAAGACAAGTCAGGGTTGCGTGTTGTGCAAGACTCCTTTATTATTTCTTATAACAGAATATAACCATATTTCATTTATACATTGAATATATATATATATATATATATCCTCAATGTTGCGTAGAATGACTATTATAAAATGAACTTGAAATTATGTGTAACACAATCTAAGAATAGTGTTCTGTATACTTCAAGATAATACAGTGTGGCGTATAGCACAAGATAATCTTTTTGTAGCATAAAACACATGACCTAAAATAAATTAAAGATAATACTTATCATAAAATATCGGGTAGTTACAAGAACACAATATGAAGCAACCATGAAGTAAACTGCTATAGAAAAAAAGTGCTGAAAGTAAAGGGACTAGAAATACATTCCCAAATGTAAAGTACAAGTACAACTAGAATGTACAGATACAACTAAAAAGTACAAAGAAGCCCTTGGATCATCCTTTGAGGTTTATACATCAAGGGTAGGTACAAATTGTCTCCACAACACTCCACATCTTCCCATCTCCTCTGTGTACCGCCTGGTCCTGGCTCCCTTTAAACTGAATGCTACTGCTCGTCATCTGCACAAGACACAATAGGTGTGGGTGAAGCCTGTGTAGGGGTGAGTATAATAATACTCAGTAGGGAAGCCAAGACCCTTGAAGGTCTCTCATAATTCCACAAAGGAAAAACCACAAAGCATTATTTCAACTAAAAAGCAAAAGAAATAGACACAACTCAAACCAAAGTCTCCACTCAAACCATGTTTTTAAATGAAGTATAGCAGTACAAATGATTAGTCACGAAGCTAGATCATCTTAATCTATTAAGAGGTACTGCTTCTGATCATACGGAGTCTGACCCAAAAATGATCGATAGGTACTAACCACCACAATGATCCACACATGATTTGACCCACCCAGAGTCGATAGGTAACTAACCCCTACTGACCCACACAGGATCTAACACACATAGGATCGATATGAACTAACTCACACAGGATCACTAAGCGCTGACCCACACAGGATCTGACCCACACAGGATCGGTATGCGCTGACCCACACATGATTGATGAGTGCTGACCCACATAGGATCTGAACCGCACATGTTCGGTATGTGCTGACCCACATAGGATCGTTGAGCACTGACCTTTGTATGATCTGTCTCCAACATCCGCCACAGTACCAGCCACTGGATTCCATCCACCTGATCCGCTCGAGTTCAGTAGAATCTGCCCTAGAGATATTGGTCATACTTTGACAACCACTAAGCCTTGAAAAGGATTAACCCAAAGAACCACCATATCTTAAGGGTTACAATGTGACATACGGTGCATCAATTGGATGTCCGGTCTGTGAGTTATAAGAATTTTAGTTTTGAGGGCCAGGCTGGATTCTGGTTCGATCCAACCTGGCCATACTCCAACTATCCCCAAAACTCAGGAGGAGTATTCCAAAAGAGCCGTCTCGATCAGAAGATCTGAACAATGTTGACAGTTTGTCAAACAAACGTTTGGTTCACAAGATATGACCCTTTAAGGGTTTCTGGGTCCAGTTGGCCTTGGTCCGGTCTGACCCGGTTGGACTGACCCCCCCCCCCCCGCAAAGGGGCGGTCCACAATGGGCAGCCCAGTTTTCAAAGGGGGTGGCTCGTAAGGGGGGCGGCCTGATTGCGTGAGGCACGATCCGACCGTGCTAGGCCTGACCCATGAGGGGGGCGGCCCGCCGCGTAGGGTGTGGCCCATGAGGGGGTAGCCCGACCGCGTAAATAATGGCCCATGAGACAGTATCCTGACTGCTGTCCGCCCATGATGGCAGGGGGGGGTTCCACCCGGTATCGTGAATGGCCCAAAGGCCATTCGGTTTTGTGAAATGGCAGCGCTGCATGGCCCCTGCCCAGTCACCATAGAACCCACCGGAGGCACGGGTTTAGCCTCCTCTACCATGAATTCGTCTGTGGCCTCCTTCTCACCAGCGGCCTGAAATGGCACACCTTCCATCCCTTCTGTAGCAGGCAGATGATCTGACCACCTTCTCTGACTATCGTGACTGATAAGACGTGGCCCCTTGCACACCAGCGGCACACAACGACGCACCACTCCTCCTATGTGGCTAGCTGGTGTTAGCCGCTCCATTGGTCATTGTGGCTTTGTGCCGTAGCTTCCTCTTGAGGTCCGCATTAGCGCGTCACCTCCTTCATAGCTGGTTGGTTCCACCGTACCGACAATCTTCCACGGAGGGTGCAAGGGTAACAAAGTTATGGAGGGTTCAGGCTGGGTTCATTAGGCTCGCTCCCTCCTCATTAGCTCGTGATCAAGGGGAAGATAAAAAGAGTTTAAACATTTATTATATTAACAAAAATCAAAACCCCACAAAGATACCTTGTAACAACCTCCCACAAAAACGAATTAATCGAGGATAAACTGTTTAGCCGGTTGATCCGTGTTCTTCATATAATTCAAGAACAGCAAAGTGGGAATCATTTAAAGTGTGTAAATGAATAAACTCCCTACCTCGAAAAACTGATGGAGAATGACCGCGCTTGAAGGTGGGTCGATGTTCTTTGTTCCTATAACAGACTTCCAAATACATCGCTCGTACATCATTCTTCAGTTTGTGGTTCAGTTTCACCCATCACCTCCCACTAGGATCAGCACCATCCTCTAAGGGTTCGACATCTTGGCACCCCTTCAGCACTTCATTTCTTGGAGAAGCTGTGCTGATATCCCTCCCCAAAATCCATATATATAGGATAGGTGGAGGGAATGTAATGACAAGGGTAATTAATTGGGGATCATTAATTAAGAACCATTCTTATTACGCAATGATGTTGTTACTTAATATTGATAAGTCAATCCATTTATTATCTTGATAGAGTGATATCCCCACACTCTACTTGTCTATTGGTGGAGAAGAAGTAAAATAAAATAACAAAATTATTTCATTTCATTTCTTTTAGAAAAGTCATAATACAAAAAAATTTCTATAGACCTACTGCAGTCAAATTAAAGCCTCCCTTAAGTGAATCCCGGAGTTGTGGATGCAATAGTTCCCTCGTATTTTTAATCTGATCAATGGTTCACAAGTTAAAAATCTATGCTCACACGTTTAATGAACGTACATGAAAAAAGGTCAGAAATTCATTCTGGGCGCACCGGGCCTCAGAATCAGGTGTCGTCAATTTTCACAGAATCATAAAAATTCCATAAAATTTAAAAAACAATTACATGGAAAATACCGATCTTTACATTCCCCCCATCATAAGGATTTTCTTCCCCAAAAGCCACAAAATAGAATAAGGAAGAAAATGGGGATATTGAGCACAAATTTGAGTATCCCTCTCCCATGTGCCCTCCTGGAGGTTCCCCTGCTGCCAGAGAATGTGCACTAGAAGTATATACCCTCCACGAAGGACCCACTCCTATCGATCCTCAATCTCCACTGGAACCTCTGTAAACATCGCCCCATCATCAAAGTCTAGCTCGCCATGGAAGATGATGTGAGATGGGTCGTGCAAATATCTCCTCAGCTAGGATACGTGGAATACATCGTGCACCGTCTCCAACTATGGTAGAAGTGACATGCAGTATGCCACCTCACCTATCCTATGACCTATCATAAAATATCTGATAAACCTCGGTGATAACTTGCTGCGTTGTCCAAATCTCCATAGTAACCATTGAGGGCAGACTCACAAGAATACGTGGTCTCCCTCCTGGAACTCCAACAGCCTCCATATCCTATCGGCATAAGACTTCTACCCACTCTGTTTAGTCTTCATCCGCTTCTAGATGGTCTGCACCTTTTCAGTGTTAGACCATACCAACTCTGAACCCATAAGTGTTGACTCCCCTAGGTCTATCCAACATAGAGGTGATATGCAATATCGACCATACAAGGCCTCAATGGTTCCATTCTGACAGTGGAGTGATAAATGTTGTTTTATGTGAAATCCACAAAGGGAAAGTGATCCTCCCAACTACGGCCAAAATCTAGGATGCATACACGAAGCATGTCCTCCTGCATCTGAATGGTCTGATCTGTCTGACCATCCATCTGAGGTTGAAAGGTGGTGCTAAAAATTAGCTGAGTCCCGAATGCCTCCTTTAATCCCTTCCACAACCGGGTTGTAAAATGTGCAATACAGTAAGAGACGATCGTTGATGGAACCCCATGAATTCGTACAATCTTTTTTATGTAGAGGCATCCCAATCCCTCTACATATCACTGTTCTCAAATGGGTAGGAAGTGGGATGACTTGGTTAGTCGGTCAACGATCTCCCAGATGGAATCATGTGATGTGGATATATGTGGATTTACTATCAAAAAAGTCCATGGAGATCCCATCACACTTCCACTCTGACACCTCTAGCGGCTGTGCTGAGCCTACTAGAACCTGATGCTCCGTTTTCACTTGATGACAAGTGAGGCATCTGGAAACAAACTCTGTTACAACCTTATTCATCCCTGGCCACCAGTGCTGATGCCAGAGGTCCTGATAAGTCTTTGCTACACCAGGATGTACCGCCAGAGGGGACATATGGAACTCCCTCAACACCTCCTCCCGTAGTGCCACTGGTACCATGGTACATCCTATAAAGAGGATGATGTGATCCCCGCCTTCATAAAATCCTTCATGTTCCTATCCTAAGGATATCTGGGCACGTCAAGCATCATAGTCAAAATCCCCAAGTTGTGCCTCCCTAACTTGATGAAGGAGTGGGGGAGTTACTATCAAGGACTCGAGGTAAGCTGCTCCATCTCTATCCACGAATGATATCTACAGCGCGGCTAGCTTCTTTGTTGCCTCACTCAGCAACTGTCGACCTGACCTCCTGCTGAGTGTATCTACTACCACATTCCCTTTCCAAGGAGCATAGACTATCTCAAAGTCATATTCTTGGAGGAACTCTAGCCAATGCCGCTGTCTCAGGTTCTGTTCCTTCTTAGAGAAGATATACCTGAGACTCTTGTGATTAGAGTAGACTGTAAAACGTTCTCCCATCAAGTAATATCGCCACACATTTAAGGAGAAGACCACTGATACTAACTCTAGGTCATGGGTAGAGTATTTCTGCTCATGTTTCCTTATCTTTTGTGAGCCATAGGCGATCAATGCTTCCTCTTATATTAATACACACCCAAGTCTGGTCCCCAATGCGTCATAGTAGACTACATACCCAACACCCTCTTCTGGTATCCTCAAGATGGGGGAACTCATCAGTCTCTTCCTCAGATCCTCAAAACTCTACTGGAATCTCTCCATCCATATGAAGGGTTGTCCTTTCATCATCAAAGCTGACATGGGTTCCTTAACTCAGGAAAATTCAGACACGAATCTCTGGTAGTATCTAGCCAACCCCAGGAATCTCCACACCTTGGTCACACTCCTGGGTGGCTCCCAAGAAAGCACAACCTCAATCTTCGCTAGATACACTACAACACCAGCCTCCAAGATAAAGTGTCCTAGAAATTGGACCTCTCATATCAAAAACTGGAACTTAGAGGGCTTACCATAAAGCTAGTGCTCTCGGAGTGTATTCAAAACTATCTATAGATGATAGGCATCCTCCTCCTCCATCGTTGAGTACAATAAGATGTCATCAATGAAGACCACCACAAAACGATCGAGGTAAGGCTATAAGATCTTGTTATTGAGTCCCATGAACACTACATGGGCATTAGTCACGATGAATTGCATAACCATGAACTCATAGTGTCCATACTGACATCTGAAGGCCATATTTTGAAAATCCTCATCGCTTACTCTGAGATGATGATATCCTGATATGAGGTCTATCTTTGAAAACCATCAAGCTCCCTATAGCGGATCCAAAAGATCATCAATCCTCAGCAGTGGATACTTGTTCTTTACGATCACCTGGTTGAGTCACAGATAGTCCACACAGAGTCTAAAACTCCAATTTGGTTTCTTGGCGAACAAAATTGGGGCTGGCCATAGAGAAATGTTGGGCCTTATGAAACCCTTGCTCTTTAAGTCCCCCAACTATACCCATAACTCACGAAGCTCCACAGGAGTGATATGATATGACAGTTTAGATATCGGCATATTAGTCCCCCATTACAAGATAGCTCAGACTCTCAACATCTAATACTCCAAGGGTAAGGCTAGCCAACTGATGTGTAATCAGATGCACCCTCCTCTGGGTATGTCAATCATGTGCTGCAAAGGTTCCCTTCTCACTGGTGAAGGAAAAACTGGTCCCATTTGTGTGACCACACCACACTTTTTGCCTAATAAAGTCAATCTGAGCTTAGACTGAGGATAACTAGCCCATACCCAAGATGACGTCATAAGGCCTCGATGATGCTACTTGGAGATCCCAGTCAAAGAACTTTCCACCCAGAGTATGCTCATACTACCGTCACCAGTTTGTAATCATAAAATATTCTCCCGTAGAAGTATCTAGAGATAATGATCGATCCAATCAATCCACAAGAATATTCGAACTCTGAATGAGGTTCGTGGAAATAAAAAGTGACTCGTACTTGTGACTATAAGTACTGGAGATAAGGTGGAGTAGACACAGATCATACCTCTAATCATCTCCAGAGTGCTGGGGTCATAGGAATTAACTGCCTAGATCTGAGATCGTCACTATCCACATGCTATCTATGGTCGGGGTGGACCACCTGGTGGTGGTGGCGGTAGAACCTTGTATCGCCGCCCATCACCTACTGCACAACCAGCTCCACTGCCACATCCACCTACTGCCTATGGACCTATTCAATTGAACCTTTTCCTCTGCCTCAGTGGTACCTCAACCATCTGATGTTCGTCCGTAGGGTGGGTTGGGAAGTCACGAGCCATGTGACCCTGCCCACCACATGTGTAACACTGCCTGTCCCTCATCTAACCTACTCTATCTCATGACCTCCGCACCTCCGACCCTGCTTCTTGGGGTTGTCCACCAGAAGGTCTGGTCTTCTTGGATCTCTATGTCATATGCCAACTACAACACACAGATGACTCTGTTATGTGTCTCTCAGTGGTGGGTCTCACTAACGGTGCCTACTCACCTAGGAAGATCTCCACCAAAAGAGCTCGCTCTAGTACACCACCCTGCATTAGTATGTTGAGCGATACCATCGATGCTCTGATCTCTCATCGAAGACCCTACTGAAAGGTCTGGGCCCTGAAGAAAGGGTCTCACACCATGTTGGTGGAGCAGTGGGAGAGATCAGTGAACCTCACCGAGTACTAGGCCACTGTCATGCTTCCCTAGTGTAGGTGAAACAACTTCTGTATATGCCTAGAGAATAATATCATTGGGATGAACTCTGCCCTAAAAAGGATCTCGAAGTCCGCCCAGACTTGGTTCACCTCATCGTGTACCTAGAGCATCAGGCTCCACCATCTCCTTGCTGTTTCCTGGAAGAGACTGGTTGCTAGGATCACCATAAAGTTGAATGGTGTCCGAAACAAGCATATAACTCTGGCTATGGCCTCCAACCAGTCCACAGCTGCCCGCGGGTCCGTCTCTCCTCGGAACCTCAGAGGCCTTTTCCATTGAAACGCATGCAACATGCTTAGTCGGCATGCACCCTCTATTGGTGGGGACAGTGGCAATGACTTCCCAATGGGTATTGGTGCTGCTGGTACATCACCTGATGGTGCTAATACCATAAGAGGGACCTACACTGAGGCCTCATCGCTTAGTGGGCCGTCATTGCATACTCTATTAGAAATCTAGAATGGCTATCTACGTGGTGGTATCCTGAAAGAAAAAAGGCATAGAATTGTCAAAACATTATACTTGGTGACCTGACGTAGAATTAAATCAAAAGGAAAAACTTTCCTAAATCACACTCAATCATTTTTTTCATGAACTAAGTCGAAAAACAGAAATTAGGGTCTTGGCGTATGGATACGTTGGCTTCCGTACAAAAAATGGACTCCCCGAACTGAAAACCACACTCATAAAACGTAACACTATTGAAACATTGAAAATATTAGAGTCATAATTCTTCGATAGAATCGACTCCTCTGATACCACTTGTCAAGACCCGTCCCCTGGGGCCCGTGCCATGACTACCCCAAGTCCGCCTTCCATAGGCCATGGGCTGGAAACTGGAACGGGAAAGGAATATCCCTATAATGGGAAGGCATTGACTTTAAACCTGTATAAACCCAAAGAGTATAAAGCCACAAGAAGCAACCATGAAGTAAAATGATATAGAAAAAAGAGTGCTAAAAGTAATGGGACCAAAAATACAAGCCCAACTGTAAAGTACAAGTACAACTGGAAAGTAAAGATATAAATAAAAAGTATAAAGCAGCTCATGGATCGTCCACCAAGGTTCCTTCCTAAATGGTAGGTACAAATCGTCTCCACAACACTCTACAGCGGCTTGTCTCCTCCATGTACTGCCTGGTCCTTGCTCCCTCTAGACTCAACCCTCCTTCTCGTCGTCTTCACAAGACCCAACAAGGTGCGGGCGAAGCCCGTGTAGGGGTGAGTATAAAAATACTCAGTAGGGGCCCCGAGACCCCTGAAGGTCTCTCAGAATTCCACAAAAGAAAAATCACAAAGCATGATTTCAATCACAAATCATAGACAACAGACATAGCTCAAACCAGAATATCTACTCAAACCCGGATTTTCAGTGAAGTATAGAAGTGTAATGATGATTAGTCGCAAAGCTAGATCATCTTATTATATCATGAGGCACTGATAATGTGGTGTTTGACCCACATAGGATCGATAGATACTAACCCCTGCAATGATCCACACAGGATACGACCCGCCCAGAGTCGATAGGTAACTAACCCCCACTAACGCACACATGATCTGACCCATAGAAGATCGGTATGCGCTGATCCACACACGATTGCTGAGCGATGACCCAAACATGATCTGACCCACTCAGGATTGTTATATTCTGACCCACACAAGATTTCTAAGCACTGACCCACACAGGATCTGACCCATACAGGATCAGTATGCACTGACACACACAGGATCGATGAGCACTGACCCACATAGGATTTTACCCACATAGGATCAATATGCGCTGACCCACACAAGATCGCTGAGCACTGACCTCTGTATGATCAGTCTACAACCTCCCCCTCACTGCCAGCCACTAGATTCCATGCACCCTCTGTGCTCAAGTTCCGTAGAATCTACCCCCGAGATATCGGTTGTACTTCGACTGCCACTATGCTTCGAAAAGGAGTAACCCAAAGAACCTCCAAGTCGTATGGGTTCCAACACAACACATAGTGCATCAATCAGACACCAGGTCTGTGAGTTATAAGAGTTTTAGTTCCAAGGGGGTTGGATTCGAGTTAGATCCAACCTGGCCATGCTCCAACTATCTTCAAAACTCAATGGAGGTGTACCAAAAGGTGAGTATCGATCCAAGGATCCCAACGCCACATACGGTTCATCAAACGGACGTCTAGTTCTCAAGATATGACCCTTTAAGTGTTTATAGGCCCAGTTGGTTCAGGTCAGGTCCGACCCGGCCCGACCCGGTCTGGGCTAGGTCTACTGTGTTAAGGTCCGGCCCGGCCCATAAGTGGGGAGCCCCACAAAGGGAATCCCTCAAGGGAAGCCTGTCCCGTATAGGGCGACCCACAATAGGGTGGCCGAAAAATTGGAGGACCGGCCGCATGATGTGTAACCCGCAAAGGGATGCTCGAATGTGTAGGGCACGACCCGACCACATAGGGGGTGGCCCAAGAGGCGGTGGATCATCCAGGTAGGGTGCGGCCCACGAGACAGTGGCCCGTCCGCTATCCGCTCGAGCTAGAATGGGGGGAGGTTTCCACCCTGGTATCCCGAATGGGCCGGAGGCCATTTGGTTTCGTGAAACGACGCAGCAATGTGGGCGACGCTGGTCGCTGTGGTACTCGTTTGAGGTGCGGGTTCGACCTCCTCTGTTAGGGCTTTGGTCGTGACATCCTGCTCACAGGCGGCGTGTGATGGTGCGCCGCCCTTCCCTTCCGTGGCTGGCCGATGAGCCAACCGCCTTCTCTGACTGCCGCGACTAACAAGTTGTGGCCCCCTGTACACCAACATTGTGTGATGGTGCACCGCAACTCCTCTATGGCTGGCCGGTGCCGACCGCTCTGTGGACCTTTTTCATTTCGTGTCGTGGCCTCCTCCTGCGACGTGCATTGGAGCATCGCCTCCTTCGTAGGTGGTTGGTGTCACTGCGAGGACATTCTTCCTCAAAGGGTGCAAGGGTAGAAAAGTTGTAGAGGGTTCGGGTCGGGTTCGTTAGGCCCGCGCCCTCCACGTTAGCTCGTGATAAAAGGGAGGATAAAAGGGGTTTAACAATTTCTTTTATTAAACAACAATCAAAATCTCACAGAGATACCCCGTAACAACCTCCTGTAAAAACGAATGAATCCCGGATCAACCCGTTAGTCAGTTGATCCGCGTTCTTTGTATAATTCCAGAATGGGGAAGAGAGAATAATTTAATGCCCGTAAACGAATAAACCCCCTACCTCACAAAATTGATAGAGAATGACCATGCTTGAAGGTGGGTCGATGTTCTTTGTTCTCACAACAGGCTTCCAACGACGTCACTCATACGTTGTTCTTCAGTTCATGTTTTGGTATCACCCCTCACCTCTAACTAGGATCGGCTCCATCCTATAAGGGTTCAGAATCTTGGAACTCCTTCAACACTTCGTTTCTTGGTGAATTTATGTTGATACCCCTCCCCAAACTCCATATATATAGAAGAGGTGGAGGTTAAGTAATGAAGTGGGGAATTAATGGGGGCCTATTAATTTGGAACCTTCTTAGTTCCTCAATGACGTCGTTACTTAAGATTGAAAGGTCAAGACAATTATTGGCTTGACACATCGCTTTCCCCACACTTCACTTGTCCGTTGGTGGAGAAGAAAGAAAATAAAATAATAAAATTATTTTATTTCATTTATTTTAAAAAAGTCACAAAATGTAGCTTTTTTTCTAGACCTACCGAGGTAAAAGTAAAGCCTCCCTTAAGCGAATCCAGGAACTGCAGATGCAATAGTTCTCTCAGATTTTTAATCCGACCAACGGTTCAAAATCTAGAAAATGTCGTTCACGCATTTACTAAACGTACCCGAAAAAAGTTCAGAAATTAATTCCGGGCATACCAGGCCTCAGAATCAGGCGCCGTCAATTCTTGCAGACTCGTAATAGTTCAATATAATTAAAAAGACATTTACATGGAAATTCTGGGTCTTTACATGGTACCCTCTGATGGTTTAGGGTGTGGGTCATCTATCTATATTCTTAGTGGAACCCATTTATCATTATGAGATGTCTGTCCTTTACCTGAATACTGTTCCCACCTCAACTATGTGACATAGTGGTGACATGTGGGATCTCCACATGATCATTTATTCAAATAGTCACATGAGATGTTGGGCACTAATGATTAATTTTTTGAGCTACTAGTAGACTCATTATTCTTATCTGGTCTGTAGAGATAGAGATCCCATTTCTCTCTTGCTTAGGTCTCTTGTTGATCATATATGGGTGTTCATTATTGTTTTTTATCATATAATGATTGAAATACCATCATTGTGATGAGATGACTACTTATATCTTGTCATGTATTTCTCCCTATTTAGTTTTTAGTGAGTCCTACTAGGTATGTATATACTCACCCCTACATTGAATTTTCCCACATGTGTCATGTCTTATGCAGATGAAAGATTGGTTGGAGGTCATTTTAGAGGATCATAGGGATACTTGGGTTCATTTCATAGTGTATGGTGTTCAGTTCTTAGAGATGAAGAGCTAGGCTCTCTTAGTATTTCTCTTCCAGTTATTGTCTAGTTGGAACATCTTTTTTGGTTGGGCATGTATTTTTCCATTTAATATTTATTTTATACTATCACACTCCTTTTTATTCTCTAGAATTTTTATATGAAAGGAATTTACTTTATATATTACTATCATTTATTATTATTCCTTTTCACTTTTTCATGGAGAAGGTTGGGTGAGTGTGTACATGTACATTAGGCAAAGACTACCCATAATAGTTATTTCTATCTACACTTGTTGCTAGCCCCTAGGATATTGAGGCAGGCATTGGGTAGTTGAATCATGACATACCACTATCCAAGTAGGCCAATATAATTCAGGTTGTTACATACATCTTCTTACATTTTAATCTGTTATAAAATTATAACATGACACATGCATATGTGTTGGCTATTACCTTCACACAGTGATGTGAAATTTTTTCATTTTATTTTTACATGGTTTGTAATGAGGATACATTTAATGTATATAAATAACATATTTTATATCATATTTTTTCTATATAAGTGAAATATTATTTTCTTTTCTTATGCTCTACCAGTTTAAAAAATGGAAACATCATTCATGCATATGTACGACCTACCGTCTCCATGAATAGAGTACCTCATTTTCCCATCTCAAAAATTTATGTATTTTTATAAAAACTAATATTATGATTATATATGATATTTTTATCCAGTTTTATATTCTTGGAATAATGTAACTATGATAAAAAAAATTATTAAAATTACCAAAAGAAAACATACATGAAAAACGAAGCAATTATCACACGAAATAGTGATTTTGACAAATAGTTGTTAATAAAATGGTAATAAAATACTATAGTTATATAATATATGATATAAAATATATGATTTTGGTTCTATATTATATTTACAATAAATATATATTTTTTATATAGAAGGTGTGGACAGGTACACAGGAAACCAGATTTGAGGTTAGGGTTTCTCGTCAAACTTTTACTTCTGTGTGACATATGCATTATTAACCGCTTATTTATTTTATGTGGTGGATACAATAACCATTTTATTTATTATATTATGAAAATATTAATCTAAATTATATTTTATGTTTCATTTGAAGTTATTTGTTTCAGGATGCTTACAATATAAAAGTTACCAAAGTGACAATGGTTTATTTCACAATCTCATCATTACTCAGGATTATTTATGTTTACGCCTCCCTGGGGGAAGTTTTTTGATAATTATATTTTAAACCCAATACAATTTCTTCTCCTTTTGTTATTCACTAACTTTTCAAGTAATACTACCATTTTATTCTTTGGGTACATAAAATGATTGAGAAGATGTTTTTAAGAAAAACCATCTTCATTTCTCTCTTCAGTAAGAAATATTTTTTCTTCCATATGCATATTTTATAAAAATATTATAAAAACGTGTTTTAATCACTAAGAAAAGATATATTAATGATTTTTTCCCATGTTTCACTGTTTAGAATTTTTTTAAAGGAATCTTCTTTTCAATTTCTTAACGGGTTACCTTTTAAACATTACAAAAAATGTGAAATGAATATTTATTTTAGCATACTTGACATATATATAATTTACCCACATCACAATAACTCAATGATTTTATGATTCCATTAAATATTTAAATGTTTCTTTTAAATGAAATATTTTTCCAAATATTATGGAAATTTATAATTTAGGAAATTGATTTTCAAATTGAAAAGGATATTTTCCACAAGAATTGTTTTTATAGAATTTTTATGTTATTTATATTCATAAATCTGAAAAAAACTAATTTCAACTTATTATACATATAGAATATGTAATAATGATACCAACCCTATTATTCCTCTGGACTGTTTATGATAATTTTGACTGGGGATGTTCTATTTTGATACCACTCCCCATATTACTATGAATAGTTTATGATTATGCGTATTGTTTGGGGAAATTATTAATATTTCAGATGCTAGTTTTTCAATATGAGTGTCTATATTGATTATGTTTCACCTATTTCATATGATTAATCATTGGACTTTGTAAGAAACATGTGATTCTTGCTATACCCTCTTTATACGTCAGTAGATCTCAAGAAATTAACTAGCTTGGGTTTTTGGCCAAGAACTTACCCATTTATGTAAGATGTCATAGCATGAGGCCTTGACGGTATCGTTATGATGTCTAGAATTATGAATTCTTTCATTATGATATTATTTATTGATGTCCATGTGATTATTTAATTAGTTATAAATCCATGGTCATGTTTCTATATCATGTGGTTGTTTATACAGATTTAATTAATCATCAGTTATTCCTACCATACTATAATTCATGTTCAAGTGTTTGATTAAATAGAACATTTTTCAATTATTTAACATTCCATACTGATTACTTTTTATTTTTCATTATATATTAAATTGTATGCATACCGTTAGTGTGTATTAGAGCTCACCCTGATCTTATTTTTCCTTTCCCTAAGATGTTGGGAAGTTTATTATGATTGATATGGATGAATATGATATAGGGAATAATGGTGTTTTCAAATAAAATTCTATGTTTTAATTTAATTTTTCAAAATTAATGAGTATTTTAAGTATGAATATAGTTTTACAAGACTACTGAACTATTGGGTCCTTTGGGATGCAATCCCTTGTATCTTGCATCAACATAATAAGGTAACCAATAACCCTTAGATTCTAGTTTTGGGTTCATTATAGTTGTTATCATAGAATGTTTATTGTAAAACATTGTAAATAGATTTCAGAAACATAGATTAGAAAACATAACCATATGACTAAATATAAAAGACAATTATAAGTATAAGATAACATTATAATGATTTGGAAAGGTAGAGATTATGAGGTTTCCACTTGAAAAACGTCCCGTTCTAAATAGTATTACTAGATGTGGTTTTTGAACAATTTTACCTAGGGGTAATAATTAAAAAAGGGTACATTGGTATTTGACTCGATCGACAACTAATGCATAAAAATAGGCCTTACTATGCACCTAGTTTGACACTATCAGTGGGATATTCTTAGGATAATACACATTTTATTTAAAAACCATTATAAAGGATTTGAAAATATTTTATTGATTTGAAAACTTTCTCAATAAAGTCATTTTTATGATTATGAGATTATATATTCATAAAATTTTCAATTTATGTTATGTATTTCACTATTTTTGGGATTTTATATTATGTTTCATAATGTGGTAATATAATCTTGTCTATTCCATTATTTATAAATGAATCCTAATATAAGGAATTGGAACCACATAAATTCACATACTCCATGTATGAATTTACATCGTGGGAAACATAATGAAGAAGGAGTTGGTGATATAGTTGGAACTGATCATAATGGGGAAGATAACTCAAGTTGTGAGCAATAACCTTGCCTGTATGGAGCTACCAATTGATCCACAACAAAATGAAACATTTTTAGTCCACTTCATGTATCATAAACCTCCACCATTTAATAAGACTAAAAATACATTTGTAGGTTAGAAATGGATAAGTACCTTAGATAAGATATTTACTACTTTGGGAAGCAATGAAAGAGAGAATGTTGTCATGGTAGTTTATCATAACTCAGAGGATGCAGATCAAAGATGGTCATTTATTTAAAACACTAAGGATGAGGATGAAATATGGAGAATGGAATATAAGGATTCTGAGGTAATATTATTTGAAATATATTCTCCTCGCGATCAGTGAGTGGATATAGAGATACAATTCTCAAGTATGAGGAAAAAGGAAGATGAAAATATATCTAATTATAAATACAGCTTTACAATGTTAGTAGGACATACTATGGACAATGTGAACAATACAAAGATAAATATTGACTGTCTCTTTGATGGAATTATGGTAATGATTTGAGGATAGATAATATCAAAAAACGTTCTCATCATATAAGGATATAGTATCATGTTATATCAATAAAGAGAAATAATTATCTCAGTCTTATGAATTTTATGGGAATTAAATGAAGAATAAAATGGTAGTGTACAAAAGTATAAGGAGAAGAATGAAAATAATTATTTTCCCAAATGTGATATTTGGGGGAAGAAACACACTGATACTGTCTTTAAGGGAATGTGAGATTTCATTATGTGTGGAGTGAAAGTACATATGGAACATGAATGTAAGGGTAATAAAGAAACCTCCAATGTTTAGTGTTTCAACCGTAAGGATATTTGGAAGTACACAGAAAAATACCCCAATAATCAAGGGAACATCCCTCAGAAGAAGCCAAGGGATCAAGGTCAAGATTATGATCTTAATATAGTTGAAGTGGAATAAATTAATTATGTATTTGAATTCTAGAATTAGGTTGTTAAAGTATTTTTTCAATGATATTATCATTACAAGAATCATAAAACATATAAGTATTGTACTACAATGGTTTTTATATGAGGATTTGAAAACATATGTCAAAGGGTGCTGATAACTAATAAAACTGATTCAATGGAATGTTGATCTTTTTAGAAAACACCTGATTGAGAGAAGATAACACTTAGTATTCACTTGATGTTGAGATAATAACAATAAATACATGTTTATGGGATAGTATTTGTGACCCTAAAATTGGTTATTGATTTGATGGTTTATACAATAGTTTACCACATTTTTTGAATAATGGAATTTATTTGATAAACTGAGATTTTATGTATGGAGTAAGGATAGAATTATTTTTTAGAAGCATGAATGTTTTCATTAAAGTTTTATGGGTATCACTGTATTTACATATTTGGTACATGACATTAAGATATAATTTTTTTGGGGAATCTAATGTTCAGTTGATTTTAGAAATTTAGTGGCCCTCTTTCTAAATTTCTAGACACTAGATTTTGTCAGACATACTTTAGTGGAGTCCTAAGGTTGACTATTTATGGAATGGATTAAGTTGAACTTTGGGTGTTACTATTTATGTTTATATATTAATTTATTATATTGGATGACTTGTGCTAACCAATTTGTCTTTGGTAAATATTAAGAGACATATGAATAGAATTGTCACTCATTTATGAATATTATGATCTATTGAAATTTAATTTTAGTGCTCCAAGCATAAAAAAATCCATCTTGGATGTTAATTTCTTGTAGAAATAAATGAAGTGTAAATTAATCGAAACACAACAAAAAGGTGAAATTATAAGTTTTTTTTTTGGTGTTCTCTATCATGATTGAAAAATAATCCCTCAACTATAAGAAACGGAACATAAAAAAAATATTTTATTTTATTAGATTTGTATATGATGAATCAATGATGTATTAACGCATCATAGATTTATTATTTTGTATTCATTAACTTTCCCATGATCATTCACTCTGTTGTGATCATGATCTCTCTCACTCTCTACAATTATTTATGTTATTCTTACATATATATATTTTTAATTCCCACTAATGTTTTACTAATTAGAAACCTAGTTATGTGTTATTATAGATGAAATTAAAACCTCCATTTATCTATTATGAAGAGTATTTTTTTAACCCTTTTTAGGATGTGTGTTTTTAATAATGTTATTTTCAGATGACAAAACCTTGATTTCTTAGTATATGTTCAAAACGCAATGATGCAATTTATTGATGGCAGGGAGGATGTAACACCCCAATAATTTAACCATATAAAATTTAGTTTTATAGTGTTTGTGACATGAAACACTTTGATTAAAAAATCCATGAAATATATTTCTTTAAATTTAATCTTTTCGATATCCACCGCTACACACAATTTTGAGTCTAAATAAATGCTAATATAGTTTATCATTATAACATAGCTATTAAATTACAGGGTATGAATGGAAATAAACAAATTATGGGAATTACATAGTTTAAAAATGTATAAAATAAATTCAATGGTTATCTATTTTTTATAAATACAATAAGAATTACTTAAAGAAAAAAAATATTTTTTTTGAAAAATGGTATTTTTCAAAAAGGTTGTTTCTTCATGCTTTGTAAACATACTTTAAAATTAATTTCATGACTTTTTGAAAATTTATTTTTCAAAATAAACATAATTTTTGAAATTATCTTATAATAATTACCTTAGATTTATGATTTTGAGAATTATCTTTAAATATTAATTTTTTGATGAATAGTGAAAATATTGGTTTTTATTGAAAATTGGTCCTTCATTTAAAATATTTAAAAGATTAATTTTGATCTAATTTTTTTAAAAAAGTAATATTAGTTAAATTATATTATAATAAATAAAATTTATGTCATTATAATCAATTTCATATTGAATTTTTATATTAAAACTTTCTATACTTATGAAAACTTTTCTTTTGAAAATCACTTTTTCATCACGTCTATGAGGTTAATTTTAAATTAAATTATTCCACTTCTCTAAAGTGAATTTGAAAAAATTGACTTAATATTTTGAAACCCTATAATTAATAATAAATAATAAATTCAACACAATTTTTGGCCATAATGAATATTAAAAAATGTAAAAATTAATTACCGTAGTTAAGGTTAAAACATGTTTATGGGGGGGGGGGGGTTAAACTAAAATGATAATGGGTAAAATGACTTATAAAATTGAAAAATTAATATTTTATGAACATAGTTTAACAATATATAATCAATTGTTCTATAATGATCTATTTTGGAGTGTTTTTTATGTTATGAATATAGGTATCAATTTATATTTTCAAATATTCCAAGTGTGTCTACTCCCCAACTTATAAAAGGCCACCCTCTACTCTAACATTCATACCCTAAAATCCCCTTGTTTCAGAAAATACCTACCAAAAATATATTCCTAACATCCATCCCCACATCCTGGAGGTGTTTTTTTATCATTAATCTAATATAGTAAGGATTTATGTATGAACCTAAAGAGGTTGTCCGAAGAAGAGGTAAGGTTCATAACCATGCGTTTTCATTTAACTTCTTCTTATAAATCCTTAAAATATTGTCAAACTATGATTAAATAAGAACATAAATATCAAATATATAATTATATTTTATTATGTTAATCTAATAACCAATATCCACATCCTCTTCGATAAAATGAGAAACAAAACTGCCAATCATGTAGGCAGCGGACTACCGCCTCACGAACCAAAGTAACATTTTCCATCAATTCCTATCATAGATGGATATGATGATGGATTTAAAATATGTATAATATATTTAATACATAAATATAGTTATTTAATTATAATATCACATATACCTTCTTACCATCCAATCAATTGGAAAACAATAATGTTGCTCGTGTGCACGTGTAGACTACCACCTCCCCATACCGATGTGTATTTGTTTTCATTTTATTTTACATAGATTGTAATAATGGTATATTTAATAAATATAAATCAGATAAATTATATAATAACATTTATGGAAAAGTGAAATATTATTTACCTTTTCTACTTTCCATCTGTTGGAAAAATAGAAACAACGTTCATGCGCATGTACGACCTACCGTATCCTTGAATGATGCATCTCATTTCCCATATCTAACTTTTATGGAATATTATAAATAATAATATAATTATTATATATGATATTTATATTGTGTTTAATATTATATAATTTATGGAACCATGATAAAAGAAAATTGACTGAAATTACCAAACCAAAACATACATGAAGAAAGCAATTATTACATGAAACATTGACTTTAAAAAGGAATTATTAATAAACTGGTCATAAAAGACTATAGGTAAATCATATATGGTATGAAATATATTATTATTGTTGTGTAATATATTTATAATAAATCTATATTTATTATAAACGAGGTATTAAATTTATGAAGGAAATTAGACATGATGTAAGGGTTTCTCATCTCACTTTTTCTTTTGTGAGACATATACCATATTTGGCGCATATTTATTTTGTGTGGTCAATATACTAAAAACTTTATAATTTATATCAAGAATATTTTTATGTTAATGGTATTTAATTTTTCATGTGAAGTTATTTAATTTATGGGGCTTATGATTCAAAAGTTACCAATGTGGTAATGGTTTATTTCAAAATCTGATCATTACTTAAGATTGTTTATGTTTAGGCCACCCTAAAGGGATTTGTTTTATATTTATATCTTAAAACCAATATATTTTATTATACTTTGGTTATTCATTATTTTATAAATTAATATTACCATTTTAATCTTTTTTGTACTAAAAATTATTGAGAAAATATTTTTAAGAAAATATGAATTCATTTCTCTCTTTAAGGGAAAATACTTTTTCTTTCATATCTATGTCTTCGGAAAATATTTTGAATTTTTTTAAACACTAATAATTAATAAAAAATATTTTTTCTTCCATATCCAGGATTTATAATTTTTTTTGAAAAATCATTCATAATATCTAATGATGATTTATTAATGAAATTGTTACACCTTTTTATTTTTTTACTAAATTTTTTAAAATGATTATTCTTGTATTTTCCAAACTAGTTACTTTTTGATTTTTTCCAAAAATGTGAAAGGAATATTTTTAGGGTAATATGAATGTATATAATTTACCTCTATCATGAAGACTCATTAATTTGAATATTCATTTAAAATTTTACAGGGTTAATTTTAATGAAAATGATTTTTCCTAATATTTTTTGTAAAGACTCGAGCATAGTTTCCTGGAGCTGATGCCTTATTACATTACTTTGGCATGATTAAAGAAAGTATTATCCCAAAGTAATGAATATTTTAGTAGATTCATAAATCCATATACATACATAATTTCTACATTACAACTTGAAATTAAAATCAACAAATATGTTCCATCGGGAACATCCACCACTCTAATATTATCCCTATAAGTCAATTGTAATATACCTCTTTATGTTCTGGGGAAAATGAAACATGAGATGGGGTGAGCTCAAATTCTCATTAAGGATAAGAAGTAAAATGGAAGATATAATAAACATAAACATTGGGAATGGTGAAGAATTGAAAAAACATGCCTTTAAAAATAAAAAACTTCAACACATTGTGGAAGGAATATGATTTAAGTAATTATTTCCATAAAAAACATAATCATAGGTATTATACTAGTCGAATAACCACACGAACTATGAATATATAGCTTCATAATGAGGTAAATGAATTTTATGGAAAATTATAAAACATATTTTCAAGGCCTCGACCATGAAATCTAAAAATTATTAAGTCCTCAACAAAAACCATATCTAAAAATGGGAAAGGCCTCAGCTAAGTCCATATCTATTTGTCTCATGAGGCCTACCAATGAATATAGGGGATATAGTAGGTCACTAACATCTCATAATAAGTCCAATTCATTCCTAAAATGAATTATAATCAATATAAACAACAAAAATATTCATATTTAAACTAACATATGCATTGTAGATAAATGTACCCGATCATTAAGCATAAACACTAACCATTCAGAGGAAATTGGTGAATGGTTTCAAGATAGAACATCCACAGAAAAAATAATCATAATACATTTAATTAAATATGGAATATGATATAACAAAATATTAATCCCAATAATACATAAGAATCAATAGGAGTACTGAAATAGCTGAAGACACTCTTATAAAATCATTGAGAAATCCTTGAGATAAATACTCTTTTACTTTGAAAAGAAGAGTTATTTTGGAAAATACATTGTATAAAACCAGGAATGAAGTAAGATAGTATTTTAATAATTAAATTATGGATTTTATTAATATAATGTTTTCTATAAACATATTATATAGTGCCCTTCAAAATAGGTAATATTTTGAGAAATTCCCTTGAATTGGGCTTGTATTTCTGAAACAATTTTGAATGTTCCTTTTAAAACATGTAACTCAAATAAAATAAAGAAGGATTCTAGTTTTTACACATAAATTGAAAATTAACACATAATTTTTTATGAGTACATAAGAAAAATTAATAATTTCATTGGGATAAAGAGAGAAAAATAGTAACTTGAAAGAAAATGGAGGTTTGGGTAGGAAACCCTTACCTTAAGTCTGAAGGTGTTCCTCACATGATCTTAATGACCTGAATTATCAAATTTTGGTTCATAAATTAATGATTACAGAACCTAATATACATTTAATTGATTTATTATAATCTCATTTGGTTAATTCATGTCTTTTTGATGGGTTAAGATATTCAATTTCATTGTTTAGGAGTGTTTTCTTCCTTGGTTTTCAGGATCAATTTACTTATATTCATGTACAGAAAATCATGTAGAGTGAGAATTGATTTACTAAATAGAAGTTGTATATTATTAGTGAAAAAATAGAATACTACATGGTTATAAAATTTATTTTTTTATTGGGAGTGATGATGAATCATTATATAGAACATTAATGACAATTGTTTGGGTTAATTGGTAGTTTTTTATCACAACAAAGTCATTTTGATTTATAAATTAATATTATGTGAAAAAAGATTATAGAACCTTAAATAAGTTATAATACATATATTATAGTCTGGTTCAACCATAAAAATGGTTTAATTACCACAATTGAAGACGATAATAGAAATTTAAAACCCATCATCCTTGAATGTGATAAATTCACACATCTTAGATGGTGTTTTCATTTCTAGTATAAAAGAATGGGAAAGTAGAGATGATGAAGAATTATTCCTTTATCATAGAAAAATTACAATACATGTAAGGTAATGGATTAATCACAACATTTGGATGAAATTAGGTAAGGAAATAAAAAAAATAAAGGAACTTGAAATAAAAGAAATGAAAAGAAGAATTTACCTCTTGAAGTAATCTTCCTTGGGAGCCTCTTTAGGGGAGAGGTTTTGGTCTTTTTATGAGACCAAGGGCTGATGGAAGTGGGGGAGGAGCTTGGGAAGATATTTGAGTATAATTTAGACAATTCACAATTCTTTATAGGATTGAAGAGAAGAATGAGTGAGGGGGGTTTTTTATACTGGTGGAGAGGAGGGGTTTCCCCTTATTTTACGCATTATTTAATTATTTTTCCAAATACAACCAATAGTGTTTATTTTTGTAAAAAAGAATAGTATTATGTGCATGTGATTTTGAACCAAGTTTGATTACATCACCCATGATTCTAGTAATAGTAAATTTAACTATTACTGTATATATATGGTAAATTACCATATTTTACTATTCATAAAGAATTAGAGTATTTTTGAAAAATCCAAAAAATTCACCCTAACCATTATTCGATGTGTAGAATTTCAAAATGTAGTCCATTTTTTGAAAATAATTTTTTAAATATTATTAATTTAATTTTTAAGTAAAGTCATAATTTATTCAAAAAATAATTATTTTAATACTATAATCACCTTGAAAAATTAATAAAGATCTTATTATCTTATAACTTTAAGAAAATAGAATAAAAATATTATTTATTATTCATAAGGTTCATATTACTATTCATAAGGGTATGTTACTATCCACCAAAAATTAAGTTTGTCTTATCATACTCTAAATATCTTACTGAACACAACAGTGTATGTAATTTTTTCGAAATTAAAATCACAGAGGTGAAAAAATTATGTTCACTGTCTGGGTTCTAACAAAGTGGTGTTTTGTAGGGACTCAATGTTTCGTGCATTCAATAATAAATTTATTTTCAAAATATTGGGGCATTACATTATCCCGTCCTTAAAAAAATTTTGTCATTGAAATTACCAGAATGTTACCTCCCAAAAATATTTGTGTAGTTCTTCATCATAAGATCTTTAGGCTCCCATGTTGCCTCTTCGATTTTATGATTGTTAAAAAGTATATTTACTATTTGAGTCGTCTGATTCCTCAAAAATTATTCTTTAGTGTCCAGAATCTCGATGGCTTCTTCACAGTATGGTATGCCATGTTCCAATTCTACACCTTTAGAAGTGAGGACATGCATTGGGTCTAAAACGTACTTTCTTAGCAATGAGACATGGAACAAATTTTATACTTTAGATAGGCTATGTGGCTTAGTCAAAGGATATGCAAAAACTCCAATTATCTATAGAATTTCAAAAGGTCCTATGTACCTATGGCTTAGTTTCCCTTTCATCCCAAATATTATAACACCCTTGCATGGAGAAACTTTTAAGAAAACATGATCTCCCACTTGAAACTCCAAATCCTTCCATCGATTATCAGCATATCTTTTTTGTCTATTTTGAACTACTTTGATATGGGCTTGAATAGTCTTTACCTTTTTCCGTTTTTTCCTCTACAAGCTCTAGGCCCACAAGATTCCTTTCTCTAACTTCATCCCAACAAGTTGGTGTACGACATCTCATTCTATACAATGCTTCATAGGGTCCCATTTACGTACTTAAATGGAAACTATTATTATAGGAAAACTCCACTAATTGTAAGTATTGATACCACATACCTTGAAAGTCAAGTGAACATGATCTCAATATGTCCTCTAAGGTTTGGATCATCCTTTCTGATTTACCATCAGTTTTTGGGTGATATGAAGTACTCAATTGATACTCAGTATCCAAACCCTTCTAAAGAATTTTCCATATTTATGATGTAAATCATGGATCATGATCAGATATAGAGGTGCTTCCTTATAGCGAGGAAATGTGCATATTTTGTATGTAGATCCAAAATTACCCATATTGCATCATTATTTATTGAATTTTTGGGAAATAAAATGAAAGTATCCATGGGAAGGGCATCACATTTTCATGTAGGAATAGGTAGAGTTTTCACGACTCCTCTAGGATGTTGTCATTCGACCTTCACTTGCTGACAGACTAAACATCTTGATACATAATTAAAAACTTCCCTCTTCATGTTATCCCACCAGAAACGTTCTTTCAAATATCTATACATTTTAGTTCTATCAGGTTGTATAGAAAAATTTGAGCTATGGGCATCATCCAATGACTCCCTTTTTAGCTCGGGTATAGAGGGAACACATAGTCATTTCCCAAATTTCATAATTCCATCTTCACACATGAAGTCAGAAAACTTCCTATATTTAACATCATTAATATTATTTTGAAGATTCTCACCATCAGACTATGATGCTTTAATTATTTCCAACAAATATGATTGGGAAATCATTAGAAAAAGTAGAGATGTTTCACCTTCTTTGATAATTCCCATATCCATCCTCACAGGATCCATGTACAAAGGATCCTTGTCAATCCACATTTTGTTGAGAACTCTAGGATCCTTCCATATCAATGCATCAACTACCTTATTTACGTTTCATGGGTGGTAGTGTATGAAAAAATTATAATACTTAAGTAGATCGAGCCATAACCTTTTCCGCATGTTGAGTTCTTTCTGTGAGAAGATATATTTTAGAATATTATGATCCATAGATATCTCACATTTTTTCCATAGAGATAATGTCTCCATCTCTTCAAAGCAAGGATTACCAATTATAAATAAATATCATGAGTATGATAGTTTAGTTCAAGAATTTTTAATTTCCTTGATGAATAGGTAATAACTCTATCATTATACATTAGGAAACAACCAAGTCATTTCTTTCATGCATCACTATATATCACAAACCCATCATTCCCCGATGGAAGAGTTAGGATCAGAGCATTCAGAAATATCCTCTTAAATTCTTTGAAACAATCCTCACATTCTTTCTTCCATACGAACTTAACCCCTTTACATGTAAGCTTGGTCATTGGGTTGGCTAAAAGGGTGATGTTTTGAACAAAGCACTGATAATAACATGATAAACAAATAAAACTATGTGCCTCAGTTATGTTTGTTGGAGTAGGAAATTCTTGCAAAACATTTGTCTTCATAGGATCAACAGGTATTTCGTCCTTAGAGACAATGTGGACAAGAAAGGAAACTTATTGAATCCAAAATTCACACTTGTTAAACTTTTCATATAATTCATTTCTTTTAAGAGGCTTTAGAATAATGCACAAGTTATTTTCCAGATCATTGTAGCTTTTGTAGTATATCAAGATATCATCAATAAATACCAACACAAAGTCATCAAGATATTCCTTGAAAGCCTTATTCATTAGATCAATGAAAATAGAGGGTGCATTAGTCTATCCAAAAAGCATTAATGTAAACTCATAATTCCCATACCCGGTTTGAAATGCTATCTTTGGAATATCTTCCTTCCTCACACTCAACTGATGATATCTAGATCAGAATTCAATCTTTGAAAAATATTGGGATCCATGATGTTGATCAAATAAATCACCAATGTGGGATAGGGAATACTTGTTCTTTATTGTTATAGAATTAATCTCTCTATAGTCAATGTACAACCTCATAGATCCATCTTTATTATTAATGAAAAGAATAGGGGATCCCCATGTAGAAGCACTAGGGTGAATAAATCCTTTATCACTAAGTTACTCTTGTTGTTTCCTCAGTTACACTAATTACACAGGGGACATATTATAAGGGGTCTTTGATATGGGCCTTGAATAAAAAATTAAGTAACAGAAAACTCAATTTGCCACTCTGGAGGATGCCCAGGTAAATCCTCTAGAAACAAATCAACCTATTCTTGCATAGTAGGTACATCCTTTATTTGAACATTACTTTACTCACCCATATATATTGAATTACCTTCCTCCCCAATAATTTAATTTAGTAGATCTACATGGGGGAGGGGTTGGATTTTGAGGAGAATCAGATGGTGATATTTTTTCTCTAAAGATAAGGGATTCTACATCGTCCTAAAAAAATATAACCTCATTCTTATTGCAATAAATTTTTGCATCATGGTTTGAAAACCAATCCATAATGAGGATTATATCGAATTAAATCATGGTTAGGATAATAAAATTAGCAGATAAATAATTTTTATATACCATAATTGGGATTTCTTGACACAACTTTGTGGCAATGATACTTCCCTTAGGAGTTTTGACTGATAACTCCCTTAAGAAATAAAATTGGAAATATCTAATTTTCGTGGAAAATAGGGAAGATATGAAAGAATGTAATGATCCAGAATCAAATAAAGCATTGGATATGTTTTAGGAAACTATTAAAGTACCTGCCACCATGTCATTAAGAACTTCAATATAAGCAGTTCTGATCGCATAAGCTTGTCTCTTCTCCCATGGCCTTTTCTGAGTCATGTTTCCTTGATGCTTTGGAAAATAATTCACATAGTAGTTCATCTCCCTAAAATTATAGGATTGAATATAAATATATTATTTCTCCCCCATGAAAACCCCAACCTGATGGACTTTCTATCCACACATGTAGCACACCACCATTCCTTTCAAGTAGGAACCCATGTGTTTCTTTCCACAATTATCACAGGGTAGAAAGTAAAATCTTCCCTTATTCCCCATTTCCTTATTTCCTATTCCAGAGTTTTCAGGAAACACATTCTTCTCTTTCTTTCATCTAAATACATGCAACTTAGAGAACTAATTTTTTTTCTTGATAGAGCATGCGACTATATCTTATTATGATGAGAAAGTTTACCATACTAGTTCTCTTCGGACAAATGGCTTTTGGAAATCAATGAATCAATACTTCGCAACATTCTCATCTTCTTTTTTCCCCAAACTCAGAAACCACCTTTCCATGTCCTCTTGCTGTTCAAGAGGAAAGTATTTATCTAAGAAAAGTTCATTAAATACACTTTCTTCCAAATTTTCTTTCTCTTCATCCTACTTTGTGTTTTGAATTAGTGACCACCATTGATCAACATCTCCCGATAGATGATAAAATACCATGAAAACCTTATCCCTTTCATTAATTTTCAAGGGAAAAAATATATTCTCTAAGGAACTTATCCACGACTCCACTGTGAATGGGTTTGTAATACCATTAAATTATGGAGTCTGTTTTCACATAAAGTGATCTAAAATAGCTTCTCCACTTTGTGGTTCCAGATTCTCCATACGTGTAAGGTTATTATTCATAACCTGAATAATTAGTCCAAGTAAAGTCATAAGTTTCTCCCCACCAGTCGCAGCTCTTGATCCAATATCATTATCTTGAATATAAGGAATATCCTTACATGGGATACATGAATTCATTCAGTTTCCATTCCTTCCAAAAGGTTCCATTTCTAAATAATGAAATACACTAGATTATGTTATGAATCATAATGTACTATCTCAACTTAGAAAAAAATACATAACATAAATTAAAATCCTATGCATGGGTAATCCCATAATCATAAACATGGTTTCTTGGAGGAAAAAATTACATTTAAATCCTATGTAATCGCTTGTAAATAAAATGTGAATTATTGTAAGCATATCCGATAGTAGTATCAAACCGGGTGCATATTAAGGCCCATTTTCGTGTACCAGGATACCCCGAGTCAAGCTCAAAACTCCTTGGTAGATTTTTCACTCCTAGGTACATCTGTTTTAGAACCACATCCACTTGTAGTATCCATATAGGGATCTATTTTCTAGAAATATCCATATAATATATTCCATACCAATATTCATGGATGTTATTTTATGTTTATCCTAAAATATTATCTCAGGGGTTTGTTCCCTAATTTACGTTTTCTCAATATAATTTCCATGTTTTCTCCCAAACTTCCTCTGATACCAACTGTAAAGACCTAACCCTAGTTTCTCGGAGCTAGTGCCCAATTAAATTACATTATAATGATTATAAGAAATTCATGTATTGAATGAATAAATTGTTTAGTAGATTTGGAAATTCAGATACATTCATAATTTCAACATTACAACTTGAAATGAAAAACAATAAATAAGTTCCATCAGTAACATCCACCACTCTAAGATTATCCCTACAAGTCAATCATAATATACCTCTTTTTATCCTGGGGAAAATGAAACATAAGAAGGGGTTATATCAAATGCTCAGTAAGGGTAAGAAGTACAATGGAAGATATCATATACATGAACATTGGGCAAGTTGAATAATTGAAAACACATTCCTTTAAAAATAATAAACTTGAACACATTATGGTAGGAATATGAGTTGAGTAATTTTTTCCATAAAAAAATCATGGGTATTATACTAGTCAAATAACCACATGAACTATGAATTTATAGCTTCATAATTAGGGAAATTCATATGTTAGACATTCTAAAACATACCATCATGGCTTTGACTAAGACATCTAAAAATGATTATGGCCTCGACTGAAACCATATCTAAGAATGGGAAAGGCCTCATCGAAGTCCATATCTATTAGTCTCATGAGACCAACCTATCCATAGAGGGGATATAGATAGCCCCACCTGTCACATAATAAGTCCAATTAGTTCCTCGTATGAATAGGGATAAACATAAAGAATATATACATTCATATTGAAACTGACATATGAAATGTAAATAACTTTTCCCGAACATTAAGCATATACACTAACTATTCAGAGTAAATTGGGAAATGGTTTTCAGATAGCACATCCATAATCAAACTAATAATAAACCATTTAATTAAATTTGGTAGATGATATCATAAAATATTAATCCCAATAATACATAATAATAAGCAGGAGTGTTAAAATAGATGAAGATACTCTTATAAAATCATCGATAAATTCTTGAGATAAATACAATTTTACTTTCGAAAGAAGTGTTCTTTTGGAAAAGTATTTGTATAAAACTAGAATTTAAGTAATATAGTATTTTCATAATAAAATTAGTGATTTTATAAATATAACAGTTTCTAGAAATACATTATAAAGTACCCTTGAAAATATGTAAGAATTTGATGAATTCCCTTCAATCGGGCTGTATTTCGGAAAGAATTTTGAAATTTCATTTTAAAAAATGTAACTACCATAAAATAAAGAAGTATTCTAGTTTAAACATATACATATAAAATTATAAAATAATTTATGAGGAGTACATAATAAAAATTAATAATTTAATTGGGATAAAAAGAGAAAAAGATCAACCTAAAAGGAAATGGAGGTTTGGGTAGGAAACCCTTACCTTAAGTCCGAAGGTGTTCCTAACATGATATTAATGGCCTAAATAACCAAATTTAGGTTCATAAATTAATGTATAAAGAAAATTTTATAAATTTTATTGATTTATTATAACCTTATTAGGTCCATTCATGGCCTTTTATGGGTTACGAGATTTAATTTCATTATTTGGGAGCATTTTCTTCCTTGGTTTTCATGATCGAATTACTTATATTCATGTTTAGATAAACATGTAGAATGAGAATGGTCTTACAAAATATAAGTTGTATGATATTAGTGAATAAATATAATATTGTATTATTATAAAATGTTTTTGGTTATTGGGAGTGAAGATTAATCATTATATAAAACATTAATGACAATAGTTTGGGTTAATTGGAGTTTTTTTGATAACAACACACTCATTTTGATTTATAAATTAATATCTTGTGTAAAAAAGGATTATATAATCTCAAATAGGTTATAATACATATATTATAGTCTATTTTAACCATAAAAATTGTTTCATGACCATAATTTAAGGTAATAATAGAAATCGAAAACTAGTCTTCTTTGAATGTGATAAATTAACACATCTCAGATGTTGTTTTCATTTCTAGTATAAAAGAAGGGGAAAGATAGATGATGAAGAATTATTCCTTTATCATAAAAAAATTCAATTACATGTAAGGTACTGGAGTCATCACAACATTTGGATGAAATGAGGTGAGGAAAGAAAAAGAAAATAAAGGAACTTGAAATAAAAGAAATGAAAATAGGAATTTACCTATAGAAGTAATATTCCTTGAGAGCCTCTTTAGGGGAGAGGTTTTGGTCTTTCTATGAGACCAAGGGATGCTGGAATCGGGGGAGTAGATTTGGTGGATATTTGAGTAGAATTTAGAGAAGGTACAAGGCTTGATATGAGTGAAGAGAAGAGTGAGTGGGTGGGGGGGGGGGGGGGTTAGTGGAGGAGAGGAGGGTTTTCCCATTAGTTTACTCACTATTTTATGATTTTTCCAACTAAAAACAATAGTATTGATTCTTGTGACCAATAATAGAAATATGTAAAAGTGAGTTCGAACCAAGTGTGCTTACATCAGCCATGATTCTAGGAATAGTGATTTTAACTGATAATGTATATACATATTATAAATTACTGTATTTTACTATTCATAAAAAATTAGAGTATTTCAGAAAAATCCAAAAAATTCACCCTAACCATTTTTTATGTGTTTAATTAAAAAATAAAATCCAATTTTTGAAAATAATTTTCTAAATATTATTAATTTAATTTTAAAACAAAATCATAATTTATTTCAAAAATAACAATTTTAAAACTATAATCAACTTGAAAAATTAATCAAGATTTCATTATCTTATAACCTTAAGACAAGAAAATAAAAATATGATTTAATATTCATAAGGGTCATATTACAATTTATATTACTATTCACAAGGGTATGTTACTATTCACAAAAATTATGTTTGTCTTATTAGACTCTAAATATCTTATTGAAGACAACATTTTATGTTAGTTTTTAAAAATTAAAATCACAAAGGTGGAAAAATTATGTTTACTGGATGGATTATAATATAGTGGTGTTTTTTAGAGACTCAATTTTTCATGCATCTAATATTAGATTTATTTTCAAAATATTCAGGTGTTACATTTTTGAAATTTATTTTTTTTGAAAGTGATTTTCCAAGAGAAAAGGATATTTTCCCCAATAATGTTTTAATGATTTTTTTTGTATTTCTATTCATTATTGAAAAAACCTCATTTTTACCTCTGACGCATTGGGAATATGTGGTAATGATACCATGTTTATTATTACTTTGGATAGTTTATGATCACTTTGACTAGGGATAAACTATTTTGATACCATTAACCATACTACTCTGAATGGTTAATGATTATGTTTATTGATTAGGGAATGTATTAACATTTCCTATGATAGATTTTTAATATTATTGTTTAGGTTGATTATGTTTCACCCCATTCATTTGAGGAATGTATTAGACATAGTTGTTGATAGGCATGACCTACTATATCCATTTGATGTATCATCAAGTCTAATGAACCCAACTTGCTTGGGTTTGTATCCAAGGACTTACCCATTTATTTAATATATATTGGAAACATGCCTTGATGGAAGGGTTATTATGTCTGACATTATAAATTTTCTTATTATGATATTAGTTATTGGTGTTCATGTGATTGTTTTGTTTGTTAGAATATCCTTGGATAAATTTGAAGATCAAGTTATTATTTATATGGAATTATTTGAGAATCATTTATTCCTTCCATACTATTCTTAATATTCATGTTATTTATTAAATTTACTTTTATTCAGTTATTTAACTTCTCATATTGATTATGTCATCTTTTTTCATTATAGCTTCCATTATACGCATACCATTATTGACCATTATAGATATCCCATTTATTAAATTTCCATTCCCTAGGATGATAAGAAGTGTATTATGATTGATATGAAGGGATATGCTAAAGGGGATAATAGTGTTCTCCAAGAACATTCTATGTTGGATTTTATGTTAACAAATATAATGTGAATTTAAAGTATGTATCTAGTTTTCCAAGATTACTACAATATTTAGTCCCTTGGGATGCGATCACTTATGTCTAGCACCAATGTAATAAGTTAACTGCCAAATCTAGGATACTAGGGTAGGGGTATTTACAACTTGTCTATTACATATCAACACTTTCATTTTTATAGATTATTTACTCATAATTTCAATACCTAACTTAGAATGTTAAAGAACAAAAAAAATGTAACAACCCGAAACATATTTCCCACTTTATAAGTATAAAAATTGAATTTCACATGAACTCTACAAAAATATCCTTGACATGTTAACAATTGTAGTTATTTCTTTCCTTTTCCTTCTATTTCATTATAGAGAATGTGTTCTGCTACAAATTCCTATATAAGAAAAATCCATAATATATCATCATTTTCAGTTTACCCAATGGTATAGAAACATGTTTCGACACACACAATTCACATTCATATACCATTTTTTTCACCTGTCTAACATTTTTTATAATATATATATATGTTATATTATAAATTGCTGGAGTAAGATAAAAGATTTAATAAATGAAATGCATTGGTTAAAGAATAGTAAATTTTCAATGAAATAGATTATAATTAAAAGGTATTCACATTTTTAATTCAATCCCTTTCTAGATTAATATTTTATCCAATTATTTTATGGTTCTATTTTACTACTCTAATCATTATATAGTTCACTAAAATTTGTTTTAAAAGTTCATGTATTTATTATATATATGTCTTATGCATATATCTTATATATATATATATTCTAACAAATACACACACTCATGTTAAAATTTATGATATATAAATATAATAAATGTATTTATATATTCAGAATATATATTATAATATATTTTTAAATAAAAGTGGATCAAAATACATAGAACTATTTTCTTAATATCTATGACATTTGATTTTAATTTTTTTAAATATATTGATTTAAAGTGAAATTGATAATGAAATACCGGAGGGGAACAATATTAGTTATTTTTTTCCAAAATAATAATCTAATTTATTCAAAAAATTGCCTCTGAATCGAGAGACTGTTTTCTTCAAGAAACTACTAATTTATAGTTTATTTATTAGTCTAACATAGTTACAACCCGTACATAAATTTTAGTTCTATATCTTGAAAAATAATGATTAGTTTAGATTCCCTTCCGAATTTAATACTATAAAGATACTAATTGTCCTATTTTCCTTGGTAATTTTATTTTACAATATTTGAAACTGCCATCATGGTTCTGATAATAAAATATAATTTTTTAAAATAAAGGGATTCCCATAGACTTAGAGAAATATATTGACAGTATCTAGGAAATATAATTATTTTAAATCCCATTTTATTATAGTTTTTACATAGAGATAACCAAATTAATTAGTTTTATCATTTATCTTTATTATTATTAATAGAATTAATTTATTAGAAGATCAAATGACAATAATCTTGGGTGTATATTTTCTAAAAAATTCTCAATAAATATTATTGATTTTGATCCTCATAAATATAGTTATTTGTTTTAATAAAGACATTAATTTATGTGAATTTTAGTAAATTAATATTCTTCAAAATATATATTCTTGAATAATATTCATGTTTCTAATTCGCAAGGAATATTCTTCAAAGCATTCAGAACACGTTTTAGTGTTTTATGGAAACAATATTCAAACCCTAAATTGGTAAGCATTGAATAAGGAATGATCCCTAAGTTCAATACAATGCGTATGGATCATATACCCTACATTGATAGAAAGTAAGGTTCATCAAACCTAAAAAATTAAAGAACCTTATTTTCCAGAAAGAAAATTATGGTTAAGGAACCCCATCTAAGTAAGGAACCTTAAATTTGTATGAAAGGAAATTATTGTTAAAGAAACCTATATAAGTAAGGAACCCTATGTTTGAAGAAAAAAATGTACGGTACATCAACCTTAATTTTGTAGTCAACCCTACATTGTCAACCCTGCATTTGGTATTTTGTATCTTTATGGTGGAACCCTATGTTTTACTATTTAATAACAAAATTTCGAATTCATGATATTTTCTAAGATTATTGCAATGATTTGATGATATTAAATATTGTTTCAAAGATATTTTTCAACCCATTAAAAGGCTCATTATGATCTATTCAAAGAACCATATTCAAGGAAGAAAACACTCCTATTATTAAGGGAAGTTACGTGTCTCCTGAATGTTTCAAATTTGATTATTTGTGATCTATCATGCAATATTCTTAGACCAGCTTAACTAAAATGAAAATATTTTTGTTATATATATATATAAAATATTGTTTTCATGAAAAATATAGATATACAATATTCAAGAGATATACATATCAATAAAAAAATTGAAAATATCTTTTTACAGATCCTCTGCAAAGAATGATTGACTCTATTATTTTTCAGATGAGGTTACAATTTGAAAGTTCATCATTTTTAACCCCATACTACTATAACTACTACTAATTGTTTATTGATATTCTTTCCTAAAGATAATTTTTCAATAAGGACTTCTTCAAATATATTCCAACTTGAAGATTCTTATCAACAAATAAAATTCATCAACTGTTAGTTGCTGCTACTGTAATTGTAAAGATCAACCCATACCATCAATAAATAAAATTATTATGATTTATTGGAGGTTCAATTACTCAGACTTAGTCATGGTGGATTTTCATCTTCTTGATCTAAGTTTTGTTTTTACCGATTCCCTATTAAAGAAATAAAAGGCTATTTTTATCCTTGTTGTAAAGGTTTCAACTTCGCGCACTCAAATTTGGGTTTGAAGGTCTTGTGATAAGAGGACCTTTCTAGTGAATATCACCAGGCTAACAGAGAGAGCATTGGTGGATAAGACTAATGGATCTTTGTTGCCCAAAACACTGTAAAAATTGTTGTGTTCTGATTAACTATTTATCTAATGCAAATAATTATTATAGAAAAGGATGATGCTTATCTGCATAAATTGTAAAGTGTTTTGAAAGCAAAAATCTTCCAAGTTTATCAAAAAGACACAATTCAACCCCTATTGTGTAAATTTGTATTATTCCAACCTAAAAATTTGTATCAAAGGTTAGATTTTGTAATAAATCTCTAAAAATATCGAAATAATAAGGTATATAAAAAGAATATGTCAATGGATGATCCAAAAGAAGGTATTTCTTTGATTTGACCTCCATATTTTAATGGTGAAAACTATAGATTATGGAAATCATGAAAGATCATCTATCTGATGAATCTAGGATTCAGAGTCTATTCAAATATCATCCCTGCTTATGTAATTTCTAAGAAACCAGAGACATGGGATCCTGTGACAAAAGCTGAATATGGCATCAACTCAAAAGAAATGTATGATTTTATTTATGGACATGGACATGATGAATTAAATTGATTATCACAATTTCATTCCGCCTAAGAAATGTAGAAGAGAATAGTTATAGCATAAAAGGAATAGATAACATCAGATAGATGAGCAATGATAATGAAAAACTAAGGTTTGTCACCTTAGAATGTTTGTCGGTGAATTTATCACAAAAATGAATGAATTTATAATAGAGATTTCCAAAAAAATTCTAACTTTTAATATCCCATCAGTCAATTTGATCAAGAGATAAAAGTACTCCGAGTACTTCCCTCTAAATAGAATTTAATATCATCAAATATTTGACAATCATCACCTATCAAGAATGCCATGGCCTGTCCCCCAGGGCCCTTTTCGTGACTACCCCAAGACCGCCTTCCATAGGCCAGGGGCTGGCGACTAGCACCAAATGGCATACTCCCTAAAACAGGAAGGCATTGCCTTTAATCCTGTACAAACACATGGTCCATGAACACAACAAGAAGAAACTATGAAGTAAACTACTATAGTGAAAGAGTGTTCAAAGTAAAAGGGGTCAAAATACAAGCCCAACTATAAAGGTACAATTACAACAAAAAATACAATACTACTAAAAGAAAAATGAAAACAGCTACTGGGTCGTCCTCCGAGGTTCTTACCTAAAGGGGAGGTATAGACTGCCTCCTCAGCACTCCACTTCCGTCTGTCTCCTCCACGTCACGTCACACCGAATGGTCCACCTCCATTCACTATCCAGTCCTAGCTTCTTCAGCCTTGATCAATGTTGTACGTCACCTGCAACAAATACAACAAGGTGTAGTTGAAGCCCGTGTAGGGGTGAGTATAATAATACTTTGTAGGGACCCCAAGACCCCCGCAGGTCTCCAAGAGTTCGAAAAAAGAAAACCCACAAAGCATGAAGCAATAGATATATACTCTACTTAGGCATATTCCCATACATATACCAAAGTTATTAAGATAAAATTATATCACAAAAGAGGTAAGAAGACCACTAATGTAACACCACAAAGGTAGAAGTACCACATAGGAAACACCACGAAGGTGGAAGTACCACACAGGTAACACCAAAAAGGTAGAAGTACCACACAGGTAACACCACGAATATAACACCATGAAGGTAACACCACAGAGGTAGAAGTGCCAAAAAGGTAACAACACAATGATAGAAGTACCACAGAGGTAACACCATGAAAATAAAAGTACCACATGGGTAACACCACAAAGATAACACCACGGAGGTAACACCACGAAGGTAAAAGTACCACACATGTAACACCACAATGATAGTAGTACCACAAAGGTAACACAATGAAAATAGAAGTACCACATGGGTTACACCACGAAGGTAAAAGTACCACATAACACAACCTAAAACAAGAGCACAATGTAAAGACAACTCACGAAGAGTCTCATCTCAAACTAAGTTTTTACTCATGTATATAAGTACATATGATTAATCGTGACGTTAAATCATCTTATTCTGGCAAGAGGAACTACTTCTGACCATACAGAGTTTGAACCACACAAGTTAGATAGGTACTAACCCCTGAAATGATCCACACAGGATCTGACCCACCCAGAGTCGTTAGGTAACTAACCCCCACTAACCCACACTAGATCTGACCTACACAGGATTGGTATGTGTTGATCCACATAAGATCACTAAGCATTGACCCACACAGGATCTGACCCACATAGGATCAGTATGTGATGACCCACAGAGGATCGTTGAACACTGACCCACACCGGATCTGACCCACATAGTATTGGTATGCTCTGACCCACACAGGTTCATTGAGCACTGAACTCCACATGATCTGTCTCCAACCTCCGCCTCACTGCCAACCACTAGATTCCTCACACCCGGTGTGCTCGAGTTCCATAGAATCTAACCTCGAGATATTAGTCATACCACTACCATCACTAAGATCCACAAAGGAGTAACCCAAAGGATCACCATGTTGTAAGGGTTCCAATGCGACAGACAGTGTGTCAATCAGACGTCTGGTCTGTTAGTTATAAGCATTTTAGCATCGGGGGCCCGGTTGGATTCAGATTTGATCAAACCTGGCCATACTCCAACTATGTCCCAAACTCAAGATGAGAAAACCAAAAGGAAAATCTCGATCCAAGGATCCCAACTCCGTAGATGGTTCGTCAAACAGACATCTAGTTCTCAATATATGACCCTAAATGTGATTCTGGGCCTCGTGGGGCCCGGGTCCAGTCCGACCCAGGCGGATTGACCCAGCCCGACTGACCTGGCCCAACCTGGTCTAGGCTGAGCTATGGAAGACTCGGCCCACTGGGCTAAGGTATGGCTCGGGCCACAAGGGGGGTGGCCCGCAAGGCCAACCCGACCAAAAAAGGGTGCCCCGTAAAGGGGCGGCCCAACCCACATGGGGCGGCAGCCCGCTGGGGCAGCGACCTTGTCTGAGGGTGGTGGCCCACTCCAAGGGCGGCAGCCCGGTCGAAGGTGATGACCCGGTCGAGGGTGAAGGACAGGTCGAGGGTGACGACCATGCCGAGGGTGGCGGCCCCGCCGAGGGCGGCAACCCAGCGGAGGTCGGCAGCCTGACCGAGGGCGGCGACCCGTTCGAGGGCTGCAGCCCGATCAATGGAGTCGGCTCAGTTCAGTCCAATGTGGGGGGTGTAACCCCCTCGGTCTCCCGGATTCTCGAACGGCCCGATGACCGTTCGGTTGGCGAAGTAGCGGCGCCACGAGGTTGCCACTTGGTCGCTGCGGAACCTGCCAAAGATGGTTTTGGCATCCACCATGGCTTAGGCCTTGGCTTCCATTCACCAGCAGCACAAAGGTTGAACCACCTCCCTTCCCGCGACTGGCCATCATGCCAGCCGCCTGCTCCATTCGCCACGGCTGACAGGCCGTGGCCCTCCTCTTGCGGTGCATGCCGATGTGCTCGCGGTCTTCCAAGGTGGCGCAAGGAATGAAAGATAGTGGAGGGTTTGGGTAAGGTTTGTTAGGACCACGCCCTCCGTGTTAGCTCGTAATATGAAGTATGTTAAGGGAGTTCAATAAACAATTTAATTTAATACAATATTAACCCCGCAAAGATACCCCACATCAACCTCATGCAAAGAATAATGAATCACGGGTCAACCTGTTAGTCAGTTTACCCATGTTCTTCATGTAATTTCATGACCGGGGAAGAAGGAATCAAAAATGCTCAAATGAAAATAACCCCTAACATGAATTTCAGAGAATAGTGCGCGCTTACCGGTGGACTGTGTTCTTAGTTCTTGCGACCGGCTCCCAAAGACGCCACTCACATGTCACCCATTGGTGGTTCGGTGTATCCAAAACCTCCCACTGGGTTAGGTTCATCTTCTAAGGGTCTGACGTCATGGTGTTCCTTCAGCAATTTGCTTCTTGATGAATCTCTCTGATACCGCTTCTCTTACTCCTTATTTATAGGAGAGGGGGAAGGTAAGTAACGATGCGGGGAGTTAACGAGGCTCATTAATTAGGAAGCTTTATAATTTACTCCAATATTGTTGTTTCTAAGATTGGATGTTCAAGACATTTATTGGCTTGAAACATCACCGATCCCACCTTACTGCTTGCCTGTTGGAGGAATAGAATAAAAAATAAAACAATAAAGTTATTTTTTTATTCTATTAAAAAGTTCCTAAAACTAACTTTTTCTCCGGACCTACTGTGGTCGATGTGAAGACTCCTTTATGTGAATCTTGTGGCAAAAGATTCAATAGTGCCCTCATATTTTTAATCCGAGAAATGGTTCAAATGTTATAAAATGCCGCTCACACGTTTACTGAACGTACCTGAAAAAAACATTTTGAAAATTAAAAATAGTCACCCTCGACCCACACAGTCAAGGTTAGACTCTACCTATGTGAGACATGCCCCGAAAAACCCAAAAGTTCTCTTGGATTTTTAATCTGAGTTACTATTTAAAAGTTATGAATTTTTAAAATAAAATAAATTGCACTTAATTATTTTATTTATGACCAAAAACTAACTTTCACCAGTGGCCTGCACCGGCCAAGGTTAGTACCTGCCTAAAGAAAAAATACCATCATGAGTTCAGCAGTGGTCTCAAAATTTTAATCCGATTTATAATTTTTGAGTTATAAGAATTTTAAAAATAAAATATCTTTATTTAATTATTTTATTTATGGTTATTCCATTTTCATGTTTTCTCACTAGAGGCCTGCGCTGACCAAACTTATGTCATGCCTAGGGTAAACTTGCCATCTTGATTGCAACAGTGCCCTCAGATTTCTGATCCAAGAAATTGATTAAGAGTTATTGCACTTTTTCAGGAAAACATCTTCCACGCGCTAACTAAAGCTTAACAAAACATCGACGGATCAATCCAGGCACTCTGAGCCTCGGAATTCCGCACTGACAGATTTTACGGTCTTGAAATAATTCTATATAATAAAAATATTATACAAACTTTTAGGGACATTACATTCTCCCCACATTAGGTATTTATGTCCTTGACAACCAAAACAATGAAAAAACAACTCAAACAGGGCACTAAGTATGAATTTGACCCTCCTACTCCCATGTTCTCTCTTGGAGGTTCTCGTGTTGCCAATACACACACACCAAAGGTATTGATTGCCCATGAAGGACCCACTCCTATCGATTCTCAATATTCACTAGAACCTCCGTAAACATCACCCCATCATCTAAGTCCAGCTCTTAATGGTTGATGATGTGAGATGGGACATGCACATATCTCCTCATCTGGGATACGTGGAAGACGTTGTGAACCCTCTTCAACTGTAGTGTAAGAGCCAAGCAGTATGCTACCTTTCCTATCCTCTGAATTATCAGAAAATGACTGATAAAACTCAATGATAACTTTCTGCCTCAGCCAAATCTCCATATTCCCCATCAAGAAGAGACTCGAATGAATATGTGGTACCCCTCCTAGAACTCCAAGAGTCTGCATATACTATCGACATAAGATTTCTGCCAACTCTGTGCAGTCTTCACTTACTGACAAGTGAGACATCACGATACAAATTCTGCCACTGCTTTCATTATCCCTAGCCACCATTACTGAAGTTAGAGGTCTTGGTACTTCTTCACCACACTAGGATGTACCACCAAATGGGACGTATGGAACCCATTTAACACCTTCTCTCAAAGTTCCACTGGTACCATGGTATGTCCTCTGAAGTGGATGTGGTGCTCCCCACCTTCAGAAAATGCATCAGGTGCCTGTCCTTGGGATATCTGAGCACGTCGATCCTTGCAATCACTGTCCCCAAGTTGCACCTCAATGACTTGATGAAGTAGTAGGGTAGTGATAATCATAGACTAGAGGTAAGCATCTTCATCTCTATCCATGAAGGATATCTACATCGCGACTAGCTACTCTGATGCCTCACTCAACAGCTATAGAACAAACCTCCTACTGAGTGTGTCTGCTACCATGTTGCCTTTCCAAAAAGTATAGACTATCTCAAAGTCATTGTCCTGGAGGAACTCTAGCCACTCTTATTGGGAATTGAAAACTCAAAACTCTTTCTTCCATGAGGGTAAGGCTGGCCAACTCACGAGTGATCGTCCGCACCCTTATATGTATGATTTAATCCTGTCCTACCTGGGTTTACTTTTTCACCGACTAAGGAAAAACCCATCCCAATGTTGTAGATAAACCACAACCTTTTTGCCTAATATTTTCAATCTGAGTATGAAATGTGGATGTCCATTCATTCCCAAACTAACGTCGTAAGGCCTCAACGCTATCACCAAGAGCTTCCAGCTGAAACTCTTGCCTTAAGGGTAAGATCACACAGTCGGTGTAAGTGTGATTATCAAGTCTCCACCCAAAGGTATATATAGACATGAGGGTCAATTAAATGGATTAACTGGAAACTCTAGGTCTTGAACAAGATCCATGGTAAAAAAGTAATGATTAGTTTCTATGTCTATTAATATGACAGCTAGTAGTAGACACAGGCCGTACCTCTAACTATTCCTGGAGCCCTTGGGTCATAATCCTTGACTGCATGTAGCTACTCCCTTCCCCCGTCCTCTAGCTCCATGGGCCTATTGGGGACCACATTGAGTTGGTGGTTGTAACCTGTCGAAAAGTACACCACCTCTTTCTTCTCTCCTAGCTCCACTCCCACATCTACAACCCTTCATATTTGTCTGTCCCTATCACATCCTCTTCCCAAAATGTTTTACATGACCAAGTCTCTGAAACTAGTTCTAGTTTCCTGGTTTCCCACTACTAACATTCACTGGCTATATCTGCCCTTCCAAAGAACATTCAACCTTAAAGGTTCTCCCTAGAACCCTTACATAGGTAAGAATGCATAGAGGAATAGTGTTGTCTCTGACATCCTTAAACACATTGTGCTCAAAAGTCCGAGCCCCAAATCACTGATCGTATCATATTCATTGAGTAATAGGAATGGTAAGTACTCCTTGATGAATACTCGACTACCGACATGTCATCCTGCCGAACCTGTATAAGCTTTATAGAACTCTCATCCACCTTTTCAATCTAGTCCTCAATCGCCTATGAGTTCGGTTCACCTCAGAACCTAAGGAGTATCCGATGCTGAAACTCGTGCATGGCACAAAGACTTAATGTGTCCTCTACCGGTACCACTGGTTATAACTGCTACCCAACATGTAGCGATATAGATGACACACTACTCGAAGGTACTATCTCTGGAAACAGTCCACTTAATGAAGCCTCATCATAATTTGGACCATCTATATGGTCACTCACTAGAAAAGACTAGAAGCTAAGATCACCATATGCTCTACCGGTGTCTCAACTAGGTGAAAAAACCTAGCCACAACCTCCTACAAGTCCTCATCTTCCTAGGAATATTTCTCGACTTGAAACCTCAGAGGAATCTTTCATTGGAACTCGTGAAACACACTCATTTGGAGTGCATCCTCTACTGGTGGGGCTGGTGGAAATGCTCGTCCAACGGGTAGTGGTGATGCTGGTACACAACCCGAAGGTGCTTACAGCATAAGAGGGCCTTGTACCAAGGTATCAACGCTTAGAGGGATTTCATCGCGTACTCCCTCAGAAAACCTAGGTGGATGTCTAAGCGGCGGCATACTGATAAGGAAAAGGAGCGCCATGGTCTTTAAGTTATACCTGGGGAGCTAACTCCAAAGAATTCAAAAGAATTTTTTTTAAAAACACACGCAATCAGTGTTTGCATTTGCTGAGTCAGAAATCAGAATTCAGGGTCCTAGTCTATGGATACGTCGGCCACTACACCAACACAAGACTCCCCGAACTAAAACCCACACTCAAAAAACATAACACCATTTCTCCACACAGAAAATATAAGAGTCCTTATTCTTCGGTAGAACCGAACCTTCCTCTGATATTACTTTGTCACAACCCATCCCCTGGGGCCCATGCTGTGACTACCCCAAACCCGCCTTCCATAGGCTAGGGGATGGAAACAACCACCGGAAGACATACTCCCTAAAATGGGAATGCATTGCCTTTAATCCTATACAAACACATGGTCCAAGAACACAACAAGAAGCAATTGTGAAGTAAAATGCTATATTAAAAGAGTGTTGAAATTAAAAGGGGCCAGAATACAAGCCCAATTGTAAAGGTACAAGTACAACTCAAAATACAATACAACTGAAAAGAAAAACGAAAACAGCTATTGGGTCATCCTATGAGGTTTCTACCTGAAGGGTAGGTACATATCGCCTATTCAGCACTGCATGTCTGTCCATCCCCTCCACATCACATCACACCGAATGGTCCAACTCCGTGCACTGTCCAGCCCTAGATCCCTTAGCTTTGATCAACGCAGTACGTTATCTACACTAGACATAACATATTGTGGGAAAATCACATGCAGGGGTGAGTATAAAAATACTCAGTAGGGACCCCAAGACCCCTGTATGTCTCCTAGAGTTCCACAATGGAAAAATTACAAAGCACAAAGCAATAGACATCAACTCTACTTAGGTATATTCCCATACACATACCTAAGTTATCAAGATAAAATTATCTCATACAAGAGGGAAAAATAACTCAAAGGTAACACCATGAAGGTATAAGTACCACAGAGGTAACACCATGAAGGTAGAAGTACAACACAAATAACACCCCGAAGGTAGAAGTACCACATAGGTAATACCATGAAGATAACACCATGAAGGTAACACCACGATGGTAGAAGTACCACATAGGTAACACCAAAAAGTTAGAAGTACCACACAGGTAAAACCACAAAAATAGAAATACCACACGGGTAACAACACAAAGATAAACCAATGAAGGTAACGCCACAAAGGTAGAAGTACCACACATGTAACACCATAAAGATAGAAGTACCACACAGGTATCACAATGAAAATAGAAGTACCAAACGGGTAACACCATGAAGGTAAAAGTTCCACAAAACATAACCTCAAACAAAATCACAATGTAAATACATCTCACAAAGAGTCTCAACTAAAACTAGGTTTTCAGTGAAGTATAGAAGTACATGTGATTATTTGTGAAGTTAGATCATGTTATTCTGTCAAGAGGCAATGCTTTTGACCATACAGAGTTTGAATCACACAGGATTGATAAGTACTAACCCCCGTAATGATCCACACATGATCTGCCCTACCCAAATTCAATAGGTAACTAACCCCCACTAACCCACACAGGATCTGACCAATACAGGATTGGTATGCGCTGACCCAGACAGGATTGCTGAGCGCTGACCCACATCGAATCTGACCCACAAAGGATCGGTATGCGCTGACCCACATAGGATCACTGAGCGCTAAACCACATAGGATATGACCCACATAGGACCGTTATGTGCTGATCCACATAGGATCACTGAGCACTAAACTCCACATGATCTGTCTTCAACCTCCACCTCACTTCCAGCCACTATATTCCTCGCACCTGGTGTTCTCAAGTTCCGTAGAATCTTCCCTCAATATATTTGTCGTACCTCAACCATCACTAAGCTCCAAAAATGAGCAACCTAAAGGACTGCCATATTGTAAGTGTTCAAATGCGATAGAAGGTGAGTTAATCAGATGCCCGGTCTATGAGTTATAAGCGTTCAAGCTACAGGGGCCCGGTTGGATTCAGTTTCAATCCAACCCGACCATACTCGAACCGTCTACCAAACTCATGTGGAGTAAACCAAAAATTAAGACTTGATCTAAGGATCCCAAATTCATAGACGGTTCATCAAATAGACATATGGTTCTTAAGATATGGCCCTTTTTGTGATTTTAGGCCCGAAGGGGACTGAGTCCGGTCCGACCCGGTCAGACTGACCCGTCCCGCAAGGGCGGACCATCTAGAAAAAAATAGTCCAAAAAGGGGTGTCTCGGCCCATGTGGGGTGATGGCTCGCTGGGGTAGTGAACTGGTCCGAGGGTGGTGGCCCACTCCGAGGGCGGTGACCTGGTCGATGGCGGTGGCCCTGTCGAGGGCAGTGGCCCGATCGGGGGAAACGACCAGGCTGAGGGCAGCAACCCACCTGAGGGTGGTGGCCTGGAGAGCGTGGTAGCTCGATCGATGCCTGACCGAGGGTGGCGGACCAAGCGAGGGCAGCTCCCCGGCCGAGGGCGGTGACCTGGTTCGGTCCGACGCGGGGGGGTGTAACTCCCCCAGTCTCTCAAATTCCTGAATGGCCCAAAGGTAGTTTGGTTGGAGAAGCGGCAGCGCTGCGAGTGCACCACTCGGTCGCTGTGGAACCCACCAGAGTTGGGTTCGACCTCCACCATGGATTCGTCCACGGCTTCTGTTCACCAGTGGTGTGGCGGTCGTGCCTCCTCCCTTCCGGAGGTCGACCGTCATGCAGGTCGCCTCCTCTATTCATCGTGACTAATACGCCACTACCCTCCTCTTACGATGCACATCGATGTGGTAACAATCTTCCAAGGTGGCACAAGGAAAGAAAGATAGCGGAGGGTTCAGTCTCGGTTCGTTTGGCCCATTCCCTCCATGTTAGGTCATAATATGGAGGATGTTAAGGGAATTAAATAAACAATTGAATTGAACACCTGATTAACCCTGCAAAGATACCACACATCAATCTTCCACAATGACAAATGAATCACGAGCCAACACGTTAGTCGGTTGACCCGTGTTTTCTGTGTAATTTCAAGAACATGGAAGAGGGAATCAAAAATTCTCAAAAGAAAATAACCCCTACCTGGAACGTCAGATAATCGTCCGCGCTTTCCGGTGGACCGTGTTCTTAGTTCCCATGATCAACTACCAAAGACACTACTCGCACATCAGCCATTGGTGGATCAGTGTCGTCTGTCACCTCCCACTGGGTCGACTTCGTCTTCTAAGGGACTGGTATCATGACCTTCCTTCAGTAATTCTCTTATTGGTGAAGCTCTCTGATACCCCTTACCTAACTCCCTATTTATAGGAGAGGGGGAGGTTAAGTAACGACTCGGGGAGTTAATGGGACTTATTAATTAGAAAGTTTCCCAATTTCCCACAATGTTGTTGTTATTCAGATTGGATGGTCTTTCCATTTATTGGCTTGACAGGTTGCCAGTCCCACCTTACTTCTTGTACATTGGAGGAATATTATACAAAATAAAATAATAAAGTTATTTAATTTATTCTATTAAAAAGTTCCAAAAAATATCTTTTTCTATAGAAATACTGAGGTCAAAGTGATGTATACCTTAAATAAATCTCTGTGTTGCTGATTCAACGGTGCCCTTGGATTTTAATCCGAGTAATGATTCAAAAGTTAGAAAATTCCGCTCACACGTTTACTGAACGTACACGAAGAAAAGTTCGGAAAACTAATAACAGTCACCCTAGACCTGCGCCGGTCGAGGTTTGGCTCTGCCTAAGTGAAACATGCCCCAAAAAACCCAACGGTACTCTCAGAATTTTAATCTGAGTTACCATTTAGATGTTAGGAATTTTTACAATAAAATATTTTTTCACTTACTTATTTTATTTATGGCCAAAAACTAACTTTCACTAGTGGCTCGCGCCGACAAAGGTTAGTATTTTCCTAAAGAAAACATACCCTAATGATTTTAGCGATGGTCTCAGATTTTTAATCCAAGTTATCATTTGTGAGTTATAAGCATTTGAAAAGGAAAATAACTTTATTTAATTATATTATTTACGGTTATGCCATTTTTGGGTTTTCTCACCAGAGGCCTGTGCCGAACAAACTTAAGTCGTAGCTAGGGTAAACGCGCCATCCTGAACGCAATGGTGGCCTCAAATTTCTGATCTGAGAAACCAGTTAAGAGATATTCCACTTTTTTCAGGAAAACCTCTTACGCGTGCTAACCAAAGCTTAAAAAAACTCGACAGATAATTCTGGGCACTCCAGGCATTGGAATTGCGCATCATCAGATTTTACAATCTCAAAATAATTTAATATAATAAAAATAAATTATACAAAATTTCTCAGACATTAGAAAGAATTTTATTATGAAGAAATTAATTGTAACATTGATGATGTAAGAAGAAGAAAAGAAAGATAAAGTTAAATATCACAAGATTATAAAAAGGGAGAATACTACAATCAAGGTGACATCTCAATAGCATAACTGAAAATTAAAAAATGAAATCAAAAGAGACAAAAATTCATATTCCTCAGACTCTGAAATGGAACTAAATCAGCTATCCAAAATTTTCAATAAATTATACAAGAAGAAAAGAGGATTCAGGAAATCCATTAAGAAGGATGAAATAGAAACCATAGAAGTAAGATACTATGAATGCAAAAGTATGATTCATATCAGACCTAATTTCCTCCAATTGAGATATGGAAGAAGAAGAACAAAAAAGAAATATCAGAATAAATATGATTATGAACTTAAAGAGAAGGGATCCATGAAAGTAACATGAAGTGTATCTGGCCTCTAGTAGCTCATCAAAATCTGATTCAAGAAAATAACTACAAAATATGAAGGAATATATGTGATCTGTGTCTAAGGAAGAAGAAGAGGTACAATCCTATTACTCTTCTACTTATGATTCTAATAGTTGTTCAAATAGTAAACTGGCTACTTACTGTTCAATGTTAGAAGAGAAATATTATTATTTAATAAATAAGCATAAATCATTAAAAAATATTCACAATGTTGTATTAGGTTAAGGAGACACAATACTAAAACAACATCAAGAACTAATTGAAAAATTCAATTCATATACATAAAATTATATTGATCATGAGAAAAGGATCAAAGAATAACAAGATGAAGATGAATCTTAAAAATTACAGAAATTACCTTAAATAATGGAGAAAAAAAATTCAAAATGTGATTCTTAGAAAGAATTTTATTAAAAGTAAAAATTTTGGGATAAGAAGAAATGGTAAAATGTTAAAATTATACAAAAATTATTTTGTGCCCAATTTACATAATGCCACCAATTATAATATTAAGAATAAAGGGTCACCACAAAAAAATTGTTATTTGATAAATTCTAAAATTTGTGGTATTGAAAATCCATTTATTTCCAAAAAATATATCTAAAAAAAGTAATCTAAATTCTAGAAAAATAAGAAAAATCTGGATTTCTAGATCACTACTTGCTGACACTGCTGGACCTAAGAAAATATGGGTACCAAAACAAAAAAAAATGTTTAAATGATTTTGTAAGAAACATTCCACATGAAAAAAATGATATATAGTATATGGATAATTCTTGTTCTAGACATATGAGTGGAGACTCATCAGATTTACATAAAATGAAAAAACTGGATGGAGTATTGGTCACTTTTTGTGATAATTTAAAAGGAAAGATTCTTGGAGTTGGAAATTTTGGAGATTTAAAGAATATATTAGTCAACAAAGTACTATATGTACAAGGGATAAAGCACAACCTGATAAGTATTTTTCAAATTTGTGATGATGGATTTTTTTTTGATTTCTCTAACAATTCATGCTCAATTTCCAAGATAAACTTCTTAAATTTAGAGCACAAAGAACTGACAATGTTATAACTTCTGATACAAATTTCTTATATAAAAAAATTAATTATTTAACTCCTAAGAAAAATGGGTCATAGATCTAGGATATGGTACATCGACATTGCAATATATATGATTTACATAAATTATCGATGAAATAATTAGTTTTTTAATTACCTTGTCTTAGATATTATAGTGACAGATTTTGTGATACATTCCAAATAGTAAAATAGTTAATATAATTATTTAAATCAATTAAAAAAATTGATACACCTACATATTATAACTTCTCCATATCGACTTGTTCATACCATCAATATTAGAATGTTTGGCTGGTAAATTATATGTCTATGTTTTAGTTGTTGGTTTTTAAATATTTACATGGGTTTATTTTCTAAAACTCAAAATTGAAGTATTGAATATTTTGGATTTTTTTTTTGAAAAATTATTCAAAATGAAAAATATTTTAAAATAATTTTATTTAGAAGTGATAATGGTAGAGAATTTGAGAATCCAGAAATTTATTATTTTTCTTAAATTTAGGTATTAAACACACCTTAACTACACCAAGAACACCTAAAAAATGGTATTATTGAAAGAAGAAATAGAACTACTAAAGAAATGGAAAGGACTATATTGAATAAATATTGTCTTCATACCTATTTATAGGAAGAAGATACAAGCACAACTTACTATATCATGAATAGAGTTTTAATAAGACCAGTTATTAAAAAGACTCCCTATGAACTTTGGAATAAGAGAAAACCTAATGTAAAGTACTTTAAATTATTTTTTATTCAAGGTTTATATCTTGAACACTAAGGATAACCTTGGTAAATTCCATCCAAAATCCAATGAAGTAATATTTTTTGGATATTCTTATTCTTCTAAATCATATAGAGTGATTAATAAAAATTCAAAGATGGTTAATGAATTAATTCTTTTAAAGATTGATGAAAATAGCCCTTTTAATAAAGAGAAAAATAAAATAGATGAAATTACTGACTTGTTTGACAACATGAGAATGGAAAACCCTAAAGATGATTTTGAAAGTGATATAAATGAAATTCAGTCTAGTTCAAAAGAACATGAAACTGAAGAACCTGAAAGTGTCTTACTTAGAAAATCTATAATCTTAAAAACCCATCCTTTAAAAATTGTTATTGGAGAACTATAAATAGAAATTAAAACTAGAAGAAATATGGGAAAGCTAGTTTAATTATATTTCTTTCTATCCTTGTTAGAACCTAAGTCTTTTAAAGAATATATAGATGATGAGAGTTGGTTGTTTTAAATTAAAGGAGAACTCAACCAATTTAAGATAAATAATGTTTGAGAATTAGTAGAGGGACCATCCAATTATCTAGTAATATGAACTAAACATATATTTATAAATAAAAAGGATGATCAATGGATAATAACCAGAAACAAAGCTAGATTAGTAGACAAAGGATATAATTAGGAATAAGGGATCAATAATGACGAATCCTATAAACATGTATCTAGATTAAAATCCATTAAAATCCATTTAGATTATGAATCTATTATGAATTTTAAATTATATCAGATGGATGTTAAATATTTCTTTTAAAGGGATATTTAATGGATGAAGTTCATATTGAAAAACCCCATAGTTTCGAAAAACCTAAAAAATATAAATTTTTTTAAACTTACTAACTTTCTTTATGGTCTTAAACATGCACCTACAAATTAGTATGAAATATTAACCACTATTTTGTTGAAAAAGTGACTTTATGTGTGATTATTAGATCCTAATATTTTTAAGAAAACTATTTTCTCTAATATTTTATTAGTACAAATTTATATTGATGATGTTATTTTTGGTTCAACAAATAAAAATATTTCTTATGATTTTTCAAATCTAATGAACAAATAATTTTAAATGAGTATGATGAGAGAATTAAATTTCTTTTTGGGATTTCATATTTATAAAGAGTTTTATTGAAATGTTTTAAATCAATGTAAATATATTATTGATTTATTAAAAAAAATTTTACTTGAAAACAATAAGACTTATACAACTCCTTTGTGTACCATTATGAAAATTGATTTGGATAAAGATGAGAATCTAGTTGAATACAAGATATATAGAGGTATGATTGGTAGTTTATTATATCTTACTTTTAGAAGACTATATATAATGTTTTCTATATTTTTATGTGCTATATTTTAATCAAATATGAATTAATACCATCTTAATTCAATTAGAATAAGTTTTAGATATTTTAAAGGATCTATTTTTCAATATATTATTTCTCCAAACCACCGATTTTAATTTAATTTTATATTCAAATGATGACTTTAGAGGATGAATATTAGATATAAAAAGAACCTCAAGATTCTATAACTTTTAGAGAAATATTTAGTATCATGGTCATTTAAGAAACAACATTCTGTTTCCTTATCAATAGTTGAGGTAGAATATGTATCTTTTGGAAGTTACTGTGAACAAGTGTTGTAGATGAAACACACTCTACTAGATTTTAGAATATATTTTAATAATAAACCTATTTTTTGTGATAATACATGTCCTATTAATATTTCCAAAAATACAATAAGTTACTCTAAGACTAATCATATTAATATAAGGAATAATTTTCTTAGATATCATGCTCTTAGAAAGTATATATCTTTATAATTTTTAAATACTGAATTTTAATTAGCATATTTTTTACTAATCCACTTACCACTATAAGTTTTGAGTTTATTAAGGGGGATTTAGGGATATTTAATTTGAAATAAATGTTTTTTTATTCTTGTTAATTTATCTTTCGAAATTTTTTTATTTATTATTAGTTATTTTATTTCATTAATTAAATTATTTGTTTCAACATTGATTTTAAACCTTGTCTTTTCAAAATTAAAATTTTTTATGATTACACCACGTCATTGGCATGTGAAACCAAAATTAAACCATTAGAAGACTCTTAATGTCTACTTACCTTTTGATTTTAAAACATTCAACTTCAAGATCCCTTAACATCCTTCCAAACCCAAGAATCTGAAAACCTTAAACCTTAAACATTCATATTATATGTAATAGTGAAGACATGGAAAACTGATGAAGGAAAACCAAATGATATGAAGCATCTGTGTGTCCCCTGCAAGAATAATCTTTAGGAAAAGGTCATTGATTTTCAATGGTTGTATCAGAGGATCCTTTTTCTCAAGAAAGATATTGAGTTTCATAGTTTGTAATTTATATTTAATGATGAAAATATAAAATTTCTTTTTAAGTTATAACTTAAATTGTTTTTCAGGGATGTTTAGTTTATATTTCGGGAAATAAAGGATATAATAAATTTGTGAAAAAATGATAAAGTTTTTCCAATCTCCTCAATATAAATTATTGAGATTTTAAAATTTCCACTTGAAGGAGTTTTTTATCTTGATTTTTGATCAATTGGAAATCAGAAACAAAAGTCAAAATATATTATTTTGTTTCTTTTTGGTTCAACCAATATAACAAAAATGGTTGTAAAGGATCTTGAGCCTGACGAGAAGGTACTAGTCTTGTTTATTTAGATAACCATACTTCCAAGGACTGCTGAATTAGAAAAGATCTTGTACCTAGACATGTATATCTTGTTTTTGTTTATCATTGAGATTATGTGAAATTTTCCAAAATATATGCCAAGAAATCTGAATCACTACTTCCATTCATGGGTGAGGATTTATTTTTATCACTATAATAATATTATTTCTTTACTTTTTTATAGGAAAAATATGATTCTCCAAGTGTATATTCATACTAGATGTCTCCACAAAAATATACTGAATGTTGGTACTCTAAGAAAATTTGGTTTCATTTGAAGTATAGTTGAAGTCAAACTACTACCTATTTGTGCAGATGAACAACAAGAATCTGGTCCTTTTACTCAAGGGGAGAAAGGAAATCTCATGTATTTAGGATGAATTCTCTTAAGAAATGTAGTAGTTATTGAATCCCTTATAAAATATTTTACTCAACCTATAAAAATAAAGCTCTTTTATGATACTACAGATAATGATGAGGAAGCCTTTGAAAAAGAATCCCACGATGAACTTTTAAAAAGGATAAAAATAAGAGCAGATCCTCGGAATGAGGATCCAGAGGGAGAAATACTTGGACCTAGTGATTAGACCCATTCAGTGAATTTTGGAGGAACAAATCATTCAGAGGAACAACTGGATGAAAATCATGTTCACGAACTACAAGTTCCTCTTCAATCAGATATTCAAATTTAAATTTCTGAAGGAGAGAAATTTCTGAAGTCAGTAACTGAAACCAATGAAATTATTAAGCTTTGGACTGTCTCTAATATTAGTCAATCTATGGAAAGAAATTTTAATGAATCTGGTGAAAGGACAAAAATTCCTGATGATATTTCTTTTTCACATGAATGGAATTTGAGTAAGTATTTAGTTATTCTAGAAGTTTTTACTCAGTAAAAGAATCCATATGAAGGAACATATGATTCTATAACAAACCAATTATAATACAAGGTCATCAAATTCAAAAAGGTACAAGAGGAGAACTACAGTATTTGACAAGAACTAGAATTGTCAAGAAACTACTTTGATGAATTGAGAAACTCATATATTCCAATATTGGAATTAAAATATGTTCAGCATCATCTATAAGATTTTAGAGAAAATTTTGTTTTGAGAAGAGATTTTGATGCTTTCAAGAGAGACGTTCTTGATCGGTTCCAAAAACTAAAATCATAATCTGTTTCTAAAACAAATATTGTAGATTTGAAATGGTATTTGGGTTGTCAATTAAAATATTTAAAAGGAAGTGTCAGTAAATCCATAGAGTTTATATCTGCACCACCAACTTCTCCAGAATTTATCAGATGATTTCAAGCAATCACATAAGTAATGGCTGATATGAATGAAAGACGTCAATCTAATCAGTGTAACGGTTCTCTATTTCATGCCCTATAGGAAAATAAAAAATATCTTTTTAATAAATTGACATCATGTGTACAAGGAATTATATTTCTGGTTAATAAGACTAGTGAAAATATTTTTAGGTTTCGACCAATAGAGGAAATTTTTCATGACTTTTTCATTATCACTCTGGTTGAAAATTTGAAAGTGAGTCAAGATTCCAAAATTTCTTCAAGATAGATGGGAAAAAAATATTTCAGGAAGGCTAAAATGTTAGATTTCAAAGATAAAATGAGTTTTTTAGGCTACTCATGCTTTTCTAGAACCAAGAAACCTCTCTAGATCTAACCTTTCTCCATCTCCAAGCCCTCTGGTTTAAATAATTTCCTCAATGAAAAAAACCTCTTGTGTATTTACAAATTCCTTTTAAATAAAAATTTAGCTAATTATTGATATTATCTGCATAATTTTTAGGATCTATTGTTTGTTCATCTCCACTATAATGACACTTTCCTATTTGTCTATATAGTATAATTTTACATTCATTTATAGTTATATGTTACATTAAATATGTTATTATCCTTTTTCCTATACTTTCTTTTTGAAATCACAAAAGAAGGAGAAAATGTAGGAAAACCCAACATTTTCAAATTACAGGTGTGTTTTTCTTTAATTGAAATAATAACGTGAAATCAGAATATTTTGAGCTAAATTAATATGTTGTTTAAACATGTGTTCAAATCCTATATTTTTTGTTAGTTATTTTATGGGTGTTATGACCAAAAAAAGGGGGAGATTATTGCACAAGTATTTCCTCAATAATAACCTATAAATATTATTGATTTTTATGCACAAAAATACCCCTGTTTTTTAAAAATGATATTACTTTAAGTTAATTTCATGAAACTAATATTTTTTATAATATTTATTCTATAATTATATTTATTACTTTAATCTTCAAGGAATATTTTTCAAATCATTCAAAACACATTTTTGTGTTTTCGGTAAACACAATTCATACCCTATATTAGTAAGAGTTACATAAAGAATGAACCCTACTTTCAGAACAGCGTGTATGGACCATATACCCTATATTGATAGAAATTATGGTTCATCAACCCTACGTAAGGAACCTTATGTTTGTTAGAAATTAAATTATGGTCAAGGAACCCCACATAAGTAAAGAACCATACATTTGTAAGAATGAAAAGTATGGTTAAAGAACCCTACGTAAGTATGGAACCCTGCATTTGAAGAGACAAATATATGGTACATCAACCCTACTTTTTTATTCAACCCTATGTTTAGTATTTTTCCACTTTACGAAGGAACCCTACAATTGACTATTCAATAGCAGAATTTTCAATTCATGATATTTTATGATATTATAGAAACAGTCTCAATGGGATTAAAGATTAATTCAAAAATATTTATGAACTAATTAAAAGGTTCATTATGATTGATTCAAAGAAGCATATTCAATAGATGGAATCACTCTTATTATTAAGGTAAGTGATGACTCTCCTGAATTTTTTATATTTGAATATTTGCGATTTTTCAGGTGATATTTTTGGATCTACTCAACTGAAAAAATATATTTTTGTACTATATATATGATTGGATTATTTTCATAAAAAATATAGTGATACAATATTATAGTTATATCAGTCTCAATATAAAAACTGAATGTATCTTTTTACAGATCCTCTAAAAAGAATGATATACTCTATTATTTATTAGAGGCAGTTACAATTTGAAAATTCTATATTTTTAAACTTATACTACAGTAACTACTACTAATTGCTTATTTATATTCATCATTTAAGATCATTTTTCAATAATTACTTATTCAAAGCTATTACTACTTGAAGATTACTATAAAAAAAGAAGATCTATCTTCCATTAGTTGTTACTTTTGAAACTATGAAGATCAACCCGTATCATCAATATATCAAGCTATTTTAATTTATTGAAGTTTTGAATGCTCATACTCAGTCATGGTGGAGTGTTAGATTATCAGTCCAAGCTATGGTTTTACCATTTACATATAAAATAACCCAAAGTATCTATTTATCCTTGTTGTAATGGTTTCAACTTCCTTCCCTCAGTGGTGGATTTGAAGGTCTTGTGATACGAGGACCTTTCAAGTGAAAATCAACAAGATCACAGAGTGAGCCTTAGTGGAGTGGACTAGGGGATCTTTGTTCCTGGAACCTCCATAAAATTTGTTGTATTATCTCTTTCTATTTATCAACTACACAAACTTATTATATAAAATAACACTTCTTATCTTCATATATCACAAAAATATTTAAAATCCATAATCTGTCAAATTTATTAAAAAGGCACAACTAATCCCCCGCTTGTGTATCTTTGTATTATTCTGACCTAAAAAATATTGGGGTTGTGGAATACATGAGTTCAGTTATCTAGGATAAACTAATTTTTTTTACACACCTAGAATTTATAGTTTATTTATTTACTTTAAAAACTAGGAATAACATTTTTACTTCAATACGTATATGCATACATGGAGTGCAAGTACTATAGAAGCATTATAAAAGTACTGTGGGAATTATGAGACTATACCACCAGTGACACTATTGTGGTGGTGGACACTGTATCATGAACTGTAGTAGTAGAATCACTATAGAATGTACTATAACATGCCGAGTACCATAGCATCACTATTCACTAGTGGGCCTTGGGGTTAAAAATATGGGCTTATGGGCCATGTAATGCGATTGCATGCCCACTGGTCCTACAATCCATGTAATGGGATTCATTCCCACTAGGCCTATGACCCATGTACTGAATAAATAAGATTGATTGGTGGGCTGGGTATGGCCTTCCTTTCCAACATGTGTGGGAGGGTGTATGCAATTTAATTTTTAAAAATATTACTACTTTTTATTGATTTATATATGGAAACTATATAATTTTTCATATATTTTGAATACATTTTATATAATTTCTTCTACATTCATAGGAATGAGTGTAATTTTTTTGAACCTTTAATAATAGTTATGTATAAAGGAAAAATGACATGAAAATGTAACAAATTATTTTAATAATACGAATAGAAAATAATTTGATAACTATAATATAAAAAATCACTAATATATAAACATTTTTAAATACATAAATATAGAAATAATGATATATTTTCATGACCACCTACATTAAAAGTTACCCCACCTAGACCGACAACGAAGTAAAAGATATAACGACCTCTCATGTCTAGACATCAGTAGGCCCTATGTTGGCAACTAACTCCCAGGGTTTAAAAATCACTCATATGGAAGGTATTACCTCCAATAATAATTTTTATCAAGATAGATAACCAATAACCACCAAGAAACTCCATCAAATGAATATAAAAGTAATAAAAAATACATCCCACAATGCTAGAACAATATAAAAAATAAAAAAAGATTCTCTATATAAATACCAAAATATAAATCCTATGACATCAACTCAACTGCCACATCCAAGCTAGTAAGGTCCATATCGGTCCTCAAATTCCCCTAAAAAACATATAAAATATCTTATAAATATGTACAGAAAGAACAACATGTATACTTAGTAGGATCACACCCAAGTATATCACGTACATGTGAAAAAAGCATACTAATTCACCAGTAAATAAACAACAGAACCAACAATCACTTAAACATTCCAAACATCTATTCCCAAGCCCCACCATGACACTCTCACCAAATAACTCATCTAAGTATAATAACATAGCATAAAAATAATACAAGTAAAGACACTCCTTTACTACTTTCCCACTAAATTAATGCTCTCACTCCCAAATGAAGAGTGTCTTATTCTCCCATCCCTTCTATGTCATTGCATCATCACATTTCCATCCATATTTGATGTTGGTTAAGAGGAATCCCTACCTATCCTACCTCCAATTGGGTTTATAATCCCACACTAGAATCTATCACTATCCCCATTGCATCCTCATCATAGTATCATCCACATAACTAATGTATTAGTGTATCATAAACACGAAATCCGTAAACCTTGTGTCCTCATCCTACCATGCATGATCCCCACCACATGTCGACCCCCCATAATCACTAGGAATATCCAACAACAGTCATCAAAACTATGAATATCTAATAGAAACCATCATTATCAAGTAACACGATGAACCATGTCATCATTTTCCCTACTGATGAAGTAATAGTAGGGAAGAGGGGGTATCTATCAATTGAATTCACCACTATCTTAGATATTAGGGAAAAGAATTGAAACCCAAAACACATGGGAGTTGGTAAGGTTATCCAACTCAGCTGGGGTACATACTGAAATAACAAGAAAATACAAGTGTAGATAGATAACACATAATCCAAACCTACAGGTTATAATAATTTCAATAACTTCACCCATTATACTATCATTACATCCCATGACATCTACTATTAACCACTCCCTCCACAATGCAACACACCATGAAAAAAAAACCACACACAAGCCATATTTCATCTTTCAGTCTCAAGAAAACAAATTTATAGATTTAATAATTATTAACCAACTTTATCTTATTTAACCATTTTATATTTAAATACAACCCATTCATTATCCATTCAATACATTACTTCATTTAAAACATAGTAATTTTCCCCCATGTTCATTGCCATGTCAACATTTCAAGTTCATTACATAGCTAATGGGAAACTACATTAATAATGCACACAGAAAATCCTCCTCTCAACATCGAACTCCAAATCACAACATAGGACAATACATCACCACAACAGAACCATATCACTATAATAATATCATGATAAAAACATCAGAAATCAATCATTGCACATTAGTCCTCATCACTTCCCATTCTAAAAAATATCCCCACTACCACTAAATTCCTCCTTGAACATAATCACCAGTAGAACTGATAAAATCCCCTTAATTTCCTATAATTCATGAAGGAGAACACAAAAATCACATCAACACATAGAAGAAAATTTCATATTCTATATATAAGACAGTTTCAGTTCAAGGTCTTTCATAAAATCACATCTTTTTTAGTGTGGGTATTATCACACAATTCATGATTTCCATGATAAACTGATTCTTTAACCATATTTAATTGATTTTGAATTTTCTATTCATGGCGAGATCAATCAAACAAAAAAATAGGGGTATCATAATTCATAGCTATCAAAACACAAACCTAGTTTCCAATAATATTTTTTAGAAATATAATCATGAAAGCATAATAATAATAAATTACAAAAAAAGTTAATAAATGTGATTATCCCCCACTCCCATCAATTTCAGTTAGACCAATTCATTATATTCATTAATAAAACCCTTACTATCTACCTATTGGATGTAAAACACATGCAATTACAACATACATACATTGAAAGGAAATAAATAGGATCCAATAATTTAATAAAGAATTTTTAATATTCTATCCAAGGAAATTATGAGGGAAGACACCTATAGGATCAAATATGCACAAGGGAACTGTGGATCAACCAGTATCACACCAGCGCCACATCAAAATTTCATCCCAAACATACCCCGATAAAAATTTCATGACTAATTAGGGATCCAAAAAGATTAATGGGAAGGAAATAAGGGGATAATGAGGAGAACACACCCCAAATTTACAAAAAAATCTTGAATCTAGGGAAAAAATATATGAAGATAGGGTTGGAAAGGCTCTTAAAAAATACTAGGGTTTTCCCAAAATATAGAGAGGAATGAAAGAAACTATGGGGGATATATAATTTATTCAGATAATGGAATTTATCACATTTATAGTGTAACATTTGGATTTACACCATGAATATTCACGATGGAAAAAACATTCTGGACATGTGATCCATTCATGTCATGATTGTCTCTAAGAAAAAATCCATTGACAATCTATCTAATTTCATAGAGACTCAAGTTGAATTCATTCACACCATAAATATTAATTTTACATCATGTATCACCTTGACCAGAACCCCACCGAATCTACCAAGAATCCCCCCCTTTAAACTCAATGACACGAATGAACTTTAGTCCTTGAAAATAAACCCCTTCACATCATGATCTATTTTTCACACCATGAACCAACCTTACAACATGATGTTTATATCCATACTCCATCAAACCTTCCATGGGACTCCTATAAACACATAAAACTCATAAACCAAAATAGTAATGGGATAAGAAGGAATGAAGTTTTAAATTTGATACCTCTAAAATGATTCTCATCCTCAAGAATAAAAAAACCCATAATAACAAAAAATAAGGGGTTTTAATGACCACCCTATGAGGTAACTCTCAAGGATCCCATTATAGTCAAAAAGGTACAAAAAACCAAACACACTAACAAAAGAGGAAAATAAAATATCATAAACTAGAAAAATTCAATCATTACATAATCATTGAAAACTAAAAAAAGAAACACTAGAAAAACTAGAGATATTAAGCTCGTATACATGTACCATGTTCCTATGTATTCTCTTCTAGGTTACCATGCCCCTACAACTGATGTACCTAGGGAATGGTTCATCTATAAAACACATCCTCTCAATGATCCTATATCTTTAATTATTTCTCAAAAAATGTCACATCATCCCCAATATCTAATTATCCCCATTCAATGACATGAGAGTGATCATGAATATATCAATGAGACTGGGACATGTGTAAGATGTCATGCATCATGTCCAGCCATGGTGGGAGTTCCAATCGATACACCACCTTTCCAAAACAGTCTCTTAGGAGATTTATATCAAATGAAACCAACCTAATACCAAAAACATCATCATGATAAAAAACTAAATCCTCCCACAAAACATATTCTAGAAACCCCCATGTCTACTAAAAATGTCTCTCAAATAGAGTTCCACCACCCAATGAAGCTTAAGTGGTAGCACCCTCTTCACTCATGACCAACTATACCCAACTAATATTTCCTCCATAACCATGTTTTTAATATAGACACACCTTGGTATAAAATATCTTTATCTTATTTAAAAATGTTCCTTCCATTCGAGAATATACATTATAGAAATTTTCGTAAAACATAAATACATAAATATCCAAACCGTTCAACATAATTTCAAGAAAAATGTAAATATAAAGTATAAGGTTTCAGTGAGATGAGTATAACTCAAACAAGACAACCAAAATCTACTAAATATCTACCAAATACTGTGAAACAAACTAAATATTTGGTGAATCATACTAATGGTTCCCCCATCCGAAAGTTTAAAATAGATCATCTCTCTAGAAAAATCACACATTGAAGCAGTCAACCCAAGAGTTCTAAGACACCCATAGCCTTAGAATACCACCTCACATTCATCCACCATGAATCTCAAGATATTCAACCCAGAGTATTCAAATCCACCTTTAGAAACTATTATAAGGGATTTTATCTAAAACCCTCATTTGATTGATCATGCATTTCACATGGGAAAGGAAATCTTTTTTGAATAATTCAAGAATAATTCCCCATTATAACTCTTATTGATAACTACACTTTATATTCCACCACCTTTGATCCACATTATGAAATAATATATCATCTGAAGAAACTGAAAATTTATTCATAGTCTTCACCAATGAAAAAAAAACCTCAACCCCCTCCAAAAAATCATTAACAGTGGGACTAGAAGACCCACCAAAGAACTCCAGTACTTCCTATCTCTAGAATATCAATAAATATATATATTAATAACTCTGTTTTTCTTTCAATGAACCAAATCATGTTTGTGTTTTGATTGTATGTCTTTAAATCAGGAACAAAAAGTTTAAAAAATAGCACAAAATCTCTACAATAAACACACAAGTAACATTAGTGCATTATAAGAAACACATTGATACATGCCTAATCTATCGAAAAACACACCAAAAAACTATATAAGTATCCGATTTCAGTAAAACTACACCCCCACACCATATCACATCATCCAAAAGCCACCCCTCTCCCACATAACCATTTTCAATACCATTTTAATATTTATATAGCCCATGCCAACAACTACCATAATAATCACACAACACTACATCAAGCATACAAATCAAGGGAACCTACCCACCACATCAAGATATTGTCATGTTTAGGTGGAATTGTATTTCCTATATGGTTTTAAATCATTTTATGAATATAACATATCTTAATAGGGATGGTGTTATCATTATATGTTTGAATACAAAACAAATTCCACCATTATAAAACCATTCACAATATACTAAAGAAGAAATATAGAGTAACCAATCAAATTTTTATAAAAAATCTGGTGTGGCATGAAAGTTTAGATTTAATATTAATATCAAATGATAATTTTTAAAATAAAATTATTCTTAAACCTGGAAATTGTACTTTTAAACAAATACACATGAAATGGTATTTATGAAACATCATATATCACCCAAATATTTTAATTTCACAAATAATTATCCATAACTACAAAATATAAAACAAGACTATCCATGTAAAAGTTATAAAATATTTTATCATGTAGGGGTAATACTTTATAATTTCAAAATAAAAAATTCCTTTAGGCCAAAAAATAAAACTGCACATGCTGTATCACTATATGTCATGCCTAACATTCTCAAACTAATCATTCTTCAGACATTTAAATAATTAGGAAAATATTCTTATACAATGAAATAAAGGAGACATTATTTTTCATCCACATTTAAATAAAACATGATCAATATACAACATGATTTTTTTATTTACAACATACAATACATGATATATACTCATGATTCAAATGCTATAAATTTTATAACATGTCATGTAAATGTTTTAAAATTTATAAATGGTCATAATAAAAAAAACTCATGGAAAGAAATATAATGAATGGTCATTTTAGAAGTATAAATTTTCATCAGTGTTGGAAAGAATAGGATAAATCATGTAAATAGTTTCAAATATAAACAGGTTACCATGAAGCATGCTTATCATTTTCTAGGAATTTAGAAAAAAATCAATGTTTAGCCTTATAATAAATTCTAAACGCATGAAATTTACATACCATGTGTAGAAAGGTAACACACAATAGGATATTCAAACTTTTATGTTCAATATATATATATATATAAACAATCTAGAATAATAATTACCTTAACCATTCTTAAAAGTTGAGATAAATTTATTTATTAAAAAACATCAAAATCATTAATATTTTTCAATAATTATGTATATATTTTTCCAAAATTATAAAAAAAGAAAAAAAATATTGGGTTAAAATAAATACCCAACAAAGGCTTAAAAGATATAAATAGTTTAATAATAAAAAACTATAATCCTGGAAAAAAGGAAGGATAATTTTATTCATGTAAATATTTTCAAATTTTAATGGAATTATCAATAATCATAATAGTAATTTTTTATGTGAATAAAAATTTAAATATCCAAAATTGAGTTTTATAATAATTCAATATCACAATCTTATGATACATCTTGAATGAGAAACATTTCATGGCATATCAACTAGCATGGGAACCAGAATACTCACAATAATGGTTTTAATGAAAAAATTTCACTATGTTATTATGAAGTCATATCAAGATAAAATGTCTTGTAAAGGTTTTCAAAATATATTTTCTACTCAAAAAAAGGTACACTAATAATGGTTGAGTAAAAATTTTAAACATTTAGAAAATAAGTTAACATATATGCATTTTAAAAATGGAAACAAAATTCAATTCATGAAGGATCATTCCATAACATGTAAGGGAATTACACATTTAAAGTGTCAAAAAAGACTGGACAAAAAATAATGTATATTAATCAGCATTTTAATCTTTATATTTTGGTTATATGACCATGTCAATGAATAATAATAGTTCATTAGAAACTACAATATAAGAACAGTTTAAAGAACACAATTTTTTTTAATATTTATTTAATTAAACAAATTTTTAATTCACATAACCACCTATTTCAATCACAAACATAAAAAATATGGATTCATGTCCATCACCTAGGTCTCAACCCTATAGTCAACACTAATTCACTTAGTCATTCAACAGGACCAGAGTCCTTATATTAGATTATGGGAAGCCCTAAAATCCCATGTCCTAGATGGTGTCCCTGGGCTATATCATGAACCAATATTCACTAACACCATTTCCATACCAACCCATGAATTACTCATAAGTTCCTAACCCTAAGATCCATCCCGTATCTCCACCTAAACCTCTAATAGAACTCTATCACAACACCACCCTCCAACTTAGGTGGGATGAAAATAGAAATTACATGAAAATACAAGAGTAGAAAGATATAACACGTGCACAATTCATGGATTTGAAATAAGATCAATAAAATCACCTATAATAGTATAATAAAATCCCATGAAATCTACTAACAATTTATTCCATTAACAATTAAACACACCATGAAAACAAACCACAAACAATCCATAATTAATCATTCATTATCCGGTTAACCAATTTCAAGATTTACTAATTATCCACAAACTTCCACATATTTATCCATTTCATTTAATATTTAAATCCATACCATTAATTATCTTTTCCATACATTAATTAATTTACCACACATTAATTCCATTCCATATTAATTACCATTTAAAAATTTCATTTTAATTCCATATATAGTAATCTGGTCTCATCATACATAGATATTATATAGTTTTTTTATGAATATTCATTTCATTAGACAAAGACATGCCTAAAGACAATAATAGTTTAGTGCCTTTAGAAACTTGGATACACAAAAAACGGTTCCATAGGTAAACTATATCACAACCCAATATGAACTTCACAACTATCACCCTTCTTAGACATAACATGCGTAATACATTTCTTTATAAAATAGAGAAAGGAAATATATGAATGTGTGAGATCAGATGGCCAGTAATGGTAAAAAGGGGATACATACAAGTATAACATGAATAGAAGGGTATACGAATTTGAGAACATCATTTTAAAACCATACCATTCATATCAGATATCATAATCTTGATTCAAGGAGTAATTATTGGAATTTCATAATACATGAATCATAAGGGAATCAAATAACATGAGCCATGGGAGAATAACATTGGAATAAGACATAGACATGTGGCATACACAAAGCATTGAAAATAATTTCTACATTAGTCAAGGATTACTTCCAAGTCTATCAGAGTGGAATGAGTTCACTCTATAAACCATCATAGTAGTCAAGGATTATTCCCAAGACTATCATTGGGAAAAAATTCCCTTATTGAACTAGGTTTACTCCCCATTTGAGTCCTATTTATAGCATGAGATTTAAATCATTATCCAATTCTATGGAAGGAGATATAGGCCCCACCCATCTCATAATTAAAACAATATTTATGTGTTCAAAAATATCATAAAACATTTTTCATATCATAAACCATGACATGAAATAGGTTTCATAAAAATTTCCTCATATCATAATATATAGAAAATATAAAAGTTTCATAATCATTTCATTATTTCATCACAGCATGACCCCTGAAAAAATAAGAGGGTTTTTTATGAATTTGATCATTGTATAAACCATGGAAGAGAAACATGATTTATAAACCTCATGACATAATTAACTTAAACAATTCTAAGAAATAATTAGAATTAAATCACTATATCATATCCCAAGTAAGTCAGAGGTAACATCAATGAATGTCATCTTAGATAGAAAATTATTTTTATCGATCATTTAAAACATTTTTTTTGAGGAAAATATCTTATTTGATTTAAAAAAAAACCATTTTTAAATCATTTGGATAATATTTTTATTAAAAAATAAAATTGAAATATTATAAAGGAATATTTAATGAAAATAATTTCCCTGATGATAAGAAGATCCGTTTATGCTGTACATGTTAAAAAATATTGCTTTCATATTTTTAATAACATACAAACATGAATATCTTGGAAAAGGACATGAAGATTTTTTTTTGTTTCAATTTAAAAAATGGGTTAAAATATCTTTTAAAAATCATAGGATTATAATAAACCATTTTCTATTTTTTAGGGAATATGGTTTTGGAAGAAAATAGATTTCTAAAAAAAAGAGAGAAATAATGTTAGATTTTATTAAATAAATTTTCTAAATTATTTTAAGTACCAAAGAGTGAACTTTTTTACTATTACTTGAAAATATCATGAATAAATAGTGGATAATAAAATTCCCGAGTTTCGTGAGATATGGATCCCAATATTTTATCATCAGAAAAATAATCCTAAAAAATATTGATAAGTGATGATATAGTAATTTAAAATCATTTCCACTTCTAGTAACATTGAATTATAAGCTGAATGAAGGAATAAAATTAAATGGAACTTAACATATATGAGGATAAATAAATTAATGATATTATATGTCAATGGGGCTGTATATTCATGCCATTAAAGAATATAGGTGCATAACATAATATACATCTAAAAGAAGGTAAATTGAGAAAAAATCTATTACCTTAAGTATTGAATTCCATCGTACCTGTTCAAGCCTCATGTATAAAAAATATAAGTTTATTATACATATATATTATAAAAATATTTGTATATTTAATACTATATATGATTTATTATGGCATTTTATTACCAGTTTATTAACAATTTCATGTCAATGTTATAATTCTGGTAAAAACTACATTGTTTTTTAAATATATTTTGATTTTTGATTTTTGTTTCTATTTTTTATTATTATATCATATTCTATAAAATTTTAATCATGATATAAATTTATAATATATTTATAATATATATATATTTAGATTAATCTCTAAAATTTAGTGATAGAAAATGAAGTACACCATCCATAGAGAAAATTTGTTGTACGTACTCATGAACATTGTTTCCATTTTAATTTTTTTATTTTAAGAAATAAAGGTAAGTGATATATTATAATTAAAGAATAAAATTTATTTTATATATAAAAATATTTTATTTAAACATATCCTTATTATCTTCAACGTAAAGAGTGAATCAATCACATCACTTCACATAGCGGTAGTCTGTCGTACACACAAGCAACATTTTCATATTCCCAAAATATGGAGAGTATGATGGTTTGTGTGATATAATAATTACATAAGTATAATAGTAACATAAATTAAATATATAAATAATAAATATATCATTATTTCCATCCTTTAGAAGGGGTAATGGAAAAATAGATGACATCTGTTTGCGAGGTGGTAGTCCGCCGTACACACGAACGAAGATTTCATGACATATTTGATGAAAGTGGGGATGGATATAAGAAATGTACATAACATAAAAAATATATGTGTTTGTAAGATACTGCAGATATTATATCAGAATGGTATAATAATTGAATTATTTTGAGGAAGAAATAAAACAAAAGCAGTTACTGATGAACGTTACCACTTCTTCAGGTATCCTCCTTAGATTTGCACATAAAATTCCTTGGTTGGACTTCTATCCCAAATAATGATTCTAGGATGAGATTAGAGAATTTTAGATTTGATTTTGGAAGGTATTTTCTGAACCAATAGGGTTTGAATGTGTCAATAAGAGAGGAGAGGGGGTAGCCTTTTATAAGCGAGGTGAGTGACACACTTATAATTTTTTGAAGAAATGAATTCCACCCAAGTTTTCTTCATATCACAAGGATATAATAACAAAAAATTCATTAAAATAGAAGTTATAAGGTCTAAATATTTCCATACAATGGGCTTTGTACAAGTTGTTTTTAACCATAATCTTTTTATTTTAGTCCCCGGTAAAATCATTTTTACCATAATCACAGAAAATATTTTTTAATTTTTTTACTGTTAATTTTTGTAAAATATTAAATTTTAATTATTAGATAATATAAATTATGATGATTAAAAATATTTAACAAAAATTTCCAAATTCAATTTATAAAAGTTGAAAATTTTAATTGAAAATTAAACCCGTAGATGTGATGAGAAAACATAGTTTTAAAGAAAAAATGTTCAAAAGTTTACAATTTTTTAATACCAAAATTAAAAATGAAATTTATTATAATTAACTAAGTAATATTAATGGATGTATAATTGAACTAAGTTTACATTATATATATTTTAAACGTAAATAAAATTTTCAATTAAAATTTAGTATTTTTCACTATTCATCAACAAATGAAACTTTAAAAAAAATTCCAAAAATGCACTTTAAGATAATTTTGACATAATGATTTAAAAAATTAAGTATATTCTAAGAAAATAATTTTCTAGAATTTTGAAAAGCTAATTTTATTAATGTTCAATAAAATAAATAAAAATCATTTTTTTGAGAAAGAAGTATTTCTAAAATATATAAAGAATTTAATGAAAATTATGTACTTTTTCAGCAGTATGTTTCCTTTATATAAACCCATTATAACTAATACTTAAAAATTATCCATTACTATTCCTATTACTATGGTTAATGACGAGGATATAATAATCATGTTCAAATAAATATAGTGATAGTATATCATAGTTTTGTAAAAACTCAGTGTCACAAGATAACTCGGTGTTATGTGTAGCACAAAACTAACATGGCGTGGTGTGTAAAACAATATATCAAAGAAATAAAATTTATTCAAAAATAATAATTGATATAATCTAGGGGTGTTATATTATATCCCCCTTAAAATAAATTTCTCCCATTAAATTCATTACTTTGATACAAAAAAATGAGGATACTTTTGGATCATCATATCCTCAAGTTCCCATATAGCTTCCTCTAATAGGTGGTTTTACCAAAAATATTTGACCAGGTGGGTGGTATTGTTTCATAGAAATTTCTTTGTACAATCTAGAATCTCTATAGGTTATACCTCATAAGGAAGATCTTTCTCCAGTGGTATGACCTATGAGTTTAGTACATGTGAAGGGTTGGTTATGTACATCCTTAGGATATCTACATGGAACACATCATGAACCTGATAGTGGCTTGGTGGAAGAACCAACCTATAGGCTACCATCCCAATATGATCAATAATTTCCTAGGTATTGATATACCTATGACTTAGTTTCCATTTCTTCGCAAATATTATAACCTTCCTCCATGGAGAAATAATTTGAAACCCATTTTCACCAATATGAAATTATAGACATCTCATGTGAATATCAATATACAATTTCTCTCTACTTTGAGCTACCATGATTTGTTTTTGAATGGATCTTACATTCTATGCTATTTTATTAGCTATCTCAAGTCCCAATAGATTTCATTCTCAAAATTCATTCCAGAAAATTAGATATCTTTATTTCTTTCTATAGAGGTATTCATATGGTTCCATCTTAATTATTGAGTAAATTATATTATTGTATGAAAACTATAAAAGAGGAAGGTTTTTATCCAAAAAACCTTTTAAATCCAAAGAAAAAGATCTCAACATATCCTATATGGTTTGAATTGTTCTCTCATACTTACCATCTGTTTGAGGATGAAATTAAGGGATGAAAATCAACTCTGTATCAAGACATTTATGAAGAATTTACAAGAAATTTGTGGTAAACCTTAGATCCCGACCAGACATAATGGAATGTGGTACTCCATGCAACCTTACCACTTCCTTAATGTAAATCTTGGAAAGATTATACAGATGTGATTATTATCTAATAGAGATGAAGTGTGTGGATTTTTTAGGCGATTGACTACAACCGAAATATAATTACCCCCTTCAGTCATTTCCGGGAGTCCACTAAAAAAAATATGTGGGGTTGTTTTCCCATTTCCTTTTCAGTATGGGTAATAGATGTAACATCCCCTTATAATTTTGTCTTTCTGTCTTAACTTGCTGACATAACAAGCATGGAGATACAAACAGTATGATATCTTTTTTAATTTCTCCCCACTAGAAACATTCTATCAAATATCTATAAATATTCATACGTCCACAATGGAAATAAAATGAATAAATATGAGATTCCTCTAACAAATCCTTCATTAAATCCATCATTCAAGGAACCCAAACATGATTCCAAAACCATATGATTTCATAATAATCAATGTCAATATCAAGATATTTTTGAACCTTCTTTTTCAGCTCTTTATATTCCTAATACCCCTCTTCAATATTTACAAGGATTTATGGCTTAACATTCAATTGAGAAAGATAAGATTTTACCCTTCCTTTTTTATTTCTAGATAATAACTTTTAAAATCCAAAAATATTGAATCTTTTGTAATCGTCATCATGGATAATCTATCATGATCCATTCGACTCAAATCATCAACCACCATGTTCTATTTCCTAGGGTGGTAATATATTGAGGAATAATAATCTTTAATCATCTATAATAATAATATTTGTAACATATTCAACTCTATGTGTGTGAATACATAATTTGTTCTTTTTTATTAGAATATATATCAAACATTTATCTATAATGATAATTCTTAAATATATTTAATGAATAAATTATTATAGTTAACTCTAAATCATGATTTGGGTAATTTTTTTCATGAATCTTTAATTCTCATGAGGCGTAATATATAACCATGAAATAATGTATAAGAACACATATCAATCCCCTGTTTTATTAATTAATATATATTACAATCCATTTTCACTATAGGTTAATTTAAGCACATGGATGCCGACAAATATTCTCTTCAGTTCCTTGAAAATTTCCTCATATTCATCTATCTAGAGGAAATTTTCTCCCTTTTGAGTTAACTTGGTTAGAGGATTAGACCGTTATGGTAAATTTCACAAAAATATCAAAAATATCTATTTAATCCGAGAAAACTATAGATCTCATTCACAATGGTTCGTTTAGTCCACATTCAGTAGCCACCATCTTTCTTGGATCTACTGATATACCCTCTCTTGAGATTATATGACCCAAAAATGAACCATTTTCATAAAAAATCACAATTTGTAAATTTTTAATATTGTTTCTCCTTCTTTAGGGTATTTAGTTAAATTATTAATTGATATTCATGCATTTACTTTCTCTTTCAATAGATAAGAATATCATATATAAAGACTATCACAAACTGATCAAGGTAATATCTAAAGACTCTATTCATTAAATCCATAAATATAACAAGTGAATTAGTAAGAATGAATGAAATCCATATATAGTAATAGTTTTCATACCTTGTATAGATTTTTTTCTTGGTTATATCCTACTTTCTTGACCCTTATTTAATAAGATCTATAATGAAGATCAATCTTGGAAAAGTATTGATCTCCTTAAAGTTGATCTAAAAAGTCATTAATATAGGGAAGATGATATTTTTTATTAATTGTGATCTTTTTTTTTCTCCCGATAATCAATAAAGAGATGCATTTATCCATATCAATTTTTAATAAAAATTATAGGTTCACCCCAAGGTGACACACTCACCCAAATGATTCCCTTATCAATGTTTTCCTAGAGTTGCTTATTTAATTCCTACAACTCACTTGGGGACATTCTATAGGGAGTCTTAGAAATTAGTTTAACACCGAGTTTGTGTTCTATTGAGAACTCAACTTCATAATTTGGTTTAAGGATAGGAAAATACTTTTGAAAGACATAAATAAATCCTACACAATATACATATAATTAACATCAGGTTTCTCCCCAACCATTTGAGATAAACACCCTTTTATAATGGGAATTAAGACCCATAAAATGAATGTTATTTTTATGGGAAGTTCGTAATTATCATCACATTGATATAATATTATAGGTTAGTTTGGAATATTAAATGTGACTTACATTCCTTGATAATTGATTTGGGAATTATGTATAGAAATTAAATCCATTACCCAGATAACATCAAATTAAATAAGAGAACTAATGAGAAGATTTAAGGAAGTACATTCCCACCAAAATCAAATAGAGAGGAATCCTAGACATGTGATGTTCTAATCATACCATCAGAGGTTTTCACTGATATTCTATACCTAATCATTTGGTTGGCATCTTTAAACGCTTATCAAATTCTTTAGATATGAAAAATGTTTAGATCCAGATTTATTAAGACATTAGCTATTCTAGAGTGGATGGTAAGGTACCATTCACTTCGTCATTGTCAAATCCCTAACCATAATGAATGATCTCATGATACTTCCCTTTTTCTATTTCTTTAAGATGTTTCTGACCTTGATCATCATCATTAACATTCATATTTGGGAATTGGTTAGTACAATGCTTGTAATCCTAAAATTTGAAACACTGGAGTGTGGGTGGAGAATTCGATGTAGATTTCTCTCTATTCGCATCTTTATCTCTCTTCTTCCCATCACGTAGGTAATTAGTTACCCAATGAAATTACCTTCCAAACATTAAACATTTACTAGTCCTCTTATTTAAATTTCTTCCATGCTTCTTCTTGCACTTCGGTCGTAAAGGAAATCTCATATTCTTCTCTTAATGGATCTTAGATTTTCCATTGAATTGCATTTTTCTATTCCAATCAAAACCCTGGAATTGATACATAACTCAAACCTCTATTTCCACCTTTATAGCACATAGAACAATCTCTTCATAGTTAATGAATAATATTGTGGATAACACCCTTAAAAGTTTTGGTTTCAATCCACTGAAGAATTGATCATTATTAATTTCAGGTTGGAGGATAATACCAGAAGCATACCTCACAAGCCTAGTAAAATTTTCCCCCTCAGTACCGACAAATTCATCATCATATTTTTTAGCATAGGTAACTCCTACATTATCATAAAAAGATCAAGAGGATATTACTTAGTGAAAAATATGTTCTTAAACTCCTCCATATCAATTGATTCAATTTCATCCTATTACCTTATATTATTGATAAGAGTACACTACTAATACACTGCACCTTTCAAACAATAGACAACCAAAATAAATTTTTCACGTTTTGAATACCTTAGAATGAAAAATATCTTTTCAATCTTCATGAACCATCATAGTGGGGTCGACAAAATGACTACCTCAAGCCTACCTCCAATAAGCCAGGGGCTGGTGACTACCACTGAGTAGGTATATCCCGCAAATGGGCGGCATTCTTCTAAAATACCTGTGCGCACACACAAATCTCCATGCCAAAAATTCTGAAATGTAAATACACTATGTAAATAAAGAATTCCGAACACTATATACCACAACCAGAGTACAATATTGAAAGTTTTGGAAAGTAAGCACGTCTGAAATAAATTCCACAAAAAAGTGTCCATAACCAAAAGTCCAACCTATAAGCAAAGAGGCACTAGGACTACTGTCAGAACTATAGAAACACACCTCATTTTTCTATCCTCACTAAGCACCACCAGGTCCTTGTTCACCTAGGATTCCATCAAAGGGTCGATCTTATGAATAGTACATGAGATGTGCACACAAAGACCGTGCATGGGTCAGTATAACAATACTCTGTGGGACACCATAAAACCATAATGGAAATACTATAAAGGAAATACAGAAAATGAAATACCACAAAGGAAATACAATTATAGAAATACCAAAAAGAAAATACCACAAAGAAAATAACCCAAAGGAAATACCACAAAAGAAATATCAATCATCTCCATATAGATATTTGTCGACATCACATATAAGAATAATATCCATATATACTCATGAGAAACACCACACCATCAGGCGGTCTTAACCAACTTCCAGCCAGATGATTATGATCAAAGCATGATCATTCTGGGATAACCCACTACTCGAGTGATGATATTGTTGGAGACACTCATGAAGAGGTCTAATTCATTTAGTCCCACCCAAAGAGAATTCATTGGTCAAGGAAGATTACAATACACAGAGAGGGGACCCTATTAAGAGAATACCACTAACCCAATAAAGATCAAACAAAAATGTAGGGGATCCTTCCCATAGAATACCACTTACCCTAGTGATGTGGCTTGAAACATAGGGGATAATTACTAGAGAATTCCACTTACCCTATTGATATGGACCACCATATGGAAGAACAATGACATACTATTGGAGGTCACATCAATTCCAAAAAAATACACTAGGGGTGATAGAGGATCTCTCTAGTCCCAAGGAGGGATACAATAACTATATCTGGGACTCGACCTCAATAGGGTTTTACAATCCAGGAATGTGGATGTAATTATGTACTAAAACCTTGAGAAAAATATCAATGTAATTCTCTCACCCTATACTGGACCATAATAAAAGTCACCAAATTATCTCAAAAGGGATGACTCATCATCAGGGTCCCAATGCCATAGACGACTTGACAAATAGATGTTCCTTTTAAAGGTTATGGAAATTTGATGTTTTAGAAGAAAGGGGGGGTCACTGGGTCGTGGACTGAAAACATGGTCGGCCCACTAACCATGGATGTTGACTGCCCAGTTTGGCCACCTTGTGGTTGACCGCATTGCGTAAAATCATGATCTTACTGTGATCAACTATGCCCCAAGCTTCTGCAGCCGCAGGACAACCGGAGCGACTGTGGCTCAGGGTTAACCATGGAATGGTCCTACACCAGTTTCCCTAAGTCTGACCCGGGTCAGAATTGGCCTGTTGTGTTAGACCCAAGCCACTGGGTCCCACCTGAACCACTAGGCCCTACCCGACCTATCTTCTTGGCCTGGCCCGCTAGCACGTGCACCTCTTAACCCGCTAGCACATGGACCGCCCAGTTCGCTAGCATGTGGAACACCCAGCCCAGCCCGTCTACTCTATGCGGTTTTTTGCGACGACCTCCATCACTCCATGAAGCTACCACACCATTCCATGTGGCCACTCCACACCATCCTTTTACCTCACTGCGTCTCATGGTCTCTGCCGTGATTTTTCTGTGTCCCAGCACCAGTCTCCACCACCTCCGCTTCAGTGATATGTCATTCTTCCTCTGATTACCGAATTTTAAAATTGTCAAAGATCCAAGTTACTCGGGCCTCGATCTACACAGATCTAGACCCTTTTGTTAGTATTCCTCAAATCTGGAGTTTTGATCGTGTTCAGAGCTACCCAAAAAGTAGAACTGTGGCCCCGAGGGTCCATTGAAAAATAAAGTGTATAAAAGTGGAGTGAAAATCACAATAACACCTTGAGTAATGAACCTCAGCCTTTGTTCATGTCACCCTCAATTAGATCATATTAGAATGGAAGAACGAAGTTCCAATTCAAGAAAAATCACCAAAAATAATACCTGAAATTTAAAACAATTTCACAATGATTGAAATTTGGATCAATCTATTTGTGGATTGACATTAATTCATTGTTAATGTCAAGAATAGGGAAAGATAAAAAAGAAATAACCACCCTAACTTGATTCAAATTAGTTGCTGTTGAAGGATTTTTGTATTTTCATCATCATCGGCAAGGTTCATTCTAATCATTTTCACATTGATCACTAATCCACGATCCTTCACAATTTTTCAATACTGCTCTTGGCCACATATTATAGGAATTACAGGGTTATGGAGATAACCCTGAATTTCTGAAAAAGTCCTATAAAAAAATGTCGCTACCTCAAATGGAATAATTTTTTATTAAATTATTTTATCCCTGTTATGGCCATGACATTTGTTTTTCACATTTGACCCACCCTAATTCATGTTAATTCATTAATAGGTTAAATATTCCATAATGAGATCAATGGTGTCCTCATATTTTTGATCTAGGTAGACATTTAAGTGTTATTCATCTTTCTTAGGAAAACTATTTGCACGTGCTATTAAAAATTTAATATTTCTCAAACAATTGTTTCAGGCACATTGGGCCTCAAAATCAAATGTCTTCTTAGCTCCTGGTCTCAAAATTAATCCATATAAATTCTAAAAATAATACATAAAAAATATGAGATGTTACATATTCCCAACCTTGGGGATTTATGCCCTCGAAAGCCAAAAAATGTCTACTCAAACAAATGAGGGTACTATGCACAAATTCTAAGCATACCATTCCCATGTTTTCTCCAAGAGATTCCCATGCTTCCACCAAACACACACCAAAGGAATTGAATTCCCATGATGTCTCATCTCCTAATTATCCTCAATCTCCATAGGGTACTTAGCAAAAGTCACTTCATCATCGATGTCCATATCTCCCATGTCGATGATGTGCAATGGGTTATGCATGTATTTCATCAACTATGGAACGTGGAAGATGTCATGTAAATGATCTAACTGTGGTGGTAGATTCATGTGGTACACCCCCTTTCCAACTCTATGAAATATCTGGAAAGGTATAATGATCCTCAGAGATACCTTACCACCCCATCCAAATATCTGTAATTCATGTTAAGGTGAGATCCGAAGATTCACATGGTCTCCTTACTCGAACTCCAGAGGCCTCCGCCGCCTATCAACATAGGACTTCTAATGGATATGTGTAGTCTTCATCTTCTCCTGGATGATCTACACCTTCTCTGTAATAGCTCACACTAACTATGGGCCCTTGATTGCTGACTCTCCTGGTTCAGTCCAGCAAAGTGGAGACCTTAAGGTTCTCCTGTATAAGGCCAATAATGGTTCCATACCAATTATGGAGTGATATATATTTTTGTATTAAAACTACAATAGTGGTAGGTGATCCTCCCAACTATGGCCAAAATCTAACATGAACGCCTGAAACATGTCCTCCCAAACCAAGATGGTCCGCTCAGTCTGGTCGTATGTCTATGGGTGAAACACTATACTCAAGAATAACTGGGTACAAAATGCCTCTTATAATTCCTTCCACAACCAGGATGTAAATTGGGAATCACAATTCAAAACAATCGTCTATAGAACTCCACTGAGTCAAAATATCTTTCACACGTAGGGGCATCCAATACTCTCTACTGAACTCTACTCTTGGATAGCTAGGATGTTTGATGACTTGGTGAGTCTGCCAATGACAATCCATATGTCAATGTGCCCACTATAAGTATCTGATAAACACATCAAGAAGTCAATTGATATCCCATCCCACTTCTTTTCCAACACATCAAGGGGTTGATCCATTCCCGTTGGAACCTGGTGCCCATCCATAACTTGCTAACAATTGAGGGATTGAGAGAAGAACTCTACAACTACATTCTTTATACAAGGCCACCAAAACTAATGTCATAGGTCCTATTACATCTTCTCGACACCTGGATATACATCCAATGGGGATGTATAGAACTCCCTCAAATCTAATCACACAATGCCACTGGTAAAACTATGCACCCTCTAAAAATAATGACATACTCCCCACATTTTAAATATCCATCATAAGTATTCCCTGTGGACAACTGAGCACGTAGGGTCTCATAGTCATTATCCCTAAGTTGTACCTCTCTAGATCAATGTAAGAGTGGATGAGTGACAACCATAGACTGGAGGTAAGCCTCTCCATTTACATACACAATGGATATCTACAATGAGGCCAACTACTACAATACCCTGTTCAAAAACTACAATATAGATCTCTTACTGAGAGAATCTACCACCACATTCCCTTTCCCATGAGTATAGAAAATCTTGATGTCATACTCTTATAGAAAATATACCCATCACCTCTATCTCATGTTTAGATCCTTTTGAGAGAAGATATACTTGAGACTCTTGTGATCAAAGAAGATAATAAATCGCTCACCCATTAGGTAGTGTCTCCACGTTTTCAATTCAAAGACCGTTGCCTCTAGATCAAGATCATAGCTCATGTAGTTATTATCATGTGGCCTCAACTGATGAGAACTATATGAAATCACCAATTTCCCCTATATCAAAAAACAACCAATCCTGGTCCCTGATTCATTATAGAACACCATGTACTTGACACCCACATCTAGAAACCTAAATATGGGAGCACTCTTCAACCTCTACCTCAGCTCCTAAATGTAATTCTAGCACTTCTCTATCCACATGAAAAGATGAATCTTTTGTGTCAAATATTTCAAGTGTGATTCCACTATGAAGAATTTGGGAAAAACCTATAATAGTACCCTACCAATCCTAGGAAACTCTGTACCTCAGTAACACTCTTAGGTGGCTCCCAAGCAAGGTCTTCCTCAACCTTCATTGGATCCACTACAACTCAGTCTATGAGATGATGCATCCCAGAAAATGGACCTCCAGAATCCATAACTGACACTTTAAGAGCTTACCATAATGATGGTTTTCTTAGAGTGTGTCTAGGACCATTCTCAAGTGTATCACGTGCTCCTCCATGGTTGATGAGTACACTAGGATGTCATCGATAAAGACCCCCACAAACCAGTCTAAAGCTAGAATATCTGGTTCATGAGTCCCATGAACACTCCTGGGAAATTAATCATGCCAAATAGTGTCAGCAAGTCCTTGTAGAGACCGTAATGAATCCTGAAGGCCATCTTTGGTTATCCTCATCCCACACTTTTAGCTAGTGATAATATGATTTTAGATCAATCTTTAAGAGCCTCTATTCCCATTTAAACGGATCAAAGAAGCAATAAATCCTTAGTATTGGATAAGTTTTCTTCATGGTCACATGGTTCAAGCACCTGTAATCCACACATAACCTGAAGATCTTGTATTCCTTCTTGGAAAACAAATCTGGGGATTCCCAGTGTGAAAAAATAGGTCTCATGAAGCCCTACCTCTTTAAGTCCTTTAACTGAACTATAATATCATGAATCTATACAGGAGCCATCCAATATTCTGATGTAGATATAAGTGTTGTCCTGGGTTGTAGATCAATAAATAATTCCATATCCCTGTGGGGAGGGAACATATTTGGGAAAGATTTCCTCATACACCGACACCACTATAGGAAATCGAGGACTCCTGTCATCCCGTACCCCAAGGGTGAGACTATCCAACTGATGAGTAATTAGATACACCCTCCAATGTGTAAGTCCATACAACAATATAAGCATTTATTTTTTCCAAAAAAGGAAAAACTAATTCCATCACTACAGACACACCACACTCTGTGCCTAAAATAGTCAATTTGATCATGAATTGTGGATAACCGGTCTACACGAAGAATGACATTGTAAGGCCTCGATGCCTCTACTAAGTTGTCTTAACAGAAACTCTCACCTCTCAAGAGTTAGATCACACAATCGGTACTAATGTGTGATAATCAAATCTCCTTCTATAGTTGTCTCCAAGTGTAAGGGTCAATTCAAAAGTTCAAATAGAATCTCTGAGTCCCAAACAATGCTCATGGTAAGAAAGTAATGACTATCACTTATGTCTATAAAAAGTGCAACTAAGGTGGAAAATACACATATCGTACCTCAAATAATCCATAGTCATATGAATCCATCGCTTGCAGCTGGCCTCATCCTTGACCACCATCTCCCTGATCCTGGCATAGACCACATGAGGGTGGTGGTGGTAATGGGTCGAACCTCTGACCACCTCCTACTACCCTACTTTCTCTTCTGCCATGTCTTCCCCATACAGACTACCCTACTCATGTCTCTGTCTCTACCTCAATAGTCCCTTGACCATATCCTGATCATCTATACGATGGGTCGGGATATCTCATTCCAGATGTCCCTGAACGCCAAATGTGTAACACCGCATATACCTGGGTTGATTCGAGCCACCTTGAGAGCCTCACAACACTGACCCTAAGTTTTGAGGTTGTCTCCTAAAGTTCTTGACATACTTGGGTCCCTACAACTACCATAGGTTGCCTACAACCAAGGTCTCAGCTCCTTGATGCCCACTTCAAGATCCCACTTCCGATGACTACTCTGCTAGAAAACTCTTCACTAGAAGGAATTTATCAAGTACCCCATCCTATGTAAAAATTATAAGGGATACCACTAATGCCCTGATGTGCCGACATAGGTGTTTCTCAATGGTCTAAGACCCAAAGAACTAATCTCACACCATATCCATGGAGTAGCGTGAAAGATCTATAAACTTCATAGAATACTTCACCATGATCATATTGCCCTCCTCCAAATGTATAATCCCTTATATGTGCACAAATCACAATGTGGACAGAAAGAAATCCTCCCTGAAGAGATGATCTATGTGCATATAGAAAAGAGTTGTCTCATCATGAGACTAGGTCACCAAGCTCCACCATTTCCCTATGGAGCCCTGAAGAAGATTCGTGGTGAGGACTGCCATCACATAGGTAGGAATCCTTACAAGGAATAAAACACGAGTGACTTCCTCTATACAATACTCATCCAACTAGGGTCTAGATCACCCTGAAACATGGGAGGTGGATTCCTCTAAAACTCATACAATTTACTCTGCCTATGTGTATCCTCAGCCAGTAGTGCTGGTAACAACTGCTACTCAACATGTGGTAGTATAACAGGTAAAATTCTCGAAGGTTACATCTCTAGAACATGCCCATGTATTGATGCCTCATCACTAAGAAGATCATCCTCATGATCATGTAGTGGTATCCTAGATGGATGTTTACATGGATTCATCCTGAAATAAAACAATATGTACCACGGTCAATAGAGTATATATGTAGAGCTAACTCAAGAAGGACATGGAAAACATAACCATTATTATATGATGCATGTACCATTGTTTTCCCTAAAACCAGTGGTTTCGTGTACTGAGTTGAAAAGAAGGTAACAAAGTACTGGTGTATGGTGCATCATTCACTGCACCAACACTAGAGTCCCTATCTTTAAATCCAAACTCGAAACATTTAACACTATCACCCCAATCCAACCTCACAAACTCCAAATCCTAATGTAGAACCAACCGCTCTAATACATCTATTTCACGGCCAATCCCAGAGGGGACCATGATGTGACTACTCCAAGAATACCCATAATTGGATAGGAGTTGGTGACTAGAACCGAGTAAGAATATCCCATAAATAGGAGGAATTAGCTTAAAGTATCTATATACACACACACACATATCCAATCCACAAATTCAAAAATATAAACACACTAAGAAAACGATGCCTTAAAACCACTATATCCCACAACCAGAGTACAACATTGAATGTACTGGAAAATTAGCAGGGCCAAATAAAATCCCACAAAAAGAGTCTATAACCAAAAGTCCAACCTGTAAGAAAAGATGTACTAGGACTGATTTTTGACCAACTAGAACACACATCAACTATCCGGTATCACTAAGCGCCACCTAGAATTGGTATACCTAGGACTTCATTAAAGGGTCAATAATTTTCTCAAGACATGACACATGTAGGAAGAGCCCATGTACGGGTGAGTATAACAATACTCAGTAGGACACCTTGAAACCATAAAGGAAAAACCACAAAGGGAATACCATAAAATAAATTACACAAAGTAAATAATAAAAAAGAAAATACCACCAAGTAAATACCTAACATCTCCATACAGTTATATGTCAAAAACACATTTAAAAAAAATACATAGATATACTCATGAGAAACACCATGCCATCAGGAAGTCTTAACCAACTGTTAGCCACTTGATTTTTCTCCAAGAATGCTCATTCTGGGAGAACCCACTCTTCAAGCCATGATACTGTTAGAGACACTCACAAAGATGTATAACTCATTTGGGCCATACCCAAAGAGAAAAAAGGGTCAAGGAATATTATGATACACAGAGAGGGGATCATACTTATAGAATACCACTAAGCCAATCTGGATTAACCCATAAAAATGGGATCATTCCTAGAGAATACCACTAACCCTACAAATACGACCCACTAGATAGAGGAAAAACACCCTACTATCATAGGTTATATCAATTAAAAAAACTCCAATGGGGCTTATAAAGTATCTCTTTAGTCCCATATATGGATACTATAACTCAATATAGGTCTCAACCTCTATAGGGACTAAAATCCTGTAATGTAGATGTAATTTTATACTGAATTTTTTATGAAAGTAACAAGGTAATGATCTCAAACTATACTAGTCCAAGAAAAAAAACTCACCACATTATTTTACAAGTATAGTCTCATCATCAGGGTCCCAAATCTGTAGACAGATCATCAAATAGTCATATTGTTTGAATGTTATGGCACTTTGAAGTTTCAGAAGAAAGGGGGGCCACTAGGTCATGGATCGACCACACAGTCTATCCACCCCGTGGATGACTGCGTTGTGGGGAAGCTGGAGTGACCATGGATCATGGTATAATTCCACGGTCAACTATGTCTTGGTCTTACTCTTGTCTCCATGGGTATGACCTGGATCTGACCCAGGTCTGACCCGGCCTGTTGGGCCAGGCCTAGCCCATCTGGCTGCCCCATCTTGCTAGCGCTCGTGTCACCCAGACCGCTAGATCATGTGCTTCCCATCCCATCCTTTCCACTCCACATGGTCTCCAACAATGACTGACACCGCTCCACATGACCACCCCTCCATTTCACGTGGTAGAACCACCACGTCATGCAACCACCTTGTCACATCCCTCAACCTCGTTGCGTCCTGCGGTTCTGCCGAGGTCTTCTACCACTGTCATCGATGCCAACATTGTCGCCGATGCCATCATCACGCGATCTCCTCTACCTCTTCTTCTATGATCCTATATTCTTCAAACAACACATGAATTTAGGAATGGTCATAGATCCGGGATCATTGTGTCCCGATCAACATAGATCCAGTCTCTATTTTCAGTTTTCCTCAAATATGAGCATATGATCGCATTCATAGCCCCTCGGAAAATCAAACCATGGACACATGGATCCAATTGTGAATACCATGAATAATTAGGGAGAGAAAAGCACAATAACCATGCGAGGAATGAAAATAATCTTTTGTTCATGTTAGCCTCAATTCATTCTCATTAGAATGGAAGAACAAAGTACCAATTCGATAGAATTACCCAAAAATAATCCCCGCAATTATAACCATCCACAATGATAACACTGAGAATCAATATATTTTTTGGATTGAACCACGTTCTTTGTGAAAATAAATAACATGGAAAGATCTAAAATAAATAACCACCCTACCTCGATTTGGATCAGTTGCTAATGAAGGATCATTACATCATATTTGTCTTCAGTGAAGTTCCATCGAATCGGCTACGCGTCGATCATCGATCTATTATCCATCACCATTTGTTGAGAGAGTTCTTCACCATTTCTCATAAGAATTATAGGGTTATGTTTATAACCCTTAATTTTTTAAAAAGTATTATAAAACAAATTAAATATCATTTCTTCAAATAAAATATTTTTTATTAAACTATTTTATCCACAATACGTTCCGTGAAAATTGTTTTTCATAGTTTGCCCACACCGACTAAAGTTAAGTTATGACTATGGTAAAGTATCCATTATAAGATCAACAGTTCCCTCAAATTTCTGATTCATGAACCTATATAATAGTATTTCTAATTTTTCTAGAAAACCATTTGCGCGTGCTATTAAAATATTAATATTTTTCAAGACATTGTTTACGGCACACCGAGGCTTAAAATAACACACCGTCTTAGTGCCTGGTCTCTAAATCAATCCATATAATTGTAAAAATAATACATGAAAAAATATGAGACATTAACTCAGTGGTGTTGATCCATTTTTCAGTAACTGGTGGATCAGAAGCCACATAAATGAATCTGGATTTTTTTCTCATGAAGGACTCAGAAAAATATAGTTCCCTTCTTTATTTTTTTGTATGACCAACATGAATCATTGCTTGAGAAATTTGTATAATAATAATAAAAATATTTTTCAATCAATATCCCATAACATTTATATTCTCATAAGGATAATCATTTCATTGTCTATCACACTCAGTATTTACATAGTTCCATAAGGCTCCAACCATTGACTAAAACAAAACATCATAGTGTTGGAAATAATAATCATGATTAGGTACCACATGAACATTGAAAAACCACTTATAAGATGTCTAAATCATTAAAAATTATTTATTGATCTATCAAAACCTTAGGTTTATCCTATTTAATTCATTGTAATAATTTATTCAAATCCTTAAGGATAGTTCATAAAGTGTTTATGAATTTCCAAACCATATCCACCAGGAGTGTCAAACTAGGTGTATATAAAGGCCCATCTTCACGCACCAATTGATGATAGAAACCATTTTAATGCGCAATTTTCAATGTCATTACCCATAGGTACCTCTTTTACAATCCATTTCAACATTTATTATCGATACATGTATGTAATTTCTTGGAAACCACTTACTCTATCATTTACCAAAAGACCAAGACAATATCCCATCGTTTAAATCATACTTATAATTATCCTTAGAAATGTCTTTTGGTATCTCACTGGGGTTTTATCATTTTAGTTTAAAAAGGTTAACTAAACCTATCCTATAATAAAAAATATATAAAACTAGCCTTATCTTACACAGATATTACATTATTTTGGATGTATATTCATTACATTAAACAAACATGCACCTGGGGACCATAATAGTTTAGTGTCTTTGAAAACATGGAAAGACAAACATCTGGTCCATAGGTAAACTAAATCATATCACACTATGATCTTCATACCTATCACCATTCCTATATATATCATACATAATACATTTCTTCATAAGATGGGTAAAGGAAACATAAGAATGGGTGAGCTCAAATGCCCATTAAGGGAAAAGAAATGAGATATGTAAGCATAACTTGAACATAAGGGCATGATTACATGACCATAACATTTGAAAAACATACAATTCTCATCAAATATCATAATATCGAGTAAAGGAATAAATATTTATAGTTAATAATACATGAATAAAAAGAGAATCAATAGAAATGATCCATGAGAACATAACATCCGAATAATTCAAATATTTTTTGCATATACATAATCATAGAAAATCATTTCTATATTAGTGAAGGCTCAATTCCAAGTCTATAATAGTGTAATGGGTTTACTCCCCAAAGAATCATAGGAGTCAAGGCTTATTACTATGACTATCATAGTGGAATTTGTCCCTTATCATACTAGTTTCACTCCACATTCTAGTCCCATCTATATCATGATATATAAACTTTACCCAATGCATTTGAATAAGATATAGGTCCCACCTGTATCATAATGAAATCAATATTTATGTGTGCCATAGGATCATAAAACATTCATCATATAATAACCCATGAAATTAAATGTGTTTTAAAAAAATATTATTATATCATAACCTATATAAAATTTTTAGGGTTTATAATAATTTCATCCTTTCATCATAGCATAACCCATGAAAAAAGAAGTGGATTTCATAAATTATTTTTCATGGTATAATATGTTGAAGAGAAATGGGTTTCATAAACATGATTACATAATAAACATAAACCATTATAAGCAAGAATAATAATTGCATCCTCGGATACTATCCCTTGTATGGAATATTTAAGATTAATAGATGTCATCTTATATGGGAAATTATTCAGATCGATCATTTAAAACATTTCTTGGGGAAAATATCATTTCGAATTTGAAAAAAACCTTCTTAAATTATAAAACATTTTAAAAATATTTTTATTGAACATAACATTGAAAAATTATAAAGAAATCTTCAATGAAAGTAATGGTCATTATGATGAGAAGTTTCAATCATTTTGTACACATTAAGGCAAGGATTGCTTTCAATTTTTTAGTAAAATAAAAATGGGAATTGTTTGGACAAAGACATGAAGATTCCATTCAATTTTTTTTTTCCAAAAAGTATAACATGGTTAATAATTTATTTTAAACATCATCGTATAATAAAAATATTGAAAACATTTTTAAGAAACATGATTTTAGAAGAAAATGGATTTTCGACTGAGGAGAGAAATAAATTCAGATTTTCTTAAAAACATTTTATCGATTATTTTAAGAAAAAAAGAGTTTCAAAATTATACTATTACTTGAAAATATCATTAATAACTAGAGTATAATATAATTTATGAGTTTATTTTGAGATATTTATAACAATATTTTATCATCGAAAATATAATTATAAACAATCCTGATAAACGATGAGATTGTAACATAAAATCATTACGACTTTGGTAACGTTGAATCGTAAGACTCATAAAGGAATAAAATAAAATGGGACTTAATATTTAACATTGATAAATAAATTAATGATATTATATGTAAAAGGTATATATATACAAATAGTTAAATAATATAGGCGTGTAACATAACATACGTCTTTGAGAAGGAAAATTGAGACAAAAATCCCTTACCATAAGTGTTGAATTCCATCATACACATTTAAACCTCATATATAATAAATATATGTTTATTATACACATATCAAAGAAAAATATTTATATATATCATACCATATATTATTTTATTATGACCTTTTATCACCCGTTTATTAATAATTCTATGTTAATGTTTTATTTTAGGTAATAATAGCTTTGTTTTTCAAATATGTTTTGATTTGTTATTTTTGTCCATATTAATTTGATCATGATTTCATCATATGAATAATTATATAAATTATATAAATATCTTATATATTTATTATATATGTATTTATATTAATCCATAAAATTTAGTGAAAGAAAATGAAATACACCATTCACGGAGACGGTACACCGTACGTACACATAAACGTAATTTCCATTTTCTTTTTGGATTGAAAGAAATAAATTTAAATGATATATTATCATTAAATAATCATTTTTATACCACATATATATCACATTTTTTATTAAACTTATCCTTATTATCTTTAATGTAAAGTGTTATTGAATCACATCACTTCATGAGGCTGTAGCCCACTGTACACATGAGGAACATTTTTGTATCCCCACAGTATAGAGAGTATGGAATTATATGTGATATAATATTTAAAAAGGTATAAAAATATCATAAATATTATACATAAATAATAAATCTATCATTATGTCTAGCCTAGAGATGTGGTATTGAAAAAATTAATGACATAGGTTCACGTAGCGGTAGTCCCCCGTACACATGAACAATTATTTAATAAACCATTTGATGGAAGTGGATATGGTTGTAGGAAATTACAATGACAAAAAAATAAGTATATGTATGAAAAGTTTTTTATATCATAATGTAATAATAATAATTTAAGGATGTAGAGGAATAAATAAAACAAAAAATCTCGTTGATGAACATTACCTCTTCTTCGGGTATCCTCTTTAGGTTTTCACCAAAAGTCTTCCTTGCCTGGATTTTTGACCAAAATAAGGATTCTAAGATGAGATAAGGGAAGTTCTTAAATTATTTGTTATTATTTACTGATCCAAAATAGTTTTTATGGTGGAAATAAGATAATATAAGGGGTCTCCTTTTAAAAGTGATGTGAATGGCACACTTGTAATTCTTTGAAGGAATGAATTCCACCCATGATTTTCATGTCACAAGGATTCAATAATGGAACATTATCAATACTATAAGAGATAAGGTCTATATGTGGCCATATATGAAGTTTCTGAACATAATTTGTGTTATTTTTAACCCTTATCTCTTTATTTTAACCCCTCGATAAACCCATTTTACGTTAACCATGATAAATAAATTTTATTATTTTTACTATTCATTTTGATATAAAATTAATTTGAAGCTATTATATAATAAATATTATGATAATTTAAAATATATAATTCATTTTTTCAAATACAATTCATATCAGTTGAAAATTTTAATTTAAAATTAACCGCATTGATGTGATAAAAATGCCGGATTTTAAAGAGAAAATGTTTAAAAGTTTACAATGTCTTTATATAAAAATTAAATATGAAATTGATTCCAATGACCTAAATTGGATTAATGCATGTATAATTAATATAATTTTATTTTAAAACTAATTTAAAATTTATTTTAACTTTATAAATAACTTAAACAAAATAAAAATTTCAATTAAAAATCTGTATTTTTAATTATTCATCAAAAGATGAAAATTATCAAAAAAATTCCCAGCAATTCACCATAATATAATTTCAAATTTATAATTTTAAAAAATATGTTTTTTTAAAAAATAGTGTTTTCTAAAGTGTGAAAAATTTATTGTATTAATGTTCAAAAAAACAAATAAAAAATTATCTTATGAGAAAATGGTATTTTCGAGACATATAAGGACTTTACTAAAAATTAATTACTTTTTTATAAATTTGTTTCCTTTATATAAAACCATTATAATTAGTATATAAAATTAGTTACTACTATTGGTATCTATAATTTTAATGTCTTGGTTATACTATTTTCATTTAAATAACTATATTAATATTATATCATGGTTTTGTTAAATATTAATGTTGCAAGCTAACCAAGTGTTCTATGTAAAAAAAGATTAACTTGGTGTTGTATGTAATGCAAGATATAAAATAAATTTAATTTATTTAAAAAATAACAATTCATAAAAACTTAGGGTGTTACACCACAACTTTTGGTAAACTACATCAATACCACCTACAACAACTCATCCTCCTTGCAACATCGATCACCACATCACAACATACACTATGCCATAAAAAACCATATCATTGTAATAAAAACATAATAATTGATCATTTCACATCATCCCTCATCACTTCCCATTCTCAAAAAAACATAACCTCACCACCACAATATTTCACCTAGAACCCAGTCACCACCATCCTTTGTAATATCCCCAAAATATCCCAAACATCACAAAAGATAACATAACAAGTACATAAACACATAAAGACAAATTTAAAATTCTATATCTTCTACAATTTTCTCTCTAGGGATTTCATAATGTCGCATATTCTTTACCATGGGTATTATCACACAATTCCATATTTCCACAGGGAACCAATTCATTAACCATATATAAGTCATTTTCATTTTTCATGCATAGTTATCTAAATAAATTAATAAAAAAGTGTCTCATAACTCAAAATAATCCAATTTAAGAAAAGGTTCCTCAAAAATTTTATTTTCATCAATAACAATAAGAAAATGTCATGATAATAAATTCCACAAAATTGATGTCACATGTGATTACTCTCCATTCCCACAAATGTCAGTTAGAACAATTTATATATTAATTTAGATAACCCTTAATAACCACCCATTGGATGTAAAAAGATTTCAATAACTATATATACACATAGAAAGGAAATAGTAAGGATCCCCTACATCAATCAAGCCTTTCAAATTCACTACACAAGACAACTAGGAGAGAATACACCCATTGGATTAAATTTACATAAGGGAAGTCAAGATCAACATATATCACACTAAAATACCATAAAAATCAAATCCTAAACATAACTCAATCAAAACAATTCCACCACCGAGGGTTCCTAAAATAATAATGGGAATGAAATAAGGGGATAAAGTGGAGAACACACCTTATATTTCTGAAATCCAATATATTGAATCCATAGACTAAATCTATTAAGGGAGGGATGGAAAGAGTCCAAACAATTCTTAGGTTTCATGAAAATACCAATAATAATTGAAAACATCAGAGTTGAACCATAATTTATATATAGGTTAGAATTTGACACATTCATTGAGGAACACACTAATACACACTATCAAAATTTATGATGTCAAAAAATATCAATCCATGAAATATATTTTGGAATTAAATTTCTCTAAGATAACATAATTTAAAAATATACAAAATTTCATAGATACTAAATATAAATTCATTAATTCCACGAATACATGATTCACATCATGAATCACCTTGACTCAAAAACCACTAAATCTTCCCAATATTCCTTAATTTTAAGATTACAGTTTTTTCTAGAGTCATCTTAGGTGCTTTTCTTGGTATTGTTTCTTGTTTTTATTAAAGTACCTTTGGGTTGGGGTATGACTTGGGGTGTGTTTGGTTGAGGTTTTTATGGAATTTCGGAAGACATGGGTTATGCACGGTTTGAAGATGGTTTGGCCAAATAGTGTGCTAGATAAGAGTGCATATAGTGTAGGTCGACATAGTTGGCGCACGATTTGCCTAACCGTTTTCCATCGAGCCGTGAAAGTAGTGGAATACTGCATAGTTGGGGCACAATTTGGCCTAACCATATAGAAACCGGGCGTGTAGGGTAGTTTATTCCCAAAATGCTTTTTAAAACCACCCAAACCATCAAAACCTCTCTAATTTCACCTAGCCATGGGATTGAAAATTTTTAGGTGTTCCCAAAACCTTTTGAAGGGATTCAATTGCGATCCAAACACCATTATTCAATATCGGAAGCTCAGAATGAAGATCCTCTCTCCTCCCAGTAACTGGATTTCATCACGATGATTCTCCTGTTCTTTCTCTTATCTTTTCTAGATCTTTTCATGGAAGATCTGTCCTATTTTCTTGGATCTAGTCCTATGAGTTTAGATCTAGATATAGGATTTTGGATCTAGATATATATTTTCACTATCTTGATATCTTTGATCTTAATTTTAGATTTAGATGTTTTGATTCGGAGCGTGAACGACAACCTTGTGCTTTTTAGATTTTGGAGATTTACATTGGGAAAACTTCCATCAATAAACTATGGTAGGTGGTCTAAATCAAACTCCCATAGTCATGATTTATGATATGTGAATGTGATTTTATGGTTTATTGTATTCCCTTGATAAATTATTTCCTAAATTGGAGTAATTAGAAAACTGGATTTGGATTGTGATTACATTGGGGATTAATTGAGAATTTAATCACAATCAAATGAAGGGGGTTTCCCAAATTGATATTTTGGAGATTTTTTATCGGTTGATATATTGTAATTGAGATATTGATTTGTTATGATAATATAATTAATTGGGGGAATTAATTATGAAATAATGATATTATCTATGTAAGATAATTAGTTGTGAGAATTAATTATGTTCCATGATGTTGACAGAAGATAATTAATTGAGAGAATTAAGTATGTGCCAAGGTTCATCAAATATAATTAATTCTGAGAATTAATTATGAAGATTTGAGAATTTATGTGGATAATTAATTGTGAAGAATTAATTATGGAATGAGAATTGTATTGATTGATTAATTAATTGATGAATTAGTTACTGGGTTATGTTCTTTATTAATGGTTGAATTAAATAATGGCATTTGAAATGTTTAAAAAATCATTGGATTAGTAAAGGAATAGTGTGGAAAATTCATGTGAATTAAAGAATGATTTAATGGAAGAGATTGTTTATGGTGATGGAAATGTTGTTCTAGACCAAATAGATTTTGGGACTTAGATGTGGTGTTCCTCCCTAATAGTAATCCAAGATTGAGATTATGGGGTGACAGGAATGAACACCTACACTAAATGAGAAAAAAAGTGCTAGGCATGATGACCTACACTCAACGAGATTTTGGTGCTAGGAATGATGACCTACAACAAATGAATGATAGTAATGATTGATGATTCAATTGAGATTTGTTGTGTAAGGAATGACGTCCAAAACCAATTGATTAATGATATTTAATGGTGATTCAAATGGGAAATTGGAATTAAAACCTGGCCCAATATGATTATTAAAGGCTAGATGACAATGTGATAACTATATAAATTATGCATTGTATTTATTACCTCATAAAAATGTATGCACTATATTTTGACTGAACTCATTTTAGACACCATTGGTGGTGGCCTACTGAGTCTCACTCACACCCTATTCGGGAATCTTGATCAACTCCTGAGTAGACATTTTTTATTGTAGGACAGAATAAGGGAAAGGCCCTGGGATAGGTTTCTATTTGGGATTGGAGCATGGGAGAGGGAATCCATACATTGTTCACGAATAATTTGGGAGTTGTTGTGTCTTAACATTCAGTTTCATTATAGACACTTGATATTTTCATTGTTATAGAATGATTTACCTTTCAGTTGATTATTGTATTTTCATGTTTTGGTTATCATATGACAACGATTTGTTGTGGTTATTTATATGATTCCACACTTGGTTATTGTTATTTTATTGTGTTGGTGTTTTATTCGGATAAAAGAGGGTATAGTCTCCTCAAGACTGACTTACCGGACCATCACTACTAGTTGAAACCCTCTGGAATACGGGGAGATGCGCTTGAGGGAATGTATCCAACCGGGTCAGGGAACAATTCAATGGCTCCGGGGTCAGGACATCACAAAGTGGTATCATAAGAGTTTTCTTTTCTTTCTTATTATTTTTATACTATTTTTGGAAAGTTAGATAGGAGACTCATAAGAGTCAAGGCTTGGTGATGATCTCGTGCACGGGTGTTGCAAACCCATGTATGGGGGAAAATTCGAGTACACAAAGTGGGATTGTTGTGATTTAGGTTTGTTGTTATAATTGGATATTATTTTACCTTCGTTGATGCACATGTGGTGTGATGTGATATTTGTTTTTAAAATTGTTGAATTTTTATTTGTGGTCTAAAGAGGCATGATACTTGAGTCTTCATGCATCATTCTAGGCTCTCAGGGTTGTTGTGACATGCATCATTCTAGGAACTCACGGAAAAATGGGTTATGGATAAGTTGTTGAGCTTGAACTATTTTCCTTGTTCTGAGATTGAAATAATGATGAAAAATAGGAATAAATGGGTGTCTAATGAGAAGATTTATTAATGAAATGGAAATGATTAATTAATTAATTTTTTAATTAATCAATTTGAGATAATGTGATTAATTAATGAGAATGTATGTAACCCATTTAACCAATACCTAGAAGTAGGATGGTTATGGGTAGTGAAAAGGCCTTGGTGTTGACTGTGTGGTGAGAAAAGGGGGTATTCTACACCATACAGTTTTGGAAGCTGGAGTTCTGCTAGTAGAGTTGATAGAGGATGTAGACGTGGTGGTTTAGAGGATGAGCGCCCATATCAGCATAGTGGTGCTACTCAGGGGAGTTAGACGACACCACAGGGAAGATGGGCTGGATAGTTACATGTAGTGAATCCTACACTTGTGGAGAGCGAGGATGGTCCATCGACTGTGTGAGGTACAATTCTATTTGCATCTACTTTATCTACTGCCTTGTTTGATATTGGTGCCTCTCATTCTTTTATATCTGCAAATCTTGTTAATGGATTGAGCCTAGTGGTGGATTATGTGAGCGGGGTGATGAATATAAATAAACCATTGTGAACATGGACTATAGATGTATGTTTATGAAAAAGATGTTCTCTATAGATCGAAGAGTACTGTTTTCATTGGGATATTTAAGTCCTTAATATAACAAGCTTTGGCCTAATTATGGATATGGACTGGTTAGTCGCATACCGACCCCACAAGGATTATTATGATAGGAGAGTGACCCTTGTATCTCCTAAAGGTGACCAGTATGTTCTTCATGGAGAATGGGATATCCACTTAGGCCAAGATGGGCCAATTACACAGAAACTGGGAGAGCTCACAGCCCAAGTTGCTAATCTTTCTCCGGATAATGGGAGTGGTGGGCCAAACATCCTTCCACCAGTAGTAGAACTGTTTTAGGATGTCTTTTGTGAAGAAAAATTAGGGTTTCCACTTCAGATATGTGTGGAATTCACTGTTGAGCTCATGCTGAGGGATGAGCCGGTATCTATTCCACCTTATAGTATGCCATCGACTGAGCTTCAAGAGCTCAAAATTAATTTGTAGGAGTTGGAGGATAAATGGTTTATCTGTTCGATTACATCGCCTTGGGGATCACCTATTTTGTTGGCAATGTAGTCCGATGAGAGTTTCTGACTATGTGTTGATTACTGAAAGTTGAATAAAATGACCATGAAAAACCGATATCCTCTTCCTTGTATTGATGATCTATTTGACCAGCTGAAGGGGTATTTTGTATTCTCATAGATCGATCTGAGATTAGGGTATCCTCAGGTGAGAGTTCAGACTTCTAATATACCAATAAATACTTTTAAGAGCAGCTGTGGTCTCTGAGTTTTCTGTAACGCCATTTGGGTTGACAAATTCTCTAACAGTGTTTATGGTGTTAATGGATATGATCTTTCATCTGTACTTAGATCAGTTTGTGGTGGTGTTTTTCAATGACATCTCGATGTACTATAAGACTCATGATGATCATGCCCAACATCTTGACATCGTCCTGGTTACATTGAAAGAGAATTTTCCATATGCCAAGATAACTAAATGTCATTTTTGTATTGAAAAGGTACACTTTTTTGGGGCACATCATCTTGGAAGAAGTTTTGGTAGTGGACCAAAAAAAGTGCAGGTGGTGATCTATTGGGAGCATCCCAAGTATGTTTTTTATATTCGATGATTTTTTGGATTAGCTAGTTATTACAGGAGGTTCATCCATGATTTTTCCAATTTGGCATCAATGATTATATATTTGAAAAATAAAGGGGTAATGTTTGATAGGACATGAGCATGCGAGAATGCTTTGCAGGATTTAAAGAAGCACTTGACATCAACCCCAATTTTGATCTTACCTGAGTTGGGTGAGCAGTACATGGTGTATTGTGACACTTCTGGGATCAGACTCAAAGTTGTGTTGATGTAAGGGGAATGGGTGATTGCTTATGGATATTGGCAGGTGAGGCCACATTAACTGAATAAACCTATGCATGACCTCGAGTTGGAAATAGTGGTTTATTCTCTTAAGTGTTGGTGACACTTTCTTTTGGGTAAAAATTTTACAGTTTTTATTGATCACAAAATCATGAAGTATATATTTTCACAACGCGACTTGAATCTTTTGCAGCGAAGATGGGTATAGTATATGCAATCCTTCGATTATGAACTGACATATACACCCAGAAAGGGGAATAGTGTGGTTGATTCCTTGATTAGGAAAACTAAGACTCAAAGGGTAGAAGAGTTGAGTGTAGAGTGGAAGATGATGACTTTGCTAGGGGAAAAGCATGTGGTAGTTCAGGAGAGTCAGGAGTGGATGACTCTGGATTCTATATCAGTGGAGTCTACGGTCTTGAGACTGATCAAATACATTCATTTTGAGGATCCAGAGTGTTTATTCTTATGGGAAAGCCTTGAAGGTGGGGATACGCCTTCATATTGGATAATAAACAAGGATGAGATCATTTATGTGAAAAAATGCGTTGTTGTGCCTACGAGTATGTGAGAGGAACACAAGAAATATTTTCATGCTTCAAGTTGGGTGACACATCTTGGGGTGAAAAAATTTACCGTGACCTAATGTGACAGTTTTGGTGGCCAGGAATGAAAAAGGAGATAATAGGGTTTGTAACAAGATGTTTTTCTTGTCAGTAGGTTAAGGAAAAGCACCAACGACCAAGAGGCCTATTCCGGTCGTTACCTATTCCATAATGGAAGTGGGATGATGTGACTATGGATTTTGTGGTAGGAAATCTAAAGACTCTTAGGAATAATAATTCTATTTTGGTCATTGTGGATTGACTAACAAAGTTAGAACATTTCTTGAATTTTAGGGAAACCTTTTCAGTAGAGCAGTTGGGAGAATTTTATGCGAGAGAGATAGTTCGTTTGTATGGGGTTCCATAGACTATAGTTTCAGATCATGATTCATGTTTTACTTCACGCTTTTGGTAGGACTTGTAAAAAGTTCTTGGTACACATGTTCTGTTAATTATGTTCTTACACCCACAGAAAGATGGGCAGTCAAAGAGTACCATTTAGGTGTTAGAGGATATGTTGTGATCTTGTGTGCTTGACTTTGGTGGTTATTGGGAGAAGCACTTGGATTTAGTGGAGTTCACTAATAATTTTTTTTGAAACAATACAGATAGACCATATGGGGAACATTATAGTAGACCATGTCGATCACCGCTATGTTGGTTAGAGGTTGGAGAGTCAGAGCTGTTGGGACTGAATCTCATTCAGGAGACATTGGAGCAGATGCAGTTGATTCAGAAATGTATGGATACAGCTCAGAGTAGAAAAAATTTGTATGATGATCTATAGAGTTGACCCCTATATTTTACATTGGGTGATTGTGGATTCCATCAGGTATCACCAAGATTAAGAAACCATAGGATATTGAGGTAGGGAAAGTTAGCGCCCAGGTTTGTGGCACCGTTTGAGGTGCTGGAGAGAATCGGGCCGGTGGCGTACCGATTATCACTTCCACATAAATTCAGAACTATGCATGATGTTTTCCATGTGTCACAAATATTGAGGTATCACCCAAACCCTTATCATGTGATTGATGTTGAAGAGGTTAACCTAGAGATAGATGCGTCCTTTGAGGAACATTTGATACGTGTGATGGTTTGTGGTGAGAAAGTGTTACGGGGAAATACCGTGTCGTTAGTTCATGTGTTAGGGAAACATGTAAGTGTTCAAGAGGAATCTTGTGAATGGGAAGAAGACATGAGGGCTCAATGTCCCAATATTTTTGGCTCGAAATCTTTGAGATGTTTGGGAGTGTTCCTTGAGTACATGCTGTCATAAGGTGGGGAGATTGTAAGATCCCGACCTTTTTGGGAGTCATCTCGGGTGCTTTTCTAGGTAATTTTCGTTTTTATCAATGTATCTTTGGGTTGAGGTATGACTTGGGGTGTGTTTGGGTGAGGGTTTTATGGAATTTGGGATGATATGGGTTGTGCATGGTTGGCACACATTTTGACCAAACCGTGAACAAGCTAACCATGCAGACAGTGGAGGTGAGCACGGTTGGCGTACAGTTTTCCTAACCATGCTCCATCGATCCATTCAGGCAGTGGAAGACAGCACAATTGCCACACGTTTTGGCCTAACCATGCAGAAACCATGCATGTAGAGTGGTTTATTCCAAGAATTGGTTCTAAAACCACAAAAGCCCCTGAAACCTCTCTAATTTGACCTAGGATTAGGCTTTACAATTTCTTGGTGTTCCCAAATCTTTCTTGAGGGATTCAAAGGTGATCTGAACACTGTTCTTCAAGATCGAATGCCTGGATTGAAGATCCTCTCTCCTCCTAGTAAATAGATTTCATCCCGATGCTTCTCCCATTCTTTATCTTATCTTTTCTAGATATTTTAGTCGAAGATCTCCCCCATTTTCTTGGATCTAAACCTATGAGGTGAGATCTATATCTAGGATTGTGGATCTAGATATATATTTTTAAGATATTGATATCTCTAATCTTAATTTTCAATTTAGGTATTTAGATATGGAGCTTGATCGATGAAGTTGTGCTACTAGGATTTTGGGGATTTCATTTGGGATAACATCCATCAATAAACCAAGGTAGCTGGTCTGAGTTGAACTCCCATAATCATGATTTATGATATGTGAATGTTAGTTTATGGTTTTCTATATTCATTTGATAAATTATTTCTTAAATTGGAGTAATTAGGAAACTAGAATTGGATTGTGATTACCTTGGGGATTAATTTATAATAGAATCATGGAACAAAAGAAGGTGGTATTCCAAATTGATACTTTGAAGATTTTTTATGGGTTGAGATATTGTAATTGAGATATTGATTTATTGTGTTAAGATAATTAATTGGGGGGAATTAATTATGAAATAATGATGTTTTCTATGTAAGATAATTAATTGTGATAATTAATTTTATGCCATGATATTGACCAAGGATAATTAATTGAGATAAATAATTATGTTCCATGGTGTGATCAAATATAATTAATTGTGAGAATTAATTATTACGAGGTGTGAATTGATATGAATAATTAATTATAAAAAATAATTATGGAATGAGGATTGTTTTGATTGATTAATTAATTGATGAATTAATTAATGGTTTATGTTCTTAGTTTATTATTGAATTAAATAAGGTAATTTGAAATGTTTATCTAATCATTGGATTAGTAAATGAATAATATGAAAAAATATTGTAAATTAAAGAATGATTAAATGGATGAGATTTTTGAAGTTTTAGACATGGAATTCTAAATCAATTCAAAGTTGGGACTTGGACATGGCGTTCCACCTGAATAGTTATACAAGCTTGAGATCATGGAGTGCTAGGCATGACAAGCTACACCAAATGAGAAAATAAGTGCTAGGTATGATGAACTACTCTTAACAAAATTTTGGTGCTAGGCATGATGAACTATGCCAAATGAATGATAACAATGAATGATGATTGAACTAAGATTTTGGGTTCTAGGAATGAAGAACTACACCAAATGATTAATGATATTGAATGATGATTCAAATGGGAAATATGAATTGAAACTCAGCCTACAATGATGATTAAAGGTTAGATGACATTGTGATAACTGTCTAAATTACGCTTTGTATTTATTGCTTCATAATACTTCATGCACTATCTTTTGACTAGAATCATTTTAGACACTATTGGTGGTGGACCACTGAGTTGTACTCACACCTTATTCAGGCCGCCTGATTGGAAACCTAGTAGACTCTGTTTTTGCAGTACAGGATAATGGAAAGGCTTTGGGATGGGTTTCTATTTGAGATTGGAGCATGGGAGAGTGAAACTAGATGTGGTTCGAGACCTGTTTGGGAGTTTTTGTGTCTTTATTTTCAATTTAATTGTAGACACTTGAAATATTATTTGTTATGTCATTGTTTATGTTTTATTTGTATATTTTATCTTTATGTTTTTGATATCATATAGAAAGGATTTGTTCTGGTTATTTATATGATTCCGCACTTTTTTATTTTTATTTTCTTCTGTTGGTGTTCTATTTTGATAAAAGAGGGTATGGTCTCCCCAAGACTAACTTTCCAAACCCTTAATGCTAGTCAGAACCCTCTAGCATACAGGGAGGCGTGTTTGAGGGCATGTGGATAACCATCTCGGGGCACCGTTCAGTGGCTCCCAGGTTATGACTTCACAATAATAAATAATCTAATCTACAAACAACCTTTAGGTTGTGAATCTAAACTCTTTAAACATATAAACTATCGTTCACACCAGAATCCATCAATACAACTATAATTCCTCCTTCAAACTCAATGAAGCCTACCAAGAATCTCCTCTGAACACCTCCATATATTAAAAAAATAGTTCAAGAAGCCATAAAATACTATGTATATAAACGATAAAAAATCTATATCATTATATTTATTCTTATGCTAACAAAAATACTTTAATATAGACACATTTTCCATGCTTACAGTTTTTTCTTATGGTTAAACTTATTCTTATAAAAATAATAAATGATACACATTTTTAAAATACTAATATATATATATATATCTTAATAAATACTAAATAATAAAATTTTTTACAGTTCTTCTACCTATGATTCAACTATTATGTATAAATATAATAATATTATAATATATATAGCCAAATAAGTACTTATTATTTTTCTTATGATATAAATAGTGAATATATACATATATATGATTATTAAAAAGATTATTATCATGTTAATCCTTATACATTTTCTGAAATAAATATACAGTTTGAAGTTGATAGTGCATATGTTTATACATATGATTAAACATATGTTGTAATACATACACATTATCAATTTAATAATGCTGTTGCCTATTGTAATGTATATAGTTATACTTTTACAAATACTGTAATATATATATATATAATTTCAAATATAATAATACAAAATTATATTAATATATAAATCCTAAAAAAGGCATTTTCTTTAGTTTATTCTGATAGAAAAACTACATTACTTACAGACATAATCTATTGCTTATGATTATTATTGCACTAATAATTAAAATGATACAAAAGTAAATACCCATTTTCAAGTTTCCACTATATATGATTATGATTATTCTTATTATTATTGATATACTATAATAAACACACATTTTTATGTTTACATTTCTTCTTACATCACTTCTTAAGCTTTTCTTTAGTATATACTACCTATAATTACATTACTATTTTTTATTCATATTACATTTTCAATTTAATAGTTTTGTATACTGATTATACAATTCAATAATTAATATTCAACCTATGTGTTACATTACATTACATTTTTCAATATTTTAAATCGTTATAAAATATCCAGTTTATGTATATATATATTTATTACGAAGTAAAAATCAATGAATTTTTTTCTTACAACATATTTTCTAATTGAATACGTGTTATTAAATTAATGTAATTATAGTTTTTTTAGGGTTTCAATTTCACTATGATATTTTTAATATATTTTTCATATCATTTCCCATTAGATTGTTCCTTCTTTGTCTTAATTTATCATTTTTAATTATTCAATTTTTCATCATATTATTCTTAATTTTAAAACTGTATTTATTTACACACATCGAAATGTGAGTTTATTTCATTTTTATTTAGATTTACTAATATATATTGAATTTCAAGGAACCTTACTATCTTAATATCAATGATTCTAATTGATTCTCTAATCCCACTGATTGTGGGATTGGTTTATTAATTAGAATATATAAAACTTGAATTTTATATTTTTATATAAAAACCTATTGTTTCTGATAATTGATTCTATTAAGGTATGATTTATATAACAAACTAAATCATTACTATTTATTAGATTGATATGAAATTTGATTTTTTTATCTAGGAGAATGATATGCTTCATGAATTGGGATCCAAATTGAAATTATGAGTGCATGTACATATATAGGATATGTATTTGTACATGGAACAAGTCCTACTTTGTAGACTAGGTTCATGGGTGAGTACTGGAGTAGGGTTGGGGTTACCCTTAATTTATTTTTCAATAGTAGGTAGGGAACCACGGCATAATGAAGGATGATGAGACATGGTGGATCAAAGTTAGGAAGGTAATATAACAATAGTGAAAGGATGTTTCATGGTGGTTCATGTAATAGAGACGCCACACTATAACCTAGGGGTAATTCTATTGAGGTACCTTGAGAATCTGAGCCATTGGGAACACCCACAATTTTGGTTTTTCCATAGAGTCTTGATGCACATCATTATTGGTGGATAGTGGTGGGAGTTATCATTACAACCTAGAGGGTATCACCTCAAGACAACCCCAAGTGATGGTGATTACACCATGAACCCTATATAAAAGGCATAAAGGTCCCTATGTCCCTATTTTAAGGTACTTATAGTAATTTTTTGGGGAATCCTATTTGAAACCCCATTTTGGGATCTCCAATTCCAAATACATGAGAGTAGGGAGGATATCCCTCTTTGCCTATTCCATTTTTTTGTTGGGTGCCGCAATGATCAAGTGTGTTTTGGATGGTTTTAAAGTGAATTCAATGTGATATACCTTACTTTCTCTCCCTTGTCCCTATTCTTTGTTTCCCTTTAATTTTTTGGTTCGTGCAGTTAGGGTTTCGAATAGAAAACTCACTAGATCATGTTTACATAATTACTCCTGATGGGGATTTAGTGTGTGGATTATAGAGGAGGTCCTAGGAGGAGGTATTCATTCTATCATTCATCCTTCCACTAGAATTATGTTTCCTCACAAAATTATTTATGGATTTTAAAAAATTTGGATTAAATTTACCATTGATTAGAGTGTATAATTTGGGGTTTTTGTGAGGATTATATCCAGGTGCATATTAGGAGTGTACCAAATCCCTTTTCTTGTGGTTTCAGCACTGTATGGTTTCCTTATGAGTGTGTCTTCGATTATTCCAATTTCATATTTTGGGGTTTTAATGATAAATTTATTAATTTTATGGTGTTTATTAGCGAGATAACGTTCATCAACCCATTGGAGGTTAGTATGATCTTGGAATGGATTTATGGATCACCGACTGAGATAGGTGGAATTTACGTTACTATTTCCCTTGATGATTTGGTTATTTCATGCTTGTGTTCCACCATTATTACTATTTTCTATATGTTCCATGAATTGTGTGATCTCACAATGGATTGGGATGGGATCACATTGGACTAAAATTTAACATAGACCGCATAGCATGTTAAGGTATTCGATAGTCAAACCTTGGTAAAATAGGTGTTGGTGGATCAATTTACGGATTTCTTAGTCTCATGGGTTGGATTTCAAGAAAAAGGTTTCCATTTTAAAACATGATTTTAAAATGGGGTTTAATTGAATGTGATTTTAAATAGAAATGATTAAAATTTAGAAAGGGGTTTTAGAATGGTATTTCAAAAAAAATTTGAGATTTCCTAAATGATGTTTTAAGCCAAAGTAATAGAGTGTATAAGATATCATGAGAAATCTTATCTAAATGGTGTAAAAGGGAGAATCTTAACTTGGGTTTTAAAGGAAATTTAGAATGTATTTCTTTGAGTTTTTTCCATTTAACATTTTTGGGGTAATTTACTTTTTTTCAAAATCATGAATGTCGAATGTGATACCTTTTAATATTTATAGATGTGTATATTGATGCATGATTATGCATATTATGTGTGTTGGATAATGATATTTCTTTCAGTATCAAAGTGGTGGGTTGGTCTCAATGGATGTGATAAGCCTTATAGAGGGATGAGATGGGTGTTGGATCATGATCAATATATGAGACTAGGTATTAGGTGACTAGCACCTTGAATATGATTAGGTGGGATTATAAGATAGGTTTAATTCCTTATTGTTGTTACTTGTATGTGTCGACTCTATGATATCTAACCATTATCATATGTAGATACTTATGGTTGAGTTGCTTTCCCTAATGAGATAAAGGTGAATGTGAATAAAAATTCTACCCTAAGTCAGAGGGTAAAATCCAAGTTGTTATGAGACATTTAGAAGAGTAAGAGGGCAGTTGATAAGATCTAGCGGCATGGACTTTTCCTAAGTGAGAGGCTACTGGAAAAGACTACACTGAGTGTGAGGGTGTTAATCTACATGTAATAATTGAACCCTATAATGAGGATCTGGTGGCGATTGATACTAGGTATGATATAGATAATGTTCATAAAAAGGCCTCACCATGGGTGAGAGAGTGTTGGATAGACTAACTTGAGAGAGAAGATGAGTCTAAGTCTTAGACATAGGACCCTACCCTACACCTTTAGTTAGTGTCCAGGACTTAGTGATACCCCTACCCTGCATCTTTGTGTGTGGGTTGAGGACTTGGTTAGAAACCCTGACCTAAATATTTATGAATGTGTTTTATAGTATTATAAGGTGAAACTCTTCCTTCAACCAATGATATGAAGTTTTTATGATAATTAATTTTCAGGACATGGTTAACACCCGATGAATTCACTTGTATTATTTTATGTGAATTATATGTTATGAATTTCGGTGGTTATGATAAATGATCACGAATTTAAATACTTATATATGTATTTCATGTACATACACTTGATCACCAAAACAATCAGTATTGTTGAGGCATTGGGGATTCTTACTGGGTTGTTGGACTTACCTAACACACACACATGGAATGTATTTCAATGTACGATACATGTTTATGTTTTATCTCAGAGAAATACTACTACTTAGAGATGGAAACATGGTATAGTTATATTAATATATAGAGGCTAAGGATTAAATAGGTTATATTATTTGATATAGACCAGAGGCTGGTGTAGTTTACTTTTAGTTTTGTTTAGTATGTGCACCGACTGGTGTGCCATTTACTCATACGATCCTTAGTTTATATGTTTATATTTTTCATAAGATCTATCATGTTTTGATGAATCATGTGGATAGTTATAGTAATTTTTTAGTTTGAAATATGGGGGACCTCTTGGATCCCTTTTATATCAATAATTATTATTAGCGATGTTTTTCATATTGACAAGTTATACCAAATTTTCATTAGATTTGAGCTTCACCCTTTGGCATTATTTTTTTGGGAATAGTCTCCCCAAAATTGTGTTAGGACATTTCCACTAATTGGAAGCCTCTAAAATATTGAGGGGTATGTACGTGGTTATGTGGAACCCTCTCTTATGTTCTGTTCGGGTGATCCGGGATTGGGAATTACAATGCCATCTTATTTTATATAAAAACTTTCCAAAATATCATTACAATTGTATTGATTATTTTCTTATCTTTCAAAACTTTTCCATTTTTACAATACCTTCAGTGGTGCTTCAAAATATATTTATCATAAGAACAATTTGGTATTTGTAATTAATTCTACTTACCTGAAGTGTGCAGTAACATATTTCGATAGAACATTCATATTTCGGAAGTACCATTGAATTTTTTTCATTTATGACATAATAAGTCTATTCCATAACCACATTATCATTTTTATATAATATTTACTCATAATGAACATACATTACATAAAAAATACATAACACAAAAAATGTAACTACTCTAGATACATGTCTCTTTTTAGAAGTAATAATGTCCAATTTCACTTGAATTCCACTAAAGAAACATTAGAATGTTTATAATTGTAGTAATTTCTCACCTTTTCATTTTATTCCCTTTCAAGGAATATTTTCTAATGGAAATTATCATTAAAGTGACTTCAGTAATAGATCATCATTTCTGGTTTACCCAATGATATATAAACATCTTTTGATAGACACACATATATTAATTTACAAGTTTTTTCACAAGTATACCAGTTATTCTAATATATATATTTCTATAAACAGTTGGAGTAAAATCAGTTCTTGAAGATATGGAATACATTGGTTAAAGTGTTATGGATTTTCCATGAAATAGGTTACAATTACAAGGTACCCATATCACCATTTCAATCCCTTTCTAACTTAGTATTTTTTCAAATTCCTTCCAACTTCTCTTTTACTACTTTAATCAGTATATAGTTGATTAAAATTAATTTTAAAACATAATGTATAGATTATATATATATATATATATATGTTTTGTACATATATGTTATATATATATATATATTTGATACATACAGATAGGTTCTAAATTCCGATATATATATTCTGAAAATACATTTTGATATGTATTCTTAATATATATTTAGATACATTAATACATACAAGCATATATATATATATTGAATGCAAATATTCTAATATATTTTTTAAATATGTTTTGATATATTTTTTAAATATATTTTGAATATATATTTTGATTTGTGTGTGTCTCTGTCCATATATATTTTCAGAATACATATATTCTGATATATATTTTGATATATATATATATATATTTATATATTTTCAGATAGATATTCACATATAATATATATTATGAAATATATACATACTTTTTCTATATATGTTCTGAATACATATATTCATATATATATATATATATATATTTATTTATATCGAGTTTTTATATTGATATTACTTTAAAATTAATTTCCTCATCTATTCTAAAATATTAATAAATATTTTTATATACATCTCCATAATGTTTTATCTATATGAATTTTTTTATTCTTATAAGAATATTACTTTTTCAAAAAATGGAATCCCCACGTGTTCCCTTTTCAAACGCTCCACACAAGGGAACCCCCTCCCCAAAAAATAGGTCACACTAGAGTGTTCCCTTTTTGGGAAGGAACCACTGCCAGCCTTATAAGCATATTAATTTAAACTCACATTATACTTTCTTCCCTGAAACATTGATATTATTATTCTTTTTAAAATATATATATTTTTTTATTTTATTTTAGTAGTTACTATGTCCCATGCAAATGCATGAGGGGGGATTTTGATTTTCTTTTAAAATTCAAAACAATAAACTAAATTGCAAAAAATGTTTTGTTGTACTTATATATTATGAGAATAAAACATGAAACAAGTAATTACTTATTAAATTATATTTATTATATATATATAACTATATTTTATATAATATATATAATTATAATTATAATTATAATAAATATAAATAAGTTTATAATTTATAAAAAATATTTTAAAAATCTAACATTTTAACTATCGTATAAGTAATTATATAATAAATAAAAATAAATACCTATATTTATATGCATATAAATATAAATTTAATTATAATTATGCTTAAAATATTATTACATTTATATTTTAGTTACACTTAAAATATAATAGATATAAAAAATATAATTATATTTATTATATAATTATATTTATAATAAATATAATTATATTTATATTAGATATAATATATATATATTTATATTTATAGAAACAATTATAAATATAGTTATATTTCTATTTAAATATTAAATATAACTATATTTATAATGGTAAATATAATAAATATATTTAAAACACTATAAATGTAACAATATAATTATCTAATTGATGTAATTATATAACTAATATAATAAATTCAATTAAATTAATAATAAATATAATATATTTCTAATAATTATATATATAATTAAATTTATATCATGTATAATTATATTTATTATAAATGTAGTTATATTATATAAAAAAATTTATTTGTTATATAATTAAATTTATAATGATTATAATTATATTAACATTAAATATAATAAAAATATACAGATATATATTGATAGATTTGTAGGGATCGAATAATACTTATTCAATGTGGTGGAAGATAATAGAAATTTCAAACCTAAGATCTTCATTCTATTTAAAACAGAAACTATGTATATAAAAATGAATAAATTGTACCTTTTACCAAAGATGATCGAGCCACCTTCTTCAATCACTATGGTTGATGAAGATCATCAAGGAACAACCAATAAACTATTCTTTCTGAGGTTTATCCACAAATTAACTGAATCACTCAGTGTTCAGGTAGGACCCTCCTTACAACCATGATATGCTAGTATATCTTAAGGAAAATGAATAAGGAGAAAGAGAGCATTAAGGAAAATCAAAATGTTGCATACTCTCTTAAAGAAACTCCAAATCAATGGATATGGCCAACTAATATAATCTTCAAAGACACCCGATCCTTTCATGGAATTTAATTTAATGTTACGTAACTTTTGATTAATTCCATCCATTTATAATTTCTATAAACATTCATGCATGCACTTAACATTTAAGTGTGTTTGATCTCTCATACATTTCATTTAATCAATGATAGTCATATATGAAATATTAGTGAATGTTAATACTTAATCTTTGAATTTTAATATTAATCATAGTGTGTTTTTATGAATCATACTATATAATTATACTCATAAAATATCTCTATGACATAGCTCCATCGAATGTTATGATTTACATGGCATTAGAATGATATATGCATATTCGAGCTGTACTATATGCCCTTATCAAGGCATTTGATATTCCTTGTTTCCCTTATGTCATACCATTTAACATATATATATTAAATAAAACAATATATCCAAAAAATCATATTCTTTATATTAGATTTAGGGAATATCTCCTTCCGTCTCCCACTTGACACCAAAACCACATAGACATTGTGTTATTTAACCATATATTATATCATATACAATTTATTATGAAACCATATCCAAAAATTCATTTGGATATCTAACAAAACAATTTTTTTAAATCAACCCTCAAATTCACTATGTATCACATCATATGTAACAATTTGTGAATATTAGACCAAAAATACTTTTATATAAACTTTAAATACTTTTAGGGTAACTATTTGAATGTTATAAAACTCAAATCCCATTCAGTTAACCATAAATTGTGACCCCATAGGCCTTCATAGCATTAAAAACTAATACGAATTCTCAAATTCATAAATTTAAGCTAGGTGAGACCTTATAAAAAAGCATCTGATGGGTTTTTAGGACCATTATATATTCAATGAAATAGAATAATCTAGAAATATTTCTAAATCTATCATCATAAAATGAACATATAGTTAAGAATATAAAATATAAATAAGCATATCTCACATATAGTGTGATCAAATTATAGAAAAACTGATGGGGGTACTCTTGATTGTGATCATCTGGAAACAACCAACAAAATCTCACCACCATGAAGATAACACCGACCACTAAGATCCCCATATTCCATGAGAGGAGCTTCGAACAACAAAGGTATGATAACACCTTCACCTCAATTATAAATAGAGAATCAATGTAGAATAGATTATTTAATATAGTTATACAATTCTACAAACACATCCACATCCCAATAGGAGAATCTATACCCATTATATAGGCCATATTAATTCAATAACGGTAGTCAAGGGTTGGATCCCATCTCCTGATAGACAACATTTGTTACCCATAATTCATGCTTGTTTGGATTTTATAATCATTTGAATATTCTAAATGGTTATTACAAGTTTGTTTAGCTATAAATGAATCTTTTTCATGATCTATAATCTAATGAAACCAAGAATGGGACATGGGTATCCAAAACCCATATATATACTACATGATATACATCATATGCATATTGTAGGTTAAATTTCAGGGGAAATCATACAATGTAATATTCATGTTTTATTATATATCAAACAATCTCCAACATTCACTAAATTCCCTTAAGGAATTTATACAAAACATAAAAAATCTTTTCAAATCCACCTAAAATCTTTTGGATACAATATATCAAACTCTCTTCAATATGGAATAAAAATATTACCCAAAATTTAATCCTTATTTCATGGTTTAACTGTGTTACCCTACATGCCACTATAGATTTGAAAAAAATATGGAATCCCAATTTCATAGATATAAGAAAGAAGCATAATTTAGTAAAATATAAGTGCTACTCAAGATATAAAGGGGTTTGATGTGATCTTGATAAAACATACTCATATCCTTATATGAACATTTCCACCATTATTCGAATCATATACATAATATATAAACCTATATAATACCTTTTTCCATGACATTGAGTGACCAATAGACATAAAACAAGTCAATAATATATAGAAAAACCTATACTTTCACAAATTTGAGAAATAAACTGACTAGTAGGAATGAATACATCATATTACATTCATTTGAGTAGTCATGCACATCAAATTTCACTCAAATAATAATGGATATGAATTTTGTTAGTATAATTATACAAAGGCCTCATATATCGTTTCTCACCAAATGAGTGAAAACATCTCATATTGGCTAAGATCCAATAGATGACATGACTAAAAACATACCCATACACACCCTATTTAGCTAAGCCTCAGGGTCTGTGTATGAAAGATATCAAAGTATATAGGTTATCATACTAGGTATCTCACAAACCATTGGTCATAGGGATTCAAAATAAGAATAAACCCCTAAGTATATCAATTACTAAATGAATATACATTGGAAAGTTAGTCCAGATAATAAGTCTTGACTTATTACAACAGGATTCCATTCTTTATAACACATACATCTTTTTATATTGAGTACAAGGTTTTACTCACATAAATCTTAACATATCCTCACAACCAATAATACTCTATGAGGATCATTGATTAGGGAAAATTAAATGTCATACTTTTTTGGGATAGTTATCAGTTCATATAACAAATTATATTTATCCCATGATAAAGTGGATATTTCATTTTGTACAAAATGTAAAATTTTATATTTTTTAACCCAATTAAGAATAATTAAAAAAACTATACATATTTACTTTTATAACATATCATATATGATATATCTTCCAATCATCCTTATTCATGCAACACTTTTAGGTATTTGTTAAACTCATTACATCCCAATGTAATTCATACTACATCTCTATATGAACACTTGATAAAACCCTCCAACTAAACTCTTTTGTGAGTAACATCTATAAAGAAAGATAGTTTGAAAAATGATGAATTTATAAATCACATTCTGAATTTTAAACTCCTTGAACATATTAATACTAATTAACACTGAAACGTAAAATGTTATGATGTTAATGGCTTATATTTTATACTTCAAAAATTTTATAAGTTTATCATTATCATTCTTGATGTCCTTTTAATCAAACATTTTTCCTTGAAATATTTTGGAAACAAATGTAACTATTTACATTAATCTTGTAAAAATTTACCTTAAAAATTTTATGATATAAAGTCAAATTTGCTTTTTTATTTTGACTAGTATTATATTTAATTCTTGGAAATTCCATCATATAGAAATAATACTCCTCCTTACTAATAATTACAAAATTTAATGACCTTGAATACTTACTAGAAGAATAATTATTAGTCTTTCTAACTAAATTTTCTTGTTCTAGTTTTAAATTATACCAACTTATACTATTGATACAGAACTAGAACCAAGACATATCATACAAAGTTTAATTATTAAAAAAATTTGATAAAATAGTGTAAAAATTTCTATAACTCATTCACATTATTAGAACATTTCTGACCAAATTGATTCTATAACTAGAATAATCCATAGAGTACACCTTTATTATCATAAAGTAATTTTCATACTTAATTATATTGAGTATATGAGGGGAGAGTGAAATAAATTTTTTTCATATTATATCTGATTTATTTTAAACCTTAGGTGAATCATTATATTCTTCTCATAAGAATCTAGATTCACCTATTGGAAAAACATAACATATCATTACTTCATAAGGAATTTTCTCTAACTGACATATTTTTATTGTCAATGTCTTTTCTCAAGTTACCATTCTTAAGAGTAGCTAACTTTAAGATTTTATTGTAAAGGATTGGTCTCAAAGTAATGTTAGATGATGATGATGCTATTATCTATCATTGTAGATCTTATCATATGAGTATCATGTTTTATAAACATTTAATAAATACATCCATTAAATTGGATTGAACTAAAATAATGAATCATTTTAAACTCATCACATCTATTAATATGATAACATCCATATTTCACCAAGTAATGATTCCAATTTAGTGGTCATATCACCAATTATCTATTGGTGAAGGAAATCATTCAAACCATATGGGATATTATTCTTGTATCGTTGAGGGTATAACACTTTGCATAAATTTATCACATTGATATAATCTAAACCCTCTTCCTATGGAATAATATCTCATAAGATTTCCAAACCAAGTGTAACCCATATATTACAATTGGATTTGATTACATAACTCTTAGGATTTTCTATCTTTACAATACATTACACATGATAATCCATGGGAACCAAAATTTATCATGAACCTACCTGGTTAGATGATTGAGGTTTTGATATGGGTTTACTCTAGAAGGAATTCAAAAATTATTATTATTATTAGGAATTTAATCTCTAATTATAATCTAATGTTATAACTATAAGAAAAAATGGAATCTAATAGTAGTTTCTTTGAATTACATGGGGGTTTAAAACAATACTATAAATACCAAACATTTTAGCAATTAAATTTCCCTTCTTATAATTATTTAATGTAGTAAAAAGCCTATATATCACATAGAGAAAACAATAAAAAATTATTCTCATAAATTAATAATGATCTATTAGTCAAAAAATTAACCTATAAGTAATAAAAATAATAGAGTAATAAAATAAATATAAAACAATAGAATAATAATAGCATAATTTGGATCTTCTTGATCCATTAGAATGGCCACACTCATTAACAAAGTTGTTGAAATAAAATATTTTGTTAATAAAATAATATTACTTTTGAAGATGAAATTATATGTATACTTGATAGAAAATATAATTATTAGAAGAATGAATGCAATAAGATGTATTTATAGGAAATATTGAACCCATATGACCATTATAAATCTGAACTTCGGAATAGTAATCTTACTATTGGTATAGTAACATTACCATTAGAATAGTAAACAAACCATTAGTAATATTAATATGACCTTTAGAATTGAAACCTCACACATGGAAATATAAAACGATATATTTGTATATTATAAAATAAAAATATTATATATATATATATATATCACAGTACAAGTGAATAAATGTTTAAGAAATGATAAATTTTGTGTTGGTATTTTTGTAAAATGTAACTATTTTATTTGTAATTTTATAATGAATATAATGATTTAAAGAAAATTTTATTTTCATAAAATAGATTCATAAAATAATAATATATTTTATTAAAATTATAAGTTAATTTTATGAGACCACAAGTAATTTTTTAAAGGGTCATAAAATCGATACTAATAATAAAATATGTATTTTTTGAATAAATGGGTATTTAATTTTAAAATTAAATTTTTCATATTCATAAAATTATTTTGATAAAATAGATTCTATTTTTGAAATGTACACATGAATAAATGGTTAAGAAATCTTGTTTTGTATTTTTTGTCAAATAGATGAATTTTGGGTGAATAGTAATATACTTTAATTTGCAGTATTTTACATTATAAGACAAATACATTGATTTTTGAGTTAGGGATGATTTAATGACCAATTATTTTCAACTCATCAACACTATTTACTATATATAGTCACAATAATAAATAATATTGATAATATTTATCCAAAACTAATAAAATAATGAATATATTAACTAAAAACACCCCTCTCCACCCCTTATAAATACCACCTTCACCACCCTTTCTCTTAACTCCCAATATGCATTAAATATTTAGAAATACATAACAAAACCTCTACTTAAACTCTCCCCATATCCAAGTGCTTATTGTCTCAAAAAATACCAATTTCAAGTTCCTTAAGGGGCCCTTTAAGGAGGTAATATTCAAGATGTTATATTCTCAAACTACCTCTTTTAATTTATCTTCTTCTTCTACATTATAATAAAGTAATTCATCCATAAAAGGATAATAAAAATAGTATAATTTATATATTATAATGTTATATTTAAAATTTAATATCTTCTATCTTTCTATTTTCTCATATCCTCTTTTTCAAGGAAATGAGACCACTGTCCAAATTATGGCAGTTAACCATCTTAGTGGATAAGTTTTTTTCCATTACCACCTTCAATGATGGTTAAAAACCTATTATTATGGTCAAATAGGATTGTGATAAAAATATTATAACTTATTTCGTATTCTATAAATAATATATATAATAAAAAAACAAAACTAGTTTGATATGGTTGGGAAACCCACCAAAATAAACTTACTATTTACCAATAATGTTTTATTAAATGATTCATCCACATGAAAGAAAATAAAAATGAAAATTATACCATTTAAATATTTTTAATTTCATGAATACCATTTAATTTCACTTATGTATTTTTATTTTTATATAAAAAGAGCTTATATAATTATGCATAAGTGAACTGACCATGAAACCATGAATCAAATTCTCCTGAAACAATGAAATTGAACCTTATACCTCATCTGAATTCCCATAAATGAAATTAATAAAATCACAATAAATCATATATATGTGAATGGGGTTTTTAATAAAAAATTAATGAATCTAATTTTATCATCCATGACATTAAGTGAAATTCCAGAATGCATTAATACATAAGGTAAGGGATCTCCCTGAACCTCCATATTTTCATTAGGTAACACATCATATCCCTTTGAATAAATTTATAACTACATTATTATATAATTATATAATATTTCATATATATATTTTTAAAAAATATATATCTATATGAATTCATCTTTATTTGATATGGGAAATACTTATTTTAGAAGGTTCTCTTCTCAATTCCTCTCGATAAGAAAACCTGATTATAGGGAACCTCTTTATTTCTAACCCATTTTAAAGTACAATCCATCAACGTCTTTAAGCCACCCATATTTTATAAAATCACTTATTTTATCATAAAAAACTATTTTTTTTAAATTTTTGGTTTTATGGAAATACTTATTCATTTTTTACTCTTTAAGGACACTTTAATATTTTCCCATAAACAAACCTAAAGTGGAACATTTCTAAAGTTACCTAATCAGTATTTATCATATATTCACTTCATTTGGACATAATTATTCATTATATATTATTATTATTTTAGTTTATTATTTTAAAATAATTATTTAGTCCCTTTCTTCATAGATAACATTATGATACAACCTTTGGTTATTTTCTATGACATGATTACGAAACCCATTTATTTCCATGGGTAACCCTTATGATTATTCCTTACGTTTGATTTATTTATGTAGAACACATATGAGTGTACATGTTATGATGGGTTATACTTGATATATCTCTAATTAATTGAGAAATTTGTTTGTCTCATGAAGCATTATGTATAGGATTAGGGCGCAAAACTTATACATTTTGTGACTCTGTCCACTATGTGATATCATATTGGCAGTTAGCCTATACTCCTATTTATGTCATTATATATGTTGCTTTGATATTTATATATTTCCCTTATCATATCATTATATGTTCTATATTTTTTCCTCTATATTATTTTATGATCCACTCCTTTTATGTTATCATGTTATGCGTTCTAACTTAGGTGTTATGCCTATCTTCTATGTTTATTCCCTTACTGGGATTTTTTTGTAATGACCCAAATTTTTTCAATGGAAATTACCTTCTAATATTTATGTCATAAAATAACATGAAATCACAATATAATGAACTACTAAGTGGCAAGAGACCTTTAAACAGAAGGTTGTCACTTATGTATTGGGAATTTTGAAAATCTGACATACAGAGTTTTATTCAAGATTTTTTTTGGAGTCTAATGAAACAAAAATAATTTTCAGTGAATAGTAACATACCCTTAGGAATAGTAACATACCCTTATGAATAGTAATATGACCCATATGAATATTAAATCATCCAAAATAAGAGTAACCTTACCCATTGATAATTAAATAAAATTTTGACATCTTAGAAAGTGACAATTTGACCTTAGTAAATGATTTAGTATTTTTTAAGTCATAAATAAATAATTATAATTAATTAATTAATTTAAAAGAAAATTAATTTCCATAAATTGTGTTCATAAATTACTGAATAAATGTCTTATAGTTTTTAGATAATTTTATAATACCCTACATAATTTTTGAAAGCACTATAAAATCTGTTTTAATTTTAAAAACTCTTTTTTAAGTAAATTATGATTTTAATTAAATATTAAATTAATCATATTTATCAAATTATTTTTGAAAAATGGACTTTATTTTTGGATTCTTCACGTAAAAAAATGGTTGGGGTAAATTTTTGATATTTTTTTTGAAATACTTGAATTTTTGATGAATAGTAGAATCTGATAATTCTCAATAAATACTAAATAATGGATTAATTGAGTCATCGATGATGCTCTGTTGATGTAAGCCCTCTTTTTTCAGGATCACATGATAAAATTACGATTCTTGGTCATCCAAGAATCAATATTCCTTGTCTTAGGGGAAATTAATAAACTAATGAATTTTATATTAAGGAAACCCCTCTCCCCTCCACTATAAAAGCCACCCTTCACACCCTCATTTCCTCACACCTCTCAAGCTCTAAAACTTCTCTAAAATCTGCCCAAACACCTTCCCTATCCCCTCCCCAACGTCCAAGAGAAGCTGGTCTCATCAAAAGACCAAGCTTATGCCCTTAAAGAGGTTCTCAAGAGAAGGATTCAAGAGGTAATTTCTCTCCCTCTTCTCCTTTAATTTCTCTTCAAGTTCAAGTTCATTTCTTGAAATCTCCCCACCTATCTTCATTTAAATTTTATTTTAACTCTAGTATTATACATATACTGTTACTTTAGGATTATAATGGGATATTATATTATCCAAACCCCTTTCCGTCTTCCTTTTATTTTATTAAAGAGAACGTTGTTCGTGAGGTGTTAATTTATCACCTTCAAGAACGACATGCTTTCTTCTTCAATTTCTACCGTAAGATCTGGTCATGAAACCATTTTTATTGTTGAACGAGAATATTTTATATGTATTATGTTATTTTTATAGTTTCGTAAAAAACCTTTGGTCATATATCTAAGTGATAAAATAAAACAAGTTCTTTATGATCGAAAAACCGTCCAAATTAACCCAAATAATCATCATTTAATTATTATCTAATGATTCATCCAAACAGATATAATTTGATTCATTATATATCATAAAAACTCATTTAATATCATTAATAAAATGAAATATCAGTTCTGGATTTTTACCAAAGTTCTACCCAAACATCAATTTAAGAATACAAGTGAACCACTCTAGAAAACCATAAAAACAAATATTCCCAAATAATATTTTTAAATGCTATAACTCATCCAAAGGCACTTAAATTCAATTAATGAAACCATAATGAACCATATTAATGTACACAAGGTTCTGGATTTCTAATGAATGAATATAATGTCATTATATAGGACATTAATGAGAAGGAACTGTTCAGATACATGGTAAGGGGAAATTCTCGAACCCAACTTTCATCCTTCGGGTTCTTCATCTTTTACTCAATTTTTGATATGGTTACTCCTATAAAATCATTTTTTCGTCATTTTATTTCCTTTTATGGGATATAAATGTTTTTCACTGGTATTTATGAAAAATCAAATGTTTTCCAAAAGAACTCTTCTTTCAAGAACACACCTTTTACTTCTCATTCAAGATTGACAGTTCTTGTATCAAGTATGGTGTTCCCTCTTTCTTTTGGGGATCCCAAATCTTTTGATTGTATTAATATGATATGAAACCAATTATTTTCCATGGGTTAGTTATGTTAATTTTTTATATATGTTCTATGTGGAAATCATGATAATGATAATGTTATGATGTGACGGGTGTGCCCAGAATTATATAGCGCAATATGAATGATTCAATGTGACGGGTGCGCCCCAAATTATATAGAGCTCCAATGCATATGGTAAAGTGATGAATCTCATGAGTAAATGTAAAATTGTTTGTGAAAAAGATTCTAGCATGGTTCAAAAGTATGTGTGGTGGTTTACCACTAAGACATGATGTTTTATTTTTATGCATTGCCACATTTCAAGTCTTATTTATGCTCCTCTCATGTTCATGATCTTTTGCCTATGTTATGATTATGCTCACCCCATGCTATATTGTTCTTATCTATCCTATTACTGGGCTTCTAGATCACCCCTTTTTATGTATATCCTCAGGTGGCTAGATGTACTAAGGAGATGACAAGTGCCAATAAGAAGCTAGAGACGAAGAAATTATATAAATGTTTATGCATGATGTTATATTTGTTATGTATGGTCGTAGTTTTCCCAAGACACTAAACCTTTGGATCCTATATGTGTAATACTATTATGTTGTTATCTTTGAAATTATGTAATAGTAATGTAAGAAAAGGCTCGGGTCGATATAGTTGGTATCATAGGCAAGGTTTAGTTAATTTGGGAATTAGGATTAGTGAACCCTAGAGAAAACCTATAGCATGACACCCAGTAAAAATATACACACCAGAATATTTACACAGGGATCCCATATGTTATTCTTTTAGTATAAATTAATCAAATGAATAATTTATGTATTCCTGGCTTGTTTACTTATGTTTTGTTCTAACCTTTTCTATTTTAGAAAAATGGTGGGAAACATGAGAAATTAGGCCAACAACTCGTGCGAGGGCCAATGCAACGATCTCCCAAAAAACATCCCAAATGATTTGGGAGGTGGAGTTCAAAACATCATGGCGATGCTTACCCAATTATCTCAGGTTATGAACAATAAGAATAATATTGGGGAATGTACTCCATCACCAAGGAGGGAGAAACTGGATATCGAATGTTTTATGCAGCAACGACCAACGACATTTAGTGGGTCTTCCGTTCCACTAGTTGCAGAATAGTGGGTAAACTCAAAGGATATGATCTTTTCTTTTCTTCACTGTTTTGAGACAGAGAAGGTGACTCAAGAAATTTATCATCTAGATGGAGAAGCTGATCAATGGTGGGCTTTGATTAAGAACATCATGCCAAGGGAGGAAATTGAAGAGATAGAATGGGAAGACTTTAAGATAATGTTCCTTAATAAGTATTTCCCACAAACTCTTCGTATGAAGATGGAGAGAGAATTCATATAGCTCAATAAAAAAGAAGGGGAATCTGTCAAAACCTATGAAGATAATTTAACATGGCTTGCAAGGTACACTTTGTTTGTTGTTATCACCAATGATAGAAAAATTGATTGATTCTTTAGTGGATTAAAACCTCACCTTCAAAAGGCTCTTTCAATTTGAGACTTTGGGAGTTATGAAGAAGTTGTTCGGTGTGATCTCAAATTGGAGATGGAGTATGGAGAATGGTTCCATGGCTATGGTGATAAGAAAAGAATGATGGAGTTTCAAGCTGGTGGATCTAATGATAAAGGTGGGAAGAAAAATCAACGACCCAAATGCCAAAAATGTGGGAAGTTTCTCAATGGGAACTATCTCAAAGGGAGGGGGAAATGCTTTAAGTGTGTGAAAGAAGGACACCATGCTCAAGAGTGTCGAAAAGACATGAAAAGGAAGGGTAATGTAGCTGATGAAAGGAGAGAGCCAATCATGGTTCAATTCTACAATTGTAGGGAGCTAGGGCACTATGCAGACCAGTACACCAAACCTCGAGTTCTCGAGGGTAATCAGCATCAACAGCCACCAAAGCCAAAGGATCAAGGGAAGGCTTATGCCCTCACTACTGCGGAGGTGGAGCGTGATAATGAAGTCATACAAGGTACACTTCCTATTCACTCAAGAATGGAAAAAGTCTTTTTTGGGTCTAGTTCTACGCATTCCTTTATATCTTGTAAGTTTTCTAGAAATATAGAATCGAAGCCCCGAAACCTTGAAGTAGAGATATATGTAAAACCACTAAGTTGTGAAATCATTTCAACCCAATTTCTTGACTCTTATCCTATTGGTGTATGTGGGAAAATTCTTATAGAAAATATTTTAATACTTTCCTTGGTAGAATTCGATGCTATAATAGGAATGGATTGGCTCTCGTTATATAGAGCGCATATCAACTGTCAGGAAAAGTAAATATCATTTCATATTCCGAACCATCCCATGCTCCTCTACAAATGCAAGGAAGATCATGAATCTCCTTTGAAAAATCCTCCAATGGTGCGGGTGTTGATTCCCAATGAATAAGCATACCTCTCCCAAATGGTTGAGTCGATGGAAAGTTCCAACCTTGAGGAAATTCCCATCGTGAGAGAATACAATGATGTATTTTTTGAAGAGTTACCCGGAATTCCCCCAGTTCGTGAGGTAGAGTTCTCAATTGAACTCATACCCGGAGCTACTCCTCTCTCAAAGTGCCCCTATAGGATGGATCCTATCAAACTGGTGGAGTTAAAGAAGCAACTTCAAGAGCATCGGGACAAAGGGTTCATACGCCCTAGTGCATCACCTTGGGGTGTGCCAGGGCTCTTTATGAAGAAGAAGGATGGAACAATGTGTCTGTGTATCAATTATCGAGAACTCAACAAGATCACCATAAAGAACAAGTATCCTCTCCCAAGGATTGATGACTTGTTCGACTAGTTAAGAGGATCTCAATACTTATCCAAGGTGGATCTTTGTTATGGATATCATCAGGTAAAGGTGAAGAAGGAAGATATTTAGAAGACCACCTTCTGAACAAGGTATGGGAACTGTGAGTTTTTGGTGATGCCTTTGGACTTACTAATTCCCCTATAATCTTCATGGATTTGATGAATAGAGTCTTTAGACATTACCTCGACAAATTTGTGGTTTTGTTTATCGATGATATCTCATCTACTCCAAGAGAAATGAGGAACATGAATAATATCTAAGACTTGTGTTGGAGACATTAAGAAAGGAGAAGTTTTACGCCATGTTTTGGAAGTGTTACTTTTGGATGAATCAAGTCACGTTCTTGGGACATGTGATCACAAGTGATGGAATTTATGTGGATCCTTCAATGACAGAGGCGATTGAGGAATGACCCAGGCCCTCTAGTGTCACAAAAATCTATAGTTTTCTTGGATTAGCTAGGTACTGCTGACGTTTTGTGAGAAACTTCTCACGATTGTCAAGACCGCTAATGAAGTTAACAAGGAAAGGGGTAAAGTATATCTTGATGAATGAATGTGAGGGAAGCTTCAAGGAGCTAAAGAGAAGGCTGATCACTGCACCTGTACTCACAGTACTGAAAAGTGGAGAACGTTTTGTGATATACAGTGATGCTTCAAATAAAGGATTGGGTTGTGTACTCATTCAAAATGAAAATGTTATAGCCTATGCCTCACGACAATTGAAGATCCATGAGCAGAACTACCCGACGCATGATCTCGAGCTGGAAGCCGTGATTTTAGCCTTGAAAATCTGGCGGCACTACCTTTATGGTGTGAAGTGTGACATATACACCGACCACAAGAGCCTAAAGTATATATTCACACAAAAGGAGCTCAACATGCGTCAAAGGAGGTGGTTAGAGCTAATCAAGGATTAATATTTCTCTATTAACTATCATCCTAGAAAGGTGAACAAGGTAGATGATGCTCTAAGCAGAAAAGAACCTGCTACTCTATCCATGTTGCGGATTGAGAAAGACCCTATCTTCTTGGATATGCAAAGAATGGATTTAAAAATCATAAGGGTAGGGGATACATCCTACCTTTCTCAAATGATTGTGCAACCATACATCCAAGAGAAGATAAAGGATGCACAAAGGGATGATATGGAGATACAAAAGAGAGTGAATGCAGTAATGGAAGGGAAACTGAAAGAGTTCCATATCGACGATGATGTTGTCATTTGGTTTGGAATGCAGCGTTGTGTGCCTTCATCACCTGGGATAAAGAAGGAGATATTGGACAATTCACATATCTCAACTTTCTCTATCCATCCTGGGAGTACCAGGATTTACCGTGATCTCTGAGAACACTTCTGGTGGGATAACATGAAGAAGGAGATTGCGGAATATATATCATGGTGCTTGGTATGTCAGCAAGTTAAAGCTGAGTGAAAAAATTCCAAAGGTATGATGCAACCATTGCCTATACCCATGTGGAAATGGGAAAAAAATACTATAGAAGTTTTCATGGGTCTCCCAAAGATGTAAAATAGAAATAATGCGATATAGGTTGTGGTTGACCGACTCATCAAGACTGTCCATTTTATCACTATTCGAGAAGATCTCTCGCTTGATCAACTTGCAAAGATACATGTGAAGGAAGTGGTGAGATTGAACGGTGTTCCACTATCGATTGTCTCTAACCGTGATCCAAGGTTCACATCAAAGTTCTGGAGGATCCTTCAACATTCTTTGAGTACTGAATTGAATTTCAGCACGACCTATCACCCCCAAACCAATGGCCAGTCTGAAAGGACTATTTAGACGCTTGAAGATATGCTAAGAGCCGACTCTCTGGAATTCAATGGTGGTTGGGATCAACATCTCTCATTAGTTGAGTTCTCATACAACAATAGCTTCCACTCAAGTATTCAGATGGCTCCGTATGAAGCTCTTTATGGGAAGTGATGTAGAACTCCAACCTGTTGGGATGAAGTTGGAGAAAGAAAGCTACTTGGACCCGATCTTGTTCAAGAGATGATAGAAAAGATTAATGTCATCCAGAAAAAAATCAAAGCTACTCAATGTCAGAAAAAAATCTATGCTGACAACCATCGACGGGACTTGGAGTTCGAAGTTGGAGATAAATTCTTCCTATGAATATCTCCATAGAAAAGAGTCATGCGATTTGGGAAGAAAGGGAAGCGAAGCCCAAGGTACATTGGCCCCTTCAAAATCCTTGACCGCATAGGAGCTGTGACCTATCGTCTTGCACTTCCACTGAATATGGCTCAAGTTCATGATGTGTTTCATGTATCACTATTGAGGAAGTTCATACCAAACCCCTCACATGTACCAAACTCAGAGGTTGTGCAGCTATAAGATGATCTCTCCTATGAGGAGCATCCAGTAAAGATTCTGGATCAGAGAGATAAGGTTCTACGCAACAAGACAACCCATCTTGTCATAGTGTTGTGGCGGAACCATAAGTTTGAAGAATGAAGTTGGGAACCAGAAGAGGCCATGAAGGAGAAACACCCTCACCTGTTTGTGTAAAGTGAAATTTCAGGGGAGGAATTTCTTAAGTGGGGAAGAATGTAACAACCCAATGTTTTTCAATGGAAATTATCTTCTTATAATTATGTCATAAAATAACATGAAATCACAACATAATGAACTACTAAGTTCCAAGTGACCTTTAAACATAAGTTTGTCACTTCTCTATTGGAAATTTTTAAAATATGACATACAAGGTTTTGTTCAAGATGTTTTTTGGAGTCTAATGAAACAAAAATAATTTTCGAAGAATAGTAACATACCCTTAGGAATTGTAAAATACCCTTATGAATAATAATATGATGCTTATGAATAGTAAATCATCCAACATAAGAGTAACCATACCCATGGATAATTAAATAAAATTTAGACATATTAGAAAGTGACTATTTGACCTTAGTAAACTTTTTTGTATTTTTTAAGTCATAAATAATTAATTTAAAAGACAATTTATTTTTCAAAAAATGTATTCATAAATTAATGAATCAATGTCTTATAGTTTTTAGATAATTTTATAAGACCCTACGTAATTTTTGAATGCACTATAAAATCAGTTTTTATTTTAAAAACTGTTTTTAAGTAAATTATGATTTTAATTAAATATTAAATTAATCATATTTATAAAATTATTTTTGAAAAATGAACTTTATTTTTCTATTCTACACATCAAATAATGGTTGTGCTAATGTTTTTAGATTTTTTTGAAATACTTGAATTTTTGATGAATAGTAGAATCCGATAATTCACAATAAATTCTAAATAATGGATTATTTGAGTCATCGATGATGCTATGATGATGTAAGCCCACTTGGTTCGGGATCACATGATAAAATTACTATTCTTGGTCATCCAATACTCACTATTCCATGTATTAGGGGAAATTAATAAACTAATGAATTTTATATTAAGGAAACCCCTCTCCCCTCCCCTATAAAAGACACCCTTCACACCCTCATTTTATCACACCTCTCAAGATCCAAAAATTCCCTAAACACTGCCCAAAAACCTTCCCTAGCCCCTCCCCCACGTCCAAGAGCAGCTGGTCTCATCAAAAGTCCAAGATTAGGCCCTTAAGGAGGTTCTCAAGAGAAGGATTCAAGAGGTAATTTCTCTCCCTCTTCTCCTTTAATTTCCTTTCAAGTTCAAGTTCATTTCTTGATATCTCCCCACCTATCTTCATCTGAATTTTATTTTAACTCCATTATTATAAATATAATGTTATTTTATGATTCTAATGGGATATTATATCATCCAAACCCCTTTCCCTCTTCCTTTTATTTTATTAAAGAGAACGTTGTTCGCGAGGTGTTAATTTATCACCTTCAAGAACGTCATGCTTTCTTCTTCCATTTCTACCTTCAGATCTGGTCATGAAACCATTTTTATGGTTGAACTAGAATATTTTATATGCATTATGTTCTATTTATATTTATGGAAATAACCTATGGTCATATTTCAAAGTGATAAAATAAAACAAGTTCTTTATGATCAAAAAACCGCCCAAATTAACCCAAATAATAATCATTTAATTCTTATCTAATGATTCATCCACATTGATCTAATTTTATTCATTATAAAATGATAAAAACTCTTTTAATATCATTAATAAAATGTAATATCAGTTCTGTATGTTTACCCATGTTCTACCCAAACTTCAATTTAAGAATACAAGTGAACCACTCAAGAAAACCATAAAACCAAACATTCCCAAATAACATTTTTAAATGCTATAACTCATCCAAAGGAACATAAATTCAATTAATGAAACCATAATGAACCATATTAATTTAAAAAGGGTTATTTATTTCTAATTAATGAATATAATGTCATTATACAGGACATTGAAGAGAAGGATGCATTCAGATACAAGGTATGGCGAAATTCTCAAACACAACTTTCATCCTTCAGGTTCTTCCTCTTTCACCCCATTTTTGATATAGTTACTACTATAAAATCATTTGTTAAAAATTGACTTTCCTTTTCTAGGATATACATGTTTTTCACTGGTATTTATTAAAAATAAAATGTTTTCCAAGAGAACTCCTCTTTCAAGAACACACCTTTTACTTATTATTCAAGATTGAGAGTTCTTCTATCAATTATGTTATTCCCTCTTTGTTTTGGGGAACCCAAAGCTTATGAATTTATTCTTATGATATGAAACAAATTATTTTCCATGGGTTAGTTATTTTCATTTTTGATATATTTTCTATGTGGAAATCATGATAATGGTAATGTTATGATATGAAGGGTGCGCCCGGAATTTTATAGCACAATATGAATGTTTCAATGTGACGCGTGCACCCAGAAATATATTGCACTCCAATGCATTGGTTAAAGTGATGAATATCATGAGTAAATGCGAAATGATGTGTGAAAAAGATTCTATCTTGTTTCACATGTATGTGTGGTGGTTAACCACTAAGACATGATGCTTCATTTTTATGCATTTCCACATTTCAAGTCTTATTTATGCTCCTCTCATGTTCATGATCTTTTACCTATGTTATGATTATGCTCACCCCATGCTATATTGTTATTATCTATCCACTTAATGGGATTCTAGATCACCCCTTTTGATGTATATACTCAGGTTTTTACATGTACTAAGGAGAGGACAAGTGCCAATAAGAAGCTAGAGAAGAAGAAATTAAATAAATGTTTATGCATGATGTTTTATTTGTTATGTATGGTCCTTGTTTTAAAAATACCCTAAACCTTTGGATCCTCTATGTGTAATACTATTATGTTTTTATCTTTCAAATTATGTAATAGTAATTTAAGAAAAGGCTCAAGTCTCTATATTTTTATCTTATCCATTTTTCAATATATTCCCCTGGCTATCATAGGTAGTTGTAGGAGATCAAAGGGAGTTAGGATCTCATTATGGATATTAATAAAAAATTTATTTATTTTAGTTTTATTTTTTCTAATTATGTACCTAGACTTCAAAAGAAAATATGATTTTTGATCCTTGGTTTGTATTTGAAGGATAATTATGCTTAAATTCATGTAATAGTTTGTGTAAAATGATAGAGTTTCTATAGTTGGTATTATAGGATGGTCTAGTTATTTTTAGGGATTAGGACTAGAAAAATTTCATAATAACTCTAGGGATAGGTCTATGTATCAGAAAAAGTTCCACAGATAACCTAGGTTGAAGATTAGATAATCATAAGTTAGGATATACTTTTAATTTTTAAAATTTTCCTTATACATTATTAATTTCCATTTTATATGCTAATTTGATAAGTATTCAAGACCCCCAAATTGGTTTCTTTTTTTAATGGATGGAAATAGGATAACCCATTCTAATAACCAATTTGATAAGAATTGTAATGATTTCCCTAATGATATGCCAACCCTGATGGGAATATGGGGTCAAAACATCATGATTGTAATGGATCAACCAGATCGTGTTATTGATAATAAAATGAATCATGTGAAATTACATCATTCTATTAAGAAATATAAAGTTTTAGTAAAATCCATTAAGTGAAAAAAGTATCATACCTTTGGTGGATCTTATGATACCCTCATTGCAGAACAATGGATAAACTCTATTGAGAAGATATTTTCTGTCCTCCAGTGCTTATAAGTAGAGAAAGTCGTGCTTTCAGTCTATCATTTTGATGGAATAATTTTATCAGTGGGGGAAATTGATCAACAATGTGAATCATAAATTAGAAATGATTACATATAATGGAAAGGATTTATGAAATTATTTTCCAATAAATATTTTCCCCAAACTCCCTATCTTAAGTTAGAGTGGGAGTTCCTTAGACTGGAAAAAAGGAATATGGGTCTATTGGGGTGTATGAGGAAAATTTCACAAGGCTTGGATGATACACCTATGTATTTTTCATGAACACTATAACTATGTTGTATTTATTCCTTATTGGATTAAAGATGAGTTTACAAAAATCCTTGTAAATTTGATACTTTGATAACTATGAAAAGATTTCCCATTTTTCCCTTAAGGTTGAGAAGAAGATTTGAGACTCTAAATGGTTTTATGGGATTGAAGATAAAAATAATAAAATTGATTTTAATATGAGAGTATTAATATATAAATTCCATGGAAGAAAGAAAACCAAACATACCACGTGTCAAAAGTGTGGGATGAAGCACCCCAGGAACTGCTTAAAGTGAATCAAGAGATGCTTCAAATGTGGAAAGAAGGGAAATTAGGATAATCATTACCAATGTGATATTAATAATCCCACTAATATGGAAGAATAAAGGAAGGTTCAGATCAACAATAATCTTGTAGTATAATGTTTCAACTAAAAAGATCATCGGAATTATGTGAGCCATTTATTTAAGCCAAGGGTTGTTAGAGAAAAACATATGATAAAAACCGCCAAGGAAGCAATGGAGGCCATATATTATCTCTAAATGTGATGAGGATCCTGAAAATAATGTTGTGAAAGTTATCCTAGTTATTCATCAAATAATAGAAAACATACTTTTTTATTCTGGTTCTATACATTCTTTTATATCTTTATGTTTGGTATAACTATTCAAACAAAACCTCAAAATATATTGGCTGAGTTATTAATGAGAACAAAAAATGGATAAATTATTGAATATAAAGTATATAACTCCTCCCTATTCAATTTTTTTGGATTAAAATTCCCATCAAATATCATACTACATCCTTTGGTAGAGTTTGATGCTATACTGGGCATGGATTTGCTATCTTTATATAAATATGGCATCAAATATTCGGAGTTATAGATCACTCTTCCCATATCAAGGCATCCTCTAATTCTATAAAAATGTATGGATGAGGAAGAATATCCTTTACAATATCCATCTAAATCATGGATACTATTTCATTATGAGTAATCATATCAATCTGAATTGATTGAGTCAAAGTATTTGATCATGCATTAAAACATTCCTACTATGAAGGAATACACTAATGTGATCCATGAAAAATTTCCTGGTCTTCCCCCTAATTGATATGTTGAGTTCTCAATTGAACTTATACCTGTATCTATTTCCATATCAATGAATCCTTATAATATGACCACCATTTAGTTGTAAGAACTGAAGGAGCAGTTTCAAGAGAATCCAGAAAATCGTTTTATATTCTTGAGTGCTTCACTATGGGGTGTGTCTATACTCTTAATCTAAAATAAGGATGGATAAATATGACTCTTCGTTGATTATAATGAGATCAAAAAATCATTATAAAGAAAAACTATCTCCTCCTACTAATAAATTACTTGTTTAGTTAACTATGTGGGGATGAGTATTTCTCTAAGGTGGACCTTTGGTTGGGATATCACCAATTAAAGGTAAAGACGGAAGATATTCACAAGACTACCTTTTGAACAAGGTATGGATGCTATGATTTTTTAGTGATTCCATTCTAACTCACTAATTCCCCAAACAATATTCATGGACTTAATTAATAATGTATTAGGATATTACCTCAAAATATTTATGGTAGTCTGTATAGATGATATTATAATATAATCCAAGAGAAAGGAGGAGCATGTGGAGAATTTATATACTATGCTAAATACATTGATAAGAGTGAAATTATATGAAAATTTTAGTAAATGTATATTCTATATTGAGGTAGTATCATTATTAGGGCAAGTTATCACTAAAAAAGGGATATATGTAGATCCTTTTTAGACCAAGAAAATTGAGGAGTGGCCTAGACTAGAATATTTAATGAAGATCTGTAGTTTCCTTGGTCTATCTGGGTATTACTGATGATTTGTGAGGAACTTATCACAATTTTCAAACCCACTAACCAAAATAACATTGAAGGGAGTAATGTTTTCTTTTAATAGGGAATGTGAATACTTACTAAAATAATTGAAAAATAGGATTATCACTACACACATAATTACAATACCCATAATTAAGGAACTCTTTGTGGTTTAAAATGAAGGATCAGAGAAGGAATTAGGTTGTTTACTGATGAAAAATAACAAAGTGATAGCCTATTCAACTAGGTAGCTGAAATTTCATGAGAAAAAAATATCCCACACATTATTTGGAGTTGACGGTCGTGATCCTCATGTTGAATATATGGAAGTATTATCTCTACGGAGTGAAGTGAGAGATATATACTAATCACATGAGCCTCAAATATATATTCACAAAAATGATCATAATATTAACAAACATAGATGGTTAGTGATCATCAAGGATTACAAATAGTCAATCCACTATCATCCTAATGAAGAAAATAAAGTGGAAGATTATCTATGTATAAAGGGTCATGAAACTTTATCAATGCTGATAATTGAGATGGATACAATCTTCTTAGACTTTAAATTATCGATATGGGTATCTTAAAGGATAAAACATCATAATTAGTTTCTCAGATTATTTCCCAACCACCCCTTTTAAAAAATATAATGTTTTCCTAAAGAGATGGTTTGAAGATTGAGAATTAGGTGGAATATATCATAAATTTGAAATCCTCATATTTCAAAATTGATGAGAAAGGATAGGTAAGATTTGGGTCACGAATATATGTACCATAAAATCCTGATATAGATAGAAGTTTTCAATGATTCACATGGAAAAAACTTCTCTATAAACCTAGGGAGAATAAAGATGTATTGATATCTCTGAGAGCATAATTGGTGGGAAAATATGAAGTAAAAGATTACTGAATACACATCAAAGTGCTTGATATGTTAAAAAGTTATGGTTGGAAGGAAAAATTCTAATGGGATGATTCAAACATTACCCATACCTACATGGAAATTGGAAAACGTCACCATGGAATTTGTCATATGACTTTTTATGAAATCTATAAGAAATAATTCTACATGGTTTTTTGTAGATCATATTACAAAGACCGATCACTTTATTTCTATTCGAGAGGACTTATCACTCGATCAAAATTCACGAATATACATCCTATAAGTGTGGATGATTCATGGATTACCATTATCAAATATATCTTATTGAGATTTGATATTTACCTACATGTTCTAGAAAAGACTCCAATATTCCATAAACACTGAGCTAAAATTCAGTATGACTTATCACCCCTAGAATGATGGCTAGTTTTAGCTAAATATTCATTAATTAGATGATATATTGAGAGGATTCTTGAAAGACTTTAAAGTAGGAAGGGACCAACATCTTCCTCTCATCAAATTCCCATAAAACAATAATTTCCACTCAAGTATCCAAATGGATCCATATGAATATATTTACGAGGAAAAGATGAAGAACACCTGTATCATGCGTTGAAGTTGGTGAACATAAGTTTAATGGACTAAAAATGATTAGGGTAATGGTTTAAAAGATGAACACCATTCATCATCACATCACGACTGCCTAATACCGAGAAAAGAACTATGACAACAATCATTGACGAGACCTAGAGTTCGAGTTAAGAGATAAGTATTTCTCCATATATCTCCAAGGAAGAGAGTCATGAGATTTGGGAAGAAATCAAAGCTTAGTCTTATGTATATCAGCTCCTTTGAGATTATTGACCACATCATGACTATTTCATATTGAATAGAACACCCACAAACCATTTCTAAAGTACATGATGTATACCACATATCCTTATTATGGAAGTACATACTAGATATACCACAAGCACTAATTTCAAAGGTGGTATAATAAGAAAATGATCTCTCTTATGAGGAGAATTTGGTGAAGATCTTGGACTGTAGAGATAATGTTCAATGGAACAAGACTACTCATATGGTTAAACTACTACAGTGGATCCATAAATATGAAAAGGTGGCCAGGAAACTAGAGGAAGTGATGAAGGATAAGTAACCTCACATATTTTCACCTTAGTATGTAAAATGAGAATTTGAGGATTAAATTTCATGGGGGATGTGATGAACAAGAATATTATCAATTAAATTCACCATTTTAAATTTATGTCATGTAGTATAAAGCACATACATCATCATGAGAAAACAAAAAAAATTATTCACATAAATGAATAATGATAAATTATTACTCAAATAAAACTATAAGTATTACAAATATTATAGTAGGACAATTAACAGAAAACAAGAGAATAGGAATATGATAATTTATATATGCTTGATCCACCAGAACGACTACACCCATGAACACAACTATAGAAGTAAAACATGATGTTAATAATACAATATTTATTTTTAAGATGAAATTATATATATAATTTAGAGAATATATAAGTTAATTAATAATGAATGGAATAATTGGTATTTATAGGAAGTAATGAACCCATGTTACCATAATAAATCTAACTCTAGGAATAGTAATCTAATCGTTGGAATTGTAACATGACCGTTGGAATAGTAATCTAACAATTATGAATAGTAATCTGACCATTAGAATTGTAACATCACCTATGAAAATAAAAAGTAATATTTATTTATCTTATAAAATGAAAAATATTATATATTTACATGATGGTTTAAGTAAATAAATGTCTTAAAATTGATAAGTTAAGTGTTGGTATTTTTATAAAACATAACTCTATTATTTGAAATTTTATAATGAATATAATGATTTAAAAGAAAATTTATTTTCAAAAAATGGATTGATAAATTAATATTATATTTTATTATAACTATAATATAATTTTATGATACCATTAGAAAATTTCCAAAGTGTCATAAAATAGATTATAATATTAAAATCAGAATTTGGTGAATAAATGGTTATTTTATTTTAAATTTTTTATCATATTCAGAAAATTATTTTAATATTTTTTATTCCATTTTTTAAAACTAAACATTGAAAAATGGTTAGGGTGAAGTTTTGGAAAATTTCTAAAATAGATAAAATTTAAGTGAATAGTGAAATACTGTAATTTATAGTATTTAACATTATAAGCCAAATACATGAATTTTTAAGCCATAGATGATGTAAGAAAACATTATTTTGAACTGACATGCACCATTTACTTTATATATTCATAAGAAAAAATACTATTGATATTCTTGAGAAAAAAAAGAAACTAATGAATATATTAATAAAAAACATCCCTCTCCTCCCCTTATAGATACCAACCCTAACCACCACTTCTCCTCATACCTTATAAGCCTAAAAAATTGAAAAATATTTGAAAACCCTATAATACGCACTTTTCCCACATCCATGTGCTTCTGGTTTCACCAATAGACCAATTCTGAGTTCCTCAAGGGGTCCTTCAAGGAGGTGATATTAAAGAGGTAACATTCTCAAATTACTTCTTTTAATTTATCTTCTTTTTCTACCTTCTTCTCTGCTAATTCATCCATAAAATGATAATAACTAATGTTTCCTGTATATAGTAGAATTTTTTATTTCTAATTTAATATCTTATATCCAGAACTTTCTTCATCTTCTCTTATTCAAATAAATGAAACCATTGTCTAAATTTTGGTGGTTAACTGTCTCCGTGGATAATGCATTTCCATTTTACATTACCAAATTCAGGGAAAGTCATAAAACTATTATTATGGTTAAATAATATGTTAAATATAAAATTTTAACTTATTTCATGTTCCAAAACTAATATATATAAATAATATTAAATAAAAAACTAGTTTGAGATGGTATGAAAAACATCTAAAATAAATTAACCATTTATCATTAAAGTTTTATTTAATGAATAATCCACATGTCTAAAAAAATTATATATGGGACCATTTAAAATTTTGGAAGTTCATGAATATCATTTTATTTAACTTATGGTGTTTTATTTCCATTTGATGGGAACTTCAATAACTATACACAAGTGAACCGACCATGAAACCATGAAATGAATGTTCCTGGAACAATGAAATTAAACCTTCTAACACATCTAAATAGAAATAAATGGACTTAATAAAATTATAATAAATCAAATATGTGTGTAATTGGTTCTTAATTAGGAAATTAAGGAACATAATTTTGTAATCCATGACATTAAGTTCATGTGCATAAGGAATTCGTACATACGGTAATCGATATTCCTAAAACTCCATATTTTATTTGGGTAGAACTTTATCTCTATTTTCCTCAATTTATTTGTTGACACTGAGTTTCATTTATGTCCGTGAAAGGGCCTATTTGAGAAAACCAAAGGCATATTTTGAATGAGAGGATGATCCTCATATGACCAAGGGAGGTTTGCATAAGATTTGAGGTTTGTTCTCAATATTGAACAATGCGTGAAAACTTTTGTGCGCCCAATGTGACGTAAAAGGGATTCTTCCACGTCGTCCCCCCGAAAAACTTCCATGTATGTGGCGCTAAAGAAATCAAGCTGGCGCACAAAAAAGTGGATCAAGGGAAAGATCTTTCGTGCCCAATTCAATGTAAAATTCCCCTTGTGTGCATGCCTCATTGTGTGTCGCCGCTGAAGTGTTCATCTATAAATAGAAATGTACCCCCTCATTTAGGGGTACTATTCCTGAAGAAGAACCATCACCCCATGTGTGAAATATGACCCCTTCATTGACCAAATGAAAGAAATGGCATTTAGGTACTAGATTATACACGACAGGTCTCCCAGGGGTCCTCTTATGGGTGGGACTACTAGGGCATTACCCTCTACTATTTCCTTTTACTCCAAGGAAATTACACACAAAATATTCTTCTTTCATTAAAGTTTCCCCTCATTTCAATCAAATATTTCATGTAGGGTTCAATATTGTACGCAACCCCTCATCTTGCAAAAAATCTTTATGTCTTGTGTGCAACACTCCTTATGTTCTCCATGTTTTAGCCTTACCCTAAGGCACCATGTAAGAGCCCCTCTTATGCGCAACACCCCTGTCTTGTGCATACATCTCATGAACGGTCCTCTAGGCTTGTACGAAGTAATTTCAAAGTTCCTCGAGGAGTGCTTCATGTTTTATTGCCCAACCTTGTGTTTCTTTGGATAGGAATGCTAATTGATATTTCTTCTTCGCATAGCAACAATAACATAGAACACCTAATGGATCACTCCACGACCCTATTAACTAATGGCATTACTAGTGACTTCCCTTCACCATGGGTAAATGTGTGTCGGTTTCATAAGTCCTTGGTGTGTGGAGTGAATCCTCATCATCTAAACTGGATGACATTAAACATCCAATCACCCATGTCCTCAATACATGATGTTAAACTTGACCACTACTTGTGGGATAGGTTCGAGTGGACTAAGAAGGGGATGAGAAACAACACCCTCTCACTCCTCCTCTCCCTATGATCTTTTTTTCCATGCACACCTCGGGCATCCTCCACGTAAGCCCCAACCCAACTTGATAGGGTGATCCTCATATGAATACAATATCCTCCTGGTACATATGGGAATCCTCCCCAATCATCCCTCAGGGTGTAAGTCCCAGTATTATTTTCATGGTCCCCCACCAGGCATAAACTCTGCTTCACCCCTCACTGTCGCACATTTCATGATGCGATTGTATGGTCTTTTGTTGCCTCTTATTTTTCACACTAAGAATGACTCACATGGGATTAGAGTAATCTTTGGCCATGAGATCCTATATGAGACGACTTAGAATATAATAATCATTCCTATATTTACCAAACTATAAGGACTTTGATCTTTTCCTTTTTTAGAAAGGTACGTAGGAATCCTCCTTGAGGTTCAAGACCATCACCTACTGACCCCGAACACTTCACATCAGTTCACCCTCATCCCACATGATGTTAAACTGTATTCCCCTCTGGTACTGCATCTCATTAAACTGTATACTTTTTTACTATGTTGGTTCTGATCCCTATCTCCTAGACATGGTACGTAGGAAGCCTCCCTAAGGTTCAACCCCAAACACTAGTAAAATTTGATGTCACCTTTGTTGGGACCCACATACTTGGTCTTCCCATTTGTGGTGTTAGACTAGTTCCCAATTAGATAACCATGCGTAAGACCCAAACTCAATCCATAATCCTCCAACCAAGAGTGTCTCTCTTGTTATGTGATGCTAACCCCACATAATGCCAACATGTCTTCAGGTTGCTATCGTTTTTGTACACCCCAATTATGTGCCCCATTCATGAACTACATGGTCTTTGATCTTTTTCCTTTTGAGAAAGGTACATAGGAAGCCTCCCTGAGGCTCCATCCCATATCCCATATCCCTTATTTGTCTCTCCCTCGAGTCTTTGTGCCTCAAGAAGATCATTCCTTAACCCATTGGTTCCATTTTTTGGGTCCCCATCCACACATCCATTATCAAGAGTCACCTCCTCAGGTGACTTATCATCCCATCCCAGTACTATATGGACTTTGATTCCTGATCATAGGGATACATAGGGAAAATATTTGTGGTTCCTACCTAGTACCATCACCTTCACACCATTTTTCAATTCCATCCACATTCATTCCATCCTCTGACACATCATCTTTTTCCATCCAGATTTTCACTAGCCACCACGTCCTGGTGAAATCATGCCATCCATATGGGCTGCTAACCATAAATAATACCCAACATACTCTTGGATTGTTATCCTTTGTGTACAACCCGAATCCATTCCCCCACGCTCTCAAACTACGTGGTTATTGATCTTTGTATTCATGAAAGGGTACGTAGGAAGCCTCTTTGAGGTTTAATCCTAGCCAATGGTAAACCTTTGTGTACCCTTTGTGTAGAACCATACGCATCCCTAATCCACCCTCAGTGGATACCTTATTAGCATTCATAGTTTGAATACTTTTCCTTTATGGGACATGTCATCCTAGGTCCATCCTAATTGGGTGTTCTGATCCATCCATCTGGTAAACATTCTAGGGGTACCTTATAAGGATATATCCATCAGATCCACTCCCATTAGTGTTTTGACAAGTTTGATCTATCTCCTCTAGATGATAAACTCATGGTATACCCCGTGTTAAACAAGGGAAGCCAAGGAAAACCTCATATACTTTCCTCTGTATATAATTCCACGAATTTGATGTGGGATTCCTTGGGATCCTGTGATACCAAGAATCCCTATGATAAGGGAAAATCTAGGTGTACTAGTGTTTTATCATCCAGACACACCAGTGATGCCTCAATGTGACTACTCTTCTAACCGATGGTTACCTCCCTAACTTTAAACCCTTGGTAATGTCCTAACAGAAGTAATATAATTAACCGGCACCCACCTAGAAATCGCATTGAGAAGAGTTTCACGAACAACATCTTAATCTTTAAGGCAGACTCAGACTAGGTGATAAATTCTGAGGAGGAATCCATAGAATGGGAAACTGACATACCATCATCCCATATCGATCACGGAGAAAACACATCTAAAGAAGTGATGAATTCCACCCACCATTGGAATGCGGGAATGAAAGGCAACAATCAGTGCATCCTCACAAATGATCCGCTCCCTGGTGAAAGCATCATAAATAGAAATGGTGATCCAACATTTAATTATTCTCCTTAATAGGGGGATTAGTATTGTTTTACACATTAGAAGATAAGCCTGTCACCAGAACCATCTATCGATCACCAGGTCCTACCAATCAAATAGTGGTCCAAGTGTGGAACTCACAAGGATTTGAGGTAGTTAATCATTGGGAATCCTGGTATGTGATGTTGTCAGCATGGATTTTTATATCCAGCCAGGGAAGAATGAACTATTCTTGGGGAATAGGAATCACTTTCCTACTATCTATTCTGATGGATGAATCTTCCCACTTTTTATAATCGAAGGTATAATTATAGGAAACAGACCACCTCCCACCCACAGACGTAGGGGAAAGGGAAATAAAAATGTGGAATTCCTTTACGACTTCACGTATTCTGTGAAGACTCCCATGACTATATCTACTGGTCACACATGACCCATACCACCCTCTAAATTTATTAAACGGAGGGAGATTGATACTCTTTTTAAATAATATGAATAAGTGGGGGGTCATCTTGATGAGGGATATGGATCATCACGATTTATAGGATTTTGTGCCCCATCGACACTGCCACCCCAAGGGCCGTGCAGGGTGCTACCGCTCCCTACTCTGACCTTCAATCCTTTTGGGAGCCTCTCGTTTGGAACTATCTTATGACTCACTCCCTTATGCCAATGAAGTGAGGAGTTTTTGAGTCCGCTCGACTGTGAGTTCGGCCATGGGACCTCCATGGAGGGCTCCCACCAGGCCACAACAACACCATAAGACAGTCCCATGGACCAAAGAGCAAGTGGTCCATACCACTGCATAGCCATCCCTAGCATAGATTAACCAATTTCAATAAAGGGCACAATCATTGTAGGATACTCAACAAGGTGTGTCAACTTCCACAGATTCAGTGGCCCAAGTCATCACTGACATGTGTTATCAGCTCCATGTTAATACAGAGTAGTGGGACCACAACACTCAATTGGTATGGAGATCCTTTCCACCCCCAGGGTAGATTGGGTTAACTTTTCCAGCCTTTGGTGCATGCAGTAGATATTGTGTGCCAACCTGTGGTGAGGATTTTCAATGCTGATGCCCTCCTCGTTCCATCACCAACCAAAGTAGAGGTCCTTCCCACTCCCTTGTTTAGCAAGGAGGTCCTCGACATAGTACCATCATTAGTCCAGGCGGTGATCCTCCTCTCTTGTTGACCCCCCAACATGAAGGTCCTCTTCATGCCCCCGATCTAAGGTATGGAGGTATTCACCATATTTTAGGATATCAATGTGAAGGTACTCCTTGTATAGTCACAAACATAATATGAGGACCTCCCTTTCAATCATTCCCAACCACAAAGGTCCTCCCCATGTTCCATTCGACATCTTCCTGGGTGATCCTCTCACCCCAACTCATCAAAGCACAGGTACTCCTTATGTCAAAGATCTACCCTACACAAAAAAACCATCTCAGTGTAGGAGGATTGGTATATGCCTCTAGAGGAAGAACCCTATGAAACCTTGGATGACAATCAATCCCATTCGCTTTTCAGACTCTGATGCAGAGTGTGATTTGATAATGGATCCCTCACCCTGATCCTCTATGACATTTACTAGAGCAGGAACTAGGTGTATCAGCTTTATACTCAGGAAAAGTAGGATGAACCAGATCCATTAATCCCTCCATATATACATAAAGGAGGTGAATTATTTAGCTCCATTCCAGGTTCTTGATATACAATTCACCCTACAATGACTAGGATCATTCTCTACCTCGATAAGAGATCATGAAGAATTGTTCTAGGGACTATTAGTCAATGAGAACCAGCTTGATCCACTACCAATGGCCACCCCTCTGATGAAGCAAGTAGTGGTTAACACCACATCCTATAGGGATGTGGTGATACAGCAAGTCCATTCTCTATAAGATAGCCTAAGATGTAGTAGTTTGTGATCTCACACACCATACTCTCCACCAACTAGTCTACCACTACAATGGTCCACATCAGTGCCGTTACAGGTCACTCAGCTACCCCTAGTCGATGAATGAGGAAACCGATGTCCGGATCCCATGTTATATTTGATAATTTTGTGGGACATTCTCTTAGTAGACCATTTCCCCAAGAATTTCTGGCTAATTTCATATGAAAGTTTCAATATTCCGGAGTCCCTCACCAAGGAAAAGGTTATGTGCTTCTACTAAACTTTAGGGGTGACACATTTCCATCTCTTTCATCGATGGTTAGCTTACCCAAACATTCCGGAAAACATCAACCACATTGGACAGCAGTTCCACCTAGTTGATTTGGTCGCACTCTCTATTCCTTAGCACCCTATGTCTCCAGGATATCATCAAAACCAATAGCAGTGATGCATTCAAATATTTACAATGCTCTATAGAGTTATTAAGGTGTCTTCCTCACATGTCCAGATCCATGAATAGGGGTAGTACACTAACATGCATTTTATTCCTATCTTGTGCCAACCTGGTTCATTCAGTGATATCAAGGATATTCCTTCGGGTGTCAACATAGTGAACATGATAGTTCTTGAGATATACCCAAAAGAGGGAATTGACATCGGGCCTGGAGAATAGGAAAATCCCACTAGGCAGCACAACACCCAGTAGACCCTGTAGGTGTCCACACTATCCAATAAAGATAGGCACTTAGCCTCCTTGAACCTTCCAAGTCATTGCCTCTCAGTTGATATCCTAGTAAGGAAAAAACCCACACCGAGGTAGTCAATCCTTCTGATCCATATGGTTTAGTGCAAAATACCAAATAGGATACAGAAAAATCCACACTGCATTAGTAGTTAAATGAATTTTTTTTGATGAAATCCTTGCTAAGAGTATTTTGGAACGATGTATAGACAATGATAATCCTAGACCAGGGTAGTAGGGACTTCCACAATGCCACCCGATGAGGTACCTTCTAGTGATCTCTACAACCCTTCCCATATAGGTTAGTTATAAGATATAGTTTATGGAAAGAAAGCATGGTATGCATCACCGAATAAACCCCATCCGTTTGAGTATCCTACTCAGGACCCATCTTACGTTCTACGAGCCACTTCTCAAGTTCTACCAGCTACTCCACAAGTTCCTCTAGCAGCGCCTCCAGTAAATACACCAACCTCTCCATGAGCCACTGGGCCCATTGACCATGTTGAAGAACCTTCCAAATCATTGGTGGTCAGTGGCCCTCACCAAGACAACAACACTTTTCAAAATGATTCTATGGCTGCTCTCATTTCCCATCTCGAGGCTCTTGAAACCCAATAGGCGGTGATCCCACCTGATGGAAAATAATACTTGACATGGGTAGATGATATACCAACACAATCAGGATTCAGAAATCATTTTTATCCCCTTTTAATGGGACAGGAAATCCAATTCATCATCTGGACCATATTATTTCAATGTGTGGATCCATGCTAGGAACTCTAGCGTTGTAGGAGGCCACTAAGTTCTGGTGTTTCTTACAGACACTAGAAGTGCCCATATTTGTCTAGTAGATCCAATTACCCATTGGGTCCATATCTGGTTGGGAGGATATTCATAGGTACGTTTTCTACCAGTTTAGTTCCACCACCCAAGAGACTAGTATTGCTGACCTCTTCATGTGTAAGAAAAGGCAGGATGAGTGAGTCGCAGACTTTATCCCCAAGTGGAAGGGACTCACATATTCACTCAACATGCCGCTAACCTAGTAATAGATTCTAACGATTTGTGTAGGGAATGTGAAGACTAAACTGGTTCCTTTTCACATCACTTAGAACTTCCTAGGTGGATTTTGGGATTTCTATAACAAAGCCCAATGCCTAGAGGAAGCCTTGCAGCAAGCCAAGAATATACGTCCATTACCTCTCACAACACAATAAATAAGAGTATCCATGGACGTGACCACTTCTGTTGCATAGATAGTGGCCCCTAGATAGGTAGAATTGTTATAGAGAGAGACACTTCCATAGCCTCACTGAGGGTCACCGCCTCAGGCCTAGCCTCTGGTTTAGAATCGCCCACCTTAGAACCGATTGGTGCCACTGCATAACACACCACTACCACCTAGGTGAGACAATCATGTTCCACATCATCACTAGGCTCTAGACCCTCATCAAGGCTAGGCTCCCAGAGCCCGTTTATCAGATCAGAGAAACTAGACCTACTAATTTAACAAGGCTTGGGTCCCTAATTATTTCTGATGTACCTTAGACCATGGAATCCTATGGTTGTGAGAATGTGGGGGGGGGGGGGGGGGGGGATGAAGAGACATATCTCATGGATAACCCCAATTTCTTCCCATATCACTAGTTTCTTGGACACACTTTCAAGCATTTCTATGTGTTCAAAGACTCGCTCCTAGACCAGATCAAGAATAATGTAGTCAGATTGGGCCCTTCCCCAGCATAGGTGGCACGTTAGTTCATAAATCCTGGTAATGGTAGCAAGGGTGAATGGAAGTAGGTTTCTAGACATGGGTATCAAAAGTATGATGAATGGATAACTTGCAGGGTAGTCTCCCATTCCCATGGAATTATCCGTATAGGTTTAAATCAACCAGAGCCTTCTAAATTTGCTACACTACCTTCTTCTACTACCTCTTCATCGACAACTCAACATTTTCCCTCTCAGGGGAGAAGTCATTGATGCCACAAGGGAGATAAAATCCTTCCACCTATGATATATTATTTATGTAATCTTGGAGATTTCGTGCCCCCAGATATGGGGATTTCCCCCATAATTCTCGTAGTAATATAAGACTCCTTGTGTGATGACCAAGCATATTCCTCAGTGAATATTGTCCAATTGTTGGACCCATACATGGTGCATTGTGACTGATAATGTTAGGAAGACCCTACTAATGTCCCAAGTCAATGCTAGCGTCGATGGAGACATAGGTATACAAATTTCCATAATGCTCAGGCCAGTGATCCCATCCATGTCGTGCATGCCACCAAGACCAAATAGAAGGAGTAGCGTAGAGCTCCACAAGACCAACATTCTCATCCTATCTCGTTAGATTCAACCCCACCACCATTCATATTTCATGATAAAAAAGAGCCACCATTTCCATGCTATGATCAACCACATTCAGTTTTGGACAGACCTCAGCTATATCAGTCTCAAGAATTATGGTTCCACCTATCATATTTCAGTCTCAAGAATTATTTCAGTCTCAAGAATTATGGTTCCACCTATCAGCGTTCCATGCACCGCATTTTCTAGTCGATCCTTATGACATTGGAGGAATGTTACATGCACAATGAGGTGGTCAAATCCTGCTAGTGTTAGAACCATGTCAGAGATTATGAGAAAGTTTCCAGCTACCTACACTCCCCCATATGATGATGAAACCCTTGAAGTGTGCCTTTGTGGTTACCTATGTAAATTTTCTCATCTTTTCCATCAGATAAAAAGGAATGGAGATTGATCTAGAGAAGATCAAGGACATCTAAAAGATTCCCCCTCCGAGCAACATTCTGGAGCTCTGAATATTTCAAGTCTACTTATTCTACATATGCCGATTCATTTAAAATATGATCGGAAAGTGTAATACCTTTTATAAGATCATTAAAAAAGCTACCAACTACCAGCGGGATGAAGAATGTTAGGCCACTTTTGAGGAGATTAAGTAGTACCTGCTATAGCCTCTAGTTCTGATGCCACTTATCTCTAGAAAGCTATTGGTCCATTATGTGAATGCTTTAGAACATTTCATCATCACCCTTCTAACTTAGAATAATAATGAGGGATTATATAATAGTTTATACTACCTCAGCTACATTCTTCTCGATATAGAGACCAGATATTCCTCTATTGAGTGGAGATGCCTTGCTCTGGTATTCATTGTCCAAAAGTTGAGACATTACTTGAAGCACTATGATATACAGCTTGTGTCCCGTGTGGATATAAGAAAGTACATTCTAAACTGCCCCATGTTGACAGGATGTCTAGCTCAGTGGGAAGTGATTATTCTATAGTTTGACATCAGTTTTATCCCATAGAAAGACGTCAAGTGGCATTGGATGTCCTCCTTTACGACTATCCGACCCCCAAAGAGTAGTCCCCATATTTCAGATAACCAGATGAAGCCATCTATTCGGTGGACCAATCCATACCATGTTGGAATATGCACTTCGATGATGCTTCACGAAGCCCCACCGACAGAAGACTCAACGATCCTATACTCAATAGAGTAGGACTAGGTATTGTCTTCAACAAACCTGTATAGGCTATCATACCCTATACATTGTTTTTGTTATAATGCTTCAACAACAATGAGGTAGAGTATCGAGACCTCATCACTTGTTTTAAGATGTCTCTTGAGATTGATGTTCCCCACCTGAATGTAAAATGGGACTCTGAACTATTCACTAAGAAGATCAATGAAAACTATGTCATTAGGAAACTAGAGATCATGCCATTGTTAGAGTGAAATCACTAGTTGATGGCCCAGTTCCCATCCTAGATAGAAGTTACTCATGTCCCTTGGTCACAAAATAGTCAATATGATGTGTTGAACAACTATACTACATCTATTGTAGAGCCTGATTCAGATGATTTTATTATCAATGTGGTGAATTGAAGATTCATTACTCCCATCAATCTAGATGATGATGATAGCTAGTAGGTAGTTAATATCACCGTTGGTGCATGCACATTGTGACCCCCGGATCCCCCTACTATAGTATTGGAATGGACCCTTGGTTTGACAACTCCCTTTATCAAGTATATCCAACAAGGAAATATCCCAACAGATAGAGCCAAATGTGAGTGAATCCACTTTGTGAAACGCAGTTCACCCTCTAGAGTGATCCCAGTCTTGAGAAGATCCTCTATAGATGTGGGTTTTATGGGATTATCCTCCATTGAATTGAAGGACATGAGGTTCCCCAGGTTATGTAGGAAGTTCATCCAAGTTCTTGTGGAGCTCATCAGGTAGGGCTAAAACACAATCATATGATTTAAAAGTTAGAATACTTTTGTCCCACCATGATCCATGACTGTATATAGTTTTCCAAAAGGTTCCATACATGACATATCCATGATAATTTTGTGCATCAGCTACCAAACCCTCTCTATACTACCATGTACTCTTAGCCCTTTGCGGTTTTGGGACTCAATGTCATGGGACCATATCCACCAAAAATAGTTCACCAATGAAGGTTCATCCTACCACTAGGGAATTATTTTCCATGTGGACAGAGGTGATTCTACATAAGGAGTTCAAGGACCATTCTTTCATTGGTTTCCTGAGCTCTAATATCATTCAACAATTTAGGGTCCCTCATGCCGTCCTCACTGATAATAGAACCGACATTTGAGAAACTGATCTAAAGAAATTGTATTCCAAGTACAATATTTGTTCTAATCACACCTCTCACTATCAAGTGTAAGAAAATTTGTAGATCGATGCGTTCAACAAAACCCTCTCTAATATCTTGAAAAATATTGTTGGTCAGAACAAGAAGTGATGATCAGAAAAGCTTCCAAATTCTCTCTAGGATTACCAGATGACGACTCGTAATTACTCCCAGTTGACCCCATATTACCTAGTGTATGGGAAAAAGTTATTATTTTCCATTTATTTTTAGTTTCCATCACTCCGCACAACATTTTATGATTAGAAAACGTCAATAATGTTGCGGAGGTTCATCTGGGTGAACTGGAAGCCCTCAATGAGAACATGCTTCTTGCCAGGACCAATCTGGATAGGCATCAGAACAATATAGACAGAGGTTTCAATATGAAAGTTCTCCTCCTTTCTATCCTTCAAGGTGAAATAGTATTGTCCCTGATGAATCTGTTGATACCCAGTAGGCAACCACTAAAGTTTAAACCCAAAAGGGAGGGACCCTATATCATTCACAGGGTTTACCCCAATGATGCCTACTCCCTAGTCACCATGGATGGTGAGCACATCACTCAACCCACTATTTCAAAATTCCTAAAGCATAACTTCACATGAGTGGTCCCTTTCATCCATTATGATGGTATAATGCAAATGGTTCGAGCTCTATGACCTTGAACTAATATCCCTTTCGTCCTGTATGATAATAAACTACATGTATTAAACCAACTTCATGGTCCGACCTCTACAACCTCAAGCTAAGATCTCTCTCATCCTTACGATAAGACATTAAACTACACAAGTACTTACACACTTCACGTGACCCTTCATTTGGTACTTAATCATCTTACACATCCAAAAGGACCCCCTAGAATTATGATCTCATGCCACCTTGGCTCACCTACCATTCTAGGACAACGTCCCGGAGGGTCTTGAACAAGAAATTTATACATGTCCCATGTTGTGAATATAGCCAGTGGTCGATGATCAATTGTTTATTCCCATTCTTGGTGACACAATATGGATATTGTGTTGCAAACATGGTCAGTAGTTATCCTCTATTGTTATCACCATCCCAATGGTCTCCCCAATATTGGGCATAGTGATTCACCTTTTTCTTCCCTTCCTTACCACACACAAGACATTAAACTGTGCATCTATAGTCTGAGATCTACCACCTTAAACTAATATGTCCTACGTCCTTACCGTATGACGTTAAACTAACCAGAATTTCTATAACTACATGCATCTTGATTACCATTTTTTTAGGATACGTATGAATTCCCATACATTTCATTTTTGGTCTATCCCTCGGTACCATATATTCTGCCTTCCTTTTGGCCTCTTGGCCTATGTATCTCAGAGAATGTGGTGTGATGTGGAAGTTTTCCCCCATTCATGTCAGGATTACAACTACTGCATCACATGTCCCCCCCTCAAGGATCTACCCTCAATGTCCTTACCACATGATGTTAAACTGCCCACATCTTAATAACTACATGTGGATTTATTCTTTCCCTTACAGGATATGTAAGAACACCCGAACATTTCATCATCAGATCCAACCCAGGTTCCACATCCTTTTTGGACCTTTGAACCTTATCCTATGGTCCATGTTCAGCGACCATAATCTATGATCTCACCCATCCTATATGAAATTAAACTATTCTTTTTTACTTTCAATATATTAAACTACAAAGCATTCGTGGTCATTTCTGCATGACCTGAAAAGGTATGTAACCCTTCATCTTGCATGACATTAAACTAATTGGAACATAGAAGAAATTCCCTTATTCTATCTCCTTGGATCGAGTTTCCTCTTGGGAGTGCGTGGTGTGGTATGGGGTATCTTTGTCTTTATTTATTTCAGTATATTTTTTCCACACCATACTCATTCCCTTTTTGAGATATCCCTTTCATGTACATCCTTACTGCATGAAGTTAAACTGCACAACATTCCATAACTACATTTTTCTTGATTCATACCCTCGCATGATACGTATGAATGCCTGGAAATGTTGTACTTAGGTCCAAACTCAGGTTGTTACATTCCTTATCCCAGACCCTTGGCCTAGGTTATCTCCGAGGATCATGAATGGTGTGGTAGGAGGACTTCTTTCTTCCTCATTCAAATCAGGTTATTCTACCTTTCAATATACATTTCATTCTTCATAATCCTATATCCCTTGAATCATTACCGCATGACATGAAACTGCATGACATTTCAAGAACCACGTATGGATTGATTCATGCCCTTGTGGCATGCATAGGAATGCCTAGACATTTCTCCTCTGGTCCAGCCCCAGGTTCACTAACCCATTTTTACCCCTTTCTTCATCTCACCCACTCGTGTTGTCCAACCTTGAATTGGCCCCTAAATCTCTAATGTGCTTCATCAGTGTCCTCATATGCACTGTGGTTTAGTACATAGAGTATTGAGTCCTACATGAGCATTCCCTTTTTCCATATCCATGTTTCATGTGTCCTTTTATTTGTGTCTCCATCATTTTCCATATCAGAAAGGACCCTCAGGTGGTACAGAAGATTGAACTTATAGCTCGCCTACTATTTTTGGCCAACATCCTGGAGGATCTTAAAAAACATTTGAAACATGTCCTACATGAAGAATTTGGTCATTGGTCGACTCTCACTTGTTTACTCCCATCCCAAGTCACATGATATCGATATTGTTCTTCAAATATGGAAACTGTTATCCTCCATCATTATGCCAACCCCATTACCCAATGAATATTGGTTTTGTGATTTGCATCCCTTTCCATTTAATCATGTTTAGACAGAACATCGACACCCTCAGTGTTATCCCTCCATGAACCTTTAAACACAGATAGTAAAAACCAGTGTCATGGGGTTATCTTTGACTCCTCAGTTTCGTCCCCTATAATGTGTTTCAATGCATTGTAATGATCTCCTCCACAATTTTTTCCCATTCCAATCATGGCTCATGAGGGCTTAGGAATTTTTTTAAGGTTTTTTCTTGTATGGAAGAGTTACACTTCCTTTTGGTTCGAACTCTATGACCCTAAACTAGGAGCTCTGGTTCCCTAGTCCAAAAATCTTGACTTTAAACTATGCACGTTCTCTAGGAAAATTGTAATGTGGTGTAGACTAATTTTCCCTAATTCAATTTGGGGTTCTTTATAGAACAACGTCACATATTTTCACATCAAGAATCTTACCATTTTGGTCCGAACTCTATGACCTTTAAACTAATACTTCTAGTGTCCCAGTTCGTTTGACATTAAACAACGTAATTACTACAATTTTCCTCCTCCGAGAGGGTATTGTTCAATTTGGTACTAGCCATCTGTAATACCTTCTTTTAGAAATATTTGTGGCATGATTCCCATACTTATGTGATATGTACTAATGCTTGGACATTTTTTCTTTGAGCACAATCCTAATATCATTAACATTTCTGTCCCTTTGTTCCTATTTTTAGTCTAAACTCTATGACCTTAAACTAAGAGCCTATAGTCCATGCCACATTACTTCGAACCATTAGCCCTGATCCAGATAGTATGACCATAAAACTATATGCGACGTCTTGGTCATATTATTTTAAACTATTATTTTCACATTTCTCACCATATAATGTTAAATAATATATCTATCATCTTCTTCAGTGTGGTATTCTAGGTCCCCACCATATTGGTCTTGTCTTGAAGTAGGTTTGATCCTAATTTAGACCGATGTGCTTAACCAATGTGCTTTCATCACGTTAGTGTAATCTCAAGAGTGTTGGAACCCTTCAAAACATTCCATCACTGCACCTCATTCTTTGAATGACCTATTATTTGGATTCTCCTTGTTTAGAATACATTCAACAGTTGGCCCTCATTTGTTTGTCTCCATTTTAGGCTAACATGATATGGATGTTGTGTTTCAAATTCAGTCAACAGTTATCCTCCATAATCATTCCACCATCATTGTGTTCCAAATTTTGGGTATTTTGGTTCACACTCCTCATTTCCCCTTGTTCGGATTGACTCTAACACCCTTATAGTTACCCTTTTTGTGCACTAGTGCATGCTCAGAAAGGAAAATTGGCTATTTTGATAAATCTATCCTCTGGTTGTGATCTATCCTTGAACCTAAATATTTTGGGTATTCATTCAATAATGGAAGAACCGCGAATATTCAATGAATAGCTATAACTCTCATACACAAAGTGGAGGATTATGTTGTCATACCCTATTTCTCACACTAGGAATGACCCATGTGAGCTTAGGGATTGATCTCCAGTTACTTTACAATTATGATCGAGATGTAGAAAAAAAATATAATAAGTGATAATAAGAAAGTAGTAAGTCCATGCACATAGTTCAGGATAAGTAAACAAGGGAAAAAAATGTTTCATATGTTTTGGAAAAAACACAGACCTTATAGATTTTCCTCTTCAATGGACTGCTCCAGTATGGCCACTTTATGACATATAGCCTGTAGTATAGTCTCCTGCTCCCTGATATCCCTTTATTAATCAACAAATATGGAGTAGAGATCAATTTATCTGACCTGCATTCTCTCCCACTCATCATGGAGTTTAATCATTTTATGGATTTCCTACATTTATTGCTCCTGGGAATCCGCTAGCAGGGCCTTCAACTATTCAATGAGCTCAGATTGGATTATGATAAATGATGCTCATTTATTTTGCTACTCTCCCCTATTCCAGACTTCCTACTCTTCCCCAAGAAGCTTCTAGACATTCTCTAATTCATCATAACACTAGGAAATATTGGGGCATTGGATGATCTATCGTATCTTCTTAGTCATCTAATAATGGATTATTATATGAAGACAGTGTGCATCCACCCCTATGGAATAAAGAAATCATATCCTTGTGTGATGTGACCCCATCCAAATCATCCATTCGGACTTTGATTGACTGCAGAATCATTTGATGCACTTACACTCATTTCATCATGTCATATGACTCTCCTCATCTACGTCAGGACCAGAGTCGTCCATCTACCCATGATCTATATTCCTACACTCAAGAAAAATAGCCAGGAGTTTAGCAGTAGGATCCTCTTCTTGAATTATTTATTCTTCAGTGACCTTACCCCCGCCATCCTGGAGTTCAATCCTGGCAGAAGCATCACCTAAGATTGCATATTCTTGCTCACTGGTTGCAGGGCTGGACCAATCTATATGGTTGGCTCTGCGTGGACTAGTACAATCGCTGGTAAAGCTCCAATAGATTTTCTGGACTCAACAATATTTCGAGTCTCTAATCATGCGATCAATGCATTGGTAATGGATAACTTATTAAAATGAGTTCCCCAATAAAGATGTGATATTAAAAAGGTAGAATGTATAAGAGCCAAGTGTAGTGGTATCTAGTGCCGGAGTCACAGAAGGATCTGCCACCATGAGGGATCCCTCTAAACTTGTAAATTAAATGATTGAAAATGGTTCCTACTAAGCAGTAGGGAAAACCTGATATTCTAATGTCTCCATTTTATCCCATCATAATGGTTCACCACTGAACACTTCAACTATGGCTAGCCCTTCACCCACTATATCCATGGTCGGTCCTCCACCCTGCTCGATTCCAGATACAGATTCATGGGGATTTCCTTCCTCATCCATTGATACATTTCCATCACCTGTAGGGAGAACATCTTGGATATCATCATTAATGTGTTCTGAAATAAGGCATAACTTGGTTAGAATAATTGAATTACAAAAAAGAGGAATGCCAATAGAGGTAAGAGTTGAGACACACCTCGAGTTGTTCGACCTGTTTTGTGATAGAGCTTGCAATTTCACTGCTCTCACACGAGCTTCCTTGTCGGGATGATATTCTCAGAGTTCTCTCCCCTCAAGTTCCCTCACCTCTAACCACCTCTTCTTCCTATTCCTCCTCATATTCTTCCACTTCCTCCTCCTCTTCTTCCTCTTCTCCTTCTTCCTCACCGTCATCATCCCAATATGCCAGTTTTTCCTATTCATGACCTTTTCCAAACATCACATTCACAAGAATATGTGGTTCTTAATACCACCCTCATTGGCATTAATAAATATCCATGGCTTTTAGGTATGTCTTTCGGTGATGAAACGCCACCTTCTTTTCCACCTGAATATGCAATATGTTTTGTAGAAAAATCCTAGTGCGCACTAGTCTCTACCAGAGCTCTTCAATGGACATTGATTGTCGTAGTGTCTTCTAGGTAGACCATATAGATGAGAAAATGTTTTTAGTGGTTGGATTTAGAAGATGTATTTGTTTATTCCATGGGAGTTATTAGCTAGCCCATGAGGCTTTTAATAGAACCACCTATCTTCAGAAGGGGGAGGCATATTCTCACCTTGCAATGATCCTTCCACAAAAGTTCCATCCCACACCATTGTAGCTGCCTGGATTATTCCCAGTATCACTTACCTTTTAGTACCTCATCTTCATCCTTGTTGTCCAGACTCCATGCTGACCACCTTGATTTTCTAAATGTGTTTCCATAGAATCGCTTCTGGATATGCTGATATCCAATGGTCAATGTTCTCTATTGATAGGTCAAAATTAAAATCAATGGGGGAAGAGTAATGATCTCACCAAAGCCATTAGTAATGATCATAAGACACAATTGGAGAAGTTTGAAGTGATGTCGATCATCCCAAAACCTTTTATACACTTTCTTTGGAATCCTCTACATGCAACTGAATTGCCTGACCAAAATCGTCAGCGCATACGGTTTGAAAATATTTTCCCATGGATCTGAGATACCAGCATACCACCCCTGATGCGTTTCAAGTATTCCCTTTTCTCCAATAGGCCTTGCCCATCATCTACCAACTGGCTAGCTGGGGTCTACAATAGATGAATGTTGATGTTTTTGTGGTTGGCGATCTTGAGTTTGATACCCTCCTCATTGATCATCAAGGGCTGAATTATAGAAATATTTAGTAGGGACAATTGCAAACTGTCACCTGGAGGAAGAATGTCATTCAAGAATTCCTACCCACAATAATGAGCTATAACCTAGCCACGAAGAATTTGGAATGGTCTGCATATTCTCCTAGGCGTACTGCCACAAGATATGCACCCCAAAATATCATACAACACATCCAACACAAAAACACCCAGATTGACCTTGTTTATGGATTCCATGATCCATCCTTCACTAATGTTCCCACATGGACTCCCATCCTTGTATCCCTTACTGGAAGCTACCACCTGCTCAAAAATTCAGTAATAAATCCAGCATATCATACATTCAGGTCTTGGATTTTGTTAATGATGAAGCCCTGTGATTAGTACTCACCTACCTCTAGGACCATCCAGTATGATCCTTCCACCCCCTTTGTGATGTGTTCATGCACTGATTCCCTCAGCCTGACATTTTCAATGCCTTTTCTTATCATTGAAATAGGCTGAAACATCCCAGATAGGATATATCCTTAAAAAGTACTTGATTTCTAAAATCTCCTTGGTGTTATGTCAATAAGTTCCTTATGACTTTTCCATTCCCTATGTTTTGAAAATCACTAACACTTTTTCCTTAAAGATTATTTTATTTCTATAAGGAAGTAATATTCTTAACCATTATCATGTTTTTATATGATATGCTTAATGTTATTTATCTAATCCTAACTATATTTTCCTTAAAACCGAATTCCCTTAATATTAATCCGATCCTTATCTAGATCTCAAAACCATATAGTTCTTTAAAATATTATTCTCCCTCTTTTGAGAATCTGATTTTCTCTATTTATAGACTCTGATTTCAGCTAAATCTAAACACCAATTTCATAGAATTCCAGAATCTAATTTCATCAAATTCCAGATTCCAATTCATCATATTCCAGACTCCGATTCCTCATATTTTCAGACTCAAATTCTTCATATTTTAAGACTACGTTTCTATATATTTTTAGACATTCTTTATATTTATTTTAAGAATCTGTTTCTATATATTTTCAGAATTCATTTCTACATATTTTCAGACTCCATTTCTATATACTTTCAGACTATGTTTTGATATAAATTCAGACTTCGATTTCTCATTATCCTTTGAATCCCATTATTCATATTTGTTAAAGTTACCTTTCTTCCTTAATATATTGTTCCAATTTTTTTAGATCCAATTATGCATATGGTTTGTAAACCTGATAATCTTTTTCTTTAATATTATTTTTTCTTACACATGATAATGTTTCCCATGATTTCTTACATGAAACGATTATATAAAATTTATTTTTAACTAACTATTGTCTGAGTGACACCTGTCCATGTCCCTAAAATTTTCAAGAAAAAAAATATGACTGTTGGAGGAGGAGATGACCATTGGAATCCATGTCTATAAATACCCAGTCATTTTAACGATCTCAAAGCTAGTGTTTTCATTGAGAGTTGTTGATCTCTCGAATGATGTGATACTCTATGAGGGCTCTTCTCAAACCTGCATTGTGAGAATGTTGTGGAAATTTTTTTCAAGTTTATAAAATCTTGTTCAACCTACCTAGTGAGATTTCTATTATAGCTAATCAATCGAGGGATTTTAAGGATAGGAAGGTAGAGGTATCGATCACCTTAGAGATCGAGGTCTTGTGGGGATAGGAAGATAGATTCTGATATCCGTATCGAGGTCTTACCCTAGTGTGGGTAAGTCAGACATTATTGAAAGTATAAATCAAGGGAACTTTATCCATGGTTGTTTGATACCCTTCTCTTTGGGTCAAAATATTTATTATACTTGTCCTGTTTTGTTACATGTTTTATTTCCCCTACATTTTTTTAAATAGTGGATGTGTAACTTTTTTACACTATCTTATACTTGTATACTCTCATATAAATAATATTCTATATGCTTTAAGGTATGATATTTCCCTAAATGAAGTTGTATTAATTTTCTTTATCAGATCCATATCATCAGATCGTAAAAAAAACTAGTTTCTTTGTTAAGAAATAAAGAGGTATTGTGAATTCATATTGTTTAACATTGTTAAACATAGATTTTATTAAGGATAAAAACAAAAGTTTTTAAACCTTAAATTCAACCCTCTTGTAACTGAGTAATATATATATACATTTAGAACCTATGATTGTTATCAGAGAAGGTCTCTGAAATACTTATACTTTTATATAAGTTTTCTTTCTGAAATCTTCTTACTTATCTTTACTTGTTCATGTTTTTCATAAAGATTTTATTTATTTATAAGTTGTTTCTTCTAATATAATTTGTGTGGAAAAGATCTTCTATATTTTTATTTTAAAAATGATAGGAATGAACACTGGATCAATAGATTATATAAATACTACCAGATGCCCAATCATTGATGGAAATGACTATGAATACTGGAGAGTTAGGATGACTAGTTTTATTATAAATACCAGTGTTGATAACTTTGTTATATTAATTGGAGGCTAAAAAATTCCCAATAAGGAAATCATAAAATTCACCAATCAAGAAAAAAAATAGTATTGGTTTAACATTAAGTTACACAATAATTTATTATGTTCTATGAATTGAAATATCTAGAGCCAGATTTCATCTTCTAAAGTTTCTAATAGAATTTGGACGAAATTACAAGTTACACATTTTGTCTCATCTAAGGTCATGGAAACAAGAAGTTCTATGATTAGAGAGGAATACCATGATTTTATGTTTTTTATGGATAACATGTATTCAAATTTCACCAAAGGTTTATGACTATTGTCAAAAACCTTCAGTCTATGGGTGAGAATGGACTTTATGATGGTATTATTGTGGACATGATAATAGATATTATTCTAAATGAGTGGGAATTGAAAAGAAAAATGATTGATGAGAATAATAACGTTTTAAATTTCACTATTGATGATTTATTCATGAATCTACTACAACATGAAACTAGAATGAAGTGGGATAAATAGATTAATAAGAAAAAAATAGTAATGGAAATGTTGGTTTCACTACTTCATCAAATCATATAAAATTCATGACTCTTGATAGAGTTAGTAGATCAAAATACAAGAAATCTACTGTTATATATAAATCAAGTGATAGTGATCATTCTGAGAATGAACTTAACAATATGTCTTGAAGAATGAAAAAAATTGTGGGAAAGAAATATTTCTAAAATAGATGCAAGAAGAAATACATAAAGGGTAAGAATGATTCAAAAGTGACTTGTTATGAATGCAAGAGGGTGGGCCATATCAGACCAGACGTTCAAATGATTAAAAGGAAATAAAGAATTAATTGGAATTCCGAAAGAAATAAGAAAATGTTCTAGAAGTCTAAGTCTAAGAATTAAATGAAAACTAATGACACATGGAGTTCTTTTGGTGGTGATTATTCTCCTGAATCATAGGATATTTAATCTTTTGGACATAAGAATATTCTTTTATAGCTTAAATTACCACAAGAAATCAATGCCTCTTGGATAAGGTAAATACTACTAAATCTTTAACCAATATTTCTTTAAATGAAAAGTTTTCTAATAAAGAATATTATGAGTCTTTGGATGAAGGATCATCCTCATCAGAAAATAATATGTTACCTTATTTTGAATAAGCATCTAGTTTTTTCAAGTTACGTTAGAATTAAAATAGTAAGGTCAATAAGAAACATAACAAAGAAAATTCTAGAATATCTATTTTAACAAACGAAGTATCAAATCTCTCAAAAGATATGATCAGAAAACCCTTGATTTTGAAAATGATTCTAAAAACCTCAAGTATGTTTATTATAAAAGGGTAAACTTTTTATGAATCTTGATAATGTTATTTCTACGAAAAATGCATCAGAGAAAAATTCAAATTATGAGACTAATGAATATGAGGATAAGAACACAGTCATAAGACTAAAATATAAAATATTTTCCTTAATGGAATGTTTGTGAAACATTACTCATGGTAAGGAAGGGGTTGGAAAAATGTATTCACAACTGCATCCTTTAAATAATAGTTCTGGACATGGTTATTCTCACTCAAAACCAATTTTTAGTCATAACTATTTTTTCCCAAAGAGATCCTTTTTTCAGTAAATGTTAATGAGGAAAACATTGGAAGAAAAATTTCTCTTTAAAAAAATTCCTATGTTTTCATAAATCTTACTTTTCTAAGAAATGTGGATACCTAAGATTTTAATTTATAACAATTCTAGATCCAAATATGTTTTTATTCTAAAAGTATAACTATTTTTCTAGAAAAAAAAGGAATTACCAACAAAAATACATGGTACATGGATAATGGATGCTCCTGACACATGACTCGTAACAAAAACTTCTTTGAAAATATTATCAAGATAAAAGGAGGAAAAGGAACTTTCAGAGAAAATTTGTAAGAAGAAATTGTTTGTTTAGGTAATATTGTTATTTTGGAAAAGATTTAATTTGAAATGTTTTATTTGTTAAAGGTCGTAATCATAACCTTATAAGTATATGACAATTATGTGATGAAGGTTACCTTGTAAATTTTAGGATTGATAAATTCTTAGTACACAATTACAAGGAAGAGTTTATTCTCTCTTCCTATAGGCATGAGAATGGTTATACACTTAACTTAGAAGATCATATGAGCCAAGACTTATCATCACTTAGTGTAATGGAAGATCAATCTGGGTTATGTTATAGAAGACTAGGACACTATAACCTTATAAACATATGAAAATTCTCAAAGAAAATACTTGTTAAGTATCTACCTGAGTTTAGATTTGATTCTTCAAAAGTCTATGATTAATGTCAATATAAAATGAAATATATGTCGTTTTTTAAATAAATCATTGAAGTATCAACTTCTAAGCATTACAACTAGTATATAAGGATCTTTTAGGTCCAACACAAACTGGAAGTATGGGAGGAAAATACTATGTATTTGTTTTGGTTGATTATTACACTAGATTTACCTGGGTCTATTTTATAGTAATGAAATCTAATGCCGTTTCTTATTTTAAATATTTTTCTGCCAAATTTAAAAATGAGAAAAACCATCCATTTATAACTATTTTTAGTGATCATGGGAGAGAATTTGAAAATTCAGATTTTGAAACATTTTATAGTATGAAAGTAATTACTCATTACATCTCACCTCTAAGAACTCCTAAAAAATGGTGTTGTTGAAAGAAGAAACTGTTTTATTCAAGAGATATCAATAAAATCCAAAAGAATCTCATTTAAAAGTATTGAAAATGTTTTTTTTCTATTTTAAGGGAACCATAGATTTATGACTTTTCTATTATTCTGAAATGATTTTGTTTTAAAAAGATTTTTGGATACTAAATATTTTGTATGTAGAATAGATAAAAAAAGTAAATCTATAACTTTTCATTTCTTAGGAGATTCATTAGTTTCTTGGTCATGAAAGAAACAAAACTCAGTAGAACTTTCCATTGCTAAAGCTAAATATGATGCAGTTGGAAGTTGTTGTGATCAAGTGTTGTGCATGAAACACACACTCATAGACTATGGCATGATTTTTACCAAAACAGAGATAATGTGTTATAATAATAGTTCAATTTTTTGAAGTAAAAACTATTCATATCACTCTCGTGAAAAGTACATAAATGTTAGGCATCACTTTCGTAGGAATTGCACACTTAAAGGATATGTCATTCTTCTATTTATCGGAACACAAGATCAACTTTATTACATATTTAAAAAATCTTTACCCTTTGATAGATTTGAATATATAAAACAAAAGTTATGAATGTTAACCGTAAGGTAATCATCCATATAAACTTTTTTTTAAAACCTACCTCTTAACATTAAGATACTTCTTTTCATAGAGGGAGTACATATGTATATTATTTATATTTATTTTCCAATTTTTTTTGGAACCTAATATTTTTGGAACCTAAATATTTTTCTTTCCCTAATGAAACATTTCATAACATAAAATGTTTTTGAAATTTAAAAGTTTTGAAATCATAAAACTTCATGTAACTTAAAAGTTCTTAGAAACAAAATATTTCCTAAATCAAGGTTTTTTTTCGGAACCTAACTTTCTTCCTTTTCCATTAAATTTTATGAAAACCAAATTTTTCTAATAGGAACCTAAAGAATTCAGAAAAATATTTCTGATAATTCTAGAAGTTATGTTTCTTAACTATATTATATTAATTATATATATGTTTTTGGTATTTCAAAATATTTATTTCTGTAAACCCCAATGAATTCACTTTCCTTAAATCCAATTTTCCCTTAAAACCTCAAAATATCAAAACTCATAAAAACCATATTTGGCATTTATCTCAACTGTTTGATCAGATTATGCTAATCCCAATCGCCAGATTGAACTGAGAAACTAATCTATTGCCATAAAACCTATATAAAGTACCCCCCTGTGTTCACGTCCGACATCAGTTCTCTCAATTTTTTTCTCGAAATACATTCCCTTCTTCAAGTATAGTATCTTGTTTTTACCATAACCTTAAATTATAAATGTTTCTTGATATTTCTTCTCATACTCCAATACAGTCTCAGTCAAGAAATGAACCATTGGGTGGCTAATATTCTTGGAAAGCTTAGTAGACCTGAACTTCTTCCCCATTTATAATTATATTATTTTGAAGCTCATCAAGGTAAATGGATTAGAAAGTTTATGTGTTGCTAAGGAAAAGAATCAACACTCAGTTTCGGCTGATCTTGTTATATAATTTTATGATTCTGTTCAAATCTATGAGGAAGGTGGAAAAGAAACAATTAATTTCAGAAGATATGGAAATTCTTAATCCTTATCTTTAAACAAAGTGGAAAGTATTTTATGCACACCTTATGAAGGATAGGCAATAATTTTCTCTCAAATATTTCTAGATAAGGAAGGTTCTTTGAGAAAGTTATTGATATAGATTTTCTTGGCCATAAAAGAGTGAAGAAACCTAATATATCTCATTTTTGGCTAACCATATATTAGTTACCTTATGGATGAAAGGCCTCTTAATTATGAGAAAGGGAGATAAGGATTCTCTTAAAAAGTGTGATATCTTTCTATTGGGTTTTCTATTAAACGTAAGGAAGATAAATTTGGTTAAGATTATTATTTTGATATTCAGCAACATTAATAATTGAAATATAAAATATCAAATTTTGATGTATCATGTGATCTTGTCTAAGATCACAATCTTATGCTTAGACTCCTTCAAATACCTTGCACATAAAAGGATAATAACATTACGATTATGTTGATCTGTTAAGATAATTTGAGGATAATTAAGATATCTTTCTGTGATAACGCTGATGAATTATTTGATATTCCTAATAAGGATGATCAATCTAAGAAAGGTAAAGTTTAAGAGACTTTAAAACCTAACCCAATAATAAAAATACAAAGAACCAGAACCTCAATTAACCAGACCGATCCTAAAATCTCAATCAACACCTCCTAAACCGAAGAAGAAAAATAAATTCTCTGATTAAGTAGTCGAAAAATGGAGAGAGAATAAGAAAAAAAGTAGGAGATGAAGTTTTTGGAATTGACCCTACCGAGGCTAAGGACATGAAGATAATACAATAAAAAATTATAGAGAAAGAAGCTAAAGATAAGAGAAAAAATTCAAAATCTCAGGCTATTCAGTCATTGTTGAATGATGTTGAGAAAGATTTAGAAGAGATTTTGGTACCGGAAACCTTCTTGAAGGATGCTTCACATCCTAAATAGATTGTGGAAGAAGAAGAAATCCAATAGGAACAAGAATTAGAATACTATGAGGAAAGTGAATAGCTGATCAAATTAGTTGATGAATATTAAGAGAAGTAGAGCCCCTATGAAAAACTTTTTATAAGATCTTCCCAAGAACCATCCACCAAAATAGCTTTTGAAAAGCAGAAAGAATGTTATATAGAACAAAAAGTTAATAAAATTCATTCAAATGAAGAAAATGAAGAAAATGATGATGTTTTTCAGGATGATGAATATGAAGTTAATGTTGGAGAACAAGAACTTGAGGTGGCCAATGTTGTTAAAAAAGTAGATGACAAAGGAAATTCAGTCCTTCTTGATACTACTTAGAATGATATAGCAGGAACATCTAAGTTGAAGAATCTTAAATAAGGTAAAGCTACTTCCCTAGAGAAAGATGCCTCAGACTTTGAATCTTTTTCTATAATGAGAAATGATTTTTTTGAACAAATTTTGAAAAATCTAGTAGATTCAATTCTGGTTTTTCTCAAAAATTGAATCACAGTGCCATCTAATTCAAAAGTTCATTAATTTGAAAATCGAATCTACAAATCTTTTTTTAGAGAATCTCGTCAAGCTAGAAGCTGAATTTAAAAATTTTATGATCATTTATGAATCCCAAAAGATGTCCTACAAGAAGATAACAAGCTGGTCAAAATTAGTTATTGATGATCTTAAAATAGTTTATGATTACATGGACCGAGTTAAAGATTCTTTTAACAAATCCGATGAAAATATCAAGATTTTTTTAGAGATGCTAAATCAAGAGAAAGCTTCCCTGATCTAAGAGGATATAGATCTTAATGTAAATCTTAATTTAGTTCCTATTAGATTAAATATATAAAAAAACCAGGGAGAAGTTGGTAGAGAAAGTTAACTCCCAAGAAGATTTGATGAAGACACAATAAGAGAGGATTCAAATCGTTGAAAAGAAGAACCAATATCAAGAAGACTTACTCAAGATGTATCAAGATGATCATAAGGAGATAAAGAATCTAAAATTAATTATCAATAAAATGATTCTAGAGAATAAAAAGGATGCATAATTTTCTTAAAACTGATATTTGGTTGTACCAAAACTTCTTTAATCATAGTTAATGAAATTTCCATACACTAGTTTGTATCGTATGAATATTTCATAAAATTTTATATAAAAAAATATACCCCTCCATTCCTTTTTGAAAATCACATAGGGGAGAAATTATTATTCCATAATAATGTAATATTAAGGGGGAGTTTACCCAAAGAAGAAATTAATTACGAAAGGGGGAGATTAAGTTAAAGAATTTGTTCTTAAGGAAAGGAAAGTTATTTCAAGGCAACTTCTTAAGCCAAAGAATATGATCCTTATCGTGACATAACCTAAGGGGGATTTATTCATATTCACCATATGTCATAAATATAATTAAGATAAGTTTTTCTTTCAAGTATTCCAAACATAATATTATTTTTCAAAAAGTATTCCATGGTTTCCAAAAAGGGGGAGGTTGTTAAGTCAATAAATTCCATATGACGTTACCATTCCTTATGTTCTAAAAATAAAAAACACTATTTCCTTTAATATTATTTTCTTTCTCTAAAGAAATTTATATTCTTAACCATTATTATTTTTTATATGTTATGATTAATGTTCTATATCTAAGATTAACTATATTTTACTTAAGACCGAATTTCCTTAAGATAAATCTTATCCTTATCAAAATCTCAGAACCATACATTTCATTAGAATCTGTTTCTCCTTGTTTTGAGAATAAGATTATCTCTATATATAGACAATGATTTCATCTAAATATAGACTTCAATTTCATCGAATTCCAAACTCTGATTTCATCAAATTCCAGATTCAGATCCATCAGATTTCTTGACACGATTCATCCTATTTTTAGACTATAATGCTTCATATTTTCATACTCCATTTCAAAATATTTTCGAACTCTGTTTCTAAATATTTTTAGACTCCATTTCTTCATATTTTTAGACTCTATTTCTTCATATTTTCAAACATATTTTCTATATATTTTCAAACTCTGTTTATACATATTTTCAAACAATATTTTCATATAAATATACACTCTGATTTCTCAGTATCCTTTGAATTTGATTATTCATATTTGATAAATTTAAATTTCTTCCTTACCTTATTGTTCCAATTTTATCAGATCCTATCATTCTTAAGTTTCATAAACATGATAATTTTTTTCCTATATATTATTGATTCTTACACATATAATGCTTCCCATATTTTCTTACAAGAAATGAGGTCATACAATATATTTTTAACTAACCATTGGTTGAGTGAAACCTATCCAGGTCCCTCCGATTTTAAGGGAAAAATATGACCATTGGAGGAGGATTCGACTATTGGAATTCATCCCTATAAATACCTAGCCATTTGAATGATCTCAAAGCTAGGGTTTTTGTTGAGAACTGTTGGTCTCTGGAATGAAGTGATACTCTATGAGAGCTCTTCTAAAACCTTCTTTGTGTAAATTCTATGAAAAACTTGTTCTAGATGAGAACATATTTTTCAACATTCCTACTGTGATTTTGATTATTAATGATCAATCAGGGGATTATGGGGATAATAACACAAAGGTACCGATCACCTTAGAGATCGAGGGCCTGCAGGGATAGAAATTTTTTTTTGATCTTCATATCGCGGGCTTACCCTGGTGTGGGTAAGACAAAATTTCTAGAATGTATATATCACAGGACCTTTTTACATGGTTTTTGGATACCCTTCTATTTGGATCAAATGATTTCTTATAATTGCCCAGTTTTGTTACAAGTTTTATTTTTTTCTTCATTTTGTTAAATATAGGATGTGTAACTTTTTTAATATTTCTTATACTTGTATACGATGATATAAATAAGATTATATACACTTAAAGGTAGAATATTTCCCCAAATAAATTTGTCTTATGTTTCTTTATCAGATCCATCTAATCAGATCCAAATAAAATTAGTTTCTCTGTTAAGAAATAATGAGGGTTTGGGAATTCATCTTTCTTAACTTTGTTATACCTATATTTTTATAAATATAAAAATGAATGTTCTTAAACCTAAAATTCACCCCTTCTTGGAATTGAGAAATTTACATATACATTTTGATCCTATACTTGGCCAGTTCCAACAGATTCCATGTCAGAATGGGGGGTGCACGTCCTATACCCCAAACGTTATCTGTTTGAAGGAACTCATTTTAATGGTAACCTTCTAGGGGAATTCTCTCAATGAAATTTATATCCCAATGTATGATACCCACTTCATGATGGTGGAGGTAGAAAGTGTTTCTGTTAGGGGACCACGGGCTGAACAACTCTGGCACCAGGTCTTGTTGATGGAAGAAATGGAATTGCAATGTACAAAAAGCTTCAAATAGCCTGACAAACCACATATCTTCCCCGAACTCCTCACATGTTTGGCATACCCAGCATTCCCATTCCCATTCACTCATAATGTTTACCTCATACCTAATGTTCCATTATTTCCAACCTTTGGTCTCATCAATGATGCCACTCATGAAAGTCCTCAGATAGTGGGATGGATATTCGTCAGAAACCAGATTGCTCCCTTACCATAGTTTTGGTTTTCATATTTAGGATTTAAACTACCATGTTCTAAGATTCCCTGGTGGGGTGACCATTATATGTGATGCTTTACATTGGAAGGCTATCCCCGTGTTTCATCTAAGACCGTGGTGCATTGGTCTCAAATCTAGGCATTAGCACCTGATCCAGAAAGATGAAGTTCTATAGCGAGAGGCTATCTCTCAGAAAATAATTATTTTGGGCTTGAGTTAGTATACCAAAGAGAATATGATAATAGGAAATGACTCTTCTCTCATAAATAATCTGAGGGTTAGTGATCATCTGGGTTCTCTGTGTAGCAGCAGCAACTTCCCTCTTAGCATCCGTCTGTTCGATAGACATTTCGGTCAGACCTCAGAAGTTACAAAGGGGATTGCATGAAAAAACATTTTTTTACATTAAAGGAATATTGGTGCGTGAAATATGGGTGTTAGATATGGAAAAATAAGCCAAGGAAGGTGTGTTCAAGATTCAAAAAGAGTGAAAAATAATATGTGGCCATGTGCAAGGAATTGACCCATTCGTTCTTTAATATCATGAATAATTAACTAAATTTAATTTATACTCTCTTAATAAACTTTTTAAAGTTTATTATTCCTTTTATTTAACTTTTTACCATGTTATAAACACTATTTAATCATTTACGTTAATAATGGTCATTTTGAAGATATTTGGTACTTGAGAGTCAAAAATGGACTTCTTATTACTACAAGTTGTACATATGGTAAAAAGTTAATTATATACAGAATTATATTCATTATTTAGATATCATATATATCATATATATCTAGTATATAAATGTATTTATATTAGTACATAACATTTGGAGGTAAGAAATGAAATGCCCCGTTCATGGAGACGGTAAGCCGTACGTATGAATGAACGCTACTTTCATTTCAATTTATTATTTTGATGGAATGAAAACAAAATGATACATATTTATATTATAATTACAGTATAATATCATATATAATATCATTAATTCCATCCTTTATATGTCCCACATAAGGCATTTACGAGTCATATCACTTTGAGGGGGCGGTAGTCCGCACTTCCATAAATGAAAATATCACGTTTACCCATTATGGAAATCAAAATGGTATGCTATAAATGAAAAATAAATAAGCATAAAGAAAACATAATAATAATATATATCATATATAAATACAGTTCCATCATAATGGCCACCATGAAAGGCGGTAAGAGATAATTGAACAATCCTCGTTTCGTGAGGCATTCATTTTCCCTCCACAGAAACATTATGTTCTTTATCCGTTAGACGGATGTGTGTGTAAGTGTAGTTCTAATAATTTCCATAACAATATCCTAGTATATTGGGTATACTGGTTTTTTATAATATAAAGGAATAAAAAGAGTTTAAGGGGTTGGATATCTAAAGTAAAACAAAAGAACTAAAGATAAGACGTTACCTTTAAATCGGGTAACTCCCTTGGGATTGAACCAAAAGGGTTACTTGAAGGGTATTATGCCTAAGGTAACACTTATAGGATGAAGATAGGGATATTGGGAGCTTATTGGAGGAGATTTTTGACCTGAGAAGGCCTTGGGAAGTGTGAGAAATGGGTAATAAGTGGGAGCTTTTTATAATGGAGAGGAGGGGCTCTTTTCGAAAGTTTCAAAAAATTATTTTATTATGTTATGATTTTCGGTTTCTAAAGGTCCCAAAAAAATTAAAGTCAAAGATAAGGTGTCACATGTTTGAAATAAAATCATCCAATAATAATTTTACAAGTTTTGGACATTGTTTTAATTTTTATCATCTTATTTATTTAAATCATTCATTAATGATGTAAACACTGCATCATTATTGTGTAATAAATAATTTTATTTATTTGATGACTAAAAATCATAAAAAATTACCATTATTTAGGAAATATTTTTATCATTATAATGAATAATTATAGTCAAATATATTAATTATATAACCCCAAATTAAAATTATTTTAGTAAAACAATACAGGTTTATGACATTTTTATTTTTACTTTAATTAAATAGATATTTACGTCATTATCTTACCCAAGTGGTTCCATGGGGTCCCAAAGATTCCCCATGGATTTTCTTAGTCTTCCATGAGTCATAAAATAAGCTTAAGACAAGTATAAAGGTAATTTTATATTATTATTACATTATATTTACCTTCATTACCCAAATTACCTTTAATCGGGTTAATAAGTAAAAAATTACTATTCACCAAAACTTATTTTCATCTGATTGAACCAAATATTACTTACTAATTACTAACATTTATTTCATATTTTTTAAATTCAATTCGTAGAAGCGGTAAAATTTCACTGAAATGAAAAAGTCAGTTTTTTTAACTAATACTTATTGGTTTCACTATTCATAAAAAATTGAAGGTTTTTAGAAAAATTCAAAAAATTCACCCTAAGATAAATTTGATATTTTAAATTCAAAAATGATGTCTATTTTACAAAATTAAAAACATAGAACTTGCATTAGTTAATTTTAAATTAATCTTTTGTCCAAATAAATAGCGCATTTTTAAGAAACAATATCTATTAAAAGATTGACACTTTTTACGTCCAATTTCACAGTAAAATTAATTCCAATGATCACCATTGGATTACATGGTAAAAATATAATCTAATTAAACTTTAAAACCGGTTAAAATATAATCCAACCATATAAATAAATTATACTAAAAAATTGATTTGAATTAAAATACAATATTTTTCACTATTCATTAAAAATGAATTTTTTAAGAAAAATACCAAAACATTACACACAGTAAAATTTGATATCCCGATTCTAAATAAGGATTTTATTTTTTTAAATATAACATATAATAGTGAAAAAAATAGATTTAAAAATGGTTCTCCATCAAAAGTCAGTAAATCGACCTTTCAAAGAATATTAGAGTATATATGCTTAAAATCAAATTATTTATTGTTTTAAGCCCTCTAAAATTTATTGGATAATTTTAAAAACATTTAACAAAAATGTATAATCATATTTTAGTTAGTTTTATTCATTCCCTCCAATACAATGGCTAGGCATTAACTACCATTTAAAATAATAATTTTATATTGTATGTGGAAACACAAGATTTCAAAGAAACTTGTTGTTGCGTATTGAGTATGCTATCAAACATTGAAACCCCTTTAAAGTAAAATTAATATTTAATTCAAAAATATTAAAAAATATGAAATTTGTATTATTCTTTATTTACTGGGGATATTACATCCTTCCCCCCTTTTGGGAATTGCGTCCTTGCAGTTTTATTCACTCATGAAATAAGTGGGAGTATTTTTCCCTCATAGCATTTTCAGATTCCCACATTGCCTCTTAAACCATATTGGTTTTCCACAAAACCATTACTTGGTTAATTACCTTATTCTATAGAAATTGTTCCCTACGGTCAAGAATTTGGACTGGTTGTTCTTCATAAGAGAGTTTCTCTTCCAAGTGAACTACCTCTATACTTAAAGCATGAGATGAATCTGGCATATACTTTATCAACATTGAAACACGAAAAACATTATGTACCTAGGATAAACATGGAGGTAAAGCCACTCTATATGAAAATGGTTCAACATTCTCCAAGATTTCATAAGGTCCAATGAATATTGGACTCAAATTTCCCTTCTTACTAAAATGCATCACACTTTTCCATGGAGAAACTTTGAGAAAGACATGATCACCAACCTCGAAAAATAGATCCTTTATTCAGTTATCTTTATAACCTTTCTACCAACTCTGAGATGTTCTCATGTGCTTCTGAATCAACTGAACTTTCGCTTCCATCTCTTCCACTAATTCTAGTCCCATCAGTTTCCTTTCACCTACTTTATCCCAAAAAAGATAGAGTTTGACACCACTTGCCATATAATGCCTCAAATAGAGCCATCTGTATACTGAAATGAAAACTGTTATTATAAGAAAATTCAACCAAAGAAAGATGTTGTTCCCAACTTCCCTGATAATCCATCGAGAAAGCACGTAACATATCTTCCAAGGTCTGAATTGTTCATTCTGACGGCCCATCTAACTGAGGATGAAATCGGTACTAAAATTTAATTCAGTACCCAATGACTTTGGAAGGCTTTTAAAAAAGTTAAAAGTAAATCTGGGATCATGATCAGATAAAATGGAGAGGGGAACTCCATGCAACCTGACTATCTCCTTAACATACTACTGAGAAAGTTGATCTAGAGACAAAGTATCCCGAATAGGAAGGAAATCAGCAGATTTAGTCAACTAATCAATAATAACCCAGATTGCATTATTACCTCGAGATGTGTTTGGTAATCCCACATCAAAGTCTGTGGATATATTTTCCCATTTCCACTCAGGCACCGGTAAATACTGAAGCATCCCTTTCGGTAACTGCCACTCTGCTTTAACATGATGACAAGTTAAACACTTCGTAGTAAAGTTAAAAATATCTCATTTCATTCCATTCCACCAGTAATACTCCTAAATATCTTTGTACATCTTAGTAATTATGGGATAAATTGAAAATGGAGAACTACGAGCTTTACATAACAACTCATTCTCCAAATGTGAATCATAAGGCATACATAATCTCTTTCTGAACCTTAAAACACAATCATTATCAATGTTAAATTCAGGCAACATATACTTCTGAACCAGCTCTACCTTTTTCTACAACTCACTGTCTTACTTCTACGCTTGTTTAATTATATCTGATAGAGATGATCTGACTAACATCTAAGAGAAAACAGATGAACTTCTTGAACCAAAAAATTCTATGCCAAAGTTCATCAAATAAAAAATCAAAGGATCTCGTTCCAAACATAACATGGTTAATGAAACATTACTTTTTTGACTCAAAGAATCATCCACTATATTTGGTTTTCCTGGATGGTAAAGGATTGTGCAATCATAATCCTTGATTAATTCCAGCCATATCCTCTGTCTCATGTTTAAATATTTTAGATTAAATATATACTTTAAAATTTTTTGGTCAGTATATATTTTACATTTTACTCCATACAGATGATGCCTCCAAATTTTTAATGCAAAAACAACAGTAGCTGAGTCCATTCAACTAAGCATCACTGTAGATAACAAATTCACCATCTCTGGAAGCTAATGAAAAAAATGGAGCATTCACCAATCTTCTTTTCAATTCCTAAAAACAATTATCACATTCTTTTGTCCAAATGAAATTAACACCTTTTAGAATTAATTTATTCATTGTAGTAGATAAACGTGAAAAATTCTTATCAAACCTCTGGTAATAATCTTCCAAACCAAGAAAACTACAAATCTCAGTTATATTTGTAGGTCTTGGCCATTTTTCAAAAACTTTTGTTTTACCAGGATCAATAGTTATGCCATTTTTTGAAACAATGTGACCAAGGAAAAAAATTTGTGGTAACCAAAACATACACTTTCTATATTTTCCATACAATTTTTTTCTTTTAAGGTTTCTAAGACAACCCTTAAATGACTTTAATGTTCCTCTTTACTATTTGAAAAAACCAAAATATCATCAATGAACACAACCAATAACTTATCCAATAAATTATGAAAAAATATATTCATAAGATCCATGAATACAACAGGTGTACTGGTTAACCAAAAAGGCATAACTAAAAATTCATAATAGCCATATATAGTACGAAATGTGGTCTTCGGAATGTCTGCTTCTTTTACTTTCAACTAATGGTACCCAGACCTCAAATCAACCTTTCAAAAATACTGAACTTCCTAGAGCTGGTTAAACAAATCATCGATATGAGACAAAATATACTTGTTCTTAACAGTGATGTTATTCAATACTCTATAATCAATGTGAAGTCTCAATGAACCATCTTTATTTTTAACAAACAAGATAGGAGCACCCCATGGTGATGTGCTAGGTTGAATGCACCCTTTATCTAATTACTCCTGCCATTGCTTCATTAACTCTAAAAGTTCAATTTTCCCCATTTGATAAGGGGGTTTTTAAATTGGGTTACCATCATGAACTAAGTCAACAGTAAATTCAACTTCCCGATTAGGTATAATAGTAGGAAAATCATTAGGAAAAAAATCAAGGTACTCATTTACCATCGGCATGTCATTAATCTGAATAGTTCCTTTGTTTTCAGCAATATGTGTAAGGTAATACTCATTTCTATCTTTTACCAGTTTCTCAGCTTCCTGATATGTTATAAAAAGTATGGGTTCATTATTGTACTCAAACTGAAAACCTTTCTGAAAATAAACCTCTTTAGCTCTGCAGTCAATGTTATCATGATAAACAGAAATCCAATACATACCCAGAATAACATCAAACTATACTAGAGGGAAAATAATAAGGTTTTTCAGTAAATTTTTTCCACACACAAGGATAGGAAGGTTCTTATAAATTCTTGTTGTCTTGAAATTTCCTCCATGTGTTTTTACCATAAGTTCATGATTAATATCTTGAGACAAAATTACGCATTAACTAGAAAATTTCTCAGAAATGAAAGAGTGTGTAGACCCTGAATCAAACAACACATTGGAATAATCTGGAAAAATAAATATTGTACCTAAAACTACTTCATTTGATGGCCCAACATCTGCTGAAGTAGTTACAAAGGATTTCACCACCCCTTTTTGCTTGTAGTCTGGCTGCTTTCCCTTAGTTGAGTTCTTTATCAGACACTCTTTTGCATAATTTCCCATTTAATTACACTTCAAACATCTTCCTGATTTTATATATGATTTTTCCTTAACATTACCCTGATCATTTTCAATGAAATTATAAGACTTATGTCCCATTTTACTACATTATCAACACTTACCAGATTTCAAAATACATTCCCCTGCATGTTTTTTACAACAATATTCACTAACTATAAACTTAAGTTTCTTGCCATCAGTATTTTTTGAAGAGTTCTTACCTTTCACCATCCACCTTGAACCCCTTATTCTGTTGTTTGTCAAAGAAAACCTGATCATCAGAAAACTCCCTTTCCACCTTCACCGCACATTGAACAAGTATTTCATAACTTTTGACCTCACGAGAAGCCAAATATGTTCGATACTTTGTCTTTAATCTTGAGTAAAAACGGTTGATTTCACTATCAAGATATCGTATGAGATTTAGAGCATACCTTTATAGTCGAGTGAATTTTTCTTCATAACCAGCCACTGAGTCATCCTCCTGCCTCAATTACAAGAATTTTTTTTCCATCCTAAGTTGAACCACCTTAGGAAAATATTTCTCAAGGAACATACATTTGAATTCATCCAAATCAAGTGCATCAATACCTTCATTATCCCTGATATTTTTCACCAATGACCACCACTAATCAACATCACCTTCAAAAAGATAAACAGTGAGACTCACCTTTTGATGTTTTAAACACCCCATGACATCAAAAAACTTCTCCAGTTCTTTAACCACTCTTTGGCTAGAAAGGGTCACCTGATCCATTAAATGATGGGGGATGCTGCCTCATGAAATGCCCCAATACTGACATGTTCCTTTTTGGTTGTTCTGGCTGATCTATTGTATGGACACCACCACCATTTATTACCTGTTTCTACTGTACCATTACTAAAAAAACTATTCAGTTCAAATTCTGACCATCTCAGGTTGCTGATTTAGAAGGATGTCTTCCTCTTGATGTCGTCCCAATATAACAGCACTGTTTCCTCTGCGGAAAACCATTCTGAACAAAAAAATATCTTAGACTAAGAAACATGGTAATCTTTAAATGCTATATCAATTCAATCTTATCATAAATTAATTTATGCATATTAATTTAACAATACCCTAACTCATAACGTTGTTTAAACCGACCTTTGATACCATATATAAGGACCCGACCATAAAACATTACATAATATTGAATTAAATGAATAATTCACATTGAGGATCTTTTAAGGTTTATAGTTTTAGAGAATTAATAAATTTCTATTACATCTCAAAATATTACAAAGTAGACACTTCTACTCAGTTTCCATTTTTTTCACAAAATAAAAACTCTCGAGAAAAACGGTCACGTCTGGTTCCATGTTTTAGACATCATGACTTTTCCAGAATCTCATCCTTGACCCTATTCTCTATGTCCTGTGAAGAACATTACAAAAAAACAAGGGATGGGAATAAAAAACTCAGTAAGGGTAATAAAAAAAAGAATGAAAACATTAGTTCATCATTACATACATAACATAAGCTCTTTAAAATACCTCATGAAAACATAAGATTTATGAAAAACATTTAGTAATCAAAAATCATAAAGGTAACTTGTGGAATCTATATCATACATACATTGTAGCTATCACAACTACTTAGGGAGTTACATTTGGAATACCCATCACATTATATTACATGAATCTCTTAGGAGAAACATTCAAGTTTACCTCTATTATGTTACCCAATGCATTAGAGAGCTATCTCAGGCTCACACACCCTAGGTTTATCACGGAACCACCCGTATACGTAACAATGATCAGGAACCATAACATATCTGTAACACATAAACCAAACATAAAGAAGAGATAAAATTTTCACATTTCAAGCACAATATATCATTTAAATATATTGACATAAAAAAATCAATTATCAAAACCATTTTCAATACCAAAATATATAAAAGTGTATATGGTATTTTATTTTCCTTTTAAAAACACTATGGCTAGTTAAGGAAACTAAAGATCAAATAATACTCGCAGCGGCAGAAAGGTTGTTGTTACCGCTTACATTAAACGAATATTCTTTTTTTTAGTAAAATGCTTCGTAGAAAAATATTCCCTTTGAATGAAATGAAAATTCAAAGGCGTTTTTACACCGTATAAAAGAAAGTTGTGTATAAAACAAAATATGCCTCAATGAAAGGATATTGAGACGAAGTCCCTTATCCCATGTCCTAATTGACCCGTTCATACTTTAATCTCCTGAATAATAAAATAAAGTTAATTTATACTTTCTTAAGAACTTTTTTCAAGTATATTATATATTTTATATCACTTATTATCATTGTGTCATAAATAATTTTATTTATTTGAGGTATAAAAATTATAAAAAAATTACAATGATTTAGGAAATTGTTTTATATTTATAATGAATATTTATAGTCAAATATATCAATTATATAACAACACATTAAAATTGTTTTAGTAAAACAATACATGTTTATGACATGTTTATTTTTTATTTAATTAAAAAGTTATTTACATCATTATCTTACCCAACTAGCTCCATGGATTCCCAAAATTGACCCATGGATTGTCTTGGTCGGACATGACTCAACCAATAAGGTTAGAACAAGTGTCAAGGTAATTTTATATTATTATAAAATTATTTTTACCTTAATTAACCTAATTACCTTTAATCACGGTTAATAAAAGTAAAAAATTACTACCCACCAAAAATTATTTTCATCCCATTGAACCACATTTTACTTACTGATGACTGCCATGTATGTCTGGCTTTTGAAATTCAATTCACAGTAGCAGTAAAATTTCATTTAAATGAAAAATTTAGTTTTTTTAACTACTACATAGTGGTTTCACTATTCATAAATAATTGAAGGTTTATAGAAAAATTCCAAAAACTCACCATAAGATAAAATTGATATTCTGAATTCAAAAATGATATCAATTTTATAAAATTTAAAACATAAAAGGTACATTAATTATGTTTAAACTAATTCCCATTTTCAAAACAAATAGCGTGTTTTTAAGAAACAATATATTTTAAAAGATTGACACTTATTTATGTTCAATTTCAAAGTGAAATTAATTCCAATGAAAACCATTGGATTAAATGGTAAAAATATAATCTAATTACACTTTAAAACCAATTAAAAAGATAATATAACCATATAAATAAATTAGGTTAAAAAATATATTATAATTAAAATACAATATTATCACTATTCATTAAAAAATGATTTTTATCAGAAAAATACCAAAAAATCCCACGAAGTAAATTTTGACGTCCTGATTCTAAAAAAGGATTTTATTTTTTAAAATAGAGCATACAAGAGTAACAAAAATAGATTTAAAAAAGGTTCTCCATCAAAAGGCGGTAAATTGACCTTTTAAAGAATATTAAATTATTTATGCTTCAAATCTAATTCTTTCTTATTTTAAGCCCTCTAAAATTTATTGGATAAATATAAAAACATTTAACAAAAATGTATAATCATATTTTAGTTTGTTCTTTTCATACCCACCAATACAATGACTAATAATAAACTATCATTTAAAATAATAATATTATATTATTAGTGTGCAACGTAGGATTTCAAGGAAACTCGTTGTTGCGTATCAGGTAAAATATCGAACATAGCAACCCTTTTAAATTAAAATTAATATTTAATTCACAAATATTAATAAATATGAAATATTTCTTATTCTTTATTTATATGGGATGTTACACTAGGTCTAAAACATCTCTACATTGGGTTAAACACATCATATATATTTCTTGAGTTAGCCACCAATTCCATTTTTCATGGTCTCTAGTTCACTCCCATATGTTAAAAAATTTATTGTGTATGAATAAATCTAACAAATGAAGTTATTCTTTACTCCTCCTCAGTAACTAAGCCTTTATAAGTTAAAAAGTCTAAAATGAGCATAGAATAATGTAAATGACATAACCTTTAATCCATATTACATAACTCAACCATATGTCTTGATATATCTATAAATACTAATGTTAACATATTTATTCATCAAAAATATGAAAAACAAAAATTGAATCCTCATGATTCTAAAATACCCCATTCGTTAAAATATTAACTGTCTGATAAACTAGAATTTGAGCATATATTCTCTATTTATCTCAATAGGTAACTGCCTTTGAGAAGATCCATTTATAGTGAGTTCAAACAAAGAATTCTAAAATTTTATATGTGCATGATTAATATGATAAGAGATTTGATAATCATAATTTTCTACTTTTTACAGAACACTCAATCACTTTTCCTAATGTTTTGAGAAAAATTCAAGAACATCACCCCTAACTGTTATTCGGATGAAATCTCTTTTCTCACTAAGGAAACATTCAAGGTTCACACAAAAAATATTTTAAAGATTCACATAACAAGGGATACCATTTTCTATAAATCAAGTATCCCATACATGTTTTAGAATTGCATTACAGAACAAATATTTTCTCTATTTTATCTACTGTATCAACGTATTTTTAATTTTAATCAAGAGGATCAATTAAGTGTTTATTATTTGTCCTTATAGAGGTAATCATGCACTATTTTGATTTCCTTTATTTCTTGGTAGGATAGAGCTTAAAAGTAGGAATGTAATCTAAAATACATTTAATTTTTTTCATTTTATATTTGAATTGAGTTCCTTAGAGGTTAGGTTTATAGATAGAGAGAGAATGATATGAGGTAAGAGAGGGATTTGAAAAAGGGTAAGGATTTAAGAATAAGGAAGATGTATTTGGTTAAATATATTATAGGATTCAAAATCCTTTTTGAAATCTATTTTAAATAATGTAAGGGAAAAATAATAGTAAACATGAATAAAATCCTAAAAATTATTTTTTGTGTAAAGTTCAAGGGAAACAAACATGATAGGCCTTCTAACTATGGATCTGTAATGACATGAGCATGATAGTCATCCTAACCATGACTTCATGGTAAGTTTGATAACTGTATAAATTATGTTTTCACAATAATCATAATGAACATTTGAGTGAACAAACATGGTAAGTATGGTTATCATATGAGTATGTGTTCATAGTAGGTATATGGAATGAATGAATAAAAACTTATGATTGGTATAATGAGCATGTGAACTTTAGTTTACAGTGAATTATAGAAAATACTCAGAATATAGAAGCTATATAGATCTTAAATAACATAAAATGATGAAATTTAATTAAAAAAATTATGTATAATTTATCATACCTAATCCATGATTGATAGAATTGATTATCTCAACATTCAAGGGTTCTATAAATATATAAGAAAACTGATGTTCTATACCAATAAACTCAGAAGTTATATTACATTTTTGACAATTATCTTCCAAAAAGTTATTTCTTATATCAATGTGGTTTATTCTATAATGTGATATAGGATTCTTAGAAATATTTTTCACACTTTTCTTATCACAAATTATAAGGTTATTCTAAAATTGATATCCATAGTTTAGTAATGTATGATTAAACCACATAATCTGTTTACAACTACTGACTTTAGCTATGCACTCAAATTCAATAGTGGATAATGCAACTCAATACTATTTATTACTAACCCATGAAACTAAAGGATTTCCTAAAAAGTGACATGTTGCATAACTGATTTATTCTATCTAATATTAGACACCAAAAATTAGTATCTGAATAACTAACTGAATAAAATTCTTCTCCTCTGGAATAAATCAATCTTATGATGGTTTTATTTATTAGGTATTTGAAAATTATTTTCACAGATAGTAATATTAAATATTTTGGGTTTTCTTGAAAATGTGCACACATACACACACAAAATATCATATTAGTGTGGATAGTAGTTAAGTTTAGAGAAATTCCAATCATAACACTATTAGTGGATCGAGAAACTAGTTACTCAGTTTTATCACAATTCAATTTATATCCAGTTTACATAGGTGTCTTAATACCTTTATTGATATCCATAATAAAATGTTTTAAAATATATCTAGTGTACCAGATTTGATTTAAAATATTTGTTTATTTATTTTGAAAAATCTGAAAACCAAGAAAGAATTTAATTTCACCCGTCAAACTTATTTCAAATTCGAATATCAACATTTTGGAAAACTCAATACCCAAATAATTTCATGAAGAATAAATAATAATATCACCAATATATATTTATAATATGAAAAAATATATGGAAATTATTTTAATAAATAATGTTGGATCATATACCCCTTTAGAAAAAATTTTGAAATTAGAAAAGAGACAAGCCTACCATACTCATCTCTAAGACAATATTTTAAACTATATACATATTTTTAGTTTAAAAACATGATTCTAAAAGAAATATTTTTGAAATATAGGGGTTGCTCAATAGAAAAATTCTCAACAATTTAACCATTTACTAATGCACTCTTGAAATCCATTTTATATAATTTGAAATCCTAATGCGATGCATAGGTGAAAAAAATTATAAATAATTCATGTTTAGCTATTTGTGTTGGGAAAAAGTTAGGAAATAGTTGATTTTCAGATACTGAATGAAGTTTGTTCTAATTGTTTTTTATTTATTTGTCTTTACAGAAAAAATTCATGTTGAATGTTATGGTGACTAGACAATGTGGTACCTAAATCAGAATATTAGAAACATTTTTGATAAGAAAATCCATCAGTTTTTCTTTTCTATTATAGAAATGTTTTCTGAATGAAAAGGTTCTTATGACTCAACTTGGGTACTCAATAAAGTTTCAATCGGTATGAAAATCTATATTGGAATTTGGATATCTCAATAAAAATATGATGATGCTTTTCTATTTTATTAGTTTAAAACAAATTGAGTTAGTCAAAACTTTTGATCCAAGATTTGTGAAAGAAAGGAGGAGAAAAAGTTATTAATCCTTTTCAAGGTTATTTTGATCCTAATTTTCTTAAAATCATGAAGACTCTATGATACATGTGTAAGTTTATAGAATAATAAAGGTTCTGAAGTCAAAGTCTCCTGGTCTCAGTTCATCAGTTTTAGAAATACCAAATGAAAAAATTGTTTGATTGTTGGTAAGTTTGAATTATATAAAGATATAAATTTTTATGATGTACTTATCGACTGAACAATTAAAAAATAAAATCCATCAGAATATCTAATCCACCGAACAGACAAATCAAAAAGATCAATTATCAGTTGTAGATAATATTAAGGAAAGAAGTCACTGTTAACACTGGTCCATCAGACATGATGTGCCAAAAATATTATAAAGGAATTCCGACACTAATCCATCAGACACAAAGTTTGTATCAAAAGGTAATGAAATATGGAGTTTTATAATAGGATTATAAAAAATATGGTGTTTTTGTGACTAATGATAAATGAGATTAGATACCGATAAATCAGATGATGATCAACAATGTAATCAACCATTTTCATTTATCAAAAGAAATGTCAGTTGTCTTTATTTTAGTCAAAATTTATGATAAAAGAAGTGATTCCAAACTATTATAAGGAAACCAATATTTATCCATCATATGCAAGATGACACTAATAATTCATTGGATATTTGACTTCATTAGATGTTGTCTGAATAATTTTAAAAAATTTAAGAAAATGAAGTTTGTTTTAAAAATGCACATGTTTTTTTGAGGGGTTTAAGAATCATTATAATTTAGATTGAGGTTTATGAAATGTAATTAAAGCCTAATTAATTTTAAAGAATGTTTACAATAGGTATATTTTAGTTGGTACAAATATTTGGTAGAATAAGTAATTCATTTTTAAAATCATTAAAATGTTACAGATCATTAGAATGAGAGTTTTAAGTCTTACATATGTTTTCATCACTATAAAGAGTAGTATAAGAGTGAAATATGTATCAGAATGATGAAATTTTTATATGTTTGAATTTGATTGAAGTTGCGATAATATTTTAGAAGCTTTGAGAAGAATCATGAAGAGATGATATGTGTCAAAAAAGTGAAATATGAAGTCGAAATGAAATTCAAATTCACATTTATGGAAATTTGGTTAAGCGGGAAAATGAAACTGGTTTCCCACCCATTCAATTTCTAGGTGACTATAAATATAAGTAATAAAATTAGTATTCCTAATAACTATTGCACTATTCATGTGTTGGATAGAGAGTGATAGGGATAAATGATTTCAGGATAAGGATGTTTTCTGAAAAAGTTTTCTTAAGGAAATTTTTTTCGATAGAAGAAGAAGGAGGTAGAAGTTTCTAGATCAGATTGAGCCTTCATGCTGAGATTTTATGGGAATGAAAGAACTAGTTCAGATTTTTTTTTGGTGTATCTTTTCATATATATTTTCCAGATTAATGAATTAGATTGAGGAATTAGACTGTTCCATCAAATAGAGGTTTTATAAGAATTTCAGAAAGAGTGTTTCTATATACAATTGGGTAAGAAAATGAAGAATTGTGTTTTAATGAATTAAAAAGTGGATTTGTTTAAGTTTCACTAGGTCATGTTTATAACCAATAGGTGAATGTTTCTCAAATAGCTACACAAACTTTTTTTTACATAATTCATTTGAGAATAAGCTTATGTATTGTTGTATCGATCATAGATATACTCAAATGTGAGGGTATTTCCTACTTGGTTTACCCACACTGAAGAATGTTTTAGTGGATTTATGGCATTGGATTATTTCCAAACCCTTCCAAGGAATGAAACTTTTATTGAGTAGTGAACCATGTAAATTATTATGCTTCGGTGGATGTGTGAATGTTTTGTTTTTAGTAATGTTTTAATTCTTTGAAAGAAGTAAAAAAAATTTATAAAAGAAATAAATCATTAAATAAAATGGTAAGAATGATTCATCTCCTCCAGCTCACAGTTATACATTGATCCTAGTTGAGATTTTTTAATTTTTATTAGAGTGAAGTTTTCCTTTATTTACTCTTTGCAAATGTTTTTGAAAATATGTTGTGATGGTGAATTTTAAATATGTGAACAGTAAGTAGATTTCTATTTTTGTTGGATTGAACTATCATATCTGGAAAGATAGAATGTTTTCACATATTATGTCTCTTGGGTATGATATTTTTGAAGTCACTAAAGATGGATTTCTTCCCCTTGATGAAAAATATCCTCTTACATCTGTGGATATGAAGAATCTAGAAAATGATGGAAGAGTTAAGAATTATTTACTCTCATCACATTCTGAAAGTGTGCTTCAAAAAGTGAAGGGAGTTTCTACTATAGAAGCTATATGGGTGAATTTGAAAAACATTTATGAAGGAAACACAAAGGTTAATAGGGAATGTTAAAAACCTATAGTCTAAAGTATGGACCCCTCCGCCGCTAGAGGATAAAGTATGAAAATATCAAAATGTGTGAGTATGAATCTATCTATGAAATCTTTACATGGGTGAATGATTTTTTTGTCACCATAAAATGTCTCACTAACAAGTTGTAAGATTCAAATATTATTGAAAATATCTTATAAATTCTTCCTGATAATGTTTATGCCAAATTTTCATCTTTTTAATATTGATATCCTAAAACTCTATCTTTAGATGACCTTCATTGTACTCTCATTAATTATGAAGTGATAAGGGAGAAATTTACAAAAGGGAAAAAAATAAATTGAGAAGTTTCTCTCAAGGATGCCAAGAAAGGGATGTTTTAGAAGATTACTGAAGTTGAATAATCTATTGATACTTAGTCCAAAAATAAGGTTAGTAATAATATTGATGAATTTTATAATTATATTCTAAAAATATGAAATTAGATATAGGAATGTATAAATGTAATCCTCCCATAAAATTTTTTGAATGTGGAGTTGTTGGGAACATTCTTTCTATTTTTAATCAAAGAATGAATGAATAATATAGTGATAAAAATAACAAAAGGTCTAGAATATCATGGAAGAAATAAGGTGATAAGAAAAAATATTTTTTCAAGGCAAAATATAAAAAGTAATCCAAGTCAAAAAATAGAATTGTTTTCTAAAGATTATGGAGATGAAGGCAATGATGTTGAAGATGAAATGTTTTATAATGTTTCTAGAGAAATGAGGTTTATTTCTATAGTTAACAATGAAGAGTTTGGAAGCAAAGGTTCCATATAAAAAGAGATTGGGTTATAATTTCATCTGATGATTGAGTTTAAATAATGTACCAGAAAGATTGTAAGACCTAAAAATGAAATCCAGATTTTTAATAAGGTGATTCCTACATCAAACAATCATGAATTTATTCTTTAAAAGAACGATAAGTTGTTGGAGGGGTTTTTTTTCTAAAAAAGTATCTTGATATAGAAAATAAATGGAATAAACATCTTGAAGTAAAGATAAATGAAAAGTAAGAAGAGTGGAAACTTGTTAAAAAAATTCTAAAGATTAATAGAGAGTTAGAAGTTTCAAGAGCTCCATCTATGAAGATAGGGAATGTTATGGAAAGAGAGAACCATAGAAGGATATATAAATGTTACCTTTAAATGTTAAATATAAAATTGAAAGTGTTCCTAATAATATGATAGATGGGAAAATCGTGTATGTGGAAAAAAACTACAAATTTAAATATTTAGAAATTTCTAAAAATTCTGAGTAAGAAACAAAAGTATCTATAATTTTTTCTTCTGATAAATTTAAGAAAAAAATATGCATTGGAAAATAAAAATTCAGGTGATAAATGAAAGACCGGGGAAAAAAAGTTCTGATGTGAAAGACAAGAATGTTTCTCAGAAACACGTTGATGATTCCAAATAGTATGGGAGTTATAGAGGTAAATGTTCTTTCTATTATTATTGCTAGTATTGTGGTGGATTTAAACATAAAACTAATATGTGCTGGTTTAACCAATCACATTACAATTATATCTTGAGGTACACAATGAAATGTTTTAAGGGTAGTGGGTACTCTCAAATAAAGAATTATGAGAAATATGGTTTAAAAGATTAAAATAGGTTCCAAACATTGGAAAAAATTTGGGAATTTTGTGAACAACATAGTAATACTGCAAAAGGGTGTCTTTTTTTGTTATCGTCACAAAAACATTTCTATAAAAATTATCAGAAGCGAGGTGTTAATAAATATAAATGGAATGAAAAATATCATTTTCTAGAAACTACACTCAAATATAAAAAAGGATAACATCCATAAATTTTGGATAGTGGGTGTTCTTTTCACATGAAAGATTATATGAAACTATTGACCAATGTGAAATATTTAAAAGAAAAAATAGGGACATTTTTCAATGTAGAAAAACTTAGAATAAAAGGTGTTGGATCCTATATTATAGGGGAAGAAAAGTTGAAATGTAAAAAGAGTTTTTTTGTTGATGGGTTGAAACATAATCTATTGAGTGTTTTGAAACATTCTGATGAGGGAAATAATTTTTTTTATAAAATATGTTTTTGTTGTAAAAATAGAGGAATATGGAAAAGTTGTTATAAAATTACAATATAAAAATGAAATTTGTTTCAAGTAAGTGAAGTAGAAAATTCATGTTACTTAACCATGATGGAATAACATTAGTTTCAACATAAAAGGTAGGGACATCTGTGCAAGATAAACATTTGTAATTTATCAAAGAGATATAGTTTCCATGCTATTCTTAATATTTCAAAAAGAAGAGATTTGTGTTTTGAGTGTTTTCAGAATGGGAATATTATAATCACTATGCATAAGAATTTTTATATTCATTCAACTTGACCCCTAGAGCTTATTCACTCTGAAATTTAAGGTCCAATGAGCAAACAATTAAATTTCAGAGATACGTAATTTATTTCTTTAATTTATGATTCAACTCGAATTTCATGTGTTTTTAATTTGAAACATAGGTTTGATGATTTGAAGATGTTTAAATTTTTTATGATAAGTATTGAGAAGAAATGCGAGTATTCTATAAAGAAGTTGAGAGCTAATAATGGAAGTAAATACAAGAATTAAGAGTTCAAAATTTATCTTAAAAACATGGAATTCGGTTTGAGTTTAGTTCACCTGACAAACCACAAAAAATGGTGCTCTGAAAGGAATAATGGATGTTCGGTTGAAAGAGGGTATATTATTCTTCTTGAACATAGTATTTCTCATTACTTTTGGAAGAAATATATTATAAAAAATATTTATATTTTGAATCAGTGTTTCTACAGACCATGTTCTAATATTACTCTATATGAAATGTTTCATGATAAAACTCCAATTTTTAAATACTTAATAGTTTTTTGGAGTCCCTACATAATAAATAAAAAAGGTTGAAGCCTTGTGATGTTTGATCAAAGAGGTGAAGATGTAATATTAGTTGGATATGATTCCTATAGAAGTGGATATATATGTTTCAACAAAGAAACATGAACAATTTTTTATTCTATTTATGAAAAAGTTTTTGAAAATGATAAGGAAGATGTTTTAAAAATATAAAAAAATTAGAAAATGATAAGGATGGTTTTTTTGCCAAGAAAAATAAAAAGGATTCCAAAAATTGTGATGAAACATTGGTGGAAGAATCATACTTAGTTTTTTCTAGTGATGATAGAGAATTTGAAAGATCTCATCATAGTTTAATGAGACTATTTGAAGATCAATGAATTATTGGTGATCAATATAAAAAATTTCAAAAAGTAATACAACTAATAGTTGTTACACACAATTCATTTCATAAAAAAGTTTAGCTGAAACATTTTAATGAATCCTTTGAGCTTCCAAAATAAATTTAGGTAATGAATGATGTGTTGGATCAGATTAAGTAGAATGATACATAAGAAACATGTCCCCAATCTAGGTGAATAAACATTATTGGTACAAAGTGGGTGTTTGAGAATAAGTTAAATGCTGATTGAGAAGTGATAATAAATAAATAATGTTTGGTTTTAAATATTTACTTTAAAATAGAAGGCATTGATTTTGATGAGACTTTTTCTCCATTGTAAATGTTAGAAACAATCAATATCTTTCTTACAATCTCTACACAATGAAGATATAATATTTTTCAGATGTAAGTGGAGTCTGAATTTATTAATAGAGATATTGATAAAGAAGTTTATGATAAAAAAACATGTGGGTTATTTATTGGGAAGGATGCATTTTATGTGTGAATGTTGAGGAAATAATTTTATGGGCTGAAGTAAGCTCTGAGAGCATTGTATTCCAAATAGGATACCTGCTTAAGGAAGTTGAAGTTTAATAATGGAAGGTATGATATTTATATGTACATAAAATAATGTATGGATATTTACCTCATTGTTATTGAATATATTGATGAAATTATATTTTATTCGAATGATGAAATAACTTGTGAAATAATTGATGAATAGATGAAGATGTTGTTTAAAATGTCCATGCTTGGTGAAATGAAATAATTTCTAGGGTTACAAATCTCACAAAATGATAAATAAATATTTCATTCTAATGAAAAGTATCTGAAGGATATTCTTAATAATTTTTTCATGGAAAATTTGAAACCTATTTCCACACCAATTTCAGTCAGAACAAGTTTGACTAAAGATGGAGAAGGAAAAGAAGTTGACTCTAAAGAGTTTTAAAAGTTGATTGGATGTTTGTTATATCTGTCTACCCCAAGAAAAAAATATTGTTTTTGATATTAAATTATGTGAAATATTATGAAGTGTTCCAAAATAATCAAATATCTTGGATGATAAAATAATTATTATATAAATCAATAGCAAAAAATATTTTAGAATCGGGTATGACATCTTTGAAAGAATATTTTTTTCTATACAAGTACTGATTTGGTAGGAAGTTTATATGATAGAAGACCCACTTATAGAGGAGTTTTATTTTTAGGGTAAAGTGTTGTATATTGTAATACTCAAAAAAAATCATAATCTCTTAGAATTAAATAATTTGAGTATTTTTCTTCTTATAAAGACGCAACACAACTTATATGGATGAAGACTTAGTAGGAAGACTAACTTTTCAAGTGAAGTAACCTCAACACTTGGGTTTCTATAATCAGAGTACTAGAAACCTTACAAGAAAACTAATACAACATTCATATTTAAAACGTATTGATATAAAAAATAATTTCATCAATGTGAATGGGAAGAAGAGTTATGTAAATCTATAGTATGTTACAACATCGAAAAAAGTTTCTAAATGTTTCAAAAAACCTTTATCAAAGGTGGAATTTTCCAAAACATGGATTAACATGGGTGTCCAATATATTTCTCTCCAAGGTTACTATATTTTTCTTTGTACCATATCTCATTTAGTACTTTGATAGTCTTTTCAAGGAATAGAAAATTGATATTTCATAAATCTATCCATGGATATGATATAAAACTTTTAAGGAATCATGTATGTAGAGGGAGTTATGGGTAAGCTATAAAATCAGTATGTATGTGTTTTAATTCTTCCAACAGTTTGTAGAATTGTTTGTTGGAAACTTGTTTCTATAGAAATGAAGAACTTTTTTAAGGATTTAAGGTAAGATTGAATGGTTGAAGATATTTTGTAAGTCACTAGTTTCAAACAACATGGTTTTTATATCAATGATTATTTCTTCCTAAAACTAGTTTAATAAAGTATACTTAGAATTATTGATTAGTGATTCATAGATTGAGATTACAAAGTTTTAGTGACTTATGAACCATAGTTGATAACAAAATACAAAGGGGGATATTTTTGGGACCATGTTGGATGTATGTTGGTTTTTAAATGTTGAAATAAGTTTTTTTAATTGTTTAGTATGTTGTTTTATTTTTGAAAAATCAATTCACTTTTTAAATTTTGGTGATCAGATGAAGTGGTACCACACTCAGAATATCAGATGCATTTTTGATAAGAAAATACATCGGTTTCAATATTAGGTTTTGGAAATATTTTAGGGGTGAAAATGTTTTTCAAAATAACCTTGGGTTTGGAATTTTTTTTGATCGGTTTGAGAAGATATACAAGTGTCTTGATATCTCAATAAAAATATGATGACACTTTACTGTTATGTAATTCTCCAACACCACGATTTAATAAAAAATTGTAATCCAAGATTTTTTGAGGAAATGACAACAAAAATTATTTTATTTCAGACGATTCTATGATGATCCTAATTCTCTCAACATCATGAAGAATTCACGATACAAAAAAAATTATAAGAAGAAAGGTTACAAAGTAAAATTCATTCAGTCTTAGTTTATTAGTGCGAGAATCACTAGGCATATAAATTTTTTAATTGCTGGGGTGTTTGAATTAGATGAGGTTAGAAGTCTTGATGAATTTATGATTGACCGATCCATCAAAAAATCCATTCTATCAGACTATTTAGTCCACCAAATGAACATATAAAAAGGATTAATAATCATTTATAAAACATTTGAAAGAAAGATGTCTTTGTTAGTAATGATTCATATAAAATTGTGTGCCACTGGTCTAACAGATGAATTATGACACTGATCCATTAGAAACTATGTTTAATCAAATGGTAATCTGATATAGACTTCTATTAGAGTAATATATGAATTTTGTAGTAATTGAGACCGATGAAAAATGAGGTCAGAGACCAACCAACTGGATGATAATAAAAAATGTTGTCAACCATTTTCATAGATCAAAAAAATGTTTGTTTTATTCTTTTGGGTAAAGAGTTATCATAAAAGATGTGGTGGAGATCTATTGAAAGAACTCAGAGATCAATACATCAGACACATACTAAAAATGATAAGTCATTAGATGATGGACTTCATCGGACGTGGTCTGAAGAATCTTGAAATAATTGATGAAAAAGGTAATTAGTTTGAAGTTTCCAATGTTTTTGTAAGGGTTTTCAAATTTTCTATAAGTTTCAATGAAACTTATGAAATGAAATTTAATTCTAACTAAATAGAAATAATGTTTATAATAGGGATGTTTTATTTGGTACATAGCATTGGAATGTGAATTCATTAATTTTTCAAATCATTAAAAGGGTATATACTATCGAAATGAGAGTTTTAAGTCTTATATATGTTTTCATTTCAATGAAGAAAAATATTATTATGACCAAAGTATCAAAATAAATAAATTTTTATATGTTTCAAGATGGATGAAGTTGTGAAAATATTTGATAAGTTTCTAAAATAATCAAGTAGAGATGAGAAGCACTGAAAGTGTTCAATATGAAGTATAAATTAAAGTAAAATTTAGGTTTATGGAAATTTGGTTGAGAGGTAAAATGAAAGTGGTTTTCTTCCCATTCCCTTTCAAGGTGCCTATAAATATAAGGAATTATATTGGACTTTCTGATGATAATTGCACTATTCATGTGTGGGAGAGACAAAGAGAGCAATAAATGTTTTGTGTCTAAGGAAGTTTCTGAAGGGAGATTTTCTGAGTAAGTTTAAAGGAAAGAAATCGAAGAAGGAAGAGGTTACTATATTAGACCGATCCCTCAGACTGGGATTTCTAGGGAAATAAAGAAGCAGTTCAATATATTTTTTAGAGTTTCATTTAATTTATTTTTTAGACTGAAGAATCAGACTAAGGAACCATATTGTTCCATTAGATAGAAGTTTTGTACAATGTCCATAAAGTTTTTTTTACCTACACCTTTGTAATAAAGTGAAGAATTGATATTTTTAATAATTATGAATGTTTATTTTTTTAAGAAATAGAGTGACATTTTTGGAACCAACTGGTGAATGTTTCTAAATTAATTTAGAAATTTTTTTTACATTATTCATGCTAGAAGAATCATAGGAACTATTGTGTTTATCATAGTGCTACACAAGTTTAATGATGTTTTAAAAATATTTTAACCACTAAAAAGAATTTTTTTTGTAGAATTTTTGGTATTGTATAATTTCCAAACCATGTAGAGTACTAGATAATCTTGTCGAGTAGTGAACCATATAAATTCTTGTGTTCTTATGGACGTGTGAATGTTTTTTTAAACAAAGTGATAATTTTTTTAAAGGAGGTGGATGTTTTAATAATAAAAATTTGACCTTAAATAAAAAAGATATCTCTAATTCACCCCTCCCCCTTTCAGTGATACATTGATCATGGTTGGGATTTTTCAACTGGAAAAATAGTTTCCCCATAATCATCACCTTCTTGACTATATCCTTGTGTAACCATTGTATAGTTGTTTGTAACTATTTTTCCCGACTCAAAAACCTTTTCTCCAAATACCCATTTAATTCCAATAGTTAGTTAGTCCTTGGTTCTTTTAAATAATTCATATACTTTATTGATTTCAAACTAATTTAAATATTTTTGCATATACATTAACCAAAAATCATACTTATTTCCATTATTTATGTTCTTAGGTTGATGATGTGACAATAATTATTGATGTTCAACAAGTAAAAACCCATAGTTTACAAATTATATTTTTATCATGATTTTTTTATAATATACAATATAGTAGTATACACATAAAGAAACTAACAAAGAATTTATTTAATTAATAGACATTATTACACTAATTAGTATTTAAACTGATTGAAATTCAAACCATTACAATGTGATAAAAAATATTAAATAGAAAATCAAAAATGAGAAAATATACATTTCACTATTATTCTAGAATCATCACCTTCATTACCATTACTATAGAAAAAAATATTTATAAACAACGAAACATTATAGAAGATGAAAATATAGAATGTTGATAGAATTTGAGTTAAATAATTAATGAAGGAATATAGAGGTATTTAAATGAGGTAATGTGACCATTATAATACTAATGTGACTGTTTCAATAGTAACTTGCGCATTGGTAATAGTAACAGAACCATTGGGATTAGTAACCATACAACTGGAATAGTAATTTTACATCATAATAATAAATTGTGATGTAAATAACATTTATCATGACTAATTTATGTAAATATAAATCTTATATTTCCCAAAATTAAATAACGTAATTTAAAAGCTCAAATAAAATATAAGAACTATTTTAATGTATTAAATTATAATGTATTTTGTAAAAATCATTATTTTTACACTAAAAAAAATAAAATTACAAATTTTAGAATTTTTTTTGATAAAATGAATACCATTTTTATATAAATATTTCGAAATAATAAAATTGATATTTTTTTGTTAATATTCTAAAATACTTAATTTTTTGGGTGAATAGGAAAAATATAGTTTTTCACATAATCGGTGTATCATAAATAGCATTGTTAATGATGTAATAATGACGTAATAATTTCTAGAACCTGAGGTTTGTCCATGAAATATTTTGGTTCATAAATTATTCATTAAAATATAATCAGATTATTTTCCAAAATTGTAAATCTATGATTGGTTAAAGAGGCCATTGAATTCTTGGTAACAAAAATAAATGAATAGTATTTTAATTTTAAATCCCTTTCCTATAGCAGTGGGATTATATTAATATCGATATAATAACATGAGATAATAATATTAATTTATATAATTATATTTTATATGAATGATCTTATCCTTTGGTTCTGCTTCGATATATTTTCACTTCATCTCTTATGCTAGGAAATGGATATTTAAGTTGAATTTTTAATACCTATAACAGTTTAATGAATCATAATATACATAGTCATTCCTTCAGTATTTATATATTTACTGAATCCAAAATTGTAAGCACATTATATCTAATAAATCATACATTAATATCTAATAATAATATCAAGAGGACAACTATATCCATTCCAACCTTAAGACACATCAAAAATACTTCTGTCAAAATTAATAGTTCAAAGGGTCTCTAAATTTCAAAAATCAACCTTAACATCAAATTCCCCAAAAAAATGTTATGTAACTATAATTTTCGCATATGAAATTTTTTATCACCTTAGAAACCTTATTAAAAATGACCATGCATCCAAATCCTTAAATAAGAAGAATTACATTACCATCCTTATATATCTCATGATTCTTATAATCAGAGCACCACTGAAAAAATAATTCTTGAACCCAAATACACAAGAAATTTAATCATTCAACTTAATTCTTAAAAAATTTACTACAATTCATTAACTTATTCGTTAATACATATTTCCTTTAATCTGTCATTTTTAGTCTCATCATCATTATCATTATAACCATTACTTGTACAACCTTATTGATTGTAACCATTAACAAAAACCCAAAGAACAATGTGAGAAACAATAATCATAACGATATATTCAGGAAGAATAATTTATATGATGTATAAATGATTAAATATTATTCTCAGTATATGAGTTCATTGGTTTAGCCTAGGTTATTCATTGTCATTACCAAATCAATATAATGATATCATATACTTAGGATTATCCTCAAATTCATTCAGAAGGTTATATTTCGTAATATATGTTTTCTCAAATCTAGTTCCCAAGGTTTATAATAAACTTTATTTGATACCAACAATAACACCCCAACCCAAGTATCATAGATCCAGTGCCTTACTTTATTACACTATCATATGATACAATAAATTATAACCAAAAGTACTGAATGATTTAGTAGTCTTGGTAAACTAGATACATAATTGAATTTGAAATTACATTTTAAAAATAAAATAAAAATTATTTTATTTGATAACACTATTATTAACTTAATTATTCCTATATATCCATCATAATTAAATTATTAGAAACCTATAAAAAATAAAACATAATAAATGGGTGATCACGAATTCTCGGTAATGGTAAGTACAATAGAAGAAATAATGAATAAAGAAGTATGAATTAACATGGAAGGTAGATAAAAAAGACCAGATGATATTTAAAGAATTGGATAAATAATAAAAAATATTTCAAGCTATATAACCTAAACACATTCCATTTAATCAATATTCTAAAAATGAAATATATCCATTTATTTTTTCATAGTGAAAATGTAGAGACCCGATGCTTGATGTACATGAACATTACATTACTTTTGCGGAACACACACACAAGGATCATAATAGTTTAGTGTCTTTGGAAACTCGGAATAAAATCTTCTAATCATGGTGAAAGATCTTCAACATCTCCCATAAAGATATTCCTTTTTTTACCTAAAGCCTTTCTTTATATCCTGGGGAAAAGAAAACATAAAATGGTGAGCTCAAATGCTCAGTAACGGTAAACGAAAGAAATATCAATCACATCATATTCATAAGAACATAACATTTTGGAAATCATAACCTGCAAAAGAGAGCATAATTTCATAACATGGGATAAATCATGGTAGTGAAATGTAATCACAATAATAATAACATAAAACATGAAACTTTGTGGCATTCACACATAATCATAGAGAATCATTTCTTGTTAGTCAAGACTCATTGCCAAGACTATCTTAGTGGACAAAGTCCCTTTCTGAATCGAGTAACCATTGTTTCAGTCCTGTTTCACTGAACCGGTATAACCTACCATCCCAGCCATGTCTATCTCATGGGATATAAAATCTTTACCCAATGCATTGGAGGGAGATATAGGTCCCACCCATCTTATAATGAATCATTTCTTATGTGTGCCACATAATCATAAATCATACATCATCGCATAACCCATGTAATAAATATGGGATTCTTAAACAACATGACATCATAAAACAATTCATATAAGATAAAGGAATTCATAAAAATGTTTCCATCACAACATAATCAAATCCATGTAATAATAGGGATAAAAACATAACCCTTTTATTATCTTAGATGGAAAATAATTTTGATAAAATACTTGAAATTCATTCTTGAGGAAAATATCCTTTCTAATTCAAAAACACTTTTCCTTTCTTAACATGTCATACAATTTTAAAATAAAAGAAGTTGATTAAAAATAAACTTGAAAAATTGTAAAGTAAGATTCTTGGAAATAATTTTTTAGAAATCCATTCATGCCGTATAATTTAAAAAAAACATTCTTCATACTTTTGTCGGAAAAGTCAAAAAGTACCTCGTACGAAAAATGACAAAAGATTCCTTTCATACATATTACTAAAAACTCACCGAAGGGTAAAAATGGATTTAAACAATTGTAGGTGGATGGAAATAATATTACATATTGATGAAACATGGATGTGGATGATAAAATACACCCCAGTAAATACGTACGAATAAACAATCTCGGATAAAAATGAGATTGTGATATTTCCCTAACCTTAGGTCTGATTTGCTTCGTATGTGTCCAAACCTCCTGTATAATGATTTAAATAATGTCATTGACTTATTACAGAATCATATTCATTGTTATGATATCATATATGGTTCACTTATGACATTATATTACCCGTTCTTTTGTAAATTCCATGTTAAAGAAGCGTTTTGGGTAAAATCGTTTCATTTATCGTAGGTGTTTTGACTTGTTGTTCTTGACATTATTATTACTTATATAATGATTTACGTACTTCCAGAATATAAAATATGATTTATATATCATATATATTCAGTATATATATATATAAGATAGATAAATGAAATGAAAAACACCGTTCATGGAGACGGTAGTCCGTATGTACGCATGAACGCTGTTTTCCTTTCCTTATTGTCTTGAATGGAAGTAAGTAGATGACATACATATACATATATACATAAATCCAGTAGCTTTATAATGTCATATATTTCATTATTATTTCTTATATATACTTTTTAATCATTCTTAAATGGTTAACATGGAGAATGAATCTCATCGCGTCGTGGAGACGGTAGTCTGTATGTACGCACGAGCGATGATATCATTCACATGGTCGTGGAATTGTGTTTAATTGTATGTATACTATTTCAGTATCAATATCACTTTATAATAATCATATATAGTTACTCATTACACCATTATACCAATCCAATTAAGGTGGTGACGGAAAATATATTACACCACGGCGTGGAGACGGTATTCCGTATGTACGCACGCGCGGGGATTTCATTTTTCTGTAGGATGGATAGAAGGTGAATTAGAGTTGTTTCATATTTATAATAACATATCAGTATATAATAAATACTGATGTTATTACTTTATCATGAAACAACTAAAGAAGAAGAAGTTGAAGAAGAAAGAAATTGAAAAGATCGGTAATGGATATTACCTCTTCTTTAAACGCCTCTTTGAATCCTCCACTTAGGGAACTAAGATTGGTCTTTGAAGAAGACCAGGACCTCTATGATTATTCTAGGGAAGTGTAGAAGGGATTTTGTCAGGGGTTGGCCGAGCTTGAGGGCTCAAATTGGTGTGAGGAGGAGGGGGAGGAGGTACCCTTTTATAAGGGAGGAGAGGGGCACCTTAGGAATATCTCAAAATATTATTTTATATTAAAGTCAAAATCGGTTTATAATGGTTCCAAAGGGTCTTATTTCGAAGCTAAAGTGGGGATGGGTCGAAATCCTATCATCCAATAGGATTTAGACAAGTTTTGGGTATTATTTTAACCTTATCAATTAGATTTAACGCTAAGTTAAATAATTTAACCTTTACCGTGTCTTTTTGTTTTCTTTCCCTATTTGGTTAATACACTTTCTATAACATGACAAACGAACCCCAAATTGTTTATTATTAATATATATATCCTTATATAAGTAATTTGGCCGAACCTTCGATTTTTAGGAATAAAATAACAATTAATAATATAATATTTGATTTAAAAACTATTTTGTGTCAATTTTGACACTATTTGATATATGATTTTTGTGAAAGTCATAACAGAATTATATGTTCGAACCAAGTTGATTAAATCAACACTAATATATCATAATAACCTAGAAAATTAGTGGAATTCCTAAAAAGTCTCAAATTACATTCATTTGAGCATTTATAACATCAATTATGTTAATATTTCCTTAAAAGGGTAATTACTGCATCATCGTTGTGTCATAAATAAATTAATTTATTTAAAGTATAAAAATTATAAATAAAATATCATTATGTAGTAAATCTTCTTAGGTTTCTAATGAATATTTATAGTCGAATTTATCTTATGTATAACCCCATATTAAAAATGTTTTAGTTATTAAACTTTGATTTTAACTATTTTAACTATTCATTAAATAAAATAATATTAAATGTCATAATCTAATCCAAGTGGACCTAAATGGTCATATTATATTCATAAGGTTGGTTTTGGTCGAATTACACTTATCCAATAGAATTAGGACATGTGTTAGGGTAATAGTAATATCATATTTACCCTTAGTTACCCTATTTACTATTAACTGTGGTAAAAAAAAAATAAAATAAAAAGTTACTATTCACCAAAAATTATTTTCATCTCATTGAACCACATTTTAGTCCTTGATATTAACCGTGTCTGTCGGATTTTCGAAATTCCATTCACAGAAGCGGTAAAATTAAGTTTTATGCAAAATTCAGTTTTTAACCTACCACTTAGTGGTTTCACTATTCATAAAAAAATTGAAAGTTTTCAGAAAAATGCCAAAATTTCATCCTAAGCTATATTTCATATTCCGAATTCAAAAATGAAGTCTATTTTACCAAATTCATAACATAGAAATTGCATTAATTAATTTTATAATTAAATCCCGCTGTTAAAACAAAGAGCGTGTTTTTAAGAAACAATATCTATCAAAAGATTGACACTTGATTATGTCTGGTTTAAATGTGAAATTACATCCAATGACCAACATTGTATTAAATTGTAAAAATATATTCTAAATATACTTTAAAACAACTCAAATTAATAATTTATCACTATTAATTATTTTGATTAAAAAAAGTTTTTTTTAATTATAATTTAGTAATTTTCACTATTCATCAGAATATGAAAGTTATCCGAAAAGTACCAAAATTTCACCTTAGGCTAAATTCGATACTCCGAATCCAAAAATGAAGTCCATTTTGAGAGCTAAAATTTCAAAAAATTTAAAAATTGGTTATTACTATTCATAACGGCTAGTTTTAATAATATTTTAATAGCATATCGTCGTTTCGTGAAACTCAGTATTACGTACTACACACGTTATCGAGGAAGGTTGTGATTGCGTGTAATGCAAGGCAAGTCACGGATGCGTGTTGTGCACGCTCCTTTTTGTGTTGCGTACAACACAAGACATTAGTGAAAATAAAAAGAATATTTTTCATAAAATCTTGGGCTGTTACATTCTACCCCCCTTAAAATGAATTTCGCCCTCGAAATTCGTCGGGGTTTTAAATGGTTTACTATTCGAAAGTTTCTTTAATAGAAACCCACATCGTAAAAAGGAATACCAAAACCAATATTTTAAAACAAAGGTATGAAACTTAACGGTTACCCAAATAAACTAATCACTGGGTTTCCACATAGGTGAAAATATGGATATGGAAGAAAAATCTAACCATCATGTTCTGATGGAGAGTGGTAGAGAACACGACTATGGAAAAGCCAACAATCACAAATCCATAAATTTGTGACGATCTAAGGTACCATCTGATTCATCAGGTATAAGATCACTAGGACAACATTTTTGGTTTTCAAGATCATTTCCCTAAAGTTGAAAATTTGAATTAGAATAAATACTTTCTTTATATTGGTACAATCTCGATATTGTTCATGCCTTGAACATTTTCCACTCCATCTCTTAAATAAATGAAGTTTAATTTGTTATTCGTGAAGTGTTAGCAGATCATGTGATAGAATGACGGGTCATTCCATCTGTCTCAAACAAAAGGTTAGCAAAAATTATATACATAAGTCGATCTATAGTGAGATTAATCACATATGGTTCCTAAAATGGACTTATACTTCATATATCATACTGCTTAATATAATAAAACTAGTTTCTACTAAACAGGGACTTCCTGTAGGCCAGTGGTAGGCGATAAAGGCCAGTCGCACTTCGGTTGTGGGTTCGATTCCCACAGCCTTGTCCGAAGCGATGGGCTGTCGCCCGTCCTGCAGGTTGTCCTTTTTCTAAAACTACATTACTATAACATCCCATAAATAATATCGAAAAAAACTTCTATCCTTAAACAATAATCACTTATGTCCAACATAATGCATTTCAATCTTTAGGCTTATCCATAATAATGCAGTTCACTCTCATAACAAAGTGAAAACGATTACTAGAGATTTAATACCATCGTTGATCCCCATATATCATAAGATATGTTTTGTTGGTCACATTCCAAACATTCAAAGTCCTTAATCATGTATTCTCTTGAATACCTTAGTGAAAACATGAATGCAGGTTAAAGTTAACACTTTCCACATACCAAAATCCTCAAAATTCTATATACTCAAACCATGATATCACTTAGTCCTTATATCAATCATGAGATCATGAATACTATTAAACATTTCATTTTCTCGTTTTCCCTTCATTATGCGCATATCATCTTATTTCCAAAAAATATCTCAATCACTTTGAATACCACATCAATAAATATTGCAATACTCAATGATACAACATTATTTTGGAATCCCATTACATAAACACTTAATCATTCCACCACATCGTTGTCATATTCAACATTGCCAATAGTGATCACATGTGACTTCCCTTTGTCCTTTGCCTTCAGTGGTTGCTCATGTTGATCATCACTAACCCTTGGATTAGGGCATTTATTAGAATAATGCCCCATTTCCTTGAACTTGAAGCATTGATGTGTTGGTGGTGCATTCTCTGCAGTGTTTGCTTTATTCACATCCTTAGAAACCCTTTTTCCATTACTTCGATACTCAGCTGCTCGATGACCTTCTTTTCCACATTTAAAACATTTTCTAGTCCCTTTAAGACAATCTCCACCATGCTTCTTTCCACACTTTGTGCATAAGGAAACATTAATCTTCTTTTCACCATTATTCTGAGATTTCTCCTTGAACTCCATCTTTCGTTTCTTGTCAAAACCATGAGATGGATATGTAACACCAACTTCCATTTCTACCTTGATAGCACAACGCACAATTTCTTCATAGCTACTGAAGTCTCTTATAGCTAATGCCCTTCGAAGACTTGGTTTTAAGCCACTGAAAAATCGATCAACTTTACTTTCAGGTTGGATGATAATGCCAGATGCATACCTTGCAAGTCTTGTAAAATTCGCTTCGTATATACCAACAGATTCATCATCCTTTTGCTTTAGTTCAAGAAACTCCTTCTCCATCTTTTTTCGAAGAATACGAGAGAAGTACTTATTGAAAAATAAGTTCTTGAACTCGTCCCATTCCATGGACTCAATTTCATCTCTTTGCCTTGTATTCTTGATAAGATTCTACCATTGATCAGCTTCACCTTCCAAATGATATACTGCTAAGATGACTTTATCATGTTCAGAACATTGAAGAACTGAAAATATCTTTTCAGTGGTGCTGATCCATTGTTCAGCAACAAGTGGATCAGAAGTCCCACTCAAAGAAGGTGGACGTTGCCTCATGAAGGACTCAATAGAATATTGTTCCCTTCTCTGCTCATTTGGAAGTCCAGAATGATTCATAGCTTGTGTAAGTATAGAAATAAGATTTTTCACTCCATCTCCCATAACATTTGTTTGTTCAAGAGGACAATCATTGCATTGTCCATTGCATTGATCAACACAGTTCCTTGGGTTCCAGCCATCGTCTAAAACCCAAAAAAGAATAGTGTGAGAGGAAAAAATCATGCTAGGGAAAACAACATAATAAAGGGGGAATATCCTCAATATCTAACTTCTTAAGTTAAATTCTAAGATCGTTAGCGCAATTCTAGGACTATAACCTATACGTATACTTAACCTTAGGGACATCCCTAGACATACCTTAGAAATATATCTAGGGATCTCACTAACGTTTTCGCGTCCTAGTTTCCAAAGGTTGACTAAAACTTTCCTCTGATACCAACTGTAGAGACCCAAATCTTGACGTACATGAACATTACATTACTTTTGCGGAACACACACACAAGGATCGTAATAGTTTAGTGTCTTTGGAAACTCAGAATAAAATCTTCTAATCGTGGTGAAAGATCTTCAACATCTCCCATAATGATCTTCCTTTTTTTTTAAATAAAACCTTTCTTTATATCATGGGGAAAAGAAACATAAAAGGGTGAGCTCAAATTCTCAGTAAGGGTAAACGAAAGAAATATCAATCACATCGTATTCATAAGAACATAACATTTTGGAAATCATAACCTGCAAAAGAGAGCATAATTTCATAACATGGGATAAATCATGGTAGTGAAATGTAATCACAATAATCATAACTTAAAACATGAAACTTTGTGGCATTCACACATAATCATAGAGAATCATTTCTTGTTAGTCAAGACTCATTGCCAAGACTATCTTAGTGGACAAAGTCCCTTTCTGAATCGAGTAACCCTCGTTTCAGTCCTGTTTCACTGAACCGGTATAACCTACCATTCCAGCCATGTCTATCTCATGAGATATAAAATCTTTACCCAATGCATTGGAGGGAGATATAGGTCCCACCCATCTTATAATGAATCCTTTCTTATGTGTGCCACATAATCATAAATCATACATCATCGCATAACCCATGTAATAAATATGGGATTCTTAAACAACATGACATCATAAAACAATTCATATAAGATAAAGGAATTCATAAAAATGTTTCCATCACAACATAATCAAATCCATGTAATAATAGGGATAAAAACAGAACCCTTTTATTATCTTAGATGGAAAATAATTTTGATAAAATACTTGAACTTCATTCTTGAGGAAAATATCCTTTCTACTTCAAAAACAATTTTCCTTTCTTAACATGTCATTCAATTATAAAATAAAAGAATATGATTAAAAATAAACTTGAATACTTGTAAAGGAAGCTTCTTGGAAATAATTTTTTAGAAATCCATTTATGCCGTATATGTTAAAAAAAACATTCTTCGTACTTTTGTCGGAAAAGTCAAAAAGTACCTCGTACGAAAAACGACAAAATATTCATTTCATACATATTACTAAAAACTCACCGAAGGGTAAAAATGGATTTAAACAATTGTAGGTGGATGGAAATAATATTACATATTGATGAAACATGGATGTGGATGATAAAATACACCCCAGTAAATACTTACGAATAAACAATCTCGGATAAAAATGAGATTGTGATATTTCCCTTACCTTATGTCTGATTTGCTTCGTATGAGTCCGAACCTCCTGTATAATGATTTAAATAATGTCATTGACTTATTACAGAATCATATTCATTGTTATGATATCATATATGGTTCACTTATGACATTATATTACCCGTTCTTTTGTAAATTCCATGTTAAAGAAGCGTTTTGGGTAAAATCGTTTCATTTATCGTAGGTGTTTTGACTTGTTGTTCTTGACATTATTATTACTTATATCATGATTTAATTACTTCCAGAATATAAAATATGATTTATATATCATATATATTCAGTATATATATATATATAAGATAGATAAATGAAATGAAAAACATCGTTCATGGAGACGGTAGTCCGTACGTACGCATGAACGCTGTTTTCCTTTCCTTATTGTCTTGAATGGAAGTAAGTAGATGACATAAATATACATATATACATAAATCCAGTAGCTTTATAATGTCATATATTTCATTATTATTTCTTATATATACTTTTTAATCATTCTTAAATGGTTAACATGGAGAATGAATCTCATCGCGTCGTGGAGACGGTAGTCCGTACGTACGCACGTGCGATGATATCGTTCCCATGGTCGTGGAATTGTGTGGAAGTGTATGTATACTATTTCAGTATTAGTATCACTTTATAATAATCATATATAGTTACTCATTACACTATTATACCAATCCAATTAAGGTGGTGACGGAAAATATATTACACCACGGCGTGGAGACGATATTCCGTACGTACGCACGCGCGGTGATTTCATTTTTCCGTAGGATGGATAGAAGGTGAATTAGAGTTGTTTCATATTTATAAAAACATATCAGTATATAAGAAATACTGATGTTATTACTTTATCATGAAACAACTAAAGAAGAAGAAGTTGAAGAAGAAAGAAATTGAAAAGATCGGTAATGGATATTACCTCTTATTTGAAACGCCTCTTTGAATCCTCCACTTAGGGAACTAAGATTGGTCTTTGAAGAAGACCAGGACCTCTACGATTATTCTAGGGAAGTGGAGAAGGGATTTTGTCAGGGGTTGGCCGAGCTTGAGTGCTCAAATTGGTGTGAGGAGGAGGTGGAGGAGGTACCCTTTTATAAGGGAGGAGAGGGGTACCTTAGGAATATCTCAAAATATTATTTTATATTAAAGTCAAAATCGGTTTATAATGGTTCCAAATGGTCTTATTTCGAAGCTAAAGTGGGGAGGGGTCGAAATCCTATCATCCAATAGGATTTAGACAAGTTTAGGGTATTATTTTAACCTTATCAATTAGATTTAACTCTAAGTTAAATAATTTAACTTTTACCGTGTCTTTTTGTTTTCTTTCACTATATGGTTAATACACTTACTATAACATTCCAAAAGAACCCCAAATTGTTTATTATTAATATATATATCCTTAGCGAAGTCATTTGGACGAACCATAGATTTTTAGGAATAAAATAACAATTAATAATATAATATTTGATTTAAAAACTATTTTGTGTCAATTTTGACACTATTTGATATTTGATTTTTGTGAAAGTCATAACAGAATTATATGTTCGAACCAAGTTTATTTAATCAACAATGATATATCATACTAACCTATAAAATTAGTGTAATTCATAAAAAGTCTCAAATTACATTCATTTGAGCATTTATAACATCAATTATGTTAATATTTCCTTAAAAGGGTAATTACTGCATCATCGTTGTGTCATAAATAAATTAATTTATTTAAAGTCTAAAAATTATAAATAAAATATAATTATGTAGGAAATCTTTTTAGCTTTCTAATGAATATTTATAGTCGAATTTATCTTATGTATAACCCCATATTAAAAATGTTTTAGTTATTAAACTTTGATTTTAACTATTTTAACTATTCATTAAATAAAATAATATTAAATGTCATAATCTAATCCAAGTGGACCTAAATGGTCATATTATATTCATAAGGTTGTTTTTGGTCGAATTACACTTATCCAATAGAATTAGGACATGTGTTAGGGTAATAGTAATATCATATTTACCCTTAGTTACCCTATTTACTATTAACCGTGGTAAAAAAAGTTACTATTCACCAAAAATTATTTTCATCTCATTGAACCACATTTTAGTCCTTGATATTAACCGTGTCTGTCGGATTTTCGAAATTCCATTCACAGAAGCAGTAAAATTATGTTTTATGCAAAATTCAGTTTTTAACCTACCACTTAGTGGTTTCACTATTCATCAAAAATTGAAAGTTTTCAGAAAAATTCCAAAATTTCATCCTAAGCTATATTTCATATTCCGAATTCAAAAATGAAGTCTATTTTACCAAATTCATAACATAGAAATTGAATTAATTAATTTTATAATTAAATCCCGCTGTTAAAACAAATAGCGTGTTTTTAAAAAACAATATCTATCAAAAGATTGACACTTGATTATGTCTGGTTTAAATGTGAAATTACATCCAATGACCAACATTGTATTAAATTGTAAAAATATATTCTAAATATACTTTAAAACAACTCAAATTAATAATTTATCACTATTAATTATTTTGATTAAAAAAAGTTGTTTTTAATTATAATTTAGTAATTTTCACTATTCATCAGAATATGAAAGTTATCCGAAAAGTACCAAAATTTCAACTTAGGCTAAATTTGATACTCCGAATCCAAAAATGAAGTCCATTTTGAGATCTAAAATTTCTAAAATTTTAAAAAGTGGTTATTACTATTCATAACAGCTAGTTTTAATAATATTTTAATAGAATATCGTTGTTTCGTGAAACTCAGTATTACGTACTACACACGTTATCAAGGAAGGTTGCGATTGCGTGTAATGCAAGGTAAGTCAAGGATGCGTGTTGTGAAAGCTCCTTTTTGTGTTGCGTACAACACAAGACATTTGTGAAATTAAAAAGAATATTTTTTATAAAATCTTGGGCTGTTACATTCTACCCCCCTTAAAATGAATTTCGCCCTCGAAATTCATCGGGGTTATAAATGGTTTACTATTCGAAAGTTTCTTTGATAGAAACCCACATCGTAAAAAGGAATACCAAAACCAATATTTTAAAACAAAAGTATGAAACTTAACGGTTACCCAAATAAACTAATCACTGGGTTTCCACAGAGGTGAAAATATGGATATGGAAGAAAAATCTAACCATCATGTTCTGATGGAGAGTGGTAGAGAACATGGCTATGGAAAATCCAACAATCACAAATCCATAAATTTGTGACGATCTAAGGTACCATCCGATTCATCAGGTATAAGATCACTAGGACAACATTTTTGGTTTTCAAGATCATTTCCCTAAAGTTGAAAATTTGAATTAGAATAAATACTTTATTTATTTTGGTACAATCTCACTGTTGTTCATGCCTTGAACAATTTCCACTTCATCTCTTAAATAAATGAAGTTGAATTTGTTATTCGTGAAGTGTTAGCAGATCATGTGATAGAATGACGAGTCATTCCATCTGTCTCAAACAAAAGGTTAGCAAAAATTATATACATAAGTCGATCTATAGTGAGATTAATCACATATGGTTCTTAAAATGGACTTATACTTCATATATCATACTGCTTAATATAATAAAACTAGTTTCTACTAAACAGGGACTTCCTGTAGGCCAGTGGTAGGCGATAAAGGCCAGTCGCACTTCGGTTGTGGGTTCGATTCCCACAGCCTTGTCCGAAGCGATGGGCTGTCGCCCGTCCTGCAGGTTGTCCTTTTTCTAAAAATACATTACTATAACATCCCATCAATAATATCGAAAAAAAACTTCTATCCTTAAACAATACTCACTTATGTCCAACATAATCCATTTCAATCTTTAGGCTTATCCATAATACTGCAGTCCACTCTCATAACATAGTGAAAACGATTATCAGAGATTTAATACCATCGTTGATCCCCATATATCATAAGATATGTTTTGTTGGTCACATTCCAAACATTCAAAGTCCTTAATCATGTATTCTCTTGAATACCTTAGTGAAAACATGAATGCAGTTTAAAGTTAACACTTTCCACATACCAAAATCCTCAAAATTCTATATACTCAAACCATGATATCACTTAGTCCTTATATCAATCATGAGCTCATGAATACTATTAAACATTTCATTTTCTCGTTTTCCCTTCATTATGCGCATATCATCTTATTTCCAAAAAATATCTCAATCACTTTGAATACCACATCAATAAATATTGGAATACTCAATGATACAACATTATTTTGGAATCCCATTACATAAACACTTAATCATTCCACCACATCGTTGTCATATTCAACATTGCCAATAGTGATCGCATGTGACTTCCCTTTGTCCTTTGCCTTCAGTGGTTGCTCATGTTGATCATCACTAACCATTGGATTAGGGCATTTATTAGCATAATGCCCCATTTCCTTTCACTTGAAGCATTGAAGTGTTGGGGGTGCGTTCTCTGCAGTGATTGCTTTATTCACATCATTAGAAACCCTTTTTCCATTACTTCGATACTTAGCTGCTCGATGACCTTCTTTTCCACACTTAAAACATTTTCTAGTCCCTTTAAGACAATCTCCACCATGCTTCTTTCCACACTTTGTGCATAAGGAAACATTAATCTTCTTGTCACCATTATTCTGAGATTTCTCCTTGAACTCCATCTTTCGTTTCTTGTCAAAACCATGAGATGGATTTGTAACACCAACATCTATTTCTACCTTGATAGAACAACGCACAATTTCTTCATAGCAACTGAAGTCTCTTATAGCTAATCCCCTTCGAAGACTTGGTTTTAAGCCACTGAAAAATCGATCAACTTTACTTTCAGGTTGGATGATAAATCCAGATGCATACCTTGCAAGTCTTGTAAAATTCGCTTCTTATATACCAACAGATTCATCATCCTTTCTCTTTAGATCAAGAAACTCCTTCTCCATCTTTGTTCTAAGAATACGAGGGAAGTACGTATTGAAAAATAAGTTCTTGAACTCGTCCCATTCCATGGATTCAATTTCATCTCTTTGCCTTGTATTCTTGATAAGATTCCACCATTGATCAGCTTCACCTTCCAAACAATATACTGCTAAGATGACTTTATCATGTTCAGAACATTGAAGAACTGAAAATATCTTTTCAGTGGTGCTGATCCATTGTTCAGCAACAAGTGGATCAGAAGTCCCACTGAAAGAAGGTGGACGTTGCCTCATGAAGGACTCAATAGAATATAATTCCCTTCTCTGCTCATTTGGAAGTCCAGAATGATTCCTAGCTTGTGTAAGTATAGAAATAAGATTTTTCACTCCATCTCCCATAACATTTGTTTGTTCAGGAGGACAATCATTGCATTGTCCATTGCATTGATCAACACGGTTCCTTCGTGTTCCAGTCATCGTCTAAAACCCAAAAAAGAATAGTGTGAGAGGCAAAAATCATGCTAGGGAATACAACATAATAAAGGGGGAATATCCTCAATATCTAACTTCTTATGTTAAATTCTAATATCGTTAGCGCAATTCTAGGACTATAACCTATACGTATACTTAACCTTAGGGACATCGCTAGACATACCTTAGAAATATCTCTAGGGATCTCACTAACGTTTTCGCGTCCTAGTTTCCAAAGGTTGACTAAACCTTTCCTCTGATACCTACTGTAGAGACCTGAAGCCTGACGTACATGAACATTACATTACTTTTTCGGAACACACAAACAAGGATCGTAATAGTTTAGTGTCTTTGGAAACTCGGAATAAAATCTTCTAATCATGGTGAAAGATCTTCAATATCTCCCATAAAGATCTTCCTTTTTTTTACCTAAAACCTTTCTTTATATCCTGGGGAATAGAAAACATTAAAGGGTGAGCTCAAATGCTTAGTAAGGGTAAACGGAAGAAATATCAATCACATCGTATTCATAAGAACATAACATTTTGGAAATCATAACCTGCAAAAGAGAGCATAATTTCATAACATGGGATAAATCATGGTAGTGAAATGTAATCACAATAATCATAAATTAAAACATGAAACTTTGTGGCATTCACACATAATCATATAGAATCATTTCTTGTTAGTCAAGACTCATTTCCAAGACTATCTTAGTGGACAAAGTCCCTTTCTGAATCGAGTAACCCTTGTTTCAGTCCTGTTGCACTGAACCGGTATAACCTACCATTCCAGCCATTTTTATCTCATGAGATATAAAATCTTTACCCAATGCATTGGAGGGAGATATAGGTCCCACCCATCTTATAATGAATCCTTTCTTATGTGTGCCACATAATCATAAATCATACATCATCGCATAACCCATGTAATAAATATGGGATTCTTAAACAACATGACATCATAAAACAATTCATATAAGATAAAGGAATTCATAAAAATGTTTCCATCACAACATAATCAAATCCATGTAATAATAGGGATAAAAACAGAACCCTTTTATTATCTTAGATGGAAAATAATTTTGATAAAATACTTGAACTTCATTGTTGAGGAAAATATCCTTTCTACTTCAAAAACAATTTTCCTTTCTTAACATGTCAAACAATTTTAAAATAAAAGAAGTTGATTAAAAATAAACTTGAATACTTGTAAAGGAAGCTTCTTGGAAATAATTTTTTAGAAATCCATTCATGCCATATAAGTTAAAAAAAATATTCTTCGTACTTTTGTCGGAAAAGTGAAAAAGTAACTCGTACGAAAAATGAAAAAAGATTCCTTTCATACATATTACTAAAAACTCACCGAAGGGTAAAAATGGATTTAAACAATTGCAGGTGGATGGAAATAATATTACATATTGATGAAACATGGATGTGGATGATAAAATACACCCCAGTAAATACTTACGAATAAACAATCTCGGATTAAAATGAGATTGTGATATTTCATTTACCTTAGGTCCGATTTGCTTCGTATGTGTCCGAACCTCCTGTATAATGATTTAAATAATGTCATTGACTTATTACAGAATCATATTAATTGTTATGATATCATATATGGTTAACTTATGACATTATATTACCCGTTCTTTTGTAAATTCCCTGTTAAAGAAGCGTTTTGGGTAAAATCGTTTCATTTATCGTAGGTGTTTTGACTTGTTGTTCTTGACATTATTATTACTTATATCATGATTTAATTACTTCCAGAATATAAAATATGATTTATATATCATATATATTCAGTATATATATATATATAAGATAGATAAATGAAATGAAAAACACCGTTCATGGAGACGGTAGTCCGTACGTACGCATGAACGCTGTTTTCCTTTCCTTATTGTCTTGAATGGAAGTAAGTAGATGACATACATATACATATATACATAAATCCAATAGCTTTATAATGTCATATATTTCATTATTATTTCTTATATATAGTTTTTAATCATTCTTAAATGGTTAACATGGAGAATGAATCTCATCACGTCGTGGAGACGGTAGTCCGTACGTACGCACGAGCGATGATATCGTTCCCATGGTCGTGGAATTGTGTTGAAGTGTATTTATACTATTTCAGTATCAATATCAATTTATAATAATCATATATAGTTACTCATTACACCATTATACCAATCCAATTAAGGTGGTGACGGAAAATATATTACACCACGGCGTGGAGACGGTATTCTGTACGTACGCACGCGCGGTGATTTCATTTTTCCGTAGGATGGATAGAAGGTGAATTAGGGTTGTTTCATATTTATAATAACATATCAGTATATAAGAAATACTGATGTTATTACTTTATCATGAAACAACTAAAGAAGAAGAAGTTGAAGAAGAAAGAAATTGAAAAGATCGGTAATGGATATTACCTCTTCTTTGAAACGCCTCTTTGAATCCTCCACTTAGGGAACTAAGATTGGTCTTTGAAGAAGACCAGGACCTCTAGGATTATTCTAGGGAAGTGGAGAAGGGATTTTGGCAGGGGTTGGACGAGCTTGAGTGCTCAAATTGGTGTGAGGAGGAGGGAGAGGAGGTACCCTTTTATAAGGGAGAAGAGGGGCACCTTAGGAATATCTCAAAATATTATTTTATATTAAAGTCAAAATCGGTTTATAATGGTTCCAAAAGGTCTTATTTCGAAGCTAAAGTGGGGATGGGTCGAAATCCTATCATCCAATAGGATTTAGACAAGTTTAGGGTATTATTTTAACCTTATCAATTAGATTTAACTCTAAGTTAAATAATTTAACTTTTACCGTGTCTTTTTGTTTTCTTTCAGTATATGGTTAATAAACCTACTATAACATTCCAAACAAACCCCAAATTGTTTATTATTAATATATATATCCTTATCTAAGTCATTTGGCCGAACTTCATATTTTTAGGAATAAAATAACAATTAATAATATAATATTTGATTTAAAAACTATTTTGTGTCAATTTTGACACTATTTGATATATGATTTTTGTGAAAGTCATAACAGAATTATATGTTCGAACCAAGTTGATTAAATCAACAATAATATATCATAGTAAACTAGAAAATTAGTGTAATTCATAAAAAGTCTCAAATTACATTCATTTGAGCATTTATAACATCAATTATGTTAATATTTCCTTAAAAGGGTAATTACTGCATCATCGTTGTGTCATAAATAAATTAATTTATTTAAAGTCTAAAAATTATAAATAAAATATAATTATGTAGGAAATATATTTAAATTTCTAATGAATATTTATAGTCGAATTTATCTTATGTATAACCCCATATTAAAAATTTTTTAGTTATTAAACTTTGATTTTAACTATTTTAACTATTCATTAAATAAAATAATATTAAATGTCATAATCTAATCCAAGTGGACCTAAATGGTCATATTATATTAATAAGGTTGTTTTTGGTCGAATTAAACTTATCCAATAGAATTAGGACATGTGTTAGGGTAATAGTAATATCATATTTACCCTTAGTTACCCTATTTACTATTAACCGTGGAAAAAAAAAGATACTATTCACCAAAAATTATTTTCATCTCATTGATCCACATTTTAGTCCTTGATATTAACCGTGTCTGTCGGATTTTCGAAATTCCATTCACAGAAGCGGTAAAATTAAGTTTTATGCAAAATTCAGTTTTTAACCTACCACCTAGTGGTTTCACTATTCATCAAAAATTGAAAGTTTTCAGAAAAATGCCAAAATTTCATCCTAAGCTATATTTCATAATCCGAATTCAAAAATGAAGTCTCTTTTACCAAATTCATAACATAGGAATTTCATTAATTAATTTTATAATTAAATCCCGCTGTTAAAACAAATAGCGTGTTTTTAAGAAACAATATCTATCAAAAGATTGACACTTGATTATGTCTGGTTTAAATGTGAAATTACATCCAATGACCAACATTGTATTAAATTGTAAAAATATATTCTATATATACTTTAAAACAACTCAAATTAATAATTTATCACTATTAATTATTTTGATTAAAAAAAGTTGTTTTTAATTATAATTTAGTAATTTTCACTATTCATCAGAATATGAAAGTTATCCGAAAAGTACCAAAATTTCACCTTAGGCTAAATTCGATACTCCGAGTCCAAAAATGAAGTCCATTTTGAGAGCTAAAATTTCTAAAATTTTAAAAATTGGTTATTACTATTCATAACATCTAGTTTTAATAATATTTTAATAGCATATCGTTGTTTCGTGAAACTCAGTATTACGTACTACACACGTTATCGAGGAAGGTTGTGATTGCGTGTAAAGCAAGGCAAGTAAAGGATGCGTGTTGTGCAAGCTCCTTTTTGTGTTGCGTACAACACAAGACATTAGTGAAATTAAAAAGAATATTTTTCATAAAATCTTGGGCTGTTACATTCTACCCCCCTTAAAATGAATTTCGCCCTCGAAATTTGTCAGGGTTATAAATGGTTTACTATTCGAAAGTTTCTTTAATAGAAACCCACATCGTAAAAAGGAATACCAAAACCAATATTTTAAAACAAAAGTATGAAACTTAACGGTTACCCAAATAAACTAATCACTGGGTTTCCACATAGGTGAAAATATGGATATGGAAGAAAAATCTAACCATCATGTTCTGATGGAGAGTGGTAGAGAACATGGCTATGGAAAAGCCAACAATCACAAATCCATAAATTTGTGACGATCTAAGGTACCATACGATTCATCAGGTATAAGATCACTAGGACAACATTTTTCGTTTTCAAGATCATTTCCCTAATGTTGAAAATTTGAATTAGAATAAATACTTTCTTTATTTTGGTACAATCTCACTGTTGTTCATGACTTGAACAACTTCCACTTCATCTCTTAAATAAATGAAGTTTAATTTGTTATTCGTGAAGTGTTAGCAGATCATGTGATAGAATGACGGGTCATTCCATCTGTCTCAAACAAAAGGTTAGCAAAAATTATATACATAAGTCGATCTATAGTGAGATTAATCACATATGGTTCCTAAAATGGACTTATACTTCATATATCATACTGCTTAATATAATAAAACTAGTTTCTACTAAACAGGGACTTCCTGTAGGCCAGTGGTAGGCGATAAAGGCCAGTTGCACTTCGGTTGTGGGTTCGATTCCCACAGCTTTGTCCGAAGCGATGGGCTATCGCCCGTCCTGCAGGTTGTCCTTTTTCTAAAACTACATTACTATAACATCCCATCAATAATATCGAAAAAAAATTCTATCCTTAAAAAATACTCATTTATGTCCAATATAATCCATTTCAATCATTAGGATTATCCATAATACTGCAGTCCACTCTCATAACATAGTGAAAACGATTACCAGAGATTTAATACCATCGTTGATCCCCATATATCATAAGATATGTTTTGTTGGTCACATTCCAAACATTCAAAGTCCTTAATCATGTATTCTCTTGAATACCTTAGTGAAAACATGAATGCAGTTTAAAGTTAACACTTTCCAAATACCAAAATCCTCAAAATTCTATATACTCAAACCATGATATCACTTAGTCCTTATATCAATCATGAGCTCATGAATACTATTAAACATTTCATTTTCTCGTTTTCCCTTCATTATGTGCATATCATCTTATTTCCAAAAAATATCTCAATCACTTTGAATACCACATCAATAAATATTGCAATACTCAATGATACAACATTATTTTGGAATCCCATTACATAAACACTTAATCATTCCACCATATCGTTGTCATATTCAACATTGCCAATAGTGATCGCATTTGACTTCCCTTTGTCCTTTGCCTTCAGTGGTTGCTCATGTTGATCATCACTAACCCTTGGATTAGGGCATTTATTAGCATAATGCCCCATTTCCTTGCACTTGAAGCATTGAAGTGTTGGTTGTGCGTTCTCTGCAGTGTTTGCTTTATTCACATCATTAGAAACCCTTTTTCCATTACTTCGATACTCAGCTGCTCGATGACCTTCTTTTCCACACTTAAAACATTTTCTAGTCCCTTTAAGACAATCTCCACCATGCTTCATTCCACACTTTGTGCATAAGAAAACATTAATCTTCTTTTCACCATTATTCTGAGATTTCTCCTGGAACTCCATCTTTCATTTCTTGTCAAAACCTTGAGATGGTTATGTAACATCAACTTCCATTTCTACCTTGATAGCACAACGCACAATTTCTTCATAGCTACTGAAGTCTCTTATAGCTAATGCCCTTCGAAGACTTGGTTTTAAGCCACTGAAAAATCGACCAACTTTACTTTGAGGTTGGATGATAATGCCAGATGCATACCTTGCAAGTCTTGTAAAATTCGCTTCGTATATACCAACAGATTCATCATCCTTTTGCTTTAGTTCAAGAAACTCCTTCTCCATCTTTGTTCGAAGATTACGATGGAAGTACTTATTGAAAAATAAGTTCTTGAACTCGTCCCATTCCATGGACTCAATTTCATCTCTTTGCCTTGTATTCTTGATAAGATTCCACCATTGTTTAGCATCACCTTCCAAACGATATACTGCTAAGATGACTTTATCATGTTCAGAACATTGAAGAACTGAAAATATCTTTTCAGTGGTGCTGATCCATTGTTCAGCAACAAGTGGATCAGAAGTCCCACTGAAAGAAGGTGGACATTGCCTCATGAAGGACTCAATAGAATATTGTTCCCTTCTCTGCTCATTTGGAAGTCCAGAATGATTCATAGCTTGTGGCAGTATAGAAATAAGATTTTTCACTCCATCTCCCATAACATTTGTTTGTTCAGGAGGACAATCATTGCATTGTCCATTGCATTGATCAACACAGTTCCTTTGGGTTCCAGCCATCGTCTAAAACCCAAAAAAGAATAGTGTGAGAGGCAAAAATCATGCTAGGGAAAACAACATAATAAAGGGGGAATATCCTCAATATCTAACTTCTTAAGTTAAATTCTAAGATCGTTAGCGCAATTCTAGGACTATAACCTATACGTATACTTAACCTTAGGGACATCCCTAGACATACCTTAGAAATATATCTAGGGATCTCACTAACGTTTTCACGTCCTATTTTCCAAAGGTTGACGAAACCTTTCCTCTGATACCAACTGTAGAGACCCGAAGCTTTACGTACATGAACATTACATTACTTTTGCGGAACACACACACAATGATCGTAATAGTTTTGTGTCTTTGGAAACTCGGAATAAAATCTTCTAATCGTGGTGAAAGATCTTCAACATCTCCCATACAGATCTTCCTTTTTTTTAACCTAAAACCGTTCTTTATATCCTGGGGAAAAGAAAACATAAAAGGGTGAGCTCAAATGCTCAGTAAGGGTAAACGAAAGAAATATCAATCACATCGTATTCATAAGAACATAACATTTTGGAAATCATAACCTGCAAAAGAGAGCATAATTTCATAACATGGGATAAATAATGGTAGTGAAATGTAATCACAATAATCATAACTTAAAACATGAAACTTTGTGGCATTCACACATAATCATAGAGAATCATTTCTTGTTAGTCAAGACTCATTGCCAAGACTATCTTAGTGGACAAAGTCCCTTTCTGAATCGAGTAACCCTCATTTCAGTCCTGTTTCACTGAATCGGTATAACCTACCATTCCAGCCATGTCTATCTCATGAGATATAAAATCTTTACCCAATGCATTGGAGGGAGATATAGGTCCCACCCATCTTATAATGAATCCTTTCTTATGTGTGCCACATAATCATAAATCATACATCATCGCATAACCCATGTAATAAATATGGGATTCTTAAACAACATGACATCATAAAACAATTCATATAAGATAAAGGAATTCATAAAAATGTTTCCATCACAACATAATCAAATCCATGTAATAATAGGGATAAAAACAGAACCCTTTTATTATCTTAGATGGAAAATAATTTTGATAAAATACTTGAACTTCATTCTTGAGGAAAATATCCTTTCTACTTCAATTTTTTTTTCCTTTCTTAACATGTCATACAATTTTAAAATAAAAGAAGTTGATTAAAAATAAACTTGAATACTTGTAAAGGAAGCTTCTTGGAAATAATTTTTTAGAAATCCATTCATGCCGTATATGTTAACAAAAACATTCTTCGTACTTTTGTCGGAAAAGTCAAAAAGTACCTCGTACGAAAAACGACAAAAGATTCCTTTCATACATATTAGTAAAAACTCACCGAAGGGTAAAAATGGATTTAAACAATTGTAGGTGGATGGAAATAATATTACATATTGATGAAACATGGATGTGGATGATAAAATACACCCCAGTAAATACTTACGAATAAACAATCCCAGATAAAAATGAGATTGTGATATTTCCCTTACCTTAGGTCCGATTTGCTTCGTATGTGTCTGAACCTTCTGTATAATGATTTAAATAATGTCATTGACTTATTACAGAATCATATTCATTGTTATGATATCATATATGGTTCACTTATGACATTATATTACCCGTTCGTTTGTAAATTCCATGTTAAAGAAGCGTTTTGGGTAAAATCGTTTCATTTATCGTAGGTGTTTTGACTTGTTGTTCTTGACATTATTATTACTTATATCATGATTTACTTACTTCCAGAATATAAAATATGATTTATATATCATATATATTCAGTATATATATATATATAAGATAGATAAAAGAAATGAAAAAAACCGTTCATGGAGACGGTAGTCCCTACGTACGCATGAACGCTGTTTTCCTTTCCTTATTGTCTTGAATGGAAGTAAGTAGATGACATACATATACATATATACATAAATCCAGTAGCTTTATAATGTCATATATTTCATTATTTTTTCTTATATATACTATTTAATCATTCTTAAATGGTTAACATGGAGAATGAATCTCATCGCGTCGTGGAGACGGTAGTCCGTACGTACGCACGAGCGATGATATCGTTCCCATGGTCGTGGAATTTAGTTGAAGTGTATGTATACTATTTCAGTATCAATATCAATTTATAATAATCATATATAGTTACTCATTACACCATTATACCAATCCAATTAAGGTGGTGACGGAAAATATATTACACCACGGCGTGGAGACGGTATTCCGTACGTACGCACGCGCGGTGATTTCATTTTTCCGTAGGATGGATAGAAGGTGAATTAGAGTTGTTTCATATTTATAATAACATATAAGTATATAAGAAATACTGATGTTATTACTTTATCATGAAACAACTAAATAAGAAGAAGTTGAAGAAGAAAGAAATTGAAAAGATCGGTAATGGATATTACCTCTTCTTTGAAACGCCTCTTTGAATCCTCTATTTAGGGAACTAAGATTGGTCTTTGAAGAAGACCAGGACCTCTAGGATTATTCTAGGGAAGTGTAGAAGGGATTTTGGTAGGGTTTGGCCGAGCTTGAGTGCTCAAATTGGTGTGAGGAGGAGGGGGAGGAGGTACCCTTTTATAAGGGAGGAGAGGGGCACCTTAGGAATATCTCAAAATATTATTTTATATTAAAGTCAAATTCGGTTTATAATGGTTCCAAAGGGTCTTATTTCGAAGCTAAAGTGGGGATGGGTCGAAATCCTATCATCCAATAGGGTTTAGACAATTTTAGGGTATTATTTTAACCTTATCAATTAGATTTAACTCTAAGTTAAATAATTTAACGTTTACCGTGTCTTTTTGTTTTATTTCACTATATGGTTAATACACTTACTATAACATTCCAAATGAACCCCAAATTGTTTATTATTAATATATATATCCTTATCTAAGTCATTTGGCCGAAACTTAGATTTTTAGGAATACAATAACAATTAATAATATAATATTTGATTTAAAAACTATTTTGTGTCAATTTTGACACTATTTGATATATGATTTTTGTGAAAGTCATAACAGAATTATATGTTCGAACCAAGTTGATTAAATCAACACTAATATATCATAGTAACCTATAAAATTAGTGGAATTCATAAAAAGTCTCAAATTACATTCATTTGAGCATTTATAACATCAATTATGTTAATATTTCCTTAAAGGGGTAATTACTGCATCATCGTTTTGTCATAAATAAATTAATTTATTAAAGTCTAAAAACTATAAATAAACTATCATTATGTAGGAAATCTTTTTAGCTTTCTAATGAATATTTATAGTCGAATTTATCTTATGTATAACCCCATATTAAAAATGTTTTACTTATTAAACTTTGATTTTAACTATTTTAACTATTCATTAAATAAAATAATATTAAATGTCATAATTTAATCCAAGTGGACCTAAATGGTCATATTATATTCATAAGGTTGTTTTTGGTCGAATTACACTTATCCAATAGAATTAGGAAATGGGTTAGGGTAATAGTAATATCATATTTACCCTTAGTTACCCTATTTACTATTAACCGTGGTAAAAAAAAGTAACTATTCACCAAAAATTATTTTCATCTCATTGAACCACATTTTAGTCCTTGATATTAACCGTGTCTGTCGGATTTTTGAAATTCCATTCACAGAAGCGGTAAAATTAAGTTTTATGCAAAATTCAGTTTTTAACCTACCACTTAGTGGTTTCACTATTCATCAAAAATTGAAAGTTTTCAGAAAAATGCCAAAATTTCATCCTAAGCTATATTTCATATTCCTAATTCAAAAATGAAGTCTATTTTACCAAATTCATAACATATAAATTGCATTAATTAATTTTATAATTAAATCCCGCTGTTAAAACAAATAGCATGTTTTTAAGAAACAATATCTATCAAAAGATTGACACTTGATTATGTCTGGTTTAAATGTGAAATTAAATCAAATGACCAACATTGTATTAAATTGTAAAAATATATTCTAAATATACTTTAAAACAACTCAAATTAATAATTTATCACTATTAATTATTTTGATTAAAAAATGTTTTTTTTAATTATAATTTAGTAATTTTCACTATTCATCAGAATATGAAAGTTATCCGAAAAGTACCAAAATTTCACCTTAGGCTAAATTCGATACTCCGAATCCAAAAATGAAGTCCATTTTGAGAGTTAAAATTTCAAAAATTTTAAAAAGTTGTTATTACTATTCATAATGGCTAGTTTTAATAATATTTTAATAGCATATCGTTGTTTCGTGAAACTCAGTATTACGTACTACACACGTTATCGAGGAAGGTTGCGATTGCGTGTAATGCAAGGCAAGTCAAGGATGCGTGTTGTGCAAGCTCCTTTTTGTGTTGCGTACAAAACAAGACATTAGTGAAATTAGAAAGAATATTTTTCATAAAATCTTGGGCTGTTACAGAAAATCCTACAGATAAGAAATTAAATAAATGAAATGATTTAATATTGGAAGTCATGTATCTGGAACATGAACCACTATACCATAATTACATATTATCAAGACAATTTTAAACTACTCTTATATGTCTAACTGATTCTTTCCATGAGAATATCGATGCAATAGGGGCTATCTATTACCAAGCCCCACCAGTGTCTTCCATTCCAAAGAATTCATCATATATCCAATAATTAACATAATTAAAAAACAACATTCTTTGTTATAAAATATCCATATGGAATAAATAATACCGATTTATCAATAATTACTCAATGTATGATGATTAAAAATGAGGTTTATTGATATTAATGAATTGAAATACAATTGAAATATCATTAATACATTCTTAAGGATAATAATTTTTAAACACTCCAAAGTGTCTTATACCACTTTAAAACATATGAATCATAATATTCATAAAGGAATAACATTAATAGAACTTATAATATTGTGAGAATAAAGAGATTCATGATATAAAATTTCAAAGTGAAGAATATACACCATGTAAAATAAACATGGTGTATAACAATACAATATGCCTCAATGAAATGAAATTTAGACAGAATCTATTACCTTGCACTTTACATTAGTTGAACATGATTTAACCTCCACTATAAGGATTTAAATCATGTTATTAATTTATTATATAACCATATCCAATTTTATGATATCATATATGATCCTATTGTATCATATTATCACCCTTTTGTTGATATTGGTTCATTATATTCACTGAATCATGTGTTATTTGCATTGTTTTCGGGCATGTTTTGAATTATTATTTTTGGTTCCTCTTACATAGATCATGATTTAATATTCTAAAAAATATAAAACATGATATAAATATCAGATATATTCATTATATACATTTTTATAATAATTCTATAATAGTGAACATGGAAACTGAATCGCATCGGGTCATGGAGGTGGTAAGACGCATGTACGCACAAGTGACGATATCATTCTGTTAATAGAGAAAGGGAAATGAAGTGGATGGTGTAATAATTTTTTAATAAAAATATCATTTTATAATAATAATTTATATCCATAAATATAACCATCTACTTAAAGTGACGATGAAAATAATGTTACAACACGACGTGGAGAAAGGAAGTCATACGTACACACGTGCGGTACTTTTGTTTTTCATTGGATGAATATAAGGTGGAATTTGGTTGTCCCATAGTCATAATTACATATAAATATAAATATTATACTAAATTTATTACTTTATAATGTAAAAAACACATGAAGTGAATATATCCAATGAAACAAACATGAAAGTGTTGATAAAGACAATTACCTCTTTTTCGTTGGATTCTATTAATATACCCTTAAGTGATCCAAGGTAGTTATTTTAGAAGGACCAGAAACCATAGTAAAAATAAAAGGATTTAGTGAAGAGAAATGGTTAGGGTTTTCATGATATAGATGGCTAAAATATGTGTGAGGAAGTGAGATAGGAGGTTCCCTTTATAGTTGATGTTTGGGGCACATTCAAAACTCTTTAAAATATTAAAATATAATAAGACTATTCTAGAGAAAATGGAATCAAAATTGGATATAAATTAATAGGGGAAGATATTTTAGACAATATATTATCCCATTTGTTATTATTTAACATTTTGTTTATTTTTAAATAATTTAATAATATATTATGTCAATAAAATATCATTATTTCCAAATTTTGTACTATTCAATTAATTTAACATCCAATACATCAAGAAAAGTGGGAATTAGAATATAATGCTTTCAAAAATATTTAATATATCCAATTTTTCTATAAAATTAACTAAAGAAATTAATTAATACCAAATAAATGAAAAGTAATACTTCTAAAATAAATAGTTTTATTTTTCTATTAATTAAATAAATATTGTTTTAGCATTGACGAATCATTTTAGGTAATTATATAATTTCTAAAAGTTAAAAATAAATTTATCAAATATAAATAATTTTATTAATATCAAAATATACATTTTTTTATGTTCATATCTTGATTTCATCCCTATGTGGATAGATAAATGATATTAAATACAAAGGGAGTGACATTTTGTAACTATCTTTGATTTAAATAATATATATGATATTTTCACATTAAATTATCCATTAAATAACTCAAATTAAATAATACGGTGATTTGGGTCGAATAATCTACATGAAACATTTTTGAAACTTGTTTAGGTCACATTATTACCGTTATATATTGTCTTTAACACTTATTCAATCCCTTTAACTATCTTCATGAGAACAAGTATTTTTACTACTTAAGGGTTAATATAGTTAATATAAAAAGAAAAAAAAAAGAAAAAATGTATCATTTATTACATTTTAAAAACTATACCAATCCTTTCAATTAATTTTATATTATTTGGAATTTAATAACATTTAATAATATATTATTAATTTTAAAATTTTATAAATGTCAATTTTGACACTATTTATTAGTAAGACATTTAAAAAAAATAAATACACAAGATTACATGAAAGAAAAGATTTTAATGATTCTATAATATGTCTAGGTCATCTAGGAAATTCTTGGATGACATTATTTATATAAAATTAAATTTATTTTAATATTTCTAAAAACATTTATTTGATATGTCCATTAACTAATAAATTAATACATCATCATTATGAAAGAATTTAATTTAATTATTTATTCCGTAAAAATTAAAAATAAACTATCATGATGAAGATATAAATTTTAGATTCCAAATGAAAATTTATAGTCAAATATATATTCTGAATAACCACATATTTAAAATGTAATACTTATTAAAAATATGAGTATGCCATATTTGACTCTTCATAAAATAAAATACTATAAAATACTTAAAGTCATCCAAGTAGATCCAAGTGTCTATAAAATTGGCCTCATTATGATTTTGTTTGAAAACCACTCATACATTAAAAGAGACTGATTTACCCTTAATTACCCAATTCACCCTCAATGTGGTAATAAAAAGTAATAATGTTACTATTCATAATGTCCAAAAATAAAAGAGGCCGATTTACTAATTTTGACCTTATGATTCAAAATATGGAATCCATTTTACAAAATTCAAAACACATAAATTTCAGAAATTAATTAAAAATTAAACCAATTGATGAAATGAGAAAACATATTTTAAAAGTAAAAACCTTCAAAATATTGAAAATGTTTTATAGCCAAATTTAATGTGAAATTGATTAAAATGACTGAAATTAGATTAAATGATATAAAATTGATCTAATTATACATTAAAATGAGTCAAAAATATGATTCAGCACCATAAATTATTTAGATGAAAAATTTGTGTTCTAATAAATTTCAATATTTTTACTATTCATAAAAACAATAAACTTATCAGAAAAATACCAAAAATTCTGAAAAAGTAAATATTTATATTCTACTTTAAAATAAAATGTTTATTTTGTCAAATAGAATTTATATGTGTCAATAACTAGTTTTAGAACAAGTACTCCATTAAAATGATACAAAACCAACTTATATAAAAATATAGCCTTTTAATGCATAACATTGGATTCATTATTATCCTATTCCGATAAAATTAGTTGAATTAATTTTTTTTTTTAATTGTATAATATAAAAATTTCATAATTTTATAAGTATTATTCATTCCCTCTAATTTAATGACTTGGTTAAAATAATATTTCAATGTACAGTTAAGCTTGGTGTTGCGTACAAAATAAGCTATCGAAGAGATTAAATTTTAAAAGATACACACTATAAAATATTAGTGTGTCATAAAAAAATAAGTATTAAAAAACTGAAATAAAATATAAGAAATTTTTTAATGGACTGTATTTTTATGTATTTTGTAAAAATCATTATTTTTATATTAAAAATTAAAATTGCCTATTTTAATAATTTATTTTGATAAAATGAATATAATTTTTTAAATCATAACATAAAAATTATCCAAGGGGATTTTTGTTAATTTTTTAAAATACTTCAATTTTTGAGTGAATAGTTAAAATACAGAGTTTCACGTAATAGATGTATCTTAAATTTATTATTTCATGATGTAATAATAACATAATACTTAATATAAATTTAGATTCTTCCATGAAATGTTTTATTTCATAAATTATTCATTAAAAAAGAATAATCTTAATTTCCAAACTGAAAAATAACTTTCCAAAACCAAAAGTTAAAAATGATTCCTTAAAGTAACAAATTTTCTTTTTTCCAATTCCCTTTCTAATAAACCAATTCATTAGAACTATAAAGTGGATTTAATGTCTTAAACCCATTATATTATCTTTATTTGTGATTAATATTTTAAAACATTTACTATTTAATGTTTTACCTTTGAGATAATATTTTATTCAATATTTTATTTTAAAAATACCCCTCCCCTAAAGTATAAGTAACCTATTTCCATTCCATTTGAAAACCACTCCTCCCACTTATTCCAAATCAAATGATCTGCCCAAATCTTCCCTATAATGTCCTAGAACTGGGTTTGACTATACCGGTGCCCTAATCCAGGCCGTTACATGGCCTCAAGCATGCCTCCCCACACACTATATGATTCCAACTAGCATAGAGGGTCTAGGAGTATTATTGGGAGACTATACACAATTTTTAGAGTAATTCACTAAAAAAACATATACAATAGTAGGTATAATATAGAAAAACGAGTTAACATGCCTAAAAAACCATCACCCAATCTGGGTAAAAACAAAAACTAATAGAAAATATGTCATGTCATGTTACAATACCAAGTGAACAAAACCCAAAATTAGAGAAACCTTGGAATACCCAAAATAATCTTGACTCTAAGTCTATAACCACATCCATGTACATCTAAAATCAGACTCACTCTTGAAACACAAGGCATTTTCCCATTTCCTAACCTGTATCCATGAAATTTGCCAGGTACCCAATTGCAGCCTGACTGGGGTGTGAGTACAAAATTTAGTATGCCACCACCACCGATGTCTACAAAATATCCAATCTAATAGATTGTGCATGAAAGTTATAAATAATTATATGTATGTAGAATACAGTACAAGTCTCAATTTGTTATAAATTTTCTCATAATATGTTGCATCATCAAATCTAGATTTCATACTTATTACATCTAAGTGATTAATTCCCCTTTTTCATGTGGTTAATGGATTAGACATATTAAACTATCGTAAGGAATATGAGAATAAAATAAATTCCTATATCACTAGAAAACACGTCACATCAACAACTTTATCCTGACCTCTAAACCTTAGTGTAGGTGGAATGGAATAGTTTGGGGAATATAACTCCACCCCTTCCCTAACCCATGCATTGAGGGGTGGATTTTAGTGTCTCGGTCCAACTCAACCCATAGGTGTATAACCTCATGTCAATAAACCACACAACCAATCCATGTTCACGTGCTTATTTATATATTCACTATACAGAACCACATACAACCAAGCATATCCAATATCATTAGAAATATCACAAACACAAAAAAAATGGGAGTGAATATTAGTCCACAATCCATTAACACATTTATCATTTATATGACATAACCATTTATCCCAATTACCATTCAACATGCCTATCTCACTGAGTATATTAAAGTACCAAAACATGACTCATTGACACATTCCCATTAATCCCATTTAACCCATTTACCTAACCAACCGAACAATACCTTATCCATTATCTGTAACATGACACATATACCCATAATCCTTTCCAAATTATTACATTAACCAATTTACACATTTTTCAAGGGATCTACATAATCACAAGTCAATTTCACACATTACATTTATGTTAACCACATTCAGGAGGGTTGGCACACCCCATGGGTGTCCTTAATCAGTAAAGTTGTCCTCTATGTATCATATAGATATAATGAGTGTTTCAATTGGTTCTTTAGACACTCATTAAATCAAATCTTGAAAATGAAACCAAGAATACATCAAAGATAGTGTATGAAAATAACCCCACATGCTAAAATCTATGTAAAAATAGGGGATATAACTTGTAGACCACCTACCATGAATTCATTGATGAACACATTCTTAATTGAAGTTTTACATCCTGATTCAACCACTCTTTGATTCCTCGAACTGGATCTCATCAGAAAAAATTGGATTTAGATATTTGGATGGATAGGAGAGAAAGATAAAAACCATAATCAAGAAAAGGAAGCAAGGAAGAGATTGAACTGAAATGGAGATTCATTCCATAGATGATAATACTCAAACTGACTTAGGTATGAAGTAGGATCACCCCTTGGAGATCTTGGAAGCTCTTGTTCACCACTAGGGTTTAAGGGAGGAAGTGAGGGGGTGAAAATTGGGTGAGGTTTTAAAATCCTGTAATGGAATTTTTGTAATTTTTCCAAACTTTACTGGCCCACATAATTTTACCACATAGTTTTCCAAATTGTGTGCAAACCATGCATAATAAACTGCCTATGGATATTGGAATGCATGGTTTCCCGGGATAATACACACAATTTACTAATCGTGATCGTATCGCGCATTAAGCATCGGTCCAAGGTGGAATAGTTACATGGAAATTCTACATGGTTGGCTTAACCATGTTCAAACCATGTGCCTTGCAAAGATTAGCCCAATTTTCCTTTAATCCATCTCTCAACCCCCCAGAACATCCCTGTGGTACCTCTAACTAAATAGAAACATCTAATTAACACAAAAAAATAGATTTAATCCAAAATATAAACAAAGAAATACCTATATGAAGTACAGGATCTTTAAACCTCCTTACATTATGATAGCTCATCCTCGAGCTGCTCTTCTCGAGCTTTATTGAGTTTCTGAAGAAATTTTTTTGGGCCACTAGCCCCAAATATCCAATTCTATCTCCCAAGTTTATTCATAAAAAATCCCATGTTTTTATAAAATTCAAACCAATGGCATGGTATTACCCCATAATACTTTCTCACTACAATCCTCAATACAAACCAGATTCTCCTTGAAGGACGAATCATCCTCCATCTCTTCATCTTCAATATCAATCATAGAATATGGATGGGGGAGATACTAATAGAGTTATGAAACATGATAATATCTGTGCATCCCACTATACTGTAGAATTAGAGCCAATCGGTAATCCATAAGTCTGAATCTCTCTATGATCTCAAACAGTCCCACATACTGAGATGCTGACTTTCCCTTCATCTGAATTCAATGGTTACCCAACCTTGATGACACCCTAAGACACACAATACCAATAGAACAAAAACTAAAGAGGTCTATGACATTGATAGGCATAAGACTTCTCCCTACTCTGTGTAATTGTCATACGCTTTTGAATCAACCGATCATTTTTCGGAAATCTCTTGCATGAGACATGGTCCCAATAAAAAAATCCCCAACTTCTAACCTAAACAGTAGAGATCTACATAGTCTCCTAAAGATCTCCTCAATGGGATCCATCTAAATTTTAGCATGAGAAATTTTTTTGTAGGAATACTAAACAAGACACAAGTGTTTTTCCCACCAACCACTAAAATCCAGAACACAAGCCCTCAATATATCTTCTAATTCCTGAATTGTAAGCTCGGACTGCCCGTCTATCTATGGGCGATAGACCATACTAAAAAACACCTGGGTACCAAGTTACCTCTATAAACCTTACAAGAAGTGAATTTTAAATGGGGATCATGATATGAAACTATGGTTCTTGACACACAATGCAGTCACACTATATCTCTAACATATAATTCACCCCATTGATCAACCTTGTATGACTCCTGGATCGCTATAAAATGGGACACCTTATTCTATCGGTCAAAATAAACCCAAATTGTATAATTATTTCGATCCATTATCGATATTACCCCTATGAAGTCCACTGTTAATTCATTCCACTTCCACTCTAAAATGTGAAATGACTCTAACAAACCACTAAGGCGCTGATGCTCGACCTTCACCTGCTGACAGGTAATTCATCATGCCACAAAACCAACAACCAGTTTTTTCATTCTTGACCACCAATATTTCCACGATACAACTTAGTCAAGCCAGGATGAACTTCCCAATTAAATGCATGGAACTCACACATCAAATATTCTTACACAACTGTCAACACCACAACATGGTCTGGAACAAAAAAAATTCCCTGAGTACTAAAAACCCAACTACAAGGTGACTCCTTACCTTTAATACATTATTTCATAGACATACAAAATAGATCCATCAACTGACTAACCTTGACCTGGATCAAAAGCGCATACTAAACTTATGTATATTAAAGGGTCATTTTACCATGATCATTCTAAAATTCTAGGTAAATCTTAGTAAATAAGGCCATCATTATCTAGTTAGATATTGATTCCTAATCCACCTGATTCTGAGTCTTCCAGCTTAGAGCATTTTCCACAAAATTCCCTTTAGATTATGTATAAACTAACTCCAAATCGACATATAGCATGTACTCAACCCACCATAATTATTTAATATTAAAATACCACAGATAGAAGATGTAATTATGACTTTTATGATGAGTAAAAATTGTGAACCTCTCTCCCAACAAGCAAAGAATCCAACACTTTAAGGCATAAACCATGAAAACTACCTCAAGATCATGAGTAGGACAATTTATTTTATGATAACTCACCTGTCTTGACCAATAAGCTACAGACCGATAATCCAGCATCAACACTACCCCATGTCCAAAACTGAAAGCATCACATACCAATGTGTACCTCTTTCCTAGATTCGGCAAGACCAGAATTTGTGTGGGAGTCAATAACTTCTTTAGCTCCTGGAAATCATTCTCACATACCTCTGGCCACTCAAACTTAACTCACATCCTGGTTAAAACCTGAAAGTGGAATTCCCAAATAGGATAAATATATAATGAACTGTCAGAAATAACTAACCAAACACAAAAAACCATGTACATCAAAGGCATTATTCAGATAATCCCAAGACACCACAACCTTCACTTTCTATAGATCCACAGACACACCTTTCTTATAAATGATCAGTCCTATGAAATGAAATTTACCAATATAGAAATGACATTAGGATGGTTTGGATTAAATATTATTCTCTATTAATTTACTTAGGATGATGTCAAGATGTTTGACTTGATCATCAAGAGTTCTTGAGTACACAATGATTTTATCTACAAATACAACCAAAAATTGATCCATATATGGGTGGAATACCCGATTAATTTAATTCATGAACACAAAAGGTACACTGGTCAACCCGAATGACATAACAAAAAACTCATACAACCCGTACGTACTCCAAAAATCTATATGCGACATGTCATAAGGTACCCCCCTTAGCTAATGGTATCATGATTTTAAATCAATCTTAGAGAACACTCAGGTACCCCCTTACTTTATAAAACATGGCATAAATTCATGGATGTGGATATCGGTTCTAAATCGTCATTTGATTCAACTTCTTATAATCAAGAAATTACTGAATGATCTATTGGAATTATTAGAAAATAGTACGGGCGGTACTTAAGGTGACATACTAGGATAAATAAACTATTTACACTCTAAATCATCAAGATTTAATTTATTATCCTGAAGTTTTGTCAGTTCCATTCGATATGGAAGTATGGAAAATAGCTCGACCTCGACAACAATTTAATCGTAAACTCAATGACTTCCTTGGGTGTATCCCTAATAAGTCCATAGTAAAAACATCTTGAAATCCATCCACAATTAGAGGGAAAACATTTCGTTCCCTTCCTCCTTAATGCAACACAGGGCAAGCGACATGGGCTATAAGTTCTCCCTACTACAGAAAATGTTTCCTTGTGCGGATTTCTTGAGAATCTCACTCACCACGAAGGGCCTAAGTTACTCCCTAAAGAGATGTGAATGTTACTTTATGTAGGTAATAATCTCCAGGGGCTTGGTATTACACTAGCCATTCCATACCCAAGATCAGGTCAAACACTTACATGTCTAGGACAAATGGGTTTCATAGAAAATGATATCCACCATCCTTTGAAGAACAACCATTATACTATCTGATATCCTAATTTCTCACCCATAACAGAGTAATAATCTGCAAAATCCCACACACATGATCCATTGGTTGACCCAGTACAACTAAAAACTTTGTAGAAATAAAGGAGTGTTTGGTGCCCATGTCAAACAAAGCACTAGTGAATGTAGAAGCTACAAGAATCGTATCTCAAACTGTAGATGGTCTTGCCTCTCCACCTTTCAGTGTAGACTAAACTACATTTAGATGACCTTCCCCTCTACCCTAGGCTCCAACTAGAGTACCCTAAATTACACTACCTTTCTATTTTGTATGTTCTTGTCTCAGATTTCCACATCCACTACCTATACCAGTACATCCCATGGAGCTCTAACCACCTACCTAAAATGGGGTATCTAACACCATACCTACATTCATCATCTTTCTTTGAAATTCATCATTTTCCAACATCCACATGTTCCTACAGAAACTTTACACATGGCCCAACCTACCACACATTCAGCACTTGACTAGTGGTCAGGGACACTGGCTGCGCATGAGTCCCAAACTACCACACTGATTATAGAACACCTAGTGTTGATCCTGGGAGGCTAGACCCCTCTTCTATCCACTCTTTTTACATCCACTATGATGCAGATTCCAAAAATAGTGATTCCTTCTTTTAGAGGTTTCACTACTTGTCCACCCGGATGGAACCACAAGGTGACTACCCGAAGCTCTATTCAGCTTACCTTATGAAGTAAGGTCTTGATCCAATACCTTGTAAAACCTTTTGAAACAAAATATGTTCACTTAGGACCTGATCTTGTTTCTCATCTCATCTTGGAAATGTTATTCCACAACAGCCTCATCACCTATCAATTTCGTGAAAGTGCATCGCAAATAGAAGAAGCAACTAGCATAATACATCTCCAACATTGCCCCTTGGTTCAAAAAAATAAAATCCACTGCCTCACCTTTACTCAAGTTTTTGAATAGATGTGTTCTAGAAACGTTTCGTTGTAATATTTCCACATAATTCCTTTTTCTTTCTACGTTTGAACCATGATGTCCAACCAACGCTTTTCCTGACCTCTAAACATATAGGCCACTAACTTGATTTTTCTTCTTGAGGGGACTCTCTAGATGATCAAGAATATACTTGATATAATTTATCCAGAATGATTCTACCTCTATTCAACCATCTCTGGTAAAGTTCAGAGGATGTTGTAGCTAAAAATACCTAGTCAGTTCAAATATGCTCGGTGCAACCCACCCTAGGTCCTGTTTCATCATCTTCATTAAATTTGAAAAGTTCTCATAGAATAGCTCATACCTATTTTCCTAAATCACCAAATTCTTTTTCCCCTATAGGTGGAGGGTTCTCGGCAACATCTTCATATTTACCAACCAATACACGCCTTCATTGTGGAATTTTTTTATAATTCCAAACATTAGATTTAGAACATAGAATTTAATGAATTCAAAATATATAAGGAAATTCTCACCACTTCCAAAACAAACCATTTTGCATACACTACCCAAATGACCCTTCTCATAATCGGAACAATATCCTTGAACATCCATACCATATTCATGTCCAACATGAGGTAAATAACTCGCACAGTTACAAGATTGACCTTCTACACCATTTCAAAACAATTTCCATTTCACCGCTCACTCAAACAAAATTTTACTTCACTAGCTTTTCCTTATCAAACATAATACATTAATTATTATTTTACATTTTACTTCCCCCTTTTACCCATTTTCATCATTTCATTAGACACAATTTCCATTAATTTCAAGTAAATAAAATGCATCCTACCCCTTATGTCCAACACATCCATCCCATGTGTGCCTACCATGATGCATTTCTCTTATACACCTAGTCTCCTATAATTATGCATGAATACACATCCTCGTGCCATTATATCCATGAGAAATAAATAAATAAATAGAAACATCACATTACATATGCATCACCAAATGGTGAAATATCATCAATTGTAACAATGTATAACAATAACAACAATTTCCACCTAGGGTGACTTGGGTTTTCCCCCACACTTGGGATAGCTACTTAGAAGAATGCGCTCATTTCCAAGGCTCGAAAACTTCTTAACCTTTTTTATATGATTCAAAAATTGTAAGTAATCATAAATAACTACTCTGATACCACTTTGAAAGATCCCTAACATGGGTTCCCCTAAATCGGTCCCCAAGTCAGGTCTTCACATGACATTAATCATGCCTCCCCATATGAAAGAGGTATTTGAATAGAAGTGAGGGTCCTATAGTCATGTGGGGATATTATACCCTCTTTTATATATTAATACATATAAAATAACATATAAAATAGTAGGATTAATATAAAAAACTAACGAACCTGAATAAATAGTCATCATCCAAACTGAGTACAAACCACAACCAACATAAAATATGTCATGTCATGCTACATTACCAAGTGAACAAACCCCAAAATAAGAGAAACAATGAAAACCAAAAAAGGTTCCTCATTCCAAGTTTGGAATCTCATCCATGTACATCCTAAATTTGAATCACTCCCTAAACATGAGTCCTTTTCATATTAAATGACCTACATCCATGAAATCTACTAGTGTACCCAATGGAGGACCGAGCAAGGTGTGAGTACAAAACGTAGTAGGACACCCCCAATGGTGTCTACAAAATATCCGGTATAATAGATAGTGAATGGTATTTATAAATAACTTCACATAAATATTAGAGAATACATGTATTCATTTGTAATAATGTTTCTCCTAAGATATTCGAACACCAAATCCAGATTCAATAGTTATTACTTCGAAGTGATTAATTCCCCCTTTTCATGTATTTAATGGATTATTCATGTTCAAAAATCATAAGGAATATGGGAATAAAATAACTTCATATATCACTAGGAAGCACCTCAAATCAACCACTTTATCCTCACCTCGAAGCCTCAGTTCGAGTAGAATAAAACTATTAGGGGAATAAAACTATACCCCCTTCCAAAACAAGTGCATTGAGGGGTGGATTTTAGATCCTCAGTCCATCACGACCTATGGGCGTAGATCCTCAAGTCAATAACCCACTATACCAAGAAAATTGAACATGATTATTTATTCATTCACCAGACAAAACCACATTAAAACCATCCATAGCCAATATCATTAGCAATATCAAAGACATAAAAACTAAAATGGGAATAAATATTATGCCACAATCCATTAACACATTTATCATTTATATCACATATCTAATTAACCTTATTCCCATTCCCCGTACCTAACTCACTAATCGTATTCAAATACAAAAACATGATTAACTAACACATTCCAATTAGTCCCATTTAACCCATTTACATTCCCAACCATACAATCCCTTAGCTGTTATCCACAACTAGTCACATATATAAATAATCCTTTCAAAATTAATAAATTAACCAATTTACGCATTTATCAAGTGATTTAATTAATAATAATTCAATATCACACTTTGCATTTCCATTAGCCACGATGATACACCCCATGGGTGGCTCTAATTAGTCAAGTTATCATTTATGAATCCCATGGGTATCAAGAGGGGTTCAATCGGTTCTTTATTCCCCCATAAAATCAAATCATGAAAATGAAACCCTGAATACATCAAAGAGAGAGTAATAACATAACCCCACATTCACAAAGCTATATAAAACCAATGGATATAACTTTTCGACCACCCACATAGAATCCACTGGTGAACACACTCTTAATCGAAGCCTTAGATCATAATTCAACTACACTTGGAAGCCTAAATCTAGATCTCATAGAAAAATAGTGCATTTAGAACTTTAGATGGATAAGAGGGAAAGATACAAAACCTAATTATGAAGTGGATGATAGGAGGACATTAGACTTACCCATAGATTCTATTAGCCATCGATAAAACTCCAAACTACTTAGGTATGAAGGAGAATCACCCTTGGGAGCTCATAGATGCTCTTGTTCATCAATAGGTTTCAAGGTAGGAAGTTAGGTTTCAAAATAAGATAAGGGTTGAACCAACTATGCACCTTGCATAGATTGACCCAGTTTTCCTTTATTCCATGTCCCAAACACCCCGAACACCCTTGAGTCCCCTCTTACACTTGAGAAACATTTCATTAACCCAAAAAAGAGATTGAAAACAAAATATAAACAAAGACATAACTCCATTATGTTTGGGACCTTACAATCCCTCTCAAGACCGTTAGAATACTTTAGGAAATGCCTTAGAAATCCAAATACAATCACTAAGGGATTTATAGTGTCATATAAGGGAAGGTACACAATAGAGAGAGTAAGACTCTTTTTACACTTCCGAATTTTACTTTTCTATTTCATCATTATACAAATTCCTTTAAAAATTATACACTATAAAATTAATTATGAATTAATTTAACATTTTATTAATGATGTTATCCTACTGTAATGATCATATTTATGAAAAATATAAATGGCATACTTCCCTTTCCCTCTCTTTCAACAACATCTTATTAAAGGTAAACTAACCATATATTGAGATATTGCAATAACAATTATTTTAACCATCTTCATGGACAGGTATTATTAATCATATATAATATAAAAATAAGTAATTATTTTTATTATAAGCTTCTATAAATGATTATTTTTTTCTATAAATGTCTTTGAACAAAATTAGATAAATGAATGAAAAATGATAATTTTTTAATTAATGCATGATATCAAAATTCGTTAATTTCATTAACTGAAATTATGAAAGGCAATAAAATAATTATAGTTGATAAATAGTCGTATAAATTAATATAATTCAAGTCAGGATCAACGTTTCAATAAATATAATTTTATTATTTCAGGAGAATAAAAAGTGATGAAATAAATAGGGAATAAAGGTAAGGGGATTCTCGAACCCAACTCATTTTCTTTGGGTTATTCCTCTTTCATGAAATATTTGTTAGGGATAATCCTATAATGTTCCTTAAATATAATTTCATTATTATTCGCTTTTACTATTGGGGATATACATGTTTCGAACATGATTTTATGAGAAATATAACAATTTTTCAAAAGAACTCGTCTTTCCAAAACACATCTTTGACTCATCTTGATTTGTTTCTTATTCAGTCAACAATGATGATTCTTATACCAAATTGGGTTTTAAAATTTTCATTAGAAAATACCTAGATAATTCATGAAATCACAATTGATTAAATCTTTATGAAACACATTCCCTTACAAGGGTTAATTCACAACTATGATTGTAATACATTCAACGCTTCATGCATGATTCTATAAATTATTATGATGTGACAGGTGTGCCTAAAATTATATATCACTCCATTGCATTGGGTAAAGTGATATATCTCTTGTAATAATGTGTATTATGTGTGAAAATGGTGTTATATTGTTTTCACAATATTTATGTTATGAATAGGCTAATAGGTTATGCATGAACATGATGCTAGATTTATTCACAACTATGTGTGGTATTTGACCACAAGGACATGATTTTTCTTTTTTACACATTGAAACATTACATGCCATTATCACATGTTACCTTAAATTTGGATTGTGGATCAGAGATAGGGATTGGAGGAGCCTATGAAGCCTCTGAGCGGCGTCGCCTTCCCTTTCGTTGTGTGTAGGGTTTCTTCCGTTCCCGCGATCCTTCCCTCTCAGGACTTCTCATCCTAAGTCCCCTTTCGGCGACTTGATCAGCTCGGCGTGTCATTCGTCTTGGTCGGTAGGCGGTCGAGTCTTGTTTCCATTGAAGGTCGACGACGGATCTGGAGCGGCTCGGGGAGGGGAGGCCTTGTTTCCTTTTCCTTATATTGTTTTTTAGTGGTGAAGGCTTTATTTACGGGGTAATCGTTTGTGTTTGAAGGGATTACTATGATTGGGTTCATCCTATTGTCGTCCCCTCCATGTGGTTGGCTTCTTTGATGCCTCTGGTTCCTTTTCCGTGGTTGCACGGATCCTCCAGTGGCAATGCGCTATGGGCTTCTGCGGCGCTGCTGGGCGGATCTAGGGTGTAAGACCATTCCACCGGCATACTCTCCGGAGCATTCTGGGTTCTTCTCGGTAGCACACTGACATCCTGTGGTGCGTCTCCCGGGGGTCACCTTTTGCAGAGGGTGTGTTCTTGAGGTTTAGATTTGGCCTTCTTTGGCGGTAGGCGTGGCGGAAAAGGATGTCTACCGGGTTGATTTCCTATTTTCTGCTGAAAGATCTTTTCATTTTTCTGGATTATTCCCATTTTTCTGCTGGATTTTTTTTGTTGCTAGATGATTTTGGCCTCGTTGTTCGCGGACCATGGCGGAGTTCAAGTTTCGGATTCGACAATGGCAGATGGATCCGCCAGCATCCTTTTGTGAAAGGTGGCACGTGGATGGATGGCTGGTGGGTTGACGGTCACCGGTGATGCTCACCAGCAAGTTTGTGTGATGTTGATTGTTCTAGCCTGTCCGGCGAGTCCCTCCAGTGGCGTGATTGGTGGCGAGGTGGGTTTCGTGGTTCGAGGTGGCGTGCGGATTGAGATGGGACACATGATGACGGGGGCGACTCGGTGGAGCATGTTTGGTTTGAATTTTGAATCTTGAATTTCAATGAATTCTGTATGAGATGGGAAGTTTTGTATGGTTTTAGGTTTTCCTTAAACCGGTTTGGGGTACAGGTTCCCTTTAACCGGCTTCAAAAAATGGGAAAAAAATGATTTGCGGCACATGTTACCTTCATGATGATATTAATCCATTACTTATGATATGATGATGTTGATTATGTTCACCCATGTTGTATTGATTCACATTCTGTATTCATCCTCTTATAGTTATTTTACCTTATCCCTTCTATTGATGCATATCCTCATTCTATTACATGTACTAAGGATAAGGTGATCTTTCTTGTGGATAAAGAAGACGTATTTAAGTAAATATTTTATGTTTTATTATTCAAAAGTTATTTATGAGCCTAATTTTACCACGACACTGATCATTTTTTATCTAGGATCGGTATATCTATTTTTTCATATATAAAATGATTTAATATTTATAAATGAAAAATTAGGGTCACTATATAACTTGGTTTATAAGATAATGTATAGTTTTAGTTACTTCATCTAGGTTACGTATAGTTGTATCTATGTGTCGATATTTATTAGTCTTGAAAACTATAGAAAAAAAATATTTTTACACATCATTATCATTTATTGGTTTATGTTTAGGAAATTCATCAATACTAAATGAATTATTTATCATATATCTAGAAGAATTGATGTTTAGATTAGAATGATCATCTTCCAGATTTTCTAAGGAGGTCTTAGGCTCATGTGGATCTATTTCATCAATCATTACAAGTACATATTATTTCACAAGATTAGTCCTTTTGTTAAACACCCTATATGATTTTCTAGATGTAATATATCCATAGAAAATTCATTTATCATTCCTTAAAGAAATTTATTCTAAATTATATATTTTAAAGAGTATAAAAACATTTCAATCAAAATCACTAAAGTAATTAAATTTTGTGTTTCTATCATTCCATAATTAATAAGGGTTATTCTTCAATGTGGTGTAATTAGAACTATAGTAATTATATAACAAGCTATGCATATAGATTCTATGAAGAAATAGACAAGTAAATCATACTCATGGTTCACGGATTGGGAATTTTCTGAAGGGTCGTATTTCTTATCTCTAATACACGATTCTGCTATGGGGACCTAAGAGAAGAAATGTTGTGACTATAGTGATGTTGTGAGCATAATATATTTAAACTCTTGATTTTCAAACTCAGAACCAAGATCATTTATCAATGTATTAATTCTAAGTACACTAAGATTCTCAATAGATCAATAATTTCAACAAAAATAGGGAAGTGCTCCACAGTTATGAGAAAGAAAAGCATGCATATATATCTTGAATAATGATCAACTATAACATAGTAATGGTTTTTTCTTACTAAACTAAAAAATCTAGAGGGTTCAAAGAAATTAATGTGAACCAAATCTAAATGTTGAGATGTTGAATCCTCTTTATTTGGATTAAAAGATATTTTATGAAACATTAAATTTTTACAAGGACTAATGACTTTATATATTAGTAATTATAGTTTAGGTTGATCATTGACTAGAAAATTCATAGTATGATTTATAATTGAGTGTATATTGAATTGGCTAGGTCTCCTCTTCCAAATAATAGATTCTTTATGAAATCCACTTCACTAATTAATATTCTATGAAAAAAGGAATTTCAATTTACATTATAGATATGTTGATTTATTATAGCAGTAAAAAGTATGGAATGTTTTGCATCAAAAAAATTACAACAATTGGATTCAAATAAAAAATAAAAACCAACATAAAAAATTTTCAAATGATAATTAGATCAAAATTTAATCCATAAAAAAATAAAACATTATTAATTTAAACTCTACCAATGTCAACAATTTCTCCAAGCCTCATTATATTTCCTTACAAATTTTATCCTAAAGTGACATCTCGACAATAAAATTTGATCAATTCTTTGAAGCATGAGTAGTCTCCAGTTATTTTTCTAGACGATCCACTATCCAGGTATCATAGTTGTTTACTATAACTCTTCATGTATGTTTTATAAAAATATATTTATAAAAAATGATTTTTGAATCCATATTTTTTTTGGGTCTAGAGATGATAGTAATAAATTATTTAGGAATCAATAATTGTATTACTAGTTTCCTATAATAAGATCTTCAAATTTTATATAAGAAAACTTTACTTGGTCTAGTGTAATAAGAGATACTAGAATAATTAGAGAAAATAGGAATTAGGAAAAAATTGTTCTTATGTATTTTCCTTTGTCTGAGTTGATATCCTATTCCAGTGGTACAACAAGGAGGTGTCTATTTACCCAACATCCAAGTTAATGATTTTATTTAATTGGTAAATCACTCTAGAACATTATTTAATTTTTTATTATATAGTTCCAAGTAATTATTCACTTTATGTAATTGATCATTCTTATATATTTCAATAATAAGATTATTTTTAAAGAGAGAATATATAGAATGTTGTTTCATTAAAATTTTAGATTTAACTTTTAATTCATCTAATGTGTCTTCCATTATGTTATAGTATTGAAATAATTCATTAGTAGACATATTTTTAGAATCATTTCAAGTCTCATAATGATTTGATATATGAGAAAAAGATTCAAGAAAATCATTTAATACCTTATATGTTTTTGTCATAAAACACATGTACGATTTGTCATTTATTTCATCCCTGCTTGAGTCAAAATCACTAGAACTATCCTCAAAGTAACCCCCAGTGGCTCTGATATCCCTTTTATACTTTATTATCTTGTACTCATATTTATTATTATACATAAACATGGACCAATCTACTTTGGTGTGTCATTTCCTTTTACATTCATAAAATATTTTTTCATTAGTTGTGTTGAACCATCTGTGAAATGGTTATTTTAATAATCATAAATCTTGACTAAATGCGTTTATATATATTTAATCATGTCTACATATGTTTATATATGATTATTTATGGTTTTCTATTGACCTGGAAGTGTTCTGGTTTGAATAGACACTTGGTGCGTATTCCATGTTTTTGACTCACGGTTAGTTATTTTCTTGAGTCACCGTTAGTTAAAACCGATGAAGAACGGCCGAACCGATGAAAACGGTCGAACTGATGACAATGGTCGCACCGATGGGAATGGTCGAACCGATGACAATGGTCAAAACGATGACAACGGTCACACTGATGAAGAACAGTCGCACTGATGAAGAATGGTCGCACCTATGTGAACGATCGCACCAATGAACAACAGTCGAACCGATGAAAACGGTCACACCGATGAGAATGGTCACACCAATGAGAACGGGTGCACCGATGATAACGGTAAAAAACAATGCTGATCAAATGACCTACCGAAACCGATGCTGATCAAATGACCTACTGAAACCGATGCTGATCAAATGACCTACCGAAACCGATGCTGATCAAATGACCTACCGAAACTAATGCTGATTAAATAACCTACCGAATCCAATGCTGATCAAATGACCTACCGAAACTGATGCTGATCAAATGACCTACCGAAACTAAGGATGATCAAATGACCTTTTGAAACTGATGCTGATCAAATGACCTATCGAAACTGATGCTAATCAAATGACCTACCTAAACCGATGATGATCAAATGAACTACCGAAGCTAATATTGAATAAATGAACTACCGAAGCTGATGATGATCACATGACCTACTCATACTGATGAAAATTCAAATTGACTCACCGATCTCATGACTCACAGACAGTCATGAAAACTGTTTGAACTTTCTACTATCCCTTTTAATTCCAACGGTCATATTTTCTTAGTTAAATGCACCTGCTATTAATTAATGTTGGTTGTTGGATGTAAGGAAACCATACCTCATACTTGTAAAAAGGAAATCATTCTTTTTGCTGGATCTCATGGAATAAAAAGGAAGATCTACAGTAAAAAATATATAGAGTTGAACGAAAAGAGAACAACACAAGAAAGAAGGTGCACATGTATGAAGTCCCACAGAACATAAGAAGAACATGAAGAACACCTGTACAAACCAAAGAGATTAAAGCATATCTTTCACATGTAACAAATACAAAGATGAGTAGATGTGCCTTACTGAAAATCATATGCACAAGTATGAGTAGCTGTACCTGAGAAGAACAATGATACTCTGTTTTGAGTCATCCTCACCAGAAAGGACTTGACTTCCATATGCAACATCAAAATGAGTGCAGAGCATATCTGCAATTACACAGAGCTTTATAAACTCTATTTTTTCCTCTGTTTAATCCCTTTTCCTAACAGTCTGATCAGTGTGTGTGTACATCTGTCTACTCTAGATACACACTATCTCCTGAGCTGAACTGGAGTATATTAAATCCTCACACCAAACTTTCTACACCTTATTGTATCCCACTGTGTGTTATGGAAGAGGTCAAGTATGACTTGGACAGCCTAAGAGTCCTTGCTATTGTTTTTCATACATAGAACTGTGGTAGAGGTCTTAGGACCTGAACAGTCTCTGTGCTGTTGTTTTCCAAGATCCAAGGTGTAGATCAAATTTATATAAATCATTTGAGAGGACTAAGTCTCGGATTGAGACTGAACCTCTTGGTTATATCTGCTATGCATCTTAGATTAAGTTTAAAGTATATTATATATTTTTTATTCCGTTGTTATTTACTTTGAAATACAAATCCATTTTAAAGTTACTCTGATAGTTAAATTAGAAAGTGTTTGTAACTTGTCTAAATCAGTAGATTAGTTTCAAAAGAGAATTTAATCCTATGATTAAATTAACTGATACCTAATCAATCTTTTGAGAATCTAGTTGAACCTTTACAATTTTACAAATTCACTACAGTTTAACTTGTTTTTTAAATTGGAGGATTTTAATTGAAAATTTTTAACAGAAATTTTTAATTGGAAATCAATTCACCCCCGTCTTGAGTATCCACTCCGACCAACATTTGGTATCAGAGGATTGATTTTGTTAAATGATTTTTGAAATAATCTGTTTTTCAACTGTGAATTTAGTTGCATCATAAAGATATTAAATTTCTGTTAGTTCTAAATTTTATCTCTTTAAATATATTTTCTAAAATATAGTTATGGATAATAGACTAGACGGTGATGCTACCAATAGACCACCTTTCTTTAATGGTACAAATTATGCTCAGTGGAAACCTAAAATAAAAATTCACTTAGAGAGTATGGGATTTGACATCTAGACTACTATAGAAAATCAATATAAGATTCCAGACACTGAGAGAACTACTTGGGATGAACCTACTAAAACTAATTATAAAAATAAATGTAATGCTATGAATACCCTGTACTTTTCTTTAGGCGATGAATAATTTAATCGCATTTCTACTTGCAAAACTGCCTATGAAATTTGGGAAACCTTGGGTGTTTCTCATGAAGGAACAACCAATGTTAAAGAAATTAGATTAAGAACTTACACTATTAAATATAATAATTTTAAAATGATGTCTAGTGAAACTATCTCTGACATGTATCTCAGGTACAATGAGATTGTCAACACTATGAGCTCACTTGGAAAGGTTATTCCAGTAATGGAACAAATCATGAGGAAACTGAGATGTCTACCAGACAAATGGAGAGGCACATCTATTTCAATTAGAGAATCCTATGATATTGGTGCTCTACCTGTTAAGGAGCTTATTGGTAAGATAACAATGTACGAAGAAGAGCTTAAAGTAAACAAAGAGGAAGATGATGAACCTAAAATAAATTCATTGTCATTTAACTCTACTTCCTCAAAGAGAAAGGACAAGGAGAAAGTTCACATACCTACTAAAAGCCGGAGTAGTGATGAGACTACATCTAACAGTGATGCAGAGATGGCTTAGATATCTAGGAGATTCAAGAAGTTATATAGGAAGAATAAATTCTTCAGAAAATCAAACTACAAAGGTAAATAAGACAACAAAGGTCACTAGAAGAAACATTGGAAGAAGTCCGATAAGAGTGATGAGATTGTATTTTATGAGTGCAAAAGGAAAGGACACATTAAGTCTTACTGTCCAAAGTTAATGTTCAAAAATAAATATGACTACAAGGTAAATAAGTACAAGAATGAAATGAAATCTACTTGGAGTGATTCAGAAGACACTTCAAGTGATTCTGATTCTACTAAGTATGAAATCTCTCACATGGATAACTTTTGTTTTATGACAAACACATCTAATGTAACAATGGACACTCCTTCTTTGAATGCATATTATTCTGGAGTTGATTCTGATTTTGAATCTGAAAACATGTCTAGTGAGGAACTATTTGAATATTGTAATATTCTAGAAGAAAATAGTAATAAGCTTGATGAAAAATATAAGACCTTGAAGAAACAACATTCTTTAACTAGTTCTGTTAAATCTTCCCTTGATATAGAGAATGATAAGAATGCTCAATTACTTAAGGAAAATACTGAACAGAAAATGTCTAATGAGAAAATGAGGAAGGACTTAGAAAAGTTCACTAATAGAAAAGACACACTTACACAAAGGTTAGGTAAACAAGTGGCACTAAAATATACCACTTGAATAGGCTCTCATCCTGGACAGAGATAGATTACTAAAACTAGATTTATTTCTAAATATGGATAGAATTCTGCTTGTTCTAGTTCTAGAAATTCATATGCTTAAACTCATTATTCACATTTCTATAGATCAAATAATTTTTATCTTTCAAAGTCTATTGATTCTCTAGATTATATGAGACCCATGTGACAAATCTGGGTACCTAAGGCTTTTCTTTCTAACCTATCTGGACCAAAGAGAATCTAGGTACCAAAATCATTTTTCATCTAAACCAGTTTTGTAGGAGACTTGCCTAAAGTGTTCATGTAAGAAGACATGGTACTTGGACAGTGGATGTTCATGAAAAATGACAGGAGACTACTCATACTTTAAAAAATTATTCATGGTTTATGGAGGCTAGGTCACCTTTGGTGATAACTCTAAAGAAAAGATCATCGGCCTATACCAGATTGGTAACACTAATTCATTTCTAATTTCTAAAGTATTATTTATTGATGGACTTAAATACAACTTGTTATGTATTTCTATATTATGTGATGATGGTTTCAATGTTAAATTTGGAAATGATGCTTGTAATATTTTTAATTCTAAAAATGTTTTAGTATTTTCTGCCTTGAGAAATGAAAATGTTTATGCAGTTGATTTGAATTCTTTAGCTAAACAAAATGTTACTTGTTTAAATGATTTTCATAAAGAATCATGGCGTTGGCATAGAATATTAGGACATTCAAACATTCATTCACTTATAAAATTTACTAGGAAGAACTTAGTTAGAGACCTACCCAAACTTGAATTCCCAACTGACAAAGTTTGTAACCCCTGTCAAAAGGGAAAGAAACATAATGCTTCATTCAAATTAAAGAAAGAAGTTTCAACTTCTCAACCTCTCAAGTTGGTACACATGGATTTGTTTGGACCATCTGGAGTTTCTATTTTAAATGGGAAGCACTATGTCTATGTCTTAGTAGATGACTTTTCTAGATATACTTGGGTATACTTATTATCTCACAAAAGTGATTCTTGTTCTTAATTTATTTAATACTACAAGTCTATAGAAAACCTTAGTGGACCTAAGAATAGGACTTTGAGAAGTGATCATGGTTTTGAGTTTGAAAATCATGAGTTTGAATCTTACTACTCACACAATGACAATAATCACAACTTTTCTGCCCCTAGGACACCTCAGTAGAATGGTGTAACAGAAAGAAGAAATAGAAACCTTTAGGAAATTTCAAGAACTACGCAAAATGAATATGACCTACCTATTTATTTTTGGGCTAAATATGTAAATAAAGCTTGTTATATTATCAATAGAGTCTTGATCAGACCTTTTCTTAAGAAGACCCCTTATGAATTGTGGAATAATAGAAAACCTAAAGTTTGTTACTTCAGAGTCTTTGGTTGAAAAGCCTTTATTCTCAATACTAAGGTTAATATAGACAAATTTGTATCCAAAAGTGATGAAGGATTATTTTTAGGATATCCAATTTCTAGAAAATATTATAGTGTATTAAATAAGAGAACCAAGTGTGTGGAAGAATCTGTTGACATAAAATTTGATGAAACTGATCCACATGAAGCTAAACCTTCTATTGAATATCTTGAAGAATATTTTTCTATTATGAACCTTAATGACAAAAATAGTGACCCTGTTGTTAAGTCAACTAGTTCTAGAAATGTTCCAGAACCTGCCTTTGATGAATCCAAAACTAGATATGAACAATAAATTTCTAGTCCAACCTTCACTTGATCAACTAGGATTCTAAAGAATCATCCTTTAGATGCTTTTGTCGGTAATATTGATAGAGGGACATAGACTAGAGCTTCTATAATAAAACAGGTTGAACACCAAGCTTTTCATTCATAGCTAGAACCAAAAAATATCAGTGATGCAATCAATGATGAATTTTGGGTAATGGCTATGCAAGAAGTGTTAAATAAATTTGAAGGAAACAATTTATGGGAATTAGTAGAAAGACCTATGGACACCTTGACCAAAGGCACTAAATTGGTTTTTAGAAATTTGTTTGATGTATCAGGAAGTATAGTTAGAAACAAAGAAAGGATAGTTGCACAAGGTTACAGTCAAGAAGAAGGAATATACTATGAAGAAACCTTTTCACCTGTAACTCGATTAGAAGCCATAAGGATCTTACTTGCCTATGCTTCCCATATGAAATTCAAGTTATACCAAATGGATGTCAAAAGTGCTTTTCTAAATGGTTTTATAATTGAAGATGTTTTTTTGAACGAACAACGGGATTTACAAATCCCCATTTTGAAAATCATATTTTAAGCATTCTAAATCTTTATATGGTTTAAAACAAGCTCTAAGATCTTGGTATGATATACTTAAAATTTTTCTTATTTCTAAAGGTTTTACTAACAGAATTGCAGTTCCCACTCTTTTTATTAAAATAATTTCTAAAGATATTATGATTGTACAAATCTAGGTTGATGATATTATCTTTCAATCTTCTAAAAATTCTTTATGTACTGATTTTTCAAAGATTATGCAAGATGAATTTGATATGAGTATAATGGGAGAACTCAAGTATTTTCTTGGATTTCAAATTTTTCAAAAGGAAGATGGTATTATTTTAAATCAAAGTGAATATACAAAGGATCTTTTGAAATGTTTTGTTTTGGATAGTAATAAGGGAAGTAATACACCTATGAGTACCACATGTAAGTTGGATGATGATGAAACTGGGAAATCAGTTGATCAAAGAAATTATAGAGGTATGACTGGAAGCATACTTTACCTTACATCTAGTCGACCAGATATCATTTTTAGTGTATGAATGTGTGCAAGATTTCAAGATAATCCTAAAGAATCTCATTTACTTACTGTTAAAAGGATTTTTAAATATCTTAAACAAACTACCAATTTAGGTTTGTTTTATCCAAAAGGACAATACTTTGACTTAATGAGTTATTCAGATACTGACTTTTCCGGTTACAAGTTAGATAGGAAGATCACATCTGGAACATGTCATCTTTTGGGAAAGTCCCTGGTATCTTGGTGTAGTAAGAAAGAGAACACTGTTGCATTGTCTACGTCTGAAGCAGAATACATTACTGCTGGTAGTTGTTATGCAAAGATTCTAAGGATGAAACACACCTTGTTGGCTATAGATATCAATTTAGACATGTTTCTATAAATTGTGATAACACTAGCGCAATTAGAATCTCTAAGAATACTGTGTCTCACTCTAGGACTAAGCACATTGATGTCATACATCACTTTTTGAGAGATCATTATCAAAAGGGTGATATTTATCTAGAATTTATTGACTATGAACATCTGTTTACTGATATTTTCACCAATCCCTTATGCTCTGAAAGATTAGAGTTTATTAAACAAGAGTAAGGTATGATAGATCAATGAAACCGATCAGTGAAATCGATCAGTGAAATCGATATGTGAAACCGATCTCCGAAACCGAGCTTTCGCTATCGTTTGAGTTTTATAGTTTTTAACACCTTTAATGTTTATCAAAATGACATTGTTTTAATTAATCGATTTTATATTTAATATTTTAACCCTAAATGATAAATTTAATGACCCGCGACTATTTCTTTTTCAAAGAACTGTGATCTTCCATCTCCTGCCGAACCTTAATTTTTTTGAAACATGAACCTCTTGAACCTCTCGAATCTTTTTAAATCCTTCAATCCTTTCAAACCTCTCAAACCACCAAATGGAAAAGAAAAAGCGACAAAGAAAGAAATATGAAGGTTCCTCTCCTATGAAACGTGCTCAAGGAGAATCGAGCAGCACGACTCATAGGTCAGTAATCCCAGAGTTGGAAACCCGGGTGGTTACAGCTGAAAAGGAAGTACGTTCTGAATGGGTGTTATCTAGTAATTCTGCTCTTTTAAAAGTTTTAGAGATATAAGGATGTAGAAACTGGTTCTGTGACAATATTTGAGTATACTACCCAAATCTAGTGCATGAATTTTATTTTAATTTGAGCATTGTATTAGATGGAGCAGAAGCTATAAGATTATCTTCTATAATAAAAGGGAAAAGATTTATTTTTCTACAAAGAAATGGGATGACTGTTTTGGAGTACCTCATAAAGGTAGATATGAGGAATATTCTAGTAATATTCCTCCTACCACTGAATATTGTTTGTATGAGCTTGATCTGGAGATGCTGACTAGAAATTCTAAATCCAAAAGAATAACAGCTGCTGAGTTAGATGGTGAGAGTAGGATTTTTTTTTAAGTTTATTCAGCACCAAATCTGTCCCAAAAAGGGTGATCTTGCTGCTGTGAAGTATCAAGATGTTTTACTATTGATTTTATTGTGAAATTATGAGAAGATCAACTTGTGTAGATATATTACTGTCCATATTGCTGAGATGGTGAAGCCATCCTAGAAAGATAAAACCTTATTCTACTCTAAGAAAATATCTGCTATGTTAAAGTTTTTGGGATGTGTTGAAGATGGAGATTAGTGTATCTCATTCAGTAGTAGTTTTTGTATTAACAAGGATATCTGAAAAACAATGAAAATCGATTAGAATCCATGGAAAAGGAATGGGTTGCTGATGAAGATAAGTTGTATGACTCCTTTAATCCTTCGGACCACGCTAAGAGATCGAAGGGGATGAGAGATCCTGGTTTAAAACCAGATGAAGAAGTTTTTTATTCTGATGAGGATGAGGAGATAGAAGCTTCAAAGGAAACTAGAGAGTCAAGTTACAAAGGAACATGGGATGTAGAGGCTTATAATGATGTGGATACTGAAAAGGAATCTGAGTCACCTCCTGATGACAGGAGTGATCCTGATACAGTAAGTCCTAATAAAGGAAGAATGGAATTTGGACCAGCTAGTCCATCTCTCAAGTTTCCAGAGTCAGAACCTGTTCTAGGTGACGAAGAATAAGCTGAAACTAAATAATCAAATTTTGAGGAGTATGAATCCAGAAGTAAAGATAGTTCAAATGAAAATTCAGTCAATAATGATGATTGACATGGAAATAGTGATGATGATAATGATAATGATGATGACGGTGATGATGATGATGTTGATACTCGAGTAGTGGATGGTCAAAATGTGATCCAAGAGGATCCAAAACCTTAACGAGTTGAAGAAGAAACTGTTCCTGAGGCTGAAAGGACAGTACAGTCATTGGTTAATCTAGATGGGGAAGGCTCTCATGAAAATTCTGGTAAATCTGATTTTTTAAATCCTAAGAACACATTTTGTAAGGATGAATGGGAAGAACATCCATGTATTGCAGTTCTAGGTCTGAATTATTCATAGGAAGAAGAAGAAGGGGTGCAAAAAGAACGATCAAGCCTTACAGTTAAGTCTAGACTAGCTGCTGAGTCTGTGCAAATGGAAGAAGAGACACATGATCCTTCAGTTTCTCAATCGGATTTAAACAGATTTAGAGATGAGTTTCTCCATGTAGTTATAGAGACAATGAAGTAAGAATTATCTCTTTCTCCTGCTCCTGCTCCTGTGAATTTATCTAAGGCTCATATGGATGATACATCTCAAATAATTTTATGTATTATCAAGCCAGACCTATGAAATTCTAGTGAATTGATTGGTAGGCACATTACCTCGATAAATAAAGCACTCAAGGATTTAGGCAATTACTTAGTTTCTTTTTCAGTAGAATTTAGATCAACCATAACTGGTATGATGGAAGTTCTAATAAATTTAATAGAACATCTGAAGAAATCGGATTTGAGAAAGTTGAAGGCTGAGATAACTCGGGTTGTTGCTCAATCTAGCTCCTCCAAAGTGACCAAGATTACTGGTCCTGCGATCAATGCTTTAAAAGATGTTATAATATAAGAGTTAGCAGCACTTAGACAGATTTTGGATTTGGACTCATTGAAAAATTTGAAAGAAAACAATGGTCATATTCACATGATGGTGAAGATTTATTTGGCTGATGCTACTCGGGCTCAGAAAGAGATCAAAGAAAAGGTGGATCACTATTTCTCAAAAATCTATACTAAACAAGAGTTGAACCATCAGTTTAATGTCTTGGCAGCAAACTTGAGGCTTCCTCCAGTCACTCAATACTTTAAGGCTCAGGTACAATATTTGAAATATTTTTATCCTACTATAGAGAGCTTCATGCAGAACAAATATGATTTTGAGAAGGACATGAAATATGGTGGTGAAGTCATTCATGATTTTATTAATATGCTCAAACCCTATCTTCATGTGAAAGATAATGAATTTTTTTTTCATACTACTGAGCCTCTCAGTCCATCTAGTTTTGCTCCTAGTTAGTTATCAATTTCTCAGGATCTCTCCAATATTCGACTAGTCATTCAACAACCTCCTTCAACAAGATCTTCTAGTTCAAAAAAGTCACTTTAGCACCCACTCTGCTTCCATCCAGAGTTTTCCTACCTCCTATCTCCATACGGCTAGATCAAACTTCCACCAAGCCACCCTCTGGCCCATCTATTAATCTATCTACCAAAGGAAAAGCTCCTCTTCATCCCAAGAAGTAGACATGCCTGTCATTTTTGATAGGGTGTCTTTTATGGTTTCTTTTTCTTGTACCTTTTTAAGTGGTTACTTCAATGGACCTTTCTTCTTTTTGCTAATCCCAAAGGGGGAGAAATTATGACTGCTTAAATGATGACTAATTTTCAAAATGAATATATAGATAAAGGGGAGAAAAGAATATATATATAAAGGGGGAGAAATGACTACTTATATAAATGAATACATAGATAAAATACCTTATATATAGAGGGGAGCTCTCCGTAATCTGATGCTATGTTGATATACTCTCACTTTGTTCATGATCTGGTTCATTCTATGATGATCTATTTATCTTTGGTTATATATTTTGTTTACATAGAGGGAGTATACTGAATGTTATATCTTCTCCACTCTCTTCATTCATGCCACAGATTTGTGATTATCAAAAAGGGGGAGATTGTGGAACCCTCTGTGAGATGGTTATTTTAATAATAATAAATCTTGTCTAAATGCTTTTAAATATGTTTAATCATGTCTACATATGTTTATCAATGATTATTTATGGTTTTATATTGACCTAGAAGTGTTCTGGTTTGAACAGACACTCGGTGCATATTTCATGTTTTTGACTCACCGTTTGTTATTTTCTTGAGTCACTGTTAGTTACAACTGATGTAGAACGTTCGAACCGATGATAATGGTCAAACCAATGACAACGGTCACACCGATGAGAAAGGTTGAACTGATGACAATGTTCAAACAGATGAGAATAGGCTCACTGATGATGAATAGTCGCACCAATGAAGAACGGTCACACCAATGAGAACGGTCGCACCGATGAACAATGGTCGAACTGATGACAACGGTCGCACCGATGAGAATGGTCACACCGATGAGAACGGTCACACTGAAGATAATGGTCAAAACCGATGCTGATCAAATGACCTATCGAAATCGATGCTGATCAAATGACCTACCGAAACTGATACTGTTCAAATGACCTTCCGAAACTGATGCTGATCAAATGACCTACAGAAACCGATGCTGATCAAATGACCTACCGAAACCGATGCTGATCAAATGACCTACCAAAATCGATCTTGTTCAAATGACCTAATGAAACCAATGATGATCAAATTAACTACTGAAAATGATGTTTATTAACTGACCTACCAAAACCGATGCTGATCAAATGACCTACCGAAGCCGATGCTGATCAAATGACCTACCGAAACCAATGTTGATCAAATGAACTACTAAAGATGATGCTGATTAGGTGAACTACCGATGCTGATGTTGATCACATGACCTAATGATACCGATGAATATTCAAAATGACTTACCGATCTCATGACTCACCAATAATCTTGAAAACTGTTTGAACTTTCTACTAACCCTTTTAATTCCAACGATATTATTTGCTTAGTTAAATTCACCTGCTATTAATTAATTTTGGTTGTTGGATGTTAGGAAACAGTACCTCATAACTGTAAAAAGGTAATCATTCTTTTTTCCAGATCTCATGGAATAAAAAGGAATTTATGTAGTAAAAAAGAGATAGAGCTGATCGAAAAGAGAACAACACACGAAAGAATGTGCACGTGTATGAAGTCCTATGGAACATAATAAGAATGTAAAGAACACCTGTAAAAACCAGATTGATTCAAGAAGATATTTCGCCTAGAAAAAACACAAAGACGAGTAGCTCTGCCCTACTGAAAATAATATGCATAAGTCTGAATAGCTATAGCTGAGATGAACAACAAAACTCTATTTTGAGTCATCCTCACCAGAAAGGACTTGACTTCCATCTACAATATCAAAACAAGTCCAGAGCATATCTATAAATACACAGAGCTTTTTAAGCTCTATTATTTCATCTATTGTATCACTTTACTTAACAGTCTGAGTTGTGTGTGTGTAGATCCATCTACTCCAGATACGCACTGTCTCTTAAGCTGAACCGGAGGATATTAAATCCTCAAACCAAACATTATACAACTTTTTGTGTCCCACTGTGAGTTGTGGAAGAGGTCATGTGTGACCTCGAAGGCCTGAGAGCTGTTGATATTGTTTTTCCCACGTTGAACTGTGGTAGAGGTCTCAGGACCTGAAAAATCTATGTACTGTTGTTTTCCCCAATCCAGGGTGTGGATCAAATTTATATAAATTTTTTGAGAGTACTAAGTCTCGGATTGAGACTGAACCTCTTGGTTGTATCTAATGTGCATCTTATATTAGGTTTAAAGTATATTATATATTTTGTATTTTGCTGCTATTTACTTTAAATACAAATCTATTTTTAAGTTATTATGTTAGTTAAATTAGCAAGTGTTTGTAACTTTTGTAAATCAGAAGATTAGTTTCAAACACTAATTTAATCCTCTGATAAAATTAACTGAGACCTAATCAATATTTTGAGAATCTAATTGAACCTTTACGGTTTTAAAAACTCACTATAGTTTAACATGTTTTTAAATTGGGTGATTTTAATAGAAATATTTTATCAGAAATTTTTAATTGGATCTCAATTCACCCCCTCTTGAGTATCCACTCTGACCAACAAGTTGTATCTTCATTATATCATTATTTTCTCACATTTCATTTTCTATCATAATTTCCAATTTAATTTTATTTCTTAATGAATTTTTCACTATTATAAAACTTATTAAAATTAGTAGCCATATGTCTCATTTCTTCTCCACCATGAGATGGTCAATCTTCATCGCTTGAGATTTTAGCTTTGACCTTCTCTTTAAGATCAGAGTCAAAAGTATTAAATGCTACTGACTTCCTATTTGGTTCATTTAGTTCATCTCTATTCACTTATAGTTCTTATACAAACATAATGAGAAATCCAATTAGATCATTTATTGGTTACGTAATAATATAACAAGACTCTCTTAATGACATAATTGTTCCTCTCCATCTTTCTAGTAGGAATTTGGGAAGTTACATGGCTTTGTCATTGTTAGAGATATTCTTTATTAGTTTAAGAAAAAAGTTAAAAATTTCATTAAAACTGAGATATAATTCAGAGATAGATTCATCAAGATTCATATTAATATTATCATATTTAATAGTATACGTGTTTACATTAATTTATTTAACATTGAAAGTTCTTTTACGATATATAGAAAGGGTATCCAAAATCTCAAAATCAGTAGCATAGGATGATATTCTATTAAACTTGTTTTTAACTAAAAAAATATAAAGAATTTAAAAAAATAGCTTCAGTAATATGCTACCTTAGTATTATCACTCCAATCAGATATAACAGCTTGAGGTTTCTCATATTTGTCTTGAATGAAAGTCCATATATCAAAACCTATACTCTATAAATAAATTTTCATTTTTATTTTCCATGAATACTAATTTTTTCCATTAAAATAACTTAGCCTATTAGTGGGAGTTCCTTATTTTCTATTATTATCCACAAATAAATAAATTTATATAGAAAAGAAATTTTTGATCTTTAAATAAAATGAGATCACAGTAAAAGATATTTTGAAAATGCATCTGATACCAAATATTTTCTAGAGTAAAGAAATCAATAGGGGGTGGTGGTTAATTGAGTTTCCAATAATTTTTTTATTTTAAATAAAAAATTTAAAAAAAATCGCTCAATTTGATAAAAATTAATATTTAAATAAAATTATTAGAATTATATAATTTTATCATTTTAAAAAATTCTTAAAATATCAATCACAACATAGTAAAAATACCATTGAAATTAATCTATATTTTGAAAAAATATACCTATATCAAACAAAATATATAATACACTAGATTAAGTTAAATATGAGAGTAATTTTTTATTAAATGTTTTTGAAAACAAAAATAAGTATGATTTAAAATAGGGAAGATAGAACATACAACGATTATTGAACTAGTTATATAATTCATAGAACATTAAAAGTTTACATGGGGTTCGGTCTCACATGGATAATAAATCCCCTCCCCTTAGAAATATCATTTTACTAAGTAGTTTGTTATAATATAAACTAATCCCTATCCAGATCAGGTTACACAATAAAAAACTCACAAGGATATCAAAAAATAAAGACTATTACTTAGTTATGTATAAGAAAAAACCAATTACCTGGTAACACATGACCAATTACATTGTTTTTCGAAGTAATTAATGTGAAATAATTGATGGGGAATCATGTACACTCTAATTTAGTGCATAAGACAATGTTTTACAAATACAAAAATAAATGAAAAAACACAGATTGAAATTCAATCATAAAAAAGTGGAATATATTACAGATGAGAAAATATGGTGCTGCTCAATAAAAATAATTTTGGTTGTCTATAGTCATTTGAATTTGACTATGGATGAAGCTTGGACATGTTTTTGAGTAGGTTTTGAAAACAAAACATTGTTGTAGAGTCTTTTATGTAACATATGTCCATGCATAGGATCCTCTATTTTTCATTGTCTAAGAGAATATGTTCTCTACCACACACTATATTTCACATGACATGAGTTTCTTATTAAAGTGATCCTCATCAAATGTAGCCATTGAAGAATAATCAATTTAATATTAACTGCATTGACAAAAAATTTAATGCTTCAAAAAATAGCCATTGGAGATTTGAAATGACCCACTACTAAGTTAGACATCACATTATATCTTTACAAAAATCATGGATATTTGATCTCACTAAAACAAGGAATATTTTTTTGGCATGGTCAGTTGATCTTATCATTTTTAATGACAAGTTCATTCCTTCATCCGGTCAGTTCATTTTTTCATGCTTAGTATCATGAATTCAAATGATTAAGTTATCTTTTGAGGAAGTTAATAAAAAATAGACATAAATAGTATATTAATTAATTAATATTTTACATAACTTTTTATAGTAACTTTATTTCATCATTAATTAAGTTGTTTCTTCCATATAGTTGGGTGATTATCAAAACAAAGTATGTTTAACTTCAATGTGAGGTCAGTTCATGAATTATAAATTTTTGTTCTCATCTGACTCATAATAATTATTTTTAAAAGTGGTCAGATGGTGTAAAATGTGTGGTAGGATACACACTATTATTGGATCATTAAAATTAGTTCAGAATCTACTCACGCTATGTATATTACTCATGCAATATATTTGGCATGATCAGTTCCAAACTTAGCCATTATTTCAATTTTTTTAAAGTAAACTATTTCACAATAAGAAAAAATAAAATTAATTAATAAAAATATAAAAATTATTTGGTATCATGAAAATACAGAGCTTATTTTCTAATCTAAAAATATTAATCTCCTCTTCTATCAAATGTGAAATGGAACCATCATTCATGTGTACAATGGACTATCACCACACAAACCAATGTAATTTTTCACCATCACCTGCTATCATGGCTGGTAATAATTATAGAATTAATGTTTATATATGATATTCATTAAATTTTCCTCATTAATAAACAATAATATATTATTTAATTTTTTTACCTTTTCCTTCATTTAAAATTAGCATCATTGTTTGTTCGTACATGTGGACAACAACCTCCAATAAGAGATGTGATTAATTTTTCATCCCCACATCACATGGATGATATATATAAGTATATATACAAAAATAATATGATATTAATAATATTAATATAATTATATAAATAGAAGATTATACTTACATTTTATCTATAATAATAATTGAATAATGGAAATTTTACTCATGTGAATATACAAATTTCTGTCTCTATAATTGTAAGGTAGTTCATTTTTGATAATCATTTTCTATGTATGGTTTTAAATGTATAATGGATTTATAAAATTATAATTATTTCATGTATTTTTATTCTTGATAAGATGGAAAAATAACCACTTTGACCATATTCAATTTACCAAATACATTTTGGACTTATGAAACCAATTCCGCCCAAAAATATGACATGAATATATATAATTAGATAATTTAATTTAGAATGGGGAGAGGAAAAAAAAATGAATAATAAACATAAAAAATGTTCTTATGTAAGTAAATAATTAACATAATTTTATTATTTAGAAAAATAAATACCATATGTGATGAGTTGAACTCAATGTGAGGAACTTTCTTTTAAAAATATTCTTCTAAATATCCCCTTAAAACTCTTTTTTCCATGTCTATATATATTTTTAAATTATTATATATATATATTTATATGGAAATAAGTGTTTTATAAAGGTTCTTTTATGTTTTATTTGAATTTGTTTCAATGTTTTCAAAAGGAATTTTTTTACAAATTTTTATGACTTTCTTTATAGAAGATAAAAGGAATGTTATATTTTAATAGATACGATGAATTGTTTTTCCTATAATCTCAAAAATTATTTGAAGTTTGGTTTTTTTAATAATATTAATTTATTTCTTTAAAGAAAATCCCCACTTAACTTTGTTCTATGAATTTTATTTTTGAAAATGTGTTTCAAAATAATGAGATACATCAACATCTAAAAATGTCTTCATATGGGTGAAAAGAATGTTTTTATGATGTAATATGTTTTATGAACATTTTATGGTTCATGGGATGTTTTTTATGATGAAATGTGGTTCTATGAAAAACCAATTTTGGGTGATCCTGTTATAGCCCTCCAATGAATTGGGTAAAGGTAGAGTGTTAACCGATTTGGTTTCTCTTAAGAGATTTTAGAAATGTTCAACGATGGTTATTCCAAGTATAATTGTGATGGTTATTTAAAGTGTAACTATGATGGTTAATCCAAGAAAAAATAATATGGTTATTCCATGTGTAATTAAGAATCCTATAAAAATTTAATCTTAAGTTACCTATAAGATTTATATATTCTTTCTATTAGTTTTTATGGAAAAATCAAGATTTTACATGATAAAGGAAAGCATATCCTACTTTGTATGGTTGAAAAGTACAATTTTTTGAAATTGTTTTCTGCATTTTTTATTTTTTTTTTCAAAGAAACCATTATGAGTTTTATATTTCCTTTTATATTTTCATGAATTGTTTTTTAAAATATTTGGGTAGAGAAGGTGATTTCTTGGGTATTAAAATTCATATTTTGAGCCCAAAGTTTATTTTTAAAAATAATTTTTTTATAAGTATTCATGGAATAACAATTACTTTATCAAATTTTATGTCCCTTAAAAAGATTATGTTTCTCACCCAAAATTGTTATTTTCTGTTATAGGTTTTAAGGATGTGTAAGGGAAATGAAGATGTAAAATCCAATGTCTAGATGTTTTTTCATGAAATGAAAACATGTTTTATTTTAAATGTTTTTTTAATTAGAAAAATCAATATTGAATAGGATTTTATACTTTTTAATATAAGTTTTTTTATGTAAGATATATGACCCATATCTCTAGAACAAGACTCTTAAAAGATCTTTCGTAATGTAAGAAAGTGAATTGTAGTTTTAATCCACTAGAATATGTAATGTTTAAGGATGAGTCCTTACATTATTTCTTTTTATATTCATATATATAATTTTTTTATATAACTTGAATAATATGTATGAATTATTTTATAGGTTAGAAAATATAGATAGTCAAGTAGGAATAAAGGAACAAAACATGATATAATAAATATTTCATGGGATAAAATAATTGTTGATTTAATATGCATACAATGTATAATAATTTGGTGAAACATATATAGAATTACTTATAAATTGGATATGAAGTGTTCATATTGAAATTATAAGTGTTATTTTTGATGTTTTGCAAAATTTTAAAAACATTTTCAAATATAAAGAGATTTTATAATATCATTAATTGTTCACAATATATTCAATTTAAATTGTTTAAATTAAAGGGACTTATATGAGAAATTATTTAAACCACATAAAAAGGATTTTCAATCATTTATTTGATCAAGGATTAAATAATAAATATTTCAGTTTTGAGTTTCTTAAATAGTTTACATAATAGAAATAATTTTTTTTGATATTTAATGAAATTTTATAAATTTAGGTAAATATCCATATAATTAATAATAGAAAAGAGTTTGTATTAGTAATTAAATATAATATTTTTATATTAAATAATTATAGAATGTATATAAGGAAAGATAAATTATGAAGGGTATATTTTTATGTTTATTTATGAATTATTCATAAATGTTTATCTCATGTTTAAATTTTTTAATTGTTTATTTATTTAAAATTTATTCCTAGATTTATTCATGGATATAATTGTTATGGTATGAATTATTACATATGATCCTGTTTAAATTGTTAAAATTATTATAGATGTCACTGTACATTTACATAAGGAGTTACATGATATGTATGATAATGTATTTAGATTTATATTACATTGAATTTATCTTGTATTGAGTTATGATGTTAAATTATGTTGTTAATTATGATTCTTATATGTCAGGTGTTAGAGTTATGACGGACTTGAGATCTCTATTGGGTAAAGTATTTAGGGGTAGAGGAACTTTTTGCAGGATTTATCACTAGTCTAGAGGAATATACTGTAGTCAATAAAGTTGGTGGTTGATTATCCATGTCTCCAGAATTACTTACGTGAATATTATTGATTATAAATAATTCCAAGTATTTAAATGAAAATAATTATTATACCCAAAATATTGGATTCATTTGGATATGTATGAATATAGTTATATTTTAATTTTGGTTAATAACACAAGATATGGGTTATGAAAACAGTTGCACATCAATAAGGTTTAAACATATTAATCACTAGAAAAAATATCTATAACAATCGGATTTCCAACAACTGTGGCTATAAACCCCACCTATAGCCATGGTTTTTGAAAAAAAGTAGATACATGTCATTATTCATCAGATATAGTTGTGGTTTAACAAAACCAGAGCTATAGAGAATACCTATATCCATGATTCTTTTAAACAAATGATATAGGTTTCCTTTATAAGAGTGGGGGAATTTTTTTCCACTACATGGGGGTGAGAAAACCTATTTCCACGATTTTCATCCAATTAACAATGTTTTTAAATATATATATATATATATAAACAAATAATTGACTTTAGAGATGTTTATAAGTGCTGAGCTTCAAATAGAGGAGGTATGGGGTTAGAATATGGCCAATTGAGTTTTAGATTAAACCTATAACCATATTTTAATGAGGGTTATAACCATGGTTTCCCACCTTGTAAATAGATTCTATATCCATGGTTTAAAACTATTGTCATAGACCCATTCCCATGTTGGATAACCAAGAGGGCAATTATCAGGGTGAAAAAATCATGGCTATATGTTCTGTTCCCATGATGTACAATAATGTATATAGAACTTAATATAGCGGCTGTAGATTTTCCTATATCCACACAAATATGAGCCACGACCACCAGGAACCATGTATATAATCTATAAACGTTATTGTTTGACAGTGGGTATATTTGAAATTTATAATTATGATTGGTTCGGTTAAAAAAATGGATTCCAAACTAAATCACTAAAATGATTCATTCATGTAAAATAAATACCATGATATAACATGGTGAGATAAAATCCCCTTCAAAATATTAGGTGTTCGATTCCTTATAAAGTGGAACTTATCATGACCTCGATAATCCAACTTTGTATTTTCATGGGTTAATTGGGTACCTATTATCTTGTGCAAGGAATGTAATTAATATGTAACCTGAATAGTATTAAGTGCTTATTTTTGGTAATTTTTTAGGTTTCACATAGTCATGAGACCCTAATAGTTTGAGGTTACCACAGAAATAAAGTTGCGTTCCTCCATATAATGGATTTATCAAAGTGTTATATTATCAACAATCCAAGAATCATATATTATATGATTAGGATGATTCCCTATATAAATATCTAATTAGTGAGATGATGCTAAAGTAGACTCATTACTTAATAAAGTATGGATATTGACCCACTAATGTATATAATGGATTTAAAAAGGGGACATCATATTATTGGGGTAAAATTTAATAAATACCTCATTAAATGATTATAAAACATGATAATCATCTTAATAAATATTACGTTTTAGATAATAACATCATCATTATTGAAAATAAATTTGAGTTTAATTCTTGAAAAATATAAGAATAATATAAAAAATCCTAATATTTGTAACTTAAGAAATGTTCATAAGTAAGATAAATTCGATGTGATATAGAAACAAATTCCAGGAAAAACTATTTTGGTTATGTAATTCATTGATTTATATATATTTTTACAATTTCAATAAGTTTAAGAAATTTTTAGCCAATTTTCTCAATTTTTTGAGAAAAGATAAAATGGGACATATGATGTCTTAGATATGGTGCTACTTCGACAATATAAGTGGGTAAAAGTTTAAATTGGAATAATAAATGTTAGTTGGAAAATATAATAATGTTCATTTAGTATCCCTTTTCGGTAATTGAAACTTGATTGTGTTATCAGGAAAGAAGAGTAAGAATTCAATTTGATGGAATTGTCTAGATACCTGATAGGGTTTATAGAATTTCATTATCCATGTCAGGTTTCAAAGTTATAGAAATTATTTATTTAGTTTTGTTGGCTATGTGATACCAAATGTATACCTTATAAATGTTGTGATTATATATGAGTTAAAAAAATGAAATAATTTATACTGCTTTTAGTTTCCATTGATTCTATGAAGAATATAGGTTTTTATATAAATTATTTGAATGTAAAGTAATGTTATAATGTTCATATAGATCTAAATAAAGTATTTATATAATTATATAATTTTTCTTATGTGATATAGATTTTTTTTATTGATAAACAATTGTTATGAGTAATATGACATGTCACATTGGATTTATGATACATCAAATTCTATAACAAGATTTGTGTTTAATATAAGGTAAAAAATATTTGATGTGGTATAAATGTGTTATCCAGGAATTAGTAAAAATATTAAAGGTTTGATCCCATAACTATTTGCAGCATATTTTAAAGAATAATATTATTTTCAAGAAAAAAGTTTAGACATACAGAATTCCATATATGATATGGATACAATAGTTTATTTCTTAAATATTTATACTAAAATGGAAAATAGTTATTTTATAAACACAAAAGAGTTTTTTGTGTCTTATAATGATATTTTGGAGTGAATATAGTATCTAAGAGGATAGTAGAAGCCAATTTGGACTGAAATTTATATTTTTATTAAATGGGAAGAAAGGTAATAAAACACCAAAGCATTGTTTAAGGGGGAAAACAATATGGGAATCCTCAAGTAGAATCATCCTGAATTACCAATGTAAGGATCTTAGAAAAATAAATATTTCCAGAAAATGTGAATTTTTCCCTTTGACAAACAACGAGTCTAATTATAATTTTTCCTCTAACTATGTATGATGAGTTATAGTCTCTTAATTTAATTTATGTTTACATACATGAATAATATAGCTAATAGATCAATGAGAAAGTGGTAGAACCAAACAAAAATTGATACTTATGGAAGAATTCGATTAAAACTCCATTAGAGGGGTACCTTTTCTTTATCCAATATAAAATATGGTATGAAGGGCCCTTAAATATACACTTAGGGAGAATCCATCTCCATATTAGAAATTATATGTGATGAAAACTTCACCGGATCTATTTCATAAGAGACCCCCACCATGAACAATTCCAATGGAGAATGAAACATCATTGATTAATTTGAATCCCACTTTTTGGGGAACACCATTTAACCAATTATCCTAGTCCCCTACTAAAAATGATGTAATGATTTCTCATGGGATCAACCAATCTAATCTGTAACACTGGGTGGATGTTTTTCCTTCAGACCAAAACAATCCATGTCATTAATCATAGGAACCAATTTCAATTTTCAATTCTGATGACTCATCTATGATCTGTGATTCGTAAAATAATTATGACACACACAAATGGATGAGATTCTCCCCACAAGGTCAATGGTTAGGGAAGGGCTAGTTCTGATGGTGTTTTTATCATACTAGAATCATTAGAAGAGAATGTGATCAAAGGAGTATAGATTGAGGAGGATTTAGATTTTTCTCTCAAGTAACATCCACACAATGCGGACCTAATCACTATCTTGGAATAGACCACCCCCATTTCTTCTTCAGGGTTGCAAAATAATTAGCATAATAAGGCTAACGACACATCCATTCATTTAAAAAAAATTAGTAGGATGAACATATGAAAATTATTCTATACTATAAGATTAAACTTTGGGGAAATGAATTTTTTGCATGGGAATATTATCAGATTGTCTTTCTCCTAAGGACCATGTGACTACACATGGGTAATCCTACTATAACACATTGATTTGAATGATACGTTTAGAGTCAGTGGGAAGATGAATTTTATTGCTTTATCCTCCTTATGAATGATATTAAAAAAACAATTCAGATTATCAGTAAGATCTATAATGATGTGGATGGGGATCTCCTTGGCCTCTCTTAAGACAATCTTAAGAATTGTACATGATGAAAAATAAAAATTACTTACTAGATAATTTTATTTATAGTAATGAAATACTTCTCTAATGATGATCATTTATGAGTTCCCTAAGATGAGGTTGATATTCACTTAAAGGTAATACCAAAGAGAGGAAGGTGGTGGAATTTAGTGTCGAATGGAGTACTTCAATTATACATTTTCATTTTGGTAAATCCTTTCCCTCACATAGGTTACCAGAATGAAATCCAACACATGATTTTTCTACATGACCTGTATGGAAATTTCCGAACTTCTCAAACCATTTACTACTTCATAAATTGGGTTATAAAGAGGTTTATGGATCACACAATCTAATCTAACTTCCTAATGAAAATCCCAAACATATTTATTTATTATTATATCAATTTTATGTACAGTGGACTTGGGAGTTCTAATGATAGATAGAATGTGCATGGGGGTTTATTTGAGGTCATTATTATCAAATTTGGTCTACCATTGAATTAGATGAGATGAATCTTCTAGTTATTTATTTGATTGATGATTATTTTTATAAAATTTTCAAAGTTTTGAATCCAAATTATTCCAATGGATAGTGGTTCCCCAGGGTATTCCATGGTATAAGGACTACTTCCAAACCCAATTCCTTCCTCAATCTACTTTTCATGTCTACTAGAGAAACTAGTAGAAATACAGATAGTGTATTAGAAAATTAACCAATTAGACACTCCTCTCAATGTAATTGGAGAGAAGATCATTAAAACCCATAATGGGTCTATGTATTGTATTGATAAAATAAAACATATCATTAGTGAAAAAGAATTGGAGATACCTGATGATCCATTCCTTCCTTTAAAGGGGAAGAGGTGGCCAATACTATTCATATGGTGGATGGTTCTACTGAGATAATATTGAGTGATCACAAATAGAGTCGTTGATATAATATATCCTTTGAGAATCCCTATGTTGACTTTTGATAAACTAGAAATCCTCCCCATGTGGGAGACTAAGAACCACCAATTTTTCATAACAATAGAAACATAAGATGTAGTCCATTTAGAGAACCCACATTTCCACATAACATTGATGATGATGTTCCACCCCATTTTTTTGTAATATTTTTCTATATCAAATATGGTGATTATGTCGGTACCCTATACATTCTTGTTGAGGTTATGGATGATATATTATTCCAAGCCTATGACCCCTTCTATACAACTATATTATGATAAATCTGTATTGTTCCTCAATAATCGGGGATGGAAAAGTGGACCAAATATAATAATAGATTTTTTTATAGAATTTTATATGATAAATTATAATTACTAATAGAAATAAATTGATTGATGGAACTTGGTTGATTAACTTTTGAGATGAGGATAAGATAGGTGACCTATGAGGCTGTATGTAGATAACCTAATTTAATTTTGTATTTAACGGCCTCTACGACCTCCTTATGGATGATCTTACATAAAGAAATAATGGGTCTATGATTTTGGTTGAAATGAACCTATCCTTACCTCTTCCCAGGTGAATCTTGATTTGAGCTCAGTCTCATGTATTTGATTGTAAAGAAATATTGTTGTTTAAAAAAGTGCGGGTTTATCTCTTTTCCATCTCTATAGATTCTCTTCTCTAGTGTGTAAAAGGGCTTCAGAGTCTCTTATATTAGATCTATCCTCCCAATTCCCAAATAATTATTATGATTAATGGGTTGAATAAGGTGAGGGATAAGTTAGGGAGAAGAAGAAAATCGTGATTGAGAATGTATCCCACCATTTATCAACCTTTTGGGTCCAATAAAATAATTGTATGTGATGATTCTCATATCTTATCACTTCTATTTTCCAATATAGAGTAATTTATGATTGAAATAAAAAGTGGAAACTAGAATAGTTTCAGTTTAGAAATGAGAACACCATCGAATTGGATATGTTTTATGAGGAAATATAGAGCTCAAATGTAGAAAGAAATGATTGTTCTTTCCCAGACATAGTGAAGCAGTTCAACTAATGGAAGGATGATTTCTATATAAACTCTGTCTTTGATCGGGATATTTAGAGAAAACCACTGATCGGGTCTAGAGGCTTTCACAACCTTGGGATACCTGGAATTGAAGGAATGGTAATTTCTTGTGAATCTAAGGAACCTTCCACTAATAACATATTGAGGGGCCATACGGGGATGAAATGGGTTTCCCTGTAGTCGATGTGGGATTCTGGAGAGATTATACTATATGGGAATTGGAAACACGAGGCAAAATGAGAATAAAATCCTAGAGAGCATCCAAAGTGGTTTGAGATAAAGGAGAAGCAGGAACAATAATGAGATCTCAAACATCCATGAATTGAGAGACCCAAAGCCATGTGATGGGAGTAATATCAACAATGAGGACTCCAACAGGTGGAGAGGGGAGTAAATAATGGTCCAAAGTACAAAAATCATGGATGCATTTGAGGCACGCTCTGGTGAGACATTTTATATGAGATGAAGACCCACTATCTAGAATCATGGGAGTATGTTTCAACTTATATAAGTTCAAATTTTACAAATAAAAGACAATTCAAGTAAAAATATAAAGTGAATGTCACATTATATCATAATGAAGTTTAGTATGTATTGGTAAATTAATAATTTAATAAGTTACATTAGTTACAGAAATATTTCAATGGAAATTTTTTAAGAAAGGGTTCTAAAAATGATGAAAATGAACATAGAGAATGTTATATGAAGATAATGGAAGTTGAAATCATAACATTTATGTTGTAGAGTTAAATAGTTTTAATATGTTAAAGGATTTGAAAATTATGAATATTATTACTAAGTCACATTTTTTAACCTATATTTATTCATATATTTTACACAATAAATACTTTAATAGGATGGTTTTATCAGGTAGTCACATAGACATGTGGTAGGAATTACATAGAGATGTATTGAATTTTAGAATCCCCTTGTGAGTGGAAAAAATATAGTCATGATTAAGTGGTATATCATATATGATATATTATGTATGTTATTATATATAGTTTTTAAGTATTCTTAGAATTGTTTATGAATATAAAATACATCATTTTTATAAATGGAAGTATCCAATTTATCATTATTTCACATTGGTAACATATTTTTTGTAAAGTGTAATTATAATTATCCACTAAAAGTATGACTTAGAGTTGTCCTTAATCAATTATCATTATGAAGTATTATGGTGTGTGATGACCTGTTACGATTAGTATGGGTAAAATATTATACTTGATTCAATGATTCTTATATGTGATACAAACAGTAGACACATGAGATAAATAATCAATTCTTATTATCTAGACTGACCTTCCAAAGTATATCACATGGAATGTCAAATGATAATTGATATACAAAGTGGTGTATTCTTATTAGGAATTATTATTCACTGAGTTTGGAAATATACCTAGTTCAAGAACCTTCATACATTGATTTCTTTCTTACCAAATACTTGTGGCTTAGGGGTTGTTGGGTATATTTCTAATATTGTTCTCCATTGGAGCTCAACCAAGATGAGATTTATCCAGTCATATGACAAGTTAAAAAAATATATTTTGTTGATTATATTACTATAAATATTTTAATGGACATTCTCAGTTGAGTGAAATGTGATGTGATAAACTACTTAGATGTGGTATATGTGTTGTGCTTGACATCTAGATTAATGACGTGTGATATATTCATCGATCTTGGTGGTTTATTTCATATAATCATGGGGTTATGAGATGACCTACACTAGATAGACATGTTCCATATATTTTGGTCACTTGATGTCATGAAAAAATGGATTATATATGAATAAATATGGTTTATATGATATATATTATGGTGGATATATTTATATAAAGATATGAGTATATTTTATCATGAACATAGAAGAACCCTTTTTAACATGTGTAGCACTCGTGTTTTTCTATAGTTTTCTATTTGATTACATATTGGAAATTAAAATTTCATATTAATTTTTTAGTGATACAATCCCCATAGGGTCGCACTTTTAGGCTTTAAAATGAAAATTATATTTTGTACTATGTTTTGTTTTTCAAAATGAAGAGAGTATGATAAACCGTATTCCAAGGAGTTTGGATAGATTCACAACGAGTTGAAATATTTTGAATAAACTTCCATATAGTATTTTGGTATAAGTGGGATATTTTTATAAATGAACTAAAAAAGAGATATTTTTAATATGATATCCCCCTAGTCTTATTATTTGATATGGAATGTTGATGCCTTTATTATAGAATATGATCAATATCTATCATAGTGTATGATATGTAATTTATATGGGACATCAAGTGCATACCCACGACCACATATTCCACTTGGTTGATTGGTTATTATAAATCATGGGGGTGATTTATTTATTGATATACATATGTGATATAATCATTGATACATTCAATGTTCAATAAACCACAACAGGCATATGTTATCATAACATATGTTGGTTTCCATGTGATGACAGTCGAAATTCGACTCCATTCATTAAATGAAAGGGAACCTATATAAATTATATTATTCTCAATTTAGTGTGAGTCTTTTTATATAATAGTATGACTATGCCACAACAGAAAAAAAATATCTCTTCACTCTATTTTACCATATTTCTTCACACAACCGTTCCCAATACACCTTTGGTATTTGGGTGTCCTCTCATTATGAACAAGGATTCTAGTGGCTGGTATACTTCCTATGTAGATAAGAGCCCCAATAATTTCACTCAGTGATCTATATTAATCAAACTCAATTAATGGCAATGAATATTGTGAACACTAAATACATGGGACACCAATTTATATTTTATGTTATTTATAATGTATTTTTATTTTTTAAGGATATATCAGACACTTTTATGGATTTATTCTTCTGAAAATATCATATGATGATCCACTAGAAAATTATTAAAATATTAGGAAATGATCATTTTTTTAATGAAATTAAAAAATATAATATACTCTGGATGATGTTAATCATTCTTTTTTACAATATGAATTTTAATAAAAAACATTTATTAAGAGGAATCTACTAAGAGAAAATGAGTTACTTTTAAATCAAATATGAATGGTACTACTTATTAATATTATTCTATGTTATAATGAGATAAATGTTATGATGTTTCTAAAGTAGAAAAAAATATACAAAAAAATATAGGAAATTATAGAGGATATAAAATGGATTGTCCTTGAGATGGTCACAAATTAAGCAAGAAAGGAAATATTTTTTTAATGACGATATAAAAGTGAATTATCATTTATGTATAAGAAAAGTCTATATCAAACCTTAAATATCAAAGTTAAATTAAGAATGTTTTAAAAAATATGAATAATAAGGATAAGAATACTCTTACAGTATGTTGGATCTATAGATAAGGTTCAGATTCCTGTGATGAATCAAGGACTAAAAAAGAATCGGTCAATTTGTGTCTCATGGATTAATAAATCATGTTAGTGATTAAGATTGTGATTCCAGTGATTATGACTGTAAATAACCCATCATTAACGATTTATATAATGAAATAAAAATAATTATTTTTTTGTTATTATTAATTCTAATATAAATATAAGGAACATAAAGAAAATAATAGAATAACATTGATAAAAATAAGAAACATTCTTATGAATATAAGAAACTTCAAAAAAAAAATGAATGGATTGAATATTTTTCTCCTAAAAAAATGGAGATCATGAAATAAAGTTCAAAGTGTTATGTGATGACTTATAAAATTTTCAAAAGTAAAATATAATTCTCATTTGTTTTTGAAAATTTTAAGAAAAATATATCCATTTTTTCAATATGAATAAATCCATAATAAAATGGCCTCCATTAATAATATTAATAGAAATAAAATTGGACATAGACATGATTTAAAATTACCCAAAACATATAAATTATTTAGTGTAAAAATTTATAAATTATGTGTTTATATAGTTACATGTTTTATATGTAGAATGAATGATAATTATAGAAGTGAGTGACCACATAAATTTATACAATCTGTTGGACATGATAAAAATTTTATTTATAAATATTTATCTTGAAGATTACCTTGGAGTATATGTTTAAAATTTAGTTGTGTCCCCAAAAAATCATTTTCTAATATGATTGGACACAAATTTACATGGGTACCAAAAAAAATCAAAACAAACTTTATAATAAATATGCCTTGGAAGTACCATAAATGAGGCTTTGTACATGGATAGTGGATGCTTCAGATATATGACAAGATATGGATCAAAATTCTTATCATTTAATAATTGCGAAAGTGGTAATATGACATTAAATGAAAAATCTAATGGAATGGAAATTGGATTTATAGATAATGGTATTTCAATTTTTATTTATAATTTATAAATTGTTATATTATAAAGGATTGAAACATAATATTATAAACCATACACAATTATGTGATGAAATAATATTTTTTAAATTTCAAAATAACATGCGTATTACTTTATAGATTATATTTTTATTTCATGCTAACAAATAATACAACATTTATTCCATTAATTATGTTTAACTAACATATAAAAATAAAAAGTATTTAAATATTTTATATTTAAACAATATTTTTTAGAATATTGGTCTCGATCATGTGAATTTTAGGCACTGCATAATCTATCAAAGCACAATTTTTTGGAGCTTCCTGAGTAAAATGAGATAAGAATCTTGTTTATGAGTCATGAATTATTTACTCATGATAACATCTTCTATACATAAAACATACTAAGTATATTATATATACATTTATTATTTCTCGTTTACATATAATATGAAGAAGGATGTTATGATTGATTTCCCGGAGACATGAATTCTTATTATGCTATACTTTTTTATTTTCAGTGTACTATGTCTGACAAATATGTCGGCTTTTTTATTATTGATAAAGGATGGAGAAAACATACAATGATCAAGGTGGTTGGAAATAGTGGAGACCAGGGTGGTCACCCCTAAAAACGAGGTTATATTCCTTAGGGAGAGAGACTAAACCAATGTAAATAGAGATTGTCTCACCATGAAAACCTATACTAGCTAAAGAATTAGCTGAAAATTTACACATCCTCTATGTGTTCCCAACCTTCACGCCTCGATTCAGAATCATCCATCCCTTTATAATAATGTAATCCAACTCCCAAGGGGGAGTTACCCTACCTTGGATCAGAAGTAAATTTTTTGAGTCTTTTTCCTCATTTGAGAGAATAATGTCATATAACTTTCTAAGTTGAAGGCCTATAATCATCACACTAACTTCAGCTTCAAGAGAGTTTCTAGCTACGCAGAAGGCCCTAAAACGCAATATAATTTCTCCCCTTTAATACCTTAAATCCCTACACCTCACATTAACCCCCTACACATGAGATATTAACATTAAGTTTAATTCAAATCAAGGGAAGAATATAACAAACCCATGCCCCCTTCGAGCTCTCTGCATTTCTTCTAGTAGACAGGAGCACCCTTGGGATGAGCTTCCTTTGATATGGAGAGGAATAGCCGCATGGTAAAATTGATCAATCCTACCTGGGGAGATCTTTTATATATTATACGAATGTAATAAATTAAAAAATCTCTAGGGTAGTAGATTATAGTTATTAAAGTTAGTTTCATAGGACATATAGTAGGAACATTGAGAACTTGATTTTAAATAGACATAACTGACATGAGAATTATGATAACCCTTTATCATATTTAATAAGTGATAATATTATAGGAATTTTTAATTTATGGATTAATATTCAAGATGATTATTAGATTACTCAGTATGTGATATTGTTTAGTGATGGTGCCTAATAGATGGAAGGGAACCAACAACCATAATCAAAATAGGGGTTTCCCTGCTAAAGTAATCTAATACAAATGGTGATGTAACTGAGCAGATCGTGGCCATATTAGTGAAGTTGAATCAAGTTATTATGAATAAAATTTTCCATATAGAAAAATTAATTATTCCACTATGTGATTAAACTATATTGGATCACTTCATGTGATGCAAGACTTTATATTTTAATTGAACTTTTAATCCATTAGAAGATAAATATGGATTAAGTCTATTTATAATATATGCATTGCTTTGGGAAGTAATAAAAGATAAAAGGTTATTATGTAAATGATTTAATTAAAAGGAGATACTTCATAATGGTGTTCATTGATCAAGAACACCAAATAGGTAAACTATAATGGCCCAACCTTAAACATTACATAATCTTGAAAATTATTTTAGAATTCACTTTCTTACATTACCAAAGATCATTTTAATTTAGTGTTTTAGATATTTTGGACATAATTCATACATATCAACCCAAAAGGTGAAACATTTGGTACTAGTAAAACTATTTCCATTTCTTCTATAATACAAAATTTTCTAATAAAACATTAATTCTTCAAAATATTTGGGTTTTTTCTTTTTTTTCTCTTACCCATGGTTAATCCTTGTGAAAAACAATTTAAAATTTGGTTTTGGATCCAAAATCATAATAAGGGGCATAAAATGAAATAAATGGAATGTTAGACCATGAATACTTATAAACTTATGAAATCATGTTCACAAGATATACTTCTTAGCTTTAAAGTATCTTATACTTACATCGTAAAAACATGAGATTTCAAAAAAACATAGAAACCATAAATAAAATCATATAGGTATATTGGGTAATTAATTTCTGAATATAATAACCTTATTGTATATAATATTATTTTTAACTCTCATGTATACCTTATAATGTAACCCTCATGACTATCTTATGATGTAAACCTCACGTATACCCTTTGGTACTACCATTGCAGTAACAGTTTGAATAACCATTACAATTAACATCTAACATAAACATACAAAATTAATAGAAAGAAGATATAGGTACCAAAATTAAATGTAAACAATTCCTAATAACTAGAACATATTCATAAAATAAAAATAATTGCATCATAAAAACAATCCTTTTATGTTTTTTGAAAATAGAAATTTAAATGATGATTTTTAAATGAATTTACCTTACATCATGTTTGTCTTAATTAAAACATGTTAAAACATCATGTATAATGTTTTGAAGAGTTTTATTAATATATTAATGAACTATATTATTATTAATAATTTCATATACAATCTTTTTATAATATCCGTCCATCCATTTATTCATAATATTTTGTTATTTTCATGATTTCAAGTGAAATTATTTGATAGTTTCTACGGTTGGTACATTATGGATTTTCTTGCGGAATGGAAGAAAAACTTTTGAAGGGTAAATAAATGGTATTAATATGTTTCCATAATTTTAAATTATACCATATATTATTTTATTTTTTTATATGATTAGGATTCATTAGATAAAACTTTAATGAAAATGATTAAATTTATTTTGATGATTTTTATGACTATCATGAACATATTTCATTTTATTGAATATCATGTTTATATATTGGTCTAGAAAATTATATAACATATAATATGTATAGTAAAAATTATTTAACCATAATAAATTTTTAGGACCATCCTTGAATAATGTGAAGGAAAATGAAAACACATCATTCACGATGATAGTAAATCAACACATCATAGACAATGTTTTCATGTTTAGAATAAGAGGAGAAGAGGGGATGTTTTGTGATGGATATTCAATTTAAAAAATAAAATTCCTGTATATTTAAGATACTATAGTTATCATGTCACTTATATGGGCGAGGTAAAGAGATAATGTGAAAAAAAATTGAAGTGAAAATAAAAGAAAATGAAAGAGGATTTTTCCTCTTGAATTCTTCTCCCTGAGAACATATTTATGGAACGTGATTTTGGACTTTTGGTGAGACCATAAGGTCTTTGAATTGAGGAAGAGGCATGTTAAGGTAATTTTGAATAAATTAGACTAGATACATGGCTTTGATGTGCGAGGAGAAGATATTGTGAGGGGTGATATTTATTGTGAAGGGGAGTGGTGTTTTCTGATTATTTTAATCATTTGTTTTTTATTTGGATCAAGACTAGAAATATCCTGAGTTGTTATGAATAAATATATTAAATATTGTGTGTGAGTTCGAACTTATGGTTTTTAAACCATCCATACATCATCCATTACTCAATAATTCATCTATTTAGCTTATACTATAAATTATAGTATTTCACAATTCAGAAAAATTCAACAATTTTAGAAATATAAAAAAATTAGCCCTAATCATTTTTGGACATATAGAATTCAAAATTGTACTCCATTTTTTGAAAATAAATTATTAAATATGAGAAATTTAATTTTTAATTAAAATAATCATTCATTCAAAAAATACCAATTTTAAATTTATAACCGCTTTTATAGCACTTGGAAAAATTAATTAAGGACTCATAAAAGTATTTTATAATCATAAAAAAAATATAAATTTTTGAAACTATTTTATGAATAATTTTTTTAAATAATTATATCTATTATAAAATTATAAATAAAAATTAATGTGTCAAAATAATTACCAAAAGTTAATTTATAATTTTCAAAACATTTATTTATTTAATCTAGGTTATAAGTATTTCATATTTTTACTTAAAAGATATATAAATTTTATTTATAATCACCTAGATATGTTTACTATTCTGTTAGAAGAGATTCCTTAATTTCAATAAATACCACTTATATCATTATACATCTATAATGAATTTAACTATTTAATACCCGAATGAAAACAAATTATTTTATAAGTACCTGGTTTGTTACATTCTCGCCCCTTCTGAAAATTAAATCCTCCAAATTTATATTTACTTATTAAATAAGTAGGTATACCTTTCCCTCATAGAATTTTAAGATTCCCATGTTTCTTGTTCAACCATGTGATATCTCCACAAAACCTTATCCTTGTGAATTACCTTGTTTCACAATACGTGATCTTTACAATAAAGAATATGACCATTCTTTTCCTTATAAGAAAGGTTCTCTTCTAGAAAAAACTATGTCTAGGATAAAATCATGAGATGAATCTGAAACATACGTGCTCATCAATGAAACATGAAAAACATTATATACCTGAGATAAAATCGGAGAAAAAGATACTTGGTAAGAAACTTGCTAAAATATATATATGATTTCAAAAGGTACATTGAACTATAGAATTAGATTTTCATTCTTAAAAAAATTAGTAACAATTTTCCATGGAGATATTATAATGAAAACATGATCACCTACCTCAATAGAAAATTCTTTCCTCCTGTTATCTTCATAACTTTTCTACATACTTGGAGTTTTCCTCATGTGTTGCTGGATCATCTTCACTTTCTCAACCACTTACAATACTAATTATGGTTCCATCAACATCCTTTCCCCAACCTCATCAGAAAATTCTGGAGATCGAAACCAGTTTCCAAATAATTCCTCAAAATGTTCCATCTTTATACTGGAATGAAAGATGTTATTATAAAAAAACTCAAATGATGAAAGATACTGAACCTAGATTCCATGGTAATATTTTCAACAAGCTCAAATCATATCATCCAATGTCCTAATAGTTTTCTATGAATATCCATTAGATTGATAATTAAAGGATATACTATAATTTAATTAATCTCATAATACATTTTGAAGGCCTTTCCAAGAGTTATAATGGAATCTGGGATCATAGTAAGATAAAATAGAGAGTAGAACTGCATGTAAAATTAAAATATATTTGAGGTATTGTTGGAGAAGAAGATCTATAGACATAGAATGTTGAATATGAATTAAATGTGCAAATTTAGTTAGTCGTTCAATAATAACACAAATTACATTTTTACATTTAGAAGTCTTTCACAGTCCCAAAACGAAGTCCATAGATGTATTATGTAATTTTCATTTTGGTATTGGAAAAGGATGAAGCATTCCCTTTCGTAATTTCCAATATTCTTTAACCTGTAGACATGTCAAAAATTTGATGGTAAAATAAAAAATATATCTTTTCATTCTATCCCACCAGAAATACACCCAAAAGTTTTTGTACATATTAGTGCTTACATGATGAACTGAAAATAGAGAACTATAAGGTTTACTTAATAACACATTCTTCAACTGTGAATCACAAGGAACACATAATCACTTACCAAATATCAAAACACAGTCTTTAACAATGTCATATTTTAGAAAATTACCTTACTAAAATAATTCAACCATTTTCTGTAACTCATAGTCTTACTTCTGTACTTGCATAATTCTTTTTGATAGAGATGACTACACTAAAACCCGAATCAAAAGTAAGGAATTTCCAACACCAACAAATTCCAATCCAAAATTAATCAAATCATTAATTAAGGGGCATGTTCCAATGGATAAAATGTTAATCTAACATGATTTTTTTGACTAAAGGCATATGTGACTTTGTTTTCTTTTCTAGAATGGTAACTGATCATGAAATCATAATCCTTTATCAGTTTCAACCATATTTTCTAACTCATGTTCAATTATTTATATGTAAATATATACTTACAACTTTTAGGGACATCATATATATTACATTTTGATCAATATAAATTATTTCTCTAAATTTTTGAAAATTAAACCACAACAGCTGCTTCCAAATCATTTTTGGGATAATTTAACCGTTGAGCATTCAGTTTCCTTGAACCATAAGCAATTAGCAGATTATTTGGCCTCATACCAAAACCAAGTACCTTCATTGAAGAATCATTGTAGATGAAATAATCACCATTTTTGCAAGTAAAGGAAGAAACTAGAATATTAACCAAAATTCCATTTAGTTCCTAAAAATGAACACTACAATCCCCTATCCAAATAAATTTAACACCTTTTCACGTTAACTAATTAGTGGTCTAGGTAACTATGCATTGTTTTTAAAAAAAAACTATTAATAATTGATTATTAATCCAGGAAAATAACAAATATCAGTAACATAAGTTGGTTTTGGCCATTCATTAACCATTTGTTTTGGTGGGATCTACTATTTTTCGAACCATATATACAACATTATCAAGAAAATAAATACGCTACAACCAAAAATCACATTTTCTGTATTTTTTGGGTCACTTAATTTCATTTAGAGTTTTAAGGAAAATAATTATTTTTTATCATGATCTTCATTTCTTTTTGAAAATAGTAAAATATCATTAATAAAAAAATTAACAAATTATTCAGGGAAGATTATATTAATAAGATCTATAAATACACAAGAATAATTTCCAAACCAAAGGGCATAAAAAACTCATAATTACCATATCTAGTATGAAATCTGGTTTTGGGAATTTCATCCTACTTCACCTTCAACTGGTGGTAACGGTATCTGAATTCAATCTTGTAAAAATAATGAGATCCCCAAAGCTGATAAAAAAAGACATCGATTTGGGGAAATGGATACTTATTCTTAATATTAAGGTTATTAAAATATCTATAATCAATATAAAGACTCATGGAATTATCTTTCTTTTTAGTAAACAAACAGAAGAACCCCTTGGTGATGTTCTAGGGTGAATGAAACCTTTATCATGAAAATACTTCAACTAATTTTTCAATTTTAGAAGTTCAAATTGATCCATTCGATATGGGGATTTTGAAATTGGATTTTAAATAGGAACCAAGTCAATAGTAAAATAAAATTCTCAATCATGTATAACAAAGATAAACTCATTAGAAAAAAAATCTAGGTATTCAATTACCGCTAGCACATCATTAATAAGAAAATTACTTTATTTTCAAAATAATGTGCAAGATATATTTTATTTCTATATTTTATCAGTTTCTCAGCTTCATAATATGTTAAAAATGGTATGGGTTCATTGTTACATACAAACTAAAACTCTTTATAAAAAAACTTGTTTAGCACTACAATAAATCTTAGTAGGATAAAAAAAATCCCTTCCATACCCATAATAGCATCGAACTCTACTAAGGAAAAACAACAAGGATTTTATATAATGTATATCCATAGGAAAAACATGGATAATTTTATATTGTTGAGTTTCCATAATATTTCCCAATGGTGTGTTTACCGTAAGTTCTAATTTCATTTCTTGAGTGAAATATCTAATTTACACAAAAACAATTCAGAAATAAAGGAATGTGTAGACACCATATCAAACAACACATTAACAAAATCTGAGTAAACAGACAATGAACTTGATACCACTTCATTGGATGACCCAACATCGATTGAAGTAGTCACAAATGATTTTGATTCACCTTCCTTCATATAGTCTGGAATCTTTCTATCATTCAGAACATTCTTTTGGTAGGTATTTTCATAATCCCCCATCTCACCCCATTTGAAACACCTTATTGTTTTCTTATTAGAATTAATCATACCAACACTAAGATATTTTTCATTTCAATATTAGGCCATATATCTAAAATTACTACATTGAAAACACTTTCTTTAATTTTTAAGGCATTCCAGAAGGTTCTTTTTACTACACTTCCAACAAATAGCAAACTGGAATTTCTTACCATTAGATTTATTTGATTTATTCTTACCCATTTCATGACATCTGGATCATTTATTGTGATTTTTTTCAATGTACATGTGTTCATTATAAAAATCCATTTATACAATCTCATCACCTCAAACAAGTTTATCATAACTTTTGAATTCATGGGAGGCCAAATACCTTCGGTATCGTTGCTTCAATATTGAGTAAAAAGGATTGATTTTACTATCAATATCTCAACTAAGATTTAGATCATACCATGAAAATCAGGTGTATATTGCTTCATTAATTACCACCGAATCTTCCTCATTTTGTTTCAATACAAGTAATTAGTTTTCCATCCTAATTCGAACCAGGTTAGAAATATATTTTTCAAGGAAAATATTCTTTAATTCATCCCATTACAAGGAATAAATCTTCTCACTATCAATGATATTCTTGACCATTGAACTCCACTAGTCATATTATTCTTCAAAATGATAAATAGAGTGACTAAAAATTTGATTATCTAAAAAACCCAAAAAATAAAATATCATTTCAAGGGATTTAATCCATCCTTTATCCACCATTTGATCATAAGATCCATTAAATGTAGGAAGGTGTTGCCTCATAAAATGTTCCACTATCATCATATTGTACTGTTGTAGTAATAGTTGTTCTCTTGAATGGATTCCACTACAATTTATAGCCTTCTACAACTCATACATTACTATAGAAAACTTATCCATTCCAATTTACACCATTCTAGTTTGTGGATTTGGAAAGATATCATCCTCTCAGTGCCTTCCTACTCCATCTTCCCTATTTCTTCTATGGAAAACTATTCTGAATAAACATATATTATATGTTGAAAAACTGTAATAATGAAATTATATATCATTTTAAAATGTATATATAAGGTAAAAATCATTCATTGTATTCTATTAACATCATCCTAGCACATAATTTTATCTAAACAATTCTATGGTACCAATTGTAAATACCCATCATTAATCAATACATAATCTTCTAAATTCTTTTAGAATTAAATTTCCTACATTCCTGAATATAATTTTAGTTTAGATTATTAGAGAATTTTGAAATAATTCATACATATAAACACACAAGAATAAAAAGTGGGTACTACTAATATAATGTTCACTTATTCTATAATACAAAAGTTTTTATTAAAATATAAATTCTTCAAAACATTTATCTTTGATTTATCATTTCTATTTCCCATCCTTAATCCCTATGACGTTTTTTAAAACTTGGTATGAGCCAAAAAATATCAATAAGGGACATAATAATATTTAAAAAAATTCAGTCCATGAATACATATAAATAGATAAAATAATTTTCCTGAGATACACTTCTCACCCTTAATGTATGAAATACAAAATTTTGAAAAAATGATATTTCAATAAAACATAGAAAACAAAAATAAAACCAAATAGGAAACTTTGGGAATTACTTACATAATATTTTAATTCTTTTGGATACTATATGATTTGTAACCCTCATGTATACCTTATAATTTAACCCTCACAACTACCTTATGATGTAACTCTCATGGATACCTTATGGTATAACCATCATAGTTACACTTAGAATAACCATTATAGTTGGCTTCCAAAATAAACATACCCAATGCATTGGATGTATATATGGGTACCAACATTAATCCTAAACATTTAACTAGAACCCAATCATAATAATAATATAAAAATAATTGCACCATAAAATCATTTCGTTTTAATTTTGTGATAAAAGTAATTTAAAAGTGGATTTTAAAGAAAAGTCCCTTACCTCAAGTTTGTCTTACTTAAAACAAGTTAAAACCTCATATATAATTATTTAAAAAGTTTTATTAATATATAAACTTGGCATATTAAAATTTATAATTCCTTATATTATTTTATTATTCCATATTTCTAACCACTTATTGATAATATTTTGTTATTTTTATTGTTTCTGGTGAATTTATTTATTGGTTTCCATGGCTGGTAAATTATGGATTTTCTTGTTGAAAAGAAGAAAAACTCCATAAGTTAAAATAAATGGAATAAATATGTTTCCATAATTTTAAATGATACCATATATCATTTTATTTTTTGATATGAGAATGATTCATTTGGTAAAACATTATTTAAAATGATTTAATTTATTTTGGCGGTTTTTACGACCGTCACAAAATTATATCATTTTAATCAATATAATGTTTATAATATGATTAAATAACATTATATAACTTTTAATATTTATAATATAATATAATTTAACTATATTAATGGATTTATGACCATCCATGAAGGTGATAAATGAAAATTAAAATAGATCATCCACCATGATGGTAAATCAACAAATCATGGACTATGTTTTCATTTTTTAGAATAGGTGGAGAAGAGGGGAGGTTTGGTGATGGATATTACATTAACACAATAAAATTATAGTATATGTAGGATAATTGAGTTATCATGTCACTTGGATGAGGGGAGGTAAAGAGATAATAAGAATGGAAAATCAATTGAAATGAAAATAAAAGAAAATGATAGAGGACATTACCTATTCAATTATTCTATTTGAGATCCTCCTTAAGGCACTTTGTTTTGACCTTATTTTGTGACCAATACATTATAGACGCGGGGAATGGGATTGGGAAGTTAATTGATAAAAAATTAAACATGATACAATTATTTATGTGTGAGGATAAGAGATGATGAGGGGTGGTATTTATAGGGGAGGAGAGGGGTGTTTTTTATTATTTTATACTTTTTTAATTAGTTTGGCTCAATAATTTGAATATTGTGGATTCTTGTGAATAAAAAAAGTAAATAATTCATATGAGTTTGAAAAAATGGGGCTTACATTATCCCTACATCATCCATGACTCAATAATTTAGGTATTTAGATTATACTGTAAATTACCATATTTCACTACTGAAAAAAAATTCAACTCTTTTAGAAAAATAAAAACATTCACCCTATAAAATTTTAAATATCTAGAAGTAATAAATGAAATCAATTTGTTGAAAATAATTTTTTAAATATGATAAATATAACTTTTTATTAAAATAACCACCTTTCAACAAATAGCAATTTTCAAATTAGACATAATTTTATAAAACATGGAAATATTAATTAAAGTCTCATTAAATTATCTTATAATCATAAAAAACAACATATTTATTTATAAATATATTTTATGAATAGAATTTCCTTTTAAATAATTAAATTAATAATAATAGTTTATATAATTATTTATGTGTCACAAAAATGCCAACACTAAATTTATCATTTTAGAAACATTTAATTACTTAATACATGATATGAATATATCATATTATCAATTATAAGATACTTAAATTTTATTTATAATATAATATGATATTTATATTCTATTATAATATATTACTTAATTTCTATAAAAATCCACTTATTTCAATATACATTTACAATAAATTTAATAATTTAATTATATAATGGAAACAATTTATTTTATAAGTACCTAGGTTTTTACATTCTACCCAATTCTGGAAATTGAGTTGTCTTAATTTTTATTTACTTATTAGACAAATCCGGATACCTTTCCCTCATATAATTTTCTGATTTCATTGTTTCTTCTTCAACCATGTGGTTTCCCAAAAAAACCTTAACCTAGTGACTTACCATGTTCCGCAATACATTATCTCTATAATCAAGAATCTTAGTAAGATTTTCTTCATAAGAAATGATCACTTAAAGATGATCTACATTTAAGATTAGAACATGCGATGAATTTGGAAGATATTTATTGGACATTGAAACATGAAAAAACATTGGGTATGTGAGGTAAAATCGGAGGTAAATCTACATGATAAGAAACTGGCCGAACATTATATAGGATTTCAAAAGGTTCAATAAACCATGGAAATAGCTTTCCTTTATAACCAAAACACAATACACTTTCATATGGAGATATTTTAATGAAAACATTATCTGCTACATCAAAAGAAAAGTCTTTCCTCTAATTATCTACATAAATTTTATGACTGCTGTGAGTTGTCCTCATGTGTTGTGGGACCGTATTCACTTTCTCAACCACTTCCTCTTCTAATTTTTGGCCCATAAACTTCATTACCCAAAATTAAACCCAAAATTCTAGAGATTGAAACCTCTTTCCATATAATGACTCCAAAGGTTCCATATTTATACTGGAATGAATTATATTACTAAAATAAAACTCAACTAAAGAAATATGTTGGTACCAACTTCCCTGGTAATCCATTGAACTTGCTCAAAGCATATTCCCCCCATGATTGAATTGTTTGCGCTAACAATCCATCATATTTAGGAAGGAAAGCTAATCTGAAATTTAATTCAGTTCCCAATGACTCCTGAAGGACGTTCCCAATGTTGGAAGTGAACCTGGGATCACATTCAGAAACAATAGAGAGATGAAATCTTTGTAACCTGACAATAACTTTGAGGTATAGTTGAGAAAGATGATATAAATACATAGAATCCAGATTTGGAAAGAAATTTATATATTTAGTCATCCAATCCACAATAACCCAATTCAAATTGTTAAAGTGATATGTCTTTGGTAGACCCACCATGAAGTCCCTGGATATATATTCTCATTTCCACTATGGTACTGGAAAAGAATGAAGATTTACATTTGGTAGATTCTACTTTTCTTTAACCTATTGACATTTCAACCTTTTCAGGGTAAAATAAAAAATATCTCTTTCAATTTCATCCAACCTGTAATAGTATCAATGGTCTCTGTACATCCTAGCACTTCCAGGATAAATTAAAAATGGAGAACAATGAGCATCACTTAATAACTATTTCTTCAACTGTGAATCTCAAGTCACACATAATCTCTTCCCAAATCTCAAAGAACAATATTTATCAATGTTAAATTCTTGAAACATACCATCCTTAACAAATTATACCTTTCTTCTAGGACTCAAAGTATTCTTTCAGTGCTTTCTTAATTCTCTCTAATAGAGATGGCTGCACTAAAACCTGAAACATCAAAGAAGAGTTTCATGTACCAACAATTTCCAAGTCAAAATTTATATAATCATTAATTAATCGATCATGTTCTTAACATAACATGGTTAATTTAGAAAGATTTTTTTGACTAAAGGCATCCAAAACGTTGTTTTCTTTTCCAAAATGGAAATTGGCCACACAATCATAATCCTTTATTAGTTATAACTATATTATCTTCCTCATATTCAATTATTTATGAGAAAATATTTACTACAATCATTTATGGTAAGTATATATCTCAAAATTGGATCCATATAAATTATAACTTAATATATTTAATTAAAAACCAATATCTTCTAATTCCAAATCATTTGTGGGATAATTATCATACAAGGTTTCAATTTTTGTAAATCAAAACCAATTACTCAATCATTCTACATTAGAAAAAACCATGTTTACTTAAGGATGAATCAATGTAGATAAAAAAAGAAACATTTTTTGAAGGAAAGGATAAAACTGAAACATTTAACAATTTTATTTTAGGATCTTGAAAACAAACATCATAGTCTTTTGTCCAAATAAATTAAACACCTTTTTCCTTTTAATTTAGTTAGTGGGATAGATAATAGTTCAATGTTTTAAAAAAACCATCGACAATGGCCATCTAATCCAAGAAAACTAATAATCTTAGAAAAATTAGTAGGTCTTTTCCATTCATCAACCACTTCTATTTTGACGGGATCGACTATAATTACATCATTATTTATAATGTTCCCAATTAATGAAATATTTTTCACCAAAAATAATAGTTGATATATTTTCAATATAACTTCATTTCATTGAGAGTTTTTACGATAATCCTTAAATGTTTTTCAAGATCATTTATCATTTTGAAAACACAAAAATATCATAAATAGAAACAAGAAAAACATTTCCAAAAATTAGTAGATTATTCTATTCATATGATATATAAATAAAACAAGAGAATTTCTCAATGAAAATGGTGTAAAAAAACATACAATTCTAATATCTATTATAAAATGTTGTTTTTATAATGTCATCCTTTATCACGTTCAGTTGATGGTACTCGAATCTGAAGTCAATCTTGAAAAAATATTGAGATTCATGGAGCAGATCAAACAAGTCATCAAAATGAGGAAATGAATCATTATTCTTAATAGTAATATTATTAAATGATCGATAATCCATGAAAATCAACATCGAAACAAATTTATTTTAAATAAAAAAATAGGATCACCCCATGGTGATGTTCTAGGATCAATGAAATAATTATCAAGAAACTCATGAAAATTATTTTTTAATTATAAAATTTTCAATAGATCTATTCGATAAGTAGGTTTTGAAAATGGATTAGTATAAGGAAGTAATTCAAATGTAAATTCAACCTCCTAATTAGGTATAATGACAGAAAAATAATTAGTTAAATAATACAGGGTTTCATTTACCACTTGAACATCATTAATTTGAACAGTACCCTCATTTTCAACAATGCGTGAAAGATAGCATTCATTTCCATCTTTTAGTAGTTTCATAACTTCTTCAAATGTTATCAATGGCATGAGTTCATTCTTGTTTACAAACTAAAACTATTTCTAAAAAACAACTTATTTATCTCTATAATCAATCTTATCATGATAAAAAGAAAGCCATTATATACCCAAAATAATATCAAACCCCATTAAGGAAAAAACAACAAGGTTTGTAGGAAATGTATTTCTCAAAATATAATACGAAGATTATAATAATGTATTTTGGAAATAATATTTTCCCAGTGTGTTTCTAACATAAGTTATGATTTGATTTCTTTAGGTGACATTTTTAATTTATCAGAAAATTTCATAGAAATAAAAGAATCTATAGACCCCTTATCAAACAAGACATTAGAAAAATCATTGTAAAAAAAAATTTACCTAATATGTGTTAATTGGATGGTCTAACATTAGATGAACTAGTCACAAAGTATTTAACTTTACTATTCTTCCTATATTCTAGCTGATATCCATTGTTCAGATATTTCTTTAGTTAGGTATTTTAATAGTTCCCCATATCACCACATTTGAAAAACTTTATACTTTTCTTATCATAAATAATCATACCAAATCAAATATCTTTTTTATTGAATTATCATGCTATATTTATAAACTTACCACATCAAATAAACTTCCCATATTTATTAAAGCATTCTCTAGGTTATTTTTACTACACTTCCCACAAAGTGGAAAATGAACATTCTTACCTTCAGATTTATTTGATTGAATCTTACCCATTTCATTTCATCTAGAACTTTTCATCAACTTTTTTTAAAAGTATATCTGATCATTAGTAAAATCCATTTCCACCCTCTCAACACATAGATAACTAATATCATAACTTTTGAATTCAAGAGTTTCCAAATCCCTTTAGTATGTAGGCTTTAATCCAGATTATAAATGATTGATTTTATAATCAATATTTCAATAAATATTTAGAGAATTATATGCCAATCAAGTGATGTTTTTTTCGTACACAGTCACTAAATATTCCTCATTTTTGTTTTAATTCCATGAATTTAATTTCGATCCTATGTAAACCACCTTTGGAAAATATTTTTCAAGGAAAATATTATTAAATTAATCTCATTCCAAGGAATCAATCTCCTCGTTATACCTAATATTCTTGACCATTGACCACAACTAGTATAATTCACCTTCAAAAAAATAATTAAAAAGACTATGATTTTAATTATATGAACCCCCATGACATAGAATATCTTTTCAAGGGCTTTATTCCACCGTTTATTCACCCCTAGGTTAGAGGATCACTAAAAGTTGGAGGGTGTTGTGTCATAAAATTTTCTACTATCATCATGTTCCTTTATAGTAGATCTGGTTGTTCTATGGATTCCACCACAATTTAAGGACTATTTCAACTGTACCATTACTATCACAAACTACTAGGTTCAAATTCCCTACCTTTCCCGGTTGCAGATTCAAAATGATATTATCCTATAGGTTCCTTCTCATATCAACTTCCCTATTTCTTCTGTAGAAATCCGTTTTTAAAATACATATCTTATGTGATGAAACATGGTAATATTGAAATTATTTATCATTTGAACATATTATTATGGTAAACAACATTCATGGTATTCTATTAACATAATCCTAACACCTAAGGTTATCAAACCTTGATTTAATACTAACTATAATGACCCAACCTTAAACATTACATAATCTAGTAAATTCTTTTATAATTCACTTTCTTACATTCCCAAATATAGTTTCAGTATAGAGTAATAGATAATTAAGACATAATTAATACATTTCAACCCACAAGAATAAAAATTGTGTACTACTAAAATAGTTTCCATTTCTCCCACAATATAGATGTTTTAAATTAAATGAGAATTCTTCACAATTGTTAGCTCTACTTCTTCTCTCTTACCCATGCTTAATCCCTATAAAAAACATTTTAAAACTTTCTATGAGCAAATGAATATCTATAAGGTACATAAAATTAAGTAAATAATATATTACTCCATGAATAATTACAAACATATGAAATAATTTTAACAATATATAATTCTCACCCTTAAATTATGATATACTTACTTTGTGAAAAAATGAGATTTCAATAAAACATATAAAACGTAAATAAAACCATATAGGTAGCATGGGGAATTACTTAGTAAATATTTTAACCCTTATATATACTATATGATTTGTAACCATATTTGATACCTTACAATTTAACCATCACAACCACCTTATGTTGTAACCCACATGGCTACCTAATGGTGTAACCATCATAGTTACACATTGAATAACCATTATGGTGAACTTCCAACATAAACATACCTAATGCATTAGAGAGGAATATAGCCAGAACCTTTATCATAAAGAATACATAAGAAAAACATCATAATTATAAAATAATAATACATGTATAATAAAATCATTCATTTGGAATTTTTTGAAAATAGAAATTTAAAAGAGGATTTTTAAAGTCAATCCCCTGACACCGGGTTCGTCTTACTTAAAACATGTTCAATCCTCCTGTATAATGGTTTAATGATTTTTATAATTATATTATAGAATTATATTAATATTTATCATTACTTATATGATCTTAATATGAAATATTTCCTCCCATGTTTTGATAATTTATTTATTTTCATCATTTTAGGTTCATTTATTTCAGGATTTCTATGGTTGATTATTTATAGATTTTGTTGTCGAATGGAAGGAAAACTCAAGAAGTATAAATAAATGGTATGAATATTTTTTTATAAAATAAATAATTCCATATATTTATTTTTCTAGTTTTAGGATGACTCATTAGATAAAACAGTAATCGAAATGATTTAATTTATTTTTCCGGTTTCTACAACCATAGCGAGCATATATCTTTTTATTGGATATCATGTTTATATATTTCATAAAAAACATTATATAACATTATAATATGTATAATAAAATAGTAGTTATCCATAATAATGGTTTTATGACAATCCTTGAAGGCATTAATGTAAAATTAAAACATATTTTCAACGATGACAGTAAATCAACACATTACAGACATTGTTTTCATTTTTTTGAATAAGTGGAGAAGACAGGAGTTTTGATAATGGATATTCAATTTAAAAAATAAAATTATGTCATATGTAATATACAAGAGTAATCAGGTCAATTTTATAAGTGGATTTGAAGTAATAATAATAAAATAAATTAAATTGAAAATAAAATAAAAGAGAATGAAATAGGATTTTAACTCTTGAATTATGCTTCGTGAGACCCTCCTTAAAGAACTTGGTTTTGGATTTTTGTTGAGACAAACCATTCTTGGATGAGGGGAAGAGACTTTTTAATGGAATTGGGTATAAATTAAGCAATATATATGGCCTTTATATGTGAGGATAAGAGGTTGCATGGGGTGGTATTTATAGTTTAGGGGAGTGGTGTTTTTTGATTATTTTATTCATTTGTTTATTATTTTGGATAAATATTATGAAGATTATGGATTATTGTCACTAAATATCATAAATAATTCTTTTAAATTCGATCCAATAGTTCTTGCATCATCCATACCTCATCTATGACTCAATAATTCAGGTGTTGAGCTTATGTCCTAAATTATCATATTTCACTATTCGAAAAAAATTTATGTATTTTAAAAAAATCACAAAAAATCACCCTAAATTGTTTTTGAAGTAAAAAATTAACAAATGAACTCAACTTCTTAAAATTATTTTCTAAAAATTAGGAATTTAATTTTTAATTAAAATCATAATTTATTCCAAAAATTCCTATTTTAAAATTATAAGGGATTTTAGGAAAATTGAAAATATTATTTAAGGTCGCATAAAATTATCTTATAATCATGAGGAAAAAAAATATTATTTTATGAATATATTTTATGAAGTTAAATTTTCTTTTAAATCATTATATTAATTATAAAATGGTAAATAAAAAATTGTGTCTCATAAATGTACCAACACTTAATTTATCATTTTTAATATTTTTACTTAATCCATGATATAAATATATCATATTTTCACTTATAAGATACATAAATTTTATTTTTTATCTCTTAGATTATGATACTTTTCAATTAGTATATATTAAATAATTTCTATAAACACTAATTATTTCATTATACATTAATAATAAATTTAACAATTTAATTATAAAATAGAAAAAAATTATTTTATAAGTACTTGGGTTGTTATATTAATGAAATGTCAATTTTGGAATGAATAAATTTAAATGTGATATTATTCAACAAATTCTTTCCTCAAGAAAAGAGCGCTAAAATAGGGGTGAAGTTCCTCACTTTCAAGAATAAGGAAGAAGAAGGTATGGAAGAATATGAGGATAATTTCACAAGATTACCCAGGAACATTATGGACTACTTACATAATTCGTAAATAATGATCGAATGATTCATTGATGGTCTTTAGACTAATATCCGAGGGTAATTGGTTTATCAAGTGTTTTCATCTTATGATGACATATTGTCATATTCTAGATAATTAATTTTGAAGTACTTATATCTTCAAGTGAAGTCATGAAAAAGAGGTCAGTCAAGCACCAAGAAAAAATAAATGTGTTCATGAATAATAAATAGATGATAATATTTACCACATTTGATAATTGTGGAATGAAACACCCAAGTAATTTCTTAATATGAATATGAGTTTGTTTAATGTTTGGAGAAATTAGTCATAAGTATCTTGAATGGAAGGTAATGAAATAAAACACTTCTATCTAGTGAATTTACTATAAATATATCGGGAATTACTCAATCAAATGTATCAAACGTAAAGGGATGTTACCATTGAAAAATACAAGTGGATAAGGCTACTATTTTTCAAATACTATAGTGGAAGTGGATTTTCCTAATGATGTGGTGAGAGATAAATGTATCATCAACTCTTTAGTTATAAATTTTTTATTCAATTACGTTTTTACCTAGTCTTTTAAATAAAAATGACTCTTTCAATGGTATCACCTTACAACCACAATTATTGGATGTTGATTTTTAGTGAAAAATACTAATGGTAAGATGATAAAATCTCCAGTCTATGTCACCTCTCTGATAGAAGTTGTTAGGAATGTTCTTCATATAAATCTTTTTATTTTTCCTATAATTTAATTTGATGTAATTTTGGTCATGGAGTGGATCACTTAGTATATATCTCATATCTATTATCAAGTAAGATAAGTTGATGTTTATATTTGGAATTAACCTATTATTTTTTATCAGTACAGGGATACACCTGAACTCTCAATGGATACTACTTAAACCATATAAATTTTAAAAACTATTCATGTGGGATATTTATCTTATATGGTTTGGTAGATACTAAATATTGAGATTATAGTTAATTTATGGGAGTTTTTTTACTTCTTTTTATAAGAGTTTCAAAGTCTTCACCTAAATTGTGAAGTTGAGTTCTCAAAAGAACTCATACGTGGTTCTACACCTATTTCAAAAAATCTATATAAAATAGCCCATAGTTAGTTGAAAGGATTGAAGAATCCACTCAACGAGAATATAGATAAGTTATTTATTTATCATTTTTCTTCTCCAAGGGGTGAATATTTTCTTTTAATTAATAAAAAATATGGGTCAATGCATCATTGCATTGATTATCTGGATCTCATGATGATCACTTTTATGAACTAGAATCCTCTATAATGTATAGATGATATGTATTATCAATTAACAGGAGATAAATATTTTTACAAGATGAGTCTTTTCTCAATATATCATCAACTAATGGTTATGATGTAGGATTTATCCATGATAGACTTTTGTATGGGGTATGGTCATTATGAATTTATAGTAATTCCATTTAGACTTTCTAATTCTCATGATATGTTCACACATTTAATTAATAGAGACTCTAGATGTTACCTTGACTAGTTTTGGGTAGTATCTATTGATGAAATTATTATATATTTAATGTTAAATGAAGAGCATAAATAATATTTGACAATTGTGCAGATGACCCTAAGGAAGAAGAAACTATAAGCCAAATTTACAAAGTGGGATTTTTTTTCTGCAAAAAGATTCATTCTTGGGACATATAATTTCAAGTGAGGGTATACATATGGATATTTAAATATATAATTTATTGAATAATATCCTAGACTGACCACTGTAACCTAGATCCATTTTATTAGGATAGTTGTATGCTACCAACTCTTTCTGCGATATTTTTCATGACTATCTATTCTGCACAACACATTGACTCAAAATCTGGTTATCTTCTTGTGGATAGATGAATCTGAGTAAAATTAAAAATAAATAAAGGGAAGTTTATTTAGTGCACTGAAAATTACACTAACCTATATTATAGAAGGTTTTTTATATTTAGTTATTCATATATGGGGACTGAGATTCTTCTTCATGATGAATTATGCGGTAAGAGATTATGCCTCTCACCAATTGAAATTTCATTAAAAACATTATCTGACTCATGATTTGGGGGTCGTATCGATAATTAATACATTAAATAAATGGTGGTATTATATTTAATGTTTAAAGTGTGATCTATATACTTGTCATAAAATATTTAAGTTTATATTTACACTGAAAGAGTGCAATATTTTCGAGAGAAAATGGTTCGAGTTGATTTGTGATTATGACTAATCAAAACATTACCACACTGGTAAGGTGAACAAGGTGGAAAATGCTCTATGTTAAAAAGAAAATGATAACTTATCCATGATTAGGATTTAATGATATCAATTATTTATGTATTTTAATATTATGGATCTTAAATTATTGAGGAAATGGGATAGAATATATATTTTCCAAATAATTGTTCAACCATCCATCTGTGATAGGATTATGAAGGCACATATGTAACATATGTAATTATAAAAGAAGACGAGGAATGTTCCTGAGGTAAACTATGAAGATTATAGAATAATAGTTTTTATGAAGACGTTATATTTTCCATCAATACCATACATTAAGTAGGTTTTATTTGATAATGCTCATAATTCATCATTCTCTATTCATCTCAAAATTGCGGAGATTCATAGAGATGCGAAAGAGTATTTCTAGTGCTGTAAAATAAAAATTGATATTGTAGAGTATATATCTCGATTCTTGGTTTTTCATCAAGTTAATTACATGTGAAATAAGTCTAAGGTAATTGTACAACCATTAACCATACCTGAATGTAAATGAGAAAACATTACCATGTATTTTTAAATTTGACTCCCCAAAACATCTAAATGGAACAAAATTATTTGGGTTATAGTTGAACAACTCATGACATATATGTATTTTATTAATATTATAGAAAATTTATATCTTTATTATATTAATAGTTTGTACATTAAAAAGTTATAATATTTTATGGGGTAAAACTATTAGTCGTATCTCATTGAGATATAAGGATTAACTCAAAATTTTGGAGAAGTCGTTAGCAGGATTTGGATATAGAGTTGAGTTCCTATATAACATAATATCCATAGACAGATGGTAAGTCTAAGAGTACAATTCAAACTATATAATACATGTTAAGAAATTTCTCTATGGAGTTTAAAGGAGGTTGGGATCAACACCATCTTTTGGTTGAATTTTCTTACAATAATAGCTTTCACTCAAGAATTTAGATGTCTCTTTATAAATCCCTCTTAGTTAGGAAGTGCATAACAAAAATTTTTTGGGATGAAGTAGAAAAATATTACCATTGATACTTAATTTAGTAGGGGAAATCTTAGATAAGGATAGATCAATTCAGCGACACATAATTTTAGCTCATTATTGAACAAAATGTTATGGTGATAATCATTAGTGAGATCTAGAGTTCGAAGTCGGTTACAAGGTATTTATAAGAATATATTTGTGGAATAAGGTTATTAAATTTATAAATAAGGTAAATATAAACCCTAGATATATTTTTACCTTAAAAATTATTAATCGCATATGTATAGTAGCTTATAACTTATCACTCACACCAAATCTCTCTCAAGTTCATGATGTGTTCTATGTCTCCCTCCTGAGGATGTACATAACAGATTCTTCACAAGTACTGAACTCAAAGGATATACCAATATAGAAACATTTATCTTATGAGGAACAACTGATTTAGATTTTATATCATATATGTAAAGTGCTACAAAACAAGACCACTCATATGGTCCATGTTTTGTGTCGGAATCATAAAATTGAGGAAGTTTGGTAGAAACCTTAGGATGTAATGAGAAAAACTATCCTCATTTATTTATATAAAAGCGACATAATTTGAAAGGATAAATTATTATATGGGGTAAAATTTAATGCCTTATGATTTTAGGATATATTTATTTATAAATAAAATTAATTTCATTGATAACTTGATTTACACGCAACACTGATTTTAAACAACCCATGACTTGCTATTGAAATATTATCTTGTGAAAGTTATATCTAAGTCGTTGAATTAAGGAGTAAGAATAGAATTAACCACTTATAAAAAATATTTATATATTTTTTATTTAATAATTTTTTTATTAATTATTAGTAAATAAGTATTCTTTTTTCTTAAAATACATTTTATGAATCAAAAATGTGTTTACTTCAAAAATGGGGTTTAATACATTTTGTGAACATATTTCATAATTAATTTTTTAAAATTTTACTAATTTAAATCATTAAAAGGTTATTATTTTTGAAGTAATTATATAAAAATTTCCATAGGGTGATTTTTTGAATTTTTTAAAAAAAGGTGATTCTTGGTTGAATAATGTAAATATAGATTTTTAAAAAGAACGAAGTTTTATGTCCTTGTATTTTTAATGACCAATATTGATTTGGATTGGTTTTAAAATTTAAATAATTAATTTTTTAATAATAATTCAATTTATGCAATTTTTATCAATATTATCCCTCTCTTTGGTATAAAAATACTTTGAGATTTGAAAAGGGATTTTTTAAAAAAACTATTTTTCATCGTGTTTTGAAAGTTTATTTGAAAATTAATTTTATCTAATTATATAAATTTAGTCTTGTAAAATGGATTCCATATTTCTAATCCACATAAGAAATATTATTTAGTATGTTCAACTTAATTTTTGGTCATAATGAATAGTAAAAACTATTATAAATTTTCACCATGGTAAATCGGTAAATTAGGATAAATATGGTTAAAACTAATGTGATAATGCATTAAAATATAACTAAATCAAACCATTACCGTATTTTATGTGTTCATTTAGTCCTTCCTCATTTAATTTTATAATTTATGGATATCTTTATCCATTTCTATTGACAATGACCTATATAATATATTATGTTAAGAAAGATACAAAATGTCAATCTCTTAATTTTAAATTTAGATTATATGTTTAAATAGGGAGAAAAATAAGTTATGAATAAATATTTTATTATTATGTTTATAATAGTGAAATTAATTTCCTGATAGTGATTTATTTATAATTTTTTGTGATCATATAATTATATTAAATGCTAACACAATGATCACACAATGCATGTGCACGTAGTGGAAAAGACAAAGTAAATAATTTTAAAAACATTAAAAATAAATTTTTTTGGATGAATTAAGGTTAAATTTGTTTATTGTTATAATAATGTATTATTTATAGTTAAATTCATTTTATTAGAGTTCAATTTTTATATTTATGTTTTTAAATATGAATTATGTGATTAGTGTTAATATGAGTGTTAATATTTTATGTTTAATTATATTTTATTAAAATATATAAAAATTATAAAAATATTTAAACTGGACAAGTAGTGTTATAAATTGTATAAAATTTTATCCTATGAATATTTATGGGAAATTTTTTAGCTTATAAATTAAATTATATTACATTTATATTGAAAATGTCATTAACATGGTTATGGGTAAAATTGTGTTTCAAAGTTGTGAAATCAAAAGATAATGTTTAAAATACAACTTAAACGTGTAAAAATATTATTGGATTAAGGGATTCATACAATTTCCTATCAGAGATTATAAATTCTGGCCACATTTTGCTACTATCACATTAAAATGAATTTATTATGTTTTATTTTTAAATTAATTCCATGTGTGTCCTTTCCTCCAATTATAAAAGGGCACCCCTTCCCTCTCTTTTTATCCCACCTTGCACTACATAGATAAACCAAAACCTACCCAATTATATTCTAAAATTACATACATATGAATTATATTATATTTTATTATTAAAATACCTTACCAATGGTACTTATGAAAGGGACATAAAGGAGGTCTACTAAAGAAGAAGTAATCATTTTTATGATTATTTCAAATTTTTTATTCTTATACTATCTATAATTATATATTAAACATAATAAATTAATTAATTTAGTATAATAAATATACCTAGAAGTTATTATGATTATGGTACAACCATTCTCAACTTCTTTTCCATCATTTAAAAGGTGAAAATATCTCTTGTGTGTATGTACTTCTCACCATCACCACGTGACGGTTTAACTCTTTTATATCCCCATTTAATTGAATGTTTATAAATATGAATGTAATTAATATATATTATAATTATGAAATAATTATGATTCTATAAGTATAATATATATTTTACCTTCTTACCCTTCTACTCATTAGAAAATTATAACGTCACTCGTGTGTATGTGTGGACTACCACATCAACGAAACGATGTGATCAATTTTTCATGTCCACTACTAATAAATGATTATAAAAATTTAAATAATGAATATATACTATATTTATATAATTATTAACATTATTATGATTATTTAAAATTCTTATAATAAATATAAATTTACTACATACAAGTTCAAAAATAATTATGAGGAAAGTCGAACTTGAGGTAAGAGATTTCTTTTACAATCTCATTTTATTTTGGGATTGTTTAAGATAAATTTTCCTCTTGGAAAATTATATGATCATAATATATTAAAACCAATGTATTTTATTTTACTATATTCATGTTTTTGGTTTACATATTTATTTTCCATTTCGTCTATTTTTTGATAACAAATCAATAATTAAGTTTCATATAAGGGACTTTTTTATAAAAATATTTTTTTAAAGATTTCATTGAAACTATTTTTTTAATATCCATATTTTATTTAAAATATTTCTAGAATATTTTTAGTGTTATTTAGTTATTTATTAAATTTATTTTTACCCATTTTTTACTTTTATTAAATAATGTTAAAATCAACCTTTTTTCTGAACAAGGCGGTTTTTTATAAAAATTGTGACTATAAATCATTTTTTAAAGTACATCACATGGAATTTTTTTTTCCAATGTCAACAATAATATTTATTTTGACTACTGATTTATAAATTTCCATGTATATTTTCAAATAAAATATTTCTTATAATATTATATAAGTTTTATGTTTTAAATAGGTGTATTAAAAAATGATTTTTCCTAAAGAAATGTTCCAGTGATCTTTTAAAAGAATTTTCAACTATAAAAATACCCATTTATGTTTTTGGGGACATTAAATAATGATAACATATTTATTATCTTTTGGGATTGTTTATTAAGATTAAATATTTATGTTTTTTTATTCTTTATTCAATATTGTTAATTGTTGATTTATAAAGAATTTTTAGAATTAGTTATATTGATCATTCAAAATTTAAGAAATGCATAGGATATAAAAGTGATTGGTGGAGCCTAGTTATAGATATATTATTGATGTATTATTCGACATCATGAAAAAATAGTAGGGATTACTATTCAATAGCTATTTTTTACACCTACCCATTTATTAGGAATTGGGTCTTTGTTTAGAGGCCATGACAGTGACATTTATGACATCTTGGTTTTGAGGCCTTGATTATGAATTTCTTGAATTATTCATATCCATTTTAAAGAATTCAGTTTTCATTATACATGAATTTTTATGTTGATAATATCCATGTATTCCCATTAAACTCATGTTGTTGATTTAATGAAATTTGTTTTGATTATCCAATCTTCCATATTTGTTATGCATTCTTTACTTCGGATAGAAACCTCTGTACATAACACTTACTAAGCATATGAGATCACGATTTATTTTTTTCCATTCCCCAAGATAAAGATAGGGATACAAAAAAATATACTAAGGATATAAAAATATTTATTGTGTGATGTTTTTATATTTTCAATGTAATAAAGGATTCAAATTTGTATCTTGTTTTATATGACTATAAAACTAACTGATCCTATGTGGTGAGATTCCTTGTATCTTAAACTAATGTAATAATGTAAAAATTGCATCTAGGTTACTAGAGTCTGGTTGGTACACAATACATCAACTCCATCAACTTTTACAACTCTAAATATGTAAGTAGCATAAAATGGAAAACTATTTAATAAAAGGTGGTGTAAAATGCCTCGTTCAAGTGTTGGGATCATGACTTAGCATTTGTAAAATAATCAGGTAAAAAAAGGTCCTTAAACATAATATACATCTCTTGAAAACTCTTACTACCAAACTAAAGGAAGATACACTATTTTCTATTTATTTCCTTCACCTTCATCGAAACGAACTCCGACCTGAACTCATGTTGGATGTCGGCCAATGATACATTGTTCTCCTTCCACTCCCCAAGATATAATATCCACTAAGGATACACTACTCCCCTCAACTAGATAATGGTTATAGAAAACCAATACTTAGATCATGATTTAATCATGTAGAAAGAAATCTCCCAATACTCTATCCAATGCACTATATATAAATCATAGATGCTATCATAAAATTAGAAGAATATGAAAATAAAAAGTATAAAATGTCCTCAACCATTCTTTATACATCTGATTAAGAGCGAGCCTCTGACAGTCAATGAGGTCAGCTTGCTGAACTTCCCAGAATCAGAAAAAATGATAGAGGGAACCAGCCACTATCTCTACAAGGAAAGGGGTAACACCAAATCAAAAAAATGGAATCATTTAATTAATTAATTAATTTATTCCCAGAAGAACCCTATTCGAAATAGAACACAAGAATGTTTAATGTATGTTACTCTCCATGGTCTCTACCCTAAAAACAATATTACTTTGATCAATAAATAGAGAGATTAAAGGCTTTGAATCTTCTCACGGGGGGACCTAAAATTCTATTTCATAGATGGTCTCCCTTATTATAGTCACATACTATGATCAGATAACATAGTGTTCCTAAAAATGCCTACATTCCTTATTAGTTCCTAATTCCAAACTCCACCATATCTCATAAACAATACCTTTGATACCACTCTTTAAAGACCCTCTCCTCTAGTACTCCACCTAGTATATAAGTGAAGGGAAGGTGTAACCCCCCAAATCCCACCTTCTAAAGGCCTTTGGTTGGAAACTGACATTGAGGTTTTAACATACATAATTATTGGAATTTCCCTCTAATATCCCTAAATTATAACTTAAAACCACTAACCAATCTACCATGATATAAAAAAATAAAAAATTATCATAAAATTAATATCCCATATGGATGAATATAAAAAATATATAAATTTCTCTAAATCAAAACAATACCAAAATAAATATCTCTTGATAAAAACTGGAATGACCCCAGGCCCCGAGATAGTACTCTCAAAACCAATTACCAATGTCTTCACAGAAACATGAAAAATATTTTAAATTTATGTGGGGTTAGAATAACAAGTATACTCAGTTGAATAATATATAAGGACTCTCATGAAAAATTCATATGATCATACAAATTCCCTAGTGAACAATCAATAAAAATAACTAACACCTATATAGGTCAACTAGTTCCCCCATACTCACTAAAGATATCTCGCCAAATAATTAATCCAAGAGTAGTAAAGAAATATATTAAGAATATAGATATGTTGGCCCACTATGAATTTCATTGATGATTTTCCACTATCACCTAATGAGAATACATCCTATGCTATTATCCCTTATATAGCCACTAATGATGAAACAAACTATATATCATGTATCATTGACCCAAAATAACATCAAATCTTGTGGAACCAACTATATATCTCATATCACATAACTATATTTTCATGGTATCATTAACTCATAATAAATCAACCTCATATTATCCCCTTAACTTGAATGAATCCTAACACACATCTCACCAACCACCACTAGTATCCTGAGAAGCTGATGCTAAAGGGATAGTGGGGGAGATTGGGTAATAAAACACATATATCCTCACTATATTGTATATTAGGGGGAAAATTCCCTAGAGTCTCATGGCATTACTAGTTTTATCTGAGTCGAATGGGGTGACTAAAAAAATAATATAATATAAATATATATATATATATATATATAGTAATCTCACTCAAATCCACACCTACGGGTTCACACAAGAAAAGCTACCACAACCACCATAAAGACACTAATGATACCATACCACTATGAACTATTAATAATGTAGAAAAACTAACCAAAAACATCACATAATATTCTATAACATGTGTAAAATTTAATATTATTTAATTAAAAACTTTAGCCATCAATATTTACCAATTGAATTATCAATTTAAATTTTCACCAATGAATTTATTATCAATTACCACATTATTATATAAGATAAAATGATTAAATTAATATCTAACCAATACAAAGAAAAAACCACATCAACCTTCCACATCACAACCATGTCTAGTGAGACAAAAATAATTATGGCCACCAAGACACACACAACTAGATCCAAAAATCCCGACAGAACCAAGGCCACCAGGCCACACACTTCCTTGGACACTAAGCCACAAACATAAATTCAACCATAAAATAAGCATATTCAACTTAAAATTTTGTTTTATTTGGTTTAAATATTTAACCATTTAAAGGGTATTCTTAATTCAAGACAACACTACAAGGTATGATTCTATTACATGTCTATATCATGAAACAAAAACCATAAATATGAAGGAAAAATAGGAACCATTAGTATAGAACACCATTCCATTAATTTTCATAGTAAATTTTATTATCTTTCATTTGAAAATTCATACCATTCTAGAAAAAAAATATAATGATAATATAAAAAATGAAGATAAAAAAGGACAGAAATTGAATCATATACCTCAGAAGAAGAATTCTCATTCACCGTGAAAATGCAAAGTAAGAGAGGAGGAACCATGGGGCCACAACCACACAGTGGATCCTTGAATCTATATTAAACGTAGTGATGCCTCATAAAAAAATAAACCCAATACAATTATAAAATATAGTCAACATAGATGCTATGAAACCTACAAAAAAATAAGGAGTAACATGAATATAAAAAGAAAAAGAAATCATCTAGTACCACTGATATAAAATATTTAAAATACAATGATGAATTCTATATATTAGAGGCCGTTATGGATCAAAAAAATTCCGAGGGGTTGCATAATGCTTGAGAGGAATAAAGGGAGAATGTGGTAAATCAGATGGAGGATGAAATTTATATAGATCCCATGAATCACTGCATTCACAACATGAATGTACGATTCACGCCATGAACCTTATGTAATTCCCATCTACTAATAATGATAGTGCTTGATCCAAAAATACTCATAAGGGTTTTCACATCATGAATAAAACCTTTCACATTGTGAAACCATCATTGACATGACCACAAGAAACTCCACCATAAAAATTAACATCGTGAACAAAGATTCATGATGTGAACTACTCCTAGATAGAAACTCCAGAAACTAGTTCTCCCAAGTCATGAATCCACACTAAAAACATCATTAACACTATCTACTATTGATTCACAACATGAATCACTACCTACAATTTTAGATTCAACACATCCTCATCCCCTTCCTTCATCAACCCCATTACAAGGCCCCAAACGCCCAAAAATTAGAATATAATAGGACATATGGTTGTGGGATGTTATAGAAGAATGGTTGATGGATTAAATACACAAATCCTCAGTTGATGGAGTGACCACAAGATTAATGGGTGATCTATTTTAAAATTCCATGGTCAATTCAAGGTACCACATTACTACTGATAAATCAACCATATGATATGAATTTTGAGATAGCATATGTACAATACATGGTTGAATTTATCAAGCTACTGTAAGAAATGAGATGAAGTGACCCCATATTTCTACCATGATCTATCATGAGTCTCATATGATAGATAGAGGTACTTCATTAGGAATGAGTTTCTATGTGTCTGAATATCAACTATAAGTGGTTCATATAAAACCTAGTGAATCTTGAGAAAATGGATCATCAAATTGTGACCATTATGAGAAATATGAAGTTCATTTGTGAGTTTAAAATTATAATGTATGGATGAAAAATAATTTCCATTCATGAAAATCAATTTCATGAATAAAAAAAATTCATGGTATCTTATCTGTTATAGAAGTCACTTATTAGTTAACCTAACAAGTAACTTGAGTCATGTTTTCATGAAACAAAAATATTCATAACATAACATTTAATAATGAATCAATATGTATGGCTCATGAAATATTTATGAAATATATATGAGTATAAATAGTTTTTTATATACTATAGGAAAATAAAGGAGAATGAATGAGGGATTATGAAAAGTTCAAATGAGGAATTATTATATGGTATTAAATATGAAATAATACCCATGATTATAACGAATAATTATGGATTAAATGCAATGATGTATATGTATGGAGCCTTTACTGAATAATGTCACAATACATGTAGCATGATTCACGAAGTGTTTAATATAGGGGATTATTGTGGTTATTTATTTACTATGTGAATAAGGATAAGAATACCCTATCATTTCATGTATTTAATAAAGGAGTTATAATCCAAGATCCACTGATTGAATTAAAATAAACAAAAAAAATTTTGTATATATTGATGGTATGAAGAAGAAATCCTGGCTGACATGATCCAAATAATATAATATTTAAATTAAAATATTTATATATGTTTTATTATAGTTTATTATCTTTTTGATAACTATATATATAGGTGAATTATATATTACTTGCAGGTAATAAAAGAAAAGTTTTGAAGGCCTTAGAATATTTATTTAAAGAACTCTCCCTGAACATTGTGATGATTCCTATAGAAATAAAACATCTATATTGAGCTGATATAAGAAAGAGGAGATCCTAGATTACTCAAGATATAGAGAAGACTTTTTTGACCAACTTTCCCATTGATGTTCTTGATGATTATACCCAAACAGAACTATTTATTAATCATTCTTATGGAGGAAGATAATTTAAAAATTATTTTAGATGAAACATGGATCTTATTAAAGACTTTTCATCATTGGATAAAAATTAATGATGTCTGTGGCTGGGTTCTAGAACCTATTTCTGAAGAAATATTATTAGGGTGTATAACCAACTATTATTGTTGTGAGATTAGGGCTTATAACTAGTTCCTATTGTATCCAATTATATATTTTATAGAGAATGTAAATTGGGATATTTAAATTGTATAGAAAGAATTATACATTTTTTTCATCCTTTAAAATATCTTATGTTCTGTTATTTATTATTATTACTACACACTAAGTGATACTGGGAGAAAATATTGATTAGTTTGAGAATTATAATAGGCTCAAGAGGTTAAATTCAAAAGGGATAGAATTCACAAAACAAGAACACCAATTTATCCCCCACCTCTCAGTGGTAAACTGATAATTAAAATCATTACATTATATAATAAAATAATTATGTTTGTTTTATAATATTTTCATGGTATGATTGATGAAAAATACATAAAATAAAAATTATCGAACGAAAATTTTATTGACAAAGATGTTAGAGATTTTAATATTGGAAAAAAAGTAAATCCATATTTGAAAGAACCTATTTTGGGGGAGAATCACCCTCTTCAATAATATTGGGAAAAAATAAAGACTATACTGTATATAGAGTAATTAGAGATGGTGAATATAGAGTTCAAAACCGAAATTTAGTAATTTTTGTATCTCAATTATTTTATATTTGATTTTGTTTCAAAGGTTATTTTTGAATCATTGAGTTATTCTAATTGAATATTATTTTTTTTAAAAAAACTAAATCATTTTTTGAAAAATAATGTTTTTAATTTGGTTAAAAAAATTAAAACCAACATTTTATTAGAACAGAATAGATGTTTAGAAATAAACACCATGAATCTGAAAAAAAATTAAAAAATTAAGCCATATTTATTGCTCAATGTTATTGATAGGAAGAAGGTATAGATTATGACGAGTCTTTTGAACATGTTTCTACAATAGATGACATTATAATATAGTTATCTTTTTATTCCCATTATGGATTTAAACATTTTCAAATGGATGGTAAAACACTTTTTAAAATGTTATGCTTAAAAAAGGATATATATAATATTTCCCCAGGTTTTCAAAATTGAATGAAACTTGAACATGTTTTAAATCATTATAAATCTATTTATAGAATTAAAAAAGACCCGAGAACATGGTATGAATTTTTTTCTTAATTTTTTTGAAAAATTGTTTTAAAAAATAAATAGTTCATTATAAAATATTTATTAAGAATAAATCAAAAACATATTTTTATTATTAATATTTATATTTATGATAACATCATTGGATTTTCAAGTGAATATTTTCATAATTAATTTTCAAATTTAATGAAATGTAAATTCCACATGATAAATATGGGGTAAATCATGATCATTTTTAGGGTTTTATGTATTTTTAAGGAATGAATAATAATTCATAATAAATGTAGATATTCCATATAATTTGTTTGAATTATTCGAACTTGTTTCTAAAAATATTTCAAAATAACTATGAGTACATATTGAAAATTGGATTATGATAAATTTAGAAAATATAACAATAATTAAAATTATATATTAATTAGCGTTAGTTTATTGTATTTAATAGATTATTGACCATATTGGTTTTTTGGTGTTTTCGAATGTAAAATATTCCCACCCAAATCTAAAGACAATCACTTGAAATTTGTTAAAATAATCATTAAATATGTTTATAGATCAATAATTAATTAATTATTTTTTCCTTATTGAAATTGTTTTCATTTGAAAATATTTTTGATATCTAATTTTATTGTATAAAAAATTTACTAATAATTAATAGGGGAATGTGTCACTTTTTAGGAAAAAAATTTGTTTCTTATAGTTCAAAGATACAACATTATTTTTCTTTATCTATAGTTAAATGAGAATATGTTTCTATTGAAGGATATCATTATTATTCATTATGTATTAAGAGAACGTTGATGAATTTTCATGTTTATTTTGATATGTTTACTATTTTATTTGATAATTTATTCATTTTGGTTACTTCTAAGAACCATTTACAATAATCTAAAACAAGTCACATTGATGAAAGATATTATATTATGAGATATTATTTGAAAAATGGTGGAATATGTTTTGAATATGTTTCTATTTATAATAAATTAATTTTTTTTACAAAACCTTTGGATTTTACAATTTTTAATAAAATTAAGTTTGAATTTGTTATTATGGAAGTATAATTTAATTATAATTTAGTAGGGGGGGTTATTAATTTGTTTCCTTGTTCCAAATCATTTTCATGAAGAATTTTTTTATGGAAAACATGTCTCCATTCAGACTCCACGATCCTTCTGGATGGATAAAATAGTTTTATAATCAAAATAACACTAACTTTAAAATTTATTAGTATTTAATTCATCATTTCTATGAAATGACTCTAGTTTTATATTTTTCATGTTTATATTTTTTGGATAGTAATCATGTAAAAGTTGTTATATATTCTGGTTTTATGGCATGTGCATTCACTGTTTTTTTAATCTATACATTATATATCATATTAATTTTACTTAAATAACTTAACCTATTTTAATGATCCTTGTAGATTTCAATGTTTATTTCAGAGGGAGATTCTAAATTATAAATATAATTATTTTTAAGTATTCTTGTACTGTTTTTTTATCAATGAGTAAGAAAAACCAATTAAAAGGGTGATTAAAACATTCTTATCACTTTATATTCGGTTGTAATTTATATTTAGTGTAAACAAATTTATGGGGATATATCTTGTTTAAAAATGCTTAAAAATTATCAAATATTTTGAACAACTTAATTTCTACATGGTCATGAAAAAATGTCTTTAAATAATTTTATAACATTGAAAATGGAAGTTAATTATAATTAAGGGGGAGGAATTTTTCATAGAAATTTTTTTATTTTCATATTTCTTTTAAATAACAAATGGATCATTAAACATTTCTTGTAATATTTTTGTTTAATTATAAAATGTGATGTTTTTAATTATATTATTTTATGTTTGGTTTTGTATTTACCAAAATTTGGGAGATTATTAAGTGGATTCATTCCACATTTTTTCTTTTGATAGTTAAAAGATTCCCATTTTATTGTCTCAAAAATGTGTTTTGAAATGAAATATATAGTACATTCCTCTATCTAATCTTAAACTTCTTATAGAAGAAAATATTAATGTTTATTTTTTTGAATGTTTATTCTTATTCTAAATAAATGTATTATTATATTTTTATAAAAGCTTCATGTTTTTATTATTTTTTATGAATGTATTTTTGATGAAAATCCACATCTGCATATGTTAAGTAATGATTCATATGTAGAAGGTTTATAAAAAATAAACACACTCAAAATAGAAGATACATTGACGTTAAATGACTCACACAAATCCTACCTTATTGAAAAAACATTAAGTGTCAAATAAATCATATAGAAAACCACATGTCTCAAATAATGATAGAAAATATAACTCATATAAAAGTCTAAATCCCTCATATTCATGTACAAATGACTCATACATAAGAGAAATGACTCATATATTAGACAAAAGGCTTATACACAAGACCAAATACACATATGTAGGACAAAATGATTCATACATTAAACAAAATGACTCACACACAGATTGAATTATATGGAAGAATTGCATAGTAAAAATATTTATTCTTATAGAATTTTAGTAATTGGTGGGTGAATTTATTATTGTAATTTTTTTCATTTATTAATTCATTGAATTATTATTATTATTTATTTTAGTTATGGTAATACATTTGATATGCGTTTATAATTTTTTTTTCATATTTACAATGATGTAGGATATATCTTCATAGAGATTAATTAATATTTTATTGCACATTAGATAGAGAAAACACATGAATAATTATTTTGGAAATCATTATCAATCAACTCATAGGTTATTCATTAACTTAACATGCATGACAATAGATTCAGTAAAAGTAAAACTATAATGGTTATTATTTTTAAGGTTTAAATTCATAAACAAACTCTATAAATAATAATTTAAAAGAAATAGTGCTAGACACATAAAATAACATAAAGTATTATACATTTAAAATTTTATTATTTTATATTTATATCCTTTTATAAGGATCTTAATTATGGAATTCCACACGAATAAGGAGATCAAATCTACCTTTTATTAAAAATTTGATATTTCACTATAAAAACTAGTTTGTATGGTGATTTATTCTTCACATATTTTTTTGTGTGTTCTATGGTTGGTTTATGGTTTTTCATTCCAAAGGAATGTTGAGTTATATTACCCCCCATAAAATTTTTTATTGTTCATGAATTATTTTCGTAAAAGATAGGGGTTTTCCGTTATGCCTTAGTCCGAACAAAGTCAGGGTTGGTTCTTCCTCCACTTAAAGAGGAAGGTTCTTGGTTGTGCCACCAAGTTTGGAAAATGTAGGATATGGGGTATTCCTATAGATTGAAAATGGTAGTTGTTAAGGGATGTGATTCCCCTTTGAAATTCAGGTCAGTTTATTATGGGAATCATACTCCCATATTGAGAGTTCTAATAGTATACATAGGATCAGTGGTATCCTTTATATATTGAGTGGACATGGCCCCTGAGGTAGCTTCCACCACTGGATATTAGTGGAATCCTTTATATATTGAGTGTACATGGCTGACAGTGTTTACCATTTTTATGGAGGCGGGTCATATCATAGGTGACCATGCAATCATGGTGGTGATTGATACCACCATATGAGAGCATGAATCATTCTATATATGTGATATATATTGGTTATAATGATTAAATCTTGGTAAAGGATGAGTGTCTTCATGCCTTGGGTTTCATCAAGTTATTGAGGTCACAATTGGTAAAAGGTTTATATGAACATAGGTCTTAGGATATATTTTGTGGACATGTCATTGTATTATTATGGTTTACTCGGGATGTTTATTTTTTTACAGCTCTGTGTGTGATGTTGTGTGACAAAAAATTGTTTAGAAGGTCATGGGAGCACTACATATGAAAAATTTTGTATGCTTCATTAAATTATAGAACTAAATGAATTTAGTAAAGGATCACTCATGGATAATTGAGAACATGTAGAGAAAGTTGAGTGGTCTGCTTTAGATTATATTTAATTCAATCATTATAAACATTTATTTGTATGGGTATTATTTAGGGACACCACTAGTGATGAACTACAAAGTTAATATTCACAACCATAAAGGGAAATCTGATACAGGTATATGATTAATGGTTTATTTCATAGGTAAGGTTAATGTCTCATCATCTATATCATAGTAGATATAGAGGTGTAGATGGTGCATGGGCTAGATGTAGTGGTATTTCTAATGGTCTAGGATTCCCCTCGATATTGAACTTGTATTTTATTTTGGTCAATTTGTGCATGTACTTATGTGATGAACCTATGGGTGATCAGTTTTATTTTTATATATATAACTAGATATTATAGATTTTTTATTTTCTTATTGTATTTTTGTGTTTCTTTTTTTTGTTCTTAATAATTATTTATTTTTTTGTGGTATTATTTCTATTATTTATCTATAGTTAGTATAATGTCCCCATTAAAAACAATCATAACATCATTGGTATTCAGAAACCCTTAAATAAAAGGAGCCATTCCTGAGGTCATGTGGTTCTCTAATTTAGTTATTATAGAGTGAGTCAGTTTAGGTTGTTAGAAAGTTCTATTAGATTAGGTTGTAACAAAATTATACTTAGTGGGAGATTTTTGAAAATTAGGATGTTGTAGATGGAGGTTGAAGAATTTTTTAGAACATGGTATGAATTGTTCAATGTTCCTACACAACATAAGTATGGATTAAATTCCAATTTATTAGGGAAAATGGAATTCTTATTTTGTTCTACATCATTACATTTCATTTATTTGATTTTGAATAATTTTTATTTAATTTTGTGGATTTTTCTTCGAGACCCTTATACTTTAGGGATAAGAGGTGGTACTGTTGAATCATATTAGATATCTTGGTCTCACATGAAATGTGTGAGAATAATTGTGATTTCTATTTTGGTTCTTGAATGCAAAGAGGTAAGACTATTTAAAGTGTCTTTAATAACATATATGTCACTTTCCCATATAGTTTCTTTTTTTGGAATTCAATTAGGAAGATTATATTTATATTATTATTTATAGGCACATATCACATGTGAATGGTGCCTCTGGTTTCTAACCTTGAAATAGTAATTTTAACACCCTAAGATTTTAATTTATCTGATTTCCATTAAAACCTAAAGTGTTCGTTAACTATGTTCACATGCAACACCACACCATAATGAACTGAATAATAGAATATAAATTTTAAAATGTAGCCATAGATTTGGTGGGTAAAAATAGAGAAAACAAAATTATTAAATATGTGTATAAATAAAATTAAATAACATAATCAATTCTAAGGAGTTGACAAAAATTCAATTTTGTTTCCAAATAACTAATAAGCTTGATTTATGCTTCAAAATGTAACCCTTTTAAAATTGTATTTTATGTGCCATATTTTAAAATACTAAATTTATTATCGATAAAGGATTTTATTTTAAGGAATAATATTTTAACAAAAATATTTATTAGAAAAAAATATCAAATAACAATAAGAATAGTTAAGATTAAAAAAGTTATATTCCTATGAAAATAGTTTTCATTATATATTCATGTTTTTATTTAAAAATTAAATAAAAATATTTATTATTTTAATATGAAAAAATTGAATTATTTTATTTAATTTTAAATAAAAATATTATATTAATATGGATTTATGATATTTTTATGAAGTATTTTATATTTAGATGAATATTGAAAATAGTTTTTTTACCAAAATATTAAATATTACGACATTATAATTATATAAAAAAGTTCTAGAAGTTTATAAAAATTTTAATTGATAAAATATGTATTTTAGAGGTAAAAATATTTTCATAAAATACAATTACTAATTTATAATCCCTATTTTTAACATTTTATGAAATAAAGTATTAATTTTCCATAAAAACAATTATTAGTATTTTATTTTGAACAATATTATTTTGATGAAATTTGGTTTTTCATTGAGTTTAAATCAAAATAAAATTTATTTGTTATATATTAAATAAAATAATATCAGGAATATTAAATAATTTGAAAATTTTATCTAACAAAGATATCTGGAGCTTAAAATACACTTTTTCAAAAAATGGGTTTTTACATGCTTTATGCACTGACTATAAAATTGTTTTTTATTACAAATTTACTTTTATATTAAAAATTTTATTTTATTTTTTAAAGTAGTAAATATTAATTAGTTATTAATTTTCAGTTTTTATGAATTTAAAATAATTTACCTAGGTAAGAACTAGTTACCATGATAGATCCAAATATGGTAAAAGTGAAAATTATAATATTAAAAGACAAAAAACACGTTTAAAACATTTTTAAAAATAAATTTTGATGGATTATTGACCTTCTATCTACACATACGCTATTACTATACATTTTTTTATTCTTGATAGGTAGAACATGTAGTCCCTTTATATTATGTTGAGATATTTACAAAAAATATAATTCTAACCAATTATAAAATGGGTCTCTCACCACCCCTTCAAGACCACCCTAAAAAATATATTTTCTCTCAAACTTATACTATATTTCCTCAAAAAATATTCCAATTCCTTTTAATTGGGCCTTTATTCATAAAATATTAGCCTAAGATCTCCATTTCTAAAGATTCTTACAAGGGAAAGAACATGTCCTCATCGTGAGTGTTTTTTCCCAAAAGTATTTTCTTTTGTTTTTTAATTTCCAGAATATAAATTCAAAATTAACATATGATGAAATAAATATTTTTTATACTAAATTTTATTATTCTATGGGAAAAAATATTATACACTTTTCCCATTTTCTATTAAGAAAAATGAAGTCATCACCAATAATTGGGTGGAATGCTTCCTCCACCAAGAGACAATTTACATTTTTCACCACTAACTCGACTTGATTATTATAGGGGATAATATTAAGAAACAGATTTTAAATATATAATATAATAATTATAATTAATATAAAAAAATATAACCCAACTTATTTACCCCAATATTTGATTAATAAAAATGTTAACCATGCGTTGTGTAGACGACCACCTCCACGAAGTTATGTATCTCATTTATCAGATATGTTATTTATTATTTTTAAAAATTTATTAAAATATGATTAAAAAAATTAAATTAATCTAAAAAGCATAATTATGATTTTATAAAAATGATATTATGCCAAAATAAAAAACCTTAATAATCATAATCATCCCTTAACTTTGTTGTGTTCATGTTTGTGTCTGTCTAACCACTGACTTGAATAATTCTACAAAATAATATAATTGATTAATATGAGAACTTAATTAATTATAATATATGATATAAATAATAAAATAAAATTTTAATTGTTTTTAGTAATGGAAACAAAATTTTGAACTCATTAATTAATAGACACATGTGTGTTCAAATAATATCCCTGAAATATGCTCATCATCGATTTCATCTTTAAGGATCATAAAAAACTTCCATATAATAAAATTATAACAAGATAAATAATTATAAACTATAGATTTAAATAAATTTGAATGTTTATTAATTATAATATTTATGATAGGAATGGAAAACAACACATCTATTACGAAACTAGTTTGAAACGATCAAGATTACTTCGGATCGATATCAAAAATAGATAATAACTAACTAATATAAATGTAAAAAATAATTATAAATGAAGATTATAAAATTTCATAGATATTAATAAGGTTCTTAAAAATATTAGTATGATGGTTTATGTTTTTTTTAAATGAGCTTAGCTACATGTACATAGTGAATTAGGACCAAGGTAATGGTTTGTTCTAACTCAATTTTCTACCATTAAGTTAGAATTTTTCATATAGAGATCTATTGTTCCATGATTAATTTATTATAACATATTAATAAAATTTATGTTATTTATTTATCCATTTATTAGTGTTTAAAATATTTCCTCATAACCTCACTATCAATTAGCAATTACCTTAAAGAATATGTTTTTTAAAAGGGGTTTCTTATCCCAATTTTCTCTTAGTGAGGAATAATTGTTTTTATACACGATGTTTTATTTTTTATGGTGTATCTATTACCCCTTTAATAATTTTTTATCATGATACCATCATTATTCATGTTATTTAATTTTTTATTTTAAATTATATCCTTCAAGGGGCTTTGATTCATAATTTACTAATATCATAAGGGTTTCTTGTCCCAAATGTTTTCCTATTTGAGAAATATTACATATTATACTCAATGTTTTGATTGTAATGGTTTATATAATTCCCATTTTATATGTTTTATAATGAACATAACATTATTCATTATATTTAATGTCTAATTTGAAATTATATTCCTTAAGGGGTTTGATTCAAAAGTTTCTAAAGTCATAATAGTTATTTGCATCTATTTTCAATTCCATGAGTCACGTTTTATATTACATTCCATATTTTATTATATATTGTGTACTTTCTGCCCTATTTCCTAAAATTATAACTAATATCTTTCGTTTCATTAAATTTTAATTTCATGGTATCCCTCTCATGTTCTTTTGACTATTAAGTTAGCGTTATCGCAAGGGTTTTGGCATCCCCATTTTTCTTCATTGAGATATGATTTGTATTCACCAATTGTTTCCCATTTTTGGTGCATATATTGGTCATGGATTACCTTCTATGTCTTCTAATACTATTTTATTCTTTGGTATTATACCATATGAAATCTATCACTTTCTTTTTATATCCAAATCATTCTCTCTTATACGCATAATATTTTTCAAATTCCTTTCCTATGTGAACCCTCAATATTTCCATCATTTGACTGAAGAGTGGTCTCCAGGATTCCATATGTCAATTTATTGGGGAAATTATTAAATTAAATGTATACCCAATTCTCTATAAATTCTTATTTTGAGGCATTCATATACAGAAATATATCAAAATTATTGATTATAGAAGTATTAAAAGTCGATATACTTGTTATTCAACTGTGAATGATTACCGATAACTAAGGGATGATGGTTTTATTTTTTATAGTTTGTTAATTCATTTATATAATGACTCTATTTGACTTAATTTGGGATTTGTGGGGCCCAAAATATCCCTCTGATGGATCAATAGGTCTCACGAGAAAAACATTATTGTGTATTTTGGTGTATGCCTACCTAAAAAAAGATATTTCATAGACATAAGGACTTGATGGTATGATCATGATGTCAAAGTTCATGAATTTTTTTTGGTCCTAGAATTAGCTATCCAATGTTATAAATTTCATCTCTAAAAAACCAGTTGTTTTTCTAATGGGATCATTTCATTTTTATTATTAACCATAAAGACATTTTGATTTATCTTCCATTATATTATGGAATTATTTTTATAAATCTATTATGGGAATATTATTTATTCTCATCTTAAGCATAGTTATGATCTTTGACTATGTAACATCCCATCCTAGGTGCCACACATCACTTCCTCAAGATGGACCGCTATATGACTTCAATAGTGACTCCCTATATGCTAGAGGCTTCTGACTTGTAGTGTGGGCTAATATCAATCAAGGGTAGACTATATCATCTTTAACAGACTAATAAACCAATGGAAATAAATAAAAAATATTCAAATTATATATCCATAAAAAGAATAATAGAAATATTACAAGATGACAAAAACATGAAATAAAATATCAAAACTAAACAATAGATAATCCCTGCCAATGTACACACTACGTTTTATTATAAATAAACCAAAATAAATAAATTCACTGACAACTAAAAACTGGGTCTAGAATTATGTTTAGTCCCCCATCCATTATCCATCACATATCATCTATCTAACGTAAGTACCATTCCCCTAACATGTCGTAGAACTATGGAATCTATTCGGGTACCGATCTGGAAACCCGAGCAGGATATGAGTAAAACTCAGTAAGCAATCACCAATGGTTTTTAAAACAATATCCACTAAATAATAATGTTTTTATTTGTATAAAAAATTAGTACCATGTATGTTATAATGTTATCACATTATCAATTGTTCTTTATTTAAACACATAAACTATCAGATTCCTAAGGACACTCAAACTCTCAATACATTCTTCAGCCCATGCCAAATACTAAACTAACCCAAAGGGATATCATATATTTGAATTAAATAATTAACATTCATGAACTCAATTAATATTTTAATTTCAATGTTACCATTCATCATCTCAATTCATATATGATTTCTATTATTACCAATCATCATTTCAATTCACATATAAATTCCATTATTACCATTCATTAATTTATTTCATATATGGAATCATTTTTTACCATCCATATTTTCAATTCATATATGGATTCCATTGTTACTAATAATCATTTAATTTCAAATATGAATTCTATTTTTACCATTTATCATTTCAATTAATATATGAATCCCATTGTTAACATTCATATGCTCAATTCACATAAATCAAAATATATCAAGATCACATATATCATAATATAATATTATCACATGAATCACATAATTCCACTAATTAATTCAAAAATTAATTAAATCATCAATTCCATTAATTAATTCGATAATTAATTAATCACATCAAGTCCATTAATTAGATCAACAACTAACTTATCACTTCAATTCCATTAATTAATTAAAAAATTAATTAACCCAATTTCACATACTCAATATCCCTATAATTAATTAAAAAATTAATTATTCCAAATCCATAATCCCATTATCCCTATAATTTATTCAACAATTAATTATTCTAATTCAGAATTAGAATATTCCCATAATAACTCCAACAACGAATTATTCCAATTCATGAAACTCAATTTCTTATCAACCAACAACAATTATATAATTACACACACATAATTGAAATCAGGGCTTTGGGATTGGAATAATATACCACATACATATATTTCTGATGAGAAATCATCCAATGGAAATACCAAATTTGAAATAGAACGATAAAAAATGTGAAGAATAATAGCACATAGATCCAAAAACTAGATCCAAGATCAAACAAAAAAGATCAAACAATCCTAGATATAGATCTAGAAAAAAAAGATAAACTTATCTCTTTTATCCAGGAGAGGAGTAGAAGATAGAGATAAAGTGATCAAAATTGGTAGGAAGAACATTCCTAAGGAGGTATAGATATTCAATATACCTTTATATTAACCGATAACACTGGTCAAGATGGATTCAAATAAATCTAGGAACCTCAACAAATGAGATGATTTTATTAAGGACGAGGTTGGGTTAACATTGCGGTTCAAGTATTTTTAAAATTAATTTTTGGGTTAATTAAAATCCCAAGCATGGTATTTTGGGATGTGGTGCACGGTTTTCCAAAACATGCATCTTAACCATGAACCTATTATGGGTGGAATTTTGTCTCATAATAGGTTGAACGGTTTGAGAAATCATGCATCATCCATATGATTCCCCTCTGTTTGGGGTCACTAAATTTTCTTGGCTGGGGTGCATAGTTGGGGAAAACTGTGCGACAACCATGCACTACCTCTCACACTTTAGAATTTATCAAATTTCACCGAGAAATCCCTAAGAAATAACCTAAACAAAATGTACCCCAAACAGAGAATATGAGTACATATAATGATCCCAAGTCATCTCTATAAAGATTCAGGATCTTACAATCTCTGTAGTTTATAATAGATCATCACCGAGCTATAGTCCAATGAATCTCTAAATTTCTGATTAAAAAAGATCAGGCCATGGAGCCCTCATATCTACCTATGTCTGACATGTTTCCTCTGGAACATGACCATGTTTCTAAAATATGTGAACTATCAGCATAGTCTTTCACCATAGAACATTCACACTATGATCCAAAACACGTATTAGATGCTCTTCAAAAGACACATATAAATTAACATCAACATCACCCACATTTATCACATGATAACTGTTGGGGTGATATATTAAAAGTTACGACACATGAAGAAAATAATTTATAGTACTATATCTATGTGGAAGGGCCAATCATTATGCCACCAGCCCGATTCTCTCCACAACCTCAAGCGGTCCAATGAACCTAGGTGGAAGCTTGACCTGCCTCTATATCCTCTTGTGAAAATATCTTGGTGACAGTTGAAGGAATACATGATCACCCTATGAAAACTATAGGGGTTGTTAATGTCTATCAGCATATGACTTCTATATACACTGATCCATATCCATATGATTCCAAATCAGCTTAATCTGCTCCAACATATCATAGATGAAGCTTAATCCAAACAAATATGAATCATCCACCTATATCCAACATAGAGATGATTTTCATGTCCAACCATGAAGAGGATTTTCTATTACCATTTGGATATTTTCCCGATTACTTTTTTATATGTGAACTCCACAAGTGCGAGGTGCTTTTCCCAAGAACCACTGAAATCTTAAACCGATAATTGAAACATATCTTCAAGAACATATATAGTACGTTCCAACTTCTCATCTTGCTATGGGTAAAATTCCATACCCAATAAATCATATGTACCAACCATCTTTTGAAATCCCTTTTTGAACAACAAATTAAATTGTGAATCATGGTCTAAAATAATAGTCCATGGAACCCCATGTGGACAAACTATTTCTATAATATACATGTCTCTCAATTGCTCCACTAAGAATGTATCCCATATAGGAAAGAAATTCACTACTTTAGTTAGTAAGTCTACAACCACCCATATAGATCCATTATTCCAAGGTTTCTTCATGAGACCCAACACAAAATCCTTCGTAATGTCAACCCACTTCAATTCCATAATTTTGAATGGATGTAGTAAACCTACCGATCAATAATGCTCAACCATAATCTACTAACAGTTGTTGCATCATGTCACCAACGTTAATATATCATTTTCCATGAATAGATTAAAAAAATCATTTCATAGGTAACAATACATTTTGGTTACCCCGGGATGAACCACCTAGTTTGGGGTATGGAATAACTACATCAACTATTACTACATGCTTATAGGCACAACTACCTAATTCCGAACATAGATGACATCATCCTCATTTATGGTTCATCTTTAAGGTGTATCCCTGCCTTATAGGATTTAACTTAAGGAAAAAAAATATAGATCATCATACTGAATATCCCTGATTAATCTCAAATGTGTAGACTCTATTGATACTGATATGAGAGTAATTTGATCCTAACACTTTTGAACCACAAATTGCATCTCAGATAGCAAGGTCATTATCTCCCACTCAGCACCAGACTCATGAACTATCTGAGTATGAGTTTTCATTCTCAATACGTTGATAACAATGTTTCCCTTTCTGGTCATATATGATAACTAAAAATAAAATGAATATATATAATCAACCCACATGTACTTTTGGGGATTCAAATAAAACTTTGAATGATATAATTCAAAATCATATGATCCATATATACAATTAACATTTTTCTAAATTGATAATTCCCCAAACACTTCAAAGAATAAACCACTATATCTATCTTGAGGTCATGTGTAGCGTAGTTCCATTCATGTGGCCTCAAAAAACAAGACCGATACCCCACACTCAATCTCCCTACATCAATAAGGCTCTAAGTGCAACCCTAGAAGCATCACAAAACACAATATACTCATCACTTAGATTAGGTAGGATAATGATTGGTGCCGATGATAAATGCTCATTTAGCCCTTGAAATTCATTAGAACATGATTTTGACCATTTAGACATAATATTTTATTTCCAAGTCCTGTATGTGGTCCTTCCAAATGGGAAATGTCATACATTAATCGTTGATAATATTTTGATAACCCCATAAAGTTATATTTATTAAAAGTGTTCTTAGTTTTCTCTTAAGAAACAACTACATGAACTTTCAATGGGTCAACTGAAACACCTTTGAGAAAAATTGACCCAATATGTGTATATCATGAATCCAAAATTGACACTTATATAGCTTGGCATGGAGTCAATTCTCTCTTAGTGTAATCAGGACGATGTCATGATATTGGGAACGATAATCAAGTGTATTGGATTACACTAATATTTAAACTAGAAACCCAACCAAAAATTGATTTAGGTATAGATTTAGGATTCTGTCCATAAAATTCATAAACACCACTGGTGTATTCGTCAACCCAAAATACATTACAACAAGATCGTATAGTCCATACATGTATCTGAATGAATTACTCAGTATATTAGACGGTCGAACTATCAACTGATGATAACCTGATCTCAAGTAAATCATTGAGAAGACACAGGTTCCCATCAAATGTTCAAATAGATTTTTGATACAAAAGAGAGGATACCGGTTCTTTAAAGTCATTCAGAGCAAGTTCCATAAATCGATACACAAGAACAATGTTTCACCATCCTTATTTGAAAACAAGACTTGAGAAATCCAAAGTGACGTACTCTGTTGGATAGATCCATTATCCTCCAACTGCTCTAACTGAGTCTTGAGGTCTTAAAGCTCTGTTAGTACCATTCTGTGTAGTGGAATAAAAACTGGGTCAGGCCCCAACATGAGATTAATAATAAATTCCACATCTCTCTCATGTGGAATCAATGAGAAGTATCCAAGAAACACATCATTAAAAATTTCAACTATCAGTGGAAATAAATCATTATTTAAACCCTTATCATCTAGTAATATACTAGAAACCTAGGTGGTTAGCTCCACCAGTTTCTAATGAACTGCAACTTTAGGGCCTACATTAATATCCCACTCTCCACGGTGAATATAGTCATCACCCTCAAGAGAGGTAAAGGAAAATATCATCCAATAAAAATCTATGTCACGTTGGTATGATACTAACCAATCCATACCCATAGAAAACTATACTCCCATAGAAAACTATACTCCCCATCCTCGAGAGAATATCCCTTGCATAAGATGATTCCACTAGACTATACTCTAAATGGTTTATCTCTCATTAGTATCCCACTCATGACCACCACCTCTAGAATCATAACATTAAAAAGTTGTGTAAAAATAAAATAATGAGAAGCCCCAACATCAAATAAGGAACAAGCTACTTTAAAATCTATAAGAATAATATCTCAAACCAGAGATGGTCCATCCTTGATATCCACAAGTGTGAGCTGAATATAATGTAATTATCATTCCCCACTTATTTGTGATGTAGTATGAGTCCCTAGAGCTGCACCAATTTTATGATACATGCACTATTTCCCATAAATACCCCATCTCGTTCCTCTACCAACACATCTAGTAGAACTCTAGCTTCTAGAGTGATATAGTGCATAAGATCCCATTCATGAACTCTAGTTTGGTCTAGCTTCTCCATCACTACCGCTCTATCATGAGTTCTTACAAAACATTCATAGGTTTCCCATCCCACCTCTTGATCGAAACACTATAGGTGGTTGCATATAATGTCTCGAATGTTGGTCCAACCAACCACACTGGTGGGAAAGAACATAGGTAAGATCCTTAGTAACTTATCCCCCCTAGCCACTCTTCCTACTATCCACTATCTAACATTATTTTACGTATTCTTTATGTTACCAGAATACATAACTCATAATCATCTAACAATAACCAACTGTCCTTCATTTGAATCCTTATTTAGTTTGACATAATATTTGAGATCATGATCTAACATCTCCTCGAAAATCATTAATCGAAATAAGTAATCTTGGGACTTAGTCTCACATTTAATTATGTCCATTAAATGCCTCACTGTTGCTATAAAAACCCCTAACAAAGCTATATAAATCCTCTAAAATCTATAAGGAGTCCATAATATTCCATCGGAAACATACTACCCCATGTCAACTTTATGAACTTGACTTATCTCTCCTTCTTAAGTGTCTTTGGAAAAAAGGGATCCAAGAACTTCCCCAAGAAGTCCTTCCGTAATATACCACCAGTTACTTCAGTCCGGGCATAAAGGTCCCACAAGAACATTGTTGATACTCATATTATATAAGCATCCAACATAAACCTCATCTCAGAAGGAGACTTAAAATCTTCATGTATCATATGGATAGACTCAATCCATATGTCTTCTGCCTGAGGTCCACCCTTTCCGATAAAAGGCGGAGAGTGATGTAACAAAAACTCTAGTGTAATGTATAACATACTCTTCCCCACACGATCCAGGTCTCTCTCTATAAACTTCATGATGTGAGTAAATTTCTCCCAAAACATCTCTCTTACTTCCTCACTCAATACTATCATTGCCTTAGGTTCTACTTCTTGTGGAGCATCTCAACCTATAATATCTTGTCATTATATCAAAAACCGTCATCATGGATTCATATTTATAAAATTGAAAACAAATATATAATGAAAAATATCACCACTATATTATGTTTATGAAAGTTGGAAACAAAATAATGCACAAAAATACTTTTCCCTTAACACTTGAATGTGATTAAAACCAAGGTTTTACAACCGCGATTGACCATCCTACAACTAGGTCATGATTATCAAAGGGTAAAATCATTCTCATTTTCATGTTTCCCATTTGAAACCCATTTATTACCAATTTTTTATAATTTTAAATTTTCAATTTCAAAATATGAAATATTTCGAATTCAAATACACATGTAAGGAAAAATATTTCAAGTTCAACAACTTTCCCAAAACCCATTTTCTAATGCAACCCTTAAATGATGTGTGTCACAAAATAGTCCCAAGTTCCTATAATGATGCATGCATACTCAAATATCATTCCTTAATAGGACATGAGTAAAATCTCATTAAATAGTTGAAATAATAATTATATCACACAACATGTGTGTCACACATGGTGAATTAATATTCAACTGTAACAAAATACTAAAATAACATCAATCTTTCCCTGGGTAGTTAGGTTTCACATTGTACATGAGTTTGATAATCCCATGAATGAGATCATAAAAAATTCCTGAATCTTATTAGTCTACTATCTACATTTCCCAAAATGTAGGACACAAGAAAATAAAATAAAACTCTACTCTCATAAAACTTTTTAACACCCTGACCCAGGTGCCACACACAGGTCCCCCAAGATGGACCGCTACGTGACCATAAGAACACTTACCTATATTCTACAGACTCCAGACTAGTTGTGGGGTACTAATATCGATCATGGGGATACTATACAATACTTATCATAGTAATACACAAGAAAAAATATTTATACAATAATAAAATGATATTACCATAACCAGAATAATACGAGTATCATAAGACGTCCAAAACATGAAATACAAGATCATAACTAACTAGTATATATTCCATGACCATGTACGTGTTAGTTTTCATTATGAGAAACCTAAAATAATTAAATATTATGAAAACTCTTAAGTGGGAACCAAATCAATTCTGATTCCCCCATCCATGATCTATCCCATATCATCCATCTAACATTTGGCCCTTTTCCATTACCTATCCCACCACTATGATATCTATTCATGTATCATTCCAAAATCCCAAGTAGGGTGAGTGTAGAACTAAGTAGAACACCACCAATTTCATCTAAAACAATATCCATTCAATAATAGTTTATAATGTTTTATAAATTAATGAATAAAATAAAAAATTAAGGAGTTATCCCGTGATCAATTATTCATTATTTGACCACATAAACTCTCGTGTTCTTGAGAAAACACATACTCTCAATCCCACATTGGTCTATGTTCGAGTCTAAACTATTCATAAGGGATATCATATATCTATATTCCATTGTCACTATTAATAAACTCAATTCACATATGAATTCCATTGTTACCATTCATCATCTCAATTCAAATGTAAATGCTATTGTTACCATTGGTTATTTCAATTCACATCTAAATACCATTGTTGACATTCATCAATTCATTTAACATCTTAAAGACATTGTTACCATATAATATTTCAATTCTCATTTGAATTCCATTTCTACCATTCATCATTTCATTTGACATATGACTGTCACTGCTACCATTAAACATTTTAATTCACATCTCAATGACATTGTTACAATTCATAATCTCAATTCACATAAATTATAATATCTCATGATCACACATATGACATTATCCTAACATCACATGCATAAAATCATCACATTAATTAATTTGACAATTATTTAATAACATAAATTCCCTTAATTAATTCAACAATTAATTAATCATGTCAAGTCCATTAATTAGTTTAATAATTAATTAATCATATAAATTCCATTAATTAAATAAATTATTAATTAATCACATCAATTTAATTAAATAATTCAACAATCAATTGATCAAATTCTAGACACCCATTATCACCATTATCGATTCAATAATTAATTATTCTAATTCACATTCATAATAACCACATAATTAAATGAAAAATTAATTTTTCCAAATAAACTCAATTTCCAGTAAACCAATATTAATTATGTAGTTACATCCACATTATTGAAATCAAGACTTTGGGATTTCAATAATAGACCACCTTACCTCAATTTGTGGATGAACAATCTCCTAATGGAAATCCCCAATTTGAAATAGAATGATCAAGAACAAGATGAAGAATACGATCTAGATCAAAACGACGATCAATTATCAAATGAATAAATATCTAATAAAACTAGATCTATATCTTGAAACAATAGTGGATAAAAATCCATATTTTATCTAGGGATTGGGCTGGAAGATATATATAGATATATATATATATATATGAAAAAACACACATAACTAGGGAGGAGTAGATCTTCGATACTCTCTTAGATTATCCAATAACAGTGGTTTAGAGTGCTTTTAATCGATATGGTGACCTAAAAAACAATATAATTAGATTAGGGATGAGGTGGGCTGATTTTTGGGTTAATATGGGGATTTGGTTATTTATTAACTAATTTTCGTGTTAATTAAAATCCCATGCAGAGTTTGCTAGGCAGGGGATCACAATTTTCCAAATCATGCACCTTAACCATTCACATATTCTAGGTGTGGTTCATGGTTTTTCTAAAAATGATGCATGGTTTGGTAAACTGTGTTCCATCCCTGAAAATACCCTTTGTTTGGGTTCGTACGATTTTTTTGGTTTGGGGTGCACAGTTTGGGAAAACCATGCACCAACCATGAACTGCCTCTCCCCTTCCTAATTTCTCTAATTTCAGTAAAACAAATTGATGAAATAACCTAAAAAAATACTCAAAAAAAAAAGAAAAAGAGTACCTATAAATGAGCCTAATACATCTCCAAAAAATTTGGGATTATAGAGATTATTATCTCTAAGGTTTACCCTTACTGGGCATTTGATCTCAGACATTATTATGATTCATTTTCCCTAGGTTTTCAAGAAATGTATTCCACATTCCATTTTTAATAGAATTTAATATGTAGATAATTTTTGGGAGATGTTGAATAATTATTTTCAACTATGTAGTTCCTTATATAGTAGAAAAATACACATTTATTTAGATTGACATAATATTTGTTAGTTTAGGATTTTTCATAATTCTCTAAATCAATAAACCAAAAGGTCTTGTAAATGTATGTAATATAATATTTTCTATAATTAATTTAATTATGAGATATTTATGTTTGAAAATATATAGTTTTTATTCAAATATAGAGTGTAAAGTATTTGTTTTATTGCACCAGATTTGGGAGTGTGGGTCTGGGGTGATATAATTTGTATAAAATCAATACTTAGATAACTTTAGAGATTATGATGTTATTGTATATGTATAATTTAGGAGTTAGAAATGTCATTAAATTTTGTTAAGTTAAAGATAATCGTAATTTCAAAGGTATACATTTAACTTTAGGTTAGTTGAGTAAATATTAAATATTATAGGGATTATGACGAGATAACTTTAGTGAAAACCCCTGGTATAAGTTTAATGGATAAGAATAAGTATAAGAGAATATATAAAAGTTTAGGTAATGTAGATATTGTGCAGTTCTAAAATAAATTTTATCCCTTTATAGATATTGGAAATTGGATGTGGTTGTAGAACATATTCACCTAAGGGTAATCACCACAAATAAGACTGGTTGAGAATCTACTAGATCTTCTTTTCGGTGCATAATGAGTGGGGTTAAGAATACACACTTATCTAGACACACTTGGATAATATAATAATGTTAATAACATAATCTTTACAATCCATTTCAAATGTTTTGGTATGTTAAGTAATTATGTTAAGGAATATGAGGTAAACCAAAATTAAAAAATCGATATTGGACCGAGAGTGATTTAAGTTTAACTGAATGGTAATGTAATAATTTTGAAGATCATGACATTTTATGTGGATTTTTCATGTAAATATTTAACAGTAATTCCATTTTTGTTACTAATTCATGAATAACACCATCTAGTTTTAGTAATGGATGAATTTTAAGTATCCATATTAATAATAGATGTCATGCACACTGTGGAGATTTCCTCAATGAGTAACCAAATGAGATATAATATATAGTAAGAAATCATGTGATTATTCCAAACCAGATATTAATAATTAAGAATAATAATTTGAACTTATTTGATTACCAAAAAACAATAAAGATGATGATGATAGAGACTTATGGTTGTTGGATGATGAAGACGATGAATAAAATAATTTTAAATTTTCTATATGTCAAAAATGAAGTAAAAATGACCATTGATAATTTCTTAAAGGAACTCAAAGATGTTTTATATATGGAGAATTATGGTATTGGGATTCAAGTTTCTGAGGAAAAATAATGAAATCATCAAACATAATGAAGGTAGAATATGTGTTTCCATGTCAAAACTAATATTTTAAGGTGGTCTCCTAATTTAAAAATATATATTGAGTTATGAATATGTTTTAAATATTCCAAAAATATTTTATTAATTAGTGAAAATTAAAATTTTTATTACTAAATTTATTTTATGGGTGAGAATGTAACACCCTAATATTTTATATAATTTGGATTTCTTTAAAACCTTATGTGTTTGATAACTTTCTTTTAATGAAACACTAAAAAATCAAACCATAGAATATTATATAAAAATTAAAATTTATTCATAAAATTGGTGGGTAAAAATAGATAAATTTGAATTATAAAATTTATTTAAATAGAAATAAAAGTCATTATTAATAATAGGACATTGATAAAAATTAAATTATTGTAACTAAATAACTAATATGACAAATTTATTCTTTAAAATATAACACTTATATAATTTTTTTTGTTCCTTATTTTAAGACACTCAATAAATTATGGATAAAAGGTATTTTTTATATTAATAACATGTTAACACTATTTGTTTTAGTGATTGATCGGAAATAGAAATAATAATATTTAATATTTAAAGGATTATTTTCTTATAAAAACAGTTTTCATTATATATTTATGTTTTTATTCAAATGAAATATTATCATATATTGTAATTTTAATTTTAATAAATTCAATTCAATTTAATATTTATATAAATAATATTATCATATTTTAAATTTTCAGTATTTATTTGAAATAGTTGATTTTTGGTGAATGGTGAAAATGTTGTTTTTACCAAAAACTGAAAATTTTATATCTTCATCATTATATAATATATGAATATAAGTTTATAAAAAATTAATTTGTCAAATATGTTTTTAATGAGGAAAAATTTTTGTCTTTAAATAATATTCTTAATTTATAAAACCTATGTTTAGGATTTTATGAACATATTTAATATTTCTCAATAAATGAAACTGTTTTTGTACTGCTCATTTAATTAAGTATTATTTTGGTAAAACAATTTTTTTGGTTGATTTGGAAGGAAATTAAATTATAATGTTTTATAAAAAACAAACATATGTCATTAAAATAATATAAAATAATAAATTTATCCTACAAATCAATGTTTAGCTTAAATATACACGTTTTTGAAAAATGCTTTTTACGTGTTATACATGCTAATAATTAAATTTAATTTTATTACACATAAAAATTTTAGATGATAAAATGTATTCCATATTTTTAATAATTAGTAATAAATTATTTAATAAGTTCCATTTTATTTTTAGTAATTGAATGTAAATGAATTAGGTAAAAACTAGTTACCATGGTAAAACAAAAAAATGTAAAGGTGAAAATTCTATGATTAAAGGACTTAAGAACATGTTTAAAACCTTTTTAAAATTAATATTTTGAGTTATTATAGACCTTATGTCACCCCGAGTCAATTATTATCCATTTCGAAATTTTATTGATATTTGAAACTTATTCTCTAATTATATTAGGTTAAAATATTTACAAAAAAAAGCCATTATCACCACATATAAAATCAGCCTCCCCAAACCCTTAAAAAGAAAAAAAAATATTAGATTTTCTCTTGATAATATAAAAAGGTAACATAAAATATAATAATATTCATTTTCATTGATCTTTTAGTCATAATATATTATCCAAATACCTCTATTTTTAAGGAATATTCTAAGGGAAATATCAATTCCTCCACATGGGTACTTTTTTCCTAACTTCTTTTATCTTCTTTATTAGTTTCCTAAATTTAATTTTATAATTTCTATATGATGACATTATATTTTTTATAATGTATTATATTATGCTATGTTAATAATAATTATACACCTTTCCCCTTTTCTATTAAGAAAAATGATACTGTCATTCATGCGATGTTCGGAATACCGCCTCCACAAAGTGATAACTTTCATTTTACTCCACCATCTATCTTAGATGATTAAACAGGTAAAATTACTGAGTAAATAAGAAATTTATAATAATATTATGATTATCAAGGAGAATATTATAATCTTTTCCCATCTTTTATTTAGAAATGAAAATGTTATATGTGTGGTGTGTACACTACCGCCTCTGTGATGTAATGTAACTCATTTTCACCTTGTTTATTTCTTATTTCTAAAATATTTATTCAAATATGATTACAAATTTTAAAACTATATAAATTATATCATTATTATTCTATAATAATGATATTATTCCAAAAATGAACCACCTTCAAAATCATAATCAGATATTAAATATGGTTTATTCTTTTTTAGGCATGTTTAACATCCTACCCGAACAAGGAAATAAAATAATATCACAAATGACTATGAGAATCCAATTAATGATAATATATTTTATAAATAATAAAATAAACATTATTTTATATGGTAACATTAATTTTAAACTCATTAATTATGATACCAATGCTCATTCATTAAATATCATTGAAACATGCTCATCGCTAATTTCATATTTAAGGATAATAACAAAAAATACCATATAATAACATTATTAAATTATAAATAATTATGAAAAATAAATTATTATACCATTTAGGATATAGAAATGATTAAAATTGGGAGATTAATTCATAACAACACTTCTATTAGGAAACTATTTCAAGACGATCAAGATAACTCAAACCCAATTTCGAAAGTAGATAATAACTAACTAATATATATGTAGAAAAAACTGATAAATAATGTTTATAAAATATTATTTATATTCATATGATTATTAAAAATATTTTTATGACTATTATGTTTATTTTATATGAAGTTAGTCACATGAACATAGTGAATCAGGACCAAGGAAATGGTTTTTACTAACACGATTTTCATCTATTGAGTTACAAACATACGCATTGAACTATATTATTAAATTCATTATTTATTATAAAAAATGAATAATTTTTTTTGATTTATTCTCCATCCATTTTCAGGTTCTTTAATTCTTCAGTATAAACTCACCGTCAAATGATGTTACTATCAATAATTATGTTACATGAAATGGGTTTGTTGTCTCAATTTTCACCCCTTGACACATATTCCTTATTATACACCATTATTTATTTTTTGAGGTCTATATACAAAACCATTAATATTTTTATCATTATTCACTCATTATTCATGGTATTTAATGTTTTATTTGAAATTATATCCTTCAAGGGGTTTTGATTCAAAGGTTTCCAAAATAGTAAGTGTTTTTTCTTCAAATTTTATCCTCTTTCAGACATATTCTATATTATAATATATGTTTTTTGGAATGATTTACATTCCACCAATTAAATATATTGTATAATTATCCTCTCAATATTCATGGTATTAAATTTTTTATTTGAAATTATATCCTTCAAGGGAGTTTGATTCAAAAGTGAGTAAAGTCATAAGTGTTATTTGCATCTATTTTCTATCCCATGAGACATGATTGATATTACACAGAAAATTTTATATTTTATAGTGTATTATCTAGAAAATTTACTTCAACTATATTGATATATTTAATTTCCTTATATTTTAGTTTCATAGTATCTTTCTTGTATACTTTTTATTCTTATGTTACAAATACCGTAAGAGTTTTTGCATATCAATTTTTCTTATTTGTAAAATGATTCATATTTATCACTTGTTTCCAATTTTTTGTGTTTATATTGGAAATGTATTACCATATAAGTAATCTTTTACTATTTTATTTTAGAGTATTAAGATCACATATTTCCATCTTTCCCATTTTTTTTCTAAATCATCCTCTATTAGAGGCATAATTTTTTGTTTAATGCCTTTCCCGTGTGAACACTCTATATTTCCTTCATTTTATTGAAGTATATACACCAATATGAAATACATTTATTTATTAGGGAAATTATTAACTTAAAAACATACCCATTAATCAATATGATTTTTTGAGGGATTTTTACAAAGGATTATATTCAATTTATTGATTGAGAGAATATTAAAAATATGTATACTTATTATTCAAATATAGTTTTTTATTGATTTCTTAGGGATTTTATTTATTTACATACAGTATATTCATAATTTAATGTGATGAATTCAATGGAGTTAACTTCATATTGGTGGGTCCATTAATATCCCTTAATATATAGTTATGTCTCATGAGACAAACTTGCTTGGGTATTTGGGTGTATGTCTTCCCAACAAAAGTTATTTCCTAGACTCTTAGCCTTGACTATAAGATCATAATGTCTAATATCTTGATATATTGGCTTAGGGAATGGAATTATCTTTATAAATATATATATTTCAATTCTAAGTAACCAGTCACTTTTTCCCTTGTGATATTTTCATTTCCATTGTTATACATAGATATATTATTCTTTCACTTTAATTATATTATTTCATAAATTTGGGTTATCTATTACTACCATACTATTTATTCTAGTCTTACACTCACTTATGATATTTTATTATTATCTCTTATGTTTACCCTTATTGGAAATTTGATCTCAGTCCTTCTTAAATTTTCATTTCCCCATGTTATAAATAAATATATAATACATGTTATGTCTAACAGAATAGATTTTGTTGAAAATCGGTGGGAGTTATTGAAAAATTATTATTGATTAAATAATTTATAAAATAGTGGGACAAAAATTCATTAGTTAACTAACAAAGAATATTTTTTAGTTTTTGATTTTTCAAAATTATATAAATATAAAAATATAAAAGGTTTGGGGAATGTATGTAACGAAATATTTTTCCAACTCATGAAATTATTTGATAATTATTCTTCGGAAAGTATAGTAGGTATTCAAAAACAATATTTAATGATTTTGTATTTGGAAGTAGATATGGGAGTATGGGTCTGGGGTAATATAGGTAGGGGTCAATAGGCTGGACTGTATGGTACTTATGCGACATAAATAATTGTATTGGATAGTGGGCCATGCTAGCAGTTATTGATTCCCCAATTTATGACATCTAAAAGTTTGTATTTTTATTGTGTATGGTATTTGGTTCTCAGTTAGATTCCATCTAGAATACATATATTAGAGAATCTGTACATTGAAAATAAGGCATCCCCGAGGCATGCACCAAATAATGCCTCTAAGGGTAAACGTAAACACAATCCATTTATAGAGGGTCTAATGAAGGAAATAAGGCTATAATGGCTAGTGGTGCTGGGGTAGTGGTTGGATCAGAATCTTCAAGAGAAGTTAGGACATATTATCTAGAGAATTTATTGGGGATATTTGGGGGAAAATATATCTGTGGAATACCTAGCCTGTGAGTTATATTAATGACATTCTTCTATTTTTGACTGATATAGTAGACCCCAAATAGTGCGATACTAGGTTGATTCAGTAAATATGATAATTTATTAGATCAATATGGCACTTGAGTGGAAGGTAAAACTAGATATATATATTTAAATAGGGATAGGGAAACATAGATGGGATGTATATGTATAGAAAGGTAGAGATGAAGGGATCTAGTGTAACTAATTATAGGGGTAGGATCTTTAGGAAATTAATTCTTGATATGTTGAGGAAATATCAGGATTGCACGTTCATGCACCTAGTGTTTGGAGATACTTCAGTCACAAAAAATTCCATGAGGTTAAAAAATTAACTATAGTTTTTGTAGATGTTGATGGGGTATGATATCAACATAGTTTAGTGGTTCAAGGATGTTTTGCAACTTGTTATCAGGGTGTAGGTGGATATCATCAGGTTAGACTATGTTTTTGAGGTGCCAAACTAGAAAATGATAATAGAGTAAAACCTAGTGGATTGAGAGATACATATTTTGATAGTGGTTTAGTATGAGATAGGTACTAGATATTTATGTATCTAGGTGTAGGTATATGAGGAGTCCTAGTGGTGAAATCATAGTAGAGGTTATATGATTCCACTATGGATAATGACATTAATATGGTAATTCTAGTGTAGGTAGACATGCCATGTTTAATCCTAGTGTGATCGACTACTGAAGGATTGCTGGTCATGTATCTATATAGGATATCTGTTTAGGTTTTATCAAGTGACCTCATAGTCAGTTAGGGATACAAGTTGGGGATAGAATCAACAATTTGAGGTAGGCCTTAGAGTGCTATTAAGATCTGATATTCTGTATTCGTGTGCATTCATAATTTAAGTATGTGGATTTCAAATCGATTAGTGAGGGAAATTTTTGAATGTGAGTGTGAAAACATAGGGAGGACATTTACATAGTAATGATTTAGGATAATTGATTTTGTTTGATCAAAATTATTTAGAGTAGGATGGGGAAATATTTATATTAAAGGGTATTCCATGATCTTATTGGTGTTTATTTTGTATAACGAGTATTATTTCATGGTGTTCTTATGTGATGAATGGATCAAATATATGCTGGTGTAGGTATGGAAATGACATATAATTCATGATAATATTGGGAAATATTATGATATAGGATGATGATGTATGATTGTTGAACCAAGTGTGTTCTGGGATGACTGATGGGTATGATACCATCACCATATTGGGTAGTTTGGTTGTGACCTCACTAGGTAGGTGAATACTGTGGTGGGAAGTTCCCGCTTTTGGAGTCATCTTATTTTGGTTGATTAGGTATGATATTTGGGACCACACTAAAATGTTTGTAATCATCTCACTGTTTATATAATTAGGAGAGTGGGGAGTTTAGGTTTCAATAATAGTTGGTTGGTTTGTGTCCTAATATATTTATAGGATAATGTATGATATGGTGGGAGGTTGTAATGTCATGGATATTCAAGAGTAGTAATTTAGGCTGAATATAGAATTTAAATTATATATCTAGACCTTGATAAGATTTCATGGGATTCGATGAAGGTTTGGAATCAGGTTTTGTGATTTGGAATGGGTTTGGGGGTGAAATTCTACAATTATAAGAAAATGATGTTGTGATGCAGGGAATCAGGATGTGGTGTGGGGTAGTATAAGTAATTAATTTTTTGTTATGATCAAGGATTAATCTATATTAAAGGGGAACCATAGCTTTACGAGTGTCATGTAATAACAAAAGATCATGGATTATGATTAAAATTCGGGATTTTTTATCACTTGGATGTTTGGAGATGTTTGAATAAGGTTGGGATGAAATATTAAAATTTTTGGTGCTGAGAAGAGTAGGATTCAAAAATTGTTTTCCCTCATTCATAAGGGTATAAAAATTAAAATTTAATTTTAAAAACATTTTATATAAGGGTTTATATGATTTTATATATGATACATAATGTTTAAGGATAAATTCTCAATAATACATAAGGGTTATTGAAATTGGGTCAGTAAAATGGTAAATAATCTGATATATAAAGGTTGATCTAAATGATATGCAAGGTTTGATCTAGATGGTACATAAATATTGATTAAGATGATATGTAAGTGTTTATCTAGATGATGTATATGGGTTTATTGGGTTGATATGTAATTTATTTTATGGATGATGCGTAAGGGTAAATCCAGACATTGGAAAAAATTGAGCGTGATGAATTGGAGGAGGATCATTCCATAGAAGAAGACATATATTAATTACTTAATGTATCCCTGAAGTAAGGTTCACACTAAAAAAAGAAACTAGATATCTATGTCACAATTTCTATTAGAGTTTATGGAGGTTAAGTACATCTTGATAATGGAGAATCACTCCACAAAGGGTATTTAGTATGGTGCATTACGTTACGATCATGGGGGTCACACTGTGATATTATTTATGGTATGTTTTATTAATAAATAAATATTTTTAATAATTAAATATTAAATGTGGGTTTATCCATTTTTGTTAGAATTATATTGGGTACACACTAACCCTTCCCTATCTCTCATTCGTAAATCCTTTTTAAGATATCTCCATCATATTTTGTCTATATTTTGTTCCATTTATCAATTAAAATAATCAGATGTATGGTTAGTTAAAATTGGGTTTCTAGAATAGATTTCTCCCACTATTTCCATGTTTTACATTGAATATTATTTAAATTAGAGGGTTTCGAGATTACATTATTTCATTTGATCAGATATGGTTCAGCTAGAGTTCCTTAGTCTAGAGTACTCATAACTCTAGGAAATTGGTTCTTTGTTATTTTCACTTCTATACAAGTGATGCATGTCATGTGAAAACTTAGATAGGGTTGTGTCCTGTGCGTGATAGTTAATAAAACCAATTTTGGTTTCCATTGTTCATAAGAGACACTTATGTGTTTTCTAATGTGTAAAATGAAGGTTGTTTCTTGATAGGGATTATATTGTTTGGTGTTTTGGTTTGCATGTTTTATTGAAGTGATTTTGTATATTATAGGTAAATTTCCTTGGGATTCAATAAATATTGTGGTTCCTTAGAATGTGATGACTGTAACCCATATGACGACCATGGATTTTGATCATCAAGAATGGGGAAATGTGGGTTAAACGTGTGATGAGAACAGTGTTGACCATCTCCATGTGTGGGGATGGAGGTTCATTGTGTTATTGTTGTAGAATATTAGTGATTTTCACTCACTATAGGGATATAGATTTTGGGGCTGTGTGGAAAAAAGACATGTATTATAAGGTTGTTTTACCCATTTTTTAATTATTGGTATCCTCTATAGATTTATAAGCATCAGGGTGATTTTTTTTTCATCTTTATAATAGAGGGATGTGCCATAAGTTTCCATGGTATCATGGTGGTGATTGTGACCACTAGAGGGGAGTGTTTCAGAAACCAACCGGGGATACCCTAACCCAATACCCAATATGGTCTATGTAATAGACTAAATTATATTCCCGATCCTCAAAATCAAGAAATAAGTTCCTGGTCTTCAAGAAACATAACATGGAAATAGTTTGGACAATAAATCCATCAAGTGGGTCCTAATCAAGAGACCCAAATATCCTCAACATAAGATGATGGTTCACTCACTCAAATAAGTATAATATAATAATATCTCATCAAAATTTATAATATAAATAAAATCTCAATGAAAAAATAATATCAAATTAGAAAAAAAAATCCATCATTTGTTACATAACTAAAAGGATCTAAACATACATATACAAAAATGAACAGGATGGTTAGCTAAAATGTTGTTACATTAAGTCCATAATAAAAACTAAAATAAAACAAAAAGTAACTATTACCCATATCCATGTCACATGATGACCCATACCACTATATAACCACCTTGAACCCAAACTCAACTAAAATTGAAATTCACCACCTCCAAGTGCTTCCTTTACATTAATTATATCTCCCAAAACAAGGTGTGTACAACCATTGGGTGTATGTGGGTTGTGAGCATAACTATCCCAATATGATTCCACTAAGTGTTCCATGAGAAACTCTTTTTAGTTAATCCAATCATGATTGTTTGAAAATAAACCATATGAAAATATACTTTTAATAGTTTTAGCTAAAGTAACACATAAAATGATTGTAACAATTTAAACATGAAAGAATATTCCACGTAAAAAAGAATTTGAAAAGAAGAAACATGGGAGAGGACCTAGGGTATTTACGGTCAAGGTGTACTAAGATCATTTTACTTATATTAAAACCAATCATATACAACCATGTGTGGGACACTAGGGAGTGCTATGTGAAATTCCTTATCGTACTCAAATCCATGTCAATTTAGTGTTATATTCAGTGGAATAATATGATGTTAGGAGATCATATCATGTTTTATGTTTTACTTATACTGGGTTCACACCTTAAAAATCATGGTTCCCATTTGACATAACATTTGCATAGAATAAAAATTTCACCACTTAAAACCACTTCCATTCGAATGGGAATTTAATCAAACACAAGGAGGGTAAAATGTTTTTCTCATGTAAACATACATTTAAAACCAATTTTATTATCCCTATCAAAATATAATGATTTTAGAAATTATATCATGTATATAAGGCCTAAAATATTTCATAATTTGTTTTTTAAAAAACGCTTTTAAAATGTAATAAAGAACCTATTGTAATTTTTGGTAAAACTATATCACAGAACCACTCACCTTAAGTATTTAAACCAATTTTTAATGGTTTTAATCAACATACAATGGATGACTAAGAGCCTTTAACATAAATTAGAATCCCTAAAAAATCTATATCATTAAATTCTACAAACACAAACCCTATTAAACTATGTCCATAGCGATAGATATCATAGTTAATTAGAAACACTTATTTAACAAGAGAAAGAAAATAAAAACTAATGTAAAGATCACCCATGGATAGATATTTGAAAACACGAAATATATAGATGATGAAGTTATATTAAAATGTACCTTTCACTGTAGAATCTATTACAACACCTACAAACACATATGAAGACACTGCTGATAGACTGATTATTTATCATGCATTATAATGCATGAGAAAATGAAACAACAAATTCACGTATCTCATACATGAATTAAAAAAATCCTCATGTTACATCTCATGAAACACTTGCTTAAATGCTTGTTGTTGTGGGCGAATATACTGAACATTAACACTTAACATTCGAATACCATATGTGTGTCTTAGAATTTTAAAAATGAGTTGTATCATATGATTCAGGTCAATGGTAGTGGTATGTAATCACATTACACACTATATATGATACCTAATAAGAGGTTACAGTCACATGATAATGAATGAGGGTAATGGAATGTAATAATATTACATGTCATGCCATATGACTCATCTAGTCATAAGATATGAAACATCATGAATTGGTATTATTTCTAAAAATAATCAATATGATATCATCTATTCATATAGTATGATTTAAACATAATAATCTCATGGAATATGGGATAAATAAATGAATTTATTATTTTCCACTATCATTAAATATTACTACCCCATTTAAATCATATGTAAAAGGTTTTTAGGCACATTAGGTCATATATATTATTCAATATCACATTTTCACTAAATACTTCCATTTCACCCTATACCACAACATATATGTTAATTCATGAATTAATATGCCAAAATATTTTAAATATTTTCCAAAAAATTGGGATGTTATCATCAGACATCACCATGAATCATATCACATGTAACACCTTATAAATACTCATCCAAAACTTTTTTTGGATTAAAAATAAAATGATTTTAGATCATCTATCTTTGTAAAACTCAATCCCCATTTAGTAAACCACAGTATGTTACTTGACATGCCTTTATGTATTTTATACAAAATATGAATCATAAGATCAAAAAATGAAAGCAAAGAGTTGCCACTAGAAAAGCGTAAAAGTTACTAAATCTATAAGGGGATTTGGAATGTGTCCATGAAACCCATGTATGTATTTTCCTATACCCACTTTTTTGGTCAGAGTGGATACTCAAGAGGGGGGTGAATGGAGCTCCAATTAAAATTTCTATTAAAGACTTTTAGGGTTAAAGTCCCCAAATAAAAACAGCCCAGTTAATTAAGGCAATAGATATATAAGTGATTTATTATTCAACAGGTTTCAGAAAGGTTGATTAATCCTCAGTTGAATCAGTGTGAGTACTAATTCAACTTTTGAAACAAGCTTACTAAAAGAATCACATACACAACTAAGAAAAACTAACTATCTGAGTGAATGTAAAAAAAGATTTCTTTCTTTGAAAATATCAGCATCGGATAAATGTAAAACAGAGTACTTGAAAGTTGAACACAACCATTTGGACATGAGGTTCAGTCTTAAGCCAAGACCTAATCCTCTCCACTTGGTGATCACATGCCACCAAGCAGTTATATTAAAATGATACACGGCCTATATCAGGATTTATAACAGTTTTCACAAACTTCCTAGGTTTGGAAATCTCTACCGCAGTTCTATGTGGGAAAAATAAACTACCAAGCCACACTAGGATTCTTCCACAGTCATGTGTGGGAAAAAATGTAAAGAGAGTTTGGTATGGGGATTTTTAGTATCCCTCAGTTCAAGCACAAGAGTCAGCGTGTGTAAGGTAGACACACTACAAATAAATGTAAAATAGTTAAACACAGTAGACCTAATGATTTTAAGAAGAAGTTTAGAATGCTCTATGTGTTGGAAGATCAGCTCTGGACTCCTTGAAATGAAGGAAATGACGTTTTTGGTCCTTTTATGCATGTTGCCTCTAAAACAGAGTGTTGCAACATCCAGGTTCTGACTTCCAGATGTAGAGATGATCAGCTTCTTGGGTCAGAAGCTCTTTGTAGCACACAACCACATCTTTGAAAATGTTCTTCCAATAGACATTTTTGAAGCTCTTGGATCTTCGGAATGAGTGCTCGAGTTATCTTATTCTTACTTCATATTTCAGGTACTGTATATGTCTCCCTTATGTGTGTATCTCAATATCTTGATGTCTATCTTTTTATCCGTGTTCCAGTTTACCTTTTCCTCATTTGATTCATCAGGGGCCAAAAAGAGAAATGATTCATCCATGTGTAGTATTCCTCACACCTCATACTATTTCCTGATATGCATGAAAATATCATTAAATATTTTCAAGTGTATTAAATTGTCTAGACATGACCGTTATGATAGTATTAATAATATTGGTAAAGTAAAGAATAGGTTATCATTAGACTGGTAGCAGCTGCATGTCACTTGGTAGAATTCAACAGTAGGATCTTCATAAGTGGAATTTATTTGTAGGCTCAACTGTAGATCATTAACAATAGGCTTCAGTCATTAAGCTTGATAAGCGGTAGACTTCAATCATTATGCTTCTAATAGTAGCTCTGTGACATCATACTACTTCAACAATGACCTTTTCAAGTGGTAGACTATCCCAACAGTTGACTTCATCAACGGTGGAGTTTGTCTATCATCAGACTTCCACTAATGGTACACTTGAATGAAAGTGAACTACATCGATAGTAGGAGTTGTCTAGCGGTATCCTTATACTAATAGTAGACATTTCCAACAGTAGACTTGAGATTTGAAGCTCTTAACAGAATACTTGAGAAATAGTCGGATAGTGGACTTCTAACAGAAGCCTTGTCACAGCAGTGACCTGTAACGGTGACTCTTTATCTGCAAGATTTGATAAGAATATCAATAGTTGACTTGTGACAGTGACCTTATACCGGTAGCTTCTAACAGTTACTGTAGATCTACAACAGTGACCCTTTAGCAACAATGACCAAGAGTATCAGTGAGCTATAACCATGACATTGAACGACAGGGTCTTACCAGCAGGCTTTTACAGTGAACTTATACTTAGAGAAATGTAAACTCTAAGCTGATGCAACAAAGTCATGGGACTAAAAAATATATATTGTTCTGGATATATAAAATAAATACAAATTAAAAAGGTTTAGAAAATTACTTAATATATCATGATCAGTATTTAAACATGATTTGGGATTATCAAAACATGTGAGTCCAACAATCTCCCTGTTTTTGATAATCACAAATTATGCCAGTATGTATTATTTATAGGTATCTTAGATAAGCATAGAGTACATTTACTAAACAGAGATCATAAGGTAACCTTAGTTTAGTTGTGGTTTCTCAAGTATTAGAGATTAATAAGAGTGTAAAATCAGAGGATATTGGTACATGGTATCAGAGAGAAAATAAGAAAAGGTCCATTAAAGAGTAATGAAATCACATGATTATATTAGTATTAGCACAAACTTTCTCCCCCTTTTTGATTAGCAAAAGGAAAAAATAGAGATAATAGAGAATGTTTGTATTAATGGAAGTGCATTACATGGACCAGAAATGATAATAAAATCCCTATAAAAAGACATAAACAAACTCAATCCACCTCAGCCTCAGGAAAGTGCTGTTTTCCTTTGGAAGAAGAATATTGAGGATGATCTAGTGGATCAGCAGGTTTAGGAATTGTTGTAGGAATGACTGGAGGGCTAGCAAAAGAAGCTCATGTTTGTCTGTAGTGGGTAGCTCTCTGAGTTATCAGAGGAGTAAGGATTCAGACGGCCTCAACAGGAGACATCATGGAAGAACCACTTGGTTGGGATGCTGGTAAGGAAAGAGGTATTATGATAGGGGTATAGTCTACATGGAGAAAGGGTAGGAGTAGGTTTTTATATTCCATCATAATGCTTCCTCCTCTTTCCATAGTTGAGATGAAATCATCCTTGTTCTCCATAAATTTATCTAAGGCTGGAGTCAACTGGCCCAGCTGAGTGACTTGTTCCTTTAAGGCTCTGGTAACTGGTGGAATCTTGAGGTTTTCCCACAAAATATTGAAATGACCATCCATCTGATGCTTGGATTAAATCCTTTTATAATAGTAATTAATATGTTCATTTATACTATTCTGGTCCTGGGTAGCCTCTCTCATGAAGTCAATAACTACCTTCTGAAAATCTTTGGTAGCGGAGATAATCTGATTCACAGATTGAGAGTCAGATGCACTGACACCTGCTATCTTTCATAACTCTTCACTGACCACTGCCTTGAATACTGAAAAGTCCATAGGTGGTGTAGTGGAGGTTGAAGGAGAGGCAGAGGCAACCAAATGTGTTATAGTGAAAGCAACAATTTCCTGAAAATACTTGGTCAACCCACTGATTATCTTCTTCCCATCATCATCTTGGCCCTTCACATGAGATTTCATGGATTCTATAAAACTTTCAAACACTGCAACCATCTGTTGCACCACACATTTGATATAGATAATGTCTTTGTCTGATTGGCCCTTAGAGGCCATTAGAGAAGTCGGGCTCACCAATGACTGTCTTAGAAGTTCCATATACTGAGACACATCCTTGAGTTGATTCTGTAATTGAGAAACTTCATGGGAAAAACCGGCTTGAATGGAAGACTGAACGTTAGCCATATCAGAGGCAGTCAACTCTGGAATTAAGGCCATTGCCTTTTTGAATTTCAGAGACCCTATTATCAAACATCTGGTGCAGATCTATTTTCAGTGATTACAGATCATCCTTAGTGAAAAGGTTCTCAGGAAGGACAACCACTGGAGGCACTATAGCTGGTTCTAAAACAGCAGGTACAAGGTTTCATTTTCTTGACATATCACAATCAGAATCATCATAATCCATCACATGTACCAAGTATCCAGGGACTTCTCCCCATTCTTCAATGTCATGAAGAACAGAAAGAGAACCAAGATTCTCCGCCTCACTTAGAGCTTTCTCCGGAGTATTCTCCTCTACTGGTTTTGCTATAGGTAATTCAACAACCACCTCTTCAACTCTAGTAGACTCAACCTCTGTCTGATCCATCGGTTCACCAGTGGGGTGATTCAAAGCCTCCACTTAGTCAATAATGAACTCTATTTCAATGGATGTAGATGCCACTTCTGATTCTTTATCAGACACTATCCTATATGTATTACCTATCAGAGGGATCAAACTGAGCTCCTCTTCTTCACTGTTATCATCATCAGCTTCATCAACTGCATCCTCATTTCCTTCATCTTTATCACCAACCTCCTTTGCCTTATGATCAGAATGATATGACTTAGTCTCCTCATCCACTTCAGAGGTGTCTCTTACAATATTATGAGATACTTGTTCTTCTTCACTGGTCTTAGTATCACTGTCCCTTAGAACAGTCTCTCATCTTGGCAGTTCTTTTGGAGGGATAGGTGCTCCGAATGTAACTGTCCTTACAGGTTTTCAGGTAAATCAGGGTCACTCCTATCATCAATGTGGGTGTTCTCTCTTTCAGGTTCCACAACTCCTTCAATTTCCTCCTCCTCATCTGAATAAGCTGGTTCTGGATCATCAGGCTTCAGTCCGGGATCTATCTTGCCTTTTGGCCTATATGGATGAGTAGTAGGGTCAAACTTTTCATAAACTTTTCATTCATCATTTACCCATGCCTTCTCCGAGGGATTCCATCTAATTTTCATTTATATTCAAATAACCATGGAGATACACACACTGTTCTTAGCCACTATCATCTCTTCTTTATTTCCAGCCACATCCTTTACCTTTAGCATTATTGAGATTAGATTTCCATGGATTAGGGCATTCGAATTTGTTCTTGCCTTAGTCATATCCTCCAATTGTTCCATTAGTAACCTACATAGGTTGATCTTCTCCCCATTCTTTAGTAAGTACATCAAGAATATGTCCTGATTCTTCAAAACTGAAAAATCCCCTCTCCTGTGACTAATCAAAAGCTGAATGAACTTAAATAATAGCCAGTCTTCTCCATTCATCTTAGCTGAAATGATCTTCCTAGATTTTACATTCCATACTAGCTCTTCTAGGTCATTTTCATAACCAAAAATCTCACTATCTGGAGGAGCCACTCTAGAATAGTATTCATAAACTCTTTCATGAGGAAATCTCAAAAAGGCAGCCCACTCATCAGACGGAAAACTAACTTCATTTCCATTTACTCTAGATACCTTCCTATGCACATCATCTTCCTTTTCGAACTTCAAGTATTCATGGAATTCCTTCACAAGCTTTGGGTAGTGCGGCCCATTGTTGTTGGCAAAGCATTTGGTCCATCCTTGGGCTTCTAGTGCTTCCAGCACTAATGACTTTCTCGAGAGCAGCCATTCCTCACTAAACTCCTTCTCTGACATGATTTCTATCTTTTTCATATGCGGGTTGATAGTTCCCGTTGGGGTACTACTGGTTCCACTGGACTCAGCTCGAGTCCTCTTTGGCTTTGGAACATCCTCATTGATAGTCGTGGGTTACTTGGTTTTAACTAGGGAGATTGAAAGAGGTTCGAGGGATCAAATAGAGAGTTAGGGTTTAGGGATTTTGAGAGTGAGGGTTCGAGATTGAGGAAGAATGTGGATTGAGATATGTTCATAGCTTTAGATTTATCATTTAGGGATTAAAAACATAAAATATAAATAATAAGTAGGAATGAAACGATTCAAATTCCCGCATAAAAAAATGGTAAAATCAAAGAGTGAGGTATCCAACAGTGAGGTTCATAAAAGTGAGGTTCCAATTGTGAAGTCTAACAGTGAGGTCCAATGGTGAGGTGTAACAGTGAGGTCCAACAGTGAAGTGTAACAGTGAGGTCCAACGGTGAGGTATAATAGTGAGGTTAAACGGTGAGGTACACCAGTGAGGTGCCTATCTGTGAGGTTTTACTGTGAGGTTTCAAATACAAAAATTAATCATACCTAACTCATGTTTGATGTAATTTAACCTCTCATAATTCAAAGGCTTTGTGAATATATCATCCAATTGATGTTAAGTGGGAATTAATTCAAGAGTGATATAACACTTTTGATAACGATCCCTCAAAAAGTGATGTCTCACATAAATATTCTTTGTCCTCGCATGAGATACCAGATTTTTGGAAATGTTAATAGCACTTGTATTGTCACAATTTATAGAGACATGTTTGAATTGATATCCATAGTCTAGTAAAGTGTGTTTCATCAACAAAATTTGAGCGCGACAACTACCAACAGCTATGTATTCAGCTTCGTCAGTGGATAATGCCACAAAATTCTGTTTCTTACTACACCATGATACTAGTGACTTGCCTAAAATGTGACATGTCCCAGTGGTTCTTTTTCTATCTAACTTGCAAATGGAAAAATACGCATCAGAATAACTTAACAAATCAAATGATTGTCCATTTGGATAACATAGTCCTAAGTTGGGATTATATTTAAGACATTTAAATATCTTTTTTACAGCAGTTAAATGAGACTCTTTTGGATTGTCTTGAAAGCGAGAACAAATTCATACACTAAACATAATGTCAGGTGAGTTAGCTGTAAGATTGATTTGACTCCCTATAATACCTCTTTAGTTGGTTTGATCCACTAGTTCTCTAGCTTCATCATCATCCAACATACAAGTGGCAATGATTGGTGTGTCACTACCTTTACTACCATCCAAAGTAAAGCATTTTAAAATATCTTTAATATATTAACTTTGATTCAAAACTATTCCATTTTTATTTTGACAGATCTGAAATCCAAGGAAAAATTTGAGTTCCCCCATTAAACTCATTTCAAACTCATTTTGCATCAGTTTTTAAAATCAATACATAAGGAAATTTTTGAAGATCCAAAAATAATCTCAACCACATAAATTTGTAATATCAAAACATCTTTGGGAATCCTTTTAATAAAAAGAGTAGGATCAGCTATCCCATTGGTAAAAAATTTTGAAATATGAAAAGAGCTGAGCCTATCATACCATGCTCTTGGAGCTTGTTTTAAACCACATAAAGCATTAGAATGTTTAAAAACATTATTTAAAAAATTGGGATTTGTAAAACCAGGGGTTGTTCAACAAACACATCCTCAACTATATACCCATTTAGATAATCACTTTTAACATCCATTTGATAAAGTTTAAAATTAAGATAAGCTGCATATGCAAGTAGTATTCTAATGGCTTCTAATCTTGCTACAGGTGAAAAGGTCTCCTCATAGTCTATTCCTTCCTTTTGACTATATCCTTATGCAACTAACCTAGCATTATTTCTAGAAATATTTCCAGAATCATCAACATTGTTCCTAAGAACCCATTTAGTACCTATTGTCATAGTGTCATTAGGTCTTTCCACAAATTCCCAGACTTTGTTTATTTCGAAATGATTTAATTTTTCTTGCCTAGCCATTACGCAAAATTCATCATTGATAGAATCATTAATATTCTTGGGTTCAAGCTATGAAAGAAAAGCTTAATGTTCAACCTTGATTCTCAGATAAGATCTTTTTTGTGTTCCTCTATTTAAATCACCTACAACAGTATCTATAGGATGGTTCTTTACAATTCTAATTCCTCTAGGAAGGGTTGAACTAGATTCCTCATTGTTGTCTGTTGGTTTAGAATCTACAGGTGTGGATTCTAAAAAGTTCCCAGAACTGGATATTTTTACAGGAGATTCATTATCTTTATCATTAAGGTTCAGAATTGACAAATATTCTTCAAGATTTTCAAGATAGTTTTTAGGATCATGTGTATTAATCTCATCAAATTTGATATGAACTGATTCTTCCCCACATTTGGTTTTATTATTGAACACTCTATCGACTTTACTTGAGATAGAATAACCCAAGAAAATTCCATCATCACTTTTGGGAGAAAATATTTCAATATTATCTTCGGTATTAAGATTACGAATTTGGAACCAAAAACTCTAATGTAATTAACCTTAGGATTCCTATTGTTCCAAAGCTCATAAGGAGTATTCTTTAGAACAGGTCTAATTAAAACTCTATTGATGATATAACAAGCGGTATTTACATCTTCATCCAAGAAATAAATAGGTAAGTCATACTCATTAAGCATAGTTCTAGCAATTTCATGAAGGGTCCTATTCCTTCTCTCAACAAATCCATCTTGTTGAGGTGTTCTAGGAGCAGAAAATTTGTGACTATAGCCATTGTGTGAGAAGTAATATTCAAACTCAGGATTTTCAAACTCACGGCCATGATCACTTCTCAGGGTTTTGATTCTAAGTCCACTAATATTTTCTACAGACTTGGAATATTTGATAAAATATGAACAAGCTTCACTTTTGTGAGCTTGAATGTATACCCAAATATACCTAGAAAAGTGATCTACAAGAAAATAAACATAGTGCTTCCCATTTAAACAAGAAACTCTTGATGGTCCAAAAAAATCCATGTAAACCAACTCAAGTGGTTGTGAAGTTGAAACTTCTTTCTTTGGTTTGAAAGAAAAGTTGTGTTGTTTTCCCTTTTGACAGGGATTACACACTTTGTCAAGTGGGAATTCTAATTTAGGTAAGTCTCTATCTAAACATTTCTTAGACAGCTTCCTAAGTGAGTGCACATTGCAGTGTCCTAACCTTCTGTGACACAACTAAGACTCTTTATGAAAAGAATTTAAGCAGGAAAAATTTTTTTGGGCTAAGGAATTTAGATCAACAACATATACATTCTCATTTATACATATAGTGAAAACTAAATCATTTTTTGAACTAAAAACATTACATGCATCATTTTAAAACATAACATTAAATCAATCATCACATAACTGAGATATGATAAGTAAATTGCACTTTAATCCGTCAACAAAAAGTTCTTTAGAAATATCTATTGTATCAGGGTTACCAATCTGGCTTGGGCCGATGATTTTTGCTTTTGCATTATCCCCAAAGGTGACATGCCCACCATGAAATTTAATTAGACTCTTGAAGCAAGAATAGTATCCTATCATATGTCTTGAACATCCCCATTCCATGTATTATAAGGTCTTACAATAACTTTTTAAATAATTACCCTGCAAAACAGATTAAACATGGGGTAATTTTGGTACCCAGATCTTCTTGGGTCCACAGAGGTTAGCAAGTAAAAAATTGGGAACCCATATTTTATTTATAGGTTTTCTAAAATAAAAAAAACATTTTGAGACATAAATAATTTTTTAGTTCCTTTAGAAAATTATTTGTCAAAATATGGTCCAGAGCTAGAACTAGCAGGGAGCTCTCCAGATTTTGGAACAAATTTGGTTTTGATAATTTGTCTCTATATAGGATGATATCCTAGACCATTTGTATAAATTGGAGCAATATGTTTTCCAAGAAAATATGTCGAGGTATCCCTACCAGTAGTGAACTTCTCAAAATCCTTTCTTAATTTCTCATTAGATAATTTTAACTATGTGTTTTTCCTTAGTAGCTTAGCAAATTTCTCTTTTTCTATATATAGATTTGGCTTATAATTTGCATTTAGAGAATGTTGTCTTTTTAGTGACTTGTATTTTTCCCTGAGTTCATTAAAAGTATCCTCAAGAATTTCTAAATATTCAAATAATTTTTATTTTCTCATATCCTCATCATTATGAGAGTCACTGTTATAATAAGTATTATGCACAGGGGAATTAATTGTCAACTCAGATGTCTCTGTCATAAAGCATAGATTTTCATATTTTTTCTGTTCTGAGTTTCAAGCATCAGATCCACTATAACTATCTTCTGAAGCACTCAATGTTTCTTTCATATAATTTTTATAACATTTTCCTTTTTCATCATATTTTCTCTTGAATTTCAACTTGGGGGTAGTCAGCCTTCACATGACCTTTTTGTTTACATTCATATCATAATATTTTACTTGTATTCTCATTCCACTTCCTCTCTTTCTTCCATTGTCCTTTATGATCATACTTTGATTTGAAGTTTGACTTCCTAGAGAATTTATTCATTCGGAAGAACCTTTTGCATCTTCTGGAAAGTTGTGACATCTCCTCATAACTGTCTAAATTTGACTCTTCACTTATAGAACTTTCTTCAGGCACTTGAACGTTTTCTTTGTCTTTGATTTTTGAGGTATAAGTCTTGAATGCCACTGACTTCCTTCTTGGTTATTCTTCTATTTCTTGATTCACATTATGCTCTTCTTCATACATCATTAGATTGACAATTACCTCATTTACAGGTAGCTTGCTAATGTCACATGATTATCAGATTGATACATAAGTGCCTCTCCATCTGTCAGGTAGACATCTAAGCAACCTCATGATTTGGTCTTTGCTATCCACTGGTTTCCCAAGAAGATTCATGGGGTTTACTATCTCATTAAACATGAGATACATTTTAGATATAGGTTCATCATGCTTCATCTTAAAATTATCATCTTTGATATTATAGGTATCTAATCTCATTTCTTTAACATTTATTGTTCCGTCATGACAAATAACCAAAGTATCCCAAATTTCATAAGTAGTTTTATAAGAAGATATTATATTGAATTATTCATCACCCAAAGCACATCATAAGGCATTCACTACTTTAAAATTATTATTAAATTTATTTTTAGTTACATGATACCATGTATCCCTAGCAGTAGCAGGTAATGCATGTTGTTCTTCAATTGTGTCCAAGATTTCAGGTCCTAAGATTCCAAGATACATTTTCATTTTCAATTTCCACTGACCATAATTATTTCCATTAAAGAAAGGTGGTTTGTTAGTAGAAACACCCTCAACTCGGTTATCTATATAAAATTAAAAGGTTAAAGAACTGAAAATTTAGATATAATAGAAATTTTGAGATCATTAAGATACAACTAAAACCACAGTTAAAAAGAAATTAAAAATCATGAAAAATTGGTTTGATGGTATGAATAAAGAAATCATCTGATACCAAATGTTTGTCAGTGTGAATACTCAAGAGGGGGGATTAATTGAGTTCCAATTAAAATTTCTGTTAAATAATTTTAGGATTAAAATCCCCCAAATAAAAACAACCATGTTAATTAAGGCAGTAGATATATAAGTGATTTATTGTTTAACAGGTTCCTCAAAGGTTGATTAATCATCAGTTGAATCAGTGTGAGTACTAATTCAACTTTAGAAACATGTTTAATAAAATAATCACATATACACACTAAGCAAAACTAGTTATCAGAGTTAGAGTAAAAATATATTTCTACCTTTGAAAATATAAGCAGCGGATAAATGTAAAATAATGTACTTGAAAGTTGAACACAAAAATTTAAACAAGAGGTTCAGTTTAAAGCAAATACCTAATCTTCTCCACTTGATGATCACCTTCCACCAAGAAGTTATAGTAAAAATGATACTCATCCTGTATTGGGCTTTACAAAAGTATTCACAAACTTTCATGGTTTGGAAACCTGTACCATAGTTCTACGTTGGAAAAATAAACTACCATGCCACAATAGGCTTCTTCCACAGTTATTCATGGGAAACAAATGTAAAGAGAGTTTGGTATGGGGATTTGCAGTATCCATCAATTCAAGCATAAGAGTCAGTGTGTGTAATATAGACACACTGCTAAAAAATGTAATATACTTAAACATAGTAGAGATAAAGATTTTAGTAAGAAGTTTAGAATGCTCTATGTGTTGGAAGATCGGCTCTGGACTCCTTAAAATGAACTAAATGATGTTTTTGGTCCTTCTTTGAAAGTTGCCTCTAAAACATAGTGTCGTAACATCCAGGTTCTGACTTCCAGATGTAGAGATGACCAGCTTCTTAGTTCATAAGCTCTTTGTAGCACACCACCACAACTTTGAAAATATTCTTCCAACAGATCTTTGTGAAGCTCTAGGATCTTCATAATGAGTGCTCGAGTGCTCTTCTTCTTCTTCGTATTTCAGATACTGTATATGTCTCCCTTATGTGTGTATCTCAATATATTGATGTTTATATTTTTATCCTTATTCTAGTTCACCTTTTTCTCATTTGATTCAGCTGGGGCCGACAAGAGAAATGATTCATCCGTCTGTGGTCTTCCTCGTACCTTGTACGTTTTCCTGATATTCTTGCAAATAACATTAAATAATGTCAGGTGCATTAAATTGTCTAGACACGATCGTTATGATAGTATTTTGAAAATTGGTAAAGTAATGAATTGGTTATCATTAGACTAGTAGCAGATTCATGATACACGGTAGACTTCAACAGTAGCCTCTTCATTAGTGGACTTCATCAGTAGGCTCAATGGTAGACCATTAACAGTAGGCTTCAATCAGTGAGATTTATCAGCAGTAGAATTCAATCAATAATCTTATAATAATAGCTCTGTAACATCAGACTACTTCAATAGTGACCTTTTCCAGTGGTAGATTGTCCCAAAAACTGACTTCATCAACGGTGGAGTTTGTCTATCAGCAGACTTCCACTAATGGTGTAACGCCCCGACCCCAGCTACCCAGAGTCGGTGCATTATTACATAACATTGGCATGATCACAAGAAAGATCAAATCTCTAAAGACCGATTGGTTTAGTAGCTTTGGAAACACTAGATATATTCATAAGTTTTAAATTACATCATAAAATGAAAAACTACTACAATAACATAATGTCTCCATAATCCACACTCATATCCCCACATAATATCCCTACAGGTCATTCATAATTTACTTCTTCACTTCCTGGGAAAAATAAAACATAGAAAAGGGGTGAGCTCAAATGCCCAGTAAGGATAACAATATAGTGGAAACTTTCATAAATAAGAATAAACATTTAAGGCAATGTATAACTAAAACAAAAGCCTTTTAAATATGAACTTTCAACATGGTATGGCATAAATAAAATGAAATAATTCCATTTACTTATTCACATGGATATTCTACTAATCGAATAATCACATGCAAAAATCAATAACCACTTTCATAATGTTGGAATGCATAATGCCAGACTGTCATAACCACATAGCCAAGGCCTCGTGCCAAGACTACAAAAAAGATTTTGTCAAGGCCTTGTTCCAAGACACTAGTTTGTCTCATGAGACCTACCGATGCATCGAGGAGCTATAGCGGGCTCCACCCATCACTTACTAAGTCCAATGCATTCCCATATGAAAAGGTTTAAACATAACATAAACATTCGTATTAAAACTAGCATACGGAATGTCAATAATTTCACCATAAACCATGAATGGTATAAATATAGCACATCCACGGTCAAACATATCACAAAACCTTCAATTCAATATAGAAGTTTTGTATCATAATAAATCAACTTCAAATAATCTTAAAATCCATCAATGGATGTTGACATAGATGAAATCAAAATTCTTTTTAAAGAAGTATCTCCTTTTTTTTTAAATCATTTAAGATCCATATAAAATAAAAAATTTTCTTTGAAAATATTCTTATAAGCTTGTATGGAAAGCTTTGACGATTTTATAACGGTGGAAAATAACCACACCCGCCGTATAAGTTAAAAAAAACATTCTTACCTCAATTCTGTCGAAAAGGTTAAAAAGGACCTTGTTTTGAAAACGACGGAAAGATTCCTTTATAAACCTCTTATAAAAAGTCAAACAAGGGTATAAATGACTTTAACCCATATTCTTGTAAATAGTAAAAATGTTTTGAAATACATTTCGAAGAAACATGGATGTGGATGATAAAGAGATCCCAGTAGATTATTACGTATAATACAACCTCGGATAATGAAGAGATTGTGAAATAACCCTTAGCTTGTACTTTTCCTTGGTTGGGGTAGGTTAACCTCCTGTATAATTGTGAAATAATTGTTATTAAATTATACAAGAATCATATTCATTAATATGATATCATATATGATCTTTTAACATTGCTTTATTAATAAAATCTTAGTATTATCGTCGTTTCGGGTGATAATCGATTCGTTCTTATTAAATGTTTGGTTACGTAAGACATGTTTGTAATGGATAGATTATATCTTATTCATAATCATAATGATATTAACATTATTTTTAACCCTAAAATGAGAATAATACTTGAATGGATATGATGGAGAATGAATCTTATCGCGTTCGTGGAGACGGTAGTCCGTACATACGCACGAACGCTACTTCCAATTAATTTTTATTTTAAAAGAATCAAATCCAATTGATACATAGGTATATTACTATTCCAGTATAATATAATATTTTATATATGTTACTTAAGTTCATTAACACCATCCTTTATACGTTCCATGTGTGGTATGAACGAGTCATATCATTTTAAGGGGGCGGTAGTCCACACTTCCTCAAATGAAATTATCGTATGTATATACAACATGAAACGAATAATGGTATGAAATAAAATGGAATTACAGAAGCTTATATATAAAATATATATCATTAATATCATATTTAATTACAGTGCCATCATAATGGCCACCATGAGAGGTGGTAAGATGTATTTGAACAATCATCGTTTCGTGAGGCGTTAGTTTTCCATCCACAGAAACATTATCTTCATCATCCATTAGATGGAGTTGTGTGTATGTGTAGTTTGAATACTTCTTATAACAACATCCTAGTATATTGAGGATACTGGTGTTGTTACAAAATAAAGGAAATAAAAAGATTTTGGGGGTTGGAGAAGCAAAATAAATGAAAATACTTTAAGAGAAATTGTTACCTTTAATTTAGGTAACTCACTTTGGTTGGAACCAAAGGACTTCTTGAAATGCTATATGCCTAAGGGGAAGCTTCAAGGAGGAGGAGAGGGATGTGGGGAGCTTATTTGGGCAGAGTTTGGACGATCCAAGTGGCTTGAGAGGTGTGAGGAAAAGAGAAGGAGGAGTGCCCTTTTATAAGAGGGGAGAGGGGCACCTTTGGAAAAGCTAGAAATATTAATTTATAATAAATTCATATTCGGTTTACAAAGGCTCCAAAGTTTACTATTAAAAGGATGAGGTGGGGATAGGTCGAAAAAAACTCATCCAATAGAATTTAGACAGGTTTGGGTACTTATATTAACCTTATCTTTAAGTATTAACTCTAAGTTAATTAGTTTCACTTTTACAATGTCTCTTTGTATTTTTATATAATATGGTTAATAAACTTACTATATACATCCAAGCGACCCCCAAGTGGTCCATTAATGGTTAACCTATCATAATATAAGTCTCTTGGCCGAACCTTAGATTTTTAGGAATTTAATATCAATTAATAATATAATATTTGTTTTAATAACTCTTTTATGTCAATTTTGACACTATTCAATAGTTGATTTTTGTGAAACTCATAACAGATTGATTACTTCGAAAAAAGTCAATTAAATCAATCCTAATATATCATATTATCCTAAAAAATTAGTTTAATTCATTAAAAGTTTCATATTATATTTATTTGGGTATTTATAATATCAATTATTTTAATTTTTCACTATTATAGTAATTACTGCATCATCATTGTGTCATAAATAAAATAAATTATTTAATGTCTAAAAATTATAAATAAAATATCATTATGTAGGAAATCGTTTTATCTTTCTAATGAATATTTATAATCGAAAATCCAACATGTATAACCCTATGTAAAAATTGTTCTTCTAAAAGATGTAAGCTTATTCCATTTTTATTTTTATTTTAGCTTTATTAATATAATGTGTCATTATCACTTACAAGTGGATCCATGGGGTCCCAAAATAGACCCAAAGATTCCCATGGTCGACCATGTATCAACCAATAGGGTTAAGACACGTTTTAGGGTAATTTATTTTTATTATAATATTATTTTTTAAGCCTTATTTATCGGATTTACCCTTAACCATGGTAAATAAAATATTTACCGCAGTAATTATTCAAAATGTCTAAAAATAAAAGTTACCTATTTACAAAATTTGAACATCCTGATTCCAAATATGGAATCCATTTTTCTAAATTCAAAAAACAGAAGTGGCAGAAATTAATTTAAAATTAATTCCCGCTGTCAAAACAAAAAGCGTGTTTTTAAGAGATAATAACTATCAAAAGATTGACACTTGTTTATGTTCGGTTTAATTGTAAAATTATGTCCAATGACCAACATTATATTAAATAGTAAAAATATATTCTAAATATACTTTAAAACCACTCAAATTCATAATTTATCACTATTAATTATTTTGATTAAAAAAGTTGTTTTTAATTAAAATTTAGTAATTTTCACTATTCATCAAAATATAAAAGTTATCCGAAAAGTACCAAAATTTCACCCTAGGATAATTTCGATATTACGAGTCCAAAAATGAAGTCCATTTTGAAATATAAAATATATATGATTTCAAAAAGTAGGTATTACTATTCACAACGGCTAGTTTAATTAGTTGTGGTGTGTGTTAGAACTCGAGGTTGCGTACAACACACGCTATCGCATTATTCGAAGGGAAACGTACCGTGGAAGCTTGGGGTGTAACATTCTCCCCTCATTCAAATAATTGCGTCCTCGCAATTTCTAGGGTATTACTGTATAAAAAGACTCGGGTGGTTCTTCATCATAAGTTCCTCGGGTTCCCACGTTTCCTCTTCCATCTTATGATTTCTCCAAAAAACTTTTACCAGACGCGTCGTCCGGTTTCTCAGCACTTGTTCTCTCGTATCAAGAATCTTGATGGGCTCTTTGCAATAAGACAGATCGGGTTCCAGTTCTAAATCTTCATATGTGAGTACATGCGTTGGGTCAGGCATGTATTTTCTCAACAGAGATACGTGGAACACATCGTGAACTTTGGAGAGACTTGGCGGCATTGCCAATCGGTAAGCTACAGCCCCAATTCGTTCTAGAATTTCGAAAGGTCCGATGTACCTGGGACTAAATTTACCTTTCTTAACAAAACGTATGACTCCCTTCCACGGAGATACCTTCAAGAAAACATGATCACCGACTTGAAATTCCTAATCCTTCCTTCGATTATCGGCATAGCTCTTCTGCCTACTTTGAGCTGCTTTAATGTGATTTTGGATTACCTTCACCTTTTCCACCGTTTCCTCCACTAGTTCTGGGCCTACAAGTTTTCTTTCACCAACGTCATCCCAACAGGTTGGTGTACGACATCTCTTTCCGTATAACGCTTCATATGGTGCCATCTGGATACTCGAATGGAAGCTATTGTTATAAGAAAATTCTACCAGTGGTAAATATTGATCCCACATACCCTGAAAGTCAAGTGAGCAAGATCTCAACATGTCTTCTAGGGTTTGAATAGTCCGTTCTGATTGTCCATCTGTCTGAGGGTGGTAAGCAGTGCTCAAATGAAGTTCAGTATCCAGGGATTTCTGAAGACTTTTCCAAAATCTTGAAGTAAAACGGGGATCACGATCAGAAACAATTGATAAGGGTACTCCATGAAGTCTCACAACTTCATTAATATAGAGTCTTGCTAGACGTTCCAGGGGTAGATCTTCTCTTATAGCAAGAAAATGTGCTGACTTGGTAAGACGATCGACAATAACCCATATTGCATCGTTCCTTCTAGGAGTCTTTGGTAGCCCCATGACAAAGTCCATCGTAATATTGTCGCATTTCCACTCTGGTATGGGAAGCGGTTGCATGACTCCTCCAGGCTGTTGCCTTCCAGCTTTCACTTGTTGACAAACCATACATCTTGACACAAAATCAGCAATCTCCCTCTTCATGTTGTCCCACCAAAAATGTTCCTTCAAATCTCTATACATTTTGGTGCTCCCAGGGTGTATAGAGAAATTGGAACTATGAGCATCATCTAGCAATTCCCTTTTTAGATCAGGTATATTGGGAACACAATGTCTCTTCCCGAATTTCAAAATTCCATATTCATACACAAAGTCTCTCAATCTCCCATCATTCACAGCTTTAATCTTCTTTTGGAATTCTTCATCATTGGTCTGAGAACTCTTAATCCTTTCTAGTAAAGATGGTTTGGCAACCATTTGAAAAAGCATTGATGTTTCACCTTCCCTGGTTATTCCCATGTCCATCTTCACTAGATCCATGAAAATTGGATCCCTTTCAATTCTCATCATGTTCAAAACTCCATGGTCTTTTCTGCTCAAAGCATCTGCCACCTTGTTTGCTTTCCCCGGGTGGTAGTGTATCGTGCAATCATAATCCTTGAGTAATTCAAGCCATCTCCATTGCCTCATGTTGAGTTCTTTTTGTGAGAAAATATACTTCAAACTCTTGTGATCAGTATAAATCTCACATTTTTCACCATAGAGGTAGTGTCTCCACATCTTCAAAGGAAAGATCACAGCTGCTAACTCAAGATCATGAGTAGGATAGTTTTGTTCATGAATTTTCAACTGTCGTGATGCATAGGCAATAACTCTATCATTCTGCATAAGGACACAACCAAGTCCTTTCTTTGATGCGTCACTATAAATAACGAACCCATAATTCCCCGATGGTAGAGTCAATATAGGAGCATTGACTAATCTTCTCTTCAGTTCTTCGAAACATTCTTCACACTCTTTTTTCCAAACAAATTTAACCCCTTTACGTGTGAGCTTTGTTAATGGGTTAGCCAATCGGGCAAAATTCTGGACGAAACGTCGATAATAACCTGTCAAACCAATAAAACTACGTACCTCAGTTATACTCGTAGGTGTTGGCCATTCTTGGATTGCCTTGGTCTTAGAAGGATCAACAGAGATTCCATCTTTAGAGACAATATGGCCAAGAAAAGAAATCTCCTGAAGCCAGAATTCACACTTGCTAAACTTCCCATATAATTCATGCCTCCTCAGAGTCTTCAAGATAATGCACAAGTGATTTTCATGATCTTCGTAGGTTTTGGAGTATACCAATATATCATCAATAAATACCACCACAAATTCATCGAGACACTCCTTGAAAACTCTATTCATCAGATCCATGAATACAGATGGTGCATTAGTCAATCCAAATGGCATTACAGTAAACTCGTAATGCCCATACCTGGTTCGAAATGCTGTTTTTCGAATGTCTTCCTTCTTCACACACAACTGATGGTATCCAGATCGAAGGTCAATCTTTGAAAAGTATTGAGCTCCATGCAGTTGGTCAAATAAATCATCAATATGAGGTAGGGGATACTTGTTCTTTATCATTATAGCATTGATCTCCCTGTAGTCGATACATAACCTCATAGATCCATCTTTCTTTTTAACAAAAAGAACAGGGGCTCCCCATGGAGAAACACTAGGGCGAATAAATCCCTTATTACTCAATTCCTCTAGTTGTTTCTTTAGTTCGACTAATTCTACAGTGGCCATTCTATAAGGGGTCTTTGATATAGGCCTTGATCCAGGAATCAAATCAATGGAAAACTCTACTTCTCGTTCTGGAGGATGTCCAGGTAAATCTTCCGGAAATACATCTACAAATTCTTTCACAACAGGTACGTCCTCTATTTGAACATTCCTTTCCTCACCGACAGTTATTTCATTCTGTTCCTCCTCAATAATTGAATTAAGTTGAGCTACTGGGGGTGGATCTAAATAAGAATTAGGTGGTGACGATTCTGCTCTAAAAATAAGGTGTTCCTTATCATTATCATCAAGAATCGTAACCTCTTTCTTTTTACAATAAATCTTCGCATCATAGTCCGAATTCCAGTCCATACTGAGGATTATATCAAACTCAATCATAGGTATGACGATGAGATCAGCAGATAAAGAAAATTTATGTGCTCTAATGGGGACTGATTCACAAAACTTTGTTGCAATGATACTTCCCTTAGGAGTTTTAACTGACAACTCCCTTATTAAATCAAATTGGAAATATCTAATTTTCTTAGTAAACTAGGAAGATATGAAACAATGCGATGATCCAGAATCAAATAATTCATTTTCTAAACTTGAGGAAACCATTAAATTACCTGCCACTACGTCTTTCGGAGCTTCTACCTCAGCAGTAGTGATAACATAAGCCTGGCCTTGATCCCTTGGCCTTTTCTGAGGTAAGTTCTCCTGACGCTTAGGACATGCATTTGCATAATGCCCCATCTCCCTGCAATTGTAGCACTGAACGTTGGTAGCTTCCTTCTTCCCCTTGCAATCATGAGCTTGGTGGCCTTTTTCACCACACTTGTAACAGACTCCCATTCCCTTCAAGCAAGTACCAGGATGTTTCTTCCCGCATTTACCACAAGATGGATATTCAACCTTTCCCTTCTTCCCCTTATTTCCATTCCCAGATTGATCAGTAGGTCTCTTCTTCTCTTGCTTTGATTTAAAGTCATATGACTTGGAGAATTCCTTTTCGGTCTTGATAGCTCATGAGACAATGTCTTCATACGATGAAAAGGATTGTGAGACTAATGCTCGACGGAGAAATGGTTTTAACCCATCAAAGAAACGATCAATCTTACTTCTTGGGTTGCGAATATAATCTCCAGCATACCTTGCTAACCTTGTAAAGTTAGCCTCATACTTTATGACATTCTCATGCTCCTTTTGTCTCAGACTCAGAAATTGCCTTTCCATATCTGCTCGATGGTCGCGAGGAAAGTATTTTTCTAAAAATAAATCTTTGAACTCCCTCCATTCCATATTTGATACTTCATCATCTTTCTTCGTATTTTGAATCCGTGACCACCATTGATCAGCATCTCCAGTGAGGCGGTAAACTGCCATGGTAACTTTTTCCCTTTCACTACTCCCCAAAGCCTGAAATATTTTCTCTAGGGAAAATATCCATTGCTCAGCTACTAAGGGATTTGTACTCCCATTGAACATTGGTGGTTGTTGCCTCATGAATCGATCTAACATTGATCCTCCAGGCTGCGGATCAGGGTGCTCCATACGGGTAAGGTTATTATTCATAACCTGAGTAAGTTGTCCCAGTATGGTGATTAGCTGATCGGCACCAGTTGCATCACCAGCTCCACTATAATTATCTTGGGCAGGAAGGCAATCCCTACATGGAGTTCGTGCATTGATACAGTTTCCATTTCTTCCACTAGGCGCCATTTCTAAACAATGGCATAAACTAGATTAGTTTATGAATCAAAATACATAATCCCATACTTATAAAACACTTAACATAAATTGAACTATCTATGGATATAATCCATAATCATAAATATGTTTTCTTTGATGAAGTATATACTCATAAACCCTTTATAATGATTTGTAAAGAAAGTGAGAGTTATCCTAAGCATATCCCCCGGGAGTGTCGTAACCAAGAGTGCAGCAAGGCCCGTTGTCGTGCACCGGTTCCCGTTCGAGTCTAGCTCAAAGCGGTGTTTTCGGGTTTTACCCCTAGGTACATCTGTGCCAGAGCCGCCTCTACCTACTCGTATCCAGACAGGGATGTATTGCTCGGAAAACTCACAAAATCTCTACAATACCAAAATTCTAGGAAGTTCTTCTATACTAATCCTCAAAGTTCATCTTAGGTCTACGTGCTCTAATCAGAGTTTATCTAAATCTAGCTTCCAAGGTTTGTACTAAACTTCCTCTGATACCAACTGTAACGCCCCGACCCCAGCTACCCAGAGTCGGTGCATTATTACATAACATTGGCATGATCACAAGAAAGATCAAATCTTGACAGACCGATTGGTTTAGTAGCCTTGGAAACACTAGATATATTCATAAGTTTTACATTACATCATAAAATGAAAAACTACTACAATAAAATAATGTCTCCATTATCCACACTCATATCCCCACATAATATCCCTGCAGGTCATTCATAATTTACTTCTTCACTTCCTGGGAAAAATAAAACATAGAAACGAGGTGAGCTCAAATGCCCAGTAAGGATAACAATATAGCGGAAACTTTCATAAATAAGAATAAACATTTAAGGCAATGTATAACTAAAACAAAAGCCTTTTAAATATGAACTTTCAACATGGTATGGCATAAATAAAATGAAATAATTCCATTTACTTATTCACATGGATATTCTACTAATCGAATAATCACATGCAAAAATCAATAACCACTTTCATAATGTTGGAATGCATAATGCCAGACTATCATAACCACATAGCCAAGGCCTCGTGCCAAGACTACAAATAAGATTTTGTCAAGGCCTTGTGCCAAGACACTAGTTTGTCTCATGAGACCTACCGATGCATCGAGGAGCTATAGCGGGCTCCACCCGTCACTTACTAAGTCCAATGCATTCCCATATGAAAAGGTTTAAACATAACATAAACATTCGTATTAAAACTAGCATACGAAATGTCAATAATTTCACCATAAACCATGAATGGTATAAATATAGCACATCCATGGTCAAACATATCACAAAACATTCAATTCAATATAGAAGTTTTGTATCATAATAAATCAACTTCAAATAATCTTAAAATCCATCAAAGGATGTTGACATAGATGAAATCAAAATTCTTTTTAAAGAAGTATCTCCATTTATTTTGAAATCATTTAAGATCCATATAAAATAAAACATTTTCTTTGAAAATATTCTTATAATCTTGTATGGAAAGCTTCGACGATTTTATAACGGCGGAAAATAACCGCACCCGCTGTATAAGTTAAAAAAAACATTTTTACCTCAATTCTGTCGAAAAGGTTAAAAAGGACCTTGTTTTGAAAACGACGGAAAGATTCCTTTATAAACCTCTTATAAAAAGTCAAACAAGTGTATAAATGACTTTAACCCATATTCTTGTAAATAGTAAAAATGTTTTGAAATACATTTCGAAGAAACATGGATGTGGATGATAAAGAGATCCCAGTAGATTATTACGTATAATACAACCTCGGATAATGAAGAGATTGTGAAATAACCCTTACCTTGTACTTTTCCTTGGTTGGGGTAGGTTAACCTCCTGTATAATGGTGAAATAATTGTAATTAAATTATACAAGAATCATATACATTAATATGATATCATATATGATCTTTTAACATTGCTTTATTAATAATATCTTAGTATTATCGTCGTTTCGGGTGATAATCGATTCGTTCTTCTTAAATGTTTGGTTACGTAAGACATGTTTGTAATGGATAGATTATATCTTATTAATAATCAGAATGATATTAACATTATTTTTAACCCTAAAATGAGAATAATACTTTAATGGATATGATGGAGAATGAATCTTATCACGTTCGTGGAGACGGTAGTCCGTACGTACGCACGAACACTACATCCATTTAATTTTTATTTTAAAAGAATCAAATCCAAATGATACATAGGTATATTACTATTCCAGTATAATATAATATTTTATATATGTTACTTAAGTTCATTAACACCATCCTTTATACGTTCCATGTGTGGTACGAACGAGTCATATCATTTTAAGGGGGCGGTAGTCCACACTTCCTCAAATGAAATTATCGTATGTATATACAACATGAAACGAATAATGGTATGAAATAAAATGGAATTACAGAAGCTTATATATAAAATATATATCATTAATATCATATTTAATTACAGTGCCATCATAATGGCCACCATGAGAGGTGGTAAGATGTATTTGAACAATCATCGTTTCGTGAGGCGTTAGTTTTCCATCCACAGAAACATTATGTTCATCATCCATTAGATGGAGTTGTGTGTATGTGTAGTTTTAATCCTTCTTATAACAACATCCTAGTATATTTAGGATACTGGTGTTGTTACAAAAGAAAGGAAATAAAAAGATTTTGGGGGTTGGAGAAGCAAAATAAATGAAAATACTTTAAGAGAAATTGTTACCTTTAATTTAGGTAACTCACTTTGGTTAGAACCAAAGGACTTCTTGAAATGCTTTCTGCCTAAGGGGAAGCTTCAAGGAGGAGGAGAGGGATGTGGGATTCTTATTTGGGCAGAGTTTAGACAAGCCAAGTGGCTTGAGAGGTGTGAGGAAAAGAGAAGGAGGAGTGCCCTTTTATAAGAGGGGTGAGGGGCACCTTTGGAAAAGCTAGAAATATTAATTTATAATAAATTCATATTCGGTTTCCAAAGGCTCCAAAGTTGACTATTCAAAGGATGAGGTGGGGATAGGTCGAAAACAACTCATCCAGTAGAATTTAGACAGTTTTGGGTACTTATATTAACCTTATCTTTAAGTATTAACTCTAAGTTAATTAGTTTCACTTTTACAATGTCTCTTTGTATTTTTATATAATATGGTTAATAAACATACTATATACATCCAGGCGACCCCCAAGTGGTCTATTAATGATTCAACTATCATAATATAAGTCTCTTGGCCGAACCTTAGATTTTTAGGAATTTAATATCAATTAATAATATAATATTTGTTTTAAGAACTCTTTTATGTCAATTTTGACACTATTCAATAGTTGATTTTTGTGAAACTCATAACAGATTGATTACTTCGAAAAAAGTCAATTAAATCAATCCTAATATATCATATTATCCTATAAAATTAGTTTAATTCATTAAAAGTTTCATATTATATTTATTTGGGTATTTATAATATCAATTATTTTAATTTTTCACTATTATAGTAATTACTGCATCATCATTGTGTCATAAATAACATAAATTATTTAATGTCTAAAAATTATAAATAAAATATCATTATGTAGGAAATCTTTTTAGATTTCTAATGAATATTTATAATCGAACATCCAACATGTATAACCCTATGTAAAAATTGTTCTTCTAAAAGATGTAAGCTTATGCCATTTTTATTTTTATTTTAGCTTTATTAATATAATGTGTCATTATCACTTACAAGTGGATCCATGGGGTCCCAAAATAGACCCAAAGATTCCCATGGTCGACCATGTATCAACCAATAAGGTTAAGACACGTTTTAGGGTAATTTAGTATTATTATAATATTATTGTTTAACCCTTATTTACCGGATTTACCCTTAACCATGGTAAATAAAATATTTACCGCAGTAATTATTCAAAATGTCTAAAAATAAAAGTTACCTATTTACACAATTTGAACATACTGATTCCAAATATGGAATCCATTTTTCTAAATTCATAAAACAGAATTGGCAGAAATTAATTTAAAATTAATTCCCGCTGTCAAAACAAAAAGCGTGTTTTTAAGAGATAATAACTATCAAATGATTGACACTTGTTTATGTTCGGTTTAATTGTAAAATTATGTCCAATGACCAACATTATATTAAATGGTAAAAATATATTATAAATATACTTTAAAACCACTCAAATTCATAATTTATCACTATTAATTATTTTGATTAAAAAAGTTGTTTTTAATTAAAATTTAGTAATTTTCACTATTCATCAAAATATAAAAGTTATCCGAGAAGTACCAAAATTTCACCCTAGGATAATTTCGATATTCCGAATCCAAAAATGAAGTCCATTTCGAAATATAAAATATATATGATTTCAAAAAGTAGGTATTACTATTCACAACGGCTAGTTTAATTAGTTGTGGTGTGTGTTAGAACTCGAGATTGCGTACAACACACGCTATCACATTATTCGAAGGGAAACGTACCGTGGAAGCTTGGGGTGTTACAAATGGTATACTTGAACAATAGTAGACTACATAGATAGCAGGAGTTGCCTAGAAGTAGCCTTCTACTAACGGTAGACATGTCCAGCAGTAGACTTGAACTACAAAGCTCTTAACAGAAGACTTGAGAAAGAGTCTGGTAGTGGACTTCTCATAGAAGCCTTGTCACAATATAGAAATGTAATGGTGACTCTTTGTCTGTAAGATTTTATAAGCATATCAACAATAGACTTGTGACAGCAACCCTGTACTAGTAGCTTCTAATAGTGACTATAGATCTTCAATGGTGACCGTTTAGAAACAGTGACCAAGAGTATCAATGAGTTATAACGGTGACCTTGAACGACATGCTCTTACCAGTAGGCTTTAATAGTGAACTTATACTTAGAGAAATGTAAATTGTAAGCTGATGCAACAAAGTCATGAGACAAAAAAATATAAAATGTTCAGGATAAATAACATAATGACATTTTAAAAAGGGTTAGAAAATGACTTAATATATCATGATCAATATTTAAACATGATTTGGGATTATCAAAACAGGTGAGTCCAACACACTTACTTCATATTATTGTAGTATGTACCCTCATGTATTCCATTTTTTCAAGACATTAAGTGACCATAGGATACAGTGTTTTCCAATCACGTAAACCCAACACATATGTTCTCAAATAGAGGAGTACATAATAAGACAATTTACGAATACATCACATGTTATTCACCTTAATATATGATCATATCACATGCCCCTCACCAAAATAGATAATAAAATCATATGTACTATCAATGTATAAAAACACACTTCTCATTCAATTTCAATTGAGGTCCCAAATGCCATAATTTTTAGACAATATGAATGATATCATTTGGGTGGTTCTCTAATAGATGAACTGATCAACAACATACCCATCAACCATATGATTAGATAAGTTTCAATGGATTTTTTAAGAAAGGTATCAATGTATAATGGTTATAATGCTAGGTATCTCACCAATTTAGGTAATGGGGACTTATAAATAATTATTTAAACCCTGGAATTCCGAAGATAATTATTATAGATCTCCATGTGGTATACTTAGTGGGTCATCTAGTTTACAAAAATAGTTTCTGTTCCTCATGACCATAATCCATATCTCATAAAATAATCCTACTCAGCATGACATTGACATTTCATCACAACCTATAATACTCTATGGTGAACATTGATATGGTACGACTCAATGTCGCACTATGATAGGCCGATATTCATTACACATCATGAATATTATATCTATATATACTTATATTAAAAAACATGAAATAATATATAATGGAGGTTTCATTTTATATGATACATTTTATACATTTTTTTATCTTTTTTGGAAATAATTACCAAAACCCTTCAAAAGCACCTGTATAACATATTATATATGAATTTCTACATGATCAACCATATTTTTAATTCACATTTTGGGGTTTAGTTAGCTCACTAAATCTATATATAATTACCGTAAAATAACTGAGGGGTTATCTAATAAAACTCTCCCACTAAAACATTCATTGAATAATATCTATAAAGACATAATGGTTAAATAATGATGAGACTTAGGAGTCACATTCCCAATGTTTCACTCCGTAAACATGTTCAAAATCCATAAGGTAAAAAAATTAATATTTTTTGTCAAAATCTATTATCTACTCCGAACTCCTTATAAAATTGACATTATCATCCTAATAATCCTTTCCATCAATTTTTCTACTTTGAAATAATATAAATATATACATTATTTTATACCAACAGATCCTATACTATTTTAGAATAAAGTGACATTTTTTTAAACAGGATTAATCATTTATAAACCAGTGATATAGAATTTTAATGGTAATTTAAATTAAATTTTACATTTTACATTATCCTAAACTCATTAGGATATAAAATTGTAATCACTTAGACTATTATATAAATTTTTTGAAGTATTTGAATGTTTTTTAGTTAAAATATACTCTTACATGATTCTTAGACACTATATTGTTTTCAAAATATCATGCTAACATACACAAGAACCATTTTATAAGATGTAACTATTATTTCCTTTTAGTAGGAATATTTTTCAAATAAAATATTTATTCTATATCGTATATGGTATTATATGTGTTTGGACAAATTTTCTATGAAGTATATTAATCAAAATATATCATCAATGTTTATCCATAACAACTTCCTTAATATTATAACAAATACTTGAATAAAAATGTTATTGTAGATAATTTTTTTATCCTTGTATCCATTTGAAGAAATATTATAGAATTTGATGAATCATAAACCATGTTTTGATAATTAATCATCTTATTTTGTCCATAATAACTATTTGTTAATTAACGTTCCCAAAGGATCGATGGACTATTTGGAGGGAAGGTGTTAATTAGTGGTATATTTTATTATATTAATTATTACATTAAATTCAATAACCTAGACTCCTCCTAGTCTCAATCCACTCAATTTGGTGTCTAACAACCTCACTTGGATAATGGAGTAAATAAATCTATAAGAACAAAAATATTTACTTTGTATGGTCATAAATAACAACTATATTACTTTATTGATTATTGACCCGAAGCACATATCATACACTATAATAAATCTCTAACTATGATTATTTGGTTCCTCTAACACCTATATAGAGACTTAATGTTTACACATTGCATCTTATATTAGGACATAGAAAAATTTATATTCACATTGGAATCACAACATCACAATATGTAGTCCTTTCATACTATTAGTCACACAGGTTTCACAGATTCCCACTATGTATACAAAAGTTTTTTCATTAAATCTCTTTCTCAGGTAGACCAGTGAATAGAAAATGGATATCTCTACATCCAAAGAATAATCTCCTTCCATCCCATTGGTGGATTTTTCAAATTATATAGGTTGTTTCGGAATAGTATATGAAACTAAATTTCTATAAAAAGATAATTTTTACAGATCTTAAAAACCTACTCATCATGATTTCTCAGCTCAACTCGAGATCTTGTGATCTTTGAAAATTTGGCTGCTCCTCATGAACTAGAAGGCTCAACCCTAATGATCATAACATTCGTAGAAGGTTGTTCTCCCATTGGTTATAATTTATTATTTTTTCTCACTAAATTGGTACATTTATCAAATATTAGAATTATTTCAATCTACATCTTCTTCTTTTATGTTTGATACTCTGTAGATCTTTTATAATAACTGAGACCATACTCTAGCTGGTAAACAATATATCCCAATACTATGACATAATTCACACTACAATGGGCATTCATTCATGAATTTATATAAATAAAAATTATAAATTTGGATTTAAGAAAAATTAGAATCATTTTTTGTTTTTTATTATCAATATTAGATTAAGATTAATATTTAGGATTTTTCTAAAATAGTTTATTTTTAAGTGAATATTAAAAAATATAGTTTTTACCAAAACTATTACTTTTATGATATTATAATTATATTAAAAAGACCTAGAAGTCTGTAAAAAATTTTAATCGATGAAATATGTGTTTAAGAGGAAATACTATATATATTTAAATACTATTCTAATATTATAAAACATATTTTATACATTTAATAAACTTTAATAATATTTTACAATAAAAGAAAACATTTTTAGTCTTTTCTTTTATTTAAATATCAATTTAGTAAAATTCCATTTTGGAAAATTTTTTAAGACAATAATTTTTTTAAAATAAACTAATATATTTCAGGAAAATTAATGTTACTCATAATTTTATCCTCCGATTAAAAATTCATTTTAAAAAAAATAGGTTTTACACACGCTAATGTTTAAATTAAATCATCCTATAAAAGTTAATCATATTTTATAAAAAAGAAAATATATTTAGAATAATTAATCATAAATTAGGTAACAAGGCCAATATTGTTTTTGTAATTTAAAATAAATTACTTAGGTGAAAAATTAATTACCATGGGATAAGTAAAATCATTTTTTTCAAAGAATTAATTTTATAAGTGATATATAAATTTTATCTAAATAAATTATAATAATATATTTAAAATAATTAATTTTATAATATTTTTAAGTATATAAAAAAATATAAACACTCAATAAATTAACAATTAATAGTAAATAATATTAAAAAACAGATAATGTGTAGAAAAATATTTTCCTATAAAAAAGGTTTTTCTTATCTCTTATGTTTTAATTTTAATGTTGATTTTATAAAATTTAGAAATTGAATTAGATTAAATAGATTTCAAATTAGGATTTAAATTTTCAATACTTGGTAATATGGTTAATTTTATATTTTTAGAAACAAATTTATTACCATGGTTAATTTTAAAATAATAATAATAAGGGTTAAAATGGGTAAGTGAAGTATCTCGAATATTTAATAATTTATAGTTAACATACATATGATAAAAATAATTTTAGGTATAAATGTGATAAAAACATGTCTCACCAACCATTTTTACCCCTAAATCACCTAACTCACCAAACTCACTTAACACCCAGGTGATTCCATTCTTACCCCATAACTAACTTTAGTTTCCATGAAAATATCATCTTTTTCACTTATTAAAGTTTCTCACTCCAACTAATTCTATCATCCCCCTCAATAAAAAAACGCATTGATACCAAATTTACCTTCCATATCCCTCTCTAAATCCCTCCTATATATTTTATTTTGTTCTAATGAGTCCTCCCAATCGTTAAGAATCTACTTAGAAAAGTGAAGGTTTATAATTCTTCACATTCTTTTAAAATTTTAATTATCTTGTTACAATACCATTTACACATATTTCATTAATTGTAATTTATTATTATTATCTCCCATTAGATATATTTTATGAGATCCAACTTATTCCCTCTAATTATAGCATTTTTATACTGTTATTATGCTCACATAAGGTTTAAAATTCCACACCATTAATTAGTAATTCAAAAATTTATTTTAATGTAATCATGATTGTAATTATATAGAATTATCACCCATTTGAAATATTGAAAATGATATTTCGACAAATTTAAGCCTTTTTTATAAGCCATCATAATTCCAAAAATAATATTTTTTTCGGAAATGTAAGAAGTGTAGGGATTTCTTAGCAATGACAACCCTATCGGGATACTAACAATTGGATATAGCTATGACATAGATGCACCTAGGGGTAATCACCCTGAAAAAGACTATTTTAGTTAAAACTAAATATATATTATCGTGCATGATGAGTGGGATTAATACTTCAAAAATGTTTAAACACTCATAGAGGACATGATTTAGATAATTTAGACAATTTTTATGAAACTTAATGAAGTACCATTGATTTAGTCTCCTGTCATTGGATTCTACTGAACTGGATTACTGTCTTCTTTTGATATCTTAGCACTTTAAAATTTGCCTCTCTAACAACCTATATATTTCTATTTGAAAAGGTATGTTCGAATTATATTATTAATTCTCCATAGTTCTAAGTTATTTTTTGTGAAATTCTTCCATATAACCATATTATTCCATTGAACCGGGAAATAATTATTTTTTTCAATTCCCATAATACACATATCAATTGTTCTATTTTTTATTATTATGTAATAAGTACCTTAGTAAATGTTATGAAATTAATTGTTAACTCTTATGATGAATGTATTGGATTTGATAAGAAATTAGTATAGTTAGGTATAAATAGATCTTCAAAGTATCAGTATGCATCACGAGAAAAAATAAATAGGGTATTAGCATATACCTAACCAATTTAAGTATTATGTCCTCGGAAAATGACCATAAAAAATATTTATTATGTCTATAATTATACATTCCATCGGTATGTGATCAATAACTATTATCCATGTTTTTATTTTTTGTAAGGATACAGTATTCCCATAATTTCATTTGATTAAAGTGTTATTTTTATCATTTATGTCCATTTTTCCATACTATTTATTTCCTGATTTTTATGATAGTTTTCCCCTTACTATGTGTCAAAGATCACCCATATATTTTTTTCATTTCTTTAAAAAACCTATAAAAGAACAAGGTGTAATTTTTAAAGATATATAAAAAGGGATAAAATAGTCCCTTGGGAGTTTTTATACAATATTATATGTTCTCAAGTGTAATATGAAAATTATGTATATATGTAGTCTTACAAGACTAAAAAAAGTTGGATATTTTATTATTAGATTATGTTTATTAAAAATATTGTGGAATAAATTTGTAAGAACCGTGTTAGATATCTTATAGATCATGAAAACCCCTTGATATTTTAAGAAATAATTTCTTGGATAACTTTATATGAATTGTATTTTACAATTAATATCATGATCTAATTACATTTTTGTCATTTCATAGAGATAGTGACAAATGTATGATATGAGAATCGTATTAAAACCCATAGATAGTGTAGGGATGTTCCTCCTAATAGAGTCAATAAGGATTCTATCAAAGTTGATCAAAACAAAAAATATAATAGGGAAGTTGTCCTAGGTTATGATGAAAAAGAATTCTTGTAATGAATAACCCAATGAGCCACAATGTGGATAAAATATGTGAACTGTTTCATGTGAAAAAAACCACAAAAATTCAATGAATCTATTAATCCATTACTATCTGAGCAATGGAAAAAGTCCTCAAAAAATATATTTAACACTTTGGGACCTTTTGAAAGGGAAAATGTTTTCATTGATTTATTTCTTCATAATTGAGATACAGATTAATAGTGGTCACTAATATCGATCATTAAAGTAAAATTAGAGACATGGAACATGGAATGGAGATGTTTTAAGATGATATTATATAAAAAATACTTTTATAATTATAAAAGGGATGAAATATAATGTAAAATATTCAATATTATTTAGAAGGTGGTGGAAAATGTTGCTGATTAAGATGATAATTTTTGAGTTTATCGAGTCATATAGTGGACTATGTACGTAGATCAAGAAGAAATATTGATTATTTACATGATGGGATAATGTTGATATTTATAATGGAATTATTATTTCATAAATATCCATCATATGATAATATAGTCTAAATTTCTATTAAGAACATGAGAACCCTCTATAAATAATTCTTGAGATTCTTAGAGAAAAGGAAATATGTGGGAAATTTAGTAAGTGAAAATTTTGGCTCCATGAATTTTCTTTTCCAGACCATATTTTTTCCAATGATATAATATATAATGATAGTTTTAAGAAAACCATATTATAATAATGGAATACACTGATGAATATAACTAATATATGTAGTTTCTTTGATTTATCAGGTTACTATATGCGGTTTACTCAACAATTTTACCAACAGTCTTAGAAGTTAAACATGTTAAAATATATAGGGGTTAAATTCACATGGCCTAAGGAATTTGAAGAATTTTTTGGATATCTAAAGAGGATATATATTAATTCATCAGTATTTAATTTACTATTTTGAATGGTGTGATTTTTAATATATAGTGATGAATCAAATAATGGATTGAGTTGTGTCCTTATGAAAAACGATAGAGTGGATTCTTATGAATCAAAAAAATTGAAGACTTAGGAGTAGAATAATCCAACTCATGATCTTATGTTGTTATCTATAACAATTTCTTTAATGATATTTAAAAAATATATATATGGAGAAAGATTTGGCATATATACGCACCAAAAAAAATTTGATGTATATTTTGTCATAGATAGAGACTAACATGAGGAAATGAAGAAGGTTGGAACAACTCATAATCTATGATTTTTTGATATAATATCACCCTGGGATGGAAAATAAGGTGGCTGATACATTGAGTAGGATATACTATGGATTATCAACAATGATGAGTATTAGTAATGATCCTATATTTATTGTTATAGTAAGGATGGATATGGTAATTTTTAGGTGAGGGGAACTATAATTCCTAGTTAAATGAATTTATAAACCATCTATACTAGAAAATATATGAAGTACAAGTAGGATGATAAGGATATTAAATGGAGGATTGAATAATAGAATGATGGGAAATTGATCATATTTATCTACAAATATGATTTTTTGATGTTTGGAAAGAGGTTATGTGTTCTATCCATGCCTAAACTGAAGTGGTCACTACAAGATGAATAACATATCTAAAATTTCAATAGACACCATGGTAGCACAAATATGTAAATAGATATTATATAACATTTCTAATGGGATGGTATGAAGTGTTAAATTTCATACTATGCATCAAAAATTTTAGTGTTCCTGTAGGTAAAGGCTTAAAGACATCATCATAAGTGAGTAATAAAACCTCCGTATATAATTATATAAAATATGAAATACTAAAATGAAATTTTTTGGTAGACTTTCAAAGAATACAATGAATTATAATTCTATATGGGTCATCGTTGATTTTCATACAAAGTCTACACAATTCCTGGATGTAAGGGAAAACCTGTACCTTAAGTGCCCTTATCAAATCTCTATCAATGAAATAAAAAGACTTCATGGGGAACCTCTATTAATTGTATCTAAACATGAAACTTATAAGGCCCCATCCTTAAATATAACATAATATTGAATTATGTTAATAATTTATATTGAGGATATTTTTATGTTTAGTGATTTAGATAATTAGGTTATAACAAATACAGAACAATTTGAATATTACATATAGACACTTCTACTTAGTAACCATTTTTTTCAAAAAATAAAAACTCTTGAAAAAAAGATTCATGACTAGTTTCATATTTTAGACATCATTAATTTTTCTCGATCCCATATTTGACCATATTTATCTTTATATCCAATGAAAAACATTTCAAAAAAAACTTGGGATGAGCATAAAGAGCTCAGTAAGGGATACAATGATAAGGAAAACTGTTAGTTTATCAGAAAAACAATGAAGCTGTGAATACTTTATCATAAGTAATACCTTTCACCTTTATGAAGTATTATATACTCTTCAATGAATAAAAGATAATTTATTACCCCTTTGTAACCTAAAAATTACCAGAAAACCCATATAAAGAACACATAACATCTAAAGGTAACTTAAGATATAAACATACATAAATGGAATAACCATACAGTCGACTTCCACAAATATCACTAAATGGAATAGCCTTATGGATGAATTTTGCACCCAATGAAGTATAGGTTATAACGTAACCACCCATCTTGGTTTATCACGGGACCACATTTCATTTTCTTTATCACTTAACCACCTATCATATATCCAAATACCATTATAAAATCACAACACAAAAAATATTTATAATATAAACAATTAACTAATAAAATTGTATTTTCAATCATAAGAAATAATTTCAATATATTGAAATAATCATTCCATGTTAAAAAAATTCAATACCAAAAAACCAAAAAATATAATACGGGATTTCTTTTCCTTTTAAAAACATTAAGGCTTATAGAGGAACCCAACTAACGATTACGATGGTGGTGCTGTAATTATCACTGAAAATGTTAGAAGCATTAAATTTTTACATTTAGTAAAATGATCCATATAAAAATGATTCATTTTGAATGAAATTAAAAGTCAAAGGGGTTTATTATATACCGTATAAAAAAGGAGGTGTATATTATCAAAACATGACTCACTGAAAGGAGATTGAGACGAAGTCCCATACAAAGACCATTTTGTACGTAAAATAGATTGATTATGTGTATTCACAATATGTACACATTATTAATTTATAAATACAATATAGGGAAAAAAATATTTCTCACATAATAATAGCCTGAAATATTCAAGAAGTAGAAGATTAACCCAATGAATGGAAATTGGTTTAAGAAGTTCTGTTACCTCACGTCCGACTTGCCCGTTCATTTTTCAATTTTGTGAATAATAAACATAAGTTAATTTTAAGTTCTTAAGATCCTTTTTTAAATTTTACTATTCAGTTATATCACTTATTACCTTCTTATAACAATTAGTTAATTCTTTGAGTTCATATTGGAAATATTTTCCATGTTCTAAACTTGTGTTAAAAATGAACAAGTTATAATTATAAATTGTCCATGTGGTCGAAATTATTTTATATATAGAATGATATTCATGATTTATTTATCATATATATCATATATATCAATTATATTTGTATTTAGAATATTCTATATCATTTTGATATATGAAAATGAAATGCACTCTTCATGGAGACGGTAAGTTGTACGTACACATGAACGCAACTTCCATTTCATTTTTTTTCATTTTATAAGTAATGAAATCCAAATGATTAATTGTTATATTATTATTCCATTATAATATCATATTTTATATACATTACGTATGTTCTATTAACACCATACTTTATACATTTCATGTATGGTATGAATGAGTCATATCACTTTGAGGGGGCGGTAGTCCACACTTCCTCAAATGAAATTATCATATTTACCCATTATAGAAACCATAAAGTTATGATATAAATGAAAAATACAAAAGCATAGATAAAACACTAATATAATATATATCATATATAAATATAGTTCTATTATAATGTCCTCCATGAGATGTGGTTGGAGATATTTGAACAATCAACATTTTTTGAGGCAGTAATTCTCCTTCCACAGAAACAGTATGTTCGTATCCATTAGATGGAGGTGTGTGGATATTTTGTTATAATAAGTCTCATAAAAATAACATTTTATATTAAGGATAATGTTTTTGTTATAAAATTAATTAATAGAGAGAGTTTAGGGGGTTGGAGAATTAAAATAAAAGAAAAGAACTTAAGATAAGACATTACCTTTAAATCAGGTATCTCCCATTAGTTAGAACAATAAGGTTTACTTGAATTGTATTATTCCTATAGTAAGGCTTCTAAAAAGAAAATAGGGATTTATGGAGATTAATTATGCTGAGTTTGGATGAGTGTATGGTCTTTAGAGGTGTGAGTAAAGGGTTAGAGGTGATGGCTTTTTATAAAAGAGAGGAGGGGCTCTTTTGGAATTTTTAAAAATATTATTTTATTATAAACTGATTTTCAGTTTCAAAAGGTCCAAAGCACATTAAATTAGAATATAAGAGGACTATTGTTTGAAATAAAATCATCCAATAATAATTGGATAGATTTTGGATAGTTTTTTTTAATTTTATAATCTCATTTATTTAAATCATTTATTAATAAGGCAATCACTGCATCAACATTGTGTCATAAATAATTTTAGTTATATGAGGTATAAAAATTATAAATAAAATAACATGATGTAGGAAATATATTTATATTTCTAATTAATATTTATTTTCTAAGAGATAACTTATATAACCTCATGTAAAACTTGATTTACTAGAAGATATATATTTATTTAATTTTTATCTTTACTTTAAATTAATTAATATAAAGTGTCATTATCACTCTCAAGTGGCTCTATGGGGTCCCAAAATCTAAACAAGGATGACCATGGCTGGAAATGTATCAAAAAATAGTAATAGGATACATGTTAGGGTAATTTAATATAATAATAATAATATTTTTTATCCTTATTTACGAGATTTACCTTTTAAACATGGTAAATGAAATATTTACTAATGTAAATATTCTTAATGTCTAAAAATATAGGATACCTATTTAAAATTTTTTAACCCACTATTTTCAAATATAAAATAAATTTTTCCAAATTCAAAACACAGAATTGCATAAATTAATTTAAAATTAATTCCCATTGTAAAAACATGTTTTTAATAAATAATAACAGTCAAAAGATTGACACTTGTTTTTGTCAAATTTCGAAGTAAAATTACTTCCAATGACCAAAATTGGATTAAATGATAAAAATTTAATTCAATTACACTTTAAAACAATTAAAAAAGATTATCTAACCATAAAATAAATTAGATTAAAAGGAAGTTTTGAATTAAAATAGAGTATTTTTCACTATTCATTAAAAAATGAACAGTATCAGAAAAATACCAAAATTTCATCAAAAGTAAAATTTTATGTCCCAGTTAAAAATAAGAAGTTTATTTTTCCAAATATAAAATATAAATTGAAAAAAACTATATTTAAAAGGGGTTATCCATTAAAAGGGGGTAAATCGACCTTTTAAAGAATATTAGAGTATTTATACTTAATATTGGATTAATTCACATTTTCAGCCTATAACCTTTCTTGGATAAGTATAAAAAAATTTAATAAACATTTGTAACCATATTTTAGTTAGTTTTTTTCATTCCATCCATTAAAATTACTAGGTGCTAAATACTATTTGAAATAATAATAATATTATATTATTTTTCGGTATAACTCAATTTTGTGTGCAACGTAAGGTTACAAAAAAAAACCCGTTGTTGCGTGTCAGGTACGCCATCGAACATAGAATCCCCTTTAATGTAAAATTAATTTTTACTTTTAAAATACTAATAAATATGGAAATTTCTTAAACATTATTTACTTCGGATGTTACATCCTTCCCCCTTTGGGAAATTTTGTCCTCACAATTTTATTCACTTATCAAATAAGTGTGGGTATTTATCCCTAATAGCATTTCCTGATTACCATCTTACCTCCTCAACCATATGGTTTTTCCACAAAACCTTTACATAATTCATTACCATATTCTGCGACACTTGCTCACTTTGGTCAAGAATTGGGACTGGTTGTTCCTCATAGGAATGATTTTATCCCAACTAAACTACCTCTGGACTGAAAACATTAGATGGATCTGTCATATACTTTCTCAACATTGAATTATGAAAAACATTGTGTACCTGGGATAAAAATGGAGGTAAAGCCACTATGTAGGAAACTTATCCAACATTATCTAGGATTTCATTGGGTCTAATGAAAATCGAAATCAATATTCCCTTCCTACCAAAAAAACCACACATTTCCATGGAGAAACTTCTAGAAAGAGACAATCATCTACCTCAAAATAAAGACCCTTCCTCCAGTTATCCGCATAACTTTTCTATTTTATCTAAGCTATTCTCATGTGCTTTTGAAATAACTAAACTTTATCTGCCATCTCTTCTACCAATTCTGATCCCATCAGCTTTATTTCACCAACTTCATCCAAAAAATTTGGAGTTCCACGCCGCTTTCCATAACACCCCATACTTCCACATTATGTTTCCCTTTGAATAATGAAATAGCTTCCATTGTACGCAACTTAGAGATTATAACACACTGTGACAAATCAAACCGGTCATTATGAACAGTAATACCCACCTTTTGAAATTTTGTAAATTTTATTTTTCAAAATGGACTTCATTTTTGAATTCAGAATATCGAAATTAGCTGAGGGTGAATTTTTTTTGTATTTTTCAGAGAACTTTAAATTTTTGATGAAGAGTGAAAAACAATGCATTATTGGTTAAAACTGACTTTTTATTTTAGGAATTAGTTATTTTATTTTAATTTATTTTAGGTAAAAATAGATACATAATACCTATATATGTTCAACACAATCATTTCATCATTTTATAATATGTTTAGATATATGAAATTTTATCGAACTTTTTACCGTCTTTTACCCACCTCCAAGGAACATTTGCAAATTTTTATAAAACATAATTTTACCCCTTATATGAGTTGAATTTCAAAAATCCAAGAGACATGGATAATATAATTAAGTAAAATGTGGTTCAATAAGGTGAAAATAATTTTTTCTGAATTGTAACTTTTGATATTTATTTACCACGGTTGAAAGTAAATAGGGTAATTATGGTTAAAAATGATATCATAATTACCCTAACACATGTCCAAATTCTATTGGATAAGTATAATTAGAAAAAAAACTTAGGAATAAAATATGATCCTCATTGGTCCACTTGGGTTAGATTAGGACATTTATTATTATTTTATTTAAAGAATATTTAAAAGAGTTAAATTGAAAGTTTAATTACTAAAACATTTTTAATATAGTGTTAAAAACAATATAAATGAGACTCTAAATATTCAATAGAAAGATAAAAAGATTTCCTACATAATGGAATTTTATTTATAATTTTTAAACATTATATTATTTAATTTATTTATGAAATAATGATGATGCAGTAATTACCTTAAAAATTGAAATATAAAGATAATTGATATTATAAATATCCACTAAATGTTAATTGAGACTTCTGATGAATTCCAATAATTTTCATGGTTAATATGACATGTTAAGGTTGGTTAAATAAATTTTATTCTAAGTGATAAATATTTTATGGCTTTCAAAAAAATCATATACTAAATAGTGTCAAAATTTACATAATTTAGTTTTTAAAACAAATATTATATATTTAAATGATATAATAATCATAAAAATTGAAGGTTCGTGAAAATGACTTAGATATGGTTATATATATTAATAATTAACCACATGGGGTTTTATTGTCTTGTTATAGTAATTTTATTAACCATATAATATAAAATTACAAAGAGACATGGAAAATGTCAAACTACTTAACTAAGAGTTTAATCTAAAAGATAAGGTTAATATGATGACATAACCATTCTAGAACTATTTTTTGAGAGGTTTTAGACCAATCCCAACCTTATCCTTTAAAAAATTTATTTTTTAGCCACTATTAACCTAAAATGGTTTTATTATAAAATAATATTGCAAGCTTTTCCTAAAGTGACCCTCACCTATCAAATAAAAGGAAACCCCCCCTTCTCTTAATTTCACACCACCAAATCCAATTGTCTCTATCAATACCTACCCAAATATCCTCTCAAATATCCACCATTAATCCTAGAGGCCTTACTTAGATCATAAATACAACCTAAATAGCCGTTTTTAACAAATCAAAACGAAGAACCCGAAGAAGAGGTAAATATTTCATCACCTCTTTCATGTTATTTCTTCTTCCACTTCCTATTTATTTTTTGTTTCCATTATAAAGTAATTACTTGCATATATTCTATATACTGTGATGGTATTATAAAAATTTTATAACTATATTCATTATTCTATCCATCATATGAATGAAAAAGTCACCATACGTGCGTACGTACGGCTTACCGCCTCCACGTCTTGGTGTAGTTTGTTATTCAAACACTTAATTATTTGGATGAGTATAATAATGAGTATAAATGATGTAAATAATAAATATAACATTGTAATTATTATTTATATATGATATAACATTAAATTTTATATGATTTCACCATCAATATAATGATATTGTCACTCGTGCATATGTATGGATTATTGTCTCCACGAATGCGAAGAGATTCATTCCCCATCGTAATAAGTCAAGAATAATTTTCTTTTTATGATTAAAAGTAATTTTTAAGATCATAATATCATTCTTTATATGAATCAAATACATCCTATTCATAACAAACATGGATAACGTAACCTAGCACGTAATGGAAAACAAATCAGTTAACACACAAAATGATGATACTACTAAAATATCATTAACAAACAAGAATTAGAAGGTCATATATGATATCATATTTATGTATGTAGTTACTATATAATTTAATAAAAATGATTTAACTATTATACAAGAGGTTAACATATCCCCAACCAAGGAAAATTATAAGTTAAGGGTTAATTTAATAATCTCTTTACTATCTGAGGTTGTTTTTATGTAAGTATCTACTAGGACCTCTTTATCACCCACATCTGTGTTTTCTTAAAAAATATATTTTAATACATTTTTAATAGTTACTAGAAAATGTGTAAATGTCATTTATACCCTTATTTTACCTTAAAAGTTTTGAATGGAATCTTTCTCTGGTTTTCCAAACAAGGTACTTTATAACCTTTTCGACAAAATTAAGGTAAGAATGTCTTTTTTTAACTTATATGGAGGGTGTGGCTATTTTCCTCCATTATAACATCGTCGAATCTTCCCATAAAATCTTATAAGAATATTTTCAAAATAAATGTTTTCTTTTATAATTATATGACTATTAAATGATTTCAAAATAGAATGAGATATTTCTCTAAAAGAGTTTTGATTTCATCTATGTCAACATATTTTGATGTATTTTAAGCTTGTTTGAAGTTGATTTATTATGATAAAAACATTCAGGTTTTATTGAATGTTTTTTTGATATGTTTGACTGTGAATGTGTTATTTTTACACCATTCATGGTTTATAGATAAAGTATTGACATTTTTTATGATAGTTTTGTCATGAATGTTAATGTTATGTTTAATCCTTTTGATATGAGGAATGAATTGGACATAGTAAGTGATAGGTGGAGACTGCTATAGCTCCTCGATGCATCGGTATGCCTCATGAGACAAACTAGTGTCTTGGCACAAGGCCTTCACAAAATCTTATTTTTAGTCTTGGAATAAGGCCTTGACTATGTGGTTGTGAAGTTTGTCATTATGAATTCCATCCTTATAAATGTGGCTATTGATATTGCTTGTTATTATTCGACTAGTAGATTATTAATGTGAATAAGTAAATAGAATTATTTTATTTTATCTTTTCCATATTATACAGAAGATTAAAGTTTAAATGTGTTTTGTTTTAATCTTATACATTATCTTAAATGTTTATGCTTATTTAGGAATGTTTCAGATATATTGTAATCCTTACTAAGAATCTAAGCTCACCCATTTATAGGTTTTATTTTTCCATGAATGTGAAGAAGTATTTTATGGTTGACCTGTAGGGACAAGATAAGGATATAAGTGTGTTCAAAATGGGACAAAATGTTGTTGTGGTTTTTATTTCATGATGTAATAAAAAACTTATGAATGTATCTAGTACTTCCAAGGCTACTAAACTGGTTGGTATTTCGGGAAAATATTCCCTGTATCATGAAAATGTTATGTAATAATGCACCGACTCTGGGTAACTGGGGTTGAGGCATTACAGTGGGTATCAGAGGAAGTATAGTAAAAACCTTGGAAACTAGATTTAGAAAAACACTGATTAGAGAACACTACCCTAATATAGACGTTGAGGGTTAGTATAGAAGAACTTACTAGAATTTTGGTACGGTAGAGATTTTGGGATTTTTCCTAGAAATACATCCCTGTCTAGATATGAGCAGGTAGTGGCGGCTCTGGCACAGATGTACCTAGGGGAAAACCCCAAAACACCACTTTGAGCTAGACTCGAATGGGAACTGGTGCACGAAAATGAGCCTTGACGCACTATTTGTTACGACACTCCAGGGGGATATGATTAGGATAATTCCCATTTTCATTACAAACCATTATGAAGGATTTATGAGTATACACTTTCTCAGAGAATTTTTCTAATGATTATGGATTATATCCATAAACATTTCAATTTATGTTAACTGTTTGACAAGATTAGAATTATGTATTGCGATTTATAAACTAATCTAGTGTATTCCATTGTTTATAAATGGAGCCTAGTAGAAGGAATGTAAACTGTATCAATGCATGTAAGCCATGTAGGGATTTCCATCCTACCCAAGATAATTATAGTGGAGCTGGTGAAGACACCGGGGCTGATCACATTGTCACCATACTGGGACAACTCACTCAGGTTATGAATAATACCCTTACCCATATAGAGAACCCAGATCCACAATGTGGAGGATCAATGTTAGAATGATTCAGGAGGTAAAAACCACCAACATTTAATGATAGTACAAATAAATTAGTAGCTGAGCAATGGATAAATTCCTTAGAGAAAATATTTCATACTTTGGGAGTTGTGAAAGGGAAAAAGTTGTTATGGAAGTTTATCACCTCATGAAAGATGAAAATCAATGGTGTTCATTGATTCAAAACACAAATGAAGATGATGAAGTATAAAATATGGAATGGAGTGAGTTTTAAGAGATTTTCATAGAAAAATAATTTCCTTGTGACCATCGAGCGGATATGGAAAGGCAATTTTTGAGTCTACGAAAAAAGGAGGATATGAATGTCACGAAATTTAAGGCTAACTTTACAAGGTTATCAAGGCATGCTGTAGATTATATACGCAACCAAAGGAGTAAGATTGATCGATTCTTTGAGGGGTTAAAACCATTTCTCTGGTGGGAATTAGTCTCATAATATTTCTTATCATACAAATATATTGTCTCATGTGCAATCAAGACAGAAAAATAATTCTCTATGTCTTACGACTTTAAGGTAAAGCTAGATAATAAGAGATCCGTTGAACACTCTAGAAATGGAAATAAGGGGAATAAGGGAAAAATTGAATATCCATCTTGTGGAAAATTTGGGAAGAAATACCCTGGTACATGCCTAAAGGGAATGTGGGTCTAATATAAGTGTGGTGAAAAAGGCCACCAAGCTCATGATTTCAAGGGGAAGAAAGAGGCTGTCAATGTTGAATGCTACAATTATAGAGAAAAGGGGCATTATGAAAATGAATTTCCTAAGTGTCAAGAGAACGTACCATAGAAAGGTCCAAGGGAGAAAGGCCAAGATTATATGATCACTACTACTATGGTTGAAGCTTCAAAAGATGTGGTGGTAGGTAATTTAAAGGTTTTTTCAAGTTTATCCCATGATTTATTTGATTCTAGATCATTTCATTATTTCATATCTTCTAAGATTTCTAAGAAAATTAGATATTTTTAATTTGATATAACAAGGGTGTTGTCAGCCAAAACACCTAAGGGAAGTATCATTGTAATAATTTTTTGTAAATCAGTTCCCATTAGGGCATATAAGTGTTCTTTATCTATTGATCTCATCGTCATACCCATGATTTAATTTGATATAATCTTCAGAATGGATTGGCTTTTGGGCCATGGTGCGAAAATTTATTGTAAGAAGAAAAAGGTTACAATTTTTGACAATGATAAGGAGTACCTTATCATTAGAGAATAAATGTCACCACCGATTTATTATCTTGATACACCCCCAATAGTTCAACTAAATTGAATTATTAGGGAAGAAGATAATGAAATAACTATGGGTGAGGAAAAGAATTTTCAAATAGAGGATGTACCTATTGTTCAAGAATCTGTTGACGTGTTTCCCGAGGATTTACCTGGAAATCCTCCGAAATGAGAAAATTAGATTTCTATTGACTTAATTTCTAGTTCAAGGCCCATATTGAAGACCCCTTATAGAATCGACACTACAGAATTAGTGGAACTAAAGAAAAAACTTAAGGAATTGATCAATAATGGGTTTATTCAACCTAGTGTTTCTCCATGGGGATCCCCTTTCCTTTTTGTTAAGAAGAAAGACGGATCTACGAGGTTTTGAATTGACTACAGAGAGATCAATGCTATAACAACAAAAAACAAGTATCCACTACCTCGCATTGATGATTTATTCATCCAACTGCATGGAGGTAAATATTATTCAAAGATTGACCTTCGAATTGGATATCATCAGTTGCGTTTGAAGAAGGAATACATTCCAAAAATAACATTTTGAACTAGTTATGGGCATTACGAGTTTATAGTATTGCCTTTCGAGATAACTAATACACCCTCTATTTTCATGGATATAATGAATAGAGTTTTCAAAGTATATCTTGATGAATTTGTAGTGGTATTTATTGATGATATCTTGGTACACTCAAAAAGAAATTAAGATCCTAAAAATGACTTGTGCATTAACCTAAAGACTCTTAGAATAAATGAATTATATGGGATGTTTAGCATGTGTGAATTATGGATTCAGTAGATTTATTTTCATAGACATACTGTCTCTAAGGATGGAATCTCTATTGATCCTTCTAAGACAATGGAAATCCAAGAATGGTCAGTACCAATGAGTATAACTGAGGTACAATGTTTTATTGGTTTCACAGGTTATTATCAGGGTTTTGTCTAGAATGTTTCCTGATTGGAAAACCCATTAACCCAGCTCACACATAAAAGGGTTGAATTTGTTTGTAAAAAAGAGTGTGAGTAATGTTTTGAAGAATTGAAGATAAGATTAGTTAATGTTCCTATCTTGACTCTACCATTGGGGAACGATGGGTTTGTTATTTATAGTGATTCTTCAAAGAAAGGACTTGGTTGTGTCCTTTTGTAGAATAATAGAGTTATTGCCCATGCATCATGACAGAAAAAAATTCATGAGAAAAACAATCCAACTCATGATATTGAGTTATCAGCTATAATATTTGCTTTGAATACATGGAGACAGTATCTCTATGGTGAAAAATGTGAGACTTATACTAATCACAAGAGTTTGAAGTATATTTTCTCACAAAAATAACTCAACATGAGGCAAAGGAGATGTCTTGAACTACTCAAGGATTTTGATTTCACAATACACTACCACCCAGGGAAGGAAAATAAGGTGGAATATTCTTTGAGAAGAAAGGATCATGGAGTTTTGAACAAGATGAGAGTTGAAAGGGATCCTATTTTCATGGATCCAGTAAAAAGGGATATGAGAATAATCATGGAAGGGGAAACATTAATAATTTTTCGAATGGTTTCCAAACCATATTTACTAGAAAAGAAGTTCTCCAGATAATGATGAGGAGTTTAAAAAGAAAATTAAAGCTGTGAATGGTGGGAGATTGATCAAAATCATATATGAAGATGAGATTTTGATATTTGGGACGAGGCTTTGTGTTCCCAATATACCTGATCTAAAAAGGGAATTGTTGGAGGATGCTCATTTCTCCAATTTCTATATACACCATGGTAGCACTAAGGTGTATATAAATTTGAATGAACAATTTTGGTGGGAAAACATGAAGATAGAGATTTCGGATTTTGTGTCGAGATGTATGGTTTTCCAACAAGTGAAAGCTGGAAGACAACATCCTAAAGGAGTCATGAAACCTCTTCCCATACCTGAGTGGAAATGGGATGATATTACAATGGACTTTGTCATGGGACAACAAAAGACTCCAAGATGGAATGATGAAATATGGGTCGTTGTTGATCGTCTTACCAAGTCATCACATTTTCTTGCTATAAGAGAAGATTTAACACATGAAATTTTAACAAGACTGTATATTAATGAAGTTGTAAGACATAATGGAGTACTACTATCGATTATTTCTGATTGTGATCCCCATTTTACAACAAGATTATGGAAAAATCTTCAGAAATCCCTGGATACTGATCATCATTTGAGCACTGCATACCACCCTCAAACCGATGTACAATCAGAATAGACTATTCAAACCTTAGAAGACATGTTGAGATCTTGCTCACATGACTTTCATGGTATGTGGGATCAATATTTACCTTTGGTATAATTTTCCTATAATAATAGCTTCCATTCATGTATTTATATGGATCCATATGAAGTGTTATATGGAAAGATATGTCACACACCAACTTGTTGGGATGATGTTGGTGAAAGAATACTCGTAGGCCTAGAAGTTGTTGGGGGAATGATGGAAAATGTGAAGGTTATCCAAACCCACATCAATGCAGCTCAAAGTAGGTAGAAGAGCTATGCCTATAACCAAAGGAATGAGTTGGAATTTCAGGTAAGATATCATGTTTTCATGAAGGTATCTCCATGGAAGGGAGTTATACAATTCGATAAGAAGGGTAAATTAAGTCCCAAGTACATCGAACCTTTCGAAATTCTAGAACGAATTGGGGTTGTGGCTTACCGTTTGGAAATCCCGCCAAGTCTCTCCAAATTTCACAATGTGTTCCACATATCACTGTTGAGAAAATACATGCTTGACCCAACATATGTACTCACCTATGATAAAATTGAATTGGAACCTGATCTGTCTTATTGTGAAGTGCCTATCAAGATTCTTGATTCAAGAGAACAAGTACTGAGAAACCAGATGACTCGTCTGGTAAAAGTCCTATGAAAAAACCATAAGATGGAAGAGGTAACATGGGAACCTATGGAACTTATGATGAATAACCAACCAAATATTTTTTCACAATAATATTCTAGAAAGTTCGAAGAAGAAATTAATTTAAGGGTCGAAGAATGTAACACCCCAAGCTTCCACGGTACGTTTTCCTTTGAATAATGCAATAGCTTGCATTGTACGCAACATCCAGATTCTAACACACCATGACAAATCAAACTAGCTATTATGAATAGTAATACCCACTTTTTTAAATTTTATTTTTCAAAATGGACTTCAATTTTGAATTCGGAATATCAAAAATTTCTTAGGGTGATTTTTTGGAATTTTTCTGAAAACATTCAATTTTTAATGAATAGTGAAAACAATGAATTATTGGTTAAAACTAGCTTTTTATTTAAATAATTATTTATTTTATTTTAATTTATTTTAGGTCAAAATAGATACATAATTCCTATATATGTTCAATATAATTAATTGTAATCATTTTATAATATGTTTTGATACATGAAATTTTATCGAACTTTTTATCATCTTTTACCAACCTCCTAGGAGCATTTACAAATTTCCATAAAACATAATTTTACCACTTGTGTGAGTTTAATTTGAAAAATAAAAGAGACAAAGTTAATATCAGTACGTAAATTGTGGTTCAATAAGATGAAAATAATTTTTTGTGAATAGTAACTGTTGACTTTTATTTAACACGGTTAAAAGTAAATGGGGTAATTAAGGGTAAAAATGATATCATAATTACCCCTAAACATGTCATAATTCTATTGTAAAAGTAAAATTTGATGAAAAACAACCTTGGGAAAAAAATATGATCCTCTTTGGTCCACTTGGATTAAATTATGACATTTATTATAATTTTATTTTAAGAAGAGTTGAAAGAGTTAAATTCAAAGTTTAATAACTAAACCATTTTTAATATAAGGATACACACAATATAAATTCGACTATAAATATTCATCAAAAATAAAAAAATATTTCCTACATAATGGTATTTTTTTTTAATTTTTAGACATTATATAATTTAATTTATTTATGACACAATGATGATAAAGTAATTACCTTATTAAAAAAATATTAAAATAATTGATATTATAAATATCCAAATAAATGTAAATTGAGATTTCTAATGAATTAAAATAATTTTATAGGTTAATATGACATGATAGGGTTTGTTAAAAAAATTTATTCTAAGTGATAATTTTGTTATGGATTTCAAGAAAATCAAATACTAAATAGTGTCTAAATTTACATAATTGAGTTTTTAAAACAAATATTATATTATTAATTGATATAATAATCCTAAAAATATAAGGTTAGGCCAAAGGACATATATACGGTTATATATGTTAACAATAATCCACATGGGGTTCTCTTGGATTGTTATAATAAGTTTACAAACCAGATAATATAAAAATACCAAGAGACATGGTAAATGTCAAACTATTTTACTAAGAGATACAACCAAAAGATAATGTTAATATGATGCCATAAAACTTCCTAAAACCTATTTGTTGAGAGGTTTTCAACTCATCCCCACCATATATTTTAAATAATTCATTTTTGTGAAATTATAAAACAAAAATAATTTTATTATAAAATAATATTTCAAGCTTTTTTTAAAGTGACCCTCACCTCTCTTATAAAAGGCACTTCCCATTATCTTAACTTTACACCTCCAAAGCCATTTAGATGGGCCAAAATCTATAAACATATCCTCTCAACTATCCTACCTTCATCCAAGAGGCCTTAATTTGATTTTAATTCCATCTTATAGAGCCTTTTTTATCAAATCAAAATAAAGAACCCGAAGAAGAGGTTAATATATCATCACCTCTTTCATGTTCTTTTCTTCTTCCACTTCCTCTTTATTTTTTGATTCCATTCTAAAATTATAAACCCAATATCTTTTATATAATGTGATGTTATTTTAAAAATTGTAAAACAATATTAATTATTCTATCCATCATATGAATGATGAAGTCACCGTACATGCGTACGTACAACTTACCGTCTCCACGTCATGGTGTAGTTTGTTATTAAAAAACATCATTATTTGGATGGGTATAATAATGAGTATAACTTATGTAAATAATAAATATAACATGTTAATTATTATTTATATATGATATTCCATCCAATTACAAATTATTTTTCCTTCAATATAATAATATTGTCGCTCGTGCGTATGAACGGATAACCGTCTCCACGAACGCGATGAGATTCATTCCCCATATTAATCATCCAAGAATAATATTCATTTTATGATTCAAAATAATATTTATGAATGTAATATAATTCTTTATATGAATCAAATAAATCCTATTCTTGAAACACATGGCTTACACAACCAAGCATGTAATGGAAAACCAACCAGTTAACACCCAAAATGATGATACTAATAAAATATTATTAACAAAGCAATATTAGAAGATAATATATGATATAATATTTATGTATCTAGTTATTTTATAATTTAATAACAATGATTTAACTATTATACAGGAGTTTAAAATACCCTTGACCTAGGAAAAGTACAAGGCAAGGGTAAATTTTACAATCTCTTTATTATCCGAGGTTGTTATTACGTAAGTACCTACTTGGACCTATTTATCATCCACATCAGTGTTTTCTTAAAAATGAATTTCAAAATATTTTCACCATTTACTGGAAAATGGTTTAATGTCTTTTATACCCTTATTTGACCTTATATATTTTGAAAGGAATCTTTCTATCATTTTCCAAACAAGGTACTTTATGACCTTTCCGCCAAAATTAAGGTAAGAATTCTTTTTTTAACTTATAAGATTGGTGCGACTATTTTCTGCCATTATAACATCGTCGAAGCTTCCCATACAAGCTTATAATATTATTTTAAAAATAAATATTTTCTTTTAAAATTATATAACATTTATATGATTTCAAAATAGAAAGAGATATTTCTCCAAAAATGTTTTCATTTCTTCTATGTAAACATCCTTTGATAGATTTTAAACTTGTTTGAAGTTGATTTATTATGATAGCAAACATCTATATTGTATTGAAGGTTTTGAGATATGTTTGACAATTGATGTTTTTTTACACCATTCATGGTTTATGGATAAAATGTTGACATTTTGTATGCTAGTTTTAATACGAATGTTTATGTTAGGTTTAAACCGTTTCATATGAGGAATGCATTAGACTTAGTAAGTGATGGGTAGAGCACTCTATAGCTCCTCGATGCATCGACATGTCTCATGAGGCAAACTAGTGTCTTGGAATAAGTCCTTGACAATATCTTATTTATAGTTTTGGCACAAGGCCTTGACTATGTGGTAATGAAGTCTCGCATTATGCATTCCATTCTTATAAAAGAGGATATTGATATTTCATGTGATTATTCGACTAGTAGAATATCCTTGTGAATAAGTAAATGGAATTATTAGATTTTATCTTTTCATTATTATGATGATGTTTAAATTTTAATAGGCTTTTGTTTTACTCTTATACATTGCCTTAAATGATTATGCTTATTTACGAAAGTTTCCGCTATATTGTTATCCTTACTAAGCATCTGATCTCAACCATTTCTATGTTCTATTTTTCCAAGGATGTGAAGAAGTATTTCATGGTAGACCTAAAGGGATAAGATAAGGATATTATTGTATTTAAAAGGGTACAAAATTTGGTTGATGTTTTTATTTCATGATGTAATGTAAAACTTATGAATGTATCTATTACTTCCAAGGCTACTAAATTGATTTGTCTTTCGGGAAATGATTCCTCATATCATGATAATGTTAGGTAATAATGCACCGACTCTGGGTAATTGGGGTTTGGGCATTACTATTTCCATATAATTCTTTGAATGGAGCCATATGTATACTAGAATGAAAACATTTATTATATGAAAATTCATCCAAAGAAAGATGTTGGTCCCAACTTCCCTGGAAATCCATTGAATAAGCACATACCATATCTTCCAAAGTATGAATTGTCCATTCTAAATACCCATCTAATTGTTGATGAAAATATGTACTAAAATTTAAATCAGTACCCAATGACTTCTGAAGTCTTTTCCAAAAGATAGAAGTGAACCTGGGATAAAGTTTAGATACAATGTAGAGGGGAACTCCATGCAACCTGACTATCTCTGTAACATTCAACCGTGAAAGATGATCTAGGGAAAAAGTATCTCAGATAGGAAGGAAATAAGTATATTTAGTCAATAGATCAACAATAAACTAGATTTTATTGTTACCTTGATATGTTTTTGGTAATCTCACAAGGAAATCCATGGATATATTTTCCCATTTCCACTCTGGAACTGGTAAAGACTGATGCATCCCTTTCGGTTACTACTGCTCTACTTTAAACTATTGACAAGTCAAACACCTCATAATAAAGTCGGAAATATCTTTTTTCATTCCATCCCACCAGTAATACTGTCGAAGATATCTATACATATTAGTACTGCCAAGATGAACTGAAAGCGGAGAACTACGAGCTTCATATAACAAATCTTTCTTCCACTATGAATCACAAGGTACAAATATTATTGTTCCATACCTCAAATCATTGTCTCTATAAATATTAAACTCTGGTAACATACCATTCTAATCCAATTATACATTTTTCTGCTACTCGCTGTCATCTTTCGGCGCTTCCTTAATTCTGTCCGCTAGGGACGATTATACTGAAACCTGAAATAAAACTGAGGAATTTCCTGCACCAACAACTTCTAATAGAAAATTCATCAAATAAAAAACTGAAGGATCTCATTCCAAACGTAGCATGGTTAAGGTTGTATTACTCTTTCGACTCAAAGTGTCGGCTGCTTTATTTACCTTTATCATATGGTAATGGTTCGTGAAATCATAATCCTTGATTAATTCTAACAATCTCATATGTATCATGTTTAATTACTTGTGAGTAAATATATAATTCAAACTTTTGGGGTCATTATATATTTCACAATTTTCACTATACAGATGATGCCTCAAAATTTTTAAATAAAAAACAATAGAAGTTAATTCCAAATCATGTGTAGGTTAATTTAAATCATGATGTTTCAACTGACATAAAGAATAAGAAAATACCTGATCATTCTGCATTAGGACACAACCATTTCCTTTCAATGAACCATCATTGTAGATAAAAAATTATCCCTTTCTTGATGGTCATGCCAAAACTAGAGCACTAACCAATCTTCTTTTCAATTCCTAAAAACAATCAGGACATTCTTTTGTCCAAATGAACTTAACACCTTTTCGAGTTAACTTAGTCATTGGGACAGTTAACCCTGAAATTTTTTCAACTAACCTCTAGTAATAACCTACTAAACCAAGAAAAACATAGATTTTGGTTATATTTTTGGGTCATGGATATTATTTAACAACTTTTTTTTGAAGGATCAATAGTTATGCCATATTTAGAAAAAATATTCCCTCTGAATGAAATTTTTTTAATCCAAAATTAATTCTTATGAAACATTCCATATAGTTATGTTTCTTCAAAGGTCTGTATGAAAACACTAAATTTCCATTTATTATCCTCTTCACATTAAGAATATATAAAATATCATCAATATACACCACTGCCATTATTCACTTGAGTCAACTTAGCCATCACTACAAAAAAATATTCAGTTCCAATTTTGACCATATCAGGTTACTAATGTGGAAGGTTATTCTCATCTGTATGCCTTCCCAACATAGATACCATGTTTCTTCTATGAAAAAACATTATGAACACAGAAATATCTTCGGCGATGCAACATTTTAATCTATAAATTCTATATCATTTCAATCGTACCATAAATTAATTTATGGATGTTAATTCAAAATTATCCTAACTACTAATGTTCTCTAAACCAACATTTGATACCAACTATAAGGATCCAATATTCAACATTACATAATCATGAATACTGTTAATAATTCACATTAAGGATCTCTTCACATTTATATCTTTATAAAATTAGTTCATAACATATACATAAAAATTTGAATTTAATATATAGAAACTTTTAATCAGTATTGATTTTTTTCGTAAAATAAAACATCTTAAAAAAGGATTCATATCTAGTTCCATATTTAATACATCATGAATTTTACTTAATAACATCATTGATACTATTTATATTTAATTTTTGTGTAAAAAATTTCAAAAAATCATGGTATGAGCATGAAAAGCTCAGTAAGGGATACATAATGAAGGAAAACTATAAGTTTTTCAAAACAACAAGTAAACCATGAATACTTTATCATATGTAATACTTATCACCTGTATAAAGTAGTAAATAATATTAAATTAATAGAAGATTATTTCTTAACCTTTTTTAACCACAATATTACCATAAAACCTATATAAAGAACACGTAACATATAAAGGTTACTGGGGACATAAACATACATAAATGGAATAACCATACAGTTGACTTCCACACATATTACTAAATGGAATTTCCCTATGGCTGACTTCCATACACAATGCATTGGAGGTTATAACGTAACCACCCATCCTAGTTTATCATGGCACCACCTGTAATTTGGTCTATCATGCAACCACCCATCAAATGTTCAAGTACCACTAGAAAATCATAAAACATAAAATATTGAAAATATTAAAATTTCACTAATAACATTTCATTTCCAATCACAAGAAATAATTTTAAGATATTGATATAATCAATCCATTTCAAAAAACATTTTCAATACCAATAAACCAAAAAATAGAATAAGGTATTTCTTTTCCTTTTAAAAACATTAAGCCTTATAGAGGAAGCCAACTAATGATTACAATGGTGAGGAGGCCATTGTCACTGTAAAAGGTAAAAAAAATTCTTTTTTTCATTTAGTAAAATGATTCATAGAAAAAATATTCCCTTTGAATGAAATTAAAAGTCAAAGGGGTTTATTAAATACCATATAAAAGAAGGATGTGTATATTATCAAAACATGCCTCAACGAATGGATATTGAGACAAAGTCCCTTACAAAGACTATTTTGTAAATAAAATAGATCGATTATGTATATTCACAATAAGTACACATAAGTAATGTATAAATAAAATATAGGATAAATAAATCATTTCTCACATAATAATATCATGAAATATTTAATAAATATAAGATTAACCCAATGAATCAAAGTTGGGTTAAGAAGTTCCCTTACCTTGTGTCTGACTTGACCCGTTCGTTCTTTAATTTTCTGAATAATAAACATAAGTTAATTTATACTTTTTAAGAATTTTTTTATGTTTATTATTACATTTAAATAATTTATTACCTTGCTATAACAATTATTTAATTATTTGAGTTCATATAGGACATTTTGTTGATGTTTGGAACTGGAGTTAAAAATGAACTTGTTATAATTATAAATTTTTCATGTGGTCGAAATTCTATTATCTATAGAATGATATTCATGATTTATATATCATATATATCTTATATGTCCATTATATATGTATATAGAATAGTATATATCATTTGGATATATGAAAATTAAATGCACTATTCATGGAGATTGTAAGCCGTATGTACTCTTAAATGCTACTTCCATTTCATTTTTTTACATTTTAAAAGGAATGAAAACCAAATGATACATAGGTATATTATCACTCCCAAGTGGCTCCATGGGATCCCAAAATCGATCCAAAGCTGACCATGGTCGGACATGTATCAACCATAGGAATGATACACATGTTAGGGAAATTTAATATTATTATTATAATATTTGTTTACCCTTATTTACCATATTTACCCTTTTTCCATGGTAAAAAAATATTCACTCAAGTAAATATTCATAATGTCTTAAAGTAAAAGTTACATATTTACAAAATTTGGACATCCTGATTCCAAATATGGAATCCATTTTTCCAAATTCAAAAAATAGAAGTGGAATAGACTAATTTAAAACTAATTATTGTTGTCAAAACAAAAAGTGTGTTTTTAAGAAATAATAACTATCAAAAGGTTGACACATTTTTATGTCCAATTTCAAAGTGAAATTACATCCAATGAAAAATATTGGATTAAATGGTAAAAATATAATCTAATTACACTTTAAAACCATTTTAAAAATAATATATCATTATAAATAAATTTTATTAAAAGGCGGTTTGGAATTAAAATATAGTATTTTCACTATTCATTAAAAAATGAACATTATAAGAAAAATACCAAAATTTCATCCAATGTAAATTTTGATTTCTAAATTATAAAGAAGAAGTTTATTTTGTCTAATAAAACATATAATAGTGGACAAAATTAGATTTAAAAAGGGTTCTCTATCAAAATGTGGAAAATCATCCTTTTAAAGAATATTAGAGTATTTAGGCTCAAAATTGGATTCATTCACATTTTAAGCCTAAAACCTTTATTTGATAAATATAACACCATTTAATAAACATGTGTAATAATATTTTAATTAGTTATTTTTATTCCCACCATTACAACAGCTTGGCATTTACTACCATTTGAAATAATAATAATATTATATTATTTTTTAGTATAACTCAACATTGTGTCCAACATATGATTTCCAAGAAATCTGTTTTGTGTAGGGTATTCCATCGAACATAGAATCCACTTTAAATTAAAATTAATATTTAATTCATAAATATTATTAAATATGAAAATGTCCTACTCTTTATTTATCTCAGATGTTACAACCCTAGGTTGACATCAAAATTATAATAAATTCTAAAAATTATTATCAACATTTAGGGACATTTAAACACCACCAATAACCCTCAAACTAATGGTAATATTACACGAAATTTTCATATATTAAAATACATGATAAATACATGATCTCTTGACTTAAAAGGTGAATAGGGGAAATATCTACATCTGGTGGAATTCTATTACTGTAAAAATTTCCATTTGAGTATCAAGAAGGCTATGTATGAGGTATTATATGGGAATAGATTTTTCACTCCAACTTGTTGAGAATATGGTGGATAAAGGCTTCTAGCAGGCTCAAAAATTTTAGAGGAGGAAAATGGGAAGGTGCAGAAAATATAGAATCATATAAATAAATTTCAATGATGATAGTAGAGATATACAAATAATCAGATAAAGGATATATAATTTCAAAAGCAGGAGCATGTCATTTTAGTGGTATCCCCATGGAATATAGTTACACGGTTTGAAAAGAATGGGAAAGTAAATCCTATGAATATTTATCCTTTTTAAATATTAAGAATGAATTTGAGTTGTGGCCTGCCAACACTCTTTCCCCCCCCCCAAACATTTTAATGTGCATGAATTTTACCATATTTCATTATTTAGTAAGTATATTTCAAACCTAACACATTTTCTCATCACCAAGGGAGTATAATTTGAAAATTATTTTTCATATATTGAAGAGACTATCCAAATTTTTGACACTAGAGCACAAGTGTTGTGGAATAAGATAACTTGATTGGTGAATGTGCTTTGGAGAAATCACAAGTTAGAGGAGCCATCATGGGAACTGAAAGAGAAAATGAAGAATAAATTCCTCCATTTTATCTAATAAACCCATTTATGTCATGAAAATAAAAAAAGTATTAATTTTACCTAAATATATTTTTTATACATAAATACACTTTTTCTAAAAAAATGGTTTTACATGTGTTAATGTTAAAATTGATTTTTCCTACAACTATTAATTTTATTTCAAAAAATTGAATTTATATTTAGAATCAATAGGATCAAATTATGTAAAAAGATTATTATAAATTATAGGAATTGAAACTAAATTTCTTATGTAATGATAAATTCTTATTATAAAATTAAAATAGATGTTTTCGAAGAAATTATGTTATAATAGTTATATAAATTTTACATAAATAAATTAGAATAATAAATTTTAAATTATGACTATAATATGATGTTTAGTAATATAAAAAAATATAAACACTAATTCAATTAATAATTAATCTATAATCAGAGTAATAAACACCTAATGTATAAACCGTTTTTTCTATAAAATGGTTTTTCCTATATCATATGTTATAATTGTAATGTATATTTTATCAGATTTAAAAATTTAATGGAGTAAAAATTTGGATACCAAATTTCAAAATTTATTAAGAGGGGTATTTTTATATATTTAGTTTTAAAACAATTACCATGGTTTATTTTTAATCAATACTAATAATTGTAAAAAATGATTGTATGTAGTATCTAGAATATTTAATAACTAAAAGGCCACTTACAACTTCTTGAAAGACTTTTTATGAATTAAATTAATATCTACATGTATCATATACCATTTAACTTCCCACCCCAATTAATACTCATGTGATTCAATTCTAACCCCATACCTAACTACAATTTCTATGAAAAATATCCTCTTTTTGCATATATAAGAAGTTCACACCCACCCATTATATTATCCTACTACACCCCAAAGGCATTTATCAGGATGTTTCATACCCACTCCCTCTCTAAACCCCTTATAAAGAGTTTATAAGGTTCTAAATGTTCCTAATAACCTTTAAGAATCTCTATTTTTAATTAAGTGTTTTAATCCTTATATTTTATTTTTTAAATGTAGAGGGTAAGGCCGCCCCATTTTTTATACCATACAAGCCCCTCCCATTTTTTGGCTAGAGGGATCCCATTACTAGACCTATAGGCCCAATGGGAATTAAATCACATGACAACATGGCTTGATGAGCCAAACCCATAGGTCTATCCAAGTAGTTTACCTAATCCACATGGTCAGCTTGATCTAGGGTCATTATAGCCTTTAACATTTCATTATTACATAGACAGAAGGGTTCCCATTCTAGCCCTTAAATTTTTAATTTTAAACAATTATTATAATGTCATAATTCTTTTAATTATATGGAAATATCACCCATTTGATATAATGACAATGAAACATCCTCTCATTAAAGCATTTTCCTAAGCCATCATAATTAACAAAAGTACCAAATTTTTTAAAAGTAATGAATGCATGACATTCCAACTAATGTCAGCTATTTTATGGATACTACAAAATGGATTTGGTTTTGGTATTGATGCAATTAGGTTAAATAAACCTAAAAATGGTTAATTGGGTTTCAGATAAATCTTTACATAGGTTCATAATGGTTGGGTCTATGACTATGCACCTGGCTTGACACTCACAATGGATTAGAATTGGATAATTCATGTGATCTATACAAACTATAAATAATCATTTTTCTAATATATCATTGGTCTCCCACCATTAAAAATACTTAACTCAATAATTATATTCTTTGGATAACCCAAAAGGTTGAATGTACCCAATCCACCGTATTATATTTCTCTCTTTGAAAAGGGAACTTCCTATTAAATTTAAAATATCTCATTGTTATATGTTTATCTTTGGGATATTCTCATAGATAGATACATTATTCAATTAAATGGTGAAATATGTATTTACCTTATTTCAATTATATATAAATACATTGGTATATTTTCCATGATTTAATAGTATGTTCCTTTGGGATTGTTATGAGATTTCCTATTAACTAATATGATGAATGCATTAGAATTATTTAGTGGTGGGTGGGGACTGATATAGATATCCCCTAAATTCATTGGTAGGTATCATTAGACATGATTAATAGGGTATTTTCATATGCATTACCTATTTACATATGATGTCTTGAAAAAAGGAATTGAATCCATGTTTAGAATTTCCAACATTATGTATTCCATCATTATAAGAACATTAATTATAATATATATTTTTATTTATTATCCTGGATACATTGTTCCCTCATTTTAATTTAATTATAGAATTATTTTGGATATTTATTTCCTTTTTACCATACTATTTATTCCATGATTATTTTTTGATAGATTTTAATCTATGCTACCCCTTATAGAGTATGTGTATTAACCTTATTTTGTTTAAATTTTCCCAAGTTACTTAGAATGTGACTATGTATAATTTTCAAGGAACTACTATAAAAGATAATAATTTTCTCATGGATTTTTTCTATATTATTATATGTTCCCACATGTAATATGAAAATTACGTATGTATTTAGTATTTAAATACTATTAATCTATTGGATCCCTTGGGAACTCTTATATTATATACCAATATTGTAATACAACCACTAAATCAAGGTATCAAGAGACTAGGTTGTCATAAATATGATTTTTAAATTTACTGGTTCTATTCTACCTCGAGACCTTTGAGGTTTCATTAGTTTTTTCACTCTCCAGCAAAATTATCTAATATATATAACACATATCCTTCTGTTTTTATATATTGTTCAACCAAAAATATTGTATAAAAATATTAATATTGAAAATATATTAAATTAATACATGGGATAATCTTCATATATACCTTTTCCTCAATAGATTTTATGTCATATTTATCATGACCTATATTTCTATTCCTAAAAATATTCAATGTGGGTGTTCCCCCACACTCACTTTTTTTTCGCAGAAGGTTATCTCTTGTTAGATTATATGAGTACCCTTGATTTTCCATTTTATCAAGATCTCTTCTCATATAAAAAAATCTATTTTACAAACTTTTTAAAGGCTTATGTCACTTCCCCTCTTTCTCATAATCTTCACAAAACATCTCCATTGTAAACCAAAATAAATAAGTATTTGATGGCTATATTAAAATCATAGAAAACTTATTCATGTGAATTATAAATTTCGATTCCAATCTAGATGTATATAAAAATCACAGATCATGATCCATCTTTTATTTTAATATTAGATAACTTCTCATATTTCTCTTCTCAAATCACAACACAAATCATGAAGATATTTATGACATTTTAATTAAAATCTAATCAATACCAACATCATCAAAATTATTTTAATCATAATGAGAAATTATAGAAACTCCATTTATAGACTTGAAAAATTATATCCAACTTAATCTTTCTTTGATATTATTCACTACATTATGAATATAAACCATAGAAACATTCATTTCTTGTATCACATTTAATTTTTGATGGTTTGATCCATGAAAAAACAATCCAAGAACCATTTGATTTAATTCTTTATAATCTATAAATTTAGCATTAAAACAGTATTTAAATCATCTTGAAATTTATCATCATTGATCATCCTATTCCAAAATTGAATATCATATTATGTTTAATTCAGTACTTGATTCACAAAAAAATATTTGTGTTTGTTATTTTTGAATCCATTATGATCTATTTTTGAATTATCCTAATTTATTTTCTCATAAAGACATAAATTATGGAAATTCCAAACCTTTAAGCTATTATATAAAGTAAACCCCCTTACATAAATCTTTACTTATATATCTTATTATGTTTATTTGTAATATATGAATCCCTTTACATAATGTCACATGATCTAAATCCTCTTTTATGAATCTCTAACTTTGGATCGCCTTACATTGATTTCCAGTGCATGTAATGGACTCACATATGTTAATTTCAACCCTTACATGAATATATAGTGTGTATGTCCTTACATTGATCCATGTATGTTTCTAATTACATTTATATTGTGAAAATCCCTTTATATGGTGAAAATATCATTAATTGGATTCACATTAGCAATTATGGACCCCTTTATGTGAAGTTCCTTTTGGGAATACCCTTATGTAGTCACCCTTATGAGGATGAATTAAGTAAGAATTCAATTACTTTAATCTTCATAAATAAATCCTCTTATACGAGGATACATTAACGTGGATTATGGACTTGGTTGATTCCCCATACATGAATCTACACCTTGTTCATTTCATATATATTCATCAAATCTCTTTATGGTCATCTCCTATATTCTAAAACACCTCAAAAAAATTAAAAACACCTTTGTAAATTTATAAAATTCTCTTCAACCACTTCATTATATTCCCCAAAACATGTATCATTTTAAACACTCTATTTAGTATATTTACATGAATCCTATATTTTTTAAGCTTATTATATAAAAAAACTACATCCTTAATCCATGTGTTATTTAACACTAAATAAAAATACACTAAAATATAATAAACACAATAATAGTTTATCTACTTCTCAACATGTAAATATTCTCATTAGAGATAACTTTAAACTGATTTTGGTACAATTAAATATGATATCTAATATAAAATATCATGTAACTCCAATAGATTCCATCTTATACTTCTTAACATAACCTTTATAGACATATTGATTATGGTGTTCTCATAAGAATTAACAATTTAATTTTACATGTGGACCAACTCTTCCATATTTGAATGTTATGGGGATGAAAACAAAGCCGTTAGTTCTTTATTGATACAAAAAATTAATGGGAAACATATCTACGGTCTTGATTGGGTGGATAATTACTAAACAACCCAATATTTGATCTATTTTTTATTTTGATGTTCAATGAAATAAAACTCTAATATAATGTACCCATATACATGAACAACATTCATTTCTTCTTTTGGTTGGGTGGAATCTTAGTCCATCACTGAACATCATCAAGACATATTTTGACAAGCTCATTGAAAACATACATAATGACATGCTTTATTGAAAATAAACACAATCACACATAATAGGAAACTTAAATACCCGCTTCATATTTGATTTCAATACTTTAAACATCCATATACATAAAAATCATTTCAATATTCAACAAGAAGTTCAAATTGTTTATCACCCTTAATGAAAATAAATATAAAAGAGGAAAAATGTTTTTCTCTCCCCCTTATTGGTGAAATAGCTTCATGGGAATGAATTCATATAGAATAATACTTCACTGTCTCATGTGAATTATAGAAGCTTCTTTTCTAATTGGTTTCTTCCTCTTTTCATGTTATCCCCATACCTTGAGAGATTCTATAGATTAATTTTGAGATAAGGATGACACCACATGTTTCTACGAAATGACCCTTATATAAGTCAACTTTATGTTTATGTGGCCTATCCCGATGTAGAAAATAAGGGTGGTTTTACCAAAGAATCAATGTTGTATATTAGAATTTCTCAATGTGATACCAACTCATAATTGACTTCTTTAAGGATTTAAAAAATAATTTAAAAAGATGAAATTATTCATACACACATGTCATTAAACACATAAATATAGATCATCTGTAATAAATATATCTCCACATTTTTATTCTATATTCACCGTATTTTTATGACGTGAAAAATCATAATCCATAAAAGAGTTAGTAGTGTGAGTATCATACATAAAAACTCTATTTTAGAGGTTATAAAAATTGTATTTTTAGTAACAAAAAAAAAATAATATTTTATAAATTTCTATATTTTTGAATCTCCCAATCAAGGGATTCTATCCATACCCTTTCACCTTTAATTCGATTATTTTGGATTCAAAATAAAAAATAATGGGACTAAGGTAGAATTATCTATCTCTTCAGTTGTAGTACTTGGGCAAAGACTTATTTATCTCCCAATAACTCCATTATTTTAGGGTATAAACTATTTGAATTATATGAATTTTCCATTTTTTAGTCTTTTCATATATTTTATACTATCTATACCATATTCTCATTTTCCTTTTTAGATTCTATCATAGATATAAATTACTTCTTCACTTGATCTGACATTGATGTTTTTGTTGGGTGGATCCTAGATCATTTAATGTATTGATAATTGGAAAAATATTTTTTTTATTCTCACATTGTAACACTTTATGTTTTGATGATTTTAAATATTTTTCTATATTATTTAGACTGACATATGTATTTAAAATTTTTAATTTGTATAATTTTTTTTTATTTTATGTGTTGATTAAAGTATGATTAAACTTTATTATATCATTATATTTTTTTCTAGAAATGTCATTTGGGTTGATGTTTTGATTACTTATAACATGTTCTACAATTTCACATTGATATACTTAGACAACCACATCATTTGGGGCCATAAAATTTCATTTCTACATTTTTTATTACTATTCCCCCATAGCCAATTCATGTAGCCATTCCCCCCATAGCCAATTCTTGTAGCCAAATCACTCACATAGCCAATTTATTGTCCACCACATAGCTGATTTTCTAGATTTTGTTACAATATTTATTTTTAACTTAACATGGAATACAATACTAAAAATGGAGTTATTTGTTTGAGTTGGAAACATAATAAAATTATATAACTTTTATTATAAGCCATAAAATTCAGAATCAATAGTTATTATTTTCTAAATTAGGTTAGACATCACTAAATGTTTTCAGGTACAAGTCTATATTTATTATGAATTTTCTGCTATATATATCTCAATGTAACATGGGATATAAATTTCAAATTAAGATGATTATTCATTATTTTCAAGGTTATATTTTTAATTATAAGTCAGCTATAACCAAATTTGATTCTATGATTTAGAAGGTCTATTATATGTCTGAAATCTGAGATATCATGTTGTTTATATATTTCTAAAAATGGATATATGAATTTACCTACATGAATCCATCTTTATGATTCACTTATATGAGTCAATTACCTGAATTAGCTTATATTAATCAACAACATGATCAATTTGTTTTTGTGAAACTGACTATGCGAACAATTAACTAACCTAAAAATAAACAACATAGATAAATTTTATTATATTATGTAATTAAATTATGTGAATTATATTATCTTTAAAATGACATTTTAATCCCAATTAATTAGTGTTTTCATAAGATATAATTTATTTTGTTCTTATTTATATGTATAATAAATTGATTTTGGATGAAAATACATTTTATTACAAGTTCAAAAATTTATATGTGATATTTGAGATATATACTTACATAAATTTGTTAATATACGTTTTTTACCTAATTATATTTATTTTAGTTTACTCTTTGTTTATTTGGAATGTTTTTTATTTTTTATTTGTAATAAAATTAGTCATTATTTATTTAGAATCCATAAAAAAGGGTTTATATTAATTTATAAGAAATTATATGAGACTCACATGGGATTAAGTGTGAATGGATATTCAAGTTGAAATTTTGGAAAATTTAATATTCAAAATTAAAAATACTAAAATATGAAGTGTTTATCCACTATATTCTCATGTAGTTTTTCAAGGATTTTTATTCATTTTTAACTACTATATTAACTTTTATATTCTCGTTTCTCCCTATACAACAGGTTTTTTACATAATAGAATTATAGTGATAGAGAGAATTCGCAAATTAAAAAAGTTTAAATTCGAATTATTTTGGAAAATACAAGAGTTAGTCTCACATAAATAATGGTATAATTTCAATGAATTTATTATCAAATTTTATGGATATATTCACTGGTATATTAATTTATGATTTTTTATTATAATAAATTTTTTAAAACATGATTTACATTTTTATTATATAATGAAAGACGTTTCCACGTAAAGATTCAATCATTTGAATTTATGTAAAAAATAGCCACTTCTATTTAGCATATAATAGGACCAACACATAAATTGAAAAATTATTATTTTGACTCCACTTTAACTATTTAGTGATACAATGTTCACAACACTATCACATAACTTCATTTTTTTCACTTTATGTTGAAGTAAATTGTAGGATGATCGAGCTTAATTGTTTAAAAATATTGAAGTGTCTGCACACTATGTGATCTAAATTCTATTTTATTAATCTAAAATCATCCATTTTGTTAATTTGTTTTATTAATTCCGTATGCTATAATTTTCTGGTATATATAATAAAACATATGACATAATTTATGGTATTTTATTACCCTAACAAAAGAAACGTATGAGTTTAATCTACCTCATTAGAAATCTGAGTTCTTCTAAACTTGTAAAACTCTATAAGAAAGGAAAACTCTTGTAAGATTCTAGGTTTAGTTTATCCCTTTATAAGAGTGAGTTTCTATTGAACCAGAACATACTATTGGTCAGGACATAGATAATGAATGTTTAGTTTGGGCATACACCTCTAAAATATTAGGTTAGTTTCCCCCCCATAAATGTCTTGGTTTTGTCTTATTTAAAAATGTAAAAATCTTAGGATTGATCTTATAAAAGACTATCTTGCATATTCCCATGTAAAATGCTAGGTTTTATCTAATCATATAAATGACATTGACATTAGGGGAATCCACATGTTGTAAAAAAAGGTGAATTCCAAGAGATTTCACACTCCTTCAAAATTGATATACCATTATGGGCTCAATATCTCTTAGTTCGTGAGAGGGGTGAAGATATTGCAGTATTATTTAGAACCAAAATAGTAAAAAAATATCTTTCAGTCATCTTTCACCTTCTCATATTATCTTTTCTCTCTCAATTATAATATTAGTGTGGTTTATTTGATAATTTTTTGAACTGGTTACTTTCCACTCATAATGGTTAAACTCTAATTATATTTTTTAAAAGAAATACAATTCTCCCCTATATTTTCAATTGATATCACCCCTTTGGGACTTAATAATCTGTATTTGAACATGAACCAATGAGGATAAGCTAGTTTGTCATTTTTTTAATACCTCATAATTTGTATCGTTGCATGGTTCCTTTATGAATATATTGTGATTTATTTGATTATTTATATTAATTATGATATATTTTTATCCTAGTCCCTAAAAGGACTAAGGGATTTATTTTTTTAGTGATGGAAAATTTAAGGAATAAAAATGGGTTAAATCCGATGTTTCCCCTAAATTTTAATTATAGTAAGTATACTCATTGGAAGGACTAAACGGAATTGTATATAATTATTATTGATATTATATTTTAGGAAATTGTGATTAAATCTTATTTTTTATGAAAATCAGATATAGTTTATTTGAAAAAAGAATATGGTGTAAAATAAGATTTGAATTATAAGGTTATGAATATTATTTATTGTTAGTTTTTTGGAAATATTTTTGAAATTTTTTATTGTTACATAATTTCTCCGGAAATTTGGAAACAAATTCAAAAAACTATCATTGGACATGTAGATTCCAGAAAATTGAAAAAAATCATTTTCGTAAGAGTGAAATCACTTGAGGTAGTTGACCTTTTAATTTAGATTATCAAAATATTATTTTCTATTGTTGTAGGAATGAAGGAACATTTAAACCCAATTATTCAAAGCTCAAAAAAATGAAAGGTTCAAAATAAGATAGAAATATTTGATTTCATAGAGTGATTATAAAATATCATTAAATAATACTAAAAGGAAAAAAGAAATTTGAAATGTTCCATTTATTGAAAAATATTATTAGGTAAAATTTTCAACTCCATATTATTTTTCAAGTGATCTTTTTTCATATCCTAGAAAATATAGAAATATATGTGTGCCATGTATAACTAAATATAGTGATCTTATATCTGATTCTCATGCTTCTATCGATTAAATAAATGATGAGCCGTGTATTGAATATATGGGGGAAATGTGTGGTTCATATGAATATCAAATTAAAGAAATCAATTTTATACATGTTTTAAAATATGGAGAACATAGAAGGGTTATTAAAATTAAATGTAATTTATATATTAAATTAAATAATATTAGTTTAGATGTTGCAAATAATAAAGAATAAAAATATATGTTTAATGAAAATATCAAAAAGAAATATTCTTCTATGCATGGAAAGGTTTGTGATGATTTGGAATTTGATAAATAATAAATTGATAGGCCAAATAATAAATTAGATAATGATTTAAATGAACATGTTTGTTAAAAAAATATAATTTATTATCAATTTTCATCAAATTTCTATATTAGAAAGTCTACTTCTTTCAAGAAATTTATTAATAAAATGAATGGACTTAGTTACGATTATTTTGTTCTGAATATGTTTAAATACAATTTTTTGAAAGGAAATTCTACTAGAATTTCATTAGTTAATTACTTAAAATGTGGATCTTATAGTAAATATTCATTTGATTGTCCTTTGAAGTTCCCTTAATCTTTTTTCATAAAAATACTTTCATGTATAAATCTGATTTCATGGAAAATAGTATAAAACATCTACTGATTGGGTACCTAAATGTATGTATTCTAAATTATTAGAAATCAAGAATTTCATTATACCCAAGTAATATACATTTCATTATTCTTATGTTCAATGTACATGAAATTATATTTTTATTCATTGTATGTTAACATTAGATTTATAAGTATATTATTTAACATTGGATTATTTTGAATATGTTTTACCATATTTGGAATCTACCATGTACATTAATATTTAAATATTGTTTTTTCCAGTAAAGGTGAGTAAAATTGTGTTTATATTTCATTATATTGAGCTTATATATTTATATTGCTGGTGAATATATTCTTTCACATGTAAATGTTATTTTACATATATGATATTATCATTTGGTTCCATTCAAAATTCTTTCATTATCATATAAAATGTTTGGTCGATCATTGTGGAAGTAAGTTGTGTTTTTTGGGTAGTGTTCAAAGCTAGAATTAAAATTCTATTTATAATGATTTGATATTTTATTTTTAAAATAAAAGAACCAATATTGGAGGGGGGGGGGGGTACTCTTGTTTTTAATTTGGAATGAAGCCTATATATTTCAGTTATTTAATCCTATTATACATCCTTTTATTGTGTAGTTTTCAAATTCTTATTAGGTTTAAAAAAATATATAATTCATTTTTTTTGAAATGTTGAATTTCATGAAGTAATCCAGATTTTTAACATGGAAAGAAGATACAATTAAAGGGAAATAGATTATTGTTTTTTATTTTAAAGTCATTTTTTACTTGTAAATTTTTTTTAATGTTCAAATTGTAGAATTTTATTAGCATTTTTAAAAATATTACCATTAATTGTGGCTTTACATTTTTTTCTATATTGGGATTCAATTTCTATATAAAACTAGTCTATTTATTATAGATAAGATAAGATAAAATTGAGGTAGAGATATTTCACTCAAAATTCATATTGTTTTGATTTATATATAATGATCATAAATTAATGGGTATCAAACATTATTTTGATTTTGTAATTTTACCTTAAAAAGTATTGTGATTTTAAAAATTGTTGGAATCTTATTTGTATTTTTTCTTGGGTATGCTGAAATTTTGAATATGTGTTTATGTGTATTTCAGGGAAAATTAGGGTGAATTTTATGTGTTTATAAATATAATCAGCTTTGCATGATTAATATGTGATGTTCTGAATTTTGAAAATTTGTTTTTAAATAGTTTAGGAATAACCCATCATATTTTTCAATTATAAATAAATTTTGTTTCTGGTAGTGTTTGCGAAGAAAACATCAGTATAATTTTGTAGAATCCTTTGGATTCCATTACTGTCATGGGGAATCATATTTGATGCCTAAATTTACAATGAGTTTTAGTTTATTTATATACGGAAATTTTTTAATTTCCATTCAATATATGAAAATATCGAATTCATTCTTTTCTTCAGATTACTAAATTTAGTTTATAATTTTTTATTATATTACTATTTTAGGTATTCTTATAAAAAAATATAAGGTTTACATAAAACATAATCATTAATTTTCATTAAATAATATTTTATAAAGTATTATTAATTATATTTCACAAATGTCCACTAAGATTCTGCTAACTGTATAAAATTCCAATTTTATTGATTGAAGGTTTTATAGTGGAATATTAACTAATTTATTCAATTGGAAGGGCAAGTAAATTCTTATATAATTTTTATATTCATTAAATATAATATATTTTTTCAAATTTCATAACTTTAAGCGAAGTTAAATTTTTAGTACTAATTTTTGGAAATGTAACAACATGTTATACAATTAAGGGAGAAACATAATCATTTCAAAGAGAGAATTATCCTTTTTGTTATCAAGTATCTTTTTAATAATTTCAAAAGGGGGGAGATTATTTTAAATAATTTTATTATTAAATTTTAAAAAAGATAGAGAATATCAATTGGATCCATGAACCACTTTATGTTTTGATAGCTAAAAAATTTATGTTTTATTCTATCCTTGACACACATTATGTTTTGATTATTTTGAATATTTATTCATTTTATTTCTGTTAAAATAATTATTAAAAAAGTATTAATAACTTTAATTTTATATGTATATATGAAATTTTAAATTTTGATCATTGTTTTCTTAACCTTTATTATATCATAACATATTTTTATTAAAATAACATTGGATTTCAAGTTCTGTTTGTTTATAAATTCTTCTAGAAGTTTCATATTGAGTTATAAAGGAAAATAATTCATTTAAGACTTTAAAATATCATTTGTAAATTTTGTTAAATATTCAAAAATAGTCATTTCAGATATCCATTTCGCCCGTGTATCAAATTCTGGAAACCAAATCTCTCATTTAGCCGATTTAATGTTCACCACATAGCTGATTTTCTAGATTTGGTAGCCTGCTATATTTTCAGGTTAATATAATTTAAAGTACTCAAAATGGATTTATTATTAATGATTTTTAAATATAATCAAACTATATAAATTTAATTATAATCCAAAAAATTCTGAATCTATCTTTATAATTTCATAAATTTAGATAGAAATCATGCTTTTTTTTCTGTATGAATTATGTCATTTTTTAGAAATTTTTTTCTACTTTTTTAAAAATTAATTCTGATATAAATATACAATTAAGGTTATTTATGATTATTTAAAAATACAATCAAATTTTATGAATATATGTAAACTCGATCCAATGATAATTCTATACTTTAGAAGGCTTATTTTAAGCCTAAAATATGAGAATATATTCTATTTACAAATTTATTGAATCGGTTATATAAATTCACCTACATGAATATTTTTACATAAATTCTACAATGAGATTAAACTGTGTGATTCATGTACATGAATTAAATCATGTAAATTAGATGTGTGACAAATTATTTTATGTGAAATCAGCTACATGAGAAATACTACTCCGTGAAAATTAGCCATGTAGATAAATTTTCATACATGATATAATATGGTTACGTGAAATATATTATATTTAAAAATGATATTTAAATCCCTATAAATCAATGTATTCATAGGATATAAATTAGTTCCTTCTTTGTTATATGTCTCATGAAATAATTTTTTTATGAAAATACATTTTAGTATTTATTAAAAACACATATGTGATCTTTGAGATATATATATATACATAAATCTTGAAATATAATATGTTTTACATAATGATTTTCATTTAAATTTCCTAAATGTTTATTTTGAATATTTTTAATTTATTATTTAATATAATATTATTTATTAATTATTAACAAGGTATAAGAATTGGTTTTATGTTGGTTTATTATAAAATAAATGAGATTTATATGGGATTAATCATGTTTGAATATTCACACTGATATTTTGAATATGTTTCTATTCAAAATTAAACCTAATAAAATATAAAATCATTGTATCATATATTCTACTGTTGTTTTTAAGGATATTAATATTAATTATTAACAAAAATATTAATTTTTATAATCTCCTTTTCTATCAAAACATCCAGATTTTTATAGATGATTGAGAGAGAGAGAGAGAGATAACTCACAAATAGAAAAGTTTAAATTATAATTATTTTGGAAAATAGAGAGTTAGTCTCACATAAATTATGGGATTATTCCAATTAATTTATAATAACATTTTATAGATATATTCATTTTTATATAAATTATATATATATTGTTATAATAAATATATGTGTACAACATGTTTTCCATTTTTACAGTGTAATGAAAGTTTCATCCATGAGATGATTTCATCTTTTGGATTTATAAAGAATCCATTTTTATTTGTTGTATAAAATTACCAAGTAATTTGGTGAAGAAATAATATTTTGAATATTCATTAAATATTTCATGCTACATAGTTTACAAATGAGTCTGGATGCTTCATTGTTCAAATTCTTACTAAAGTAAACTGTTGGATACTCAATCTTCATTGTTCAAACATCATGAATGCTCTATTCACTTCCAGATCAAAACACCAATATCTTCCAAAATAATCTTCATTTGGTTTATTTTTATTTATTAATTATATGTTCTTTAATTGAATGGGTTTTATTGTCACACTTAGTGAGTCTTTCATAGGTTTATACTACCCATTGAAAAGGTATGTATGTGTTTAGTCTTTCTAAATAGAAGATTTGGTTCCACTTAACCCATAACGAAAGAGAGAAAAATATCAATCCTATAAGTGTTTTATTTTAATCAGTCCCCTTGTAATTTAGGTTTCCAGTTGATCTAAAACATAGAATAGGTTAATTATTATCCCGTGAAATTAAATGTCTGTTTTACACATGTAAATAATTGGGTTTGGTTTCCCCAATTATATAATGAACTCTTTATAAACCCAAAATAGTTAAGATGTTAGGATTGATCTAATAAAAGTCTAGGTTGGGTATTCTTCTTTAAAAGTATGGGTTTTTATGAAAAAATGAAATAAAAGGTATTTTAATTAATCCTCCTAGTGTGAAAATGATATATGTAAATAGTTGTTACCCTCTTTTTAATGTTCTATTCCATAGTGGGTGATATCTCTCTTAGTTCGTGAGAGGTTGAAGAGAAGAGTATAAAAATTTATATACGAAATGCTATAAAAATATCTTATGATAATAATTTAGATTATTTTAATTTATTTTATTATCTCATTTCTTATATTGGTGTAGTTGAATTGTTTAGCATATGAACTGATAACATTTAGATCATAATGTTTGAACCTGAATTATTTTTTTAAAGAAAAATAATTCACCCCCCCATTTCCCTTTCCATCACCTATTCCAGATATAAAAATTTAATATTTTATAGAGTGATCTAACTTTATTATCATTTTCTTAATAATCAGGTGATATGGTAAAGAATAGTATAGGCACATGTTCTTCTTTCCTCTAATGTGTGGGAACCTTTATTATATCAACTAAAATAGAACATAATTACACTTTTTCATTCCCTTTATCACCTTTCATATAATTTTGAATATGAATTAATGTCATAGATATATTTGTTATGTGTCCTACATACATTTTCCATTAAAAAACTTCTTTATTATCCATGTAGTTTCTTTTTTGGAAACTTTTAATAATCCTCATCAGATATGTCTTTCATAAGGCCAATATTTTTGTATATTCTTTGGAATGAATTCCTTTTTCATTTAATCATTCTCCCTTGAACATATATCTTAATGAAAATTTTACAATGGTCCATGATAAAGACATTTCTACTATAATATAAGTATCATATCTTTTCTATTATGAAATATTTAACATCATTCAACAATGAATCCTTGTGATTGTATTTTTTGAGTTCTTATTTAGTTCACACCCTAGGAAGACTTGTATTTATTTATCAGTTACTACTTCAATTGTTGCATCCTATTCTCTTTAACATAGGAGTCATGTCATGTTGGATCATACCAAAATTACTTATAATATTGGTTATACAAATTTCAATTTTTATAGAAATTATCATGGATTTCAAGTGTATTTTTGTGGGGTTTATTTTTCTTCATTTGTGAAAACTCATTTTTCATAATAGGTTATTTCTATACCTAAGAAATATCTCACCATTTTATGGACTTATACCACTTTTATGAGTTTTATATGTTATTAAAAAAATCAATTTCCATGTTGTTAAACCTCCAACAACAATAATAATGGCTTACAAAACACATCCCTTTTCATCTAAAACATCCATCCTTGTTTTTATAATTGACTGTAATATTGTTTTTGGGATGTTTTCCCACACTGTTTAGATCGATTTTAGGGGATGATCCTCCTAAAATAACCCTTGAATTATTTGCGGGTTTATTAGAATGTCTAGATTCCTATATTTGTTCGTATTTTTATTTTCTTCATTCAAATATAAATAAAAATGATTTAGTTCCAAAAAAGTTACCTGAGTATTAAGATAAATTATTTCATGGAAATTGGATGGAATATTATCTATATGTTTTCAAGCAACATTTAACACAATTATGTTCCCATTTAATAGAAAAAAATTTCACTAAAACTTGAGTAGAATCACACTTCTTCTTAGCCGCTTGGGAATATTCTGTTTGGGTTGATTCTATATTTTCAAATGTACTTATAAATCATTGAACATTAAATAAATTCTATCTTTTAATCCACAACTAAGTCCAAAATATTTTACTAATATCTCAACAAATTATCAAATTTACCCTCATGAAATGATCTACTTTATTTTAGATACTTGTAAATACCCTTCATTCCACAATATTGGTATTCAAATTTTGCTTCAATGACATCAAGGGTATCTTTGTGAGATTCATCTATAGAATTGATATTATCTTCACTAATCATAATTACCATATATTTTAGATCAATATAATATATAATCTTTTACTCATCCACTAATAAGTTTTTTCTAATAATCTATAAGAATTTATCCTTATCCTTCAACTCTTTAGTGAGAGAGTTTGATTTTTGAAACTATCCTATAAATGTTTTCTTATTTCATTAAAATCATCCACTAGTTGTGATGTTTCATAATCCCTCCCCTGAATGAACACAAATATATGAGTAAAACCCTTATGAAGAACCTTATTCATGTTATGATTACTTTTTCATATGCCCTCATGGGGGGATCAATGTGGAGTGGCTTCAAATAAAATTTCAATTTTATCATTTAATTACTGCTTCATATATTTGGTGAACAGATCTATCAATTTAACTCTCCTTGGGTTTATATTCAGATATAATATAAGGAAAAAATATTGGAGAACATTGATTCTTGTTAATGAGGTTCTCCTCCTTTCAGATGACAATTTCTCTATAGAATCGTGGTTCTTACCCCATGCATATGACTTCCTTCTTGTTATCAAATTAATCACTGGAAAGGGTATGACCTTGAAACAATTTTACTATCACTATCTAGGTAAAAATAAATTATGGTTTTATTATCCATTCATAAAAGGAAAAGGAATTATACTTACAATGAATAAATTTGATCTATGATGGATCAAGTCCTTACATGACTATATTTATCAACCATCTTCTTATATTTAAGGTGGGATACATCAATTTTCTTTAAGCTTATAGAGTAGACTATTTTCAGTCAGATCTATGAGAACGTTGACATGGAATGTGATAAACAACAACACATCCAAACTATCTCTATATTACGCTTCTATGATTAATGAAATATGTATGCTAGATCTTTCAATATTCTTCCTCTTGTTATTCTTCAGTATTAAAGGATTACTGAAACACTGGGAAACATTCTTCTTTCATTGAAAAAGAGAATTTTTATAACACACATAGTCTGATCTAATCTCTTTTATTTTTATTTTGAATTGAAATATATTCATAGGTATGCATAATAAGGAACCTAACCATCTTTCTTATTTGGTTTTTTCAAAATATATATTCACATATAATATCATGGAAATGTTATTTCCATATCATTTATAGAAATATAATTTATTTTCAGTAGTATCTGATTCATTAAATATCATAATCTTCAATTCAAAACATCATTCAAAATATTCTTGAATTTTTGGCTGAAGACTCATATTTTTTCCTTATTATGATGTTCAAATATCATGATCTTATTACCATTTTAAAATATATTCCTTTTAGTTTTTGATATATTTACACATAATCATGGTGACATGGATCTTGTAGCCTAGGGATTTTAAATCCTCTTTCATGTAGTCACACATGTTGTGATGTGGCATAATATTAAATGTTGTGGAGACCTCATCTCAACACTAGTAACTTCTCCCTTATTTGGTTCCTTCCATTTGATGTTAGATTGATTCATGATCTTGTGTTTGATCAAGATTCATGATCTATAAATCATTTCACAATTGAATCATCTGAAATTGTTTTATATCTTTAGATATATGAATCCAGAAACCAATATAATTTCACCAAGTACGTATAAAAAATTCCCTTAAATGAAGTTACATTTTGACACATTAACAAATTCCCTTATGTGGCTCATAACATATCAGAATTTGGACTTGTGGTTATTCTTTGAAATTATTTAATATAGGAAGTTGTCTATCAGAGTCTTCATTAAAATACGTGGGAAATGTGGTTATGGAATAGCATTCAGCCAGGATAATCTAAAAAATTTCTTATTAAATAGTTTTGGTCTATTTCACAACATTGTTTTATGTAGGACTAAATGCCAATGTGAATTTGAATCCTTTGAAAAAATGGATATGTTGGTCGAAATTATTACATATACTATAAATTATCGTTTTCGATTATTCATATACATCCTACATTTTGAAATGTAGGAAATCATTTATTTTGATTTTAAAATTTATGGAAAACAATTAAATGATTTAAAAAAATTCCATAATTCACCCAACTCACTTAAATCATATATGGATGAATTCAAATCCTTCTCAACCACTTCAACACTTAATCTATGGAATCTTCAATGTTTACATTAATATTAACACTCTTTGGATGGATTATTCATTGACTCTACTCATCCATATTCAATTTGGACTAACATTAAACAATTTAACCCACAACTCTTTATTGTGTACACAATTTCTACACATCATGATCTTTTCAAACTAATATAGATAATTATTCCTCAGTCTGAAACATTTCATTAATCCATAAAGATATGTAAATTAAAGGTTATACAAAAAGGTTTATACCTAGAATCATTCTAGCAGATCTTTGTGGATTTTAGTAGCTCCTTACATTTCCATCAAGTTATTAGAACATTAAAAATATAATGGAAGCATTCTGATCATCAACATATCTTATTAAACAAATTCTAGAAATGAGACACTAAGAATAGAAACATTATTATGCTTATCATTTATTTTCCACAGAGATTCAGGAATCAGTTTCAACACGTCTTCCATTACCTTATAAATATGACAACAACCAACTTAAAAAATCATCATCACCATATAATTTTTCATACAACTAGTTATTGATGTGACTCTTTCAAGTTACTTCTCAATATGCATGAGTTTATCTCTTTTATTTCAATATATTCTTCACAATAACATGATTCCATCTTATATATTTTCTTATTCATTAACTGAAAATAAAACTCAAAAACCTATTGGGATCATCAATCATACCATTAGTATTTTTTCAATAACACTACTAGAAAATGACATGTCAATATGTGAAATCATTTCATCTCTCCCTTTTCATCATCATTACTAACATCTATTTTATTATATCTCCCTATTATTTATAATAATTACAGTGCATATAAGTGAGCTTCATATCACCAATACATTATTAAATGTGTCTCAAATCATACCACTACAATTATATTTGTGACATTATCTGTTTAGAAAATAGGAGTATCTGATTTCAACATAAATTCTATCAATAAATAATTAAATATAATACCTAATGATATCATTTTAATTCTCTTCATGAGGGATGTTCATTTATACCCAAGATGATATTATTTTTTTGGAATATTCTTAGAAATTGTCAACCTAAATGTATTCATATTAATTAACAAAAATATTAAAAACATTCAAGTGTAATCAACATGTTTTTATTGCATTGAAACATGAATCATTTCATGTTTCACAAAATTATTTTCATTGTTTAAAACCTATTTCTCGCCAATAAATTAAAAAAATAATTATAAAACATGGATGATATAAAATTAATTAATACTATTTCAATTAATATTTTTCATGAAGCTTCTATAAATTATAAATTTGTTGAATTGAATAAACATGTATGCTTATCATGAACCCCTAACCATACAGGGATACACTCTATATTTAGATAATAAAGAGTGATATCACCATCAAGTAGGACTTATGATTCCAATTGTTGAGATAAATCCAGGATGAAAACATTTATGATTTCTTCAACATGAACGAATTATATATTGAAATACTTTTTTTTGATATCATGTATTTTATTCTAGAAAAGGAGGGTACTTTTATCACTCTTTTGTTTAGTGTTGGCAACCTCATCGCCTTCATCATGGATGGTTATTTTTAAGGTTATTCACTAAAATACCATTTCAAAAATAAAAATAAGATGGTTTCTTATTCCAATATATTAGAGCTATTAATACATTTTTTCATTTATTTATTTCTCTATTTTAGATCCAAAATCACCTTAAATTCACAACATGGATAACAGACAAATACAACTCAAATGTTTTATGGAATAAGGTGGAACATCTTGTTCATCAAAATGAGTTGTTATATTGAGAATTGATTCCCAATTAGTTTTCCATTTTCATTTTAGTTTCATGTAAAAATAGACTCTTCATGCTTATATATTCCATTTTAAATCATATTTTTCTTTAGGTGGCATGTGTTCTTTTTCTTTTTTCTTTTTGTGGGATTATCCTTTTAACACGAGCTATCAAGAAACATGCATATCCTAGAATAACTTTTATATTGGTTAAGGATTCCATTTCAAGTGGAATAAATGATACACACTTATTTGAATTGTTTCCAGCCTTACTCGAACCATCCATATAGATCCTCATGAGATATTATGTTCTCACCTTTTGACAACCACTAGTGATATTCAATATCTTCTTTATGTGGAATATTTTATTTCCCTTTTTATTTTTTCCTTTTTGTGGGAATCTAATATTCTAGATTTTTCAAAATTCACATGATAGATTTCATGGAATACCTTATAAATATTATCATCCCTTTTGAATTTTTTACTGGGAGTTTTAGATTTCATATTCACTAAAAAGGTTCATTCAATTCTCCATTTGATTGTTCTGTTTTCGTCTGGTCAATATTGTTCCCATCAACCCTCAAAATCATGGCCTATTTCAAAGTGTCCATGACGTGTACTGTTTAAAAAAAAGAAATATATTCTCTATTTTGGTGGAAATTACAATATTGACTTATTAGGGTTGTTATGAAAATAACGATTTTCCTTATTATTGATTCCAAATGAACACTCACCAACCCTATTTACAAACTTCAGGATTATATTATTTTTAGTTTTTTTATTATTTATCAAGGTATGTTTGTTCCTATTATTTATCTTATGTGGTCTCTTATCCATATTTTTCCTAGTTTAATTCTTTAATAATTTGTAATTGTATTCCACTTATCTATTTCTGATCCCATTGATCATAACATAGACTTTTTTAGGTGTTCCAAATCATTTTATTTTATAATGATTTATCTTCAAAACTATGGATGTTAAAACATATCTTGTATTATACCCTAACTATAATATGTAATTTTCCTTCATAGGTTACCATATTATACAAGTAGTCCATATCCATATATATGATTTTTTTATCGAAAAAGTAATAATCATGAAACCTTAGTTTCTTTATTTTAATTCCATACTATCCCAATTTTTCAGAACATGTTGCACTATGTTTTTATATTTGGAAGTAGTTTCTTGGGATTCATTTTGGAAACCAACATTCAATTAAATTATTTTATCCACCTATAAGATAATAGTAGTATTCCCATTACTTTTTCATCTATAATTTTATAACATTTTAATTAAAATCCAAACACTTTTCAAAAACCAGTCTAGCACATATATTAGTTTCCAAATTAGATGGGGTTTTTCCCTTTAAGGCTTCTATTGAATTATTAGAAGATGATTGAAAAATGGGGTTTCCACTTGAAAGAGGTTTTTTTTAAATAATTACTCCTTTTTATTTCGTGTGTAAGTAGCTTTCCGTTCAAATTTTTGTGAAAATAATTTTTTTTGTTATAAGATTAATCAATTCTAATGAAAGTTCCAAGAATTTCATATCGAGGATTCTTTGCACATTCTTCACTAATTTATTTATTTTTTCATAATCATTTCTAATTTATTCAATTTTATATTACTAAATTTTCCTATTTTATTTTAGAAAATTATAAATATTATTAATCCTATTGGATTTAATCTCTAGTATATAATATTTAACTATAATTATTTATTTTAATTCATGAGACTTCTCCCCACTAACATTCATAGATTCATCCATTTCATAAATTGTAGTGAAGCACTAATTTTTAAAATTGGTGCATCATTCCATGCGGTCCACATTCATTTCACTTGTAAGAGCTACTTGTTTGGTGAAAACAATACAGATTTATACCATTTCATTTGAAGAATTCTCCTTTATTTAATTCTCATCTTCACGTTGGTGTTATCTTTCCTTATTATTATGAGAAACTAAAAAATATGAGACAATTTCATTGTGTAAATTATAAAAAATATGTTTTATATCACAAATTGATTGATATTATGAATCTCCTGAAGTGGGATGATCCCTACCAATACATAGATCCTTAGTAGGAAAATTTTGAAAACTGATTTCTCAAACCCCTATATATATAGGGATGAGAAACTACATGAGTCTTGAATAGTTTTCAATTTATTGGTGGTGAATTCACCCACCTGATCTTTATTTTTCATTCATTGTTTTTTGTTTTAAATAACTAAATGGGGAAACATTTTTCATCCACCCATTTCTATTAAGGGATATATTCACATCATCTCTATGTGGAGTCTATCTAAAAAAATTTATATAATTACATCAACTATTAATAAATTCAAATAATGGAGATTTTGACTTCTTTAATGATGAAATTATCATCTTTTTTCGTCTATTTTATTAATATTCGACATTGTATTGGAAGGAATATATTTAATTATTTATTTGATCAGGAATTAATAGGATTATTAAAAGTAATCTTTATGAATAATTTTTAAAAGAGGAAGTCAATACTTTAAATATAACTTAAAATATGGGAATCCAATAGAGGTGGACTTACCCGATGATACTAATTGTTTAGATCACATTTTGGTATACCCACACTAGAGGGTGAATCAATGTGGTGTGAAATCTAAACCAATTTAACATTTATCCATTAATTTATTCTTCACTTATTCAATTGATATATATATATATATATATTTATATCTCCTTGTTTAAATATATTGATATAGAAAAAAATGCAACATAGAATAACACTAGGGTTTGTTAATGAGGATTACCTCCTTTCAGATGAATACCTTCCCAAGGAATCGTGGTTTTTTATCCAATATTCTCAAATTCCTTATTATTAACAAATGAATAATTGGAAAGGGTATGATATTGAATATATTATCCTATAAAAATCCAGGTATATATAAATAGAGGTCTTGTTGTACCTTTATATAAGAGAGTGAGATTGAACTTTCTTTGAAACAAGATCCCTTTTGATGGATTGAGTCCCTCCTAGGCTATATATATATATCTTTTTCCTCTATTTTATGTATCATATGTGATAGATAGATAATATTTTGAATTCTATTGTGGCCTATTGTAGGATAAATATCTTGGAACATCATCTTTGAAAGTGATCAGAAACCTTACATCCAAACTCTCCCTTCTCCAAGATTCTATATTGAATGAAAGTTTAAATCTCTCTATCTTAATATTATCCTTCTTCATCTTCTAAAGTGTTCAAGGATTATTACATCACTATGATATATTTTTCTTTCTTTGACTCATAGAATTTGGATAATTAACATAATCGATTCTTATCTATCTTCTTCTTCTTTCAACCTATTGTATATTCACTAGTATGCACAGTTGAGAACCTCTATGTCGTTCTTATTGAGATACTAAAATCTATATATTCATATAGAATATATTTTAAATATTTTCTCTGAAATATTTATAGAAACACCCATGATTTACAGTAGGATCCACCTAATTTAAACTTATATTCACTGTGTCAAAGATTAATCCAAAATCTTCATGAAAGTTTGGATGAAGTCTCAGTTTTTTTCCTTCATACATAATTTAAATATCATGCTCTACATCCCCTTTTGAAATTTGAGCCTTTTAGTTTTATTAATATTTCTATATATTAATGATTTCATATATCCTATATTATATGGAATGGAACTATATTTTTGGGTGGTCATATGTGTTGTGATGTGATTCCATTTTTTGAATCATAGATATCTCATATCAAAACAACCAAATTCTCCCATAGATTGTTCTTACCTTGAAATAAATACTTGATTCATGATCATATGTTAGATCAAGATACCCGATACATTCCTAAATTCTCACATTAACCATATAACTTTTTTATATCGTCAAACATCAAAATTTGGAAACTTGCGAAAATTCATTCTATAAGTATGTGAAATTCCATCCTGCCAGATCCAAGTTTTTCTATGAGTTATAGAATACATAAATTTTACATTTAAATACTTGGGTTTGACCTCATATAAATTCTATGTGGGGATATGGATAAAATGGTGTGTCCATGGATTTTTTGGAGCCCCAAACCCTTGATGGTGGAGGAATTCATCAGGCTATACGGTTAGTAGAAACTATGCATCCCAGACCACAAGGTTTCTTCTATCCATGAGGGGTGCTTACTGAGCAGAAGTGGGATGCACATTTTTCCATAACTGTGCGACCTAGGGAGCATGCCCATGTAGAGAAGTTTTGTTTTTATTATATCTTAAAAGAATGGTTTATGTATAGTTTCCCAAACCATGTGCAACAACGCTATGGGTACCCTCTTTGTATAGTGCATGGTGCATAGTTGGCACATAGTTTGGCCAACCATGCGACCAAACTGTGTAACCCCTTTGTGTTTGTTAAAATTTCTAATTTTCCCTCAATTTTTGTTTATTTTCAAAATCCATTATTTCATTCCTCATTTCATCATATTGAACCTCCATCCTTCTTCTAGATGAGATACTAGGAATCTTCATCCATGATTTTATCCTATTTCATCATCTGACCTCTGATTCGAGATATGATAGTCTTGTTGGATATCCATCGGTAAATTATTCAATCCTCAGGCTCATTTCATCACTTTTAATTATGTCAATACCCCAATTTTTATGTAGGATCGTATTCCCTATGTTCAATGTGTTTTTATTTTCTCCCATTTTCTTCTCAGCCAGGATACTCTAAGGGACCATATTGGATAAGTAGAGAGGTACAAGAATATGGTAGGTGGTCTAGGAATAATACCTCAAAGTCTCATTGTTTATAAATATTCACTTTTGTGCACATGGCTGTTTCATTGGGCTATGATTCTAAAATTCATCTATATTAATTATAATTTTTATGATTGCATTATAAATCCCTAACTATACACATTCTTAAAACTATTGACGGTTGGGTCCTTAATGTTATCCACCCAACATGGGTGCATATCATGTCATGCATTGTCTCCCCTTGTTGAGATTACTTGAGAAATTGTTCGTGTGTGTTTATCTTGACCTTGATAAGGTAAGTGTTCCATCATATTTAAATGAATATTTAAATTGGTAAAGGAAATATATATTTATACATATACCTTTTCTTAGATAATTATGAAATTTAATTTTCATTTAATGCATGGAATCTTACCCTTTTCTTGTTTAATAATTGTTATGAAATTAACCTATTAAATGATTTTGAAATTAAATTGATAATGGTTTAATGTCTTTAATTTACCCTATAAATTTTAATTAAAGGTAACCGAATGAACCTATTAAATGATTATTTGGAATGAGTAAAACATGGATTATGATTACATAAGGTATAAATTCAAGGATAATAAGGTTCTATTTGTTTTACACCTTATCATCTTTATAGGAATGATCAAACTTAAGAAATCCTAGTATTCTCAAGGGAATTCCCTGAGCACCCAAAGGATGCCATTTTGATTCATTGAGCCAATTTATATGGGTGACACCCACAACAGAATATGTTTTCTATATTTTTGTGTGAATTACTATTTTTAGTACTAATGATTCACTTCACATGTTTTCTGGATATCGTAATTCTTTTGACACACACCTAGGGTTCAGCATGATGTCTTCATACATGTGATGCCATAGATTCAAACCATTGTTCCTAGTCATTTTTAACCTAAGATTATTATGGATGAGCTCCATTGACATGGTTAGAATCATTTATAGTGGAATTTCATGGGAATTTTCCCATGTACTATACTCATATACCTTACAGAATAATTGCATGTGATACTTTAAAAATTGGATCAACCCATATGGTCAAGGATGCATTGGTTACATCTTTTATCCTTTTTTATTATTATTCTTTTCATTGTACTACTGATACCTATTTTAAACAATCTATTTATTCTAAAATGATTCATAATTAATTAAATGATAACCTGTATGGAGACATTTACAGATGTGGGTAAAGTATCTCTGGGTTCTATAACATCTAAACCTAAGTTCCACACAGCAGTGCCCCTAGCCAGAAACCTACATAGCCTCAAGCATGCCTCCCCATATTCTAGAGGATACTGACTAGTATTAAGTGTCTAATATCGACCATGGGGATACTATACCATCTTTTTTAGAGTAATACACCTTCAGAACTAAAAAAAAATAATTGAATGATATAATCGTAATTAGAATAATACCAGTAGCACAAGAATACCAAAACATGAAATAAAATATCTAAATTTAAGAGTACACATTCCATTCCAATGTACGTGTCAAATTTCATTATGAAAAACCCTAAATAAAGAGATACACTAACAACTCCCATGTGGGTCCAAATCATGTCCGGTTCCCTTAACCATGATCCATCCCATACCATACATCTAACCTAGGGTCCTTACCCTAAACATATCCTACAATAAAGAAATATATTTAGGTATCGATCAGGCGACCCAAGTAAGGTGTGAGTAGCACTCAGTAGGCTTCCACCAATGGCATCTAAAATACAATCTAGTCAACAACTGTGTATGTAGCCGTATAAAGAATAAATTAGAATCAATAAAATAAAAAGAATACATTTATTCAATTACTCCTTACTTAACCACCTAAATTTGGGGTTCCTAAGGACACCCAATGACCAATACCTTTATTTGACCCATGACAGAGTCTGAACTATCTCCACGGGACAAAATATCTCATAATTCTATTTTTACCATTCATTATCTGAACTGATATCATAGAATTAAATTGTAACCATTCTCCATCTCAATTCATATCTAAATTCCATTTTTACCATTAATCATTTCAATTCACATCTAAAATCCTTTATTAACATTGATCATTTCATTTCACATCTCTTTGTCATTGTTACAATTTAAAATTTCAATTCACATCTGAATTTTATTGTAACCGTTCATCATATCAATTCACATATGAATGACATTGTTACCATTCATTATCTCAATCATCACTATGGTCTTTGGATGTAGCATATAAGATCCCATGTACACTTATCACATAAATCACAATATCATAGGATCACACATCTCAAAACATCATAATATCACATGTTTCACATCATTCAATTAATTAATTAAAAAATTAATTAATTGCTTTAATTACATTACATAATCAAGGAATTAATATATCACATCATGTGTATTGAGTAATTAAACAATTACAGAATCAATGAAAGTCCATTAAATAATTCAACAATTAAATTATCAAATCAATTTCATTCATTAATTGAACAATTAATTAATCACGTAAATGATTTTATAATAAAAACTATCCTGATTAATTAATTCAAAAAATTATTTATCTAATTTCACATATCAAATATTCCCATAATTAACTCAACAATTAATTTTTCCAAATTCATAATCCCCATATCCTAAAAAATAATTTAACAATTGACTATTCTAATTCATAATCCCAATATCAGCATTATAAATTCAACTATTAATTATTACAAATTAAAAATCCCAATATCCCTACAATTAATTCAACAATTAATTATTCCAAATTCAGGAAACTCAATTTCTAATAAACCAATAGAAATTATACAATTACATGCATGTAATTTAAATCATGAATGTGTGATTTGGATAATAAGTCACCTATCACAAGGTAGATTATAAACACTAGCCAATGGAAAGTCCCTTATCTGAAATGGAATGATCAAGAACATGATGAAAAACACAATCTTGATCTAAAACCTAGATCAATGATAAAACAAATCAAGATCTAAAAAATTAGATCTGTATATAGAACCAACAGAAGATAATCATCCATCTTTTATTCAAAGATAGGAGTAGAAGAGAGAGAGAGAGATCTAATAGGGAATAAAGAACATACATGTATAGGTTTATATCTTCAATATTCCCTTCAATTCACCACGAATGAAGGTCAGGTGGGATAGGAATCCATATGGGATCCTAAAAAAATTTAAAGAAAATTACATGGTTTGAGTAATAGTTGATTTGGGTTAGATTTGATGGTTTGGGAAATTTAAATCTAATTTTTAGGCTAATTAGAAACCCATGGACAACTTGTTGGGCATGTGAGCATAGTTTTCCAAAATATGAATTTAACTATAAGCCTATTCTAGGGGGGTGAAGTATTTCTCCTAATAGGGTGCATAATTAGAAAAACCATGCACCAATCGTGTGAATCCCCTATACATGGGTTTTAACAATTTTCTAGGCTGGGGTGAATGGTTTGGGAAAATTGTGTGCCAACCATGCAGTTTCCCTCTTAAAAAATTCTCAATTGTTACCCATACCCACCCCAAGGTATAATCCAAAACAAGAGTACAAAAAAATAAGAAAAAAATTACCTATAAATATGCCTGAGACAACTCTATAATTGTTCGGGATCTTATAATCACCCCACCTTATAACAACTCATCCTTGATCTGTACTCCCGATCATCTCTATGATTTTGAATAAAAAAGGTTGGTCCACTAATCCATCATATTAGCCTCTCTATCCCATGTTTCCTCCTAAACATGCCCATGGATTGACAATACATGAACCATCAACACCGTCTTTCCTCACAATAGTTTCTCAATGTGATCCAATACGTGTATTAGATGCTCCTTAAAGGACACATCAAACTCAATATCTACATCACCCACATCGATTAGATAAGAAGGGTTTGTGTGATATCGCTAAAGATGTGGAATAAGGAAAATGAAAGTGGGAATGAATTTTCCAGAAAAAATGATGAAGACATATATACAAGTTAGCACGCGTACATGAAAAACTCCACCAGGAGAATTTTTCTAGAAGTCAAACAGGTAAAAACACCAATGTACAACCACAATGTACAATAAAAATAGGATAAAAACCCAAGTCCCAATAGACACAAATCTCCATGCCCAAGGATCAACAACTACTACCACCATCAAGTGGAACCTTACCATTGGTCAAACCTAGAAGAAGATAACCTACAAACACCTGAAAGAATAGGTAGGGCGTGGGATTAAATCTTAGTAGGGTATCACCAAGGATTTTATAATGATTACACATTTAATTATCCAAATAATGTTTTCAATTTTTAGATAAACAAGCTTTTCAGTTCAAGGCATATTCAAATCAATTCATGAATTACATTTCCATTATGGATATACTCTAAAAAATGGATTAATAAACATATTATATAAATCTATTTATACAAATAAGAAAAAGTATTGTGTAAAACAGTTTACAAAAAACAATATAATATTTTTCAAATTCAATAAATGAGCAACATGATCATATTCCAAAAGTTACAATAGTTCCAAGCTATTTGATCCTCACACATTCTAATGTGAATCATGAAAATATGTGCATACAGAAGTCCCATTGGAACTATTCGAAAAGGATTCATCACCATCCCATCGAGGATGTGACTTACTAAAATGGGATTTTCTTCAGTTTTAAATAGTTAAAAGATCGTTATCCCAATATCTCAATAACTACCTAGGCTTGCATGTGCTATAATAAAAATCAATGATAGAAAACTTATTTTAAATCTATTTAAAATATAAATCATTATGTTCTTCAATTTCAAGTATATAAATTTCCTTTTTTAAATCCAACACATAGGTTTTTAATCAAGCCATTCATTTTTCGATGATAAAACCATTAGGTGCCTATCAAATCCATTTTAATAAATTTTCTCAAATTCCAATTTGAAATCAATTCCATCAAATTAATTTCCCAATTGAAAATTCACATAATTCTATAATACCATAAATGAACCCCAATTAAATATAATTTGGGTTTTAAAATGATTTTGAGCCAAATAAAATCCAAATCACCTAATTTAAAAAAATTGGTATTTTTTAATAAATCAATTTTATGAAATTTCATGAAATTGAATTTTAATAAAAAAATATAGGGTTAATCAAATAGGCCAATAAAAAAACCACTGAACATGGGATCACTAGATCTCTAAACACAACGACCTAAGATGGAATCTCCAATGAAAAACACAGGAAATAATGATCTAAGAATAAAACCTTGATTTAATATCTAAGACATAAATTATTAGATACTCCAAAAAAATAGAGATATTCAAAACCCTAGGGAGGAAAAATAAAAGAATTAGAGAAAGTGAATGGAAAGGGGAAACCAACTATGTACTCATTGAGCATCATTATACTAGCCTCAATCTTCTTTTGGAATGGTATAGAGGGAATAATCACATCTTGTGAGCCTCTATGGAAGAATAAAATTAAATGGGGTTATATAGGCCCGTCGACCACCTAAAAAGTGTGTTTCAGGATTTTAGAAAATAAAATTTGGATTAAAAAATCCCATATGCACTATTTCATGGGAAGGGTCTCATAGTTATACAAACATTGTACCCTAACTATGAAACCCTTTAATGGGATTGAAATATTTCTCTTGGGTAGGTGCATAGCTTTTCAAAAAGTGCTCCAACCATGAAAACCCTCACTATCTCATTATATAAAGTTAACAGTAGTAGGGTGCATAGTTTGGGAAAACTATACACAACCCAAGAACCACCAAAATTTTCAACCAAATTAGATTTAAACAAAACCCAAACAATGCATGATAAAAATATGTGTTTAGGAAAACTTTAAAATAGTAACATGATGTTATAACCGTCGCACCGTAGAAACCTTCTATCCCAAAAATTCATACTTTGAACTTGCATTGTCAAAATAATAAGGCCAGTTATCACTCATTAGTAGCACCCTCTCCCAAATCTCATCTGAATTAGAACTAGGCTTCCATAACACTCAAACCAATGATAACATATACCCATGAACTACCTTGGTTTTAGAATCATCTATATTCTCTTGAAGTTTAGTCCAAAATTGAACTATGTTCAACCAAAAGACCTCTCCAAATCAGTACATGAGATAGATCAGATAGATAATTTCATAGTTGAGATACATGGAACACATTATATATAAACATCAGCTATGGTGGATGTGATTAACGATAATAAGCATTCCCCACCTTCTCAAGAAACTCAACTTTTACCTCTAAATATGGAGCTTGTTTTTCTTTCCCCCAAGACGTTGATAATCCAAGTGGGGTGAAACATTCAAGAAAATATGGTCACCAACTAAAAGTTCAAACAATCATTGATCATCAACATAATACTTATTCCAGATCTATGATATTAACATTCTCTAATGAACCAACTGAATCATTGCAATTGTCTCTTGAACCATGCTCGGGTCAACCAAGAAACACTCACCAATCTTCATCCAACACTGTAGAGATTTGCAAGGGTGGCCATAAAAGGCCTCAAAAAAGTTCATTATGATCACATATTGGTAAATATTCTTAAAATAAAAGTCATCAATCCCTATATTATCATCCCAATCCCCACTTATGTTTGGAACACATGCGTGAAGAATATCCTCAGAAATCTATATAGGTCTTTATTTCTGTCCATATTACTGTGAATAGTATATCATACTCATAAGGATATAAGATCCCAGTGCCACTCGAAGGCATCTAATAAAATGAGATGTAAACCAAGGATCCCTATTAGAGACCATACCAAATAGAACACTATAAAAATGAATAATCTCTTTCACATAGAGATTTTCGAACTACTCAACTTTGGTTGTATAATGAATGGGTATAAGTGTGAATATTTAGTCAGCATATCGATCAAAAAAACATCAAATTATTCTTTCATTGTTTATGTGGAAACCCTACCAGATAGTCCATAGAGATCTCATCCTACTTCCAAGGCAGTACTCTGTGTGGATGAAATTGATCTAAAGGTTTTTGGTTCTTGTCCTTTAACTATTGGAACGTATAATAATGAGTGAAAAATTCATTAACGTGTCATATAATTCCTGGCCACCAAAATATATGCCACATGTCATATAACATATTCATGGTTCTTGGGTGAAAAACCCACTATGAATTATGAAAATCTCCCATTAGATACTTCCTAATATCTAAAGACAGAACAAAATGATTCTGATAGATTAAAATTTCCATTGTAGAGACTGACTAGTCAAGTATGACCTCCCCACCAAAAATAGAGCCTCTAATTCTATAGAAATCATCATTAAAATAGCGATCCTAAAGAATCATACCAATAAGAATAGAGGTCAACTAAACACTGGAAAAATTTACCTCACCCCTAGATTCCTAGAATCCAATATTAAACTATGAAAAATGATCCATGAAGTTCCACTATTTTTATGATTCATTCATATCCTGTGTTGGATGTTTCATGCTCCATGAATCTACAAAAACATACCCTTTCCTAAGGGTATATGTGATGTCAAAGTCAAATTATTGAAGTTATTCCACCCAATTCCAAAGGTGGATAATTAAATCTTTTTTATAGAAGATATATCTCAGGAACTTATGGTCAAAATACTCGGTAAACCATTCTAAAAAAATGAAGTGATACAAAATCTTAAGAACATATATCAAAACTACATTTTAAAGGTCCTAGATTATATAATTTTTATCATGTGTCATAAGATTATGAGAGACATAAATAATGATATGATCACCTTGCATAAGAATACAGCCATAACCTGAACATGATGCATCACAGAAGATCACATAACCATGCATGACCTATGGGAGAGTCGACACCATAATAGTAGTCCAGAGATGCTTCATACAAACTAAAGAACTATGAAAAATTTCATCCAAATAAAAATTGAATCCCTTTTGAGTCAGAGAAATCCTTATAGAATCCAACAATGATTATTCCTTTACAAACTGATGATAATGTCAATCTAATCTGAAGAAGTTATGAATATAAAAAACAATTCACTATTTTTCGAATTTCATAACATCCTCACCATTTTTTGGATCAACATAAATTCTATTTTATGACACCACATGTCTGAAGAACTACACATACTGAATATATAAATCTCATATATAAGGATTTGCATAAAATCATTTTTCTCAACAATTCCAGAACTTCACTCAGATGATGCACATGATCCTCTATGGAAATAGAGGAAATTGGGATTTAATCCACAAATACTAGTAAAACGAATCAATTTAATCATGGTAAATATTGTTCATTTAATCTATAAACATTGGAGGAGAATTGGTTAGACCAAAAGGCATGAAAAGGTACTCATAATGGTCATACCTTCTCTAAAATGTGGTATTTTGAATGTTAGATTATTTTATTCTTAAGTGATAGTAACCAAACTAAGGATAAATCTTCAAGAACCACTTCTCCTCATTCAATTGATCAAACATATCACCAATATATGTCAATAAATATTTTTTCCTTACCATAAATTGATTTAGATTTGGGTAATCCACAAAATTTTAATGTGAACTGTCATATTTATTTTTAAAGAGAACCAGAATCACCCATGCAGATACACTCAGCTGTATAAATTCTTTCTCTAAAAGTTCATCCAACATAATCTTCATCTCTTTCTTTTTTTGGTTCCATGAGGCCAGAACGAGTAAACACTCAATAAATACCTTGTACTAAATCGATATAAAACTCTATCTCCCTATTGGCGAAAAACAAGAGAAGTCATAAGAAATCATGTTTGGAAACTCAACAATAAACCAAGGGAGATCACCACTCAATGATTCTTGCTCTAGGTAAAAAATAATATTAATTTACCCAACTCTTGATAAGATGTTCTAACTCTAATCATCCATGGGTCCCATTCTCTATAAAATATAGGGAAAACCCCATTGGGTGTTGTAATGGAGACCCATCAAAAATAGAAATTAATTTGGGAATTTTAGAAATGATCCAACACATTCGAAAAATGACATCATGTGGTTTCATGTGGATAACCATAAAACTCCATGAAAGAAGGATGCCTAACAATGAGAAAACAAATTAGTACTATGGATACCCTTCTCTCTCTTCATTCTAAGGGGTGTAATAAAATCCATCACAAAAGATAAACCATATTTAGGATGATTAAGTATATTGAATATATAGGTTGAAATAATTGAATAAGATAATATAGTAACAGATACATCAGTATCTAATGAAGAAACTATAGTGGTGTTACCTCTCATGGTCACTAGACCTATATCCTCTTCCTCTGGGGGCTCTTCATCTGCACGAAGAAGCTTCTTTTTGGATGCCTATGGATGGAACAACTTTTTATGTGAAGCATCTAATTTCACCACAATTTTAACATACACTAATTCTCCATTGTAGATACATGATGTATAAATGGAATGCAAGAACTTATTTAGGTGAACTGAGAATCTGCATGAGCCATAGATTTTGTGTTCTTCAAGGAAAACCTAATTAGAATTCTCAATATTTCCACAATAGTAGAAAATAAAAGGGTCTCTATTAGATACTGAGGGACTTCTAGAAGAACCAAGCTACTAAGAGCTACCACAAGAATCCTCAGACTTCCTCTTTCCATTATTAGAATTCACATCACCACTAAGAGGAAACAAAACTATCTTCAAACCTAACATCCAAGCCATTTACATCATGAACACCAATGCTCTATCAAGAAAATTTGTATAAGAAGGAAACTTTCACAATAAAACATAGGAATGAAAATTGTATTGAAGTCCCATATTGATCATTCAATTATTAATCATTTAATTTGATATGATCTCGGGTTTAAAATATACAATCATAGAAAAATCTATCTATATACTAGGCCACAGTCATTTCAAACAGGTTGAGTTTGAAAACTCAATACCCTTAGCCAACACAATCAAATCTAGATACAAATATTTTGTGAAAAGAGAATTGAATTTCATCCACTATAAAACATTGTGATTCTTTTCCATCACCATTATGTCCCAACATATCCTACTTTGTCCCTCTAGCATGATGTTGGGACACTTCAACTTTATTTTATTAGGTGTATCTATGATCTTAATGAAATTCTAAATCCTAATAAAAGAATACTGGACCCTCTTGAGGATCATTGGATAGTTTGAACATTGGTAGTTTATGTAAAATGAACTCCTGAGAATGATTTTGGAAACCATCATTCTAAAGTTTGATAGCTGAACCATGAATGTGAACTAGTATAGATGGTTCCTATCTTAGATCTTGGAAAATATGCACAATCAACTCATCTAGACACAAGTCCATGAGTAGATTTTCTCATTGTCGTTCATCAGTAGCTTCCTCTTGGATCCAATTATCCTATCTTATTGGAGGCATGATGATTCAAAAAATCATCAGAATACATATAAGACATTATATTAACACTAAAATAGAGAAATAATGGAAAATTAATCTCAACAGATAGAAAATAATAGTTGTATTACAATATATCCTAATGAACAGTAGGTAAAAGTCTAGAACTAATCCTCCATATGTCTTTCCCAAACCACCCATGGAGACATAAGGTTCATTTAAGTGAAGGATGGCTAGAAACTCAATCACAACTACATCCTATGTTGTGAAAATATTACAAAAACGCATAGTGAAATAAAAAGAAGCTCAACATGTAGCTATGATACCACTTTTTCATGAATAATCCTGGATACCCTATAATCCTGTTAATTGATCTGATCCTGAAAAATCCTTAAGGGTGTTCTCGATCCCCACATGTTGGCAACTAGCACCTAGAATCATAAAAAATTAATGTGTGATTGAATTTTCCACAAACATTGCAGAGGAATTATAATCATTTAAGCATCCTTATAAGAAAATATTTGAAGGGAGAACTATACCAAAAGTTAAATAGCTAAACAAACCCAAAGTACTACAACAATGTACTAGAAAAATATGATAAAAATCAGAGTCCCAATGGAATCAACTATCTAATCCCAAGGATGGACATCTACTACCACATCAAAGTGGAACCTTACACATTCGACAATCTAGAAAAACATATTCTACAAACTCTAGAATACACAAGTAGGGTGTGAACTAAAATTATAGTATGGTCTCACCATGGATTCCAAAAAATAATGGAAATTCAATTAACCAAATAATGATTTCAATTTTTAGATAAAAAAGTATGGGAATTAAAAATAATATTTAAAACAAATCATTATTTACATTACAATAATGAAAATACATAAAAATGGCTTATTAAACACTTTATAGAAAATAGATTATATAAATCAAAGAATTCATCTTTAAAAAAATTTACAACAAACAATGATATATATTTCAAAAAAAACCAATGAGAAACATGGTATTCTACCAAATGGATTTATAGTTCTAGGCTACGGGATCCTCACACACTCAAAGGTGAATCACAAAAATATGTTTATGCACACTTCCCCTTTGCACTTTTCAAAGTGGACTCGTCACTATGCCATCAGAGTTGTGACCTGTTGCACTTGGTTTTGTTTCAGTTGTAAAGAATAAAAAGGGAGATATCCCAATAAATTAAATACTATCTCAGATTTTATGTCCTCTAATAACAATCAATGATGTGAAATTTATATTAAAATAGTTTAAAAATTAAGTTATCCCTATATCCCATTTAAAATATTGCAATTTCCTTTTAAAAAACAACACATGAGTTTTAAATCAAAAAGTTCTTTTTTCCTAGATAAAACCACTTGATTTATATTAATCTATTTTATGACATTTTTCTCAAATACCAATTTGAAGTCAATTCCATCAAATGAATTCCAAAATTTAAATTCAAAATTTTAAATTTCACAAAATTCAATTGATTTCATAGACACAACAAAATTCAATAGAATTGGGGGTTTTCCTTAATTCCATTCCAAATCAAATACTAACCCCCAAAATTTAATGGAATTGGGTTTTTAATAAATAAATAGAAATAAATTTCAATAAAATGAATTTAAATCAAACAATTGAATTTAAATCAAGCAATTTAGGGTTATTCAAATTGGATAATCAAAATAGAACGACCTACATTAGGATCACTGGATCTCAATAATCAGGAAACTCCAACAAAGAACATAAAAAACAAGGATTTTAGAATCAAACCTAGATTTAGGATATACAGTAATGGGTTTTTGATCCTCTAACAAGATGAAGATCTATAAAACTATAGGGAGGAAAGAGGAGAGAATGGGAGAAATAGAACAGGAAGAGAAAACTAACCTCGTAGAGATCGAACGTCATTCTCCTAACATTGATATTGTCCGTAAAGGTTATAAGGGTCAAAATCAACTTATTTGGAGGATTTATGGAAGAAGATAAATCCAATGGGGTTATACAGGCCTATTTTTCACCTAAAAAGTGGGTGTTAGGATTTTAGAAATAAATTTTTGGATTGAAAAATCCGGTACGGATGAATTTCAAGGCAAGGAAACACAATTAGACAAATTGTGTTCCCTTTTTAATGGGGTTTCAGGGTTTATCCATTTTGTTCATATGACTTTTCAAATTGTATACCAACAGTGAAAACCCTCACTGTCTCAATTTTCATGATTTGAGAAAATCATTCACGAACCGCACATAGGCCAAGAACCTCCACAATTTTCCAAATGTTTTACCCAAATCACCCTGAAACGAAGCCCAACCAAAGAATGATAAAAATGGGGATTAGGAATACCTAAAAAAATATTATGATGTTCACATAACACAATAATTGAATCACCCAATGAGAAATAATAATCAACTATAACAACAAATGTCAATAATGACAATACCACAATGGGTTCTTGGGTTCTCCCACAAACATGGGTTAACTACTATCATGAAAAAGCTAAGAAAAAATGCCATAATATTCATAGTATCCTATATAGCTTTCCCAAAATAGTAAGATAAAATAAAATAAAATAAAACTCATATCTGATTCCACATTGTAGTGTCTGGACCTGAGTTCCACACAATAATGCCATGATCTGGACTACTACATGACCTCAATCGCACATCCCCATACACCATAGGATGCTGACTAAAAGAAATCGACTAATATTGGTCATGGAGAAATGATACCCTCTTTATATGAGTAATACAACAGTGAAAATAAATAAACAATAATCAAATGATAAAACCATAACCAGAATAATAATAGTATCAGAAGATGAACAAAACAATACATACAATATCTAAACTAAATAGTAGTCATTCCATGACAATGTATGTTTAAAGATTCATTATGAAAACCCCAAAATAAACAACAGCACTGAACACCCCCAACCGGGTCCTGAATGTAGTCTTGTTCCTTCATCCATGCTCCATCCCATATATTCATCTAACATAGGGACCTTACCTTTAACCTGTCCTACAACCATGAAATCTACTCTGGTAAAGATCGGGTAGCTGAGTAGGGTGTGAGTACAAATCATTAGGCTACCACTAATGACATATAAAACCAAATCCAGTCAATAGAAGTTTATAAATTTGTATAAATAATAAAGTACAAGCAATAAAGGAAAAAATTTACATTTATTCAATTACTATTTACTTAACCACAAAACTATAAGTTCCCGAGGACACCTGAACTCCTAATACCTACTTTGTCTAGTGTTGGAGTCTAATCATTCCGCAAGGGACATTATATCATTGAATTTCAATTTTACCCTTCATTATATAAAATCATATCTCCAAATGCATTTTTTAATATTTTTAAACTCAATTCATATCTTAATTACATTATTAACATTCATTATTTCAATATACATATGAATTCCACTATTACGATTCATCATTTCATTTCACATATGAATTCCATTGTAACCATTCATTATTTCAGCTCACTTCAGAATTCCATTTTTACCATTTTTCATCTAAATTCACATCTGAATACCATTGTTAACATTCATTATCTCAATCATCACTATATGAATTTGATTTTGCAGACCATGTCCCACACATGATTATCACATAAATCAAAATATCACAAGATCACACATATCACAATATCACATGTATCACATAATTCCATTCATTAATTCAATTGTTAATTAATCGCATAAATTCCATTAATTAATTCAACAATTAATTAGTCACATCAAGTCCATGGATTATTTCATTAATTAATTATTCACTTCAAGTCCATTAATAAATTCAATAAATAATTAATCACATAAATTCCAATAATTATTTCAACAATTAATTAATCACATCAAAAATTATATAATCACAAAAAACCCCATTAATTAATTCAATAATTAATTAATTGAAGTTCACATACCAAATATTACCATAATTAATTCACCAAATAATTATTCTGAATTCACAATCCTAATATGTCCACAATTAATTAAACATTTATTTATTCCAATTCAAAATACCATTATCCCATAGTTAATTCAATGATAAATTTTTCTAAATTCATAATCCCAATACCCCATAATTTATTCAATAATTAATTATTCCATTTTCGAGAAACTCAATTGAAAATCATCTTATTGAACTTATACAATAACAGAATCATAATTTAAATAAATTGTTTTATATTTGAATAATATACCACCAATATCATTATTGACAAAGAACACTTTCCAATGTACATTACCCAATTTGAAATAGAACAATCAAGCACATAATGAATAACATGATATAGATCTGAATCCAAGGTCCAAGATCAAATGAATCAAGATCTAATAATCCTATATCATGATCTTTGAAAAAAATAGATAAAAACCCTTCTTTTATCTAGGGGAGGAGTAAAAGATAGAGAGAGAGAGATCTAAACGGGTAATAAGAACATATATGTGGAGGTGAAGATCTTCAATATGCCGTTTTATTTTACCAGAATGGAGGTCAGGAGGGATTGGAATCCATATAGAAACCATAAAATAAAATAGAAAATTAAATGGTCCATGTAAGGGTCAATTTGGGTGAGTTTTTTGGGTTTGGGTAATTTTAAATATAATATTTAGGATAATTAAAAATAGATACACAATTTGCTGGGCTGGGGCACATGGTTTTCCAAACTGTGAACCTCAAAAGTGTGCCTCTTCTGTGGGGGGGGGGGGGATGATTTATCCTAATTGGGTTAAGGATTTGAACATCTACATTCCAAAAATGCAAATACACTCTCCCTGGGTTCACATAGATTGATGGGCTAGGATGCACAGTTTGTAAAAATCATGTGACAACCTTGCACTTTTCCTCTTCCTTACAAAAATTATAAATTTTCACACAAAAGCACCCCATAATACCATCAAAATGAGGATTAACCACGAAATGATAAAATATTACATGTAAACAATCACAAGAAATATCTAAATTTTTTGGCATTTTATATGTTTTTATCATAGTATTTATTTACCATTATATATACATGAAAACTGTTTCAGTTTCTACACACAAACTAGATTTGTATTGATGCCATTGGTGGTGGCCTAAAATTATTTATATCATAAAATATCTATAACACTATTGGGACCAAAGAATATTATATGATCACATGTATTAACAAGGTGAATCATCCTTTTTTGCACACATATCTTTATTTCATTCTTTAGGATGAGATCTTGGTAATAGATGATAGGGCTAGTTATTAGGATGCTAGGATAGTTTTTTCTTCTTTTAGATTCATTTTTATATCATGAATTGTACTATATAACTTCTTCCATGTATTCATGTTTTCCTTGTTTAGATGCATGCCATTACACAATCATTCAATATATAATATATTTTACTGCTTTTATGTCTATCATTTAATATATGGATTTTTTTTTCTAACTTTCACTTCTAGTATTATTCTTTATTTTTCTAATTAATTTATTTATTCACTATTATATTATCTATTTTACTACACTATGAAATGAGGTAATAGTCTTCTCATAGAAACACCCTAGTCCCTCGATGGTATCTGGAAGACTCTAGCATACTTGGAAGCATGGTTGAGGCCACGTGGCCTACTGGGTTTGGGGAACCTTTGAGTGGAAACTAGGTTGAGATATCAAAAAGTGGTATTAGAGGAATTTTATTTTATATTGTATTATTGTTTGGGAACTTTTGGAAAGAGATTAGAAACATGTTGGAACAAGGTTTATAAGATATACATGGGAGTATCTAACCCATGTTTATGGTAAATACCACGTTTCTTGGGAATATGAATTTTTGGTTATATTTTTCTCTTATTATAGTCTATATACTTTCACTATTTGGTGATTCACATGAACTATGTAATTTTTTATACATTATAAAAATTTTACCTTGTTTAGGTATGATAAGGAGCATTGTTAATTTCATCATTATAGGCAACTATGATTCACATTCCATTCATATTCCATGCCATATAGGTGCATTTTTCATCTTACATTACCTATGTTTCATGTGATTATTGAGTGATCCTTGATTGTTATATATGTGTGTGGTACTAATGTCTTATATTGGGAAAGTAAATTTGATCATTTTAAATGTCGATAGAAATTGAAATTTTGTTTTCTAGTATAGAATGATGATGTAATCTTAAATAACAAGAATCACCCCATGTTTTCAATATAACCCTAGTTACATGAGCTAGACATTGGATGTAATTTCATAACAACCAATTTCAATTTATAATGAGAATGTGAAATTAATAATTGAAATTGGTAATTAATCAGAATTGATTCATTTTATTCTCACCCGTTGAGACTTAATGTAAGGGGGATGAATGAAAATCAATGGTTGTCAATTTCGATTAAAAATTGTATGGTCTTATAGTAATTAGGAAGGAAATTCCTTTTAATCTAACCATGTATTATTTATAAATTTATTTATGTAATCAAAATGTAATTTATAAATAATAAATTAATTGGTTTCTAGTAAAGGAAAATTATTAGTGAAACTGACCCTACATATATTGGGACCCCTATAGATAAATCCTTGAAACCTTACCAAAACCATGTCTTTGAAAGAAGGCAGTTGGGATGGTACCATGGGTTGTAAACCCTTCTTTTTTATTCTTATTCCATATAGATTCTATCGATTTTTGAGTTATGTTCAAAGATGTGTGCTCTAAATTTTTAGATCTATGACACCATGACATCCTTGTATCATGAACTAGGAGAGGCTGGGGACGATTATGATTCAGAGGGGGTGGGACCTAAGCCACCATTAAAACCTCTTGTAGTGCAACATGAGAAACCCCCTGCAATTCCCAAACTGGGTAGTGATACTTAGATTTTGGAGGGGTTTCTATATTTTATGAGGTCTATTAAGGGTTTTCCATGTTCAAAAATTACAATATCTAATTTGACTTGTGGGTTCCAACTATAAAATCCTCCCATCTTCTCAAGGGATGGTGGTCATCAGGCTTCTGAGTATTGAATAGATGGAATTATTTTTACCTTCGAGAATCTAGAGATGCCTCCGGTGAGGAGGGTCAATCTCACCACCTACATGCTGTGTGATTCTACCAAGTACAGGTGGGTTGGGATTACTGAGGATAGTGACCATTAGGGCATGGCATGGGTAGACATCAAGACTATCTTCTATGATTTCTTTTTCCCCTCAGACACTGAGAGATGACTGAGATTGATAGTTCATGAACATGATCTATGCTACTATGTTTTTCATGGACTATGTAAAGACCATTAAAATTCAAGGGAAATTTTTTTTCCTAATTTTCTTTGGGATTTTACAAGAATTCAGTTTCTGACGGCACCTGATTTTGAGGCCCGATGTGCCCAGAATAATTTTCCAAAGTTTATCTGGGGTACGTTCGGTGAACGAACGAGTGAGTTTTTCTAACTTTTGAACCGGTGCTCGGAATCGAATTCCGAGGACACCGCTTGAATCACAACACTGATAATTTCTTAGAAACACCTTTTCCAGGGTTGCGTTTTCTCGGGTGTGGTTTTTAAATTTTTTGGTTAAGTAGGGGAATAAAATAAAAATGGTGCGACCACTTTTAATTTTACTTAATGTAGTTTAACCTAAGCTAAGTGTTTGAAGTGGGACCCACAATATCCTACCCACTAGGTAGGATATTTGTGAGTTGGGACCCACATGAGCCCCACCATTTCTTTTCTTCCTAAACCCCCTCCTTTAATAAGGTAACACACCCTCACCCCCTATTAAGTGGAAGTCAACTCTTGCATTTAACTTAATATGAAACACCTCTTTTAATTTGGCTGTTTAAATGTTTCTATTAATTCAATTAATTGATTGTTTCAATTTTGAATTTCAAAGGTGTTGGCTTGTGTGTTAATAATATAAGACAAGTCTTATTTTATTAAGAGGTTCGTTGTGCGTGAAGGCTTGGGGAGATTTTTCTCATGTTCTTGAAGTTCTTCTTCATCAACGAAGAATGCGAAGAACGCCGACCTCCGACGATGGACGACGGTGAGAGGCTCCTTCCTCAGAGATCGATGATCCGACGCTCACCCTTTCGTTCCTCCTTCCCGCATCAAAGGGAGACACCTTTCCTCCTCGGACGATCTCTGTCAAGTGTGCGGAACCTTCTTCCGCGACGATCAATTCTGCGACATCCCTTTCTGCGACAACCTCGTTCGACGACTACACTTGAGGTAGGGGATTATTATTTCATTTGTTCCCGATTACTTTCATCGTTGATTTATCATCTTATTTGGGCCTCCTGTTAGCGCAATAATGGGAGGAGGTCGGACCGCATGAACACGGTCGATCATTATCTCCCCATGGGTTACTTGATGTTGTCTGCGGCATGAGCAAGGCAACGCGGTGCGGAAGCACCGTGCTGGAAATATCAAAGAAAGGGGCGGAGAAGCGCAACACTGTCGCACTGCGCCATTGAAGACGAACCAAACCGTGGCGCCATCACGCCGCGCCGGAGAACCAAAAAGGCTCCGTGGCCGGAGCGGGGCCGCGGCATAGGGGCACGACACCGTCAAGCCGCACCGGATGGACCAAGGTCGTGGCTTAGGCCGTGGTGGATAAGGGACCGGCGGCCGGTTCCGGGCTGCCAGCATCAGAGCAGGGGGACCGGCCCATGCTAGTCCCATCAGGCAGCAGCCTGCCGGCCGGAGCGGGCCAACCAGTCAGGGGGAAAACAGGGGGTTCGTAACCCCCGGTTGGCCAGCAGGTGCGGCCCCCCACATGGGGGCCGCGGTTTCACTACGCGGGGGCAGCCCCCTCCCCCCTCTTCGCTCGGTCGTTACGGTCGCGCCACCTAGCCTCCTGGCCACCCTGGCCATGCCGAGCCGCCATGCCAGGCCCCCAGGCCGGGCCGCGCCCAGGCCAGGCCATGCCACACCCAGGCCGGGCCGGGCCGCACCAAAGAGGACCAGACCCGGACCCGGGTCCGGTCGACCCGGTTCAGGCCGACCCAAAGGGTATAGGGCCGGGTCGGACCGGGCCCGATCCCCCTAATACCGGACCCCTCACAGTCTTTTGCCCATAACATGGGCTGCAGAATTCCGATTGACGCACCGTCACCTGCGATGTGATCCATTGATCGAGACAGTCATTTTGGTATATTAAAATCAAGGTTTTGGAGAACTTTGGGTTCGGCCGTGTTGGTTCGTACACGAAACCAACTGGGCCCTCGGAGCGGAAACGCTTATAACTTGAGCTTCAGATGTCCGATTGATGTGCCGTCGACTTTGATGGATTCTCATAGTGAGAAGGACCTTTTGGATTACTTCGCTCGAGGTTTGGATGCAGTTGGAGTACGTTTGGGTTGGTTTTGACTTAAAAACCAACCGGGACCCTGGAACGAAAACGCCAATAACTCTCAGACCGAGCGTCTGATTGACACACCGTCTATGACGTTGAGTTCCTGTTGTTGATACGGAACTTTTGAATACATCAACTCCGGACTATATGTCAGTTGATGTATCAGCCCCTCGGCTCGTGGAGCGGACCCTCCCGAACGATCTTGCTGTTTGTGGGAACCCTAGAGCTGGCTGCGACTGTGATGACGATAACGGCTATACAGAAATCCTTCGTGGATTCGACAGCGACGACTACAACACTCAGCGATCCTACGTGGATCAGTGCTACCGATCCTTTGTAGGTCAGATCTTGTGTGGGTCAGTGCTCAGTGGTCATGTGTGGGCCAGCGCCTACAGATCCTGTGTGGGTCTGATCCTGTGTGGGTAATTGCGAGGGTTAGTTACCTATCGATCCTTTGTGGGTCATTGCAGGGGTTAGTTATCTATCGATCTTTTGTGGGTCATTGCGGGGGTTAGTTACCTATCGATCCTTTGTGGGTCATTACAGGGGTTAGTTACCTATCGATCCTTTTTGGGTCATTGTGGGGTTAGTTACCTATCGATCCTTTGTGGGACATTGTGGGGGTTAGTACCTATCAATCCTATGTGGGTCCGACAACTTAGTTGAATCAGTGGCTACATCTGATCATCTCTATCGTCTTATGAAGATGTATACCTGTGTAAGCTGAATCTTGACTTTCAATCATTATCTTCAATCTGATTGAGATTCTTTTCTGTGTGGATTGTGTTGTTCTATCCTTTGTGGACGTGATCGAACATGGGCTCGGATTTTGGAGCCGAACTGGAATTGATGACTTAGGTATATGTATGGGCATATTCCTAAGTAGTTTCAGATGTTACTTCGTGATTGTATCTCTCCATTGTGGATTATCCTTTATGGATTTTGGGAGACCTTCAGGGGACTCGAGGTCCCTACTGAGTAGCTCATAGTCACCCCTTCCCGGGCTATGCCCGCACTACGTTGTGTTGGTTGCAAACGACGGAAAGCACTGATCGTGGTTGAGGCTTGCGGAGCAGGTCAGTACCTGGAGGTGGACCACTGGGCGGGACATACTCAGAGCGGACGGCTGGACCTGAGGAGCTGTGGAGGATATCTGTACCCACCCTTCAGGTGTGACTTCTAGTGGATGGCTCGAGGATACGAATTTACTTTTCAGTTACTCTACTCCTTTTTTCAGTTGTACTTTACTTTCAGTTTGGGTTTTTATTCTGGCCCACTTACTTTTCCGCACATACTATTGTACCCAGTTTTTACTTAGTGTTTACTTCTTCTTTCTTGCTCTGTGGTGTTTGTTTACTTTACAAAGGCAATTCCATCCCTTTTTACCATGAATTACGTCCTGGTGCTAGTCGCCAGCCCCTGGCCTATGGAAGGCGGGCTTGGGGTAGTCACGGCACGGGCCCCGAGGACGGGTCGTGACAGACTATTCCTTATGTTTCAATATGTTGAAAAACTTTGCACCAATTCATTTTGGTTTTGAGTTATCTCGATCAAGATGCTTTGATTATGAGCTCAAGAATACCATCTGTTTGTTGGTGATTTTTTCCCTATATACCCTTTATAAGATCAAGAATTAGGATCCTATCCATGAGTGCATACCTGAGAAAATATTAATTACTAGTAAAAAAGGTTTTGTGTGGATAAAAGGTAGTAGTTCTTCCAGTATTAGGAAGTGTAGGCTTGAGGATTTTCATTATTGCAGTGGAAGATAGAGTATTCTCACTAGTATTGCTATTTTATTCCATCAGTATGGACAATAGGGTCATGTAAATCCTTCGTTTGATATAGATCCTCTTGAGTGACATTCTTACGATTGTATAGAACATCTTCAAAAGAGTTTTTCAAACCTTTACACCTATTTGTAGTTGAAGATGACCTAAAATTGCTCCATTATCAAGACTAAAACTAGTTACTCTATGTTATTAAGGGATTTGGGGTAGTACCGATCTAACATACTGAGGAGGAGGTTATGGATTAGTTAGCAAGACTTATGTTTATCAGCTCTAGAATAGAAGTCGTAATCAGGGTAGTCCAGCTATAGCTCATGGATGTATATCATTCCAGTTACATGCATTATAGCGGATACCATAGGGCCATAATATAGAAACATATACTATACAATGTAGTAATAAATTATCATAGACTATCGTATATACTTTATCTAATATTGGTTCTTCTCATTCATTTATCTCTTTATCGACTATGAATTATATTGGTTTGAAAATTCATTACATCTATGGGGTGATGACTTGGGACACACCAATGGGTGTGTGTTTAATGGGACATTATAATGAAAATATTTTCCACTTTGAGGTAGGCAATAATAATTTCTTATGGGACATATTCATCCTTAAGATGTTGGTCTTCAATGTTCTTATTGGGATGTACTATATGGTTCCCATTCACACCTATGTAGAATTTTATAGCCACAAGGTGTCTTTTACATCACTAGGGGTGGTAGTTATATTCAAAAGGTTGAGCGTAATTTCTAGGACAGTAGAGATGGATAAGAGCATCAGGGGCTGGGAGGAGTGAAATCCCAGACTACAGGCATTTTTTGGGATGATCGAACGATGCGTCTGGAAAATTATCCTCCCATGGTTGACCATTTTAGGGATGTATTTCTAAAACAAATATATATATTACCTATTTAAGGATATTTATATGTTATTGTCATGTTCTTTCTAGGAGAAACTCTAGTATCTATTCCCTTATATAGGATGTCACCTACTAAAGTCCAAGTGCTCAATAGATAGTTCAAGGATTTAGAATCTAAGGGTTTTAGCCAACAGAATAAATTATCTTTGGGATCAACCATGATTTTATCTACGAATATGGATGAGAAACTTAGGAAATATGTGGATTACTAGTGGTTCAACCAAATTACGATTAAGAATAGATATCATTTTCCTAGAATATATGATCTCTTTGACCACATTTGAGGTGCTAGGGTGTTCTGAAAGATTGAATGAATATTGGGACATTAATATTGGCGAGTTTGGAATTTATATATTCCATGTACAATTTTTAAAATATGGTATGGTATATATGAGAATATGGTTATACTGTTCAGTCTTAGGAACAAGCCTGATGTATTCAGGTCCTTAATGAATAGTGTGTTCCACCCCTATCTAGATTCCTTTTTCATGTTTTTTTGTGGATGATATCCTAGTGTGTTATCAAAAATGAATCAACCAGGATAAACATCTTGAGATTATTATGAATACTACAAGATAACATAATCTATATTCTATGATTTCTATGTTACACTTCTATATCGACAAGGTTCACTTATTGTTTCATATTATCTCAGAATCCGGAGTATCAGGTGAGTTTTGTGATTTTCTAGAAGCAGCCTAACAATGTGTTTGATATACAATGTTTATTAGGGATATTTTGATATTACAAGAATCTCATATATGGATTCTCATACCTTGTTTCACCTTTTATAGGTTTTACTATGAATGAAGTGAAGTTATTGTGGTTAGAAGCATGCGATATGGCCTTTCAATAAGTGAAAGGAAGACTTATTTTGGCACTGATTCTGATTCTCCCTAAGCCTGTAAGAGGTTATATTATGTTCTATGATGCATCAAACATTAATGTGGGTATAATATTATTGAATTAGGATGATGTTTTTTCATATGTGTCTCACCAATTGAGACCTCAAAAGCCTTATTATCTAATAAAAGACCTCAATCTTACAACAATTGTTCATGCCTTTCTTTGTTGGAGGAATATGAGTTGAACGCCTTGAGTTTTTTTATTTTTATATTTCTTATATACTTGGAAAGGAAAATATAGGGGATGATGCACTGAGTTTTAAACCATAAGAAGATTCCATTTAGGAACTCAGCGATGAATGGAAATTCTATAGGATCGAAATAGTATATATAGATTCTCAATTACAAAAGAGGAGGGGTATAGGTTTAAAAACATTAATTTTTAACCTTAAGGGAAAAACTGTGTTTAAAAAAGACAAACAAGGTAAATTCATAAACCCTATTTAGTTATTAACTATGAAACAATCATTCTTAGGGTTCAGAAATATAGATCCAAAAAAGAAGCTAAAGTTCAGTTCACTCTACCTAAAAGTATATATAATGTTTTTTATCAGAGTAAGTAAATTAACATGAATGTTTAAGAAAGTTATAATATCTTTATTTGAAAAAATACAGTAGAAATAAAACTTGAAACAATAATCAATTAAAAACGTATGAAATATTTTAACCCAAAGATTATCATATCCAACATCCTTGGATAAAGGTACGCTGATTAATACTTTCAAGAAGTTATGAATTACCATAAATAGGGTAAGCCCTCCATAAAAATATCAGAGTCTATCTTTCTATCCCTACAAGACCTCAAAATTAAACTTTGTCAGCACCTCTATCTTCCTATCCCCGTAATCCCCTGATTGTACTCAATGAAAATCAGATTCTCACAAAGAAATATGAACAAGATGATCAAGGTTAAACTATATGTTTAACAAATGCACAAGGAATAAGAGTATTTCTCTCTAGAGAAATCACTTCAGCATGTAATATCTAGGATCTTGGAATGATTTCATCAATCCTGATCTTGTTCAAATGAGAACTTATTTATAGGAAAAACATCAATGGTTGACTCACTCCTCTATTGATAAAATTTTTCCTTGAATCAGGAGGGACCTATACATGCTTGACACAACTAACAGTTAGTTAGAAACAAATTGTACGACATCATTTCATTGTAACAGAAACATTTGTAAGTAAAATGAATTAGCTTAACCAAAACTGAATAATCAGAGTCTAAAAGAAAATTAAATTGGAATTTAAAGATATAAAAAATTTGATTCTATTTTTCAATGAATTGGGAGTCTGGATTCTATAGATTTCAGAGTCTTAATTCTGAGGAATTCAATGTCTGAATTCTGAGGAATTCGGAGTCTGAAATCGGTGGAATTCGGAGTCTAAATTTTAGAAAATTTAGAGTCTAAGTTTCAGATAATTTAGAGTCTTAATTTCTGGTAATTCTGAGTATGAATTTCATAGAATTTGATGTCTTAATTTTAGAGAATTCTGAGGCTGAATTTTAGAGATTTCTCCACCCATAAAACTATAAGATTCTGAGGATTTTTATAAGGATATGAAATTTTGACTTATTACAAAAATGGAGTTGGATTTTTGGAAGGGATTGAATAAGACATTGTAAACCAAGGTAAGGATAAAAATTTCCTTAGAGAAATGAAATTTTCCTAAAGAAAATAATCTTTAGAGAAAGATAATCCTTCTTAAGATTAAGTGTTTGTGATTTTCAAAACATACGGGAATGGAAAAGTCATAAGGAAAACTTATTGACTCACCAATATACCCCTTTTTTGAAAGTACAAAGTACCTTTCGAAAAAGAATAAAATAAAAAAAGGAATTTTCTTTTTAAACTATATAATAAAAACATATCTCCCTTTACTTATGATCCTAGATGAATATTAAAAACATCCCTTTTGGTTTTGAAATCTCTAACGATCGTATTCTTGTTTTTCATAAATAAGTGACTATTTTTTTATGAAAATATTATTTAAGAAGACTCCCCCATACTTAATCTCTCCTATACATAGGAAATTATCTTCTTTATACATATTATTCTTTTGATCATTATTTTCCCTCCCCTTTTGATTTTCAAAAAGGAATGGAGGGAAAGAAAAAAATAATTGTACCTAAAAGGTTAGTGATATTCAAGAAAAAACAAGTTAATGATAAAAATAACTTTCATTATGATAGAAAAATTGTAACATGGTAAAAATACAATCAAAGATCAGATTGACATGAAAAATCATTCATCATTCTTTTTCTTCGGCATGATCTTTCTTAGGGTAGCCTTTAACTTCTTGAGCACTTTGTGATCATCCTCAAACCTCTTTTGTGACTGATCTTGATCCTGACTCTTCTTTTTTAGAGCCTTAATCTTTTCATTTTTAGAAGTCAAAATTACCACCTGAGACATTACTACCTCATCTTGTTGATTGATATATTCTTCCAACAATTCCCTGAGCTCCCTTTCTATCTTTAAATTTAAGGAAACTGAATTTTACTGCCCATTCCTATCTTTATCCTCTTGCTTCTGAGAAACTTTCTCAAGATTCAGTTTTTTCTAAATAACATGTTGAAATGTATTTTATTCTATCATATAACTTATCAAAATCATCTTTTACTGAATCATGGAAGTTATGAAAGATTCTAATGTCTTCAATCATTCTTTTAAACCATTTTGTTACTTCTTTACATGATCTTCTATGAGAATTAAAATAAATTTGAAATGTATGTAAATCTACCTATAGCTTGATAAGATTTTCCATGAACATGTTTAATGAATATAACATTTGAATGAATGAATTTTGAAGCAAATGAAATCTCGAATCAACATCAGGGATCAAAGGTATTGTGTTCACTAACTTCATCAATGACTGAACAATGAAATTCCGACCCGTCAAAGAAGATGATTTCAAATCTGATTCCCTCGTAAGAGAGGATAATTTTTCTAGATCTTCAGATTTTCTATTAGATGATCCACCAACTTACTTCTTTTCTTTTACAATCATAGCCTTCTATGGCATATAAACACCACCTATTTTCCATTATTCACTTTCTAAATAACCTTCTCAACCACTTGAGACCTATTCTCACTATAAAAAACATTGATTATCTTATCTTAATAAACCTTTTATTTAATAGAATACTTCTTAAAATCATTATGTTAGAGGAAACCATGGTTTCTAGTCTCATCATTAATAGGCTTATCAACATCTTTCGTTGCATAATCCTATTTTTCTGGAGAATCATTTTTGGTTGTCTCAACCTGGGATGTTTAGATTGAAATGTTATCTAAATGAATTTCCTTCTCAGGGTATTCTTCCACTTTATTAATCACATCATCACTTTTTTGTTATTCATCCTCGTGTTTTTCTTCTACTTCTTCTTCTTTAACTATCTCTTCTTCCACAACAGGTTCTAAAATTGAAATTTTCTTTCCTGTAGATTCTAATGGAACTGATTCTTGCTGAATGGATTCAGGTACCTGAATTTGATGAGGTTCCCTTTCTATAAATTTGAGTATGGATTGGATAATTTCATCTTCTAACATATTATTCTATATATTCTTCACCTTTTCATTACATTCATTTTCTTGAGTTGTTGGTATTTTCAAGGATTTTATCCTCAGTAGGTTCTAACCCAGAGCTTGGATCTCCCTCCTCGTCCTTTTTATTCTTCACCCTCCACTTTTCTACCACTTCATCTGAGAATGTGTTTTTTCCTTTTTTTTCTTTCATGGAGAAAAATGGATATCCATAATTTTATATTTTTCTTTAGATTCTGGTTCCTTATTTTATCTCTTCTTCTGAGATTTCTTGGAAGTTTTTCATAATTACCATTTCATGATAAAATATTGAACTTCTCTTTCAGAAAAATCATAAAACTCAACTAATTTGGTATTGAAACTAACTTTCATTATTCCAAGGGTGTCATCACTTATCAACAATATTTTTAATGTTTTTGGGTTTAGAACTACATGGAATTTCAAAAGATTCTAAGCAAAGCAATATGATATTCAACTAGATCACCAGATAGAAGATAATATGAGACTTTAGAGTTATATTATTAATGTTTTTTATTTTCATGAGGACGTACTTCCCAAGATTTAACTTTATTAGATTAACAAAAAAGTCTAATATAAAAATATCAATTTTCTTCAGAGAGTCCTTTTCAGCTTTTCTCAACATAAAATAACCATATACCCACAAGGAGAACATCCTGAAATTTATTGACATTGTAGGATCGAAATATAGTATGAGATGATCAATATAGAAGAGGGGGGTGAATTGTATACTTTAAAAATTCCTTTGGAACCTTTAAAGATAGTTAAGAATAACTATGTTTTCCTTAAGCAAAGGAAAAGGCTAAGTTTAACAAAGTTAAACCAAGTAAATTCACAACACCTCTTAACACCGAATGTAAACTAGGAAAGTGATTCCAAATGAGAGTTCCGGAAATATGGTTCCGGAAATTTAATCTTAATCAAAAGTTACAATATGAGATTCTAACTTAAAGCGTATAGAATCTAAATGAATCAGAGTACATGTAAGGAAGTATAAGAAAGTTATACTTTCCTTATAGTACAAAATGCAGCGGAATAGAAACAAGTAGTAAAACTACAAGTAACAAGATATAATTTTTTTAACCCAAAGAGAAGGGTATCCAACAACCTTGGATAAAGGTCCCTTGATTTATACTTTCAAGCAAGTCTGTTTTACCCACACCAGGGTAAGCCCTCGATACAAAGATCGGAGTCTCTGTCTTGCTATCCCCGCAAGCCCTCAACTTCAAGGTAGTTGGCAACCTCTGTCTTCCTCAGCAAGAAAGCCCTCGAACTTTAAGGTAGTCGGCACCTCTGTCTTCCTATCCCCGGAAGCCCTCGAATGTAATCACCAACATTTGGAGTCGCACGAAGCTTTGAGAGTTAATAAGAGCCTCTCTCTCTAGAAATCACTTCGAGCATGTAATCACATGAGTAGAAGATCTGTCAGCCTTTCAGCTACGAGCTATTTCAAATGAGCTCCTATTTATAGGTAAGGTCGGCTCCTTCTCCAACGGTCATATTTTCCTTAAAATTCGGAGGGACCTGTACATGTGTCACATAAACAACGGTTAGTTTATAACAAAACAGACGACATCGTTTTATAACAAAACAAGTGTAACAGAATGTACGACATCGTTTTAAACTCTAACATAAAAGTTCGGAATGAAAACTTCGGAGTGAAGGTTCGGAGTGTAAAGCACAATGGTAAAGAGTAGAAAAATGTAAGAAGTGTAAGCTATATAAAAGTTCGGAGTCAAACAAAGATATTTTTCGGAGTCTGAATTAATTCAGAGTGTATAAAACAAAGATACTCAAATTCTGTTTAAAAGGTGAATTCGGAATGAGAATTCGGAATAGGAATTTTTCATCAGAAATCGTAATGAGAATTCTTCATCAGAATTCGTAATGGGAATTCAGAATGAGATTTCTTCATTAGAATTTGTAATGAGAATTTTTCATCAGAATTCGAAATGAGAATTCTTCATCAGAATTCGTAATGAGAATTCTTCATTAGAGTTCGTAATGGGAATTCTTCATTGGAATTCGTAATGAGAATTCTTCTTCAGAATTCGTATCCTGAATCTGGAATAGAACTTAGTTAGAGTTCATATCCGGAATTCAGAATGAAACTTCCTTACAGTTCTTATCCAGAATCTGAACCCTAAAACAGAATGCTTTATATCAAAGTTTCAATGATTCCGAGAAAATGAATCTGAATCTCATACTTAAGAAAAATATGGATGAAAATGTGATAAGGATAATTTTTCTTATAAAAGTGATTTTCCTTAAGAGAGCTGTTTTCCTTATAAAAGCTATTTTCCTTAAGAAAGCAATTTTCCTTATAAAAGAAAATTTCCATAAGAAAGCAATTTTCTTAAAGATTAGGTGTTTGTGATTTTCAAAACAAGAAGGAATGGAAAAGTCATAAGGAAAACCTTATTGATTCAACAATCTCCCCCTTTTTGGAAATCACAAACATCCTTACGAAAAAAATCTAAGAAGAAAGAAACATATTAATGCTTATCTCCCTTGTTTTAAGGATATAGATGAATACGACTAACTCCCCCTTAGGCTTTGAAACTCTAAGGATCATATTCATATTTTCGGAGTGATATTTCATAAGAAGGTCTTCTTTAAGAAAAAAACTCCCCTTAAACAAACTCTTATTAGAGTTCTTTTTCCTTGGGTATTTTTTCTTTCTCCCCCTTTTGATAAACTCTTATTAGAGTTCCTCTTTTTCTTAAGGATCTTTTCCTTCTCCCCCTTTGTGATTTTCAAAAATAATTGGAGGGAATGGAAAAAAATAACAAAGTACCTGAAAGATTAGTAATGACAACAATGGAAACGAGATACACAATTTTCATTGGATTTGGAATGTCAGTAACAAAAAGAATACAACAAAAAGATCAGATTTGGTTATTTCAGATCTTTTTATTTCGACATGAGCCCCTTAAGAATAGTCTTGATCTTCTTTAAGTTCTTATGATCTTCTTCAGCTTGCTTCTCTAAGACCACTATTCTTACGGATTGAGCTTCAATATTTTCTTCCTGGGCATTCATCTTTTCTTCCTGAGCTTGGATATTTTCTTCCTGAGCCTTCATCCTTTCTTCAAAATCGATCCGATGATCACTTTCAAATTTCCAGTTCTGAGAAACAGAATTCAGTTTCCCATTCAGATCCCTGACTTCATGGATCCGGAAGTTCTTTTCTTTAGTCAGCTTTTCTTCAAAGGAGGAAGTCAGCTCGTTAATCTTCTTGTCCTTGGTCTCAATGGCATCTTTAACATTGTCTTGAAACTCATCAAACAACCTCATCTCTTTTACAGTCTTCTTCGACCAGCTTGTCATCCTCTTGCAAGATCTTTTATGAGCTTCGTAACCCACAAAGAAGGTTTTAAACTGAGCCTCAATCTCAATGCACTTATCCATAACCATAGATACGGAGTCGGTTTTCTGATTCAACGCGTGTTGAAGCATCTAGCATCTTGCGTCAATACTAGAGAAGGTCGGAATGGTTCCCACCAACTTCTTTAAGGACTGAACAACAAAGTCATGCCCCAATGAGGATGACTCTGAATCTGAAATCTTGCTTGGAGAGTTTTATTCCTCAATAAGTTGAAGCTTTCTATTTGAAGAGCTACCAACTTCCTTTCTCTTCTTCTCTTCTGAACTCGGAGTATCAGCAAGAATTTTCATCCCTTTATCTTTTTTCGGAATAGAATCCTGTTCCGGAGTTTTCTTCTCACTATCAGAAACTTGAACAACAAAATCTTCCTCATCAGCAACTTCCTGAACACCAACCTCTACGTTTTCCATCTGAGCAATATCATGTAAAAGTTGTTCTTCTTCTCCATGATAGGTAACTTATTCTTCTCCTTTCTCTTCTTCCATTGCAGGAGTAACTAGCTTCGAACATTCAGCTTCAGAAGTCCGGAGTGATAAGTGTTCCGAAGGTGTTCCCTTGTAATCATCTACTTGTTTCAGCACATATCCGGTTTCACCACATCCTTTAGCACCCTCTTCTACTTGTTCTACTTGCTCTACTTCCTTAGTATTCGTAGCAATAAATTCTTCCGAAGCAACGAGATTTCTTCCTAGAGTCTCAGGTAGAGATTCCAAGGAGAAAGATCTTGGAACTGGAATAGTTGCTGAAACCATTTCACTGAATTTCAATAAAGCCTGAGCTACCTTAGCCTCAGACATCTTCTTCTTGAGATTCTTTTTTTTTCTTGTTTTTCAAGCTCATCAGCAGTTCTCTCCTTCAAAGCTTTAGCCTCCACACGGTCCAATCCGAACTGCGGATCCCCTTCTTTCCTTTTCTCTTTATCAGCTCTCCACTTTGTAAGAACCTCATCAGGATAGGCTTTCTTTTTCTTAGGCTTTGGAGGTGCGGGATGGAATTCCTTAGACTTGGGTTCCTCGGCATCGACTACCACTTCTTTCAGCTTCCTCTTCCTTACTGGCTTAGATGATTCCGGATCAGCAACTTTCGGAGCCACTTCTTCTTGAGCAGGTAGATCAATAAACTTTCCATACTTCTTGTTAAAAGCTACATTCATTCTTTTAAGAGTGCCATCGCTGAGCAGCATGATCTTGAAAACTCTCGGCTTAGATTTGCAAGCCTCTTTGAAAGACTCAAGGCACCGAACAATCAACTTGGAGAGGATTGCTGGATACATAATAATCTGAGCTCTCAGATTCCCCTTCTTCAAATTTTCAATAGTAAGAAAAATATGCTTCATCAGGTTGAACTTCCTTAGATTTATCAGGAAATCTAAGATATAGATATCACTTTTCTTCAAGCTATCTTTATCACCTTTCCTTGGTACGATATGTCCTTGCACCCATAACTCCAAAATCCGGAAGTTTGTAGATAGACTTGCAATCTTCGGAGCCCTGTCATCATCCAGTCCGAGAGTTTCTAAGGCTTTTTCCTTATCGAAGCTACCCTTAGAGTCTGGTAAAAATGCAAAATAAACTCGGCTTCTCCTTCATAAGACAGCCCTACCAAGCTTGCAGCCTTGGTGTGAGAAAGCTTGTAAGTCTTGCCATAAGACTTAAAAGAGAACTTCTCCCTATTATCTTCCTTGAAGAAAGAAACTGACCCATAAAACTCGACAAGTAAATATGAATATACATCATCTTGGTTCCCGGTTTTTGATACCGCAACATCTCCCCATCCATTCAACTTAATATTCTTTGAAATGATAGAATCGTAGTTTCTGAAGAAACCCGGATGGACTAACCGTTCTATGTAAACTAACCACTGCGAAATAGGCTTAGTGGATGACATTTCTTGAGATGCTAACTCCGCAGACATTCGGATCTGAAGTTCTCTGAGAAGTTCAGAATGGAGAAGACTGATGTTCGGAATGGACTTAAATCAGAGAGTCAGAGATTTGGGACACGAGAGCTTTGAGATCGATGTGGGACGAGTATTTGGGTCCCCTTTATATAGGCAAGGAGATGACGGTTCACATTCCACAGTTGATCTAACGGTTGGAAAGAGCTGCGATCAGATCTGACGGTTGAAAATTTGAATCCGATCTTTTTGAGGTTTTTATTAAAAAAAAGATTTAAGAAAACTATAATCCGAAAACTTAGTACAAGAAAATTCCAGCAAGTAAAATATGACTACGAAAACATGAGTAGGGTAACTATACCTTTCGGATTGGCTTAGGAAAGTTATTCGTAATGGGTAATATAAAGATGACTACGGAAAAAAACTTTATTACGAAAAGACAAAGTTCGTAAAAAAAAATTTACTACGGAAAACAATATCACTATGAAAAGACTCATTACGGAAAACTCAGTACGGAAAACAAATTTCAGAAAACTCAGTACGAAAGAAAAAAAACGTAGTAAGAAAAACTATGAAGTTTCGGTACGAAAATCTTGTTATGAAAGTACCAGTACAAAAACTTCCATTCTGGATGTTTTTTTTAATATGAATACTTCTATTCTAGAAGTGTTCTGTATGGAAATATCCATTCTAGAAAACTTTCATTCCGGAAGTTCCATTCCGGAAATCTTCGTTCCGAAAAATTTGAAAACAAATTTTGAAAAACTTTGTTAACCAAACAATCAAATGTACCCCCCTATGAAAAGGAGTTTATTACTGTAAGGAGTCTTTTTCAACAGAAATTTAATTATGAAAGATTACCTTAAGGTTATCATTCCTAACTTCTGTTTAATATATTCAAATATATCAGAAGGTAAGGATTTTGTGAAAATATCAGCAAATTGATCTAGCGTTCCAATAAACTGAAGAATAATATATCCTTTAAGTGTGTGATCCCTAAGAAAGTGATGCCTAATATCTATGTGTTTTGCACGAGAGTGATGTGCAGGGTTTTTACTTAGGGCAATGTCACTTGTGTTATCACACAAAATTTGAGTTTTAGTATAACTCAAGCCATAGTCTGTGAGTGTGTGTTGCATCCACAACACTTGTGCAGAACAACTTCCAGCTGCTACATATTCAGCTTCAGCAGTGGAGAGTGCTACATAATGTTGCTTCTTGCATGACCAAGAAACTAAAGAATCTCCTAAGAAATGACAAGTTCTGGATGTACTTTTTCTATCCATTCTACATCCACCAAAGTCAGCATCAGAATAGATTTTTAAAACAAAATCATTTCCAGAGGAATAAAATAATCCTAGATCCATGGTTCCCTTAAGGTAGCGAAAAATTCTTTTTACTGCCTTTAAGTGAGATTCCTTAGGATTGGATTGATATCTTGCACATAAGAATACTGAAAACATTAAGTCTGGTCGACTAGCTGTTAAGTAAAGTAGACTTCCTATCATACCTCTAAAAGATGTTTGATCTACTGGTTTCCCAGCTTCGTCAAGATCTAAAGAGTTTGAGGTACCAATGGGAGTACTTATACTTTTAGTGTTGTCATAACCATACTTTTTCAGAAGATCTTTAATATACTTATGTTGAGATATGTAGGTTCCTTCTGGTTTTTGAGAGATTTGAAAACCAAGGGAAAATGTTAACTCACCCATCATACTCATTTCAAACTCAGATTTCATTAGACTAGCAAAAGAGTCAGTCAAAGATTGCTGAGTTGAACCAAATATAATGTCATCAACATAAATTTGAACAATCAAAACATTTTTCTTATCTTTCTTTATAAAAAAGGTTGGATCTGCATTTCCCTTAACGTAGTTATTTTGAAGCAAAAATCCAGTAAGTCTATCATACCATGCTCGTGGGGCTTGTTTAAGGCCATACAAAGCTGTGGTAAGTCTAAAAACATGATCTGGATGTTTTGTATCTTCAAAGCCAGGAGTTTGTTCAAAAAAAACTTCCTCTTGAACATAACCGTTAAGAAAAGCACATTTCACATCCATTTGGAAAAGTTTGAAATTAAAGAATGCTGCAAAGGCAAGTAGAATGTAGATAGATTCAAGTCTAGCTACTGGAGCATAAGTTTCTTCATAGTCTATTCCTTCTTGCTGATTATAGCCTTTAGCAACAAGTCTAGCTTTATTTCTAACAATGACTCAATTTTCATCACATTTATTTCTAAAAACACATTTTACTCCAATAACAGAAGTTTCCTTAGGTCTTTCAACCAAGGTCCAGACTTTATTCCTTTCGAATTCATTTAGTTCATCTTGCATTGCTTTGATCCAATCATCATCACCTAAAGCTTCATCAGTGCTTTTAGGTTCTAATTGGGAAAGAAATGCTAGATGTTCTACTTCATTTCTTAAGGAACATCTAGTCCTTACAGGTTGATTTACATCACCAATGATACTATCACTGGGATGATTCTTAAGAAACACATGATTTGGGTTTTGTAAAACATGTTCATCAACATAGGATAGAAAGTCTTCTGGGGTAAATGTTTCAGAAGTATCTTCTAGAACAATTTCCTTATCAGAAGGTTCTTCTATCAAAGCTTGACAATCCGTTTTTGAAAACACATCCGAATATGTAAGTTGAGATGGTTTAAATTCAAAAGGATCTGACTCATCAAAGTTTACATGTACTGTTTCCTCAACAGTGCAAGTATTTTTATTAAAAACTCTATAAGCCTTAGAGGTTGTGGAATATCCTAAGAAAATTCCTTCATCAGATTTTGGTGCGAATTTATATAAGTTATCTTTAGTATTCAAAATGAATACTTTGCAACCAAAAACCTTGAAGTAGGAAAGTCTTGGTTTTCTACCATTCCATAACTCATAAGGAGTTTTATTAAGAAAAAGTCTGATCAAAACTCGATTTATAGTATAACAAGCAGTACTTACAGCTTCAGCCCAGAAATGTCTAGCAATAGAATATTCACTCAACATGGTTCTAATTATCTCTTGAATAATTCTATTTCTTCTTTCAACTACACCATTCTGTTGAGGAGTTCTAGGTGCTGAAAAATTGTGAGGAATACCTTTCTTACTACAAAAAGTTTCAAAATCAGAATTTTGAAATTCTCCTCCATGATCACTATGAATAGTTTTCAATGGAAGGTTTTTCTCATTTTTAACTTGAGCTCTAAAACTTTTGAAAAAGGAAAAATCTTCAGATTTCTTTGCTAGAAAATAGACCCAAGTAAATCTAGTGTAATCATCAACTAGAACAAACACATAGTATTTGCCTCCAATACTTCCAGTTTGTGTTGGACCAAAAAGATCCATGTGCACTAACTGTAATGCATCAGTTGTTGAGACTTCACCGATTGACTTAAAACTAGATTTATGTTTCTTTCCATATTGACAAGGATCACAAACTTTAGAAGAATCAAATCTAAGCTCCGGTAGATCCTTAACTAGTTTCTTCTTAAAGAGTTTACATAGGTTCCTAAGGTTATAGTGTCCCAGTCTTCTATGCCATAACCAAGAATGATCTTCCATTGCACTTAGGCAAGGTAAATCTTGGCTCCTGAGGTCTTCTAGATTCAAAGTGTAGACATTCTCTTGCCTATTGGCTGAGAGAATAAATTCTTCCTTGGAATTGTGAACTAAACACTTATCATTCCTAAAATTCACAAGGTAACTTTCATCACATAACTGACTTATGCTAATGAGGTTGTGCTTAAGACCTTTAACAAAAAGAACATTTGAAATCGAGGTTTTACCTAAAAGAACAATATTACCAATACCAACAATCTCTCCCTTAGCATTGTCTCTGAAAGTTACCTTTCCTCCTTTCGTTTTGATAATCTTTTCAAAAACGCTTTTGTTACCAGTCATGTGCCGGGAACATCCACTATCCATGTACCATGTATTATTGCTGGTACTTTCTTTATTATCCTGAAATCAAGAAGAAAATTAGACTTTCGGAATCCAAACTTGTTTGGATCTGAGATTTCCAGACAATAAAATTTTAGGAACCCACATTTTCTTAGAAAAGTAGGCTTTATGAAAACCTAGAGATTGGGTTTTCTTTAAGGAACAACTTTTTGCCCAGTGACCACCACATTGACATTTGGTACAAAATGGGGCACTTTGAGGAACAAAATAATTGTTACTGAAAACAGGTTTTGCATGGGTATAACCAAATCCGGATTTATTTCTTAAAGGTCGTATTTGGGAATACATTTTATCAAAATTTTCTTTACCATGGGTAAAGTTTGATAAACACTTCTTTAAGGAAAAAATTTCGGACTTGAGTTTTAGAACCAAGTTTTTATCGTCAAAATCATTAGTTTTATAACAAGAGTTAGGCTCGAAAACATTTTTATTAGAAATTACTTTTTCTAATTCTTTAGAAAGTTTATTCTTCTCAGAACTTACTTCCTCAAGATTTTTTGAAATATTTTCAAAATCAGCATTTTTCTTATCATGATCTTTAGAAAGATCTGATATCTCTTTTGTAAGTATATAATTTCTAGAGTTTTCCTTATCAAGTTTCTTATTGAGTTTGGAATTCTCAATCTCAAGAAGTTCAGCAAATCTAGAGACTTCTTCAAAAGTAGGTAAAGTATTTTCCTCATCAGAAGATGATTCTTCATCAGAAGAGTTATAATACTTACTATCATTAGAATTTAAATAAACATTGGTCAATGATTCCGCATTTCGTACCTTAGCCATAAGACAATGATTATTAATAGGTAATCTGGCTATAAGACCAAGATTCTTCTATCCTGAAGATTCATAATCAGAAGATTCATCTGAAGAGTCACCACCACTGGCACTCCAGGTGTCATTAGCTTTCAAAACATTCTTAGCTTTAGCTTTATAATACATCTTTCTGTTCCTGTCTGAATGTCTTTCCTTCATTTCTTTCTTTTTGAGCATAGGGAAATCTGGTCTAATATGTCCAGCTCTTTTACTTTCATAATAAGTAACTTCTCCATCTTTCTTATCTTTCCTATCCTTCTTCTTATACTTGGATTGAAAGTTCCTCTGTCAAGCTATCTTGTTCATCCTTCGAGAAAGATTGGCTAATTCATTTTCTGAAACTTCACTCTCACTAGATTCGGATTGGAAAATGACTTTCTTAGACTTGGATCTGGTTACTCTCTCAGGAGTCTTAGCTTTCATCTGATTTGAAGTTGTAGTAAAAGCAACAGTACCATTTCCATTCTTCTTCTTGATGTTGTCAACATCTCTCTTCATTCTTGTTTCATGTTGTAGAAGAGTTCCAAATAATTCATCAAGAGTAATTTGAGTGACCTTCCTATTTTCATCTATTGTTGTTCCCTTGGATTCCCACTCATTGGGCATAATGTCAATTATCTTGTCCACAAGAGCTTCATCATCTAAACCTTTCTCTCCCATAGATTGTAGACTGTTGACAATAGTCATAAATCTTTTTTGAACTTTACAGATAGGTTCTCCATAAGGAAAATTGAAGCAATGATATTCAGCTGTAAGCATAGCTCTTCTAGTCTCAATTACATTGGAAGTCCAAAAGTGTGTAACCTCTAACTTCTTCCATATACAGTTAGCTGCTTCACAAGAAGAAATTTGGCTATATATATTTCTGGTCATTGAACATAGTAAAGTATTGCGTACCTTATAGTTGAGTTGATATTATTTCTTTTCCTGGTTAGTATGGGTTCTGAATTCCTTGTCAGGAATTTTATAATCACCAGTAAGCATAACAAAGTTGTCTACTCCAGTATTGATAACAAATGTCTTCATATGATCTCTCCAGTATTCATAATAATTACCATCAAAGATAGGTGGTCTTGTAGAATTCAGATTGTCAATAGATCCAACATTAATTCCTGCCATACTAGAAATAACTTTGCACACAAACTTGTTAGTAGCAAAGAATCGTAATCACAAAGTTCGGAATGATAAAGTCCGGAATGGACAAATTCGGAATGACAAAGTTCGGAAGGATAAAGTGAGCAAAAAAAACTTGTATGTGAGTACAAGTATTTCAGAGACCGCCTTTGATACCGAATGTAAGATTGGTATAGAGTAAGAGGTTTCCAACCTCTGATACCAATTGTAGGATCAAAATATAGTATGAGATGCTCAATATACAAGAGGGGGGGGGGGTGAATTGTATACTTTAAAAATTCCTTTGGAACCATTAAAGTTAGTTAAGAATAATTATGTTTTCCTTAAGCAAAGGAAAAGGCTAAGTTTAACAAAGTTAAACCAAGTAAATTCACAACACCTCTTAACACTGAATGTAAACTAGGAAAGAGATTCCAAATGAGAGTTCCGAAAATATGGTTAAGGAAATTTAATCTTAATCAAAAGTTACAATATGATATTCTACCTTAAAGCGTATAGAATCTAAATGAATCAGAGTACAAGTAAGAAGTATAAGAAAGTTATACTTTCCTTATAATACAAAATGCAGCGGAATAGAAACAAGTAGTAAAACTACAAGTCACAAGATATAATTCTTTTAACCCAAAGAGAAGGGTATCCAACAACCTTGGATAAAGGTCCCTTGATTTATACTTTCAAGCAAGTCTGTCTTACCCACACCAGGGTAAGCCCTCGATACGAAGATCAGAGTCTCTGTCTTGCTATCCCCGCAAGCCCTCAACTTCAAGGTAGTTGGCAACCTCTGTCTTCCTCAGCAAGAAAGCCCTCGAACTTTAAGGTAGTCGGCACCTCTGTCTTCCTATCCCCAGAAGCCCTCGAATGTAATCACCAACATTTGGAGTCGTACGAAGCTTTGAGAGTTAATAAGAGCCTCTCTCTCTAGAAATCACTTCGAGCATGTAATCACATGAGTAGAAGATCTGTCAGCCTTTCAGCTACGAGCTCTTTCAAATGAGATCCTATTTATAGGTAAGGTCAGATCCTTCTCCAATGGTCATATTTTCCTTAATGTTCGGAGGGACCTGTACACGTGTCACTTAGACAACGGTTAGTTTATAACAAAACAGACGACATCATTTTATAACAAAACAAGTGTAACAGAATGTACGACATCGTTTTAAACTCTAACATAAAAGTTCGGAATGAAAACTTCGGAGTGAAGGTTCTGAGTGTAAAGAACAATGGTAAAGAGTAGAAAAATTTAAGAAGTGTAAGCAATATAAATGTTCGGAGTCAAACAAAGATAATTTTCAGAGTCTGAAATAATTCAGAGTGTATAAAACAAAGATACTCAAATTCTATTTAAAAGGTGAATTCGGAATGAGAATTCGGAATAGGAATTCGTCATCAGAAATCGTAATGAGAATTCTTCATCAGAATTCGTAATGGGAATTCGGAATGAGATTTCTTCATTAGATTTCGTAATGAGAATTTGTCATCAGAATTCGTAATGAGAATTCATCATCAGAATTCGTAATGAGAATTCGTAATGAGAATTATTCATTAGAGTTCGTAATGGGAATTCTTCATTGGAATTCGTAATGAGAATTCTTCTTCAGAATTCGTATCCTGAATCTGGAATAGAACTTAGTCAGAGTTCATATCCGGAATTCGGAATGAAACTTCCTTATAGTTCTTAAAGATAAGGTATTTGGGATTTTCAAAACAAGAAGGAATGGAAAAGTCATAAGGAAAACCTTATTGATTCAACAGACGTATGGTTGATCTTTGCTGATTTTACTCCCTTGAGTCCAAGGAACTCAATTGGATTTTCCTTCTCAAACCATCCAGACTTATCTGGAATCCTATGAGAGCAGAAAATTGCCTCAACTTCATAAAGAATTACATGAATATTTGCGGCCATATTGAAAGAAAGAGAATATGTTTTCCCATATCTATTATATAAAAACTTCTCACTTCCCCCTTCCTCATAAAATCATACTGTATCATATAATTCTATAATAAAGTAAGGATAAACCAGATCTAGGCTCTTCGGAATAGCTACATATTGAATCTCTCATCCATTCAGCTTGACATTCTTTTTAATCGGCAAATTATAATTAGAAAATAATTTTGGGTCAATAAACCTTTCCCAGTAGATTTTACAATCCTTGATTTATTTGTTCGAAGATATATGTTTCTACAGGGAGGCATCAAGTGGCATTTGGAGTGTATGAAAACTATGAAAAATTAATAGACTATTTGAAGAGGAGTAGAGCTTCAATGCACAAATATTTGAAGAACTGATGTGGGACAAAGAATATGGGGCCATTATATAGGCTTTTAGGATATAGATCGAATTCATAATTTTATCCAACAGTTGAAATAAGCATGATATGATATGACTGTTGAGAGGAATTGAAAATAATGATTTGGAAGATTTTGATCTTTTGAGGTGCTAAGGAAAAATCTTATTTAAGGAACGTGAATCTAATAGAGTTTTCTTAAAACAAGATAAAAATACCAACAAGTAGAAAATATAAATATGAAGTTTTACGTATGAAAACATACCTTCCAGATCGCTTATATAGAATTTTCAGATATGAAATGGTTCTTGTTAGATTCTAGAAAATTTTATTAAGAAAACAAAATTTTTGAATCTAGAATTTAGGATACCAAAAAAATTTAGGTTTCGAAAGATTTGATTGAGAAATAAAAATTTTGGGTTGCAAAAAATTTAATTAAGAATAAACAATTTTGGTGAAAAAAATGTACTCCATTAATGAAAAATAGTTTCTAAATGTAAGGAGATAAGTTTCAAAAAATAGTCAATATGTAATATTACCTTACAATTATCATTCCCAACATTTATTTAATAAAGTAAAATAGATCAGAGGGTAAATATTTTTTAAAAAATATCAGCAAGTTGATTGTTCATTATGATAAATTTATGAATTCCATCTCCTTTGAGTTTGTTCTCCCTAAGAAAGTGATGCCTAATGTATATGTGTTTTCTATGAGAGTGATGTGTAATGTTTTTTATTAGGAAAATGACACTTTTATTATCACACAATATCTGTGTTTTGGTAAAACACATGCCATAGTTTTGAGTGTATGTTACATCCAGAACACATGATCACAAGAACTTCCAGCTACAACATATTAAGCTTCAATAGTGGAAAGTGATACTGAGTGTTTCTCTTTGCAAGACCAAGAAACTAATGAATCTCCTAAGAGATGACAAGTTCTAGATGTAATTTTTCTATCCATTCTATATCCATAAAAATCAGAATCTAAAAAACTTTTTTAAAATAGAATCATTTTCATATGAATAGAAATGTCTTAAATCCATGGTTCCCATTAAATAACAAAAAATTATTTTCACTGCATTTAAATGAAATTATTTTGAATTAGGTTCATATCATGGACATAATAATACTAAAATATTTTGTATGGATGACTATATTTTAAGTATAATAAACATCATATCATGCCTGTAACAGATGTTTGATCTACTAGTTTCCCATCTTTATTAAGATCTAGAGAATCTGAGGTACTGAATTGTGTTCTTGTAGATTTAGTGTTGTCAAAACATAATTTTTAAGAATATGTTTAATATACTTATGCTAATATATATATGTTCCTTCTGTTCTTTGAGAAATTTGGAAACCTAGGAAAAATTTTAACTCACAAATCATACTCATTTTAAACTCATATTGTATGAGATTCCCAAACAAATCAGTTTAAGATTTCTCAGTTGATCCAAATATAATGTCATCAACATATATTTGAACAATCAAAACAGTTTTCTTATCTTTCTTTATAAAAAAACGTTGGATCAACACTTCCCTTAACATAATTATTTTGTAACAAAAATATTGTAAGTCTGTCATATCAAGCTCAAGGGTCTTGTTTATGTCCATATAAATCTTTTGTAATTTTGAAAACATGTTCAAGATGTTTTGTGTCTTCAAATATAGGAGTTCATTCAACATAAACTTCCTCTTGAACATATCTGTTAAAGAAATAATACTTCACATCTATTTGAAAAAGTTTGAAATTAAAGAATGTTGCAAAGTCAAGTAAAATGTGAATAGATTAAAGTCTAGATACTTGATCTTAGGTTACTTCATTATCTATGCCTTCTTTGTTGATTATAGAATTTAGCAACTAATATAGTTTTATTTCTTACTATGATTCCATTTTCATCACATTTATTTATGAAAACCCATTTTAGTCTAATTATTGAACTTTCCTTAGGTCTTTCAACCAAGGTCCAGACATTGTTTCTTTTGAATTAATTAACCTCATATTGTATGGAATCAATCCAATCATCATTACCTAAAGCACCATCAATGATTTTTTGTTATAATTAAGAATGAATTGATAAATGTTATACTTCATTTCCTAAAGAACTTCCATTCCATACAGGTTGATTTACATCACCAATGATATTATCACTAGGATGATTCTTAAGAAACAACTGATTTGAGTTTTGTGAAACATGTTCATAAATATAATGTTGAAAATATTCTATGTTAAATGCATTAGAAACTTTTTATTTAGTATTTTCCTTCTTAGAAAAATCTTCTATCCATGGATGATAATCAGTTTTTGAAAACACATCCAAGGATATAGGATGGGGTATTTTGAAAACAAAAGGATCAATTTTATCAAATTTAACATTCACTGTTTCTTAAACAGTACACATATTTTTATTAAAAACTATAGAACCCTTATAAGTAGTGGGGTATCCTAGGAAAATTCTATCATCATATTTGGGTGTGAATTAATTTAAATTATCTATAGTATTCCGAGTTAATACATTGCATCCAAATACATTGAAGTAATAAGGTCTAGGTTTTCGACCAGTCCACAATTCATAAAATATTTTGTTAAGAAAATTTCTGATTAAAACTCAATTTATATTATACACAAGCAGTATTAACAGCTTCATCCCAATAAAGTTTAGAAATAGAATATTCACTCATCATGGTTCATGTTATCTCTTCAAGAATTAAATTTCTTCTTTCCAAAACACTATTTTCTTGAGGTGTTCTTGGAGTTGAGAAGTTATGAGTAATTCCTTTTTTAATACAATTTTTTTAAAATTATAAATTTTGAAATTCTCCCCCATGATCACTATGAATATTTATTAGTGGAAGATTTTACACATTTTTAACGTGGGTGCTATGTTTTTAAAATAGGAAAAGGATTTAGATTTATATTTTTAAAAATAGACCCATGTAAATATGGTGTAATCATTAAATCGTACAAATACATAATATTTTCCTTCAATACTTCAAGTTAGTGTAGTACCAAGAAGATCCATATGCACTAAATATAATTCATCCAAAGTTGAGACTTAACTAATTTATTTAATGCTTGACTTATGTTTCATGCCATACTAATAAGGATGACAAACATTTGAAGAATCAAATCTATGCTCCGATAGATACTTAAAAAGTATTTTCCTTAAGAGTTAGCATAAGTTTCTAAGGTTACAGTGTCCTAGTCTTCTATGCAATAACTGAGATTTATCTTCCATTTCACTAAGGCAGGGTAGGTCTTGGCTTCTCAGGTCTTTTATGTTTACTGTATAAACATTATGATTCCTATGGAAAGAAAGAATAATCTCTTCCTTGGAATTTTATACTAAGCATTTATCATTCCTAAAATCCACAAGGTAACCTTGATTACATAATTGACTTATGCTTATGAGGTTGTTCTTAATACCTTTAACATATATAACATTTGATGTAAAAGTTTTTCCAAGAAGAAAAATGTTACCTATACAATCAATTTCTCTCTATGAATTATCACTGAATGTTACTTCTCCTCCTTTCATCTTGATAATCTTTTCAAAGATTTTTTCATTACCAATATTGTGTCAGTAACATCCACTCTCCATGTACCATGTATTGTTGTTGGTACATTATTTATTTTCTTGAAAATCGAAGAGTTAGAATTTTAGAATCCAATTTCTTTTTTGGATCCAGAAGTTTCAGAAACTAAAATATTAGGAATCCACATTTTCATAGTAAGGTGAGATTTATGAAAGACTAAGGATTGGGTTTTATTTAAAGAAAACATTCTTCCCAAATGTCCACCACATTGACACTTGGTAAAAAATGATCACTTTGGGGTAAAAAATAGTTGTTATTTAAAAGTAGTTTTGATTTATTATAACCAATTACATAACTATTCCTTAGACGAAGAATTTGAGAATACATTATATCAAATTCATTCCTTCAGGAAGTAAAATTTGAAAAATGTTTCATTAAGGAAAAACATCAGATTTTTGTTTGACGATTAAATTATTATCCTCAAATTCATTAGTTTTAAAAACTGAGTTATCCTCTAAAACATTGTTCATAGAAATAAAATTTTGAAAATTTTTAGAATGTTTATCCTTCTCAAAATTAACATCCGTAAAGTTTTTAGAAATAATTTCAAAATTATTAGTTTTCTGATCAAGATCCTTAGAAATATATGATACTTTTTTAGTTAAAATAGAAATTTTATAATTTTCATTCTCAAACTTCTTTTTTTATTTTAGAGTTTTCATTCTCAAGTAGTTTAGAAAATCTAGAAACTTCTTAAAATAATGGTATGATATTATCATCTGATGAAGAGGATTCATTATCCAAATATTGATAATATTCATTATTAAGAACATTAGTATTTAAAGAAATATTGGTTAATGATTCATAATTGTGTACCTTAGCTATAAGAAAATGATTTTCAATAGGTACTCTGGCTATAAGAACATTATTCTTTTGACCGAAAGATTCATATTATGTAGATTCATCTGAAGAGTCACCACTACTAGCACTCCATTTGTCATTTTCGTTTAACAAATTCAAAGCATTAGATTTTTAATTCTTATTTCTGTTTCTTTTGATAATTCTTATCCTTACTATCTTTTCTCTTAAGAATAGGAAAATTAGGTCTGATATGTCCATCTCTTTTATATGAATAATAAGTTACTTCAGAATCATTCTTTTCCATTCTATATTTCTTCTTATCTCTATATTGAAAATCTTTCTTTCCAACAATCTTGTCGTTCCTTTTATCAAGATTGGATAATTCGTTTTCAAACATATCATTATCACTGGATTGAGTTAGAATAATTATTTCTTATTTTTGGACCTTGTTACACTTTCTAGAGACTTGGATTTAGTTGTAGTATTGAAAGCTACACTTCTATTACCATTTGTATTTTTTGTTTAAATTAGCATCTCACTTAATTCTTGTTTTTTAAGAAGAGTTCCAAATAACTTATAAAGAGTAATGTATGATAATTTCTTATTCTCATCGATAAATGTCCTTTTAGATTCCCAATCATTGGGAATGATATCAATTATCTTATCCCCAATAAATTCATCATCATGACCATTATCTACCATAGATTAAAGACTATTGAGAAGGGTCATAAATCATTGGTTTACATTGCAAACATGTTATCTATAAATAAATAACAATCCATGACATTCAGATCTTAACAAAGATTTTATAGTTTCTATCACATTAGAAGTCACAAAATGCGAAACTTAAAATTTCACCTAAATGCAGTTGGCATCTTCTCAAGAAGATATCTGACTATATATATTCCTGTTCATAGAACATAGCAATATATTTCAAGCCTTGTAATATAGTTGATACTCTAATTTCTATTGATTGGTGAAGGTTCTGACTTCTATGTCTAGAATTTTATAATCCCCAGTGAGCCTTACAAAATTTTTGACTCTATTGTTAATGAAAAATGTCATCATTCTATCTCTATAGTAATCATAATCATTAACATTAAAAATTTGTGGTCATGTAGGATTTATGTTTCCAATGGAACCAACATTTATACCTTCCATTATACTAGAAAATTCATTTTGAAAAAACGTGTTAATAGGAAAATAAATTAAAAACAAATATATTTTTTAAAGATAAAAACAAAGAATAAAAGTTATGTAAGATAAACTTGAGTAAAAAAAACTTATATGTTAGTATAATTTTTTTAGATACCTTCCTCTGATACCTATTTTAGGATCGAAATTGTATATGTAGATGATCAATTTAAATAAGAGGGGGTGAATTATTGGTTTAAAAACATTAGTATTTAACCTTAAGGGAAACACTATGTTTAACCATAATAAAGAAGATAAATTCAAAAACCCTCTTTAACTCATAACAATGAAAAAAACATTCTTAGGGTCCAGAAATATGGAACCAAAAAAGAAGCTTATGTTTAGTAGATTCTACCTTAAAGCTTATAGAATGTTATTTATCAGTGTACGTAAAAGTACCAGAAAGTATAATAAAGTTATAAATTCTTTTAAAAAAAAAATACTTTGGAAATAAAACATGAAACAATAATTAAATAAAAAATTATGAAATAAGTTAACCAAAAGAGTAGGGTATCCAAAAACCTTAGATAATGGTCCATTGATTTATACTTGAAAGAATGTATGTCTTACCCATATCAGGTTGAGCCCTCGATAAGAATATCAAAGTCTAACTTGCAATCCCCACAATCCCTTGAACATTAAGGTAGTCAACTCCTATGTCTTCGTATCCTTGGAAGACCTCGATTGTACTCAGTAACAATCAGAGTCACACAAAGGAATCTGAACAAGATGTTAATGGTTTAACAAGATGTTCAAATAATAAAAAAGGAACAAGAGTCATTCTCTCTGTAGAAATCACTTCAGCAAGTAATCTCTATGATCTTGGAAGGATCTCATCAATATTGAGCTCATTATAATGAGATTCTATTTATAGGAAATACTTCTACAGTTGGCTACCTCCTCCAATGGTCATATTTTTCCTTGAATCTCAATGGGACCTGTACACGAGTCACTCAACCAATGGTTAGTTAGAAACAAATTGTATGACATCATTTTATTGTAACAAAAACATGTGTAAGAAAAATAATGAAACTTAAAAAAATATGAATAATCAGAGTCTAAGGAAAAATATAATTAAGAATATAGATATATAAACTATCAGATTCTATTTTTAAAATAATTTTGAGTTTGATGTCTATTGAATTTAAAGTTTGAATATTGAGGAATCCATAGTCTGAATTTTGAGGACTTCAGAGTATTAATTTCGAAGACTTCAATGTCTGAATTATTAGGCATTCAAAGTCTAAAATCTATGGAATTCATGGACTGAATTTTAAGGAATTTAGAGTCTGAATTCTAAGGCATTTAGAGTCTAAATTTCAAAGAATTCGGAGTCTGAATTTATTAGAATTCAGATTCTACATTTTATGGAATTAAAAGTCTGAATTTCAAAGAATTCAGAGTATGAATTTCAAAGAATTCAGAGTCTGAATTTCAGAGAATTCAGAGGTTGATTTTCTGAGAATTCAGAGTCTGAATTTTAGAGAATTCACGGTCTGAATTTCTGAGAATTTGGAGTATGAATTTTAGAGAATTTAGTGTCTGAATTTTAGAGAATTCATAGTATGAATTTTAGAGATTTCGTAATCCAAGGAATTATAATATTCTGAGTATTTTGATAAGGATCTGAATTTTTGACAGAGTAAAAAAAGGACTAGGTTTTTTGGAAGGCATTGAATAAGACATTTAAAACCAAGTTACAGTTAAAAAATTCTTTAGATAAAGGAAAACATTAATAAGAAAATAATCCTTATAGAAAGATAATTTTTCTTAAGATTATGTGTTTTTGATTTTCAAAACATAAGGGAATGAAAAATTCATAAGTAAAACTTGTTGACACAACAAATTCATGACACTAATTTATGACATGAATTTGGAGTCTCATGATAATCATGATCATCCTTTCCTCAAAGACTTAGTACTTACCTCTTCACTCAATGATAGGGTTAAGCGAATGAAGTTCTCATATCGTGATGGTCTTCTCATATGGGAATGTATTTTAGATGTGGAACCACCTATGGATTGGTCTATTGATGGAGAAGACATCTTATACACACATGAGTATTTGGGTTCCTATGGATATGATAGAGGTTTTGATATGAAGGTCATATAAAATTTAATGGGATGTTTATCTAGGAATCACCAAGATATATCATGATATGAATCACTAGTATTGGTTTCTTGGGATTAAATGTCAGATAACATGTTTCATTATTAGGTGCTTTACTTGTCATCAAAAAGGATAATAACTAGTATCATGATAGATTTTTATATCAATTTACATCCCTGGATTGCAAATGAGAATATTTTCTGATGGATATTGTGGGTTTCTTATTGAGTTCACATTGAGGTAGTGGCACAATTCTGGTAGTCAAGGATCAATTGATGAAGCAAGACCACTTCCTTCCAATATGGAAGACTTTCTTAGTTGACGATATGGAAAGATTTTATGTCTATGATGTTATATATATACAAGGGGTCACTTTTACTATCATTCTAGATACTGACACTTGTTTCATATTGAGGTTCTGGAAGGGGTTATAGAGATATTTGGTTACACAAGTTCTTCTAAGAACAAATTTTTACCCTAATACTGATAGTCATTTGTGGTGGACCATATAGGTATTAGAGGGCATGATCTGAGAATGAATCCTTGATTTAGGTTGTTCATGGGACAATCATATGGCTCACATAAATTTCTACCTAAAATAAAATCTATCTAGAGAGGATTCATATGGCTTTGTATGATGCCTTATATGATAGGTCATGTCTTTCACATATCTGCTGTATAGAGGTAGGAGGGGAATTTATACTAGGTCCTCATCTGGTGATGGAGATATAAAAGTAGGAGAAGTTGATCCAAAATCATAAATTTACTACTCAATCAAGAGATAAACCATTTTCGATCACCAATGATGACCTCTGGAGTTGAAGGACGGGGATCATGTCTTCATGCGGCTATCACCCAAACAATGGAATAGATGGATACATAAGTAATGAGATCCATTGCCATGGGTTTTTGGGCCATGAGATCTTTCATATAGTAGCTATGGTAGCCTATTTGTTTCTTTTACCTCATATTTTTCATTCTATGGATGACATATTCTATGATTCACGACATCATTGTTACCATGATTACCAGTACCATACTTTTGATCCTGAGGATATTGAATTAGATGCTAATGATTATTTTGAGGAGTATCACATACACATCATTTATAGGATAATGAAGGATCTTCTATGAAGATCAATCCCTTTAGTAGGGGTGCTATAGTAGCATGAACATGAATAGGATAAGTCGTGGGAATTGAGTGGCCGATGTACATGATCTGTGGCTAGAGTTATATTGATGTATTCTTCAACCACCCTTGGAAGGGAAACATTGAGAAGAGTTACTTTAAGAGGGGAATAATATAAGAACCTGTTATTTTTATGAGGTAAAAATTCCTTTAATTTTCTATTTAACTCCTTGTTTTTAACCTATTAAGGCTATGTTGGAAACAAGGGGGTGTTTGAGGCTTATTTAGAGAACGAAACCATGGAAAGTGGAAGAAGTCACTGGACTGCACAATTAATAGATACCATTCCACCAAATACACATGGGTTTTCCTAATTGTGAGGTGTGTTTAGTGAGAAGAAGTGGGCCGCTTAGTTTTCCCTAACCATGTGACCCTAGGTGAACACACGTGTTGAGGCTATGTGGTTTTTAACTGAGCCAAAATGCTTGATTTGGGCATGGTTTCCCAAACCATGTGCATAAACCATGTGAGTCTCCTATTTGGATAGTGCATGGATAATGATTTGGGAATCTGTGTGGCCAAACCATGTCACCAATATAATTTGTGTAAAATTACCAATTTTCCTTTAAATTGTTATATTTTCAACAACCCTTCTTCCTATCCCAATTCTAGAAGAATGAACCTACATCCTTCTCCCAGATGAGCTCCTGAGCCGCTTCTTTTAGGATTTGATTATGTATCATCGTCTGCACATTTATTTGAGATCCGATCATCTTATTAGATAAACATAAGTAATGGATTCAGTACATTTTATAATTTATTCATTTTTCTTTCGGTCAGTGATGCAATTTTCATATAATATTGTATGTTTTATTTTTAGGCTATTCATCGATTATCCCATTTTCATCCAATCCTGGAAATACTTAGTAATGATACTAGATGAGGTGAGCGATAAAGTCCTAGGCTAGGTGGTCTATGACTCATCACCTAAGTTATCATTTTTTATAAAAATTTTTCATTTTTCATATTCTGGTTTCACCAATTGATGCTTCTAAAATTCATCTTACTTAATTATTATTGTTAGGATTATCTTATAAGGCCCTACTTATAGAATTTATTCATTACATTAGAGGTTCATGACTCAAATACTACCACCTAATTAGGTTTTGTATCACGTTATTCCATTTAAACTTTAATGAGATTACTTGAAACACCGTTCATGTGTGTTTGAATTGACATTGATAAGGTATGTGTTCTATCATAATTAAATGAATATTTAAACTGTTAAACAGAATGTATATTTCCATATTTGACATTTCCTATATAATATTTAAATTGAATTAGCATTGGTTTAATGTCCTTGATCCCTTAACCTATTTAATTAAATTTATGAAATGAACATAATAAATTATTATAAAATTAAATTGATAGCATTCACATGTCCTTGATTTAAATTTTCATATTTAATGAAAGGTAATGGAATGAATATATTAAATAATTATTTATATTGACTGTTATATAGACCATTGTTACATACGATATAAAATTAATGAAAAAAGGTTCCTATTCTAACAGACCTATTCATCTTTATAAGATTGTCAAACTTGAGCCTTCTGTGGATTTCCAAGGGAATGCCTTGAGCACTTAGTAGAAACGATTCCAATTCATTGAGAAGATTTATATGGGATATTCCGACAATATAATCCGGTATTTTCCTTATTAAATTATTGAATCGACATAGTAATGATGATTCACATGACATCTTTTTAGATATTAGAATTACTTGGATATACTCTGTGGATTCATCTTGATGTATTCAGACACACAATGCTAGGTATTCACCCCATTGGTACTAGTCATTCAAAGATATATATTACTTTGGAAGATCTCCATAAAATAAGTTAGAATTATTTATTGTGTAATTCTTTGGTAATTTCCCTTTGGATTAAAATCATACAATTTATAGCTGGACCGCATGTGATACTATTATGAATTAGATTGACCCTTATGGTCTTGGATTCCTTGATTAAACATTGGATCCATTATTATTATTATTCCATTCATGGAATTTATGATACCTATTTTATATGATCCCTTTAATATGAAATGAATCATCATTAATTTAATTATCACTTGTTTAGAGATTTTACAAGTGGAGGCTAAACGAGGTATGGGTTCATATCATAGTATTTTTTACCTTTATATATACATGCACACTATTTGAATTTATTTACATATACTAGATTTGTATGGACATCATTGGTGGTGGCCTATTATTTTTTATCACAAAACCTATCTAGTCTATCATTGGTACCCATGAATATTATATGATAATAAGTGTGGACAAGGGGATTCATCACACTTTTAACACATGACTTGAATGCTTCTTTTAGATGATATCATGATAAAAGATTACTGGGCTAGTGCTCGGGTTACTGTGATTGTTTTTTCTTTATGATTATTTTGTATATATTGTATTGCATTGTATTCCTACTTCAATTCGTGTTTTTTTTCATTTTATAGATACATAACATTACAAAATCTTTTTTGTTATGCTTTAATTTAAGTCTCTTAAGTTGGTCATTTATTACATGATTGTTTTTTCATACTTCCACATACTGTCATATTCACTATTTTACTACTTTCATTGTTTATTCAATATGATAATACCTTCTATGATTCACTCTAACAAGAGATAATAATAATCCTATCGAACCACCATATTCCCTTGATGGTAGTTGGAATCCTCTAGCATTCGATGAGGATTGATTGAGTCTATATTTACCATAGGACCCTAGGAACCTTTTTCTGGCACCCAGGTCTTCACATCACACATTATGAGAATTTTATCTTGGTATTTAATGAATTACCTAGTAGGTATCTTCTTATATTATAATTTATCTATGTTGTAATCTTGTCAAATTCCGCTCCACAAGAAATCACTATGTGACTCTCCATTTTGTATACATAGTACATTTTGTTATGAAGAAACATTATTTCACATTAATCATAAAAATCACTAATACAATATAATTCAGCAACATCATAAAATTTCCTTACATTGTCCAAATTTTTTATGTGAATTTTGATCCATGGGAAATATAAATGCATAGGATGGAGTTTTCATAAATAAAAAACATCAGCTATGTTGATCATTTAACTAAATACTATATTTCTATATATGGATTTCATCTATGATGTATAATCAGTTACACAGATCTACATATTTAGAGAAATCACTTTTTTGAATATGTAAATAAATAGATTTTACTAAAACGTTGTACTTGTTTAGATGACTTCTAATCCTTCTTAACCATATAAACACATCATCCAATGAATCATTAATTTGACCTTTAATGTTAACACTACTTGGATGGATTCTTCATTTATTTATCTCATATCTATTCCATTTGGGATAGATTTAAACAATATAACCCATAACTCATGAAATTTTAAATAGAAGGTGGACATAAAGCTCTTTCCAAACTGATATAGAAGATGCCTCCACAGTCCATCACTTATTAGATATTAATAAAAATTAGTTCATTAAACTTATTATTTAACATCTTCTAGCTTGAATCTATCAATCCAGATCTTTTAGGATCATGAAAAATAATTACTTTTATATAATGTTATTGGAACCTTAACTATACAGTGGAAAAACATTATCATTATCATATCTTATTAAATTAAATCTATATATGAAACAAAAATAATAAAAACTTCATTATTCATATTTTTATGTTTTCATATAGATAAATGTAGAAACTAAAACATGTTTTCCATTTTCATATACATATGAAAACAACCAACACATATAATAATAATTACTTTATCCTTTGTGATACAACTGGTGTGGGTACTGACACTTCCAAGTTAATTCCCAACAATATTTTCTTTAAAAAATCCCTTACTTGTTTTTCTCCTCCATAACATATTGTCATCATGCTCATTTACTTATTTAATGATAGAAAATAAACCTCAAGCAGAAGGTGGTTTCATTAATTTATATAGTACCCAAAATCATAGTATATATCAACATCATCATCAATACCATGACTCTCATGTAATACTGAATTACTAGAACCACTATGACTACATCTATATAGTTGTAGTTAATCTTTATTTCTTAATAATTTTCTGAGATTCTTAGCCTCTTTATTTTTCCCATTTTCAATAGTATTTGTGTAGACTTCCATATGTGTTACAACATTACTAGAAACTAGTTTTTTCCATTACTGGATTTTCTTCAGAAAACTCTTAAAATATGTACTTCATGAACTCAAATAGAAATCAGAGGAATATTGGAACATTTCACAAGTAACATGAATTTTCTCAGAGAGGAATTGAAGTTCCCTTGGGATCGATGGACCATTGAGGGGAAAGGGTTAAATCATTGGTCACTTTTCTTAGATAAATTATTTTTTTCAATTCAACCCCTTATACTGATCTCATCCCTAATATACTCAACTTTGTGTCTCATAGCCTCAACAATATAATGTAGTAAATAAACAAATGATAACAGAAAGGTTTACATTGATTGATTAGAAATACCAACTCCCTTCGTTGATTAGTTATTCAACCCAATTAAGTATTCTCTACAATAATAAATATTTGAATATAATGTTTTAGTACTTATCATTCCAATATAGTGTCTCACTATGTATACTTTCCTTCTTCAAATATGAATTCCAGAAACTCTGCTTCAGACTGAAATCAGACCTTCTTACTGTGTTGTCCTCACATACCCTAAGTCAAAAAAGTTCCACAGCATCCCAAAATGTATATAATTGTTTTTTAATTCAAGATTCATATGAAGTAGGCAACTAATTAGCACATCGATATATCTATATCCATATAATGTTCTACCTCCAACATACTATTAGAGTCTTTGAATTCCATTTTTTTAGAAAAATTACATGTAACCTAGTCTCTACATAAAACTAAACTTCATATTTCTTTAGAACCTACTAACCTATAATTCTTAACTCAACTCAAACTAATGTGATATTAAAAAATCAAGCAGTTCAAGATATAATTAAAGGCTCAAACCCAATGATCATAACATTAATAAAAGTTACTCTATCCTAAGTTAATCATTAATATTTTTTTCAACTATATCAAAAAAATAATAAGATATCATAAATATTTTTTATTTATTCTTCTTCCTTCACATTGAAACCAATAATACATTCTTCTATAAATTATATCATCTCTCTTCTAAATTGAGAACTTGTAGGTTTCCCTTATTTAGCTCAGTCTAATGTAAATTTCTCTAATACATAAATTATATCAATTTATTTTTCATTTTATATAAAGGTCACCAATAATGTTATATACATTCTTAATATATAAAATATCATGAATCAGTTAGGGTGAACCTCTTCATATATTTTCCTTAATGGATTGTACATAGGATTTACTCATGATACCCACTTCTATTGAAAAACAAATTTGATGTGGTTGTTTCCCCACACTATTCGGAATTTTCCACAATTGTCTACCTTCTATTAGTTCACAAAAGTACCATTTCTATTACATTTTTATCATATTCAATGTCGGTGTGTCCTCACATAAATATTAGAAACTCCTGAATTTTTTATCCGGTATGTAAGGATAAATACCCTTATGTGAGTCTCAATTTCTAGATCATATTATTACAATCACACATTTCTGAATCCCTTTACATGGTGCTATAAGTTATGAATTCCTTCCATGAACCTCTAGATTTGGATCCCTCTATGACAATTTCTAGTTCATAGAATGCATTTCCTTGCATCGATATTGACTATTATCAAGATATCTAATGTGGACTCCCTAAAGAAGATCTATATAGATAGATGAATATATTTACATGGAAAAAATACATTTACATGGATTCACATACAAGATTCTGGATCCATATACATGAAGTACCATTTTTGCATCCCCTAATATGGTCACCTTGACAAAGATGACTTAGTGAGGAATTCAATTACATGAATTTCTATAGTATAATTACCTTACATAAGGATCACATTACATAGATTATCAGCATGGTTGAATCCCCTTATATTATTATACAACTTGGGTATTTTTAGGATACTCTTCAAATTACATCACGATCATATCCAGTATTCCAAAAATAGCTCAAACACTTTCAAAACGACTTTAAGAATTTAGGGAACCCTATTAAACAACCTCATCACATTCCCAAGATCGTGAAGCATATTAAACGATCCATTTTGATTAGTTCTAAGAAATATCATGACCTTAATATTATATCTTCCAACTTAGCTAGATTCACCGTTTATCCATGTGTTATTTAATAATGAATAAAACAAACTTCATGATTACAAACACATTGATAGTTTCTCCATTCATACACACCATAATATGCTCATTTGAGCTATCTTTGAACTATATTTAGCACAAATTTATGAACTATATGATAGAAAATATAAATAAAATACTCTAGAATCCTTCTTAACTTAATTCACACAATCATTATTAACATCATATAAAAAATTTCAGAAAAGAATCAACAATTTACTTTAATATAAGGACGAACTATTCAATCATTGAATGTTGTAGGGATTAAATCATAGAAGATAATTTATCATTTCCCATATGGAATATGAATCATCTCCCTAGTATTTATTAGGGTGATACTTACAACAACACCAAATATAAGAACCATTATTTCTTTTTATGTGAAATAGAAACCAAGACCAAAAAACCCCATAGACATGGGTAGATGTCATGTATTCCTTTAGTTGGATGAAATATCAATTCATAACCCCAACATCATAATGACATATATTGACTTAATTGTTGACAACATATATATTGAAATCCAAAAGGGTCCATATGTAGTTGAAGCACCTGATGGTTTTATTGTGTTCAATGAATCACAAATTGTTCAAGGTATAAACATTGTGACCAATAAACATTTAATGTTGAATATGTACACATGAATCATAAAAACTAAATAGGATAATTTGAAATATGAATTTAAAATAAATTAAAAAAAGATTATAAGAATTATTACTTCATCTTGGAACTGTTCTTCGATGAAGATGTTGATCATCCCAAACCCTTTTTGGATAAATATAATTTCTTAAGGAGGAACAAATGTAGATCCTCTTCAATGGTGATCCACTCATAGTCTGTTGATCTCTAAAAAAACAGTGACAGAATGCTTGGTGTTATCGCTAAGGATCAATCATATTATGTTGTTAGTCTTGGTTTCATCATGTAACTTCATACTTAAATTTTACTCTCTTGTTTATCCCATTCATTAGAGGATGACAGGAGGAATATAGATAGAAATTCTTTGTTCCCAATGATTATAAACTCAATTAACCATAAAAAATATACATTGAAATATATTTCTAGAGTTAGGGTTTACATTAAAATATTATTTATTTACACATTGACCCATAAATAATATAATAACCATTATCTAACCCATTCCATATGAAAATAATAATTTTTTTCATTATCTAGATAAAAATTAAATATTATTTTAGTAGATTGGAAAGTAATATTTATCACCAGAAAAGATCTTGGTCCACTCACCCTCCATGGAATATATCAAATACCTGAATAAATATTTAATGAATACTTGTTTATAAATAAGTATTCTGTTCATAGTATAGAGAATAAATATTTATTAAATATTAAATAAATGAAATAAATATGTTATAAATAGTCAGGAGAATAAATATTTATTACTTATTTACATAATTAAACAAGTTTCTATTAATGAATAAATAATTATGTATTTACTTGTGACGATTTTCAATCAATACATGTGACATAAAATTATTCCTCAATTTCTGGAAAATTATTTATTCCAATAATTTAAATCAAATTTAATTTAATTTTGATCAATAAATAAAAATTTTATGTGGCCCTATAGGATTATTTCTCATTATAATTAAGGGATTATCTAAATTCTATTATTACTATCTATATCTCATTCAACAAACCTAATAGAAAGTTATTAATATTGAAAAGATGATAACCAAAGACGAAACATTAGTATATAATATAATCAATTTTTCATAATATATAACCAAGTAGGTTTCTCACTAATGTCACCATCTTGTGTACCTAATATACTATTCTGTGACTATCTGATGTAAACTCATCATTATATCATGGATGGGGAAGTTAATATGTTATTTTCATTTTAATCAAAGTGGAATGATATCAACTTGCATTAATATGGAAGGTAAAATTTCTTCCTATACTTCATAATTATTATCATGTCATTAATGTTGTTCCTAATGTAGATTAATTCTGGGGATCATATGGAATCACATTTTTATGAAGTGCACCAAACCACATGAGCTAGGAAGAGAATTAATAGTAATCTTAAAATTTTAATACCATTTCACATTCTCACAGATTGGAATTTTTGAGGACACATAAACTTGAGGAATTCTTACAGCTCGGTCTATTATTATAATCTCCCCTCTATTAAATTACTAAATGTAAAATTTATATGAATTAATCTCATTTACTTATGAGTACTCACACTTGAACATCAACATTTTATGTGTCCCATCAGAGTATATTATATGATTATAGAACTATATTTAATAATATCATTCAAGAATTTAAAATTTCTCTTTATAGAGGGGAACTTCTATGACCTTGTCAATGTGATAGACACTCTTGGACATTATAACATTAAATTCATATTGTACAATGAATAATAAAAAATAAAATGTTTTATTAATATACAAATCATTTAATATACATTTAATTTAAAGTATAAAGAGTTGGTTCTAGAATACCAACTACAACAGACTCCCACATAGACTAGAGACCCATTCTTATGACTTTATGTCGTTAGGACTCATAGGAATATCAGGTTTCTACTTGGTTAAGGGTTTAGTCAAGATTCCCCCATGCTATCTTATATATAAATTCTACTTACTAAAACTTAAACTATTTGAGAAAAATCCCCCAATATATTATTCTTATGATTTATGTACTTAGTCCACTAATGTGACCCTGGATTTTTTGCATTGTCCACCACTAGAGAATTATAAAAATAGAGTGTGATATGATCATTATTTCTATATACCACATTAATCTTTTATAATTGTTTTTATTTCCTAACGTTTTATTTTTCTACCATAGAAGTCGCAATATGCTTGTACATTTATGTATAATATACTACCATATATTTATTTTAGCACTCCTATCTCAAAAAACATTTATTTAGAGTGAATATGTAATCATATATATGATTTTATATCATATTGATCTATTCTAAAACTATAATGAACATATCCTATGATGATTAATTTATCCTCTCCTTCATAGAACAAGAACATATCCTTAGTATGCCTCAGATACTTAAGGATAGTCTTGACTACATTCCAATGGTGGTCACCCAGGTTGTCTTGGTATCTTTATACAAATCTTATGTCATATGAGACATATAGTACTTTATATAGTATAACATACATGAATAACCCAATCACAAATTTTATAGATTACTTTGAAAAATCTATCTTTTTTCATGTGTTTGGGGACACATTTTCTTTTAAAGATGAACTCCTTGTGACATTAGAAACGATCCTCTTTTTTTATTGTTCCATACCAAATATCATTATGATTTTTCAATATATGTACATTAACTTAGATAGATAAGTCCCTTATTTCTATCATTATGGATATTGATCCTTAGAATATATAGTTCTTCACTTAAGTCCTTCTTAGAGAAGCATTTGTTTAAATAGGATTTAACAGACTATAAGACTTTTATTTCATTTGAAATAAGTATTTTATCTTCAACATAGAAAAGTAAGAAAATGATTTCACTCCCACTTAACCATTTAATTATAAAACAGTCACATTCATTCTTTATGCAGCTAAATTATGTTATGGATTCATTGAAATAAATGTTCTGTTACCTAGATTTTTTCAACAATCAATTAATATATATTTGAGATTTTCACACCTTTTTGGAGTCCTTTTGAGTCAAAAGCACTTTGGGTTGTGTCATGTAGACACGTTAATGAAGGTTCTTATTATGGAAGGATATTTTTTAATCCATTTTCCAATGTCCCAGTCATGTAAGCTGAAATGTAAAGATTAATTCTAATGGAGTTCATCATAGAAAACAGTGAATTTTTTTTGTTATAGTCTATTACTTGATGTGGGTTGCACCATTTTGAAACCAATCATTCCCTAAGTGTACTCTGTTATCCATCCTTATAAAGTTTCCTCTTTAATACCCATTTATGAACAACATGATTTACATCAACTAAAGGATCTACCAAAATCCAAACATGGTTTGGTATATGGATTCCATTTAATGATTCGTGGAATCTTTTTATATGGAATATTATGTGAAATTTTTTACTTCAATATAGGTTAAAAGATCATTATTATAAACTAATAACATGTTACCATTAATAGTGACTAGAAATCCATATATTTTTGGTCATAAAGCATCTCTTTTACTTCTATATAGTACTTATGACTCCATAAAATATTCTCCATTGGGGATATGTAGAATCTATTCTTATTCTAAATATTGGGTACCTTGATCCTCTAATTCATCAAACCCTATATCACTCCAGTACCACAATCCATTTTTAAATTTTATTGAAAATCCACTTTAAGGGTAAGTGGGAACCTATAGAACATATCTTTATCCAGCATGGAGACAGAACTTCATAAAACACCCATTACAAAGACCAATTTTAGAATGAAAAACACTACCATTCATCGTGACTTGACCGTTAGATGCAACCTGTTTCAAAATTCAAAAAACACAAACATGTAAAACCTACATAGACTCAACAATACAGCCACTAAAAGAACAATTTCAAAATTTGAAAAATCAAAAATCTGTAAACCATCATCATGCCACTGTCACCGTCGCCTCGAGACCCACACATTGACACCTAAGCAAGATTTTTGTACCACCACAGACCCCCTGTCATCGTTGTTTAATGAAACCATTAGAGAACATCATTATTGAGGAGTATCCATCATTATCTCAAATGAGAAGAAACCCATCATCGAAGTTGAAATCAAACCTAAATCAAAAGTTGGAACACCACTAACAAGCATCAAATTGATCATCCACTGGGAAGAATCATTCAAACCTTCACTGATAGCATGAGGAAGAAAACTGAAATACCAAATCCAATGTCGATGTAGAACATTAACAGTAGTAAAACCACACATCCCAAAACCCCATTGTAACCCCTACTCTAGATCTGACCATGATTGGAACAACGGAATATAGGGTCATAGAAATGGTTCCACCAACCGATGACTCTGAACGAAGGCACCGTCAACAAGGCAGAAAAAATGAGGACCATCAAAGGAGAATCGAGGAAACCTAAGAACCAGATGTCACCCATACGAAGAAGACCAAAGAAGATGTAATCAATTCGAGAGAGATCAAATAATATGTCGTCGATTCCCTGAAGACCAAAAAAATTGTGGTCAATTCGAGGAAGACCAAAGAGCCTTCACTGAAGAGAAAGTGAAAAATAGTAACAAAGAGGAAGAAACATAGAGAAGCCAAAGGCGATGGGAAGAGGAACCCTGGTCACTGAGGGATAGAAAATGAGGCTAGGATGAGAAACGGGGAACAAGGAGAGAAGAGGATGAGAGCTGGAGAAGGACCTTCACCGTGAGGAGGGCGAGGGAGGGAGCGGCGGTGGTGGCAGCGGTGCTGGGAAAAAACCCTAGCAAAGAGGAGAGCGGAGACCCGGAGACTGTGAGGCCATCATCTATTCTGCCAAACCCTATGTCTCTCCTACTATGTATTTTAGACATGTTTTCCATCTTAATAAATATGTTTTATGTTTCCACTAGTACCATTTTATGTTTTTTCATATAAGTAATATCCACATGTCTCCTTAGGGAATCCTATAACGGTACACAATGTTCATTAAGGTGGATGATTGTTTCTGGAAGAGGCCTTAAAAGTTATTTACACCCCTACACATGTATGTATGACAAAAAAGATTTCTTTTTTCTTCAATATTGGTATGGAATACCGTATTACACATTAATTAGTGCTTAGTTTATTATGTATAATGTTATCTAAAATGCATATCCTAAAAAAGATTAAGGAAGACTCACATGACTCATCATTTCATTCACTATGCCTTATGAAGCGTTTTTCCTACATTCACTTATATCAATCCACTATGTTTTATAAAGAGGAGTGAGTTGGAACTGAATCACAAAATCCTATATGTAATCAATGAATAATTGAATATGATATTCTCTAACATTGTATTATTCGAGTTTCTTAATCATCTTAAAAATATGGTTATCAACATCTTAATTGAATTATTTTAATTTATCAAAAGAATATAACTTATACCTTATCAATTAGAAATATTCCTATCTACATAAATCATTAGTAAAAGTTATGGAGTATGAGTACCCACCTTTATCTTTAAATGGAAGTAATCGGTACAAATTGGTATAAACTAATTTAGGAATCACCTAGTACCATTCACCCATTCCATTAATAGGTATTGGGTGATTTCCCATGTAAACACGTGTGACACACACGAAGTGGTTTTAGTTCAATAGAATCCAAATATCTATATTGGTGTAATTTGGTAAAATGTTTCTAATTTAGGTGGCCTAGATGGTGATTCCATAGTTGGGTGTGGTATTATTTGTTTGAGTTAACATCATTATCAATTTATAATACTAGGTCTTCATAATACAAAATATAAACACAAATAAATAAATATTCCATCCCATAACATATACTTTTATTACTGAATAAATTAAATTTATTCCAAAATTTAAAAATACATCTATTTTTATGAATTCGTATGGACCAATAATATTTTTGGTAAATGGAAGTACATAATAATAATCTTTCAAAACCATGATCATTCCCATTAGTGAGATATAGTGGTGGTCCCCAATATAATGTAGAGGAAGTATAGATCTACTTGATACCCATAGATTCACCTCCCCATAGTTAATGTTTTTCAATATACTTAGTTTCTATATTTGAATACTTATGTGAGCACCTCATGATGTATCAAATATCTAATTTGTAGAAACATATAGATTTCACTTGACAGAAAATTCATATAAAGATTACCCTTTCTTATTTAACTATGTGAAATGTTTCATCCAGCAGCCCTTCTTACCACATTAAAAATAGATAGAATCTTATTCCCTTTCCCCCCCTTTATCCTTCCCTTCTTATAAGTGTGTTGTGAATAATATTTGGAATTACAGTTATTTTCTTGGAATTTCCTTTTATTCACCATAATGATGAACTTATTTTCATTATTTGTCTCCATACCAACTTGTTGAATCAATGTGAGATGATTAAGAAGAGACTTCCCATCTGATTTTTATATTGAATTTAATTAATAAGTAGTAGAATATTTAATGAAGGGATGAAATAATGAGATCAATGCTCAATTATTTATGTAATGAAAACCCGTGAAATTGTAGCCCCTCAACACAGAAAATGAGTTTGACTATATGAGGCCTAGCTAGGAACCTTATCCAATATTACTCTCTAGGGTCACCATAGATATATCAAACCAGTCATGTATATCTCTTTACTAATATAGACCATGGATATGCGGGAGCATTCTGTAAACACCGATGTATTTTTTGACTTCATGATATCATTATATATGGATGAAAGAATTAAAAACTAAATGTAGACCACATTAATCAAGTGTTTAATAAATATAGTTAACTCATCATTACTCACCTCCTTTTCAAGAAGATCATGTATTGAGGATTGAATAACATAATATTTCCCTTCATGGTGCTACACAACATATAGGCATCGAAACCACTACAGGAAGATAATATCAACAAAGAGATGATATTTCACCCAAATTGGTTCTAAGGATAATGTGGTTGATGAAATTTAAATTATTCTACAATTAGAAAAGTGTATATTATCAGTACATTACTTGATTTCATTTTATGTGAGGAAAAATGAAATAAATTTTATTTAGTCTCACACTATTTTATCAAGTCCCAAAAATGACACATTGGACATATATTGTATTGTTTCTTGGATTTTTAGTGGAAAGGATTCATGATTACCTTATTATAACCCATGTTTAGACTTATTTATTTAATTAAAGGTATTTGGTTAGGATATTATTTTCCAACCATGGGATTGAAGCTCCCTGATTCATTTAGTGGATTGTCTAATTTAAAAATTCACACAATTATTTCCTCAACACTTGCTTCTATGTTATAGTATGTCTAGTTTATTCTTCTTATATAGATGTAAATTGGTTAGTTCAACCCAAAAATTTCATAATAAATCCATTGTAGAAGTAGGTTTCCCAACATGTATTATCCAAACACTGAGTTCTATGGTTTTCATTCCTTATCTGGTAATGTAAATCTAGTAATGTATTAATATTATTTTTATGGATTTACTTTCTTATGCATACTTTTTTATTCTATCCTTTACATGCCTTTTTAATATTATATTGATTTTACATAAGTGTATAACATAGTTTAACGAAAACATTTACATAAAATCAATTTATTTAAAGTCCATATTTTTATTTTAGATTATTTATTTATATGACAGTTATATTTCCTTCATAAAATAAATAAATAAATAACTAAGATGTTCATAAGATTATCTAACAGTTTATTTTATTATTAGATAATAAATCAATCCACGACCCTAGGTGAAAACCTCTTATGAAAATCGTATCATGATTTTCAGAAATCCACCTATCCACCTATGTATCCATTGTTCTAGTTTTTTCATGACTCCATCTTGAACCAACTCATTTTTCCCTAAGATACTTTTTTTGTTATATATCTTTACAAATCACACATAGGTAGGGGAACAAAAGGATTTGTTAATGAGAATTAAATGAACAACCATGGATGTATAAGTATTGATTTCTAAAATATAGAGTGATGAAATGAAAGACATCACTTTTATATTAATAATAAATAATTTGACAACCATGAATTAAATTAAAATAAATTAAATAATCACATTCACAAGTCCATTCAAAGATCATGATTGGTCAGACATAAGCAATGATTATGAAAAATTATATTTTTTTAATTCACATCAATTCATTTATTATTAATAAGATAAAAATTCTTGTATTAATAAAATAATAAATTAAGGAAATAATTTCCTCCATCTTAATGTCCTTCCAAATTCTCTTGGCGATACCCATTATCAACACATTCCTACAAAATAAAACGACATAACCTGTAATTATAAACAACTACAATAAATTAATTTATCATTTATTATTTATTTAAAATGTTTATTAAATATTCAATCAAATCTTATTCCAATAGTTCATTTGGGTTCTAATACAGTGATTAATTATTTTAATATAATTTAATTATGTTCTTTATTCAGAGACTAAATAGAATGACCTTATGCGATTCTCATCATTTAAGACATTTTCCATGTATTTGGGATAAATGTATATGTCTCATAACTTATCCAATTCAATGTATGTTACATGTACTAATAAACAAGACAACATGTGTTATATATGTAGTGTATATGTGTAACCCTCCAATTGACTCGATGTGTTATTTAGACATGGAACCACACAACATGTACTGTGACTACATGCTATGTGTTCTGCTTGTTGTGCATCCATTCAACCCCTGGAATGACTCAGTGTGTTGTTTTAATGGAAGAAATTATTGAGTTACATTCCATGTACATCGACTATATTCCAGGTGTTTCATTAGATACCTATGAATATAGTCTCACGCCTTTAGAAACCGTGTTTTTGACTACACAACTAGAATGAATTTATCGATTAAACCATGATGATGAATGAAATGTAATTCTTCTACACACCATGTAATCCTATAAAAAATGTCCCTGGTTGGATCATTCTATATGAAGATTACAATAAATTACATAGATTTAATAGTTATTTCACATGTTTTGTATAATGTGACACATTCAGGTGTAATAAAATTTCATACATGATGTGTACTTTGACTACAAGTCCTGTAACATAATCAATAGTCTAGAAAATCGGGCACCTCCTAGTGGAATATGTGATTATTCTCCATATATTTTACGTATGTAAGAAAATATAAAACTTTAATGATTAATATTAAAATGTTAAAACCACGTTAATTAAACATAAAATTAATGAAAAAACTCTAGAAATGGAAGATCTGACCACTATTGTGCATAATAAATCAACAATCGAATAAATAATAAAAAATTTAAATCAAACCTAGATCTAATACAACTTTAAGGTTATGAACACAAAATATGCTCCTATTTGTTGAATAACCATTATGATTTTTTTCCAGATTTGATGGATCATTCACCAATATCTTAAGACATAAAAGTCATGAATGATGGAATTTTTATTGAATTCTGATAGAGAAATCCTCAAACCTAGAGAGGAAAGTTTTCATGATAACTTTATAATTAATTTAAATTAAATTAATATAAAGATATTATTGAAAATGTAAATTAGGTACGGTTGTTTTCATTAGTGACATTTTAAAAATTCTCTAATTCATTTAACAATGTGTTAGAAAAAACATTTGAAAATTATGTGTGGCTAATTTAGTAATATTTTTAAATTCCATTAATTAGCCACACATGATTTACAAATATTTCTATGAAAACATCTGTAATATTTAAAAAAACATAATTTTTACACATAATTTTTAAATTTTTTTAAAATATTGTACTCTTTTAGACACTTCTCCACCCTACATTAAAGCCTACATGCCCTATACTACCCTAAATCCCTTACCACACACCCCCATTCCTCACACTACTAGTGCCTTACACTTCCCCATGTCCTTGACACAACCACTACACACTATGAAATCTAAAAATATGCCTCCATAATAGTCTGAACCCCAACACTCATGTGTCAAAACCCAATAGCGGATCAACTCACCTATGGATTTTTGTATATACTATTTTATTCTTCTATATTTATATATATAAATAGACTTTGGTATTTAAAAATAAATATTATATATAATTATGTATATGTTAATTTACATATATATTATTATATATATATATATCTCTGTGTGTGTTTATATTATATATATATGTTAATATTTTATATTTTATATTTTTATATATATATATATGTTTATAATTCATGTTTATATATATTATATATAAATATATTTTTTATTTATGTTTATTTATATATTTATATAAATATATATGTGTATATATATACATATACATATATATTTATATATGTGTATGTGTGTGTATAAATATATGTTCATGTATAAATTTATATAATTATAATTATATATATATATATATAATTATTGATGTTTGAAAACACTAGAAAAAATTTCATTAAAAAAGGAATGTTTTAATTAAAGGTGACTAAATTTATAATATTTTTGTGTTTTTATATATAAATTTTAATATATATTTACATATTGTTACATATGTGTGTGTGGGATTTTATATATGTATATATATATATACATATTTATATATAAGTTTATATATATGTGTATATGTTTATATATATTAATATATATATCTAAATATATATTTACATAGATTCGAGGAAATGTGATTTATATATATATTTTATAAATTTTTCCTTAAAAAAATGGAATAATTAGTGATGATTCATCAAAATTTAAATATATTCACGATGTTTCAAGAAAAATGTTGTCAAATTTAAAATTAAGAATTTTTAAGAAAACATCAATAAAATATATCACTAAATTCCAAATTTTTATAGTTCTTCATCTTGGGATCTTTTTTAATGAAGTATTTTATCATTTGAAACTATTTTTAGTTAAAATTTATTTCATAGGGAGGACCCAAAGTAGATCCCCTTAGGAGGTGATCCACATGTGGCCCTTTAATATAAAAACCCGATTGAATGTTGGGTACTAGCACAACATATCAATTGTATTGGGTTTTTCATCTTGATTAATAACATCCCCCTAGAAGGGTTTTCTCTTGTTCTTCTTATACTTGAGAGGATGAGAGAAGGCATGATTTTGAGATAATGCACTTTGAAAAATGATTCTCAGTTCTCAATTAACCATACATAATGGAAATAACAATCTCTTTACAAAGCTATAGTTTGGGATAAAATATTATTTAATTTCAAAATTTCCGTTAAATAATATAACAATCCTCATCAAAATCCATTCAATATAATAATAATAATAATAATATTTTACGACATGTATTATATGGCACTATGATAAATAATATTTTTTAATCTCCTAATTAAAATTTTTCAGTAGACATGATCTTGGTCCACTCAACCTCCTCGACATTAATTGATTACAAAAATAGATAATTATAAAATATTTATTCAGAAATAAATATTTTATTTACATTATAGTTACTAATTATTTAGAAAATATTCAGTAAATATATTAAATATTCTATTCAGAGTCTGAAAAATAAATATTTATTAGCTATTAAAAAAATTAAATAAATCAATTAATAATGAATATATAATTAGTTATCACCATGTGAATATTTGTGAACAATAAATCGTAAATAAAAATATTCTTTGTTCTTGAGAATAATATATATTCAAATAATTATATATAAATATAATATAATTACGATTAACAAAAACACTTTGTGTTTGACCCTCTAGTATTCTTTATAGATAGTATTTGGTGAGGCTTCAAAAAGTTCTAGATTAATTTATAGAAATGGGTAAAGGCAACAAAGAAAAATAAGTTAATGTCAAAACATTTAAAACTATACAAAAACTTTTATTATGTAATATAATAAATTTTTCGCAATATCTCATCAATCAGGTTACACACTCATGTCACAATCCTATGTACTTGATACAAATGTATTTGAAAGTACGAGATAAACTAAATATTACATCATAACCATAGAATATAATGAAACAATTCAATTTCTATCAAGGGTAATAGATATCATCTTTTATTAATATGGATGGGAAAAATACTTACTCATCTTGTTAATTAATAACATGTTATTTATGATGCACCCAACATACACTACATCCTGCAAACATATGGTATCAAAAATTTGGTTAATAAATCAAATTACATGATTCCTAAATAGAAATAATAATAATATTAAATTCAAAGGGCCATTACACATGCTCATAGATAGGTATATCCAATGAAACATAAACATGCAGAATTACTAAAGACAAGTTTGTTCTCATAATATCCAATCATGGATATTACCACCTACGAACTTCAGGAGAATAAGTATTATATTATTGAAAGTACTCAGTAAAAACATTAAACATTTTATGTGACTCATCATAGTTTTTCATCTATCCATAAAACTATATTTCAGAATATTGTCATGGAATTTCATGTTTCTCATAATAGAGGGGAATTTATATGACCTTATCAATGAGATAGATAGTCTATGACATTATTACATAATTTCCTACAAAATGATGTAGAATATATAATAAGTTGTTTTATTAATATTAAAATATTTGAATGTACATGTAATCCATTGTTCAAAATGTTGGATCCAAAACATCACCTCCAACACATGATTCATTAATAATAAATACAGTCACACATAAATGGTAATCTAATTAAAGAAAAAAATATCTTATCATATATGATAAATGATTTGAATATATAAATACTCATATTAGATTCATCTATGATTAATATATTACGTTATATTGAAATCCTTTATATAGAAAATCTTGCATCATAACATGTGTGAATGTTAAAATCTCTATAATTCTTCCCCTGATTTTGAATTCATGTATATTTTAAACACTTGTAAAATATATAGTTTTTATCACATACAATTTAAAATTTAAAATCAATTTATATAAAATAAATAAAATATATATACATTTGATGGATTTTTATAAACAACATCATGTATCAAGGATATTTCCATCATATGGAATCATTGTTCCTTCCTAACAACACCTATGGGGTTCAATTAACTTAACTATTAGAAGAAATATTTTTGGAATCTCCAACTAACTTTTCTTATTACAGTTTTAATTTTTTAAAATTTTTACTTAGTAATATAGTAACAATACTTAGAAATTACATGATCAGTTCATCTACACTAAACTTTTGAGAGTGTCAGATAAACTTTTTTACACTCAAAGAGATTGTTGGAACATTTCTATTGATGACAATAATATGAAGTCCTAAACTTGGATAAGACTTCGGGATAGATTTAGGCAAACCAAGTCATTTTTATATTCAATAGTATCGAGGATATGATTTTATACTAATATTATATAGGGTTTTTATATCCTATTCCCTTAAAAATATTAGTCAATCATACTATGTTTTATAAGATATCATATTGAGCAATTGAACACTTCAACATTTGGTTACTCTAAAAGGTGTTTCTCTAAAACATATAAATACTCCTTATACTTAAGAAGATTTCTTAAGTAAATAGTCTAAAGAGTTTGTTATATTAATATTCTCCTTAATAAAGATCAATATCAAAGTTAAGTTTGATTATGATGATGTTATTATCTTCAATTTAAGTTTTCATTATAATAATATCATATTTATTACCACTTAATAAGTACTTTTTAAAAATATTATCCCACTAAAATTGTGACCCCTTTTGAATAAATAATATCCATTAATAATACAAGTTCTATATTTCTCCATGAACTACAGTTGGTTGTGCATGTATATTAGTCATGAATGTATTTGGTAGACAATGGTTATCAATCATATAATATAAGACTCTTGGACAATTCATGTAATAACTCCTTGTCCAATCAATCATAGAGATAAACCAAACTATATATCTCTAGTTTTCAAACATTTAGGTTTCTAAACTAAGTCTAGAACAATGAAATCACTATGAATAGGGTAACAAAATACTATCTAGGGGAACTCCTCTATAGAACAGAATAGAACATTTTGGTAATTCATGGTGTGATATTACTAGCTTACCTTACACAAGATAATATAGAGGCACCCAAATATGTCATCAAACTACCAATTCAAATGATCAAGATCTTGAAAAGTGTCACTTTAGAAGGAATCTAATGAATATTATTTAAAAGGGGATTTAATGTCACTATATTATCTCCGGTTATTCACATTTATGTATTCATTATTCTAATTATTTTCTTTTGAGAGGACTCTTTAATCCATAAAATTAATTTGGTCAAACCATATTGATGTGTAACTCTTTACAAAACCCATAGTTTTTGTTACTCACCGAAAATTGAATCCAAATATATTTACACATATCTAAATTCTTCACCTGTGTAACATACATGAAATATTCCTATAAAGGTTTAGAATTATATGAGATGGAAAATATCAACGTGATTAATTATAGATACAGGGATAGTAAACCACCATCTTTCTAGGATATGTCATAGGCCCGCCAATTTTGTGAAATGTCCAACTGAATGTCCTTTTACATGGGGATACATTACTCAGGGTAGAATCCAATTCATTATAACTCTAAAAACAAATATTTATAAACTATGTTAAAAAACTAAATATGAGATAATAATTTTAACCATAAACCAAGGTAATGGTAGTTGAAAAATAAATATTATTTTATTGTGATGGAAAATATAACACCTATAGAGGGGAGGGGTGAATCACGGTGTCAAATATTTCTTCTAATGTGGCTGATCTTGTTCCCACATTGGTAGGAACCCTCTACACATGCCTATTGTAAATGTGGAGTAATTTAAACAATCACATGAATAGAGACAATAAAAAAGTTATAGATAGTTCACCACTAAGGGCTTGTCAGAGGAACATATGCTGAAAAAGTGTCAGTCATACCAAATTCTACTCATCTTCACTAGATGTGGAATACATAAGTTCAGATATAGTCACTCTATTCTAGGCTCAATTCTATTACAATATTTTAGGGATAACACACTATTTCCCTCGAAACACTTCCATAAACATCCCCAAGCTCACTTCCTTGGGTTAAGTCTAACATATTTTTTCAACTGGAAGGTCTCTTTAATGTATCAACATTGAAGACATTGTCTCTTTCTACCAAGAGTACCTGTTTTCACCATAGACATGATTAGATTTACCCTGAAAGCACAATGCCCATAAAAATTAATGTTCAAAACTACCTTTCAAAAAGATCCTTCATGATGCATTACCCTTCACTAGGATAATGGACTTCGTAGAAAAAAATTCCATCATAAAGCTCACTAAGTCAACACAAAATACCCCATCATTGTGATTCACCCTTTACTTAGAATCATTAAAATCAGTTAAGGTTAATGTAATCATTTCATGATGCACAAGATCACTTTGAATGTTAGATTCACATATCTCAAAAGGCTTCCTGAAATAAGGGTGATATTAGATTGGCCCTACAAAATTACATGTTAATGAAGTGGGAGTATCCTCGTATTTATAGGCATGAAAATTCATGATGCCCTACCGCCACTTAGTGTATTTTTTGGATCATTCAAAAACATCTCCACATAGCTCCTTCAGTCGCAACTCACCTATGAGATTTGACATTGGCGTAAAGCGTTCTGTCAACCTACCATTCAATTTAAATACACCAATTATCATTACCATGGAGAATACCATCACTATTCCCAATACTCCAGTTATCACAATCATGGAGAACACCATCATCAATCACGATGCTCATCGTAATCATGTAACAATCCATCATGACCATCACACCTTCACAAAACACCCTTTAAGAAGCCCATTAATTATAAATCTCATGAATTTTACATATTTTCATATGTCCTTCAAGAAAATTCTGTTTTCTCATTGCATGATATCCTCCAAATATTGGACTCCCAAAAATTGGAAAACACAAGGAAATTATGCCTCCTTCAAAATTGTTTTTAACTTGAACTATAAGATCCCATTCCTTTCAAAATACATAATCTTCCATGTGAGGATTTTCAAAAAAACAAAAACCATAGTTTATTTCAAGAAATGAACATCCTTTTTCCAATAATCTCCCAATTTTTGTTTATTGTCAATCAACTGATAAATTCAAAGAAGTGCCTATCACAAACAAAACTTGATGCATGAGAAACAAAACATTCAACATTCTATATCTATTTGAGAAAAGATAGATGTTGAAAATAAGAGGAGAAGCATGAATTGGGTTCTCAAGTCTCGAAATTCTTAAATATGACCATGCTAATATCAAATCATGTCATAGAAACATTGCATGGTTTTTCAGAATCCTACAACTAGAAAACCATACATTTTTCATTTCCCCCCTTTGTTTCTCAATTCTTCGGTGACTTCTCATTTATCCTGTAACCTCATAGAATTGAATTTATTCATCCCACCATTATAAATAAACCCAATTAACCTATTAATGAACATGTGGAGTTCAAAACACACTACCCGTGGACTGTATCTCCCCTATAAACAAGCATCACTATGACTAATAGATTACAAAAATTAACATAGTTTGGGAAATGGGATATAATATAGTCTCATCATTCACCGGGAGGTGGTTTAACACTAAGGTTCAACCGATTTTTCACTAACACCTATTTTGAAAGTGGATAGGTTAGTATGTAATCCACTTGATCAATAACTACAACATGAACCATTTTAATCATGAATTGTTATACATTTTCCTTGATGAACTAATATATGATTTCAATGTGTTTTTGTATGAGAATTCTGAACATGATTCTTTTTAAGATCAATTTCACACTTTTTATCACAGTTAATTATTGTGGGATGTTTCAACACAACACCAATATGAGTTAGTTATTGATTTATCCATTGTAGATAAGAGAAATATATTATAGTGTAGATATAAGCAGCTTCAAAATTACTAAGAGATGTTCATTACTGTTTCTTAATCAACAATACAACACATTTCTCGCTAATAATGAATGATCCACCACCTGTGTAGTGTCTTAATACCACATCTTCTACCCAGTCAGCACTCAAAAATGCTGATAGTTCATTATTCATCCAACAACAATGTAATATCCATAATTTGGAGTACCTTGAATCTACCTCATGATTCATTTAACTTCCACCATATGTTCTTCCATCAGATTACATTTAAAGTGTGCTTCTAATCAACTTATAAAGACAATAGTTTCCCATGATGTAGATATGTAAAATACGCTTATGATGATTCTATTTTACATGGTGGGATCTACAGAAGTCATATCCTCTTGTTTTCCATGTTTAGTTCAAACCAAAATTTGAGTTGACATTGTTTTTGAGTCATGAATAATGAATTTATTTCACAACACAATTGTATAATTTTCCTGAGAAAAAAAGTGTAGTCTTTCCTATGAGTTACATTAAACTATAACATGTATGTGAGTTCACCAATCATATACATTTCAAATTTTTATTTCGTATGATTGGAAAATTCATCCATTGATCCATGCCTTCTTCCATAAAATATAATATCAGCTATGTACACATATACCATGAAGTAATATTTTTGTAATTATTCACATTGAGATTTCGATCCACTCCTCTTTTAAATTTGATATTATGTAGATAACAATCTAGTCAGCAATACCATGGTTTTGGTGCCTGATTAAAAACATATAGTTCTTTCTTTAATATAAAAACCTTCATTTCATCATTGCCAATTATAAAACACACTAGATGTATGATATAGACTTATTCATCAAAAACACCATTTAATTAATATGTTTTATCATTCATTTGATACACTTTGTATCCTCTTTGAAATGCCATGAAAATAAAAAGATCAATTGACAGTAGTCTAGACATTGGAGAAAATAATTCTTCAACATCAACACCTTTAATCTATAAATATCATTTATTCACCAATCCCACCTTAATTCTAGTAACATTACCCTAATCATTTATTTTATATAAAAAATATCCTTCTTACAAATCACATTGTGATTTTTTTGGGTCTCTTAAGTAGATCCTATTTTTGGTTACTCCCTATCTAATCAAAGTCTTCATTCATGTATTTATCCCGCAATTATTCCTTTGCAGCTTCTTCAAAAGATAATGGTTCCTCAATTGATAAGAAGACATATTTTTCATTATTCATCATTATACTTCTCAATTTGGGTGTTTCTAATCCACAATGATGTAGGATTGATCAATTTCTACTCTCCAATTTCTCCTGTGAGGTTCAGAGGAATTTTCATCAGCTATGGTTTCCTCTTCTAATTATTATTTTGAATCAACATAGTGTTGTGATATCTGATTGTTTTTCACACCGTTATCTACTTCTTCAATTGGATTTATTCCTTGTCCATTTTCTTCTACAACATCAATAACATCATCCTAAGATCTCCTCATGATATTTGTGGTCTTATCATCAATGATCTTAACATCACTACTTTCCAAAATTATTCCATGATGCTTATGAAAACATTTTTATACTTTTCAATTCATTGAATATATTAGGAATATTCCTTTGTCTGCAGCATCACCATACTTTCCTTGATTTCCTACAATGTTTTGAATGAAAATTTTACTTCCAAAAATTTAAAAACACTTCAAAGAGGTCTTCCTTCCATGATATAACCCACTTGGGGTCTGGTTTTCTCCCATAGAAATCTGTATTTGATTTTGAGTATACTCTACATCTTAAAAAACCTCATTATAGTAATAGAGATAGATATGACTCTCAATCAGAAAAGGTCTATCCATATTGTTCACAGGTCAATTAATACACTCTAAAAATCCATTATTCTATGGGGTTCCCACAATAGTCAACTCATGTTGTATTCCTTGTTTCTCTAAGAAATTTTTAAACTCAATTGATTTTTATTCCCCTTCATTTTAATACTGTTAAAATTTGATTGTCCATTTAGTATCATTATTAGCTATTCAATGATACGTTTTCATGAAATTAAGAACTTTATCCTACATATAACCATTACATAAGCCATTATAAAATAATCATCAATGAAAATAACAAATTACCTTTCTACATATGTTCCATCAACATTTTTCGGACCACATTCATATGTATGAATTTGATCAAGAAGATTTGATACCCCTTTCTTCTTTGGCCAATATAACATGTAGACCGACTTACCTCATATGAAGGAATCACATGTATTTTCCCTTTCATACTTCGTATTGAGGATATACACAACTGTATTCATATTAGATATCTTTTCTTTGTCTTGTTGATTAATGTGACCCAACCTTTGGTGCGACATGTTCTTTTCTTCTTTAGCTGTCATGTAGAAAATGTTTTCTCAAATATCAACCTGATATAAGTTTCCATCTATTCATCATAATTTAATAAAAAATTTACCTATATTTCATCTGACATTTCCCCCATTTTGATTAAATTTCCCCATAAATATTGAGTCACATAGTTGAATCACAATCAGTAGATTATGACATAGACCATCCACATAGAGAACTTCAGTTTTCTTTAACTCACCATTATTCAGTTTAGTAAATCCACTGCCTTTGATCTTCAAAGAACCATAATTACCAAACATTACTTTTCCAACAACACTTTTCTTAACAATCATTAAAAGGTCTGAATTTTCCATCATTAAGGATGATCATCCGCTATCAATAATCCAAGTTGTAAAACTCTTTATAGCTTTGAGGGATACTTCTGTGAGGATGGATTTTACAATTATGTTCTATTATTTCATTGAAATAATATATTGAGTAGAGGATACATTTGTACATTCAAATCTGTTTTCTATGTGAAAAGTTTCAACATACCCATACTCCTCTTCTAGAGGAGGAAAGTTATTTTTAAGATGAACACCATTTGGTTGACGAGTATTTTCATGTATCATTGTTTTGTATGTATTTCCCTTGCATTTTTTATTCCTATAATATATATTTTATGAAAAAAGTTATAAAAATTAAAATAATATCCATATATATTATGTATCTTATAAGAAGTGGGACAAGAATTAATTCTCCATTATTGACTTTGTTGCTCATACCCATTCAAATAGATCCTTAAATCATCACAAATATAACATGGTATGTCCTTGATATATACAGAATTGACATTTCATAAAAGGAAATATCATCACACTTCTATTCCTCCACAAGAATCCTTATAAAATAGTTTTAATTCCTATCAGTTCAAGAAACATGTAGACATGAATCATTTCTCCTTTCAGTTTCATTTTAGGCTCTCTTTGTTAGGAATTCATTTGAAATTATATTATGTACATCTTTTGATTTCCCTTTTCATTGGTTTATCCTATCTCCAGCCTTATATGTTTTAGTATCACCTCAAATTCCACAACTTCACATGTATGTTGATATTTGATAATTTAAAACTTTTTATACTCCCTTGAAACCATGTTTATCTCTCTATAGAAGATCAACATACGAGAATACTACAAACTATGTTTTATTATTTTTTAATTTTGAACATTATTGACTTTCAAGTTTAAAACTATGATTAACAAATTCTTCTTCAAGACCCTCAATAGTGTTGGACTTCTCCACTAGTCAAGATGTAAGGTGATTGACAACCTTTGCAAGTTCTTCAATGATGAAATTCTATTCCACAACATTCTATGTGCTTTCATTGGTTGTGTAATATTCCTTCACTAATTCTTCCAATCATTCAATTTCAACACCAAGATAATCAATATATTTTTATAAATTTTCCAAAATTTCGCCCCACTTTGTTTAACCTTTACATTTGTTCTCAAGCTTACCAATATTATCCTTAAGTTAAAACTTGAGATCAAAATCTGCAATTAAATAATTATCTCAAGATTCATTTTTTGATTGTTCTAAAATTTTAACTATATCCATCATAGAATATTGGGTTCCATATTTAAATAATGGTTCTTTTTCCTCAAAAAATCTATTTTCATCACAATCATATTTATAAAAAATGAAATTTCACTGTAATTTCATTCTAGATTTGAAGTCTCTATTTGGAAAATTCATTTTCTGATGATTTTACGAGATTGTAGCTTAATGTTTTCCATTATCAAACTTCCCTATGAAATGAGAGGAAGTGTTCCAGACTCTACCGTAATGAACAAAATGCCAAGGGTTTCTTAACATAAAATCTCACTTTTCCTATCTTGAATTTCATGATAAAGGGTGAAATAATTTTTCCTTAATCATTAGAATTATTAACATAGTCTCTTAAATTCTCTCATTTTTCATTGAATTTTAATTTTATCTCTTTTCTACCATGATTTTTTGCATCCTTTGGTTTGACTCTCATTTCATATGCATCCAAAATGATCAACAGATCATCCAAAGAATGTTTTGAATGATCTCTTTCCTCAAGGGCTGACACTATTTAATTGTAAAGTGGTAGAATTCATCTCAATATTTTAATTATAATGTAAATATCTTTTATTTCATCCCATTCCCTGAAATATTTCCTACAAATCTTAATTTTCATCATGATGCATCTTCATGCCATCAAACATGTTGTGAAAAACATGAGTTTTGACCTCCTTCAATTTTTATCTCCTTTGTATATATTTTACATAGTTTTCCATATAAGAATGGATAACGTTTCACTCATTATTTTTACATAGATTATATTATAAAGAGAAAAAGTGATGGAATGTTTCAGTTTTTCATCAACATCAAGAATTTTCTAATCAGTTTCAGCCACAGACAGTCATATCACATCCGGGACCTGAATCCTTTATGAAGTGAAAAAGTGTAAATCTATTCCAAGATAAAATAGATGATATATCATCATGTTCTATAAAATATTAATGTTACTTTCATAAGATAATGGGATTCCCCTAATATTAACTGAATTTTCCTTGATGGAAAACATGAAATAATTTAACACTGGAAAGTTGTCGCATCTAATACCACTTGAAGGATCCTGGAACACCTTGAGAGGGGAGGGGTGAACTAGGGTGTGTAATTTTTCTTCTAATGTGATGGATTGTTCCCACATTTAGAGGAACCAGTTTAATTTGTCTATTGTAAATGTGTAGTAATTTAACAATTCAAATGCAGAGAGACAAGACTACAATTTCACTTAGTTCACCACTAAGGTCTAGTCCATGGAGTGTATGATGATAGTGTGTCAGTTATACCAAAGTCCACTAATCATCCCTAGATGTGGAATAAATATTTTTAAACAAGGAAACTCTATCCTAGGATCACTACCTTTCCATGATTTTAGGGATAACACATTGTGTTCCTCAAAACACTTCCATCTACTCCCCTAGCTCATTTCCTTGGTTGAAGATTCACTCATATTAGTGACTTAAAGGTTGATTTAATATATTTAAATTAAATTATTTTTCCATGTCTTCTAAGAGAATATTCTTGCACCGTAGACCCAAGTTGATGCACTCTGGAAGATTTGTTCAGATAAAAACTAATGTTCAAAACTTTCTTTTGCAAAACTCCTTCATGAAGCTCATCCCTTCATTAATCAAACTGCCATCATGGAACTAAATTCCATCATGAATATCACTAAGACAATAAATAACACTACATCATCATGATGCACCATTTAAATAGAATCATTTTTATAATTCAAGTATAATGTAGTCTTTTTGTGATGCTGAAGCTCGCGTGGAATGTCAGATTCACGGAGCACACTTGGCTTCAAGGAATCAGAGAGATTAAAGATTTTACATTGAAAATTTTGTATCAATGATATTTGGGTAGCCTCATATTTATAGGATCAACCATTCATGATGTACTAGTGCCTCTTAAAATATTGTTTGGATCTTTCAATACATCTTTTCATATCTCATTCTGTCATGATCCTCTACTGATATCTGACATTGCCATTAATATTTTTCTTAAACCATCACACACTCATGATTATCCAATTATTTTAATAATGGAGAACACTATCTTCATTTTAAATGCTAAAACTCTTGTAATCACAGAGAACACCATCACCATAGGTGATGCTAGCCATAATCACGAAGCATTCAATCAGAAACATTGCGCATTCATAAAACACCCTTCAAAAATACCATTCCTCATGAAACTCATGCCTTTTCCTTATTTTTTATAAGGCCTTCAAGTATTTTCCCTTTTTATGATTCCATACATCCTCCAAATTTGTGACCCCCAAAATTTGGAAAACATTAGGAAATGAGCCCACATACAATACTATTGTCAGCTTGAATTGGGAGATCCCTTTCCTTGAAAAGTCCATGATCTTCCATCAGAGTATTGACAACAAACACAAACCATACACCATTTCCAATAAATAATAACATTGGTTAAAAAACTTATTCTAATAATGTGATGCAAGACCTTGTAAATTATAATAAATAATTCAAATAATATAAACAAAATCATACACATATTCATAATATACAAAATTTATAACGATGAGTAAATTAGAAAATAACGTTTATGTAATTTAAAGATTCTCATATTTAAATATGAGATAAAAATTTATGTAAAATTCATAAAATCATCTCATTAAAAAACAATATAATTTTAGTATATTCATTATGATATTTCCATAAAACATGAATATAAACTCTTTATATTCCTAATATTAACTTTTTATATTATCATTATATAAAATTTATCTTTAATATATGATATTTCTTGAAATATAGTCATACTAGAGGTCCATTTTCTATAATGATTTTTCTCATAATTTAAATATCATGTATTATTATAATTTATCTTTTAAATAAACAATCATTAAAACAATTTTGATGAGATAGAAATAATTATCCAAAAGGACCCTCAATTTGAACTATTGAAATTTTTCTTTATGAATTATTCATAGCCTTGAAAATATAAAAACTTTATATTTAGATATTTATTATTTAATTGATAAAATCTTTATAATATTATTGTTGGGATTATTAAATAAACACTTTATCTTAATCATAGTTCATTACATATAATTTTGCAAAAGTTATTTATAACATTAACATTTAGTATTTAAGGAATATTTAACAATAAATATTTCATAAATATTTATTATTTAATAAAAACCTCTTTATAATTAATTTTTTTTATTATTTATATATTATCAAATATGAATAAATCACCATTTCTTATTATTTAATTTTTTATGATAAATAACTCATTTTATAATTGAATATAAATAAAATCAAAAAAATTATTCACAAACCAGATTTTTGATTCAAAGGTGTGGTTTTCTATTATGGATATAAACTTAACATTGAACTATACGTAAAAGTTTTTGACTGACTGTCCAACTACTCACTACGATTTCTCACACATCTTAGATATTGAATATAATGATATACATCATATCCTATTTACAATACAATGCACTAATATTTGAAAAAGGATGAGGAACTTGTATTCTACAATGGGAGGGAGTCAACCACCAAGGAATTAAAAAACCAAAGTACATATGCTATATTTAACCCTGTAAAATCCCATATCATAAGGTATGATTATACTATTTCATTTGATATTTCATATCATATAATCATCCACAGAAAAAAATCTGTTCATTTTTTATGACTTCTATTAAAAAAATATAATACAATTAAGAATTAATTCATTCAATGAATGATTCCATAAATCTAAATCTATAGGATGATATCATACCATAGATATGTTTAATATGGTATTGAATCACTTTTTTATGTTGTAGAAGAAAATAAAAACCAATCACAAGATCACCCATAGAATTATATATGAAAAAATGAAATATTGAAAAGATGAATTTCGATGAAAACATAACATTTACTATATAAGCAACAAGAGTACCTTATAAAACCTTTAGTGATGATCCTTGATAGCTCAATAATTTACTCATTCATTACAATACAAGAGTAATATGAAATACCAATTTATGCATATCATGCATTAATGAAAAAATCTACAACTTTCATCTCATGTAACACATTCTAAAATGATAACTATTTTTTAAGAATAAATCAAACATTAACTCTAATTGTCAAAATTCCTTATGAGTATCGTAGCTAAATCTAAAACAATTATATCATATGATCCCTATAAATGGGAGTGTTATACTTCATACGATACCCAATCATAGGTTACAATCACTTTAGTATTCATGAAGGCAGTGGCATGAAATCATATTATATAGAATACCTTATGAATCCTATTGTTATATGATATGTCACTATAGTCATTGGAATAGTTTCTCAAACAATGTAATATGACATCATTTAATCATATAGTATTATTTATTTATAAGAATCACATGCATGATGGGATAAATCTATAACTTCACAATTTCAACTATCATTAAATATTATAACCCTATTTATAACCTAGTTAAATTGATTTTAGGGGGTTAAGGGAATACATCTCACTCCAATATAGGAGTAAGAAAACCATGTAATATTAATGGAAATAACGAAGGAAGAATTATGTAATCCACTAACTAAGAGATTCCATGAGTAATTTATGTAAAACCCACATAAAATCACGATAAAGGGGATAAAGAGATGGGATCAACCTATGAGGGACTTAGGAGTTCGAATATGTAGAGAGGATAGGTTAAGAGAAATTAAAACAATCATTACTGGTGTTATAAAATTACATTTTAATGAACATGTGTTGTCCACATGTATTTTTTTCAAAATATGTCAAACTATGTGCCAAAAAAGCATATGGAACTGTACACATGGAGAAACTGCATGGTTTGGATGCATAGTTTGGAGAACTATTTTCCAAACAAGAATTCACCACTCAAATGTGTTATAGATTATATATGATAGATGTACATGGTGATCACTAACCATGTGAAAACTATGTGACGTGAACAACTACAATATTTTCAAAATCCAAATGAAAAATCAGAATTAGAAATGAAAAAGTAAATATCAAATAAATAAAAAATAAACTCATACAAAAAACTAACACTATGGTTATTAAAATTATTTAAACTATATTTCTTATTGTGACTAAAAATTCAACTCAGAGATAAATGATCAATAATGAGATGAGGTCATTGCTCCATAATAATGGCATCATTCTCCCAAATCTCATGTGAATCACTCTCATGAGACCATAATAATTGAACCAATGGTATAAATTAGAAACATAACATTTTATCAGAAGATTAAAAATCAATATTGGTCACTTAGCCACTAATTCTTCTGGCTCCATCTCTATCTATTCCAAATTAAATTTATGGTAGATATAAGGATTATATTTCTTTAATAAATAATCATAGAATACAATACCGATCAATGTAAACTAATGAAAAAAAACAAACTAATTGGTGACCTTCTTGATCCATTACATTATTTAAAAGGGTACAACATACATCGAGCTATGATTTTCCTAATTCCTAAGACATTGGTGAACCAATCTAGGTGAATATTTAAAAAATGATAGATTCCAACTCAAAATTTAAAAGGATATAGATGATGATCAATATAATATTTATGGAATCATAATTCCATCACCAGTAACTATTGAATAATTTAAATCTTAACCATTTTTTCCTACATAATTCTTGGTCCAACCAAGGATGTCTAACCAACCTCAATCCAACAATGGTTAGACCTACATGGATGACCATACAAATCCATTAAAGGATCCATCATGATATAATAACGGTAGCAATTATTCTAATTGAATTATACTTGTTCCAGATGGGTATCAAATGAGCCACTGAAATTTTAAATGAAAACATGATGTATGACCTATAGAATCTAGTTTTCCCACCATGTATTTCCATCCATTTTTCATCAATAAGTTGTTTTAGGATTTACCTAAGATCCCAATGCCATTTTATGAACCGTTAACATTTAGGAGGTTAATTAGGGATCTTTATCAAATATGATAACATATGGAACCCGTTTTATCTCATGATTTCATGAACATGAAACTTCCCAACATTCTCTACCTTTTGGTATCCATTATTAGCTTAAAATGAGCTGATTTCACCATCCTATCAACCACAACCTAGATATCATTATTCCACCAAGGGATATGACGTCACCTAATGATGAATTTTATGGATTTTTCATTCTATTTCATGGTGGGTATAGAATGATGCAGAAGTAAAAAAGTATTGATTTTGATAATGAACATTAACGTACTAATTGTTATAGCATCTAAATACTAATTTCCCTATGTCAAGTTTCATTCTAGGCTATCGATATTAAACCTCATGTAAAATAAGTTTTAATAGATCCCAGATGAACTTCCAATTAATAGTGATGGTAGTCATTCGTTATTTATTTCTTCATAGACAAGATAACAACATAATTACTTTTGAAATAGATAATTCCCTCAATGGAAAAAGACCACTCACTGGTGGTTCCCCCTTTATTTAGGGTAGTCCTAATTTTTTTAACTCCTTATCCTCTAGATTAAAAAATTAATATGCTCATTAAGAGACTGTTTCAATTGAATATTAAACAGAAACACATTCTCTTTATCAAAATTCACTTCCATGTGAATATAATAAAAAAGGACCGCTAGGTTCCATTCATCACTAGATTATTTCAAGGCTTGTGATGAATACATCCAAATATGATCATCAATTACATCATTTATCTTTCCTATTATATTAGTGAGATCATAATCAAATTCATATAGGTATTCTACACATTTCCTATACCTAAATGTAAATATTTATAATAATATATATAACTCAAACATATATGATCTGAATAAACCATGAATTGTTCCATAAAAAGAGTGAACATAAAACATTTGAAATCATGAATAACAATTTTTACCACAAGAACATGGGTTTGGTAATTATTTTTACATGACCAAAGTTGATGGACACTATTCACCACCACATTATCTACCATAATAAGAATGAGTCCAAAACACATACCCAATGCCTCATAATACATGACATAACCATGACTGGCCATATTTAGAATCAAGAAAATGCTTGAGGTCAAATACTACTTCCACTCATCAAATGATTATTGACATTTCAAGACCCATATTAACATTACTCCTTTCTAAGTGAGAGAAGTTAAGGGAGATGAAATATTAATGCAGTCCTAAATGAATCGTTAGTAATAGATCACTATACCTAAAGAATAAATATATATTGAATAATGATTTTGGTTCTTACCATTAAATATTAGCTTAATCCTTCTTAATATCAATTGAAATTCCATGTTTTGACCCCATATGTTCCGTGATATTTACTTCTGGTATCTAAAAGCCACACTTTGACAACTTTTCCGAAAGGCGGTGATTGAGGAGAGTTCCCAAAATAATCCTCAAATGATGCCCATATTACTCTTAAATTTTGGAATAATGAATATATCATCCACAAATACCATGATATAGGAGTCAATGAATCAAATGAATATCTAGTTTAGGATTTCCAGAATACTAGTAGGAGAATTGTTTAAACAAAAAAGGAATTACATGGTATTCATAATGACCATATCTATGTCTAAAAGTGATCTTGGGGATATTAGAATCCATCACCCTGATTTGGTAAAACATTGAATGAAGGCTTATTATTTAGAACCACCATAACCCTTTTGACTTATCAAAGAGTATATCAATGTGAGACAAGGGGTAATTATTATTGATGGTCTCCCAATTTAATTTTTTTAATGAATCCAAAATAAAGGTGTCCCGTTTTATTTATTTTTAAATAGAATAGATAAACCCATAAAAATATAGTAGAATGAATGAATCCTTTAGCTTATAAGTCATCCAATTAGACCTTTATGAATTTTAATTCAACTGGATCCATATGATACAAAGTAAATGAGATCTACTATGCCTTGAGAACAAGATTAATAGAAATTTGACTTTCTTATTATGAGGTAACACCAATACATCATATATTTTTTTAAAACTCCCTAACTACAAGTGGAAGTCTAATCTTGAAGTTTCCTTCATCGAACACTTTTAAAATAAATTACATCTATCCTATATATATTCCATCCTTAGGAAGAGGATATACGATTTGACTAGACCACATATCCCTTTATCCTTGAAACAAATGATATCTCCCATAAGGGGTAGTAAAGGTAACCCTATGATGATAGTTATCAATAAATAATTTGAAGGTAGTCATCCAATCAATTCCAATAATCATGTTAAAGAGATCTATCTTGAGAATGACTAAGTCCCATGACATATTCACCATTGATATAGAGACAATTCAAGATGGTCATCTGGCACCATACACCTTTTTCTTCCATGGTGGATTATATATTTACATAAAATAAAGACTAATAAGAAATAGAAGATTCATGATATCCATGATACTAGTTGATATAAATTAATTAGTGGAAAATATATAAAAAAAGTTGTAGTAATATATGTAGAAATAAGAATGGCATCTCACACCATTGTTAGTTTTACAATATATTCCATAGGTTATTTCTCCATACTATGAAACTAAATCACTTATGAATGGTTCTGAGGCCTACCACAATGTAGTGTTTTAATCATTGACTAGATATACCCATAATATGAAGCCATCATACCTCTATTCCCATGAGAACGATGCCTCACCACCATTGAGGCATCAAATTGAACTATAGATCCCATTGGAGTTGAAGGGACCACATCACTTCAAGGATATGGGTTGGATCATTTTGTTATAGATGTTAAAACCAACCATATGTTTGAAAATACATAGGGGTTTCTTGGTATGAATATCTCTCATTCTCAATATTTCTATATTGAAAGAAAATAATAAGTCTACTACCTTTGGTGGTCAATGATAATGGCATGGATGGGTGTCAGGATCCACTACCACTTCCCCTTCCATGTTTAATTTATTTCATAATCTTTTACTTAAGTCTACCACCATGACCACTAGTCATGGAATGATCATCAATCATCCCTGAAGTCCCTCATTATTCTGTCTCTACTATCATGTCTCATTCCACCATGTTCCCATAAGTGAGGGGTTTCAATATAAATATTTGGGATTAAATGTTAGTTCAAAGTCTAATTTCAAACCATTAGAAATTAAACACATCATTTGAAACCAAATGGAAAAAAAATGATCTCATCACACTACTTTTCATACTAAGGAACCATATGGTTTCCATATTAGAGGCATAAATAATCTTAGAACAATTACAAAGTCATTGTGTTAGGGTATAATTTCTATTTAAAGAAAACCTTAAAGTTCTTTCACTTCATAATCTCATACTTATTATCATGAAAAATTTACTCCCACCATTTTTGGATAGGTTATTCAGTAATAAATATGGGATATTTAAACCTAATAGTTTCCTTAATTGCAAGTATTTCTAATATTATTGTAATATTCTCTATCCATTACTTCACCCCCTATCTATTGTTGCTTCCCTGAAAGGATGAAGGCTTGGGATAATGAACCTCACAAGCATAGCACATATCGACATAGACCTGAACCTACTTCCTTTTCCTGAGGGAGACCAAGGATCATCCATTGATCAATGTACTGAATGGTTCTCACTACCATCTCAATAATATTATGATCTAAAGGAGGATTAGCTCAAGAAAGTAATCTGTAGCTCCCTCCAGAGGGTTCATTTAGGGTCTTTGAGGAGGCATATTACTACATGAAATAAAATAATTAATAATATACTATTTGAAAAGGTAAATAACCTATATTAAAACAACCCAAATCCATTAAATAATAAAAATAATAAAAATAATTCATTTAATAGGTAAAAACAAATAAATCGTCAAATTTATACTATGCATGATTTGGTCACAATGTTTACCAAACCTCATGGGTCACACTAGAGTAAGATAAGTAGACACTTTTTCCACATTATTTTATAAACTACTCACGATGCAAGTAGTTCACACCAGAACTCATCCAGTTGGGTTGCATGGTTTCACTACATGGTCTATAGGCTATGGTCATTATCCACACACTAAAGAAAGGACCAACTACTGTCTATTAAACACAAAAAAGGTGACTTGTACAAATAGAAACATAGTGAGAAGATAATATATTTGTTGGAATAAATCAATAATTCAATCACATATTAATGTTTTTTAGTTTATATTTTATTTACCAATAGTTGGTTTACAAAAAAATGAATCCATTATTGTTAATTATCATTAATAATAAATATTTTACCATTGTAAAAACATATTACAAATAAACTATTCAATAATTAATATTATTTTTGAAAATTGAATATATTTAATAAAAATATAATAACAACACATTTTTTCCAATAATAAACATTTTTATATATTAAATTAATTTTATAATACTTATAAGTTTTTAGATAAAAAATTATATATATGTATATATATTTCAAAATATATAAAAATTTTTATTATTGAGAACTCCCATTTGATATTCTGAATTTCCACCTCAATTGAAAAAACTATTTTTAATTAAATATTACTATATTCCATCAACATAAATGCATCATCATTTTCAAATGAAACCTCTATTAAAGCTTTAATTACCACATAATGATCTTCTTTCACCACAATCGAGCACCCGGGGTCTTAAACTAGAGAACGTTGACAACACCAATGAGATACCAAAACCAAAAATAGAGCTTGAGGATGAAAAATACAATACTTTTTTGAGAATGAGATAAATAAGGATGAATCATTTATAAATAAATCATCATAGTGTAAAAATAGTGTATATTTATGTCATTTAAGAATGATAGGTTCCAATAAAATCCAATAAAGGAAATACACTAGTTGAGGGATGTAGTTCGAGCCATGGAATGATCGGGACACAAAGAGTCCCCCTAGGGATATTTGGTTCCACCTGAGGAAAAATAATGAACAAGCAAGGAAACCCCCCTACACTCTTAATACAAAACTAATATAGGGTACTCTACACAAGAACTAGAACTGGGGATGAGAATCATGGAAGATGCGCATGATGACTAGATCTGGAGACAATGAAATTCCAGGGGAGAAACACTGGTTGCTGAAGTATGAATGATAGTTTACTGATGTTTATCATGAGAAAAAAATATGAATATAGTTATCACCTTTTAGTTCAAAAATAACTGTTGTATATGTTTTTTTAATAGATTAACATTTTTAATTCTTTTATTTGAGTTTATGTTTTATACATTTATTGTGTTGTTTTGTGTCAATTATTGTGAAGAATTGTAACCTTGGGAATATACCTCTATATAAATGGGACATACATTAGATTTTGATAATAATATATGTGTTATTTCTTCTAATTAATGTTTTATTACTTAACAACATGAGAAAATTTAAATGAAAATTATGTTTTATAGAGTATTCAATACGCAACACCATGCTTAAACTACCCGCAAAATATATAACTATTGTATGGTAGATGATAAATTGGATGGTTTTAATGGTTTAAATTATTTAGGATATATATATAAATTTCTAACTCAAAATAATGCATTGATAAATTCATTATACTTAATTGATTAATTTTAATTAAAGTCGTTTTATTTTTTAAAAATATTTATTCCTCAAAAATGATTATTAATGTTTTTTCATGAGAAAATATTATAATAAATTTGTGGAAGTGTTTTAAAATTTATTTTATAAAATTAAATTATTTTTTTAAATAATTATATCAAAATTAACATTGGCTGGAATTTGAGGTTTTTTTTGGAAAATATTGATTTTTTAGGGAATATTGAAAAACACCGATTTTGTAAAAATATCTTTTCATTACTATAAATTATTTAATTTAAAAGTTAAATTATTTATTGAATTTGACTTAATGTAATATAATAATTATATATTTATACTTAATCCACTTATTTCATTTGAAATATAATTATATTATATTTATGTATAAGTTTATTTTTGGACTTAAAATAGGTTTTTCTGAAAACTATTTTAAAGTACATAATGTTATTACATTGTAATTAATTAAAAAAACCTCTAATGAGTAATTATTTAAATATAATTTATATATTATTTGTCAATAAATGTTAATTTATTTTCATATAATTATTATTACCTGTCAAATAGTTAATATAAGTTCATAATTTTCATGAAATATACCCTTACTGAAATCCTTTTTTTTTCTTTACGCCAACAGGTTTAATTTTAAATTAAAAATTTAAACATCAATGAATTGAATTTGGTAAAATGGATTTAATTTTGGGAATCATAATAATTTAAATTATCTAATAATTTGAACTAATTGTTTGACCATAATGAATAGTTAAAAAATGTACAAATTAATCACCACCTTTAGGGTGAAAATAGAATTACCGGGGGTTAAACTAAACATATAAGGGTATTTTTTCCAATTAAACTTCTAAAACTCAAATTTTATTTAAATATTTAAATAATATCCTTATATTTTTCAAATATTTTGTATTTTTGAATATTTATTTGGGGTAATTACATTATCATTCTTGATTCTTTTGTGAAATATCTAAGTAGTTTTCAAGTGGGTCCTTTTCCCCACTTATAAAGGCCCCCAACTCTCCTCTATAAGAAACTCCTTTGAAGACATTTATATTAGAAATTAAATATTAAAATTACATCCTAAAATCCATGCACGTGGCCTAGATCCCCTGTATTTCTCATAAATCCATCCTAGGAATCCATTTGGTGCTTACCTAAGGAAGTTCTATGAAGAAGAGGTAAAAACCATAATGTTCATTTTTATTTCATTTATTCATTGACCACCTTGAAAAAATATTAAAATAATATTATATTCTATAAAATATCTAAATTATAATAATATGTTTTAATTTGTATGTAAAAACCTAAATAAATATTACATTCCATCAAATGGAATCTGAAATTTCCATTCATGTGTATGTCATAATTCCCCCTTGCGAACTGATGTCATTCATTTTCCATCACTACCGCTCATGGAATAATGTATGGATGGATTAAAAGTATATATAATATAATATTAACATATTTTTAATTATATAATTATAAAATCCCAAATAAAATTTTATCTTCCTATTCCACAAGGGATACGACAGTGTCGCTCAAATATACGGTAGACTACTGCATCATGAAGCAATGTGATTCATTTTTCACCAATTTTTTATATAGAATGTAATGAGGATAAATTTAATAACTATATGTGATTTATATGACATAGTTTTTATATTAATAAAAAATTTATCATTCTACAAATATAATATATTATATATTTTGTAACATTTCCATTCATTTAATAACGATAACATTGTTCGTGCATACGTGTGGACTATCGTCTCCATGAAGTGATGTGAATCATTTTTATTACCGCATTACATAGATGATAAATATAAGTTTATATAATTATATAATATGGTATTTGTGATATTATTATAATTCCTAAGAGATAAATAATTATATACTATATTTCCTTAAAGATCATTGAAAAATTGAAATATTACTCATGCATATGTACAACCTACCATCTCCATGATTGTAACATAGTTAATTTTTCAAAATAATATTCCACAATTCATTTTAAGAGTATATTTTATTTATTAATAGTATATATATTTCATCATTTTTACTCTTCATATATTAAAAAAATAACCTCTTTGACCATGTTCAACACATGAATTCTATTTTTAAATAATAAATTGAACATCCTAAAAACACCTAACATGGACTTAATTTATTAATTATTTAAATTTGTTATTAAAAACAAATGAAATAAATTATCTAATTATAACATCTTTAACATATAAATAGTTCTTAATATATCAAATAATTTATATAATCTTATTATATAGAAGATAAATGAAATGAATGAAAAGTCTTGACTAAAGGTAATTGTTTATCATCCCATTTTTGTTCCTATGAGACATATGAAATGTTTACAACATAAATATTTTTTGGTATATAATGAGACTTGTATATTTAATATCATGAATAATTTATTAATCAATGTATTTTAAGTTTGGATTTGAATTATTTCATCCAAGGGGATTTGATTTTAGAGTCACAAAGTTGTAATGGGTATCTTAACAGAATTTCCTTTCATTGAGTTATAAATTTTTTTCATTGACATTATTATTCTATGATTTTTTGTGAATTTATATATAAATTATTTTATTCAGTTTTTATTTTTTTTAATATTTAAAATTGTTACACAGAATATCTCAATTAATTAACTCCCAATTCAATGTTACGATCTTTTTATCTGTTAATCAGCCTAATTGTTTTTCTTTGGGACATTTGTTAATGATATGAAGAGATAGTATTTTATGAGTTGTATGTACTGATATTTTGAAATTTTATGTAATTAAAATCCAATCTTCATGATATTTAATGTTTAATTTGATGTTGTTATTTAATTGGGAGTATGATTGATGAGTTATCAAAGTGTGAAAGGCTTTATGTTACAATATAATTTCTTCTCATAATTTCTTATATTGGGGGTTATTTTAGAGGAAATAATATGATATAATTTTATTGAACCAAATATATTTTCTTCCGCAATAGTTATTAATTTTTTTACATATTTAAATTCCATTTCATTTCTTATTTATTGAATAAACATCTAGAATTTTATTTACAAATGATAATGATCTTGTATATTTCTTTAGAATGAGAATCTTTCTCTTCCCTACCCATGGTTTATAAAATCTTTTAATTTTTTTATTTATAATTGTAAATTATTTTTAAAGATATTTTCCATGAACTTTTTTTGAAATGTTCTAAAATGTAAATTTAGAATTTTTTTTCAAATGATTAACATGGGACTCCTTTTGCAAAATTATTGAAAAAAATGTTTGGTTTTAACATTTATGGGGTGAATAAATTTCCCACAGTCATATCCATTATTTTAATTAAATTTTTTGTTTAATATTTCCTTGGATGTATTCTAATAAAATTATTTTCACTATAATTTTTCAATTATTACTTTTTAAAAATTATTTTCAAGATTAAAATTTTAATTTCCTCAAAAATATTTTGAATAACTTTTTAATGGTACTTCCATTCATCAATGATAAAAACAAATTATGTTACTTAGTCTCAACTGGGTATATTTTTTATTGATACCATATACATTATTTATTATTATGGATTAATATTTATTAAAATATAATTGCATTAAACCTATTTCTTTTCCATGGGATAATCATATTTCCAATACACTATTATAGAACCAAATTCTTTTACATGGGTTAATCATGTTTCAAGAGTGTGTCATGGATACCATTTGTTTTCCATGGGTTAATCATGTCATGAAAGGAATAATTATTGTTTCTTTGAGTTATAATTATTAAATGAAATTTCTATGTACTTTTTATATGGGTCTTAGAAAATACAAAATGATGGGTGTGCCCTGATAGCACTGGGTGTGCCCTATATAACTTATATGATTGCTACACCAATATGATAGTATAAATAATTGGGTAATTTTCCTCGTATTTTGAGGAAAATGAGGGGGTTTTCACATGATTTATCTTATAGATTTAACTAGGATCCATTTACTTATAGCACATGTTTATAATCGGATATTAATATAATCTTCCAAGACAACAACAGGTTTTATTTATTCTTTCTACGTGTTTTAATTATTTCCTTGATATAATTTGAAATCACATTGCTCATGATTATTGATATTGATGACTCTTTCCATTGTTGAAGAATTATTCTATGTTTTCATGTTTGATGATCAAGGTAATCCTGGGTATGAATTCTCTAATGTTATACTCATGAAAATTGAATATGTTATCGTACCCTTATTCTAATATTACTCTCACTCATGAAATTCAATTATTAATGCTTATTTTTAACAACACTGAGAATTTGAGATAACCCTTATTTTGTTTCCACTTCCCCGGTTTATTAATAATATTGTTATGTAAATTAATTCAAGAAGGGTTACATATGGATGATATTGATGACCTATTAAAGAATTTGAAAAGATACATATATTGGGAGATATTTTTTTATCTTTGTTAACAAGTTGTTTATGAATCCAAGTAGTTTATAATTTGTAATAATTCTCTAAAATCTAATCCTAAAAGGTACATGGGTATATAAGTGTTCCTAAATTCCATTTTTTAGTGTAATTGTTATATTGAAAAAATCATTTCAAATATATTGATATCAAGTATAAAATGTAATGTGTATGATTATATCACCAAATCTAGGATTGCGGGTTCAAGGCCATTATAGTTTGTATCAGATTAGGGATAAGGTATCATTGGAGATTATTTGGACTCTTTCATGTGATATTATCAAAATATTTAAGTTCACTGTCATTGTTATATAAAATTGAGGTAGATCATATGTTCATAGTCTGAGACACCCCTTTTGTGGTTTTATGTAATGAGATCATTAAGCGATTAATGAAATTTTAAGAGATGTTTTATAGTGTATATGTATATGAGATGATTTTGTTAAACGTGAAGTATGAGTTTAAATTTCTTGAAAAACATTACTATGTAACGACAACATTTTTCATTTATATGTTCATTTATATTTAAATTATTATGAGGAAACATGTTTCATCATATATATGACTATTATATTGAAAAGTGATTTGGTGACTAAGTGATTAGTTTTATTTTATAAGAAGATCACTATATTTTAGGTATTGTAAGATAAAAGGTAGGTCATTAAAATTGAGGTCAAAAAACTCTTTAATGATGAGTTTTTTAGTTTATTTAGATTTTTTGGGTTATATGGTCATTTAAATATATAATTTTTTAGTTTTAACTTTGGGTATAACTATTGAATTTTGGAGATTAATTTATTATTTCATTATATGAAGGATTAATCATTTTTGGAATTATCTTACAATGTGGTAAACGTTTTGGTTTTGGTTAATGATTAAAGGTAGGTGGAGTATAAGGACTATTATTTTTGTGTTTTTTCATTTAAAATTAGATTTTATTGCATCAGGTATGAAAATAATCTTCATGAATACTCCTTGTTTATAGAGAATGATGGGTTTTTTTGTGGAAGTTGATAAACCTATTATATTATACTCATCATGTAATTATATTTAATTATTATCTAATTCTATATATTAAATCAGTTACTCAACTCTAGAAAAATCAACTTGATTTTTTCCCTATTAAAATAACTTTTTATGATATGAATGACCATTTCATATCTATTTGGGAATAGTTTTTTGTTTTTTTACTTTCTCCAGACCATTCACATTATTGTGATCAAGGATATCTATAAATCTACATAATTATTTTATAATTTTTTCTTTATTACATGTCTAAATCTTCACATCCCAATAATTTGATCCTATATGGAAACCCAATATGTGTTATTCTAGATGACCTTCATACATACCTTTTTCTCCTATCAAGATGATGTTTTGTTAACCCTTTTTATGATGTGGGTTTCCAAAAAATTTATTATCAAATGTATGACCCTTTATTACCATGATAAAGTTAAAATTAGAAGGGAAATATTTATTATATGGGGAGAATTTAAAAACATGAGATTTTAGAAAATAATACGCTGTTTGATAACATATTAAACACACAACACCGATCTTAAAAAACCTGTGAAATATATAAATTTTAAAACCTATCTGTTAAATTTCTGGGGATGACTATTACTAACCACATTATGATATATACGTACATATATATATATATATATATTTGTGAGTGTAAATTTCCTACACAACACATGTTATTGGTAAATTCTAAATAATTAATTAAATATTTTTTACAAAATCTGTTTTATTCTAAAAAAATGTGTTTTCTTCAAAAATTATTTCTATTAATTTTCATGAAATTAGTATAATTATTTTGTGGGAATTTTAGAAAATATATTTATAAAATTAAATTAAACATTGAAATTATCATATAAAATATCTTAGGGTGACATATTATCATTTTTCATAAAATATTGATTATTCAATGAATTGATAAAAATACCAATTTTTGTAAAACTATCATTTATTTTCAACTAATTAAGTTATTTAAAAGAACCATTACTTCTTTAATCTGATTTAAATTAAAATAAATATTAATTAGATATTTAAAATTTAATTAATTGAATTGGAAAAATCTTTATATTGGACTTTAGTATAAGATTAATTTTGGGTAAAAATGGGTTTTTTCTGAAACTTTTAAAAGTACATAATGCTTCTCCTTTTTAATTAATTAAAATAAACAATATTTATTAAACATATAACAAAATTTATATATTATATATCAAAAAATAATAAATTAGATTCATAAAACTATTATTACTTTTAATAGAGTTTATATAAAATCATTTTTTATGAAAAATAAACTTCTTGAAAACTGCCTTTTTCATCACATCTATGGGTTTAATTTTAAATTAAAATATTCCAAATTTATGAATTAAAATTAATAAAATTGATTCCATATTCTTATTCATCATAATTTATATTATATAATACTTTCAAAATATTTTTGACCATAATGAATAATTAAAATAGTAAAAATTAATTATCACATATAAGATGAAATAATATATATTAGGGGTGTACACTAAAGAGATATGGGTAATTTTTCCAATTAAAAAATTTAAATACTATATATATATATAAATAATATCCATAAAAAGTGATAATATTTTAGATTTTATAATCATATTTCTTGGTAACGAATTTATCATTTTGGATTATTTTGGGAGACTTCTAAGTATATTTCAAGTGGGTTCATTTCCCAACTAATAAAAGGCCAACTCATCTCCTCTCCAAATCACACATTATAATAAATTTTTATCATAAAATATCTAACCAAATAAATTCCTAACATCCCTACCAATAACCTTGATCCCATGGGGTCTTGAGAAATACATCCTTGGAACCATTTTTGGGGCATACTTAAGGATTCTTTTCGAAGAAGAGGTAAAATCCATAATGTGCATTATTTATTTTATTTCTTAATAAAAACAATTCAAAAATAATTCAATTATTATTATAAGATAAAAAAATTATCTCCCACCTATTAATATCATATTATTTTAATGTAATAACCAAAATATATCACCGCTTCCATCAAATGGTATTGGAATTCATTATTTGTGTGTACGATGGACTGCCACCTTGGGAACTAATGTCATTCATTTTCCATCATCATCTCTTTTGGATTGATGTAATGATATATTAAAATTATATGTTAGATAATTGTAACATCTTTATACTTATATAATTATGATATCACATATACCTCTTCTTTATATTTCATTCCATGGGGGATATGATATCATCACTTATGAGTATGACAGACTACCGCCTAGCGAAGTGATCTAATGTGTTTTTCACTAATTGTTTTCATTGAATGTAATAAGATAATGTAAAAAAGTATATGTGACATTTGTTTAATCCTTATGATATTAATTACTTATATATAAATTTTAATAGATAATATATCATATATGTTCTTACATTTTCTTTTGTTGAAAGATGATCATTTTATTTTTTGCATACATGTAGTCTACCGTCTCCACGAAGCGATGTGAATCATTTTTCATTAACATATTACAAGGATAATATATATGTATATTTAATGAAATAATATATTATTTATGATATGATTATAATTTTTTAAAGATAAAATATTACTTACTTCTCTCCATAATGTCTATTGAAAAAAGGAAGTGTTACTCATGCATACATACAACCTACCATCTCCATAATTATAGATTTGGTCATTTTTCCTTAGAATATTTCATGATCTGTTTTAAAATATTAATTTATGTTGAAATATTATAAATATTTCATGATTATTATTCTCAAAATATTAAAACAATGGCCTATTTGACCATGATAAACACATGGAATCTATTTTGAAATAATGAACCGAATGTTCTGAAAACAACTAATGTCCACATAACAAATTATGTAATTTAAATATTTAAATAAAAATAAAAAATTAAATTATAATTTAATTAATCTTAACATTTTTATTAAAAATTAATCAAATTGATATGATCTTACTACATATGAGTTAAAAGAAATGCATAGGGAGTCCAGACTTGAGGTAAGGTCCTCTCGAATCAATTTTATTTCATTGAGACATATTCCATGTTCTGCAGATATTTTTTATTGAGTAGTGTATATTCTAACCCTTGTATTATTAATATCACAAATTATTTTTTTCATAAATTTATTTTATGATTCTAGTTTAATTATTTAGTCCAAGGGGTTTTGATTTGAATATTACCACGTGGGAAATGGTTTATTAGTACAATTTCATTTCATTAGGTTATAAATCTTATTAATTGATTTTCTTATGCTATTATTATGTGTGAATTGATATATAAATTATATTATTATTTATTTTCACTTGTTTTGTGTGTATTAGAATCTGTTTCACATAATATCGAATTTGATTAACTCTCAGTCTTCTGACATGATCTTTGTAACAGTTAATCATCCCAAATTCATTTCATTGTGATATATATTTACAATATTCACCTATATACTTTTAGGAGGTTTATATACTACCATTTTGAAATTTAATATGATGAATCTACTTATGTTAAATATATTTAATGTTTCATTATATGTTATACTTTCATGGGTCTTACAATTTAATAGTTATCATAGAGGAAAGACTTTATGTTACAATCTCATTTGTTTTGGATATTGTTTTTGTTTATAGTTCTTTTAGAGGAAATAATATGATATCATTTTTTTAAACAAAATATATTTTTTATTCTCTATTATTGAATGTGGTTCAAATGTTTATATTCAATTTCATCTCTTATGGATTGAAGAAATATCAAGAATGTTGTTTGTAAGTGATATTGATATTGCATTTTTCTTTAGATCGAGAGTGGTTCTATTATTTGTTCATGTTTTATAAAATATTTTCAATTTTTTTATTTTCTGAAAATAAATTATTTATGAATATATTTTCAATTATATTATTTATTTTTTTTGAAAAAACTAAAATTCTAAATTGTCTTCCAAATAAGTAACTTTTGAATCATTTTAAAAAATGTTTTAAAACAATGTTTATATTTTACATTTATGACATGAACAAATTTTCTCCCCATCAAATCCATTATTTTCAATGAATATTACATTATATGTTACATGTTTACTTTAATGTAATAGGATGTTAAAATATTTTTTGAATTTTAATATTTTAAAATTGATTTTCAAAAAGAAAAGTTTATTTTCCTCAAAAATATTTTTAAGGAAATTTTATCAGTATTTACATTCATAAATGAAAACAACCCTTGATGTTACTTATAACCCATTAGGGATATTTTTTTTGTGATACATTATTCCTTAATTAAATGGATATATTAATATTATTTCAAGGATATTTTCATGGAACTATTTTCTTTTCCATGGGTTGATCATGTTTCATAGATATTTTTATTGAACCCACTTTTTTATTTGGGTTAATAATGTTTCAACATTTTTTTATGGACTTAATTTCCTTACTATGTTTTAACCATGTAATGGAAAAAATTATGATTGTTTTGATTTACATTTATAATGGAATGAAATGAATTTGTACATTATATATAGTTCTTGGACATTGTATATTGATGGGTGCAGCCTGATAGCGTAGGCTGAGACTAATATGGCTTATAGGATGGGTGCACAAAGATAGTACTCAAATGCATTAGGTACCATTCCTTGTATTCAAGGGATTGAATGAGACAGTTCCCTGAGGTTTTCTACTATGGATTTATTTTTAATTTTGTTATTTATGACATGGGTTTAAAATGGGTTTTGAAGATAATGTCCCAATATCTTAAAACATTTCATTTAAGATTGTTATGTATTTTAATGATTTCCTTGATTAATTTTTAAATAACATAGATCATAATTATTTATTTTTGGGACTCTTTACTTTGTCAAAACCTTATTCTAGATTTTCATGCTTGATGATACATGTATTTATGGGTATGAGTTTTCTTATTTTATGGTCATTCTTTTTTATTATGTTATCATAAAATTATTATCATCTTATTATCACTGATGATATTAAATATTTTAATACTTGTATTTAAATATACTATGAAATTTAGCTCACCCTATTATTGATTCCTCTTACCCATGTTAACAAGAATAATATTAAATGAATTATATTTATATGGGTTACATATGGATGATGTTAATGACCTATTATTGAATATGAAAAGATGGGTATAGTGGGAGATAATAATTATCTTTATAAACCTATTGTTTAATAATTGTTTTTGTTGGATGTTTATCCTAATTATCTAAAATTCAAAACCTAAAAGGTACATGGGTATAAAAGTGTTCAAAAGTTTACTTTTGATGTTGTATGGTTTTATGAAATAATATGGGTTACATATATAAGTATCAGTATTGAAATGTAATGTTTGTGATTTTTTCAATGGATTAATGAGTGTAGATCCAAATACATTATACATATCACCTTTTCAAGTAAAAATGATTTTTTAGTAGGTGAATTTTTTTTCCTTTGTATGTTTGTTTTCATAGCTCTTTTTTGATTATTTACAATTCAATGTCCACAGTGTAAGTATTCTAAAATAAAATACTTTCATTTATGTTACCGTTTATGATATTATTATGAAATGTTTGATTATGTGTATTATAGAACTGTTTCCGACACTTTTACACCGGGGTGCACGTGCGTCCGTCACGTGGGGGGAGGACATGTGGCTTGTTGCCCCGCATTCCCTCTTTCCAAAGGCGGGCGGTATCCGTTCCTCGTTCAGGGACGTCTTCTCCTTGATCGAAACTGGGATGATGGGATGTCAGTTCTTTCTTCCATAGATTCCTCATCGGAGCTCATCACCTACTCCGGGTCTCCCTCATAGATTTAAGATGGGTTCGTGAAGCTCGTTCCTAATGTCATATCTGCATGGATGCCAGTTAATTACGCTGCTTCCGTCAAGATGCTCCAAGGGGTCTGGTCGGGGCAGCAACCTTCAGTGAGGAGAATGGTCACACAGGGGTGTCATCAGCGCGCCTTGACATTGGGGATTGGCATGTCTGTCTTCTTCCCCTTATTATATGGCTTCTCGAGGGCGCGAAAGCCCATGGAATCCCAAATCGAACGCGGGGAATTGTGTACCAACAGAGGTTTTCCTCAGCTTCCCATATTTAACATGGGGTATGCCATGAGTTTAACGTCTTTTGGAGATGTATCGAACTGATCGGAACACTGAGAGTGGATCAGATTGAAGGACCCCCTAGGGGGAACACCGATGTTGGGGCCAGCATGTGGGCGGATTCCCGGATACTGTGGAGAGGAATGAGTTGGCATGATCTCACCGGGATGTGGTGTCCCGGGTAAGGATCAAGATGGGTGATGGAGTGATGGGCTTGGACCTCATGGAGGCTTCCTACGTATCCACATGGCAGGGAATCAAAGTCTGCATAGTTCGGTGATACGGTGGGACACCTAAAAAGGCGACTCGTGATAATGAATGCATGGATTGGAGCATGGAGGAAGTAAGATCTTCGGGATAGGGCATGAGCTTCCCGAGGCACGTGGGCTCGAGGGATAGGTCAGTATGAGATGTGAGTGTGAGGTATGGTTCTTACGCTCTAAGGCGGCCCATGATTGGGAATACGGGGCATACGCTCTGAGGCGGCCAGAAATGGCGCTGGTGAATCGACGCGAAGGAGTAAGAACAACTGTGTGATGGGCTTGAACCTCGTGGAGTCTTCCTACGTACCATACGTTAGCATGGATAAAAGTCCATGTAGTTCGATCCATACAGTTTAACGTCATGCGGGATGGGATATAGTTTAATGTTATGCAGGACGAGGGCATACAGTTTAACGTCATGCGGGACGAGGGCATACAGTTTAACGTCATGCGGGAAGAGGGCATACAGTTTAACATCATGCGGGACGAGCAATCTGGGACTTACACTCTGAGGCGGCCCATAACGGTGTTGGCGAACCGACGTGAAGAGGTCGGAACAACCGGGTGGTGGGAATGAACCTCGTGGAGGCCTCCTACGTACCATGCGTTAGCACAGATCAAAGTCCACGTGGTTATCTGGGATGGGGCTTACGCTCTGAGGTGGCCCATGATGGTGGTCGAGGTCGATGCACGCTCTAATCCCACATGATTCATGCTCGGTGTGGGAAACAAGAGGCACCAGAGACCAGACGATCACGTCGCGAAGGGTGAGTCCATGACAAGCGGAATGGGGCTTACGCGTTGAGCGGCCCAAAGGGGAAACAGGGGCTTACACGTGGTTAGCATCCCTTAGTGCCGAGGCTTACTCCAGGATGGAGGCCCGTGGTGTGGGAAAGAACAGTGGGAAATGGACTTCATTGGCCTTGGTAGTGGGGATGTATGGAGGGGCATGGGTGCAACCTTCTGCAAGAGAGGATAGGGGATTACGCTCTGAGGCCACCCTTCCACCATGGAAGAACGCCCCTACAACAAGGAGGATCTCATTCCATGCAAGGGAGATTCCATTCCCGTTGAGACGAGAGGCGTAAAGAATGTCCGAGCGAGGGGGGACCTGCGTGCGAGGCACGGGGTCGGACCACAGTTTAACGTCATGTGTTAAGGATGAGGTGGGTTCGCTTCACACCCCTAGGGATTACATGCCAAACACCCTCTACCCCTTGTGGGATGGAAGGCATCGTCAAGGCCATAGTGAAGGGGGGCCGCAGGGCGAACCATCGAGGGGTCCACGTTAGCATGGTTATGTGAAGAGGCAATAGCCGTTAGCGTGCCTATGCGGAGAAGAATAAGGCAATGCAATGCAACGGAAAACACCTCCCAAGGGACCTTGAGGTTACATCATATGAGCCTGGAAGGCCATACGGGAAAACAATGCATGACGTGCATGCTCGGCATAGAAGACATTGGGCGCTGGTCAAGGTGAGGGGTCCTGGGTTTTGCGGGCAAAGAGAAGGTTTTCACGCAAAACACCGGGATGGCGCACAATTGGGTCAGAGGATTGCGTGCGGACAAGGGATTGCGTGCAAAGGGCTTGGATTGCGCGCAGGGGAAATGACCGATCCCTAAGTCATGGGAAAACCTATCAGAGGTATTGAGCGCAATTTTGGACGGGATTGCGCGCAATTGGAAGGGATTGAACGCCAGGGTCAAGGATTGCACGCAAAGGAAGAACCCGGAGAATTTGGAAAATTCACTTAAGCCAGTGGGGTTGCGCATAATGGCGAACCCCGATGCAAGGTTTCCCACAAACGTGAATTACCTGGAAGTCATCTTGTGCACGTGGGAGTCCGAATTGTGCACATTGGAGCTGGTTTGAATTCCTCAACCCCAAAACGGTTGGGGTCGGCTTCTATTTATAGGCATCTGCCGGTGCGGAATCCAGGCGGCGCACGAAATCTTCCACGCTAGGACTAGTCAGTGCACAAAGCCTCAGCGTGTGGAACCGAGCATGCAAAATTTTGTGCCATCCCATTGTTTTTTCAGCGAATCCTGGACTTCCTTCGCGCGAGCACCAATTTTTCGCGCGGGTCATTCTTAATTTCGTGTACCACTTCCGGGCTATCCGGACCGGGCCTTTGAGTCTGAATATGACTTCGCTTCGTCATTTCGAAACATCCTCAAGGAGTTATAGACTTTTTTGGAGTTTAAAAATTTCCCCCCTTGGAATTTGATCGGCGAGAGGGCGCAACGATCGGATTCCGAGGGAAACGGCGAAATGCCAAAGCAGTGAATCTCCAGGGCATTTTATGCGCAAAAATCCGACGGAAAGCACAAACCGACGGATCAGCGTGGTATTTTCTTATCACGTGGTGCGGAACCCTGGCCTCACCTATAAAATGGGTCGTTGGGCCCCATGTTCCATAATCAAGATTTTCTGCACGATAGGAATACTATACTTGTGCGCGAAATTGCTCCCGTGGCTGCGTGCGAAAACGCTTTGGCAGCGCGTAATTCCTTTTGAATTTTGGCCGCATTTGCACGCCAACTAGGGATATTCAGCACCTAGCATGCCGATTGTGCGCCCAACTCCTGGATTTTGCGCCGTCACTTCAGATTTTGTGCAACTCTCTCTGATTCCGCGCCCTACATCCATATTTCTCACCACTCCCGAAATATTCGAGATGGCTACAAACCAAGTTGATGAGGGGGAATCCGCCACTCGTAGAGCCGAAATGGCAGCGAACGAGGATGTTTATGGTGCCAAGGTGATCGTTTCCAACAACCTAACCTTTTTCAACCTGCTGACCCCCACCCAAAGGAAATATCACTTATCTGACAACCTCCCACTCTAGACCTTTGGAATCCTGGAGGTGGTTCCCCTATCGGGCTTCTAGGTGGACACACCGCGGTCATGGGTGACCAGGGAGGATGAGATTCCCCGCTACAACATCACCAAAAATGGCCATCCTTCTAGGGAAACCAGGCATATGGACGTATATGTCCTGAACCCGAGGACCAGGACCATTACCGGGGATGATACTGTCGCAGAGAACTCTCCGGCCCTCTACGGGAGCACGTTCCGTTAGAGCATCACAGATGACACTAAGGGCTGGCTGAAAGATTGGGACCTGAGATCCAGGGGAAACTTCACCAGTGAGTGGGCCTGGGCGTTCTGGGTTCGCCATACATGCGACCAGTCTGGGGCCGAGCTGTGGCATATTGGCATGTTCGAGGCAGTATGGACGTCGCAGTTCCACTTCCACCGTCAACCTGAGCTCAGGCCGGAGCTATTCACCCGGTGGTCTCTTGATTCCAACACATTCCACCTTCACCATGGGGATGTTGGCATCAGACTTTGGGACGTTCATTGCATCAGAGGTATCCCACTGGAGGGATACCAATATGATGTGTTCGTTCCTCCAAAGAACGCCGGGGAAGACAGGTCACAGACCCCCATGCTGACGTGGCACCTGTTGGAGCTGGCCAGAGAGAGGCTGGGGGTCAAGGAATTCCTGAAGGAAATTGTCTACAAGGGCTGTTTCAGCCAGTTCTTTGAGAAGGATCCGGCAGTCAAGATGTTGGTACGGGGTAAATGGTGCCCAACCGCAGCTCAGAGGAGCAAGGATGGGTCGTATTGGAGGACCCTAGAGGTGGGGAAATACCAATCATGGGGCTACTGCGTCATTGAGGCCCAGGACCCGAACGTCTGATACGCTGGTTTCCTCGTTGCCTTCCTGAGCGGGTGGCTCCTACCAGTGCGGGATGCGTGGATGGACATCTGTCCATCAACACTGTTGATGGCAGACACTATGGCTGCCAACAAATAGTTCAACTTGGGGGGTCCCTGTTTTGGCCAAGCTGTATGCTATCCTGGGATGCATCTCATGAGGGGGGTCGCCTCGGAGGGTATGTGGCCCCTTCTAGATCTTCCACTGCTGGGTGGTGGCTCATCTCGGCGGGTACACATTCCCAAATGCCATCCGTCCTCCGGGCAACGGCCTGTGACCATCCCTACTGAACAACACCGTGGTGGCGCCGATGATGCTCAATGAGGAGGGCATGGCGATCCGCATCGGTAACCACACCAACTTCAACTTCAGCCCGTTCCCCACCTTAATCGGCCAGATGGTGGACAATGGGCGAGGCTCTCTGGAATAGCACGAGTATTTTCAGAGCATCTCGGGTTGGGTGCTCATGGCTCGGATCCATGGGAAGGTGATCTGCGAGCATTACTTTCCATCCCTGATTCACCAGGCAATTCCGGGGCCTCCAACGGATGCCGAAGAAGGTATTTCCGGCTGTCTAGGAGGAGAAGAATCCATGCGTTCTGCGCTAGATTTGGTTGATGTTTACCACTTTCAGCTCCGACGAAATCATCACTCTTCCTCCCACCAGGGTCGACGCTGGGCTTGCAACCGAGTATGTCGAGCACTGGTCCATTGCGTACCCTGAGGGGCTTTTACGCAAGCGATTTCTGCAACTCGAGGCTACCCGTGCGAAAACCGGGCAATGAGGGAGCAGCCAAGGCAGTGCTAGAAGGGGGAACCAGGGGTGCGTCAGGCATCGAGGCCCGCACAGGCCGGGACCTCAGCGGCGGGAACATCACAAAGTGCCGATGAAACCTCATTGCCCGTAGGGGGTCACATGATGCGGCCAGGGAACTGCCCGGGAAGCAGATAAGGTACCTGCTCGAGCCTTCCCAAGATGCAATTTTCTCGGCACTGTGGTCGGCCTGGATGACCCTGCGGCAATCACTAGGCGTTGAAGCCATCTGGCAGAAGATAATGCATAATGTGATCCACCTTCCATAGGTCGGGCTCATTCGAGTTACTGATAGAGTGAACATCCATCAGCGGCATGCATATCTGATGGACATGGACAAACACGTGCGCCATAGGGGCCAGCGTGCAGAGCCACCTTTCCTAGTGAAAGTGATGCTCGACCAAGAGAATGATCCGGAAGTGATACTGCCGGGAGAAGGCGACAGTGACGAGGAGTCGGAGGAGGATGAGACCGGGGAGGGAGAAGGTGAAGGAGAAGATTAAGGAGAAGTAGAACCCAAAGGGTAGGGGTCGCAGGGGGCGACCTACCAAGGGATTCTCTGGGAGAGAGGCGAGATTGTTTGCTCTGATCTCTACATAACCGAGATACTCGTGGTATGTCTCTATCTTCATTCATTTTACTTCTTCATTCATTCTACTTTGAAACTTCTAACCCATATCTATACCTCAATCAAGAGAACCTAAGTGTTGGTTAGGCGTCCCCACTAGAGGGGGGAGGAGATGAACGTGTGGGACAAGATGGAGATCTGACACCCATCATTGAATTGACATGAGAAGAGGGGTCTCCTATCATGGCAGCTCCTGTAGCGACTGGAACACTGGAGTTTGATGCTCTGGGTTCCTGTAAGTCCCACGATTCACCACTGGCGCTTGTTATCAAAAGATCCCAATTAATCAGGGTACTCCTTGCGCATTGATCTCAAAACTGGAGGTGCGTCAGGCTGCGGAGCCCGGGCCGACCGTGAGTGGACCAGTGGCGGACATACCACCTCGTCCATAACATACTTCCTACCCTGAGTCGGCCCCGAAAATTGGTGAGAAGGGGGTGGTGGACATCAGTGGCACTGTCCTTGAGGTGAGGCCAGAAGCTGACGGAGGCACCGTCGCTATTGGGGTGAGAGAGGAAGGTCGCTCGGACATCGAGGATCATATTCCTCATGAAGACACCTCTGAGGCAGATCCCACTACTGACCTACTGGTTTCCTTTATTTTGTATCGGCCCGCTAATCCCATGGAGGTAGACGACTCGGAATCAGAAGCGGCCGAGGAGAGCCGGATGACGCTTCACAAAGGGTGGAAGTGTATACAGTGATTTCTCAGGTAGCCCCAGTCGGATTGGCTGAGGCGGATGGGATCACTACAGACATGGCTGCGTTTCCTGTGCATTGGACGGGCTAATGCTCAATTCCTTCATTTGATGGTCCGTGATTACATGGCCGAGAAGATATGTGAGAGCAGCCGGCGCACCGACGTTTCCCAGTGTCGGGAACGATCGGCGAGCACCCGAGCGTTTCTGAGGATGGAGCCGGAGGTATGGCTCCTCGAAGGGCAGGCGGGACAGAAAGTGGCCTTCATTGCAACATGATCTGATCTCGTGGAGCAATTGACGGCCCAGCTGGCCGATGCCCAAGAGAAACTGACGGAAGCGAGTCACCAGATGACCAAACTTCAAACCGAGTGGGCGCAAGCACGACCAGGGTTGGTGAGCTGCGCTCTACGGCTGCTGATGAAGAGAGAGTCTTCATGGAGAGAGAAGTAGTCCTGGAGGCTACCAACCAGAGGGTAACAATGTTGAAAATATCGATCAAGCACGCCGATCCTTAAGGTCTTTGTTTCGGCCATCTCATAAACTTTTTTCTTTTACTCCTCAACATTTTGACCCTTGTATGGACCAATCTATTTATCTATAACTTTGGTCTAATATGCTCACCATAATTCTGAAATGAATGAAAACTCACCTCTAAACTCTTGTGGGTTACACCCAACACGACAAGTAAAGGATTCTTGTGCTATCATTTCGTCCAACTGTGGGGAATTAACCAAGCTTCATGAATCTGAACTCTGGCATAGATTTCTGAGGAGAAGAGGGAGGTCCAGCTGATGGGAGGGGACCTCAGACCGATCGATGTATTGTCTCCTCCACGTACCCTAACACTTGAGTGGGAAAATGCCGGGGGCATTGAAATTCATCCGAACACAGGGATATGAAAAAGGTGAATCATGTTACCCGAATTCAGAACACAGTGGGGAGCGATGATAGAGGACAACTGTTAACCGTGGCGGAAACGCAACATCCATATCGCATTGGCCTGAAATGGGGACGACAAATGAGGGTTGACCGCTGACCATGTTCCCAACATGGGGCATAACTCAAATATCACCGATCAGTCTTCCAGAACATTGGCCCAAGACAGCAGGCGGACTATAGGTCTATCATCCATATTGCTACAATAGACAGACCAACGGTCTATCTTCCATATTGTGGCAGCATGTAGACCAAATTCTCTTATCCATGCTATTAGGGGGTCCCATCAAACATGACCAGTCCTCCGGGATGTTGGCCCAGGATAGTAGGCGGACCATAATTCTATCATCCATACTGTTAGGGGGTCCCATCGAACACGAAAGAAGATGAGGATCCGAAATAAAAGGGCACTCAAAGCGTGGAATGTGGGGTGGTGGTTTGTTCGAGCAGAGTCCATCACTCCCAGAATTGTGCCACTATGACGGAGGCGCATTAGGCGGATGTACCAACTTGATCACAGATCATCCCAATTTTCAGAAAGGACCTCTCTGGCGAGAGAACTGCCGCTTCCCAACATTACAATGGGGCATACCGAACTTATCTGGGGTAAATGTCACGATTACACCACTCCCCAAGAAGTCAATCCGAGGGGCCGACAATAAGGAGGGATGGGATTTGGTAATCCCTGGGACTCGACGCAAGACGAAATGTCCAGGTGTTCCTATGTATCTCATAAGGATGAGAATCAAGCCACATGTAGTTTTAGAAGCACGGTTTAACGTCGTGTAGGACGAAAGGACGAGAAGGCTAATTCATTAGAATGGGGTGTGCGGGGTACAGTCATCGTAAAGATGATGTGAATGAGGACATTCTCCCGAACTACGCCACGTAGTCCCGTGGTTAGGATCCCGAAGGTGGGACCAAAGATACAAATTAGCTGAACTCGACTTGGACCCAAGGACTGTAGGTCTAGGCGTTCTTACGTATCCCATTAAGATGGGAATCATTCCAGACGTAGTTGTTAAGAGATCTTAGTTTATGGTCATAGAGCTCGGACCAAAGGGTAAAGGGAATGGGAGACACACGGTAAAGCGGTTTTGAAACCCGACGTGAATGGGGGCAAGGCCCTGCTTACTATGTGCTCCTAGGGACGTGTTTAGGCCAAGGGCCCGAACATGAAATGTTAGGTTGGGCATGTGGGGAAGTTTCCAAGAACTCCTACGTATCTCATTAGTATGAGAATCAAGCCAGATGTAGTTCTTAATAGGTGACATGACATGATATGGCGCCTGCGCAAAGGACGAGGGAGACGTACGGGTCTAGCCCTCACACCAAAAGAAGCGGCATTTGATATATCTTGTTTGTCCTTGAAGGTGAGTGGTTTTTCTCTTGTGGAGCGACTGGCCTAGGGCAGGAACTCCTAGCATTGCCACAATAATCAAGCCATAACATGCGTTGACAAATGGGATGGAAATTGACCAATACCCAACGTGATGTCCACTATGGGGAGGTCACCACAATGCAGTTCTGTTTGTCGTCATGCGGCTAGGACAATATCATCACAGTTTATGGTCATGTGGTGGGACCAAACGGCACAGTTTAAGGTCATATGGTTTGGACCTGATAGCACGGTTTAAGGTCATATGGTTTGGTCCTGAGAAATACAGACGATGCGGTGAGGCGTACCCAATGTGGATGAGAGCATATCCTTATACCGTCACTGCGGGCAATCCCGGGAGAGGGGTCTCTGGCCAAAGGGGCCTACGAGGGTCCAACAATTGGGGGGGGGGGCAGGAGATGCTATCTCCCAGCTATACTGGGCCCGAAATGCAATTTCTGGGCGACTCCTCATTTTCCATGGGGATGAAGGAACAAATGCACACAATCTTTAAAGAAAAAAACCCAAGAACATACTATATCACTGAGATCGCAGGAGCCCCGAGATACACCATTACGCATCTTGGTCCAACTAACGTGTGGGGGTGCACTGACGGTTAGTGTAAGGAGTGTCGAGATTCCACCTTGACACGGTGGGGTGGAACATAATGTGAATCATGAAACCAACATTTAGGGCCCAAAGAAGCTGGCATGACGACTGAGGATTACTGATGACCATGTTCGCAACACAGCATCCTGTTGCGTTAGCCTAGAGAGAGGGGAAAACAAATGAGCATCAACCGCTGAACACATTTGAAACGCAGGATTTGCATCAATTTGTTTCCCAAAACCCTCAGGGGCGTTGGCCCGTGACGGTAGGAGAGCCCTTAGGCGTTTTATCCAGGACGTTCTTGGGGGTCCTTCCAGGTGTGAAAGATAATGGGGCCTGAATGAAGGGGAGCACGAAGCGTGACAAGTGGATGACAACTTGCCTAAGTCGAATCTGACACTCCAGGTCCTAGACCAGAGTACTATGAACACATTAGCAGACCACTAGAAGGGGTCGAAGGGCTCATTATGAGAGTGCGAAAAAATGGTGGATTCCCGGGGGAAGGGGGCGTAGTGCCAAAAACCCTGTACCACACCTATATGTCCTCCCGTGGGGAGGGACATGCCAAAGACTGAGGCGACCGGGAGATCGTGGGGTTTCCTAAGAGATGGGGATGGACCTGAAATATAGGTGTTTAGGCGGTCCTATGTATCCCATTAGGATGGGAATCAAGCCACACGTAGTTCTAGAAGTTCCGTTTATCGTCATGCAGGACGATACGAGGCATTTATTCCTGGGGTGCGTATGGCTCAGTGGATAAACCATCGCGAATGAAGACCTAATCCTACACTCTACTGCACGCTCCGGGTGAAGGCTGGGGATGAGAGGCCCGAGAAGGCCAAGGGGCCTAAGGTAGGGCCATGGTCAGCGATGCCTAACTAGCTTTCAGTTTAACGTCTTGCAGTGAGGACGAGCATGCCGTTTAGGATCATGCTGGACTGTGAAAGGATCTTAGTTTTAGGTCTTAGAACTCAGACCCGGGGGGCCTAGATGTAAGGCCAAATGTAGTTTAGGGTCATGTAGGACCTTGAAAGGATCTTAGTTTTACGTATTAGAACTCGAACCCAAGGGGCCTAGATGTAGGGCCAAATGCAGTTTAGGGTCATGTAGGACCGTGAAAGGATCTTAGTTTTAGGTCTTAGAACTCGGACTCGAGGGGGCTAGATGTAGGGCCAAATGCAGTTTAGGGTCATGTAGGACTGTGAAATGATCTTTGTTTTAGGTTTTAGAAATCGGACCCGAGGGGCCTAGATGTAGGGCCCTATGCAGTTTAGGGTCATGTAGGAATGTGAAAGGATATTTGTTTTAGTTCCTAGAACTCGGACCCGAGGGGCCTAGATGTAGGGCCAAATTCAGTTTAGGGTCATGTAGGACCGTGAAAGGATTTTATTTTTTGGTCTTAGAACTCGGACCTAAGGGTCCTAGATGTTTGGGCAAATGCAGTTTCGGGTCATGTAGGACAGTGAAAGGATCTTAGTTTTAGGTCTTAGAACTCGGACCCAAGGGGCCTAGATGTATGGCCAAATTTAGTTTAGGGTCATGTAGGACCGTGAAAGGATCTTAGTTTTAGGTCTTAGAACTCGGACCTGAGGAGGCTCAGGAAAAATACAATTTGAGGAACCTGGCGTTGGTGGGAGGAGTGACACGCTCACCATCCATAGTCACCAGGGAGTATGCGCCATTAGGATAGTCCTTATGGACAATGAATGACCCCTCACATTTGTTCTCCAACTTGGGTGGTTTCCTACCAGGAATCATTAGCGCTCTAAGATCCAGCACCAGGTCACCTTGCAGGAAGTAGCGGAGGTGAACCTTCTTGTTGAAAGATCGAGCCATCCTGCTCTAATGCCTTTCCAAGTTATGTAAAGCGTGAAGCCTGTTTTCGCCCAGTGCTTCCAATTTAGTTAGACGGATTTTGGCAGCTCTATCCGGCAGTTGCTGGTCATAGACCGCTGTGAACAATGAGGGTAACTGAATCTCGATGGGCAGGACGGCCTCAGCTCCGTATACCAGGGAATACGAATTCACCGGGGTGGAGTTATGAGTCGTCGTCCTATAAGCCCATAGGGAGTTGGGAAACTTTTCCAGCCAACTTTTCTTGTTCTGACCAACCATTTTTTGCAGAATATTAGAGAGGGTTTTGTTAAATTCCTCGATCTATCCATTCTCCTATGCATGATAGAGGGAGGTGTGGTTAGAGAGAATGTTGTACATGGCATACAATTTCTTTAGCTCGGCTGCTCGGAAGTTGGTTCTGTTATCCATGAGGATAGCGTGAGGTACTCCAAATCGATATATAATATTGGAGCTCATGAAGTCATTGATAGAACAGGCTTTGACTTCCTTAAGAGGAATTGCTTCTACCCACTTGGAAAAGAAATCCGTAGCGTTCAAGATGAACCGGCACTGGCAGGCCATTGCCGGTGGGTAAGGTCCTACGACATCCAACCCCCAAACTGTAAAGGTCCAAGAATACTTGTTATTATGGGGAGGCTCCGGTGGACGATGAAAATAGTTAGCGTGGACAAGGCACGCATGAAACCTCATGGAAAACTCGATGTAGTCGTATATCATGGAGGGAAAAAAGTACCCTAGCCTCCGAATCTGGTGGGACAACTTCGACTAGGGCTGATAGGCACCACAGGAACCAGCGTGCACTTCTTGCATGACATGTGGGATCTCGACTCCTTGAAGGAAACTGAGGAGAACACCATCAAATCTGCGTCTGTAAAGAAGCTTCCCAAGGCTGGGACTGATCTGAAGGGTAAACTGCGGCGCAGAGCGTCGGATTCGGTCATGCTTGGCTCGGTCCGATGGAAGATTTCCGTGATGATGATATTCAACCAAGGGCATCCTCAAGCCAGGAACTGTCTCAATTACCGCATCTGAATCCCACGGGGATCCTGATGTAGGGGCACCAGTGGTGAGATGGGTTACCTGTGGGGCACGATCATCCTCCAGAATAATAGGAGCAATTAATCTCTGATGTGCCAGATGGATAATTAGGTCGTCCTGTTTGGGCTCTGCATGTGATGCGGCCAGGCTGGCCAGAGAATCTGCTCGACTGTTCTGCGACCGAGGGATATGAACGACCTCTGGCCGAGAAGGGGTCTTAGCCATTATACGGAGGGTTCACTCCAGCAATGGAACGAGTTATGGATTTCTGACAACATAGTCACCATTGACCTTCTTGATGACTAGCTCAGAGTCCCCTTTCACATGCAGATGGGGTATGTCAATCTGGAGAGCCAACTCGAGGCCAGTGATGAGGGCATGGTATTCTGCCTCATTGTTGGTGCAGCCTTCTGACAAAAGGAAAGAATACGACAGAACGAATTTCTCTAGGGGTGATGAAGATGACACCCAGGCCCACTCTGTTGAGGTTAGGAGCATTGAGCCTCCTACTGGTGGGGCTCCGGGAGGCACTGTCAAAGTGCATCATCCAGCATGGGATGGCATGATCGACTGAGAGGATTACCTCATCAGGAAATCCTAGCTCCATTGGCTGATCCATGGAGGTTGGATGAGCAGCTAAGAAGTCTTCCAACACCTTCCCTTTGACGTTTTTCTAATGTACGAACCTGATGTCGAACTACTGGAGGATCACCGCCCAGTGCGCCAGTCGGCCAGTCAATATAGGTCGATTCAGTATGTATTTCAACGGGTCTACCCGTGAGACCAGCCCTACCTCGTGGTGCTTCATGTAGTGCCGCAATTTCTGCATGACAAATACGAGTGCCAAGAAACTCTTCTCGATGGTAGAATATCTAATTTCCGTATCGAGGAGCATGTGGCTGAGGTATCAAAGGCTACTCTCTATTCCCTCGGTGTTCTTCTGGGCGAGAAGTGCACCGTGGGATCGTTCCAGGGAGGTCACGTAAAGGACCAGTGATTTTCGGAAATGGGTGGCATCAAGATTGTAGGTTAGAACAGATACTACTTGATTTCCTCAAAAGCGATCTGACACACTTCGTCCCATTCATAGACCGTGCCTTTCTGCATGAGCTAGGAAAACGACTTACACTTGCCGGCCAGATTCACAATGAATCGGAGTATATAGGCTAAGTGGCCTTGGAGACCTCGATGTTCTCGAATATTGCTTGGGGGAGGCATCTGGCTGATTTCCTTGATCTTCTTCGGGTCGATCTCGATGCCTTAGTATTTAACAGTGAAGACAAGAAACTTGCCAGAGGTAACCCCGAAGGCACACTTTAAAGGGTTCATCTTCAAGTGGCGGGAATAGAGGAAGCCGAACACTTTCTCAAGGTCTTTGAGATGGTCTTGGTGATGGAGAGATTTAACCACAAGGTCATCCACGTAGCATTCCACCAGTGTCCAGAGAATCGGCTTGAATATGCGGTGTATGGCCCGTTGATAGGTGGCACCTGGATTTTTCAGGGTGAAGGGCATAACCGGGTAGTAGAAAGTAACTTGGGGGCCCTGAAGGAAGTGAACTCTTCATCTTCGGGGGCCATCCAGCTCTGGTTGTAACCGGAGTACCCATCCATGAAGGAGAGGTCTTGGAACCCGGCCATGGAATCGATCAACAACGCTATCACTCAAAGGGGAAAATCATCCTTCAGGTAGTGGCGATTGAGATTGCGGAAATCGATACAGACCCTAATCTGCCAGTTCTTCTTCCTGAATGACACAATGTTGTCTAGCCACCGGGGGTACTGAACTTATTTGAAAAAGTTGTCTTTGATGACCTTATCAACATCAGCCTCAACCATGGCATCGTGGGAGGGGTGTATCTTTCTGGGAGGCTTCTTGAACCCGCGGTGGTTTGCTGGAAGGCCAAGGCAATGGACGGATACCTGGGGATCTAGTCCTGGCATCTCATCATAACTCCAAGGGAACACATCACAGTGTTGTCTAAGAAAGTCTACGTACTGTTGCCGTTCATTGTGGGGGAATAGCGGTGCTGACCAATGTGGGTCTTGGGTTCGCCACGCTACTGAGGTTCACCTGCACTAACTCGTCAACCGTGTTGGAGACACCCTCCTCAAAGGCAGGGGGAGCATCTTCCATGTTCTACTCTCCACTTGTGGAGGGATCATCCACAGTGGGAGCCGTTTCGAGGCTGCCAGACCCTAATGGGAAGCTGGTGCCGGCTTGGGCGGAAGAGGTCATCATGTCGGGAGACTCATGCACTATGCAGACCATGGAAAAAAAGGCGGTTGATCCAATACCATCTGGCCTTCGGCCCAAGGGGGCACGCTTTATGACATCAAAGCAGCAGTGGCATGTCGGCTTAAGCCGGTCGATTCTAGCTCAGCGAAACAGACAGGTATGACGTACCGCCATTGCCATGAGCCTAACGTGCTGATATCATACAGGGGTAGGAGGCTCGGGGATCACCTGAGCCTGGTTGGTGTAGGAGTATGAGGTGATTTCCTACCGCCGCTTGGACCCAGAAATATGCCTTCCTCTGGTACTCGAAACAACAAAGCACAGCCCCATGTTGGAGGTTGTGGCCTCCAACCGATGGATTGGGAAGACATAAGCATCATCCAAACCTGCCCAGGGATAACATGTAACAGTGGCGGGCCCAACCTCACCTGTGAGGATCTACTTGTCCTTTCTCTTTTAATATTCATCGTTCAGATAATGGGATTCACAAGAGGAAAATGGAGACGCATCTCCCTGGAGCATGCATACTCGACCCTTAAGGTTGTATTTGAGGCAATGCTGAAATGATGAGAGAAACGCTGCGTGAATATGGAGCCACGACCAGCCCATCAATGCATTGTAGGTGGTGTCCTGAGAGACAACCATGAATTCGGTATTGGAAATTAGGCTGCCGAATTGGGTCTTCAATAAAATCTTGCCGAGTAGAGTTTTCTCGGTCTTGTCATACCCCTGGATCCTGAGGTCGGAGGGGGTTAGATCATCCTCAAACAACCCTAGCTTCTGCAGTGTCCATGTTGGGATTATGATAATCCCGGAACCCGTGTCAACAAGACAACTTCATACTTCCACACCATTGAATTGGCCGGTGATGTACAGTGGTAGAATGTGCCCCTGTATGGGAGGGTCTTAATCTTCATCGAAGAACGAGATAATCGCATGACATTCAGTGTTCTCAATCGTCTTAGTGTGGAAGACTTCTGCAGCCGCTACCTCTGTCTCAACTGGAGGGGGATCCTTAGAGCCTCGGCGAGTGCCTCACACATTTCAGATGACAGGAGAAGAGCCTAAAGGATAGAAAGACTTACCAGAATTCTGGCCAGGTGCTTCAGATCATCATACTTTCGAACCAAACGTGAGCTTCTGCATATAGGAGGCCGCTCTGCGATTGGAGGCATGGCGGGCCTTGCTAGTGGGACAAATGGCTGACTGGTACTAGGCATGTCTCGCTATTCACTAGTCAAAGCCCATAGAGTGGCTTCTGGATTAGGACCGAAAGGATGGGGTCGGCTGGTGGCAGGGCAGAGCTGGCCGCGGCACGACCGAGGCGGTTCTGCCTGATCCTGCAACACAAACGGTGGTGAAGGTGAACCTGTCGACACCGGATGAAGGGGACGCATGTGCTGAGCTCTATATTGGGCATGCTTCCTAGTCTCAGTAGCATGCACGACCTGGATAGAGGTGGCAACTGTCGTGCCCCAGTGATTCATGTAGCCGCGGCTCCGCCGATGTTGGTGATAGCTTGAGACATTGGGAAGGTCCACATGGTGTTCCTCATCGTCGGGAGTCAAAAAGGGATTTACCAACTCTATGGTGTTAACTAAAGCATACCACTGGCTTTCACTCGAAGAGTCACCCACTACCGGACGGAGTCTCTGAGGTGGCGCTCACAGATTCTGAGGGCTCTGGCTGACTTAGGAGGGCACGGATGATGCCATGGGCACGTGAGACCATCGTGCGGGCCATCCATTCATTATACTTCTGGGACCCACGGTCGGGAACCTATTTACACTCATCCTCATTGCCACTACTTCCATCCAATCTCACGAAGACACCTTCCACTTGCGCCGGGGCTGGGACCAACCTGACTATGTTGTTGTCAATCTGGTCTTGAAGCCAGTCCATGAACACATAGAATTGATGGATAGTGTGCCCCAGGGTCCGGTGATAAGGGCATTATTTAGGTTGATCAGTGAGACACGACTCTTCTGGCTTCCAGCACTCGAGAATTCGTACTATCCTCTACTCCAAGGCACTATGGAAAAAACCGAGGACCTGGGCCTCATAAAACGAGTATGTCTGATTCCTTCTGTCTAGAAATGGGGCTCTTGGAGGCTGGCCATGACCAGGGGCCGGAGGTGCATTCTGAGGAGGCGGAGCCTAATTATCTCACCTAGGTGGTAAAGGTGCGTTACGCGGAGGCGCCCGCCGATTTTGAGGCGGTCGCTGCTGGGCCGGAGGCTGTGCCCATGGGGGTGGACCCCTATGGGGATGCTGAGCTGGCCTCACAGGTAGCAAATCTAGTTGCCTGTGTGCCACTATCTGGGCCACATCAGCGGGCTTGGCTCTGGCGGCTCTCCTTGAAGGGATTACAGGAGGTAGTGGGCGTGCCTGACTGGCCTGTGGTAGGGATTCTTCGAGGCACAGAGACTTGTATGAGAAGTCCCGGAACCCTCTGGGTTAATTCTGAGTGATCAGAGAAGGAACCAGCTCGACTTGAGAATCCATATGCACATTGTCAGTAATTGCTCCAGAGTAAGTGGCAGGTCAAGGGAGTACGTGAGCCCCTTCCACTGGGTGATGAAGCCCGTGATTCACTCATCGGGCCTTTATTTGCACTTGAAGAGGTCTGCGATGTTCGTCTTCCAAGTCGTGGAACTGAACTAGTAGTGGAACTGACTGTGAAGGTCCTTATAGCTAGTCACAAATCTGACATGGGGCTGCCTGTACTAGACGAATGCTAGTCCTTCTATCGTTTGAACGAGGCAACTGAGCTTGGCGGCCTTCGGCTGCACTGGAGTCCCTAACATAGGCCCACACCTCGAGTTGAAGTGGGCCAGGTGATGTGGCGTGTCTCTGTTCCCATTAAAGTGGGTCAAAGTGGGGTTCCCAAATCCCGGGGGGGCCGGCATATCATCCACCCACGCTGGGTATGGCTTACTATCTAGTGGGATTTCCACCTGCCGTGTTTCCAGGGCCTCTAAGCGGGAAATGAGTGCTTCCATTAGATCGTCCAGACACAGATCCCTATCCTAATGGGGGTCTCTAACCACAAGCGCAGTGTCGAGCTCTTCAATCTGGCAGTCAAGCTCAGCAACTCGCAAGGCAGCTGGCGGAGCGACTCTCGGGGCAGTGAGAGGAAATCAAGCGGGGTCCCTCAGGTGATCACGTCGATCAGGAGGCTTCAGCGAAATGTATCGCGCCCGCTTGCCATGGGCTCCGGCCTCTCCCCTGTCGGTGAACATGGAATGGTCGCGGTTTCCCGGGGGAATCTCGTCAAGGGGTAGGTGCTCCTGCCCCTACTGTCCTGGCCTTGGATTACCATAGTCAGGCTGCCGCTCTGCAATACATTCGTCCAAGAGCTCTTCAACAAGCACCTTTTGCTCAGCAAGCTGTTGGAATAGTGTGGACTTCTCGGGATATTCCTCTTCCTTCTGTACCGAGGCAGATGGGTTGGCGAGCTTGACAGCCCCGACATGCTCTTTACCCTTGCCGATGTTTCGGCTCAGTGTTAATGCCTCAGTGGGTGTGGGGAGACCTAGGAGTCTCCTCTGGTGGCAAGTAATCCTCCTAGATGGGTCCAGTAATGGATTTTCTTCAGAGGGTGAGTCCCCATCAATGAATTCCACACTGTTTCCCTCACCTGAATGGTCGGCCATGTTGACCACCACTACCCTTGGCGACATTCCCTCAGAGCCGCCCAGTAAGTCGGGCTGTCGGCGAATCGCACAGAAAAGAAGGGAAGCGTACTACCCCCATCCACGGACGTGTGCATGGGGGTGGCTTCCTCGATAACCTTTCCATGTATTTGAAAACTCTGGACGCATTTTTTCTAGAGGGCCCTATGGTGGCCAAGTGAATCGGGGTGCCAAACTGCGGGGAGCATAGCCAGGTCGACCCAAAGGCACAGCTCGCCGATATCCTCGAGATGTGCTTGACTCCCAGGATAAGGAGCTAGCTGACGGCGAAGACGAGAGTGAATCACTTGGAGAGTCTGGTAGAAACATTCAAACTCTCCCGGGGTGAACGAATCTGGTATATCAAAATCCGATCCTGCGACCGACCAAAACTTCTCGGGGAAGTGGCCTGTTGTGAGGACGGTCCAGAAGCTCCACGACTCTGGTTCAAGATCCGGCCCTTACTACCCCTTCTCATCAACCGAGAATGGCCGGGGAACTGGAATCGGTGCCAAGGTAGGCCACTGGGCTGGTGGGCTGGCCGACAGAGAATATGGAGAGCAGGCCGATTGGACGCCGATCCCTAAGTCACCCTCCAAGGGTTGCAGTGTCCATGCTGTGACGTTGCGATAGGATGGTCCGGCGAATGGGCCTCCTTCTATAGCGTCTGTGCTTGTCGAGGGTGTGTCTTGTCGTGACTCTTCTGTTGGTCCCCAGAAAAGTTCCCCACCCTCCCTGAATAAGGTGGAAGGTTCTTCTGGGGAGGCCAACGGTAACTGCAAGTTTGATCCCTGGGGGTACACCAAGTCCTTGTCCTCCTAGATATACCTTCAGAGGGAGGAGGGAATCATGTGGATCTCACATTTGGGGAGTAAGAGACTGATGCTCTGCGTCCCCATCCCTGCCCTTGACTCAAAGGGTTGGGGGTAAGGTTCCATCGTCGAGTCGTACTCCACCTCAGAGTCTGAGAAATGGACTGGTCTGATTTTCATCCGGACACCCCTGACATTCCTCTTACGGTGATGACGTCCCGCCTTCCTGCCCCTGGGTGGCTCATCAGGGCATGGATGTTTCCGTCAAGGAGTCCTTTGTCCGTAATGGTGCTGGGGCAGAGAGGACTGAATGCCAGGGTGCGAGAAGCACCAGGACATTTGTTGAAAGGGACATGGGGAGGACCTCTATGTGGGTGAGCGACCACAAACGCAACAGCTCCATACTCTCAGCCAACGGTAGGGGAAGTGACCTCATACCCAGTGAAATGAGTGTTGGGAAAAGCCATACCCAGAGCATAGCTATCGCGGAGAATCCTTTTTTATTTCCAGATCAGTGGCATGGAATGGGCCTTCATGGTGGGTGGAACTATCACGGATTGGTCCGCGGTGGCCATTACCTGTGCCAACATCCGAGAGAGTCGGCCCAATCGGGCTATAGAGAGGTCGGGGCCTCGATCCAGGTCGAGCATATAACTGCCCCTGCTCAACGTGTGGGGGGTTTGGTAACAGGAGTCAGCAGTGGCTCGGGCCAGAGTGGTTGCAGATGTTGGTGCCCCAGGGCGGGCTGTCTCTTCTGCTCGCGCCCGATGCTGGCTTCGGGTCAGATGGGTTGAAGCCAGTGGTGCGGGCATAGAGATTTCCTGCTCCTCGGCCCAGGGAGTCAAGCGGCGGCGTCGATGTAGCCTGGAGGGGTATCTTACCATGAACCCCCGGGACGGGTCTCCGATCGGGCGGACCTAGACATCCCCCACCTCATCGGCGTAGGGGAGGGAGGAGTCAAGGTGCTCTGGGGATAGGCTTCCGAAACGGTTGAACGTCAGAGTGGGAAGAAATGGCTCCCAGCGCGGCCCTTGGGGGCGGAGATGGGGGTGAGGCGCAGCTGCCTCTAGATCCAAAAGGGCCATGTCCCTTGTGGGTATGAACCCTTCCTCCTCGTACCCATGAACCAGATCGTTGATCACCCTTTGTTCGATGATCTATGACGGAGAGAGGGGCGTGAGCACCCGAAAGTCATGACTGTTTGTGTTGGAGAAACTGTGGGAAAGGCGAGGCCACGCGGGGTGGCCGCGTTGGTACTACCCCTGCCCCTGCACCAGTGGGCAGGTGGCGATCGAGCCCCGGATGCAGTGATCTGATTCCGGGAAGAAGGGAGATGAACCCATTAACGCTAAAAGGTAAAAGAGAAATCGAAAACCAATAGCACAACCTCATTTAATCTTCCATAATCGGCGAGAGGGATCCATGCTGACGACATCACAGAAAAGAGTGATCAACGTCCTGACTACCTCAACCCATTGTGGGTTTCATGTCCCGGTGCTAGGCACCCTGAATTGGTGACATGCTAATCTTCTGACACCCCGAACACTACGAGTCTCCGTATTGAGGATAAGAGCTTCACGTAGGGTTCACCATTTTCTGTTTCCGACACTTTTAAGCTGGGACGCACGCGCGTCCGTCACGTGAGGGGAGGACACACGGCTTTTTGCCCCGCATTCCCGCTTTCCAAAGGCGGGTGGCATCTGTTCCTTGTTCAGGGACGTCTACTCCTTGATCGAAACTGGGATGATGGGATGTCGGTTCTTCCATCTGTTGATTCCTTCTCGGAGCTCGTCACCTAGTCCGAGTCTCGCTCATAGATTTAAGACCGGTTCGTGAAGCTCATTCCTGGCACCATATCGGCATGGACGACAGTTAATTACACTGCTTCCGTCGAGATGCTCCAAGGGGTATGGTCAGGGCAGCAACCTTCAGTGAGGAGAATGGTCACGCAGGGGTGTCATCGGCGTGCCTTGACGTTGGCGATTGGCATGTCTGTCTTCTGTCCCTTATTATAGGGCTTCTCGAGGGCGCGGAAGCCCGAGGCATCCCACATCGAACGCGGGGAATTGTGTTCCATGATATGTTTTCCTCAGCTTCCCATATTTAACACGGTGTATTCCGCGAGTTTAACGTCATGTAGAGATGGATCGGACTGATTGGAACACTGAGACTGGATCAGATTGAAGGAACCCCTAGGGGGAACACCGATGTTGGGGCCATCACCTGGGCGGCATACCGAATACTGTGGAGAGGAATGAGGTGGCTTGATCTCACCGGTATGTGGCGGCCTGGGTAAGGATCAGGATAGGTGATGGAGTGACGAGCTTGAACCTTGTGTAGGCTTCCTACATATCCCCATGGCAGGGAATCAAAGTTCGCGTAGTTCGGTGAGACGGTGGGACACCTGAAGAGGTGACCCTTGAGAATGAACACATGGATTGGATCCTGGAGGAAGTAAGATCTCCGGGCTAGGGCATGAGCTTCCAGAGGCACGTGGGCTCAAGGGAGAGGTTAGGATGAGCCGTGAGTGTGAGGTATGGGGCTTACGCTATGAGGCGGCCCATGATGGGGAATACGGGGCTTACGCTCTGAGGCGGCCCATAATGGCGCTGGTGAACCTATGAAAAGGGGTTGGAACAACTAAGTGTTGGGATTGAACCTCGGGGAGGCTTCCTACATACCATGCGTTAGCACAGATCAAAGTCCACATTGTTCCGGGCATACAGTTTAACGTCATGCAGGACGGGATACAGTTTAACATCATGCGGGAGGAGGGAATATAGTTTAACGTCATGCGGGATGAGGGCATACAGTTTAAAGTCATGTGGGACGAGGTCATACAGTTTAACGTCATGAGGGACGAGGGCATACAATTTAACGTCATGCGGGATGGGCAATCTGGGGCTTAATCTCTAAGGCGGCCCATAACGGTGTTGGAAAACCGACGTGAAGAAGTCAGAACGACCCGGTGGTGGGCGTGAACCTCATGGAGGCTTCCTACGTACCATGTGTTAGCACGGATCAAAGTCCATGTATTTCGCTGGGATGGGGCTTATGCACTAAGGTGTCCCATGATGGTGTTCATGGTCGATGCTCACTCTAAGCCCACGTGATTCATGCTCAGTGTTGGAAACAAGAGGTAGCAGTGAATAGACAATCACGTTGCGAAGGGTGCATCTGTGAGAAGTGGAATGGGGCTTACGCGTTGAGCGGCCCAAAGAGGAAACAGGGGCTTACGCGTGGTTAGCGGCCCTTAGTGTCGGGGCTTACTCTAGGATGGAGGCCCGTTGTGTGACAAAGCGCAGTGGGAAAGGGACTCCACTGGCCTTGGTAGTGGGGAAGTACAGAGGTGCATGAGTGCAACCTTTCGCAAGAGATTCTAGTGGCTTACGATATGAGGTATCCCTTCCCCCGTGGACAAACGCCACTCCGACAAGGAGGATCTCATTCCATGCGAGGAAGATTCCATTCCCGTGGAGACGAGAGGCGTAAAGAATGTCTGAGCCGGGGGGACCCTGCGTGTGAGGCACGGGGTCGGACCACAGTTTAACATCATGTGTTAAGGACGACGTGGGCTCGCTCAACACCCCTAGGTCTTACATGCCCAAAAACCTCTACCCCTTGTGGGAGGGATGGCATTGGCAAGGCCGTAGTGAAGGGGAGCCATAGGGCGAAGCATCGAGGGGTCCACGTTAGCGTGGCTATGCGAAGAGGTAAAAGCCGTTAGCGTACCTATGTGGAGAAGCATAAGGAAAAGCAACGCTACAGGAAACACCACCCAAGGGACCTTGAGGTTACTTCATACGAGCCTAGAAGGCCGTATGGGAAAACAACGCATGACATGCATGCCTGACATAGAAGACATCAGGCACTGGTCAAGGTGAGGGGTCCTGGGGTTTGTACACAAATAGAAGGTTTGCACGCAAAACACCGGGATGGTGCGCAATTGGGTGAGAGGATTGCGCGCAGACAAGGGATTGAGCGCAAAGGTCTTGGATTGCGTGTGGGGGCAATGACTGATCCCTAAGTCATGGAAAAACCTATCGGAGGGATTGCACGCAATTTCGGAAGGGATTGTGAGAAATTTGAAGGGATTGCGTGCTAGGGGAAAGGATTGCGCGTGATGGAAGAACACGGAAGATTTGGCAAATTCCATTAAGACAGTGGGGTTGCGCGCAAAGGCGAACCCCGGGGCAAGGTTGCGCACAAAGGGGAATTACCTAGAAGTCATCATGGGTGCATGAGAGTACGAATTGCACGCACGGGAGCTGGTCTGAATCCATCAACCCCAAAACGGTTGGGGTCGCCTTCTATTTATAGGCATCTGCTGCTGCAAAATCTAGGTGGCGCGGGAAATCTTCCGCCCCAAGACCAGTCAACACGCGAAGCCTCTGTGCGCGGAACTGGGCACGCAAAATTGCGCGCCATCCCGGTGTTGTTTCCGAATATCCCAGACTTCCTTTGCGCGAGCACCAGTTTTTCGTGCAGGTCCCCCTTAATTTCGTGCGCCACTTCTGGGCCATCCAAACCGGGCCTCTGAGTCTGAATATGACTTCGCTTTGTCATTTCAAAACTTCCTCTGGGAGTTACAGAATTTTTCGGCATCCACAAGAACACCAAACCATTTATAACAAAGAAAACAATATAGTTATATGATATATTTATTTATTTATTATCCTATTTTATGGCAATATAAATAATATTGATTTCATATTTTTAAACTATTTACCATCCTAGTAAGATAATACAACTTGTGATGAACATATGTTGGTACCATACTAAAAAAACAGTATCTTTCTCTTAGATATATATATATGTATATATATATATATTAATATTCCCTATTTTTATGGTTATTTGTAATTTATTTATTGAATTTAATTCATAAATATTAATGTGTTCGCGTATAGGTAGATTTTTCTATGATAAATTTATCACACTGAAATAGTTATAATATTATATTTATCGTAGAAATTTTTTGAGGAGATATAATTATAAACACCTTTCCAAATTAGGGTTTTATCTTGATGAAATCAACTCAATTAAATACCTATCCCAAAATTTTGGATTTGTTACAAGATTTTTTTGTCATATTAATTTTAATTCCAACAAAATTTTAATAAACATTTTTTAAATAAATTTATCTAAATACTCAATCAATACTAGAAATAATTTATTATTGGTTTTATATAACATATATGTATTTGAAAAAAATTTCCTTTTTAATGAGATGTTTCATGTTATGTGGTTCTTTTTTCATGAAATTTTATTAAAAATATGAGTTGCATGATTTGAAGAGTAAATTTGATGTTGTTTTCAATTGGATTTTATTTTCTCATGGTTGAATTGTATAAATGTTGTACAATAGGGGGAGTATTGTATTTTTTCCTTGATATTGATAATGGAAATTATTTCAATTTATGATTCAATATAATTATGCCTTCATTAGGATTAGTTACATTGTTTCTTTTTGTACCATGGATCATTACAGATTTAATGGTTTATAATTTTTAATAAAAGAAGATGAAGCATTGAAATCTAGTAAATTTTTAGTGTCTAATATTTTAAATATATATATATATATATGGATTTATTATAACTTTTCATCCAAAAACTATGAAATCATGATTTATTAAAATGTATTACTTTAAAATTTTATTTAAGAATACTTATATTTTAATGATATTAATATTAATTTTTTTTCAATTTTCATGTTTAGGTATTGGATAAAACCCTTGATGGAATAAAAAATTACATTTATTAGGATTAAAACTCCATATATATGAGAATGTTATGATATATTCTAGTTAATGATAGTTATAAAGTTCTATACAACAAAATTATATCATTCAAGCGACAATAAAAAGACCTCCTTAATTTCTAGTTGTAGATATTTTCAAGTAGATTTAACATTGATTGGATAGATTATTTGGTTACTAATATATTGTAGGAACAACAATATTAATGACTGATGTGTGAGTGAAAAATATTTCATGTAATTTTTTATAGAGTTTCATGTAATTTTTCATAGAGTGTGAACATATATAAAAATGTTTGTAACATGTTCCATGGAGATTCATGTCTTTTTACAATAATTTATTTGGCTATTAGAGTTTCATATTATGTAATTCTAAAAATACCAATATAATAAATATAATAAATCAGTAATATATAATTATATTAATGATTATTATTTAAATTTTTAGCAATAAATATCATAATTTCCAATAAAATTATTTTATTTAAAATATAATTTATAGACAAATATTATTTTTTGTTAGCGGTTATAAAAGTTGTTAAAAATATTTCTATATATAAATATGTTATATGAATCTGTTGCTAAATTTTTTTAACCACATTTATATTAAATATTGGTATTATTATAATTATAATAGATTTATTTTTTTTCTGTTGGTATTATTAATGAATGATTTTTTAACCAACAATTTAGTGATAGACAATTATTTATTGGAAATACATGAGTAACCATAGTACTTTTCCCGATGGCCCCCTTCTCTCCTAGATATCTCTCTTAGGCACACCATGCCTCTCCTACGTTTAAGGTTTTCCCCATTGATGGAGCATCTTCTTTCGTATTTTTCTCTCTTCTCTTGTTCAATTGATGATTCCTTCTTCCTTGTTTCAATTTCATTTCTGATTTATTCACGCATCGTGGCACTTCCTAGAGCTTCGATGCTCACCTCTACTCTTTTTATAGCTGTCCCTGTCTGATTTTCTTTATCTCTGTGATCATGGCTCATTGTTGAGCCCTTTTTCTTCCCAATCTCTAAACTTTATCCCATATATACTTCACTAGACTCTATCTTGGTCTAATTCAGTGGTTCTCATGGGGGGTTTTGGATGTTTTGGTTGATAGGTCATCTGTTTTACTGGAGTTGCAATTCATCTTGGATCTCTACCATCTTTGTGTTTCAGTCACCTTCCCATGTTGCGGTTTGGACCTAGTAGTCTTTTCTAGTCTTGATTGATGTTTGGCCTCGTCCAGTTTTGGATTTGTTCATGATTTTTATCCTCTAAGACAATAAAAGTTCTTGATTCTCATGTTCTTGCATGATGACATCCAATCTTACTCTACTCTTGCTCCAGATTCCAACACTCTCCTCCAAGTCAGAATTGTGTGATGCTGTTCTAGGTGTATTGGGAGTTGAGTTAGAGCGGCAGTTAGAATTTCAGCTGAACACAGTGCTCAGTGATGTTGTTTTTTCTTATTTCTAGTTATGTTCATGGTTACTGTTTTGTTTTTTTATCTGTTTTGGTTATTGGAGACGGTGAAGATGGTGTTAATTTTTTTATTTTTTGGTTGAAATTCTATCGTGATGGTTGAAACGATTCTTTATCCATGGCATTTATTTTTTTGAGGTTTTCTATTTAATGTTTCTTTGGCGGCGACATAGGATTATGATGGGTGGATCTCATCGGCGCTATGGTGTGGTTGTGATGTGCAATTGGCATCAGAGTGCGAGACTCGAGGTAACATTTAAACTAAGGCGGTGATGATGATTTCTATTTCTATTTATAAATTTGAAACATTTAATTTGTAACCAATGGGTAGCACATCAACAAGGATGTGATGATATTCGGATTAGACCACTAGGACATGACATTGATTGAGATAGAAGTATCTCACCTCTGTGATTTATAGATCATCCTTTCACCCTTTTATTGTTTTAATTTTGAATTTTGCGTTGGGTTTGTTTTGAATTTTTATGTCTCTGGTCATATGTGAGGTTACCACTAACCTAAAAGTGGCTTTTAAAATATATAAAAATGGATTTGGAAAGATGATAACTATATATTGGTAAAACTCATTAACAATAGAATGTACCTTTACCAACATATATTCCCATGTTGTAAAATGGTAAATATATTTTAGGGGTTAAGCTTCCAATGATTTCTCAAAATCTGTAATCAATTCAAAATACATTCCAAAATACACATTTCATAACATCTCATGGTAAATTTAGGCTCATCAAGATGATGATTTTATGAAAATAATTCACAATTTTTCCATTATGTTCCAATGTTTATAGCTCTTTTCTGTATTAACTTCCCAAATATAATAATTAAAATTTTATCATTAATAAAAAAATTTGACAAGAAAAGTTAGGATATCCTAACACAGTACCATATCTGACTAGTGAAAAGGCTTGAAGGGTGTTCCCAATCCCAACAAGCATCCGAATAGTTTATAGTAATTAGAAAACATACCTTGGAAATGGATTTCCTAATAAATCCACAAAGAAAGTCCTAAAAGGGAACACTAAATAACCTTTCCAAAATTTAATGGGTCATGCATTCGAATAAGTAAAACATAAAAATGACTCATCAACATGACACAATATAAATAAAATATCAATTAAATAATAATAATTAATTACAATAATACAAGGCATCACCCATAACTTAACTAAAAGGATCCAAACAAACATATACCAAGTGGAACATAATGGGAAGATAAAATGGATATATAAGTGTTTTTCTATAATAAAATCCAAATTAAACCAAATGGGAATATTACTTATCATTTTGTGAAATAAGGGATCAATGCCCCCATATAACCACCTCTAACCTATACTCCTCTAACACAGTAAGCCACTACCTCTATGAAGTTACATTATTTTACATTTATCTTTCAAAACAAGGTCTATATACACCCATTGAGTGTGTGCAGGGGGTCAACAAAACTATCCTAGTAGGATCCCAACACATTTTCCTTAAGAAATCATTATTAAATAATCCATGTATTCTAGTTTTGAAATTAACTATAATTTTTTTAATATTTTAATATAATGTAAAACATAAATATATAATAAAAGTTTAAACATGAATGAAGATGCCATGTAAATAAGGATTTCAAAAAAAACTGTAGATGATGCCTTAAGGAAGATAAGGTCGAGTAGCACTAAGATTATTTTACTTCTGTATGTCCAATTAAATCATAAAAAAATTTGGAGCCTCTAGGGAGAGCTACAATAAATTAATAATTACTAAAAATTAGATATTTATCTTAAAATAGTTTATTTGGAAAAATTGGGAAACCTCCCAATATCCAACCAGAAAACATCAAACACAATTGGGGATTACAAAATTATTAAAAGAAAACTTGATCATATTAGAAACAACATCCCTATATAATGTATGGAGAACAATAATTCTCATTTTATCTGGTTTGTATTTGATCATTTATCCTAATTAATACGCCATACATCCCCATGATTATAAGAAGTACTCCATTGTTATCTTCCTTTCATTAAAACCTATTTTCAAAATTAAATATTTTTTATGAAACCAATCACTCTGATCCTTGTTTTTTCGAATTGAGTTGATCTCTCTTCCATCCTACACACATCATCCTGAGAAACATTAATAATCAAGTCCTCCAACATTTATTCATCTGAGTGTTGGTAAAATTCAAGAAACATTTCCCCTACCTCCTCGCCTACTACCTACTATGTTCTATACGTAATATCCAATGGAATATCTTCATTTTAATTATCCTTTCCTAATAGCCCCAAAAGAATAATTAGTGTATCCTTAATAATCAAAGATCCTCCCTATATCCTAGTCCAATATTCCATTCTATCACCCAAGAAATCGAGATCTGGTTCTATAGAATCACCACCTTCGACAATTTCACGTCCAGTAAAAAGGTTGAATATAATATCCTTAATATACTCATTTTTATATGGGTCAAACTCAAACTCCATGGACCCACCTTATTTTTCTGAATTTTTCCTCATTTTGAAGGTATGTTGGATTAATCCTTACGTCCTTTGGATTTATTCCTATTGCTCATGATATAACTCCATAGATCCCTATTTTCATTCCTCCCCCTCTTTTTCCTTGGGCTATGAAGACTTTTATTATATCATGTATTTGATCTATGATCCAATATTTGGCTATAGGTCCCCATGACACTACCCTAATAATGTCCTGGATCTGAGTGCCGCACAAGGGTTCCCTATATCCAGTTGGCCACATGGCATCAAGTACATTTCCCAAAATTCCATAGGCTACCGAAAAATAGAGTGGGCCTAGGGTGTGATAGTGGGGAAACTATTCCCTCATTGGTAGAGTATACGTAGAATAAAAAACAGCAAATAGTAGTAGAACAGTAATACCATATGACAGAAGTAAACAACATAAGACTGATAGTAATAAAACAAATAGAGAATATAAAAATTATGCATGTGAAATGTGTCTAGGAAAGCATCCAACCAATTTAAAATTATAGAAATACAATACAGAAACCATATTATATAAAAACAAGTAAACTACAACAACATCAAAAGCCTCAGCTTGGTTCCATGCTCTCCAGTTGTGACAATAATTAAGTACCTGATGAAGAAGGGTGATTTACCTTATCCATACCAAAAATTGTATAATATTATTGGGTCTAAAACCTGACAAAAATTGGGTGTGAGTTAAATCCCAGTAGGAAACCACTGAATGATCCATGCCAAACTGTTAGTGAATATAAATTGTAGGTAATATATAGAAATGAATCAACAAAACTAGGAAGTACTCAATACTAAACAATCCAACTATTTTCAATTACATTCATTTACATTTATTATTCAATATTTTGAATCCTTAAATCTCGGTATCTAGCATATGTTCTAAATCCCCTTGTGTAATAGTAACAAACAGACATCTCTGAAGATCATCTAAACAATCTGGTAAGACCGAGTCCAAGCTTGTGATTTGGTTTGGAAAACTCATCACAATCATGAAATAAATCAATAAATACCCTCTCGGAAAGATCTCAAATTCCAACCCCTTGGTTTAACATAGAAAAAATTCATTAAATAATGACCATATAGGAAGATATTCCAGTCTAACACCTTTGATCCTACATAGTAGTAAATAAATTACAAACGGACTCCTAGGTAGCTTTCATGGTCAATACCCCTCTGTCAACATACCATAAACAAATTATAAATGGCCACCTAGGTATCTCTCATGGTCAATACCCCTGGGACAATTTATACACCAAGTCTCTCATAGTTTTATGTAAAGAGTCATGGAACCCGAAACATTATCCTGGCCCAAGGCTCTCACGGTCCATTAGAAAAATAACATGCATATCATATGAAAGAAACACATGAAATCTATAACTACTACATGTCTAAAAATTCCCAAAGAATATCACATGAACATCCTATAGTTAAAAAAACTCCATCCTAAACAACCAAGTCATGTAAAACATGTTACCTAACCTTACACACAAGAAACAACCACTTTTCAAACAATCAATCCATAGTAGGTATTAAACATTTTTAAATTCCAAATCAAGAAATACCCTAAACATGGGTATGCAACAATTTAATAATATATAATCTAAACACAATCAATGAAAGGCATAAACCACCAACCTTGATGTCGTATGATCAATACTCTTGAATGTCGGCCCTTAAATCAGCCATGATCAACATAGATCAACAAAGAGGTGGAAAATTATCAACCTTGAATAAATCAAACAGGAGAAGGAATCAGGAAGAGATGCTATAGAGGAATTGATAACTCACTAGTGGGATTCCAACACACCTAAAATCATCTCAATCAGAATTTTGAAAGATAATCGGGGGGCGGGGGTTCAATGTTCTTCGGTAGTTCTTCACTCTCATGTATAAACCAAGAAAATATTAAGATGTTTCTGAATTTGAGACATGACCCCTCAATGATTTATCAAATAAAAGGAAAACTACATGTCGTGTTCATTAAAAATACATGCCGTTTAGTATCCTTAAACAAACACCACCTTTAGTAGTCTTCCAGGTCACCTACACAACAATGTACTCATCTGTTACACAACCAGTACGTGGATATAGGTGGTACCCAGGTACACAATGTATACTCATATGTACATAGCATGTACATAGAAAATTAAACATTCTTCCTTTTTCCTAAAAAACAATCTAAAATAAATTTTCATACCTGAAATGAAGGACTGAGTTCTTAAAAAATACCAGCCTTTAAGAAATTAATACCCAAATTTTCCTTCCAAGGGTGGTGAAGAAGAGTCTATGAACATCTCCAGCCACTGTGATCGTACGTCAGCCTCCCTCTCCCAAGTCTCATCCTATACTCAACCATGTTTCCATAAAACCTGTACTAGAAAAACATTATAGCCATGGGGAACCTTCGTGCTGTGATCCACAATCTAAATTCGGTGAACCTAGAAGGATGCTTCCACCTGCAACTCAACCTCTTTGGGTTGAAAAACATGAGACGGGTCTAAAAATTATGTTCGTAGCAGGGAAACATGAAACAGATCGTGCATATTCGAGTACCTTTGAGTTAAATGAAACCGATAGAAAACTTACCCGAATCTCTATAAAACCTCAAATAGACTGACGTATCTCAATGAAATCTTACCTCACATCTGAATCCTCATATTTCTAAACTACTATGTGACACGTAGGAAAACCGGATCTCTGACCTCAAACTCCAGAGGTCATCTCTGTCATTCAGCATAAGATTTCTCACAAGATTGTGTAGTATCCATTATCTTCTGAATAAAATCCACCTCCTCAGTTGTATCCTGGACAAGACGAGGTCTTATCGTAGTTTCCTCTCTTGGATCTATCCAACATAGGGGTGATCGGAATGCCCAATCATAGAAAGCCACAAAAGGTTCCATCTGAATCAATGCTTGGAAATTGTTATTTTTGTAAAAATTCACTATGGGTATGTGTCTCTCCAAATATCCCCTGAAATCCATGACTCATGCTCGTATCATGACCTTTAAAACCTAAATCATGCACATAGACTATACATTTATCTAGGGATGGGAAGTTGTACTCAGAATTACATGTGTACCTAAATCCATCTGTAGTCCCTTCAAGACACGAGAAGTAAACCAGGCATCCCTATCTGAAATTTTAGAGTGTGGATCCCCATTCAAACGTTTAATATCTCAGATGAACAACTTTCCATGCTCATCAACACTAAAGGTTTCTTTAATCAGAAAGAAATGTGTAACCTTCATGAGCCTTCCAGGATCAACTCACATGACATCATTACCAAGATACCTTAACCATTTGAAAAACTCTACCAAGCGTACCCCTAAGCATTATAGTGATGCTATCAATGTGTTTTACTTTAACTTGGTAAACATAAACACATATAAGGCCATAACTGTGGCCTCACATCAAGGAAAGGTCAACCCAAAATGGAATAATAAAAACTGGTCACAAAATGTATCCTTGAAAGACATTGCATATTTTCATGGCACAACCACCCTTAACAAGCAAGGTGTTCAAACTAGATCAATCGAACCGTACTCACAGAACAATAAAGATTACAAGTCAAACCATCACCAGATGACTCATCATAGAAATTACTAGCATATAAGTTCTATTTATTGGAACAAAAATAGGACACATTTTCCCAAGGCACCACATGCTCACAACGAACCCATTTATCGAATACTACATCTGTCTCTCGGTGACACTCTTATGTCACACCATCCCTTGATCACTAAATAGGTCAGGCCACAACGTGAAAAAAACATTATTCCAGATCCATACCACTAGAATTATTACCTCACTGTGATTTATATGTGCCAAACTAAAAGTTTGAGTAAACCTCAGATTAATCAACCTAGAGTATAAGGAACTCACCAAGGTGTTCAATACTCCCCGTAAAAGTGAGACATTGGTGTGAAACCTAAAATTCCACATAAGAAAACTGACGGAACCCCAAACATCATCCACCTAGAATTCACATCATGGAAGCAATTGGCATCAAGAGTATTTCCAAGGTGTTCTTAGATGGGAATTCAAGTATTACTAAAGATTAACCAAGCCACTACTAAAACCACGCATCCAGCACTCAACATAGGAAGAGATCACAAACCAGTCCAATGACTTCCACCTATAACATGACATAAAACTAATTATCTCATAGTGAACCTAGTATGATTTCAATATAGTGGACATGCTCACATCTTAAGAAAGAGCACACTAATAGAACATCAATGATACCATAAATGGATATTTGGACCACTACATGCCGAACACTGGAAGGAAACTCAGCTTTCCGTGCTGACACATCATCATTTAACCAACCACAACAATGTTGTACTTCCTAGAAAGCACCAAAAAGAAACAATACTTGCAAGACACAAAATAATTAAAGTAAAAATGACCATTTCCAAATGGTCCATTATTGTTATCCTTCAAATTGGAATGAACAGATTTTAAGAAGAACAGATGTGACGCTCCCTACCTAGGAGTTTCTTATATGTCAAGAAGGATTTGCCGATCTCAAATGAGATAGTTCATAAGTAACATAAATGCAGGTGTGTCATTACATGACCACAATCATCATGGAAAATCACTTGGAATGAAGAAACAATGATATATCGATTGTTGTGTCAGAACAATCGTGCCCCATAATGTCCTCCCAAGTTGTGTGATAAAAACTCTTCCTAGGTCTTAGGTCACTCTACAATAATGATAAACCAAGAAAATACAAAAAATATCGAAAATCAAGGATGTAACTGAACTCAATGGATCATTTAAACAGTTAACACTCGACTAGTATCACGTATTTCAACATACACTACCCTGAGTTTACAAGATCAATGACACGTTCTAGGGTACTATTCATAGGATATCCATCCTATACATCTTAGTTCATGATGGATCACACAAAAAAAATCTCAAAAGAAAATCATTTACCCAACCATTAACTAGGGCGATGACATACCAAGTCGTCCGTCACTAAGTAAAAGGGAGGTTTACATGACCTCGTAACAACCAACCATACATCAGGCATGTCCATCTGGTAGAACTAATTGATCATAAAGCTTGTTCCCATATCAAAAGTAAACACCAAATCACCACCCCTATGAACATGGATGTCATTTACAACTATAAGTACTACTAGGGACAATGACAGTTAGACCACACCAATTTCAAAATCTCTTAGTAGAAAAACTAGACAACAATATCTAAGAGTGCTACCTACCATGATCTAGCATCTTACGAAGTATAAGTGTCAACATCCACTACTAGGTTACACAAAATAGATTCAATAGGCTCAAAAGCCCATGAGATACTAATTTATCTCAACATCTCAAATTAAAACATGAATGTCTCACTATCCTTCCTTTAAAACATATAAAAAATCTAACATTCCATCATGAATGACAAGTTAGCAAGTAAGATCCTTTTTAACCACCAAGGAATCCTACAAGGATATTTTTATACCAACCATGGTACTCAAAAAGGGAACCCAATAGTTGTTGTTTATCCACATAAAGTAAGAAAACATTAGTAGTTATTTATATTAAAACCCAATTCCTAAGCATGTAAGTAGAAAGATCTGAAAGATATATTCAAACGATAAATAGAAAGGGTATACCATGATATAGATCCTAGAAATGGTACACAAATGAGGGATCCTACTAGGGACTCCCTAGAAGAAACAAGTCTCATAGCCTCATAGGCCAGAAGGCACATCTCACATGGAAAATGTCCTCAAAATAAAGTTCTCATGAGAGATATCTCATAGCTCATCTCAGATCAAAGGTATCATCTAGGTTGGTCTAAACACCCAACTGATCATTTACGCATTGGACTCACTCCTATGAGATATGTGAAAATAATAACTAGAGGAAGAACTTCTCCATTTAGTAATAAAGCCCCAAAAATCCTATTAGGATTCCTCATAATGCTCCATAGGTTAGACCATAATGATATTCATGGAGAACTATTCAAAAAGGACTACTCATGGGTCCAAAACAGACATCATGGTATAAAATAGGAATAAACCCTCAAAGGGTACAAAAGGTGGCTACACGACGTGTAGAACTCATACATGGAGTGTACACTCATTCTTTGACATATGTGTCTACCCAACCTTACCTAGGAGTGTAAACATAATAGGTACACGATGTGCCATCTTGGAACCTAGAATGTACTCAAGTCCTCCCTCCTAGCCATGTTCGTCTACATGGACAGACTCACACAGGTTCTGTCTATGGAAAATTACATGAGGTGTACTTAATCTACATGGAATTTCCTTAATAAGAATGAAAAACAAATGTTTTCATCCCACATGAATGGAACAACATGGTTTCTCCTTGTGTAACACCACACAATCTGAACACTCTAGGCATGATGTGTACATCAAAAGTTCTATCCACCAGTGTCATTAGCCACACGGCTGGATACACAGTTGATTTCAGCATGGCGACTAATCCCAATATATAAAATCTTATACCAATAGTTTAGTGTCCTCGTGTCTCTACTCACATAGTCATTCACAGTGTTAGAAAATACACAATGTGTGCATATGGTACAAAACATGTGCTTAAGAAATGTTATTTCATCCAGAACAAAAGAACACATGGTGTGTGTTCATAACATCACACATCGTGTTGTCAGGTTTTCTAAATAGTAAGTCACTAAAACTTCTATGGAACCCTTAAACACATAATATTTTTCCAATTCATGCCAATTTACAATCTGTGAGAGGCCATACTCTCTATGAATCAATGTTTTTAATCCTTATTCTTATCATAAATTAATAGAATTAAGTTAAACATCGATCATGATACATGAAATACAATTCCAGAGGGCCCATAACACCTCATGGACCAAAAATTTGCATACAACCAAATGAAAAAATAAATTTACAAATACCTAATAAAAATAGTAGGTATTCTATCATGTAATCTATCACAACATCATACATATGTAGCACAACATCTATCACGACAACATGAAATCAGTAATATATCCTAAATGGCATGAAAATAATGCATGAAATGTGATCTCTAGAAAGTTCCTAAATGATGCATGAGATATTATACCCTAATCTCATTAGGTTGTAATAGAAATAGATCCAAAATGACATAAATCATAAAATCAAAAAAAATAACTAGTGAATCACCAAATGGTGAAATCAAATCAACAGTAACAATTTAAAAACTAGAAAATTGAAATATTTGAGGTAACATGGCTTGTCCCTATACATGGGTTAGCTACTCCCAAGAAAAAATTATTACCAACTACCTATTCCTTCCAATCACAACCTATTTTCTCCATATAGTGTGGAAATTTAAAATTGAAAACATATCTAATACCTCCTTGTAACGTCCAAGATCTGGGTGCCGCCCATCTGTGCCCCATATCCAGCTGGACACATGGCCGTAAGAACATTTTCCCAAACACCAGAGGCTTCCGACTAGAATTGAGGGCCTAGGGTGTGATAGTGGAGAAACTATTCCCTCATTGGAAGAGTTTATGTAGTGAAAAAATATAGAGTAAATAGTATCAGAATAGTAATACCATACGACAAAAGTAAACAACAGAAGACTGATAGTAATAATGAAACCTGAGAATATATTACTGATGCATGTCACACATGTCTAGGAAAGAAGACAAACATGTAATAATTTTGGAAATACAATAATGAAACCAATGTATAGAAAAACAATAAAACTCCAATAACATCACGTGCCTCAGCTTGGTCCCATGCTCTCCAACTCGAACAACACTCAAGTACCTGATGAAGAAGGGAACATTCCCTTATCCATCCCTGCAATCATATAATCTACTTGGTCCAAAACATGACCCAAAAAAGGTGTGAGATGGATCCCAATAGGCAACCACCAAAATATTTTTGCCTAACTATCGGTGAATATAAATAGCAGATAATATATAGAAATGAAGGAATAAACTAAGAAGTAATAAAAAACTAAAGAATCCTATAGTTTTTAATTACATTCATTTACATTTATTATTTATTTACATTAATCCTGATATATCAGGATCTAGCCTAAGATCTATATCCCCCAAGTGTAATAGTAACTAATAGATGTATCAAGAAGACCATCTAATCATTATGGTAATATTGAGTCAAAGCTTGTGCTTTGGCTTGGGAGACTCATCAAAACCATGTAAACAATCATTAAAAACCCTTTGGGAAAGATCTCACAGTCTTACCCCTTTGTTTAACATAGCACCAATTCATTAAATAATGACTCTTTGGGATTATCTCTCAAACTAACCTCTTTGGTCCCAACACAATAGTAAATAAATTATAAACGACCTACTAGGTAGCTATCAAGGTTAATACCCCTTGGTAAACATAGCATAAACAAGTTTTTAATGACAACCTGGGTAGGAATCCTTGTTAATAACCTCTAGAACAATTTTTACACTAAGGTTCTCATAGTTCTATATAAATAAAAATTGACACCCCCACAGTTTTCCATATCTATGCCTCTCACAATCCATAGAAAAAAAACATGCATTTCATATCAAAGAATCACATGTAATGTATAATTACTACATGGATAATAATTCATAAATCACATCACATGCATTTACTATAATCAAATAGACTCCATCCTAATCAACCAAGGCTTGGAAAACAAGGCACTGAACCTTACACATAAGCAAAAACCCCTTTTAAAAGGATCAAACCATAGAAGGTATTAAAAATGATTAAATTCCAAATCAATAAATACCCCAAACATGGTTATTCAGAACTTTAAAACTATATAATCCAAAGAAAATCAACAAAAGGCACAAATCTCCTACCTTGATGTCGTACGATCAATACTATTGAATGACATACCTTCAATAGGTCAAGATTGACGTTGATCTTCAAAGAGGTGAAAAATTATCAAACATGGAAAACTAAAATTAGAAACGGAATATGGAAGAGAGGCTCTATGGGAATTAATACCTCAATGGTGGGATTCCAACGCCCTATATGGCATCTCAATCAAAGGTCATACGGAAAATCAGTAGGGGTTTTAAGCTCTTCAGATGTTCTTCACTCTCCTCTATGAATTAAGGGAAGAAGAAGGAATTTAGAAGAAGAGATGTGACCCCACTATAATTTATAAAATAAAAATGAAAACTACATAGTGTGTTCATTAAATGTACTCTCTGAGTAATATCCTCAACTAGCCCCCGCCTAAAGCGGTGTGCCAAGTCACCTACACAAACATGTACTAGTCCATTAGATGCATAGTAAAAAGCTATATGTGGTACCTAGGTACACTATGTGTACTCATATATACACAACGTTTACTTAGAAAATCCCCCTTTCATCACTTTTCCATAAAAACAACCCAAGATAATGATTGATACCTGAAATGAAGATCTGAGATCATACAACCCATAGGAAGCATAACCCTTTGATAGAGACCACTTCTTATACTAGATGTATTTGATCTTGATCAAGGCCATCAGTTCCCAAAACATCAAAATGTTTACTATGATTAATAGATGAGAATGTCTAACTAGTATTTGGCCTAACCATGATATTCACCCCACCCAAGAAACATATAGAGAGACCTAAATTTTATTCTCATGTACATTGGAATAAACATCCTCATGTGAGGTATAATTTTAGTTTCGAGATGATTTTAAATAGGAAGAATCTATAGAAATATTGGTATCTGGTTATAGAGTATAATTTTCACATATCCTCTCAATTCCTCTAGTCCATAGAATACGCTACATTGTTGGATCATGATCATCCGAATCACTTATCAACTAATCGAAGATGTGGACCACCTTCAGATTATATTTTTAAGGTCTTTCCACTTTATGATTTGGAACAACACCCATTGCATCCTTGATAATTAATTGGTCCACAATGAGGTAACATGAAGCCTCCGACCCTCAATACCATCCAGATAACGAATTAATCAATATATAATGATCCACGAGACTCTATTTGAATGGGGAGAATGGTGACCCTAATATCTATAGGATCAAAAAAATTCCATGATTCAATGATCATCTCTAGTTACCATCAAAATTATTTACAAGCTACAATCCAAATCCTCTACATAGGTGATCTTGAAGCATAAACATCAACACATATAAATGTTTAAATAATGTGACAAATATAATTTGTCATAATTTTGGAGAAAAAAAACATCCCACCAGGTTCACAATCATACATCTAATAGTGGTGTTTTGATAGGGGAGAAGATGTTTTGGAAAACATACCCATAACACTATCAAAGGAGCATCTCAATTCATATGTAAATCATATAACATTCAAAATAAGTATAAGGTGAACTCATTACATGTTTATAGAGCTCTAGACTAGGAATGAATAAAATAATCCTTTGAAAAAAATTTCTACTGGTACTTATCCTAGGTTACCACCTCAAAACCTAGGGTTTCAATGCGCCATAACCTATTTAAATAAAAAAAATTCATCATTTAAAATTGTTCCCATTCAAATTTAAACTTCCTCAAAAACATTTTGGGAAGAACTTATTTTCACATGTTAACATGTATTTAAAACCACTTTAATTATACATATGAAATGTGAAAATTTAATGATAATTATATCACATATATCAATAATAAAATATATCATAAAATTCATTAAAATAATTGAAAATTATCTTTTAAGGGAAATTAATAACTTTTGCTTCATTTAGAAAAATAATATCATGAAAACACCTACCTTGACGGATGAACCACTTGCTAATAGTGGGAATCCTCTTAGAAAGGAAGAGGTGGAGTCCTTACCATAATTTAAAATCCTTAAACAAAAAACCCTTATTTAAATTTGGTTGACCCAAATACTAGGAATCTATATATATATAGGAGAAATAATACCAAGGATGAATTAGGGAAATAAACTTGAAAGAATCTAAGAATATACTTACCATGTTATTCCATGAAGGATCTTGTTAAAAATCCACTTAAAACCAAGATAAAAAGGAAAATATTGGGGATCAATGTTTGAGGTTACAAAGAGTTTTAATGGGATGATTTTGAATAAATTTTAGTATTTATTTAATGAATGTGGGGCATTGAAAATATGTATTGTTTATTAGTGATTTTTATTCATACTAAGGAAAAATATAAGGAATCTGTAGTTTAAAAGGGAAATAGCTATTGAAATCTGAATATATGGTTGGTGTGACAAAATTAATTATTGGTATTCTCAATATAACATTGAGGTGGGTCAAATTATTGAGGTTTCATAGATTTAGTTGTTAGAGATCAATGTGGATAATTAGTTACAAGAGATTATAACCTTTTTAATTCTAATGAAAAGAATAATTATGATTCTTTTCCCAATGAATCTTTGATGAAATCATGAACAACATAAAAACTTTATCATGTCCTTTAATATTATTTCATTCTCATTCCATTGTTGTTGAATTTTTGAAGAGTCATTGAAAATATATTGAGTATGTGAAATTGGGTGTGGTGATTAAGGTGATATTTCTTTTTCTTAATTTCAGAACATTGACATGACAAGGATCCACTTCTAGTGTAATTTTCCATCAGTTTTGTCATTTAGTGGCTTAACTTCTAGTGTGTGAGTTTGGTGTGGGATTATCAAAAGGTGGTATTAGAGATGTTAGAGGTGTTATTAGAGGCACAAAATTTTTCTTGATAATAGATTTGGGTACATTTTCATCTTTTTCAGATGTTATTTTGATTCTATTGGAATTTTTATATCATAAGGGGATGGAATCATAATAATGTACGTTTTAGATAAAAAATATTGATTAATATGATTTTTATTTACAGGGTATGATTATTGGTAACTATCTCATCTAGTAAGATCTAAAACTTCTATTGAAAGGTGAGAATCTATATAAAATATGGAGATATGGTTATGATAATTATGATCAAAATGTGTTTGGTGTTGTGAGATTGATCACAACTAGGATTTTGGATCTAAACATTCAAGAGAATAAGATTATTGTATAATTAATGTGATCCCTAGATGATTTGTATAAGAAGACTAAAAAATGCAGTAAAGTGTTCTTAATGTGGTGGTTATTCAATATAAAGCTATCAAAATGAAGATATTTAGTGGACCATATGATTTATTTTAGCTTTATTTAGATCCATCATGAATTTGTGAAGGTAACCCTTATAGATGAAATTTGGGAGATATTGTTGTTTTTATTATTATTAGAATCATGGAAAACAATGATAATAATAGTAAGAAACTATAGAAAAATGTGAATTCATATATATAGATGTATAGAAAATGATTTTGAATGATGTTTTGGGGATGAGGAAGATTTAAGAACCTTCTAGAAATTCATTTATTATAGCGGGAACTCACATCATCGATGAAGATGATGTTGATCTAAAGTTATGTTGAGGAAGATGAGTAAAGGTAAATATATCAAACTTGGGAATGTGTGACGGTATTATAGTAATTGGGGTCACCTTAATAAGGATATTCATGAGTGCAAGTGAAATTATAGAAGACTAGTATCAAGAGGTTTAATTTATGTTGGATCAACTAGATAACGTAGTGTCAATATACTTATGAGTGTCAACATATCTGTATAATCTTAAATAATAGATTCTGATATTATTTTCCACTCCACTATTTAAAGGGATTCAAGTCTAGTAATGTGTTTCGAAGCTTTGGAAATGTGTATCTAGTAGATGATGAAGCTCAAAGTATTTTGGGGAAAGGAGACTCCAATGTATGGTTGAATAATATATGTTTTGTTATAACTAAGGATGATCACCATATTCATGGACTCTAGATGACCACGATATCAGTTGGTTACTTAAAAAAGCTGTATATAGAATTAAATTTATCGATTGAGTTGGGAAAATGATTTTTTGATCTCTTATCATAGTTATGGTTATAAAGGATTGAACATTGTATCTGCAAAAACAGGTGCTTATAGAAATACTTTCTAGAACTACTATAAATAAAAATTAATATCTATGGCATTCCTAGATTTGGAAACTCAATAATAATGGTATGAATAATCTAAAAGAAAAGTCTTGTTGAATATGAAATATTCAAAATTTGGAAGTTGATAGAGTTGTATACTCATTAACCAGTGGAAGGATAGTTTCATCTTGATAGGAAGGATTCCTATGATCCCAAAGCTGGAGCATGAGAAGACATATATTTTTTAATATTCTCTAATGAAATATCATAGAGGATCAAAAATACTTTGCGATTTTCATTGATGAATCTAGGAAGAAAGTATATATATATTTCAAAACAATTATGTTTTTGGAGGGTTCATACAATGGAAATATATGGGTTAAAGATAAATAAGAATTAATATTAAATATGAGTATCCAATAATGGTGGTGAGTATATGGGATGTTGTTTCTATAACTTCTGCACACACATAGGAATTATACATGATAAAATTATATGCAGAATTCTTAAGAAAATGGAATATTTGAATGAATAAATTAGACATTTATAGAAAGGGAACAAAGTATAAAGTTCTATTCCTAGGTTCCCAAGACCTTTTGGGTTAAATCAGTTGGTACTGAAACATATTTACTCAATTGAAGCCCCTCAATGTGAATGAGATAGAATCTACCTAAACTTCTGAGGATAAGAAAAGCACTGGTTTTTTCTCACCTCAAGGTATTAAAATTTATATCTTAAGGTCATGAGTGTTTTAAATATGGAGATAATCTAGATGATAAATATCATGGATGTATCTTAATTAGAAATAGATATTAAGAACCTGAATTTTTAATTTTGGGTGATGAGAAGAGACAAATCATAAGTCATATAAATGTGGTCTTTAATGAGCATTTTTTAGATGAAATGAAATTTAAAGAGAAAATTAGTTGACGGCAAAGAATCATAATGATTTAAAATAGAATTCAATAGTGTTTCAAGAATATTAGAAATTTTTTCATATTTAAGTTAGATTTGAAATTATAAGATGTATAAAAGTTTGAGAGGAATGTTTAGGTGGAAACACTTAAGGTTTGGGGTTGAGACCAGAAGAAGATATAACTGAAATCTCAAGAAGTTGTGAGGCTTGGTCCAGAGTTCTAGAAGATGAAATTATGAAGGTTTTAGGTTAGGAAATTGAAGAACTAGAATCACGGTCCCGGAGATCAATAATGGTCAAATAACTAGTATGGAGGTTTTGAGCTAACATAAATTTGAAACTTTTAACACAATGAGTAGAACTATAAAGGTTAAAAGATTTTTCCATCCTTGGTGATTCCGGTGAGTGAGATTTGTTCATGTCAGAGGGGTTGAATTTTATCAATATGAATAACACCTAGAATATAATGGATTTACCCATTAGAATGATGGAATTTGAAAATAAATAATTTTTCAAGTAAAAAGATGAATCTATTAGAAGTATAAGGTATAATGTGTGGTAGGTGGTTAATAATTTTCCAAATAAGGAGATAATTGAGTTCTATAAATAATATCAAAGAGTTAAACGTTATTACTATACAAATCATGCTCAGATTGGTTTCTTATTGAGTTTTATAACTGGATAAAATCGATATAAAGGAGACTATTCATTATAGAGATCAAGATAATGAAATGTACATGAAGCAATCTAATGGTTTTATGGAAGAACAAAATAAATGAATTTTTTTAAAACTCAATGAATGTATTTGTTGGTTGTAACAAGTGACATGGACGAAAAACTATAATTTCAACCCATACATGGTGGAAAAGGGTTTCTAATGTAGCAAATCGAATCAATTTTTCTGTCAGAATGTTTATTGTGGTGAATATATCATAATTCTTCTATTATATATAGATGATATGCTATTTTTGGGTCAATCAATTCAATAAATTCAAGAGATGAAGAAATAATTTTTTTGGAAATTTTAAATGAAATATCATAGTGAATTTATTAAAATATTGGGCATGAGGATTGAGTGATGTAGATATACTAGAAGTTTTATTTTATTTCTGAATGAGTGTGCCCAAATGGTCATAGTAATGTTTTCAATGGCCAAATAAATTATATTTTCAGTCCACTTTTCAAACACTTAAAACAATCAAATGAACAATATCCATGAATATAATATTAGTATAAACACATATTGGGAATACCATATATATTGGAGGTAGTAAGTCTCATAAATTCCATGGTGTGAAATTGATTGAATTTTTCCTATCTAGTGGGAGTTATAAGTTAGTTCATGTTAAACCCAACCAAATAACATTGGAATGTTTTGAATTAGATATTGATATATCTCAAAGGAATGAAAGATACATATCTTTTCTTTGGATAAAAATATCCATTAATTTGGTATATTGATGCAATATTATGGGGAGAGGTAAATTAAAACAAAATCATAATTGGGTTTGTAAATACCTTTTGTGAGATCATGATTTGCATGATATTGAGGCTATAAAGGGTGATTAAACTCTCAAAAATGGAATTATAATATATTATGTCAAAAGAAGAAATTAGGGAAATTTAATGGTTGAACCATTTGTTTAAGGATATTTAAAGAATATAGGAAAATTCATCTCTTTATTGCGATTTTCAGAGTGCAATATAATAGTAAAATAATATGGTGTTCCATGTGAGGAATAATCACATTAACCTAAAGTAACATTATATATAGACGAGTCTTAAAGATAGAGCATTGGGGTTATAGAAGATAATCAGATTTAATAATCTAGTATATATACTAAAAAATTCATTAATTCAGGAAAGCCAGAGGAAACATTGTGCCATAGTTGGACTAGGGTGAATAGATTGGAGTAAATGAGGAGCATTAAATACAAAAAAAGTAAAATATAATTTATTTTAACAGAGTTTTGGAAGATTTCATGGATCCTTGAAGTGGAATTATATTGGGAGATTGATATTATTATGAATAATATTTATGTTATTGAGTATGTTCACCAAAAGGAGGAACTTTGGGGGACCTTTCTGACTTTTCAGTTTAGTAGTGGAACGTTTTAGTGGATTATAATGTGTTTTTAAGATTTTTATGAACATCTAATGGTTATTAATACTGTTTATTCTAATAGTTTTGGGTTTAGTAATTGGTGTAATTACCTAAAAAATAGTTATAATTTTAATCAATTATATATTTTTTTATAAAATAGTTGAGTCACTGGGAACACTACTTTTTTACCATTGATGTACTTTCATACTATGTATGAATATATAGAATTATCAATTATACAGTGAAAATTATGGATCTCCATGAATATTGGAATTAAATGTGATCAGATGACTGAGTGAGACCCTTTATAATAAGAGAGATGAGACTAAATTGTTGAGTTATCACATATTTACTTAAAAGTGATCTATGAGGTTGATTAGTCAAAAGAGATTGTTACCTTTGTAATTCAGATGGTGTAATTAATTGTGATGCTTCTACAAATAAATATGGGAAAAAATTTCAATCCATATAAAAAGATTATTTTTTCCTTGTATGGAATTTACTTATCTTTCCATTCATGTTGAATGTTTGGTGAGTTGGAGTAAACAACTTGAGTAAGTGAAATTTAGTTTATTGATTACATAGAAGTTTTTTCTTTCTAGTTTTGGTATATTGGGACTTCAAGGATCCTCTTTTGGTGATTTTTTAAACTATTGTTTTTATCTGGTCAGTTACCTTCCAGTTTATAGTTTTATTTTTGGATTCACAACATGTAGTTGCTCTAAAACATGTTACAGGTTATAGATGGTTGTGTCATTTAGTTTTCAATATTCATGAACAAACCATGAGACATGAAATTATTCTACACTTTTAAAATACAAAAGGTAAATTCAACCCTATAATTAAGGAATAAAGATAAAATCAATAAAAAAAATAATTCCTAATGAAATAACACATAAAAACATTATGGGTTTGATGGACTGTGATTATTGTCGTATATGTTAGATATATTGTGGGTAGTGAACCAGTCTTGGTTTATGACGCATTCTATTGGGCCTTAGGTTTCACTGACCTATTGAATTTGGGGCTTTAAAAGGTTTTGATGAATAAGATTGTTATGATATAGTTTTGTGATGTGTCTTTGTGGATTCATAGTTGACCCGTGAGGATTATGTAGATATGGGTTGTCACGGGATATTGTGGGACGTGAAAATGTTTTAATATTTGAAGGAACTGCAAGTATAACAAACAATGGATACATCATTCTACTTTTCCACTATTTGATGTAGGTAAAGTCCCACTCATGGATAGTTTAGAACAGGTGGAGTAGGTTGATAAGTGTACTTTGGTTTTTATTTATTTTAATCCGTATACACATATATGTGTCTAGATATTTTCAAGTGACACCATTTATGGTGGCTTAATGAGTTCTTACACAAAACCTGCATGGTCCCTTTATGATATATGTATACTTTATGGTTCAAGGAAAATTCAATGATAAGGGATCATCATTAGGATTCATTTAGAGATGAGTTGCATATGGTGCAGAGGCCAACTACTGAAGTTTCACATTATGTCTGTAAAAGGACCCGATCCTTAGTCAATACATAATTTTATTTTGAAAATATTAATTCATTATATTTTATTCCAAAAGATATTTTAGGTTTATATTTTTAGATAAATATGAATAAATATTACATAATAATACTCGTGTCCCCGAGTGAGTATTTTTTTTCCCTAAAATACCTAGTTTTTCTTCCTTCACAACATTTCTTCAAAATATCCCATAAAATTATACAAACATGAAATATTTTTAGAAGCAAATCACATAACATCATTATCTAAAATATAGGGAAAAGGAAACATAATAAGGATGTTCCCAAATTATTTATAAGGTTAAACATTAGCATTAATAATTGAATTCCATTAGTGTGTATAAGATGAGAATTCGAGTACGATGACATAATCAAAGTTCATGATTATAAAATAAATGGATTTATACCCATAAAAACAAGGATCATAAAAAAATTGGTTTGGAATAAAACTTTATAAAATATTGGAGTCATTATAATCAATACTCATGATCCATGTGATATCAATCTTGATCAAAGGAACAATTAAAAACACATAGCAAGAATAGATAAAATGTATTGTTATCCTCAAGAATTACCTTTATAGAACCCTTACATGTGTAATATCCAATTTAGTTAACTTCCAATATAATTATCTGATGAACATAATCATAGACCAATGCATTCTAGGTTTATAATGAACCAACCAGTCCATGGTTTATAATGTAACATCTTGTATTTGGTTTATAATAGGAAAACCCATGATTTATTTATAATTAAACCATTGATCAGTGATTTATAATGTAACAATCCATAAACTAGAAATACATATTTCTATATACCATAGAATGAGAAAAAATTATTATATTGAACTTTTCAACATAATATTAACCATTGTTTATCCATAGCATGATTTACCCATGGAATATAAATTGTTTCTGTGAAAATATCTTTGAAACAATTATAATCCATATATATAAAGAATTAATATGGTGTAATTACAACATATCCTGAGTGGATAATAACTGATATCATGGATTTCAGTCATTGATGAATTGGAATAACATGAAATTATCATTAAAAAATCTTGATGAAAATTGATTTTACTCTTTCAAAATTACTTTTAATGCCTAAATATTTACAAACTATTAGTAAAAATGTTTTATTTGAGAAGTACCATGGAAATGTTTAAAGGATTATTAAAATAATTGTGCGATCCTGAAGGAAATAAATTCCATTCGTGCAGTAATTATTAAAAATATTATTCATAACTTTAGAAAGGTACATTGTTTCAAAAAAAATAAGAATATAATTTTTAATCCTTTTTTAAAACATAAAACTTGTTAAAAGTTACTTTAAAAACTAAATTAATAATATTAAAAAAAGTCATATTTTTTTTGAAAACATGTAAATGGAATGAATTGTTTTTGACTAAAAGAGGAGAAAAAAGGATTGCCTTTTTTAAAACATTTTTGAACCATTTTTTGTAACAAATAGGGAAAATGGTACTTAAACATAAAAATGATATAAATAAATCAAATATAATAAAATTTAAATATTTTATCAATTTAGGATCATATAATTTCCTCAAATTAAATTCATGAATAAAAAATCCTTATTAAAAATGGATTTAAACATAAAACCCTTATCACTTAGGTAGCTTTTGAATAACAAGTCCCATGAATGAATAACATAAAATGAAACTTTAAATTTATTGAAAATAATATGATTCAATATATAACATTGAAAAGATATAGTATAAACAATTAATCAATGAATATATGTGCATAATGTAAATATATGTCCCATCAATTGAAAACATGAGATGGATAACCCTAAAAAAGATTATATCATTGAACTTAGAATTAATCAATGGAGTGATTATGTTTAACAAATATAAATAAAAAAAAAGATAAAATAAATCCTAAATATAACAAAGGATTTTTCAAACAAAATCTTGATATATTATAATAAATGAATAAGTGATATGACCCAATAAATGGAATTTTAGTTGATAAATCCTTTTCTTAAAGGAAAATTTCTAGTGAAGTCCTCTTGGATGAAATAACAAGAATTGAATCATAAAATTCTCTAAATAATTAAGGATTCATGATATAACATGAAAAAAAGGAAATTATACATACCATATAAATATACATTAGTTGTATAACATTAAAATATGCCCCAGTTAAAGGAAATTGAGATGAAATCCCTTACCACGAGTCTAGACTTATTGTTTATGTTCGTTAACACTTATATAATAAGATTATATCATAACTTTTATATCTTATGAACATTTTAAATGATAAATCACTTATCATTAAATGAATTATCTGATTTATGTAAATTAAATATTTATTTACTTAATTTGTTATGTCAATGTCAGGTGCTTGGAGGCGTTCATTTTATAATCTCAAAATAGCTTTGGTGCGCTGACTGTGGTAAAAGGGTTCATTATACCATAATCTTTAGAATAATAATCATTACATAAATTTATTTTTAAATATTAATTATAATTGTAAACCAAATATTAAATATGGTTATGAAAAATTAATTGTGTTACAATCATGGAGATGGTAGGCCTTACACGCGCATAAGTAATGTTTAAATTTATCAATAAACATGATGGATAGATATTAAGTATTATATTATATTTAAAAAATTATTATTATATAAAAATAAAATTTTATTTATTTAAAAACCCTCTTATATAACATCTATTTGATGTGGTTACAAAAAAAATTAATTCCATTACTTTTTGGAGTTGATAATCTACACACACGCCGAAACGACGTTATTATTTTTCCTTGGATCAAAAGTAATAATATAAATGATATATCATCTTTAAAAAAATTTAATCATGTTGTTAATATGTCATATATATACAAAATTTTAATACATCATTATAACTATCGATGAGATGTGGTGATATAAATTGAATTACATCGGTTCGAGAGGCGGTTGCCCTCCGCACATATGAACAACGATTTCATTTCCCATTTTATGGAAGATGGGATGGATATGTTTTATTAAATTAACATAAAAAATTTAAGTATATGTAACATACATGTATTACTATTTCACAATGTTTAAAAAAGTTTTTAATGAGGTAGAACAAGATATAAAACTAAAACATTCAATTGAAAGTTATGCATCTTCACTAGACAATCGCCTCTACTTTACACCTTAATCCATATGTGGTTGGAATTATACAAATAATAAGGCTTATAAAATGTTTTTAGGGATGTTTTTAAGGTATTTGGGTTGTTATGGGGTGAAAAAAATGGCCCCTTAAGTTTGTAGATGAGAGGATATGGTGATCCCTTTAATAAATTAGGGGAGGTACACTTTTGGAATTACATAAATTACTATATTAATATAAATTTATTTTCATGAAAAAGGGTCCCAATTAAAATAATTAGAATATATGATGAGTGTGTGTCATGCTACTCACATGTATTAATATTTAAACAAGTTTAGGTGATTTATTCACCCTTATATATTTGTTTTACCACTCATGAACCCTTTTGAAAATTTCTGTGATGTCAATATTTTTTACTCTTTAAGGGAAATTAATGTTACTATAATAAGAAAAAATGACCCAGAAAGGGACCACAGTTTATATCTTATGCCATATCTCATTCATGTTTATTTATTTAATTTTTTTTACAAATTTCAAACCACTTAATAAAATGGTTATTTATTATAAAATATCATTAATTTGATTTTTCAGAAATACATAAAATATAAAAATCTAATATGTGTATAAATAATGTAAAATGGTTCCAACATGAAATCTATTAAATTGAAAAAATTATTTTTTATTAATATAATCATAAAATAGTATCTTTAATATTTTTTATATCATTTTAAACCTTATCTTTTGGATTAACCTCTTATTGAAATGATCTTAACATTAATCGCATTAATGACTTTTTCCATAATATAGGGTTGTAATATTACATATAAGGTGAAAATTGGATATTAAATGTCCATGGGATGACCTTTTATTCCCACTATTATATTAATTTTTCCCATTATATATTTATAATATTTTCAAATAATTTAATAAAATATAATAAACATAAAATAATTTTAATTTCATTTTATGAAATATTTGCATATTTTGAATTTCAAAAAAACATAAAATAAATGGATTTATAATATAAACAATTAAATATATATATTATTATATTTTTTTCTATAAACGTTTTGGGACACAAGAACACTCTCATGACAAATTACATTATGATTTTTTAAAAACAATTTACATAATTTTTCTACTACTTGAACAGGCGCCACGTTGGCATTGAAAAAGAATATATGGTAAATATTTCATCAATAAAAAATTTAAAAAAATCAATTATATAAAATTAATTAATATTTAAAATGACTATTTATAACAGAACATGGGGTTTTTTTATCCTAATAACAAAATATTACAGATATTTAAAGCATGAAAATGGAATTTTTTTACTTTTTCTTGTAAATAAATAATATAATGTTAAAAAAAGATATATGAAAAGGCCATATTTTTTATGTTTTTATGATTACATATGAAATATTAGCACAAAATGGGATTAATTCATGTGTTTTAATGAATATAGAGACTTATCACTTTATTTTTAGACCTAAATAATCCTTTTCACCATTACCATGATAACACATAATTACTATAATTACTATTCAAAAGATGAAAACTAAAAGAGGAATATTTAAAAAATTACCCTCATGATTAAAACTACAAAATCCATTATTCATTATGAAATTTCTAAAAGTAGATGAAATTAAATAAAGATTAAATCTCAAAACATGATGAAAATATTTTTAAATTTTTTTTCAACTATAAAAATGTTTTTATAAAAATTAAATCATAAAATTCATTCAAAATACCATATTTGGAGAATTACTAATATAAATTAACTAATAAAAAATTTATAAATTATTCAAAATGAATTTTTAATTTTTATATACTATAAAATAAAACATAGTTTGCAATAAAAAATCATATTATTCACTATACCTTAAAAAAATACAAATATTCAAAAAAACTGTCAAAAATTAAATCTGATAAAATTTTAACATGATTATTTAAAAATTTATATAATTTTAGTCAAATTTAATATCTAATAGTATCAAAAATTAATTATAATATAAAATGAATAAAAAATCATTTTTGAAGAAAACATATTTCTGAAGCCAAAAAATGACATTATTGAAAAATAGAATTCTTATTTCCTAATAATTAATTAATAAATTTTTATTGGTTAGGATCTTCAAATATATTTCATAGTGTATTGAATTCAATTCATACCCTCTAATTTTATAATTTGATCATAATTATAACATTTAAATATTATTATTTCATGGTTCGTTTATGATTTGTGTTGTATGTCGCATACTCTACCAACAACAGTATTGTTTAAAAATAGCATGATATTACATTATCCCCCTTAATAAATTTAAGACCTGAAATTTTATATTGAAATTGATAACCAAGGGTTGGAAATTTGATGATACCTTTATTGAAAACCCGCATCATAAAGAGGGTTAATAAAACATCCTCTTAAAAAGGGGAAATGTAAATATGAATGTCAACTATAATAACAAATAAATAGGTTTAAAAATAGTAAAACATTAGTTAGAAGAGAAAATATGGACATGTATGAAAAATTCAAATTCTTATAATGATGAATATTGAAAGGGACCATTGATAAAAATAATGTGAAGGATCATGATAATGTTAATTACCACAAAACCATAAATCAATGTGGTGTGTAAAGACCACTAATTCCTCAAAAATTTATTTAATTATATTTTTTTCACAAAACTTTTTTGGATTTAAGGAATTTCTTTACAAATTACACTAATAAAACTAGAAAATTCACTCACATAAAAATTATAATTTTATCCCTTAATCAATTTCCACCAAAATATCATTTTTTCCCCGAAATGATGAGTATTGAAGATTAATTTTTTCATGCTCGGATAAATAAAATAAAATTCTGATTAACCAGGATGAATATAAAAGGAGGAAAATATATTATTCATGTATTTATAAATTGACAAAAAAAAATGTTTATCACATGGTAAAATAATACCCAAAATGTTGAAATTAAACATTAATCTTCAAAACCCCACCAATAACACCAAAATTTAAACCATAAATATTCCATAAATAAATATTTAAAATATTATAAGTTCAAAAATCCAAAAATTTGATTTAATATATCTCATATTTTTTCAAGATCAATTTAATATTTATTTTCAAACAACCTTAGACCCTAAAAATTTCATTTACCAAAAATTGTATTTACTATTATCATACAATCTATAAAATAGAATACACATTTACATAAATAACCTATATCAATATTAATCCTCATTAAAATTATATATTATTCCAAAATATCATTCAACAATTATTCTTCAAATAAAATCACATAATATCTAATAATATTTTGTTTCATTTAATCATATAATATTCCATAGAAATTTTGGGATCTTCTTCTGAAATCACTTAATCACTAAATCAATTTTCAATCCCATGGTAATATATATAATATAAATTTATTCCCAAAATAAAACTAATCTTTAAATGTTACTTTTTTATGATAAAAAATTAATACTAACCGGAACACTACATTGGAAAGTGGTATCATTGCACCCTTTTCACCCATCTATTGTGGGTCCAAGCCCCATGACCTTAAGAGATACAACATGTTATCAACCAAACTATGGGTTTTCCTTTTTTCTAAAATATATTAATATACTTTCTTTATAAATTTAAAAACAAATTTAATAATAAAATTATTGATTCACCTTCATCAAATATTGTTCCCCACATTTAACACCCCATTTATCTCAAATTACCTCTATATCCTAAGTATTAAAGAATAATTTAACGTTAATGTTTATGTAATATAATTCTCCAAAACTAATACATGATGTTAAATCAAAGGGTTAAATAAACATAAAACTAATAGAAAGTCTCTAAAAATATCATTAGTCACCTTAGAATACCGTCACATAAAAACTCAAAGGGGTTTCTAAGTAATTGAAATTATGATCAACTTTAGAAAAACATACTCACCACGGAAACTCTTGTGTTTTTTTGAAATGAGAAATATTAATCTTAAATTTTAATTAAACCTTTATTTTATACAACTATAATAACATGAAACCCACACTCCTATATGTAGAGTTAAAAACCCAAATTTACATTTATAAATTGACACAAATAAACATGATCAAATTTCAAAAATTAAAAAATTATAAAATTAAACTGAAATTTTGGATCACATACATACCAACCGAACATTAAGGTTTAGATTTATAGATAAATTGAACCAACTCTTATATAAAATACCTATTTAATAAAGTAAGCATTATTTTTCTAATTATTCCTATAATTTTCTTATTTAAACATAAGTTTGTGAGATATCCAATAAAATTATCCACCCATGAAGCCTTTATAGACCCAAATAATTTAACATCATTCTCCATAACATGGGAAAAAGGAAATATAATAACGGTGAGATCTAATGAACTGTAAGGGTAAACATAAGCATTAACAATTAAATTTCCCCAAGGAGCATATAATGGACATACGAGTATGGTGACATAATAAAAGTTCATGTGCCTGAAATAAGAGGATTCATACACATAATAACATGTATCATTAAATAGTGGCATGGAATAATACTTTATTAAAGGAAATATTCTTGGGAATCAATACTCTTGAGCGATGAGATATCAATAATATCAAAAAGGAACCATTAAAAACTCCTATAAAGTATAGATAAAATGTGATTGTATCTTGAATTATTACATTTATTGACCCTTTAAAATAACCCTTATAATTGGAATAACTAATAAAGTAAACTTTAAACATAATTATTTAGAGAAAATAATCATTACCTAATGCTTTAGAGTTTTATAATGGACCCACCTTTCCTTGTTTTATAACGTAACCACTTGTATTTGGGTTTTAACAACACCATCGATCCTTGGTTTATAATGGAACCACCCATAAATGGTTTACAATGGGACCACCATTCAATCGTCTATATATATTTCCATGTTCCATAAAATGAGAAAAAAAATTAAGAGCCCGTTGTTTTCACCATAATAACAACCATTGTTCATTTATATCTTTATTTACTTGTTGAAAAGAAAAGCGTTCCATGAAATATAATTTGAAACAATCATAATCCATCTAGATAAAGAATAAGTTTGGAATCATTACAATATATCCCTAGTGGAGTGTAATTAACATCAAGGGTTGTTGTCATCTGTGAATAGAACTATAAAGAAATGATCCTTAAAAACATTTTTGAGGAAAATACCCATTTTACATTGAAAATTACTTTTTAAAAAATAATTTATAGAATATTAGTAAAAAAATAAAATTGAACATTACAAAGGATACTTTTACAGTTTTCATTAAATTATTTCTAGGAATTGATGACATAAAATTTAGTTCTTGTGGTAATGGTTAAAACTCATATTTTCTTAAACACATTCAGTTCAAGTACCTTGTTGATAAAATGGAATGAATATTTTTTTATTACTATTTTTTAATTTAAAAACATGGTAAAAATTAATTTAAACAACCATTTAATAATATTAAAAGATATTCTTTAAACTGTTTTAGAAAACATGGATGTGGAATAAAAAGTATTTCCAATAGAAATAGGTGAAATATGGTTGGATTTTCTTAAAACAATTCTAACCAATTTTGTGTACAAAATTGTAAAAAATTTACCTTAAACATAATATATATATATATACATGAGAATAAAAATTAAATGGGTTAATCAAATAAGGATCATGTAATTTACTAAAAGTAAATTTAAGCATAAATAATCTTGATTAAAAATGATTAAAACATAAAACCCATATCACTTTGGAAACATTTGAATCGTAAGCCCCATGAAAAAAATCATCAAATTAAAATTTAAATATCATGAAAATAAGTCTATTCATGAGATAACATTTTAAAAGATTAATTATATACATCTCATAAAATAATACAGGTGCATAACATAAACATATTTTAGAAAGAAAGAAAATTTGAGACGAATAACCCTTATAAAGGTCATATAATTGAATTGGGAATTAATCAATCAAGAAATTAATTGTAACAAATATAAATACAAAATATTTTAAATTCCACAAAAAAATATTATATTTCCCATATAATATTTATATAATATAATTAATTAATTGGTGATGTAACCCAATTAAAGGAAATTGAGTTAAAGAATCCCTTACAACGTGGTAACATTCCAGATAAATACCATTGGATTAAATAATGTGAATTGAAACTTAAAATGATATGACATAAGAATTATTCATGATATAAAATATTAAAAGGTAATTATATATACCATAAAAAATAAATTATGTGCATAAGATTGAAATATTTCTTAATGGAAGGAAATTTCGATGAAATACTTTAACTTGAGTCCAAACATCATATGTATGATCATTAACACAATATAATAGACTTATATTGGTTATATTATTTAATAACAACCTTTTATAGGGTTAATAAAATTAAATAAACAATTTATTTTAATTAAATATTTGATTACTAATTGATTATACACACATCAGGTGTTTTGTGGATGTTCGATTCATAATTTCAAAAAGGATTTGGTGCGTTGACCATTGAAAAAGGGGCTATAATTATATAATATCCAAAATAATAATCCTTAAATAATTATCATTTATATATATTAATTATACATTTAAAATAAACCATAAAATTAGGTTATGAAAAATGAACAATGTTACAATAATGAAGATGGTAAGTCGTACATACTAATGAGTAATGTATCTATTTTCAAAAAATATTCTAGAATGAAGTTAAGTATTATTTTATATTTATAGAAATATGATTATTAAATAAATAGAATAAAATTTATTTAAATATAGTCATATATTTCATCCATGTGATATGGTTATGAAAAACGAATCGCATCTCTTCGTGGAGGTAATAATCCAGACATACACATAGATGACATTAATATTTATCAATAGATGGAATAGTATGAAAATATATGATATAAAATATTTAAAATATGATAAATATTTCATTAATATAATATATATATATATATAAATTAAATATATCCTTATATACCTCCTTGAGAGTTGGGGAAGGAAAACAAATTATATCTATTTGTGAGGCGATAGTCCTCTGTACATAAGAACGATGATTTCATTTCCATGTTGGTGAAAGAGGATATGGATATAGGATATCCATTAAAATAAATATTTCTCAGTATATGGAATATATATATGTTATTATTTTAGTATTTTTTAATAATATTTTGATAAGGTTGAATAATAATTAAACATAAAACATTCGATTGAATGTAATACCTCTTCTTCAGACAACCTTCTTTCCTTTACACCTTAAGCCCTCTATTGTTGGTATTATGCCCAAAATAAGACCTATGGAATTTGGGTAGGGTTTTTTGGAATGTATTTTTTCAATTCCAAGATTAAATGAATGTATCTTAATTTATTTATAGTAAAAGAGTGGAGGTGACATTTTATAAATGAGGAGAGGGGTAATTTTGGAATTAGAGAAATTATTAAATTAATATTGAGTAATTTTCATGGAAAAATGGATAAAAATGATATAACTAAAACATATTTTTATGATTATTTCTAATACTATAATATAATAATTCTTTTTCATGATTAGGTGATTTTTAATCCTTATCTCTTTGTTTTATCCCCTTGTTAAACCTTTTGACAATTAACTTAATATTAATGTTTATTTACTATCTAGGGGTAAAGAAAGATAATATAGATTAAAAATATAACCATAAATGAGACATGATAAATATTTGAACCATATTAAATTCCCATGTATAAAGATAATATTTTTATGAATTTTAAATCATTAAATAAAATTTTATTTATTATAAAATATCATTGTTGACATTTTTGGAAATATATGAAATATTATAATTCCATGTCTTCCTAACTCAATTGAAAAGGCTCATAATTAACTTGGATTAAAATATAAGTGATAATTTATGTTCATATAATCAAATTATAATATTCTTATAGGTTTTCATATCATTATAAATGTTTTCTTTTGGATTAACACCATGGTTAATTGATTTCAACTTTTACTATAACAATAACTTTTTCAATATTATAGGGTAATAATTTTAATTATATTCTGAAAATTGGGTCATCAATGGATAAGGGAAGAAATTATAGAAAACTTATTATCTTAATTTTCCTCTTGATATTTTTTTTATAATTTGATCAAATTTATGAAAAATATATGTAACATAAAATACTATTATAGTCATTGTAATAACTATTAATATAATTTTACTTTGAAAACCACATGACCATAATGTAATTAGAATATAATAATTTAAAAAATAAATAATAAGTTATTTTTATCTATATAATTCACAGAATTCTAAATATAACCCCTAATATTATGATTTTAGAGTTTTTTAAAATCATTAACATGATTTTTATAGTTCTTACACAAGTATTATGATGGCGTTGCAAAATAATTTAAGGTAATTACTTCTTTATTAAAAAGTTAATGTAGATTAAAATAACCCTAAAATTCAATAATATTTAAAACAATAATTTAGAAATTAAAATAAGTTGTTTTTATCCCTTTCAAAAAATATTAGACATTAAAATAAATATATTGACATTTTTTACCTTTTATTTTACATAAATATTATAAAGGTGAAAATCAAATATAAATTGAAAAAAATGTAATTTTTAAAAAATATTAGATGCATATCGATAAAATAGACTCATCTAATGAAATTAATTCTGGTTTTGAAAATAATGTGAAGACTTATCACATTAGTGTTAAACCTAATTAAATTCTTTTACCTTAAATGTGCTAACAAAATAATAATATGGTCACTATTCATAACAAAAAAAATTAAAAGGGAAATATTTACCAAACCTGTACCTCTTAATTATAAATATATAATAATTATTTCTATATTAAATTTCTATATCTGGCATAATTTAATTTAAAATTAAACAATTAATGGAGACAAAAAATGAGTTTTTAGATAAATGCATTTCTAAGTATAGAAATCCTTATATACCAAATTAAAGTATAAAATTAATTAAATTGTCTACAACTGGATTATTTTTAATCAAAAAATCAATTTTTATAAAACGAACCCAAAATATAATTTTAATAAGAAATCAATTGAAAAAATATTGTTTTTAATGAAAATTAGTATTTTTTCACTTTAAATTAAAAAATTAATCTTTCTAAAAAATTATAAATTCATATCTCTACGGTAGTTTGAAATTGATTATTTATAAAATTATATCCATTTTATTTATTATTATTTTTTCAATGTTTTATAAATTAATTGTAATAAAATATAAATAAAAATAATTTTCATGGAAATGTATATTTGATACCTAAAATGACATTACTGAAAATTTGATTATTTATTTGATGAGCATTAATCAATAATTTCTTACTATGTAGTAACTTTGTATATGATTAGATATATAGATAAACTCATTCATAATATCTAATTTCATGGTTTGGTCTCAACTAAAATATATAAATATTAATATTTCATCATTCGTTCAAGCTCGTTGTGGCGTGTCGTATACACTATTGAACATAGTGCCATTTTAAAATATTAGGACATTATATTATGAGTGGTTATGTAGTGTAATACTAGTAGATTATTTTGATTCAAATTATCAGGAATATATTTGATCATCCTATGGGAAATCAATTTGATTACAATTTGACAAACATGATATTATAGATGTTTTCATTGCATTTAGCATATTTTTTTTAGATTGTTATTACATGTTAATTATTGTCGCTTCTATTGTTATTATTTATATTTATAGGTTATAATAAACCCACTATCACTTCATATCCCCTCGTTTATAGTGAATAACCTTTGACATATTAGAAGTTATGTTATTCCATGTGGCACTCCGATCTTGTAACAATAATATGAGTTGGGTAAGGACATTAAAATTTTTCATTTAAATAACTATTTGTAAAACTAATGTTAATTTATCTATTATAACACCCCATTCCGCTATATTTTTGTTTTTTTATTAATTTATTTTGGTTTAAATTTAAGGTTTTATGTTTTAGGTTTTATATATTAATTATTGAGAGTTTTTTTTTGTTTAAAGGTTTGTTAATGGCCATTTCATGGTTTAAGTAAAAAATTTATATGGAAATTACATAGTTAATTTATGTATAAGTGTTTGGTGTACAGGTTTTAGCTCAAACCATTTGAGTATCCTTTTACAAAGTGGCCCCCATTTCATTTTTCATGAGCATAGTAGTATGCCCATGTTGTTCATGGTTTTGGGATAACTAGGAAAGTCTTAGTAGAGGCCATGTGGAGTAACCTTATATATGGGTTCTATAGTACATTAATTGTTAATAGTTAATTAAAATCATGTGGAATCCATGTAAATTATTTTATAGCCTTATATAGATGTTTATCAGAGTTGGTGCATAGTTTTTCAAGCCGCACGAACTGCTATATTTTAGTAAAATATGATTTATTCCCTTTCAATTTAAGGGAATTTAACAACCTCTATTATCACAATTTGTATTGTCATGAAAAAGGCAGAGGAATAAAGAAATGGACCTCCCATATCTTTGATTTATATTTCTTTCCCACTATGTTTTCAAGTGGATAAATCTTGGTTAGTTCATCTTTATTTCATGTTCATTTTTTATCATTCTTATCTACCTTTATATCTTTATTTACCTCTCTAATGTGTTCATTAGGGTATTATAGGGTTATATTTAGGGTTTCTTGTGGAATATTCTGTGGGGTTTATATTTATATGTATTTTTTATGGTCTCTCTTTTCTTGTTAGAGAATTCATTATCAAAGTTGATGGCTTATGGATTGATTGTTGTTGAATCACGGTAGATGATTATGTGCGTTTAATTTATTTGTCATAACATCTTATTCATGGAGTTACTAAATGTTTTTTTATTTCAATTTTACCTATATTTTATACATATTTAGTACTTATAAATGTTTTGATAAATTTCTCTCTAGGAATAAAAGGGATTTTTTCTATAAAGGGATTTTTTTCATGCCAATTGTTTCTGAAAAGGATTCAATGATTTATTTCAAGTAATTTTTTATTTTAAATATGTTTTGATCCATTTTGATAATGGTATGGTTTTCAAAAACGCCCACACTCTTGATAAATATATATTACATATAAATATAAAAATATTCATTACATAACATAAAAAACACACCATAACCATATAGGTTTAGTGTCTCTGAGAAAATGGAAAAATAAAAAACTAATTCATAAAACATATATATCTTGATACACTTATTATTTCTTAACTATAACACTTCTTGAAGATTAATACATTATAAATTTCATTATATCCTTAGTAAGAGAAACATAAGAAATGAGTGAGCTCAGATTCTCAGTAATGTTAATCGAGGGGGATAACCTAAGAAAAATGGTATAAAAACATGAAAATGTCTTTTGAAAACTATATCCTGCATATCAAGGATCATGATATATAGTTATGTAATAAAGCATAGCTTTTTATATGATATAAATTAAAAGAATCTAATTCATGTGATTATAATAAAGAAAATAGATTTTTGTATACAAAAAATCATAAAAAATAATTATCATATTGGTGAAGACACACTTCCAAGACCATCAATGATGACAAAGTCCCTGAGTAAATTGAGTCCACTCTATTTTTTAAAACAATATTACTAAACCATGTTTATCCCATTACATTTTTTATTACTGAACCAAGTTCACTTCCCATTCCATTACTCAATATATAATGAGATATAAATCATTACTCAATGCATTAGTGATAGATTATGTCCCACCAATCACATAATGAAAACCACATATATTTTTTACACAAGAACATAAATCATTCATCATATCATAACCCATAAAAAGAAATGCGTTTCATAAAAATTACGTTATAGCATAATTCATGGAAATGAATAAAAATTCATAAGAACTAATAATCATAAACATAAAACATTTTGAGAAATAATAAGAATATTATCACTGGATCATATCCTCATTAAAACATATGTTACATCAAATAATGTTGTTTTATATTGGAATGATTTGGAAATAACACTTGAAATAATTATTACTAATAATATCACTTCCATTTAAAAAATTGTATTTTATATTCTCACAATCAAAAAGGAAAACATTTTATTTTAAATGAACCTTATAATATTGTAATGTTATATTTTATAAATTAATACATTAAAATGGTGAAAAAATAAATTCAATCCATATAGGTTGAAAAGAATTCATTTCAAATTTTTTCAATAAAATTCTCAAAGTACCTACATTAAAAAATAAAAATAAGATTACTTTTAAACTATTTAATTAAAATTCAGTCTTGTTTAAAATTGAAATTAAAAAATATCATATGAATAATAAAAATATTTAGGAATTTTTTTAGGAAGCATAAACATGGAAGATAAATATTTCCTAGCTGGTACTTACATATAAACAATTTCTAATAAGAATAATATTGTTAAACTAACCCATAGCTTAGGTTTGACTACCTTAATAAGTATTCGAAATTCTTATATACGGTTTTAAAGATCGTTTTTAATTTTTAAAAGAAAAATATTAATATTTACTTCATCATATATGATCATTTTATATCAACTTATCACCTATTTGTATATAATATTTCAATATTACCCTTCTTTCGGGTGTTAACTACTTCATTTTTCTATGAATTCTTTTTCACATAATCCATATTTCTTACCTATAGTATATAGTTAAATAAACAATAGAATAATATTAAGTTAATAGATATGACTTTTATTTATTGTATATGTTTTTAAAATCATTATTTAATGGTGAAAATGGAAAATGAATCACGTCACATTATGGAGAGGGTATGCCATACACACGCAGAAGTGATGATATCATTTCTATAATAGTGAAAGGGTAAGGATGTTTATGGATTATTTTTTCTTGAATCAAAATTATGTTATAATATATATATATATATATATTATGTCCATCATTATACCCATCCAAATAATGTGGTGATGAAAAATAGACTGCACCACGTTGTGGAGACAGTAAGCCATACATATACAAACATGATGATTTGTTTTTTATAAGATGGATAAAAGGCGGGATATTGTGGTTACATAAAAATAACAACATATAAGAATATATGATAATTTATTTAATAAATTATAAATATAACAACATATTAAGAGGAAGTTGAAGAAGAAATAATCTAGAAAGAGTTAGTAAAGACAACTACCTCTTTTTCAGAAAACATCATTTAGAACTCCTTTTGGGGATAACAAGGATGATATTTTGAGAAACAAATCCAGAATTTTACCAGGTATGTTTTTAAGATACATTTTTAGGGGGAGGATGTCCTTATATTCTCAATTTGATGTGAATAATTTCGAGATGAGGTGTCCTATTATAATTGAGGTGATATTCACTTTTGGAATTTCCAAAAAAAGTTAATTTATAATAAATTAAATGTCCTTCCATATACCACCAAATGGAATTGTATAAAAATAGAATATGTTATTAGGTTTTAATCCTATCAAAAAAATAGACATGTTTTGGTATTATTTTAAACCTTATCATTTTGGTTAACCTTTAGTGAACCTATTTTAATTTTATCTATATTTACAAATTTATTAATATTAAAAGGTTTTAATTTATAATTATGTGTTTTTAATTGAACCATAAATGAATAAAATATAACATTTTATGAAATATATTATTATTTTTTATTTTTAATGATGATTTATGTTTTTTAATAATTTAATAAAAATTATATTGATAGAATATAATTAATGTCAATTTTGACCCTAATCGTTACGTAGAATTTTACAAATATAAAGATAACATGTTAATTTCAAAAAAAAATATTTTATTATATCCCTAAAAGCTCAAGATCACTTAAAATATTATTTATCACTTTAATTATCTCAAATTATATTTATTTTGATATTTTTAGTAAAATTTATATGATATATCCATTAATAAAATATAAATTTCATCAACATTGTGTAATTATTTAATAAACATATTTATTTAAAAAATATAAAAAATAAAAAACAATAATGAAGATAAATATTTAAGATTAATAGAATAATATTTATAGTTTAATATAACTTTTGTAAATCCTTTATTATAAATGATATATTATTTAAAATAAAAATGTAAAATCATTGAATTTTTATTATAAAAAATATAAAAAATATAATACTTTTATCTAAGTGTCCCATAAAGTAAAAATAAATATATCATGAAAATATTGGTATTATGTAATAAATTTATATTTATATTCATTCATAACTTAGATTTTCCCCTTGTGGAATCCTAAGGGATATTTAAGCTAAAGAAATTGATATTTTGGGACTTTAATTGATTTAATTATTATATAAGTCATTATCATGGACATGGGTCCATTGAAAAAATTATTTTGATACTTATGTGTTAAGGGTTGAATAATTTCCATCCAATAAAATTTGGACATGTGTTATGGTCATTTTATAGTCCATATCATTTAATTTCTAACAAAAATTACAGAATTTATCCTTTATTATGGTAACGAAATATAAAAGGGACCGATTGACTAAATTATATCCATATGAATATAAACTTGGAATAAATTGTTTAAATTCAAAACATAGAATGTATAGAATTTAACTAAAATTAAAACCATTAAAATTCCACGAAAAATATTTTTTTCGGTAATTTGTCCTTTAAAAACATAAAATGTTTTTATAATTAATTTGTGTTTAAAATACTTTTAAAAACCATAATTGGATTATTTTCAATTAAAAGTAACTAGTTAAAATTTAAAACTAATCCAAAACATAATTTTAAATACTGAATATTTTATAACAAAATTCAAATTTCATTAAAAAAGAAACTTTTCACCATTCCTTAAAAAATGTTTTTATTAAATTATAAAAAATATAAATTTAAGATAATTTTGAAATGATAAATTAAAAAATGAAATTAATTTTGTGATATAAATTTTCCTAAACTTCTAAAAATTAACATTCATTCATAAACAGAAGGAAAACTCATATTTGAATAAATCCTACATTTGAAGAATAAAGAGGCATTACAAAAAAATTTGTAATCATTTTACAATCACATACCAATACAGTCATATTGGGTAGGATATTTATTTTTATTTTAAAAATTAGTTGTTCATATTTATTCCAAATAAATTTAATTTAGTGGTTATAACAGATACATAATATTATATGGTTCTTTTAGACTCATAGTTGTGTGCAATATATGCAATTAAATAATTAAATTTATTTGAAGAGGAATGGTTATTAAATTTTTTTGGAGTTACATTTTTTGTTTCATGAATGGTTTTAAATAATAAATAGTTTGGTATTTAAAATTTCCTTGAATATGAATTCAATTTTATTTAAATTTTTCTTTTGACATGGAGTTTCGAAGGGGTAATGAAGTGACTTAGAAACCCAAGTCTATTTTTGTCCACAATTGTTATTATCTAAATGATCTTAATAATGAAAATTTGACCCTATTATTAACATTATTAATACATAGATTATGATCCTTAAGGGGGAATATTTTTATTATTGTGGAATGGGTGATGTTGTTCGAGTTTTTTTATGTGATGGAGTTGAAGGTTGGGTGAGAATTATATTATATTACTATATTAATCATTTGACATTTTTGATGGATCATGTAATATTTCCTGACTATATTGGGATCAATAGTCACTGAGTTAGGGATCTAGATATAGTCTATCGTATATAATATCATGCCACTAGTGTTCCCCTAGTTGTGTGGTATGTCGGGGCTAGGAGGGGGTTAGCCGATTATAAGATTGGTGCAGGATAGTCCGGTGACTTGTATAATTTGGATGAAAAATTTGATGGTTTTTGTTCCTTTTTATTATTAAAATTATAGGATAGATCTTACCTAAGGACTATGTGTGTTTCCCATGATTCCAGATGAACATATAGGAGAATTCCATTTGTGTTCCCTAACTCGATTGGCATCTACAGTGCTATGGTAATTGATTTCCCACTTTATTTCAAAAGTAATGTGGTGCCTTAGTGTTTTATTTTATTATTATATCAATTAAAATTTTGTTATTAATTCATTTTTAAATATATTTGAGAAACTGAATCATTAAAGTGACATTGAAAATGGATTTAAACTGAGTTCTTTAATAAAATAGTTTATCAATGAGAAATAATTTGAAATATATTTGTTTTATTTATGGAAAATAAAAAGGAATGTTTCAAAAATGATCCTGGATTTGATATTTGGATTTCATTTAAATACATAATAAAATAGTATTTTCTAATTTTATTTCAAATTAGTTGGGGGTCAAATCCCATTTTGAAGGAATAAGACAAACTACTTAGAATGGTCATATTGAAACCAATTTCACATACACCCAACATACATCATTTTAATGTATAAATACCTTATTATATGTTTTATAGGATCCTTATTTTTGGTCAAATTTGATATTTTTAGTGATAGGTATGAGATGTGGGGTGAGACCGAGGGTCACAAACTGATGATGGGTTTTTTGTTATAGTTTTATTTTTTTGGATGTTCATGTTTCAGACCTCTCATATTATCTTTAGTTTTGTTATATGTTGTATCTAAGGTGTTTATTATTAATTCTTAGTTGATTATATTATTTATATTAGTTTATATTGTTTACCCTGTTTGGATTTTTTCTTATAATAAACTATTTTTCATTATTCAAGGGTGAATAATTTCCACATGGTTATTCATTGAGACCCTGGAACTAGTTTTCAATATGGGGAAATCAGGAATGTTACCCAAGTATGTCATGGGGAGGCTCATGTTCACGGTTCTGGGGTGGATGTAACACCACAAAATTTTAAAATTAGAACATTGAATTCGATAGTGTACGTGAATGAAAACCCAATATTTGATGAAAATATAACAATATAAGAATTTATGATATATTTATTTTTAAAAACATTCAATCTCATTAATATCTCGAATTACATGTAACAATGATATTATATTTCATTACATACAAAACTTATTGTGTCTTTCTTTATATGCAATACTGATTTAGGGTAATGTTACACACAACACCAAGTTAAAAAAGAAACATGACATGTTATTAAAATATCATTATTTAATATAATTATTAAAACCTAGATGTAATATTAATATGTATTAATGTCACTAAATAAATTAGGAAATTTTATATTTATCTATATATTAGTAAAAAAATAAAAATCCATTAAAATAATAATGAATTTTTTTAAAAAAATTAATTTTTATAAAATATAGTTTTGTCATGATTTTCAGACATAATTTAAAATTAAATTTTACCAATTTTATACATTTTTTTGACAAATATGCTTAGTTTTTTAAATATGAATAAAAAATTATCTTAGGGTGATTTTTTGGGATTTTTGTAAAGTTTTTCATTTTTTGAAAAATAGTGAAAAATACGAAATTTTAATTGAAAACAAGATTGTAAAATTAATTATTAATGAAGTTAAATTATATTTTATGTTTGTTTTAAAGTATAATTATTTTAATTTTATATCAAATAATCTAATTTATTTCATAGAAATTATAGCAACCTCACCTGAGAATCCCAATGCTGGTGTCTACAGAAAATTAAATTGGCATAAAAAATTGTTAAATAGTGTCCCAAAGGACTGAACAATTTAGTATTACTGGAAAACCAGATACATAAATGATCCTTGATTTAAAAATGAATAAACTAATTACAACCTAATTTTTTCACCTAAAAGACTTTGAGGATAATAAAATTATTCTATCTAGAGTATCCTTGAAAATATTTATTCGTATGATTATTGGATTCCATGGTAAAGGAAACATAATAATGGTGATCTAAAATGATCAGTAAGGGTCAAATATAGCAGAAGATATATTGATTCAACTAGAAAAATGAAAGGGAAAGGTAAATAACTAAAACAACATTCCATTTAATCAATGAAATTAAAATTAAAAATATCCTTAGATATGTAAACTTAAAATCTATAAGGACCTAGAATTAAAGATTCCCTAATATTGAGTTATTTTGTGAATTCAAATTGAGGGTATTTTTTGGTTTAGAGTTTTACTGAATTAGTTCATAACTATTACATTAAACCTAAAATTTAAACATAGTGGATACAACTAAGTCTATATCAATTTCTTATACAATATAATTTTTTGAAAAAATAAACCTGAATTATTTTTATGATAAATTTATATACGACTTCTTATTTTCTCTTACATATCATTATACCTAGTGGAAAACATTTCAAAAACCAGGGATGAGAACAAAAATCTAAGTAATGGGTGTGAAATAAGGAATGAAAGTATTAGTCGATGAATATTTATAAACCCATGAAATTCATAATAATCCTAAAAAACATCATAGAAATCATAAATTAGAAAGGTCACTTGTGGAATTCATATCATAATTATGTTATAGATTTCATAGATACATAGGGAGTAACCTTCATAGTTATGTTTATAATACACTTCACAGTATATTCCCAAAATCTCTTATGTGAAACCTTATTATTTAACTCTGTCTCATTACCCAATGCACTAGAGAGCTATCATGGGATCACCGACCCATGGTTTATTACAGATACACCCATATGCAATAGAAAATACTAAGTTCCATAACATTACATTAACACACAAACCATGTATAAGGGAAAAATATAATTTAAAAAATGCATTATTAAGAAATAATTTCAATATATTGATATAATAAATTCATTATCAAACCCATTTTAAATACCAAAATACCTAAAAAGGGAATATTGTACATAATTTTTATTTAAAAATATTACAGATTATAGAGGAATCCAGGTATCAAATAATTTATGCAGTGATAGAACTGTTATTGTCACCACATATGTCGAAAATAATTATTTTTTATTTAATAAAATTATTAGTACAAAAAAATTTCCTTTTGGAAATTATTTGATATGTTAAAAAGTACATAGGGTTGATTATACATTGTAAAATAGAGGGTTGTATATAAATAAATATATGCATTAATAAAAGAATATTGAGTTTATTCCCCTTAAAAAGATCACAAAATTAGATTAAGGATAAATCAATGAAATAAATATGTGTGAAAAATATAAATACCCCCAATATAAGTGGATATTCAGTGTAAAAAAATTATAGGACATTCACCTATATTCTTGAAAAAACAAAACCAATGACTTGGATATTTAACTCAATGAATGTTAATTGAGTTAAGAGATCCCTTACCTTGAGTTCGACTCATCACATACAATTGTTATGTTCTTAAATAATAACCGTACATTATGTTATAATTTCATTAGATCATTTTTCAATTTTATTATTTCTTTTATAAAACTATTTATCATTTTATAAAAACTATATAATTAATTTAAGTTCATAGCGGATATTTCATTGATATTAAGTACTTGAGTAAAAAATGCACATGATTTTGATGTTATTAGTCTATGAGGTCTTAAGTTCGCCATTAAATAATAGTATTCATGACATAATTATAAATTTTATGAATTAATCCTACTATTTAAATAAAACCATTAATTATGGTTATGAAAATTGAACAGTGTTATATTCATGATGATAGTAGGTCGTACATACGTATGAGTAACATTTTACATTTTCATTATTTATTATGAAAATAAGGTAAATATTATTTTATCTTTCTGGAATTATCATAACATAATTAGTATCATATTAATCATTTATACATACTTATATATGTATTTATAGAAATTCTTTAATAGTAGATGTGGAAAATGAATCTCATCTCATTGTTAATACGGTAAGTTATACGTACGCACGAGTGACAGTATCGTTAATTTTATTGGTTATATGGTATGGAATTGGATGGTATATTAATTATAAATAATAATTATCAAGTCATATTCATTATTTACATCATTTATACTCATCTTTATATCCATAAAAATAAATTATTTATGAAAATAGTTTCCACCATGGTGTGGAGACAGAAAGGCATACCTACACACCCATAGTGATAATGTTTTTTGATAGGATGGGTAGAAGGATGAATATGTCTGTACAATAAACATTAAAAAATATCAGAAAATATTATATTATATAGTCATTACATTATTATGGAAACAAAATATGTCACGACCCATCCCCCGGTCCTCGTGACGTGACTACCCCAAGCCCGCCTTCCATATGCCAGGGGCTGGCGACTAGCACTAGAAATGCGTATCGCTTAAACTTGAAGGTATTTATTTTTAACCCTTACATACACACAGTCCAAGAACACAAAAAGACGCAACCAAAAAGTTAACTGATGTAGTAAAAGTGTTCTAAAAGTAAAGGGGCCGGAATACAACCCCAACTTAAATGTACAAGTACAAATGAAAAGTACAAATACAACTGAAATGTGAAAAACAACTCTTGGATCATGCACCGAGGATCCTACCTCAAGGGTAGGTACAACTCAAGATAAGTAGTCCTTGTGTCACATCATGAAAAATTGTCCACTTCCGAGAACTGTCCAGTCCTAGGACACTTAGCCTCGATCAATGTTTTATATCATCTGAACAAGACACAACATGGTGCGGGCATAGATCGTGCTGGGGTGAATATGACGGTACTCAGTAGGGACCTCGAAACCCCTGTAGGTCTCCTACAGTCCCCAAAGAAAAAACGACAAATCAATACCTCCATATCAAAGCACAAAGTGATAGACATCATCTATACTTAAGTATATTCCCATACATAGACCTATGTAATCAAGATATACTCATCTCATACATGAGCATTGAATACCACAAAGGTAACACCACGAAAATAGATGTACCACATAGGTAACACCACAGAGATTGAAGTATCACACAGGTAACACCACGAAGATAGAAGTACCTCACAGGTAACGCAATGAAGATATAATTTCCACACAGGTAACACCATGAAGATATAAGTACCATACATGTAACACCATGAAGATAATAGTACCACACAGCTGACACCACAAAGATAGAAGTACCACACATGTAACCCCACGAAGCTAACACCACGAAGGTAAAAGACCTACCTCAAACCAGTTATAACTTAATTATATTATTATATATTATTATATGTAAGTAAAGATCGTCTAATTCTATTAAGAAGAACTACTTCTGACCCAAAAAAGATCGATAGGTAATAACCCCCGCTGACCCACATAGGATCTAACCCACACATGATCAGTATGAACTGACCCATACAATATCGCTGAGTACTGACCCACACAAGATCTGATAGATGCTATCCCACAAAGGATCAATATATGATGGCCCACTTAAGGTCGATCTTCATTCTTCATGTTACATCCTGCCATAGGATTCCTCGTTCTCAATGTGCACGAGCTCCATAGAGTCTGACCCTTGAGATACTAGTCAAACCTCGACTACCAGTTTTCTCCACAAAGGTGTAACCCAAAAAACCGCCATGCCATAAGGGATCCAACATGATAGATGGTGCATGAATTGGACTCCCAGTCTGTGAGTTATACGTGTTTTAGTTCCAACGGCTTGGTTGGATTCAGGTTCGATCCAATTCAGTCGCACTCCCAATGTCCCCAAAACTCAAGTGAAGTCAACCAAAAGGACAGTCTCTCTCCAAGGTTCCCAGTTTTATAGGATGTTCATCAAATAGATTCCCTGATTTCTTGTTAATACCCTTTAAGCAGAACAGGGCTTGGTTGGGTCCGGGTCCGGTCCGACCTGGTCGGACCGACCCAGTTTGGGTCACCCAAATCGAACCGGGTCTGACCCGGCTTGGCTAGGTTGTGGCCGGCTCGACCCAAAAGGCTAAGGTCTGGCTCGACCTACATGGGGGAGCATCTCGGCCCGGAAGGGGGCGCGGCCCTCCCTGCAAGGGGGTGCGGCCTGACCTGCAAGGGGTAGCCCACTAGGCTCGTGCGGCCCGACCCAAAGAGGCACGACCCAATGGCCTCGTGCGGCCCAGCCCACATCGGAGCGTGGACCACTAGAATTCGTGTCCTGACCATGAATGGGGAATGGCCCACTAGAGCTCATGTTCTACCCGAGCTGGCACAGAAGTGGAGCGGCCCCCTCCCCATTTGGAAGGAGAAGCAGGAGCGCCTAAGGGGTGCTGCTAGGTCACCCGCAGGACCCACTACAGGTCCCGCCACCGCGGCATCAGAGCCGCAGATCCTCTGGCGGCTTGATATTGCACGCTAGTGCATCCACTATGTCAAGTTGTTACCGGCTGCTCTACTTGAGACAACTACAGCTAGAAAGCGGTGTCCCTTCTCCACCGACGACATGCGACGACACGTGGCGGTGCACCACATCCACTCTGTAGCTTGCCGGTGTCAGGCACTCTGCCGACCGTCGTGGCATAGCACTACTACCTTTTCCCAACCACTCTATCGACCTCCATGGCATTGTTCCATGACCCACCCCTACATCATGCGACGGTGTGCGCGTCCATCACGTCGGGAAAGTGCCGGTCGCCCCTATCATCTACCATCCGAGATCTCGCCCAACCCAAAGATAATGTGTGCGATGAACACAAGAAAATCCAAAAAAGGGAAGAGGTCTCAGGCATTGTTATTTTGGCATACACACTCCGTGTAAGATTAATAACTATAGGGATAGATTCAAAAATAATTTAGAATTATAACAAAAATAAATCCCTACATCAAGAACAATAGTGAATACCCGCGATTGAAGAAGTGTAGGCATTAGTTGTCCCTATAACAAACCCCCAACGTTGCCTCTCAAATGTCATCCTTCGGTTCGTGGTTATGTGTCATCCTTCACCACCCACTGGAATCAGCTCTGTCCTCCAAGGGTTTGGTGTCGTGACACTCTATTAGCACTTCATCGCTTGATGAAGCGGTGTCTATACCTCTTCCCAATATCCATATCAATTGGATAGGGGTGGGTGACTAATGGTCATAGGATTTATGAGGGTTCATTTCATAGAAACTTTCCAAAATTCAAATCATGTTGTTACATAGTATTTGAAGGGTCAAGCCATTTAATGGCTTGAAACACCATTGGTCCCACGCTGTCACTTGTCCATTGGAGGAAAAGAAAGAAATAAATAAAATTACAATGTTATTTTATTATTATTTTTATAAAGTCCCAAAATATAACTTTTTCTCTAGACCTCCTCCGGTTGAAATGAAGCCTCCCTTAAGTTAATCCTGGTGCTACAGATTCAATGGTGCCCTCATATTTTTAATCCAATAACTAGTTCAAAAGTTAGAAAATTCAGCTCACGCATTTACTGAACATACCTTAAAAAATTTATGAAATTTATTTTTGGGCACACCGGACCTTAGAATCACGCTCTGTCAATTTTCACAGACTCGTTATAATTTCTTATAATTAAAAAAAGTACTTCAAAAATATAGATCTTTACATTCTCTCTATCTTAGATATTTTCATCTCTGGAATCCAAAACATAGAATAAGAAAACAAATGGGGGTATTGGGTACGAATCTAAGCCTCCAACTCCCAAGTGATCTCTTAGGGGATCCTATACTACTAGAGAATGTACACTAGAGGTATTGACCACCCACAAAAGACTCACTCCTGTCGATGCTCAGTCTCTAATAGAACCTCCGTAAACATCACCAAATCATCAAAGTCCAGATTGTCATGATCGATGATGTTAGATGGGTCACGCACGTATCTGCTGAGCTGGGATATGTGGAAGACATCTTGCACCCTCTCCAACTGTGGTGGAAGTTCCAAGTGGTATTCCACATCACCTATACTATGAAGTATTAGAATTGGTATGATTAACCTCAGTGCTAACTTGTTGCCTTGGGCAAATCTCCGTAAACCTCATAATGGTGTGACACATAGGAAGACATGGTCTCCCTCCTCGATCTCTAAAGATCTCCACCTTCTGTCAGTATAAGACATTTGTTTGCTCTATGCAGTATTCATCTGCTCATGGATGATCTGCACCTTCTTAGTGGTATCTCGTACCAACTATAGACCCACAAGTGCTGTCTCCCTTAGGTATTTTCAGCATAGAGGTGATCTGCATGGTCGATTCTATAGGGCCTCGAATGGTGCCATACTGATGATGGAGTGACAATAGTTATTTTATTCGAACTCCACCAAGGTCAAGTGATCCTCCCCACTATGGCCAAAATCTAGGACTCTAGCACGTTGTATGTCCTCCAGAGTCTGGATGGTCTGCTCTGTCAATCCATCTGTCTATAGATGAAAGACGGTGCCCAAACGCATCTCAGTATTGAACTCCTCCTATAATCCCTTCCACAACCAAGATGTAAAACATGATTCATGGTTAGATACGATCATCGATTTTACCCCATGTAGTCGCATAATCTCTCATACGTACTGGCATCCCAAGCCCTCCACTGATCCCTGCACTCGGATGGGTAAGAAGTGGGCCATCTTGGTGAGTCAGTCTATGATCACCTAGATAGAATCATGTACCCTATACATACATGGAATCCCTATCACAATGTCCTGGGAGATTCCATCCCACATCCACTCCAGCACCTCTAGTGGCTATGCTAAACCTACGAGAACCTGATGCTCGACCTTCACTTACTGAAGAGTGAGTCATCATGAAACAAACTATGCCACTTCTTTCTTCATCTTTCGCCACCAATGCTAATGCTGGAGGTCCTGGTACACCTTCACCATAATAGGATGTACCACCAGAGGGGACGTATGGAACTCCCTCAACACCTCCTCTTGTCGTGCCATCGGTATCATGGTATGGCCTATGAAGAGGATGATGTGCTCCCAACCTTTAGAAAATGCTTCAGGTGCCTGTCCTGAGGATATCTGAGCAAGTCGAGCCTCACAGTAAATGTCCCCAAGTTTCTCCTCCCTGATTCATTGAAGGAGTGGGGGAGTGACTGTCATAGACTGGAGGTAAGATTCTCCATCACTATGTATGAAGGATATCTACAATGTGGATAGATTCACTATCACATCATTCAGCAACTACACACCAAACCTCATGCTGAGTGCATCTGCAACCACATTCCACTTCCTAGGAGTATAGATTATCTTAAAGATATAGTCTTGGAGGAACTCTATCCATCACTTCTATCTCAGGTTCTGGTCCATATGAATGATTATAGAGTATAGATTATTGTGATAATATAAGAATTTAAAATGTTGACCCATCATGTAATGTCTGCACATTTTCAATTAGAAGACCATTGCTGCTAACTCCAGGTCATGGGTGGCGTAGTTCTGCTCATGCTGCTTCAGATATCATGAACAATAATTGATCACACATCTCTTCTACATCAGGAAACAAACAAGTCTGATCCCTGATGCATCATAGTAGACTATAAACCCAACACCCTCTTCTATTATCCTCAATATGGGGGAACTCTTCAGTCTTTGCCTCAGCTCTTTAATACACTTATTGCATCTCTTTTCCCACACGAAGGGATTTCCCTTCTTCTAAAATGCTAAAGGGGTTCCCCAACTCTGGAAACATTGGGTACAAATTCTTTTTAGTACCCAGTGAACCCCAGGAAACTCTAAACCTCAGTCACACTTCTAGGTGGCTCCCAAGAAATCACAGCCTCTATCTTCACTAGATCCACTACAACTCTAGCCTCTGAAAAAACATGTCCCAAAAAGTGGACCTCTTCTATCCATAACAAAAACACCGAGATCTTACCATAATGCTGGAGCTCTTGGAGTGTATCCGGAACTTTTTACAGATGATAGACATGCTCCTTCTCTAACACTGAGTATATCAAGATGTATTCGATTAACACCACCACAAAATGACCAAGGTATGGTTGGAAGATCATATTCATGGATCCCTTGAACACTAATGGGTAATTGGTCATGCCTGTATGGCATAACCAAGAACACATAGTGGCCATAACGACATTTAAATGTCATCTTCTGCACATCCTCATCTCATACCCAGAGCTGATTATACCCTGATATGAGGTCTATCTTCAAAAACCAACGAGCTCCATTCATTTGATCGAAAAGATCATCAATCCTCGAAAGTGGATAATAGTTTTTCACAGTTACCTGGTTCAGGTGATGGTAGTCCAAATAGAGTCTCAAACTCCCATATTCCTTCTTCAAAAACAAAATCAGGGCTTCCCATGGAGAAACACTGGGCTTTATGAACCCCTACTTCTGCAAGTCCTCCAGCTATACCTGTAAATCACGAAGCACTATGGGAGCTATCCAATATGTGGGCATAGATATCAGTGTTGTCCTAGGGTACTGGTCAATGCAAATTTCTACCTCTATGAAAGAATATAATCTTGGAACATAATCAGGGATGACATCCACAGACTGGTCCACCACAAAAGGATAACTCGGAATCTCAATATCAAATGCTCTAAGGGTAAGGCTAGCCAACTTATGTGTGATCGGCAACACCCTTCACTTGGTAAGTCCATCATGTTCTAAAAAAGTTCCCTAATCTCCATTGAAGGAAAAAATGGTCCCATCCTTGTGGACACACAACACTTTTCTCCTAATATAGTCAATCTATGCATGAACGGTGTATAACTAGTACATACCCAAGATGACATTGTAAGGCCTCAACACTTCAAATTAAAGATCTCAGCTGATACTGTCACCTACTAGAGTAAGTGCACACTATTGGAACCTATGTGTAATCATTGAATCAAATCCTGTAGGAGTCTCTTGCTGCAAGTATTGAGCCAATGACTCCACCGGAATCTCTACGCTCTGAACAAGGGTAGTGGAAATAAAAGAGTGAGTGGAACCTGTGTCTATCAGTATTTCATCTAAGGTTGTGTAGACACAAATCATACCTATAATCATCTCCAAAGAACCATGGTCATAGGCCTCAGCTGCCTAGGGGTAAGCTCGTCCCTATCCACCCGCTCCCTATGGTTGGGGTGGACCACCTGGAGGTGGTGGTGGCAGTACCTCGAATCATCACCCACCACCTACTTCATGTCTAGCTCCTCAACCATGTCTACCTAATGTCTGAGATCCTCCCTGATCGACTCTATGCCTCTACCTTAGCAGTCCCTCAACTGTCTGCAGGTCGTCTATACGGTAGGTCGGGCTATTGTGAGCCATGTGACCCTGCCCGCCGTAAGGGTAGCATAGCCTTCTACTAATATGTCCTACTCTATCCCGTGATCCCTATACCACTGAACCTATATCCTAAGGTCATCCACCAGAAAGTCTGGACCACTTGGGCCCCTGGGTCATCTACCAATTCCCTACTATATATGACTCTCCTACCTGACGTCCGGTGGTTGCTATCGCTGTCGGTTCTTCCTCTTTTAGAAATATCTCCCCCAAAAGTTCTCACTCCAGTACCCCACATGCGTCTAATTTCAGAGTGATATCATCATTCCTATGATATCCCATTGAGACCCTGATCAAAGGTCCGGGACCAGAAGAATGGGTCTCATACCATGTCGTTGGAGTAGCAGGAGAGATCAGTGAACCTCACCAAGTACTAGGTCACAGTCTTGCTGCCCTTCTATAAGTGTAGCAGCTCATGTATATACACTGAGCATAGAGTCACTGGGACAAACTCTGCCCTGAAAATGACCTCGATGTTTTCCTAGATGTGGGTTAGCTCATCGTGTATCTGGAGTTTCAGACACCATCATCTCCCAGCTACTCCCTAGGAGTGACTGGAAGCAAGAATCACCATCCAATCAGATGGTGTCCCAAATAACAAAAAACTCTATCCATAGCCTCCATCCAGTCCTCAGCTGCCTGGGGATCCATCTTGCCTTTGATCCATGGAGGCCTCTGCCACTGAAACTCATGCAAAACGATCAATTGGTGTTCATCCTTGGTAGGTGGGGTTTGTGGAAATAGAATTCCAATAGGTATTGGTACTACTAGTATACCACCCGAAGGTGCTAACTCCATAAGAGGGCCCTGCAATGAGGCCTCATCACTCGGTGGGACATCATTGCGTACTCTCTCATGAATCCTGGTTTCCTATCTACGTGTTGGCATCCTAAAAGAAAACATGAGTGCCACAGTTAATAAGTTATACCTGGTGAGTTGACTCAAATAGATCACAAGAAAAAAATTTCAAAAACACATGCTATCATCATTTCTGTGCACAGATTCAGAAATCATAATTTAGGGTCTTGTTGTATAGATACGTCGGTTGCCGCAACAACACTAGATTCCCCATATTGAAAACCACACTGATAACTCTTAACACTGTTTCCAAATAGAAAAGATCAGAGCCGTAGTTTTTAGGTAGAAATGACTCCTCTAATACCACATTTTCATGACCTATCCCTTAGGGCCCGTGTCATGACTACCCTAAGCCTAACTTCCATGGGCCAGAGGCTGGCGACTAGCACTATAATGGAGTATCCCAAAAATGGGAAGGCATTGCATTTTAACCTGTATAGACACATAGTCCAAGAACACAATAAGAAGCAACCATAAAGTAAACTTCTATTGTAAATGTGTGATAAAAGTGAAGGGGCCAGAATACAACCCTAACAAGAAAGTACAAGTACAACTAAAAAGTAAAAATACAACCGAAAATAGAAAAAACATATTCATGGCTCATCCACTGAGGATACTACCTGAAGGGTAGGTAAAACACACAATCAATAGTACTTGTGTCACATCATGCCAAATGGTCCACCTCAAAGAACCGTCTAGTCCTGGCTCACTTATCCTTGATCAATGTTGTATGTCATATGCACAAGACAAAACATGGTGTGGGAGTAACCCGTGAAAGGGTGAGTATAACGATACTCAATAGGAACCCTGAAACCCCTGTAGGTCTCTTATAGTTCCACAAAAAAAACACAAAGAAAGACCACCATCTCACAGCACAAAGCAACAGAAATCATCTATACTTAGGTATATACCCATAAATATACCTATGTTATCAAGATATAAACATATCATAGATTAAAGAATAATACCACAATGTTTACACCGTGAAGGTAGAATTACAACACTCTAACACCACTAATATAGAAGTACCACACAGGTAACACCACAACGATATAAGTACTTCACAAGTAACACAACGAAGATAGAAGTACCACACAGGTAACTCCACGAAGATAGAAGTACCATACAGGTAACACCACAAAGATAAGTGTACGACATAGGTAACACCATGATGATAGAAAGACCACACAGGTAACACCAAGAAGATAACTTCACAAAGGTGAATGACTCAGCTCACACAAGGTATAAAATATGTAAATAAGTCCAAATGATTAGTCGTAAGGATAGATCATATTATTCTGTTAATAAGCACTACTATTGACCCAAAAATGATTGATAGGTAATAACCCTGTTGACCCACACACGATCAGAACCACACATGATCGGTATGCGCAGACCCACACATGATCACAGATCACTGACCAACACAAGATCTGATAGATGCTGACCCACACATGATCAATAGATTCTTACCCACATAGGATCTATGTTCTTTATTCAAGTTACAGCTAGCCATAGGATTTCTCACACTTAGTGCACTCGTGCTTTGAAGATTCTTCCCCTAAAGATACCGGTCATACCCCAACAACCACTATTCCCCACAATGAATTAACCCAAAGGGCTTCCTAGTCGTTAGGGTTCTAATGCGACAGACTGTGTGTCAATCAGATGCCCGGTCTGGGAGTTATAAGTGATTTAGTTCTGTTGGCCCGGGTGGATTTGTGCTCAATCCATCCCGTCCATACTCCAACTATATCCAAAACTCAAGTGGAATACATGAAAAGGCCCGTCTAGCTCCAAGAGTCCCAACAACACTGACGGTTCGTCAAACGTATGTCAGATTTCATGTTAAGTCACTTTAAGCGGAACTCGGCCCAGTTGGGTCTGGGACCTGTCCGACTTGGCCCACCCTGTGTGGGCTAAACCAACCTGGTTCGGGTCGACCAGACTCAGTCTGGGTTAGACCCGATCAGGCTGGGATACTGCAGACTTGGCCCGCTAGGCTGCCATCTAGCCCAGCCCATTGGACTCGTGCGGCACAGCCCATGGAGGTGTAACCCACTAGCCTCGCGCAACTCACTGGCCTTGCGCGGCCTGAGCTGCGATAGGGCATGGGCCACTGGCTTTTGGATTTTGCCTGAGCTGGCATGGAAGGGGAGTGAATCCCTCCCCATTTGGAAGGAAAAGTGGCAGAGCTTAAGGGGCACTGCTAAGTCCCCTATGGGACCTGTTGCGGGTCCCTCCACTGCGGCGTCAGAGCCAAATCTCTTACAGAGGTGCGTTGTTGCGTGCCGCTGCTTCCACCTACGGCTGGCCATTGCCTGTCACCCTGCATGACCCTACCACGGCTAGAAAACCATGGCCCTTCTTTGTTGGCAAAGTGCGAATGCACTCTGCATCACCTCTGTGTCTATCCGGTGATGGCCGCTCTGCTGACCTCTGCAGCATAGTACCGCATCCTCCTCATGCGGCGCACGACATCACACAGTCTTCATCACGGCCGACTGGTTCTGGTCACCGCTATCCTCTACAGTTTGGGATCTCACACAACCCGCAGATAATGTTTGCGACGGATGCACCGAAATTCCAATAAGGGTGGAGGGTCTGGTGATTATTTGTTCGGTCGGCGCCCTCCTTGTTAGCTTGATAGAAAGAGGGTAGGATCAACAGTTAATTTGAATTATAGAAAAAATAAATCCCTAACTCAAGAAATTTAGAGAACCCCCATGATTGAGGATGTTTCAGAATTCGTTGTCCTTGCAACAAGCTTCCAAAATTGTTGCTCAAACATCATCCTTCGGTAAATGGTTTGGTTAAACCCACCACAATCCGATGGAACCAATTCCATACTCAAAGGGTTTGGAATCATGGGACTATATCATCACTTCATTGCTTGGTGAATTAGTGCCGATACCTCTCCCCAAGCTCCATATAAATAGGAGAGGGGGAGGGTAACTAACACTCGTAAGATTAATGAGGGTTCATTTATTAAAAAAACCTAAATTCTAATGACACTATTACATAAGATATGAAGGGTCAATCCATTTAATGGTTTCACAAGACATTAGTCCCACGCTACAACATGTCTGTTGGAGTAAAACAAAGAAAAAAAATAAAATAACAAAGTCATTTTAGTAGTCTTTTTAAAAAGTCCCAAAATCTAAATTTATCTCTAGTCCTTCTACAGTTTAAATGAAGCCTCCCTTAAGCAAATCCCGATGCTGTAGATTTAATGGTTTCCTCAGATTTCTAATCCGAGCACTGGTTCAAATGTTAGAAAACACCGCTTACACGTTTACTGAACGTACCTTAGAAAATGTTCAGAAATTCATTCCAGGCACACCGGGCCTCATAATCATATGTCGTTAATTTTTTCAAATCCATAATAATTCAATATAATTAAAAATAATTAAATGAAAAATCTGGGTCTTTATAACATTGTAAATGAATGTATAAGAATAATTATAACTAAAACTCTTTGAAAAACGATACCTCTTTTTCGGCTGATCACCATTTAAGAACACATTAACAACTATAAAAATATTGTTATGTATAAAATAATCCCTCAAGAATGTGGGTATGTATTCTATAAATATTGTTTGGTAGATCTTGGCTGAACCAAAAGGATTTGGAAGCATGTGTATTAGAGAAAAGAGGGTACCTTTTTATAGGAGAGGGTAGGGGCCCCTTTGGAAACTCTTAAAATATTAAATTAATATAAATTAATTTTCTAATTAAAATGGATCCAACATGAGATATGTCATAAATAATATTAGGATAGATTTAAATCCTCTCATCTAATTATATTTAGTCACGTATTGATTTTATTTTTAACCTTAACTTTTCATTTTACCCACAATTATTCTCTTTTTATTTTAATTGCAGTAACAACATTTTAATTGTTTTAATGATATTACATTATCTTATATGAGGTAAATTTAAAATAATTGGACACTTAATTAACTTTTAGAGCTTATAAATGACACTTTTTTATTTTAATAGATTTTTATTTTTAAAAAAAAATTTAATCGGTTATCATTTTTATAATTTATCCATTATGTCAATTTTTACATTATTCACTTTATTGAGTTTAAAAAATTCCAAAAATAGATATAACATAGAAAAAAATCATCAAATTTGAGTTTAACATGTCATATTCACCTATAAAAATATTGTATGGCATAAATTATTTCATACAATATTTATTTTAATATTTATAATATCATTTATTTGATATTTCTCTTAATAAAATAATTACTGTATCACAATTGTGTCAATGTTTATGGTAATTATTTAATCTATAAAAATAATAAATGAATTCCTATAATGTAAATAATTTCATTAGATTTATTGAAATATTTAATTTTATTGTTTCATCATGTCTATCACTACATTAAAATTATTATACTTTTAATAAATTAGACGGTGACATTTTGCCGATTATTTTGTTTTAATAATAATTATATCTTTTTTATAGAAAAAAATCCATTAAATGAATCAGTTTTGATACTTAGGTGTAAAGGTCTATGATGTATTCTCCCAATAGGGTTTTGAAGGTGTTTTTTTATTTTTTCTACCCTTAACATATTGTTTTTTACCTTAATGTACCTTTAACCACAATAAATAAAAATTACCACAGTTAGTATTTATGATATCCAAAAAATAAAAAAGAACCTATTAACATAATTTTGACCTTCTGATTCCAAATCTAGAATCAATTATTTTAAATTTAAAACAATAAGGATGAAGTAATTAACTTAAAATTAATCTCCTTTTCCAAAACTAGAAAAGGGGGTTCTTAAATGTTAAAACCATCAAATGATTGACATGTGTTTATATCCAATTTCAATGTGAAAATACATCCAATGACCCCAATTGAATTTAATGATAAAATATTAATTTAATTATTCCTTAACTCCAATTAAAAATTTAACCTAACATTATATTAAATCAAATGAAACAGAATTTTAATTAGAAAGTAGTTTTTTCATTATTCATTAAAATATAAAAGTTTTCAGGAAAATACCAAATTTTAAGAAAAAGTAAAATTTGATGGCTGGATTCCAAATAAAATGTTTATTTTCCAAATAGAACATATAAAAGTGTCCAGAACTAGATTTAAAATGGTATTTCAATCAAAAAGAAATAAAATTGTATTTTTTTGAAAAATACATATATTTTATGAAAATATAGAATTTGTTTTTATATTAGTTATTGATAACATATAAGATAAATTGTAAACATTACATTGAATTTATTACTTATATATATATATATCCTCATAAATATTGATTTTCTTAATTTATAAACTCACTTATTTTCATATAAATAGTTTTCCAAAAAAACTGCCTTTATATTTAATTAGTTTTTTATTTATTTTCCTAATTAATTTTGTAACCAATTAATCATAAACATTTGTAAACCATATTTTATTAATTCAGTTAATATTATTTATTCCCTGCATTCGAACAACTAGGATATAATTGTAACCATTAAATAAAATATTTAGTTTTTCATTTATGCTTGATGTAATGTATCATATACGCTATTTAACATAGTGTTTCTTTCTTAATGCTCAGGATGTTACTTCCTCCCCCTTTAATAAATTGAATCCTAGAAACATGAATTTGGGTTTGATAACTAGGGTATGACATTTCAAAACACCTCTATTTTAATCACACATCGGAATAAGTGTTAATAAAGCTACCACTTTAAAAGAATGAAAGAAGAGTACAGAGGTCACCTGAGATAACACATATTAGGATTCCATGTTGGAAAAAATTTGTATGGAGGAAAATCAATGTGTCATGTTTTGATAGAGAGTGATAGAATAGATAATGAGGAGAAAGCTAAAAACCAGAAAACCATAAATGTTTTTTTGGTAAAATAGTCTTTCATTTTCCATAAGGAAATGTAAACGAAAAATATTTTTTTTAATATACATTTAATAAAGTTGAGGTTTTTATTTATGACCTTGGCTAAGAACCTAAGGAAACATACTGACATTTCAAGTAGAGCATTATTCTTTAATAAATTTCTTCCACAAACTCATCTTTTCTTTAAACAATGAGTACTCAAGATAACTTTGTCACACCTGAAGCACTAAAATAAACTTCTAGAGAATCACATAATCCATAAAAATGATCAATATAATTCTTTTATCATTAGTAATTAACTAAAACCCAAATGGTTTTCACAAGATCAAATAATCCCCTACAAAATAATAATCCTTTATAAGGAGAAGAAATACATTTTATCTCTAAAATTCAATAGTAATACTCAAGTTCTACATAGACCATTCAACAAAAAAATGTTCTTAAAATTCTTCAAAATAATCCAAACTGTGTTTGAAACCCAAAATTTTGAAGGATTTGATTATACAATCTTCCAAGATAAATGTTTAAAATTTCTCTTAAAATAACATCAAACACTATTAATATATCATTGTAAAAAGTAATTAACCTAATAACATTTTCTCTATGATAGGTTAATCACTTCCAAGAATAACATTAATCGCTATAAGTCCCCTATTAAAACATAGATTCTTCCAAAATAATATTCAACCATTACTAATCAAATAAAATCCTACATTATTCTACTTTCATTAGGCACATTGGGTTCCCAAGATATTGAACATCTTTCAAAATAACATTTATCATACAATACCCAAATAATTTTCCAATACCAATGATATCCAATTTAAAAAACTTATGTTCCCAAAATCATCATCATCTTATTCCATAAAATAGTTTAATTAAAAATAAAAATTCTTACTAACTAGTTACTTTTTGTAGGCCAGTGGTACGTAATACTCCATTTTCACCCTTTAGTTGTGGGTTCTATCCTTGAGGATTTTCCAGATACGAAGGGTTATCACCTATTCTGTGGGATTTCCTTTTTCTAAGAATCTATTATTCTTATAACATTTCCAAAATATGATAATTTCTTAAAAAAACCATAACATGTTTTAACATAAATTTTTATCACATGCCTTTCATTTTGAATATGAAAATATAATAAGATATAATTTCTTCAAAACCAAAGATCATATGAAAAATAAAGGTTATCCATAATATTTCCTCAAAAAAATAATTCTTTATAAAATAATTTTTTTATGTATACATAAGTATAACATACACTCAATTTTAATATCCACTATGTACTCACACTACAAAAAGAGTACTTGTATATTTAAACATTTCATTATCCTTAAACCTACCATACATCTTGAATCCTTTTTAAGTAGTCATAGTAATCATTATTCATTATTCATAATCCATTAACTATGTATTTCCACCGTATTCCTTAATACATCATTCCATGAATCTAGATATTAGGATATTCTTGATGTCCCCTTTCCCTCTAGGCATGTTGCCTGAATTTCAAAATGTAAACATTCACTCTACTTCTGTAATTTTTCTTTTCATTAGAGTTGGAAAAGTTCATATCTTGAAATCATATAAAAAAGATACCATGACCCAGAAAATTATTTTAGAAATGAGTTGTTTTTGGATAAATTAGACAATTTCATGAAGGTGATTTGAATACTTAAGAAGCTATCAAAATCTTTCGAACAATATTTTATGATAAAATTGATGATCAAATAATCAGGGAGGGATAATAAGGTTGTGCAAGATCTATTTCCATACATATTAAAAAATGATCATCAATATACTAAAAATATATCAATTAATGTGAAATGAATTATTAAAAGAATAATACTTTATAGTGAAAATATATCAACATAAAATTGTTATAATAATCAAATACATCAACCATCTTATATCTCATTTGACTTAAGTATTTATCAAATCTACCTAAATTAGCATAATCCTCCAAAATTTTCCGTATTATAATAACCCTATTGGATAAAAATGATCACTAAACTACACCCTAATAACATCCTAGACTCTAAATTTATCTACATCTACTGATGATACAATTTATAAGGCCCCAACTGTAAAAATTTCATAATCATTGGATAAGCACAAAAAGCTCATTACGGGATATAAAATAATGAATTAAAACATTAGTCCATGAATATTTATAAACGCATAAAATAATAAGAATCCTGAAAAACATCATAGAAATCATAAATTATAATGGTTACTAGTGGAATCCATATCATAATTATATTGTAGATTCCACAGCCACATAGGGAGTAACCTTCATGGTTACGTTTGGAATACCCCTCATAGTATATTCCCTAAATATCATAGAAGAAAACTTATTGTTTAACTTCTTCTCGTTTCCCAATGCATTTGAGAGCTATCATGGTCTCACCCACCCTCGGTTTATCATGGAACCACCTATATATATAAGTGATACCCAAGAACTATAACATAAACCTAACACATAATCCATTCATAAATTGAAAATAACTTTTCCACATTACAATCATAATATATCATTTAAAGATGTTTATATAATCAATTCATTCTCAAAATCATTTTCAATACCAAAATAACTGAAAAGGGAATATGATATTTAATTTTCTTTTTAAAACATTACATCTTGTAGAAAATACAAATATCAAATAATGGTTACAGTGGTGGAAAGTTCATTGTCACCACATATGTTAAAAAAAATTCATTTTTTCGTTTAGTAAAGTGATTCACATAAAAAATATTCCTTTTGAAAACCATTGAATAAGTGTAAAATTCAAAGGGTTTTATTACACAATGTGTAAAATAAGGCTTTGTATAAATCAAAATATGCTTCAATGAAAGGATATTGAGACAAAGTCCCTTACAAAGATCATATTATTATATTAAGGATTAATCAATGACTTAAATATATGGGAAAAATATATATACACCTAATATAAGTGGATATTAATTGTAAATCCATCATAGGTCATTCACACATATTGTTTGAAAAACAAAACCAATGATATGGATATTTAAATCCAAAAATAGAAACTGAGTAAAGATTTCCTTTAACATGAGTCTGAATCATCACATATAATCATTATATTACTGAATAATAAACTAAGGTTAATTTATTATTATTTTGAAACCTTTTTAATGTATTTATTTCATTTAGATCACTTATTACCATGTTATAAAAATTATATGATTATTTAGGTTTATATTAGATGTTTCATTGATATACAACACTTAAGTCTAAAATGAACATTGTTTTGATGTGATTAGTCTATGTGATCATATGTACATCATATACAGAATAGTATTCATGACATAATAACCACTTTTATATAGTAATCCTACTTTTTAAAATATACAATTAATTATGGTTATGAATAATGAACAATGTTATATTCCTGGAGATGGTAGGTCGTATGTACACATGTGTAACATTTTCTATTTTCCATTGTTTAATAACGAAATAATGAAAAAATATTCTATAATTATAGAATGATAATAAAATCAATAATATCATATTAATCATTTAAATATACTTATCATTTTTGAATAGTTAATTTGGAGAATGAATCTCATTGTGTCCTGGAGACGGTAAGTCGTACGTACGCATGAGCGATGATGTCATTAAATTTAATGGTCAAATGGTATATAATTAGAATTTATATTAATTATAAAGAATAATTATAACGTAATATTCATTATTTTCATCCTTTATACTCATAATTATATCCATTAAAGTAAAGTATAATGTAAAAATAGTTTTCACCATAGCATTGAGATGGTAAGCCGTATGCACACACATATGGTGATATTGTTTTTCGTAGGATGGGTATAATGATGAATATGGATGTCTTATAAACATAGAAAAACTCTTAGAATATATTATATTATAGAGTTATTACATTAGTAGGGAAAAAACTTAGTAAGAGTAAGTACAAGAATAAATAAAATAGAAACTATTAAAAAAATACCTCTTCATCAGTTGATAACTTTTGTGATGAACCTTAACAGCTCAAAGAAAGGTTTTATTCCCTAAATAAGGCCTCAAGAATGTGTGGAGAGATTCGAGGAATGATTTTTGAAAGATAATGGATGAACTAAAAGTCATTGTAAGTCTATATATTTGATAAGATAAAGTATATTTTTACCTGAGAGGTGGGGCACCCTTGGAAACTATTAAAATATTAAATTAATATATATTAATTTTTTATTTAAAATGTATCCAACATGAGATATGTCAAAGATAATATGAGAACGTTTCTAAATCCTCTCATAAAATTTTTTTAGACAAGTATTGATTTTATTTTAAACATTATCATTTCATTTTACCCTAAATTATTCTCTTTTAATTTTAATTGTGGTAATACCGTCGAAATTATTAAGGGTATATTTATTTTACTTATATGTGATTAATTTCCAATAATTGGAGACTTAATGAACTTTTAAAACTTATAATAGTCACTTTTTTTCTTTATGACGATATTTAGTATTTTTAAATAATTTAATCAATTATCATTTTCATAAAATATACATTATGCAAATTTTTACACTATTAATTATACTGAATTTCATCAAGAATGTAAACAGAGAGATAAATTCAAACCAATGCATTGAATAGTCTTTAAACATGTCATATTTACCTAAAACAAACGTTTATAGTATAAATTATGTCATGTAATATTTATTTTAATATTTATAATATCATTTATTTGATGTTTCTCTTAATAAAATAATTATTATATCATTGTTGTGTCAATATTTATGGTAAATATTTAATCTCTAAAACTTAAAAAAATTATTATGATGTATGTAATTTTATTAGTTTTATGGATAATATTTATTTTCATATTTTCATAATGTTTATCACTACATTAATATTATTTTACTTATAAGAAATAAGTGGGTGAAATGTTGTCAATTTCTTTTGATTAAATTAAAATAATATCACTTTCATAGACAAAAGTCCATTAAATGAAAAAAATTTAATCATTAAGTGTGAAGGGTCTAAATTTAATCATACTATTGGATTTTGGATGGTCTTTGGGTAAATTTTTAATCCTTATCATATTTATTGTTACCTTAATTTACGTGATCTACCTTTCACTATGGTAAATAAGAATACCATAGTTACTATTCCAAATATCCAAAAAATATAATTAAACTATTAAAATAATTTAGACCTGATGATTCCAAATATGGAGTACATTTATCAAAATTCCAAAAAATATGTAGTAATTAATTTAAGAATAATCCCCATTGACAAAACGAGGAAATGGGTTTTTTAAATGTAAAAATCATCAAAACATTAACTTGTGTTTATATCCAATTTCAATGTGAAAATACATAAAATGACCAAAATTAGATTTAATGATAAAATATTAATCTAATTATACCACAAAACAAATTAAAAGGTTAACCTAACAATAGACATAACTCATATGGAAAAGATGTTTTATTAAAAAGCATTTTTAACTATTCATTAAAATCTGAAAGTTATCAAAAAATACAAAATATTAATATAAAGAATATTCTGATGTCCCAATTCCAAATTAGAAGTTTATTTTGTCTAATAGTACTTATAAAAGTGTAAAAAACTATATTTTAAATGGGGTTTCCATTAAAAGGATTAAAACATTATTTTTTTAATTATTTGTTTTATTTGAAAAATTATTTTTATTCTTAAATAATATATAGAAAACATATAAGAATATTTTTAAATATTACACTAAATAAATTAAATATATTTTTCATCCATAAAGAGTTATTATATTATTTTATAGACTCACTTATTAAAATTTAAATTTTTTTATAAAAAATCATTTATATTCAAATGGTTTTTTAGTTTTTTAATTAATTTGGAAACCAATGAATCATAAATATTTGTAAACCATATTTCCAACATTCAGTTAATACTATTAATTACATCTATTCCAATGGATATGTTATAATAATAATATTTAGTTGTCTATTTAAGCCCGATGTTACATATCATGTATGTTATTGAACATAATGTTTCTTTATTAAAGCATAGGATGTTACAAAATCTTATGGATAATAATTAACATAAAATAAATGAGTAAAATTATTAATTTTTAGATTTCATGTCTAAGTAATTTGAAAACCTATACTGTCAAGACATTTCACAAGATGGGTTAACACTATGGATATAAACCCATTTAATTTTCACAACATATTTGTCTCATGAGAACCTATCGATACATCAAGGGGCTATATAATATCTAAGACCCACCCATAATTCCTTGTCTAAATAATTAATCATATCAAACCGTCTAAATAAATTATATGGATTATCAAATAACCATATTGATAAAGAATACAAAATAATCAATATTTCAACAAATAATCAAATAACATTCAAATAAGACAACATATGTAAAATGTTTTATAATTTAGGAAAAATATAATATCCATGATAAATGAAATGGATAATCTGGGTAAAATTCAATGTTCCAAGATCATTAAAGATTGAAATTTTCAATGAGAATAAAAAAGGAATCACAGAAGTGAATTTTAATACTGCCCTGAGACCAATCAATCTTAATCAATTGAGTTGAATATTAGGGATATTATAAATGCAACATATCCCAATAAAATTTTGTTTTCATGTATGAATTGAAACACTGTAAAAATATATTTTAAATGATTTATGAAGAAAATATCTACTTTCATTGATTTTTTATGAAAAACCATTTCTTTGAAAATCTCTTTTGAAATCATTTTCTTTATAAATTACCATTTAAAAATGAAAAGTAGGTTTCAAAGAAATGATGGTGATTAAATCCATACTTTTAGTACTATGTAAAAAGAACATTTCATTTTCACAGTAAAAAGGATTGAAAAACTCCTTTTCAGAAAAGAGATAAGAAGATTACATTGAGAATAGTGGATAAAGAAAAAAAATGTAAATATACCATTAACAAATAATTTTAAAATAATTGTTGAAAACATTTTAATAAATAATGAGTTTTTAGATGAAAAAAGGTTATCCAAATTATGAGAGAAATGAAGTAGGTTTTTAAAAAAAACATTTTGTAAAAAAACATTTTGTAAATAATTTTGAGCACCACATACTAAAAAATGGTACTAATACATAAAAATGGACAAGAATTACTAGAGGACAATGGAAGTGTTTATTAGAAAATGGAAAAATAATTTCTTATAATAAAAGTATCATTTAACTATTATTAGTATTATCCTTCTGGAAAATAAATTATGAACATTCCAATGTGTCTTATACATCTTTGAAACATTTTAATTAATATGAATCATGAAGGAATAATTTTTAATAAATGTTTCAAATAAAATTAAGATAAAATAATTAATGATATAATATATAATAAATGGAAGTACAAACTCCACACAAAAAAAGAAAATGGTGAACATGACATTTATCTCACAGATGTAAAAAGAGAGTGAAAATCCCTTACATTGAGTATAACATTTCTTATGTGTCTTTATATTCAGAAACAATAATCTTATGTTAATTATTAACATTCTTGAGAACTTTTTTCATTATTATCAATACATTTATTTTACTTGTTACCATGTTGTATACAATTAGTTATACAATTATTATTACGTCGGGTGTTATTGACCAAATTTCGTTTAATGTAAAAAACAAATATGGTCGATCAACTATTGACGAATGGGGTAATTATATAACATATTAATAATAATAATCATAAAAAATGATAATTTTTATATTTAAATAATACTCATTTAACGAATCATTAATTATGATAATGAAAAATGAACCAATATTACCATCATCGAGATGGTAAGCCATATATTCGCATGAGTAACATTCCCATTTTTCAGTGATCATTTTGGAAAAAAGGTAAATAACATACATATTTATAGAATAATACTTATATAATAAATTCAATATTATTTAATAATCTATAATTATATTTAAAATTATTTTTATGTAAAAGAAATCACATCATGTCAAGGAGGCGGTAGTCTAGACATCCATGAAAGACTTATCACTTTTCATGTGTGTGAATGGGTAATAAATAAAATGTTATATATTATATTTCCAGATAGGTAATTATGTCATTTATATCATATATATAGTTTTATATCAAATATTTTTAATTAAAACCATAATCTATTCCTTCCATATAATGTTTGAATGAATCACATAACTTTTAGGGTGCAGTAGTCCACACTTCCAAAAAATGATGTCATCACTTTCACAAAAAATTGATATTATAATAATATGTATTATAAATTAATTAAAGTATCATAAAGTGATAATTAATATCATATATAACATATATAAATAGATCTTCCATCGTAATTTCCATCATGATAGGCGATAAAAGAAAAATGAACAATGATTATTTTTTGAAGTGGTAGTTTTTTGTACAAGTAAACAATATGTTTTTAACCATTAGATATAAGTGTGTGTGATATTAAGATTAAAAGTTATTATAAAAATGATCCTAGTATACTGAGGATACATTTTTATAATCATGGATTAAGAATAGTTGAGTGGTGTAAAATTGAAATAAAACTAAAGATCTTGAGGAAAGATGTCACCTCTTACTCATGAAACTCCTTTTAGTTTGTGCCAAATGGATTCCATAGACTATTTTACTCTAAATAGTAGGATTAATGGTTGAGGGTATGGATTTTGATGAGATATTTGGGAAAATATTTTTCCAAGTAATGTGTCATGATATGCACAAGGATGTGGGAGAAGCGGAGACAATTTTATAGTGGAGGAAGAGTGTCACTCTTGTAATATTTTAGAAAAAAGAAACCTCACCAATTTTTTATTTAAATTGTATGAATAGTGGTCCATATTAGATAAAATGTAGGACAGGTTCTAAATACTTCTATTAAATTTCTTTTGGAAATGTTTATATTTCACATTAGGCCTCAAGAGTAGGGTTTAGTCCCTTACTAATCTAAATTTGACCTTAATCATTGTAATTAATTGTAGTTACCTTCACAAATCTTATTTGTAAAAAAATAAATTTAAATATATTTTTATTCTAGATATGGAAACAATTTTTACAACTTTCAAATAGAAGTGGAAGACAATAATTTAAATTTTATTCCATAGACGGGATGACAATGCATGTTTTTAAAATAAAACATCCAAAAGTTTGCTAGGTTTTTATAGTCAATTTCAAAGTGAAATTTATTTAAATAAAATAAATTGGATTAATTAATAAAAATATGATATAAATGAACCTTAAAACCATCTTAAAATTAAATTTTCCTATATAAATAAATTGTATGTAAAAGCAGTTTGGAATTAAATTTCATTATTTTTAACAATTCCATAAAAAATTAAACCATCAAAGAAAAAACCAAAAAACTACCATAAACTAGTTCTTTAGTTTCACATTCAAATATAATGTTAATTTTTACATATTATATTTATAAATTGTTTGATAATTGGATTTAAAATAGGATTTATATTAAAGGGTTGTAAAAGTGCCTTAATAAAAAATATAGTTTTTTATTTGTAAAATTGGGTTTGTTATTATTGAATGCTTATAAAATCTTTTAGTTAAATACAAAAAATATTTGATTAAATATGATATATATATGTAATTAATATCAGTCACTAATTTTAAATAATTTAATTTTTGAGGATAAAACATCTTTTTTAGCATAAAAATTATTTTCTATAAAAATATTCATTTTATATTCAATTGGTTCTTATATTCATTTGGAATTAAATATTGACAAATTAATTCATTTTATATTTTTTTGAACATAATTTACATAATTATGTTATTAATTTTCATAAATAATAATTTAATTGTCATTTTATATCTTATTATATTATATAATTATATTCAATAATATAATATTTTTTGGTAAAACTCAGTCTTGCATGTAACACAAGCTTTCAAAGAAAGTCGCTATTGTGTGTAACACAATATAACATGATGTTGGGTACATTTTAATATATAAACATATAATGAATTTATTGAAAATAGTAAATATATTTTAAATTTTTAGGATATTTTATTCCCTTATGTTCTTGGGGTTTCATTTCATATATTCTATCAAATATAATGTTCTTAAATTATATTTTTAGGGTGTTACATTATCCTTACCATAATTAAATTACATCCTCACAATTTAGACACTATCGTGGTAAAATATTGTTTGATATTTACTATTTTTAAAATCCCACACTATGGGAACATTTTATAAGAAATTCTATATAAAAGGCAGATTGAGTAGTACAATGTCCATACAGAAATACATATAAATAAGTATCTATGTTAGAGAACATGAGTGGGAAGTAATTATATGTGCATGGATGAAAAGTTTAACTATTTTTAATGAGTTATTGAGGTCATCAATCAAAAACTATTGAATTATCAATGGAATTTTGAGGGAACCAAAACCACAGATCTGTAATGATTTAGAATACGATCAGTTCAATAAAAATTAAGGTATTTGGAAAACATTTTTTTTTATCATTTTCCTAATTTAGGGAAATTATTTTACCACATAACAGTATAAGAAAATATATTTAATTTTTATATGTATATAAACCAAATTTCATCCTTTGGTTGTTCTTTGATGAATTCAAAATTCATCCATTACTTAAAGAAATTGATATCAAAAAATTAATATTGATTCCTGATGAACTAAAATAGACATTTGTTGGTTTGTAAGGCCTATAAATGAGTTAAATGTCAAACTATTTTTCTCTCACTATTCTTGGAATCCAATATGGTTAAACCTATAAAAATAACAATACTAGTTAATTATTAATGTTTATTCATCAAATTTTTTATCGTAAAACAATGACATATTAACCTGGAAAATGTGTAGGTCATGATTGGAATGAAACCTTTATTGTCCTTTAGTCATGGGTTCAAGACCCACAACATTTCCAAACATGATTGGTTGTCACCCGGTATATATGTTCTTCTTTTGTAAAACCATATTAATATAATTCACAAAAAAATATGATGCACATCCTTTAAATATGTTTAATCACAAAATATCAATTTATCTATGGTTTTCAGTACGACCCGATTTCATAAATATTTCACCCATTTATTTTCAAATAGTTTCTTAAATGGTCTAGGGTTTATACATAATATCATTACTTTTATTTCTAAATCATGACACCTTATCTTCAATCTAAAACACCTTAGGTTTAAATTATGTCATTAATTGTCATTATCTATTGAATTCCTTTATATTGTTTTTTAAAGAATTTGTGAACTATCATAAGCGTATCCCATGAGTTTGTCAACCCATGTGTGTAGTAAGGCCCATTTTTCATGTACCGGGTTACATCGAGTCAAGCCCAACACACCTTGTCGGAGTTGTTACTCATAGGTACATATATTATAGAACCACACCAAACATTATATCTGGATAGGTATATATTTTTAGGAATAACAACATAGTCTCTACCATAATAAAATCCTATAATGTTTTTTATACATATCCCCAATGTCTATCTTCAGGTTATGTTATCTAATATATTTTCTTCCTAAATCTAGTTCCCAAGATTTCCACTAAACATACTATAATAACAACTATAGCGACCTGCCACTTAAAGCACATATCCTATGAACTCTATCAATTACACTGGAATAATGTACAAGTAATTTGTGTCCCAAAGGATTGAAGAGTTTTTTAGTCTTGGAAAACCAGATACATACAGTAGTCTTGTATTAAAAATTAATAATCTAATTATAACATTATTTTTTCTCCTAAAAAATATCGTGGATAATAACATTATTCCATCTAGAATATCCTTTTATATCATTCTTAGTATGATTCTTGGACTCCTGGGTAAAGGAAACATAATAAGGGTGAGCTCAAAATCTCAATAAGGGTAATATATAACAGAATAAATTATGAATCAATTATAATAATCAATTTGAAGGGTAAATAACTGAACACACATTCCATTTAATCAATGAACTGAAAATAAAATGAATCCATAGATATGTCTATGAAAAGTATCTTGGATGATTAATAACTGATACTAAATAAAGTAAATGATTAATTATTGGACATCATGTCAAAGGAACATAATAAACATTACTATCAAGACATTTCACATGATAGTTTTAAAACTACAGATATAATCCCATTTAACTTTCACAACTTATTTGTCTCGTGAGAAACTTTCAATGCATTTAGGGGAAATATAAAATATAGGTCAAACCTGTCATGGCCTTTCCAAAGCATTCCCTATAATGAATAACCGAAAAACTAATATTCATTATCAAATACCTATATTGAATAATGAAAACATAAATATTAATATTTACCAAAATAATCGAATAAAATTCAAAGTATACACCATATGTTAAATGGTATATTGTTTAATAAATAGTAATATACATTATAAATGAACTGGATAATCATGGGAAAATTCAACTTTTAATGTTAATGACAGATTGAATATTCTTAGGGGAATAACAAATTAATCAAGGAAGTGAATGTGAATAAAATCTTTAGAAAAATAAATCCTAAACCATCTAGAGGAATATTAGGTATTGTATCAATACCACATATCCCAATAATGGGCTATTGTCATTGATGAGCGGAAACAATATAAAAATATATTTTTAAAACATTCATGTTGAAAATATTTTTTTATGTATTTGAAAACACATTTCTTTGAAAATCACTTTATAAAAAATCTTCCTCCCAAAATAACCGTATAGACATGAAAATAAATATTCAAATCAATGATGGGTAGTAAATAAATACATTTTGTATGTTGTTAAAAGAAAACTTCTTTTGTTTGTTAAAAAGGATTGAAAAAATCCTTCTCATGAAAGAGTCAATAAAAATAATTTTAAAACATTTCAAAAAGAAATAAATATAGAAATGTCTTTACCAAATCATTTAAAATGATTTTTGAAAAATTTTCAATAAAACATGTTTTTTTAAAGAATATTGGTTCCCCGAATAAAGGGAGAAATGAAGTCGGGTTATCAAGAAATAAATTATAAAATATTTTTAGCACCAAAAAGTGGGAAAATGGTACTAATAATTGAAAATGGTCATGAATAAACATAGGATAGTTAAAGGATGTCTTGAAAAATTGTCAAATAATTTCATCGAATGGAAATACCAACCAATGATCATTAGTATTAGTCTCTATTAAAATAATCATTAAATATACAAACGTGTCCCAAAGCACATTGAAATATTTTAAATAGTACACATCATGATGGAATAATGTTGAATTAAAATATTAAATACCTTGAATATAAAATAATTAATGATATAATATATCAGAATAATTAGTATATAAACCACAAAAAAGAAGTAAATGGTGAACATGACATTTATCTCACATGCATAAAAAGTGAGATGAAAACACCTTACATTGAGTCTGACTTGTCTCATGTATCATTATATTCCTGAATAATAAAAGTATGTGAATAAATTACATTTTTGAGAATCTTTTTATTTTATATCATTAATTTTAATTTAATTATTACCATTATGTATATAACTACTTAAACAGTGTAGTTATTAGCAGCAGTTTTTGACCAAATTTGGTTTATGGGTCAATAACAACATTGGTAGACCAAACATGAAAAAATGGGGTCATTATATAACATCTCAAGAATAATAATCATGAAATGATTACAATATTTACACATAAATTACAAATTTATAACCAATCATTAAATATGGTTATGAAAAATGAACCAACATTATAATGACAGAGATGATAGGTCAAACATACTCATGAGTAACATTCCCATTTTTTCAATGATCTTATGGAAATAAGGTAAGTAACATAAATAATTTTAGAATGATTAATATATAATAAATAACATATTATTTAATCATATATACTAATATATATAGTTCTTATCATGTAAAAGGAATCACATCACGTCGAGGAGGTGGTAGTCCACATGTCTATGAACGACGTTATCAATTTTGAAGTGTGTGAATGGGTGATAAAGAAAATGATATATATTATATTTATAGAAAGATAATTATTTGATTAATATCATATGGAACACTATCAGAAAATAGATCTATACCCACGGTTCTCCAAAACTGTGGGTATAGGGTATTTTCCGAAGACCTATACCCATGGTTTTGGATAACCGTGGGTATAGCTTATGGCGTTAATGACAATTACACGGGACATGAAATCATTTTGGCAGGAAGATATTTTTTCATAGTTTTTTTAATATATTTATATAAATATCAATTTATGTACTCAAAATTTCGATAGCTTGGTTGGTTACTAGTTGAGGCGCAGTTGTGAGATCGGGGTTCAAATTCCGCGGTCAAAATTTTTTGAATTTAAATAACCAATGTGGATTATATTAATATATATACGTATATGTATTTATAAATGAAAATTGAAAATTGTACCTTGGTTGGTCTGTTGGCGGTGCACGTCCGTGAGTCCTAGCGTGAGACGCGGGTTCGAAACCCCTTGACCGTGTTTTCGGATTTTTTAATACCCTTCATGGATAAAATGAATAATTATACATTGATGTATTATTATATAACAAAAACAATTTTCATGTTAGTTGGTTCCTCGGGGATGTGCATCCATGAAGCGCAGTGGAAGTGCTGGTTCGAATCCCAGCTGCTGCGAATATTTTGAATTTTAATACCCCACAGTTTGAAAACCATGGGGTCTATTGTGTGCCACACTAGAACAACCGTGGTGCACACTCTGACTCCCCTATACCCATGGTTCTCCAAAACCGTGGGTATAGGTTGAGACCCCTATACCGATGTCATTCCATCCCACAGTTCCCAAATCCATGGGTATAGACTATACCCACGGTTTGGTGTCTATATCCACGGTTTTGAACCATGTGTATAGGTCGTTTTTCCAGTAGTGAAAGTTTTTTATGGTAGATAAGATTAATTAAAACCATCCATTCTACATTTCATGTGTTTTGTTAATGAATCACATCAATTTTATGGGGTGGTAGTCAACACTTCCACAAACAATATTATCATTTTTACACAAAATGGAATGTTTAAATATATGTGTTGCAAAATAATAACATAAGATTTATGACATAATTAATATCATATATAACATATATAAATAATGTGTCTATAAAAATTTATCTTATGATATGTGGTAAAGGAAAACCAAATGATCATCATTTTGTGAGGCAGTAGTTCACCATAAATGTAAATAGTATATTTGTTACCCTTTGGATGGAAGTGTGTGTGGGTGTAGTTCAAACACATATAATTAAAAAACATAATATATTTAGGATAATGGTGTCGTTATATAATCACATTATAAGAAGAGTATATAGGGTGGGGAATGAAAATAAATCTAAAGATCATGGGAAAAGATGTTACCTATTATTCAGGTAACTCCTTTTAGTTTGTACCAAAGGGATTCGTTAGATAACATTATTCCCAAGGGGAGGATTATAAGGGTATGAGAGATATTTTGAGGTTCTATTTGGGATTTTATTGGTCAATAATGTTTTTCATGGGATGTGTGAGGAGGTGGGATGAGAGGAGGCCTCGTTATAGTGGAGGAGGAGTGGAACTCTTGTAATGTTTTGTAAAAAAGGACCCCACCCATGATTTTTATTGAAATTGGATCAATAATGATACAAATTAAATCAAAGGGAGGAAATAGTTGAAATATTTATATAAAATGGATTATTCCGAGGTTTATTGGTCATAATTGAACCAAAGATTATGCCTTATCCCCTTATTAAGCTTAATTTCTCCTTAATCATAGTAAATTATTTTAATTATTTTCACTATTAATCTTTGTAAAAAACTAACTTGAATTTATAATAAATATTAAATTATTCAGATTCCAAATAGGGAATCAATTTTTTCAAATTCCAAAAATATATGTGGTAGAAATTAATTTAAATTTAATTCTATAGGCAGGACAACAATGCAGGTTTTAAAAGTAAAAACATCCAAAGGATATCTATGTTTTAATAGAAATTTTCAAACCGAAATTGATTCCAATTACCTAAATTGGATTGTTTAATAAAAATATGATATAAATGTACATTATGACCAATGTAAAATATAATTTATTTTTATCAATAAATTAGATGAAAAGTAGTTTGGAATTAAATTTTATTATATTTCACTATTCATTAAAAATGAATCATTACAAAAAAAAACAGTAAAACATTTCCATGACCTAATTTTTAGGTCTCAAATTTAAATATGAATTGAATTTTGACATATTATATTTTTAAGAGGTTATAAAATTATATATAAAATAGTTTATCCATTAAAATATGTTAAAAGGTAGTTAATAAAAATATAGGTTTCTATGTGTAAAATTGGATATGTTCTTATATTATTCTTATAAAATATATTGTATAAATATCGAATATATTTCATTGAATATATAAAATATATAAAAATTAATATCAGTCACTAAATTTAATTAATTTAAATTATTATTTCAAAATACCCTTATGAGCATAAAAATGGTTTTCTATAAAATATTCACATTATTGAAATTAGTTATTACATTAATTTACAATTATGTTAAAACCATTGAATTCGTTTTATGTTTTTGTAAATCATAATTTTCTTAAGTTAGTTATTACTATTTATAACTACTAATTTAACGAATAGTGTATATATTATTATATTAAATAATAATAATTAATAATATGTCATTTATTAAACGTTTTTCTTTTTTGAAACACAACCTATTACAGAAATTTTGACTTTCATGTAACAAAAGATAGCTTGATATTTCTTTCATTGTATGTTATAAAACATATATTGAATTTATTTAAAATAGAAAATATATTACAAATTCCCAGGATATTATAAACTCTTAAATGCTTTGTTTTATGTGTCATATATGCTATCAAATACAATTTTCTTACTTTATATGTTTGGGTCCTTAAAACCCATTTTCATACTAAATTTTTAAGTAATAAATTTGTAAGCTTTTGAACATTTTCTCTTTAAAAACCCACATTCAAATCAAATGTGTGAGATTAATTCATATATAAAATTTTATAATTTTATTAATTTAAATTTTAAAATGGATTAAATGTTTATAATAATAAAATTTTATAATTCATAATATGGTCTAATTAATTATATACCAAAAAAATGTGTGAAAAAAAAATTAATATACGCAGCTAAGGTAAACTTGGATTTACCATGGATTAAACAAAAATGATAAGGGTGAAGAACGACCTAACAACTTGTAAAACTCCCATTATATGGAGCCATTTCAATCTAATATAATATATGTTTGATAATGGGCCATTTTGGAAGCCTTAGGAAAAAAACATGGGTATGATTGAATCTTTTCAAAAAATTATATGTGTGCCACTCGCCTCACATATAAAAGGACACCACATCTCCTATCTTATTTAAACCTTAAAAAATATTTGGTTAGGCCAATACCTTCCCCAATAAATTCCCCAAATATTTCCCCTCATACTGGAAGACTTATTTTGGTTAGAGATCTAACCAATAATGTATTTTGTGAAAACCTAAGGATTATACCCGAAGAAGAGGTAATGTTCTTCAACGAACATCATTATTATATTTCTTTCTCCACTTACATAAATTATTATTAAAAAATGATGAAATAATAACCATAGTATATTCCATATAATTTTTCTTTATATTACGGTAATAATATAAAAATATCAACATCCATCAAATGGGTTACAAAATCACTATTTTTGTGTACGACAGACTACTACCTTTTGAACCAATGACATTTATTCTTTCACTTCCACCATTCATAGATCAGTATGATGGTGGATTTTAATTACAAATATATATATATATATGATATTTATAAAAATAGTATACCTTTTGAGTCATTATATAATTTATATATTCTAACCTTCCTTTCCATAGGAGATATGATAACGTTGCTTGTGTGTATAGAGGACTATCACCTCATGAAGTGATGTGATTCATCTTTCACAAAAACATTACATGGAATATTGTAAGGATAAAGGTAAAGATCATATGTGATATACATGAGATGAATTTGATATCAATTAAATACATATCATTCATGAAGGATATTATATATAATTTCATTTCTTAACTTTTAACTCACTAAAAGATGATAACATCATTCATATATGTGTGGACTACCGCCTTCACTAAGCGATGTGACTCAATTTTCATCACCAAATCACTGAGATGATATATATAATTATATAATATGTTATATAAAATATAATGATTATTTGGTAAATATTATATGTCACCTACATTATTTATTGTTTAACTATTAAAAAATAGAAATATTACTCAAATGTATGTTTAGCCTACAGTATCCATGGTCGTAAAATTGTTCATTTTTCATAACCATAATTGAAAATATCTATTAATGGTATAATTGATGAACTAATATGAAATTTATGTCATTATTATTACTCTGGATATGATATAACTTTTTATCATTCACAATAACTAGATCTTTCTTGAAAAACACCCCTAGGAAAATAAGGCAATTAACATCCAAAATAATGAAAATAATGAATTATTATTTATGAATGGTTAATAAGATGTTATAAAATGATCATATATGAAATTAAAAATATTAATACAGTTGGGTAATAAGTAAATATCATTTTTAAAATCTCTCTACATGAAGTTAAAGAACGTTTAATTCAAAGGAATCATTAGAAAAGGGATTTCTTATCTTAATTTCTCTTCATTGTGTTAATATTACACTTCAATGATTATGTAATTATTAGACTGTAACCCAATAACCATAGTTACCTAGAGTCGGTGCATTATTATTAAGAATTGGCTGGATATAAAGAATCATGTCCTGAAAGACCAATCAATTTAGTAGCCTTTGAAGTACCAGATACATTCATAAGTTTTACATTACATAATGAAATAAAAACATCATCAACATTTTCCCCCATTTTAACACACTTATATCTTTAGCCTATCCTTATATGTTAACTGTAAAATACTACTTCACATCCAGGGAAAAATAAAACATAGAAAGGGGTGAGCTCATATTCTCAGTAAGGATAACAATATAGCAAAAAGATTCATAAATAAGAATAAACATTTAAGGCAATGTATAAGACTAAAAAAAGCCTTTTAAACTTAAAATTCAGAATAATATAACAAAGATAAAATCAAATAATTATATTTATTTATTCAAATGGATATTCTACTAGTCAAATAATCACATGAAATATCAATAACCACATTAATAATGATGGAATGCGTAATTCCAGACTTCATAACCACATTTTCAAGTCCTTGTTACAAGACTAAAAATAAGATTTTTTCAAGGCCTCATGCCAAGACACTATATTGTCTCATGAGACATAATAAATTCATCTAGGATCTATAGTAGGCTCCACCCGTCACTTACAAATTCCAATGCATTCCTCATATGAAAAGGTTTAAACATAACATAAACATTCATATTAAAACTATCATACTAAATGTCAATACTTTATCCATAAACCATGAATGGTATAATAATAACACATCAATATTCAAACATATCACAAAACCTTCAATAAAATAGGTAAGATTTTTATCATAATAAGTCAACTTCAATCATGCTTAAAATTCATAAAAAATATGTTGATATAGATGAAATCAAAACTTTTTTTAGAGAAACCACTCTTTCTATTTCGAAATCATTTAAAAATCATAAAATTATAAAATGAAACATTAATTATGAAAATATTATTATAATATTTTAAGGGAATATTCAAAGATGATATAACGATAGAAAATAGCCACACACATTGTATATGTTTAAAAAATATTCTTACCTTAGTTTTTCTGAAAGGGTCATAAAGTATCTTGTTTAGGAAACGATGGAAAGAATCCTTTCAAAAAATATAAGGTCAAATAAGGGTATAAATGACTATAAAAAATTGCCAAGTAAATAGTAAAAATGTATTGAAATACATTTATAATAAAATGCAGATGTGTATGATAAAGAGGCCCCAGTAGATACTTACGTAAAAAGAACCTCTGATAATAAACCACAATATAATAAACCTCGGATAATAACGAGATTGTGAAATAACCCCTTACCTTGTAATTTTTCTTGGTCAAGGGTATTTTAGGCACCAGTATATTAGCAAAATCATTGTTATTAAATTATACACTAAAAATATATGTAAAAATGATATCATATATGATCTTCTAATATTGTTTTGGTAATAATATTTTAGTAGTGTCATTGTTTTGGGTGTTAATTGATTCGTTTTCCTTTATATTATTGATTATTTAAGAAATGTTTATTATGAATAGGATGTATTCGATTCATTGAAATAATTATATTTTGTTCACAAACATTATTTTGAATTTTAAAATGAAAATTATTCATGAATGATTATGATGGGGACTGAATCTTTTCACATTCGTGGAGACGGTAATCCGTACGTACGCACGAGCGAAAATAACATTATATTTATGGTGAAATAATATGTAATTAGATGGTATATAATATATAAAGAATCATTAACATGTTATATTTATTATTTACATCAGTTATAATCATTGTTATACCCATATAAAATAATGAAGTGTTTGAATAACTGTCTACACCACGACGTGGAGATGGTAAGCCGTACCTACGCACGTATGGTGACTTTGTCATTTATAGGATGGATAAAATAAATAATATGTTTGTAACATATTTATAACAAAATCACAGTATATAGAATATAGTGGAGTTATTATTTTATAAACGAAACAAAAAATAAAGAGGATGTGGATGAAGAAAAGAACTTAAAAGAGGTGATGAAATATTTACCTCTTCCTTGTGTTCTTCCATTTGATTTGAACAAAGGTGCTTCATAGGTTGAATTTATGGCTAAACTAAGGCTTATAGGATGAAGGTAGTAATGTTGAAAGGATATTTGGGTGGGTTTTGGCCGTGACAAATGGCTTTGGAGGAGAAAAATTAAGAGAAGGGGAAGTTCCATTTTATAAGAGAGGTGAGGGTCACTTTAGGAAAGGCTTAAAATATTATTTTATAATAAAATTATTATCGGTTTCTAATGGATCAAAAATAAATTATTTAATGTATAAGGTGGGGATGGGTCCAAAACCACTCAACCAATTGGTTTTAGATAGGTTTTTCTCACCATGGTAACATCATCTCATAGATTAAACTCTTAGTTAAATAGTTCGACATTTACCACATCTCTTTGTATTTTTATATTATACGGTTAATAAAATTTCTATAACCTGAAAAGAGATCCCCATGTGGTTTATTATTAATATATATAACCTTATATTATTCCTTAGGATGAACCTTATATATCTAGTAATATTATATGAATTAATAATATCATATTTGTTTTAAAAACTAAATAATGTCAATTTTGACACTATTTAGTATTTGATTTTTTTGAAAGCCACAATAACTTTATCACTTCGAATAATATATATTTAACTAACCCTAACATGCCATATTAACTTAAAAAATTATTTTAATTCATCAGAAGTCTGAATTTTCATTCATTTTTTATATTTATAATGTCAATTATTTTAATATTTCATTAATAAGGTAATTAATGAATCATCATTGTTCCATAAATAATTTAACTTAAATAATGTCTAAAATTTATAAATAAAATAACATAATGTAGGAAATATTTTTATCTTTATAATGAATATTTATAGTCGAATTTATATTATATTTAACCCTATATTAAAAATTGTTCAGTTATTAAACATTGAATTTAACTCTTTTATCTCTTCTTTAAATAAAATAATAAAAAATGTCCTAATCTAATCCATGTGGACCAAAGCAGATCATATTTTATTCCTATAGTTGTGTTTGGTCGAATTATACTTATCCAATATAATTTGGACATGTTTTAGTGTAATTATGATATCGTTTTTACCCTTAATTACCCTATTTAATTTTAATCATGGTAAATAAATGTCAAAACTTACTATTCACCAAAAAATATTTTCATCTTATTGAAAATATTTTTACATACTAATATTCACCATGTTTCTCATATTATTTAAATTCAAATCATAGATGTAGTTAAATTATGTTTTATACAAATTTGCAAATGCTCCTTGGAGGTCGGTAAAAGACTGTAAAAAGTTCGATAAAATTTTATATATCCAAGCATATTATAAAATGACTCCACTGAATTATATTGAACATATAAAGGTATTATGTATCTATTTTGACCTAAAATAAATTAAAATAAAATAACTAATTATTTAAATAAAAGTCAGTTTAAACCAATAACACCGTGTTTTTCACTATTCATCAAAAATTGAAAGTATTCAGAAAAATAACAAAAATTCACACTAATCATATTTTGATATTCCGAATTCCTAAATGTGGTCCACTTTGAAAAAATAAAATTTATAAAATTTCAAAAAGTGGGTATTACTATTCATAAAGGCTAGTTTTACTGGTCGTGGTGTGTAATAATCTCGAAGTTGCGTACAATGCATGATATTGCATTATTCAAAGAGAAATGTACTATAGAAGCATGGGGTGTTACATTCTTCCCTTCTTAAAATAATTTCATCCTCAAAATTTCTAGAATATTACTACATAAAAATATTTGGGTGGTTCTTCATCATAAGTTCCTTAGGATCCCACGTTGCCTCTTCCATCTTATGGTTTCTCCATAGATATTTTACCAAACAAGTCATCCAGTTTGTCATCCCTTATTCTCTGGTATCATGAATCTTGACAGTCTCTTCAAAATAAGACAGAATAGGTTCAAATTAAATTTCCGTATTGTTTACTACACGCGTTGGGTCAGGCATGTATTTTCACAACTATGTTACATGGAACACATCATGAACATTGGAGAGACTTGGCGGCATTGGAAAATGGTATGCCACATCCCCAAATCGTTCTAGAATTTCAAAATGTCTGATGTAATCGAGACTTAATTTACCCATCTTACAGAATCATATAACCCCATTCTATGTAGATACCTTCAAGAAAACATGATATTTTACCTGAAATTAAAAATCCTTCCTTCAGTTATCAACATAGCTCTTCTGCCTACATTGAACTGCTTTGATGTGGGTTTGGATATCCTTAACGATTTCTATTGTTTCTTCATCACGTTTTGCGCCTATGAGTTTTCTTTCACCAACATTATCCCAACAAGATGGTGTGTGACATCTCTTTCCATATAACTCTTAATATGGTTCCATATGAATACAAGAGTGGAATATATTATTAAAGGAAAATTCTACCAGAGTTAAATATTAATCCCACATACCTTGAAAGTCAAGTCAACAAGATCTCAATATTTCTTATATGGTTTGAATAGTCCGTTTGGATTGTCCATCAGTTTGAGGGTGGTAGGCGGTGCCCAAACGAAGTTCAGTATCAAGGGATTTATGAAGACTTTTCCTGAATCTTAATTTAAAACATGGATCATGATTAGAAACAATCGATATGGGTACACCAAGTGTCTTAAATCTTCATTAATATCAAGTCTTTTCAGACATTCATGTGGTAAATCTTTTCTTATAGCATGAAAATGTGCTGACTTGGTATGACAATAAACAATGAACCATATTGCATCATTCCTTCTAGGAGACTTTGGTAGCCCCATGAAAAACTCCATCATATTATTATCCCATTTCCACTCAGGTATTAGAATAGGTTGCATGAATCCTCAAGGATATTGCCTTCCAGCTTTCACTAGCTGACAAACCATACATCTTGAAAAAAAACCCACAATCTTCCTCTTCATGTTTGTCCCACCAAAAATGTTCTTTCAAATCTATATACATCTTGGTGCTCCATGGGTGTATAGTAAAATTGGATCGTTGAGCATCATATAAAAATTATCTATTTTGATCGGGTATGTTAGGAACATGAAGTCTCTTACCAAATTTTAAAATTCATTCTTCATATATGAAGTCACTCAATCTCCCATCATTCAGAGCTTTAATCTTCTTTTGAAACTCCTCATAATCAGTCTGCCAACTCTTTATCCATTATAATAAAGATAGTTTGGAAACCATTTTAAAATGTATCAATGTATCACCTTCCGTGGTTATTCCCATATTAATCAATACTAGATCCATGAAAATAGTATCCCTTTCAACTCTCATATTATTCAAAACTCCATGATAGTTATACTCAAAGCATATTCCACCTTATTTTCCATCACTGAGTGGTAGTGTGTAGTGAAATCATAATCCTTGAGAAGTTCAAGCAATCGTTTATACCTCATGTTGATTCATTTATGTGAGAAAATATACTTTAAACTCCTGTGATCAGTATTATTCTCACATTTATCACCATAGAGATAGTGTCTCTATATTTTTAGAGGAAATATTATAGGTTCTAACTCAAGATCATGGGTAGGATAGTTTTGATCATGAATTTTTAGCTTCCATGATGCATAGGAAATAAATCTATCATTCTGCATAAGGACACAACCAAGTCATTTTATTGAATCCTCACTACAAATAAAAAACAATCATTCCCCAATAGTAGAGTCAATATAGAAGCATTGAATCTTCTTCTCTTCAGTTCGTCGAAACATTCTTCACACTCTTTTTTCCAAAAAAAATTTAACCCCTTTACGTGTGAGCTTGGTTAATGGGTTTTCCAATCAGAAAAATTTCTGGACAAAACTCTGATAATAACCTGTGAAAACAATAAAACTGCGTACATTAGTTATACTCTTCGGTGCTGACAATTCTTGGTTTGCCTTTTTCATAGATGGATCAACAGATATTCCATCCTCAGAGACAATATGGCCAAGAAAAGAAATCTTTTGAAGGTAGAACTCACACTTGCTAAACTTCCCATATAATTCATTTCTTCTTAGAGTCATCAGAATAATGCACAAGTGATTTTCATGATCTTCGTAGATTTTGGAGTTTACCAAGATATCATCAATAAATACCACTATAAAGTCTTCAAGATATTCCATGAAAACTCTATTCATTAGATCCAATAAGACAGTGGGTGCATTAGTCAATCCAAAAGGCATTAATGTAAACTCATAATGCCCGTACCTAGTTCAAAATGGTGTTTTTTGAATGTCTTCCTTATCCACACACAACTGATGACATCCAGATTGAAGGTCAATATTTGTAAAATATTGAGCCCCATAAATTTGGTGGAATAAATTAACAATTAAAGGTAGGGGATAATTTTTATTTATTATAATATCATTGGTCTCCCTATAGTTAATGTACAACCTCATAGATCTGTATTTCTCCTATACAAAAAAGGACAAGGTCTCCCCATGGAGAAAATCTAGTGTGAATAAATCCTTCATTACTCAATTCATCTAGTTGTTTCTTTAGTTCCACTAATTTCACATTGTCCATTCTATAAGCGGTCTTCGATATGGGTAGTGAACCAGGAATTAAATCAATTGAAAATATAATTTCTCATTCTGGATAATGTCCAGGTAAATCCTCTGGAAACACATTAACATATTCTTGCACAATAGGTATTTACACTATTAGAACATTCGTTTCCTCACCCATATTTATTTCATTATCTTATTCCCCAATAATTGAATTTAATTTTTCTACTAGGGGTTGATCAAGATAATAATGAGGTGGTGACATTTTTACTCTAAAGATAATGAACTTCTTATCATCTTCGAAAATTGTAAACTCATTCTTCTTAGAATAAATTTTCACATTATGGCCCGAGAGCCAATCCATTCTGTAGATTCTATCAAATTCAATAATGGGTATGATGATGATATCAGCAGATAATGAACACTTATATGTCCTAATGGGAATTGATTCAAAAAACATTATTATGATGATATTTCCCTTAGTTGTTTTGACTGACAACTCCATTATTAATTCAAATTGAGAATATCTAATTTTATTAGTAAACAAGGAAGATATGAAACAATGCAATGATCTAGAATCAAATAAAGCATTGGATAAACTTAGGGAAACCATTAAATTACCTTCCACCACATCTTTCGGAGCTTCAACCTAAGCAGTAGTGATCACATAAGCTTGGCCTTTATCCCTTGGCCTTTTTTGAGGTCAGTTACCTTAACGTTTAGTAAATTTATTTTCATAATGGCCCTTTTCTCTATAATTGATGCATTCAAAAATGAAAACCTCTTTCTTCCCCTTGCAATCACGATCTTGGTGGCCTTTTTCACCACACTTGTAACAAACTCCCATTCCCTTTAGGAAAGTACTGGGGTGTTTATTCCCACATCTACCATAAGATGGATATTAAAATTTTCCCTTATTCCCCTTATTTACATTTCTAGAGTGTTTGGTAGATCCCTTCTTCTCAAACATTTCTTTAAATTTATCAGACATAGAGAATTATTTTTCTATCATGATATAACATGAGACAATATCTTCATTTGATAAGAAGGATTGTGAGACTAATTATCATCGAAGAAATTATTTTAACCCATCAAAGAATAAATCAATCTTAATCCTTGGTTTATGTATATAATCTACAACAATCCATGCTATCCTTGTAATGTTAGCCTCGTATTTTGGGACATTATCATCCTCCTTTTCTCTCAGACTCAAAAATTGCCTTTCCATATCCCCTTGATGGTCATGAGGAAAGTATTTTTATAATAAAATCTCTTTAAACTCCCTCCATTCCATATTTGATACTTCAACATCTTCCTTTGTGTTTTGAATCAATTACCACCATTGATATGCATGTCCCGTGACTCGATAAACTGCCATGAAAACTTTTTCCCCTTCGCTACTCCCCAAATCATGAAATATTATCTATAATAAATTTATACATTGATCAGATACTAATGGATCTGTACTCCCATTTAAGGTTGGTGGTTGTTTCCTGATGAATCGGTGTAACATTGATCCTCCACATTGGGGATTAGGGTGATCTATACGGGTAAGGTTATTATTCATAACCTGAGTGAGTTGTCCCAGTATGGTGATAAGATGATAAAAACCCATTTCTTCACCATCTCCAATATAATTATCTTGAGTAGGAGAGGAATCCCTAAATGGATTATTTTCATTTATACAGTTTCCATTCCTTTAATTAAGAACCATTTCTAAACAATGGGAATCACTAGATTAATTTATGAATAACAATACATAATTTCAAACGTGTAAAAGAGTTTACATAAATTTAACAAATACGGAGACGGGATGAGGGCTGCAGGGCGGGCGTTGGCTTTCGACGAAGATGGAAACTAGGGTTTCCTCATTGAGATTCCTCACTTCTTCAGGTTCGAACTCCTTCCTCCCAGTGGAAGCTCGACTAATCTCTCTGACTCGCTGTGTATTGACAGAGACAAGGCCTGCTCTACCTCGCGGTGCCACGACGGTTCGGCCTCGGCACCGACGGGACCCGGTTTCTTCTCAGCCTCAACTGTTCACGGATCTAGTGTCATGGAGAGATCTCATTCCACTGCAGATCAGATGCCCCTTATTGGATCGGTTGTTTCAGCAACTCAAAATCTTTCGGCACCTGCATTTCTGGTGAGATCGGGTGTTGCGAGATCTGGAAAAATCAGAACATCATACCTCGATGGCTCTTGTTTTTCTGGACAGAATGAGTTGCCTTGAGGTGATTTAGCTTCACCTGGTGGTAAGGGTTCGCATTCACTGTCTTACTTTTCTAATTTAATGAATTAAAATTCTTCTTCACTGCTTGGTAGAACTCAGCCTTTGGCTCGGTTCAAGGATCCATGTCCTGGTAGAATCATTCCGAAAGGTTCATGTGCGCATGTTGAATCCAATCATGCTGCCCTTTTAGAGCGAATTATTCTTGGTAAAAATTCTCTGATTGCACGTACTGTTCTCCCTATGGGTGAGAAACCATTGAAGATTCATTATTTGTTTCACAGAACCTCAATGTTATGGGGTTTTTCTAACTGGAAATGTGTCTTACATGGTCGCAGATTCTTTCATTGTTTGTTCCCCTCTAAGGAGTTGAAGTCGCAAGCATGGAGAAATGGAACCCTACTTTTAGAACTAGGCTCGCTTCACCTACATGAATGGTCTATGGAATTTAATGTTTCATGTGCAAGAAATTCTTTTTCTCAGGTTTGGGTATGCCTTCATGGACTCAATTGGGTCCTTTGGCACCCGACGATCTTGCTTGATATTAGAACTGCTATTGGAACTCCCATCCGCCTTGATAAGGAGACTGAAGATGTCTGTTATGGTCACTTTTCGATAATATTGGAAGAGATAGATCTCAGCTCCATGCTGATTGATAAGGTAATCCTCTCTACACCTCCAGACTATATCAAAATTGAAGTTGAATACGAAAAAAGGACACTTTTTGTAATCATTGTATGGTTGTTGGGAATTCTTTGGACTTATATCGGAGGTACACCCCTTATGATGAATGTGGGAGGATGGGCCACCCATAAAATCTCTGTCTAAGTAACAAACAAATTAAATATACTTCATTGGAAAAGGCCACCATTCTTGATGGTGACTCAAGTAAAGAGTCACCTCCTGCTACTTCTGATGTTCTGAATACTGGGAAGTCTTGTTACCAGTTGACTGAGGGTGGTGCTGCTCCCAGAGAGTCATCTATGGTTGATGTAGAGAAGCCTATCCCGCAATTTCCTCTTAAAGACATAGAAAAGCTAGTGGATGTGTCTCCCACAAGATAACTTAATGGTCCTTCTTCTGTAAATTTGAACCAAGTATAGTTAACTGATATTTCTTTACATGTGCTAGTTGTAGGGAAACAGGTTGATGATCGAAAGGAAACCCTTACTGGTAAATGGGGGGATGTTTCAGATGTTGAAGGTGAAAAGGCTAGCTTCACTACACCGAACAGTTCTGGATCTCTCTCCTTCAAGGATATGGTCATAGCTAGGGAGGCAAGGATGACTGATGGTGGGGATTTTACTTCTTTTCCAACAAAGAGAAGACAACACAAGGATTACTCTCAAATTCCTAAGACAGTGACGACTAGATCAGCTTCAAAGGTCTCCAAAAAATTTGATGACAATTATTGGATGGCCATTAACCAAGATAAGTCTCAATCTGAATGGGAGCCTACTAGAGACTCGGATTATCGGAATGACATGTCGTATTATGATATTTAGTGTTTGAGAATGAGGACATTACTGATTGTGTGACCCCTTTCACCTCCTACCTATTTTCTCTTTTCATTATTGAATAAAGGGTCAGAAGCTTTTTCTTCTAACATGACCTTTAAAAAAACATAAATTGAACAGATATGGATATAATCCATAATCATAAAAATGTTTTCTTTGAGGATGTATATACTCATAAACCGTTCATAATGTTTTTTAAATAAAATGAGAATTATCCTAAGCATATCCCCTGGGAGTTTCATAACCAAGAGTGCTACAAGGCTTGTTGTAGTGCACTAGTTCTGGTTCAAGTCTAGATCAAAGCTGTGTTTTTGGGTTTTACCCCTATGTACATCTGTGCCAGAGCTGCCTCTACCTAATCGAATCTATATAGGGATTTATTTCTTGAAAACATTCAAATCCAAATAGTACCAAAATTCTAGGAAGTTCATCTATACTAATATTAATGTATATCTTAAGGAAATGTTCTCTAATCAGTGTTTTAATAAATATAGTTTCCAAGGATTGTAATAAAATTTCACTAATACCAACTGTAACACCCCGACCCCAGTTACCATGAGTCGGTGCATTATTACATAGCATTGGCATGATACAAGAAATCATGTCCCGAAAGGCCGATCAGTTTAGATGCCTTAGAAGTACTAGATACATTCATATGTTTTACATTACATCATGAAATAAAAACATGAAAATTATTTTGTCCCCTTTTGAACAAACATATATCTTTATCTTACCCTTGCAATTCAACCATAACATAATTCTTCACATGCTGAAAAAAAACATAGAAAGGGGTGAGCACAGATGCTCAGTAAGGGTTACAATATAGTGGAAACTTTCATAAATAAGCATAAAAAATTTAAGGAAATGAATAAGACTAAAACAATAACCATTTAAAATTAAACATCAGCATAATATGGAAAAGATAAAATCAAATAATTCAATTTACTTATTCACATGTATATATCACTAGTAAAATAATCACATTCAATATCAATGGCCACTTTCATAATGATTGAATCTATAATGAGAGACTTCATAACCACATAGTCAAGGCCTTGTGCCAAGAATACAAATTCAATTTTGTAAAGGCCATGTTCCAATACACTAGTTTGTCTCATGAGACCTACTAATGCATTGAAGAGCTATAGCAGGCTCCACCCATCACTTACAAAGTTTAATGAATTCCTCATATGAAAAGTTTTAAACATAAAATAAACATTCATATTAAAACAAGCATTAGAAATGTCAATACTTTATCTATAAACCATGAATTCTATAACAATAACACATCCACAGTCAAACATATCACAAAACCTTTAATAACATATTGATGATTTGTATCGTAATAAATCAACTTCAAACAAGCTTAAAATCCATCAAAAGGATGTTGACATAGATAAAATAAAAACTTTTTTTATAGAAATATACCTTTCTATTTTGAAATAATTTAAAAGTCATATAATTATAAAAGAAAAAATTTATTTTGAAAATATGATTATAATATTTTAAGGGAAGCTTCGACAATTATATACTAGCAGAAAATAGCCGCACTCACCATATAAGGTAAGAAAACATTCTTACCTTAATTTTGTCGAAAAGTTCATAAAGTGCCTTGTTTGGAAAATGATGGAATGATTATTTTCAAATCATATAAGGTCAAATAAGATTATAAATGACTTTAACAAATTGTATAGTAAATAGTAAAAATGTTTTAAAATACATTTTTAATAAAACATGGATGTGGGTGATAAAGAGATCCCAATAGATAATTACGTAAATACAACCTCAGATAATAAAGAGATAGTGAATTTACCCCTTACCATGTACTTTTCCTTGGTCAAAGTTATGTTAGACTGCTTTAAAATAGATAAATAATTTTTATTAATGTATACAAGAACCATATACGTAAATATGATATCTTATATGATCTTCCAATATTGGTTTGTTAATAATATTTTAGTAGTAGCATTGTTTGGGGTGCTAACTGATTTGTTTTATTTTATGTGGTTGGTTACGTAAGACTTGTTATTTATGAATTGGTTGTATTAGATTCATATATAAAATTATATTATATTTATCAACCTTATTTTGAATCATAAAATGAAAATTATTCTTGATTTATTACAATGGGGAATAAATCTCATCGCATTCGTGGAGACAGTAATCCATACTTACGCACGAGTGACAATATCCTTATATTGATGGTGAAATCATATGTAATCGTATGTTAAATAATATATAATGAATCAATAACATGTTATATTTATTATTTACATCAGTTATAATCATTATTTTACCCATCCAAAATAATGAAGTGTTTGAATAACAAACTACATCATGACGTGGAGACGGTAAGCCGTACATACGCACGTATGGTGACTTTGTCATTTATTGGATGGATAGAATAGAGAATATGATTGTACCATATTTATAATAACATCACAGTATATATGATATAATGGAGTTATTATTATATAATGGAAAAAACAAATAAAGAGGATGTGGAAGAAGAAAATAACTTGAAAGAGGTGATGAAATATTTACCTCTTCTTCCGGTTCTTCCATTTGATTTGAACAAAAGGGCTCCATAGGCTGAATTTCTGACAAAAGGAAGGCCTCAAGGATGAAGGGAGGAAAGATGGGAGGATATTTGGGTAGGTTTTGGCCGATGCAAATGGATTTGGAGGTGTTAATGTAAGAGAAGGTAAAGTAACCTTTTATAAGAGAGGTGAGGGTCACTTTAGGAAAAGATTAAAATATTGTTTTACAAAAAAATAATTTTTAGTTTCTAATGGATCCAAAATGATTTATTTTTAAGATAAGGAGGTTATGGGTCGAAAAACTCTCAACCAATAGTTTATATATAGGTTAAGGCCATCATATTAACCTTATCATTTATATTTAACTCTTAGTTAAATTGTTTGATATTTACCTTGTATCTTCCTATTTGTTTATTATATGGTTAATAAACATACTATAACAATCAATGGGAACCCCATGAGGTTCATTATTAATATATATAACCTTAAATATGTCCTTTTTCCGATCCTTATATTTTTAGGAATAATATATCAATTAATAATATAGTACTTGGTTTAAAAACTCAATTATGTAAATTTTGACACCATTTAGTATTTGATTTTTTTTGAAAGCCATAAAAACTCTATCACTTCGAATTATTTATTTAACCAACCCTAAAATTTCATATTAACCTAGAAAATTAGTTGAATTAATAAAAAATATCAATTTACATTTATCTGGATTTTTATAATAACAATTATTTTAATATTTCATTTATAAGGTAATTACTTCATCACCAATGTGTCATAAATAAATTAAATTATTTAATGATAAAATTTATAAATAAAATAAAATTATGTATTAAATATTTTTATCTTTTTAATGAATATTTATAGTCGATTTTTTATTTTGTGTAACCCTATATTAAAAAGGGTTTAGTTATTAAACATTTAATTTAACTCTTTTAACACATCTTTAAATAAAATAATAATAAATGTCCAAATCTAATCCAAGTATAAGAAATAGGATCATATTTTATTTATAAGGTTTTTTCTGGTATAATTATACTTATCTAATAGAATTAAGAAATAGTTTAGGGTAATTATGATATAATTTTTACACTTAATTACCCAATTTACTTTTAACCGTGGTAAAAAACAGTCAAAAGTTACTATTCACCAAAAATTATTTTCATCTTATTGAACCACATTTTAAATACTGATATTAACTATGGCTCTTATATTTTCGATATTCAAGTCACAGAAGTGGTAAAATTATGTTTTATGCAAATTTCCAAATGCTCCTAGGAGGTGGGTAAAAGACTGTAAAAAGTTCAATAAAATTTTTAATATCTAAACTTATTATAAAATGACTCCAATTAATTACATTAAAAATATATAGGTATTATATATATACATTGAACTAAAATAAATTAAAATAAAATGACTAATTATTTAATTAAAAAGTCTGTTTAGACCAATAACGTAGTGTTTTTCACTATTCATCAAAAATTGAATGTTTTCAGAAAAATTCCAAAAATCCACCATAACCTAATTTCGATATTCAGAATTCAAAAAGTTTAGAGACCCAATCATGACATACTTGGAAATTACATTAATTTTTCAGAATACCAAATACATAACAGAAACAGACACCAATGGACCGTAATAGTTTAGTGTCTTTAGAAGCTCGGAATATAATCTTCTAATCTTGGTGAAAGATCATCAAAATCTTCCATAAAGATCTTACCGTTTTCTCATACCTAAAACCTTTCCTTATATCCTGGGGAAAAGAAAACATATAAATGGTTAGCTCAAATGCTCAGAAATAGTAAGCATGTAGAAAATAAAACAAACCATATACATTTGAACTTCAAAACATGATCATAAAGTTTACACATCAAAATATTGAGTTGTGAAATAAATACTGGAAGTATGTAAGGAATAGGTCATAAAATAACATTAATAATTATAAAATAGAATGGTAATAAAACATTTAATTCTAGCAAACCATTAATCACTTGATATGATTTCTATAGTAGCCAATACATTGATGCCAAGACCATCTTTGTGGACAAAGTCCCTTTCTGAATCGAGTTCACTCCTCATTCCAGTCTTTTATCACTGAACTAGATTAACATACCATTCCAGCCATATCTATCTCATGAGATATAAATCTTTACCCAATGCATTGGAAGGAGATATAGGTCCCACCTATCTCATGGTGAAATCATTCATACTTGTTCCATAAAATAAATATAAATCATTTATCATAACCCAAGGAATAAAATGGGTTTCATAAACATCCTCCCATCATAACGAAATCCATATAAAACAAATGGATATAAGTTAATGATAAGAAGAATCAAACCATGTAAATAATAGATACATCATACTTGAAACATAATCATACTAAATAATTTCATCTTAGATGGAAAAGAGTTTTGACAAAACACTTGAAATGAATTCCTGAGGAAAATATCATTTCTTCTTCAAAATCATTTTCTTTTCACAAAATTCCATTAACTATTAAAAGATAATAATTTTGTTGAAAATATTCATGTAATCTTGTAGAGTATTCTTCATGAAAATTAGTTGTTATGAAACCATAAAAATCCATTCATGCCGTATAAGATAAAAAAACATTCTCCTCGTACTTTTAACGGAAACTTCAAAAAGTACATTGTATGGTAAACAAAATAAAGATTCCTTACATACCATGTAGTAAAAGTAAAAAAATCGGTAAAAAGGACTTTAAAAATACATGAAACCAGTTTTAGAAAATAGGTACACATATGATAAATATAAACCCAGTAAATTCTTACAAATAACCAATGTCGGACAAAAACGATATTGAAAAAGTTATCCTTTACCTTATGTCCGATACGCTTCGTACGTATCCAAACCTCCGTTATAATTATTTAAATAATGTCATTGACTTATTAAAGAATCATATTCATTGTTATTATATCATATATGGTTCACTTATGACTTTATATTACCTGTTCTTTTGTAAATTCCATGTTAAAGCAGCGTTTTGGGTAAAATCATTTTATTTATCATACGTGTTTGGACTTGTTGTTCTTGATAATATTATTTCTTATATCATGATTTAATTACTTCCAGAATTTAAATCATGATTTATATATTATATATATTCAGTATATATATATAATAGATAGATAAATTAAATGAAATAAAATGTTCATGGAGATGGTAGACCGTACGTACGCATAAACCCTGCTTTCCTTTCCTTATTTGCTTGAATGGAAGTAAGTAGATGACATATATATATATATAAATCCAGAAGCTTTATAATGTCATATATTTAATTATTATTCATTATATATACTTTATAATCATTCTTGAATGGTTAATATGGAGATTAATCTCATCGCGTCGTGGAGACGGTAATCCGTACGTACGCACGAGTGATGATAACATTCCCATAATTTTTGAATTGAATTGGTGTGGATTATATAATATCTCAGAATAAGTATGATGTTATAATAAATATATATAGTTATTATTTACTCCATTATACCCATCCATGTAAGGCGGTGGTGGAAAAACATATTACACCACAGCGCGGAGACAATATTCTGTACGTACGCAAGTGCGGTGATTTCATTTTCCGTAGGATGGATAAAATGTGAAATGGGGATGTTTCATATTTATAATAACATATCAGTATATTAGTTATAATGATGTTATTATTTTATAATTAAACAGTTAAATAAGAAGAAGTTGAAGAAGAAAGAAAAGATTAATGAATCGGTAGAAGAGATTACCTCTTCTTCGAGACACCACGTTTAAGCTTCCTCTTAAGGCACTAGAGTTGGTCTTCTGATGATACAAGAACCTCTATAATTTTTATAGGGAAGTTTATAAGGGAAATGGTTAGGGTTTTTCTAAGCTTGAAATCTCAAAATTGTGTAAAGATAAGAGGGATGAGGTGCCCTTTTATAAGGGAGGAGAGGGGCACCTTAGGAAAAACTTAAAAAATTATTTTATAATAATGTCATATTCGGTTTATAATAGCTCCAAATTGATTTATTTCTTAGATAAAGTGGTTATGGATATAAATACTCTCAACCAATAGGTTTTAGACCAGTTTAGGTTACTATTTTAACCTTATCATTTACAATTAACTCTAAGTTAAATAATTTAACTTTTACCGTGTCTTCTAGTTTTCTTACACTATATGGTTAATAAACTTACTATAACAAGCCAAAAGAACCCCAAGTGGTGAATTATTAATATATATCACCTTATCTAAGTCATTTTTCCGAATAGTTGATTTTTAGGAATGTAATAACAATTAATAATATAATATGTTTTTTAAAAACTATTTAATGTCATTTTTGACACTATTTGGAAATTTATTTTTTTGAAAAACATAACAGCCTGATTATTTCTAAAAAAGTTAATTAAATCTATAATAACATGTAATATTAACCTATAAAAGTAGTGTAATTCATAAAAAGTCTCAAATTACATTTATTTGGGTATTTATAATATCAAATATATTAATATATCATTAATTAAGTAATTAATGCATCACCATTGATTCATAAATAAATTAAATTATTTAATGTCTAAAAATTAAAAATAAAATAACATTAGGTAGGAAATAGTTTTATCTTTCTAATGAATTTTTATAGTCAAATTTATCTTCTGTATAACCCTATATTAAAAAAGTTTTATTTATTTAACTTTGATTTTAATTATTTTAACTCTTCTTTATATAAAATAATAATAAATTTCCTAATCTAATCCAAGTGGACCTAAATGGTAATATTTTATTCTTAAGGTTGTATTTAGTTGAATTAAACTTATCCAATATAATTAATACATGTTTTATGGTAATAATAATATCATTTTTACCCTTAATTACCCTATTTACTTTTAACCGTGGTAAATAAAAGTAAAAAGGTACTATTCACAAAAAATTATTTTTATATTATAGAACCACATTTTACTACTTGATATTTACCATGTATCTTGGATTTTCAAAATTAAACTCACAGAAGCAGTAAAATTATGTTTTATGTACAATTGCGAATGCTCCTAGGAGGTGGGTAAAAGACGGTGAAAAGTTATATAAAAAATTTTATATATCTAAAATTATTATAAAATAACTCCAATGAATTATATTGAACTTATATAAGTATTATATATCTATTTTGATCTAAAATAAATTTAAATAAAATAAAAGATTATTTAAATAAAATGTCGGTTTTAACCAATAACTTAGTGTTTTCACTATTCATCAAAAATTTAATGTTTTCAGAAAAATACCCAAATTTCACCCTAGGCTAATTTCGATATTCCAAATCCAAAAATGAAGTCCATTTTGAAAGATAAAATTTATAAAATTTCAAAAAGTGGGTATTATTATTCATAACGGCTACTTTATATAATATTTTAATAACATATCTTTGTTTAGTGAAACTCGATATTGCGTACAACACATGCTATTCTGGAAAGTCGTGATTGCGTATAAAGCAAGCCAGGTCAGGGTTGTGTGTAGTGAAATATTAATTTGTTGTTGTGTATAATATAATCCAACCATATTTCATTTATATATTGAATATATATATATACAGTCAATGTTGTGTAGAATAACTTCTATCAAATGAACTTGAAATTTTGTGTAACATGATCCAAGAATAGTGTTGCGTATACTACAAGCTAATACGATGTTGTGTATAGTTCCAGATAATCTTGGTGTATCATACAACACAAGACATCAAATAAATTAAAAATAATACTTCTCATAAAATATCAGGGTGTTTCATTCTACCCCTCTTAAAATGAATTTTTCCCTCGAAATTCGTCGGGGTTATAAATCATTTACTACTTGAAAGTTTCTTTCATAGAAACCCACATCCTAAAAAGAAATATGAAAATATAATTTTAAAAACTAATGTATGAAATGTAATGGTTACCCAAATTAACTCATCACTGGGTTTCCACTTAGAATAAAATAGGTGAAAATATGGATATAGAAGAGAAATCTAACCATCATGTTATGATGGGGTGTGGTAGAGGACATGGCTATGAAAAAGCCAACAATCATAAAGTAATAAATTTGTGATGATGTAAGGTACCATATGATTCATAAGATATGAAGGCATTAGTACATCATTTTTGGATTTCAAGATCATTTCCCTAATGTTAAAAGAAATACTTACATGATTTTGGTACAATCTTATTGTTTTTTGTGCCTTAAATAATTTCAAATTCATCTCTAAAAGAAATGAAGTTGAATTTGTCTTCCGTGAAGTGTTAGTAGATCATGCGATAGAATGATAGGTCATTCCATCTATCTCAAACCTAAGGTTGGGAAACATTATATACATAAGTCCATCTTATGGTGAGATTAATCATATATGGTTCCCAAAATGGACTTATACTTCATCTATCATCTTTCTTAATAAAATAAAACTAGTTTCTACTAACCAAGAACATCTTGTAGGACATTGGTCAGTGATAAAGGCCTGTCGCACTTTCGTTTGTGGGTTCGATTCCCGCAATAGTGTCCGACGATAAAGGCATGTCGTACTTTTAACAGAAAAGTCAAAAAGTACCTCGTATGGTAAAAAAAGAATGATTCCATACATACCATGTATAAAAGATAAAAATGGGTAAAAAGGACTTTAAACATACATGAAACCATTTTTAGAAAACAGGGACATGTATGGTAAATATAACCCTAGTAATACTTACGAATAAATAATCTCGGATAAAAACAAGATTGGAAATGCTTTCCCTTACCTTTTGTCCGATATGCTTCATACGTATACGAACCTCCTGTGTAATGATTTAAATAATGTCATTGACTTATTATAGAATCATATTAATTGTTATTATATCATATATGGTATAGTTATGACTTTATATTACCAGTTCTTTTGTAAATTCCATGTTAAAGCAGTGTTTTGCATAAAATCGTTTTATTTATCGTATGTGTTTGGACATGTTGTTCTTGATATTATTATTAAATATATCATGATTTACTTATTTCCAGAATGTAAATCATGATTTATATATATTATATATTCAGTATATATATATATATAATAGATAGATAAATGAAATGAAACACACCATTCATGGAGACTGTAGGCCGTATGTACGCATGAACGTTGTTTTCCTTTCCATATTGACTTGAATGTATGTATGTAGATGATATATATATATATATAAATCCAGTAGCTTTATAATGTCATATGTTTCATTTTTATTCATTATATAAATTTTATAATTATTCTTGAATGGTTAACATTGATAATGAATCTCATCGCGTCGTGGAGACGGTAAGCCGTACGTACGAACGAGCGATGATATCTTTCCCATAATTATTGAATTGAATTGAAGTGGATGATATAATGTCTTAGAATTAGTATGACATTATAATAACTAAATATTGTTATTCTTAACACCATTATACCCATCCATGTAAGGTGGTGGTGGAAAAATAGATTACACCATGGCGTGGAGACTGTATTCTGTCCGTACGCACGCTCAGTGATTTCGTTTTTCGTAGGATGGATAGAAGGTGAAATGGGGGTTTTTTCATATTTGTAATAACATATCAGTATATTAATGATACTTATGTTATTAATTTATAATTAAAAAACTAAATAATAAGAAGTTGAAGAAGAAAGAAAACATGAAAGAATTGGTAGAAGAGATTACCTCTTCTTCGATGCACTGCTTTTAAGAATCCTCTTACGGCACTAGAGTTGGGCGTTGGGGAGACCAGAAACCCTATACTATTTCTAGGAAAGTTTATAAGGGAAATGGGTAGGTTTTGTCCGAGGTTGAAAGCTAAAAATTGTGTAATGAAAAGAGGGAGGATGTTCCCTTTTATATGGGAGGAGAGGGACACCTTAGGAAAAACATAAAATATTATTTAATAATAAAGTCATATTATGTTTATACTAGCTCCAAATTTATTTATTTCTAACATAACGTGGGTATGGGTCAAAATAATCCCAAAAAATAAGTTTTAGATGAGTTTAGGTTACTATTTTATCCTTATCATTTAGATTTAACTCTAAGATAAATAATTTAACTTTTACAGTGTCTTCTTGTTTTCTAACACTATATGGTTAATAAACATACTATAACAAGCCAAAAGAACCCCTAGTGGTTCATTATTAATATATATAACCTTATCTAAGTCATTTTTCCGACCCTTGTATGTTTAGGAATTGAATAAAAATTAATAATTTAATAATTTTTTTAAAACAATTTAATGACAATTTTGACACTATTTTGTAATTGATTTTTGTGAAAATCATAACGCATGATTAGTTTGAAAAAAGTTAATTAAATCAATACTAAAATGTCATATTAACCTATAAAATTATTGTAATTCATAAAAAATATCAAATTAAAATTATTTGGGTATTTATAATATCAATTATTTTTAATATTTCATAAATTATGTAATTACTGCATCACCATTGTGTCATAAATAAATTAAATTATTTAATGTCTAAAAATTATAAATAAAATACCATTATGTAAGAAATATTTTTATCTTTATAAGGAATATTTATAGTCAAAATTATCTTATTTATAACCTTATATTAAAAAAGTTTTAGTTATTAAACATTGAATTTAGCTATTTTAACTCTTCTTTAAATAAAATAATAATAGATGTCCTAATCTAATCCATGTGACCGAAATGGTAATATTATATTCCTAAGGTTTTTTTGGTCAAATTACACTTATCCAATGGAATTAAGACATGTTTTAGGGTAATAATAACATCAATTTTACCCTTAATTACCCTATTTACTTTTAACTGTGGTAAATAAAAGTAAAAAGTTACTATTCACCAAAAAGACATTTATCTTATTGAATCACATTTTACTCCTTGATATTAACTGTGTCTCTTGGATTTTTGAAATTCAACTAACAGAAGCGGTAAAATTAAGTTTTATTTATTATTGCAAATGCTCCTAGGAGGTGGGTAAAAGATGGTGAAAAGTTCAATAAAAATTTTCATATATCTAAAATTATTATAAAATTACTCCAATGAATTACATTGAACTTATAAAAGTATTATATATCGATTTTGACCTAAAATAAATTTAAATAAAATAAATTATTATTTAAATAAAAAGTTGGTTTTAACCAATAACTGTGTGTCGTCACTATTCATAAAAAATTGAATATTTTTAGAAAAATACCAAAATTTCACTGTAGGCTAATTTCGATATTCTGAATCCAAAACTAAAGTCCATTTTGAAAGATAAAATTTATAAAATTTCAAAAAGTGGGTATTACTATTCATAACAGCTAGTCTATATAATATTTTAATAACATATTGTTGTTTAGTGAAACTCGGTATTGCGTACAACACACAATATCATGGAAGGTCTCGATTGCGTGTAAAGCATGCCAAGGCAGGGTTGCATGTAGTGAAATATTCCTTTTTTTTTGTGTATAATAGAATCCAACCATATTTCATTTATACATTGAATAAATACATACACACACACACACTCAATGTTGCGTAGAATAACTTATTTTAAACGAACATGAAATTTTCTGTAACAGGATCTAAGAATATTTTTGCATATTCTGCAAGCTAATACGGTGTTGCGTATAGCGAAAGATAATCTTGTTGTAGCATACAACAAAAGACATAAAATAAATTAAAAATAATACTTCTCATAAAATCTCTTGGTGTTACAAAAATGAAGACCATTTTAAAAAATAAAATTTATAAAATTTCAAAAAGTGAGTATTACGATTCATAATGGATAGTTTGATTGGTCGCAGTGTGTTAGAATCTTGAAGTTGCGTATAATGCAAGCTATTGCATTATTCAAAGCGAATCATACCGTGGAATCTTTAGGTGTCACAATTATTATTTTTAAAATGAATTTTTAGTACATTATGTTTTATTTTCAATTAATTTATGTGAGTTTATAGTTGAAACACACAATCAATTAATTGATTAATTATCACTTCAACATTATTATCCTTGTAAAGGTTCATTTCAAAATCTCATTCTAATTGAGATTTCATACTCTTGAATTTATCTTTAAGGAAATTATTTTATCATTTCTAAATAAAACAATTTATTTTTCTTATAATATGGATATTCATTATATTTTCATTTCATATTTTCATTGTCCCGCTTTTTTGTTTCTTAAACTAATAGATATAATATTTTTAAAGAAATTTGATTTCATTTCCTTAACAAGTCCTAAATATATTTACTTTCAAAACTATATTTTCCATATTTATTAATTTTTTTATAATTTAAAAAATTATTTATTAATGAAATTTTATACTATTCATATTATTTACCAAATGTTTTTAGTGGATTCTAATGTCTCTTTCAAAAAAAATCCATATTTTGATTTAACAAAAAATGTCATAAGAGTATTTCTATCGTTTTATGATCAATGATCCTCCATAACCATTTTATAGTGAAAAAATAATTTTATTTTTAAATTTTAAATCCTTTTTGAAATATCCCATCTTCATGATCATCATATATTTGAATCATCATTTTCATGTTTTTGAGGATATTTTTAAATAAAATGTTTTTTGATGTGAATTTAAAGGAAAATTATTTTAAATGTTTTTCAAAATGAAAATGATATTTTCATTTAGAATTATTTTAAAGAAATATTTATAGAATATATATTCATAAACTAAAACCCCCTTTATATTACTCTAAAGGGTATATTTTGATGCCATCCATATTATTTCTTTGGATGGTTTATGATTATTTTGATCAAATATAGTATTTACATTCATTTTCATATTTCATTTTGTAGTAATTAACTTCCTCTTGAAATATTCAATTTCATGTGAATATTATTAATTAAATTTCATATAAATAACCACATTTTTTATCATATACATACATATTAGATTAACCATATCTCAATTATATATAATGTATTTTACTTTGAATGTAATTTTTTTCTAAGGAAATATTGATAAATATGTATCTTTTACTCAAAAAAAATATTTGAGGATAAGGAACAATATTAATGGGTTAAATAGATTATTTTATATATAAAGAATTATTTATACCTTCAATTATTGGCGGTGATTAGTTTTATATATTCCGTCGATGCATCAGTTGGTCTCATGAGATATTCATGTTAAAACTACATTATATATGTTATTAACCATAGTTTAAACTGCATTATGAAAGGGCTTGATGGAAGTGGTATCGGGTTCCTAAGACATGATGTATAAAAATTATGTATGTAAATCATTAATATTTCAGTTATTATTATCCATGATATTTTCACTATGATATTATCTATGGATGCATTTCATTTTCAGTTTATTATTTAAAGGGTATGTGTGCTAAGTTATTTACCTTTCCCTGTTGATTATGCCTTAACTATTTACATAAATGGAATATGTTCTTAGTTATTTAACATTTCATGTCGACTGTGATTATTTATTCTTGATAAATTCCACTATATTTAACCATTAGTGAGAATTTGAGCTCACTCTTATTTTTCCCTTTATTAGAAATCCATAAAGCGTACTATAATTGATATGGAAATATATAATAGAGGGAATGTTGTTATTCTATACAAATCATGTTGTAATTTTAGTATTCAAAGCTATGTAATGATTCAAGTATGTATATAGTTTATCATGACTACTAAACTATTCAGTTATTTGGGATTTAATTCCTTGAATCTTATGCCAATATAATATTGTAGTCATTGATTTTGGTTTCTGGAATCTGGGATGCTATAATTTATATCAGATATAATTTTTTTATAAACAATGGGAACAATATAATGGAAAAAAATAGATTATGAATCATAATCCTATGATAGAATCTGAATATAACTATAGAATAACATCCTAATTTTTTTAATGTAGATATTAAATGGTTTTTTTGCAATACATCCATGTATGGACACATAAAGTGGATGTGGTTCTAGAAAATATATACCTTGTGGTAATAACTCTGAAAAGGGCATATTGGACTTGACTCAATTATCACCTGGTGAATGACAAAACACCAGACTATTACCCAAATTTGACACCTATGGGGTATATGCTTAAGATAATTCACATTTTATTTTAAAAAATTATGAAATATTTTAACATAAATATATTCCTAGGGAAACCATGTTTATGATTGTGAGATTAAAAATTAATAAATTTTTAATTTTGGTATGTATTTAACTATTTATGCGATTAAACATTATGTTTTGTATTGATATAATCTAATGTTGTGTATTCTATCATTTATAAAGGGTTCCTAGAAGAAAGAATGAGAACCATAAAAACACATGTTATTCCTAGGGTAGGAATAACCATTTTTTTATAGGATTAAACTAGCCTATCAAAGGGAACTTGTATCGAAAAGAATATAATCATATGAGTACATAGTTCCATGTTCTAATAGGACAATTAAATAATTCTATAAATATTATGGCTTAAAATGGAAGTAGGATAATAACAGGATGGTTTGAAAAAGGACATGTAATAGGAAAATGTAAAAGAATGATTTTAACACATGGGATAATTAGGGAAAGAAACACCCAAGTACTGTCTTAATGGGACTGATAGTTTTCTACAAATATGGAGAGAAATAAAACCACTCTTATTATTGAAATTGAAAGAAACAAGTTTATAATGTACAATTATTCTACTATATTCCTATGGGGCACCACAAAAATAAATTCTCCAAACAACAATGGAATTTCACTCAAAATAAGATAATAGATCATTGCCAAGATTATGCTACTAACAATGAAAAATATGAATGATTAATGTTATTATGATTTAATTCAAAAATTATGTCATTATATTATTTTAAAAATGATATCATAGTAATAAAAATTATGAAATGTATAATGAATGTACTGTATTAAATTTTCTCTAGGGATTTTAAAGCGTATGTTAAATGGTACTGATGGCCAACAAAAGGGATTTAGTTAAAAGTTGATATTTATAGAAAACACATGACTGATGACCTTTAATATACTCATAATGTTGAGATAATGATGATTTGATAATGAGATAATTGATATTGATAATGTAAATTGTATAGTGATGAATACATTAGAACTGATTAATTATTTGTTGACAAAGCTGTTTATGGTTGATGGTGTTTAAAAAAATTGGACTAATGGAATATGTCAAATAATATTTTTTTACTCAAGGAATAAAGAAACATGAATGTTTTCAATAAGGGTTCATGGTAAATAAGGTTATTACCATGTTTCAAGATAACAAATGATGATGGTATTTACATGTTTTGTATGTGATGATTAAGATCTACATTTTTGTGATTTCGGGTATTGATGATAAGTTCATTTTGGAAATTAAATGAAGATATTTCTAGTTCATTTTTTAAATTTGATGACCTCCTTTATATAGATATGAATCTAAATTATTGGGAAGGTCCATAAGATTAACCATTATTCCAATGGATTATGTTGAAATTGGGATGATATTTTAATCATTAATATATTAATTCATTATATGAAAATTTATGCTTGTTGGATAACTTATGCTAACAATATTGGTTTTGGAAAATAGTTGGAGATAGAAAAAAAAGACTTTTCACACCTTTATAGAACTAATGATCCATTAAATGTTAATTTTTGCGATCCGACCATTAAAAATTCATTCTAATATATTTATTTCGTGGAATTAGGGATGAATTGGAATTTTAACGAAGTAAAACCAAAGGATGAAAGTGCTCGTATAAAATATAAATGTATCAAGTATGTATATTTCCTTATATTCATATGTAGTAAAATAATACCTCAAATTTAGTAAAGGGATATTGAAATCAAAATGTAACCCTATTAACTTCATATTTGATGAATTATATGATATTTTAAATCATCAAAAATTTATGTTTTTTATCCCTTAACATTCAATTGATAATTCGGTTTCTTATGATCAATGACCTATGTATCACTAAATTATTATTTATTCCTTTATTCCATGTCCATGGTTTCATTTCCAACATATCTTCTCCCACTAGGAAGCCTTGTTTTTTGTTATCCCAGATGACCTTCGTACATCATTTTCAGTCTTATTAGGAGGATGTTTTATTAATGATTAATGTTGTGGTTTTTTGAAAAATGGTATTTCCCAATTTTAAAACCTTGATTAAAAATATCATGTTTAAATTTTAAATAATAAATTTATTTATTTTGTGGAGAATTTAACACCATGAAAATCTAAAATGAGAATATTATATTTTATAGCGTATGCGACATGCAACACTAAGCTTAGATAAAAATATAAAACCCTGATAATTTATGATGTATTTATTTTTAAATAAATTAAATCTCTTTAATTGATTTAATCAAATGAAATACCGAGTTTATCTTGTATTACACACAACATGTAGTTTCTATTTATTTATATGCAACACTGAGTATAGATTCTACTGCACGCAACACCGATTTTAAACCAAACATGATTGGTTATTAAAATATTATTATTTAATAAAATATTTTTAACCTAATAATTAAATTGGACAGTAAAAATAGTACTAAATAAATTATAAAAATTATATTTATCTATTTTTTAATAATAAAATAAGAAACTTTTAAAAGAAAAATAAACGTTTTATGATAAACTATTTTTTTCTATTACTGTTTAATCACATTTTGCGAATATAATTTAAAATTAATTTTAACCACTTTTATAATATATATTTCAAAAAATAATATTTATATTTGAAATCTCATTTCCAAAATTATATTAGGGTTCATTTTTTTGGGATTTTCAATTAAATAATTCATTTTATGATGAATATTGAAACATACAATATTTAAATAGAAAATAGATTTATCATTTAAATTATTTACATAGTTAAATTATATTTTAAATTTGATTCAAATTAAAATATGTTTAATTATATATCAATTATTCCAATTATTTTTTCCATTCACGCTTTTTAATATTAATTATTTATGTAAAAAAATTGTAAAATTTTGATTATTTTCTCTTTATAAACATGTTTTTTGTCTTCTGTTTGGGATTTATTTTAAATTAAAAATTTTCATTTATATAAATTAAATATTTAAATGTGCATTAAATTTTATTAATAAACAAAATTTATAATTACTAAAAAGTTCAACATATGTTTTTACCAAAGTAAATAATTAAATTAGTAGAAATTAATTACGGTGGTTAAGGAAAAACTGATTTACCGGGGGTTAAACATTGAAGATAATGGTTAAAAATTAAATACATTTATTTTTTTCCAAAATATATTATCTATAACAATTTAAAATAAATATATTATATTTTTATAAATATTAAATTTTTAAAGCTTTCGGTATGTAAAAACATGGATATGATTGAATCATTTCAAAGCAATTTAAGAATGGTACTCACAAAACATGAAAAAGGCCGCCCACTTTCCTCTCTAATTAACACCTCAAACCCTTTTTGAATCAAAAAATAAGAACCCAAATCTATTAAAAAATTACATCTTCTAATACTAAAATTATTATTTTAGGCATAAGTCTATCCTAGGAATGATTTAGTGAAAACCAAAGGAGTATACCTGAAGGATAGGTAATGTTCTTCAATGAGAATCATTATTTTATTTCAATATCCACCTCGTCAAATTCTTATTAAAATATTATTATAAAAAACCCAATATATTACATATATTGGGATATTATTATAATAATTTAATAGCCAAAAACTATATCCAATTCTATAAAATTGGTTATGAAATCATGGTCGTGTATATAGCTGATTTCTGCCTGGCGAGCTAATGTCATTTATTCTTCCATTACCTCCTTTCAAGGTTTGGTGTGATGATGGATATACAAAATTTAAATGATATTTATAAAATTTTTATATCTCTAGAGTCATTATTGAATTTATATATCTTTCTTCGTTATATTCCATAAGGGATATGATAATGTCGCTCGTATGTATGGTGGACGACCACCTTGCGAAGCGATGAGATTCATTCTTTACTAAAATTTTCCATGGAATTTAATAAGGATAAAGTAAATGATTATATATGATATAAATAAAATAATTATTATCTTCAAGAAATATTTATTGTTCTATAAAGAAAATTTATATCATTTTCTTTCTTACCTTTTCATTCACATAAAGATGAAAACATCATTTGTGTATGTGTGGGCCACCGCCTTCACGAAGCGATGTAAATATATTTTCATCACCAAACAACATGGAAGATATATATTTTTATATAATATTTTATACATGATATTATTATAATTATTGATATATAATATGTAACATACATCCTTTCCATAATGATCATTTAAAAATGGATACATCACTCATGTGTACGTACGACCTACCATCTCTATGATCGTAACATACTTCATTATTCATAACCATAATTCAATAACTTTTTTCAAATTATAATAAATTCATAAATATTATATTTATTTCATTATAATTATTCTGGATATTACAAAACAATATAACATGTTCCAGAACCAAATTTTTCATCACAAAACACACATGAGAAAACAATGATATAAACACCCAAACCAATTAAAATAATTAATGATTATTAATGAATGGGTAATAAAATGTTATAAATAGATCATATATGATATGATAAATATTAATATGGTTCTTTTATAAGTTAATACCATGTTCAAAACCACTATATTTGTTGTTATAGAAAATTCAATCCAAATGAAGCATGAGGTAAGGGATTTATAAACTCGATTTCTATTCATTGGGTTAATATTCTATGTCAATGATTATTCCATTATAAGATTTTATGTATAATGATTTATTATTTACATATATTGAATTTTAACTTTTTTTATTTTTATTTAAAGTTGAATCACATAATTGATTCATTGATTAATTATCACTTCAACGTTATGATCACTGCAATGGTTTATTTCACAATGACATTCTAAAAGAGATTATTTACTATAAAATTTTAGTTGATGGAAATTAATTTTCCATTTCCTAATAAAAGTAACTAAATTTTTTCAAATATGGTTATTTAGGATTTTTTGAAGTAATATATCCATTTTCTACTCTCTAGTATATAAATTAATTGATAAAATGTTTTTAATAAGATTCTACGTCATTTCACTCTTCAGTTGGAAATGTGTTTTCTTCTAAAACCATGTTTTATAAATTTTTTTCAAAAATAACTTTATGAATATATATATAATTTATTGAAGGATGTTCCACCCATTTTTTAATCCTTAATATTTTTATTTTAAATTAATGTTATTAATTTATCAAAATAATGATTGTTTGGATTTTACTAAAAATGTGAAAGGAATATTCTTCTCACCTTCCGAAGAAAGAACATTCACAAAAAATTTATTGTGAAAATAGAAATGTTCACTTTAACTTGTATTATATTTATGGAATTACTCACCATTCAAACCACCATTTCATTTAATCATACTTTTCATGTTTATATGGATATCATAAAAGAATGTGTTTTTAAATATTAATTTCAAAGAAAGGTATTTTCTATAAGTTTTTAAAAAAGAAGAGTATATTTTAATGATGAATGATTTTAGATAATTTTTATGATATTTCAATCCAGAAACAACAAAAACATAGTATTCTTACTCTAATTCATATATATTGGTACTACCCTTATTTTTAATCAGGCTTTATTATGATTATTTTGACCAAGGATTTTATTGAAATTCACTTCCTTGTTTCATTTTGTAGTCATTAACATCCCCTTGAAATATTCACATTTCTATGGTAATTAGAAATTAAATTCTCCACAAATACCAATATTATTTATCATGGATATCATTATTTCTTAAATTGTATCTCATTCCCCGGTATGGTGTTTTAATTTAAAAGTAATTTATTTTTCTACAGAATTATTGAGAAATTTTTATCCATTACTCAATACTGATATTTGATGCTAAACAACATTATTCCTGAATTAAATCATTTATTGCAAATATAAGGAATGAATTGGAACTACAGGGATGGGTGGGGCTTGATATTATATATCACCTCAATGAATCGTCAGGTTTCGTGAGATAATCAAGTTAATCTAGAATTAAACGAGTTTTTACCCATTGAACCGTTGTGACATTTTTTGGATTTTAATAGAATAAGGATGTAACATTATATCACTGATAGTTGTTGAGGAATTTTTTTGGTAAGAAATGTGTCATTAAATGTGTAATAGATTCTATAGATATGATATGATGATAATCATGGGGTATAATATTAACAAAGGAAGTGGGGCACAATTTTGTGATGATATAAAAATAATGGGATTAAAAATATAGAATGTAATAAACAAGGTTAGTATTTTAGATCTAGATACTTAATTGGAAGAGTAAAATATTACCAATGGTAGCCATTTTCATAATCAATGATGGGATTTTCATCTTTTAAAACAAAGTTACAAAATTTTTTAATACCAAAAATAGTAATCAATAGTATAATATGAATTTTCTCATGACTAGAAATGCTATTTCCAAAGATATATCATCAAATAATTATGAGTTACCTATTTTAAGTGTTCAATTATTATTATCCATGATACATTCAATATGATATTATATGTGGATGTATTTTATTTTCATTATATTATTTAAATGGTATGTGTGGTCAGTTACTTATCATTATATATTGATTATTCTTTATCAGGTTATTAAAATGTAATGCATGCTTAATTATTTATATTTACATATTAATTATTCTTAGTGATTTCTGATAGATTTCATTATACTTTACACTTACAAAGCATTTGAGCTCACCTTTTTTTGGTTTCTTTTTTCAAGAATCTATAAAGTTTAATATATTTGATATTCAAGGATAATCTCATGGAAATAAAATTATTATAAAAAATTTATGTTGTATTTTGCATGTCAAAATGTAATGAATGATTCAAGGATGTGACTATTTTACGAAGACTATTAAACTATTCAGTCCTTCAAGATATAGTTCCTTGCATCTTATTCTAATATAATAATGAAGACACTGGCTCTCGGTTCATGGAGTTGAAATCTCTATAGTGGATCATTTTTGTTTATGAAAAAAATGGTATCATAACACGCAATTGGTATTTGGGGCGTGTATGGGTAGTTTAGAGACTAGGATGGTCGTTGGGACTTGGGTGGAGGGTGTGAAATTCTACATGGAGGAATCTTCTACACATCGAACCTCTAATTACCATGAGTTATTAGTATTCGAGAATTGATCTTATTTTTTTAAATCATGAATTTATTTTGATTTTTGATGACAATATTTTGTTCTTTCTATAAGAATGTTAGTGATTTGAGGTTTTTTATTGAGTTTTATTGGTGAATGTAGTGAAATAACTAGGGTTTCATGGTTTGAATGCATAATCTAGTAAAACATATGATGCCCATACATAATGTTTTTGTAACCATTCTAGATATTGCTTCATGGTAGACATAAAATTTACCAACCCATGTGGCCAAACCATGGATAATGATGTTTTTTCAATAACAATTGTCTTCCTACCTCATTATTAAAAATAACTCCAGTGGTGTTTCCGATTAATTTATGTTAAATACGTTTTTTATATTTTTTTATATTTTACTTATGTGTTTTATGATCTTTATGGATTAGTGTTTATTCATTCCTTTGGAAACAAGTTTTATGTTTTGGAGAACTGGGTTTTAGTATGAAATGGGTGATTTTATAAATTATTATGAAAATATTTAAACAATTCTGGGATGTTTTAAATTGATTATTTAGGTTGTCTTCCAAGTTAGACAATTTTAAAATAAAATATAATAAGTTTTTTGGGTTAATAACATGTTTGATACCCAATTATGTTTTAATTATCAATGGTTTTGAAATTAAATTAGAAAGTGTTCTAGCATGTGCATGAATTTTCATGATTTTGTTTTTTATTTTTAGGATGGAGATTCATGATATTATTTTCTTTTAAAAATTCATACCTCTAAAAAATGTAAAATGTGATAAAAAATTTCAATATAAGGATTGTTTTAAGTGAAATGGGTTTTAGATAAGTATGTTTTGGAAAAAAAAATTATTGGAGTGTGTCATTAGAGGAACATTTTGAATATGTTTCCTAGATGAGTTTTGTTCTGTAGTTAATTAATTTTTATGGGTTTGTGTAATTTTATATTTTCAACAAGGACTAATTAAGGGCTCTGAATTTGGTATTTAGAATATGCATCCTAGAGTTTCTATGATGAAATGAAAAATGTATGTTCATTAGGATGGTCTTCAAGATGTATCCCTTTAATATTTAGGAGTAGGTTATCCATGTGTCCTCTCTACCCATATACAAGGTTTAATGGTGTAGCCGAGATTATTTAGATCCTAGGATGCTATATATGATTAATTGGACAAGAGTGGTATTATTGATAATAGTGGATCCATTCTTGTTGAATATGTTTTAGTGTCTTATGAGGAGGTAGATGCTAGTGCATTGTCAATGGAGGTTTAGTTGGGGGGTTTCAATTAAAGTTAGTCAGGGAGGTTTGTCAGATGAAAAATCATGAGTTGGTTGATACTAATATAAGAGGGATGGTTGGGTAGGGTTTTTCACTTATGAAGATGATCAAGAGGCATAATGTGTGCTTCTAGTGCAGAAAACCTAGGTATTTTATTTTTTTTTGTTGTAAAGCTCCATGGCCATATCTTTTGTGTATCTATTTTTCATCCTTCTTAAGTTTTACAATATGAGTTCTTATAAAGGTATTCCTTGACTATAATCATGTTCTCGGTGGTTGTTTCTTTATGGTCCACATTTGATGATTATTGAGGATTTCAAGGTTTGTTCTTTATTACTAGTGATAAATCTTAGTTTTCTGTGTTTTCTTTTTCTCTTTGGGATATTTTATACTAATGGTTTAGACATGGGAGATCAGTTTTTTCATTCTTGGTTGACTAGGACTACATTATCCTCAGTTTAATTAAGAACTTGTCAGTTTAGGTTTTATTGTTCATCAGGGGGGTGGTGTTTCAGTTTGAAAGTCCAAGTTTACATGTTGGGTGTCATAACATGATGTTTAGAGCACATGTCGTTTCATGTTTGGGATTTTGGTGTTTTTTCATTTCATTATCATAAGGGATATTGGTGATAGTTCTCACATTGTGGATATGGGGTTATTTTAGGTTGTGTTGCGTTTGGGGATTTTTATATTGATCTCTAGGTAACTATTGGTTTTTTGGATTTTTAGTGGAAATTGTGCTCCTTAGTAATTATTTTATTCCCTAGAACTAGTTGTCAACTCAGAGTGATTAGGAACATAGATTTGGTATGTTAGAGTAATAAATTCCATGGTCTTAAGGGAAAAATTGGTGGATAATTTTCCCTATAAAATGAAACTACATGAAAATAAAAAACCTTAAAATACCAACCACTATATGATACATAAATAAAACAATACTAATATAATTTAAACTAACAACACTACAAATTCAAGTGACAATGGAAATAACATATAATAATAAAAAATACATCAAGACTCAAAGACATCAAGTTGAATTCCCAAGTACCACCAGAACAATATCCAAGATACAACACCACCTACCGAACCTAAGGTATCAAGTTTCTTCACTTGGTAAATTTGATACTTTTCCCTTGCCTATATCACATTGTATTAAATTGACAAATGAACCAATGTTCCCAAACAAGGGGTGAGAATAAACATAGTATGATTTTTCCAAAGTCTTATCAAATTGTTCTAATAGAAAAAAATATGTTATAAGAATTTATATTAATCAATTTGAAAAAATTAAATAGTTTATATAATTCTTCAATTAAAAAGTGAGAAAACCCACAAACAAGCTCATTACAATTTCCAGGTTTGGAAAAATCATTCTCGTGTTCACCCACAAACAGATAAATATTCCTATATAAAATACCCTCAAATCACCCAAGCATGGTATTACTATTAATAGTGGTAATCCATGACCATAATCAATCCATCTATGAGGAGTGGCACTTTCCATCCACATTCCATTCCCATTGAACACACACTTACCCAGCCATAGCAAATTTCTAAGCCAAAGCATTTTACAAAATAATAATTCCTTGAAAGTTGTTTATAAGATTATATAGGGAAATGGAAGATGTTCAAGAGGTGGGAGGGGTGAATAAAAAAGATAACAAAAATTAATCAATTAAAAAAATTATTTAAATTTATTAGAAAGATTAATTATTATATTTAATGATTAGTTGAAATATTTAATTAACAACCAGTATTTTTTTAATTTTTTTAGTCTAATGTAGACCCAGTCTAGTATTATACCTATCTACTCAATGAGAGATATGGGAGAGGTAAACTAATTTTTTTGGTAGAATCATAACCCAATTACAAGATCATTTTCTAGTTGAAGGACAACCTGGACACATTGAATTTTTTACAGGGATTCAAAGCCCCATAAGAAACAAACATTTTATTTTGGGAGTCACAAACCAAACAATATTGACATTATAATTTAGGAGTAACAACCAAAGGAAGAGTATAAGAATTAAATTTGAATATAAAATCATTAACTGAAAAACAGAGTTTATGAAAAAGGTGTGAAGTAGTGTTATTGACTAAAGAAACTAGATGAAGTAGATAGAATAATGATTAAAACAGGAAGATTGGTTCTCAAAAACTGGTTCATCTCATCTCTTCAATTAATTAGAATTCAAAACAGATGAAATTTGTCACTTGAGAGATTTTCTAGTTGATGAAATAGAGTATCGCAAATTACATGGTTTGAAAAAAACATGATAAGATTACAAATTTTACTCTCGAGGAAAATAAGATTGTCGTAGAACATAATCGATGTTATCCTGAAACGTGGTTTTATAACATTTAAATAGACCAATATAACAAAAATAAGAAAATAATATCTGAGTAAACAAATTCATATTAATATTGGTAAATTATAAATGATAAAGAATAATAATTTCCATAATAATCATAATAATAATTATTTGACATAGAAAAATGAAAAATTCAATCTGATTTAAATAAACCATTTAATAATTAATATACCATCCCTAATAAAAGTTCAATCATTAATTAAAAATAATAATTTTAGGTTATGTTAAATAATTCCATTAATAATGCAATTAGGTTGACTGGTAATAAATTCAATGAAACAAAATCTCTAAACATATAAAGAAATATGTTTCATGCATTTAATAGATTAAAAAATTTAAAAACTATATAATAATATTAATAATTCTTTGAGAAAAAAAATTAATACAATGAATATAGGAAATAAAAAATATATTAAAAAAATACTCTAACTATGTCTACATAATGAGTTAAAATTAAAAAAAATTATCAATGATTAAAATATTTTAAAATATTATAACATAAAAGTCCTATAATCTATATGAATTTTGGAAAATATTAAAACACTTCAAAAATATAACAAGTATTAAGTAATTCATTACATTAAAAATAATTAAAAAAATTGTTCTGAAAAAAAAATCATAATAATAAATTTATAACTAGGGATAACATAAATTTCAACTCAGAGAATAATATTTTAAACCTATTGGTGGAATAAATTAATACCCGATAATATAAAATAAAAATTTATGGCTTGTACTAGAAAGCATCAGAAATCGTTCCAGATATATCATTGAGTCATGCCATCTATGATATACCTATGTAGATACAGTCAAAGGCGTATAATCTACAGTTAATAATATAAGTAGTGATCGATAGTTGAGTTTTTAATAGTGATCTATTAATGATTTTTGGAGATCTGAAAATGATATTATAATATTGATCTACCATAGATACTATTTAATTGATATCTATAGGTTTCGGGCGCAGCAGAAGCACGTTGTTGGGTTTTACCCAACATTAATTTTAACGTTAAACATCGGTAAAACTGAGATCCATCATGATTTTAAACTCCAAATCGTCAGAATAGAATGAAGAATCAAAAATAAAAGAAGTGTCCCGGAACCCTTGAGAGAGGATCATCATATGTTGGTTATAATTAATTTAATTAATTCAGAAGAATTACCTCAATGGAATTCTTTCTTCGTTGGAGTCTCTGGTCATGATCATGTGATCCATCATTGCGTAGTAGAATCCAAGTATAGGATTCCTCTAGTGGTGATCCACACATGATCCACGTATCTCTGGATGTCGCCGAAGGGATATCCGGGTGCTAGCGCAGAAGAACCTTCGCTTGCATTGTCCGCCTTCTACCACCTTGATCCGATGGAGGATCTTGCTCTCGTAACTTGAAATCATTCTTGGTGGAAAAGGAATTCTCTCTTGGCTTGAGAGTATTTCCAAATCCGTTGTGCACAACAATGTCTCTAATTCTATGAGAATAATGTAATTGGGATTATATTACTTTGAATAATAAATTGAATTAATTGCCTGAAAGCATTTAATAATTTCATTTAACTCTTAGTAATACCCCTTGTCTTAATAATGACAGTTGACCATCATTATTACATGACATGCGCCCAATGTATTATATTTAATATCATTTAATTAAATAGAAAATATTTTATCATGAATCCCAAAGAACAAACTACATGGCTTGTATATAAATATACACGGCATGTACTTTTATTTTTCATTTTATTTATTTCCTCCACAATACTTATTAGACTTTGAGTAATGGATATTTATTTCTTAAATAAATGTAACTGCATTACTCGCTAATAAATATATATATTATTTCTGCCATAATATATTCTCTCGAATAACCAGTGTCGAAATAAATGTGATCAGGAATCCTTAAATAATTATTAAACCACATTCGGGAATAATATTTATCTAACTTGTTAAATTAATATTTAACTGAGATACATGGACACACTTAGTGTGTGACCCTCTAGGCCTCTTTCTCAGTTTCATTAGGTAGAGCCTGCCTAAAGTACAAGGTTAGTGTCTAGAAACACGCCAAGGCACCCATAGAGAAAGAGGTTAACTCCACAATGACGTGTCACCTCCTATGAACGCTTACCTTGTAATATAATACCTTTGTCTCGATATCTCTAATCAAGCGGGTTGCATGCTAGTGCCATCAACCCATGCGCATGATTATTCTTTCTTTGACTTCCCGGAATTGAACTCTCACATACATTTCCATGGCCATTGATTTATTTAGGCTATATCAATTCCATCAAAGGGCCTGTGATATCAACTTCCGTTATGGAATAGAAGTGACAAATCCTTTCTCACATTATCTATTAATGCAGTATTACTCATGACACTCCCAACGTATCCTACCTCGCTACAAAAAGTGTTTTGTCACATTATTCGTCAATACATCTATGTTCGCGAGTTGTAATAACCATTAATAATAATCTTAAAGTCTAAGGATCAATACACACGTTCATAGATAGGAACATCCAATGACACTATGAAATGCGTATTTCCTACTAGCGAGTCTCATTCTCAATATATCCTCCTAGATATTACCAAGGGTGCACACCATGGGAAGGTGCCTCAAAGTTTTATGAGTCCTCACACCAAATGACCTGTATTATTTGTTTCCATCAAATAATATCATCCAGCCATAGAAAATATATTAAAAAATAGTGTTATGGAACTTCTGGGTTCTCATCATAGCAGGGATCCTCTATGACCCTTTAATGCAACAGTTGTCCTTAGGACATTATCACATGCATTGTCACACATAAGAACAATCAAGATGTGATAAGGCTTTTATTAATGAATAAAGTACAAATTTGTTGGTTCTAGGCCACCAACTCCAAAAAAATCCCACTTCGACTAGAGCCAACTGCTAACAACCTTTAACCCGCTATCTCTCACATGATATTCATGCATCTGCTGGGATAGGCCTTTAGTCATGGTTTCCTCCACGTTCTCTTCCGTGGACACTCTGATCACTACAAAATCACTCCTTTGATATAAATACCTCAAGAGGTGATACTTCCAGAGTTTTTTCTTTGTTCATTGATGTGACCTTGGTTATTTTACAAGAGCCTCCTCTGTAGTATTATCACAATATAATGTAATGGGATCTTTACTACTAGGAACCAAATCAAGATCCTGGAAAATGTTCCGAATCCAGAATGATTCCTTGGCTGTATCAGTAGCCGCTATATACTCAGACTCCGCTGTAGAATCAGTGAAAACTACCTGTTTGAACTCCTCCAGCTCACAACTCCTCCATTGAGACAGAAAACATATCCAGACTGCGACTTTAGATCATTCTGATCTGTTTGAAAACCAGCATCATCATAACCTCTGATGACAAGCTCCTCATCTCCTCCATACACCAGGAACATATCCTTAGTTATTCTCAGGTACATAAGGATAGTTTTAACAGCAGTCCAATGCTGTTCTCATGGATCTGCTTGATATCTTCCTACCATGCTCAGTGCGTAGGTAACATCATGCCTGGTACATAACATGGCATACATGATTGATCCTATAGCTAAAGCGTATGGGTTATTTCTCATTCTATCTTTCTCCTGTTGTGTCTGGGGACAAATTTTCTTAGAAAGATGTAAGCCTTGTGACACTAGAACCAATCCCCTCTTGGATTGTTCCATACTAAATCTCTTTAGTATCTGGTCAATGTATGTACCCTGACATAGTCCAAGCAGCCTCCTGGATCTATCACGAATGATATTGATCCCTATAATGTAGGTTGCTTCTCCTAATTCCATCATGGAGAAACACATGTTCAACCAGTCCTTAACTGACTATAAGACTGGTACATCGTTTCAAATAAGTAATACATCGTCAAAATATACTACTAGGATAACGATCGCTTTCCCATTAAACCGCTTATGAACACATGGCTCACATTCGTTCTTAATGAAACCAAATTCCGTAATGGCTTCATAAAATCGAATGTTCCATGACATGGATGCTCGATTTAATCCATAAATGGATTTATGAAACTTGAAAACCTGTTTGGCTTCACCTGGTGTCACAAAGCCTTCTGGTTGTGTCATATAGACATCTTCATGATGGTTCCCCTTAAGGAATGCTGTTTTGACATCCATTTTCCAAATCTTGTAGTCATGGTAAGCTGCTATGTAAAGTATGATTCTTATGGATTTAAACATGGAAACTAGCGAGAAGGTTTCATCATAGTCAATTCCTTGACACTATATGAATCCTTTATCCAATAGCCTTGCTTTATAGGTGTTAACATGACCTTCCATGTCCATTTTTCTCTTGAATACCCATTTTCATCCAATAGGCTTTACATCAACTGGCTCATCGACCAGAACCCAGACTTGGTTCTGATACATGGAATTCATCTTAGAATTCATAGCTTATAGCCATATTGCAGCTTCAGAGCTTTCTAATACTTCATTGTATGAGAGAGGTTCATAATTGTCCAACAATAATGATTCACCATCCTCAGGGACTAGGAAACCAAATCTCGATGGTTCCCTTACCTCTCTTGAGCGCCTACACAGTACTTGTGTTTCTGGAACCTCTTCCATGGGGACCTGTGGAACTTGTTCCTGTACCAACTCCTATGTATAGTAAGCATCAACTTCATCGAAGTCAATCTTGCTCCCACTATCCTTCTTGAGGATGCGCTCCCCCTCAGGAAAGATGACTTGTCTAGCGACAGTCACTTACTTGACTGAAGGGTTATAAAGGTAATATCCTTTAGTTTCCTTGGAATATCATATAAAGAGACACCTTGTGCCCTGAGGTACCAGTTTGTTGCCTGAGAAGGCCTTAACAAATGCCTCACATCCCCATACACGTGTCTGCAATAAAGTGGGTTTCCTTCCATTCCATAACTCAGATGGAATTCCATTTTCCGCCTTAGTTGGTACTCAGTTTAATGTGTATGATGCGGTTTGTAATGAATATCCCCAAAAGGATAATGGAAGATCCGCATGACTCATCATCGACCTCACCATGTCCAACAAGGTGTGGTTCCTCCTTTCACTAACACCATTCCACTGTGGTGTATAAGGAGGAGTGAGCTGAGATATAATCCCAGACTCCCATAAAAGATCGATGAAATCTTGGTTCAGATATTCTCTACTTCAATATGATTGAAGATTCATTATCTTCATACCAAGATAATTCTCTACTTCATTCTTGAATTCCTTAAATTTCTCCAAGGACTCTGACTTATACCTCATTAAGTAGACATAGCCATATCTACTCAAATCATCAGTAAAGTTAATGAAGTTAGAATATCCACCTTTAGCTACTACTATAAATGGTCCACACACATCCTTGTGTACCAATCCTAGAAGCTCTGTGGCCCTTTCACCTTGTCCACCAAAAGGCGGTTCGGTCATTTTTCCATGTAAACAAGTGTGACATCTATCAACTGGTTTTAGCTCAGTAGAGTCTAAATAGCCAGCTTGGTAGAGCTTTGTCAAGTGCATCTCATTCACATGACCAAGGGGGTGATGCCACAACTGGGTGATGTATGAGTCATGTGAGTTTGTTTCGTTATCGATAACCAACACTTGGTTTTCGTAATTTAATACACACAAACCTTTATTCAAATGTGCCATACCATAACATACTTTGTTCTTATAAAAGAGACAACCCTTATTTCCAAACTTGAAAACAAATCCATCCATATCCAAACAAGAGAAAGAAATTATGTTCTTGGTAACACTAGGCACAAAATAACAGTTATGTAAAACCAAAATCATCCCAGTCGGCAATGAGAGGTGGTAGTCGCCAATAGCCAACGCAGCCAGCCTTGCGCCATTGGCAGCTCGAAGATCCACCTCTCCTCTGGCGATCTTTCTAAATCTACTTAGTTCCTGCATTTGAATTCAGATGTGAGCCACACAAGCTGTATCTAATACCCAATGTGTATAAATACAATGATTGCGCTCGATAAAGAACACAACTTTAGCATCCCCACGCTTCTGGGTGTAGTTCCTCTTCTAGTGGCCCTACTTTCTACATGAAAAACAAACTACCTCCCTTCCTTGACCTTCCTCAAGATCTTCCCCTTCTTGGAGGGATGGTGTTCGGGGGCTTCAGACCATTTATAAGACTTTGTCCCCTTTTACTTGTCCTTCCTTTTCTTGTTCACCATAAGGACTTCGGGTTTGTCACGCCCCATGTCCTTGTCTACTTGGAGAATCATGTTCAGAAGCTCCAACACACTCTTCTCATTATCGCTCGTGTTATAGTTGACAATGAACGTAGATAGGACTTGGACAATGATGATACGATGAGATCTGTATGCAAATCATCTAGGAATTTAATCCCTAAGATGTCCAAGTGTTTAATGTAGCCAATAAACTTGACTACATGAGGCCCAGCTGGTGCAGATTCTTCAAGCTTCATGGTAAACAAAGCATTGGAGATCTCATACCTCTCCAGTATCGCCTTTTCTGGGTAGAGATATTTAAGGTGAGTCATCATGCTATAAGTGTCTATGTTTTCATGTTTCTTCAAGAGCTCCTTAGAAATGGACGATAGCATGAAACACTTGACATCTGTGGCATCATCCATGTGTTTCATGTAGAGACATAATTCCTCATCACAAGCCTCTTTCCCAGGTGCAACTGGAATAGGCTCTTCCAGCAAATACAATTTTTTTATGGTGAAGGACGACACGTAAACGCCTATACCACTCCTGGAAATTGCTATCGGTGATAAGGTTTTCCTTTTTGAGTATGGTGCGCAATGATATGTTTGAAGTCATTTTACTGAGGTTTCTACAAATTACGATTAGAAAAGGTTTAGAACTTTATTACAAAAATTGAGACAAATAAATAAATTAATACTTATTATTCTCCTACTATTTAATCGAAATACCATAGCCCTCACCATTGACTTCATAATATTCTTTTGCATGAATATTCTAGTGGAAAGGATCCATATTGCCCTTCTCATTACCCCAACTAGGGTTGGTCAAGCAACATGGAGGGTTTTAGGTAGGCATTCCAAATGCCAACTGCATTAACTCACAACACCTTGATCTGCTGAGTGGACTCCCCAATCCTGAAATCCATTTTGGATTTCCTCAACCATTGCCTCTTGGTCACACCAAGCCATGTTGTGGCAGTCAACCCTTGATGTGAACCAAGTCAAGTCAACCTAAAACCTTGAATTAGAATTCCCCGATAATTGAAAGCACCCCAACTAGGGTTGGTCAAGAACGTTGAACTATGGTTCGATTCTAACCAAGATTATGGAAGGATATGCCTACTCAATATTTCTTTTGAGGCATTTTATCCTTATACGTAAATTTCCATTTTATTATCTTTGATTTCATGCTTGTTAATATTAAGTGGGATATACATAAGTGATTAACCATGTCTAAGATAATATTTACGTATAAGCTGGTTTATTTTACTTCCATATTGCATGCTGGTTTAATTCATTAATTGTGTGATCGTGACAACACACCCATAATAAATAAACCATGAAACTGACAGAAATAAAATAAATGGTATGATCATGAGCCTTTTCTATTGGATAGTTTATCTAGCGGTTGATAAACTAACCCAATAACTAGGGGAGAAACACCTTGAACCTTTTGCGTTTGTGTTTACAGCTTTCCACATGTCCACCTTTGTATCTCCTTGGATTGGTTTCGACTTGGCTCATGACTTGAGCCACCTCCACTAGCTTGGGAGCTCCATCCATTACATATGCATTTATCTCACACGCAGGTGAGGGGTAAAAATGGGTTTTTACAAAAAAGAATCCTTGGGCGCGCAGACCCCACATATTAATGAGGAGATGGCTCGCAGGCCAACAAATTTCATTAAAATAAATAAATTAAAAGAAACCATTCACATAAAAAGGTCTCGGTCTAGATCAAGATCATCCATACATGCAATGATATTTACGCATAAATAAAACTATAATTCAATTCCTTAATAGTTCTTGTTTAAGATAAATCATGCTCGAATTAATTATTTATCTTTAATTAATCAATCCTTTTATCTTAAAACCTTTTTCTGAATTTCCTTTAGATTCTCATCCATCATAATTTTAAACAAATAAATTCATTTAAAATTATCCTTGTATATAACTTGTACCTTGGAGGCAACCTGGTGAATTCCCGTTCATTACTAAGATGTTAAATTAAAAACATATATATGAAATGCCTATCACATGTTGTGCCTCAGCTTTATACCTGCACCATGGTACATGTCTCAAGGGTTTGTATAATATAATAATAAAATTTATTAAATCTGTGTAATTTGGGTGAGTACACGATATGTAGTTCTGACTACATGACGTGTACTTTTCTTCACCATCCATCCGAAGTACACGCCCATGGACAGGTCATGTTAATGTACTTCGTAAAATTTAAGATTACACGGTGTGTTCAATGGGACACACGCCGTGCAGTTTCCGCGTTACACGGTATCCAGTCGGGGAAGCCGTGTACGTGGTACAATGCCCAACCCTAACCCAAAGGGACTACACGTCGTGTTCATTGGACAACATGACTTGTATTCTGGAAAACGTGTCCCACCTGTTTGTAGTCAACACACAATGTCTTAAATTTTTAGAGGGAGGTTCCGATCCTCAAACCTGTGGGTTTTACCCAACATTAATTTTAACATTCAACAACGTTAAAACTGAGATCCATCATGATTTAAAACGCTGAATCTTCAGAATAGAACGAAGAAAGAAAAAGAAAAGAAGAGTCCTAGAACCCTTGAGATAGGATCATCATATGTTGGTTATAATTAATTTAATTAATTCATAAGAATTACCTCGATGGAATTTTTTCTTCGTTGGAGTCTCTGGTCACAATCATATGATCCATCGTTGCATCATAGAATACAAGTATAGGATTCCTCTAGTGGTGATCCACACGTGCTCCACGTATCTCTGGACATCGCCGAGAGGATCTCCAGGTGCTAGCGCGGAAGAACCTTTACTTGCGATGTCCGCCTTCTACCTCCTCGATCCGGTGGAGGATCTCGCTCTCTTAACATGAAATCATTCTTGGTGGAAATGGAATTCACTCTTGGCTTGAGAGTATTTTCAAATCCGTTGTGCACAACAATGAATCTAATTCTGTGAGAATAATGTAATTGGGATTATAATACATAGAATAATAAAATGAAACAATTGCCCGAAAGCATTTAATCATTTCATTAAACTCTTAGTAATACCCCATTTCTTAATAATGACTGTTGACCATCATTATTACTTAACATGTGCCCAATGTAATAAATTTAATATCATTTAATTAAATAAACAATATTTTTTCACAAATCCCGAAAAACAAACTACATGGTGTGTATATAAATATACACAGGGAGTACTTTTACTTTTCATTTTATTTATTTTCTCCACCATATTTATTAGACCTTGAGTAATGGATATTTATTTCATAAATAAATGTAACTGCATTACTCGCTAATAAATATATATATTATTTCACCGACAATATATTCTCTCGAATAACTAGTGTCAAAATAAATGCGATCAGGAATCCTTAAATAATTATTAAACTATAGTCAGGAATAATATTTATCAAACTGGTTAAATTAATATTTAACTGAGATACAAGGACAGACTTAGTGTGTGACCCTCTAGGCCTCTTTCTCAGTGGCATTAGGCAGAGCTTGCCTAAAGTCCATGGTTAGCGTCTAGAAACACGCTAAGGCACCCATAGAGAAAGAATTTAACGCCGCAATGATGTGTCACCTCCTATGACCGCTTACCATATAATATATTCTCTTTGTCTCGATATCTCTAATCAAATGGGTTGCATGCTAGTGCCATCAACTCATGTGTTCGATTATTCTTTCTTTGACTTCCCATAATTGAACTCTCCCATAACTTACCATGGGCATGGATTTATTTAGGATATATCAATTCCATCAAAGGGCCTGAGATATCTACTTCCATTATGGAACAGAAGGAAAGAATCCTTTATCGCATTATCTATTAATGCAGTATTACTCATGACGCACCCAACGTATCCTACCTCACTGCGAACAGTGTGTCGTCACAGTTTTCGTCAACACATCTAAGTGCACGAGTTGTAATAACCATTAATAATAATCTTAATTTCTATGGATCAATACACACGTCCGTAGAGAGGAACATACAATGACACTCTGAAATGTGGATTTACTACTGGCGGGTCTCGTTCTCATAATATCCTCCGGGATATTACCAAGGGTGCACACCATGAGAAGGTGCCTCAAAGTTTTGTGAGTCATCACCCCTAATGACCTATATTATTTGTGTCCATCAAATAATATCATCCGGACATGGAAAATATAATCAAAAATAGTGTTATGGCACATCTGGGTTCTCATCATAGTAGGGATCTGCTATGACCATTTAATGCAACAACTGTCCTTAAGAAATTATCACATGCATGTCACATAGAAGAATAATCAAGATGTGATAAGGCTTTTATTAATTAATAAAGTACAAAGTAGTTGTTTCTAGGACACCAAATACAACAATATATATCATTAATCTAATTGAATATCTACCATTATATTTAAAACATGAAATCTATTTATGGGATAAAATGGCTAGCTATCTAATGTTATATTTTAATAAGGTCTGATCTGTAGATGGCAAATAAAAAACCTACTGTTGAGGAATTTTTTTCACATATAATGGTGGACGGAAAATTAGATATACCACTCGTATTTGGAAATAAAATTATTATCTAAATGATGGTTTATTGTTAATTTTAAAAACAAATCTCCAAGTATTTTTAATAGAAAATATAATTTTCCACATAAATATACTATAGTTACCTCATATGCTGATCCTCTATTAATCATTATAAAAGAGGTTGGAAATATATTGGGGTTTTTTTGAATTAGTATCCATGTTAGAAGGAGTTCTTGTAGGTGGATATGCTTCCATGGATGAAATCTCTTCTAGGTGCCTGGATAAGAAGATGATAAATAATGTATTATCTCTTAAACACACTTACAAATCAAACATCATATAATTATTTAAGGCATATAAAAACTGAATTTTATGTCTTTATGGAATAAATAAATGAATATAATTTCATGATTTTTCTAACAAGTACAAAATTTCTTCAATACGACTTGTATATTAAGAGGTATGATTGATATATTTAGAAAACAGGATTTGAATGGTACAAAAAAGTTATAATACTCCGACAAGTTTTCAATGAACCTAAATGATATTTATATATTATCATGTAGTTGAATGAAAAATATCAAAATATATTATCTTATTAAATAAATAAATTATGAGAAATAATGATGTTAATTAAATGAGATGTTTAAGAAATAAAATAATATTCAGTTATGGAAATTTAATAATTTATAAATTATTTCATAATCTTCATAATTTTTTCTCACCACATAAACAAAAAATTCAGGCTTCTATTTATCATAATGAAATGTAAGAAAATGTGTTTTATTTCCAACAAAATATTATTCCTCAAAATCTAATTAGTATAACTCATATAATAATAGAATGAAGAAATAAAACCATAAAGTAGTTTAATTTGAAAATAATTTTTGAAGCCAAAAGCATGTATATGGGTTTTTCAAAAATGAAGAAATTATAGAGATATAATTAGACTTCATAGTAGTTGAATTAAATCAATATAAATTTTTTATATTTCATATAAAATTATAATTATAAAAATATAATCACTATAGATCAAGTTATAATAAACATACTCATAGTAATTAAAAAGAGTTTTTTCACATAATTTTTTAGTTTTTAATGGATTATTCAAAAACATAAATAAACATGTAATAAAAAAAAATACGTTCCAAAACATTCAAAACAAATATGCAACTTTTTTTATTAAAAACCATATATATTTAAAACCAATTTTCTCCCCCTTATTAAAATAAATAAAAATAATAAAAACTCCCCCTATATATATGAAAAGATAATATAATTATATCTTATAACATCCTGAAATAAAATATAATTTTTAATAATTGAGTTGATTATAATGTTTTTGTAAATATGTCTTTATGCTAATTTTTGGTTGGGATAAATTATATAAAATATCACTGTTATTCATATGATCTATATTAAAATGAAATCTAAGATTATAATAATTTTTCCCCAAATGTTGTAAGTGATTTTTAGAAATAGAAATTATAGAAAATCTATCAAAATAAATAGAAAATTTTCCATGACAAATAAAAAAAATCAAATAATGTTTTTCTAATCTATAAACATTAAGAAAAAATACTAGTAATGGAGATATACATAAACCTTGCAGTAGATATAGAAACATATATTTTTTAGATTGATAAGTAATTAAAAATTTTCATGATAATGAATTATACTTGATGTGACTTTTTGATCAATTCTACATCCTCAAAAATCAAATTTATAATATGATATTAAATAAAAATAGTTATATATCAGATAAAACAAACCAAAGTCAATATTTACTATAATATATCTAATATTTCTTTTTATAGATTTAATATGGATCTCATTAGGATTTCCTTGAAATATTACAAATAAAAAAACACTGAAAATGATATTTTTGCTAGATATAGTTAGAAATTTAAATATACCCATCTTTCCACTTCAAACCATAATATAAATTAATTTAACACATGAATTAACAACGAATTTACAACTAGTACCCATATGGGATTTCATAGATTTAAAATAATTGATACCCAAACATATAAACAACTCTTTAATATACATAGATTGATTAAGAATTATCCCATCTTTTTATTGATAAATATGAAATTCCAAAATGAATTTAATTCTCCAATAAAACTCATATCAAACTCAAAATACATTAAAGTAGATGAACCATTTCAAATCATTTCTCTGGAAGAACCAAAAACTGTATCATCAATATAAATATGTACAATAGAAATATCATTATAAATTATTTAGTTAAAAAATTCTTGGATAAAAAATTCATTTCATGAAACCATTAGTTAATAAAAATATGAATGACTTTCATACCAATAATTAGGTTCTTCATTGAGCCTTTATGTAGATGTAGATAATTTTAAAACATGATTTTTTGTATTTTCTAAACCCATATTTTGACGAAACATAAACTTCTTAATTTATAAAACTATTTAAAAATCAATTTTTATATCAATTTTTATTATTTAAAATATTGGAAACATCCAAAATATAATATGATTCAAATACCCTCTAACATGAAAACAGGTTCAAATGAATCTCCACGTTAGATACATTCTTCTTGAGATTATCCTTGAGCAGCAAGTTTGTAATTGATTTCAAAAATCTATCCAAATTCAACTATATTGTTTCTAAAGATCCACATTGTTCTAATTACCAAAAAATCATCAAGAAATTATAAAAAATACTAAACCTTATTTATAATGAATTATTATGTTATAATTTCATAAAAAAAATCTTGTTTACATCTTTTAAAATAATCAATAACATTATTTGGGAAAAAATCATAAATGAAATAAGAATTAGAAATACAAATTAAAACAATATTTCTAGTTTTAGTACCATAGTCATCATTTCCCATAAACTTTTTAAAATGACAATATTAATGAATTTTTCATGATCTCAGATCAGGTTGAGAATAAGTATGATCCCCTTTAATTAATTCATCCTTATCCAAAAGTTTTTCTTCAAATAAATTAAAATTTCGAAATGCATCTTCAAAATATTAAAAATAATTTTTTTAACAACATAAGATTCAAAAAATTTATATGTAAATATTATTCAACAGTCATGGTTTGATTATTATAATCACTATAAGATTTATACATATAATAATGATAATTAAATATACCTTTAATAATTTTATCATCAAAATTATCTAAATTATATTTTGTGTTTATGATAGATATATTAAAACCAAAAACATTAAAATTCCAAACCTATACTTCTTTTACCAATAAAAAATGCATAAGGGGTTTTATTCAATAATGGTATAACATATCCCCTATCCAAAACATTTAAACCAATATTAATAGATTAATAACTAAAATATTTTGATGAATTATATTTATTAATCATGGTTCAATCCATCTATTTAATGGTTGTATTTTTACATTCTGCAATAGCATTTTATTACTGTGTTTTAGGAGCAAAATATTATGAGCATTACCAGTATCTTCATAAATTTTTTAAAATTTAAAATTTCATAATTCATCTTCATTATCACATATAATAAAAATAATTAAAAAACCATACATATTTTTAACAATAATATAAAAAAATAAATCTAATTTAGGTTTCATGCATATTATACATGAAATAAATTAATGTAAATTGACTGAAATCATGAAAAATAATAAGCACATATTTCATTCCACTTAAAATTGAAAATTTTAATAAAAAAATAAATCAAGTTGTAATGATTCTTGAGTTGTAGAAGTAGAAACATGGTTACTGGATTTGAAATATTTTTTATGTTTCTTACAAATTAAACATGAACCATAAACAATGTCATTATATACCTTTAACTTGTCTAAATCTAGAACATGTCCAAACATGGATTAATTGTGAATTGTTTAGAAATGATAATGTCCAAAATTTCTATTAAAAATGAAATCATATATTTCTATAGAATTTAGAGAGAAAGTATTTTTATTAGAGTGATAGTTGAAATTAATATAATAAAAATTATCTATTCTATAAGCATAAAATAAATAAATTTTAAAAACAAAAAATTTATATTCTTAAAATTTAATATACATACAATAATCATATAATTGTGATTTACTGATGATTTTATGTTTCATAACATAAATATATGATACTTTATATATTAAAATAGAACTATATGTACCAACTTCCCCAAAACCATTAACATTACCATTAGAGTTGTATAAAAAAGTGAGAAATACAACATGAAATGTGGTTTAAGATATAAAATTTGGTAGGTCAAAATTCATCTGTCAGCAACCACAACTATCTATGAACTGTGTTTATTTTTTGAGAAATCTAATAAAAGTTTCCATGAAAAATAAATTATTTTACATTTATGGTACTCATGTTATTTTTTGTCCAACTTGGTTAGCAATTGAATTCATAGGTACCCATACATATTTAATATGTATTTTAAGGTAATATTGAAGATAAATTCATTGAAATAGTAGTCTTGGTATAAAAAATTTATTGAGAAAATATAAGATAAAATTCATTATCATAATTACATTGCATAGAATATTTAAATCATCCAATGAATGAAATTTTTTCCAGAGATATTTTAAAAAAATCACCCTTATATAATTTTGGAATCTATGGATTGTAACCAAAACCTCTTTCATATTTATTTAATTTCATTAAATATACCATCTTGTTATATTTTTCCTTTCCTTTAAAAAATGTGGATACAATATCATTTATTCTTAGAACACCATTTTCAAGATTATCAATTTCTTTTTGAATAAACTCCAGATCATCATAGATCTTAACATTAGAACCTGATGTAGAGTTTTTTACTTCCTCTTTGAGAGAATAACTATCCTTATTGAGATTCTTAATTTCTTTTTCAAGCCTTTTATTTTATTATATTAATTATTTCTATATATTAGTAACCCTTGATTTTTTTTCAGTTTCTCTTTATAACTCATCAAACTAAAACAATCACTATCAAAATAATATCTATAATTATAATTATTAATAAACTCATTTAAATATATCCCCATTAAGTAGAGGATAGCTATCTATTTTTCAATTTCAAATTCTTCACTTGAGTATAATAATTTGGTGTAACTCCATCCATTATGATATGCTTATTTTAGTTCATTATTGTTTTCTTTTATAGTTACATTATTGATTTAGTTTAGAACCATCAAGTCTAATGTTTCCCTTATTTCTACATTTATAACATGTCATGTATGGTCCATATTGTTTTCCATTGTGTTCCTTTTGATCATTCATAATATATTTAATATGTATTATAAAATATTTCTTTCCCTTTATTAGATTATAATTCCATTTTCTTATATTTGGAATCTCTCCTTTGTCACTTTCATGTGCCTCATATTCAAAAGTGTTATAATTATCATTTATATTATATTTGAAATCAATAACATTATCCTTTTTCATCTCTTCTTCAAAAATATTCTTCAAATCAGGTTTATATTGAATAATTGATATGATGAGTTCATCTAATGTTTGTTATTTGAAATTTTTACTTTCTACAATGGAAAACTTATTTTCATTCCATTCTATTTATAGTGCTCTTAAGGATCAATCAATATGTTCTAGGTTTTCTATTTTTTTCTTTAAGATAATTCATTCCATTAAAAATTACTATGAATTAGTATAGCATTTGATTTTCTGTTTTGTCTTCACCCATCTTGATGCCTTGGTACTCAGCCTGAAGTATTCCATGTTTAGTTTGAATCAAATTTCCTGATCCAACGTGAGTGAATTGAAGAATATTAAAAATCTAATGAGGTATATTACAAGATGATACTTGAATAAAAACTCTTATGTTAATATGACATTATAATATTTTAAAATATTTGTAATTTAAAACATATCTAGTAGCATCATTTCATGTCAGAGTGTCTAGGTCAGCTTCAGGTAGAGTGTATTATTTGTTCATGAAAAAACAGTGTTTAATGCTCAATTATATCAGGTCTCTATCTATTTTGGATCTCCAGTAGCCATAATCATTTCCCTATTTATGGGGTGTCTTTTGTGAAATCCATTCATAATTTATATTTACTCCTTCAATATTAAATATCTTGTCCTTATACTTTTTGGTCTAGGAATATGTTAGCATAAAGAAATATAGACCACATAATCTTTATAAGGATATGATAATTCCAAAAGGAACAACCTCTAATAAGATTTTTAATTTATATAGGTTAATGGATAATGATCTAGAGGGGGATTGAATAGAAATGATTAAAAAACTCAAGAAAATAAATTAATTATTAAAATTAATTATCAAGAATAATTATATTAGTTAATTATTAGCGAAAATAAATAAATTACCAAGTGTATTTTATACTCATTAATTACAAAGATGACTTAGTATTGTTTTATACCTCTCTACTCAGTGAGATATATGTTTGAACTAAACTGATTTTTGATGGGGAATCATAACCGGATTAAAATATCTTTTAATAGTGGATGGATAAATATAACAAACAAATTTTTTAAGGGGAGTCCCAACCAAATTATTACCCAAAACTAGATTACGAGACTCACAACCCAAATGGTCATGAATGTATAATATTTGAGTCTCTACCCATGTAAGAGGAGAAGAAATGATTTTATGTGTAAAAGTATATTGAGAAAAACTATGTGTACATGAATGGTCGGAATAATTGGTAAAAACTCATGAAACCAGATGAAGAAGATAAAAGAAGAATGAAATCACATGTATTAGTTAGGTAGAATTGGATCAACACAGATTTTCAAAGTATTGGAAGTCCAATTTTATATAATTCTACACTTGAGAGATTTTCCATGTGAAAAAATAGAGTATCACACTGGACATGGTTTATACAACACATGAAAATTTGACCACGTTATTTCTTACTGAAAAATAGAGTTTTAAATATGTTGACTAATGTCATCCTTGAAGTGGATCCGTGTTCCTTTAAATAGGATCTATAAAACAAAACTAACAAAAACATTATCTGAGTAAAAAAATTCATATAAAAAGTAACAATTTTTTTAGGGGAGAGAATAATAATGACCATAATTATCATACTAATAATTATTTGAATTAAAAAGATAAGATAAAATTTTAAAACATTTAAATATCTTATAAAATCATTCAAAAAATTTCTTTAATAATAGGTAAAATATAATTTTAAATAAATTTTTCAAGGAACGTGAAATATTTCCATGAATAATGAAAAGAAATTCAATGTTAATAAAACAATCAGAATACAATCTGTATAAATATATAGAAATATTCTTCATTCATTTAATACTTTGTGAATATATTTAAAAATCTTAATAATTTTCTTTGAAAAAATTAATATCATCAATTTTGTCTATAAAAATATATTACACTCATACTGTAAATTTCTATTGATAATGATGTAAAATTTATAACATATATTATCCCCGATTAAAATATATTAAAATAATTTCTACTTGAATTTATTTTATATATCTAAATTCATTAAATTATGAAAACAACTAAAATAATTATTATATATATGCATTAATTCAAAATAATAAAAAAATTCATTAATTGAGTGCTTATTTTTTATCAGAATAATAAATTTTCATCTAATGATCGAATAATTTTTAAAATAAATTATCATATTTCACAGCATATAGTAGCATTAAATAATACATTATGGTAGAAGGAAAATACTACCTGGTGGTATTAAGAATATGATACTATTTTGGATCTACCATAAAGTTCAGCCATCAAAGTGATACCGTTGTAGATCTACTATCGTTGGTAGATAATCTACCATTCAAATTATAGATAATGATATACCATTGAGTTTTTAACTGTGATATATTGTGGTTTTTTAGAGATCTAACATTGATTATGTTATAATGATCTACCATTTCATGTATTTACAGATGATCTACCATTGATCTTCATAATGATCTACATTTGGAAATAAATCTGGAAAATTTCTGTTGTAATAAAAAGGCTAGCTATCTACCACTGGGTTTTAAAAGAGGTGATATAAAATAAGAATATAACACATATACCATTGAGGAAATCGTAGACACATCCTGATAGAATTAATTTGATATCTACCATTGGTATATTAATGTACTACTACTATATGAATATTGATCTACTGTTAGTTTAGAAAAAATATACTATCATTTTTAAAAACAAAAATATAATTACACTAAAATCCACCACCATTTCATCATATATAGATCAGTTATAGTCCACTTTGATGAAGAACATTTTCTGGTGGTTTTATTGAAGGATCATTTATGCAAGAACAGGATTTTGAATGTGGAGATTCTTCCATGGAGGAAAGATTTGTGTGGAGTGTGAACAATTGGATAATGAACAGTGTATTATCTTATACACTCACTTAATAGTAAAAAATAAGAGAATTTTTATTCCATATAAAATAATAAATTAAATGTTGTACTGGAAGACTTGAATGAATATAATTTGTAGATATTTATAAAAAATTGAAAATTTCTTCAATCCAACGAGTATATTAAGAGATATGACTAAAACACAATAAAGAAATGATTTGAACACTGCAGAAAGAATTATTGTACATAAGAAAAATTTAAAGGTAGCTAAATGTAATTTTATAATTTTATGTAGTTGAATCAAATTTAGATGAATTTTTTTTATAATAGATTAAAATTCCTGTTATTTTTATGGAAATTTAATTCTATATCAATGAAATAATATATATTTCTATAATTTTATAATTGTTTAAAAAACATAAGACATTTTTCTCAAAAAATTTAAAAAAAATGTAGACATACATTTATTCGAATTAAATGTAGAAAAAATTGTTTTTTTCTAATAGAACATGATTTTTTAGAATATGATTAGTATATTTTATGTTATAACCTAATAACTAAAGAAATATATAATGTATTTTAAATTTAATGTAATTCTTGAAATAAAATGAAGATAGAATGTTTGGCCCAAAATGAGTGCATTATAGAGATATAAATATACTTTATCATATGTGAATAAACTAATGATAAATTTTTTATCATTCATATAAAATTGTAATTTTAAAATTCTAATAACTATATATCATGTTATAATAAAAAACATAGAGAGAGTAGAAATAGTTATTCATATAAAATGATATGAGTATTTCGGATTATTTAAAAACATAAACTAGCATGTAATAAAAAAATCAAAATAATTAAATGCGCTTGAACTAACATATTTTATCAAAAAAAATTAATGTTTATAAATGATTTCATAATTTTAAATTCATTATTTAAAATTAATAAGTAAATAATTTTTTATATCGTATACATCTTTATTCAAAAATTCAATATCTCATGCCAAAACTGGGTCCATAAAAATTCTCACAATGATACCAAATAAAATTAAAGAAACCCCATTTATGAATACAAAAAATTCCAATTCTAGAGACATAAAATTATATATAAGACACCCAAATTGGGTTAAATGTATTAGCACAACGTTTTTATAACAAAACCACTGAACATCCTAATTTATTTTATTCCTATTACAGAACCCAAGAAGATATCCTATGAAATTATTCAAACACATGGATCAAAGTATTCTAATACCAGTCTACAGTTCCATTCAATAATAAAAATTAATATCAAGATCATGAAATATTAATGAGATAACAACATTGATTTCCACAATTTCTTGCATGATGATGCATTGGAAACATGGTTCAATGGTCGAAGTTCTCTAAAACATTCCTTTGGGTTTCTTGCAAGTTGAGATGAATGCAAAAAAAAAACTATGTAAGAGGAGTTATAATCACTTGTCACACTAACAAAAATTGGGCTAGACTAATTTATGGTTTAAATTTTTAATTTTTATTGTGAATTCATCATGGGCTCTCTTATGCTGAAACACTTGACTGGTCAGATTGTTTTTCTGGAAACATAATTTTACAGTGTAAACTATTCTTATGAGGTATGAATATTAGCTAAGGATATTTTATATCCTAATGGATTCATTTGGATTTTTCCCTAAATTATTTATGTCATAAATCATATTTATTTCCTAAATATTTTCTTCACAAGTCACTAGAAACTATAATCTAGTTTATTCCTCTTTATACACTTCCAAACCACTATTGAATCTATCCCAATAAGTCCATGTATAAAAGAAAGGTTCAAAAAGAGGATATACATCAAACTGGGGGTTTTACATTCTCCCTGGTATTTTTATTTTCTTCACAAAAAATAAATAATCGAAAATTTCTTCAAAAGATCTTGGTCCATTACTCATACATTTCCATTCCATGCTCTAATGTTTAATTCTAAAATTAACCTTGCATTCATAATAACCATACCAGACTGATTCTTTTACAGCATAAAATCATTTATTTACTATAAAAAATAAATTATATAACATGAATCAATATAGAATCTTGTTCAATATTAAAATATTCCCATCTAATTATATGGTCAGGATCATGATGGTACTTTTTCAATTGAGATACATGAATAATATTTCACTCCAAACTGATCCTTAGTGGTAAATCTAATAGATAATCCACATCAACCACTTTTTTATGTCACACAATTTAATTATGTTTTAGGTTTCATCTATTTGTTTTTTGTATGTAGTTTCCCCTCGGTGTTTATTTCAGTTTTACAGAAAAATGAGAAATTTGACCTTGGAAATAAGTGGCGCCCAGTTAGCGGAAACCATGTTCCGTGCCAAGGAAACTATGCACTAGGCTATCATTTTTTTGATAGATCTAAATCATGCATATATTCCATTTATTTTCAAACCATATGACTAACCATGTTACATGTCCCTTTTAGATAGTGGTGAATCAATAGTTGTCATATAGTTTGGAGAAATGTGCGGGTAAACCCTCCATGTGTGCAGGTAATAAAGAATCATGAAATTCCAGAACTACCCTCCCTCAACTTTAACCCTGAAATAGCCAAACTCACCACCACTAAGGATTTCTGCATTAGGCATGCTTACCCCTTCTTCTACTCTACCTTGGCCTCCATTTTGGTGGGATATTTGGCTTGTATTCTTTAGGAAACCCCCATGTTAGACCCTCCTCTCGTTGTTTCTCCCCCTATTCTAGTGTTTTCACTCTTTTTTACCGCGTTTTCACTTCTCTAGTGGTTAGGGTGTCATTTTTAGTGTTATATATTTATTATAATGGTTTAATCATGATATTTTAGGTTTGATATTTCCTCTTAAGGGTGATATTGAGGTGTGGTTGAAGTTTTTCACCATTTTCGGAATGTTTATTCACATGAGGTATGTGGTTCTATGATTAATCATTATTTAATTAATTTGATATGATTTCATGAGTGTTTTAATGTGAATTATGTTTTTTTTGTGGTGAGGAATGTTTTTTGGATGGTTTCTGAAATTAATATGTCTTGAAAGAGGTTTTTTATAAAGGCAATATGTTGTATTTCATGTATAAGCCCTTGTGGTGAATTTTAAATGCGATTTATAAATTATTCAACATGATAAATAAATTGTGAAAGTGGTTTGAAACATGTTTTTAATAGTTTTAGAGTATTTTTCTATTTAAAAGTGGATTTTGTTTTGAATGTAGTAATTTAGAATGCATCGTTATATTGTTTTGAATCTGTGTATATGAAAGTGATGTTTTATGTGATATATGGAATTAAAAATGAACCCAATGGGAATCCTAGGTGATTATGTGGGAGGCTAGTGACTAGTAAACTAGTTTATTTAGAATTAGATTTTCCCAATTTCTTATAGAAGGATTAACGATTACAAGACTAACTAAATATTGTATGATTATTAGGGACCACTAGGTTGATGGGTTGTCCCCACCTAGTGGTTCGTGCACAAGAACGCTATTGGCCATGGCTACGCTACCACCTTTTCACTCACATACAATGTACCTAGTGTGTCATTGATGTGTTGTGCCTATAGGGGTTTCTAATGACTTAGTTTTATTTTGTTATATTTATCTTACCATCAACATATGGTATACATTGTCAGTTATTTGAAAAAGAAAACATGTTTTTAATCTAAAATGTTTTCCATAATAATGATCATAGTTTTCTTTTATATAACATACATGTAAGTTTATATTATAATGTTTATAGTATGGAATCTCTTTTTTTGGTGGCATCTAACTGGGATTTTTCTCACAACCTACTTACACCATTGGGTGTAAGATAATTTGGTTATGATTGGCATAACTAAAGGAAATATGATTGGAGATGGTGGTTCAGGATGTTTGTGGTCCTCCCCTGTATGTGTTGTGGTGGTGGATTGAGGAAGATGATCCTATTGTTGCATGGTGTTTTTGATTGTAATAGTGTCTTTCTCACCATTATTGTATCCCTTTTTGGTATTGTTTAAATGTTGTAAACTTGAATATGAAAATTGTTATGCCTTGTTTGGTGGTGTTTGTTGAGATTTGGATTATTTATTATAGTTGGTTTTTTATGAATATTTACATGGTTCAAATCATTCTCGAGATGTATTATTGCTACCTAAGCCCTAGTTTTCAACCCGTGGGGATCAAGAACACCCTTTATGCCATTCCATGATCTGGTTTGGGTGTCGAGTTCGATGCAACACTAGATTGACTCAAGAAAATATGGTGTCATAGAAGGCACACTGTCTTTAGAGTGACATTATCTTGGATGATTCTAGATATACTAGAGTTACGATTTTTGGGTTTTCAATGTTTTAGTTGTGAGTTGGTTGTCTCTTTAACATACCTTGTAACAGATCTCATGTCACCATAGGATATTTAGGTTTTTTGTCTTCAACTCTAGGTGAGACATACAACCTGTAGACTATATATGGACATTGGGTGGGGGTGGAGTTTTTTGTTTTTTATGTTATTTTGATGGGGATGATTTTTTGGATATATGGAATATTGATTGTTGATGTTTTTGCTGGAAAAATTTCTTGAATAGTTGAATTGATGGTTTTTCTTCTAGTTGTTTTTTGATGTAGACAAATTCCTCCCTAGAGACATAATGTACTACCATAGGAGGAGTCTAGATATATTTCTCTTACTCCAATTGATCCAAGAGTAGTGGAAGTTGACGTTCGGTCTATTCAGGCTTTTGGATAGGGAGTGGGTTCTAATAATTCTCCAGTTAGAGAATCATAACCAAGTCCTTTAAAGGTAAAATATTTCGATTTTCTTAAGAACTAGACTCCTTCTTTCTTGGGAAATGCTGAACCTTCAGAAGTAGATGAGTTCCTTGAGAAACTAGAGTGGATGTTCGGGTTCCTCGAAATTCTTGAAGTGGTTTGGGTGAAATGTTATTTATTTCTATTAGAAGGTCCTAATTAGAGGTGCTGGTAATGAATGGCTCAATATGGGAAGACTGAGCAGATTGGTTGGAAACACTTCAATGTAATTTACAATCAGTAGTACTATCCTAGGGTGTTAGCCAAATCTAAATACCTAGAGTCTATGGATCATTTCCATGGTGACTAGTTAGTGATGGAATACGCTAACAATTTTTCTAAATTTTAATGGTATACACGTGTGTGTTTTTATAATGAAGAATTGAAATATTATAGGTTCGAGATGGGGTTATGGCCAAGGATATATTCCCAAGATATTATATTTAAGTTGAAATCCTATGTTGATGTTGTTGATAGTTCATGGATGCTTGATAACGATCAAAAATAAAAGTTTGGATTTCAAAATATTTTGTCAGCTATTGGTATTGGTAGCTCATTATTGAATAAGATAAAGTGAGATGAGCTATGGAAAAAGGGAGGTTGTAGCTCGTGCCATCCTTCTTGACTATCCCCATTAGTTGTTTTAGATGCTGGATGAGTTTTATTCCACTTGTGTGGGAGGGAATGGAATATTTTATATGCATGTACACCCCTCCAAAACCTTATCATCCTTGTGGAGATATGCTAAACCTGTAACATTTTTTCAGAGTTACACAACCATAACATAGTGGCACATGATCTGTTGCATCCAAAGGTATGTTATCTCAATCGGAGCTATCCTGGAAGGTGAGATCTTGATTTAGTGGTCATTAAATTAGGACTGGATCCTCTTATTGTCATTTCTTTTTCTAGGCCTAACCATAAGCTAGTGGTATTCCTAAGGCATAGGATTAGATGAAGTATCTTTGTGTTGTGGATCAGGCACCAACAAAATTGGATGCGATACCTATAACAGTTGAACATAAAATTGTTATTGCATCATCATTAGTTGTTGTTCTACATGTTACTGGTGCATTTTATTCTTTTATTTATGCCCATCTAGTTGAGGTGTTAACATTACTATCTGAGCTCATGTCGTATTCTATAGAGCTGGTAACTTGTCTTGTTAATATGTGAGAGTAGGATTTCAGGTGTCTATCTTTTCACTTACTCTATCTGGGGTCGAATTGGAATTAGATATTATTATTTTAGAGACCTCTATGATGTAATCCTTGGTAAGGATTGTATTGTTCACTTTCAATAACACAATTATTATTATAACTATCGAGTGAATTTCCTAGCACTTGATGTAAGTACCTAGGATTTCCACGGTGAATGGGATCCTTGTTCAGGTCATACTATACCTCCACTTTTAAATACGAGTAATATAATTTTTCATTTAATGTATTTCTGATTGGACGATGATGGTTGTGATCTTAATGATAGTTTTCTTCTTGTTTTTATTATTTCCTAGAGATATTTACTAATGAATTTTCAAGATTTCCACGAGAGAGAGATGTGTATTTCTCTATAGATTTGTTGATGGGGACACAACCTATATCGCCTTCATCATTTTATATGGCCCCCATCATGTTTAGGTTATAAAAGTAACATGAAACACCACAGAATGGTTAAAGGTAAAATGACTAAATGATATGACTCATGTCAACAAGGTGAAACATTTAGTTTGGGACCCTACTAGATTAGAACTCCACAATTAAGAATGCTTGGATTGGAGTAGTGATTAGGATGGGTGACCTTCTAGAATTATTCCTAGGATATTTATGAGGAAAAATAACACTAGAGAGAACATGTGTTTTCCTATGAGGATGGTCATTAGTCAGATTACCTGTTTGGGCATGTGGGTGGGCCATATGGAGGGAAACACAACTTTGTGGGGAAACTGGTGGGACATGGTGGTCCAGGACCTAATGGTCATGTTATGGGGGTTTTTATGCTGTTTGTGGGGCCCAATTGTTATATTTGGTATCAGAGTGGTAACCCAACCTTATGTGTTGTGCACTTCATGGGTTAAGATGTAGGGTCCACAATGATGAAATTATTCTCTAGGGGGGATGAATGTAACACCCTATAATGATAAAGGGTAAAATGACTAATTGATATGACTCATGTCAACATGGTGAACCTTCCATTTCTTGAGCATAACTAATTAGAACATGTGTGGGACTATGAGGATAGTAATCAGTTAGATTACAGGTCCAGGCATGTGGGTGGGACATAGAGATGAGACCTAGCCTTTATGGGGAAATAGGTGGATCTTGGAGGGCTAGGACCCGGTTTCCATGTTATGTTGGGGTGTCTGTACTATCATCATGGCATAGTTATCAGATTTCGTATCACAGTGATAACCCAGCCTTATGTGTTGTGCAATTCCTAGGGTAAGATTAAGGGTCAACAATTAGAATGTTGATATCTAGGGGGTTAATATAAATCCCCATAATTATTAAGGGTAAAATAAAAAAATGATACGACTCATGTCAACAAGGTACACCTTTTATTTTGGGGGCCTACCTGACTAGAACTCCATAGTTAAGCATGATTGGATTAGACTAGTGGTCTAGATTGGGTGACTTGCGGGGATGTTTCCTAGGATTTGTGTGAGTGAGGAAAAATTAAACCGAAAAGAACATAATGTGGAATGTTGGGATGTTCATTAGTCAGATAACCTGTTCAAGCATGGGTGTGGGAAACATGGAGGGGAGCACATGTATGTGGCACAACAAGGAGAACCTAGTTGGCCAGGACCCAAAATCCATTTTAATTTGGGGTGTTTGTGCTGTCCTTGGGTCCCATTTGTCATAGTTTAATTTTAAGATTTATAATACAAAGGATTCATTCACCTGAGCATTTCACCTTTGGCCTCCCTAGTCATATTTGTGAAGAAGGATAATGGATCTTTCTGGTTATATTTTTATTACCAAAAGATGAACAAGGTAACCATTAAGATCAACTAACCGTTTCCCTATATTGATGACCTTTTTATCATCTTAATTTGGAATGAAGATTTTACAAAATTGACTTTCATTATTGTTATCACCATGCGATAGTTATAGAGTAAGATGTTTCAAAAATAGATTTTTGAAGTAGGTATTACCCTTTTGAGTTTTTGGTCATCAATTTAGGGTGGAATAATTCTATAGTTGTATTTATGGATCTTTTGAGCATAGAGTTCCACTAGTATATTTATTCTTTTGTTGGGGTATTCATTTTAAAGATCCTAGTTTATTCTGGAATGGAGGAGGAGTGCGAGTGTCATTTTATAATTCTTGTGGGAAATGTTTTGGATTATCATCTCTATGCCATGTTCTCAAAGTCCACATTTTTTATCAGGGATGTAATGTTCTTGGGTAATGTGATCACATAACAAGGGGTTTCAGTGGACCATAACAATATTAGTGTAGTCATTTCATTGGAGCTTCCAAAGAATGTTCTTGAGATCAGAAACATTATAGACCTGAATGGATATTACATGTGGTTTTTTTAAGACTTATCTAATATTTATTCATCAATTATAACACTCACCCGGAAAGGGGTGAATTATAAATGGAACTCTTAATTCCACGTATCCATCAAGGAGTTGAAGCAGCATTTGACTAACTGTGTCTTGATCTTACTGGAATCTAGTAAAAGTTATGTGTCTTACTATGATTCATTAGGCATGGGTCTTCATTCTGTGCATATATAGGATGACTATGTGGTGGTGTATGGTTATCACCAACTTGGACCACATTAAAATAACTACCTAACCCATGACCCTAAGTTAGCAGTGATGATTCATGACTTAAAGAGGTGGTGTCATTATAATTTTGGGGAGAAATTTTTGGTTTATTCAAATCAAAATGTCTTAGCCTACATCTTCTCTAAAAAATATATTAATTTGGGGTAGCTTTATTAGGTTAAGTAGCCTTCGGGGTTCAAATTTTATATTTTCTATACCCTTGGAAACTGTAATATTGTGTCTGACGGTTTGAGTAGAAATTATTTAGTTTAGCCATTGAAAAAGTCTAGTAATGAGGGGACATCATTGGTTCTTTTTTCCTAGTCGCATTTGTATACCAAGGAGCTCTGTTGAGGTGTTTTCTTGGACAATTTTTGGCTGACTCATTCTCTCTTGGATCTGATTCTATAAGATCATCCTAGAGATGAGTTATAAGAGTATTATATGAATTTTCATAATGGTGGGAAAACACCTGGAGATTGTTCATTGTGTCTTGGAGGAGTTTATATTATACAAGACACTTCATGGTTAGAATACCTTTGGGGAAGCTGGTGATACATGATAATTACCTGTCTCAGTGGGATATCCATTTTGGATCCACCATGATGTGTTATGATGTGCATTCATAGTTTTTATTGCTATGTATGTGGAAGGATATAGCTGACATCATGAAGTGGTGGTATACTTGTTAGTAGTTAAAAGTATGGCCCTAAATACCTTATGGTTTTCTTTAACTGAAACCCATTCATACCTAGATGTGGAATTAGTTCGACATGGACTTCATTGATGGATCTCCTCATACACCGCACAGAAAAAATTCCATATGGATAGTGATGGATCATATGACAAAATGATCCCACATCATTTCAATCATAGATTCATCTTAAGTGAATGAGTTGGGATGATTATATGATTAGGCATAGTGAGACATCATGGTATTTCATTAGAAGTCATCTCAGACCATGACCCCCATTTCACCTTTTGATTTTTTGAATACCTCTAGAAGGAAATGGTATCAGAAGACAAGTTGAGAAGGATATACCATCCTCAAACAGATAGTCAGAGAGTGGGAAAATATGATTTTAGAAGGCATACTCCAAGCATGTGTATTGGATTTTGAAGTCACATGGGATAACCATTTGGGATTGGAGTAATTTTTATAAAACAACATTTAACAATAATAAATTTCAATGGATTATTTTGAAGTTATTATAGACAGTTGTGTCAGTCTCTGTTATGTTGGTGTAAGGTTGGTCATACCTCACTATTGGGGTCACACTTTTTGCAAGAGACTTCTGAGAATTTCAATATTATCAGGCATTAGTTGTTGATATATCAACATAACCACAAATTTATGACGATAAGAGACCCTAAGATCTTGAGTTTTCTATGGGTGACTATGTGTTCCAAAAACTGGCACCATTCATGGGTCATCGCTGGTTGGAATAATAAGGGAGGCTAAGACTGAGGTATTTCAAAACTGTTGAGATCACCAAAAAAGTTGGTAAGGTGGCATATAGGTTTTCCTTACCCTTTAATTTGATATAATATAATGAAAAGTTTCATATCTCCCAGTTGAATAAATATAACCCAGATCCATCTCATTTGTGGAATTGGGAAGAGTTGTAAATAGTGCAAGACTTGTCTCTATTTGAATGACCAGTCCATATTATAGATTCCCAAGAGAAAGGGATTTTGGGGAAGTATATTCCATTAGTTAATGTTTATTGGAAACATGGAAATTATGAGTATGATACTTAGGTGCAGAAGTAATGGGTTGAGAAAGAGTATCCATTTTTTCTCTGATAATAATTTTGGATGACTTTCTGGGAACGAAATGTTTTCAGTGTTGGGAGATTTATCACACCCGTGATTTAATTATGAGATATATTTCTATTTATTTTTGGTCTATCTTTTTTCACCTGGGTTTACTTTGAGTTTTGGAAGAAAATGGGATGTTTTTCCTTTGTCGCTACTGGCACACGGTCTACACAAAATTAGGGGAAACTATGCTCCTTGCCCAAGAAATTGTGCACCAATGTGTCATTTCCAAATAGAGATGAATCATATAGCTAGTGCACAATTTATCAAACTAGTCACTAAACCATGTGATATGTCTCTTACAGATAGTGGTGACCGAATGGTTCTCGCACAATTTAGAAATTCTTACGGTCTAACCATGCACGTGTTGAGGTCATTAAAAATACCGAATTTAAAAACTACATTACTTCAAATTTTACCAACAAAAACTCAGAATCAACCCACTCATGATTTTAGCACTACGAGAACCACCCCTCTATATCATCTAACTTGGGATCCATTATAGTGGGATATTTGTCTTGGATTCTTCATGAAACCCACAAGTAAGTCTTATCTCTCTTTGTTTCTCCCCATTTTCTAGGGTTTTCCAACTTTATTCTCAGCGATTCACTTATTCAATGGGTACGGTGTCATTATTATGGAAATATATTAATTCTTGTGGTTTATTAAAGATTTTTATGGTTTGTTCATGTCACTAAAGGGTGAGATTGAGGTGTGGTTGATGTTTTGAATCATTTTCCAGAAGTTTCTCCACTTGAGGTAGGTGGTCCCAAGCATAAAAATTATTCATAAAATTTAATATTATTTCTTGAGTGTTTAAATTTGTATTATGATTTATATCTGTTGTTAAAAAAGGTGTTTTTGAAGGGTTGTGATATGCATATAGCTTTAAATTTGTTTTTTGTAATTGGAATTGAGTGTATTTTAAGTGTAAAACCTTGAGGTGAATATTTAATGTTATTTATAAATTATGAAACATATTTAATTAATTGTGAATCTGGTGAGAACCATTTTTTAAGAATATTTTTTGTATGATTTGTGATTTAAAAATAGGTTTGGTTATGAAAGTATTAATTTACCAAGCATAGTTATATTCTTTGAAATTTGTATATTTTAATGTGTTGTTGTATTTAATATGTGGAATAAAAATTGTGCAAAAAGGGAATACTAGGTGAATATTTAGGCAGTCTAGAGCTGTTATTGTAGTTGATTCTATTTTTCATTTTCTCAGTATCTACTATCAGGACTGAATAATACAACACTAGCTAAATATAGATGATTATGAGATACCCTTAGGCCCATGGGGTTCCCCCTCCTAGTGTCTTATAAACAAGAATGCTATTCGATGTGGTTTCTATAGCACCTTTTCATTGAGATATAATGTATATAGTGTCTCATTTCTAGACAGCTCCTATAGGGGATTCCTGTCACTTAGTACTCTTTGGTGATATTTCCCTTACCATCAGCATTTGGAATAAATAGTTTCTTATTTGAAAAATAAATAATGTTTTCTTTTTAAAATGTTTTCAATATAAATTTTCATAGATTTCTTTTATAAGACATGGATTTTAGTTTATCATATAATGTATATAGCATGGAATCTCTTTGTCGGGTGGCATCCTACTAGGTTTTTTATTAAATCGTACTTAAACCTTTGAGTGTTTGTGGATTTGGTTTTGTTTGGAAAAGGTAAAGGAATTATTTTTAGAGATGGTCGTTTTGGATTGTAGTGGTAATCTCTAGTATGTGTTGTGATGGTGTCTTGAAGTTTATTTTCCACTTTTTTCATGGTGTTTTTGTTTGGGATGGTGTCTTTATCCCAATTGTTGTAGCCCATTTTTGGTATTGTTTATATTTTGTAAACTTGAATATAAAAACTGTTATCCCATGTTTTTTTTGTGATTGTTCATATTTTGTTTATTAGTTATAGTTGGATATTTGTGATTATTTTCATGGGTGAAATCGTTCCCAATTTGTATTGTTAATATATGGGGACTAGTTTCCTGTATGTGGGGATTATGGACACCCTTCAAGACATTCCATAGGGTAGTTCAGGTGTTGGGTTGGATGACACCCCCTCTTGGTTTGTAATTGTTTTAGTATCTCAAAATGGATATTGTTCTAAGGAGAAAATGTTCCCTACTTATTAAAATAATGTTGATCTATCTGTAGAGGGGTCCTAATGAAAAACATGTTAGATACCTAAAATGATAAAAATCATCAATGATTGTCGACATTGGATTTAAAAAAAATATGATATGCCTCCATTCTATTTCTAGTCACTTGAATCATATTGGTTATCTCGTTAAGTGGTTTGGGTAAGATATGTTAAATCTCTCTGGTTTCAACCCAAAAAAGTAATGAATGATAATGACATACATTGAATTAATTAAATGGATCTATATGTATTTATCCCTAATAAATATTGTTATATGAGAACTACACTAATGGTAAATGGTCCTCCCATGATTTTCTAAAATCCATCACACCATCTCTGAACATTTCTTACAATGTTTGGATCTACCGTTTAGGTTTTCTATCCATTAGAGGATGATAAGATGTGACTAATGAGAATTGTAATCAATGTTTAGGCTGCATGGATTTCCAAAACCATGATATAAACCCGGGGTACTGATCATATATAATTTATATAGGAATACCATGTATCTTCAAAATTTCGTGAATGTAGATTTTTAAAAATTAATCCACCTTATTAAATTGATGAATAGGGATAAGTGGGATGACTTTTTGAGTTGATCCATAATCTAACATATATCATCATTTTTTTTAACAATTATTGGAATGATTTTTTAAAAATAAATGGATATATACTCCCATTTACACATGGGAATCATTAAATAATGTAACATATCTACCCGTAATCAGTGCTCAACCTTGAACAACTGATAGTTGAGGGATCTTGAAAAAAATCTCCCACTCTCCTCTTCGTTTTATCCGTCAAAAATAACGATATCAGTTCATTATAATTCTTATATATGACATGATAACTAACCATATCAAATGGATATAGGAAAAAATTCAGTTATTCCTAATAATTTAAAGGTACCATAATCTGATCTCTAAAACTTAATGGTAAAATGCTACCCATATATCATCCCCAAATGGTCTCCCTGCTATTGAGTTTTGACCTCATAGCTGTAAATTATTGATCAAATGTTCGAGAGGCTATAACATTTTCAACCAAATCAGAAATAATAAAAATCAAAATGAAAACAAGAACATCACCTTGATCCACACAATCTATATTTGTATCATCTATATATGATATTATCTTCCAATGATATGAATTATCTTCAGATAACTGATTATATTACATACAACTTAATACATCTACCACCACATTCACTTTTCCTAGTGTATGTATAATTTTTATGTCAAACATACACATCTACTCTATCTATTTACGTTGGTTTAGGTTTAGATATAATTGAAAAAAATTGTGTTTCAAGATCTTATGATCTAAAACACCATGAATTTGTCACAAAAAAAGATATTTAATCCACAAAATTAATCTATCTACTAAAAAATCCAATTCAAAATCATGTATTTGGTAGTTCTTCTCATGAACCCATAACTATCATGCACAATTTAAAACAACATGTTCTCCCACCATGAGAAAAAAAACCCAACCTTCATCTTGATGCATCACAATATAGCACATAACCAAATCATAAATCTAGAAAAATGTGGATAATTTCTATTATAAGGTGAACTATATGCTCCTAGAAATATTTGTGGCACTCACCATCAAATTGTAATTGAATACCATTTCTTGTAAAATTTGTCTTTAGTGTGACAAAATGTGAAAAACCATGAACAAAGAATTGATAATATCAAACTAATACAAGGATAGTGAATATGTAAAAAATATTATTTGGTGTTTTTAAAGAGATAAAAACATCTATATTTTTATGATATATAGAAAAAATAGCATCCTTTCTTTTCTTACATGAGTATTACATTAATTTAAAGCTAAAAAATATAAAATCATCACATAACCAAGATCCAATGGTTTATTGTCTTGGGAAACTTAAGACCATACAAAAATTTTATACAATAAAATATAAAAATATATTTACATAATTCATCTATTGTATTCTAAAGCATGTATTCCTATTAGTACTAGTAATTACTTAAGGATACACATAAAAGAAAGGACTAAGATAAAATCCTTATAAGAGGAAAAATAAGATCATGAATCAATATAATAGGATTGAGAATAATCCTAATCATTATAATATAATAATAGGGCCATCATCATAATCATGAGAGTAATAATTAGATAAAGCCATGAAATGTGGCAATGCATTAAAATGAAACATCATGTCTTAGTGGTCAAACACTACACATAGCTATAAATAAAGAAAGAATCATATTCACACATAACATATGTTCATAATCATAAAATCATAATTTTGAACAAATATATCATCTTGTTCATGGATATTGAACATTTTCTCATTAGATTCATCACATTACCCAATGCATTGGAGTGCTATATATTTTTGGGCACACCTTTCATGTCATAACATTTACATAATCAGGCATGCCACATAGAATATATATCAATATTAGATATATAATAACTCATGGAATGTAATGGGATTAATTTCATAGATAATACATTTATGAAAAAACATTTATGTTCTAAAAGGGGATTAACATTATACTATTTGAATAATCAATCTTGAGTGAAGAAGAAACAATCATAATAGAAGTAAAAGATGTGTTTTTATAAAGAATATTTATTTTGAAAAAACTTGATATATTTCAATAAAATATATGAGAAAAATGAATATAATTGAAATGAAAAGGGAAGGGAATTTATATTTTAGGAATATTAAAATAACATTGATACTTAAATTCATAATTAAATAGGAATAACCTCAAGAAAGGAAATTTTGTTTGAGAATCCCCATACATTATATCTGAATGATTTATTCACTTTAACATCTTGGATATTCAAATTAGATTAATTAATTAGTAAATATAGAAACTATTATATATTTATTTTATTTGTTATAATTTTATTGAGTTCATTTATGTCCATTATGATTAGTTATAGAGTTTAATTTAATCATTCGGTAGTGTTCGTTTTCTTGGTTTTCATGCTTGGTTCACTTGTATACATGTATGGAAGATCGTGTAAAATCGGGATAATTATCCATAATGAAAATAATATGTTATTAATGATTATAAAAAAGATTAATTGATCTTATTTTTTTTTCAAATTTGGTGATGATTCCTAAGATAACATTTTTATGATAATTGTTTAGATTAATTTTGGTGTTTTTCGATCACAACAATCTTGTTATTTCTTGTTATTTAATATTTTATATTGATGTTACTTTCAAAACATAAAAAAGGTTATGAAATTAATTTTAAAATATCATTAAAACATTATAATTTTTAGGACCAAATTTTATGGCTTTAAAAGAAAATGAAAACTTTTCGTCCTCAAAGGCAGTATATTAACACCTCATGGACAATGTTTTCATTTTTTGAGAACAAAAGGATTTTGTAAAATAAATGATAAAAGATTATTACATTAAAATTTTAAAATTACATTATATAAAAGTAAATATATAAATAATTACACTTGGATGATGGTAAATGATGATATAATAAGAATAAAACATGAAAATTAGTTAAAAGAAAATAGAAGACGATTTTACCATTTGAGTTTATTCTCTTGGAGAACCTCCTTAGAGAAATTTTATTTGGTATTTTTTTTAGAAAAAAGTATCCTAGACCTGGGGTAGGGGATTGGAAATATTATTGGAAATTTTTTTACATTAGTCAAGGCATAGAATGTGTCAAGAGAAGAGGTTGTGAGGGGTGTTATTTATTGGGGGATATGGGTTTTTTTATTATTTTATTCATTAGTTTATTATTTGGGATGAGTACTATGAATATTTTTTATTACAATGAATAAATACACTAAATGGAGAATTATTTTTCTAGATTAATGTTCTTACATAATCTATACATAATACATGACACAAAAATTCATGAATTTGTCAAACCCCTTAAATTATCATATTTTCCTATTCCCATCAAATGAAATCATGTTTGAAAAAACCCATAAATTCACCATAAACATTTTTTGACATGTTGAATTAAAAAATTAACTCTGTTTTATGAAAATAAATTTATAAATATGATAAATTTTATAGTATTTAAAATAATCATTTATTTGAAAACTAGTGATTTTATTATAATAATTTATTTTAGAACACTTTGAAAAATTAAAAAAGGTCTCAGAAAATTATCTTATAATCATAAAAAAATGATAATATATGACTAAATTTTATTAAAATAATTTTTTTGAATAAATATTGAAATTATAAAATTATAAATAAACTTTTTTGTTTCATAAAAATATCAAATATTTAGTTAATCATTTTTTAAAAACTTTTTACATAGACTATGATATAATTATATCATATTGTCAATTATAAGCTATATAATTTTATTAAATATTCTAAAATGATGTCACTATTTGATTGGTTGGATTACTCTTCCTAAAGGCCACATTACTATTCTATTAGGATAGGTTTGTTAATTTCTATGAATATTCCAAAATTCATTATTCATTTATGAGAATGATGTTTTCATTAGTATCCCCATAATTTGTTTTCATTTTATAATAAATAACATAATTATAAGAGGGGTAAAAATTCCATTGATAAATGTGTGGGCCCTTACATTCTTCCCCCCTTTGATGTTTCTCCCTCAAAATTTCATTTTACAAAAAAAGGTGAAGGTATTTATTCTACATTGTTTCCTTCGGTTCCCATGAAGCCACTTGGTACATATGGTTCTTCCATAGTAATTTGACTAGGTTAATTGTATTTTTGCATAGAACATTATCTCTATGGTAAAAGATCTTCACTGAAAGATACTTGTAAGAGCCATCATTTTCTAACTATACCACCTCTTGTTTTAATAAACTTGAGGGATTCAGTAAGTACTTCCTTAAAAGGGATACACGGATAACATCATGTACTTGAGAAATGGTTAGTGGACGTTCTAGTTGATAGGCCACAACTTTTACATGATCAGGAATCTCAAAGGGGACGATGTACATTGGACATACCTTTCCCTTCTTCATGAATATCATAATCCTATCCCATAGATATTTTAAATTAAATTCTATTTTTCCATCCTCAATCTCTAGGTCCCATCAAAAATTGTATTCATAGAAATTATTTTGACTTTGGGATGCCTTGATGTGCTACAGAATAGTTTTCACCTTTTCTACCATTTCTTCAACCATTTTAGGTCTTATAAACTTATGTTCACCAACTAAATCTCAGAAATATGGTGTTCCGCATATTTTCCCATAAAGGGAATCATATGTTGCCATTTGAATGATTGATTGGAAGCTATTGTTGCATGAGAACTCAAACAGAGGAAGATGTTGATGCTATTATCATTTGAAGTCCATAGAACATTCTCTCAACATGACATCCATTGTATAAATAGTCTAAATAGATTAGACATAATATTGTAGATGATTAGACATAATAAAGTTCATTTTAGTGTTTAGATAATATTGGAGACAATTCTATAACTTAGAGGTGAATGTTAAATCTCCATTAGAAATAATCATTAGTGGAACTCCATGGAGACTTACCACTCCTCGAATGTATATATGCATATGTGGATCCAGTGAAAAGTAATCTCAAATTGTGATAAAGTGTGCATTATTTTTAATATAAACCACGACTAATGATATATAATTGTTTCCTCTGGATGTCATCAAATGTCTGCTGATAAAGTACATGGTGATGTTTCACCATTTCTATGTTGGTATGTGTAATGGCTGCTTTTGACCTCGCCAGTTTTGATAATATCAATTATGTTTCAATATTCTTTGATAATACCAAATAATTTTTATCTTTATAATAATTAGTTGTTTAATCTATGACATCATATTATTTTGTGGATAAAATATCAAAATGATCATTGGAATTTCTTAATCATTGGTTAGCTATGTTTAGAATTATATTGAAATGTTTCTGACTTAGTCTAAATATTATTTGAATAGAACAGATAACTATTAAGTGGTGAGTCACTGATACAGACCTACCAGTACATAGTCTACCAATAATTAATGGTCACTGGTACATAGTTACCGATACAAGCTACCGATACAAACAGACAGACAGACAGCTACCAATATGAAGTCCACTGATACAAACAGCTACTAATACAAAGGTCGAAGGTACAACACTACTAATAAGGATAAGTACACTAATACAGAAGCCTACCAATATGGATAAGGTCACCTGTATACAGACCGTTACCATTACACCTGAGCTACCAATAGAATAAATCTACCGGTATGCACAAGTCTACTGATACAAAATAACTGATACTATTATGAAGTCCACTGTTATAAGATCATTGGTATTGGTCACTGATACATACGTTCACCGATATAGAACACTCACTGATATGCATAACAACTAACGATAGAAAGAGTTGTCTATACCTAGAGCAACTATTATAAAGAGTAATAGCTATTGATAGTAGAAGCTACCGATTCCTACGAGCTACCACTAAAAAGGATAACAGCTACCTATACAGAAGATCTACTGATACAAGATCACTGATACTAAGAGCTACAGATACAAGATCACTGCTTCTAAGAGCTACTGATATAAGCTCAATGATACTAAGAGCTACTAATGGAAATCAGTCACAGTTTCTCTAAACTCTATTTCGATTTTTTTATTCAGGAAAAATTATATTTATAGTTTTAATGCACATGATATTAATTAATTATAGTGGTTGGAATTTTTGGAACCGTACCTCGTACCTGTAAAAAGTTAATCATTCTTATTTCCAGAGATAAAGCTATATAAGGGAACCATGAACTACTAATCATGTGTGGTGGTGAGTCAGTCTTTTGATGCACATACGAGACAATATTCTGAAGATACCCAAGGACACACATGCATATAATAAGAAGCAAGAATACATAATAAATCCATAAAACCTTAACATTCAAGTAGAAAATAGCTTCAACGATTTTACCTGCACAAAAGATGATCAGACTGATCAACCTGGACCAGGATGTCAAATACAGAAATGACACACAATTTCTTGACAAAGAACCAGAGAAGGACTCAAAGCCTCATCTACATCAGTTCAAGGAGTCCTGAGTTTTACTCAAAACACATAGAGAATTGTAAACTCATCTATATCTATTTAGCTATATTATGTTTCATTTATTTACATTTTGATAAGTGTGTGTGCTCTGTATTTTTAGTCACAGACTATCTCCTATGCTGAACTGGATGATATATAATATCCTCACTAAATGTTTCTTAATATTTTTTATTCTCACTATGGATAGTGCTAGAGGTCATGTGTGACCTGGATATCTTGTGTGCTATTGTTTTGTTTTTCCCACGGAGAACAGTGGTATAGGTCATAGGACCTAGACTGTCACACCTGGACTTCGCATCGAGGTATGTTTATTTATTATTTATTATTTTTATTTTTATTACGTGCGTTTAGTTACTTTTTAATAATATTTTTTCTTCGTTGGATAGCCGGATGAGAACGAAATTAGTGTGCGCATCTCTGCTGATAAATGAATGATGGCTTGGCAATGCCCGATGAGCAGACGGGGCACGGGCGAAGCAGTGCGGCCTGCCTGGTGTGCGGGTGGACCTTTTTAACATTAATTTTTTTTAAACGCTTATTTTTATTCATTAACATTATTATTATTATTATTATTATTATTATTATTATTATTATTATGGAACCACCTTTATTAATTTATCTTATTAATTTAATTAACTATTTTATTTTTATTTATTTTATTTTAGGTGGTTTAGTCTTTTTTTTGGGTCCCTATTCCATATTTATTTTAATTTATTTTCTATTATTTTTCCTTTTCTTTCCTTCTCTTTTATTTTTAATTTTATTTTTAATTTTTTTTCTTTCTTTCTCTCTTATTTATTTTCTCTCCTTTCCCTCTCTCCCTGCGGGCCACTGTTCACCCCAATTCTTCTACCTCCTGGCGCGCCGCGGCTCCCCTCCCTAACCCTAGGTGGCACACCCTTCAGCCGAACCCACCTCGCCGGATCTCCTTCTCGGCCGCCCCACCTCGCCACTCCTCTCTCGTCGCGCCGAACTCCAACGGCCTCCCGCACACCCCGGACAAGCTGGCCCTACTACCTCTCAGCGCCGCGCCCTCCTATATTCCGTCCATTTTTCATAGCCTAAGCTGCGCCTCCACCCTTCTTCGACTCAACCATCCCACGACCACTCCACTGGCTGCCTCCCACTCGACCCAGCCTCACCTGCCATGCCCCGACATGCCTCGCGCCCTCACCCACTCCGCTTGCTGCTACTCCCACTCGGCCGACCACCCTGCTACCCCTTGCCACCTTCCCCCTACAGCCGAAGCCACACCCACCCTTCCCCGTTAGCCTCCTCTTTTCTTTTGTTTTTTTTGCGGCCAAACCTCCACAAGCTCCTTTAATTTTCAGCATCATCCTCCTCTGCTACCTTTTGATTCCTTGAGCCGATATCCGCACACCTCTCCTCTTCTGGACAGCCCTACGACACCCCCCCCCCAATTTCATATGCCCAGCCGTTCAAAACCATTTCAGTAGGTGCAGAACACTTCGGTTGATTTTTCTATAGTTTTGGCATTGTTTCGAAAGGGTTCTAGTTGTGATTAATTCATTTTTTATGCATTTATGTTGTGCTTTGTTTTTAGGGTGTATTTGAGGTCGTTTGAGCTTTGTTTACATGCAGTGGTCCTTACGCATCAATTGTGTGAAGCCTGAAACACATTGGTAGGTGTTTCCACACACAATTATTGACTGATGATCAATTTCATGTTGTCTAATTATTTCGGCACCTTGTTAATTTGTTTCTATGATGGAAAATTTATCGTGATTATGTTTTCAATATGAATTTAATTTGTTTGAATTGTCTATGTGAATTAGTCCCTTTTTGTTTTGAAATCCAACATTGAACTGTTTATCAATGTTTTTTGAATTGTGCTATTAGTGTATTAGGAAGAGAAGATGATGCATTTTATGTTTTTGAATGGTGTAAAAATGAATTTTTCTCTCAAAAGGGTTTTGAGTGAACTTTTGACATTAAAAATATCATGACATGTTTGGAAATTGTTTAATAATTTCTTTTAGTGGTTTTCAATTATCAAAGTGTTTTGTTAAGTTTTCTAGCTAGTTTAATTTAATGTTTAAGCGGTGGATATTTAGTTTTTTTTGGTTTTGGTGTGTGTGGTTTCAAAAGAAGATATCAGTGTGCAAATGACATGTTTTTGTGTGTAAGAACCTTATTTGGAAGATAAGTGTAATGTGACATGTTATTTGAACTTTGATCTTTAGGTGAGCACAAGGAGGGAAGCCTGGGGTATTAGGTGGGGGGACTAGGACTAGTGAGCTAGTGTTCCGGAGTTGACTAGGCCCGGTTTCACCGGCAGGATTGACGATTACAACACTAACTAAACGTATGATATATGAGGGTTGTGGCATTCTAAGCCAGGTGTTCTGTGGGTCGTGGCTTTCTAAGACACATTATCTGAGGGTCGTGGCCATCTAATCCACGTTTCACCGAGACACGACGTTCTAGGGTCCCACCTGTTTCTAGTACCCGTAGGGCCTCTCCCATCCTTTGGTGCTACTAGTTACTTTGCACGCACAATGACACGTGACATGTTACTTGAGTTACTGCCAAAATAAAATGTGTTTACCTTAAACTGTTTTTTTCTATAAAGTTGTTTTATGAAAGCCATTTTTCACTAACATTGTTAAGCAGTTCTTTCTTTATTTTATTTATCATTTCAAATGGTTTGTCTTCTGATATTTGTCCATGGAATCTTTTCTTGGTGATATCCTTCTAGGAAATTGCTCACACCCTAATTACACCCTTGGGTGTAAGTATATTTGTTTACTTCTGATATAGGTAACGGTCCAGCTTTTGGGAGCAGTGGTTCAGGTTGTTAGCAGGCCTATCTACGTGGCATTTTGGTGGTGGCTTAGGGGCAGTGTCCTCACACTGGGTGACAGTTCATAGGTTGGTTTTTGGTCACCTTGTTTTTAGTGTTTTTTGGATTTTGAATACTTGTGACTCAAAAACCTGTTTTGGTTGAATTCATGTCTGGCTGCCACTTCTACATTTTTTTGGTTTATTTTGGATGGTTTCTTTATTTTTGTTACTCGGGTAAATAATTCCCAAAGTTAAAATGGATACCCGGACACTTGTGCCAGCCCGTGGGGATCGGGAACGCCCTTCGGGCCTTGCTGCGGGCCGGGTCGGGCGTCGGTTTGGATGGCGACCCGGCTTGGTTCGTGACATGGAAAATCTAAGTATTATTGTAAACCCCGATCTAGGGTGTGGATCATAGTTTATTTAAAACTATTTGAGAGGAATAAGTCTTAGCTTGAGACTAAACCTCTTGGTTAAAACTGTTGTGCTTCTGTATTTTTTTTAAAACGATATTAAATATTCCGTTACTAAATACTTTGAACTAAAAATCTATCTTAAAGTTACTCTGATATTTAAACTAGAATGTGTTTATATTTTTTGTAAAGCATTAGGTTAGTTTCAAAATAAAATCTAATCTTCATATTATATTAACTAAGAACTAATCAATCTCTTGAGAACCTAACTAAACCATTACTGTATTACAAATTCACTACAGTTTATATTATTATTTAATTTGGGGGATTTTTAATATAAATATTTTACACAGAAATTTTTATTGGAACTTAATTCACCCCCCTCTTGAGTGTCCACTCCAACCAACATTTGGTATCAGAGGTTTGTTATTAATAAAGGATTTCTAAAAAATCTATTTTTCAACTGTGATTTTAGTTGTATCATAAATATCTTAAATTTATGTTAGTTCTAAATTTTATCTCTTTAAATACATTTTCTAAAATCTAATTATGGATAATATACTAGAAGGTGCTGCTACCAACATGCCACCTTTATTTAATGGTATCAATTATTCCCAATGGAAACTGAAAATGAAAATTCATAAAGAAAGTATGAGTTTGATATTTGGGCTGCTATAGAGACTCAGTATAAGATTACAGAAACTGAAATAACTACTTAGGATGAACCTATGAAAACTTCTTACAATAATAATTGTAAGGAAATAGATGCCATGTATTGTGCTTTAGGAGATGAAGTATGTAATTGAATATCTGCTTGTAAAACTGTATATGAAATCTGGGATACTTTGGTTATTTCCCATGAGGGAACAACCAATGTTAAGTAAATGAGACTGAAAACCTACACTATTAAGTATGATAATTTTAAAATAAAGACTAATGAACCTATTTCAGACATGTATCTCATGTTCAATGAAATTGTAAATACCATGAGTTCACTTGGAAAATCCGTTCCTGCGAAAGAGAAAATAATAAGGATTCTAAGATGTCTGCTAAAAAGATAGAGAGGCACATCAGTCTCAATAAGAGAATCATATAACATATGTTCACTACCTGTTAAGGAACTAATCGGTATGTAGTTTATGTATGAAGAATAGCTAATGGTAAACAAAGAGGAAGATAATGATACATAGGGGAAGTCGGTGACATTTAAGTCTACTGCCGCAAAGAGCAAGGACAAGGATAAATTTCACATACCTGTGAAATCTCAACAAGTGAAGATTCTGATAGTGATGAAGAGATGGATCAGATAGCCATGAGATTCAAAAAATAATATGGGAAGAAGAATTTTTTCACAAAACCAAATTATAAGGGTAAATATGACCAATGAGGTGATTGGAAGAAAGATTAGAAGAATGATGATAAGGATGATGAGATAGTCTGTTATGAATGCAAAAGGTAAGGACACATTACGGATGACTGTCCAAAAATGAAGTTCAAGAATAAATATGATTATAAGGACAAAAAATATAAGAATTTTATGAAGGAAACATGGAGTGAATCATATAACATCCCGCCTTTTTATCACATAAACTTTCATTACATTTTACAAAACTGAGGATCTTTAAGGTTTAGTGTCTTGGAAACCAGGAACATAAAACATGAAAACATAAAACATTCATGTTAAACACATGAAAGGATTCTCCTCATGTTCATCCTAGGTTCATTACTGCATCTCAAACCTAGAGACATACATCAAAAGAATGGGTGATAAGAAGTCCCAGTAAGGGAAACAAGAGAAACATTTTACATGTGAACTTGAGATACTTCAATAAGGTCTTGAAAAGAACATTAAGGCATGAGAAAGAAATCATGAGTCATATCATAAATAAAATAACATTTTTCATAACTTGAAGATGTGGCTGAAACATTTAATATATACAATCATGAACATATCACCAAGGTCCATCCCCAAGGTGTCATTTGAAAATTACCAAGGTTATTCACCAAGATATCGTGAAAATTGTAATCTCTAGTGGTTACATCATTACCCAATGCATTGGAGCGCTATCAGGGCGCACCCTTAAATTTTACTTTATTATCATGTGAGCCACATATATCATCATCAAACATTTCGTAAATAACCCATATAGCATAAAATAAATGGGTTTCATTTCATAATCATAATGTTTTAAAAACTGCTTTAAAGAGACGATCTTTATGTCACTTTAAACCTATGGAAAGGGAAAGTGGGTTTCATGTATGTAAATCCCAGAATTTAAAATATAACATTTTGATATATATATGTGAATACCCCTATAGAAATAAGAGCTTTTAGTATTCACTTAATAACATAATAAAATTTTGAGAAAGGAGAGAGGCATTTTGAGACAAAAATTCTGCAGCATAACGGCTACATTTCGGGGTTTTAGAAAACATTGAAAAGAGAGGGAACATGGGTCAAACATTCATAAATGACCCATAAAACAGTAGAGGGACAGAATAATAAGAATACATGAACATGGTAATGAAATTTCAAGGATATACCATTTGAAATGAAAAACATGGAAGGAAGATAAAAATTAGATTTCTCTTATGAAAATTTGGCAGCCTAACGGCGTCACTTAAAACTTCTAAAAATGGATTGATGAGATCAAATAGGGTCTGTAATAATATGAACAAAAATGATCAGTATAATAGATATAGAGATCATACCCCAACATAATTAAAAGGAACTTGAAAGACTTGACCAAAAAATATAACTTGAAAAAGAGAAGGGTGAACGAATCCCTCAAAAATTTGGCAGCCTAACGGCGTCACTTAAACTTCAACAAAAATGAATTGATGAGATAAAATAGTGTCTCTCATCATATGAACATAAAATTTCAGTATGATAGATTTAGATATCATACCCCCAATAAAATAAAAAGGAACTTGAAAGAATTGACATGAATGTAGAACTTCAAAACGAGAAGGGTGAAGAACAACTTAAAAATTTGGCAGCCTAACGGCGCCACTTAAAACATCAAAATACTGAATTGAAGAGATAAAATGGGGTATCTCATCACATGATCATAAAATATCAGTATGATAAATTTAGAGATCATACCCCAACATAATAAAAAGTAACTTGAAATACATTACATGAAAATAGATCTTGAAAAATGAGAAGGGAGAAAGAATCCGTTAAAAATTTCAGCAGCCTAACAGCACCACTTAAAACATCACAAAAAGAAATAATGAGAGTAAGAGGGGATCTCTCATTATGTGAAAATTAATAGGGCAGTAATAGGAGTATAAAATATCACCCTTTAACATAATAACATGGAGCATAAAAGAAATTACATAAAAGAGATTTCTTGAAAAGAAAGAGAGAGATCGAATCCCTTACCTTAAAATGCAACTCTTAAAACTCAAAGGTTTGGACCTTGAGGGATTGGGGGCACCTTGGGAGGACTCCTTGGGAGGTAAGGAGACCAGAACTTCGTTGAGGATGGTTTTGGAGTCGAATGGATGGGAGGAGGTCTTGGTATTTATAGGGAACGTGAGGGGACAAGGCATTAATGGCCAAGGGACACCTCACAAGTGCTTTACTCAAAACCATGTGCTCTATTATGATATTTCCCATGAAGTTAGGCAACATGGGGCCCCCAAAACAAAAATTCATCACCTAAGGTCGGCCAAACCTTAAAATATCTCATGACATCACCATGACACAGCTATAATGTCATTAGACATACCGAAACCCTAAAACTGCTTTTTTACTATTCAGTGCAAATTCATCTTTCTCGGAAAAAACCCAAAATTTATCCTTAACCAAATATCGACGCTCTGATTACAAAAATGAAATCCATTTTATAAAAATAAATTTCTAAATATGTTTAATTTAATTTTTAATTAAAAAACACTATTCACCCGAAAAAACTAATACTTGAATAATAATTTATGAAACTGTTATTTAACCATTTTATTGAATCACATTATTAAATCAAAGTGCCTAGATTATATTAATACTTTTTTTAAGTGAGATTACTAATCCATTTAGTCACATTACTAATCCTAATCATAAAATCACTATTCATAATTTACTATTCATCAAAAATAAAGTTGATCTTAATAGACTCTAAATTTTGCACATGACATAATTGTAGAATACCGTTTTTTGAATATCATTACACGTTTTTAATTATTTAAGGATTACATAAACATTTTTAAAATATCTTTTTCTAAAATTAATCAAAAATATGCATACTATATTTATCCAGACATTTGAAAATTTATAAACTTCAAAATAAGAAGAAATCAAAATTTTTATTTAAAACAAAGGGTTACACAAGGCACTTACGGTCTCCTTACAGATCCCCTTATCACACCAGCATTTGACCTAAGTGTAAGGTGTGCTAAGGTGAGAGATTCCGAGGGAGGATCGTCCAACATCTCACGAGTATTAATTTCTATCAGTTTGAACTTCTCACAAGGGCGATTCCATTCTAGCTTCACACGATGCAGTTCGGCTTGGGTTTGGTCCAGATCAAAGCCTAGTGGTGCTACCTCCTTCCCAAGTTCTGTTAGATGGGCTTCGATCAGTCCAAGACTACTGGGTGAGGCCATCGAACCTTCTTTCTATATTAATTAACCAAGATTACTTGTATTTATAGACAATAATCAAAACGTTTAGTTTCCAGCGGTCATATTGACCAATGGTCATATAAAAGTCAAAACCCAATGGTCTCATTTTAATTATACTCATGTTATCAAATGAAACATTTTTTGTTGAGTATAAAAATAAAATAAAATAACACACAAAATTAGGAAACAAGATTTATTCAAAATTTCGGGTCGTTACAATCTTCCCCATTATGAAATTGCGTCCTCGCAATTTTTAAAATTGGGTTTTGAAATTACATTGAAAGTCCCACATCAGAAAAGGAGTCAGTAACACTATTACTTTAAAAGAAAGAAAGGGAAGTAAAAAGGTCACCCGAGTTAACCCATACTAGGATTCCATGGGGAAAACATGGATGTGGAAGAAAAACAAAGGGTTATGTTCTGGGGGAGAGTGATAGAAAACATGATTAGGAGAAAGTTGACCATGAGAAAATCCCAAACTTATGATGTGTGTAAACGGTCATTGATTGCCTAGTAGGAAACATAAACAAACAACATTTTTGTTTTACGTTTATTTTCATAATTTTGAGGAATTAATTTACTACATAGAACAAAAACATAAGAAAATATACCTACCTTCAAGTAAAGTTTCACCCTTTAATAAATCTCTACCAAAACTAATCTTTTCTCCAAATGATGAGAATTCAAAAACACTTGGTCTCATAAAAAGCACAAGAATCATCTTCTATAGAATCACATAATCCACAAAATATTAACTATCTATTTCTTCTATCTTTAAACATTATCCCAAAAACATAAAGGTTAAGGTAAAACAACTCTTCAAAAAGAAATAATCCCATAGGAATGGAAACTACTTTTAAATCTTCAATGTTCCATGGTACTACCAAAAGTTCATCATAGACCATTCCATAAATAACGGTCCTTAAATTTCCTCAAAATAAACCAAACTAAGATTGAAACCCATATACAAGAAGGATTTGATAACATAGTCTTCCAAAATAAACTTCATCGTTCATCTCCAAACAACATCAACCACTCCTAACATCTTATAACAAAAGTAGTTAACCTAAACATATTTTACCCAAGATAGGTTAATCATTTCCATAAGTAACCTAAATTACTATAAGTCCACCTTAAATTCACCTATTCTTCAAAATATAAGTCAAACTTACTCCTTAATGAAAATACCATAGTAATCTATTTACCTCGATCATATAGGGTCCCCAAAATAGTGAACGTCTTCCAAAATAATAATCATCTTTTAATCCCCTAATCATCTCTGTCATATTAATACGGAAATCGTCGCATTTTCTATCACATTGGGTTTTGGGACATGTTCTTCCATTTCCCACCATTAACTTAGAAGAGAAAGTATAATTAGGGGCTTAAATACTTAGCCAATAATCATGAAAAGGAACTTAAAGCATATAAGGAAAACTTGTAGAAGAAAAGTATACCCTAACTTGTGATCCCCTAGGATCCCATCTAGGTTATCCATGATCATATATTCTTATGTGAATATTTATTTTATTTTATCTTTGTTCCTTTAACAATGGTTCATACTAAGCTTGTGAATTTACCAAAGCATATCCCTCGGGAGTGTCGTAACCAAGAGTGCAGAAAGGCCCGTTGTTGTGTACCAGTTCCCGTTCAAGTCTAGCTCAAAGCGGTGTTTTCGGGTTTTGCCCCTATGTACATATGAGCTAGAGCCACCTCTACCTGCTCGTATCCAGACATGGATGTATTTTCTTGGAAACCCCTTACTCAATACTCACCAAAATACCAGGAACATTTCCTATATTTAAACTTTTCTATAGGGTTCTTCCTAGAGTTTTCATATCCTAATTTCCACAAAGAACTAAACCATCCTTTGATACCAACTATAACATCCCGCCTTTTTATCACATAAACTTTCATTACATTTTACAAAAATGAGGATCTTTAAGGTTTTGTGTCTTGGAAACCAGGAACTGAAAACATTAAAACATAAAACATTATTGCTAAACACTTGAAAGGCTTCTCCTCATGTTCATCCCAAGTTCCTTACTACATCTCAAACCTAGAGACATGCATCAAAAGAAAGGGTGAGAAGAAGGCCCAGTAAGGGAAACAAGAGAAACATTTTACATGTGAACTTGAGATACTTCAATAAGGTCATGAAAAGAACATTAAGGCATGAGAAAGAAATCATGAGGCATTTCATAATAAAAATAACATTTTTCATAACTTGAAGATGTGGCTACAACATTTAATATAGAAAATCATTAACATATCACCAAGGTCCATCCCCAAGGTGTTATTTGAAAATTACCAAGGTTATTCACCAAGATATCGTGAAAATTGTAATCTCTAGTGGTTACATCATTACCCAATGCATTGGAGCTCTATCAGGGCGCACACTTAAATTTGCCATTATTATCATGTGACCCACATATATCATCATAAAAAATTTCTTAAATAACCCATATAGCATAAAATAAATGGGTTTCATTTCATAATCATAATGTTTTAAAAACTACTTTAAAGACACGATCTTTATGTCACTTTAAACCTATGGAAAGCGAAAGCGGGTTTCATATATGTAAATCCCAGAATTTAAAATATAATATTTTGATATATATATGTGAATACCCCTATAGAAATAAGTACTTTGAGTAATCACTTAATAACATAAAATAATTTTGAGAAAAGGGAGAGGCATTTTGAGACGAAAATTCTGCAGCATAACGGCTACATTTCGGGGTTTTAGAAAACATTGAAAAGGGAGGGAACATGGGTCAAACATTCATAAATGACCCATAAAACAGTATAGGGACAGAATACGAATAATACATGAACATGTTAATGAAATTTCAAGGATATACCATTTGAAATTAAAAACATGGAAGGAAGATAAAAATTAGATTTCTCTTATGAAAATTTTGCAGCCTAACGGCGTCACTTAAAACTTCTAAAAATGGATTGAAGAGATCAAATAGGGTCTTTAATAATATTAAAAAAATGATCAGTATAATAGATATAGAGATCATACCCCAACATAATGAAAAGTAACTTGAAAGACTTGACCAAAAAATATAACTTGAAAAAGAGAAGGGTGAACGAATCCCTTAAAAATTTGACAGCCTTACGACGTCACTTAAACTTCAACAAAAATGAATTAGTGAGATAAAATAGGGTCTCTCATCATATGAACATAAAATTTCAGTATGATAGATTTAGAGATCATACCCCAACATAATAAAAAGGAACTTGAATGAATTGACATGAAAGTAGAACTTCAAAATGAGAAGGGTGAAGAACCACTTAAAAATTCGGCAGCCTAACTACGCCACTTAAAACTTCAAAATACTGAATTGAAGAGATAAAATGGGGTCTCTCATCATATGATCATAAAATATCAGTATGATAAATTTAGAGATCATACCCCAACATAATAAAATGTAACTTGAAATACTTTACATGAAAATAGATCATGAAAAATGAGAAGGGAGAAAGAATCCGTTAAAAATTTTGGCAGCCTAACGACGCCACTTAAAACTTCATAAAACGAAATAATGAGAGTAAGAGGGGATCTCTCATTATGTGAACATTAAAAGGGAAGTAAGAGGAGTATAAAAGAACACCCTTTAACATAAGAACATGGATCATAAAAGAAATTACATAAAAGAGATTTCTTGAAAAGAAAGAGAGAGATCGAATCCCTTACCTTAAAATGCAACTCTTAAAACTCAAAGGTTTGGACCTTGAGGGCTTGGGGGAACCTTGGGAGGACTCCTTGGGTGGTAAGGAGACCCGAACTTCGTTGAGGATGGTTTTGGAGTCGAATTTATGGGTGGTGGTCTTGGTATTTATAGGGAAAGTGAGGGGACAAGGCATTAATGGCCAAGGGACGCCTCACAAGTGCTTTACTCAAAACCATGTGCTCTCTCATGATATTTCCCATGAAGTTAGGCCACATGGGGCCCCCAAAACAAAACTTCATCACCTAAGGTCGTCCAACCCTTAAAATATCTCATGACATCTCCATGACACAGCTATGATGTCATTAGACATACCGAAACCCTAAAACTGCTTTTTACTATTCACTGAAAATTCATCTTTCTCCGAAAAAACCAAAAATTTAACCTTAACCAAATATCGACGCTCTGATTACAAAAATGATATCCATTTTATAAAAATAATTTTCTAAATATTTTTAATTTAATTTCTAATTAAAAAACACTATTCACCCGAAAAAACTAATACTTGAATAATAATTTATGAAACCGTTATTTAACCATTTTATTGAATCACATTATTAAATCAAGGTGCCTAGATTATATTAATACTTTCTTTAAGTGAGATTACTAATCCATTTAGTCACATTACTAATCCTAAGCATAAAATCACTATTCATAATTTACTATTCATCATAAATTAATTTGATCTTATTAGACTCTAAATTTCGTACTGGACATAATTGTAGAAGACCGTTTTTTGAATATCATTACAAGTTTTTAATTATTTAAGGTTTACATAAACATTTTTAAAATATCGTTTTCTAAAATTCATCAAAAATATGCATACTATATTTATCCAGACATTTGAAAATTTATAAGCTTCAAAATAAGAAGAAATCAGAATTTTTATTTAAAACAAGGGGTTACACAAGGCAGTTACGGTCTCCTTACATAGCTCCTTATCACACCAGCATAGGACCTAAGTGTAAGGTGTGCTAAGGTGATAGAATCCGAGGGAGGCTCAGCCAACATCGCACGAGTATTAATTTCTATCAGTTTGAACTTCTCACAAAGGCGATTCCATTCTAGCTTCACACGATGCAGTTCGGCTTGGGTTTGGTTCAGAGGAAAGCCCAGTGGTGCTACCTCCTTCCCAAGTTCTGTTAGATGGGCTTCGATCGGTCCAAGACTACTGGGTGAGGCCATCGAACCTTCTTTCTATATTAATTAACCAAGATTACTTGTATTTATAGACAATAATCAAAACGTTTAGTTTCCAACGGTCATATTGACCAATGGTCATATAAAATTCAAAACCCAACAGTCTCATTTTAATTATACTCATGTTATCAAATGAAATATTTTTGTTGATTATAAAAATAAATAAAATATCACACAAAATTAGGAAACAAGATTTATTCAAAATTTCGGGTCGTTACACATCAGAAGACAACACAAGTGAGTCTGAGGTTTCTGATTCTGAAAAGAATCAGGCCAACTTGTGTATCATGACTAATACTTCTGAGGTACTTGATTCCCCTATGATGAATGATTATTATCCCCGTAATTAATGTAGTGATTATAATATGTCTAAAGCTGAATTATTTGAATACTGGAATATGTTAGAAGATACTTGCAATGAGTTGATGGATAAGTATAAATCATTAAAGAAACAATATGCCTTGTCCAGTACTGTCAAATCTGCATTAGAAGCAGAAAAGGGAAATAATTCTCAACTATTAAAGGAGAATACTCAATTTAAATTTTCCAATGAGAATCTTAGAATAGGTTTAGATAAGTTCACAAATGGGAAGAATACTCTAACTAAAATTCTTCTAAAACAAGTGGCACAAAAATATATTACAGTTTTAGGCTATTAGCCTAGACAGAGATAGATTACAAAGAATAAATTTATTCGTAAATTTGGATAATATGCTACTAGTTCCTGTTTTGAAAATTCCTATGCCTCAATTAGTTATTCCAAGAGTTATAGATCAAAGAAAGTTTATGTTTCAAAATGTTTTGAATCTATTGATTGTATGAGACCCATTAGACAAATCTAGGTACCAAATTTTTTTCTTGCGAACTTGTCTAGACCTAAGAAAATCTGGGTACCAAAATCATTTTCTATTTGAACATGTTTTGTAGGAGACTTTCTAGAAGAGTTCATATAAGAAGATATGGTATTTGGATAGTGGATGTTCAAGGTATATGACTGGAGATTACTCATGTATCAAATGGTTAATCAAGGTTTATAGAGGGCATGTCACATTTGGTGATAATTCAAAAGGAAAAATCGTCAGCTTAGGCCAAATTGGTAACATTGATTCAGTTTTAATTCCTAAATTATTACTTGAAGGTGGATTAAAATACAACCCGTTAATCATTTCTCAGTTGTGTGATGATGGTTTCAATGTTAAATTTAAAAATGATGCTTTCCATGTTTTTAATTCTAAAAATATTTTGGTATTCACTACCTTCAGAAATGAAAATGTTGATGCTGTAGATTTAAATTATATAGCCAAAAAAGGATACTTGTTTAAATGCTTTCATAAAGAGTCTTGGATATGGAACAAAAGATTAGGACACTACATTGTTCATTCACTTCAGAAACTGACTAAGTAAAATTTAGTTAGAGACCTAACTCAACTAAAATTCCCATGAGACAAAGTTTTTACTCCCTGTCAAAAGGGAAAGCAACATAAATTTTCATTCAAATTAAAGAAAGATGTTTCAACTTCTCAACCTCTCGGGTTGGTTCACATGGATTTATTTGGACCTTTCAGAGTTTCTAGTTTAATTGGGAAGAATTATATCTATGTCCTAGTAGATGACTTTTCTAGACACACATGGGTATATTTTCTAGGTCACAAAAGGGAAGCTTTCTCTTACATTATTAAATAATCCAAGTCCATAGTGAACCTTAGTGGACATAATATTAAGAACCTGAGAAGTGATCATGGTCGTGAGTTTGATAATCATGAATTCGAATCATAATGATCACGCAATGGCTATAATAATAATTTTTGTTCCCCTAGGACACCTAAACAGAATGGTGTAGTTGAAAGAAGAAATAGAACCCTTCAAGAAATTGCAAGAACTATGCATAATGAGTATGAACTACGTATTTACGTTTGGGATGAAGCTGTGAATACAGCTTTCTATATTATAAATAGCATCTTGATAAGTCTAGGTCTTTTGAATACCCCTTATAAATTGTGGAATAATATGAAGAAAAAAGTTAATTACTTCATAATTTTTGGTTGCAAAGTCTTTATTCTCAATAGAGGAATATCTTGACAAATTTGATTCTAAAAGTGATGAGGGATTATTTTTAGGTTACTCTATTACCAGTATGTCCTATAGAGTCCTTAAAAAAATAACCAAATGTGTGGAAGAATTAGTACATGTCAAATTTGATGAAACTGATCTATTTTAACCTAAGTCTTCTCTTGAAAATATTGAAGAATATCTACATATTTTGGATCTTAATGGTAAAAATAGTGAACCTACTATAAAACCAAGAAATTCTGGAAATTTCTTAGAATCTGCTTCTGGTGAACCAGAAAATAGAGAAGAACATGAAATTTATAGTCCTACCTTTTCTAGATCAACTAGGATTCTAAAGAACCGTCCCTTAGATGTTGTTGTGGGAAATCATGATAGAGGTACACATACTAGAGCTTCTCTAAGAAATCATGTTGAACATCAAGACTTTCATTCATAGTTAGAACCTAAAAATATCAATCATACAATCAATGATGAATTTTGGGTAATGGCTATGCAATAAGAATTAAATCAATTTGAAAGAAACAAATTCTGGGAATTATTTGATATAACTAAGGATACTTTGACCATATGCACTAAATGGGTCTTTAGAAATAAAGTGGATGAGTCTTGAAATATTGATAGAAAAAAAGCAATGCGAGTTACATAAGGGTATAGTCAAGAGGAATGAATTGACTATGAGGAAACCATTGCACCGGTAGCTAGATTAGAAGCTATTAGGATTCTACTTTATTATGTTTCTCATCTGAATTTCATATTATATAAAATGGATGTTAAAAGTGATTTTCTAAATGATTTTATAATTGATGATTTTTTTGTTGAACAACCACCTGGATTTACTAATCCTCATTTTTTAAATCGAGTTTTATGGATTTTTAAAGCTTTATATGGTTTAAAACAAGCTCCACGAGCTTGGTATGATAGACTTAGTAGTTTTCATATTTCAAAATGTTTTTCTAAAGGGATTTCTAATCCCAATCCCTTTATTAAATGAATTTCCAAATATGATTTGATAGTGAAAATCTATGTTGATGATATTATTTTTGGATCTTCTAATGATACTTTGTGTATTGATTTTTCAATGTGGATGCAAAATGAATTTGAAATGAGTTTGACGGGAGAACTCAAATATTTTCTTGGATTTCAAGTTTTTCAAAATGAAAATGTTATTATATTAAATATAAGTAAATATAAAAAGGATCTTTTAAAACGTTTTGGTTTGGATAGTATTAAGGAAAGTGATACACCTATGAGTACAATATGTAAGTTCGATACAGATGAAACTGGAAAACCAGTGGATCAAACCAACTACAGAGGTATAATAGAGAGTCTGCTCTACCTTACTACTAGTCGACTAGATATTATGTTTAGTGTGTGTATGTGTCCAATATTTCAAGATAATCCCAAAGATTCACACTTGCTTGCTGTTAAAAGAATTTTCAAATAACTTAAACATACTGCTAACTTAGGATTATTTTATCCAAAAGGAAAATCATTCGATTTAATAGGTTATTCAGATGCTTACTTTTCAGGTTTCAAGTAAGATATAAAGAGCACTTCTAGAACATGTCTTATTCTAGGTAACTCCTTAGTATCATGGTGTAGCAAAAAAGTAGAACTCTGTGGAATTTTATACTGCTGATGTAGTATACATTGTTACTGGTTGTTGATGTGCCCAAATTCTGTGGATGAAATATACATTATTGGACTATGGATATCAATTTAGACACGTATCTATAAACTATGATAACACTTGTGCGATTAACATCTCTAAGAATCGCATTTATCACTCTTGGAATGACCACATTGATGTAAGGAATCACTTTTTGAGAGATCATTACCAAATGGGTGATATTAATCTTGAATTTATAGGTACTGAATATCAATTAGCTAACATTTTCACCAAACCTGTTTTTTTTTTATAGGTTAAGTTACATTAGAAATGAATTATGAATGATCGACTTTGTAGAGCTTAAACCACACCATTAGCCTAAACCTCACGGTTAGCCTAAACCTCACCATTAGTATGAACCTCACTGTTATACCTCATTGGTATGAACCTCACTCTTATACCTCACAGGTATGAACCTCACTGTTAAACCTCACTGGTATAAACCTCACTGTTATACCTCACTCATATGAGCCTCACTGTTATACCTCACTGGTATGAACCTCGCTGTTTATACCTCATTGGTTTGAACCTCATTGTTATGTCTCACTAGTATAAACCTCACCGATATACCACACCATTAGGAATCCTCACCGGTATGTATTACCGTTAGATTGACCTCATCTCAATCCACCCCAAACCCTTTACCTTCAAGCCTTAGCTACCAAACATTCATTTCTTTCAAACCCTAATCCTCGCGATTCATAGAATGGAAAGAGCCAAGAGACCACCAGTCAGTGAAAGGGATGATGAGCTAAATTCTAAGATACTCAAAGGAGAGTCTAGTGGTGGCAGTGTAGTGACGAAACCTACAAATCCACATCTCGTTCAAAAGGAAATAGTAGTTGAGAAAGAACTATGTGCAGAATTGTTAATGACTAGTAATTCTTTAGTTTTAGAAGTGCTGGAAGATCAAAAATGGGTAGAGTGCTTCTCGAATAATAATGGTCCTTTTTATCAGAAGTTGGTAAAATAATTCTATGAGTTTTTTCATTTTGAGAAATCAGATGTTCAGAACAGGATGATATTAGTAGCGAATGGAAGGAAAATATATTTTTTCCTCTGTTGAGTGGGAAGAGTGCCTGAAAGTTCCAAATGAAGTAGAGTTTGGGTATTTCTAGAAATCAATTCCTCCTACCAGTGACATATTTGATAATTAAGCTAATTTGGATGAATTAACAGGAGATGGAACACCATGAAAAGTAGTTTCTATAGAAATGGATGGAGAGAACCAGTTACTATTCAATTTCATCCAACATGTGCTAAGTCTAAGAAGAGGGGACTTTGAAAATATGAAATATCAAGATATATATTTGTTGCATCTGTTATGACATGGTGTCAAGGTAAATTTGGGTAGGCTTCTGATGAATCAAATTGAAGATATTACCAGTCCAAAGTCAAAAAACTAATGATCTATTCGTTGCAAATATGATCTCTATGATGATCAAGTTAAGAGGTGTGGATAAGTCTCAGGATGAGACAATGGTTATGAAAGACGACTTTTGTATTACCAAAACAATTTATAAATAAATTAAGATCAATTGGAATCAGTAGAGAAAATAATGGGTTAGTGATGATCAGAAGTTGTATGATAAGTTTAATCCCGTGGATCATCATTCTAGGCCTAAGGATGTGAGGGATCTAGGTCTATGACTTGATGAAGAGGAACTTCAATATAGCGATGATACAAATGAAGAGGAAACCTCTACTGCTAATGGAAGGGATCAGGACATGCATCCAAGTCCTATTGTAGAAGTTGTATCATTTGGACAGGAAATAGTGTTGGGAGTAAGTAATGAAGAAGCACATGTTGACGAGGAAGACCAAGCTAGTTCATATCATGAGAAGACTGCCCCAGAGTATAAAGAATAAATAGAATCTAAAACTGAAGCATTTGTTTCTGCTTGCTTGAGTCTCAGTCCACTGATTGGGCACTCCTCAATGCGTACTCAGGAAATTTTTGAAGTAGACAGACCTTTACATATTCCTGAGGAGCCTCATATTGTTGAATTAGAGATGGTTGTGGATGATTATTTTGAGGAAGACCTACCTGCTGAGGCATCCATTAATGTACATATACAGAAGAATGCACAGATTGAGGGGGAGCATCCTACCAGACATGGAAATGATTCAGTATCTATTGAGATTGAAGACTAGGTAGAAGACCTAGGTTTTGTAGTGTTTGGATTGGACTATCCTAATTCAGAAAATGAGACACCCATCAATAGACCTCTTGTAACTTATAATCTTCTTTATGAAACTTTACACGAGGACATAATAAGAAAATTTGATTTAATCTAGTTGAATTCTGATCTCCAGGCCAGTTTTGTGAAAGAAATAAAAAGAATGGAAAATTCATTAATATCTTCTATTAAGTCTGTGATGACTGAATCAGTATCTAGTGTTTTGGATGAAGTCAAGACCTTCTAGAATCAATATTCAAGATTAGAAGAGGATGTTTAATCTCTAAAGAAATCAATTATCTCAATGGAGTCTTATATGAGCTCTAAATATCAAGCACACAAAGACATGGATTTTGTGAAGAGTTTAGTTAGCCAAATGGTATCTGTTTTTGAGAAATTTAAGACTTCCATGGAATACCATGTAAACACGCAAGACTCTCTTGTGATAAATCTCATAAGTGGGCTGACTAAATCCTTTAAAGAAATAGTTTCCTTTACTATTTCACCTCTATGTACTGCCAGGACTTCTTTGGATAATGATCAGATTCGAGTTGTGATAAGAGAAGAGCTTGAATAGTCATCTACTAGTGGCTCTATAGACTCTGCTTCTTTTTCCGAAGTGGTGACTACCATTATGGATATAGGGAAAATTATTCAGAATAATTTGATAGAGGCCAGTGCTTCTCAAAATGAGTTCAAATAAAATGTGGATTGCTATTTCCAAAGGATCGACACTAATCATCAATTGAAAAAGCATTTCAAGATTTTGTTAGAAAACATGAAAGTACCTCTAGTAACTCAAGCTTTCAGAGAACAAGTGAGAAAGCTCAGCGAGTTGACTCCTGCTCTAGAAATGTTTATTAAGAACAAGGATGAAATTATATATTCTATGGAGAGAGGAGGAGGAATCACTATGGACTTTAGTAATATGTTACTTCCATTTTTTCATGTAGACAGTACTCCCATCACTGCACCTCCAGCTCTGCATGTGTTTGCTCAGTCTACCTCCATTCCTAAGATGACACTTGCTCAAGCTATCAAATGATTGACCCCATTGATTACTCCAAGGAGTACCCACTACAGGCCATGAACAATCTCTATTTCTCAACCTCCATTGGTGCTTTCCAGAGTTCTCAATCCTGAGTCTACCTCCGAACGCAAAGCCAAATCCAACGTGGACATTCAGGAGGTGGATTGAATAGTGTCTAGGACATTTGCTAGGAATCACATGTATTCATTTTGTATTTATCTATATCTTTTTTCCCCATGAAATATATATGATCTTACTTTTTTTATCTTCTGTTACTTCTCTCATTCTTTATTTACTACTTTTTGTTAATCACAAAGGGGAGAAATATGAGAAATATGATCATAATATAAGCATAATGTATATAAGGGGTAGAAAAATATGCGCATAATATATTCTACCTCTAATATAGTTGTTTCATACCTCTAGTACATTTATATTATTATTTTACCTCTCCTATATTTTCATGTAATACTATATTCTCTGATAAATTACTATTTATTTCAAAATTATAATATCATAATTTGTTATTATAAAAAAGGGATAGATTATTGACCTCAATTGTTTTGATAATCACTATTAAGTTTCAATATGATTTGATAATCCCAAATAATATTTATCTTTATAATAATTATTTGTTCAATATTTGAAATCATATTATTAATTTGAAAAAATATCAAAATGATCATTGGAATTTTTTACTCAATGGTTATCTATGTTTATACTTGTTTAGAAATGTTACTGACTCAATCTGAATATGATTTTCATAGAACAAATAAGTATTAAGTGTTGAGTCACTGATACAGACCTACCGGTACATAGTCTACCGATAATTAAAGTTCACTGGTACATAGTTACCGATACAAGCTACGGATACAAACAGACAGACAGACAGCTACTGATATGAAGTCCTATGATACAAACAGCTACTGATTCAAAGGTGTCAGGTACACAGCTACCGATAAGGCTAAGTACACCAGTACAGAAGTAGACCGATATGGATCAGGTCACCGGTATACATACAATTACCATTATAACTGAGCTATCAATAGAATAAGTCTACCAGTATGCACAAGTGAACTGATACAAAATAACTAGTACTATTATGAAGTCCATCGTTATAAGATCACTGGTATGGATCACTGATACATGTGTTCACCGATATAAAAAGGTCACCGATATGTATAACATCTATCGATAGAAAGAGTTGCTGATACGTAGATCTACTGTTATAAAGAGTAACAACTACTGATAGGAGAAGCTTCCAATTCCCGCGAGCTACCGTTATAAAGGATAACAGCTACTGATACAGAAGAGAAACCTATACAAGCTCACTGATACTAAGAGCTACCGATACAAGCTCACTGATACTAAGATCTACTGATGGAAATCAGTCACAGTTTCTCTAAACTCTATTTCTATTTGTATATTTAGAAACAGTCATATTGGATGTTTTTAATGCACTTGCTATTAATTAATGATAGTTGTTGGAATTTCAGGAACTGTACCTCCTACCTGTAAAAAGGTAATCATTCTTATTACTGGAGCTAAAGCTATATAAGGGAACCTTAAACTACTAAAGATGTGTGGTGGTGAGTCAGTATTTCCATGTACATACGAGACAATCTTTTGAAGATACTGAAAGACACACATGCATATAATAAGAAGGAAGAATACATAATGAGTCCATAAAACCTTAACATTCAAGGAGAAAAGAGCTTCAATGACTTTACTTGCACTCAAGCTGATCAGACTGATCGACCTAGACCTGGAAGTCAAATACAAAAATGACACTCTGTTTCTTGATAAAAAACCATAGAAGGACTCAAAGCCTCATTCTCATCCATTCAAGGAGTCCAAAGCCTAACTAAAGACACATAGAACATTCTAAACTCATCTTTATCTGTCTAAATCTATTGTGTTCATTTATTTACATTTTGAGCAGTGTGTGTGCTCTGTATTTGTAGACAAGCATTGTCTCCTATACCGAACTGGAGCATATCTAATATCTTCACTCAATCATTCTAGATATTATTGATTCCCATTGTGGATAGTGGTAGAGGTAAACTGTGACTTGGATAGCCTGTGTGCTATTTTTTTCCCACGAAGAACTGTGGTAGAGGTCAGAGGACCTGGACAGTCTAAGTACTATTGTAAACCCTGATCTAGGGTGTTGATCACTGTTTATTTAAATCTGTTTGAGAGAATAAGTCTCAACTTGAGACAGAACCTCTTGGTTAAAACTTCTGTGATTGTTTGTTTTTCTTAAAACTATATTATATATTCTTCTGCTAAATACTTTGAAATACAAATCTATTTTAAATTTAATCTAATAGTTAAACTATTATGTGTTTGTATTTATTGTAAAGAATTAGGGATGTTTCAAAAGATAATATAATCTTCAGATTAGGTTAACTGAGAACTAATCAATCTCTTGAGAACCTAACTGAAAATTTACTATATTTAAACTTCCCTAGTGTTTACCTTTTTGTTTAATTTGAGTGATTTTTAATATAAATATTTTAAATAGAAATTTTAATTGGAACTCAATTCACCCCCCTCTTGAGTGTCCACTCTGACCAATAGTTGCATCATTATTTGAGAATTATTCCTATATTCCTTCACTTTCTGACATACCATGAAATTTTATGTATATTCAACTATATTCATCTTCATATTGTCACAACAATTGTTCTCCCGATGATTTCAATACATCTTTGTGCTCCCTGGGGTAATACAAAAGGTCAAGATATTTGTTTCACCCAGGAGATCTTTATTAATCTCTAGATTGCAGGTACACATAATCACATCCCAAATCTTAAACTTCCTTCTTCATCAATTTTAATCACTGGGGATTTCCCCTATCTCATTGATTCCACCTTCTTCTAAATTTCAACATATTTTATTTAAAAATACAATATTTTATCCATACGGGATAATTGAGAAATCATTTGAAAAAGTATTGATGATCTTACATCCATAATTATTCTCTTTTAATCCTTTTCAAATCGACGAATATTGGATCCTTTTCATTTCTCGTCATTGATAATGTCTCATGATCCTTTCTACTTAGAGCATGTGAAACATTATTTGATTTTACAGGATGGTAGTGGATTGGGTAGTCAGAATACTTGATGAGCACTAACCATATTTTCTATCACATATTAAGATTAATATTTGTGAATATATATTTGAGGATCTTTTGAGAAATATATATTTCACAAAACATCACATTGTCATAATGTCCAAAGATTTTGAGCATGAAGATCACAACTTCCAACCTTATATCATTTATGGGATAGTTTGGCTCGTGAATTTTCCACCAACATGATAAATAGGTTATCACTTATCATTTTTTATCATTATATAACATAATCCCTCCTTTTAATCATCATTTTATACCCCAATGATTTCCCCACATTTCATAAGTGTGAGTACTGGTGCAGTGATAAGCCTCTTTTTTAACACATTGAAGCAGTCTTTACATTCACTAGTTTGAACAACGTTTCTCTATAATGAGTCATCATAAATAATGGGTTTATCAATCATGATATGTTCTTTAAAAATGAACAGTAATATCCATATAGACCATGGAATATAAGGATATCTAGTATATTTTTTTTGATAGGCCCCTCTTATATTACCTTTGTCTTGGAAGGGTCCATCGATATTTCTTTATTCGTGATAACATGAGAAAATAATGATACATCCTCATTTTAAAGGTATTATTATGAATATCTTCCTACCTCACCTTTAATTTTTTATATTCAGACTAAAGGTCCCCCTTATAGAAATACTTTTCACCATGTAGTCGATCGGACAATTCATCTATCCATAGTAGGTGATACTAGTTCTTTATTTGATTTTGTTGAGAACACGATACTAAATGCATATGCATATTGATCCATAATTCTTCTTTTTTAAGTGGTCATGTGAATACCATGGTGATGCACTCTGGCATATAAATCACTTGTCCAGATTCTATATTAAATACTTATTCTGTTGCTCCAACTCAATGCTGGAAATTCTCTATGGTTTATTTGATATAGGTAGTGTTCTATGAATAATTTCAATTGAGAACTCTGCCTCTTGTTCAATAGGAACACTATTAAATTTCTATTGGAACACATCATTGTAGTCCTCTATAATGGTAATGTCTTTGATCATGATTCTCATTTTTTCTCAATCCTCTGAGCTAGATATGATTGCTCATATCGAAATAATATCCACAACTGAAATGATAAATCTAAAGGATAATCGTCCATCTCATTACACTTGTACCAAATTGGATGATGCCTTGGGATGTGAATAGTGATCTCCTTTTCCTGATAGTTGATGTAGGATTTGAATAAAGATATTCAATATATTCCTAATATAGAATGAACCTCTACCAATGTATGTAATTCATGATTTTTTGGGAGCTTCAATACACAAACATTAACAGTGGAGGATTTATATACATTGGACTAATTAATTGTCCGTTTTTCTATTATCATAGATAACTCAAAATCCCTATATTGAGGTGGTGTTTGAATATTTCTACTAATCTTTCAAGATATGAAAGAATTCTTATAACTACAATCAAATAGTACATTCTCTATTCTTGAGTGAATAACTTGTGTACCTATCACCACATTATTTTCAGGCTCCACCTCAGCATTATTGATGGAATAATATTTCCCTTCAACTTTTGTATTTTTTTGGATATGTACACTGATTACCCTCAAGGATTCTAGATTTAGATCACTAGCTTTCATAGTACCATTAGGCCCAATAGTTGTAGCATTGAACTATATGTGGTTCCCTCTACTCATCCACCACATTGTCATGGGTCCTCAAGTATCTTCGATATTCATGACATTTTTGGCCTTATCTCTAACACATAAGGAATTTAACAAACCCTTTGAATAATTTCTTTGATTTATCTTCCAATATTTTTGACATCTGAGTGGTTGATTTTTTTTCCACATTTTTAATTTGATCCACCACCTTGAACTTCCATCTTTTGTTTCATATCACTATTTCCATTGGACCACTCTACAAAGTTCATATCCATATTTAGAGAACATCAAATAACTTTTTCCTCACTCCCAATGTCTTTAATATCTAGAGGATTTTTTAGGTGAGGTTTTAAACCACTAATGAATCTATCTATTTTACTATCATTTTAGATAAAAAATCAGTAGTGTACATTGAAAGCCTTTTGAAATTTTCATCATAAACCATGATAGTTTCTACTTAATTTTTCTTTAGATCTAAGAATTATCTCTCAATATTTATCAGAATATTTAAATGGAAATACATATTAACAAATATTTTCTTAAATTCATTCGACTCAATCCCTTTAATTTATCTTTTTGCTTGGTGTTCTTAATTAAAACCCACCATTGGTCGGCCACTCCATCTAAATGATAAATGACTAGAGTAACCTTCTCCATCTGTGAACAATAAAGCATTAAAAATATATTATCCATTGAGTTGATACACTATTCCACAACTATTTTTAGAATATCTACTAAACATTGATGGTATTTTCCACAAAAAAGACATGATAGCTCGTTTCTACCTCTGAGGGGAAGATGAATGTTAGTCATTATTCTAGTTATTGTTATTATCCTAATACACATGGGTTTGCATTTCTAAGAAAATTTTACCCCCACCTCCCAAGGTATTGGGGATGTTATTTGGGCAATCACTGCATTTTCCCTCACACTGGTTGGCATCCTGGTTTCTCTAAGTTCAATAAAAAGTCTAAAATAGAAATGGTTCTAAAGAAACATATCATCTAATGAATAAATAATTTATTCTATTTTTCAATTAACTCTAAAGGAAACTCTTATGGTATCCCTATGTTTATAATTTTCTAATTTAAATAATAATTGGTACTTAATTTTTCTCATATTATTTTTTTTACTAAAGATCTCCAATAATAATTACCAAATTAACTAAATTGTGCTCTGATACCAACACTAGAAACTGTACATTTCATAAATGACTATTAAATTTTTTTAAAATATAAACAATATAATAGCGTTACAGAACCTAGATCTAAATGTTTAGTTTTTTGGGAAAATTATGACCATATATAACTTTTACATAATAAAGCATAATCATTAATTTAAATCCTTATTCTTTATATTTATAAAGCATGTTTCCTCTATTTTTCAAGTGATCACCTAATGATATAAATCAATGAATTGGGTGAGCTAAAATAAAAGTAAGAGGACAGATAAGAGCATGAATCAGTAGAGCAAGGGTGAGCATAATCATAATCATCATAATTAAATTATAGAGTAATCATCATAATCATGAGAAGAAGCATTAGATAAAGGCATGGAATGTGGAAATGAAAAAAGGAAACATCATATCATAGTGGTAAAACACCACACATAGTTGTGACAAAATATAACAACCCAGGTACTTAGAATTTTATTTTTCATTTAAAATTAAATAGTTCAATTCATTATAAATATATAATGAAATATGTTGTATATTTATAAATTAAGGAATATATACTTATTGAATAGTAACATCATCTGTGAGAGTAAAAAATAAAATGTATTTATCTTATTAGTGAAAATATGATATATTTATATCATGTATTAAGTCAATAAATGTTTTTAAAATGATAAATTAAGTGTAAGAATTTTTGTGAACTAAAAAGTTTTATTCCCATCTTTTATAAATAATGAAATGAATTAAAAAAAATTATCTTCATAAATTATTTCTATAAAATATTTTTCTGACTAATGATTATAAGATAATTTTATGAGAACATAATTGATTTTTCCTAGTGTTATAAAATAAGTTATCATTTAATAATTGGTATTTTTTTGAATAAATTATGATTTTAATTAAAAATAAAAAATTTTATATTTAGGAAATTATTTCCAAATAAGTGGAGTTCATTTTGGAATTCTAAATATTTAAAAATGGTAATGGTGATTTTTTTAAAATAATTGATTTTTTGGTGAATAGTGAAATACAATAATAAATTGTATAAGCTGGATACATAAGTTATAGAGTCAATGATGACGTATGTATTTTGTAAGCACCATTGGTTTGAAATCACATGAATTATTTACTTTATTTAGTCAAAATAATCTACACTATTCATATTCTTAAGACAATATAATAATCAAATGAGTAATATAATAAAAATACACCCCTCTGTTACTCTGTAAATACCACCCCTCACCACCTATTCTCCTCACACTTAAAAGCCATGAATATTGTTTAATTTGTACACAATTACCTTCCCAATCATTTTAGCCACATCCAAGACCTACCGGTCTCACCAAAAGGCCAAACACCAGTTCCATAAGGAGGTTCTCAAGGAGAAAAATTGAAGAGGTGAAATCCTCTTTCATTCTCATTTATTTTATTTAAAATTTGTTTTATTTTCTTATTATCAACTCACCTCCCCACATCCAAGTTACATTATAACTCCATCATATTAAATATAATTTTATTTTAATTTTTTAATGAAATCTCAATCATCAAACCTCTCATGTTCTCCTCTTATTCAAAAAAAGAATACATCATCTATGATGTGTTGATTTACCATTATCACGGATGATGTGTTTTCATTTTCATTTACCGCCTTCAAGTCTAGTCATAAAACCATTATTGTTTTTAAAACATATATTATTATACTCATTATAAGTTATATAATGTTTTGAAACCAATATATAAACGTGATATTGAATAAAAAGATATAATCTTTTGGTGGTCATAAAAACTGCCAAATTAAATTAATTTATTTTAATTAATGTTTAATCTAATGGATCATAATCATATCATAATTGAAAATGATATATGGTATCATATAAAATTATGATAAAAATTTGAATACCATTTACGTACACTTTGGTAGATTTTCTTGAATTTGATAATAAAATCCATAATGAACCAACCACCGAATCCATGAAATAAATGCTCCCAAAATAATGAAAATAAAAAATATATACTTAGAAAATGGGTGAAAATATTTTTTAATAAGATCATATATGGTATTATGGATATTAATATACCTCATTAATATGTCAATAAAACTCTTTAAATCATTATAAAAGAATATTCAACATATTTTATGTAAGATAAACCCGAAGTAAGGGACTTTCAATTAAGAAACATCTTTTATATTTCTATTTTAAAAAAATTAAAAAGCCATGTTTTTATGAATAATGTAATCTTATTTTATGATTATGTTTTGGTTATTTGGAATTCGTTATGATTAATGGTGGGACCTATATATCCCTCCAATATATTAGGTATGATTATGTGTGAAGTTGACCGTAAGGGTTATTCCAAGTGTAACTCTGATGACAACATCATAAGGTAGATGAGAGGGTTACATTGTGAGGTATCCAGGAGGGTTAAAAATCATATGTTAGCCATGATAGTTTCAATATTAAATAATTAATTCCCCAAGTTACTGATATAGTTTTATTTATTTCTTCCATGTTTTATATAAATTTATTGTTTTCACAATGTATGTAAATGATACTTTATGGGTGAGAAGTATGTCTTTATAGAAATGGTTTCATATGTTTATATGTATTCATCGACTAATGGGTCCTTTATCTTTTCTGTCCCTCAAAGAGAATTTTGTTCTCATACCATATTTTTAAAATATTTTTTATGGTGTTTTAATGATGGGTAATAGAAACTAATAAAGACAATATAAATGTTGTAAAGATTTCTCATAGATGAATTCATGTTTTATTAAAAATATTTGTATTTTGAAAAAATGTATACAATTTAATTAGCACCACATTTTATTATTGTGGGTCTATATATATAAATTATTTCTTAGTTATCTACAACTCTAAACTAAAAAGATCTTTTTGATTGTAATAATGTGAATTCTAAAATAATTTACAAGATTATGTAATGTTTAAGGTCGGGTCCTTCTTGTTGTTATAAAATAATGGTCTAGCTAAATTTTGGGGTTAGGATGATATTACTAGAATAACATTAATTATTTTTACCATATGAATGTGATGAAATGATATATAATTCATGATAACCATGTTTTTTAAGAATTGTCTATTCAGAATGGTTTTCCACAGAAGAAACATGGAAGCGGAAGTAGGAAGGAAACAAGAGAATGATATCTGTCCAAACATACAACCTAGAATGGTGGGAATTAGAATAAAGAATTCTACGATTATAATGGATTAATTGATGCTGACCTTAAATAGAGGTGTAATCCATTCATGAGAACAAATTGAGCTACCAAAAATTTACATGACAATAGTGTAGCATTTTATAAGGCAACTCCCTCCAAATATAAGTGGATTTTTGGACCTAGTGGTGGATAAATAGTGGAATAAATACCTTGAAATGAAATTTAATGTCATATGGTGTTTAGATAATCAAAAGTTTATTGTTACTATTTATTGTTTTGAAGATGAATATATCCAGTGGTGGTAAATGGTCAAGAATATTAGTTCTAGTGAGGATATTGATTCATTCCAATTGGTTGAATTTAAGAATATTTTCCATGAAAAACATTTATGTAATGTGGTTCAAATAAGTATGGAAAATATGTTCCTTGAATTTAAACCAAAGGAGGAAGATTTAGTGGTGATTTATGAAGAAAACGACATATGATTGGGAAGGTACGCATTGAATATTACTTGATATTATGATTGTAAAATAAATCATTTTTACTTATTATTTAAGCCTATATAACTAAGGTATTTGGCCTCTCATGAATTCCAATGTTATGATAAAATTTTCAGATGTGTTGAGAGGGTATAGATTGTGATTTATGATGATCATATATACTTTGACAATAAGATAAAAAAGGGTATAGATGGATTGAGATGGGTATGAATCAATCAAATAAATATTAATGTAATAATGTCATGTTTCTAGTTTGTGGGAAGTGTTATAAAATAACCCATGGGAATGCTTTACAGAATCCAAGAAGTGTTTTTGATGTTGTAAGTTTTTAAATAGGGACAAATATTAAATTGAAAAATATCATTGTGTTCATTTGATTAATTATGATAAGAAAACATTAATGTGTTTAAAATTTTATAAGATGTGGAATTATGAAAATACCTGCCCAAAGAAAGATCTAAATGATAGAAAGAAGCTAGACTATAAGTATTAAGATGGAGAAAAATATATTTTCACTACTTCAGCAGATGTTGGGACATCCTATGAAGTGGTAACAAGGGAATTGTTTTCTTACTCAAATTTTTCAAATGTATTGTTTGATAGGGGGTCTAAAAATTCCATTATTTCTATAAAAATTTATGGAGAATTAGAAATTTCACCTTAATAATTTAAATAAAAAGAAATGGTAAAAACACTAGGGGATATATTAATGAAAAAATTAATTATATGAATATTACTATTGTTTTCTTGGAAAGAAATTTCCTACCAACTAGGTTTTTCTCCTTTGTAAAGTTTGATGTTGTTATAGGCATGGAATGGATTTCACATTACCATTCTAATATTGATTATAGAGCTAAAGAACTTTTTTATAACGAATTTCAGTTTACATATATGAATGATGTTATGCCACTAATAATATATCAGGAAGCTGAGAAATTGTTTAAATATAGAAATGAATGTCATCTTGAACATATTGTTGAAAATAAGGAAACTGGTTTGATTAATGATTTGGAAGTGGTGAATAAATACCTCGAGATTTTTCCTGATGAGTTTACTAGTGTTATACTTGACCAAGAAGTTCAATTTACTATTGACTTACTTTATGATTCAAATAGAATTTCAAAACCCCGTTATAAAATGGATCATGTGGAACATCTATAATTGAAAAAGTATTTTCCGGATTTTCTTGATAAAGGTTTCATTCCTCTTAGAAACTCACCATGTGGTTCCCATATTTTATTTTTTAAACAGAAATCTGGTCCAATATGGTTTTTAATTGATTTTAGAGCATTTGAAAACATTATTATTAAGAATAAATATCAATTTCCTCATATCACTAACTTGTTTGATCAGCTCTAGGGATCCTATAATTTTTCCAAAATTGGATTGATATATGGGTACCATCAACTGATGTTGAAGGGGGATAACATTTCAACAATAATATTCCATACTAGATATTGGAATTATGAGTTTCTTGTTATGGCCTTTGGTTTTAATAATGACCCTATTGTATTTATGGATGTATTATTAGGACATTCTTCTAATATTTGGATAAGTTTTTTTGTTTTTTTATTATATTTTGGTGTTTTTGAATAGTTTTGAAGATCCAGAAAAATAGTTAAGGATTGTAATAATATTTCTCAATGAAAAGAAGTTATATATAATATATAAAAAATGCGATTTTTGATTGCAAGATATTTCTTTTATTGCGAAAATAGTACATACGAATGACATAATAGTTGATCCCACCAAAACAAAACTGGTTGATGAAATTCCAAGGCCTAAAGATGATACTAATATTTATAGTTTTTGTGGATTATCATGATATTATTGATGGTTTAGTAAAAATATTTTAGGGTTATCTAGACCACAAACTAAGTTAACCGAAAAGTGGATAAATTTATTTGGACAGAAGTTTATGATATTTGTTTTCATGAACTGAAAAAATGATTGGTGAATGATCTTTTTTTATCTACTATCCTAAAATGGTGATTTTTTATCTATAGTTATGCTTCATTGAAGGGAATTCATTGTGTTATGATGCATACTGATTATGTAATTTATTATAATTAAATACAGCTAAATCCTAATGTGTTAAATTATACCACACCTAATTCGGAATTAGAAAATATGGTTTTTGATTTAAAAATATGGAGAAATCATTTATTTGGAGACAAATGTGATATATACTGACCATAAAAGTTTGAATTGATATATTTACTCAGAAGGAATAAAAAATGGGGCATAGAAGATGGATAGAACTGATGAAGTATTATGATTTCATGAACAATTACCATCATGGAAAATAAAACAATGTGGAATATTTTTTAATTAGAAAACATCATGAAAAATGAAATATGTTATGTTTGGAACATTCCCCAATGATTAATGATTTGATGAATTTTTCGTAGAATATTTTGGAGTATTAAATTCTTGTAACACCTCGACCCTAGTTTCCTAGAGTCGATGCATTATTTCATATCATTATCATGATCACTAGAGATCAGGTCTAGAAAGGCCTTTTAGTTTAGTTGCCTTGTAAATAATAGATACATACATACATTTTACATGACATCATGAAATAATGGAAAAAACATTATGTGCCCTTAGAAATTACTCATATCCCTTAGACTATTCAGGCAGGTTAATCATGATAAACATCTTCACATCCTTGGAAAAATAAGTCATATAAAGTGTGAGCTCAGATTCTGAGTAAGGATAATAATATAGCGGAAGATTTAATAAGTAAACATAAACATTTATAGAAATTTATAATACAAAAACAAAATCCATTTAAAATTAAAATTCATGATAATATAGAAAAGATAAATTAAATAATGACATTTATTTATTTACATGGATATTCTTCTAGTCGAACAATCACATGTAATTTCAATATCTAATTTCATAATTACGGAATTCATAATTCCTAACATCATAACCAAATATTCAAGGCATCATGCCCATAATAAAAATAAGATTTTGTCAAGGCCATGTTCTAAAACAAAAGTTTGTGTCATGAGACATATCGATGCATTGCAGAGTTATAATGGGCTCCACCAGTCACATACTAAGTCCAATAATTTCCTCATATGAATAGGTTGATACATAATTAAAAAATTCGTGTTAGAACTAGCATATGAAATGTCAATATTTTATCCACAAACCATGAATGGTATAAAAATAGCAAATACATATTCAAACATAAACTCATTCAATACAATATAGAATACTTCATTACAAAAAATCAACCTCAATCAGGGATAATGAAAGATATTGACCTAGATGAATATAATCACCAAAATTACTTGAGGGAAATATCCTCTTTTTCTTGAAAACATATAAAATTTTCACTATTTATTAAGAAGCTATTAAAATAGGTTATTGAATAAAAGTTTCCATTACCAATTTGAAACTTTTAAAAGGAATTTTAATTTTAAAACATTCATGTCCATATAAATAAATTCTTGAAAACATTTTTAAAACATGGACATTTTTGAGAAAGATTTAGAAGAATTAATATTGAAAAAAACTAAAATTATATTTTAGTTAGAGACACTAACCAAATAAGAGAAGTTTGAATACAAATAATTATGGTGATCAAAACATTATAATATCACAAGAATAAATGGATTCATGATATACATTGTCAAAGTATACTATACACACCATATAAAACTAAATTGGTGCATAACATCAATGAAGACCAAATAAAATGTTAATTGACATGAAATCCCTTATAAAGGATATATCCTTAGGTTAAGGATAAATAAATAACATAATTATGTGTGAAAATTATAAATACCTTCAATATTATTGGATATTCAGTGTAAATCAGTTAGGGTACATTCACACATATTCTTGTAACAAAAACACCAATGACATGGATATTTAACTCAATGAATATAAATTGAGTTTAGATTACTCCTATCATGTTTATATAAATGTCTTGAAAAAATTTCAATGGAGTTATTATGTGTATCAAAATTATATCCACACAAAGGGGAGTGGAAATTACTACATACATAAATAAATAGTGATTTCACACATAATCATGGAGTAAAATAATCAATGAAATTTGCGTAAAACACAATGAGTGGAAATCAAAATTATAAATTCCCTTACTGATTTGGAAACATATGAAACATACTACCCATGAAAGAAGGATCATAAAATTAAGATTTAAATACCCATAAATTAAATTATATTACACAAGGAATACAATCATGGTCAGTACACACACATCATAAAAGGAAAGAGTGGCAATATAGCATGAATCTCTTGAGAATAAGAAGTGAGATGTAAACACATTACCTTGTACTTTTCCATAGTTGAGTGACCATTAACCGACGGTATAATTGTGAAATAATTGTTATTAAATTATAAAATAACCATATACATAAATTTGATATCATATATGATCTTTTAATGTTGATTTGTTACTAATATTTCAGTAGTATCATTGTTTTCGGTGTTAAATGATTCATTTTTTCATATATGTATTATTATTTAAGTCATGTTTATATGGATAGGATGTAATTTGTTCGTATGCATAATGATATTATTTTCATAAACATTACTTTTTAATCATAAAATAAAATTTATTCTTTAATGGTTATGATGGGGAATGAATCTCATCATGTTCATGGAGACGGTAATCCGTACATACACAGGAGAAAAAAATACCATTCTATTTATGGTGAAATAGTATGTAATTGGATGGTATATCATATATACATAATAATTAACATGTTTTATTTATTGGTCACATAAATTGTATAAAGATCCTTCCTCTTATTAAACACTTAAACCTGATTTATTACAAAAAATCATCACTTGATAAAAGATAGATGATCGAGAGGTGTAGTGTCTTTTGGGACTAGGTACATTATAAAACATCTTATAACATAAAACATACAACATCATTATAGAAAACTTCCTTTATATGACCACTAAATTCCCTTGTACTCATCATTGCATTGGATAACCTGAGGACATGCATAAGAAAAGGGTGAGCTATAAATCCCATTAAGGGAATAAACATGAAATAACATGAGAAATATAATACATGTTATACAATAGGAATATAAATGGAGAAAATGAGAAACATGAACATAAAGGCATGATAAATAACGATAATCATAACATGGAAATGTGGCATCAACACTTAACATAGAATTAGAATAAGTCAAGGCTCATTGCGCATGGATCATGAGTAAACTATAATTACACACGAAGAACGAGTAAAACCTCATTGAACATGAATTAGTATGATTCAACACCTATTGCACATGATGTATCATGATACTATATGTTACCCAATGCATTGGAGCGCTATCAAGGTGCAACCTTCTTAAACATTTCATTTCCTGCATAAGTGTGCCACTTGGATCACATAACATTGAATCAATCAACATAATAAGCTATTCCAGGATTAAGTAATGTGGAATAAATATGTGAAAGTATGATTAAGTATTTATATGTTCATAATGGTGAATACCCTTGATAGAGACATGGGTATGGTATTCACTACATAATGATCTTTGCTTGGAAAAACGCGGTGAAATTTCGGCAGCATAACGACATGACATAAGGATTCATGAAAATAGTTGATGAGATAGAAAATGGTGTCACATCACATGTACATGAAATAAAATATAAGGGGTTCATATGAATCATTTACCAACAAAATTATTGGAATTTGGATGCATGATAAAAAAGAATAACATGGATGTAAAAGAAGAGAGAGAAATCCCTCGCGAAAATTCAGCATGCTAACAGGTGTACATGGGAGTCTTTAATGAGAGATAAAGTGGTCTCCCATCATTCAAATATAAAGGGGACAGTATGGTTGAGGTGAGAAATCATACACCAACATTTTTATTTTAAACGAAAAGGGCATAAAAACTTAATGAAAATTAGAAAAAAATGAGAAAGGAATAAATACCTTATTTGGAAGTGTGATACCAAAGGCTTCGGAGTGGCCTGATAGAGGATTATTGTTAGCTTGGGTCACCTTGATAGGATTCAATAGAGAGTCTAGAAGGGGTTTGTAGAACTACAAAGTCTTTTAGTGACGAGGAAGTGGGATCTTGGTGGGTTTATATCGGAATGGAGAGGGAATTCTATATTATTTAGGTTTGAGAAACCTCACATTAAACTAATCAATACATCAAACCAATCCATGGTTTTTCCAATTTTGTTTTCCCAAAGGGGAGTGGAAAATACTATTTTATAATGTAAATGGACGAACTTATTAAAATAATAGGGTTTCTTAAGAGGAGGTGAGTCACGCTCTCAAGGAAAATAATTTAAAAAGACTAAATGTTTTATAAGTCTTGAATGGTCCACAAAAGCTTTGTAAAATAAATCAAAAAAATCTAAAATAACATTATTTTAATTCTAAAACATATATTGGCCGAACATAATGTTTATAGTATTTTATTACCTCACTATTGGGTCATTATGATGTCATAAAAAACATTTAAATCGGTATTTAATTTTTACCCTTAACTCCGACTATCTCAGAATATTATGAAAAAAATCATTGTTAAATAATTTCGACATCCTGATTCCAAAAATAATATTCATTTTATCTAATTTGTTTTACAAATAAGTGAATTTTTACTTGTAAAATAAAAAAAGGCATTTACAAAAAATTCATTGGTTTTGACAAAAACAGTTTTCAAACAATAATAAAAAATACAATTTAATTCATAAAATTTAAGATAATTTATATATAATAAAAAGCAATTTAATAATAATATTATATTAAAATATTATTTAATACAAAAATCTATTATTTCATAAAAATATATTTCTTAGTTGAATATTAACTAAAAATACTATATCTTCTATAAAAACTATTTACATAGTAATAATAATAAAATGAATGCACATTCTTTATACAAAAATAATGTACATTGTCATAGTCCTAGGGTATTGTTACATAACCTCTTATAATTCCTGTATAAGACCAAAGGTTAAGGTGTGTGCTGGTGACAGACTTTTGGGGAGGATCAGATAACATCGCTCGGGTGGTAATCTCTATTAACTACCACCTCTCTCGTAGTCAGTTCCGATCAACCATAACGTGTTCAAACTCAGCTTGGGATTAGTCAAGAGTGAATCCAAATTACACCACGTCCTTTTCGAGCACCCTCAAATGGGCTTCATATGGGGCAAGTCTACTTGATGAGGTTAGCGCTGCCTCTCTTTGAGTAAATTGGATTTCTTAAAGACCTATATTTATACTAATCATGTGGTCATTGGTCAATTGATATATTAGCAACGATCACAGTTCATAACAGCATTTTAAAATCTAAAAACATAAAACTAATGAAGTTAACATTTAATATAACCATAATAAGACATTTAATTAGATCAAATATAATTTACATTAATGAATGTTTAAGTCGTTACAATCTTCCGCCCCTTAAGAAATTTTCCCCTCAAAATGTCCATTTCCCACACTAAAACAGTTGTGGGTGACTTTGCATCATCACATCCTCTGATTCCCATGTCACTTATTCAAACTTGTATTTTCACTATAACACCATGACGAGGGGCATTGTCTTATTTCGTAGATCTTTTTCTCTACGATCTAAGATCATCACTAGTTTCTCCTCATAAGAATGATAATTCTCTAGTTGTAATACCTATGAAAAGAGTATATGTGAAGAGTCTAGTATGTACTTCCTTAAGAGGGATACATGAAATACATCATTTACATTGTCCATGGTAGGTGGAAGTGCTAGTCGATAGGTCATAACCCCAACATGTTCTAGAATCGTGAAGGGGCCAATGTACATAGGACTTAACATCCATTTCATTCAAAAACTCATGTCCTTCTTCCATGGAGATATGCCTAAAAATAACATGTCCCCAAGTTTAAACTCAAGGTATTGTTGATGCTTATCTGCAAAACTCTTCTGTCAACTCTGGTATGCCTTTATATGCGGCTAAATGGTTCTCAACTTCTCCACCATTTATTCAGCTATTTTTGGTCCTAGAAGCTGACTCTCACCAACTTCATCCCAACATGTCGGTGTTCTTCACCTCAATCCATACATGGAAGCATAAAGTGCCATTCAGATGCTTGAGCGGAAACTATTATTGTAGGAGAATTCAACCAGCATAAGATGTTGGTCCCACCCTCCTTTGAAGTCCATAATACATGCTCTCAACATGTCCCCAAGTGATTGGATAGTCCACTCATATTGGCCATCAGTTTGAGGATGATAAGTTGTACTGAAGTTCAGCTCAATATCTAGAGCATGTTGAATACTCTTCCAAAACATAGAGGTGAATCTTGGATATCGATCAGATACAATAGATAGTGGTACTCCATGTGGCCTTACCACTTCCCTGATATATATATGTGCTAGCTGAACCAATGATAAATCCTCCAGAATTTCAATTAAGTGTGCATACTTTATAAGATGATCTACAACAACCCAAATTTCATTGTTTCCTTTGGATTTATTCGGAATACTGGTGACAAAGTCCAAGGTGATGTCCTCCCATTTTCCTACTAGTATGGGTAATGGTTGCATCATCCCCTTAGACTTCTGTCTCTGTGAATTCACTTTCTAACACACAAGGCACATTGATGTATACTTAGAGATCTACATCTTCATTTTATCCCACACATAATGATCATGTAGATCTCAATACATCTTTGTGTTTCCTAGGTGAATAGTTAAATTTTTACTATGCACATCATCCAAAAGTTCCTTCTTCAGCTCTAGACTTGATGGAACACATATTCTTTTCCCAAATCTCACAATTCCTTCTTAATTAACATTGAACTCTGAGGATTTCCATTTTCGGTTAGGATCCTCTATCTTCTAAATTCATACACCATCATTTTTATAATCCTTTAACCATTCAAAAAGAGACAGTTGACCAATCATTTGTGAATGGATTGATGATGTTCCTTTATTTATGATTCCAATGTCTATCTTCATCAAATCTAAGAAGATTGGGTCCTTCTCAATTCTCATCAATGATAGAATTGTTGGTTCCTTTCTACATAGAGCATCTTACACCTTGTTCGCTTTCCCATTGTGGTAATGGATTGTGCCATCGTAGTCCTGGATCAGATATAACCATCTTCATTGGTGCATGTTAAAATATTTCTGTGTGAATATATACACGAGGCTTTTGTGGTCTGTATATATTTCACACATCTCCCCAAAGAGATAACGCCACCAAATTTTTAATGTGAAGATCACCGAAGCCAATCCCAAATCATGTTTTGCATAATTCCACTCATGAACTTTCAATTGCCTTAAAGCATAGGCAATGACTTTTTCATTTTGCAACGACACACATCCTAGGCCCTTCGTCGAAGCTTCACTAAATACCACAAAAACTTATCCACTTGTGGGTAAAGTGAGAATGGGAATAGTGATAAGCCACCTTTTTATATCCTTGAATATTTTTTCACATTCATCACTCCATGAAAACATTAATCCCTTCGGTGATAGCTTGTTATGATGGTTGAAAAATTGTGATAAATTTCTCAAAAAATTTCAATAATATCCACTAACCCCAAGAAGCTATAGATATCCATTACCTATGATGGACTCGTATATCCCTCAATTGCATTTTTTTGGAGGGATCCATTGATATCCCATTTATTGTGATGATATGGCCCTTGAATGATACCTCCTTCAACCATAACTCACACTTGTTGTACTTTTCATAGAGATTGTCCTTCCGCACGGTCTCTAGTATAGTTCATTGATTCTCCCCATGGTCCTCCATTTTTTTGGAGTATTTCACAATGTTATCTATGAATAATACAACAAATTTGCCTAGGTAATCCCGAATAGCTCTATTTATCATGTCCATGAAGATTTATGGAGCATTAGTGAGTCTTAAAGGCATTACTATGAATTCATAGTTCTTGTATCTTGCAAGAAAAGAAATCTGGGGGATATCTTCCTTCTTCACCCTTACTTCATAATATCCTTACCACAAATCCACCTTGGAGAATTATTGTGCTCCACACAGACGATTGAACTGGTCAAAAAATTCGTGGGAGATGATTCTTCTTCTTTATCATGATTTTGTTAAGCTAGCGAGAATTGATGAAAAGGTGCATTGACCCAGCATTCTTCTTGACAAGGAGGACTGGTGCACCCCATGGTGAAGCAATTGGTCATATAAAACATTTATCTAGATTCTCCTGTAGTTTTTTGTTCAGCTCCTAAAGCTCCAAAATAGCCATTCTATACAGAGTCTTGGAGATTGGTAATGCCCCATGTATAAGATCAATTTAGAATTAAACATCCCTTCTAAGAGAAAGACTAGGGAATTCCTCGAGAAACACTTCAGAAAATTCCCTCACAATAGGCATGTCTTCAAGGATGGTTTCCTACTTATAATATATCATCTAAGCCAGATACAAATGCTCATAGGGCAGTAATATCCACGCTTGAGATGATGGAGTTAAAGAATATTTATCTTCCTCCTTGACCTTTTATATAATCGAGGTTCGATTCTCTACATGGAGTGTGATTTCCCTATCATATAAATTTATGTTGGATCTATATAAGGAATGGAAAACCATTCCATGAATTGCATAAAATTCCACCAAAGGGAGTATTATGAGGTTCACCAGGAAATTCAATCCACAAATTATGATAGAGGAGGAGTTATATTCAGGGGATGCAATGATTTCCCCATTTTCCATACTCACCGACATCTTTACTTCCATGATTTTTGGTGTTTCTAAGATGGTTCTACTATACTTTTGGGATATAAAAGAATGTGTAAAAACTGAATCAAAAATTATGTTTTCTATTCTTGAATGAATAACTAGTGTACCTGTCCCCACATCCTTGTCGGCGTTCACTTCGGCAGTAGTGATGGAAAACGATCTCCCTTGGTGCCTTGGAGGTTGTTAGTTGCCTCCAAAAATTCGTGTATCAGGGCATTGATTTGAATGATGCCCTGGTTCTTTGCAGTTGAAGCCATGAACTACATGGTGTGGTTTGAATGGAGTGTACCTCTCCTCTGTTTCAGCCACAAGTTTTTCTTCTCGGCAGTTATCATTTAGGTGCCTTTCTCTTTCACACCAAAAGCATTTTCTTGTCCCCTTCAGGAAATTTCTAGGGTGCTTCTTTCCAAACCATTGGCAAGTGGGGTGCTATATCTTTTTTTCACTATTGGATTTATACATCAGACTGCCAGCATTGAAGTCTACCTTACACTTCTTGTCCCCATGATACCCCTAATATTCTCTGATCTCCATTTTGACCTTGAGGGTAAAGAAATCAATTTCCTCATAGCTGTCGAAGTCATGGATCTTTAGTGCTTTCTGTAGTCTAGGTTTCAGCCCACCAAAGAAGTGATAAACATTGCATTCGGGGGAATGAAAAAGCTGGAGGTGTATCGTGCAAGACGTGTGAAGTTTTCCTCATACGATCCGATAGATTCTTCATCTTTTTTTCCTAAGGGCAAGGGAGTCCCTTCCTATATTAAGTCGGAGGGTGCGTAGAAAATATTTATCGAAATACATTTTCCAAAAATCCTCCTACTCTAATACCTCAATATCTTCCACATGATTCGTATTTTTGATCAATGTCCAACATTGGTTGGCTTCACCTTCCATACGATAAGCATCCATATGAAACTTCTATTGTTCAGAACAATGAAGGATGGAGAATAACTTTTCAATGGAGTTGATCCATTGTTTGGTGATTGAGGGATCAGACGATCCATTAAAAGTAAGAGGCCTTTGTCTCATGAAGCTCTCGATAGAGGCCTATTATTTCTTAGGGGGGTTTGAACATTTTTCTGGACCCATGTTTCTATTCAAATCTTGAGTAAAATGAGAGTGAAGCGTGACAATGTTTGCAATTCAGGCTCCCATCAGATTGGGAATCTCATTTGAACAGTCATCACATTGATCTTCACATCGGTTGTTAGCCAGAGTCCTCCTATTACCATCCATTGCCTAGAATAAAATAAATTTTAGGGGTAACACATAATGGGTAATACAAGGACAAACCGATGACTTATAAAAAACTTTTATTTCCTTAACTTATGAATCCGTAGGATTCAATCTATGCTATCCATGATATACTTTCTAACACATATTCGTAGGGGCATTTTTTATTCCCTTAATAAGGGTTCATACTAAGCTTATGAATTTACCAAATCATATCCCCTATGAATGTCGTAACCAAGTGTGTATCAAGGCATGTTGTCATGCAATAGTCCCCATTCGAGTCTAGCTCAAAGTGTTGTTTTCGAGTTTTACCCATACGATACATCTGTGCCAGAGCCACCTCTACCAGCTCGTAACAACACATGGATGTATTTACTTGATAAACCACTTACTAAATTCACACCAATACTTAGGGAAGTTGTTATTATACTTATTCTTGTCTCTATGTTATCACTAGGGTTTTCTAATCTTAATCCCAAAAATAACTAAACCTATTCTCGGATACCTACTATAACAACCCTTCTTTTTATTACAATCATAAACCAGATTTATTACCTAAAATCATCACTTGATACAACATAGAATATGAAGAGTTATAGTGTTTTGGGGATTAGAAACATTAAAAAACAGCTTATAACATAAAACACACAACATCTTTATTGAAAACGTCCTTTACATGACCACTTCATTCCCTCTTACTTAGCATTTCATGGGATAACTAGAGGAAATGCATAAGAAAAGGGTGAGATATAAAGCCCAGTAAGGGAATAAACATGGAAAAACACAAGGAATGTTTTACATGTTAGAAAATAGTCATATCAATTGAGCACAATAGAAACATTAACATAAAGGCAGGATAAAACATGATAATCATAACATCGAAATGAGGTAACAACACTTAACATGGAATTAGCATGTTCCAAGGGTCATTACACATGGAGCATGAGTAAACCCTCATTGCACATGAATCATGAGTAAAACCTCATTGAAATTGAATTATTAGGAGTCAAAACTCATTTCAAATGACGTATCATGATACTATACTTTACCTGATTCATTGGAACGTTATCAGGGCACACCCTTCATAAAAATTTCATTTCATGCATAAGTGTGCCACATGGTTCATATAACATGGAATAAATCAACATAATAAGTTATTCCATGATTAAGTAATGTGGAATAAATTATTTAATATGAAATTAAATATATATATGTGAATAAAGGTGAATACCCTTTATAGAGACATGTGTATGGTATTTATAGCACAATGATATTGGGTTGGAAAAACGAGGTGCAATTTCGGCAGCATAACAACATGACTTATAGATTCATGAAAATAGTTGATGATATAGAAAAGGTTGTCTCATCATATTTACCTGAAATGGGAAATATGGGGGTAAAATGGATACATGTCCCAACAAATGTAATGGAATTTAGATGCAGAATACAAAAGAATTACTTTGATGTAAAAGAGAAGAGAGAAACCCCTCATGGAATTTCAGCATGGTAACAGGTGTACATGGGAGGATTTAATGAGAGAGAAATGGGTCTCCCATCATGGAAAATTATAAATGAAATTATGGGGGAGTTGAGAAATCATACCCCAATATATTTAATTGAAATCCAAAGGTCATGAAAACATAAAGATAATTAGACAAAAATGAGGAAGGAAGAAATCCCTTACTAGGAAGTGTTATTACAAAGGCTTGGGAGAGGCTTGAGAGAGGATTTTGGGGAGCTTGGGGCACCTTGGAAACTTTTGGAGATATAATAGAAGGGTTTGGTCGATCTCCAAAGGCATTGAGTAAAGAGGAAGTGGGGTCTTGTGTGGGTTTATATCTGAAAGAAGAGGGAATTCCTTATTATTTGGGTTTGGGACACCTCAAATTAATCTAATCAATAACAGAAACCATCCCATGGATTTTGCAAATGGTTTTTTCCAATGGGGATTGGAAAATAATATTTTTATAATGCCAATGGCCGGATGTTTTTAAATAATAGGTATGCTTATGTGCAGCTGAGTCACACTGTCAAGGAAAACTATTTAAAAAGACAAAATGTTTTATAAGTCATGGAGGGTCAAAAAAAGCATTGTAAATTAAAAAAAAAATCTAAAATCGCATTATTTTAGTGCTAAAACATATATTGGCCGAACATAATGTCTATATTATTTTATTACCTCACTATTGGGACATTATGATGTCATAAACCACATTATATATTTAAAAGGTATTTAATTATTATCCAAAAATTCGACTGTCTCAGAAAATTATGATAAACTTCTCCTTTGGAAAATTTTGTGGTCCTCATTCCAAAAATAATATTCATTTTGTCTAAATAATTTTATAAATATGAGATTTTTTCTTTTAAAATAAAAACTAACATTTACTGAATATTCATCGGTTTTGACAAAAACAGTTTTCAAACCATAATAAAAATTACAATTGCATTAATCAAATTAAATAATAATTTATATTTAATAAAAAGTAATTTAATAATAATATTTTATTAAAATTTTATTTAATTAAAAAATCCATTAATTCATTAAAATATATTTCTTAGTTGAATATTAACTAAAAATACTATTTGTGCTTTAAAAACTATTTACAAAGTAACAATAATAAAATGAATGCACATTGTTTATACAAAAATAATGTACATTTTCATAGTGCTAGGGTCTTGTTAGATAACCCCTTATAGCACCCATATAAGACTGAAGGGTAATGTGTGAAATGGTGATAGATTCTTGGGGTGGCTCGGATAACATCGCACTGGGGGCAATTTCTATTAAATTCCACTTCTCTTGAAGTGGGTTCCACTCATGCTTAATGTGTTCAAGCTTGGCATGGGCTTGGTCAAGAGTGAAGCCCAATGATGCCACCTCTTTTCCGAGCTCCAACAAATGGACTTTGTATGGGTAATGTCTACTAGATGAGGCCATTTATTTCTTTGTCTCAGTAAATTAGATTTTTTAAAACCCTATAATTATTTTAATCATGTGATCACTATTTAAGGGCTATATTAGAAACTGTCACAATTCATAACGGTATTTTAAAATCCAGAAACATAAAACCAATAAATCTCACATTTTATATAACCATAATAATACATTTAATTAGATCAAGAGGAATTTTCATTAATGAATATTTGGGTCATTACAAACTATTCTCATTATTATACCCATCCAAATAATTAAGTGTTGAATGACAAACTACACCACAACGTGGAGACGGTAAGTCATACGAACACACATATGGTGACATTGTCATTAATAGAATGGATAAAATAATGAATATGGTTGTACCATATTTATAATAACATCAAATTATGTATAAGGTACTGGAGTTATTACTTTGGTATGGAAACCACAAAGTGAGAGGATGTGGAAGAAGAAAAGAACATTGAAAGAGGTGATGAAATAATTACTTCTACTTAAGGTGGTTCCTTTTGATTTGATCAAAATGGATCCTCAAGTTTGATTTATGATAAAATTAAGGCCTATAGGATGAATTCATGGAATTTGGGAGGATATTTGAGTGGGGTTTTTCCAGTCGAAATGGATATGGATGTGTGATTTTGAGAGATGGGGAAATATCCTTTTATAAGAGAGATGATGGTCATTTTAGGAAAACCATGAAATTTATTTTATTATACAACCATATTAAGTTTATAAGGGATCCAAAACGATTTATTTTGAGTATAAGGTGGGGATTGGTAGAAAAGCCCTTAACCAATATGTCTTAGACTGGTTTAGGTCACCATATTAACCTTATCTTTTAGATTTAACTATTGGGTAAATATCTAAACATTTACCATGTCTCTTTGTATTTTGATATTATATGGTTATTAAACATACTATAAAGTGCCAATAAAACCCCAAGTGGTTAATAAATGAAATATTTATTATTATATATGTCTTTTTTCCGAACCATATATTTTTAGGACTGTTATATCATTTAATAATATAGTATTGGTTTTAAAAACTCATTTATTTCAATTTTGATATTTTTTGTATTTTGTTTTTGTGGTAGTCTTAACAATTTAATTTCTTCAAACCCAATAAAGGTAATCAACCCAAACATTTAATAGTAACCTAGGAAATTTGTGTAATGCATCAAAAGTCTCAATTTACATTTATTTTAATATTTATATTATCAATTATTTTAATCATTCATTAATAAGGTAATATCCGCATCATCATTGTGTCATAAATAAATTTTATTGTTTCTTGTCTAAAAATTATAAATAAAACACCATGATGCAGAAAATATATTCAAATTTCTAATTAATATTAATAGTCGAAATTATCTTATGTATTACCCTATATTAAAAATGTTTTAGTTATTAAAATTGTAATTTTACATTTTTAACTCTTATTTAAATAAAATAATAATAAATGTCCTAATCTAAACCAAATGGACCTAAAGGATCATATTTTATTCCTAAGGTTTATTTTGGATAAAATACAATTATCCAATATAATTATGATTAGTGTTATGGTAATTACAATAACATTTTTATCTTTAATTACCCTATTTACTTTTAACCGTGGAAAATAAAATTCAAAAGTTACTAATAAAAAAATAATTTTCATATTATTGAACCAGATTTTACATAATTTTTTCAACCATGTCTCTTGGATATGTGAAATTCAATTCATAGAAGCGGTAAAATAACATTTTATGCAAATTTTCTAATGTGCCTAGGAGGTGGGTGATAGATATTAAAACATTCAATAAAATTTTATACATCTAATTTTATTATAAAATGACTCCAATGAATTAAATTGAACTAATATAGGAAATATGTATCTATTTTTACATAAAATAAATTTAAATAAAATAAATAATTATTCAAATAAAATGTCATTTTTTTACAATAGCGTAGTGTTTTTTACTATTCATCAAAAATTGAATGTTTTCAGAAAAAAAGAAAAAATAACCGTAATATAATATTGATATTATGAATAAAAAAATAATTTCAATTTTAAAAAATTAAAAACATAGAAGATGAATTGAATAATTTAAAATTAATTCGTGTTGTCAAAACAAGAAAGCAAGTTTTTGAGAAGTAAAAAATATCAAAAGATTGAAATTTGTTCATGTCTAGTTTAAAAGTGAAATTACTTCCAATGACCAACATTGGATTAAATGATAAAAATATAATATAATTATACTTAAAACCCATTAAAATTTATCATTTAACTATATATGTTACTTTTATTAACAAAGTTGTTTTCAATTTAAATTTTGTATATTTCACTATTCATCAAAATATTCATGTTATCAAAAAAACACCAAAAATTAATCCAAAATAAATTTTTATGTAATTAATATAAATAATAATTTAATTTCATCAAATTGAATATATAAAAGTGTGAAATACTGTATTTAGAATGGGTTCTCCTTTAAAAATTTGGAAAACTGCATTTTTTGAAAAATACTTCTTTTATCTGAAAAATTGATGTTTTCATTATATTATGTCTTAGAAACACAAAATATGAATGTTAATATTATATGGGATATATATAAAAAATTCAAAATTTGATTATTACTATTCATAACCACTTTCTAAATGCCTAGTTTGATAGGTTGTGGTGCACTTAAACTCGGTGTTGCGTACATCGCATGCTATTGTATTATTCAACAAAAAGCGTACTATGGAAGCATGGAGTGTTACATTCTTCCCTATTTTAATAAATTGCATCCACGCAATTTGAAATTTTTCTTCATAATTAAAAGGTTAAAAAATCTAAATACCTTTGTGGAAAACCCACATCCAAAATAGGGGTAATAAAATTTAGTCTTAATAAGAAGGAAAAGGAAATGAAAAGTCACCAACAAATTAGGATTTGAAATAGGAGAACATTGGTTTCATTTATAATTAGAGGAAAAATGTAAATTTTTATATGGAGTGACTGAGGTCATCAATCACAAATGAGTGAATGGAAAATTGAGGGCCTCAAAGCCATAAATCTATGATGAATAATGTAATGTATTTGGATAATATATTTTTGGGTTTCAGATACTTTCCCTAAGGTTTGAGAATTTATTTCTTCATAGAATAAGCAAAAAATACTCGATAAGTAGAGTCCATTCCTTTAACTAATTTCTATGAAAAAATCATCTTTCACTCCAAACGATGAGTATTCATGATGACTTGGTAACACATGAAGCACTAGAATCAAATTATAGAGAATCAAATAATCAAAAAAGGATAATTGATATATTACCCTTGTATTTAGAGATTAACCAAATCCAAAATGGTTAGTACAAAATCAGACAATCCCCAAAATGGATAATCCTTTTATTGAATGAAATTCTAATCTTAATTTTTTATATTAAACCAACAATACACAAAGTCTAATAATTACCTTTAAATAAAAAAATTTCCTTAAAATAATTCAATATAATCCAAACTAAGATTGAAATTGATAACTCAGAAGAATCATATTACAGAGTCTTCTATGTTAAATTGTATCTCTAAATAACATCGACTACTCTTAAAGGCACATAATTAAAAGTAGTTAACCGAATTACATATTCAATATGACTGGTTAATCATTTCCAAAATATCCCAAATCACTATAAATCAACAATAAAAACATAGATACAAAATCCACCATTACTACTGAAATGAAATCCCATAGTATTCTATTTTCCTTAAGCATATAGAGTTCCGAATATGGCTATCGTCTTCCAAAATAATATTTATCACATAATCACCAAATCATTTTCATACATTAAGGATATCCATTTAATAAAACATAAGATCCCAAATAAACGTATTATTGACCAATAAAACCATTTATCTAATATGAATTTGTCACAATAACCAAGGAAATCATGTATTCCTGTGGTAGGGGATAAATCCCAGTCGCACTTAGGCTATGGGTTCGATTCCCGCAGTTTTATCTGACACGATGGGTTGTCAAACAGTCTGTGTTTTTCACTTTTTTAGAAACTATTTTTTATAACATTACCAAAATGAGATAAATTCCACAAAATAACCATAACATAATTTAACCACAAATGATAGATCATACCTCACATTTTCATCTAAGAAATTAATAACTTGTAATTTCCCCAAATTCAAGGATCATATAAACCCAAATATATATTTATAACAATATCCAAAAAAAGAAAAGATAATTTTTTCTCTAATAGAATTTTCAAATAACAAACTGCTGGTTTACACATAAAAGAGAAAAGTCTTCCAAAGTAATCCTATCAAAAAAGACCACTAATACTTTTAAACATTTTTCCATCCCTTTATTTCCCCAGAGTTTTTTCGTTGACCAAGATGTTATCCTATAGAAAAGGGAATTGACTAGGGTAATGCCCAGGTCCCCTACCATTATGGAAAACGATTATAAATAGATTCGTGGATCATTTTTTTCCTCCATGGTACTCTTCATTTTTCCTCTGTAATTATATACTTTATGTCCTTCTTTCCCAAACATAAATAATTTCTTTGATCTATTGAGATACTTTCCTGGGTGTCTCCTTCCACATTTCCTGGATGATAGAAATCAAGCTTTCTTTTCTCAATGGTCTCCACTGCTACAGATCTTATCATTAACTACTTTTATCTTCTTTTTTTTGTCTGGGAGTTGGTTAATATATATGATGTTGATTATATTTTTGTAAAACTGATTCAGCATGAATATGATATCTTTTACCCCTATCAACATTCCATTTCGTTGATCATTTCCAACACCGTTCCCACCTTTTAAATCATGTTCAATGTTACTATGACTTCCTTGGAATCTATCCATTTACTAAAACCAAAAATCATTGTGTTATTAACAATAGTTATAAAATTATTTAAATAATATCATGAAACATTATTTTCAATTTAAATCACCTTAGGATTAACCAAGGTTATTTATTCTCATCTTATATTAAAATACTTTAAGTCAGTTTGTAATGAAAATGTGAATTATCCTAAGAATATCACCCAAGAGTGTTGTAACCAAGAGTTCAGCATGGCCCGTTGTCGGGAACTAGTTCATGTTAGAGTCTACCTCAAAGTAGTGTTTTTCAGTTTTAGCCTTAGGTACATCTGTTCTAGATCCATCTCTACCTGCTAGTATTAAGATATGTATTTATTGTTTGGAAAACCCACATAATATTTACATTACAAAAAATTTGGGATGTTCTTCTATACTAACCCCAAAGTCAATCATAGGGTAATGTTCTCTAATAAGAGTTTTTCAAAATCAAGTATCCAAGTATTTTACTAAATATCATATGATACCTACTGTAATGCCCCGACCCTAGTTACACAACGTTAGTGCATTATTACATATCATTAGAATGATCACAATAGATAAAGTGCTGGAAGACTGATTAGTTTAGTATCCTTGGAAGTACTAGATACATTGATAAGTTTTACATTACATCATGAAATAAATAAAAACTACATTGTGTTCCCTTTTAAAATACTCATATCCCTTAGCCTATTCTGCAGGTTAATCATGATATACTTCTTCAAATCTAGTGAAAACTAAAACATAGAAAAGGGTGAGATCAGAAGCTTAGTAAGGATAAAAATATAGTGAAAACCTTCATAAATAAGCATAAACATTTAAGGAAATGTATAAGACTAAATCAAATTACTTTTAAAATTAAACTTCATAATAATATGAAAAATATAAATCATATAATTCCATTTACTTATTCACATGGATATTCTACTAGTAAAATAATCACATGTAATATCAATAGCTAATTTCAAAATTATGGAATGCATAATTCCAGACATAATAACCACATAGTCAAGGCCTTGTGTCAAGACTAAAAATAAAATTTTTTCAAGGACTTAATCCAAGAGACTAGTTTGACTCATGAGACATACCAATGAATCAAGGAGCTATATAGAGATCCACCTGTCACTTACTAATTCAATTCATTCCTCATGAGAAAGGTTGAAATATAATCTAAACATCCATATTAGAACTAGCAAACAAAATGTCAATATTTTAACCACAAATGATGAATGGTATTAAAATAGCACATCAATAGTCAAACATAACTAATTAAATACAATATAAAATATTTTATTATAATAAATCAACCTCAATAATGAATAATGAAGGATATTTACAAAGATGAAAATAATTAGTAAAACTATTTGAGAGAAATATCCCCTTTTTCTTGAAAATATTTAATAGTCTCACTAATTATCAAGAAGCTATTAAAAATAGATATTTGAATCAAAGTGTTTCATGCAACATTTAAACTTTAAAAATTAATTTTTATCTTAAAACAATCATGTCCATATAAATAAATCCTTAAAACCATTTTTAAAACATGGACATCAATGAGAAATATTTTGGATAATAAATATTTAAAGCATTTAAAATGATATTTTAGTTAGAGATCCTAACCAAATGAGAGAAGTTTGAATAAATATAATTGTGCTGATAAAAACATTATAATATCAAGAGAATAAAGGGATTTAGGATATAATATGTCAATGTACAGTATACACACCATATAAAAGTGAATTGGTGCATAATAACGATGATGTCTCAATAGAATGTAAATTGAGATGAAATCCCTTATAAAGGCCGTATACTTAGGTTAAGGATAAATCAATGACATATTTATCTATGAAAAATATAAATACACTCAATATGATTGGATAATAAGTGTAAATTAATTATAGTACATTCACACTTATTCTTGTAATAACAACACCAATGACTTGGATGTTAAACTCAATAAATGGAAATTGAGTTAAGATTACTCTTATCATGTTCATATAGATGAATTGAGAATTTATCAATGGAGTGATTATGTTTATCAAAAGTATATCCAAACAAAGGGTAGTGAAAATTACTAAATAAAATAATAGATAGTAATTTGACACATAATCTTGGTGTAAAATAATCAATGATGTTTGCGTAAAAGTCAATGAGTGGAAATCGAAATTAGAAGTTCCTTATCGATTTGGTAACTTACAAAAAATACATCCCATGAAAGAAGGATCTTACAATGAAGATTTAAATACCCATAAATTAAATTATATAACACAAGGAATACAATCCATGTAAGTACATACACCACACAATAAGAAATAGTGGCAATATAGCACGAAACTCATGAGAATAAAAAGGCATATCAAAACACATTACCTTGTACTTTTACTTAGTTGAGGGTACATTAATCTCCTTTATAATTGTTAAATAATTGTTATTAAATTATAAAAACCCATTTATATAAATATGATAACATATACAATCTTTTAATATTTCTTTGTTAAGAATATTTTAGTAGTATCATTGTTTCAGGTGTTAACAGATTCATTTTTCTATATTTGTTTTGTTAAGTAAGTCTTGTTTGATATGGGTAATATGTATTTTATTAATATAAATAATGATATTATTTTCTTAACCCTTATTCTTTATCATAAAATGATATTTATTCATGAATGGTTATGATGGGGAATGAAACTCATCGCGTTCATGGAGACAGTAATCCGTACGTACACACGGGTGACAATACCATTATATTGATAGTGAAATAGTATGTAATTGGATGGTATATCATATTTCCATAATAATTAAAATGTAATATTTATTAATTACCTCAATTATACTTATTATTATGCCCATCCAAATAATTATGTGTTGAATAACAAACTACACCACAACTTGGAGACTGTAAGTTGAATGTACACACATATGGTGACTTTGTCATTCTTAGGATGGATAGAATAATGAATATGGTTCTAACATATTTATAATTACATCACAGTATGTATAAGGTAGTGGAGTTATTATTTTGGGATGGATACAACAAAGAAAGGGGAAGTGGAAAAATAAAAGAACATAGAAAGAGTTGATGAAATAATTACCTCATCTTCAGGTTCTTCCTTTTTATTTGATCAAAATGGATCCTTAGGTTGGATTTATGATCAAATTAAGGCCTATAAGATGAAGTGAGGGTAGTTGGGAGGATATTTGAGAAGGGGTTGGCCGAGACAAATGGATATGGAGGTGTTATTTTGAGAGAAGGGTAAAGACCCTTTTATAAGAGACGTGAGGGTCACATTAAGAAAACCATGGAATATTATTTTATTATACTATCATATTCTGATTATAATGGATAAAAAAGGATTAATTTTGAGGATACGGAGGGGATGGGTTGAAAAAAATCTCAAATAATAGTTTTTAGAAAGATTTAGGTCACCATATAACCTTATCGTTTAGATTTAACTCTTGGTTAAATAGTTAAACATTTACCATGTCTCCTAGTATTTTTATTATATATGTTAAATAAACATACTATAAAATGCCAATAGAATCCCATGTTGTTCATTAATAACATTAATATTATTATATATGTTCTCTGGTCAATCCTCATATTTTTAACACTATTATATCATTTAATAATATAGTATTTCTTTTAAAAACCCAGTTATGTCAATTTTGACATTATTTAGTATTTGGATTTTTTAAAGTCCTACCAATCTAAAATCTTCGAACAAAATAAATTTAATCAACCCATAGATGTAATATTATCCTATAAATATTTTGGAATTCCTCAATAGTCTCATTTACATTTATTTTAATATTTATAATATCAATTATTTTAATCATTCATTAATAAGTTAATTACTACATTGTCATTATGTCATAAATAGATTTAATTAAATAATGTATAAATTTTTAAATAAACTAAAATGATGTAGGAAATATTTCTATATTTATAATTAATATTTAGAGTTGAAATTATCTTATGTATAACCCTATATTAAAATTTTTTTAACAATTAAAATTTGAATTTAACACTGCTTACTCTTCTTTAAATAATATAATAATAAATTTCCTAATCTAATCCTAGTGGATCAAGATTATCATATTTTAATTCTAAGGATAATTTTTGTCTAAATAGACCTATCCAATAGAATTATGCCAAGTGTTAGGGTAATTTTTAAAAAAATTCCTTTAATTACCCTATTTACTTTTAACTGTGGTAAATAAAATTCAAAAGTTTCTATTCACCAAAAATAATTTTTGTAAAGACCCGTAAAATTAAGGATATTTTTTAAAATTTTCTATGGAATTTTACAAGAACGTAGTTTTTGAAGGCACCTGATTCCGAGGACCGGTGTGCCCGAAATCATTTTCCGAAATTTGGATCGGGTACGTTCAGTGAATGAACGAGCGGGTTTTTCTAACTTTTGAACTGGTGCTCGGAATCGAATTCTAAGGGCACCGATGGAATCCTAGTGCCGGTATTTGCTTAGAAACGCCTTTTCCGGAGTTGCGTTTTCTCGGGTGTTGTTTTTAATTTTTGGGGTTAAGTTAAGAAATAAAATAAAGTGGTGCGAAAACTTTATTTTATTTCAGTTAAAGCCACGTAAAGCCACTTAAGCTAAGTTAAGCGGATATGGTGGAACCCTATTTGTGAGGTGGGGCTCGCACGAGCCCCACCATTTCTTTTTCGCTAAGTAACGCACCCCCGAAAACCTCTTTTAAATAATGTCAACCATGCGTTTATTGAGTTAAGAAACGCCTCGTTTATTGGGAAGTTATGTTGTTGCCATTAATTCATCAAATTAATGGTTCGTTTCTTAACTTTGACTTTCAATTGTTGGCATGGGAATATAATAAGACCAGCACTTGTTTTACATGAGGGTGGCTTGTTGAGAGGACTTGGAGAAAACTATAAGTGTTGAAGATCTTCATCCTTCTTCGAGAAGAATGCGAAGAACTCGAAGAATGCCGACCTTTGACGAAGGGCGACGAATAAAACCGAAACCTCAGAGAACGATGACGCAACACCGTGTACCACGACGCTAACGATTCTCCTTCCGCGACGTTCCTTCCCCGTGATAACCTTTGATCAACAATCGATTGAGGTTGGGATTGCGGTTCTTTTAATTCTATGTGAATTATATCCTCAGCATGGGTTTTAATGGTGAAATTAAATCTGTGTGTTTTTAAATCCTCGGAGTTGGACTGTGCAACACCGTATACTGCGACGACAGCAGCACCCCCCCTTCCACGACGCGACGATCTTCTTCTTCCGCGACAGTTAATTCAGTGACGAACTGATGTTCGAGGACAACATTGAGGTAGGGGTTTGATTCATTTAAATCTTTGTGATTTATACCCTCGCCGTTTGATTAAATATTTGTTGTGAGACTTTTTAAACCGCTAACGCGGTGGGTGCAGACCAAAGAACAAGTCCGAACCCACCGCCCATTTCGTTCTTTGTGTGCAGAACGACGGACGATGACAAAACAGGCCTCATGGGTGGTGTGAGGTCCTCGCAGTGAAGGAAAGACCCCGAGAGGGCCTTTGGCGAAGACAACACGATTTTCAGACCACCGAAACTCATCCAGTGGTCCGCGGAGCAGCCCGCTGGCGCGCCTCGCCAGTACGGAGGTAGTGCGTGGTCCTGTGACCGCGTGGGACCGGAGGGGGACAGGACATGGCAGCTGGCCGCGTCCACTGGCAAGGGCGGCCCCACGCGGGGCTGCGGCTCCTTCACGCGGGGGCAGCGCGCCCCCCGCTCCGCTCGGACGTAACCGGCCGAGTCGATCCACTGGCCAACCGGCCAGCGCTTCGGGTCGCACCCAGGCAGGGTCGGGCCAGGCCACGCCAACCGGGCCGGGTCGCGCCCAGCCAGGTCGGTGCCGGACCTAGGTCGGGTCGACCCGGTTTAGGCCGACCCAGGGGGGTTGGGCCGGGTCGGTCCGGGCCTAGACACCCCGTTTTCAGACCCTTTTCTGTCTATTACTCATAACGTGAGCTACGTGCCTCCGATCGATGCACCGTCATTTGCGATGCGATCCTCTGATCGAGACGGTCGTTTCGGTATATTACACTCAAGGTTTCGGAGAACATTGGGTTCTGTCGAGTTGGTTCGTAAACGAAACCAACCGGGCCCTCGGAGCGGAAACACTTATAACTTATGCTTTGGACGTCCGATTGACGTGCCGCTGACTTTGTTGGATTCCACTAAGTGAGGCGGATCTTTTGGCTTACTCTGCCCGAGGATTGGACGTAGGTGGAGTATGTTCAGGTTGGTTTTTCCTTAAAAACCAACCGGGCCCCTGGAACAGAAATGCCAATAACTCTCAGACCGGGCGTCTGGTTGACGCACCGTCGGCGACGTTGAGTTCTGGTTGATGATACAGAACTTTTGGATACATCAACTCTGGACTATGTGTCATTTGATGCATCAGCCTCTCCGATCATGGAGCGGACTCTCCCGAACGAGCTTTCAGTTGGCGGGAACCCTAGAGCAGGCTGCGACTGCGACGACGATGACTATACAAAGATCCTCAGTGGATTCGACGGCGACAAATACAACACTCAGCAATCCTACGTGGATCAGTGCTACAGATCCTGTGTGGGTCCGATCCTGTGTGGGTCAGCGCTCAGCGGTCCTATGTGGGCCAGCGCCTATAGATCCTCTGTGGGTCTGATCCTGTGTGGGTCTATGCGGGGGTTAGTTACCTATCAGTCCTTTGTGGGTAAAATCCTTTGTGGGTAATTGTGGGGTTTAGTACCTATCGATCCTTTGTGGATCCGACAGCTTAGATGAATCATTGGAAATATCTGATCATCTCTATCGTCATAAAAATAAGTATACCTATGTGAGCTGAATCCTGTTTTCTTTCCTATGTGGATTGTGTTGTGCTATCCTGTGTGGATTTATGTTTGCTTTCCTGTGTGGTCTGGGTTGTACTTGGGCTCGGATGATGGAGCCGAACGATAATTGATGACTTTGGTATATGTATGGGCATATACCTAAGTAGTGTCTGATGTTACTACGTGATTGTATCTTTCCTTTGTGGATTATTCATTGTGGATTATGGGAGATCTTCGGGGTTCTCGGGGTCCCTACTGAGTAGCTTATACTCACCCCTGCACGGGCTATGCCCGCACCACATTTGGTTCGTTGGAGACGACGGAAATCGCTGATCGTGGTTGAGGCTTGCGGAGTAGGACGATACCTGGAGGTGGACAACTGGGCGGGACATACTCGGAGCGGTCGGCTGGACCCGTGGAGCATTGGATGCTATCTGTACCCACCCTTCCGGTGGGATTACCAGTGGAAAGCTCGACGTTGCGGCTTTACTTTTTAGTTATTGTTTTTCCTTCCAGTTGTACTTTACTTTCAGTTTGGGTTTGTATACTGGCCCACTTACTTTTCCGCACTTACTATTGTACTCAGTTTTTACATAGTGTTTACTTTTACTGCTTGATTTCTCTGTGGTGTTTGCTTACTTTACATAGGTAATGACTTCCCTTTTTACCGGGATTTACGCCTTGGTGCTAGTCGCCAGCCCCTGGCCTATGGAAGGCAGGCTTGGGGTTTTCACGGAACGGGCCCCGAGGACAGGTCGTGACAAATTGGTATCAGAGGAGTTCGGTTCAACCACAGAACTTGGGACTCTGATCATTTTCTATGTGAAGCAATAGTGTTAAGCGTATTGGGTGTGGTTATTAGTTCAGGGAGTCCAGTGTTGGTGCGGCGACCGACGTATCTGTACACCAGGACCCTGACTTCTGATTTCCAACTTAATGCCCGAAAACATTGATTGCATGTGTGTTTCCAGTTTTCTTTGTGATTACTTTATATCAGCTCACTAGGTATACTGTTTGACCATGGCGTACCTGTTTCTTTTCAAGATGGCCCCACTACGAAAGTCAACTAGGGTTCCGAGAGTTGTGCGCGAAGACAGTCCACCGAGTGACGAGGCCTTGGTACATGGCCCTTTGACAGCTGAGGCACCGGCGGTACCTCTACCCGCCGAGCCACCGATGCTTCTAGCCCCAGCTGCTGACTATGCACATCGCCTTAGTGCACTACATGAGTACCAGCACCAGCGACCGCCAAGGTTTCGCAGGGAGAAGGACCCCCAGGCAGCCGAGGACAGGCTGGAGGCAGTGGTACGAGTTTTCCGGTTAGTGAGGATACTAGCAGACCTCATGGTGATCCTCGCAGCGAGCCTACTGCACGCGGCAGCAGGCAGATAGTGGAGCTTGATGCTCCAGGTGCACGATGAGGCATCTCTTCTCTAGAAAGACTTTGAGAGCCTCTTCTTCTTAGAGTTCATCCCTACCACCCTCCATGCAGTGCGCATCTAGGAGCTACTTCAGGTGCAGCAGGGCAGCCTGACGGTCGCCCAGTACTCGGCGAGACTTACCGATCTCTCACGCTACTCGACAGACATGGTACGAGACCCATTCTTCTGGGCCAGGATCATTGAGCAGGTATTGAGGCATGAGAACAGGGCATCACTGATCTCCCTCAGCATTCCGAATCAGGAAGGAGTACTGGAGCGAGCCCTTTTGATCGAGAGCTTCCTTGCTGAGCCTTCATCAGCAGCGAGACCTACTGCGGGGTGGAACGTGGTAGAGTCTTCTGTAGCAGGCAGCCGATGGATGACTCATGGGTCTAGGCATACTAGACACTCATACAGATGACCTCAGGACACTGGCTCAGTAATGCGGGGCACACAGCGCCGAGCCAGTCTTTCGAGAGGCAGACAGTGCTACACATACGGCGGGCGTGGTCACATGGCTCGTGACTGCCCGACCCACTATGCCGAGGAGCAGTAGACGGTGGAGGGGCCACCCATGAAGAGGCAGAGGGTCGACCATGGTAGTCCACAGGGAGCAGGAGGATGAGGCAGAGTAGCGGGCGAGCAGCAGGTGGTGGGCGACGCTTTGAGGCTCTACCCCCACCACCACCAGGTGGTCCACCGCGGCCACAGGGAGCTGGCGGGTAGAGACAGGAAAAACTCCAGGCAGCGGAGGCCTATGACCACGGTGTGCCCGAGAAGATTCGAGGTACTATCTGTGTCTATTCCACCATTGATGCAGTTCTTATAGACACAGGAACGAGTCATTCTATCATAGCCACTTCCCTTTTTCGGAGGTCAGAGATTCTGACAGAGCCGTTGGCTCGATCCTGATGGCTTGAGACTCCTATGGGAGCAGACTCGACGATTATGCACTGGTTCCGGTAGTGTGAGCTTACTCTAGGAGGTGAGAGTTTCAGCTGGGATCTTCTTGTAGCGGCGTCGAGGCCTTACAACGTCATCTTGGGCATGGATTGGTTATCTATAATCCATTCTCAGATTGACTGTATTAGGCGCAAGGTGTGATGTGTACGCACTGACGGAAGCAGGTTCACCTTCACCGGTGATAATGGAGCCTTCACAGCATAGGATGGACATCCACAGAGGAGAGGACAACCCATCACTCATCAGTTGTCTAGCTTTATCCTAAGATCAGTTGATGTGCGGAGTTCTAATTTTCCTGTAGTGGTGGATCAGTATGCGGACGTTTTCCCCGATGACGTCCCAGGGCTACCTCCTCATAGAGAGGAAGACATTTATATTGATCTATACCCCGGTACAGCCCTGATATCCACTCCATCATATCGGATGGCTCCCGCCGAGCTTCGAGAGCTACAGGTACAGTTGGAGGACTTACAGGGCAAGGGATTCATCTGACCCAGTGTTTCACCCTGGGCTTCCCTGATATTGTTCGCCAAGAAGGAGGATGAGAGCATGCGACTTTGTGTCAACTATCGTCATCTAAACCAGGTGACAGTGAGGAACAAGTATCTGCTACCGAGGATTGATGACCTCTTCAATCAGCTCAAGGGAGCACGATGGTTCTCGAAGATAGAGCTCATGTAATGCTATCATCAGCTCAGAGTTCGGGATGAGGACGTGCAGTAGATGGCCATCAGATGTTGGTATGGCAACTATGAGTTCTTGGTTATGCCCTTTGGCATAACCAATGCTCCGGAAGTATTCATGGGCATCATGAACAGAATCATTCAGCCATACCTTGATCGATTTGTTGTGGTCTTCATCAATGACATTTTGATATAATCGACGACTGAGGAGGAGCACGCCTACCACTTGTGGGTTGTACTAGACACACTCCGAGAGAACCAACTTTATGACAAGCTCTTGAAGTGTCATTTCTGGTAATGTGAGGTCCACTTCTTGGGACACGACATCTCTGAGGCAGGAGTTAAGGTGGATCCTGGGAAGATCGAGGCTATGCTAGCTTGGGATCCACCCAGGAGCATGACAGAGGTGCAGAGTTTCTTGGGACTAGCAGGATACTATCGGAGATTTGTGCCAGACTTCTACAAAGTCGCGGAACCACTCTCAGCTCCTACGAAGAAGGGGAAACCCTTTGTGTGGTCAGACAGATGTCAGCAGAGCTTCCAGGAGCTAAGACAGAGATATACTAGCACCCCTATCTTGAGGCTTCCGAAGGAGGGAGTTGGGTACGTAGTCTACTGTGATGCATCAGGTACCGGACTCAGATGTGTCCTGATGCAGGAGCGGGAAGTTATCGCCTATGGATCATGTCAGTTGAGGCCGCATGAGCAGAACTATGCTACCCATGACCTGGAGTTTGCAGTAGTGGTCTTCGCTCTGAAGACATGGCGACACTACCTGATGGGAGAGCTCTTTACAATATTTTCCGACAATCAGAGTCTCAGGTACATCTTCTCTCAAAAGGACATGAACCTGAGACAGCGGCGATGGCTCGAGTTCCTCCAGGACTATGACTTTGAGACAGTCTATACTCCTGGGAAAGGGAATGTAGTAGTCGATGCCCCCAGCAGGAGGATGTGTATTCAGCTACATGAGGAGGCGACAGAGCAGCTAGCCGCTTTGCAGATATCCTTCGTGGATAGAGATCGAGAAGCCTTCCTTCAATCTCTCACAGTCACCCCTCCACTACTGTAGCAGGTCAGAGAAGCACAATGCGGGGACGCCGACTGTGAGACGTGGTGTGCGCAGATATCCTCAGGACAGGCACCTGATGGTTTCTCCTTTGGAGCAGAGCACGAAATCCTTTTCATAGGACGTACCTTGGTACCAGTTGCATTACGATAGGAGGTGATGAGAGAGTTTCACACTTCTCCTTTGGCGGTACATCCTGGATTGGCGAAGATGTACCAGGATCTCAGACGACAGCACTGGTGGCAGGGCGTGAAGAAGGTTGTGGCAGAGTTCGTTTCTCGATGCCTCACCTACCAGCAGGTGAAGGCAGAGCATTAGGTACCAGCAGGCTTGGTACAACCCTTGGAGGTCCCGAAGTGGATGTGGGACGACATATATATGGACTTTGTGACTGGACTTCCACGCACTTACAGAGGTCACGACTCCATTTGGGTGATTGTCGACCGACTCACCATGTCAGCTCACTTCTTACCCATTAGAGAGCAGAGCTCAGAGGAGGGCTTGGGACGTCTCTATGTTCAAGAGATTGTATGACTTCACGGTGTTCCATCATCTATCGTTTCTGATCGAAATGCTCGCCTTACTTCCCGGCTTTGGAAGGGGTTACAGGAGGAATTCGGGACGTAGCAACGTCTGAGCACCACCTTTCACCCTCAGACGGATGGTCAGATGGAGAGGACCATTCAGACTCTCAAGGACATGCTCCACTCATGTGTCCTCGTCTTTGGTCATAGCTGGGAGGACCACCTACCCTTGGTGGATTTTTCGTACAACAATAGCTACCACTCCACCATTGGGATGGCACCTTACGAGGCGTTGTACGGCCGACCTTGCAGATTTCCTTTGTGCTGGATAGACCCTGGGGAGTCAGCACTTGTGGGACCGGAGATGGTCCAGGCCATGAAAGAGAAGGTCCAAATCATCCAAGAGCGGATGAGGATAGCTCAGAGCCAGCAGAAGTCTTATGCTGACAGGAGGCAGAGGCCACTAGAGTTCAAGGATGGAGACCATGTCTTCTTGCGTGTCTCACCTCAACATGGATTACAGAGATTTGGTCAAGGCGGAAAGTTGTCTCCATGCTTCATCGGACCATTCCAGGTCCTCATGAGGATAAGCGAGGTGGCCTATCGCCTGGCTCTACCACCTTAGTTGCACCGGGTGCACGATGTCTTCCACGTATCTCAGCTGAGGAGATACGTGCACGACCCGACGCATATCATTGACCATGGGGAGCTGGACGTTGATGATGGGGTGACTTTTGCGGAGGTCCCGGTGGAGATCGAGGAACCACAGGAGTGGGTCCTATGTGGATGGTCAATTCCTCTAGTGCGTATCAGATGGTAGCATGGGAACCTCTAGGAGAGCACTTGGGAGCAGGAGGATCAGATGCGTGCTTAGGACCCACATTTGTTTCCCTAGTTTATGATGTATCTTTATGGGTACGTAAAGCCATGTGGTGGGAGTGATGTAAAGACCCGTAAAATTCATGGATTTTTTTTAATTTTCTTGTGAATTTTACAAGAATACAGTTTCTGACGGAACCTGATTCTGAGGCCTGGTGTGCCCAGAATCATTTTCCGAAGTTTGGCTCGTGTACGTTTAGTGAACGAATGAGCGGGTTTTTCTAACATTTGAATAGGTGCTCGGAATCGAATTCCGAGGGAACCGAGGGAATCACAGCACTGGTATTTTCTTAGAAACACCTTTTCCGGAGTTGCGTTTGCTCGGGTGTGGTTTTTAATTTTTGAGGTTAAGTTAAGAAATAAAATAAAGTGGTGCGACAACTTTATTTTATTTCACTTAAAGCCACTTAAAGCCACTTAAGCTATGTTAAGCAGATAGGGTGGAACCCAAAATATCCTACCCACTTGGTAGGATATTTGTGATGTGGGGCCCGCACGAGCCCCACCGTTTCTTTTCCTCTAAGTAACACAACCGCGAAAACCTCTTTTAAATAAAGTCAACCATGTGTTTATTGAGTTAAGAAATGCCTCATTTATTGGGCAGTTAAGTCGTTACCATTAATTCATCGAATTAATGGTTCATTTCATAAAATTGATTTTCAATTTTTGTCATGGGAATAAAATAAGTCCAACACATGTTTTACTTAGGGGTTGCTTGTTGAGTGGACTTGGAGAAAACTCTAAGGCCTGATGATCTTCATCATTCTTCGCGAAGAATGCGAAGAACGTGAAGAACGCGAAAAATGACGACTTTCGACGAAGGGCGATGAAGAACGCTGAACCCTCGGAGATCGATGACGCAATGTCGTGTACCGCTATGCCAACGATTCTCCTTCCGCGACGTTCTTCCACGACGTTCCTTCCCCGTGACAATCTTCGATCAACAACCGATTGAGGTAGGGATTTTGGTTCCTTTAATTCTTTGTGAATTATATCCTCAGCATGGGTTTTAATGGTGCAATTAAATCTGTGTGTTTTTTATATCCTCGATGTTGGACTGCGCAACGCTGTGTACCGCGATGACAGGGGCACCCCCCCCCCCTTCCACGACGCGACGATCCTCTTCTTTCACAATGGTTAATTCCGCGACGAACTCATGTTCTACGACAACGTCGAGGTAGGGGTTTGATTCATTTAAAAATTTGTGATTTATACCCTCGGCGGTTGATTAAATATTTGTTCTGAGACTTTTTAAACCGCTAACGCAGTGGATGTGGACCAACGAACAAGTCCGAACCCACTGCCCTTTTCGTTCTTGATGTGAGGAATGGAGGACAACGACAAAACAAGCCGCACGGGCGATGTGAGGCTCTCGCAGTGAAGGAAGGACCTCGGGAGGGCCTTTGGTGAAGACGACATGATTTTCCGACCACAAGAACTCATCCGGAGGTCCGCGGAGCAGCCCGCCGGCGGCGCCCGGTGCGCCTCCGGAAGGATCCACCGTGGCAGCACGCAATCCCACGACCCCGCGGGACTGGAGGGCGATGGGACGCGGCAGCCGGCCGTGTCCGCTGGCAAGGGCGGCCCCACGCGGTGCCAAGGCTCTTTCACGTGGGGGCAGCGCGCCCCCCGCTCCGCTCAGCCGTAACCGTCCAAGCCGACCCACTGGCCAACCGGCCAGTGCCAGCCGGGTCGCGCCTAGCTGGGTCGAACCCGGACTCAGGTCCGGTCGCCCCGGTTTGTGCTGACCCAGGGGGGGTTGGGCCTGGTCGGCGGGGCCCAGACCCCCCGTTTTCAGACTCTTTTCAGTCTTTCTCTCATAACTTGAGCTACGGGCCTCAGATCGACGCACCGTCAGTTGAGATGCGATTATTGGATCGAGACGGTCGTTTCGGTATAATACACTCAAGGTTTCTGAGAACTTTGGGTTCTGCCGGGTTGGTTCGTACACGAAACCAATCGGGCCCACGGAGCGGAAACGCTTATAACTTAAGCTCCGGACGTCCGATTGACGTGCCACCAACTTTGTTTGATTTCTCTAAATGAGACGGATCTTTTTTCTTACTCCTCCTGAGGTTTGGATGCAGGTGGAGTATGATCGGGTTGGTTTTTCCTTAAAAACCAACCGGGACCCTAGAACGAAAAAGCCCATAACTCTCAGACCGGGCGTCCGATTGACGCGCCATCTACGACGTTGAGTTCCTATTGACGATACAGAACTTTTGGATACATCTACTCGGGACTATGTGTCAGTTGATGTATCAACCTCTTGGCTCGTGGAGCAGACCCTCCCAAACGAGCTTGCTGTGTGCGGGAACCCTAGAGCTGGCTACGACTGTGACGGCGACGACTGTACAGAGATCCTCAGTGGATTCGATGGCGACGACTACAACACTCAGCGATCCTATGTGGATCAGTGCTACAGATCCTGTGTTGGTCCGATCCGGTGTGGGTCAGCGCTCAGCGGTCCTGTGTGGGCTAGCGCCTACAGATCCTGTGTGGGTCAGATCTTGTGTGGGTCTTTGCGGGGCTTAGTTACCTATTGATCCTTTGTGGGTCAGATCTTTTGTGGGTCATTGTGTGGGTTAGTACCTATCGATCCTTTGTGGTTCCGACGGCTTAGATTAATCAGTAGTAACATCTGATCATCTCTGTCATCATACAAAGAAGTATACATGTGTGAGCTGAATCCTGTTTGCTTTCCTATGTGGATTGTGTTGTGCCATCCTCTGTGGATTTACGTTTGCTTTCCTATGTGGTCTGGGTTGTACTTGGGCTCGGATGTTGGAGCCGAATGAGTATTTATGACTTAGGTATATGTATGGGCATATACCTAAGCAGTGTCAGATGTTAATTCATGATTGTATATTTCCTTTGTGGATTATCCAATGTGGATTATGGGAGACCTTCAGGGGTCTTGGGGTCTCTACTTAGTAGATTATACTCACCCCTGCACGGGCTATGCCTGCACCACGTTGTGTTGGTTGCAGACGACGGATAGCGCTGATCGTGGTTCAGGCTTGCGGAGGAGAACGATACCTGGAGGTGGACCACTGGGCGAGACTTACTCGGAGCGGTCGGCTGGACCCGAGGAGCAGTGGAGGCTATCTGTACCCACCCTTCATATGGGATTACCAGTGGAAAACTTGACATTGCGGCTTTACTTTTCAGTTGTTGTTTTCCCTTCCAGTTGTACTTTACTTTCAGTTAGGGTTTGTATACTGGCCCACTTACTTTTCCACACTTACTGTTGTACTCGGTTTTTACATAGTGTTTACTTTTACTTCTTGTTTGCTCTGTGGTGTTTTCTTACTTTACAAAGGCAATGCCTTCCCTTTTTACTGGGATTTATGCCTTGGTGCTACTCGCCAGCCCCTGACCTATGGAAGGCGGGCTTGGGGTAGTAACGACACGGGCCCCGAGGACGGGTCATGACAATTTTTATCTTATTAAACCACATTTTAAGTATAGATGTCAAATGTGTCTCTCAGTTATTCAAAATACATTTTATTGAAGTTCTAAAATTATGTTTTATGAAAATTTTCTAAGTTTCCTAGAAGGTGGGTAAATGACGTTAAAAAATATAATTTTTTTTTTGCAATTCTGAATTTATTATTAAATTAATTCAATAAATTACATTGAAAAAATATAAGTATTATATATCTATTTTGAATTAAAATAAATTTTAAAAAAAATAAATAAATATTTAAGAAAAAATTGGTCTTTAAAAAATAACGAAGTGTTTCTTTTACTATTCATCAAAAATTAATATTTTCAGAAAAATAACAAAACATCACCCTAAGATAATTTTGAATTTATGAATAAAATAATTATGTATATAATACAAATTTCAAATCATGTTAGTTGAATTAATTAAATTAAAAATAATTCCCGTTGTCAAAATAAGAAAGAATGTTTTTTATAAGTAAAAACTATCAAATGATTGATATGTATTTATATCAATTTTAAAAGTGAAATTACTTCCAATGACCAGAATAGGAATAAATGATAAAATTTTTATCTAATTATACTTAAAAACCATTCAAATATATAATATAACACTATAAAGTTTTTGGATTAAAAAAATTGATTTCAATTAAAATTTAGTATCTTTTATTATTCATAAAAATATTAAAGTTATTAGAAAAATACCAGAAAATTATCCAAATAAAATTTTTATGACCCGCTTCTGATGAAAATTTTAATTTCATCAAATTGAATATATAAAAGTGTCAAATATTGGATTTAGAAACATTCTTCCATTAAAAGGCCGAAAAACTACATTTTTTCAAAAATATTTCTTTTATATGAAAAATTAAATTTGTCATTATATTATGTATAAGAAACACAAAAGATGAATGTTAAAATTATATGGGATATATATAATAAATTCAAAATGTGGATATTACTATTCATAACTGCTTTCTAAAGAGCTAATTTGATAGGTCGTGGTGGTCTTGAACTCTGTGTCGCGTAGAATAAAAATGCTATTGTATTATTCAAAGAGAAGCATACCGTGGCGGCTTGGGATGCTACAATTCCTATATTCTGTTTCAGTTTTCATCGAAGTCACCCATATTAAATAGAATTAAGCAGGTGCATAAGTAATATAGTGACTTTTAAAAAAAGGAATAATTGGTTATGGAAGGTAAATGTCCATAATTTAATATTTAAATAGATTGGGTTTTTATATTTGGGTGCATATTATGTGTGCCTTACGATTCCTAGTTGAAGAAAGAGTTAATATGTGAAACTCATAGTTCTCTGTTTTTAGTTTATACAAGTATCCCAAAAATGTACAATGACATTTAATAGTATTATAGGTAGGATGGAATGTAAATAGATAATACTGATTTTACCATGAAATATTTTACATGTCAATATGTTATATGAGAGAGGAAACTATCGAACGGGATAATTCAACATTTTCTAGTACTAGAGTGGAAACAGAAAAATATATCCATAGACATGATGGTGAGACCACCAATTACATTCCCAAGAAACTATGTGATTTGAGTTATTTTTGATCAACTGAATAAATCTTCACATTTCCTTCCTATATGAGATTATATGTATTTAGATCATCCTTCTTCACTGTACCTAAAAGATATTTTCAATTTTTTTGGAGTTAATCTCTACATTTTATCTTATTATGATCCCATATTTACATATATGTTTTAGAAAGGCCATCAGAAGTCATTTATAACTAAATTAAATTTTAGTATATCATTTTATCCTCAATCTGGTGGATAGTCAGAGAAAATTATTATGAAATTGTAGGATGCACTTTGATCTTGTACAATGGATTACGAGGGAAATTGGGGTCAACGTCTTTCTTTAGTTGAGTTTTCTTAAAATAACTGTTTTCATTTCATTAGACATATGGAAACTTTTGAGGAATTATATATGAATTGGTGTAAGACTCCAACATGTTGTGATTTAGATGTGGAAGGGAAGTTGATGAGACCTTAATTATTATAGGAAGTGGCTGAGAAAGTGAAGTTGATCCAACAACATATGAGGACAGGTCACATCTGGATGATAATTTATGCATATAATGGTAGGAAAAACATTTAATTCAAGGTATAAGATCATGTTTTACTTTTAATATCACCTTGAAAAATGTTATGTGTTTTGGTATGAATGAAATGTGAGGTCCACGGTTCATTGGACCATTTGAAATCCAATAGAATATTGGAATAGTTTCCTACCGAGTAGCGTTACCTCTGAGGTTATCTCAGGTGCACAAAGTTTTCCATGATTTGATGTTAAGAAATTATGTGTCAGATTCATTTAATTTTTTAATCCCAATATTTGTTCAGCTGGAAGAGAACATTTCTTATGAAGAAAATTTTACTTAATTTTTTTATCGTAGAGAGAAATAATTATGGATTAAGTTAATTCCCCATGTTATAGTTTTGTGGAGAAACCACATGTTTGAAGAAGTATTATGGGAATATGAAAATGATATTGGGGAATGTCATCCCTATTTATTTAATAAGTAAATAGAAATTTTGAGGTTTCAATTTCTAGACGGGGGTATAATGTGACAATTTGGGTACATATAAAATAATTTGTTTTCATTCTGGAATTATATAGTTTAATTAATTATAAATGTATAATAAAATAATTTGTATTTATATAAATTAAGGAATCTATAATTATAGAATAAAAACTTATCCATGATAGTATAAATAATATTTATGTATCATATATGTGAAAATATTATATTTATATTGTCTGGATTTAGTAAATAAATTATATGAAAATGATAAATTAAATGTAGGTATTTTTGTTACACCTAAATGTTTTTTTATAATTTTACAAAAAATATAGTTGTTAAAAATAAAATGTATTTAATAAAATATATTCATAAATTAATATTTTTTTCTTATGATTATAGGTTATTTTTATGTGTCTTTAATTTTATTCCCAGTGTTACAAAATGAGTTATAATTTTAATGTTGTCATTTTTCAAATAAATAATGATTTTAATTCAAAATTAATTTTCTCATATTTATAAAATTGTTTTCAAAAAATATATATCATTATGAACTCTACATGTTGAAAATTTTTTAGGGTGATTTTTGTGATTTTTCTAAAATAGTATATTTTTTTGTGAATAGTGAAATATGATAATTTATAGTTTAACATATATACATGAATTATTGAGTCATGGATGATATATTGATGATTTAGAAACCATTAGTTCAAAATAAAATTCACTTTTTACTATATTTAGTCACAATAATCCACACTATTCATTTTCTTGAGGAAAAGTAATAGAAAAATGAATGAGATAAAAAAACCCTCTCCCCCAATATAAATACAACCCCTCACCACATCTTGTCTTCACACATAAATGATTTTAGAATATTTAATTTCTCCCCAATTAACTTACAAAGACTCATCCCCACATCCAAGACCTTATGGTCTCAAAAAAATGACAAAACCAAGTGCTGTAAAGAGGTTCTCATGGAGAAGAATTCAAGAGGCAAAAACCTCTTCCATTTTTTTTTCTATTCAGTTTATTTTCTTTTACAATTCCGTCTTCACCTCCCCTCATCAAAGTGAAAAGATAAATACAGTATCATAAATATATATGAATTTTATTATTTTATTTTAATACACGTCATCAATCATATCCTATTCTCTTATTATTCTAGAAAATTAAATCATCATCTGTGATGTGTCGATTTACCATCATCGTGGATAATATGTTTTCAGTTTATTTTACCTCCTTAAAGGCTAGTCATAAAAAAATTATTACCATTAAATTAGATTTTAATAATGATTATATATGTTATATAGTGATCTAGAACAAATATATAAACCAGATGTTAAATAAAATTATACATGTTTGCGATGGTCTTAAAAACTGCCAAAATAAATTAAATCATTTTAATTAATGTTTCATTTAATGAATCATCCTCAAATAATTCTTGAAAATGATATGTGGTATCATTTAAAATTATTTAAACATATTAATATATTTTATTCCGCCTTTTTCAGGTTTTCTTCCATTTTTCTACAAAACCCATAATGAACCAACCCTGGAAACCATCAAATAAATGCATTCAATGAAATAAAAATAACAAACTATTGTCAATAAATGGGTGGATAGATCTTATAATATGATCATATAAGGTATTATAGAAGTTAATATAGTGATCTAATATGTTAATAACATTCATTAAACCATTAAACAATAGTTTGGTACATTTTTTTTGTAAGAAGAACCGGAGGTAAGGGACTTTCATTTAAAAATCCTATTTTCAATTTATATTTTCACAAAAATTAAATGGATTTCTTTTATGATGAAATTATTTTTATAAGATGGTTATGTTCTATTTATTGAGAACTATTTATTATGAAGTGTGTGATGGATATCAGCCTCTAATTCATTAAGAATATTTTTTATGAATGTTGACTATAATGGTTATTCCTAGTGTAAATGAGATGGTTACAACATTAAGTTGTCAAGATGGTTACATTGTATCTTAGCCGTGAGGTTTACTAATAATATGGTAACTATAAAGGTTACAATATTATATAAGTTATACTATATGATACCTTGTGTTTTTATTTATGTTTTCTCTATTTTATGGAAATATCTTATTTTCACAAAGTAAGAATACAATTTATTTTGGGTGAGAAGTATGAATTTGTGAAAATGATTTCATATATTTATAAGTATTCCAAAAAATGGTTATTTTAACTTTTATTCCAATTATTTAATTTTTTTTCTCATCCTAGGATTGTAAAAAAAACTCAAAGTGTTTTAAGGGTGGGTAATAGAAAATAATAAATCCAAGATGAATTTTGTGAATATTTCTCAAGGATGAATTCATGTTTCATTAAAAAAATTGTATTATGAAAAAACATATAATTTTTTTAGTACCAATTTGTATGGTTGAGGGTATATATGTTTGATTTTTGACCTTTTTATCTAAAAATATAATCTAAAATGATCATTGGAAATGTAATAAAGTTAATTCTATGTAATGTTTATATTTGGGTCCTTGTAATAAACCTAGCATCATGTTCATGCATCAAAAATGTGTATAATCATATAATCATCATTGTGATAAAATATATCATCGTTTTCACTTCTATTTCTAATCATCTAATGAGATACATAACATTACCCAATTCATTGGAGTGCTATATAATTTTGGGTGCACCTGTCACATCATACCATTTACATAATCACACATTCCATATAAAAATATATATCAATATTATAAATAAAGTTACCCATGGAATGTAATGGATTTGATTTCTTAAATTCTAAAATATTGAATAGATGATGGGGTTCTAAAATGAGAATAACATACTATTATAAGAATCATCATTCTTGAGTTAAAAAATATTAATCTCAAGATAAGTAAAAGATGTGTTTTTTTAAAAGAGTTATTTTGGGAAATCATTTTTTTTTCATAAAACATGTTTGGAAACATTTATATAATAGAAATGAAAAGGGAAGGATAATTATATTTGAGGAATAATAAAATTACATCCATACTAAAATTTGGCATGAAATTAGAGTAACCTTAATGATGGAAATTGGGTTATAGAATCCCTTTACCTTAGATAAAAATGCTTTATTCACATTAATATCTTGGGTAATAAAATTAGATTTATTAATAAAAAAATAAATAAAATATTATAAAATAATTTTATTTACTATATTTTTTTTCTTTTATGACCATTATGATCAGTTATAGTGTTCAATTTAATTGTTTGAGAGTCTTTGTTTTCTTGGTTTTCATGATTGGTTCACTTCAATACATGTATTAATGAATGTTTAAAATGGTAATAAATATCCAGGATTGAATTTATATTTTATTAATGAAAATTAAAAAGTTTAATTGGTTTTATATAAATATATAAATATTTTTATGATATACTAGTGATTCATTAGATCAAATGTCAATGATAACCATTTAGATTAATTTTGGAGGTTTTCAAACACAACGAACTCATTTGGTTTTATTATTGAATATGATTTATATATTTTAGTTATATGAAATAAAAAAGGATTTAATATATATTTTAAAATAATTTTCAACCATATATAATGGTTTGAGAATTTTCATTAAAGGTGGTAAAATAAAATTAAATCTTTTCTTCCTCAAAGGTGATAAATCAATACCTCACAAACAATGTTTTCAATTTTAAAATAAAATGGAGAGGAGAAGATGTTGGATCGTGGATTAATACATTAACATAATAAAATTATATTATATATATATATATATATATATCATATAATGGAATCAGAATTTCACTTCTATAATGAGAAGTGAGAAGATAATAAAAAATAACTTGGAAATGAATTAAATGAAAACGGAAAGGTATTTTACCTCTTGAACATCTTTTCCATGAGAATGTCTTCAAGGAAATTGGGTTTGTTTATTTTCTAAGACAAAAGGATCCTCGATTTAGGGAATTATATAGCGATATTTATTGTGTAGAAATTTGAAAAAATTCAAGGATTTGAAGGTGTGAGGAGAAGAGGTGGTGAGGTGTTTTATCTATAGGGGAGTATATGGGTGTGTTTTATTAATTTATTCATTAGTTAATTATTATGGATTAGGGATATGAATAGTATTGATTCACATAAATAAATATAGTAACTAGAGAATGATTTTTTCTAGATTATGGTTCTTATATAATCCAATCATCATACATGACTCATAAATTTATGCAATTGTTAAATACCATAAATTTGCATTTTCTCTATTCGCAATAAATTCATTTATTTTTGAAAAATACAAAAAAATCAACATAAATTTTTTTATACAAGCAGAATTCGAAAATAAACACCTTGTTAGGAATTTTTTTAAATATGATAAATTTTATTTTTATTTAAAATCATAATTTTTATTGAAAAATACTGATTTTAATAATATAATCGATTTTACAACACATTGAAATTTTTATGAAAGTTCTCATAAAAATATATTATAATCATAAGAAAAAATATATATTAATTTATCGATACATTTTCTCAAAATAAATTTTAATTTAAATATTTATATAAATTATAAAATTGTAAATAAACCTTAATGTTTTATAAAAATATCAACACTTAATTTACCATTTATAAAACATTTATTTAATTATACTATGATTTGATTATATCATATTTTAAATTATTTTATGAATTATTAGTATTTATAATTTCATTAATGAGATTTCTATTTTATTAGATGAATTACTATTCCTAATAGTCATGTTACTATTCCAAGAGTTAGGTTACTGTTTAATCATGATAGGTTCATTAATTTCCTTGAATATTACTTATTTTATTACTAATTTATGAGAATTATGGTTTTATTTATTTCTCAATGATATGTATGTGTTTTATACAGTATCATATATGTAAGAAGGGAAACTATTCCATGTATAAATGTTTGGATTGTTACAAAAACTCCTCTTTCAAAAATGGCATAACTAAGGAAATGTACCTCTCGAATTAAGAAATCAAAATTTGAAAGATTATCAGAAAGGATATGTTCTCATTGTGTTCATATCATAAAATCTAATTATTTATCATGATCGGATTTAGTCATCGAAAATACATGAATATGATCAACAAACTCCTCCATATAGGTATAAAGATACCTATAAATGATTTGATTCATCAATTCAATAAACACTAATGGTGAGTTTATTAGATCAAATGGAATAACCACATATCTGTAAGAACATATTACCTCCTGAAGTATTTCATCAAAATTTCTTATTTATGAAGTCACCATTGGTGATAAGATAAATATAATCCAATTTTAGAGAACCATTTTTCTCCCATAAACCGATCAAAAAAAATCATAAAATCTTAGAAAAGTATATTGATTCAATATTGAAACATGGTTAATCTTACTATAATCAACATAAAGCCTGATATTTCAATTTTCCTTCTTCAAAAAAGAATTAGTTCTACCCCTAATGACTTGCTCAATCAAATGAAACCATTCATTTCCAACATTTCAAACTAGACATTCATTTCCCCCAATAACATCTATTATATCATATAAAAAGAAGTTAAATTGGAAATGACCCTAGCAGGAGATCAAATATAAATAGAAATTATATTTTGGGTGAAACTATTTGGAAATTTTATGGAAATTCATTCAAAAATTGGTCTGAAATGGGTCAAAATACACTATTCTCAATTCTGTCCACACATTCAAATGTAACTACGGAAAACCCAAAAGATATAGTCCCAACCATTGGTACCAAATGTTTATGTATACTCACATTCACATCTCAATATCCTATAAATAGATGTATAATACCATCCAAATATGTGAAATTGGGTTTCTGAGCATAATAGATGATATGGGCCCTAATTAATGTCCAGAAATCTATCCCCAAAATTAGGCCATAAATATGATTATCTATAACTAAGAAATGACTAACACAATTAGACCCATTGATCGTTATAGAACATTCTAGACACTCAATGTCTTTAGAATACCATTTTCTCAAGGGTATCTGTGGTTTCAAAATAAAATCAATCATCTCAACATGTAACTCCATTTGATAAACCACACAAGAAGAAATGAAAAATTAGGATTCACCCATATCAAAATCATATTGTATAATGGTATAATTTAAACTAATTTATTATTAGACTATTGAACAACTATATTGATCATCCAAAGTCATCAATTGAACACGATAAAGTTGTCATCTCGCTCTTCCAAGATCCTTGCTTCCATGATGATATTTCATAGTTTGTGGAGTTGTGATGTTCCTCCAATCCCCTTATCTTTATATATTCCTAGGATGAGAATTATTCAATTTAGATCATCTTATCGAAGAAAAAGATGTCTAAGAAACAAGATATGGATCACCAACAACATAATTTAGGGAATTATGATAATATCAGTAAATATTTCCAAGCTGGTTACAGTTGTGAGAAGATCCTAGTAGTTATTTACAATCCCACTTCTTATGAAAATTAGTCCCACTTTGGAAGAAAATTGGGTTTTCAATTGTGTGTTGGAGTAAAATTAACCATTCCCATTATATGATTATGATAATGTTCACTACCATAGACGTAGGTGTCCCTATTTTTCATATTTCTAGTCTTTAAGTTCCCAAGTGTTGATAAGCAAAATTACTCCATCAGATTTTCTTGAAATTATCATTTTTACTACCATTTATTTATTAACCATTTCTATATAGTCTATAAAATAATGAACAACTATGTTATAATTAATATATCATAGAAATACAGACTCAAATATGCTTACTTTCAACGAAACATTAGTGGAAACATTCAAATCATTGTGGACTAAGATCATAAACATAGATACACATTTGGTCACCAATCGATTTTCCTAACTCAGTATAAAAAGGTTTAATTTCCCTATTGTCCTATATGTGTGGGGTTATAACTATATGTTGAACATTTCTTCAAATACTTCTCATTATAGTTCTGGGTTTACTTTAGCTTGGATAGCTAAACCCTTTATTATAATCCATGTTCCTCCAATATATGCATTTCCCACATTACCTTTAACTCCACTAATATACCAAAATATAAAACAAAATTATTAGGATGAGCCACACATATTCTTTTTTAAGATAGGATTCTCCTAATAAAAAAGGTGCATTCTATTTTTGAAACTATAATAAATTATCCACTTCCCTCAGTTCATCATTTTGATTTCCATTCCCAATAAACTGAAAATATTATTTGATACACTATACAAATTGTTAGTTCATGATGATTTCTATGGAATCTACTTAGTTATAAATTATATATACATAAAAAAATTACACATAGTTCAATCGATCTCACAACTAAAGGAAAAAATTATTTCCAAATCATTATTAGTAACCAACAATAATCTTTCCTTCCAAAATAACCCATTTGAACCATTTTGAAAAATCCATTGAATAACAGATGAAAAATGTGGTACTAGGGGGAAGTCTCAGTAGAATACATTTTATAAAACACTCATTGTATAAACCCATATAAATGAGATGAAAACACCTCTAGAAGTGTATTAGAAAACATTTATAATGGTCCACCCTAATAAATTGATGTTCAACATAAAAAGGATAGATATATCTTTTTAAGATATACATTTCAAGTTCAAATATTTATATCTCCATGATACCATACCATGTGATAGATGGACCCAAAATGAATAATACCATATTTAATATTTATCCTAATCCCATTGTCTTGAGTGGAGGAAATAATTCCTCGATCCTTAAGTTACATACCCAAGGCACCAAATACTAGAAATAAATTCAAAGGGTTTAAGGGTATAGTTGGGGGATGGATTTCCCTATAAAAAGAAACAACCTGAAAAAATAGAAAAAATATACCTCCACTATATAATTTATAAATAAAAAATAAAAAACTAAATTTAATCCAATAACACGACAATGTAATAGTGAAAAAATAAATGAGAGATAATAACCCAAGAGACAACAGTACTAGAAAAAATCAGGTTACTATTCCATGTACCACTAAAATAAGATCTAATATTAAAAACTATTCTCCATCATAACACATCACGACACATCAATAGAAAAATTTAATACATTTCCCTTACCCACATCACAATGTATGATATCATTAAGTTCTCCAATGTTTCCAAGTAGGGATTGAGAATAAACATAGTTGGATTTCCCCAAAGACTCCCTAACCCATTCCACCAAGACATAACAAGTCAGCACAATTATATATAAATTTTTAAAATAGTAAAAAAATTATATAATTACCCAAGTAAATCTATGTGAGAGAAACCATAACAGTCACATTAACATTTCCCATGTTTAGAAAAATCATTCCCCTATTCACCCATGCACACTCACACTTATTAATATATTCAATACCATTAAAACACTCAATATTTGTGTTTTTGTTAATAGTGGTACACCATGATCATAATTCATCTAACTATGAATAGTGGTTCTTCCTATGTATACAACATCCCCATTTAAAACATGCTACCCAACCAATGAATAATTTTAATGTCAAAACATTTTTATAAATAATTTGTTCTAAAAAAATTTAATTAAACAATATTTTTATGTCCATACCATTTTATATTTTTAAAATAATTATTTTAAATTTAAAAAAATGTGGTTCTCCCATAGTCTTTCCACCATTCTTTAAAAATTACATAACTCACACCAAAATAAGTTCCATAAAAATCACAAAATGATACCGTAGAAAATATAAGAAAATCCATTTAAGAAAACCAACCCTTTTTATTATATACCTTTATAGTGAGAGAGAAGCCATGTACCTGAAGTTCAATTTATTAAAACAATTATTTTATGTCGAATCCATTATTCACACTTATTCCTTCTGTAGATCTGAAAAAACCTAAGATGATATCATAAGAACGTATCCATGCACATGGATCTAGGTGTTCTAATAATTGTTTATGGTTCTGTTCTAGAAAAAATTTGGAGATCTAGATCGAGAATGAATAGTGAGAAAAAAAACAATTATTTCTACAATTTCCAAAGATATTTTGGAAACATGTTTTAGTGGTTTAAGGTCTATAAAAAACAAATATGGGTCCTCTATAATTATATAAGAAATAACAACCATATAAGTGGAGTTAGAACTACATTCCATACTAAAACGAGTTGGGCCCAAAATAAATTCTGGTGTAAATTTGGAAACAACAATTTAATTCTATCAAGGGGTCTCTTATGAATAAAAATCCTGATTCCATATATTATTTTCATAGATAATACAATTTTAGAGAATATGTCATTCATGTGGGGTAAAAATATCTTTTGAAGACATTTTACATCTTTCTTATAGAATAATAAACAACTTATTTATGTCATAAATCTTTTCTATGACACAAATATTTTATACTCTATGATCTATTAGATGGGTTCCATTTTATTCCTCCCTTAAAACATCTAAACACATCTAAATTATAATCGAACTACTCCATGAATAAAAGCTCAAAAAGTAGACGTACCACAAGCCAAGGGTGAAACAACTTACACTAGTTAAGAATGTGTATAATTGACTACTATATCAAGTAGAAAACCTTGTAAATCGTATCACATATGAATCATAGATATTTGAGTGAAAAAAATCTTCAAAATCCACAAAATGTATTATCTCTATTTTATTACTCTGGTATCCCATTGATTATAGTTTTTTGGCTATGAGTAACCCAATGTATATGCATCCATAAAATATATTATCTCAATTTTATTATTCTAGTATCACAATAGTTAGGGTTTACTGACTAAGTGTAACCAAAAGTATATGCAAGAAGGAAGGAACATAATAGTTAGGATCAAATCATTACTAACTTTTCGTACAAAAGATAATCTAGGGAACCCTACTATACCCAGAAATTTCATTATTGAATTATAGAGGACCTGAAAAGTGTTTTCTTTGAGAGGAAATAGATACTGAGTATTTTTAATGAGGATTTAATCTCACTACATTATATAAATTATTACCTTTACATATATTAATTATACTAATGATTTAGTTCTGAATCCATATTCATTTTTCCAAAACAAAATGTTCAACCACATTGATGTGTAACACTCTACACGAGTCATAGATTATATTACTAAATTGAATTTTAAAAAATAATACTCTTATATGTCCAAATATATATCATTTGTGAGGAGCATGTAACCCTTTCATATAAATGTTTAGAGTCATTTGAAATAAAAAATCCCTACAAGAGTATTCATGGAGTGACCTTCAGCCACCCCCCATTTTTTTATACAAGTCATAAATCTTGACGCCAGTGAGAAGTCCAACCGAAAGTACCTATACCCAAGAATCATTAATAAAGAAATATTTCAATTCTAATATAATAATGAGACCTAATATATATAAACTATAATTAAATTCTTAATTTATGCTCATTAAATATTATAAGACTAATTCATGGTAGTGTGGAACCAAATCAATTAAGTTACATAGTATGTAACTCTTAATATGCATTTATGATAATTTAACAAACCAATTTAAACACATTTAAAATAAATCACCCTTCACAATTCATAATATAACCATAATATTCATAAATAATAATGTGTGGAATAAAACTAAATAAATGAAAAATCCATAAATAAAGACATACAATAAACAATTTATGAATAGATTATTAATAAATATTAGAAACATTATAATTTAATATTCAAAAAACCTGAAATATTCAATTTTTACCAATATAAACGTTTTTTATTATCATTTCATTTCTTTTAATATAAAAAACATCATATTTTATAATTTGTTTGTCATTTATTAACACTTTTATTATCATGTAATAAATATTACATAAATTATGTAACTATTTACATAAATCACACATTCTTTAATAGGGTTAATAATATAACGATTTATATTTAAATTTATTATCTAATTATGAATGAATATACACACTATTATTATTCACTTTATTTTAACCAAATAAATGAACATTAATAAGTTGATATTTATTTATTAAATTTTTCCATTACACAAAATAAATAAGTATTACAATTTTAAATTGATTAATTTATAAACAGTTTATAATTAAAATAAATATCCCAAAATAAAAATTTATATAATATAAATATATCTATAAATTATGTAATTCAATTCAAATTATAAATTTTGGGAAACTAAATTTTCCCATGTAAATAATATTTTACAATATACATAATATTTTAAATTGTATATGGCCTCATTATTTATCTTATTTAAAAATAGGTAATTATCGACTATGATATTATCATTGATGCATGATTTATCATATTGGATCATTATTGTCGATTTTGTTATTATTATATAATACCCTTTCTTTCACTACATGAAATAGTAGAAAATTACAATATTATACGCTATGAGTATGGATATCATAAAATATGATAAAATAAAACCAAAGGATTTATAATAGATCATATTTTATGATTTCATAATATTATATGGGAACATGAGCCTCAAACGAGTTGGTGAGGACCCCTTAACTGCATCTGCGGGACCCAGCATCAAAACCTAGCGGAGGAACAATTCTGGGTTACTATAGCTGGTACTGTAGTAGGCACTATAGTAGGTACTATAGCAGCCAGAAGTATTCACCTAGGGCCACCAGTTTGGGGTTGGAGTCCTTAAGGCCTTCGGGCCACCCATGCCTCCAGGTCAGTATGGTTTTCGGGGCACCATTAAGGCCTATGAGCCATCTCATGGGCTTCAAGAAACTTGATCAATGTGGTTTCCCGAAACAGAATCCCTAAAAAAGGAGAATCCCCAGAGGAGGATTCAAATAAAGTGCACTCACTAGAGTAGAACCAAATGGAATTAGAAGAATGATAGGTTATGGCTACACCATCGGGACCAGACTGTGCTTGTACGGGAAGCCCAGCCCGATGACCACACAAACGTGGAGAGCTACCATCATGATGAAGATGATGGGGAGGGGCAATTACTTGTATTTATTGTCTCGATGGATTATCTAAGACCTTCGAGTCACGTAATCTCTTAAGCCAATGGGATAGGTAATATCTGAGCCTATATTCCTTGTAAGGGTTCCCCCTTATCCCTTGAATGGGTGGTTATCAAAAAATAAATAAAAATGAAGGCCTTCAGGCCATTCGGGTGGAGTGGTCCAATTATATATTATGACATCCTATGTCGTAAATAAAGTTGCAGTTCAACACCAATATCATTTTTATGATATATCATATTTCATGGGAAATGGTAGATTAAATCTTATGTCATTTTGAACTAAATGTTATTCTAAATCTAATTATTTATTCATTTTCATCATTATTTTCAGAATCATAATGAAAAATAAATCTCTAATACCGTTGATGGGTTTTTAAAGGTTGAATAACACTTATTCAGTGTAGCGATAGACAAATGAAACCTAAAAACAAATATCAAAATGATTCATAAAATTGAAACCATGTATATATAAATAAATAATGTGTATCTTTCACAAACGATGTCCAAGCATCATTCTACAATCACTGTGGTAGATAAACATCACTAAGAAACTACCATATGGCTATTCACTTTGAGGTGCATCCACGAATTGACTTAATCACGTGATGTTCGGGTATAAAAATAATTATAACCATGATACGCAAGTATCTGTTTTGAAAAGGCAAAGAGAAAGAGATTTTAAGGGAAAATTAGTAGGATGAGTACACTACAAGAAAAATTGAATTTAGTGGTGGTTTTTAAAATTTCCCCTAAATGTTCCGTTTTATTTTTTTAGCTGTGATATTAAAAAAGCCTACATCATAGCAGTTTATTATAAAATCATCCATAATTATGTTTTTTTATTTATGAAATACTAATTATGGGTTTTTAAAAACAATTGTGATGTTAATAATAATTTCCCATTTGTAATAATTAATTAAAACTGTAAATAATTATTATTTTTAAATAGTCTTTATTAATTATTTATAGTTATTTATTATATATTATTTTAATAAATATATAATTATTAATTATTTATAATCATTAGTTATTAATTTTTTTTAAAAACAAATTATTTATTAATTATAAAATGTTTAATATTATTAATGATTAATTAATTATATATTATAACTATCAGTTTTTAACTAATTCTCCATTCTCCATTATTAATTTTTAATTAATAATTATTATTAATTAATCTGTAATTATAAATTATAAATTATTTATATTCATTAATATTGTCATATTTAAAATTTTAATGAAATGTTAATTATTAATTTGTTATTAATATGTGATTATTATTTATTATTTATTGATTTTTATTTAGGAATTAATATTTATTAAAAATTTATTGTTTATTAATCATAATTTAAATAAAATATTGATTATATAAATTATAATTTAATATTTTTTAATTAATATCTAATATTTTATTTTTTTTATTTATTTATTTATTATGAATTATGTATTAGTAATTATTTATGATTATTAGTACTTTGTTTTTAGAAACTAAATTAATCATTTACTTTATATTAATTAAATATTTCTAATTGATAATTAATAGTAGTTAGTTGTTAATTGTTAACTTTTTTTTATTAATTGTTAATTATTATTTATTAGTTATTAAAATTTAATTATTAATTATAAATTGTTAATTATTAATTATTAAAATATCAATATTAATTATTATTTATCTGTTAATAATTATCAACTATCATTTTTTATTAATAATCAATAAATAAATTTAATTATTAGTTTTATGTAATGTATAATTTTAGTTAATTTTCCATTATTAAATATCAATGATTAATTTTCTATTGTTAATTTGTTCAGAAATTTAATTAAAATTTATTGTTTATTAATGTATTTTTTTAATTAACCAATAAATCATTTATTAAATTTTTCATTTGTTAGTAAATATTTGTAATTATTTATTATTAACAATTATTTATTTAAGGTCTTTTGGGTTAAAAGAAAAAAAACAACATGCATACATTTTGTCTAGAAAGGATATATTTCACCCCCTTTCAAGGGTTGATCAAATTTATAGATACGTTATTAAAATTTTAATATCCATAGACCCACCATTTGATGGCTCGAAGACCCCTTCATCTTGAGCAACTATAGATAATGAATTTTATTTTTCAATTCGGTTAAATTACATTTGTTGACATATTATTGTATTTAAATTCTTTTGGTGGTGTGGTTAGTACATAGTCGGTTAAGTGAAAATGTGTGAGAGAAGTACAATGATAGGTTGTCTCTATAGTATTTTTTGTGTAATGTAAATAACATTGAATCAAATATACTATATTACATTTATTAACATATTAATACATGTAACTTCATTATGTGGAGTTATTAGTACATAGATAATTGAGTAAAAATGGGTGGGGTGGTATACAAATAGATGACCTTCAGTTTCCTATGACCCTATATACCTCTACCTATACTTAAATTTTTTTTAGTAAAATTAAATAAAAAATCATTAGTGTAAAATAAATAAATATATATTTTAAATAAAGAAAATTTTAGAAATTTTAAAAAATTTATTTTAACAACAATTAGTTATTTTTTAAATTTTTTAAGAATAATTATTTCATTTAAAATACATCTGTAAATGAATGGTAATGATTTTAAAATTATCATGGAATGTTTCACAACCCAGATATTCACATTGTTTTTTAGAAAGTATCCCAAATCACTTTGAGGCTATTTAAACTGCCACTAAATGCCAAAAAAACTCACTACTAAATAGAATTTTAGTTATGGGGATGACATCTCAAACCAATATTATCTCAATGGGTATGACCTACGAATATAGGCATTGAGACACACCCAATCCTTTTGGATAAAGTACTCGAACACTCTATAATGCTTGAGTGATTTTATCCACTTAAAGAAATTGTAATCATTCAACAATGGACAAAATATATAAGTGTCTTTGATATGTCTAGTGTTTCATATAAATAATTATAACCATATATATAAGATTCCCAAACATTCAAACTTTACATTCGTATTACAATATTAATAATAGAGTGTCTGCATTTTGATCAATCTAACTACACTGTCAACACTATCAGATGAAATACACTAGGGAAAAATATCTATTATGTCAGTGTTTTTATGATGATTTTTAAATAACCACCATTAAATGATTTTTGAAACTGTTTATTTAAATAATTAAAATAAAAAATAATACTTTTGGGTTTTTCATTTTTTATATGATGACCAACATGAAAAGATGTTTTCCCATCCATTATTGTTAAACCAATTTGAAAAGATAGTTTTTCATGTTAGTTATCTTAAAACTGATGTAAAAATAATGTTTTAACATCAGTTTTAAAATTACCAACATTAAACATTAATTTTTCTTTTTTTTATTCTAAAATTTTCATGAAACATAAAATTTAATATTTCACCAATGGGTAATTACATTTTTTTAGTGTGTCTTCCATATATTCAATTTCCACCTAAAAGTTATGATACTACCTTTTATTTTATAGTGTGATTTAAATATTTTCATGCCCCACAAGTATTCATTTCAAAATCAAGTCTTTCGAACATCAAAATTCCACTGACTCAAATTTTTGATCTTCATCAATGTCCCGCTAAATTTTCATTTGATGATCATGTCATGGTATTTATAAATATTTTTCCATGATATAATTTTTTTATGATTATGTTTCTGAATTAAAATACCTATTAATGATTCCATTTTTCATATAATGAATAATTCATGCTCAGATCACGTTAAAACTGCAAAGCGTACATTGGATTCTAAAATTCAATCTATGATGTAGTTTTTGTTTCCTCATTATATCTTCTCTCAAATGAAAAGTGTATCAACAATGATTTTGACATGATTGAAATTTAGTGAAAGATTTGTATTTGTTTATCATCATTTCATCGGGTTTCTTGGATATTTTGTTGATTATCAATCATTAATGTTACTCAGAAAGAGTAATCACCATTTTAACAAATATTTTAAGATTATTATCAATAATTCATTGAATTATACTTATTGTTTTCAACTCTAATATTTTAAAATATCTATTTTATTATGTTGAATAATATTTTTTATTTTTTATTCTTGAAAACAACTATGTAATTTTTTTGAATATCAAATAATATTTGTTTGGAAAACATATATTTCAAGATGGTTTTAACAAAACAATCTTTAGGGATGGTTTTTATAAGATGTTTTTTTTGAATAATGATGTAAAATATAGGTTTTTGTGGTCGAATTTTAAAAAACTAACATGAAAACAATTAAAAATACAATTTGATGGTATGTTTTAATAACCAAAATTAGAAAAAATATTTACAAAATCACTCTTAATGATGCTTCCTCAATAAATGATGTTAAATATATAAAAACAAATTTAAGGGACCATCTTTTTTATTAGTGATAAACCAAATTTATATTAATATTAGCTTGGAAGTAGCATGATATATGCATATAATAGCTTTATGATATTTCCTTAGAAAAGAATATGATATTAATTTTTCCCCATATGTCATACCATGTGACAGATAAGTATCTTATAAATGATATGGTGAAAATATCATATGATTAATATTGGATTAAGAAATATCCCTATCATATATATCATAAAATTTACATCTATAATTATATTTATTTCATACATAATAAACAATATTATATTTACATTATTCCCCTCGGGTTTTTGCCTAGTTGTTATGATGAGGGTCTTAGGGAGGACTTTGGATCGAGTCTCCCTATTAATTTTATTGAAGTTAATATATTTTCCTTTTATTTTTCCTCCTCGTAGAATGGATGTAAATATATAATTATATTTACGTTAAGATTAATATATATATAAAAAATATTTATTAATATAATAAAACTATTATGTTTATTATTATTGTGTGTATTATAGTAAAAAATAATAATCATTCTCACCGTAAATTATATATACAAATATATTTATATATATATATATAATTTTATTGTAGGTAGAGTGGATTTCAAACAACCACACACACATAGACACCCTAGTTGGGTAAGTTTCATCCCTCCAAATAGGGAATGTCAAGATCCCATTGAATCCATTTTATGAAAATATGTTGCATGATGATCTAGAGGCACATATGAATTTATTTAAAAATTGGGTGGCCTAAAGACCGAAAACATTATGACCCCTTATAAAGTAAGCCAATAGCCTATCATTCCACTGGTTATTAGCCGCACCGCTCTCATGCTTGAGTCATTTTATTTATTAAAATTATATTAATTAAAATTGTATTTAATACACTAATAATCATTTATGATATATATACATGTGTTTGTGGGATATAATAAATGTGAATATAAATATTTTTATTATTTAAATACGAAATATAATTAAATATTTAATATTTGTGAAATCCATACTATATAAATTTCAAATGTAATAACATGAAAAATATAATCATATATAATATATAGTTACATTTATAATAAATACAATCATATATGTAATAAATACAATTATACATTTATTTATTATAAATATTATTTTATTTATTCTACTAATTATATGATAAGATTGATTATATTTCTATAGAATTACAGTTATTGTGATACTAGTATATTTACTATAATTAAATTTTCAAGTATTTTAATTTATGATTTAAATAAAAAATATATCAATAATTATAATATCAGTGATATATATTTTTATATAATATTAACTATCAATGAAATTATATTTATTATAAATTTAATTATATAAAAAATATAAATATATTTTTAATAAAATTAAATTTATAATATTTTATGTATAATAAATATAAATATAAATATTGAAATATATAGTTACATAAAATTATTTATAAATTATTAACATGTTAATAATATTATTTTTATAAATAATTTTTGATTAAATAAAAAACATAGATATATAAGTAATAAATATAATTTTATACATATTATTTTTGCTAAATGGAGTTTATTTAGTTTCTCATTTCAATTTAGTCCAATGTTTTTGACATTAAAATAAGATATAAATAAAAAATAAATTTGGAATTACATCTCACATATGATAGATTTTGTATTAATTAATTGTGATAAATATGGGTGAGAAAATTTCAGTTTCAGTTATAAAGAAGTATAAAATCAATAACCGTTTGATTTTTCGATCATCGTTTTAAAGACAAAATATGATAATTATTTTTGTTATTTTTTCAGTTTTAGTTATTTAATTCATCTAAACATTTAGTTATTTTTATTTCATTTTTAGTTAATCATTATGTTTTTAACCACTATGTAAAAACAAATTCTCACCCACAAAAGGTTATGTAAAATCTCAAAATCATCAACAAATTCATTAATTTTATAATGTATTAAATTATTTAAAATATATATATAAATAAACATTTTTTGTATTTTTATGGTTATAATTGATGTCACTGGTCATTTAAAATAATAAAACATTGAAATAAAATACAATTTCTTTTTTGATTTTCTGTTAATTTAATTAATAACAAAGAGAAATCAATTTTTTTTGATATTATCCAAATGAAATATTTTCTAACCAAATAACATATTAGTATAACCATATTGTTATTTTTTATTTGGATTTTAGTTAACCTTGATTCAGTTCTTTGTGAATCCCCTATCAAAATATATTGTTAAGGTTTTATTTATTTCATTGATTGAATCCAATATTAAAATTAATCTACTTTGTCCAATACTAAATCACAATCAGTTGGTTCATAATAATAATACTATATTATTATATAATTATTTTCTAAAGAAACCCATCTTAATAATTTATCCCAAAAGATTGCTCAAAAAACCAAAAAAATGATCAAAATTTTACTCATCAATTGGAACCCAATATTGAAAACAGTGATCCCTTTTTTAAAATCAAATTACATTAGAAAAAAATTAAAATTCAATAATTCATTGTGTCGATAAATTAAGAATATTTTTTAATTTAAATAATATTAAAAGGATATTCATTCAATCTAATTGGTTTTTAAATATAGATTTAACATTGTCATAATTAGTAAATGAAAAGTGAAAATATCATCCAACTTTATTCTAAGAGGTGTACTGTGGGTTTGGATGACAATGGTTGGGGTTCCATGTTATTTTAGGGTACCCGAACACTATTCCATTTAAATTATAAATTCTCGAACACATTTAACCTTGATCATTTATTACTCTAACCTTAGTTTAATTAATTAAATACTACGTATTTAATACTAAAATCTGATTATTTTATTTCATATTTTACATCAAATTTATTTTATTTAAAAATATGCATCGATGCATGGGAAGAATGATGACCTGTATGTTATATGAGGGGGAAATACCGTATTAGGGACGAGGTGAAGAAAAATTTGTTTAAATGGCATTTTTTTAATTTTAGGAGTTTAGATTTTATATATATGAAAATGGGTTTGTTGATCACCAAATAAATTTGTGATTTGACAAACAATCCATAATTCCAATTCCTTTAGTGCTTTAGTTTTTTTCCAAAATCCTTACCCCCCGAACCCCCATATATATATATATATAATTATAATAAATAAAATTTAAATAAATATAATTACTAAAATAAATATAATAAATTTCTAATTATATTTATTATATTTATAATTGGTATATAATTATAATAAATATATAATAATAATAAATATAATTATTATAATTATCATAATTCTATTATTCTATTATTATATTATTATAATATTTATATAATTACAATAAAAAATAAAAATAAAAATAATAATTATATAATTATAATATATATATTATAATAAATATAATAAATATATATAATAAATACATAATCACAATTTTTTTGATTCATTTATATATAAATATATTTAAAGTATATATAGTTATAAATATAAATTTAAAAATAAATAAATCTAAAGGATTTTGATTATGTATATAAAAATATAATTTTAAATAAATATTTTTGAATATAAATTTATTTATAAAAATATATATTTACAATTATAAATATATATAATATTTAATATATACATACATAAATATATATATATACATAAAAAAATATATATATTTATAAAAATAAATTTTTTTATATTAATATATTTAAATAATAAATATATTTCTAATTATATAATTAAAAACCAATCTTTATAATTAAATATTAATAATAATAAAAATGTAAATATATTTATAAATATATAATTATTAATACATGGTTACATATATATTTAAAATGTGGTTATAAATAACGAAATATCTAATAATAATAAATATATAATTATAAATATTTATAATAAATATATAATTTTATTTTTTCATAATGAATATATAATGATAATTATATTTACAAATTTAGTTATAATTAAATAACTGTAAATATACATTTATATAGTAATAAGTTTTTATTTATAAATAAATTTAATACTACTTATAAACTTGTAATAAATATATTTATTATAATTAATTTTTTTGATATGTTTAAAAATTAAAATATATGTATAAGTATTTTAAATTTGTTTTTAAATAAATACATATTTAATGTGTAATATATTTAATATAATTATAATAATTTTTATAATTATATATTTAAAATTTATAATATGTTTATAAATATTTTAAATATATTTATAAATAAATAAATATTTATAAATACATATTAATAATTATAGATTATAAATATTTATTTATAAACATATCTATATTTTTATAATTATAAATATTTACTAATAAATATATAATTTTAAATATAATTATATTTATATAATTATAAATATTTCTTTATATAGAATCATGTATGATTATATAATAATAAATATATTAAGTATATATATAATTATTAATCTACATTTATTAGTTAGGGTAAAAAATTTCATTTAGATTGTATTTGTAATTTATAATTTATACACTTATAAAGTCACATATATGAAACATAATAATGTTACAATTATGACACTTTGAATTTCATTTTATTCTTCTAAAACAATAGTTAATTGTAATAGTAAATGGGTTTTTAATATATATAACATGGTATCTGAATAAATTAATGTCGATGCCCCATGGTACCACAATGTTGCGTTTAAACCTCAGACGCACTATGCATCTGACGTCTGTGTCCCTCTAGTGTCATAGCTATGCGATCCTACTCTTCAAGTTCTTCTGGTTTCTCATCATAGTGTTGTGGAGAGGACGAGCCGACATCATGTGTGGAGGATGACCCAAAATCATATGTGGAACCATATGGCCCTAGAGCTCTTAAAAATGGAAGAAATGAGACATTAAAGAAGTCCTCGTTTATAGGAGAGGGCACCCCCACAGGTTATGTTACCACACCCAACATGTACTATAAAGAAGTCTTTGGAGACAACATTTGTGGCATATAAGAATCTCATAGTTATGGAATATCATCATTCAACTGGGTAGGATCATCTCTCTATGGTGTGAAAACATCTACATGATCTTCTCTCAGATTACTATATCATCGCCTTTTCTCTTCATAATGTACATGTCTCTATCTTCTAACATGAGGTGGAGATGGTGGTGCCTCATCCTTTTCAAGCCTAACATGGACATCATCTTCCCCTTGAGTTTTAGCTGGAGGATATGTATCTGGATACACCGATGGATCCTTGTAATAGAAACATTCTTGTATGAACTAAAGAGGATCATTGAGTGCCAACACATCTCGGTGAAATACATCCCACCTAATATATGCCTCCTCCTTAGGATGTGTGATCTGTGAAAGGTAAGAAATGATATCAGACTAAAATTTAAATAATATTAAAATTAACACCAAAAGCGAGTTAAAAAATATAATAAATCATAGTAAACATACCAATGGTTGAATGTCAATCCCCTTACATGAATTGTTCATGGTGGTGTGTTGTCCATACTAGTCTGCATAATCCCCCCTAGTTAGCTGACAAATAATTTGCTATGGGACATGTGTATGGAAAGATATCATATTGGGAACACGTGTCCTGAAGTTCGATATAAGTTTCATGCAAACTACCGCCAGTCTATTTTATGTCTACCTATAAGCACAATTTCTTGTAATGCATCATTATGTCGTGGTTCCATGGGGATATTTTGTATATTTCCAAACTGGCACTTGACCCAGTCTGGTTGTTTCCACTCATTGATGCGAAAGTGGAAGTGTGGCACCACTACAATAGGATCTCCAATTATAGTTGGGCAGTATGGTGGAAGTGATGCGTAGTCAATACCTGTATACAGAGTACATGAAACCTGAAATGTAAGAACAAGTAATAATTCATATAGTATCATGAACATGTTACTAAAATTACATTTAAATAACTTAAATAGGTAATAAATGTTTTTTCTACAAAGCTAATAATGTTGAACTAACATCAGATGGAACTATGACGTTAAATGTCTGTTGAAAAATGTGCACACTATTTCTCTGAGTAAATGCATACTTTTGAGACTGAATCCACCTAGATAAAAAAGTGTAATATATGTTATGATTACAAAAAACAATAACAATAGTCGTAAATAATTTGAAGTAATAATGTAAACAAACCAGCATCCCCGATGATAGTACCAAAATCGATTTAAAGCATGCTTTTGCGATGACTCGAGGAGAAATGTGTGGAAAATTCTCCTAGTCCCACATTCATAAAAAAACCATACAACCTTAAATATTATGTGCATTAGTGTGGAAACGGTTATAGAGACATCTGTACAAATGTGACAATATAGTGGACGCCCAACTGTGTGTAACCATCTGATCAAAATATTCAATTTATGAGAGGTAAATCATGTGCACCAATGTGGTGGAGTAGTTGACACGCAACATGCCTCTGATCAATTGAAAAATATATGCATGTGTGTTCTAAATAAGAATATCCTCAACTAAATCATCATGAATAATGGAAAAATTCTCATCAATCCACTCCATGCGAAAGGACGAACCCTGGGTGACACTTCATATACCGACGATGTCAATTTCAAGTAGACATTGTCTGACTACAGACCAGTTTCCACTAGTGGAACTCATAATATCCTATCCATGGATGTGTAAACCATGAATGTATGAGACACCCCCTAATGTAATTGTTATCTCCACATCTAGGAGATGAATTGTATGTATCTCAGGCCACCATCTCTCATCCAAATGAAATAATAAAATGGTGATCAATGGTCTTGAAGTCACACATAATGACTTCATAAAATAAAAATCATTTGAAATATGGAAAAATTGCTACCTGAGGTGAATCATGGTGAAAAAAATGTTCTCTATGAACAAAAAAATACTAAAAGGTCATCACATCAACACATCATGTGACAAGTGCTTCTCATGGATAGATATCATAGGCTTCTCCATCTAAATATATGAAAAGTAAAACATTAATTTCATGTAAAATATGATACTTATCATGTATGGTATTTTATTTACCTTGTAATTTATAGAATAATCATAAACACATTGGCTCAGTCATTGCCTCTCGTGTGTGGGTGAGGATGTTTGGAATTTAATTGTTTTCATTTTGTAGTTGTTGTAAGTAGAAATTTAATTATAAGAAGTCTAATGAAATTATCCTTTAATATTTAAAATGGTATTTTCTTTTTTGAATGTGAACCTCTTAATATTTATCCTTTCATGAATCATTTTCCTTCATTCTAAAATGCTTGTTTGGAGATGTCAATTTTTTTGGAAATCTCTATGTGTGCCTCATCTGTGGGTTCGTTTATATTTTGTATTTTGAAATTTTTTTCCGCTATTTCAACTAATGTAGTAAGTAAGAATAATATTGATGTAAATTTGGATTTGTTGTCAATTAAGACAAACATGGATTGGTTTTACATCACTCACAAACTAAAAAACAAAACTATGTTCTCTTTGTGAACTATACTACTTTCAGTTAACTACATCTTATCATAGCATGTGATCTAAAATTTCTTCCATGTGTCCTCGGGATGCTCTCCTCACACACATTCTTCCCACCATATATATCATATAACCATTCACCATTCACTTTTACTTCTCTTCCTGCACCCATTTACTACATGCACACAACTACATGCATCATGCATCTTTATAGGTAGTAAATGGGAGAAAGAAAAGAATGAAAATCTAATTCTTAATGGTGATACGATAGAGATGTTGGAGAGCATGTGTAGGATGAGAGAGTCATGATGGAATCATACAAGATGTTCATATCACATTCTATGCTAACAGGTAGTTATGAAACATTAGTGATGTGCACAAAGAATCCTTTGTTTTATTATTATCTTATATCTATTCCAAAGAAACCCCTTGTAAGTATGTAAATGTAATCTTGATATTTTCAGAGTAAAACCATTGTGCATAGAATTAATGTATTATTTCCGATTTAATTTTAATTATTTTTAGTATTGATTATAATAATTGTTTTCTTCTATAGGAAGATTCTATTTTTCAAGTTGATGTGGTTTATTTGATGCTACACATGCAGTGTTGGTAGTTAAACAAATAATGTCAATGGAGATAATGATAAAAATTGTTACATGTACAATATTTTATTATAACTAATAAAGTACATGATTCCTTTTAAGAATTAAATGATTTCCCTATGTGTATATGGAAACATGTCATTGTATGAACTTCCTAGAATCATATGCTACAACTTCATCTAGTTGTTCATTAACTGGGCTAATCTATCTCAATTAGAATTTGAGTCAACTCTGGACTCCCTTTAGGTCGAAGCATAGTGTTCTTTGATAGATGCGTGGGCGCACCACCAGAAAGCCCAAAATTCTTATATTCTCCAATTGGTATCCATAGAGTATTGTTTTAGTCGGTGATACAATCACGTCGATAACTTGGATCAACGAATTTCCCCAGAGATACATGTATATAAGAAGATGCTATAATCACATGGACATAAGGATATCTCAATGATTGAAAGTTACCACTTATATAGTAACACTTGTCCAAAAAAACCACTAGAATAGGACCATTCCTACAAGATAGAGCATCAATGGGCTCTGCAACCTCAAATAATTTCTCTAGATGATTAAATGTAGTTACATATTAAGTTATTCCCTCCTAATGAAATATATCCATCCCATGCTATAAATGGTGTCCATAGCACATCCATCTTTTCACGCCCTCTTCAACATGCTTTCCTCATTTAAAAAATCAGTATACCCCATGATAGAAGCTCAATTATACCAATCCGGTAATTTAGATTTATAACATTATAATAATATTATATTATAATTGGATCTCTTCTGAATAACATATAATAAAATATTATTATTTACATGTGATAGGTAACTTCTAAACTCCCATCAAAACTCCATTTATTCATTCTATGATGTTGTTCATCATATGTCCATATCTCCTCCCTTTGTCATATGGCAACGACCATTTCTGATTTGGTATTTAAATCATTTGATCATAAAAATTGGAATTCTCTCGGTGAATATATTCAAGGAATTCCCCCATAATTTTTTATTAAGGCTCATATGTTATCAAAAAACAACTACTCTGAACAAATATGGTAGTGACTATGATAGTGATTTGTAAAATGAAAAAGGACATTCATACCAATTTTTAAAGATTACTTTCTTCATTGACTCGTTCTTGACCTTCTTTCACAAATTTCTAGAAATGTGTCAATTACAGTATTGATGATGGGAATAGGGTGGTCTCCAAGAAAGAATCTCAGACTATACTGCCTCTTTGATTGCACAATTCATATCATAAATAATACAAATCCCTTCTGTGTTCATAAGAAACTCCCGAAGACAAGCCAGAAACCAGCTCTGTGATGAAAAGTTCTCGTTCTCCACAATTGAAAATACCAAAGGTATAGGGGATCCATTTCCATCTTATGTGGTGGAAATCAGTAAATTTCATGTATACTTTCCATGTAGAAAATTTCAATAAATCAATATAAACAACCTGCAATTTCTAAAATCTACCACACATGGTAAAAATGTCTAAAACAATCAATCAAACACCACCATCGACTGATCAAACTTGTTATGTTGTTTAACATAATAAATTGCATCTGAATAATAGATCACTTAATTTTTGCAACATAAAATCTTCATAGGTTGTGTTAAACCTTGAAATGAGTCATCCCATTCACAGCGCACTTTCACAAAATTCTTTGGTCATTCTGCTCAAGCCTTTTAGTAAGATATATGTTCCCCAAATGGTTTTTGGATTTTCTCCACAAACAGAATGAAATGATCATCATGACATGCTCTAATGATTTCAACAATAATAGTTCAAACAAACTCAACATCTAATAAAGAGTGCTCTTGTGAAAATCTTGGGTTCACACATGTGTGTGGAGTAAATATAGTGATGTAGAAACTGTGAATAGTGTTATCAATTATATCTCACATACATATTTGATAGTTTGAATCATTTTTTACATTGTATATCAAATATTATGACCTATTTGAATCTTCTACAACAAAAGAGTAATATATTTTAATCTGATATTGTTTTATTACATTTTGTATTTCATACTTTCTCTCAATCTCTCTTACAATATATAGAACATCTTAATCGGACACTTAATTTGTGCAACTAATGATTCCTAGAAATTCTATACTATGATTAATAACTATCCAAAAAATTATAGCAAGAAACTCATACATTCATTTGACCATGAATCCAATAGTGGAGGGTGGTTCAATGGTTGGTTGAACCTCACATGAGTGGGAACCGAATATTATTCTACATGCTCATCTTCTTCTTCAACTTCCTCTTCATATTCTTATTCTAAATTTTCATCATCCTCAAAATCCTCAACCAACACTTCTATATTACATGGACTACTATCCCTTGAAACTGTGGCTAGAGAAAATGACGGAACAACTACCATTCTAGATTGAACTTCTTGATGTGTTATAGAAGCAGCATATAACATAGTCACATGAAGTTGTGATAACCCAACTTCCAATGTTGATGTAACCTCCATTGTACCAATAGTGACATAAAACTACATCATTTTTTAATAAGAAATAATTAATCAACAAATTAGACTTCATTAATTCCGTAATTATAATTCACTAATTACCTAATTAGAATTTATTAATTGCCAAATTATAATTAGTTAATTCCCTAATTAGAATTAATTAATTACCTAAATAGAATTAAATAATTTCTAAATTACCATTAATTAGTTACCTAATTACTATTAATTAATTTCTAAATTACAATTAATTAATTACCTAATTACCATTAAATAATTACCTAATTACGATAGGTTAATTACTTAATTACCATTAATTAATTACCTAATTACCATTAATTAAATACTAAATTACAATGAATTAATTATGTAATTACCATTAATGTATTCCCAAATTACCATTAATTAATTAACTAATTACAATTAATTAATTACCTAATTTCCATTGATTAATTACTTAATTATATACAATTAATTACTTAATTAGAATTAATTAATTAACTAATAATTATCAATTAATTAACTGATTACCATTAATTAATTATTAATTATCATTAACTAATTACTGAATTAGAAATAATTAATTAAGAAATGATAATTAATTAATTACCTTATTAGAAATAATTAGTTACGTGATTTGAATTAATTAATTTACTTATTTGAATTAATTTATTACTTAATTCAAATTAATGAATTACGAATTTGCTATTAAATAATTACCTAATTCCCATTAATTAATAACCTAATTAGAATTAATTACTTATCTAATTACCATTAATTGTTTTACCTAATTTCCATTAATTGATTACCTAGTTTCCATTAATTAATTACATAATTACACATAATTAATTACCTAGTTACACATAATTAATGATCTAATTACAATTAATTAAACAACTAATTATAATTAATTACACACCTAATTACAATTAATTAAACAAATACTTATAATTAATTAAACACCAAATTATAATTAATTAAAAACATAATTACAATTAATTAACTACCAAATTTCAATTAATAAATTAACTAATTACATTTAATTAATTACCTATTTATAATTAATTAGACACCTAATTAAAAATAATTAATTACCTTATTGCAATTAACTAATTACCTAATTATAATAAATTAGTCACATAATGAAAATTAGTCATTTAAATAACTAACACCTATTATGTATTTACATACCTAATCACGATTAACTAATTAAATTATTATGATTAGTTAATTACCTAATAGAGATTAGTTAAATACAAATACATAATAATCTAATTACAAATAATTAACTACAATTACATAAATTAAACTATTAAATTTCAAAATATAATACATTAATTATGAACTATTTCTATGAACTAAATAAATCAATAAATAAATCAACATATTAAACAAATTAAAAATTATAATTACCTCAAATTTTGGGAAAGGTGTTGGTCCTTTAGAGCGCAATGACTATGAAGAATAGAGAGCTAGAGAAATGATAGGATTTTGAGAGAGTTGATGGGGGAGAAGATAGAGAGAGAGAGAGAGATAGGTGATGTGGTCATAGGGAGGGAGAGAGTTATATCCCTACATGTATTGTTAATTCCCACTGAGTTACGGAATTTATAAATTTAAAAACATGAATCAAACAGAAAACTAAACTACATGGTAGTATAAGATATTCAATTCTAATATTGAACCCACTGAGATAGGGTTGGAGAAAATATTAATTAAATAAGATAAACTTAATCTAATTTGAAAAAATCTAAATTATTTAGCATTTAATTGTTTTAGAATGGGGAAGAAAAAAAATAGAAAATGGGTGTAGAGCAATAATTATTGTTGATTGATCAGATGACAAGGCATAAAATAATTAATGGAAATTATGCAGTTGTTGGAATTAGGTCCTTTCAAGTACAATGGGCATAGTAAATTATCTCTATCCAAAACATTCCATTTCTCATGTTCAGGTTCGTAGGGTTGAAAATGATGGGTAACCTAAAACATGATTTAAATATAGGGAAAAGATAAACCCAACGGTCATAGTGGAAGTATAGACCCTAGATTTCATGTTAAAAAAATGTATTAATTCTACTTAGGCAATAGTCATTTTAAATGATAGAATGAAATTAAACCCAATCCTAAACCCCACTCACAATGGTCATGTAAGATGAAATCCAAAAAAAGATATAATTGAAGAGAAAATAAAAAATCCAATCATGAATTGAAATTAAATTTAAAATAATTCTTACATTCAATTCCCCTTCATAACTCTTGCCTCAGCACAATGATATCACCTCCTCATGCTATTCACAAGAAGGTGTAAAAAATAAGAAAGGAAAAATCCAGCAGAATTAGCGGCGTAGGTGGACATGCCTTCATCTTGTGGTGGGTACTCCTCGAGCTCCATCCAGATGATGTTCAAAATGGTGCTCCATGGGTCTCCTTTTATATGCACTAAATGAAATCTACCTAATGTGGGTCAGGATGTGTACCGAAGGTACACGACGTGTACTCAGGGGTTATGTCCACGTCTGTGTTCCGCGTCTATGTCTGCCTGTGTGAGTTTTGTATGATGATTTCAACCATTGACTTAGTACACTAAATTTAATCCTAATCTATGTTACCTCTACATCCATGGGACTCTTATTTCAATCACAATCATTATCTTGAATCATTGTCTTTCATCATGTCATTTACTAATGGTACAAAACATGTACTTGTCTTTTACAACATGTATGCTCATCAGGACTTGTTCAATGCGGTATGCACCATGTCAGTATCTTTACTGAAGTTAAACATCGTGTAGGTGATCTTCTCCAGAATTTTTTTCTCTTCATCAATAACAAAATTCCAGTGTCGCGCCACTTCGCATCACTCATAGCACGATGTGTCTTTATGCTCATTTTCTACCGATTTCCATTCGTTTTTCACATATTCAATGTTTCCTTCTATAAAACATAAATCAACTCAATACACTAAAAAAATCGAAAGATTATTTATTTAAATACATAATTAAATATGTTAAGAAAATTCAAAATATATGCATAAAATTGACTTATCAAATCCCTAATCACTTGAATTCAGCCTTGTCCTCAAGGATGTAATCTCAATATACTACAATGGACATCTAGATTACCATATCCTAATTTTAGTTTCAATAAAATTAATTTATCAAATGGAAAATTAAAATTTCGAGTATCATAGAAGAAAATATTACAACAAATAATTTTTCAAACAAACTAGTCAATCAAGTTGTTTAATTTTCCTCTTTTGAACAACAATTCCTTTTCATTCATCCATCATTATTTTGAAATTAATTATTAATATACATGCCACTATAAATTTACCTCACATGGATTTTTCAACTCATTATCATGGTAAAAAATGTAAATAGAGTTCAGTATATACCTCAAAAACATGTAAGATACCATATTCTTCCATGATATATAATATTTTCACTACGTATGGAAATTTAACACAATTAATCATGAAGGATTCACCATTTATGATCAAATGACTCAGAAGATTTAGGGTAGGTAGGTATATGATAAAAAAAGTAAGGCTAAAAAAGGAGGTTCAACACTAAATAATTTTTTATGGCATCACAATACAAGATCAATGAATGTCTCCCTTCACATATTTTATTTCTCTCTCTCCCAAAAATCTCACAGTGGTATCATGATGCATGTAAGTGCAAAGGATGATTTTACATATCTTTTAATTTTTACTCTTTTTTTATTTTTCAAAAGTTTTTCTCAGAAAAAACTTCACATCCTTCACCTAACCACATATGATCAAAAATAGATTATTCGTCTAAAAATTGGTGATTTTTGATCCTCCCAAAACACAACCCATTTTTTTAGTTATCTTTTTTAAATATTTTTTAACAATACAGGTGAATAAGAAAATACAACGAGAGATTTCATGGACTGTCCCCATAAAATAATAAAGAATCCTTCAAAAAAACATCCTCAATAATGTACATAATGTTACTCCTAATATGTTCCTCCCTCTAACTTATTTTTTTTAAATATCATGAACATTATTTAGATGAAGGTACGAATGTATAAAATAGGCTTGTAACATGGATAATTTCATAAAAAGGATATTAATGGATTCTACGGGCTTAAAAAGGATTGATGAAATGTGGGTCAAGGGATAAGGGATAATAAAAAAGAATTCCTCAATCATATCAAAAGTGATTATATAGAGTCATTGATTTGATAAGATGCAATGAATGTTCTGGAAGAAAACAAGCCCATTTTTCTTAAATAATATACTAATTAAAGAATTGGAAATATTCTCTCAATGGATGTATCAAGAATATGATGAATGGTTAATTCAATCACTCATGGAAATTCATACATATAATTAAATCAAATAATATAAATTTTATAAATTGATAACATGGATAATTATTAGAAAAATTTCATCTAAAAGGATAATTTTTTTTCTCAAATCCCGATTTTTCAAATCCAAAACCACATGCTTATCTATTATAATTCTTCTCCCTAATATTCTCATTTAAATTTATTGACAATTAAATTTAAATACATGGAAAAATAATTGTCTTAATTTGTTTATGACTCCTAGTTATTTGAAGTGAATAATGAATCCAATGTGGTCATGCGATTTATAATTAAAGCTCTAAAAATATTTTAATGTGGGAAATACTGTTGAATTTTTTTCAATTAAATTGTTTACTCCCCTTTCAATTGATTGTTCAAATTTGGCTATACAAGTACTTCCAACACCTGATTCACGATGTGTAAATGGACTTACAACATATCTTCTTTCATCTGATGTTTCCTTCTTCCTACCACTTATGTCATTGATGGACCTTAAAATTAAAAATAAATAAGTGAAAATGCAAGACTTTATAATATTCTCCTGAATATAATGGGAATTTAATTTAAATAAAAATATTAAATTACATTCTATGAAAACAATAAATCTATATTTAAAAAAATTGAAAAAAACTCTCGAGTTGCCTCCTATAAGATATTCTTTTTTAACAGTCATTTAGATTGACCATACATGGGTTTTCATATTGGATTGTGGTAATGTTATAACAATTTAATATTTACCAAATTCAGAATTTGACATCCTCCCATCTCATCTTGATACATCCCCCCTGAAATTTGTGTGGAACACCGAGGTGGTGACTTGTGTCTAAACAGTATGATTATCCCAAGAATGATCTCAACATCAGTCCAGAATCAGTAAAATTATTCTTATTTAATAGATGGATGCATGTGTGTAACTTCTTTAATGATTTATTATTGTTTAGCCTCCAACTCAATAACTTCTCTGTTTATTATTGCTTCAAATTTTTCTTTTGTGTATTCATTGTAGGGTGCAGCTTGGTCTTCTTCTTATTCTCCTTATTGATGTGCACTTAGTCATTCAAAAAAGTTTTTTTTATAAAATCTACATATTCCATTCCTTCCTCCTCTTCTTTTTCTTCTTCATCTTTCTTCGGTTGTAGTTCTATTTTTGCGAGGAACCATTCTAGCATATCAGTATTCAAGGATCGTCTATAACCAACTTCTTCTTTTATACTCTCTTTTTTTATAAGATGTATTTTAGACCATTAATGATATATGGAATGGACACACTATTCATTTTCATATGAGCCTCAAAAATCATGGGCATCATGATTAGCATAATTATAAGCGTCGTAAGTGGTTCTTACTTCATCTTCTTTGTCCATGGTCCATTGATTGTGAAACTCCTTATAGAATTAAGGATCCAGGCTATGGGGTTTTGTTACATCAATGCTTTGGAACAGTTGTGGGAACTCATATGGACGAATTCTCATTTATTTACTATCAATGAGTAGTTTCACCATGTTATCTAGTATGCTGGAAAAACTCTCCATGGTAGTCATTCTGTTATGAAACCCTTCCATCACAACTAAAAATACCCAGTGTGGTAAAAAGTAATGAAAATGATAATAAAGATTGAATACTAAAATTGGTAAAAAAATATATGAGAAAAATATTTTTATAAATTATTCAACTAATAATTCTATGCTCCTATCCCCAGCTAGAATGCCCAAAATTTTATATCCCCATGAGAGTCATTAATTCTCATCGGGTTATTGAATTTATAAATTTAATAACATGAATCAAACAGACCACTAAAATAAGAGGTTTTATTCAATATTAAATTATTTGGTTGAACCCATAGAGATAGGGTTGGAGAAAATATTAATTAAATAAGATAAACCAATTCTAATTTCGAAAAATATAAACTACTGAGCATTGTATTTTTTTTGGAATTTTGGAGAAGAAAATATAAAATAGGTTTCATGCATCAATAATTCTAGGTTTATGAGATGAAAAGGCATGACATTATTAATAGAAATTATGCAGTTGTTGGAAATGGTTCTTAGCGAGTACAATGGTCATTCAAAATGCTCTACATCCAAAATAATCATTTTCTCAAAGTCATACACTTCAGATTAAAAAGGATGGGTAACCTGAAACCTGATTTAAATATAGGGCCCAAGAACACCCAATAGTCTTGGAGGAAATATAGACCCTAAATCTCATAATAAAAAAATGCATTCTTTCTAGCTGGGAAATGGTCATGTTTAAATATAGAATGAAATTAAACCCATTCGTGAACCCTGGTCACTATGGTCATGCAAGAAGAAATATGAAAAAATATAGAATTGAAGAGTAAATGGGAAATCCCAACATGAATTGAAATTAATTATAAAATACATATTATATTCAATTCCCCTTCATCAAAATTTACTCAGTACAAAAAAATCACCGGGTCATGATAATCACAAGTGGGTGTTAAAAATTTAGAAAGGAAAACTCCTATACATGTGGAGGCTTATTAGGTTGTGCCTTCATCCAGTAGTGGATCCTCATTGAGATCCATCTGGATGATGCTCAAAATGTTTCCTCACGGGGTCTCCTTATATTTTGGCACTGAATGGCGTCTTCCCGACATGGATCAAGACATGTACTGAAGATACACATTGTGTATTATTGATCTGTGCCTACATCAGCATTCTGCATCCACGTTCCACATCCGCATACATGTGTTTCATATGCTGATTTGAATCAATGACTCCCTACATAATGTCTAATGGACGTACAGGATGTGCAATCATTATCTGAGTTTCCACTATGTCCATGTGACTCTTACGTGTATGTCATTAATTAATTTGGAACATTGACTACAGTCATGTTGTATACTAAAGTTACATGACATCTATTGGTTGTTCACAACATGTATTATAATCTTTACTTATTATATGTGTTCTGCATCATGTCACAATTTGTAACTACACACCATTTTCGGGAGGTTCATGTTGTATAGGTTCCTCAATCCAAAATATCTAGCTCTTCTTTGACTTCAAAATTCTAGTGTCGCACCACATCACTTCGCCCATGGAACGAAGTCTCTTTAAGCTCATTTCCACCACTTTTCACTCCTTTTTTTAACATAATCAATGTTTCACATCATAAAACATAAATCAGGTCTATACAATTAAAAATTGTCATGATTATTCAATTAAATATACAATTAAATACAATACATGACTTCAAAATATATGAATGAAATATATTTATCAGTGATCATGCTTATATAGGGGGGAGACATAAGCACCTCTTCAAGTGCTGCTGATAGGTTTAGTCCCACACTATCATCTCCACATGAAGTGGAGCTAATAGATTTAGTGTATAATGTTCAGGATCACTTCATGTGGCTATTTGATGGTCAAAAATCAACAACACCACTTCAAGTGGTGCTTTTTGGATTTTTACATGGTGAACCACTTCAAGTGTTTCTACACTAACACATTTTTAAAATTAAAAAAAAATAGACCCATAAAAATAAAAAATAAAAAATAAAATACCATATATTCCAAATTTTCTTAAGCGATGATGTTTAGAGAGTGGTAATAACATGGAGGCGTATAAATCTCCCTTTTCCAATGTAAACACAATCACACATTGAAAAAACTGAGAGGATTGCAATAGTTTTTAAGTGACTGTGTGCCCATTTTCTTCTAGAAAGCTCCCAGGCTGAGCCTAGCATCCCAACAACCAATCATTATCGTAAACCCATCCCCAACATACAATAGTTTCACCACACTAATAATGGTATTATACTAAATATTGAAAATATATATTTAATAAAATTAAAATTAAATGTAAAATAGGATCGAGTTTCAATTATACTACCAAATATACCAGATCAATATATGATTATTAATCAAGTAGATTTTATGTCTTAATGTTTCAAATTTAAAATCTAAAAAATCTATTTCAAATCTCAACCCTGATTGATTTGAGTAGTGCACATTTAAAAATACCAATTCCATTGGCCCTTCCACCTGATTTTTAAAATCCCGATTTTTACAATGATCATAAATCAATCTTATGATAAAGTATTTAGTGTCAAATGAATTATGAGTGAAAACTCTTATTTTTTAAAATCTTCTCTAATGGGTAAGAATCCTATTTAACACTCTGGATTATTCAATTGAATATGTTCAGAGTTTAGTAAATTTTATTGTAGCTCAAAAAGCCTCAGTAAAGACATGAAAAATATTAAATATATTACATTAAGAGAGGGAAAATTAATCAATATAATTGAATAACTCTAAAATAGTGCATATTATGATAAAACCAAGACCACTGTTAGGTCTGGAACATGATTTTTACCCTATAAGTGGTATAACATTTGTAATAATCAGACGTTTGGATGCATCTCTTAAGAGAAAAACACTTTTTATATTTAATTCATTATTTATTATATTTTTTTAAAAAATAATATATTACAAATGGTGCATCGAGTGATGAAACCAAGACCACCGTTGGATCTGAAATATTGTGTTTACCTTAGTTGGACTATAACATTCGAAGCCAGCGCACTTCTGGATGCCCCACTCGCTAATTAATGTTTTTAAATGAAGTGTTTAATATAATAATTTATTGGAAATTATTTTATATCTCAAAAATGGCATGTCTCATGGAAATTATGACACCATTATTGTATCCGAGGGGGGGGGGGGGGGTTTCCTTGGTAGGGTATAATTTCTAGACACAATGGGAATTTGGTTACCTTGCCCACGAAAAAAATATAGTGATTTGATAATTGAATTAATAAATTAATTTATTAATTTAATAAAAATAAAAAACACAATTCATCCACCTTCAACCTAATGCGTAAAACCATTAACACAAATGGGATATTTCTAAACATCCTTTTTTCATATGGTTTGACCTAGAATCGATGGCACTGAGAAAATAATGACTACACATGAATTTATTTATTAAAAAATGTATTGGAAATAGGGTAATAATGTAGAGAACCAATATTGACATAAAAATAAATTACATTACTTTTTCAGAATACCCAATACATAACAAAAAGTGACACTAGAGGACCATAATAGTTTAGTGACTTTGGAATCTCGGAATATAATCTTCTAATCTTGGTGAAAGATCTTTAACATCTCCCATAAAGATCTTCCCTTTTTATCTTACCTAAAACCTTTATATATAACATGGGGAAAAAATCATATAAAGGGTGAACTCAAATTCACACTAAGTCTAAGCATGGAGAAAATATAAAAAAACATATACATTTTAACTTCAAAACATGAACATAATGTTTACACATCAAAATCTTGTGCTGTGAAATAAATCTTAGCAGTACGTATGGAGTATGTCATATAGGAACATCATTCATGATAAAATAGTATGGTAATAAAATATTTAATTCTGGAAAACCATGAATCACATGATATGATTTCCATAGTAGCCAAGTCATTGCTGCCAAACCAATTTAGTGGAAAAAGTCCCTTTCTGAATTGAGTTCACTCTCCGTTTTAGTCCGGTATCACTGAACTAGAATAACTTACCATTCCATCCATGTCTATCTCATGAGATATAAATCATTACCCAATGCATTGGAGGGATATATAGGTCCGAACCATCTCATAATGAAATCATTCATTAATTTTTCTGCAAAATAAGCATAAATCATTCATCATAACCCAATGAATAAAAATGGGTTTCATAAACATCATCCCATCATAAAATATTCCATATAAAACAAATGGAATCATTTCATCTTAAGAAAATTGAAACCATGTAAATCATAGAGATATTATACCTGAAATATACACATAAGAAATAATGTCATTGTAGATGGAAAATGGTTTTGATAAAACACATGAAAAGAATTCTTGAGAAAAATATCCTTTCTTCTTAAAAATCATTTTCTTTTCACAAAATGCCACGCAATTTTTAAAGAAAGGGATTTTTTTGAAAATAACCATGAAATCTTGTATAGTAAAATTCATGAAAATAAGGCATTATGAAACCGTAAAAATTAGTTCATGCCGTATAAGTTAAAAAAACATTCTCCTCGTACTTTTAATGGAAAAGTCAAAAAGTACCACATATGGTAAAAAAATATAGATTCCTTCCATAACAAAAAGTAAAAGTAAAATAGGGGTAAACATGACTTTAAACATACATGGAAGAAATTTAAACACATTATGAAAAACATTTTGTATGTACATGGATGAAGAATATAACCCCAGTAAATACTTACGAATAAATAATCTCAGATAATAACGAGATTGGAATAGTTATACCTTACCTTTGGTCTGATATGCTTCGTACGTATCTGAACCTCCTGTATAATGATTTACATACTGTCATTGACTTATTGAAGAATCATATTCATTGTTATGATATCAAATATGGTTCACTTATGACATTATATTAACCATTATTTTGTAAATTCCATGTTAAAGCAGCATTTTGGGTAAAATTGTTTTATTTATCGTACGCATTTGGACTTGTTGTTAATGATATAATTATTAGTTATATCATGATTTATATACTTAAAAAATGTGAATCATGATTTATATATCATATATATTCAGTAAATATATATATAATTGATATATAAATGAAGTGAAAGACACCGTTCATGGAGATGGTAGGTCGTACATACGCATGAACGTTGCATTCCTTTCCTTATTGACTTGAATGGAAGTATGTAGAAGATATTTATATATACATAAATAAAGTAGCTTTATCATGTCATATATTTCATTATTATTCATTATATATACTTTATAATCATTCTTGAATGGTTAACATGGAGAATGAATCTCATCGCGTCATGGAGACAGAAATCTGTACGTATGCACGAGTGATGATATCGTTCCCATAATTATTGAATTGAATTGAAGTGGATGATATGATATCTCAGAATCCATATGATGTTATAATAACTATATATAGTTATTCTTTACACCATTATACCCATCCATTTAAGGTGGTGGCGGATAACAGATTACACCACGGCGTGGAGATGGTATTCTGTACGTACGCACGGGCGATGATTTCATTTTCCATAGGATGGATAGAAGGTGAAATGGGGTTGTTTCGTATTTATAATAACATATCATAATATTAGTGATACTTATGTCATTAATTTAAATTTAACAACTAAATAAGAAGAAGTTTAAGAAGAAAGAAAACTTGAAATAATCAGTAGAAGAGATTACCTCTTCTTCGACACACCTCTTTTACGATTCCTCTTAAAGCACTAAAGTTGGTCTTTGGAGGAGACCAAAACCTCTATAATGTTACTAGGGATGTTTATAAGGTAAATGGGCAGGGTTTGGCCGATCTTGAAAGCTCAAAATTATGTAAAGAGAAGAGGGAGGAGGTGCCCTTTTATAAGGGAGGAGAGGGGCACCTTCGGAAAAACATAAAAGATTATTTTATAATAAATTCATATTCGGTTTATAATAGATAGAAATTGATTTATTTGGAATTAAAAGTTGGGATGAGTTTATATCCTCTTAACCAATAAGTTTTAGACAAGTTTAGATTACTATTTAAAACTTATCATTTAGATTTAACTCTAAGTTAAAAAAATTTACTATTACCGTGTCTTCTTGTTTTCTTACACTATATGGTAAGTAAACTTACTATAACAAGACAAAAGAACCCCAAGTGGTTCATTATTAATATATATAACCTTATCTAAGTCATTTTATCAAACCTTGGATTTTTATGAATATAATAAAAATTAATAATATTATATTAAAAAAACTATTTTATGTAAATTTTGACACTATTTGGTAATTGATTTTTGTGAAAATAATAACATCATGATTATTTCTAAAAAATTCATTAAATCAATACTAACATGCCATATTAACCTATAAAATTAGTTTAATTTATAAAAAATATAAATTACATTTATTTGGGTATTAATAACATCAATTATGTTAATATCTCATTAATAAAGTAATTACTGTATCATCATTGTTTCATAAATAAATTAAATTATCTAATGTCTAAAAATTATAAATAAAATACCATTATGTAGGAAATATTTTTAGTTTTTTAATTAATATTTATAGTTGAATTTATCTTATGTATAACCCGATATTATAAATGTTTTTTTATTAAACATTTATATTAACTCTTTTAACTCTTAATTAAATTAAATAATAATAAGTGTCCTAATCTAATACAAGTGGACCTAAAGGGTAATATTTTATTTCAAAGGTTGTTTTTGGTCAAATTACAATTATCCAATAGAATTAGGACATTTGTTAGGGTAATAATAATATCAATTTTACCCTTAATTACGCTATTTACTATTAACCGTGGTAAATAAAAGTAAAAAATTAGTACTCACCAAAAATTATTTTTAACTTATTGATTTTTTTTATCCTTGATATTAACCGTGTCTCTCGGATTTTCTAAATTCAACTCCCAGAAGTGGTAAAATTATGTTTTATGTACAATTGAAAATGCTCTTAAGAGATGGGTAAAAGAAGGTGAAAATTTCAATAAAATTTTATTATATCTAAAATTATTATAAAATGACTCAAATTAATTACATTAAACTTATTAAAGTAATATGTGTCTATTTTTACCTAAAATAAATTTAAATAAAATAAATTATTATTTAAATAAAAAGTCGGTTTAAACCAATAACTCAGTGTTTTCACTATTCATCAAAAATTGAAAGTTTTCAGAAAAATACAAAAATTTCACCCTAGGCTAATTTTGATATTCTGGATCTAAAAATGAAGTCCATTTTGAAAGATAAAATTTATAAAATTTCAAAAAGTGGGTGTTACTATTCATTACAGCTGGTTTATATAATATTTTAATAACATATCGTTGTTTAGTGAAACTCGGTATTGCCTACAACAAATGCCATCATGGAAGGTCACGATTGCGTGTAAAGCAAGACAAGCCAGGGTTTCACGTAGTGAAATATTCCTTTTTTATTGTTTATAATATAATCCAACCATATTTCATTTATACAATGAATATATATATATACACTCAATGTTGTGTATAATAACTTTTATCAGATGAACAAGAAATTTTGTGTAACACGATCCGAGAATAGTGTTTCATATACTGCAATCTTATACGGTGTTGCGTATAGCACAAGATAATATTGGTGAAGCATACAACACAAGACATCAAATAAATTAAAAAAAATACTTCTCAGAACTCTCGGGGTGTTACAAATAAATTCTTCAAATGAGTAATGTATTTTTGAAAACCTAAAAATATTGGGGGTTCAATAATCCTTTAAATCACACCAATCAACACCCAAATTTTTTTTTGGAGAAGATTGAATAGATTTACTAGAGTTTTTTGAATATCCATGAAATTTGCATCCCCCAGTGTAGCACCCTCCCTTTATTTTTTATTTTATTTATTTCATAAGTATATGCAGATAATTATTTATAAAATATCAAGGAAATTTTTTTATTGTTCATTTAAATATCCAATGAGAATTAAATTTATTAACGTTAGAAATAAATTTATGTTTTGGAAATCATTATTATCATCACGTTTTAATTATCCAATGAAGATAATTAGTTGTACATATGAAAAATATTTATCATTTAATGTGATTCTTTGAAAATGATAAAGTTATAATTTAAAAGAATATGAAAAATGTTTATCATTTTATTTTATGTTTTAAAAAATGATAAAATGATTATCATCATATATGAATATTATTTATCATTTTATTTGAGGTTTTAAAAGGGTTATGTGATAATTGAAATTTATAAATACTTGCGATAAATTTAATTATAATTTGAGAATCATTTATATGAGAGAAAGAATTATCACACATGATGTTTTATTACTTTGAAACAAAAATAAATGTTATGATTCTTGTAAATCATCTTCTAAACCACATGAACTGACATGATGACATCGTGACACATTGACACGATACTCTAACATTAGGGAACACTAAGAGAGGTTTTTTCCAACTATCAAGGTAGGATGTCCCTTATTTTCTTGGGCCCATGTTTACAATTGTTTCATTGATAATTATAATTGTGTCTTTTAAATTGATCATGATAGATTTTTATCGTATTTGGGTGTGTGTATCCAATAGAATTTATTGTGACTTCATGAGTGATATATGTATAGCTTTCATACAAATTTGATTTTGATAAAATGATGTCATGAATGTGGATACATACTCATGTTGATATATTATTCCTACTTGTGTCCTTTCCCTATTTATGTATTTCTATGCCTTGTTGTTTGTTAGTGGTATTTAGGAAATTTGGACCATCATGACTTATTTAGCCTTTAGTAGGGATGGATTCTTGTTTAAAACCATAAAAATGAGGGACATGATCAAAGGGTGGAGGTACAAAGACAACATGGCGTCGTGTCGAGGGTGTGATTTAGGATGCCTTGATTCCAAGTGTCATTCACCATTAGTTGTTCTTGTCAATGTTAGTACACATGTTGATCTTTTCTAAAGGATTAGGGTGAAATTGTCCACTTGATGGATAGATGTTGTCGATTATCATCACCTTTAAACCATGAGGATTCCATAGAGGGGATGATTTTTTCTCTCTGACTAATTCTGTTATCTTTTGGCATGGAGCCGAAGTAGTTACAACTGGGGGTTTTGGCAGCATAGTAAACACACTACTACTCAGTTTTGTATTTTATGTTAAGTCACTTACTTAATTATATATTATCATGGTACACATGTATACATGAGCACATCAGGTTAAGGATGCATTAGGGTTTTCCTATGAAGGCTTTTAGTCTCACCCGACTCGGATATTTTGATGTGCTTATAGATTTTATAAAAGAGCAAGTGAAGGGTAAGGGACCAATGGTGGATGGATAAGCAGGTGGAGCATAGAGATAGGGTGGACGAGGATGGACACTAGAGGAACCTACAATTATTATATTTATCGTCTATTTTATATATCCAAGATAGGATTTTTACATTTGGAGATTATTTTATTTTCATAACATTTATGTAATTTAACTTCTCCATGATTTAATCTGATTATTATATTCTTTCACTTGATTTTTTATTTAAAATCCTACTCAATAACAAAACACAAAGGGCATATTCTCCCCATTGTTAGTAATATTCCCCCACTGCTAGTCAGTAGCCTCTTGCATACGTGAGGCGCACATGAGGTCATGTGACATTCCATCTCGGACCCAGTGGTTCAGGATTGGATGTTACAAAATTGTATCAGAGTGTCATATTTTTAATAACATGTTCCTACTCATTATTAAGGTTTGGGATAGGTTAGACATGAGCAAGGTTGGTTTGGACTAGGGGATAGGAACTATGTCTGTGCCTGGAAAACACTATATAATAGACCTCTGAGTGGCCATAAATTATGGAATTTATGATTTATTGTTACAATTGATTCACCTTGGGTAACACAAATTATGTTATACGTGACTTATGATATTTTGTGTATGCTTTTGCACCATGAATAGGCACCTAGGCTCACATTCCATATATATACCTATTGTTGTGTTGCATAGTAGTTCATTAATTTAATGTCGTGATTTGTACTATCTATTTAGGATAGTTTGTTATATGTGATATATATGTGTTGCATTGTTGTGTGATATATATTTATTATCATTAATTTGTTGAAAAAAGTTTGATTATACATTAGTATATACATGATGAAAATGGATGACATGCAGATATGGAAACCTGGGTTACTACTAGAAGGGGATACCATGGATTAATTGTATAATCCTAGGAAACCTATGTTTGATCACATAGACTATTATAAAAAACTTGTGTGATCTCATATACTGATTAGGGTTTTTCTAATGACTTTTTTATTCAAATTTTTTTTCTTCATATTACATGGGATGTCACCTCAGAACATTTGTGGGGACCACTATTTGTGGTAGTCTAGGAGCTCATGGAGTAACAAAAAAGGATCTATGACTGTCTCTACATACTCTGCACTTTTTAAGGAGTTACTTTGTTTATTTTTTAGATAGCTAAAAATGAGGCATAAAAGGCTCCGATGTTTGAGGTAGGCCTTCAACCTGAGCTCAGATGTTAGGTTAGGGGTTTTGACCTGACAATGTATACACAGGTCTTCTGAAAGACCTTGACCTCTGAAAAGGGACTGAAGTAGGACATGACAAAAGACATACTTTTGAACCACTACAATCCATTGATTGAGTTTTATCTTATTACTATTTTATTACCTTTGGAAGTTTGAAAGTGAATGGTAGCCCAAGAGAGGTAGAGTACTGGACACTTGGGTCATAATTATACTTTTATAGGCAAATGAAATAATTGTGCGAAACAAGGGAACTATAACAGAACTTAAATGATGCCAACAGTAGAATACCACTAGTGTGGAAAGGTTATCCATCATTGAAACCTTTTCTAAATGGTTTCATAGATGAGTTCTATAAGTGCATGACATGCTGGGAACAGAGAAACCAAGTATAGGTTATAGACTCCCAAAATGATGATAACTCTCGAAAGTCATGGGTATTATCATGGAGATAAGGTAGAAAATTTCTATGCAAAAAACCTAGCCCTAACTGATTATGGTAATCATATTGTTTCTATATGGGGTATAGTTTAAAGCCCACCCTTTTGATATTCTTCCTTGTTTAATGTTATTTTTCCCTATAGTTGCGAGCCATGTCTGGACTTGGTTTACCAAAAATGTTATGCTTTCCTAAGATACATTTTCTCTAGTACATCATAGAAGGATGACATGATACATTAGTATATTAGAAGATTGTGGTCAATAATTCTTTTGTGAAGAGGCTGATAAGGGAATTACGCAGTGGATAAGGGTAGTGGTGTACAATTTATGCATCCCTTCTTAGTATCAAGATATATTTGACATCTTCCAAGTGTCACAACATAAGAGGTGCATAACCGACCCTACGCGTGGCATAGATTGTCAGGATGTTGGGTTGGGGATTGAATCATGTTGATAGGGGTGTCAGTGTGGAACATATTTTGATGTGAGGAGGAATTGGGAGGAAATACGATACCACGAGTCCAGATTCATTGGCAACAAGGGTGGATTCAGGAAGAGACGTGGGAGTATGAGTTTGATGTTTGAGCTCAGTGGCCTGAGTTGTTTGGGAAAACCCAATAGAGATACATCACAAGGATGAGAAGTTGATAAAGGGGGATAACTTTGACATCCAAAATTTTAAAATAATCAGTAATCCCTAATATTATAAAATATTTTAGTGGAAAAAGATTTATTAGTGAAAAATATAGTTTTTTAAATGCAACGCCAATGGGTAGAATGCCTAGATAGAACTCTATAATATTCAATTTTAATTTTATATAGATTAGAGAATGTTTTTGTAGTCACCAGAGCCTCGGTGAAGACAGAAAAAAAATTATATAAAGCCCGATAAATTTATTCCATTTAATTGAGTAACCCCAAAAACGTGCAACATATGTTAAAACCAAGACCATAGTTATGTCTGGAACATGATTTGTACCCTATAAGATGTATAAAATATGTAATCATCAGATTTTTGGAAACCTCGATCGTGAGAAAAAACACATTTTATAATTAATTAATTAGTTTTTTCTAATTTATTAATGAAAATCATATCTTAAAAATGGTTTGTTGTGTTATAAAACTAAGACTACTGTTGGATATGAGATACAGTGTTTTCCCTAGTGGGACAACGATATTCTAAGGCAGTGCACTTTTGGACTCCCATCTAGATAATTAATGTTTTTAGATAATTTTTTTAATATATTAATTTATTGGAAATAATTTTATATCTCACAAATGATGTGTCACATAGAAATTATGACATAATTATTGTGTTTGAAATGTGGGGTTTACACTAGGCATGGTATAATTTTTATACACAATTGGAATTCAATTACCTTACCCATGAACCAAATTTATTTGATAATTGAATAAATTAATTAATTTAATAAAATATAGAAATAACTATTCATCTACCATCAACCTCATTCAGACAACTATTAATGAAAATGGGAGTTTTCTAAACATCCTTTATTCATAGGGGTTTTCAAAAAACTGATTTCACTGAGAATGTAATGACTCTGCATGAATATATTTTTTGAAAAGCAGATTGAAAAAAGGGTAATAAATTTCCAGAATAAGGAACGCATTTTTGAAACCTTATAAATACCAGGTGTTCTATACTCCTAATAATCACACAAATTAACACCAAAAACATGTTTTAGTGAATAGATAAAGGATTCACATTAGTTTTTTAAATATCCTTGAGATTTTCACCCCCCCTGGGTGGTGCCCGGCCGTTGCTGTAAATTTTTTTCCTACTTTATATATAGATAATTATTTATAAATTATCAATGGATTTTTTTTAGTTTTCTTTAAAATATTAATAGAGAATATAATTTATCAACATATGTAATAAATATATTAGTTGGAAATCATTATTTTCATCACATTTAAATTATCCAATTAAGATAATTATCAGCATATATGAAAAATGTTTATCATTTTTTGTGATGATTTAAAAATGATAAAATCCAAATTTAAATGGATATGATTTTTTTTATCAATTTACATGATCTTTACAAAAATGATAAAATTATTAGCAGCGCATATGAAAAAATGTATATCATTTTATGTGATTTTTTAAAAGGGAAAAGTAATAGTTAAAATTTATCAATGGGTGTTATAAATTTAATCATATTTTGATAATTATTTGAGATGGAAAAAATTATCACACCTGATGTTTTATTTCATTGAAATAGAAGTAAATATTATAATTCTTGTAAAAACTATTCTGATCCCCAAATACTGTTGTGCGGAAAAATTAAGACTTTGATGTGCCACTCTAATGATAATAAATACTATGATAGGTTTTTCCCAATAGTCGAGGTAGGAAGTTCCCTATCATCATGGGATCATGTATATAATTGAATCTTTGATAAATATTATTGTGGATTTTAAATTTATCGTGCATGATTGTCTTTTCATGTGGGCTTGTGTATCCCATGGAATGTATTGTTACTCCAAGAGTGATATAAGTGTAGCTTTTATATATATTTGATTCTGATCACATGATTTATTGTATGCTGGTATATACTCATATTGATATATTATTCCTACTATTGTGCTTTCCCTGTATATTTATTACCATGCCATGTTTTTTGTTAGTGGTATTTGGGATATATAGTTTGTCATGACATATTTAGTGTCAAGAGTGTGATTGAGGATTCCTCGATTCCAAGTGTCAATCAACATGAGATATCCAAGTTGATGTGAGTACACAAGTTGATCTTGTCTAGAGGATTAGGTTGACATGATCTAGTTGATGGATAAATGACACTTAGTATCATCTCCACGACACTTTGAGGACACCATATAGTGGCTGGTTTGTTTCCCCCAATTCATTTAGTTATCATCCTGGATGGAGCCAATGCAGGTATGGACAAGGGTTGTGGCAGCTTGGTTAATGGACTACTGCTTAGTTTTGGATTGTATGTTTTGAAACATAAAAAATTATATATAATCATGGTACACTCTTTTACACTTGAGTGCATCAGGTTAAGGATGAATTCTTTGTTCCCTACAGAGTCTTGTATTCCAACACTACTCGACATTTTGATTTGATTATAGATTTCATGAAATACCCGATGAAGGGATTGGGACAAGTGGTGGATGGATGAGTAGGTGGAGCATCGAGATGGGGTAGAATAGGATGAACATTGGTGGACCCTGTAGTTCATTTATTTATCGCCTGTTTTATTTCTCCATTATAGGCTTTCCACTTTGGGAGATTCTTTTATTTTCATAACATGAATGTCATTTACCTTCAGTGTGATTTACTCTGATTATTTTACTCTTTCTCATGTTATTAGTATTTAATAACATACTATATGACATAACACAGAGTTTATAGTCTACCCATTATCGGCCATATACCCTAGTTACTAATCAGAATACCCTAGCATATGGGGAGGGGCGCATGAGGTCATGTGACATTTTAGCTCAGACCCAGTGGTTCGGGATGAGATGTTACATGCTAATGATCCCTTATATTTCTGAGTGAAAAAGGTACCCTCTAACTCTACATTAGATAATATTTCAAAACCTTATATCCTGTTGATGGTATTTTCAATGCCATTTACGGATGATGACATTTGAAGGGGTTCATAACTAGCTATAAACATATAGATAGAGTGAATTATATATATAGAGGGCCTTTGGTATAGGACGAAGGGGACATTAGACTATTAAATGATTGACATATCATCTTTATGAAATTATAAAAGGTAATCTATGGAGTGAGTCCACCCTTGGAGGATATTATGACATGTACTTGATAGCACATGATTGTGTGAATTGATTCCTTTTGCTGTAACCTCCATGAAAAAAATAAATAAATTTATTGATGTAGTAACTCTGGGTTCTAATAGGTGTTTAGTGGTCATTACATGGGTGGGTTGAGTGGTGGATGTAGGTTCTTTATTGGTGCATCCGGTATCTCATATTATTTATGGTTTGAGTTGGGTGAGGGGGTTTTGTTGCAGATGAATATTCTCACCACATATTTATATGGTGATGGTATGAGGGTTGTGTAGTGGGTTCTCTATTCAAATATGTATTTTGCATGGATAATTTTTTAATTTTTCTATAGGTTATGATTCGTGTTGTGGTTCACTGACCACTAAGAGAGATGAATGGAGGGGAAACATAACATTATTTAACATAAAGAAATGATTATTATGACCCCTCTCACACCTCCCCTTATTTCAAAAACATGGAGCTCTCAAGGCTCCCTCAAGGATGAAGCTCTCTTCGATCGAACTGATATTTGGATTGGATCTCTATTATGGAAGCTCCATGGGCCTTTATTATATAGCCATTGTGGGGGTGTCATGTTTGACACAACTCCCCCGCCAATTCTCCACCAACCCCCCACCCACCATGGACTTCTTCCATGGATACCACCTACCATAGTGGGTGGAGCTGATGCACCAGCCACAAACCACGGATGTTAGAAAAGTAAAAGCTCCGAAAATTCTCCCCCTCCAACTTCAATCCGTTGGAGCATCTATAATGGCAAGTCTTCTCTCGAGCAACCTCCTTAGTCGGCATATCCACAGGGTTCTCCATCATCAGGATCATCAAAAGTCACAACAGTTGTGGATCTATCACATTGTGTATCCAACAATAACCAATGTTGATATACTTATTAATATCTTTCAGGTCACCCCTCACCAATCAACAACAAGTACTCCAACTCCGAATATTTTTTTGACGGAACCCTTCTTCTTGAAGATCTTCAAACTTGTAAAATGTTAGGTTCGGGATGCACAACATCACCAACCTCTTATGATGTTTCTGTATCTTCTATTGGAGAGTATTTAGTCTCCCCTATTCAATATGCTCCTCCATTTCCTCCTGGTCGTTGTTGATGAGTCTTCTTGCACCTCATCTTGTTCAATGACTTGTGGTACTAGTATTGGTGTTGAATCATGAATTGTGTCCTCAACACTTTCCCTTCAAGACATTCGAGGATTTGTAATGTCCTCGATCATCTAGTTCTAATGGAACATGACATCTCTACTTCTGATCACCTTCTTCTCTTCGGGTCCCAAACTATATATCTGAACTCCTCATCTCCATAGCCGATGAAGATGCATAGAGTGGATCACCCATCTAGCTTCTAACTAAGCTCTGTGGATAAATGTGAAAATGAAAAACAACCATATACTTGTAAATGAGAGTAAGAGGGATGTTTACCAGTCCATCTCTTCTGTAGAAACTCATAATTCAACAGGACTAATGGTGATCTGTGGATGTGGTAGCATTAAACTTGAACAACTTCTCCCCAGAATGGATTAGGGAGCTTTGCTAAACTCCTCGAACTTCTAACCTTCTCCATGATGGTTCTATTCATCCTTTCTTTAAATCTATTGTATTGTGGGATGCAAGGGACAATGATCTCATGATAGAATCCTGGACTTCAGAAATAGGCACCAAATTCACCTGATGTGTACTCTCTCCCATTGTCTGAATGAGTACACATCAACTTCCTTATAGTTTCATGCTCCTCCATGAAGTGGAAAAAATTGAGGTAGTCTAGAACATGTCCTTTTGTCAAAAAGAAGAACACACAAACCCTTTGAGATTCATCATTAATAATATATATAAAATATTTTCTACCTCTGAATGAATCCACCTCCATGGGTCCGTATACATCAGAATGCACCAGATCCCGAAACTCTAATCTCTGTGATGAAGTGGTATTGAATAAAACTCTATTATTATTCCCATACAAGCAGTATTCATAAGGATCAAGTGATTCATCCTATTCAATACTGATGTACTTCTTCTTCATTAGGGTAGATAACACTTTCTCACTATTATGGCCAACTCTCATATTCCACATATTGGATGACGTCACTCCTTCGACCATGTTTAGGCTACCTGCACATATCTTCACATGATATTTTTATAACTTACCACAAATGTGTCCTCAAGTGATGGAGAAGACTACTTTTTTCATCTCACGTGCTCCATTACTGAAGATGTGGTCATAGACTTATTGATCAAAGGCTATACCTAATAATAGGTTGATTTGAGGGCTTGGAACATGCCGAACATCTTTCATGGTGATTAAGTAACCAACATTCATCATGACTTCGATATCACCCATGCCAAAAACTTCCACCGAACTGGTATTCTCTATCTTGACTGCACCAAAGTCACGAGTTTGATAAGTTAAGAAATACTCACGATGCAGAGTGAAGTGGTACAATGCTGCAGTATCAACCATCCATTCTATGTCTTGGCCTAATGAAGGAAATAATGTCCCTTCATTGTATTTGGAGAAAATAAAAACTTCTCTAGTGATGGTCACATGGGAATCTTCATTTCATTTTTATTGATTGCTACTTTGACCATTTTTTATAGCATCATTCGGTAGTTCTTCTTCATATATCCCTCCATGCCATAATGGTAGAATCTGTATGCTGACCTACTAACATCTATGGACCTTCCTCTGTTATTGATTTAGCTTGTATATCCTACCCCACCACCTCCTCCTTATTGTCTCCCTCGCTTCACTAGAACGAGTGCTTTCATCTAATTGTAACATGCATCCTTCCTTTGGGCACCCTAGTTGCTCGGTGCATCTCTTACCATCACCATGGTATGTTTTCCTTATGGTACTGAGATGATGAGTGGGATGATAAGGATATCCCAGCTATCAGGAACTGTGAAGTGTAAGTGGTTCAATTGATCTTCATCAGTTAGTTTTATACCTACAACCACTAATTGATTCACCAGACTTAGGAACTCGCTGGTGTGTTTGGATATAGAGCTTCCACTCTGCAGTTGAATATTCATCATTCAATTCAACAAGAGGATCTTGTTTTTAGTGGTCTTTTATAGGTATATATTTTCCAACCTCATCCAAAGTTCACACACGCCCGTCTCTTAAGAAACATGGTGGTAAACACTATGATCGATCCATTTGAGGATTTGACTAACTGTCTTTCTATACAGAATATTACACCTTGTTTTATTGGTGGCATCGGGGATGACTCCATCATTCTCAATGGGGTCAAAAAAAATCCTTATAATTGAGGAGATATTTCATTCAAGAATTCCAAATGGAGTAGTTCAAATAATTCAATATGATCATCAATCCCATGGATGAACCCTCCATTGGATTTCAATTCAGTTAAAATTGATGCAGAATCTAGAAAAATAGAGCTCACTGTTGCATCATGAACCGTTGGAAATGGTGGAATTGTCTCTTGGATCATCAAAATTAGTTATTGATTAATGAAGATATGATAAAGAAAACATCAATATCTATGATCGTCCGATGATGTGGTAATCACATATCGATAACATGGAGATGATGTGGCATGCTGAAGTAGCTGCCGGATGCTCTCCCAGAAAGTAGCTGGTGACGAAACAGTACCTTCTTCTCCAACAAGTGGGTACTATAGCACCCGATGTTTGACTATACTTTGACCGGGCCTAAGAATCTCATTTTAGCTCCATTTTCTATGAACTTTTCAATGTTGGATTCAACTCAAAATATACATTCAGAATATTCCTTCAAAACATGATTCCGATTAACTTGAAATTTCCAGTCACCCAAAAATTTCCACTACACAACGTCATTTCAATGGAACCTCCTTTGATACTACTTATTGTGATTTGGTGACCACTAATAGAGATGAATGGAGGGAAAATAGAACATTATTTCCCAGGAAAAGAGGATTACGAGGACCCCTCCCACACCTCCCATTCATTCAAAAAAATGGGTCTCTCAAGGATCTCTTATCGATGGAGCTCTCTTAGCTCAAAATGGTCTCTATATTGGATCTCTATGATAGAAGTTCCATTGGACTCCTTATATAACCATGGTGGGGTATCTTATTTGACACAAATTCCCCACAAATTTACCACCAATCCCTGCATGAACTTCTCCCATGGCGGCCACCTACCATTGGGGGTGGATTTGATGCACCATCCACCAACCAAGCTAGCTAGAAAAGTACAAGGTACAACAATTTGATGGGGGTGTGGAGCTTGGATTGGGCTTACTCAAATTGTTATTGCTTTGGATGACTTTTGTGAGGATGGGGTTTCCTGTTCTTTGATTGATTGTGTTATTATGGTGGAATAATGTGGTGAACTCAAAATTTTATGGATGGTTGAGTAAGAGGATTGAAAATATAGTTTGGATGGATATAGGAATATTGTGAGTCATGAGATTAATTTAATGGTAATGCGGTTTATGGTGATATTTGATCCAACTTCTTCCCTATAGGAAATTTGAGACAAAGTGATTCCTTCATTAATTAGTGTAATTCTTAGTGTGACGAACCAACAATTCATGATGAATGATTTTTATTTATTACCCACTAAATTGAAATAGTAGTGGTGGCCATGAATTTATATAAAAATTTTTAGTGGGGTAACCTTCATTACTGATCTATTGTTGATAAATTTTAATTTAGGATGAAAAAAATATGGTCTTTAGAACTGTCCTACCCATGGGCATGGTTGACCCATGATGGGTCAGGCTTATAAAATATGACTTCCATTAAAAACAGAAAAAACAATAAATAACTAAAATATCTTATATCCATATAGGCGTAAAACATTTTTCCTTGATCTTCCAGTTTTAAATTCCTACTTATGAAATAATTATTGATGAATCCATTTCAAAAAGGCATTTATTCTCATGGGATACATTCCATTGATGATATTTTTGATGATCAATAATTAAAAACCTCCACCCCATATAATTAACAATACTTGGTAAACATTTCTTAGATAAAAGTGATTTCTCCAATGTGGATCATACATACGTATAATCTATTTTTTATATAATAATGAAATAATTTATTCTATCACCATTTTTCTATATAATATTCTAATCCTTATTTATTATTGTATTCTATTATGATTATATGATCATAATTATTTTATATTATTTACCTTTTCTTGATATCACTTCATTTATACTTTTTTTTTCTTTCCAATTTCAAAATAATTTTCTCTTTTTGTAAATGTTTCAAAATTTATTCCACAACATGTTATCAATACATGTTATATTGGTCTAAAACGATTAACCTAATTAGGTAAATTCGACTATTTATGATGAAAATTTCTAAACATTATTTCAATCTCTAAAATAACTGTAATGAATTATTATTTTTCATTTATGATACAAATAAATTTTTCCTATATTATTTTTTTGTGAAGTATAATCATGAAACCAGGTCAAATAAATCGAATTCATATCTTTAAATTAATTTGATGGCACTGAAGATCTTGTTTAAAATAATCATGGTTGAGGAAAATGTAAAGATTATGATATTAGGAAATAATACCCTTGGAGTTTTGTTTGTGTTGTGTTTGTTTTCAAGGATTTTTAAGGTAATTAAAAATGATATTACTAATTTATAAGAATGTATAATGAAATTTAGGAAGAATCTTGGGACATATTTGTTTGTAAGACATAAATAATATTGGGACACCTTTGGTCACAACGTGAAGGATGTTCTTAGAAAGGTGGAAATGTTAAAATGTTCCCTATGTCGGTAAGAAGGTTTATTAGTGTCCATGTGAGGACATTTATATCATATTTGAGGATTTTCACTCTATATCTAGGAGGAGAACAGAAAAATTATTGTAAAAACATTGGCCATGCCATGAACTAACTAGATTGACATAGCCTATTCTGAAGGATGAAATCCTAGGGAAGATTCATACTGTGATATAAACCCCATGAGAGTTAGGCTATATGTATATTTGGAGATTTTTTGTTACTCAAACCATGGGAGGTGAAATCATTCCATTAATAAAGTTGATGATAGAAATATGGAAACACCATGAATACCAATGGTTTTTATTACAATGAATAGGGGAATACATAATAATATTTTCATTGATGAATAAAAAATGAAATTCTTCATTCATAGGGGAATGTGGATACAACATAATGATGATTGGGCATGTTTCTCATGGATCAGCCCCATTGGAAGTGTCTATTTCAGGGAAGAGTACTAGGACTATAGAGACTCAAAATAATGGTGTTATAATTCTTAGAGTACATGTGACCATACTATAATGCTGAGCATCACGCTGCATATGTTTGATGATGGTTAATTTTTTTTATCTTTAAATTTGTTTTATGGAAAAAATCCATGAAATTCAAAGATTTATATTTAATCACCATAGTGGAACATTTGATTCATTGGAGGCTCCCATGGAGGCAGGTATCATGAAATGATGGTGATAATCACACCATGATAGTGTGAGTCAATTGAATTCCAAATTCATATTTCATATCCTTCAAGAGGAAGAATCCAAAATTAAATAATACATCATGGCTCAATTTTGAATGACCAAGATGGATGAATTTTTCACACTTAACAAAGGTAAATTCAGGATCAATTTATAGGGAAATATTGTGATTCTATGGGGATATGATAGTGATGTATTTCTCTATAGTATGATGCATTGTGAATCCATTAACCAACAAGAATCTCAAAGGGGTATTAAGTAGAAGGGGATTAATAATCATCATGATGATGTGAAGTAACTACGGATTCATGATAATGTTTCCTCAAAATATAATGGAAGAGTTCGTTAGAATTAAATTGAGGTTTGGTGTTGGGTGATATTTGTTTTTTATTAATTATTTTTGGAATGTTTGTGGTGTGTATAGTTTAAAAAATTATTGTTTGGGGTCTTGGAGTTATTATAATCAATTTAAAAATGTCTTGGAAGTTTTTTTGTAAGAGGAGGTGTTCCAGAAGATTAGAAGAGATGAAATTCTGGATGTTATGGGAAAACAATATAGTAGTTCTTCCCGCATAATAGATATATTGTCTCGATGTTATTGGTAACACCATGGAATATGTTTACAGTAAAATGACATTGAAATATACTTATATAGATAATATTGTTTTGATGTGGATGATGATATATAAAAGAGACATATTTAAGACTTTGGTAAATTACTCAAGAGTTGAGAACACATTGGGATAAATAACTATGTTGTGGTGGTTCCAAAATTTTAAGAATGTTCATGAGACATTATGGTCTACATAATATTTTTTTTGAATTAATCCCTATGTAAAATAGGAATCAATAACAAGGTAATTATGGAATACTTGTGCAAAGGATCTTCAATGGAATAATGGAAACATGTAAACTTGCATGAGATTTTTTGAATATCGGGAAAAGTAAAAGGAAAGGAAACATATGTGTATGAATAATTTTTTTAAGGATATGTATTATCCTTTAGTTTACCCAGCGAATATATTTAATATTTATCGATATGGGATATATACTTCAAAAGGAGGAGAAGATTCTTACAATTCTGTTGTTTGCCAGGAAAAGCCACAGTGACTCTCAAATGGGAATAATATTACTTCCATAGCATGAAACATGCTTCTTTTAATTTATATAATCAATGATTAAAATAGATCACCATAAAATGACTACAATAAAATATGTTTTAGATATCTGGTAGGAATTATTGAAAATATGGTTTCTAAATGAGATTGATGGGGTGGTCAAAGACAAGCCTAAATAGATAAAGCCTAGAAATGCGCACTCCATTTTTTCCAACAATAAATATATGTTCCAAAAAATTGATTTTAGTTTAGTCTCTAGTTTATCTGGGTCAAACTATGGGTCCACCAGAACATATAATCATGATTAAGAATAATTATTAAAATATAAAACACACTTAATATTAAATAATATTAAATATTAAACAAAATATTGTTATCAAACATAAAAAATCATCACATACAAAAAATATATACATTTTTTAAATTAAAAAAATATATTGAAATGAAACAATATTTAAAAAATGAAAAAATTGTTTTTGGCCCGTGGGCTGGCTCACATTTTTTGAGGTCTGTCCAAATAATCCAATGTGATTTTTCCATCGTTCATTTAAACTCAATTAAAATATGGGCCACTTTATAGAGTCCAACCTACCCCATAATATACATGTTTTCATGAATAAGGTCTGTTAGGAACCCCTACATAAAATAGGAACTGATGAGTCTCTATGTTGTGATAGAATATGTATAATGCATTATGTTTCTAGAGTTGAAGAGGAAATGGGTAGGTGAGAATGGATACAATCATTTTTATAGGTGTTTTACGTTGAGGAGAAATATACAGTGGTAATCATAGCACCACAACCTAGGAGGTTTGATAATACTATGTTCAAGGTTTAAAATGTCTACCTGACACATATATGAGGTGATCACGCCTTGGAGTTTATAGGACATTTGTGAGATAAAGAAAAAAAATAAGAATTTTATATTATTACACACTATAGTAGAATGGAACCATGATAAAATAAAGGTACTATCTTGAATTTATATTTGGAGAACTTGTTGTGATATTTTGAGAATTTATTCATGTTTTAGAAGTTCATTTAACGACACTAAAATGGCGTGAGATACATGGTATAATCATGGATGTAGGCGGAATGAGATGTGATCCACACTGTTGATGGTAGGGCATTTAATTTTGGGGAACATATAACAAACCAAACTCCATTAACCTAAAGACAATTGTCACGTGATTATATTGGTACAAGTTATTGGGTATTATGAAAAGATGGATTAGTTAGTTTAGTTGTCTTGTGATGCTAGATACATACATGATTTTCATATTAAATTGAAAAAACAAAACATAGCATCAAACAATTTCTTACATTCTTGATGATCATAAAAATATACATTATCCATATCATAGGGAATGTAAAAAATAATAAACTGTAATCTTATATAATTAATAAATGAATTCATACATTGGAAACAATCATGAGTCGATAAGTCGTAAATAATTTTTTAGACTAGAGAATCAATACATATTCCTTTGAATTAAATACATGAGCTTAAAAATGTATCAGTGTAGAGAAATAAAAATAAAAATAATATGGATAATAATAACTAAAATCCTAATGAAGGAAATTCATAATATCTGATGACATGATTATACAATCAAGGTCTCATTCCAATACAAAATTCAACTAATCAACATATACTTATATGAAGACATTTTTAACTTGGCTTAGTCTTTATTTTAAAAGACAAATCAATACATCAAGAGGCTTTACATTAATATGATAAAATCGTCACTTATATGTTCCCAATTAATTAATAATATATTATATAAAGAATATAATACATAATCAACATGATTTATTAATTAATAATCATCTGTATGGAATCAAAAATATGGAAAATCAATATTTCTATAAAAACCAAATAAAATCATTAATAAGATTCCATTAAAGAACATTGTATATTGAAATGGTATTTGGTTAAGATAATATTGATAAAATATAAATGATATTTAATATATATATACTAATGAAAATATGGACATGAAGCAAAAACAATAGTGTCCAATGAATAATGAAGAGTAATAGAGAACTCGATCACAATAATTTTAATAGTCTCAGAATAAAGCAGAATGCATAAATTAATATATTAAAAGTGAATAAAATCAATTAATTAAACCTTAGGAGTTTAAACAATGGAAATTCCATTGATAAATATTTAGGAGAAGAGAAATGACAATTTAAAAATAAATTTAATTTAATATTTTCTAGCATTATTGTAAAAAAGATGTTATAAATCATTTCAAAATTTATTATCAACCTTTTTGAAAATAATTAGTTTTTTTATATTAATATAGAAGACGAAAATTCATATAATAATGAAAAAAAAATCCATGAAAAAAAAAGAAAATTTCTTGGGGAAGCTAAATAGTGAATAACATTCATAGAGGTGGGAAAACACTGTCACACCATTTATGATAAAAAGAACATTTCTTTTAATATTTTTAAAAAAGAAAAAAATAAACTATTTTAAAATAAAATAAAAATATTCAATTCAAACCATAATAAATATTGTTAAATGTGGTATAAAAATACCTTTACCAATAATTTAAAAGTATTTAAGCACTTGTATAAATTATTTTGTAGAATAATGATATGAGAGAGAATGATTCCAGAATAAAAAAGAGAAAAAATTCCAGATTTTTAAAAAGACATTATTTAATTATTTGAGCCCCAAAGGTAGGAAGGTTTCTCAGAAAAACATGAAAACCCCATGAATAACCGCAAGTTAATAAAATATATTAGGTTTAATAAGTATAATATAGTAAATTTTTTCCAATGTAATTTTAAATATGAGTAATTCTAAATAAGTGTGAGATTTTAAAATAAAAATTTAGGTCTTTAATAAAATTAGAATCAAATAATCTTGAAATATAAAACCTGAATTAAAACATTAAATACCATTAATAAAGAGTAATTATAGATATAATATTTGAGAGGGTTTGTATATACACCATGAAAACGAAATTAGGATAAAAAAAATATGTCTCAATGGAGTGGAATTGAGATGAAAACCCCTTAACATTAATTAAATATAATTATAATTAATTATATACAACTGAAAAATTAATTAAAAATAATTTAAATACTTTAATATTATAATTTTGATTCTATATTAAATTATTAATGTCTTTTTATTATAATTTTACGTCCACTCATTTAATAGTTCTTTCTTAGATTGACCACTTAAGGTGGTTAAACCAATTTTTATAAATTACATCAATATAATAACCATGGATAAATATTTAATGAAATAATCCCTTCATTTAAATAATTATTATCATTTCATGAATATATTTTTTATTCATTGTTTATAATTTTAAAATCATCTATTCAAGGTGGTAGTGAAAAAATATATCGCATTGCTTCATGGAGGTGGTGTCAACACATACACATGAGAAATGTTATCATTTTATAATAGATGATTGGGTAATAAGTTAAGTGGTATGTTACCATTATAAAATAAATATTTTTTAAAAAATATCATATATATTCCTTAATACAAAATTTATAACAATCCATGTGAGGAGATGATATATAATTATTTACAATACTACGTGTTGATAATAGTTCATATGAACACTTGAGAGATGTTATCTATTTACATAATATTGATACTCGATAAAAAATTAATGTAACATTAATATAAAACCATATCGTTTTTGTAAGAAAACTTATTTATTATGTAATTATGGTTATTTATTATTTATAGGAGGTTTAACAAGAATGGAACATGAAAACTCATGGTAAGAACATATTTAAAGACCCGGAATTTCCATTTAATTTTTTTTAATTAAATGGGAATTTTACAAGTCCGTGAAAATTTATGGCGCGTGATTCCGAGGCCCAGAGTTCTCGGAATGAATTTCTGAACTTATTTTCTAGTACGTTTAGTAAATATGCGAGCGGGATTTTGTAACTTTTGAACTAGTGCTCAGAATTGAAATTTGGGGACACCGTTGAACTTGCAGTGCCGGTATTCGCTTTAGGATACTTTCACATTGACAATAGTTGGTTGAGGGTGAATGTTAGTTTTTGTGTTTTTCATAAAAGAATAAAATGAAATAAAAATGTTTAACATTTTTATTTCATGAAACCTCCCATGTGGATGTTATAAAGGTGGGGACCACCTGAACTAAAACATCCCACATGGGTTATGGTGGTGGGTACCACCCGAGCCAAAACCCCCCAATTTGAATTCCTAAACATGGGGACCACTAGAACTCTCATAATTGGAGAAACCCTTAAACACTCTTAAATGTGGGGAAGCCTCTTGAACATCCCCCACTTTAATTCTCCCACCCCCTTTGATTAATTATACAAACTCATCAATTAATTAATTAATCCAATTTGAAATTATGCCAATAAACTAAATAGATAACATATTCTATTATGTAGGCTATTTCAATTTTTGGTGGGGATTTGAGGAAAGTGTTTGGAAAATGAGAAGGGGAGAGCTTTTGGGAGGATAAAAATTCTCCAATGAAGAACTTATTCCACAAAGAACGCTTCTCCAAACAAAGAACACTGACATTTTCCAACATCTTCGAATCCTTCCTCATGACATCCTTCAATGGTGGACATCTTCAAAAATGAAGAACCACCTCCATCGAAGAGCGTTTATTCAACGAACGAGCTCAGAATCGAAGGCATGTGGCGGGTGCGATGAACGTCGAAATCTTCGACTTCTCTCTCACAACACAAAAATAAACCTTCGAGGTAGGGGTTTAATTATGTGTGATCATCGATTCCCATGTTCATCCCTTCTAAACAAATAACATGGATCATCTCACTAACTAGTTGATCTGTAGAGGATTTCTTTTTGCGGGATTGAGAATAATTATTGCAGGTGGTTGAAGGGATTCTTGTATTAATTTACCCCTTAACAATTTTATAAAAATCATCATGATTCAAGAAAAAAGTATGAACTGCATGTTACTGCTCTAATGCAGAGGGTGTAGGCCAAACAAACATGGCTCAACCTCTCTGCAAACCCTTGTGTTTTTTATGAAATCTTTGTGATGGAGGACGACAGCAACCGGAGGCCAGCCGCACGATAAGGGAGGCGGCATGCGTCCGTGCTGCTTAGCATGGATCCAAGACTTGTGTCGCAATGACGAAAGTAGGACGGTCGGCCAAGCCGACCACCGTCGAAGGTGCGGTGTCTGACCGCACCACACCGAGAAGACGACTGGCCATCTGGCCACCTGCGGCGGCACCCCGCCGAACCGCGGCCCTTACGCTAAAAGTGGGACTTACTCGAGGAGAACTGCCTTGGATCCACTAAGAAACCGCTTCAATTGGCCTCCAATACGAGCTAAGGAGCTCCACCAAACTTTGAGAACCGTAACTCCCGCGTGAGCCATGAGGGGGAGGAGGAATGAGAAAAACATTGGAAAATCCCAAGTGGCTTGGGACTTTAAAAAACCAAGAATAATGTGGCTGTATGATTACCCCGCAGGGTTTGGCTAACCTTTCCCCAATCATGCAGTTGACACTGTCTCACCCAGGGAAATTGCACGGCTTTCTAGCACGGTCTGACAAACCGTGCACTGCCTGTGCGGAGCCCACTGTGAAGGATAATAACTTATAGACTATGCACTCATGGATAAAAGGGTAATAATATACATATCGAGTGTCAAATTGAGGCCCCATATATTGTTTTGAGACCCCTATGATGTGGCAGAACATTGGGATAATTCCTCATGGGACAGCATGGCAGTTGGAGTATCTACCAGTGGCATGGGGAGAAGACCCTCCCAGAGATAGGTGAGCTTAGTGTGGGAACCCTGTAACTGGTTCTGATGATGTACTGGAGATGTACTAGGATCCTGTGTGGGTCTAACGATGTACTGGAGATGTACTAGGATCCTATGTGTGTCTGACGACGTACTGGATATGTACTAGGATCCTCGGTGTGTCTGATGATGTACTAGAGATGTACTAGGATCCTGTGTGGGTTTGAAGATGTACTGGATATGTACTAGGATCATGTGTGGTTCTGAAGACGTACTGGAGATCCACTAGGATCCTGTGTGGGTCTGAAGACGTACTGGAGATGTACTAGGATGCTATGTGCATTTGAAAACGTACTGGGGATGTACTAAGAACTTGTGTGGGTTTGAGGACGTACTGGAGATGTATTAGGATCATGTGTGGGTCTGACGATGTACTGGAGATTTACTAGGATCCTGTGTGGGTATGAAGATGTACTGAAGATGTACTAGGATCCTACTGGAACCATGGTCTTTTATTCATGATTTGGAGTATGGTTTGTCTTTGTTGTCAATCCTCAGTGGAAGTTCAACATGTGAACCAGTAAAGCAATCATACAGTTCAAGTATACAATAGTATTGTAGGTGGCGTCGTTTCCCAGTGTTTTCCAAATATTTAGGCCTGAAAATCGACAAATGGAGAAATGTTTTTTTTTGGAAATGAGACTTGCGCGACTTGTACTTGAAGGAGATGAAACATGCGCGCCATGTGTTTTTCAAGATTAGAATATAGAAAATTGGAAAAGGGATAAGGGTCGCGCAAGTTTTGGGATGGTCGCGCAAGTGACCTACGCGCTGAGAAAAAGACTTGTGCGCCGATGTCTAGGAGGTTTGGAAACTTGTGTGCCCATTGTTTTTCATGATCAGAACTTCAAAATATGGCTAAGGAAAGTAGTTCGTGCAAGTATTGGTGTGTTCGTGCATGTGAGTTGCGTGACAGAGGCAAGGGCGGATGAGCTGTGCGCCAGAACCTGCGCGCCGAGGGAGACATGCGTGCCACCGCACATGGGGTCTAGTTTTCCTATAAATAGAGGACCCCCTCCTCATTTTTAATGAAATTAAAGACTTAGATATTTATCGAGCACTCTTCACTCAAGTGGTTGAGTCGTGCAAGTGGTGGTTGGGTCGCACAAGTAGAGGTTGTGTGCCGATTGTTGGCTGCGCGACCAAGGTGTTTTGGGAGTTAAAGGTGAAGAGCTGTGTAAGTTTGGAGTTGAAGGAGATAGTGTCACGCAAGTCTGTTGGTGTCACCTTTGCGCCAATTTTGTTTCGTGCAAGCGACTTGCGTGCTGATCTTGAAACTTACACGCCGGTCTTGGAGATGCGTGCTCGGTAAGGTTGTTGTACTCCGGTCCCTTTGATGATTCACGAAAACTAGAAGATTTCCCGATACCTTTAGTGAAAAGGGGTATTAGTATACGATTTAAAGATGGACTTCAACAGAGCATCTACATACAACAGAGGATGCATTCTTTTGCAATGATGAATAGTCCTTCACGTCTATAAACTGAGTGGGACTTCACCAAAGGCAGTGATCCAGGGGGAGTCAACGGGAGTGACCCAAGGGAAGCAGTGAGCTATCCCTGAACCATTGTTAAGGCAGTGAGCCTGGGACAGATTGACTATTCCCAACCCTTTTTAATCCACAACTAGTGAAGATTAGTGGCATTTGGTATGACCGAAAACATATCAGCGTATGCTCCTTGGACGTAGCCCTTAGTGGTGAACCAAGTAAAAATTGATCCGTTATCTCTTTGAATGTGAATGTTTCATTTCTGATCATATTCTTCATACAGGTTTAACAATATCCTACCAACTTGGGAACAAGATCCACAATTTTAAAAAGTAAAAGTCATCACCGTGATTCACCCCTCCCCTCTCAGTGTGTCCCGGGGTCCTACAGATCTTGTGTGGGTCTGAAGACTTACTGGAGATGTACTAGAGTCCTGTCTGGGTCTAAAGACATACTGGAGATGTACTAGAATATTGTGTGGGTCTGATCACGTACATGAAGATGTACTAGGATCTTGTGTGGGTCTAACGATGTACTGGAGATGTACTAGGATCCTATGTGGGTTTGACGACGTACTCGAGATGTACTAGGATCTTATGTGGGTCTGACGATGTACCAATGATGTACTATGATCTTGTCAGGGTATTACGATGTACTGACGATGTACTAGGATCATGTGTGGGTCTGATGATGTACTACGATCTTTCATGGGCCTATCTCTTAACAGAGTAAGATGAACTAGAAGTTACATCTAATCATCCATACTACTCTACTTAAGTTATACCTCATGTGAGCTGCGTTCATACCTGTGTGGTACATTCCTTTGGGTTAATACCTTGGTGGTATTCTTCTTTGTGACGTATCAGTGTGGGACTCGCCTTTTTGGTATTCTTTGCTTGGTGGAACATTTGAGATTTGGGGTTTTGTATAGGACCCTTTGTTTCCTCTTGATTGAGATGGGTATACGTGATAACTTCGGTATATGTATGGGCATATACCTAAGTAGGTTTTCTAGTTGACTTAAAGCTTTTTCGTTTATCCTTGATTGATTTTGTGAGACCTTTAGTGTCTCGAGGTCCCTACTGAGTATCGTTATACTCACCCCTACACGGTCTATGCCCACACCTAGTTGTGTTTGGTGCAAAAGACAGACAATAATGATCAATATTGAGGGTTCCAAGACTAGACGGGGCCTAGAGGTGGACCATACAGTGTGTTGGTACGCAGAGGAGAAAGGCATACAAGGAATGCTGAGGAGGAGATCTATACCTACCCATCGGGTAGGAACCTTGGAGGATGACCCAATAGCTGCATTCATTTTTCCTCAGTTGTATTGTTTTTCAGTTGTACTTGTACCTTTACTGTTGGACTTTTATTCCGGCCCCTTTTTACTTTCAACACTATTTTTTTATATAGTTGACTTCTGTTCGTATCTTTCTATGTTCTTGGTTGGGTGTGATTATAGGATATAAAGGCAATTCATTCCCGATTTTAGGGGATACGCCTTTCGATGCAAGTCGCCCGCCCCTGCCCAATGGAAGGCAGGCTTGGGGTAGTCACGACACATGACATGGGGGACGGTTCATGACAAATTTGTATCCGAGGAGTTGGTTATACAGTAGATCATAGGACTCTGATCATTATTTTAACAGAAATAGTGTTAACTGTAGTGAGTGTGGTTATCAGTTTAGGGAATCCAGTGTTGGTGCGGCGGCTGACGTATCTATACACCAGGACTCTGAATTCTGATTTCTGACTCAGTGCACAGAAACACTGATTGTGTGTGTGTTTTGAAAAGTTTTCATGGGTTTTATTTGCGTCATCTCACCAGGTATAACTTAATGACAGTGGCACAGCTGTTCCTTATCAGGATTCCACTACTTAGACAACCAGCTAAGATTCCCAAAAGAGTACATAATGACGGCCCACTGAGTGACGTGGCTCTGGTTCATGGCCCTATTTTTGTGTTAGAACCTTCAGGTGGTGTACCAGTAGCACCCCCACCCGTTGGGAAGTAGTTACCTCAAGCCGCACTTGATGATTTATCACGCCGAATGAGAGCATTGCATGACTTCCAGTGGCAGAGGCCTCTAATGATTTGAGGCAAGTGTGATTCCCTGGAAGTTGAGGGCTAGTTAGAGTCTGTGGATAGAGTTTTTCGCCTATTTGAGACACCAGTAGAGAAGATGGTGATCTTAGATTCTAGTCTTTTCCTGTGAGTGGCCATGAGTATGGTCGACATGGTCACGAGGCTTTGGTACATGGAATTTTTCCTGAGATATTAACTTCGAGTAGTGTTTAAGCAATATCACTGCCCATTGGGAAGCAGTTTCAACTGACGGTACCGGTAGCGGAAACTTTTAGACTTAGTGCCTTATGCGTGTTTCAGCATCAGATACCCCTCAAGTTCAATGGGGATCCCGACTCACAGGCAGCATAGGACTGGATTGAGGAGGTGGTTGAGAGTTCTCTTGAGCTTCTACGGCTTCAGCGTGATGACATGTTGGTAGTTGAGTATTAATTGAGGCATACCAACCATTACTAGTAATCTATTAATATAATACGATAGGTTCTTTATGTCTCGTACTTATGAGTGACATGTGTTTATGGACATCCGTGCCAACACTATTCGTCTATGCATTCCTACTTATGTTAGGGTTCTAGAAAGATCCTTTTTGGTTTAATGTTCTTTGGGTGATTGGATATAGCCAGTGAATGATAGCAGTGGGAAATTAGGAAACCGGCGCTAGTCTCAGAGATTTGGGCGTGTAAGATGTTTCGGGAAGAGGATGTGACATGGGACAGATGAATCTGCAGGGCAGAAGACATGGAAGTAGAACTGTGAGAGCAGCATGAGGGGGTGTACATTTTGACATGTCACAACCATCCGCTTTTTTGTGGACCCCACCAGGCTCAGAGAGCTGGAGGGCATGGGAATGGAGTTGCTCCATGCGGTCGAGGAGTGTGACCTAAGGGCTCTAGGAATGATTCATGTTACGATCTGTATATATTACTATCTTCTGTATATATAAACATAGGAAACAATCATTCCTTCATTCCAAAAATCTTGTTCAAGACCAAGATTTTCCAGTTAAGTCATTAAATTGACCCTCATGTAAGGAGATACCATTGGGAGGAGACTCAGTAATCACATTTACACTGATGGTGTGATCTGACCCTTGAGGCGAGAGTTTCGGTTGGATCATCTTAGTGGCAGCGTCGAGGTCTTAAGACGTTAGTTTGGGTATGGAATGGAAATCCACAGTTCATTCTTATATTAACTATATTAGGCAAAAAGGTTATGGTATACCTACAACATTGGAATGGGATTTTCATTGGTCGGCGAAAAAGGAAAATCGGGCAGCACAAGATAAAATCATGCATCAGAGGGTGCAGCCGATCACTCTTTATATGGCCAGACATACACTCATGGCAGAATTTTTTTTTTAGTTTTTAGTTCCAAACAATAGTGGCAGAGTACGGGAACATATTTTCAAAATATGTTTCCAGGGATATCTCCCCAAAGGGAGAGGGACATATGCTTTGGCTAGGTACTACCAGATATTTGTACACGACTTCTCCTGGGTAGTGACACCGTTGAAAATTTTGACAAAAAAGGGAGATGCAGTTTTTAATATTTTCATGACTTATTATATACTCCCCTTACTTATTTTATATGAAATACATATAATTTGTGTGAAATATTAATGTTTTAATACTAACTATAATTTATGAGCATTTTTTGAAGTAGTACAATTGAGTCAGTTTACAATTTTAGCTATAACTACCACCCTACTTATCCAAATTTTGTGGTTCTAGTTTTCTAGGATTCAAAATTTGATAAGCCACATTTCATTAAAAGGGATCATGGGTCTCTTCTACAATTTAAAGACTCATATGGACCATACAAGAAGGACCACCGAATCTGTGAGGAAACAGGAGCATCCATGTAGATTTAATTACTGTGCCCAATCCAGAAGCTCAAATTCATTAATTCTGCACAAAAATTTGTATAACAATACAAATTGTAATTTAAAATAAATTTCAGGGCCCAACTTGAAGAAAAAGGGGCCCAACTAATTATTTGAAGTCCTGCCCACCATTCGGGCTGGGAATTAAAATCCTGACACTATTCGTGACATATATCATGATGCATTCATAAAATCATTATAAAATTTTTCAGTGTGAAAGTGGCAATATAAACAGCCAAATTTTGGTGAATAAATAATTCTTATTTCAAGGTATCATATTATTCAATAAACTGTTCACATTTTGGACTTCATACTGTTTGGATTCAAATGGACAGATTAACTTTGTCTAATCAGTTGGCCATAACTTTGGCTCCTTAAGTCCAATGGGTGCCAAATGTTCAGAGAATATAGAGGATATATTTACTTACAACTTGTAAGAATATCCTATCTCATTCTTCGGATGTATAATTTATCAAATTGGCGATGCAAGTGGAGGGGTAGTTTTGTAATGATAACAACCCACACCATTGGGCTATAAATACACCCCCGCCTCTCCTTGCAAAGGGTTGGATTTTCAGATAAAAGGAGGAAAGGTTGGGATGACCAAGGCTCTTCCAAATAATTGAGAGGATCTTCCATACTCATGTTTTAACGTGAGAAACCATTCCACCTTTCTCCCTTTCATTTACTTTTGTTTTGTTCTTCGTTTGTCATCAAGTAAGTGTTTATGTTTTGTAATTCCGTTTTAATGAAATATTCTTCTTCAATATCTCTTATTCTCTTCCAACATCTATAGTTTAATATCGATGGTCTTAAAATAGTCTCAATACAGTTGAATCCCATTGCTCTCTTTTTTTCTTATTCAATCTAATGTTTGTTTTTTTAATTGTCATCATCGTCTGTGGGTGTGTTCATCGCACCAATATTTTAGTATCCCTTTATTATTATTTTATTCTTTATTTATCATCATAATAATTATAACCAGATTAATAATTATTTCAATGGATATGTAAATATCCAATTGTGATGAGTCATTATTTAGATATGTTAAGTGATTGATAGCTTTTTCTCGATGAGTATTATTTAATTTAACATTGTGTTTGTTGGACTTAACATGTCATGGATTAATGAAATGTTTTGTTTAATATGTGGATTCCATTGATTATTGGAACCATAAATACAATACCATAAACAATTAATGGTAATTATTATAATCCTATGTTATGTTAAGGTTTGGATTAAAGCCTTAACAATTCATAATTCCAATCAACGTTATCTTGTGAAGTGGGTGTTAATTTAAATACAATATAAATTAATGCTCAAGGATATCACAAACATAAATACCTAATAATGAACTCACACCCATAGTTATCAATTTTTTAAATCAATATTACTCAATCAATCATTTCATAATCTATGCAAAGAAACCCCCCAATCAGAACACAATCAACAAAAAACAATCAGCTATTAAAAATTATCATCACCGATGATTCGACCCGAGTGCTGCTATACACATTAGTAGAGCACCAGAACCATGACCGGTTGATACACAAAAATCGGCCACACTTTCAAATTGGGTCGTTGCTAGGGATGGTGCATTATGTAGTAATTAGTTTCTAGTTATTGTAAAAAACCCCAAAACAAAAAAATCTAAAAAAAATTGAATGAACAAAAATAAAAACCTGCCTTCCTCATAAAAATTATATTAAAACACAAAAAGAAAAACCCATATTCATCTTTCTTCCAACATCCCTCTAAATTCCCTGAAGCCTCCCAAACAATACCTCAAATTCGTTTGACCTTCAAATTGATAAAATACTTCGCCAACATATAAGGAAATTATAGATAATCAAATAATTCAACAACGAGTCCTTGTACAACCAATTGAATTTGAAATGGACAATCTTAGGGAACAAAATTTTAAATAACATGATACCCCTGATATGAATTACCAACCTATTGGTATTTAATATCCAAAAATAGAGGCTAAATTCGAACTCAATTTAGGCATGATTTATCTTCTCCCTCATTTCCACGGGTTAGCCGGTGAGGATCCACATCTCCACCTTAAAGAGTTCTAAGTGGTGTGCTCTACCATGAAGCCTCAAAGTGTTTATGAGGAACAAATAAAGCACTGAGCATTCCATTTCTCCCTAGCTGACACTAATATGTCATGGATCTACTACCTTCATCTTTTTCCTATAACCACAACGAATTACATGAAGAGACTCTTCTTAGAGAAATTCTTTCCTGTTTCTCGTAATGGTTCTATAAGAAAATAAATAAGTGGTATTCATCAATTCCCAAGTGAATCGGTCCATGAGTTCTGGGAGGGGATCAAAAAACTTGTTTCAAACTGCACAAATCCCCAAATCCATGACCAAATCTTGATCCAAAACTTCTATGAGGGATTATTGGTTATGGATAGAACTCTCATTAATGCCGAAATTGGCGGTTCTTTTGTTATAAAACTCCCACAGCTGCTAGAGATATCATGATAAAAATGGATTTAAACACACTAAAATTCCATACTCGATCACATGCTTAAGTTAAACAAGATCATGATCTTCAATCAATAGAGATGAACAAGATGAAAGAGTGGTTGAGTGAACTTGTAGGTCATGTGCAGAAACTAGAATTGCCTACCAAATCCCCAACCACGTCTTCTCCACAATCAGTGTTTCCTAGACCTGTAAAAAACTATGGAATATTCAACTCTCCATCTAATCCAATTGACACATTTCCATAACTTCAAGAGGATCAATCTGATTCATCTGGACCAATGGAGATCAATGCAATATATGCTCAGCAGAACCCCAACCCTAAACAATCAGGTTAGTTTATTAGAAACTTCAACCAACCCCATTATTATCCATTCTCATCTACATATAAGCCTAACTTGTGATATGGGAATCCCATTTCTCATCCCCCGCAATACCCTCATCAAAACCCTATCCAATTCCAATATGGTCAAGGTGTTGGTAACTTCCAACAACCTTACCGTTTTGTTCCTCAACGTTAATGGATCAATCCACCTTCAAGATTCCACTATCCTAGTGAGCCTTCCCAGTTCCCAAACCAATACAATCACTTTCCCAATAACTAAAATCAAGGTAATACTAATTCCAAACAAGCCTCTTCTTCTAGAAAACTATGGTAAATCTCTATTGAAGATATTTCCTCCTTCAAACATTCTAGTCTCAAGAAAATTGAAACCCAAATTGGTCAACTTGCATCCCACCTGAGCCAGCGACAACAATCAAATTCTTCCCAACTCCCAGCTCAAACATTACCCAACCCCAAGTGTTATGTATGTGAAATTGAACTTAGATCAGGAAATAAAATTTCTTTTCCGCATGTTGAGTCCTTCAACCCTCATTTGAATGTTGAACTAGAAATTGAAAAGAAAAATAAATATGAAAAGGAACCTGAAGTCATCCCCTCACGTCCTTCCATTCCACTTAAGAATACAATTCCTTTTCCTCAAGATGTTTCTAAGGAAAATAAGTCCTTTGAACCTGATCCTGAAATGCTCGACTTGATTAGACATGTTAAAGTCAACATACCCCTATTAGATTCCATAAAAAATCCCAAAGTATACCAGGTCTCTTAAAGAATTCTTCACCCATAAGAGGCCACTTAGGACCTTTGAAAATTTTTCCACCTAGCAGTCTACATCCATAAAGTGCATGGTTCCAGATAAATTTACGATTCCATGCCAAATTGGAAGTTCTTACTTTGATAATTCACTCATAAACATAGGAGCCTCAATTAATGTACTTCCCAAATCATTATTCTCTAACCTTGGTCAAGGTCCCTTACATCCAATAGGTGTTTCCATTCAGTTATCCAATCGAAGCACATCTAGTATTGAGAGTCTAATTGAGGATGTACTATTTTGTGTCAATGATCTTAACATCCCTACGGATTTCTATGTCCTTGACATGGAAGGTGAGAAGAACTCTTCTCAGAATCCTTTAATTCTAGGAAGACCATTCCTAATGATAGCGAAGACCAAAATTGATGTACATTCAGGCCTCTTATCCATGGAATTTGGTGACAAACTGGACAAGTTCAAAATTTTCCAAGCCTTGTGATACCCATATGAGGATCACTCTGAATTCTCAATCCACGCCTATGAGAAAACTTCTAAGAATCAATTGAACCCCATTCCATCATTTTTTTCATGTTCAAATGATAATGGATCTTGTGGAATCTGTGCCATGATTAACCAAGTCATTAATGGTGTAGTTGATGTGGAACTCACATTCATAGAATCCAATAATCTAAAGGAACTTTAAAACTCTCTAGAATCCCACATCAACTCTGATCTTTACTGCTCCACCTTGGACAATATTAAGGAGAATGAATCTGAAGCAACTGAAGTCCCATCCTCCATTCCTATGTTTTCTAACTCAAAAATGAATGATGAGACTGATCTGAAACCTCTTCCTACACACCTAAAATATGAATTCCTTTTCCATGATCACTCATATCATGTCATTATCTCTACTTCACTTACTAAAATTGAGGAGTCCAAACATGTTCTGGTGTTAGAGGTAAAAACAGGCCCTATGTTGGACCCTAGATTACATACCAAGAATCAACCCTACTCTTTGCATGCATCACACCGATCTCAAGGAATCATCCAAACCATTTAGGAAACCGCATAAAATACTCCAACCGCTCATCCTTGAGGTAGTTAGGGAAGAGATCACCAAGCATCTTCAAGATGGTATTATCTATCCAATTTATGATAGAGAAAGGGATAGTCCAATTCAAGTTGAACATACGAAGGGTGAGAAAACTGTTGTCACTAATGAACATGGGGAGGAAGTCACAACTCAAGTGAAAATAAAATTTTGTGTGTGCATCGTCTACCAAAAATTAAATTTTGAAACATGAAAAGATCACTACCCTCTTCCATTCCTTGATCAAATGCTAGTACAATTAGCTAGAAAATCACACTATTTCCTTCTTGATAGATAAACTGGCTACTTCCAAATTCCAATCACACCATAGGATCGTGAAAAGACTAATTTCACTTGCTCCTTTGGAACATATGCATATAGAAGAATGCATTTTTGACTTTTCAATGCTCCTGCAACATTCTAGAGGTATATGATGAATATCTTTTCTAAATTCATTGAACATTGCATGCAGGTATTCATGGATGAAGTTACCATTTATGGTGAGTCATTTTAATCTTGCATGAATTCACTCTATAGAGTCCTTAAAAAGTGTTTCAAGAGTTACTCTATATTAAATTTTAATAAAATGTCACTTGATCATTACAAATAGGATTGTTCTAGCGAACATAGATTCCAAAGATAGTATTAAAGTTGATCCAGGCAATGTTGAAGTGATGCAATCACTTCTTGAACCCACTTATATTTGAGACATCCATTTATTCCTTGGTCATGCCATTTTTTATCAGTGATTCATCCATACATTCAGTACTATTTCCCTCCCACTCACTCGGTTTCTCCAGAATGATTTCACTTTCCATTTCGATGAAGTTTGTAAGAGAGCCTTAATTGAACACAAAACTACTCTTACATCTGCCCCGAAAATCCAACCCCCAGATTGGTCCTTACCCATTGAGTAGATGTGTGATGCTTCTGATAGAGCCTTTGGTGCTGTTCTTGGTCAATGAAGGGAAAAGAGTCCTCGTGTCATCTATTATTCCTCCAAAACAATAGATATAACTCAATATCACTACCCTGCCACTGAAAAGGATCTTTTTGAAGTGGTTTTGCCTTAAAAAAATTCCAACACTATCTCTTAGGAGCCAAAATCATCATCTTCACAGACCATTCTACTCTAATGTTATTACTCAATAAAAGTGATTCCAAACTACGGCTAATAAGATGGACCCTAATTCTCCAAGAGTTTGACCATGAAATCAATGATAGACCAGGAAACGAAAACCCAGTGGCTGATCACTTGAGTAGAATTTATAATTCTTCTTATTCTGAAATAATTGATCCAGAATATCAAACTGAGCACCTTTCATCTCTCACTCCAAAAATACCATGGTATGCCCAATTGTAAATTACTTGGTTTCTAGTTTTTTTCCTGAAAAGTTTTCAAATGAATAAAAAATGATGTTGAAAAGTGATTCAAAATACTATTTCTTGTAAGAAAATAAAATTTGGAAAACTGGGGTAGACATGGTAATTAGAAGATGTGTGGATGAGGATGAACATTCCCTTATCATAGAATTTTGTCACTCACTTCCAGGATGTGGACACTATGGACCGCAAAGAAGCTACCAAACGGTCCTAGATACTAGATTCTTCGGGCCTTCACTCTTCAAAGACTCACATGTGTTCTGTCAATCATGTCCCACTTGCCAAAAATGTGGAAAATTTCCAAAGAGAAATTAAATTCCCCAAAAGCCTTTAATTTTCGGTGTTATCTTCGATGTTTGGGGAATCAATTTCATAGGAACATTCCCCCATTCTAATGGATTTTCATATATTCGTCTTATAGTTGATTATGTTTCTAGGTGGGTCCAGGACAAACCCACTAGAAAGGATAATTTACATACTATTAGTGAGTTCCTAAAGACACACATCATCCATAGATTTGGCATGCCTCTTGCCTTGATCGGTGACTTAAGAACTCATTTTTATAATAGAACCATGGAATCTCTTTTGAAAAAGAATGTGTTTGTACATTAAACTTCAACTGCAAATCATCCCAAAACAAATGGCATGGATGGACTGTATAATACATAAGTGAAAAGAGTTCTTGATAGAGTTATAAAACCCACCAGAAAAGACTGGACTGAATGACTTGGTGAAGCACATTGGTCTTATCAAACTACCTATAAAACACCCATTCATATGTCTCCTTTTAGGATTGTTTTTGGTAAAGCATGTAATTTTCTAGTTAAAATCCAACATACGTCATTTTTGGTATTAAAAACCAGTAATTTTGATCTTGAAAAATCTGGTGAAGAAATATTGTTTCAATTGGAAGAACTGGAGGAACATTAACTTGATTTTAATGAGAATTCTAATCTCTAGAAATAAAAATCAAAGGCACTCCATGATAAAAACATCCTGATAAAATTATTTCATAAAGATGAAAAGGCAATTCTCTCCAATTCTCGATTTTGGCATCACTCAGGTAAGCTTAATTCTCGTTGGGAAGGTCCTTTTGTTATTACTAATTTTTACCCATTTGGGGCAGTGTAATTCCAAGACCCCTCTTCCAAAAGGACATTCATAGTTAAATGACATAGGTTAAAGCATCACCATGAGAGGACGCACAATCCTAGATCTACATAGACTTCCTCTGGATCCCCAAATTCTACAGTCGACCCACCACTAGACAGAGATGGAAACCCACCAAATCCAAACAATGGGGCACCACTTTCCCTTTAACTCTCTCGGTCTCTCTTCCTACCAATACCTCATTCTTCTTCTTCCTCTATCTTTCATTTTAACAACTTTCTTTATCAAACCCTTTCATTTTCTATTTCTCTTTTTTTTGGTTGTGTCTTTTTGAAAAACTAAAAAACCTAAGAAAACCAATAAACCTCATAAAAAATTCAAAAAATCAAAAAATCAAGAGTCATGCTTACTCACCATAGAGTTTTGAAACATTGTCCAACCTTTTTGGGGATTCAATAGACATGTTTTCATCTCAATTTTTTTTTATTTTCATCATGACATTGGATACATAATTTAGTTTCAAAACAAACAAATTTTGAATGCTAAATTTTTGATTTGGAAAATGATTTTATCCAATTGTGAGAACTAACATTGTCATTCATTCCAAGGATACCTATAGACATATTTTCAAAATGAGTGTTTTTCACCACCATTTTTTAATCTTATGTTTGTGGACCTTCGTGCTGAATTTCCTACTTTAGTGTGTATTAATATGATATATGATTTTTATGAACCACATGAGAATCACAATATCCAAATTGCCTCCCATTAACCAAACATTAATCCTCCTTTTGAAATCGCCTTTGAGCCTATGAAAACCATTTCTTTAATAGATACATTACAAGCCCAATAACTTTTCCCACCCAATATCAACATGGATTTTTATTGCGTATTTGTTTTTGAAATTTATGTGTGGGGGGGAAGGATTTTATTTTGGGTACCCTTTATTGATTTCACCATATTATCTTATGCTTGAGGGAAAGAATCCATTTTAGTGTGGGGGAGAGGTTTTCCTTCAGTGGGGTTTGGGAATTAATATATGCTTATGACATATTGTTCAAATTTTATTGGAAATTGTCCAAGAAAAAGAATTTAAAAATGAAAACAATCAAAAAAAATTTGGGTTGTATATTGGGTAGGTCAAAAATCACTATTTCTCAGCCTTTGATCTTGTTATAACAATTACAATTAGTGTTGTGAGGAGATCAATCATGGGATGTGATATAAATGTGATATCTTTTTCAAGTTCAACTTTCGAAAAAAAAGAACACTTGCATTATATTCTTAGGTCATGGGGAGAAGATTTGTGTTTTGTAAATATTCCATCTTATCATTCCCTTTATATTTCCTTCCAATTTTGTGTCTTATTTCACAATTTCAATCCCTTGTAAATATTTGTTTCCATTTCCTTTTATGTCTCATTTCAAAATAAATGTGCATTTTTTCCATGTAGGTGTTTTACCCCTCTTCTTCTCTCTTTTAGACATTATATTCCTACTATCACCTAGCCACAAAAACACACCTTCAAAATACCTCTAATATGTTGTGCACTTTGGATAGGGATTGGAAGCTGAGAGATCTTTCAAACACTAAGATTTTCACTTTTGGTGGGTGAATGTGTGAACCTCCAAAAATAAATTTTATCATCTAGAGAGGTCTGAGTTTTGAGTATCCACATTTTCCTTATCTAAATTTGAGCATGATAAAAAGTGTATTTTAACATTATTTATTTTAAAATTTTATGTGTAATTCAATATGGATGAGTGAAATAGTGTAATCCTCCCCTGATTGGAGAAGATAAAATTTTAATATTTTTTGGTGAGTGAAAATGATTTTTTCATGTTTTTATATTTTTTTCACATGAAGACATTCACAAGACTATGTGTGGGGGAGTTAATGTTATTAAAATTTTCATGACTTATTATATACTCCATTTACTAATTTTATATTAAATGTGCATAATTTTTGTGAAATATTAATGTTTTAATAATATGTATAATTTTTGAGCATTTTTATAAGTAGTCTTGTTGAGTGAGTTTACTATTTTTTTTAACTATCACCCTACTGATCTAAATTGTGTGGTTCATATTTTTTAGGATTTTTAATTCAATATCCACCATTTCATTAGAAGGGATCATGGGCCCATTCTACAATTTGAAGGCTCATATGGACCAGACAAGAAGTCCCAAAGAATCTGTGAGGAAACTTGACCATCCCTGAAGATTGAATTAGTGGGATAAATCTAGAAGTGAAAACTCATTAATTCTCCTCAAACATTTGGATAACAATGCAAGGAGTAATGGATAAAAATTTCACGGCCCAACTCTAAGAACAAAGGGCCCAACTAATGCATTGAATTACATACCACTATGAAACCCCTTTGATTTGCCTCAAAAATGAGCTAAGGAGCTCCCCCAACCTCTAAAAACTGGATCTCCCGCTTGAGCCATGAGTGGGAGGAAGAATGAAAGAAAAATGGGAACATCCCGGGTGGTCCAGGACTATAATACCACAAACATTAAGTGGCCGCATGGTTACCCAGCACAGTTTGGAAAACTGTGTGCCAACCGTGCGGTTGACCCTATCTCACAAAGGGACTCCGTACGGATTTCCCGCATAGTCTGAAAAACCATGTCCCGCCCATGCAGAGCCCACTATCAAGGCTAATAATTTACAGACTAGGCCCTTAAGACTAAAAGTCTAATAACATATAGACCATGCGTCTGATTGGCGCACCGTCTGTGGTGTTGAGACCCCATTGACATGGTATACCTTTGGGATACATATTCACGGGACTTCATGGCAGTTGGAGTATCAACCAGTGGATTGAGGAGTGGAGACTTCTAGAGAATAGTTTGCTTGGTGTTGGAAACCTATATCTAGCTCTGACGACATACTGGAAATTTACTAGGATCCTATGTGGGTTTGACGATGTACTGGGGATGTACTAGGATCTTGTGTGGTTATAAAGACATACTAGAGATGTACTAGGATCATGTGTGGGTATGATGACATATTGGAGACGTACTTGGATCTTGGGAGGGTCTGAAGATGTACTGGAGATGTACTAGGATCATATGTGGATCTGACGACGTACTGGAGATGTACTAGGATCCTGTGTGGGTCTGACGACATACTGGAGATGTACTAGGATCCTGTATGTGTCTTATGACATACTAGAGATGTACTAGGATCTAGTGTGGGTTTGAAAATGTACTTCAGATGTACTAGGATCTAGTGTGGGTTTTGACGACGTACTGAAGATATATTAGGATTCTTGTGTGGGTCTGACGATGTACTGGAGATGTACTAAGATCCAGTGTGGGTCTGACGGCGAACTAGAGATGTACTAGGATCATGTGTGGGTCTGAAGACATAACAGAGATGTACTAGGATTTTGTGTGGGTCTGACGACGTATTGGAGATTTTTTAGGATCCTATGTGGGTTTGAAGATGTACTAGAGATGTACTATAATACTCTATGGGTCTGACGATGTACGGGGGATGTTCTAGGTTCATGTGTGGGTCTGACGACATACTGGAGATGTACTAGGATCATGTGTGGGTCTGACGATGTACTGGAGATGTACTAGTATCCTGTGTGGGTCTGAGGATGTACTAATGGTGTACTAGGATCCTGTGTGGGTCTGATGATGTATTACGATGTTTCGGCGGTCTTCCTCTTAACAAAGTAAGATGAATTAGTAGTTACATATAATCTTCCATAGTAGTGTACTTAAGTTATACCTAGTGTGAGCTGAGTTCGTACCTGTGTGGTACTTTCATTCATGGTAATACATTTGTGGTATTCTTCTATGTGGCGTACCTGTGTGATACTTATCTTCATGGTATTCCTTCCATTGTGGAACAGTTGAGATTTGGGCTTTTGGGATGGACCCTGTGTTTCCTCTTGATTTATATGGATATATAATAACTTAGGTATATGTATGGTCATATACCTAAGTAGGGTTGTTAGTTGACTTCATGATTTGTGGGTTATCCAATCTAGATTTTTTGAGACCATGATGGTCTTGGGGTCCCTACTGAGTATCGTTATACTCATATCTGCACGGGCTATGCCTGCACCTTGTTGTGTTTGGTGTAGATGACAGATAGCGCTGATCGAGTATGAGGGTACCAGGACTAAATGAAGCCTGGAGGTGGACCATAAGGCTTGTCGGTATATAGAGATAGGTGGAAATTGAGTGATGAGGTGGCGATATGTACCTACCCTTCATGTAGGAACCTCAAGGGACGACCCTATTGATGCTTTCCTTTTTATTCAGTTGTATTGTTTTTTAGTTGTACTTGTACCTTTATTGTGGGGCTTGTATTCCAACCCCTTTTCACTTTCAACACTCTTTTTTCTATCCAGTTGACTTGTTTTCATATCTTGTTGGGTGCTTGGTTGCACGTGTTTATAGAATATAAAGGCAATGCCTTCGCAGTTTTAGGGGATACGCCTTTCGGTTCAGGTCACCAGCCCCTGGCCTATGGAAGGATGGCTTGGGGTAGTCACAACGCAGTCCCATGGGGATGGGTCGTGAAATCATATGCCTATTCTTTTTGAAATATCCTTCATATCAGATATTAGTTCTTCTTTATTTTTAATTTTTGGAAGACAATATCATCATGGACATCAATAAGGATAAGGAGGAGATAGTTTTTTAGAGACTGGTTGATTCATGTGGCCCAAGAAGTTTGTATAAATTAGGGGGTGGATGTGTCCATTTTAGGCGACGTGGGAGATAAACTTGTAAATATTTGAGACATTATCATATAATATATGTATTACTCATGTAATGTGGTTCTAAATTTTCATAATTTATAATATTATATGGGTATGGGTAAAAATCTATCATCCAATTATATTTAAGAATGTTTTTTTGAGTTATATCAATGCCTTATCCCATTATTGGAACCCATTTAACTCAATATACCATTAACTAAGGTGAAAAATACTTACCAAGGTTACTATTTATTATGAAAAACTAATTTTGAAATTTTAACATAATATTAACTACTCCAATTCAAAAATATAAGACACATTTTAAAATATTCAATTTATATGAGTGATAGTAATTACTTTTAGTATAATTTCCCAAAAAAAAAGAATTTTTATTAAAAAAACGATCACTTAATAATTGAATTGATTTTATACTAGTGTATAATATTTATTTCAATTGAATTAATTAGATTATTTTAAAAAAAATGATACATATATTAATTTTAAAACACTAAAAAACTAAAAAAAAATACCTTTTGAATGCCCTATTAAAAGATAAAATCCGAAAATTTTTTTCTCGAATAAAAACATTAAATAGATTTCCAAAATGTAAAAAATAGTTTTATATGTTTATCATTAGATATTTAAAAGAATTGCATAAATAATTAAATATATATTTTTTAAATAAATATTTTACCTAATAAATAACCATAATAAAATTTTTATATGATTATAGAAAATTCAAGTTAATTTTGTCATGTTTTTTTTTCAAAAATTATAAAATATTTGTGACCAAACACATAAAACCCATTTAAAAAATGTATTTTTGAAGCATAAAATCTATTTATTCGCATTCCTTGAAAAATAAAAACATTAGTTTATTTATAATTTATATCATTAAATATATTATTAATCAATTTCATCAAAATAATTAATCAATATAAATTATTTTATTTTTTAATAAAAAACTATTAGAACACTTGATTTTTTTTTGAAAAATATATATTTTTACCATGAAATGAATTTATTATCACTTATAAAAAACTAAAAATTAATTTATGAATGATTACTCATTAGTTTACATATATTAAAAATTTATTTTAAAATATTTACCAATATAAAAAATATTAGTTTACCTTTTAAATGAAAATAAAAAATATACATCAGCACCACATAGAAAAATGACCCTCTTAAACATATTTATACCAATTACCTGAGTGTTAGTTTGTTTATTTGATCATTGTATACTAATAACGTTTTTATGTTTAAAATGATTTTCAAATAATTTATTAATCATTTTAGTGTACTTTTGGGTATACCAAACACTATTCATTAGAATATTTATTTAAAGGAAAATATTTATTAAAATTTCAGGGTGTTATATTCCACCCGTCTTTAAATGAATTGCATCCTTAAAATCTTATTTTTTTCCTACCAGAATATATTTTTCATGAAATATATATAATCTTAGATTTCTACTTTATATTTATAAGTAATTATTTTGTTTATACTAGGAATTAAATATTTATAAAACCTTGTTTTACTCATATAATACTCATAATTGTGAATGTGTCTACAGAGGCATGACTTAATAGTTGAGATATATTTCCCCATATTTGGAATGACATGTTTCTATTCTTCTTTTTAAATTTTGAGGAATTATTTTACCATAAAGATATAGAATATGATAAAGTATACTTACTTGATGTAATTTCATCATTTGATTGTATTTCGATCAGTCTTCAATATCTTCAACATCTCATATTCCAAATGATGAATAACCATGATAAATTTTCATGCATAAATCATGAATATAAACTTTTAAGGGATCATAATATCTGTAAAATAAATATATGTTATTCCTAATATATTTTGGAACATAGTATGTTAAAAAAAATTAGAGTTTGAGTATAAAAAACATACAAAGAAATTGTAATATTTAATAAAATGTTGTAAAAAATATCACTGTTTAAACATAAATCATTCTATATCTTATATAGTAATCCATTAACCCTAAAAACAAATTAATCCTAAAAAATTAACATGATATCAAATTTAATCATAGATATAAAAACCATATTTTAAAATATGGGAAATGTTGTTCAATATCATAGATACCACCCAAAACATTCCCTTTGTAACTAGATTCCCATTATGTATATTAATTGAAAACTCCTAACTCATAGTGTTAATATTTGTAATAATATCCATGTAAATGTATTAAATATTATGTCGATATGGATTCAAATAAATAATTATTCTATGATCAAAGAACGTACTATAAAAACTTATGGTAATTCAACTTCAACTATAGTAATTTATATGGTTTTTCATTCTATTTCTACCTCTTCTGAGGTAAATTCCTTTAATGATTGGTGATTTTTTTCAATATTGTCCAACTAAAATTTAGTTAAAACTCTAAATATAAATGGTTTATTTTTTTCCCATGGATTCATGATCCATATTTCCATAATCTCTATAATTGAAAAAAATTCCCATTCCTATTATGAATTTACCAAGTTGTTTATTTCTATAATTATCACATGATTGAATTTTCATCCATATATTATTCTCATATGACTCATTTATTTCACTTTGATGCACATAATTCCTTTTATTTTCATAATTTCCTTTTAATATTTGACTTGGATAATTATTTCTCAATCTGAATAGAATTTTACACTATTTCATCATATAATAATTTTTTAGAAGATTGGTTCCCTTCAAAGGCTCAGATTGTGTCCATAAAAGAAACATTCAATGTTATATTTTAGATTAAATTAATTTTAAATTGCATTTCATACTTATATGATAATTTTTCACTCATACTCACCACCAGTATCCTATACATTTAATATTAAATTACTCAATTTCCATTCCATATCATCTTGTCTCTCTCGAGGAAACGATTTCTCAAATAAAATCACCTTAATGGTATTCCATTACATTCTCTATATCTTCTCTACCAATTTAGTAATTTAAACCAATGAACACCAGTGATCCACATATATTTTAAAATAATATACCACAATAATAACATTTCATTTTCTTTAATTCCTAAATCCAAAAATAAATTTTCAAGGGACATGATCCATTTCATAACTACCAATGGATTAACAGTTCCATTAAAGGATGGAGGATTATGCCACATAAAGTGTTCCAACAACATTTTACTATTCTGATAAGAAATAGTTTTCTCCATACAGTAATGGTTATCATCTATAACCTAATAGAACTATCCTAACATAGTCATAATCTATCAACACACAACACTATCTGTAAGAACCAAATTTTTATCTCAAGTATGGATCATTTTAATCATTGTCTAATTGTTTATTATGTTCCTAATATGGATTCCCTTTGAGGTTAGAATTGTTACTAGGGTTTCCCTGGATTATTCAGATCCCAGAACCCTATATTGTGGGAAAAATATACTAGCCGCACATTTTTTAGAAACAACGTGGAGCATTCTGTACAATTACCCCTAACCATACATGACCTGAAAAAGGGGAAAGAGGAACCTCTGTAGATACTCAAACCATGAAAATAGAGGAGCAAGCCCATGCGAGAGAACCTAAATTTTTTTACAGAGTTGTTTTTCATGGTTTGAGAATGGTTAGGTTAACCATGCCTTGTAACCATGCAGATTCCCTCCTTATACTGTGGGAGGAGCACAACTATTGTTTGGTTTGACTGACCATGCATCTAATTTGTGCATCCCATGTTCGGTGGGAAAATTATCAAATTTCCATTAATGAATTAAAATATTTCTTTACACCCCTCATTTTCTCTTCAAATAGATTACATGCTCAACCTTCTACTATTTTGATTTCCCATGTGCCTGTTGAATAGGTTTTGATCCCGAGCTTTGATTTTATGTTTTATTTGATATGTATTAATCACATTGGATGAACAATGGTATGTACAAGATTCATTTTCAGTCTTTAATCATTCTTATTTCCCATAACGATGCTATTTAGATACATGAACATATTCTCTATTTTAGAGGCATTGATATGTTTTTATATTACTTTCAATCGATAAAAAATATATTGTACTATATGATGAGAGTTATATGAGATTAAGGTAGCTAGTCTATGAATCATCCATCATGTTTTGTAATTTTAAAAATTTCCAAATTTGCGCACTTTTTGATTTCATCGGACAATCCAATTAAATTAACATTCCTTTCATATAGTCATTAAAATAGAATTCTAAGACCGATTTTATAAATTTTTTCCATTATTGGAGGGTATGTCTTCAATGTTGACCCCCATAAGAAGGGTTTTCCTTAGTTATGCTTTTAGTATCTTCTTAACCATATCTGTGCCCCCATTCAGGTGTGATATAGATTTAATTTGATAATGATAATACCTTACTAAATAAAATTATTTCTGAATTGTAATGGTTGGAATTTTATATAGTAATGTCACTTGACCCTTCAAAGGTAAGTATTTCAATATTATTAATGAACTTGAAATATTAATGGAATGTATACTATGTATCTATCTTGATGAAAGTAAATGTAAATGAATTACTTTGTTTCATGTTCAATGATCACATTTCCATCCTTATGGAAGGACGGAAAATGATCATAATTAATCATTATGTAACTTAAGTACAGAGTGGTTTCATACCTAGTTATAAATTATCAAACGAATTAAATGAAACGACTTGAACGAAATATATTATTAAATGGGATGAGTAATACATGGCCTAATTAATTAAAAGAATTAATTACATGGTTCCTAATTCATATGTACCTGAAATTATTAACAAATTGGATATACTAAATCAAGACTTGGAGTCTTGAAATAATTCCATGAGCACTCATAGATGCCATTTTGATTCATGGATGTCGGTTTCTATGGGTGAGACCCACATTGGAACCTGATCATTGTACAGTAGTGGATGCCCTATAAGACACCATAAGATACCTCCATTATCATTATATGATGCCTAGGATACACACCTTCAATACTGCATGAATTCTATAGAAATGTGGCGCCATGGTTACACCTATCGGGCCTAGTATTTTCTAACTCATTTTTACCATGGATGATATAATTAGATTCTGTTAGAAATATATTATTCTAGAATGACTTGGGATATGACCCTTTTATTACAATCTTAACCTTATTGATATTCTAAATGTTATTACTAATTTGGATCAACCCCTGAGGTCACAAAATTTCTTATTCATTTCCATAAATATTCTTTTATTATAAACATTATTACTCGATTCATTGTTAAATATTGGGCCCTTTATTATTACTATCCAAACATGACGTTAGTGTATTTTATACCTCATGTGACATACTATACAAACTGGAACCCAATTAATAAATGAAAAATATACATGTTCAGACAACATCTTTGGTTGAAGAAGGTGTTGGGTATTTATATTATTATATACCTTTACTTTTATATATTCATGATTGAAAAATGATTCGGTTTATAATACACAAATTGGATATTATATATGCCATTACTGGTGGAATATTTTGGTTTATCTCACACCCTATATATGCCTCTATTTGATCCTGTGAAGATTATATGTATGAATGTGTTGAAAAGGGGATGAATCCTTCTTCAGAAACCTATTATTTCTTTAATGCATTAGGATGGATCTTGGTAGAAAATGATCGGTCCAGGGCTCAAGATGATCAATTATTTTTTTTGTTTTTTTTCTACTTTTTTATATCATATATATCCTATTTCTTTGTAACAATGTTTCACTATTTTATATATACATTTAATATATCATCATCAACATGATTATTATTATCAATTGTTCAGCTATTTATTATTATTGACTATTCCACTCTGCCTTCTAGTTATTTTACTACATCCGTCATTTACCTATTATATTATATTTATTATGATATGTTCCACATTGGTAATGAGGTAATATTATCACCATGGGCATGACCTTGGCCCTAAATTCTAGTCAGAAGGCTCTCGTGTTCAGTGATATGTACTTGAGGCCATGTGGCGAAATAGTCTTGGGGAACCATTGATTTCCATGCGGGTTCAAGAATTCACAAAGTGTTATCAGAGAGGGTTTCATTATTGCTTTACTATTAGAAGAGAATATAAAGGAGATTAGGAACACTTTGGAACTTGGTTATAACCCATTCACGGGTATACCTAACCCATGTTAGTTTTAAATGATGAGTTAGTTGAATAATAATTATTGTTCTTCTTTTTCTTATAACTATTTATATCATTTCACTATTGGGTGACACACATGATATGTGTTGGTTTTTATTATTATCATTAAGGATTTCATCTTATAAATGGACCTATGAGATGAGTTCAAGGATATTTGTTACATGAATCATCATAGGCACCAACAATTCACATTTCATGCATATATCCATGCCATATATGTTCATTTTAGTAGTGACATTTTCTTGTATATCATGTGATTGTTGAGTGAGCCTTTTTATATAAATATACGCCAATGATTTTATTTGTGTACAATTGAATGATTTATAGTTTTAATTCAAAAATTTTATTGGCCCTCATTGGTAGTAATGGATAGTTTACTGTGTAAATCAATCATACATTGAAAATTATATTCTAATACCAAATGGTGACAAGGTTAAATAAAGATGAAATGGGTGTCACTTTTAGTGATAAGGTGAATGGGACATGATTTATTGGGAATGGAAATTCATTTTAATTATACAGTGATATTAGTTTATAATGAAATGAAAATATGAAAGGTAAATCTAGACTTTTGATATAAAATGGTGTGTAGTAAATGAATATTTGAGGTGGTGTTTTAACTTCATCTACTTGAACCCCTATAATTTAACATGAGCACTTACCAATACCTACCCTTCTAATCAAGAATTTGGGGTTGTATCCCATGTGTAGTGGGACCTTTCCTTTTGTTTATATTCTTTTATAGTCATCTATCTTCTTAAAATATAGTAATGAGGTGTGTCCTTGGATTTTGTAGATTAATACCGCAATGACATCCTAATTTAACTTGTCAGGATGGTGGAAATGACCACGCTCAAGACATGGTGGACACTAAGGCATCAATATTACTACTCGGAGTTCCAATTGATAAACCTCCTACAATAATGGATTTGGTCACTCACACTCATTTATTTTGGGAGTTTCCTATATCTTATGCAGTCTATATAGGTTTCTACACAACCTACAGAAGCGATGGTGAATTTGACCCTTGAGTTCTAGCAGTGGCATCCTCCAACCTTATTAAGAGATTGCAGTCCATAGGATACTGATTCTTGGTTGGAGGTCGCCCTATATATCTTTGATAATCTAGATATTCATCCATATTAAAGGGTTAAACATCATACTAATATAATTTTTGATTCGTCTAGGTGATTGAAGGATTTAATTACCTAGGTTAGTCTCCATCAGCGCATGCTATGGGATGATTTACAGATAGATATATATGATCAATTACATTCTCATATATTGAGAGATAACCGAGTGAGAGAGTTCATACATATATATTTGGTTGTTATGTCATTCGGGTATTATTCAGTGCGTTATACTAAGTTATATTGCCTGGTACCACTTCTATCTAGCAAGAATATTTCACATGCATAGTGTTTCTAGGATGGTATCTAGTATTCCATTTGTACTTAGGTAAATGTATTTACCATATATTAATTTTCATAGAGAGTAAATCATTTTTTTATAACACATCAAAAGTAGAGGGAAGGGTGTTGTACCTGGAAAAGAGGTTTAGAGTCGTAGTAGGCCAATAGTTCTTCCGACAACAGGACACATTGCCTTGATGTTTATCATTATTGAAATGGTATTCAGAGTACCTATACTCATAGATATATGTTATTCCATCATTATGGATTCTAGGGGGATCTAAATCCTCAGTGTGATAGAGACCCTATGAAGAGGTGGGCTTACAGACGTATGGGGAATCATCCGAGATTCTATAAGACCTATCCACATTCTTCTAGTGGAAGAGGATCTAAACCCACTCCACCATCATGGGAATGGGCATTTATGCTACGTCAGGCGAGGAGTGGGAGTATCACTACATGGAAAATATTTGGAGGAGGTTCCGGCTGTTGAGGTAATTATTTTTATTATTAGAAGCATCCAGAGAGTGGTCACGGTAAGGGAAGTCTAGCTCTAGTATAGGGATGTAGATCAGGTCAGTTACACGGTTTAAATATAATACATGAGGATCAGAGTGCAAAAAATACTGATAGTAAAAGTTACTATCCTATTATCTTTCATTATATTATATGATTTGATTGATACTATTGATTCACACTCCTTCTTCGCTTTTTCTATCATGGAAAGTATTATACTATAAATTTAGTATTACTGTGGTGTAATGAACTTGGACAAACTATTGGAAGTATAGTTAGAGGAAATATACTAATGTGAGGACTATCCCCTTGATGTAAGTAGTTTCCCTTTACAATGGAGCCACTTTTTTCTCAAGGTTTCAGGCTTCAATGTCAATCATAGGATATATTGGTCAGTCTCTTATCACACCATTGTAGACTACTATCATTGTAGGGTATCATTTACCTCTTCGCAGGGTAGTATTAATCTATATAAGAGTTATTGGGGTATCCGTGCTAGTATATTTGGACAATATCATCATGGGATTGTTCGAGTGATTACCTAGATTGATAGTATCATCTCGATGAGCACATAATACACATGGAATATTTTCCTCTAGTAGTAGACCATTTCATGGACTTCCTTCCATAAAAGTTTCAGGATTAACTCATAAGAGATAGTTAGTGTTAATGATTGAGCTTGTTCCTGGGGTAGCTATATTTTCCATTCCTCCTTAGATAATATCACCAATTAACATCCATGAGTTCAAGAGATTGTTGGAGGTTTTAAAGGACAAATGTTTTATACAGCCTGTCACATCTTCTTGGTGTCCAGGAATTTGTTTTTCAAAAACATGATTGGGAAATTTATTTTTGTGAGGATTATAGTTTTTTGAACCATCCTACAAATATGGAACCAGTATCCACAACCATAGATAAATGATCACGTTGGGTAGCTCCCAGGAGATATAGTGTTTTTTATGATTTATCCGAGATCAGCATATAATCAGGTGAGAGTTAGGAAATTATACATAACTCATACAACCTTATATATTAAGAATGGTTTATATGAGTATTTTTTCATACTGTTTGATCTTACGAATGTCTCTTCCATTTTCATGTATTTTATTAATAGGGTTTTCAATTCCAATATGAATTATTTTTTCACAGTATTTGTGGATGACATCTTGGTGTATTCTAAAACACATTGAGACCATGATATGAACCTTGAAATTTTATTCAATACACTAAGTGAGCATCAAATTTATAACTAGCATGAGAAGTTATGATTACATATTGAGAAAGATAACCTACTATGTCATATTGTATCATAATTAGGAGTATCTATTATCCCAGAGAAGGTGAGCATTTAGGTTTCCTGGAAGCATCCCAAAAAATGTTTAACATACATACTTTATTGAGGAAGGATGGATATAATAGGTGTTTCATACATTAATTTTTATTCCTTGATTCCACGATTAATGATATTATAATGTTGGGTGTTAATTTCACGTTGTCAGAAACGCATGAGAAATCTTATCATGTGTTGAAATCAAAGATTATTTCAGCACCGATTCAGATTCTAATAGTGCATTGATGATTTCATTTAGTGTTTTTTATTAAATCAAGATTCTACGTAGGATCATTTTTGATGTAGTTGGATAGATTAATTGCATACCGATCTCAGTTATTGATGCATCATGATAGTAATTACCCTATGCATGACTTCAATCTAGTAGCAGATTTCCATGCCTTACAGTGCTGGAGACCCTGTCGGATGGGATATAACTATGTGGTTTATATAGACAATAAGATCCTAAAATATATCTTTCCATATTGTGATTTTATTCTCAGACAAAAAAATTCGGTTGATTATATTCTTTCTATTGATTTTGAGTTTTTCCAAATTCATGGAAATGATAATGTAGTTACTAATTCACTGATCTCGAAAAAATAGGCACAATCCATAAGGGAATCCAATGATGAATATAAATTGATGTCCCTCTTATCTTGGAAACATATGGTGTTTAATGATAGTCATATGTAGTATTATATCTCAGTCTTCCCAATTACCTCTTATCTCTTTGATTTTTGGAAGAGTAGGCAACTAGATGATCCTGAAGGCTTGGTTATCTTGGAAAATATTCCCAGAGAGGTCATACATTCATATTTGTCTATGGATAGAGATGAAACCCTACATATTCATGGATGTGTCTAGGTTCCTAAAAATATGGGAGAAGAATGGATCTGAGAATCCCATGCTTGTCTGCGAGAATTTAATCCAGGAATCTCTAAGATGTATTAAGGTATGTGATGCTGGTAATGGTGGCTTGGGATGAAATTTCAGATAAAAGGGTTTATTTCTAGGAGTTCTTCCTATTACTATGTGATGTTAGAGAATCAGTGATATTATGGATTGTAAAAATTGATTTGAGTCTTGAAATATAAAGTGATGATTTTTTCGTGGGCTTTGTGATTGGCTTACTGAGATCACCTCGAGGTAGGGTCCTAGTTTGGGTAGTCATGGATTGACTGAATAAAGTATACCATTTATTCATATCAGGGAGACATTATCAGTTGAAAATATTGGAAGAAATTATGTCATTATGATCATACGACTACACGGGATCCCTCACACTATCATTTTAGATAGGTATGATTGTTTTTACATCACGGTTCTTGCAGGGGTTGTAGAGAGAGATGTGTTCAAAGGTGATTTTGATCAAATATTTTCAACCTCAGACTAATGTCAAGTCACAATGGACAATATAGGATTTATAGGACATGATCTGGGAATGAGTTATTGTTTTCAACAGTTCATGCTTGAATCATATCCCTCTAAGGGATTTAACGAATAATAATAACTTTTAGGTGACAATTCAGATGGATCCCTATGAGGCATTGTATGGTAGGATGTGTCATTCACCCCTGTGCTAAATACAGGTAGGAAAGGCAGCACTACTAGGTCATTGAATTATGTTGGAGAATTTATTATAGGTTCAACTGATCAGGAACCATATTTATAGTTCTCAATCTAGACAGAAATCGTATACAGATCTCTATCGAAGACATCTAGTGTTTGATTTTGGGGATAATTATTTCCTATGGGTATTGAAAAATATTTGGAATAGATGGATACAGAGGAATGGGAAGGTGTCAACTGAATATATAGACCTGTTTGAGATCATTTAGAGAGTTGGGATAGTATCATATCGGTTGTTACTACCTTATAGGTATCATTCGATGCACTATGTTTTCCACATATCACAACTTATCTGTTACCATGTTGACCCATCTCATACTTTGGATTCCTAATTGTATCCATTAGATGTTGATGATTTGATTGAAGATTATCCTATACACATCATTTGAAAGAGAATAATTGATCTCTAAGGCCCGTATATCCATTTAGTTTGGGTGATATATAATCCTGATTGTTTATAAGATGAGACATGGGAGTTCGAGGACAACATACATGCCCAATGGAAAAAGTTTTTCTCTGATGAATTTTTTCAACCATTGGAAGGTGAATTCAAGGATGAGTTTCCTTAAAGGGGAATGAATAGAAGAACCTGGATTTTATCTTAGGTATGAATATTTTAAAAAATGGAATAATGTTTTATTATGGACCTAATATGGATACCCATTTATGATAGAAAGTTAACAAGGGTGTTTGGGGATTGTTCGGACCCCATAACGCTGACTGGTAGAAAAAACATACTAGCCACATGGTTAGGAGAAGTCATACAATGTAGGACACATTATTAACCCTAACCAAGAGAGGGAATGATATAGGGAAAGAGGATCCCACACAGTTTTCCAAGACATGTGGATGGAGGCACCCACTCATGTGGGATTACCACCAATTTTTATAGGAGTTGTTTTCACGATATTGACATAGTTAGTCAAACCGTGCACATTAACCATGACGGTTACCTCCTTAAGTGGTCAGTGGTACACAGTTCATTCATTGTTTGGACAACTATGTTTCCAAATAGTGAGACCACCTTTTAGTGGAAAAAATTATAGAAGTTACCTTAATGACATAATTTAATACCTCCCCCTCATTTTCTCTTCTAGTGGAAATCAAGATCCTCTTTCTCCCTTTTTGAGCTCCCAAGTGCCTCCTGCATAGGATTTGATCCCAATATTCTATCTGATGTTTGATTTAACCCCATCAATTATGTTATATGTGCATTGGTATCTACTCTCTTCTTTTGGATCCATTCTTTATTCTTTATTCTCTCGATGATGCTATTTATATATAGGCTCTTATGACCTATTTTTAGGGAATTGTTTCCTTATTATGATTTCATTTGATCCAGTGCAAACAAAATTATGATACTAGTTGATGAGAGTCATATAAGCTTTAGGTGGGTGGTCTATGAATCAACCCTAAAGTTTTTTTGTTTTATTAATTTTTATTGTTGTCTGTTCACATATTTCATCGGTTGTTGCCTATTGAATAAAATTTCATTACTTATTATCATTAGAATTATATTTTAAAACCCCTGTTATATATGGTATCCATTAGTGAAGGCTACTTCCTCAACACTGATGACCATAGGTTGGGTTTTTCCGAAAATTATTTTTCTAGTAGCGTGTAAAGCCTTTTTTCTCCACCGTTTGGTTGTGATATGCATTGAACCAATTAATTGTAATCCACTCATCAATAAATCATTTATGAATATAAATGATCCGCCTTGTATATGATAATGTAAAATGAAACTTATAAGATAAGTGTAATAATATTATTAATGTATCTTAGATATGAATGGAAAGTATATTATGTATATGACTTGGCCTATTTCAATGTAAATGTATTACTTGGTTGCATGTCCATCACACACCTTTCCTTGCATATGGATGAAAGAAGAATTACCCAAATTAATGATTTTGTATCTTATTTAATAAATGGTTTCATGCCCTGTTATACCCTGTCATGATAATAAAAAGAAATAGAATGAACCCAATGGCTTATTAAATGGAATGAGTGTTACATGAAATAATTAATGAAATGAATTAATTATATGGTTCAAAATTCATATACATTTTAAAATTACTATAGGATTGGTCAAACTTTATCTAGGATTATATTTATGAAGGGATAACATCAGTATTGATGGATCCCATTTTGATTCATGGATTCTATTTTCCAAGGGTGATACCCACACTACTACAAATAAGGGTTTTATCAGTGCTATAAACCCCTTTTAAAAGAGATATAAATGAACTATTAATCACAAAGAATATATGGGGTCCCCCTTAACAGTGATAAAAAAGAGCTGATAAAGGGTTTCCTTTATCCCCACTAAAAAAGCACTAATAAATGTCCCCCCTTTTTGAGTGCTTCTTTAGAGTGGATAAAGGTCCCCCTTTTTTAGTGCTATTTTGCACATTGATAATGTCCTAGTTTCATGGGATATGATATTTATTTATTATCACTCCCAGCTCCTACCCATTTACACAAAACAACACCTGCACCTGAACAAAGAACAAAATAATGAAACAGAGGACATAAGAGTTTCACTAACAATGCTATATATATTTACTTGACATCTTGAATACAAAAAAAACCATGATATATACATTTCTAACAATGTTTTATATGATTAAAATTTCAATTATCCAATAAACAGTTAAAAACATAAATGTTTCTTCCTTTTGCATATGTGATTCCCTCTAAATGTTTTTCATCAAGGGTATTAGTTGCCGAACAAAGCATCCGAACTCAAGAAAAAAATCCACCTAAATAAGAAAATAAATCTTATGTAGTAATAAAAAAAATTAAATAAATTAAACATTAATATGAATGATTACTCTAATAACATGATATCAAATACTGAATGGTGGAGGATTGGGACCCCCATGCCCCGGTTTTTGCTGGCGTAGACACTGAAACAGATAATCCTAGAAGTATGAATCAGTATACCTATGATTCCCTTCAAGTGGCTACACATCAAGGAAAACATTTGAGGCAATCTAAGGTAAAAGACGGAGGGAACCTGATAGCCTTCACATGTTCCATTATCAGTTATTTTGCAGCTTTTAACGACCGAGAACACATTGTGTTATCGGAAAAGTCATGACGGCCCATGTCTTTTCATCCAGCCGTGCTGTTATAGAAAGGTTAGATCATAGTATGTTCACTATCTTGGCTCGAATCAACCAATAAAATTAAATGATCCCATGGAAACTTGTAGATCTAGTTTACTGGCTTAGAACCATTTTGAGGTTTGTCGATTTTAAATGCATTTCTTTAGGCTGTGTGTTTTTTCACATTCTTTTTCCTTCTGTGGAATTGAAAGGGAATTCCTAGAGCCTTGGATCAATTAATATAAGGCTATGAACATTGAGATTACATTATTGTCATCAAAATTTCAACCTGACTATTTTCATAGAGACCTATACCTAGGTTTTTGTAAAAAACATATTGCTTAAATTGGATCAAATGGAATCCAAAACGTTTATTTGATATTATATTTCATTAGGAGTCCCCATAAAGATGGAAAGTGCCAAAACAATGGTGTATTTTGGCCATTATTCTCATATGATGGTATAGGTTGATCTGAGTATTCCATGTAATGATAATATTGTTCTTTCTACTCTACTGGATGATATTAATCTTAGAGAGGAATACGAAAAATGCCTTTATTTTGTGAAAAATGTACTATTATTGGTAAAAATACCTCAGAGTGTAGAAGAAAAATTGTTTTTCCTGGATTTCATCTTACGGGACATGCATTAAATCACTATATAATAAGATACATGAGTGCTATACTTTTTAATGAGGCATAGGGGAATGTAGACATCATAGGAATTCCACCTCCTATCATAACTCTAACTTTATGTTCTCTTAATAATGTTTCTATCTCATTACATTATAAGGGTTTCCCCATTTTAGATTTCATTTGGTTGGGAAAAAAATCTTAGAAGGTATCCTATCCTGAAATGTTTCTCCAAATCATGATAGTACATTGTGTACTATTGTCTTGTCTATTCTAAACAAACCCACAATCTCATGGACTGATTTGGGAGCATGTGAACATAAGAACATTCTTTCATTGAAGGACATGTTATCCAGAGGTCTGTATGATGGTTAGGTTTCTGAAGACTCATAGGATAGTCAAACATCAATTGAATGTTTATCCTAGGAAGCAGTGGACCTCAACATGTGGAATAACAAAAAGATGATATATGATAATAACTGCAAGGTTAAGGCTCAACTTGATGCTGTTTATTTTATAAAGAATAGATCTGGAGGAGTTATCCCATCCAAAGAAATCCTTACTAAGGGAATGGAATCAATTACACCTGATGATGACTCAAATTTTTTTTCAAGGAAAGTGATTACTGATACTCATGTTGCCCCTATTTCTTACAGCATTCCTGAATCCTCTGTCCCTTGATGAAAATGATCGGCTCCAAACCCATTTTCAGCCTCCCCATAGGATAAAGATAATGGGGGGTTGTATGGAAACTATAATGTACCCTTGGAACTAGTGCAGATATTGGAAATTAATGGTAATGGAACATCTCCTCATACTCATCAATTGAAATAAAATGTTAAAGGAAAGGTATGCACTCATAATCCCTTTGATTCACTGGCTTCTGAAAATAGTGTGGCAGATTTTGGTGCACCTACTATAATAGAAACAATGGAATATGGTCATATTTCACACTATAATGATTTTTATGGACCATAGGTTCTTGTAAAGACGTGGCGAATGGGTCGGCACCCTCGTGGCTGGGACAGAATATCCTCCTGCCACGGTATGAGCACTTTCTCTCGAGTTTTCTGAGATGCATTTGGCTCTGTTTTGTTTTTGGTTAGATTGTATCCTCCTCAATTTGTTTTACATTTTTACTTTTGTAACTTTCATTATTTTTTAATTTAAGGTTTCTCACTCCTCATTCAAAAAAATTATCATAAAATGTCGATTTTTAATAAAAGAAAGATACATTTGGAATTATATCGGTCACATCGTGCATCGTATTGAGGTGGGGTTGATTCAAACACATCACAAATGAGTCATAGATCATTTTTTAATAATAAAATAATCCGAATGAGTTTTCTTAGTTTTGAGTATGTCACTAGTAATTTTACTAAAATTAATATCAAATATAAATTACACATTTGGATATATAACAGTGACATTGTGCATCCTATTAAAGTGAGGTTAATTATTACATGTCAAAAATGACTCATGGATTGTTGTCCAAAAGTATCAAAATAATCGGAAAGTGTTTTATGAGTTTTCAGTATGTCAGAAGTGTTTTTTTCTAAAATTAATGATAATTTTAAATAAAAAGTGACACGTTGACTCATACTAGTCGCATTCTATGTTTAATTTAAGTGAAACTGATTACTACATGTCACAAATGACTTATGGATCATTTCGCAAAAGTATAAAAACAATATAAATGTTTTTTCTTAGTTTGTATTATGTCAGTTGTGATTTTGTACTAATATTTCATTTAAAATAGGAAATACATATTTTGAATCCTATCAGTCGCATTGTGAATTAGATTGACATGAGACTACCTCATACATGTCACAATGAACTTATTAGTTGTTATCCTAATTTATTAACAAAACTAGAGTGGTTTTCTTGGTTTTCAGTGTGTGACATGTTTTAAGCTTAAATGTCAATATTAAACTGATAATAGACACATTTAGCCATACCGGTGACACCATGCATCATATCAAGATGAATTTGATTCATACACATAACAAATGACTCATGGATTAATTTCTTAATGTATAAAAAAATCCATATACATTTTCCAGTTATTCAATATTCCACTTGTGTAATTTTATAAAATTAATGTCAATTTTAAATAAAAAGAGACACTTTGAGTCAAACCAGTTGCATTGTATGTTGAATTGAGTTGCAGTCGATTCCTACATGGAACAATGACTTATAGATTCTTGTCCTAAATTATAAAAACTATATGAATGTGTTTTCTCAGTTTTTAGTCTGTGAATTGTTCTTTTTACTAAAAATAATTTCAATTTTAAATAAAAAGAGACACTTTGAGTCATACCAATCACATCGTGTGTCGTATTGAGGGGATTTTTATTCCTACACATTTCAAATGACTTATGTATCATCTTCCTAATGTATAAAAACAACTGAATACATTTTCTCGATTTTTAATAGGTTAGTTACTCTAATACAAACTATACTGACCTAAACATTTCATAAAATGATGTCACATATGAGTAGATAAATATTCATTACATAAAAGAAATAAATTAAACATAGAAATGAAATAATTCATTAATTCTATTGAAACCGATTTTACTATGAAAACATCAAAAATACCTATGCAATTGAGTAGACACAATTTCATTTATCTTCATGCAAATTCATGTCACATGGACATAAATCTTCTAAAATAAATGTCCCCTGCATGAAATAATTTAAATAAACTCCAAATTTCATTATATAATTTTTCATTGAAATGTAGATATTATATTGTAAAACTAGATTTAAATCATTCCAAATGGTTTCATTTGTACAAATATAAGTTAATAACCAAACAAATTATTCATTATGAACTTCAATACTGTTGGTTATCAACCGCATAGAATTGCATCTGATCTGAAATTCAGATCCAGCGTCCCCATAATGCTCTCATTGGACACCATCTCTATGATATAATCACTGGGAATTCACTTTTCATTCTCTTTCTGTACCCATTTACCTAATAAATGGGTTCAGGAAGATAAGTAAATGTGAATGTAGAATGATGATTTCATAGATATGGTGTCATATGAGAGCATCACGTGGAAGCCAGATTAGAAGTTCAGATCAGATGTTATGATAAGTGGTATATGACCAATAGTAGTGAAGAATCCTTATTTTTTTATTAAATTTGCGAGTGATGCAGAAAAAATATTCTTACAACACACTTCATTAGTAAGAAAAAATCTCATAAATGACCAATATATAGAATATAAATGATACATACCATAATAAATTAGGTCTTGTGCTTTTGGAAACATGGAAACATAATGAACTAGAACATAAGAGTATCTCATTAATTTATAATTTCCTAGAAATACAAATCATTTCTAAAGCCATTATTTATAACCAATGGATATAAAAAATAATAAATGGGGATCATATATTCTCAACAAGTGTAAACAAGGGAGATTTTAATGATCATATAAGGATAACAGAAGTAGTAGGAATTCACCATTATCTTATTTGAATACAATCATCTATCAGGTTTGTTTCCCATTTGTTTCTAATCAATTATATATCATATTATGAATTTGAGTTTTAGCAATAGTCATGGTAGAACAGAAAAATTATAAATACACAAAGGAATATTAAATATATTAATGGACTAGCAATTATTTTCCAAAATACCTCTTCAGGGATACTATTTTGTTGATGAAATACGATCTCTATCTAAATTTAGAATCATAAAAACCACAGTCCTTTATATTTTATTTGTTTTTGGACACTGTTGAAACATCGAGAAAAATATGTAATTTGTTTTTAGGTGTCTTTGGATAGTGAAATATAATTATATATACAAGGATACTTGTCCAATTTAAGATCTCATGGGCGTTCTTTTCCTTAGGCCCTGGATTCATTCAATGAAGTAAATGATATGAATGCATCGCCTTAGTTCTAAAATGTTGGACATAGTGTATTACATATTGAAAAACTCTATAATGCATGGTTGGTTTTATTGGATATCCATTTATTGAATCTAGAAAATATATATTTGGAGTATCCAAATTGATGGAAATTAGCATCCAATGATCCTTACAAACACAAAAGAATGAGTAATTAAAGCAATAAAAATATACTTGATATGATTAAATTGTAGATTTTACCCTGCATCATTGGTATTAAAAAGAGTTTGTAATCCATAATTTTCTTTTCAAATTATTTTAGTAGGGATGACATTACTTCACCCTTTTAATCAAAATTTGTTTCTTCTTTTGAAGAGGTGATGTGAGGACTAATGAGTCCAAATAATTGTTCCAGGGGAAATACCTTAAATTTTTTTTCATATATATGCCTGTGAAAAATATGAAATGTATTTATTCATAATTATCATAGCATATCAACATTTGTAAAATATAATAATGAAAACATACCTCATTTATACATTTACCACAAAGGAACCTATCCATTCATACTTAAGGATTTCATTTACATTTTAAGCACTAATGAAATCCGATTTTCCCTCTCCATGTATATTTTTTTTCAAAATCCACTATGAGAGAATTTTTTTCTATCAACATTGTGTCCACATGAGCATACAATGATAATATATGTAGGAATAGAATGGGTGGGGTGAAGTTGCTCTTAGTAGTTCATTTGAATCGGTTAGTTGATCCTTGAGATAATTTTGAACCGATATTTTATTTCACCCCTTCTCTTTTTCATTATGTAATAATATTCATCAGATCAGACCTCTTTTCATTAAATTTTAAAGGTTTATCCGGAAAAATAAATTATAAATAAAAACCTTATTTTAAACATGATTTTATTACAATAATTGACGGCCATGCGATGAAGGTTCCAACATATTGTTTAGTCATATGGATTTCATCAACATCATTTGGAAATTGTATCTTAGAGCTTGGCTCATGAGCTACATTAATTAACACTCTTACATGATCTTTTGGAAGAGGTATGTTGTGTAGCATGTCGTTTTGCATATTGTACAATGTATCCCTCGCTTCATGGCGATAGATTGGAGTTGATAGATATAAATCAAAATCATTTTCACCCTGTATAATATTAGTACATGAAATGTATCAATGTCTATGTGATACACATTTTACAGAAACAATTATTAGAACATTGATTACCTCATCTATGTCAGGTTTTTTGGGGAATGGCTCACCTCAGAACTGGTGGGGGTGGGGTGGGATCCTCAAACACAGGTTGTTCTTTAGTTTTTTCTTTTCATTTCCTCCCCCATCAAACTTGCTTTCACCTCTCCCTAGTATTTTAATTCTTATTAAAACATTTCTAATTTTTACTTAATATTTTTAATTTACTCAATTTAATACTCGTCTTGATTTTATTTCTGAAAATTTGTTTGGAGTGTCACATAAAAACCCGCACCTCTTACGTGGCCATACTGTTATGGCTGCTAGAAGGCCGCTAAAATTATGTTTGCATCTAGTATGGGTGTTTTTGATTCCTGTGACTATTTCATATGGAAACTATAGGAAAATATGTAATCATATTTTTGTAATATAGATTTACAGAAAAAATGATTTTATATTATGTCCTACATACACATGTTTCCAACACTTTTTGTGTGTTTTCATCTATCAGTATCCCCACTTTATTTACACGAGCCTCCTTCCATAGAAAATGGCATGGAATAGAAGTGTCTTTCAATTTCAATTCACAATATTAATATAAACAGAGGAACATGGTTACAATTCTTTTTTATTTCACATAAAAGTATTACGTTAGATTTAAAATAAGTACAATTTTTTGCAAGTGAAGTGTACCCTACCCATGCTTTAGGGTAGGGGTATGCTGGTTTTGATGCCCATTCCTTATTTTTAGAACTCAGTTGTTGTTTTATAAATAAAAAACTATCAATTAAAGTGATAAATACATGCAAATTTTAACAATGTATTACTAGACATAATGTACATGAAAAGTATCCTCTCCATGACGACTGTTGAATGCATCCCATGCTCCTTGGGGTATCATGTGTGAATAATGAAAAGGTGGTTGTGGATTGATTTTCCCTTCAACATATTTAAGATTATATTTTGTTAAAATTGTGTGGAGGCCTTAATAAATCCTTCCTACAACTCTTAATACATATTCCTTGTGTGAGAAATCTACTATAAATGAACTCTATAGTGGATGATATAGAGTAAGTCAATGTTTTAGTATTTTATTTTATTTTAATAAATTTAATAAATGATATCATAATGTTTCCATTATCTATTCACATGTTAATGTCTTATACCCGGTGACAACATGGTTCCACGACTGTACATCAATCAGCATGCCTTGTCGAGTGATGATTCCAATGTGGCTACTAAATATGGCTTTGTTGGGGGTTAACATGTTGGCCTCAATTATTCCATCCCACCAAAAATTTGATGCCTTTAACTGTTCCCTTAATTATTTTGTCTATCAATGTAAAACAATGATTCTCTTGTTTTCTTTTTCACCACTATGGTTTCATTTCCTACCATATTCTCAATTTATGAATCATTATTATATTCTTCCATAGTCCTAGCATCAGCAGTAAGACCAGCAGTAGCAGGTTGGGAAAAATGTTTTACCTCAACACTAGGATCGGCAACAACAAGTGGAGAACCCTATTGTTCTTCTGCACAAGGAAAAGCTGCAGTAGGTTGAGAGATCTGTAGTGCCTTAGGATTGGGTGCATCAGCAGGTTGAGAATTCATTATTTATATAAGTGGTTTAACATTTAATTTAGATTACATAAAACCATCAGCGAGATGATAATAACATAAAGTAACACAACATATATTAAAATAAAATAATAACATGATTATTGAACTATCTTTCTTTTATTAAAGGCTGATGTGATTTGAACCCTCCATTGACTATTTAAATCCCTTCATTGTGTTCTCCTATAACATAAAAAATTTCATAAAAATCGGGATCTATGCAAAATTATTAAGAAGTGCCATTGAAAGGTTCATCCTCCATTAAATTTTCATATGAACCTTTAGTTGTTTAGGTTGATAACAGAACAATTGACCATTTTTAGTTTTGGGGATCTAGAACATAAAATACTTGTACTGCATGTGATTCCATTATAAATAGTTTTCTTTTCTCCAATTCCTTACTAAAATAAACTTTCACGAATCCCAATTATTCTATTTTAACTCCACTCCTATTATCAACCAACTTGAATTGAAAAATAATCACTAGTAATTTTGTATATATCCACCTCCCATACTTGTTTGATGATGCCAAAATATAACATATTCACATAAATTAGATTTTTTGTAGCATCCAAAACATGCACCGCTTTAGCCACAAGTGTAACCCCCATATTCCTCATAGTACTATCTTCGTCATGTTCATTAGTATAGAATTTATAACCATTAAGTACATCAGCATAGTAAGATAAGACATACAAACATAGTCCTCCAGCTAGCCCTCGAATTCGTTATGAAATTGAGTTTGGAATTTCAACAGACTCATAAAAATATGGTTCGGAAACCATCCTATAAACTACTGATTATGTGTTTCTGATATACATTTTTCATCCCTAGATGGATTCAAATGCCAAATAAATTTTTATGGTTTTTATCATATGGGTCAACATCGAAACTGTTATGTAAAATGTAATGGTGGTCCTGCTCCCAATATGTAATATTGATTGTGAAAACCTCTCCACCAGAAAATCCTTCACCCTCAAGCTGCACAGTGTAACGAGATTTCGGTAGGCTAATGATTTCCACACCAAAGAGGCATTTGGTATAGAATTCAATGTCTTCCTCAAAAATATATCACTCTGCTATAAAAATGTTTGATAGACTTCGATTTTAGAGATACCATTTCAAAATATTCATATACCGTTCAATGGGGTACATCCATGTATAATATATAAGACCACATAGTCGAATCTATATCACCAAGTTAACCATCAAATGAAACATCAAATCAAATAATTTTATAGAGAAGAAAATTTCAAATTCACATAATATGATTGAAAATTTTCCATTCCATATATGCTAATTTTTCCAGGTCTATAACTTTTTTGTAGATAGATTTGAAGAAGAAACATAGATTTGTTAATTTATGGAAGACATTATTTAGGAAAATGTAATATACATATATATGAATTAGATCATGCAGTAAAATATGTTAGTAATGTGATTTTATACCCATTAACAATAAAACGTTCATTAACATGATGTTTCAAATATTTTATGAGTACACATTTAGAAACATTACATCATTCTTGTATTTGAAAAACTGATATCTCTCCTACCTGGAATGAGTGTAAGCAGTAGGAGGGAGAAATGTTCATTTTCACCCTTCACTGATTCCATCTCTTCTCATATTCCCATATCAACAATTTCCAACCTAGCCTTAATTTTTTCCATTATTTTTCTAGGTTCATTTATCCACATGTCGATGACATAATCTGTAACACCTCGAGCTTTCACGATCCGCTTCTCTTTCAATAATTTAATAGCTTGTATTGTACGCAAGTTCGAGATTCTAACACACCGAGACCAACCAAAATAGCTATTATGAATAGTAATAACCACTTTTTGAAATTATATATATTTTATATTTCAAAATGGACTTCATTTTTTGATTCGGAATATCGAAATTATCCTATGTTGAATTTTTGGTATTTTTCTGAGAACTTCTAATTTTTTATGAATAGTGAAAAATACTTAAAAACAACTTTTTTAATCAAAAAAATTTATAGTGATATGTTATAATATTTAGTGGTTTTAAAGTGTAATTAGAATATATTTTTACTATTTTATCCAATGGTGGTCATTATAATTAATTTAATATTGAAATAGGACATAAACAATTGCCAATCTTTTGATATATATTGTTTCTTAAAAACACGCTATTTGTTGTGGCAGTGAGAATTAATTATAAAATTAATTAATCCAACTTATATGTTTGGAATTTTTTAAAATAGACATCATTTTTGAATTCGGAATATCAATTATAGCTTAGGGTGAAATTTTGGCCTTATTCTGAAAAACTTCAATTTTTGATGAATAGTGAAACCACTAAGTGGTTGTTAAAAAACTGATTTTTCGTTAAAATGAAACATTACCACTTATGTGTTTTGAATTTAAAAAATCCTACATACATGGTTGTCATTAAGATGTAAAATGTGGTTCAATGAGATTAAAATAATTTTTTGGTGAATAGTAACTTTTAAGTTCTTAATCGCGATTAGAGGTAATTAGTGTAGTTTAATGTAAAAATAATGTTTTAATAATATGAAATGAGCTTGACACATTTCCTAACCTCATTGGATGTTCCATGGCCGACCAATACAATCCATGGGTCAACTTGGGGACCCCATGGAGCCACTTTAGTTGGAAAATGACATAAATACCTTTTATTTAATGTTAAAGTAAAAAAATGACACAACCATGAAATGTTTTACTAAAACAATTTTTAAATGGGGTTATACAAGTCATATTTTTGACTATAAATAGTAATTGTAAAGATAAAAAGCTTTCCTACATCATAGTATTTTTTTTATAATTTTTGGACATTAAATAAATTAAATTATTTATGACACCATGATGATGCAGCGATTACCTCATTAATTAACGATTTAAATAAAATGAATAGATAATATAAAATCCAAGGCTTACACTTGTCAAAAACCTATTGGATGAGGAGATTTAGAACCCTTATCACCTTATCCTAGAATTATATAAGTGTGGGACCTTTGTAATCCGAAAAGCATGGTATAATAATGTAACAATTCCTTACTTTCCAAGAGTGCCCTCCTCTCCTCTTATAAAAGGCCCCCACCTCTACAACATCATTCACACTTTCAAGCCATTCGGCTCAGCCAACCTCTGACCAAATACTCTCCCAAATTCCCTCCCTTACTCTTAGAAGCCTCACCTTGGGCATAATTCTTCCCAAGGAAGCCTTTGGCTCAAATCAAAAGAGTTACCCGATTTTAAGGTAATGTCTTCTCTAATGTTGTTTTGTTTTATTTTTTCTCCAACCCCCTAAACACTTTTTATTCATTTCTTTTGTTACAAAACCAGTATAATCAATATACTAGGATGTTTCTATAAGAAGGATTCGAGCTGCATTTACACACACCTACATCTAATGGTTAAAGAACATACTGTTTCTGTGGATGGTGAATTTTTGCCTCACGAAACGATGATTGTTCAACACTCATATAACCCCTCTAATGGTGGCCATTATGATGAAAATATGTTTATATATGATATATATTATGTTTTTTTCCATATTATTTTGTATTTTTCATTTATGGCATAACATTATGGTTTCCATTATGGGTAAACACGATAATTTCATTTTAGGGAGTGCGGACTACCGCCCCCTCAAAGTGATTTGAATCGTTAATACCATATGTTGAATGTATAAAGGATGGAGTAAATGTTATTATATGTTATATTATACTAGAATTATATTATACATTTATATAATTATGATGTCATTCCATTAAATGCGAAACAGAAATGAAAGTAGCGTTTATGCGTACGTACGGCTTACCGTCTCCATGAACGGTGCATTTCATTTCTTACCTCTAAATGTTACGTAATATTATGAATGAATTTATATACTGGATATATATGATATATATGATATCTACATCATGAATATAATTCTGGATAAAATGGATATTTCACCACATTAACAACTTGTAATTATAAGAAGTTTATTGGTGACTCAAGTACCAAAGATCGACAAAACGACCGTTATTGACTTAAATAATTACATAATGTTCATAACATTGTAATAAGTGATATAAAAAGGATAATGAAATTGAAAATGGTACTTAATAAGGTAGATATTAACTCTAGTTTAATATTCAGTAGGTTAAAGAATGGTTGAGTCAAGTCGGACATGAGGTAAGGGAATTGCTTAACCCAATTTCCAATCTTTGGGTTAATCTCCAACTTTCAAATTATGTCATGATATTATTATGTCTTATATTATATTTTTACTTTCATTATGTGTACATATAGTGAATACACATAATAGATCTGATTTATTTTAAAAATTATCTTTGTAAGGACTTCGTCTCAATCTCCTTTCATTGAGGCATATTTGGTTTTATACACAAATTTATTTTATAAGGTGTATAAACCCCTTTGAATTTTATGTTTATTCAAAAGGAATCTTTTTTATACGAAGTGTTTACTAAATGAAAAAAGTGAATGTTTTTGTCGTACGTATGAGGCGACAACGACTTCTCCGCCGCCGTGACCATTATTTCAGTTTCAGCTTCCTCTACAAGCCATACTTTTTTTAATGAAAAATAAATACCATGTTTTACTTTTCTTTTATTTAGGTATTGAAAATGGTTTTGAAAGCGTTTTTATTATATCAATTTTTTGTATTGATATCTTGTGATTGAAATGTGGAATGGTTATGTTTCCTTTATGCATGTTTTATGTTATATGATTATGTTATGGTTTATGATATGTTTAAACCTATTCATATGAGGAATTCATTGGACTTAATAAGTGATGGGTGGAGCCCACTATAGCTCCTCGATGCATCGGCAGGTCTCATGAGAAAAACTGGTTTCTTGGCACAAGGCCTTGACAAAATCTTATTTGTGGTCTTGTCACGAGGCCTTGGCTACGTGGTTATGATAGTCTGACATTATGCATTCCATCATTATGAAAGTGGTTATTGATATTGCATGTGATTATTCAACCAGTAGAATATCCATGTGAAAATGTTAATGGCATTATCTCATTTTACTTTTGACATATTATGTTGATGTTCAAGTTTAAAAGGCTTTTTTAGTTATACATTTCCTTAAATGTTTATGTTTATTTATGAAAGCTTCCGCAATATTGTTATCCTTACTGATCATTTGAGCTCACCCCTTTCAATGTTTTAATATTTTCCAGGATGTGAAGAAGTATTTTATGAATGACCTAAAGGGATAGACAGAAGAGGATATGAGTGTGGACTATGAAGACATTGTTTTTAGTTTTTCACTTTATGATGTAATGTAAGACTTATGAATATATCTAGTGTTTCCAAGGCTACTAAACTAATCGGTCTTTCGAGACTTGATCTTTTCTGATCATGCCAATGTTACGAAGTAATGCACTAACTCTGGGTAGCTGGGGTCAGGGCATTACAGTTGGTATCAGAGGCAGTTTAGTACTAACCTTGGAAGCTATATTTAGATAAACTTTGATTAGAGCACATAGCCCGAAGATAGACTTTGAGGATTAGTATAGAAGAACTTCCTAGAATTTTGGTATTATAGAGATGTTCTGAGTTTTCCAAGAAATGCATCCCTGTCTGGATACGATCAGGTAGAGGCGGCTCTGGCACAGATGTATCTAGGGGTAAAACCCGAAAACACCGCTTTGAGCTAGACTCGAATGGGAACTGGTGCATGACAACGGGCCTTGCTGCACTCTTGGTTACGACACTCCCGGGGGATATGCTTAGGATAATTCTCATTTTCTATACAAACCACTATGAAGGGTTATGAGTATATACTTCCTCAATGAAAACATTTATTTTTTATGATTATGGATTATATCCACAAATAGTTCAATTTATGTAATGTATTTTACATGTATGGAATTATGTATTTTAATTCATAAACTAATATAGTTTATGCCATTGTTTAGAAATGGAACCTAGTGGAAGGAATGGAAACTGTATCAATTCACGCACTCCATGTAGGGATTGCCCTCCTACTCAAGATAATTATTGTGGAGTTGGAGATACAACTGGTGCTGACCAACTTATTACCATAATGGGAGAACTCACTCAGGTTATGAATAATAACCTTACTCGTATGGAGCACCCTAATCTGCAACATGGAGGATCAATGTTAGACCGCTTCATGAGGCAACAATCTCCAACATTTAATGGGGGTAAAAATCCATTAGTAGCTGAGCAATGGATAAAATCCTTAGAAAAAATATTCCATGCCTTGGGGAGTAGCGAAAGGGAGAAGGTTATCATTGCAGTTTACCGCCACACTGGAGATGCCGATCAATGGTGGTCATTGTTTCAAAATACAAAGGAAGACGAAGAAGTATCAAGTATGGAATGGAGAGAGTTCAAAGATGTTTTCTTAGAAAAATACTTTCCACATGACCATCGAGCAGATATGGAAAGGCAATTTCTGAGTCTGAGGCAGAAGGAGGATGAGAATGTCGCAAAGTATGAGGCTAACATTACAAGGTTAGCGAGGCATGCTGCAGATTATATATGTAACCCTAGAAGCATGATTGATCGTTTCTTCGATGGGTAAAAACCATTTCTCTGTCAAGCTTTAATATCACAGTCTTTCTCAACATACAAAGATATTGTCTCGTGTGCTATCAAGACAGAAAAGGAATTCTCTAAGTCTTATGACAACAAAGTAAAGAAAGAGAAGAAGAGAATGGTGGAACAAGAGACAGATAAAGGGAAAACGGGAAAGAAGGATTTTCCATTATGTGATAATTGTGGGAAGAATCACCCTGGTACTTGCCTAAAAGGAATGGGAGTTTGTTACAAATGTGGAGAAAAAGGTCACCAGGCACGTGATTGCAAGGGAAAGAAAGAGGCTATCAATGTTGAATGCTACAATTGTAGAGAAATGGGTCATTATACAAATGAATATCCTAAGCGTCAGTGAAATCTTACCTCAGAAAAGGCTAAGGGATCAAGGAAAAACTTATGCTGTTACTACAGATGAAGTTGAATAATTATTGTATTTGTGTTTTTGGACTCAAGAACTAGATTATGGTTATAAGAATAATGTGATATATATAAGGATTGTACTGCAGTACAAGTTGATTTCATTAAGGTTCTAATATGATGAAGGAAATCATATTTTTGTATGTGACAATAAGAGAAACATTACTTTGTTTAGGGAATCTAATGTTACCATTGATTTTGGAATTTAAGGACCCTTTAGAGAAAGTTTGGACGGAGGTATTTTGGATAACTATAAAGGTTGGAATGGATTAAGTTGATATTTGGATAGTATTGTTTAAGGTTAAACCATTTCTGAAAATTATTTTTGGAATATTATAATACTATATTTTTAGGAAATGGACAACCTGTAGGGTGGGGCATAACTCGTCACGTCGGACAAAGCTGCAGGAATCGAACCCACAACCATAGTGCGACAGGCCTTTATTACCTACCATTATCCTACAGGAAGTCCCTAGATATTACAAAATAGTTTTCCTAATCTAAATTGTATGTGTTAATATTTTTAACCTTGTAAGATTAGGATAAATAGAATATTTTTGAGTTCTATTACCATTTGGAGTAAAAGATGGGTTTGTGGTAGAAATTAGTTGAAGGTTGAAACTCTACTTGTCAAGCATAAATATATATATACCTATCTCTTATTCAATGAATAAATTAATTCGTAAACTATAATAAAGGGATATTAAAACAAAAAATGTGTTATCCTAATACCTTATGTCTTGTTGAACTCTTAATATTTTAAATCAACATAGATTGAAGGCTTTGAGGCCCTCAATTTTACACTTGTTTGTGATTGATGACCTCAATAACTCCCTACAAATATTTACGTTTTTACTCCAATTATATATCTCTAATTTCCACCAATGTTCTCCTTATCGAGATCAAAATTTGGTGGTGACTTTCTTATTTCCATTTCCCTCTTATTAAGGCTAAATTTTATTAACCTTATTTCCAATGTGGGTTTTCCACAAAGGTATTTTAAATTTTCAACATTTTAATTTTCAAAGAGAAATATCAAATTGCGAGGATGCAATTTATTGAAGGAGGGGAGAATGTAACACCCTGAGCTTTCACGATACGCTTCTCTTTCAATAATTTAATAGCTTGTATTGTACGCCAGTTCGAGATTCTAATACACTGAGACCAACCAAAATAGCTATTATTAATAGTAATAACCACTTTTTGAAATTATATATATTTTATATTTCAAAATGGACTTCATTTATTGGATTCGGAATATCGAAATTAGCCTATGCTGAATTTTTGGTATTTTTCTAAGAACTTCTAATTTTTTATGAATAGTGAAAAATACTTAAAAACAACTTTTTTAATCAAAACATTTTATAGTGATAAGTTATACTATTTAGTGGTTTTAAAGTATAATTAGAATATATTTTTACCATTTTATCCAATGGTGGTCATTATAATTAATTTAACATTGAAATTGGACATAAACAATTGCCAATCTTTTGATATATATTGTTTCTTAGAAACACGCTATTTGTTGTGGCAGCGGGAATTAATTATAAAATTAATTAATGCAACTTATATGTTTGGAATTTTGAAAAATAGACATCATTTTTAATTCGGAATATCAATTATAGCTTAGGGTGACATTTTTGCCTTATTCTGAAAAACTTCAATTTTTGATGAATAGTGAAACCACTAAGTGGTTGTTAAAAACTGATTTTTCGTTAAAATGAAACATTACTACTTCTGTGTTTTGAATTTAAAAAATCTGACATACATGGTTTTCATTAAAAAGTAAAATGTGGTTCAATGAGATTAAAATAATTTTTTAGTGAATAGTAACTTTTAAGTTCTTAATCGCGATTATAGGTAATTAGTGTAGTTTAAGGTAAAAATAATGTTTTAATAATATGAAATGAGCTTGACACATGTCTTACCCTTTTTGGATGTTCCATTGCCGACCAAGAAAATCCATGGGTCAACTTGGGGACCCCATGGAGCCACTTTACTTGGAAAATGATATAAATAACTTTTATTTAATGTTAATGTAAAAAAATGACACAACCATGAAATGTTTTACAAAAAACAATTTTTACATGGGGTTTTGCTAGTCATATTTTTGACTATAAATAGTAATTGGTAAGATAAAATGGTTTCCTACATCATAGTATTTTTTTCATAATTTTTGGACATTAAATAAAATAAATTATTTATGACACCATGATGATGCAGTGATTACCTCATTAATTAACGATTTAAATATAATGAAATGATAATGTAAAATACAAGGCTTACACTTTTCAAAAACCTATTGTATGAGGATATTTAGAACCCTTATCACCTTAGCCTCGAATTATATAAGAGTGGGACCTTTGGAATCCGAAAATCATTGTATAATAATGTAACATTTCCTTACTTTCCAAGAGTGCCGCTCCTCTCCTCTTATAAAAGGCCCCCACCTCTACCACATCATTCACACATTAAATCCATTTGGCTCGGCCAACCACTTCCCAAATAATCTCCCAACTTCCCTCCCTTACTCCTAGAAGCCTCACATTGGGCATAATTCATCCCAAGGAAGCCTTTGGCTCAAATCAAAAGAGTTACCCGATTTTACGGTAATGTCTTCTCTAATGTTGTTTTGTTTTATTTTTTCTCCAACCCCCTAAACGCTTTTTATTCATTTCTTTTGTAACAACACCAGTATCCTAAATATACTAGTATGTTGTTATAAGAAGGATTCGAGCTACACTTACACACACCAACATCTAATGGTTAAAGAACATACTATTTCTGTGGATGGCGAATTTTTGCCTCACGAAACGATGATTGTTCAACACTCATATAACACGTCTAATGGTGTCCATTATGATGAAAATATTTTTATATATGATATATATTATGTTTTTGTTTTCCTTATGATTTTGTATTTTTCATTTATGGCATACCTTTATGGTTTCGATTATGGGTAATCACGATATTTTCATTTTAGGAAGTGCGGACTACCGCCCCCTCAATGTGATTTGAATCGTTAATACCATATGTGGGATGTATAAAGGATGGAGTAAATGGTATTATATGATATATTATACTGGAATTATATTATACATTTATATCATTATGATTTCATTCCATTAAATACGAAATATAAATGAAAGTAGCGTTCATGCGTACGTACGGCTTACCGTCTCCATGGACGGTGCATTTCATTTCTTACCTCTAAATGTTACGTAATATTATGAATGAATGTATATAATGGATATATATGATATATACGATATCTACATCATGAATATAATTCTGGATATAATTGATATTTCACCACATGAACAACTTGTAATTATAAGAAGTTTATTGTTGACTAAAGTACCAAAGATCGACAAAACAACCGTTATTAACTTAAATAATTACATAATGTTCATAACATTGTAATAATTGATATAAAAAGGATAATTAAATTGAAAATGGTTCTTAATAAGGTAGATATTAACTCTAGTTTATTATTCAGGAGGTTAAAGAACGGCTGAGTCAAGTCGGACACGAGGTAAGAGAATTTCTTAACCCAATTTCCAATCTTTGGTTTAATCTCCTAATTTCAAATTATGTCATGATATTATTATGTCCTATATTGTATTTTTACTTTATTTATGTGTAAATATAGTGAATACAAATAATAGATCTATTTTATTTTAAAAATGATCTTTGTAAGGACTTCGTCTCAATCTCCTTTCATTGAGGCATATTTGGTTTTATACACAAATTTCTTTTATACGGTGTATAAACCCCTTTGACTTTTATGTTTATTCAAAAGGAATCTTTTTTATACGAAGCATTTACTAAATGACAAAAGGGAATGTTTTTGTCGTACGTATGTGGCAACAATGACTTATCCACCGCCGTGACCATTATTTGAGTTTCGGCTTCCTCTACAAGCCACAATTTTTTTTAATGAAAAATAAATACCATGTTTTACTCTTCTTTTATTTTGGTATTGAAAATGGTTTTGAAAGCGTTTTTATTATATCAATGTTTTGTATTGATATCTTGTGATGGAAATGTGGAAATGTTATGTTTCCTTTATGCATGTTTTATGTGATACGATTATGTTATGGTTTATGATATGTTTAAACCTATTCATATGAGGAATCCATTAGACTTAATAAGTGACGGGTGGACCCCGCTATAGCTCCTCAATGCATCGGAAGGTCTCTTGAGACAAACTAGTGTCTTGGCACGAGGCCTTGACAAAATCTTATTTGTGGTCTTGGAATGGGGCCTTGGCTACGTGGTTATGATATTCGTGCATTATTCATTCCATCATTATGAAAGTGGTTATTGATATTTCATGTGATTATTTGACCAGTAGAATATCCACGTGAAGAAGTTAATGGAATTATCTCATTTTACTATTTCCATATTATATTGATGTTCATGTTTAAAAGGCATTGTTTTAGTTATACATTTCCTTAATTGTTTATGTTTATTTATGAAATCTTCCACAATATTTTTATCCTTACTTAGCATCTGAGCTCACCCCTTTCAATTTTTTAATATTTTCCAGGATGTGAAGAAGTATTTTATGAATGACCTGCAGGGATAGACAGAAGAGGATATCAGTGTTGTCTATGATGACTTTGTTATTAGTTTTTCACTTTATGATGAAATGTAAGACTTAGGAATGTATCTAGTGTTTCCAAGGCTACTAAACTAATCGGTCTTTCGAGACTTGATCTTCTGTGATCATGCCAATGTTACAAAGTAACACACCGACTCTGGGTAGCTAGGGTCGGGGCATTAAATAATCACATACATTTTTTTCAACATGCATAACATCAAGAAATATTCTATCATAAAAACAATTCCTGTAGAGATCCAAAGCTTTATATACATAGACATTACATTACTTTTGCAGAATACTTAATAAAAAAAATAGATGCCCAAATACCGTATTATTTTAGTCTCTTTGGAAACTCAGTACAAAATCTTTTGATCATGGTGAATGATCTTCCACATGTCCCATAAATATCATCCCCTTATATTTTCTTACATAAAACCGTTCTTTCTATTTTTGGGAAATGAGAATAAAAAAAGGTTGACCTCAAATTCTTATTAAGAGTAAAAATGGGGAACATAAAGCAACCCATAAACATTTTAACTTTAAAACATGAACATAAAACATCAAAATCATGAGTAATGACATAAATCATAGTAGAACATAAGGCGTAGATCATAAAGGAACATTAATAATGATAAAATATCATGGGGATAAAACATGTAATTGTGGAAAATCATTAATCACATGATATGATTTCCATAGAATCCATGGAATTTCTATCAAGACCATCATAGTGGACAAGGTCCATTACTGAACTGGGTTTACATACCGTTCTAGCCATGTATTCCTGAACTGGATTTACTTTCGTTTGTAGCCATGTCTATCTCATGAGATATAAATCATTACCCTATCCATTAGAAGGGATATATAGGTCCCACCCAACTCATAATGAAATCATTCTTTTGTGTGCCACAAAATAAACATAAAGCATTCATCGTAACCCAACGAATAAAATGGGTTTCATAAACATCATCCCATCATAACATAATCTATATAAAATAATGGATATAATTTTATCAGAAAAAATCAAACCATGTAAATAATAGTGACCTTATACTTGAAACATAAACATATATAAGAATTTCATCAAAGATGGAAAATAGTTTTTGATAAAACACTTGAAATTAATACTTGAGGGAAATATCCCGTTTTCTTTCAAATCATTTTATTTTCTAAAAATGACATTCAATTTCAAAAGAAAAGAATTTTGTTTAAAATACACATGAAATATTATAGAGGAATCTTTATGTAAATAAGGCTTTATGAAATCATAAAAATTTGTTTATACCGTATAAGATAAAAAAACATTCTCCTCGTACTTTTTCCAGAAAAGTCAAAAATTACCTTGTATAGTAAAGATAAGAAATATTTCTTCCATACCACATAGTAATAGTAAAAAAGATGTAAACATGACTTTGAACAATCATGGTAGAATAGTAATCATTTTATGAGAACATTTTTACAATACATGGACATGGATGATAAATATAACCCCAATAAATACTTATAAATAAATAATCTTGGATAGAAATGTGATTGGAAAACATACCCCTTACCATAGGTCCAATTTCTTCTTTACGTGTCTGAAACTCCTGTACAGTGTGTTTACACATATTTTAAACCTGTAAATGATCCATAATAATATTTATGATATCATATATGATTCCTTATGACTTCATATCTCTCGTTCATCTATCAATTCCATGTAAAAGCAACGTTTTGGGTAAAAATGTTTCATTTATCGTATGTGTTTTCACTTAGAATTTTTCATACGATTACTTAGATCATGATTAATTACATAGATAATGTAAAATATGGTTTAAATATCACATATATTAAATATATAAATATATATAATTGATCGATAAATAGATTGAAATACACCGTTCATGGAGACGGTAGGTCGTACGTACGCATGAACGTTGTTTTTGTTTCCTTATTAAATTAAATGGAAGTAAATGACACATATATATATATACATAAATCCAGTATAATTATTATGTCATATTTTTCATGATTATTTATTTTATATACTTTATAATCATTCTTGAATGGTTAACATGGAGAATTAATCTCATCGCCTCGTGAAGATGGTAAGCTGTATGTATGAATGAGAAACAATTTCATTCCCATGATTATGGAATTGTATTGAAGTGTATGGTGTATAATATTTCGGAATAAATATCACATTAAAATAATCTTATATTGTTATTTCTTCCATTATTATACCCATCCATGTTGGTTGGTTGTGAAAAACAGATTACATCACAGCATGGAGACGGTAGGTCGTACGTACACACGCATGGTGATTTCATTTTTCATAGGATGGATAAAAGATGGAATATGGTTTTTTCATATTAATAATAACATATCAGTATAAAAGTGATAGTTATGTTATTATCTAATAATTAAACAACTCATATAGAGTAAGTATAAGAATAAATAAGTTTGAAAGAATCGTTAAAGATATTATCTCTTCTTTGACAAGCCTCATCTAAACATCCTCTTAAGGAACTATAGTTGGTATTTAAAGAAGTCCAGGAACTCTAGTATGTCTCTAGGAAAGTTTATAGAGAAATGGGTAGGTTTTGGCCGATTTTGAAAGCTCAAAATGGTGTGATGAAGAGAAATAGGAGGTGCCCTTTTATAAGAGAGGAGAGGGGCACTTTAGGAAACTCTCAAAAATATTAATTTATAGAAAAATAAAAACCCACATTAAAACCTCCAAAATAACTCAAAATAGAATATTATAGGATATTGGGTGGTAATATCATCTACCAATAAAACTTATACTTGTTTTAAATTTATTTTAAAACTTATCATTTTGATTTATCCTTATTTAACCTATTTGATTTTATTTGTGGCAATAATATTATAAATTTTAAATTATTATAAATACTTAATTATTGGTTATCAATTATCCATAACTAGATACATTAGGACATTTTCGACCATAAATTTTTTTATTTGTAATTTTTATATATTTTTGGGATGTTTTGAATAATTTAATATTATGTTACTTTTATAAAATACCAATAGTGTCAATTTTGACACTATTCAATTGTTTGAATTTAAATAAAATCCAAAAAGAAGATTTGTTTGAAACAAATAATTCAATAGATTCCTAACATGTCATATTTATCTATAAAATTTGGGTAGGAAATGACTTAGTTTATATAATATTTATTTTAATATTTTTAAAACCATTTATTTGATATTTTTCTTAATAAAATAATTACTATAACATATTTGTATAATTATTTAATATACTTATTTTTTGCATAAAAATTAAAAATAAAAACGATGACTAATATAAATCTAATATATTTAATAATAACAAATTTAGTAGAATTTTACTTCTGAAACAACCAACTTATAAAATGTAATCTTTATTAAATTATGAAGGTGAAAAATTTGACATCATTTAAAATAAAATAATATAAATTTAATAATCTTTTTTATAAGGCTCAAAATGGTCCACAAGTTGACCCTTGTATGATTATGGTTTATATGGACTCTAAAATATGGTTTGGTACTGTTTCTGGTCCTTTTGATGTGTATTATTATTTTTATAATAACTATATTATTGATTTTTCAAAAAATAAAACATTTCTGCATCATTAATGTATAAGATATTAAGGTAACTATATATTTCATAAAAATTACAAATAAATTACAATGATGAAGAAAAACATTTTATATTTAAAATAAGTATTTATTATATAATTTATATTCTATATAACATTATATTAAAAATAATTTAATTAATAAAGTTTGAGTGAGACCTATTTCACTTTCATTTAAATAAAATAAATTAAATGTTTTAATCTCATCCACGTGGGTTCCAATAGATTCCATTTCAACAAAATTATGTTTAATAGAGAAATATAATCCTTAAATTATATTAATACATGTTTTAGGGTAATTTTATAATATTATCCTTACCCTTAATTACTATATTAAACATTAACTAGGGTAAACAAAATTAACCGTAGTTACTATTCATAATGTCTAAAAAACAAATGTTACCTAGTTACACAATTTGTACTTCTTGATTCCAAATATGGAATCCAATTTTGTAAATTCAAAACACAGAATATGTAGTAATTAATTTAAAATTTATCACTTTGTTGAAAAAATCGGTTTTTTTAAAACATTGCAAAAGAATGAAAAGTTTTTACCTATGAATTCAGTGTAAAATTTATGATAATGAAAAAAATTATATAAAATGGTGAAAATTAATTCTATTTAAATTTTAAAACCATTCAATATTATAATTTAACTATATAAAATATCTTGATAAAAAAGTATTTTTTAATAAAATTGAGAGTATTTTTACTATTCATCAAAATATGAAAGTTATCATAAAAATATTTAAAAATTATCCAAAGTAAACTATTATATTATGATTCAAAATAATTAGTTTATTTTGTCAAATTTATCTTATAAACTTACAAAAAAATATATTTAAAATAGGTGTGCCATGAAAAGGTGGGAAAACTGCATTTTTTGAAAAATACTTTCTGTATATGAAAAAATGATTTAGTTTAAATACCATGTCCTAGAAAATGTGTAATATGAATTATAATGTTATAAACTTCAAAATTCCAATAATACTATTTATAATGGCTAGTTTATAATAATGTTATAAAATATCATTGTTTAGTGAAATTCGATATTGCGTACCACGCTAGCTATCAAAGAAGGGAACTCTTACATGTAATAATGGACTAATATATTATTGTGTATAATATAATCTAATCTTGGTGTAGTGTACGATAGATGAAATAAAAAAAATTAAATAATATATATCTCATAAAATCTCTGGGTGTTACATTCTACCCCGCTTAAAAGGAATTTATCCCCCAAAATTCATCGAGGTTATAAATTGTTGACTACATGAATGTTTCTTTCATAGAAACCCACAATGTAAAAAGGTATACTAAAAGTTAATTTTAAAAACTAAAGTATGAAATGTAATAGTTACCCAAATTAACTCGTCACTACGTTTCCACATAGGAGAACATAGATGAAAACATGGATGTAGAAGAGAAATCGAACCATCATGTTCTGATGGAGAGTGGTAGAGAACATGGCTATGAAAAATCCACCAATCAAACAGCCATAAATTTGTGATGATATAAGGTACCATCTGATTCATCAGATATGAGGGTACTAGGACAACATTTTTGGTTTTCAAGATCATTTCCCTAATGTTGAAATTTTTTAATTAAATGAAATACATACTTCATTTTCGTACAATCTCACCATTGGTCGTTCCTGTAATGATTTCCAATTGATATCTTAAAGAAAGTAAGTTGTATTTTCCATTCATGAAGTGTTAGCAGATCATGTGATTGAATGATGGGTCATTCCATATGTCTCTATCCCAAAAAAGGTTAGCACAAGATATTAAATATACATAAGTCCATCTTTGGTGAGTTTAATCGTATATGGTTTCAAATATGGACTTATATATCATCTATCATTCTATTTAATAATATGAAACTAAGTTCTACAAATGAGGGACTTCCTGTTGGCCGGTGGTAAGAAATAAAGGCATGTATCACTTTGGTTGTGGGTTCGATTCTCGCAGCCTTTTCCGACGTGACGGGTTGTCACCCATCATGTGGGTTTTCATTTTTCAAAAAATATATTATTATAACATTCAAGAAATAATATAAAAAATTTCTAGCCTTAAAAAATACTATCTGATGTCCAACATAATCAATTACAATATATAGGCTTATCCCAAATACTTCTATCAAATCTCATAGTATAAAGAAAAATATTACTAGAGAGGTCATCCACCAAGCATGTGAATACCCTCATTTATCCCCCATATATTATAAGATATATCTTTTTTGTCACATTCCAATTATGTGAATACTTTAACCATGTATTCTCTTGAAACATTTATTACCAAAGAAAATTAGTTAAAACATAAATACGTTCAAAAGTTAACTCATTATTCATAACAAAATCAAAAAATTTCTATATACTCAAACCATGATATGACTTTGTGCTTATATCAGTCATGAGATCATTAATTCTATCAAACATATTATTTTCTCTTTATCCCTTCATAATGCGCATATCATCTGTATTCCAAAAATATTTCAATCACATTTTATGGTTACCTATACCATACAATTATTGAAAACCAATACATAGATATTCCAAAATTATACGATATTATTAAGGATATTCACCAAGACTATTTTGGAATCCCATTACATAAACACATAACTATTCCACCACATCGTTGTCATATTCAAAATCACCAATAGTGAATGTTTGTGAATTCCCTTTGTCCTTTTCCTTAAGAGGTTGTTGATGTCTATCATCATTAACCCTAGGATTGGGGTATTGGTTAGTATAATGCCCCATTTCATTGCACTTGTATCATTGAAGTGTTGGTGGTGCGTTCTCTGTTGTATTTTCTCTATTTACATAATTAGCTACCTTTTTCCATTACATTGACACTCAACTTCTCGATGAACTTCATTTACACACTTAAAAAAATTTCTAGTCCCTTTAAAACAATCTCTAATATGCTTCATTCCACACATTGAGTATAACGAAACATTCGTCTTCTTTTCACCCTTTTTTGAGATTTTTTGTGAACTCCATATTTCATTTCTTGTCAAAACCATGAGATGGATTTGTAACACCAACTTCTTGTTCTAACTTGATAGGATTACACACATAACTGTTGATGTCTATTATAGCTCATGCCCTTTGAAGGCTTGGTTTTAAGCCACTAAATAATAGATAAACTTTACTTTCAGGTTGGATGATAAAGCCACATGCATACCTTTCAAGACTTTTAAAATTCTCCTTGTATATACCAAAAGATTCATCATCGCTTTTCTTAAGCTCAACGAACTCCTTTTCCATCTTTTTTAGAATAATACAAGGGACATACTTATTGAAAATCAAGTTCATTAACTCATCATATTCCATGGATTCAATTTGATCTTGGGGCCTTGTATTCTTAATTTGATTCCCCCACTGGTCTGCTTTACCTTTTAAATGGTAAACAACCAAAATGAATTTTTTATTTTCTAAACACTGAAGTAATGAAAATATCTTTTCAATGGTACTGATCCATTTTTCAACAATAATTGGATTAGAAGACCCATTGAAAGAAGGTGGATGTTGCCTCATAAAGGACCCAATAGAGTATTGTTCCCTTCATTACTCATTTGGATGTCCAGAATGATTCATAGCTTGTATATGTATGACAATTAGATTTTTCACTCCATATTCCATAACATTTTGTTGTTTAGGAGGATAATCATTTCATTTTCCATTACATTGATCAACATGGTTCTTACGGGTTCCATCCATCGTCTAAAACACAAAAAGAATAGTGTGAGAGGAAAATATCATGCTTGGAAAACAACATAATAAAGGGGTGTACCTTCAATATCTAACATCTTAGGATTAATTCTAAGATAATTAAAATAATTCTATGACTATAACCTATACTTATACTTAACCTTATGGATATCCCTAGATATACCATAGAAATATTTCTAGGGATCTCACTAATGTTTTCGCATCCTAGTTTCCAAAGGTTATCTAAAACTTCCCTCTAATACCAACTATACATACCAAAATCTTTACATACATAGACATTAAATTACTTTCTTGGAATACTTAATACATAACAAAAACAGATTCCCAAAGACTGTATTAGTTTAGTATCTTTGGAAACTCGGTACAAAATCTTCTAATCATGGTGAATGATTTTCAACATCTCTTATAAAGATCATACCCTTTTGTTTTATTACCTAAAACCTTTCATTATTTCCTGGGGAAAAGAAAACATAAAAAGGGTGAGCTCAGATGCTCGGTAAGGGTAAACATGGATAACATAAAACAACCTATAAACATTTGAACATAAAAATATGAACATAAAACATCAAAATCATGAGTAATGACATAAATCTTGGAAGTACATAAGGGATAGATCATAATGGAACATTAATCATGATAAAATATCATGGGGATAAAACATGGAATTGTAGAAAGCCATTAAGCACATGATATTATTTCCATAGTATCCAAGGAATTGCTTTCAAGATTGTCATAGTGGACAAAGTCCATTACTGAACTGGGTTTACCTGCAGTTCCAGCCATGTATTTTGGAACCATATTTACAAGAACTTCCATCCATGTTTATCTCATGAGATATAAATCATTACCCAATATATTGGAGGGAGATATAGTTCCCACCCATCTCATAATTAAATAATTCTTCAGTGTGCCACAAAATAAACATAAATAATTCTTCATAACCCAACGAATAAATTGGGTTTCATAAACAACATTCCATCATAACATAATCCATATAAAACAATGGATATGATTTCATTAAAATAAAAATAAAACCATGTAAATTATAGTGACATTATACTTGAAACATAACCCTCTTTAAGAATGTCATCTATGATGGAAAATAGTTTTGATAAAACACTTGAAATGAATTCTTGAGGAAAATAACCTTTCTTCTTTCAAATCATTTTATTTTCTCAAAATGATGTCAAATTTGAAAATAAAACAATTTTGTAGAAAATAATAATAAAATATATTAGGGGAATATTTATGTAAATAATGTGGTGGGAAATTGTAAAAATATGTTCACTCTATATAAGTTAAAAAACGTTCTCCCCATACTTTTTCTGAAAAATTCAAAAAGTACCTCGTATGGTAAACAAAAGAATGATTTCTTCCATACCACATAGTAAAAGTAAAAAATTGGTAAACAAGAATTTGAAAATACATGTAACAATAGTAAACATTTTATGAAAATAGTTTCAAAAGACATAGACATGGATGATAAATATTACCCCAGTAAATACTTATAAATAAACAATCTCAAATAGAAACGTGATTGTGAAAGTTACGCCTTACCTTAAGTCCAATTTCTTATGTACGTGTCCGAAACTTTTGTATAGTGGGTGTGAAAACATTCTAAACTTGTAAAAGATCCATAATAATATTTATGATATCATATATGATTCTCTATGACTTTGTATTTCCCGTTCATTTGTCAATTCCATCTTAAAGTTGCATTTTGGGTAAAATCGTTTCATTTATTATATGTGTTTAGACTTGTAATGTTTCATATTATTACTTATATAATTATTAATTAATTCCATAATGTAAACTAGTATTTATATATAACATATAATCAATATATAAATATATATAATCGATCGATAAATGGATTGAAATACACCGTTCATGGAGATGGTATGCCGTACATACGCATGATCGTTATTTTCATTTACTTATTAATTTAAATGATTTAAATGATATATATATACATAAATCCAGTATCATTATTATGTAATATATTTCATGATTATTTATTATATATACTTTATTATCATTTTTTAATGGTTAACACGGAGAATGAATCTCATCACGTCGTGGAGACAATAAGCCGTACGTACGCATGAGCGACAATATCAATCCCGAGAGTGAGAAATTGTATTGAAGTGTATTGTGTATAATATTTCAAAATAAATATCTCCTTACAATAATCATATATATATATATATTTCTTCCATTGTTATACCCATCCAAGTAGGTTGGTTTGGAAAAACAGATTACGCCACTGAGTGGAGACGGTAGGCCATACATACGCACGTGTGGTGATTTCATATTTCATAGGCTGGATAGAAGATGGAATATTGTTGTTTCATATTCATAATAACATATCAGTATACAAGTGATACTCAAGTTATTAACTAATAATTACAGAACTCATATAGAGGAAGTAGAAGAAGAAATACGTTTGAAAGAATCGGTAAAGGATATTTCCACTTCTTCGATGTGCCTCTTCTAAAACACCTTTTTGGGCACAATGGTTGGTATTTGAAGAAGTCCCGGACCTCTAGTATGTCTTAAAGATCTCGATAAGAGAAATTTGTTGGGTTTGGATGAGTAAGAAAGCTCAAAATTGTGTAAAGAGGAGAGGGAGGAGGTGTCCTTTTATAAGAGAGGAAAGGGGAACTTTAGGAAACTCTCAAAAATATTAGTTTATAATAATATCAAACCCCACAAAAAAACTTCAAAAATGGCTGAAAATTGAAGATGTGATTAGATAGTGTGGAAATCGCATCAACCAATAGAATTTAGGCTTGTTTGTAATTTATTTTAATCCTTATCATTCTGATTTATCCAAATTTAAAATATTTGATTTTATTTATTGTAATAATATTATAAATTTTAATTTGTTATAAATACTTATCTATGTGTTGTGAATTTTCAATAATTAGATAAATTATGAAATTTTAGACCATATAATTTTCAATTTGTAATTTTTAAGTATTTTGGTGATTTGGTTAAACAATTTAATATTATGTTATTTTTATAAAATACCAATAGAGTCAATTCTAACACTATTCTATTATTTCAATTTAAAAAAATACACACAAGAGATGTGTTCAAAAAAAATATTAAATAGATTTATAACATTTCATATTTATCTATAAATTCATGGAGCACATTAATTAGTACATATAATATTTATTTTAATATTTTTTATAACCATTTATTGGATATTTTGATTAATAAAATAATTAGTACATCATATTTGTATAATTATTTAATATATATATTTGTTGCATAAAAATTTAATATAAGATTATATGATTATAATAAATCTAATTTATTTCATAAGAACAATTTTAGCTGAAATTATCTTCTAAAACATCCAACTTTTAAAATAGTATCACTATTAAATTATGAAAGTGGCAACTTTGACATCATTGAAAATAATATAATATAAATGTCATAATCTATTTTATAAGGCTCCAAATGGTCCACAAGTCTACCCTTGGATGCGTATGGGTTAGATATACTCGACCAATAATGTTTGGTCATGTTTTTTGATATTTTTTATGTGTATTATTATGTTAATAAAAACTATATTATTTATTTTTCACTAAATAAATAATTTCTGCATCATTAATATATAAGATATTATGGTAATCATATATTTCATAAATATTACAAATAAATTACCATTATTAAGAAAAAAATTGAATATTTAATATGAGTATATATAATCGAATTTATATTCTGTATAACATTGTTTTAAAAATAATTTAGTTAATAATGTTTTAGTGAGACATATTTCACTTTCCATAAAATAAAATAAATTAAATGTCGTAATCTCATCCAAGTGGGTTCTAATAGATTCCATTTAGACCCATGTATGTTTTGTAGAGAAATATAATCAACCAATTATATTAATGCATGTGTTATTGTTATTTTATAATATCATCATTACCCTTAATTACCTGATTTACCTTTAAGTGGAGTAAATAAAATTAACTGTCGTTAAAATTCATAATATAAAAAAAATAAAGGTTATATGTTTATACAATTTGGATCTCATGATTCCAAATATGGAATACTTTTTTACAAATTCAAAATACAGAAGATGAAATAATTAATTTAAAATTAATCTCGTTGTTGAAAAAAATGGTGTTTGGTTAAAAACATTGCAAAAGATTGAAATCTTTTTACATCTGAATTCAACGTAAAATTAATTATATTGACATAAATTATATTAATAGGTAAAAATATATTCTACTTATATTTTTCGGACATTAAATATTATAATTTATACATATAATTTATCCCAATGAAAATAGTTTCTCTAATGTAAAATTTAGCGTATTTTTACTATTCATCAAAATCTGAAAGTTATCTAAAAAATATGAAAAATTAATACAAAGTAAATTTTTGTATCCTGATTCTAAATAATTAGTTTATTTTTTCAATTTGATATCATAATCATTTCAAAAATTATATTTAAAATTGGTGCTATATCAAAAGGTGGCGAAAGTGCATTTTTTAAAAAATATTTCCTTCGTACAAAAAATTGATTTTTTTCTCATACCATGTTCTTAAAAATGTGTAATAGGAATTATAATGTTATAAAATTCAAAATTAGGTTAATAAAATCCATAATGGCTAGTTCATTATAATATTATAATATATCATTATTTTGTGAAACATGGTATTGCGTACCACGCAAGGTATCGAGGAAGGTTGCTCTTATGTGAAACACAAGCCAAGTATATTGTTGTGTATACTATAAGATAATCTTGGTGTAGAGTAAAACAGAAGATATAAATGAAATTAAAAAGATTATATCTCATAAAATCTTGGGATGTTATAATTTTAGTATGATAATTCAAAAAAACGGATCTCTTTTTCCAGCCAGTTTTCATAAGGTTTTTCAAATACAGATTATCAAAAGTTTTTTCCACATATTTGACATTCTCAAACAATTGATAACATGATAGTGTAGATGGGGTGGTATGTTCTTCTGAACTTTCATATAATGATGATTTCCATGATCAGTACTTATACCATCGGGGTAGAAATATGTGATGTCCTTGAAACACAGTTTTTTCTGAATGTTTCAACATAATTGACTGTGTAGCTTGTTCACAAATATAAAAACCTTTACTTCCTTTAATAAAATATCCTATAAATTTTCCATAAGTTGGAAACTCATTTATCATCCCATACAACATGGCTCTCAAAGTGAAATCTTCATTTTTAAGCATTATAAAATATAACACTTGAGTCCCACAATAAATTCATATCCTCAATCAATAGATCCAAATTAACATCAATATCATTACTTAGTTGTTTTGGCCCTGATATAAACATAGATAAAATGATTTATTTTAATTTTATGCATAACCACGAAGGCAATTTATAATTTTCCAACATAATCAGCCTTATACTCTGAGTGCTACATTAAAGACCAAAAGGATTCATTCCATCTGTAGATTACGCAAGACAAAGGTTTCTCGGCTCGTTAAAAAATTCAAGATACTTATGATCAATTTTATTCTAATGAGGTGTGTCTTTCGGGTGATATATTTTCTTATCTTTAATTCTTTTCTCTGCATACCGATTTAATTATTTTCTAGTCTCCTCACATCCATATAATCTTTTAATCCTTTTAATAATTTGAAATTACTATACAAATTTCATAGGAATGGATTCATCATTCTTGTATCGATAAGGACCACAACATGGGCATTCATTAAGTGATTCATGGTCCTTGAAAAATTGTATATAGTCATTTCGGAAGGCAGGTATTTTTTTACAGATCATACCCATCAAGCATAGCATTCGTTTGGTGTCTTCTGTTCCTCTAGGAGGCTCACAATCTTCTGGTAGCATGTCATTTAGGATAGAAAGTAGTTCTGTAAAACTGGAAACACTCCACCCATTTCTTTCTTTTAAATTATACTCCTTCAGTATGGATTACAATGTTGTATATTTAGTGTAACGAGCACACAATGGGGTCTTAGAACAACTCTTAAACAAGTCAAACTATTTTGAGAATTCAAGAAGTTCATCTTCAATTGTCCTTGTCATTTCCTCAATATGATCTTCATCATAATTCAAATATTTAATCACATTCTTTATATGGATATCTTCATTTTTCACACTTGTAATCATATCAGATGGTCCATTAAACAAATTTTTATCCCAGCCACTACATACATTCGTTTTTTCCCTATGTTTATTCAAATATGTATAACATTAATATATTCTGTGAGAGATCAAGTGTTATTCCAACTCCTCTAGAATAATTTATTTTGAATAACAACAGTGTAAACATGAACAAAGGATTTGAGAAGGGTCATATGCATGATCTTTTGCAAACATGATAATTTCTTTCATGCCAGCTTCATACAATTTTGTCAACTGATTAGCATTCATCCATTCATTATTCGTATTCATCTTATTTGATCTAGTAATATAAATATTTAACAAAAAAATTACAGAAAATATGTTCAACTTGGGTGATAATCCAACTATAATCAATGGAACTTGATATAGTAAAAAATACCCAAAGCTCTCTATGCATTACTTAGGAACAAATTATATCACATTCATCTTCCTAACAACCTAATCAACGGAACTAACTAAGAGAATACCTTGTACTATAATGTTTTAGTATCCCACAGCTGATCTATATGAATTTTTGTAGAGTGGTTCTTTAGGGTTTCTCTAGAAACATTATGTCTAGAGTAAAGAACTACGGTACTAAACTAATAGATGTTATGATATTCCATATATTTCTTGTGAGTGGAAGGATTAATTACATGTTTTGTTATGGTTATTTTACTAGGGTGTCCATAAATTGTCCCATAGAGTCTAGTAGTGATGTTTTTTTCATAGATTTAATGGAATTTTATTTGTGAAAAAGTGGTGGTGTCATTGAAATGGGTATGGTTTGGACTGTTATTCAATGGTGGAGGAACTAAAACTAGGAAACAAATGGCATACCAATGAGGAAAACTACTAGAACATGATACAATCACACTATGGTTCTCACAAGCGTCGCACCATACAAACCAAAAAATCACAATTTCAGATTTTACAAAGCTTCCCTTATTCAAAACATCTTTTTAATTCTAGGGTTATCACAAAAGTTTTATCAACCTGGGGCATTCGTTCATTATCCATAAATAAATTACCAATTTCTATATTCCAATGTTCAACAGGAACCAACCAACATTCAATTCATTTAGTGCGCAAACAAGGACCACCAACAACCATGATTTTCAGCAGGGTGCTTAACCCATATTATTCACAACATAAAAATAAATATCAGACAATAATAACATGAAAATAAGGGGAAACCAATGAGTAAGAGGAGAAAAGTCACCTTGATGTTTTTTCAATGCGCGTCAATGGTTCGTTTGTGGTAGAGGAGATGCACGCGACAAAGGATATTTAGAACTAAAAATAAAACATAAAATGAGTACTCATATGTTATACCTAACCAAAATAGGTCTAATGATATTTAGGAATGGTATGTCTGGTTAAATATTTTTATTGTTCAATAGTGGGATTTAATTTTCCATCTATGATATCTGCTTCCTGTATTTTTATTTTTTCCAAATCTACTATTTTCCTAGATTCTCAACATATGAATTAGACATGTCTGGTTTTCAAGAGAAATATCATTTCTAATTTACTCTAATTAGGGGGTAAAATATTCCACATTAATTTTATCTTTTTCCTAGGGGATTGTTTCTATCCTATAGGGATTATGAATGCCTCTTAGGTTAGTTGAAGGTTAGGTCAGTTGTTGGTAATGATACCAGCCTGGGACATATAATTACATTTCAAATTATTACTGAACAATGTCCATTTAAATATAGGAAATATCATACAAACCTCATTGAATATTAATAGGCTTGATTTCATTGAATATATAGATACATGTTATTGGAATGTGTAAATAATAAGAATGGGGGTGAATGATGTCGAGATATTGAGGGAAATAATGATGTGGTTGTGTGTCTAAGTATTCATTTTTTTTTATTAAAATGAGGTTGGTTTATGTAAATATATTTAGGTCGGTTGTTTTATTCCATCATGAGGTTCAATAAGATGAGTTTCATCAAGCATCCATGGATGCGAATCATAGACTAAAAGTAGAGGCTGGGAATGTAAAACAAACAAAGAATATGAATGTTCCAAACGAGCCCTTGAGTTTTAAACACATACACTCCCAAACATTTCACAATTTCCAAAAGGGCCATTATCCTTTCCAAACCCAAACAAAATCATTTTACATTAAATATCCATCAAAACTCTAAAATAATGACACCGTTATAAAACAAAGCAAACTATTTATCAACGATTATACAAAAAACCATGAAATTTATAAAAACTTACATATACAACTCAAAAAGTTTGTAAAAAATTTTATAAAAAGTTAACAAGTTTATGATCAATTTTTTCTAGAGTCGAAACAATGGATAAAATATTATAAGCGACCAAAGTCAATGTGAAAGTTACTTTGAATTACAATGGCCTTTATGAGAGAATCTATTAAAATATGTAATTATATTATAACCACTGAATATTGAAACATCTAGAACCAATTTATAGTAATACTTCACACAATTAATATTTATCATCCTTCATTCCCTCTCACTATATCCCACTCATGACACACATGCATCAGATTCATCCTTCTTATCATCTGATTCCTTATATTCACGTAATCCTACTTCCGGAGATTCAAATAATCCACACTTCATATAACCCTAATGCCCCATGTGACACTCCCACACCCTTAAACAAAACACTATACTTCTAGAAATTACTCATCTAAAAAATTTCCCACACACCTTCAGATCTTTTTTTCTATATTGATCAATCACATATAAAAGATACTAAAAAACATGACACCATCTCCTACTAAATGGTATCACGACACATTACTAAAGAACTAAAATACCTTTCCATTCGATGTGTCTTGATAGATGATAATTTCAAATGGGAAATAGTTATGAAGAAAGGGAGTAAGGCTAAACTCAGTATTATTTTCCCAGTGACATACAATCTTATTCCACTAGGAAATTTTTGTAGAAGTTTTTATCTAAATCCATTTGAAATCAATTAAACTGCATATCCAAAAATCATAAATAATCTCTAAGGAATACCTTTGTATTTAAAAAAATTATTCCATTATTAGTAATAGCCACATTTATGTCTCTACCCACTTACCATGCATGCCGAGTTGAAATTTCCATACACATGAGAGATCCCTCACTAATCCACCAAGTCACCACTAGGTGAAAAATATCCAGGTTCCCCAATGGTGTAATCCCCTTATTTATGTTCAATTCAAACCCATGAACTCATTCCAACCATATTTAACAAATACCATTATAAATAAATCAAAAAAATCATCATTTAAATCATTTAATCATATACATTACACGTGTCAATAGAAAACCATATTTTTAAAACAATATCTTAAAAATTATATAATAAGATGGTTTTCCAAATTCCAACCAATTTTTCCAAAACCATATAACAATGTATTTCCTTCAAAAATCATATATGTTTTTTTCAGAAAGTTTTCAATGAAAATATTTAATCAAAACATATTCTTTATGTTAAAAGAGAATCAGAGATTAAGGGGAAGCAACATACCTCATAGAGGGTTTCAAAAATGAAGAATGGCATAATAAAACATCAATATCTGATCACAAACCATGTGAACCTAACTAGATCTGAAAAACGTTTGTCAATATCAACAAAAAAGACCAAATAACTATATGTAATAGACTTGGTCTATTATTCTAAGGGAAGGATGAACCATAGATCTATGAATAATGAAGAATAATAAAAACATACTGACGAATCTGGGTGGATGAATAGGAGGAGGAGGTAGTGGTGATGGCAGAGGAGGATGAGTCATTAGAATCCACATAGGAGGAGGAGGAGGAGGAGGTAGTGGCAACGATGAAGGATGATGAGTCGGCAACTACAGATGAGGAGGAGGAGGCAATGACGACAGAGGAGGAGGAGGAGGGGTCATCGTGGAGTAGGAGGAGGAGGGTTTGTGGCAGAGGAGGGCTCAATGCCGTAGGGGTATGCTTCTGTGAAGCCCTACGAGGGTGTGAGGGAGGAGGATCCAATTAGGGTTCTTTTGAAAAACCCGCTGGAACCTTTTTGAATGCTATATAAAAACATTGATAAAGGTGTGTTTTGTCAGTGCTAAAATAAAAAGCATTGATAAAAGACCTATTTATCATTGCTAAACTTATACATCTAGTAAATATGTCTGTTATCTGTGTTTTTAGGGAAGAAAAAGGTCATCGTTATCAGAACAATTTCACACCCAATTTTATAATTATTTCAATAAATATAAATTTATTTTTATTTATTTATAAAATTTTCTATATGTTTATAAATATATCCATATAATTATATATTTATAAAATTTTAAGTAGTATAATTAATATAATTAATATAATTTTATAATTATTTACACACATATATATATATTGTAATAATTATAACTATAAATAGTATATATTTATAAATATTTTTATATAATTGTTAATATATATATATTATTAAAATTATAAATTAAAATTTATTATTTTATTATTATATATATATATATAGTTATAATTATAATTGCAAATGTATTGAAAAGGTATTTACATATATCATTAAAACTATTATAAAATATATTTACTCTTTAATTATATTTAAAGTAATTTTTATATGTAAATATTTTAGAACATATATAGTTCATATGAGTAACATTATGAATTAATAAATATACCACATTAATGTAAAATGTGATGTAATGTATAAATGAACATTCATGCATGATACATAACATATACATTATCATGATCTATATATTCATCAACCAAATTCATTGGAAAACACATATATATTCAATAATTATAATTCTAAATATATATTATAAATTATTATATATTTATAAGTAAAATAAATATATTAAATATATTAAATATAATAAATATAAAAAATATAAAAAATATAATGAATTAATCCTATAAATCTAATAATATAATTAACAAATCTAATAAATATCTAATATGTATAATAAATCTAATAAATCTAATAAAAATATTTATTAATTAATGTCATTTATTATAATATTATAATTATTTTATTATATATATATTTATATATTTAATTATAATATTAGAATTTTTTTTCAATTAAATCATTATATATATATATGAATTATTGAAATATATATATTAATTATAATTTTTTTATTTAATGTATAAAAAGAAAAAATATTTTTAATATAAATATAATAATTATATATATATTCATTGTATTTTTTATTAACAAAATAATAAGCGCTTTTAGCTAGCACTGATAAAGGCCCAGCCCTTTATCTGTGCTTTCTACATAGCGATGATAAAAGGCAGCGCTTCCCTTGCCCGCTTTTGTGGTATTGCCACCACGGAACCCAATCCTTGTCAATTAGTTGATACCCAATATGATTCCATAGGATCCCTCCATTAGCATTATATGATTCTTGGACACACTACTTGGATCAATCATGATGTCTACAGACATGGGGTTTTATGGTTACACCAATTGGGCCTGGTCCTTGCTCCCCCATTTGACCTTGGATGGAATCCTTGGTTTCAATTAGAAATATACTATTGTGGAATTCTATGGGAGATGTCCATCAGATTTCACTTTTACCCTTATAGCCAGGATATAGGTTATTACTAAGATGGCTTGACCACTAAGGTCAAGGATTCCTTGGTCATTATATTAGATCCAATTTAACTATTATCATCAATACATGATGCCTTGTTTCATCTTGGGTCCTTATTTTTCTATCATAACTTGATTATAGTGTTCATAATTCCACACATGACTTACTATATAAAATATGAAATTAATAATAAATGAAATAGTTACATTTTTAAACACCAAAATAGGTTGATGAATATACTCGGTATTTTAACTATAGTACTACTTTACTTTTATATAAGTATGTATGCACACAATTTTAGTTAATATTATTGGGATTGGATGTTGTAGATGATTTTGGTGGTAGAATAGTATGATTTATCTCACACCCTATCCAGAAATCTATTAGTACCCGAGTACATTACATTTATGAAAGTGTTTATAATGGGATGTATTCTTCATTGGAAACATTATATTGCTTTCTTGTGTAAGGATGGAGCATGGTACTAGATGATCAGGCCAAGGATTGGGTTGGATGGATAGATTTGGGTTTCTTTTTTCATCGTTTCGGTAGAATGTATTTCATGTGTCTTTGAAACCATGTTTTTCTTATTTATGGAAACATGAAATACATTATCTTTAGCTTGAGTATTATTATATGTTTTCAACTATTCATTATTCTTGTCTCTTCAACTATTCCATCTATTTTTTTTATTTATTCCACTGTTTATCTATTATATTATATTTATTCAAAAGCGTTCCACTCTGGTAATAAGGGAATAGTCTCCCCATGGACATACCCTAGTCCTTAACTACTAATGGGAAGACTCTAATGTTCGTGGAGATGTTCTTGAGGCCATGTGGTCCATTGGGCTTAGGGAACAATTGTGGGGAAATTAATTTTGGGATGATACCCTATCCATATTAAGTTACTATAGTGGGAAACCTATATATTTTGTAATATTGTTTATATTATTTCTATTTATTCTACTATGATCCATCTATTAACAATGAAACACCCAAAATTACCTAATAACATCATGAATACATATCCATAACATAAAAATCCCTAAAATTTATTGATTGTTCTAGTGGGTTATCATAATTCTCATGCTTTCTATGTTCTTCTAAAATATTATTCCAAAGGGTCATTATAATTTTCATTTGATACCAACAAAAAAATCACAATTCCAATATCATAGTGACACTTTTTAAATTCTTACATTGTTATTGGACACAATGGATCATGAACTAAAGTATCAGTTATTTTAGCCACCAATCGATAATAGTAACATACATAATCTCTACATTAAATTGGAAAATCAAAACATAAAATTAAAAAATCTATTATATCCTCAAATATAATTCAAATATCCCTTATTATTAACTCAAGGAATGTACAAAATAACATAGGCTGAGCTCAGATACTTAGAAATGGAATATATACAATAAAAACTATCATTCATTGATAAGGAAATAGCAATATGGGAAAGTGTATAATCAATAAAAATTCTTTTTAATCAAAAAATTTATCTTCAAAATGTATCCATTGAAAATATTATCATAAGAATCACATAGAAATATAATTGAAATGTCATAATGTAATATAATAATTTTAGAAATTTTGATCTTACCATCAATGCCTCATTCCAAGACTCCACGAATCATACCATCAAGGCCTTGTTCTAAAACATTTTAATGAATGGGTAGGTATACACTAGACATCCAATAAATTTGGACTACTATTTTTTAATGAAACATATTGATGCATTGACGGAATATATACAACTTGGAACTTCCCATCACTTACATATGTACAATGCATTCCTCATATAATTATTCAATAGTATAATACATAATCAATATTACTTATTAATAATTATATATTTGTATTGAATAAAGAATGTGAAACATAAATATTTACTAAATAAATGAAGTATCATTCTTAATATGATTCCTTCAACTAAAACCATATATTTTAATAGTATATTATTAAAAAATTATAAATTTTTTAGAAATGATACTGAATATATCCCTGATACTGAAAATATAGACCTAATAGAAAAAAATAATATCCAATGAATAATTTAGAGGTGTAGAGAACATCGTCATAAGAAAGTGAATGATCTAAAAATAAGTTATAATACATAAATCAGTAATGTATGATAGAAGTGTATAAATTAATCATAAATAAATTTTTGAAATAATAGAGATTTTTTTAGAATAAGAGGATAAAATAGTAGTATGAATTTAAAATAACATTCTTTAATGTTATTCCATTTTTTTATAAAAACTAGGTTACTTTTCATTTTAAAAATTATTTTCAATATTTTTTTTACATAATGAATTTTTATTTTAATATAAAAGTTATAAATTTTTAGAATAAAGAAAAATTATTTTCATTAAAAATCCATATAAACTTTTAATGGAAGGTAAAAACTGTATAATTGTAATATAGGTGGGAAACTTTGTTCATGCTATATATGATGGAAATAAAATTCTATTCCCACTATTTTGAAAAGTACAAACTAACATGTACAAAATATTTAAAAATATTATTTTAAAATATTTTTAATAAAATTATAAGGTATTGTTATAATAACTCTAACAATCATTTAAAGAAATATAAAATTTCATTTTTTAGAATACAGGTATAGAAGAGAATGATTCTTAACAAAAATAGAGAAAGAAGGATGTATTTATTTAAAAATATACTTTTAGTCATTGAGTAACAAAGATGGAGAAATATGAGAAAAATGGAAATGCCAAAAATAGACATAGGAAAATAAAAAAAATTTAGTTTAGTAAGACAAAGATCATATAATTCTTCCAATATAAATTTAAAAAATAATAATATTGAATAATAGTTAGATTTTAAAATAACCATTACACCATTAATAACCTTTGAATAAAACCCCCTTATAACAAAAAACCTAAATTGGAACATTAAATAAAATTAATAAAAATTATATATTGATATAATATGAAAACATTTCGGTAAACACATGATAAAAAATTAATTAGGTGTATAATATAAAATATGTTTCAAAATAGTGAAATTAAAGAGAAAAACAGATACCATGGATTCATACATGAACTGAATTTTAATTTAAAGTTGAATAATAAATTTAAATTTACATAAAAACTTCTTATGAAAAATTTTAATCTATATTTAATTTTAAGGTCCTTTTATAAATATTCTAGATGCATTTTTTGAATAATTCTTGTTTATGTTGACCAAATAAGGTTGTTCCATAAATTTCATTAAAATTACTTCGGCATATTGGCCATGGTTAAAGGTTATAAGAAATATTAAATTAATTAAAAAATATTAATAATTTTATTTATATTACTTGTATTAATTTTATATAATTTTATAATCATCGATGCAAGGTGGTAATAGAGAAATGTATAGCATCACTTCATGGAGGTTGTATCCTCACGTACACTAAAGCGATGTTATCATTATCCAATAGATGATTGTGTTACAAGGTATGTGAAATAATATATTTATAGAATAATTTTTATATCTTAAATAGAATATATATTCATTTATTAGATATTTATAATCATCCAAGTGAGGTTTAAAGGGATAATGAATTATATTGTTATGTGGAGAAAATAATTTATATATTTGCGCAGACAATGTTTTGATTTTCAATAGGATGTAAAAGTGATAGAAAATAGAGGCATAATTTACATAAAATAATCATAATATGCTAAACATACAAATTTTATTAGTTTAATATGGTTATTGAGGATTTTTAGTAGGCCTAAGAGGAAAGAAACTTGAAAAAACTAAGTAAGAACATATAACTCTCATCATGAAAATCTCATTTGGATTACACCTTAAGCCTTATTAAATTGGAATTATGTAAATTCTAATTCTTCTAGTATTTTGATAAGGATTCTGGGTAGTTTTTTTATTGGTTAACATAGGTGGCATAATATTTGTGGACATGTAATGTGACGGGGTTCCATTTTATAAGTGAGGTAGGTGTAAAACATTAAAATACTAGAAACATTATTATATAATATATGTATAACTCAATTAAAGTAGATTAAAATTGTAAAATTTTCAAATAAAATAAGGATTAGTTTAAAATTAATACAAACTAAGAAAATAATAAAGATTTGGATTTTATATTCAATCCTTATCCATATATTTTAAACATTTTAACTCATTTTAACCTTAATCGTAGTGATAAATATGTAATATCATTAATATTCATTATAAAAAAATTATGATGAAATTATTAAATAATTTTAATTATTCAGAATAAAAATTTAAAATCCATTTAATAGAACTAAATTCCAATAATTTTATGAAAATACCTTTAATATAAGTTCACAAATCAAAAAGAAAAACCATTTTTAGAAAAGTCATCACTTAAGCATAAAAATTATTATATAAAAACATAATGTATAAAAATAACTCCCATGGAATTAATTGGATAATTTTTAGTAAAATGAGATTTATTTGAAATTTAAATAATAGAATAAAATAAATTAACTTTATCAAGAGTTTATTAATGAAGAAGATCAAAAACTAGATTTTATTTAAATAAAAACATTACTTAGATTTTCAAAATGTTAAAAATAGATTTCAAAGTTAAAAATTATATTTTGAAATATATAATTTTAAATCATTGATATATATTTCTCTTATAAATTTTTCTTGTAAACATTAATGTTATTTTTATATCTTAGTAATCCCATAAAAATGACAGTATTTGTAAATTAACTATTTGTCATTATTCACATGAAAATATCTATTCCAGAAAAAACATATAAAATAATACCATGATAATATTGATATGATGATATCAAAAATAATTTTTCTTTTATATAATATAATTTAAAAATGTATATGGAAATAATTATAATATTTTCATACAAAAAGTGTAAAAAACATTAAAATTGCATTTTCGAAGCAAAAAATTTGTTTATTCCATTTCCTTTCAAAGTAACAACCATTAGATGAGCATTAATTTATTTGATTGAATACATTAATAATAAATTTAAGAAAAATAATTTATAAATATTGATTAATTTAATTTATTAAGATAAAACCATACTTAGTAATTAAATTATTTATGGAAATTAGATTTTTTTACCATAATATAGTTTTATCTCTATTTATAAAAAATATGTAATCAAATTTTCAATGATTATTCATTAGTTTACATGTATAATATGATGTTTTCAACAAAATTTACTATCTAAATAATTTGAATTTATGATTTAATTGAGAATAAAATAATATACTTAAAAAAAATAAAAATTTTACATTCTTAAATATATTTCTTATTAATATTAATTGAGGTTTAATTTTTTTTCATATTTTATATTAATAATGTGTTGATTTTTACCTTGAATTAAAAAAATATTTCAATTTTGTTAATTGATGAGTATATCACACACTATTCAATATAATAATTATTTAATGGAAAACACTTACATAAATTTGGTGTTGTTATAATAAACATCTGCCTATAGAAATTTGTAATGTCATGAATAATGGAAATGATAATGGAATTATAGAAGGTGATAATTATTTATATATACATATCCATAAATATTAGAGTCCTAAATGATGAGGGAAAAGTATAATATTCAAATATCTGATATTGTGAGAGAGATATTACAGTAGGGGAGAGAGAAAAGAAAGAAGCTTAAGATCCGTTTAAGATATTTACAAAGAAAAATAAGTAGAGTTTACATGAAGACTCATGGAAATAAGTATCCAATATTTTCTACGATATTAACTATCATACAATAAATGATAAATTTTATGATTATATTTACTTATCAATATCCGATGAACCAAAAAATGTGGCGATAAAGAGTGTACTAGATTGCGTGATGATGTGGTAATCCTTTCTTTAAGTAGTTTGTAAGAGGAAGTGTTATAGGGAGAGTAACTTGGGTGGAAGTCATTAATCCCTAAAAATAATAAGGTAACCTTAAAAAATGACTTCTATAGATTAAAAAAACCATTAAACAATGAATTTAGTGTATTCTGTGAATTGGTACATTGCTTATTGCATGTTCCATGGATTAGGCTAGTTGGGGTGATCTATGTCAAATGTTTTATTCCTTATGTGCCTGAATTTCTTATATTCCACTTGAAACAATTGGTTATTAATTGTAAATCTATCATTAGATTAATTTTTTAAGTTCCAGATAAAATATATTAATAATTTTATCGTCATTAAGAGTAAAACTACTGTGAAACCCGAATAAGAATGATGTTCAGATCTGTTTAGATAGTGGAAATTTAAGGAATAAATATTTAAGTTGGAATGGATTTTATATCCTGATCCAATACCCTATTATAAAATATTTGAATGAAGACCCCTGGGAGATAATCATATGACCATGATTGTAATGCACTGAAAGTAACGATGAAATGACACAACCATAAGTTTTTGAATGTGGAAATCTAAAACCTGAAAAAATTCAAAGCATGTTAAAATTGAATGTTTTTGGATTGGTATGAAGGGGAATTGTTCACATTCCTACCATACAAGGAATAATTTCTATAACCTTTAATAATAAAAAATTAAAGGAAATTATAGAAGTGTTGAAGGTAATTTTTCATACCTGGTGATAACATGTATAATGATATCATGAATTTTATCATTACCTGATATATTTGTAAACACTTATTATGTAAATCATAATGAAAATGTATAAATGATAATTATGGAGATTAATTTTTTATTTATATTATTTTTCATTAAATATTATATATTTTAATCCCCTTCTCTTTTTTTCCCTTATATGTTTTGTAATTTCTTTTTATTAAACATGCATGAAAATGATTAATTTAATATCCATGTTATTTATCGTGAAACACCACAGTGGTGGACATACACACCAAAGCCGTTATATTCATGGTGTGTTTGTATTATATCATAGTGTATAATACTTTCTTTTCATATGGCATGATAAATATGAATTAAATTAATATTATAAATCACGTATATTCGTATTATAAGATTTTATATTTTCCATATCATAGAGAAACACATGGAAAAAATATATGGTAGTGAATAATATTATACGACACATATTATTCCAATGATTGATTGTGGTGGCTGAACGTTATGTGTTAACATTCAAATCATATTCCATATAAGCTATCATTATGTTAATAATTTTATAAGATGGAATGATAGAGAGAATGAATGGGATAAGGGTTACAAAGGGTTGTAACTAGAGGAATTTACTTATAACATATGAGTTAAATGATTTATACCGAGGAGTGTCCTCAAGGGATATATAAGAGAGAAAATACCATTAATGATTGTAGTGTTATTTTGTACCAAATTGCATCCCGACCCTCCCATCCACAAAGTCATCTTCTTCTTTCTCTTCTACCCTAATAGGTACTAACATACTATGGAGTAAAGAATAATTTTACCAATGTTTTGAGTGTTGAATAATGATAAAATATATTAATTGTGGCATTCATTCATGAAAGGTACACTTTTATGTTATATATTTATATTTTCATTGTTTTGATTTTAAGAATGATAGATCAAGGTAATGAAGTTTAAAATTTACTTCACTTCCTAGAACAAGTGTATTTAGATCTCAAGAATCCCAACTGTGTTATTTAATTATACATATACTTCATGAAATAATGTTTCAAAAATGAAAAAATTAATACTATTTTATATTCACATACCATATCAAAAAATTAATAGAATGTTATTCTTTTGTTATCCATATTCTATAAAATATAATAGGCCATGATATGGTTGTTCCATATGATATAAGATTTCATAGGGAGAGACATAGAGCATTCCTTTTATTTTTTACAGTATCATATAATATTATATAATGGATGTTAGCTTGTGATACCAATGATCCCTATAGCTACATTAAAATTCATGTCAAAATGGCGATGTGATACATATCATTAATTATTATTCCCAACCACAAAGAGGATATTTCATATTAATTAATTATCTATCTAAAAAATATGACATATAATGAAAAAATTATGCATTTTATGTTATAGTGTGTTTTGTAAAATTTTATATATAAGAAAAAAATTATTTTCAAAAATTTTGTATTTTGAAATGATTTTTATGGTTTATAATTTTTTAATAAGTAATAAAAAAGTATTTATAGTAATTTATTAAATTTATGAAATATTTTTAAATTAGTTATGTACAAATTATTTATAAGTAGTTAATTAAATTTTAAAAAACATTTATTAAAAATATATTCCTCAATATTAAATGTTAATATTAATATTTCTTTTTCAAATTATACAAGATGACTTAATATTTAGAAATAAATTTATCATATAAAAATTATATGTTTAATTTGAAAAGAGTTTATAAATATTAAAATAAAGAAAAAATATATATAAAGAAGTCTATATAAAAAAATAATTATATCTCAAAATAATTAATTAAAAAATTTTAAATTAAAAGTATTTTTTGAAAAATTTCCTAAACAAAAATAAAATAAGTTTCGAATTTTTTTATCATGGTTTAAATAATATTAAATATGTGATATTTATATTTTGAATTTTTTTTACATAATGTACTTGTAATATAATATTTTTATAGTTTATTCAATATAATATATTTTAGTTAAATTTCATATAAATGATATGCATTAAAAAATGTATTTAAGCCTATGAACATTGTGTGTGATTGACTTTTTAATTTTTATGTGTTTTTAAAGTGGGATAAAATTAGTTTCTTGTTATAAGAACATGACAATATAGATAAACCTGGATAGATATGATTATAACAATGATATTTTATAAATATTTCAAACAATTTAATTTAATTTATTTATAAACATTATATTTTGGGAATCCCTCAATCTCTTCCCCAACCAATCCATCTCTACCGTTATTATCATCCCCTTCTCTTCCCCACCACCCACTTCTAATCATGTCTCTTACAACTCCTCAATCCCAACACTCCCAAAATCAGTATATTATTTATCCCGATAACTTTCCCCATCTATTATGTTTCCAAATCTCCATGCCACACTCCTACCATCCCCAAATCCTCGATCCACATTACTATCCCTATCACATTGTCATCCCCAATATCACCACATCAACATCATATATTCTTGAGATACCTTTTATCGATTCTCACACATCCTCCCCATCCACCTACACATAATAATATACCTTATTTTATATTCATGTATAAGTATGAATTACATTCATTAATTAATATATCATGGTTTTAAGATGATAGAACCCCCCATGAACATTGTGTGGTTTTTCTTGGCCCACTTTCCCCCAATCTTTGAATGTAATTGAGGGTTCACTCATCATCCCAATTCAAATCCAGACCATATATCAACACATTACTGGATTCCAATATTTTCTTCATGAATGTAATCTAATAGACTACTAGTTGTGGAGAACACTCCCTTCCACATGATCATTTTCACCAGTGCAGACCCAAGTTTCACCCCCACTTCAACTAATTTTTATTCATTAATCATATAGAAATGTTCACTACTATAGTGTGGTCATTATTTATGGTATCCCACCATATAATTGACTCAGGGTTCTAACCCATTGATTCCCTATCTACTTACCTATTAATCTCACCGCAAAGCATCATTTTTGGTGGAAAAAATGATCTCACAATGGGATTTTTTTCCTTATGTTAAAAACCAATCAAGATTCTTGATATTTAGACAGTGTATTTAAAAAACACAAATATGAAATGGTAAAATGATCCTAGTCCCTATTATCTTGATCTATTTTTTCCTACCCCACAAGTTTTGAATTATTAATAAAATATTTAACATTATAGTTAAATCTGAATTTTTTATATCTATATTGTTAAAGAATTTCTATAAACATTGACAAAATTTTAAAGTTTTTATAATTATATTATTTATATACCATCCATTATTAATTTATCTCATATTTAAGTATATTAATTATTCAGTTTTTTATTTCATTTAATAATATATTTATTAATATAATTACAAAATTATTAATGGATGTATACTTTATTATAAAGTGTAAAACCACATCTGTATTTTTTTAAACATGCATATGAGGATCCAGATGCAAGGTTTGATATTTGATTTTATTTTATACAATATTTAATTTTGATCATAATACTTTATGAGATAGAATATAATGATTTATTATTTGTTATACATTTTATGTTCTGGAATTGTGATAGATTTGATGTCACTCTTGTCAAATAATGATTGGGTAGATGGGTTTTGGAAAGGACAACTCAATAGAATGGAGGCTCATACCTTATCTAAAAAATAGGGGTTGATTATCTGTCTCTTAAAATGTACACTTGTGGGGGTTGATGATTTATTATGATTTTAAACCACTACATTAAAGGGTTTTATTTACATCACACATAAGTGTCATTTCGATAATTATGAATATAGTTAGGGGAAAAAAATTTAGTAACACCAAAATCCATTTTTTGTATTATTAATGACCACTTTATGGGTAAGAGAAAACCTTACATGATGTTCAAATTTTCACAATCACATACCCCATAAAGTCATTAAAATAAAACATTCCAAAATCTAACATTAGTGGAAATATGAGACCATCACCACGTGAACCAACCAAACTGGGTCAACCATTCCATATTTCCAGCACAACAAAACTGATTAAACATTTGAAATTAAAAAGAAGAAAACATCATACCATTACAAAAACAAACCAAAATGAACCACTCTCAAGATCCATTGACACAGTACCATCCTAATAACCTCGAAACAATCGCTCCTATCATCAACATCTCATCCCATATGCCACCTCCATCAATGAACATCACAAATACTCTCTAAAGAGACTCACTAAAAACCTTCACAACGAAAGGGGACCTTTATCATCATCATTGAGTCACTCTCGTCCTCGTTTTAGAGACCCTGCCACTATGCCACTGAGAGGACAGACATGAAAAACCCAGACAATGAACCTCCCTTGGAAGCTCACCCTGAAGTGACAAACACCACAACACCAAGCAAAAAACACACCGGTGACGTCCAACATCCACCAGAACCACCAATTAGTAACACAATCTAGGATTTTTTAAAAGATTTACACATCTACATGGTTTACACATATTGATTTAGTGTACTAAATAAGATTCCAAACTAAATCCTTAGTATTCTTCATGTAGAAAGGCAATAACATGAGTTAATATGGTCAATGTAAATCCATATAATATCACTATGTATCAAATTCCTTCCATAGTGAACACATGTCTTTACATCAATCATTTAAATAAGTAGGTTATTCCAATGTAGGGTGCCCATGCTTTATTTTTTGTAAGGTATTATGGAAATGGATAACCCAAAGTGTTAGGAAAATAATTCTCCTTATGATATCTGGGTTACAATTAGATTGGAAATCCTAAGAGTTAGTATACCATGGGAATAATGTTGAGTTTATCTACATTAATTATTGGTCAAGTATTTGTTTGATAAACCATCCCAGGTTCATATATGATATTATTGGAAATATGGAACAACTAAATAGATAAGTGGTCAGAGGAAAAATAATTCAAAATAATTCATAGAAAGATATTTATCATACCCTACTAATGGATATAGTGGATTCTAGATGGGGTCAATATTTTCGTGGGAACACATTTGATAAAGTACATTAATAAATGAATGTGAAACATGATACACATCCAATAAAATATTTTATTGTAGATAATTATGCACAATCATCATTATATTCATTATTTAATTGGAAATTAATTTTTGATAAATCTGAATATTAATGTCAAAATCGTATTTGGTTGGTAAAAAAGTTAGGTATTATTATCACACATGAATAAAAAAATATATTTGTAATATAAAATACATAGCTAAAAATATGAATAATGTTGTTGTTTAATAAGTGAATCTTAATTATTATGAGGGTTTTATAATGGCTCAGTTAATTTTTATAAATAATTAGATGAAAAATGAACAAACCAAATTTCATCTTTACTCATATACTCAATGTGATTGAGTGTGTTAATAACTTGGTGAGAGAAAAAATAACCTTGAAGTGTTGTTCTTTTTATGGAATTCATTTAGATGTAAATTTTCATACAACATGAATGCTTTCAAAAATATTTGAGTCTCTATTTATCAAAGGGTTGAGGATAAGTGAATGATGAATGTGAAATATTGGTTAGAGTTCCAAATCAATGGTACAAGTGGCTAAAAGTTCAAACCATAAGAAGAAATGTTAGTTGAAGAGTCCAACGATTTTTCTTCATGTAAATAATGATGATCCTGATAACCGAAATGAGATATTAGTAAGGAATGAAATTTCTTCCATATGATGTAATTTTCTATGATATCTAATGGGGTTTGATTAAATACATGAAAATTTCATTTTATATTTTAGTGTTATGAAATCAATTCTGTGATTTTGATATGTGTATGATTAAAATTATATAATTTAATATTTTTTATGTATATAGAATTTAAAAATTTGGAAAATATTTATTATATATTTTATTTTAAATTTAAATTAGAGAAAAAGAGGTGTTGAGTCATTAATTTTAATGTAAAGGAATATATCAAGTTCAAATGTATCTAAATAAAGTATATATAGATTCATCCTTTTTTCTTTTATGATTATAATTTTTTTTTTGTTAAAACAAGTTTTTATAAACCATATGGGATAATATTTTAATACAATTTGTTAATGATTCAATATATTGGATAACATATTTTTATAAGAAGATAAATATATAAATGTTATCTTACGTTAAATAATTTTATCTGTATTTTTTTAAATATAATGGATTTTTCCCCACCAACAATTGTGGTATATTTTATATAATAAAAAATTATTTATAGAATACATATAAAGACACATATTATTCCATTTTTGATTTGGATACAATTTTTTATTTGTTAAATGTTTATATTAAAAGGAAATATGAGTTATTTCAAAACACGAATGAGTTTTTGTTTCTTATCATGATACTTTGGAAAGAATATATGTAAAATATAGTAATAAGAGCATGTTTTGAATTATGTTCAAATTTGATAATTAAATTATTATACCATATAAATAAAACATTATAACACATAAAATCCTAAAATTATTTTAGTATATGTTGGTAAGATTAATTTAAAAAGATGCACTACTTATGATAATATTTCATAGAAAATATTAGATGTTAAAGGATATAGGAATGATAATGATTATGGAGTTATAAAAGTTTATATTAGACCAAATATGTTTTTATCATCATATAATTTGATGTTTCGAAATATATGAGTTTGAATATCATATTTTAAGAGTCAATCATTCGGAATATAATTCCTAATTATCCTAATTAATGAAATTGTATTACTTCATAGATATTACTCAGAAAAGTGTTCAGTGGTAAGGTTTAATTAGATGATCACATAAATATATTGTAGGAATGAAATAAATATATAGTAAGAATAAAAAACCTAAAAATACTATATATAATAGGATGATTTGTATATCAACAATATATGATATGATATGAAATGAATTTAGGTGTGGTTTTTTTAAAAATTATTAAAGGGATTTAAGAATATAAAATGTATCATGTTGTATAAAAGTAAATAATAACTTTATAATTATTTCAAATTGATTGTATATTACTCGTGAAGATAAATTATAATTGACCTATCAATGTTTATCTCTGAGTTATCCCTAATTCATGTTTTACAAGGAGTATTACAGGTTGTTATGAAATTTTAAGATTTGTGTTGGTAGGATTTTATATAGAGATAACAGATATTATAAATTTATAAAAAATGAGTTTTGTGTGTTTGGTGACCGATGGATTATAATATATGGAGGTTCATATACTATATATTTTTAATACTAGGTTTGTGTGATTCAAATTTGGTTTTACTCATAAGTAAGTATGGTGAGATACATTACATGATAAAATTCATAATTTCATCCCTTTATTTTGCAATCCTTAAGGCCTAACTAATCTTGGGTTGTTTTGACATGTTTCTGATCATGCATTTGGTTAGAACATAACCAAGATGATATTTTTCCTCTCTTACTATGAGTATGACATCTAGGCTCTCAATTTAAATACATTGACTATGGGAATGAATATAAGTAGATAAAAAAATATGATGATTTATCTATCAATTGAGGGGTTGGTTGTGTGATCATTCATAAAGGTGAATTCCATATGATGTATTCATCTACTTGGTTAGTCTAAAATCTGTTAATGGAGAACATATGAGTATCTATATAGGATTAACCTTCTCTATTCACAAATTTTAATCGATAACTTGAACAAAGGGATTAGAAAAAAAATGCATTCGTTCATATGATGCAATTAGTGGCCACATGTATTGGGATATGTGTGTTTGATAGAGATAACGATAGATCCTATTGCTGATTTACTGGAATTTATAATTTTATATAGGTCTCTCATTGATAACATTTATGACTTAACAAATTAATATATATTATCAATGTTATAATGGCATGCGGTGTTAGACTTTGTGGTTTACTAAATATGGATTAAGTTATACTTAGAGTGCTACTCTAAATGTGTTTTCTACATTATCTAGAAGATGTTTTGGATACGTATGTATAATGTATTTAATATAACATAATACATGTTAATGTTAATTATAGTTTTCCAAAAGTGTTTTGGAAGGAATGAAAAATAATTTTATTGATATGGTTTCATATGTTATTTTATAAGATAAAATTTATCTTTAACTAAAACAATGTTTGTTAGGCTTAGTGAATGTGTGAGATTGATTGAGGTTTTCTCTAATGAATTTATACATATGATGTATTTGGATTATATTTATGTGTAAGATTTTGGTATTTCATATTAAATGATATTAATTAATTGATAGAATATCATAACATAGGGATATGAATAATCTATGCTACTGCCCTTTCCTTCTCATAGAGTATATCATTGCAAAATCATAGGGTAGATAATTGTATTATGTGACATAGATACTGCCAATCATTAATAAAGGAGTTTTAATGTTGAGTGTTAGTGATAAAATCATATACCACATATTTTTCTTTAGTTAATAATTTTATAATATGAAAATATAGGGAGAATAAGTTGTTCGATGGTTATAAAGGGTTGTAACAAATGTTATTTACTCATAATCCATAAATAAATGCATGTGTAAACAAGGAGAATCATCATGGTATATATAAGGGATCCACCATTATTTTGATAGTTGTTTTTGTTTCAACATAGGCTTATATTTACTCTCCCTACCCCAAATCTCTCTCAATATTTTTCTTATACCATGAGTGGTATTACCATACCATGGAGAGAAGAAGAATCCCACCTGAGCATTGAGTTTTTATTTCCACACAAGGGTAAACTATGAAATAGGGATTCAAATGGATCCTTGTTGGTGATCTTTATCGAGCATGATATATGACATTAATAATGGAATTCATTAGTAAAAGTTACATTTCCATGTTATTCATTTATATTTTCTTGGATTTTTTTTCAAGAATAAAAGATCATGGGAATGAGGTTTCCAATTAAGTTCACTACGTTAAAAATTATAGTTCAAGCCCTAGAAACCCAAAACATATATCTTGATTGAATAATTTTATTCCATTCCATAATATAAATGTGAATATTTTTTAAAAATATTTTATTTTATTTCCCAAGTTGAATGTAAATATTTTAAAAATTAATGTCAGGGTTGATATAAAATATCATGTTTCTAATAGAAAATATGAAAGTGTTATCTTTTGATATTATGTTGAATACCAATTTTTATATAATATTTCTATCAGAGTATAAATATTATGAAATAAAAATTTATTATCTATTATATTATTGTGGATTAATGGTATTATTTCATATAATAAGATCAATATTATCATTGAAATTTGATATTATTTTCCTAGAGTTCATGGAAGCCTTATAATTTTTATGATAAAAATATTTTATATAATTAATTTTACCAGTCAGAGTAGTTAAATAACGATCATCATTATAAATAAAGTATTTTTTTTCATAGAACAATAAAAATTGATAAATAATGAACTATACAAATTTATGAAACAAAATAAATGATTTTAATAGAACGGGTCAGATTGGTATAGTTAGACCCGATGGGGACAGTGAATCAGGCACGGTAAATTTTTACCGTGTACATAGTTATTATTTTTTGGTCACCCATTTATAGTTTTTATTTTTTGAACCTATTAAGATAAATTAATATATTCCTGTTTACCTAATCACATACACCATAAGCAACGAAATTAAATAAGTAATGTGAGTCACAAATAGTTTTTCAAGGTTTAGAATAGCTTTAGGAAACCCACTCATTGATGTCATCTGGTTTCATTGAGTTAAACAATATCCACTATAGATATTATCATCATATTATAGTGGTTTATGGTTTGAAATATCTTGTATCTTATAACTATATTATACATGTTATTTTTTCAATATATTACATAAATTAATAGAACTTCTCTTATAGGTTTTTATACTAGAAGACCACTAGTTATAGCAATTATTACCTCATTCTTTGCGTATAAAATAGGTCTATACCTAATGTAACCACAATGATAAAATCTAATATTCCTCCCTAACCCATATAATCATTAGATTCATCCCAATGTTCACAAACATCACCATGTAATTTTGTCCTTGAAAAACAATACAACTTCCCATATCTTCTTCAATATATTCTTACTAGATTCTCACAACTCAATCTTCAAGAACACATCCCATGACATATTACCCAGTTTTTATATACTGAGTAACAAAACATTGGAATATTTTATGGTCATTAAAACACTATAATGGCGTCTATTATTTATCATAGTGAGTAGATTATCATTGGTATGAGACTTCTTTTATTTTGAATTTTATAATTTTACCAATTGAGTACACTTGGATTAATATTATCATATTATTGAAAACCCTAATTAAATTATTCTCAAAACATGCTCAACATCGCATTTTTTATTCCTCATGAGTTATTATTCACTCTCGGCACCTCAACACTCACCACAATTCATGCATATCGTTACATTTTGTTAATCTTTGTTGTGCATTACTTTACAAAACAACAATATTTTATTTAATGGGGTTATTACATATATACTTAAATGTAAATATTTTATGGGATTACATGAAATTCACCAATATCATGAACACACAATTTCCCCCACAATCATATATTTATAATTATTAATTTTTCTATCTGGAGAAATTATAAAACCATCCATCGCTTTTCTTATTACCATTTTAAAATCATGAATAAATATATATTTTATACTTACTATAGTTATCTTAAGTCTTTTTATTATCAAAATATATCACAAAAATACCCATTCAAATTAATATCTCAAAAAGTATAAAAAATATGCAATAGATCTATGAGTTGTATAAAATTTTCAAGTTTTTAGTTAGTCAAATAGGTCTATATTTGTTTACATTATAATATTGATGCTCTCTCCTTACCATGATCACTCTACAATAGATGATTTTAAATATTTTTCAGAGATATATTATTAATAAAGTAGCATTAACGATTCCTTGTATGTTTCCATTGTAGTATGAGTGATTTCCATAAAACATGTATGGATTCCGTTTGAATTTTTAGATAGAATCTAACATCTAAATTTTTTTATCATATTCTCATTTATATTTCATATTTTTTTCATCTCAATGTTTTTATTTTATGGATAGATAAATTCCTACACATATATATCAATCATCTTTCATCTCTTAGAATTAGTCATGAATATCATCTTGCAACTCATTTATTCATCTTGGATCATAATTCTTTTATAACGTTATAAAATTTGATGAATAAACCAAGAATATAATAGAAAAATTCAACATTTTTGTTGAAAATAGATTTACAATCTGTTGAATTAATCAAGAAACACATATTATTGATCATTAGTATGAATCACACACCCTTTTAGTGTTTTTGATGTATTAATGTATTTGAAAAATCTCTATTATCATCCCATATTATTTACACTTTAGAATCATCAATTACAAAAATATTTGTTTTTGTATCAATAATTTAAGGATAAATAATACCTTTAAATGGATCACCTAACATTAGTCTCCATACAAGAATCCGCATAATTCGACCATCAAATTATTTTGTTGATCTATTTAAATAGATCATTATCCATATGTGGATCCTCATATGTGGCTATAGACTCTTATGTGGTCTCCCTTAAGTGGATGTATCAGTTGTGAATCCCCTAATATAATGAACCCACTATTAATTCCATTATAAGAATAATTATACATGTATATAACCTTATGTGAAATAAGATATTTTTCTTTATTTCAATAAAATGACATTAGATCTAATTCAAATGGCTTAATGAAATATTTAATCTACTTAAAATAATCATGGTTAAGAATTAAATAATCATGGGAATTATTAAAATTATTTCAAACTATTCTATCTAATGTTTATGGTCCTTTATAGAATATAAATAATCAAGATATTATATGTTACGTGGTTCGCTTCTCTTATATTTCATTTTTCATATAAATTCATTGAATAGATAGTAAACACTATAAAATATCCTTTATAACTCATATAACTTTATCTAGCTATACATTCAATAATTCAACCTATTTTAATATTTTAATGATATAAATACAAGATATATAGTTAATAGTCCATTTTGAATAAACATTCTCTTTATTAAGTCATTACTTTTATCAATTTATAGATTATGTTAAAACAAGAATCAACACATTTCTTTGACATGATTATTGGCTCAATGTTGATTTGATAATATAGCTATCATCATTAATCTATCCTGATATGTATTCAAAATAGAAATATTATTATCTCATTTGCCCAAAAATTTCTGGTTAGATCCTTTTCTCCATTGATTGGATACCGAATCCGTCACCGAATTCCAATAAGACATATTTTGGAATGTTTATTAATAGAAAAACAATCACAAGACTAATGTAAATTAAATCTTCTCATATGTATTTTTTTCAATACATTGAACTTCTAAATACAATAAATCCATGTAAATTTTATGTCAATAATTCTCTTTTTATCCCCCCCTTACTGATAATAAATACAAAGGGAAATGTTTTCCCCCTTATTGAAAACATTCGTGTATGGGATGGATTTGTCATCTCCAACTCACTCATATGAATTAAAGAATCCACTTCTCCACTTGTGTTCTTTCACTTTCATTATTGTCTTTTTATTCCATGAGACAATAGTGATATCACATTATTTTTAACAATGTTCCACAAACTAGTCAAATCTATGTTTATATTGGATAACGTTATTTACAAAACATGTTTGATTAATTTATAATAAATATATTAAGAAAATATTTACAATGAGATACCAACATTTAAATTCACTTATTTAAGGGATGTAAAAATTGATATTCAATAAATTTTATGAATATGAACTCACTTTTAGTAACATGTCATAAATAATCATGTGAATATTAATTTTATACTGATTTTTTTTGACAACCACTCCCCATCAATAAAATTATTCAATATATCTCAAAACATAAATGGTATTTAAAAATTATACCTCAATAGTCAATTTTTTTGGGTCTTCCAATAATTCTAGATTAAGCCCAAAATGATAAAACTGTGACAATTTCTCCCCCTCTGATATAACCCCTTAAATGTATTCTCTTCAAACATCCCCACCATGAAATATCTTCTCAATTGATGAATTTATGATAGTAGCTAATGTTTGAAATAAATTGATATATGAATACTAATTGAGATTCCATGATGGATAATCCTCTATGATATCTAAAAGTTATATTTTTGTGATAATTTCCTTATCTCATGCCTCACATTAAATCCCATATTCCATAATGGGTAAATGAAAATTTATTGGAACAAGGTGGATAACCATTATATCCATAATGTCGGCAAAAGGGTTGAGAAGTTTAACTTTACCACTGAACTCATTTTCATGTGGTCTTAAATGACTAGAAAACTTCATGATTTACTTTTATTTGGGTCTCAAGATCCGACTTACTTAAGAATTATGGTTTTATTTACATTTTTCCACTTATTCGTAGTTGGAATTAGATATTACACTTCATCTTACAAGACACATTAACAGTTTTTAGGTTGCTCTATTCTTCTATCCACTTCCAACTGGGATGTCCATATCATTAAACATTATTTAGGTGTATATTTAGCCTTATTTTCATGTATTTTCCCCTTAATTATAGATGCATCATTGATACCATGAGTTATAGGTTCTTTTCCCATAACATTCAATAACACTTCTTGTCATAGAATCCATGTCATGCAGTTTTTTGAAATATTCCCATCCTATTTGTACCATACAGACATGTCTTTAAAAGATTATGATTTTGATTTTATTAGGGTGTCTATTAGGTATATCTTCTTTAGTATCATCCAAAAATATAATTCCATTATATCTTTTTTATATTGTTTATTTTATTTAATCCTTATTTCCATGTAATAACCCAAACCGTTATTAATTAATATTATTATTTTCTTAATTAAATGTCTTATTATGTGAAATGGTTATGTAAAACATATCCACTTCCTTGGTTTTGTGTCTTTGGATTTCAAAATACTAATCATAATTTTTATAGTTTTTAATATAGATGATGAACAGCGATGAAAAGATTTGTATATATATATGGCTTTTAAAAATCCAATTTACTCAACGAAAGGAAGTGATGGCCTCATCCAATAAAATTACATCATACAAAGACCATTTATATTAGCTCTAAAAGTAGGTAGAATCTCTGTGCTTTTCTCTAGACCAATCCCAAGCTGAGCTTCAACATGTTAAGAACGAATAAAACCTCCTATGAGAAAAGTGGAAGTTGATATAGATTACCACCGGAGCGATGTTACCCAAGCTGCCTCAAGAGTCTGTCACAATCACACAACTTACCCTTATCTCTTATGTAGGTGTTATAAGGGGTTATGTAAAAAGACCTTAGCACTATGATTTTGTGCGTTATTTTGTATAGAATAAATTATGTACATTCATTTTATTATTTTTACTTTGTAAATAGTTTTTAATCAAAATTATTATGTTTATTTAATATTCAATTAAGAAATATATTTTGATGAATTAATAGATTTTTTATTTAAATTTTTTATATAAAATATTATTACTAAATTTTTTTAATTAAATATAAATGATTGTATAACTTTTAGGAATACAATTGAAATTTTTATTAAGGATTGAAAACTTTTTTTGTCAAAACCCATGAATTTTCAATAAATGTTGGTTTTTATTTTAAAAGTAAAACATCACATATTTAGAAAATTATTTAGATAAAATTATTTTTATTTTTGGAATCAAGACATCAAAAATATGTAACGGTGAATTGTTTATATTTTTCTGAGACAGTCAAATATTTGGGTAAAAATTAAATACCATTTAAATATATAATATATTTTATGACATTATAATGACCCAAAAGTGATGTAATAAAACACTATAATCATGATTTTAGTCCAATATATATTTTACCTTTAACATAATGTAATTTTAGATTTGTTTGATTAAATTTTTTTCACCTTAGTGGACCCTCCAAGATTTATAAAACATTTTAACTTTGAAAATGATTTCCTTGAGAGTGTGACTCACCTCCACATAAGAAAGCCTAATATTTTAAAAAGTTATGTGATTTGATTTATAAAATAATATATTAAACTACCCTTTGGCTAAAATAGTGGGCAAACACCATGGGTTTGTTTGTGATTTTGATTAGTTTAATGTGTAGTGTCCAAAACCTAGTAATAAACAATTCCATCACCTTTCCAAAATAAACCCACCTAAACTCCCACTTCATATTCACTCAACGCCTTTGGAGTTCAACCAACCTATTCACACCTCTATCTATAATCCTCCTATGTCTCCCCAATCTCCCAAGAATACTCTCTTAAGCCTCTCCCAATCCTTTGTGATTACACTATCATATAAGGGATTTCTTCCTCTCCCACTTTTGTTCTTGTATTTTTTGTTTCTATACCCTTTTCTTTTCAATTACAAATGCCGAGGTATGATTTTGCACCCACCCCACACTTAACTCCTTATTTTTTAATGATGATATACCTTTTTCTATCTCGTAAATGTCTCCCATGTATACTTATTACCATACCAAAATTATGTAAGTGATTTCTCTCTCCTCGTTTACATTCATGCAGTTATTTTGTATTATCAATATAAATTACATAACATATGTTGGGACATGTATCTCCATTAATCCCTTACTATCCATTTCATGTAAATATTATGAGACACCCCTTTATCTCTCATCAAACATTTTTATGAATTATTATGTCATGTCTTTATGCTACCAAAATTGCACCAATATTTTCCAAGCCAAAGTCATTATATAGTGAATACCATGCCAATTCCGTTATCAAGGGTATTCAACATTATGGACATTACATATGGATTATAGAGTTTCATTTATTAATTCCACATTCCATTATTGTAGAATAAATGATGATTTTTAATGAATTCATGTTATATCATCCATGTGGCACACTTATTCGTGAAGTGAAATGATTAAGAAAGGTGTGCCCTGATAGGGAATTAATGCATTGGGTAAATATTAGTATCATGATAAGTTAGGTGAAATGAGGGATTAATCATGGTAATTCAAGAGAAATGAGGGTTTAATCATTCTCTATGTGTGAGGATCCTTGGATCATGATAAAATCATGGTAAATTTTGTTACCATGTTTCCATGTTATGATAATCGTACTATATCATGCATTTATGTTTATGTTTCTCTTATGACAAATTGATATGACTCCTTCCAAACATTTATTATATTCTTCATGTTATGAATTTTTTACTCTGTTACTGGGATTTATAGCTCACCTTTTTCAAATGTATGTCCTTAGGTTATCCCTTTCAATGATAAGTTCGAGGGAATATAGTGGTCATGTTAAGGAAGTTTTTAATAATGATCTGTATTTCATGTTTTATGTTGTCATATAATGTTCCGAAGCCCCAAATACACTAAAACTCTCAGTCTCCTATGTTGTATTAAGTGAATAAATTATGTAATAAATTATTTTTAAGAGTTAAATAAAGAGGAAGGTTGTTATAGTTTGTATCTGATGATAGGTTTAGTTATTTTTGTGATTTGGATTAGAAAACCATATTTAAAGCCTTAAGGATAAGACTATGTATAATAAAAACAGCCCTAAATTATGGTGAGTATTGAGTAAGTGGTTTATCATGAAAATGCATCCATGTGTTTATACAAGCATGTAGATGCAGATCTAGCACATATGTATATAGGGGTAAAACCTGAAAACACAACTTTTAGCTAGACTCGAACCGAAACTGGTGCACGACAATAGTTCTTATTGCACTGTTGGTTACAAAACTCTTGAGGGATATTATTTAGTATTTCAGAAGATTATTATGTACCATTATTAAATGAATTTAAAAAATTCCCCTAAGAATATATGTCAGGAAGTAGATCATGAATTATATATATTGAAGCCCATACATTTATAAGTCATAATAAAAATTATTTTATAAGTTATTCCTTTTTTCATTAGATTATCTTTTATGTTTCACCCTTAACATTACTTTTATTCTATCAAATGGCTAGTATTAGTAGGACTCATGCTAACAACTGATGCGAAGATCAATGTGATGATTGTTATATTGAGATGACCAATCTAGTGGGAGCGAGATTTGCGAACATTGTCACGATAATCTCTCAGTTAAATCATGTTTTAAATCTAATCATGTGTCAAGAAAAACATTATACCACCCTATGAAATAACAAGTCGCAATCAAGTGCTTCTTGAGATAGAGGCCTCCTACGATTAATGAATCATTTGATCCCTAAATTTCCAAACATTGGATCAACTCTAGTGAGAAGATCTTCTCCATCGATCAATGTTCTGAACAAGAGAATGTACTTTTTTCAGTTCATCACATGGAGGGTGAAGATGATCAATGGTGGACATTGATATAAAATATGAAGCATGAGGAGGAAATAAAGGAATTGTATTGGAACGATTTCCAGAAAACATTTTTTGAAAACTATTTTCCGCGCACCCTCTAACTTATAATGGAAAGGGACTTCCATGACCTCAAGAAAAATGATGAAAAATCCCTTAGAGTGTACAAGGAAAAATTTACAAGGCATTCACGATATGCCTTTGGCTTTTTCATTATCCTCGAATTCAATGTTAACTGATTCTTTTGAGGGTTAAAACCTAGAATAAAGAAATCCCTAGCGATCCGTGACTTCGAGAGCTATGAGGAAATTGTCTGATGTTCCCTCAAAGTCCAAATAAAGATCATTGAATCTCTTGGGTATCATGGAGATAACAAGCTTAAGGTGGAATTTAATTCTAGTGGTCTGATGGATAAATCCAATGGTGATAAGAAAATCATGCACCCCACTTTCCAAATGTGTGGAATGAATCACCCTGGATGTTGCTTGAAGTGGGTGAGGAAATTCTTTAGGTGTGAAAGAAAAGGGAGCCTGGCCATTAACCATCGGCATGAAAAACCCACAGCTATGATAGAGGAAAGGAATACTCCATTCGACACTCAACACGTTGTTCATTACTTCGACTATAAAGAACTGGGGCACTTTTAAAACTAGTTCCCTAAGCCAAGGGTTTTTAGAGGCAACAAAAAACCTCCAAAGTAGCAAGGGGGAGCTTTTTTCCATCACTACTACCAAAGTGAACCCTGACAATGAAGTGGTTAAAGGTACAAAAGTTATTTATTCAATAATATCAAATATAATATTTGATTTTGGTCCTATGAATTATTTTATATCCCTAAATTTTTGTAGAACAATCCCAATACCATCCCAAATCAGGGAAGTAAAGATGTCGGTGAGAATTGAAATTGGAGAAATCATTTCATCCCATATCTACTAGAGTATGAGGTATTTGAAAAAGGCTATTTGCGACTATATCCCATTTCAAATGTTCTTTTGTGATGGGGTCCCATCGTAAATATCTCGTTGCATCAAACCACATCACAAATAGTTCAATGTTTACATATGATATATATACCTAAACCATTTGCAACAAGCCCAGCAAAAAAAGTATTTGTGATGGGTCCTTTTACCATTGTAAATACATTTTTAAAAAATATACATGTAACCTATTGGCAATGGGGTCCCATCGCAAAAGGTCCCATCGAAAATAATGAATAAAAAAATATTTAATAAAATAATGATTAATGAAAAAATGATATTAATATTAATAAACTAATCAAAAAAATAAAAAAATATTAAAATTCTAAATATTTGAAAGAAAATATAAAAAAATCATAAATTATTTTGATTATGATTATTATAATTTGTAAATTAAACAAACATTAAAAAATATAATACTAATAATAAATAAATAAAATATTAAAAAAAATTATGCAATATTCACACCAATATAAAAGAAAAAACTGTAAATTTTTTATATTATAAAAAATATTGAAATCAAATTTTTTTAACATAAAAAAAAATTTGATGGGGGACAGTCTTCTATAGGAGGTGGAGGACCTGGAGGAGATGATGGAGGAAACACTCCATCTCTAAACTACGAGTCATACAGTGCATGTATTCCATCTTCTCTTACTTCTACTACAGCCATCGATTCATCTCCTCCTCATGCTACTTCTACTATTGTTGCTGCTATTGACACATATTCTACTCAAACTACTGTATCTACTGCTGCTGCTGCTGTTGACACATCTCTACCTGCTTCTTCTACAAACTGCCTATTAGCTCAGTCTAAGATCTCATCTAAACATGATACTGTGAGCTAGAAGATGATGCCTCTCCACAATCTCTTGTAGAGCTGGATGTCGAAATCGTAGAAGTACCATAATAAGTCCCATGAGTCAAATGAGAGCCGATACCATCTACTCATCCCTTCTCATAGGCGTACAAGGTCACCTGCATCCATGCTACCTCATAGAAATGGTGGGCACTAGTCTGATCAGCCATATTGGACAAAATATCATCCTGGGTCTAAGAAGTTGCCACCTCATATGGCTCATTCAGTACCAATTTGAAATAATAATAGTTAAAATATTATATGCAATTAATTTTTGAACCAAAAAAGAAATAATACTGACCACAATCTGATGTCGGTCATCACCTCTAATCTCTTAAGTGGTTGGATCACTATACATCCTCTGACAAACATCATACTCTGTAATATCGGGATGCTTGACTGCCTATATGAATATAAAATAAACTTTTTATATTTAATGTTATATAAAATATTTAAAAATGATACTTACCGGATTATCTCTATGCATACTGAATGTACGACTACCAACTTGATGTGTATCCTCCTGTCTCCCCCAGTTCTACAGGCCTAATGAAGAGATCCTCTGAAATCAACTACACAACCTGTGCGAACAAAATCCATCCCAAACGTGAGATGAAATTCACTCTAATCAGTGGGCTCTACATGACTCATTAAATACTATCACTCATTATTTTTTAATTGTCATCATTCTCAGATAGTGAAAAAACATATGAAAATGCTCACGCATTGACATCTCCCATGCCACGTGGATAATGTCATGCGTTCTATAATCGATGGGATACCATAAACTATAAAAATAATTTATAGTACCATGTTATTAATGAAATAAATTTTAAAATAAGTATTATTTATTTACATACCTCTCAATGATTGGAAATTCTGAGCTTCACGTTAACCAGAATCTATTCTCTTATGATCTATGGACGATTAAAATAATTTTACAAGATAGCGCTCCCCTGTCCTACAACTACATGCACAAAACTATGAAAAAAATAAATTATCAAAAAATTAATATATAAATAAATTAATAAAATCTAACCAAAATACACAGGTTACCATACCTTGGCATGCATGGATCGAAGCCCGGATGTGGATGTCACTCGAAGATAGGGCCAGGAATCAACTGTTGTGCAAGAATGATCCCCATTCGCATACCCCTGATACAACTAGTAAGCTGAGGGTCATATGATCTCTAATCCTTCTCATCCAAAGGTAGCGTAGACTTAATCAACTCACGAAGTAGATCAGGGTCCATCTAAAACACAAAATTATTATTGTTAGAAGATAGTTTAAAATAACAGTTACATACATATATATATATATATATATTATATTTGATTATAACAAGTATTTAACTCTTTCAATGTTCACATTCATCATCATTTTCATATATAATGATGTCAATGTCTTTATATTCATATTCGACATCATCAATATCCATTTGAGGTTCAGATTCATCATCTCTTTCCATTTAAAATTAATTTGTAACATCATTAACATCATCTTCACCATCGACACTTAGTTGTGAGGTGTCATCATCGATATTAATTTCTTTTTTTGAAAAAGATATATTTTGAGTAGTCTTTTGAAAATTTTCAATTCCTTGTACTTCAACAGAACCACATTCAGTTTGAGTAAAATGGGTTTCTAGTGATTTCATTTTTATTATTCTCTAACAATCACTCATGTCTCTTGAAGTAGCATAGTACTTTTTATAATATATTTGATGTGCCTGTAGAGCTAGTAAAAATGGTTTATTTACTGCAAGGGGACTATTATTTTTATCATCGACGATTCCATGAATCGTATGAACATGCAATACTATCTCAGTATCCAACCACTAACATTTAAAAATCATTATATAATTTTTCCTAGATAACATAGTTCAATAATTTCATCCAACATGCTGTAAATGTCAACTTTAGTTTCTATATAATATGCTCCTCTCAAGAAAAATCCAATGTTCATTGTTTTTTTGGATTCCCTATATTCATGTGTATGAAATCGAAATCCATTCACCACATATGCATTATATGATTTTACCATTTTGGACGGTGGGTTATTCAATATTATCAGTTACATAACAATTTTATCATCATGTTGAGACAACTAAAAATTTTCAGATTTTTTTAATATAATAAAAAATATGCTGAATTTATATGTTAAACCATCAATTTTTTATGTTACTAGTTTTTGAAACCATTGAGAAATATTATTTTTTCACCGTTCTTCAAGAGCAACTTCTGTAATTTGTAGAAGCAGTTTCGTGATATGATTATCATATAACCTTCAGATAAAATAAGGTGACATACTGTAACATAAATTATATAATAAGTGATAGAAGCCCTCATAGTACAAATGATACCATTTCTTCACAATTTTGTTAAACATATGTATCATCTCTAGGGTGTTCATTATCTGAAATCCATCGTTCATGAAATCCTCCGAATCCATTCTTTTTCTGATAAAAAACTCATAATTGATTTTCCATTTCACCATCAATATTACACACATTATGCTCCATGTAGTTGTGTTTTGATGGACAATCAAATTCAAAATAATGAGAGAAAAAAATGAAATTTCCTACAGAAAATCTGCTTCAGCAACTAAGCCTTCAACTAATTCTTTGTTACGTAATTTTTTCATTAATTTCAACATGCATCTCTCAAATGGGTACATCCATAAAAACTGTATCATACCTCCACATTTAGTTTCATGTGTGAAATGTAATATCAGATGTTTCATTGTGTCAAAGAAAGCTGATGAAAAGATTTTTTCCAGTTTAAATATAATTAAAACAACATCCTCTTCCAGTTTGATTATTGCATTGTAGTCTATAGTCACCGTATAAATGTCTCAAAAAATTAAGATATGTATTTTATAGAATCCCATATCATATAATTCAACAGACCTTTAAATCCAATCTTCCTACTTCTTTCCATTATAACATGAAAATCAGGACTTTTTAATACGATAATATGACCATTTTTAACACATCTTCGCAAATTGGAAGCATAAACATCTTGAAATATCAAATCTATAATCCACTGAAAAAATAATTAAGAGAATCTATTTGGAAAGAGTATAATCTACTTTTGGAATCATTAACCTATGTGATCTGACATTTTGAAATAGTTCAAGTTTCGATCGTCTGCAAATTTGGGAAATATATAATTGTTCTTATACATTGTCTTTGGTCATACCTGGTGTATCCAAAACTCTATGAAATAAATTATTAAAATAGTTTTTAACAATACACATGACATACAACATGTGTCAGACCAATAAATCAGACTAATATTGAAGATCCCAAAAAGATGCTCCATTTTATCCAATAATGTCCATTCCTAAAGCCATGAATTTTTTATTGGTTTACTATTGGCCCAAATGTGATGGGAGGTAATGAAAATAAAACTGATATTAATTTTTTACCTGAGATCATTTTTGGAGGTTCAACCCTTTAAATTGTTCCTTTTCTGAAATGATATTTGTTCCTCAAAAAAGGACGATCGGTAGGAATAAGTCTACGATTACAGTAAAAATATCAAAGTTCTTTTCCATTGATGAGCATAAATTCTTTATTGTCATTCATACAGTAAGGAAATGATTTTGGATTATTTTTACTCCCATCAGATAACATGTCATATGTCGATAAGTCTGTAATGGTACACATCAATGCATATTTTAATATGAAATTTTTTTACACAAAAAATCAAATGTACTAACCCCTTTACTCCATAATGAATTTTACTCATCAATCAATGGTTTCTAATAAAAATCAATATTTTTTTTCAGATTCCCTAGGATTAATAAGTTCAAAAAGATATAGGGCTCCTTTATTAACATCCATGGAGGTAAAATATACGGAGTTATAAAGATATGACAACATGAATACTGACTACCATAAGAACCAAATGGACAGAAACCATTTGTAGAAAGACCTAATCACACATTCCGAGATTCTAATGCAAAAGACGAACGCGGTGGGTCAAAATGTTTCTATGAATCACCATCATATGTATGATTCAATATTTTTCAGGTCGAAATCTTGGTTTTGTGCCATGACATCATTGGCGCTATGTTGTAAGACCTAAATAAATGCTGCAACTTAGGTTTAAGTGGTAAATATCTCAACTATTCTATAGGATCAATCCAAACATCCCCAGTTGAGCATCTTTATACCTCAATTGTCTATATGTAGGACAAAAATCCAACGACTCATTTTGACCAGAATATAAAATGAAATCATTTTCACATGCATGAATCTTCCAATAACTGATGCCTAGATTAAGATCCAACCTATTTCTCTCAGGCTACACATTTCATTCTGGTAACAATGTTTTAAACAATGAAAAAGTCTAATCAAAATAGTTTTTTGACCTTGCATTATATGATTTTATAGCCATATAGTTTGAAATTTCTTCTAATTTTCTTATCTTGCAACCAAGATATAGTGCATCCTCACAATACTTAAATAACTCATAAAATTAGGATAGAGTCCACTCCTGAGTTAAATCAATATCATCATGAGTTTCAGTTTGTTTAACATATAGACCTGCAACATCATGTACTAAATTTTGAAATGGTGATGTAACTAGAATCAAGTTATTTGTATCTTCTCTAGAACTATTTTCACCTTATTGATACCAGAAAAACATAATATGGCTGGGAAAAAAACTCAACAGATGTACCCTAACCTTGTCAAATGTGTGAAATGTTCATAGAGAACATTTTTTACATGAACACATTATTATGACTTTTGAGAGAAATTCTGGTTTTGAGGATGAAAATAATATGAATGCTTCAACACCCTCAATATATAGAAGATTAAAAACAGAATCATTTTGATTTCTATGATGATTTATCCAAAGGCGGTCATATAATAATGACAGTTATCGACTTCCTTAATCCATATTTTTCTAAAAAAAATTAAATCATTTCTGTTATTGAATAATTATAAATTAGAAAAAAACAATCCAAAAAAAATAATTACAACTACTTCTTAATAATTACCATTAATTACAGGTGACCCAATTTCTAGTGGATTGGTGCCTACTCTCTTGTCCAATGGATCGTTTACATGAAACATTATCACACTAAAATTACAATGAAGAATCTACTTAGAGGCACACATATCCATTCTCATGCATATGAGAGCGTATAATCAAACCTACGAACAGAATCTTCATTGAGATTTAATTATGAGAAAGATTCATTTAAATTTACTATTGGACAAAAGCACCCATTTACGTCGATGAGTCATGTCCTTACAACTATCACCACATGAAAACAATAAGAAAAAAATGATCCTAAAAATGCTTATGCAAACTCGTGCATACGAGATTGGATATGCATATAGAGAAGCATATTTTTCATAATGTTTTGAGTTCGTTACAGTTGATAGGAGAAGTGTCATCGAACAAAAGGAGTGCCTCCAATCCATTGGAAATATTTCTAAGTTATTACATTTTATTACATTTGATTTTATTCCTAATTATTCATAATTATTCATAATAATTCTTAATTATCCCTAATTATTTCTAATTATGCCTAATTATTCCTAATTATTCATAATTATTCCAAATTATTACGTATTATTCCTAACTATTACAATTTATTACTAATTATTCATATTTTTACTAACGTTTACTAATAATTTCTAATTATTACTAATTATTGTTTATTATTGCAAATTATTGCAAATTATTTCTAATTATTTCTAATTACTTCTAATTATGGCTAATTATTGCTAATTATTTCTAATTGTTACTAATTGTTACTAATTATTACCACTTATTATTAATTATTAAAACTTATTACTAATTTTTACAATTTTTTGCTAATTATTACTAATTATTACAATTTATTACTATTTATTCCTAATTATTCATGATTACTCTTAATTATTTTTATTTATTCCGAATTATTTATAATTATTCCTAATTATTCCTAATTATTCATAATTATTAATAATAATTTCTAATTATTCTTAATTATTCACAATAATTCTTAATTATTACTAATTATTTCTAATTATTACAAATTGTTACTAATTTTTACTAATTATTACTAATTATTCACAATTATTCCTAAATATTCAAAATTATTCCAAATTATTACTAATTGTTCCTAATTAATCCTAATTAATCCTAATTATTCTTAATTATTCTCAATTATTACTAATTATTCTTAATTATTCTTAATTATTACTAATTATTCCAAATTATTACTAATTATTACTAATTATTACTATTTATTACTCTTTATTTGTAATTAATCCTATTTATTACTATTTATTACTAATTATTATTTATTATTTCCATTTATTAATATTTATTACTATTTATTCATATTTATTACTATTTATTACTATTTATTTATATTTATTTTTTTTATTCCTATTTATTCATAATTATTCATAATTGTGCCTAATTATTCCTAATTATTCTTTTTTATTCATAATTATTCCTAATTATTCATAATTATTCATAATTATTCGTAATTATTTCAAATTATTCATAATTATTCTGAATTATTCTGAATTATTACTAATTATTACAAATGATTACTAATTATTCCTAATTATTCCTAGTTATACCTAATTATTCTTAATTATTACAAATTATTCATAATTATTACTGATTATTAATAATTATTCTAATTTATTCATAATTATTACTAATTTTTCTTTTTTATTCCTAATTATTACTAATTATTACTAATTATTTCTAATTATTACAAATTACTTCTAATTATTACCAATTTTTACTAATTTTTACTAATTATTACAAATTATTACAAATTATTACTATTTATTAAAATTTATTACTATTTATTTATTACTATTTATTTCTAATTATTACTAATTATTACTAATTATTACTAATTATTACTAATTGTTAATAAATATTACTATTTATTACTAATTTTTATTATTTATTACTAAATATTACTAACTATAACTAATTATTAATAATTATTACTTATTATTACTATTTTATTTATTTATTAGTATTTATTATTAATTATTATTAATTATTACTAATTACTATTATTTATTTCTAATTATTAATATTTTTTACCAATTATTAGAGTTTATTACTAATTTTTAGTATTTAATACTAATCGAAAATATTTGATACTATTTTTTTAAAATATTACTATTTGTTCCAAACTATTACTAACTTGCATTAATTACTATTAAATACTGCAAATTACAGCTACTAATTTCTAATTTACACAAATTATTTATATACTTTGCTAATTATCGTTAATAATTATTAATTATTGCTAATTACTAAGAATTACTACTAATAATTTCAATTTATTTTTACAAATAAATACTGATGAAAAAACAATTGAAATCTAACTGAATTACAACTAATCAACAATAATTATAATGAATTTTGAAAGAAATGAATCAAATACAACATTAAATTATACATAAATACCTTTAAACTTGCTATCTTATAATTGTAGACGGCTTCACAACTTCTCCGTTAAAAAAACCTAACTCTAGAAAAATTTCACTCAAAAATTAGAGTTTAGAGAAACATAGAATGTAGGAATTGAGGGGAAGGAAGGCAAAAAAGGATGGGGGTATATATAAGTTAGATTAGTTGCGACGAGCATATTTGCTACGGGAATCCCATCTCAAATAGTTCTTTTTACGACGGAACCCATCACAAATACCTTCGACAACATTAATTATTATCGGTGGTTAAAAGGTTATTTGCAATGGGTCGCACCGTAAAAATTGACATGCTGACACACTATTAGCAACAAGACAACATCCCTTTGCAAATCGTTTTGACGGCCGCAGAGTATTTGCGACTTGACCCATCCCAAATACTCTCCAGCGGAAAGACTATTTGCTACGGGACAACAACCCGTCTCTAATACCTTTCACCCCCGACTGGTATTTGTGATGGGTCCCATTGCAAATACCCTCCTGTAGACACCCTATTTGGGATGGGGAATTTCGCGCCGCACATAGTATTTAACGACTCTTAGTATTTGCGACCGGAGGTTCCTCCCCGTCAAAAATACCCTTCCGTGCGGTTTGGTTTGCAATCGCTGCCAAACCACGCATAACTTTTTGCAACGGGACCCCTAGTCTCATTGCAAAGAGTTAGTTCTTTGGATGGGTTGATTCTCTTAGCGTAAATAACCCATCGCAAAAAAAACCAGTTTTTCCCATAGTGCATGAATATAACTGTTCCCCTATAATAATTTGTGGATTGAACTTCCCGGCGAACCTCATAATACTCCCTCAGGTAGAATTTGATGAAATTCATTCAGTGGATTGGATTTCCTTATATTGAGCCAACATAAATTTTCGTGAGAGGGAAATCACTCTCTATATGGAAAATCGTTCCCTGATTCTATACCAGTGCAAGGAGGAAGAAAAATCTTCTTTAACACCATCATCTCAAGCATGGATATTACTACCCTATAAGCACATGTATATGGCTCAGATGATTGAGTCTAAGGAAGAAACCATCCTTGAAGAAATGCATATTGTGAGGGAATTCTCTTATGTGTTTCCTGAGGTATTTCTTGGTCTTCCTCCTAGATGATATATTGAATTCTCAGTTGATCTTATACCTGGGGAATTACCAATATCCGTGACTCTGTATTGAATGGCTACTTTGGAGATTGCATAGCTGAAGAAACAACTACAAAAGAATTTGGATAAAAGGATTATATGCCCAAGTGCTTCACCATGGGGTGTATAAATCCTCTTTGTCAAAAAGATGGATGGGTCAACATACCTTTTCATTCATTATCTTGAGCTCAATGAAAGCCTGATAAAAACAAGTTTTCTCTGCCACGAATTGATGACTTTTTCGATCTGCTATGTGGAGCACAATACTTCTCTAAGGTGGATTTTCGATCAGGATATTACCAAGTAAGGGTGAGGAAAGGAGATATCCCCCAGACATTGTTTCATACAAGATAAAGAAAATATTAATTCATAGTAATTCCTTTCTGAATCTCTAATTCTCCAGCAATCATCTTGGACATGATTAATATTATCTGATTCACACTCAAATTTACCCAAGAGATGAAGGTAGAATGGTCCCTGTAGTTTAGATTTGGTGGTCAAATCCTCAGAGACCTAAGATGTAACCTACAGACATGTACATTTTATGGACTATCTTTGGCTATGAACTGGCCAACATGGGTTGATATTATATTGGTTTGAGTGAATTCTAAGATACTATGTTGAATAGAAATTAAAAGAATGAGTTGATCCTAGGTTATCACTTGCGGTGGATTAGATGCATTCCTTTTCATCTATTTCAATTTCTTATAATGGAGATGGGTTGATTAAATAAGGTCAAACAACATAATCACTTACTGGTTTAATACCTACACCATTTATTACTAATCACCAATACACTTGATGGATCAATGTCTTGAGCACTTCAAAGTAAAGTTTCGTATTAGAACTTAAAGTGTGTGACCTTAAATTCAACAAGGATGAAAGTGTTTAGAGGTCTTCAAAAAAAAACATCAATTAAAAGAAGTAATTAGAAATTAATGGAGTGAGAAATAACATCCAATATACCCCCTTTCTACTCCCTTGTATCGACTCATAAGTGGGTTATCCCTCCATTAATTCTATGGTTTCAATGTAAGCGGAAAGTAGACTCATGAGGGAAGAAAATGAGAAGTAAGATAACAATGAAATAACGATCACTCCACCATTGTATGATAATTTCACAAGGATTGGTGTGAATAAATTCACAACTTGAACCACTAGTATCAAAGTTATATGTTTAACAACAGAATAATAGGAGAATAAGTACTTTTATAAAGAAACTAAAGTGAATTGAACAACATACATGTGGAAGAAAAACTTGAGACCACAAAATCATTACATAAAATTACAATTGAACAAATCACCAAAGATGATTAAATCCTCAAACACCACATCCTTAAATAGGCATTTTGGGATCCTTGGGTCGAGCCCACAATATTGAATTTCATTCAGCTTGATTGTTGTAGGCTTAGGGTGGTGGAAAGCTTATGGAACTTGGACTGTTCCACTCGTGAACTAAGGTGGCAGCCAAGTTGCAACCACCGAATAGACGCATCAAAATGAAATTCTAGATGGATGAATTAGAGTGTACTATAGAATGATAAAATGGATATCTGGATGTCTCAAACAACTTATAATATTGGGGCCCATTTGGTGTTGTAAAGTGGGAGGTATGGATGATTTAGTGGGATAACATTCTGGGCCACAAATTCTGGCCTATATTTTGATATTATATTTGGGACATATTAATTGCGATCATGGAGGCTGAATTAGCACTAGATTCTAAAGCATGATTTGTTACTCAATAGGTATTCAAGAACCCCATGAAATTTCAGCTTCATTGGGCATGTATTGTTGGCCCCACATTCTCATCAGTGGGCTGTTGTCCAATCCGCCTTATTTGGAATTACTTCCATTCATCTCCAAATATCCCCATCATCCTTTATGAATCCTCCATTTACCTCTGAATGAAAAATTTTCATATTAAAGTTTAGATGCATTTTTCAAAATATCAAATTTAAAAACGGAAATTTAAATTCCTTAAAATCATATGAATCATTGGGCTTAAATTTGTTAGGCATGAAGTGCAAAGATGATGAGAATGGATGTTAAAAATGAAAATCCCCTAAATAAGTCCCATAAGATAAAAAATGATCTTCTAATACAATTAAAATTTAATTAAAATATGTGTTTTTATTGGATAATCACACCCCCAAATTTATATTTTCTAGTCCTGGGAAAAATGTATCTCAACAAAATGGAATTCGAACTCCCTTTTCCAAAAACATTTTAATACACAATGATCACCAAAAACCATTATACCAAACAATCATGAAACTCATCAAAATATTTTAATACAAGATAGTTTCATAAGAAAATCCCAATTCCAAGGCCATTCCATTGTTCAAATTCATTTCTCTATTTCATCCAATATCAATTAAGTATGAGGATGTGTTGTGTTTCACAATCGACATGGGGGTTCATCTTTATTCAAGGGGAAATGATAGAAGTTATAGGTGGAATCAAATTTCAATATTAAGATGAGCATTCAATTTTTTTGGAAATATTTACATGGTAATTGAAATTTCACTCAAAACAGTCAACCCAAGTAGCGAGACGATGTCGATGACTCTCATGCTCAAAGACCATAGGGCACCATGTGAAACCTATAACACCCCGAGATTTTATGAGATATAATCATTTTAATTTCTTTTATATCTTTTTTTGTACTCTACACCAAGATTATCTTTCATTATAAGCAATACCACATTAGCTTTCAGTATACACAACACTATTCTTGGATTGTGTTACACACAATTTCAAGTTCGTTTGATAGTAGTTATTCTATGAAACATTGAGTGTGTGTATATATATATATATTCAATGTATAAATGAAATATGGTTGGATTCTATTATACAAAACAACAAAGGAGTCTTTCACTATACGAAACCCTGACTTTCCTTGCATTACACGCAATCACGACCGTCCTCGATAGCGTGTGTTGTACACAATACCGGGTTTCACTAAAAATTGATATATGGTTATAATATTATTATGGACAAGACATTATGAATATTATTAAATACATTTTGAATATTATAACATTATTATTCATCTTACACATTTTATAGAACATGGTATGAGAACAAAATAAATTTTTCGGGTAAAATAAGTATTTTTAATTAAACACAATTTTCCCACCTTGTGATGATGCACCCACATTAAATATAGTTTTTGACATGTTTAAATGTATAATTTTACAAAATAAAATTCTTTTTTGGAATTAGGATATAAAAATTTACTTTGTATAAATGTTTCATATTATTCTGAAAACATTCATATTTTAATGAATAGTAATAACATGCTATATTTTAATTAAAAACAACTTTTTTCATTGCAATAATTTATATTGATAAATTATAATATTTAATGGTTTAAAAGTATAAATAGAATATATTTTTAGCATTTAATATAATTTATGTCATTACCATTAATTTTACACAGAATTCATAGGAGAAAACATTTAAATCTTTGGAAATGATTTAGCTTTTAAAACTCGTTTTCTTTACAATGGGATGAATTTTAAATTAATTACTGTAAAATTTTTGTTTTAAATATTAATAAATTATTACATATTTTAATTCAGTGGGTCCAAATTAAGCTAATAGGTTACTTTTATTTTTTGATATTATGAATTGTAACTACGGTAATTTTGATTTACTTTAAAGGTAAATCGGGTAATTAAGGGAAAAAATAAGATTATAAAATTATCCCAACACATCCCATTATTCTATTTAATGACTAAAAGTCCACCCATATCTTTAAAGTGTAGTATTAGATTCATTTTATGGAATTTTGACCAGGAAAAAAATTTAATTATTATTAAAACAAAAGAAAGTGACAACATGTCACTCTCTTAAATCTTAGAAGTATAATAATTTTACATTAGTGATAAACTTCATGAAACTTAAAAAATGAATAGTATCGAGAAAGCTAACAAAATTATCTACATCAAGAGAATTTATTTATGATTTTTAGGGATTATATAATTGTCATTAATGGGGACACAATAGTGATGCTGAAATTGTTTATTTATTGAAAAATCAATAGTATAGTTTTTATTAAAATAAAATTACCTATCAAAAGAATTAGATACTTGACCAAACATTATTGGTTGAGTGTATCTATAACCTAAGCATCCATGGGAAAATTTTAGGAACATTTGGAGCTTTATAGAACCGATTAGTACATTTGAATTATTTTATTTTAAATGATGGAAAAGATGTCATATTCATAATTTAATAAATATAACAATTTAAATGTTGTAATTTTAAGATGATAAATTAAAGTAAAAATATTACTAGGAAAGGTATTATATTTATTTTCATCATAGGATTTTATTTTTAATTCTTAAGAAATAAATAAGTATATTAAATAATTATATAAAAATGTTGTAGTAATTATTTTATTAAGAGATATACCAAATAAATGGTTTTAAAAATATTAAAATATAATTACTACAACATTTTTATATAATTATTTAATATAATTATTTATTTCTTAAGAATTAAAAATAAAATCCTATGATGAAAATAAATATAATACCTTTCCTAGTAATTTCATGTTTCTTTCTTTTTCAAATTATTCTTCTTTATTTGTTTCAAATTAAAGTAACAACATCAGTATCACTAATATACTGATATTTTATTATAAATATGAAACAACCCCATTTCATCTTTTATCCATCCTATGGAAAATGAAATCATCGCGCGCGCGTACGTACGGAATACCGCCTCCACGCAGTGGTGTAATTTGTTTTTCCACCATCACCTTACTTGGATGGGTATAATGGTTAAAAGAATAACTATATTTGGTTATTATAACACCATATTGATTTTGAGATATTATATCATTCACTCCAATTCTCTTCAATAAATATGGGAATGATATCATCGCTCGTGCCTACGTACGGACTACCATCTCCACGAACGCGATGAGATTTATTTTCCATGATTAACCATTCAAGTATGATTATAAAGTATATATATAATAAATAATCATAAAAGATATTACAAAATAATGATACTGGATTTATGTACATATATGTTTCATTTACTTAATTCCATTCAATTCAATAAGGAAACGAAAACAGCATTCTTGCGTACGTACGGCCTACCATCTCCATGAACGGTCTATTTCATTCCATTTATTGATCTATCATATGTATTTATATACTGAATATATATTATATATAAACCATGTTTTGTAATCTGGAATTAAGTAAATCTAGATATGTGTAATAATATCAAGAACAAAAAATCGAAACACGTAAGATAAATGAAACGATTTTACCCAAAACGCTGCTTTAATATGGATGTTACAAAAGAACAGATAATATAAAGTCATAAGTGAACCATATGTGATATAATAACAATGGATATGATTCTGTAATAAGTCAATGATATTATTTAAATCATTATACATGAGGTTCGGATACATACGAAGGATATCAGACTGAAGGTAAGGGATAATTATTCCAATATCGTTCTTATCCAATATTGTGTATTGGTAAGTATTTACTGGGGTTATATTTTCATTCATGTCCATAAAAATGTTTTAATAAAGTGGTTAATAATATTCAATTTATTTTTAATGTAATTTTAACCCCTATTGACTTTTACTTTGTGTAATGGAAGGACTCTTTCTTTTGTTTATCATACATGGTACTTTTTTACTTTTCTGTTAAAAGTACAATGAGAATTTTATTTAAAAATTATACGGAATGAACGTATTTTTACGGTTTCATAACGCCTTATTTCCATGAAGCTTCCTCTACTCGATTTCAGGATTATGTTCAAAAAACCCCTTTCTTTTAAAATATCATGGCATTTTGAGAAAAGAAAATTATTTTGAAGAAGAATAGATATTTTCCTTGAAAATTCATTTCAAGTGTTTTATCAAAACAATTTTCCATCTAAGATGAAATTATTTCATATGTGTATGTTTCATGTATAAAGTCTATATGAATTACATGGTTTTACTTTTCTTATGATGAAATGATATCCATTTGTTTTATATGGATTATGTTATGATGGGATGATGTTTATGAAACCCATTTTATTCTTTGGGTTATGATGAATGATTTATGTTTTTGTTGTGGCACAGGGAAGAATGATTTCATTATGAGATGGGTGGGACCTATATTTCCCTGTAATGCATTCGGTAAATATTTATATCTCATGAGATAGACAAGGCTGGAATGGTAAGTTAATCTGGTTCAGTGATACAGGACCGGAACGAGGGGTGAACTCGATTTAGTAAGGGACTTTGTCCACTAAGATGGTCTTGGAAGCAATGCCTTGGCTACTATGGAAATAATATCTTGTGCTTAATGGTTTTCCACATTTACATGATTTATTCCCATTTTATTTTATCATGATTGATGTTCCATTATGATATATGACTTATGTACTTCCATGAATTTTTTCTTTTCTCAATATTTTGATGTATAGATTTTATGTTCAAGTTTCTGATTTCAAATGTATATGGTTTGTTTTATTTTCTCCATGCATACCCTTATTGAGAATTTGAGCTCACACTTTATATGTTATCTTTTTCCCAGGATATAAAGAAAGGTTTTAGGTAAAAAAAAGTAAGATATTTATGGGAGATTTTGAAGATCATTCACCAAGATTAGAAGATTATATTCTGAGTTTCTGAAGACACTAAACTATTACAGTCCTTTGGTTTCTGTTTTTATTATGTATTAGATATTCAGAAAAAGTAATGTATTGTCTATTTAAGTCATGCTTTGAGTCTCTACATTAGGTATCAGAGGAATGGTTTAGTTAAACATTGGAAACTAGGATGCGAAAGAGTTAGTGAGATCTCTAGAGATATTTCTATGGTATGTCTAGGGATGTTCCTAAGGTTATGTATAAGTATAGATTACAATCCTAGAATTATGATAATGATCATGAATACCCTATGATTAAGCCTAAAATGTTACAGATTCAATGTACTACCCTTGCTTATGTTGTTTTTATAGTATGATTTTTTCCTCGCACACTATTCTTTTTGGGTTTTAGAAAATGGTTGGAAATATGAAGATTCACGATAATGGAGGATATGATGGACCATGGAATGATATTGTTCATGAGAAACCAAATGAAACAGGATTTGTAAGTCCAAACATCGTTATTATTTCTAACCAAAAATCTCATAAAATGATCAATAATCTCAACTGTGATAAGTTTCCTGACTCAGCTAACAATAGAATGATGGAGTTTCATGATGATCATAGTGGAAAGAAAGTTAAATTTCCATCATGTAAATCATGTGGAAAGAGGCATCATGGATAATGTTTCAAATGAACTAGAATATGCTTTCGGTGTTGAAAAGAAGGAAAAAAAGCCAGTAATTATGAAGGAAAAGGTTCAGTTAACACCCTGGACAAGGAAAATATTAATTCTAAGACATCAAAAGCGGTTAAATGTTTTAAATGTGAAATGTACGAGCATTGTCAAACCAATTATCCAAGGGAAAATTTCATGAAGTGAATCATCATGGTCATATGGGTAGTATTTATGTTGATGATGATGAAGAGACTAAATATGATATATGAGATAAGAGAAATGATGAAGCTCAGTCAGTGGTTTAAGAAGGTAGTGGAATGATTATATGTTTATCAAGAATAATGTATGGTTCAATGGAATAAAGAAAAATCAAAGGATTATTACACTTTTGTGTTTCCTAGAGTTTTTTAAAGTATATGATGAATGGTACCGATAACCATGAAAGGTTATTCAAATATTTTTTGGAAGGTAGATGATATGTGCATAATGAAAGGATAAGGAGATAATGAAATGTTTGATAGTATTAATGATCTCATGACTAGTATAAGGACAAAGTGATATCATGGTTTGACTATATAGAAATTTTGGGATTTTGGTATGTGGAAAGAGTTACCTTTTAATAGCATTCATGTTTTCAATATGGTTCTATGGTAATTCCTGTTGCAAGTGAATACAAGATAAAGGTATTCACATGTTTGTAATGCGATCAACAAGAAATATCTTATGATATATGGGGGATAAATGATAGTATTCACATTCTTGGATGATGACATTTATAGTAATCGTTTTATTTATACTATGAGATTGGACAGATGTATTTTGGATAAGTATAAAGACTGGAATGGATTATGTCGGACAACAGATAGTATTGTTTAAGGATAGAACATTTTCGATATTATTTATGTAATGTAATAATATTGAAGTTTTAGAAAAAATGACAACCTGAAGGACGGGAGACAACCCGTCGCATCGGACAAGCCTGTAGGAATCGGACCCACTACCGAAGTGCGACATGCCTTTATCACCTACCATTGTCCTGCTTGAAGTCCCTGGTTATGAGAAATTAGTTTTATTTTATTAAGAGGTATGGTAGATGAAGAATAAGTCCATTTTAAGTACCATATAAATTTAATCAGAGCATAGATGGACTTATGTATATTTAATAACTTGTGGTAGAGGAAGATGGAATGACCTATCATTCTATTGAATGATATGCTAACACTTCACGAAAGACAAATTCAACATAATTTCTCAAATAGATGAAGTGGAAATTGTTCAAGGCACAAAAAATAGTGAGATTGTTCTAAAATCAAGTATGTATTTCTTTTAATTCAAAATTTTCAACTTTAGGGAAATGATATTGAAAACCAAAAATTTTGTCCAAGTGCTCTTAAATCTGATAAATCAGATGGTACCTTAGATCATCACAAATTTATAGCTTTGTGACTGTTGGCTTTATCATATCCATGTCCTCTACCACTCTCCATTAGAACATGATGATTATATTTCTCTTCCATATCCATATTTTCACCCATGTTATCCTACGTGGAACCCCAATGATAAGCTAATTTGTGTAATCAGTATGTTTCATACTTTAGTTTTTAAAGATAAGTTTTGGTATTCATTTTTATGATGTGGGTTTCTAATAATGGAACACTCTTGTAATAAACCATTTATAACCCCGGCGAATTTTGAGGGCGAAATTCATTTTAAGGGGGGTAGAATGTAACACCCCGATATTTTATGGGATATAGTCTTTTTAATTTCCTTAATATCCTATGTTTTACGCTACACCAAGATTATCTTTCTCTATACGCAACACCGTATTATTTTGCAGTATACACAACACTATTCTTGGATTGTGTTACACACAATTTCAAGTCCGTTTGATAGTAGTTATTCTATGGAACATTGTGTTTATATATATATATATATTCAATGTATATATGAAATATGTTTGGATTCTGTTATACGCAACAAAAAAGGAGTCTTTCACCACACGCAACCCTGACTTGCCTTGCATTACACGCAATCACGACCGTCCTCGATAGCGTGTGTTGTACGCAATACAAGTTTTCACTAAACAATGATATATGGATATAATATTATTATGGAATAGAAATTTTGAATATTATTAACTAAATTTTGAATTTTATAAGAATATTATTCATCTTACACATTTTCTAGAACATGGTATGAGATGAAAATAAATTTTTCGGGTAAAATAAGTATATTTAAAAAATGTAGTTTTTCCACCTTTTGATGGAGCACCCACTTTAAATCTAGTTTTTTACATGTTTATAACATAAATTTGACAAAATAAAATTCTTCTTCGGAATCAGGATATAAAAATTTACTTTGGATAAGTTTTTCATATTATTCTCATAACATTCATATTTTAATGAATAGTAAAAACACGCTATATTTTAATTGAAAACAACTTTTTTCATCGAAATAATTTATATGGTTAAATTATAATATTTAATGGTTTAAAATTATAAATAAAATATATTTTTACCATTTTATATAATTTATGGAATTACCATTAATTGTACATCGAATTCATAGGTAAAACATTTCAATCTTTGTCAAAGTTTTAGCTTATAAAACCCATTTTCCTATTAATAGGAATAATTTTAAATTAATTTCTGCAACTTCTGTGTTTTGAATTTTGAAAAATGGATCCATATTTGAATTCAGTGGGTCAATATTATGCTAATAGGTTACTTTTTTTTGATATTATGAATAGTAACTACGATATTTTTATTTACTATAGTTAAAGGTAAATCGGGTAATTAAGGGTAAAAATAAGATTATAAAATTAGCCTAGCACAAGATAAAATTCTATTTAATGACATAGAGTCGACCCATAGCCCCAAAGGGTCAGGTTAGATTCATTTGATGCACTTTTTACCATGAAAATAATTTAATTATTATTAAAACTAAAGAAAGTGACAACATGTCACTCTATTATATCTTATAAGTATAATAATTTTAGATTAGTGATAAAATTAATGAAACATCAAACATGAATAGTCTCTAGAAATCTAAAAAAATTATCTACATCATGAGAATTTATTTATAATTTTTAGTGGTTATATAATTTTCATTAATGGTGACACAATAGTGATGTAGAAATTGTTTATATAGTAAAAAATTAATAATATAGTTTTTATTAAAATAACAATACCTATCAAAAGGACCAAAAACATGACCCAACATTATTGGTCGAGTATATCTATACCATAATCATCCAAGGGACTATTTCTAGAACATTTGGCGCCTTATTAAACTGATTAGGACATTTATATTATTTTATTTTAAATGAGGTTAATGATGTCTCCTTCATAGTTTAATAAATATAACAATTTAAATGTTGTAATTTTAAGATGATAAATTCAAGTAAAAATATTATTATAAAATATTATTATATTTATATTCATCATATGATTTCATTTCTAATTTTTATGCAACAAATAAGTATATTAAATAATTAAACAAAAATGTTGTATTAATTATTTTATTAAGAGATATACCAAATAAATGATTTTAAAAACATTAAAATAAATATTATATGAACTATTTAATATGATCCATGAATATTCGGGATAAATATGACATGTTATGAATCTATTAAATAATTTGGTTCGAGCATATCTTCTGTTTGGATTTTATTAAAATTCAAAAAATTTAATTGTGTCAAAATTGAAACTATTGATATTTTATATTATTAAATTGTTTAAAAACCACAAAAATATTTTAAAAATTACAAATTCAAATTTATATGATCTGAAATGTCATGAAATATCAAATTATTTATAATTAATATTACATAAGAAAGTATTTATAACCATATAATATTTATAACATTATTACCACAAATAAAATTAAATAGATTAAATAAGGACAAATCAAAATGATATGGTTTAATATAAAATCAAAACATGTCTAAATTTAATTGTATGATGATATTAAAACCTTGTCTTATATAATATCCTAATTTAAGTCAATTTTGAAGTTTTTATGTTGGGTTTAGGTTTATTATAAATTAATATTTTAGAGGTTTCCAAAAGTGCCCCTCTCCGCCCTTATAAAAGGGGACCTCCTCCATATTCTCTTTACACAATTTTGAGCCTTCAGGATTTTCCAAACCCTTAAAATTTGACTTATAAACTTCCATATAAACATTATAAAGGTTCTGGTCTCCTCAAAAGACCAACTCTAGTGCCTTAAGAGGAATCTTAAAATAGGCGTGTTGAAGAAGAGGTAATCTCTTCTACCGATTCTTTCATGTTTTTTCTTCTTCAACTTCTTCTTCTTTAGTTTTTTCATTATAAAGTAATAACATCAGTATCATTAATATACTGATATGTTATTATAAATATTAAACAACCCCATTTCACCTTCTATCCATCCTATAGAAAACGAAATCACCGTGTGTGCATATGTACAGAATACCGTCTCCACGCCGTGGTGTAATCTGTTTCTCCACCACCACCTTACTTGGATGGGTAAAATGGTGTAAAGAATAACTATATATTGTTTATATTACATCATACTAATTTAGAGATATTATATCATTCACTCCAATTCGATTCAATAATTATGTGAAGGATATCATCGCTCGTGCGTACGCACGGACTACCGTCTCCATGAAAGTGATGAGATTCATTTTCCACGATTAACCATTCAAGTATGATTATAAAGTATATATGTAATAAATAATCATTAAAGATATTACATAATAATGATACTGGATTTATGTATATATATGTTTCATTTACTTAATTCCATTCAATTCAATAAGGAAACAAAAACAGCATTCACGCGTACGTAAGGCCTACCGTCTCCATGAACGGTGTATTTCATTCCATTTATTGATCTATCATATATATTTACATAATGAATATATATTATATATAAAACATGTCTTAAATTATAGAATTATTGAAATCAGGATATGTGTAATAATATCAAAAATAACAAATCGAAACACGTAAGAGAAATTAAACGATATTACCCAAAACACTGCTTTAACATGGAATTTACAAAAGAATAGGTAATATAAAGTCATAATTGATACATATATGACATAATAACAATGAATATGATTCTTTAATAAGTCAATAAAATTATTTAAATCATTATACAGGAGGATCGGAAACATACGAATCATATCAGACATATGGTAAGGGATAACTATTCCAATCTCGTTCTTATCCGAGATTTTTTATTCGTAAGTATTTACTGGGGTTATATTTTTATTCATGCCCATAAAAATGTTTTCATAAAATGATTAATATTCTTCCAAGTATGTTTAAATTCATTTTAACCCCTCTTGAATTTTACTTTGAGTAATGGAAGGAATCTTTCTTTTTTTTACCATACGTGGTAATTTGTTACTTTTCCATTAAAAGTACGACGAGAATTTTTTTTAACTTATATGGTATGAATGTATTTTTACGATTTCATGACGCCAAATTTTCATGAAGATTACTCTACCTGATTTCATGATTATCTTCAAAAAAAAATCAATTTATTTTAAAATATAATGGCATTTTGAGAAAGGAAAATGATTTTGAAGAAGAAAGGATATTTTCCTCAAGAATTCATTTCAAGTGTTTTATCAAAACAATTTTCCATCTAAGATGGAATTATTTCATTTGTGTATGTTTCAAGTATAACGTATCTATAATTTAAATGGTTTCACTTTTATTCTGATTAAATGACATCCATTTCTTTTATATGGATTGTGTTATGATGGGATGATGTTTATGAAACCCATTTTTTTCTTTGGGTTATGATGAATGATTTGTATTTAGGTTGTGGAACACGTAAGAATGATTTCATTATGAGATGGGTGGAACCTATATCTTCCTCTAATGCATTGGGTAAAGATTTATATCTCATGAGATACACATGTCTTGAATGGTATGTTAATCCAGTTCAGTGATACAGGACTAGAAAGATGAATGAACTTGATTCAGTAAGCGACTTTATCCACTAAGATGGACTTAGAAACAATGCCTTTACTATTATGGAAATTATATCATGTTCTTAATGGTTTTCCACAACTATATGTTTTATTACCATGCTATATTATCATGATTGATGTTCCATTATGATATATGCCTTATGTACTTCCAAGATTTATTTTTTATCAAGATTTTGAGCTTTATATTTTATGTTCATGTTTTTTATTTCAATTGTATATTGTTTGTTTTATTTTGTACATGCTTACCCTTACTGAGAATTTGAGCTCACCCTTTATATGTTTTCTTTTCCCCAGGATATAAAGAAAGGTTTTAGGTAAAAAAATAAGATCTTTATGGGATATGTTGAAGATCTTTCACCAAGATTTGAAGATTATATTTTGAGTTTCCAAAGAAACTAAACTATTACGGTCCATTGGTGTCTATTTTTGTTATTTATTAGATATTTTACAATAGTAATGTAATGTCTATGTAATTAATGCTTTGGGTCTCTACAAAACCCACATACTAGAGCATCATCTCGAGTTAACTCAATTAAAAAAAAGTCAAATTAGCACAAATAGAGATAAAATTGCCAACTTTCGGCCAGACAACTACGGAGTCATGATCCCTAAGTACCGAAAACCACACATTTGGTCAGTTCATTACTCTATGAGAAAATTTATTGTTTTTTTATTTTTTTGAATACTCATATTAAAACTAAAATGATTACCAAAACTATGATATTTATTTGGGGGACCCCATGAACTCAAACTAATACCCCACAATCCCATGGATGTGAATTGTGATATTTTTTTATTTGGATGAAAATATAAATGATGAAATATCACATTGGACAGCTAAACTTTCCAAAATATATGCTAATGAAATTAAAAATGGGTTAAAATCAGATTCGTGGAATTATAAATTATTTGATATTAAGTTTCAAAGTTTTCAATGTGTATTATCATGTTCAAAGTTAAAAGAAGTTTTCCTCCAATTTACACACATTTTTTTCAAATCATTTTGTTTCACACAAATTAATTTATTTCTATTTCATCTCCCCCCCAAAATAAAATAACATTATCCTTAGTGTTTAAAGATATTTAAATTTAGAAGGAGTAGAGGAAGATAAGGGAAGTTCAAAAAGGAAATTGTAATATGAGGATCATGGAATGATGTCACCTGGTGGTTGAAATTGATGTTTTTTCTGCTCCAATTTAGTCTTTTGATATCCATGTCACTTGTAGAGTTCCCTAGTGGAAAAAGGAAAAAACAAACAAACCAACCAAAAAAACAATATATATATATATTTATTTATAAAAAAGTAAAATTTAAGTATATATATAATAATTATATAATTATGAAGAACAATAAGACATAGGTTAGTGGTAAGTGTGTGCCCCTGTCTCCCTTCAGTCCCTGTTTGATTCCCCGCGGCTTCGCCGGTTGTGATGGGGTTTTTCCCACGACCTACGATGTGTCCTTTTTTTATTATTCTATTTATATTTATTTTTTTGTTTTTGTATTTTAACATACAAACACATAAAAATAAAATAAAATAAATGATTATACATTGTCTTCTTTTTAAATTCCAGGGTAAGGTATTACTCAAGGATCACACCACGTTACATGGATGAATATGGAACTCCACTTGCATACCCATCCATACTCATAATAGAATAGCAGGTCAACAATCTATATTTTTTAAATATATATATTTGATTCATTAATCCCATTTTAAAAAAAGATGATTCACAAATATGAAAACCACTGGTTTCCTCCTATGCAACTCTTTGGTTTAATGTCTCTAGCTCGACATAGACCATTAATTATTTGCGTTTTTTCCTCATCTATGGTTGGTTCACACCAGTTTTCGTCAACTTTATTTTTTTTATAATGGTTAAATGAATGGTTTTACTCTATGACCATTTACTATAATACTTTGACCATCGATGGGGTCTTTAATGTCTTCAGCCCCATGGGGGTACACCTTATGCACTATTTATGGACCTGACTATCTCGACCTCAATTTCCCAGGTGTAAATAATGTTTAGAACTATAAAAAATAATATGTTTACCCAGTACAATGTGTTTGGTTTTAGGATTTCATGATTGGTAGGCTTGTCCTTTATCTTTATTGATCCTTGAATTTTTATAAGACTCTATCATAAGTCCCTCAAGTTCATTGAGATCTAATTTCTTTTTTCTTTCTACCAATGAGAGGTCAGAATTCATTTTCATAATTGAAAAAAAGTCCTTATGTTCATCTTCACTGGAAAATGACATGCTTTACCATAATACAGCCAATATGGGAATATTTCTAAAATGGTTTTATATGCGGTTCGATAGGCCCAAAGAGAATATAAGAGTTTTCTCGACCAATCTTTCCTATATGGATTTACAGTTTTCTCATGAATTTGTTTGATTTCTCGATTGGATAACTCAGCTTTACCATTGGTCTATATGTGGTATGCAGTGGAATCGTTGTGAGAAATTCCATATTTTTCTATTAGTATTGTGCATGGAAAATTTCAAAAATGATTTCCATGATCACTAAAGATATCCCTAGGAATTCCAAATCTAGAGAAGATGTTTTCTTTTAAGAATCTAATCAGAGTTTGATGATCATTGGATTTTGTGGGAATGGTCTCAACCCATTTTGAGACATAATCAATATCTAAGAGAATACCCCCTACAGTTTGGGAAGGGACCAATGAAATCAATTCCCCAATTTTCAATGATTTCAACCACTAAGATGTGAGTGAGTGGCATTTGATTCATTTTTGTGATGGACCCTACTTGTTGACAGCTAGGAAAACATTGAGAAAATTTATAGGAGTCCCTTGAGAGGGTGGGCCAAAAATGAGACCACAATGATGAATATAATAAAATGTTTTCTTAGAGGAAAAGTGACCTCCACATGCCTCACTATGACAAAATTTAAGGATGGACTCTTGTTCATATTATGGGACACACCTCCAAATGATTTGGTTAGGGAAGAACACATAGAGGTATGGATCATCAAATGCATAGTGCATAACATCAAAAAGGAATTCCATTCAAGATTGCATCACTAGGAATTTTGGAATGACACATGTAACTAAGAAATTGGTCATGTTGTCATCCCAAGGGCAATCACTCACAGTGTATAGGTGTTCATCAGGGAATTAATCAGACACAGAAAGGTGATTTTAGTGGTCTTTTACTTCCATCCTAGATAGATGATCAGATACAACATTTCAACACCCTTTTTATTCAAGATTTTGAGGTTAAATTCTTTTAAGATAAGGTCCCACCTAGTTAGTCTTGCCTTAGTATCTTGAATTTGTAAGATGTATTTTATTGAAAAATGGCCAGTGAACACAGTGATGTTGGATCCTATGAGTTAGGACCTAAGCTTCTCTAAGGAAAAAAAAATAGAAGGTAACTCCTTTTTCAGTGGTGGTGTAGTTGATTTGAGAATAATTTAATGATTTTATTGTAGAAGCAATGATATAAAGAGTTCTAGCACAACGCTGTCCTAACACGTCTCCTATAGTAAAGTCTCTATCCTAACACATAAGTTTGAAAAAAAGGTTCCAATTTGGATATTTCATAATGGAAGGAGAGGTGAGAGAGGATTTGAGGGTTGGTAATGAACCATCACAGATTTCTATCCAAACAAATGGAGCATCCTTTACTAGGAGATCACAAATGGGTCGGGAGATTGAACTAAAGTCCTAGATGAATCTTCTAGAGAAACCAGCATGTCCTATGAAAGACCTCACTTCCATAACAATTTTAGGTGATGGAAGGTGAAGAATGATGTCAAACTTTTATTTATCAACTTCAATCCCCCTACCCAAGACTATATGAACAAGGAATAATCCATGTTTAACCAAGAAATGTCATTTTCCCAATTTAGGACCAGATTCATTTCTTCACATCTGGAAAAAATTATCTCCGCATTCCTAAGACATCCCTCAAATTTATCCCCAAAGGTAGAGAATTCATCCATGAATACCTCAATATAAACCCCTAACATGACTGTGAATATTCCCATCATGAACCATTGGAAGGTTACAGGGGCATTGCATAACTCGAAAGGAATGAATTTGAATGGAAAGGTTCCAAATGGACATGTGAATGTAGTCTTCCTTTGATCCTCTATGGAGACCTCAATTTGATTATACCTCAAGTACCCATCTATGGAATAGTAGAAAGCATGACCTGCCACTCTCTCATAGACTTGGTCAATGAATCGTAAGTTGAAATGGTCCTTCTTGGCGAATGAGTTTAGCTTCCTGTAGTCAATACATACCCTCCATCCATAACTTACCCTAGTTAGAAGAATCTCTCCTTCCTTATTGGATATCACTATGGTTCCTTCCTTATTGGGAACCACATGGATTGGGCTCACCCACTCTCTCTCAACTATTGGATAGATGATACCAACATTTAGAAATTTCAGAATTTCTTTTCTCACTACTTCTATGAGATTAGGATTCTGTCGTCGTTGTGTATGAAAACATGGATTTGAATCAGATTCCAAAACAATCTTATGAGTACTGATAAGTGGGATAATCCCAAGAATATCAGACAGGGTCCAACAAATTGATTTCTTATGTTTCCTAAGGACAATTAGAATCATCCTATCATGATCTGATTCAATAGAAGAATAAATGACAATATGATGTGTTCCATTTTCTCTTATGAAGGCATAATTAAGTGCATAAGGTAGTTCATTCAATTCAAGATCATCTTGGTTAAAAATATCAGCAGAATATTGGGACATTGACTCAAGATCAATTTCATTTTTTAGATATTCAGATAGGATTGATTCCCCACATATAGAAGTTTCCACTATAAGATTAGTCTGATCAGATTTAGGGAAGGAATTTTTATTGGTCTCTATGAAAGTGGTTTCTTGAAAGGTTTCACTGACATTTGGACCTAAGACTTCATCATAAGGGAAATTTGAAAATGATTCAGGATAAGGTGATAAACTTCATTCATGTGAACAAATTAAATCAATCTCATTATGACTTAAAAATCCATCAAATATTCCTTGATGTTCTATGGATTCATTATAAATGATTCCTATCATGTTTACTTTATAAATTTCCTCATCATCCCCTATTTGTGAGCATTCATTATAGATGTTCAAGTTCAGACACATGTTTCCAAAGGTGATGGTCATGTTCCCATTTCAAACTCAGATAATAGAGTTGATTGTTGCAAGGAAAGGATTACTATGGATTATTGTGGTTTGTTTCTAATTTCCTATATTTGGATGGTTGTCAAGGAAAATGAAGTTATCAGGGTAGATGATGTTTTCAACATTTACCAGAACGCCCATTAAAATACCCTTCGGAACACTAATGCTACGATCAGCAACTTGAAGTGTGGTAGATGTGGGTTGGAGATCCTTTAGGCATAACTGGAAGGAAACATCATAAGGAATGAGAATGACACTAGCACCTAGGTCACACAATTCCTTTACAACGTTTCTCTCTTCGAGTTCAACATTGATGTAAGAGAAACCTAGGTCTTTCCACATGGGAGGAATGGTTCATTGAATGGTGGTACTCACATTAGCAGACAAAAGGACTTTGTTTATATGTGAAAATTTTATTTTAAAATTTCATAGGTCCTTAAGGTATTTTGAGTATGCTGGAATGGTTTGAATGGAATATAGAAGGGTAATGTTCAACTTGACTTGTGAGAATATTCCCTCAATGTTTCACTCAATTAAGGTTTGGTTTCGCCCTCATGCATTGAGGAAATGGTGCAGGTTGTGGGGTTGTTTGTTGAATAACTGTATCTTTGACAATGTTATCGTGTTTTTTGTTTGATCATTTGGTTCATTTGAATTTCCATCCAAGTTTGAATCGTCGTATGGGTTCTAAATTAGTTGTTCCGGTTTTTCAATTTATTTCCTACTTCTTAGAACACTCACACAATTTAGTTTTTCTTGAGTTTTTTGAGTGAAACTTGACTCTCCCCTTAAATTTGCGGATGGTACCACCTGAGTAGGCATGGGTGTCCTTCCATATTTGATGGTTTGAAGATCTTGTTAAAGGGAAGAGTATTCTATGTACATTTTGTCCATTTTTTTGAATATTTGTTCTAGTAGGATTTGTGGAATAGTTTGGGTTGATGCTTGAGAAGATTGGTTCATCCCAGGGGGATATTTTAGAGGTGGCATGTTTTATTGAAAATGGACTAGTGGATATTGGTATTGGATAGGTTGGGTTTTCAACTAGTCATGGGTTTGGTAGTTCTGATTGGGGTAAGGATTGTTTCCCTATTTCTGGCTAGGTTGTTGGTTATCTTTCCAGCAGAAGCATGGGTGGTCATTAAACTATTGTTTGAAGGTGTTTTTGTATTGATGATTTTGAATGTTAAAGGAATTTACTTGCACTGTGGGTCCTCCTAAAATAACATCCTTTATGGATGGAATGGTTGGTCAATTTTCTATCTATTGTTCATGTTTGTCATAAATTGTTAAAACAGGGTCTACAGTTTGGATTTCATAGACTTTCCTAAGGTATATCTCTTCAACCTTCCTAGAGAGTGCTGTGAGTTTAGCCATAGGGCTTTCCTCTTCTCAATGTATATGAATTCTAGTAGTTCATTGTTGCTTTTAAGAATAAGGTGAATTTCTCCATGTTTGGTTTTGTTCATCAAGGATTTCTAGATACTCATAAGCATCATTTGGTGCATTGTTTTTAAAGGTTATATTACACATCGTGTCAATGGATTGTTTGTTCCCCGGGCCCAATCCCTCATAGAATATTCTCACTAGTTCTGGAATAGAAAAAACATGGTGAGGAACCATGATAAGAGTGTCCTTGAACCTCTCCCATTTTCATAGAATGACTCACCCTCTTTTTTAAAAATGTCTTGGATGCTCTTTTTAAGTGCTACTGTTTTGGGTTGGGGAAAGTATTTTTTTAGAATTCTCTTTTTAATTGGACCAAAGAGTTGATGGATGATGTTCATAAATTGTTTATCCAATTTTTATCTTGATCCTTTAATGAAAAATGACATATACTAATCTTAGCTGATCCTAGTTGATGTGGGGGACACATGGTTTCTACAATGTCCTTGAATTCCTTAACGTGATGGTAGGGAATCACAGACTCCATTCCATGGAACGTGGGAAGATGGTTTAGGACACGGGGTTTAAAGATGTAGTTGGAATCTCCTAGGTATTTGTGTGTCTAACGTATGAGGGGGCATTGGTCCAGGAAATGTGAGGTAGTCATTCATGGTCTGATCAACTGGATTCCCCAAGATTAGGGCTCCCTCATTTGGATTTCCATTTTGGGTCCCACCCAAGTTTCTGGGTTGGTTTCTTTGAAGACCTTCCATTAAAATGGGCTCAATGTTTTAATAGTAGGTATTAGGAATATTTAGATGTAATGTAAAGAGTTATTTTGGTTCACTTGACACCCCAACCCTAGGACTATCCACCCTAACTAGATGGTTTGATTGATCACGGGTGTAGGCGGACAAGCTCCAAAAGGAAAAAACGAGAATTGTAAAAGATAAGAGAATTTGGATGAGAAAATAAGAAATGGGGGAGAATAGAATGAGTGTGTAGATTAATTACATGGGTCCTTGGAAATGACACCAAAATTTTATTCATGCTCAAATTTACCCATGAGATGAAGGTAGAATGGTACTTGTTGTTCAACTTGGGTTGTTGAATCCTCAGAGACATAAGGAGTAACCTATAGGCATGTACATTTTATGGATTGTTTTTGGCTTTGAATTGTCCAGCTGGGGTAGATATAATAGTTGTTTAAGTGAATTCTAAGATACATAGGTGAATTCAAATTAAAAGAATGAGTTGATCCTAGGTTATCACTTGGGGTGGATTAGATGCATTCCTTTTCTTCTATTCCAATTTCTTTTATTTTATATTGGTTCATTTAATAAGATCAAAAAACATCATCACTTACATGTTTAATATCTGTACCCTTTAATACTAATCACATATACACTTGAAAGATAAAAGTTTTGATAACTTCAAAGTAATGGTTCATATTAACACATGAAGTGTGTGGCCTTAAATTCAACAAGGATGAAGGAGTTTAAAGATCTACAAAAAAAATTATAAATTATAAGAAGTGATTAGAAATTAATGGAGTGAGAAATTACATCTAATCCAGCCCCATTCTAATCACTTGGATCAACCAATAAGTAGTATATACCTCCCTTGATTCTATGGTTTCAATGGAAGCGGAAATTAAACTCATGTGGGAGGAAGAGGAGAAGTAAAAAAACAATAAAATAACAATCACTCAATCGTTGTGTGATTATTAAACAAGGTTTGGTGTGAATAAATTCACACCATGAACCAATAGTATCAAATTTATATGTAGAACAACAGAATAATAAGAAAAGAAGAACTTTTATTAAGAAACTAAAGTGAATTGAACAACTTATATGCGGTAGACAAACTTGAGTCAAAAAAATCACAGCATAACATTACCATTGAACAAATAATCAAAGATGATTAAATCCCCAAACACCACAACCTTAAATAGAAATTTTGGGAGCCTTGGGTAGAGTATACATTAAAGAATGTCATCCCACATGATTATGGTAGGCTTAAGGTGGTGGAATGCTTTTGGAGATTGAACTTTTCCACTCTTGACCCGAGGTAGCATCTAGCTTGCATCCACCAAACTAATGTGTCAAAATGACCTTCAAAATGGTTGAATTAGAGTGTTCCATATAATAATACAATGGATCTCCAGATGTCTCATAACCTCCTGTAATATATGTGCCCATTGGGATTTGTGAATCGAGAGTTATGGCATATTTCATGGGCTAACATTTTGGGCCACAGATTCTATCCCAGATTTTGGTATTATATTTGGGCTGCATTAATTTCCATCATGGATGCCAAATTTTCACTACCTTACGAGGAATTATTTGTTCCACTATACATATTATAGAATCCCAAAAAAATATGGCGTTCATTGGGAAAGTATTTTTGGCCCCACATACTCATTAATGGGCTGGAGTCCAATCTACCTTCTTTAGAATTACTTCCATTCATCTTCAAATATCTACATCATCCTTTATAAATCCTCCATTGATCCCTAAATGAAACATGTTTATATTAAAGTATAGATAAATTTCACAAAATATCAAATTAAAATATGGAATTTTATATTCCTTAAAATCATATGATTCATTGGGCCTAAATTGGTGTACATTAGGCATGAAGTGCACAAATGATGAGAATTGATGTTCAAAACTAATATCCCCTAACTCAGTCCCATAAGATAAAAAATGAACAATTTATACCATTAAAATGTAATTAGGATATGTGTATTTATTGGATAAAGAGTATATTTAGAGATTACATCGAAAAATTTGTGGTAGTCTTTATAGATGATATTATATTATACTCCAAATCCAATGAGGAGCATGAGAAGCATCTAAGCACTGTACTAGAGACCTTGTGAAAGGATAATATCTATGAAAAGTACTACATGTGTGAGTTATGGTTGAAGGAGGTCTCATTCATGGGAAATATCATCATAAGAATTTAGATATCCGTGGATCCCTCCAATAAAGATGTAATTGGGGGATGGCTGAGGCCCACAACGGAAATGATATCCGTAGCTTCCTAGGATTGGCTAGATATTATCATTGATTTGTGAGAAATTTATCATGACTATCCAACCCTCTTAGCAAGCTAAATAATAAAGAAGTCAAGTTTTCTTGGAGTGATTAATTCGAAGAGAGCTTCAAGGAGTTGAAAAAGAAGCTTATCACTGCAACTGTGCTAACATTACCCACAAGTGGAGAACATTTTGTGGTATTTAGCGATGCTTAGAAGAAGGAAATAGTCTTTTTGTTGATTAAAAATGAAAAATTCAGTGTCTATGCTTATTTTTAATTGAATTTTCATGTGAAAAACTATCTGACACATGATCTGTAGTTGGCTGCGGTAATCTTCACTTTGAAAATTTGGCGGCACTACCTCTTTACGGAGAAGTGTGAAATATAAATGAATAACAAAAGCCTCAAGTATATATTCACACAGAAAGAGTTGAATATGAACAAAAAAATATGGGTAAATATGTTCAAAGATGATGACTGCTCAATCGATTACCACCCCGGGAAAGCGAACAAGGTGATTAATACTCTATGTAGAAAGGACCCAACAATTCTATCATTGATGAGAATTGAGAAGGACCCCATGTTTATTCTAACATGTATAACATAGATCTATTCTGTGAGAGAATAGGTGTTCTTCAAACTCCTCTGGACTAATTTTTCCTTAATAAGAACCACTTAAAAATATAAAAAGGTTTTGAAAAGGGTTACATGCATGATCTTCTACAAACGTAATAAACTCTTTCATGCCATCATCATAATCTTTTTTCAACCTATTGGCATTCATCCAAACTTTATTAATATTCATCTTCTTTATGGGTTTGATATTGACCTTCACTAATATTATGTTTTAATTAATCCAGTAGCATGTCTTGGGTTTTATAAAAAAAATCATGGTACCATAGGTAATTAACGATGCCTTACAGGGCCATTAAATTGGTGTTGTTTCCAGGGATGAGGTAGCCTTTTAGTTTTTTAGGATTTGAATTTTTGAATTTTTTTTCCTTATTTTAATTCCACATTTTACACTGTGTATTGTGTGTTGTTAGTTTTTAGGTTTTCAAATATTTACATGCACAATTACAAAATGAAATCAAAGGAAAAAGTCATCATTGATTCAACAAACAAGTCGGAACCACATACCTAGGTAGAATCTAAAATCCAAATCATGGTAGGACAGTTGTTTGTGGGTTTGAATAACCATGAATGATTCACTACACCATGAAAGATATATCATGGGCATGAATTGTTGTTTATTCAATGAATGTCCAAACTATATAGGAAACATAAATTGTAGAATCTACCCCATACTCTACAATCCAAGGATCCACCTTACCTTATAATGCGATGAGGCATCTATAATTGGAGTTCACAAATCAAATAACACAAAACACCAAAGTGGTCGTATAACATCTAGACTATATGCGGTCATATTCATATCAGTAGGAACTATCATCCTCCCTACAAGGAAGATCCAATATCATCAAAATCATCAATGGATTCTCCCTCTACTCATAGGGAAATGATATTTTATAATTAGCATCTGATTCAATGATGGATAACTAAACCATGAGAGGCGCATGAACTGGTATGGGAACACATGATCCTGTCCCTAAATTAGATCTAGATGTATATGGGAATCATCTTATACTAAATAGTAGGTACCCACATTTTACAAAGATAATAACTATTTTATCTGAAAATGGAATGATATAAAACATAAATTATAAAAACAATAAGACTCACATTCTGAATTTTACCTCATAAATAATTATTTAGAGTTTCTAGTTGACCAATTGGTTATAAGAGTCCAAATGTAAGGATACACCAATCATTTCACTAAAACATATCTCTTTGGTCTGATAGCTCTACTCAAGACCACCTAAGAATTATTTCCCTATTCCTAAACCAAAACTCACAAGAAAAAAAAAACCAAAAAATGTCATTAATACTTGAACTACTCAAATACCATTCTAGCATGACTTGATCATCCCGGACCCCACCTCGGTCAAATGTGTGCATAGAGTTACTCCATAATCATGCATCCAATAGTCTAGGGGCTAGTGGCTTTCTCTAGTAAGGTATAAAACACATTGTATGGCTTATACTATAATAACCTACAACATCATTGCTCACCAATATACAATAAAACACAATAACAACAGTAAATAGATATATAACAACCGAACTATATACGATGTGAACATGGGACATCAATGCCATGTAAAACACCTCATAGGCAAAACATAGAAAGCGTAATACATATATTGATGAATACAATAACTAGGTACATCTTACTCTTGGCATGGTATGTCACCTTCTAATTATAGGGTCTCCTAGAATATAATCAATCTACAAGTGCCTCTACCATGAACCATCATTGGATACAATTTAACTGGTTCACTATCCTCACTAAATCAATGTAAAAAAATTTCATCTCCAAACTAAAAAATATAAAAATAAACACATCACATTTGGTTATAGAGGCCATACAGGTGTGATTGTAGACATAACCAGTAGGAGTCCCTCAATGAAACAATGTAATGATATAACAATAGGTCAACCAAAACCTAAGACCTAGGGGTAATATAAGGTATCATAAAGGAACTAGACAAAATCATATGTCATGAAAACCATGAAAAAAAAAGAAACTAGTCATCCTAGTGTATTCCCATGAGGGGCCGTATCATAAAAGATATTAGTGATACCTTGGGTAGTGTAAGTCCCACATAACCAATTGTCGAAAATCCGGCTGCTATTCATAACTGAAAGGAAATAAAAAAGGCTCAAAAGGATGATGATATCCCAAAGAAATCTACATATTAATATTTTATTAGTTTTGATACTGTTGATCATAAATTATTCTATAAGGTCTATTTTATATCTCTAGAACTGTACTTATTGATTACACACCATTGATTTATATGTGTGTCTACCGAGGGAGTACCTAACCCTTTTGGAGGACCCTGCCATGACACGTGGGGGAGTACTGAATCCACTGACAGAGGACCCCCCATCGATACATGAGAGAGTACTAACTTTGATGATATAATAGAATCTACACCAAAACATGTGAAAGTACTTGAACTCAATCTATATATGGGGGATTGTGCCTTGTATTTTGTATATCTTCACGAAGTACCTAAAACCTATACTTGGAGTACTGTTCACCAAAACAAGGGGGACTACCATACTCCATATTTTCTCCAAAAATCTCACTTATCACTTGTCAAATATCAAGTAGTGTAAAGATAATTAAAATATCCAAACCACATCGTCTGCAATTTACAATGATTAAGGGAATCATTATATTGTGTTGTAAAGGAGAAGATATTTATAATGGTCTACTCATACATGAATCATTATCATATAAATGAAAAATGAATATTAATAATGAAAATAACATAGAACCCAATTAATTCAATTGGTACACAATGTGTAGGGTTCTCAGTCAAGGATGGTTGAATTGTACCATTTCCAAACTCTTTTGAAATCAATATACATGGTTTGTCCAATAGGGTGAACATCATGTATGGATAAGATATACTAGATTTAATCTGACATATATCAAATTATTTCCAATTTAGTCTTACAAAGACTTCATGATGCCTCTAAAAATACATGACTTATAGAACAACATTTGCTAAAGGTGTGTACTTTAGATACATACTGAGTCACCTCACTGGATATGCATCACATTTTTGTGGAATACACAGAGTATAGTCCTTACAATACCACTAACAGTGTATAGTCTATACACATCAAGTTTCTATGGTATCTATACATGGTTTGAGTGAAGTAAAACACATATCATGTGATTATACCATTATTTAATGGCATGTACATGGTTTCATAATGTTGTATATGTCTTGGAAATACATTGTGTTTTCCCCAGGCTCACATGAAATGTAACATTTATAATGAAACATATTCCAAGTATGTGTCAGAAGATGAGTCATGTGGTGTAAATTCTGGAGATAAATGTTGTGTGGCATTAAAATATATATGAAATCCATGTATGTTGAAGCATGTTCCATTTAACAAGACTACATACCAGTGGAGACAGGGGCAACAACAGAGGAGGCAGTCGTGGTGGAGGTAGCCACGGAGGAGGCAGCCACAGTGGAGGTAGCGGTGTCGGAGGCAACAACGGAAGAGGCAGTGGCGGCAGAGGAGGATGACGGTCTCGGTAGAGGAGGAAAACCTAGTGGCGGTGGAGGAGGTGGAGGAGGAGGAGGGGTCAGATTCCACTTCCGCGAAAGCTTGAATGCGTGCCAGAGAGGATGGGCCTATTAGGGTTTTTTTAAAAATAACCATTGGAACCTTTATCAGCACTTATTAAAAGCGCTGATAATGGTTCCATCGGTTTTTATTTAATAATTTATTTATATTCTTATATATATATATTTAAAATGACATATAAGATAAATATATTTTTATTTATTAATAATTATAACAATAAAGTGTATATATTTATAAATATTGGTATATAATTGTTAATCTACACAGAAAACATTATTTTTCATTATAAATATTATAAATTTAAATAAATTAAGATTAAAATGACTATCAGCACTTGTAATAGCACTCATAAATGTCCCCTTTATCAGTGCTATAAAATCACTGATAAGGGGTACACCTTTATCAGTGGTTATTTTAGTGCTCATAAAGGATAGATTTATTAGCGCTTTTATCCATCACTAATAAAGCCACACCCCTTTATCAGTGCTTTCAGTTTAGTGCTGATAAAGGGAAGTGCTTCCCTAGAACTTTTTTGTGGTAGTGAATAGTGATTCATCTAATTGGAAAATTATGTCAATATAAAAAATTTTAAAGTCTAATTCGTAAAATGATTTCGTTTCTTATAGATATGTGACCTGACTTTTCCTGTGTAGGTTAATCATGGTGTAATATACTTATGAGATGAACTAGAGTGGATGCATTTATGAAAGTATTGATATGACACGCTTCTATAAGATTAACCAACTAAGGGTGTGATGAGACATTAAAAATCAACTACTATTGGGTTTTACTTGAATGGACATAGGTTGGAATGACGAGACCCTAAAAGGCCAATTTTGTCTTTATATTTATTATCTCTAAACACCAAAAGGATATGCTTGTGATTAATATGGGATGGTTATATAGAGTGTAATAATCCACTTATATAGGCAATTAATAAATTTATGGTGGCATATTATTGAACATATCTTATAAAACTGATGAAATAGCTTTTTTGATAATATTTATGAGTGGATTTAGTTAATTAAAATGCCAATCACAAACTAAAGGGTGTTTTCATTTATTTCATGGAATTGATATTTAATTTAACTAAGACCTATTTTGAGAAGATATGGATAAATAAATTATGATTAAAAAAGAAATTATGTGAAGATTTTACAAATTATTGATATATCTAGCTAAATAAACTTTTTAGGGAAATTTTCCATGATAATTGTTTCATTATATTACTTAAAAATGATCTATATTAAATGTTTTAATTAATGTTTGTTAAATAAATTAATTAATATGAAACTATTTAGAGGTGTCTATACAATGGACCCTCATGTAGGGGTTTATTTTAATAGTTTACTGGAAAAAGTATCCTTGAATGGGAACATGGACATTACCAAAAGGTTTTACTGGAATTCTTATGTATTATTTTATATAAAAGATAACTGATAAATTCAAAAGACCTCATAGGAGTGAATTATATTAAAGGATATATCCTTCAGTAAGGAGTGGTAAGCCCAGTTGAGGTAGCACCCATGGAAAAATAAAATAGGTATACTTTTGAAACCAGTTTCTAGGTATAGTATGTGCTATTTGTTAGATCATTAGAGTCTGGTTGGAGTCTTAGATAATGAAATGGAACCCCAATGAGTAGGGTGGTCATATGGTAAGTTATACTATGAGAGGGTATTACCATATACAAATACCTAGTTATTATTATCTTTCTATCATTTCCGTGTTTATACTATAAACATGGAGGGAGTAGTTCCCTAGGGGGATTCGTGAAAATGATTAGGGCCTAGTAGGGTGATGTTTGATAGGTGATGTAATTATGGTTATGAAAACTAGATTGGCCCATGTTTGTGAATTTTCTTTTAATCACTCTTCCAGTTTACCTCTTTTGGGAGAATTTATAATAATTTTACAATTATATGATAGATTCCTTTAAATGGTACATGGTTCTTATGTGAGATACATCATGTCTTGGAGGAAGACCTAAAAACCCATATCATTGATTTGAACCTTAGTAGGTCAAAAATATTTTTTTATTAAGGGAAAAATGTTAAAGAGATTTGGATTGAGGTTTATTGATTCCATTTATGTGGTGAGATGGTTTTATTTTAGCCTAATGATTGATTCATGATAGGTTATTATGTTTTTATATTAATCTATGATTGTGCCCTTTTTTCTGAATGAGAACCTTGAGTGTTTTGGTATTAAAAATTTCTTAGATGGGAAGGACTACTTGGGTGCCTAGCCCAGTTAATCTATGGTCACATGGTTGATACAAATTTTTTTGGAATTGATATTGTCTAGTTGGTGATTGTGAAATAAATCATGGCACCAGTGTGTTCCCGATAATAAATAACAATTTAAATAGTTTATCCAACGTAATGAGCATGATGTTTCGTGTAGCACGATCATCCTTTGCCTAATTATTATGGGAATGGAGACCCAATGCATTATATAAAATTAAAGGATGTTCCATTTTGAGGATATGTAATTTGAAAATGAACTAGGTACTATGAGATAGTTGACCTGTGATTAGACCTGTACATTCATGGTAAAGAGAAATGGTGTACTCGCTTTTTTAAGGAAAATATTGTCTATTTGATTAGATATTGGTTTAGGATGATAGATACATTCATATCTCATAAATAATAGTGTAGTCTATGTCTTGGGACCATAATTCCCAATAAATTGAGATTGTATTGAGTATAATGAGAAATGTTCAAATATACACTAATCTAAAGAATTTGTCTCATGGGTTTCATGGATGGAATCCTTGGGGAGACATGATCGATGAATGATTTAAGGAATGATAGAATGTTGGTAGTGATCATTTTTTTAGGGTGGTGAACCATGTTTTGAGATAAATATTTAATAGTTTTATGAGAACAATTGAATGAAATCCAGAATGGGTGTTGGTGAAGTTTATGTTATATCAGAAGAATGAGTCTATCCATACCCATGCAAACTTTTATATTGAAGGAGCGATAGAGCATGTGATATGGTAAATAGAAAATTTTCATTTCATTATAATGAATAATCAAAATATTATATGGTGGGATGAAAGATGTCGGTCAATGATTAGAGGAACCATGTGAGAGAGGTTGTGGATATTGGGGACAATATTTATATAGACAGTAGAAATTTATGAAATTGGATAAATGAAACTATGTGAATTTTGATTTATATTTGAAGTAAAATCATGGAACTAAGGGATTCCATATAACTTATTATTATTTTTTATTCTAGACTATGGTAACGGAACTAGATTTTATTTAGGTATGTACTACCCTAAGTGACACTTGGATTACAAAGTAGGAATACCTTAGATTGACTCATGGACACCGGTCAATTATCTGAGTCAACCTTTAGGAAATATACTACATTTGGTCACATTCTATTTTCTTGATATAGGAACATATAAACATTGTATTGATGTTTCTCTTTTAATCTCCATATTATGAAATACATTGGCAGAAATACATATAATCTAGTAGTTCAATCCCAATGTTTCCCTGGATGTGTAGTCGGTCTTAGTTGATATGGTTAGTGATGAACCCTAACATCCACATCGTTGGATGATATTGGTGCAATGTAAAGGTTGGTCGCAGAATATTAAGCGAAAGGAAAAACAACTATACTAATATAGGGAAATTAGAATTTGACCATGTCAATTAAATTGAGGACTGGAGGTAGAGTCCTCATATATTATTTGATATATCTTCTTGATAATTGTAATGAGGGAATCATTATAATTCTATGGATTATATTAAATAGTCAATTTCTTATAGTGGGAGTACCATGACTCAGAATTTGTCATTCAACACTATATCCTTTTATTTAGAGAGCCATAGGATAGTGGATATAGGAGATGATGACATGATCACGTCTCGAGATCTGTGAGCTCACATAACCTCCATCTTAACATTTTAGTTTCAAAAAAGAGTGTTGGATTGTGATTCAATATCACACGTACCAAATTCCTTAATGTGACTCTTGGAGGAGCGATAGATTTTCTAAAATTACACGACACCTTTTGAGTGGAAATCCATGACCTATTTATGTTGGGTGATTGCTTCACTGTTCACTATGAAATATAAGGGAAGGTATTTTCTAAGGTTGAATGGTTGTAACATCCAATGATTTGAAAAAGTGTGAAAATTATAATTGAATTCGAATTCTTGATTGGTGGAATGAAAGATATTCAATTTGATCATAGAAATGAGATTCTGAGCATTATAACATCTAAAAGTGTTTTTTGGATGATATTTAAGGCTCGAGAGCTGTCTTGGGTGTTAAAATGTGTTTTTGGAGTTTCATGACTCAAATTATTTGACTCATGAGAATTTTATAGGGGACCGTATTTTGTTCATTGTTAATGTTTACAATGTGGCTCAAATTGTAATTCATTTTTATATAGAATTGTTGTTTGTTGAAACTATGAGACCTTCTAGGGGAAACTATGAAACATATGGAAAGTCAAAAGGTTACCCACATAACCAGTGAATAGTTTCTCTAACTATGTTCAACAAACATATAAGTGGGTGTCCCTTTAGAAAATGGAACCCCACAGTTGGGTAACGATTATCCAAAACATATAGCCAAAACATGGGGCTCATTAAAGGGATGAAAATTACCATATTTCAGTTCCTTGAATTAGTATCCACTTAACCGGTTCTTCAAGATGGAGGTCCATTAGGCCTTATGTGTGCCTCCACGTATACTAATGGCTACTAACTTGCATTGTGGTGTTATTAGGCGATATTGGGCAGAATATGCCCTCTATTCATAATAATAACAATGATAATAAATGGTCATAAATAGAGAACTACATATTAAAAATAAAAACAAAATGGAATTAATAATTAGAAAGGACAATTAAAATAAAAAAGTATCCAAAAAATGCTTATAATATATTTTATTCACATGCCATATCAATCATAAAAACAATTAGGATCACCCAATGGACAATCACATAAGTGTGTACATAGAAACCCAAAATTGATTACAGATTGATGTAGAAGAACCCCATGTTCCATATTCAATTCATACCATTCACCTGCGCATACCTTCCATCTATTTTCTAGTACATGATCCTAATCCATTACATGATTTTAGGTCCATAAATTCTACATGTGTCCAAAGGGGATTCTGTAAGGCGTGTGTATCAACTCAGTACGCCACCACCATCATGTTCATTTCTTACAATAATATTTATACCAATGTATGCATATGTATTTAAATAAAAACTACACATACACATAACTTCACCAAATTTTCTAGTGATAAACATCCACAATTAAGTGTTTACCTGGTTCAGCCTACTCCAAAAAAGTAAAAATGTTACAATAGGAAGATAACCACAAAGAACCCTCAATGCCAACTCATAACTATTCACACAATACTTTGTTCCAACCAAAATCTCATATATATATATATATATATATATATCCCATAATGAGTTAACTGAAATCCTAATGGTATACTCACAATCATGTCCCATTTCCTTTAGACTTCTACTTTCCCAACAATCATCAGATCAACACCCTAACATCTAAAATCATGATTATTTTTTCCTTATATATATAATGGATCATTATTGGTATAACAAACCAACATTCCATGGTATGAAAATATCATTACTTATATAGATAATGTCATATCATTTGATTAGTATCCCAAGTCCTAAGGAACATTGAGATCCATCCTTCAATAATATTAGCATATGGGTATCAAAATCACAGTGAGCCTCATCCCCCAATAGACGTTCTCACTCACCATCAACTGTGGATTTCTATAGTGGGAAACTCCTCTATGAAATATAGAAAATAGAATCCCCAATGCTGCTAAATATATGAAGGCTACCACCCACATAGAGTGATCCACACAACCTCATTAATTCATAATCTATGTTCTCATGATACCAATGATGCCAACAACCAATCCCAGTGAGTAGTAATCTCCATCAATACCTAATCCACATAATATGGTGAAACTCATTGCCAAATGTGAACCATATCCCAAATGATTTTCATGGTCAAACATTCAACAATATATGATGTTGAAATCACCTCAATTACCATGCTCAACACCATCCCATGTCCCTTGATCCATGCCCTCATCTTGACCGACCTCATTGTTTCAATCTCGTGGATAAACATAACCCAATGTATTCTAGGCCATGATCAACACGTTCCCACAAAAAAAATAAGATCATAACACAATATTAATAACTAAAATAAAAAACCATCATAACCCTCCCAAATAACTAAATACCCAAACCTTTCCATCCATTACCATTCAGGTTTAATTTATTTCAATAGCTATTATAATTATCATCGTAGTATTCAAATAATTTAAAAAAATATAATAATAAAATCAATTAAATGGGTCTAACTAAAACCACTCACTCATGAGTATTCAAGTATGAATCTCATATCATGCATAAATTTAAAGAGAAATCTAGACACATCCAAACATATTCTTGTACAAATTCACTCATCAAATATCGACCCCTAATTTAAACCAAAATTGAAGGAAATGATGAATCTTAAAAAACCCCAAGAAATAGGGAAAATAAATTTTTTATTGATAGTACATTACAAAAAATAAGGATAAAATGACATAAAAATACATAGGATTAGTACCCTTACCAATTTCTATCCAACATAATTTATAATGCTCAAATTAGAGCTTAATCGTGGGAGATAGGCTATGCCTAGTGGGGGAAGAAGAGAAGAACCCACATCTAGAGGAGGAACACACATGAGAGAAGAAAAGAGGAAGAAATAAATAAGAAGGGAGGGATACAATACTAAATACACACTCATTATCGGTCCAAAAAGGATGGCTTCATTGTTTGTCTAATCATGCACCAATTGTGTGGTGCCACTGTCCAAATGGGTCACCCCCTGACACTGTTATGAAAAAGGATTCTCAAACCATGAAAAAAATATTCTCACCTGCTAAAATTTATTTCAGGGTCTTCATAAGGTTTTATTTCCACTGTGAATTGTTCTTTTCTACCCATGGTCTAGAACAAAAATGTTCAACACTATTTCCCTTCAAGGGCCATACAGTTTAAAAAAAATTTGTTCCTTTGTATACACCATTTAAGAATTTTTTTATGGAATGATGGTTTTGAAACTCATACAAACCACTAAGGTACTCACAATTCCTTGAATTCCATCTAAAACACCTTATAGTGTTAAAATTATAATAACTAACTTCCAAATCAGAGAATGAATGTTGTCCCAGTAACACAACTCCAAATTCAAATTTACATGGAAATCTTGAACCGCTCCAAAACTAGAACATTACAATCTACCGACCTTATAATATATAATTACCAAGGTATTTGGTCATATCCTTAGGTGGTAACAATCATAACTACATCATATATATCACCCTAGTCTACCATGTTAACCAATCATAGGCTAATTCCTCTAGTGGAACTCCCCACCAACTGAATTACCAATATGATCTCTCACTAACCATACCCAACCTTTGAAGTTTCCACCAAAAAACATTCAAAAATACATGTCACAAAATGAAATAAAATCACTATTGAACATAATAAAATTCTAAATTATTACTTGTTTCACATATGACACCCATATTTCATCATCACGGGTGATTCCCTATAGTTCCTTCATAGCATCTGATGCTCAAACAATTTCTGCATCATCCTCGATTCCGACAAGGTCTTTCGTCACAACCGATGATCTAAAAACACACATCATTTATATATATATATACTCACAAAACAATTATGATGATTATTTATCTTATAAAATCGTCCATCAAATCAAAATCCTATATATTTACCCATACCTAGTTAATTTAGCTAACATGAACTCTCCTCATGCATCAAAACCAGTCATATCTAAAAATAAAATGAAATCAAAGTCATTGTCATGAATCAACAATAAACATCATAAGAACCTTGGCCACCTATGGCCCTACCAACTGAAGAACATTTACATGATCAGATTTTTGACTACTCAAGGTCTGACTGACATATAGATCTGCACCTACTACCAATCACTAACCCCACAGATGGGTCTTTCCCTACCTAGCATGACCTCCAAGAAGAGTAGAATCTTGAATATCGGCTACTGGCACCAATCCTAGTACAACATCATATACCTATTTCTAACATGGTCACTAACACTGAGCTATATGAGATGTCTTCCTGTAGAATCTCTCCAAGTACCCCATTTGGCCACATGCCCGACACTCCATAGGAGGTCACTAACAATGGGAATGAACATGACCTAACTAACCATTCTAGATTCACACAATTGATGAAACACTCCTATGTGGTATGGCTAAATATTTATATTGAAAAACCTACTTGGACTCCTCATGGTATCAATTTTCGTTACTCGATGCACAACTTCTAGTCTCACATGGTGCCAACACCCGACTTCAATAAGTACAGTTTTCAAAGTTTTCCTCCACTATGTGCTCTTGATTCCCCACTGTTGAGAATGAGTTAAACTTGAATATATTTACATTCACCCTTATGTAAACCCTTAATCCATCCTTGTACTATCTAACACAAGATATTTCATTTCCTTCCATTTTAAGGCGCAAATCAGGAGAGGTATGTGAACGATCCAGTATAATCCATAATGGATGTTTCACCCTAAAACATGTGTATGAAATCATAGGATTGGTCCTCCATGAACATATTTTGGAATAGTTTCATGAAAAATATTCTCAAAATACTTTCATGGAATTACCTAAATCGATTGAGTCTTTACTTATATGTTCACCAGTTCTATTCTGTTCCTTTGAGCATATATATATCTGGCTTCATCCTCTGATACATGGGTGCATTTGGTATGCCAAATATCATCTGCATAGAACTGACCAAATTCACTACTTCCCATGGTCCACCATCACCCTAAAACAATTTTTCGTGATTAGACTATAACTTTTATTCCATTTATTCCATGAATGGATCACGTAACGAGCCGAACTATTATTAATAAAACCCTCCATGAGATTTCATTAAATATTTTATTATGTAATGTGGTTATTGAAAACACATTCAATTATTTGTTTTATTATATCCTATCATATTTTAAATTCAATTATGTGTCATAACTTTTGATAATGTAGACATTTAATAGTGATAATATGATTTGCGTAAATATAGGGTATTAACGATTCTATCTGAGATATCTAAAAGAAGTGATGACCTCAACTAGAAGGATCATACCCTATAAATCTCATTTATCACTGATTCCAAGGGAGATAGAATCATTGGGATTTTCCATTGACCAAGACCAACCCAACATCTAACATATTAAGTAGGATAGAAACTATTTATAGGAGAAGTTTAAGCACATCAAGATCACAACCAAAACCATTTATGTCGACCCACCCCAAAAATGTATCACTGTCACAAAACTTATACATTGGGTGTTTTTTGCTATCATAAAGGGATATGTAACAAGAACCTAGGAATATAAGTATGTATATTATTTTTATATAATAATTAATATATTTTCATCATACTATTTTTACTTTATAAATTATTTTTATTTTGATAAAATAAAAAACCAATTTTATTTTTGGGTTATATTTAAACTCAATTAAGGGATTTATTTTGATTAATAAATGGATTTTTTAATTAAATATATTTTTTAAAATATTTTTAATAAATAATTTTTATCAAATATAAATGATCTTGTAATTTTTATGACGTAAAATGTAATTTCTATAAAGGTTGAAAAATAGTTATTGACAAAACAACCCTTAAATTTCTCCATAAATGTTGATTAATTTATTAATAGTGTAAATTAATATATTTATAAAATTATTTATATCAATTTAATAACATTTTTTGAATCATAACATCAAAAATTTCCAATGGTGTATTTTTCAAAACATTCTATGACCGTAAAAAATTTTATGTAAAAATTAAATATGGTATAAATATTCATTGTGTACAATGACATTATAATGCCCCAAAAATGATGTACTAAATACAATAATTTTTTTCCAAGAGGAACATATAAATTTTCCTTTTAAAATAATGTGATATTTTTTATTTTATTACATTTTTAAATCATTTATGAATCCTCCAAAACCATTAATATATATTAATGTTATAAAATCATTTCATTAAGAGTATGACTCATATACACATCAGAAAAGGTATTATTTTATTATATTCAACCATTTTTATTTTAAAATAATTAATAAAATCCACTTTGGAAGAAACCAGCATAAAAAATATTTATAAGGTTTGTGGTTATAGTTATTTTATTATATAGAGTCCAAAACCTATGATTGAGAAATAATAAATAATTACACACTCATTTCCTAAATAAAAAAACCCTGTTCTCATTTATCATGACTAAAAATAATTGGAGCACTTACATACCCTTCCCTACCATATATAGAGTCATCCTATGGTTCCCCCAAGGTGTCAAGAGGCTCCTCCCATGCATCTGGAATCACACTCTCAATGTAAGGGATCATTTCCTTATCAACATTATTCACGATTCTTCAGTATTTTATGAAAAATATTTCCAATTTAGAATGTTGGGATATGTTTTCTAGGAGCCAATTACGGTCCATTTTTTTCAAATGATGACATACCCATTTCACTCTCATGAACCTTTTGGATGAATCCTTTTTTGATGTCGTTATGTGGCCAAAATTTCACCATTATTATCCATACAAAAACAACTATGAAGTGAATACCATACCCCTTTCTTTTCAAGTTTGTTCATCATTATGAAATTATACTTATTGATTGGGGATCAACATGTAAATATTCCAATCTTCATGATCTTTGAATAAAATATGATGATAAATTAATCTATGTTGTATTATCTTTGTGAAACACTTAATCCTGAGAATGAAGTGAATTTGACGGGTGCACCCGCAATTATATATCACTCTAATGCATTGGGTATTGTTTTACTCTCATGAGATGTCATGAAAGGGATTTGGAAGTAAACATAATCCATGACACGAATATTTTTGTCATGATTTCATGGAATTTATCCATGAACTATGCTTATAATACAGTGTTTTATATTGTTTCCACATTTCCCATGGTTCCTTTATTATTATCATTTTATATCATATCACATTTTCTATGTTTATGATTCTCACAAATTTTATTCCCCATTAATATGGCTATTACATAACATTAATAAATATATTCATGTTAGTCCATGTTTATTCCATTAATAGGATTTACTGCTCACCCCATTACAACTCATCCTAATGTGGAACTTTCCACAACTCCCTAAGCCCGCCTCAAAAAGGCTAGGGGTTGGTGACGAGCACCAAGTAGGAATATCATTAACATGGGTGCAATTTCTGATGTACTTGATCACACACACACATCTCAAATCCCACAAATGATGAAAAGTAAAAACTATTAATTGAAAAAAAATCATGCATATAACTAAACACAACCAACAGAGTACAACAAAATGAAATGTGTGGAATGTAAACTGGGCCAGAATACAAGCCCACCAATGGAAAGAGCCCGCAACTATGAAGTCAAACCGGTAAGTAAGAATATGATGATGGGAATAATGCTCATTATCATAGGAACACCTATTCTAGTAAGGAACTCAAAAACATCAATATGGTCATGGTCTACCCTGGACTCCGTCAAAATACCACTCATCTGCACAAGACACGACATATGTGAGATAACCCTGTGCAAGGGTGAGTATAACAATACTCATTAGGGGAACCCACAAACCACAAAGCAATAATCAAATTAAAGGTAGATTCATCTGTACAAAGTATATGTCAACTAATCATATAGCAATAGAAACACATCCATATATACAAAAAACCTAGACCCGTAATTTAGAGGTAAGTCACAACTAATGAATACCCAAACTAGGGATTTAGCTCAAAGATTCCACAAAGAAACCATCTGGAAGAAATCACTCTACGAGTCTGATAGCTCTGACGACGTCTGTCAGAGAAGTACTGTTCATTGGGAAAATCCATTATAGTGATAGATACACTAACAGATATGAAGAGAGAACAACTACACTCTTTAAAGGAGAACACACTCCTGATTGGAGAAGGATCGCAATACACAGATGATGAACACTTCCAGGGACTTACAGGATACAATTATTCATATGAATTCATCTGCTCTGTTGAGGATTGGGGTGTTGTAGGATTTGTCACATATATACCTGAATCCACCTAGGTTCATGAATGGATATAAGATCTCGATCTAGGCCTCTTGTACATACTGAAGGGATCATTCTCATATGGATGGAAATTATACATGGCCTTAAGAGGAATGAGAAAAGGGGAACTAACCCAAATGAGACCTATCCATGGAACGGTGGACAAGATGCTCAGGCCATGTTATGAGAATTACAGTTCTTATAGATGGGTCACACGCCATTTCCTCTGACCCAAGTATTGCCCAAGTAAAATGTCCCATATTGTAAGGCATATGTTATAGAAGAAGTTATACATGGCATGTAAGATAACAACAAACCATGTTCCATTATCTGGGGAAGACATTCTGTACACGGGCCATGTGCATGTACACAAATTTAACCCATGTGTCACAAACCATGTATCGGTATACGGGGTAGTCTGCGTATCCAGTCACGTCTGACCGTGTTGTGGAGTACATGCCCTATACTCCACCCTGTGTCCGTGTATCTTCCAATATACACACTGAGTCATCGTAAGGACCCACACACAGTGTGACAATGGTAACATGTTGTGTCTACACTTCCTGTCACCCAGAACTCTAGTCTCCATTGGGTGGGACCCACACTCCATGTACTCGTAGGAGGACACTGTGTTCTTCAACATGTATAGCTTGGAATCCCAAGACACCACCATGCCAGTCCCACATGGAATATTCATCAATGAACACATTGTGTTGTCTGGAATTTTCTAGAATGCAATGTTCTTGATTTGGCCCTTTGGGTGATGATCCAAGCAGTGATCTTGCCATCTGACCACCATGAAACTAAAGGGTTGAGTTTTCCCGAACACCCAAAAGCAACTTCCATTGGTTTCAGACCTCCAATCATCCCTGAAACATGTATCGATCCACCAGCACGAAGAGCGATTGAAGAATGATCTCCACCAATCCTATATGATTCATCATTCACCATCACCATCGTAACTCCACTAGGTCATCACAATGTTGGATCTCCAACTCGGGATGATGAATGCGAAGAATATGGGGTGGAGGAGGTAGAAAATAACCAAAAAAGGAATGATACAATTCCACCATAATTTTTCAATGCATTTATTCCCTCCCATTAGTATGTTTAACAGAGAATCAAAATGATATACAACAATTATCATTAAAAACAATTTGTGAATCAAAACCCCAAAATAAAAAGATATTAACACCCTCCCACAAGAACTAATGATTTGTGGATCAAACTATTTGTACTATGATCCATGTTTGTCATTTAGTCGAAGAAGAGTGTAATAAAAAATAAAAAAACTACAGCCATGATTCAGTTGGAGAATGATCACCACGTCACATTCATTGGTGAGGTTCTGTCAAATCCAAGGTGCATCGATCGATTGCTCTGACATCGTCCGCCAATGGGTTCTCCTCCTCTTCTCCAATGACAGTTTTCAATTTGCAGGGTTATACAACTAACCCGGAATTGTTTTTGTAATATGGTATTTATAAAGGATGAATAATGTCGTTGTGTTAAAAAGGAAATCAAAATAAAACAAATTATTTATTTTATTTTATTTCCTTTAAAATGTCTACATATTATCTTTCACATCTAAAACACATCGGTCGATGTTAGAGCCCAGTTAAGGTAATGTCACCACTTTGAATGAAACGATGCCCTTGTATTTATTATCTTCGAACCCTATTATAAATTATTACTTTTTTTCCGGATAACTCTTCATGGGTACTTTTTATAGTTTAATTTATTTAAAAGAATTATTTTTTGTCACTATGGGCCTTAGAATCGCACATCATTGCAAATCCTGGTATCATAATAATTTTATATAATATTTTAAAATAATACATAAACAATCTGAGACATTACATTCTCCCAAAATTTGGGATTTATGCCTGAAAGGCCAAAGCAAAGGGGGGATACTGAAAAAGATGATGGTACTCTGCACGAATTTGAGCCCTCTACTCCCACGTGCTTTCTGGAAGATTTTCATTGTTCTACTAGACATGAAATAGGGGAATCCATCCCCCATGATGGATCCTCTCATACTTATACAAAATCTCCATTGGGTAATATGTGAAGGTCCTTTAATCCTCGATGTCCAGCTTGCCCCAATTGATGACTTGCGATGGGTCATGAACATACCTCCTCAGTCACGACATGTGGAATGCATCATGCACTCTGTGCATCTGTGGTGGTAGAAAAGGTTGGTACACCACCTCTCCAACTCTATAAAGTATCTAAAAAGGGCCGAGGAACCTCATAGAAAGCTTTCTTCCGCATCCAATGCTCTACAACATTCATTGAGGTGAGACCCTAAGGAAGACACAATCCCCCACCTCAAACACCATAGGTTTCCATCATCTATTAGTGTACATCTTCTACCAGCTATGTGAAGTATTCATATTCTTCTTGATGAAATGAACCTTCTCAGTAGTAGCTTGCACCAAATCTAGACCCAGGATTGCTGACTCAACCGGGTTGTTCTAGCAGAGTGGTGACTAGCAGTGTCACTCGTATAAGGCCTCGAACGGTGCCATGCCAATGGTGGAATAGTAGCTTTTATTGTATGCAAACTAAACCAGAAGTTGGTGGTCCTCTGGAATATGATCAAAGTCTAAGATATATGCCAAAAATATATCCTACACAACCTAAATGGTCCTCTCCGTCTGACCATCGGTCTGGGGATGGAATGTCGTGCTCTAACGTAGCTTAGACCCAAATCCTCCTGCAATCCCTTCCACAACCAGGATGTAAAGTGAACAAATCGATCAGAGAATATATTTAAAGGGACACCATGATTACAAACTCTCTTCTACATGTATAGGAAACCAAAGCTCTCTACGCAACATTGCTCCCTGATAGATAGGATGTGGGCCAACATGGTGAGTATGTCAAAAATCAACCAGATGGAATCATGTCCCTTTGAAGTTCATGGAATACATGTCATGTTGCATCAATATTCCATCCCACAACCATTCTGGAAATTACATGGGTTGAGCTAACCCTTCATGATCCATGTGCTCAACCTTCACCTGGTGGCACGTACAACATCGAGAAACAAACTCTGCTACTACCGTCTTCATACCCATCCACCAGAATTGACGCTAAAGATCTTGGTTCATTTTTTTACTCAAGGATATATAGATAACGGGGATGTATGAATCTTCCTCAGGACCTCCTCTCTCAAGACCACATGTATGACTATGTGCCCTTTAAAAAGGACTACATGTTCCCCACCATGAGAATATCTGTCAAGAGCATGTCATATATATAACTGAACACGTAATGTCTCACAGTCAATATCCCTTAGATGTGCCTCCTTACCCAGCCATAAGAATGGAGGGCTGATAACCATCAATTGAAGATAATATACACCATCTCCATCCACTAAGGATAACTATAGCGAGCTTAGACGATCTGACACCTCATTCAGCAGCAGCAATCTAAATCTCCTTCGGAGAGAATCTACCACAACGTTCCCCTTCCTAGGAGTATAGATGATCTCAATTTCATAGTTTTGAAAGAACTTTATCCATATCCTCTTCCTCATATTCATATCCTTATATGAGAATATGAACATGAGTCTCTTACAGTCAGAGTAGATGATAAATTGTTCTCTAATCAGGAAGTGTCTCCACATATTTAATGTGAAGACTACCACATTCAATTCAAGATCATGGGTCACATAGTTTTACTCATATAGACGTAGATAGTGAAAAGCATAAGAAATCACCACCTGTCCCTGCAATAGGACACAACCAATCTCGATCCTAGATTTTTCACAGAAAATTACGTACTCAATGCCCTATTCTAGAAGTCTCAATATCGGTGCACTCGTCAAACTATACCTGAACTACTAGAAATCAGTTTGGAAATTATCTTTAAATTCAAAAGGCTTCCCATTCTGGATCAAGGCTATCATTGGTGCTAATATATGGGATAAATAAGGGATAAATCTTCTGAAGTGCCAGTTCGGGATAAATCACCGTGTACTTGTAGTTACTGAAGCGGCATCTGAAATCTTTATTCAGTATATCGTCATCCAGTACTGATAACTAGTGGTTACATGATCGATGGTCAACCTTTAGGGACCATTTCTCCACTCCCATCTAATTTAAGTGGTCTTCGATCCCCAGTAGTGGATACATGTTCTTAACTGTTACCTGATTTATCCACTAGTAGTCCACACACCACCTCAAGATCCCATCTTCCATCTTGGAAAACAAAACTGAGGCCACCCTTGGTGAAAAACTGGATCATACGAGGCCCTTACTCTTCAAATACACAAACAACACACTCATATCATGAAGCTCTACTAGATCCATATGATATACTACTGTGGAAATCAGTGCCATCCCAGGGTGTAAGTCAATGAAGAAGACGATCTCGCAGTGGGTTGGTAATCCTAGAACATATTCCGAAAAGAGGTCCTCATACTCCACCACTACTGCTCAGAAATGGATGCTCACAATATCTTCTACTCCAAGGGTAAGGCTAGCCAATTCATGAGTGTTCTATATTAACCTCCTATGCATGAGCCCATTCTGTGCTTCCTGGGTTTTCTTTTCACCAACAAAGGAAAACCTCGTCCCATCACTGTTGAAACACCACAAACATCTCATAAACTAGTCAATTAGGTCATGGACCGAAGATAACCAATCCATACAGAGATTGAAGTTTTAAGTCCTCGACGTTGCCACCAAGAGGTTCTAGCGGAAAGTCTATCATACAAGGGAAATATCACCCTATCTTCAATGATGAGTGATCATCGAGTCTTCTACCGTTGGTATCTCCAAGAATAAGGGTCAAGTCAATGACTCCATCAGAATATCAAGGATTCTCACAAGACATGTAGTGGGGAAAGAATGACTGGAACCTGTGTCTATGATTATAAAATATATGGTAGAAGAGGCACATATCATAGCTCCGATCATTCATAGAGTCCCTCGGTCATATGCCTCAACTATATGCAGCTGTCACCACCACTATCTCCCAGCTCGCTGAGCTTGGTGTAGACCCCCTAGGGGTGGTGGTGGAAGTATACAAAAGTTTCTAAGACCACCTATAGATCTCCCTGCCCCTCTTCCACATACGCCTCCTAGTGGGTCTACCGGCTTCACTCTCTTCCTCTACTTCGGTGGTCCATCCACCACCTCCTTTTCAGTAGCTTAAAAGTTTGGATAGACTCTAGCGAGATGTATCTAACATTACACGAGTATCATAACCTCTACCTAGGCTGACTGGATCCATCCTAAGATCCCTAGACTATTGATCCCTTGTACCGGGTCGTCCTATGACATCTCCCATGTTCTAATCACTATGCCCGACGTCAGATCCCTTCTGCTAAGGTCTGCGCACCTATATGCCTACTACAGACCATCACTGGTTGTCTCTGCTCTTCCAAGAAGCTATCTGTCACCAAATCCCACTCAATCACTCTAGTATAAGTCGAAATGCATAGATAAACGACACTAGCTCAGATGTCCCATCGTCTACCTCATTCGATAGTCGAATCTCTTAAGTATTGATCCTTGACCATATCAATCGAGTACCAGGAGAGGTTGGTGACCTTGATGAATTTTCAACCACTATCAAACTGTAAAACATAACATGAAGAAGCTCGTGGATATGACATTTTATCAGCGTAACTAGAGGGAACACCTCCCTAATGATTCACTCGAACTCCGTAAATGAAAGAGTCTCCTATTCGTGATTCTGAGTGGTAAAACTCCACAATCGCACCACTGAACCTTGAAGAAGGCCCACTCCAAGGATCACTATATGTTTTTTGGTGTCATCAATAGATGTAAGAATATGGGTATCACCCCAAGCCAGTCCTCAGCTGCCTGAGGGTCGGGATCACATCATAACCTGAGGGGTCTCTGTCTCTAGAACTCATGGATTGCACTCATCCTACACTCCTCACCTACATGTACAGAATGTACTACGTGCTACTAAACTAGTGGTTGTATAGGAGGTTCACAACCTTGAGGTAATACTTGGGGAACTGGTCCCTATATCGATGCCTCATCAATGAGTGGGTTATCCTCATGATAGAGATACTAAATCCTTGTGGGTATGCATTGCAGAGGCATCATGTAAAGGAACATGACGTACCATAGTCAATGAGTATATCTGGAAAGCTGACACAATGAACATGGAAAACACCACCTATTCATATATGATACATGTAGAATAATTTTATTACCCCGCAACTAGTTTTTTCATGTACCGAGTCAAAAAGAAGGTTATTAGAGTCCTGGTATATGGATACATTGACAGCCCACACCAACACGTGAGACCCTGGCCTGAAAGAGGAACATGGAACACTTAACACTATTTCCCAAAACCAATATCATATACTATTAGTCCTAAGGTTGAACTGACCACCTATGATACAACGCTGTCACAACCCATCCCAATGGGGCCCGCATCTTGAATCTGAAAACCTCCTCCAAAACTCTAGGGGATATTGACTAGCAGCGAGTAGGAATATCACTAACATGGGAGGCATTTCCTAGGTACTTGTACACACAAAAACCAAATCCCACAAATGCCGAAAATTAAAAACCACTAAGTGAAAACGATCATTCAATCAACTAAACCCAGCCCACAAAGTACAAAAGAATATAATGTGTTGAATGTTAATAGGGCCAGAATACATGACCACCCAAAGAAAGAGTCTGCAACTACAAAGTATAACATGTAAAAAGAAGGAGGTACTAGGACTGCTACTCATAGCCATAGGAACAAATTGTCTTGACTGGAACTCATAAATCTTAGTCTGGTCCTGCTCCCCCTGGACTCCCACAAAAGGCCACTCATCTGCAGAAGACATAGTAAATGCAGGAAAAGAATGTATATGGTTGAGTATAACAATACTCAGTAGGTGACCCCAAAAACCACAAAGAAATACACAAGGTAATGGTACAATTATCTCTACCTAGTATATGTATACTGAATATATATCAAGAAAAACACATACAGATATAATTGAATCCCATACCCATAGTCTAGAGGTATGTAACAACAACCACATACACATGATAGGAACTCAGGTCAAATATTCAAAAAAGAAACTGTCCGAGAGACTCACTCCATGAGTTTGATATCTCTGATGACATCCGTTTGATAAGTAATATTCATCAGAGAAACCCATGAGAGTGATATATGCACTAATAGATCTAAATAGAGATAAACTACACTCATTCCAAGAGAAAACACTCCTAATTAAGGAATGATCATGATACACAGACGAGGATCACTATCAGGGCCTTGGAATATACCAAGACTCATCCAGATTCACCTGTTAATTAGAGGATTCAAGTATTATAGGATTGGTCATGTAGATAACTAACTCTACCAAGGGTCAAGAATGGATAGAGGATCTCGTTTCGAGCCTCTAAGAGGGATACCTGACTATATCTTCGGAATTCATGCTGAAGGGATCATACATATATGGATGGAAAAGATACATGACATTTTTGGGAACAAGAAATGGGGAATTAACCCAAATGAAACATTTCCAAGGAATGGTGGACAACAATCTCAAGCCTTGTACTGAGATGTACATAGTGTGTAAATGTTCAACATGCCATGTCCTCTGACCTCAGGTACAACAAATTTATAATGACCAGTGTGGAAAGGTTTTTCATTTATAAGAAGTTATACAAAGCAGGTAAAATAACAACACATTGTGTTCCACTTCCCAGAAAATACTCTATGTACACTGTCCAACAACCTATACATAGCTTTAGCCCATGTGTCCCCGACCGTGTATCGGTGCAAGGGGTAGTCTTTGTATCCAGCCGCGTTTGGCCATGTGGTGGAGTTCATGACATGTACCCCACCCCATGTCTATGTATCTTTTGAGATACATGCCGAGTACGCATAAAGACACAAACACTATGTGAAGATGGTCACACCACGTTTCGACGCTTAATATTTCATGGAACTCCAGCCACCACTAGGTGGGGCCCACATGCTAAGTATTTTAGTAGCACGTCGTGTTCTTAACTATGTGCAGTGCATCAACCCAATCATCCACCATGACGGTCCCACTCTACATGTTCATCTAAGAACATGTTGTTTTCTTTAGAATTTTCCAGAATGCATTGTTCTTCATCTGACTTTTTGGGTGATGATCCAAACATCGATCTGGCCATCCGATCACCACGAAATAGAAGGGTTGAGTTCACCCTAACACCATGAAGCCACTTACATTGGTTTTGGACCTCCGATCGGCCCCGAAACCATGTATCGATCCACATTCATGAAGAATGATCGAAGAACGATCTCCCTTGATCTAAGACAATTCGTCACCTTCCAACACCATCAAGCTCCTCTAGGTCGTCGCAATGTCAGATCTCCAATTTGGGATCATTGTGTTGTAAAACAAGTACGAGATGATCCATTGTTCATTACCCAATGAAGAACATGAAGAAAATGAGGTGGGGGAGGAAGAAAATAATCAGAAAATGAGGAACACACCTCCACCGTCATTCGTCATGGTGTTGATTAATTCTCGTTAGTAGGTTTAATGGTAAATAAGAATGGTATGCCAATAATTATCATTGAAACAAATTCCCAAATAAAAACATCAAAAGAAATAGAAACTAACACCCTCTCACAATAACACATGATCCATGAATCAACTTGTTCATGGGTTGATCTGTGCTCATTGTTTAGTCGATGAGCAAGGAATGAAAAAATTGAAAATAAAACACATACCTTGATGTGGTTGGAGAATTATCTTTGAGTCACGTTCGTTGGCAAGTTTATATTGAATTTTTGGTGCATCGATTGTTTTCTCCGACGTCTTCTGCCAATGGGTTCTCCTCCATAACTTCAATGTCAGTCATCAATTTGCTAGGTTATGTAAAAAACCATTATAATTAACCATATGTAGGTATTTAAAGAGGAGGAATTAGGGTACTGCATTATAATGGAAATAAAAATAAAATAAATTATTTATTTATTTTATTTCCTTGAAAACATCTTAAATTTAAATTTTGCATCTGACCTGCACTAGTCGATGTTAGGACCCACATAAGTAAAGATTTTTCTATAAACGCAACAGTGCCCTTGGATTTATGATCCAAGAAACCATTTAAAAAGTATTCCACTTTTTAGAAAAACTGCTCACGTGTGAAATTTAGATTTTAATTTATTTTAAATATTTATTATGGGAATTCACGACCTTGAAATCGCACGTCGTCGCAAAACCTGTCCACATAATAATTTCATAAAATATTTAAATATAATATATAGAACATCTGTGACATTACACAGCCCTTTCTTATGTTTGTCCTTAGGTTATCCCATATAGGTTTAACTACGAGCATGGTAAGGATGTTTCCAATAAAGATGATGTATTTCAAATTTTATGTTGTCATGTACTATTCCTAATTCACAAATATAGTAGACATATTGATCTTCTAGTTTTCATTATGTTTAATCTTATGTAACAAATCATAAATTAATATATAATAAAGTATAAGGTTTTTACAATTAGAATCAATGTAAAATTTTAGTTATTTTTTTGATTAGGATTAGAAGACTCTAGATAATCATTATGAATAATACCATGTATAATAAAACATCCCTAAATTCTGGTAATGTATAGATTAAGTGGTTTATCCAGAAAATACATCCCTGTCTGGATACTACAAGTGGATGTGCCTCTGGTATCATTTTAGATAAGGGTTAAACTGGAAAACACCAAATTAATCTGGACTCAACCATGAAATGGTTCAAAAAACGAGCCTTGATGTACACCTGGTTTGAAACTCATAGGGGGAATGCTTTGTTAAATACATAATCTTATTATGAACTATTCTTAAGGGGGAAAATGTAATTAATAGTCTACATTAGTTAATAGTTCATAGATAAGAAATATTAAAGCATAGAAATCAATATGTTATGGAAATACATGTAATTTATAACTTATCAATTTAATTTCATTAGATTAAAATTTATGTGTTTAATAGTTTAAAAACATATTCCAAATGTTTTCATTTATTCAGAAAATGGATGAAAATTAGAGGAATTGGGTAAAAACCAATGTGAAAGGAAATGTTAAGAATTCCCCAATGACATGCCCAACTTGATGTGAGTGAGATTCACGAATATTATGATAGTACTCTCTTAGCTGATTCATGTTATAAATAAAAATATGGATCATGAAGAGTTTATGAATCCCCCTAATAAAGAACAAGTTTCAATTGAGTCCTTTATGTGACAAAGGCCTTCAACTATCAATTGAAAATATAATCCCTTAATCACAAAACAATGGAACAACCCCAGGAAAATATTTTCTTTATCCTTCAATGTTTCGATCAAGAGAATGTCCTACTGGATGTTTATCATATAGAGGGAGAACATGATTGGTGGTATAAATTGCTAAATTATAAAAATCCCGATGAAGATACTATGTGATGGTGTTGAAGGATTTATAGAAAATGTTTTTGATAAATATTTTCCTCACACTCAGTGACTTAAAATGAAATGGATTTCCTAGGCCTCAAGCTACAACATGAAAAATATTTTTATGATTCTGAGTCATACATTGCAAGACTTTCACAATATTACTATGAAATTTTTGTTAACCCCAAGGTAATGTTTGGATACCTCTTTGGTGGGCTGAATCCTAGTCTACAAAAATCCGAGGTGATATGAGACTTTGCCAGCTATGAGGAAATTGTGTGATTTTTCCACAATGTCCTACTGTAGATTAGATAATCATAGGGGTATCTTGAGGATAAGAAGGGGAATGTGATGTTTAATTGTGGTGGTCCTATGGAGATATATAATGGTGCCAATAAATTCTATCATCCCACTTTTCAAAAGTGTGGAAAACGGAATTATTATAATTACCTAATGGTAATGACAAAATAATTTAGGTGAGTAATGGAATGGCACAAAACAAGTGATTCCAACAGGATAATCCCTAGAATGTAATGGATGAAATAAATGATCGATTAAAACCTTGATGTATTTTTAATTGTTTCAACTACAAGTAGCTGATACACTTTTCCAACTAATGCACTAATCCGAGGGTTATTAGAGATGACCAACAACCTCCATGGTAGAAAGGGTGAGATTTTTCCATGACAACTGCTACAGTGGATCCGGATAATGAAGTGGTGAAAGGTATGATAGTTTTTATTCAATAATAGAAGCTGAAATTCTTGATTTTGGTTTTAATAATTCCTTTATATCACAAAATTTTAGTAGAACTATTCAATCACCACCACAATGAATGGAATTAGAGTTGTTGTTCAAAATGAAAAATGTGGAAATTATTTCATCCTATGTTTATAACTCCTTCCTAGTAAAAATATGATTGCTAAACCTCCTAGAAAACCTTTTCGTACTTCATTTGGTGGAATTTGATGAAATTATAGGTATAGATCATCATTACCTATATATATCCAATATAAATATCTGTGATAATTATATCAATCTTTGTATCATGTAGCGTCCTCTTATTCTAAAAAATTTTAAGGAGATGGATGAATCTTATTAAACACCAACATATCAAGTATGTATATTTATTTACTAGGAGAAAAATTATATATCTCAAATAATTGAGTCAAGGGATAGGATTATCCTTGAATACAAGACTATCCTAAGGGAATACAATAAAGTGTTTCCCAAAGAATTGTCTGGTATTCCTCTTAGCTGAGAGGTTGAATTTTCTATAGAGATTATACCTAGTGTATTACCATTGTCAAAGACCCAATATAGTATGGATTTGGTGAAACTTGAGTAGTTGAATAATCAATTGTAGGATAATCTTGAAAAAGGGTTCATGTACCCATGTGCTTCACTATGGGGTTCGCCATTCCTCATAGTGAAGAAAAAGGATAAGTCAATGTGCCTATGTAGTGATTATATTGATATCAATAAGATTACGATAAAGAAAATGTATCAACATCCAAATATTTATGTCTTATTCGATCAACTACATGGATCAAAATACTTCTACAAGTAGGATATGTCGTCTCGATATAACTAATTTGGGGTAATAAAGGTGGTTACCCCATGAATTCTTTTCGTTCAAGGTACATAAAGTTTGATTTCACAATAATTCCATTTAGACTCATTAATGCTCTAACAATCTTCCTGGACACGATGAACAAAGTGTTTAAATATTATCATGAAATAGTTCTAGTAGTATTTAAAAAATATATTATAATATACACTAAAATCAATGAGGAGAATGAGGATAATTTGATCATTATGGTAAAGGCCTTACAAAAGTAGAATCTTTATAGAATGTAAAGAACATATGAGTTATGGTTGAAGGATGTCTCATTATTGAGGAATATTATCACACTTAATGGAATATATGTGGTCCCTTAAATGAAAAAAATAATTTGAGGATGTATGAGAGCAACATATACGATAAAAATACATAGTTTCCTTGGGTTAGCAAGGTATTATTGTTGATTTTTGAGAAATTTGACATGGTTCCAAAACCCTCTATCCAAGGTAACTCAGAAGTGGCTCAAGTTTGTTTCGAATGATTAATGTGAAGGGAGATTTAACGAGTTGAAAAAGAGGCTTATTACCAAACTGGTACTCACACTACCCACAAGTGGATAACATTTAATGGTATTAAGTTATGATTCAAAGAAGGGCTTTGGCTATGTGTTAATATAGAATGAAAAAGTGATAGACTATTCTTAAATGAAACTAAATGTTCTGGAATAGAACTACCTTATTCATGGAATAGAGTTGGATATAGTTATATTCATGTAGAAAATATAGCAGAATTATCTCTCTGGGGAGAAGTGTGAAATATTTGTGGATAAAAATAGCCTTATTTATATATTAATATAAAAATAAATGAATATCAACCAACAAAGAGGGATAGATTTGATGAAGGACAATGACTTCTCAATTCACTACCATTCATGGAAATAAAATAATGTGGAAAATGTTATAAGTAGAAAAGATGAAACAATTTTATCTTTTTTCATAAATGATAAGGATATAATATTCTTAGATTTGGAAAGGATATGTGGGAATCATGAAGGAAAGTACATCAAAAATCCTTTTACAGATGATTGTTCTACCATACATTCTGTAGAGGATAATGGATGATCAATGAGATAATGTGAAAATTCCGAATAAAGCGGAATATAAAAAAACATGGAAACCCTTATATTTCATTGTTAATGAAGAATCTGCTGAGATATATTCATCATGACTATGAATACCATCAAATCATGAGTTAATTAATGAGCTATCATATGATTCATATAGATTAACATTATGCATCCATCCAGGAAGCACAATGATGTATTGAGATCCCTGAGAGCACTATTTTAGGGATAATATAAGAAGGATAGCATGGAATATACATCAAGATGTATTTTCTATTACCAATTCAATGAGGAAAAGAAAAATCCAAAGGGTTGATGCAACTATTACCCATACCTATATAGAAATGTGAAAACATGACCATGGACATTTTCACTGGTATCTTGAAGACACCAATAGTAAATAATGATATATGGGTTGCGGTGGATCATCTTACAAAGATAGGTCACTTTACTACAAGTCAATTAGATTTCAGACTCGATTAACTTTTAATGATATACATTAGAGAAGTGGAAAGGATTCATGGAACAACACTATCAATTGTATCAAATTGGGATCTAAGATTTACCTTTATGTTATGGAAGAATCCACAACATGATCTATATCAAGAGTTAAAATTTACAACGATTTATTACCCATAAAATGATGAACAACATGAGTTGACTATCTAGAAACGTGATAACACATTGATATCAAGATTCGTTTTCATTAAGGAGGATGCGATCAACATATTTATCTATTCAAGTTCTCACACAATAATTGTTTCCACTCAAGAATCCAAATGGATCCCTATGAAGCTTACTATGGGAAGAGGTGGAAAACACATTGATTCTTGGATGATGTTAATGAACACAAAATTTTAGCCCCTTAAATGGTTGAGGGAATTCTAGAAATTTTTAAGACCATTCAATGACATATCAAGGATACATAGAGTAGACAGAAGAGGAATGATAACAATCATCGAATAGGACTCGAGTTTATTTTTGGAGACATGGAATTCCCCTGCATATCTCCATGGATGAAATCTATTATAATTTGGAAGAAAAGGAAGATTATTCCAAGATACATCATTCTGAATGGGATCATTAATCACATCAGATCAATTTTACATCGACTATCACTCCCACCAGACCTAACATAACATCATGATGTATTCCATGAATCCCTCTTGAGGAAGTACATACCAGACCCCTCACATGAACTTTATCCCAAGGTGGAACTATTGAAGAATTATCATTCCTATGAGTCAGAGCCAGTGAAGATCATATATTGTAGAGAAAAAGTTCTACTAATTAAGATAATTCACAGGGTCAAGTAGTTATGGAGAAACCAAAACATCGGAGAAGAAGCATGGGATCTGGCGTAGGTGATGAAATAGAGTTACACTAATCTATTTAGGTGGGAAATAAAAATTTTGAGGGTGAAATTTCTGAAGGGGGGAAGATTTTAACTACCTAAACTATTATATATAAAAATCACCTTGTAATTTAATTAAATGTCTTATTATGTAATATGGTTATAAAAAACCATGAACTTATTTGGATTCATTATATAATATTATATTTTTAATAGACAATTGAGATTCATAATCATTGATAATATATTTATTGAATAGTTCTAATATGATTACTATAAATATAGGGTTTTATAAAATTCAATTGACATAGACAAAGGAAGAGACGACCTTAACAGGTAGGATTGTACTCTATGAAGTCCATTTATCAATGATTTCAAGGGAGATAACATCAATAGAATTTTACCTTGACAATGCCCAAGATCCAACAATTTAATCTTGATTGAAATCATTTATCATAGAAGTTTGAGCTCATCAAGGTCATGACCCTAACCATGTACACTGAAACACCCCATGAAAGTATCACCATAACACACCTTAATCCAAGGGAATTTTCTATTATATTAAAGGTATATGTATCGGGAACCTAGTAATATGAGTATTCATATGGTTTTTTATACAATATCTAATATATTTCAACACTATTATTATTACTTTATAAATGATTTTCAATTTGATACAATAGAACACAATATGTATTTGTTGGTTATATTTAAATTCAATTATGGAATTTATTTTTATGAATTAATTTATTTTTCAAACAAATAATATTTTAATAAAATAATATTATTAATTTTTTTATCAAATATAAATTATCAAATAATTTTTGTAAACAAAAATGTAATTTTTATAAGGGTTTGAAAATTGTTATTGTTAAAAGACCTATTATTTCTCAATAAATATTGGTACTTTTTTGAAATTATAAATGAAAATATTTATCAAATTATTTACATAAAATGAATATTATTTTTTTAATCATAACATCATCAAATGGGGATGTTTTCATAATTTTTTGAGACAGTCAAATTGTTGGGTAAAATTTAAATATGCTATAAATGTATAGTTTGTATTATGACATAATAATGACAAAAAATGATTCAATAAATTCTATAAATGGTATTCAAAACAAAATATATTATTTCTATCTAAATTAATTCTATTTTATGTTTATTTGATTAATTTAATAAAGCCATTATGAATCCCTAAAAACCATTAATATATTTTATAGTTTTAAAATCCTTTATTTAGGAGTATAACATACATCCACATTATTAAGGATATTATTTTTTAACATCTTCCCTTGTAATTATAAAAAATGGAATTTAATCCCCTTTGACTAAAACCATGCGAAAAAACAATGAGATGGTTTTTGGTTTTGATTATCTTGTTATATAGTTTGCAAAATATATGTTTGAGAAATAATAATGAATTTCCAAATCATTTCACATCTAAAACCACCAAATCACTGATATATATTGTCTCAATGGACCTGGATCACATCCTTACTCTTCCCTCTTCACTCCTAGATCCCTCAAAATGTGCCCGAAGATCCTAATAATCTCCTCCAATGAATTTTTAAATCACACTCTCAAGGTAAGGTATCCTTTCACTCTTGTATATATTCATTTTTCATCATTATATTATGGAATCTATTAACAAATAATAATGTTTTTATATTTTTACAACGTTTCTATTACTATAAATTTTATGTAGAAGTTTTTATATATTCCTTTTTCTCTCATAAGCACATTTATGAATCCTTATGTGGTGCTGTTTTGCTGTCGAAACATCAATGCAATTCACTATTCCAAAACAACTAAGTACTGAATACCATTCCCATTTCCAACCAAGTTTCTACACCTTTCGTAATTTATAATTCATTATTGGGGGATTATATGTATTTTTTAAACAATACTTGATCTCAAAATAAAATATGATGATAAATTAATCCATGTTGTATGATCTATATGGAACACATAAGCATAATAATGAAACGAAAGTTACAGGTGCGTCCACAATTATATACTGCTCTAATGAATTGGGAGAATTTTTAGTCTCATGAGACTTTATGAAAGCTTTATTGATTGAAAAGAATCCATAATTGGACGTTTTTCCATAATGTTGTCTTACCAATTATCCTAGGCCTATGTTTATGATGTAGTTTTTTATGTTGTTTCCGCATTTATCAGCTTACCTTTATGATTATCATACTATATCATTTTTAATTGTTCATGTTTATGACTCTCATTCCATTTTATTCGCAATTAACATGTCTATTTAATAATATGTATTACTTTATTCTTTTTATTCAATTCTTATTCACTCATCGGGCTTTATATCTCACCGATTTATAATGTATGTCCCAAGTTCATCCCATGCAGTTTTTAGTATGTGCATGTTAAGGATGTTTTCAATAACGATGATTTATTTTATTTTTTATTTTTTATGTAATGAACCTAATGAAAAAAGAAACTAGAATTATTGATCTTTTTTGTTGTATTATGTATAATATTATGTGATAAATCATTAATTAATGTGTATTAAATTGGATGGTTTTCATATCTCAGCTGATTAGCTTCTCTCTTAGTACTCTGTATGACTCGCACCAAGTTCGCACTAAGTTGATCATTTGGAAATAACCCAAAATATTTCATTTTATACTGATGAGTCACCTATATTTGATCCAATACATATTGATCCTGATAATACCAACCCTAAAGGTCCTCATACCATGAATTCTCTAGAGGCACCAAATGATCTCCCTCATGACACTCCACTGGAGCCCGGATAGAAGGAATGAGGCTAAAGACTAAATTAAATAGTCAATAAAAACAATAAAAGTATATATATATATATATACCAAATTGGGATATTTTTAATATTTAGTTCATCTTAACAACCTTACAATTCAATAACTCGACCACATAACATTTCAAATAACCTCATGACCCGTACCAACCCATATTAGAGTTAGGTATCTAATGCCATACATTTCAAAAATCAAAAGTCTAGAGTGGTTGAGTAGAATGCCACTAAGAAGCTATATAGGAACAAATTGTTGACATTTTTGTTGAAACTTTTAATAGATAATCCCATTCCTTTATTACGTCCTACCCATGTTAGAGTTAGTATCATACACACCATATACACAAAAGAATAACATATGATATAATGAGGAACCACATAACTAGACTAGAAGAGTATAATTCCAACAAGAGACCATATATGAAAACACTATTCATCTTATTTTTGACACATTAAATAGACCAACCCCTTTTCTCCTATTATAGGTTCTAGAAAATAGTCATAAGAATATAAAAATGTCATATGATCCTATCCACATACCATTTTTCATAAATACACCTCCCATGCCATACTAGGGAAATGATAAAAATCACATAATCTAAAATATCACACACTAGTTTTCCACCCGAGGTGGAAATCAATCAACTGCAAAACCATATAGAAACACTTCAATTTTAAAAACCTAGAAACATGGTCTATCCCCCAGGAATTTGAGTATAAGGACCCACGAATGGGATTATACCATGTTCATTTAAGATCATAGTTTCTAATCTACCTCAAACCAAATAATAAGACAAATGAAAAGAAACAGCTTTGATACCATTTGAACAACCCAACCCAGGTTCCACTAAATCGGTTCTACAGGGTATATGGACACTTGGCCTTAGGCTCACCTCCCCATATGATGAAGGATACTAACTAGCAGTGATGGAAAGTTAGTTTATATTTATGAGACTGTACTCTATGGTTATAATAATAATAATTCTTATGGTCATGAATAAAATCCTACAAAAAAACAAAAAAAAAACTCAATGGAAGATATAATAATAAATGTGAATAAAAAAACAAAATAATCTATCTAAATACATATCATAAAGTGTATAAAAATAACATATTATAAAATCAAAACATGTAGGATCACATGGAATCCAATCACATATGTGCATACTCAGAAGACGAAAAGATAGTCAATATTTACATAGAAGAACCCCCAGAGTCCATTTTCTATCCATCCCATTAAATTGTGAATCTGTTCCCACTTTGGTATATAGAAATATCACTTTCCCTTATCTGATCAAAAATCCATAAAGTCTACACATGTCATAATTGTCCCATGTTGGGCTTGAGAATGAACAAAATAGGCCACCACCAAGATTTTACTCTCTTATATGGATATTTATACTAGTGTTTTAATATATTAGTAAATAAAAACTACACTTAGACATGAATTAACCTTATACCCTTGTGATCAATAGACACAAGAGAGCATTTACCAACATTGGAAAATACTAGATACAAAATGATATATCCATGGACAGTCACCATAGGATAACCCTTGGTATCACCTCATAATGTGTCACATGGAACATTGTGAAAATATTCTTATATATATATATATATATATATATATCCCTTAGTATGTGACTCAAAATCCCAATGATACAACCACAATAATTTCACAAGTCCCCTATACCTATGCTTTTATAACCATCGTCGACCCAATAGACTGAAATTTGAAGGCACAATTGTATCCTCATTTTATATATAATGTATCATCGTCGGCTTAAAAAACTAATGTTCCAAGGAATGATAATATAGTTCTTTATGTATACAATTAATAAGAATCATCTCAATAGCCTAACATCCCAGGGAGCAATGATATTAATCCATCAATAATATTATCCCATCAACCTCAGAATTAGAGTGTGCCCTAGTCCCCAACCGATGGTCTCACTCACCATCAAATGTGAAATTCATTAGAGGGTACCTCATTCATAACTGAGGGTTAGAAGCATCATCTATGATTCTAAATCTATGAAGACCTCTACCCATATTTATTTTTCAACAAAAACTCACCAAGTCTCTATCTATGTGAAAATGACAATAAAAATGTCATCAACCAATCAATGTTAGTACTAATATCCAACCATACCTAATCCACAAAATCAGGTTAACCTTATCACCACATTTAGACTATATATCTCAACTACAACAAGGTCCTCCATCCATATCTACAAGATGATCACATTTCATGATTTCTGATGATCAATACCATCCTATGTCTCATAGATGTGTCCCTAGTTTGAAAAAAACTTTTCATCTCAATCCCAATGATCAACATCACCCCATGTAATTTGGGTCATTCCCAACATTATCCAATAAGAAAATCAAAATCATAAATCTAGATATATAATTAAATTAAAACAATCAGAATAAACTTCCCTAGAAACTAGAGCCCCATAAAAATCATGTCATTTCACTGGATGCTTAATATACTCCAAAAAGTGTCAGATTTCCCACAAACATCATTAAATAATTAAACAACAACAACCACAACAACAATAATAATAATAATGATAATAAACGAACTAATTAAATAGGCCTTAGTCAAACAACTTACTCACATTTATTTAAGTATGTATCCCATTACACACTTACAAATATGGAGAAATATGGGAACTAACAACCTTAGGATTGTAGGTTCTCACGCATCAAATATCATCCCCTATCCCAAGCTAAAATTTTAGGAAAAGAAGAATCCCCCAAACATTGTGGAAAAAAGGTAATTGTTATCATATGAAAAATAATTCCAAAAAAGTAAAAAAAAATATTATAATGAAGATAATTTGTAACCGTTCTTATATCAATCTAACACACTTGATGGTGCTCAAATTAGATCTAAAATAAGGGAGATATGACAATTCCTCAAGGATGAAGAAGAGATGAACCCATTAATATTTGAGGATCACATGTGGGAGCAAAAATGAGGAAGAAAAAAATAAGGATGGAGGTGTAGAATAGTAAATTAAACCACTTCAGGGAACCACCCAATTTTGATGAAAAATTTGGATAATAGTGCACTGACTACTTGGTGCCACTATCTGAAGGGGTCACCCCCATCATACATCATGTTGAACAGTTTTTAAAATTGTGCGTAGACCATGCCCAATATTTACAATTAAATATGGGTTCCTCAAATATTTTCTATCCACCATGAACATTTTGTTCTAACTGTGCTCTCAACCCAAATTAATTCACACATTTTCTCCTAATGGGCCGCATGGTTTGAAAAAAAAACATGTGCCAATGCTTGTAACTTTTGAAAAATAATTATTTTAGATCATGATTACCCTTAATATCATAAAAAACCCTAAGGCACTCACTGTTCCATAAACCAATCTAAAAACAACACCTTGGAGAAATCAAATAATCATAATTGACATATAAATACCAAAATTAATTTTTCCACACAGGCCAACATCCAAATTCAAATTTACATGAAAATTTTGACTCAGTTGAATACCTGAGAAGTTACAATTTTTTATCCATCCTTTCAAAATTAATACACCATTCGACTTCCCTCATTTCTCACAAAAGGAATCCACTCATTCTCCCACATACCTCTTATAAAGGTATTGATGGTTCTCCTTTATCCAAACTCAGAATCAACCACCACATCATGATGGATCACCCTCAATTATTCTATGATTCTTTAAACATCTTATCTAATTTTATATTTCCATATTAGACAATATTTCCATGTGATATTTTTTCCCAAGTTTCTGAGTGTCTGTTAACACTTATAATTCATCTCATTATAGCTCTAATAAATGTCCAATAAAGGACAAGTAATTATTCTTAATGAAATGGTAGGTGTTCTAAATGTTTTACTTTAAGGTTCCACATATTTATGATATTATTCATTGTGCTTCATACCAAATCTTTCACACATTTACCTTAAAATGATTTAATACTCAAATTATATTCTCAGACCAAGAATTGTTTCTACTTAGACCTCTTATCATGGTTTGAGGTCAACATCCTTAACCCAAACCACCACTTGAGGAGAGTTAAACTAATTACATATAGTGGTAATTGTTTTTATTTTTTCCAGACAACAACTTGAGTGAATTTAGCTTTCCAATTAATATGGGAATGACTTCAATGCACTACAACAATGGTAAGTGATATGTATACTATTGTGAACAATGATTATTTAAAAATTAAAAAATTAATGAGACAATTAAATTGAATTAGTTAGTGGTGAATCCCCATGGAATTCCCACAAAAACACTTGTAGGTGAGTTTTTAAAATGGGTTATAATGAAATTTTAAGTGAAATGAAATTAAACTGGGATCATTAATAAATTATTAAATATTATTCTTATTCATTACACATTTAAGTGAATCTATAATTTAATTGTATAAATTAATAGTAGGGTTTGTATACTACCTTATACCTTAATCCTTTTTACCATATGATTCACTATTTTGATGGGCCAACCTAAATGAATAATAGAATTATATAGGCTTGGATATTTACAATGTCATCCTTCATTGTATATAAATGAAATAGACTATTTTCATAAATTGAATTAAAAAAACATGGAATTGTATTCCTTATCATTGAATTTTATAGTACACTATATCATCCCATGACCTTATTTATTACATGTAATTAATTATAAATTTTTAATGAATCTGGATGAAAAGTTATATGGATGTATAATTTCATGGATAATTTTTGTCATATAAAAGTTATTGTATAAAATGATTGGTTTAATGATGAGTTATGAGTTGGCATGGTTATTACCCCGGATTGTGTTTAATTATTGAATGTATGATCATTATCATTTTCTAATTCCATGATAAATACATGGAATCATAATACATACATCAATGAATGGGATGATATGATAAATCATATTATATTAAGCTATGTGATACATTGGGATTCCTCTTACGGAATGCCTAGGATGGGCTCCAGGATGATTTAATTCTGACACACCATGAAAAACAACTAGGATACTTATAAATAATTCCAGGAAGGATCTCATCAGTTGCATTATTTGATATAATTCTTGATCAATACCTAGACTCGTGATAAAGACTTTCACAAAATGTATCATAAGTAAATAGATATTATCGCATGCATAGAGAGATAATTAAACTCCCAATAATGACTACCATGGAAGAGATAATGGGTTAAATGTTATTGTATAATTCCATGATAAATACTTGGATGTTAATATGACATTTCTTTAATGTGATTAGTGGTTAAATGAAATTAATTTAGTCTTTATTTATAATTAGATTTCCCAAATGCTAGACTATAAAAGTCACGTAACGTGTTGAACCATATTTTGATATTTTGATATATAGGGATTCCTGGCGTTATTTTTATACGTCTAGAGAATAAATTATCACTATAACCATTATACTTATATATTGGAGAAAAATTTATTAATCTCATTACATAGTCCTTGTGATTAAAGATAATACAGATTTGGATGATACATGTATTATCGTCCAGGTGTCCTTTGAGGAACTCGAGCCAACCAGTTGTCATTTATTTAATCAATGTACTATTAAAACTGAAAACTAACTAATTTAATGTGGATGGAATTTATTTCATTAAACACTATTTGTGGTTGACTACTGAGTTTATCTCACAGCCTATTAAAGTTTCTGTTGGCTGAACATATAGATTACATGCTTGTAGGTTGGGATCAGTCCATGTACCCATATTTGGATTATTTATTTTTATTAGAATGAGATCGTGGTAGAATATGTCAGAGCCAATGTTTGGGATTCCCATGGTATAATTCTAGGTCTTCATACAATATTATACATTTATTTCATGTGCACATGATTCCATATATGCTTGTACTATGTTTTATAGACATCACATCATTTTTATATGAAATTCATTTATTGTTTATGACTTATTATTACATTTAGATGATTTAATTTTGTTTTTATATATTACTACTAGTTCCATTGATGTTTTATTTATATGAAACGTCGTTATAATCTTATTATGACTGTATATTATCCCCACTACCATATAATTTTACCCTCCCTTCTAGTCCAAAGTCTCTAGTATATATGGAGTCATTCATCAAGTCAAGTGGACCCTAGATCTAGTTAGTGATGATGGAGTTAACCCAGTTGGGGTACTATATAGTCTGATACTCTATTATAGATTTAATATATTTCAATGATACATACCCAATAAAAATAAAATTTTTCTTAGTGATATTAACAGTAAATTAAAACAATGAATTTAATGGGAACATGTATGATCGGTTCTCCATATAAATTCATGAGTGACACTCCATCATCTCAATCCTTAGTTATTTAATTACACAACATTTTAAAGATGCATAGATATGGAATCCAAAATTTCTTATCATCTAAGAATGTGGTAGGAATGGTCGATTGAGGATTGTGCCCATGAAAATGTATTAATATATATATATATATGGAATGGGGGTCATGAGGTTTTTCATACAATTTAAATTCACGAAACAAAGACGAACTTGGTACCATTTATGGTCATTAATAAAAAATTATTTTCATTTTTTGGACATTCATGAGGGAGCATTATTTTAACTTTTATATATATTCAACTAGGACTATATTTTCTTTTAATTTAAGGTCTTATAACTATGAACTATTAAAATTAGTTTAACTTCATATGGAATGGACTACAAATAACTAGTTCCTAACAACGAATTAGTCAAAACATTACACACCAATGAACCTTTCAATTTTAATATGGTTGATTGGTTGTGGGAAGGTTAGATGGATCCTATATTAGGTTGGAGTCCCTTATATGACTTTAACTCGTTGACTAGAGAAGAGAAGATTGATTAGATTGTTTTTGGCTATGATTCCTACTTTAAAGCATCCATGATGAATTTATTATTCTGTGTCATGTATAACTAATTACAAAAAATATGGGTCCTCATTATTAATGATATACATGATTGATTGATTTTAGTGGACCCTACCATTTAGGAAGGAAAAATGAAGGTAATACTCTAAAAATATCATATCCCTAATATCAACCTAATTTATGACTAAATGTACCACATGTGTGTGTGAATAATAATATGTTTATGTTTATTAATGGGAAAATATGAGGTATTGATAAGGAAGTATTTTTAGGGGCATGACCTAACTGAAAGAATAACTCAATGGTCTTTTGAGTCAATGTGGTGGATTGAATATCTATAAGAAAAATCTTTTGTAATGTAACTCAAATCGAGTCAAATATTATACCCAGCAAAACCATTATAATGAATAAAACATGTACACTATGAAAATCTCGTTTCTTTTATTATTTTCTGTATTATGAGAATGAATGGGGACTAAAAGGGGCATGTAGGATTAAATATATCCACCACATACATTTTATATGGTGGGAATCCCTCTATGAAAGATTCACATAGGATAGATAATGATATTTACAATGGAATTATGTAGAATAGACCGTGGTGTGTTTATAAAGAGGGGAGATGACCAAGACGTTTTAACATGGGGGTATCTTCCCTCTTAAAACTTGTATCTAAAGCATACATAACGGAGTTATTATATAAAGTTATTCTTATAAAAGTATTAATGAAAATTAATTTTATATCTAGAAGTGGATTCTCTAAAAAACCTCACATCTAACTGAAAATTCATATAGGGGTATATTTATAGATAAATGTCCCTAACTTTATAGCCTAGAGAAATTAAGGGTGTAGAAAACAAAAAAGATCAATTAAGAAACAAAACAATTCCCTCATCAATATAAAAAATTAGGTCTTCATTGAAGTGGATCACAACCCTAATGGAATCTATATATTGTAAATATAAATTTTTAAGACACATAAACTTCCAATAGTCATAATGGATTTCTATATTAATACTAGAATTGATGAGATTCTTATTTAATTACATTGTATACAAAAAATATTATCACTATTGGAAGATAAATGATGAATTAGTGGTGCAATTCACATAAAATAAACTATATTTGTTTAAGTGAAATTATTTCTTTTTTCTCGAAGGACTTGTGGTTTCATTATAAAGTGTTGTTCACTTTTTAAATAACAATTATCCGCATAGAATTAGATCTATTTGGAACAAAAAGGATTGAATTATGATAAAAAATTGATCATTATTACCAAATTTTAATATACAACACATAATTAAGACGTAGAAATGTTGTTTGTACCCTAATAAATATGGATACAAGTCCACACATTCATCAATTCATGGACACATAAGAGATTACAGTCTTTTCCAATAAATATAGGTTTTTGAAAACATAGTTTCATTGTAAAAATGAACCACACCATAATAGGATTATGTGTTGTTTTTATAAAAAATGATATTTCATAATTGTATCATGACCCATATTTCAGAAAAATTGTTTTATAAGTAACATCAGTTACCAATTAAAACTTATGCAATCTATCCACCAGTCATGTTTTACATGGGATTTTTATTCATAGCCAAATTTTATTACAATATTCTTCCACTTTATTTATTTTATATGATAAATCATATTGTGAACTTTTTTAATCCATTATTGGTAGGAAATATAGCAAAAATGCACTTTTTATAAATTAAATGCGTGATGGATCTCCATACACCCTGATTTCAATTCTGCCCAATGTAATCTTGATCATGAAAAGAAAATTATTATCTCAAAGTTGATGAGAATAAACATGAATAGATAACTATCATTGGAGATATTTACTTTTGCGGATTTGTGATATTAAGTGACATACCCATCTCTTATCTAGGGTAAGTACACAACCTCACAATCACTCAACAATTTGGAACACCCAACATTCTACGTCACTCAAGACAATGCGTCATTAGATAGTTGTTTTATTAATGAATATAATAATAGAGTATAAAACATCACTTTATACATGAAATTGAAATTATATTTCTTCAATGTCATGATATTTTAAAATGAGGACACTATATTCGATAAGTTATATGGTGTGAAACATTGAGCACAAACACAATACAGATTATTATTTTTTAAATGTTATCATTATAACCATACCATTAATTTGAAGTGTATGATTAGTCTTAAATAAATAAATATAATATAATATCTAATAAAATTTATTAATAAATTATTAATTAATTATCACTCAATTTTATCGAAGTTATGATTTGCTTAAAAATATTTTTTTCCAAAAAAGATTTTAAATTAATTTAGTGAGTGAATATTGTTACAATTTTTTTAAGAAATTTTTGAAATTTTATTTGATGAAATAAAAACAAAACTATAAAATAATAACAAAAATATTTTTTGGGAAATTTTTTTATTTTTTTAAAAGATTGGGTTTTCCATAAATAGTAAAAATTATTGTTTTTTTATTAAAAATTTCATTTTAATTTAATTTATTTAAAAAGTTAAATTAGTTTTTGATTAGTTTTAAAAATAAATTATATATTTTTTAAAATAATCTATTTATGTTTTTTAAAGGGATTTTATATTTCAATTTATCATGAAACAATTTTATTTCTAAAAAGATATTTTTAAAAAAACTTATTTTCATCATGTTTTAAAAATTATATTTTAAATTATATTATTAAAATTCAATGAATTGAATTATGTAAAATGGATTCCATATTCTTAATCACTGGTTCAAAATTTACTAAATTGTTTTCTTTGAGTTTTAGTCAATATGAATAGTAACCCTTGAAATTTTGTTTACCATGGTACAAGGAAAATCAGGTAATTTATTGATAAATATAAAATGAAATGAACATAATAATTACCGTAACAGTTTCATAAATTTTATTTTATGATTATATATTATCCATAAGAATCTTAATATCCAATATATAACCTATTGTCTCTATTTCGATGTGACTATATCTTTTATAATATTTTATTTAAAGAGGTGTAAAAAACTGTCACCCTCTTATTTTTAATAAATATAATATTTTAAAAATAAATACAGCCAAATGATATGTTAATTTAAAAAATTTAGTTTGAATTATAAAATATTTATATTCATCATTGTAATTTTTTTATTTTTTTAGTAAATAAATAATTATGTTAAATTCTTACACAATGAGACACAATAATTATTCAGTTAATAGAAAAATATTATATATGATATTAAAAATATTAAATGAAATATAATTTTAGATAATTGAGGATATCAATGAATTTTATATATGAAAAATTAATATTTAGGGATATAATAAAATATTTTTTTCTAATTTTTCTTGTTGAGTTGATGTTATTCTATTCAATGAAACAAAACAATTTTAAAAATAGACTTAATGATATTTATAGTAAATAATAATTTATTAAATGATATTAAATTCATAAAAATATTTTATTCGGAAAATTTATTATTATATGGTTTTTTATATAATAAATTGAACATTTATGGGTTGTTTTCACATTTATTTTAACTATATTAACCCCTGAATGAATAAAACACCTTGGTATCACTGTATGTTTAAAGAGGGTTAACAACGGGTTAAAACAAAATGATAATAGGGAAAACATTGTCAAAATTTATATATTTTTTGTTTTATGAGAGTATTTAGACACATAATCATACTATATTTTAAATAAATTAGTTTTTATACTTTTTAATTGATATATAATTTACAATAATGTAATTGTTTATAAAATTCCAAGAGTTACCCTCCACTATCTTATAAAAGGGAATCTCTTATTCTCATTACATCACACATAATAACCCATTTTTTTTGCCCAAAAATACCCATAACCATTACTATATTCTGTATCCACAATCTATAGTTTTTATTTTGGTATATTAACATAATTATAGGTCTTATATAGTTAATCAAATGAGACTTTACAAAGAAGGGGTATAGTTTTAACCACTGGATATAGTTTTATTTCTTTTTCCACCACCATTATATATTCTTCAACCAGGATTAAATAATAAAACCAATATAATCCATATAATTTTAGGTTACTATATTTTTGGAATAACCAATATCCATTTTAAACCTCTATTAAATGGGATATAAATTCATCGTTCGTGTGTTTGGGGGACTACAGCCTCATGGACTGCTATAAATCATTTACCATCCCCATTTATAATGAATATTTGTAATGATGTTTCTAATTTATATATATTTATTTAATTAAATATTTAATATTTTGAAAATAAAATATTTCAATTGACTTCTTACCTTTCCATTCACTAAAAAATGATAAAATCATATATATGGACTACCACCTCCAAAAAGAGATGTAGTTTTTTTCCCTCAAAAAATTACATGGATGATATATATAAATATATTTAAATAATTAATATTATATTTATTCAATTATTAACATTATGGAAAGATAAAATAACACATACTTTATTTCCATAATGATCATTGAAAAAATGTAAATTTTAGTCATGCGTATGTATGACATATCATCTCCATATTTGTAATGTAGTTCATTTTTCATAACCATATTTAATGGTTAGATATAAAATTATAATTTATATATATAAATTAAAATTATTTCATGACTAATATTTGTTATATGATCAAATAATGTCCAAATTAACCATTTTCAACCTACTTAATTTATTTTGAACTTTTGGACCAAATATCGTCAATGCATCTGACATAAACATATGTGATTAATTAATTGTATATAACATGTTAAATAGAATAATAAATATTAGAAATTTCCTTAAAATATTAAATAAATTAACATAAGTTTTTTACTTAGGAAGATAAAGAATATATGTGACAAATTAGACATGAGGTAAGGGAAACATAAACCTCTGTCCAAATTTTCAATATATATTTTCAAAATCATTCTCTTCGATGTCAATAGTTTTAAAATTATTTTATAAATGTTCTTATAGATATAAAAGAAATATAAATTCTATTTTATGCTTAATTAATTCCATTGTTTTCCATAAGGAATCAATTATGGAATCATTTTTACATTATTTAAACAATAAGAAATCAATGTTATATTTTAATAAATATGATTAAAATGACATTTCATACCACCACATTCATTATTGGATGTTTCAGTTCCTTTACAAGAATTCATATTTTATTCATTGAAAATCCATATTTATATTTTTCTTGGAATTTTGTTATTGAAAAGTGTATTCTTCTAAAAGTAAAATCGGTATTTTTATAGCTAAAATTCATTTACAAATGGGTTTAAAAGGGGGTTTAAGGGATTTATTCATGATATGGTCCTTGGGAATTGTTTGTGAAGGTTTGAGCACCATTATAGCTCTTGGGTAATCCCAATATAGATTATATGATGGGTATTCCCATATAAATGTAGGTAATCCTATTATATGTTATATGATTAGTGAATCTATATAAAAATCCAATGTATTGCATAATTATTTTGATATCTATTGATTTATATTAGTATTCAATCACATATTTATTCCAAATGTAATGGGTTTATAGGGTTTTTAATTGATAATGTCCCAAAGAAACTACACAACTTCTGGATTATTTTGACTAAGTTTTTTTTCATATAAAATAATCTCAAAAGGTAAGATAAGGATATTTTAATGGATTAATAAATATATTTTTATATTAAAAGGAATGTTTTTAAAAATACGTTCTTTAGGGGTATTCATGTTTTTCCCTGGACTAAAAAATTTTATTTTTTCATGTCCCTTGCTAAGCTTCTTGTGCTCAACCCATATTTTAAAATGTTCTTCATAGGGACTAATGAATTCTCAGGGACAAGGATGTGGTCAAGGTGAAATTTTTAAAGATATCTAATGTAAGTAAAACATGTATCTTTTTAAATTCATTATTTACTTCAAAAAATGGATAATGATTAGAAGTGTAAAATCTATAATATATGGTATTTTAATGTTAATGTTATTACCCAACTCTCTAAAAATATAAACCTAAATGTTATGTTTTAATTCAATAATTTAAACTATAGTTTAATTTTACTATAATATGTAATGTTAGAGGTGGATCCCTTAGAGAAAGTATCAGTGAATGGTTTATATAACTATGGAGATTAGGTTTATAGGATTTTAAGGATAAATTATTATATATTTTCTAAGGATATTTTTTTACATGAAAAATTTTCATTTTAACATGAAATAATTCATTACATGTTTTTATGTTGTTCATTTCTACAAACTAAGGGTCATTTATCATGATCGAAGGAAAATGATAATTCAAAACCCTCTTATTCTTTTTAGATGATTTTATTATCACTATTATGGAAATATATTACTAAAATGATTTTGAAAGCATCTTGAGTATTCAAATCACCTTCAAGAAACTGTTTGACATATCCAACACCGTTTTATTTATCCAAAACCATAATGGATATTGGTATATTTTTCATTTTATTTAGAAATATCAAATCTACTAACTCTCTAATTAAGGGAAGATCTATAAAGGATGTTATTATTTGAATTCTAGATGTTTTGAATCATGTCATATGATAATTAATATATGAAAAAAAATATGATGTCAAAATTTATGGCATGAAATATTTTTTTCTGTTCTGAGTATGAAATTTTTTTGGATTATATTGATTATTAATAAAGATATAATTCAGATATTTGATTATCAGAATCGATTTTATAAAATATGATGATGAATCATGGATAAGGGTTTGATATGGATGTTTAATGAAGGATGTATTTATGTATTGAGTTTACATAATAATGATGTATTGGTATTTCATCAGTGATACTATGATATATTGGTATTTAATGTAATATCATGTGATTCATGAAATATATTTGAATTTTATAATAATATATTTCAAAATTTGGGAGTTTATGGTGTAAAAAATTGTTGAAAATATTTGGGGATTTTATGTTTATATAACACTTAATTTTACATGAGAAAATGTTATTTGAGGAAGAATGAATTTAATTTTGTTTGGAAATAAGTTTAAAGGGTCTTGTAGCCATTAATGTTTATATGATCTCTTATTTAGATGTAATTTAGTGTTATTAAAGTTTATGATCATATGAATTAACTTATTGATAACTGTGGGATTAGAAATCAATTCAGTGATTATGACACTAATGTTATTTCAGAAAGAGGTCACTGTAATTTTGTGGGGAATTATACGATTAAGGTAGACAAAATACTATATGATTTTTTTTGAGAAATTAATGATGAATTATATTTTGGATAAATTTATTATTTATTGATGTTTTATGGAAATTCAAGTTATTTATGGAAATAATAAACATATGATGTAGATGATATGACTAGGGAATATACATTTTAGAATAAAACATTAAGATTTATTGATGTTAGTCAAAGATAAATGTTACATTTATCTTAGAATAATATTTTTCAAAATAATTATAATATTTGGGATTTAATCTTAGTCTAGAATATTATAATGAATTTTAAGGATAGTTATTTATTGAGTGATCCATGTTTCTCATTACATGTAGTTATTGAGGCTTTGGTGATTATTGCAGTATCTCATTATATGATTGTTTATTTATTTTGGTAATTTCCTCACCTTATGATAACCATTTTTGCTTTAGTTAATCTCTAAGGATATATGGAAAAACATTTGATCATTTAATGGAATTATATGATATGTTGGAAGTTGGTTTTAGTGCTTTAACTAGGACAAATTCGTCATGAATAATCATCAGTTGGAAAAAATATTAGTATGTGCTGGAAATGGATTAAAATATGTAATTATTCTAAAAAAGTATGTATATTTTCTTATGTTCGTAGTTCTAAAAGTTAAATAATTTTTCAAATTTTGGATAATGATTTTGAACCAAAAATATTATCCATATAATTTTTTTTATTGAGAAATTAGTGGCCTTTTATCCCAACCAAGATTTATAATTTTTTAGGGATAACATTCCTAGGACAATATTCTTTATCAACCTCAATTAGTCCTTGAGATTTAGGTTATTCTTCCATATCCATGTTTTCACATCCAAATAATATTCTCATATATGGAAACCTAGTTTTGGTTTTTTGTAGATGACCTTCATACTTGCCTTTATCATTTTACTAGAGGATGATTTATTGACCCATTTTAATAGGTGGTTATTGATAAAGGTATTTTAAAATATTAATCTTTAGTTACCCACCTCAAGACCAATAATTAGAGGATTAATATAAATAAATGGTGTGGGGAGAACGAAATATATCTATATTTTAAATTAAATTCATTACGTTTGATAACATGTTTGAAACACAACACCGAGCATAAATGAACCACAAGATATTTTTATTTAAATAAGGCGATTATAACATAAACACTAAATTTGAAAGTATTAACAGGATTACGTGATTTTTGAAATAAATATAATGGTTCTTATAAAATTTATTCAATAATTCATATTAAATAATCTCTCCATTTTTAGTAAAGTCATTTTACTTTAAAAAAAATGTTGATATCGAAAATGTTTTTTGTTGTTTTTTGAGTGAAAATTATAATTAATTTTTTGAACATTTTAAAATTTTATTTTATGAAATAAAAATAATATTTGAAAATAGAATATCCAAAAAATCAATTCATGAATTTTTAAAATTTTTCTGAAAATATTTATTTTTCAATTAATAGTGAAAAATGTAAATTTTTTAAAAAAAGCATACATTTTATGTTAAATTATTTAGAAAGTAAAATTTCATTTAGGGTTAGTTTAAAAAATTTTAAATATCAATTTTATTGAAAATAATACAATTTGGTTTTTTAATTGGATTTTTACATGAATTTAGCATGAAAATATTTTTTACCTAATAGGGCATTTTTATAAAAAACATATTTTCATTATTTTTTACTAATTTGTTTTTAAATTAAATTATACCAATTATGTGAATTTATTAATTAAAAATGTATTAAATATTTTTAATCTATGAGGCCATATTTAGTGAAAATTTGTTTTTATTTTTGGTCAATATTAATAGTAACCCATGTAATGTTTGTTACCACAATAAATGATAAATTAGGTAACTAATGATTAAAAATAAATTGATAAGGACTGAAAATTGATCCTAAGTCTTTTCTAAATTTAATTTCATGAGTATATATCATAAATATGGATAAAAATTTCAAATATATTATATAATTTTCTTCTTGGATGCGATTATATCCCAATAGTATTTTATTTCACGAAAAGATAAATATGACACCCTATTTTTATTAATAAATATATTATGTTTAACTTAAGAATAAGAAGAGGAAATGTCCAGTTATAAAAATTATTTTGAAACATAAAAGATTAATCTTCAGGAAGGTAATTTTTTAATTCTTTGTGAATAAATAATTACCTTATATTCATATACATCACTCAAACTATATTTATTCAATTAATGAAAAAAATCAAATAAATTTTATTAAAAATATTAAATGAAATATAATTTGAGTCAAATAATGTGATAAAATTATTATAGATTATAATGAAATTTTAGTGATATAACAAAATATTTTTTCTTATTTTAATATTTTTCATTTATATTATTCAAATCAATGTAATGAATTGTTTCAAAAATTGACATAATAATATTTTATTAAATGATATAGATTTCATAAATATATTATATTCTTCTAAATGATTAATATATGGTTTATAATATAATATATAATCTATTTGTTGGCCTTTATTCCATTTAGTTTAATCATCTTGACCCTCAATGAGTAAAATCTATTGCAATCATGGTATGTTAAAAAATGGTTGACAAAGGGTTACAACTAAATTATAACGGTAAAAACATAGTAAAAAATTATAAATTTAATGGGATTAGATTAATTCAACGAATTATCATCCTATACTTTAAATAAATCATAATCAATCAATTTGTAATTAAATATTAATTTTTATTAATTTAATTTTTTTAGAAAATCCATGACTGCCCCTCCCTGCTATTATAAAATGAAACCTATTATTCAATTTAATCGTGACATAACAAACCATTTAATTAATATAATAAAAGAAACAATAAAATCATATAATACCTACCCTCATTATATAGGTGTTTGTTTAGGAATGACTCCAACCTTAGTGGGATCAAAGTGCTAATCAATGGATACATTCTAATGAAGAGATATAGTTTTAACAGCATATTTTTGTTTTATTTATTATTATACCATATTAAAATATCCTTAAACCAAGATAAAATAATAAAAATAATATCATACATATATTTAGATTTTATTATTATTATTTAATAAGAGATATCCATATCTAACCTCCATAAAATGGGAGAGGAATTCATAGTTCGTGTGTACGACGAACAACCACATCAAGAACTGATGTAATTTTTTTTACCTCACTACCTTTAAAGAATGGTTATAATTATATATTTGATATATATATATACGATATTAAATAAGTACTTATCATTATTATTAAAGAATATATCATTCACCTTCTTACCCTTCCATTCAATGAAAAATGATAACGTCGTTTGTGCGTATATGTGGACTAGCACCTCCATGAAGTGATTTTTTTTCATCACCAAAAAAATGGATGATATGTATATATATATAATATTATAAAAATAATATAATATTTATTATATTTTCATCGTTTTATAAAGATAAAATAATATTTACCTTCTTTCAATAATGATTGATTAAAAATAGAAATGTTAGTTATGTGTAAGTACGACCCAACATCTTCATGATTATAATGTACTTCATTTTTCATAACCATATATAATTCCTGGATTTAAAAGTATAATTTAGTTAAAAATGATGATTATTTCTTAAATTCTATATACTAGGGAATAATTAACGTTTTACCTATTTTTGGCCAATCAAAGTCATTATGGACTTATGAATCGAATATCATCAAAAAACCCTATGTTAACAAATTTGACGATGTAATTGTATCTAACATGGTAAAATAAATAATAAACATAAAAAAAATTCTTAATAAATTAAACAAATCAAAATATATTTTTTCATTTATGATAATAAATAACACACACTATTTGTCGTGCTTGAGTTAAGGGACACATTTGCTTAAAAACTTATTTTGAAGATACCATTTCAAAATCTTTCTATTTAATTAACATGTTTTTAAAATTATTTTATGAATCTATTTCTGTTGACATAAAAAAATTATTAAATTTATTTGATGCCATTTTTTTTTAAAATGCTCTCAAAAAGGAATCTTTTGTCTGTAATATTTCGACTTTCGTTACAAAACACTAATGGAATGTAATATTTTAACATATCTGAAAATAATGTCTTTTCCAACTTCTGTATCCATTATTTTATATTTTAATTTCTCTACATGAATTCAAGTTTTCGTCAATGAAAAATAATCTTTCAATTTTTATTGGTATTTTGGTATTAAAAATGGATGAATTTTAAAAAAAGAAAAATTATTTTCATATCTAAAAGTTTTTCCCAAATGGGATGAGAATATTTTTCAATATATTCATTAATGATATGGTCCTGGCACATTGTTTACAAAGGGTTAAACCATATTATATCCCTGTATAAAGTAATATATATTTTACAATTTCTGTACCCATATAGAACTTGGTGATCCTGTTATAACATATATAAACAGTGTTCCCAGATAGTGCTCTAATTAATTGGCTAATGATTATGTTCTCTGGGGAATTATATTTTATGTTGGCCATATGATTATTCTAATTTTAGTGGGTTTTTATGGTTCTATAGATGATGATGTCCCATGTAACCTACATGAATTTCATATTCTTTATAATTAGTTTTCATGGAAATACTAATATTTAAAAATGTTAGATAAAGACATGTTTAATGGAAACATGATTCCTTTTTTAGATAAAAAGGATTGTTTTAAGAAAAGGGTTTTCATGGAATGTCAAATCATTCACTAGACTAATGAATTGTTTTTTGTCCCATATTGGACATCTTATTTTCATACCACATGTTAAACATTTTTCATTGGGATTTAATTATGATTAGGGATACAGATGAGGTCTATATCAATTGTTTTGAATATATGTTATGGAAATAAAACATGTATATTTTTAAAAGTTTTGTTTGGTATTAAAAAAGGATACTATGTAAAAGTTTCCACTTTGTAATATTTTGTATTGATATATCAAAATTAAAAGAGAAATCTCTAAAAATATAAACATAAAAGATCATTGTGAATTTAAGAATGTTAATTCTATTTTAATGTTATTTTAATTTGTAATGATTAAGGTCATGTCTTCAATATATGGATCCCCAAAACATTGACAACAAAATCCAAAACTACACATCCAACCTTTTAAAATAAATCATTGATTTATGATAAGGGTAATACTCAATGGGATATTTTCTACATGGGGTATCTTTGTATTGGATCTGGGATGAAAATACTAGGTCATAAAAATATTTGTAGGTTTTGACTGTGAAATTTGTGTAGTAGGACTATATGAACCAATTTGATTCTAGCAATAATTCTCCCATTTAACTAATAAAATCATTCCCAATATGATGAATAAATAGATATATCATGACATAACATTCTATTTTATACCTATAGAGGCTAGATATAGCCTGTGGGTTATGAAAATGATATGTGGGGCTCTGATATTGGGAGATATGTATAACGAATTAATCCCCAACCTCTAAATTGGATGATATTGAGTAGAATTCCCTACAATATAAAAAATTATTGTAGATATCAAGGGGAATTATTGTATAGATATTTACCTATACATAATCATCCCCTTCACCTCCAAGGATGAGAACATAAATCAATAAAATGGTCAAGGAAGGGGGTATAGTGACCAATTGATTTTACACATATTTTGACATGATTCTTATAAATAAATAACAAATAATTACAATACAAGGATTGTAAAGGACTAGTGTAGTTGGAAGAATTGTTTTATAATCCATATAAATAAACCAAGGCCTCAAATACTAATTTTGATTATGATTCTAAATTAATGAAATATTCTAAAATTGAATGGTATAACCTAAGAAATACATGAAATAAAGGGGTGAGATAAAAATCTGAGAAAGTAATTAAACATAATAATGAAGTATAACATATGAGTCAAAGGAATAAGAAGATATAATATAATAGAAGGGGATGAGAAATCAAGTGGAATCATAATGTAAAGAGAATTGTATCATAATATAATAGAAAAATGAGAGTGTGGAAATGATATAATGTAGGACAAAAACATAAGTCGAGGCTAACTTCCAAAAAGCACATCACAAGTTTGATAAAGTCCCATAATGGATTGAGTTCCCTCCCTATTCCCATACATAACGTATCAAGAGACTAAAACATTTCACAATTCATTAGAGGGATAAATAATTTTGAGTCCACCAAGAACATTAATTTCATATACATTCTTATTCGGTTGGAATAAGGACATCAATCATAATCCATAAACATAATAAATATCGATGGAAAGAAATGGGTTGCATAATCTTTCCTCATAACATAGTCAATATAGATTCCTTAATAGATATATTGTCATAAAGACTGTATTAACCCATAAAAGGCATAATAATCTATGTAGACATGTTAGAGACATATATATAGAATTCATAAGTATTAAATAACATAAGATCAAGCGAAATTGAGTTCGAGAAAGAATGGTCATAACCCAAATAAATGGGCAGGTTAGAAGGATCCCTTACACGGTCTCATATTATGATTGTTCATTATTTATATACTTAAATAATAAACCTAATTTAAATATTTAATTTCTAAGGAATATTTTTTGATATTATTTTCCTTTTATTCAATTCATTACCATGACATATTAAATTACTTAACCAATTAATTTATAGTAAGACATTTTAATAATAATAAACACATATTTAAAAAAACATTGGTAAGTAGAATAAGGTAAAATAGAAAATTAATTCAACATATAAATAATGTATGACATTAAATTATTATCATTTTTATTATTAAATTATATTTTTTAAAACTAGAAAAAGAAAATTTTTATGAAAAATGTTCTATGTTACAATCATAGAGATGGATGGTCTTTCATACACATGATTAACACATCCATTTTTGAAGATCATGATAGTAAAAAGGCAATTGTTATTTTATCATTATAAGATTATATTTATAACATAAATACAATATTTTTTATTTAGATACCATTACACATATCTTTCATGTGATTTTTAATAGAACAATATCATGTCAATTCACAAAGCGGTAGTCCACTGTACACTTGAACTATGTTATCATTTATTCAATGAATGATAGGTTATGAAATTATTTGATATATTAATTTTCCATAAGGGTTAATATTTCATTATTATAATATATAAAAATTAAATTATCCCTTATTACCTTCTATGTAAATAGTAAGTTAAAAATGATTCACATCACTTCGCAAGGCGGTAGTCCATCGTATACATGTGAAACATTATCGTAATCTCTATGGAAAGGTATGTAAGAAGGTATATATGTTATTATAAATAAAGAATAATTATTATATCATAAATATAATATACAAATATAAATTCAATACATAATTATATCTATACATGAGAAATGGTGATGTAAAATGAAATATGTTTGTTCACAATGTGGTAATTCGCCGTACACACGATCAACAATTCAGTTTCCCATTTGATGGAAGTGGATATTGTTCCATGTCATGACTATAACATATAAAATATATGTATATGGAAGGAAATGATTTTTTTATATCAGCATGGTTTATTTGTTTTGTAGGAGTTGAACAATGAATGAAAATAAAATTCTTGGTTAAGGGCATTACCACTTCTTGAGAAAACTACTTTTGAATTTCACATAATTCCTTCCTATCTTGGATTTCATATCAAAAAAAGGTATAAATGAAGAGATGAGGGAAGTAAGGAATTTATTTCAAATGGTATTGGAAAAAACAAAAAAATTTGATGTGTGTAAATTAAAATGTAGGGGAAACCTTTTATAAGTTTGGATGTTGACACACATGGAATTTTGGAAAATAAAAAATTCCACCCAGGTTTTTCTCATAACAAAAGGATAAAGAAGGGATCATTTTAAAACCATATAATGTATGAAGTATAAATATTCCTAGTAAATTGAAAATATTTACGTTTTGGATAATTTTTTACCCTTATAATTTTAGTTAAACCCACTTGGTAAAAAAATTTATTATCTTAACCCACAACATGAAAATTGAAATTTCACAGTGGTTATATTTGGATTTGGTGGCAGGTTAAACCACCACCATATGCTTCAGAGGCGGTTTCTGAAAACTACCCCAAAATTGCATTTATGGAAACTATTAGTAGTGGTTAAAGCAGTCTACTAGCGGTTTATGGGATCCGTCGTAGTTGGTGCATTTTCATAGAGGCTATATTGTTTTTTGTGATGGGTTTTCTAGGTAGGCGATTACTTTTTTTATCAGAGGTTAAAACCGCCGAAAAGATGTAATGGCCTATAGGGACATAACATCGTGGAACAAATATAACCTCCATGAAAAAGGAATTGAAGATGGGCCATTGTAGCGGTGGTTAGAAGCGCCATTGGATTTATGATCTTAGCAGTAGTTAAAACTGTCGTTATATCCAAAATATTGACATTTTATGGTCGTTAAAACAGTTGCTGAAGAGTAGATTTACAAAAAAAGAAATAGTTTTTGGAGGCCCTATACGAGTTATGTAACGCCCTGACCCTAGTTACCCAGAGTCGGTGCATTATTACAATACATTAGCATGATCACAAGAAAGATCAAATCTGGAAAGACAGATTGGTTTAGTAGCCTTGTAAACACTAGATATATTCATAATGTTTTACATTACATCACAAAGTGAAAAACTACTACAACAACATAGTCTCCATATTCCACACTCATATCCCCACATGTTATCCCTGCAGGTCATTCATAACTTACTTCTTCACATCCTGGGAAAAATAAAACATAGAAAAGGGGTGAGCTCAAATGCCCAGTAAGGATAACAATATAGCGGAAACTTTCAAAAATAAGCATAAACATTTAAGGCAATGTATAAATAAAACAAAAGCCTTTTAAACATTAACTTCAACATAGTATGGAAAAAGAAAAATGAAATAATTCCATTTACTTATTCACATGGATATTCTACTAATCGAATAATCACATGCAATATCAATAACCACTTTCATAATGATGGAATGCATAATGCCAGACTATCATAACCACACAGCCAAGGCCTCGTTCCAAGACTAAAAATAAGATTCTGTCAAGGCCTTCTGTCAACACACTAGATTTTCTCATGAGACCTACCGATGCATCGAGGAGCTATAGCGGGCTCCACCCGTCACATATTATGTCCAATGCATTCCCATATGAAATGGTTTAAACATAACATAAACATTCTTATTAAAACTAGCATACGAAATGTCAATACTTTCACCATAAACCATAAATGGTATAAAAATATCACATCCACAGTCAAACATATCAGAAAACCTTAAATACAATATAGAAGTTTTTTATCGTAATAAATCAACTTCAAATAAGCGTAAAATCCATCAAAGGATGTTGACAGAGATGAAATCAAAACTCTTTTTAGAGAAATATATCTTTCTATTTTGAAATCATTTACGAGTCATATATTTATAAAATAAAACATTTTCTTTGAAAATATTCTTATAATCTTGTAAGGGAAGCTTCGACGATTTTATAACGGCGGAAAATAGCCGCACCCGCCGTATAAGTTAAAAAAAACATTCTTACCTTAATTTTGTCGAAAAGGATAAAAAGCACCTTGTTTGGAAAACGACGGAAAGATTCCTTTATAAACCTCTTATAAAAAGTCAAACAAGGGTATAAATGAATTTAACCCATATTCTTGAAAATAATTCAAATGTTTTTAAATTCATTTTTAAGAAACATGGATGTGGATGATAAAGAGATCCCAGTAGATTATTACGTATAAACAACCTCAGATAATGAATAGATTGTGAAATAACCCTTAACTTTTAATTTTCCTTGGTTGGGGTAGGTTAACCTCCTGTATAATGGTGAAATAATTGTTATTAAATTATACAAGAATCATATATATTAGTATGATATCATATATGATCTTTTAACATTGATTTGTTAATAATATCTTAGAATTATGGTTGTTTCGGGTGTTAACTTACTCATTTTCTTTTATATGTTTTGTTACCTAAGCCATGTTTATTATAGATATGTTTTATCTTATTCATATCCAGAATTATATAAAGTCCTTAAACATCATTTTTAAATCATCAAATGATAATTACACTTTAATGGATACAATGGAGAATGAATCTCATCTCGTTCGTGGAGACGGTAGTCCGTACGTACGCACGAGCGACAATATCAGTCTTTTGATATTAAAATAATATATTATGGATGGTATATAATATATAAATAATAATTAACATGTTATATTTATTATTTACATGAGTTACACATCATTATTATACCCATCCAAATAATAATATATTGAATAACAATTACACCACGACGTGGAGACGGTATGCCGTACGTACGCACGTATGGTGACATGTTATTCAAAGGGTGGATAGAATACTGAATATGGTTGTACCATATTTATAATAACATCACAGTATATATAATATACTGGAGTTATTATTTTAGAATGGTAATAACAAATAAAGAATAAGTGGAAGAAGAAAGGAACTTGAAAAGGGGTGGTGAAAACATTACCTCTTCTTCGGGTTCTTCCTTTTGATTTGATCAAAAGGGCTCCTTAGGTTGGCTTTCTGATCAAACTAAGGCCTCTAGGTTGTAGTGAGGAATGTTGGGAGAGTATTTGGTCAGAGTTTGGATGAACCAAAAGGCTTTGAAGGTGTGAAGAAATGAGAAGGAGGAGTTCCCTTTTATAAGAGGGGTGAGGGGCACCTTTGGAAAAGCTAGAAATATTAATTTATAATAAATTCATATTCGGTTTCTAATGGCTCCAAAGTTGATTATTTAAATGTTAAGGTGGGGATAGGTCTAAAACCACTCAACCAATAGAATTTAGACAGGTTTTGTTCATTATATTAACCTTATCTTTATGTATTAACTCTAAGTTAATTAGTTTCACTTTTACAATGTCTCTTTGTATTTTTATATTATATGGTTAATAAACATACCATATACATCCAAGAGACCCCGAAGTGGTCCATTAATGATGCACCTATCATGATATAAGTCTCTTGGACGAAACTTAGATTTTTAAGAATTTAATATCAATTAATAATATAATATTTGTTTTAAAAACGCTTTTATGTCAATTTTGACACTATTCAATAATTGATTTTTGTAAAACTTATAACAGAATTATTACTTCGAAAAAAGTTAATTGAATCAATCCTAACATGTCATATTAACCTAGAAATTTAGTTCAATTACTAAAAAGTTTCATCTTATATTTATTTGTGTATTTATAATATCAATTATTTTAATTTTTCACTATTATGGTAATTACTGCATCATTATTGTGTCATATAAAAATTAAATTATATAAAGACTAAATATTATAAATAAAATATCCTTATGTAGGAAAGATTTTTATATTTCTAATTATTATTTAAAATCGAATTTATCTTATGTATATCCCCATATTAAAAATGTTTTAGTAAATAAACTTTGATTTTAACTCTTTTAACTCTTCTTTGAATTAAATAATAATAAATGTCCTAATCTAATCCAAGTGGAACTAAATGATAATATTTTATTACTAAGACTGTTTTGGTCGAGATACACTTGTCCAATAGAATTAGGACATGTGTTAGGGTAATATTAATATCATTTTTACCTTTAATTACCCTTTTTACTTTTAACCGTGGTAAATAAAAGTAAAAAGTTACTATTCACTAGAAATTATTTTCATCTCATTGAACCACATTTTACTTCTTGATATTAATCATGTTTCTCGGATTTTCTTAATTCCATTCACAGAAGCGGTAAAATTATGTTTTATGAAAAATTCAGTTTTTTAACTACAACTTAGTAGTTTCACTATTCATCAAAAATTGAAGTTTTTCAGAACAATGCCAAAATTTCACCCTAATCTATAAATGATATTCCGAATTAAAAAATGATGTCTATTTTAAAAAATTCCAAACATATAAGTTGAATTAATTAATTTTATAATTAATTCCCACTGTCACAACAAATAGCGTGTTTTTAAGAAACAATATATATCAAAAGATTGATAATTGTTTATGTCCAATTTCAAAGTAAAATTAATTCTAATGAACACCATTGGATAAAATGGTAAAAATATATTCTAATTATACTTTAAAACCACTAAATAATATAAATAATCACAATAAATTATTTTGATTAAAAAAGTTGTTTTTAAGTATTTTTCACTATTCATAAAAATTGGAAGTTCTCAGAAAAATACCAAAAATTCAACTTAGGAAAATTTCGATATTCTGAATCTAAAAATGAAGTCAATTTTGAAATATAAAATATATATAATTTCAAAAAGTAGGTAATACTATTCATAACGGCTAGTTTCATTGGTTGTGGTGTGTTAGAACTCGATGTTGCGTACAACACACGCTATCGCATTATTCAAAGAGAATTGTACCGTAGAAGCTTGGGGTGTTACATTATCCCCTCCTTCAAATAATTTCGTCCTCGAAATTTCTAGAATAGTTATCACATGAAAAGAATCGGGTGGTTCTTCATCATAAGTTTCTCAGGTTCCCACGTTGCCTATTCCATCTTATGGTTTCTCCACAAATATTTTACCAGACGCGTCGTCCGGTTTCTTAATACTTGTTCTCTCGTATCAAGAATCCTGACAGGCTCTTCACAATAGGACAGATCGAGTTCCAGTTCTAATTCTTCATAGGTGAGTACATGCGTTGGGTCAGGCATGTATTTCCTCAACATAGATACGTGGAACAAATCGTGAACTTTGGAGAGACTTGGCGGCATTTTCAATCGGTAAGTCACATCCCCAATACGTTCTAGAATTTCGAAGGGTCCGATGTACCTGGGACTCAATTTACCTTTCTTACCAAAATGTATAACTTCCTTCCATAGAGATACCTTCAAAAAAACATGATCACCGACTTGAAATTCCAAATCCTTCCTTCGATTATCGGCATAGCTCTTCTACCTACTTTGAGATGCTTTGATGTGATTTTGGATTACCTTCACCTTTTCCACCATTTCCTCCCCCAGTTCTGGGCCTACAAGTTTTCTTTCACCAACGTCATCCCAAAAGGTTGGTGTACGACATCTCTTTCTGTATAACGCTTCATATGGTGCCATCTGAATACTCGAATGTAAGCTATTGTAGTAGGAAAATTCTACCAGAGGTAAATATTGATCCCACATACCCTGAAAGTCAAGTGAGCAAGATCTCAACATGTCTTCTAAGGTTTGAATAGTCCGTTCTGATTGTCCGTCTGTCTGAGGGTGGTAAGCAGTGCTCAAATGAAGTTCAGTATCCAGGTATTTCTGAAGACTTTTCCAGAAACATGAAGTAAAACGGGGATCACGATCAGAAACAATCGATAGGGGTACTCCATGAAGTCTCACAACTTCATTACTATATAGTCTTTCTAGACGTTCCAGGGGTAGATCTTCTCTTATAGAAAAAAAATGTGCTGACTTGGTAAGACGATCAACAATAACCCATATTGCATCGTTCCTTCTAGGAGTCTTTGGTAGCCCCATGACAAAGTCCAACGTAATGTTGTCCCATTTCCACTCCGGTATGGGAAGAGGTTGCATGAATCCTCCAGGCTGTTGCCTTCCAGCTTCCACTTGTTGAAAAATCATACATCTTGACACAAAATCAGAAATCTCCCTCTTCATGTTGTCCCACCAAAAATGTTCCTTCAAATCTCTATACATTTTGGTGCTCCCAGGGTGTATTGAGAAATTGGAACTATGAGCAACATCCAGCAATTCCGTTTTTAGATCAGGTATATCGGGAACACAAAGTCTCTTCCCAAATTTCAAAATTCCATCTTCATACACAAAGTCTCTCTGTCTCCCATCATTCACAGCTTTAATCTTCTTTTGAAATTCTTCATCATCAATATGAGAACTCTTAATCCTTCCTAGTAATGATGGTTTGGAAACCGTTTGAAAAATCATTGATGTTTCACCTTCCCTGGTTATTCCCATGTCCATATTCACTAGATCCATCAAAATTGGATCCCTTTCAATTCTCATCACGTTCAAAACTCCATGGTCTATTCTGCTCAAAGCATCTGCCACCTTGTTTGCTTTCCCCGGGTGGTAGTGTATTGTACAATCATAATCCTTGAGTAATTCAAGTCATCTCCTTTGCCTCATGTTGAGTTCTTTTTGTAAGAAAATATACATCAAACTCTTGTGATCAGTATAAATGTCACATTTTTTACCATAGAGGTAGTGCCTCCATATCTTCAAAGTAAAGATCACATCTTCTAACTCGAGATCATGAGTAGGATAGTTTTGTTCATGAATTTTCAACTGTCGTGATGCATAGGCAATAACCCTATCATTCTGCATAATGACACAACCAAATCCTTTCTTCGATGCATCACTATAAATAACGAACCCATCATTCCCATATGGAAGAGTCAATATAGGAGAATTGACTAATCTTCTCTTCAGTTCTTCAAAACATTCTTCACACTATTTTGTCCAATCAAATTTAACCCCTTTACGTGTGAGCTTCGTTAATGGGTTATCCAATTGGGAAAAATTCTGGAAGAAACGTCGATAATAACTTTCCAAAACAATAAAACTACATAACACAGTTATACTCGTAGGTGCTGGCCATTCATGGATTTCCTTGGTCTTAGAAGGATTAACAGAGATTCCATCTTTAGAGACAATATGTCCAAGAAAATAAATCTCATGAATCCAGAATTCACACTTGCTAAATATTCCATATAATTCATGTCTTCTCAGAGTCTTCAGGATAATGCACAATTGATTTTCATGATCTTCGTAGATTTTGGAGTATACCAAGATATAATCAATAAATACCACCACAAATTCATCGAGATACCCCTTGAAAACTCTATTCATAAGATCCATGAATACAGAGGGTGCATTAGTCAATCCAAAAGGCATTATAGTAAACTCATAATTCTCATACCTTGTTTGAAATGATGCCTTTGGAATGTCTTCCTTCTTCACACACAACTGATGGTATCCAGATCGAAATTCAATCTTTGGAAAGTATTGAGCTCCATGCAGTTGGTCAAATAAATCATCAATGTGTGGTAGGGGATACTTGTTCTTTATTGTTATAGCATTTATCTCCCTGTAGTCGATACATAACCTCATAGATCCGTCTTTATTTTTAACAAAAAGAACTAGGGATCCCCATGGAGAAACACTAGGGTGAATAAATCCATTATTATTCAATTCCTCTAGTTGTTTATTTAGTTCAACTAATTCTACAGTGGACATTCTATAAGGTGTCCTTGATATAGGCCTTGATCAAGGGATTAAATCAATGGAAAACTCAACTTCTCGTTCTGGAGGATGTCCAGGTAAATCGTCCGGAAATACATCTACAAATTATTTCAAAATAGGTACATCCTCTATTCGAACATTCCTTTCCTCACCCACAGTTATTTCATTCTCTTCCTCCCCAATAATTGAATTTAGTTGAGCTACTGGGGGTGGATCTAAATAAGAATTAGGTGGTGACGATTCTGCTCTAAAATAAGGTGTTTCTTATCATTATCATCAAGAATCGTAACCTCTTTCTTCTTACAATAAATCTTCGCATCATAGTCCAATAGCCAGTCCATACCGAGGATTATATCAAACTCAATCATAGGTATGGCGATGAGATCAGCAGATAAAAAACATTTATGTGCTCTAATGGGGACTGATTCACAAAACTTTTTTGTAATGATACTTCCCTTAGGAGTTTTAACTGACAACTCCCTTATTAAATAAAATTGGAAATATCTAATTTTCTTAGCAAACTGGGAAGATATGAAACAATGCGATGATCCAGAATCAAATAATGCATTTTCTAAACTTGAGGAAACCATTAAATTACCTGCCACTATGTCTTTCGGAGCTTCTACCACAGCAGTAGTGATAGCATAAGCCTGGCCTTGATCCCTTGGCCTTTTCTGAGGTAATTTCTCCTAACGCTTAGGACATTCATTTGCATAATGCCCCATCTCCCTGTAATTGTAGCACTAAACATTGGTAGCTTCCTTCTTCCCTTTTCAATCACGAGCTTGGTGGCCCTTTTCACCACATTTGTAACAGACGCTTATTCCCTTCAAGCAAGAACTAGGGTGTTTCTTTCCACATTTACCACATGATGGATATTCAACCTTTCCTTTCTTCCCATTATTTCCATTCCCAGATTTATCAGCATGCCTCTTCTTCTCTTTCTTTGCTTTAAATTCATAAGACTTAGAGTATTCCTTTTCGATCTTGATAGCACACGAGACAATGTCATCGTATGACGAGAAGGATTGTGAGACTAATGCTCGACGGAGAAATGGTTTTAACCCATCAAAGAAAAGATCAATCTTACTTATTGTGTTATGTATATAATCACCAGCATACCTTTCTAACCTTGTAAAGTTAGCCTCATACTTTGTGACATTCTCATCCTCCTTTTGTCTCAGACCTAGAAATTGCCTTTCCATATCTGCTCGATGGTCGTGAGGAAATTATTTTTCTAAAAAAAGATCTTTGTACTCCCTCCATTCCATATTTGATACTTCATCATCTTCCTTCGTATTTTGAATCAATGACCACCATTGATCAGCATCTCCAGTGAGGCGGTAAACTACCATGATAAATTTTTCCCTTTAATTACTCACCAAAGCCTGAAATATTTTCTCTAGGGAAAATATCCATTGCTCAGCTACTAAGGGATTTGTAATCCCATTGAACGTTGGTGGTTGTTGCCTCATGAATCGATCTAACATTGGTCCTCCACGCTGCGGATCAGGGTGCTCCATAAGGGTAAGGTTATTATTCATAACCTCAGTGAGTTGTCCCAGTATGGTGATTCGTTGATCGGCACCAGTTGCATCACCAGCTCCACTATAATTATATTGAGTAGGAGGGAAATCCCTACATGGAGTGCGTGCATTGATACAGTTTCCATTTCTTCCACTAGGCGCCATTTCTAAACAATGGCATAAAATAGATCAGTTTATGAATCAAAATACATAATCCCATACTTATGAAACACTTAACATAAATTGAACTATTTATGGATATAATCCATAATCATAAAAATATTTTCATTGGGGAAGTATGTACTCATAAACCCTTCATAATGATTTTTAAAGAAAATGAGAGTTATCCTCAGCATATCCCCTGGAAGTGTCGTAACCAAGAGTGCAGCAAGGCCCGTTGTCATGCACCAGTTCCCGTTTGAGTCTAGTTCAAAGCGGTGTTTTTGGGTTTTACCACTAGGTACATCTGTGCCAGATCCGCCTCTACTTGCTCGTATCCAGAAAGGGATGTATTGCTCGGAAAACTCACAAAATATCTACAATACCAAAATTCTAGGAAGTTCTTCTATACTAATCCTCAAAGTTCATCTTAGGTCTACGTGCTCTAATCAAAGTTAATCTAAATCTAGCTTCCAAGGTTTGTACTAAACTTCCTCTGATACCAACTGTAACGCCCCGACCCTAGTTACCCAGAGTCGGTGCCTTATTACATTACATTGACATGATCACATGAAAGATCAAATCTCAAAATACCGATTGGTTTAGTAGACTTGGAAACACTATATATATTCATAATGTTTTAAATTACATCACAAAGTGAAAAACTACTACAACAACATAGTCTCTATATTCCACACTCATATCCCCACATACTATCCCTGCAGGTCATTCATAACTTACTTCTTCACATCCTGGGAAAAATAAAACATAGAAAAGGTGTGATCTCAAATTCCCAGTAAGGATAAAAATATAGCGGAATCATTCAAAAATAAGCATAAACATTTAAGGCAATGTATAACTAAAACAAAAGCCTTTTAAACATGAACTTAAACATAGTATGGAAAAAGAAAAATGAAATAATTCCATTTACTTATTCACATGGATATTCTACTAATCAAATAATCATATGCAATATCAATAACCACTTTCATAATGATGGAATGCATAATGCCAAACTATCATAACCACATACCAAGGCCTCGTGCCAAGAATACAAATAATATTTTGTCAAGGCATTGTTCCAAGACACTAGTTTGTCTCATGAGACCTACCGATGCAGCGAGGAGCTATATCGGGCTCCACCCGTCACATATTAAGTCCAATGCATTCCCATATGAAAAGGTTTAATCATAACATAAACATTTGTATGAAAACTATCAGACGAAATGTCATTACTTTCACCATAAACCATGAATGGTATAAAAATAGCACATCCACAGTCAAACATTTCACAAAACCTTCAATACAATATATAAGTTTTGTATCATAATAAATCAACTACAAATAAGCGTAAAATCCATCAAAGGATGTTGACATAGATGAAATCAAAACTCTTTTTAGAGAAATATCTCTTTCTATTTTGAAATAATTTAAGAGTCATATATTTATAAAATAAAACATTTTCTTTGAAAATATTCTTACAATCTTGTAAGGGAAGCTTCAACGATTTTATAATGACGGAAAATAGCCGCACCCACCGTATAAGTTAAAAAAACATTCTTACTTTAATTTTGTCGAAAAGCTTAAAAAGCACCTTTTTGAAAACGACAGAAATATTCCTTTATAAACCTCTTATAAATAGTCAAAAAAGGGTATAAATACTTTAACCCATATTCTTGTAAATAGTAAAAATGTTTTGAAATTCCTTTTTAAGAAAAATGGATGTGGATGATAAAGAGATCCTAGTAGATTATTACGTATAAAAAACCTCGGATAATGAAAAGATTGTGAAATAACACTTACCTTGTACTTTTCCATGGTTGGGGTAGGTTAACCTCATGTATAATGGTGAAATAATTGTTATTAAATTATACAAGAATCATATATATTAATATGATATCATATATGATCTTTTGACATTGATTTGTTAATAATATCTTAGAATTATCGTCGTTTCGGGTGTTAACTTACTCGTTTTCTTTTATATGTTTTGTTACATAAGCCGTGTTTGTTATGGATAGGTTGTATCTTATTCATATCCAGAATGATATCAAGTCCTTAAAAATAATTTTTAAATCATAAAATGATAAATATACTTTAATGGATACGATGGAGAATGAATCTCATCGCGTTCGTGGAGACGGTAGTCCGTACGTACACACGAGCGTCAATATAATTCTTTTGATATTAATAATAATATATAAATGGATGGAATATCATATATACAGAATCATTAACATTTTATATTTATTATTTATTTGAGTTACACATCATTATTATACCCATCCAAATAATAATATATTGAATAACAATTACACCACGACGTGGAGACGGTAAGCCGTACGTACGCACTTATGGTGACATGTTATTAAAAGGGTGGATAGAATACTGAATATGGTTGTACCATATTTATAATAACATAATATTATATATAAGATACTGGAGTTATTATTTTAGAATTTTAATAACAAATAAAGAAGAAGTGGAAGAAGAAAGGAACATGAAAAGGGGTGGTGAAAACATTACCTCTTCTTCGGGTTCTTCCTTTTGATTTGTTCAAAAGGGCTCCTTAGGTTGGCATTATGATAAAACTAAGGCCTCTAGGTTGTAGTGAGGGAAGTTGGGAGAGTATTTGGGCAGAGTTTGGGCGAACCAAAAGGCTTTGAAGGTGCGATGAATTGAGAAGGAGGAGTGCCCTTTTATAAGAGGGGTGAGGGGCACCTTTGGAAAAGCTAGAAATATTAATTTATAATAAATTCATATTCGGTTTCTAATGGCTCCAAAATTGATTATTTAAATTTTAAGGTGGGGATAGGTCGAAAACCACTCAACAAATAGAATTTAGACAGGTTTGTGTCATTATATTAACCTTATCTTTAAGTATTAACTCTAAGTTAATTAGTTTCACTTTTACAATGTCTCTTTGTATTTTTATATCATATGGTTAATAAACATAGAATATAAATCCACGCGACCCCCAAGTGGTCTATTAATGATGAAACTATCATGATATAAGTCTCGTGGCCTAGCCTCAGATTTTTAGGAATTTAATATCAATTAATAATATAATATTTGTTTTAAAAACTCTTTTATGTCAACTTTGACACTATTCAATAATTGATTTTCGTAAAAATCATAACATAATGATTACATCAAACAAAGTTAATTAAATCAATCGTAACATGTCATATTAACCTATAAAATTAGTGTAATTCATTAAAAGTCTCAAAATAAATTTATTTGTTTATTTATAATATCAATTATTTTAAATATTCAGTATTATGGTAATTACTGCATCATCATTGTGTCATAAGTAACATAAATTATTTAAATTCTAAAAATTATAAATAAAATATCCTTATGTAGGAAATCTTTTTATATTTATAATGAATATTTGAAATCTAAAATATCTTATCTATAACCCTATATTAAAAATGTTTTAGTAAATAAACTTTGATTTTAACTCTTTTAACTCTTCTTTGAATTAAATAATAATAAATGTCCTAATCTAATCCAAGTGGACCTAAATGATAATATTTTATTCCTACGACAATTTTGGTTGAGATAAACTTGTCCAATAGAATTAGAACATGTGTTAGGGTAATATTAATATCATTTTTACCCTTAATTACCCTATTTACTTTTAACCGTGGTAAATAAAAGTAAAAAGTTATTATTCACCAAAAATTATTTTCATCTCATTGAACCACATTTTACTTCTTGATATTAACCATGTCTCTCGGATTTTCAAAATTCCATTCACATAAGCGGTAAATTTAAGTTTTATGAAAAATTCAGTTTTTTAACTACCACTTAGTAGTTTCACTATTAATCAAAAATTGAAGTTTTTCAGAATAATGCCAAAATTTCACCCTAAGCTATAATTGATATTCTGAATTCAAAAATGATTTATATTTTACAAAATTCCAAAAATATAAGTTGAATTATTTAATTTTATTATTAATTCCCATTGTCACAACAAATAGCATGTTTTTAAGAAACAATATATATCAAAAGATTGATAATTGTTTATGTCCAATTTCAAAGTAAAATTAATTATAATGATCACCATTGGATAAAATGGTAAAAATATATTCTAATTATACTTTAAACCCACTCAATAATATAATTTATAACTATAAATTAATTTGATAAAAAATTTGTTTTTAAGTATTTTTCACTATTCATAAAAATTGGATGTTCTCAAAGAAATACAAAAAATTCAACATAGGATAATTTTGATATTCCAAATCCAAAAATGAAGTCCCTTTCGAAATATAAAATATATATAATTTCAAAAAAAGGTATTACTATTCACAACAGCTAGTTTGATTGGTTGTGGTGTGTTAGAACTCGATGTTGCGTACAACACACGCTATCACATTATTCAAAGAGAAGCGTACCATAGAAGCTTGGGGTGTTACAAGTTACCTGAAAACAAAATCTATTCTAAGAATACCAAAACACCAAGAGAATAGATGATAAAGTCAATATGAAAAGAAATAGTTAACTAATCACATCCAAATGCATCATTCAGTGAGTAAAGGAATGCAGATAAACATATCACATGGCCATTAGACCTTTAAACAAAATTATAAACAAGCATGTATGCAGTATTTCATGAAAACAGTGCCAATCCTAGGTTCAACCTATTCAATCTATACTAATTCTAACCCCAACATAACCATTCACATCGACATACATCCCACTATGATTGGTGCTAACTATTCTAGAAACTCATGCCTTCCTACCCATACCTCATCAACCAATAGCCATCCGACGATCACATAACATTATATATAAAGTCCTACATCAAGAGAAATAAAAAGAAAAAAAACACCAAATAGAATAAATATTGAATATAGTCAATAAAATAAAAATCCATACATTCTACCCTTATTTAATTTATTCTAATATATTATTTTATTTGCTGAATTCTTAGGTGGTTTGTTTTTGGGTTTTAAGCTATTTAGAGGCCTATAAATGGTTGCGTGATAGGAACATTGTCATGGGAAACCATGTGTTTCTCCCTAGAAAACCTTGTGGCCTGTTTGAAGAGGGATACGATGTGGGGAAATGGTTAGAACGTAGTTAGAGATGATCATGAATCATTTAACTTGATATATATATGTCACGGAATAGAGGCAAAATTAATTGTTACCACATAATTTACCAACTGAAAATATTCATTCATTGACGATGTTCTAGAATATCTTATTCAAATAAGGAATAATGGAGATAAAATAGTCTCAGGGAATGTATAAAAGACCAAGAGTATAATGAATACTAGGGAAAGTTGAAAATTTTGATGTTCAATATTTTTAAATGATAGAAATGGAAATGTAGTGGTAAATACATTGGGATAGAAAATGTAGGATAAGTTATTATAATGTAAAAATGAATTTACGAAAAATAAATCATAAAAAATAAATAATCACAATAATGAGTTAATATATATGGTGCATACCACACTTGAGAAAACAAAACATAACGGGAAACATCAGAAATTAATAAAATACATAAAAGGAACCATGTGAAATCAAGAAAATGATAGGTCATGAAAATGTTTGGAAGCAACTATGTGCAACACACGATACATATACAAACCGAATATTATAATATTTGTACACATATCATTAATACTACTAATCACTGTCTGTTTCTGAATAGATATTGTCACCCTCTCCACCTCTATCTCCACTACCTGTTACCACCATCAAGAACATTATATTGAAAATTAAATAGTGTTTCATATTTATATTTAAACTCAAAACCAATAACAGTTTTAAAAATAAATGATTTTTAATTTTTGTGATTTACCTTCTCACCACCAGTCAATGCAATTCCACTAGGGGGATATCTGCTCATCTACTAACGTATATCTGTCAACACGTTCTAAAATGTGGATATCTGAGCCCCCTAGTCTTGAAATGTGTTTCGTAGAGAAACAATCTCTCTATGAGAATCTTCGGGTATGGATTGACTACAACCGGAAGTAGATGAAACTATAATCCCTGATGTCCTGCCGAAGACCTCATATGGGTTGGGTCCCAAACCCATCCCGCGCACTCTACAAGGGTGCTCCTTCCCAAGTACTTTAGCAACTGGGTCATCCTGGGAGACATAGTAGGAATTCCATGTATTGGAATTCCATATTTCATTAATGTTTACCTATAATAAAATATCGATAAATATTATCATAGATACAATTGATAATAAGTTATTATAATGAAAAAATTATATCATACCCCAACTTATTTGGAATGATCATTAACAAAACATCCATCAGATTTTTTGTGAACATCCAACCACATTTTAGTTTGGGATGATTCATGCCCTAAACTCAATGACTGCATTAAAAAAAGTTAAATAATAAAATTAATATATAAAATAGATAATATTGTCTTATAAATATTTGAACTAATGAAAATATTACCAGAGTCGATCGGCTTCAAGAAAATCTTTTTGATGACATAGTGTGAGGGATGACTTAATTAGCCCTACATGATGCATTCTTTTATGAGAGATCCTGAAATAAATAAAATTTAATTTAATAGTAAGGTATTCAATGTCATATCCACTTTATATAATTGTGTAAATGTAAATTGAGGTTAATATATTAATATATATTTAAATACAATTTACTTCTCAACACAATGTCTGTCAACAAAAACATTCCACTGTTCTTTGGGTACCCCATTGGGTAGCTTCTCATAAATTTTTTGGATGGTCAATGAAGTATTGTTATCATCACTCCATAATATCAATTTTAAGTATTTCCATTTCTTCCCATGATTTTTCAACATCCACTTTCGTGCTATCACATCAGCAACTGTAAAGTGGAAAAACATTTGTATACAGAAATTCATTTTGAACATACTAATAACCTGAAATTAAATTACACCATAACCTATTAAAAATATATTTATTTGGGAATTAAAAAAAATTCATCTTTCTGAATTAGAGGCATATGTCTCAAATCATCATAAGAAATAAAAGGGGAAATGGGCTATGCTGCCAACTGGCCTAGAATTTGGCCAAGTAATCCCATTACTTCATCCGTAGGGACACCATATAAATCAAATGCTACAACTATATTCTCCCCATTCATATTCTACACATATGAACTTTTTATATTTTTCTCAACAGTTTCATTTTTTCATCTTTAATGAAAAAAAATTATTAAAAATAGGTGCAATAAATTTATTTATATTAAAATTTGTACCTATAATAGTGACCCTCCAGTATGCACGTGATGAAATATAAGTGGCATGCCACCGTCCCCTGCTGAGGCTGCTGAAGGGGGAGTCGATGACTCATCTTTTAAAGGCATGCTCACAGAGAGTGTGAGAGATGGTGCAGGGGGAGATGGTGTAGGTGCAGGAAGCAGGTGGCTCAGATTCCCTAGGGAGGGAGACAAATGGATCGTTATCTGTTGTAGTAGTGGATGAAACAATGTATCACTTCCTCCTTGGAATTCTTATCTTTTAATCAAATAAAATTAATTTCAGAACATATATTTCAAAAAAAATTTGCAGATTTTTTTAAAATGATAATATATGCCCTGTAATAACAAAAAATAGATACATATTAATGACAATGAATGACGACACAAATGAAATAAGTTGTTGCTGAATGAATAAATATTTCTACATACACTCATTTTCCCCTTCAATCATGTCAGTTTCTTTCTCCATTACTTTATCCACTTCATTAATCCTTGCTAGACTAATATTTTCTATATCATTATGGAAAAATAATTCTTCTTCTTTTTGTTGATGGGATTCAATTTTAGGCGCAAAATATTCAACTTTATCACCCATATCATACAAATATATTTTTATTAAATGAGAAACTAAACTCCACCCTTCACCCACAACATCATTCACATAATATACCATTTTTTGCGAGGATAAGATATATGGATTATACAGTCCATGATCACCAACATCCATCACATGAGAGAAGTTCACCGAAGTAAATTTCAAGGAATCTCTTTTAACACCTCTATAATATTGACCCCATTACATTTCAATAAAACTACTGAAAATCCCCCTGGTAGATTAATTCAATAATATCTTTCAGTAGTCTGTAGTATCCCACCTCATCAAATGAAAATATACCACTATATGTGTCTTCAAACCCCTTTCTCGATCGACTGTACGAAATCTAAATCCATTCATGTTATAAGCGTTTAAATTTCTAACATGTTTAAGAGGAATGAAAGAAAGAAACATCAATTCTTCATACAAATCTACTCGAGTGTTAGCATTCACGATCTAAAAAAATAATTTTACTTTATTAGATTTACAAAATAAATGTGTCAAACGAATATAGGTATTTATTTCAATATTTATTAACATACACGTCGTGAAAACCATTGTACAAGATCTTTATTAATAGATTTCATTATATATTTCTTATTTAGTGTTCTTCCTCTCATTAATCTCTTTGTTTTTATCCTCAACTCTTCAATAAATGGATTCTCAATTTCACTATTTTGTCGCACATATCTATGACCCTGTAATAATTGAAATTCTGTAAGTGTCCCATTTGAGGTCCTCCGAACTTATCAGTCAATGGTAGGAAATAATTTTGATGTATGATTTATTTGAGATTTAGTCGATGTGTTGTCAACACATAAAACAAGATTAAATCTTGTCGTAATCTCATACGTGCATCTAGAAAAAAATGTAAGACACTCCTTAGCCAAATAGGAATCAGCAATAGAGACTTCTGGTTGAGCTTTATTTCTAACCTATGATTTCAAATTCCCCAGATATCTGTGAAATAAAATAAACAAAATTATGAATTTAATTAGGTTCAAAAAAAATTTTACATAACTAAAATCATATAAATAAATTACCTCTCAATTGGATACATCCATCGATATTGAATGAGGCCTCCTAATTTAGCTTCCTCAAGAAAATGCACAATTAAATGCATCATGATAGTAAAAAAGATGGAGGGAAGATTATGTTCATTGCAAAAAGTGTCAATAAAAACATCTCATGGAGGTTGTCAAGATGAAATAGATGTAGAGAATTCTCACATCGTTGTCTGAAAATTGTGTAGAATGCGAGTACAACAAAAGGTACTTTTTCAGGTAATAATGTACACAATGGCAACGGTCGTAACTGTTTTCACAAAATATGTGAATCATGAATTTTCAATCCATGTAACATACAATTATTAAATTCAACACACCTCAAGATGTTACCTGAATACCCATATGATACCATCACATTCTATAAAAATCAAAGGAATGTATCATTATCCCTATTTTTCATTATAAAAATTTCTGAAGCATACTTTTCACTCTCATATGGACAGAGATCACATTATATATTCAATACTTGTATGTCTTTGCAAGCATTGTGATAATCCTTTGACTTTCCATGATCATTATGCAATGTGAAAATCAAATTGTTATAAGAATTCTTCTTAGTATTCATCACATCAAGATTATGCCGCAATAAATTAAATTCCCAATAAAAAATTTGAAGAATATACATTTTGTATAAAATTGTTTCATTCTGATTTTTCATGAAGATGCACTTCGAACCCATTTCCCACTATTATTCAACTGATGAACATTCCCAAATTTTGTATCAACATTTTCAAGTTATGTCAATATTTCAGATCTAGTTAACTACTTTGGAGGTGGTCTACGATCAATGAAACCGTTAAATTTTGATCTATTCTGCTAAAATCTATGAGATGCCTTGAGAAATTTTTGATGGCAGAAGAAGACACATTTTCTACTTTAAGGTAGCCGTTTGGGCTCAAAAACAAAGATACAAACAGGAAAATCCAAACCCATGTTAATTTTCCTACCTGATAAATACCCAAGCCCAAGGAAGTCACTGATGGTCTAAATTAACACAACATGCATTTTGAAATTTTTTTCTATGTAGCATAAAGTGTCTCAACACCATTGCTCCATAACTAATATAATTCTTCAATCAAAGGCTGAAATTATACATCAATATCTTTTCCAGGGTTTTGTTTTCTAGGAATAATTCTTGAAGTGATAAATGTGGTTTGTTGCATACACATCAATGGAGCCGATTGTAAGGGATCAAAACAACTAGACAACTGCTATAACTGGTACACAAAGTACCAAATGGGTTGAATCCATCGGAAGAAAATCCCAATAGAACATTCCTATGATTAGCTGAGAAATCTAGACATAATAAATCAAATGTCTTCCATGATTATGATTCTTGTGGATGTCTCATTAACCCATCGTTGTTATTATCTACAGAATGAAACTTCATGTGTTCAGCGGTCTTTGATGAAATGAATAATCATTGCAATCGTGGATTTAAAGAAATGTAATGCAAAAACACTGTAGGTGTGTTTCCTTTCTTCTTCATCTTCTTGAATGTATGTTGATTCAGACTTCCAAAATGTCCCATTGACTAACATCTAGTAGAAGAGCTTTATTTGAAATTTTGTATTCTTGAATCTTCTCTCCAATAAAGCACACAATCATTGAGACATGCATGTATTTTTGTATAATTTAGAAGAATCCTATTAACAACTTTTTTCATATCATAAAAAGACTCGAGGATTTTTGCTTCAGGAAATGCAACATGCAACAATTCCAATATCATGGACATTGAATTATTTTTAATTCCACATAGATATTTGATATGGTAAAACTTTAGCAGAAAAGAAATCATTGAATATTTCATACATCCACTATACAACTCTTGATTTCCTTTTTCAACTAAATCATGAAATATATTTTCCTCCATGTCATTTTCTCATACATTTTTCACCATAGAATCAAGAGGAGGATCTAATTACATGATACAATCTTCATCTGGTTGTGTTACAGTCTCAAAAATATCACTTGTCACGTTGTAATTTGTATCAACCTTATCTTGTTGTTCTGTTATGTTTTGATGTTGATAGTGGCGTCTTGCAGTGCCGAATACATCATTTATGAGGTTTTGCATTTCATTTTCCATTGTCAACAAAGATGGGAACTCATTATGTTGATTAATGTCAGTGCTCAACCTTTTTTTAACGTCTGATTGTACATGACTAATCCAAAAAAAATATTGACCAGGGAATTTCTTCAGTATTAAATGTTCATAAACATCATCTCTCTTCAACCATATTCGAAGTTTACATTTAATACATGGGCATATTATTCTCCCTTAAATGGATTGATTGGAAATTTAAAAATATAAAAACTCTTTCAAACCTTAAACATATTGAGGGGTGTTCATTGATAATGTGATCCAACTTTTATTAATGTATATAACAATGTGCCTACACAATATTAAATAAAATTAAAAAACAAAGTTACTACTAAATAGGGAAAGAGATTCATATATACTATTTGAAATAACATATTAATATATTACATAAGGTTTTACTATATAAATACATATGGTAAATCACCGACTAAAAAACCAAACTACATATGTACATTCAAGTGTATGCTTATACACATGTGATTAAAAAATCACTTAAAGAAACAAGAAGATAGCGTGTATTTTCTTGGGAAATATACAAGTTAAGAAGATAGTGAGTATTTTCAGATATATATGAGCATGATCAGCATTAGTAAATAAGTTAAAAGTTAATCTGGAGCATTATATTAAAAGTCAACTTCTACATCATTGGGATATTTTCAAGTTGATCATTCTGATATAGCAGTTAGTTGAATAAGAAGTATTATCCTCTATAATTAATCAGAGTATACAGAACTTACTTTCATTCAATGATATTAATTATATTCAGTGTAAGTCATATACTTAAATTCCTTTTGTAAGAGGAACTATAATTTCTACTATGAGAATAATATAGAATAATAGGTTTTTTCTGTTAACATGATATATAAATAAATAAGATATAAAACATGCACAAAATAAATGTAAAAAATTTACAAAACATGGTAGATAGGTGTTTTCCCGGAAACCATTACAATTCAAAACTCATTCATCTATCCTTAAAACATCCCCACATTTATATGAAAACCATTACATTGTTTAGAATAATATCCAAGGAATTTCTAATAATGGCTTGAAAATTTAAACAAATTCCCTTCACTTGAATGGTTTATCACATCAATCTAAAAGAAAGTATGGAAACAAGGATAACTACAAAGAAAAATTACCTATATAAAGTCGTAAAGTATGCCAATAAACAAGTGGAATAACACTAATCAATATCGGTACTAAATCATTGGAGGATCAATGTTTCATTGAAATTATATCCATGTACAAAAGAAAAACAGAAGATAAAAAATAATTAAATGTATAACACATAATAAATATCATGAGAAAACACATTTGGAACTAATTGGAAAAGTAGAATGCATTAACAGGTGAACCTAATTGCATCTGGTTAACTGTCACACATCCGTCAAACAAATCACTCTAAACCCAATCTCATGACTGACACCCCACTAGCTAAGTATTTTTTAAAACTAGGGGTAACTAGAAAGTGTATAATCTCAATGTGCCAAGAAACATCCCATGACTTCCCACATAATATCCTAGGGTTCCCAATAAAATAACTGAAATAGGTGATACAATTTTAATGTGAATGTCATACAATGAAAATAAAAATTTCCAAAGTCTAGAATAATAATGAAATCCTTACCACATCCCACATTTAACCTTTAATAAGACCCCTCCCATAAGAATGTCATGAATCTCATCACAAACAACCATCACATGGATACATGTTTTATCATAAATAAATGAAAAGGGGTTCAATAAGGGAACAATGAACCAATCAACTCAAATATCACATCACAAAGTTCCATCTAAAACATTCAATTATCACAAATAATACATACATTTGAAAGTCTATTTTTAAAATTATTTTCAATCCAAACACCAACATAAGGGAAATTATAATCATTTCCAAAACACAACCAACATAAACCAAATGAATCAAAATTCCATTTCAAAAAACAATATGTCCCTTTTAAACATGGAATCCATTTAACCACAAAAGGGTAACCCACTTTGAAAAACCAATTTCCCTTAAAATAGAACGACCACGTGTTTTTATCAAATAAATCCATTCTATTAATTTTATCAAACATGTCGAATGTATAAAATACAAATTTATATAAATTTTTCTTTTAAATATGAAATTAAAACCTTTAAGACACATGATAATGTTATATAAAACTATTATAAACCAAAAATAGATAACCCACACCCTCATTATCTCGATAAGAAATTAATTTATAAATACATGAACACAAAAATATCTTAATTAAAATTCAATGAAATGGAAACACTGACCTCATGTGGTGAAATGATGTCACCTTTAAAGAAAATCACTATTTTAGGCTATAACAAATGAATCAAAACGTTCAGAGACTAGAATCCCAAATCTAAAACTACCATAACAAAGAAAATATACCATCCATGGACATTAGGGTTAGAGAATAAAGGGTTAAAAGAGATAAAACAACAGTATGAGAGAGGGTAATATTATACCTCTTAATCTGAATGACGAACCACCCAAACATCACATCAAACCCCATTATAAGACCATATAGAAAAAAATAATCCCAAGGATAAGAACTAATGATGTTAGGGTATCATGGGATGGCTTAATGTCGAATCCACAATTAAAAATGATTATAATATATATATATATATATATACTTGAGTAGGCCACAAGGTTTTCTGAAATGGTTTACCAAACCATGTATTGACTATGTATTTGAAATTACCTCATCCCCCATATGCGGATTGGTTACCTAAAAACGTTTCCCTAACCATGTAGAGATCACACAATCAACTATTTCAATTATAACACAGGGATTAAAGTTTTGAATACACAATTTCCCAAATTATATGCCTAACCATATACCCCTAAAATCCTCCAAAACTCAAATTAATAACTATAAGACACCTCAATCCCAGGAGAGGAAACAACCACATGATGAATAGTAAGAAAGTGAATATTATGGTGTCAGAAACTCCCCACCATGCAACTTTCCTCCCGGATAATGTTTACAAGAACAAAGGATAAGTTGGATTTCCAAGGCTACCTTCATACTAACGACGCCTCAATAACTAACCAACATTTAAAACCTCACAACAAAGGAGACATGACATAATAAATTCACTCCTTAAGATAAAAAATTCTGAAAAAATAATAATTATCTAAAAAAACTCACTAGAACCCTCAAGAAGTAGGTGCCTACTTGAATTAAATTGAAGATACAACAAATATGTTGTTGGGATAGCCACTCCTCTCATATTATTTGAAATTTGAAATATAAATATTTACAATACTACTCATAAGAGCCTCATGAATTACAAAATAAAACAATTTAAAAACCAAAAATACAAACTATAAATTATCTAAGGTCACTATATCCAAAGTACAGAACATCCCACCCAAAGGAATCCAAAATATTCACCCCACAATAATGGGATGAAAGCACATAGAGACTGATCATCGGTATCCCATCCATAAATAATTTCTCTATAATGCTGAAACATTAGATAGGAAGACCCAAGAGAAAATACATCGCAAAATTGACCTGATTCCACTAACCATGAAAACCACATTAAATCAATAAAATATAACAAATCCTAGAGAACAATTTAAACTTTATTGGACCCAATCACTAAGAAAATGCACTCCATGAAAAAATATAAACACCCTTATGAGCATGTTCCTCAACATGAAATGGTAGGGCTCTAAACCCATGTCACAAAACATAAAGAATGTAAATTTAAGGGTGAAAACATGGAACAAAACTCATGGAAATACAAAAGAAAACATTTAGTCTATAACTCTCACAAAATCATACAACTACCGCACTATAATGTTACACAAACCTGTGTGGTGGGGCGGAAAAGGTAGTCAACATCGACGATGGGCGGTGAGGCGTACTATTGGTATGTGAGAACCATTACTAGAAGTAGGGAGGAAATCTAGGGTTCGGGTCTCACGAGGGTCAGGGGAAGAATTTGGGGTTGAGGGGGTCAGGGGAGAGGGGGGTTCGTGGATGGGTGTTGCAAAAAAGTGGCACTGATGGCCGGAGAGAAACGTGACTGACGGTGGGGAGGTGAGATAGGGTTTGGGGATCATAGGGATTGGTGGATGAATGTAGCGTCACAGGGTTCTGAGGGAGAAGGGGGGTTGGGGTCGAGTGGAAGTGTCACCGCTGAAAAAATGTGGTTTTGCAGTGGTTTCTAATAAACAGCCACTAAAAGACCACCACTAAAAGAGATTTATGTTATAATGACTGTGCTAAATATTTTTTATTATATTAACTATTAATTATTGTAAAAATTAATTTTAACAAATTAGATAGTATAAATTTTTTTTTTTTAATATTGAATTCATTATTAGGAATTTATCACAAATAAGTGGATAAATTCAATGCAGATCTTTCTTGGAAAATGGGTTTTCAAATAACACATTCTTTAAGGAAAAGATGATGTCATATTGAATATAAAACAAGTAATCATAATTATATGAATTTAAATTCATATTTATAGATATATAATAAAAAAATTAATTTAAATATTTACGGATTAAGGCTATTTCAATTATATAAAATGGATAATCATTCAATACTACAAAAAGTTATTTAAGAATTAAGTTTTTTTTAGGCCTATGAATTTAATTATACTAAAAACAAGTATAAAGATTATTTAAAAGTAATTAATCATATTTAATATAACTTATTAATATATATGTTAATTTTAAATTAAATTTAATAAATAATGGGACTTAATTTATAAAAAATAAATGGAAATTTTATGGATATATTTATTTTCACTATTCATTGTATAATTAAAATTTATAAAAAATCACAAAATTTTATAATAAGTTAATATAGATAAGAAAATTTGAAAATTTATTTTATTTTTTAAAATAAATTTTCTTAAATTTGAAAAATCAATATATTATTATTGGTTATAAGCACATCAAACCCGCAATTTTGAAAAATTATTTTGTTCAGAAAACATTTATTTTACTTTAAAATGTAATTGTTTAATTTTTAATCTCTAGATAAAAATTGAATTTATTTTATAATAGTGCAAGACATATAATTATTTTTAATTTATTATGTTATATTAATACCCCTATCATAACTAATAGGATATAATGATCTCATTTTAATAATAATATTTTAATAAAGTATCATATTTTGTTTAAACTAAATATAATGTTAATCACATGCTATTAATTAGAATGTATTTATTTAAAAATATATATATTTTAAATTCTTAGGGTGTTACATTCTGCCCCCATAAATAGTTTCTTACTTGAAATTTTCTCTTATATAATAATGTGATAACATGTGAGGGTACTTTTGCTTCAACTCCTATTCTTCTTCCCATGTTACTTCCTAAAACTTTTGGTTTCACCATAACACATTTACCATGTGAGCTGTAGTATTTCATATAAATTTTTCTCTATGGTCCTAGATATTTACAAGTTTCTTTTTATATGAACGGTCTTTCCCCAATGGTACCACCTCTGGGTTCAATACATGTGATGGTTTTCGTATGTAATTTCTCAAGAGGGATACGTGGAACACATCATGTATATGAGATATGCTTGGTGGGAATGATGGTAAATAGGTCACTGCTCCAATGTAATCAAGTATCTTAATTGGGATGATGTATCATTGAATAAGATTTCCCTTCATCGCAAAACCCAGGAATTTCATCCATGGTGAAATACAAAGGAACAAATTATCTCTAACATAATACTCGAGGCCTCATTGAATGTTGTTTGACTATATTTTTTATTGTCATTTCATGGATTTCTTATGATATTGAATGGTTTGGATGTATAATGGAATATATTGTGAAAAATAAGGTCCCATCATCTTATAAACTCCAACATCATCCTATCATATAGTAGTCTGACACTGCTTCCCATGTAGTGCATCATAAGGTTCCCTTTGAATTATAGAATGGAAAATGATGTTGTAAAATATTTCTACTAGTGAAAGGTGATAATCCCAATATCCTTGGAAATCCATTGAATAAGACGTTATCATATCCTAGAGAGTTTATAATGTTATTTCTAACGGACCATCCATTTGGGGGTGATAAGATGAACTGATACCGAGTTATGTATCCAATACTTAGTGAATGATTCTCCAAAACCATGAGATAAAACACATATATTATTTAGAAAAATATGGAGTGGAACTCTATGAAATATTATTGATTCCATTATGTATATCTATGTTAGATAGTAAATCGAGAAATATTCCTTGAATGTAATGAAATGTGTTGACTTTAAAAAGAGATTGACTACCACCAAGATGTCTTTATTTCCATTTTGTATCCAAGGTCATACAAAGAGAAAATATATGGTTATGTTATCCCATTTCCATGCTTGTATTCGAAATTGTTTCATAATACCCTAAGAATTCTATTGTTTAGCCATAACTTCATACCATACCATGCATCGGGATACAAATTCCACAATCTCCGTCTAAATGTTATCCCAAAATAATTTATTCATAATATCTCTATTTATAATAGTTCTCCCATGATGAATAGTGAAGGATGAGCTACGTGAATCATCAGGAATCTCAATCACCAAATATTGTTTTTAAGGAACCAAAATTAGGGTTTTAAACCAGATAACCCAATTTCAGAAAAGTTGAACTCTTTAATATTCACAACCTTTTTTGTAGCACCTAATTATTTTTTTGTGACTCCCTGATCCTCTCATAAATGGATTGTAGAGAAATTATTTTAGCAAGTTATGATTAAAATCCTTTTACTACTCCCATATCAGTCCTATAAAAATCTTATAAGATTTTAACATTCTTTATTCTCATCATTTATAAAATGACCATATAATGTTTAAAAAGATAATCTTCTAATTTATTTACTTTAATAGGTTGGTTATGGATTGAACTGTCATAGTCTCAGATCAGCTCTAACCATCTTCACTGTAGTATATTAATATTTTTCAATGTGAATATATATTTTAAGCTCTTGTGATTCAAATATATATCACACTTTTCTCAATAGAGATAATGTCATAATATCTTTTACAAAAAGATCAATAAATTTAACACCAAATAATGTGTTGGATAGTTCAACTCCTAAACATTCAACTACCTTGAGCCATAAACTATCAAATTACTATTCTATATTACTAAATATAAAAAACTCTTATTTGAATCATCACTGTATACTTTTAAAAGTTCCTAACTCGATGGAATAATAAGTAATAGATTAGTGATGAACCTCATTGTAAACTCCATAATTCTATATTATCATTCACTAGTATAACAAACCATTACTCCATTTTTTATTATCTAGGAAAGTGGGGTTGAAAATTAAGATAATATTTTCACAAATCATCTAAAATACCCCACTAGTCCATGGAATCTATTAATCTATGCTTCAGATACTGGTCTTGGAAAGTCCACGATTGCCTTTATCTTTAAATAAACAACATATATCCCTTTTTTGGTGATAATTTGCCCCAAAAATGATACTTCCTTTATCTAGTACTCATATTTATAGTAAATTGAATATATTGTACCCTTTACTAATTCCTTTATGACAATCCTAAATTAAATTCATGATCCTCCATGATCATGGATTATATAAGAATATAATCTATAAATACTACCAATATTTTTTCATGTTAATATCTAAAGAGTCTATTAATTTTCATATTATGAATTACTGGAGTATTAGTGAGTCAAAATGGAATCATTTTGACCACATAACATCCATACCTTTTTCGAAATTTAGTTTTAGGAATATCTTCCCTCTTTGCCCATAATTGTTGCTTTCCTAACTTAAGGTCCACCTTAGGGAAACTCATAGGCCATAGAGTTGATTAACTAATTCATCTATCCAAGGAAGGTATTCATTTATTAGTTATTTTTTTGAGATCATGATAATCAATGCACAAGAACATTGAACTATCATTTTTCAAGAAGAAGAGGACTAGTTCAGCCCTCAGTGATGAACATGAGTATATAAATCCATTATCCAGATTATCTTTTAGTTTCTTCTCAAAATCATTATGTTCAAAAAATGGTTATTCAATATGGAGTCTCTGATATCAGAAAATATCCGGGTATAATCATTATTGAAAATTCAACCACTCGGCTAGGTGGAAAAAAAGTGACCTCTTCAACAAATACATTGAATACTACCACAAAATGGGCATGCATTAAAGTATGATACATTCCATAGTATCAATCAGTTGAGGAAGATAATATTTATCAAAAAGAAAAAATACCCATTATTTACATGATGATAGTAAAGGAGATTCATACTCTTCATTTCAATTGTATATAAATTGAGAGAAATTAGTGATTCCGTGGTCGATTTCATTCTCTATGCATTTTATGCTGGCTCTATTTAAGGAAATACAACCCAATCCTATAATTTCATCAAATTCTTCTAAAGGATGCATAGAAAGATCTTATGGTAATTTTGGCTTCCAAATATGGATATGGGATAATTTATTTACATGAGATATGATAATTGACAAATTTTATGTCTTCAATATTAGCCCAACATACTTGTTTTGAGGTGGTTCTCAAATAGTGATACAGAAATTGTGTGATATGAAAGAATGGATAACACAATAATAAAAATTTACATTATCTATTATATAATGAACAATTAGATTAGATTTCAAAAATTCATTGTCAAGATCTACCTGCTCTGTTGTCATGACATAATATATCCCTTGTTTCATAGGCCTTGGATATTTATTTAGTTTTTTTTCATCAAAATCCCCTAAAATAATGCATTGGTTCCCTTAGTATACTTTTTTCATTGAATTGTAACATTGGTAAACATGATGAGGGTTGGTTCTAGAATTCCTTTCTTTGATCAAATTTTTGGGTTTCTCCCATTAGCAATCACTAGCTAGGTTCCCTTCCTCCCCATAATTAAAGCACTACATGTCCCCCTTTTTACATTTCCTAGGATTGTTCTTCCCACAATTTTGACAGGTGGGATTCTAGACTTTCATGTCACCGTTAGATTTCTCCATCATACAACTAGGGTTAAACCCAATTTTATGAATCGTATCCCCATGGGAGCCACAAAATATAGTAATATCAATCTCAACCATGAGGGAACATCATAAAACTTATTTGTATCTATATAAGTCAAAATTTTCCAATTTTTTTTCAGAATTGATATTATCCTTCCAATGAAGTGGTAGACTTTACATTCAGAGGATATGAAAAAGCTGTAAGGGTATCAAACAATTATTTAGATGTTTTCTTTCAACATTAAAAGGGATTCATCATCCTTTTTCTCAAGGTTAAGGAAATATGTCTCCATTTTAATTCGAAGAGTGCGAGGAAAGTATTTGTTGAAAACATTTTTGAGAATTCCATTCACTCCCAATCTTTGAAATATTTCGTAGGCTTTATATTTATGATCAACTACCACCATTGATCAGATAATCCTTATATATGATAAATAGAAATAGAAAAATTATCATTTTATGAGAATTGGAGGACAAATAGGATCATTTAAAAGGAGTTGATTTGTTATTTCATTATTAAAGCATTAGAATATCCAATAAATATGAGTATTCAAATGTTCCACCTAATTCATGTTTTGATATAATACTTTTGTTAACTAAAAAAGTATGGTCATGAAGTTACTAACTCATTATTCTATCGAGTTGGGAATCTCATTTTTTTGTCACCACATTTCTTCTTACAATTATTACTGACTTGGTTTCTCTAATTTCCATCCATTAGACTAAAATAAATGAAAATTATGGCTGAGTATTTTTAAATTATTAAACACATATATATGAAAATATGAATAAAAATGGGATAACTCATAAATGACATATATTACATAACGTTGGAATTTATAGGTTTCAAACTATGTTATCAATTATTTATTTCCTAATGTAAAATCATATGGGAATTGTATTCCCCTCATTATGGTTAATAATGTGTTTGTGAATTTCTAAAACATATCCCCATAAGAGTTTCAAACCCCTTGTGCAGTAAGAAATATTGTTATGTTCTCGGTAATGGTCATGTTATGACCGACACACCATTTTCAAGTTATTACCCAAAGGTACCTTTTTACTAGAAATAAACCAACTTGTCATATCTAGATCAGGTTGAAATTACTCAAAAACCACTTTCTCTATACATCACTATAATTATATGTTATTTTCTTATAATTTTTGATATCCTTAAGATTATCCTTGGACTTATCCCAAGGGGTTTGAAAATGTTTTCTCATCCATGATTCCAAAGGATAACTAATCCTTTCCACTGATACCAAATATAGTAATCCAAGACTCTTAAACAAATTATTACATCAATCGTACACTTAAATAACCAATAAATATGATACAAAGATCATAAAGGCCAAGTGTACTTGGAAGACTGGTTTCATAATATAAAAAAGGAAACTAAAAAATATAATCATTATTTTATTTTAAATTGTTGGCCCATAAATCCATTTGATCTTCTTAAATTACATCAGATAACATAGGGAATTAATGAAATAAAGCAGTGAATTAAAAATCCAAATTTGGTAATAAACATGATTTGGAAGCATAACACGCAAGTTAAAAGTATAAAATGATATCATAAAAGAGGAGGAACATAATAAATGAAATATAAGAATAACATAATGATAATGGTATAACAAATTCATGAAATATGGTAAGGTGTAAAATAAGATAGGTAAATATTTGAGATAAATTTATACATAATTTAGAATCATTCCATCTCTTTAAAGTTATATAAAGTGAGTTAGAGAGAGAATTGTCATAACCTGAAGAAAAGGGTTGGTTTGAATAATCCCTTACCGTGTGCCTGATTTTCATTTGTGTCATTTATCTCACAAAATAATAAAAATAAGCTAATTATTTATATATATATGAACCATTTTTAGGATTATTATTCCTTTTAATTTATTCATTAAAATGTCATATTAAATTTATTACCCAATTAATTTCACAACAGTCGTTTAAATACCAAATGACTTATATATCCAAAATAACTTTGGTAAGATGAGTAAGGTAAAAGTGATTATTAATTCACAACACCTAGAATGGAAAAAATTGAATACATATAATTTATATATAGAAATTATTATTTTTAAATAATTCATAAAATATAGTTATAAAAAATTAACTATATTATAATTATGGAGACGGTAAGTCCTACGCACTCATGTGTAATGTTTCCATTTTTTGAATATCATGATAGAAATAAGGTAAGATTTATTTTATTTGTAATATATGATAAATATATAATAAATATTATATTATTTATTTAAATTCCCGTAAACATACCATTCTTGTGATGATGTAATCAAAACAACTAGAAATGCATCTCTTGGTTATAGTCCTTCGCACACATGAACGCCGCTATCATTTACTCAATGAATGATAATGTGTAAAATTTTATAATATATTTAAATTCTAAAATGGTTAATTTTTAATTGATATAATATATTATAATTAAATTAATCAATATTAAACTCCATGTAAAGTGTAATTGAAAAAAAATCACATCTCTTTGAGAGAAAGTAGTCCTATGTACACACGATCGACATTATAGTATTATCTATGGAATAGAAACTAATAATGTATATATGATAATATAATTAAAAATTATAATTATATCATAAATATAATATATTTAATTTATGTAAAATATTATTTCTGGAAGTTATAAGCCATTATGGAAAATGAATTATGTTGGTTTGCGAGGTGGTAGTCTATCATACACATGATAAACAGTTTCATTTCCCATTATGGGAGGAGGATATGGATTCATGTAATTACCTTATCACAAAAAATCTCATTATATTTAATATAATGTATTTATTATAAAATCTGGGACTAATAATATTTTATGTATGTGGAGGAAAAATTAAAATAAAACTCTCTGTTATGTATAATCCCTATTATTTTGACAATGTATTTTGGTTTACATAAAATCCTTGCTTGGTTGAATTTATTACAAAACAAGGAATATTGGATAAAGATATATAAGTATTAAATTAATATTTTTATTTATTGGAAGAAATTGGGTTCAATAAGATTAAAACGGAATGGAGAGGGGTGGCCATTTATAAGTGGGTGAGATGACCCACATAGAATTTATGAAATGAAATAACTATAATCACATTTTTATCATGTGAAATGGATTAAAATTCTACCATTTTTAATATTAGAAGATTCAATGATGAAATATTACCATAAAATTCTTATTAGACATGTTTAGGGTAATTTCCAGCCTTTATCTTCTTAGTTTTATTGGCAGTAAACCCATTTGTACCTTTACCGTGGTAAATATGTTTTACTATTTTCAAAATTAATTATGTTAAAAAATTAGGATAAACTAATTATATCATAAAATTTTTTATATTTGAAAATATTAAATCAATTTTTTCAAATTATTGTCATAGAATTTGAAGTATTCACATTAAAATTAAACCTATTGACATGTAAAAAATTAGTTTTCATGAAATTCATTTTTAAGGAAAAGATGATCTCTTATTAACAACATGAAAAATAATAATTATATGATTATAAAATAATATTTATAGTTATATAAAATAAAAATTACATTTAAATAATTCCTTTTTAGGGGTTCTTATAATTATTTAAAAATGATAAACGTTATACATCATAAAATAGTTTTCAGAAAAAAAGTGTTTCAAAACCTGAAAATAAACATAAACTAAAATATATAATAAAGAAGATTTAAATATAATTATTTATATTTAATATAACAAAATAATACTTATGTTAATTTTAAATCAATGTATAATAATTATGGGACATATTTTATTAAATTAAATGGAAATTTTATAAAAATTGGTATTATTCACTATTTAATAAAAATTAATACATAAGGAAAAAATCCCGAAATTGTACCACAAGTTAATATGAATATTATTATATTAAAAATGATGTAAAAATGTTAAAAAATATTCTAAAATTGATAAAAATTAATTTTTATTTATCTTTGCAAAGGCATAATAATCTTTTTTATAAGGAAATATTTTTTTCGAAAAACATTTCCTTTTCTTTCAAATGATTCTTATTTAATTTATTATCAGAAGATAAAAATTAAATTTATTTTATACAGGTGTAAAAAATTGATTTTTTATAATTTAGTTAGTCTTACTCATACCCACCAACTTAATAGCTATGTTTTAATGGTCATGTTTAAACAATAATATTTTAATTGAGTATCATGTTTCATTTAAAACTGTTGTTTCGTGGGTCGGATGTTATATAATAGAGAATTTATTTAAAAAGAAATATATCTTAATGTAATGGGGTGTTACAAATAGATAATGATGTCATGGTGCTATTGAACCCTCAATATCCCTAATGATCTAGGGGTTTACAGGTAAACATTAGAAGTGGGAATGAATACTGAGTGGGGATATGAGATGGTTACCAAAGTCAACACATAAATTTTCTTTGCAACATTCCTAGAAATTTACATAAGTGGTTATCCCCTTATAGTGAATGAGTCGCATAATAGAGTGAGGAAGAAAACACTTATGATGTCGATGTAACAAACACCTGGAAAATAAAAAAGTGTAACTACTCCCAAATTATAAGAAAATAGATTTTCAATGAATTTTTTATAATTTTTTTATTAATTAATAAATGAAAATTATAACCGATGTTTATTTATTTTAATTATATTAACCGAACATCCATACACCTATTTCTCACCTCTGATTTTTTTTTATATTTTCAAGTATAATTAGTTTTTAATTAACATGTTTATTATGAAAGGGTGTGTTATATGTTGGGTGACAACTACTCACTCTGGGTAAGGCCGTTGGGTTTGAACCTATAGCCGAAGGGTGAAAGGGTTGTACAGACTATCACTTGAAAATATTTTATTCTACTTACATTTGTCATCATTTTGACAAATACTTTTATCTATTTATATGATTATTTTTAATTAATAATTAAGTTACTTATTAATTTTTGTTATATCAACTTCTTAATTAAGTTAGTGTAATTTAATTGTTATCATAGTACGATAAATGTATTCAATGTCGAATAATTGTGTCATATTGAACCTAAGTACATGTAAAAATATATGTTAAAAATATTATAAATGGTTAAATATCATTATATACAAAAAAAACACATTATCATTTATTTTTATTTATATCATAGTTTGTTTAACATTCTCATGGGTTTTATCAAATTCTATAAACACATTTTATTAATCACTAAATATCATTTTTAGAAATTTTATGTTACATGTTTTCTAATAAAATAACATTATTTAATGTTGTTATTTTTATTACAGAATATGATTTATATTATGTATAGTGTATTTTTTATCACAAAAGGGTTATAATGTTTTGATACTGTAATTTTTAAAATTATAATGAACAATGATATAAAATTTTGATCGTTTTGTTTTATATATTATGTGTTTAAATGATAATTTCAACTTGATGATAAGAATAACATCATAATATATATATATATATATGTATAATAATTATAAATAATTAATTATCAATAATATAATAAATATGAGCCAATAAAAAATATAACTATAATCAATCTAAAAAAATTAAAAAAAATTAATTTCAAAATAAATGTTTTTCTATATATTATATGAATTTATTAAATATTTAAATTCGTAAATTTTATTATCTTATTTAGGTAAAATGGTTATCATTCCATTATTATCTTAGGGTGAATATGTTTTATTTTTCAAAATAGTTTTTTTGGTGAATTGTGAAAATAATGATTTTAGTAATACTGTAAATTTTATGAAATCATTATGAAACAATCATGATTGAAAAATATTTAGAAGCATTGTCTGAAAAATAGGTGTTCTAGGAGAAAAACAATGTATTCTAAATAATGATGTCGTATTTGGTAACCCATGATTGATATTATGTAACATGTGTTTTATTTTACCAAAATTTCTTGAAGGACTTCTTTTTTCTATTCATTTTTGATAATCTCCCTTTCAAGGGTTTATGGGGATCACTTACATGGACTGTAGCCTTTGTTACTTTACATGACCCAAACATCTTAGAGAAATTCATCTTAACTATAACAACTTGAAGATTCCGCTCTCCATCATCTGCATTGTGATGTCAGCTCACCACCTTCGAATGGATTTTTTTCTAGGCTTCCGATACATGCACAAGCTGGTCCCAATAGAAATTTCCATACCCTCTCATTCTTCCAAATCTATTATATCTACTCTAGTGAATGTGCATACTCCAAATCATCATTTGGAGCCTATTACTTATAGAGTCTTCATAGTCTATTAAACACATTCTTCTTGTGTCCCGAAGGCCTAGAGGTGGACTGAAGGCCTTCAGGGGGCTCGTAAGCCTTATTAGCCCAAAGACCTAGGTTATAACGAAGGCCTTAAGTGGGCCAATAGCCATTATTGTCCCAAGGACCAAACATGTGGATGAAAATCACAAACATATGAATAGTTACCACTAATATAGTACCGAACAATACCTTATATAGTACTGCTATAGTACATGGAAATTTTTATGTACCTATATTTGATCTCGAGTATCCTGGATGCATTTTTCATTTCCTCACCAACTGGGCTGAGGTTCTTGTTCTCCTATGTTTTGTTTTAATCCAATTTAAAACAATTTTTTTACTCTTTTTATTTAATAGTGTGGATGGAAAGTGAAATTCAATTTTTTAGGGACACAAAGTCAAATACATTTTTTTATTAGTAATCCAATAATTTTTTATAAATAACAACTACTAGATATTTGTTGGCCTAAATAAATATAAATACATTTTTACACCTAAAAAATTAAATTTATTTGTCACAAAAAGGTTTTTATGTGTTTTTTTCATTTTATTAGAATTAATGTTTTACATCTATGGAAAACTGAAGAATATAAAATTCTTTCCATATTTGGAATAATACTTTCTTATTCTATCTATAATGTTAATTTAATTTTTGGTCATAAAAATTGTTAGCATAGTAAAAATATTTCACCACACTAAAGATTAAATTGTCGTAAAATCATTAATCAATAGGTATGTAACAAAATTTCACCAAAAAATAATCATTATATTGGTATATATTTTCAGTCACTAGAAAAAATAATATTTCCCACATTAAATATCTATTTGGGGACCATATTCATTAAAAATTAGATCCCTTTTTATATTATGGAATTATATTTATAAGAGTGAAACTCCCTCACATAGAAAAGGGAACCTCCTTTAACCAATTCCTTAAACTCCATGAGAACTATATATTGATATTGATATAACAAAAAACCATCCAAAAATCCTCCCCACATCCTATATTGATTTGTCACACCAGATGACCACCCTATGAAGGATTATAGTGTAAGCCAATGGAAGATACTCAAATAATATGTAACCATCTTAACTGAGTTCTTTCATATTTATTACATCGTACATATCCTCTATATATACCCTAAACATATTGATATAATGACCAAGTATCATTACTGTAATAATTTTTTATATATTAATGGTTCTACCATTTTCTTTATCCTTTCTATCTAAGGGAAAATGAAAGTGTTTATCATGTGTATAAATGGTCTACCACCTCTAAGAAGAAACATGTTTCATTTTTCATCACTATCTTACATGGATGTTTTTATTGATGGATGTAATAAATATATATTATATTTATGAAATAATTATGTTTCTGTAAATTAAAATTTTAATTTATCTACATTTATTTAAATCCATTGAAAAGTGAATATTTCAGTCGTGGGTACATACGAACTATCCCATCCACAAAGCGATGTAATTAATTTTTCAATACCTACTTACATGAATTTTTAGAGAACTATATTTTATTAATAAATATTATATATATTACATGATTAGAAATATTTAATTTCTAATGCAATGACCATGGTTCAAGGTCCAAAATTTCCCATTCAAAACAAGCATAGTCAACACAAAAATAATTGGTTTCACTATATATTTATGATTAAATGGGAAAAAATAAGATATAAAAAAATTATATTAATAAATATTAATATTAATATTAAATATATATATTAATTATAAATAAAAATTTATTATACATGAGTTTGTAGTGTTTCTTAAAAAGAGGGAATCCATAGTAACGGGTAATGTACCAATATCAATTCATATTAGGTTTATTTTGGTTTAAATTAATATTAGGGGGAATTTTATTTTATTTATCTCTTAAATTGAATATAGTTTAATGTAATCTATGTTTTTATAATGTTCTATATTTTAAACTGGATGAAAAGTGAAGGAATTTGATCCATTTCATTTAAATAATGATTCATTTTAAAAACCGAGATTTCAGAAAAATGTATTGAGTTTCGAAACCTTTAAAGGTGTAGTGTTTCGACATGGGTTAAGGCCCGAAATGTTTCTGGTATTTTTAAGGTATTTAGGGAGTGTAGGACCAGGAAAATCATGTTATAAACGATATGTTGAGGTCGAACAATTTGTCTGAAATAGTGTGGTCTTTAACAGCAAACCGTGTGACTTGTTACAAGTTTATAGATGCGATGTGCATGGTCTGCACGTGGTTTTCCAAACCATTGTCCAAGAAAAATTAGGTATTGCCACTTTGGTAGTGCCGTCACATTTTTCACTGTATGGTTGGAACACTATTTCTCAACCATGCGGCTATCCAGCGCGTAGTGCCCCAGGTGCCTAGTAGAGGCCACATGGTTGATTAATGATTTTATAAACCGTACACAGTTACTATATTTTAAATATATTGAATACATTAAATTAAAATAAAAACATAAACCTTTTATAACCCCCATCCTATTTTCATGATGCAACACCCCCTCATCCTTCACTTGTCTACGTGATGTTACCTAGATTCAGGCTCTGTCTTTGTTCGACATTTTCATGCCTAACCTTCACATTTCTCATATAATTTGATGGGGGAATGCCTACATCACTAATCACCACAATTTTTATATGATTTGTGTACTCCCCATCAGCCTACATGGTTCATCTAAATCCCTTGGTGAAGGGTTAATTGGTTTTCAGTTGTTCTTCAGGTGTTAGGGTATGCGAATTGTCCATCAGGGTCTTCCTAGTGCGTATTATGAACAAATCCATAGAAGGTGATGTGTGTCAAATCTTCTCGGTTAGAAATATTAAATTTTGGGTCAAATTGTCTTCCATTATTATTTTTTCATAATTTATAATTGGGGGTTTTGCAAATTATGAGTTCTAAGTATTTTTTGTAGTGAGATTTGGTCATCTTTGAAGGTGTTCACTCCCAAACATAGGTACATATGTATATAAATATATATATATTCCATGTATATATTCCCTAATGTAGAGGGAAACATGTGAATTAGGATAAGGTATATGTGTGTGTGGGTGTGTGTGTGAATTCAATTGTGGATAAGATCTAATTGGTCTCTAAAAAAACTACAAAGTGCCAATATGTTTGGTTAGGATTTGGTCTACTTTCCAAAAGTTGGGTCCCATTCCTTTTCCCTTTAATTTTCATGAATTCATTAATTAACATACTTATGGAACTATTTTTTTAATTAATTTAATATGGTATTTAAAACAGGTGCCTCTTAAATGTGTATTTATTATGTTTTAGGATTTAAATTTTAAATATGTTAAATAAAGTTATGATAAAAAATGTCGTGATTTTATAAAAAACCCCCCAACAGAGGTACATTATCTTCAAGATAAAAATTACTAATTATTCTTTTATTCATGGCTTGTTTCATTGATGATTCTTATGCTTTGAGGGTATAATTGATATATGGGATGCTTGATTATTGGCCTATTTTTTAAATTGAAATTACCCATGTATGTAATTTCTGTTCTATAGTGACACATCCTAGGTAGCCATTGAGTTCAATAGATTGATTTTCATGTAATAGTAAATTTAATGAAAATGGTATTAAATGTAATAACCCCAAGGGATGTTAAAACCATTCCCTTTTTTATGATGCATTAAATGTATGGTATGATTTTATAGGTTTTAGATGAAATTATACATTGGATAGCATGGAACATAAGAGTTCGTGATTTATATATTAAATTATGAACATTGACATGTATATTTAAATGTATAAGATGTTTTTACTTATGCATTATATTATTAGTGTAAGTGATGGTGATAATAAGATGTAAAAATGAAATGAAATAGAGGTAACACCTCATGATTTCATCATAAATGTGATTAAATATATTTTCCATACAATCTATATAGATGATCATTAATATTAGGAAAATCACCATGCCTGTTATACATATGATACCAACATTATAGAGGATGGAAACTATTGGAAGGGAGGTCCCATAAGCAAGGAGAATCTATGCTCATTTACATTGGTATTAAAAATAATGGTAAGAGAGGTCCGATGATCATGGTAACTAAATGATACTTACATTAATGATGAAAATAATGGTAAGGGAGGTCTTATGAGTTTGGAGGCTCTATGATCTTTTAAATTGGTATTGAAATTGATGGTAAGAGAGGTTCGATGAGCATTGCAACTCAACACTCCTTACATCAATGCTGAGATTGATGGAAAGGAACAAATGATGATCATGGAGACTAAATTTTCTATTAAATCAGTATTTAAAATTTTGGTAAGGGAGGTATGATGATCATTGGACTAAAAAATCCTTTACATCTAAATGTGGGGATTACAACCCATTGAGAAGAGCTTATTAGCTCGTAGATAGGTAGTGGATGCATGATTTTCATGTTCTAGTCCAATCCAATATATATATATATATATTATACATATATATAATTATTAAATGTTTAGATGTATTCCATATATGAGATAACTCATGAGTATCTGTTAGGTGTTCCATAGAAACATGGACGATCAATTATTCATTTATTTAATTTTTTTGTATTCCTGCTATATTTTTAAAGTATTCTAAATTTTGTTTCACTCGCTAGATGGGGATAGACTTTTTTGTTTCTAGACTTCTGATATTTATATCTCCCACCCTACTCAGGTACCGTTGATACCCACGTAGACCTTATAATTTCAATATCTAGGAAGATTGTTGTATTGTTTGTACCCGGGAGTTTAGAAAAAATGACCGAGCTGGAGATCAGAATGCTCATGGAGATCACCCATGGGGCACTACTATCTTTTTTCTACTTTTTCACTATATTGTAAATCATGTTGTTATTTACTAATTTAGTTTATGTTTCATTCATCATCCATTCATTTTATAAACCAGTGTTCCCTAGTTTTGATTAGTAATATTACATATGTCTTCCGCTACTTTATCATCTCTTTAAACTACTTCTGATACATTATGATATTTATTATCTGATATTACCACTTTTTATCTTTGATAAGAAGGTATAGTCTCCCCACTATCACCTCCCAAGACCCTTGTTGCTAGTCATCAAACCATAGTGTATAGGGAGTTGTGCTTGGGGCCATATAACCCACTGGTCAGGCTACCGATCAGATGGTATGCCAGGCCGGGATGTCACATAGTGGTATTAGAGTATAATTTTATTTTATTACTATTTTTGGATGGTATATATAAGACCAGTGATGCGCCCGTACTTGGTTAATAGTCTTGCTTCTGACTATCACCCATCATATGGGAATGAACTATGTGTTCAAGGCTGAGATTATTTTTTATGTTGTTTACTTTCACAGTTGATATGATTTCACCGTGAGTGATAGGTTTATTTTATGATTCATAATGATTTATGTAATTTATGGTACTTTTAGCCTTATCCTGAAATGAAAATGAGGTTTCATTGCATGCATCATACTAGTCACATAGAAATTAACATTACTTGCATAGTTCCATGCAATTTATTTTCATTTTAGTTTGCATACTAATTAGATTATTGTTCCTTGAATGTATACCTCTCCATATATTTTTTAGAATTACTATTTAGATACCATTTTTAGTGAAATATTTATCATCCTTTTATGTTTCCATGATATCAGTTAACTAGAATGTTTTCCTTATATCATGCTTCTGTGCTTATTAGATTGCTTCTGTGATTAAAATTCCATGCTTTAGTGATTACAACATGATCCCCTCTATTACCTATTTTTAGTGACATACTAGTTATGTGTTAATATGAAAATGTTTGCATGGGATAAATATATGTGGTTTGTGAATAAATGAGAACTACTTTTCAATAGTTATGGATATGGACTCTTTATAAATTGGAAATGATAACCTGTAGATTCAAACTTCCCTGAGTACAATATAAATAAATTTTAAGGCTATTTTTAAAATGTAAAGGGTGTGAAATTTTAGATTCAATGGTAAATTGGGTAGTAAAAAATTTCAAATTACAACACTGTAAAGTGTATTAGTGCATTCTAGATTGGTATATAGACACCCTTATGATTGGAATATTGTATACGATCATAAAAAATTCTAAATTGGGTTTTGTTTTTATTAAGGGATACAATTTTCAATCAATAAAGTATATATGAGAAATTCAGGAATTTTGAAATGGAATTCCTTATTAAATGTATTGGAATGATTATTTGTGAAAAACTTATAAATGTAGAAGTTGTTTGATTTTTATTTGAAGTGAACTAGATAACAATTAAAATGAAATAAGAACCATGTAGGTCTTTTGGGGAATTTTTTAGGAGACTTAATATTTGGGTGTTTCAACTTTATTGTTTTGAATAGTTTTTATTGGTTTCTATTCAAGAGAACCTAGATTGGCTCAATGGAACCCTCATAGATCACCATACTTTTTAAAAATGAATATTTTAATAAATAACCTAATAAAGATGATATGTTAATAAATTTTTAATGCTTTGAAAGGAAGTATGTTGATACATTCCTATTTTTCTATTGGGGAATATGTTATGTCATTTACCTTGCAGTTTTTGTTTTAAAAGGGTACCTGATGTTCAGAATTATATATTTTAGGTGTTTAAAAATTAAATGTGATTAGATGAAAAGGTATTGGAAATATAAACTCCAGTGTTGTCCTATATTTAAATCCCTAGTGTAAGCATAGTTTTAGTTTTCTTTTGAGTTTCCTAGGAATGGAACAATAAGTGTATTCCATGGGCTTTCTCTTTTTTATCAATGAATTAGATGATCGAGTCTTTTTCATGGTGACATTTGTTTTACATGGCCTAGTGATAGGGTTGGTGATTGTGATTTTATAAGGGGTTATCCCAAGGTAGGTAGCTCCCATAGAACATGATGCCTCTCTAATGATGTGATATTTCATACTTTTGGTTACATTCATGTTCTGTTTCCCTTTGTAGGACTCTTATATTATTAATATACCCTTTTTCTGATATGTGATCATATTTTTATTAGACTTTGTTATTGGTATTGGCATTTGGAAATGCTTGTGCTCCAGAGCATAGGCATGCCTTGAGCTTGGATGGCTACTTCGTAGGTCGATTGAGCCATTATTTTCCTTAGTAATGGTTGAAATGGTTTGAAATCATATAGGCTAGTGGTTTTATAGGAAAAACGACATTGAAATAAGTCCCTTTCACTATTATGTTCGAGCTTGGGTAATCTTAAGAGTAGAGTGAACTGGTCTTTAAGAAATTCGGTTCATATAAATGCTTGGGAGTACTTTCTAGAGACTCAAGTGTTATGACATTCCGTACATTTTGTTTTTCAATTTAGATGGGTTTTTTCCTTCACTCTTGGATGTTGTGATCATGGCTTAGTGGAGTGTTACAAATGCTATTATTGTGAATGCAAGCTAGTTTTCTTATGTGTGTCTAGTCTATACTTTCAACAATTGACTAGAACACTATTAAGGTGAAGAGAATATAGTCAGTTCAAATAAACCTTTCCTTCCCTATAGAGGAAACACAACTCTTGTGGACCATTTGTAAATGGTCAGTTTTTTTCGAAATCCTTGAGGCTGGTATATCTTAAATCATGCAGATGATTTCTTGGAAGAATAATGTTGTAAATATTTGGCCATGTATGAAACCTTTGAGAAACACTACTAGTCTCATATATACCTTTTTGGTAGAAATTTAATGTTCACATAACTCATTGGATCGAGAAAGGCATTATGATCAGTTTCAAATGGTGTTGTGTTGGTAGGTGAATCTAGGATTCTTCCTTGATGTCAACAAGTGTGTTTCGACTATTTTTATTTCAAGTAGATGAGGTTGATTGACTAGAAACCATTTTAGATTCTCTTACTGCTCTCAAAATAAAATATTATCATTTCCTTGATCTTAACATCATCCTTGAGGAAATAACAGGGTGTTGGCATTAATATATGCTATATTATATAATTCTATTGAGATTTTTGGGTAGTTCCCATTGAGTGTTACATGATGGATGTGTGGTTTTGAACGATGCATTGTAGTTCTGATTGAAACTTGGGTTTCTAAGTAGGAAATCCTTGGACAATAGACATTCTTCTTTGACGTCACTTCTATGAAGATGATGCTCTAAATGTACTTGTTGTTCTGATGTGGGTATCACGGCCTTATAAAAACATCGTACTAGTAATTTTGTTGTATGAACTAACTTGGTTAGTTCCATGGACTCAGGTTGTTTAAATTCCAAGGATACCCTAGACTATTTTTTAGGCTTAGTGATGATTTTGATCCGAAACATCACCATAAGTTAGGAATAGACATGGGTGGATGCGTTCTTGATGAATTCATGATCCCATAGAGGGATGCATCAGTGTTCAGTTTTTGAAATTCTGACCAACTAAGATTAGTATCTTCATAGCCAGTTATCCAGAATGAATCGATGAGTTCTCTATCCATGTTCAATGTAAACGAGCATAAGGATCCATTTTGAAGAATTCCACCATGTTAAGGCTGGTGTAGTTTAAAAGGTTAGCATTGTATTTCATGGAAATAATGTGAGAATGGTTTCAAAATATTGATTTATGTTTAACCATGCCTTTTTAATAAGGTACCTCTTATGGAATTGGGTTTAATCATGGTCTCTCAGTTAAATAAAACATATCTAGAGCATCATTAGAATGATTAAAACATTTTTTGAAAGGAAATTATTTTGGTTGAAGTTATATGAATTAGAATTAGGCCCTTTTAAATGTTAAATCCTAAGGTGGGATTATCCTCTGGCTGGTGTTTAATGAGATTACAACATGATCATATCTCCAGATTAACAAACTCAGGTAATCTTGATCTAAGAGTTTTGGTTGGAGTATGATATTTGTCATGAGTTTTGATGGATTATGTGTCCTATGCATTAATGGTTCACGAAGATTCATTTGGAATTTTATATCACAACATGATTGTCTGAATGAATATTTGTGATCCTTGTAGTTCAGAGGAAGCGTTCACTATTCCCAAAGGCTTCTCTGGCATGAGAATTTTTAAGGTAGGGAGGTTGAAAATTACAATTTTTTGAATTGGATAAAAGGAGAAGAAATTTGAAACATTTCATTTAATAAGTGGATCATTTTTAAAACTAATCATAATAACATAATTAAGAGATTTGGAACCTTTCTAGGTGTTTTTTTTTGGACTTGCATGAAGGCCAAAAAAGATTCCTCAGTTTCTTGAGGAATTTCTAGGAGTTCCAAACACGAAAAATAAAGTTCAAAAGGATCTATTAAGGGGGTGAAGTTTTTCTAAAACCATGAATCCTTTAACAGCAAACTGTGTGACCTATTTTATGAGGTCAGAGGTGGTGGGCAGAGATTGCTCACAATTTTCCTAACTGTGCACATTGAATTCATAGGTAGTTCCACTAACATAGTACCCTATCATTGTTCACTGTATGTTTGGTGAAAGGTTTCTAAACAATGGAGACATCCTGTGTGGGGTGCCCTATTTTCCTAGTAGAGGGTGAACGGATGGCGCACTGATTGCCTAACCATATGGACTAGGCCGCATGCATTGGCCCCCATTTGATATGATTGAATTTATTTAATTTAATTTAATTAAATTAGAAACAAAAACCTATTCTAACCCTACCCCTCTTATTTTCAAAACACCGCACCCCCTTGGGCATCCTTATGGTCACATGAAATGAACAACCTCCTAGATCCCTCTCCATTCAATGTTTTCGCACTAATACATTAGTATTCTTGTTCGATTCGATGACATGAAGCCTTCATCCCTCATATCATCCTTTATTGGCCAAATTGCTAGCCTACACATCTCCCTATATGGTTCAGCTGAAACCCTAGGATAAGGGATAATGTTTTTTTCTATATTTGTTCAAGTGTAAAGGTATGGGAAGGGTTCTATAGCAAATCTATTGTTTGTATTACGGAAACCACCATTGATGTCAAAGTAGTTCAGATCATATCAATCTGCTGTCATTGACTTGGGGAAATAATTTTTCTATGTTCTTGTAGTTGCTTAATATATAATTTGGGGTTCTGTAATTTATGAGATCTGGGTATCTTTTTTGCAAGTTTTGGGTGTCTTTGAATGAGTTCACTCACATAAATAGGTATATATATATATATATTAATTTATTATATGTATGTATTCCCTCATGGTCTATAAAATATGTGCATTGGGTTAATGAATATATATATATATATATAAATGTTTGTGAGTGAAAGTGTGTAGAAGTTTTTAGTGGTCCCCGAAATAACTACCAAGTGACAAAGTGTTTGGCTAGGATTTGGTCCACTTTCTTGAGGTAGGATCTCATTACCTTACCCCTTATTATAACCTTCATTTACATTATTTTAGCATGATATTTTGATTACATTCCTTTTAATTGGGAATTTATTATGTATAATTATTAGAATGTTAAATATAATAAATAACCATCTAAAAAGAAATTTCATGATTTTATAATAAAACCCCTCCAACAGAGGTGCTCTGACTTCAAGCTAAAAATTTGTAAGTAGACTTTTATTCATAGATAGTTGCACTGATGTTTCTTATGATTTAAGATTATTATTGTAAAATGGAATGTTTGGATTTTGGTATGTTTTATAAATTGGAATTATCCAATAAGGTAGTTTACCTTATTCTTTGATACCTCATATGTGCTCATTGAGTCTAATAGATTTATTGTCATGATTTTTTAAATTGAATTAAAACAATATTAAATAGAATAACCTCATAGGATTGTAAGACCATGACCTATGTTCTGTTTTATAAAATTTATGATATGAGTTGCATGGTTTAATATGAAATTGTATAGTACCTATCTTTATATATAAGAGGATAGACCATATGAATTAAATTATGAGCATGGATATTTCTATTGAATTTCATAAGAGGTTCTGCCTTTTCATTATATAGTTAATGTAAATGATGGTTATAATCGGATGGATAAATGAAAATCCTAAGATTTATTTCCTCATTACTACATCATAATTGATATTATATATATTTTATAATTTAAGTATATAAATGATTATGGAAAGAAATTAATTCATGTTTTAGTTATACATATGATACACCATTATAGGGTTGAGAATAATGGTATGGGAGGTCTGATGAGTAGGGTGACTCTACGGTCCTTTACATCGGTTTTTAAATTTATTGTACGATAGGTTTAATGAGCATAGAGAATCAATGATCCTAACATTGATGATTATAATGATGGTATGGGATGTCATTTGAGCATGGTGACTGTACGATTCACTACATTAGTATTAAAATTTATGGTACGAGAGGTCTGATGAGCAAGTCGTCTTAACACTCTTTACATAGATACTAAGAATAATAGTATGGGAGGTCCAATGAGCATGGAGTCTCTAAGATCCATTACATTGGTATTGAAAATGATTTTTATGGTTGTATAATGAGAATTGTGACTCAACAGTCATTTACATCAGAATGTTGGGATTACTAAGCCATGCGTTGAGATTATTATCTCAAATAATGGTAGTGGATGCATGGGTGTCACATCTCGCTCCACTATAGTGAATATATATATATATATGTTTATCTAAATATATTGCATACTTTTATATATAATAAGGATGTGTTTAGACTTATTATAGCTCTGAGTCAAAGCAGGTAAATCTATCAAGAATCCCTTAGAAACGAGGATGGTCAGTATTCGTTTATTTTTCTCTGTTGTGATTCTATTATACATGAGAATTGTTTTAAATTTTGATGCACTATCTAAATTGTGCTACACTCCATGGGTGGTAGACTACTGAGATTTATATCTCACACCCTTCTTGGGTAACATTGGTTGCCAAGTAGTTTTTATAATTGCAGTATCTAATTCACATGTAGTATTTCTTGTACTAGGGGATTTAAGAGCAAAGGACTGATCTAGAGGTTGAGATAATCATGGAGATCGCCCATAGGGATTTACTTTCTTTTCTATGTTTTCGAAATATATTCTAAATCTTGTCGTTTTTTACTACATTAGTTTATGTATCATCCTTCATTGATTCATTTAATAATCTTATGTTGGATGATTTTTGTTATTTATATTAATTATTTCCTCCACTGCATTATCATTTATTTTTACTACTTCTACTACTTTCTTCTATTTATTATATGATATTATATCTATGTGTCTATTATAAGATGGTATAGTATCTCCACTATCACCTCCCAATACTGTCATTGCTATTCGGCAGCCCCTAACATACAGGAAAACATGCTTGAGTCCATGTAACCCACACATTTGAGTATAGGTTTAATGTTAATCATGGTTGGGATGTTTTATTTTTAATTATTTGCCATGTTTGACCTCTTTTGGTACTAAAAACCATCAAATAAATGTTTTGTATAAAATTCATCTTTATTTATCATTTTTGGTCAAGAATTATTCTCTTTCATATCCATAAATATCATTTATCAATAATTAGGTTCATATATATATATATATATATTTATTACGGTAAAATTAAATAGACTCTGAAATTATATTCAATGATTTGTAGTTGGGGCTTTCCTTAGAGGTATGCACCTTGTAATCCTACATGAAAATTGGGGGTTGAAAACCCAATGGGCGCAGGTACTATAGTAGTACTGTAGTGTACTATTGCAGGAGCGGAACTGTAGCAACGAAGGGAACTGTAGTAGTGGCATGTCACTGTAGTCGCAATAGGGGCACTGTAGTTGGCAGGTTACTATAGCAATACTATTAACAGAATGGGCTTTGGGCCAAAAATTTGGGCCTACGGGCCATGTAATGGGCCAAATGCCCACTCGGAATTCGGGCTATATAATGGGTCTCCCTCTACATACATAAATTGGTCATTACTTTTCTTTAATAATAAATGAGGATTCGGCCCCAACCTTTTAAAAAAATGATTTAAATGATATTATTTATTTTTTCATAGAATCCATTTTTTACTTTTTTGAAAGTGGGAAAAGAATGTTTTGTTAACATTTATGGAATAACCAAATTTTCCTTCCAAAATTAATTTTATTCTCTCTATATAATAATATAATATTTATGGATTTTAAAAGAAAATATTATCACAATTATTTTGCGAATCTTTAGTTTTAAAATGTTTTCAAAACAAACAGATATTTTCTATTATTTTCAAGGAATCATTATAATGTCTTTGTAATAGTGTTTTTCATCTATGTTAGCATCACTTAAAGATTAAAATATATAACATGGGTTTCTATCTAATGATTCAATCCAAATTATTCCTCTAGATGGATTATGATCATGTTTTTATATATGTTGACTCATTAAAATATTGATATTTTGAATGTTAGTTTTCAAATATGGATGTTTATACCTATGATTTACTTTGAGATAATCCTATTTTTTAGGTTTAATTAGTATTATGGATTAAATAATTGGATGATAAACTAGAAAATTATCAATGAAGAATTATTTATAATTAATTTAATGGTTATTGTGTTATAAAATATCTTTAGTTGATATTATTGATGTTTTTGGAATTAATTTATCAGTTCAGCACTTGAAGGATTATTCATAACTGATATTATCTTATAGTATTTTAACCATTTTGGTTTTAGAAAGGTGTAAAAACTATCTTTATTTTATAGATCTTATGATCTATTAAAGGTTTATTTTCATTCTCCAGGCATGTAAAATTCTTCTTTATCATTAATCCCTATAATCAGTAGTGGCAACGAGCTAAAAAACTCAATCAAAGGAAAAAATTACACATAAAAAGTTTAAAGTAATCAATTAAACATTATTATCATATTAATTTAAATCAAGAGAGAAATTAATTTATTATGTGAAAAATACAACTTAACTCTACACATTTGGAAACTAATTCACAATAATATGTCATATAATGGTATATATATCATAATTAAATATTTATGATATGTTTCCTCGTATTACATTACATAATGAGGTTGATATATTAGTATAAATTAAACCTTTACTCATATACATATTATGGATACCCTTAGATAATTTAATGAGTTAATAATAAAAAAATTGTGAAAATTCAATTTATATAAGGGTGGTAGAATGTAAAACTATAAACTTTGTATGAAAAAAATTATGAAATTTTTCATAATTTATAAATGAAAATTATAAATGAATTTCTACCATTTTAATAATATAATCAAAACACGCATAAAATTATTTATCATCTATATTGATTTATTATATATGATTCATGTAAAATATGATTTATTTATTGGAAAGTATTATTTATAAAATGTTATCCCATAGTCCTCATGACATCATTCACATCTCTCATTCCCATGAGACTCGAACCCATGAGTGATAGGGGTGTAATTCTTACCACTATTCTATGTACCATCATTCTTATATTTTCCTACCTTTTTATATACACTAATATATCATTATGTGATTTTTTTATTTGACTCAACATTAAAATTTTGTTTTATTTTCATATTATCATAGTAATTAAGTCATTATTTCTAATCAGTGACATAGTATGATACATTTTTTCAATGTCCAAATGTCTTAAAATTTTGAAGAAAATTCCATATAACATTAGAGATGAAGAATATGATGAATGGTTAAATATTATTTTTATTCAAAAATAATACTCTATCATAAAATTTTGATGAAATTATGGCTCATTTAATTTTCTAAATATGTTTTATCATATTCAATATACACATTTTACTAGTCAAAAAATATAATTTATTAAAATATTAACATGTTTTTATAATAAAAAAAATATTATATAATATTAGATACTTTTATAAAAGAATGTGATTCATATTATCTGTATTGTATGAATAAAACAATATGGTAATAAATTTTTTCTAATATATTTTTTAAAAGTAAAATTGTCATTGATATATAATTTTGATCATAACATATATGATTTGTTACACTAAATAATTTTTATCAATTTTTTTATTAAAAAAAACATTTGATTATAAAAATAATTCATTAAATATAAATGGTTTAGGACCATAAATAATTAATTATAAATAATATAATAAATAATAGATAATAAAAAGTATAAATCTAATCACACAAAATAAAAGAAATAGATTTATTTATAAAAACATTATGTTTACATGAATTATATGATTTCATTTAAAATTAAAATTCCAAATTTTTCAAATTTTAATTTGATTATATAAGATTATTATTTTAAATAATTATTTCTATATTATATTAAATTTAACTTTTGACATTTATTATGAAGTTTATTTTGTTTTCAAATAGTAAAAAATACACATTTATCAAAAACAAAAACTTTTATGACAAAATAATGATATAAGAATGAATTTAAAATATAAAAAACCTATATAATCATAAAATCAGTGTTTAAGTTTTAATATTAATTATTTAAAAGTATTATGTTGAATTTTGAATCACATTATTGACATTTTTGAACCTAAGTTATATTTTAATCAGATAAAAAACTATTTTTGATTGTTTTAATTTGATTGTGTTATTTGATGGTTAAATTCAGTTTTGGAATGGTTATAATTTTAAAATAGCATAATATTTTAATTATATACTAATAAATTCTTGGGAAAAAGTGGTACTAAATATTCACTACCTAAAAAGGTATAAAATCATTTTACACCCAAAAAATCCATTTTATTTTAAAAAAATGGATTTTAAGTGTTATGAGTATTTATATTAGAAATATTTTAGAAAGCATATAAAAAAACTATGCTTATATAATATATTAGATATTTAAAATCTGAATGCATAAAATTTTGTATATGTTCAATTTCATTTTTGGTCATAAATATGCTTTTGATCCATTTTCCTTAATAAAAAAATCAGATTTTTTATATGACAAATTTATATTTACCAGAGTTCTACTCTCCACACTTATAAATAGAAGGATATCCTCCTCACTTATCTGCACTCCATGAAAAATTTATCATGAAAAATATATTCCAAAATACCTCAAAAAATATCCTACCCATGTTTTATAGCTCTATATCTCTCCACAACACCATCATAAGAATGTTTAATTTTTAATCTAATAGAACATACTCAAAGAAGATGAAATAATCTCAACCGAGTTACTTCTGGTTTATTTTTATCTTCCACCACATAAAAATCATAAATAACAAATTTAATACAAGGAAGTGAATATATTTAATATAATAATATGTTTTTATTTTATTATTAATACAATTATTTCTATCCTTACCGTGAAATGTAACATGAATTCATTTCCCTTGCATACGTAAAAACTACCATATCCATGATGGTAAATGAATAATTTTTTATCACTAGATCATATGGATGATTTTTTTTATGGATTTAGTAAATATACATGATATATATGAAAAAATTATGATTTTATATTATTAAATTATCTTTTACTTTTTTCCATCCATTAAAAAATGGAAACATCACTCATGCATACATGAAAACTACTCCCTCCATGAAGGGATGCAATTAATTTATCATGACCTCATTACATAAATGATTTTAAAATCTTATTTTATGTGTAAATATGATATATATAATATGATTAATATTTTTTATGTTAGGATACTGTGTATATGGTTCATGGACCAATACAACTAAATACAAACCTGTATAATAATTAATAAGATAACACCTATATAATTGGTTTTGACAAATAATTATGAGTAAATGTTTAAAATTAATTTATGAACAAATGTTATCAATAATGATATATATATATATGGATTTTATATAGATTAATATTTTATATAAATTTATTTTACATATAATGAACCATACTATTCATATATAGATATTACATCTTATTAGATGAATATTCAATACATAGAAAATAATACATAAAAAATCATATATGTCCAGTGCATTTGAAAACTATGAAATATAATAAAATAGTTCATAAGTGAATTAAATAAACTCCCCCTATTATTTTAATAAAAATTTCATCTATTAATAATATAATAATTAATACATTTTTTCATAACCAGGAGAAAGGAAATGTAAAAAATGGTGACCTCATATTCTAAATAAGGATAAAGAAGGTAGATATTTATGAACAGTTAAACATAACACGAGAATAAGTGTATGATAACATTATCATAAAATTTTTTAACCACAACCTGAACATCATAGATCATATTCATGATTCATGGAATAAATCATAGGGGTTCATAAGTCATGCGTCATTACGTAATAAAAAACATGAATTGTGGCAGAATAACATTAATATAATACATAGATTCGTGGTATACAAATATGTATAGAAAAAAAATTTAAGTCTCATATAACCACATCCATGAATATAATAATAGATAAGGATTACTCCATATTTTATCCTAGTAATCATGGTTCACTCCAAAAACTATCTTAGTGGACACTGTCTCTCATTAAATTTCGTCTAACCCAATTATAGTTCTGTTTATCTCATGAGATATCCATCTTTACCCGATGAATTAGAGGGATATATAATTTTGATCCCACAAATAAAAAACCCACAATCAATTAATATTTACTCCACAAGATCATAAAAGATTTATCATATCATAATGCATGAAAAGGAAACAAGTTTTATAAACATTTCACCATAAAATAACACATAAAAAAGAAATATATTGTTAAAACATTTCATCATTTCTTCATACATCAACCCGTTGAAAAGAAACAATTTTCATAAAATTAATTTCAGAAAAATAATATTCCAACATGATAATGTATAAATATTTAATCAATAGATCATACCCCAATATAAATTTAATAAACATCAAAGGATGTTATAATAGATGAATAAATTCCATTAAAAGATCTCTTGAAAAATTTATTTACAAAAATACCTGTTTCAATTTAAATTTAGTTATTTAAAATCTAGAATTTTCAAAATATTAAGGAATTTATTTTTAAATATCATTAGAATCATGTAATGTAATCTTCATATCATTGAGTTTTCATGATGATTCATAATACATTTTAAGTCATATAAGTTTAAAGAAAACATTATTTACACACTTTTGTAATAAAAGTGAAAAAGTACCTCGTTCATAAAATGAAAACAAGATTTATTTCTAAAATATTTTGTATAAATTAAATAATTGATAAATATAACATAAAAATCATATAATATTATTAAAAATATTCCCAAAATCAGTTTTAGAAAACATTAATATGGTAGAAAATGTTTTCTTGATAGAAGATTGAAATAATATCAGTTTTTCTTTAAAACATTTTTAGTCTCTTTACTACATAAATAAATAAAAATGAAATAATACATGTAATATCTTAAAATAAACATATGATAATAAATTTAATGATTTTTTATATTTAGTTCATTCAATTTAATTATCATAAACATATTTATTACCAATCTTAATAAACAATTAGATTTTAACATAAAACCCTTACCACTTTGGGAACTTTTGAATCACAATATCAATGAAGGAAATAAATAGGATATATATTTATATCGAAAAGTTTTCATTATATTTATCTTAAAATAAATAAATGGTCAGAATATACACCACCTAAAGAAAAAAATTAGAGAATAAGGGATTTTTCACTCAAAGATAAAAGTGGGATGAATATCACTTACCACAAGTTTCATCTTCTTTTGCATGCATTCATTAATATAGTACAAATATGTTACTTATTATACATGTATTATAAAAATATAATCATATATAATTTACCATATATTTTTTATATTGTCATATTATAACCAATTTATTAACAATTCTTCATTAAAATCATTTTCTCAGGTGATAGCAGATTTTGATTTCATGCATTATTGGGTTCTTTAGTTATAGTCCTTTTACTTTGATCATGGGACCAAAATATATACAATTTTTATCCTAATATAAATTTCATATATTATATATATATATATAAATAAATAAAAAATCACACACATAGATATATATATATATATATTTATTGATTTATATTTATATCTTTCCATAAAATAGAGAGAGAAAATTTGATTACACCGTTGATGGTGATGATACCCATTACGTACGAATTACTAGTGTTTTCTCTTTTAGACAGATGAAAAAAAACTAAGGTTGATAATATTTAAAATTTATATATGGAATTATTATATTATATAAATCATTAATAATAATTAAGCCAAGAATTATTTCCATCCATGTAAATCAGAAATGAGAAATGAATCACATCGCTTTATGGAGGTCGTACACTACACATACACATGAGGAATGTTATCATTTTCCAAAGGATTATGAGGAATGAAGGAAGATATTATATAATCATTATAGAAGAATAATTATTTTAATAAATATATTATATAAACATTAATCTCATCATAATACCTGTCTATAAAATTTGGTGATGGAAAATGAATGATTTCGCTATATGGAGACAACATGTTGTGCATAAGCACGAGCGGTACTTTCACTGACCATTTTATATGAAAGAGGTTTTATAAGGGTGGTTCAAAAATGATAATATATAATTTATATTAATGATATAAATTTACTATTTATTTTTAATACTACATAGTTATAAGAGGTAAAGGAAGAGGTAAAAATAAGAAATTATCCAGTTAAGATGATTACATATTCTCTCAATGAACACCATTAAATTTCTTCTTAAGGATTATAAGATTGTCTTGTTGAGAGAACCAGAAACTCTATAATGTGTATATGGATTATATGAATAAGATATTTCTTTTTTGGTCAATATAGATGGCACAAATTGGCATGAATAAGATAAAGGATGGTTTCCCTTTTATAAGTGGGAGGGGGTGCACTCTTGCAATTTCTCAAAATAGTAAAATATAAAAAAGGTGATTATATAGAATCAATGATTCCCTATGGCCATGTATTTTATCAAAAATAAAATAGGATCAAAATAACATAATAAACATAATTATATATTGGTTTTCCTGTCATGGAAAAGCTTATAATTTCGATTAACCCCACCGTTAACTATTTTTTCCATAATCGTGATGACAATTTCAACTTTTAAGGGTTAATAATGTTAGCATAATTGGAGTTTTAGATAATAAATGGACTATTTTTTATATATTAAACCATATTAAATTTCTCTTGAAAAAAGTTAATTTTTTTATGATTTTTAAATCATTTAATAAATTTTTATTTATTTTTAAATATCATTAATGGCGATTTTGCAACTATTCATTTAATATGAAAATAAATACATGAATTACAATATGTAATTAATATATAATATTTTAAAACATCACTAATATTTATTACAGATCTATTTTATTAATATCAAAATAATTGACTTAAATAGTATTACATTTAATATTTTTAAAATCATATATTAATATTTACCATTGAATGAATAAATACTCTGTCAGTATTGTATACAAATTTTAGGTAATTATAAAATTACTAAAAATAATGAAATAAATTAATATTAAAATAAATTAATATATCAATAAAATAAAAATTTATAAATAAACGTATATTCTTTTTATAATTAATTTAACATTTTAGTGATATTAATATCAAGAGAGTGACATTTCATCTTTATTAGTTTCTTAAAATAACATAAAGGTCATATTCAAGGAACTCTGGAACCATGTGGTCATATAAAAAAGAAATATATGAAAATGGATAAACTAAATTCCTAAAATCGGATAAGTGAAATTGTTAGAGATATTTTAAATCCCTATCCCAATGTTTTACCCTATTGTACTTATTTTACCCTTACTAAGGATATAAAATTTATTATTTTTAATATTGGTATTGATAAAATGAAAAATTTAGAAAATATGAACATAATAAATCAAAAATTTCCATCCATTTTTCATGATCTAGTCTCTATAAGTGGATGAAATTAATTTTATATAAAAAAACCCAATGAAAGGATTTTCTCAGAAAAATTAATGTTTTAGTATTGAAGTATTTTTATACCAAATTCAACCATAAAATTGATTCAAATGAAATTATTTAAATTATTATGAATATAAATAAAAATATATACATATATATTTTTAAATTTTAATGCACATTATTTTCATTCAGGAAGAAAAAATTCAATATTCAATAGAAATTATTATTTTTCATGATTCAACAGAAAATATACCCTTTTTGGAAAATCCAAAAAATACAACCTTATATAATTTCGATATATTTATCTCAAAAAATTATTTAATTATGTTAAATTTAATTATTAGTCATATTAAAAAATAAATATAATAAATTTTCACAAAAAACAATAAAAATATTTTTTAAGGTAAGTGTAGTTTTAATCCCAATATAACATTACTAAAAATGAAATGCTTTTTTAAAAATATTTAATGAATAAATTTTTTTGAGTAGGAATATATATATATATATCATAATGTGGTAATTCATAATCATAACCACTTATTCAGCTTCTATGTTATAATGTTCATAATTAAATAATAATATATCTTGGTTCATTTATGCTTGGTGTTTTGTGTTGTATATGGTATCCAAAAAAATATTATTCTTTTGAAAATTACCAGGGTTGTATATTCCCCATCACATTTAGACAATTTGGACCTCATAATTTGAACTTATTATTAGTAATCATGGTTTTGATATTTGAAATTTCTTTATTGAATACCCATATCATTAAAGGAGTTAATAAAACATTTTTTTGAAATGAGGGAAATGGAAATAAGACATTATACCAGAATAACACATAACTATGTTTCTCAATAGGATAAATTTAAAGGGAAGTGAAAATATGGAAATTGAGTAAAATTAATTTCCAAATAACAATGAAGAGTGATAGAGACCATTATTCAAGAGATAGTGAATGATCATGAAAAATTTAACAACCAAAGAATCATAAACTAATAAGGTGTGAACAATAATATAAATTTATTGGTAATGAAGGTAATGGAAAAATATTTTTGATTTAAGATCATTTTACTATATTTTAGTAATTCTTTTACCATTAATACAAATAATATAAGGATATATACATTCATGTCAAATATAATTTCATCATTTAATCAATTTCCACCACAATCTCATCTTTTCTCCCCAAACATTGAGTATTCAGGATGATTTTTTCAGGCATGAAGCACTAAAATAAACTTCATAAACAAAAAAATGATATCAATATTTTCATAATGTACATAAATATTTACCAAAAAAAGAATGGAAATCATAAGGTAAGATAATATACAAAATGAATAAACCCTCATATGATGAAATTGTACATTTAGCACTAAAATTTCCACCACAACTAAAAAATTTCTACTTAGATCATTCAATAAATTAACCGAATTAAAAAATAACCATAATAGAATTAAAATTAATGAATATTTCATCCTCAATGATGATCTCCTGACATTCATATTACATTAAAACAAATTAAATTGAATTCTTCGAAAGTAATATTTCATGTTACAAGACATGATAAACTAAATTTTACTTATACAAAAAACAAAATATACATCTTCAAAAAATATAATTAATAATAATGATAATTAATATATAATATTACAATGTAGTAAAATTTATCAAAATATCATGAATAAAATTTAGACAAAAACCTGAAAGGAAATCCTAATATTGACCATAAATATCTTGAAAGGATCACATCACCAATGAATCGTTTTTCAACCATAATGTATATATTTATCTCTCTATCTAGTTAAATTAATAAAAAATCATGTAACAAACTTAAGTGTTATTTAAACCTCAATATAGTATTCTTTCGGAAACCCATGAAATGTTTTAAATCTTCATAAATTCCAATAAATTAAAAATTTAAAATGGGATATCTATAATCTTGAACATATGATAAACTATAAACATATAAACCCATGATAGTATTCGTAATACCTATGTCATCCTCACATGAAAAAACATAAAATTTAAAAAACATACACAATTTTTATTCATCAAATAAATTCATAAACATTTTATTATATTCCATAAAAACATAAATAATTTATACTATATCAGAGAAAACATAAATCAATTTTTTCTTCTAATCACTTATCAGTTTAATGGTCACTAATATTATCCCATTTACATCACCGATTTCAATATTATTTTTATTCTAACTAAACATTATCACATTACAACTAAACCATTATTATTGATTATCAAAATGTTTTATCATATGTTTTCAAATCCTTAAATAAAATCTTCTTTGAAATAATCTATATATGTATTAGGATTATTATAACAAAATATTGTTTATAAAAATAATTCTACAACAAAATTGTATAATTAAAATATATAGAAACAGTAGTCATTACACTTCAATAATTAGAATAAAATGGTTTATTACTTGTTATGGGAGTTATCTCTTAGATTTTTCCATTGAAATAGATAATTCCCATGCACCCACACATAGTACGTTGAACTAAAAATTGTTCTATAGGACAAATTCCACAGAAATCTATCAAACTCATCATTTTTCTCATCAATTACATACTCTATGACTTTTGTTTATATTTATAAAACATCTTCTCATTCATTGATACACTACATTGAGTGATTATTCCTACATTCTCAATATATTTGAAAATGAATCTTCCTTCCTCCATAGTCATCAAGAATATCAACTTTCCTTTTATTATGTTTGTTAGAAAACTCACCCATTTTGATATTGTTAGTCATATAATGATATACTAAATTATGCATATTCAAATGTTTCTCCCCTAAAAATTATAATTAATTTGGCAGCTCACAAGGACACTCATTGAACTATACATCACATAATTCTATAACATGAATCTTCCAATTCATAGACATCGACTAAAACTAAATATTATTTTGTGAATAATCTTACAGGGAAAACATATTACCAGGAAAAATTATTTCTATAATGTATAAATCATTAGAACTTATTTTAAATCTATGAAACATTATTCTTAACATAGTTCATCCATTATTATCATGCATTCAAATCCTTCATGATTGTGCATAATGAAATTCTTAATTAACCCATGTATATCCTCCAAGAGTGTTAATTCATGTTCATAGTAGTGGAATAGTCATCACACACTAGAATGATGGATGTAATATAATTGGACCACACTTTTATGGGTTATTACCTCTATATGAATCTTTTATAACCCACATCCACTTGTAGTATACATTCAAGGATGTGTATCTCAATAAATTCAAATCCTTTATTTATCATAACATAGTATATTTTCATATATATAGGATTATCATAATATCCTTCATTAAATTTTTCTCATCTTTGTTTCCAAAGATTCCCTAATCCTTATTATGATACCAACTATAATGACCCATACATTTCACAAATAGATATAACACCTTATTAGATGAATATTCATTACACAATGTAATGATCCACACAATAATAGTAAATTTCTTGTGCCTTTGGAAACAAAAGTACAAAAAATGATTCCCATGTGAAAAACATCATATCCCACTAAGTTATTCATTACTTTCACCCTTCTTAGACATATCATACATCATACCTTTATTCATAACTTGGGTAAATGAGACATAAGAAAGAGAAATATTAGATTCTCATTAAGGGTAAATAATAGAGATACTATGGATCAATTAAACATAATATGAGAATAAGAGTTTAAGAAAATGAGAATTACAATTTAAAACCACAACCTACATATCATATAACACAATCTTGAGTCAAAAATCTAATATTTTAAGTTTATATGAAAAGAATCACAAATTAATCAAATAACATGATCCATGAGAGCATAAAATTTGCATAAGACATAGATTTATTTCATACACCTAAAAAATAAAATCATTTATTTATTATCCATGTCACACCCCGACGGACACCTCAACTTAATTTAATTATTTTGGGTCTTTCTTTGAGTTACGGTTTGAATCGATTATGATTTAAAAGGGATTTGGGATCATATACAGGTGTGAGCTCGTACGCACAACCATGTGTAGCGCCCAATCATAATTGAATGATGTTTTATTATTAAATGTGTTATTACATTGGTGCGCAACCTTGCACATGACTGTGAACATTGCCAGACTCGACTTGAGTTTTTAGGTTTTGAGGGTAAATGAGTGTTTTGGCTTGGTAGTGTCCAACGTGCGGGCGAGGAACGGGCGAAGCCATATGACTTCCTCAGATGTTCATGCGACCTACCCAGTGCCCGGGTAATCAATTAATTAACCTAATAAATAATACTTTAAAAGAAAAATATAATATAAAAAATGATTAATTAATTTATGAGTTTTCTTATCATTATTATTTTTATTATTATTGGGGATTTTTCTTCTTCTTATTTTATTTTCGGTAATATTTTAATTAATTAGATAATATTAAATTATTATAAGGGTTATAAAAATTTCATCATATCACTTTTATCATTGTAATTATTATTATTAATTTTGTTAATATTTTAATGAGGTAATAATTATTTTTATGTTATTGTTATAATTTTACTTTACATCATGTTTTTACACTAATATTACCATTATTATTATCAATAACTATTTTATAAATTAGTTTAGAGTATTTTTTTTATGTTTTATTTTATTCCTATTTTTATTTAAATTTTATTTTTATTTATCTTTTTTTTACTCTCCCCCTCCCTCCTCTCTCCCTAATCGCGCACAACACCTCCCCCTTCCTTCTCCTGGTTTATGCTGCCCCCTTCTCTGAACCCTATCACCTCACCGCCCCCTTCCATCCTCCTCACCAGAATAGCCACCACTGGAGTTTGTTGCCACCCTGCTGCCGGCATCACACAAATGCTAGGCTGCCCGACAACCCTGCGCTCCTCCTCCTCGGACCTGTTGCGCGGGCCTCCCAGATTCCCTCAAATTGACATGCCTTCCTCCTTTCCTCTCTTCCAACAAGACATCCCCCCCACGATGCCATACTCTATCTGATGAGCAGCATCACACTAGACCATTTTCCCCTAACTGAACCGCACCGCACCCCACCACCAATCCCTAACCAGCACCATGTTGCCCTTCGGCGGTCCTATTGTCCAGTGTCCTCCCTTCCAGTTTGAGATTGCTGCACGCCTCCCATCGGTGGCCTATCTACCTCTCTGGTGTCCCGATCTGTCTCCGGTAATTTCTCCCCACATTGCATATGGTCCTCAATGGGGTTACAACTTTTTCATTTGGTTTGTTTGCTGTGTGTTTGATCTGATTGTTTGATTATAAGGACTAATTGTGTTGTTTGCGGTGCGATTGTTGTGTGGTAGGGGTTTCGCATCAAATTTATGAAGTTTTTATACATTCCTACAAGATGGTTATGCATATGATTATTAATTTCTATGTTCAATTTCATAAATAATTAATTTAGAATGTTTTCTAATCAGTTTGTTCGGTGCATATAGAATTTTATACTTCAGGTTTAGCATTGTTTAATGTGTTTATTAGCGTGTTAATATGAAATGAGTATGTTGCTGTGAAAACCCTTGTTGAATAGCTTGCTAGTGTTTCATATATTGTGTAGTTTATTTATTTTAGAATGTATAAAGGGTGAGAATGGTGTTTTGGACATAACATCTATTTTTGTTTTGTCATAAATGAACACTTAATGAGTTTGTGGTGTTTATTGTCATGCATCGTATTTTAAAATTTTTTGTCTATTTTTTATGGTAGTTCATTTAATTAATGAAATAGTATTTTTTTAAATGTGCGGGTGGTTTTGTTTAATTGCGTGAATAATGGAGATTGTGTTTGTAAGATAGTGAGGTGTGCGTATGGTCATGTAGGAGGGTTTGGGTTGGTCTAGTGTGGGAATCAGTGTCTTGTCTCTAAAATTAATTTGTGAAAGTTTGAATTGTTTTATTAAATAATTATTAACAGTGAAGAATTTTTTGGATTAAATTGTTTAGAGGTTTTGATGCTTAAAGTCATGTGACGTGTGTGAAAATTGTTCAATAAATCCTTTTATTGGTGTGTCTGGCAGTTAATGTGTTTTCTTTGATTTTGAAGTTGTTTTAATTGGTTGTGTAATTGATGTCGGTTTGGCTTTGAGATATTTTTAGTGCGCATCTTATTTCAAATAGATTTTTTGTGTGCAAATGGTGGTTTTGGCGTGCGTAATGTCTTATCTGGTTTGAGTATATTGTTATGACTTGTGACATGAACTCTAAACTACTAGATCACAAACAGGATGCCCGGGTAGCTTGGAGGGTAGACTAGACTAGTAGGCTAGTGTTCCGGAGGTGACTCAACCCGGCTTGACTGGTAGGGCTGAAGATTGCAACACTAACTAATCATATTATTTTCATAGGGTCGTGGCCTTCTAACCCACATTTTCTGAGGTCTGTGGCCTTCTAAGACACATTTTCTGAGGGTCGTGGACTCTTATTCCGTGTTTCATCGAGACACAAAGATCTAGGGGGCCAATCTAGCTAACACCAGTGCTCATTGGTTACATTACGCTCATCAGTGTGACACATCGGTAATTTTAAATGTAAGGGTGTCTGTGTGTGTGTTTTAATTTAAGTTGTTCTTATTTTTAATACAGTATTCTATAAACCTATTTTCTCTAATGTTATTCAATATTTTAGTTCTTTTCATTAATTAAAATTGAAAATGAATTTTTCATTTAATAATTGTGTGTGGAACCTTTTCTTGATGGTATCTTACTGGGCTTTTAGCTCACACCCTACATAAACCTTTGGGTGTATGTAGATTCTGCTTCTTTTTCATTCCAGGTTGAGGAATCGAGCATAGCATTGGTGATTCGTGTTGTCAGTTGAATCATCATGTTGGTTTGGTGGTAGTGTCTTGGGGATGTGACTCCTCATGTCGCACGAAGGTTTGTGTTGGAGTTTTGATTTTCCAATGATGTAGTCTCTTTTTTTAAGTTCAAGTTGTAAACATTAAATCTGAACTTGGTATGAGGGTCTGTTTGGTTGTCTATTTTTAGTTTCAATTTATTCAACTTGTTGTTTGTTTTATATTTATTTATTCGGGTAAATCTTTCACAAGTTTTATATTTGATACCAGGGAACTTGTGCCAGCCCTTGGGGATCAGGAACGCCCTTCGGGTCATGTCGCTGACCGGGTCGGGAACCGGGTCGGATGATGACCCGACCAATTTCGTGACAAAATGGTACCCGAGGATGTTTTTGTTATTGTTATTTTGGATTTCTGGTAGATCTTAGATAGGATTGTCGGTACTCGAGTGGTAGGTGCGGGGAGAGAATCACAATCTCTTAATCGTTCCAACCCTCGAGTAACCAGGGGTAGTTTGGGATTTATATTTTGGCCTTGGTCTTTGTGAATGGGGGATGAAAATTGGAGTAAACTAGTACTGCGCGCGGTATCATATGGAGTAGCGACCCATGATATTTTTGAGAGTACGGTTCAACACTTCTAGTGGTTGGTGATTTCCTAGAGCATGATCTCCTACACCATGTAGCAAGGTTAGAAACGACCACTAGTCCTCCCCCAGGTTCTTTAATGTTCATGATATATTGCTTCAATTTTGGGATTGCTGTGAAATAGTTTCCTTTAAAAAGGGAAGCGAACTTTCCTGCTCTTATTTTATTTTGGGGTGCGGTTGACTTGATATTTGGGGTGCGTTTCTCCTGGACCTAGGTTTTGGAGTTTAGGGTTGATTCATAGAAGATGAATTCCTAAAAGAACGTATTAGGTTATTTGAAATTGAAGTGATTTATTTTTAAAATGGGATGCATTTTTTAAAAATGTCATGAATTTTTGAAATCATTCTAGAAGGAATAAAAGGGATATTTTCAGATACTGAAAATGTTTTTTTGGAATGTTGAGTAGCCTTTTTTCTTTCGAGTGATATTCTTATGGGTGCTCACATGTGAATGTGCACATGAATAATGGATATTTGGTGGATCGTGTGGACAGGTGCTTGAGTGAAACAAAAATGTATACCTGCGAGGTACCATGGAATATCAGTGGTGATTGATTGATTTCAATGGATGCTTCTTGTTTCCATGAATGTGGGATTTTTTCTTAAATGGGGTTTTCTGCACAAATGGTTTTGGAAATGGGAAAAAATGAAATTACATTTAGAGTAAAGATGGATTTTCAAAATATCTTTTGGTCTTTTTGTGGAGTGCATGGGTTTTTATGTGAGGGTTTTTCGTTGAAAATAAATTGATGTTTTTAAATTGGAATTATTGGATTTTTTTCTGGAATGTTGATGTTTTTTTGTGATGTGTTTGGATTTGTGGAAGGCTATTTTGTGGTTCTTGTTTGAGATATGCCCCTAGAAATGTTCCATGGTTTCAAGTAGGTCTCTCTTAGTTCTTGGCCCTGCCCACACTCTTAGTGGAGTGGTAGAGTTGGGTTCTTCTTGGTGGTGTCAACTGTTCATATATGTCAATGTCAGTTGGATGTCATTGAGTACTTAGAGAAAGTTCGACGTGTCTCTGGTTTTTAAGGAACTCTAGATGTTGTGTATGCGTAATTTGTCTTGAGTATGTTTGGAGGAGCGAGACTAAACCAGCAAATGGTGATAGTTCTGCTTTCGTTGCGAATAGTGACGTCGTGAGCACACCTCAAGACTAGTCTCATTCCGCAGTTGTACCTATGTGAAGGCGAAGGAATGTTGTTGTTATCGTTGGTGCTTTACCAGAAAACAGATGGTGAAGGAGGTATGTTGACATTTCTGATGAGCTAGTTTCTTGTTCCACAGAGGTTGTGTGGAATGATCAGTTTAAATTTCATAATAGTTGTTGGTCCCGTTTATACATTGGTATGTTAATGTTCTTTGTCCAATGAGGATTGTGAAATAATAGGAATTTTTCTTGGAGTAATCCTTCTGTCAGTTTGTGTAGCACATTTGACAGACCGCTCAATCTCCTACCTCTAGTGTGGTCAGTCCGACACCCTAAGTCGTTCGTTGTAATTATTAGTTGGTATGTTGAAGGAGTGTCTTCTTGGGGGATGAGGAGTAGTATGCATGTTTCATTTTCGGTATATGAAATTCTATTCAGAGTTGGTCAGTTATGAATGCGAGGCTGTAGATTCTTCAGACATCAGTGCCCCAACCATAGGTCCCGGGGTGAATCTTTCATGCAGTCAAAACTCGTCGAACAGGTGATGAGCTTGATCCGAATTATGTTCGCAGTGACGGTATGGGGAAAGATTAAATTTCTTGATTGCAGTTCCCTCTTTTAAGATTTCATTCTTTTTGTGGGGGGCATGGAACCCTTGTCTACATATCATGGTCTTATTTTATGGGAGTTCCTCTTGGTCCTTAAAGAGGTTCGGAAAATCCATATCCTTGTAAAGCTAGTGGGTGTCCTATGTCAACCTTCTTGTGTTCAGAGATCCTCATGTCCTGTGGAATTATCGTGTGACTATTTGGGTTTCCTCCTGGTTAAGGGTTTTTTCCCTCAAAGCATTCCCATTTGGTGGAGTGTTGTCCACTGAAGGAATAACTAGTGGAGGTCAGCCAGTGTAGTGGGTTCACGATGAAGGGTTCAGTTAGTATTTCTTAAAGTAAATTGGGAATTCCCATGCTGGTTTCGTGGTGTTAAGAAATATTAAAATGGTGAGGATACCCTGTCCAGGTCTCGCCGATGTCCCCTATTATGTTGGTCAAACATAGGGAACATTGAGGTTCATGCTAGTGTTAGAGGTTTTATGAGTTGTGAGTTATTTTGGTTTGAAGAACAAACATTTGATGAGAACCCTACTATGGTGGGGAGACCACCATAATATGAGGTTGTGGAAGAATATTTTTTCAAAGTATGCTTGGTGGAGCAACCCCTTGCTTCTACTCTGCATGACCTCGACCATGCTAATTGGTTAGCTCAGATTGTGGGTTGCTGGACATTTGTTCTTGGAGATCTAGAGTTGCCCTAATAATCCCTATGTTAGGGTTCGGGGTGTTCTATGTTGTAGTTGTGTTTGGAGGTGAGTTCCTTGCTGTTGGTTATTTTTCGTAGTGTTTTGGGCATTGGGTTCATTGAATTTTCAGGTCATAGCTGTTTTGAATGCCTGGTCATCGGGGGATTGAGGTTTTGTTTTAGGTATCGTCATGGTCTCACATGAAACCCTTGGTTAACCTAGTCTTTTGGGACCTTCTGGGGGTAGAAAGTGTCATGGTGGGGAGAATTGTCACACCCTGACCGACGCTTCATCTTAATTTAATTATTTTAGGTCTTTCTTTGAGTTGTGGATTGAATCGATTCTAATTTAAAAGGGATTTGGGATCTTATAAGGGTATGTGCCCATACGTTTGACCATGTGTAGTTCCCAATCGTAATTGGATGTTGTTTTATTATTAAATGTGTTATTTGTTGGGTGTGCTACTTTGCACACGACTATGCACGTTTCCAGATCCGACTTGAGTTTTTGCGTTTTGATGGTATATGAGTGTTTTGGCTTGGTAGTGTCTGGCGCATGGGAAAGGAATGAGAAAAGCTTCTTGGATTCGTCATATGTTTGTGCGACCTACCTGGTGCACAGATAATCAATTAATTAACAAGTTGAGTAATACTTTAACTGTAAAATAAAATATGAAAAATGATTATATAATTTATGACTGTATTATTATTATTATTGGGGTTTTTTCTTATTCTTATTATTATTTCGGTAATATATTAATTAGTTAGATAATATCATATTATTATAAGGGTTATGAAATTTTCAACTTATCACTTTTATCAATGTTATTTTTATTATTAATTTTGGTAATATTTTAATGAGGTAATAATTATTTTAATGTTATTGTTATAATTTTATTTTACGTAATTTTTTTACACTAATATTAAAATTATTATTATCAATAACTATATTCCAAATTAGTTTAGAGTTTTATTTTTATGTTTTATTGTATTCCTATTTTTTCAATTTTGTTTTTTTTTTATCTTTTTTTCTTACTCTCTCCCCCTCCCTCCTCTCTCCATCGTCACACACAACACCTCCCCTTCCTTCTCATGGTTCATGTTGCCCCCTTATCTGAAACCTATCACCTCACCACCCCTTCCATCCTCCTCACCGAACTAGCCACCACCAGATTTTGTCGCCACCCTGCTACTAGCGTCGCATGGAAGCTGCGCCGTCCGACAACTCTACACTGCTCCTCATCAGACCTGCTGCACGGGCCGCCCGCCTTCCCTTAAATTGGCATGTCATTCTCCTCTCCCCTCTTATGGAAAGATGACCCCCCTGACGGCCTATTCTATCAGACGAGTCTTAGCACTCCAGACCATCTTCCTCAAAATGAACCACACCCCACCCCACCCCCAAACCCTAGTCGGCTCCTTGCTGCCCACTGCCGGTCCTACTCTTCGACGTCCTCCCTTCCGGTTTGAGATCATTGCGCGCATCCTTTTGATGGTCGAACCTCCTCATCGGCATCACGATCTCCCTCGGTAATTTCTCCCCACATTGAATATGGTCCTCAATGGGGTTATAGTTTTTTCATTTGGATTGTCTGTAGTCTGTTTTATCCGAGTATTTGATTATAAGGACAAATTGTGTTGTTTTCGGTGCGATTGTTGTGCGGTAGGGGTTTCACATCAAATTTGTGAAGTTTTTCTACATTCCAGGTAGGTGGTTCTGCATATGATTATTAATTGCTAAGTTCCTTTTCTTAATTAATTAATTTATAGTGTTTACTAATCAGTGTGTTTGGTGCGTATTGAATTTTATACTTGAGTTTAATCATGTTTTAATGTTTTTATTAGCATGTTAAAATGAAATGAGTATGTTTCTTTGAAAACCCATGTCGAACTTCTTGCTAGTGTTTTATAAATTGTGCTGTTTTTTTAGAATATGCAAAGGGTGTGAATGGTGCTTTGGGCATAGCGTCTATTTGCGTTTTGTCATAAATGAACATTTAATGAGCTTGTGGCGTTTAATGTCGTGCAGCGTATTTCAAAATTTTTTGACAAATTTCTATGGTAGTTCGTTTAATTTTTACAATGGTATTTTTTAACTGTGCGGGTGGTTTTCTTTAATTGCGTGCTAAATGCAGATTGAGTTCCTAAGATGGTGAGTTGTGCGTATGGTCACGTAGGAGGGTTTGTTTTGGATTAGTGTGTTAATCAGTGTTTTGTCTCTAAAAATTATTTGTGAAAGTTTGAATTGTTTTATTAAATAATTATTAAGGGTGAATAATTGATTAGATTAAATTTTGTAATGGTTTTAATGCATAAAGTCATGCGACGTGTGTGAAAATTTTTCAATAAATCCTTTTAATGGTGTGTTTGGTAGTGAATGTTTTTTCATTGATTTTGTTGATGTTTTGATTGGTTGTGTAACAGATTCATATTTTTCACTGAGATATTTTTAGTGTGCATCTTATTTCAAATGGATTTTGTGTGTACACATGGTGGTTTTGTCCTGCGTAATGTCTTGTCTGGTTTGAGTAAATTGTTATGACATGTGACATTATCTCTGAACTACTTAAGCACAATTGGGTCGCCCGGGTAGCTAGGAGGGTAGACTAGACTAGTGGGCTAGTGTTCTGGAGGTGACTCACCCCAGTTTGACTGGCAGTACTGAAAATTGCAACACTAACTAAACTTATTCTTTTCTGAGGGTCGTGGCCTTCTAGTATACTTTTTCTGAGGGTCGCGACCTTCTAAGCCACGTTTTCTAACGGTCGTGGCCTTCTAAGTCACGTTTCACCGAGAAATGATGATCTAGGGGCCCAAGCTAGCTAACACCCACGTGGCCTCTCCTATATTAGTTCTCAATGGTTAATTGATTCTCATAAGTGTGACACATTGGTTATTTTAAAAGTAAGGGTGTGTGTGTGTTTTTTTTAATTTATGTTTTTTTTTAAAAAAACTTATTTCTCTAAACCTGTTTTCTCTAAAGTTGTTCAAGATTTTAGTTCTTTTCCTTAATTAAAATTGAAAATGTATTTGTCATTTAATAATTGTTTGTGGATCATTTTCTCAGTGGAATCTTACTGGGATTTTAGCTCACACCCTACATACACCTTTGGGTCTATGAAGATTCTGTTTCTTTTTTCTTCCAGGTTGATGCATCAAGCATAGCATTCATGATTCGGGTTGTTAGTGGCATCCTCGTGTTGGTTAGGTGGAAGTGGCTTGGGGATGTGACTCCTCATGTCACACAGAGGTTTGTGTTAGATTTCTAGTTTTCCATTGATGTAGTCTCTTTTTGGTTTTAGTTTAAGTTGTTAACATTAAATCTGAACATGGTATTAGTGTATATTTGGTTGTTTGTTTTTAGTTTCAATTTATTCATCTTGTTGTTTGTTTCATATTTATTTATTAGGGTAAATCATTCTCATGTTTTATTTTTGATACCCAGGAACTTGTGTTAGCCCTTGGGGATTGAGAATGCATATCGGGTCTTATCGTGGACTAGGTCAGGCGTCAGGTTTGGATGATGGTGTGGCCTGGTTCGTGACAATCCAAGGCTTACATGGAAGACTAATATAGTAGATTGGGTTTACTCTCCATTCCATAAATGTAGTAAGAGTTCACTAAAAGGACTATCATAGTGGACATATTGCCTTACTGAACTCTATTCACTCCCCAATGTAATATTTTTTATCTCATAACACATCCATATTTACCCAATGCGTTAGTGGGATTTATAATTCATGGACCACCCATAACAAAATCATAATCCATTCATATGTATGCCCCAATATCATAAAACAATCAATATATCATAAAACTAAAAAATAAACATGTTTTAAAAAATTTAATTATATCATAACATATGGAAATGAAATAGGTTTCATAAATATTTTATCATTTACTCATAGAATAACATAATGAATAATAAATAGAATTCATAAAAATATTGTTATCAAAATCATTATCCATATAGATAAATAATAAGGACGGTAACATTGGATTATATCCCCAGTATAAATTTATGTAACATCAATGGATGCTTCTATAGATGAAAATATTACATTAAAAAATTACATGATGCATGTATTGAGAAAAATTCTCTTTTCACGTGGAAATAAATTATTTAAAATTTAAAATATTTAAAAAAATATTTTTTTTTAAAATAATATTTGAAAATATTAATTTGACATTCAAATCATTGAGTATTAATGATGATGATAAATTTTATTCGGGATACATAAGTTATAATAAAGCATTCCATTTATACTTATGTAAAAAAATTAAAAGGTAAATCATTTAATAAATGATACTAATATTCATTTTTTATTTTTTCTGTAAAATATTAGTCATGGGTAAGAATTATTTTAAAAAATTATGGGATATATTTAAGAAAATTATCAATTTTAATTCAAAAATATTAATACAGAAGAAAATTTATTTCAAAAGATGGAAAAAATAATGTTGGTTTTCATTAAAAACATAATTTTTCACTCTGGAGAACTTAAAGAAAGAAAAAATAATGAAAAACCATTATATAGATAGAAATAACCATATTATAACAAAATTCATGATTTTAATCTGTGGTGTAACATGAAATTAATTATTGGATACATAATTATAAATAATGCTAATAAACAATGAGATTGAAACAAAAATAATATACCATATTGGTAAATTAAGAAGAAAAAACTCCATCAAATAAATGACATAATATGGATATTTATATACCACAAATTTAGGAGAATCATCAAAAAATAACCCATTATAAGTATATACACTACATAAAAGAAACTATTAGTGAATATTGAATGTGTCTCACAAAAGTAAAAGTGGGATGCCATCCCCTTCCTCAAGTATCATCTGTCATAACATGTGCTCAAAACTACTATCTAATATATAATAATTTATTAATAATTTAAATTATACTATTAATTATATATACCATACCGTATGTGATATTATTATATCATATTATAACCCGTTTATTAACAATTATTTACTAAGATCCATGTCTTGGGTGATAATGACTTTATTTTTAATGTATGTTTTTCTTAGTTGCATTGGTCTATGTAAATTGATCATGGTTAAATAAAATACATAATTTCAATAATTTAATAAATGTAAATTATATTCAATATATATTTATATATTCATCTGTAAAATTATTTATAGAAAAATGAAATACATCGTTAATGGATATGGTAGGTCATATATACACCAAAACGCTATTTTCACATTACGATTGATCGAAATAGATAAAGGTAAATAATATTTCTCCAATATAGATTCATTATTATTTCATATAAATCATATTTATTCTTCAAATCCATCCATATTACAATCTATCTATAGTGGAAATGAAAAATAAATCCAATAACTTAATGGAGGTAGCAGTCCACACGTTCACATGAGTAATGTTATCATTTCACAATTGATCGAAAGGTAATAGGGTATATATATATATATGATATTATAATTATATAAGAATTTTTATTTCATAAATACCATATATAAACATTAAATCTAACTTAATACCCATCTATAAAATATTTTTTTTTAAAAATGAATTGTATCGCTATGTAGAGACCTTAAGCCCATTATACACATGAGGTTTAAAATAACTTCCCATTTGAGTGGATATAATTTGGATAATGGTGGTTAAAAAAATACTAATAATAATTAATTATATTGAGAACAATTATTTTATTATATAATTACAAATACCATAGATTTAGATGAAGAAAAATAAGATGTGAAAAAAGAAAGTGATCTATTAGAGAAATTACCCCTTATTAAAAATTACTCCTTTATATTACCACATAAGGATCATAGGGATGGTATTTTGAGAATAAAATCACATATAGGATGTGTATAATGACTTTTATAAGATATTTTTTTTTTCAGGTTTTGGTTGACATAGATGGATAGAAGTTGTGTAAACAATAGAGAGGATGTGTGTAATTTTATAAGCTACAGTACAACAAAATCGACTGATAACATATTTGTTTTCATGGCTATTTAAACTGATTCTATATGGTTCTATAATGGTTGAATAAAACAACTTCTAAATTTTAAACCGACTTCCTACTCGTGTCATTTTAATCCTTTTGGTAGTGGTTTCTAGAAACCATCGTATAACTTCTATTTAGCTGTAATATTTTGGTTTTAGTAGTGGGTTTCCCTCCAAAAAACTATAGAATAAATTGAGGAGGTTCAAAATTTTTCTATGAAATCACTATTTTTTGTGAGGAGTAACCACTGCGAAAACCAAAAAAATCCACTGAAAAAAATTTCAACAACATATGGGGGAATTTTGAACTACTTCTGAAAAATAATTTGGAAAATATATTGGCAGTTTAAAACACATATTATATATCTATTTCAAAAAACATTCAATAGAATCCACAACCCCATAATAGCTAAAAAACAATATAGATATGGAAATATTCATAAAAATCATAATAATTATAATAATGAAATAAGAATTGTAATAATTTGAAGAAGAAAATATTCCTTTTCGAAAACCAATATTTCAAACGCATGTGAATAAATCAATCATTACATTGAAGGTATTAACTAACAATCTCTTGTTTATCAACCAAGGGGTTGATCCACCATATTATTTAATTACACTATAAAATAACTAAAATGTTGAAATCTAGGTTTATGAAAAATAATATCAACCCAATTTTTGTATTCAAAACAATTAAAAATTTCAAGGTATCATTTAGTTATTGGTTGGTAGACTATAAATTATTTTTTGATTATATAATGTTCACCGTTACATTGTTACGATTCATTGGGATTTGTATTTATATTGGAAAATGTTTCATGTGTTAGGAAGGAAGTGAGGTTATAATGGTGAAATTTTTACATCTTGGAGGATTCTAGTTATACTACTCATAGAGTGTTTTAATGTACAATTAAATTGAACAATGAGACACATATGTGGTTATAAAAACAGAAATAAATCATATTTAGAATATATGGATAATTCCTCACAGTGTAACATGTTTTATTAATGGATTTACATGACGACTATTTCAATAATGAAGCTATATGAAGTTTTAGTTTTTAAATCGATGTAACATTGATAGTCCCCCAGAGAAAGTGAGATGTTGATAAACATAATAAGAATTTATGTTCTATTCCTTTATGGATAAATTTCCAAAATATTGTATAAATTCAATGGATGATTTTTGGGTGGTTATCATTTTTACCATGTGTAATCTATCGTACTTTGTGTCAGGATAAGTGAAAATGGGGTTCTTGTCAATCAATTTTTTAGAGGGGATTGTGTGGATTGTTATTGAAACCTCAAGATTATAAATTTGGTGGTTTATACATGTTCTATAATGAAATAATTATTATGGGAATCCCCCACCATGAATCAATGTAATTTCTAACATGTAGGATTCAGTAAAATGGTGTATATAGCATAGATTTCATGAGTTGATAAGTATGTGTGGAAGGAAATATATAGATACATGGTTTCTATATGATTTTTTTGAATGTAATGATTTCAAATGTGGTATTCAATAATAGTTATAGGTGTTCAAGATCTATAATGAGTTAAGAAAATGAATCAAAACACGAAAATATAAGATAAAATCACAAGATCTACTATAATTAAACGTACCTTTATTTAGAATAATTATAATGAATGAATTATACTATAATATTGGTCTATGAGATAATATACTGTAGAGAATGGTGGGGTTATAAAAATACTTCTAGATGTATTTACCTATAATTTGAAGAGACTTGCCATGAACATTGAATGACAGTTCTATAGAGGAACAAATTTTTGGTGTAGATCATCTAAGGATGCTCTTGAAGTCCAGTATATTTGAATTTACTTATCTATTCTCATCAACGTAATGGAAATATTATCCACTGCTATATTAAATCTTGAGAACGATAAACAATATCTAAGGAACACGAGTCATTGTAATTGTATTGATAAATCTGTTTATTTATTAAATCCCTCTAGATAAAATTTCTAGAATATGATTCAGGAGATAGGAATAAATTTTTAATGATGGAGGTGGACTCTTAAAAGGCTCTTATGAAGATATATGTAGTGGTTGAAATTTATTTTCTTCTATGGTTCACCGAGAGGAAGGACCAATGGGAGTTCATAATTCTAATAGCATTATGCATTATAGAAGGACATGTTCTCGATAGATATATGTTCTAATGGTTTCATTGTTTATCAGGGTATCAGTAGTTCTGTTATTATTGATCATTAGGTTTGGTGTCATTAAAATAAAATGATTGTATAGAGTGAGATCATGGAAAATGTACAGGGAAAACATATTTATATCACATCAAAAAAGTTAGAGGATTATAAATCAGTGCAAATTATATTTTATAGAAATTTTCTAATATATTTTTTAAGAGGGGTTTAGGAAGTTAATTAATTATCATAACATAACTATGGTGATCCATCGATGGGTCTCTTCAATGGCACATTTCACAAAATTGAACTAAAATCCTCATGTGTTTGTATTTAGAAATAGTTACAAATAGAATACACATGTTCACGCACTATCCATGTTCTATAGGTAAATACCAGATGTAAAATTCATTTTCATTATTTTCCCCAAAACATGTGGCGTTATTGACAACTAAAAATACACATCCAAAAACCATTAATTAGATAAATTATACTAAAATATCAAATTTATATTCCAAAACTCAAAAAATTAAAATTCTAGTATTTATATTATATTAAATATAAGAGTGTCCTGAGGATTTCATGATTCGTCATGTATAGAATATTGAAGGGAAAAAATCTTATGGGAATAATTTGAATAAAACATATCAGATGAACAAATCATATATATATACATATATTCAAACAATATAATGTAAATACAACTATCCCTACTAGAAACCACATCCTTGTTTCTAAATCACCATATTGGTGTTATCATGTAGTATGTATAGTTAAACATCATCTACAAATCCATAGTGAATACTAATAACTACCCGATGGAAAATGAGAAACACCATCTCGGTCTCTATGTCCACTCCCTATAACTAAAACATTGTTTACAATTATGAAAAAAATTAAACACTGTTTTATATATATACTAAAATTTAAAGCCAGTAAAATTTTGTGTACTATATAATTTTGATGGTGTTTGTATTGCTTTCTCCTATACATCATGGAAATATCAATAGGGACAAATCCAGCTATCTACTGATATAATTCAATCAATGATTTCTATAGATAAAAAAACTTTTCATATTTCATTTTTATATGTAACCCCTACTCCTGAATTGTGATTTTCATTTTATAAATCTCCCTCTAAGCATCATGAGGTAAGTAGTGACTTCAACTAAAGGGATATTGTGTTGTAATCCCTAATTGAATTCCAAATTCCTCTGATAGAAATGGTTTGAAACCAAACCTACACACGTGGCTAGGATGGTCCCTTTGAAGGCCATCACCGACAAGATCAACCAAGGATATTAATATGGATGATGATGGATTGGAATCCAATAGTTATTTTTCTAACTATAAATAAAACATCGATAATGTTTGAATAAATAAACAGTAATAGAGTGAAAACTAACAATAATTTATTACAATGAATAATGATTTCATACCCCAACTTCTTTAGTATTCCCAATAACATATCTCTAATAATATTATGTATGAATATATAACCGTTGTTATATTCATAAGGATTGGTTCTGTAAATTCATTTAACATATTAAAAAAAGGCAAATCAGAAATTTAAAACATTAAAATGATAATGTTATCTTATAAATATTTAAACTAATCAAAATATTACTAGTGTCGATCTGTTTATGGATAACCACTGTTACATAGTATTGTGGGCGATGATTTTGTTATCTCTACATGATGAATTTTTTCATGAATCATCCTAAAATAAATAACATGTAATTTAATAGAAATGTATAAAATTCCCTATTATATATATATATGCAATATGATATTAATATAATAATATATAATTCAACAACCCCTGATTCTCATGATGATAGATATGAAAAAAATCCTCCAATTACTCTCTAGGTAACCCTTTAGGTAACTTATCATATAGCTATTGAGTGGTCAAGGAATTATTATTGAAATCATTCAATAATATCCATTTAAAATCCTTCTATTAATGAAAAAAAATTTAATGTCCACTTTCTTGCGATAAGATCAGTAGCGGTAAAGTGGGATAACATCTGTATAAAGATATTAATTTCTAAAATATTAGAATTTAATAATGTAATTACATTCAATTACACCATAATGAAATAAAACTACCTTTATTGGGGAGTCAAAGAATTCATTTTTCTAGGATTTTCGCACATTCTCTTAATCAGTACAGTTAATGGGAAGGGTAACAAGATCCGTCCCTAGGTGGCCGAGAATCTAGCCAAATTATCCTATTGCATCATCTACGTGGATTCCATAATTTTCATATAAGACAAATATCTTCATTCCATTCATTTTATAAACATATTAACTATTCATATTTATTTCCATATTAACATTTTTTAAATTTTTTTTTTGAAAAAAATTGTTAGCAGTATAAAATGTGAAATAACATTCTTCAAATAAAATTGTGTACCTATAATTGTCACCCTATAATATCCTCACAAAGACACATTATTGATGACCAGTTCCCTCAATTCTAAACTTGTTTAATGTGTGTGTGGGGTACTATCTTAGATGCTAATGGGATGGAGAATAATGGTGTGTGAGATAGTAATAGAATGAAGGGTGTGAGAGATAGTGAATGGGGAATACGAAGGGTGACAGATGTGCTGTAGGGAGGGAGACTGATGGATTATCTCTTGGTGTAGTCATGTGAACATCAACTCAGAGTCCACTATGATTGAAAAAACTCTTCTTCCTTGGTATTCATGTCATTTTATAAAATAAAATTAAATTCCAAACATATATTTCGAAAAAATAATGTAAAAAAATTACAATTGATAATAGATGGTAAATACTAATTTGTTAAACCATATATGATATTTTTTAAAAAATATAAGAAAATAAATTTATATTTCTAATTGATATTATTGAAAATAAAAAATCCATTGAAATTTCATTCAAAAAATAAAAAAAAATATAATAAGTTTAATAAAATAAATCAAAGAATAAAAAAATAACCATTAAACATTAGTGGATAACTCCCATGGTAGTAATGATATAGACTAGTATATTACCCATGCATAACCATATTTCTTGGGTATGATGCATTTTTATCAGTACACCCCAACATACACTTCCTTGACCACATTGAATGTGAATCCTAATCGCTAAAGTAAAATCATAAATATGATTATGAGTATAATGAAATCAAACTATTATAAAAATTGTACATAGAACCTCCATATAGATACCCAAGGATTCCCATGAATTTCTATAATTCCATGAATCACAAATAAGATAAAATATTTTTCAGTATATCATGTGACACATGTACATCCATGTATAAATAAATGTTTCATATCAATATATCACCATCATAAATCATATTATTAAAAAATTATTTATATGATTAAAATTAAAACATATAACGGGTGTAAGATAATAGTATCACTATTATATCAAGACAAACATGCCTAAATAAAAAATAGAATTCAAACCCATGGAATCATTAGTATAATATATATATTAATTCATATATTCAATTATGGATTTTCCTTAATATTTTACTAAACCAAATTATAAATTAATAGTGCACATTCAATGCTTGATGAATGAAATTTTATTATGATATAAATGATGTTGTTTCTATAAATGATTTATGGGATTCTATATATAATGATCATCATTGTTTCCCAAATTTACTGATTTTTTATAAATATATATGTTGTGAGTGTTTGTTAATATCAATAATTTTGATGGGTTGTTTTTAATATCATTATTATTATGTGTTATCCGGAATTTTTTATATTGATATCAATTTTGTGGGGTTTCAATAGTTTTAAATAATTATTTAATGGGATTTATAAACATTTTATTGTTTCCAATTAATTTTTGGTTGTTTTTTAATATTATTAATTATTTTATATTGTCTTTAATAATTTTATTTAAATAGTAAACGATGTTTTTGAAATATAATACATGGACCTATATTTATCAAAAATGAAATTAGCCATGGTTTTAGAAAGCCAAACCAATGGATTAATGAAATTTTATTAAACATATACACATAAATGAATTCACGATTACATGGCATAAGAATCTCAATATTGAAATAATTATGACGTCTCATGTACAATATATCAAGAAGCACCTCAATATGGAAAATAGACTCCTTAATTAATGTTAATTATAAATGTCTATATATAAATATCCATCATGCAGCTAAAATATTGTTCCAAATCCCCAATCCTGATATAAAAATAAGCAGTTGTAGCTGCACAACATCTTCTCCAAGATGCAACAGAAATCCAAAAACTGACAGGTTAATGCATTTAAAGTTAAAATTGAAACATTATAATCCAAAAGATCATATTGATCACTACAAATAATGAATAAATAATATAATTTCTCAACACACTAAAATAATCATTGATAAACAAACAATAAAAGTCTACAAATAAACAAAAAACAACCAAATCTAATCCGAGAAACCCATAAATGGTCCAAAAAACCAAAATAACATTATAAGTCACAATTCACTAGGACCTCATGGGCAACAACAACACAATATAACTGAAACATAATCTTACAGTAATAGTCCAAATATATATCATAAAACTATAACAAATTACACTAAAAAAGAGAATACCATTAGGAGGTGAGGGAAATGATGAGAGAGAGTGGCTTATGGGAAACAGTACAGCTAGGTGAGGATGAGGGCCAACAGGACTAGACAACTGAAGTGGGTGAGGGTCCCAAAGGAAAAAGATGTGCGGATGAGCACTAATAATGACTTGTGGGGGGGGGGGGGGCTCATGGGAAATAGGAGCGCTGGCGCGGGAGAGGGAACCATCAGAGCATCGATGCGGTGGGAAATTTCACTGTGGTTAGGGATCTGGTTTGAGGGTTCTCTGGGGATAGGGGGTGGGTGTTCTTGGGGGAGAAGGGGGGATATAATTTAAAATAATAATAATATTTAGTGGTTGTTTTGAAAAATGTACTATTAACTATGAATTTAGTGTAATTCGAGAGGAGTAAAATTCATCAAAATTTTTAAAATATTAAAAAATAAACAAAATCTCATGAAAAATTCTTAAAATGAAAAGGGAAATGATGGGAAATACTATAGGGTGAAAATAAAATTATATCATTAAATTTAGAATGGTTTTGTGTCATTTAAAACCATATATTTTTTATTAACTCATTCATAAACATTTTTGTACCATAACCATGACAATAACTATTTTAATTTAAAGGTTTTATGAATGTTTCAGTAAATTGTAATGGGAATCATAAATTGACCATATTGGATAATTACCATATATTCCATTCAAATTTATAAATATAATTTTTTTATTAATTTTTATTCGATAAATAAAATATTATTTATCATAAAGTATCATTAATTTAATATTGGAACTATCCATTAAAATTGAAATTTATAATTCCACAGAAAAGATTAAATTTAAATATAATCTATTTATAAATTCATAATATGTTATATTTGTCCAAAAAATATGTAAACACATTAATTAACATCCATAGTTTTACATTAAATATCTTTAAAATTATTTATATTAATTTTATATTAAATGAATAAACATTGTGTCAACATTCTTTAACCATTTATGGGAATTATTAAATAAATAAAAATTATAAATAAATTAATATGATAAAAATAAAAATTTTCTTTCAATTTTTTTTATAATAAATTTTATTCTTTATATGTTCTTATGTCATAATTTTAATGATATTAAAGTCAAGAGAGTGACATTTAATATTCATTCTTTTCAAATAATAATATAAAAGACATATTCAATGAAATATGACACAATGTAGTAATATTTTAGAGACTATGAAGTAAATAAAAGTGATAAAATCATAAAATAGGATAAAGGTATGTGTTATTGAATTTTAATTCCCTATCCCAATGTTTTATCCATATTTCACTCATTTTACCCTTATTGAGGTGACATCAATTTTCAATGGTTATAATTAATATTGAGAAATAAAAGGGATCTATTTAGTATATTTTAACTCCATGATGAAAATATGGTATTAATTTTTCATTATTCAATCTCTATAAGTGGTATAAATTAATTTAAGATAAAAAAACAAAACACAACAAAAATAGTTTCTCCAATAAAATACCGAATATTTATAAATACATTCTACAACAAATTAAATCAAAAAATTGATACAAATGAACTTCATTTTATTATTATTAATATAATATATATAATTTTACTTTTAAAATATTTTAAAACCAAATGAATCTTTTTCCATGCTAGAATCAGGAAAATGGATTTTATCAAAAATAAAAAAAATTAACTATTCACTTGAAAATCAATATGTTTAGAAAAATCCGAAAAATTAATCCTAAGAAATTTTTTATAAAATGACCTCAAAATGAATTTATTTTTATCAAATAAATTTTATAAAAGTATAAAAGATTAAATATAATATGTTCTCACAAAATGAAATTAATATAATATTTGAAGGATATTTATTTTTTAAGCATAATATAACTTTACTGAAAATAAAATTTATATTTCATTATAAATAATTAATATGTTATTATTTATTAGGATATTTATATATAAAATTCATAATGTCGTAATTCATAATCACACATTCCCATTTAGAAGCTAGGTTATAATGGTCATATTTAATTAATCATATTTTTTTATTCTTTTATTCTTGGTCTTCCATGTTGTATACGCAATCAAAAATAATGTTCTTATTTTAAAAATTATAAGGGTGTTATAATGTAGGATGTTAGAGTGTTCTTGACCATGTAGGAATTATATATATCTCTTTTTGTTACTCTCTAACATCTTATCGTGATTGTTTATGTTTCAATTTCAATTAAGGGAATTTCTATATTAATTATCTCTTTAAACCCATATAATTAATTACCATCAGTTTATTTTTGGGATTATGATGTATTTTATTCATTTTATCTATTTTATTATTAAATACCATCAAAATGTGTTTTTAGTAAAATCTATCCACATTTGTATTTTTTATTCAGGAATCTCTCTTCCTTATCAATATTCTTTATTGTACTTGAATATGTTATTTTCTATACTTAATTGATTTAATAATTTAAATTTATGTTAAACTTGAATTTATATTCAATTTTTCAAAGGAATATTTTTAACATGTTTCGTATGAGTCATTTTTTCACCTTTTACCAAAGTAGGAAAAGAATTTTTTTTTACATTTAACACATGAATTCCTTTTGTTTACATCATAAAAGTTATTCACTATAATTATTCATCTATATGTTACCATAGCTTATAAAATTAAATCATATTCCTATTATTCTGGGAATGTTTGGTTTAAAAACGTTTTCAAAATAAAAGGATATATCTTCTTGTTTTCAAAGAGAGTCTCAAATGAAATTATAAAGGTTATTTTTATTTAAACTAGTATCCTTTATATATTATTATAAATCTTGGGAAAAATTATATAATGAAACCATTCAACTTATTTGTTGGGATGACTTGTTATCATGTTTTTTATTTATTTTAAAAAATATTAACATTCCATATTCTTGTTTTGAAATATGAATACTTATTACTAAGGTATGTTGATTAGATATTATATCTCATAATAATTTATTTCATATGAATATTGAATTATAATTATTAATTTAATGGTGTGGGAAAACTATTAGATATCCCCTTGATGCATTGGTATGTTTTAGTAGATTATCTAACTTTGATATTTTTTATACGCTTTACCTATTTATGTTTGGTTCCTATGAATAAGTCTTGGATGAAGAGATTACAACAACCAACATTTTTCATTATATTTTTATTAAACCAGCAATTGTTATCCAGGTAAATATTTTTATTTTTTGAAATCAATAAATATATTTACCATTAATTATATTAGTTATATAGAATATTTGAGGACTATTTATCATAACCATATTATTCATGCCTCATTTATTTGTGATATCTTCCACTATATGAATTTCATAATTAGGAATATGATGTTATAGTTGTATTTTACATCTGATTCCCATGGTTACTAGAATTGAAATTTTAATGATTTCATGGATATGCTAGAAGAAATAATAATTTATCACTATAATATTATGTTTTAATTCATGATTCCATATGTAATGTGAGATGATTGAATGTATCTAGTCCCTCAATACTACGAAACTATTAAATTCCCTTATATGAGATTCCCTATATCTCATTACAATGTAATATATTAAACACCTGGTGTTGGTTACTTGATTTATGGTTGTGAAAAATTACACATACGATATACCAAATTTTAGGGTAAATTAGATGGGGAAGCATTTACTTCGTATTGTGGACCTATTTTATGCATTGTGGGGTTGGATATCATCTATGTTGGGAGGAAATAAATTTATCTATGAAGAGTATATCCCATGTTCTTGATTTATGATGTTTTTGGATATCATTTCTGGGGTTAGGCTAATCTCATCGAGTATATGACATGTATCATATATACTGAATTTTTGTAATATGTTGTTATTTATGTTGAATATATTCCCAACCAACACAATAATTGAGAATACAATCAACTCACACAAAAAACTATCATTTATCATCACATTAATATTGTAAATGTTGGAGTCCATGATTTATAGAGATACTATATAAGATTTTTATATGCCCAATATATTTTCTAACAAATATCATTTTGTACAGAGGATATTCCCTAATTTTCGTTTTTAGTTTCTTTAATAAAGGTGGTGTCTTGAATTGGTTTCCCATTCATGCCCCTATAGAATTTATTAAAAACAAAAGAGTAACAATACGGACTCGAGGTGTAAATAATGTACACCAGCAGGGAGTTAAAGGGATAACAATGAAAATAACTCAAACAAACCAGAAGTAAATTGCAGCAAACCAAAATAGGTTCACCATAGAAGTAGTAAATTATTTCTTCAATCATTGGGTGTTAATTGTTCAAAACCATCCTTCACCAATGACAATTCTGAAAATTCATGAGGATGGAAAAAATTTGAATGAATTTGCATGGTATCCGGACTCCTCCCAAAACAGAAAGCCAGCAAAATAAAGAGATATGCCAAACCTGTTTCAATGAAAACTCAAGCCAGAAAAATAGTGAATGAAAAGAGATTCAATTCTGTTTCAAAATAATCCCAACTAAAAACTTCATAGTATGAATCAAATGCTAAGAGGAGAAGATATATCTCAAAAAGTATTCCACACTGAATTCCACCAAGAATCCTTGAGAAAAAGCCCCATATTCCAAAAAAAATACAGAACAGAAGAGCCAGTACAACCCATCCAAAGACACCAAGAACCAGAAACTATTAACAGATGCATCAATGTCAAATCTCCTCACTTATCATCCTCCAAAAAGTTTCTAGTTTATACATAGATTTTCCAATAATTGGACAAATAGGGGTACCAAACTAGTGACTTAAAAATTTCCTATAATAAACTTCATAAGCTCCAACGTCTCATTATCAAATAAAGAGACTAAAATTAATGTTCAACAATTATGTAAGAGTTCTCCATCTATAACCATGTTTCAGGAGAGGAATATCAAAAATATCCAGAAAACAGAAATATTTCTATAGCAGGATCGATAGGAAAATAAAGATACAATGCATAATCAGAACCGAAAAAACCGAAAAAACCTCAAAGAGCCAGGAACAAGCGATCATTTCCAAGGTATGTCCTTAAAATTGAAGTTTGGATCTTTCTTAAATTCCTTAGCCAGTCTAATAATCATCCTTTTTCTAATATCAAGATATCATCGGCAGTAATTTCACCATTTTTATATTTTTGAAAGGAAGTTGTGTCATTTTCCCATAATCAGGAATCATGTTCCTTTGAGCAATCCAGTCGCTCTTCATATTGATAGGTATCCATATAGGCAGGATCATTTTAATCATCCTCACGTGAGGAATCTTCTAGGTTAGAACAATCATAAGATTATGAGGATTTAGGTAAGGGTTCAATAGGTATAGGTTGTGGAGGGAATTCATTATAAATAATCATGGAAGCTAATGATCTTTTGATAATAGTCCTCTCTCTATTGGAATTGTCCCTATGTTTTCGAGTTTTCCTAGGATTCGTGGTGATGAAGCCATCAGAGTCAACTATAGATTTTTCAGTTTTTGATCTTTCAAATGAAAATCCTCCTCCACTTGAGAGATCTTATTAACATATACTTGTAAAGGCACATCAAATTCCACCGGTAGAGCTTCATTATTCTCATGTTTCTCTTCATTAGTCTCATAACCCTCAGATATGGTATGAGGGATAACATTTTCACAGGGATTGGATAATTGTGGATTTAAATCATCCTTGGAGATCAAGGTGTTACTACTATTCTTAGGGATGTCAATCTGATGAGCAGTCATCACTTATGGAGAAATATTTTCAACCCAAATTCACTTGAAGTGGGGCAGGGGGTGAGGGGTATGTATTTAAATCCCACATCCTTTTGTGGTATGGACAATTCTAAACCATATCATACAAATTTATAGGGAATTATCAAAAACCACATCCTGTATGCATCCATTAATTCCATTTTGAATCCAAAATTGCGAAGGAAATTCATGAGAAATATCAATTTCTGTGCATATCCTAGAAACTGAGGGGTGTGTCAGGTTTAGTATAGCATTATCAAGTTTGAGAGGCTGACTGAATAGTTAGGAAATTGAGATTAGAGAATTCTATTTGAAGAGTTGTAATGGTATACCCTGGAACCCAAGCCAAATAGGAACAATGGGGGCTCAGTATCAAAATTGAAACTAGGTGACCATTTAAATGCTTTCATGAATGAACCCCCAAAATACCACGAACCACATGTCCAAAATCTATAGTAGTAATTATCCAATGTAAACCAGAATAGAACATGTAATTAATTTAAGAGTCTGATATGGATGTTTGTATATATAATACTTTCCATGGTTGTGCGAAGGAAAGCCAAAGAGGGTCGAAATTTTGAGAACTTACCAACTAGAGAAAATCGAAGGTCTGCAGAGAGAAGATTTACCTCTTCCGATGAGAATGAAATTGCTGATAAACCTAGATACCGATATGTTTTAGGAGAGACAGTCTCGGAGGACTTTGATTCATTTGGAGGAGGATGACTGATGACAACATCTGCAAAGGATCTCACATATTCGAACCCCTCGTGAAAGACTTCAAGGTACTTGTTTAAGGACTACCAATATATGAAGGTGATATATATGTAGAGTGCTCAGTAACAAAAAATATATGAATATTGGGAAAGAGGATGATTCCAAAAAAATCGACTGGTCAGTGCCTAATCTTGGAAAGAGTTTTTATTAGTGGACCCATATCCCTCTATTGATATAAAATATCTCGAATTGACAAATTCACAATGTCCAAGATCATGGGAGATGTTCGATTAAGGATATGATATAACATATTTATTTTTTGATGTGGTTAAATAAATAGTATCATATTGTATGATTAATGGGATATTGTAAGGATAACTTCAAAAGACTTTTCAATAGAATTGTACAACTTGATAAATTTTTATGGAAATAAATGAGTTTTCATAATATTAAATTTTTTATATTCCATAATATGATTATCTGAATTCATTTTAAATTGTTGAATGATCCTTCCATGTAAGAAAAGTTTCATGACTATGCCTTGTTGTAAATATTTTATTGTGATTCATTGCTATTATATGGGATCATAAATAATCAATGTAGTTACTATTATCTACTGAGAGACCTAATACACATTTAACTATCATTTGCTAAACTGTTACATTATATATAATTCATGGGAGATATATTAATTCATGAATGTGATTAATATATTGGTCAAAGAATTAACTCATGCATTATAGTACACGAGTCAATTCATTTTTTGGACGATAATCCTCAATTTTCAACAAAATACTTGTAACATATGATGAAATTAGACTTGATGATTCATTTGTTATTAGTCAAGATTCCTTGACTCAGTTATAAAATTATTTTCCATCTTATTTTTCCCAGGAGGTGATAGAACTCATTAGTGAATAAAGGACCCTTTTTGAGTTTTAGATAATCCTTCCAACCAATAGATTCCTTCGGAGGTTTTAATCTTCCAACTTCAACTCATTTTATTTTAATCAAGATAATATAAATACATTCAAAGATTATGGCGTTGTAATAATGGTTAAATACAAGATGATACTTTTAGTTTTTCAATTCTAACACACCAGTCTTCATTTATCTATGCATGGTGATCTTGTATATTTAATTTTTTATGCTTCCAATTATTCTAATAATCATTATTCTACCCCCATAAATCTTATTAGTGGTATAATAGCATCCCATGAAATTGAATTTATGAAATAATCTAGGAAATAATGATATTTTAAATCATATTATATATCACACATAAAGTCATAAAATATGATCAGTGTTTTATTCTATGGGTTTTTATCACGACATATGATATAGGATATCATAATCCATGACATAAGTTTAATCCATGGGTTTTTACTAGTCAGATAGAAAGAATTATTCATATCCTAAAATACTTTTTTCTTGGTTTAGGTTTATAAAATAGAGTATTGTTTTGAAATTTTGATATCCCTACATGTTGTTGAATATAATATACGATTTTGTATGTAATGAATGATGTATCATTCATTAATATGACTGATAGCACACCACCAGTTAATCAAATCTGATGATTTAATTACTAATAGTAAAGTATAACTAATTTCATATAGAACAAGCCTTATTAGGCATAGCCTATGACTCTCATTGAATTATATTATATTGTTTGATGAGAAAAAAATATTCTTCTTAATATTCAATAATGAATTATTTTTATTAGTTATAAATTGTGTATAAATAATGATAAAATTTATTTTCAGGATATTAATTAATTTTAAATATTTTATATGTAATTAATTATTTATATTTATAAATTAATTAAATATAAAGTGTTTTTAATTTATGAAATAAATGTTAATGAATCACATTTTAATAAATATTTTTTTAAAAAGAAAAATTAAATTTAAAATTAAATTTTTAAAATTTATATAGAATACCATATGGATTTGAAATAAAGTTGTTATCTAATAATCATAAGGATTAATTTATAGTGTTTATATAAATTAAAAAAATAAGGTAAACAAATAATGGGGTTATATTTAAATAATGATTTTTTCATAATTAATTTGAATGATTCAAATTAAATAACTGTATTAGAAATATATTTTAACCTCATAATATTTGTTTCAGGATTTATTTGATCATTGTTTAAATTATATAAATTTTATAATATTTAGAATGTGTAAAAAGTTACCCTAATAGAAATTGGATTATAAATTTTTTATAATTCAAAATTATCATATATTTAATGTAAATTTATTTATAATTAATAATGTGATATTTTATTATTATTAAATTAATATAAATTGTTTTAATCCATTTTTATTAGATTTCAATAATGAATTATAATAACAAATATTTTATGAATTATCCATAATTTATTATATAATGTTCAAAGTTATGAATTGTTCATTTATTTAAATGTTATTATATTATTTATTATTCATGAATATAAATAATTTATATATTATGAGTAAGTGTTTTCTTTTATATTAAGTTATTAAATTATTTCATATAAATTTCGAGGCCCTATATTATATGCTAGTTGTGGTTACAAAATCGTTTGTTTTCATTACCCATGACCATGGTTTTTAATTAATATTTTAAATTTAAATTTTATTTTGAGTATTCTTTATAAATATTAAGTGTTAATATTATGATGAATTTGATTCTATCTTGAATAATGTATCTATAGGAAGAAGAAATTTGGGGTAAAATTCCAATTTTCCTAGAGGCTTATTCTTTATACAATAAAGGTGGGGTTGACTATTTGTGGATTTGAGATTACTCATGTAGTGAGTGTCCATTTCATATAGTTATAATTATTTACATAATTACTTCATATACCTTTTACATGAGATGAATTTAGATATGTTTTAATGTGTTTGGTATCTATTTTTAGTTGACAATCAAGAATAGTGGGTTATGTAATGTGTTACACATTAATATGGTTAAAACATTATAATTTTGTAAATAAAATAGGATTCAAAAATTAAAATCTATAAGTATTCATACATTAATGTAATAAAATGAGTTAAGATGGTGAAATTGTACCAGTTCAAAAAAACGAAGAGTTATATTCCTACCAAATTGTAACTTTTTAATGCCTTGATCATCCAAAAAAATTATTTTAATACCATAATCAAGTTCCACTAGAATAATTTGTGTAAATAAACAAATCAATAAGATTATTATTTTCTAAGTGAGTTAATATTTGTCTTTTATTGGGGTTACAACTAACAATGAAACCATGATAGTTAGGATACCAAATTGAGAGATTTGGGTTTATACTTATATTGGATCAAACAAAGATCCTTCCACTAAGAAATACAAGAGTCACGTGGGATATGATCGGGATGCTTCCATACCTAAATATCTACGTAGTGATATGAACACTAACTTTTACTTATTTCTTATTGAAAAATAGATCCTTTTTAGCTAATATATAGGATTACTTTTGAATAATATGTCATCATTTTAGTTGTAAATCATTTAATAATATCCCTTATTATGTTTCAATAAGATACACCAATCATACGATAATGTTTTTTCTATTGATAAGTAAATCATCATTATTAAACGTTAATTTTATATTAATCCAATAAACAAAAAGTTATTTAAATAAACTTAAAATGTTGGTAAATTAAGAAAAGTTATTAAGTAAAAGGAAAATTCTATGTGTAAGGGAAACTAATTAACATGTTTTGAAGTTGTTCAATAGGTGAATCTAGATACTTATTATAATAATTTATCCATTTAAGTTGGTTTTCAAATACATTAAATGTAAAATGAACTAATTATTTTTTTAGTATCGACTCAAATTATTAATAAGATTGAGTGTCTTAATGATTTAGTGAGACTATAGGATTTTTAAGGCATTTTTTATAAGGATTTCATTTTTTTAGTCTATGAAAATGGTTTTGGAAATATAAATGAATTCAAATAATCTTTTACTAGATATTCTTAATGGGTTGATAATAGAATAACTAGACATGCGGTGATCGGGTTATGGTTCCATACGAACATTACTATAATGTTTCATGAAAAATGATCAATTTGGTTATATGAATTAAGATAATGTACACAAAATGGTTATAAGAAGACAAAATTTGTTTACATTGTAACCTATAATTTTTTGAAGTAAATAATTTTTATTATTTTCATGGAGTATAATACTAGGAAAATGATTCCAAAATATCACCATTACTGAAACATTAGTTCTTCATATAGATTACTCAAAAAATAGTTTAGTTTGAGGGGTTTATCACATTGGAATCTAGATATTTGGAAGGATTCACAAATAAATGTAATATATTTATTGAACCCTTGAATGTACAGAAAACATATAGTTGATTTGGTATTCTATCTTACATGATATGATAAACATGTAAATATGTTGGGTTTTGTGAAGTATTATTTTAGGGTTTAGGAATATAAAATTTATTATCGAAAGTGAAATAAACACTTTATACGTCATTAATATTAGCTACATCACATTCTTGTTTTATCATGAAATTTTTAAATATATTCATGGGATTTTAGATGAATTTTTAATTAGTATAACCATGAAATTCATAATTTTATTATATTATGGAGAAATAAAATTGATATACATGAACTTATATAAATCGATAATACTGTGATGATTTTATAATAATAATTTTATTTTTACTTAAATAAAATACTATGTAAATTTTTCTTAAGATAGTTTAATTTTTATATGTTTTTTAAAACTTCTAAGGTGTTTGATAGAAATAATTAGGTCGTGCTCAAGACAACCCATCATCCAAGTGAAACCCCATCACATAGCCATCCCATATGGGTTCAACTATCTAGGACTCATCTGTAAAGGCATATTATATCCAGAAGATCCTCGCAAAGGGAATTGATCTGGGTGGCGTATGAGCTCGCAAGACTGACCATGTAAAAATGGGCCTAAGCTTACGTGGACTGATTAGTGTGGCTCAAAATAATTTCAATTATTACATGTGTATCATGGAGACCACTCAAGTCTTGTATTATGAGATAAATAATATATATCTTGATTGATAATCAAGCTACATGATATACCCTACATCTAATGTGGTGCGAGAGAAATCCAAGAACTATTCATTTTTTGTTTAAAAACCTTGTCCCGCCTTATATCAATTCTATCTTCCTTTGACACCCCTAATCAATGATATTTTTTACACACCACTTCCCCGTGACATTGTCGACCTTTAATGAAACTACCAGAATCCATCATGTACTAAAAATATAGATCTGACAATCATGAAAAAGGCACCTGCCAAAGCACAAAACCATAATAGATCGGTTTGATGACATCAGATGACCACCCTAAAGTTATTTTAAGGATTCATATGGTCATTTTAAATTCTATATGATGGAGGATCCACCAATAAAACTATTATTTTCCACTTATTCTAGGTTTAAATTATCCCAAACCACCATTAAATTGGAATAAAGTGACAACAAATATGGAATCCATATTGAAAAATAATAATCCACCCTAAAATAATGAAACCCTAAGAATTAAGAATATTTTATTTCAAAAATTTTTAATATAGAAATTCAAAAAATGGACTGATTTTATAAATATATGTAGGATTTTCTGTTATATGGAGAAGACTGAGGGACTCCCTCACTGTATTAAAGGAATAGGCCTCACCACTGTTGAGAAGTTTCACCGGAGGATGAATGATTGAGAACTAAAACTATTTCCCTTTTTTAGTTTTATTTTATATAATGCATTCATATTTTATTTCTTCTTCAATAATTGACATTATGTTTATTTTATTATATCTTCTGAAATATAATAACACGTGCATTATTTTTTATAGAATTTCAATTACCTCAACCGAATTATTATTATTATTATACCTTTAAATTTTCTTCTTCTTGTATGTTTTAACATTATGTGTTTTAATTATGTATTCATTATCTCTAATATATTTTTATATTCCACATATTTTCTTCTTATTTTATTATTTTCTTTATTTATTTCCTTCTTTCCCGATAATTTTTTTGTTATTTATTTTTCTCTATATTTCAATCCACCATTGTGACCTCTAAGACTCGAAAATGAGGGGATGAACTAAGTCTTGTCCTTGGGGAGGATAAGTGTTCTTGAATTATTTATTAATTTTATTTATATTTTTGGTAGATATTATTGGAATGAATGAGTGTGGAGGTTGTCCCTGACATCATGAAACTCAAATATACTTCTATTCTTTTATATATGTATTTTACCTCTTTCCCATTGATAAGATCTTTAAATGAAAGAGTTGAATATTTCAATGGATGAAAAAACATATGATGGCTCCGGGTCATGGAATATGTCACACAAAGGTGTGGAATTGACCATGAATACAAGAGTCGGCGGAATCTATTTTACATATGCATTCATGATTTCAATAATTTAAATAGATGTATAGTAATTCATTCTTGAGATTTGATGATTGAATTGTGAAAAGTTTTAAACCAATAAAAGATAATAATGATAGAGTTACAAAAAACACAGGACCAAGTTCTTTGTTCCAAATTTCATTATTTTTATCAATTTATTGTAATTTATAATTTTAATATATTTTATGATTAATATAACCCACATTTATCAATTATTTATTATAATAATTTAATAAAAAGTATTTTAGGTAAATTAGATTATGTATGTAAATAAACTATTACTCTACTCAAGTGATATGACCTTGGTCATCAATTATATTTCACTGGGAAAAAATTTATAAATTTTCTTTTACAACACCCTATCAATGGTGTTTATCAAAACTACCACTGTTACTGGGGATCTAATCAGTAGAATATTTAATATATCTATTTCACATGTTAGATATATTTAATTTATTTTATAAATTAAAAAACATCCATGATGTATAAAAATGTACCATATAATTGTTCATAGAGACCCCTACCCCATAATCCTAGAGTTAATGTATGCTACAATTACATTAAAAAAATCTACAAGGAACCGAATCTCAAAAGACTAATTAGGTTAGTAATATATGTAAAATAATTCATACTTGAGTCTTACATTACATTTAATACAAAAATTATAATATATTTTTTCAAGAATATCACAATTCTCACTTTCATATTCTTGAATATATGTCATAGTAATATTCATTGATTCTTTGTAAAGGAAACAAATCCTGGTTGAGCTCAAATACCCTGTATGGGTTATATAAAAGGGAAGCTATCATGAATCAATAATCCTAAAAAATATGGAATGGTAAATAAATAAACAAACATGCCTTTTTAATAACATGACTATATGAATAGATAAGGCATAATCAATATGTAAAGGTTAATAACTGAAAACAATTTTCATTTATTCAATAATTAATAATGGAATGCACGAAATGATAATTTGATAGTGAAAATATCATATATTTTTTTAACTGAATATTATATGAAGTTAATGCTTAATTATTGAATTCCATGTTTCCTAGGTACATGATACCTTTATAATCATGTCCATTCACTAGACAGTTTAAAACAAACTGGGTGAAACCCCACTTAAGTAAGGTTATCCAACTAATTCATCCCAGGAGACTACTGATGCATCGAGGGGATATCCTTTACTAAGAACCACCCATGTCATACCATTCCAAATAATTAAAGATATATTTAATAATCAATTAAATTCCTAAATAATTTTCATTATCATCATGTATCTATATTTTGAAAAGAATGCATAATTTTTAATAATTTTTAATATTTCAAATAACATTGAATGTATAAAACCATATGTATAAATGGGGGACTGTTTTATTAATAAAAATATCTATGAAAAATAAGATGTATATTTAGAAGATATTTAATGTTCAATGATCATAGGAACATGAATATTTTAAAAAGAAGTTATGGTCTAAAAAATAAAATAAAGAACTAAATGTCAAAACCATCTGTGGTCAACATAATCATATACCATCCAAAGGATGAATAAGGATGGTATCAATATAATATTTAACCATTCGTGTGTGAATAAATAGTTGTTGTATTTGATGAACAGGAACAAAATATAAATATCTTTAAAAATGATCTCGATGCAAATATCCATTCCATTTTTAATAACATCTTGAATTTCCATTACATTGAAAGTAACTTTTAAAAAAATTTTATTTAAAATGAACATTGTAAAATAAATAAAAAGATTAAAAGAAAAGATAATACTAAAGGAAGGTAATTATTCAAACTATGAAATGATAAAAAGATCATTGCTTTTTTATTTTAAAATGTCTAGGATGGTGACTTATTTGATAAAACGACAAGAATATTTCGTTCATATTTTTGGTAAAATCCAAACATGATCAATTTTGGGAACAACATATGAATCTTTTGAAATACATTTAGTGTTAAAATGAGTGAAATTCATTTGGAAAATAATTTTCAAAGGGTTAAAATATTTTTGTATACATTTTTAGAAATCATGGTTTTGGAAGAAAACATATTTTTGGCCGAAGAGAATGATGAAGATAAATTTTCCAAGAAACATTTCAGTAAAAAAGTTGGAAAATAGAACTATTACATTTAAATATTATGAATAAAAAGAGGGTATTAAAATTAAATGTTTTATTAGGAAATGGGAAAATGATTTCTTTTTATAGAAATTCTCGAGTAATCAATCTCATTTAGAGTGAGGTTTCGAAATTAAACCGTATAGTGATCATAACATTGATGTGAGAATTTATCCATGAATAGATTATCTGTATAAATTATAAAACCACATAACAGTTTTTAAATAATATGTAATGTAACTATTGGTAATTATACACATAATCTTATAATTACATTACCAATGATATATAATATTATCCTACTAAATATTTTTTAATAAATCCATTACCACTAGGTAACTCATAATTCAAACCCCTTTGGTTGAAATAATTCACATTGAAACATATAATTCCATGAATTTCATATTAATCATGATATTAAATATCATGTTGAATTACATACACCATTTTAATGAAACTTGGTGAATAAAATTACAATATTCCACAATTAAATGAAACTGTGCTGAAATTGTCATGCCCCATCCCCCGGGGCCAATTCCATGAGTACCCCAAGCCTTCCTACCATAGGCCAGGGGCTGGTGACAGGCACCGAAAGGTGTATTCCCTAAAATCGGGAATGCATTGACTTTATATACTATAAACATACAGAACCAAGCACACAGTAAGATAAGAACCAAAGTAAACTGTATAGTAAAATGATTGTGTATTGTATGAAAAAAATCCAGAATTCAATCCCAACTGGAAATACATGAAAACTGGAAAGTACAAGTAAACTGGAATAGCTCCTGTGAACACCTGCTAAGGATCCTACCTGAAGGGTAGGTACATCTCTTGAATGGTCTCCTCTACAATACGACTCATCTAAGATCAATCTTCGAGTTACCACCAGTCTTGGTACCCTAATCCTTAGTCAGCATTATCTGTTGTCTTCACCAAACACAACAAGATGTGGGCATAGCCCATGCAGGGTTGAGTATAATGATTCTCAGTAGGGACCCCGAGACCCTCAAAGGTCTCACAAAATCCACAAAGGATTAAACAAAACCATGGAAACAACTGACACCCCTACATAGGTATATGACCATACATATACCTAAGTTATCAAGTATACCCATCTCAATCATGATGTAACACTAGGTCCAACCAAAAATCCCAAAGCTCAACTGTTCCAAAAAGAAAGAAATACCACAAAGGTAACACTATAATGGTAAGTAACACAAAGGTAACACCACAAAAAGAACACCAAAAATGTATCACCACAAAGGGAGGTACCACAGAGGTACGCCACACAGAAGAATACCACAAAGGTATCACCAAAGAGGAAAGTACCACATAGGTACACAACACAACATATTTACCACGAAGGTAAAGACTCATTTCACACCAGGTATAACTTAGGTACGGTAGTAAAGATGATTATATGTATCTGCTGAATCATATTACTCTGTTAAAAGGATGACCCACATAGGATCCTATATTATCTGACCCATATAGGAACCTAAATCATCTGACCCACATTGGTTCCTAGTACATCATCAGACCAACATATGTTTTTAGTGCACAGACCCATGAAGGTTCCTAAATCACAAACCCACGTAGGATCCCTTTCTCATGTTACAGCTATCCACATGGTTCCCACACTAAGCTTTCTTGATTATATAAGGGGCCGGTACTCATTCCATAGGTCTATACTCCAACTTCCATGAAGTCCAATGAATAATTATCCCGAATGGCTTCCACGTAATAGATGTCTCAATGTAGATGATGGTGCATGAATCGGATGCCCGGTCTATAAGTTATTGGCATTTTCGTCCTGAGGGCCGGTTGGATTCAGGTTCGATCCAACCTGACCATACCCAAACATAATCCAAAACCCAAGTGGTGTATACCAAAACAAACGTCTTAATCCAATGTTTTAGGATCCATAGACAGTTCATCCAACGGAATCCTGTAGCTCAAGATATGGCTGAAAGATCAAAATGGGTCGATGTTGATCTGGGTCTGATTCGACCCGGGCAGACAGACCCGACCCACTATGTCTAGCCTAGCCCATGGTGCATCGGCCCACTGGGCTCATGGTATGGTGGCCTGCAGTGCGGCATCCCGTCGGGCTCACAGTGCGGTGGCCTGTGGAGCGGGATGTCTTGTGGAGCAGCGGCCCGCCGTGGATTGCAGGAAGACCAACCCCTCCTCCGCGTGGCGCGATTGTGTGTAGCACCATCTTCGGCGGCCACCAACGATCCGACAACCCTCCTCTTTCCACCATGTCCTAGGGCCATAGCTCTTGAATGATGGGCGGCATGGATGCGTACCACCATCCCCTTCGTGCGGCCGGCTAGAGTGTCATCTTCTGCCCTTGCCACTCTGAGATTGACAGTCCGAAGCTCTTCTCCGGTGACGCAGTTGCACCACCACCTTCTTCGCAGCATGCCGTGGTGCCGACCACCGCTACCATTTCCCACATATTCCAATCACTGGCACTGGTCTCTGTGCTCCAATGTCATGAAGATCACATCAAAAACCTCATAGGTTTGAGGAGTGGTCAGGCCATGCTCTTTTGGCCAGCACCCTCCACATTAGGGTGGTAGCAAACAACTCAATAATTCAGGAATCATGAATAACATCAAGAATGGGTAAGGGGGTATTCATAAAAACAAACTCTACCTTTTTTCTTGTAGGAGGATGTCACGAGGAAGAAGACAAAGTTGTTAGAGAATGCTAGCATTCATTACCTCCGCAAGGTTCTTCCGATCCGGTCTCGGGGTTGGTTCCTCATTCTTCTTTGGAGAGGCATTCTTCATTGGAGAGGAAGAGTTTCTTCATAGATTTCTCCCAAATCTCCTCTTTTCCAACACTTTTCCAACCAATCCTCTAAAAATATATGTGCCAACTTATTAAAAATATATTTAAGCAATAATTTAATTAATGTTTTTACTTTAATTATGATGATATTGGCATAAATAATTTGGAGGAAACCTAAATTCACCTCCCTTGTCAAAGAGTGAGTTCAAGAGTCAGGTGGTCCCACATTTAAGAATTAAATTTGGGTGATTTTAGTTTGTGTGGTCCCCACATCCATAACCCGTGTAGAGAGGTTTCAAAAATAAAATAAATGTTTGATCATTATTCTATTTTTTAGTAACTAGGAAAACACCAAAATTTACATTCACCCTCGTCATATTACTGTCGAGGTGAAAGTCTCATTATGTGAATAACGGAGCTATGAGTTCAATGGCGTCCTCATATTTCAATTCCGAGAACTGGTTCAAAAGATACAAAAACCTGCTTGCACGTTTAATGAACGTACTTAAAAAATGTTTATAAATTAATTCCAGGCACACCGGGCCACAGAATCAGGCGCCATCAATTTTGACGGTCTCGTAAAATTTCCATATATTTAAAAAAAAAATATTTACATGGAATTACCGGGTCTTTAAATTCTCTCCACATTAGAACTTTGAATCCGCATAACCCACAACTCAAACTATGAGAACAAGTGGGGGTAGTGAGCAGGTATCTAAGCCTCCCACTCCCATGTGCCCTCCTGGAGGCTCTTGTGCTGCAAATATAAACACACCAAAGGTATCGATCGCCTACAATTGACTCTATCATGTCGATCCTCAATATCCATTGGAACCTCCGTAATCATCGCCCCATCATCGATGTCCTGCTCGCCATGGTTGATGATATGATAATGGTCCTGCATGTATCTTCTTAGCTGGGATACATGGAAGATGTCATTCACCCAGTGCAACTGAGGGTGAAGTGCCAGCTTTTAAGCCACCTCGGCAACTCTATTGAGGAAATGGAAGGGTCCAATTAACCTCAGAGATAACTTGTCACCCCGACCAAATCTCCGAAAACCTTATCGGGGTGATACCTGTAGGAAGATGACCTCACCATCCTCGAAATACAGAGGTCTTCGTCTCCTATCCAAAATAGATATCTTCTTACTCCGTGCAGTCTTCATATGCATCTAGATGACATTCACCTTCTCTATGGTAGCCCATACTATATCTGGTCCCATTAGTGCTGATTCCCCTATGTCTGTCCATCACAAAGGTGATCTACAAGGTTCCTCGTACAACACCTTGAAAGGTTCCATCCGAGTTGTTTAGTGATAGCTGTTGTTTTATTAAAACTCCACCAAGGAAAAGTGATCCTCCAAGCTATGACCGGAGTCGAGGAATCAGGCACAAAAGAAGTCTTCAAAGGTCTGAATGGTGTGCTCAGTCTAGCCATCCGTGTGTGGATGGAAGGCGATGATCAAACGAAGCTGCATCTCGAAAGCCTCTTAAAACCCCTTTAATAGCCGTGAGGTAAAATTTGCATCACAATCGGAGACAATCATCTAGGGTAGTCTATGTAGCCACACAATATCATGTATGTAGAGGCGTCCCAAGATCTCTAATGAACTCTACTCTCTAATCGTTAGGAAGAGGGATGACTTAGTGAGTCGTTCGACGATCACCCAAATAGAATCATGACCCATGGATTTACATGGAAGTAGTGTCACTATATCCATGGATATCCCATCCCACTTCCACTCTCGGACCTCTAAAGGTTGAACTAAACCAACAAGTACCTGATTCTCCACCTTCACTTGCTGAAAAGTGAGGTAGGTAGAGACAAACTCTGCTACAATTTCTTCATTCTCTGCCACCTGTGATGTCATCGGAGGCCCTGGTACATCTTCGATACTCCTAGATATACTGTTAGAGGGGATGTGTGGAACTCCCTCAACAAATCCTCCCGAAGCCACACTTGTACCATGGTACATCTTTTGAAAAAGATGACGTGATATACACCTTCATAAGATCTATCAGGTGCCTGTACTATGGATATCTGAGCACGTCGATCCTCGTAGTATGTGTCCCCATGTTGCACCTCCCTGACTCACTGAAGAAGTGGATGAGTGACTGTATGAGACTGATGAAAAGAATCTTCATCTCCATTCATAATGGATATCTGCAAAGCAGTCAGCATCTCTATCGCCCCACCAAGCAGTTGTATACCAGATCTCCTACAGAGTGTATATTCTACAATGTTCCCCTTCCCATGAGTATAGAATATATCATACTCATAGTCCTGGAAAAAAACTCAAGAAAACATCATTTTCTCCGGTTCATGTCCTTCTAAGAGAAGATATATCTGAGACTATTGTGATCAGAGTAGACTGTAAAATGTTCACCCATCAAGTTATGTTGCCACATCTTCAATAAGAAGACCACTCCTGCTAACTCCATGTCATGGGTATCGTAGCTCTACTCATGCTGTCTCAATTGTTGAGAACCATACACAATAAATTCTTGCTCCTACATCTGGACTCATCTGAATCCGGTACCTGATGCATCTCAGTAGACTACGTACCCAATTACCTCTTCTAGAAGCCTCAAAATGGGGGAACTATTCATCCTATGCCGCATCTCCTGAACACTATGCTGGAATCTCTCCGACCACATGAAGGGGTTCCCATTCTTCATCAACACTGATAAAGGTGCTTCCACTCTGGAGAAATCTGGCACAAATCTCTAGTAGTATCCAGCCAAACCAAGGAAACTCTGTACCTATGTCACCCACCTGGGTGGATCCCAATAAAGTACCTCCTCAATCTTTGCTGGATCTACCACAACTCCATCCTCTGAGGTGAAATGTCCCAAAATCTGAACTTCCTGAATCCTGAACAGGCACAATGACAGATTTCCATAAATCTGGTGCTCTCAGAGTGTGTCTAGAACTATCTGCAAATGACAGGCATGCTCCTCCATAGTAGCTGAGTAGATCAAAATGACATCAGTGAACACTACTACAAAGCGATCAAGGCATAGATGGAAGATCATTTTCATGAGTCCCATGAACACAGGTAGAGCATTGGTCATTCCAAACTGCATGTCCAAAAACTCATAATTTCCTTAACGACATCTAAAAGTTGTCTTCTGCGCATCCTCATATCATACTATGTGCTGGTGATAGCCTAATCTGAGTTCTATCTTGGGGAACAACCGTGATCCATTTAACTGATCAAAGAGGTCATCAATCCTCGGAAGTGGTTACGTGATCTTCACGGTCACCTCGTTCAGTTGACTAAAGTCAAAAAAAATGTCTCAAGCCCCCATCTGAATTCTTGGTGAAATAAATCGGGGCTGCCCAAGGAGAAACATTGGCCTAAATGAACCCCTTCCCCTGTATTTCCTTTAGCTATACCCGTAGCTCATGAAGCTTCGCAGGAGCCATCTGATACGCTGGTGTAGATATTGGTGCCGTATCGGGGTAGAAATCAATGTAAAAGTCCACCTTCTTTACAATGAAGTAGACCCAGAACATCATCAGGGAAGACATCTGTGTACTAGTCCACCACTATAGGATTACTCGGACTCTCCACATCAACTACTCCGAGGGTAAGGCAAGCCAACTGATGAGTGATCGGCTGCACTCTCCTACAGGTAAGTCCATCATTTGCTGCAAAGTCTCCCTTATCATTGGTGAAGGTAAAACTAGTTGTATCTGTGAAAAAAACCGCACATTGCACCTAATACCGTCAATCTATGCATGGAATGTAGATAACCCGTCCATACCCAAGATGACGTCGTAAGGACTCGACGATGGTACTAGTAGATCCCAGCCAAAGCTCTCACCTCCTAGAGTAAGCTCACACTACCATCCCCAGCGTGTAATCGTCGAATCCTGTCCTTTAAGAGTCTTTAGATATATGGATTCTACCAACTGCTCCACTAGAATCTCCGAACTCCAAATGAGGGTAGTGGAAATAAAAGAATGACTGGAACCTATGTCTATAAGTATTTTAGATTAGGTGGAGTAGACACATATCTTACATCATATCATCTAAAGAGTGCCATGGTTCTATGACTCAAATTACTGGAGCTAAGATCTCCCCTGTCCACCTGCTCCTTATGGTCGGGGTGGACAACCTAGTGGCGGTGGAGGTAACATCTCGAATTGTTGCCTACTGCCAGCTGCATGACCTACTCCTCTGGCACATCTGCTTGGTCCCTGTGGACCTCCTCAGTCAAACCTCTGTCTATGCGTGGGAAGTCATCCAACCATCTGATAATCCTCCATACAGTGGATCAGATAATCACGAGCCTTGTGACCTTGCCTGCCACATGTGTAACACTTCCTCCTCCTCGTATGACTGGCTATGTCTCTAGTATCCATAACAACTGACCCTAAATCCTGCAGTCGTCCTCCTGTAGGTCTGGTCCTCTTGGGCCTCTATGACATCTGTCTGCTTCCTGCTACAGAAGACTCTGCTACGTGACTCCTCGTGGTTGTTCTTTCTACTGGCGACTACTCAGAAATAAAACTCTCCACTAAGAGGACTCTCTCTAACACCCCTGATTGCGTCAAAATACAGAGATAAATTATTGAAGCCTAGATCTCCTTCCTGAGACCTTTATCGAAGGTCTGGGCCATGAAAATGTGTCCCAAACTATATGAGTGCAGTATCATGAGAGGACAGTGATCCTTGATAATTACTGAGACGCAATCTTTCATCCGTGCTCGAGATGATGAGGCTCCTGAATAAGCACTGCATGAAGGGTCTGCCCGAAACAGGAACTCAACATCTTCCCAGAGAAGTGTCACCTCATCATGAACATATTGAATCAAGCTCCACATTCTTCCTATTGTTTCCTGTAGTAGACTAGCAGCAAGGATCTCCATGAGATCGGCTAGTGTCCCTAGTAGTCGGAAGACTCTCACCACGACCTCTAGCCAATCCTCAGCCACCTGTGGTCCCATCTCTACCCTAAACCTGGGTGGACACTGGTGCTGGAACTCATGCAACACACTCATGTTGTGTTAACCCTCTACTGCTGGGCTGGTGGAATCACTGTCCCACAGGTAATGGTACTTCTTGTGCCTCTTCTAGTTCCCCTTCTGGAAGAGGGCCCTGCATCGAGGCCTTCTCGCTCGGTGGGCTATCATCGTGTACTCTACCCGGAAGCCTAGTCGGTTGTCTGCAAGGAGGTATCATGAAAATAAAAAGGTGCACCATGGTAAAGAAGATATACCTGGTGAGCTGACTCAAAGAGATCACAAAGAAAAATTTTGAAAACACACACGTGATTATTGTTTTCATGCATTGAGTAAAAAATCAGAAGTCAGGGTCCTGGTGTATGGATACGTCGGCTGCCGCACCAACAATGGATTCTTTAAACTGATAACCATACTCACTACACATAACACGGTTTCCATTAAAAATCTCAAGGTCCTATGATCTATAGTAGAACATACTCCTCTAATACCAATTTTTCATGACCCGTCCCCCAGGGCCCATGCCATAACTACCCCAAGACCGCCTTCCATCGGCCAGGGGATGGCGACTAGCACTGAATGGCGTATTCCCTAAAACCGGTAATGCATTACCTTTATATTCTATAAACACACATAACCATGCACACAACTAGATACAAACACGAGTAAAATGTATAGTAAAATGAGTGTGTACAGTAAGTAAAAGGGGCCATAATAAAATCCCAACTCGAAAGTATAAGAAAACTGGAATGTACAAGTAAAATGCAACCGCTCTTATGAACACCAACCAAGGATACTACCTGAATGGTAGGTACAACTATCGAATAGTCATCTCTGTCGTAAACCTTATCTAAGGTCCACCTCCAAGCTAACGCAAGTCCTGGAACCCTCGACCTTAGTCAGCTCTATCCATAATCACCACCAAACACAACAAGGAGCAGGCATAGCCCATGAAAGGTTGAGTATAATGATACTCTTTAGGGACCCCGAGGCCCTTAAAGGTATCAAAAAATCCACCAAGGATAAAACAAAAATCATGGGAACAACTGACAAACCTACTTAGGTATATGCACATACATATATCAAAGTTACCAATTACACCAATGTCATTCATGAGGAAACACAAGGTCTAATTGAAAAGCCCAAAGCTCAACTATTCCACAAAGGAAGAGGAAGGTAATAGCACAAAGGTATGTACCCCAAAGGTAATTCCACACAAGGAATAACACAAAGGAATCATCATGAAGTTATGTACCACAAAGGTACTCCACACAAAAGAATACCACAAATGTATCACCACGAAGGTAAGTAACATAGAGGTACACCACACAGAATATTTAACACTAAGGTAAAGACTCAGCTCACACCAGGTATAATTTAGGTATGGTAGTAAAGATGATTAGATGTAAAAACAGAATCATATTACTCTGTTAATAGGTAGACCCATGTAGGATCTTAAATCATCAGACCCAGATTAGATCCTAAATCATCAGACCCACATAGGATCTGAGTACATCACCATACCCACATAGGATCCTAGTATAACAGACCCACAGAAGATCCTAGAGTAGTCCCACTTAGTTTCCTTGAGCGGATCCATGTGGGATCCTCATGTAGAGACCCACGAAGGATCCCAAAGCACATACCCACATAGGATTTCTTTATAATGTTATTTCCAACCACAGAGTTCCCGCACTAAGATTGCTTGATTCCGGGAGGGTCTGATCCTTAAGCCATAGGTTGATACTTCAACTTCCAAGAATCCCCACGAAGGAGTATCCCAAAGGACCACAATTTAATAGGGGTCTCAAGGTAGTAGACATTGCATAAATCAGACACACGGTCTGTATGTTATTGGCCCCTTAGTCCCAATGGCCTAGTTGGATTCGTGTTTGATCCAGCTCGGTTGTACCGCAACTTTATCCAAAAACCATGTTGGGTACACCAAAATGACCATCTAGATATAGGGTTTCCACTACCGTATAAAGTTAATTAAACAAATGCCCATAGCTAATGTTATGGTTGAAATAATGAAAAGGGACTAAGTTGGTACGTGTACAGTCCGACCCGGCCTGGGCCGACCCACCCGGTTTGGGTTGACCTGCCCGACCCAGGTCTGGCCCTAGGTTTGACCTGGCCCAGCCCGCATGTGTGGCTAGGCCCTTAGTGGCTGGCCGGATTGCCAGCCCCTCCTCCATGAGTTGCACCTTCATCGGTAGCCGACAACGAGGCGACCACGCTCCTATTACCGCCGCGGCACAAGGCTGCATCTCTTCCAGGCCGGGTGGTGCGGACGTGCACCGCCATCCCCTTCATGTGGCCAGCCGGAGTGGAAGCTTCCGCCCTTACTCTGCCATGGCCAACGGGATGTGACACTTCTCCAGCGGCGCAGTTGCAATGCCGCCATCTTCACGGCCGACCGTGGTGTCGGCCGCCGCTCTCGAGTCCCTCCAGTGCCAATCACTAGTACCAGTCGTAGTCCTCCTCCATCTGAAAGAACACATCAATAACCTCCATGGTTTGTGGTGTGGTTGGTCCATGTTCGTTTGGCCTACACCCTCCATGTTAGGGAGGTAGCAAGAAGCTCAATAATTCATGAATCATGAAGATCATCAAAAACGGGTAAGGGGGTATTGAAAAAAAACAAACCCTACCCTGTAATTCATTTTAGGATGTCACAAGGATGAAGATGAAGTCGTTGGAGAACATCAGTGTTCATTGCCTCCACAAGGTGCTTCTGATCCGGGCTTTGGGTTGGTTCCTCGTTCTTCATTAGAGAGGCATTATTCATTAGAGATGAAGAGTTTCTCCATAGATTTATCCCAATTCTCCTCTTTTCCAACACTTCTCCAACAAATCCTCTCAAAAGATAAGAGCCAAATTATTAAAAATAAGTTTAGAAAATAATTTAATTAATGATTTTACTTTCATTATGTTGATGTTGGTATAATTAATTTAGAGGAAACCTAATGTTACCTCCCTCATTAAAGAGGGAGTTCAATAGTCCAGTGGTCCCCGCCTTTAAGAATTCAATTTGGGGGTTTTATGTTCGGGTAGTCCCCACTTTGATAACAATTGTAGGGAGGTTTCAAAATTAATTTGTTTTTTAGTTCATATTTTATTTACACAAAAAACTCAAAAATTAACATTCCCACTAATCCTACTATCATCGAGGTGAATATCTTTTTAAGTAAATATCTACGCTGCAAGTTCAAGGGTGTCCTCAGATTTCAATTCAGAGCACTGGTTCAAAATTTAAAAAAACCATCACACACATTTACTAAAAGTACTTAAAAATGTTCATAAATTAATTTCGGGCACACCAGGCCTCGAAATCACATGCCATCAATTTTCGAGGACTCGTAAAATTCCCATAAAATAATAAAAAATTACATGGAATTTCCGGTTCTATATAGATATCCCTAACCATATCCTTTTTTTTGGGTTGAACATGATTTAAACCCTTTTTAGTGGTTTTAAACATGTAATTATCTTATTAGAGAACCATATTATGATTTATAATATCATATAAAAACATTTTATTACAACATATCCCTAGTTTTTTAATAACCATTCATTATTTTCATTGTTTCAAGTGCTAATTTTCTTTCTTTCTCATCTGTGTTTTATCATGAATGATCTAACTATGGTCCATATTGTATATTAATTTCATTTAAAGAATAATAATAAGGAAATAATTGTCATATTTTTACAAAAATATTTCTCTTAAAAATAATTATTATTGATTGATATTGAAAATTATGAAGGTTATGATGATGGAGGCGATTGGACGTATGCACGCAAGAGTAACATTTCCATTTTTTCCAATGGTCATTTTAGAATTAATTAATTAATACATAACATTTACAGAATTATCATGATATAATATATATAATATTATTTAATAATATATTTATATATATATGAACATATATATCATTCATGTGGTGGGTGATGAAAAGAGAGTCACATCGCTTTGTGAAGGCAATAGGCCACACATACACAAACGATGTTATCATCTTTATGTGAGTGAAAGGGAAACAAAAAAAATATGACATTTAAAACATCTGTTATAAAATTTATTTATATGTCATATAATAATTAAATATATATTTATTATCTTCCATGTGAAGTGTCCGGGGAATAAAAATCAAATCACTTCGTTAGGCAGTAGTCGGCCATACAAACGAGCGATGTTATCATATCTCATACAGATTGGAAGTAATATATATATTATATTGACATTATAGGTAAAAATATTTTATAAATATCAAATATATACTTTATATCCATCATCATACCTATCCACATAATGTGGTAATGGAAGAATAAATTAAATTGGTTCGCGAGGTGGTAATCTACCATACACCCCGATAATGAATTTGTTACCAATTTGATGGATGTTGAGAACGATTTACGTCATCAAATTATTTTAAAAAATCATAATATATTAAATTTACATTTTTAATTATATATTCATGGTATATTAATAATTTAATATTGTGGATTGAGAAGAAAAATAATGATTCTCATTGAAGGAAATTACCTCTTCTTCAAGAATCCAACACAGTTTTTACTAAAAAAGTTAATATGGATTTACAAACCAAATAATGATTATATAATGAGAGGGGTATTTATGAACATATTGTTTTCAGTTATTTAATGAAACAATGTGGTGTGAAGGTATGTAGAATAGGGTATATGATGGTGGCCTTTTAGAATTGGGGGAGAGGACACACTTGGTATTTTTGAAAATAATTGTTTTTTAATAAGTTTTTCATTTGTAAAAACTATCCAAATTGTAAAATTTTCGACCATATATGTGTAAGGGTATAAATATTTAAATAATTTTTTAAACACGTTTCTATGACATTTATACCCTTATCTATTTAGTTTATCTCTTAATAAATAATTTTTTACCTTAACCATGGTAATTAATATTTTCTGCATACACAATTGATTTAGGTAAATAATTATGTTGCAATTATTATTAATTACAAAATATTTTTATACTAAATATAGAATCCATTTTTAGAAATTTAATTGATTCAAATTTTAATCAGTTATTTAAATATAATCCCACAGACATGATGAGAAAGAGACTATTAGAAGTGAAAATGTTCGAATGTTAACAATGTTTTTATATCTAAATTCAATAATAATAAGATTCTAATAACACATATTTAATTAATAAAATTATAAATTAAAAAATTAGATTATGAACAATTTAAAAAATTATATTATAAATTTTTTAAGTGAAAATGTATTTTTCTACAGAATGTCGGTATTTTTCACTATTCATCAAGAATTTAAACTTTTAGAAAAATACCCAAAGTTCACCCTAATATAATTTTTTATTCCAATATAAAAAATGGATTTTATTTTATAATATTATTTTCATTATTTTTTAAAAATTAATTTTAAATTATGCACAAAAAGTATGAGTAATGTGTTTTTTAGAAAAATATTAGTTTTTCAAAAAAAAATATTATAAATTATACATATTTTATTACTAATAAATGGATAATTACTAAACATGCATATAATTAATATTTTTATAATTCATTTAATCCTATTAATTCCCACCATTCCAAAAATTCGGTGATAAATATTATATTAAATAATAACATTAATTGTACATTGTTGATTGAAAAAACTCAGTCTTGAATGTTACATAAGCTAATCTCAATATTACGTACATTTCAAGATATATAATATATTTAGTTTATTTAAAATATTAAATATTACCTCAATTCAGGGTTTTTTATATTCCCTTGTAAGTTTAGTGTTTCATTTAATATACTCTATCCAATATGATGTTTACATTTTAATATTTAGAGGTACTACATTCTCCACACATTAAATAAATTGGGTCCCCATTATTTAAACATGATATTGGTAATGAAGGGTTTGACATTTTAAAATAATTTTTTTAAACTCAAATCATAAATGAGTTAATAAATATCCATTTACTATGATAAATAGCTAATTACCAAGGTCATATGAAATAATACATTACTAGGATCTTATGTTAGAGGGAATTGGTGGAATGTGATGATATGAACATATATGAAAATAATTAATATTTATAGAGTGAGATTTAGGTCATTGATCACATGTGAGTGAATGATAAATGGCATGTTAAGGGTATTAAAACGCAAAATCTTTGATGATTTAGAATATCACCCGATTCATTAGATCTGAATGTAATAGAGTAACCATTTTTAAGAGCATTTTCATAATGTTGAGGAATTATATTACTATTTAAGAATTTAAAGATGATTAAAATTTTATAAATTTCTAATTTATAAGAATAACCTCACCCTCAGTTTTTTGTTCAATTAATTTTAAATTCAACCCCCACTCCATAAAATGAATTTCCAAAAATGATTTTTTATACCTTAAGCACTACAATTCACATTTAAAAGACCATAAGATCCATCATAAAGGACTTCATGTATGAATCTAACTATTTTTCAAAATCATTATGGTTAGAATAGGATAAACAATAGATTAATCTATAAGCCTCGGATGTAACACTAACGGTTCATCATTAATATTTTTCTTTCATTCTATTTAGCTAAAAACAATATCACATTAACCAAGTCATTGTGTAGGACAATCGTAGGTGTTAAACCCATATCATCATTTATTTATGTGTTTAAGCAACCATGGCCTTTCATTAATGGATGAATTTTTCAACAGTCATATAGGTTGACAATTTTATTAACTATATATAATTCTAATAATGTTCCCAAAGTAATATGATTCACATCCATGAAATACAATTAAACATTTAACAAGATTTTTACTAAGGTTTTAAATACAACCTAATGTTTAAAAAAAGAATTATTTTATAATTTGATTGTTACTATAATTCTATTAATGATCATATTAACCACAATGTTTGTCAATATGTTTAAAACTAGGTCAATAAAATTTAAAACCATTATTCCTCAAATAATTTTTTTCATAAAAACATATACAATAGGTATGAGTTTTGTTTTACAAAATTTACTCAAAAATATCATTAATCATAGTAGATTCCCATCACATAAATAATAAATTGTTTGGTTAATAATTTTAATTTACGATCAATCCAAAAATAATAACCATGATGGTGTTGATATGTCTTAATTCAAGGAATCCATAGATTCTAATAAAATTCATCAAATTCCTGAGATGCTTCAGATTATGAAAACCAAAATAAAACTTGTAAAATACTTCTACGAAAATACTTCAATTGTTTTATTTCAACCTATGTTATTCATGGTCTAGGTTTAGACATAGGTCATTTGATTTTAATATCTATTCAAATACTTCATAATTTTTTGTAAATAAAATGTTGATTTTGTTAAGAAGATATCTTGGGAGTGTCAAAAAATATACGAAGTATGGAAAATTTTCATGTACCAATTACTGATCGAGTCAAGCCCAAGATACCCTTTTTGGATTTATTACCCCTAGGTACATCTGTGCCAAAACAACATCACATATAGTATCCAGATTGGGATGTATTACAATGAAAACCAATATAATATATAGCACACCATCACATTAGGATGTTATTATATAATAATCCAAAAATACTATCATAGTTTAATGTCCCATAATATATGTGCTTCTTAATCTAGTTTTCAAGGTATATATAAAAATATTTCTCATACAAACTATAGAGACCCAACCCATGAAACTCGGAGCTGATGCCTGTTACCAATACACTGGAAGATGATACAAGGAATCGTATCCTGAAGGGTAGATCTATTTAGTAGTATTGGTAAAATATATACATACATGAGTATTACATTTCATTTGATACAAAATTTACAACATAATTTTTTTGATAATATAATTACTTCCACAAGTATATATGTCAACGTAAACATCATGGAATCCTGTGAAAAGTGAAAAAAATAAGGGTGAGATAAAATTACCATTTAGGGTTATATACATCAAAATCTATCAAATATAAATAATAATAAACAGTATAGAAAGGTAAATACATTAAAACAAATTCCTTTTAAATAATTTTATTTTATAAATAGATATTCAATAATATAGTGGAAATGTAAATAACTGAAAAAACATTCCTTTTAATCGATAACTGATAATTAATTTAATCTAGAGATATTTTCATAGGAAAAATATATTTGATAGTATTAATTTAATACTGAATGAAGAAAATTCATAATCATTGGAATTTTCATTTCCTGTGTACAAGATACCTTAACCTCAAGATGTTTCGTAAGACAGACAAAAACATAATTTTTCAAAAACCACTTTACTAAGGATAGAAAACTGATTTTCCCATGAGATTGCATTTTAATCGATGGGATATCTATAAAAATTATCCACTCAAATCATACCTATCCAAATATTTACTCAATTATATAATAATTGGTTCAATTCATAAATAATGTTCCTTATCATCAAGAATGATTATTGAGTAAAAAATATTTATTTGTTAATATTTATAAAGATATAAAATAACATTCACTATAGTACAATATATATAATAATGATGTACAATTTATGAAATAAACATATCCATGAAAAATAATTTGGATACTTAGGGTAAATTTAATGTTCAATGATCACATGAAATTGATTAATTGAAACGAATGTTAATGAATACAACAATGAATCTAGGAAGTGAATATCAATGTCCTCCTTGGTTCAAATAATCATAAATAATCTAGAGGATGAGTAAGGATGGTATTATTATAAATTAAACACATTGGAGTATGAAGAATGTCTTATTTTAATGGATTAATTTAAGTACAATAAAAATTTATTTAAAAACATTATTGATGGAAATTTCTTTTTAATTTTTAATTTTTTTAAAATATTTATATTGGAAATCATTTTTAAATTACATTATTTGAAAATAACCTCATATACATGAAAAGTATGGTTAAAATATATAATGGTCATGAATTAAGGTAATTTTCTAAATGATGTAAAAGTTAAAAGGAACATTTAATTTTCATTGTAAAATGAATAGGAAATATTTTTGTTTTGATAAATGATAAAAATATTACTTTCACATTTTTGGTGAAAGAGAAGTGATAATGGTTTTGAAAAAACACAAGATTAAATTTTTTTATAATGGGTAAAATTGGGTTAAAATTACTTTGAAAAATTATTATTTTTTGGTAAAAAAAAGTAATCTTTTTTAGAAAGTCTGGTTTTAGAAGAAAACATAATTTATAGAGAATATATAAATGATGTTGGATTTTTTTAAAAATATTTTCTTAAACATTATAATTCCAATATTGGGGAAAATAAGAATACTACTTAAATATATCATAAAAAATGAAAGGAAGAAAAAAAAAATTATTTGTTAGGAAATGAAAAAATAAGTTCCATCAATTGAAATTCTACATATGCAATTTTTTTAAAATTATATTTCTAAATAAACCCTTATAATCATCATAAAATTGAAGATAGAATTAATCAATGAATTGATTTTTTTCATCAATTATAAACCCAAGAAATGTGGAAATACAAAATGATTTTATTAAAAGATACTATAAATAGAATAAAATAATACATTAATTATAAGATTAACCGAATGGATTTAAATTGAGTCAATAAATCTCTTAAAACTGGGTAAATAATATGTCACATAAAATTTTGTGAAATAATTAAAATTTAAACACAAAATAAAATTAATTAATAATAAATATTTATATTAAATATCAAGTGGAATTATATACACTATATAACATGATTTAGGTGCACCATATTTCAATATGCCTCAATGAAATGAAAATGAGAGAAAATCCCTTACCATACTATTCATTTTAGTTGAACAAGATTAAAACTCTTGTATAATGGTTTTATGAATGTTAATAATTTATTATAGAACCATATTAAAATTTATAATGTAATCTTTGATCGTTTTATAACATCTTATCTCTTGTTTTTTAATATATTTTATTACTTTTGTTGGTTTCGGTGCTAATTTCCTTGAATTTTTATTCATGTTTCATTATGAAGGATTCCATTCATGACTCATATTATATAGTTACATCATCTAGATATTAATAATCATGCAATAATTATCATTATTTCATATAGATTTTTCTTCTAAAACCTATCATTTTGGTTTTTTAAAAAAAATGGATGATGTTATGAACATTGATATGGTCTGACAGAAATATGCTTGATTAACGTTTCTATTTATCAATGATAGTTATGGAATAGGGTTAAGTAAAAAATTAATTTTTTGTAATTACAATGATATAATTAATAACATATTATTTCTTTAAATAAGCGTATATATATTTCATCCATGTGGTTTCATGAGGAAAAGAGTGTCACATCGCTTCGTGAGGGTGGTAGAGCACACATACATGAACGATATTATCATCATTATGTGAGAAAAAAAGGAATGATATAAGATGATATATATTATCTTTCAAAAATCATAAGTATTTCATGAACTTAATTTATATAAATTATAATTACTAACTTTATCAATATCACATTCAATGTTCAGTGTCAGTAAATGTTGAATCACATTGCTTCACAAGGTGGTAGTATTCCGTACACATGAGCATCATTATCGTATCCCTTATAAAATAGAAGGTAATATATATATACGATATAGATACTCAATAGGTATAAATATGATTCAAATATAATATATATTTATTCTATATTTACAATATCATACCCAACTATGAATGTTGGTAATGGAAAATGGATGACATCAGTTCCAGAGAAAGTAGTCCACCATACATAAGAATGATGATTTTGTAACTCATTTGATAGAATTGGAAATAGTTTTATGTCATTAAATTATTATAAAAACATCCCCACATATTATATATTATCATTTTATTATATAATAATATTTTTATAATTATTTAAGTTGTTGTATAAAGAAGTAATATAATGATGCTTGTTGAATAACAATACCTATTTTTCAGGTATCCTTCTTAGGATTGCCGTAATGAATTACAATGTTGTCTTTATTCCCAAAATATGGATTCTATAATAAGGTGAGGCGAGTTGTTAAGTGATTCGGGATGGTATGGTATCATCTAATGATGTGTGATATTGTAAATAAGATATGAGAGTGGGGTGGCCTCTTATAAGTGAGCGAGAGGACTAACATTATATTTTTCAAAATGAATTGAGTTCTCCTAGGTTTTTCAAATGAAAAAAGGGTAAAAAATGGACCATTAATGAACATTATTTGTGTATTGGTAAAATATTTTCCAAAAATTGTTTTTTGGAAATTTCTATGAGTTATTTCTTCCCTCATCATTTTAGTTTAACATCTTTATAAATCAATTTTTACCTCAACTTTGGTAATTAGTTTTTAATGAATTCACCATTAATATTTGTAATAAAATTAGTTTACCTCATTTGAAATTATATGTTATAATTATAAAAATAATATAGAACCCATTTTCTAAATTTAAATTCACTGAATTGAAAAAAATTATTTTAAAATTAATATTGTAAACATGACATGAAAGAGGGGTTTTAAAGTGAAAATAGTAAAATGATTACAAGGGTTTTATATATAAAATAAATATTAATTGATTCTAATGAACAAAAATGGATTAATACATGTCTTAATTAACTAATATTACATTAATGAAAATTTTATATTTAATTTAATATACAAATTAGTTAAACAAAAAGGCAGTTTTTAATTAAAATTTCGTACTTTTAACTATTCATCAAAAACTAAAAGCTTTTAAAAAAATTCCACAATTTCCCCCCGATATAATTTTTTATTATTATTTTAAAAAAATATTTTATTTTTTAAAATTAAATTTCAAAATATTTTAACAGTTAATTTTAAATTATGTTCACAAAGCATGATTAATTTGTCTTTTAAAAATTTATATTTTTTCCAAAACAATTTTTTTAAATGATAATCATTTTATAACTAATCATTTGAGAATTAATATACATGTGGGAAGTGTATATTTTCGTAAGTTAGTTAATCCTATCATTCCCCCTATTCCAATGACTATGCGATAACTTTCATGTTAAATAATAATATTAGTAGAATATTATTGTTCAGTAAAAATATGACTTTTTTATGTAAGCTAAACTCAGTGTTTCATGTATTGAAAGAAAGATAATAAGGTTAATTTATTTAAAATAGTATATATATCCTAATGTATTATTATTCTATATTAGCTTCAATTATTGGTGTCTCATGTCATACACGAAATCAAATATGTAAATTATATTTTAAAATTTTAGGTGTTACATAATATACACCTTAAATAAATTTCATCCTCAAAATTTAAAAGTTTTAATAGTATTAACCGGTTTTATATGGTAAAATTATTTTGTTAATAACCAACATCATAAAATATTTAATAAAATTACATCTTAAAAAGATAGATAGGGAAGTACCATGATTATATGGATTAACAAATAAATATGCTACTATGTTAGATAACATTGGTGGAAAGTGATGATATCGACATGGATGAAAAGAATAATTAATTATAGAGAGTTATATAAGTTATTTACTATATCGGAGTGACTGATAAATGGAATATTAAGGGCCTCAAAACCATAAAATTATGATGAATTAAAATAATATTTGATTCATCAGATTGAATGTGATAGGGAAACATTTTTTTATTCTAATATCGCATTCCTAATTTTATGTTATCCTATTATATTCTATGAATATAATGAAATAAAAATATTTGATACTTTCATAATTTATATTCACAATTTCGTCCTTTTGTTTATTTTCTACCAAATTCCTTTTCAACCCTTACACAGATAAATAATAAAAGGAATTTCATTATGCCTGAAGCAGCAGATTTACCTTTTAATGGATCATAAGATCCATAAAAGAAGTTTGTACATCATTATCTTCTTATTTTTCAATACACAAAATGGTTAGAAAAATATATCCAATACATTAATCACGTGTCCTCATACCTAATAATATTTTTTAATCATTAACATTTATTGTTTTAAAACCATTTAGGTAAAAAAATGAGACATTATCGAAGACTTCATATAGGTCTGTTGTTCGCACTAAACCCTTATAATCCTTCAATCATGGGTTCAATCCCAATGAACATGTATGGTGTGTAATTTTTTCACAAAAAAATTGTGTTTTTATTTTTTTAATGTATATACATATATATATATATATATATTTATGATAAAGTCCCCAAAACAAATACCATGGAAATCCTTGATACAACTTTATCGACCCTGACCCCAAAAGCCTCGAGATAGTTCCTACTACAATTACATTATCATAACACACAAGTAATCATATCCCAAGGGAACTTTAAATTTAGTTGTTTTTCTAAACAAGATATATACATGAGTACTACATTATATTTTAATACAAAAATTAAAATATAATTTTTTCATTAGAATATCATTATTTTTTATAGCATATTCTTGCATTTCTATCACAGAAGACATCATGGAATCCAATGGAATGGAAAAATAATGGTGAGCTCATAATCCCTATAATGGTTAAGTATAGTTACATATATGATTAATGAACAATAATAAGTGATATGGTAAATAAATTTACAACAATTCAATTTAAAAAACCATACTTGAGGAATATTTAAGATATATTTTATATGGAATGGAAAATAACTAAAAACATACACCATTTAATCAATAACTGATAATAAAATGCAACAATGGATAATTTCACAGTAAAAATAAATTTTATAGTAATTAATTAATTTTTCATGAAGTTATTTCTTAATTATTGGATTCCATGTTTCCTAGTTACATGATTCCTATACCATCAGACATTTCACAAGACTGTTTAAAACATGCTACCAAAAAACCAACTTAACTAAGGCTACCCAACAAATTGATATAATTAAACTAAAACTGAATTAAAGGGATATCTATATCTAGGACCCACACATGTAAAATATTTATAAATAATTCCACACATATTTAATAGTAAATTTAATTCGTAAAAAGTGTGCCTTATCATAAATTATTTTTATTGAGTAAAGAATATGTATTTATCAATATTTTCCTAGATATCAAATAACTTTTAATGTTTTACATAATTTGTACCAATTATTTAGTATTTTTATTATAAAAATACCCATGATAAATAATCTACATATTGATTTAAAATATAACGTTCAATGATAACATGGAATTGAATAAATCAGAGGAATGTTTATATAAATAATTGAAATAAGAAAGTGAATTCCAATACTATAATTGGTCAAGATAATCATAAACCATGTAGATATAGAATAACTATGGTGTTAATATAAAACATTCCAATTAGAGTAATAAGAATTCATTTTTCTCATTGAGGAATAGAATCATAATATATATATCTTTATAAAAATATTAAGGAAAATATACTTTTCATTATGAATTTTATTCTTGAAAATCCTTTTCTTTTAAAATCACAGTTAAAAATATTTTCATTAAAAATAACCCCATAAAAACATAATTTAAGATTCAAATAAATTTTTTTTATGAATATCAACAATTCGATACATTCCGTAAAATTTTGAAACATAATACCTTTTCACTGTAAAAATGTTATGCAAGTGACTTGTTTCAGAAATCATTAAGAAAATTCTATTCTTATTATCCCTAAAATCGTGATAGGTAATTTTTTAAATGATATAATATTAAATTTATTTTTTTATAAAGGGTTAATATGGTATAAAATGTGTTTGATAAATTATTTTGAAAAGGTTAAAAAAATTTGAATTTTTTTTATAAAAAATGGTTTATAAATAAAACATATTTCTATCTGAAGAGAGAAATGAAGCCGAATTTTCATGAAAATATTTTCTAAAAAATTTTTAGTTCCAAAATGTTAATAAATGGTGATATTAATTATATATATCATGATTAACCATATGATAATAATTATATGTTATTATTAGTAAATCACTTAATAATTTCCTTTGAATGAAATTCAAGAGAAAAAATCCCTTTTAGAATGATATTGCGAAATAAACCTTTACAATGATCATAAAATTGATGTGAGAATTAGTAAATGAATATATTATGAGTATGTAATATAAATAGACAATTTTATTTAAATACATAATATGATAATAAATATTCATTATATACATAATGTTATGATGATATAACCAATAAAGAAGATGATTAAAACAATGAATATAAATTATGTTAAAAAATCATGTACAACTTGGTAACTCATAATTCAAAACCTCTGGGGTAAAATAATCCAAAGTGAAAAATAAATTAAATTGAATTATTAATTAATCATGATATTAAATATTATTGGTAATTATATACCCGATATAAAAAAAACTAGTTGCAGAACATTACAACATGCCCCAATGAAATGTTATTGAGATGAAATCTGTTACCATACACTAACTTTTGGTTGAACATTATTTAAAATCACGTATATCTATTTTAAAAATGTTATCAACTTATTCCTAAAACCTATTAATATTTTTAATTTCATATATGATCATTTTATAACACTTTACAATTTTTTTGTTAATAATCATTCATTTTTTCTATTATTTTGATTGTTAATTGCCTTATTTCATCCCATGTGTTCATCAGGAAATAAATAGTTATTTTAAATATTATATATGTATATCTTCTCTAGAATAAAAATCCTGAAAAAATTATAATATTTTTACAACAATATTAAATTTTAAACAAATCATGATTGATGGTTATTGAAAATGAAACATGTTATGATCAGGGAGATGGTTTGTTGTGCATACGAATGAGTATCATATCCATTTTTCAATGATCTTTATGGAGATTAAGAATGTAATATATACCTTTAATGAGTTACCATGATATAATACATAAAATAGTATTTATTTGAATATATATATATATAAATATATCATCCTTGTGGTTTGGTGATGAAAAGAGAGTCCCATCACTTCGTGAAAGCGGTAGTCCATACATAGACAAATGATGTTATGATAATTACATGACTAAAATAAAAAAAATGATATATATTTCATTTCAAAAAATATAAATATTTCATTAATTTCATTTATATCAAATATATTCATTATCTTTATATTTATTACATTCCATGTGAAGCGTTAGTGAAAGAATAATCGCATCACTTCATGAGGTGGTAGTCTTCCGTACACATGAGCGATGTTATCGTATTTCCTATGAAATAGAAAGTAAAAATTTATAAATGATATTGTCATTAATTAGATATAAATATTTTACAAATATATTATATATAATTTAGATACATTATTTTACATGTTCATTAAAATAGTTAACAAAAGAATTAATCACTTAGGTTCACAAGGTGGTATTCCTCCTTACAAACGAATGACGATTTCCTAATCCTTTTTGTGGTTGAGGAGATCGTACTGTGTAATTAAACTATTATAACATCCCTATAGTATATTAAATATTCTTTGTATCATATTTTCATGGTTTAATAATAATTTAGCGAGGTGGAGAAAATTGAAAAACAAAGATGCTCATTGAAGAACATTACCTCTTCTTCAAGTATCCTCCATAGGTTCACACTAAATCCGTCCTAAGTTTTATATATGGAAAGAAATGGTTGTAATATGTGGATAGGGGATTTGGTAAGTGATTTGGGTTAGTATTTTCCAGTCCAAAGAGGGGTGAAATTGTAAAGAATATTTTTGAGTGGGGTGGCCTTTTATAGGTGGAGGAGATGACACACTTGTTATTTTTTAAAAGAATTTAGTGGTCCCACATTTTCAGTATGTAAAAAGAGTTCAAAATAGAATATTATAAACCATTATAGGTGTAAGTGTCAGAATATTTCTATAAAATTTATTTCTTCAAGTTTATTGGTCATTTCTATGATTATATTTGTAGTTTAACCCCATAGTTAAACATTTTTTACCCTAACCGCAGAAGTTATTTTTTACTACATTCACTATTCATTTTGGTCAAAAATTAATTTGAACATAATATAAATATTAAATATTGATAAATAAAAATATGCAATATATTTTTTAAAAAATAATGCATAAAATTGAAAATATTATATTCAATTTTAACCCCACAAATGTGATGAGAAATCTTGTTTCTAAAGTGAAGATGATCAAAAGTTTATAATGTTTTTATAATTAAATTCAATATATTTTTTTCCAATTATCTAATTTGGATAAATTTATATGTAAGTGAACGAATATTAATTTAATAATAATAATAATACAATTTAATATTATATATTATTTAAATTAAATGGTCGTTTCCAATTACAATTCAATAGTTTTCACTCTTCATCATAAATGTAACTTTTTGAAAAAAACAAAAAATCATACTAAAATAATTCTGATATTCTGATTTCAGAAAATGGATAATTTTTTTTTGAAATTAATTTTACAATTGACTTTTAAATTAATTAAAAATTATTCTGGGAATTCTCGACTATTTGTTTATTTAGAAAAGTGATATTTTTTGAAAGGAATTACTTTTTTAATTGATACCTATTTTATTACTAAAAAATAGGTAATTAATAAAAATTTGTAAAATAAGAAATTTCAGATGTTTTTTAATCATTTTATTTCTAAAATTCATGATTATTTTCATATTATATAAAAATAGTAATAACATATTCTTGTTCCGTAAAACATAGTATTTGTGTGTAATTCCTGGAAAAATCTGTGTTTCAAGCAATTATAGATATAGAATATATATATTAAAAAATGAGACATGAATTGGTCACCCAATTCATGCCTATTTTTTTATTAATAAAATAAAAGGTTACCAGTATAATCATGAGGTGTAACCAGCATACACCATCAAGTAAATGAGGGAGTTTCAATTATTAGAGACAAAAATATACATCAAAAATGTAATATTTCAATATAACCAAACCTAAACATTCATTGATGTGATTAGATGTCATTGAAATCAAATTATATAGCTTCTCGATGTTTAAAAATCTCCTCCTAAACAAATATCTTCCTCCGCTAGGAGACACATCACCTGAAAAACTAATGATCATAAATAAACAAGTATGAACCGGGGAAGAAAAAATAATTGTGATAAAACCCCATAGAAAGGTTTCAATGTGATGAGAGACAAGAATAAAATAAATGAGGAAGTAAACAAGCTACAAATAGTCTTTTCTATTATGATTTCATCCCCTCCATTCATTAATCTAAATAATTCACATAGAAATAATTTGATGCACATAAATACATCTCAAGGAACAAAAATGTCCAGAGAAAATCCATAAAAAGGGCTCGAAAAAATTTCTAAAATCCCTATACAATCAAAAAACCATAATGAAATTAAATTTAAATACAACCTCATGTGAGCACTAGTAGTATGAGAACATCAAATCAGAAAATGTACCCTGAAACTCAAGTAATCACATTTCCATAACATCTAAGCAACATGAAATGTACACCAGATCTTGAAAAATAAACCAAGAATAAAAAAACACAATATGGAGAACCTACCACATGTTTTGGATTGATAATCTAACAAAATCCATAAACAAACAATACACATTCTTTAAATAAAAATATAAACATGGAAAAGATTCATTTCCATGTAATTTCTATGTTTCTGAATTCTTGATTTTTTGTATATCATTCATCTATTTTAGAGTTCATTCCTTTTATATTATGAAGATAAGAATCCAATTTAATTTTTACATCTTTGTACAATTTCAGAAAATATACCTATTGTTCTTCCATCGAAGATAATATTTCCACCTCCATCACAATGTTGATGATATGTGAACATTTAAGAGAAGAATCAATATCCTCATCAAAAAATAAAACCTTTCGAACCATCATCACAATCAGTTGTGAAATAAGGCTCAACATCAAAATATTATGTATTAGAGACTATTTTTTTATGACATTGATGTATCAAAGGATCTATTAAAATTAGACTTTATATGTCATAATAATACCTATTTTTCCGAGTCATATTGGGATTTGGAGTGATATATCTATCTTGGTTCATAATTATTTTTTATCTTTTTCTAGAACTTTTCACAATATAAGATTCATCAAGATGAGAGGCTTAATGAAATATGTCATGTGATAATTGATATTAGTAATAGAGGGCACTTTTTTCCTCCTCTTCATTTAGGAACTCATTAAATTTACATGGTTTTCCTTGATTCTCCACCAGCGTGGGAGGATCAGAGTTGGAACCTAAAGCACTGTGAAAATCCTCCACAAAAAGGGAAATATCATTGACCTTTGATGTATGGTTTAAATATTTTATTGTCTATGGGTTTTAAACATATTGATTATTGACCTCATCATACACTTCCAAATTATTTTATTAGTCCTAAGTGTATTTTTTACCCCATAAGTACTAGATCTAGCTCTGTCAAGGAATCCTTCATGATTTAATTTTTGTTTTATCTTTTCAATCCAAGTATCTTTGGGAGTTTGTTGGAGATCTTTCCTAAATCCAAATTCCTTCATAAAGTGGGAAAAATATGTAAATCACTAAATTATATCGGGTGATTTTCATAAACGAATTCTTAAAGGAATCCATTATTTCAATTTTGAATGCAAATCTTGGAAGGGAGAACTTGTGAATGTCAAAATCAGTACAAATCCTAGAAAATGAGGGTCTTGAAAGGTTCCTTCTTGTAATATCCAACATGAGGAGGTTACCAATAATATTGGAATTTTGTAAAAGGGATACTTTTTTGACCAATTGAAGTTATATTCTAGGAAATCTAATTCATACTAGAAGAATGGGTGGATCTATTCTAGGATCAATGTCTGGGGTCCATTTCAAAACATTCATAGAACAACCCCCAAAATACAACAAATGTCTCCCCAAAAATCTATAGAACTCATCATTAGAAGGAAGCCAAAATACATGATTGGAGTAATTCAATAAACTAATATGAAATATGGAAATACAATTACTTCAAGAGATTTCCATAATATGTTCAATAATAGCCTGTGCCTGAAGATCTTTTCGATGAGAAAAAAATTTAAATCTTATGAAAGAATGTTCACATTATTTTTTGAGAAATAATTTTTTAACATTGATTAAAATTATTGGTTTGAAATTATTGATGAAATGAGTAATTTAGATTGAAGAAAAATAGATAAAATAACACATTATTATCTAGATCAACCTGAACTGGAGACTAAGGAGGAAGCACCATTCGAATTTCCAAAATTTACAAAGGAATCCAGGTGAAGATGGAGTATCCTTAATATATACATCCATCTATTGAGATACAAATAGAAGACACTCTTACCACATAAGAAGGAGATTTAAGGAAAACGAAGAGAGGGTGTTTATCTTTACTTAAACTTTATTTAATATGATTTTATTAAATCTAAATTGAGTAATAATTCCAATTTTTTTTATTTTTTATATTCAAACAATCCGTAATTTTCCCTAGATAAAAGTTAAGAATACGTGTATACACCTTCTGAAGAAAAATCATATTTCCCAAATCTGAACAAACATGTATTGGATGAAGACAATGAATATTTAAAAGTAGGTGAACCTGTATAAATCAAGATAAAAATGATAACTTGGATAAGGAGAATAATTCTAAATATTCATGTTTATATTTCATTTAAGTAAAATTACAATCTTACATTCCCATTGACCATTAAATTCATGCAACACAAATTGATAAAGAACTAGAAATGAATGATAATGTTTCACTAGTAGAAACCAATAATTAGGACGATCCAGAGTTCCCACTAACCTTGTCATACATGTTATACATAATTGGAAATGGGGTTGATTTAGTGTACTCTATACATGGATTATTCCTCAAAAAAATTGTAGACATTGAAATTTTGAATAGCACATGTGTTTGTTCAAGTATACGATGATCCAACCAATATAATATTATAGACAACATCTAGTTCTACCTTTCATGCGGAAGAACAAACTTGAGGTACACTTGGGGGATTAAACCAATTCTTATCAATTTATTTGTCTTTTACGAATTTATATTTAAATATAAATATTAGGAATACATTGTAATTCTTCCCGAGACCCTATATAATGTTTTTATCGTTAATGACATGATCCCGATGATTAATTAATTAATTTTACTTTATAGTACTAAGATAACACAAGGAAGTCCCCAAATAGTGATGGAAGAGGACTAATTCTATATAATAATAGGGAATTCAATCTTACAAAAATTATGTTCATACTCACAGTTTTTTAATCTAAAAATATATTTTGATCCTTAAAATAGAAATTTCATTCCCATGATTGAATAATTTATTTAAAAAAGATATCTAGGATAAATGAGTTTATAATTAATCCTATGATACCAGATTTCAGATTTCAATTATAATAAGGTTGAATGAGTCATATGGTAAATTTGATGATTTTAATGAATAATTAATATTAAAATGAGGAATCATGATTTGATTGAATTAGATGATTCATCTTAAAAAATTATCCTATAAATTTTCATAGATTGAATTAGTGAAATTCCGATATATTTATTTTATATTATTATTCATTCTAAGAGTGATTTTTCAAAATAAAATTTCATATTCCCAATAGGATTTCAAATAAATTTTTTCCAATTTTTTCTTCAGATTATTTATTGAGTGATCATGGGATATCCCACCAACAATAAATTGAATTAAAACATTTTTATGCTAAATACCGTACATAATAGAATTAAAATGATTGAATAAACTTTTTGAAATTCTATATCCTTGAAAATAACCTTTACATTAATCCTTATTTATCTCAAAGAGACGATGAATGACCTTGTTTGGGATGGTCTATGTCTGAATCTATTTTTATCCATTTCTACCCTCCTCATTGTATTTTAATGATATTTATATATTGAAGTTTGGGGGTTCTAGAAGTAGTGGTAAAATTTATTATACAAATTATAAGAAAACGTTTTCGAGGTGCTACTTTGGGTAATGAGTATGCTTATTTGATTCTAAAATTGTACATTCATTTTTTTCCATTGTGGAAAAAATGAAGAAATTAGAAATGGGTTTTGACTTAGATGAATCAAAAATCACAATCACTAGATCAAGGATTTTAATATTACATGTCTAGATAGTGGATGTTATATTCATCCTGAGAATTATTTTTTAAAAATTAAAAGGATGAATACATATTTAAAAAAAATAGAGAGTCTAAAAGTTGAGGCAATTTTAATATAGTACACAACATTTATTAATCATAAATTGATAATAACCTTTACTCTGAGTTTTGATAATGTGACAGTTTCACTTTTAAAGGGATAATTTCATTGATATTTTTTTAACTTGTTTAATACTCCAGATATCAAGATCTTATTTCTCCCATAATTTTTAAATGTAATTTTCCACCATATTTATGCCTCAGAGTAATTAGAACCATGATTTAAAATACCTCAGGATATTCATTTTCTTTTTTTTTTCATTTAAAAAAATATAATGTAGTTCCTATAAAAACATATGGATAAAATGAATTTTCTCATGATATAAACATAACTATACTAAAATGATTTAACGAATAATGATAGAGAAGATTCATGTGCGGTAAACAAGGATTAGACATATTTGATAATAATGAACTAGATAGCTTGAATGAATGAATGAAATAGTTACTTTATTTAAAATGGGATAAATTAAATTTCATGATTTGAATGTTTTCTTTGAAAAAAATGTGAAATTGAATTGATATTTTATGTATAATTTTAAAATTTAATTTAAAATTTATAATCCTTTTATTTTATTACATTGTAGTTTAAATAATGGTAATATTGATTCCCTCATAATTCATGTTTTTTCTTTCTTGCTTGAGTATGTGTATAGTTTAAGTGTGGGGGTATTTGGAAGACCTATTTTATCATGAAAATATTAAACACGATAAATGGATTTTAGATGGATTTTTAATCAGTATAATCATGAAATTTATTTTTTTATAAAAGTTTGGATAATTTCAATTAAAACATTGAAATTAATTTTAATGGATAAAACGTCAATGATTTTTAACATATAATTTTATTTTTAATTAAAAAAATTATTATTTGAATTTATGTTAATTGTTTTGAATTTTTTAATTCTTTTTATACATTTTACGGTGTTGGAAAAAAATTATTGGGCTAATAAAATATTATCCCATCAACCTAGTGGAATACCATGACCTAGATAGCCCACAATAATCCATCCATCAATACCACCTCTATTAGGGCCTATGAAATACAGCAAAGATAAATGGGGGGACATTTCACATATGTTTTATGAGCATATGGGAGTGACTTCAAGTAGAAATCGGCCAAAAATGATGTGAACAGTGCTATGTGGATGAATTGAATTTCTATTTGTGTGTTTGTATATTGGAGGCCACAATTTTGAATTCTTTTATGCTGACTAATACATGTCTTTATTGATAAAAAATTGGAATGACATACCACACATTCGGTGAGGGGAGAGGCAAAATCAGGAAAAAATGATTTTTAATGAAAATGTGTCGTCTGAACTTATTTTGGTTCACCCATCCATAGATACACCCATTTCACTATCCCCACTACTCTCTGAAACCCATCCACATCACAAACCACCACTACAACACCCAAAATCCACCATGTATGCTAATTCTAGAGCGTGAGATTAATCTGAATTCTACTACCAATGCTTGAGTCTACCATAAATTGGTTTCAAAACCTAAGACAGCCACACTGAATCCATTTTGAGTCTTCATCAAGAAAATTTGAATGATGGATAAAGGAGGATGCTCCACTGCAATAGTAATTTACCACTACTTCCATATTGAATTGAGACCGAACCACCATGTAAACACACACATGTAATAAATCCATGCCAAATTTAGATGCCAAAATGGACACTGGTAGTCCATACTATAAATTAGAAAAGCCAAAGATTTTTTAAGATAAAAATTTGGATATTTTTAATATCCACATTCAAATATGGACCAATTTTATGAATATTTGACGAGATTCTTAATGGAAGGAGAAGACATAGGAACCCCCCTGGCCTATAAAAGGAGGATGCCTCAACCCTTTTGATGAGTTTTATGAAAAGAGGAAATATCTAGTGTTACTGCTATTTCACAAATTTTTATTTATTTTAAGCTTACTTATTTTATTTATTCTACTATTATTAAAATTAATTATTTTTTATTTTATCTTCTTAAATAGATTAAAACATTCTTTATATTTATTTAAGGTGTTCCACCCATATCGACCACATTATTTTTCTTATTCTTATTCCTCTTCATATAATTTTTATTCTACTTAAGTTTCATAGCATTCTATGTTTTAATTATATCATGTTTCTTTATTATATGTTTTGTATTTCCATATTTTTTCTTAATCATTTATTCTTTTATATTTTTTTTCATTTTTCCCATATTTTATTTTATTATTATTTTTGTATCTCTATTTCTATCCAACATTGTGACCTCTTACCCTCAATATTGTGGGGCTGACCTCAGGATTGGTCTGAGGGAGGTTAGTTGTTCACAAGTTTTTTATTAATATTATTTTTTTGTGGTAGATTCAAGTGACATGAATGGGCCTCAATATTTTCCCCCACAACATGCAACTCAAATAAACATCAATTATTTTATTGATTTTTCTTACCACCATTCTCCTTTTAAGATCTTCACATGATAGAGATCATCCGATCCATGGAAGAAATGAAGTATGATAGATTCAGGTCCATGAAGATTTCAATATTAGGTGTTATAGAAGCCGTGATTAAAGATGTTGGTGGAATCTGTATTCTACAGGAATTTGAGATTTCATATATCTAAATAAGGGGATTGAAATTCATGTATGATAATTAATGAATGTATTATCAATTTATATCTAAATAAATAAATAAATAAATAAATAAATAAATAATGATATAATGGAAAACTAAAATCAAGTCCAAGAATATTTATTTATAATTTCATTTTATTTTAAATGCCTAATTACCTAAAATTTCATTTTATTTTATTAGTTGTAAAACCAAATTTATCATTATTTTCATATAGTAATAAAAAAAGTAGTTTTGGTGATTTAGATTATGTATGTAAACAAAATATAATGCTCCTCGAGTGAGATGACCCTAGTAACCCACTATGCTCTACTAGGAAATAATTTATAAATTTTTCTCCATTCCTTGCAACAGAAATGCATCACAACCTATATGTTTACATTAGTATATATTGTGTAATGTTTAATGATAATTTTCCTATCAAGGTATTATTTTGAGTTATCTCTATACAATTTTATTTATTTAGTATCATTTGTTTTGATGAATTGTAATGGTTATCATGGGTATGATTCTTGTATGAGATTAAAAGTATTCGACGTGGGAGCAAATTGTTTTTTTTATTCGATGAGCCACTATATATACCACGTGGAGTTTCATAAAATATGTAATAAATATAATAAGGGTCCATGAATTTTATTGGAATCCACATTACCTTTTGATAAAAGGATAAATAGTTTGATAACATTCTGGCATTGATATCATTATTATTATATCCTCCAGGGTTAGAAAATTAAGGGGTATTTGGGTATGATTTTGATAATTTGGTTAGTCATATCTAAGAAAAGATGTTATTTTTCCTCTCATATGATGATCATGAGATCTGGGCCCTTGATTGAGATAGATCATAGAGTGTGTGGGAACACTAAGATAGTATATATGATGTGAACATAAATTATTATGTGGTAGATGTGATGAACCCATCCATTATGTTGAATGACAGGTGATGTATTCATTATCTTAGTTAGTTTATACTTAGGTATTAAATAACGAATTAGTGGTCTATATTATATTGACATACATTTTGTCACATTGGAACTCGAGGCCTTTGACAGATGAAATATATGTAATGTGAATTCTACTATGAAATATTCCAAGTGGAAATGGGTATAGTGATATATGTGATTGATAGACATCCTTCATGATCGATTTTAAGGATGAGTTTCATTGATTCATTAGTAGTGGCCACTCTTATATAATATTTATCGATCCTGATATTCATATTTTTTTCAATGCTACAATGGTCCATGGGTTGACACATTTTAGTTGATTGAATAAGTTTTGGGTTTGACTCAAAGTGATTCCCTATAATTTTTTAAATTTAATCCAATATAGTTTTAGACAACCACTCAAAACATATATCATTTGATGTGATTCACGATGAAGTTAATTATAACTATTTAAAAGTGTTTTTTAATGATATCCAAAAAAATGGATATAGTTTTAAATGTTATCGAATATGATATGATATGTGGTGAATGAGAATAAATTATAATTGGATTTAGGTTGAGTGGTATACTAAAGGAGATGATATAACATAATTCCATTTCAAGTGATTCAATAGGTGGTATCATATTCAATGATTAAGAGTATATTTTAGGGATGCCTTCAACAATTTGAACAATCATATTATTCCATTGAAGACATTTAAAAAGGGGTGAAATGATGTTTCATGATACTACCATATTTATATCCTATTATATGATATATGGATATCATTATTCACGGTTTAATGAAACTTTAATACAATTCATAATGCATGAATATGTATTATCATAAATTTTGGAAAGTGATGAATTTATACTATATTAGATTTTACATGAATCCATGTTCTATCGTTTATCATTTGAGTAAACTACTATATGCTAGATAATCATTTAAATAATTTTAATATTATATGTAACATGAGAGTGATGGATAAATTCATGAATATGTTTCTTATTTTCGTTGAGTAATTAACTCATGAGTGATAACACATAATTTAATTTATACTGTCGAGGAGTATCCTCAAGGATCTGTAAAATTATACTACCTTGTGAAAATAGTTCACTTGTTGATTCATTCATTCATGTATGAAACACCTAAATTCCTATAGATCATTCTCTTATAAATCAATTACACCATGATTGGTTAGAATTCTATGGAGGTAGAAGGATATCATTTATGTGTTAAATAATATAGTCGACAGTGGATACCTATGGATGTGGGGGTCCTTTGATTTTCATTCTTAAAATCATTTTCAAGATAATTTTTTACATTTGATGATGATGTAGTGGAAATGAACATGAAAGGTATGGTGATTTATTTAGTTATTTATTTCAAGTACACATGTTTTCATTTACCTATTTATGATATTATATGACTTCTAATTAAGATAGCATTAACTTGTTCTATTAATTGTTATTAGGTCCCTATGAATAAAAGCATTATATTTTGGATGGGAATTTCTATCAATGAAGGGATTTTAAGAAAACATTCATTTGGAAGAGGTTTTTTATCAGATCTAAGTCATATTAACATGTAATTTTACATCAACTTTGATAATAACCATGATAATTTAGATGATTATAATAAATTATTTTATGGAATAGTTCATTTAATTTGAAATCCTCCCTTCTATTTATATAGATTTCTCCGAACAATGGGAATAAAAATCGGTATTGATGATGATTATGATAAGAATTTGGATAATGATGAAGTTGTACAGGAAAAGGGCACTACTGATGAAATAGAAACTCAGTGTAGATCTTATTTTTCATAGGTTATTGTCTTCCAAGGTAAAATCTATGTGTCATTATAAATACCACCACTACTCATTCCTTTTTATTTATATAAGAATCAAGGAATGGGTTTTCACCTATATGGTCCCTATAATACTCCTTAGGATGTACACTAGCTTGGTCATATGAAGACTTTAGAGGAAGGGTTAAGGTGTACCATTATCATGATCGTATGTATTACTTGAGATATTTGACATCCAACCCTCTAGATGTATTAACAATTCCACCATCAATATTTACCCCATGTAGATTTATACAGAAGACCTCAATCAGTGGGAGTGGGTGAAAATGATATATCTTTCCTTCAACTCTAAAGAGAAGTAGGAGAATGAATATTGATCCATCTAATATAATTGAAGACTGAAAAATACTGAAATAAAAAATAAGGATGGGTAATGTAGATCTCATTACTCTATTTTCAATGGTGGAACTCATATCACTTTTATTAAGCAATAAAAGATGAATCGTGGATAGATCCATGAATTTTAAATTTGATAAAATTGATTACAATCTAACATGGGTTTTTATAAATTTTATCAAAACATCAAAATTTTATAAAAATGTGGGTCTTCAAAAATAAATCTGTAAAGAATGTAAATGTTATATAAATTAAGGAAAATATGGTGTGTAAAGGCTAAGAAAAAAATCACTGGTTTTTATTTTGAGGAAACGTTCATACCAATATATCGTGTTATGTTTATTAAACTATTATTGATGGTGGATACTGATATAATATTTAAGATTAATAAAATAGATATAATATAGTTTTTTTCATGATTCGATCAACAGGAAGTTAATATTGAAAACTGCAAGGAATCTAAATTATCAATGACTAGAAAAAAATTTAATTATGAAAAAAGGCCGTGAATGGAATAAAATAATCCTTATTAGTATGGTATTACTTTTTATACACTTATTTTAAAAAGACAAAATTTAGAAGTGTTGGGTTGATCCCAACTGTAACACACTAACCCAGATCAAATGGTTCAAGATATAGGTTTCACATTACCTAATGCACATCTTCCTGTATACAATATTATATTGATTAATATAAAGGGGTTGAAAGGCACCATGGGAATACTATTACCTCTATATCAAACGTACATATGAATAATTCAAAAAACCGAAGAAATAGATACATAATGGTTGTAATGAAAATTTAGAATAAAAAATAATATAATATCATGCAATATAAAGATGTAATACAATATTTATTACTAATGGTAAAACGAGATCCCCATATGTAGTGGATCAGTATATATTATGGGAAGAAAAAAATCTGAATATTAATCAATAAAAAATATCATGGGTGTAACAACCCATGGTTTGTCATGGTTTGAGTATTATAAGATAATTTTAGATTTTTATTTCGTGGATAGAACAAATCATAAAATAATCATTAGAATATATATCTTATCATATAAATACATAAATATGTACCTTTTAGATGATTTTTACATCTTAAAAATTGTCTCATGTGTCTAGTTGTGTTTCATAATCATTGGTCATTGAAACATCTTTTAATAGGAGGGGCGGACATATGTGCATGGTAGGAGGAAGGCTAGTAGTAACCATGCGACTCCACCATGCCACCAATAAATAATGGAGAAAAATTTGATAAACTATTCGATGTGGGATAAAAATCCACGAGAGAGTTAATTTTAAAAGTTTAGAGGGGGACCACATGGGCTACACATGGTTTGTCTAACCATACTATAGCTTTTCCCAGTGGCTGCCACATTGGATTGTATCACCACTGATTTGGCACATAGTTATTAAAACTATGTATCCAAATATTGCGGCCTTTTAAAATGGAAACAACGAATTTTTTTCCCATGAGTCCTTAAAGGGTTTCTACCACATTTTCACAGAAATTTTAGTAGGACGTACCACAAAAATTATTTCCTTTTCCTACCCCATCCATAGCGGGGTTTTCACCATTCTTGGTCTCATTTCATCACTATCGGATATTTTGGAAGTATCATGGTAATTCTATGACATAAAATTCCTCTCATTATAGTTTATATTTTGATATTAAATTCTATTATTGTGTATGTTATTTCTTCCAATTTTAGATAATTTTTCCTATCCTTCGATTTCACTCATTCCTGTTTGAATCAATTCCCAAAAATTTGATTAGTGAAGCATCCTTGGTATATGTTACGTTTTCTAGTTTCTTTTCAATTTATGATTCATTATTAATAAAAGATATCCATTATACAACATGAAAAAATTCAACACATAACTCATAGAAAAATAAATACCTTAAATTTAAATGTTTATAACAAAACATTGTCTGTATTTGACCCTATATAATTGTTTGAGCTCAACAACCTCATTCCATACCACCATGTAAAGTTAATTCAATTAAATTATTTATAATTATTTTTATTTTCCATTCTATTGAACCAACCTTATGGATGTGTGGAGAATGAACCCTTCTTGGGAGATGACATTGTAAATTAAATGTATTAAATAACTTAGTGGCCTTCGATTACATAGAATAGTCTCGGTGATGAGGAATGATTTAATAGAATTAATCATAATCGATTAGGAATAGATTAATGAATTGTATTATGATGAATGTTGTTGTGGTATGTGTGTTTTCCATTAGATTTTTGTTTTATATAAATGAAATGGTCTAAGTGTGTATTTGAATTGATAATGGTAAAAAATGTACTCCTATTTAATGATTTATATAATGGTATAGATAATATAGAATATGTTTTTGAAATATTAAATCAATTATGATAAAAAAAGTACACTGAACTATAAATGTTATAGGGTTCCTCTTTATAGTATTCTTAGGTCAATGGATCATTGGTCAAGTGAGATTACTATCTAATGAATCATTCATAAGGGAACCTGTTTAGGGTTGTTGGACATAACACATTACATTCCCTTGGTTTATGGAATTGGACATGTAGATTCACATTACATTGGTTTTTAGGTAGATGTTCCATCTCCCCTCAATTAGAAGGTTGGGACTGATAGACCACATCGTCATTTGAGATTTTCATCCATGGATCCTTGTATCCCTTGATTAAAACCATGTATTTACACCCCTTAAAAAAATTTGATCCCCTTTTTATATCATTATTCACATTAGAATAATGGGATTTTTTCCCCATATTTTTCAATTGAGATCCATTGCAATGTCATCCCTTATTGAGTATGAGAAACTTATCCATCCAACTTTACCATTTTTATTCAAAAATATTGACAGAGAGAGAAGGAGATGACCCGTGTCTTGGGAGGCATGATGTAATGGAGACCAAGGCCATCGCCCTGAATAAAATTCACCCCCTTAGGTTTAAAATGAGAGACATGAGTATGACAACTAACCATGATACCAGGGGTTTCCATAGATGCAATGTGGCCTGACACCTTGTTTTCCTCCCTCCACACGTGAGTGACTCTGGTGAAACTATCCATGAGAGATTTGTATTTCTGAATATTGTATGAAATATACCAGGGGATGATACCATTACCATGTAAGGCATCGTGAATAACCATAGAATCAGTAGCAACTTGGGAGATGTCAAGCACCCGATGTCTGCAAATATTTATTTCTGTTAGAACTTCCTTCACCTCTCCCTGTATAGAATTCCCATAACTGTAATGCACCGAGAAGGCCAAGGCCACAATACCCCTAGTATCTCGGACAATGCCACCACCACACATCCCACCTAGATGACAGGAACCATAAATTTTCAATTTGAAGACAACTTTAGGATTACACCACTAATCCTAGTGCCCGTGTTTCTAGGTGGATGACCGATGAGCCCCATTTTGATGCACAAACATTATGCAAAGGGAGGGGGTCTTCTTCCAGTCATCAATGGTGCCACACAAATTGACCGGGATAAATCGTACTCTAGTGGTAATGGATCTCCCCATACATGTGATCCCCTTGAACCTAGCCTGGTTCCTTTCTTTCCATAAACACCTTCAAACAGTGTTGAAAATGATGGATCATGCCCTCCTTTAATTTTTGGAATCATCTGCCCCTCGAAAATAGCTCTCTACAAAGGAATTGAAGATCGACGTGTTGGGAGAGTATCCTTTAGGTTTACCAAAGACACCCCAGACATGGCATGCCCAGTCCCCCTCTAAGAATATATAGGATATAATCTCTTCGCAATAATCTATGAAACACTGGAAGCATGAAGCCATGCTGATGATGAGCCTCTTGATATTATTCTCTATTGGAATATCTTGTTTCAGGATCCTCCATGTTAGGAAATTAAAATTCTTAGGGATACACTTTCACCATGATAGACTGTACCCACATCCGTGTTGGCGCTAAATCAAAATTAACATGTAAAAATACATTTCATTGAACCTACCTGAGGTGTAGGGGGTAAAGACACACCGGTATGTATCAGAGATCAAAATAATAGAGTGAAAAGCCACCTATTGGACCGTGTACCGAACGGTTCTGAAGAAATGTGGGTAATGCCTCCCCTCTTTATAGGTGATCAAAGGAGCCGGACACCCTGAATATATGAGAGTCCTTCTCGATCAGTTGTGGTAGCATAACGGGATGTTCCCCTCCACAATAACCCACTACGAGCTTTGAAGGATGGACATAATAAAACTACTAACATAGGACCAGAGTGAAGACTCACTAACTACAGAATATTCAGTGAATACCCGATTTTTGCAGGACATCAATTTACCCTACAAGGATCTCTCTTCAATTTCCTCCCACACCAGCTTCACGTGCATGTATTGAATAGTGTTCACAAGGCTAAGGGGAAGATGGCTCGTTCATAGAAATTTGAGATACACATCAGGTCTTGAATAGTACTATGTATATATATATAATTTAATACATATTATATATATATATATATACCCAATGATATATATAGATACATATATACATTGTGAAATGTATTTCTATACATTATGACATAAGTCTAAGAAGTTACTATCAACCAGGTGTCCTTTAAGGAAACTAAGACTGACTGGATTAATTTAAATTATATAATTCATTATTATAGCAGCTACACAAAAAAGTATTTTTTATTGATGGATATGATTGAATGAGAGACAATTTTGTGTGGCTTAATTAGTTTATCTGACTCACTGGTTGGGCTACCATTTGGTACATGAACAGACCTCATGGTTACAAGTTTAGGATCATGGATTATGTTATTTGTTATTACTCAGGTATAAGTGATATTAAAAGATTATGACTGAGTTGGTGATTAGGATTCTCATGGAGATAGATTTGGGTATTTTGTTTCCATTAGTAATGCATGTCTATATATTACCTACTGTATATATACCACTATATCTTTTATCATTTTAATATATGGTTCTTATTAATTAATTAGTGATAGTTAATTATTATTTTCTTCCACTACTATTTTTTTCACTGCTTCTGTTGTTCATTATTTATTATTCTATTATTTATTTACTAATCTAGAGGGTATATTTTCCCAACATTACCATCATTGGACCCTTTTTGATAGACAAAATCCAATGGAATGCATGGAGTCCTTCTTGAGGACCTATGACTTAAAAACACACGGAACTATTTTAGTGGCTTCAGTAATGTCATTTTAAAAGTACTATCATAGAATATTTTTCATTTTTGGTACTATTTTTGGAATGATATACAATAGACTAGAAATGTGAAGAAACATGGAAATTGATTATGTCTCGATTCAACAAAACCACCGACATGGGATAATCATGTCCCTAGATATTGGATTATTCATTTTGATTGGTATTACTGTTGATTATTATTTTTCCATGGGTGATTTTTGTACCTTTTTTGTTTTATAGATTTATTGGGTCGAACACTAGGATAAAATGGTAAGAGAAAGGGTTCGTACATTATTCAATATAGGAATATAGATATTCAAATACCATGGCTAGTCCATTCCATATAGGTTACTTTTATTGACTTTATACTACTTATTGGTAGATCCTTGTGTGGATATGCTGCATTAATATTCATATACCTGTTTAGGTGATTATATAGAATTATTTCCTATATACAATTATTGGGTGAATTTAACAATGCTTACATGTGTTCTCGGATTGTTTGGTTTCTTTGCATGGTTACTATCATTCATTTCACTGCAACAAGTTTCTTGATATAATAGATAAATATGATTTTTTATTAAAGAGAACATATCATCATAAATGGTGTTATCTTGTCTATCTTCATAATACCCCAAGATACTATTTTATGTCTCTTTATAACATGACATATTTGATAACTTTGGCACGAGACTTAAATGAACTATGATATACTATAAATTTTAACATGGCCGTTGGAGTAGTAGAGTGACCATTAAAAGTATTAATATGGCCAATAGAATAATAAACTCACATATTAATGTATAAAAAAATTCAGGTATCTTATGAATGAAATTATAATATATTTATATGAAGGACTAATTAGAAAAATGATAAATTAAGTATTGGTATTTTTATGAAACATAAATATTTATTTATAATTTTATAATTTATTTAATGATTAAAAAAAATTTATTCCCATAAATTATAGTCAGAAATGAATATCTTATTATATTATTCTTATAAAATAATTTAACGATACCTTAATTAATTTTTCAACATGTCATAAAATCAATTATAATTTCAGAATCAGTATTTTTTGAATAAATGATGATTTTAAATAAAAATTTAATTTATTAGATTAAGAATATTATTTTCATAAAATGGAGTCATTATTTAAAATCTACTTGTTGAAAAAAAAAATTGGGTTATTTTTTTGGGATTTCACTAAAATATTAGAAATTTTTGTGAATATAGAAATGAAAAAACTTATTGTATTTAAAACTATAACTAAATAGATGATTTTATGAGTTTTATTTGAGTAATGGATGAATAAAGTTGACATTATCTAGAAATAACATGTCGTAGATAAGATATTTTATCAAAATAATTAATACTATTAATAGACTGGAGACATAATAATAAACTAATGAATAAAATAATAAAAAAACACACGACTCATCCGCTATAAAAACAACTAATAACCTACACTTCTACTAACACATTCAATTACATTGATATTGCTAATATTCGAACATATTCCACTTCAAACCCTATTACACATGTCCTAGTATTTTTTTGGTCTCACCAAAAGACCATATCCAAATCCCCTATGGAGGTTCTCAAGGAGACGACACTCGAGAAGTAAAAGCCCATTTTGTTTCTTTTTTAATTTAATTAAATATATTTTTTATGATCTCTTTGAATCATCTATAAAAAATTTATGATAACATTGGTATCTTATATATAATATAATTTTATAATTTTAATGGAATATAAATCATTAAACTCATTCTCCTCACCCTTTTACTCTAAAAATGAAAGCATTGTATGTGATGTGTTGATTTACCGCTATCGTGGATGAAGCATTGTAATTTTCCATTACCGCCTTCAAGGATTCCCTTCGAAATATTATAATAGTTAAAAGAGATTTTAAAATTTATTGTAAAACTTATTTAGAGTTCTTGAATCTATATATATACATCATATTCTATAATAAAACTAAACTAGTGAGTGATGATGGAAGAAATGCCAAAATAATCTTAATAGTTATCACTAACATTTTATTTAATGAATCATTATTAAATAAGGGAAAAAGGATATTTAAGACCATAAAATTTTATGGAAATTTATTAGTAACATAAAATATCAATTCTGGATAAAAATTAACACTTTACATGATCTTTCATACATGTATTCAAGAGAACCACTCATGGAAACAAATGAAACAAACACTACTGAATGAAGAAATTGAATCTTATAACTCATAAAAAATATAATAAATGAACTTAAATTAATTAAAATAAATAAAATACATGTTTTAGAGGTTATTATTCAAATTATTATTGAATTAATTTCCTTATCTATGACATTATTTGAAGGTTTAGAAAATTTTAGAGATAAGGTAATGGATTCTCACAGAACCTCTATTTTCCTTCTTGTTACACGTTATCTCTCTTTAGAAAAATTTAATTCAAAATTATTATTATATAATCCTCTTAAATTATAATATTAGGCTCCAAAAAAAATTTATGATCTAAATTTTTATCTCTTTTATAGGTAAATACATGTTTTACAAGGTTTATTTTTTAATTCCTCTAGATAAGAATGATCAATTAAAGGGAACAACCAATTTTTTTCCCACTCTCAAGTGCTCTCCATAATCTATTTTAAGACATTGTTATATTTCTAGAACCACTATTTATATCATAAAAAACTCTCTTAGTTCATTTCTAGTTTTATGAAACCAATCATTCCTTTATTTTCTTTAAATACTCTTCTATATTTTCCCTTAAACTGTACTGAAGTGGCCAATTTCTAAAGATCAATAAAAACTCATTTTTACATGTTTTCTCATCATTTAGACATAAATTATATTGATGTATGACTATTTCCATAATAAAGATTCATGTATGATTTTAATCAATTATTTTATGCACACCATTATGATACGTTGATTTGTTATTCCATATGACATGCTTACGATACACATTTATTTCCATGGGTAATCCTTATATTAATTTCTTATACTTAATGAGTTTAATATCTTATGATTCCAACTACTATATTTTGTTTAATTTTTTTTGATCATTTTAATGGTTATGAACTATCTTGAAACAATTATCCATATTTTTCTAGATATTTCATGATTATGGTTACTTATTGAAGAAATTATTTACATTTTTTGTACTTGTTTAAATATTAATGTATATGTTGATTATGTTTCACACCTTTTTATGAGGAATGAATAAGATATAGTATGTGTAGAGAAGGACCCACTATAACTCATCTATTCATCGTTAGGTATCATTAGAGAAACATGGTTCGGGTTCGGTAGCGGACTTACTCATTTATGTAGACTTCTTGGATGAGACCTTGATAGTATGTTTATGATGTCATAAATTATGAATTCTCTAATTATGAAATTTTTTTATTGATATTCCATGTGATTATTCGACCTGTTGAATATTAATGGATATGTTTCATTCTCATTCAATTAATTATATGAAATTATTTGGTCATCTTTTATTACAATCATATTATAGTCAAAATTATGTTGTAATGGGATGTGTTTATAGTTATTCACCTTAACTTATTGTTTATGATTATTAATGATATTTTCCACTGTATTGATTTCCCTTAATAACAATATAATATCACCCATTTTTTATGTTATATTTTTTCATTGGATTCCATGATGTATGTTATGTTTGACCTGTAAGGATAATCTATAAGAATAGGTATGTTTACTAAGAAGTTTCTATATCGTATTTCATTTCAATTTGTAATGTTACAATTCTGATTGTAACTTGTTTTCCAATGATTCTAAACTATTTCTTCCTTTTGGATGTTACCAATTTTTCATAGTTCAATATAATAAAGTGAGGCACTAGCTCTAAGCTATTGGGATTAGGGTCATTACAACTGGTATTAGAGAAGGTTTATTCTAAACACAAGAAAATATACATAGAAAAACATATAATGGGGAAGTATAACCTTATAACTTATATTAAAAATATTCACATGGTAAATAAGCTTATTATTTTGATATTCGTTATAATTTATGTGTTTTATTAGTTTTTAAATTTCTTAATAAAATATAGTGTATACCATGGTTAAGAAGTAGTTCCTTGTTGAAGTAATGGAAACCATATCAATGTATATATTCCATAATCGTATTTACCTCATATTATTGATAAATATGCTATAGATAGAGGTGAAACTATATTTTAACAACCTATTACTATAGTAGGAAAAATGAATCATGTTATGACTTATAACCTTACTCACATAACGCAACTTGATCTACAATGTAGTGTAACAATGTTAGACCAATTCATGTGGAAACAACCTCCATCATCTAATGGGACTAGAACCCCATTTGTATCTAATAAATAGATATTTTCCTTAGAGAATATTATTATTTCATAGTTATGTAATGAAATAGAGAAGGTTATCATGGATTTTTATTATTTTTAAACAGATGAAAATCGATGGTGGTAGTTAATTCAAAAAACAAAGGGGAGGATGATATTTAAAATATAGAATAGAAGGAATTTAATTAAATTTTATTACAAAAATATTATCCGAACAAACAATGAGAAGTTATGGAGAGTCAATTATTTAGTATGAGATAGAAATATGAGGAAATATTTAAATGTATCAAGACAACTATACAAGATTAACAAGACATGTCGTTAACTACATACGTAACCCATGGAGAAAACAGATAGTTTTTTTGATGGTATTAAGACAATTATATGAAGGTGACAAGTGTCCTAAACATTCACATCAAATGGGGAAGAAGAATTAATTTCCATCAAGATAGAGAAAACCTTTCCAGGACGCATGGTTTCAAATAGAATCATGATAAGAAGAAGAGTGATGAATACTATGGAAAAGGAAATAAGGAAAAAGAGAAAGAGACCCAAATATAATTTAAGAATTGTAATTGAAGTGGAAAGAAACATTATGGAAGTTGACTATTAGGAATGTGATTTTGTTATAAGTGTAAATAAAAATGCCACCAGGCCCATGATTATGAGTGAATGAAATAAGTTATCAATGGGCAATTTTTCACCTACAAAGAAATTATAAAATGTACACATTAATGTACTAAATATTAAGGAAGCTTTCCCCTAAAAAATTCCGAGGGAAAAGACCACATATATACAATCGAAACAGTTGAAGTTGATGTTCTTAATGATGTGGTGGTAGGTAATTTAATCATCTCCTATAAATTAGAGAAATATTTACTTTATTTTGGATCATCTCGTTCCACTATATCATCCTAGTTATCTTTAAAATTAAGATATTTCCAATTAAACTTAACAATGATGTTTTCAGTCAAATATCATAGTGGAAAACTTGTTACAAAAAATATGTGTCAAGAAGTTCTTATATTGATGCAAGAACATTCTCAAAATATTGAATTTGTTTTATCAAAACTATGGTTTATTTTTATATAATTCATGGCATGGATGGAACTTCCAAATTTAATGAAAAAAAATTATTTCAAAGATAAGGTCGTCATGTTTCATAGTGAAGATATAAAATTTATCATCTTTATAGGGGAGAATTAATCATTCAAGGCATATCTAGATCCACCACTAGTAGCTTATATATGTTTGATTCTTGGATAATAAAAGAAGATAAAATCTACTAATGAAAAAGGTGATGTTCAAATTGAGGATGTCCCTGTTGTTTAGAAATACATTGATATATTTTTAGAGGAATTACCAATACATCCTCCCGAGTGGGAAATTATGTTTTTTATCTATTTAATACCTAATGAAAGACATATTTAAATTTTTAGTTATAGAATTTCCATGATGTAGTTAATAAATTTAAATGATCAACTAGGGGAATTGACTGATAAATGTTTCATACACCCAACATTTTAACCACCGGGAGCTACTATTATTTTCATTAAAAATAAATATGGATCTATGAGGCTACAGATTTACTATGAAAGAATAGTGCTACTATGATAAATAATAATTATCATATGCCTTTCATTTAAGTCCTTTTGACCCACTTCAGGGAGGTCAATTTTTTTCCAAAATTTATATTTGATATAGATATCATCAATTTTGTTTGAACATGGATGAAACTATGAATAAATAATTTAAATATGGTATTGGAATTACGGGGTTTCTGTAATTCCATTTAGAATGACTAATGAACCCTATGTTTTTATGGATCTAATGAACACAATATGAAAGAAATATTTATACTTTTTTTTGTTTTTATTGATGATATCTCGGTGTAATCCAAATGATACGGGGATAATGAGAACACCAAATGTGGTTTTTAGAGTCTCCTATACGAAAAGAATTTTATGGGATGTTTATAATGTTAGAATTCTAACATCAAACTATTTATTTTCTTGGAAATATTGTCTCTAATAATGGAATTTCAATTTATATGAAAAGCAAAAAGAATACCATGATTGGACAAAATAATAAATATAAGTAAGGTTGGTTGTTTCATTGGTCTACCATGCTATTATTGAAATTTCATTTACAAATATTCCCCACTAGGTAAACCATTAACCATTATTACTTATATTTATTTGGGAAATTGAATGTCAAGAATGATTTTAAGAATTGAAGATGATAATAGTGAATTCTCCATTATTGACTCTACCATCATGAACTGGTGGAATTATTATTCGTAGTGACGCATCAATGAAAATAATTGGTTGTTTCCTTATACAGAATGATATAGTTATTTACTATACAGCATGGGAGTTAAAAATATTGAATAAAACTATCCAAATCATAATCATGAGTTATCAGACGTAATCTTTCTATGAAGATATGGGTAAACTATATCTGTTGTGAAATATGATATATATATATATATATAGATATCAAAATAATTTGTAATATATCCTCTCATAGAAATAACAAAAGATGAGGGAAAATATATGTCTTAAGATAATAAAAGATTATGATTTTTCAATATACTAACATCCATGGATGGAAAATTAGGTAGCATATGTATTAGGGAGGACGGATTTTAGTGTTTTGATCAAAATGATAATTGTCATGGATCCTAGGTACATAGATCTACGATAGATGGATATTGTAATCATCAAATACAGTGAAACATCACTACATTATAAAATGTATGACAAACAATCATTATGTGAATGGATAAAATGTTATCAGTTTGATGATGATAAATTTGAAAAGAAAAATAGAACAATGAATGATAGTAAATTAGTAGAAATTGTATTTGAAGATGGATTTTTGAAATATTTTAAGAGCCTATTTCCCCTCTATACCTCAGATATAATGGAAATTATTAGATAATAGTCGTAGCTCAAATTTATTTATTCACCATACTTTCACTAAGACGCATATTGATTTGAAGGAAATTTTTTTGGGGATAACATGAAGCATGAAATTGATGATTATATACCACGATTTTCAGTTTAATGATATTTTCTGTCAACGTATTAAAGGATTCATGCACCTTATACCTATTCCTACAAGAAAATGGGATGAAATTAGTATGGATTTTTTCACTTGATTACCAAAGAATCCATGAGATAATGACATAATATAGTAATTGTTCATCAAATTTTTATATACACACATTTACTCTCTATATGGGAGTATTTCCCTCTAGAGTTCCTATCAAAAATAAATAGTAGTGAATTTTTAATAATTCATGGTGCACCACATTAAATTGTATCTGATTTTGTTCTATGATTTATATCAAAATTATGAAAAGTATTCATAAGTATCATAATTATAAGCTTCATTTGAGTATAGATTATCATCATCAAACTGAATAGAAGTATAAAAGGACTATTCAAACATTATAAAACATGTTGAGAACATTGTAACATGACTATCAAGGTATTTTGGATCAATATTTACCTTTGGTGTAATGTTAATATAACAATAGTTTCCCATAGATAAATTTAATGACACCAAGTGAGGCATTATATGGAATGATAAGTCGTACACCAACATGATAGGGTTAGTTTGGTGAAATTATTCTCTTAGTCCTATAACTTTTGAAGGATACAACCATAAATGTAAATAATTTTCAAACACATATAAAAGCAGATCAATTTAAAAAAAGTGTTATGTTTTCATCTTGATGAATGATTTGGAGATTTAAGTGGAAGATAATGTATTCTTGATGGTATCTCCTTGGAAGGGTGATATAATATTTTGAATGAAATGGAAACAAATCACCATGTTCAATTGTTATTTTGAAATTATGGAAAAACTTATATCAATAGATTTTTAGTTATCAATTCCACAAAGTCTCTAAAAAGTTCCTTACGTGTTCCACCTTACCTTATTAAGAAGGTAAATGACATATACTACACTTTGAATCACTTCTAATGAAATAGAATCAGAACCTGATTTGTCATAAACTGAAGAGCCTATCTAGATTCAAGAAAATAAATAAGAGGTGTAGAGGAATCAAATAACATGACTAGAAATGGTTCTTTGTAAAAACCATAAATTGAAAAGGCGATTTTGGGAACCTAAAGAAATTATGATGATGAATTACCCAAATCATTTTATGAGGTTACATCCAGAAAATTTCAAGGAAGGAATTTATGATGGATATGAAAATGTAATACCGTAATATCATAGTGTATTTCTGTATTAAATTTAACATATTTGATAGCTTATGCACGAAGCTTAAATGAACCATGATATACTATAAAATATCAACACAACTGGTGGAATCGTAAAATGACTATTTGAAATAGGAAACTATCCGATAGAATAGTAACCTTGTCTATAAAAGTATAAATAAACAGTAGGTTTCTAATAAATAAAATTATTATATATTTATGTCATGAATTATGTAAAAATTATAAATTATTTATTGGTATTCTGTAAAGCATAAATGTTTATTTAAAATTTTATAACTTATATAATGATATAATAGTAAATTTATATTCACACGTAGAATAATAAATTAAGATTTTTTGCTTTATTTTTATTAGATAAAATTATGAGACCATAATTAATTTTCCAAAGTGTCATAAAAACATTTATAATTTTAAAAATGGTGTTTTTTAAATAAATGATACTTTTAATTAAAAATTAATTTTCAAATTATTTTAAATTATTTTAATAAAATGGAGTCCATTTTTTGAAATCAAAACATCAAAAAATTGTTATAGAGAAATGTTTTGAATTTTCAATGATTGATGAGTTTTTTGGGGAATAGTAAAATAAGGTAATTTAGGTTATTTTATATTATAAGTAAAAAAATATCTTTTTAATTCATGGTTGAGTCATGGATGAAAAATGGTTCAATTATATCAAACACACATTCTCAATTTAGATTATTTTTTTATAGGAATGAAGTCTATTTATATTCATGATCCGAAATAATAATCTATTGTATAAAATAATAAACAATAAACCTATCCTCCACTATAAATATCACCCTCAACACCTCTTCTCCCCACACATTATAACCTTATAGATTGATAATAATATTCTAATATCCTTTTACAAACCTCTTCCCCACATTATGGTATTATTGGACTCACAAAAATTTCATTTCTATGTCCCATAAGGAGGTTCTCAAGGAGAGGACAATCAATAGGTAAAATCTTCTTTTGTTCCTTTTTAATTTATTTTAATTTATGTTCTTTTCATATCTCCTCCTTATAGAATCTATCCAAACATGAGTAATTTCTACAATATCAAATATATAATATAATTTTTTTATGTTAATGGAATATTCATTATCAAATCCCTTATCATCTCCCTTTTATTCTAAAAATGAAAACATCATCTCTGATGTGTCAATTTACAGCCATAATGGAAAATTCATTGTCTTTTTCCATTACCACCTTCATGAATGATCACAAAAACAATATAATGGTTTAAATAAACTATAAAATATATATAAAGACATATTTAGTGATCTGAAAGATGTATATAGAAATAATATTTATTAATAAAACCAAACTGGTGTGTGATGATAATAAACGCCAAAATAATCTAAACGCTTAACATTATTTTTTCATCTAATGAATCATATTCATATATGAAACAAATTATATATAAGATTGTATAATTATATATAGGTTCAAAAAAAATATATTTTCAATTATTGATAATTATTTTCAATTTACATGATCATTGATACATGTATACTGGTGAACCAAACATGAAAACCAAGGAAGCGAACACCCCCAAACGATGAAAGTGAATCTTCTAAATAAAAAAAAATGAAAAAATTAATATAATAAAATCATTCCAAATAAAATACCGATTGAATACATTTTGAATTAAATTATTAACTAATATATTATATTTATCTAGGATATTACGTGCACGTGTATAACAATTTCAGACATAGGGTAAGGGAATCTCCCTGAACATCCCTTATTTCTATTGAGTAATGATTTATCTCTCTTTACTGCAAATTAGTTTTTGAATATTATTGACTAATCCTATTAAATTATATATTTATGTTAAAAAAATATTTACCTATCTCATTTATTCTTCTATTTATTAAACAGTACATGAATTATATTGTTTATCTTTTATATTCCAATTGTTAAGAAAGTCTGATTAAAGGGAGATTCCCAATTTATTACCAATTTCAATGCACTCTCTATAATATATTTTGAGCCACAGATAATTTTTGGAAAAATCACTTTTTATTCTGAAAAAATATCATAGTTCATAACTAGTTTTATGAAAATAAGTATATATTTTCTTTCTTTAAAGTATCATATATTTTCCCTTAAACTGTATTGATGTGGCTCATTTCGAAAGTTTTTTAAGCACTATTTTTACATGTTTTAACATCAGTTGGAAATAAATAATAATTACAAATCCCTATTTTCCCCTATTATTCTCGATTTAATTTTTATCTATTCATTCAAGTACACCATTATGATAGGCTTATTTTTTATTCCTTATGACATGATTACAAAACCAATTTATTTCCATGGATAACCATTATGTTAATTTGTTATGATTAATTGATGTTGATATCTTATGACAACACCTACCATATATTATTAAATGGTTAATGATCATTATGACATGTAATGTACTATTGTGATACCATTATCCATAATATTCTGGATAGTTTTGGAGTATGTTTACTGATTCAGCATTTTTTTTACAATTCATGTGTTGGTTTCAATATTAATGTATATTATTATTATCTTTAACCAATTTCATGCAGTGAATGCATTATACTTTTTAAGTGTCGGCCAATGCTTATTGTAGCCCCTAGACTCATCGGTAGGTCCCATGAGACAAACCAAATGGTGTTTTGGCCGAGGTCTTACCCATTTATGTAGAAATATTGGATGAGGCCTTTTTGGTATGTTTATGATGTCCCGCATTATTCATTCCCTCATTTTATGATTAGTTGTTATTATTAAATGTGATTATTAGACTCCTAAAATATTTTGGGTTATGTTTAATTCTCATGTAATTATTTATATGGTATTGTTTCATCATCATTTATTCCTACCAAATTATACTCGGGATTATGTTTTGTTGGAATGTGTTTTTAGTTATTCACCTTATATTATTGTTATTGATAATTTATGATTGCTTCAACTGTATTTCTTACCATTGATGAGCATCTAATATCACACATTTTATAAGTTATAATTTTTCATAGGATTCCAACATGTATATTGTGTATTAGGTGAATGTACGATATAATAGAATATAGATGTTTACAATAGAGTTCTATGTTGTTTTCCGTGAGATTTTGTAATGTAATACTTATTCTTGTAAGACTTTTTCCAAAGATACAATAGTATTTGGTTCTTTGAGATGAAATCTATTATTCATATTTTCACTATAAAAAAGTAAGGCACCAACTCTGGGCTATTAGGGTCAGGGTAATTACAATATTAATGGTGAATACTTAATTAACGAATATTATATGTTTTATAAATATAAAATTGGTTTATTTGGATGAAACATTTATGATTTTGATTAAATCAGTGCCAATATGAATATATAAATTGTATGGGTGTTTATAAATTGGGTATTTTAACCCATATAATCAAATCATCCCATTTTAATTTTATTATTCTGAATCTACTGGGGAATACTAGGTTGCAGTTACATGACTTCCACATGAAACATAAAAAGGAAAGTAAATTTATAATTTTGTTGTGATAATCCATCTAAATGAACCATGATATAGGATGAAATTTATTTATTAAAGAAAATGGTTTTCTTTATGATGTCATATACCTATGATACTAGAGAATTATGAATTATAATATTGAATCGAAATTTATACACCTGGACATAAGTATGTTAGTTGATGCATGTAGCTTATTAGATAACCCCTCTAAAGTTGTAAATAATCTTAAAAAATCAACTACTATGGGGTTTCACTTAAATAGTCCTAGGTTGGAATTACAATAATGATTTAGTTTAACTTTATACTTTTTGATGTAGTTAATTACCCAATACGGTTATATTCATGCTATGTTGGATAGTTATTTTCAGTGTTGGCATCAAATTATATTAGTTAAGTATAAATTTATAGTGACCTGTTATCAAACAATTTCCCTTTACTGGATAAATATATTTTATATGATTTTGAGATTTATTTTACAAGTTTTTATTTAATAAAAATTCCAATTAAAAATGAATGAGTATTCTCCTCTATAGATTGGAAAATGACACATTATTTAAATAATCGGATTGAAATGAATTATGGATGATTGAAAATGATTAAATGGAAATTATAATATAATTTTCATATTATAATGCATGGTGTCATTTGGGAAAAGTGGAAAGTACATTTTTTAAATATTTTCTTATATAAAATTTATTTTTCACTTCTATATATAGTTGAGTTGTTTTAATGTTATTTTAAATAAGAATACTTTTAGTGGATTAAATGAAAAATTAATGTGGTGTTCTTAGTTTCAACTCTCATTTAAGGGTAAGCTCAAAATGACACCATATGATAGAATTCGTATTTTATCCATATGTCACAATTGGAATTTATACACATGGAAATATGTTTGAAAGGATAGAATTGTAATACTTTTAATATTTGTGGTGTGACATAATTATAAGGTCTATGGTTTATGCATTAGTATGGGGCTAACCCAATTGGTGCAGTGTCGTATGAGGTAAAATAATAATGTGAAATGATTGATTTTATTTTTCACGAGAGTGGTTTTTTTAGGTAATATTTATCTAGATTATGAATCTTAGGGATGAAACAATTCCCCCTAGTTGATAGGTTTTCATTTTATATTCAATTATTTATGAAAGATGTGATAATTTTGTAATTATTGGTTTCATCATGTTAGAAATTCCCCTAGCATTGGTAAACTGTCTTGATGTTCATGTTACCATTATTCTATTCAAATAGAGTATGACATGAAAATAATTATCCTATTAAAATTATTACTGATAAAATACTCTGATTTGATCCATGTGTGCTCTATGACAATCCACGAATACATAACACCTATTACATTGTCTTGATATAACAATGACATGCACTGTTACAGGAGGTGAATGTCTTGTTAAGATGTAATGTGTTAAAAAACTTATTATTCTAAATGAAAAGTTTGTGTTATACATTAAACCACGTGGTTTCATTATTTCTTAGAAAGAGTAAATAGTATGTGAATGAAACATTCATGAGTTGTATCTATAGTAGAGTGTGTAGAACATTATAGAAATTTAGTTATCCCACTTTCGGGGGATAACATAAGACAAATGATTGGGTGCTATAACATCACTTAGTTAATGGACCAGACCATCATCGTCCATTACATAGTTGAATTATGGTGCTTGTAGTGTCCTAGAATCCATGTGTGAGTCTGCAGGGTGTCAGTGTTCGTGGTCTGGGGTCACTGATCAGTCTCAACAATTTGTTCCATAGAGGAGTGTTGAGATTTCATTACCCAGTTTTCACATAATGTCGCCGTTAAGTTTTAAAACATATTTGAAGTGGTTTAAGGACGTTTAAAATCCCATAAATGATTTTTTAAATCCTATATAGTGGGGAAACCATCAACATACCGAAACCGAGTTCCCCTGTTATTTTATCTCTATTCAATGGTTATCTAAAAATTTACAGCTATCTAATAGTCTATCTTCACTGTCTCCAAAGATAATTATTAATTCTAAATTAATTCTATTATGTGTAACCTCCCAACCACTTGTTGAAACCACGATCCTCGTTTTATGCTATTCAAGATTTCATATCCTGTAACTCTAGGACCAATCCTTTGATCAAGCTAAGCAATTCTTCTTCCTTGGTATCCTTTTTTCCATTGAGCACATTGAGTCCCTCTTTTTGAGAAGAATTGTGCACCCAAGCTGGAGCCCATCCCGCTCAACCTTCGTGGAGTTTTTCTTACTACTCATGCGACAACAGTTCTCAGCGCAAGGAGGAAACATGGATCCTTGATCATCCAAATAGTTGTTTTCCTTAATCACACATTATTGTGCATCATGTGGGGTGGTTATGATGATTTTCTCTTGGGACATAGATGAATCCAACCATAAAGAAGATAATTAACGTATTCTTAAAGAACAAAGGGGTGGGATTGATGATGTTAATTTTTCGGTATTATTTTTAACATATTCTTTATGGTGTGAGTTGTATGGGATTTTTCTATCTTAAAATTGTGGCCATTAGTGGTTCTTCCTTTCACACTAATGAATTTCAATTTTCTGGATAATTGTGTGATTTAATGGCTATATCATGGAATCTGGATAATCATGTAAACTCAGCTGATTAAATGGTTTCCCAAGGAATTATAATTGCTTTGTGATCACACCGGTTAGCCAAACAGAAATAAAGAACATAATGAATGGTGTTGGATAAACATGAAAAATCGTTGTTCTATTTTGGTGTGATTTATGGTTGTTCTATTTGATGGTTTTGGGGTAATGTAGACTGGAAGGGATCCTATGGATGAGTGGTTATTGGTTTTTGAATCTGAGGTTGGGTGGAGCCCATATTTTGGGTCCTAGTTTATTTCTAGTACTTCATGGGATCTCATAGATCCCTCGAATTTGTTGTGACTATACAAGAGAGCTAGTCGTGAATGCTTAAATTGCTGCCTGGTCGTTTTCTTCTCCAATATAGTGTGGTTTTAACTTGTGGTTGTTCTAGTTAGTTTCCCAGTAGTGGAGAATTATTTTCAATGAAATCAATTGAACCAGATTACAAGAATGGGTTCAATGTGTAATTTTTTCCATGACTGGGTTGTGTTCTAGTTGTGGTTGTTGTATACTTGTTCATGTAGGGATAGAAGATAGAGTGGTGTTTTATGGGATGGTTGTATATTTCAGAACCCATAGGTTGGGATGAGTACTCATTACCTATATGAATAATGTTTAGTTCATGTGTTTCTTATATGCACCCCACCCATGTTGAGAACTCCATGTTGAACGCCCCTATTTCATGGAGAGGGTGTTTTCCCATGATTTTTATGAGTGGATAGTTATAATCCCCTTTCTGCTCCCTCTCCCAGGTAGCCCAAGAATCTTCGGGCTGGCTGTGATTGCCTAAGTCTCACTATGGCCAATGACACATTGAGCATGGTGTGTTGTGGTGGTTGGCCTAAGTCTCACTATGGACCACGTATGCATAGAAGTGGTTATTGGGGCCCTAGTTTCAATGGGTGTGGTTGTGTGTGGTTATTGTGGCCTATGTGTCTGTGGGCTTGGTGATGTATTTTTTTTGTGGCCCAAGTGTTTGTGGGAATGAGGATTTTTGGTTTTGATTTCCCATGAGGTTTTTGTTTGGTTGGCACTGGGACTGTAGTGGAACTTCTGAGAGGAGGTTTTACATGTATGATTTCTTAAATAACCTTGGGAAAGTAGTTTGGGGTACCCAATTTTTGATGTGCTATTTCTATTTCGTTAAAGGAAATTCATTATTTGTGGAGGGTGACTTGGTGTGGCCGGGTGGATAGTTTTCTTTGTCGGGTGTTTTGGTTACCTTTACATTCTCAAGGGGCATTATGATGCCTCCCCACTTTTGTTCAAGAGCATTCAGTATCCCTACTATGTTTACCTGTATACTCACCCAACATATATAAAACTACATTCAGATTGTTGAATGGAAATTGAGGGTAGTTCTTGAAAATAATAGCTGGGATGTTGGGAGAATTTTTTCCTTCATTTCTTTTCTATTGGAACATTCTTTTTGAGTTTTTTTGATTTCTGTATCAGTTTATTTTTGACATGAAAATAGGAAAAGATTCTTGCTTTACTTTTACTTTCTTCATTAGGAGTTGTTTTGGATTTATCGTCTTATCGACCGATCTTATATTACAAGAAATGGTAATTCCTTCTATACTATGAGAGAATATGTACCTTTGGTGCTAGTCACCACTCCGGGGCCTATTGAAGGTCAGACTCAGGGGTCATTATATCTCCTTAAACTTGAAGAAAGAAGTGTTTAGATTTTTTTTATCCCTTCCCTCATCTTGGTAAAGTCGGGTTGTGACAAAATGGTATTAGACGTGATGGTTGAGAGATAGAATGGAGTACGAGGTAAGAAAATAGAAGATTTCATGGGATGGTTGGGAAACAATGTTAGGTAATCAAGGTGCATGAAATAGTATAGGGAAGACCAGGTAGGACACCAGATTTTAGGGCCCCCATGATCAGATGGAAGGAATCTGGGCCATTCGAACTACCAGGTGAGGCTACACCAATTGCAGGGTAAAAACACTAGTAACGGTATATTCATTATAATGAATTGTGTCCTTATGTGTCTTTGGTGTTTTTGGAATTGAAAATAAATAGAAAACTAAAAGAAATATTTAAAAAATGATCTTCTACACTACTTGGGATTAGGCATTCCTTGTTTACATTACAACTATAGCACCCAGAAAACATCCATGGGTGGTATAGGTGGTCGAGGAATAGTAGGTTGATAAAGTCAATTAGCGGGGTATTGACCGAGAAGAAGAGGATTAAAGGAGGAAGAAGACCCTACATTCATTCAAGTAGAAGACCATCAGGAAGTATGAGGGAAATGTTTTTAGCTTATAGATAGAGGGATGGAATAAATAGATGGGGATCACCTATGCCTTCATCCATGCTCTGAGAGAGTACTGGGTTCTGTTCAGATTCAGTCAGATGTAAGGATCGGTGCTCTTGTGGTTGATGTTCTACCTCGAAGAGAGAATGGATACTGATGTTTTGTGGCTGACATCAAGAAGAAGTTCTGGGTGGAATTCCTTTTTTCTATGATGAAGGATGAAAAGAGGCAAGAGATGGTCTCCCTACAGCAAGAAAGTATGTCAGTAAGGGACATGGGGATAATGTTCAAAAACCTCCATATATTTTATCCTGAACACTTTGCAGAAGAGGAGTCTCAGTAAAGACTTTTAGAGGAGGAACTCTGACCTTCTCTAGAAAACATTGTAACTCCCTTCACTCTACCAACATGCATGGAGGTCCAAAAGATGGCTGGAGTAGTGGAGATGATGAACATCTTGGGAGGTGTGCCACGAGAGGGGATCCAGTTCAACTCGTCAAAGGGTAAGGCAATTAGAATCAGGCCTCCAGCGTCAAGTCCATCTAGGTTTCTACTGATAGAGAGAAGGAATTAGAAGTTACAAATCCAATCTCTTAGTCCACACCCTTTCTATACGAGTATACTACTGAGATTCTTTAGATATGGAAACCATGGGAATCTTTAGAATCAGTGCACATACCATGTGTATTATAGTAGAGGTTTATGGTTCAACACCCACCTCATTAGCAACCATACCCTGCAAAGACCTTTCACATTAAATAACAGGGAAATATAGTTCCCACTCTTCTGAGAGCAGATGTTGTAGGAGTAGGCCGACCTTAGGGTTCTCCTAAGAGAGCACAACTAGGGTGTGGTCCGGGAATCGTTCGATTGCCACGAGACAGAGGAGTTTGGCGTGCATAGTTTCACATCGTATAGGTAGCAGTTCCAGCATGGATGGAGGTCATTCGAGGTATGATCAGTTTTTTTGGAAATCTTCCCTATGACTTGTTTTATTTGGGAGCTTTGAACAACTTTTTTTCCATTCTAGCACATTCCTTGGGCCTAGACGTAGAGAGACTCTCCATGTCTCTATTGGTGAGTACGCAAGTTGGAGGTCAGATCAGCCTGTGTATTGTCTTTCGAGGATGTAAACTAATGTTGGGGCCACATTAGTCCCACAGGGATCTTCTTCAGCAACAAATGTAGTCATATAGTGTCATCCTAGGAATCTACTGGTTGTTCTCTATGAACACTATTATCTACTGCTTCCAGATAAGGGTTGTGTCCTTAGATATGGATGGCTAGCGTGTAGCTTTCATCATTGAGCGGGGTTTCCAGGAGAGAATACGAATAGATTCAAGTCTAGCTACAGGTGCATATGTTTCTTCATAGAATATTCCCTCTTGTTGATTATATCCCTTAGCAACAAGTATTGCTCTATTTCATACAATGATTCCATTTTCCTCACATTTGTTTCTAAAAACCCATTTTACACCAATTACAGTTGTTTCTTTAGGTCATTCAACTAAACTCTAGACTTGATTCATTTCAAATTCATTTAGTTCATCTTGCATTGCTTTGATCCAATCTTCATCACCTAAGGCCTCACTTGGACTTTTAGGTTCAAATTTTGAAATAAAATCAAGATGTTCTATTTCATTTATTAATTAATTTCTGGTCCATATAGGTTGATTTACATCACCAAGGATGTTATCACTAGGATGATTCCTAAGAAACAATTTATTTGGGTTTTGTAAAACCTTTTCATCAACATATGGTAGAAAATTTTCTGTGGTAAATGTTTCAGAAATAACTTCTTGATCATTTTCCTTATCTGAAGGATCTTCTATCAAGGGTTGATAAATATTTTTTGAAAACACATCTGAGGATGTAGGTTGGGATTATTTAATAAAAAAATGACCAGTTTCATCAAATTTTACATGTACTATTTCCTCAATAGTACAAAGGTTTTTATTGAAAACTCTATAAGCCTTAGAAGTTATAGAATAGCCTAGAAATATTCCTTCGTCAGATTTTGGTGAGAATTTGTGAAGATTATCTTTTATATTCAGAATGAATACCTTGCACCAAAAAACGTTGAAGTATGAAATTTTAGGTTTTAGGCCAGTCCATAAATCAGAGGGTGTTTTATTATGAAATGGTCTAGTTAAAATAAGATTAATAGTATAAAAAGCAGTACTAACAACTTCATCCCAAAAGTGCTTAGCAATTGATTATTCACTCAATATGGTTCTTGTCATTTCTTGAAGAATACGATTTCTTCTTTCAACAACACCATTTTGCTGAGGAGTCCTTGGAGCTGAAAAATTTTGAGTAATACCTTTCTTATTAGAAAAATTTTCAAAATCTGAATTTTGAAATTCACCACCATGATCACTATGAATAGTTATCAACGGTAGGTTTTTCTCATTTTAACTTGGGCTCTAAGAATTTTGAAATAGGAAAAGGCTTCAGATTTATTTGTTAGAAAATAGACCCATGTAAATCTAGTAAAGTCATCAACTAAAACATACACATAGTATTTTCCTCCAATGCTTCCAGTTTGTGAAGGACCAAAATGATCCATATGCACTAGCTGTAATGCATTAGATGTTGAAACTTTATTAATTGATTTAAAGCTAGTTTTATGTTGCTTGCCAAATTGACAAGGATCACAGACTTTTGAAGAATCATATCTAAGATCTGGTATCTCCTTTACAAGTCTTTTCTTTGAGAGTTTAAAATGGTTTCTTAGATTGTAGTGTCCTAGTCATTTATAACATAGCCATGAATGGTCTTCTATTGCACTTAACCAGGGTAAATTTTATCTCCTAAGATCTTCTATGATAATAGTGTATACATTCTATTGCCTATGGTCAGATAGAATGTACTCATCCTTGGAATTGTGAAGTAGACACTTATCATTCCTAAAATTCACAAGGTAACCTTCATCACATAATTGACGTATGCTGATGAGATTGTTCTTAAGACCTTTAACAACTAAAACTTTTGATATAAGAAATTTTCCAAAAAAACAATATTAAAGTTAACAACAATATTTCCATGAGAATTATCTCCGAAGGTAAATTTTTCACCCTTTGTTTTGATAACCTTTTAAAAGAGATCTTTGTTTATGGTCATGTGTCGAGAACAACCACTATCCATGTACTAAATATTCTTGATGGCACACCTCTCATTTTCCTGAAAAAGAAACAATTAGTCTTTCGGAATCCAAACTTGTTTGGATCTAGAATGGTTATATAACAGAATTTTAGGAATCCATATTCATTTTGAAAAATGAGCATTATGAAATACTAAAGATTGAGTTTTATTGAGAGAACACTCTCTTTTCCAGTGTCCACTACATTGGTACTTAGAACAAAAAGTGGTTTTTTTGTGGAACAAAATAGTTATTACTAAAAATAGGTTTGGAATGAGTATAACCAAGTCCAGAACGATTTCTCAAAGTCCGGATTTGGGAATACATTTTGACAATGTTTTCCTTGCCATGAGTAATGTTTGAAAAACATATCATTAAAGAGAAAATTTCTGACTTTAGTTTTAAAACTATGTTTTTATCTTCCGAAAAATTTGATTTTAAACTAGAGATAGGATATAAAACATTTTTCTTTGAAATCACATTTTCTAGATCCTTATAAAGTTTATACTTATCAGATTTGACTATCTCAAGGGGTTTTAAAATACTTTCAAAATCAGAAGTTTTTATATTAAGACCATTAGAGTGATCTGAAACGCCTTTAGTTAAAACTGAAATTCTAGAGTTTTCTTTCTCAAGCTTCTTCTTGAGTTTAGAATTTTCATATTCATGTAATTTAGAAAATATAGATACTTCTTCAAAAGAAGGTATTGTATCATCTTCGGATGATGAAGATTCATCATTTGAAGATTCATAATATTTATCAGTATAATTTGTATTTAAAGAGACATTTGTAATAGCTTCAACATTGTGTACCTTTTCCATGAGACAATGATATTCAATTGGTATTCTGGCTATAAGTCCAATATTTCTTTTTCCTGAGGACTCATATTCTGAAGAATTATCTGATGAATCACTACCATATGCACTCCAAGTATCATTTTCCTTCAAGAATTTATTTTTCTTATAATACTTTTTCTTATTTCTTTCGGAATGTTTCTCCTTTATTTCTTTTCTCTTTAGTAAAGGACAATCAGGCCTTATATGTCCTACTTTCTTACATTTGTAACATGTTACCTCTGAATCTTTCATATCCTTCCTATCTTTATTTTTGAATCTGTATTGTAAATATTTCTTTCCCACAATCTTGTTCATCCTTCGAGCAAGATTGGCTAACTCATTATCCAAAATATCACAATCACTTGAATCAGATATAACAACTTTCTTCTCTTTGGATCTTGTTATCCATTTAGGTGTTTTAGATTTAGATGTAAAAGCTACACTACCATTTTCATTCTTCTTCTTGTTGATATCCGCATCTCTTTTCATTCTTTTTTCATGTTGTAAAAGAATTCCAAATAGTTCCTCAAGAAGAATTTGGGAAACTTTTCTATTCTCATCAATAACTGTCCTTTTTTACTCCCATTCATTTGGCATTATATCTATAACCATATCTACAAGAGCTTCATCATCAAGGCATTTTCCCCCATAGATTGTAGACTATTGATGATTGTCATAAATCTTTGTTTCACTTTACATACTCGCTCTCCATAAGGAAAAACAAATACATGATACTCTGCTCGAAGCATTTATCTTCTTGTTTCTATATCCTTGGATGTACCGAAATGATTGACTTCTAATTTATTCCAAATACAGTCGGCTGCTTCACAAGAAGATATCTGACTGTATATATTCCTGGTCATAGAACATAATAAGGTATTGTGTACCTTTTAATTCATTTTATATTCTTTCTTCTCTTGGTTAGTGAAAGTACTGACTTCTTTGTCTGGAATTTTGTAACCTCCAATAAGCATAATAAAATTGTCTACCCCAGTATTGATCACAAAAGTCTTCATACGATCTCTCTAATAGTCATAATCATTCCCATCAATGATTGGTGATCTATAAGGATTTAGATTGTCTATTGACCCAATATTCATTCCTTCCATCTAACAAAACAAAAACTTTTCCACTCCACACGTTAGTGTAGTAAGTAGTTAAAATGAATGTTTGAAAGAAATAAAGCTAGTAATAGAAATCAGTGGAAACCTCCTCTGATAAAAATGGTTGGATCGAATATGTAGATGTATATGTATATTATATGGAAAAAATACAAGAGGGGGGGGTGTGAATTGTAGGTTTAAAAACATTGAGTTTAATCACTTAAGAGATTATTTTAAAAGAACGTAAACTAATACAATTGATACAACAACAATTGTATTGAATATAATGGTATGATGTAATGTAATACTACTAGAAAAGTAAAGTAATTGTATTCAATATGAATAAAATAATCATAGTATTACAAATGAGAGAGCTTATACCACAAAGCGTATAGAATATATTAATACAAAATGTAATAGAATAATTTGTAATTGAAACAATTACAATTGAAAGTGTAATGAAGAAAAGAAAAAATACAAATTCCTTTCTAATACAAACAGCAGTGGAAATATAAATGTATTACAATTATTTTGACCCAAAGTGAAGGGCTATCCTTTCACCTAGGATAAGAGGTCTGTCTTACCACCACCTTGGTAAGCCCTCGGTACAATGATCGGTTCGTCTGTCTGCCTATCCCTGACAGCCCTCGATACGATGATCAGACCGTCTGTCTACCTATCCCTATCAGCCCTCGATATGATTATCAGAACGTCTGTCTGCCTATCCCCAGCTGCCCTCGATTTTGTAGGAAATCGGTACCTTTGTCTTTCAATCACTTTAAATCCCTCGATACGGAGATCGGCCGCACAAATCATTAAGCATGAGAGAAGTCACAACATCTCTCGCTAGAACTTGATAGAAGAAAAGTATCATAGTTTTATTAGAATTCTCTTTCTTGGATTCAAATGACCTCTTATTTATAGGCCCCAGGTTCCAACGGTCACATTTCCTCCAACAGTCATATTTCTCCGAAAAATTCAGTGGGACTTGGAAACCTGGCATTATAACAGTCATATTGAAATAGAAAGCACGACATCGTTTTTATTAGTTTGTAACTAACTCAACGACATCGTATTGATTAAAACAAAAGACATAAGAAGATGATAAACATGAGTATGATTAATATAAAACATGTTTTTTTGACTAAGTACCAAAACAAGAAAGTAATGAATGTATGAGTCGCAGAGTTAGTATGATACGATCGACAGAATCAGTACGATACGATTGACAGAGTCAATACGATACAATTAACAGAGTCAGTACGATACGATTGACAGAGTCAGTATGATACGATTGACAAGATAAAAGACATTTGTGATTTCCAAAACATGATATAGAAGTCAAAAGAGAACTTTTGACTCAACATTTACTACTCTATATTTCCATATAATGAATATTAGGCCAATTACACTACTAAAAATAAGAATTTAATTATAGTGTTCTTTTCCATTGAAGAGTTTTTAACATATATCTTGATTTTTTATGTGGTGGTTCACACCTCTTGTATGATTATAAAATATTATTTGAAAAAGAAGGATTTCAAATGACATTTGACAGGGTAAACTCCTTACTTTAGAATTTTGATATTGAAATTATAGATAATAATAGTTTGGAGAACATTTTTTATGAGAATACATTAAAAATAGTGTTATACAACTTAACTAGATAATAAGAAATATAGATTCATGATATTTTTTGTTGAGAATATATTTGGAAAGGAACTAACAATTATTCAATGTACTCTGTAATCATAAAATGCTTTGATGAAACTATCATACACCCATTGTTTTTATATAATAATTATAAAATATTTTTAATAGAAACATTACACTACCTTTGAGATGATCTATTTTAATACATAAAGTGTTAAGAAATTATTTTTTTATGATGTGTAATTTGAAAAGTGAGTAAAAATGTGTTGGAATGTTTTACTTCTCACTAATAAGAGAACATAATGGAATAATAATAGCCATGCATAACATCATACAAAATAAATATTTTCATTAAAATTAACATAAAAATATATGTTTATTTTTGGTAGTGTGAATCTATTTAAACCACATGTGGGACATTGGAAAGAATGATGAACTTCCACAATAACTGATCATGAAAATTAAAGTACATAACATGAATAAAATTGAGATCATGGATCCTTTACCTAACTCATTCAGAAACCATTATATATTTTAAAGTGTTTAAGATGTTGTATAATAGGTTGAAGTTGAATCCTCCATTTACAACACTTTGATAGTAGTTATGATGTTCTTGAAGAAACACCTTCTTCTAGATTAAGAGTATCGATTACGATGATTACAATTGGGGGAAACATTTTGAAAATATTATTATGAGGGGAGTGATAGAAATGTATAAGGTTCTCTATAACATAAGTTACCGATGTCACCCAAAAAAATTAGAAAATTTAATCTTTCTAATAGGAATCTGAATAAACTTTTTGAGAAGATGATTAGTTAATATAGGAAGGACTATTCAATAAAACATGATGAATATTTTTGGGGTAACCGAGCATCCTAAAAGAAAAAATTTGGGATGTATGTATTTTAGGTCTTGTGTGACAAACCATGACATTTTCTTATGGAGTTCACGTTAATGTGGTATTTGGAGGTTAAGACTAATAACTGGAGGGTGGATAACGCTGGAAGAAATAGATTGCTGGTGTTAGATGATAATGAATTGATCTAGAGGGTTGTTTAATCCAATAGTTTGAGTAACAATGAAATTATGAGGATATGGAATGACAGATAAAAAATAATGAAATAAATATACATATGAGGAAAGTATGTATTATTTATTTCATAATCATAATTTTCCATGGATGTCGAGATCATGATATTCACATATGTTAATGATAAAATAAGTATTTCCATATTAATCCAAGGTCACAATGAAGTGTAATGCCACTAAATGTTCTTTCTCAGTGGTAAGTTAGTAATTTGACAAGGTGTGGAATTTTTTTCTCAATATTGAATAAGGAGCATAGTTATTTCTTGAATTTGACAATAAGAAATGTTCTTTCTCAGTGGAAAACTAGGTATGTTTTTACATAAAATATGTTTCCAAATTTTTTAATTCATATTTTAGATATCTTTATGATAGTTGAGTTAGTAATTGAGGGTCCATGAAATTATTGAACCTCTAAAATATAAACTATAGACTACACTATAAATAGAAACCTTAAGAAAATAAAAAAAGTATTATGTTCCATTTGATATGGACGACAACAAAAGAATTTTGAAGTTTGGCATTCTGAGATTTGTGGTATGAGAGATTTTCAACCTGCCTAAAATGAGTACTAAGAGACACAACATATTCAATTAGAACCATATTATAATTTGTCATGAACCATATAAATTTATCATGAATATTTTCCTCCCCTTCTTTGGAGCTCACAAAAATCAACTCCACACCTTCTAAAGTATCTCTCTAAAATATTGTTGGGATTGATATGTAGATTCAAATCCTTTATTTATCAATTCCTCTCCATTATAAATAGTTTTCCCTAAAATTTCACTATCTATATTCCCAATCCAACAATCTTAACTCTTTATTTTCCTTGAACAATCACCACCATTCTAAAGGCCTCTAAATCATCTTAAAACTACCTTAGATATCCATCCAAAACATTTCAAATTCCCACCACAGTGCTTGTGAATCATTACACCTACCCATCCAATACCTCACTCTCATCCTTCTATTTCCATTCAACCAATAATTCTCCTCCAATAATAAAAATCTAAAACGAAAATCCATTCCCAAAACCAAGGTCACAATGAAGTGTAATGCCACTAAAGACCCCAAACCTAAACTAGTCAAATTAATAACTTACCACTGGATGATAACCCCTACCCCACCACTGAATCTTACATGAAAACCCAAAACTAATTAATCAGTATCATCAGGATCTTACCTTAACCCAAAACATTCTAAATACTATAATGAAAAACAATATCACTATCACTGCTTCCATCAAATCACCAATTATATTAGTTTCTCGAGATCAGAAATATTTTAATAATATAACATACATACCAAAAATACACCAAATCATGATATGAAGTTCCAAATTAGCATGATGTAAAATTTAACATATTCAATTATATATATGTATTTTTAAAACATAAATTGGGTAAGGGATCATGATTTTAGGGAGATCACAATTGATTTTTTCATAGCATTGTTGTTGGGTTTGGAATTTATCACATGTTGGTCAGGTGGAACAACATATATGATAAATTAAGTTTCATTTAGAGTAATAATTTTAAATATAGTGGTTGTTTTATTATAGAAAAAATATAATGTATTGGAACTTGAGACTTGTTAGGATAATTTGATGGGAAAATTGAAGTGTTTAGATGTTCATCCTATATTATGGAATAATGTTGTGAATAAAAAGAGTACCCAACTCAAAATATAAATTCTTATGATCACACAAAATTCCATCACAAATGACTAACTAGACAAAAGTTATTCATTCGGATCTATTAAGATGTTACATGTATTGATCCCTTATTCCATTCATAATAAAAGATAGTGAACTCAACCCTCCAATATTCCTATTAATTTTAGGGGAAATGGAAAAAAGAAAAATGGAAAGTCCATTGGTGAAAATCATTTCACCCATTTGGAAAATTATATGAATGTGAACTTCTAATCCCTTTTACAAGTTTCTCATGGAAATAAATATTTGATTGACCAATATCTATTGATAACAATGTAATTATTGAGTAAAGAGAATGCTCCATACATTTGGGATGATGAGCATGAGTACATTTCAGCTATGCCTGATGGTTCGTATATCTACTCATAAACCATTTATATACCATGATCAACTATTTAGACATCATTTAAGGCACTGTACAATGAACCATTTATATAAATCCCATATGAGGCGTGGAATTTATTTTTCAATGAAATATTTTAAAATCAATTTTTGATATAGTATTATCTTTTTAATGGGATGATACATCCAACCAAGACCCATACCACTATTGAAATGATAACCCATGCCTCTCCCATCTCATATATAGAAGAGAACACCACAAAAATAGATGACCATCCCTTTTCATGATCCATCCCCACCTCCATCCTCCACCACTCAGTAGATCCCACCACACACTCTAGGGGATTAATCTCCATGATGCTCTAAAGGTATCAATAGATTAGTTATGAAATTGTATCACCAATTCAAATATGGACTTGGATTCCTAATAATACTAAATTTGAAGGAAATATGACACCCCCTTAAGCCCTCATTTATTTTCACAACTAGTCACTAGAAAACCTCTCACATGATTACTAAAATAACACAAACACTAGATACTGATGACAATATATTATCCAATAATGCATCAACCCCCATATCCTCATTGACATCAACCTTTAACAAAATTCCATAATCCATATAAGTTCGAGGGATAAACCTTATATGGACCCCACTCCATCGGACTTAAGGGATATTGACTTCTATCCCACTATTGTAGTTTTCAACACAATACAGGGATCCCAGTACAATATTCTTAGTACCGATTCCCCATTTGATGACCCTTATATTCCATAGTAATCTCCCACCTTCGATTCTGTACCATTAGTCATGGGAGAGCAATAATAGGCTAGTGGGGATATTAGGGAGCACACTGAGGGGACTAAAAACATTTCAATCTTCATTGTTTTTTTAGTGTTTGTTACCACTTCTATTAATTTATTAAATTTTACTATCCTTTCACATATTGATCACAATGTATATATTTATTATTTTTATTAATTTATATATATGTAACTTCTTTTATGAAATATTTGTTTATTCCATTTCATGTGAAATTTTAGTTTTGATCTAAAAGTGATTTTTATTGTTAGAATGGAAGTTTAGACTTTAATTATAAGGAATTGAATGACCTCCCTATTCATTAAGGGTCATGGAAGGATTTTTACACCACTAGGTGAATAATTATATATTTTAATCAATTTAATAAATTATTATTTGGAATTTTGTTTACAATTTCCATGAATTTCTCTGATCCTGTTTTCAAAATTGAGGAATGTGCTTCATTAAAGTGTCATCAAGATATCCTTGGGCACTATTTGAATTTTACTCTTAGTTTCATTAAGAGGAATAAATAATTAGGAAAATAATTTTGATATATTATAAAATTTTAATGACACTAATAATAAATGATGAAGATAATATTATTTTTTTAATGATCCATATTACTTTTAATTTTTGAGCTATGTTGACTTGATTATCATTATTTTGTTGATTCCTGATTTCAATTAATATAAATTTTTATTTAATAGGATATAAATGAAATTGTGGATTAATTAATTTTAAAATCCAATTTCCAAGATGTAATATGAACCCATTTGTCATTTTCCTCCATATACCCTCTTTTCTTGAGAGGCTCATTGGATTTTTAAGACTACTAAAATTTTCGTATCTATATTTTCAAAACATGAATATTTTAACCACATTAACATTTTTAAGTCCATAATGTATGTTATTTTTATCCAACATGACCTTGATTTATACCCTGTATTTAATCATTATGAGAAAGACATAGAGTCCATGATTTAACAAATTTGAATCTATATTTTAAATACTATTTTACTTTCTTCCATTTAATTTTAAGTATAATTGCATGATATAAAGTTAGATTTAATGTTTATTATGTTATTACCTTAATATTATATAATATTTTACTAAAATACTAAATTTTGGGTTTCATCTCTTGATGATTATGAAAGTTTTGACCCATTTTCTTTAATCTCACTTAATTGATCATCATCCATTTTAAAAAATATATGATCGAAAGTAATGAAAAGTTAATGAAAAATGAGATTATTAGGATTATCCAATTTCATGAAACCTACCCCCTTCTTATACTAACTACTGTATATAATTTTGTTATGAAATTGATGGTTTGGATATAGTTTTTTGTCTAGTTTTACTTCATATGGTGTGAGAATAATTCTTTCAAAAATTATATCCAAAAAAGTGTGAACAATATAGAAATAGAAAGATTAATCATTGAATTAAATTTAAATATTTTAACCTAACAATGAATTATAAATAGGAAACAGAATGTGTGATGATTCAATGATATTGTGAAGAAGGTTTGATATTGTTAATTGGAAATAGATAAAGGTACATAAATTATAATTTTGATCCTTTCCACATCATTCAAGCGTGATTTTATAGATTTTTAAATCATCAACCACCAAACCTAAATAATAATGATAAATTAACGTTAAAGAAATCACTATTGGTTAGTGTGTTTTTATTAGTATGTATATATTGATATGACTTTTAGTCCTACGAATAGAGTGAATTTATTTGATATTGAGCATAACATTAATATAATTATATAGATATATGAGTTATTTATTTTTATATGTGGTATATCATAAGTGGCATGGATGATAATAAAAATTATAATAGTATGAATGGAAAAGATAATGAATTTTAATTAGAATGATAGATTATACATGATTAGTACACTCTTTTATTAATGAGATATGTGGTATTGAAATTTTTTTGTTATGACTTAATATATATGAATATAATTTAATGAGTGTTTCAATTTATAATAAATGGTTCCTCTTTTATTTGATGTTGTCTTTTTTTTGGAAAAAAAATGTTCTACTGGAGAAATTTGATGATCCAAAAACATGCCTGCATTTTTACACAAATTGATCACATTAATTGATATTATAATACCTAATTTGAGGTGTTTTAGTAATTTATGGTAGAATGGACCTTGATTTTTTACCTAGATATTATTTAAAAAAAATGTAAAATGATATAAATCACACCACAACTAATAAAATTACGGTTCAATTCTGTTAAGAGGTTCCCTAAACTAATGAACTAGAAGAATGGACCTTGGTGTGTTCACATGTTAATAATATAATGCCCCATTATTGGAATAAGATGGTAAATAAAGTGAGGATACAAAAATATTAAAGTGAATGCTTAGTTTGTTAAATAAAAATAACGATTGGTAAGGTATTTAAAAAAAGATGCTACATTTTGATAGGGGATGTAATGCTAAAATGGTACTGTAAAATATTAACTAAGAGTGGAAATACCATATTTAACATGGGAATTCTATAGAGGATTAATGAATTGGTTATAAATTATATTATTTTGGATAGTTGAAGAATATGTTTTAATGTGACCACCATCACTATGCCACTTTCAAATGATGAAACAGTAAACCAAAATTGGGTATGAATAACATGAAAAATATTAGGTGATATTTTTCCATGGATATGGAGAACTATTCTCCATTGAAGATATGTTAAAATAGATTTAGAGGGAAGATAAGATATAACACTAAAACACTAGTGTCACAATGTGTAGGGTAAAAAATGGTATAAAGTTATGCTCATTGCTACATGGACTTCATGAGACATCACCTAATATACATCATAGAATTATCAAAGGTGATTTAAATCTAGTCAACCCATAATTGAAAAATATATATGATCACTATGTGATCATTGGGATAAATTAGATTATAAAGGGATGTATCACTAAAAGAATTATGGGATTTTGATTCTTGCGGAACAAGCATCCTCCATTGGCGGTCACTAAAGGTGGGCATGAGCGACCTCCTTTGGCAGTCACTGAACTGAATTAAAAAAAATGATGCATAATCGCCCCTAACCCAAACGCACCTCGAACCCGAACCCCGACCCCATCCCTTCGCAGTGAGACCCGCAACCACTGCCCACCCAACTCTCCATGACGAACACTGTCGATGCCCCTTTCTCTCCCTCTACATACACCCCCAATCCCCTCTACGGTCGCCGCTTCTCCCTATCGACTTTCGAAACATAGCAGCGATGCCTCCGCCGCTACTGCATCCCCTACTCTATCTCCGTCACCCACCGTCTCCTCGTCTGTTGGCCTTCGTCGCTGCCCTCTTTATCACGTTGTCTCACCTCATCCATCGCCACTGCCCTCACTTTTGCGCTACCTCACCATACCCAATCACAACACCCCCTACCGGAGGCACCGCCGCTCCTCTCTACCACCTCCAATCTGGCCGCTGCCTACAATTGTCACCGTCCCCTCAGGTAATCCATAATTTTAGATTTATCTCCCTTTTATGTAAACCATAATATCAGTTTTAGGGTTTTGATTTTGCATACCATCCTCTATATATCAGTTTTTATTCTTCTTCCCTTATGGCGAAGCTTGACTCATACTCTACTATACATAGATTTTTTCATCCCCTTAAAGGCATAAATCATTGATTGTGGCTAGGGAAACCCAAAATTCTACATTCTAAAACACATATATATGCTCTGTATATATGTGTTCTTCATATTTGATTTTCATACACAATGTATTGTATTCCAATTTATCCCGTTTTTCCACATTATATGTTCTATATATATAGATCATATATATTCCAATGTTATGAAACATGGGACTAAAAAATATGTATTCTGTATATATGTGTGTGTTTGGGTTTTTTATATACTTCCATTTATTGTGGGGTTATATAATTATGGTCCCAATTTTGGTGCTCAGTTTTATCCAAGATGTAATTATAGAAATAATGTTCTCACAATTTGGTAGGGTTTCTCTGATTTTTCTCCAATTTCATTGCACTCCCACCATCAATTCCCCCCACTTATTCTAACAATTATTGATCTGGATACTTAGGTATGAACCATCAATCGCTTGTTGCTGCCATCGAATCTAGTCAATCCCTCCGTTGTGGCCACGCCCAATTTCTCTGGTATCCACCGCCCCCATCTTTGTCGAAGTCCAAAATACGTTACCCTACTTCTAGGGCATTACCGTTGTTTTGAATTTTAAATTTCATTCATTTTATTTGGCTAATTTTACTCACTGAAATCATTTTGTGATTATTTTATAGAATCTAATTTTACTCAGTGCAATCATTTAGATGATTCCATTAGATCAAATATCTCTTAATCTCTTGAACATTATATGTTCTTTGTGGTGACATTTATAATTTATTCCATATCCTCTGTATTTAAATAAATCTTGATGATATAATTAGATTTTTTGAATTTTTTAATCCAAGAAGTAGGCCTTACTATATTTCCACAAATATGGGTATATAATATCTTAGCATGGAGTCTTTTTTATTGGGATGACATCTAAAAGTAGTGGTTATAGTCATTAAATACATAACATTAGATCATCCAAGCATAATCCCTGGGGATAAGATCTTTAATTTGATCAAGATGATCAACTGCATCTGCAATAGAAATATTTTCCAACTCAGGTGGAGCTATCCATGTGAAGGTAATGTCTATCTAGAGGTAATGGGTTTCTATATCCAATTTGTGGTCTAAAAATTCATATGAGACTACCTAGATAGAAACCATGAATCATGTGGAATAATGGATCTCTAATAGCAACTAATAGTAAGAAAAATAGGAGATCCCATTTAGAAAAATATTCTTCTTAGAATCCTCTCAATATAAAATTCATTCATAAAGGTAAATGAACCATTTGGTTACTATAGAGGATGCCAGATGTAGCACGAAATGAGAGACACATTGAAGAAGCTTAACTTTTTAATGTTATGCCCACTAAAATATGTCGGTTTGACACATTTTTTCTGTGACACTATGGAATATTTTTTTTATAGAAATAACCATTCAAAATGAAGTTATAGAGATCCAAATTAATCCACGACTCGACGTTGAATCCAAATAACAATGATAAACCACATCCAATGATAACTATAGAAAGCCCAACTCAAGGTGAAAGGTGGGACACCTTGTATTGCTTAATGAAAATAGTGTCAGTGCAAAATTTGTTGAAATATCTTTTTCTATGGAAAGAAGATCCTCATTAAGATGTTATGTTCATAGGCTAGTAACCAATATATCTGTCTCTATTATTTATATACTGCATAGACCCCTTTTTTGAGCATTTCCCTCAAAGGTGGACTCTTCTTCTTGCTGTTGCACTCGATTTCATAAATAAAACTCCACTTTGTAGATTGATTCTACACTGATTTTCATTTTTTTCCATGTTTAACACTATCTAATTCATTTTAATAAGTTTTAATATATTATGTGTTAATATAAAACTGTGTTTTTTTATCCTTAATTTCTATCTTCTTACTCTATTATTGTTTATGGGACTATTTCTTCTCTTTTTTTCCATTCTTCCTTATTTTAATTTTATAACATATTTACATGTGATAGATGTTAGTACCCATCATTGTGGAAGTTCTCTTCTCCTTCTTGTAGATCAACTTTTCAGGGTTTTTGATTCATCAAGATTCATTTTTCAAGGCTATTCTACATATATTCAACAAATTTAATGAAATCACATTGATATATGCATGATCTATTTCTCATGATGTTTCAGGATATATGTGCCTTCATACCCCATTGTTTTTTAGATTCTTTGGGAAGATAAAAAATCCCAACTTCATCTTCTTCCAATACAGAATATTTATATATTTCGATTCTGTTTTTAACATGAAATTTTAAAAAAATATTTAGCTTCCTTCTATGTTTGATCTTATGCATATTCATGCAATCATACAACGATGCGTCATCAATTTAACCTTTACACATGTCTAAATCCATTATTTTATTCTGGTTTATAATTCTACATTCCGGTTGGTTTTTTTGTTCTAGTTATTCAAGTTTTTGGAATATAGGTTTTCTTGTTGGCTGTTTCTTCGATTTTTTTCTAAGTACTTCATTCCGACTATGGGAATGCAGGTTTTTTTTAAACAAATTTTAGACTAGCGACCACCTATGGCTGTTGCTATAGGTTTTTTGTTGCATAAACATGTCGATCACTCATGGTTTGTTTTCCGAATCATCAGCGAACACTAAGAAGTCGCTATTGATACTCTAGATAGAGCCTATAGCAACCGCTTATGGCGGTCGCTAATGGACATTAGTGTTGGACCAACTATGACCGCCATAGGCGGTCAAATATTGGTTGCTAATGACCATTAGTGACCACTTTTGGTGGTTTATAATTCTAGTTTTTGTAGTAGTGTATTTTATCCCACACAACTACCATTCCCATTATTCCATAAAGTAGGTCAACACAAGGTGAAATTTCATGAATTCTAATGTGTAACATTGTTATGACCATGGTGGTTCCATGGTGATGTCTATGTCCAATTATTATTATTGATACTAAACTTTGATGGGGATATACTTTTTCAACAAGATATATATTTTTGTAATAATAATACCTTAATGAAGGGAAAAAAATAGAGAGATACTTATTAGAGGAAACATTGAGTATTTTAAAATAATTTTTGCGTTGATTTTATATAATTATATTGAAGATAAAATTTTATAGTTTTTGAGATATCTTTTTTTCCTTCCACACTTTGTTTTAAATTCCTTTTAATGAGTGATCTTATTACATCCCTTCAGAACATCATTACATTCATGGTGGTTGACCATTAATTCATGATTGATTAGTTTCTTAAGGGATGGTGGATTGATAATACAAGAATGATGGTTAAACATTAATTAATGATTTGTTTTCTGATAGACATGTGTTAGATTAATATCACATTGAGCTTGATCAGTGTAAAATCTTGTAAATTTCATAGAGGGAGTGATGGTGATTAAATAACAATCCCCATTATTATGGATGAAGACATAATCATGAGATATGACTTTAATTGTAATTTTTCATTGGGAAAAAGGATTTTAATAAAACTTTTAATCATTTTTTTTCTGTAACTCACTGAAAATACACTGAATATAACCCAATTATCTATTTAAATCATTCATTTTGTTAAACTAGTAAATCATTGACTAAATTATTTATTAGGATAAATAATTATTTTTAATTTTTTTTAGATTGGGGATGCCAAAATTTGTTTGAATCATAATCATAATTGAAAAAATGTTTTTGATTTTTAGACCATAAAAATGGTAATGGATTGGGGAAATCATGATGTTTCGTCTAAATGTTAGTCCAATCATTAAGGAAATATCAATGGAAAGGATGAACGGTGAAAAAACTTCTATGGTTGATCCAAACACTGCAAAATTGGTAATGGAATAAAATTATTGTGCAATAATGGAAATCAACAGTGAGAGAAACATGTTTGATCCACCATAGAAATTTGAAAAAGGAGAGTGTTCATGCCTTATATTTTATATAAAAAATTATAGAACCAGAAAAAAATGAAACTTCCATAAAAAAAATATAAGAACCACATCTAATAGTCGATCAACCTGATAAAATGTCCCACCATGTTGTTCCCTCTAAATAAATAGATAGTAATTTTTTGATGGGATGGATGAAAAATTCTGTTCCAGGGGAGTTAAAGTTATACAATGATCAAATTTGGGCTCTGCATAGGACACATATGAAATCTACCTAGATATAACATGATTGAAATCTCCATACTCACAAAACATAATATTTCCTATTCCACTCTTACTTGAAGGATATCACTACCCATTTCCAACAATACCAGATGAGGAAGAACCAAGCGCCCACATTTGGATTTAGGATAATGCTTCTCAATTTTTACTCCATACTCCATCTTATATTCACCGAAATCCACCTATTTTATATTCACTATTCTAATACTCTAGAAAACCTGAATGAAGTATGATATGGAAGGATGAAGAGTAGCATCAGAAAAGGAAACACTCATAGATGCATTCTTTTGAGTGAACCAATTTAGAATATCACATGGATACTAAAATAAATAGTTGAATAGAGAGAGATAAAACTAGTGTTATTCATGATTGTTGAAATAATCACCCTTCTGGAGATTGCATCTCTAAGGATTAAAAATTATTCTAAATCACTAGTAGATGATGGAATGATTTGAGTTTCTATTTCTCTTGATACATCTAGAGAGAGAGAAAAAGTTCCTGAGGTAATATTTGTGTAATAAAGTATTTTTTTAACATTATTGATCTAGTCTTATCATCCAAATGGTCAAGTATATTTAGTCCTTGGAAATTTATTTAAGTCTACATGATGATCCTACACAAACCCATACATGAAACATCCATATAACCTTGATGGTGATGAGATATGAAATAATTCTCCAAAAAAAGTCTATAGCTTGAAAATGGGAAGTCTACGGACTATTCAAGGTATTGTTTTTCATAAAACATTATTTGAAACCATTGATTCTAGAGTTATCTCAATCACCCAACAAGAAATAATTCACATATAAGTTATGAAAAAAATCCTTATTTTTTGAGATTCATAGGTTATTTTTCAAATGTTGAGAATACTTGATCAGTATTCATTAAATTTCACAGTGTTTTACTACAGCATATATGATGCTGGATTGCAATTTCTCACTCTCCTATGTTGTCTTCCAGTATAACACAAATCTCACTCTATTTATTTAATTAATTCCATTTATTATTATAATAACTATGAGGATGGAACACTAATAAATTTATAGTAATGCTAAGGATAAACCCCTCTTTCCCCATTTTAATAAATTCTGGTCTGTCAATTTTAATATTAAATCTGAAAATATCATAGTCTGTTTAGTCGTTTATATATTTTATATAGGATTTTTCTTTTAATTTATTGTACCCATTATAAATATTTCAATCAAAATCCAATCATACATAAATTAATTCAAGCGATAACATGAAATGGGATAATTTGAGGCTGATCACATATATCCAATCCAGAAGATAAAATTGTATTGGGGATACATTGATCATTATATTTACCAATATAAAATAAAATGATTATAAAATAGTCACCAATGAGATATAGAGCTTGTTGAGGAATAATAGGGAATAATTTAACAATTGTTTGATTGGAGAATTGGGAAGTGATATATAGTGATAATTGTTCATCATAACCAACTATTTTCAGCCACTTCGTTAAACAATTTAGAACATACCTAAAATAATTTTAACACACCCAAACATTATAATCATGAGAGGCAACCTGATTCCTAGTATTAATACATTTTAATCAGAATCATGAAACATTTTCCACAACACCAAAATACATGATCACATCAAACTTAGCACCATTTTTTGGGGGTAAAATTATTTTTGTTTTAAAATTTTTTAAAATGTTTTCAAATTCAAATATCATGTTCCTCTAGCCTCATTATGTTTAATCCAACTATCATGGGAACTATGTTCTTAATACTACATACTCTAATTTTCACTCACTAATAAGAATGAGTGTTTTCCAAAATTACACTGGATAAATCTATTCTCTCATCCTCTTCTCCAAACTGAGCTACACTATATTGTGAGAAAAATATGGATAGTCATGCTTATGTCAACATGACTCTAAAAGAAATGCGTACACAATATTTCATTTTAATTAACTAAAAATTACAATCCAATGATCATATAAACCATGAAATAAAAAATGGAATATTTAGACCAATGTATATGTTTCATTGATAATATGGTGAAGACACCAATAGGAACATAATAGTTATCAAATAAGTATTCAATGTATTTATAACCGGAGGAGTAGCTGAGGATCAAATCAGTTGGAGGGATTTCTCCTTCTCACATGATGGTGAATTCAAGGAGTGTATTTACAACCTATAACATAGAAAATTCACCTCATTGGACAAGCCGTATAAGATATTACTCTTAAAATTCAACCTTATACAAGGATTTCTAATATAAAAAAAGAGATTTAGGGAATCAAAAAATGAAACTAGAGAAACTAAAAATTTTGGGAATGTATCAGGAAACCAACCACATCATTCGCACACAAGACCTATGAGAAACATAATTTATTATTATTATTTCAGAAATTGCTGAAATAAAATGTTGATAATATAGATTACACTTCTTTAGAAGAAGCATTGATTGATGATTACCCAGATAAGGTACGACATATTATTCAAAGAACCTCCTAAAATTCCTTAGAATTTTCTACAATAACTAAAACTAGAGGTGTCCATGGGGTAAAAACCTATAATAATCAATTATTAGAACATAAAAATGAATAACAAAGATCTATTTTTAGATATCTAGTTGTGACTAACGTACATGTGTTTTCTTCCACCACACCCCAAAAATTCATCCAATATTACTATTCCTATAAGTATTTCACTAATGGATTCCCTCATTTTCAAGGGAAAAAAATATATGATACCATGTTATAGAGTCAATTGTAGAACTAACCAAGTTGAATCCAAGGATTCAATGATTTTTGAAAAAATCAATTTGGAGTTTGGATCCAATAGCATCAAATGCCACCATTTAAGTAAGTATTCCAACATGAATCTCAAATTTCCTTTTCGACCCCCTCTATTATGATGGTAATGTTTTAAAATAACCTCATGTTACCAGAAATGAAATTAACATTAAAAAAACGTGAAGGATATGATGATATAGTAAATAGAATCTCAAATCCATCAATATATTTCTCTTAGTACTCATGGTTTAGAGATGAATGAATTATATGGAATTTCCAGCCATATCATGGATACTATAAATAATACAGTAAATTAAGGATTAATTATTATTCCTACTCATCCAATTCATAATAATAATGAAAATTTATCTATAATTTCATTAATGGGTGGAAAGGAGATAAAATACAGTGAAAGATAACCCCCTAGAAATTGTTGATGTATGTAATCCATAACATGTACCTGATGATACTACCTATAAAAAGAACCCAAGGTGGTATCTCTTAATGAATCCACTATGAATATGGACAATTGGAAATCGAAGAAATATGTTACACATCATCACAAAAACTATTTTCCCTATAAGGATGCAATTCCCAAATAAAACCAAAGAATAATCATTACAATATGAAATGTGGGAAGAGTTCAAAAATGTAAAAAACTGTATTCTTTTATTGGATGAAATACATAAAATTCCAACATCTTATAGATTTATTAAATATATTTTCACCAATTTATGAATAATACAAATATATAAAGAGGTATGATTTGTTAAGAATGTTTCTCTCTTATTACGCCCCAAATCCCTTTGAAATACCATGATCCATGTACTTTAACAATCACTTATAATATTGGTAAGACAAATATTATAATGAATTTTGTGTCTTGGGATCCTCATTTAATTTAATGTCTCATTCAATTTATTATTCATTGTAGACAATAAATTTAACCCCGCCCATGTGGTTGTGATACTCACCATTTAAGCCACTCTCAACTCATTTGGTGTTCTTAAAGATGTCTTTGTATGTGTAAATGGTTACCCATTACCTGAAAACTTGTACATTCTCAACCTTTAAAGAAGGAAAATGTAATAACCACCATCACATTATTTTTTTATTCCATTACTAATGACCTCTAAAACCATAATAAAACTCAATGAAACATCCTTTTCATATCTTCTTGGAGTGGGAAAAATTTCATTTTAATATCCTCAAATAATTACAAAACATGCATGAAGATAATTCTATTTTTACAGTATGTTAGTTTGTTTTAAATTATATTTATAGGGATGAATTATAAATTTTTTATTACTAAATTAGACAAGGAGAATCTATTGAAACATCCAACCTTCAATATAATTCTATTTTTTAAAATGAAATTAATTTGGAGAATGTTTTGAGTGTTAATTTTTTCTACGAATTCCATGAATGATATTTTGAAGAGTCTCTCTAATCGGATAATAATATTTATTCCATACTTATATATAATTATATCATAGGTAACACTAAAAAATATATGTATCTATAAAACCAAATGTTGGTAAAATTTGAAATACTTCTATCAAACATGAAATTTTTATTTTAAATATAATATAGGATATTTATAGTCATTAAATCAAAAAATTTATATCCTATCAAAGAATAATAACTAATTTAAATTCTAAAAAAATAATTCTAGGGACATAGAATAAAATTAAGTTATATTATAGGGATTAACCTATCTGACTTCACAAATTTATTTTTCTACGAGAATAAATCCCAACTAAAAAGGCATCCCTAAAAATGGATCATGCCAACCCTTTAGGATGTTGTAAAAAATTGGTAGGTAGAATTTTAGGAGATCTAATAAACTATCCCATATTGGAATCCCATTAGGTGTGCCCCATTCAAAATTTACCAAATAAAACTGATCAAATAATTTTGAAAATATGTTAAATGATTTATTCCCCACAAGGATTTATAATAGATGGATAATTATTATAGATTATCGGATACTGAACCATGTGACCCCAAAAGACCATGTTACTATACACTTTATAGATCCAATGATAGAAAGACTTATAAGGGATGGAATTATTGTTTCCCTAAGGTTTATATAGATAATTACAGGGTCCAATAACTCCCTAGGATCAACAAATAACCACATTCACATTTCCCTTTGGTATGTTTTCTTACGGAAGAATGATTGTTTTATTTGAAATGTCCCAGATAACTTTTAATTTTATATTCTATGTATTTTATCATATCTATTTGGGAAGGAAATGGAGGCTTTTTTGATAAAATCACTATATATAGGAATTTATTTCAATGTTTTCAAGAGAGACTATAAAATGTTTTACAAATATGTTGTTAGAAAAAAATAGTTTTATATTTTTGAGAGTTCCATTTTATGGTGGGAAAATGAATTGTTTTGGTCCATTTAATATTTGGCGAAGGAATTGAATTTTAAAAATCCAATGTTTATGTTATATCCACCACTCCATACCTATAACAGTCTGAGTTTTTATTAAATATTTTTCTTTATAATAATTTATGTTTTTCTATTTCTTGTGTTATGTGTAACACTGAGTTTAAAAAATGAGTATTATTACCTACGTGTTAAAAGTATTGAAATGAATTGGAATAATAAAACTTAAAAAATTAATAATAATGGGTATTTTATAATTAAACCATATAGAAAAAGTATATAATTTTTTTACTCGTTATATTCGTTGAAAATTATTTAAAAAATATAAATTATTTTTTTTGTGAAAACATAATAAATATAATATTTACACTTTTTGAAAATTTATTTATAAAAATCATACAATATTTTGGAATCAATATTTCAATATTATATTTGGGATATTTTATGTTTTTTTTTTAGATTTATTTTTCAATGAATAGTGAGAAATACTATTATTTATTGAAAGGAATATTTTAAACTAAGGAATTTATACGGTTAAATTTTAAATTAAAAAGGTTCTAAATGTATAAGTAAAAAAAATTATATTATCATTAATACAATTTTTTCAATTAAATATATTTCTTTTTAATTTTGGATTTATTTTTTGTATCTTTCGATAGTTTTCTATTTGAATAACAATTTTCATATATTATATACTGGTATAATTTTAAATTAAATTCTCCCACTTACCTGAATTTATTTTTGTAAAATTTACTTCATAGGGAGAATAAGAATAGTTAATATTATATAATAGTTTAAACATAATTATTATCGATAATGAATAATAAATACAGTAAAAATATATTACTGTGGTTAAGGTAAAAATGGGTATATTGGGGGTTCAAGTAAAAAAAGATCAGGGTTAAAAATGAAATGAAACCTGTATAATTCATTTTTTGAATAAATATTTACATTATAACCACTATTTTCTATAATGAACCATTTTGGTATTTTTTTCTTGACTAAAAAATGTTACATTTTATTATTTTCAAATATCTCATGTATGTTATCTCCCATCCTTATATAAGGCCAAACCATATATTCTACCACTAACAACACCAAAATGAGTTGGTTTAAAATATTCATTCCTAAAAAAATTATTTAATTACATAACCATATACTAGATCCACTACTTTTATTTTAAATCCATCCTATGAAGGATTTTTGTGCTAACCAAATGTGGTAGTCTAAAGAAGTGGTATCATTATTAAATAAGTGTATATACTTTATTTCTTCTTCAAAATCATCCAAATATTAGTAAAACATGATAAAATAAAAACCTATGTATCTTTAAAATTATTATATTTTATTATGTCAATATAATTTCTTATATCCATCTTCACTTCCCTCAAGTGGGAAATAACATCGTCAATTGTGTGTTTAAGGGACTACCGTCTCACAAACTAATGTAATTCATTTTCCATCCCCACTGATAAAATATTGATATAATGATAAAATTATAGTGTATATATGAAATTTATTAATTATATATACATTTTTAATTATTATATCACATCAATATGTTTTAACACTATATTCGTTGGAAAGAAATATCGTTCCTCGTGTGTGTGTGTGTGTAGGACTACCACCTCACGAACTAATGGGATGTTTTTATTATTTTTTGTTAACTTGGTCGGTAATATGGATTTATTAAATAAATATATATTATATTTTTAACATAATTATACTTATATGATAATGATATCACATAAACCATATTATATCCCATCCCGTGAGGGATAGAATCATGTTACTAGTGTGTAAGGTGGACTACCACCTCCTGAAGTGATGAGACTCGTTCTTTACTATCTTTTTACATGAATGTTAATAAGGATGAATATAAGAAATATATTTGATATATATGAAAAAAATATTCTCATGATGTAATATATATTTTTACTTTTTTTCATCCATTAAGAAAATGGTTAAAATTTCTATATGAATGTATGACATACCATCTCCAAGAATGATGTATTTCATTTTATATCTCTAAAATCAATGGTTTACTATAAAAAAATATGTGTTAAATATATATTATTTTCCTATCAAAGTTAAACATATAAATATTATGAAAAAATGAATATTGTAAATACTGAAACATCTGATTAATAAATATTAAATCTTATATGACTAATAGTTATTACATAACCTAACAAACCACTCTTGAATCATTTTGGTCAAGTGCCTTTTCAAATGTGGACACCTATAAATAAGTCCCATAAGTGAGATACATTATCTCCAACTATGTTATTCGTAAATATCACTATTATTAGAAAAATCACAAATAATACCATCCATCATAGCCTAGATTAGGGAAACATATGAAACGTTGAACTCAGATGGTCAATAAGGGTAAAAAATGGAGCTGTAAACATATCGTGAGAATAATTGTTTTAGAACATTGGAATAACATTCACAAACAATAAAATTCATGTCATATATCATAAAATTGTGTCCTTTAATATATTATTATAGTTTATAAGGAATCACTCATAAATGAATATGAGAACATAATATAGGCATAAAGAATAGATTTGTGGATTAAACATAAGTAGATAAAATAATTTCCTTAGTAGTTCATGTATCATTTTGAATAAAATGATAATAGAATGGGTTCACTCCAAAAACCATCATAGTAGTCATGGTACAGTATCAAGATTATTGTAGTGGATAAATTACCCTACTGAATTGGGTTCACCTCATTCCATTCTATTTTCTCATATGAGATATCAATATTTACCCAATGCATTAGAGGGATATATAGGTCCCACCTTTAATGTTTTATAACATAACCACCATCCACGAATATAACATAAAAACCAAAAAATTATTAAAACCATACATATGTGTTCCAAAATATCATAAAACATTAGTCATATAATAAATCATTAAAAGAAATTGGCTTCATAACACATTTATTATATCAAAAGCCTTAAAAATAAACGGTATTAATAATTCATTCATCATACCAGAACCCATGAAAAAAATGGATTCATAACACATTTATCATATTATAACCCATAAAAAGAAATGGACTTCACAAATCGTTCACTATATAACAACCCATGAAAAGAAATGGGTTTCATAAAACATTTTATCATAACATAACATGTATACATGTAATGAGTTTCATAAACATCTCATCATCATAGATATAAACCATACAGATATATAGTCTGAATGATATCCTTTGTTTATATCAACAATAAATAATAAGTAACATGAATGTATTTTATATTAGATGGGAAATGAATTTGATACATCCCATTGATCATTTTTGACTAAAATATCCTTTCTACATATAATAATATATTTAAAACATAATCAAATTTCAAAATCATTTTCTTTGAAAATAAAATTGGAATCTTAAAATTTAAAATTATGAATAATTTGAACTTTTATTAAGAAAATTATACTTTTCATTTTAGAAAATAATTTTTTCACACATAAAAAATAATCAAAATCATTTTCATTGAAACTATGCTTGGAAACCTAAAAAAAATCTTTAAGAATCCAATAAAAAATTTCTTGTGGAAAATAATATTTTATCAATCAAAAACAATTTTTCAAACACTAAACATTTTTAAAATAATTTTCATTGCAAATAACTGTGTAATATTACAAGTTTTTATTTAAAATAAATATTTTTTATGGTCCCCAAATATGTTGTTCGTGTCATACACATTATGAAAATGAGACCTTTCGAATTTTTGGTAAATTCAAAATGGTCATTGATCAAAAAATAACAAGAATATTACACTATAAAATATTTATAAAAAACTAAAACATGGTTATAAATTTATTTACCAAATAATTTTAAGAATTTTATTTTATTCAAAACATATTAGGAAACCATTTCTTTTGACGAAAAAATGGGTTTTCCCTAAAGGGATAAATAAAAATATTTTTTCTTAAAAACGTTTATTTGAACTCTTGAGTAAATAAATAGTGGTAAAAGAAGGAAAATATTTATTATAATAATATTACTATAGTAAATTAAACTATATGAGTATCTTAATATACAGATCATATGATTTCATCATTGGAAGTATAAACCTAAATAATCTATATAAACAAGTTGATTACACCTTCAAAACAATACCACTATTGTAACCTTGAATCGTAAGCAAAAAAAAGAATAAAATTATATTATACATAATATATTAGAAGAATTAATAAATTAAATATGTTACATGTCAAATGGTAACTATATACACCTCAAAAAATAAGATAGGTTCATAACATAAGTATGTCTTAAAAATAAGAAACCGTGATAAAAATCACTTATCACTTTGGTATATTTTGAATCGTTAACCAAATGAATTTGAGAACCTAAGATAGATATGTTAATACCTAATTTTCATGAAAAAACCCAAAAAATACATTCATTTTCAGTATATACACCACAAAAAAAGGAATAATTGGATCATATGACATGTTACACATAGATATTAAAAGTGTGATGGAAATCCCATGCATTTAGTGTTATGTTATTTAAAAATCATTAAAAACACAAGAATAATTAATATAAATTTATTATAAATATATTAGTGAAACATAAAAAAATATATCATACCCTATATTATTTATTTGTGGCCCTTTATTAACTATTTATTATCAATTCCTTATTAAAATAATTTTTTAATAATAACCTCTTTGTTTCTTCCCATATGTTTTTATTTTTTATTAGTGGTTATATTAATTTTATAATAGTTACATAATATAAAAAATATTAAAATTTATAATAATATAATATATGATAATTATATATACATACATAGTAATCCATAAATGTTAGAGATAGAAAATGAAATATACCATTAATGGAGACAGTATGTCGTACATACACATGAATGTTGCCTACATTTTATTTAAATATTGAAAGAAATAAATGTAAATAATATGTTACCATTAAATATTTATTATTATTTGATATTCATATATATATATCACATATTTTTAAATAAATGTATCATTGTTACTTTTTCTTAAAAGTGTACGTGAAGAAAAAATCACATATCTTAGCAAGGATATAGTCTGACAAACACTAAAGAGATGATTTTGTATTTCCATAGAATATAAAGTAAAGAGGTATATTTTATATCATAATTATAAAAGTATAAATATTTTACCAATATAATATATATTTATTTAATAACTATTTATTAACATTCGAGTAAAATTGAAATGAAAAACGCATCACATCTGTTCGCAAGATTGTAGTCCTCCATACACACGAGTGACATTATTATTTTCCAATAGGTTTAGAGGAAAATTTTTAGATGTGGTATAAATTTTATATCAGTTTAATAATATCCAAAATAACATATATAAACATTAAATACATCATTATATTCCTCTTTGAGAGGAGGGTATGGAAAACAAATAACATTGGTTCGTGAGGTGGGAGTCTGGTGAACAGTTGAATGATGATTTTATAACCGATTTTATGAAAGAAGAGAAGAATTTAAGTTATTCAATTAATATAATAAAATCTCATTGATTGTAATTTTTTTATTATATCACATTTGTAAAATATTAAATGTGGAGGAAGAAGAAATAAAACAAAAAATCAGGTTTATGTGATTTAGCTCTTCTTCAATGTTCCTCCTTCTGTTTTCACCTAAAACCTTATTATGAGGTATTAAAAACCAAAATAATTCATCTAATATTATCAGAGTTAAATAATTAATTTTATATTTTAGTTATTTGATGAAATATTATGTTTTAGATATGTGAATAATAGTAGAGAGGGGGTGGCCTTTTATAAGTGTGGTAAGTGGCACACTTGATTTTTTTGAAATTAAAATGTGTACACACATTATTTCATAATAAAAATGGATCTAAAAGGATCCATTAATGAAATTAGAGTTTATAAGGTACTATTTCATTAATATTGGGTTTGGACCAATTTCGGTTATTTTTAACCCTTACCATTTTATTTTAACACACATGTAAACCTATTTATAATTTCACCATGGTAAATAATTTTTACGGTTTTACTATTCAGTATGGTAAAAAATAAATTTCAAATTTTAATATAATTTAAATTATTATAATTAAAATTATTTAGTACTTTCATAAAAAATCAGTTAATATAATTAAGGAAATATATTTTTAAATTAATTTCATAGATGCGATGAAAAAGTAGTTTCTTAAGGATAAAAGGTTCGAATGTATGAATCAATTATATATCCAAATTAAATTTTATAATGTTAAAAATGACCTAAATTGAACTAATATGTATATAATTGATCTAATTTTACTTTTAATTCTATTATACAATAATTTTGATGTTTTTAAATGATATAAAATAAATGAAAATTATTAATAAAAAAAAGTCTTTTTCACTCTTCATGAGCGGAATTTATCCTTTCATAAAATTTCGGAAAATCAACTGGAATATAATTTTGACGTGACTATTTTATAAATGAGTTTTATTTTATAAAATAAATTTTTTAAATGTCTCAATAACTAATTTTGAAAATAAACACGGAAAAGGAAACAAAATGGTTTTCAGAAAATTATAGTTTTATGTGTATAATTGGGATTATTCTTATCTCATGTATAGAAAAAAATTTAATGTTTGTTACAAAATAGATTGAATATATTACATTATTCATTTAGATATATTTATTTAAAAAAATTGGTTTATTGATTTATTTAGGTAAACAATTTTTGTGCTAAAAAATAGTTTTTTAGATAAATATTCATTTGTTTTTGAATGGTTTTTTTCAATTCAAAATAATTTCTCAATAAATAATTCATTATATATACACACACATAAATGATATATTTTCATTATTTAGTTAGTAAAATTCCTTCCATCCATTACAATTCCTAGTTCATAACTATAATATTAAATAATAATATTTTAATAGCATGTATGATTTGATTAAAGACATTGTTTCTTGTAACGAAAAAAATAAACATTATTAATTGCATTTAAAAAATATATTTCTCTATATTCATGGGTGTTATATTCTTTCCCCCCAAAAAGTAATTTTATGCTTACAATTTGAACATATTCATTGTAAAAAAGGGTTAAAAATTTGAAAATCCCTTTGTGGGAAACCCACAACTTAAAAAGGCGTTATAGAACACCCTCTTGAAAAGAGAGAAAGGGATGTGAGAAGGTAATTTATTAACAAAATTAATATACTTTTAAATTGGAGAACATAGGTGTAATATGAATATTTAGATATTGAATAAAAGTTTAATTTACAAATAATGGAGGGCAGTGAAGGAGATTATTGATCATAAGAAAGTCAATTTCCATGAGAAAATCAACATCCACAAAACCATAAGCCAAAGAGGTATATAAACAGTCATTGATATCATAAAAAATTATTATAAGTATAATAAAGTTTGTTGTAAGATCCTTTTCATGATGTTGGTGAATTTTCTTGAGAATACATAATTTCTTTATTCCATTCCATTTATTAATCACAATCTCATCCTTTGGTTGTGCTTAAATAAATTTCTACAACATCTCTTGAATTAAGAAATAAAGATAAAAATTTTTATAACAGAATCCCATGTGGATAATAAAATTAATAATCTAAATATTAGTAATTTATTAATTATCCAGCTATTAATAGGTAATAAATAATATCACAGGTTATCAAAAAATAACCAAATTTAAACATAGTCTGTTTCAGGAACATTTAAACTTATGTCACCTCTATGTATATTGAAAATTAAAATCCAATAATATAGAATTAATTTCACCAAATCTACCAAAATAATGTCAAAATCATTCCCCAAAATATAAATAAGTATATATTAATGGTCATAGTCCAAATATACAATTACTGTGATAATATATTCTCCTAAATCCCGTTAAAAAACATAATTACCATAAAAACTAAATTAATAAAATATATTATTCTTCTTTCCATAAATAAAGCCAAAGATTATTTAATATCTTCCATAAATCCAAAAATTATTTTGAACTCCATCCTTGAAATCATATAATATTATTGAATAAATCATTAATTAGTTCTGGGGTTATCATCACTATACAATTTAATTTATCCATATAAAGAATCTATTTGTACAAACTGAAAACTATTTTCTTCATAAGAGGAATATATTAATGATAATCATTCATTAATCTATTGTTTTCCCTAAAATATTACCTTATAATTAAATCACATTCCATGGTCATTAGTACCATTCAAAATATTATTTAAAATATATAATACATTACTTCCTCAAAAAAATCCTTATATTTTTCATGAATCAAATGATGTAATTCATGAATTCAAATACACAAGCACTTTAATCATTACACTTCATTCTTAACCCATTATCTTGGATTCATCATCTTAATCGTGAATACGTATTTCCTTTCATATGTCATTCATGGTATTTTCATCAATAGTAGTATGAAAATTTATCATACTACCTTACTCTCTCTCCCTTATTGAGATTTTTCCCCTAAGACATTATTTTTTATAATATCCATACCTTTCACATTTATAACATTTTAACACTGATTATTCCATAGTGAAACCATTATTATTATCCATTACGTTAATTATGTTTTTCAATTTTCATTGGAAATCAACTAATATGTCCCCTTCAACTCCACATATAAAACACATTCTCATTCTATTGTGGAATTCCATAAATTTATTCATCACACATAACTGACCAATAAGAGACTAAATCATACATCCCCTATAGTCACCACTACCTGTAATCTTAGAAAACTCCTTCCTTCACATCATTTATGTGTCCGAGAGTTGATTAAAGTGTAAGATGTTAATACCATATCATGATAAATTTTTTGGAATAATCAAAATATAAATTTATCTAGTAATCAACCCAATTGGCTTCCAGTCAACACATTTTCTATCACATTCAATAGTATCCCAGTTTCTTAATATTCCCTCCATTGACAAAAATTAAAAGGAATTGTGAAAGTATGAAATATCATATTAGGGAACTATGAAAATATGATAAATAACTAATAATATGTCTAAAGAATGAAAAATTATTCTTAATATATAACCACTTATATTTAGAATAGGTCATTCAATGTAAAAATTATTTTAATAAATCCAGGACATTTTATAACGAGTTTATGAATTTCCCAATAATATAAACCAAGAGTATCAATCTAGGTGTGTCATATAGAATGTTTTCATACAGTAGGTGAAGATAGATTCCAAATTAATTCATCCTTTTAGACTTATTACATCTAGGGAGCTCATTTCCTAACTGAGATCCACTTTTAGTCTTGAAAAATGGATTTAATTTCGTGGAAAACAATCTCTCCATCCTTTACTAATATTCTAGGGAAATTCCCTCTACTTTGACTCATCAATAGTATTATCCTTACATATATCTTTCGGGATCTAACTAATGTTTTTTAATCCTTATTGATAGTGGTTTAATAAACCATTTTTTTATTTAAACTATAAAGACATGTACCTCTCATAAATAAATATTACATCTTAATATATGAATATTCATTTCATAGTATAACAATCCATTACATAAAAATGTGTTTGGTTCCATTGGAAATGATGATATGTAAAAAGTTTCTTGAAAAGTGATCTGTATTATGTCCCAAAATTTTATTCAAAACGCTAAAACTTTCTACACAAATCACTCATAATACAATTCATTATAATATAACGAGATAAAAAAGAATAAATCCTATGATTAAATGCTCATTAAGGATAACTGATGGATATTCCAATATATCATTACCATAATTGTATGATAACGTGAGAATAATATTTGGAAATATTATCCGGAACAACATAGATCATAAATTTAATTCATGTAATAAATCTTGGCATTTTTTATGTAATGAATCATAATGACATATTAGAAAATAACATTGGGATAATCCATAGATTTGTAAAATACTCATAGAAAAGGAAAATAATTTCATTAATAGTGCAAGGATCATTGCAATGTAAATCATAGTAGAATCGGATCACTCCCCAAATTATTGTAGTAGTAAATGATCAATCAAAATACTATAATATTGGATATATTGCCTAACTATATTAGGATCACACTCAATTATATTATTGTTTATCTTAAGAGATATCAATCTATAACTAATGAAATGGAGGGAGATATAGGTTAACAATATCTTTGGTTAAGACAAAACCAATATCCTTCGTTATAATTCCACCATTATAACACAATAAAAAAATAAATAATTGTTCTACAAGATCATAAAATATTCAATATATAGGAACCCATGAAATCAAATGGGATTTATGACACATTTATCATATCAGAACACATGAAAAGAGATGGTATTCCTAATTCATTTATCCTACCAAAACACATGAAATGAAATGGGATTTATAACATAATTATCATATCTTAACCCACGAAAAGAAATGGAATTTTTAAATAATTAATCATATATGAACCCATGTAGTGAAATGGATTTCATAAAACATTTCATCATAGAAATACCAATGGAATAGAAATATTTTTCATAAATATATCATCATCATAAATTTAAACCATATATAGAAATAATATAAATGGTATCCTTGGATAATATCCTTATTAAATAATTTGTAACATCCATGGATTTTATGATAGAATGAATTTTTTTCGAGGATCATTGAGATCATTTTTTAGAAAAATATCATTTCCGAATTAAAAATAACCTTTTTAAATGTACGAAAAATTAAAAAATCGTATTCTTCAAAAATTACCATGGAATATTATATATTAATATTTAATAATAATTTAAAAAAATCAGGATAAAAATAAACTTTTTAATTTTAATATAAATATTTAGAAATGATTTTATAAATTATTTTACTTGGAAAAAGCATTGGAAACATCTAATGGAAGTTGCAGATCAATGAGTGTCCATGATAGTAGAAGAAATTGTTCATGTTGTAAATTATTAAAAAAAATATTCTTTTCATATTTTTAGTAAATCCTTAATGGGAATTATTTAAAAATTTACATAAATATTCCATTAATTTTTTTAATAAAATTTTTAATAAAAATTATATAAAATGTAAAACAACTTTACTTTTTTTAGAAAACATGGTCATGGAAGAAATGTTTTTTCAACTGTAGAGACAAGTAAACCAGATTTTTCATAAAATCATTATTAGGAAATATTCATTAAGGAAAAGGAGAAAATTGATGTGAAATCCTATATTATGATAATATAAACATAAAGTAATAAAATAAATGAGTTTCATGAGATATTGATTTTATGATTTCATCATTGGATGCATAAACATAAACAATCTAGATAAATGATGAGAAGTATCATAATACTCATAACACATTGGTAACATTGAATCATTAGAACCATGAGAGAATAAAATTTAATGAAACAGAAATTTTATGAGAATAAATAAATTCAAGAAATTAATTGTCCAAGGGGCAGTATATAGACCTCATAAAATAAGATATTATCAAAAAAAATATCTCAAATAAAAAGAAATTGATAGAAAAACCTCCTTACTGATTTAGAATATTTTGAATCATCAAACCCATGAAATATAGGGAATTTAATGGATATTTAGATCACTATTATATTCATTATATTCATAAAAAAATTTCTTAATTAGAACTATATATACAATAAAAAATAAATAATTGTTTTATATGGAATATAACTAGAAAATACAAAAAAGTGAGATAAAAATTCTTAACCTTATGTCTAGACATATTTGTGCGTGTTAAAACCTACTAAATATCATATTTATGTTTATTATACATATATGAAAGAAACAAAATAATATATATAATACCGTGTATTAATTACTCATTACATTTTATTACCCATTTATTAACAATTATTTTCTAAAATCAAATTTTAGATAATGACCGCTGGGTTTTTTCAAGTATATTTTGATTTTTTATTTCAGAACTCTCACTATAAATTTTTTAATGCATCTCCATAATTTTAAACACGACACCAATATGATGTATATTCACTATATATGTATTTCTTATAATCCATATATTTTTATATTTATAATTGTGTACACTATTCATAGAGATGGTAGGTCGTACATACGTATAAATTCCATTTCCATTTTCATGATTGATTTAAATAAAGAAAGGTAATTAATATATTAACATTAAAAAATAATTTTTATTTAATTTATATATCATATACTTTTATTTTAACTTATCCTTGATACCTTCCGTATAATTTTTTCATGAAGAATAAATCATAACACTTTGTGTGGCGGTATTATGTCGTCCACACGAGTGATTTTCTCATATTTCCATAGAATGATTTATAAGAAGGTATATGTGTTACCGTAATTATATAATTATAAATATTTTAACAATATAATATATATTTATTTAATATATCCTTATTACTATACAGGTAAAATATAAATGAAAAACCATTACATCATTTCCCGAGATACAGGTCTGTCACACATAAGAGTGATATTATTGTTTTAAAATTTGTTGAGCGGTAAGAATATAGATTTGGTATTATAATTATATTATTTTTATAAAATCATAAATTTTATATATAAAAATTAAATCCCAAATTATATCAAAATATTAGAGGAGGTTAGGAAAATGAATTATATTGGTACACAATGCGATGGTCTGCCGAACACAAGAATGACGACTTCATATCACAATAGATAGAAGAGGATATTGATAAAGGATATTATATTAAGATAATAACATAGAATCTAATGTGATGTTTATTATATATTATTTTATCATATTTTGCAAATATTAATGGAGTTTTATGGATAAATAAAACAAAAACACATGTTTATGAATTCTACCATTTCTTTAGAGAGCCTCTTTAGGTTTAACCTTACAACCATCATATGAGGTATTCATAATCAAAATTAAAAATATTAGTCTATTAGAGGAAAATAAACAATGTATTTGGGTACGTATTGGTAAAAGTTAATGGTTTTGGAGGTGTGAAGAGGACATTATAGTGGGTGGCCTTTTATAAGTGAGGTGAGTGACACACATTTAATTCTTTCATTGAAAAATTTGTTCCCATGTTTTAAACATGAAACAATTCCATAAAATTTACCATTATGGAAAATAATATTTTATACAGTAAAACTATGTAATTAAAATATATTTTAGACTTGATTTGGGTCATTTTTTACCATTATATTTTTAGTTTATACCCCGGTAAACCCATTTTTATCTTAACCATGAAAAATAGTTTTTACAATTTTTACATTAAATTATGGTAAAACATTAAGTTGAACATATTAGTTAATATAAATTATTTTGATTCCTAATATATAATCCATTTTTACAAAATTGATACACATAAATTTAAAATTTAAATTTTAAAGTAGTCCGAGAGACGAGACAAAAAATAGTTTTCCAAAGAGAAAATTTTCAAAAATTTGAATAATTTTTATATCAATATTAAATTTTAATTTTTTAAAAAATCACTTAATAATATTAAAATATATATATATATTAAATTATTTAATATTTAAAACCACGTTAAAATAATTTTTATGTTTTAATGGATTTTAAAAAATTACAATTCAAAATAAAAACCATAATTTTTAAATATTTTCTGAGAAATTTATCTTTTAAGAATATTCATAAATAATATTTATAAGACAATGATGATATTATGATTTAAGAAATTAATTTTTTTCCAAATAATGTTTCCAACAGCATCAAGAATGAATTTTAGAAATAATTTTGTAAAACTAAACAAAAATGATTTTTGAAAATTACATTTTGAAGAGTAAAACTAGTTTTATTGTTATTTATTGTCTAAAAACACAAAATATTAACATTAAAATTTTAGTTTAATAATATATATGTATATATTTATAAATATTATTTACTAAATGTTATTTTTCAAATTTATTTAGGTAAAATGATTTTGTGCGCATAAAATTAGTTTCTTATAAAAAGAGTTTCGTCGTTTTCAATTGGTTTTTATTTTTTATCATGAATATATTGTTCAAAAAAGAAATTATTTTATATAGATGTGTAAAAATTACCTATTTTTTAATTTATTTAATAAAATATGTAATATCTCAGACTCATATTCCACCATATGGTGCCCCGTGCACAGTTGGCTATATAGCCTAAACCACATCTCCTAAAACTCCAGAGGCTGTCGACTTAGAGTGAGGGCCTAAGTGAGTTAGTGGGGATACTTTGCCCTCATTAGTAGAGTATCACATCGGAATTCAAAAATATAATAAATAGAGTTAGATAAATAAACATTAGACAATGGAAAGAAAGACAATACATAAATATATAATAACAACAAGATGTGTCTCACAATCCAAAATGGTGCTTATGGTACAAGTATATTGAATGTATCCAGAATAGTACATGACAATACATGACAATACAAGTATCCCATAACAAAAATAGGGAAAAATGGTATCCTAGCATCGCTAGCCTTTGCTTGGTCCTATGCTCCCCTGTTCCAAAGCTACTGTCCATAACCTGTACATGGGCGCCTGCCCCATTCATCACCTGAAACCATATAATCTTTTTGGGTCCCTAAGGAGGCCCAATTAGGGTGTCATATAAAAATAAAATTAGGCACCCACCCAGTTATATAGTTCAAACAACTTATAGCAAGTGTTAACATCTAGCAACGTAAGTGCGCAGGCCCTTGACAAAAGTCTACTGAAATAATTAAAGCCAACCAGCCATCAAGGCTACCTATAAAAGAGAGCCAGATCCTAAAAAAGGAACCTATAATAAGTAAACAAGAATTTCACACAACCACAATATACATGCATATATAATATGAAACACACAACCACACTGTATAAAGATGTCAAGTATCCCATGGCCATGTTTTATAGTGAATCCAAACATCCCATGACATTTCCGTATAGTGATGTGAAGACCGATAGTGGAAGATCCAATGTTTAATTTACAAAGGCATCCTTACAGTATATTTATACCATGGGGAGCCGGATCCATGGAGCTTGTCCAAGGAATCCAATCGAGTCCCACAAGAATCCACGGTGGAAACATGGTTAGGCATTAGTTGGGGTCCTAGGAGCATGACAAAAGCATGTCCTATACGAGCATAAGGAAGCCTGATCTATGGGGTAGCAAGGCCCGAGGCATCCCATGGAATCTAGACCCAAGGGGCAGAGTCATTCCATGGATTCCACTACCGCGTTCCATATCAATTAATTGAAACATTCAATTTAAACATTCAACATGTGAGTATGCCCACTCACATAAACCTTCAGAAGCCATGAGTATACCCACTAATGAAAACCATTTATCAAAACAATAACATGGGTCTACCCTCCCATATAAACTACTAAAAGTGACATTAGTAATTTACATATAGATATAAACACCCATATTATCCATTTTACATGCTAAATTATCAAAATAGTTAAGGTATCATAGGATATTGATTGATAAAGGAGGAATGACATATCATAAATAGTCTAATGAATATATCAAATCATTAACATGATTCCTCTAATGAGTAAAGCACAAGAACACACCCCTTGGGTGGTTTAATCAAGCATAGATATTTTATTTCCTTAAGGCGTCCCCCTCTGGTGACCTAGAAATGAAAAACGGGCGCCAACACTACTAAACATAACCTATGTCCAACCTCAATAGGACAAAATAAAACTACAAAAAGTAACAATCTAAAAAAACAAGGCCTCTCAAAAAAGATAATAGAATGTATAAACCACATAACTCTCCTCGGTAGTAGATACCTTATCCTGGATCAAGTCTTGATTTGTCCTGGTATAGAAGTAGTGTAATGAATGGACGAATAATATAAAATTAGGGCTTCTGAGCCTAAATCCAAATATGATAGTCATTTATATGAAGAATCATGAATAACTAACACAGAATTGAGGACATTACATTATTGATCAGATGAGACGATCAGTGATCGATACACCGGTTAGATAATGACTCGGGCTCGAACCCCAGCATAAGTGCCAAAGGAGTGGGCCAGATAGGGTTCCATGCAAATGAGAAGAAAAATACACATGGGTTTAAAAATAAAAAAGAGTTTTAATTTAAGAAAATAGAAAAAATCTACAGATAAAGGTTGTATTGTTTACCCGCACGATTTCCGAAACCATGCACAAGCCGTACACCAGGTCAATTTTAGCCCAAAACATGGTTCTAGCCTCCGAACAAGCCCCAAACACCTCCAAAACACCCATGAAAAATTAAATCATTAAAAAATGACTATTAAAAGGTAATTAAACCAAAAAGAAAACTAATAATAACTCATAAAAAACTTGGGTTCATCAAATCTTCCCCCTTATAGCGATTCATACCAGAATTGATCTCTGAAGGGTAGTCATGTTTCTTCTATGAAAAACTCCAGCCACTGAGAATGTACATCGGCCTCCCTCTGGGAAGTATCATCCTATAAATTTTCGTGATGACATAACACCTAAACTAGAGGAACTAACTAGAAGCAAAGAACCTTCTTGCTTCTGTCAACAATACGAAACAGATACTCTTCAAAGGATGAATCAACCTGCAACTCAACCTAGTAAGGCTGAAAACATGAGAAAACTATGAGTGATAGTGGTGAAGTTGAGATAAATTGAACAAGATGTGCATGGATTGGTACCTCTGAGTTAGCTGCAATAGATAGCCAACCAACATGACTCTCTCTAGAATATCAAATGAACTGACATATCTTGGTGAATGTTTACCCTATCTGCTGATCCACATGTGACCCAGCCTCAGAGAAAAATGTAAGAAAACCCAATCCCCAATCTTAAACACCAGAGTTTGACTGCAGCGATCAGAGTATGATTTTTGATGAGAAGGTGTTGTATCCATCTACTTCTGAATCAATTGGATATGCTCAGAATCTCCTTCATGAGACACGATTCAAAAAATGCTGCCTCTCCCACCTCAAACCAGCACATGGGAGAACGACATGACCTACCATATAAATCCTCATAATTTTCCATTTTTATTTCCATGTAATAACAGTTATTGTAGGATAACCCTATCAGGGGAATGAACCTCTCCCTAGAGCCCCCAAAATCAAGTACGCTTGCTAATAACATGTCCTCTAACACCAGTATCGTACGCTCTCACTGTCCAACAATCTGAGGGTGGTATGATCTGATAAAAAGAACCTCTGTACCCAATTCAATCAAAAAAATCTACAATAAATGGGACATAATTTGGGTGTTCGTATCTGAAATAATAGTTTATGGGACCCCTTGATGTTTTACCACCTATCGGATGTCCAAAATTCTAAGATCATCAATGTTGAAGGTCTTGATTATTAGAAATAAATGTGCGAACTTTATAAGAATTTCAATAAAACACACAGAACATTGTTACTTTGAGGTGAACTCAGAAAACCCATCACAAAATCCATCTCGACGTCATCCTATTTTCACTCTATGATAGGTAACTACTATAAAATCCACGTGGGTTGCAGATTTTCTACCTTCTCCTGCTGAAAGGTGGAACACATCACAATAAAACCAACTACATTTCTCATCATTTATATCCACTAGTACTGTCTTGTCATGTCATGGTACATCTTGGTGACCCTGAGATATACTTCCCAATCCGAAGCATGAAACTCCCACACAGTAACACCCCGACCCCAGATACCCAGAGTCGGTGCATTATTGCATAACATTGGCATGGTCACAAAACATCAAGTCTCGAAAGACCTAGATTAGTAGCCTTGGAAACACTAGATACATTCGTAAATGTCATATTACATCATAAAGTGAAATACTACAATAAAAAAGTCTCCATAGTCCACACTAATATCCTCTTCTGACTATCCATGCAGTTCATTCATAAAATACTTCTTCACATCCTGGAAAATATTAAAACATTGAAAGGGGTGAGCTCAGATGCTCAGTAAGGATAACAATATAGCAGAATCTTTTATAAGTAAACATAATCATTGAAGGCAATGTATAACTAAAACAAAAGCCTTTTAAACTTGAACATAAACATAATATGGCCAAATAAAAATGATATAATGCCATTTACTTCTTCACATGGATATTCTACTGGTCGAACAGTCACATGAAATATCAATAACCACTTTCATAATGATAGAATGCATAATTCTAGACTATCATAACCACGTAGCCAAGGCCTCGTGCAAGGACTACAAATAAGATTTTGTCAAGGCCTCGTGCCAAGACACTAGGTTATCTCATGAGACCTGCCGATGCACCGAGGAGCTATAGCGGGCTCCACCCGTCACTTATTAAGTCCAATGCATTCCTCATATGAACAGGTTTAAACATATCATATACCATAACATAATTGTATCACATAAAACATGAATAATGGAAAAATAAGATTTCCACACTTCAATCACAAGATATCAATACAACACATTTATATAATAAAAACTTTATCAAAACCATTTTCAATACCAAAATAAAATAAAGGTAAAACATGGTATTTATTTTTCTTTTAAAAAATGTTATGGCTTATAGAGGAAGCCGAAACTCAAATAATAGTCACGACGGCAGAGAAGTCATTGTCGCCGCATACGTACGACAATAAAAACATTACTTTTTGTCATTTAGTAAAAATCTTTGTATAAAAAGATTCCTTTTGAATAAATTTAAAAGTCAAAGTGGTTTATACACCGTATAAATGAAAGTTGTGTATAAAACAAAATATGCCTCAATGAAAGGAGATTGAGATGAAGTCCTTACAAAGATCATTTTTAAATAAAATAGATCTATTATGTGTATTCACTATAAGTACACATAATGAAATTCAAAATACAAGATAGAACATAATTATATCATGGCATAATTTAAATGTAGGAGATTAACCCAAATAATGGAAATTGGGTTAAGAAGTTCACTTACCTCATGTCCGACTTGACTCGACCGCTCTTTAACCTCCTGAATAATAAACTAAATTTAATTTCTACTTTCTTAAGAACCCTTTTCAAGTTCATTTTTCCTTTTATATCACTTATTACCGTGTTATGAACATTATGTAATTATTTATGTTAATAATGGTCGTTTTGTCGATCTTGGGTACTTGAGTCAAAAATAAACTTCTTATAATTACAAGTTGTTCATGTGGTGAAATATTCTTTATATCCAGAATTATATTCATGATTTAGATATCATATATATCATATATATTCATCACATACATCCATTTATAATATTACATAACATTTCGAGGTCAGAAATGAAGTTCACCGTTCATGGAGACGGCAAGCCGTACGTACGCATGAATGCTACTTTCATTTCTATTTCGTATTTTATGGAATAAAATTATAATAATATAAAGGTATAATACAATTAAAGTATAATATAATGTATAATAACATTTACTCCATCCTTTATACAACCCACATATGGCATTAACGATTCAAATAACTTTGAGGGGGCGGTAGTCCGCACTTCCTAAAATGAAATTATCGCGTTTACCCATAATGGAAATCAAAAAGGTATTCCATAAATGAAAAATACAGAATCATAAGGGTAAAGAAAACATAATATATATCATATATAAAATTACTGTCATCATAATGGCCACCATGATAGGTGTTAAAAGAATATTGAACAATAATCGTTTCGTGAGGCAGAAATTCGACAACCACATAAATGACATGTTCTTTAACCATTAAAAGAAGATGTGTGTAAGTGTAAATAAAATCCTTCTCATAAAAAAAACATATTATATTTAATATAATGGTTTTGTTACAAAATAAAGGAATAAAAAGAGTTTAGAGGGTTGTAGAAGCAAAATAAAACAAAAGAACATAAAAGAAGATATTACCTTAAAATCGGGTAACTCTTTTTGATTTGAGCGAAAGGCCTATTTGGGAAGAGTTCTGCCCAAAGTGAGGATTCTAGGAGTAAGAGAGGGATGTTGGGAGAGTATTTGGGCAGAGGTTGTCCGAGCTAAAAGGCTTTTAAGGTGTGAATAAGGTGGTAGTGGTGTGGTCCTTTTATAAGAGGAGAGGAGGGGTACTCTTGGTAAGTCATGATATATTACTTTATTATATAAGGTGTTTCGGATTTTAAAGGACCCAAACTTAAATATTTCTAGGATAAGGTGATAAGGGTTCTAAATATACTCATACAATAGGTTTTTGGCAAGTTTATGTCTTAGATTTTACATTATCATTTTATTTTATTTAAATCGTTAATTAATGAGGTAATCGATGCATCATCATGGTGTCATAAATAATTTAATTTATATAATGTCAAAAAATTATAAAAAAAAAATCATGATTTAGGAAATCTTTTTATCTTTCTAATTAATATTTATAGTCAAACATATGACTTGTATAACCCCATTTAAATATTGTTTTAGTAAAATAACTCAGTTGTGTGACATTTTTATTTTAACATTAAATAAAAAGTTTTTAATGTCATTTTCCTACCAAATTGGCTCCATGGGGTCCCCAAGTTGACCCATGGATTATTTTGGTCGTCCATGACTCATCTAATAGGGGTTGGACAAGTGTAAAAGTATTTTCATATTTTTATAATATCATTTTTACCTTAAATTTCACTAATTACCTTTAATCGCGATTAAATAAACTTTAAAGTTACTATTCACCAAAAATTATTTTAATCCCATTGAGCCACATTTTACTTCCTAATGAAAACCATTTATGTACGATTTTTTAACATAAAATCACAGTGGTGTTAATGTGTCATTTAAACGAAAAATTTCTTTTTTAACTACCACTTAGTGGTTTCACTATTCATCAAAAATTGAAGTTTTTCAGAACAATCCCAAAATTTCACCCTAAGCTATAATTGATATTCCGAATTGAAAAATGATTTCTATTTTACAAAATTCCAAACATATAAGTTTCATTAATTAATTTTATATCTAATTCCCACAGTCACAACAAAAAGCGTGTTTTAAGAAACAATATATATCAAAAGATTGACAATTGTTTTTGTCCTATTTCAAAGTGAAATTAATTATAATGAACACCATTGGATAAAATGGTAAAAATATATTCTAATTATACTTCAAAAACAATCGATAGTATAATTTATCACTATAAATTATTTTCATTAAAAAATTTGTTTTAAGTATTTTTCACTATTCATAAAAAATGGAAGTTCTCAGAAAATTACAAAAAATTCAACTTAGGATAATTTCGATATTTCGAATAAAAAAATGAAGTCCATTTTGAAATATAAAATATATATAATTTCAAAAAGTGGGTATTACTATTCATAATGGCTATTTGGATTGGTCTTAGTGTGTTAGAATCTCAAACTTTCGTACAATGCAAGCAATTACATTATTGAAAGAGAAGCGTATCGTGGAAGCTCATAGTGTTACATTCTCCCCTCCTTCAATAAATTTCGTCCTCACAATTTGAAAATTTTCTTTGAAAATAAAAGGTTGAAAATAGAAAATACCTTTGTGGAAAACCAACATTGAAAATAAGGGTAATAAAAATATGACTTTAAAAGATAGAAAGATAAGTAAAAAGGTCACCCGAGATAGCCCATACTATGATTCTATGAAAATATGGATATGGAGGAGAAACAAACCATAAAGGTCTGATGGAGTGTTGTAGAAAAAACCATATTAGGAGAAAGTTAACCACAAGAAAATCATAAACTTGTGATTGGTTAAACAGTCATTGAATCCCCAGTTAGAAAAGTTAAACGACAATGTTTTTGTTTTAAGTTACCTTTAATAAAGTTGAGGAATTTATTTAGGAGATTTACTAAGAATGTAAGGAAATATACTTACATGTCATGTAGACTTTCATTCTTTAACAAATTTTACCACAAACCCATCTTTCACTCAAAAATATAATATAACTCAAAAATATTATATTTATCCTCATCCTACAAAGTTCCAAATATTAAAACATACCATTTAGATTAAGACAACTATTTTTTAATAACCAGGGACTTCCTGTAGGCTAGTGATAGGTAATAAAGGCCTGTCGCATTATGGTTGTGGGATTGATTCCTGTAGCTTTGTCCGACGCGATGGGTAATCACCTAACCTGTAGGTTGTCCTTTTCCTAAAAGTATAGTAATATAATATTCCAAAAGTAATCTTTAGAAATGTTTTAACCTTAAACAATAATATCCAAGGTTCAACTTAATCCATTCCAACCTTTATAGTTATCCAAAATAACTCTATCCAGACTTTCTCTAAAAGGTCTCTAAATTCCAAAAATAAATTGTAACATCAGATTCCCCAAACAAAGTAAATTTTCTATTATTATCACATTCAAAAAATATGATTAGCTTCATAATATTAAATCCTTAATGAAAAAAATAAGTACTTCAGTACAATCCTTATATATATCACATTATCCTTATAACCAGAATATTATCCTTGAGTCCAAAAGCACCAATACATTAATTATTCCACTTCAACTGTAGTAACAGCATAAGATTGTCCTTGATCCCTTGGTATTTTCTGAGGTATGTTTTCCAGACGCTTAGGACATTCATTTGCATAATGCCCCATTTCCCTACAATTGTATCATTCAACATTGATAGCCTCTTTCTTTCCCATGCAATCACGAGCCTGGTGGCCTTTTTTCCACAATTATAAAAAACTCACATTCCTTTTAGGCAAGCACCAGGGTTATTCTTCCCACAATTATCACATAATGGAAAATCCTTCTTTCTCTTTTTCCCTTTATCTTTCTCTTGTTCCACCGTTCTCTTCTTCTCTTGTTGTACTATATTATCATAAGATTTAGAGAATTTATTTTCCGTCTTGATAGCACACAAGACAATATCATCGTACGACGAGAAGGTTTGTGAGACTAATGATCGACAGAGAAATGGTTTTAACCCATCAAAGAAATGATCAATCTTACTTCTGGGTTTACTTATATAATCTGCTACATGCCTCGCTAACCTTGTAAAGTTAGCCTCATACTTTGCGAAATTCTCATCCTCCTTCTGCCTCAGAATCAGAAATTGCCTTTCCATATCTACTCGATGGTCATGTGGAAAGTATATTTCTAAGAAAATTTCCTTAAACTCCCTCCATTATATACTTTATAGTTCTTCATCTACTTTTGTGTTTTGAATCAACGACCACCATTGATCAGAATCTCCAGTGAGGCAGTAGACTTCCATGACACCCTTCTCCCTTTCTCTACTCCCCAAGGCGTGGAATATTCTCTCTAAGGAGTTTATACATTGCTCAGCTACTAATGGATTTGTTCCCCCATTAAATGTTGGTGGTTGTTGCCTCCTGAAATGATCGAACATTGATCCTCCATGTTGTGGAATAGGGTGCTCCATATGAGTAAGGTTATTATTCATAACCTGAGTGAGTTGTCCTAGAATGGTAATAAGTTGATCAGCACTAGTTGTATCTCTAGCTCCAGAATAATTATCTTGAGCAGGAGTGAAATCCCAACATAGAGAGTGTTCATTGATAAGGTTTCCATTCCTCCCACTAGGTGCCATTTCTAAACAATGGAATAAACTATATTAGTTTATGAATCAAAATAAGTAATTCCATTCTTGTAAAACACTTAACATAAATTTGAAAGTTTATGGATACAATCCATAATCATAAAAATAAATTCTTTGAGAAGTATATACTCATAAACCCTTCATAATGGTTGGTAAAGAAAATGAGAATTATCCTAAGCGTATCCCCTGGGAGTGTCGTAACCAAGAGTCCACCAAGGCCTGTTGTCGTGCACCACTTCCTATTTGAGTCTATCTCAATGCGGTGTTTTTGGGTTTTACCCCTAGGTACATCTGTGCCTGAGCCGCCTCTACCTGCTCGTATCCAGACAGGGATTTATTTCTTGGAAAACTCACAAAATCTCTATAATACCAAAATTCTAGGAAGTTCTTCTATACTAATCCTCAAAATCTATCTTAGGTATATGTGCTCTAATCAGAGTTTATATAAATCTAGATTCCAAGGTTAGTACTAAACTGCCTCTTATACCAACTGTAACACCCCGAACCCGGTTACCCAGATTCGGTGCATTATTGCATAACATTGGCATGATCACAAAAGATCAATCTCTAAAGACCGATTAATTTTGTAGCCGTGGAAACACTAGATAAATTCATAAATGTTACATTACATCATAAAGTGAAATAATAAAATAAAAAAATCTTGATAGTCCACACTCATATCCTCTTCTGACTATCCCTGCAGGTCATTCATAAAATACTTCTTCACATCATGGAAAATATTAAAACATTGAAAGGGGTGAGCTCAGATTCTCTGTAAGGATAAAAATATAGCGGAAGCTTTCATAAGTAAACATAAACATTTAAGGCAATTTATAACTAAAACAAATGCCATTTAAACTTGAACTTCAACATAATATGGCCAAAGTAAAATAAGATAATGCCATTTACTTATTCACATGGATACTCTACTGGTCGAATAATCACATGCAATATCAATAACCACTTTCATAATGATGGAATGCATAATGCCAGACTATCATAACCACGTAGCCAAGGCATCATGCCAAGACTACAAATAAGATTTTGTCAAGTCCTAATTCCAAGACACTTGTTTGTCTCGTGAGACCTGTCGATGCATCGAGGAGCTATAGCGGGCTCCACCTGTCACTTATTAAGTCCAATGCATTCCTCATATGAACAGGTTTAAACATGTCATAAACTATAACATAATTGTATCACATAAAACATGAATAAAGGAAAAATGAGATTTCCAGACATAAATCACAAGATATCAATACAAAACATTGATATAATAAAAACTTTATCTAAACCATTTTCAATACCAAAATAAAATAATGTTAAAACATGGTATTTATTTTTATTTAAAAAAAAGTTATGGCTTATAAAGGAATCCGAAACTCAAATAATAGTCACGACGGCGGAGAAGTCGTTGTCTCCGTATACATATGACAAGAAAAACATTCCTTTTATTCGTTTAGTAAAACACTTCGTATAAAAATATTCCTTTTGAATAAATATAAAAGTCAAATGGGTTTATACACCGTATAAATGAAAGTTGTGTATAAAACAAAATATGCCTCAATGAAAGGAGATTGAGATGAAGTCCTTACCAAGATCATTTTTTAATAAAATAGATCTATTATGTGTATTCAATATAAGTACACATAAAGAAATTCAAAATTCAAGATAGAATACAATAATATCATGCCATAATTTAAAAGTAGGAGATTAACCCAAAGAATGGAAATTGGGTTAAGAAGTTCCCTTACCTCGTGTCCGACTTGACTCGACCGCTCTTTAACCTCCTGAATAATAAACTAGAGTTAATTTATACTTGCTTAAGATCCCTTTTCATGTTCATTATTACTTTTATATCACTTATTACCATGTTATGAACATTATGTAATTATTTAAGTTAATAACGGTCATTTTGTCGATCTATGGTACTTGAGTCAAAAATAAACTTCTTATAATTACAAGTTGTTCATGTGGTTAAATATTCATTATATCCAGAATTATATTCATGATGTAGATATCATATATAAAATATATATCCAGTATATAAATGAATTTATAATATTACATAACATTTAGAGGTATGAAATGTAATGCACCGTTCATGGAGACGGTAAGTCGTACGTATGCATGAACACTGCTTTCATTTCTATTTCGTATTTAATGGAATAAAATTATAATAACATAAAGGTATACTATAATTACAGTATTATATAATGTATAATAACATTTAATCCATCTTTTATACATCCCACATATGGCATTAAGAATTCAAATCACTTTGAGGGGGCAGTAGTCCGCACTTCCTAAAATGAAATTTTTGCGTTTTCCCATAACGGATATCATAATGGTATGCCACAAATGAAAAATATAGAATCATAAGAAAAAAACATAATATATATCATATATAAAAATAGTTTCATCATAATGGCCACCATGATCGATGTTAAAAGAATATTGAACAATCATCGTTTCGTGAGGCAGAAATTCACCAACCACAGAAACTGTATGTTCTTTAACCATTAGAGGAAGGTGTGTGTAAGTTTAAACCAAATAATTCACATAAAAACATCTTAGTATATTGAATATACTGGTTATTTTACAAAATAAAGGAATAAAAAGAGTTTAGCGTGTTGGAGAAGCAAAATAAAACAAAAGAACATAAAAGAAGACATTACCTTAAAATCTGGTAACTCTTTTTGATTTGAGCCAAAGTCTTCCTTGGGAAGAGTTATTACCAAAGTGAGGCTTCTAGGAGTAAGAGAGGGAAGTTTGGAGAGTATTTGAGCAGAGGTTGGGTGAGCCAAAATTCTTGGAAGGTGTGAATAAGGTGGTAGTGGTGGGGGCCTTTTATAAGAGGAGAGGAGGGGCACTCTTGGCATGTCATGAAATGTTACTTTATTATATAATGAGTTTCGGATTTTAAAGGTCCCATACTTATATATATCTAGGATAAGGTGATAAGGGTTCTAAATATACTCATACAATAGTTTTTTGACAAGTGTATGTCTTATATTATATATTATCATTTTATTTTATTTAAATCGTTAATTAATGAGGTAATCACTGCATCATCATGGTGTCATAATGAATTTAATTTATTTAATGTCTAAAAATTTTAAAAAAATTATCATATTGTAGGAAATATTTTTATCTTTCTAATTAATATTTATAGTCAAAAATATGACTTTTATATCCCCATTTAAATATTATTTTAGTAAAACAACTCATGTTAGTGACATTTTTATTTTAAAATTAAATAAAAAGTTTTTAATGTCATTTTCCTACCAAAGTGGATCCATGGGGTCCCCAAGTTGACCCATGGATTGTCCTGGTCGGCCATGACTCATCAAATAGGGGTAGTACAAGTTTAAAAGTATTTTTATATTTTTATAGTATCTTTTTTACATTAAATTTCACTAATTACATTTAATCGCGATTAATTAAACTTAAAAGTTACTATTCACCTAAAATTATTTTAATCCCATTGAACCACATTTTACTTCCTAATTACAACCATGTATGTTGGATTTTTGAAAATCAAATCACAGAAGTGGTAATGTTTCATTTAAATGAAAAATCGGTTTTTTTAACTACCACGTAGTGGTTTCACTATTCATCAAAAATTGAAGTTTTTCAGAACAGTCCCAAAATTTCACCCTAATCTATAATTGATATTCCTAATTCAAAAATGATGTCTATTTTAAAAAATTCCAAACATATAAGTTGCATTAATTAATTTTATAACTAATTCCCACTGTCACAACAAATAGAGTGTTTTTAAGAAACAATATATATAAAAAGATTGACAATTGTTTATGTCCAATTTCAAAGTGAAATTAATTATAATGAACACCATGAGATAAAATGGTAAAAATATATTCTAATTATACTTTAAAACCACTCGATATTATAATTTATCACTATAAATAATTTTGATTAAAAAAGTTGTTTTAAGTATTTTTCACTATTCATAAAAAACTGGAAGTTCTCATAAAATTACAAAAAATTCATCTTAGGATAATTTTTATATTAAGACTACAAAAATGAAGTCCATTTTGAAATATAAAATATATATAATTTCAAAAAGTGGGTTTTACTATTCATAATGGCTATTTTGATTGGCCGTAGTGTGTTAAAATATCAAACTTACGTACAATGCAAGCTATTGCATTATTGAAAGAGAAGCGTATCGTGGAAGATCAGGGTGTTACACACACCATCTCCTCACACATGTACACTAGAATCCAGAATATTCCAAGGATACGATTGATTTCATCATCGCCAATCATCTAACCTGGAGGAGGGTCCTCAACTACAAAAACATCTTGTAGAACTATGAATTTTGAATCTGGAATCTACCTCATCATACCTCATTCCATTAGGGTAGAGGTAACATCTATAGATGAAATAAAATTACTCCCCTGTATACCGTGCACCTTAACATGCATCTTAAAAAACAACACCATTTGCTTCCACTCGCTACTGGCCTACTGCACAACATATATCTGATTCCTCCTGCTCATTGCACCGACAACATAATTTCATTTAAAAGATGTACATGTATTATCAATGTAAAAGGACTATAGTAACTCTACCCAACATATCTACCTCAAATTTAGATCACTCTGCATAAAGATATAACAACAGGATTTTGTGGTTAGTGTACAGCAAAATACACTCTCCCTATAAATAATGCTTCTAATAGCGCATCCCATGAAAAACTGCACCTAACTAGAGATTATTTATAGTTTAATTCTTCTCATGAGGCCTCAAATGTCGATACCCATATGCCACGACTCAATATCCGTGCAACAACACTACCCCCATCCCAATAACTGAAGTGTCACAATACACTTTGATGCTTTTCCCCTACTCTAGTAGTATCAGGATAGGTGCTGATGTTAGTCTCCCTTTATGCTCCTAAAAGGCTATATCACAATATTCTGACAACAAAAAATTCACACCCTTCTTATTCAATCCCATCAATGGTTCGGATAAGCAAGAGAAGTCCTGTATAAAATTATTGTTTTATCTAGCTACCCAAAGAAACTCTGTATGTTAAAAAGATTCTTAGGTTATTCCCAGGAAGCTGTAGCTCTCACCTTCTCTAAGTCCACTAAAACTCTTGTCTCCAAGATAATGTAACCCTAGAAGTCAATATGATCTATAAAAAATTGGTACATTTACATCTTAGAATATAAGTGATGCACCCTCAATGTATTGAAAACGTTATCAAGATGATTGGCAAGGTTGGGTCAATTTTGAGTGTACACCAAGTTATCATCCACAAAAACCACTATAAAATAATCCAAGTAAATATGAAAAACTTGGTTCCTCAAATACATGAATATTGTTGGTGAATTCGTGATTCCAAATGGAATAACTAGACACTCATATAAACCATACAAACTACAAAAGGTTGTATGAGTTATGTCTGCAAGTTGAACATGCACATTCTGATATCCTGACCTCAAGTCGATCTTCAATAACTCATGATCACCTCGAAGCTGATCAAATAGGTCATCAATCTATGAAAAAGGATATCAATTTTTAACCATCAGTTGGTTCAGTTTCCAATAATCCTCGTATAGTATAGGAGTTCCATCTAATTTTTTTGAGAAAAACACTGGTGAACCGCATGTAGAATATTTGGTCTGTTAAAACCCTTTTCCTTCAAATCCTCTAGATTCCTCTTGAGATCTTGCAACTACGTCATATCCATCTAGTAAGGGGGATGGCTACTGAAACAACTTCTGGGATTATCAGGTTGGTGAACTCCACATCTCATTGTAGAGGTAGACCAGAAAATTAATTGGGAAAGACATCACTAATGAGCGCAACCATTGGAGGAATATCTTCCTGACTCACTCCCAAATCATCGAAAACCAAATTAGAAATTTGGGTTTTCATCCCAATAATACCACAATTCTCAGGTCCAACTCTGATTTCTTGGAAAACCCATTCACCCTTGTGAGTAAACACACCACCCTATGGTTATGTAATATTCACCCTTCGATGATAGTAGTCAACATACGCTCAATTAGGCGTGATCTAGTCCATTATGATAATAACATAAAAACCAATCATCACGAGTACATAAAGACCCCAGATAAAGTGAAACCTTCCAAACAAAAGGGAAAAATCAATACACTGGTGCACGTAACCAATTCTAACTCCCAACAGTGCGTTGATCCTCAAAACATTATCATAATGAAAAATCACTAGCCTAAGGATTTAAACCACTTTTATATAGATAAAAATGTAAGAGGAACCTGTATCAAAATGAGAAGATGCAATAATATAATATTCTAAGATCGTACCACTAAATGTATATGGCCTGGGATCCAAATCATGTTTGGTCGATTTTGCTTCATAATTCTTTCCTCCACAGCAGATCTGTGACCCTACCAAGATTCCTTGAGCTGATCCACCCAGCTCTCTTGACAAACCTACTGTCTTGCTACCACATCCATGACCACAATTACCCTGGCATGACCGGCCTGTACTACTATAGCTCCTAGACTGACTTGGATCTGAATAACCTTCTCCTAAACATGATGTCAGAGAAGACACCCTACCAATCACTGTTGGAGGGATGGTCCTGCAAAATATCTACATGTTCCCTATACTCCTGCAAGCTCGACACTTGACTAGGTCAAAGTCACACTAATTTTTCACGTATCATCACCCACTAAACTGATGGAAACATAAAAAGCTTCATGAAACCACAAACTAACTAGAAATCACATCACATGAATCCTCAAAACAGTTCAACCTTTTATAGATGTAGATCCTCTAGGGTGAGAAACAATAATCCCCAATTTTTTACCCCTGGATTCTCTCAGGTTCCACTCTTTAATCAATTCAAGAATCATAATATCAGTGATAGGTGGAAACGTAAACATGATGACATGAGATCTGAAAGCATATCTGATACCTTCTTCGTAGAATCTCATACTCAATAGCTCATCTCTAAAATACATCGACACAAAACACTGAAACTCTGTAAAGAATGTCAATTATTCCATAACTATCGTCACGCCTTGATCCAGATGTATGAACTCACTAGCCTGCTCTAGTCGCGGAGTTGCGCTATAAACATAATCATAGATGAAGGTTTGGAATTCATCCAAACAAATATTATGCAGCCAATCAGCCTGGTTCAAAACATCACACCATCTCTATTCCACTCTACGTAGCATGTAAGTCCCAATCTTGACCTTCTGCTCAGGAGGTGTCTCTGAATTCTCCAAAATTTCTAATGTGGTGTCTAGCCATAGCTCTATATCCTATGTTCTGCCATCCCCTGAAAACGTTGGAGGATTTTGCTGTAGCAACACCTGTGTTAGCTAATATATACTCAAGGATGGAAATGGTGCTCCATGTATCATCGACATATAACGAAAGAAACCCTTGTGAAATATTGCCTCCACACATGTGTCCAGAATAGCCTCAAGTGTTGTTGCTGGAACTATCGGAGGATCCACCGGTAGCATGTGGCCCTTCATCTCTAAAGTATGGTCATCTCCTCCATTGCAGCATACCACTGGAGGTTGTCTATGTGGCATGTCTCTACAATGCCAACGCATGCCTTAGGAAAGAACAACATCAATGAAGAATGATCAAGAGCGTAGGATAGGTGAGCCCCTCATAGAAACCAAGTCAAGACCAGTAGCTATACTTAAAGCCAGTACTGTATAGGGTACAACCATCAAACCACTAGAAACAATGCCTCTTGCCTACCCAACTGTCAGGTCTAGGTCAAGTCTCTATTTTCCATTCACTATCCATTTCCGTTTCACATTCAGTTATATAGAATATTTTTCCAAGGGTTTACACATTTTGAATCCATGAGGGATGGTAACCCCTCATGAAATCAAAAATTGGTTCCCGTTCAAACCATACATATATATCAAGTTCATTCAATAGTTATATTTCACTGGTGAATCATTTTTAAATTCATAAGGGCCCATACTCCTAAATAATTTAATGATATTGTCACCCCTTTACAAATAAAACCCCCAACAAACACAATAATTGGCACATCTATAAAATCAACTATCATAAAATCATGAAATATCTAATTCATCCATGATGGCTTGTCATAATGCATGTCATGTGATTCTCACTAGTTTATATATGATGCATGAGATGGCACACCCTCATATCATTGGGTTGAAACTAAAATAATACCCACAATTGCATCAGTAGTAATAGTGTAAATAAATTGCATCACCAAATTGTGAAATTAAATAATCTATAATAGTCAAAATCCTAAAAATCTGAACACAATTCGAGGAAATTTGGATTTTTCTATTACTCAGAGTAGAATATCCTAGGAATAATTTAACACCCAACTCCATTTCATTCTTATCCATGTCTAATGTTGATAAACAGTATGTCAAACTAGAATAGAAAATCCTTTGATACCATTTTGTAACATCCCAGACCAGGATGCCACCCTTTGGCTCCCCGAGACTAGTTGGCCACATGGCCTCATGTTCATCTCCACAAATTCCAAGTGCAGCCGACTAGCAGTGAGGCCCTAAGTGAGTTAGAGGGGACACTATGCCTTCATTATCAGAGTATCATAGTGGAAGTAAAACATATAATAAATAGTGGAAGAAAAATAGACATCAAAAATATGAATATAAGTAATGAAAAGAATACATAATAATAACCAGAAGTGTCTCATATAAAAAAAATGGTGCAGATGGTACAAGTATCTAGGAACAGATAGAACAATACATAGAAATAAAATAAAATACAAGTATCCCAAAAATAAAAAAAGACCAAAAAGGTATGACAACATTGTAGGCCTCAACTCAGTTTTATTCTCCCATACTCCAAAGCCATAGTCAAAAAACTATACTGAGGCGCTTTCCATGATCATCACGTATAACCATATAATCATTTTGGGGCCCGGAGGTCGCCTAAACATGGTGTTAGAAAAACATCCCATTGAGAAATCACCCAGGTCTTTATAGTTCTAATAAAAATTCTAAAAACGTGTTTTCAAGTGTAAAATACATTAATGTAAGTGTTTATTCCCATGGAATATATCTATTGTGATAATTAAAACCAACTATCCTTCATGGTTACCCATAAAAGGGAGTGACATACTATCTAGACAACTATAATAAGTAAATAACCAAGTCACATGGCCACAGCATACATCCTTTTGTAATATGAAACCCACAATCTCCCTGTATAAAGAATTCATGTTTCCCATGACCCAGTTATATAGTGAATCTAAAAATCCCACAACCATGCCATATAGTGGTGTGTAGATCACAAGGGCCAGATCCAAGGTGTCATGTACCAAGGAATCTATATAGTATATCTAGTCCATGAAGGGCCGGATCCCAGAAGCTTGTCCAAGGAATCCCATCGATTCTCATGGGCATCCTCGGTGGATACTTGGGAAGGCACTGATTGGTGTCCTAGGAACATGGAAATAACAAGTCCTACAAGAGCCTAAGCAAGCAGGATCTACATGGTAGCAAGGCATGCAGAATCCCACTAATTCAAAACTCATGGGGAACAGTCAACCTATGGTATCCACTATCGGATTCCATATCCATTGATTCAAACATTCAATTTAATCATTAAATTTGAAATACATTCCATGTGAGTATACCCAGTCACATCAACCTGTATAAGCCATGATTGTACCAACTCATGCAAAATATTTATCAAAACCAAAATATGGACCTAACTTCCCATATAAACCTTGAAATGGGCCAATAGGCATTTACATAAAGGTATACCCACCCATATTATCCATTTAACTTGCCAAAATATCAAAATAGTTATGGAATAAAATGGTAATCATTAATTAAAGAGTAAGTACATCACATAAAAATATAATCAAGCTATCAAAGAATTAATAGGCTTTCTTTAACTATACAAGAATAATAACACACCCCATGGGTGGATTGAACATGCATAAACAAGTTATTTCCTTATGGAGCACCCCTTAGGTGACCTCAAAATAAGAAACGGGTTCCAAAAAACAAAAAAAGAACCAATGGTCAACCTTACTAGGTCAAATACAACAACTAAATGAACACATGGAAAAAAATGAGGCTTCTTCGGAAAGTCTGACAGGTGAAAAATTGGTCGAATACTTGAAAAATCGAAAGAAAGTATAGACCACCTACATTTCCTAGGTAGTATATATCTCATCCAGTATCATGGAATGATTCATCTTTGTTTAGAATAAATTTGAATAATAGAATATTAGGGCATATGATCCTAAATAAAAATAGGGTTGTTTTTCCAAATAATCAATAATGACTAAAAAGGAATATCAGTCATATCGTTGTAGATCTGATGAGATGATCAGGGATCGAAAAAGTGGTCAGTCAAGGAACCAGGCTCGATCCCTCTCTTAAGGTTCAAAGGAGAGGGATATAATGCGCTTCAATGCGAAGGATTAGAAAAAAAACATGGCATTATAAATGAAAAAAAATTAATTTAAAAAAATAAAAAATCCAACATAGTAGGGTCTCACGATTTACCTGCACGGTTTCTAAAACGTCAAGAAATGTTGCGCACCTCACTACCTATCAAGGGGACCTTCACATGGTTACCACTCATGGTTTTCTGAATTGTGCAGTAAACGTGTCCAACCGTATGTTAGTAACATGTAACATTTCATAAATCTCACACGGTTTAGGTTAACCATGCGCAATCCATGTGTAAACCGTTCAGAAAGTCATTTTCAGCCTCAACCTTGGCTCCGACCACCAAACAGGCCCCATTCACCTCCAGACCACTTATGATCTAGTTAACCATCCGTATACATCGATTAAAAGGAAATTAATAAAAAAGTAAAATAACAGTACCTCATACAAAAACCCGAGATCTTACCCTATTCATACCCTCCCTTCTAATAAATTGATGATAACTATCTTATTAAATAATAATATTTTAATATTATGTGACGATTTATTTAAACTCAGTATTTTATGTAACAAAAAACTGAAATTATGTGATTTATTTTGAAAAAAATGTAACAAAATATTTTATTTTTAAAGAAAAATTAATAGAATGGATAACATCAAATCAAAACATACATGAAAAACAGGGAAATTATTTAACAATGTGGGATTCTATCAAAGAATTATTAATAAAAAGGTTCTAAAATGTTACAAGTAAGTCATATATATTATGGTATATATAAATATGTTTATTTAACAGACTTAAAATAAAACTATATTTAATATACCTGATGTTTGATAATGTATGAATTATTCAATACTTAAAGAGAGCGATTTTCGTCTCACTTTTATTTCTAGGGGAAATATTCCATATTCACCACTCTTTTCCAATATGTGGTGTATATACTACTATTGAAATTATTTTATGATTCATCATAAGAACATTATGTGGATTTACATGTCAATATATGGTTCTTTATTTCATAAGGAATGTGATTCAACAGTAAATAGTGTTGTAAGAGTTTCATGTTATAATCTAATTGTTTATTATGATTGAATAAGATTATTCTTCTCAAAATGATATCATATGGTATCTCTCTCAAGAAACTTATTTTCTTTATTATCCTATAATTAATTCATGAAAATAATATTTTCCCTTCATTTTCCTATATTTATGTACTCATGAGATCCAAAAACTAATTTTAAGAAAAATAATATTACATATATCTTTGATTGAATACCAATTTTCCGCAAAGTCCATGTTTTCTAAAAAATATTTCAAATAATGTTTTTACTATCATGGAATTATTTAATGAACAAATTTCTTCAATTTTTTTTATTTTTCATAAATGTGTCTTCATATTATTTTTTTTTAAAATACCATTTTAATTTTATTGGAAAAGTTAAATGAATATTCTTTTTACCATTTCTTCCATGGAAAATATATTCCACAATTATTACCACAAAAGTTTTTAAATTTTCTTTTGTATGGTTCGAAAGTTATTTTAAGAGAAATATAATCCAATATTTTTTACAATATTTTCTTTAAATGTTATTTTCATTGTCGAAAGGATATATTCCTCACGAAATGTTCTAAGTGGTCTTTCAAAATAATTTTCCATCTATTATTACATTATTGTTTAGTAATTTCGTTTTATTGTGGATGTGATTAAATTTTACCATCCTTATTGTTTCTATAGATGGATTTTGTCTATGATGACATGCTGTTAATAAAACCCATTCCTTTATAACAGTTCTGTCTATGATGAAATGATGAAATTAATATGAAACAAGTTTCTTTTACATGGGTTGGGATATGATAAAATTTTTATAAAACCCAATTCATTTCAAAACCCGAAGAGATTACATAGGAGGTTGTACCAATCCCGAAGTTGGTATGTCGGTGGTCAGAACAATCCTGACATGTTATGAATGTATTTGTATATATTCTTGACATAATATTTTTATGTTTATGAGTATAAAAAAATATATCTTTTTCAAACTTTAAATATCATTACTCAATTTATTTGTTTCATTTTATAATTCATGTTTAATAAACTAATAATATTTATTCTAGGTCTCAATTTTATGATCTATGATATACATGGTATGAGTTTTCAAATTTCATCATCGTGTTCTCATCTCCTAATTCTCGTTCAATGTTGATGTCTCCCATGTTTATCCTTAACGAGAATATGATCTCATTGTATCTTATGTTTTATTTCCCTAATATGTAAATAAAAGTATTATGTTTGATATGTCTAAAAGGGGTTCTTGTTATGAACAACATAATAGAAGATAACATAGCTTGTTAATGGAAAATTATTTTTTTGTCTATGTCACCAATGGTATTATGCCTAAACTATTCAAGCATGGATCAATATGTTATAAAATGAATACTAATATTCTAAGATGTAATAATTATATATGTGAATTTTAGGTCTATTATTTTTAGTATCATAGAAGAGGATTACTTAATATTTAGAATCTAGGATGAAAAAACATTATTGATCTCCCAAGAGATTTGTATAAGGAAATTTTTATGAATAATTCTAAGTATAATAAAATATCGTAGAATATTGGTGATGGATATAGATAGTAGTTTCCTAGAAATGAATCCCTTTCTAGATACTAAAAGTATATATTATTCTGTAAGAAATTTACCTTGGGAAAAAAGAGGCATGTTGGGCTTAGCTTGAGAGTTTCTTGGTAATTAAAAACATGCCTTACAGTGCACATTGTTTGAAACACAAGGGGGATATGCTTTTCTAAATTCAGAAAATCAATACAAACTGTCATGAAGTATTTCATTACTGATAATGAATTATCTAGGATAAGACCAAAGTTTTATATATTAAAAATAAGGTTTCATGATTTATACATCCTTTATGTTATTATTAAATATTATTTGGTTCCCCATAAGGATTTTTGTTTATTAACCATGTTTTTTGGTTTCAATTAATGGTTAGAGCCTAAAGGAACCATGTCAATGCTGACATTGATGGAAAATGACATCATTACCCTATTATGAAACCTAATGTTATTACAATTGTAATTAAAAATTTCGTTGTTATACATACAGAACATTCTCAAGCTATGAATAATTGTGATAATCTGAGTAGTCAAAGTAGGGAACATCATTTTGTTGATTTCTTCATGAGGGAATGTCTACCTTTTTTTTTGTTTTTCAGATGATGAAAAAGTAGATGATCAATGGATTATTAATACAGAAAATATATTTTCTATTCTACAGTGTTTGGAGCATGAAAAGGTCATTTCAGATGTCTATAGTTTGTGGGAGAAAATAGATCAATAATGGAATTCTACAAGAATACAAGATAATAGGATGAAATCAACACCATTTTGTTGGGGAGTATAATATATATTTTTTAATATGTATATTAATCATATTATTAATATAAAAATGAATTTTTAATTACATGAGATAAAATATAAGGATAATGAATCTATTGGTACTTATGAGAAAAATTTTACAATACTTATGAGCTATGCTTCTATTTGTATCATCTATCTAAAAATTAAGGTTGACTGATTATTTAGTGTCTTAAAACCTAGTATCTATAGGGTTTTATCCATAAGGGACTTTAATAGCTATAGTATAATAATTTGTCATTCTATCAAGGTGGAAATTAATATTGGGGTTACTGATGATGCACAAGGTTTAGATATATATAGAAATATGGAATTCTACTCAATATCTAAAAATAATTAAGAAAAGTAGATGATATTACAATTACTCATGAATTACATACGAAACCATGGAGGAAACTATATTTAGGGGACTATAGATTTCTTTATTAATTTTGGAAGGGAAGTTTATTGAGCATCTGAATATTGATGTGATGGATATAAATTATCATATTATGAAAATAAAGGGAAATCACCACCAAAACTCTCAGGCATCAATTTCAGTGCTCTAAGATCAAACAGTACGGGAATTATAAAAATCAACCCCCCTATACAAGGTATAATATTGATGTTAATCCTTGATAATGTATTAATTAAATTGAAAAAGGGATGGATTACGCATTCCAAATTGATGGTGTGATTCATTATACATGGGGTTCTTTTATCCTCAAAACCTTTATTTTGAATTTCATGTTTATTTTGAATGATTTATCCCTATGAAAATATTATAGTTCCTTATTTAGTATAAATCGATTTGATTTTATGAATTGATTATCCCACACTCAATGGATTCTTGAATAATGAAATCTCTTTTTCTATTCTATCGGTGCGCGAATGAACCCAATATTCTAATATAAATGTTTTTGTATAAGATATGATATTATTTAAGGAATAAAGAGTGAATTATCATTTGGAGTGTATATGTATCTATTCTATATTAACTTAAGAGTCATGTATACCATAATAGATTTTTGATATTATGATTGATCATATGTTTAAAGACCTAGAAATGAATTTTTATGTTTTACATGATATGTTTTTACCATATTAAGGTTATTTTTTGAGACATTTATGGAAATTAAAATATTTAGGCCAGTTTTTTGTTTTAGTGAAAACTTTAGTTTAGGAGGAATGAATTTACATTTTTTCGACATAAATTAAATGTATTTGTAAACATTTTGTTTATTATAATTAATTTTTAGGTAATTATGGATCATTTCAATGTGGGGAAATTATATTAATTATACTAATATAGTTTTGAGAAAAATAAACATAATACTGAGATATCGTCTATCACATCTGGAAAGTTCATGAGGATTAGACCTATAATCTAATGGAAAAAAGGTGTATCACCTACCACTATCCAATGTGAAATAGTATTTTTAGTGGAAAAATATGAAGAGAAATATTATGGAGTATGTAGCTTTAAGATAAGTTTATTAATAAGTTAATTTTGAGAGACAGTGTTCTGTGGGTACGTTACAACCATTAACTATACCGTAATTGAAATTGGAAATATCACCATGAAATACAGATTTTATATTTTAAACCCAAAAAATAATTACATGTCATCTCTAATAGAGATGATTTCTCTCTAGATCATCTTCCCTGTATATACATTATTGAAGTGGTAAGGTTTCCTGGAGTACCACATTCCATTGTATCTAATTAGGGTCTGTGGTTTATCTTGATGTTTTCATGAATTCTTTAGAAAAAATATTGATATAGAGTTTATTTGTATCATTCTATATCATACTCTAATATTTTTCATGTAGAAAAAATATTATAGGATATGATATGATCTTATTTTATATTTTTAATGGTAGTCAGGATCAACACCATCCTATAATTGAGTTTTCTTACAATAATCGATTTCACTTGAATCATTCAAATGGCTTCTTATGAATCATTATATATAAAGATGTGTAGAACTACGATGCAATGGGAGGATGTTGGAGAAATAAAAATTTTGGGACATAACCTAGATGTAGAAATGTAAGAGAAGTTTTGTTTTATTCAGCAATACATATGGTGAGTACTAAATCAAAAAATATTATGATGAAAATCACAACTATGATATTGAATATGAATTTTTTGACAAGGTAATTCTGATAATTAATACATTAATGAAATAAAAGATAATTATAAATGAGTTAAAACAAGGCTATAGGTATATAAATATAGTAGAAATTCTTTATTTTATCTAGATGGTAACATATGGATGGGCACTTCCACTAAACCTCTAACAAGTCCTTGAATCTATCCTACAGAAGTACATACATGATCATTCATTTGAAATATTCTGACATATATCTTAATAAAATCATGTATTTTATTATCTTATGGTTATGTAATTAATATACCTATAATACATTAATTTTTCCCCCTTTATTTAGTCAATATTTCAAAATAATGTTTTTAATAAAATCTTATATTATTTCTCTCTTAGGTTGAAAACCCTTTTTCAAACATGTCTATGTTTTCTGTGAAACATTTTTGAAGAATGTTTTTAATATTATTAAATCTCTATTTAAAAACATTTTTACCCATGTTTGACTTTATTACAATGTGTGATTCAAATGAATCCTTATCTCTTATTTTAACAAGGCACATTTGGACTTTACTGAATATTAGAAAGGAATCTTCATTTTAACATGTACGCCCTGAAGAATTTGTTCCTCTTTCATAAATATTCAAAGTTATAAATATTCCTCTATAATTATACAATTTTGTTTTCAAATAAATGATTTTTTATATTGTTTTTATGTTTTTTATTTTTTAATAGTGGGTTTAAAAGTAGAATGACAATTTTCATCAACAAATGTCCAAATTTATCTTTACATAACATTTTTCATTTAACATGATATAATTTGATGTTTATTGTCTTTTACATCTGATATGACCCAATTTTACCATCCTTTTTATTACTCTATATGAATTATTTCTATGATGAAAATATGATTATGAAACCTCTTCCTTTTCCATGGATAATGCTATGATGCAATGATTAAATGTTTATGATTTTTTTATGTCCATGGTTTTTTCAAGGATGAAATATTTTAAAAACATATTTATTTTAAAATTATTTATATGATTAATGTGTTAGGATATTATGTAATAGAAATTTATTGTTTAAATTATGGGATAGACCTATATCTCCCTATTATAAATTTTATAATGATTAATTTTGTATGATCTAAAAGGGTATACAAGAGGCTTTCCCAAGTTTGAATGAGGGTGCACGTGAGCTTATCCTATGCCCAATATAGGTACATTGGTGGATATCAGATTAATAAAATGTTATTAATGCCTGAGTTGACCGCCAGGACATAATAATTTTTTTGCTTATTTTTATGTAGTAAATCTATATCCTTAGACAATGTTATCAACTAATGACTCATGTTCTCTGATTCCTTTATCAACAGTTTTTTCTGAACTACCAGGATTTATTCCATGAATCTATTTTATGATCTATGATACATGTGGTATGATTTATAGAATGTTATTCTCTCTATCACATACCCTTATGATCATGTTATATTGATAACTATATTTTTTACTATTAATAATAATATAATATCAACCTCTCTTTTATTTTTGTTCCTATGTGTATGATGAATGGTATTATTAAATATATGTCTAAGAAGGGTGGTAGCTATGTAGAATATAGTGGAATATAACATATCTCACTTATGGAAGAGATGTTTATGTGTCCAAACTTCCAATGTCTCTAGAGTAAAAATATTTTTTCAGGTATCATTATATTATGTAATGAAAATTCATATATTAACGTGTATGAATAATGTATGATAATTTTTAGATCATTAAATTATCACACCACTATGAGAAACATTAGATGATTTATTATCCATTTTTTGTTCTAAGGATGCTTTATTGGGGACATGATAAAACATTATTTCCTCTGACTAACCAATTCATGAATTATGTTGATTTTTAATTTTCTGATTCAATAAAAACATATTTTATCAAATTAAAAGTTTGTTTGAACACTTCCCCATAATATTTCCAAAAAACACAAGTTATCACATTGAGATTCCATGTAATGATTATAAGTAATCAAAGGTGACGTACTTTCCAAATTTATTGATATAATTTCTCAAGTGATAACCTAGACATCATATACCCTATACACTACCAAATTTAACTACACAACAAGAGGGAAGGATTTTTTGTCTATTGGTATAGAATTAGATTTATTTTCCATCACTTTTTTGGAGTATTGTAACATTATATTATGATTGTGCATTCATGAGTAATTATATCATAAAAACTAATGAAATATAAAAATACATAAATTATGTTTCCTTTGAAATAATTATTTTGTGATTAAGGAAAGAAAGGTCTATCAACATATCGTTGTAAGAAAATTGAGTTCACTACCTCAGCCTACTAAGGTATATACAATGCCCCAGAATAATCTTGATATTTCATTCCCCATGGAGACACTATAAGACCTCCCCCAAGTTCCCGATCTTGATGACATAATGAAATTTCAAGTAACATAAATAGTACCCTCTATCATTTATAAACATAAATATACTAAATATGAATACAAATAATAATATTATCTAATCTATGATCCTTATTTTTGTAAAATTTAATATGTCTTAGTCATCAATTGTGAATCAATGAAATGGTAATTCACTATGTGGTTTTGTTTTTTCCCACATATTCATGTGGAGGACATTTTGGACCCTAATAAAGGATATAAAAGTATTTTAAGTTGGATTGTTTTCCCCTCAATTTTTAAAAATTAACATATTTTTTTGGAAAATATTACCACAATGAATTTTTACAAGTGGAATTTTCCTAGACAAAAGATACCCTAAAAACCTTTTATTTTCAAGGAGATATTCAATGTATGGGGAATTGGATTAATGATTCCATTTGGAATTTCATATATTTTTTCATTACTGGACTTTTTTTTTTCTAATTGTATTGAAAAAATAGAAAATCAATTTGAAGATTAAAAAACAATGATTGGGAGTTTAAAATAAAACATTTTTATGTTTGTAATCATGGTATATAATGAAAGAACAAGGGGAACACTTCTATAATATAAACATGGAGGACCTCATGATGAAATCTAGAGTGCATAATAAAACATATGTTTCCTATATTCCACGGGAAAATAGACTGGATGAGGTTTCCAATAGTTAATTTGGAGTAATTTTAGAGAAAATAGTATAGTCTAACCATAGAGAATGATGTAAGAAAAGAGAGGATGCATTGTGAGAATACATAACATTACACAAAATCCCATTAGGTATTTAACCATTCAAAATTGATTATGGTAAACATATTCATTTTTTATTTAATATAAAAAAATATTATTATTCTATCAAAAGGGTGAAACTAGAGTTTGGAAAGGTTGTAGAATAATGGAAGATAAAAATTATGGAGCTAGAGAAGAAGATAAGAGAGGCATGTGTGAAATTAATTCTATACTATGAGAAAAGTATATATTATCAAGATAAATTTATCTTGAAAATAAAATTCCCAATTGGATACAAAGTGGATTTATTTATTTCATTGATGATGCTCTTTCCTAGTAAGATTCATTCCATGTGGACTCGACCATACACAATAAATATTACATTTCCTTTTGATGTAGTTGAGATTAGAGGAGAAGGATCAAAATATTCATTAAAGGTAAATAAAAAAACTAAAGAATTTCTAGGAGGATTTCATGAAATACCCAATATAGGAGTTAACACTCTTCACTACTGCGGATAAATATATCATATTTAGGTTGCCTATTTCAAAAGCATTTTTTTTCTGAAACATATTTTCAATATTTACATTCATGAATTTTGAAAGCATTATTGAACAAGAACTTTATTTTAAACAAGTTCTCGGGAGATGGAAAAAGTTGTTTTATGATGTAAAAAACATTGTTTCTCTTTTATAAGTCCATAAAAAAAATTCAAAGATATTCTTTCTAATTTTATAAATATATTCTTTACATATTTTTATGTTTTTATTTTTCAATGTTTTTTAAAATCAAATGTTATCATCCCTAGCTTAAATTATCTTCATAGAGCATAGGAACTCAATGGTACTAAAACGCTAAGACAATGACGATTGAAGGTGAAATTTTTCTTTATATTAATAAACATTTTCCATAGAGCTAGGAAATATATTTTTAGTGAAAATATTTATTTTTGAACTAATTTTATAACTCCAGTCCACATGAATTTAGATCATAATTTATTTTAATATATCCATTGTGTGAAATAAAACTTTAGTGAGCGAACTCAATTAAAATTTTATAATTCTTTTGAAACTTGGTTAAAATGGGAAATTCATAACCAATAATGAATATATGAGATTATAAAACTATGTGGGTGACTATCCCTTTATATATTTTAATTTGGTACATTGCTTAATGATATGAAAAGACATGGATAAAAAAATAAAAAAATGAGGAATGAAGTTTCTAATTCAAAAATGAATTCATTTATTAAAGCATAATAATGAAGAATTGAATGGGATAATTTAATTTTACTAAATTAATCTCAATTGTATCAATAATGTAGCATGTCATTGTTTGGTTCATGATATCTAGGAAAGGGTGGAAAATGGATGTGGTTTCAGATAAAATCTGGATTCTGCATAATTATAATTTGATCTGATCCTTGAACTAGAACCCTATTGAATTAATGTGAGGTAGTGGTTTGATACCAAAAAGAGGAATGATATTTCAAATAATGAATGAGTCATGGTGTTTCTACTTCTTCATTTGGTTAATTTAATTCTACATTTGGTGAATTTATTATTTTTATTTCTCTTTTTGAATAAATCATATTAAATGATAATTTTTTCTCGGAGTGAAATATTTCGTGTGTCGGGGAGTGATGTGAGCCAAAATTTTCAACATTTTTTTATTTTATTCATTAAAAAAAACCTAATTTATCCTAATTGTAAGTTACAATTTTAATTTTTAAGAACCTTCAGAATCATAGACTTAATTATTTAATGGTTTCGATAATGAATTTTAATCTTTTGAATAATTAGTGATGATAGTTTTTTTTAATTTAATCCTATAGTAAAAAAATGTTTTTTAGAGCATCAGAAAATGGAAAAGTAACGGAGTTACCATGAAATTTATTCTAATTATTTGTCAAATAATTGAATAAATGGAGAAGGTAGGTATTAATCATAAAATTGTTTTTTACAATCTATCGAGAAACTGAAAAATTAATAATGGGATAGAGTAACTATAAAACAAATGTAATATAGTATAGGATAAAAACATTTCTACCACCACATAAATTATAAAAAGGGGTGATATAATCTATTATATTTTAAATTTACCATAATATAACAAAAAAATAAGAGACACTGACCAAATATAAAAAACCCATCAACACTTCATATCATGTCTTTTCAACCCAATAAAACATGAAACCTTATTGTTCATAACACATACTATAATTATCTAATCATGGTGGGATGAAGGAGAACCATCTTTTTATGGGATTCATGCCAGTACATTGATCAAATTTGATCTCGACATTCACCACAACAGAGATCCATCTAGGTATGCCCAGATTGAAATCATCCTACTCGCGCCACTAGAGATTTCAAGTTACAATTTTCCACCAAAGAGGTCACCACCTGATGCCACCATATCTATGTAGTGAAGAACCTATCTCCCATAATTGGATTTGGGATCAATATTCTCAATTTTTATAACCTACATATTCACATGCTGGCCCAACCTATACCTGTTGTTAATTACATGCACCTATCTAGTGTAGAAGATTAGTAGAACCAAATCTTTAATGACACTGAGTTGCATCTAAATTTTAATCCCGCACTAACACATTCATCTGAGTTCACCATTTGAGAAGCTTGATATTTAAATTAATAAATAGTCACATGGAGAGTATAAAAAACAAATCTATTCAGGTACGCTGTAAAAATCACCATACTAATCATTACAGTTCCAATGATTCAAAATGGGTTCAAATACACTTGTTGAGGATGGAAATATTTGAGTTTTATATTCTTTTAATACATTATGACAGTGAAGGATATAAATAATTACATAATATTTAGGAAAATGAAGTAAAATTCAGAACTATCCAGATGAAGGATCAGAAAACAAAGTCCTAAGCCTATTTAAGACCTAGCTAATGATTTTAATAAACAGGAGAAGAACATTCAACCCCACACATTAATCCTCTATCATCATGTAATGGTGTGGATATTTGAATTAACTCTCCAAAAATGAATGACACATGATCATATGAAGATGAACATCTAGTCAGGGAATATTCTTATTGCATTGAAATATCATACAATCCCTCAATTATAGATACTTTTCAATCACTAGTATATAACATGTTTCTTATCATCACTAGAAAAAAGAACATTCTAGATGATTTTGGAGATAAGTGGTCCTTCAATATATGTTGATAATCCCAAATAATTCATCTTTATATTTCACATTTTTTTTAACTATGATGGGGGGAATCTAGGTTTCAATTGCTCTATACTAGTGTATTTACTCTACCACCACTCATTACTCACAATGATTCACATTTTATTAAAATTTATCAAGACAATAACTCTAATAATGGTATAATAGACCATTTGTTGTCACACAAAGGAAAAATACCACATTCCCACGAAAATTAATACTTATCCAAATAAATTAATTTAAATTAAACTATAAATGTTAATGGAATAAATCTGTTATAGGTTTCTTATAGTTATAGATTTTATGTTCATCAACTCATTATCAGGATTACACTCATAAGCCTCATTGACATAAATCACTTCATGTAATTGAGTGTTGTAGTATAATTCCATGGTGATCATAGATAACTAATCACTCATATATGAAATTATAAGGGAAACATTGATCATTATATTTCTATATATAAACTAGAATGACTAGATAATAGTAATCTAAGAGATATAAGTTGTTAAAATGAAGAGTATAGAACCATTGAATAATTATTTAATAAGATAATGATGTAATGATCTAAAACGAGACCACTACACTTTATATTTAATTTTTTTGAACCCTCCTAACATGATTTTAACAAACAAAAACCACTTTTTTCTGCAAAATTAAACCCAAAATAAATTATTTTTTACATTTTAATAGGGTTAAAAAATCATTTTGTTGAGTTCCCTATGACATGAAGCCATCAATAAACCATATTTCATATAGATATTATTAGATCACTCAACCCATGAAATTTATATGAAAATATGTTGATTTAATTATTACTAACCATGTGGGGTTAATTATTTTATGAAATCTCAAACTAATTAACTATTATAATTCGCGGGATGGTCGAATCAGTGTTTTTAAAAAACATCTGATGAAATAATTTCACCATATTTGTACATCATAAATACTTTTTATAAATTAAAATATCTTCCATTGTTTTCTTTAATACTTATATATTATTCAATATTCTCTCTCATAAATTATTTTGTTTTTATTCTCACAAATTTTCACTGGACCAATAACCATGAATATTAGATTGGGTCATGATACACCTTTTTCTATATGGATTTATAATTACACTTTCTATTAATACACTACATTTTGTAGTTTTAGTAATCAAAGGGAAATTCATTAAATTTTATACACTGACCATTTCTCTCAGAAGGATGATATTTGTGAAGGATTTTTGGAGTGTAACATATCCATTTCACAGGGGTTTCTATGACACCCATTGGTTAATGTGTATGTATTATTAGATGTTTTATTTTACTAATTATTTTTTCATTTAGATAATGTGTTTAGGTGGATAAAAATATAGTTTTGGGAGAAAATAGTCCTTAGTGCATTGTTTTTAAAATGTGGGTTATGCTTTTTTGAGGTTGTGGCTCCCACATGATTGGTGTTCAATTTTTTAACCTACAAAAAATCGTGTTGTCTATCTAGGTCAATAAATTTTTGGTTTCACCTATTTTTCTAATATTGGATTTGATGATGCCCTCCACTATTTATTTTCCCATGCATTCACATCACATTCATCTCAGATTAGGAGCTTCCTTACATCCTCTTTGGTGGTTTTCCATTATTTTATTTTTGATTTTTATTATTCTAATCCATTTTCTTCACTATTTATCCATTCATTACCTAATTCTATCTTTTTTCCTCCTTTTTCATTGATATGTGAAATTATTTCAAGACTCATGGACAAATGTATGGTCATTAATGAAGTTTTTGATTTTTTTTTTGTGGTTACAACATTTGAAGACCCAACCATTTTTTCCTAGAGTTTATAATTAAAGATGACATTTATGAAATAGATTTCGAGGGATTTTCCTCTATTTAAGTGAATTTTACAAGGATAAAATTTGATTCATTATTTCCATTGGTTTTTGGTTATTATAAATGTATTTAAATATATTTATGACCAATTATTTTAACATTTTTGATGTGATGGATGATTTATATTTGTAATTTTATGTTTTAATGTGTGGTTTGAAAGTGAGTTTAGTTGAATTCAATCCATGTTTTCAATTAAATTCCCCAAAAAGGAATAGTTATTTAAAATGGTTGTCTTAGAGGGGGGTGGGGTTAGAAGAGGTATATCATGGTGTTGAATGCATTTCATACTATTTCATATATGTATTATCTAGTAGGTTTTACATTGCCTCTGTGATTAGAAATTATTATTTCTTCATGTGCAATTTTACAACATTTTTATAAAAATGTTATTTCCCTAAGGTGGAATTTGATTTTAAATGGGATTTTTTTATTATGGAAGGAATTATTCTAAAATGGGCATGTTTTATCATTATGAAAATGTTATTTTAAAATGATTATATTGGCTTGATAAATTATATTAGTAAAAGGAATTTATGAATGAAACTTATAAGGCCCCAACCTTAAACCTTACTTAATCTTGAGTTATTACAAGATTACACATTGAGGATCTTTTCAGGTTTAGAGTTTTAGAGAATTAGATCATAAAACCTGTATTACATTCCACATTTAAACAATGTGGTTACATAAAAGATAGTATTCATTTTTCCCATCAACGGAAAAATATTTAAAATAAAACATGGATTCTTTCTTGACACTTCCTTGACACTATCATCATATCATGTACCCTTCCCTTGACCTGTGAAAAAAATTTCAAAATCATGGGATGAGAATAAAAAGCTCTGTAAGGGATATAAAGAATATGGAAATGAAATGTGAGTACTTGTATACACAAGAATCAATGAAATAATACTCTACTCATTAAACAATAGCACATTAACATACCTCATCAAATCATGGATAAATCATAGAAATCATAAGACATAAATGTAACTTGAGGCATTCATAACATTCTTACGTAGGGAGTAACCCTCTTGGTTACGTTTGGAATACCCATCACAGTATATTCCCTAAATCTCTTCAGAGAAACCGAAACGTTTAACTCCTTCACGTTACCCATTTCATTGGAGAGCTATATTGGGCTCACCCGCCCTTATTTTATCATAGAACCACCCGTCTTTATAAACAATGACCAAGAACCATAACATAATCGTATCACATAAAACATGCATAAAGGAAACATAAAATTTCCACATTTCAATCACATGATATCAATAAAACACAATGATATAATAAAAACATTATGAAAACTATTTTCAATAACAAAATAAAAGATAAGTAAAACATGGTATTTATTTTTCTTTAAAAAAAATGTATGGCTTGTAGAAGAAGCCAAAACTCAAATAATGGTCAAGGCGGCGGAGAAGTGTTTGTCGCCGCATACATACGACAAAAACATTCCCTTTTTTCATTTAGTAAATGCTTCGTATAAAAATGATTCCTTTTTAATAAACATAAAAGTCAAAGGGGTTTATACACTGTATTAAAGAAGGTTGTGTATAAAACAAAATATGCCTCAATGAAAGGAGATTGAGACGAAGTCCCATACCACGGGTCTAGATTGACTCGATCTTTCTTTAATGTCCTGAATAATAAATTGAGTTAATTTCTACTTGCTCAGGATCCTTTTTCATGTTCATTACTCATTTTATATCACTTATTACCATGTCATGAACACTATGTAATTATTTAAGTTAATAACGGTCGTTTTAACGATCATTGGTACACGAGTAAAAAATATGCTCTTTATAATTACAAGTTGTTCATGTATCCATTATATCTATAGTTATACTCATGATTTAGATATCATATATATCATATATATCTAGTATATACATTCATTTATAATATTACATAACATTTAGAGGTAAGAAATGAAATGCACCATTCAGGGAGACGGTAAGCGGTACGTACGCATGAACGCTACTTCCATTTATATTTCATATTTAATGGAATTAAAACATAATGATATATAATAGTATTATAATTCTAGTATTGTATCATATATAATATTATTCAATCTATCCTTTATATGTACAACATATGGTATTAACGAATCAAATCACTTTGAGGGGGCAGTAGTCCACATTTCCTAAAATGAAGATATCGTGTTTACCCATAATGGAAACCATAAAGGTATTCCAAAAATGAAAAATAAAGAAGCTTAAGTAAAACCTAAACATATAATATATCATATATAAATATAGTGACATATTAATGGCCACCTTTGAAGGTGTTGTATGAGTGTTGAACAATCATTGTTTCGTGAGGCAAAAATTCGCCATCCACAGAAACAGTATGTTCTTTAACCATTATATGTAGGTGTGTGTAAGTGTAGCTTGAATCCTTCTTATAAAAACATCCTACTATATTTAATATACTTGTGTTGTTACAAAATAAGTGAATAAAAAAAGTTTAGGGGGATGGAGAAGTAAAATAAAACAAAAGGACTCAAGTGAAGACATTACCTTAAAATCGGCTAACTCCCTTTGGTTTGAGCTCAAAGGATTCTTTGGGAAGACTTCTCCCCAAAGTGAGGCTTCTACGAGTTATAGAGGGATTTGGAGAGACAAAATGGTCAGGGGTTGGCCGATCAAAAGGCTTTGGAAGTGTGGTTAAGGAGGTAGAGGTGGGGGCCTTTTATAAGAGAAGAGGAGGGGCACTCTTGGAATGTAAAGAAGTGTTACTTTATTTTAAATTTTTTTTCGGATTTAAAAGTCCCCACATTGATATAATTCGAGGATAAGGTGATAAGGGTTCTAAATATACCCAAAAATAGGTTTTTGACAAGTTTAGGTCTTATATTTTATATTATCTCTTCATTTTATTTAAATCGTTAAATAATGAGGTAATCGATGCATCATCATGATGAAATAAATAATTTAATTTATTTAATGTCTAAAAATTATAAAACAAATACTATGATGTAGTAAATCTTTGTATCTTTCCAATGACTATTTATAGTCAAAAATATGACTTGTATAACCCCATGTAAAAATTGTTTTAGTAAAATAGCTCATGCTTGTGACATTTTTACTTTAACATTGAATTAAAATATATTAATGTCATTTTCCTTCCAAATTGGCTCCATGGGGTCCCAAAGTTGACCCGTGGATTGTATTGGTCGGCCACGACACATCCAATACGGTTAGGACATGTGTCAAGCTCATCTCATATTATTAGAACATTATTTTTATCTTAAACTACAATAATTACCTCTAATCGCAATTAATAACTTAAAAGATACTATTCACCAAAAAAATATTTTAATCTCATTGAACCTAATTTTACTTCTTAATGACAAAAATTTATGTCGGATTTTTGAAAATCAAATCACATAAGTGGCAAAGTTTCATTTAAACGAAAAAATCAGTTTCTTTAACTACCACTTAGTGGTTTCACTATTCATCAAAAATTGAAGTTTTTCAGGAAAATACCAATCCATCACCCTAAGATATATTAGATATTCTGAATTAAAAAATGATTTATATTTTAAAAAATTAAAATCATATAAGTTACATTAATTAATTTAATAATTAATTCCCACTGTCATGACAAATATCGTGTTTTTATGAAACAATAAGTATCAAAAGATTGACAGTAGTTTAAGTCCAATTTCAAAGTGAAATTGATTCCAATGACCCACATTGGATTAAATGGTAAAAATATATTCTAATTGATCTTTAAAAACAATTAAAAATATAATCTAATCATATAAATAAACTAGATTAAAAAATGTTTTGAATTAAAATACAACATTTTTCACTATTCATTAAAAAAATTGAACTTTATCCGAAAAATACCAAAAATTAACACAAAGTAAATTTTGATGTCCCAATAATAAAGAATAAGTTTATTTTGACAGACATAGCTTTTCAAATTGTCAAAAGATAGATTTAAAAACGGTTTTCCATCAAAAGGCAGCAAAACAATCTCATAAAAATATTAGTGTATTCCATGCTTAGGATTGGATTTATTTTCATTTTAAGCCTCCAAAACACAATCTAATTCATTAATAGACATAAATAAAAATATATATTATTAAATACTTACATGGGATGTTATATCCTTCCCCCCTTTAGAAATTTTTTTCCCTGCAATTCATTTACTTATCGAATAAGTTGGGGTATTTATCCCTCATTGCATTTTCAGATTCCCATGTTACCTCTTCAATCATGTGGTTTTTTCACAAAACCTTTACCTGATGAATCTCCTTATTTTGTAACACTTTCTCCATATGGTCAAGAATCTGGACCGGTTGTTCCTCATACGATAGGTTCTCTTCCAGCTGATCTACCTCTGGACTCAAAACATGAGATGGATCTGGCGTGTACTTCCTTAACATTGAAACATTAAAAACATTGTGTATCTGAGATAAAATCGGAGGTAAAGCCACTCGGTAAGAAACTAATCCAACTCTCTCCAGAATTTTATATGGTCCAATTAACCTTGGACTCAGCTTTCCTTTCTTACCAAATCACATCACACTTTTCCATGGTGAGACTTTGAGAAAAACATGATCACCTACCTCAAAAAAGAGATCCTTCCTCCTTTTGTCCGCATAACTCTTCTACCTACTCTGAGCTGTTCTCATGTGTTTCTGTATCAGTTGATCTTTTTCTGCCAACTCATCTACCAATTCTAGTCCCATCATCTTCCCTTCACCCACATCATCACAAAAAGTTAGAGTTCGACACCGCTTCCCACATAATGCCTCAAATGGTGCCATCCGTATACTGGAATGAAAAATGTTTTTATAAGAAAACTCAACCAAAGAATGATGTTGGTCCCAACTTCCCTGATAATCCATCGAACAAGAACATAGCATATCTTCCAATGTCTGGATTTTTCATTCTGACTTCCCATCTGATTGGGGATGAAAAGTTGTACTAAAATTTAATTCAGTACCCAACGACTTCTGAAGGCCTTTCCAAAAGTTAGAAGTAAACCGGGGATCACGATCAGATACAATGGAGAGAGGAACTCCATGAAAAATGAATATCTCTTTAAGGTAAAAACGGGAAAGTTGATCTAGGGAAAAAGTATCTCTTATAGCAAGGAAATGAGCATATTTAGTCAAGCGATCAACAATATCCCAGATTGCATTATTACCTCGAGGTGTCTTCGACAATCCCACAACGAAGTCAATGGATAAATTCTCCCATTTCCATTCTAGTACTGGTAAAGGATGAAGCATCCCTTTCGGTAACAGCCTATCTACTTTAACCTTTTGACAAGTCAAACACTTCATAGTAAAATTAGAAATAACTCTTTTCATTCCATCCCACCAGTAATACTCCCGTAGATCATTGTACATCTTAGTACTCCCAGGACGAACTGAAAATGGAGAACTATGAGCTTCAGATAACAACTCTCTCTTCAACTGTGAATCACAAGGCACACACAACCTCTTCCCAAATCTCAAATCAAAATCATTATCAATGTTAAATTAATGCAACATACCCTTCTGAACCAGCTCTACCTTTTTCTGAAACTCACTGTCTTGCTTCTGTGCTTGCTTGATTCTGTCTGATAGAGAAGATTTCACTGATACCTGAAACAAAAAAGAAGGACATCATACACCAAAAACATCTATTCCAAAGATAATTGAATCCTTAACCAAAGGATCACGTTCCAAATGCAACATTGTAAATGAATCATTACTTTTTCAACTCAAAGCATTAGCCACTTTATTTGTTTTTCCCAGATGGTAATGAATTGTACAATCATAATCCTTAATTAATTCTAGCCATATCCCTTGTCTCATGTTAAATTCATTTTGAGTGAATATATAACATTTTTGATCGGTATATATTTCACACTTTACTCCATACAAATGATGCCTCCAAACTTTTAGAGCGAAAACTACAGCAGGTAATACCAAATCCTATGTAGGGCAATTTACCTCATGAGTTTTTAACTGTCGTGAAACACAAGCAGTTGCCTGATCATTATGCATTAGGACACAACCAAGTCCTTTTAAAGAAACATCAATATAGATAAAAAACTCACCATTCCTGGAAGGTAGTGCCAAAAATGGATCATTCACCGATCTTTTTTTCAATTCCTGAAAACAATCATCACATTGTTTTTTCCAGATAAACATCACACCCTTCCGAGATAGATTAGTCATTGGACTAGATAACCATGAAATATTTCTAACAAACCTTTGGTAATAGCCTGCCAAACCAAGGAAACTACGAATATTAGTTACATTTGTGGGACTTTTCCATTATTCAATAACCTTTGTTTTTGCAGGATCAACAGTTATCCCATCTTTAGAAATAATGTGACCATGGAAAGAAATTTATTGTAACCAAAACTCACACATGCTGAATTTTCCATATCGTTTCTATTCTTTTATGGTTTTCACGATAACCCTTAAATGACTTTCATGCTCCTCTTTACTTTTATAAAACACCAAAATATCATCAATAAACACAACCAAAAACTTATCACCTGTGTCAATTGAGCCATCACTACAACAAACTCTTCAATTCTGATTCTGACCATCTCAAGTTACTGATTTAGAAGTTCATTTCCCTATTTATACCTTCCTAACATGTCTAACATGTTTCCTCTGTGGAAAACCATTCTGAACAAACATGTCTTAGATGAAGCAACATGGTAATCTTCAAATGCTATATCATTTCAATTTGACCATAAAAAAATATTATTGGATAATCAATTAATAGAATTATAACTCCTAAAGTTATCTAAATCTCCCTCTGATACCATCTATAATGCCCCAGCCTTAAACCTTACTTAATCTTGAGTTATTACAAGATTACACATTGAGGATCTTTTCAGGTTTGGAGTTTTAGAAAATTAGATCATAAAACTTGCATTACATTCCACATTTAAACACAGTGGTTCCCTAAAAGATAATATTCATTTTTCCCATCAAAGGAAACATATTTAAAATACAAAATGGATTCTTTCTTGACACTTCCTTGACATAATCATCATATCATGTACCCTTCCCTTGTCCTGTGAAAAACATTTCAAAATCATGGGATTAGCATAAAAAGCTCAGTAAGGGATATAAAGAATACAAAAAGGAATCATGCGTACATGTATACACAAGAATCAATGAAATAATACTCTACTAATTAAACATAATCACTTTAAAATACCTCATCAAATCATGAATAAATCATAGAAAACATAAGACATAAAGGTAACTTGAGTCATTCATAACATTATTACGTAGGGAGTAACCCTCTTGGTTACGTTTGGAATACCCATCACAGTATATTCCCTAAATCTATTTGGAGAAACCATAACGTTTAACTCTTTCACGTTACCCTATGCATTGGAGAGCTATATGGGGCTCACCCGCCCTTAGTTTATCACAGAACCACCCGTATTCATAAAGAATTCCCAAGAACCATAACATAATCGTATCACATAAATCATGCATAATGGAAACATAACATTTCCACATTTCAATCACAAGATATCAATACAACACATTGATATAATAAAAACATTATGAAAACCATTTTCAATACCAAAATAAAAGAAAAGTAAAACCGGGTATTTATTTTTCTTTTAAAAAAAATGTATGGCTTGTAGAGGAAGCCGAAACTCAAATAATGGTCATGATGGTGGAGGAGTCGTTGTCACCACATACATATGACAAAAACATTCCCTTTTTTCGTTTAGTAAATGCTTCATATAAAAAATATTCCTTTTTCATAAATGTAAAATTCAAAGGGGTTTATACAATGTATAAAATCAGGTTGTGTATAAAACAAAATATGCCTCAATGAAAGGAGATTGAGACGAAGTCCCATACCATGGGTCCGACTTGACTTGATCGTTCTTTAATGTCTTGAATAATAAACTTGAGTTAATTTCTACTTGCTTAAGAACCTTTTTCAAGTTCATTATTTCTTTTATATCACTTATTACAATGTCATGAACACTATGTAATTATTTATGTTAATAACGGTCGTTTTAACGATCATTGGTACATGAGTAAAAAATATGCTCTTTATAATTACAAGTTGTTCATGTATCCATTATATCCATAGTTATACTCATGATGTAGGTATCATATATATCATATATATCTATTATATACATTCATTTATAATATTACATAACATTTAGAGTTAAGAAATGAAATGCACTGTTCATGGAGACGGTAAGTCGTACATACGCATGAATGCTACTTCCATTTATATTTCATATTTAATGTAATTAAAACATAATGATACATAAGAGTATTATAATTAAAGTATTGCATCATATATAATATTATTCAATCTATCAATTATACGTACCACATGTGGTATTAACGAATCAAATCACTTTGAGGGGGCGATAGTCGACACTTCCTAAAATGAAGATATCGCGTTTACCCATAATGGAAACCATAAAGGTATGCCATAAATGAAAAATACAGAAGAATAAGTAAAACATAAACATATTATAAATCATATATAAATATAGAGACATCTTAATGAACACCATTGAAGGTGTTATATGAGTGTTGAACAATCATCGTTTCGCGAGGCAGAAATTCGCCATCCACAGAAACAGTATGTTCTTTGACCATTAGATGTAGGTGTGTGTCTTTCTAGCTCGAATACGTCTTATAAAAACATCCTTGTATATTTAATATACTGGTGTTGTTACAAAAGAAGCTAATTAAAAGAGTTTAGGGGGTTGGAGAAGAAAAATAAAACAAAACGACTCAAGTGAAGACATTACCTTAAAATCAGGTAACTCCCTTTGGATTGAGCTCAAAGGCTTCCTTGGGAAGACTTATTCCCAAAGTGATGCTTCTAAGAGTTATAGAGGTATGCGGAGAGACAAAATGGGCAGGGTTTGTCCAATCCAGAGTCTTTGGAAGTGTGGGCAAGGAGGTAGATTTGGGGGCTTTTTATAAGAGGAGAGGAGGGGAACTCTTGGAAACCAAAGAAATGTTACTTTATTTTAAAATGATTTTCGGATTTAAAAGATCCCACATTGATATAATTCAAGATAAGGTGATAAGGGTTCTAAATATACCCAAAAAATAGGTTTTTTACAAGTGTAGGTCTTAGATTTTACATTATCTTTTCATCTTATTTAAATAATTAAATAATTAGGTAATCGATGCATCATCATGATCTCATAAATAATTTAATTTATTTAATGTCTACAAATTAAAAAAAATACTATGATGAAGTAAATATTTTTATCTTTCCGATGACTATTTATAGTCAAAAATATGACTTGTATAACCCTATGTAAAAATTGTTTTAGTAAAATAACTCATGCTTGTGACATTTTTACTTTAACATTGAATTAAAAGATAATAATGTCATTTTCCTTAAAAAGTGGATCTATGGGGTCCCCAAGTTGACCCATGGATTTTCTTGGTCGACCATGACACATCCAATAAGGGTATGACATCTGTCAAGCTCATCTCATATTTTTAAAACATTATTTTCACCTTAAACTACACTAATTACCTCTAATCGCGATTAAGAACTTAAAAGTTACTATTCACCAAAAATTATTTTAATCTCATTGAACCACATTTTACTTCTTAATGACAACCATGTATGTTGGATTTTTTAAAATCAAATCACAAAAGTGGAAAAGTTTCATTTAAACGAAAAAATTAGTTTCTTTAACTACCACTTAGTGGTTTCACTATTCATCAAAAATTGAAGTTTTTCAGAAAAATACCAAAAACGTCACCCTAAGCTATATTTGATATTCTGAATTCAAAAATGATGTCTATTGTACAAAACTCAAATCATATAAGTTACATTAATTAATTTAATAATTAATTCCAGCTGTCATGACAAATAGCGTGTTTTTATGAAACAATAAGTATCAATAGATTGACACTTGTTTAAGTCCAATTTCAAAGTGAAATTGATTCCAATGACCCCCATTAGATTAAATAGTAAAAATATATTCTAATTGAACTTTAAAATCAATTCAATATATAATCTAATAATATAAATAAATTAGATTAAAAAAAGGTTTTGAATTAAAATACAACATTTTTCACTATTCCTTAAAAAAATGATCTTTATCGGAAAAATACAAAAATTTCACACAAAGTAAATTTGGATGTCCCAATAATAAAAAATAAAATTATTTTGACAAACATAGCTTATAAAATTTTCAAAAGATAGATTTAAAAATGGTTTTCCATCAAAAGGTAGCAAAACAATCATTTAAAATAATAGTGTATTCCATGCTTAAGATTAGATTTATTCTCATTTTAAGCCTCTAAAACACAATATAATTCATTAATAGACATAGATAAAAATATATATTATACATTACTTACTTGGGATTTTAAAAAACATGTTTATATTGTTGTGTTTTTCATTGTTTAAATGGCGGGGAACCTAGGGTGTGGGGAAGTGAATAACATAGATGAAGTGTGTATTATTTAATGGACCACAAAATCCTTTGGGTGATAGACCAAGGGATGTTACATGGTATTTAAAAATGTATTGATAGAGGCTTTGGGGGGGAATATTGAGTGATCATTCATAATTTTGGTCAAAGGACCAACTGATCACTTGGATGTTTTTGAATAGGGGAGAATAAAATAGAATCAACCTTTTTATTATTATCCATCTATAAAATTGTGTAATATAATCAGTCAGAAGAGGCCCATGTGGTTATAACACATGGTGAAAAATACATATGCCATATTTTTAAATGATTTATGCATGATTTTTGTTCTAATTGTGGTTATGTTATACTTTGTTCTCATAAACTATTTATCAATTTTTGGTTATGTAATGATGTTAATATCATGAATTTTCTTTTATATCCTTATTTTTTTTTGTTTCTTATGATTATTCTTATTCACATACCAATTTATTAGGTATGTGAAAAGGCTATGTGTATTAAATATTTGGGATTTATGAGAATGTTGATCCAAAGTGGAGTAATTTATTTATTTTCACCTTGATTACCCTTATATTTAATGATAGTTTGTTTCATTAAAACCAAATTTGTTATAAAAAGGAAAATGTTTTCAAGTGAGATTGTTTTAAATGTTTATGTGGTTTTGAAAATAAGATTCAAATTGGATTTATTTGTTTTCATGGTATAGATACTTATATATATTAATGGTGTTATCCAAATAGAATTTGAGAATAGAACATTACATATTCCTTTGTGTGCACCATAGAAAATTGGAAATTAGTAGTGCTACGAAAGGGCCTTTATCAGCACTTATAATGCACTGAATTCAAAAGTGTGGTCAAAGGGCAGGACATATTAGTGAATGCAAAAATTGATGATAAATACACCCGATAAGAGTACTTAAAATGCTGATAAAGGGGAATGGGGAGTTTACTGTCCTCCATATCCCCTTCCCTTTTATCAGTGCTTTGACAACCCCTTTTTATTGCTCCCACCCCATTATCAGTTATTTTAACACACTCACTAAGAACCTATTTATTTGTGATTCCCCACTACATTTATCAATGCATTTCCATGTTTTATCCACCAGTGCACTCATGCATTTGATCCATGTACAACTCTTTTGGAACGCGATCACATTTACCACATCACCATGATGTTTTATTATCAATTTTACATGATATATATATATAGATGAACAATTATATTTTTTATTATCATATTTATATATGTATTTTTGAACACATCTATAAAATAAATGTTTGTGTGTATGTGTGACATATATATACTTATATTTATTGAAATATGATAAATATTTTATTAATTTTTATATAATCAATTATGATATAAATATATATCCTTTTATTAATACACACATATATGTATATATAAATATTATATATAGATATATAGATATATATATATGTGTATGTTATTATAATGTAAAAAATGAGCATATATTTATTTTTAAAAATAGAACATGTATCTATTTACATATATTAGAATATAAATATTCCTATATATTTTTTCACTAAAACACACATGTCAATATATAAACATTACTGGTATGGGAATATTTATATATTAATGAATTTTTATAAGGTAAATAAATGGGATAATTTTTTACTTAAGATAAAACCAATAGAAAATATATATTTTATTGATTTAAAAATATATTTTTACCTGAATATGTTTACATATGAATCTATACAAGTGATTTATAATAATTATTTATAAAGAAATATGAATATATTAAATTATAAGTAAAACTAAATTTTGGATAATGAAAAACTATAAATACAAAAATATCAATATAAATGTAAACCCAAGTAATAAATTCAACCTCCACCAAAAACAGACAATAATACCCCCTTAAATGAGGTTGAAATTTCATAACAAATAATATAATTTGAGTACCCCAAATAAAAACACTGTTTTGGTTACCTTCTAATACTTTTTTTCATTAAAAACGTTACCAGGTATTTCCCCAACCCACTATGGTATATATATCATCACAAGATTAGATTTGATATATGGTAGAGCCCAAAGGGACCATCAGACCAAATGTTATTGATGCTTGATGTTCAGGTCATGCTTTCAACATATCTTATACCGCTCGTTAATTCATTTAATTTTAATATAATCCAATGATTATTAAATTAATTTTAATCAATAATATTTAAAAAAATATTAATTGATTATATTAATTGATTATTTTATAATACATTTTAACTAAATATCTTATATATTAATTGTAAAATCCTATTTTGGATTATCTAAAGAATATTTATAAAACATATATTATATTTATATGATTAAAAATATATTTATATATTAATTTTATTTTATTGAAATAAATATATAATTAAATATATCCTTTATCAGCACTACATAAAAGTACAGGCAAATAGTGGCCATTATCAACACTTTTTTACTAGCACTGATTAATTCCCCCCATTATTAGCTCTTTTTAGTAGAGCTAATAATGGGAGCCGCTTTATAAGTGGTTTTTAATTTGCTGTGATTGATGCTTTATCTGTGTATTTATACAAGGGTCATTAAAGGAACCCCTTTATAAATTATTTATTTGTAACAAGGATAAAGAACCCCCATTATTAGTTATTTTTAGTCGCTTAAATAAAGAACCCCTTTAAAATATGTTTTTAGCCTTGATAATGAACCCTTTTATCCGCACATATTTTTTTTTGATAAAGTCCCTCATTGTAATCACTTGTAATAGCACTCATAAATGGAGTCATTATAAGTTCATTTAGCTAGATTTGATAAAGCCTAGTATCGGATAATCCCGTTTTTTAGTGGTGGAGTATGATGACTTTTTTTGCAGGACACAAGTACGTGTATGAGCACCATGAATTTAAATATATTATATTGATTACCACTATTTGTGTTTTTTTATTTTGGAGGATATGTGGACTCATTGGTTTTTTCACACAAGGATATATTTTTGGGTTTTATTTTTCTAGGATGTTATGTATTTATCCTTGAGGTATCATTCCATATTCTTGGTTTTTTATATTATAAATATCATATATCATTTATACATCAGTTTATGACTTTTATTTTGGTTCATTGTTATATTCATGATATTCGTTGTTGTGTTTTATTTGTTGTGTGTTTAAATATAGGACCCATGTTCTTCAGTAGGGGTATCCATCAAATTAATGGACGATCATGCTTGGATACTGATGTAGAAACCATTCCCAAATGGTTTTTTGTGATTATTGGTGCATGTCGCCAGCCCAGGGAGATTGATAACACACTTCGGTCTATCTGGAAGAGTGTCCCTGGTGATGTGTCAGGTTGACCTGGGTGCACCATCCTATGTTTTGGAATAGTTTAAATTTTCTTGGTGAGTATGACCATTGATCATTTCATTGATGATCCAGTTTTAATGTTTAGTTAGAAATTTAAATATTCTCTATAGAACACTGGAGAGTGTTTTTTTTAGATGGGGATTATGTTTAAGGATGTGTTTTGTGAGTTTAGAGATGTTTTGGAAGAATTTGGCTTTGAATGAACGAGTTTTTGGGAATGTAGAATGAGTCGCAGGATAAGAGCATGGTTAGTTTAACCATGTAATTCAACCACGTGGCCACTTTTATTAAGGGAAACGGATTTATTAAATCCTACATCCTCCCAAGAGTAATTGTGATCCAATTTTCTCTTGTACATGGGTGAGCTGTATATGATGGTAATTGTTTTACAAAACTATTTGCCAAGACCACTCCCTTAATACAACTTAAATTGAAGAATTTCTTGGTTGGAACATGTATAGATCTAAATGTGTGACCTAACAATGTGAGGCATTTCTCTTAGGGATAGGTGAATACCCGATTGGTGCATGGTTTTAAAAATTGTGTGGAAAAACTTTGTGTCTCATTATAGTCAATGAAAAGAACATATCCCCCCACCCCATTATATTAATGTTTTCTCCCCAATTTTCCTTCCAAAATCATGCCCATAATGGGATATGAGAGGTCCTATCCACCCTACAATGAATTGACCATAATTATTTATACGACCACACAATCATGTTTCATCAGGTGAAAATGAACTATATTTATAGGTTCTTGAATACTCAACATCATCATTCCAATATATCACTATACGGAATTCTAAATTCATGTGAGCTATTTTCTCCCTATTCTTTTTGTGTTTAATGATTCTTCTAATTTCTAATTTTCTAGATCAAATAAATGCCCAATATTGGATAAGTGGACCATCCCAAGAAATAGATAGGTGGTCTTTGAGTGGTTTTATTAATGTTTTTTCATTTATATAATATTATCATTTATCACCATGTTAAACTTTCTACGTGATTCCCCTAAATCCTGAAATAAATTAAATTAAATTCATATACCTTGTTTATATGTTCAATAACACCGTAATACATGGTCATGGGTTAACATCCTCAATGAAAATGAAACCATATGTAGGTTTGATCATTTTGACTTACTTACTATGTTTCTTTACTTCCCAAAACACCGAAAAGGTGTGTCTTGTTTTCTTTTTGACAAGAGAATTGGCCAAATGACTATTTGAATGTTATAGAAAGTGTAAATGAAATGTATGTGAAACCAGTACATATTTATTAGTGAATAGGGAAATTTGTTGAATGGAATTAATGAATTTTTATATAGAATGGATATAAACCTTGGTTATTTTCCTTATAAATGAAGGGGTAAATGGAATATCAAAATTAAAGAGGAATATATTCAATTAAATATTTCTAGGTGAATTATATTATGGAATGAGTGTTTATCATTTCCTTCATGATTCGTATAAATGTAATGGATAAACTCATGGTAAAATTAGTTATGATATGTTTCATATACCGTTTCCCTGATATAAATTATTAAATAGATGATTCCATAGACATTATAATAATTAATAATCTGTGATAATGAATGTACAATGCGCCTTGAGAAAAGTTGGGTTCCTCTTCATAGGATGAATATAAAAAAGTGGTCATAGGGAAAGTGTGATTACAATATACTATATTATTGAAGATGTACCTTGGTTAGGGTCGTGAACATGGAATTTCATACTCCATTAGTTAAGGAAGTCAAAAATGGTGATTCATGTCACCTAGATTTTTAGGCATGACATTCCATGCCCCCTTGAATAGGATGTTGGGCATGACCCTTATCATTATTATTTATGAAACTCAATAATGGAACACCTTACACAGTTATTTCACCTTATATATAAGATATTATTGTTCTTGTGATAAGGTTTTTTCATGCATATATTTTATGAATTTTTAAGGTATTGAATTTTTATTTAATTGATTAAAAATTACATTTTCAGAATTATTTGATTTGATTAATGATTTATGTCTGGAAAAAACAATTTTATTAAAATGGAATGAAAATAAGTCCATTTTTTCTCAAATACACATCATGTTGTAAGTGATGCGAAATAGTGAAGCACCAAATTTTGAAATCTAATGAAAATATGGAAGACTAGAGTTGAATGATTAAACAATGTGTTATGAATTTACACTCCATGTGTTTTCAGAAGAAGTTTGCATGAATTATATGTTGTAATGACAATATAAAATGTGAAACACCATTACATGTCATGTAACAACATTACATGATATTGATTTTTTCATGACATGTTTTTAGAGAAGATATACAGATATTCGTGATGAATGAGAATCAAAGGATTAAAAATTTAGTATGTCCATTACACATCATGATGTTGTCAGGATAAAAAATTAAATGCAATATGGGAAAGGTTTAATGGTTTTATAGTATAAAAGCTTCCCCTCACCCACACCTCCAAGGTTTTCTAAGACTAGAGGAACTGGAATGATGTCGACAGATTAATACTATGAATGAAGTAATGATCCGGAGCCCTGATTCCCTACCATTCATCTCCACTATTCTTCCTCAGGTATCTATGATTCTTGATATTATCATTCTTTTCAGGAGTGATTAGTTATATTGGTGTCAGGTGTTGTGGTTGTTGGATGTTGTGTTTCTAGGGATTGTTTTTATTTATTATTCTTGTTTTGGATTGTTGTAACATTGTTTATCAATTCTAAATCTCTTTATTTTAATCAGGCATGACCATTACTGCATTCTTATGTTTTTAATTTAATTAAATAATTTATTTTTTTAATTTTTCATATGACTATTATGAAATCTAAGTTAGTTATTATTAATTTGGCTTTGCGTTAAATAGTTGATTCCGTTTATTAGATTCCCATTACAACAGTGAAATAATAGGATTAGTATAAAGTACCTAGACAATGGATAAATACCGACCAAATTCCGACACCAAACATGTGTAAATATATAATAAAATAAATCACATGCACATGAAAATGAAAATATAGGATCTTGGAATGTCTCTCCCTTGATTTCAACCCCAATCCCACCTACATTGTTTCTATTTCTCTAACCAAACAAAAAACTTCAATTTTAGTTTCTATAATAAATTTTGAACATTCAATCCATCCTTATTGGTTCAAAACTCATACCCTCTAGATAGAAATATTTTAGTTCATATTTCTTATTTTTATAAAAAAATTTATTTGTGTAGCCCCGTAGGAATTAACGATGCCCTAAGGGCTGTCAACATGATTCCCCTTGGAAAGGAGTCCCTTCTATTTGTGATACATGGGCATCGAGTCCATTCTATTTGTGATACATGATCATTGAGTCCTTTGATAATTTATTAGATTCATATTACGACCCATGAGAACCTCAGTTACAACTCAGGTCCTGGAGGGTAGTATTATTTATATAAATATATACACACACACATATATATATATATGGTTATAAGATTCACTATCAATACAAGAAACATATTTGTATACAAATGGTTACTTATTTAGAGATCATTTGTCTGATGCCAAAGTAGGATGTATCTGTCTGGTGCATTTTTGGCACAAGAGCAGACCAATTTACATTTTATTGCTTTTATTACTTTATTTTAAATGCACACTATGTATTTTATACTAAGAAACTATATAGATTTTGACAACATTGGTGATGTACTACCGAGTATATCTCACACCCTGTTCAGGTCGCCATTACACTGGTGTACCTGAATAGATCTCATTATTGCAATATTAATATCTTATATTGTTATCGATTTATTGTTTTCCTTATTATGGAGTATGATATAAGAAGATAAATATTGCGATCATGATTTTATTATAGATAGCTAATGTTCCTTTTACTTATTTACTTTTGTTGAAAGTATTCATATATACTATTAATACCTACTGTATTATTATCTATTCATTATAGCATATTTATAGGTGACTCATTTATTCATTTGTTAATATATGTTATTTTATATTCTGTCTTCTATTGCAGTAGAATTTTTAATACTTTTTTTTGTATTTATTACTGATCAAAAGTGTATATTATCCCCACTGTACCTATATTTGACCCACACAGGTAGTCGAAAGCCTATGGTATATGTGTATGCACGTTTGAGGCCATGTTGAAAAGTGACTCAAAGAACATTTCTTAGTGCTTATCTGGTCGGGAAACTATTAGTGGTGTTAGATAGTTTCCTTTATTATTTGGCCTTATTATTTGAGGATATTAGAAAAAATACTTGGAATTTGATTGAACTTTGTAAATATCATGCGTCTAGGTCTGACCAACCCATGCACCACGGAAATATTATGTGTCTAGGGAATGTGGCTGTTTTCCATGATTCAATTATTAAAATTGATTATTATTCACATTTAGTGAATGTTCTTCCTAAATTGATTATTTATTTATGGATTATTTTTTTACCGCTTCTCCATGTATGGACGGAGAAGTGAAGTGTGTTCAGCGATTATTCTAGGATCATTTAGATTTACATGTCCTGAAAATTCCATTTCATTTAAATTATATTTATAAATTTTATTTATATATTGGTGTTCATTGTGTATTTATTAACATGCTTTTTTATATCATGTTAGGCATTTTGGTAATATATTTAGTTTTATAGTTTTTTAGGTATGGTATGTATCATGATAAGTTAGATTCCATGATTCAATAATTTATTTTATAATCATTGATTATATATAATTCATGGGTGTTTCTATGTGCTCATAGTAGCAAACAATGATTATAATCATGTATATTGATGTTATATATTTGTTATCATAGGCCTTTTTAGGATTAAAATAAGTAATTTGATATTAATTTTTATGCATAAACATAAATATTTTTTCACTTATATTTTGATTCTTGAACCATATCATATTAGTTACAACACATTTGATTCATGGAAAAATAGTGGTATGGACTGAAATGTGAATGGTTTTAATTAAACAGATGTAAAATTTTCAATTTGAAATGTGTATAAGAACTATATAAACTTGAAATAGAAATATATATAATTATACCATTAGGAATAATTGGTCTTGGTTACATTATTTGCAGTTGTATCTTACAGCGGATTGTTCTATTATATGTTACGAATTGTGATTCATATAATAGATCCAGGATGTAAACATGAATAAATTCTGAATTATAAATTGTGTAGAAAAATGAATGGTTTTAAATGAGAGATAAATTCAGACATATTTGTCTTGTACCTCCACTACCTGGGCATGAATACCTATATTTATAAATCCATAAATTCATAAATAGACCCAGGTAGGTAAGTTGGGGAATGTTTCTTATGAGATAATCCCATTAAATGTGTTTTAAAATTTCAATAATATTAACTTATATTGATTACATTTAAATGGGATGATAATATTAATTTATGGATCACTGAATCAATAAATATAGAATGGTTAGGAAAATAATCGAACCCATATTTTTATGATGGGACCCTCATAGGTCTCCTTCATTCATTACTAAATGAGTTTCGGAACCCAATAGGCATATAATCACACTAACAAGATATTTATTTAACGTGTATGAAACTACTCATATTTTATTACATATACATTTATGGTGTCATCTTACATGACGTTTTCCAATAATTAATAAAATTACAATTAAGTATTTTGAGCATTATTATTATAAGGCAACAATTAATTTAAATTCAAATCACTAGATACAGTTTTTTTCTAATATATATTGGATATTAATATATCAATTATCCATTTCAATCCTGAAAACATATAAATTCTATATATGGTTATAAAGGGAATCATGAGGTGATTTTCCAAATGCTGCATGGAGACAACTTAATGGAATTCTTAGTATAGTTTTTAATATGAACTCTAATATGATATCTCTTTGATATGAAACATTTAAAAAAAATTAATGAATGAGATTCAACTAAATTTATTAAGATGAATATTTAAATGATTAATTATGTTGAACCTTTTGTAAATAATAACCTTAAACTTTTATTGATAGATGCTTGGGATGGGATCATTGATGTTTCCAATGATTTTTGATTGATGATTTCCTTGGTCACATTGTACCTTGGGGTTTAGAGGTAAGGCCTAGTAACCTTTTCAGGCATGATCATTATTTTAGAATTTATATATCTTGATGTGTAAGGGGCTGGCCCAGTATAGGTTACACCCACCGAACCATTATAAATTTCTAGATAGTCTTAATATGTTTTACAATGAGAGGTCTCTTTTGGGGTTTTTTTCAAGAGTAGGACTCATAGTAGTAAATAAATCCCCCCATAGTATATGAGGGCTAGTTTGGAATGTTAATCTTTCTTTACGGTATGAAATTTTATAATTTTTCAATTCTCAAATTTATGCATTCCAATATCATGATTTTCCAATTCATAGGTCATGTGACCATCCTTATTTTCTATGGTCTATCATATTCTAGGAATATAAAGCCATAGTTTCACTATTATGGTATTATAGTAACAGGGATCATCACACACAGTTCCTAAATATTTTGAAATGGTATGTTAAATATTATTTTGATCAGAGAAGAGGTCCATGTAACACATTGAGTCTTAAGCTTACCTGTAACATCCCAAGTAAGTAATGAATAATAGATATTTTTATCTATGTCTATTAATGAATTAGATAGTGTTTTAGAGGCTTAAAATGAAAATAAATCCAATCTTAAGCATGGAATACACTAATATTTTTAAAAGATGGTTTATTGCCTTTTGATGGCAAACAATTTTTAAATCTATCTTTTGACATTTTTATAAGATATTTTTGTCAAAATAAACATATTCTTTATGATTGGGACATCAAAATTTACTTTTTGTGAATTTTTGGTATTTTTCTGACAATGTTCATTTTTTTAATGAATAGTGAAAAATACTGCATTTTACATAAAAAATGCTTCTTAATCTAATTTATTTATATGATTAGATTATCTTTTTAATTGGTCTTAATGTGTAATCTGAATATATTTTTACCATTTAATCCAATGGTGTTCATTTGAATCAATTTCAATTTGAAATTGGACTTAAACTGGTGTCAATCTTTTGATACTTATTGTTTCATAAAAACACGCTATTTGCTCTGAAAGCGGGAATTGATTATTAAATTAATTAATGTGACTTATATGTTTTGAATTTTGTAAAATAGACTTCATTTTTGAATTTGGAATATCAAATATAGCTTAGGGTGAATTTTTGGTAATTTTCTGAAAAACTTCAATTTTTGACGAATAGTGAAACCACTATGTGGTACTTATAAAAACTGATTTTCCGTTTCAATGAAATTTCTCCATCATTGTGTTTTGAATTTAAAAAATCCGACATACATGGTTGTCATTAAGAAGTGAAATGTGGTTCAATGAGATTAAAATAATTTTTTGGTGAATAGTAACTTATTTAGTTTTTAATCGCGATTAGTGGTAATTAGTGTAGTTTAAGGTAAAAATAATGCTTTAATAAACTAAGATGATCTTGACACAAGTCCTACCATCATTGGTTGTGTCATGGCCGACCAATAAAATCTATGGGTCAACTTGGGGACCCCATGGAACCACTTTGGTTGGGAAATGACATAAATAACTTTTTATTTAATGTTAAAGTAAAAATGACACAAACATGAAATGTTTTACTAAAACAATTTTTACATGGGGATATACAAGTCAGATTTTTGATAATAAATATATATTGGAAATATAAAAATATTTCCTACATTATAGTATTTTATGTTATAATTTTTAGACATTAAATAAATTAATGTATTTATGACATCATGATGATGCAACGATGATCTCATTATTTAACGATTTAAATAAAATGGAAAGATAATGTAATATCTAAGACCTACACATTTCCAAAACCAATTGTATGAGTAAATTTAGAACCCTTATCATCTTATCCTCGAATTATATCAATGTGGGACGTTTTTAATCCGAAACGCCTTTTAAAATAAAGTAACTTATCTTTACTTTCCAAGAGTGCCCCTCCTCTCCTCTTATAAAAGGCCCCCACCTCTACCTCCTTACCCACACTCCCAAAGACTTTGGCTCGTCCAACCCCAGCCCATTTGGTCTCTCAACATCCCTCTCTTACTCCTTGAAGCCTCACTTTGGGTAGAAGTCTTCCCAAGGAAGCCTTTGAGCTCAAACCAAAGGGAGTTACCCGATTTTAAGGTAATGTCTTCTTTTGAGTCCTTTTGTTTTATTTTGCTTCCCCAACCCCCTATACTTTTTTTATTCTGTTCTTTTGTAACAACTCCAGTATCCTCAATATACTAGGATGTTGTTATAATAATCATTTTATCTACACTTACACACACCTACATCTAATGGTTAACGAACATACTGTTTTCGTGGATGGTGAATTTATGCCTCCCGAAACGATGATTGTTCAACATTCTTTTAACACCTTCAAAGGTGGCCATTAAGATGTCACTATATATATATATGATATATAATATGTTTATTTTTTACATAAGCTTCTGTATTTTTATTTTTTTTTCATACCTTTATCGTTTCCATTTTGGGTAAACACGATATCTTCATTTAAGGAAGTGCGGACTACCGCCCCCTCCAAGTGATTTGATTCGTTAAATACCATATGTGGGACATATAAAGGATGGAACTATGATATTATATATGATATTATACTGTAATTATAATATACCTTTATATCATTATGATTCCATTCTATAAAATATGAAATAGAATTGAAAGTAGCGTTCATGCGTACGTACGGCTTACCGTCTCCATGAATGGTGCATTTCATTTCTCACCTCTAAATGATTTTGTAATATTATAAATGCATGCATGTACTGGATATATAATACATATATTTTATCTACATCATGAATACCATTCTTGATATAATGGATACATGAACAACATGTAATTATAAAGGGCTTATTTTTTACTCAAGTACCAATGATTGTTAAAACAACCGTTATTAACTTAAATAATTACATAGTGTTTATGACATGGAAATAAGTGATATAAAAGGAATAATGAACTTGAAAAAGGTTCTTAAACAATTAGAAATTAACTCAAGTTTATTACTCAGGACATTAAAGAACGATCGAGTCAAGTCGGACCTGAGGTATGGGACTTCGTCTCAATCTCGTTTCGTTGAGGCATATTTTCTTTTATACACAACCTTCTTTTATACGGTGTATAAACCCCTTTGACTTTTACCTTTATTCAAAAGGAATATTTTTTATACGAAGCATTTACTAAACGACAAAAGGGAGTGTTTTTGTCATACGTATGTGGCGACAACGACTTCTCCACCGCCGTGACCATTATTTGAGTTTCGGCTTCCTCTACAAGCAATACCTTTTTTAAAGAAAAAAAAATACCATGTTTTACTTTTCTTTTCTTTTGGTATTGAAAATGGTTTTCGTAATGTTTTTATATCAATGTGTTGTTTTTATATCTTGTGATTGAAAGGTGGAAATGTTATGTTTCCTTTATACTTGTCTTATGTGATACGATTATGTTGAGGTTCTTGGGAATTATTATGAATACGGGAGGTTCCATGATAGACTAAGGGCGGATGAGCCCGATATAGCTCTCCAATGCATTGGGTAACATGAAGGAGTGAAACGTTAAGGTTTCTCCGAAGAGATTTAGGGAATATACTTTGATGGGTATTCCAAACATAACCAAGAGGGTTACTCCTTACGTAAGAATGTTATGAATGCTTCAAGTTACCTTTATGTCTTATGATTTCTATGATTTATTCATGATTTGATGAGGTATGTTTAAGTGGTTATGTTTTATGGGTAAAGTATGATCTCATCTTTATTTTTATATGTACCCATGTTTCCTTTCCATATTTTTATATCCCTTACTGATATTTTTATGCTCATCCCAAGTTTTTTTGAAATGTTTTTCACAGGTCAAGGGAAAGGTACATGATATGATGATAGTGTCAAGGAAGTGTCAAGAAAGAATCAATGTTTTATTTTCAATATGTTTCCATTGATGGGAAAGAAGAACACTATCTTTATGTAACCACTTTGTTTATATGTGGAATGTAATGCGAGTTTTATGATCTAATTCTCTAAAACTCTAAACCCAAAAAGCTCCTCAATGTGTAATCTTGTAATAACTCAAGATTAAGTAAGGTTTAAGGCTGGGGCCTTATAGTTGGTATCAAAGGTCGGTTTAGATAACTTTAGGAGTTATAATTCTATAAAATGATAATCCAAAAATATTTTTTTTGAAATGATACAGCATTTAAGGATTACCATGTTGCTTCTTCTAAGACATGTTTGTTCAGAATGGTTTTCTGGAGAGGAAACGGTGAAGCAGTGCTAGGAAGGCATACAAAAGGAAATAACCTTTTGAATCAGCATCCTGAGATGGTCGGAATTGGAACTAAATAGTTTGTTGCAGTAATGGCACAGTTGACGCAGGCTATAAATGGTGGTGGTATCCATGCACGAGATTAGCCAGACCAACCGCAGAGGAACATGTCAGTGGTGGAACATTTCAGGAGGCAACATCCCCCATCATTCAAAGGATCATCTGACCATGTGATAGCTGAAGGGATTATTATTGAACTGGAGAAGATTTTTTATGTCATGGGGTGTTCAGACAATCAAAAGGTTAGTCTGGCTATTTACCGTTTGGAGGGTGAGGCAGAGCAGTGGTGGCCTATGGTTAAAAATATCAGGGACGCCGATGAGATTGATGCTCTTGTCTGGGATGAATTAAAAGGTATGTTTCCTGAGAAGTATTTTCCTAAGGCTGTTCGACTTAGGATAGAAAATCAATTCCTGTAATTGAGGCAAGAGGAATACTCAGTGGCTACCTATGAAGAAAGGTTCACTCGATTGGAATGGTATGCTCCAAATTTTATCCGAGACCTTGATAGTAAAATCAATCGTTTTTAATCAGGATTAAAGCCAAAATATGTAAGGGCATTAGCTTCTCGTGAGTTTAAAAGTTATGAAAATATTTTTCGATGTGCTGAGAAGGTGGAAATGGAGTTTGCCGATGATCAAGTGTTCTATAACAACCAATAGAAGAAGAGACCGAGGTGGCAGGAGAAAGGTAAGAATTCTTCAAAAAAGTCTGACGGTAAGAAAACTAAGTTTCCAGTTTGTGATAAATGTGGAAAAAGGCATGCTGGGGAATGTCTTTTGAATTCTGGAAAGTGCTACCGATGTGGTAAGATGGGACATAAGGCTCGTGATTTCACTGAAAAGGATCAAGGTGAAGGTAAGACCAAATTCGATTTACAGTTAGTGAAATGTTATAAGTGCAATGAGATGTGTCACTATGAAAATGAGTGTCCGATAAAGAGCTTGAGTGATGGGAAGCAGTTAGACTACAAGAAGAAAGGGGTGGTGAAATCCTTTGAAACTACTTCAGCAGATGTCGGGCAGTCAAATGAAGTTGTATCAGGTACTTTTTTTGTTTTTTTAGATTATTCCAATGTGTTGTTTGATTCGGGGTCTACACATTCTTTCATCTCTGAAAACATTTCTAGTAAAATGGGAATACCATCTCAAGAAATGACTCCTGAACATTTGGTAAAAACACCTGGGGAAAATATTGAGGCAAAAAGAATTTATAAGAATCTTCCTATCCTTATCTGTGGAAAGAACCTACTTGCAATCCTTATTGTTCTACATCTAGTAGAGTTTGATGTTATCCTGGGTATGGATTGGATCTCTATTTACCATGATAAGATTGACTGTAGAGCTAATGAAGTTTCTTTTCAGAAAGGCTTTCAGTTTGTGTACAAGAATGAACCCTTACTGTTGATAACATATCAAGAGGCCGAGAAACTTGTAAAATATGGAAATGAATGTTACCTTGAACACATCGTTGAAAATAAATGAACTGTTCAAATTAATGATGTCCCAGTGGTAAATGAGTATCCTGATGTTTTTCCTGAAGAGTTTCCTGGAATAATATCATATCGGGAAGTTGAGTTTACTGTTGACTTAGTTCCTGATGCTAAGCCAATTTCAAAACCCCCTTATCGAATGGCTCAAATTGAACTTTTAGAGTTGAAGGAGAAATTGCAAGATTTATTAGAGAAAGGTTTCATTCGACCTAGAAAATCACCATGGGGTGCTACTATTTTATTTGTTAAAAAGAAAGATGGTTCTATGAGACTTTGCATTGATTATAGGGCCTTGAATAATATCAATGCTAAGAACAAATATCTTTTGCCTCATATCGATGATTTGTTTGATCAGCTCCAGGGAGCTTAGTTTTTTTCAAAGATTGACTTGAGATCGAGGTACCATCAGCTGAAGGTAAAGGAGGCAAATATTCCGAATACCGCGTTCCATAGGAGATATGGCCATTATGAATTTTTAGTAATGCCTTTTGGGCTAACCAATGCACCAGCTGTATTCATAGACTTAATGAATATAATTTTCCCTGAGTTCTTGGATAAGTTTGTGGTGGTTTTCATTGATGATATTTTGGTGTTTTCTAAAAGTAAAGAGGAGCATGAATGATATTTAAGGGTTATCTTGCAAACCTTAAAAGAAAAAAAACTGTATGGAAAATTCAGCAAGTGTGAGTTTGGGTTGCAAAAAATTTCTTTCCTTGGTCATATTGTTTCTGAAGATGGAATAATTGTTGATCCTGCAAAAACAAAAGTTGTGGAAGAATGGCCAAGACCCACAAATGTAACTGAGATTCGTAGCTTCCTTGGTTTGGCAGGCTATTACCGAAGGTTTGTTAGAAATTTTTCAAGGTTATCTAGTCCAATGACTAAGATAACTCAGAAGGGTGTTATGTTTATCTGGACAAAAGAATGTGATGATTATTTTCAGGAATTGAAAAAGAATATTGGTGAATGCTCCAGTTTTGGCACTACCTTCCAGGAATGGTGCGTTTGTTATATACAGTGATGCTTCATTGAAAGGACTTCGTTGCGTCCTAATGCAGAATGATCAGGTAATTGCTTATGCTTCACGACAGTTTAAAACTCATGAGGTAAATTACCCTACACATGATTTGGAATTAGCTGCTGTTGTTTTTGCTTTAAAATTTTGGAGGCATCATTTGTATGGAGTAAAGTGTGAAATATATAACGATCACAAAAGTTTAAATTATATATTCACTCAGAAATAATTGAACATGAGATAAAGGAGATAGCTAGAATTAATCAAGGATTATGATTGTACAATTCATTACCATCCGGGAAAATCAAATAAAGTGGATGATGCTTTGAGTCGAAAAAGTAATGCTTCATTAGCAATGTTGCATTTGGAATGTGATCCTTTGGTTAAGGATTTGATGAAAATTGGAATAGAAGCTGTTGGTGAAGGGTGTTCTTCTGTTTTGTTTCAGGTATCAGTGAGATTATCTCTATCAGATAGAATCAAGCAAGCAAAGAAGAAAGACAGTGAGTTGCAGAAAAAGGTAGAGCTGGTTCAGAAAGGTATGTTGCCTAAATTCAACATTGATAATGATTGAGTTTTGAGATTTGGGAAGATATTTTGTGTGCCTTGTGATTCACAGTTGAAGAGAGATTTATTATGTGAAGCTCATAGTTCTCCGTTTTCAGTTTATCCTGGCAGTACTAAGATGTACAGAGATCTGCGGGAGTATTACTGGTGGGATGGAATGAAATGAGATATTGCAGATTTTACTGTGAATTGTTTGACATGTCAACAGGTTAAAGCAGAGTGGCAGTTACCGAAAGGGATGCTTCAGCCTTTACCAGTTACAGAGTGGAAATGGGAGAATATATCCATGGACTTTTTTGTGGGATTACCAAAGACATCTCGAGGTAATAATGCAATCTGGGTTATTGTTGATCGCTTGACCAAATCTTCTCAATTCCTTGCTATACGAGAGACTTTCTCTCTTGATCAACTTTCACATTTGTATCTTAAAGATGTATTCAGGTTACATGGTGTTCCTCTCTCCATTGTATCTGATCGTGATCCCAGGTTCACTTCTAACTATTGGAAAGGCCTTTAGAAGTCGTCGGGTACTGAATTAAATTTTAGTAGAGCTTTTCATCCTCAATTAGATGGGCATTCAGAACGAACAATTCAGACCTTTGACGATATGCTACGTTCTTTTTCTATGGATTATCAGGTAAGTTGGGACCAACATCTTTATTTGGTTGAATTTTCATATAATAACAGTTTTCATTCCAGTATACAGATGGCACCATTTCTGGCATTATATGGGAAGCGGTGTCGAACTCCAGCTTTCTGGGAAGAAGTGGGTCAAAGGAATTTGATGGGACCAGAATTGGTAGAAGAGATGGCAGAAAAAGTTCAGCTGATACAAAAGCACATGAGAATAGCTCAGAGCAGGCAGAAGAGTTATGCGGATAACCGGAGGAAGGATCTATCTTTTGAGGTAGGTGATCATGTTTTTCTCAAAGTATCACCATGGAAAAGTGTGATGCAATTTGGTAAGAAAGGAAAGCTGAGTCCAAGGTTTATTGGACCATATGAAATTCTGGAGAGAGTTGGATCAATTGCATACCGGGTGGCTTTACCTCCGAGTTTATCTCAGGTACACAATGTTTTTCGCGTTTCGATGTTGAGAAAGTATATGCCAGATACATCTCATGTTTTGAGTCCAGAGGTAGTTCAGTTGGAAGAGAACCTATCTTATGAGGACCAATCGGTCCAGATTCTTGACCACAGGGAGCAAGTGTTACGGAATAAGGTGATTAATCAGGTTATGGTTTTGTGGAAAAACCACATGATGGAAGAGGCTACATGAGAATCTGAAAATGCAATGAGGGATAAGTACCCCCATTTATTCGATAAGTAAATAATTTGTGGGGACACAATTTTATAAAGGGGGGAAGGATGTAACATCCCAAGTAAGTAATGAATAATAGATATTTTTATCTATGTCTCTTAATGAATTAGATAGTGTTTTAGAGGCTTAAAATGAAAACAAATCCAATCTTAAGCATGGAATACACTAATATTTTTAAAAGATTGTTTTACTGTCTTTTGATGGAAACCCTTTTTAAATATATCTTTTGACAATTTTATAAGCTATGTTTGTAAAAATAAACTTATTCTTTATGATTGGGACATCAAAATTTACTTTTTGTGAATTTTTGGTATTTTTCTGACAATGATCATTTTTTAATGAATAGTGAAAAATACTACATTTTACATCAAAACTGCTTCTTAATTTAATTTATCTATATGATTAGATTATCTTTTGAATTGTTATTAATGTTTAATATGAATATATTTTTACCATTTAATCCAATGGTGGTCATTGGAATCAATTTCAATTTGAAATTGGACTTAAATTGGTGTCAATCTTTTGATACTTATTATTTCATAAAAACACGATATTTTCTCTGACAGCGGGAATTGATTATTAAATTAATTAATGTTACTTATATGTTTTGAATTTTGTAAAATAGACTTCATTTTTGAATTCGGAATATCAAATATATCTTAGGGTGAAATTTTGGTAATTTTCTGAAAAACATCAATTTTTGATGAATAGTGAAACCCTAAGTGGTACTTATAAAAACTGATTTTTCGTTTAAATGAAAAGTTTCCATCATTGTGTTTTTAATTTCAAAAATCCAACATACATGGTTTTCATTAAGAAGTAAAATGTTGTTCAATGAGATTAAAATAATTTTTTGGTGAATAGTAACTTATTAAGTTTTTAATCGCGATTAGTGGTAATTAGTGTAGTTTAAGATAAAAATAATGCTTTAATAAAATAAGATGATCTTGACACATGTACTACCCTCATTGGTTGTGTCATGTCCGACCAAGAAAAGCCATGGGTCAAATTGGGGACCCCATGGAGCCACTTTGGTTGGGAAATGGCATAAATAACTTTTTATTTAATTTTAAAGTAAAAATGACACAAACATGAGATGTTTTACTAAAACAATTTTTACATGGGTTTATACAAGTAATATTTTTGATTATAAATAGTCATTGTAAATCTAAAAATATTTCCTACATTATAGTATTTTTTTTATAATTTTTAGACATTAGATAAATTAATGTATTTATGACATCATGATGATGCAACGATGATCTCATCATTTAACGATTTAAATAAAATGGAAGGATAATGTAATATCAAAGACCTACACATGTCCAAAACCAAGTGTATGAGTGGACTTAGAACCCTTATCACCTTATCCTTGAATTATATCAATGTGGGACATTTTGAATCCGAAACGCCTTTTAAAATAAAGTAACTTATCTTTACTTTCCAAGAGTTCCCCTCCTCTCCTCTTATAAAAGGCCCCCACCTCTACCTCTTTACCCACACTCCCAAAGCCTTTGGATCGGCCAACCCAAGCCCATTTTGTCTCTCAACATCCCTATCTTACTCCTTGAAGCCTAAAATTGGGCATAAGCCTTCCCAAGGAAGCCTTTGAGCTCAATCCAATGGGAGTTACCCTATTTTAAGGTAATGTCTTCTTTTGAGTCCTTTTGTTTTATTTTTCTTCTCCAACCCCTAAACTATTTTTATTATTTTATTTTGTAACAACTCCAGTATACTCAATATACTAGGATGTTGTTATAATAATTATTTTAGCTACACTTACACACACCTACATCTAATGGTTAATGAACATACTGTTTCCGTGGATGGTGAATTTATGCCTCCCGAAACGATGATTGTTCAACATTCTTTTAACACCTTCAAAGGTGGCCATTAAGATGTCACTATATTTATATATGATATATAATATGTTTATTTTTTACTTAAGCTTCTGTATTTTTATTTTTTGTCATACCTTTATGGTTTCCATTATGGGTAAACGCGATATCTTCATTTAAGGAAGTGCGGACTACCGCCCCCTCAAAGTGATTCGATTCGTTAAATACCATATGTGGGATGTATAAAGGATGAAACTATTATATTATATATGATATTATACTGTAATTATAATATACCTTTATATCATTATGATTCCATTCTATAAAATACGAAATAGAAATGAAAGTAGCGTTCATGCGTACGTACGGCTTACCGTCTCCATGAACGGTGCATTTCATTTCTTACCTCTAAATGATTATGTAATATTATAAATGCATGCATGTACTGGATATATATGACATATATGTTATCCACATCATGAATACCATTCTTGATATAATGGATACATGAACAACATGTAATAATAAAGGGCTTATTTTTGACTCAAGTACCAATGATCGTTAAAACGACTGTTATTAAATTAAATAATTACATAGTGTTCATGACATGGAAATAAGTGATATAAAAGGAATAATGAAATTGAAAAAGGTTCTTAAACTAGTAGAAATTAACTCAAGTTTATTATTCAGGACATTAAAGAACGATCGAGTCAAGTCGGACCCGAGGTATGGGACTTCGTCTCAATGTCCTTTCATTGAGGCATATTTTGTTTTATACACAACCTTCTTTTATACGGTGTATAAACCCCTTTGACTTTTACGTTTATTCAAAAGGAATATTTTTTATACGATGCGTTTAATAAAAGACAAAAGGTAATGTTTTTGCCGTACGTATGCGGAGACAACGACTTCTCCGCCGCCGTGACCATTATTTGAGTTTCGGCTTCCTCTACAAGCCATACCTTTTTTAAAGAAAAATAAATACCATGTTTTAATTTTCTTTTATTTTGGTATTGAAAATGGTTTTCGTAATGTTTTTATATCAATGTGTTGTATTGATATCTTGTGATTGAAAGGTGGAAATGTTATGTTTCCTTTATGCTTGTCTTATGTGATACAATTATGTTGAGGTTCTTGGGCATTATTATGAAATACGAGTGGTTCTGTGATAGACTAAGGGAGGATGAGCCCGATATAGCTCTCCAATGCATTGGTAACGCGAAGGAGAGAAACATTAAGGTTTCTCCGAAGAGATTTAGGGAATATATTGTGATGGGTATTCCAAATGTAACCAAGAGGGTTACTCCCTACGTAAGAAGGTTATGAATGCCTCAAGTTTCCTTTATGTCTTATGATTTCTATGATTTATTCATGATTTGATGAGGTATGTTAAAGTGCTTATGTTTTATGGGTAATGTATGATCTCATCCTTATATATATATATATGTACCCATGTTTCCTTTCCATATTTTTATATCCCTTACTAAGCTGTTTATGCTCATCCTATGTTTTTTTGAAATGTTTTTCACAGGTCAAGGGAAAGGAACATGATATGATGATAGTGTCAAGGAAGTGTCAAGAAATAATTAATGTTTTATTTTAAATATGTTTCCATTGATGGGAAAGAAGAATACTATCTTTATGTAACCACTTTGTTCATATGTGGAATGTAATGCATGATTTATGATCTAATTCTCTAAAACTCTAAACCCGAAAAGATCATCAATGTGTAATCTTGTAATAACTCAAGATTAAGTACAGTTTAAGGCTGGGGCCTTATATTACCCACCTACATAGATAAATTATTGTTGGTTATTAAATGCTATGTTTACGAGTCATATCAATTGTGAATTGAATGGGGTGTTGCGACCATTTTATAATAATTTCACATTTGTGATGGAAATAGAATGGTGATTTGTTGTAGTCTTTCAGGATGAAATTAGTTTTAGGATCGTGTTATTTTCTGAAACTGATCTAGATTACTTATGAATCATACATTGAATACTGATGATGCATGTGGAATTTACATTGGAGGAGCATAATTTGTACATCTAAAAGTGATTATGTTTTAGTGTTATTATGAGAGGAAGAATTTCCATTATTCTTGTGATCCACTTGCTAAAATATTTAGAAATTATTTATAAAATAGGTTGGGTCGGGATGATACATGTGTTGTAGGAAGGTTTTTGTCCATATTAACAAGAAGACTAGGACACCCCTAATGGATCATCACTTCAGTTGTAATAATCACTTCCTTTCAAGTATAAAGAACACGATCTGAAGATATCGTTAAACAATGGTTATATTGTACATATATACTTTATAGAACTTGTGGAACCCAATTTTCAGGGTTGGTTCCAAGGGATATCCTACCATAAGGAGACTATCATTACATGTACCATGGTGAGGATGTCCTTAATAATGGAATACCTGCAATATGATGGGTTGATTTTAGAACGAGGTAGTACGGTCGTGTATAACCAATTAATAAGGAATGTTTGGTACACAATAGTTGCCTTGGGTACTATATAGTTAACCAAATTATGAGTTTCCATTGGTGGAATGAGGCTCAATGGTTTAATTTACAACACATTTAGGCATTTAGACCCTGAGAATGCATAAATTAATGGTAGTTCCCATGATTTTGGTTATCCAAAAATAAATTTGGGCACCGAGAGATAGTTGACCCATTTTGTAAACCAAACACACATGGTTAGGAGAGGTGGTGTCAGGCATTGTCTAAGGCTGTCATAGCCTATTTTAGATGTGAACATGGCTCTGATGGAGCATCACACACATAAAGATAATATATTTTTCAATTTTTTTTATAGGTATTTATAGAAACTATCATGTCTTTATCCTAATAATGATGTGGAAACATCAATTATACGTTGAGATAAAAAATAAAATTTTAATTTTGATAGATGGAAGCATTTAAAGGATGATCAAGGAGTGGTTTGAAGGATTAATTAAGGAATGGATTATACAATAGGAAGTTGGATGATAACCCTCTTGAGAGAAGGGTTACGAAAATATGGGGCAGGTTGTTGGATGGTCATTTAGGAACTTGTATTCTATTTGATAAAATGAACCAAGAAGGGTTCAATTGGGATACATCACCATATATAGATTATGGGCTTCATTGAATGTGATTGATATGATCTAAATATGAATACTATTAAAGTTATTTGGATATATCTTTTCAAATGAAACATCCATCTGAGCTAATCATTATTGGGAATATAAGGGGGGAATGTTTCAACTAGATCAATTTTTTTAAAAAAATATATGGTCATTGTGGAACTGTTTCTTGTGTTCCAGGAGTTAAGAAGGATTCCTTCTAATGGTATTTTGGGTAGTTCAAAGAATGGTAGAATAGAAAATTTATTTTAGGTGAAATTTTGTTGATTATTTAGATATGAATGCGGATTATGGGTTGTTTCCTTAGTGATAATTTGGTGTGTCATTTGGAGGAATGTGACATGAGAATTGTTATAATAAGGATTAGGGTTGTATCCTCACCCTTCTTATTATTATTTCTGAATCTCGAGCCTAGAATCCCATTATCTACAATACTGAGGAATGGAATACCTTATTTAAAATCTGACAATGGGCAAACAAAATTTTGGCATGGAGTCCCTTACTTTTTGATACTCGGTTATGGAATCCCTTCTATTTATGATACTAAAGCATAAAGTCCCTTTAATATGTGATGTATGATCATGGATTCCCATGACACATTATAAGATTCATATTACATCCCAATAACTATCGAGTTATGTCTCATGTCCTTTCTTGTAGATGAATCCATATATATATGTGTATTAATGTCACTACATATATAAACCAAATATATATATACGCACAAATACTTGTTCATCGATCATTTAGCTTAGGTTGATGCATGTAATGTCAGTATGGTGTCCTCTAGGAACTAGAGTTGACCCGTTTATATTTTATATCATTTGTTACAATATTATCAATTCAAAAATCTTATTTCATACTCATAGACTAGATATATTTAGACACCATTGTTGGTGGCCTACATAGTGTATATAACACTTTTTTGGGGCCACAATTGCAATGGGTTACATGAATAGATCTCATGAATGTATGATCATGTTCTAGGATTATGATTTCTTGATAATGACCTTATGATTGAGCACGAGAGCAGAGGATAGAGCCTATGATCATGATTTTATTGGACTTAGTTACCATGTCTATTACTTAATTACATTGGACACTTGTGTTTTTGTGTACTATTTATACATTATGTGCATTTATCTATCCATTGTATCATGTTCATGAATGACTCTTTTATTCATTTATAATTATATGATAGCTTATATATTTTCTTTAGCTAATTTTTTTGTATTTATTACTTTTACATAGGGTAAAGTCTCCCCCTTGTACCGCCATTAGACCCTAGAAACTTGCTGGATGACTCTGGAATATAGGGAGGCATGCTTGATTCCTTGTAGAAAATTGACTCAAGTCATTGTTTTTAGTGGCTCTCTAGTTAGGACACCACACTAGGCTAGTTCATTATAGTTTTAATGTGAAATAATTTTAGGATATAATTATTTCTGTTGAATAAATTTTAATAAGTTTTTTTAAATCATTAATTTAAACACTATCATCAATCAATGTTTCATATGATGTAACATATATAGGATCAACAATGAAATTATGTGATAAATTTTTGGATAATCGAAGAATTAATCCTAAATTATATAATATAAAAGTTAATGAAAGGGTTTGGGGAACATAATCAGGGCCTATATAAGGAGGAACCACCATTAGGATTGTGATATTTTCTTTCAGAATCCATCTACTCGTTCACCATTTTTCTTTCATCCCCATCCCTCGCTTTGTTCCTATGATACTAGAAGATAGTTGGATTGAGAAGGTTCATAAAAATTTTATGGTTGATTAAATTTCATTACATACATTCACTACAGATTAGGGAGTTGGTTGGATAGATCTAAAGGTTCTATATAAAAATGGTTTATGATTAATGAAATAGTCATCTACGATGTAAGTAATATGGCATGAGTTCTGCATTTTTAATTTACAGGTTTCAGGATTTCATACATGATGATATTTGGAATTAAATGTATTTAATTAATTATATTTCTTCAAATGAGTGTCTTATAAACCATAAAACCCATTTAGGTACTCACAATTGTTTCCAAAATTGTAACCACCATCTAATGAAGACCCAAATGACTATATGAAATGAATTTTAGGTCCCAAAATCAGTAAAAAAATACAAGAATTCTATTCTTTGGAGCCCTAAGGGAAAATCTGAAATTGATGTTTATGGACACATTTGGAACTCAATGCTCTAGAAGTGTCGAAATTATTCCCCCTGATTTCATTATAGGTAATGAATAGTTTACCCTATCTTTTAGATAACCTATTTTGGAAATCAATATTTATGAAAACAATTCTTACTCTAATAATTTATAATAGGTCTCTATTTTTAGTACCAAAATTTCATGTTGAATCTCTAATCACAATTTACTCTCGATGTTACCTTTCCTCAAACCCTCATCAGATATAATTTCAAGGGAATAATGGATCAGACCCATGAATATTTTCTCATACACATGAATTATTACAATAGTGTAGGCTAAATTCAATAACACTAAATGATGATCAAAGAAAAATATATGTGAGAGAATACTATAAAATAAATATCTCAAATAATCCATTGATATAATGGGATACTCTTGATCACTATGACAATGCTTAAATTATAGTAGAGTTATCCCCTATAATAAAATAAATTCTTATGAAACCTAATGCAATACTAGAATTTAATTTAGTCATAATTTATTGTATACAGCGTTAATATAGAGATTTGTACCCTGATCTGATTTTAAGTCATCATATATTGAAAAAATATTTCATTTAAAATATTATAGTATAATAATACTTTTATAGTCCCTAGGTTGAACCTTTACCTCAATCCATTGACACACTGTTGATTTTTATTGGATCATCAACCTCATATATTTGATAACATCTCGGTGGATGGTTACTAGAAAAATATGAGGTATATGATCAACATAAACACAAATATAGGAATTTAGATGAAAAATAATTTATATAAACTAATATTAACCCACATGAGTTTTCCCTACACATAGTGTTTGTTCATCAATAAATAGTGAAACTAAATGATTCTAGATTTCATAACTAAAATATACTATAAGAAAATTATAATTTTCACGTATTTATAGTCAATTAATAGTTAAGGTCCATGCAATGGAGTGAATTATCCACATGTATCCATATTTGGGCCCCATGTTCTAAATTACCTCTAATGCTTAATAATATATTTTTCTCAAAAACTCAACATAAACCTTACGTGTTCATCCTTAGAATTTATTATAGATCTTATCCCATTTCCATAATACCACTCTATCAAGACTATACCCTTTACTGGCCCCACACTAGTTTAGCATTGAGATTTAATGTGCCCCTGGAAACCAATATCCAACATGCTATTGTATGGATACATTCACCGATTAAATAAATTTCAGAAATATTAGGGATTTCTCTATATTTAACGCAATGGAAGACTACAATTAAAAAATATAAACTACATTACACAAATAAATTTAAATATACAAGGATAAAAAGTATCATTAAATTAAAAATGATTGAATTTATAACAATTAATAAAGGATCTCATCTTCTCAAGAAAAAAAATGAAAACATATAAATGTAGATAAACTGAAAAATAGTACACCATAGAGGTGTATATTAGAAAATGACAACTTCAAGCACTAAATAACACTCATGTTCTAAAAAATACTATTTAAATCTAAAAAAACATTATCTTGGAAGTTGTATATAATATTTAGATTGAATAGGTCCACATGATTAGTATAATATCTTAAAAAGGACTGAACAACAACATAAATTTAATGTATTCCAAACAATATCATATTGAAATTATAGTACATATATAAAATATCACAAATAGATTCTATAAATAACTGAACAATGTCAAGTCTCAATTATGGAATGTCTCATCCGTGGTTCCATAAAACCCAATCCAGTACCTAGACTATTTGATAAACATGTAATCAATCTCCCAATAATCTAGTTCATGAAAATGAAAATGTATTTTTTTATAACACATCCCCCCAAAATATGTAAGGATAAAAAAATATGAGAAGATAGTTTCCAAAATTAACATAATTTATAACATCTATTGAATGAAAAACATTCATTACAACAATAATAAAATGTTACAGTGAATGATTATCCCAGAATTCCTAATGTATTATAAAAAACCGATTATTATAACCATACCAATCACTAGTAAGGGTGAAGAAGGCAATAAAATATTGTTCATCCATATATTTTACACAATCTTAATGTTTCATCAAACACAAGATATCCACCATTAGGTGGTTGGTTTTATTGCGAATAATACTCTCACAATTGAAATGACATAAAAAATTTATAAGGAAATATTCCCTGAATCCCAATCATTCATTTTATTATATCCAAAATCCATCATCATAAACATCACTATCATTACCATACCATCTTCATACATTAAATAGGTCATGAAATGTGGAATTATCGATTCTTAATATTTTAAACTAGGCCACATCGTTTATATGACTACTCAATAATAAAGATCAACCAGTCCCGATGACTGACTATTAAACCTGGTTATCTAGTTCACATGAATTCCTAACCACCCCATCACAACAGTACAATTAATATAGTCTGACTCCTCTATGTAATGATTCAAATAATTATTCACAAATCATAAAAAAATAATTTTATTATAAATAAATGACATAATCATCCTCTAGTTTTCCTCAAATGAGTGTTTCATTATAATTTTTTTATGAATTTTTATATTGTTCCATTATTTTTTAAAAGAATGATGATGTTTATTATAATTTTTTTAAATGAAAATCATTAAAAATAATTAAACAATATATAATGAATAAGAATTGATAAAAATTTCTTGAATTAATTTAGGCCTTTGGTGATCTTCATCTTAATTGTTATAATTTGTTTCCTTACTCAGATTTTGTCTACTTAAAAAATATATCCATAAAATATAGACCCCACACTACTATAAATATTAATACAAATGTGCCAAAATGTTTATGATTTTACTATTTATAATTAATGTTGATCCAAGAAAATATTATTCACTAATAAAATAAATGCATTAAATATTCATTACACTCATAATTCTAAACCGACATTAATTTTTTTAAGAAAATAATAAAATGTTTAAATTTACTCTTAGAGTAAAAAATTATACATCATAATTCAATAATCCAATATATAATATTGAATCATTATTAAAAAATTGAAATAGAAATTACACAACTAATAATATGAGAAGAATTATTTCTTCACATACAAATAAAAAGACTAAAATTTTTCACAGTAATCAACTCCAAGAATGAACTTACAAATGTAATAAAATCGTCAATGATGTAGAATATATATCCAATGTATATCCCTACTTATAACAAATTTAAGATAGACATTAGTTAAGATAAAAACCATGTTCAACATAATATTTATATTCATTCGATTAGGTATAGTCAAGAATCTATAGATACCTCTTTTATAATAGATGAAAACACCATATTTATGATGGAAAAAATTGAATAGGAAAATCATAATCGTATAGATCTTAAATATATTTATAAATAAAAATAATTTCATTTTTTGGAAATAAAATAAATTAAATGTACTTGTTTCATCTATATTTTGAATATAACGACGTGGAATCTTAGTGATATTTCCCTAAACATTAGGGGAACCCCCATTGAGTTTAGATTTATTGGGTTCATGAAGTAACTCACTACTTGTTTTATTCCACATAACCATCTACTATGCATCGAAACACATGAGTATCAGATTAGATTCCCTTAATCTATAAAAATCACGGGTTAAATGGAATAGATAACTCATCCCCCAACTATTGTAACAACCATTAATTTAATAGTAAAAACAAATAAATTATTCCTTGTGAAAAAACAGACCTTTACCAAATATCTTTAATCCAAAATTCATAATACTAATTCCATAAAACACAAAAATAGTGAAAAACTCTGTCATTATTAATAAATTGATAACCACTATCTCAACATTAACTCATTTCTAAAAATGGGACTGGGAAATATAAAAAGTTAAAAGTTACATCAGTTCCCTGTCCATTATATTAGTAGAAACAATACTATTAATTACTTAAAAATTCAAAAATCAATTTTATAAAAATTTAAAAAAACCACCAATAACTTGAATAATTTTGATCAATTCAAGATACATGATTATAATTCAACTTAAATATGAGTCCCAACTATAAGAATGAAACATGAATAGGCGAACTCAATCCCTTAATAAGAGAATCTCATATATTCGACAACATCGAATAAACATGTATAAAATCTAGCTAAATTGAAAATTAGGGTTTATGGGATCCATCTCCAGGAGTGAATAGATTAGTTTAAGTGAGATAAGTCTCAATCTGATCAAATCACCTTCCATGATAGAAAATAAATGAAAAAAATTCTTTACGAAAATGATTATATGATGCCCCTAAATCTAATAATCTAGTTTCAAATTAAGACCCACATCTAATATTTTATATGTTTATTCCACTCATGTTAATTTAAATTTACCTTTATTTATCAAATTACCCATTGAGTATCGATTTCTAACTGGTCCCAATAATAAAAATGACAATATACATATAAGTCCGCTAAAAAAATATTATTCTTATAAATATTTATATTTAACAAAATGTGAAAAGATAATGTATATAGAAATTGAAATAATTATTTAAAACATTAATACTCTATTATTAACATGATTATATGATTAATATTCAAAATATTAAAAACTATAAAAAAACATGTATTATTTCCAGATTAATGCATAAAAGGGAACTTTTTCCAACGAATAACATTGAAAATATTAATAATTCATGATTAATTTGTTCAAGGAATAAATATTTTATTCTTTTAATTAAAATGGAAAGTCATCGTTGGAATAAATCTTTAAATTATTATGTGAATAAACAAAATTTATCTATATAACTATATATCATGCATTATTTATAACCCATTACACATCTATAGTTAATCATTAACATGTTATAATACCTAATACTACATCCACGAATATTTAGACTACCTTAAAATGAATAATTTCACTCAAACTATGAAATATTTAAAAAATTGTATATTTTTCATTAAAAACAATTTAACATCCAATAAAATTTCTCCATCAATAATTCAAATTTTCACCTAAAAAAGTAGTATTGGTCTCTTTGAAAATTATTTTTAAAAGTTAAATATTATGGTAGTTATGTTTTAACAAAAATCTATTTAAATAATGGTGCATTATCTCATCATATTGATTCTTGTTTGATAATTTGTCTTACTATGTAATACCACCCTTTCAATTTTTCATAGAGACATTTTCAATTTGTTGTAGTTATATTATTTACACACTATAAATACTATTTTTTAATAAACCTTTTTATTACATTTAGTTCAGTTTTCAATTTTTTTTCATTTTTTTTTATTTATTTCCAAAGGAAAATGATATCAATTATATCCTTGTTTTACATGGATTTATAGCCCAATTTTCAAGTAAAATTTCCAAAACATCTCCATTATTAGTAAATACATCAATATAATTGTGAAAAGTATCATCACAAATATATGTATTCATTCAAATAATGAAAAGGGTAGAAATGGATTTAGTATTAAATCATTGAAATTAATAAGAAATTGAAGGTTTATATGTGTTTAATGATATAATACATTATCATGGTGGCCAAAAATGGAAACTATATGTTTTATGTTATAAAATATATTACATTTATCATTTAGACACTTCAAATATCCATGATTTTTTTAAAAATGAAGAATTAAAATTTATAATTTTATCCATTCCCTAAGATTCAAAAAATAAATTATATAATTATAATTTATATGAGTTAAGGGTTATTAATCATCTTTAATTATGTTAATTTAAAATTGAAATTTTTTTCCTGATGATAATTTTCTCATTTGGTAATATGTCAAATTTTATAAATAAATAAACACTTTGAAGAGTGGATAATATAAGTAGAACCTTGAATTCCAATTTTAGTAATAAATAAAAGGTAACATAACAAATAATTTTTTTTTGATAGTGATAAATAATTCAATTCAATAGACTAAAAAAGTAGTAAAACAACACAAAAAATAAATTGAAACAATAGAATAATAATTGAAAATGAAAACAAAAACAATGAAATATTAACTAGAAATCATGATTTCTTTCCCAAAACTTATTTTTTATAGTTTCATTAATGAATAATGATAATATATATATATATATATATATTCTAACGTTCTACACCGGAATTATTGTCAACCCAAACCTGATCATTATTGACCATAAGAGAAATCTGTTATCTCTATAGTTTGGAAAATATCATTATTGGATTCAGTTTATCCCTGGGGAATGATTAACATGCTTGAAATATAAAAATAGGATAATTCAATATTCAGTTAAAAATTATGAATTACTTTTACATAGATAATATATTTCTAATATTTTATCATGTTTTTTAGGGAAGTATCTATATATTAGAGATAAATAGAATAAAAATATAACTATAATAAATATTAATGTATCTAGAAACATGTCATAATGTGAAGATATAAATATTAAAAATACATAAATTGAAATAAAATTGAATTCCCCTCTAGCCCAAACTAGTCTCTAGAGCTCGAACACCTTATTGAGTCTTAATTTTGATAATATGGAACTAATGTCTAGAAAAAATAATTATGCATCCAATAATATATATACATACAATTTCATACCTTAAATATAGAAACAAAATCTCAATTCCCATCAAAGTAAACATTCATGGTGCAGATATAGAGACTCAGTGAGCACCTTGTTATGAACCAACAAGGGTCTACCCAACAAATCACCTAGATCGATCTGTGATATGACCCAAAGTATGTTTCCAAACTCTATTGGTTGGATACTAGTGTATGTGCATTAATATATACACTAATGAGAATGACCTTACTCAATAATGTAATAATCAAAAAATGTCTCCCACTAAAATGTCTTCCAAGACAATTCTATAAGCTTATGATCCATAAATATAAAATAAAAGATTCTATAAATGGAAACAGCCAATCAACTATTATGTGAGTTGAAAAAACTCATAAACTGCATTAAAAGAAAAAAAATATAACCAAAACACTCCATTAATATGGAGTTATAAAATCAATTATAAAATAAAAATAATGATAAAAAAGAAACCAGTGTCATAATGGAAAAGTAGCTTGATAAACAATATGGATAAAAAGGAACATATCTAAATAAAACCCAAAACAATATCTCCCTATTTCAAATTAAGGATCCTCACTCATCACATCTAAATAAAAAAATGATAATAATTTCATCTATTATTACCAATAAATACATATACTAAACCTTTAATTTTATATGTTTGAGTAGATATTCTCCAATAGATATCTCCCCCATTCCACAAGAATAACCACTGATTGTTAATCTTTTTTACGCTACATTCAAATACAATAATAGAATTTAACCTTCAATTTTTAGTGAAAACAAGTAAAATATATCCATAGTAAGGAGTTATTCCTCATAAGGTCCAAGGGTTGGAATTTTAACATAGAAAAATAAATTAAATATTCCATTAAAAAGAATTATTTTATTTAAATTAAAATTGTTTAAAATTCCTAATTTGAATAACACAATTTTTAGAAATAAGAGAAATTAAACAAACATTAATATCTATTTAAAACATCACTATTAAATCATTAATGAGATAAGTTTATCATTTTATAAGAAATACCCAATGATAAAAAAACACTAACATAATAATCTAAATGATAGTAATAAGTGATCGATATAAAATAAATATATATTTACTAATATAAAATTATAGAAACAATATTATTAGGGGAGAACAATGTACATATAAAGAGAAAGTATAGGAAATACTCGTAATGAGATGCATATAATTAGTGCATAATGTAATTTAGCTTTCAAACAGTTATACCCAACTTAGATTGGTTTGGGGGTAAACACTCCTAAGTATAGTATACTCCATACTAGGGTCCCCCAACTGGAGGGGAATCATAAACTAGTGGAGCGTTTGAATTTAGATGTGTCAATGTGCTTACAATGGGTTACCATTACACGCAATGACCTGAAAAGTTACATTATTTCATTTATTTTTTTCATTCATATTTAATTTTACTCTTTTTTACATTATTTTACATAATATGGAAGTTCTTGTGAATGAATTTCATGTCACGTGGTTAAGGAGTAGCGATTTCCAATCTGTGCGGTCACCATGCGAGAATATTTGATGTTTTTGACAGATCCAATCACGCAGTTGGTGTATGATTTTACTAACCATGAAACCATCTAGTGTGGGTTACATAGTAGATCAATATATGGGACACATTTGGTTCATTTCATTCCAAAATATGCTACCAAAATGTTGTTCCATGTCGTTTCTCTAAAAAATTAAAATAATTAAAATAAAAACACAAGTCAAATAAAATAAACTAGAAAATAAATTTTAATAAAAATCTATTCACTCAACCCATACAGTTCACCCATGAAAATATCCTTGGCTGCACATGATTCCCCTTCTTATCATCCTCTTCTATTTACAATTTGATACATCTTCCTCTGGATTCTCACTCGATTCATCAGGGTATGTCTTCCACCTCCCTCCTCATGCGTTTTCTCCAAATTTTCCCTCTACCCATCAAACTATTTCATTCATCCAAAACCATAGTGTGTGGGTTGACATGATATTTGGTTCTTTAATAAATTCGGATGGAATGTAGTGGGTCTCTTGAACTACATCATCCATGTTATATAAATCTCTTCTAAATTCAATGCATTTAGATTCATTCTGATTATCCTATCATAATTTGAGGTATGTTTCCAAGACCTTAATTGTTTGTTCAAATTTATTTGTGGTCTCTGGTTTTTTTTTGTTCTCTCTATGTGAATTATAATGTTTTGTGTCATAATGAATGATTTCAAACATATACATTGGCATGTGTTCATATATATTTACATACATATATATAAATATATATATCCTCCTTGTAGAAATTCCATCACGATAAGGGGAATATGTACATTGGAATAAGGGTGTGTGTGTGTGTGTATTATGAATGTATTCTCACAAAATTGTGGAGCGATATTCATTCAGGGTGTTGAGTGCCGATATGTTGAAATTGATTCTCAGGATTTTGAGGTAGGTTTCCGGATGAATTTTTCCTTTGGATATATGAAACATTGATTTGATGATTTCCACCATTTTAATTCTAATTTGTGATTTGTATTTTTTATAATAATCATTTGAATTTATTTATGTTGTTTTTCCATTGAAATCAGTGAGAATAAATTTATTATATATCCTCACATGCTTACTATTGGATGAAATTCCCAGTTAGCTTTTATAAGGGTGTATTTTCTTTCCAATATGTGATTTGAGATTATAAAAGGTATTTCTAGAAGTATTTAGTTTATAAATGATGATTTTGATTCTTTTATGAATGTGTTTTTACTCAATCGTATTTAGGCCTATTTGGAATCTTTAAAATTGGATTTCTTTTATATCCTCTCCAAAATCTGACTGTGTTCCCCTTTTGGTCAAGAAATGAAATGGAATGTCTGTGGAACATGGATTCACTTATGTTTTGTTGGATCAACAGAAAATTAACTATCCATTAGAGTGATTTTGGGTGATTCTTGTTTTTTTATTATGTATGTTTATTGCGTGTTTTGTACATATATATGGTTTCTTTCAAATATTGTGTTATATGTATTAACCCCAAATTAGTCCTTACATGGGAATATAACATATAAATCTGAATAATGGGGAGTTATTCCTATACAAGTTTAGGATTACACTTTATCTTGCATCACATAGTATCTACCATTGTATTTTTAGGAATTAGGCTCCACGGTTTGGCTGGGTTGGGCAAGATCATTCTTTTAGGTGGATTGATGGAATTATGTAAGGCACACATATGACTTGAATATTGTTTAAATATGTTATATAATACACATTATATACTTTATTTTTTTGTTTTTTTACAAAAAATTAATTATTTTTGGTGGATAATGTAGGTTCCTGGGTTGGTTTGGCTAATCATATGTGTTATCATTTGAATTTACATTGTTGTGAGAAAATTTTTCCTTCTCCCATTTGTTGTGTACCTATTTTATATATTTGAATAATTGGTTTTGGAATATTTTCTGAAAAGTTTTATTAGAATTTTTAATACCCACTATTTCATTTTAAAAGAACACAATTTCGATTAATTCGTCTATCTTTCATTGAAATGATAAGGGCCTAATTTCATGGAAAAGAAACTAGTTTTAATGAAAAGGTAAATTGATGATTATTTTCTAATAGTAAAATGTGTGAAAAAATATTTTCATATATTTTATTTCAAACATGAAATTGTTACATCATTTATTTAATAAAATTCACTTGGAATAGATCACTTCGAAACACCTAGTAAATTTAATACTAATGCATATACTGTATCCTTGTTATTCATCTCAAGTACATGTTCTAGCTTGGTCTCAATCACTAGGGATGAAGTTGGGTCTTAGGATTGGAGGCTGAACTTTAAGTTCATGTGGATATGATGTGTTTATCATGTTTGGTATGTTTTATTTACATTTATTATTAGTTTTTTGGGTTGTTATTTATTTAGTTTGGGGTTTCATTTAGTTTTCCTCTTATTAGGTTTTTTTATCATAGAGAAAACCATTCCATCTATTACTCTAATATTTCTTTTGGAACTTTCCTCAATCCCTATAGGATTGAAAATGCCTCTCAGGACTTATTGTGGGCCGACTCTAGTAACTTGTTCAGGGTTGAAGTAGGATGGTTCATGAAAAAATGGTATAATCGGATACATTCATTAAAGGACATAATTTTTAAAGAGGCCTTTGTTATATAGGATTTCTAGGTATGTGGATTTTGACTATCAAAATATTTTCTTTATTAATGAGGAAGTTTCTGGCCAACACATTCTATTAAAAACCATGGGTTACCCTAATAAGTTGGGTTTTGTTTTTAATATTTGGGTTTTGTGGATGTTTTGTATTCGAAAAGTAAGAAGGGATCTAGGAATGTGGTCTCCAACGTGCTCATAAGGTCTAGAAATCCATGTTTTCCAAGGGAAGTAGTGATAAAAGTCCCTCTATGGTGGTGGTGTGGTTGAAATATGGTCACGAACGATGTTTCCAAATCACCCATTGATAGTAATTTCCCGTAGCGAGTTTTTTGGAGTATTTCTTAATATTTAAAACCATTTTGAAATATTTTCATTAAATTATTAGAACCCCATTATGGGTGGTAATGATATAGTTTCTGAGAATAGAGAATGATTTCATTAGTTTTATTATAAAGAATTATTTATGAAATAAAATTCTAATGAATTTATTTTGATTAAATGAATGTTCATATAAATTATCATTGATAAAATGACTTATTCTAAATTAAGAAAATGGTTCAAAATAGAAAATATTTAAATTTATTTATAGAAAACATAATACATTAGGGTGGAATGAAATGAATTGGAGTATATAGTTTGAAAATGAATAATTCAAATTGGTAGTGAGTGAGATTTATGAAATGTTTTATGGAGTTAATTAGTTTTTTTAAATTAATGTTTTGTTTTACCTTCGGGTAAGTTATTTTTGGTGTGTTTTTTGATTAAATTGTTAGTTTTATAATTGTTTAGTATACTCCCATCCAAGGATTAAATGAATATTCAAGAAAATTATACGGATTGTTCTCCATGATCAGGCCATAAAGTAGATCAACCTAAGTAATTCCTTCATTACATTTGAATTGTGAATCCTTCCTTATTTTATGGTTATACTGATCCTCTAATAGTAGAAGAGTGGATACAAAAATAAAAATGTTATTCAGTTTCATAACAATTCCTAGGACACTAAATTACAAGTCTGATAATATTATTATTGATTTTAAGAGTTTCATGTAGTGGAATTTGTTCGTTATGACCATTCCCTAATAAGATATCTCTTAGAAATTCATCAAGGATTTTTTCGTCTCGAAATACTTCTCTGGGAATTTGATGATAAAAAAGGTGATGAAGATGTATTGAGTTCAATAATGGTATAGATTAGTGCTGGATTTAATTCATCATTTTTTTCATCTATTTCCTTATCTTCTATAGTGGGATGAGGATGATTCTTCAAATTCATGACATTTTAAAAATATGCTTCATCTAGATCTGTAGTTGATGTTTCTAGAATTCGTACTAACCTCTTTTTTTTATGTGGTGAGGAAAGATATTTTGGTTGAAGATGTGTTGGAAGGGTTGACCTAGGATACCAATCGTATATCAATATCTAGAAAAGGGGATGTAATTATAATGTATGAATCAGAATGAGTCTTGGAGTTGGTGATAATGGTGGTGGAATTAAGAGGTCTACGGAACATTCATCAGCTTCATCTGGGCATAGAACCCTGGTGTGTCATCAATGAGGTAATTAGGGTCACAAGAATTTATTGATTACAAATGATCCAATTACTTTACGTACTTATTGACTCTTGGGTCAAATTCCATTGTTTTTTAATGGTGATTCTAGGAAGTGACTTGGATCCAGGTCCACCCCATTAAAAGGTCCCATCCCATTTTCAAGAGTAGGATGTTGATCTAGGTCCAGTTTAATGTTTCTTTTTGATGTAAATGCTTCCTTTTTATCTAATGTTTGTGTATTGTGGGGTTATTTGTGTTTTCAATGGTAGGTTATGATGTTTATATTTTGTGAAGAACAGTTTCAAAGTATGATATATTTGGGGATTTAAAAAAAATTCATCTCTCTACGAAGCATGTCTCTTTATATATTATAATCACTTGACTCCCCCTTGGGGTTTTAAGTGGATGTCCAATTTTTTAGGATTAGTGTTTAAGGGTAATTTGGATGAGAATCTAGATAGGGACCCAATATGTTTGGGAGTAAACCCTTCGATAACCTCATGATGAACCCATCTTATAGGTGTTCTCGACAGGGTAGATTATTGTCTTCACCTCAACCAGCCATGATCATAGTAGTTGGTTGGCTTGGATGGTGGGACATGTGAAGGAAGAGACTTGAAATACAAAAAATATAATGTTTAATTTACTTTATGATTTCAATGTTAGGGTTTGGGGTGTTTCCTGATGGGTTGTGTTTGGAAAGGAATGATCCACATATTTATAAACCATTGTTTGTTTATTTGTGCTCTTTGGTTTTGTGATATTTCATCCTTAGATGATGGTCATATTTTAAGGATGGCCTTGTAGTTTCATATAGTTTTTAGGTCCGTTTTTAGGTTATTTCTTGGGTTGTATTTTTTCATTACTTTTGACATGATAAACCAAGTCCCTTTGGAATTTTGGTGGGAAGAAAGTGTCATAGTGGGGATTATTTCCACACCCCTACCATACTCATTTTATATTTAATTTTTTTCCTTCCTATTTAGTTTTATTAATTTTTTGGGATTTTCCATTGAAATGCGGGTTTTTAAGCATGAAACTCATGTCACAAGGTAAAGGAGAATGATATTCCAAACTGTACGGTAACCATGAAATAGTTTCTTTTGTTTTTTATAATTCCAACCACATGTATGGCGTATAGTTTACAAAACTGTGTGGCTAGCCAATGCAGGGTGCTATGGGGGCCAATAAAGGGTGCATGGTTGGGGATTTGTGTTAAAAATATTGACACCCAGGCCATGCACCATGTAATGTTACTAAAAAAATTAAATTAATTGAAATAAAATTAAAGTAAAATAAAATAACAAAAACAAATATCTAATACCCCTCTCCCAGCTCCACTTAGGCGTTGCAACCCTAGGCATGTCCTTGGCCACATGCGACTCCCATTCTCAAAATCCACTCCAATCATCTATTTCACTCAATTTGATCAGGATTGTCACTCAAATCCTCAATATATGTACTATACATTCCTTCTCTATTATTTTAATGATTATTTTCCATCTCCTTATCACCCTATTTTATTCAAACGAGCATAAGTATGTTGTTTGAGTGTATTTTCTTTCTTTCTTATGTTTTTATATAATGAAATTGATTTCCCGAAACATATTCATATGTGTTCCAACATCTTCTACTATAGGAGAAGAATTTGGATCTATTCCAATTTTCCCTCAAGTGTTTGTGGATGATTTATTTCTCTTTATTTGTTTATTATAATTTTATTTTGAGTATTCATTTTTTTCGTTCCCCTAGGTGATTTAGAACATTTTATGGATCGTTTAATGCTTTCAAACATATACATAGGTACACGTGCATATATATATATATATCCTATTCGTACATATTCCCTCATAATGATGGGAATATGTACATAAAATTAAGTATTTTATATATATATATATATTACTGTTTGTGAGTGAAAGTGTGGAGTGATCGCTATCAAAGGAATCGAATACCCAAATGTTTAGCATAGTTCTATTCATTTTCAAGTATGGTTCACATTTAATTTGGCCATAACATTTAATAAAAATTTATATCCAACTTTTTGAACATTTTTTTCGATAGTTTGTGATATGTATAGTTTGGAATAATCTTTGTAAAATAAATCATGTTTTCATTATTGAAATTATATTTATGGAAATTCTTTTACATAGCCAGTCATGATAATTTTTCAATGAAATGACTGGTTGAATTTTTAATGTTGTTTTTCATATACTAATGGCTATTTGGGTTTCTTAAATATATTTTTTAAATGTTTTTGGGTAATAAATCATGTTTTTTATTCTTTTAGAAATGAATTTTCACACAAAGGTTTTTTGAGGTCCATTAGGAATCTTCATTAATCAGTTTTCATTGAATAATATCTTAATGGTGATTCCATTTCGTTCTCGATTGAAAAAGGAAATGGGAGGTCCCTATCGTGGGGATTTAGTTATATATATATTGTTCAAAGGAAAAGGGACTATCCATTGGTGTGGTTCAATTTTGAGACTTGTCTGTGTTGATTTTCTATTATGTATATATATATTAATATTTTTTGGTTCGGTATTTTCATAGATCACTCCAAAATTATACATGACATGGGAATCTATAATAGATAGAAGATTATCCAATAATGGTTCCTACTGTATCATTTGATTACACTCCAAAAGGTGGCCCTTAGTATGGACCAAGATCTATATTGGGATTGTTCCCCATGGTTAGCCAAGGTAGAGTAAGGCCATGTGTTCTGGTGGATTAATGTAAATATTCGAGGCATGCCTATGGGGTAAATCAGGTTTCTATATGTTATAGTCTTTCCCCAAAGGTCCTTGGATTTAACTTTTTTCACCAACACTTACTGACCGCCGCAAGATAATTTTGGTACTCTTGTCGCTTCAGTTATTAATGTTTGTAATTATTTCTATTTCCCTTATTGTGTGATTACTGCTAATACTTTCTTATGTTGTGTACCTATTTTTTAAAGGTGAATAATTATTTTATCTCTCTTTTATGAAAAATGTTGTAATAATGTTTTATACCCTCTCTACAATTTTTTTACAAACGTTATTTCACTTACATCCCCTTTATTTATTTTAAATTGTAAGGTTATAATTTCTTGTAAAATAAAATAGTTTTTAGCTAAAATGTAAATGGATTGTGATTTTAATTAAAGGGAAAAGGCGTGAAAAACAGATTTTTTTATATTTTATTTCAAACATGAAATTGAATAAATTTATATATAAATGGAATGAATTAGGAATAGATTTTGTGGACACATATACTATGTTTTAAAACTAATATCTATACTCAATTATTGTATTTTTTGGCTTAGGTGAAGGTTACATGTTGATCTCAATCATCATTGGTGATGTAGGGTCTTGGGATCGAAGAGAGTCTAATGGTATCACATAAATATTTAGTGTTTTTCAGGTTCATTTAGTTTTATTTTCAATTATTCATTGTTTTTAGGTTTGGTTTTTATTTAATTTTGACAACTATTTTAGTTTTCTATTTTTTTTGTTATTTATCATGGGTGAACTAATTACCAACATTCCCTTGTTTATTCCCATGGATCATTTCTCCATCTCGAGAGGATTGAGAATGACTCTCAGGCCATGTCCTGGGCTAGATCGGGTCATTGGTTTGGGGTTGACCCAGGTTGGTTCATGAAAACCATGACATAAAAATGATGGTGATTAAACAAAAAGCAACCCAATGTAATATATATATATATAATGAAAGATAAAAATAACACAACCACACCTCTAGTAACCATTCATAAAATATTTTTTTTATTCAAGTGTAACATATAACAAGATAATATTCAAGATAATATTAATACATTTAATTCAAAAAAAAAATAATATTTAACTTTTATGTATAAAACACTAGTGGATCACATCATTGGTGTAAATGAACCAAAAATATCTCATATATAAAGATCAAACTGAAATTTTGGAACATATTTTCAAAAATCCAGGTTATAAATTTATCACTTGAAATATGTACTATAATCAATATTTGGAGAAAAGTTGAATGAATATAAAAACCTTTTGAAAATATAAACAAATCATAATCAAATATTGGTGTAAAAAATATTTACAAAAAAATAAGATAATCAAATAATTAGAATGATATTTTTGTATGAACTAAACAATTCAATAGTGTAAAAAAATTATTTAAGCACCTTAATTAACCACCATTTATATTTATAGAAATTGAAAACACCATTAACTTGTAAAATCACAATGAATATTTTAGTATGAATTTATAAAAACTCTTGGATTACATAGTGGAATAATTTAGAAATAAATATCTAGGGAAAAAATGAAAAAACATTTCTTCCAAGTGAAATTTATCTAAAAATTAAATTCTTTTTATTGGAAATCCACAGACACGTTTAATATATGCTTTATGTCATGTGGAACCTGAAATGAATATGAGGAAGCATTGATGGATTTATTTTTAATGGTATATGCATGGATAATCCTTCCTCAAGACTTTTTACTCACTAGAAATAATGTTAATCCTCCATGAATGGGACAATAAAACCCTTATAATACAACTATAAACTCAAAATTTAGAAAACACAAATTCAAAATATTCTAAAAATGAAACATAACTTCTATGTCCTTGAGGATGAAAAAAATTGAAAGAATAAGGAATAAAATATATAAAGAATTTGAATATAACCACTTACATGAAAGAACATTTTAGTTTAGGTAAGGACTTCATATCAAATCAAAGATAATGGGAAAAATAAAGGAGGATTATGATTGATTAGAGGCCAAGAATGCTGAATGTGAAAACAAAGAGTCCAATGGAACTCAAATTGGGAGAGAAAACTATAGGATTATCAAAAATCCTTATACTTGATAACATACATGTTTGACTACATGGTTTGGGAATCCAAGTTCTATATTTGAAATATATTCTTTATTAGAGATTTTAACCCCCGATCAATAGACAACACAAATACTTCTATTTGTGTGATGCCCACAAAACAATTAGAGAAAAGCCACCATACTTATGATTAATCCATCGGGTTTAATCATTTCCATATACCAATAAAATGCCAAACCCTCAGTTAGAAATATCATATTCTATATAAGAAATTATGATTTCTACTAATCACATTATAGAGGATAAGAGATCATAATTACTCTTAGCTATGTGAATATCATACAAAACCAATAAAAATAGGATATCTCATGTTTTATTAAACATAAAATTTATACATAACCATATAATATTAAATAATGATGCTTCCTCTAACCAAAATCCATAAAAAACATTATTTCATATTGTTAAGATCACATCACATGGTATCTATTAACCGTGCGATAACCATGAAACAACTATATATAAAAAATATAAAAACTTCACTCCTAGACTCCTCTATGACCGTGGATGACAATAAATTAATAAAATAATAACAAAAAGATTTTTTGGTGTTGGTAATATAATCCTTACTATTTAACATTATTCCCCCAAAAGGACATAGTATAATAATTTTATTCAGGAAATTTTATATTCTAACTATATCATTAGTGACAATGTTTTGAATATAGAGGGAATTCAAAAATATAACCAATATAAGATAAACAAAATATACTATATAATGAAACAATATAATTCACGCTATTATAATAATGAAAACTACTGAATTTAAAACAATTAATTAGGGACTTATCATCAATAGAAAATTCAAGGATACAACTCGGACCGAACATTCTAATATATGGGTAATATTAATAAAGGATAGAAATTTTTTCCAATATATTTTCTAGGATATCACTAACTCAATCTATCTTTGGGTGGGTTTGGGTTTGGTAATTAAAAACATCACCCAATAGTCTGATATCACTTCCTTCTCAAGAAATGAGGAAAACAAAGCATTATTTTTCCTTATAGTAAAAAATTTATCAACTACGGGGGTCCCCCACCATCTTAATAATTCATCTATTATACTAAAATAAAAAATTGATCATCTATTCCCAATGAATAAATGGAAAATTATATGGCTTATGAAATCACCCACTAATAGTGTCCCTCTATCAGCTTGGTGAGAAACCACCAACACAACATTAAGGACACTAATATATCATATATAACTTCTAGAAGTTTACCATAAATAATTTATAAATAATATAACATTTTATCACCAAAAGAATGTATAAAACATTTCACTAGAATTATAAATCTAGATATACCATAAATAAGATTAGACATTATCTAAAATAAAATAAATTCTATGAAAAACTATATATGAGTATATAAATTACAAAAAGAATTTATTCATGTGTATATCAAATAAGTTTATAGATTATTATGTTTTACCCACTGATTATTGGATGAGTAATATCTAGAACAACATTTTCATTTGAAAACCCTTTATAGAACCTTTGAAAGTGACCCAAATAATCCGGAAACTAATAGGTCATTAGAGTATCCTCACACAATGCCTTGTTATAATATATCTTTTTTACTAATTGAATACCAAGTCCCTAGTCATAAAATAAGTAAATGAGAATAATAAGATTACCTCCTCATAACTCCACCCACCCAACTAAACTCATCAAACATCATATTCCCACTAATATATTATCCTTCATAACCTTTAGGAATAGTATCAACATCAATCACCTTGGGAAATACATCTATGATAGACTTAACTCTAATAGTGTTAATTAACATTTTAAGACAAATGGTCAGGCTAAACAGATACACATTAAATTTATCACTAGAATGGATACCTCTTTTAAAACTTCATGATTTTCGAAAATCGTAAAATTCATTTATAGGTATATACCATACTATCTAAATTAATATATGAGTGCACTCTAACGCTGGTATGCCATTTTGAAATATGGAATAAAATCACATTTCTATAGAAAATTTCAATATTTTAGGGAATTATTTATTATTTAACAATTACTTGAATCCTTAAAATGAATGGAACATATATGGATAATTCAAAATGATATTTTTCTATTACCTCTATCATTGACCATTAATTTTTAATGTTTAAAAATTGATATTAAGAGGATAATAGAGGTCAATAAGGTTGTTTATCTTCACAATATCCCACAACCTCTTTTTCTTTTAATCAAAATCTTGATAACCATGGAAGATAGGATATATGATGTTATGAAACACATTATACTAATATAAATTGTAATATATTATACGATGAGTATTGTGCTCCATAATTGAAGCACATGCGACAACTGACTTGAGTAAACATTGACATACTAGAGGGTTCAATTTTGATCCCCCACTCGCATCTCCCACATGATGTACCATAAGGTGACGGTAGAAACAGAATTATAAGGAGATAAATAAAACAAAATAGTTATCAAAATTAAAAAAAATATACTAAAATAATAATCAAATATATTAAACTCCAATTACCGAAATAAATTCATTTATATCATTTAAATTTAAAATATTTACTTCTCAAAATTCAAAATGTATGAAAAAAACAAAATATTTGTTATAAAATCTTATTTATCTACCGTCTTAACATACATTAAAATATATAAGAAAGACATTTTTAATATCCAAAACGTTTTCTTTATAAAAATAATCCTCATTTTAAATTCACAACATTTCAATTACTTCATAAAAGGCATGTTTTAGCCCATTTTTATAATTAAATCATATTCATAATTTTATAAAATCTATTTTTGAATTCACATCCTTTAAAACTATCTCATAAATTATTTAATTATTGATTTTAAAAGAGAGAAACTAAATATTTATTAATGGAAAATAAATTAAAAAAAATATAAATAACATCAACATTCTATAGAAAAAATGTCAATTCATATTAAATATATAATATAAGGGGATGAAAATATTTTATTAATAATAAATTAAAAAATCATAAAAATTGAATAAAATATACTATATATAGTTTGGATTAATGGTTTTGAAAATTGGGAAGAAATATGAAGAATTATATTGAATTTTACCTAGACCATTGTATAAAATTTTTTCATTGTATTTCATTCCTCGTATTGTATAAATAAACCTTGTTTAGCACCATGTTTCCCAGTCAAAATCATGCAGTTACTTTAACAGTCCCACATATAACCATTATAAAATAAAAGTAATTAACTAAATTATAAAATGATTTAATGTAATTAGGAATGAATCATGAATTAAAAAAGAAAACTTTCTAATAACCCAAGGTAATACATGGTTCAATTCAAAAAGTGTTTGATAAAAACATGCACATACATACATCTCAAAATCAAACATTCAAATATCCTATATTAAATTCTTCCATAAATAAAAACTATAATTTGATACCATTTATTTCATGTTCTAACCCCAATAAGTATAACAAATCTGCTTGTTTAGGCTGTAAATGTTCCCAAATCATGTTCTTGATCACTTACGGTTGAAAACTAGTTAATGGTAATCAAAATAAACACTTATGAGATTAATTTTTTCCTTATGAATCAATATCCAAAAAATAAATCCCATAAAAATTACAATGATGACCATTCTGTAATACATATAGCCATAAATATAACATAAATTGTTACTATTATTGATAAAAACCATACAAGGGACATGAAAACATACAAAACTCATCTACTATAAAGAAGAACAAATAATGATAGATAAAAACTTACAATATTAAAGAGTTTATACATTAATTAATAAAATTAAACAAAACAAAAATTAAATCATAGTCAAAATATTTTTGTCACATGACATATGAGATTAATAAAAAATATATATCCAATCGAGACAAAACCAATCTTCATACATCGTGTTATTGAATATCACAAAGCACCTATAAATTACGAAACCATACTAAAATGATATAATATATGTAAATGGTACATATGTTAAACTAGTAATATGATATGTTTGAAAAAATAATACTTAGTAAATTTCCTCCCTACACCTCAAGCATAACCATTATAAGTAAATACATTTTATTCTATTCTGAAATCAATCTATAGAAATAAACATATCTTTTGAGTTCAATGAAAGTAAAATATATTTATCATAAGTTATTATTATTTCAATGGTTTATGTGTACCAATATTTTAAAGAAAAATATGATTTTAAGATTCCCATGAAAAATGTTACAATTAAGACAAAATAAAACTATTTTGATCACTAATTTAAATGTATACGTGATATATAAATAAAGGAAATATAACACACATTAATAACACATTAATTTTTAATAAATAAAAAATCATTGATACAGATTCATACTTGTAAAAGGAAATCCACAAAGATTAATATTGTTAAAAGAATTAAAAAAACGATTTAAATAAGAGATCGATATTAAATAGCTATAAATTAAATAAAATAAAAATTTTACAAAAAAAATAATCCTATGAAAAAATATTATCTTTTTAAATATAGTCTGGGAAAAAATGGAATGAGTCTAATTTATGGAAAACAAGGATTAAAATACATGGAATTTACAACATTATAGATAAATATTCAACACATTATAGATGTATATGCTTATAGACCGTAATTTTTTACATTATTTTAAAAACATTGAATCATAATCTTTTAACTTAGTGAATTATTTTAAATATACCCTATTAATATATTCCCCTTTTGCATTCTTAATAATTATACCCTAATTAATCCCATTATTCCGAACCTCGGGAAATGGGACATAAGAAATTTTGAGTTCCAATTCTTAGTAAGGGTAAACCTAAAGATACATAAGCATGACACAATCATAAGGTTATGAAATAATGTGAATTAATTTGTAAAATCATACCATTCATATAAAATATTATCGACATGAATCCCGAAAAAATGAATGGTTGTTCATAAGACATGAGTAGTAATGGAATCATGAGTAGAAGCCATGAAAGAATAACATTGTAATAAGACAAGAATTTTATATAAGACACAAAATCATATAAAATTATTTCTATATTAGTCATGGATTAGGGACCATACCATTGTAGTGGATTGGGTTCAATCCCCAAACCATGTTAGTAGTAATGGTTTACTCTAAAGAATATCTTAGTAGACATTATTCAATCTCAGGACCATCATAGTGGAAATGTCCTTTACTGAACCGAGTTCACTCCCCATTCCATCAATGTATATCTCATGAGATATAAATCATCCACAAATGTATTGGATGGATATATATGTCCCAAAAATCACATAATGAAATATTACATATATGGGATATAATATCATAAAAAATCCTCATATCATGACCCATAAAAAGATATGGGTTTCATAAACACCATATATTAATCCATGTATTGAAATGAGTATCATAATAATTTCATCATATCTTGAAATATAAAAAATAGATAGGATTAATAATCATTTCAATATAGAATTATCCATGAATGTATATTTTTTTGAAAAGAATATAATAAATTTATGTGCAAAATATTTAATAAAAGACGTTTCATCATAAATATAAACCATTAAAATAATAAATAATAATGGTGACCTTGAATCATATCCAAAATAAATATAAATTTATATAAAATGATTACATATTTCATGGAAAATTATTTTTTAATATTACATGGTACATTTATTAAGGACAACTTTATATCTTTGAAAATCACTTTTTACAAAATGAAACATTTTTTAAATCAATTTCATTGAAAACCATATTGAAAATCCTATAATGGAAGCCTTTAAAAATCTATTAAAACATTTCTTGAAGAAAATGGTCTTACCTTATGAAAAAATTATTTTTAAATAATATAAACTTTTGAAATTTGTTTATTTTAAAATAACCTTGTAAACATGTATATGGATGTTGGAAATAATTGAAATAATTTTAATTGAAAAAAAACAAATGGAAACATATAAAAGATGATTTTATAATTACTGAAAAGACTTTATTAATCCTAAAAAGTTTTTGAAAAATGGTTTCTTTGAAATAATTTAAATAAAATGAATTTATATTTTTTAAGGAATATTTTTTCTAAAAAAAATTGTGTAAACTTGGAAATGAGGCTTCAAAAAAATTATAGATCCTGATGAAGGATAAATCTGTACATATTGAACATTCTCTTTCATTCATTGTAAATGTATTGAATAGTGCCTCAATCATAAAATTAAAGGAACATAAATTTTATGAAATCCATATCTTAAAAATGGTAAAAAAAATGAATGAAAATTACTTTTGAAGATAATAATAGAATATTAGAACATTTTTAGGACATTTCTATAGAACATGGTTGGTAAGAAAATAAATATCTAACAGAAGAGAAAAATAATTTCATATTTTTATGAAAACATTTTCAAAATTATATTATGTACCAATGGTTGTAAAAATGGTACATTACATGTTTATATCATGAACATAGGATAAATAATTTCATGATAATTATTTATATATTGATCATAAAATTTAATTAATGGAAGTATAATCATAAATAGTCCTAATAAATAATGATATTGTAGTAATAAACACTTACCATTTGGGTATCATGGAATCTAAATATTATTGAAACAATAACATTAAAAAAATCATAATATATCATATAAATAGTTATATTCACTATATAACATTTTAATGGTATTTATACACTCCATATAAAAGAATAAAGGTTCATAACATAAAATGTGTCTCTAAGAAAAAAATTGAGAAACAAATATCTTACCTATTTAGTGACATATAAAACCGAAACCCCATGAAAGAGAGATAAAAAATGTATATGTAAATACCCATAAATATAAAGATGATATTTTATAATAAATTCATTTTTAATGTATGAACCATAACAATGAAATGAGAGGTGAATAAGAAACATGTGTTACATAAATAAATGTGAGAGTAGAAATCCCATTGCCTTGTGACATGGAACCCAATATACTTGTTAAAAAATATTTTATAATAAAAAAAATTCTATTATAAATATGTCAGATTAATGTATATATATATATATAATACCATTTATAATTTTATTATGACTTTATGTTACCAATTTATTAACAATTCTATATATAGTTGTGTTTTGGGTAACATTCTATATATTTTTCGGACATGTTTTGACTTTTTATTCATGTTAATGTTACATTAATAATGGTTTAGTTTTCCCAATAATGATATATATGATATAAATGTTATATATTTTTAGTGTATTTCTATTTTGAAAAATCTATATAAGATAGAAATAGGAAATTAAATAAAACCTTCCTGGAGACGATAAACAGTATGTACAAATGAATGTTTTTCCATTTTCTTTTCAAATAATTAAAATTTAAATGATATATATATATATAATATTTATAGAGCCAATAATGTTTCTTATATATAATAAAAATTTTTATATATGTCTTTAATATATTCCATGTAATTCAGGAACAAATCACATTGGTTTAAGAAGGTAGTATACTACATGTCCACAATTGAAGATTTCATATTCAAAAAAACGCAATGTACGATGGTATGGTTTATAATATATCCAAATAAGCATAAATAAATCATAGATATCATATATATTACATAAAAACTCAATTCTATCCTTATTCCAAACATTTAGGGGTGGTAATCGAAGAACGAACATTATTGGTTCGTGAGGTGGTGGTCCACCTTACACACAAACGATGATTGTGTATCCCATTTTATAGAAGATTGTGAATTTTTAAGTCGTAAAAATAAAATAATAACATATCAATAAATTTAGTATTGTATGGTTATTATATAATTTCTTTATAGTAAAAAATTTTGTGGTTATTAAAGAAATAAAACAAAAGTGCTCATTGAATAATGTTACATATTCTTCGGGTATCTCCATGTGGTATGAAACTAAGGGATTCCATTGATGGATTTATGATAAAAGAAAGTATTATCATTTGAGGGGATTTATGTAGGGAGATTTTTTGGTAAGGTTTTGTGTGAGAAAATTGTATTGAGTGATGTGAAAATGTGACGGGGGTTCCCTTTTATAGTGGATGAGAAGTGACATTCTTGTAACCAGAAAAAGGTACACACGATGGGGAGTGATACCTTACAAAATGTGGCAAACATAATGATATATATTCTATAATATGGATTATATTGTCTAAATAGTTAAAAAAATTATTTTAGACACGTTTCTTAGCTATTTGGCCCTTTACAATTAGCATTTTTTTCAATAAGTAAACATGTTTTCACCTTAATCGATGTATTTAATTTTAATTGATTTGACAAATATTTTTTTTGTAAAAAACTATGAATAGATTAAAATAAATTATAAATTATTTTGATTCAAAATATGGATTCCATTTTTATATATTCATAACACATAAGTGGTGGAAATTATGTTAAATATTATCCCACAAACAGGAGGAGATCATAATTTTTTAGGGAAAATGATCTAATGTTTAAAATGTATTTATATCCAATTTCAAATAAAAAGTGAATAAAATGACCATATTTTTTATAATATAATTAATATTATTTAAAATTAAATTTAAAACCAAACTAATTTTTTTAACTAAATAAATATAATAGATAGAATCTAATTTTCAACTAATATTCTATATTTTCTACTATTTAATAAAATTGAAATTCATCAGAAAAATATAAAAAATTACCCCTATGATAATTTTAATGTTAATATGTAAAATTCTAAATTTATTGTTTCAAATATTTTATAAATTTTTTGAAAAATATATTTATAATAGGTGATCCATTAATAGGAAATAAAACTAAATTTATGAAAAATACATATTTTTATGCATAAAATTAGATTTATTATTATATATTGTCTAGAAAACACATAATATGATTGTTAAATTGATGATTGAATATATAATATATATTTTTCATTCAAATAAATCAGCAAAATTAGGTTTTTAATTTATTGAGATCAAATATGTCTGTATATAGAAAATTAGTTTTTCAGGAATGAAAATCCGTTATTTGTAAATAGTTATTACTGTAATGTCTTATTAATTCATAACCATATAATTAGTTATGTAAATAATATTTTGATAATAAAATTATTTGTATTTATACCTTCCATTCCCAAAGCTATGTGTAATCTATCATAACAATATTTATAGTATTTAATAGTTTTGTTTATCTCCATTTTGTTTGTAACACAAGCTATCAATAGAACTATACATTGTAGGTAGAACAAGACAAACATAGTGTTTTATGCATAATAAGATAATATATGATTTTCATGTGAATCAAAAATCAAATTTTTCCCATGTAATGTAATCGATTAATGATGTTTAATTTATTTAAAAAAATTAATTAATAAAATGCCATGGTGTTTTATTTTATCCCCTTTAAAATGAATTTTACAGTTGATATTTTCCTCATTCTGTGATTTTTTATTACTTGAATGACACTTCCATAGAAACCCATAACATAAAAATAAATAGTGAAAATTCCCTAAAAAAGGTAAATATAAAACATTATAGTTACCCAGAGTAACTCATAAAATTATATACGCATAAGAGAACATGGTCGGTAAGTGAAAACGTGGACAATGAAGAAAATCGTAAATATTTAAATTGAGTGATAAAGATACCTAATCAAAATAATATGGGTAATAAATAAAAGGTTAATGGTCACATAACCATAAAGTAAATTTGTCAAAAATGGTTATTAATATCATAAAAATGTTTACAACGTGATACCATTTTATTTCAAGATCCATCTCTTAAGGTTGAGTAATTTTCATTAGAATAAATACATACATGATTTCATTACATTTCATAATCATATTATAAACAAAAAATTCTACATTAATAAAATTTCTACTCAATATCTTTCTTCAATAAATAAAGTTTAATATTTTACCCCTTATGAAATAACTAATCATGAGATCTATAAATAGTATGATAAGTCATTTCATCTGTATTTAATTTTCAGAATTACAAAATGGTTAACACATATTATAAGATATGAATAAATCATCATATATAAAGACTATAATTTAATATATGAACCTCATTTGATGTTTATGTTAAACCATTCCATAAATGGTTAACTCGGTAACCCTTCTAAAAGATGAAAATAGAAAACATTATAAATACAGTCACTAAATTTCTAAAAATAAAATTATCATAAAAATCACATATATCATATAGTATATCATGGTTGTAAAAACAAAAAATGTAAATAAATTAATCATGTATTCTCATGAAATTTTGAAAAAAACATCAATTCGCAAAAATACTTGTTAAAAACATTCATTCTTAATTATATCAAACATTGTTGGATATTTTCCTTAAATCATAAAATTCTACAAATTCCATCCATGATATCATAAACAAAATTGTTAAAATATCATTAGTCTATTTATATGATAATCAATACTATCTTATTTACATTATTATTATGTAGTAACTTCTTATCCAAGAAAAGACCAATTTCTCATCATCAAGAACATGTTAACAGTTACCTTCCCCTGATCATATTTTTTCTATAAAATGAATCCTTCCTATTGATTAATTTTTCTTGTTCATTAGTACAATTGAACATGAACATTAAAATCCTTAAAGAAAAAATTTTACTAGAAAATCCATATATATATATATATATCATAAAATAGAGAATAATAAATTCTAACTCTACTGCACAATTAGTTTATTTATCCAACTTCATTCTCAAACAATAATCTAAAATTTATCAACATATTGTTTAAAACATCATTCAATTCAAAATTCACATGTAGTATCTTCCTAATTATAAATGTAACCAACACTCATACCTCCTTGTTGAAATACTTCAGATGATTTTCCATTTTGGAAAAAATTTGTATAATAACCATAATTTCAACATTTAGATAATTCAATAGTCGATAATATCAGAAGGAGTAAATTTTTATCATCCATTGTTCTAACTAAAAAATTAATTTTCCCATTACAGTATCATTATTTGTGTTATTTATTTAAATTTAAAAAAACATAATCCCTTTCCATTAAGACACTCACTAGGGTTCATCTATCCACATTCTCAAAAAATGAAATTGATTATTATTTCCTCCATGGGCTCCATTACCAAAACTCTAAGTATTGTATTTACTTATTTTCATTGACGAGACTGACATATAATTAAGGTACACAATGATAATCATGATCCATGAAAAAAATGAGGAATGATCACAACATCATTCACTCCAGTGATCATCCCATTTGGGTACTCATCAAAAAAAATTTCATCACGTTCAACATTCACGAAGATCTTTCTGGTTCTCTCTATTAAATAAAACCATAAAGAAAATTTTGAGAAAACATTATCATTGATGGAAAAATAATTATTAAAAACAACTTATTTGATGTATAATTCATGAAACAAACATCTTTAGTATATAAAGAATTATGTTTATTCGAAGTTATTCATCATTATATTTTTTTTTAAAATCCTTCAAAAAGGTTCATAAATTGTTTGTGAATTTACAATGTGAATCCCCTATGATTGTAAAACAAGGCGTGTAGAAATTCACATTATCGTTCAGCAGTTCCCGATTGAGTCTCGATAAATATGGTGCTTCTAGCAGTTTTACCCCTATGTAAATTTTTTCCAAAGATACATCCACTTTTAGTATATATATAGGGATGGAATTAGATGGATTCCACTCTCTCAGTCCTTCACAAAAATTCCAGGACAGTTTACTAAAAATTACCTCATTTTATGACATATCATTAGAGATACCCCGTGACAAATCCTTATAAATATACCTAGTTTTGTAATTGATGTTTACTGATACACATTTTTAGAGGTTTAAAAGACACTTCCATTAATACCAATTATAGAAACCCATGATTAATATACATTTGTATTAAATCATTTTATATGTATATTCTACACATTAAAAAAGTACATGTATAAGGACGATAATATTTTAGTGCCTTTGGGAATTTTGAAAGAAAATATTATAACCTAATGATCATAGATATATCCCATAAAGACCTCCCCTCTTGTATTCATTTCAAGAAAATCATAACTAAATTAATTCCTTATAACTTGGGAAAATTAAACCTATGAAAGGGTGAGCACGAATTCATTGTAATGGTATCGAAGAAAAATATATAAGCATGGCATAAGAATAAGCGTATTAGAACATGATTATAAATTTGTAAAGTCATACCCTACATATCAATTTTTATAAACATGAAAAATTTAATTATTATTGGTAGTATATAAGACCAAATTAATAAGGTAATGAAGTGCATAATACATTAATTCTTAAAATATGAATAAGACATGGAATCTAAGGAAGATAAATAATAACATAAAAATATTTGTGTAGTAGTCATGTATTACATACCAGACCATTATAGTTGTGAGGATTCACTCCTTAAATTAACTTAGTAGTCAAGGCTCACTCCCAAGACCATTTTTGTAATCAAGGATCACTCTGATGACCATCTTAGCAGAAAAAATCCTTTACCTAATCGATTTCACTTCTTGATTCAACAATGTCTATCTCATGAAATATAAATCAGTACCAATTGAATTTGACAGATTTATAGGTCCCAATAGTCACATAATGAAATAATTTTTATGTGTTCCACAGGATCATAATAAAATTATATTATAACCCATAAAAGTATATGGGTTTTATAAACATCATATCATTACCCATGAAATGAAATTTGTATCAAAACAATTTCACCATATATTGACCTATAGAAATGAGATTGGTTTAATAATCATTTCATCATAGCCTAACTTATGAAATAAAGTGGGTTTTTAAATAATATAATCCATGGAATGGAATCAAACATCATAAACAATGTTTCATCAGAAATATAAAATAGTCAAAGAAAAAATATTGGTCACCTAGGATCATATCAACAGAAAAGTAGAAACAATATCAAAGTATAACATCATTAAGGAATAATGATTTTGAAATATAACATGGAACATTTCTTATGGAAAATAAATTTTATTTCAAAATCACTTTTCATAAAAATGAAACATATTTGATAATACATTTATTATAAAAAAACGTTCAGAAAAATATAATAGGAGATTTTAAAAATATAGTAAAACATTTCAGGAGGAAAATATCCCTTCTACATTGAAAAATTATTTTTAAATTGAAAAAAAATTAGGAAATTTTTTTTTCAAAATATTATTAAAATAATATAGAGGTATATTTTAATTCATTTAAATCATTTTCATAGAAAACAACCTTAGAAAATATATAAAGGATGGTCTCAAAATAATTTAAAACAATTTATAATCTGAATTTTTTTTGAAAATATTATTTCGTTGAAAAAACATAAAAAAAATAATTTATAGAATATAAGGAAAATAATTGTCGACAAAATATATTGAAATATTTCAAAGGAAGCTTCAAATAAATGATTCTCATTACTTTTAATAAGTCTGCACATGCTAAACCTTTCTCATTTAACCATAAATTTTAGAAAAGTGTATCGTTTAGAAAATGAAGAGAAAATTACATTTCTAAAAACATTTTTTAAATTAAAACATTGGTAAAATTTAATTTTAATGATCATATGAGAATTTTGGATCATTTTTAACGTAATTTTAGAAATATTTATATTCAATGGAAACAGATTTCTGACCTTAGAGAAAATTAAAGTCGAATATTCATAATAAAAAATTTATTTGCAATCTAAAATAACCTAGAGTGGTCAATGATTAAATAACATTGATATTAACTAAATAACCAAATGAGAATAAATTTCATGAGAAATCATGATATATGGATCATAATATTTCATCAACAAAAAAATAATCATAAACAAACCTGACAAACGATGAGATGTTAGCAATATAATCGTACCACTTAAAAAATTGAATAGAAATTCAAATGAACTAATAAAATTTAAGAAATAATACCATATAATTAAAATAAGTATAATAATTATATATATTTAAAAATTTATTATATACACATTGTAATGTAATATAGGATCATAACATAACTTGTATCTGAAAGAAGAAAAATCGAGATATAATTCTCTTACCAATTTGGTAAGTTTTGATCCATAATCGGATGAAATAAAGATAAAAAATGGATATGTGAATAACGATAATTTTATATATAGTAATCATAGAATATATTAATGTGATTTATATATTCCCCAAAAAATAAACTAGTGGTCAATAAGGAATATGTCTCACAGAAATAATTGTGAGACTAGAAATCCCCTTACCATAAATCTTGACTCTCAACACACTTGTTCATACCTACTTTATAATAAATATATGTTTATTATACAGATATAATATAACAATATTCATATATATAATACCATATATTATTTTATTATAACTTCATATTAACATTTTATTAAAAATTCCATGATAATGTTATATTTTGGTGAATAACAGATGTTTTCGTACATGTTATGACTTTTTATTCTTGGACTTATGGCATATATAATGATTTTGTTTTCATAAATAATAATATATATGATATAAATATCAAATAGTTTTTTTTATATATGAGTTTATAATAATATTTAAATGATATAATTCGGAAATGAAATACACTGTTCATGGAGATGGTAGGTCGTATTTAAACATGAATGTTGTTTCCATTTTCTAGTCATTTTTAAACAAATAAAAGTAAATGATATATGTATATATAATATATCTAGTTTAATTATTATGCCGTATATTTTAAATATTTTTAATAAAACCATCCATAGTAAATTCCATTTAAAGAGTGAATGAATCACATTGCTTTGAGGAGGTGGTAGTCCACATGTCCATAAACAAAGTTATAATATTCCCAAAAAATAGAAAACATAAATATATGTGTTATATAATAATTAAATAACCATAAATAGATCATAAATATCATAAATATCATATAAAATACTATTTACATAATTATTCCCATCCATGATAGGTGATAACGAAAGAATAAACGACATCTATTCGGGAGGTGGAAGTCCGCCGTACACACGAACGATGACTGCATATCCCATTTAATTGAAGTGTGTGAAGGTGTACGTAATAACCTTTACATAAAAACATATCATTATATTGATGAAAATTATTGTATTTTATATGATTTATATAAGAATAATGTAAGTTTTAATGAAATAATAAAGAAAAAAGTCTACATTGAAGAACAATACATCTTCTTCCTGTAAGTCCTTTTATTTTGAACTAATGGGATTCCTAGGATGGATTTATGATAATAGTGAGGATTATAGTTCTGGGATAGGTATTTTTAAAATGTATTTTTTTAGGTTTTGGACAAACCAAATGGATTTAGTTTTGTGAAAAATTGAGTGGTGTGAGTGCCCTATTATAGTGGAGGAGGAGTGACAGTCTTGTAAATAGTATAAGGTAACAATTATTAAGAGGTCTCAAATACATATTGTGCATCCAATAACATATAATTTTAGAGAAAATGGTGTATATGATTGTAATATGGCCATAACCATTATTTTTGTACCATATTTTTTTTCATTCGGTACCTTAGTATTAATGTTTAACAACTATGTAAATGTGTTTCACCTTTGTCACTATAATTAATTTCAATTTATTTCATTAATATTTTTTGTAAAAAACTATTTTTATCTTAATAGAAATTTTAAATTATTATTTTTCAGATATTTTATCCATTTACCTAATTCTGAAAATTGATTTTTTAGAAATTAATTTATAAATGACCTTACCGACGGGACGAGACAACATGTTTTTAAAGGGAAAATGTACAAAAGATTAAAATATTTTTATTTACAATTTCATTGTTAAATTTATAAAAATGACATAAATTTTATTAAAATTTCTATAATTTATATAAATATCCTTTTTTAGAATTTAAAATATAATTTTACAATATAAATAGAATAGAAAAACATTAGTTTTCAATTACAATTCACAAATTTTCACTATTCATCAAAAATTTAAGCATCTCAGAAAAATAATAAACATTAATCGTAAGATAATTATGATATTAATAGTTAAAAATTTATTTTATTTTTTCAAATATAATTTAAAATCTGGAAAATTTTATATTTAAAATAGGGTCACAATTAGAAGGTGATAACCAAAGAATTACTTCTTTAAATAATATTTTCATTATTTATTTATTCCATTTTATACTCATCATTCAAATGGATAGGTGAAAACAATCATAATAATATTAATTGTATAAGTACTTTTTTAATTTTTGATTATAAAAAAACACCATGGGCTCAATTAAAGGGTTTATATATAATAATATAATCTTGTTTCTAATGTACCAACTGTGAATTTGAAACCTATTTTGAAAAATATAATTTATAAATTTATCATATAAAATAAAAAAAAGAACTATATTTTTGAAATTATTTAAAAACACATCCTTTTTAAAATATCTTGTAACCACAATCATGTCTATGTATCCTAAATACAAAACTTACTAAAAAATTGAATAATTATAAATGAAGCATTAAAAGAAATAAACAAATCCATAGTGAGAAAAAATTCCATGAAAAGTTGAAAATCCCAATAATATATTTATAGAGATTCAAAATGACTATTTAATTTTAGAATCCCTTTATGAAATAGCCCTATTAATTTAGATATAAATTAAAATAGTTTTAAAACAATACTATGGATGTCCACACATTTTTTAAATAAAAAAGATTCCCCAAAATTTAACATCCCTTTAAAATTTAATTTTCAATACACTAAATAGTGAAATAATTTTTTTAAAGAAAACATCCTTTTATAGTAAAGACTAACATTACATTCTCAATAATAGTGACAAGATCAAATGAAATAACAAGTAATGAAATATCACTAAAATAGTATAAAAACACATTGTGGAATTCCCTAATATCTCTCTATAGATAATCTATAATGAATTACATATAATAGGTTTGAGAATCAATTAATGTACCTAGCAATTTATTTTACTGTACCTAAGAAAACTGAGAGGTAAACTACCTTAATAAGATCATTTTATATACTAGGAATATCTAATAAAATAATAACAAAAACTATTGTAGTGATCCAACCAATATTTCCCTTTTGAAACCTAAGTAAAAATATTACATATAAATTTTTTTATGAAATCAAAAAGTAATAAAAATAAAAATAAATGTAAATTAATCATAATGGACTCTTTCTTCTAAAAATCACTCACACAATAAGGCCATTATTAAAGAGTAATATATAATAACAATAACTTATTTCTATTATGAATTAATCAATTTCAGCACATTAATTTCATATCTATCTTCTTTAGGAAACAACATGGGGATAACTTCATGTGCTAATATTCTATATGAAGAATATTTTTATAAATCACCAAACAACCTTATGGAACATATTTGAAGAAATAGATTCTTCAAATTTATCTCTTCATTACAAAACCTTAAAAATACATGCCAATCATTTGAAAAGAATAACATTCTTTTTAAAAAATTATCTAATCACAATAAAGTCCATGTATGATGAAATATAAAAAAACATCTCAAACAGTATATAAATTATAAATATAACATTAAAATAAATAAACACTTCATTATTGGGAAACAATTTCCTTACAACATGACTTTCTATGTTAGATATTTAGTAAGTGTTATAAAATTCCATTGATTTTCTAATACTATTATAAAAATAACCTTATTAATTTCTATGAACATTATCCATATAATCAGGAGTGATTTAGAATTAATTAACATGGAAATAATGATAAACCCTTTATTCACAATTTTTTGAATGAGAAAACAGGATTATTTTTATTGGTATTCCATAACTACCATCAATATAGCCTCTATGTATTTCAAAAACTGAAATTAAATTAGAAATAATTCTTGTATTAATGTTTTATTATTTTTTCATAGATATTTCTAACCCATGTAGTTATTCTTGTTTGTAATATTTTTAAGTCACTATGAAAGGTGACAATAGACTAATAAAAGGCCATTAAAACCCGAAATCATAAAAACCCCAAGAAAAAATATAATAAACACGAATCTCTTTCAAATATTTCCATTATTAAGAATATAAAATGGATATGATAAAAAATAATTCCATATAAGGTTAATATACGTTGTTACATGAAAGATACATGGAGTTTTGGGGAGGAAATCTGATGAAATTAATGAAAATTAAGAGAGAAAAAGAGGTGGATGATAACTAGGATGGCCATAATGAGGAATAAAAAGCAAAAATATAAAAAAATGATCTTAAATAAATCTATATAAATTTAACAATTACAAACTAAATTAAAACTAGATAACCCTCATGGTTTAGCTAGAATGTTTGGGAAACCATGCGCCAACTGTTTAACATCTTTTGGATTGGATAGGTGATTCTTATATGGTTAGACAACGTAGTTAAAAAACACGGAAATTGATCCATAAGTATGATTAATCTTAATGGTTTAGTTGTAACCATGTGCTAACTATGAAACTAATATTATGCATGAAATCTAATATGTGATATTTGACCACTTGGTTTCTTGTAATATCATTATATTGAATTAGAGTATTACATTAGTCATAACCGTGTACTGCCCATGCACTTCCACTCAAACTAGAATCAATCATGTAAGGTCAGCCACACATTTTTTACATAAGCATGTAATATTAAATCACATTGTTTTTTATTACCATATTCCCTCACATTACATAATGGATAATATGTAAGGTCATATCACATAGTTTATACTAACCTTGGGATGGATGTTTTATGATTTGTGCATAACCCAGAAAATTAAAAACATTAAAAAAACAAAACTCTAGACTCTTATATGACCCTGAAAATATAAAATTCATAAAATAATATGATAAAGTGATACCAAGGTGTTACACACCATTGAATTCTTCTATAAAGACTTGTTAAAGGTTAGTGTATTCATTAGAATGTGTCTATGAATTTATATATATTATAGTAAGTTTTTTAACATATATAATAATCAATGAATTTATATAAAATTTAATGCTAAATTATATCTCAATATTTACTATATTAATTTACTCCCCATATAGTGAGGTTGAAAAATATGGATAACATATATGATAAATGTATGTAATAAATAAAAAAAATTCTATAGAAATAATGTCATGTTTAAACCCAATAAGAAATAGTTAGGTCATAATTCCCACCCCCTGGGACAGTGGAAGTTATATATATAGAGGAGGAAATCATGCAAATATTCTTTTTGAGAACGGGGTATATAATTTAAGGAAATATTGTTCTCATTATTTATATAGATTCAGTATATCAAAATATCCATACAAGATTCTATAAACAATTCATTAAAAATATGGATATATTCTCAATGATTATATAAAATAATTTACTCATTTCCCAATATCAACAAAATATACTAGTATGTAAGAAAGGGACACATTAATTAAAACATGATACCATAAAAAACCATAAGTATACCAAACATAACTAGTATGTAAATCCCTGAATAATTTAAAACATAGTGAAAACTATAATATTGTTGGACTTCTCATGTATTAATCGTGTTTTAATGATCACAAATCTCTCTAATAATCCCAAATATCATTAATGACCACAAATATTATTCAATCATATATATTTATGTTTCAAATTCACTCATGTTTTATAATTTCTAAGCTCAATCAAATTCATGCATATTTTTGTTTAAACCTGACTACTGTTATTTTCCGAAGTACAAGACACCATGAAGGAAGACACATTTTTCCATACACCATGAAGTAATACAAAGATAGATAGACACTGAAACGAGACACCATGACATAGACACCATGACCGATACACTATGACTGAGACAGCATGACAGAGACATCTAGACAGAGACACCATGACCGAGACACCGTAAGTCAAGACACCGTAATCCAAGACACTGTGAAGGAAAAACACCATGAAGATCAAACACCATGAAACTCATACTGTGACACTCAGACAATGTGAAAAAGAACCGATTTCTCAAATTACTATGACACCATTTCTTAAACAATTTTGGCATCATTCAAATTAATGTATAACAGTCATATTTTATGCATTTAATGAACTGACATAATTAATGTTTCTTTATAGACATAGTACGAGGTACGATTCATGAAACACATGGAACATGTCGGCTAAATCTCATGTATTCGAAGATAAAGAGTAGAGAGTGCCCAACAACCAAAAAATGGTGCACGATATTGAGGTGAAACCAAGAATGTGAGCACAACCACAAATAAAACATTGAAATATTTTCAAAGAAATACTTTTCACATGAATACAATCTGACTCTACTGAAGAACATATGAATTACACTGGAATCCAGAGAACATATTCACATTGTCAAAGCTCGTGGAGATTACATGCTGAATTGCGACACTCTGCTTTTCCATACAAAAACCAGAGAAGGACTCAGAATCATTTCTACTAAATCAAAGGAGTCCAGAGTTGCACTAAAAATCACTAGACCATTCTAAAATCATATCTATTGTCTCTTAGTGATTATTTTCACATATATTTTGAGTAGTGTGTGTACTTTGTATATTCCACACACACACTGAATCATGTTCTAAACTGAAGGATTTCTAAATACTTACACCAAACTCTCTATTTCTCTTTACCAAGACAACTATGGAAGGGGTACCTGTGTGGCCTGGTTATTGTTTTTGTTTACCCATGAATACTATGGAAGAGGTCTCTATGTGACCTAGACAGTCTCTGTACTATTTTTAACCCCGATCCAGGGTGTGGATCAATGTTTATTAATATAAACTGCTTGGTGTCAGGTGATCACCATGTGTAGTGGATAAGGTCTCGGCTTGTGACTGAACCACTTGTTTCATATCCGCTGTGCTATTTAAATTTAGCCTTCTCTGTTTTACTGCTTTATTGCATTATCGAGAAAACTCTAATTTCACTTTGATAGTTAGTCTTCGAAAGAGGTTGTAACTAATTTGTCTTAGTATGATAACTTCAAAAGTAATATTAATAATACATATTAAGATTACAATGAATTAATCAATCTACCAAGAATTTGTTTAATCAGTCAAACTCTTATAATAGTATATCGTTGATAAGTTGGGTTGTATCTATTTTGGGGGGAAAATTTTCTTTTGAAATAATTTTTCATTACAAAATTTTTTATTGTCACTCAATTCACCCCTCCCTAGATAAGTGAACTACTCCAACCAACATTTAGAATTAGTGGATTCTTTATTCGGACTCTGTGAAATCTTACTTGACTGTGATTATAGTTGTACTTTAATGATCTGTAAATTTCTGTTAATTCTAAATTTCTAGATCTTTTAAAGTAATTTGTTAGTATGGATAATAGATTGGAAGGTGCTGCAACCAACAGACCACAATTCTTTAATGGGACCAACTATGCTCAATGGAAAATTAAAATGAAAATGAATCTAGAGAGTATGAGGTTTGAAATTTGGTCATCCATTATAGATGAATAGAAAAATCTTGTGACTGATAGAATTACATGGGATGAACCTACAAGACTTGCTTACAATAAAAATTTCATAGCCATGAATACTTTATACTGTTTCTTATGAGATGAAGAATTTAATAGGAATTCTGCTTGTAAAACTGCCCATGAAATTTGGGATACCTTTTCTTTCTCACATGAAGGCACATCTAGTTTAAAAAAAATGAGACATAATACTTATACCATTAAAAATGATAATTTCAAGATGAAACCTTATGAGCCAATTTCTGAAATGTATCATAGGTTCATTGAGATTGTCAACACAATGATTTCTCTTGGAATAGATGTCACTGCCAAAGAATATATCATGAGAATTGTTAGGTGATTACCTGATAGATGGAGGGGAACCTTTGTCTCAATTAGAGAATTGCCTGACATCAGCAAGCTAACTGTAAAATAACTCATTTGGAAACTGATGATGTATGAGGAAGAGCTAAAAGTCAACAAATAAGAGGCAGATTAACCAAAGAGGAAATATGTATCATTCAGGACCACCATTTCAAAGAAAAACGAAAAAGGGAAACTAGAAGCTCTAGTAGAATGTTCCCCTGAACAATCATCACCGAGCAGTGATGAAGAGATGGCTCAACTGGCCATAAGATTCAAACTATTTTACAGAAATAATAACTTTTTCAGAATCCCTAACTTCAAGAGAATGTATGATCAAAAAGGAATCTGTAAAAAGGACAAGAAAAGAAGTGAAAAAATTGATGAAATTGTATTAAAGGAATGTAAATTCAAAGGACATATAAATACTGACAGTCCAAAGAACAAATATAAGAAGACGTATGAGGATAAGGACAGGAAGTACAAAAAGGAAACGAAAGCAACATGGAGTGCCACTAAGGAAAGGTCAAGTGACTAAGAGACATCACATGATGAACAGGATAACGAAGCCAATATGTGTTTTATGAAAAACACATATGAGGTAACACGTAACTCTTCTATGCATAATTCATACTATTCTGAAGAGGAAAGTGACTATAAAATATGAATAATGAAGAAATATTTGAATATTGTAACATGCTTGAAGAGACATTAAATGAATTAAAAGTTAAATATAAATCACTGAAGAAACAACATGCTCTCACTGCAAAATGTTAAGTATGAACTTACTACGGAAACAGAGAAAAATGATCAACTGCTCAAAGAAAACAATGAATTAAAAATGTCTAATGAGCAATTAAAAAGTGAATTAGAGATGTTTACTAATGGAAAAAATACCCTTACCCAAATGATAGGAAACAAATATCCCCTAAATACAATACTGGCATTGGTTATCAACCTAGTAAAATAAACCTTGGTAGAATAAATTTTATTTCCAGGTCTAGAACATATAATTTTTTTCCCAGTTCTAGACACAACTCATCTAGCTAGAGTCATGATACATACTCTACTGTTTCAAGTTTTTGTGGACCAAATACAGTTTATTTTTCAAACACTTTAAATACTTCTTATAGTAAACCTATGAGAAAAATATGGGTTCTTAAAGTAATTATTACAATTGTTACTGGACCCAAACATGTATGGGTACCAAAATCTGTTTTTTCTTGATCATGTTGTAGGAATGCTACATAAAGAGATCCTACAAGAATATATGGAACTTGGACTATGGTTGTTCAAGGCACACGATAGGTGGCTACTAATGTTTCAAGAATTTGATAAAAGTATATGGGTGACATGTCACATTTGGTGACAATGCCAAAGGGAAGATCATTGTCTTAGGCCAGATTTGTAACTCTTATTTGATTCTAATTTCTAAAGTACTATTTATTAATGACTTAAAATATAATTTTATTAGTATCTAACTATTATGTGATGATTTATATCATGTTAAAATTTAAAATGATTCCTATAATGTCATTAATTTTAAAGATGAATTAGCATTTTCTACATCATGGAATTAGAATGTTTATTCTATTAATTTTGATTCCTTAACTTCTCAAAATGTTTCATGCCTAAGTGTATAACATAATGAATCCTGGATATGGAATAAGAGACTAAGACACTGTAATGTTCACTCCCTTAGAAAGATAACTAGAAAAGGACTAGTTAAAGACTTTCCCAAACTTTAGTTTCCAAATAACAATGTGTGTTATCCTTGTCAAAAGGGAAAAAAATAAAAAATCTCTTTCAAATCAATGAAAGATGTTTCTACATATCAACCTATCGAATTGGTTCACATGGATTTGTTTGGACCATCTAGATTTTCTAGATTAAATTGGAAGCACTATGTTTATGTTCTAGTAGATTATTTCTCTAAATATACCTAGACCTTTTTCATGGCTCACAAAAGTGAGGGCCAGTCTTATTTTACTAAATATTCCAAGTTTGTAGAAAACCTTAGTGGCCTTAAAATTAATTCTTTAAGGAGTGATCATGGATGTGAGTATGAAATAACTAGTTTCAATACTTTTTCTCACAAAACGGTTATAGTCACAATTTCTCTTCCCCTAGAACACCTTAGCAAAATGTTGTTGTAGAATGAAGAAATAGAACCTTGTATGAAATTGCTAGAACAATTAATAGTGAATATGACTTACCTATTTACTTTTGGGATGAAGTATTTAATACAACATGCTACATAATCGATAGAGTCTTGCTGGGACCAATTCTCAAAAAGACCCCATATGAACTCTGGAACTATATGAAGACTAAGGTTAATTACTTTAGAGTTTTTGGTTGCAAAGTCTTTATTCTCAACAATAAGGATAATACTGAAAAATTTTAATCCTAAAGAGATGAAGGAGTTTTCCTAGGTTACTCCATATTAAGTCAAGATTATAGATTATTCAATAAAAGATCTAAATGTGTGGAATAATCTGTTCATATCATGTTTGATGAAACAGATCTACATGAGCCTAGAACCATCTGAGAAAATCTGGATGATGATGTATCAAATTTGAACATCAACTCAAAATCAACAAATTCCTCTGTGAATGAAGTTGTGAAAACATCCAATTCTGGAAATTCTCTTCAATTTAATCCTAATGAACCAGAATCTATTGATGAACCTAAAATCACTAGTCCCTCTTTTTGTAGAATTGTTAGAACACTAAGAAACCATCCCTTAGATGATGTTGTATGAGACATAGTGAAAGGAAGAAAAACTACATCTTCTATTAGAAATCATGTTGAGCATCAAGACTTCTTGTCACAACATGAACCCAAAAACATTGATGATTCCAACAACGATGAATTTTGGATAATGTTTATGCAAGTATAACATAATCAGTTTGAAAGAAACAATGTTTGGAAACTTGTTGAAAGACCCAAGGACACTTTCATCATAGGCACTAAATAGGTGTTTAGAAATAAAGTAGATGAATCTATAAATATAGTTAGGAATAAGGCTAGATTAGTTTCAAAAGGATACAGTCAAGAAGAAGGAATTGACTTTTAGGAGACCTTTTCTCTAGTATCTAGACTTGATGCCATTAGAATCCTACTTGCCTATGCAGCACATCTGAATTTCAAACTATATCAAATGGATGTTAAGAGTGAATTCTTAAATGGGTATATATCATAGGATGTCTTTGTTGAAAAACCCCCTGGATTTAAAAATCCTCATTTTTCAGTCATATTTTCAAATTATCAAAAGCATTATATGTTTTAAAACAAGCTCCAAGAGCTTGGTATGACAGATTAAGTAATTTTCATATTTACAAAGGTTTTACAAAAGGAATAGCTGATCCTACTCTCTTTATAAAATGAATTTCTAATAATGTTTTAGTTGTTAAAATCTATGTATATGATATTATTATTTGATCTTCAAAAATTTCATTATGTATTGATTTTTATAAAATGATGCAAAACGAATTTGAAATGAGTTTAACAGGTGTAATAAAATTCAATCATGGATTTCAAATATTTCAATATAATGATGGAATTGTTTGAAATCAATGTAAATACACTAGAGATATTCAAAAACGTTTTGGATTGGATAGTAATAAAAGTAGTGACACTCTCAAAAGTACCACCTATATGTTGGATCTTGATGATGATGGAAAATCTATTGATCAAACCACTTATAGATGAATGATTGGATGTTTACTCTAATTAACTACTAGTCATCCTGACAATATGTTTAGTGTGAGTATGTGTGCTCGCTTTCATGCAAATAGTAAATAATCTCATTTAAATGTTGTAAAGAGAATTTTCAAATACCTTAATCATACACCCAATCTTGGATTGTTCTATCGTAATGGACAATAATTTGAACTAGCTAGTTATTCTAGTGCTGACTTTGATGGATGTATGTTAGATAGATAGAGCACCTCTGGAACATGTCACCTTTTAGGAAAGTCACTAGTATCATGGTGTAGTAATAAACAAAATTATGTTGCATTATCTACTGCAGAAGTTGAATACATAGCTGTTGGAAGTTTTTGTACACAAATTTTGTGGATGAAACACACATTACTAGATTATGGATATCAATTCATACATGTACCAGTAAATTGTGACAACAGAAGTGATATTAACATCTCAAAAAATTATGTTTCACATTCTAGGACAAAACCTATTGATGTAAGACATCACTTTTTGAGAGATCATTATCAAAAAGATGATATTACCTTGGAATTCATTGTTACTAAATATCAACTTGTTGATATATTCACTAAACCATTAAATTGTTAGATAATAGAAAACATCGTACATGACCTTGGTATGATAAATCTCAAATAGATATCTTACTTGTCTTTATGTTCAATATTTTACTATTTTTTACTTTACTGTTTCATGACTATGATTTCTAAGTTACTACCTCTCATGTTTATGGTCTCACCATTAGTACATTGTACTCACGGTCTAACATTTACTGTCTCACTGTAACATGCACTGAAAATTTCACTCACTGTGTCACAATGAAATTCATTTATTGTCTCACCATGATGACTACTTGTTGTCTTACCGTAATGACCATTTATTGTCACACTGTGAAAACCTATCATTGTATCACCATAAAAACCATTCACGGTCTCACCGTGAAAATTATATATGATTTTATTTAAACTCCTATCGCGATAAATTCTATTTCATTTCTTTTATATTCCCACGTTTTTGTTTTTGGGGCGTTTGACATTCCCAAATGATAAAATAAAGAGTTTCACTCGGTTCGTCACCCGGACATTTCCCTACTCACCCGATTCGAACCCTTTAAATATTGCAACCCTATTTCTCTCTCCCATCCTTCAGTGGATTCCAAAAATTAAGCGACCATCTTCATCTTCAACTGATAAGCGCTGCTCGAAGAAAGAGAAGTTAGAACCTAAGTTGACGCTCGAAGGACCATTGAATATGAACCTGGTAAATCAAAGTGTTGTTACTGAAAAAGAAATCTTCCCTGAATGGATTTTATCTAGAAAATCTCTAGTCCTAAAAGTATTAAGAGAACAAGGCTGGTTATAATGGGTCTCAAAGGATAATAGACCCATTAATCCAAGTCTAGTTTCTCGGTTCTACTAGTACGCACAGTTTTCTTTTGATTCTGGTGAAAGCTTTGTTGTTTGGATCCAGATTAATGGTGAATGTTGTTCCTTCTCGGTGAGGTTATGGGCTGCATGCCTTAGGATACCCCAAGAAGGAATTTTTTGTCATTATAATAGATGACACCCACCTAAAACTAATTTCTTTGACCTCATAGATGCTCTGAAAACCCAAACTGGGAATGGCACCAAGAAAAGTGCCATAACTGCTGATCTTGATGTAGAAAGAAGGTTATTGTATATGTTATTTCAAAATTTGGTTAGTCTGAGGAAAGGTGACATTGCTATGTTAATGTAACAAGATGTGTTCTTGATTCATCTTATTAATAATGGATACAAAATCAAATTGTTCAAGTACATTATACAACATATGTGTGAATTGATCAAGGTTACATCCAAATCCACCTCTCTATTATACTCTTGACTGATTTCAGCAATGATTGTTTCCAAACGAATAGTTGGACCCAATGAAGAAGTTCTTGTGGATTTTGAGTAATATCTCTCTAAACCCATCATTAGGATAATGAATATTAACTTGAACCCTTGGAAAATGGACTTGGTGGTAGACAAGGATAATATTTATGAGAAGTTTAATACTGTGGATTATCCATCAAGGCCGAAGGACATTTATGATGCTAGTTTGGAACCAGATGAACTTGGTGAGTATTCAGAAGAAGCAGAAGAAGAGGCTGAAGTACTTCATATGGTAGAAGTCATTTTTGAGGAAGAAAAGACTATTGTTCCACCTATTGTTCTTGGAGAAGATGTTCTTATCCCTAGAGATGATGTCAATCTGGAAATCCAAATCGAGGCTGAAAGAGAATCAATTGTCCTAGAACCAGAGCATCAAGTCATAGAAGAGGCTATAGTAGAATAACTCCCTATTGTGCCAGAAGCAAATCTAGAAGAACCCCTAGGGAAACAACTTATTCTAGAGATAATACCCTATGCTGAAGAGAGGATGGAGATAGACTTTCTGTTGGCTAGACAGGAGATTATTTAGGTACTCAGAGTTGAACCTGTAGATTTATAACTAGCTCTTGAGCCTCTAGATCCTGAAAAGGAAGAATCTATTGAGGGGTAGGAAACCCAAAATCGTGAGACTGATGAAGCATCAAATCTAGCTGAGTCTAGTCATATGTAAACCCATTACAAATTCCATAGATTTTATGATGTGAGTAAATCTCAGAAAGTTACTACCACTAGGCTTGATCTTTCCTCACTATTTTTGTTGAAGTCAGTTTATATCTTTGCCCCTGAGAAAGAACCAGAACTTGAATCTACCCCTGAACCAATTCCTTCACCTGAACCTGCACCTGAACCCCTACTTGAATAGATGTCCTTTGTCAGTAAGGACAATTTGAAGGATTTTGGGGATAATATTTTGTCTAGAGTTGAGAAGATTTTTAATTCCCAACCTCATTCTTTGACACATCTGAGTGAGAGATATTACTCAATACTTTTAGAGAATAATATTTGGTAGATCCAACCTAAAATACTCCGTGAAATTCAAGAAATTAGAGTGGAAAATATGTTGCTAAGTAATGAAGTCTCAACCCTGAAAAGCATCATAGAAGATATGTAGAATGAGCTGTATTCTAGATCAGAACCTGTTGTTGCCTATCCATAACCTTTGGTTTCTCAAATTTATCGAGATGTTGTGTCTCAGATTCACCCATAAATTTTGTCCTTTGATGAAAAGATTGGAGAAAGGTACAATCAGTTGAAGAAATAAATGAGAGAGCTTGTGGTGAACATAAATAATCTCACGGATGAATACATTGCTTGTCTTCAAAAAGTACTGAATCAGCTCACGTCTCTAACCACAATAGTCAAAGATTCTCATACCTCTGGTGAATCCTATACACCTTCCTTGGATAGTTCATTGCTCAGATCCATAGTCCAAGAAGAGATTTAGACTTCTTTTAGTGGATTCAATGTGACTTCTTTATCTGAAGTTGTCAAGAACGGTGATAGAGTTCTTGACCTTTTGAAAATCCATTCCCAGATTTCCAGTGATGCACTGCGGGAGATTTCATAGAACATATATTTATATTTAAACAAAATTTTCTCCAAGACTGATATGACCAATCACTTCAAATACCTTGTAGAGAATATGAGAATTCCTCTTGTAACCCAAGCCTTCAAAAATCAAGTCCAGAAGCTAACCGAGTTTACTAGATTGCTGGAAAAGTTCGTGAAAAACAAATATGACTTTGAAAAATCCATGCAATATGGTGGAGAAATCATTGCAGACATCATCAAACTTCTGAGACTGTATCTCCATGTCTAAAGTATAGAAATTATTGCTCCAGTGGCTACTCCTCTCAGACCTGGACTACCTACATTTACCTCAACCTTACCCTCAACTACCATGTCTGTTATCCACACCCTTAGTCAGATCAGGCCTATCATCCTTGACCAGAAATGACCAAGATCTTCCACTGCTCCTACTCTGGCTCCCTCAGTCATTAAAGGTCTCCCTTTACCTTCTCTATCTACCACCTCTCTACCTTCTTCTACATCAACAACTACCCATATGGCTTCCTCTTCTACTGTTGACAAAGGAAATGAGAAGGACTATCCCTAAAGAAGACCAGTGCTTACTACATTTTGATGGGGATTTCATTTCTATATTTCTACATTATAATGTACTACACTATGCCTATTTTTAATGGAATGTGCTCTATTTTCCCTCTCTTATTTCTACTTTTTGATCATCCCAAAAGGGGGATAAGTTATATGTTTTTCTATATGTTATTTTCTCTTTAGCTGTATCTAATTTCCACTTTAACTATGCATGACTTGTGATCATCAAAAAGGGGGATATTACTGGGCTCCACATGTATTAATCATGTTTTAATGATCGCAAATATCTCTAATAATCCCAAATCTCATTAATGATAACCAATCTTATTCAACCATGTGTATTTATGTTTCAAATTCACTAATGATTTATAATGGTTATGCTCAATCAAATTCATGCATATTTTTGTTTAAATCTGAATACTGTTATTTGCCTAAGTACAAGACATCGTGAAGCATGAAATAGTTAGCCATACACCATGAATCAAGACACAGTTATCCAAAAACTGTGAAGAAAGACACGGTGACCGAGACACCATAACCGAGACACCGTGACCGAGACACCGTGACTGAGACACCGTGACCGAGATATCGTGACTGAGACACTATAATCCAAGACACTATGAAGTCATTAAACCATGAAGATCCGACACCGTGAATATTACACACTGAGACACTCAAACTGTGACACTAAGACAACGTGAAAGGTACACCATTTTTTCCACATACTGTGACACCGTTTCTTAAAATATTTTGTCGTCTTTCAATTTAATGTTTAACGGTCATATTTGATGTCGTTAATGCACTGACGTAATCAATGTTTCTTTATAGACATAGTATTTGGTATGAGGAATGAAACACATTGAACCTGCCAGCTAAATATAATTCATTTGAAGATAAAATTTAGAGAGTTCCCAAAAACAACATAAATGGTGCACAATACTGAACAGAAAACCAGCGTGTGAGAACGACCACAAAGAACACTTTGCAAGATTTTCAAAGAAAGAATTTTCACATGCATACAATATGACTCTGGTGAAGAACATATGAAGTACACTAGAATCCAGAGAACATCTTCACATTGTTAAAGCTCGTGGAGAACACAAGCTGAATCGCAACACTCTATTTTTCCATTAAAAACAAAATAAGGACTCAGAAGCATTTCTGCTAAATCAATGGATTCCAGAGCTTCACATCAAATCACTAGATAATTTTTAACTCATATATTTATTTCATAGTGATTCATTTACTTAAATTTTGATAAGTGCATGTACTCTGTATATTCCACACACACACTGACTCATGTACTAAAATGAAGGATTTCTAAATCCTTACACCAAACTCTCTATTTCACTTTACCCACAAAATCTGTGGAAGAAGTCCCTGTGCGGCCTGGTTATTGTTTTTGTTTACCCATGAAAACTATGGATGATGTCCCTGTGTGACCTGGACAGTCTGTGTACTGTTTTTAACCCCGATCTAGGGTATGGATCAAATATTATTAATATAAAATTCTTGGTGGTAGGTGATCACCATCTGGAGTGGATTAGGTCTTGGCTTGATACTGAACCACTTGTTTCATATCCGCTGTGCTATTTAAATTTAGTTTTCTCTGTTTTACTGCTTTATTTCATAATCCAGAAAACTCTAATTTCACTTTGATAGTTAGTCTTGAGAAAAAGTTATAACTGATTTTTATTAGTTGGATAACTTCAAAAGTAATATTAATAATACATATTAAGATTACTGAGAATTAATAAATCTTCTAAGAAGTCGTTTAAATAGTCAAACTCTTATAACAGTATAACCTTGATTAGCTGGGATATATCTATTTTTACGGAAAACTATTTCTTATGAAATAATTTTTTTTGAAATAAATTCTTATAGTCACTCAATTCAACCCTCCCCTCTTGAGTGAACTAGTCTGACCAACAAAGATTATAGTAACATATCGAAATTGGGAAATTGAATGATATTTGAAATAACCAAAGAATATTACTAAAAAGAAAAAAAGTGTTTTCATATGAAAAATCAAGGAATATTAAAGATAATAATATGTAAAATCACATATAAACAGTGATTATATGCGATAATTAGCATTACCATTAATTTGAATAGACCAACACATAACACCCCAAATTTCATACAAGAATAAACATTTTACAGCTTTTTAGTTATATATAATAACTTACAGAAAAATAATTCAAATATAATATCAATAATCTACCAATTAAACCTGAATTATGAATCTATTCCCTCCTGCATATAAGACTTGACAATTTCAACATCACTAAAGTGAACTATTTCCTAATGTAATGTGTTGTTTTTTGGATTATAATTCATTTATGCTATAGTAGAATGAAAAAAATTATCTTCACTGATAATAAAATAGTACTAAATGAAACATAGAAACATGAAACCCAAACTATTTCTAATGATTAATCAACATGGATATAACGTGTATTTATGATAAAGAAGAGTAGTTTAAAACCCAATTTCACATTTTGTTATTTTTAAAATTAATTTCTTTTTGAATTATAAAACTAAATATTGATTTTAAAACCAATATTATACACAACACATTATCTATGTAAAAATGATTAATATTTATAAAGTGAATTTTTGATTTAAAAATAAACTATATAGATAATTTTTCAACAAATTTTACATATATAATATTTTTAAAGACACATATTATTTAAAAAACAAATTTACGCTCGAAACATTATCAAACTAAAAAAATACATTGTTGATAAACTATATTTCTATTTTAAATCCACATCACATGAAAATATTTTAAAATAGCACAATTATTGTTGATAAATTATTTTCTGTGTTTTTAATCAATCGTTATACATAAAAAATGTTAATGTAATTACTACCCATGTTTGAAAAATTAATATTTGGTTGTTTAATCAATTGCATACTCAGTAGATTTAATATCAATGAATAAAATTGATATCCACATTAAGTAACATAACAATGATGGACATTACATTAATAAATTTTAATCATGAAATATGTTAACTATAATGTATCTATTTTTTAATTGTAAGACATTGGAATATTATTTTGATGGGAAAGAAATTTATGTGAACCCTCATTGAGGTGGATTCAAATTTTCCAAATGGTTGACTATGTAAGGTTTTATTCATTGCACAATCATTAGAATTGGGCCACTATTTTCATTCTTAACAGCTACTCCCAATTGTTCTGTCATATATAACTATCTATACAACTACATTCCAATGGCTGGTGGTCAATTAGGTTTTCAGACCCAATGACGCATACATACTCTTATTAGTTGATTGGATGGGAGGTCAATCTAATCACACCCTTTTGGTGGGAATTATTTTGTACTTTAAGACTCTCTAATAGATTTAATATATGATTGAGAAAATCTTCCTAATATCAAAACGAGACAGGTTACCCTAACAAAATGATCAAATCTTAACTCTCATTATGTGAAATAAAAGGGGATCTCATGGGCGTATTAATCAATATATATCTGAGGATCATTATGAATTTAAAAATTATTGATAGATTCTTATATACTGAATCCATATAACCAAGTGGTTCGGAATTTTCTGTCACGTAGTGGGGAGGCTCATATTATGGGGAGGGGATTTAGCTATTATGAGGAATCATGTGTATAATGTTTATTATAGGAATTAGAAACCATGTAGTTCACTATACCCGATACTTTTAACATCATATTGAAATAAAATTTGTGTAGGATCTTGGGAACCTTATATTTGGGATCATGTCTCAAGGTGAGATCATAAATATTCTAAATATAGCATGAATTGTTATTTTTTTTGTTCGATCTAACCCTTGGGACATTCCCTAAGGTAGGTTCCCTTATATGAGACATATTTTTATCATTACACCCATTAGGGATTACATTATGATATATCCCATGTTATTGGTGATTTAACATGCCAGTGAAGTGTTCATTGAAACTCCATAAGCCCACATTTTCTATTCTCGGTGTGAGAAAAAAGGGATATAAAGTGACTAGAAATATTTCATATATATGTGGGTGTTATGTCCTGGGAAGTCCCTTAGTATTTTTAGTATTGATCATGGGCCTTAAGGAGGGTTTTTACATATCTTGTTTATGATTGGAATCATAGTTACCATTGATCATTGGTTCTTAGTTCATTGGTGGGTGAGGTATGATGATTAATCTATGGGAATGATTCGGTCCCAATGGTTGAAATGTTATAGACATGGAGGAACTTACAATAATGTGGATAGCATTTTGATTATGTGATCAGGAATTAGGATGACATCCAATGTATCCAAATCAAAGTAGGAATTTTAGTTCTCATAATATAATTGTTTTATCATTCCATTGGGGGATGAGAAAGGATTATTAGACCATGGGAATTATTTGTCCCAAATAGTTGAAATGTCCAAGACTTGGAGTGACTTATAATAATATGGACAGCCATTTGTGTTTGGGTTTAGGCCTTAAGAAGATAGATTATGTATCCAGATTACGACAAGAATTATAGACATTATAATTTATTTGGTTTCTTAGTCTATTGAGGGATGATATCAGATGATCATCACATAGAAATTATTGGGTCACAATGGATAAAACATCTGACACATGGATGGAATAACACTGATAGGGACTCCCATTTGTATATAGGCTGGGGACATAGGATTAATTCTTACATATATGGATGATTTCAAGAATCAAATTCCCTATAGTACAATTAGTTTATTTATCCATTTAGGTATGGGGTAGGATGATCATCCCAAGGGAACTATTGGGTTCCAATGGTAGAAATTTTGAATACATGGTGGGATATACACTAATACAGATTCCAATTTGATTTGGAATCAGTCCTTAAGAAGACATCCAATGTATCTGGATTATATCAGGTTTTATAGCCTTCGTAGTAAAATTGTTTGGGGTTATGAACTTGTGTTTTCCTTATTTGATAGACACTTCATATAATGATGTTGATTGGGGGTTACATGATAAGATGTACCTAGTCTTTGTAGAGGCCTATTTTGTGAATGACTATTAACATTGACACTCACAATGCTAACATTAACTATGATCAATGTTAAAAACAACGGATAACAAATGATCTGTCTCATTGCATATGAATATACGACTTATGTACTGGGAAAAACCATTAGTGATTTGATATTGAGCTTAAGACTTTTGAAGGCATCACACATATCCCAGTTATGGCCAGAATCAGATTTTTCATAAAACATTTTGTTTTGGATTACAAGACGATGTTTCCCCCATATGAAAAAAACATCATATTATGTCGTGTACTGAGGATTACACGATGAGGTATCCCTTGTAATTAGTCTATACCAACGGTGGATGAACAAGGTTATATAGTCCTAGGATTCCCAAGATAACATGGCATACTTGAATACCTCACATGTGTTGATTTTCTACATGACAAGCATTTATTTTCTGATTCACATGTTTAAGGATGTTTTATAGACATGTCTATGAAAATATCATGATCTAGATGACTTTTCCAATGGATGTTGGATATCTTAAGAGGAATTAATATGGGTTATCACATGATTAAGTGAAATTTTATGGATGAGATCATGAGGCCTGTCTAGTTTTTCATGGAATCCATCACATGAGTCCGGATGACATGTCCTGACAATATCACATGATCTGTCCAACTCACCCAAGTGTCATTGGGAGAGATTTCTGAGATGATTGGAGTGTGTCATGAGAGTCAGTGTGACATGTCTCGGAGGGTGATGCTTGTTTAGGCTGACATGTGTGGAGAACATTACAAGACATGGCTCGCCTATACATACGACATCGTAAGATCATGTTGGCATGTCTATAATATTCTATGAGACCTAGATGACATGTAATTTCGCTACAATATGAGTCATATGACATGTTTTTAGGAAATAATAAGGATTGGATGGTGATTCAAGAGGGTTTAATAAGAATATGGTGGCCAAGAATAGGGGTTTTATGTAACATTTTTTTGGCATGTTTGGATAACTTCACATGATCCAAATTGTATATTAAAGGAGCATCATGTTTTCTACGTAACATATTATCGTGTTATCACATGACTAGGTTAGTCAATGAGAAGTGCATGAGGACCAATTCTTATTTTCTTTTCCTAATTCCCTAGTTATTTATTTTGGTTTTCCATATTTTATCATTGATGTCAGAGGTTTTGTTCAGTGTTAGATTGTTTTATGTGTCGTGTGATCTATAAGATATGTGAGATATTCTTCATGTATCCTACAATATTTCCTTGAGTGATCTATGAGTGATAACTTGATTTGATTTATGCATGGTTCATGATCACTATAGTTGTTCCTAAGATCTTACCTAATAAGATGTTTTTTCAATCATGAGATCAGTATCTCAAGGAAATGCCCTTTGGTTCTTGGGTGTGAGAATGTGGCGAGATGTAAAAGATGACATCCCATTCATTAAGGCTATGGTGGGGGATTTACATGCCTTTCCACCACAATTGTTCTCCACTTCGCGTGGTGTATATCGTTTTAATCTATGCTACAGAAAGCAGGTGAATTCAACATCACCCACCTTCGTGAGGACCTGTTGTGAATCACTCTGGGGGTGTCACATTTCATTCAGTGTCCAAAATACCATTATATAAATTCCTCCTTTAATATTTTATTGTCAACTGATGGGGTCATGTTTACATAAATAAACATTACAAAAGATTTTCATATTGTCAGTTTGACAATTCCAGGCACCATCGCTAGATTAAGATGCTTGTTGAAAATCCGTCCCAAGATTCTAGGTAAAATATCTACAAAAACTCAATGAATCATTGATGGTATTTGATGAGGCCATCCTTAGATTAGACCATATTGTTAAGGGGTCTTGTGAGATAATGATGTGGACATCATAGACATGTATTTTGAGTTTTATGAAGGTGATATGCTCTCACCTCCTCCCCCTTTTTATTTCATTTTCTTATTTTACATATTCTAGGGATTTTTTTATTTTGTGAATGTTTTATCAAAGACAATCACTCTACTTATTGGTGATGTGTTGTGTTAGAAATACAGATCCTAATAAAGATACAAGAGGATTTCCTTGAAAATTCCATCTATTTTTCCTTAGGGATTCAAAGGGGGTGTGTGAAGTCACGTGGATACCTGTGTCCCTTCACATTATGAGGATGATATGATAATATGCATTCGAAATATATAGAAGGTGAGCATGTAGGTGTTTTCAATGCCTTTCTGATCTCTAGGTGTGCATCACTTTATGTTTATGAATGCAGGAGGCTACATCCTCCTTCCCTTTTATTTCATTTTTTAATCATATAATGGATTTGGGATATCTTGATGTTGTTTTGTTATTGAAAAGGGAAATCATTCTATCTATCATTGATGTGTGGAATAACTTCTATGACCACAAGTGGCTGATACCTTATGTATTTTTTCTTATTATTTCCTATAAGATTTTTGGCTGGTTTTTATAGCATCCACCGGTTGAAAATTTTCATGTCCTGGGGGTACATCACTAGCAGCCACCGTGTCATCACTAATTTTTCAGGATCTTTAAAAAAATTAGTTTAAATTATTTATGGGAATTCATAGGCCCACCCATAGGATTTTCACTACTCATTATTCTTTCCCATTTTCTAATGATGGTCACATGATTGTGGGTCTCTTATAAGATTATGTGATTCTTCAGTCTTTTGCCACCTTCTTCTCAATTTTCATTTTTGGGGGTACATAATAACCATATTTAGATATTTATTCTTCATTGAAATTTCTGACACACATTAGGAAGACATCAACAAAGGACCCCCTCAAGGGGGTCGTTTGGGAGGAAAAGGACCCAGTTCTGTGGAATGTAAACTGCCGCCTGAGTTTTTGGTGTTGTTTCAAATCATTTTCTTGAGAGATTCATGGTCTAGGAGGAGACATTTGTTATTATGTGGAATATATTATATTTAAATGAGAATATAGGGGATTCATTCACTGGTAACTCGATTATATATAGATCTTTAACCCATCTTCCATCGCATAATATTGTCTCAAGACCATACTATAAGAACCAATCACATGATCTGTTCGTGGGCCCTTCCTATGAGAACTTCTCTATAAGAATTAATTTTCCAAATTATATGCTCGGCCCAAAAATAAATTTTCATTTGGTAATTTTTAAAACATTGGTAGTGGTGATGAACTTTTTTTTGAGGGTTTCATGGGATCTGATAGCCTGATCACATGATCCTTTTACAATTTTGTTGATCGTGTGACAGTGTTAATGTTATGTGATTATGTGTATTCTAGTGGTCATGAATTTTTATAATTCCCTCTAGGCACCCTCAAGATTTCTATGATTCAGAATGTTCATCCTCCCTATAGAAAATTTTTTAATTCCATTATTGAATCCTGAAATGTGCCTGATAATATTGGTTCAATACATTTTACAAGACGTTCATTCACCTATCGGGTATATGCCACTTAGTTAGGATCTTATGGATTTTGATTCCCCCTATGGTTTCATTGATGTGGAATTTCAAATGGAGATGACTTCTAGAAATCAAAATGCTAATCATGGACATCATGTGAATTCTGATAATGGGGTTTTGAAGATCATCATCTCTCTAAAAGGTCTAGAATTATCCTATGTCACATCTGCTTCATCCATACGTGGTCAGCTCATAGGAAGATGTTTTCATTCACCCTTCAAAATTTTATCATCCATCTCACTAGGTTTTAACATATTCTGACTGTATTCAAATGAAAATTGTTGAGGATGCCCTGTTGATCATAGGTCAACCCCAGGGTTTGACTTATATGTTGGAAAACTCCATCTTGGGTCTAGATGGCTATAATTTATCTCATTATCCTGTCTCTCAGAGTTAGTAGAGTCTATTCATTTTTTCTGTGAAAACCCCAAATGGTGGATGGAGTTCAAAATGGGATCGCTGCCCTGGTGGTAATTTCTCTGATGAATGGTTTTGGCCATTCTGGGTCACGAAAATCTTCTTAGAGTTCACTAATTAGTTATATAGGGTCTATATTTATAAAGTAGTGTGAATTTCCCAATTTATTTTCTATATCAAGCCTAATCTTAGTTACAATGTGCTCAGACAATAGTTCCCTAGAAACAAATAATTCTACTTGTATAATGTTGAAGTGGGAATCATCCTATGGGATATCTACCAACATGGTGAATCCCACTTCTAAAAGTGAAATATGATTAGTTTCTCCCAACTATCAATGTTTGCGACGACCTATTTCATACACAAGATATGGTGTGGGGCATGTTCACCATTATGAATTAGAATCTAAGAATGGTGTTGAATATTTACTCTCTTATCTCTTTTATGTACTTGACTGATATCTTCCTATATCATAGAATACTTTGGTTTTCTTCTATACTCTACCATCAGTTCCCTTACCAAAAAGTTCCTGAAAGTGATGGCTTGTATTAGGCCGTTATAAGTTACATGGATCATAATTCACAAGGGTATCAAGTGATTTATGTTATCTCTATGGGAATCAGAGTGACTTGAATTATAAATATGTTCTTGCACCAATGGATCTTCACAGCTGGGGATATGAATTCAGTGTTCCAGTTCTGTACGATTATAATGGATGAATGACTAGAAGAGGGAAATCTTCTTAATCTGGTTGTGTCATTCCTTTAATTCATTAACAAATAGTTCATCCATATTCAATAAGGAATAATACCACAAAGGATCAGTGGAACATTTCTATATTTATTTGACTAGATTGGGGATTATTTCTATTTTTTGAATACAAAAAATCAACTTGGATCCCCAATGCCTTATTGAGTCTTATATTAATGAACTTATATTGGTTTTGGTCTATGTAAATGAGTTTGAATGAGAATACAGATGCTTTGCATTGATAAAATTTATTTTATTTCACCCCTTACATCACAATGACAAGGCTTGTCATTAATAATTACATGGTCACTATTGAAGAGAAGTATTACAAGATATCACTTCAGGAAAGAGTTATTATAGCTAAGATGGATGAGCTAATCCTCTAGGTTCCATATACACTTTATCAGTTTTCTTGTCAATTTGGATGCACCCAAAGGGTATCCCCATTCCCCTTTGAAAGTGTAGACACCCATTGGTCATCTGTGAGTTTTGGATAATGTTTTTGCATGAACATTCTATTACTGAGATCTTTCTTCCATCCAGTGGTCCTCCGACCTTTCTTACCCAAAATTATTCCTTGGAATAGGTACCGACTTATCTAAATGTTGTGCAATGAAAACCCGTCTGTCTTATATAAAATCTATTTCCCTCACCAACCCATATGTTTGTAGAAATGATAAATTAGGTCAACGAATTTGGAGAGTCTTCATTGAATTTCACTCATTCTGAAAATGTCTATCTCAATAAGAAGACCAAATCAGTCAAGGAAATAAACACATTGATACAAGTGGTGGGAGATAATATTATTATGATGGGGGTATATGTGGACTCCCCTTATATTTCCCCGCAATCTCATCTAGCTATTACTACATGTGGAGTGCCAATTCCATTAGTAATGGAGGCTCAGACACAACAGAAGATGATCTTGTAGTAGATTTGTAAATTTAATCCTGAACCCCATTAGGAAAGATTTCATGACAAAGGGGGGCACGTTGATCATTTGTTTAATTAATTGGTGGTTGTGAGTATTGATCACCAACTAATATAAGAAATCACGAAGCATGTTTTCTTATCATGCCCAGATTTGGCCAATGATTAGAGGGAATTTAACAATTTTTTATATGAGGATCCACCTGTTGAGTACATGATGGAGGAATAAGAGGAATTGGAGTAAGCTGAGCAGTTGATATCTAAAACATAATCCCAGATAGATGCATGGACTATGAAAATATGGAGTTGTGAGGAAATCATATCTCTACTCAGATATGACTTTTCAATAACATCATCCTCATTGGAAACTTCATTAATGATTGACTAGGAGATGTATAATTTGGTGAAGACTCTCTATCCTATGGTAGGACTAGAAGAGGCGGGGCGAGAGGAACTTCAGTGTTCAGATGATGCTTCTCACCATAATCTTTCCAACTCAACCAGCTTAGCCAGCCAAATATTATTTTAGTTGGATCATTTATATGTGGTATTTTTTATTGAGATTCTTATAGAGACATAAAATTTTTACGATTCCTCTTAAATCCTATTCTAAATGGATGTATTTTTCTAAAGTTTTCACATTTTCATTTAGTTATCTTATGTTCATGATGTACATGATTTAGTAATTATCATATGTAATATGAATCATCAATGATTCCTATCCATTGAATAGTATCATGTAAACATGAATTAATGGATATTGATATTTAAATCATAATAATTTCATTTTTAGAATTGATCGTGAATTCCAACCAACATGATATTCCATACTGATAAATCAACTCTTGCAATCTTGAGATAGCCTGATTCGTAGAACGATTATTGTATAGAATATAAGTCCCCGAGGGAGAGTTCACAACCATTTGAAAATATGAATGACTTGGTGAGAGTTGACTAAATTATTTGAACACCATATGATAGGCCTTTAATCATTTTTTATTCCCACATACATTACTATTTTGTTGTATTTTATAGTCTTTACTTCAAACCATATATTATATAACATTATGATCTTTTATCATGGAACATCTATCACTATAATGTTGGGTATTTTATCCCATTCCATCTATTGATTCTTTTAGGGCCTTTTTTTATTTGACCTATTATTGGTTTATTATAGTGTGTTTTATATTTGACCTTTTATTTTTGTAGATTATGGTCTTTTATATTATACATTCTATTTTTTATTTTATGGATTTTTTGCTCAAACCTGATTGATGATCATGGAATTAGGTGCAATCAATCTAGGAATGACACAAAACACTCTTGGGTGTTGGGTTTTTTTGTGGTGTTTCCAAGGATCACTGGGATCAGAACTACTTTTCTGAAAGAAGGATGTGCCTCAGGATGGTAGGAAAAGGCCCGTATGCATAGATAAAATTTCAAAATATATGTGTATAAACTACATTCCATGGGTTAGGGCTGGTTGATAGGGGTAATATGAATTTAGTATTAAATTTTGAGGATGTTTGGTCTTCCTGGATAGATAGAATATGGGTTATGTAATTAATAACCAAATAATGTTTTGTTCATGAATATGGGTAAGAGAAAACTTCCAGGGAATGACCCATAACACCATCTGGTTCTAGGTCCCACCATGGTGTTTCCATGTCACGAAAGGATTGAATATCCTTTATGGCAAGGAGGAGATTCCTTTGGATGGAGGGTCATGTCCCATATTGGTTGGTAGTAAGGTCAAAAAAATTATCTCTACTACCTTCCAAGGGTCATAAAATATTAATTAAGACTCAAAAATTTAAATGATGTGGTTGGTTTAGGAATAAATGGAATCTAGAAAGGGTTAGGGAATGCTATGTATGATCAATTCTTGATTTTGATGCTCGAACCATTGTCCCTGTGGTCTCAAATCATGAGGTTTGAGACATCAATTTTTCAGGAATTACGTGTCACAATTTTTTTTGATATGGGGTATAATATATGGTGATGTGAAGTTGAGTAAGTAAATTATTATTAATTATTTGTATATAGATACTATAAATCATGGTCCAAAGTGTTCAGGTATGGGGGATGAAATGGGAGAGTCATATTAGGATTGAACAAAAACCCATTGAGGTGATGGATTATGTTTTAGTGTTGTTATGGCTCAAAAGGATTGAAAATAAATTTTTACACAGGGTCACATTTGGTTAATGAAAATAGGCACATATATAATATCCATATGTGTACATATGATGTCAATAATGGGGTCCCTTGAATTTGAGGTTCATTTACAAGTGTCATGGAATGTTGGGGTGATCTGATGTAAAAAATCAGAAAGTTTGAGTTGTGAAAAATGAAATACGAATGAAGGGATCGAGCATAAAAAATTTTGTGTAACCTTATGGATAATATATTCTCAAGGTCAAGAGATTTGAAAAATCATTACTCTAACTTTTACCAAAATGAGAAGGTTAAAAAAAATAGATTTTCATTTAAAATGTCTATAAAGTATACCTTATGTTCGTTGTAAATTATTTATTTAAACACTAATTTTTTCCAAAACTCTATGAATGATGATTTCATTGAGTGATGGAATGACTTTTTCGCATGCTTCCCTTTGTGAGTTTGCAACATAACACATATTGTGAAACATGACCTATTAGTTTATCGAATTATGATTTGGGCCATCATTGGAAAGATTTTAGGTTCGTATAGCTTTGACTAATAGAGAATGCAGTTTTATGTCTTTACACACATAGAACTAACATAGAGGATGATACACAAGAGCCCAACTAGGATACCTAGGGTCAAGAGTACCCCATCATAATTCGATGTGGGGGATGAAAATATTGTAAATTATTGATCGAGGATCTTAGGTAATGAGTAATGACATGGCAAAATAAGACCAATAAAGTCCCAAAACACACCAAGGTGTTAGATTCTTCTGTAGTGGTGTCAGGGCTCATATGGATTTGAAATCTCTTTTTCAGGAGTGACACAAATTGGGGATGACCATATGCACATATTCATGAGACAAATCCATATATTATTAGTCAAGAAAATGGATTCTTGAATCCAATATTCTTTTCCAAGGGCCATTTAATGATTTTTTAATCCCAAGGCACTTGAGACTCGATGTATGTTTTTTTATTTGGGTGATTATAAAGATAATATAAGCACCCCAATCTCTAGATAAACAAGGTAATATTCATGTACAAAATTTATAAAAGATAATTATGGATGATCTTCTACACAATTTAATTGTCACGACCCCCTCCCCACAAAGTGTACCCCTCCAGGGCCGGCAATGTGAGAAGGGAGATAATGACCCCCGAGTCCCGCCTCCAGTAGGCCCCGGGTTGGCGACTAGCACCGAGGGTATAATACACACACTAATGGGAGGCATTACCCTCTAAGAGAACACATGCAAAAGAGAGAGATAGAATAGACTCCAACCAATTCCAACTCATAACTGAAAATATAAAAGAAACCCAAGTACATATATGAAATTTCATGCAAAAGTACTACAACTGAAAGGGAAAACTAAAAGTACCCAAAAGAAAGTAAAATGGCAGCGACCACAAGCCCAAACAGCTCCTATTCCAACCCCAAGCTAGTAGTAAGCAGATTGATCTCCAACCTGCTCCAAGTGACCTGAAAAACAGTTTGTATATACATAGGGTGAGTATAACAGTATACTCAGTAGGATCCTCCCCAAGCCTCTCGTGCAAAATTAAAGAAAGCATGCTAAAGCCCAGTGAACAACAAGTGAAACCAACTCATTACCTAAACAGGTATACTAAGTTCCCAACCTCACCATGGCTACTCTCACCAAGTAACGCATACATGAAAATAGCATATAGTAATGAATATCAAGGGTACCCCGCTACTACTTCCCCACTGGTTTGCTACTTTGCCCCAATGACGTACGTCTTGTGCATCTCTCTCCAAAGGCTTGCCCGCAGACACCTGGGCTAAGCTCCACAATCTGCACCTCGTGCACCACATAGGCTTTCCCGCAGACACCTGGGCGAAGCACCACACCGTCCTCACAACCAAAGGTAACCAGGTAGTTTCTGGGAGCCACCACAGCTCGCATAACGTGTATCATACGTCGGGTATAATACCTCAAGCCATTACAGCCCATACTTCGAGTAAGGATCCTCAAGCCATCACAGCCTATACACGTTACACCTATAGTAGTCCATAGGATACTATATCCAGAATATATGTGTGTGAATAACCACAAGCCATTACAGCCCTCTACACACATATATGGGGTAACTAACCGCTTGCCTCATGGCACAAGTATCTACCAAGAGAAGAGAGCGGGGCCAAAGGGGGTAGTCAGCCATTCAACCTCCCATCAGAATGTTGGGGAAAACACCCCCCAGGGCTCAGAATCCCAGGGGTGTCAGTTGCCGTTACCAACAGGGTGGAGTAGAGTATAGAAACACAAAAATTACAGAATATATATAACTCACAACCACACTATGGGCATTACCTAGTCATAGGCACAACTGCAGCTAACGTCTCTCAGACTCCATGCTGCTACTTCTAAGACTAGGTATACTATAAGCACACAACCATTTGAAGTGCTTTATTAGATTACTCCATTTTCATTTTATCAGTTCCACTGTACGTTAATTAATTCTTTAAACATTAATTAACCATGACCAATTTACCACATTAAACTAAATTGGAATCACATTCAAAAATTGCTCCTTTTTAGGATTCACATCACTATTAAATTCCAGTTTCTCCATCCCCGTGGATTATCACCATTTAAACAAACATTCATTATAGAATTACCTTCCCCATATTCCCAGGTATTCTAGAAAAGCATCCAATTCTACTAAACACAAAGGGATCAACACGGTGAGTAGATATACTACCCATCGAGTCTTTGCCGCCTATAGCAACAGCATAGACCCATCCTCCATCGAGAGGCTAAACACGGAAAGCACGTGGCATACCCCGCGTGTCTTCGCCTCCTTCAGAAAGAGGGTAAGCAAAACCAGCTACCTTGAGAAGTGGGGAAAAGTAAAGTAGATAAACAATCAAACCACCAACATCAAACCATCACATTCATCTCATACCATCATCCTTGGTGTCCTCCCCGACACCCACATGCATAAACCGATGCATCTCGCCACACTAGGCGTCATCCGCTGCCACAACCACACGTCCCCATGCCTCCACATATCACAACAGGCATCCAGGCTTACATCAAATCACAAGCCGCATGAAATCAAAGATCACAAAATGGGTTCCCGGCACTTTAACAAGGCATTCAGCCTTCATACAAGATGAGCACTAAGAGCTCCAAACTACAAGGCATTCAGCCTTACAAGCAAGCTGGTAACTCAGAACCCTTTTGAAATTATTGAACTAATAGTTCTTTAATCCATCATGAATTAACAGATTCATTAACATGCCTCTTTATCTTTAGCCAATTATTTAAAAAATAATTCCAACTTTACGTTCTTTATCAATTTCAATCATGAACGAGCAACAAATTAAAGAAAATCATAGATATCACTCTATCTAGGAAAAAAATGAGGCAAACCATTATCACGGTACAAAGTAACAACATACGATCAACCAATTCTTTTAATCCGGTTCAAGTATTTAATTAGGTCAATTTCATTGTGATCCAAAGGACTAAATCATGCTAATTCTACGATTGCACATACACAATTAGAGAAGCCATGAATCCCCTACCTCGAAGAGTTCTTGACGTCCTTTATCCACACAACGGGTCACGGTCCTCTTCTCCTCACGACAGCTGCATCCACCGGAGGATGCCACGGTACGACAGTACCAACCAACCCCAAGAAAACCCATTAGAACCATGGAGATTACATGCTAATATGGAAGGAAGAACAAGAGAAGGTGATCCCCGAAGGAACGATGATAAAACATACCTTATATCAAAGAACGATCGACACAACTTGGTTGCATCAACAGAGCGGAACTGATCTGAGTAACGTTTGATTGTGAAACTCCTACGAGAATGATTGCAAGGTTCTAGCGTCTCGTAGATGAGATCCAGGAGGAAGAACAACGAAGAATGATATCTCGTTCCTTTTAAAAAAAATTAAAGAGGTGACAGTATAAGATCCGGTTTATTTTCCATTAAAAACGGATCGCATTAACCCACGCGGTTTGACCAAGTAAAAACATCCCGGCCTTAGGAATAATTAATATAGGATTTATGGCCATTGAATCGGCCTTAAAGTCTTTAAAATAAGGTTTTAAAAGTATTTTACATCAAAGAAAACGTCAAATTTGTGAAGCTGGAAACACTGTTCACATACTCAAAATTTGGCAAAGTATGGAATCGGTAGCTCTTATGGAGTCTGGAAACACTGTTCATTCGTGAAATTTGGCAAAGTATGGAATCGGTAGCTCTTATGGAGTCTGGAAACACTGTTCATTCGTGAAATTTTGCAAAGTATGGAATTGGTAGCTCTTATGAAGTCTGGAAACACTGTTCACGGAACTAAAAAAATTGGCAAAGGAAAGAAAAGCTCACCGATGGAGCCTTACCGATAGAAACACAAGTCTACTGATAGATCCTCACTGATAGAAGTTCACCGATAGGACCTCACCGATAGAAACATTGTTCACTGAACCTCACCGATAGAAGTCCACCGATAGAACCTCACCGATAGAAACACTGTTCACAGAACTAGAAATTTGGCAAAGTGTTAGCTGAGCTACTGCTGGACTGCGGCTACCAGTATACCGAGCTATCAGTATGTCGTGGCTACCAGTAAACCCAGCTACCGGTAGGATGCGGCTACCGGTAGACCGAGCTACCGGTAATCAGCAGCTACCGGTAGACCGAGCTACCGGTAATCCGCAGCTACCGGTAGACCGAGCTACCGGTAGGCAACAGCTACCTGTAGACCGAGCTACCGGTAATCAGCAGCTACCGGTAGACCGAGCTACCGGTAATCAGCAGGTACCGGTAAGCAGTAGCTGGGGGATAAGTCACCTTGTCCTCCCAGAACACCTCCAACACCACATTTTCACAAAGTAATGGACCAGGGAGGTCCGGGCCATTACATTAGATACCTCTCAAAACATTCTCGTCCTCGAGAATTAAAAACCAACCTAGAAGAAAAGAGGGGTCTAAACAACCACCCCATAAGATACCTCTCAGGGGAAAACCACCATGAGTTGTTCAAAATCTAGAACAAAACTACGACATCTGAGTGTATGGAAACAAATAATCCATAACCAAACAATTCAAACATAACATCACATCAAAGGTACATAAATAAAACATGAAAGGTCTATCCATAAAGGAAACGTCATTACATGGAAAGAGTTAAACATTAAACAACTCTGGGTACTGAGCACGTATCTGTGACTCACGCTCCCAGGTACTCTCCTCCATGCCACCGTGTCGCCACAGGACACGAACTAAGGTGATAGAACGCCCACGCAACACATTCTCCTTGTGGTCTTGGATCTCCACAGGTCACTCCTCGAAGGTTGCATCATGTCCTCCTGGAGCTCGAGATAAACCTGTAACAAAGTCCATTGAGATGTCCTCCCACTTCCAATGAGGAATCTCTAAGTGCTGGAGAAGACCACCAGGAACACGGTGTTCGACCTTCACCTTCTGGAAGACTAAACATCAAGACACATATTCTGCAACTGAACGCCTCAGCCCAGGCCACCAAAACTGACTCCTCAAGGATCGGTACATCTTCGTCACACCAGGATGTACCGCCAAGGGTGAACTACGGAACTCTCGGAGAACGGTCTCGCGCATCGCCAAGGGAACAAAAAGCCTGCCATGATACAACACTCGGTGTTGTTCATCCTCCGACCAACCATCAGGGGCCTCACCACATACAACTCTGTCTCTCCAAACTTCCACCTCTAGATCACCCAACTGAGACTCTTCCAGCTTCTGCATCAGGGATGACTGAACTGTCTTCTGGAAAAGACAACCTCTTCCCCCAAATTCTCCTATATCAAGATGTAAAGATGATAGCTCTTCCATAACTCTCCAAGAATCAACAGATTCATGCACAACATCACTACGTGTCTTTCGGCTTAGTGCATCAGCAACAACATTTCCCTTCCCAGGTGTATACGATATTTCGAAGTCGTATTCCTACAAGATCTCCATCCACCGACGCTACCTCAAGTTCAAGTCCCGCTGAGAGAAAACATACCTCAAACTCTTATGATCGGTGAAAACCACAAAGCGCTCACCAATGAGGTAATGTCTCCACAACTTTAGAGAAAACACCACAGCTGCCAACTCAAGATCATGGGTGGCATAGTTGCGTTCATGGGGACGCAACTGCCGAGACCCATAAGAAACAACGGACCTCTGCTGCATGAGAACACAACCTAGCCTCAGATGTGAAGCATCACAGAAAACATCAAACTGGACTCCCTCCGCTGGAAGACAAAGGACTGGAGCACTTACCAACTTCTCCTTTAGATACTCGAAAGCTGTCTGACACTGATCAGTCCATATGAACGCTTGATCCTTCCTAGTCAAAGCTGTCAGAGGAGTCAAAACTCAGGAGAAATTAGCCACAAACCTCCTGTAATAGCCTGCGAGACCAAGGAAACTTCGCACCTCTGACACGGTATTGGGGGCTGGCCAAGACACCACTGCTTCTATCATCGAAGGATCTACAACTACTCCTTGTTGGGACACAACATGTCCCAAGAAACAAACTTCTTGAGCCCAGAACTCACACTTGGACAACTTCCCAAACAACCGATGTTGGAGATGAACTCCCAAAACGGCTCGTAGATGCTCTGCATGCTCCTCTTCAGATGTGGATTACACAAGGATGTCGTCGATGAAAACCACAACAAACTTGTCCAGGAATTCACGGAACACAGCATTCATCAACCCCATGAAAACAGCTGGAGCATTCGTCACGCCGAATGGCATTACAACAAACTCATAATGCCCATGACGACAACAGAAAGCAGTCTTCGGGATATCCTCATCCTTTACACGCATATGGTGATATCTTGACCGCAAGTCTAACTTTGAAAACCAACTTTCACCCTTCAGTTGATCGAATAGGTCATCAATCCGCGGGAGAGGATAACCGTTCTTTATTGTCACTTTGTTTAAGCGACGATAATCGACGCACAACCACAAACTACCATCAGCCTTTTTCACAAACAAAACTGGTGCACCCCACGGTGACACACATGGCCGAACAAAACCACACTACAACAGACCGTCGAGCTGAATACGTAGCTCTCGTAACTCATAAGGGGCCATCCTATACGGAGACATAGAGATAGGAGACGCTCCTGGCTGTAGCTCGATCCCAAACTCGATCTCTCGTCGAGGGGGTAAGGATACAACCTCTTCTGGAAAGACATCAGGGTACTCCTCTACGACCCTAGGAAATGCCAGTTTTTGAACCTCTGAAGAACTCAGCATCATCCCAGCCATCATGGATGATAAGGATGAAACTCGTCTATGACTCATCCGAGGATCTCTCTCACCAACAAACACTACTTCCTCTCCATCTTCAACAAAGAAAACGACCTTCTTCCTGTAGCAATCCACAATAGCCTGCACTGAATACAACCAATCCTTGCCGAGGATGACATCATATGGTTGTATTCATAAACATAGGAAATCTCCCCAAGAGCGGTGCTTCCCCAACACTAGATCACAGTCTCTACATACTTCAAACAAGCTAGCTCGACCTCCAACTGGCGTAGTCAACGCCAAGGGCACTGGAAGCCTCTCTACCTCAAGTCCCAAAGCGTGGACAAGGGTAGGGGATATAAAGGAGTGTGTCGCTCCTGAATCAAACAAGGCATACACCAATGTAGAAAACAAGCAAAGGGTACCTCGGATGACATCTGGCTCGCCTGGAGCTGGCAACGCTAGAGCATGAAGCTGACCATGACCACCTCCACGGCCTCTCTGACCCTGATGACGACCACCACCACGGCCGCGCTCTGCTCTCTGAGGACGGAGAGAGTCATGGGGCTGTCCTCTGCCTGCTCCATCTACCCTCTGGTGATCTAAAGCTGGTACAACCTGCTGCAGCTGCCTCGGCAGGAACTGCCTCAACGGAGGAACCTGGAGTGGAACGCCTAGTGCACGATGACTGCTCTGAAAAGTTGGGCACTCCCGCTGCTGATGACCACGTCCACCACATGAAAAAAAGCGCCTGAACCCTTGGCATAGGTCTGAGAGTTGCTACCTCCGGAGAAACGAGATGGGAAGGGCTGGGACCTACCCCCAGGTGAACGGAAACTCTTCTGTCCTGAAAACCGGGAACCCCGGACCACAGCTCTGCTTCGTGAGGAATCAGGATGATTCCCCTCTCGTGACGATCCGGTCCTGGTCAATGTTCTCTCAACAACCTCTGCCCTCACCAGCACCTCAAGATATGTCTACATCATAAATGGGGTGACCTGGCGCTGGATCTCTGGACGCAAAGCCTCCTCGAAATGCATCGCCCTGGCCTCATCATCTGGTAACAGGTCTGAAGCATATCGTAGAAGGTTCCTGAAATGGATTCCAAACTCCCGAACACTGGAGCTCCCCTGTCGAAGGGTAAGAAGCTCCTGGCGACTGGATGCCTTCGTAGTCGATGAAAGAAACTCGACTCTAAACCTGTCTCGAAACTCCTCCCATGAGATCGCTGACTCCTCAATATCCCCGAGGAACAAGAACCACCACTGTCTCGCTGCTCCACGCAACATCGTCACAACCAAGGACACCCAGTGTTCCTTCCGAGCACGAATCGAACTGAAGCCTATCTCGACCTCCTCCAACCAGTCTTCTGTGACTGCATCTGAAACGGAGCCCTCGTACTTCTGTAGACTCTGGAGCTGAAACTCTCGGAGTGTCTTCCTCCAAGTGTCATCGTCGTCAACCTCTACCCGGCGGCGATCTGCTGGAACAGCCTGCTGGGCACCTTCTGCGCAAACCTGACGAGGACGTCGACCTGGAGCCATACCTGTAAAATAACAACTGTTAGAGCTCCTAAGCCTGGAATATGGAAGACTCAACATTAATTAATTAATTATTTTGTTTTATTAATTTTAGGTTACCTATCCCAAGGTCTACCCATTCAAACACAGGCGCAAAGAATAATGATGCATGACCCTTTCCTAGGTCTCTACCCTGCAACCAGTATCACTTTGTTTAGTAGCCACAGTAAACATAAAGGTCCGTGCAACAGATCATAGGGGGCCCTGAACTCCTATGTCTCTGCCGGTCTCTAGTGTTTACCCCACTTGCTAAACATGAATGACACTGTTACCCTACCATCCCATGCATCCTCACCTGTGCCTAACTCCAAACTCCATCCTATCCCTCAACCAGACCTCTGATACCACTCTGTCACGACCCCCTCCCCACAAAGTGTACCCCTCCAGGGCCGGCAATGTGAGAAGGGAGATAATGACCCCCGAGTCCCGCCTCCAGTAGGCCCCAGGTTGGTGACTAGCACCGAGGGTATAATACACACACTAATGGGAGGCATTACCCTCTAAGAGAACACATGCAAAAGAGAGAGATAGAATAGACTCCAAACAACTCCAACTCATAACTGAAAATATAAAAGAAACCCAAGTACATATATGAAATGTCATGCAAAAGTACTAAAACTGAAAGGGAAAACTAAAAGTACCCAAAAGAAAGTAAAACGGCAGAGACCACAAGCCCGAACAGCTCCTCCTCCAACCCCAAGCTAGTAGTAACCAGCTTGATCTCCAACCTGCTCCAAGTGACCTGAAAAACAGTTTGTATATACATAGGGTGAGTATATCAGTATACTCAGTAGGATCCTACCCAAGCCTCTCGTGCAAAAGTAAAGAAAGCATGCTAAAGCCCAGTGAACAACAAGTGAAACTAACTCATTACCTAAACACGTATACTAAGTTCCCAACCTCACCATGGCTAATCTCACCAAGTAACGCATACAAGAAAATAGAATATAGTAACGAATATCAAGGGTACCCCGCTACTACTTCCCCACTGGTTTTCCACTTTGCCCCAACGACATACGTCCTTTGCATCTCTCTCCAAAGGCTTGCCCGCAGACACCTGGGCTAAGCTCCACAATCTGCACCTCGGGCACCACATAGGCTTGCCCGCAGACACCTGGGAAAAGAACCACACCGTCCTCACAAACAAAGGTAACTAGGTAGTTTCTGGGAGCCACCACAGCTCGCATAATGTGTATCATACGTCGGGTATAATACATCAAGCCATTACAGCCCATACTTCGAGTAAGGATCCTCAAGCCATCACAGCCTATACACGTTACACCTATAGTAGTCCATAGGATACTATATCCAGAATATATGTGTGTGAATAACCACAAGCCATTACAGCCCTCTACACACATATATGGGGTAACTAACCGCTTGCCTCATGGCAAAAGTATCTACCAAGAGAAGAGAGAGGGGCCAAGGGGGGTAGTCAGCCATTCAACCTCCCATCAGAATGTTGGGGAAAACACCCCCCCAGGGCTCAGAATCCCAGGGGTGTCAGTTGCCCTTACCAACAGGGTGGAGTAGCGTATAGAAACACAAAAAGTACAGAATATATATAACTCACAACCACACTATGGGCATTACCTAGTCATAGGCACAACTGCAGCTAACGTCTCTCAGACTCCAGGCTGCTACTTCTAAGACTAGGTATCCTATAAGCACACAACCATTTGACGAGATTTATTAGATTACTCCATTTTCATTTTATCAGTTCCACTGTACGTTAATTAATTCTTTAAACATTAATTAACCATGAACAATTTACCACATTAAACTAAATTGGCATCACATTCAAAAACTGCTCCTTTTTAGGATTCACATCACTATTAAATTCCAGTTTCTCCATCCCCGTGGATTATCACCATTTAAACAAACATTCATTATAGAATTACCTTCCCCATATTCCCAGGTATTCTTGAAAAGCATCCTATTATACTAAACACAAAGGGCTCAACACGGTGAGTAGATATACTACCCATCGAGTATTTGCCACCTATAGCAAGAGCATAGACCCATCCTGCATCGAGAGGCTAAACACGGAAAGCACGTGGCATACCCCGCGTGTCTTCGCCTCCTTCGGAAATAGGGTAAGCAAAACCAGCTTCCTTGAGAAGTGAGGAAAAGTAAAGCAGATAAACAATCAAACCACCAACATCAAACCATCACATTCATCTCATACCATCATCCTTGGTGTCCTCCCCGACACCCACATGCATAAACCGATGCATCTCACCACAATAGGTGTCATCTCTTGCCACAACCACAAGTCCCCATGCCTCCACATATCACAACAGCCATCCAGGCTTACATCAAATCACAAGCAGCAGGAAATCAAAGATCACAAAATGGGCTCCCGGCCCTTTAACAAGGCATTCAACCTTCATACAAGATGGGCACTCAGAGCTCCAAACCACAAGGCATTCAGCCTTACAAGCAAGCGGGTAACTCAGAACCCTTTTGAAATTATCGAACTAATAGTTCTTTAATCCATCTTAAATTAACAGATTCATTAACATGCCTCTTTATCTTTAGCCAATTATTTAAAAAATAATTCCAACTTTACGTTCTTTATCAATTTCCATCATGAACGAGCAACAAATTAAAGAAAATTATAGATATCACTCTATCTAGGAAAAAAATGAGGCAAACCGTTATCACGGTACAAAGTAACAACATACGATCGAACAATTCTTTTAATCCGGTTCAAGTATTTAATTAGGTCAATTTTATTGTGATCCAAAGGACTAACTCATGCTAATTCTACGATTGCACATACACAATTAGAGAAGCCATGAATCCCCTACCTCAAAGAGTTCTTGACGTCCTTTATCCACACAACGGGTCACAGTCCTCTTCTCCTAACGACAGCTGCATCCACCGGAGGATGCCACGGTACGACAGTACCAACCAACCCCAAGAAAACTCATTAGAACCATGGAGATTACATGCTAATATGGAAGGAAGAACAAGATAAGGTGATCCCCAAAAGTACGATGATAAAACATACCTTATATCGAAGAACTATCGACATAACTTGGTTGCATCAACAGAGCGGAACCGAAATGAGTAACGTTTGATTGTGAAACTCCTACGAGAATGATTGCAAGGTTCTAGCGTCTCGTAGATGAGAACCAGGAGGAAGAACAACGAAGAATGATATCTCGTTCCTTTTAAAAAAAATTAGAGAGGCGATAGTTTAAGATCCGGTTTATTCTCCATTAAAAACGAATCGCATTAACCCACGCGGTTTGACCAAGTAAAAACATCCCGGCATTAGGAATAATTAATATAGGATTTATGGCCTTTGAATCGGCCTTAAAGTCCTTAAAATAAGGTTTTAAAAGTATTTTACGTCAAAGAAAACGTCAAATTTGCGAAGCTGGAAACACTATTCACATACTCAAAATTTGGAAAAGTATGGAATCGGTAGCTCTTATGGAGTCTGGAAACACTGTTCATTCGTGAAATTTGGCAAAGTATGGAATCGGTAGCTCTTATAGAGTCTGGAAACACTGTTCATTCGTGAAATTTGGCAAAGTATGGAATCAGTAGCTCTTATGAAGTCTGGAAACACTGTTCATTCGTGAAATTTGGCAAAGTATGGAATCGGTAGCTCTTATGAAGTCTGGAAACACGGTTCACAGAACTAAAAAAATTGGCAAAGGAAAGAAAAGCTCACCGATAGAGCCTTACCGATAGAAACACAAGTCTACTGATAGATCCTCACTGATAGAAGTTCACCGATAGGACCTCACCGATAGAAACACTGTTCACTGAACATCACCGATAGAAGTACACCGATAGGACCTCACCGATAGAAACACTGTTCACTGAACCTCACCGATAGAAGTCCACCGATAGAACCTCACCGATAGAAACACTGTTCACAGAACTAGAAATTTGGCAAAGTGTTAGCCGAGCTACTGCTGGACTGCGGCTACCAGTATACCGAGCTATCAGTATGTCGTGGCTACCGGTAAACCCAGCTACCGGTAGGATGCGGCTACTGGTAGACCGAGCTACCAGTAATCAGCAGCTACCGGTAGACCGAGCTACCGGTAATCAGCAGCTACCGGTAGACCGAGCTACCGGTAATCAGCAGCTACCGGTAGACCGAGCTACCGGTAGGCAGCTGCTACCGGTAGACCGAGCTACCGGTAATCAGTAGCTACCGGTAGACCGAGCTACCGGTAATCAGCAGCTACCGGTAGACCGAGCTACCGGTAAGCAGCAGCTGGGGGATAAGTCACCCTGTCCTCCCGGAACACCTCCAACACCACATTTTCACAAAGTAATGGACCGGGGAGATCCGGGCCATTACATTAATGACTTTTTATCGGGATGCAGTCACTTATGTGCAGGTTAAGATCATGCAGTAGAGAATCCTGTCAAGTAGTTTATTGTTGTGCGGTAAGGGAATCTTCCATGAAGTTTTATCTTCATGCAGTTAGGATGTGGTTTTTTGGAAATTTTAATGTCATGTTACCATGGAATTTTACTTTTAGATTAATGTCATATGGTAAGTTAGTGACAAGTTACATTAAATGTTTTCCATGATATATTTCATGCATAAAAAAGTCATACGTAGGTATATCTTATGTGTAGGAAAACAAGTTTGTGGGACTCATCCCCTTTATAATATGGGGTGAATACTCTTCCATGATATTTTTTGTGGCTAGAACTTGTATTGGAGATCCAGGTGTAACTACATATCCTATTATACCAGGAATCAGTCCGTAAACAGTTCTAAATTAAGAAACCCCATGTACATGTCTTACCCCTATGTAGAGATGGCCATTGTTTTTGTTTATTATTTTAGTTAGGCCCAAAATTGGAGATCAGGGAATAAATATGTAACCAGTGATGATAGGAATTAATACACACGTTGTTCTTGATAAACCATGTAGTTTAACATCATTTTCTAAGGACATGCGATTCCATACGTGAAAAATGATTTTTGAATGACACATGGAATGAATCCTGGGAACCACTACATATCCTATCGAAATAGGAATCATTTTATATATAGTTATTGATAAAGGAACTTCTCATGTGAGTCTATAATTTATGTAGAGATTTGGTGTTTTTATATATTTTGTGAATGGACCCTTTATTTATCCTAGCGTCAGTACATATCATATGATGTTAGGAATCACACCAATTGCAGTTTTTGAATTGAGTTATCATAGGATACCAGGACCAACGACAATGGTCCTATATGGTGAGGTCTACTTGAATGTGAATTTTTATGTTGTGAAAGGGACATTAAGTATGGTTTTTACCATCATTCAGTGTGGACTCATGAAATTACATTTAAGATATTTCATTTAGGACCATGATGAGTTGGCTGTGTGCTGTTATTCATTGTTTGTGCTGGGAAGACCTTATGGAATTTCTAATGCTCAGATGAGACAGGATCAATGTTATAAACAAAGAATTATAATGGTTATACTCACCATAAAGATGAGATTAATAATAAGAGATTTAAATTTTATATCATGTAGTGGATAGACCAAAAAATGGATTGAGGAATCCTTACATATCCCATTGAAATTAGAATCAAGCCATACGCTGGTCAAGAAAAACCTTACTATTTAATGTTGTGTAGAAAGGACACTTGTAGTGAAGTTTAGCTTCATGTGGTAAATATATAGTTCACCCAAAATAAAAGGAAAGGAATATTGTGGCTGGACCCATGTCAAATCATATGTGCATGACTATCTTTCATGTGATGACATAAATCAAGACACATGCAGTTTTAGAAGAATTGTGTACTACAATGTCATATAGAGGAAATAGATCACCTAACATTAATCATGACTGATCTCATGAATCCAAGAATTTTATCATCATTCAGTTTTGATATTTCTCATGAAATTTTATGTCATTTGGTATGGATGAGTTATTACATGAAGTTTAATGACATTATTCTAGGATGTGAGGTGATATGCCATTTATCATTTTTCAACTAAGATGAGGGGTACCATTATATTTAAATTCTTGTTTCCAGGACCTCATAATCCATTCATATTGAAATTATAATTTTGGGAAAATATTTTACATATTAACTACAAGTAACTATGATAAGCTCATATAGTTTAACTTTAAATCACCAATACGAGGTAAAATGTGATGTTTATTGTTCTATTTCTGTGACATCTGATGTTGTGAAGTTTATCATCTTGTTTCTAGGATGATATCATACAACATAATGTTATGTAACATGGATGCAATCGTATAAATTAGTAGCATGCAACGAGGATGAATCCATCTTGATGAAATCTATGAAATGTATATCTTGAGAAACCATTCTGTAGTAGGGGGTATGACACTCTCCCCATCCATTGCAGCCAATGAGTAAGATCAATTATGAAAGAAGTTACATATGATATAACACCCTTCTAATTTATGTTCCATATTTGGAGGAATATATCCTAGTATAATTGGGGTCCTAAGATCCAAAAATCATTCAAATTGGAGTAATGAATGATGTAAAACCTTTTTATTAAAGGATAATGCGATTTCATTTAGATGTAATTCAATGTTGTGCAATATACACAACATGTTCACTTCGATCTGTCCTAATTATTTTAGCAACCTTTTTAATTTATCATCGTATGAGAGATATTCAAAAATGACTGTTAGAAGTGAACGAAAATGAATTTCTATATGAATCATTTCCTCGATCCTATACAATAATGAATGTGGAATTTCTTATGTAGAATTATGAATGGTGGTATTGTAGGCCCATTAAGAATTGATCAGCTTGTCCTATCAAGACTTCATATCATTTTTCTCCATCTTCTAGAAAATATTTTTTAGAGTCTTATTGATAGCCTATATCATTCCATTTTCGACAAGATGATATTGGGATGAATGATTAGTATTCATATTTTACTCCCTGTACAATTTCATAATATTTTTAGAATGGATATTGGTATTTTTGTTTGTAGATATTATGTTGTGGACTATAAAAATGGAGATGATATAGGAATTCTTGAAGTTGATTCTCATAATCCCATATTCCTTGAGGGGTATTTCCATATCCGATTTGGGAAAGAAGTTAGTGGGAGTAAGGATTTACATGAACTGATTATATAGGGCTTAGGGATATAGCCCCATGATATCCAATACCTATATTGAAATGGCCAAGAATAACAAGATTTATTAAGTAATTACAAGGGTTAATAGATGATGTTATCAGGTATTTTGCATGTATGAAATTTCATTGTGAATTCCACACAATCATGTACCATGGTTTTATATTAGTAACCAAGCCTTCTAATTTTATGGGAGAGCCTATTCGGAGATTGATGATCACTGCAGGATCCTAAATGGATGTATTACATGAAAGTGAGAATATCTTATTCTACTATGAATATAAAGAGAATTGAAATGACGACAATCATTTTTAGGGATTTTGAACCTTCGGACCATCCAAGATGGTAAAATTCACTACACGACATAAAACATGTTCCCTTTTGGCTCTATTTGAATGGAGATCCCCATTTTGAAGATAACGTATTATAGGCTACATCCATCTGGGATTAGACCCCAGTTAATCATGCTATGTGGTCGTGTTGAACTAATTGACTTCTTCTATATGATATGTAATGATGGACTAGACCATATATTGGTGCATGATGAAGAATATTGTTTCATCCTGATCCAGGTTTCCCAATACTGTGTTTTCATATGAAAATGCATTAGTTAATGCATTCTATAATTGAGTAAGATGATTAAATTTGGGATCAAAGGGGAAATATTCCATTAGTACCTAGATATTGCGGGGGAGCCAACATTTTTTACTTTTTAATGGAATATTCAACATTTATCTTGTTTTTTAATAGATATGAATCCCCATTGTCATTCTGATAGGCTATTTATATAAATAATGTTAATTCCAACCTAATAATGAGGAACTGGTACTCTTCCTATTTATTTGAGTAGTATTTGGATAGTTATAACGAGTAGGGAATTTTTTTAGAATGAAATATACAATCCCTAAACCAACACGATTGATCTTCATCTTTTTTATCCTTTTGGTGATAAGAGTCTGTGAGGCACCATAAAAATACATCTCTCACTTTTGGTGAGTGTAATGGGCATATAAGACCTCCTCATATGGGATCTCAGTGTCCACCAATGTATTATCAAGGGAATTAAGTGCTGCGATGAAATTAGTGAAGGCATCCCTTTCATAAAATTTCAAAGATACAAACTAGATATCGTATTGCTATAAAATTACTGCCCATTTTTTCATCTACCCAGTCACCATAGGATGGCTAGTTATGTACTTGAATAGATCAATAGGAGAGAGAATATAGACTTATTGGTGCTATAAGTAATTCCTCATATTTTTCATTGTAATTATGAGTGCAAAGAATATCTTCTCAACATCAGAGTATCATTTCTCAAAACATAGAATTATTTGACATGGGTAGTAGAGATTATTAATTCCCTATATATCATTTTTATGTGTGACAAGATTTTTGAGTGATAGTTTCATAGAGGCGACATAATGCTTGATTGTCCTACCTTCTACAAGATGCTTTATGACCGGTGGTTGAAATAAATATTTATTGAAACATTTTAAGGTTTATGATCTCTCATCATCCCAGTGATTGTAGATTCCTTTCATCATTATTTTTGTGAATGAGGGAGCCTTCTTGACCAAGTTGGCTATGAAATGCGGAATGTAGGTGATGTTCCTTTGAGACCCTTAAATTCATTGATATTTTTACGGGGGTGGCATTTCTAAAATAGAACTAGTCTTATATAGTTCATCCTTCATGTCATGGTGGCGTACCATAAATTCATGTAACTTCAATGACGTTACCCTGAAATAAAAATTCACCAGACTCATCTATAGACTTTTCTATTGTATATTGTCAAATAATGTATGAATATCGGTGAATTAATCACATGAATATATAAATTTTACCACCAACTCATTGAAATATAATTCATATATCCTTACCAAGTATGGATTAAATATATGAAGCAGGGAACATTGATAAGTGGGGTTGAAGTACAATAATCCAAAGGTAATGAACTATGAAAAATATCCCCATAGGTACTATGAAGGCAGTGTCTTCTTCGTATATTGGATCCATAATTACATGATTGTACCATGAATAACCACCCATAAAGGAACGGTTGTAGAATCATATATTTGAAATATTCAAGAGTCTTGTGTTCAATAATGGGAAATCATCCGTTGAGAAGTTCTTATTATGATCCCTAAAATCGAGGTAGAACCTAATCTACACATTCATTTCCATGACATGGATGATGTTGGAATGCCATCATGGATATTTCACATACCAAAAAATGTTGGATTTGAAAACTTTAACAACATATACAGCTACATAAGTGGCATGAGAGGGGTTAATTATCTCCATTTTATACTTGAAGCCCTGATGCCAATCGGCTTATCCAAGATGTAGTGTTTCCACATCTGGTTTCGGTATGAAAATTTCTATATTTCCCAAATAACATGTATCGAAGTTTATTTAGAAATAAATTTTATAATTTTTTCAATTTAAGTGGAATAGAGGAAATAATCAATAAAGGTCACTAGTTTTCATTGGTTCCTAGATATATCAGAATGTGATCATCAATTTATTTTGAAACTCCATCTTAATATATGGAAGGGGAATTCTAGAGGTCAACCTCAAATACATCCACTTCTTAGTATGTGGAGAAATTCCATGATGGATATGGTAATATAAGGGATTATCTATCATTATCAGGGTTATAGTGGCAATGAGTAATGCTATTATCATTCCCTGCTACCTGATTCTTTGAAGAGGGATGAAAAAGTAGATGGTTTTATACAGGTTCACTAAGTATAGTAGAATCATGGACTTCTGGGTCAAACAAAGCACCTCAACTATATTTATATCGACAACATAGTCACTATCGGGCATACACCACGAATTTAAAGGTGTGATCTCCAATACATTGAGGGATATAATGATGTATTCCAACCACATGGCATGGTAAAATAATTTTATAATTTTTCCTAGTGCATCACAGTAGCAGACCAGGGTCATCTCACATGAGGAGCCTTTCAGTTTGTTTCATTTACTTCTAATATATCTCCCAACATATCTATATTTTTGTTATCTAATGGAAACAATTAATTTTTTAGTATATTTATTACTTAATGAAATGAAATGAAAAATGGATATTAAAACTATATTGAATGTTTAATAGAATTGGTTAATAGAGAAAGGAAATGGTCTTGGGTTTAACCATAGATTCAATCATTATTTTACAATACATGATTTATTTTAGTTTGATAAAAAAATGAAATCATATGTTTGGATTACTATAATTAATTTAGAAATTTGGGAATATAATTGAATTCTTAATCACACTAAATTACACAACCTCTTTTAATTGAGATTGATGATACTCATTGGTCTAGGAGGTTCCACCTTCTCAACCCTAGATCAATTGAAGTCATTTAATCCATTGATTAGTTCAAATATAACATGTTATGAAGTAACCAATAGAGAGAAGAAAAGCGATTAAATAAAATATTAGTGGAAGATTTCATTTCATGTTATTGGGGGAATTCACCACATCATGGGAGTTCTCCACACCCATGTATTCTATTCAATACTCTGTACAAACATAAAATAAACATTATTTAATATTCCTGAGCACCATGAGCACCACCATGGATAATCCCTTAAATCACCCTCTAATTTCTGAGACTAAGAGATCACAATGGTGGATCAGGTGGATGAGAAGAATAAGAAATAAAATAAAATAAATAATAGTGTATGAATAAAATATAAATGATAGAATGTGGGATAAAGAGAGAGAAAGAGAGAATGAAATGAAATAAAATAAAATAATAAAATAAATAAAATATATAGAATATAAAAAATGTCGAAATAATAATAATGATAATAATTATTAAAATATTTTTATTATAAATAAAGAAGGAATTATTTAAAATGAACAGGGAGAAAGGGAAGAATAAAATAAATTTAAAATAAGAATGTTTTAATTATAATAATAATGATGATGATAATAATAATAATAATAATAAAATTAAAATTAATATTAGTAGTAATAATAATAATAATAATACGTATAATTAAGAGAATACAATTATGTGTCATAATTTTTGAATGGAAAGAGAAACACAAATGAATGGATAAATTTAATAAAACTACAATTAAAATTATAATTGAAAATAAAACTAATATAATGAAAGTAATAAAATGTAGAAGAATTATAGGGGGAGAATTTTAGAAGGATTCCCTTAGTGGATATCTCCTCTATGGTTCCTTGAATTTAATGGGATGGAATGGAATGATTTTAGAATGGGGGGGGGCTCTCATACTTTTATAGGGAAAATGTTTTATTTGAAAAATTATTTGAGTTAGACCCATTAAATGGAAAATTCACATGTGAACCAATTCAAGGATGCTGATTGCAATTTTCATGGTAATTATCCATAATTATATTATTGAATTTGTTGAAATATAGGAACTGTTAAGACGATTTCATTATGAGAATTTAATTTTCAGTGGAATCCTCTCCATATTCAATGGATATTATTTCCCATGCATTAATGGACTTTTAAATATCTAATTATTATTTTTCCTCCTTAATAAATGTTTTTATAAATACCTTATCTATATCCATGCATAATATCACCTTCATTTAGATGGTAATATTCTATATAAAATAAAAAATTTAAAACATTCCATATTTGTGAAATGTTTTCAAGGTTTTTGTTGTGAGCATATTTTGGGCCTCCAATTGATGGATTGAGCTTACAGTCCAGAATTATTAAATATATCCCACAATGTTTGAGATATTTAAAATTTTAATTTCAAAATTAAAATTAGTTTAGAAAATTAAATTTTCTAAAAACAAAACAAATCCTAGAATATGATCATTTTCCCAACTATGCTCAAAATTCCTTAAAACAAAAAAACATGAAAATTGAAAATAAAATAAAACTATATAGGGACTAAAAATGTTGAAATTCAATGTAATATTTTGATTTTTTATGTAAATTCCCCCATACTTAAACCATGAGTCTCCTCATGCATAAAATATAAATATTTAAAACTAGAGGGCACCAATTTTTTCAATATTCAAATTTCAATGAAATATAATCAAAAAAATTCTTAATTTAAAATAAATTTTAAAAAAATCAACACAAAAAATCAATTAATTTTTATAATTTCAAATAAATAATCCATTTTGGTATTTTAATTTTCCCCTTTTAAAAATTATCAAGCTTCTCTTTTCATTCATTCATGCTCATCAATTCATTATTAAAAAACATGAAAATTCATGATCTACCTCATTTTTAAATATTTTTTCTCATATCTCTTGATACAATTCTAGAAGAGTTATGTTCAAATCATGAGAAAATTATTCTTATCCTTAATCCTATCAATGAACTAATTTCTCTAATTTGAAAAAGAAATAAAGACACATAAAATCACGAGGAATTTCGGTTAAGGTTCTAATGACTCTGATCCTTATGGTTGGTTGGATTTGATGTTTAAAAAATAAATCTCATGAATGAGGTTTAAGTCTTAAATAATAAATTGATATATTAAAAGTAAAAAATTTAATGAAATTATCCCATTAAAATTGTTACAACTCCCAACATTCTCCAACTCTCAATGTATAGATCATGATTAGTTTAAGCATACTAAATGTTATCAGCCCTCTCTTGAATATTTCATTTACTTTTATTCTTTTTTTATATTTTTTATAGAAAATGGTTCGTATATTTAAAAATCAAAATTTATAATAATCCCCGCATCCACCACCTATCCAGTTATGATACAAATCATAGGTCCAGTAATAAGGATATTTGGTTTACCCAAATAATAACCCATTTTGGTTCTTTTTTCCATTTCCACAATATTTATATTTATGAGGGAAAAACAATATAGTACAATGAATTATTACCCAAACATTTAAGGATCCCATAATAAGAACCCCAAATTTCTTCCTTCAAATGTAAATCATCCCAATTAACATTATTAACGTTACCCCTACACTTCATATTTTGAAATATCATTCCATTACTAAGAGTTGTTTAGGAATGGATAAAAATGGATTGAAACATGGATCATCCATAACAAGGTCATTAATAGTCTCTAAGGGAAAAATAAGGATGAATTTAAAGGTGGCATTTTAAAGATATTTTTTTCCAATGGATTCCCAAATCAATTCAAATCTGTGTCTACACAATCATAGTTTTTACATGTTCGAATTCATGTTCTAGAAGGTTGAATATCACCAGATCACTCCAGAAAAATGATATAGATAAATGGTAAGTCTATTGTCAAGAAATCACCATGGGAATGAGAAATATGATTTAGGAAAATCATTCAAGAAATAATTTGTAATAAAAAATCTATTCAAATTATTTTCATAAAATCAATGCAAGAAAATTTGTTTGTAAATATCATTTACATGAATTGATTAATTCCTTAAAATCATGATTTCACATTTCAATATCAATGCTTCCCTTTAAAATTTAAATTCGTCATTTTACTCATTAAATCATTTCTATATTGAAATATAAAACATGGCTTCATATTATTCCTATAAAACTTATGTAGCATTGATTAGTCTAGTAAATCACAATTCAAGTGTGGGCATGAAATTTTATCTTTCATTATTAAAACATGTTTTTAGACAATAATTTAAGGAGATTAAAAGATAAACACTAAATGTAACCCCTTTGTTTAAATAAATATTATTCTTATTATTTCACTATTTTAGACTTCTAACTACAATCATGAACATATACAATAAAACAACTCAATTAGGCATAATTATAATTCCATTTAAGATAAAAATGATAAAGGGTGAGGGATGCATGTTGGAATACGTACTTAGAAAAGAATTTAATATCTAAATTTTAATAAATAATCTAAAGGTATATGTCATGGAATGATCCCCCCAAGTGGTACAAGCATTTTAAATTCCTTGAGATGGTAGTTCTTGCTATTATCCAAAGGCATATGGTGGAAGAATATTATTTGATTTGAACTACCATATGTGAATTTTTCCAGATTGTGATTCATCCTTGTTCTTGATAAATGATCCATTGATATATTACACCACATCTCCCCCCTTCACGATGAGGTAGAGCTAGAATGGATGGGGTTGGATAAATTATGATTAACCCACCTTATTGGATGATACTTGTGAATCCTAGTTCTTCAGTGTTGGATTCTAGGGGGTACCTTTTTTGAACATTCAAAGGGTTGGAAAACATGTATTTCTACTTGGATAAAATTTTAATATTTAATAACAAATTTCTCCCTATAAATATTTTTATCTTAATTTCTAATTTCCTTAGGCTCATCGACCTGTATTTCATAACAAGGCTCCTAAAAATCACATTCATTGTAATTAGGGATCTCCATGTGTTCCTCAATAGCTGCAAGTCCATGTTCTTCATCATCCCATAAGGAAAAACATAGATTTTATTTATATTTTTAATCAAAATAGTATAGATTGATGTAAAATTATATTTCAATAAAATTATAAGATATAAATTATGAGAAATGATCAACTCCCTAGACTGGTTTAGAATCATTCAATGCCTCAGTGGTAAGTTCCCCTTAGAGCATGTTCTCAATAGATAGAGGCATGTTGTTGGGATCCTCCATCTTCACATAAAATTAAACCATTTGGGTGGTTTCTTATTCCTATTTTGTATTATCTTCTTCATTACATTGAATGGGTAGAATAATTAGTTCCTCATATTTAATCCATAATTCATCAAAATCCAGTTGATCACCCACATGTGGCTCAATAATCTCTGATGGTTCTTGGACATATTTAGTTATCCAATCAATTTTTTATTGTATATTATTCACCAAATATTCAATCTCTTGAATTTAATATTTTAATTTTTTCAAATTTCACCAAGAAATATTCCGGTTTAAATTATTAAAAATCACTTTGAGGAATCAAGGGGAACTCTTATTGTTTCTAGGTCATTTCTTTATAAAACCCAATGATGTACTCCCTAAATTAATCATTATATCTTTCCAATCATTCAATCAATGGTTTCTTGAGGGTCTCCTTGAGGTCTTTAATGATGTCAGGGAGTCCCCCCCCATTTGAAAATGTTGCTCTATGCTACCTCTGTCTAGCCCATAATGAATCAATATCATATATAGACCAGGGGGATTTGGATTCTAGTTCTAGCAGCAGTGAGTAACTGTCAAACCATGTAGAGTAAATTTTTTTTTGAATTAATCATGGATAAAAAACATATATGGTTTTCAAAAATAAATGAAAAAATATCTAAAAATGTGAAATTAGAAATTGTAAAGTGAAAGACTGATTGGATCACTGACAACTATTCGAGTTTTGATGCATTCTTGTTGTTGGGCATGGTCAATGATAATTACAATTTTTTCTATTATAGTTAAGTGGACACCTACGGTCATCTCACATGAGGATATTTTAGTTTCGCCTGCATACTTTTTTCTATATCATCTACACTATCTATAATTTTTTATTATCTAGTGAAAAAATGATAATATTTTTGGTTTATTGATTATTTATGGAAATGACAAAAAATGTTAATTTAATATAGCATGAAAACTAAGCATAATAGGTTAATGGAGAATGGACTTGGTCTTGGGTTTGAGAAAGTATTTAATTATTATTTTACCTTATGTGATTGATTTTAGTTTGATAATAAAGATATGAAATGTCATGTTTCTATCAATAATCATGATTTATTCATTATAGAATATCATTGAATTCCAATTTACTCTTATTCCACCACCACATTAAATGAGGTTAATAAAACTATTGGGTATAGGATGTTCCACATTCAGTGGACCCATATTTATCTGAGATGTTTCATAATTCAATTAGTTTAACTCTAACATGTAATTACTTGGCCAATATAGAGGGGAAATTTATTAAATAAAAGAATAGTGATAGATTTTGTTTTATGTTATTGGGGTTAGTCACCAAATCGAGGGAATTCACATCACCGATGAATACTACTCAATTATATCTTCAAAAATAAAATAAATATTGAGAAAAATTAATTAAAACCGTTAAATTATCTTAGTCCAGGCCTCAAGATCGACCTACCATTTACGAGAGTGAAAGATCACAATGTTGGAGTGGGTGGAAGACAAGAACAAAAAATTGAATAAAATAAAGAATTTTGGATGAAAAAAAGAATGGGGGATAAGGAGATAGAAAGAGGGAGAAACAAGAGAAATACAAAAATAAAAGAATAGAAACATGTGATTGATAAATAATGTTAACATAATAATTTTAATAATAATAATTATTATTATTATAATTGATGAAATAAATTTTCAAAATGAAGAGAGAGAAATAAAAGGATAAAAATGATTTTAATATAATAATGTTATAATAATAATAATTTCAATAATAATAGTAATATTAATAATAATAAAAATAATAATACGTATAATTAAAATAAGAAAATCGAGAAAATGAATAGTGGAATGGATAGAGAAACACAAATGCATGGATTAATTTAATAAAACTAAAATGTAAATTAAAGTTGAAATAAAAAGTAAAATAAAGAAAATAAAAAATATGATGAAGCTTAAAAGGGGGAGATTTGATTCTAGAATTACTTGGTGGATATTTTATCCTTGGTGCCTTGGATGGAATGTGATGGAATGGAATGATTTGGTAAGAAGTATCTCTCTTACTTTTATATAACATATTTTTCTTTCAAATTTTGACATGTGTTAGTCCCAAAAAATGGCGAATTTATGTGTCGAACAATTCAAGACTATTCTTACATATTGTATTTTGCATCTCCCCTCGACGGTTTGGCATATTTTGCCTTTTGTAGCGATGCTTTTTCCCACTTCACTATATGAATTTAATCTTCCCATGCTATTGAATGTGTCCTATTTTCATGATTTAATGTCATTCCAAAATAATATCCACACAATGTATCATTAATTTATGTTGTCAATTAATTCTCTATATATATCCCTGTAAAATTTGTGATTCATTGGACCTTTTGACTTCATAATATGAGATCATATTTATAACATTATTGATTTGTGAACTGTTTTTGATGCTTGTGTTGTGAGATGATTTTGGTCCTCCAATTCATGGATTTACCTTGTGGAATAAAAGGATAAAATGTATCCAATGATGTAAGGTATTCAAAATAAAAGTATTTTCCCAATTTAAATTCGTTTAGAAGAATTTATGGCCAAAATATAAGTTAAAAATAAAACATTTAAATTCCAAAATTGGCCATTTTTAAAATTAATCTCAAAATTCCATAAAAGAATAAAAATGTGACAAGTGAAGATAAAATAACACAATGGTGGTTATAATTATTTTAAATTAAATCTATAATTATAAAAAAATTATTCAGTCATGAATCATGTGTATCTTTGTCTACCATTAGTTATTTAGATATGATTTTTTAGAATGATTCATTATCATATGTGGATCCTCATATACCAATGGGAGTTCTATCTCTATGTAGTGTATGAAACATTCCATTGGTGGGGAATTTCATATAATTATGGAATCATCATGGTACTACCAAGTGGCTATGTAAGAAAGGCCTACTAATAATAACATTGTATACAATGTCTTCTTGGATAACCTGAATCTCAAAATCATATTTGTGATCCCCAGCTATATTTTGAGTTTAATTTTCAAAAATGATCATTTCTCAAGCTTATAATACACTAGACTTTTCAAATTTGTTGGAGATCAACCCCCTTCTTTATATCATAAATTTTAGTGGGTTTAAATAGGGATAAGGTTGATCCTAGAACCATTATCAATCTGAGCCCTCTAGACCTCGACATTATTGATCCTACCCAAAGCATATAGGGGCCTAATTTTCCCATAGATGATCTTTTCCTAATCTTGGTCAGTGAATGAGATTGATACATGGAATTATGATGGAATGGAATCCACTCATTAATCCTCTAATACAACAACTTTTATCTAAAACACCTACAGGATTTGGAAAGATTCAAAAAGTGCCTTCAAAATATATTTTTAAGGATAGAGAAAATCCATGATTGAGATATGGTTTGGGAAAATTGTCAGCTATTCTGTAATATCTTACTTTTGTGACATTGGTCTGCACTTCCCAAGGTGGGGTTCCTCCTTAATATATGGCTCATGAGCTGTGGAATTTGAATTGGATGGGCTTCGTTCTTATGCAGAGGACTTTGAGCATCATTTTCTACGGTAGTGGGATGTTCTAGCCTTCCCATTTTTCAATGATAATCAGATTATTAAACCCATTATAGGAAGTCACATTATAAAAAATGGCATAGATGACTGTTGGTGGGTTCTAGTTCACCTCCATGCATCCTCTGTGCCTATTCGATTGATTTCACAAGGGTATTATCTATATATATATATGTACTCTAGGAGGATTCCATAAAAATATTGGGTCCACCCATACTTGTGTTATACCATGTATCCTCAAATAATGTGCTTGTGGCCTACCATTCCCTGGTTATATGAAGGATACACTTATTTTGAGGAATATTCATCATCAAATAAGTGGTATTCTAAGTGTATCTTATTGATAGAACTGATGATGTTATTCTTCCATTGACGGATATTTTTAGTGGGAAAGTGATTATTATTTTGATATTTTGGGGATGAAATATTCATGAGTTAGATCATTAATTGGTGAAAAATGTGACACACCCTCTTTAATTTCTTCTTTCTCCCAATGTCCATTAAATCCTTTGGGAGCAGTATCTAGTGTGAACTCCCTAGCTATAGGTCTTTTTGTGGGACCAGAAAAATATTCTCTCCAGAGGCATGAGATCGGTAAAATATTCATTGATTTATCTAACTGTAAAACTTATACTCAGGCATGGCCATAACATTATGAAAACAACCCTCTTGTTTCTTACTGGGCAACGGTTTTGCAGTCCCCCTTCTCTGAGGATTTATCTAAAACCACCTACCTAGATTATTCCATGACATAAAGGGAATAATTTAATATGAATAATTATTGGATATTATAAACCACCATTAATGGAATGGGATGTATTCTAGATGGTCAATGAGGTCGACCTCATCAGGATTCCTCAGCTATGGTATCTTGGGTATGTTATTTTCCATGGCTTTGAAGATATTACTGGGGAATTTTTCATTTTGAATGGAGAATATATTATTCATCAATTCCCCAAATCCTAGGTGACCATGATTTTCCAATGCTTCTAGAAATGGGAAATTGTTAGGTTACAGCTAGTTAAAAGGGTTTGTTGGGTAGTTTAAGATATTCCTAGGTTCATTAATTGGAACCACTATAGGATTGAGATTGAATGTCACAACTTATTCTTTTCATATAATTTTCCACTATGTTGAGGGAATGAGTGGGGTATTGGATTGATTTCACAAAATGGAGTTGTTATGATGTTCTTCCATATATATAAACTCACAAAACCCACCTATATAATTTATTTACTCCTATTAATATCTAGGGCCTATAGTTGGCCCCCTTTGGGATAAAATTACTGTGAGATGTTGTACAGGGTCACATGAACTATCAATTTGAGAGGGGTTTTTATGTCCCATATTGGGTGCAGGTAAAGTTTCATCCACCCATTCGGGATATGACTTCCTCTCAGGCTTCACAAGTGCACATCACCCTTTAATCGCTTCCATTTGGGTATTCAGGGACTTGATGACATTAAACAGCTTCAAATGCACTACTTTTTGATCCACCTACCTCTTATAGGGTGTAGTCGGAGGACTATGAGGTGGACATATCATCATCTCTGTAGAGGCTCGAAGATTAACGTACATGGACAATTACATTACATTTGCGGAATACTTAGTACATAACAAAAAACACACACACGAGGATCGTAATAGTTTAGTGTCTTTGGAAACTCGGAATATAATCTTCTTATCGTGGTGAAATATCCTCGAAATATCCCATAAAGATCTTCTTTTTTTTACCTAAAACCTTTCTTTATATCCTGGGGAAAAGAAAACATAAAGGGTGAGCTCAAATGCGCACTAAGGGTAAAAAAAAGAAATATCAATCACATCATATACATAAGCACATAACTTTTGGAAATCTTAACCTGCAAAAGAGATCATAATTTCATAACATGGGGTAAATCTTGGCAGTGAAATGTTATCATAATAATCATAACTTAAAACATGAAACTTTGTGGCATTCACACATAATCATAGAGAATCATTTCTTGTTAGTCAAGACTCATTGCCAAGACTATCTTAGTGGACAAAGTCCCTTTCTGAATCGAGTAACCCTCGTTTAAGTCCTGTTTCACTGAACCGGTATAACCTACCATTCCAGCCCTGTCTATCTCATGAGATATAAAAACTTTACCCAATGCATTGGAGGGAGATATAGGTCCCACCCATCTCATAATGATACCATTATTATGTGTGCCACAAAATCATAAATCATACATCATTGCATAACCCATGTAATACAAATGGGAATCTTAAACATCATGACATCATAAATCAATTCATATAAGATAAAGGAATTCATGAAAATAATTCCATCACAACATAATCAAATCAATGTAATAATAGGGATAAAAACAGAACCCTTTATTATCTTAGATGAAAAATAATTTTGATAAAACACTTGAACTCCATTCTTGAGGAAAATATCCTTTCTTTTTCAAAAACATTTTTCCTTTCTTAAAATGTCATAAAACTTTAAACTAAAATAAGTTGATTAAAAATAAACTTGAAAACTTGTAAAGGATGTTTCTTGGAAATAATGTTTTAAAAATCCATTCATTCCGTATAAGTTAAAAAAACATTCTTCGTACTTTTGTCGGAAAAGTCAAAAAGTACCTCGTACGAAAAACTTTAAAAGATTCCTTTCATATCTTTTACTAAAAACTCACAGAAGGGTAAAATTGGATATAAACTATTGTAGAAGGATATAAATATTACATATTGAGGAAACATGGATGTGGATGATAAAATACACCCCAGTAAGTACTAAAGTATGAACAATCTCGGATAAAAATTTGATTGTGATATTTCCCTTACCTTAGGTCCGATTTGCTTCGTATGTGTCCGAACCTCCTGTATAATGATTTAAATAATGTCATTGACTTATTACAGAATCATATTCATTGTTATGATATCATATATGGTTCACTTATGACATTATATTACCCGTTCTTTTGTAAATTCCATGTTAAAGAAACATTTTGGGAAAAATCGTTTCATTTATCGTAGGTGTTTTGACTTGTTGTTCGTGACATTATTATTACTTATATCATGATATACTTACTTACAGAATATAAAATATGATTTATATACCATATATATTCAGTATATATATATATAATTGATAGATAAATGAAATGAAAAACACCGTTCATGGAGACGGTAGTCCGTACGTACGCATGAACGTTGTTTTCCTTTCCTTATTGTCTTGAAATGAAAGTAAGTAGATGAAATACATATACATATATACATAAATCCAGTAGCTTTATAATGTCATATATTTCATTATTATTTCTTATATATACTTTTTAATCATTCTTAAATGGTTAACATGGAGAATGAATCTCATCGCGTCGTGGAGACAGTAGTCCGTACGTACGCACGACCGATGATATCGTTCCCATGGTCATGGAATTGTGTTGAAGTGTATGTATACTATTTCAGTATCATTATCACTTTATTATAATCATATATAGTTACTTATTACACCATTATACCAATCCAATTAAGGTGGTGACGGAAAATATATTACACCACGGTGTGGAGACGGTATTCCGTACGTACGCACGCACGGTGATTTCATTTTTCCGTTGGATGGATAGAAGGTGAATTAGAGTTGTTTCATATTTATAATAACATATCAGTATATAATAATACTTATTATATTACTTTATCATGAAACAACTAAAGAAGAATAATTTTAAGAAGAAAGAAATTGAAAAGATCGGTAATGGATATTACCTCTTCTTTGAAATGCCTCTTTGAATCCTCCACTTAGGGAACTAAGATTGGTCTTTGAAGAAGACCAGGACCTCTAGGATTATTCTAGGGAAGTGGAGAAGATATTTTGGCAGGGGTTGGCCGAGATTGAGTGCTCAGATTGGTGTGAGGAGGAGGGGGAGGAGGTGTCCTTTTATAAGGGAGGAGAGGGGCACCTTAGGAATATCTCAAAATATTATTTTATATTAAAGTCAAAATCAGTTTATAATGGTTCCAACGGGTCTTATTTCGGAGCTAATGTGGGGAGGGGTCGAAATCCTATCAACCAATAGGATTTAGACAAGTTTAGGTTATTATTTTAACCTTATCAATTAGATTTAACTCTAAGTTAAATAATTTAACTTTTACCGTGTCTTTTTGTTTTCTTACACTATATGGTTAATACACTTACTATAACATGCCAAACGAACCCCAAATTGTTTATTATTAATATATATATCCTTATCTAAGTCATTTGGACGAACCATATATTTTTAGGAATAAAATAACAATTAATAATATAATATTTGATTTAAAAACTATTTTGTGTCAATTTTGACACTATTTGATATATGATTTTTGTGAAAGTCATAACATAATTATATGTTCGAACCAAGTTGATTAAATCAACACTAATATATCATAGTATCCTAGATAATTAGTGTAATTCATAAAAAGTCTCAAATTACATTCATTTGAGCATTTATAACATCAATTATGTTAATATTTCCTTAAAAGGGTAATTACTGCATCATCGTTGTGTCATAAATAAATTAATTTATTTAAAGTCTAAAAATTATAAATAAAATATAATTATGTAGGAAATCGTTTTATCTTTCTAATGAATATTTATAGTCGAATTTAACTTATGTATATCCCCATATTAAAAATGTTTTAGTTATTTAAACTTTGATTTTAACTATTGTAACTATTCATTAAATAAAATAATATTAAATGTCATAATCTAATCGAAGTGGACCTAAATGGTCATATTATATTCATAAGATTGTTTTTGGTCGAATTAGACTTATCCAATAGAATTAGGACATGTGTTAGGGTAATAGTAATATCATATTTACCCTTAGTTACCCTATTTACTATTAACCGTGGTAAAAAAAAGAAAAAAGTTACTATTCACCAAAAATTATCTTCATCTCATTGAACCAAATTTTAGTCCTTGATATTAATCGTGTGTGTCGGATTTTTGAAATTCCATTCACAAAAGCGGTAAAATTATGTTTTATGCGAAATTCGGTTTTTAACCTATCACTTAGTGGTTTCACTATTCATCAAAAATTGAAAGTTTTCAGAAAAGTACCAAAATTTAACGATAGGCTATAATTGATATTCCGAATTCAAAAATGATTTCTATTTTACAAAATTTCCAACATATAAGTTGCATTAATTAATTTTATAATTAATTTCCGCTGTCACAACAAATAGCGTGTTTTTAAGAGATAATAACTATCAAAAGATTGACACTTGTTTATTACTGGTTTAAATGTGAAATTACATCCAATGTCCAACATTGTATTAAATTGTAAAAATATATTCTAAATATTCTTTAAAACCACTCAAATTAATAATTTATCACTATTAATTATTTCGATTAAAAAAGTTGTTTTTAATTATAATTTAGTAATTTTCACTATTCATCAGAATATGAAAGTTATCCGAAAAGTACCAAAATTTCACCTTAGGCTAAATTCGATACTCCTAATCCAAAAATGAATTCCATTTTGAGAGCTAAAATTTCTAAAATTTAAAAAGTGGTTATTACTATTCATAACGGCTAGTTTTAATAATATTTTAATAGCATATCGTTGTTTCGTGAAACTCTGTATTGCGTACTACACACGCTATCAAGAAGGGTTGCGATTGCGTGTAATGCAAGGAAAGTCGAGGATGCGTGTTGTGAATGATCCTTTTGGTGTAGCGTACAACACAAGTCATTAATAAAATTAAATGGATTATTTTTCATAAAATCTCTGGCTGTTACATTCTACCCCCCTTAAAATGAATTTCGCCCTCGAAATTCATCGGGGTTATAAATGATTTACTATTCGAAAGTTTCTTTAATAGAAACCCACATCGTAAAAAGGAATATCAAAATAAATCTTTAAAAACAAAAGTATGAAACGTAACGGTTACCCAAATAAACTAATCTCTGGGTTTCCACATAGTTGAAAATATGGATATGGAAGAGAAATCTAACCATCATGTTCTGATGGAGAGTGGTAGAGGACATGGCTATGGAAAAGGCAAAAATCACAAATCCATAAATTTGTGACGATATAAGGTACCATCCGATTAATCAGATATAAGATCACTAGGACAACATTTTTTTGGTTTTCAAGATCATTTCCCTAAAGTTGAAGAATTTGAATTAGAATAAATACTTACTTTATTTTGGTACAGTCGCACTATTGTTTGTGACTTGAACAATTTTCACTTCATCTCTTAAATAAATGAAGTTGAATTTGTTATTTGTGAGGTGTTAGCAGATCATGTGATAGAATGACGGGTCATTCCATCTGTCTCAAACAAAAGGTTAGCAAAAATTATATACATAAGTCGATCTATAGTGAGATTAATCATATATGGTTCCTAAAATGGACTTATACTTCATATATCATACTGCTTAATATAATAAAACTAGTTTCTACTAAACAGTTACTTCCAATAGGCCAGTGGTAGGCGATAAAGGACAGTCGCACTTTGGTTGTGGGTTCGATTCCCACGGACTTGTCCGAAGCGATGGGCTGTCTCCCGTCCTGCAGGTTGTCCTTTTTCTAAAACTACATTACTATAACATCCCATCAATAATATCGAAAATCTTCTATCCTTAAACTAACTTATGTCCAACATAATCCATTCTAATCTTTAGGCTTATCCATAATACTACAGTCCACTCTCATAATATAGTGAAAACGATTACCAGAGATTTAATACTGTCGTTAATCCTAATATATCATAAGGTATGTCTTGTTGGTCACATTCCAAATATTCAAAGGCCTTAATCATGTATTCTCTTGAATAACCATTGAACTTTAGTGAAAACATGAATGCAGTTAAAAGTTAACTCTTTCCAAATACCAAAATCCAAAAATTCTATATACTCAAACCATGATATAACCTTCTCCTTATACCATTCATGAGCTCATGAATACAATCAAACACCTCATTATCTTATTATTCCTTCATTATGCGCATATCATCTAAATTCTGAATTACCTTTCATGGATATTGGTACCATTAATCATACACTTTCATAACTCAAGGAAAGACAACAGTATAAAAATCCTTAGATGTCTTTTTATTCCATAGTACCATGAGATTTCTTATACAACATTACACATGATAAACATGTAATCATTCCACTAAATTCTTAAACCATTGACCGAGCTTCAAAAATTCTTTCATCTCACATATCATTTGTAGTCTCTTCATCATCATCAACATAAATACTTCCCATACGACCATACTGATTATCTTCATGAGAATTTCCCTTAGGGAATTGGTTTGCATAATGCCCGTACATTCCACATTTAAAACATTTAACCATTGTTGATGTCGTAGCAATACCATTAACCTCATCCATGGTGTTAACTGAACCTTTTCCTTTGCACTTACTTGCTCGGTGTCCTTCTTTTCCACACCCAAAGCATCTTCCAGTTCCTTTGAAATATTCTCCTTGATGCCTCTTCCCACTTGATTTACATAGGGGAAATTGAACTTTCTTTCCTCTATGATCATCATGAAACTCCATCTTTCTTTTATTAGCCGAGTCAGGAAACTTACCAAATTTTACTTTATTGATCATATTATGAGATTGCTGATTCGGAATAATAATGATGTTTGGACTTACAAATCCCATTTTATTATGAAGAATATCATTCCATTGTCAATCATATCCTCCATTATCGTGAATCATCATGTTTCCAGCCATTTTCTAAAACCCAAAAAAAAGAATAGTGTGAGAGGCAAAAATCATGCTAGGGAAAAAAACATAATAAAGGTGGAGTATCCTAAATATCTAACATCTTAGGTTTAATTCTATGATCGTTACCGTAATTCTAGGACTATATCCTATACGTATACTTATCCTTAGGGACATCCCTAGACATACCTTATAAATATCTCTAGGGATCTCACAAAAGTTGTCGCATCCTAGTTTCCAAAGGTTGACTAAACCTTTCCACTGATACCAACTGTAGAGGCCCGAAGATTAACGTACATGGAAAATTACATTACATTTGCAGAATAATTAGTACATAACAAAAAACACACACACAAGGATCGTAATAGTATAGTGTCTTTGGAAACTCGGAATATAATCTTCTAATCATGGTGAAAGATCTTCAAAATATCCCATAAAGATCTTCTTTTTTTTACCTAAAACCTTTCTTTATATCCTGGGGAAAAGAAAACATAAAAGGGTGATCTCAAATGCTCAGTAAGGGTAAACAAAAGAAATATCAATCACATCATATACATAAGCACATAACTTTGGGAAATCTTAACCTGCAAAAGAGATCATAATTTCATAACATGGGGTAAATCATGGCAGTGAAATGTAATCACAATAATCATAACTTAAAACATGAAACATTGTGGCATTCACACATAATCATAGAGAATCATTTCTTGTTAGTGAAGACTCATTTCCAAGACTATCTTAGTGGACAAAGTCCCTTTCTGAATTGGGTAACCCTCGTTTCAGTCCTGTTTCACTGAACCGGTATAACCTACCGTTCCAGCCCTGTCTATCTCATGAGATATAAAATCTTTACCCAATGCATTGGAGGGAGATATAGGTCCCACCCATCTCATAATGATACCATTCTTATGTGTGCCACAAAATCATAAATCATACATCATTGCATAACCCATGTAATACAAATGCGAATCTTAAACATCATGACATCATAAATCAATTCATATAAGATAAAGGAATTCATAAAAATAATTCCATCACAACATAATCAAATCAATGTAATAATAGGGATAAAAACAGAACCCTTTATTATCTTATATGGAAAATTATTTTGATAAAACACTTGAACTCTATTCTTGAGGAAAATATCATTTCTTCTTCAAAAACATTTTTCCATTCTTAAAATGTCATACAACTTTAAACTAAAATAAGTTGATTAAAAATAAACTTGAAAACTTGTAAAGGAATTTTCTTGGAAATAATGTATTAAAAATCCATTCATGCCGTATAAGTTAAAAAAACATTCTTCGTACTTTCGTCGGAAAAGTCAAAAAGTACCTCGTACGAAAAACGACAAAAGATTCCTTTCATATCTTTTACTAAAAACTCACAGAAGGGTAAAATTGGATATAAACTATTGTAGAAGGATATAAATATTACATATTGAGGAAACATGGATGTGGATGATAAAATACACCCTAGTAAGTACTAAAGTATAAACAATCTCGGATAAAAATGAGATTGTGATATTTCCCGTACCTTAGGTCCGATTTTCTTCGTATGTGTCCAAACCTCCTGTATAATGATTTAAATAATGTCATTGACTTATTAAAGAATCATATTCATTGTTATGATATCATATATGGTTCACTTATGACATTATATTACCGGTTCTTTTGTAAATTCCATGTTAAAGAAGCATTTTGGGTAAAATCGTTTCATTTATCGTTGGTGTTTTGACTTGTTGTTCTTGACATTATTATTACTTATATCATGATTTACTTACTTCCAGAATATAAAATATGATTTATATATCATATTAATTCAGTATATATATATAATAGATAGATAAATGAAATGAAAAACACCGTTCATGGAGACGGTAGTCCGTACGTACGCATGAACGCTGTTTTCCTTTCCTTATTGTCTTGAAATGGAAGTAAGTAGATGACATACATATACATATATACATAAATCCAGTAGCTTTATAATGTCATATATTTCATTAATATTTCTTATATATACTTTTTAATCATTCTTAAATGGTTAACATGGAGAATGAATCTCATCGCGTCGTGGAGACGGTAGTCCGTACGTACGCACGAGCGATGATATCGTTCCCATGGTCGTGGAATTGTGTTGAAGTGTATGTATACTATTTCAGTATCAATATCACGTTATAATAATCATATATAGTTACTTATTACACCATTATACCAATCTAATTAAGGTGGTGACGGAAAATATATTACACCACGGTGTGGAGACGGTATTCCGTACGTACGCACGCGCGGTGATTTCATTTTTCCATAGGATGGATAGAAGGTGAATTAGAGTTGTTTCATATTTATAATAACATATCAGTATATAATAAATACTGATGTTATTACTTTATCATGAAACAACTAAAGAAGATGAAGTTGAAGAAGAAAGAAATTTAAAAGATCGGTAATGGATATTACCTCTTCTTTGAAACGCCTCTTTGAATCCTCCACTTAAGGAACTAATATTGGTCTTTGAATAAGACCAGGACCTCTAGGATTATTCTAGGGAAGTGGAGAAGATATTTTGGCAGGGGTTGGACGATCTTGAGTGCTCAAATTGGTGTGAGGAGGAGGGGGAGGAGGTGTCCTTTTATAAGAGAGGAGAGGGGCACCTTAGGAATATCTCAAAATATTATTTTATATTAAAGTCAAAATCGGTTTATAATGGTTCCAAAGGGTCTTATTTCGGTGCTAAAGTGGGGATGGTTCGAAATCCTATCAACCAATAGGATTAAACAAGTTTAGGTTTCTATTTTAACCTTATCAATTAGATTTAACTCTAAGTTAAATAATTTAACTTTTACCATGTCTTTTTGTTTTCTTACACTATATGGTTAATACACTTACTATAACATGCCAAACGAACCCCAAATTGTTTATTATTAATATATATATATCCTTATCTATGTCATTTGGACGAACCATAGATTTTTAGGAATAAAATAACAATTAATAATATAATATTTGATTTAAAAACAATTTTGTGTCAATTTTGACACTATTTGGTATATGATTTTTGTGAAAGTCATAAAAGAATTATATGTTCGAACCAAGTTGATTAAATCAACAGTAATATATCATAGTAACCTAGAAAATTAGTGGAATTCATATAAAGTCTCAAATTACATTCATTTGAGCATTTATAACATCAATTATGTTAATATTTCCTTAAAAGGGTAATTACTGCATCGTCGTTGTGTCATAAATAAATTAATTTATTTAAAGTCTAAAAATTATAAATAAAATATCATTTTGTAAGAAATCTTTTTATATTTCTAATGAATATTTATAGTCAAATTTATCTTATGTATAACCCCATATTAAAAATGTTTTAGTTATTTAAACTTTGATTTTAACTATTTTAACTATTCATTAAATAAAATAATATTAAATGTCATAATCTAATCCAAGTGGACCTAAATGGTCATATTATATTCATAAGGTGGTTTTTGGTCGAATTACACTTATCCAATAGAATTAGGACATGTGTTAGGGTAATAGAAATATCATATTTATCCTTAGTTACCCTATTTACTATTAACCGTGGTAAAAAAAAGTAAAAAGTTACTATTCACCAAAAATTATTTTCATCTCATTGAACCACATTTTAGTCCTTGATATTAACCGTGTCTGTCGGATTTTCGAAATTCCATTCACAGAAGCGGTAAAATTATGTTTTATGCAAAATTCAGTTTTTAACCTACCACTTAGTGGTTTCACTATTCATCAAAAATTGAAAGTTTTCGGAAATGTACCATAATTTCACCCTAGGCTATAATTGATATTCCGAATTCAAAAATGATTTTTATTTTACAAAATTCCCAACATATAAGTTGCATTAATTAATTTTATAATTAATTTACGCTGTCACAACAAATAGCGTGTTATTAAGAGATAATAACTATCAAAAGATTGACACTTGTATATAACTGGTTTAAATGTGAAATTACATCCAATGTCCAACATTGTATTAAATTGTAAAAATATATTCTAAATATACTTTAAAACCACTCAAATTAATAATTTATCACTATTAATTATTTCGATTAAAAAAGTTGTTTTTAATTATAATTTAGTAATTTTCACTATTCATCAGAATATGAAAGTTATCCAAAAAGTACCAAAATTTCACCTTAGGGTAAATTCGATACTACTAATCCAAAAATGAATTCCATTTTGAGAGCTAAAATTTCTAAAATTTAAAAAGTGGTTATTACTATTCATAACGGCTAGTTTTAATAATATTATAACAGCATATCGTTGTTTCGTGAAACTCAGTATTGCGTACTACACATGCTATCGAGGAAGGTTGCGATTGTGTGTAATGCAAGGAAAGTCAAGGATGCGTGTTGTGAAAGCTCCTTTTGGTGTAGCGTAAAACACAAGACATTAATAAAATTAAAAAGATTATTTTCCATAAAATCTCGGGCTGTTACAATCTCCCATTGCTTACTGAATCTTCTTAAGATTGAGTGATTCCCATGACAGGGGAGTGGATATCACCAAAATACAGGGAATTCATGATCATATTAGACATACTCATTTGTGTATAGAGGTTTTCTAGATCTGGAACGAATTTAATGCTCATATATTTCTTTTCCTAGACTTTCATCTATGGAAGGATAAATATTTGCCTTTGTTTAGAGACAATACCCTCTAGGTATATTTCTGTAGAGAGTTCCTCATTGAGTTGTCTCAGATTTTGAATCTCACTCTCATATTATGACAGTTGTTCCTCCATCAACGTATCATTTATTCTAATAGGTGGTGATTTGGATTTATCTATACCATACTATTTTTCTTTGTATTTTATCAACCCTAGAGGTGGAAATTTGGTATTCATAGGTTCCAAGATTCAAAGCCTCCTATAGTTCCAGGTGTTTGGCGCCTGGGTTGGTGTATCTAGATCAAACTCCTCTAAGGGTTAGTTTTCTATGTTACATCCTTCAACATCCTCAACATGATCCAATATATCAATTGGGGTGAGGGTGATGACATTCACTGAGTCAAAATGGGCAATGATGGTTGTACAATTTATTTGAACGCTACATTATTATTCGTCACTACCTTCATTTTGGTCATTATTCCAACCTATGTCCATATTAGTTTATTTTGTCTTGTGAATCATGTGGGGTATGATATCCCTCTCTATATTCTCCTTCCATCATGGAGTGTGGATAGTGACATCGAGGTCATTATTTGTTGTGGCTACTAAATAGGCCTTGAATAAGAGAGGTTTTTCATGTGGTGAGGGGAATGGATGGGATGCCAATAATTGATTTGCACCTCCCAACCTGAAGAATACTGAATTTCTCCTTGTTGATGATGATGATGTTGTAAAATCCCCAAGACATGTAGGTTGGGTGTTAATTTGGTATGCAATTGGCATTGAATTATCATGTTATTGAGGATGGAATGATTCCAATTAAGGATTTGATGCTTCCTTAGATGAACATTGTGATAAAAATAACACATTCTCAGTCAGATGGTGTTGATCTAGAATCAATTTTTATTTCCCTAGGACCCTCAAATGGTAAGATAAACATAGCAGGGGTTATTGAGACAAAAATTACCCCAGCTTAGTCGGTTGGTATTTTATTGTTGCTACTGTGTATACGTTCTAAATCCTTTCTAGAAAATAATGATCCATGGGGTGGAGGCAGTGGTAGATACTAATCAGACTATTGTGGTGGGTATTCTCTTTGAAGGTTACTATGGCGACCACTTCCATAGTACATTTTATTTTGTGAAATTTTGATAACATAGGTGATGGGTGCGATGGAATCTAGTCTTGGGAAATGTTCTTTATAACAAATTTTCATGTTAATCACAATATAACCTTCCATTTATGAACATAATTATCTTTATTTGGAGGTCCCCATTTCAAATAAATTTTCTCTATACATTCCCTCTATTTGTGATATTTGGTCATCATTGACATTGGGGGAATTCTATTGTAGGACACAATTGGCCCAATCATTACTTGGTCCCTAATTTTATATTAATCCAATGAAATTGAAGGAAACTGTGTCAAAATGTTTCTTTTTTTTTTCTAGAGGTGTGTCTATGTGTAACAATCCATTAAATCCCAATTATTTTTAATCGATTCATGATGTGGATTCAGAGATTAGATTCATAATGGTTGTGATGTAATTGTGGAATTTGGGTTATTGATTTTCATTGTGCTTTTCTATTTTTGGATCCCAAGCCATGGATGTCGAAACCAAATCTAGTTGGAAATACATAATATTGATGGTATTAAGGTTAACCTCATATCATAAATTTTGGTGGTGTTTAGCCTCTATCACTAATGAGTAGCCCATATATTTTGGCATATATAAGTTATACACTTCTTTTCTATCTCTTCTTGGACATTATGGTCAGAAGTGTCACGGAAAACTACCATTAAGTTGAGGTTGATTAAAGATAACTCTATCCCTATGTCAATGTTGTCGACTACTTCATTTGAAATACATTCCTTCATTTTCTCAATCCATAGAATATGATTATGAGGATCTCTATCCTATTTGAGTGGAGTGCTTCTTGAAGTTGATGGGGAACTATAAACTATTAACCCCAATATTCCGAGCACCTCTCTATATAAGGGTTAAAATTATTGGACAACCTCTCTATATAAAGGTGTTAATGCAATGAAAGGATTTCATTTCCATTGGGGGATATCACCATGGGGAGGTTGACCATGGTGTATTTTATAAGTAGAGTCCCACAATCCATCTATTCACTACCATGAAGAAGACTATCATGGTAATGATCAAATTTTACATTATTCAAAGATTTGACAGACCCTTATGGTGTTTATAATTGTCTCAAACAATGTCAATGACACTGGAATTGAGAAGATTAGGAATATGGGATACATTATAATTCCTAATTGTAATATTCCAACCTTTCTTTTGGAATTGTGCTAGGATATTATCATATTGTATGATGGTCTCCTTAAAATGATTATTACTATCTAGTGATAAAGGAACATGATATTCTTGGTGAGAAGATTCTGGAATAATCCAATGAGCACCATTATAATATACTATAATATGAGCCTTTCCCAAGGTATGTACCATTATTACATGGTGATCACTGACCAGGATTAGAGTATGAGCCTGATCTTGAGCATTTGAAAAATATATTTGGCATTTAATGGAAGGAATATGAACATACCCGATGCATGTTCCACTCTCTCTTGCGGAGCCCAAATTAGAGAACAAATATTAGACATGTTCGAATGTTAATTCCCCACCAGAATATACTGATGGACATCAAGTATAGGAGGAGAGGAATGGGAATATTCTCATATTTACCTTTAATAATTTTGGTGAAGTTGATTTTCAATGGAATTAGTAATATGTTCATGTATTCCTTGATCTTTTGGAATATTCTAGGAAGATTCACTCATATGAATATGATCCTCTCTAGAAGAATGTTGCATTCTTACTTCTGGTTCCAAATCCTGAACATGGACATATACCCGATCCCAGGCCATTGGAGTATGCTACTGGACTTCTTTGACAAGAATATATGCCTTTCATAAGGAATTTTCCCCTCTCCAATGGTAATCCCCAGCCAGAATGAGGATATGAACCAGATCCTGGTCCATTTGAATATGTCGATGGACTACTTGGATATGCATGTGCCCTTATCCCCATTGCATATGTCGCTCTAATTTGGTGACATACATTTGGAACAGGTATTTGATCCATGACTAACACCACATCCTTTACAAGAATATGTGGATAATCCTCCTAGATGAGATCAAGAATGTTTTCTTTCTCCAAAGCATCCAATTTTACACAATGATCAGAGTGTTGAGCATCATGGGCTATGGGTATAAGAATTTGCACCAATCACAATATTTTTACTATTTCCTAAATATGCTGCCATATTTATTCAATTATAGCTAAGATGAATTGGAATTTTAATAAAATCTATGTAAGGATATAATTGTTAACATTTTTTATCTCCATTATGTACTCGTAGATTTCATTGTTTGAGGTGGGGATTTGATCCCACTTCGGTCCTCTTTGTGCCATTGGAATATGTCAATATGTTTTATACATCGGGGAAAGCATATTCCCCCTTGAAAATGATAAAAATATAGCTATTGACTTGTTACGAGTGAACATCGATATGATCTTTCCCAATAATTACTACTAGAATATGTCGGAAGAAATCATCAATGGTAGTGGGTATGTGATCCCACTCATAGTAATCCACAACCATTCCCGCCTCATGTTTTTTCCTTATTTACTATGCATGGTATTTAGAGACATAAGTTTGTTAGGTGGTTAGATGGGGAAACAAGGCCCCCTGGCTTAGATACACATTCCCTCGATAATATAGACAGATTGGAGTCATTTTTTTAAAAACATCAATATTAGTCTCGAGGGCTATGTTTGAACCAAGTTAATGGTACTCCTGAATCATAATGTTTTCCACATATCATTGAATCTATCTATTTGTTGAGATCAATTTGTATCCGACTTGGGTTTCTATCACAAATTACTTGCTAGAAAAGTCATGGGAAAATTAAATTATCTCATATCGGGATGATCTGGAAGAGATCAGTACTTTTATTCATGCAGACCACAAGGAACCAAGTCACTAATCTGTTCATTATCATTTCCAAGATGTTCTCAATAAAATATACATGGTTTAATAAATTTATCTTTTATTCTTGATCTGACCATTCTGCTCATTTGGAAATGTCAACAAGAGGATGGACATATTTAATAAGGACCCCAATTAAAAAGGACCAGCTTTTATAGTTATGATAATAACAAAATTATTTTCATAATTGAGAGAATCATGTAGTGTTATCCATTTAGGTTTTCTTATAGTGAGAAAACAAAATGGACCATTGGAAAATAACAAAATCAATTTTTGAGAGATTCACTTTCGGGTCAAAATTTCTGTTTTAGAGGTAAATACATGACCATGAATCCTTGATTATTTTGAAATGGTTTGGATAGATTGTTTACACTAAGGGGGATTGATTTATTACAAAATCATTAACATTGATTCACCATTTTACTTAATTAAAACTCACACTGGATCCCTCATCTATAACTAGGTAGAGACCTGATTTCTAAAGAAAAGTGGTCAATTGGGGTTTGTAACTAATCTAAACACAGGTAACCACAGTAGAAAAGAGTATTTGAGGTGGAACTCATTAAATACTTTTGAGTGGAATTGTTCCATACTCCAGGACAATCCAATTAATTTATAATATGTTGAAAAATCCCTTACAAATCCTGATATAGGAACAATTACCCTGAAAAAAAAACCATAGGTTAACTCTTTTTATGTGAAAAAAGGAGGTATCATGTGTGTATTTGTATGTTTATATATGAGTTCTTCATCAATTTACCAATGATGGACATCTGCTTATATTCTAACGTTGTATAACCAAATGCTTCGAATATACTACCACTTAGGTAGGTAGTTTATATTTTTATGAATGGATTGAGGCATCCTACATGTCCAATGTATTATAAAAATCAAAACCCACATATTTTGTTATAATATTATAGTTTAACATCATATGGAAATGAATTTTTATGGGATCTCGGGCACTTTAAATTTGATCCCAAGTCTTAAGGATACATCCTACATATCATGGTAGGAGAATGAATCAGAGTTATCATAGTTTTATTACAAACATGGGAATATCCCCAAGGTAGATGATGATATATGAGGGATATGTATATCATTACACTCATAAAATATTATATATTGATATTTTCCTAATTGGTGGACCCTCACAATGCCAATGATGTGTTCACATTGGATCATAAGACAATGTCATTTATGCTTAGTGTGATAAACAATGGATTACACATTACAAAGCCTCAATGTAAATTGATTCAGGGGATATGTGGTGGGACTAACCTTAGTATGTTTAATATGGACATGAGGATATTGGAAGGCGTTCTATGTATCAGTGTTATCGATTGAATCAGATTTCCTATAGATCAATGATTCTCATTTCATTGGTGGATGAGGTAGGATGACCAGCCAATGGAAATTATCGGGACCCAAGTGTTGAAATATTAGAGACTTGGAGGGACTTACAAAGATGTCCATGGCCGTTTGAGTTTGTTCTCAGGCCTTAAGACGACATAATACTTTTATTTATTACAACATGAATTAGATTCCTATTGGTTCAATTGGTTTCTTAGTCCTTTGAGGGGTGATTTATGATGATTATTTAATGAGAATGATTAGGTCCCATTAGTTGAAATATTAGGTACATGTAAAGACAAATACTAATCGATAATCCAATTTGAGTTTAGGATTGGTCCTTAGGGTGAAGTCAAATGTATCTCAATTATAGTAGTTATTAGTTTCTTTATGGTAAAATTGGAATCTCAGTCCATTGAAGAATGATTTAGGATTACCAACCCATGGTGATGATTGGGTACTAATGGTTTAAATTTCTAAGACATGGTGGACATGAGATAATGTGCAAATCTATTTGAGTTTAGGCTTGGGACATAGGAAGTCATCCTATAAATCCTAAGTATGGTATGAATTAGAGTCATTATAGTTAAATTGGATTATTAGGGCAATGAGGGGTGAGGTAGGATGATCATCCCATCAGAGTGATTGGGTCCCATTGGATGAAATTTCAGTGACATGGAGACACTAACACTGATCTGGATAACGATTTGATTTCAGGATTGGGAAATAGGAATATATCCTACATAACCTTATTATTTCGTGAATCATATTCCTAATAGTTTAATTGGTTGGGGCTTATGTGATAATGATTCCATCATATTTCAGACACATCATATTGTGTCACTGCCTAGGGCAAACACACTGAGGTTTCCCTAAAAATTGTAGAGGCATATAACATGATTGATTATGATCATTTGAAAAACCTAAGATCACATAAGCTATTGGCGGTGTAATCAATATGGGATATCAAATTATTGGTCTCATTTATTATGTATTTGTGAATTATATACTTGGAAAACCCTTTAGATGTTTGATATGGATATCAGGACATAGGAAGGTGTCTTAATAATCATGGGTATGACAGGAATTAGTGTTTTTTTGGTTCATTTTATTAGAAATTACTTGATGAAATTTCCCTTATATGAAAAAAAAACATATTATGGTGTTTATCATGGCTTAGACACTATGGGGTCCCTTGAAATTAGGGATTACACAGTGAGAATGAACAAGGTTATTAACTCCTTGGATTCCCATGTTGACTTGGAATGTTTTTCAGCATAACATGCATTGGCAGTCAACAAGAAATGCATTGATTTTACACTTAAAATGTCAAAGTATGTCTACCTAATATTTCTTAATGAAATCGGATGTTCATTTTTTTGTTCAATGGTCACCACATATCCTATATGTCATGTTTGAGAGTTTCCACATGATCAAGGTAGAATTTTCCAAAGGAAATCATTAGATATATATGGGTTTTCTTGGAAGACATAGCTTAAATCCCACCGACCTGTTGATTGGGCATCACATGATATTTCCATCTTTCCCTCATGTCATCCTGAGAGCTAGATGAAATTCTTGGAGTGAGTCACAATAGTCAGTGTGACATGTATTAGAGGGTGACGCATGTCATCATTAATATGCCTTGAGGTCTTCATGAGACCTATTTGACGTGATCGAAAGGATTCATAAGATCTATTTTACATGCCTATGTGCCTCTATGATACCCAAATGACATGTTCTAGTGTATCCATATGATTCAAGTGACAGGTCTGATGGAAATCAGAATGTTTGGATGGAATTCCTGATGGTTTTTGTGAGAATTGGATGGCAAACCTCAGAGGTTTCATGTGTATTTATTTTGACATGTCCAGATGACTTTTCATGATCCAAATGATATACAAAGGGATATTTATGCTATATGGGTGACATATACCATTTTTGTTACGTGACATAGGTGGTTCATTTTAATACCATGAGGATCAACACACATGTTGTTTACATAATCATCTTATTCATTAGTTTTAGTTCAACCATTTTACCCCAACTATCATAGTGTTTTTTAGTGTAATATTTTTTTAAGTATCTCATGATCTAGAATATATGGAAGAGTTTATTCATGTATCTTACCATGATTCATTAATTTCATCTATGAGTGATCAAGAAATGTGATTTATGAATGTGGCATGATCCCCCCAGTTGTTCCAAGAATCATATCTGACGTGATGTTTTTTGGTCGTGATGTTAGCTGATTTTAGAAATATAATTCCTTTCTTCAGTATACTAGTGTGTATGGATTCTAAATGGATAACCCCTTTTTTAGTCTAGAGTGGGGGATTTATATGACACTCCAACTTTGTTGTTTGTCGCTTTTGGTAGAACATATCACACGAATCAAAGAAGGGGTTAATAGAGGGATTCGACATCAAGGTCATTTCCAAGGTCATATCCTGAATCACCCTAAGGAAAACATATATCATTCAATAACAAAAATACCTTGTCCTTTAAAATTACTTTATTGGATTATTTCCAATCAATGGGGTCTTTTTTACCTACACCCACATGCCAGGAGACTTTAATATTGTATGTTTGACATGTATGTGTTCCTTCCGAGATTAGGATTCTTATTAAAAGAGTTTATCATGATCCTATGAAAGTTGTTATGGACATTACATGAGATATGTATGGCTTGTCAAGGGGCGTTTAGGAGATCAATTCGTCTTATCGGGCAGTCTTTTTAGACCATGTTGCAGACATCCTAGGTGTGTCGCATGAGTTTTACGCCAACAAGAGGCTTTTACTTCCTCCTATTTTTATTTTATTTTCATGTTTTACAAAGGTTATTGATTTCATGAGGTTGTATGTGTTCTGTCAAAGACAATCACACTACCTATTGGTGATGCGCCACATGACCTGTTTGAGGTCCTATAGAGATACGCGAGCATTTCTTGGAAAATTCAATCTATTTTTCCTTAAAGTTCCAATGGGGGTGAATGAATTATATTGGATATACTTGTGGAACTTTAGATGATGAGGATGAAATGCTAAAAATATTTATAAAGACATGGAAGGTACTTCACGGGGTATATGAGACATCTTGCGAATCTCCACGGGCACGTCACTTGAGGTTTATGACCACAAGAGGATCCCACCTCCTTCCATTTATTTTCTTTGTTTATTTTACAATGTCTTAGGGATATAAAGTTTTTTTGAATATTTTCAAGGACTATAATTGTCCCCATTAGTGATACATCACATACATTCTATAAAATCAAGTTTTTTCTTCCACACTACAAGAGAATCACTGTTTAGCGGCGGTTATTTTTGCATTTAGCGATGGTTTAAACCACCGCAACATTGTTTGGCGGTGATTTATGTAAACAACCGCCTAATACGGAGTCTCCAATATATTATCTATGGTTATTTCCATTTCATGGCGGTTTATGGAATGCTTTGTAGCTTCCTCATTTCGCGGCGGTTTTACTGAGTTTAGGGGTGGTTTTTACGAGCCCTGGACAACAGTTTATTCGCAGCAGTTATAGCTTCCGCGAATAAACTCAAATCCAGTGGACGTAAAACCGCTACTGAAGTCATGAGAAACACTGCAGAATGAGAACCTACGATGCAACTATGTAGTGGAGGTTAAAACTTATGTGAAATGTAATTTGTTTTTTACAGCTCACAGTGGTTTTCAAAATATAGTGGCGGTTTAAACTGCCACCAATGCAAATTTCGCGGCGGTATAAACCACCGCTAAAAGGTGACCAGAAAAAAAATTTCTTCCCCTGCACCACTGCCCTGAAAGACAAATCAAACCAGAAATACCATATTGTACATACCAACAAAAAACAAGAAACATCATCCTTTGAAATCAGTATAGAATAAATTGAAATGAATAAGTAAACACTGACATGCTGTATATGAATGAACCATACTGTACATACCAACATACAACAAGAAACATAAAACTAAGAAATCAGTATAGAATAAATTGAAAAAATTATGTGATAGAATAAACTATAAAACAAATGTCCATTATTTGACTACTCTCCCAACATACATCTAGCCGATACTTATTGATACCCCATATTATATATCACTTGAAAATGAAATATTAGATCTACATACGTGTCAGTGTTCCCATATAGGGAGTGAGCGTAAAACATAGTTATATTTACCATATGTGGGCCTCCTACATGGTTTAATACTGCAAATATACCATCACCACACACATCTACTATACCCGTTGTCTTAGAGAAGCTTGTGTGTTAGTCTCACCCAATACCTTATTATGACCTTTTATGTAATATATCTATTCTTATATTAACATATTTCATAAAAAATCATGATACACAAAAACATTATGTTCAATTTGATCGTAGTTTAAAATAATTATTGAGATACATTATAGTAATCACCTTCTAAACCTGGTAGGATGACTCTAAAATTCATTACACATGTCATTTAATCAAAAATTTTAATCTATGATGAATCATGTCATATTACCTTAAAATGAATTCCTTCCATTATATTGTATTTTATTCCTATTAACTAGGATACAATATATTACCCTCAGAGGTTGAATCCCAAAATCAAGAAACATGCTATTATTCTTATGTGATAAAAATAATATGAATCACTTTTTCAAAATACCATAGTTAATGAATCTAGTATTAGATTCTTTATATAGTCCTTAATTTTAGATACCCCTCCTAGTATCACAATATCATATCCACCTTCATGTTCTATGCCCGAGCCTCTTAAGAATTCATCCATTATCATCATACTAACATATATGATATTGAAAACAATATATGGGCCCTCTAATAGGTGTAATCCACAACCATACCTTCTCCAAATTAGTCATTGAAGACCAAGATGAAACTGAAATGGAATGTCATGATAAATTCAAACACTATCTATTTCTAGGAACCTTTCACAAAGTGCACCCCTTCTCAAAAAGTTAGGATTCATGAAATATTTCTATTTAAATTGATCATAAATGGTATGATGTATCCCAATAATCATTAATAAACTATGGGTGTTATGATTCTATTTATAGAGATTCATATGATGCTCATCGCATGGGCCAGATCCCAACAATGTAAACACCTACGACCTATTTGTATAGCGAAAAATGAATAATTTCCTAAATATGTGGCCTTAATCAAATGATTCAAAAACATGTATTATATGTATTATTAACCTAAAAATCTTATATTTTCATATCTACACAGATTCAGAGAGATCATAGGAATAGGGGTAACTCGTTAAACACATGTATTTTGATATTATTCATTAAAAAATCATAAATCTATAAGGGAATCCAATAATTCAAATGATTCCACCCAATGAATATTTGATGATCCCAAAATCTCACACCTTTTACCAATACAAATTTTAAGGAATCTATAGTATATGAATAACTAGTGAACACCTTTCACTGTAATTTAGTTTTATAAGTACATCCATACCAAATATTCATATACATGGAAGCCCATTGGAGGTTCTCATAAAAAAATAGATAACCTAATGTGAATCCATTAGCATGGAATCAGATTGATAAACTATGAACACTTACATTTGATGATGTATTGATGGTTTTCTTCATTGTTTTTCCTTGTCAATAACTTCATCACATCCTTCAATTAAAATTGAATCACCAAATGCACCAATTGTGTTCATGACCAAAAACAAGATGATAGTACCCATAAGGAACACAATGGTGAGGCATGAAAAAAATTTCTATGTCATACATAGGACTCAATTTCTATGAATATATGTTCTCCATACTCTGACATACATTGTCTCCTACCCTTGTAAAATGAGTGCATGATGGTTCACACCATATTTTAGGAATTCCATATAAATGGATCTATCCTGACATTATATGACACTCATGGTAATCTATAGGGAATAATGCCCTACAGGTTGTCCAATAAAAAATATTCTATGCCAAAAGGTATACGTGATTTTCAATGCCACATCGGTTACCAAATAAAACAGGGAATGATCATGTTTCAATTATAAATCATGTATCATAGTCATCATTATTATCAACATCAAAAGGTATACATGATTATCAATCCCACATCGGTTACTAAAATAATCCTGAAAATTTTACTAATAAGTGTAATCATGGAAAAAATATATGCATTTCAAGAATTGTTTTCATTAATTCAACTGTGTTTACACATTCAAACAAAACATAGATCAATATTTTAGCATGAAATGCATGAGCCAAAATAATACCATGCGATGATGTAACAAAAAATTTATGATTTTATAATATTCCACACTAAGCATCAAACTAGGTAGAAAATAAATTTTTAGGAGTACTACGGTTAAAAAAGTATGTAATTTTCCACTAAATTGAACATATTCTATGAAAAGTATAATTATTACCAATATCGAGTAAAACATGATATACAAGTTATGTTAAAATGTCCATCTATAAGTAATTCTCATTACAATTTTTTCCATATATGTAATTCTATTTCCATGTGTTATCCCTTATTAGATGATGTATTAAATACTAATTGAATTTTTAGTTCCTTATACATAATTTTTTTAAGGAAAACATCCTTCATGGAAAATTGTTCTATAAATAAAACATAATTATACCTTTTACATTTATTAGAGAATGCGTAACCCTATTTCACTGTTATAGGTATTACTTTATTCAAGTTAGAAACGTGTTCATGTACATAAATGTAAATCATATAGTTTTAAATTCAACTCATCAATTCAATAATTTTTTATTTAAAAATGTATATATAGTTATTTTATGAATAAGATTTATCTATTAATTATTAGAATAATTGAGATATATTTAAGTGATAAACCAGTTTAAGAAACTAATGTTGCAGATGTGTGGGTCACTCTTTTATCCATTTCCATCATTTCTATTACATCACTACTAATGCCAACCATTACCAAGTAATCAATCAATTTGTTATTTATAACTCATTATGGGCTCCATGAGATGATTTTACCATATTATATGAGATGGAACCACATGTCTTTAAAATTCACGGTTATAGCTTATTCACCATTCTTAACCTATCACGGCATACTGTGATCAACTCTGGGTATGTCATACTACCCATGAGGAATCATTCAACCAATAAACATTGGTATACAAAAGGGTTTGAAGTATATTTCTGAACATCATGTAAAATTCCAATAAAAGCATTTCAATTTATTTAAAAATTTTTTAAGAACAATATCAATTTATAATTTCAAAATTGTATTTACTATTTATCATCTGAATTAGAAAAACAAAATTAGGAATATCCCAAGGTTAACCCAAATAATATCTAAATTTGGTGATAAATTAAATTTCAAAGTCATTGGAGATATTTAGTATCAAAAAAACAAAATAATAGCCATCCAAATATCACAAAACATTCCATAATAATTAATTCATTATAATTCTAATTGAAAAGCATCCTCAATAACATAATCACCAAAATTATGGAACCCTAGACCATTAATAAACCTAGGATGGGGGGTTTTAATAGTAGATTTATCATAATTAATACCTAAATGTCTAGTGAAAAACACCAAACCCTCACATAAATCCCATAAGAAACTATCGAAACCCTCGGAAAATCTTGAACGACATAGATTAAAAAAATTAAGAAAATGGAATGAAAAAAACACCATAGGGGTTACATTAGAAAAGTAATGTGAATGAATGAATCTAAAAAGAAATTTCATAGAATATGAAGAAGGAGTCGATGTAATGTGAATTTGGAGTGAATAAAAACATTAATTCCACTGTGTCATAAAGGTCTTAAATAATGAGAATAATAAATAAGAAAGGATCCATGGAATTCATTCTAATGACATGGAGGAATGAGAAATAAATGTAGGGGAAGAGGTGAAATAATGGGTGGAGGAAAATGATAGAAATTACCCAACAATGAAATAAAATTGGGCTCATGTATACTAGGTACTTGACCAATGCTCATTGGATACTCAAGGGCGTCACCTTGTGACTCTATCCCCCACTCGTAGAACCATGTACTTCTTGTAATTCATATCCATAGGCGATAGATGATAACACTTATTACTCTTCTAGAACCTCAATATCAACCGGTAAACATAAAATATATTCTAGAAGCACATAAAAATTTCATCATGATAAATCAAAAATCAATCATAAAAAAAAAACAATAAATAACCCTTTAATCAGAAATAAAAATAATATAATTTCCTTGCTCAAAATGATTGAACTCTATAAACATCACCTTCAATTGAATCCACATGGTAATAGATTTTAAAATCATCACAATATAAATGTTATCTTCCCTAAAAATTTAAAATTTTCATTCATACAGAATCCAAGATCATAAATAATTTATAGAAGCATGATCAATTAACTCGAATCCAAATATAAAATATACCCAACACCATCAATTAATGTTTTTATAACTAATACCAATAATAAAATACCACTTATTTATTATATTTATCAAGCATACCATAACCTATAATCCAACAAAAAACCCAAGTCATACATTAAGAATTTGATACATGATTTGAAATCAACTATAGACCACCCTAATCCATTTAATTTTACTCTATACAAATTACATTGGAAAACTATACATCACTATGAATCATCAAACATGACGATGCATATAATTCAAAACCTTATCAAACTGGTGATGTTCAAATACTCTAATAAATTAATACTATAACCACTGAGATACATCATAATAAATTACCTAAAATAATAAAAATTATATTAGAAAAGGAATACATACCCTTATAACACATACTATGAACATAAGAGTAAACATACCCAAAGTATCATAATTTTTCAAAATGTAAGCCTAAGTAAAAAAAATAACTCTCTAGTAGTTAAAATATTCTTAGAATCTAAGAATCAATATTAATTATTAAATCATAATGTCATGATTAATAAACCAAGATCTACTCCAGTGGTTTTCCATAAAATATAATATCATGGACTACCTATTACAATACTCACTCGATCAAAATATTCAATTTATTAATGATTTAAACATTTCAAAAATAATTATTCTCATTTTAAATTTCAATTTTAAAAATAAATATCAAATCCTTTTCTAAAATAATGCATTATAATAAAAAATCATTTATTTAGCATAAATGACAAAAACACATTCAGATCTTACTTTTCAAAATATGAACATTTCTAAAAACCCCTTAGTTTTTTATTACATCATGTTTTTCATGTTTCTTATTTAAAAACACCATCAATAATATTTTTTTAAAAATGGTTTTCATTTAAAAAATAACACTTTTTAAATAATGTTTTAATTTAAATCCAAATATTTTATAATAGTTATTCCCAATATAGAAACATTAATCATATTAGTAATGAAAATATTCTAGTATATCACCATACAATGAATATAGAAAATGATTAAAAATAAAACCCAATCATGAAAAAATAATAATTCCCAACAAAAACAATAATCAGAGGAAAGGTAAGATTGTTTTAATTGGAAAATATAAAATAAAAAATAGTCCTGATTGTTATTGATATTTTAATTGAGATTAATTATTAATGGTAAATAAAAGCACTAACAAAATCATGAATTATATATTAATCCACTTTAACCTAGTCATCACTAATATATATTTATATATAATAAGACACATTATATATTATAGATTTTTCAGTTAATTAATACATACAGTTTATTCTAGTTATAAGGTAAATAATCACAGACAAGAATATATGATGACATGATAAGCTACATGTTCCTATCTTTTATTGTGTATCATGATGAATGTATCCAAAAATTGGTTTTTCATTTAGTTTATACATTGATATAAATATATTATTCAATCCCATCATTCATGAAACAATAATGAAAAACCCTCTATTGAACATATCATTCCGAGACCATATATGTGGATATTCCGAGTAACATAGGATTCCATCAAAGGAATGTGGAAATGAAATGCACACAATGTACCCCAAGAGTACCAAATGGTAGTGGGCTAGGACACACTTAGGAGAAGCTCCCAACCCCTATAAGTAGGAATAAATTAAAAGGGTTTAGTAGGACATATGTCGGAGGTGGTTTCTATTATTATATTAGATAAATAAAATAATAGTTCAATATAAAAATTAGTATGACCCTTTGGGTCGATGAATTAAAGGACATGAATAGGGTAACCTTCCATAGAAATACTAGTTAAATAAAAAACTAGGAAAGATGCTAAGAAAAGTACTAAATTGGAGAGTTTATAAACATTACCAAACTAAAAGATCACATATATTCTTAAAATGTTTGAAATAAAACAAAACCCTCTATACATAATTATTTCCATCTAAACACTAACATAAAGACCTAGAGGTGAAGTGGTGGAACGAGATGGAACCCTAGCGAGTCTCATCTCCTACGGTGACAACGACGACGGCCGCGACGGATCCTCCCCCACCTACGGGGGAGGGATCCTGCACAAGGAATGCGGTGTCCCCTTTCCATCCCTTCTCCAACCCTAAACATCTTCTGCCATTCCCGAAAGCTGTGATAGGGCCGAAGGTGCCAGAGCTCATCGATCGCTGCCCAAATCTCCATATCTCAACCTCGGAGTTCAATGAGGCCTCCGGGCTTCTGAAGTTCACCCTAATCGCAAGGTTCAAACACTGAAGTCCATCGTTCAATGCCTTTGATAGATACGTCTTCGCGGCTTGGGACCTCCAGGAGCAGGCAACGGTGGGATTGCTTGATAAGCATCATATTATGATCCGGTTTTCTTCAGTAGAGGACCTCATTTGCACTTGGTATAAGGTACCCTGGCATTGCAATGGTGATCATTTTTTCTTGTTCCGGGGGTCGTTCAATTTCTACATGAACCGCGACTCGACGTCCGCAGCAACTTGGGTTAGTTTCCCTAACCTTCCATTGACATTTCAAAACCCCTCGATTATCTGTATGCTCAGCAACCTCCTTGGTCGGTACCTTTTTTCGGATAGCAGAACGGCAGCAGTCTGTCTCCCGGTTTGCCCGAGGATATGCATAGATATGGATGCATCTAGGGTTCTTTTTTAATACATTTGGATTACAATCGAAGCAGAATACCGGTGCCGGAAGAAAGTTATCTACAAAGGATGGATGGATTTCTGTTCATCGTTTAAGCGGTTGGGGAACGCCGCTGATCTCTATCACCGGAGACCTTCAACATTGGAGAGTAGGGGCTTCGGCTTGCATTTGAGGGATAATGGTCTTAGGGATGGGAACAACACCTCTCGGTCGGCGGGCAGTGGTCAAGCACCACGGGTTTGTGATTAGGTGCGACTTGTGGAGGAGGTGCAAACGTGTAGTGAGTCTAAGGGAATATCTGCATCGGGTGTGGAAGAGGCGCAAATGGGTATTGAGGTAGAGGGCTTATTTGCAGCAGGTGTGGGGGAGGCGCGAATGGACAGTGAGGCAGGGGGCAGTTTCACTGTGGGTGTGGAGACCAGTGACGCGGTTGTGGTAGCCCAACAGATCAATCCATTGGTGGTGGATGTCTTCAGTAGGCTGAAAAGAGATTTGGTCAGTCCCACCAGCCGGGGTACTAAAGATGGCGGAGGAAGTTACCAGCCAGGAGCGATGCAGGCGGAAGACCAGAGGAATGGAAATAAAACAGTTCTGGAGCAGAAACCAGGTTAAGGGAAGTTAGACACCGCTGGTTTGGTGGCTGAGAGGGTATGGGTAGGTAGTGAGAAGATAAGAAAGGGGAGTCAGGGGCCTAAATTAAATGACGCTATTCTAGATAGAGGTCTGAATGAAGGAGAACCGAGTGCACGTACCTTGAGGAACAGATTTGAAGGGATTTCAGAGGAGTGTTCTGAGCTCGTTAGTGGAGGAGAGGAAGATGGAGCTAATGGAATGGATATCAGCCGGAGTATATAACGACACTCTGCTGATGAGGCTCTAAGCCCGAAGAGCACTAGGGGTCCCAGAAGAAGGATGGGGAGGAAGGATTACTCCTCACTTCCTCCTCTGATGAAGAACCACTCGGTGAAGATTATGGATGACAAGAGATCTCCGGTTGAACCTTTGAGTCATTTGAGACCGGGGGTACAGGATTGTCAGCCCTTGGTCTAGATCTTAAGCTCTGAAGAAGAAGCAATTGAACTGGTAATATTGCTAAATTCTACTAAGGAGGAGGCTTCCAAGATGATGGGGAGATCTCCTGAGGTTTCCCTAACGGAGGATAAATATTCATGGATCGACAAACATGACTCAATTTTGGTAGGAGGATTCAACCTTGGGAATATTAGTGTAGAGGAATACATTCAGACTTGGGATCAACTTGTGTCAGCCTTTGAGAAGCGGCTATTGGAAGACACAGAATTAATCCTATTATCCTTAACATGGAAGCTGTTTAGGGAAACAGAGACGGGTAATATTAAATTTTTTGTTAGAAACGTTGTTTAAGCTTGTGGTTTTGGTTGGCTCGTGTGAGTGTTTGGTCTGTGTTAGCCGTGGTTGCTTTGGGTTCCTTGCAGATCAGTTTGCTTATTTCCAGTATGCTTTTGGACTGCTCCGGATGAGGATCAGTGAACTAAGTCTTCATTGATGCTGGTCGCTTGGAATTGGATTCTTGAGAGGGTATGGATTCTCCATCGGTAACGTGTCCTTGCTTCTGCAAGGGACTACTTGCCGAGGGGTCCTATGTTGGTGAAGGTTTTTATGGGCACACTTGCTAGGTTGGAGCAGTCCAATTGTTTGTTTTGGTTGTATGTGGTTTCTCACTTTCCCTTTAAAAAGTGTATTAATAATAAAAAGTAATTTTCAGCAACATAAGGACCTAGAGGAGGATGTCCCATATAGAACAATATTGAGACAATAACCATGAATAATTACAATTCAGAAACTCAACATGTGCTCTCAAAACTCCATGAAACACTTCCAAATATCTAAAATCCAAGAAAAACCCAGAACCAAAAAATACATGAACACTAAATATCTAATAAACAATCTGAGATGTAAAATTAGAATCTGTTAGTTGAACAAGGATTCCCGGCAAGGTATGATCATATACAATCATATTAAAAGACCAAAAATGTTCTTGAAATCAAAAATTGAAAATCCCGTGTATATATGAACATGTATACTCAACTACATATATACATAGTAAAATAGTTTTAGTAGTTAATGACATGATATAATAAAAAACTATAAGCGATGTCGCACCAAAATCCATAGTGATATAAAATAGGTACCTCTCTATAGTGTGTGTGTGGGGAGGGGGGGTCCATACATGATCTACCTATTTCGATTCAACACACAGTATTTGAACACTATAACTGATAGATCATTTCTGAGTATCTGAATCAAATAAGGTTTGATATTACATTGCAATATTTTTTACAAGGTCATCCCAATGAACCAACACCTTGGAAATAATTGGTATGAAACATTTTGTCTAGAATGGTGTATAAAATGGATAGGAAAATATAACACCCTAATCATTTTTGAAAAAGGTAATAATGATAATAGAATCAAAGAACTATGCACCCATCCCATTTAGACTCATGAAATATGGTACATGAATGTTGTTCAAATCCCATACATCAATCAGCTCATTTTGGCCCCACATACCTTCTTTAACCATTTATGACAACTATAAAATATATACACATGTACCATTTTAGTAATATCATAACATAAAAATGAAAAAATATGATCTCTATATAATTAATGTATATTAATCATCATGCCTATCCACATGAAATGGAAGATATATTTCACTATGATACACTATTTACTATATCCTTATGAAAGGATTCCAATGAAAATAAAATCACTATATAAATATACAAATTGAAATAATTATTTATCCTGAATTAAAACATGTTTCTATGTTTTAAAATAAACACCTATTATTAACTATGCATAAAAATTAATTCCCAAAAAAATATACATATATAGAGAAAGATAAAATTAATTATTTTATTATCTTCTCTACCAAAACATAATAGTTTGTATAATAGATATGTTTTTAGTGAGTATAGGGGTTAACAATTTGTCAAATTCTATATGACATTGGAAATAATCTCATAAAACAATAAATAGTCACAAAATGGTATAAAACATGATATGAAACATATGTAGAACAACTAATTAAAAATTAATGTTATTTCAAAAAATAGGGATTTGATATTTTTAATTCTATTTTTATGAGTCAATCCTTTTTTATATGAATTGTTTAATCAAAATTTAAAATTTTGGGCCGTATTATGAACCCTTCATATGAAATGATACTTCAATGAAATGTGTTTGTGAAATAGAAGTAACAATAGCTTTTATGATTGTATAAGATACGAATATAATATTTTTATCAATGGTGGAAATAATTTATTTATGTTTGGAAATCTTTTAGGTTCATAAAATTAAAATGTATTTTCTCAATGTAAACTCATCATAATAAGAATATATAATTTATCTAGTATAATCATGACGTTCTTATAAAATTAGTTATTTATTAAATATTTAAAGCTTTGTGTTTTATTTTAGTTATAATGTGATTTCAGATTCCATGGATGCATATGATTTGTTCACATCATTTCCCCTTTTATACTAACTATTACATCACAATCAATGAAACACATAACATGGATTGGTTTGGAATGGTGAATTAAAACTACTGGAGGCCTCTATGTGATAAAGTGACCATCTTAGATAATATTTACTTTATGAGTTTAATATTAAATTCCATGACCAATTTTCTCTTCGGTTCCTATAAAATCATATCATGGTCAACACCAGGTACAAAATACTAACAATGTGGCATATTTGAATATGTCATAGTCATGAGATAGTCGGAAGACGTACTAAAAGAGCGTGAAAACCAATTAATTTCCCTAACTTCATGCCACATTAGAAATAATATAAAATATAATTCTTTGAATTTACATATACGATATAAAATATATCCTTCAATATAAATAATGATGGTTTACAATATGAAAACTGTAATAAAATAGTTTTCTTTACAAAAAAACAAACCATCAATTTAAATAATACTTTCTTTACCATTTACAAACATTATTTGAAATTAGAATAAAATATTTCAACTTTATTGACAAAAATATATTGTAAAAAATCCATTAATAATTTCAAAATAGACTTTACCATTTATTAATAACTTTGTAAAACTAATTGTAAGCATGTCATAGATGTATATTAGAAATTAAATTTTTGAGTTGAGACATCCCCACCATATGAATTTGAGAGATTTAAAATTAAACAACCAATAAATAACCCTATAAAAAAACACAAATAATCAATTATGTATAATTTCATAAGCCAATGAACCTCAATAACATACTCACTTAATGAATATAACACCAAATCGAAAATTAACCAGCTAGATGGTTTCAATAATTAATTGAACATCATTGCTACATAAATATTCTTATATAAACACCTAAATCTCAACCATATTCAATATGAAATGATGAAAACCCAAGTAAAAATCATACATCACCCATATATAATAAAAATTGAGAAATATAGTAAGAAAACAACAATTTAAGGATTATGTTAGACTAAAAGAGGTAAAGATTTAATCATAGATCTGAATCCACTATTAAATGGTGATATATCTAAATAACATTCCTAAAACGGAAAAGGTAACCAAAAAATAAGATTGGCTATTATGAGAAGAGGTGTAAATATAGGAATACCTTAGAGGGGTCATAAATATACCCCTTAATCCCACCATTATAAATAGATAATAAGGTCGGTGAAGAGGGGAAACAATAATTCTAAACAACACCACCCAATTGGAAATAGAAAAGTGAACTCAAAGGAATAGAGGAGGATAAATAAAGGCTGGGGGTAAAATATAAAAATTCCACAAATTTCAACTAAAATTATCCTTGGCATATCAAGTACTTCTCTAGGATACATAGGGTACTCAGTGTCACCACCTGGGCACTCTATCACATACATGGATCACTAGAATCCCGATGTCATCAACATCATAAAGCTGTAGAAGAAATCCCTTATCACCGACCTTGAGTGTCTATATCACATCGTGTATATTTTTTATCTCCAAAACCACTTTTTATTTAATAACAACACAAAAAATTCTATCATTAAACATGACATAAAAAACTACTCAATAATATATTAGAAGTTAAAACGGTTCATCATCTAAATGATTGAACTCAAAGTATTTCAACATTAATTGAATCCAAAATAACATAGATGTTATGTGTATCAGGCTCTATGAATTTTACTATAATGATACATGAAAAATATAACTATCTTATAGATAATCCATCAAAATCCTTTCTGTGTCTCATTCATTCCATATTTATATTCTCAGTAGAATTCCACATTCAACCTATAGCATCTAATCCCAAACATTAGATATCCACTAGTATCGTGGTTTTCAAAGAAATTCATGCTACCACTAAATGGTATTATTAAACCTTCCATGTTTTTACATATCATATCTATCTCCAATACAATAGGTCTGAAAAAACACATTTCATGTTAAATCTTTTTAATACCCTGGAATGGCCCTCCAAAAGGACTTGTGCGCTGGGGGTGCCTTGCCACAACAAACATGATTCCTTATATGTTAGTGAATATGGACTATCAGTACATTAAAGAACTATTCATCAGGTTAATATTACAAGAATATAGAAAAATATACTCTTTCCAATGTTTAATAAAAATATATCTTTACACTTCCATATAATTAACATATATAAAACCATAGAAAATAAAGAGGGATCTAGGAGGGAATCATTGTATTAAAAATATAAAATAAATAATCTATTCGATATATAAAATATAACTAATAAATAGATGAAATATATATAGATATGAAAACTATTGTCCAATAAGGTATTAATATGAGGTATATTAGAGAAAACATATACAGTATGATTATTAAAAATAAAGTGACAAATCCCCTAACCCAACTCACAACACAACCTATAGAATCCTCTTCCTCTATCACATTGGCTGTAATGAGACTTGTTTCTATCTCTTCCTGTAAATTTAAAAAAAAAATTGGAAGGGATACTTATATACATCAAATCTCATACAATGTATATGGGAATGTGGAAAGTCCAATGACCTGGTAGGAGTCCCCTACTATCATGGACACCCAAAGTAATAATAGTTTGTTGGATGGGAATGTGAATATTTTGATTATGGAAATATGGAATAAGTACCAGTGACTCACCCTAACAATACAATTAATTTTTATGAAAAAATTACCCATGTTCCATTATGTCTAGAAGAAACAAGAACCTTAAAGAATAAACAAACAATACCCAACTCAAGAACATGCTCCACCTACCAAAACTCAGTGAAACATATTCTATCACGACCCAATGAGGTATACCAATCATATCTATAATGTCATTAAATATAATTAAGTAGGAGGTATAACTATATCCAATATGACTTATCCATTAGTAATCTTTCTAAATTATTAGTTATTTCATTTCCGGTAAATAGGAAAGACAAAAATACAATTTAAATTAATGATGTTTTAATGAAATTAATAAACTTTAATTCAGAGAGCTCTCAATCATAAAAAAGAATTCCAAACAATAAATAAATTAAAATTGGTAGGACAAGAGGGAAACAAGAATCTAAAAATAATAAAAAAATAATGTAATGGTAAAAAAATTGAAAAAAAAAACAGAAAATGGCCTAGTCATATGAAGAAAGATCCCAGCTCTCACGACCTACCCCAACTCAGCTGGACTAACCTCATTAGATATTTCTACCAAACTGCCCAAATATAAATTTTTTCTCAATCTCATATATCACAATGAATCATATTGGATATTTTCCATAGAATGATTTTATGAAACTATGTTTCATTTTAATCTCTTGGATCAGACATCATCATCATTGAATGAACTAAGTATGTAATATGTACATTGTTTAACCTTTGGTGAAACTATAAGTTGTTATAGGTCAGCTCTATCAGATTAAAAAAATAATCATCTCATAAATGTATTTCACCATACCACCATGATTCTCATCATCTATTTATAGATGTTTCGACTACCTTTTGGAAGATAGTTCTTAGTGTGTTTCTAAATCCCAACTAAAAAAATATATCAAATTATGTGACATCAAAATGAAGAGTAAATATGATTTTTAAGCTAGAAATAATATCCTAACATTGTCCATGAAATAATCTCACATGGGAAACATATCCAAATGAAGAGATCAATAAAATAGTTGTTAATATTCCTTAAGTTACAAGTCTTATCTCTCTATCTCATATGGTTTATAACATCATCAATAATTATGGAACCAATTATTCTCCTATGAAATAATATAAAATTATAATCCTCTAATATTGTAATCTAATCCATTTACTTTACTAAGGATCTTCACAATATTAGATATACTCATCATGAATCTATTATTATCCATAAATCTAATATTATGAGGTTTATCCGTTTCCCCAAAAAATGATGTTGAATCAATAGGGAAATCATATAAGAAATAAGAAGGCTAAATGATTATAAAAATATCAATAATTTCCAGAAAAATAAATACCAAGGGATTCTATAAAACCTAATCACATTGATTGTGTGATTACTATATCAAGGAATTACTAACCCCAAAACTCACTCCAAGTAGTTCGGTTAGTTATTAGTTCTATACTTAACTCATCACCAACAATGCATTCCACGGTTCTTATTGAACTATGTCAACAAGGAAACTAATAACTGTCTTTGATTAATATAAACAATTCATTGCCTATTGTATGGTTTACCATACAGATCCCATTGAATCATAAACAATAATTATAAGGATTTAACATATAAGGAATCTATAAACAAGGAACTCAAACATATATAAAACAATTGAAAAATAGGTAATTTCTATTATGGTGCCAAACCGACCGAATAATTTACATAAATAAATCATCTCTATCTAATTTAAAATTTAATTTGAAAAATCCATTTATAAATACTTTATAATGGAAGCATATGTCATATTTACTCAAAAACCAAATGACATCATAAAAAATGAAAATTCTATGAAACAATCCCCTAAATACATTTGTTGAGATCAAATTCCAAAAATAATCATTTTGAAACATTCAACCATTTTTTAATCCATCATAAATGTAATAATATAATTTCTTATAAATTCCTATTAAAATAAAACTCCCAGCACCAAATAAATTTATAAAATGGGTCACCAATATTTAATTTACCCATGTGCCACCAAAAATGTATTTAGAATGTTATATAGGACATATTTACTATTATAAATATGTATGAAATTCCAATTTATAGAATTATTTCGTACCATGTCACTCAGTTTTGTCTATAATAATAATAATTACAACTTGAAAAAAGAAAATAATCCAAAAGGTCTGGAGAGTCAATGTATAAAGAATACCCACCTCACCACACTTCCATTTCATTTATCAAATCTCATAGAAACCTACATCTAGATAATTTGATCTTTTTCAACCATAAACATAAATACACCAACCATTGAATTAATTAAAACCATATATCTAATTTATGGAAATTTTTACCTAACTCATAAAGTTATATAGTATTGAAAAAACCAAAATGGAATGGATGTGGTCTAATAGTGACACAAATTGAGGCATCATCCAAGTAAATTTAGAATTTTTTTACACTAAATTAAATATTATTTTCATTAGAAATAATCAATATACTTAACTAAATCCATTGGGGACTATTACATGAAATTAATTGTGATTATGATGACAATCCCATCATCCTAGGACTCATATATACACAATACATGGAACAATAGTTTTTTTGAAGTGATTCAAGTATAGTATATTATAATTCCTCATTGAAGCCCTATGTAATTTCAATAAAATCAGAAGAGAATGGGGAAAAATACAAGAGGAAAGGAGGTGATTATATTACCTTTATTAACAAAGAGAATAACTTATGAATCATCCTCTAATTGAGGGGATGATTTAAAAGTATCAAAAGTGGAAAAAACCAAGGAAAATGACTATACAAATAGATTCCCCATTCATCCATGGATTATATAAACAAAATGGGTTCGAGCTATCAAATTATAGTTCTAAACTGGTTAATATAATGGGTTATATCCATATTGGGTACATATTTGACTCTAATAAGGTGCCTAATGGATAACGAGGTACCCAATGGAATAAAACTCTTCACAGAGTATCTAGACCATGGATTTCAATAATTATTTGCCCATTGGGTACCCAGTTGTTATAGACCATGTCCATAATGGAACATATCATCCAAATATAACTACAATTTCAACTACCAACCACCTAAACAATATTTCGAGTACAATATTCCCTTCATTCATCTTGAAAATATTCATTTAAACAAATTGAATGATTCTTTATATTACCTCAACAGATCCAAAAACAAAAATAAAAAAAATCATTTCTACCAAAATTAAGCATATTCATCTCTTCTACTAGTTAACTAACATGAAAAATAATGTCTTATTAAATGGAACATATAGAGAAATAAAACTATCATAGACTAATAGAAGTTTTATATTTTAGTAATGTATCAAATTATCAACTAAACAAAACTAATATTATTTCTATTCAAAACCTCATAGATTCCTCATTATGCTAATGTTTCATCGATGTATATAAAAGCATAAAGTATCAAAATTTCTACCCTTGTATCTATTTTTTTATATGAAATAAATCTTGTGAAAATGTATATTCATTACGGTGAACATAAATGGTGTGAGTATAGAGATATAGTTGTCACCACCAAATATCCCAACCCACACATGGAAATGAAAAGTTTAATCATTATAATGTATCCATAAATTTTAAAAATAATTATAAATAAATTTTCACATAAAATAGTTAATGTAGACAATAAATTACTCATATAGTAAATCACATATAAATATTAACCATAACAGATAGCCCCTATACAATGAGGGTATAATCCTATGTATACCAAAATTTATTATAGATTGGAATCTATGAGAAATGAAATAGAATAATTAGGTTTATTTTAATCATGTTATAACATATTCAAGGTGTAATTCCCACCAATTGGTAAAGGGTAATGGGTATAAATAGTCTAGTAAATAACATTGACCATATCTTAAAAAAATTGGAAAATTCTATACAAATTTAGGAATATATTTAATCTCATCCAATATATTGAGTTATGGTATCTAGATACTAACCCTATAATGAAATAAAGTTTCATCACTAATATAAATATTTGATTAATTATTAAAAACAATTATATATTCTCATTCCATATTCTTAAAATAACATAATAGTAGGTAAATACATGTATATAACTGCAAAACTAACACCAACATGATATCATTCAATGTCTTAGGTATAATAAACATTAAAAGTAAACAAATCAATGAATGAAGTCTAACGAAGATTCCATTATAATATACCTATAACAAGCCATGAATCCAATAATGCCGGACATATAAAATTAATAAGGACTATTAATAACAAGAAAAACAATTTCTAAATCTTGCCATAATACTCTTTGGAAGTGTGTATATTAATGTTTGATTTTCCAATTGGTTATCATGAAAATAAAAATTAAATATGGATAAAGGTAAATGAATTGATTTATTTTTATCTATTAATTTGTAAAAGAGTAAAATTTTATATTTTAAATTTTTGTGTATGATATTTGGGATGCTTTACATTTTAGTATTAAATTATAAAACATACACTTATGACGTCTATAGAACTGTATAAAATAGTTAAAAATAATTGTAAGTAGGTTCAAAATAATATAGAAATTGGATGGAGTGAATTGTAACTATTAAAAAAACATATAGTTGAAGTAATGGAGAGAACCTAAAGGTGTAATATGTGTAAATATTGATGAATTTTTAGTTGAATAACTATAGGAAAATGTTTTGAGATGAGTGGATATTTATTGGAGACATTTAAATTTTCCATAAATTGATCTGACAAAATCTATTATTTAAATGTTTTCATTATTTGAGAAAGTCTAAATCTATGTAAGCATCATATGCTACCTTTTACGGACCATCTATAGTAATTTGTATGATTGATTTTATGATTGGTATAAGAATCAACCATGTCTATATATGCATCATTATATCCCATGTATTCATGATGTTTTATATGATTAATAATCAATTTGGATTTCATTTGTATCATCCATCTATAGAAAAATTATCCAATGTAATTTACTATAAGAATGAAAAATTCCCATTCATTGTAAAAAACATCTAGGTACCATATAAGGGTTATAAAATTCCTTTATTAACATCACTGGGAATCTGGGAATGTAGTGATGCAAACGATTATAAATATGATTCCCCTTGTGATTAAATTACATTACTTTATATGTAATATAGTTATAGAAATCAGATTCACTTAATTCATTTTATTATATAATATCATATTTAAAATACTGCTATATATCATAACCATTGATACTGTAAACGTTGAATAATAATCATAGAATTATTATAAATATAGGGTTATAATAAATCCAATTGACACCGAAAAAGGATGTGATGACCTTAATCCATAGGATCATACCCTATGAAGGACATTTATTAGAGATTAAAGAGAGGTATTATCATTGGGTTTTTCCCTTGACCAATACCAAGTTGATATCCGACAACATAATCATGAAGGGAATTGTTTATGGGAGATGTTCAAGATCATTGATATCACATTCGAAAACTTGTATGCTGAACCACAACATTAATGTACCAACATCAGACACCTCACACATAAAGTATCCACTCTACACTAATGGAATGTCTATTAAGAGACTATTAATATTTTTATTTAAATTATTTTTCATAGAATAATGAATCTATTTTCATCCTATTATTTTTATTACTACAAGATTTTTTTTGATACAACAATACATAAATTGGGATTTAGGGTAATATTATAATTGTATAACAGAATTTATGTTGATTAATTGATTACTTTTAAAATAAATAATATTTTACAAATTATTATTATTATAAAATAATGGTTATCAATAATAAAATATCATATAATTTTTATGACTATAGGTGTAATATTTATAAGGTTTCAAAAAATATTATTGTAAAAAAACTCATCATTTCTAAATAAATATTAATTATTAATTCAAAACCTTATATTAACATATTTATTAAATTATTTATATAAGATAAATATTATTTTTGGAATCAAAATATAGAAATTACCTAATGGTTCATTTTTCAAAAAATTTCAAGACAGTTGAATATTTATATAAAAATTACAGATTGTATAAATATACAATGTGTACAATAACATCATAATGGCTCAAGAATGATGTAATAAATACTATATTGTATATCCAAGAAAACCTCAATGTTTTCATATTTAAATAGTATAATTTAATGATTATTTGATTAATTTTATAAATCATTTCTAAATCCTCCAAAACCAATAATATATTTTATGGTTCTGAAATCATTTTTTAGGAGTATAACTCACATCCACATCCGAAGGGTATAATTTTATAAATGTATACCAAATTAAGTATAAAATATTGGAAAAAATTAAATTTGGGAGAATGCATTTGCAGAATCAATGGGATGGTTGGTGGTTTTGGATATTTTGTTATATAGAGTCTAAAACGAATATTTGAGAAATAATAATTAAATCTCCACTCATTTCCTATATAACCCCAACCAATATCCTAGTTTACTACACAAAAAATCCTTAGAGAACATAATAACACTTACCTCCCCTCCCTAGAGTCCTCCAAATGTTCCCTAATATAAAATGAATCTCCTTCGAAGCATTTGGAATCACACTATAAATGTTAGGGATCCGCTTCATATCTTCTACATTCATGTTTTATATTTATATTATGTCATTAAATTAAAATTCTTAATGTTGGGATATGTTATTAAATTTCCCCTATACATTCAATGTTATGTCCAAATTATTAGAGACCCATTTATCACTAATAAACCCATATTATGAAACATCAAGTAACTCGGTTATTCATTCAAATGTTCAATGTGATTTTTCAGATCAATTTTATTTTGTGAATGCCAGTACCCATTTCCTATCAAAGGTGATCACCTTTACATACATGTAATTATTGAATTTGGACTGAAATGAATTTATTCAACACCCTGTGAACATCAAATAAAATTATATGTTAAACAAACACATGTTGTATGATCTTTTTGGTAGACATAAACTTGAGAATGAAGTGGAAGTGATGGGTGCACCAAGAATTATATAGTGATCCAATGCACTGGGTAATGTATTTGTCTCATGAGACTTCATTAAATGAAATATAGAGTGATCTTAATACATTTTAGGAAATTTTCCATCATTCATTTTTGGTAGTTATCCTTGAACTATGTTTATGATGCAATGTTTGAAGTTGGAGTCACATTTCTAATGTTTTATTTATGATTATCATGCTATATCATGCCATATTATTAATGTTTATGAATCTCACCACTTTTATCCCACTTATATAATATGGTTTTGTAAAATATATTAATTTCTTCATGTTATTCCATGATTATTACCTCCCTAGGATTTATATATCACCACTTTAGTATGTAGATCCATAGGATAACACAATTTGTTTTAAATGCAAGAATGTTAAGGAAGTTTTCAATAAAAATGATGTATTTCCTATTTTAATATGTTATGTAATTTAACTACATTTCAAATATTATCTACTTCTCCAAATTATGGGTTTTATTATGTGTATTATTAAGTAAAAATCATAAATTAATCTTTAATAAAGAGAAGGTTTTGGTCATTAGTATCTAAGGAAATGTTTAGTGTTTTTGGTATTAGGATCAAAAAACTATATAGAAAGACATGAGTATAAGCATATGTGTAAGTGAACATCCCTAAATTATTGTAAGTATATATTATGTAGATTATAATGAAAATAAATCTATGTCTGGATACTACAAGTGGATGTGGCTCTATCACATATGTACATAGGGGTAAAAGAAAAAAACACAATGTTGATATAGACTCGACCAAGAAATGATGCATGACAATGAGCCCTATTGTACACCTGGTTTGACACTCCTAGATGACAAGATATGGTAAATTCAAATGAAAATTATTAAAAATTATTAAAGTATCAAAACATGACCAAAATATTATATGTTATGAAATCGATCATGGATAACATAGATTGAAAACATATAAATCATAAGTTAAGGAAATACATATAATTTAAAATTTACGAATTTAATGTCATCTGATTTTTAATTTTGTGTTTAATAGATTAAAAATACCCATCCTTGATTTTCTATTTATTCTATCCAAATCCTAGAAATAAATGGAATCAATTACACAATCAATGTGAAGGGAAATGTGATGTCTTCTCCAATGAGATTCCCAATCTTATAGGAGCAGGAATCAGGAATATTATGATGGTACTCTCTAACCGAATTGAAGTTATGACTAAGAACAACAATTAGGAGAATCACCCAAATCTCTATAAGAATGAACAATCTTCACTGGGTTACATTATGCGATAATGTCCTCCAAATACCAATGAATCGTCTATTCCCTTAGTCATGGAACAATGGATCAACTCCATTGAGAATATAATCTCAATACATTAATTTTCCTAATAAGAGAAGTTCATATTTGATGTTTATCTTATAGAGGATTAATTTGACTAGTGGAGTACATTGACCAAGAATATGTTGCCTTAGGTACAGATCAAAGTGATTGAGTGAAAGGATTTCTAACAAATGTTTTATTGAAAAAAAAATCCTTGCACTCTTAAACATAAAATGAAAATGTATTTCCTTTCCCTCAAGTAAAGAGATAATGAATATATTAAGGAATATAAGGAAAACATCATAATACATGCATTATAATGCACCATATTTGTTGTAACCCCGAAATAAATGGTTGAACTCTCCTTTGGTGGACTAAAAACTACTCCATGAAAACCCATGGGGATGTGAGAATTTGATAGCTATGAGGAAATTCTTTGATGAGCCCTCACAGTCGAAATGGTGATCATAGAATATAAATGGTTTCACAAGCACAATAGGTAGTAAGTGATTTTTAAATATGATACCTCGATATAGAAATGTTAAAGTTCATAGAAATTTCCACATCCCAAATGTAAAAAGTGTAAGAAACCCCCATAAATTGCCTAAGGGTGTGAAGAAATGATTTAGGTTCATGATGGAAGGGCACCTAGCTAGAAATTTCTGATAGGAGAAACCAACTAATGTGTTAGAGGAAATTTATGATCTAGTCAAACCTTAACACATTGTTCATTGATTCCACTATAAGTACTGAGTTCAATTTTCCATCCAATTCACTAATCTAAGAGTTTTTAGAGTCAACAAATATCCTCCATGGTAGCAAGGGAATGCATTTTCTATCAAAGACACTAAGGTGTATCTAGACAACAATGCGAAGAACAATATTCTAGTTATTCATTCAATAATATTGAACATGAAGTTTTATTATAATTCAACTTATTCCTTTATATCATGAATTCTTAGTCAAACTATTCAAACACAACCACAAATAATGGAAGTAGATATTATGGTGTAAATACCCAATGGGGAAATTATTTCAACCCAACTATATATTCCCACCTTCGAAATTTGTGGGTTTAAATTCCCTGAATTGATTTCAAAACTACCATTTGTGGAATTTGAAGCTATTCTAGGTATGTATTAAGTTACCCTATATAGATCCCATATAAATTTCCACAGGGAGGAAATATCTATCTATATTGTCAATCTCACGCCGATTAGTTACAAATGCAAGGAGATTGGTGAATCTTCTTAAAATCTGACATATCAGGAATTGATATTATTTCCGTATCAGAAATCTTATCTATATCAAAAAATTGAGTCTAAGTAAAGGATCATCGATAAAGTTATTCCCATTATGAGGGAATACACAAAAGTATTTCCAAAATAATTTCCACATCTTCCTCTTTATCGAGAGGTTAAATTTTCAATTTATATTATTCCTGGGGTGTTAACATTACCCAAGACTCCATGTAAAATGGATATTGTGAAATGTGAGGAGATGAAGATACAATGATAAGAGAATATGGATAAAGGGATCATATGCCATTTTTCTTAACAATGGGCTTCACTAGTCCCCTTCATTATGCAGAAGGATGGGTTAATGCACCTTTTCACTAATTAATAAGATATTAAAAATACTATGATATAGAAAATGTTTCATTTGACAAAGATTAATAAACTTCATTATCAACTACATGGAAAATAATACTTTCATATGGATTATATGTGATTGGAATATTAAAAAGTTATGTTAAATAATGGTGATATCCTCATAAATTGTTTTCCTCTAAGGTACGAGAAATAATTAGGTATGATCATAGTGAGTTCCTAGTACATCCATTTAGACTCACTAATGCTACACAAATATTCAGGGACATGATGAATAGTGTCTTTAGATACTACCTTGAAAAATTTTGGTTGTATTTATCGATGATATTCTAATATACAATAAAATCATAGAGGTTTATTAGGAGAATCTATGAACTATGCTAAATATATGACGAATGGAGAATCATTAGGAAAAAGAAAAAAATGTGAGTTTATTTTGAAGGAAGCTTAAATCATGGGAAATATGATAACATGAAATGGGATATCTGTGGACCTCATAAAGATAAATGATACTAATGGACAACCTAGGACAATATATGTGATATATATTAATAGTTTCCTCTGATTATTTGGATATTATCATCTATTTGTGAGAAATTTTTCATGATCGTCAAACCTGTTATCCCAAATAATTCGGATGGTAGTCATGTTTATTCTGCAATGATGAATGTGAAGATATATTCGAGGTGTTTTAAAAGAGTCCCATCACTACACCTACAGTCACACTACCCACTTGTGGATAATTTTCATTGTTATTCATTTATTATTTAAAGTAGTTATTGAATTTTTCTTTAATGAATAATGAAAATTTTATAGCCTATGCCTCAAGGAAATTTAACGTTCCATGAAAAAAAACCCCCCAACGCTTGATATAGAATTTTTTTTCTTCTTTATGAAAACATGCCAGAATTATTTTTTTGGGAAGAAGGTGAAATAAATACAGATCAAAAAATCATTATGTATATATTCACATAGAAATATATGAATATATTCTAATAAAGTTTATTTGATTTGATCATGGACTATTTAATCTAAATACACTATTATCATGGTAAATTGAATAAATTAGAAGAAAAATTATATAGAAATTATGGAATAATTTTAACATCAATGATAATTTATAAGGACACAATATTTATAAAAATAAAGTTGAAGAATGTTGGAATCATAAAGGAAGAAACATCAGCAATCATCTAAGAAATAATTTCTCTAGAACCTCTTTAAGAAATTATAAATTATTCACAAATATATGGTGTGGGAATTTAGAAGAAAGTTGAAGCTATAAGAAAAGGGATATCATTTATGTTAAATGTCAATGAAGAAGGTGTTGTGAGATTTGAGACAAGAATATGTATACTATCTAATAAGGAGTTAATGAAGTAGCTGTTGGACGATGAGCATATTTTAAATTTCTCCATCCATCCAGGATGCCGAAATATGTACTGAGATCCCTTATATAAATATTGGTGCCACAATATGGATATTTAGATCACGAAATATACATAATGATGTCTTGAAAGTCATCAAGTGTAGTATGAATGAAAAAATTGAAATGATGCAATAATTACCCACACAGTCATAGAAATTGGAAATAATATTGATTGAATTTTTTGAAATGCCTTTCAAAGTAATTAAGTGTAAATACTAATATTTGGGATGGGTTGGATAATCATACAAATACTGCACTGCTCAATTGTAACTCTAGGGGATTTATCACTCGATTAACTTGCTAGGATATGCGTTATAGAAGATGTGTGGCTACATGAAACACCACTATCGTTTATATTTAATTGAGAAAAAATATTTACCTTTTTGGTATAGAAGAGACTATAATATAATTTTAATACAGAGTGAAACTTCACCACATATTATCACCCTCAAACTATTTTCCAATATGAATAGACTATCTATACACTTGAGGTTATAATGATAGATTTATTAATTTACTTCAAAGGAGGACATGATCAACATGTACATATGTTCATGATCTAATATAATAACAATTTCCACTGAATCATCCATTTTCCCTCTATGAAGCACTTTATGGGATGATTTGTAAAACATGTTCATGCTAGGATGAAGTTAGGGCACACCAAATGCTCAGTCCAGAAAATGTCGAAGAAATTGAGGAAATGACCAAGAACAATCAGAATCACATCAAGGATTCATAGAGGATATATAAGAGATATGATTAATATTTTTTAAGAGACTTATATTTTGATATTTTTAGATATTTTATTCCTCTTTAATTATCTCGGTAATAATTTCATGTGATTTGTGATGAAAAGAAATATTATTCCAAGATACATTGGTCCCTTTGAGATACTTGATCACATTAGAGCTATGGACTATCGACTATCAATCTACTGAACATATCTCATGTTCAGGATGCATTAAATTTATCTCTTTTTAGAGTATATATATTAGAACACTCAAATATACTCAATCCATAGTTAGTACCATTAGAGAATGATCATTCATATAAGGAGAAAATGGTGAAGATCACTAATTGTAGATACATTGTTCTATGAATAAGTTATTGAAGCTGGTCAAAGTGATATGGTAAAACCACATATTTGAAGATTTAACATAGGAACCAGTGGATGTGTTGAGAAATATTCACCATCATGTGTTTTAATGAGTGAAATAAAAATTTCAAGGGTGAAATTTCTTGAGTGGGGAATATTGTAACAACCCGAAGTATTATAAATAAAATTCCACTTGTGATTTAATAAAATGTATTATTACATAAAATCATCAAATAAACCACAAGCACTTATTTTGTTATAATATATCTTATAAAATTTAAAATATTGTTATACATTATAACCATTTATGATATAGGTACTGATTAATGATCTTATGATTATTATTAATATATGGTTTTATCAAATCCAATTGACATAGACAACAGAAGTGAGGTTATCAACATGTAAGACCTTACCCAATGTAGGCCATTTATTAGAGCTTCCAAGGGAGATAACATTACTGTGATTTTTTCTTAACAAATTAAAAGATGATTTCCAAAAATATAAGCATGAGTCAAACCATTTATAGGAGAAGTTCGTGCTCATCGAGATCACAGTCCAAACTATGTACACCGAATAACCCAATGAAAGTCCTTCCATCACACAACTCACTATTTGGATGTTTGATGGCATATTATAGGTATATGTATCAAGACGATATACATATGAGTATGTACAAATCTTTCTATATAATAATGAATATATTTTCATCCTATTATTTTTACATTAGAAATCATTTTTATATTGATAAAATAAAAAACAAAATCTATTTTTTGATAATATTCAAATTCAATTAATGAATTTATTTTTACCAATTTATTTTTTTTAAATAAATATTATATAATATTAATATTATTAATAAATAATTTTTAACAAATATAAGTGATCATATAATTTCTATGACCTGAAATATATATTTTTATAATGGTTTAATAACTATTATTATAAAAACCAAACATTATTCAATAAATTCCGATTATTTTAAAAGTAAAAAATTAAAATATATAGAAAATTTAATAGATAAAATGGATATTATATTTTTAAAAAGAATGTGGAAATTATAAACAATTTAATTTTTCAAAATTTTCAATGATTGTCTAATTTTCAGGTAACATTTTAATACTGTAAAAATTTACGTTGTGTATTATGATATCATTATGACCCAAAAGTGATGTAATATATAATATATAGTTTATAAACGACCAAATATAAAAATTACCTTTAAAATAATTTTATTTTTTATTTACTTGAGTAGTTTTATAAATATTGTATAAATCCTTCAAAATAATTAATTTATTTAATGTTTTTAAAATCATTTGATTAAGAGTATGACTGACTTCCACATCAGAAAGGGTATTATTTTATTATGTTCAGACCATTGACATGTAAAACAATTAAAACCACTCTAATTTTTTTGAAACCATGGGAAAAATTATTGGAATGTTTTTTTGAGGTCATTTTATTATATAGAGTGAAAATCATTGTTTGAGAAATAATAAATAAATCCTCACTCATTTCCTAAATAAAAACACCCATGTTCCCATTTCTATTCAAAAAAAAATTCATATCATGTTCTTAGACTTCCCTATCATCTTTATAGTCCCCCCCACGGTTCCCCTATTCCTTCAATAAGTTTCTCCCAATCATTTGGAATCATACTACCAAGGTACGAGATCCCCTCCTTCTCCACTTTATTCAAGTTTCTTCATTATCTTATAATTTATATTTCCAATTACTAATATGGGGATATGGTTTTAAATGTCCCAATTCTTGTATATTTGAATTCTAAATGATTATAGACCACTTTTTCTCACATAAATATTTTTGTGAAATATTATGTAATGCCTTTATGCAGCAGAAATTTCACTATGATTTTCTATGTCGAACAATTGTGTACAGAATACCCTTTTGAATTTCGTTTCAAGGTTGTTCACCTTTTGTGCACATATAAATCATGATTTGGGACATACATGTATGTATTCTACACTCCATGAGCATTGAATAATGTTTTAAGATAAATGAATCAATGTTGTCTGATCTATGTGACACAGTTATGCAAGAGAATGAAATGAATGTGATGGGTGCGCCTAAAATTATATAGCAATCTAAAGAATTTTGTAGTGTTTTAGACCCATGAGACATCATGAAATATATTAGGGAGTAAAACTATTGCATAATAGGACTTTATCAATCCCGATGTCTTGGAATTTATCCCTGGCCTATGTTTTTGATGAAACATTTTATGTTTTTTCCATTGTTACCATGTTTCCATTATAATGATCATGAAATGTCATGACTTATTATTCATATTTATGATTCTCACCCATTTACCATCATTTATATGTCTATTTTATATAATGTATTACATTATTCATGTTATTCCATGTTTATTCCCTTACTGGTATTCATAAGTCACCCATTTCTTTTGTATATCCCTAGAATATCCCCTACTGTTTTAAGTACGACCATGTTAAATAATTTCTCAATAAAGATGAAGTATTTCAAATTTTATGATGTTATTTAATGCACCTAACTCTCAAAGACCCTTTACTAATCGATCTTCTCTGTTGTCTAATGTATCTTCATATATAATAGATCATGAACTAATGAGTAATAAATATTAATATTGTCATACTGAAACATTATCTATATAGGTATAATAATATATAAGGACGATTTTATTTCTCTGTTATCATGATTCAACTACACCATAATGATGACTTTTGTCTACATAAATATGAAATTGTGTATCTTAAGAATGATTTCTATCCATGAAACCATCATGATATATATAATCTCTAGATTTACATTTATAATATGAAAATCAATTATAATCATTCATAAGAAAATATAAATTATTTTGAAAAACACATATACAACAACTCTAATTAGATCTATATATTGATTTATTATTGCCTATCTTTAAACTTGGAAATAGAATATCAATAAAAACAGGATAAATTGAGGGACATTTTAATGATTGAAATTGAGTTACTATGATTTTTTAATTCAGATGAAAAACAACATTGATAATGCTAGATCAATGTATTCAAGTGGTAAACAACTGAAATAAATTTTTTCCCATGTTCTAAGATGATTTTGGGAAAGATTAAATAAGATTAATGAGTATAAGATGTTTTGAATTTATTTGAGAATATTATGTGGGAATATTTTAAATTCACTATTTTTTGATAAAAATAGAAGTTCAAATTTTTTTATAAAATAAATATATTTTATTGGATTAAATGTAAGTAAATAATTTTTAGTTCATGATGAAAAATAAATAAAAAATTTAGTTTTTTACTCTATTTATATTCCTTATTTATGTTTTAAAAGTAATTTTTGAAGAAACAATAAATCCAAAAATGATATATCTTCACATTACAGTATTATGACTTTGTATTTTATAAAACATGGAAGAATATTTTTTTATGGAAATTTTTTGGATGCATTTTTAGGAAGAGGAATACCTACACCTGCGAGATTATGAAATAAATATTCCATCAGAAAAATAATAATGAGATGGAAAATAGAATGGGTATAAAATTTATTTTAAATTCATATATCAATTTTAAAAGGATATTGTGGAGGTTATTTTTGAGTTTATGCATATAATATTTTATTTAAAAAACATAATTGTTTTTACATTTTGTGAAAAATGAGAAAACCCGAAAATAAATAAGTACACACTATTCTAAAAATAAATGATGTTATCAGCAAACAAAATAGTGAACCCGGTTATGTGGCTGCATATGAGGTATGGTCAGTTCGCTATGTGTTGTAAATATTTCAAATGTGACATAATGAGTATTCCAGGAAAACCCACCCATCTTAAGGAATTGGGAAAGTAAAACAAGAATTAGATATTTTTCATAGAAAATAAAAAGGAGAAAATAATAGTGAATTAATATAATAAGAGTTAATGTGTGTTGTAGAAGCTTATTATTTTGACTTGTTTTTTATAGATATATATAATAAAAGAAGAAAAATAAGAAGATGGATAAGTAGTGAGAAATATAAATCCCATGGTTATGTTTGTTAGTTTCTACGATATTTTTTAGACGTTTATATTCAGTGTATAATATCTAAAAAAGAGTCTATATGATGAATTATTTATTAGGAATTAGAAAACGATATAAATTAGATTCAATATAAACCAAGAAGATGTTCATAGAGGAATAGAGGGAGTCATTAAATATTTGATGTTAAATAAATTCAGGTAGTCAATGTTTCTCAGGTTGAGAAAGAATTTAATCTCTTCTGGATGTAGTGAAATCACTATTTCATTTAAAAGGACTAATCTAATAGGAGTATGTGTTGGTATGAATAAATAGTGTGATTATTGTTAATAATTTTTCAGATGAAGTTGAAATATGCATTCACTTATGTAATATTGGTAAGTTATTTAACTAATTTAATAAGGTTAAATCAGTTACAAGATAATATCTAGAAACTCTTTTTAATTTATATAAATATTATATTGTAGAATATTTTCTCCAATAGGTTTCGAACATGGAAAAGAGTAAGTTTCCCACATGTAGGATGATTCTTATTTAAATACCTTGTTCCTCTCTCTTGTTTATATTTTGTTTTTATATGGTTTTGGCTTATATGGGAAAGGATAATATTATCTATGTGTTACCAATCCTACAATAGATGGTTTAAAGACCAATGGCGTGGAACAGACTAAAACGAAGAAGATAGATTTTGGGAAAAAATGGATACACCGAATTGGCCCCTCTTAGGTTTTTATTCATGATCTCTTATAATTAGTTTCATAGCTAAGTGTACCTCGCATTGGATCTATGATATTTATAATAACGAATATCATTTTAACCGAAAAAAATTTATTTGATAATTAATTATTTATACCCTTTTTGTTTTTAATTATCATATATGAAGTGAAAATTTGGAGAGTGTTTAAAAATCCAATCACTATTGAAAAAAGGATTTTTCATACATTAAATAATAAAATATAAAGAATAAGGAGAAAATGAATCAATAAATGAGCTCTATAATAAATGTGGTTAAATAATTTTTAAGAAAACGTTAGTTTGGTGAGTCTTTTATTAAAATTGTTGATTTATATTCCTGTAGTTAATCAATCTCAAGATGTTAAAGTTGATTCATTGAATATACTAATGAAATAAATATTGAGGTGAAGGATTATTTTATAAATGTACTTATAAAGGTTGTAACTCCTATTTTTAAATTAATTAGGTTGATATTATATGAAAACTCAATGCTATATTTATAATCTAGTGCTAGGGTAGAATCTCTATACTAGAAAAAATGTAACAAACATACAATTCATTTGGAGTTATGGATGAATATAGAAAACATTTTAGGGAAATAATTTCATTAAGTAATAGGTAATTAAAAATATTATTTTTTAGAATGATGTTATTGAAGGTATTTTCAAGGTGGTGTTTCATTCATTGAATAAATTACATTAATTAACAAATGTATATCAACACTACCAAGATAAAATCCAAAAAAGATTAAAATAATTATACTTTTATTTATTGAAGTAAATTAAAATTCCATAATTAATATTTGAAAAGTTGAATAAATTATATGAATATATGATGATATTATCCATATAAGAAGAGATCACTATCAACCTAAAGTGGTTAGAGCAGAAAATCACACTCTCAAATATAAAAGAATCCAAATTTGAAACTTCTCATCATGCGTAGAAAAAAATATTCCTCCGTTGGAAAATATGAAATAATATTTTCATATAACATGACTCTCTTGTGGTATTATTAGTTTTTGATGGTCTGGATAATCCTCCACCTCAAACTCATGGTGAATGATATCCCTTTATTCATGTAAATTTATTTTTGCTAAATTACATAGGAATATCAATGGAGTATAAAATTTAAATTATCTCTAAATGTGGAGGATTAAAAACTCCATGAAATCCAACAATGTATCAAGGGTGAATTTCATTATATCAATTAATATATTCTCTAATAACATTGTCAAAAAAAATCATGAATGTGACCTACAATTGAATCTATAAAAATATAGAAATAATGTACTTTTATAATAAAATAAATTTATTAATTAAAATATAATGTTGTAATTTTAAATTTTTTTATATGGATTGATTTTTGTAATTATATATGAAAATATGTAGATTATATAAGACATTATTAATGGTATTAAATATGAAACATGAATAAAACCTACAAGAATGAATCATACTTTAGGGAATTAAAGAAATATATCCTTAAAAAGTAGTTTCAAACACATGGAGAATATATGTGAATGGTGAAATAAATATAATGACTCTTTCGAGGAGTTTCTTAACTACTTTTCTAAAAAAATATATTATTCTGGTAAAAACGTGAGGCCATAATTGAGAATGAATTGTTTAAAGGTGGTTGAAAGGTATAATTTTTTAAATTAACTATTGAATAAGTCAGTTGTAACTCCCAATGAATCTTTGATGAATGTTGATTAGGGTTTCTAATCTACTTGATAAAAAGGTTTCACTATCGTAATAGTGGAAACATCATAAACCATTGAAATATTTCTAGGAAAACTCTGAATGTTAATGAGATAATTCTAGAATCATGAAAAATTCAATATATGAATTTGATAACAGTATTAGAATGTTGTATGATGCTACTAAAGAAGTACATGATAAGATTATGAAAAGGGTCACTCCGAATTTAAAAAATAAGAGCATGGAAGATGAAATAAGAAATTCCACATTACTGTGAAATAAAAGGCAGGGATTCTAGATTAAGATGAATGAATGACTAACAATTTAAACACATATGAATCCTACAACAAAGAATGGTGTTTTAATGAAGGATTCCTCACACTAAAATAAGGCTAATATTAAAAACATGTTTTCTTGAATATTTGGAATGCACTATTGGAAAAGGAAAAAATAATAAAGAAATATAAAAAATAACAAAAATTTCTATATAGAATATGGTGAATCCATAATAGAAGAAATATTAATCGAATGATAATTCAATGATATGAAGTAATGTTCTGATTTAGAAACCCAAAGATGAAGAAAGCATGAAAAGGTGTATAGATTTTAGATAATTAAATAAGGTATTATATGGGATTAGAATGATATCACATCTCCATTGCTCAAATTTATTTGATAATGGAGGTACACTATATATCCTTCTCAATCTAGTTATTCCTAAATACTAGGAATTGAAGGATAAGACTCATGGAGATCATCTTTCGATGGGGATCTTTCAATAGTGTTATGCAGTCAACGATTTATTTATTCTCATAGAATTTTTAATTTTGAGAAGTCCCTTCAATATTTGACAGATGTGGAATGGTTTTCATTCTCCAATAACAATATAAGATAATATATATTTTTATAATTAGGGAAGAGTGACTATATAACCAAATTGGGGAATTAATACCATTCATGTAAAATTCTTCAATGTGCGTGTTCAAGTGAGTGCAAGTTTATAAACTTTCTCGAAAATACTATTGGGATTTTCCAAAATAAGGTATTTTTATGAGGCATAACATTGTGTGTTAGTTATGGAAAGTATATTTTTTAAAAGTATTAACACTTTTTTAATATAAATTATTTTCCCATATATAGTAGGAGCTGATATTTTGATGGACTATTAATAAAAGAATATGTGATTCCATCGTTCTATCATGAATTAATTGAAACTATTGATGTGAATGAATAATAGGAAGAATAAGATCTTGTATTGAAAAATGCTGTTAAATCGATTCCTATAATGTCAATAATGTGTATAGTAGTTTTCTACTCCTTCGTATTTATAGTTAACTAAGGGGAGAAAATGTTCATTTTCTTTTGAGGAATATTTATTATTCAAAAACAAATCCTAATGGGGAGATTAATAATAACATAGGATTTGTGTATATTATGTTGTATTTTTTGATAATTGGTTGTAAAATTAATAGAAGGTCAATATGTGGAAAATAAAAATAAATTACGTTCTTAATTTCCATTAAAAATTAATAGACACCTTTATTATATTGGAAAATGAAGTGGAAGATACATGTTATGATTATTGAGATGGTCCAGATGTGGTATAAAGAACATAATAAAATTATTTACAGGAAATGGATGAGGGTTTGGAAAAATCTATCTAGTGGGGATGTTGAAGTATAATTATTCAAGGAATAAATAAATTTGAAGAATTTAAGAATCCATCTAGTGGGGATGTTGAAGTATAATTATTCAAGGAATAAATAAATTTGAATATTTTAATAATCCAACCATGGTGTGGAACATGTGAAGGCCAACAGATATTGAGTTTAATAAATAATGGATGAAGTTTCGAATACAGCAGAGATGGTCTAAATTCATTTGATGTGTCCTAGAGTTTTTTGATAAAGTTTATAATTTATTTGTCTTATAGATTCTATAATGTCCATATCTATTTAAAAATCATATTCCATTTAGTCTAGATCATCTCTAGTACTTCATATAGATGATTTTTTGAGTTAAATAATCATAAACCATCTCTATGGAAGTTTAATTATCTATTCTGTATGCCTTAAGCATATTACTTGTAAATATAATCATAAATTTTTTTTGTATCATCCATATTCCTATGAATCGTCCAATTTTTAAATTTATAGTAATGGAAAATTATTTTTCTATGTAAAAATCATCTAATTACTACATAAGGGTCATAAATTTAATATGTAAACATTCTTTGGAATTTTCATTAGAATGTTCTGTATAGTAATAAAATCATGTAAATATGACTTGTTTTATACATAATCCTGATTTTTTCAATGTAAATAATAATTATATCCATATAATAATGAAATATAGCTTCAAAAACATGGACACTATCTGTAAAAAACAAAGACTAAGATAGTTTTTAGTTTTGAAATCTAATGAAGTAAATCAATTTTGATGAGGATAATATGATCTCATGTTTTCTAATAATCCCCTACACATTCAATTTTGTGTGATATAATAATTTAATTTTTAGAACTATTCTTCAAGATTTGAAGATTAAGATCAACTAAAAAAGTGGACATTGAATTAATTTAAGATAAATGAAATTTAGTTCCAGAATTGTTTGGTTATATTAATTTATTCTGATGATGTTAAATTAGTGATTTAATATTTTAAAAATCATGGTGTTATTTTTATCATGATCCAAAATAAATATTTCAAATATTAAATGATATTAATCAGAAAAAAATCACTCCTCATTTTTTTTGTAATTTGAGATTATAAATTTTGAATTTCATCATTTGTGATTAAAATGAATGATGAAATTATTTGATGAAATAGAAAGAAAATTGTACATTAAATATTATAAAATAATACATAAATTAATATCTAGAAAACTTAAATAAAGGATTAGTTTCTTCCAATTTTTATTGATATAATAATAAATCCCAAAATTACATTATTGAAGAATATATCATCCTATAAATGAGAGAGCTCCAAATATGAAGTTTTTCTTAGGTATTTTATATAGATTGGAAGAAAATTAATTTTTTTAGTGTAATAATTTGGAAAGAGAATAATAACTAATATTTCTTGATATCTAATTAAATATTTAGTCACCTAAATAATATTTTTATGAAACCCAAAAAGTATAAATTTCCCATTTTACTTTTGTTTGAGACTTTTTATCCAAAAATTTATGAGATCATAGGTGTGGTTGTGCATGTGATATTATATTTCACATATTTCTTATTTTTTTTATTTTAGGAATATTTAAATATAATATAATAATGTAGATATATAAAAAAAATAAATAGGTTCTTGAAAAACATATAAGTGAACCCAACTATGCGATAATGCATAAGGTGAAGATAGTTTCTTGAGTGATGTAAAACTATTCAAGGAGAATTATTTTGTGTATTGAGGGAAAATATACCTCTTTGGCATGAATAATAATTAAAATAATAATTTGTTACCTCGTTATCTAAAGAAAAAAATATGCTGAAACAAAACCCAAAGATAAAGACCTTCTTATTTATCAATGAAGAATGTGAGCTGAACTTTTCTATTACTTATATATAAAATCATGAATAAAAAAAGGAGAATAAATGGGAAATATACATGGAATAGGTTATTATGTTAAAATCTATGCAATATTTTGAGAATCTTAAATTTAGTTTATAATCTCAATGTAAATATTTTATGGGTTATATTCCATAATTGAAAATTAAAAACATTCATGTTTATATTTCAAGAATCAATAAGAATATATTTATAGAGGAATAGAGGATTGGTAACATGATAATTTTTTTAATATATTTATGATTTATTATTCACTGTAGTTGAGGAGGCATATTATCTCTTATAGATGTAATGACATCCCAATGTTGTTATAATTATTTATATATTAAGATGTGGAAGTGCTGAGAAGATTAGTTATTGTAGTTCTAGTTTGAAAACTACAGGATGAAATATAAATAACCCATTACTTATGTAATATATATAAGGCATTTCGGAAGTTAAATATGGTGAATATTAATCTTGGATAATCCATGGACACCTGATGTAATTGATATAATTATTATACTAGATAATCCATCTTTCAGAAAGAGTTGAGCACAACAATGTGCTGATTTCCAACATCGGGTCTGAAGCTTTTAGAAAATATAACATGTTGATCTCATGTGTATTTAATTCTTTTCATGTTGTTGTGTATTGGATGTTGAATTATAAAGATATGCATGACTGTCCTAATAGAACACATTGGGTCGTAAGACCAACATGGTGAAAATAATAGTGAAGACACTATTAATTTTTGGTAAATACTAGTCATACTCGACACACCCCCTCTCCCAGGTCTGCCTATATGATCAATTAAGAGTTAAATATATAATAAAAATTATCATGGATTAAAAATGATAAACATATTTCCAATCACATATTAACATGTATTAATATTTTTTATTATCATAACACTTAAATAGATCATATCATTAGATTATACTCCCAATGGAATTAAAGAATGACAATTTTATCTATTATTAATGAAATATAATTCCATAGGGAACAAGAATTAAAACATCACTTCAAAATGGTAACACTAAAACTTAAATCATGACATCACTCCCTATCAAATATTAAACCCAACCATTACCTCATCACCAAAGAACCTCTAAACATAAATTATGTGTTGTATATTGGCATTCAATCTTTTCATGTTAGGGTGTAAGGAAATGTTTTACATTTTTTGGGGGATAATGAATCAGAGGAATAATACTTTACTAAATAAAATGTCATGATAAACAATTTATCAATTTACATATATCTATTATATATAATATGGTTTTTTATTTTAAGAAGCAATTGTTTTCTTACACACTTATCAATCTAATGACACTATTAGTCACAAAAAATTTATATTAAAAAATTAATTTATCCTCAACAAATTTATAAAATAACAATTAAAAATGTTTATAATGTGAAGGCATGAGTTTAAAAAAATTTATACAAAACCCATTATCCAATTTTAACGACTAATACTTATAGAGTTAATTTTTTATTAAAAAATAATTTAGGACTACCATTCATAGAATTGAATAGATATAGTGTTGATTCAACCATGTTTTTGGTTTTTAAAACCAAACAATACTTGAGACTTTATTGAACAAATGGTAAAAATTTTAATGATAAAAATTAATATTAATGTCGAAAAAACTAAATTTTTGTTCTATATACAACATTATTCAAGAATGCTATCAATTTATTTTAAATCCATGTTTGAAAAATAATAGTCTTATTTTATAAAAAACTATATTTTCAACACCATTTATAGTCAATAAATCAAATGAATACCCTATTTATATCACATAAATGGAATGATAATTCTATTTATATTTTTAATCAAAAAAATATCAATGGATGTTTATTAATAAACTAAAAACTAATTTGGAATGTTTTCTATTTTATGGAATGTATTATGTGTTGTAATTTAGTATAATAAGTAACACTTTTTACATTGTAAGAGTGAAACGAAAAATATAATAATTTATAAGAGACTAAACAAGAATTTTAACAAATACCATTGACATATAAACCTATTAATGGGAATATCAAGTGGGAGATAAACCCAAGAAATCATGAATTTCATTAAAATATAATTGAAAACCCATTTACATCAATGGTTAATAAAAATGATTTAAAAACTCTTATATTATATATAATGGAACAAAATTTAAAATTTTATCCACATTCCAAAAATTTGATTCAAAAACATGCTTGGAATTACTTTAATTAAAAGGAAATAGTTGGTTAAGACCACCTATTCAAATAAATTAAGAGAAATCTCCACAAAACATGGAGATACCATGTGTCATATATTATAATAAAAGAAAATCCACAACTTAATAAAATAAAATTATTAATTTCCTATAATTTTAAAATATAAGAATTTATTTTAGAAACCACAAAAAACATTTTAATTACCGTCGACACCAAAATTAATTATAGAAATGTTTATCGATGAATACCATTCTAGGAATGTCACATGAGGGTAAATAAATGAAAATGTTTTTTTTATTTTTTTGTTTTTCATCCACATTCACCCTCTTTTACATATTGTTAATAATAATAATAATAACTATTATTATTAACATTTCGATTAAAATAGAACATGAAAACCAGATACCTACGTTCCCACCCCTTTTATTTAAAATGATAACATAATTAGTAATGAAGAATGGTGATTTTCATGACCAATAGCTACCAACCATGAAATATAAAGTGAATATCCCAATATTATATCATAATAACTAAAAATAATTGGTAGTTTAAAAATAAAATAATATATCCTCACTTAATAAGAGGAATACCGATTAAACAAAAAACTTTCCTTTAATAACATCAAAATAAAATAAAATCCCAGAGTTAATATCAATATCAACCACTAGACCATGAATTTCTAACTGAACATTATGTACCATTTTATGGATTCAATAGAGGAAAATGACTATAGAAAAAATGAATATGAAAATAAGTAGTTAAAAATGTTATAACTTAAATAAGGAAAATGATAACCCATGACAAATAGTCATTTACCATAGGTTCAGTTAGATATAAATGAGTGAAAATAATTTCTAATGAAAATAGTAATAATGTCCATATATCATTCACTTTTTATGAAAATATTGGGAACTTATTTGATAAAGGTTACCCCAACTACTGTGAAAACAAGGGAATAATACTCTATCATATTATTAAACTTTGTAAAATGGTTCCCTTGATCCTTAGTGTCCACCACTATAAGAGCCACCACAATACTCTTTATCTAAATTTTTTTTTATAATTTTACAATGTAGTTATATCTTCAACTTCACCTAATAAAAATTCCTTTTAAATAGTAACATCATTTGAGTCATGCATGGTAATTAGGAATGAATATTAAATATAATTTTTCACCAAAGTTTCCATTAATATTCCTTGATTAGAATTCTCAATTTTTGAAATAACAAATTCATTATTTATGGCATCCCTTCCATTGTTCCATATACAATGTAACTATATCGAGTCACTATATCACCTCATCTCTACCTACCTGTATTCAATAGGCTTCCAACTAGCAGGTGAGGTATACATTTTTATTATTTGGAGACTAAAATCCCATACCTAATTGTATGATAAAATTATTTAGCTAAGTATTATCCCTAAAAGTCATCATCTATGTACTTGGAAGGAGTAAAAATAACATCATAAATCAAATGAGTGAGTGAGAATACAATCATAAAAACTCATGGTCAATAGAAAAAAACAAAACACTTATTAGGCTGATCACATAAATGAGATAAATAAAAGATTAAATATAAGTGGCTCTTCTCCATCACTAAGATATACCTCACCTTGATATATTTTCTATCCAATCTATCTTACTTAATCAATCATGAAACTCAACTAAACTAGAACCTATGATCTGAGAAGACTTACCAAGTACCCATTTACTATGGCATCTTAAGAAGGGTTTGAGTGTAACTTAGTAGGGAACCAATAATGTGATCCCATACATTAATAGTAAAGAAGTGTATGAGAAAAGGACAGGATCATATGAATAAATACACCATAGAAGTATATATAAATAAAATTATCAATCCTTGGGTCCTATAATGACACAAAGGATCAACCAAATCCTACCTCGACCAATGATAGAGTATCTGAAATGTTGTCTTGTAAAAGGGGAAGCTAATATCAATACTATACTTGTTTCTAGGATCATGTTCTAGGAAATTAAATAGTATCATTATTAATATATAGATCCTTAGAGAATTTTCTATGAATCCATTAGTATACTAATCACTCAAGGGTAAATGTGACCCTCCTATATCACCCCACATTGATGTCCCATTATGAAGAATTATGTCCATATCTCAAAATTTTATAGTATACTGATTTCTCGGTGGGGGGAGATCACCTCTCCTAGATCATATATCAAATATTTCTCATTAGTGGGAGGGTAAATTGTATCCCTCTCATTCATCCCATACTATTACGAAATAATTTCAAATCTAATGAAATCATCCCTATAATCCCATACATCTCATATATGTCGACTGGAAATGCTTCCCACCCAATTCCTACCATAATGAAAATGTTGGTAGGGGAGAACATATTTCTAATCCCATATATCAATAATAGGTCCACTTGTCAAGTACATAGATTATAATATTCAATTTTACGAAAGATGGATCACATCATTGATTCATGTTATAACTTGAGACCCATAATCATCACTAATAATTCTCTATCACAACCTCATGAGGGTGGTTGTATATTTGGGGCATCCACCAGGTCCCCTAGTTCAAATAATAATCCATAACACTCTCATGGTACCTTTAGTCTATGTTTCATATCGTGGTTTAAAAACCATAACATAAAAGGAATAAATTCTCTCAAATAATTGGAACAATAACTTGTTTCAATTACCATCATAGGAAATCTTGTATCGATGTCACACAAGGTAGATGGCCCCATGTCCATCCCCATCCAAAATCATCATATTTTAATCCTCAAACCAACCTTTTCTATAAATATCTAATGCATATCGCCACCCATTTAATCTCATACTACCAGAGGATGAACACCCACCCTAATGTTATATCGACTAACATAAAATATCAATGGCATCAAATGGTTCTCACATGTCCTACTCAAGCTGAAAATTCCAGTATAAAACAATCTGATAAACAAAGGTCACTCTGTGAACCTATTACTGGATACATTATTTGATATTCAATTAATTTATTTCTATTTACATCCCTTAGTTTCCATGTGTGACAAATCACACAATTATAATCAGAGCCTTGTCCATTAGTGGATGAGGAATCGGGTCAGAGTATAAGGGTCCCACATGGTCCTTGAATCATTGTTCATCTAATACATAAGCATTCGATTTTAATCAAAAAATTTATATAATTTAATAGATTGATCATACATGGTTGAAATAATGAACAGATCACATTCCACCTAATCAAAGATAATACCATAGGGAAACCACATAAGGACCACATTCCTAAATAACAAATCTATTCCCCTTAATTACATCATGAAAATTATCAACATTGCTCAACAACGTCAATTAATCCATCACCCATCATCACGAGGACCTAACACTTTCTAAAACATCCAAATTTAAAAAAATATAAATAATTTATAATTATTTAAAAATTTACAATTAATTATGATACTTAATGTTATCTATAATTATAATTGAATAAATAACCGAGTGACCGAATCAAATTTTTACCATGATTATCCACCAGTGGAAGGTATAAAAATCAATTATATCTGCATCCCATGAATGTTCCTTAATATTTTAAACTGATTTAATTTTAATTTCAGTTAAATTTTTTAAAAAACCCCATATAAATCCACACAATGACGTAACATCACCAAAATGGTGTGCAACAACAGTATTCATTCACCATAATATTCCCTTTTACTATTTTGATATATATACCATTCATCAAAACCATATTAAACTATATATTATTAACATTTATGCAAAAACCTTGACATGTTTACACAATGAAATAATGAGTATTGCTGGGAAAAAATCCCTCAATGTGTCCTCTTGGTATGTTTTGGGTTTAATAGTATTTTTTGACAAATACATATGACCACGAAAGAGAATTTTTGTTATTTTCCAATGATATTTTTCAATGGTGTAACCACTTCTTAGTTTGTTCCAAATCTTTTGGCCTCAAAATAGGGAATAAGTGTTTGGAAAAGAAATTTTTTCTTTTAGTAGTGAACAACGTGTGAAATGAAAAACAAATTTGGAAATGTAAGAGAAACAAAGATCCTGTGACATGGATACTGTAACATTTCTGTTTCAATCACAATTGTGTAACAAGTAGTGGGAATGGAACAAGTAAGTGGTCCATGGAATAAAAAATGGTTTGATGGGGATGTAATTCAGTTATCCATAAAATAAGTAGTATGTGGTGAAGGAAGTGCTGGATTGAAGATCTAGTAATTCTTGGATTAGTGGATTTTTCTTGTTCATTTTCCTATACAAGGAGAGTTAATCCAACCAATTATAAGGAAGTGTGAATATATTTAGATAAGATCATTACTCAAAAGGAATTTTGGTTAATCCCAAATGTGATTGTTGGAATAGATTCTGCAAAGGGTGTATCGTTTCATGAAACAGATCGTGAAAGGCTTATTGCGGGGAGTTGAAGCCTACAATGGAGGAACAGTCTGTAGAGGAAGAATACAGTACATGAAAGAGGGATCTTTGGTAATCAGAAACAACGAACGTATGTGAATAGAGAACAATTCATGGATATAGGTTCATACACATTAGCAAAGCCGATACACAGACATGATATAAATATGTAAAACGATGATGTAGTTCACAGAGGCTGAACACTGAGGCATTAAGAAGATAATTTTGGGTCTCGGAACACACTGTGTTATGTTGAAGAAGTCTTCTTTATAGACAACCCACTACTCAGTAGTGTGGAGGAGCAGGTGGTTCATGAAATACTCATATAAGATTTTAAAAGATTCAAATCTGTTTTCAAAAATATTTTATGATATCTAAAAGTAATCAAGAAGGTGGGATTCATCTTCAAGTGAAAAGGGGACGTTAATAGATCATATAACTATTGTGAGGATGCATGAATTAATGAAAATGATGGGACATAAATTTCCATAAACTGTATTTGACCTACATGTTTATAAACTATGAATCGATTCCTTTCCAATAGTTGTGATGAAAAGAAGAGAAAGACGGAGACCCATTCTACCAAAAGTGAACTATAGAAATAAGTATTGGGAGTGATCCTTGGAAATTTAGTGAAAAGACCCTAAACATTTCAAATTCAGTGATACTAGGAATAAATGATTTTGACATAATCTTGTAATTATATGTGAGATTTAGTGGATTTGGTACATTGACATATCGGTGTTTTATGCTCCTCGGAACTATCCTAGTGAGGGTGGACAAGTAAAAAATCATTGTCTTCTGTGAATTATTTCATTACTATTCACATATTGCTTGGGAATAAAAATAGACTTGTGTTTTGTTTAATGACAGAACATGATCCAATGGGGTAGTAGTTTTAATCTATCATACCCTGATTCACCCCCTCCTATAAGGGTATTTGACCTAGTGGGCCTAAAAAAGAAGATGGGGAGACAAGATTGAATGAATAAGTATAATTAACATACATTAAATTGATACAAAAATTTTAAAAAAATGAAAAATGATTTAGGGGATATTGAGAGACGAATGGAAGGGGGTATGAATATTCAAAATGGACCACACGTGACATGTTCAACCAAGTACTGGGGGTGGATGAAGCTAGAATTATCATTATTTCACTAAAATAATGAATTGGTCTAGTCATGGAATGATGAATCCTCATGTAATGACACATCCATAGACCCCTTGATCATAAAATCATGAACTAATATGGAATACGCCACTCACAATGTGATTTACCCAGGATGAACATCCATATCTATCCCCTTATTTGTCATAGTAACATCCTTTACCCCATTTCGTTAACCCCACAAGCTTCCATGATACATTCCTCTTTTAATAATACAATTTCTTTCACTTTAATGAACATCGAGTTCTAGATCACCATTCCAAATCAAATATGCCATTATGAATAGTAATACCAACTTTTTTAAATTTTATAAATTTTATTCTTTAAAATGGAATTCATTTTTGGATTTAGAATATCAAAATTAGCTTAGGGTGATTTTGTGGTATTTTTCTAAAGACTTTCAATTTTTGATTAGTAGTGAAACACAAAACATAATTATTTAAAATCTAATTTTTATTAAAATAAATATTTATTTTAAATAAATATATTTTATGTCAAAATTGACAAGTAGTACCAATATTATTTAAATTCAATTCATTAGAGTGATTTACAATAAAATTTGATATATAAAATTTTATTGAAATTTTTACCCTCTTTTACCCACCTTCTAGGCACATTAGAAAAATTGCAAAAAACGTAATTTTAATACTCTTTTGAATTGAATTTAAAAAATATGATAGACACAGTTGATACAAGTGAGTAATATGTGCTTCAATAAGATGAAAATAATTTTTCGTGAATATTAAATTTGACTTTTATTTACCACAGTTAAATGTAAATAGGGTAATTAAAGGTAAAAATGAAATTATTATTACCCTAACACATGTCCTAATTATATTTTATTTGTTTATTTCAACCAAAACAAACCATAGGAATATTGTATTATCCTTTTTGTCCATATAGATTACATTAAGACATTTATTATTATTTTATTTAAAGAAGGGATAAAAGAGTTAAAATTCATATTTTTATAACTAAAACATTTTTTATAGGGTTACACATAAACTAAATTCAATAATAAATATTCACTAGAAATATTAAAGGATTTACTACATAATGGTATTTTATTTATAATTTTTAGACATAATTTAATTTAAATTATTTATGAAACTTTGATTATGTAGTAATTACCTTATTAGTGAAAGATTAAAATAATTGATATTATAAATATAAAAATTAATGTAAATTGAGACTTTTGATGAATTTTAAAGGTTAATATGATATTTTATGGTTGATTTAATGATTTTTTTGAAGTAATCAAGTTGTTATTACTTTTACAAAAATCAAATACTAAATAGTGTCATAATTGACATAAATGAGTTTTAAAACAAATACTATATTATTAAATGATATAATTGTCCTAAAAATTTATGGTTTGTCCAAAAGAATAATATAATAATAGATATGTCATTAATTAACCACTTTGAGTTCTCTTGGATATTTATTGTATGTGTATTAACCATATCATATAAAAATACAAGGAGACAAGGAAAATTTTAAACTATTTAACCAAGAGTTAAATATAAATAATAAGGTTAATATGGTGATGTAAACCAATCTAAAACCTATTAGATGAGAGTTTCTCGACCCATCCCCACCTTATATTATAATGTAATCATTTTTGAGCCATTACAAACCGAATATTATTTTATAATAAAATAATATTTCAAGGTTTTCATAAAGTGACCCTCACCTCACTTATAAAAGGGTACTTACCCTTATATTAATTTCGCATCTCCAATGCCATTTGTCTGGGAAAACCCCAACCCAAATATCCTCCCAACTACCATCATTTAGACCTATAGTCCTTCCATTGATTATAAATCCAACCAAAGGAGGCCTTTGATCAACTCAAAAGGAAACACCCGAAGAAGAGGTAATAATTTCACCACCTATTTCAATGTTATTTTTTTCTTCCATTTACTCTTTCATTATTATTTCCATACTAAAAAATAGCTCCAGTTCCTTGAACATACTATAATGTTATTATAAATATGGTATAACCATATTCATTATTTTATCCATCCTATGAATGGCAATTCACCACAAATGCATAGGTACTTCTTACCCTCTCCACGTTGTGGTGTAGTTTGTTATTCAAACACTTAATTATTTAGATGGGGATAATAATTAGGGTAAATAATTTCAATAATAAATATATCATGTTGAGAATTATTTATATATGATATACCATCCAGTTATATAATATTCAACCATCAATAGAATGGTATTGTCGCTCGTGCGTTCTTACGGGTTACCGTCTCCATGAACGCGAAGAGATTCATTCCCCATCGTATCCATTCAAGAATAAATATCATTTTATGATAAGAAATTATTTTTTAAGGATATAATATCATTATATATATGAATAAAATATGTATTATCCATAATAAACATGACCAATGTAAAAAAACATATAAAGGAAATGAATCAGATAACACCTAAAACAATGATACTACTGAAATATTATTAACAAACAAATATTAGAAGATAATATATGTTATAATATTTTTTATGTGGTTCATGTATAATTTAATATCAATTATATACCTAGTATACATGATGTTAATGTACCTTTGATCATAGAAAAGATCAATATAATGGTTAATTCTACAATCTCATTATTATCCTAGGTTGTTTATACGTGAGTATCTACTGTGACCTCTTAATCATCCACAACCATGTTTCTTAAACATACATTTCAAAACATTTATACTATTTTCTATACGATGGGTTAAATTCATTTATAACCTTTTTGAATTTTTATAATATGTATATAAAGTAATCTTTCTATCATTTTCCAAACAAGGTCCTTTACGACCTTTTAGACAAAATTAAGGAAAGAAGGTTTTTTAACTAATACGGTGGGTGCGGCTATTTTATGTCAATATAACACCTTTGTAGCTTCCCTTATAATATTATAAGAATATTTAAAAAATTAAATTTACTCTTATATAATTATGTTACATTTAAATGACTTCAAAAGAGAACATGGTATTTCCATAAAATAGTTATCATTTCATATATGTCAAAATTCTTTAATGGATATAAAAATTGTTTCAAGTTGATTTTTTATAATAAAAAGCATACATATTGAATTGAAGGTTCTTTGTTATGTTTGTTTATGGGTTTTTATACCATTCATCTTTAATGGATAATGTATTGATTTTTTTTAGTTTTAATATGAATTTTTATGTTATGTTTAATCATTTTTCATGTGATGAAAGAATTGGACTTAGTAAGTGATGGGGGAGCCTACTATAGCTCCTTGATGCATCGATAGGTCTCATGGAAAAAACACATGTCTTGGAAAAATGCATTGACAAATTCTTATTTATAGTCTTGGAAAAAGACCATGACTATGTGGTTAGGAAATAGGGCATAATGAATTACTTCATTATGAAATTGGCTATTGATATTACATGTGATTATTTGACTAGTAGAACATCCCAGTGAAAACATAAATGGAATTATATGATTTATCTTGTACATTATATGCTGATGTTTAAGATTAAAATGATTGTGTATTAGTCATATACATTTCTTTAAAATTTTATGCTTATTTAAGAAAGATTCTGCTATATTGTTTTCCTTATTGAGCACCTGAGTTCACCCCTTTCTATGTTTTATTTTTTCCAGGATGCGATGAAGTATATTATGACTGAAATGAATGTATAGTATATGGGATATTAATGTGTCCAAGGAGACAATTTTGTTGTTGTCTTTCATTTTATAGTGTAATGTAAAACTTATGTATGTATCTAGTAATTCCCAGGATACTAAATTGATTGGTATTTCAAGATTTGATCCCTTGTTCTCATGTAAATGTTTTGTAATAAAGCACAATCTCTGGGTAACTAGGTTCACAGCATTACAGTTGGAATCATAGGATGTTTAGTACAATCCTTGTAAGATTTATTTAGGAAAAGTCTGATTAGAGAACATTACCCAAAGATAGGATTTGATGATTTTTATAGAATAACATCAATGAATTTTGGTAATATAGATATTTTGTGTATTTTCTATGCAATACATCCCTATCTGGATACAATCATTTAGATTCGGATTTGGAACAGATGTACCTATGGGTGAAAACTCTGACAAAGTGTTTCGAGCTTGACCAGGGGTATCCTAGTAAACGAAAATGGGCATTTCTACAATGTTGGTTATGAAACTCCCGAGGTAAATTCATAGGATAATTATCATTTTCATTAAAAACATTATAAATTATTTATGAGTATATATTTCCTTAATGTAAATTTTTTTATGATTATGGATTATATCCTTAAACTACACAATTTATGATAGATATTTTATAAGTTTGGATGTATGTATTGTGATTTATAAACTACTCTAGTGTATTCCATTATTTAGAAATGGTTCCTAGTGGAAGTAATTGAAATTTTATCAATGTACATAATCCATGTAGGGGATTCCCACATACTCAAGATAATAAAAGTGGAGATGGTGAGGTAACTATTGCTGATCATATTATAAATATACTAGGACAACTCACTCATGTAAGGAATAATAACCTTAATTTTATGGAGCACCTTGATCCACAACACGACGGATCGATGTTAGACCAATTCATGAGGAAACAACTACCATTATTCAATGGGACAAAAAATCAATTCACAGCTAGGAAATGGGTAAGTTCTTTAGAATAAATATTTCCTTCTTTTGGGAGTAGCGAAAGGGAAATCGTTGTTATGGATGTTTAATGCATTACAGAAGATGTATATCAATGGTGGTCATTAATTAAAAACACAAAGGAATATAAATAAGTTTCAAATATGTAATGTCGGGAGTTTAAATCAATTTTTCGGTAAGCATGCATTCTTCATGACAATCAATTAGATATGAAAACAAAATTTGTGAGTCTGAGTAAAAAGGAGGATGAGAATGTCACAATGTATGAGGATAACTTTAAAAGGTTAGAAAGGAATGAGGTATATTATATATGTAACCCAAGGATTAGTATTGATATATTCTTTTATGGGATAAAACCATTTATCCATCAGATATTATTTTGGAAATCCTTGTCATCGTGGGTTGATATTATCTCATTGGCTATCAAGATAGAAAATGAATTCTCAATGTCTTACGACTTTAAAGAAAAGAAAGAAAAGAAGAGATCTATTGAACACTCAATAAATGGAAATCAGAGGAAGAATGGAAAAGTATAATCTCAATCCTAGAGTAAATGATGGATGAAACACCCTGGTATATGCCTGATGAGAATGTGAGTCTTTTAAAAGTGTGGTGAAAAAGGCCACCAAGATCGTGATTGCAAGGGAAAGAAAGATAATTTCAATGATGAATGCTACAACAGTAGAGAAATGGAGAATTATGAAAATGATTGTCAAAAGTTCCAAGGAATCAAACCTTAGAAAAGTCATAGGGAGAAAGGCCAAGCTTATGTGATCACAACTGCTGATGTTGAAACCTAAAAAGACGTGGTGGTAGTTAATTTATTGGTTTCTTCAAGGTTAGCCATTTCATTATTTGATTCTCGAACATCTCATTATTTCATATCTTCCCATTATTCTAAGAAAATTAGATATTTCCAATTTTAATTCACATGGGAGTTTTCAGTAAAAACTTTTAAGGGAAGAATCATTGCAACAATGTTTGGTGAATCAGTTCCCATTAAGGCATATAAATGTTCATTATTTCATGATCTTATCATTATACTAGTGATTGAATTTGATATAATCCTCGATATGGATTTCCTTTCATACAATGATGAAAATATTTATTTTATGAAAAATGAGGTCACATATTTTGATGATGTTAAGGATTACCTTATCTTTAGAGAAAAAATATCACCACATGATCATTATCTAGATCCACCCTCAGTAGCTTAACTAAATTCAATTATTTGGGAGGAATAGAATAAAATAACTACTGGTGAGGAATAGAATGTTGAAATATAGGATGTACGTTTTGTGCATGAATATGTTGATGAGTTTCCAAAGGATTTACTTAGACATCCTCTAAAATGAGAAATTGAGTTTTCTATTGTTTAATTCCTAGTTCAAGGGTCGTATTGAAGACCTCTTATAGAATGGACACTGTGGAATTAGTGGAAGTGAGGAAATAAATAGGGTAATTGAGTAATATGGGAATTTTCCCCCTGGTGTTTCCCCATTTGTATCCCCTGTTATTTTTGTTAATAAGAACGATAGATCTATGAGGTTGTGCATTGACTTCATGGAGATCAATGTTATACCAATAAAGAACATGTATCCCCTACCTTGAATTGATGATTTATTTGACCAAAATCAAGGAGATAAATATTTACAAATAATTTTCCTTCGATCTAGATATACTTTGTTGTGTGTGAAGAAGGAAGACATTCCGAAAACAGCATTTTTAACCATGTATGGGAATTACAAGTTTACAGTCATCCCTTTTGGACTGACTAATGCACCATATGATTTCAGTGATCTAGTGAAAATATTTTTCAAGGAATATCATGATTAAATTGTTGTGGTATTTATTGATGATATATTCTTTTACACAAAAATCAACGAAGATCTTGAAAATTAGTTGTGAACTATTCTTAAAACCCTTAGAAGAAATGAATTATATCAGATGTCTAGCAACTGTGAATTATGGCTTCCAGAGATTTATTTTATTTTCCATATTATCTATAAGGATGGAATCTATGTTGATCCTTCTAATATAAGAGAAATACAAAAATGGTATGCATCGATGAGTATAACTAAGATATGTAGTTTTATTGGTTTAGTAGGTTATTATCGGCATTTCATCCAGAATTTTTCCTGATTGGAAAACCCATTAACCTAGCTCACAAGTAAAGGGATTAAATTTATTTATACAAAAGAGTGTGAATAGTTTTTTGAATAATTAATGAGAAGAATAGTGAATGCTCTTATATTGTCTCCACCATCGGGGAATGATGGTTTTGTTATTTATAGTGATACTTCAAAAAAACGACTTGGTTGTTTCATTGTGTAGAATGATAGGGTTATTTCCTACGCATCGAAGAAACTAAAAATTCATGAACAATTCTATCCCACTCATAATATTTATTTATGAGAAGTAATATTTTCATTGAAAATTTTGATACACTATCTCTACGGTGAAAATTTTGAGATATATACCGATCATAAGAGCTTGAAGTATATTTTATCATAAAAAGAACTCATCATGAGGCAAAGGTGATCGATCAAGTTACTCAAGGATTATGATTGCAAAATAAAGTACTACACATGGAAGGGAAATAAGGTGGTAGATGATTTAAGCAGAAAGGATCATTGAGTTATGAACAAGATTAGAGTTCAAAGGGATCTAATGTACATGGATCCAGTAAAACTAGATATGGGAATAACCGTGGAAGGAGAAACATCAATACAATTTCAAATGGATCCCAAACCATATTTACATGAAGGGACAAAAATTTATCATCATGATAATGAGGAGTTTCAAAGGAATATTAATTCCTATGAATGATGAGAGATTTATTGAATTCGTATATGAAGATGGGATTTTAAAATTTTGGAAGAGAGAGTGTGTCCCTAACCTACCTGATATAAAAAGAAAGTAGTTGGATGATCCTCACGGCTCCAATTTCTCGATACTACATGGTAGCACTATGATGTATAGAGATTTGAATGAACAATTTTGGTGGGAAAACATAATAAGGGAGATTAATGATTTTGTGTCAAATAGTATTGTTTATCAACATGTTAATTCTAGAAGACAACATCCTGGAGGAGTCACGAAACCACTTCCCATACATGAGTGGAAATAAGATGATATTACGAAGGACATTTTTATGGGGCTACCAAATAATCCTAGAAGAAATGATCCCATATGGGTCATTGTTGATCATCTTACTAAGTCAACACATTTTCATTCTATATGATATGATTTACCACTTGAACATTTAGAAGTACAATATATTAATGAAGTTTTAAGACACCATGGAGTACCCCTATCGAATTTTTCTGATTGTGATCCATGTTTTACATCGATATCCTATAAAAGTCTTTAGAAGTCCTTGGATATTGAACTTCGTTTTAGCACTTCCATCCACCCTCAAACTGATGGACAATACGAATAAACTATTCAAACCATTGAAGACATGTTGATATCATGATCATTTGACTTTCAGGGTATATTGGATCAATATTTACCTCTAGTAGATTTTTCTTAGAACAATAGATTCCATTCAATTATTCATATGGAAACATATGAAGTGTTATGTAGAAATAGATGTCGCGCATTAACATGTTGGGATGATGTTGGTGAATGAAATCATGTAGGCTTGAAACATATTGAGGAAATAAGGGAAAAGGTGTAGGATATCCTAACCCACATCAAAGCAGCTCAAGGAAGGAAAAAGAGATATGTCGATAGTATAAGGAATGATTTGGAATATATGTTGAAGATCATGATTTCTTAAAGGCATCTCTATAGAAGGGAGTTATATGTTTTTGTAAAAAGGGTAAATTGAGTACCAGGTACATAAGAACATTCGAAATTCTAGAATGAATTGGAGTGGTAGATTATCCTTTGGTAATTCCGCCAAGTCTAACCATAGTTCATGATGTGTTCCATGTATCACTTTTTAGAGAATACATGCCTCACCCAACACATGTACTCACATAAGATGAAATATAACTTAAACCTGACCTGTCTTATTGTGAAGAGCCTATCAGAATTATTGATATTAGATAACATGTGATGAGAAACCGGACGACTCATTTGTTGAATGTTCTATAGAGAAATCATAAAATTGAATCGAAAACGTGGGAACATGAGAAAATTATGATGAAGAACCTCCCAAATATTTTTATGCATTAGTTTTTTATAAATTTTGAGGACTAAATTAGCTTAAGGAGGGGAGATTGTAACACACAAAGCTTCCACGGTACGTTTACCTTTGAATAATACAATAGCTTGCGTTGTACGCAACTTCGAGTTCTAGCACACCCCGACCAATCAAACTAGACGTTAAGAATAGTAATACCCACTTTTTGAAAATTTATAAATTTTATTTTTCACAATGGAATTCATTTTTGGAATTAGAATATCAAAATTACATTAAAGTGAATTTTTGGTATTTTTCTGAAAACATGCAATTTTTTATGAATAGTGAATACCACGACGTTATTGTTTAAAACCGAATTTTTATTTAAATATTTATATATTTTATTTAAATTTATTTTATGTCAAAATAGATACATAATATCTATATTAGTTTAATGTAATTAATTTGAGTGATTTTATAATAAAATTTGATATTTAAAATTTTATTAAACTATTTACCGTCTTTTACCAACCATCTAAGAACATTCGAAAATTTTCAGAAAAGATATGTTTACCACTTCTGTGAATTGAATTTCAAAAATACAAGGGACACAGTTGATATCATTAAGTAAAATGTGGTTCAATAAGATGAAAATAATTTTTGGTGAATAGTAACTTATGACTTTTATTTACTACTGTTAAAAGTGAATAGGATAATTAAAGGTAATAATGCTATTTTATTACCCTAAAACATGTACTAATTCTATTAGATAAGGATATTTTGACCAAAACTAACCTTAGGAATAAAATATATTCCTTTTGTTCCACTTGGATTAGATTACGACATTTATTATTATTTTATTTAGAGAAGAGTTAAAAGTGATAAAATTCAAATTATCATAACTAAGTAATTTTTAATATAGGGTTACACATAAGATAAATTATACTATAAATATTTATTAGAAAAAAAATTATTTCCTACATAATGGTATTTTATTTATAATTTTTAGAAATTAAATATTTAGAATTATTTTTCAGACAATGATGATGTAATAATTAACTTATTAGTGTAAGATTAAAATAATCGATATTATAAATATCCCAATAAATGTAAATTGAGACTTTTTATGGATATTATATGTTAATATGACATGTTAGGGTTGATTAAATGATTTTTTTAATGTAATAAATTTTTAGGTCATTATCAAAAATCAAATACTTAATAGTGTGAAAATTGACATAAATGTGTTTTTTAAAAAAATTATATTATTAAACGATATAATAGTTCAAAAAATATTTCATTTGGAAAAGGAACTTATATAATAATAGATATTAAATTATTTTATAACTGGGGGTTCTCTTTTCATTTTATAGTAATTTTATTAACCGTATAATATAAAAATTCAAGGAGACATGATTAATGTTAAACAATTTAACCAAGAGTTAAATCTAATAGATAAGGTTAATATGGTGTCCTCAACCTGTCTAAAACAAATTGGTTGTGAGGTTTTCAACCCATACCTACCTTATCTTCCAAATAAATAATTTTGGAGCAATTATAAATGGAATATTATTGTATAATAAAATAATATTTCAAGATTTTCCAAAAGTGACCATCAACTCTTTTATAAAAGGGTACTTCCCCTTTTCTTAATTTCACACCTCCAAAGCCATTTTTCTCAGCCAAAACCTTATCAAATATCCTCTAAAATACACTCAAATCTACCTAGAGGCCTAAAATTGATCTGAAATCCAACCTATGGAGCCCTTTTTTCATCTCAAAATAAAACACCTAGAGAAGAGATAATAATTTCACAACCTATTTCAAAGTTATTTTCCTCTTCCACTTCCTCTTTCTTTTTTTAACCAATTGAAAAATAATAACTCTAGTACCTTATACAAAATGTGATGTTATTATAAATATGGTAAACCAATATTCATTATTCTATACACCCTTTGAATGACAAGTCACCATGCGTGCGTACATACGCCATACCGTATCCACACCGTGGTGTAGTTTTTTATTCAAACAATTCATTATTTGTATGGGTATAATTATGAGTGTAACAGATGTAAATAATAACTATAAAATGTTAAGAAAATATTATATATCACACACCATCCAATTACTTACTATTCCACCATCAACTGAATGGTATTTTGGCTCATGAATATGTACGGATTACTGTCTCCATGAATGCAATAAGATTCATTCCACATCGTAATCATTCAGGAATAAATATCATTTTATGAAAAGAAATAATGTGCAAGTACATAATATCATTCTGGATTTGAATCAAACACATTTTATCCATGAAAAACTTATCTTACATAACAAAACATAGAATGGAAAACTAATTAGTTGACACCTGAAACAATGATAATACTGAAATATTTTTAACAAAGTAATATTATAAGATCATATATGATATCATATTTTTGAATATGGTTGTTTTATAATTTTATAAAAATGATTTAACTATTATATAGGATTCTATTGTACCCTCGATCAAGGAAATGTACATGTTAATGATAAATTCTACAATCTCTTTAGTATTTGAGGTTGTTTATACGCGAGTATCTACTGGGACCTCTTTATCTTCCACATCTGTGTTTCTTAAAAATGTATTTTAATACATTTTTACTACTTCCAAGACTATGGGTTAAAGTAATTTATACCCTTGTTTGAGTTTTTATAAGATGTTTATAATGGAATATTTCTGTTGTTTTCAAAACAAGGTCCTTTATGACATTTTCGAAAAAATTAACGAAATAATGATTTTTTTACTTATACAGTGGGTGCGGCTATTTTTGGTCGTTATAACACCTTCGAAGCATCCATTGCAATATTATAATAATATTTTCTAAATAAATGATTTCTATTATATTTATGTGACTAATAAATGATTTGAAAATAGATATAGGTATTTCATTCAAACAGTTTTCATCTCATCTATGTCAATATCCATTGATGGATTTTATACTTGTTTGAAGTTTATTATGATACGAATCTTCCATATTGTGTTGAATTTTTTGTGATATGTTTGAATGTGGATGTGTTATTTTTATACAATTCATGGTTTATGGATAATGTATTTCTATTTTGTATGCTAGTCTTAATAATATTGTTTTTGTTATGTTTAATCATTTTCATATGAGGAATGAAAAAGACTTTTTAAGTGACGAGTGGAGCCCGCTATAGCGCCTTGATACATCGGTAGGTCTAATGAGACAAACTAGTGTCTTGTAATAAGGCCCTAACAAAATATTATTTATAGTCATCGCATAGGTCCTTGACAATGTGGTTATGAAGTATGGAATTTTGCGTTATATCATTTTTTAAATTGGAGATTGATATTAAATATGATTATTCAACTAGTGGAATATACATGTGAACAAGTAAATTGAATTATTTAATTTATTGTTGCAATATTATTATGATGTTTAAGTTTAAAAGGCTTGTTCTTTAGTCTTATACATTACCTTAAAAGTTTATACTTATTTATGAATATTTCTTCTATATTGTTATCCTTACTGAGCACCTGAGATCACCCATTACTATGTTCTACTTTTTCCATGATGCGAAGAAGTATATTATTACATACGTGCAGGGATAGAGTAAGGGATATGATTTTTTTTAAAGAGACAATGTAGTTGTTGTTTTTCATTTTATAATGTAATTGTAAATCATATGCATGTATCTTGTACTTCCAAAGCTACTAAACCAATTGGCCTTTGAGGATTTTATCACTTGTCATCAAGATAATATTATGTAATAAGGAACCCACACTAGGTAACTAGGGATAGGACGTTAAAATTCCACCCGTGACATAGTCCCATCACTAATAATTAAATAACACACTACATTAGGAAATAATGGATTACTTATTGGTAATGGTAAAACTTGTTGTAGTTGGGACATAAAAATTGGGCCTTCAGGCCTTTCTCTGATGCCTATTTGAGGAACCATACAAGAACAAATACTTAAACCATTCCTGAAATCATCACATTTATAGGTTAAAAACCTGAAAACTCAAATCCAAATAATTTTTCCCAAAAAACACGTCATTAATTAAATCGTTTAAATTATTTTGGAATTTCATTACCTATATAGTCCTGAAATTTTATAAACACCCCTTTAGGAAACATCTCATCCTGTAAGTGTCTCAGTAGTCCTTAAACATCAATTCTAATGTATCTTATTCAACAATTCACAATCAAGTCACTATGGTATCTCCTAAACTTATAAACTAGATTGTTTTATGTGACTCCCATATGAGTCATACTATCCACAAGAACATTTACCACTATTTTCCACAACCACAAACACACACACACAACACTCACCCACACACAAATTTCTCAATATACTAAGCTGTAATATATAATTTAATCACCCAGATTATGGTAATAGCAACCATTATCAACATATAATATATTAATTAAATCCACAATGGACCATAGTATCAGAATCATAATAGTAAATTCAATTCAAACAGGTCTAATGACCTATTTGTGGTTATTTCTATCTCATTGCACCCAATTTCATAAAACATAATCAACCAAATCTTCTCTAGATGTCTACTCTTTAAAACTCCTAGTTTCACCTACCAAAACATCATCACATCACTTGATCCCGATGCCATTAATCCAGAAGGCACCACAATGGTGTCTAAACCCAAACACTTATTCCAAAATACCAATTTCCATGAAACTTCCTAATCACATCCGCATCCGACAAAATCATCCATCCTGATCGAAAAATGATAATAATGACAAACTTGATACTACTTATGCTTAGATCATGGAAAACCACCCATATTTTAATTCCAACACACATAATCCATTCAACATTACATATGAATCCTATATAATGTTTTCATAATAGTTAAAAATATAATTGGATTTCACTACTCATCTACATAAAAATGCATTATTATCCATAAAATTAATGGTATCATTTCCCCAATAACACAAAAAACTTGGGTTTATCCCTCTATAGATCAAATTCTATCAATTTTTGTATGTAATGACTTGATATGTCAATCTCACTCATACCAGTTTACCAACCCAAAATCTCAAATGTAAAATATTCCAAATTCACCTAAAAATTACATTTTTAATGGAACTAAAATTATACTTAGGGTCACCCTCCAATAATCTGTGAGGTACTTCCTACCATATAGCTTCCCTGATATCATCACTTGAGTGAAACCTTAACATCTACAGTTTTTTTAACCGGAAGTGATTATGAAAACATAGGAGGTTTTAAATTATGTTCCATAAAAAATTCACAAAAATTGAAATATTTACTTTTTAAAGATAGTATATCTCAATATTCTCTCTTATAGAAGAGTAAATTTGTGGAAAACTAAATAATTAAATATGTAGGTCTCAATGGTAAATAGTGGTTTATGGTTCATGGATCCCTTTGTTCACTCCACCTACACGATCTCTATGACCATAGTGATTTTTAATAATATAGTCCCTTTTATTTATGGACCTCCAAATTTGACTATAGAAACATTTTAATTAGTATAATAATGATTTTTCAAGGGCTTACCACAAGAAAAACAAATTTTTTTGAAACACTAAATAACTAAGTGTTCAATTTGAAAGATTGAATAACTTCGGTTCGGGAAATTTTATAATTTAAAATACAGATGTAGATATCGTAGCTGAAAGTTGATGATATATTAATCAAAATATTTATTCCACTAATGTTTTCTATTCAAGAAGAAAAATTAAATTGTTATAGAATGTTAAAAAATAAATAAAATTTTCATTGTGAAGTCACAAATATATCATGAATCATCTGAATACGAGTAAATATAATCCCTAAAAGGCCACTAAAAAAATTCAAAATTGTATCTAGATAAATCATTACCTTAATCCTCTCATTCGATTAGAAATTTTAAAATTTAAAAGTTATTAAAAACGATAAATTACATTAGAAATTGAAAGGAATCAATATATTGTTTTTTAAATATGAAATTATATGAAAAAATTATTACAATTAGATTTATTTGACTGAAAACCTGGTAGAAATCTCAAAATAATTCGAATTATAAATTAAATGAAAGAGTATATTTATGGGGATTATTTTATTTGAAGAATAATCCCAATATATTTTAATTGGTACATTGATTACCCCCAATATAGAGATCGAGAATGTGATGTTCAATAAAAATGTCTGGTTCTAAATTTGTGGTATATCACCAACAATAGGTTACTTGTAAGAGGGTTATCTCAAATGTTTGGTTCATCAACAAGAGGATAATTACAAAAGTGAGGTCCAAAATAAATGGTTCATTAAAAATATGGGGGTTAAACTGACCTTCAAGAAACATGAATCCAAAATCCATTTTAACAACCATAAGACTTATCATGTTGACCTTAAACCCCTATATAAAGATAAAAACAAATCAAAGAATTAAATAATTAGAAGATAAAATTATTTTGTTTAATTAAATGTATAAAACTAAAATCCACATAAATTTAAATAAATAGGAAAACAAATGAGGGGTTTTTTAGAATCAAAATTAATTTAATATATATCTGATAAATATTTTTATACCAAAAAAATGTATTATTTTTTATGATCATAATGTATATAAAAAATATGGGTATAAAATATTCTGATTGTAATTATGATGTACAAATATTATAATTATGTCAATGATATATAATTTTTTGAACTTTTATATTTATCCACCTTTTTGTAAATAAATACTAATGCATAAGATTGGAATAAATTATTACTACTATCATATTGATCATAATGTTTACAATATATAACTAAATAAAAGTAACAAGGAAAATGGAAATGAGAGAAAATAAAAAAAATAAATAGATAAAGTCACATGAAATACATTTAAAAAATTTGACAATTACAAATAAAATTATGGAAAAAAATATCAGTACAATTAATGGCATAGAATCATGGAATTATTGCATGGCCAGATTCATATAATGATGTATCAAATATTGAGGAATTGTATATGATCTGATGAACTAACTATATATACTATATCAAATCCCTGAAATGATATTTTTTGTGTGTATCTTATTATTTTATTAGATGAAAATTATCTTGAATGAGTATTAACGTCTCAAAAAAATGCCCTTTAGAAAATTGTGTGATGATTCGTAAGTGTAAAGAAAATAGTCCATCATACACCCAATAAGGATCATTAATTTTATGGCACTAGTCCTAGTATAATATATCATCCTTATTTATCATCATTAATATTTAAGGATAAATACATTGAATGAAATATTTTATTTCATTACACTTTTATGATCCTCATATTCTTCATAAATCCCATCATCCTATATAACTAGTTTTCCAAAAAAAATATTTTATTTTTATATTTACAATTGGTTTTCAATTTCATGTTTTATCTAATATTGTTTTCTATATAGAGAAAAAAAAGATGGTCATTTTAAAAATGGATCTTTTATAGGTACTCTTGTTATAAGAGCATCAATAAAAATATCTATCATATTCAGTATTACATTTATTTTAGTGATAGTTTTACCTTCTTACATTCAAATGTATCACATTTCTACATAAAATTACTATATCAGTAATATGTAACATTATTAGATCCTTTATATAATAATGTAATTATTTTTCATATTTCATAACTATTAGGGAAGTGAGAGACACGATTCAAATCATATTTTCAATACCAATAAATAATTTCATTCATGGATCATGAATTTAGATCATACCCTTCTACTTTAGTGACATCCAATATCTTTAGTTAATCTTTTGAAATTTACTATGTCATAAAAACATTTCAAAAAACATATAGTCCAATATTTTTTTTAAATATATAATTAAATAATCATCCAAAATCCATAATTGTCACCCTTAAATATGAAGCAGTAATCATCAAAATACATTCTATAAGATCAACCATTTACATTATTCATCATCTATATCTTTCATGTTTATCATTTTGAATCCAAAAGAAATTTTCAATAGAGATTAAGTACTCACACCAATTTTTGTTTTTGAAATTTTTAAGAAGACAAAATAGTTTGGTGAATTATATACCATAAAAAAATTATAAATTACAATATTAAATGATATTCTATCATTATTGTATCCCATATTTATGATTAATTAAACATAAAATTTATAATTTCCATAGTCACACACCATCATATTGAAATATAAAGTCATAAACATTTCATTTTCTGTCTGATATCGAAATATATGACACAAATTTTTCTATCCAAACCTAAAAATATCAGATGGAAATTTTGGAACACTTATATACACAAGGAAATTTTAGGATTATCATTTATTGAATTTAGAAATAATCATAATTAATTGGATTCACAAACAACTAGTTTATAATTATCATCATTATCTCCCATAATACCTATATTTTAATATTCCATAATAGGTCATCAATATCATCCATATGTAAACCATTTATAACTAATTAATTTAAATTTATTCATGATATAATTTATAAGATGAAACATAAAAATCATGAGATCAAATACACAGAATCATTAAACATAAGAAATTACAATTGATGGTAATCAATGAGAATAAGTTGAGAATAATAGTATGATGACGTAATCAATGTACATGATCCTAAAAAAAGAGAACTCAAACCCATAAATAATTTGATTTTAATCATGGAAACATGGAATAAGAAACGAAAAAATAAATATTAATCAAAATCAACAATCATGATCCATGTGATTTTATACATTATAAAGGGAATCATTAAAAGCCATAGGATGAATAAATAAATTGTGATAGAATATTGAATAATTATCAAAACAACCCATTATAACCCAATTTAATATATAATCTGAGATTTGTTAAATAAATATGATAAACACTTTGGAAACTCTTTCATTAATTCCTTCGAAAACAATAAATGTTACCCTATTTATAAGAGTTCCATCTGGGTGCACTCATAGTTTAATATATATCAGTCTCACCCGAAACTGTATAGGCACACCAATCATTTAACATACTCTAATTACCATATATAATTTACATAGAGAGTCAATTTTATAATAATAATTCATATAAACAATCATTATTACTCTGATGACTTGATTAACCTGTGGAAAATAAAAAGGATCCTAAAAAACACTTGAATCATGATTAACCCATAGAAAATAAATGTCTTCCATAAAAATATCTTTGGAACGAAATTAAACCATTGAAAGAAAATGGGTTCCATGAAAATAAAATTGGAACAATATTAATTAATATATTGAAATAATGGGGATGGTATCATAACAAAATATCCTCAATGGCTCATAAGTAACATCATGGGATGTTTTCATTGATTAATGGAAATATAATTAAAACATAAAAAAATATTTTTGATAAAATAACATTTTCATTTTGAAAAGAACCTTTGGAATCAAATAATTCACAAAATATTATAAAAATAATTTTTTTTCAAAAAACCATGGAAATATTTAAATGAAAAATCAAGGGATATAATGAACATGAAGACAAGAAAAATCCATTCAAGTCAAAAATTTTGAGAATAAGAATTATTTTAAAAAATTTTGTAAATGGATTCAGAAGTCTCTAATATGGAAAACATTTATAAATTATAATTTTAAAAAAAATAGAATAAGTCCTCAAAAATTATATTTAGAAATAATTTATTTTCATAAAATAATAATATTTTAATAGTTTATAAAACAAGGGTTTGGAAGAGAAAGTATCCTGATTTAAAGAATTAAATAAGATTTACAACACATATAAACAAATTTCATGACGTTTGTTCAATCTATAAGGTATAAAATGGAATTAATATATGTTAACTGATTTCATAACCATAGGGTATAAAATTATAATTTGTTCAATATAGTTATATCATATTATTTTCATCCAAATAAAAATCAATATAAACAATCCTGAAATGAAATTAGATTGTAACATAAAGCCTTCCAAATCTGATAACTCTTTAATTGGAAGCCCCATGAAAGAAGAAATTTAAATAAAACATAATATATATATATATAACATCAGGATATTAATTATATAACAACTAATCCTAGATGTATATAGAGATTATAATTAATGATTGGTGCTTATCTGAAACACATTTCCGGAAGAAAGGATTTTTGGATGATTAACCCATAAAATGATAATATCATCGAATTGAGAGTTAATCAATGGAGATATTATGTGTAACAAATAAAAATTCAAAAAAAATAGAAAATATAGAATTAATCAATTTATATATGAATTCACCCATAATAATTGAATAGTAAATTCAATGAAGAATATTTTTAACCCAATGGATGGAAATTATGTTATGAAAACATTTACAACATGGAAATAATAAAATTGAATCTCCTTGGGCTAAATATATCAAATTGAATTTTTTAATACATTAATGTATAAAGGATTCATGATATTACATTTATAATGGGTGATATATACACCATAAAGAAAAAATAAGTTGTGAATATGGCATACGTCTCATTGAAATAAATGTAAGATGTGAAGCCCTTACCTTGAGCCCTGAATTTATGTGCATGTCCTTAAACTAAAATATAATAAGATTATATAAATAATATTATTTTATAAATTTTTATGTTTAATAAATTATTCAATAATCATTTATTTTATTATTTTTTATCACATACTTAAATACTTATTCAGTTAACTCCACATGGAGTGTTTTAAGGACATTTACTTGATATATCAAAATAGCTTCTGTGTGCTGACCTTGGTCAAAGAGGCCATTATTTTAAAACCTACATTATAAAAATAATGGAATTGTTTTCATATTTTTTATTTAATTTTACATCTAAAACCTATCAGGGAATATTTTTATTAAAGATGAACTACATTACAGTCATGGGGATGAAAGGTCGTATATATGCATGACTAACATTTCCAATTTTCATTAATATTTAAAAAAAGAAGTTAATTTCAACTATATCATAAAAAATGATAATAATATCATAAATAAAATATTATTTCATAAAATAAACATATATAATTATATATAAAAAATGTGATTTGTTAATGAAAAATAATTTACATCACTTCGTAGAGGTAGTAGTTCACATGTATGCGTGATGAACATTATTATGAATAAATGAATGAAAATGCTAAGAATACATGATATTTTTTGGAATAATAAATATGAAATTAATATAAAATTTATTTCATATTTATCACACAAATTTATTAAAATTATACTTATTACCTTACATGTAACTTGTTAGTAAAAAATGATTCACACCACTTCATGGGGTGATAATATGCCATACAGAAGATCAATGTTGATGTATCCCAAATGGAATAGAAAGTGAAAATGATATATGAAGTATCAAATTAAAAATTATAAACAGGTTAAAATTATCATATATATACTTTGAATCAATCATTACAATATTCTATGAGAGGTGATGATGGAAAATGTATGACATCGGTTGAAGAGGTGCTAGATCATCTTACACATGGATGATGATTTCATTTCCTATATGATGGAATAAGATATGGATTATGGTTAGGAAATTCAAAAATCAAATTTTAATTATACGGTTGATACTTTTATAACATAAAATAAAAATTCAATTTGTTTTTAAGTGGGTGGAATAAATAAATAAAATATAAAGGCACATTAATGATTTTACATATTCTTTGGAGAACCTCATTATGTAAGCACCAAAATTCTTCTTAAGAATGATTTAGGATAAAAAGAGGATTTTGGTAATATAGATGGAAATTTTTATGGTATTTTAGTTGGTATTTTTTGTGAAAAATGGGTTAGATTGTGTGAAGTGGATAGGAGATGTGTGGCCATTTATAGTGGGGAATGAAACCAATTTGGAAACTACATGGAAATTTTAAAAAAACAAATGATAAATTAAATCACATGAAATAATCACAAAAATGACTATATATTTATAAATGTGAAGTATATATCTAAAATGTGGCATTATAATAGGATTTTTTGTTATTTTAATTGGAAAACATACTCAAATAATTTTAGATTAACCCACCATAATTATATTTTCACCCTAATTGTGGTAACTAATTTTGAATTTTTTCACTATTAAATATGGTTAAAAATTATGTTGAACATTTTATAAAAAATAAATCATTTTTATTAATAATGTGGAATCTATTATCCCAAAATAATTTTTTATAATTAGGAAATTTTAATTTATAATTGATCATGAATGTGAGAAAAAAATGGGTTTCTAAAATGTATAGTTTTCAAGAAAATTATGATTTTATATTAAATCTATGTTTAGTAATAATAATTGTATAAATATAAATTAATATTTATTTATATATAATATAAAATATTATTTAAATCATTACACATTAAGGGTTGTTGAAATAAATTAAAAAGGACAAACATTATTCATAGTAAAACAGTTTTCACAAAAAACAATTTTTTAAAACCAAATATAATCTTATAAAAAAATACAACATAAATATGATTCAAATGTAATTACGTGTATTAAATATAACTAAATAATTATTATTGTACATTAAATAACATTAAAAACATAATGGGTATTTTATTTGACTTAATTTATTAAAACAAATTATAGTGGTTCATGGACAAAAGTTCCCCTACTTCACTCCATCAACACCCTCTCCATGATTTTGTTGATTTCACTAATCATGTACCATTTATACAGGGAACTCAAAAACTGAGTGAAATCATCTTCTACATGGTACAATATGGATTTTACAATGTATTCACACAATACCAACACTTATGTTTCAAACACTAAAATAATGTGCTCATAAAAAACAAAGAAACACCTTGATTGGGGAAGTTAACTAAGTTAGAATGCAGAAGAGGATAGTGTAATGTCCCAAAATTTCTATATATATATTTTAATTATATGGAATTATTTTGAGACCAGAAGCTTTGAAGACAAGTGATTCTGAGGCCCAGGGATCCTGAATCATAATTTTGTACTTTTTTTATGATCTCTTATTTAAATGTGTGAGCGGGTTTTTATAAAATTTGAACCAGTTCGTGGATTGAAAATCATAGGGCACAATTTATCATGTAATACAAGAATTTCCCTAGAAAGGATTTAACTTTGATCGACAAGGGTCTGAAAGTAAAGATAATTTCCAGTCATTTCAGAAAATAATAGATTAACTTAAAATTTTATTTTATATTATTTTTCCCCATTGAGCAACGGATGGTGGTGTTGCAATGTAATGATGACACTCATTATGGAAGCTCCTTAATGGCTTTTTTGTACATGAGTAACTACTACATGTTTTCATAAATGAAATAGTGTAACTACACAATGTCACAATGTAATAGAAACGTTATGATGTGTTTCCTTTTTATTAAAATAATGTGTTAGAAAGTTGAAAATTATACCATGTGGATTTTATAAAATTATATTGTATATTTCTTCTATAGTGAGGAACAAAGAAAACTGGAATGATCGCCAGCAATGTTGATGAATTACGAAGAATGATATTGTGAATTGATGAAGGCCTTTGACATTGTGAACCTTCGTAGGTGGACCACTTCATTGTCAAATGTCGATCGAGGTAGAAATATATTATCTTTTTGTTTTCCCTATAATTCATTTTAAATGACAAATGTTGACCAACCAACAATCATGTGGATCAACAGATAATATGTTCTTGTAGTTGGGTGTAATTATTGGGTTTTCTACCTAGGATTCAACAATTGTTGATAAAACATCATACCCAACACTCTCATGTTTTAAACTCCAAATGTGGAGGGTACAAGGTGGCACCAAAAAGGTCAAATACCCTCCTCTATCTGAGTTCTTGGTATATGAATGTTATTATTGGTTACAAGAAAATTTCTATGCCATCGTAGAAAATGTGACACCCCACCTGAGGTTATAGGCGTAAGAGGCATGAAGAATGAACCACCGAGGAGATCCAGTGGTCCACAGAGTACCCTAAGTGATTGTTGATGTCTGCAGTGGAACCAGATAATGGCGATCATGGCCATTGTTGGGAGACGACACACATCAAGGGAACCCTGGAATGTGTAGCTGGCTGGGTCGGTGGATGGTGGTTGATATACCGCCCCTCAGCTACATCGGCGTAGTGTCTTGTAGACATGGGACGAGTATCTCAGTCGCACATGGTCTCTTGAATATGTGTGGGAAACTTAGATGGATGGGTTTTCAATCCACACAGCATCATCTGTGGTTTCTAGACCATGGATGGAGTCAACAACCCCACATACTCCATGGGGTGAATAAGGGTGCTGGATGTAGCTTCCAGACATGCCCTGTCCAAACCAAACCTGTCTGCCTTTGGAGGAACGAGTTGACTAGCGGGCTGGACCCGACTGGACCTACAACCCAACGGAACGGACCTAGGATGGGCCTGGTTCGGGTCGGGTCAGTGGACCTCAGGCCGAGTTGGGTCAGTTCGGTCAGAATTTTTCAGACCAGACTGGGACACAACACGCCACTTTTTTGAAAAAAATTCATATCATGCAAACCAAGAGTCCGATTGGTGAGTTTGCTTTGAAGTTGGAACCATATGAATGAGGAAGATAATTTGGATACTCTATGGAGGATTTAATGGTAGTTAGTTATCTAAAAAATTTCGGGAGTGGATTTCTTGAGATCTAGTGCGCTACATGCGGAAACCCTGATGTTGGTTGAGACATAGAGATTGTTGGAAAGAAACCTTATATGGATCAGATACTATGGCCCTGCGGGTAGTAGCTTATGTGTGACCATGAAGGGCCATGGTGGTTGAAAGTTTCAATGTGACTAAGAATACCCATGGAACTCAACAAGGAGGAGTACCTCAGCATGGTCATAGTAGGGAAGAAGCTTCTGTGTAACCCGACATGCCTATGGTGGGGAGAAATTTCTGTGTAACCCAGCATAACCATGACACTCATCAGGTATGAGTAACACATAAGTCATAGGATAGTGGGAAGTGGCTTCTGTGTGACCCGAGAGGACCACTGTACACATTAAGGTAGAGTTTTCTTATAGAATAGGTGTTCAATGATGTGACTAATGATTTCACTTTCCAACATAAAAATTTACCTTCTATGAGATGTCTTACTTCACGATCATGATTGGTGATCGTGAATTGTGATTTGATTTTGGATTTCTTTGTGGTATTTCTTTTTTTGGGTCCCTAATGAGTAATTTGATACTAACCGCTACATGGGTTTCACCCGCACATGTTGTGTATATGGTAGATTACCACCGCCTTGACAGAGGACATGGTGCACTAAGACATAGTGGTTCCTAGTGAGACCACGCAGACATGACGTACTACTATGGATTCTAAAAACTACTATATACAGACCCATTAGGTGGGGTTTTCAGTGGATGAATTTTCAGAGTTTCTGTTGAACTCTCTTTTTTTATAGTTTTTCTTTTTGTTGGGTTTGTATTTTGGACCAATTAACAATCATTTGTACTTTTACTCATGAGTTATTTATTGTGCCACGATTTTATAAATTTATAGCTTTGAGATATTGTTGTTGTTGTGTGTTTATGTATATAGGTACTTAGGAAATTCCTACCAAATGTAGTTTTTCCCCTTCGACACTAGTTTCTTGGCCCTGGCCTTCAGGAGGTGGTCATGGGGTTTGTCATGACATAGGCCCAAGGGGATGGGTCATGACAAATTGGTATCAGATGTGGTCGGTTCAAACACATAGACCGAGAGTTTTTTCGGGAACAGTGTTGAATTTTTCATGAATGACTTTCAGATTCAGGGAGTCTAGTGTTGGTGTGGCGGATAACATATCCATACACCAGGACCTTGAATTTTTTTTTGATCTATTCATAAAAACACTTGTTTCATAAGTACCTCATTATGATTTTCATTAAAAAAAATACTTCTAACCTAGTATAATCATAAAATTGTTGTACAAAAACATATGTATATGAATGCCTCCATATAAATGTCCATATCGAATTTCGATCTCTGACCGTGCAGATAGCCCTCCTGGAGATGAGGCATTAGTTCAAGGACCAGTTCTAGAGATGGCCCTATCGGGTGGTGCACTAGTGTTTCCAACACACATTGATCACAAGTTACTGCCGACATTACCGGTAGAGGATGTATGAGGACTTAGTGCCTTTCACTAGTTCTAGAGATAGTGACCACCTAGGATTGAGGAATAGACATTTCCTAATGTCATTGAGGACTAGATGGAGGCAACGAGGTGGGTCAATTTCTTAGTGAGAACACTACTTGACCAGATGGCGATCTTGGGCGCATGACTTCTATAGGTCTCGGTAGGGAGACGATGGTTCTTGAACATCCAGACTCATGATGATGATACTCTTACCTGGATAGACTTAAAGAATCTTTTTTGGGATGAGTTTTTTCCCACGACCATGCGCTCTGTGTGCATCTAGGATCTTCATCAACAGCCTTAGGGCATCCTGTTTGTGGATGAGTAATTTGTGAGATTTACATAACTCTTTTTCTACTCCACATACAAGATATGCGATCATTTTTTCAGGGCCCTGACCTTTGAATAGGGACTTAGATGATAGATCATGGAATCCATGGTGTCTCTTAGTATCCCCAATATGGCTAGAGTTCCAAAGTGAGCCCCTCTTTTGGAAATATTCCTAGTGGAGCAGGTGCCGACAGTCGGAGTCACCACCTGACCTCATGTTGTATAGTCTTCAGTTGTTGACTATAGAATGCAATCACGGGGGACCAAGTGGGCCAATTATTTTATGGGATGACCCCAGGTCTCTGGGTTAGTTGTACGAGGCTCCCAGAGCCATGTAAGTCAGTAGGGAACCCATATGTTTTTCACGTGCGGTGGGCAGGAAGACATAGCTCATTACTATACGACCCACTGTATAAATGATCAGCAGGTGATCGACATAAAGCCAAGGAATATGCAGAGTTATGAGTTAGGAGTTCTATATGGTGGTGGAAGTGGAAGGAGAGTATACCGAGTGGAAGGCGGTGCACGATGGTTCGAGATGATACCACAACCTCCCCCAGGTGGTCCACCATGGGCTTAGGGAGCCAGAAGAAGGGGGTGAGGCAAACCTTAAGAGATGGTGGCCTACAACTATGGTGCTCCAGAGATGATTTGAGGTAAGAAAAAAGTATTATCTACCATATCTATAGTTCTTATAGGATTAGGTTCAAGTCACTCTTTCCTTGAAACAGTCTTTGTTCGAGGATCATTGATTGTTGTGGAGCCATTGGATCAATACATACGATTAGTGACTCCTACGGGAGGGGATTAAATGATTACAAATAGGTTATGGCAGAGAGATATTACTATAGGAGGTGATAGTTTCGACAGGGATGTCCTAGTTGCTGCGTCGAGGCCTTTCAACGTTATCTTGGCTGTGGACAAGTTCTCCATGATTCATGCTCAGATCGATTGTTTTAGGTGAAATGTGTGGTGTGTCTGCATGGATGGTACCATGTTCTCCTTCACTAGAGGGGAGGGAAACATTGCATCATTGGATGGAATTTTTCAGAGAAGGGTGAAGCCAATCCCTCGCCAGTTTGATAGCTTCACCCTCAGTGGAGTGGATGAGAGGAGTCTGAGCATTCCTATAATAGTGAATGTGTATGAGGATTTCTATCCTGTGGATGTTTCGGGACTACCTCCTTTTAGGGAAGAAGAAAATGGCATGGACCTTTAGCCTAGGATGAATACAATATCCAATCCGACATATCAGATGGATCCGGCGGATCTTCGAAAATTGGGGGTATAGTTGGAAGACGTGAAGGAGAAGGGATTTGTAAGGACCAACATTTCACATTTGGTAGCATGAGTGTTGTTTTCCAAGAAGGATGGCGAGTGATTGAGGAACTGAATGGAAATCCATTGCCTAAAATAGTTGACCACGGAGAAAGTATACACTTCCAAGGATCGATGACCTCTTCGACTAGTTGAAGGGAGAGAGGCGGTTCTCAAAGATATTCCTCAGCTCAGGAAATAATCACCATCAAGTATGGGATGAGGACGTACCAAAGATAGCCTTTATATGCTGGTATAAACAGTATGAGTTCGTAGAGATTCGCTTCTCCATAAACAATTCTCCATAAAGTTTCACTCGACTCATGAAGAGGATCTTCCAGCCATACATTGATTATTTTTTGGTGGTATTCATTGAGGATATGTTGGTGTACTCGGCATCGGAGGCGGAGCATGCTACACAATTTCGGATAGTCCTGGATACACATTGAGAGCACCAAATTTATGGTAAGCTACCGAAGTTTCATTTCTATATTTGAGAGGTAGAGGTCCCCTTGTTGGGACACGTCATATCAGTGACTCGAATAAGTAGTGGATCTGACGAAGATAGAGGGAGAGCTTTCTTGGGATCCACCTAGGAGCGTGACTATGACATGATGTTTCTATGGGATGGATGGATACTACTGGAGGATTGTTCTTGACTATTATAGAGTATAAGAACCTTTATCTACCTTGACGAGGAAGGGACAACCCTTTGTATGGACGGACAATTTCCATTAGTGTTCCCAGAAGTTGAGGTGGAGATTGAAAAGTGACCCCCTATTGAGAATACTTGAAAAGGGAGTATGGTATGTAGTCTTCTGTGATGCATCATGGATCAAGCTGGGTTATGTCACAATGTCGGAGAAAGTAGAGATCCCCAAAAAATCAAGGATGTTGATGCCAGATGAGCAGAAATATGAAACCCATGTCCTGGAGTTACCAGTAGTGGTCTATACCTTGAAGACAAGGGGGAATACTTAATGGGTGAATGGTGTACCATATAATCCAACAATAAGAGTATTTTTCATATATTATCGTAGAAATACCTAAACATTAGACAAAAGTGATGGCTGGAGTTCCTCTAGGACTATGACTTTGATATAGTCTATACTCCTGGGATGGAGAACATGGTGGCAGAAAAAATCAACAGGTGGTCTGGTATATATTTGATGAGTGAGGCAATGAAGAAGCTACCTGCGATGCAGATAACCTTCATGGATGATACCAGAGTATCTTGCCATCAGTAAATGACTATCAATCCCTCAATCTTATAGAGATTCTGGGAGGAACAACTAGTTGATGTTGACTACAAGGCCCGATGTGCTCAAATATTCTATGTACATGCTCTTTATGGATTTTTTATATGTGAGGAGAACATCATCCTTTTTTGAGGACGCACTGTAGTTCCAGTGTTTTTGAAAGAGGAGGTGTTGATGGAGTTCCATAGACCCCCTTTGGTGGTACATCCATGTGTGGATAATATGTACCCGGACCTCTGACGTTAGTATTAGTGTCAAGTGATGATGGAAGTGGTGATAGAGTTCATTTCACAATGCCCCAATTGTCACCAAATGAAGGCTGAGAATCATGTACCAGTAGGCATAAAATAACAACTTGAGTTACTAGAATGGAAGTGAGATGGTATCTCCATGTACATCATAAAGGGGTTACGACAAATGTTTAGGGTCCACACATTTATTTTGGTGATCGTTGACCGACTCACCAAGTGTCCCCACTTCGTACCCATCCGGGAGCACGGATCGAGAGAGGGTTTGGGACACCTCTATGTCCAAGAGATAGTCTAGCTTCATGTGGTTTCATTTTCCATCACTTAGACCTTGATTCATGCTTTACATTCTGGTTGTGTAATTGATTTCACAAGGCATTCAGAACTCATATGTTCTTCAGCACAACTTATCACCCTCAGTTTGATGGTCAGACGGAGCAGATCATACAGACCTTAAAGGATGTGCTTTATTCTTGTGTCCCTGATTTTGGTCATTGTATGGATGCAAACGTATAATGGGAGTAGTTTACCTTAAACCACATCTATCAGTCCATCATTGGCATAACACAGTTTTAGGCCTTGTACGGGCGACCATGTTGATCGCCTCTATGCTAGACAAACCTAGGGGAGGGAGCACTCATGGGTCGAGAGATGCTACAGGCGACCACTAAGAAGATAAATATCATCTAGGAGTGGATGAGGACTACACATAGTAGGCATAAATTTAATGCTGATTGGAGATAGAGAACCATGGTGTTTGAGGAGGGAGGCCATGTTTTCATTCGTGTCTTACCCCGATGAGGATTACAGAGATTTCGACGGGGGGGAAAGTTATCCCTAATGTTCATCGGACCTTTTCATATTCTCAATATATTTTAAGAGTTGGAATATTGCCTTGGTCTTACACCATAGATGCACTGGGTACAGAGACACATGCATGATCCATTGCATGTCATTGACTAGGGAGATCTTGATAATGATGATAGGGATAAATTTGCAGAGTTTCAAGTAGGGATACAGGATCAAAAAGAGAGAGTACTTCATGGACAGTCGATTCCCCTATTTCCTGTTTGATGGAAACATGAAAATCTACCAATGAACACATGGAAGTCAAAGGCTCAGATTCATGTCAAGTAACCCCTTTTTATGGTTATCATTTGTTTTGGATTTTCGAGACGTGACTCCGTAAGGTAGGGATAATGTAATGTTCTATAATTTTGGTATAATTTTTTTAAATTATATGGAAATATTTAGAGACCAAAAGCTTTGAAAACACATGATTCTACGGCATTATGAGCAAGAAAAGGAATTTGAAACTTTTTTTATGTTTGCCTAAGTAAACGTGGGACCATGTTTTTATATCTTTTGAACTGGTGCTCGGATCAAAAATATGATGGAATTGTAGAACTCGGAATGCCATTATTTACCATGAATGTACTTAACTTTTTATAGCAAGGGTCAGATAGAAAAAATTAATTTATAGACTTTTCTTAATGTAATAAAATAACATAAAACATTATTTTATTTTCTTGTACACAATTGAGTGGAGGACGACGAGGATGTGATGCGATGACAAGGGTCATTATTTAATATCCTTATGGGATCATTTTTTCATGGGTAACCACTATGCTATATCTTAAATGAAACAGTGTAATGATGCAACATTGCAGCGTAATAAAAACTTTGTAAGATGCTTCTTTATTATTAAACTAACACATTGGAGAGTTTATAATGAAACCATTGGGATTATCTAATTATCCTTAATGAAATTACTCTCTAACAAGGAATGATGAACACCTTAAGGATATCGAGAGACATTAAATCCTTATGAAGAACGAGATTGGGAATCGACGAATGCCTTCAACTTCATGAACCTTCATGGGTGGACCACTTCAAAATCGAATGTTAATTGAGGTATGGGTGGTTTTGGTTTATGTTTTCATAGTTATTCATCATATACAACGTACACGGACCAACCCATAAATAAGTTGATTCTTGGATCATCCATTCATGTGGGAGATTGATATTCTTGTGCTTTCTATCTTATATTTAACTAGTAATGATGAAAAACCATACCCATGTCTCCCATGTTTTAATATCCTAACTTGGAGGATGCAGGATGACCCTAAAAAGTCATGATCCCTTCCACAATGTGTATTATTTGTTGAATACTATTTGAAGGGGATTCAAGGTATTTTTTGGGAATTTATATGGAACGTGACACCCACCAAGGCTGTAGTTGCAATAGGTGCGATGAAAGGACCACCAGAGCAGTCCTAGTAATCCGTAGAGTACACGGTCCATGGTGGCAGCAACAGGCGGGTGGCGGCATGCCAGGAAATATCATCAGCTATACCGATGACCAATGAGAGAGACATGGCCCCATGGAAATATCTTTTGAGCGTCCCGTAGTTGTGGTCCCTAGGTCTTGGAGGCACACGTTCTCTTGACCACATGTGGGAATCTTGGAAGGATAAATTTTATCTATCATGGTTGCTTGACCACGGTGGGAGGAAATGACCACGTGTCGACCGTAGGGTGACCTGGGGTACCAAAAATGGCTTCCAATTGTGTCCCATCTTGATTGAACTGGTCCGACAGTGGTAGACCGGTCAGTTCGATGGGCCGGAGCCGCCCTTATGGGCGGACCCCCCCAACATGCTGGTCCTTACCTAGAGGAATGGGCTAGACCAGTTTCCCAAGGAACTGGACCCTGGCCAGGCCGGCTCCAGGTCAAGTCATCGGAACTTGGTCGAGTCAGTAAACATATGGTTGGGTCCGTCTGACCGGGTCCGACCTGAATAAGACCCAACTGACCCCTTTTTGAAAAAATTCCAATGTCTTGAAAACATGGTGTCCAATTGACGATCCAATTGTGGAGTTTAAACCCTTGGGATGAGGTGGAGATTTAGATATAATCTAAGCAGGATTTCATGGATGTTGGAATTCGACGAATGGATTTGGGAGCCATTCTTCTGAGATCTAGTGTGCTATGTTCGGAAACCTTGTGGTTGGCTGAGTCCTAGAGACTGCTGGAGATCAAACCTATGTTGATCAAGTTCTATGGGTTATTGGGAAGTGTCTTCTGTTTGACTTGGAAGGCCCACAGTGGAGGGAAACTTCTATGTGTCCTAGAAGACCCATGGTAATTGATAGGAAGAGTATCTTAGCATGACCATAGTTGGGAAGCAATTTATGTGGGACCTACAATTCCCAAACCGGGGAGAGGATTCATTGTGACTCCGCAAACACATGGTACTAATCATGGATGAGTACCCCAACAGTCTTAGGTTAGTGGGAAGAAGCTCTTCTATGACCTGGAAGGCCCACTGTACTCATTGAGGAGGAGTTCTCCAGAATCAAAGGTGTTTGATGATGTGACTAATGGTTCTACTTTCCTACTCTAGAATATAGCTTGTGTGGTCTATCTTTCTTCATGACCATGCATGATGATTGGGATTTGTGGTTTGGTTGTGAATTTATTTCTTGTTTTCCACTTTGTTTTTTTGTCTTTGGTAATTAATTTTTTACTCCCCCTGGATGGGGTTTTCTTGCATGAGTTGTGTCTGGTGAAAAAGACTACCAGTTTGATAGAGGACTCGATGGCCTAGGACATGGTGGTGCCCAGTGACACCAGACATGCTGGGCATACATCTGCAGCTTCAAGAAGCTACTATATACAAACACATCATGTGGGTCTTTCAGTTGATGGCTATTAAGCGATTCTATTGTAGTCTACTCTTTTCTTGTTACTCTTTTTTATGGTTTGTATTCTCTCACATTTTTCTATCAGTTTTTGTTGTACTCAGTTTTTATTTGTAGTGGAATTACTGATTACCTTTTGAGCTATGGTATGTGTTTGTGTGTATGCATACATGAACTCAAGCAATTCCTCAATATTTTAGGATCATGCCTTCAATGCTAGTCGCGAACCCCAAGCCTTTTGGAGTTTGGCTTGGGGTATGTCATGGCATGGGAACCAAGGGAACAGTCTTGATAAATACCATAAATTATAGATAAAAATATATTTGGGGTAATATATTTGATTCAAAATGGTATTAATCGTGAATAAAATATGAATTTATATAAAAATTATGCAGACAAATATGCATTAGCTAAATCCATCTTTTCATAGTAGTATAACAATAAAAAATGATAGACCATGTATGCCTCTAATATATAGTCCAATAAAAAAATATGAAATTAAAGAATATAAAGGAAACAAAATGAATAGATGTTATTTCTTTTGTAATTCTCCTAGAGACGTAGATGAATGATTATGAAATACACAGATAGAAAATTCACACTTTTATAATAGTAGAGAACCCATTCAATTTTTTATCATTAATGACACATCACTATTTTTTACTGAGAAACATATTTATGAATTTTTTGCATCCCAATGTGAAGTATCATGTATATATTAATACATTGAAATTAAAATAAATAGTTCCACTAATATACATATGAACAATTAGATCCAATAAATAATTCCACAAAAATGTAAAATCAAACTGTTTATAGTATTTTAAATTTTAAAATCCATAAATATTCATTACATACCTTATAAATTGAAATAAATCATTTCATTATCCTATAAATTCACAAATTATCATTGAAATGGTTTCATAATATATTTTATTAAGAAAAAACATGTTTTAAATATTATAATAAATTGAGCTTTAAATATCGTGTAAGACTTGAATACTCTTGGAATTCTTCCACACGAGGTAGATTCAAAAATTATAGTAGCCAAAGTACAAATGTTTCTAAAACATAGAGTTCAAAATTGTAATGTTCAATACCAATTGGTGATTCACAAAATGAGGTATGTCACCAATGTGAGTTTAATTGATTGATTTTGAAAACAAATTTTGGGTTCCATAACTGGAAGATAATTGTAAAAGTGAGGTTCCAAATGTGAGGTTCTAAATGTGAGGTTATTTAAAAATTTGAGGTTCCAAACATGAATTTCATTAAAAATTTGAGGTTCAAAAACAAAATATTCAACATAAAAATGGGGTTATTCTAAACTTATAGAATATTAAATCCATACATATATTTAAAAACCATAATACATATTTTTAGGTTCTTACAACTCAATATAATGATCAAAATGGAGAAAATACATCAAAAATTCCAGGAATAAGATAATTAATTTAATTTAAAGTATATACAAGAAATCCACATAAACTAACATTTTTAGAAAAATTAATTACATGTTTTATCATAAATATCAATGAATACATATTAAATAAATATATATATTCCAAAAACCATCTTGATGCCTCCATGACATTACTTGTTAAGGTACACCCTCAAGAATACAATATCCTGACACCCTGATCCATCATTAATGTCACCTCTCACCATTAGGACATCATTCAATCTCTGTAATCACCCAAAAAACATGACCATAATAATTTTATAAAAAATATCATTACATGGCCCACACTATCCAATATCTTATATACATACAAACAACATTATGATTAACCGATGCATGTAACCTAAATATCATCTAATACCCCACATGTGAACACTCTAATACCACTAAGTTGCACAACCTGACTTACGCTCCCATGAGTCACATCTCATAGAATCTTAACTCAATAACCTAATTAGAGATCATGTTTAACTATAATGTTAATCACATATAACCATGTAACCACTCTTTTTCCCCCCATTTTATTTATTTCCATCTATTATCAAGGGAATTAAAAAAGAAACCACCACATGATCATCACTACTAACTCGAAATGTCTACCTACAGTCTCTTCATTCTCTATAAAAATCATCCAGAATAAAATTTTCTATAATATTATCAATCCTTCCCGAAAAAACTTGAATTTAATATCACACAAATAGAAAACAAAAGTATATTTTTAATGAAAATTACCTAAAATCCTATAAGCATATACCATATACATGTTAGTATCTCTTGTGCACCAGTAGAAATCTCAATGAATTCATCCATGGATCCCTTATATAAGGGAACCCACTTTCCTAGACAAACCCACAATTAGGTGGCCATCATATATCACAACTCATCTCAACCATAAAAAATGACTCAATAGTCTCCCAGGATGAATCTGACAACAATATCATCTCCCATATAGCACGTAAAACCAATCTTACATAAGTAACAACCAAATTTAACTTCCAAATTCCAGTATTTTACATTACAAAAAATATCACATGAAAAAACGATTGATTATAGGGTTACAAAATATATATATATATATATATATCAAGAATAAAATTCCAGAAAAACTACCTACTAAAGCATTAATTCTCATTGGGAATGCATATATGTAACTTGTCCATCGAGAATAATGTTTTTAAGCTAATCCTCATTGGGCCTACACATACAGGATTCAGTCCCATGAGGATAATGTTATAATTTATTAGTAAAAATCGATAATGGTAACAATATACGATGATATGTTTGATGTAAAACATATTATTCATGTTCCAATAGGTAAAACATCGCAAGAAAGCTACATGGGAGAAAAAAATATTTTTTTAGTGAAACTGTAAATAACTGATTCATTTTTCTTTTTAGAACAGACAATAAGGTATTAATTTCTAAACTGATCCACTGTGGTTAGAATACTAACCATAAACTACTAGATAATATATAAACCATTCATATTTATCGCACTCTAAGATAAAAATGACCTTTAATTTGAATAAAACAAATTGTTGTTTATCTATGTATAATTCAACTACTATGTAAATTTATAATATTCCATAAAAGGTGTTAATGTCACTTTAAACAAATGAACCCTCAAACATAGTGATATAAAAAATTATACATATTTAATGATAATCCTATTTTAGTAATATAATTCAACTACATAGGCCTCTTTCCAATAGGCCAAGATCTGAAACCATAAAAGACCATTGAACTCAAAGACTATGTACATCACTTTTGATTAAATAGTAAAACTATATAATTGAAATGAAGAATATAAATTCAATATATCTTGTAAAATATAATTTATATTGTAAATGGTGTTCATAAAAAATCATATGATATCCATCAAAACCTTTGAAACATTCCGATTTCATTTATCTACATATCCCCAAATTGTAAGATGATGAAACTCTGACACTCTCTATGATATCATAAAATATAATATTTTATATCACCTTGTTATTTCACCAACTCTCTTCATTCTTTATTGTAACATGACTGGGTCAAAGTGTGACCCCAGGACCACCTCCCCATATGGTATAGACCACTAACTAGTAGTGGGAGTATGGGGTGTAACCGTGGGGAGACTATAACCCCAAACCAAAGTGTGAAATTCCTATATAAATAACCAAAAATAATCCATAAATAGAAAAAATACCAGATTAAAAAAAATGAAACAATACCCAACATGATACATTAAACGTGTGCTAAAGTATATATTTATGTAGACTCAAAATCATGAAAGCATAAAAAATATGACATTTTACTCCTATTATATAAATGAGATAAATAAAAGAATAAAAATAAGATTCTATACTCTATTCTAATGTCATACATTATCCTAGTATCTTGTATATTCATGGTATTATACTTGATTAAACCCAATCCTCTACCAAACATGATCGTTTAATCAGTAAATAATTCCCACGTAACTATGTTCTATGTCTTCTTCAGTAGGGTGAGAGTAAATATTTGTATGGAACCATCAATACAGTCTCATACATAATGAGAAAAATATTATATGATAATGTTACAAGCTTGTATGAATAAATAAATAAATTTGGTAATCATAAAAAAATAATCCATTAGAACCTGAGGATATATAATGACACACATTATTTACCTAAAACTACATCAGCCAGTTTTAGTGTGTCTCTGAGAAATCCACGTAACCAAGAAAACCCTCATCAGGCCCATGTATGATTCTTTAGAGAAATATATAGAAACTCTTAAAGTATTGGCCTCAATAGTTATATCATAGGAAAATATCATAGGATTCTAAATGTATAATAATAATTTGGGGGAATTTTTCCCACCTTGATCATCACATATATATGTCCTGTAGAGGGGTTGTGCGTCAAAACCACAAAATCTCATATTATACTAATCACTCAGTCAGTAGTTCATCCCTCATAAATTATCTCACTTATCTATAACATTGGATGGATGTTCATTACTTTTGTTTACCTCTTCATAGAATTCACTAAAGATGGATCTAGCTATATAATCCAAGACATGTCTTGTATCTTATATATCTTTGAGTGATGTTTGTCATACCGAATCATCACATAATACACATCTCGATGGGTTTATCGATTATTTCAATCCCATAAGATAATTTGAGGTTGACCACTCATGTGAATGACCTTTAATCAAAAATATGGCCAAATATGGCTAACATAGTCTCTTAATGTTCTAGAGTGGCATTGGAAATCATCACTACTCATTCCCTCTACAAGCCTCTTAGGGGTCATTATATAACATGTTATACCATCATGATCCCTTAGGTAAATTCATAATAGTTTCCCCTAAAATGCGAATCTAATTCATAAATTAATCCCATAGTTCATCACCCATCACTTCTAGGTCATAACATCCCTAGAATCATCATAATCATAATTGTGACTCAATGGATTTGTAGATAATCTCATATCAGTGTCACATAAAGGAAATATAAATATTTATATCCCATTGTCAGGTAACCCTAGGTTGGTCCTCATACATAACATATCTAAAAATCTTAATAGGGTCTACCCAACCATGGAACCACATATCAGTGGGGGAGGAACACACTTCCCACTATCTTCTCTACCAGAACCAAGTATCTAAGTCATCATATGATTTTCATTCAGATTATTTAAGACATACACATTATCCCAACACTCACATCTACTTTGATCACATTAAGGGAACCTATTACTAGTTATATTTTGAATCCTTGAATTAATTTCTTTAAAATTACCCAAATAGTTTCTATGTGTCACAAGTCACACAATTATATCCAGGCCATATCCATTAGCATCAAAGGAATAAATCTAGTGTCTAGGATCCATCATATCCCATGAAAAATTATTGAACTCATAAATAAACATTAAATTTTAATTATACAATTTTTATAATTTTAATGGTTGATAAACTATGGTGGAAACACCAAAATTATTAAATTCCATACATACCACGAAAATTACCACAGAGAATATACATAAGTACCACATACCTAAATAATAGGGTCACCCCATCGAGCGTAGCCAAAAAACTATCTGACAAGATCATCCAAGTGCATCCAGCCATCACCCATCATCTGAAGGCCCTAACTCATGAAAATCATTTAAATTAATTAATTATTATAATTATTTTATAAATTTTAAATATTTACATTATAATAAATTTACATCAAATAACATCAAGATGATTATCATTCCATGATAACTCTGGAAATAAATAATGGAAGGTCCGAAATGAACTCTCGACACCATCCCAAGAAGATTCCATAACTACAAGTAATAATTCAATTACAAATTTAATATAATTTAACCAGAAAACCCTTAATAAAATCATTAAGTGATATAACTTCATCCAAATATCCTTGAATGACATGGGTTCGTTATCTCCAAAATACATCTATATATTATTAGATAAATCCCCATAATCCTTGCCATATTCAACAATGATCTTATACTATTAGTGGTAAAATCCTAATAAGATAATACAAAACTTTAGTAAAAATGTGGGGGAGTCAATATGGAAGCATAAAAAATGAATGGCATTAACTCAATTCTCTAAAAAATGGTCTATGAAATCACCTTAAATTTTGGTGGTATCAATTGAGGAAATAAAGAGGGATGACTAGCCAAAATTCCTCTTATAAAACTCATTCAACCAAGAAAAAAGGGGGGATGAAAAATGATTTTACATGTCCTCCTCCATTGAAAAGTGGAAAAAATACTTAGTTGTGGTGTGATGCATTTTCAGGTCAAGGGGGCTCCCCATGTGTCTTACCCATCATAGAGTGAAATATTACACCCAACACATCTCATGGAATTATTCAATCATCGAAGATCCACCATATCTTACCCCATTGATCCTAGTGTGACTCGCCTTCTCATATGCCACCTATAGCAATGTCCTTATCCTTTCATTGAATGAAACACTGAAACAACCTATATGTGGTGTGACCTACTATTTCAAAAGCATTATATCATGGCCTCTAGGACATTCTCTGATAGATCATTGAGAATTCATTCACTAACTAGTTCATAATACATTTCTAAAATCATATCATTCATATGATCCAACCCTCATAAATCCAATAGGAATATGGTTTCTAAAAAATCCATTTCAAAACAAAAAATAAAATTACTTCTGAATTTCAGGACGTATATTTACATGGGGTTTTAAAATATCTCCATTTTTAGATTAAATTTTTCCTGTGTTTCCAGTAATACTGTACTAGAAACATCAGTCTTCCCTAAACGTTCCCCATTTTTTGACTATATGTTAGGAATATAAGAATTTATTAATATGTTAATTGGACCATACATAGACTAAATTTATAAGAATTAGATCGATATACTCTTCTCAACACTTATATTTGAGTAGGAGTATCAATGAAAACTCTTTTTTCTATTATGGGTGGACAACCGGAATTTTTGGGATCAATTTTAAAAGCTTATAACTTTGGGGTGCCCATCATGATACCATTATTATTAGTATGATTAACATGGAAAATATCCCCAATATAATTCAATTAAACAATAGAGGACATAACGGGAGTATCATCGTTATTCTTGATAGTAAGATAATATCTATAATTCACCTTTATATTTATTAATGCCACACATGTGGTTTTATGTACTAAATAAAGAACTTTTTGGATTCCATCATTAATAACTTTGATTGAAACCCCTAACATCATTAGGATGTGGTGAATACTCACTCTCATAACCATTGTTAACTATATTATTTATGTCAATAGTTATCTTTTCCAAACCTTTGACTCTAATTTTATACTATTCTATTACTTCAATAATTCATTGAAATAAATACTCTAGCACACATATTTTTTTACACTAGAATAGATCGAATTTTCACATCAGGATTAATTATAATACAAGGATATACCTTTTTAAACATGTGTCTATAAGTTTCAGAAAGATACAATATAATTTTCTGATTATTTTTTCAAGAAGATATCATCTCATGTTCCAAAAAAAACTGATGAAAAAAATCTATTTGATAAAATAATTCACAGTGAGTCAGTCTATCATCATTTGGATAATAATTTCTCAATAATCATATTCATTTAACTAGATCATTCCTATTACTAAACTCCACATGATACTTTTTATAGACTTCAATATCAACTGAATTTCCCTCTGTTATACTAACATGAAATGATAAATTTGATATCATTTTGATCTCTGATTTCCTCAATATTTAGGATAATATATTCATTTTCCATAAAAATCTACATCATTGTCTTCTATTGAGTTTCCAATATGATTTACAACTACATTACCTCATAAAAACCCTTCATCAATTTATTCCTCCCCTGGTTAGCAATACATTTAGTATCTACTTGAGAGTAATCCGATCCATATATGGTATTCTCATGGACCACATTTACATCACCTATATGACATTTATCATTATTATACTCTTTATTATTCAATATTTTTTTTTCATATTATCTCTATATCACCTTTTAAGGATAAAAATGAATTGTTTGAATCACTATAAGAAGTAGAATATGGGTTCCCTATATATTGATATCAATTATAAAATGGATGAAGTTTCTCATATCTTAATTAAAGACAAACATCATTCTCAATAGTTGATAACACAACTTGTTTAAATCAAAATATAATTTAGATCAATCACAATATGGATCCTTGTAATTTCACTAAATTTGGATAAATCCCTTTATTTATCCAGTTAAATATTCCTTCAAATAGTATAAGAAACATCAAAATGTATTTTTGGATACCAAATAATACAATTGAGACAAAATATCCTCATTAAAATATTCATCCCAAGTGTTATTAAGATGAAAAGTATTAAACTGGAAACTAGTGTACTAAATCATGGGTATATTCTTTATGATTTTGATGGCTCTATAGCCCCATACACTATGTTTCAATTCCTCACTGAAAATAGGATTTGAAAAAAAATTCTCATAAAGGAATGAATATCCAATCCTAGAAGCCACAAATTTTTTATAATCATAAAAATATGTCATTTTTATTACTTGGATTTAGAACGACTAGTAAAACAAGGAACTATATGATTACGAACAATCAAATACAAATACAATATTTAATCACATTCTGACTCACATTATCACGATCAATAAAGACCACAGAGGTATAAATATTTTTTGGAAAATATTTAATCAATGTGAAATTTTATTTTTGACATTTTCTTCCACAAAATATGCACTTGGAATACATAATAGATCTTATTCAATAGATCATACAATATAAAGAGTACAAAACAAGAACCCACTAAAATAAGAAATAAATTAATTATGGAAAATATATAGGATCCTAGAATATCTAATGTCCCATGAAATCCCATGGAGAGAGCTCAAGAACCCAACCATCCTCTTCCAATAATAACAAAAATAATGATGATGATGATGATGATGTTAATGATGATGTTGATGATGGTGATAATGATTATGAGGTTAATTAGGAATGGTCGGGTAATGAGGAAAAACCCATAAAAATTCATTACATAAAAAATAGAAATGTTTTTTAAAGTATGGATTCAAATATAAGTGTTTGTATTACACCAAAAATTTTAAAAATTTAAATTATTAAAACCATCAAAAAATAAAAATGACCATCAATAATACAAATATTCAAAAAACCCCTTTGAAAGTGTATGTTCCTCCTACATTCCACATTTGTTTTGCAGTAGACAGTCTCTTGGGATTCTATAAATAAGTCCTCAAGTATAATATAATCAAAATGGTGTCTGCATGAAACCAAATTTATTTGGGTTTTAATACTATATAAAATAAATATATATTTAATCTCATTCCAAATGTTATTCGTCAAATATATTTTGCCTATTTTTTTGACTGAGATGATGATATAGACAGCAACATCATGGGATAAGAGATTCCAAAGGTGTTGCTAAAAAGATACATTCATGAATCCTTAGTCATTTCTGAACATTCTCATAGAACCTATAGTTTTAGGGGGACTAATGGTAGATCAATTAACATTGAATTTGATCCAAGGTGAAATATGATGCATCCAACTACAATATTTTTAGTTAACTTTTCTTCTGGGAATTCTTTTAACACATATAGAGTGAGTGATAAGAATATTATTAATGGTGATAAAAATAAATCCTTATTTTGTTATATATGTAATATATATTTTTTATTTTTCATATATTTTATAATAATATTACAATATAAATATTTAACATTAATGGAAATTTTATACATATAATACCATATATGAAAAATGATAGTTTCAATGAAAACCAATTTGAATTGTATAATTTCCTCATAAAATTTCTAAAATATAGATTCATCATTAAATAATAAATATGAGAACAAATTATAATATTTCACTGAAAATATTTAAAATAATAATTACATTTATTTGTGATATATTTTTTTAAAAAAAGAAGATGATTACAATTCCTCATATTTTCATCACATAGATAATATCTAGATGTAATGATAATATGTGAAAATTTTCATATTTAATTAGTAGAGATCATGTTGATTAAAATTTCCTAATTAGAAAGAAAATAGATATATGAATGTTATTTTTGAGAAATTATTTCATCCATTTTGGGCTATAATCAATTGTCCAGAAGGATATTTAAAATATATTATTTTCTTGATGATACCAAATCTATAAAGATTTCAACAATCTATTTAATTATAATTGAATGTGTTACATTGAATTTATTCACCAAAAAAATCTAAAACGATATTAGAATGATAATAAAATCTTTTTAAAATATAACTAAATGTTAAATTAAATAAGTAATTTTTTACATGTATATTGTTAGAAAATTGGAAATTTATTTATATGAAATTCAAATAATCATGAGTTGAATTAATAAAGGGAAAACTGCTGCAGTCTAAAACAATTTCAATAAATATGTCTCCAATAGAAGACCATATTTATTATAAATGATATAATTTGTTACCAAATTTAAATATTTTGGTGAAACTTGGCTGAAGGGTTTTTTATGATTCATCATCATAGATAATGGGATACAAAACAATGTTTTTAGTATGAATTATATTAAAATAAAAGTGTTCCTTAATACCCATTCAATATGTATTATATTTTTTTTTACATTTACTCAATGAAATAATGACCATATTCTTCTCATTAATTGTTCTGGTCCATATAATGTTTTTATCTAACTATTCAGACATTTAACTGACTCCCTAGGCCACCTGTATAATAAAAACTGAAAAAAGTTAAGTAATAACTAAATTTAGTAGTCAAAATTTACTATTTTGTGATAATATATTCCTATTACAACATGTATGATGATAAATAATAATTGACGACTTGGATTCAAGGTATGATTATATGACTCTTCCCCAAAAATTTTTCACTCTCTTATATTGAACTAAAATATATTATTGTTAAAAATATAAAATATTTCTAATATTTTTATTTTTATTTGAAGTGAATCCATTAATAATGTAGATAAATGATTTACTCTAATTAAATTTCTGGCTAACCACCCATTCATAATGGGGGAAGTTTTTATGATGAATTTAAAACAATTAATATTAAAATCATATAAAAAATATTTAATTTTTATATAAAATATGGTAAGGGGAATAAAGGTATCTGGAAACCATTATTGGAGTGATTAAACCACTATTAATATCATTCAAAATAAATCTAATAATATACTCCCCAACAAGTTAAAATTGATGGTAGTTAAAGGATCCCCTTGTGTAATACCCATGGAGTAATTGAAGTATCCTCTTGGTGACCCATTAATCTAAATACAAAACCCACACACCCAACCAATACAACACACATCAGCATTAGTTTTTTATTATTAGTGTTGTTTTTCATGGTGGTGGTTGTGGTATTAGTAGTAGTAGTATAAGTAGTAGTATTAGTACTACAAGTAGTAGAAATATTAATAATAAGTAAAACCAATCATGGGAAGGAGAAGGGGATAGAGAAAAATAAAATAGTGTACACACTTAGGGGGAATGGAACTGAGACATACCCCAACCACCACTTGGTCACAAAAACTAGGATTCACCCTAATGGTAGTATTATCAGTATCAATTTTAACATTGATGATGATGAAGATGGTGATAACTATTAAGTACAACTAGATTATAAACAAAGTAAAATACGAATTCACATTTCCCTTAAAGAACATAATCAATCCCATACCATGTATTCACCCTAATGGAATTGTATTATTTCTATTGGGACCTTTTGTTACTATTTTTAACAATTTAACTCACATTTTAAACTACCAATCAGTTGTATGTTATTTTTTAGAAAAATATAACAATAAAAAATATTCCAAATTCGTACATTAGATTCTTTTCTTCTATCCAATGTAGGGTCAACATCAATAAGACTTGACCAATATTAAACCTTTTAGATAAGACCACTTCAGCCTATTATTGGATCATTATTATGAATCCATTTGGATTATTAATATTTCCTCATTATTTGAATAATAGAATCCTTAATACATGCATGTTTTTATAAGTGATTACTAACCCCAGAATGATCCACCACATACCAAGCCATATATTCCAACAGTTATCTGGAACATTCCATAAAAATTCAATGCCTCAATATTTCACACATCACCATCACCACAAAATATATTTTTCAATATAACAAATTAATTTTCATTCCAACCACATATTACACAAAACATTTTACATAATTTTATTCCATAAATAATCAATAACAACCTATTTTATAAATTTTTAAATTTTACACAATACAAAATATTTATGGGTAATAATAAATACTATTGGTTAAAATCATTGTGCTCTAGATATATGGAATGGAAATTTATCACTCAAGTTTAGTGAATTAAAATCCCAAAATACACAAAAACTCATGGCATCCAAGTTTATCAAGACACATCCCTCTCTAAAAGGATTAGTAATCACCCATGGGGACCAAATAAAATTACGTATTGTATGATATAAAAGAAAAAGGGGCATGGATGTAGAAAGAGAAAGGGAGTTAGGTTATTTGGTTGTTTAGTATATAGGAATAATTCACCATGGAATCCAAATTTCTATCATTTCATGGAATCTTCTATCAAAAAAATTAGTGTAAACGATAATTATATCTGTAATTTTTTTTAAAACTGTACTCATCGTGCCACCTTCCTTCTCTTCCCAACTAACCCATTTTTGTTATCCTATGACCATGGTTCCACCCCAAGATGACCTGAATCCACTCTCTGGGGAATAATATATATTTTTGCAACCCCCTCCTACCCTAATAATCAATCACATTTATTCCTCTATAATAAATAATATTCTCATACCATCCATATTATCTTGAATCAAGGGGTTATGTACTTCAATAGATGTTATGGATTCGATGACTAGGGTTATAGATAGAATTTTCATCAATATGGGCTCAGAGGGGTTGGGTGAGGAGGCACATCTTTTAGGATTGTTCTACAAATGTGGGATTTTAAGGAGTGGATGCATGTATGAGTTTATAATTCCCTTTGATGACATGTAATAGGAGGTCATGTAAGAAGTTGATTTTTTTGGGGAAGGCTAGGAGGAAAATTTTTCCTCTTAAACTTTTCGGTTTTGTTTACATTCTAACATTTATATCCCTATAGAACATGTTTTTAAGAACAATACTCAATTCATTTTCTTTTTCCTTTTCATTTTTTCCATAATAAACTCTTTCTCCATAACAATGATAGCCATAGATGACATAATAGAAACATGTCTTTAAATCTCATTACATGGATCAAAGTCAAACAATTTATTGGCCTAAAGGATCTTTCAATTATGCTATCTTTCATTATAGTGTTTCTAAATTTTCAGTCACATCACATCACCTATTATATTCATAAGACATGAATATATTTCCCTTATTATATTTACACCACACTACCTATGTTTACAAATTGTAACACCTAGGATAGTCATTTCATTTGAATATTATACATCTTACATACATCAGACTGTCCCCCTAAAAAGAATGAATCATTACCAAAATAAGAAATGAACTTAAGGAGAACTCTCCAAAAAAATGGGGATACAAATAAATCACATTATATCACATCCATAAATTATATAGACTTTATTTTTATCCTTTTATTAGTCTTAGATCTTTGGGTCAATGTTTGGGTTTGAGTCCCGGTCAAAATTTTGAGTTTTTAGATTATATTCTAAGGGGATCATGTCTACAACATGGTTACTGGTAACCATATTAACACCATACAACTAGTTATGTCCCAAAATAACTGACCACACAACCTATGCATGATAGCGTAATAAGTCACAGGTTTCCATGCAACTTCTATTCCATGGGTATAATGGTCCGCATGGTTACCAAACAGTTTAGAAAACTGTGTGGCTAAACCGCTCAGACTTTCCAGGTCATTAAAATTATCACATTTTATTTCCCCCTCTCAAGTATTTTACACATTTCTGGGATCCTTCTCCCCCCTATTACCAAGGAGCACTAGGTTTAATCTCACACCCCTCTACCTTGCTCTCCTTCCACCATGGAAGGCCATTGAGTTCCCAAGGTAAGATATATTAGATGTTTTGGACAATTTATTCACTATTAATCATTCCATGTTTTTTATACAGTTTCTTTACTTGGGATTTATTATTTTTATAACCTTAGGGTTATTGTTTCCTAATGTGGTTCATTTTCTATCTCGACTAGGTGTTTGGATCATTTATATGGCCCTAATAATCCTCTAGTTGATGTTTTGTTCCATTCGCACTTGATTTTAGGCAGGTGTTTCTGAATTTTACTTTAAGAAATGATCCATTGGCACATGTTTCGTTTGAAATTTCTTCTTAAATGTTATTCTCACCTCTATTATATATATAGCGTGTTATGAATTTTCATTATTCTAGTAGATGTTATTGAAAATAATTTTTTAAGTGGTTGGTGTAAAATGAATTTTTTCTATGAATGTTGAATCCGGGTTTTATGTGAAATGTCTTTCCCATGTGGTGTTGTGTTGGTATTGTGGTATGTTAACTTGTTTTGGTTCTGTACGTTTTGGTAATGTTATTGAATGCTAAGGGTGTTGAATTATTTTAAAATTGGGTATATGATCCCAATGGGATTGTTTTATGATATTTAAAAAATATGGATGTTGGGTTTCTGTTTTTAGTAAAATGGGTTTTTATGGAAGGGGTTATTTATAGAGACCCTAACTTTTTACACACAACACTACATGACATTAAGCATAATTATACATTAGAGAAAAAGCCGAGGATCATAAAGTAATGTGTCCTAGAAGACTAGTTACATAATAAAAAATTATAGAAAATTTCTTATTTAAACTCTATAATGGGCTCATATCCTACATTGTGCCCATACATATTCATAGGATACCCTAGGGAAACACGTGAACAAAGGGATGATCTAAAAATACTAGTAAGGTATTATACATTAGAACAAGGCATCAGAACATGGGTTAGAAGTCATGACATAATGAAATCAGAAGCATGGAACATATTGAATAATAACATATAAACATGGGATAATATAAACATGTAATCATAGTAATTTGGAATCAACATAAACCATGACATTAGTATGAGTCAGATCTATCTTCCAAGATCGTTTCACATAGTATCACAAGCCAAGGCTAACCACCAAGATCTATGCACATAACATCTCATGAGACATAACAATACCCAATGAATTGGAGAGCTATATGGGTGCACCTATCTTACCATATTCATGAGTATTCATTCAACCAAAATAATCATACACAATCAATCATACTTAATCATAAGGGAACCAATGGAGAAAAATGGATATCACATTCATCCCATAAAGCATATGAATGGGTGTATCATAAAAGTGACCATGTGATAAAGGAATTGAAAGATACATGAAAATTTATAAGGTAAAATATAAATATATAATTTTATGTGATGTAATAGATATGTGACAACATGTATGAAGAGAATTTAGGAAACTGTTAGAATTAAAACATTCTTGTGAGGTTTTAAGGAAAATTTGAAAGAGTATTTAATATCAAAAACAAAATAATATTTTATGTAAAACGATATGGGAAAAATAATGTTTTCATAATAAAAATACCAATTTTAGTAAGAAAATATTTGAGTAAAAATAGATTATAGAGTGCGCTTGAAATTGGGTAAGAATTTGGGATGTTCTCTCAAAATAAGTTTGCTTATGGGAAAATATTAATGAAAGAATCACTTAAAAAACATATATATCCCCAAAATAGAAGGAGGTATGGATATTAAACATGAGTTATGAATATATGAAATGTATGTATAATATATAAATAAAAATATTCGACTACTTAAATTGGGTAAAATGAACGTTGGAGCAACCTGAAGGAATAATGGTGGTCAGCATAGAATTCCTTAAATTAACTTTGATGATGTTTTCCAGTTGATATTAATGTATTGATTAAAAAAATTAGGTTCATTAATTATTATCTACCTACCCTATTTTATTATAAAAAAATTTGTAAAAAAATTTGAGTTCATTCATATGTTTTTTTGTTACGAGGTTCAATTTCATTGTTAAGGTCTTTTGGATTCCTTGGTTCTAATGATTGTTTCCCTTATATTCACGTTTGGAGAATCATGTAAAATTGGAAAGGTTATCTATAATTGGAGATATATTTTATTATTTAAATAACTAGTGGTTACATTATTGTAAATTCCATTTGGTTACATGGTTTGAAGATTAATTATTATATAAATTATTTAATGACAAATTCTTGGGTTAATTGGTGGTTTTTTGAACACAAAAAAATAACTTGGATTTATAAATGAAATAACTGAGTACAAAAATATTACTGAACCACATATGAGAAATAATAAATATATTATCGTCTAGTTCTACCGTGAAAATGGTTTCACGACCATAATTGAACATGGTAATTGAAATTGAAAACCCACCGTCCTTGAATGTGGTAAATTACAACATCTCAGATGGGGTTTTCAATTTTAGTATTAAAAAATGGAAAGAAGATATGATGAATAATTGTTACATTATCTAAAAAAAATCATAGTACATGTATGGTACATTATTCATCAATAAAATATGCGAAATGGAGGTGAGGAAAGAAAAATAAATGAAATGAACTTGAAAATAAAAGAAATGCTGAGAAATCTATTTTGAAAATTTGGGAGCCTAATGATTTCTTTTGAAATTTCATAAAATGAATTAAAGAGAGAAAAAAGTATATCTAATCTTATGGACATAAAAATCTAATTAATAAGGATACATAATATCATACCCCAACAAATGAAAATGGAATTTCTAAGAGATAACATAAAAAAAAGTGTTGACTAAAAGAGGAGGGGGAAATGATCATTTACCATATAGAGTAACTCTGAAAACATGATGGTTGGGACCTTGTGGGAATGAGGAAACCATTGGAGCGATCATATAGAGGTAAAAATACTAGATTTTAGATGATTATGGATATTGATTGCCAGAAAATGAAGGAAAGAGTGGGTATTTATAGTAAAAGAGAGATAGTTTTTTATTAATTTCAAAGGACACCTCATTTGTGGTTTTTGAAAAACCATTTTCTTTCCGATGGTATTTTCCCATGGTATTATCCACATGGAACACCTGATGTCTTATTTTACTAAACATAAAATGACCATATTTTTTTAATTGTTCAATCATTATAATTTCATTAAACATATCGAAAATCCAAATCTGTATTTTTATTATTCATGAAATGTTTATGTATTTTAGAAAAAGCCCAAAAAATCACCCTAACCATTTATTAATGTGATTAATACAAAAATGAACTCCATTTATATATAATAATTTTATATATTTTTTAAATTTAATTTTTAAATAAAATCTTTATTTATTCAACAAAATTAACATTAAAACTATGATTCGTTTTATGAAAACATGAAAAAAGTAAACACGGTCCAATAAAATTAATACATAACCATAGGAAAATAAAGTAACAATTTATTATTACATTTTATGAAATTACATTTTTTAATTATTATATTAATCATAAAATAATAAATAAAATATTCTTGACAAACAAAAAAACAATTTTTATACTATGATGGTTTTTTACTTTTATGATTACTTATTTTTATGTATACATTCATGGGTGAAGATTCAATTTTTTTCCAATTACTATTCATTAATATTCATAAAGGCATGTTACTATTCATAACGGTATGTTAATATTTATAATAAATTATTCTTGTCTAATCAGATTTCAAATAACACACTGATCATAATTTTAGATGACCATTTATTAAAATTGAAATCACATAACTGAAAAAAAAATATGTTTAATGGTCATATAGTACTTATGTTTTCAATGGGATGTCATTTCATATGGTCATATAACATCTTTATAAGAAATACATTTCCATTGATATAACATTGGGTCATTACATTCTTCCCCCCTTCAGAAATTTCACCCTTGAATTTCTATTTTACATTTTAGGCCAAAAATAGGTGCCTCTACTTCTCCTTCAATACTTCCTCCAATTAACATATTGTCTCTTCATACTTATGGTTATGCTATAGTACCTTGAACCGGTGAGTACTCATGTTACATATAACATTATATCTAGGATTCATGATCTTCATTGGTTTCCCCTCACAAGAATGGTCGTCCTCTAACTATACCAACTCTAAATAGAGTATAGGTGATGTGTATGGTATGTACTCTCCTTAGGGGTATACATGAAAAAAATCATGTAATTTGGACATCATAGGTGGATGTTCTAGTCGATAGGCCACAACCCTGACATGTTCAAGAATCTCCAAGGGGCTGATGTACCTGGGACATAACACCCCTTTCATTCCAAACCTCATTACCTTTTTCCATAGATATATGCATAGAAATACAATGTCTCCATATTTGAACTCATCATCCTACCAACGATTGTCCACATAACTATTCTATCGACATTCAGCTACCTTGATATGATGCTGAATGTTTTTGAGCATCTCAACCATTCCATAAACCCTTTTAGGACCATGCTTCATATGCTCACTGACTTCATCCTAACAGGCCAGTATTCGGTACCTTTTCTCATAAAGGTCTTCATATGGTGACATTCGGATGCTTGAGGGGAAACTATAGTTGTTAGTGAATTTGACTGTTGTAAGATATTGGTCACATCATCCTTTTAAGTCCAAGAATCATGCTCTGAACATATCTTCTAGTGTATGAATAGTTAGATCAGATTGGCCATTAGTTTGAGGATGATAGGCCATACTGATGTTCAATTCAGTTCATAGAGCATGTTGGAGACTTTTCCAAAACATCAAGGAGAATCTCGGATAATGATCGGATACAATAGATAGTGCTACACCATTCATCCTTACCACATCATTGATGTAAATACGTTCAATTTCATCCAATTATAAGTCCTTTAGAATCATGATAATGTGAGATGTATTTATAAGAAGATCCACAATGACTGATATATCATTGTTTCTAAGGGATGTACTTATATGTTCAGTGACAAAGCCCATGGTGATGTTTTCCCACATCCACGTTTCTATGGGTAGTGGCTGAATCATCCCCTGAGACTTATGTATTCCCCCTTCACTTGTTGACATACAAGGAACATTAATGTAAATTCATCAATATCCCTCTTCGAATTAGCCCGCCTCATATTTTCTCAAAGAACTCGATACATCATTTTTCTCCCTAGGTTAGTAGATAAGGTCGAGCTATATGCATCATTCCAAATATTCTTATTTATCTATATATCATATGGTGCACATTACTTTGATCCAAATCATTCAACTCCATCCTAATCAATTTTGAAATTGGTGGATTTCCATTTTCTAATAGCTTCCACTGTTTTCATAAATTCTACATCTTTTCCTAGGAAATCCTTTATTTTTTCCATGAGATATGGTTGAGAAATAATTTGAAAAAGTATTGATGGCATTATTCACTTAATGATTCCCATGTAAATACACTGCAAAACTAAAAAGATCAAATTATTCTCAATTCTCATCATTAATAAAGAGGCAGGATCTGTTCTACATAGAGCATCCCCCACCATGTTTTCCTTACCAGGATGGTAGTGGATTGAGCAGTCATAATCCTAGAGGAGCTCTATCCATCTTTGTTGGCACATATTGTGATATTTTTGGGTTAATATATATTTGAGACTCTAGTTATATGAATTTATCTCGCAATTCTCCCCATAGAGAAAATGACGCCATATTATTAATGAAAAGATCACAACTGACAACTCCAGATCATGCTTGGATAGTATGGAACATGGATTTTCAGCTATATTGAGGTGTAGGATAAAAATTTATTAGTTTTCATCACCACCCAAACTAATGCATTATTAAAAGATTCACTATACACAATAAAATGTTCATCACTTGATGGGAGTGTGAGCACTGATGCAATGATTAGCCTCTTTTTCAACTCCTTAAAACATTATTTACATTCTTGAGTCTAGACAAACCATAATCCCTTCTATGATATCTTTTTAATTGGCATTGAAACTCGTGAAAATTTCTTCACAAATATTTGATAATACCAGGATAGACCTAGAATGTTGTGGATCTCCAGCACAGATGATGGCATGGGCAACTCTTCAATCTCCTTTTTCCTGGAAGGGTCCATAGATATCCTTTTGTTGGTGATAACATACCCCATGAATGATAATTCCACAATCCATAACTCACATATGCTATACTTTTCATACATTTTCTCCAATAGAAATGTTTTTAACACAGTATTAAAATGGTCCTCATTTTCCTCCTTGCTCTTGGAGTATATCATTATATCATCAATAAAGACTACCACAACTTTTTCAAGGTAATTTATAAAGACTCTATTCATTAAATAAATGAAAATTTCTAGATAATTATTGTGTAATAAGGCCATCAATATGAAATCCTAATTTCAATACCTCATTCAAAAGTTAGTCTTGAGAATATCTTCCTTAAATTCCTTCAATTGGTGATATCCCGACTGAAGGTCCTCCTTAGAGAAATAACTGCCCCCCTGAAGCTGCTCGAACAATTCATCTATATATTGAAGGGGATACATGTTGTTTATCATTATTTTATTATGATCATGATAATAAATGTAGATGAGCACTGATCCATCCTTCTTCAGGATGAAGAGGATTGGCCCACCCCCTAGCAAAGCACATGGGCATATAAAACCCTTCTATAGATCCACCTACAACGTCTTCCTCAACACTTCATCTCTATGGTGGCAAAACTGTAAGATGTCATTGATATGGGCATATATTTAGAAATATGTTCAATGGAGAAATCTCACTCATGGTTAAGAGGAAGACTAAAAAACATTTTATTGAATACATCAGTGTAATCCCTAGTGATGGGCATGTCATGAAACATGATTCTCTCCTTTGTCTCAATCGTTTGATCTAGGAATTATTTCTCATAAGAAATTAATATCCAAAATTGAGACATTGATTCAAAAAAAATATTTTTCTTCCTTCATACACATTTAATTAATTGGATGATGCATCAAGAGGTGAAGCTTGATCTCCCTTTCCTGAAATTTGATGTTGTCTATGAATAAATATAGCCAATCCATGCCTAAGATAGTGTAAAACTCTACTAGAGGATTTATGACAATATTTTTGGGAGGTTTAGGCCATAAACATTTACTAGGGAGGAGTTATAAACTATGGACACAATAATTTCGTTATTTGTCGTTCTTATAGATTACTAATCCATCAAAATGTGGTGTTGTGTTTGAATAGTTCTACTAAACTTGAGAGATATGACAGAATGCATATTATCAGAATGAAATAGTACATTAACTATTGTTGAATAAATTACTAGAATACTTGTCGCCACATCATTGTCCTGCTTACCTCAGCAGAATTGATAGCATAAGGCCTTTTTTTCAATGGATGTTTTTTTTGATTTCATCACACAACCCATGGCATAGGGACTGTTTTTCTAGAATGACTATGCTATTTGTTTTTGTATCACTGCACTACAGGATGAGTGTTGATCCGATCCTTCCGTTATTTTTCCTGATTAGTGTGGTTCTTTATATCCCTTTGGTAGTTCTTGGCCAGATGTCCCAGATTTCCAATTTTTATATAGTTCATGGATCCCTTGAGATACTTCCATGGATGTTTCATCCTACAACTTTTAAAATCTGGATATTTGGGAATCTTTCCATCATTGAATTTCTGTGTTGAACCACCAATCTTGTTCTCCATTTTCTTCTTCTTATCACCGTGCCGAGGAGACCACTGAGAGTCTCCAATATCTATTTCATCCTCGAGTTAACAACATACAATCTCCTCATAAAATTCAATGTATCGAATCCACAAACAATTTTTAGACTCAGCTTTAGTCTTATAAAGAATCAATCCACCATGATTTTAGGGTTCATGGAAAATCCAGAGGCTTACCTTGAAATCCTTGTAATGTGTTCATTAAATTCCTAATAGACTTATCTTCCTTCATCTTGAGACCACGGAACACTTTTTCCACCTTGAGACGTAGGGTTCATGGAAAATATTTATTGAAAACAATTCTCCTGAATTCATCCTCATCTATGAAATCAATTTAATCTTGGGACATTATATTGTTGATCAGTGTCCCCCACTGTTCAATTTCCCCATAAATACGATAGACCTCTAGTAAAAATTTCTCTTTTTCCGAGAATGAGAGGATGAAGAATTTATTTTCAATTGAGTTAATAAAATATTCCCTGAGTAGGGGATCATAAGAGATGATAAACATGGGAGGCCTTTCCTATATGAAGTATTATATTAAAACATTCTCTTTTTTTGGGAGAGGGGGGAGTTCCACATGATTCATGTTATTACTCATTGCTTGAGCCAATTGATCTTGTACTTTAATTAATTTTTGAACCCTCAATCGCTTCATATTAGCCATATCATCTGGTAATTTTGCACATTCCCATTCACATTGATTATTGGAAAGGATTCTTCTATTTACCGATATGAGCTATGAAAAAGAACATATAATTAGAGGACTTTAATACTTATTGATTGAGAAAAAAATCCTATTATTATGGCTAAACTTTTAATAGAGAAGTATATCCTAACATGGGATTCAAAATTTTTTAATCTATGTTATCCTTGGTCTATTTCTTAAATAAAATTCTTATGGGTTTTTTATATATTCCCTTAATAATGTATTTTAACATGCTCATGAATTTACCAATGCATATCCCCCAGTAGAGTCAAACCATGATAGCAGTAACACCTGTTGTCGTGTACCAGGATACCCTGTGTTAGGCCCGAAATACCTTTTCAATGTTTTCACTCCTAGGTACATCTTTTCCAAAGCCACCACTAAATTGTTTTATCCAGAAAAGGATGTATTTTCATGATAAACCACTTACTATATAGTTACCATATTTTTGGAATGCTTTCTTATACATAGTCTCATTCTTATAGTTCTCACTAAGTTTCCCTATTCCTAATCTCCATAAATTACTATACCACCATTTGATACCAAGTATAGTGACCCTATCCTTTCATATATAACATTACATGACTTTATGCATATTTAGACATCAAATTACAAGACGATGATAAAAAAGTATAGTGTCTAGGAATTCTAGGTACATAATAAATCATTATAATAAATATGTATTATTTAAACTCGAAAATGAGATCTTATCTTCCATTTTTTCTCATCTATCTGCATATGATACCCTGAGGAATCACATGAACAAATGGATGAGCTATAAATCCTAGTAAGGGAGTATACATAAGAATAAGGCTTTAACACATGGGTTAGATGGAATGAAATAATTAAAAAAAAAGCTTGGAACATATGAAATCAAAACATATAAACATGGGATCATATAAAAATGGAATCAAAGTAATGTTCCAGCAATAAAAAACATAAATTTAGTACGAGTCAAGGCTAATGGCCATGGTCATTTCATATACTAGAACATTCTAAGGATATCCTCCAAGACCATCGCACATAACATCACATGAGACATAACTTAACCCAATGTATTAAAGTTCTATCTAGGTTCAACCATTGTAACATGTTCATAAATATTCTTCCCACGTAAATAATCATACATAATCAATCATATATAAATGTATGGGAACCCATGGAGGGAAATGGGTATCACATTCATGTCATAAAGCATAATGGATTGGTGTATCATAAAAGTCTCCCAGTTAGAAATTAAGTAAAACATACATGTATATTAATAAGGTAAAATTGTCCTATAACATGGTAAGTGATGTAAAACAGAAGTGAAAAAATGTTATAAGAGTATTTATGAAATTCTTAACATTGAAACATTTTAATGCAACTTTAAGGAAACTAAGAAAAGACTATTTAAAATCAAAAAGGGAATATTCTTTTATATAAAACCAGAAGTGAAACAAGAAGGTTTTAATAATAAAAGACTGAATTTATAAATACAAAGGCGTCTTATAATATAGGATAGAGTTCATGTGAAATTGGGTAATAATTCAGGATGTTCACTCAAAATGGGGTTTCTTACCGGGAAAAATTAAGGAGGGAATCACATAAAAAACAAGTATATCTCTGAAAGATAATTAGGGATGGATAATGAAACATGAGTTTAGATAATATAATTAGTACATATAAGTTTTAAATAAAATGAAACGAAAAATTTATTTGGTTAAAAATATCATTGGAGCAACCCAAACGAATAAAGGTGTTTCAAGTTGAATCTCATAACTTATGTATGATGGTGTTCTCCACATGACATTAATGAACTGAATAATCAAATTAGGATAATTAATTAATATTAAAATAACCTATTATATATGAAAATGATTTTGAAAAACCCTTTTTAGTTCATTAATACCTTATTTATTGGTTATGAGGTTCATTTTAATTAGTTGGGTCCATTTGTTTCATTTGTTCCAATGAGCATTTATCTTATATTCAAGTTTGGAGAATCATGTAAAATGGAGAAGGTTTCCCTAAATTGGAGTTATATATAATTAGTGAAAATAAACGAAGTTAAATTATTTTAAATTCTATTTGGTTACATGGTGTGAAGATGAATCATTATATAAATTATTTAATGATAACCATTTGTGTTATATGACATTTTTTTGAACACAAAAAATTAATTTGGATTTATAAATCAAAACCATGATTATAAAAATAATACCTAAAATAGAATGAGACATATTACATATATTATGGTCTCTTTTAAGCATGTAAATGGTTTAATGTCAAGAATGAATGATTGTAATGTAAATTAAAAACACATCATCCTTAAATGTGGTAAATTATCTCATCTTGGAGAGCGTTTTTATTTTTAGTATAATAGAAATGGAATAGAGAGATGATTAAGATTTATTTATTTATCATGAAATGATTTCAGTACATGTAAGGTATTTTAGTCATCATAGATTGTGGATTAAATGATGATAGTAAAAAAATTAATGAAATGAATTTGAAAAGAAAAGAAAAGTTTATAGATCTCTTATGAAAATTCGGCCGCCTAACGGTGTTTCTTAAAATTTAATAAAATGAATTCATGAGAGGAAAAAAGTGAGATCTCAGAATATATACATAAAAAAGAAAGTATTAAGGATACATAATATCAAACCCCAATATATAAAAATGGATATTCGAAGAGATAACATTATATAAGTGTTGAGTAAAAGAGGAGGGTGAAAGGTTCCATTTCATAGTAGAGTAACTCATAAAACATTATGGTTTGGACCTTGGTGGCTTGAGGAAACGTTGGGATGGCTCATAGGGAGGTAAAAAACTAGATATGTAATGATTATGGATATTCAATGAAATAAATTTAAGGAAATAGTCAGTATTTATAGAAAATCAGTGATAGATAGAGTTTTTCTTATAATTTCAAAGGACAACTCATTAGTGGTTTCATCCAAACTTAGGGGGTTTCCCCTAGTATTAACCACATAGGACACCTCATATTATATTTTACTATTCACGTTTCAACAAGAATTTTATTTTAATTGTTACATCATTATGATATTAGTAAATATACTAAAAACTCAAAACTGTATTTTTACTATTCATGCAAAATTTATGTATTTTTGGAAAATCCAAAAAATTCACCCTAACCATATTTCAATGTGTTGAATTAAAAAATAAACTCTCGTTTTTGAAAATAATTTCCTAAATATTTCCTAACTATTTTTTTAGAATAAATAATAATTTATTCCACTAAATCAACATTAAAATAAAGAATCATTTTATAACACTGTGAAAAAGTAATCTAGGTCACATAAAAGTTTTTTAAAACCACAAGAATATAATATTAAAATTTAGGATTAAATTTTATGAAAAAAAAATTTCTATTTTAAATTATTAAATTAATAATAAAACTGAAAATAAAATATTTTTGATATTCAAAAATAACAATTCTTATTCTATGATTGTTTTTTAACTTCAATGATGTCTAAATTGTATTTATACATTCATGGGTGATGTTTATATTTTTCTGTAGATTAATATTCATTACAATTCGTAATGTTATGATACAATTTTTAAGGGTATGTTACTATTGATCCAAAAATTAGTTTGTGTTATGAGAATCCAAATTACATACTGATCACTATTATAGATGACCATTTTTGGAAATTCCAATCACATAAGTGAAAAATTTTGTTTAGCGGTCACAATGTAAATAATAATTCATTGTGTTGTGATTTCATGTGATTATATGTCATTTTTATAAAAAAGGAATTTCCATTGACAAATCATTGGGTCATTACATTATTTGAGTGTTTTCCTCAGTGTTTGGTGTTCTATTGGATGTTGGCATATCCAAGGGTGCACTTGGTGCACACATGGATTTTCCCTCCAATGAAGATGACACTTAAAACATGTCATTATCACTAAATCTTGGTTTCTCAATTAGATTTTGGTTTTCAAATAATGGTATACCACATGGGAGACATAAAAAAAAGTTTTTAAGTGAGACTCGAATTGTATATTGAACCCTGTTTTCCAGAAAACATGGTTGGAAATGTATTCCATAAGGTTGTATTTTTATATTGAGACGTGTTTTTACATGAATTAGAAAAGAGTAAAGTCTCATATCATTGTTTTTAAGTGATTTGGTGTGTATTTTGGAACATAAGTTCCCATTTGGAATAATGACCTATCATTCGAACTATTAATAGTGAATAACAATGCCCTCAAATTTATTTTCAGACATATATAGTCCCATTTAGCATTATGAATTTCATGAGACATTTTGGAAAGGCCTTTTTTTTGGTAAGGGTGTGTGCCTGGTGGGAAACCTAAAATTTTTTATCAAAAAAATTAAATGACTTTAAATAATGGCTTCCGAGTTGGCACCTTATTTTTTAAAATACATATATATGTATATGGAAAACCATAACTTGAGGGATTTTCCTTAGGGGTTATCATATATTGTTGTTTTTTGTTGTAGGAATGTGTAGTGATGACCACTGAGCTGTTTCACATGTGTATTGACCTCCTACTTACATAGTATTACCATTACCACCATGGGTTCCTAGTCAGCTTATAGATGATCAAGTGACATCAGTTTATTATCCACAATTAGATTGATTGGTACTATTAAGAGTTGTAGAAATGACATGGGGGTTTTACACTAGAGGGGGTAGGATATAGCATCTAGTTGTTTATTGACTTAGGGGATTAACCGTACATCAACAGGTGGTTTCAATATCAGTATGTCTAGGGGATGTCTAGGGATGTTTCAAATCACCCGTGTTTTTCATGAATGTTGATTGATTATTTTTCTATAATAATTCGTTGTCTATTCTATTTATCTATTTATTTTTAGCACTACCAAGGATTATTTATTTTATAATTTTTTATAATATGGAATTTGGTTTTGGAAATGGTATATAGTGTCTGTTGGTTTTGAAGATGTGAAAACAATTTATGTTTAATAAAATGTAAAACCCATAATTTTTATGATTGTAGTCAAACTTGTGTTAATGTACTGTTTTGGGTATGGAATCATTTGGAAACTAGTTTTATCTTTTTAATTCCTACTGAGTAATTTAGTTCCCATTCCTATCCTTCTATTTCAGTTGTAGGTTCATCTTTGTTCATGTTTCCTGGCTCATGTTCTTATTGTGGAGCCAGGTTGGTCTTACGGTTGGAGGTGATCGAGATGTCACACATAGACTGTGGTGGTGTGGTTTCATTTTTATTTTTTGATTTTGTTTTTATTTTTACATTTATATTATATATCTAGACCTTCTATTTATATTATTGATCTTCAGTTGTTAGATATTGTGTATTGTTTTGTTTTTAAAGTGATCCATTGTCTTTTTGGGATAAAATCATACCCTTTTGGTTAGTTTTTTGAATCATGACAGCAGTTTCTATCCCAGGCAGATTAGGGATGCCCCTCAAGAGATTCCACTAATCATTTTGGGTGAACAATTCATGGTAGAACTTGATTGGTATGTGATAAAATGGTATCAAAGAAGGCCCATGATATTTGGGGTGTCTCATAGATGGATATTAGTATTTTCAGAGTTTAGGAGGTAAGATACATGTTAGTGCATGATAAACACCACTCATTAAGAGACCATTGTTACAAGATGTAGTTCGAGTTTTTTGACTTTGGTTTATTTTATTGAGGGTTGAAAATATGGGTGATCAGGTGTCACTTTGTAAACTTTCAAGGAGTACAGAACCCATGTAGAGTCCTAGTTCCTGGTTCAAGGTCTTCTTAGTGTTATGTCTTACTAAAGGTGTGACCCACTACCATGTCCTCAGGTTAGGCATAAGAACTAGTTCCCCATTATGGTTTAGTTTGGTAGGTATTGTGCTTCATCCTGATTTTTATGGTGAAAGTGGTTTTTAAAATAAAAATGGTTTTGGGGATGAATGTTGTTTCATCATGTGGTTTTAAATTAGTGAAGAGGGTTTTAAAAATCAAATTTGTACATGCATGGATTTTATTAGTAAATCAAGGGTGTGGCCCTTGGTATTCCATATGGAGGACCACATTTTTGTGATGGTGTGTAGAGATAGTGTGTGGGGGAACTTTTCTTTGGAGGATGTGGATGGAAATGGATGGATGCACATGTGATGATTCATAGGATTAAATGGGTGGGGGGTTTTGTAATTAAATACATGGTTCAATATTCCTAAAATGAATTGTAATAATGATATGATTCTTAAAATTTTATTATTATAGGAAAATATTTTTCAGTATTTTGAATGTGTTCCTAGAAGAAGGACATTATGAAATGTGAATGAAATGGAAATTTTTTTAAAGAATGATTTTTTATTGTGTTTTTCTATTCTTGAATTATGAAACAATATCCCATAGTTTGGAATGTTTTTTTTGATTTAGTTTAATCTATATGTTGAATTCAGTTGTTTTTTTTCATGTTGTTTCAAATATGAAGCCTAGAAAGGTCCATTATAGATATTAATTAGTCGTGATATTTTTTTCTTTTGAGTGTTTTCTATCTCCTATGATGGTAGATGTCTATTATAAGTAGTTCTGTGGATTGATGGAAGTGAATGGGGTATTTGAGTTTTTGGGAAATCCTGAGGTTGTTAAAGGTCATTCCATTTTAGTTTGGTTGAGTTTCTTCTTTTGGATAAGTGGAGGTAGGTAGTCTCATCATCTTTGGAGTGTGGAATGTGGCTGGTTGTGGTATGATTTCCTGATGGTTCTATATCTCACGAGCGAGGTGTGATAAAAGAACCTATTTATAATGAATCTCATTCGTTGATGCGAACTTCCAATTCATTGAACCAGTATATTCTATGCCACCAGTGTTGTCGGTTCAATAATTCCAACTCGTTTTACTGTCTCCCATCGAAGTCTTTTCATCATGGTGGTTGTTTGGGTCACCGAGAGAGGTTTTGATGGATCCATCATTTTGGGAAGGAGTTCTAATCAGGGAAATCTAGTGCCTAACTGTGAGGAATTATATAGTTTGGCAATCAGATCCCCAACCTCAGGACTTGGGGTGTTGTTCAAACATACTCCGTATTTTTTGAGGGTTTATGAAACCTCAGTCTAGATTCTGTTTTCTATATTGCAATGGAATCACCTGATGTTTTCATTCCTTTGTTTCTCAGTGGGGATAAATTCATCATTCCATTGTAGTATTTCGATGTAATTTTCCTATAATAATCTATGACTCAATGTATATTCTAAATGTGATTTTTGAAATTTTATATCTTCCTAATGTTGATTTTGATCTCGTATAGGTTATTTTAGTGGTTCTCATTTGAGGATTTTTGATTTCTATGGGTGGATGAGGATTTGGGTCCACTTCCATAATTTCGTTTCTTCAAGGGTTCCATTATTCTGATAGTTTTGTGGCTCTTCCTTATTTATTGGGTGGTTGGTTCCAAGAGGAAGTGTTCATGTCCTGTGTCGAAGTAGGCTGGGTTGTTTTGTGATAGGGTTTTCAGTGTCAATCATTTTGGTGTGGTTGATTCTCTATGCCAAGGGAGTTGATATAGTTTGTGATTAAGATGTTCTTAGTTTCTAGTAATGGAAAGTTCACTACTTGATCAGTGTTAGAATGTTGTCTAAGATGGGTTGGTAGTTCTATCATTAACCCCCCCCCCCCTCAAGGGTGGTGTGCTATGGTTTTGTTGTCATTAAGAAAGTTGAGTTCTTATAGTGGGGAGAAACCTCTAGTGTTCTCTCTCAAATAAGGATTGATATTCTTCAATAATTGGTCACTGTGACCTGTTGAGTGTAAGGTCGACCAGGGATTTTTGGTCCTCTCTCATTTTTGGTATGGCGTGGGCTCGAGTCTCAGTTAACAATCAGCTTGGTGACTTTCTTGGGAGTAGAAATTGTTTCTTGTGGGAATAATTGTTGCACCCCGACCTCAGATAATCTTTATTTTTTCCTTTTATTAGACGTAGATATTTGGTTCAAGATTTGAGTTTCATTCCCAGTCAAAATTTTATGTTTTTTTTTTGAGTTTTGGTCATGTTTTATAATGGGGTCATTATTACCGCACAGTTAGTGGAAACCATAAAGAGAACAAGAAATTGATGCTGTCTAGACAAAACTAACTACATGGCCTATGTTAATCCTCTTCAAGGCAATTGTTTATGTCACAATATTCTGTGAGGCTTTTCTACTTTGGGTAGAGGGGTCAACATGATTACCACATAGTTTGAAAAATTGTTCAGCCAAACCAGTAGGATGGCTATGGTCATTATAAAATTCCATTTATTATTTCCCTCTCTCCTCACTTTTAACCATTTTTGGGCTTCTCCTCCCCCTCAAACCAAGGAGCTCTAGGTGGTCCTTCCACAACCATATCCCTTGTTCTCTTTCCTTCATTGAAGGCCCTTGAGTATCCCAAGGTATGATCTCTTGGATTTTTTGAAATTATCCTCTCTCTTCCTCATTCCTTCTTAGTTTTTTGGGTTTCTATTCATGGTATTTCTTCCAGGTTAAACCAAGGGTAATGGGTGGATAATGTTATATATTGTTCTTATGGATAGGGTGTTTGGATAATTCTTAAGGATCTAATCTTCCTCATGTTGATTCTTTTCCCATCTAAACTTGATTTGAGGTTTTCATTTCCCACTTTTCATTTCCTAAATGATACATTTACACTTGTATGTTTTCAAATTTATTCTTAAATGTGATTCACAAATCTATTATATTTATTCCTTGTAGTTAATGGTGTCTTTGTGATTTTATAAGTTATAGAAAATCGTTTTTCATGTGGTTTGTGTGAAATGGAATTGTTCATTGAATGTTGAATCAAGTTATTCTATGATATGTTTAGAACATGTGGTGATGTGTGTGTATTGTTGTTTTGAACTTTTTTTGGGTGTGTATGGTTTGGTAATTTTTTGTATGCTAAAAGGTTTTTAATGGATTCCAAAACGGTATTATGGTCTCAAGGGGATTTTAATATGTTCATTAAATAATATTGATGGTTGGTTATGGTTTCTAATAAAATGGTTTTCTATGGAAAGGGTTCTTTGAGAGTTTTCATGGGAGTTTGGTGTGCAATTGTATGTTGGAACATTCATGGGTGCACATAGTGCACACATGGATGTGCCGTCAATTGAATATGACACTTGAAACATGGTATTCTCACTAAATCATGGTTTCTCCAATGGATTTTGGGTTTCAAATAATTATAGTACCCTTGAGAGAATTTTAAAGAATGTTTTAAGTGAGACTTTGAAAAATTGTAGAAGCATGTTTTTTGGAAAACATGGTATTAAATTTGTCCCTTATGGTTTTCCCATTGGCATTGAGACATTTTTTTATGTGAATTTTAAAAGGGTAAAATATAATTCCGTAGTTTTGAAGGGATATAGTGTGAGTTAATGAACATATGGGACCATTAGGTATCTTCAACTATCCTGCAAAATTTTATACCGGTATTTGAATGGCATGAAATTGATTTTGAGAAATGTAAAGTCTTGTTTGGCATTGTTAATTTTGATGAGATTTTTTTCGAATGGTTTTTGGTTTGGTATGGGTGTGCGCCTCGCTGGAACCCTGAAATGTTTTATGAAATTAATTAATTGTCTTCATATTCTGGAGGCCTTGATGGAACCATGTTTTGTGAAATTATTATTTACATATATGGAGAAAATTTATATGATGGATTTAGATTAGGGGTTATCCAATATAGGTGTTCAGGTTTAGGGAAGGCAAGTGCAGTGATGAAAACCTAGTTGAGTCATGAGTTCATTGGATTCCTACATGAACAGTATTACAATTACAACCCTGGGTTCCTAGGAATTGTATAGATAATTGGGTGATGTTAGATTATTGGCCCCAATTACATGGGTTAGTACACTCTGGATTTGTAGATAGGAAATTTTGGTTTTGCCACTAGTGTGGCTATGATAATGAAACCAATTGTTTATTGACAAAGGGGATTCACCATATTTTGAAAGGTGGTTCCAAACTGAGTACATCCGGGGGTTTTCATGGGATGTTTAGGATCTCCCATTGTTATGTTTTATATTTCTTGTTTATTTTTCTATACTAGTATTTATTATGTATTGTATATATGTTTCTTTTTAGTAGTACCCTAGTTTATTTATTTGAGTTTTTTTATAGAATGAAATTTGGTTTTGGAAATGGTATATGGTGTTTGATGGTTTTCAAAATAGTAAAACAGTTTTTGTTTCAAAAAATCGGAAAACTCTAATTTTTTTAATTGTATATTAGACCTAAATTAATGGACTGTTTTGTGGATGGAAATGTTATGAAACTGTGAAAATATTTGTAATTCCTACTGATCATTTTATTCCTCTTGCCGATCATATCTTTTCAGATTCAGGTTTATCTTTGATCAGGTTTCTGGGATCAGGTGGTCGTTGTGGAGTCATGTTGGTCTTATGGTCGGAGGTGACTGAGAGGTCACTGAGAGATCATGGTGGCATGGTTTCGTTTCCAGTTTTGTATTTTGTTCATATTTTTTAGTTATATTATAACACTGGTCTGGAAATTCAAATTATTTATGTTCAGTTGATAGATCAAGTGGCTTGTTTTTTTATAGTGATCATGGTTTTTTGGGAAAGAATCATTCCCTTTATATTAATGTTTTGATTCATGACAGTAGTTTGCATCCCAAAGGGATTGGGAAAACCCCTACAGACAAGCCGTCAACCGGCTTAGGGGACTGGTTCATGGACATCCCGAGTTGGTTAATGACACACAAACACACACACATTCAAGGAACCCTATTGGGTCAATCCCCATCCTTCCCCAAATGGACTGAAAAGCAGAAAATATTACCTAAAACTATTTGTAATGTCACAAAGGTAATATAGTTATGAAAATAATCACTATTCATGGATAAAATCACCCTCCCACTATAATCGACCATACAACACATGAAACCATAGGAATTTTTTAATTTTCCCCCTTTTATAATTCTTTTTCTTCATCTTTTTCTCATAAGCACCTCCCACCTGACCAATCATATTATCAGATTGGATCAGTCATTTTCATGATTTTCCAAGGATTCATAGACTTCAGACAACCATATTTCACATCTAGATAATTTGTACCTACAAAATCCATAGTTCAATACATCCCTTACATTCTGTTTGTGGACCTGACATCCCACTATCTCACATAGTGGGAGAAAATAATGGCTATTCAAAAAGGGTGGATAAATAATATAGTTGTTGTTATTTGATTCCCAATCACCTGGATTCATGTAACCCATAAAAAGGACTATTATATATGGTTAGATATGATAATTATATATGTTAAATTGCAGTTTACACCCTATAACACAACTCAAGGTAAGAAATTACATTAATCACATAGGCCTAGGAACATGATCCAACAACCTACCACCACCCACAAATCCAAACCACCCACCACCAATGGTAGGTAAAAAATTAAGGATTTATTAGCATTAATAATTGTGGTAATAATAATAATATTTACTATTAATATTTAAGATGGGTAAAAAGGTAAACACAAATATACACACCCTAGGGGCCAAGTTAGGTTAGAACACACCCCCTCAAGGATTGATCTACTTATCAATGAGACAATTCTTTATAAAAATTATAAATATATGGCCAAATTAGATGCATTATATATTTGAAGGAATTATTTCCCTATCCTATCCGATGACATTTTTTCCATCAAACTACCTTTTTAAAGATACATCTCACTAAACATGGTTTGTGTATAATGTATCCAATCGTTTTTTTTGACCGAAGTGTATTAATCTGCAAAGCATTATGATATTCAATACCTATTATTGTGTATAAAATGAAATTTATGCTTTAAAATAAATAATATACCATTATTTCGTTTCTTCACCCCTATGGTAGTTCTACATAATGAATTTAATATGAAATAAGACTCACCAACAACTCCTCTTTATTAACCCCAATTCCTTGAATCTTCCATTCTCATCGTCCCCTATCCATGATGCCTCCAAGATTTCATGTACAATCAGAATGTATTTGTGAAACAATTATCTATTTTTTAAATCATATAATTGAGTTGGGAAAATACAATGTTGGTGGATAAACCCTTGATGTCTGGGAAAAGGATTAGTTAGTGTCACATGAAAGGTAAAACCACACATATGAAAATAGCGATAATTATAATTTTAATAATCTACTTATAATGTGAAATAAAAAAACATACACTATCACTATCCACTACCCAAAAGGTATCCATCTTATTCCGACAATGAGAAAAAAGAGGTTATGAATCCCGAAGCTTGCCTCCAATAGACCACATGATGGAGACTAGCACCAATGGTTTTACAAACACATCGATGTGTTCCACCACACTCTGTGATTTCAAAAGTAAGACAAAAGATTATAATAACTACTTAAAAATTACTAATAAAACATGATAAATAATCACCAAAAATGATATTAATGTTATAAAAAAGAACAAATATCACTATAAACACTATAATAAATACTCAGTGGTGGCCATAAAGCTCCAATTGCTTATAAAAAACCCTCAATCTAAAAACATCCTTCTTGATCCACAACCATATATTGTTGATTAAAAATAACTATATATATGTAGGGTGAAAATAACATGTATACTCAGTATGATACATCATGAATCCTCTTGTGAAAAATGATAACAATTAATTCAAAATCTGTGGGAGTAAAGAAAATAAACAAACGTGTCACCAAAATTGGTTTTTTATTCTTTTACCAACCTCGCCATGAATCAATAATGAATTATCAAATACAAGTAGTCGTATAATATATGTAACATCCCAATTAAGTAATGAACAATTTATTTTCTTATCTAAGTCTATTTATGAATAAGATAGTGTTTTAAAGAATTAAAATGAGAATAAATCCAATCTTAAGCATAGAATTATCTAATATTTTTAAAAGATTTTTTTTATGCCTTTTGATGGAAATTTTTTTTAAATCAAACTTGTGACAATTTTATAATCTCTATTTTCCAAAATTAAGTTATTATTTATGATTGGGACATTGAAATTTACTTTTTATAATTTTTTGGTATTAATCTGACAATGTTCAATTTTTAAATGAATAGTGAAAAATACTACATTTTACATCAAAACTGATTTTTCATATAATTTAATTATATGGATAGATTATATTTGTAATTGTATTTAAAGTTTAATTATATTATATTTTTACCATTTAATCCAATGGTGGTTATAAGAATTAATTTCACTTCGGAATTGGGCGTAAACAAGTGCCAAACATTTAATAGATATTGTTTAAAAAAACCAGCTATTTATTTTGACAACAAGAATTATTTTTAAATTAATTAATGAAATTTATATGTTTTGAATTTGGTAAAATGGAATACATATTTGGAATCAGAAGGTCTAAATTATTTAATTAAGACTCTTTTTTTGGAAAATATAAATAGTAACGACAATAATTAGCTTTAATTATCTTGATTAATTAGTAATTGGGTAGTTAAGAATAATAAAATAATATCATAATAATAAAAAATGACCCCAAAATGTGTCCTAATGCTACTGGTTGTTTCATGAAAGGACATGTGATTCCTTGTGTGAAACTTAAGGACCCCATTGAATCACTTTTGGATGCAAGTGACACTTTATCATTTTATTTTTAAAGAAAGGAGAATATCACGAAAGAATGTATCACCTGAGTAAAAAATTTTTAACTTTTATAAATAAATGATCTATTGGACTATAAAAATTCTTTGTAAAGCTAGAAATATTTACTACATCATAGTTTTTTTCTTATAATTTTTAGACATTAAATAAATTAAAATATTTCTGACATCATGATGATGCAGCGATTATCTCATTAATGAATGATTTAACTAAAATGAAAAGATAATGTAAAATTTAATAGTAAAAATTGTCAAAAAACTATTGCATGAGTATATTTATAACCCTTATCACCTTATCCTTGAAATACATAAATTTTGAACCTTTTAAATCTGAAACTCAGTTAAAAGAAAGTAACATTTTTTGGCTTTCCAAGAGTGACCCTCCTTTCCTCTTATAGATGGCCCCCACCTGTACCTCCTTACACACACCTCCCAAGCCATTTGCTCGGCCAAGATATGCTCCTTTTATCTCTACACATCCCTCTATTCATCCAAAAATCCATATATTAGAGAGAAATCTCATCAAGAAACCCATTGGGTACAAACCAAGAGGAGTTACCCGATTTAAAGGTAAAGACCTCTCTAATGTTCTTTTGTATTATTTTTCTTCTCCAACACCCTAAACTCTTTTTATTACTTTATTTTGTAATAAAACCAGTATCTTCAATATACTAGGATGTTTTTATGAGAATTATTTGAGATACACTTACACACAGCTTCATCTAATGCTTAAAGAGCATAATGTTTCCGTGGATGGTGAATTTCTGCCTCATTAAACGATGATTGTTCAAAATTATTCAAACACCTTAAATGGTGTCCATTAAGATGACACTATATTAATATATGATATATAATAAGTTTATGTTTTGCTTATGATTATGTATTTTTCATTATTGTCATACCGTTATGGTTTCCATTATGGGTAAACGCGATATCTTCATTTTAGGAAGTGCGGACTACCGCACCATCAAAGTGATTTGATTCGTTAATGACATATGTAGAACGTATAAAGTATGGAGTTAATGATATTATATATGATATGATACTGGAATTATAATATACCTTTATATCATTATGAATTCATTCCATTAAATACGAAATAAAAATGAAAGTAGCATTCATGCATACGTACAGCTTACCATCTCCATGAACGGTGCATTTCATTTCATATCTCTTAATGTTATGTAATATTATAAGTGAATTTATATACTAGATATATATGATATATATGATATCTACATCATTAATATAATTCTGGATATAAAGGATATTTTACCACATGAACAATTTGTAATTATAAGGAGTGCATTTTTGACTCAAGTACCAATGATCGACAAAACGACCGTCATTAACATAAATAATTAAATAATATTAATAAAATGGTAATAAGTGATATAAAAGGAATAATGAACTTGAAAAATGTTCTTAATCAAGTAGAAATTAACTCAAGTTTATTATTCAGGAGATTAAAGAACGATCAAGTCAAGTCGGACCCGAGTTATGGGACTTCATCTCAATCCGCTTTCATTGAGGCATATTTTGTTTTATACACAACTTTCTTTTATACGGTGTATAAAACCCTTTGAATTTTACGTTTATTCAAAACGAATCTTTTTTATATGAAGTCTTTTAAGAAACGAAAAAATGGAATGTTTTTGTCGTACGTATGCGGCGACAACGACTTCTCCGCCGTCGTGATCATTATTTGAGTTTCGGCTTCCTCTAAAAGCCATAACATCTTTTTAAAAAAAATAAATACCATGTTTTGCTTTACTTTTGTTGTGGTATTGAAAATGGTTTTGATAATGTTTTTATTATATCAATTTGTTATTGATATCTTGTGATTGAAATGTGGAAATGTTATGTTTCTTTTATGCGTGTTTTATGTGATACAATTTTGTTTTGGTTCTTGGGAATTGTTTATGAAGACAAGTGGTTCCATGATAAACTAAGGGTAGGTGAGCCTGATATATATCCCCATTGCATTGGGTAACACGAAGGGGTTAAACGTTATGGTTTCTCCGAAGAGATTTAGGGAATATACTGTGATGGGTATTCCAAACGTAACCATGAGGGTTACTCCATACATAAGAATGTTATGAATGCCTCAAGTTACATTTATGTCTTATGATTTCTATGAATTATTCATGATTTGATGAGGTATGTTAAAATTCTTCTGTTTTATCAGTAATTTATGATTTCATACATGGACTAATGTTTTCATTTCGTACTTTTATATCCCTTACTGAGCTTTTTATGCTCATCCCAAGTTTTTGAAATGTTTTTCACAGGTCAAGGGAAAGGTACATGATGTTATGATTGTGTCAAGGAAGTGCCAAGAAATAATCCATTTTTTATTTAAATATGTTTCTGTTGATGGGAAAAATGTGTGCTATATTTTACGTTACCACTTTAGTTAAATGTGTAATGTAATGAATGATTTATGATCTAATTATCTAAAACTCTAAACCTGAAAATATCCTCAAGGTTTATTGTTGAAATAACTCAATATTAAGTAATGTTTAAGGTTGGGGATTCATAGTTTGTATCAGAGGTTGGTTTAGATAACATTAGGAGTTATAATTCTATTAAATGATTATACAAAAATATTTTTTTATGGTCAAATTGAAATGATATTGCATTTCAATATTACCATGTTGCTTCATCTAAGACATGGTTGTTCTGAATGGTTTTATGTAGAGGAAACAGGGAGGCTGTGATAGGAAGGAATACATAAGGAAATGACCTTCCGAATCAGCATCCTAAGATTGTTGGAATTGGAACTAAACAATTCGTTGTAGTAATGGTGCAGTTTACTCAAGCGATAAATGGTGGTGGTATCCATGCACGAGATGAGCCAGATCAACCGCAGAGGAACATGTCAGTGGTGGAACATTTCATGATGCAACATCCCCCATCACTTAGAGGATCATCTAACCCTGTGCTAGCTGAAAGGTGGAGTAAAGCACTGTAGAATATTTTCGATTTCATGGGGTGTTCAGAAAATCAAAAGGTTAGTCTTAAAATTTACCGTTTGGAGGGTGAATCAGATCAGTGGTGGTCGATGGTTAAAAATAATAGGGACGCTGATGAGATTGATGCTCTCGACTGGGATGAATTCAAAGGTATGTTTCTTGAGAAGTATTTTCCTAAGGCTGTTCGACTTAGGATGGAAACAAATTATTCAAATTGAGGAAAGAGGATGACTCAGTAGCTGCTTATAAAGAAAGGTTCACTCGATTGGCAAGGTAAGCTCCAAATTTTATCTGAGACCATGATTGTAAAATCAATCTTTATTACTCATGATTAAAGCCAAAATATTAAAGGCTTTAGCTTCTTGTGAGTTCAAGAGTTATGAAAAGCTTGTTCGATGTGCTGAGAAGGTGGAAATGGAGTTTGTCGAAGATCAAGTGTTCTATAACAACCAACAGAAAAAGAGACCGAGGTGGCAGGAGAAAGGGAAGAATTATTTAAAAAGGTATGATGGTAAGAAAACTATGTTTCCATTTTGTGATAAATGTGGTAAATGGCATGCTGGGGAATGTCTTCTGAATTATTGAATGTTCTACCGATGTGGTAAGATGGGACATAAGGCTTGTGATTGCACTGAAAAATATCAAGGTGATGGTAAGACCAAATATTATTTACAGTAAGTGAAATTCTTCAAGTGTAATGAGATGGGTCACTAGGCAAACGAGTGTCCGATAAAGAGCTTGAGTGATGGAAAGCAGTTAGACTATAAGAAGAATGTCGTGTTGAAATCCTTTGGAACTACTTCAACAGATGTTGGACCATCAAAGGAAGTGGTATCAGGTACTTTGTTTATTTTTTCAGATTATTCTAGTGTGTTGTTTGATTCGGGGTCTACACATTAATTCATCTTTGAAAACATTTCTATTAAATTGGGAATTCCATCTTAAGAAATGACTCATGAACTTGTGGTAAAAATAGTTGGGGTAAATGTTAAGGAAAAAACAATTTATAAGATTCTTCCTATCCTTATCCGTGGAAAGAACCTACTTTCAAACCTTATTGTTTTAGCTCTAGTAGAGTTTGATGTTATCCTAGGTATGGATTAACTCTCTATTTACCATGAAAAGATTGACTGTAGAGAAAATAAAGTTTCTTTTCAGAATGACTTTCAGAATGTGTGCAAGTATGAACCCTTACTGTTGATAACATATCAAGAGGCTGAAAAACATGTAAAATATGGAAATGAATGTTACCTTGCACATGTTGTTGAAAAAAAAGGAACTGTTCAGATTAATGATGTGCTAGTGGTAAATGAGTATCTTGATGTTTGTCCTAATGAGTTTCCTGGAATTATACCAGATCAGGAAGTTCAATTTACAGTTGACTTAGTTGCTGATGCTATGCTAATTTCAAAACCCCCCTTTATTGAATGGCTCAAATTGAACTTTTAGAGTTGAAGGAGAAATTTCAATATTTATTAGAGAAAGGTTTCATTCGACCTAGCACATCACCATGGGGTTCTCCTGTATTATTTGTTAAAAATAAATATGGTTCAATGAGACATTGAATTGATTATAGAGCCTTGAATAACATCATTGTTAAGAACAAATATCCTTTGCCTCATATCGATGATTTGTTTGATCAGCTCTAGGGAGCTCAGTATTTTTCAAAGATTGACCTAAGATCGGGGTACCATCAGTTGAAGGTAAAGGAAGATGATATTCTAAAGACCGTGTTTCGTACAAGACATGGCCATTATGAATTTGTAGTTATGCTTTTCGGGATAACCAATGCACCTGCTGTATTTACGAACCTTATGAATAGAATTTTCCATGAGTTCTTGGATAAGTTTGTGGTTGTTTTCATTGATGATATTTTGGTGTTTTCTAAAAGTAAAGAGGAGCACGAAAGTAATTTAAGTGTTATATTTTCAATCCTTAAAAGGAAGAAAAAATTATGTGAAATTCAGCAAGTGTGAGTTTTGGTTTCAACAAATTTCTACTTTGTCATATTGTTTATAAAGATGGAATAACTGTTGATCCTGCCAAAACAAAGGTTGATGAAGAATGGCCAAGACCCACAATTGTTTCTGAGATTCAAAGTTTTTTTGGTTTGGAAGAATATTACCGAAGGTTTTTCATAAATTTTTCAAAGTTTTCTAGTCCAATGACTAAGGTAACTCGGAAGAGTGTTATGTTTATCTGGACAAAATAATGTTATGATTTTTTCAGGAATTGAAATGAAGATTGGTGAATGCTCCAGTATTGGAACTACCTTTCACAAATGATGAGTTTGTTATCGACATTGATTATTCATTGAAAGGACTTGGTTGCGTCATAACGCAGAATGATTAGGTAATTGCTTATGCTTCACGTCAGTTGAAAACTCATGAGGTAAATTACCCTACAAATGATTTGAAATTAGCTGCTGTTTTTTTCGCTATAAAAATTTGGAGGACTCATTTGTATGGTGTAACGTGTGAAATATATACAGATCAAAAAAGGTTAAAGAATATATTCAGTCAGAAATAATTGAACATGAGATAGAGGATATGGCTAGAATTAATCAAGGATTATGATTTTACAATTCATTACCATCCAGGAAAAGAGAATAAAGTGGATGATACTTTGAGTCTAAAAAGTAATGCATAATTAACAATGTTACGTTTGGAACGTGATCCTTTGGTTATGGATTTGATGAACTTTGGCATATAAGTTGTTGGTACTAGATGTTCTTCTGTTTTGTTTCAGGTATCAGTGAAATCTTCTCTATCAGAAAGAATTATGCAATCACAAAAGCAAGATAATGAGTTGCAAAAAAAGGTAGAGCTGGTATATAAGGATAAGTTGCCTGAATTCAACATTGATAATGAATGTGTTTTGAGATTTGCGAAGAGGTTGTGTGTGCAGTGTGATTCACAGTTGAAAAGAGAGTTGTTATGTGAAGCTCATAGTTCTCTGTTTTCAGTTCATCAAGGAAGTACTAAGATGTATAGAGATCTTCGGGAGTATTACTGGTGGGAAGGAATAAAAAGAGATATTGCGGATTTTACTATGAAGTGTTTGACTTTTCAACAGGTTAAAGCAGAGCAGAAGTTACCGAAAGGGATGCTTCAGCCCTTACCAGTTCCAGAGTGTAAATGGGATAATATATCCATGGACTTCATTGTTGGGTTACCGAAGACACCTCAAGGTAATAATACAATCTGGATTATTGTTGATCTCTTGACTAAATCTGCTCATTTCCATGCCATACAAGATAAGTTTTCTCGAGATCAACTTTCCCATTTGTATCTTAAAGTGATAGTCAAGTTACATGGAGTTCCTCTCTCCATTGTATCTGACCGTGATTCTAGTTTCACTTCTAACTTTTGGAGAGGCCATCAGAATTCATTGGGTAATGAATTGAATTTTAGTACAAATTTTCATCCTCAATCAGATGGGCAGTCAGAATGAACAATTCAGACATTGGAGGATATGCTATGTGCTTGTTCGATGGATTTCCAGGGAAGTTGTGACCAAAATATTTCATTTGTTGAGTTTTCTTATAATAACAGTTTTCATTCTAGTATATAGATGGCACCATTTGAGGCATTATATGGGATGCAGTGTCTGACTCTAGATTTCTTGGATGAAGTAGGTGAAAGGAAGTTGATGAGACAAGAATTGGTAGAAGAGTTGGTAGAAAAAGTTCAACTGATACAGAGACACATAAGAACAGCTCAGAGAAAGCAGAAAAGTTATACAGACAATCGGAGGAACGATCTCTCTTTTGAGGTAGGTGATCATGTTTTTTTCAAAGTATCACCATGGAAAAGTGTGATGTGATTTGGTATGAAAGGAAAGATGAGTCCAAGGTTCATTGGACCATACGAAATTCTGGATAGAGTTGGATTAGTTTCATACCGAGTGGCTTTACCTCCGAGTTTATCTCAGGTACACAATGTTTTTCATGTTTCAAGGTTAAGGAAGTACATTCTAGATCCATCTCATGTTTTGAGTCCAGAGGTAGTTTATCTGGAAGAGAATCTATCTTATGAGGAATAAACTGGTACAGATTTTTTACCACAGGGAGAAAGTATTGCGAAATAAGGTAATTCATTATGTAGTGGTTTTGTGGAAAAACCACAATATTGAAGAGGCAACATGGGAATCTGAAAATGAAGTGAGGGATAAATACCACCACTTATTCGATAAGAAAATAAATTTCGGGGAATCAATTTTTTAAAGGGGGAATGATGTAACATCCCATGTAAGTAATGAATAATGTATTTTCTTATATATATCTATTTATGAATTAGATAGTGTTTTGAAGACTTAAAATGAGAATAAATCCAATCTTAAGCATATAATTCTCTAATATTTTAAAAAGATTCTGTTACCGCCTTCTGATGGAAAACCATTTTTAATTAAAACTATTGACAATTTTAGAAGCTCTATTTGTCAAAATAAACTTATTCTTTATGATTGGGATATTTAAATTTACCATGGATAATTTTTTTGATATTTTTCTAACAATGTTCAAATTTTAATGAATAGTGAAAAATACTACATTTTACATCAAAACTACTTTTTCATCTTATATAATTATATGGTCAGATTATCTTATTAATTGGTTTTAAAGTGTAATTGGAATATATTTTTACCATTTAATCCAATGGGGGTGATAATAATTAATTTTACTTTGGAATTGGGCATAGACAAGTGCCAAACTTTTCATAGATATTGTTTCAAAAAAAACACGCTATTTTTTTGACAACGAGAATTATTTTTAAATTAATTATTGAAATTTCTATGTTTGGAATTTGGTAAAATGGATTCCGTATTTGGAATCCGAAGCTACATATTATTTAATTATTACTCTTTTGTTTTTGGACAATATGAATAGTAATGACAGTAATTAGCTTTAATTATCTTGATTAATTAGTAATCAGGATGATAAGGATAATAAAATAATATCATAATAATAAAAAATGACCCCAACATGTGTCCTAATTCTACTGGTAGTGTCATGGCCGACCATGGGATGCCTTGTGCCAAAATTAGGGACCCCATGGAATCACGATTGGGTGAAAGTGACACTTTATCATTTTATTTTTAAAGAATGGAGAATATCACTAAAGAATGTATCACCCAAGTAAAAAAATTTCAGTTTTGTCTACATACATGATATATTGGACTATAAATAGTAATTGTAAAGCTAAAAATATTTCCTACATCAATTTATATTTCTTATTATTTTTAGACATTAAATAAATTAAATTATTTATGACATCATGATGATGCAGTGATTATCTCATTAATGAACGATTTAAATAAAATGAAAAGATAATATAAAATCTAAGACATAAACCTATCAAAAACCTATTGGATTAGTATATATAGAATCCATATCACCTTATACTCGAAATATATCAATGCCGGGTACTTTTAAATCTGAAACTCATTTTAAATTAATGTAACATTTCTTGGCTTTCCAAGAGTGCCCCTCCTTTCCTCTAATAAAATTCCCCCACCTCTACCTATTTACACACCTCCCAAGCCATTGGATCGTCCAAGATATCCTCATTTTATCTCTACACATCCCTCCATTCATCCTAGAAGCCTTACCTTAGGCAGAAATTTCTTCAAGAAACCCTTTGGGTACACACCAAGAGGAGTTACCCGATTTAAAGGTAAAGACCTCTCTAATGTTATTTTGTTTTATTTTGTTTCTCCAACCCCATAAACTCTTCTTATTCCTTTCTTTTGTAACAACACCAGTATCGTAAATATACTAAGATTTTTTTATGAGAAGTATTCTAGCTACACTCACACACACCTTCATCTAATGGTTAAAGAGATTACTGTTTCCGTTGATGGCGAATTTCTGCCTCACAAAACGATGATTGTTCAATATTCTTCTAACACCTTAAAGGTGGAAATTAAGATAAAAATATATTTATATATGATATATAATATTTTTATGTTTTTATTTAGCTTCTTTATTTTTCATTTTTTTCATACCAATATGGTTTCCATTATGGGTAAACGTGATATCTTCATTTTAGGAAGTGCAGACTGCCGCCCGCTCAAAGTGATTTGATTCGTTAATGCCATATGTGGAACATATAAAGGATTGAGTTAATGATATTATATATGATATTATACTGGAATTATAATATACCATTATATCATTATGAATTCATTAAATTAAATATGAAATAGAAAATAAATCAGCTTTAATGCGTACGTACGACTTACTGTCTCCATGAACGGTGCATTTCATTTCTTACCTCTAAATGTTATGTAATATTATAAATTAATGTATATACTGGATATATATGATATATATTATATCTACATAATTAATATAATTCTGGATATAACGAATATTTTACCACATGAACAACTTGTAATTATAAGGAGTTTATTTTTGACTCACGTACCAATGATCGACAAAACGACCGTTATTAACTTAAATAATTAAGTAGTTATCATACCATGGTAATAAGTGATATAAAAGAAATAATTTACATTAAAAGGTTCTTAAGAAATTATTAATTAACTCATGTTTATTGTACTTGAGATTAAAGAACGATCAAGTCATGTTGGACCCGAGGTATTGGACATCATCTCAATCTCCTTTCATTGAGGCATATTTTGTTTTGTACACTACATTATTTTATACGGTGTATAAACCCCCTTTACAGTTAAATTTATTTAAAAGAAATATTTTTTATACGAAGAGTTTTACTAAACAACAAAAGGGAATATTTTTGTCTTATGTATGTGGGGACAATGACTTCTCCGCTGTCGTGACCACTATTAGAGTTTCAGCTTCCTCTACAAGCCATAAATTTTTTTAAATGAAAAATAAATACCATGTTTTACTTTTCTTTTGTTGTGGTATTGAAAATGGTTTTGACAATGTTTTTATTATATCAATGTGTTATTGATATCTTGTGATTGAAATATGGAAATATTATGTTTGTTTTATGCATGTTTTATGTGATAAGATTATGTTATGGTTCATGGGAATTGTTTATGAATACGGGTGGTTCTGTGATAAACTATGGGAGGGTGAGCCCGATATATTTCTCCAATGAATTGGGTAACGTGAAGGTGTTAATATTTACGGTTTCTCCGAAGAGATTTAGGTAATATACTATGATGGGTATTCCAAATGTAACCATGAGGGTTACACCCTACGTAAGAATGTTATGAATGCATCAAGTTACCTTTATGTCTTATGATTTCAATGACTTATTCATGATTTTATGAGGTATGATAAAATGATTATTTTTTATGAGTAAAGTATTATTTCATAGATGGACTAATGTTTTCCTTTCATACTTTTATTTCCCTTACAAAGCTTTTTATACTCATACTATGTTTTTGAAATGTTTTTCATAGGTCAAGGGAAAGGTATATGATGTGATGATAGAGTCAAGGAAGTATCAATAAAAAATCAATGTTTTATTTTAAATATGATTCTGTTGAAGGGAAAAATGAGTACTATATTTTATGTAACCACTTTGTTTAAATGTGTAATGTAATGCATGATTTATGATCTAATTATCTATAACTCAAAACCTGAAAATATCCTCAACGTGTATTCTTGAAATAACTCAAGATTAAGTAATGTTTAAGGCTAGGGCCTTATAATATATAACATTAAATTATTTGAATATACCTCATACCTACATTCCCACTAGTTTTCTTATATGACCTAATTTTACAAGTCTGGAGAAATATCTCTACCCATATAAGGATACCGGAAGGCAAATGGGATAATGTTTGATAACCGAAACATACATGGGATAATATAACATATCATGAATTCCATGCATCATGTCAACACATCATCCCATCCCTGTATCCAAATAACAAACTGGGTTGTTTTTAAGATCCACTTGAGATCATATGTTGTGTATTATACTAAAATCCATCAAACCCCTTACAAAAAATATATATAATATCAATTTTGATTCTATATATATAAATAATTTTGTTTTTAAAATAACTAGAATATATTTCATCCATCTACAAACATATATAAGAAATGATAACCACTGTTAAGACCCATAAATAATACTACAGAATTTAGAGAGCGGGTGAGCGGTGGAAGTTTTTCATCCATTCAACATATTGGCGGAAAATAGCATCTGATATTCTAAGTTTTTTTATTTTCCATGTTCACATTGGTGGGGTATCATATGAAATCAAAAAAATATAGCATATATAAATGGCTCACAACCACACTATTGGTAACAACATAACCTTTGACACATATATTTTTAAAGTAACACTAGACTCCAAACATCAACTACTAAGGTCCAATATTAAAATGCGTAGAAGAATCAAAATCAAACATAATAAAATAATTGTCCATTTTTTAATAATATTCATGATTTATTTTACAAGAATAAAATTTTAGTATTATGAGCCATGTTTTGATAATAATATTAACTGTTTTCATTTATTTTAATGTATGTAATGATCACAAAGTAATAATTAAGATCTAACCTCATTAATTCATTAATTCATTTATAATTTCACAAATTCTTGGGTACTCTAGGGATCATCCAATGTTTCCACATAAAAGATACACTAAAATTTTATTGCATCCAAAAAATTCCCATAGATTGAAAGTTAATATATAAATTTCAATGGTACAATGGCCATTAAACAAGAAGATTTATTATTAAGAAACAATCCAATATTTTAGAAAAATAATAACATAAAATTCCACCTTAAACCAATTCTATTAGTCCTGGTTCCATCTACGACACATTATCAACACATTCCAGCATCATCATCATAATGATACACCATTATAACTTCACTACCACATGAATCCCTATCTATATCATCACTATAATTGGCACCCTCATCCACAATAACATTCTCTGGCATCCCCCCCCCCCATTATTCTAACCACACATGGTTAATATTTTTTCATTTCATAGACCTAAACTCATAAATAAAAAAAATCAAATATTCCACATATTATTTCAATGAAAATTTGGAAAATATATACTGCATTCTATCCTTTAACAAAATTATTGACTTTATCAACCCAATAAATATGACATAATAACTCAATAATCTGAAATCAATGACTTCAATTACTCAATACGTTTCTTAATTAATCACAGATGATCTATCCTTATAAAATTCCAAGGGTAATTATAATTTATTTAATTAGTCATTCTTCCTTAAGATAGTTAATAACTAATCTAAAATCTTGAGTAATATTATTTTGACATTCCAATTTCATTATAAAAAATCATTATGAATATTTAGTTGTTATTTAATATCCAAGAATACCAATAACTTATAACAACTATAAAAATATATAAACCAATATCTTGTATATCCCAAATGAAATAAAATACATATAAAAAATCAAATGATGAAACATACCTAATATTTCTACGTGAATATTAATATTCCCGAAAGAAATAATATCTATTTCAATATTCTAATAAATATAATTAACATATAATTTCCATCAATAATATTTAGGATGATTATCACCACAACATACCAATTTTTTCTATTGAATACTTCTTGAAAATTTTTCATTAAAATACATTTTTAAATGACTCTATTTCTTAATATTATTATAAATATTATAAAAAATTATAATCTACTTCATGTAATAAATCATAAATTACCATTATTGAAAATTAGTATGCTCTATATTTATTTCATGAAGAAATGTCTACATTCAATATTAACTTTACTTATTTTGAACATGAAATATTATTTCTAAAAAAACTTCTATAATTAATAATATTACCAAAAAATAATTATACAACATGTGGTATCTCGTCATCTTTTATAATTTCCATATTTCCAAATATTCCTTCCCAATGTGATTATTTTCTTGATTTTTATCTGGTTACAGTTAATCACATCTATTTAAGAAGAAGAGTTTAAAGCACATTAGTTTAACAGTTTCACAATATAAAATATATATAAATAACAAATCACATACATAGTGTTTGCAAATTTAATGGTTTCACCCAATATAGAGGAGAGATGAATTTATTTCTTCATCTTAGGAAAAAATAATTGGTATTTGTGGGAGAAGATCATATCAATAATTGATGTATTTAAAAAGTTCTAAAGGATGATTAGTGATCATCCAGTCTAGATTAATAATGAAATACCCAAATGGAGAAGATTTGTTATTTTAGAATTCAAAGATTATATCTCCACATGGAAAAATTAAATTCACATTAAATCTATATAATAATAATTTTTATAAAAGACTCATTTAAATGATAAAAATTTAACAAAGGTAAAATATTGTGATGGAAAATATTAAAGATGAAAAAAACCACATATTTCCACATAAAATTAATTAATATATGTTCAAAAATCATTATAAGAGGTTCCAAGAAATGATACATGGATTTTAAAAAAATTACAACTTCCCTAAATTCAATCATACCCTATGAGTAAGGTGTTGGTGGGAGTATAGTACATAAGAGGGTGTGAATTGAGTATCTATAAAACTTTCTATTCTAAATTAGTTCATTTAGAATTTACCGAAATTAAAAATATAATACATATCAATTTAGAGTGAATTTATAATAGTATTGACTGTTCAATTAGTTTATCAAAAAATTCATTAGTTCTTATCTACACTAATATAAATATTATTATAACTTTTGAAACTAATATGCTAGTTTGAAACAATTATAATCACTTGCTAAACTAAATATCAATGTTCAATTTAGTTTTATAAAAAAGTAAAAAAAATATAGTAAAACTAAATGTTAAAAACACAGCAGATATAAACAAGTTGTTTAGTCTCAAGATGAGACTTAGTCCCCTCCACTTGGGGATCTCCTACCACGATGAAATTTAAATTAATAAACCATTTTGATCCACACCATGGATCGGGGTTCACAATATCAAACAAGGTTGTCCAGGTCAGACATGACCTCTACCATAATTATTCATGGAAAAAACAAAAAATATGTCACAATGAACTCTTCTATTAATCTATGTGGGATAAAAGAGAATAAATAGAGTGTGAGAGGGGTGGATATTATGTATCCGCCACTTATGAAAAGGAGTCAGTGTGTGTAACTGACATATATACACACTGCTCATAAATGTAAATAAAATAACTAAAGAGAGATAATGATGTAGAAAATGGTATATATTGATCTATTTATTATTTAGTGATTCTCTAGACTCATTTTATGTAGTGGTGTTGATGTTTGAGTCCTATAATTGAATTTGACTCTGAAATAGAGTGTTGTATCCTTTGAGTTCTGGCTTCTTGGAGGTAAAATGTTTAGCCTCTCGTTTAAAAGATGATATGGGTATCTCACTAGGTTTTTCTTTTCTTATTGATATCATGGTATGATATTCCATTGAGTTCCATACGTTTCTTTATGTATGCTCAAGAGTTGCACGTATTCCTTTTTTTATACATTCTCAGGTATGGATCTTTTTTTTGAATAATCCATCTTGTAATTATTTTATACTTCAAGGTGTTGGAAACATGAAGATATATCCATGTTCATGGACATAATACTATCTCTTAAATATCCTATAGAAAACATTAAATATTTCTAAAAACTTTAATTTTTCTAAATATTACCATTAAATATACATTAAAATTAATAAATTAAAAAATATTTTTATGACTATCGGTGAGTCATAATTATCGGTGACTCATTGGAATTAGTATACCATCCTCAGTCTGTCAGCACTAGTCAGTCATCATCAATGACTCCCTGTATCAGTGAGCACATTACATCAGTATCGGTGACTCTTTGAATCAGTGAGTCATTTGCGCTACGGGTCTGCCTGGTCGTCAGTGATTCATACACACTATCAGTGTGACCGATCATCTGTGAATTGCCCATCTGTCTGCCATTGTTATATTAGTGAGCCATACATTAGTGTCTTCTTTGATCAGTGACTTTCTTGATCGATGGATCCACATTGGTGAGTCATCCAATGGTGACTACATTTAACTATCAGTTTCAGGTATTTTGAAGAAACTTATAAAGTCTATTTCTTATACATGAAAAATACCAGATTAAGTGAAATTAAAAAAATAAATGTAAATATAATTTTGTAATCAAATTGAACATAAATATCCACAATTTATTCATTGGAAAATAGTGATTTTCAGGATTATCATGATTTATAACTTAATATATGAATTAATAGGATTTTTTGATTGGCATTATTTGCGACGATGAAAAGAACTGTTTCACAAAGTGTCCAAAAATCCTCATCTTTTTTATAATCACAAATCATGCCATTAATGAGTTATAAAAGATGTTAGTGAATAAAAAAAATTAGACTTAACATACCCGAAGTGAATGTGAAATCATAATATTCTTATCGATTTACAATTATTCTCCCCCTCAATTATTGTATCAGAGGAAATAGATGTAAGGTTCCTTTATAACAGATCATTGTCATGCTACCCCCTTGTATTTGAACTATCTCAGTGATTTATAATATAGGTGGGAAATATTAAAAATTTATTCCATCTAACTCTTTTATCCCCATTTTGGGATTATCAAAATGGTTAAAAGAAAATGAATAATGGAAAATAAAACAATGGAAATTGGAAACATAGAGAGGGACAATTGATATTCATTATGGGTAGAAATAGTACATCCATCGAAATACATTCATAAAAAATAAAAGTAAAAATACCTATCAAATATTGATCCATAACTATGGTTTGGGATTCTTAAGGGCTTTCCCTTTTTCTTAAGGTTATATCAATTCTAAAAGTGACGGTGTGTGAGATATTGGAAGGGTTTTTCTATTGATGACACTAGGTAAGGAAACACCTATTGGATCATTGGCTACAAGAATTGGTCTTATTTATGACTGAATTCAACTTTGATTTTGCTCCTGAATCATTGACAGAATATGAGGTAAGGCATGAGGAACTGAAATATGATAAGGAGGTATAGATCTCTGTCCTATAAAAGCAGCATTTAGGACCACTATTTCCATAGCATGTACTTGTGAGAAAGGATTCAACACCATGATGAAATCATTGATGATTTCACCTACATATTTCATTACCATCTCAAAAACATCCTTGTTCTCCAAGAACATTTCCAAGGTGGGTGAAAACCCCCTCAACTAACCCAATTTCCTATTAAAGGCCTTAGTCATAAGTTTTATCTTACGATTTTCATAAAAATAGATGAATTTTTTTTCAGATCGTACTTGGTATTGATTTTTGAGAAATACTTATCCACATTTTCTATGATTTCCTTTTTAGTAGCAGATGATTCATTGGTACATTGTCCCATCATATTATAAACAAGATCAGTGTTCCTATGACCTTTTGAATGAATCTATATATTAGAATAACATTGAATAACTTGAAGCTCTGCACTTACCACAGTCCTGATGGACTCCATATTAGCATAAGAATGTTTGGTATTTTTATAACATGAAGCACCATCAATCATTTTTTCAAATATTTTTTATTAACATCATAAAATATATACTATGTATATGTGTAAAAAGATTTATAAGAACCTCTATAACACAACAAAGTGTGTTCATCAAATTAGAGGTCAGATATTCCAACTCATTATCCATTATTTTCACATCTTCTCTTAGCATTGTAATATTTATAATAATGGTCTTTGTTCTAGTGATTAAGTTAGGATAAATCTCTCAAATAAAAATCCATGCAAGCATTGCTTCATCTGCCTATAAAGTTCCTATGGAAATAGAAGAATCATTGCTGGATCTAATAATAGATCTCACTGACTCACATATATCATATTTGAAAAGATCCAGATCTGCCTTGATGACATAATCACTAGACACTGGCTATACATTAGGCTCATCAGTAGGAGGTACTATAGGTGAAGTTGGGACAGTCAATTCCACATAAGCTGGTTCTTGTAGATCAGGAGGAGTAAGAACAGGAGCCATCATCTCCTCATCCGAGTCATAGTCCAACCCAAACAAAATAAACCCTATATTATTATTCCACTCAACAACACGGGTCTGATATCTGGGCTCCACTTTGTCAATCTAAACTCTCCTTCCCTGAGGCACAGGAACAATCATAGCATAATAATCTTCTTCATCCTATCCTCTATCCAAAACAACATTCCTATGTACTATTACTATCTTAACTACTGGTTCTTCTTGAACTCTAGCAACTCTAGCAACTCTGCGTTCTTCCTCAATTTGAGGCATGGGTACAATATGATCCTTAAACACTTCTTCTATTCCTCCAAACATTAATTCATTTATCACTTGAATGATTACTTTATCATCATTAGTAGGGTCGTCATGCCTTTCGTCGTCGCCAGCATCTCCGTCACCATAATGTCTAGTAGCATCCTTTCCATCAGGATCAACATCCTCTTATTTATCATCCCAATCATTAGCTCCGTGTACAACTTTCTCAATATAACTAGATCCGACTTGTCTATCTTTTAATTATTTACTAACATGATCACTATCATCATCATCACCATCATCATTATGATCCTCTTCATTATCACAATATATTTTTCTTTATATATCCTTCCACTATAGAGACCTCATTTTCTTCCTCTACTTCATCACCTAACAGAGGATCTTAAGACTGCAATTCCAATAGTGGAATAGAAGGTCCATAATAAATATATTTTGGTATCTGATCTATATCTGGTTCAATCCATTCATCTATAGGAGAACCTTATTCTCTTGGAAGCTTAGCCTCAACCTGTTCCACATCTAAACAAACAACCTCTTAACTAGGTTTAAGACATAAACCAGCATAGTCCTTCAATATTGTAGGATGATCAATGTGATTGTAATCCTCATATAGTTTCTCTTCATCATCTACCCAAAATCATTTCCATGGATAAAAATAATCCTTTTGGAAATTTCCTTATGTAGGTAGAATCCACTACCAGAAGAGATTACCTTATTTCTATAGTTTACACAACCCAACCTCTTCTGTATTTAAGAAATCATCCTAGGGTAGTATAAATAGGTTGCCTTTTGTATGGTTTGATCTTATCAAAGATGTGTACCGTGAGGTACCTACATAAGTTCACCTTGTCCCCATTCTTCAAATGATAAATCAGGAAGACATCCTGATACTTCACTGTTTCCAAATCTCCCTTTCTTGGGAATGTTTATTGTTGAATAAACTTGAAAATTAATCTTTCTTCTCCATCCAACTTGGTGGCATTATATCTCCTCAACTCCTTATTCCATATGAAATCATTTAAATCATTATAATACAAAAATAAATACACTTTTGGATGAATATTACCATATTAATCAGTATAAATGCCCTCACATGGCATCTCCATACATTCATCCCATTAATTTGAAGAAAACAAAAACAATATTCCTTTTATGATTGACTTCATCCTATCCTCCTAAGAATCTACCAAAGACACATTCATGTTAATATAGAACTCATGTACCAGCAAGGGGTCGAACTGCATTTCATTACTTTAAAAAACTGATCCATCTATGATATTCCCACAAGTTTAGCAATTGATATTTTCTTAACAATAGCCACTCTACAGATACTTCCTCCTCACTGGTCACTGCATGGCTTCCCAATCCTAGATTCACAAGAAATGTTACACTAATAGATTCTCCTTTATGAAACTTGGCATCTATTGATTCACTCAGTCCTTCCAATTCTTTCTTCGTCCTTCATATTCTGAAGGTTTTGGTTTAAGGGAGGGTATCAAAAGGTCTATGCTTTGAAAAGGATGAGTGAGTTCATTTAAAGGTAAATGTGTGTATTGAAGTGATATTATCATTTACGGATTGTGTATAGTAAAATAGAATATACAATAATGGTGAAATAAGAATTAACTAAACTGTGTAATTTTTCTAAAAATACAACAGTTAAATAGATAGAAATTAAAAAAGATATCGGTATCAGATTCACTTGATCAGTATTACACAATCGGTTTCTTGTGATCGTCTTCACATGAATGGTCTCCCTCGAATGGTTTCACATGATTTGTTACACATATATGTTTCACCGGATCAGTTTCAACTGATCGGTTTCACATGATCAATTTGATATATCAATTTGATAAATCGCTTTGATAGATCGGTTTGACTAATTGGTTTGAAAAATTGGTTTTAAAGATTGGTTTGATAGAGCTGTTTGATAGTGATCAGTGTCATAGATAAAAATATTTTTCTAAGGAGATAAGAATGGATAAAATTTATAGATTTATCTTTCCAATTTCATGTTTGATGTATCTCATTATCATAGAGTTTAAGGGTTTGGTGAAAATGTCAGCAGGTTGATGCTCAGTCACAATAAACTGAAGATTTATATAACTTTTTTTAATAATTGTCTCCCAAAAAGTGATGTCTTACAACAATAAGTTATGTTATGGAATGAGAAATTGTTTTTTTAGAAATTTTAATAGCACCTGTGTTTTCAATGATTATTAGGATATGTCTGAAATGAAATCCATTGTCTAATAATTTTTTTTTCATCCACAAAATTTGTGCCCAATAACTACCTGAAGCAATATACAATGCTTCAGTAGTTGATAATGGATGAAAATTTTTCATTTAAATACACCATGAAATCAAAGTCTTTCCCAAAAAGAGACAGGTTCCAACGGTTCTCTTTCTATCAAACATATATCTACCAAACTCAGCATCTAAATAACAAACCAAATTAGATGGCTGTCCTCTAAGATTGAACAATAATAAATTAATTGTATATTTGAGGTATTTGAGAACTCTTTTAACAACATTAAATTATGGATCATTTGGATTTTCCTAAAATCATGGCACATACACACACAAAACATGATATCTTTCCGACTAGAAGTTAATTATATAAATCTCCCAATCATTTCTGTCTAAGAAATTCGATCAATAGATTTCCCATTTTCATCAAGATCTATGTTACGTGTAGAAAAAATTGGATTTTCTATACTCTTAATGAAATCAAATCCATATTTATTCCAAATAACTATAGAATAAATAAGTTGATTTGTAATAATACCTTCTTTGTTTTTAAATGTTTCAAATCCATGAAAATATTTAAGATCACCCTTCGAACTCATTTCAAACACACATGGCATCATTTTTGGAAAATCATTACATAATAAATGTTTAGAATATCAAAAATAATATCATCTACATATATTTGATATATTAGAACATTATTCGATGTTCATTTTATAGACAACCTAGGATCTTCAACTCCTTTTGTATAACCTTTAGAAATTAGAACGTTACTTACTCTCTCATACCAAGCTCTTAGAGATTTATTTAAACCACATAAATCATTAGATAAATTGAAAACATTATTTAAAAATTTTGGATTTGTAAAATCTAGGGGGTTGTTCAACTAAAGCTTCCTCAATTATATAACAATTTACGAATTTACTTTTCACATCAAATTGATATATTTTGAAATCTAAGTGTTCTGTATAGGAAAGTACAATTCTAATGGCATTAAGCCCAGCTACTAGTCTAAAGGTATGATCATAAAAAATTCATTTTCTCGATTATAGCATTGCTAAACCAACCTATATTTGTTTTTGAATGTATTTATAGTTTAATACACTTTATTATTAAAGAAACTAATTTAGTTCCTATGGTCAATATATATTTTTTTCCATCAACAAGCATCTAGAATTTATTTCTCTCAAATTGAATAAGCTTTATTTAATTGACATCAACAAAAATTATTCATTTTTTTCATCATTTATATTTTTATGTTCATGTTGTGACAATAATTATTTATGTTCTACCAGATTTCTCAAAGAAGATCTAATTTGTGTTCCTTTTTCTATGTCCCCAACTATAACATCTATTGGATGGTTTTTAAGGGTCCAAGTTGGTCTGGTAAAAGTAGGGCTATTTATTCAAGGTTCATCATTTTTTCTAGTTAATTATGGCATGATTCAAGAGAATTTAATGGACTAGAAGTTTTTATAAATTTATTTATAGGATGGTTTGAATTTTTAGCATTAATTTTAGTATTGGACATCTCATCATGATTTCCATGATAAGTATTAGGTTCATATGTATCTGTTTAATCAAACACGACATGTACATATTCTTCATCACAATTAATTTTATTATTAAAGACTCTATAAGATTTTATTGATGTATAATATACAAGGAATATTCATTCATAACTTTTGGAATCAAATTTCTCTAGATTATCATTAGTGTCAGTAATATAAACATTACATCCAAACACATTATAATATTTTATTTTCAGTTTCCTATTTCTTCACAATTCATACAGAGTTTTCATAAGGATTGGTATGGTAAAAAAATATTTTTTGGGTAGAAATTATTATTAATAGTTTCATCACAAAAATAAATTGGTAGGTTATATTCATTTAGAATTGTTCCAGAAATTACCTGAAAGGTTCTATTTTATATTTCTACTACACCATTTTGTTTATGGGTCTTAGGGGTAGAGAAGTCTTACCTATAATCATTTTGTGTGAAAGAATATTCAATTTAATGATTATAATAGTCACAACAATGGCAACTTCTTAAATATTTAATTTTAAGTCCACTAATATTTCCTACAGTTGTAGAATACATGGAAAATTGAGGGAAAGCTTCACTTTTGTGAGATAAGAAAAATTTCCATGTATACCTAGAGAAGTAATATACAAGAACATAAACATAATGCTTACCATTGAGACACAATACACTAGATGATTCAAACATGTCCATGTGATCCAACTCAGGAGGATGAGAAGTTATAACTCCATTCTTTGCTTTGAAAGAGATTTTGTGTTGCTTTCCTTTTGGATAGAGATTACACAATCTTTTTTCTGGAAACTATACTTTTGGAAGGTCTTTAACAAATCCATTATGGTTAATTTCATAAAGGAGTAAAAATTATAATGTTCCAGTCCTCTATGTCTGAGCCAAGACACCTTGTGAAAGCAACTGAGGTAAGAAACATTTTGTGCTACTACTATCTCTATGTTTATAGCATATACATTATCATTTCTAAGATCAATAAATAAGACAATAAATTTGGCATAAAAAACAAGCTATGAATCTTTTTTAAATTTTACATTGAATCCATCATCACACAGTTCAGATAGGATAATAAATTTATACTTTAATCCTAAACAATAATGTTCTTTTGAAATTGAAATATAGTTACGGTTTCCAATCATCCTAAGTTGATGATTTTTACATTACCATTGTCACCAAATAAGACATGTCCTCCATCATTTGTGATGATATTATTAAAGCGTGAGTAGTATCCTATAATGTGTCATTAATAGACATTATACAAGTACCAATGTTTTCTATAGGAACTCTTAATGTAGTTTACCTAAAAAAATCATCCATGAAATGATTATTGTACCAATATTTTTCTAGGACCTGAAACATTAGTAATAATTTCTCTAGGAACCATGAGTTGTCTTTTGGGTTTCCTATATGCAGAATATATAGTATTTGAAAAATAAACATTGTTTGGTCAAGAAAAACTCGATGCCATAAAAAAATTTCTAACTTGAACTCGAAGAAAAATTGTGATTTTTAGGAAAAGATAAAGATTTTTCATATTTAGTATTGAAATGTGTTTTAGTTAATTTTTTCCCTTGTTTATATCCTATTTTGGTAGTATACCTCAATGAAATCTGGTTACCAAGAATTGGAGTATGATTATCTTTCCCATTGGTAAACATTTCTATTTCTTTATCAAATAGTCCTTATACATTTTTAATTCATTTTAGTCCCTAAGAAGTTGATAATTCTTTTCAGTTTTGGAAGTAAGATAGTATTTATTGTTTAAATAAATAGAATTTCTTATCATTGAAGATTAATATTTATTTTTAGATCATTATATGTCTCAACCTTCATATTACTATATTTAAATAATTCATCATTTTTCATATTCTTACACTCAATTTCATTTTTAGATAAATAATAATTATGTGCAAGTGAATCTATGGTTACCTCAGATGTATTTGTCATAAAACAGATATTTTCCATGTCATCTTTTTCATCATGATAAGAAGAAGATTCCTTGGAGCTCAACTTAGATGATCTCAAGGTGGCCTTCATTTCTTTCTTATATTTCCTATATTTATTTTCATATATCCTCTTATAATTTAATATAGGATAGCTAGATTTGAAAATCCACCTTCTTTTTCATTCATAGAAAACTACCTCTTTTGATTTGTCACGTTTATTCCAATCCTTTTTCAAATTTTCATTTTTGTCATATTTTCCTTTAAATTTTAACCTATTGATGAAAATTATCATTCTGAAAAAGTTTCAAAATCTTCTAGCTCGCTGGGCCATTTCCTCATCATTGTATGAAGATGATTCTTTAGTACTTGTTCTCTCAACAGTATCATGAACATTCCCATTGTATTTTCTTTTGGATGTGGATGTCTTGAAAGCAATAGATATTATTTTATGTTCATCCCATTCTTCATTGTTGACTTTAAACACTTATTCATATATCATCATCTTTCCAATGACTTCTTTGATAGGTAAATTACTGATCTCACACAATCCCCTAATGGGGACAGAAATTCCTCTCATCTATCAGGTAATAATTTTGGAATCCTTATGATTTGTTCTATGGAAGTAAAATATCATCCTAAATAAAACATGGTATTGAAAATTTCATTGAACCTAAGATACATTTCCGAATTGGATTCTTCAGGATTCATTCTCATATTTTCATATTAAATAGTATGATTATTTAGTCACATCTCCATCACTTTAGATGTTCCCTTATGGGGAAAAGACAAAGTGTTTCAATATCAAGGGCTGTTTTACCAGAAGAAATACTGTTAAACACTTTATGTACTAGTGCACAGTATAGATAATTCATTACATTGTAGTTGTTGTTATAGGAAGTCCTAGTAGGTTCATCCTATGTATTTTAGCATTTGGAGGAATTACAGATTTTCTTTCTAGAACATTCCATATTTCATATCACATGCTTTCTAAATGTATTTTGATTTGAAGCTTCCACTAAGCATAGTTTGTTCCATTAATGAATCGAGGTATATTTTTAGATGCACATTATAGTCTATTGTACATAATATTAATTTTGATACGATTTTAAGGAGTTAAAAACATTGAAATTACAGAAATATTACGAACATTGATTACAAATTACTTTTTATTAAAAAAGAATTGTCCATAGAAACAAGAGCAGAGGCCATGGGGGGGTTGGAAGTAATGAAAACCAAGGGAATCCCCTTGGATAACCATCCTAAATTCAATCGAGAGTGATCCTAAGCTATCATAGATGATCAACTGATTGGTCATGCTTCCCATCCTGGAAATCGAGTGAGCCAAACAGTTTGCCTATCTCCAAATGTGACTCACATTGTAACCAAAAAGGGTCCCCTTAGAACACCTATGAACTGGATACACAAAGCTCTAGGGCACCTCAGAACACCCCTCTATCGACCACACATGAAACTGAGAATCAGACTCAAAATTCACCACTTCAAAAATATATTCTCTGCATATCTCTATGCCAGAAAGAAGAGCCATAACTTCTTGCACCTCTAGAAGATATGTGAACCTAGAAAGCATTGAAACAAAAAAGAATCAAGTGAAGGGTGTCGCGAAGAACGCATATAACCCTCATCCCCCCATGAATGAATTGCACACATTTAACTTCAGGCTACCCACTGGTGGAGTCCACATAATCCATCGACCCTCCTTTCTTAGAGTTGTAAGAGGGATGTTAAATAAACTGCATGACATAACTGACTATTTATTATATTTGATAAATGACCATAGTTAATTGATTAGGGTTCTAACTCACAAATTTTAGGAACAAATGCGATCTATTGTTGTCTAAACACAGAAGATTGTTGGCCTCTAATAATGCGAAACAAAAATAAGTGAATACAATAGCCATCCCCTATATTCTATGGCCCTCCCATCAACTCTATGAAACCATGATCCCAAGAATCCATGCAGTGAGGGAAGATTGGCATTGAATCAAGGGAATGGACAGAATAAGGACCATAGGGAATGATCCCAGCTAGTCTGGAAGAAGAGATGAAGATTTGTTTAATTTTGTGGGTTCTCAAAGAAAAATCATCGTGATGCAATGGGAATTCCCTTCCGCTAAACATTTTAATATGCTGGAAGTGCCTTGTTTCTTATACTCCATGTGTGGAAGTTCATTTCTATGCAGATACCCATCCACCATAATTTGGAATCCCACTCATCGCAAGGACCCTCCACATACACAATTTACCTATAGTATTTCGTGATAAACTTCTCGTAAGAGGATCTTGTGAAGAAACTTTTGTTGAGTTCTTCATTCATCGCAAATTCTTCATAAACTGTAACCTACTCTGGAGTGAGGACCGATTGGATGAAGCCTGAGTGCCCATAGGGTTTCTATATATATATCTTTGAGAGAGGACAACCCGGGTAATCTAACACCATGTCCTCCTAGTAAACCTTCCAAATGATAATTTTTATGTTAATGATGATCCACCTTTGCAGAACCCGAGAGTACATAGAGGTGTGAAGCCATGATTTTTCTATGTTCAAAGGTCAAGAGTAATTCCCACTGAAAATACCCATTGAATACTATAGTGGTTTATAAATAATGCTTCCCAAAAGGATTCACCAACAATGATATCCTTGGACAGTCAACCTTTCATGCCATGGATTGCCTCGTTGATGTTTCGGAGGCCCACCCCTCCCTCAAGAAAAGGTTTGGCCATGCGCTTCTAGGAGGCCCATTGGAAACTCCCACCTGATTGGCATCCCAAAAAAGGAGGTAATGTTTTTTTCCATACGTTTGATTACCCCTTTGGGTGGAATGATCAGTGAAAACACACACATCCATATGGATGTTAATACAATATTGATAGTAGTAATCCTCCCACCGAATGATAAAAACGTGTTTTTTCTTGTTGTTGGTTCTTCCCATCAGCTAATTAATTATACCCTCAATTTTTAACTTATTAATGAATCCATTGGATAGTGGAACACCCAAATAAGGAACCATCATTTTTTTTTGGAGACACCCCAATTTGTCCTAGATGAGCCTACAACGCCAACAAGAACATCTATTAGAGATGAAAACAAGAAATTTCTATGAATTAATCTTTTGCCCACTCAAACGATCATAAGTATTGATATGTTCCATGAGGTTATAAAAATATATCCACCTTCCATTGGTGATGATTATGATGTCATCTATGAAAATTAAATGATATATTCTCTCCATTTTTTCATTACTATGATATATGCCCAACGTACCATTCTCATCTCCATTTCTCAGATTATAGGATAAAGCCTCTTGGGATAGGTTGATGAGGATTGTGGATAAGGGACCCCCCTTGGACTCCTAACATACAAATTTAATGAAGCATAAGGACCTCCCCATAATTTATATGGAGAGCCATAGTGAAGAGAAGCACCTGAAACACAGATCACAAAACCACTCATGAAAACCATGCATGTGTAGCACATGAATGATTTCACATTATTCCATATTATCATATGCTTTGTCAAAGTCAACTTGAAATATAACATTTGATCTTAATGACCTTATATTGATGTCATTAACCATATCACTAGAAATTCCAACTACTCCATGGACGACTCATTCTTTGATGAAACTGTGTTTCTCCCTTGAGACCAACTGTGGGAGGTCTTTGCTAAACTATGATGCAATAAGGGATGAAACAATAATTTATGAGACATTACATAAAAAATAAGGTGATTGTTACCAATGTTCATGGGATACTATTTTTTAGGCATGATAATTATTATAGAGGAACAAACCATTTTATTCAAGGGGCCACAAGAAAAATAATCTTGAACCGCATCCACCACTGGTGAACCAACCACCTCCAAAGCTACCATGAAGAACTCCCCTGGAAACCCCTCCCAACTGGGGGAACTATAACAAGGTAGATGGAACATTGTCTCTATGATATCCTCTTATTGCAAGATATATGACAAAAGCGTATTGTCAGAGCCATCAACAAGCTAAGGCATGCATCCCAGGAAGTCTCACTCTTCTGTGTCCCCTAGAGCACCATAAAATCATGATGAAATTATCCAAGACAATGTGACATGAAAGTGTTTTAGGGAAATTGGCCCCACCACCTACACATTTGAAGTAAATAGAGTATTACCTAGGCTAATGTTGATTTTCAAGTAGCTCCTATTATTCAAGAATGAATGGAATTAAGCATAGTTTTGATCACCATCCCACAGTCATCTAATCAATTATATCTGCCTATATTCTCAATAAATCTACAAATGCTTCTTCGCCAGAAGAACCTGCTTGTCGCATTAAATAATAATGTTATTCACATACCACCTATCCTGGAGGTCCTCTTCTAATCGATTAATTTAATGATTAATATAAATTTTTAAACAAATTTAATGGGTGAAAAGAATTATAAATACTTGATAAACTAACTATCAAAGATCAACAAAGTTATATAAAAATGGTAAAAAAATAGATTAATATTAAAAGGTAAAAACACAACGGATATAAACAAGAGGATTGTCTCAAGATAAAACTTTGTCATCTCTACATGGTGATCACCTTCCACCAATAAGATTAAATTAAAAAATACTTATGATCAACACCCAAGACTGTGGTTCACAACAACACACAAGGCTATCCAGGTCACACATTACCTATACCATAGTTATTACAGAAAAAGGGTCTCACTAACCTCTTCCACTGATCTTCTAGGGATAAAAAATAATAAAAAGAGTGTGAGACTTGAGGATATTATGTATCCTTGGCTTAAGCATTGGAGTCGGTGTGTGTAATAGACAGATACACACACTGCTGAAAGAACTAAATAAAAGAACACATCATTACTTAGGATGTATAAAAATGTGTATAAGGCTCTATGTGTTATGTAGTGTAGATCTAGACTCATTTTATGTAGTGGAGTCGAAGTTTGAGTCCACATATAGAAGTTTACTCCAAAATAGAGTGTCGTATCTTTTGAGGTCTAGCTTCATGTAGGAAAAATGATCAGCCTCTAGTTTGAATGATGTTCAAGGTAGCTCTGCCGATTTTTCTTTTCTTCTAGATCTCCATGTTTTCTCTTCCTTTGAGTTCTTTGGATTTTTTTAATCTCGAGAGTTAAATGTATTTTTTTTTATAAATTCTCTTGTATGAATCATTTTTTGACTGTTCTAGATAGAAATTATTTTATAAATTGAGGTCCAGTAGACACGAAGATCTCCCCAAATGCATGTACCAGATACTGTACCCTGAATATCCTACAGACAACATTAAATAATGTCAGAAAAATAAATTTGTCTAAATATTACTATTATATAAAAATATGAATTAATTAATAAAATGAATTTTTTATGACTATCTGTGATTCATTTGTATCGATGACTCATTGACATCAGTATGTCATCACCTGTCTGTCATCATCAGTCAGTCATCATTAGTGTCTCCTTGTATTGGTGAGTCCTTTACATCTATATCAGTGACTCTAGGTATCTATGAGTCATTTACACTATCAATCTATCTGGGCATCAGTGAGTCACTTGAACTATCGGTGTGACTGATCATTGGATACTTTTCCATTATTGTTCCATTTGTTCTATATGGGAATCCTACATTGTCGACTTCTTCAATCTGTGACTTCCTCGATCAGTGATTCCTTGTGGGTGAGATATCCAATTTTGAATCATTTGATCTGTTAGTGTCAGAAACTTTGAAGAAACTTATAATGTGTTTGTAATATAGAAAAAAATACAAGATCCAGTGGAATAAATAAATACATTTCAATATACACATGTAAACATATTGACACATAAATATCCACTAACTATTCATTGATAAATATTCATTTACATGATTATAATGAGTTCTATCTTAATATATGAATTAATAGCTTTTGAAGATTGTCTTGATTTCTGATTATTAAAACAACTATTTCCCAAATGGTCTAACATAAGAGTAACATACATGTAAACATATATGATTTATTATCCATAAGTAGGCATGAAAAAACCCCACTTACTTTTAAATTATAATGGAGTTACCCTAATGTGGGTATTTGAAATATGTTAGTAGCATTAAAATTGCAAGATTTACCATTACGTGAGCAAGGGCGTACCATTAGAATTGACAAGATGAAGGATTTACCTTTACGTGATCTAGGTCTACATTTACACGAGGTTCCATTTTATTCTAGATGAGATTTTAACTAATGGGATACCATTATGATACTATATAGAAATCATTAATTAATTACTAGTATCAATATAATAAACTTATGGAACTCCAAAGAAATTACGCTAACCGATAAAAATATTAGTAAAATATTTGGTTACCTTTAAATTGACTTTTTGAATCATGAATAAACCTTATAAAACTCTATTATCATGCATAAATTCCATAATTTCATTGAAAATGTTACAATTGTTTATTTAATAACTTATAAATAATTTTGATAAATCGTTATAATCACTCAAAAAATCTCATAAAAACTTTTAATCATTTTAAAATCATCCAAATTAAATTACAAATTGAAATTTTAAAAAATTGAAATCGCATCCATTAATTGTAAATAAATATATAACCTATTATAAAATTACAAAACTATTTTATTAAAAAATTTCAATTTATGAAATTTCACATGAACTACGAGATGCCCCAAAAATGGAAATGCCTCCAAAAATCCATTTCATTATATTAGATATTTCCTAAAACATAATAATCCTAATGATTTAGAAAAGTATGAGACGGAGTGTAGGAGTGTGGAAAATAATTTACCAACCATATTAGATACTTATCATAGGTATCATATATTTAGAGAGAAAAAACTAATAGAGAAAAAAACTTTAATGTTATACAACAATATAAAATAATAACCATAGAAATATACCTCTCAAATAGGGGGAAGGACACTGATAATAAAGTGTATCATAAAGAGAATAAATCTAAAATACGAACACGAGATATAATAATTCATCACAACCAAATAGAGAATCAATGAAATTTGGAATTCTTAGAACATGTTAGTGAATCACATTTCCAAGAATGATCACATAATCACCTCAAAGAACTCATAAATAAACAAAAAATATATATAAATTAATTAGTAACAATCAAAAAGAATTATAGAAATAAAATCCATTAAAATTATAACATTATAGTTATTTAAACATAACACATTTACCATTATTTTAATTTATTTGGATAAGATATTTTAAATCAATTTTTTTTAACTTTCCCAACATTACATTTCATAAAAAATTATATTTGAATTCTTTAATAAATAATTTTCAGAGAACATAGATACTCTATTAAATAAATTTCATTATGTCTTGTTGTTTAAGGAGATAAAAACATAAACAAGTTTTATAATCAATTATTTCCATCAATGACATTTTAAAAAAAATTCAAATTAAAAAAATCAATTTCAAAAACATATTGATTAAACTACTTACAAAGACATATTCATTTAAAAATATATAGTCGGTTTGAAATCCACTATAAATATTTTTATACTTTTTTATAAAAATGTACTTATTATAATCCATATTTTTATAACACATTCAAAATATTTTTTGAACCACTTTTTAAAAATATGTTTTATGGTAAATTATTATTTTATATTTAATAAAAATATTGTAAAAAATAATTTTTTTAGTGGGTCTCACTCAATATTATTATGTTTCCTAATGAAAATTCCCAAGGATAATGTAATAAAATTAAATTTTTCTTTTGAGAAACCATTTAATATTTAACCAGAATTCCATAGTATCTTTCACATATTGGGAAGATAAAAAATTTAATCAAACAGTGATTATTCAATGATCACAACTCTACATTGATCTTTAAGAAATTTATATTAATTGACAAAACATTAAAAAAATTTGGAACTAAATTTTAATATATAACATGAATTAAAGAAAAATGGGGTTTAAACGACCCACATTATCTAGATTTAAATAATGACTGTTTATTAAATTGTCATTATTCACTTGGGGTAAAACAATGAAAAAGATAAAAATGTTATAATGTACCATTTACAATACTTGTAAACTATTACATTCAAGTGTTCGATATTAATGGAACACAAAATTTATCAATCCTCACAAACACAGTGATAAATAAATCTTTCACAAGAATAAAAATAATTTAATTTTTCCACCATATCACGATATTATAACCTTTGTGTGGAACTTAATCACCCATATATTTGTAAAATGTGTTATAATATAATGCATTGGGATATCTGAAGTGTCTCTTATATGTATATAATCAAGGCCATTTTATATATAAATAGAATCAGAGAAATCCCATTTTTGGTTGTAAGAACACAAGGAAATAATCAAATCATAAACATAGCCACATGCATGAACTTAAATATACAATATTTTAATTCAAAGTAGAGAATATAATTAATCCAAAACATAGTAGAAATAAATTAAATTAAAAAATTCAATATTTCCCTTTTCCTCAATGAATTCCATGTATCCCCTAAAAGAAGTGAATATTATACATATTAAAAAAGGAACACATACAAGAACCCTTTCCCCCAGACAATGAATCTACCTCAATGGACATAATAGAAGGGTATAAGATAGGAATGATGATAGACACTCCTACCCAAGAACAAATGAGGCATCAAGGAGGGACTAATAAAACTACATTAACAAGGCAAGATAATACCACTTCCAAAATAAAATTTCCATCACAATACAATGATAGATAAATGATCTATGATTACCATCTCTGAAGGATGATAGGTGTGCAGTGAAAGGTAAGGGATGAAATGATGAAAATGATCATGGTTCATAGATTTATTAGGTGGTATTAAATAATGACAATTATTATGTTTCCATATACTCATTATTAATGTATATGAATTGATTACGGATGAATGAATTATCCATTCACTTCAATTGGAAGTCATTTGATGGGTCTATTGTTCATAGATGCAATGAAAAGGTCTCACAACACACAAAATAGTAGATAATAGAAAAAAATAATTGAGGTGAAAATCACCAATATATTAGCCACACCCTAGGGTTGAAGAAAGAAATTCATCCATACGAATTTTTGAAGAACTTCCTTTAAAAAATCAAAAACTCCTTTGAATGCTTAGGAAACAAAAACCACCACTGTGGAGCTGATCCATGCATTAGTTTCCCAAAAAAATAATGGCCAATTCACTCCATTCCTGATTCACCCCAAATGATATCAACTCCCACTCATTCCAAACCTTTATCTCACAATCCGGAAATAATCCGAAAGAGCTTTATAGACTCTAGAACTATAACTCTTAATGTTTTATCATCCATGAATTGTCAATGAAATCTTGGACTCTATAGAGATTTCCCCACACATATTTGTGAATGGATTTGAAATGAGCATGAGGGTAATTTCTCCATTAATCAATTAGAATAAATGAAAACATGTTATGTAATGCTAATCTAGGGTAAATATTATATATATTTAATTAGTAACCTTATATTAAGCATTTTCAATTATTTACCCCATTTAAACATACAATTATAGATGCACGATGAAAGTTCATTTCAAAGGTAACTACATAGAAATTTTTATCAGTTCACTTTGTATATCTAGTAAAATATAATTTCATAAAATTGGATCACACAGATGCCTAGAATCTTATTTCCTTTCCATTCTCCCTTGTTTACAACACATACTACGCAATGATGATACTTTTACATATCAATCAATGCACCCCCACATGTTCCTACCTCTTATTATTTCAAATCTTTAAAATATCACCATTGATACCACTATGTCGCGGCCCTTACCTATAAAGGTATCCCCCTAGTATGAAAATAAGGGAAGAGATACAATAATATCCCAATCCTACCACTAATAGAGCACTAGTTTGAGAATACCCCTGAGGGTATAATGTGCACACAAATGAGAGGCATTACTCTCTAAAATTTAAGAAGTTAGAGAGAAATGGGAATAAACAAATAAATCATTATAAATACAAAATAAAAAGAAATAAAAATAAATTATATGAATGTAGTAAAATAAAACTGGAAAAATAGAGAACCCTAGAAAAAATTCTTAGGAGAGACCATGAAGCTCAAATATTTCCTAAAAAAATCCTCACTAAAAAAGTATCATCATTTTTTATCAAATATCCCCTGTTGATTTGAAATATTATATATATATAGTGTAAGAAAAAAATTTATACTAGGACTGATCTTCCCGCAACTCTCATGCCAAATGTGAAGGAAGAATGTTAAATTATAGTACGTGAATAAATGAAACCAACATGTCAAACACATATGTTTACTATTATTTTTTCATCCTCCCCTTGAGTCTCTCACCAAGTATCATATAAATAAAATAAAATAATATAAAAAATAATAACATATTAATTTATAATTCCACCACTTCCCTAACAGTTTTCCAATTTACAATAATAGTTCACATCATGTTCTATCTCTCTCCGAAACAAAAATAAATCCAAAAAACACAGGCTAATGTAAGCTATAATGAATTCATTTTGGAAAATGTAATATTTCAAGAACCTCATGAATAAAATTATCCCATAATAACCCCAACATATTTAAATATAAAAGGAGTAGAATATACATCCACCACTACATGTATGATTAGTATTATACCTCAAGCCATAAAAACCCAAAAAAAATTAAAATTTTAACCATTGGGATACTATATATAGAGATAAATATTTTGAAAATTACCGCAATACATTATATTTTTCTACACACATATATTGGAAAAGATAATCATCCAGCATACCAACACATAATACAACTTGGATAAGAGAGTGAGGTGAGATGGGATGGTTATCCATGAATTCCTCTCCAACCTAGAAATTGAGGAAAACACCCTCCAAGAGTATACGTAGTGTCAATCTACATACCAAAATTGGTAGGGTAGTATATAAAATAAAAAAAAACATACTAGATTTATATATTAGGATTAAAAGCACATTATGAGAAACTACCCAAACATATACTGATCTTCTGATAATGTTTCAAGGGATGCATGCATGGCCCTGCAAAGTCCTAGGTATCAACAGTATATAAAAATAAAGAATATATTTTTTTAATTAATTATCCATTAAATAAAATTATTATATTTTCTTTTCAAAAATTAATTTTTAATCTTATTATCAATGTTTCGATGGAATGATTAATTCTATTCATGTATATTAATGTACATTGTAATCATAAAGTAAACATCTAGAAGTAGCAATGTTCTTTAATTAATTAGTTTACAATTTCAAAAACTTCCCGGAACTCTATGACTCAACTGAAAATTCCACATAAAAGAATCTATCACCAAAAATTACATGAAACTGGTACCTACAGTTGGAAATGGAAAATATAAATATCAGTTAACCATCATCTATTAAACATGAATATTCACTTTTAAGTAAGCATCTCATATTATAGCAAAACAAAAAAAAGAAATCCAATAATCCACCAATTTTATCATTCCCAGGGTCACCATTCACTCCACTTCACCTAATATCATATCTTGCATCCCATTACAATATCATTATCATAATAATCACCTTATTCCACAATCATAGCCTCATCCATCGCCAATAATTATTTCAATTGTACAAGGATAATATTTAATCACATCAAGGATTTAAATCCAAAGTTCATAAACACATATAAAAATTTTTATTTCAAATTTAATTTCATGGAAAACATGGATGAAACTAATGTAGAATTTTAAAATTTATCAAACAATGATGGGACTTACCAATCCAGCACAATTATTTATGAATTTATTAAATTTAAATTACTATATATAAATAATCGATTAATTTAAAAATTAATCTCAACATCATTATCCTTATAATTTTCATTGTGTAAATATTATTTATTTAATATGGAATTATATTAGAATATAAACATTTATTTATCAAAAATATTAATGATTATTATTCCAAATATTATATTTATTTATGAAAATGCATTACCAACCATATTTTTTAATATAATATCCACAAATATCAACCATGCATAAAATCTATAACATAAATTTCCCTATTTTTGTTAAATATGATATGAAACAAAATCTATATCAACAAGAAGGATATCACACATCCCCAAATTGTTTTCACGAATATAAGAATTTTCGTGTTTGAAAATATCAATTTCAATGTACTAATAAATGTTTATGCATGTGAATTCTCTATAGATTGATTTCATGTAATTTTTTCATTTTATAATATTTAGTTATTTTTTTTGGTTTCATAATGTAATGTGTATGGATTTTGGTGATTCATATCATGATGGAGAGAAAATATATTTATCTATATTCCATTAGTTTATGAGAAAGATTTAAAATTCATTTTTAATACAATAAAAATTAGAATAAGTTGATTCTAATGTATTTGAAACTCTAATAATTTCAGTTTTAAAAAATATGTATTTATTTTAGTAAATCTTTAACAGTTATTGGATATTCATAAAACTCAATTTTAAACAAATCCAACATGTTTATCATGATTTTATTAGCTTACGTCGAACTCTAAAATGTTTGTTTGAATGGTGATTATATTTTTGGATGTTATACTTGGATTTTATTGAACAACTATTTTCCATAATACTGCCAGTTATATTTTTTAATTATATTTGGAACATTACATATCCTCATTTTAATTTTTTTTTTGAAAATTTAATATATTTTTTTTAAAAAATATGTCTTCTTAAACAAAATGTGAATATTCCATTTAGATCCCCTAAAAATTCGTTGATGTTTATTAATTTTTATGCGCAGTTTTCATGAATAGTGGAAATATTCTGTCACCAACCCTATATTACTATTCTTCATCCATACGCTATGTTAATATTCTTCATTTATACACACTGTTAGTATTCATGAATAGTTGAAAGTAATTTTCATCAACCCTATGTTATGGTTCATCATCCCTATGGTATGTTACTATTTATCTTCTATATGCCATGTTACTGTAAATGACTACATAACAGTATCATTCATCAAACCTGCATTACTTTTCTTCATCCATACGCTATGTAACTATTCATGAATAATTCAAATTATGGTTCATCAACAATACATTGCTTTTTATCATCAATATACGACGTTACATTTCATGAATAGTGAAATATATAGTTCATCTATATGCTATGTTACTATTTACAAATAGTGAAATGTATAGTTTATACATACACTATGTTACTGTTCATGAATAGTGCAATGTATGGTTCATCAATCCTATGTTACTGTTCTTTTATTAGGTTACTATTTCATTCCATGTGTTTTAAAGTTTATTTTCTGCACATATATAAATTATTTTTAAATATTTTTCTACTACAAAAATTCTCATTGAATATAAGGATAATTATCAGAGCGTCTTTAATGTTTTTGGGGGTATATTTATGGAGGAAACATAATACACTTTTCAAAGTATTTTTTCCATATATTTGGAGGTGTCAAAATTTATTAAATTCAAATATTTGAAATTACATACAGATTGCTCTACAAGTATTTTGGAATATTTATTTTCTAAATTTGTATTAGATTGAATGGATTTAAAATGGAATTTTATAAAATTTAAGGCTGCTATTATTCTAGAGATGTTATTATTTAAAATTATTTTATTAGATATTTTTTTACTGGAAAAAAGGCATCAATGATGTGATTTTTATGGAGATATTTATGAGATCTCTTGATTCAAAATATTTTTACTATCCAATGGAAATAGTGCTACTAAAGCTGCTGAAATTTTATTATATATATATATATATAGATAATTATATCATGCATGATAGAGACGGGGAAGAAATTCCCAAGACAAAAGGGAGCATATTTTGATACTCTATTTTTCACCAAGAAAATGTTGTGAACATTGAACCTACTGTACATTTGAAACATCTTGCAAAACACTGTTTCATCATCTACGTGATATCTCAAAGGATTAATTAGTTTTAATTTGACTATAAGTTCTTTAATGAGATGAGACAACACATTTCTTAACAACTAGTTCTTGTGCTTTATTATTTAATCATCTCATTCGTCTGGTTCTGAGTCTATACCATTTTTTACATCCCTCAAGTACACTCTATTTTTCATTTTATTCTTTTATACACAAAATCATTATTTTATTCGTTTGTGACTCCCAGATAATAAATTCACGATCTAATGGTTCTGGCCCCTTCTTTGAAATGTTCTGACATCTTGGGTTGTGACTCCTAGAGTCTAATGCTAGGTTGTAAGGGTTATGAATCCCCATAAAAAGTCAGTGTCATGGTTATCCCTATACTAGAAATGGATTTTTAAAATTGGTTATGATTCCCACAAAAAAATAATTTTTTTCCACATGTATGTCTCACTGAATAGAGATGTATTACAGTATATGTAAGCCCACTTCATACCAAAAAATTCTAGAAAACATCATTGTGTAATTTAATTTTTCCACTACTAATTAACCATTATAATTAACATTAATAATTAATTTAATTAATCATTTTATTTATATCAATTTCTTACTCAATTTTATTCACCCCTTATATACCATATTTCATTACCTGTAGTGACCTAACAATTGTAATCAAAGGGAAATACTTTTTAGAAGTGATTGGTTTTTATGTTATTTGTGATACCATTAAATTGATATCAAAAGTTGTTTTCTTTTTAAATTATCAAATCCATATCTAGAGTCTACATTGATTTTATTTGTGCTAAAATTTTCTTAGTCATTACAGTATATATAAATAATAGAATATGATGGCATTATCATAACCAATTGATTCTTGGATTCCTCAAAAGTCACCACACATTTATGGTAATGATTATGGCATCTTGAGATCCTAAATAGTGGCTGACCTCAATTAGTTCAGTATTTAGCCCATGTATATCATTTCAAAATAGTAAATATTTCCTAAAGATGACCCAAATACTCTTATCAAAATTGATTATACTAGATATGTTTTAAAATTCAATGTTGTTAATATTTTATATTGGGGTTTTAACAAAAGTGTTTGTAGTCACATTTCCTCTTGAAAGACATCTCATGAAATATGAATGATTTTAAAAGTTACCCCCCTTGAATTTCACAATCTAATCCACAACAAACATAGAATTTTTCATTTAAAGGACAATGAACTTAATATTAGTGAAGAGGAAATAGTAAATTAAAGGTTCCACATATTCACAAGCATTGTTAATGGAATTAATTCATATAGTGAATCTCTAGAAAACCTAATACATGTGGAAATATTCCTACGATCCATACCAAATAAGTGACATGAAAATAAGTTTTCCATTACTGAAAGTAATAATTTCAAATAATACACCCAATATGAATTGATTGGATCACTACTCCAATATGAACATGAATTGAATAACATTGCTGCTGTGGGGAGAACATAAATAAAAGGTATATCTTTTTAATATGAAGATGTTTTTTATACTGACTCTTCTCGTTCTGATCTACAAGACTTTTAAAAACAAGATACAGTTTAGATTATGATTGGATTTTAAAATGGATTGAAAAAGAATGGATTCAAGATTCAATTTAGAAGAAACACTCAAAAATAAAATTAAATTGGGGATAAGTATGGTTATATGAATTATAATGACTTAGATGCAACCTTTTATGATTTCAGGATAAAATTGGATATCAAAAATAATTTCAATAAACTAATGAATAAAGATAAATTCCAAATTAATGAAAAAGAGACATTGACCACTAGTTGATGTTGTACATAAGAATCAGAATTTCGTGAACAATCTAAAAATGAAAAACAATCCAGTAACATGTGCTTAATGGAATCACTACATAAATAAAAAGGCCATGGCTATCTCAAGATTGATATCAGGTACAAGGATAGTGGATTCCCAAAGATTAATAATTGAGACCCATCAATGTTTATAACATACATCACATGTGATGGAGGAACTGTTACTTTGGGAGACAATACTAAGGGAAATGTAAATGGTTTTGGTGAAATTGGAATTTCAAATTCTACTTTTATTTCTAATGATTTAAATGTTCAAGGTTTAAAAAATAATTTAATTAGTATATCATAATTATTTTATGATTGAAGTTATGTTTAATTTCAAGATAATTAGTTTTTAGTTTTTAAAGATAATTCATTATTATTTTATGATAATCGAAAAAAATAATATATATAATTTTTATTTTTGTAAATAAATTATTCCATATGTAAAGTGATTGAATGTTATATCGAATGATATTTTTATTTAAAATCAATGTTTTGGTCATGTTAATTTCATATTACTATATAAGCTCTCAATAAATGAAAATGTGTTACCGCTTCCTTCCTTGAAGAAAAAATTACTTCATGTTTGTGATGCTTGCATTAAAGGGAAGCGACACAAAATTAATTTTAGAATGATTAATCTGATTAGTACTAATGTGACATTATTGTTAATAAATATATATTTATTTTTTCCTACTCAAATTTTCATCCTTTGTGGAAAGAAATACACTCCTGTTATTGTCAATGATTATAGTGGATTTTCTTGTGTACACTATCACACTCATTAAAATGATACATTTTCCATATTTACATATTTTTGTAAATTAATTTAAAATGAAAAATAATCTATGATTATTTCTATCCATAATAATAAATATATAGAATTTCATAATTTTTATTTTGAATTTTTTTGTTAAATGAATGGCCCTTCTCATAAATTTGATACACCTTACAAACCATAACAAAACGGTGTTTTAGAATAGAAAAATAGAGCTCTTATTGAAATTGGTTGAACTATGTTCAATGGATAAAATTTTCCTAGATATTTTGGGGTTGAGCCTATTTTTTATGTATGTTTCATTTCCAATATATTTATTTTTATACCATTGTTAAAGAAAACTTCATATGAATTATTCTAAAATAAAAATAAAAAAGATGGTTACTTTAGTGATTTTGGTAGTAATATTTTTATTTTTAATTAAATTTACAATTTAAATAAACTTTATGATAAGAGTTATGAAGGTATTATTATTGGTTAAACTAATAATATTAAATATTATAGAGTTCAAAATAAAATATCTATGATTATTGAAGAATCTGTTAATGATATGTTTGATGAAATATATATTAAATTAAATTCAGACTCTAATGTTTATGTTGAATAGTTTAGGGAATTTTATTTTTGTCACAATGTTCCTAAAAATAAGAAGGAATAAATTAAGGGGGAGAGTATACCATATCACCCAGATCCAAAATCCTGGAATATTTATAAAGATCTTCATGTTGAACATATATTTGGAAATCATAGTACCAGTGTTAAAACCATAAATTCTACTTTACATTTTTTTTTGAAAATTATACTTTTACTTAAAAAAATTTTATTTTTAATATTAATCAAACTTTGAAAGATGAAAAATAGGTTGTTTATAATAATGATTAATTAAATGAGTTTGTTATGAATAATGTTTTTACTTTAGTAGAATATTGGAAGGATAATTAGGTAATTGAAACTAAATAGATATTTAATAACAATATGTCTGAATCTGCACAGATTTCCCAAAATACGGCTACAAATTTTATGCAAGGATACTCCCATGAATAAGGCATAGAAATTAATTATTCCATTGAACATATTTCTAGTTTACATGAAATTATATTTTTATTGTATTTTTTTATTTTCATGGTTTTAAATTATATCAAATGGATGTAAACCATTCTTATATAAGGTGTTTTATAACTGAAGAATATTATGTTTCTCAACCCATGGTATTGAAAGTGAAAAATTTTCTAACCATGGTTTAAAAGTATCCAACACTTTGCATTATCTCAAACTAGAACCTCACTCATTGTAGGAGGTGAATTAATAGATTATGTCAGAAAATGATTTCATGAAAGGAAATGTTGATCCAACTCTTTCTATTAAAATACATTTTGATGATATTTGTTTGTTCAAATTTTAGTTTATGATATTGTTTTTGGAGCATTTAATGTTATACTTTTTAATGAATTTTATTGTTTGATGTCTCCAAAATTTGAAATTAGTTTTAGGGTAAAAATTAAATTCTTTCTTGAATTTCAAAATTTTCATTGAAAATATGGAATTTTTCTTAATCAATATTTATATGATATAGAGTTAGTTAAAAGGGAACATCTTGTTTCTACTAAATCAATGAAAACTCCAATGAGTACTAATTCAAAATTATATATCAAAGAATATGGTAAATCAGTTGATTTAAATTTTTATAGTGGTATAATATGTATCTATCTATGTTTAATTACATCTAGTTCTGATATCATTTTTAATTATTTTTATGTACTAGATTTCATGAAGATACTAAGTAATGTCCTGTTGAAGCTGTCAGAAGAATAAATAGATATGTTAATGGAACAATTTATTCTGGATTATTTTATCTAAAATAAAACTATTTTTCTATTTGCATATTCTGATTCTGAATTTGGTGGCTGTAGAATTGATCTCAAACGCACATTAGGTATGTCACCTTTTCTGAGAAGAATTAAAATTTTCCCATAATAAATGAAACAACTATAGGTTTTTTTATTAATTATAGAAGTTGAGTACATATCTACGGCTATTAGTAGTGCCCAATGCTTAGGGATTATGCAAACCTTATGTGATTTTGGTGTTTATCTTGATAAATTTCCTATTTGTGGTGGCAATACATCTGCTATTTCTATTTCTAAAAATTTCATAGAACTTTCTTGATCAAATAATTTTGAGCATAAATTCTATTTTATTAGAGATAATTAAAACAAGGGTGATAATGTTTTACAATTCATATTAAAAAAACAGTTAGCAGATATTTTTACACAGCCTTTAGACTTTTCAATGTTTGGAAAAATTCAATTTGAACTTGGTATTTTGGAATTTAAATTTTTTATTACTGAATTTGTTTTGGGGATGTTTGTTTTAACGTTTTTTTATTTATAAAATGTGGGAGTGATATTTTGGGGAGAGATTTGTTTTGTAATAAATGGTGAGGAATGAACTACTTTTAAATATTTTTTAATTGGTTTTATTTGTTCAAAATAGTTGGTTTTGTAATCAATAAAAATGAAGGATATTTTTTGAGCATACGAATTATTTTTTGTTTGATTACTTGGTTTATTATTTGTGTTTTTTCGTTTAAAAATATTTATTTATTTCAAGGATTTCATAAACTACAGTAAATATAATTTTTTTATTCTTATCATGTTGTATGGATAAGAGTTTTATCATCATTCTATTGGTTTATGAGGAAGTCTAACAATGTTTTTTTATTACTCTAAAAAATCTATTATATTGGTACTGATGTTTTAACAACATTATTGTTTTCGGATATTGGATTCGAATAAAACGTGATTTTATAAAAATCAAACATTATTATATTTATTTCATTAGTTTACGTCGATGCCTTAAAATGTTTTTCGAATGGTGATTAAACTATATGAATGTTTTTATTGATATTTTAGAACAGCTATTTTAGAGAATGTTGTTAGTTTTTTTCATTATGATATTTGGAACAGTATATGTTGCTTTTATTTGAATCACGACTCATTGTAACAATAATATGTATTTGTAATCATAATACTTCTTTTCCAAAGTATGAATCTGCTATTGAGATCCCATACAAATTCGTTGATGTTTGTTAATGTATACTCTCCAATTTTTCATGAATAGTGAAAAGTATTGTTCATATACCCAATGTTACCATTCATCGTCCCTATGCTATGTTACTTTTCATCATATATAAGTTATGTTACTATTCCTAAATAGTGTAAAGTATTTTTCTTCAACCCTATAGTACATTTTATCATCAATATAATATGTTAGTATTCATAATAATTATGCTACATTACTGTTTCTGAATTGTAAAACGTTTGGTTCATCAACCCTATATTACTGTTCATCTTCCATAGTTTATGTAACTATTCATGAATATTGAAAATTGGGGTTCATCAACCTTATATTACTGTTCATGAATATTGAAAATTATGGTTCATTATCCATACATTATTTCCCATCTTCCATAAACCACGTTACTATTCTTGAATAGTGAAAATTAAGGTTCATAAACCTTATGTTATTGTTCATGAATTGTGGAGAGTATGATCCATCCATATGCTATGTTATTGTTCATGAATATTGAAAATTATTATTCATTAATAATCAACATTACGTGTTAGGGATATTGAAGAATTTTTTTCATCAATCCTATATTACTGTTACTTTTTGAAGTTACTTTCCATTTCATGCATTATGTTTAAAAAATTAATTTTCTGCATATATATACGGATTGTTATTAAAGTTTTTTTATGATAAAAAAATTATCATTAAATATAAGCATTATAATCGATGATTTTTTAATTTTTATTCCAATATTTAATGTACAAAATTGAGAAAATTGTCATCCTCGTTTTACAATAAATTTAGTGGTTTCAAAAATTGTTTAAATTAAAATATTTGAATTTATTTATTTATTGTGCTGGTTGTTTTCATGAACTATTTCGTATAAATTTAAATAATATGTAATGGATTTAATATAGTGTTTTAAATAATGTAATTCTACAATTATTCGGAAGGTATTATTATTTCAAATTAATTTTAACAGAGATTTATTCTAACTAAATAAAGTGGTAAAAACACTGGGATTTCTAGGGAGATATTTATTATAACTATTGATTCAATATATTTTTAGTACCTGAACTAAAATAACCTACTGAATCTACTGAATAATTATTCTATATATATATATATATCATTCTATCTTTCATCTTATGTGCACAATAAAAATAAAAAATAGATGGGCTAACATATTTGACACTCTGTTTTTTGACAAGAAAGTATTGTAAACGTTGAACATATTGTGCCTTTGCAATGTCCTACAATAATAAGTTCTATCACATGCACGTTATCTCAAGGGATGAAATAATTTTTCATTAAATAAAATTTTCATGAAAAGATGATATGATCTAATTCTCAACAACCAGTACATGTGATTTAATAGTTTATCTTCACTTTTTCTGGTTCTCAATATTTAATATTTTTCTCCATCTCTCACACAAACAATATTTTTATGTTTATGCTTTTGCAGGAAAAATAATTTTGTATTGTTTTTTTATAGGTTGATACTCCCAAATTCGAATATCAGGATCTAAGGGTTATGACTCCCTATTTGTAAAGTAAATATAATTCAGTTTGTGACTCCCTGTTTCTAAAGTCAGTTTGTAAGGGTTGTGACTCACCGGAAAAAATTATTATTCATAGTTACCCCTATAGTAGAAAATAAATTTTTATATAGTTTTTATTTTCACATAAAAGAAATTTTTTAGTGCACACATATCTATTTCTGATTAGAGTGTTATAAGAGTAGAATTATGCCTACGTCAGACAGAACTACTTTAAAACATTATTTCATTATTTACATTTTTTTTCTAATTAACCTTTATAATTAAATTTGATATTAAATTTGGTTAATCAATTTATCAGATTAAATTTATTAGTTTTGATAAATTCACCCCCTATTCACCATCCTCCATTACCCATTCCAACCTAACAATAAATAGAAATATTATATAATATTTGTCAAAATTATTTAACCAGGTTATCGCAATAACATAACATTATTTATTCAAATATCCTAAATAATTCCATAACAATTATTTTTAATCACTAAAATAATAATATTTATTTGATCATTCATTTTATAATAATATAGAATATAAAAAATTATTTCTTTTACATGTAATAAATCATCAATCAATATTGCTAAAAATACTATCAATAATATTTATTTCAATAAGAAATTTACAAAATCTAAGATAATATTATTTATCCTTGAAATGTAATATTATTTGTAATACTTTTTAATTATTTAATAATATTCCATTAATATAATTACACAACATGTAATAAATCAACACATTTTATAATTTCTATATTCTCAAATATTCATTCCTCATGTGATTATTTTATAGATTTTTATGTAATTATAGTTAATCATATCTGTCTAAAGAGACAAGTCTAATAAATATTAATTTGACACATTATATAAAATATGGGGAAGTCACATAAATCATAACTGGTGTTTTGTATTCAAAAATCATTATTCTCATAAAATTGAGAAACAATGATAATTATTTATATATAGAACACATACTTGTAGTGTGATAGAGAAGCTCGGGTCAACTGATGATTGCATTAAATGGTTATGGAAGAGGTTTTGAGATCCTCTAAACTCGATAAATGAAGAAATAATGTAATGAGTAAGATCTATTATTTGATAATACATAGATAAATTCTCCAAATAGAAAATTCATTTTTAATTAAATCCATATTTTAACTATTCCTATAAAAGAACTATTTATATCATCCAAATTTATCGAAGGAAGATGATCAAATTGAAAAATATTATACAAGGAAAATAAAATATTTAACAGTAAATTACATCTATTATAGTGGAAATAAATATCATGATGTTTAATGAAAGAAAACATAGTTTTTATGAATTTTTTATAAAAATCATGTGAGATATTTACATTGTGTAAGGGTAATACTGTTTAACCCTTTTGCGGATTAAAACCATATTGTAGGTTTTAGAAAAACCTGTAAACAATTAAATTTGTCTCAATTACTATTACATGGGTATTGGGAATTTATTAGTACCCTTGTGTAGGTAAGGTCAACCTTTATATTAGCATGGTTTACCCTTACATGAGATAGCCTGAAGGGTATACCTTTTCAAAAGAAAGGTGTACCCTTACTCTAGGATTAGATTACCTTTACGCGGCCTTTATAACATATGTGCCACCATTACATGAATTTGGGGATACCTTTACACATTGGTTGGGATCAATGTCTTACCCTTATTCTAATCATGATGAAAAAAACTCACCCTCACACAGAGAAGGAAAACTCATGGTTACCTTTACACAACCATTTTAAAAACAAGAATTACCTTGAAAAACTATATTTTCTTGATTAAAGGTAAATGTTTCATTGAATATATTAAAATTTTAATTTAAATAAGTTTTATATAACTAATAAAATGATTTAACATCACTCCCAAAATATAAAAAACCCTTCAAATCAAATTAAAAACATAAAATAAATCCAAATTATCATTTAAAACATTTTAATTACATCATTAATTTTTTAAAACCATTTCATAATATCTATATATATTAAAAAAATAAATTTAAAAAAACTATATTTATGAAATTAAATAGAACTATTAGACAACCCAGAAGAACAAGTGATGTGATTGATAAAATTTGGGCCCTTACATGAACACCTAATTAACTAAAATAGACTGAAAAATACTTACCCACTAGTGTAGATCCACATAATATGTTATCAACGATACATTTATTCTAATTACTAATGTATAGTCTACACTTTTCTAGTCAAGGATATATTTTAACACATTTTATCACCCTTTAAAATTAAATTTTAAATGTGGTGATTTCATTTTTATAGAGATTATTTTCCCTTTTATATCTAAAGTGTTCGAATTCTACTTATCCAACTACTTGCCTTTTCAAATCCACCCTACCTCTATCAATAAAAATCCACCGTCCATGGAAATAATGTGTCTTTTATTGAAAAATTAAACAACTCTTGACAACATCCCATATCCATGCAACCCATAAAAAATAAATATTTTCCACAGATGACTGATATCTAGAAAACAACATTCTATAATTTCTAAAATGAACCTCTCAGTTGATAGAAAAATACCTTATAATGATAGCCACAAATAAACCACCAAAGTGGATAATAGTTACAAAATAATAATATTATTATTATTAATCATCATCATAATCATAATCATAATAATTGTCATCATCATCATCGTCTTCATCAACAACATCATCACCATCATTTTCATCTCCATCATCATAATCATCATCTTAATCATCATCATTCTCTCTATTATTTTATCATTGTCATTATTGTCATCATCATTGTCATCATCATCATCATTATCATTGGAATCATTATCATCAACATTATCAAAATTATCATCATTATTACATATCATTATATCAATAAAATACAAATTATACCTTGAAAAATCTATATATCATAACATAATGAATGAAAATACAATATTACCACAAAGGTAAAAAGTTTAATACTACTTATATATTAGATATATCATATAATAATTATCGTATTATCAAAATCTATAATATTAATGAAAATACTAATAATGGTTATATATTTTAATATAAATAATCATCATTTAATAATATCACATATAATAATATTATTTCATAAACACCTTAATCATTTTATTAAATATCACACATATAATAAATATTTTAAACACTAAATTTATAAAAAAATCAAAATATTATTAATGAAAAAAAATTTTACATGTAATATTTATAAGAAGGTATATTTTAAAAAGTAAATACACTTTCAATAAATGGTTCATTTCAAAAACAAATCCTACACAAATATAGAAAAAATTTATTTTATTAAATTAATAATTTCTCTTAATAAAATAATTAAATAATCAATTTTCGTGAAATCGGAAAAATGATGGCTGAAACTATAGGGAATTTCAAATATTTGAATAAATTATTGGTCAAAGGCGATGTGTATCCCATATAAAATGTACATTAAATAATCTTATAATGATAATGAAGAAAAATATAAAAAAATATAAGATAAAAATAGGAATCATAGGGAACACAATGTAGATCCAAAAAGGTGGCTCATTTCATTAACACATTTCCAAATCTATAGAGTGCAGGTAGTATAATCCCATAGTTATGGGTAATTCCTACCATATCTTTTCCAATGGATTTAATTCCTAACGTAGGAGAATATAGAAGTTTGGAAAATGTGAAATGATGTATTGGGAACATAGGATATATCATCATTATCACAATTATGACATCAATACATTAATATTTAATAAAAATCCTCTTCAGATGTATAATTTCATACAATCATTTATAATAATAACTTGTAAATAAAATATGGGACAAATAAATAAGGATGATTTCATTAAATTCCTTGAAATTATACCTCATTGAAAACTGTTTTGGGAAAACCCAGCAGGAAAATACATGATGAAGGGGAAAAAGGTTAGTATTATAAAATCCCTAATTATATCATTTAATTGTGTCTTCATGAATTAAATTAATATTATTGTTTAATTATGTCTTCTAGATGTGGGAGGAAGATCATGCGTAATGATGAATGATATCTTTCAAAATTATTACTCATTTGGAAGTCCAATAGGATCCATTAATTATAGATATCCATAATAATTTACTACATTCTCTTGGATATAAATTTGGATATATGGTTTTGTTAATAAAAACTTCATCATGGAATCCCCTTCAAGGGAAAACCCATGATTTGGAAGAAATCATGTAATAAAATTGATTCCCCAATGTTTTCCACATTAAAACAATATTTGGAAAATTGACTAGAAAACACTTGATTAGGGGAAAAGTATACAACAATAATATCTCTCACCCATTGTGTTCATCATTACATAATCTAACCCATGGAATTTTTATGGTAAATTCATAACCAAAACATTAATTTCCATATTTTTTTAATTTTAATAATTTATACCACATATATTTCATTAAATAGGGATGGACATTATTGTATATAATAATATTAGATATTGGTGACTACAGTTCAAATATGAACATGTAAAATCATATCATTCAGGGCTAAATTAAATGTTAGTTTATATTTAATTAATTTGGGATAATTTATTTATTCATAAACCCCTTATATATGAAATTAATAAATCATTAATGTAATATATTTAATTATTCATTAAGGATATTTTAATGAAAATTTAAAATCATCCCACATTTTATGATTAATTTTCTCGATCATTATTTCAAAATATAAGAATATTCATTAAATTATTATAATGAATTATGATAAAGAATTTGATTAATCTTTTAGTGTTTTTGTGTTATCTGAATCATATATATTGATTTTAAAAAATAATTTATACAAAATATGTTATGATAATATAAATTATGAATTCTATATTAAATTCATATTAATTAAAACATATTTAATTCACCCATCCATAAATTTCTCTTGCTGGGTAAACTATAATAATATTGAAAATTATTTAGGAATTTTGAACCCTATAGAGATTCACAGATGTTTTATTCATTATAAACTTATAGATAAATATTGAGAACATCAATTTATCACTGTCTATATATATATATATTTAAATACCTAAGGAATAATATTTATTGTAAAAATATTCCATGAAATCAATAGTTTTGGTAGTTTGAATAATAAACCCAAAACATTATATATTGAATATACCATAAGTTAAATTATTATATTTTTATACTTATTTCTATTTCATGATCTGTCAAAATCCACTGCAGGTAGTTAGTTCTGAAATAATTTAAAGAGTCAATTATATTATAAACAATATTTATTTGGATCTCAACAAAAAATTGGAACTAGTTTCACGTTAGGGGAAACATCTTAATAGTTAAAATATTTTAAAAATATTCATTTTTATCAAAAATGGAAAATAAACTTATTGATTTCTACTCATTATGTACATAGATGTTATATAATTATATTAATAAAACTTATAGTGTGTATAATAATACTATTTATTTTTATCATTTTTTATTAATGTATGTATTGTGATCATATTGTCGATGGTTCTGGAGGACCATTTTTTATACAGTAGGTGATGTTCCCCTTTTTTTCATAAAAATGCATTTTATGTAATGTATACATACTCATAGACTTTAAAACTCCTTATTATTTTGTAGATGAATATTTTATATAGTATTTAAATGGATCAGATGGTATGTGGCCACACCGATATACACCTCATAATTTTTTTCATAAGTACTATAGAAATTAATTTCTAAAATACCTAAAAATGATAAATATAAATTACATCAATCATATGTTCCATAATAATAAATATCTCAAGGTTAATTAACATATTGGTTGAATTTAAAATAAACAAATGAAAATTTGTTATTTGATAATTTTGTAGACATAAATCCATTAAACAAGTCGACCATTCTACCCTTGATGGATGTATACCATGTTAACAAAAAATTTTGATCATGTATACTTGAATCAATAAGATTCATCATAATTGAAACCAAATGGCATAAACCATCATTTTATATATATTATGTGTCGATAAAGATAACATATGGTTCCCCATTATTGACTCTATTGTAGATATTAATAATTATAATAAAATTTTATGAATTCTTCTTAAATATATGGGAACATATTTTTTCAAATGTCTTTATATGATATTAATTTTCAATAATACAAATTATATATATCATCAAGAAATCAAATATAATAATGGATTAATAATATTTACTACATGATAGGAATATATTCTATATTTTGGATATATTAATTGATTTTTCTACTAGTAAATGAACATATGTAATCATATAATTACTTAGAAATAAATTATTTTGAAGCATTTAATAAAAATATTATATTTAAAGATTTAATATAAAGATCTAAATATATAAAATATTTTGGATAACCCATTATAAATACATATATTTTTAAATATGATATATATTAATTTTGGTTAATGAATTATTAATATAATCATAATGGGTTAGGCCCATAACCACATAGATTATTGTATAGGTTAGAATGTCTGGATACAATATTACTTCACAATACATCTAATTTGGAGAGGAACTCCATATATTTTGAAACTGGTGAATGTATTAGTGGGAACCAATGTTGAAGAATCTTCTATACTAACACATTCATTAATTCCATCAAAAAATATAATCCATCGAACAAAAATGTTCACTTTATGATGAGAAGGAGAAATCATTTGATCAAAAATTATCTACTCTGAAATATTCATGATAAGATTCTATGCATGAGTAACACAAACTATATAATTTTTTCAATGAATAAATTCATTATCATAAAAGAATAAAATTTATTAATTAAAACTATATTCATGTCATAAAATGAATAAGTTAATAATTTTTTTCTCATGATGACCTTTGTTTGACCAATTTACGTGGTAAAATAAATTTCATTAAATATACTTGATTATAATGGCTATCTAAATCTGTTTTCCTATCCATTAACATTATGAGAAATTATGTCCATTTTTAGGGATTATATCAAACAATTACTTGAGATGAAATTAATATTCCATAAACACATGATACATGATAATTTATTTATCATATGTTCTTATTACAAGAGAAATAAATGAAAATAAATAAAAATTTAAACCAATGTTAATGAATTCTATTTTCATATCACCCTTTTCAGATGCATTATTTTATATTTATTATAAAAAATAATTATTATAATCACCCTAAAAATAAATTCCAGAATCCATGGAATTTCATTATTAAATTAATATGATTAAAAGTAATAAAATTTGGAATTATTAACTAGTTTAAAAGTTTTTGAAACTAAATACCCGAATGAAACACATTTTACATAGGGAAAAGGATAACAATAAAGAAATGATTTAAATACTTGAAAAATCAATAAAAAATATTTTCATTATTAACTAGGTAATGGGAAAAAATAAGATTGGGACAAAATGATCATTAAGGGTTATGTATAGTGAAATAGAAAATTAATCAATGAAAATAATTAGCATGGAAATGTAATTAACTGAGCAAACATTCCATTTTATCAATAAAAAGAGAATAAAATGCATCGATTGATTTTTTTCATAGTGAAAATCATATAGATAATGATAATTGAATTATGAATGGAAGAAATGGTTAATTATTGGATTTCATGTTCATAGACCATGGTCCACGATTGTCAAGACATTTTTCAAGATGGATTAACTTATAGGTAAAACCCCATTTAATGCTATCATAAATGATTCATCCCATGAGACCACTGATGCATAATGTGGGAATATATATAACTTGGCCCACACAGGTATAATATTTCAATACATCCTCATACATTGAATAATATAATTAATTAGTAAATAATTATCTTTTTATCATCAAATATACTCATTTAATAAAAGATACAAATTTATCAATATTTCTAAAATAATCAAACAACATTCAATGTATACACCATAAGTTAAAAACTGAATATAGTTTAGGATATAATCATATCCATCATACATGAATATTTTATATGTACAATATATTTCATGTATAATGAAATATTATTATAATAAATATATTTTTCATGAGAAAGTTATCAATCACAAAAGAAAGTGATATTTTACAATAAATATTATTAATGGGTAAATTTCAAATCAAATCCCCTTGGATGAAATAAATAAAATTAAAATTAAAATTACCAAGAGGAAATAATAAATCATGTTATTACATGTAAATGGAATATTATACTCACCACATAGATGTTAATCGTATAATTTTAGTAAATAAGTCTCAATGTAATGTAAATTGAGAAAAAAAACCCTTACCTTACATTCCTTTTAGTTTAAAACCTTATAAAATCTAATATAAATTTTTTATTATGGTTATTAACTTATTATATAACCTTAATTAAATATCTAATATCATATATTATCTTAATATAATATCTTATTACTCATTTTTAACAATCTTTCATTATTCTCATTTTTTTAGTATTAATTGACTAGTATTTCTAGTGTGATTTATTATGTTATTTTTGTTGATAAACTTAATTTTATAATGATTTAATCATATAAAGAATTTAAAAGAAGTATTAAATATCATATATATTCATTATATATTTATTTAGAGTGATCTATTTTATTTTTTGATTGGAGATTAAATGCACCGGTCATAGAGACGGTAGGCTGGACGTACGCATGAACGATACACCCATTTTATATATATTAAAAGGAAAAAGTAAATTATATTTATTTATATTATAATTAAGGTGTATTTTTTAATTAATATATATCACATATCTTAATTTAACACATCCTTATTACTTTCAATGTAATTTGAGAATAAATCACTTCACATTGATGTGGTGGTAGTCCACACATCCACAATCGATGTTATCATATTCCAACAAACTAGAATGTTTGATGGTTTGTGTCATAAAATAATTATATTACCATTAATACATTATAAATATAAAAAATATCATATATAAACTTTAAATAAATTATTATTATCAACCAATAAATGTGGTGATGGATGAATGAATGACATTGGCTAGCGAGGCGGTAATCCACCGTATACATGAATGATGATTGTGTTTCTCATTTGATGGATGTGTGGGATTTTGTAGAACATACCCATAAAATAAAAATACATCATTATATTGAAGATAAATATGTCATTATATTACAATTATATGATAATAATTTAAGAATGTGGAGAAGGATCTAAAATACTAACGCTACTAGAAAAATAATAAATATTTTTTGTGGTTCCCTCATAGATCTTCACTAAAACCTTGAATGGTTTTATTTCTAGAAAAAAAAATAAGACTTATTGAATGATGGTTGGGATGTTTGGGAGTTATTTTGTTTGTTATGGGACTAGACAAAGATCTTGATCGGTTTGAATAGAGGGCGAGGTTCAGTGGCCTTTTATAAGGGAGGTCAGCGTAAAACATAAAAATACCAATAGGTTAATCACGATTGGAAGGTATCCATTCCATAATGAGACATAAATATCGATTCTTTGTTGATGAAATTCTGTATATGGTTTAAATATGGATATATAATTTGTTTTGGATAAGTTTTGAGGTCATTTTCCCTTATGATTAATGTTTAACAACTATGTAAACTCAATTTTACCTTAGTCTCCATATTTAATTTTAATTTATTTCAATAATATTTTTTGTAAAAAACATTGTTAAATGTACATTAATTTATAATATATTTTATTTAAAAATATTGAAATTGGTTTTAAAAATTAAAATCCAAAAACTGGTATAAATTAATTAAAAATTAATTTCATAGATAGAAGGTGACAATACGTTTTGAAAATAGAATTATTCAAAGGATTACTATGTTTTTATATCTTATTTTTTATAAAATAGATTTGAATAGACCAAACTGTATTAATAGTTTAATATATGAAATAATTATACTTTTAATCGAATTTATAGTATAAATTCACTTTACAAATTACTTAGATCAAAAATTTGTTTTCTATTAAAATTCTGTTATTTTTATTATTTATCAGAAAATGAAACATATCATAAAAATAAAAAAAAATTCGTAACATAATATTGTAATTATGTTTTAAAAAATAATATTATTATATAAAATAAATTTATAAGTGTTTGAATATTTAGTTTTAAAACATCTTCTCTATTAAAGAGGCATATATACCTTTAGAACAAATACAACTTTTAATGCATAAAATAGGATTTTTTCTTATCTTATGGTTATAAAATATATCGGTTGAACATAAAAAATTTAAATTGTATAAATAATATATAAATTTAATTACTATAATCCAATAATTGAAACAACATCAATTTAGTAATATAAAATATATATTTTTTGTATAATTTGTTAAAAAAACATTTTATTAACGGTATTTTTATTCATTTATAATTAATTGGTTTCAAAATAATTATATAAATATATGTGAAATATATTTTTAAACTTAGTTACTAATATTCTTACATATAATTAGAATATCTACTTTATAACTACTATATTAATTTTTTATATTAAAATTATATTGTCATTTGATAAAACTAAATATTTCATGTAACATAAGATATCAATGGAACTCAATATTAGGTGTAACAAAAAAACATGGTGTTTCATGTACCATAGGATAATATCATCTTTTTAGTTTAATATTAATATGGTTTTTCATATAAATATAGTTTCCAAAAAATTATATTATTATAAGAGGAAAATATTGCAAAGTCTCTCGGTTTTAGATTCTCCCCACCTTAAAAAATTGCATCGTCATAATTCATATATGATCTCAGTAATCAAGGGCTTTATATTAGAAAATAAAATTATTGAAAAAAACAACTTCATAATTTTTTTTAATAACATATCATCTTAATAACATTCAATTGAAATTTTGATAGTCACCACAAAAATAAGACTATGAATAGAATAAAAACATTGAAAAATTAGAAATTTAAGAGAAATATTACAATCATGTTCAATTTGAAAGTGATAGAGAAAATTCATTATAGGAAATTGGGTAATCCAGATATTTTTGAAGATCATAAGGAAAAAAACAACATTGTAGTAAAATGGTTAATGATATCTTAAAAAATGAAGATAATAGGACAAAATTTTGGTTTTTAGACTATTTTCCAAGTGTTGAGTAGCTATTTAACTCTTTATAAATATTATTAAATACATGTTTATATTTCATAAATTAAATCTTTAACATCGATTGTTCCTTGAACTATTTTTTCATCATTTCATATGAAATGTTGGACCATATGGAAAAGTAATACATTAACCACTAAAACCTCACCCAAATATAAACTTACACCAATTTATAAATTGTTAAATTTTTTAAAATATTATGATCCAACAATTTAGATAGACGGTTACTAAATTTTAGAAATGAACTCATCATTAGTCATCAATCAGTATGATGCAACTCATTAAAAATCACGTACTGAACATGTGAACACCTTATCATGGATTCTATTTAATCATGTTAATAAATTTAATTATCAGAAAACAAAATCTAAGAAAATTCACGATTCCTTATTCAATAAATATATAAAAAATCGTTTGATATAATCCCTAAAAATAGAAATTCTATAAACTCAATAAATGATATGACAAAATGTGTAGTAAAAAATCATTAATAAGTAAAAGGTATTTATTAATATCCAACATAAAATATCCAAACAAGTCATATATTTATCCAAAAATCATTTTCTCTACATGAGGAATATATAATGGTTTATATTTTCCTCAATCATATGTTTTCTCGGTTGTTAAACTTGTCAAAAATTCATTTTCAATGTTCATCAATAATAATAAACACATGTTTTTAAATAATTGATGAATAAGTACTCTAATACAATCCTTATATATTCTATATTACTTATAAATATGATATTATTGGGGAAATAATTTTACAAAATTATTCAAGGATCCAAATATTGGATAAAATTAATCATTCCACATCTAATATATTAACAAAAAAGAATTACCTTGATCCATGTGTTTATTATGAGGTATATTTTATTGATACTTGGGGGATTCATTTACATATCTCTCATCTAGTTGCAGTTTCAGCACTAAATAACACCCTTTTTATCCAAACCATTGAATTATTTTTCCTAGCGACCATTATCTCCACTCTAATAGGAAACTACTAATACCTTAAATCATATTTCTGGGTGATTCATGTTACATTTATAACATGGGGGAAAATCATTATTTTCATTACTCAACCATTTTATTATTCTTTTACTTCCATTTTAAGTCATAGGAAATGGATAATTATATCTCTATCTAGATATCAGATAAATCTATTTCATTGCAAGAAGAAAATTATTTTGATACCATCACACTCTTGAGACTTTTTTATCCACATCAACGAAATATTCAATCATGACCTATGTGTTGTGTATGTAATTTGTATCATAAATAAATTACCATGTTAAGGGAGTTTTATACTCCAAAAAAAATTCATCACCCGTTTTCTCTAAAAAAATGAACAGTCTCATAACATCAATTTTCAATTCAAGAGGGAAATATTTTTTGAATAATATATACTTAACAACATTTCATTCCATGATCTCTATTTATTATTTCACCATATTATTCTGAATAAATTACCACATTTGGTCAATATAATATTTGATGTAATATACATTATGTGTGACCAATTACTTTTCACTACGTCCCAATACCATAAATATCAGCTCCAAGGACTTATTACATTTTCCAATTGAAATTGGATTAGCAGTTCAACTAATACATGTAGCTTCTATCACATAAAGAGATTAAATATAGTTGAATATAGTTGCGGAATAGTTTAATCTATCGAGGAAAGGTTATTTTTCATAACCTGATTACAATCACCAGATATATGAAAATAATATTCCATTCCAATACATGTTTTTTTCAACAATATATGGAAATATATTCACTTTCCCGGTGTATTTCTATAACCCTTACTTCCAGTAATCATTTATAAACAATGAGATATTTTATATTAGATCATATCATAATATAAACATAATGTATAATCATGAAATTAGTAAAAAATTTATATGAAATGAATAATTTATATGTATCTAATATCATAATCATATACATTGTTTTGTTGAGACGTTATTTTATACTTAACCTCAATGTCTATCATATTTGTATGTTCTATTATCTATGTTTTCATAAATATAATATCCAAGGTTTCAACAAAACATCCTTTAATACAAACTACAATGACCCCAACCCCATAATCATATATCTGGTGACATACTCTATTTAATTATCATGATTACATAGAATCAAATTCTGAAGGACTAAAAATATTTTCAGTTTCAGAAACTAGATATATGAATAAAACCTATTTCACATTAATAATATTAAATAAAACATAATACATAACAAAAAAAATGTACTTCATCATTGAAAACTAATTCAATGATATACTCATCATTTAATGGTTAATGGAAAAAATACGGATGAGCTAAAATACTCATTAAGGGTTATGAAATGAGAAATAAATATTGAATCAATGGGAGTAATTAGCATGAAAAGGAAATTTTGTAAGAACACATTCCATTTAATCAATAAAATGAGAATGAAATTTATTAATATATTTATTCATAGTGAAAATAATCAATTCTACAAAAACCAAATCCTTGAATATAAAAATTCTTAATTTTTAGATGCCATGTATCTGATAGATGAACCATTACTGTCAAGGTGTTTCACGATACAGTCTAATATATAGGTGAATAATAATTAAAATTTAAATATCAAATTATTCATTGAGACTAGTAATGCATCTAGGGAAAATATAGAACTAGGCCTTATTTGTGACATCTAGCCCAATTAATTCCTCATATATCGAATAATCATTTTAATTAATAAACAATGTTCTTTATCAGAAAATACTATCATTGAATAAAAGATTTGTAATTTTCAATATTTCCCTAATTAATCATATAACATTAAAATATACAAATATTTATAAAAATGGAATAAAATTAATGATGAAATCATATACATCATACAAGAATATGAATATTTATATTAACATAACTTCTATTGAAAAAAATATTATAATAACCTAATGGTTTCAGGAAAAATATAACTACCATTAAAGGTTGTGATATTGTACAATAACGTTTTTCACATGGTAATTTTCAATTCAAATAAACTTGGAAGAAATATATCAAATTGAAACACAATCTAGCATAAAGAATTAACAAATTGTTATATTACATGTCAAAGGGAAGCTAAATACACCACATAGATGTGAATTAGTTCATAATATCAAATAAGACTCAATAAATTGGATTTTTTTTCTAATATTAATCCAATAAAATATCTATTGGATGAATTTAAAAGAAATTAATTTAATCTATAATATATAAATTTCCTTAATATCATCAAATAGTAGTAAATATTTTAATATATTAAGATAAGACACCTTTTTCACATAATTATTATTAAATAATTTCATTTATAATTAGTTTATATTTTCATTTTAATTAAATTTTCCATAATAAATATAACATCATATGAAAAAAAAATATTCCAAATTTTTTAATTCCATTTCATAAATTTCATTTCAATATCAAGTTGATAACTATCATATTAAATTATATTAGTAATAGTATATTGTAGTTTCATAAAACTCGGTCTTCTGTGTAATGCAATCTATTGAAGGAACATGATATTTTGATTTAGAAAATCCAACATTTTTCTTCATGTACTTGATGATAATATCATTATAGTTTGAATAACAATCATAACATGGTGTTTCATATAAACAAATCTAGTTGAAAAATTTAATTTATCATAAATAGAATATATTTTAATGTCTGGGGGTGTTATAGTTATGGTATTTAATTGATTATTGTTAGAAAAATACTTATGATCGTTAAATTATTATTATAATTTATAAATAAATATAAATCAATGATCAATAGAAAACTAATCATATTCCCCTGAGAGATGATTTAAAATAAAATAATGTATATTTTCATTCACTTTGCGGAATGAAATTAATCATTTTATATAAATATTATAATTCACTAGTGGGATTCAAATATAATTATTTTTTTTAGTTTTATAGAATCGTAAATAAAATAACCCGAATATTAAATTAAACATTTTCATCTTATGTTAGGTTATTTTTATTAATAAAATAAATCTTTTCTTCATCATTATTTTTCACTGATTATTATAATGTTTTACACCTTTAGAGAGTATGAATATATTGAAGATGAGAAATTTAATTATTTCATCCTCATATTCATGAAATGATCAGTAAAATTTTAAGGAAAAATTAATCTTACAAAATATATATGATATTTATCATTAATATAATTCATGTGAAATTGTTTCATTTTTTTTTATCTTTTTAGTGACATTTGTCTCGACATTGACATTGTCAGTTGTTAACAAGTCACATCCACTCTAGGAAATGAACTAGAAATTTCAAAATAATGATTCATTAAATCTCATATATATATCAATATTTTTCCCACACTAAATTATCAATAAAATCATATATTACATTCCAATTTATTACGAGTGGTTAAAAAAAGACACAATATTTTATAAAGGAAAATAATTCACACCTTTTAATGTATATCTTTGAATGAGTGGATCAGAAGTGCACAAAAGATACTACATCAAAAAAAGAATATTTAGAGAAATATTGGATATAGATTTTTTATTTATGATTTATCTTAAATTTATTAAAACATAAAAATGATTCACAATGTTTAAAATTATATTTTTCTAATAATGATTTGTGAAATTGATCAAATGTTGATTGAAGCCACAAGAAATTTCAAAACATGGAATAACAGATCAATCAAATGTGATATGTATCATTGAGAAACATATTATGTATATTTATATGATGAGAATAAAAAAAATAGAAAAACAAGAATATGTGAAAAACAAGAAGCATAGGGAAAAAAATGGAGGGCACAAATTGTCATCCATTTAATTAACAAATTTCCATATATATAGAGTGCATAAGTTATGATTCAGTGATAAAATTAATCCCAATATTAATAACCCAAAATCCATAATTAATATTCTTGAGAATACAAAAGGATATGTAGTTAAAATTGTTGTATTGGGAACTAATGAGTCATCATCATTATCACTATTATGACATCTACACATTAATAAATCATAACACAAACTGATTAAATAACATTTTATCTATATCAGGTACTTTGTACCGTTCCACTCGGTACTAAGTGGACAACCTGGGACCACCCCTATTATGATCATATCATTGAGTACTAGGTTAGACTCTTTTGGGAACCTAGTATAATGTAATACCATTTTATACACCAGATAATACCTCTTGGGCTTGACTAAATCTTTGATCCACCATCGTGGCATTCACACATATATATAACTAACCTCAAATTAACAAATTAAATTGAAACTAAATTCTCCACACTAAAACTAATGTCACATTATTTAGTGATTCCATTTATTGGTGATAAAAAAAATATAAAAATAGGATCTATTTATCAGCACATTGAAAACAAAACCTCATATACAATAAAGAAATATCTATTGAATGTTAAATTTTATAGTGATTTTATGTTTGATCCAATAAAGGGAAACTGTAATAGTTTCATTTTTTCTTACATATTTATATGTTTAAATGTTATTTATTTATCAAAAAACCAATATATAAATATAATATAAAAATAATAATTATCTTAAAATATTATAAAAAATATATATTTACATCATATTGTGAAAATTCTTTATATAAAAATTATCCAATTTATAATTATCATTATAAATTATTAAATATATTTTTATATACATTTATTACAAAATGTATAGATAAATATTATATATTAATATTTATTTGAATAATTATAAACATATACAAATAAATATATATTTATTTAAATATAAATATTTGAATTTAAATAGTTATATTCTTACACACACACACACACACATATATATATATATGTATCTCTCTCTGTGACTGTGTGTGTGTTTGTAATGTCTCTCTTTAGGTTACTCTATAATCAATTGCTTGACCGGTTCACCATATGACAATATGAACAACTCCCCATATGCATATGGTTTTTGAATAGGAGTGTGAGTCTAAGGTGGTACTGTAGGGAGACTATAAACCCATATTAGATTCAAAAATAAAAACAAATAACCAAAAATAGACACAAGGGTTAATAATACTATAACAGAAGATTTAAATATATGAAAATAGGAATAATATAATAAATACAGTAAGGGCCTAAACAACCATATCATATAAATCATATTATTACCAATAGGTTAGTCATATATATATACAAATATAAAGGGAAATAAAAAAATTGATCTAATAAATCACTATTCCAAAACACATATCAAGATCCTATTAGTCATCTAAGCCTTCCCAGCTCAATCAAACATGGGCCTCATCGGAATCTTCTTCTTCAACCAAGTTAATATCGACTCAGGTACGTAAGTGAATTGCTGGGATGAGATTGGTGTGAGTAAAAAATTATTATAGAACTACCAACATGGTAATTTTTGACAATTAAATTGAATTCCATGTTCATGAAACTTTCCCAACTGAAATAAAAGAAAAATTAATTCCAATCCATAGGTCTGTAACCTCGATCGATAACACCTAACAGGTCATGTGATGAGGTTTCTCTAAGAATTTTGTCATAAAAATTCATCCAAATTAACTTGTGATATCAACATCCATGGAATCCCCATCCAATAACCAATACTTAAATGACCCATATGATGATAGTCATATCATTCAGGATCCTAATCCTACGAAACCCATATCATATCCTCTCGAATCAGAGGAAGAATCCAATGAAAATCATATCATCTAAGATCCAAATCCATGTTATCCCCTATCATATCCTATTGTCTTTGGGGATGTGGACCATGACTATATTATCACCTAGACTGAAAATTGATGGAAACTCCTATCACAACCAAGCGCAAATCTAGGGTGGCATCTGCACCAATATCTACCTCTATGTTAGATCTAACCATATGTGTACCCAAACATAGGAGATTATTTGTATAAATATCTCTATAACCATGGATACCAAATTATGTCACACCCACCCAAAGGGTGCATCCTATAAACTTTTTGGAATAAAAAAACATGGGCTAACCCAACAACCATTCCAATCATTATTGTCTATAGTACCTAAAACATATCATTCTGTTAATTTTTCCATGATGACACCTACTACAATCCATCTAGTGGATATAATAACTAAATCATATATATATATATATATTTCATGCGAACTATTATTTCATAGATCATAAGAGTATATTATTTAATGCAACTTGTGATTAAAATAAAATGATAAATATTCATGATAATGTATTTCACCCAGGTAAGATAACATTAAATGAAATCATATCATATTTATGTGAAAGATACATGGTGTAAATGGATAAGAATCGTGTACTTACCATGTCATTTGAACATAAAATTTAATACATGATATAATACATACACAGACCAGAAGTATCCTCAAGATCTATATAATCCCCACTACCATATGATGGAATGCGTGCATAGATTGAGATCCTAATTATTATCTAAAAACCCCCAAGGACCCGTAGCTCACTTCATCACCTTTATTTTCATATGAGATTCCAGAACGTCATTAATGGATGGTTGGATCCCTCTCATGTGATGAGATTTTTAGTTAAACCCATAGATACATTACAGAGGTGGAGAGATTTTTTATCATCTATTTTTTGACACCTATAATAGTCATCCAAAGGAGATAAATAAATATTCATTATCTCTTTAATGTATGGTATTCACAATTTACTATAGTTCATTAATTAATTTTTCTCAAATGTTTCATCTTATCATATATGGAGATCCTGATACATTAATTTATATTGATTCCACTTCATATAATTATTGTTATTAGAGTCTTACAGTACCCTTCAATTATATCGGATGGATCCATATTTAGTTTCATGAAATCATGAGTGGAAATGAAGATGAAATATAACAAACATAACAATATTTTCAAATTTTGAAAACTCATTTATTAAAATTGATTACCCATACATTGCATGGACATGTAAAGGTAATAAAGGTTTTACTATTATGTTTATGGGTTGTGTAATGGTGATTAGGTCATTACCCTTTGGTAATTCAATCGACTAAGGGTAAAATGGGTGTTACCTATACATGAGTGGTCATGTAACGATAACATGTGACATACCTATACATGAAGGGTATATGTAAGCATAAATGTGACTTTATTAAAAATATGTAATGTTATTCATAAAACTACCATTATGTGAAACAATTCATGTATTTGTAATATCTATAGTACAAATACATAGATAGTATACATTACAATATATGAAGGTTACCATTACATAGAGAAAATATTATTTGTATGGTTATTCAATTTTTTTTATAATTCTTAGAGAAATTTTTTAAACTTAAAATGATTAAATATTTTTTAAAATATATATAAATAAATATGAAAGGTGTTTTGGGATATTTTAACTTATAAATGTATTCTAATTTAATTAATTATAATTTGTTTATAATTATCTAAATAATGGATAGTAAAACGTTAATTTTCCCCATTAATAAATATTAGTATTTTAAATTATTTTTAACAATGTATATGGAATAGATAATGAGATAGAATTAATGTTAATTTTTTAGAAATCAGAATTGATAATTTATAATGGTTTAGATATTATAAATAAATGAATAAATAAAAAAATTTCTTTTTGAACTACGATTCATTCATAATTAATTATTTTTGAATTATTCAATCTAAAAAGGGTGTCTTATTTCGATATTATTAAAGGAATATAAATATCTATTGATAATTTATTTTATCAGGGATAAAATAAGTATTAAGTATTTATATTTATATTATATATAATTTTTTGATTAAATAATGTATTATAAATAGCTTATAATTCATGAAGTATCATATATTTTAATTGGAAATTTTATATATTGATATATATTAATTATTTCATATTATAAATAATAAAAAATTATTATTTTCAGAACACTAGAATATTCATAATATAAAGATAAAATTATAAAAGGATTAAAAATATATTTGTTCTATCAGTTGTTTATAATATTTATATCATGTGTAAATATTTCAATTTTTAATTTATTTTAATGGTTATTCCCTGATATATTTAGTTTCCACAAATTGATGTGAATATTATTTATGGTTTAGTTTAATAATAATAAAACTCGTATAGAATATATCATTGAATTAAATTATAGGAATGATTCTATAATGAATTTACCATTTAATATTCCTCGATCGAGTTTGCAGCTAAATTTATGAAATTGAATATAGTTAATGAGTATCATTTGTTCATTATTAGGTTTTAGAGTTATGTTAAATTGGATTCCCTCTTGAGTAAAGAATCCATACATAAGGGGATATAGGGCTATACTACCCAATTACGAAGAGTCCAATTCCTTGTCTAGGAATGTGAATTGGATTGGATATCAATATCTCTAATCTTACTCATGTGTAGATTTTAAATCTCCTATAATTTTAATCCTTTACAATAAATCTTCATATAGCTTATGAATATGATACATTAAAATATGTTTATGTATAATTGACTTCTATTTTTGGGTGAGTAATAAAATCATATGGGCTATGTAAAGATTCACTCAACAGTATGGTTTGAAAAGTTTGGTTTTATGGAGGGAATAACAGTCCGAAGCCAAATTCTAGAATAATTTATATATAAAGGTAATAACATGTCGTAATATGGTGATATTAAATCCCTTGAAAATATTAAGTGTATGATTACCTCTAGAGCATCACTTTTCAAACCCTCCATCATTCAAATGGATAGCTTCACTCCAAATTGGGGTTCTTCTATACTATCATTTTTATGGAATGAAACTAATGAGTAATACAAGATCATCCATGAGTAATTTTATTTCAAATTAGTATTTCCATGTATAGTTTTGTGATTATATTTTTTTTATGATTCCTTTGTGGTACATTAGCTAGGAAACCACAATAGCTCAGATTGTAGAGAAATAGAGCTCGGTTTATCAATTTAATGGATTAGAGAAATGGTTGTCTGATAAACTATCAAAGAGTCATATATGATATGATTAGGATGATGACCTATATAAAAACCATGTGTCAAGTTTAATGCCAATGCGGGGTTACTTTATTATTGAATAATGGATCTTGGACAAAAACTTTGTATGATGAATATTAAATGGGGTTATCATCTTGGGGGATACCTTTTAATAAAATTTGTTATTAAATGTTCGATAAAAATTGAAATCCATATTATAAAATCATCTATTGTGGATATAAAATTCATTATAGGACTATAGTTATATATTTATCATTGAAATGGGGAAGATTAATCCATGTTACTCAAATGAATGGTTATTTAAGAAATGTGATTATGGGAATGTATTTGTATCAAAATATTTCTATTTTTAGTATCCATGTGTTCGGGGTATTCAACATTTGAATCTATATTCATATAGAAGAATAAATTGATTCATATAATGTTTCAAATTTATTATAAGAAAAATGACAACTTGATTCTTAGTCTCTACTCATGTACTAAATATGACTGCGTTTATCACTAAGTCAATTCTCATATACATAGTATTATTGGGTATGTCATATGATATTGAATATGACTGAATATAATGGTGAATTTATGGGAATAAATGTTTCCTTATTAATTAATTGGTTATAGAAATTAATAATATTATTATGATAGATAAATTGAATCAACTTTATGTTTAATTTTTTTCTAAATAAATAATTTTTTATGGGTAATTAATTGATGTTTGGATCATGAAGTATGAATTCAAGAAATGGAGTGGAGGATTTCATCAATTACAACATGGATACTTAATGTTTGGATAATCACATCATAATATGTGTATTATTTCTCATTTATCTCTTTTGAGGATCATGTAAAAAATAATTTTTTATTGAAATGAGATGAGTGTTTTTAATAGACATGTTTTAGGATTTGTTTAAATATATATCATGCCTTATCGGAATACTAAAGTAGATTATTTTTCTAGTTAGTAAATTTAACATATATTCTACTATAGAAATGTTCTGAAAATAAGATTGAATTTTAAGACAATTTTCATGATATTCTCATTGTTTTTGGAATATATATGAACTAAGAATATGATTTGTTGGTTATAATGTATTGTAAAGATAGTAAATTTATGTAAAAGTTAAAATAGGGAGAACCAAATTGGGATAATGAATGTTTATTTTAGTATATTATCAACATTATTAAAACATGGGATTTTCATGAAGAATGATTTATAATTTAATATGAATGGATTATATAATATAAATACCTGAAGAAGATTGTGAATCTCCATGGAATGTTTATTTCAGGTACATATATTATAAAAATTAATTCTGAAATATTGAATGGTAATTGATATGAGATGTATATTTTGGAAAGTGGTGTTAATTACCAGGAGTTAAAATTCAATATAGAATTGATTGGCCATGTATTTTATATTCAATAGATGAATTTAATAGTTACCACATCAAGGATTTTATCATGTTCAAATTATTGAATGTAAAATATGTGAATATTAATATCATTTCCCTTTTATTATAATATAAGTTGTTTGATTAAAAAAGATATGTTATAAAAAAGTAAGATATTTTTAAATTTATACACATGGTATAGGATTGATAAATTTATATATTAGTTTTTGAGAATAATTTCTCAATAAAAATGTTTTATCTTGGATAAATTTTTTTATTTCATCTGTAGAAAATGTGGGAATGTTTTCCCACAACCCATTGGTGATATATTTTAATAAAAGTAAAAAAATTATTAAAATTATCTAAACACATAAGAAAAAATATATGATATAGTTTATTTGTGGAATATCTCTTCTGAAAGGATATAAATTTTATTTCATAACAAAAATGGTTTTTTTATTTTATTAGGATATTTTTAGGACGATATAATGCCTAATAATCTAATGGAATTATGTATGGACTGAAATAATTTCAAAGATATAAAATCAATAATTAAAATAATCTATGTTTGTGGTGAAATATTCTTAATATCATTAGAGTGTTTGGATGTATGAGTAAATAATGATGCATGTAGTTACCTTATTTCATATAAAGGATTGATGGAATATAGTTTCAATTATTGAGATAATTAATGTAGAAAGAACTATATGTAGAAAATAGAAAATGACATCTTAACATTTAATTTTATAAAGATTAAATGATTAAATATGTTCAAGAAGTGTAACAGATATATTTATTATTCTTAAATATCATCATTATTCAAACAATATTTTTTCATAAATTTTACTCAAAAAATAGTGTAGTGGGCATGTTTTATCTGATGGTCTCATAGAGATATGAAATAGATTACAAATTGTGTAATGTGTTATTGAAAACAAGAAAGTGTAACAATAAAATGATAATTTTAAATTTAATTATACATGATATGATATACTTGTAATTATATTGGCTTTGTTAATTATTATTAATGATCATGATATTAACAATTATATTTATTATTTTAAAGAAAACCTCCATTTTTTCTAAATTTTTCATTGGCTATATAAATTTATGTCTAGGTATACATTTCATAACGTGAAATGATAATTGACATCTCCATGAATGACATTGAGATTATCCTTACCATAGGTTCATCATACAGTATTATAGGTTGTGAATAAATTTTGAGGTTTGAATAAATAGGGTTCTTGTATATAGATACAAAATATTCTTTTAAGGAACAAAACACTTAATTGGAATATTTGGGAGAGATATATGACCAACTAACTATACGACATGGTGTATCATAAAAATATATTTGGTATACATGGTGTGAATTTATCATATATGAGTATCCACAACCTATGTTTGGAGGGATACCTACAATGTGGTACTTTATACATTGATACACTAGTTACGCAAGTTTAAATGTTCACTTAGCTAATATTTTTTGTGGTTATTTAGGTTGTTGGTCATGTTTTTGGTTGGATATTAACCAAGATGGTATTTCCCTCTCATATAGAGAGTATTAAATTTAGGCCCTCAATTGGGATATACTATGGGTGTTTACATCAACACAATGATACTATATATATATATATGAAAATAAGGGACATGTGATGTTATTATCAACAAGGATTAATAAAATGTTGTTTATTCATTGGTTAGATCAGTGTATAATCTTAGAACAAATAATAAAAGAGTTGGCTATATTGGATTGAAATGTTCCTTATCCCACATTCAATCATTTTCTTCAACAAATGCCAAAATTGAGATACATATTTACATATGATGTGGGTAGGTAAAAATAGATATATTGTTACATTTTATTGATGTAGATCATGGAATATCCCATTATATCTTGATTGGCATTGACAATTTTTTATACTACATTAATTTTGGACATTTATGGATCTATATATTCAGATATTTTTTTAACTTTATAAATACCCATGGGGCTATAATATTGTTTTTTGACTAAATGGGGATTAAATATGACTTGGTATGTTTCTATAAAACTATTATAGAATTAATAATCAAGTATATTAAATGAGTATTAACAAGTTAACACATATGATGAAATAAATAATTATTTAAATGATCTTCATCCAAATGTGAATTATGAGATATCAGAACGATGTTTTTGATATGGCTTAGAGAATTATTGTATGAGATATTATATAATGTAAAATGGAACAATGAAAATTATTTTTTACTTGGGAGTGGGAGATTAATAGAGGTATGACGTAAAAACTTATTTCTATACATGATATATATGTTTCATGTAAATTTTAAATTTCATTAAAATAATGTTACATTATTCTATGAAACATTTGATTATAGTAAAATGATAATCAATTATAATTTTATTTATCTCCCACATAAGATATCATTAAACGAAATAATTTCATATTTATATGAAACATACATTGAATAAATTAGTATGATGTATGAACCATAAATGTTATTTATACATTCATTTTGACACATGAGTTTATGAATACACCACCTAAGAAAATCCTTGAGTTCTATATAAAACATACTACTATATAATGGCATGTTTGTATAGATTGATATGCTTTTTCTTTGTTAATACACCCATGGATCTCTATCTATCACTATATTCCTTCTTTTAATATGATATTATATCACATCGTCAATAGATTAATGGATACCTATAATTTTATAATAGATTCAGTTCGGCCTATTTATACACTATTAAGGTGGGGATGTTTCATTCTTCACATTATGATCTCCCTCAAAAACATCTGAAGTAGATCAAGATTGATGTGGTGGATATTCAGTGTAAGGTATTATTAATTTCTAATAGTTATTCAATTTATTCTTATCATGTGATTCATATTATATTACATGTAGATTCAGTTAAAAATGTTAATATCATTTATCCTTCATGTAATAATTATTATTAGTCTCTTAGAAGACCCATAATCCATATCGACCCACCCAAATCTATTATGCCAATGGGCTACCCATTGTGTCGCCATTGTATATATAAATAAGAGTCACCATATATTTGGTTCTCAGTCTTAGTCATTGAATCATGTCAGCACTAGAAACATTATATCTCTATCTTCTAGGACATCATTGATAGGGTAACATGGACTCACATGCTACATGGAGTCTCATTAGGTCGGTTACATCCATGTGATGGCCAGTAACACATCTTGGTCCTCAGGGATATCTTGATCAATCCACTCACCCAAATTTGTACAACGCCCCGACCCAAGTTACCAAGACTCGGTGAATTATTACATAACATTGGCATGATCACAATTGATAATTTCCCCGAAGACTTATTATATTAGTGTATTTGTAAGTACTAGATACATACATAAGTTTTACATTACGTCATGAAATATTAAAACAACTACATTGTTTCCCCTTTGAACACACTCATATACCTTAGCCTATCCTAGTAGGTCATACATAAAATACTTCTTCACATCCTAGGAAAAAGGAAACCAAAGATATTGCTGGGCTCAAATTTCCAGTAAGGATAAAAATATAGCAGAAACATTCATAAATAAGAATAAACATTTAGGTCAATGTATAAGCCAGAAACACAAGATTTAAATACTTAATCCTCAATATAATATTTAAAATATAAATCAAATAATTCCATTTACATATTCACATTGATATTCTACTAGTCAAACAATCACTTGTAATATCATTAACTAATTTCATTATGATGGAATTCAAAATTATGGACATCATAACCACATATTCATGTCCTCATGCAAAGACTACTAATAGGATTTTTCAAGGACTTGTGCCAAGACACCAGTATGTCAAATGATACCTACAGATGAATCGAGGAACTATAGCGGGCTCCACCCATCACATACTATTTCCAATGTATGCCTCATATTAAACGGGCGAAACATAACATTAATATTTCTATTAAAACTTTCATATGAAATGCCAATACATTAACCATAAACAATGAATTCAATAAAAATAGGAAATCCACAGTCAAACATAACTCATTCAACACAATATGGATGATTGTATTATAATAAATCACTCTCAATCAAAAAAAATACAATTAAAGATATTGACATAGATTTAAATAATCAGTAAAAATATATGAGAGAAATATCCCATTTTTCTTGAAAATATTTAAAAGTCACACTATTTTTCAAAGAAGTCATTTAAAAGAGATTTATGAATCAAAGTGTCTCATACCTCTTTGAAACATTTGAAATGAATTTTAAAATTCAAAAAATTCATTACTATATAAATAAATCCTTAAAAACATTTTTAATACATGGACACTAATGAGAATTATTTAGAAGAATAAATCAATAACTCATTTAAAATGATATTTCAGTAAGAGTTCCTCACCAAATTAATGTTCCATGAATAAAAATAATTGTGGTATTAAAAAATATATTATATCATGACCATAAAGCGATTAAAGATATACAATGTAAAATTGCAGTACGTACAACATATAGAAGTGAATTGATGAAAAAAACAAATATGTCTTAATATAATGTAAATTGAGAGAAAATTCATTATAAAGACCATATATGTAGGTTAAGGGTAAATCAATGACATAATTTTGTTTGAAAAATATAAATACACTAAATATTATGTTATATTTAGTGTAAATTAATCAGTGGTCATTTACAAATATTCATGTAAAAACAACACCAATGACTTGGATGTTTAACTCATTGAATTGTAATTGAGTAAAGATTACTCTTATCAAGTTCATTTTGATGACCTGAGAATTTATCCATGGAGTTATTAAGTGTTCCAAAATTATATCCACACAAAAGGGAGTTGAAATTGCAACACAAATAAATAAATAGTGATTTCTCCCATAATCTTGGAGTAAAATAATCAATGAAGTTTGCATAAAACCAAATGAGTTGAAATTGAAATTAGAAGTTCCCTTACAGATTTGGTAACATACGAAGCATTAAATCATCAAAATAATGATCATAAAATGAAGATTTAATTTTCAATAAACTAATATATATTACACAAAAATAAAAATCAATGGAAGTACACATGCTACACAAAAGGAAATAGTGTCATATATAGCATTAATATCAAGGGAAAAATAAGTTAGATGAAAACCACGTACCTATACATTCTTTAGGAGAGGGTAGAGTAGCCTCCTCCATAATGATGAAATCATTTTTATTAAATTATAAAATAACCACATATAAAAATATTATATCATATATGACCTTCTAATATTTCTTTGTTAATTATATTTTAGTAGTATCATTGTTTTGGGGGTTAACTAATTTGTTTTCCTTAATATGTTTTGTTAAGTATGTCATGATTTTTCTGTATAAGATGTATTTGATTCATATCCCTAATGATATTATATTCTAAAAAATTATTTTTAATCCCCAAATGAAAATTAATTTTGAATGGATTGATGGGGAACAAAATCTCATCGCGTTGTGGAGACGGTAAGTCGTACGTATGCACGAGCGACAATAACGTTTTATTAGTGGTAAAATCATATGTAATTGGATGGTATATAATATATAATGAATCATTAAAATGTAATATTTATTATTTTCATCAATTATACTCATTTTTATACTGATCCAAATAATTATGTGTTGAATAACAAACTACACCATGATGTGGGTACGGTAAGCCGTATGTACGCACGTATGGTGACTTTGTCATTCATAAGATGGATAGAATGATGAACATGGTTGTACAAAATTTATAATAATATAACAGTATTTAAAATGTAATGTCTTTATTATTTTGTTATGGAAACAACAATGAAAGAGGAAGAGTAAGAAGAAAAGAACACTGAAAGAGGGGATTAAATTATTACCTCTTATTCGGGTGCTTCCTTTTGATTTGAAAAAAAGTGCTCCTTAGGTCAGCTTTATGATCAAAGTAAGGCCTCTAGGTTGAAGTGATGGTAGTAGGGAAGATATTTAAGATGGGGTTTGTCACGAAAAATGGATTTGGAGGTGTTATTTATAAATAAGTGTAAGTACACTTTTATAAGAGAGGTGAGTGTCACTTTAGGAAGCTTTTGAAATATTAATATACTATACAAGCCTATTAGATTTATAATGGACCCAAAAGGGACTTATTTCAAGGATATGGTGGGTCTGGGTCTAAAACCTATCTTCTAATAGAGTTTTGACATATTTAGGTCGCCGTATTAACCTAGTCATTTAGATTTAACTCTTTGTCAAATAGTTTAACATTTACCATGCATTCATGTATTATTATAATAAATGGTTAATTAACATACTATAAAAGGGAAATAGAACCCCATGTGGTTATGTGTTGACATATGGAAACTTATATATGTTATTTGGCCAAACCATATATTTTGAAAAATATAATATCAATTAATAATATAGTATTTGTTTTAAAAACTAATTTATTTCAATTTTGACAATATTTACTATTTATTTTTTGTGAAAGTCATCAAAACATTATTATATGAAAAAAATTAATTCAATTATAACATTTCATATTAACCTAAAAAATTAGTTTTATGCATCAAAAGACTCGATTTACATTTATTTGGAAATTTATAATAACAATTATTAAAATCATTCATTAATAATGTAATTACGACATCATCATTATGTCATAAATAAATATAATTATTTAATCTATAAAAAATATAAATAAATAAAAATTATATTGTAAACCATGTTATCTATCAAATTAATATATATAGTAGAATTAATCTATGTATAACCCTATATTAAAATGTTATAGTTATGAAATGTTGGATTTTACACTTTTAACTCTCCTTTAAATTAAATAATATTAAATGACTTAATCTAATCCATGTTCATCAAATAATATCATATATAATTCTTAATGTTGATTTTGGTAAAAAGAAACTCATCCAATAGATTTAAGACATGTTATAGGGTAATTATAATATCATTTTTAGTATAATTATCCAATTTACATTTAATCGTGGTAAATAAAATTTAAAAGATACTATTCACCAAAAATATTTTCATCCTATAGAAACACATTTTACTTACTAATTCCAACCGTGTAACTCAGATTTTTGAAATAAAATTTACATTTGGAGTAGAATTATGTATTATGGAAATTTGTAAATGTGCTAGATGTGGGGAAAAGATGTTAAACTGTTCAATAAAATTTTATACATATAATTTTATTATAAAATGTTTTTATTGAATTCAATTTGACTAATATAGATAATTATTATCTATTATTACTCTAAAATAAATTTAAATTAAAAATAATTATTTAAATAAAAAGTCATCTTTAAATAATAATGTAGTGGTTTTCACTATTCATCAAAAAAAATAAAGGTTTTTTGAAAAATAATAAAAATTCACCCAATGATAATTTTGATATTCCACATTAAAATACGATCTCTATTTAAACAAATTCAATATATATAAGTTCTATTAATTAATTTTTACATATATTCCTTTGGTCAAAACTAGAAATCTGGTTTTTGAGAAGTAAAAACTATCCAAAGATTGATATGTGTTTATGTCCAATTTTAATGTAAAATTACATACAATGACCAAAATTCTATTAAATGATAAAAATTTAATCTGATTATACTTTAAAAATATTAATATTCATAATGTAACACTTTAAATTATTTTGATTAAAAAAGTAGTTTTAAATTAAAATTTAGTAATTTTCACAATTCATCAAAATATAAAAGTTATCAGAAAAGCACAGAAAATTTATCCAAGTTAAATTTTTATGTCTTGCTTATAAATAAGAAGATTATTATTTTTTAATTGAATATATAAATGTTTCAAATTTTTGATTTAAAAAAGGCTCACCATTAAAATGAGGTAAAATTTCATTTTTTTAAAAATACCACTTTTATCTGTAAAATTTAATTCAAACATATATTACTTATGATAAACAATTAATATGGATGTTAAAATAATATGGAGTTTATATAATTCCAAATTCAGTTAGTATTATTCATAACCATTTTTTGAACGGCTAGTTGTGTAAGTCGTGGTGTGCTCGAACTCTGTGTTGTGTGTTGCACAAGTTATTGAATTACATTTAATAAAATAACTTATGATGTAATATTTGGATGTTACATTATTCCCCCTATTGGAAATTTCATCCTCGCAATTTTAAAATTGGGATTGGGAACTTCATTGAATTTACCACATCGAAAAAATATTCAATAAAAAAATCACATTAAAAGAAAGAATGAAAAGTACAAAGGTCACCCGAGATAACCCATACCAAGATTCCACATAGGAAAACATAGATATGGAAGATAAACTATTTGTCATGTTCAAATGGAGAGTGATATAAAGCATGATCAAGAGAAATTTAACAACAAGAAAATCACAATCTTTTGACCTTTTTAATGGTAATTATTTTCATAGTAGGAAGAGTAAACGAATGATGTCTTTTGTTTTAAGTTCCATTTCATAAATACGATGAATTTATTTATGATATTGACTAATAAAATAATCAAATATACTTACTTTTTATGTAGAGCTTCATATTTTGATATATTTCTACCACTAACTCATCTCTTTTTCGAAAAATGAGTATTCATGATGGCTTAGTCACACCTAAAGTGTTAGAATCAACATCAACATAACCTCATAATCCTCAATGGATGAACAATATATTTACCTTGTATTTAATGATTAACCAAAAACAAATGGTTAGTATGAGATCAGATGATTCCCAAAATGGATAATCCTTTATAAAAAAAATCCTAATCTTAATTTCCAAAATTAAACAAACAATACACAAATTTCAATTACAACCATTAAATAAATAATATTCTTTAAAATAATTCAATATAATCCAAACAAATATTGAGACCCAAAACTCAAAATAATTTATTCACATAGTATTTCATAGTAAATATTATAATTTATGTCCAAATAACATCAAAAAATCTAAAAATCTCATACTGATGTGTAATTATCCAAATCACATATTATCTATGATAGGTTAATCATTTCCATTAACTAATTGATTCTGTATAAAAACATATATTCTTCCAAAATATAAAAATCAACTATTACTCCTCAAATGAAATCCCCCAGTATTCTATTTTCCATAAGCATATTTTGTTCCCAGTTGAGCGAATGTCTTCCCAAATAATATTTACCACTTAATCAGCAAATCATTTTCATATACTAAGGATATCAATTTGATTGAACATAAGATCCAAAATCAATATATTATTGATCAATAAAACTATTCTACTAAAATTAATTAGTCACACTAACCAGGGACTTCACGTAGTTTGGTAGTATTCAATAAATCCCAGTCGCACTTTGGTTGTGGGTTTGATTCCTGCACATTTGTCTGACATGATGGGTTGTCACACAATCTAAATATTTTCCTTTTCCAAAAACTATATTATATAACATTCCCAAAATGAGATAAATTAATCAAAATAATGGGAACATAATTTAAGCACAAATATTATCTCATACCTCACATTTTAATCTCAAAAATTAATAACCTATAATTGACTCAAATTCAAGGATCATATAAACCCATATGGTTTTTTTATAACTATATCCAACAAATTAAAGATATTTTTTACTCAAATATCATTTTAACATAACAAACATCATGGTTTTACAAATATGAGTAGATTCATCCAACGTAATACCATCAACAAAGAGCATTAATTCTTTTAATCATTTCTCTATCAATTTATATCGACATAGGTTCTTCCTTGACCTAGTGGTTATCCTATATAATAGGGCATTGAATTGTGTAATTCCTAGGTCCCCTAAATTAATGGGAAATTATTTTAAATGAATTCACAGGATCATTTTTATTTTCTTTCATAGTAATATTCATTTTTCCTATTCAATTATTTACATTATTTCCGTCATTCCCACTATTAATGTATTTCATTTTTCCATTGAGACACTTTCCTGTGTGTCTCCTTACACATTTCCGGCAAGATGGAATTGGAGCTTTCTCTTCTCTATGATCTCCACTACTGGATCTCTTATCATTTCTCTCCTTACTCTTCTATGCTGATTATTGGATTTGGTTAATGTATATATTTTTTATCTTATTTTTTCAGACTTTCTTCCGAGTAAACACGACATCTTTATGCCTATCAAAATTCTATTTAGTTTATCATTCCACCATCATTCCCAACATGTAAATCATGTTCAAATTATTATGTCTACCTTGGAATGTAGCCATTGAGTAAAACCAGAAAGCATATTTTGGGTAATAATAGTCATAAAATCATTTAGAGAATATCATGACACATTATTTTCAATATATAACACCTTAGAATTTCACAGGGTTATTTATTATCATCGTGTATTGAAATCCTTCAAATCAGTTTGTAATTAAAATGTTAATTATCCTATACATATCACCTTAGAGTGTCATAACCATGATTTCATGAAGGCTCATTCTCATGAACCAGTTCTCGTTTGAGTCTAGTGAAAAGTGGTGTTTTTGGGTTTTACCCCTAGGTATATCTATGCCAGAGTCACCTCTACCTACTCATATCAATAAAAATATGTATTTCGTCGAAAATCCACATAATATTATCAATACAAAAATTTATGGATGATATTATATACTAATATGAAATTTTTATCTAACAGTAGTGTTTTATAATCAGAGATTTTATGGATCTAGATTTCGTGGCTTGTACTAAACTTCTTCTGATACAAACAATAATTCCCGACCCTAGTTACCCAGAGTCACTATATTTTTACATAAAATTGGCATGATCACAAGAGATCAAGTCTTTAAAGACAAATTATTTTATATTCCATGGATGTACTAGATACATATATGTGTTTTACATTACATCATGAAATATAAAAACAACAACATTGAGTCCTCTTTGAACACACTCATATCGCTTATCCAATCCCTACAGGTCAAACATAAAATACATATTCACATACTAGGAAAAAGAAAACAATATTAAGGGTTGAACTCAAATGATCATTAAGGTTAAAAATATATTGGAAAATTTAATAATTAAGAATAAACATTTAAGGCAATGTATAAGATTAAAACACAAGACTTTTAAACATAAACTTCAGTATAAAATTGAAAATATTAATCAAATTATTCCATTTACTTATTCACATGGATATAACACTAGTCAAATAATCAAATGTAATATCGATAGATAATTTTCTAATGATTGAAGGCTTAATTCCAGACATCATAACCACATAGTCAAGGCCTTGTGCCAAGACTACATATTCTATTTTTTGAAGGCCTCATGCCAAGAATCTAGTTTGTCTCAAGATACATACTAATGCATAGAGGAGCTATCACGGGCTCCACCCATCACATAATAAGTCTAATTAATTCCTCATTTGATAATTACGAAACATAACAAAAACATTCGTATTAAAACAAGTATATGAAATGTTAATTCATTAACCAGAAACCATGAATGGTATAAAAATAGCACATCCACAGTCAATAAAAACTCCCTCAATATAATATAGATGATTTTTTATTATAAATCAACCTCTATCATGAATAAAATAAATTTAAGTACATTTTCATAGATGAAAATAATCAGTAAAACTATTTAAGGGAAATATCTTCTTTTTCTTGATAATTTTTAAAAGTCACACTATTTATAAAAGATATCATTTAAATGAAATTTTTTAATCAAATTGTCCCATACCAATTTGAAACTTTTGAAAGTAATTTTATTTCCAAAACATTCATGTCTATATAAATATATCCTTAAACCCATTTTTAAAACATGGACATTAATGAGAATGATTTAGAATAATAAATCATTAAAACATATATAGTGATATTTTTGGTAGACTTCTTAACCAAATAAGAGAAGATTTAATATAGATAAGTAAGGTAATAAAAACATTATATTATCATTATAATAAAGGTATTTATGATTTAATATGTCAAATTATAGTATGTAAACCATATAAAAGTAAATTGATGCATAACAACAAATAAGTATCAATGGAATGTAAATTGTGACGAAATCCCTTATGAAGACTATATCATTAGGTTAAGGATAAATCAATGAAATAGTTATGTTTGAAAAATATATATACAATCAATATGATTGGATATTATGTGTAAATAATTCATGGGAAATTCACACAAATTCTTGAAAAAACAACACCACTGACTTGGTTGTTTAACTCAATGAATAGAAATTCAGTTATTATTACTCTTACCAAGTTCATATAAATGACATGAGAATTTATAAATGGAGTGATTATGTGTATCAAAAGTATATAAAAACAAATAGGAGTATAAATTAATACCTTAATAAATAAATAGTTATTTCACAAATAATCATGGAATAAAGTAATCAATGAAGTATGTGTCAAATCCAATGAGTTAAAATTGAAATTACAAGTACCCTTTCCAATTTGATAACATACGAAGAATACACTACATGAAATAAGGATCATACAATGAAGATTTAAATACCCATAAATTAATGTATACTACAAAAAGAATACAATCATGGGTAGTACATATGCCACACAAAAGGAAATAGTGGAAAATGTAGCATAAATCTCATAGGAATGAGAAGTGAGATGAAAACCCCTTACCTTGTAACTTTCTTTAGTAGATGGTTAGGTTAACCTCATATATAATGGTGAAATAATTTTTATTAAATTGCAAAAAACCTAATTCATAAATATGATATCTTATATGATCCTCCAATATATATTTGTTAATGATATTTCAGAAGTATCATTGTTTTGGGTATTAACAGATTCATTTTCCATTATATGTTTGGTTACGTAAGTCATGTTTTTTTGGATATGATATATTTTATTCATATCCATAATGATATTATGTTATTAAACATTGTTCTCAATCATTAAATGATATTCATTTATGAATAGTTATGACGAGGAACGAAATCTCATTGCATCATGGTGACGGTAAGCCGTACGTACGCACGAGCGAAAATATTATTGTATTAGTGATGAAATCGTATGTAATTGGATGGTATTTAATATATAAATAATAATAATAATGTAATATTTATTATTTACATAAGTTATATTCATTATTATACCCATCCAAATAATGATGTGTTGAATAACAAACCACACCACGACGTGGAGACGGAAATCCGTACATACGCATGTATGGAGACTATGTCATTCATATGACAGATAGAATAATGAAAATATTTGTACCATATTTATAATAACATCACATTATTTAGATGGTACTAGATTTATTATTTTGTTATGGAAATAATGATGAAAGATGAAGTGGATGAAGAAATGAACATTGAAATAGGTGGTGAAATTATTACATCTTTATCGGGTGCTACCTTTTTATTGGATAGGTTTAGGACACCATATTGGAATTATCTTTTAGATTTAACTCTTAGTTAAATAGTAAATCTTTTACCTAGTATTATTGTATTATTATAATTAATGGTTAATAAAATTACTATAAAAAGACAAGAGTACCCCAAGTGATTCATTATTGACAAATATAAACCTATCTAGGGCCTTTTTGATTACCATAGATGTTTTAGGATTATTATATCAATTAATAATATAGTATTGTTGAAGAAAATCATTAATGTCAATTTGGACATTGTTTACTATTTGGTTTTTGTGATATTCATAAAAGAACATGGTTATTAAAAAATTTTTTTTTTAATATATCCTAATAATTAGTATTAAACTATATTATTAGTGGAATGCCTCAAAAGTTTCAATCTATATTTTTTTGGAAACTTATTATATCAATTATTTTAAAAGTTCATTAATAAGGTAATTAATGAATCGTAGTTGAGTCATTAATAAGTTTTATTATTTAATATCTAAAAATTATAAATAAAATAAAATTATGTATAAAATAATTTTACAATTCTAATGATTATTTATAGAGTAATTTATCAGGTGTATAACCCTCTATTAAAAATGTTTAGTTATGAAAATTTAAATTTAACACTTTTAACTCTTCTTTAAATAAAATAATAATTAATTTCTTAATCTAATACATGTGGATCAAAGAGTATAATATTTTATTCCAAAGGTAGATTTTGGTCAAAAAACATTTATCCAATATAAGTTGGACATGTGTAATGTTAATTATAATATAATTTTTACCTTTAATTATCCTATTTACTTTTAACCATGTTAATAAAATAAAAAAGATACTATTAAAAAAAATTATTTTCATTCAATTGAATGACATTTTACTTACTGATGTCAACTGTCTCCCTCATATTTTTTAAATTTAATTCATAGATGTAGTAAAATTATGTTTTATGCAAATTTGGTAATGTTCCTCGATTGTGGGTAAAAGAGGTTAAAGTGTTCAATAAAAGTTTATACATCTAATTTTCTTATAAAATGACTTAAATGAATTACAATGGACTAATATATGTATTATTTATATTTTTTTATTTAAAATAAATTCAAACTAAAAATAATTATTTAAATAAAATATCGGCATTAATGAATAACGCGGTGTTTTTCACCATTCCTCTAAATTGAATGTTTTCAAAAAAATACCAAAAATTCACCCAAATATAATATTGATATTAGAAATTCAAAAATGATGTCTATTTTACCAAATTCAAAATATAGAAATTTTATTAATTAATTTTAATAAAATATTCCTGTTGTGAAATCCAGAATGCAGATTTTTGAGAAGTAATATCTATCAAAAGATTGATATGTGTGTGTGTCGAATTTAAATGTAAAATTACATCCAAGGAAAAAAATTGGAATAAATGATAAAAATATAATCTAATTATACATCAAAAAAATTAAATGTATAATTTAACACTATACAATTTTTTGATTAAAAAGGTTGTTTTCAATTAAAATTCAGTTTTTTCACTATTCATGAAAATGTGAAACTAATAAGAAAAGCACCTAAATTTTATCCAAATAAAATTTTTATGTACCACTTATAAAGAAACAGTTTATTTTGTCAAATAAAATATATATAAGAATCAAATATTGGATTTAATAAATGTTCACCGTTAAAATGCTGTAAAATTGCATTTTGGGATAAATATTTATTTTATATAATAAATTGAATATGTTCTTAAATTATATCTAATAAATACATAATATAGATTTAAAAATTTTATGGAGTATATAAAATTAAAAAGTTAGTTAATACTATTCATATCCTTTTTTGAACGGCTAGTTTGGTATGTCGTAGTGAACTCGAACTCATTATTGTGTGTAGCGTAAGCTATTGAATTATTTTAAATGAAAAAACTAAAAATGAAATATTGGGGGATTACAATTTGTCTTCAAATATATATATGTTTTTTCTATATTATCCCATGGAAGGATTGAAAAGCCACAATAAATTTATCCAAACATCCTTAGAGTCTTGGAAACAGATCGGTGTCTCACGGTCCCACCTGGATCACTGGGTATGTTCATCTCAAGTCACAATGCCCCTTCCTCATGGGGTAATTATGGGAAACTATTCTACGATCTCTAATTAAATTCTCCTCTTGCCTCATCTATAATGAATTCAAGATTCCACCCAACATATCTATGGCCCTGGCCTTGACACATGATAGTTAACATGTCAATAGATCACCCAAGGGTTCTTTGTGACCCCATGTTTTTTTTTCAAATTAATTATACATTTTAATAAAAGTTAACTGGTATATCTAATTTAAATATAATCATAGTAATTTACCTTTATGGAATTCAAAAAAATCCAAATGCTACATAAACAATCATAAATTCCCAAGGTAAGTACAACATACCTTTATTTAGTTCTTCCACAATTGTTTGCAGGTCTGAAAACATGTTCCAAGGCCCATATATCCAATTTCACATTCAACCAATCCAATATCAAAGTCTCATGCTCTTTATTATATGTAATATGAAAACAAATAGTTAATTATTAATATGATAATTAATAAATTAATTTAGTTCTGACCCATCATTAATCTATATAACTCCCCTTATTGGAACGTTGCACCTAAAATGTGTCAAACCACTCTCTATCCACCCATGACATACCCCTATCATAAAACCAGGAAAATTTACTAACAAAAAAATTAAAAAAAATTATTAATTTAATATAATTTACTTTTAAAATATTTTAAAACCCCCATGGAAACATAACATAATGATATAACTCACAAGGAAGTGTAGACTCTGTATTATAATTTCCTCTTCCAAGGCAGCATGTAATCTGCATCGTCTGTGTCAGATTCCACCAAGGTATGATGGTATGAAAATAGACATCAATAATTGGAGAAACTGAAATTAGAAAAAAGGATGAGGAGGTGAACTAGAGTAATATATATAATTAAACTCACTCTATAATATAAGAAACATCCTCACTAATTCAAAAAATCAAGGGGGAATCAGTGGGGTAGGAGGGGTTGAGCTTCTTGGACAAACATGACAGAGGGAATAAGAAAATTGGAGGATAAACTCTTAAAACCTATAGTTAATAAATGGTACGATCCCTTTTTAATGGGTTTCACTATTTGGACATTATTTTTTAGGAAATCGGGCATCAACTGTGTGGGTGGATCTACCTTCAAAACAACCACCTTAGAGGGTTTGTCTCCATGGTTTGGTAAATACTTCACAAATGGTGGGAGTTTCTTGAATCCCCTCAACACCCTCTCACAATTTCCCCTAAAAAAATCAGGGTTTAACCTTCTCAATTAACAAGAAATTGTATCTAAATATGATCATTATAAAATGAAAAAAATTTCAATTTTTCATTAGCGTGTCATTCAATGTTATATAAACAGTGAACCCAAAATCATTCCCCTTGACTAGAATTCCCTAAAAGGACAAAAACATAACCAAGATCCCCACAGATGACCTGAACACTTGAGGAACCACCAAAAAATCATTCCATATCTAAAAAATCATTGTTCTCCTTTAAAATCTCAAAATTTTGTTGTAAATCTCTAATATAAATGACACCTATCCAATAACAAAAAATCAAAATTCTACATTGAATTTTCAGCTCATACAGAAACGAGATGTCATAACCTCCCTACCATAATTCTTCTAATTCTTGATATGCCGCATTGGTAACCAAAAAGATCATCCTGACATAACACATCCATGAGTTTCCACACAAATTTTCACATTCCACCTTAGTATGCCCAACATGATTAAAAATTTCTAGTTTAATATACTTCACAAAAAGAATCAAAACCTAATACAATGATAATAACTACTAGATAAAAACTAATATTTCAAATATGATAGACTATATATCAAATGAAAAAAATCATTTTTTTCCTTCATTTTAGAGACTGACCCATGGTGATCCCCTCTTTATGAGTTATTCCATAACTATCGATTACAATTCTTTAGTGCTTCCACAATTGTAATTTTGTACAAAAACATGATTATAAACTTTTATTGAAACACATGTAATATTATCTAGATCACAATACCCAATAAAATTATGAGAACTATATCTAAACAATGGAATGAATTTCCATTTCTAGATTTTGTTTTAGAATTGACACAAATTCATCATCCCTTCACAACACGCGCATTCCATATTTTCCTCAAAGTTCCTTGACCAATACCTAAAACACTCCAGTTGTGTCCCAAAATATATTCACAATTCATTTATTAAACTAATCCACAGTTTCACCCATTATGTTAAAATCAAAACTCCTCCAACCAAATTCTCTAAAAAAATTCTTTAATCTATCCACTGATGCATCATAAAAACAATATCCTGAAGCCTTCAAATGAGAGAATTCCCTAGTGGAAAATGAACAATAATTAATTAATATACCAAAGTTATTGTTACATTTTCTTAGTGAACCATCCACTATCCATTTGAAATATTATTTCACACCAAGATTATAGATAAAACTGCAATCTATCAGCCATTCAGATTCAACTAACTAAATCAATCCTGACACCTATTCTTAGACTTCCACGAAATTCACATTCAAAATAAAAAATGGTCATCCAATGAAAAATAACAAAATACTACAATATATTTCATGTGAGGATAACACACAAATGGCTATCATACTGATCCCGCCTTAGTTTCATCATTGTTATTGTGCTACTATAGCAGGATCCTAACAACCATAGCCGATTCCCTATCCCTCATCCTATATAACCACTAGAATAGAAAAAACATCCCATTCCCAAGTTCCAACCCACAAAACCATTTTATTAATCTCTAATTAAAAAAATACAATCAATTTTCCATAATGTAAAGTCATCTACTTTTAAACCCTGACTCAAAGTATCCCTATTAGTGCATGTCATGCTACAAGCCTGGGTCATCCATTATTCAACACCAAATCCTCTTCCAAAATCACCCCAATAATATAGGAACTTATATTATTTCACCCAATTATCTTAGTCACTATGTCCAAAACATCTCATTAATTATATTCAACCATCATCAGTTTCACTATTATCAATAATTATATATAACTAAAACATGCTCTGGTTAGCCGCACTACACGAAGATAAATTGACCACGCTTTCTCTCAAGTTCGTCTTGACATTCCATGATATCCTTTGGAAATCCTCTTCAAATTTGGTAACCCAACCTATGACAGGATTCCTCAAACACAACCCCACTAGTGTATTTCAACCTAATAATTTTACACATATTGTTACACATTTTTTAAAATAAACATCCAGTAAACAAATACCAAGGATTACGAGGCATATTAACTATATAAGAAAAAGGTTCATAATACATTAAAAGGATACTAAAACACAATATAGTTAATTTTTTATCCATAATGATATCCTAAAATTCCATTTCTCTACTAATACATCAAGGGATAACATGGATATTACATAAAATAAATGAGTGAGATATGAATCCCAGATTAGAATAATAATGTAAATGAAGCATTTCATATGTGTTAGAAGGCATTAAATGATATCATAAAATAAAGGCTCATAAATAATCATATGAAGAAATAACCTAAATAACATAGAATCCTAATATCGAGTAATAGATAAAGGTAGAAATCATAATAAAGACAACATAATCAGAAGTCATGGACAACTACTAATACAACATCACATAGTGGATAGAGTCCCCTCAAGGATTCAGATTACTGAAAAATACCATATATAAGATCTCATGAGAAAAAATTATTTCCATATGAATTAGATAAATATTTTGGTGAACCCATCATAACATGTACTTGATTATTTGGGATGCAAAAGGAAATCCATCATAAGGATTAATCCTGATAATTATTGATGGTAAGAAGGGGGTTTCATTATCTTGCATAGTTTCAAAATCAAAGTATATTTCATAAATATTACAATGAGACTAAATATTTATATTTTTTGAATTTTCAAATATGAGTAAATAAAAATTGGTCACATTATATAGATTTAATTTATAAAAACATCATTATAAAAGGTTGATTATTTGTTATATAAATGAACATTCAAAATGGTGTTTCAAGAAATTAGTTAAACACCATGGAGATATATTATGTGTGGAATTTTGATTTGAAACTACAGTTAAACCAGAATGGTTATAACTAAAATATTATGATATTTAAATAAATAATAAACAATAATAAAGTATTTAAAATATTGTTACATAAATTAGTTATGTGATAATAAATTTCTCCTTAATTAGTTTTGGTTTTAAAGAAGGCATCTTTGTAATTAATATAATGCATGTGCTACCCCATCAAAAGAAGGTGTAAAAATATTGGTAAATATTGAAGATAAAAATAAATTTTATGTATTATAATTTCATGAAATAAATTATAAATTTATTGTTTTTAGATATTGAATGTTCATAATCCGATGAAAAAATATGGTTGAGATAGACCTCTAATCGTATATTTCCTAATAATTCATAAATTTAACTTAATGAAAACGATAATGAAAATTAATTCATTAGTTACATAATTTAAAAAACAATTTCAACTATATATAACCTAATATAAATTTATTATATTATTTAGAACCATTTCATTAGGGTAAAAAAACAATTTCACTTTTTTTATGGATTTCATTTCATGGTTCCATGGTGGGATCACTCGTATATAAATATAGAGGATATTTCACATGGGAATACAACTACAAAAGTGAAATGAAAATATATTAATGTATTTAATAAAATGTTAATGGTAACACATATCATTTTTTCCATAATAATTATGATTCACTTATTAAAAATGGTTACATTATGTGGTCAGTTCGTTTATCAAGTTTTATCAACCATCACAACCCAGTTTTGTTTCATTTAATATTACTAATATATATTATGTTGATAACATGAAATAAATAATAATAAAGGTACTATAATATTAATTATCCATAATAATATTTTTTTTATAATCCTTTAAAGTTTTAATGGAAGAAAAATTATCATCCATAGAGTCAGGGAACGAAAAAATATGGAAAGTTGAATCATTTTTAGAATAAGAAGAGATAAAAAGTGAATGGATGTTAGATATTAATTTATGACTATAAAATTAAATTATATATATATATATGATATTGTATTAATAATTCTATTTTTAATGAGGTAGGTGAGTAGAAGGTATAATAAGAAAATAATTTTAAAGAGGAATTTTAGGAATATTGCATTTTGGTTTTAGTTTCCCTGAAAAATGCCTTAAGGCACTAGGAATTGGCCTTTTTTGTAATACAATAAGGACTATGATGTGGGGTTGTGGATTTAAATTATAATTGGGATGAAATATTTCATGATATAAGTCTTAGAAGTTTGAAAAGAAGGATTTATGATGGATTTCATTTATAAGGGGAGAAGAGGGTGTTTTTAAATATTACAATCATTGGTTTATTATTTTTGTTCAAGAATACCAATATTATTGATTCATATGACTATACACAGTAAAATGATAACTATTTTAGAAATAATTGGTGCTTAATTATACAATGACTAAAAAATTCATGTACTTTCTATATAACATATAATACAACACTTTATCTTGTTTCACCATTCCCCAAAAATATTTACTATTTAATAAAATAAAATGAAAATCCCCATAACAATTTATTAACATGAAGTTTTTCAAATAAAATTCCATTTTATGAATAAAAAACTATTAATATATAAAATTTAATTTTAAATTAATACAAAAATTATTTGAAAATATACATGTTAATATAATTATCATTTTTATAACCTATTGAAAAATTATTTTCGTTCTCTTAAAATTATATTATCAATTTAATTTCACATAATACTAATTTATAAACCCATTTTATGAAAAAATTATTCTTTTAAATCAAGATACTTAATATAATAATTATATTAAAACATATATCTTGTAAAAAATTATGATAACATGTCTTATCGTTTTTTTGAAAATCAATTACTTATTTCATTAAATAAATATGTAATAAATTATTTGTTATGGATACCTAAATACTATTTTACACTCCCATAATTGAGGATAGTATTATAATGGTCATGTTATTTTTTGTAATGGTAATATTTCAAATTCCTATGGTAGGGTTACTATTCCATCGATTGGAATACTATTCCAATAGTCTAACTTGTAATGGTTCTATGGGATCCAAAATCCATATAAATGCCTTATATTTCAATAATCATTCACCCACTTATATTTTCTTTCATGGTTAAAAATTTTCAAATTCAAAATTCATATGTCATTATTGATATTTCGCTTCATTTATATAGTGTTTTTCTTGAGTGTGATTATGTTTGGGTATCATTCAGATCTAATATTAATATTATTGTATCTAATTTTAAATATTGTGTCCCATTTTATTTCATTAAATTATTATTGCCACATTTATCCTATAAATGTTTTTTTTATCGATAATGAATATTTTTTTAACATGTAGTGCATATTGATTATATAATACTATATTTCTATATATTAATCAATTTAATATTCATAAAGTAAATTAATGTAATTAAATTATGATTCATTACACATGGTGTTGTTTTTTGAACCACAAATTCCCATATTTATTTAATGGTGTTTCAACGTCATTCATATTCTTATCCATAAGATGGTATTTCTCCTATCATGTTCACCCACTCTTGCTCAGACCACTCTGATTAAACTATTCTATGATGAACATTGATAGATGTCACCCTGGTCCTTCCCATAAAACTAAACTTTGATACCTAAATCACCAACACCTAAGGATATCATTACCGAAACCCCATTCACCTCTTATTCATTGGTCTCAATCACTAAATAACCCTTTTAATTTCCATCATTAAAGAAGAAAAATCCTCAGTCTAACACAATTGACGTGTTACCCTTAATAAACCTGAATGTTGAATCACTAAAGATCGATTGAATGATAAGGTCCACTGGGTCTCACACCTTTCCCAACCCTATAGGTCTCTCTCTAAGGTATCAACCCATGGGGGATCACTGAAACTCCCATATCAATGGTTTCACAAAATTAACATGATAAGAACCCACTCATAGGGTCTATAAAATGAATACATCACATGATAAATCACTTCGCACCACTAGGGAACCCTTCATCTAAAAGTATCCTCACAAAATACATATCCAGGATGATAGCATCTCATTAATCAACTAATTCCATAGTCAATGACATCAAATGAGATGACTCGTACCATGGAAAACACACACCCATGACATATTTAATTATATAATTCTTCCATGCTATGTGGGGAAACTCAATATATTTTGTTACTAATACATTAAATAATTTAACATTAAAAACAACACCCCACAAGGAGTTCATCATTTTGAACCTAATGCCTTAATGACCAACAATTTTTACTGGGACAATTATGCATGTGGATAGAGTCATTGTTCTCACTATTGGAAATCTCATTTTAGATCCATATGGACTTCCATCATAAGAAAATCCTATAAGAGTCTTCCATAATGAATAAAATTAAACCATGTACTTCTTTAAGAAAAACATGTATCATATGTTGTAGACATATTAAATAGGTGATCCTCATTTTTTAGTGAAATTAGACAATAGCATGCCTATCTATATTATGAATCATATATACAAATGATTGGTCATGAGACACCACTTTACTCTATGGGAAATGAGTAAAACCCAATCATTATCCACTTTACAATGGGTAAAGGGCTATAAATCCATCATAAATCAGAAAACCCAAACAACATTTCTCTCTCTTAGGTATAGAGTCATATGCAACCATAAAAAAACAAACCAAAATTTTAATCCCATTCTGGTAACCTGGAATTCCTACCAGAATTGGTATTCTCTATGAGCCAACATGACATCTACAAAAATATCAAAAACATTCTTAAATATCCAATATAAAAAATAAAAACAATTTGAGACAAAAATTAAACATATTTGATACAAAATAATAATTCCCTACACCATATAACTCTATGAATTGTTATATGACTAGTTTTCCATGTGACCTCTTGTGTGCCACCCCATATGATTGAGGATACCAACTTGAAGGGGGGGATGGTTGTTATGTTGGGAGAATATATCTCCAAAATAGAGTGGAATATTATAAATAAATAAATAAAAATAATTTATAGTAGTAAATATTCATCAAGAATATGAAATAAATATAAAAATATATATATATATATTAAACAAAATGTATTAAGGGATCAAATAACCAAATATTATACGAAACAGTCTTCATACCAGTTCAGTCACATATACATATCAAAAATAAATAAATGAAACTAGGTAGATATTCAAAATATCTATCCTAAACAAATCCCATGATCTTGGTACTCTTATGAGCTATCTCGCTTGATCAAACTTGGGTATCAACCAAACCCATTCCTATAAGCAAATAAAGGTCCTCTCAGGTACCCAAAGTGGTGTGGTAACCAGAGAAGGGTGTGAGTACAAAACATAGTAGGGAACCACCAAAGTTGTTCCATACAAACAATAAATGATATTCAATTTGGAATTTATGTCTAAAATAAAAGAAGAATACAAAATAATTAAATTACTATTGATCCTCAGCTCTATGACTCCAACATAACACACCTACATTAATAGTGTAACATCTAGATGACCATTGCACACATGTAACATGTTGTCCCTACCACCATGGCTTCCCTAGGAAATACTATCAAAATTGAGGATCCATATCATGGTAGCCTTGTCATTTGGACTCCAAATCAAAAAGAAACACTTATCAAATACCCATAAGTGTGGGGATAAGGCCTAAGAGAGCCCAATCATCCATGATATAAATACATTGATATCCCTATCATTTCCACTCAACATTGAGGTTGTTTCTGATGGTAATACTATCTTCTATGATCCAAATTGAGGGCATCAATTGTCAAAATTGATCTCCAAATCCATGAAGGCTTCATCCCTAAGATCCAACCCCATGGAAAATTGAAACATAACTAGCTCCAAAACATGGTATCCCATCTATGTACCCAGATATGCAACAACAGAATCCTAACCATGTTACTCCCACAATAGAAAAACAACCACTAAACCACCATGAATATAAATTTCAGGTGGAAAAATTACAACACCCACTATCGATTTTCAAATCCCTTTGGAACATCAATAAAATCTATGTTCTGTGGGGAATATCTATATTATCCAATGTACACCCTCATAAGGGTGGTCTGTAAATGGGGTCCCAGTAGTTCCCATCAGTCATTAAACATTTGAAGAACCCCTGATTGGATTCTAAACCTCAATAATGATATCGGGTTAACACCTAACATGATACGATGTCACAACCCATGAAATCATTGAAATGGTAGAATAATATTAAATATTAAATAGAGTCTCGCCGCATTAATAACAGCCAAGAGATGGCCCACAGTCTATCTATTTCTTTAGGATCAGTATAGGTCACTCTTCCCTCCCTTTCCAATCTCATTCTTCCTATATTTTTCCCTCCCACTGCTATGTAAGGGGAAAAAAGACTCATTCAGTTAAACCTCCCTTATAAATAGGTGTGGTGGCTACATTGTGTCTCAAAGACCCTCTAGGACCACTTGGTCTATACTTCCAATGCCAAATCACCCATTTGTCAATTGGGGGATCTTGGTATCATATAGTACGCCACTAAGTCGTGGTTGGTATGGCTTTAACATTCCAGATGAAAGGAGGACACCCAATATCTCAATGGTCTCTGTCGTGACAATCTGTGGACAAGGTTTCATGAAAGCGCATCTGGGTTTTCCATGACCTATATTTCATGTTAAATTTAATAAAATATTTAATTAATTTAATATATATTATTTAATATAAATTTAACATGGAGAATCTCCCCCAGTGGAATTTCTAGGAAACAAAATGCAACATATACAAATAAATAATCTGTTGGAAAATTATAAATGATAACCTACCATTATTCAATGGTTACAAACTAGTCCTAATGGTTAAAAACTATTTCCATGGAAAGTTAATATTCATCATCAGTCAACCAAGATCGTCTCAAAGTCTCGAGCATCTACATAAAATTACAATAATATTAAATTTATCCGATAAATTATAATTAACTAATTATTTAATTTATATCCCAACTCTAGGTTTGATAACATAATAGATAATTATATCACAAATAAACATGACCAAAACTCTCAATCCACCAATTTAATACCCCCAAAACGAATTAGGTGTAACCCATAAACAAATATGTTAAGAAAATCACTAATTTAATTTAATTTAAGCTCCAATCATTTATAAAACACCACAATAACATTACTCAATTAAATGTCCTACGATGAAGTGATGAACACTTATAGATATATCCTTTCTTAAGGTATATTTGACTCCCATCCATTGGTGTCTCATTCAAATATGACCCTATGGAATAGGAATAGAAAAATATTACCAAGAAAAAAATTAGACTGTGGGAGGGTAAGGGTAATGGAGACAAATTGAGAAGTGGAATCTATCAAAAAAATGCTAAATCATAGCTCAAAATACCCCAAATCAATTGTTAATATATGTGGAAAGATGGGGAGATCCCCTTGGTTGTGCATGTGAGGGGTAGAAATAAATAGCGGTATTCCATATTAATTACCACTGGGGAGGAAGGAAAATTTTTTCATTGAATGGGGTGAATGGTTTTCCAAACCATGCGCAAACCATGTATTTGTTCCTTCTTCCAACCCATCCATCATGTAAATTTTTTCCAACACTGTTTTCTAATCCATGAACCAACCGTGTAAGTAGACTAAAACCCTTTTTCACACACACAATGTTTTCTTATAAATCTTATATGGTTTATTCTTAATAGTGTTCCAGTTGTAAGATCTAACCATTATATTTACAAAATGAACTAAAATTTTGTTCTACCTTAGGGTGCCTCAAATTTTCCTTTGAACCATGAAACCCAAACTATAAAATATAAAATTAAATCTCTTAAACCCCAAAATCATATACCTAATATAGTGAGTCTCACCTGAACACTTGAGGATCCTCCAAAGCTTCATTAAATTTTATAAAACATAAATTTGTTATTTTATCACTCTTAAAATTCATGTATGAACCTCTGATCAAAATTTGACCCATCATGTAAAATAAAATTAAAACCCCCTTTAGAATTTTCAGCTCATATAGACATGGGATCATACATTTTTGTGTACGCATTTTAATGTATCTATACTTCTGTAAGAACATGAATTTTTCAAGTGTATGGTAAGAATGCCTTTTTATGGTTTTGTGTTTATATGTGTTTCATGTGTTTTTGATTTTGTGTGTTTATTTGTATGTATATGGTTGTATGGGTTGTGTGTGTTTTATATGTGTATGTTTTTGTGGGAGCATATATGTGATTGTGTGTGTGTGTGTGTACATGTATGTGGATGTACTTATACATGCACATATGTGTATGTCTTTGTATATAGATGAACATGTATGTATTTGTGGTTGTATATGTGTATGTATGTGTATGTATATGTGTATGTGAATGTATGTGTGTGTGACAGTTGGTAAGTATGTGTATTTTTATATAGTATGTTTGTGTATGAAAATGTATGTGTATGCATGTGTATGTCTGTGTATATGTGTGTGTTCTTGAATGCATGTGTATATGCATGTATGGGTATGTATGTGTATGTGTATTTGTACATGTATGTGTATACACAAGTGCATGTGTATGTATTTGTATGTGTATATATGTATATGTATGTATACCTGTATGTCTATTCATGCGTGTGTGTGTGGTGTGCATGTTTGTGAATATGTCATTAAATAACAAGAAAGGAAATTTTATTTTTCAATATGACATATATCATTATAGTATATGAACATATATACACTTATGTACACATAATCATAGGAAATATCATTTCATTTTCATGAAAATTTAATTTATTTTTATATAGATATATACACATTTACTATAAATATTTTCGTATTTTTTCAATTATTAATACTTATTTATTCATTTTTAACTGTAAATATTTAATATTTATAATATGTTTGTAACTTATATAATTATTTTTTATAAATTTTTATTTTAATAATTTATTATTTAAATATTTATACATTTATTACTTATTAATCTTAAATTAGAAATTTAGAATGAATCTCTTGAATTTAAATTGAATTTTTTATATTTATTAATCTTAATTTTTATTTTTATTACATTTAAATACACTTTTAACTGATATAATTACAATTTAATTAATTTTAATATATTTTACACTTATTTCATTTTAATTTTTATATTTTACTAATTATAAACATTTGTTTATTTGATATTAATTAATATTCGTAAATATTTCATCATTATTAATATTTTCTACAATATATTCATTTTTAAAATTTATTCATTCAATTTTTTTTGTAAAGTATTCTAATTTTATTTATATTTATACATTAATAAATTTTAATATTCAATACTTTAAATATTTATGTAATTTATATAATTAATATGTAGTCATTTTTATTTTAGTATTATTGTATTTAAATCATTATAAATAATTAATTATCAGTAATAATTTTATAATGATTATAAATATATTGTTTATATTTTTAATTTTTTATATTATTTTATTATTTATTCAATTTTAATATTTTAATAATTTTTATACTTACAATTAATATTTCATTCTTATAATATTTTTACAATTTCATATTTTTTAATTATAAATTTTTATTCATTTTTTGTATTTTGATTTATTATTATTCATTCACTTTTAGTACTTATTCATTTTTATAAAATTTTAAATTATTCATTATTAATATTTATTGGTTTATTATTTCTACAATTTATTCTTTCATAATATCTGTTTATATTTCATTATTTAATAATATCTAATATTTTATATATATTATTAATTTACTGAAATTTTATTTATTCATTTTTATTTTATATTTTTTATTTAAATTTTTATACTACTATTATATGTTCATTTTTAATTAATGATTTATTTTAAGACATTCTATTATAAAAAATAATGTTTTGTATTTTTTTTTATTTTTATATTTATTCATTTATATTATATTTTTAATATATTTATTATATACAATTTATTAATTTTAAATTTCATTATAACATGAATTATTGATATTTTTAATTCCTTTATCATAATATTAATACATTTTTTCATAATATTATCACATTTTAAAATACATTTTACAAAAATAATATCATTTATTTTTCAAATATCTTAAATTTATATTATAATGCATGTTCTAATTATAATTTTTATAAATTTAGTAATTATTTTAATTTGTAAATGTAATTTTTAACTTTTATTTTCCACTAGTATTTATCGATGTATATCAGTTAGCACTAAAAAATGTGATTTATCAGTGATAAAAAACTAATAAATCATAAAATTATCAGTGGTTTCCATTTTAACGTTGATAATTATTTTTCATCACCCCTTTTTACTAGATAGGAAAAAATCATGTTTCCTATATTCAATGAAACCCAGAAAAGATCAACATTTCCCTTTCCATAGAAGCTCTTACAGAAGCAGATTTATTTTTTGTATTTCCTCGAAATAATTAGAATAATTATTTCTCAAATTGAATGTATGTTGTTCCTAATCCTTTTATAATAGGTGTTTAATCATTTTCACACTTTTTATATTCTTATTATTGGGTTCTTATTGTACTCTTAATGTATTGGCACCTTATTTGTGATTTTTTGTTCTTCTCTTCAGATCAATGGTTGGACCCTACCACATATGAATTTTTGTTCTTAGTTTTCTCATTAATATTTTACAATTTATAATTGGGGTTCCATTGATTCATAAACATTTTGTGAGGATCTTTTATTTTTAATCATTATTGTGTTTTGAATTATATATATATTTTTCTTCTAACAATGAAAAATAATTTCGAATTTTACAATTTGAATTTCAAAAATTTTATGGGTGAAAATAGATAATTATTTATTTTTTATTTGAATAAAATGTTTCTCACAAATTCATTTGAACATTAGTTTTTTCCCATTTTAATTAGTATAGATCACCCAATATTTTTTATTTTCATATTAAAAGATTAAATTATTTTAAATTAGTGTTGACTCAAATTTTTCTAATTCTAATGTTTTTTAGAATTGTTAATTTTTATAAAATTAATTTATCATATTTTTATTACATGGTTGTTAATTTTAGTTATTTCATTACACATAAATATATTTTTTAATAAATTCATGAATTATATATATATAAATTTCATTAATTTTGGATAAATAATAATTGTTTCCTATTCGGCCTATAATCATAAATATTTTGGAATTGTCATGTCATATTAAAACTATTATTGCTGTTATTATCAAATGTAGAGTTTTAATATGATATATTACATAAATTTTGAAATGTAATAATCTTAATAATTTTTATTACATTGTTTCAAACATGATAAAAATATAATTAAAAATGTTTCAATTTCATGGATATATGTTTGGATGGTGAAATTATAATATATATATATATAATAAAACATAAATAATTAAAAAACTAAATATTTATTTTGAATATTGATAATGAAATGGAGTGAATTATCCCCTTGGATAAATCCACATCAAAATATAAAGTTATTTATGATATGTGACATCTTTTAATAAACAAATAATTGTTAAAATACATAATATTCATTTAATTCTAAATCATAATAGTTTATAACAGGTCATTCATGTAATGAAAATTTATATAAAAAATATAATGTCTCTATGAGAACTACTAGAAAAACATCCTAATTTTAGATATCTACCGCCAGAGTTTAATTAAACTATGACAAATAGGTTCTCTACTTACATGGTTTTTTTAACCCATGGTGGCCTATTTTGTTCCTCCATTGTTTTTTCCATGATTCCTCCCAGACTTATCCCTCCCCCGATCAATCCATCCCCTATCACCTTGTGGTGGAACCCCCCTCCCCTGAAAATCCACTTCTACAGCTGCTCCTCACCAGTGCTACTCGTGACGACCATCCTCCTATAACATAGGCAAGCTACCTCTACACCGACGATGCATACACGTGGCATCCCCATATTCGTGTCGGCACAGGTCCAAAGCGACATCTCCACCTCCTCCGACGCAGGTCCTAAAAGACCTCTCCTACCTCTGATGGTATTCTTGTTTTTGTTCTACTCCACCATAGCCATCCCACATCCTAGCCAATGAAACTCTTATTCATCCTCCCCACAATTTTTCCGATGAATTTCTGATGGTATAGTGTGAGTTTGGACGAAGCCTAAGGTACTCATATGGGATTATTTTTGTGGGTTCTCCTTGTGACTAGTTTTTATTCCATATTGTAGGATTCCATGACCTGATTGAGGCTGGATTAGGTCGCACATCGATAATGATTCAATGGTTTCTGAACTGTAGTTTGAGATTTTGAGCACACGTTTTGTTTCTTATAATCGAGGGTATTCAGAATGTTTATTTGGTTCAATTCAACTAGTATTTGATTGTTTCATGCCATTTTCACATTATCTTGGTAGATGTTTCCATGTGATTTTATTTTCATTTCAACCCATGTGATTCTTGTGTTTTCCAAACCAATTATTATTTCATTACTTTTATAATTTCTTTTCTTTTGATGATATGTTCTCATGTTTCTAAAAAATAACTTTTTTATGTTGTTCAATATTTTTTTCATGATGTTTTCTTTATGTAAAAATATTCTATTATTTATTTTTGGAATATGTTTTGTTTCTTGTATTACATGTTTCATTGATTGTTTTTTACATTGTACATTTTTTTGAATTAATCGTCAATAGTATTATGGCTATGTGATTTTCCAGTAGTTCTAGGTAGGATCTCTCCTCCTTATCAATTCTCTTATTCACCTGTATTTTTTTCTTTCATTTTACTATAAATGGATTCTATAATTTTTTATTTCACTAAATACCTAGGGAATTCCATTTGAATACCAAAATAATCCTTTTTAGGTTAGAGAATACATAAATGGGGGATTTTTAATACCCTACTGACTATTTTGATAAATAATATAATGCAATGAATCTATTATGGGTTTTTTGTTCTAGTAATTGTTTTATGGATTTTTATGTATGATTAAATAAGGGATTTTTATAATTTGGTATTATTAATTATTATATTTATATTTTAACTTAATTTTAACATGGTTTCAGTTTTTTTTCCAATATGTTGATTTTTGTTACATGGTTAATTAACAATAAATAATTATGGAAAACATAACATACATATAAAATGTAAAACACCAATCTTCCACAGTATGTTTCCCTTTGAATAATGCAATAGCTTGCGTGGTACGGAACTACGAGATTCTAACACATCGAAACCAATCACACTATCCGTTATCAATAGTAATACCCAATTTTTAAAATTTTATAAATTTTACCTTTCAAAATGGACATAATTTTTGGATTGGTAATATAGAAATTTTCTTAGGGTAAATGTTTTGTATTTTTCTGAAAACATTTAATTTTTGTTGAATAGTAAAAAACACTGAGTTATAGTTTCAAAGAGAATTTTTATTTAAATAATAATTAATTTAATTTAAATTTAGTTTAGTGGAAAATAGATACGTAATACCTATAAATGTTCAATATAATTCATTAATGTCAGTTTATAATAATTTTAGATATATAAAAATTTTATTGAACCTTTTACCGTTTTTTAACCACCTCCTAGGAGAATTTCCAAATTTACATTAAATATAATTTTACCACTTCTATGAGTTGAATTTAAAAAATCATAGAGACATGGTTGATATCAATAATTAAAATGTGGTTCAATAAGTTGAAAGAAATTGTTTGTGAATAGTAAATTTTTACTTTTATTTAACACGGTAAACAGTAAATAGGGTAATCAAAGGAAAAAAATGATATTATTATTACCCTAAATCAAGCCATAATTCTATTAGATAAGTGTAATTCGACCATAAAAACTTTGGTAAAAAATATGATCTTTTATGTCCACTTGGATTAGATGAGGACATTTATTATTATTTAATTCAAAGTAGAGTTAAAAGAGTTAAAATCATAGTTTAATAACTAAAAAATTTTGAATATAGGGTTTCACATAAAATAAATTCAACTATAAATATTCATTAGAAAGATATTAAATATTTCCTATATAATGTTATATTATTTTTATTTTTTATTCATTAAATAATTTAATTTATTTATCACACGATGATGATGTAATATTTACCAAATTAATGAAATATTAAAATATTTCATATTATAAATATCAATATAAATGTAATTTGAGACTTTTTATGAATTCCACTAGTTTTATAGGTTCATATGTCATATTAGAGTTTATTGGATGAACTTTATTTTATGAAATAATGCTGTTATGAATTTTTTAAAAACCAAATACCAAATAGTTTCAAAATTGACATAAAAGTGTTTTTAAAAAAAAATATTATATTATTAATTGATATTCTATTCCTAAATGTATAAGGTTCATCCAAAATACTTATATAATGATAGGTTTATCACAAATTTACAACTTGGAGTTATCCTAGAAGTATATATTATGTTTATTAACCATATAATATAAACATATAAAGAGACATGGTAAATATAAAACTATTTATCTAAGAGTTAAATCTAAAAGATAAGGTCAATACACTGTCCCAAACCTGTCTAAAAGCTATTGGTTGAGAGATTTTTTACCCATCCCAAAAATTTTCCTTTAAATAATCCATTTTGGAATCATTGTAAACCGAAAATGATTTTATTGTAAAATAATATTTCTAGCTTTTCCTAAGCTGCCTCTCAACCCTCTTTTTAAATGGAACTCCCCCTTTTCTCTAATTCACACCATCAAAGCGATTTGACTCAGTCAAACCCTCCCCAAATACCCTCTCAACTATCCTTCCATCATCCTAGAGGCTTCCATTAGTCATAAATCCAACTCATGGATCCATTTTGATCAAATAAGATGAAATACTTTGAAAAAGAGGTAAAAATTTCATCACATCTTTCAAGTTCATTTCTTATTCCACTTACTCTTTCATTTTTTTTCAATTATAAAATAATAACTGTAGTATCTTATATATACTTTGATATTATTATAAATATGGTACCACCAAATTCATTATTCTATCCATCCTTTAAATGACATGTCACCATACGTGCGTACATACGTCTAACTATCTCCACATCGTGGTGTTATTGTTATTCAATACATTTTTATTTTGATGGTTATAATAATTATGTGTGATTGATGTAAATAATAAATATAAAATGATAATGACTTTTTATATATGATATACCATCCTATTATATATTATTTTTATATCAAAATAATGATATTGTCGCCCGTGTGTACCTACGGATTACCGTATCCACAAACGCGATGAGATTCATTCCCTATCATATCCATTAGTGACTAATTTTCATTAGATGATTTAAAATAATTTTTAAAGACATAATATAATTATCAATATGAATAATATACATCCTATCCATAATAAACATTACTTATGTAAAAAAACATATAAAGGAAAATGAATCAGTTAACACCCGAAACAACGATAATAATAAGATATTATTAATAAAGCAATGTTAAAAGATCATATATGATATCATATTAATGTATATGATTTTTTTATAATTTAATAAAAATTATTTCTCCATTATACATGAGGTTAACCTAGCCTTGACCTAGGAAATTTAAAATATAATAGTTAATTTCCCAATCATTTCGTTATCTCAGGTTATTTATACATAATTATCTACTAGGACCTCTTTATCATCAACTTCCTTTCTTCTTAAAAATGTATTTAAAAACATTTTTACTATTTACTAGAAAATTGGTTACAGTATTTTATACCCTTATTTTACCTTATATGTTTTGAAAGGAATATTTCTCTCATTTTCCAAACAATGTACTTTATGACCTTGTCGACAAAATTATGGTAAGAATGTTTTTTAAACTTATACTGCGGGTGCAGCTATTCTCTCTCGTTATAACATTGTTGAAGATTCCCTTACAAGATTATAATAATATTTTCAAAATAAATGTTTTCTTTTATAATTATATGACTTTTCAATGATTTCAAAATAGAATGAGATATTTCTCTAAAAATTGTTTTGATTTCATCTATGTCAATATGCATTGATGGATTTTAAGATTATTTTTTGTTGATTTTTTATGATACGAATCATCGATATTATAATGAAGGTTTTGTGATATGTTTGACTATGGGTGTGTTATTTTTATACCATTCATCATTTATGGATAATATATTGACATTTCTTATGCTAGTTTTAATATGAATGTTTATATTATGTTTAAATCTTATCATATGAGGAATGCATTGAACATATTATGTGACGGTTGGAGCCCGCTATAGCTCCACTATGCACTGGTAGGTCTCATGAGAAAAACTAATGTCTTGGCATAAGGCCTTGACAAAATATTATTTGTAGTCTTGGCCCAAGGCCTTGAATATGTGGTTATGAATGTCTGGGATTATGCATTCCATCATTAGGAATGTGGCTATTGATATTTAATTTGATTATTCGACTAGTAGAATATCTAGGTGAGTAACTAAATGGAATTTTTTTGATTTATATTATCCATATTATGATGATGTTAATGTTCAAAAATATTTTGTTTTAGTTTTATACATTTCCTTAAATGTTTATTCTTATTTATGATAGCTTCCACTATATTTTTATCCTAACTGAGCATCTGAGATCACCCATTTCTATGTTTTATTTTTCCCATGAATCAAAGTAGTATATTATGTAAGACCTAAAGGGATAGCCTATGGGACTTCAGTGTTGTCTATGGAAACAATGGTGTTTAGTTTTCCATTTTCTGATGTAATTTAAACCTTATGAATCTATCTAGTACATCCAAGGCTACTAAACTAATCAGTCTTTTGAGACATAATATTTTGCGATCTTCCCCATGATACTTAATAATGCCTCTACTCTGGGATTCTGGGGTTGGTGCATTATAGTTGGTATTAGAGGAAGTTTAGTATAAACCTTGGAAACTAGATTTAGATAAACTCTGATTAGAGAACATAGCCATAAGATAGATTTTTAATAATAGTATAGAAGAACTTTATAGAATTTTGGAATTGTAGAGATTTTGTGAGTTTTCAAAGCAATACATCCCTATCTGGATACGAGCAGGCAGAGGCAGCTCTGGCATAAATGTAGCGATGGGTAAAACCCGAAAACACTACTTTGAGCTAGACTCAAATGGGAACTGGCGCACGACAATGGGCCTTGCTACACTCTTGGTTACGACACTCCTAGGGTATATGCTTTGGATAATTATAATTTTCTTTACAAACCATTATGAATGGTTTCTATCTATATAAATCCTCAAATAAATCATTTTATATGATTATGGATTATATCCAAAAACTCTTCAATTTATGTTATGTGTTTTACATGTTTAGATTTATTTATTTTGATTCATAAACAAATCTAGTTTAGGCCATTGTCTAGAAATGGCACCTAAAGGAAGGAATAGAAACCATATCAATGCACACACACAATGTAGGGATTTCCCTCCTACTGAAGATAATTATAGTATATCAGGTGATACAACTGGTGTTGATCATCTAATAACCATACTAGAAAAACTCACTCATGTTATGTATAATAACCTTACCCATATGGAGCACCCTGATCCGCATCATAGAGGATCAATGTTAGAACGATTCACAAGGAAACAACCACCAACATTTAATGGGGGTACAAATCCATTAGTAGCTGAGCAATGGATAAATTCCTCAGAGAAAATATTCCCCACCTTGTGGTGTAGTGAAAGGGAAAAAGTTGTCATGGTAGTTTACCTCCTCACCGGAAATGGTGAGCAATGGAGGTCATTGATTCAAAACACAAAGGAAAATTATGAAGTATCAAATATGTAATGGAGGGTGTTTAATGAAATTTTCATAGAAAACTTATTTCCTCATGACCATCGAGCGGATACGAAAAAGACAATTTTTGAGTATGAGGCAAAAGGAGGATGGAAATGTCACTAAGTATGAAGATAACATTACAAGGTTATAATGTCATGATGTAGATTATATATGTTACTCAAGAAGTAATATGGACCATTTTTTAATGGTTAAAAACCATTTCTTCGTCGAACATTAGTATCACAATCCATCTGATCATACAATGATATTGCATCGTGTTCTTTCAAGACAGAAATGGAATTCTATAAGTTATATGACTTTAATGAAAAGACGGTGAAAAAGATATATGTGAAACACTATGGAAATGGAAATAAGGGGAAGAAGGGAAAAGTTGAATATCCTTCCTATAGTAAATTTGGGAAGAACCACCCCAGTACATGTCTGAAGGGAACGAGAGTCTGTTACAAGTGTTGTGAAAAAGGACACCAAGCTCATGATTACAAGGGGAATAAAGAGGATGTTGTTGATGAATGCTACCATTATAGAGAAAGGGGGAATTATGTGAATAAATTTCATAAGAGTCAGCAGAATATACCTATGAAAAGTCCAAGGGATCAATGGCCATAGTTTTCTATCACTACAGCTGAGGTTGACGATCGAAAATAAATAGTCGAGGGAAATTTAATGGTTTCCACACATTTAGAAAATGCTTTATTGAATCCTGGATCACTACATTGTTTCATATAATTCTAGTTTGCTATGAATTTTATAAATTTACCATTTTATTTAACATGGGAGTTATCAGTAAAAAATTCCAAGGGAAGTATCATTGCAATAATATTTTGTGAATCAGACCCCATTAGGGCATATAAATGTTCATTATGTACTGATATCATCATCATAACCATGATTGAATTTGATATAATCCTCAATATGGATTGGCTTTCAGACCATGAGGAAAAAATTTATTATAAGAAGAAGGAGGTTACTATTTTTTGATGACTATGATAAAGAACACCTTATCTTTAGAGCAGAATCTTCACCGCTTAATTATTATATAGATATACCCCTAGTAGCTCAACTATATTCAATTGTTGGGGAGATAGAGAATGAAAAAAAATTGGGTGAGGAAAAGTGTGTTCAAATAGAGGATGTATCTATTGTGGACGAGTATGTTGATGTGTTTCCAATATATTAACTCGGACATCCTCTAGAACGAGAAATTGAGTTTTCCATTGATTTAATTTCTATATCAATGCCCATATCGAATACCCCTTATAGAATGGCCACTGTGGAATTAGTGGAACTAAATAAACAACTAGACAAATTGAGTAATAAGGGATTTATTTTCCCTAGCGTTTATCCGAGGGTATCCCATGTCCTTTTGGTTAAGAAGAAATATGGATCTATGAGGTTGTGCACTGACTGCAGGTAGATCAATGCTATAACAATAATGAACAAGTATCTGCTACCTTGTATTGATGATTTATTCAACCCACTTCATGGATCTCAACAATTTTCAAAGATTTACCTTTGATCTGGATATCATAAGTTGTGTGTGAATAAGGAAGACATTCCAAAAACTGCATTTTGAACCTGGTACGGGAATTACAAGTTTATAGTAATTCATTTTGGATTGACAAATTCACCATCTTTTTTCATGCATCTAATGAATAGATTTGTCAAGGAGTATCTTGATGACTTTTTAGTGTTACTTTTTGATGATATATTGGTATAATCCAAATGCTATGAAGATCATGAAAATCACTTGTGCATTATCCTGACGAATCATAGAAGACATGAATTATATGTGTAGTTTATCTTGTGTGAATTCTGGCATCAGGATATTTCTTTTCTTGTCCATATTGTCTCCAAGGATGGAATATGTATTGATCCTTCTAAGAAAAATTCAATCCATGAATTTCCAGCACCGACGAGTAGGTTATTATACACATTTCATCCATAATTTTGTCCAGGTGGCTATCCCATTAACAAAGATCACACGAAAAGGGGTTAAATTTGTTTGGAGAAAAGAGAGTGAAGATTTTTTTTGAAGAATTTAAAGAAAATTAAAAAATGATCATATCTTAACTCTACCATATGGGGATGATGGGTTTGTTATTTATAGCGATGCATTGAAGAACGTACTTGGTTGTGTCCTTATAAAAAATGATAGTGTTATTTCCTATGCATCACGGCAGCTGAAAAATCATGATAAAAACTTTACTACTCAATATCTTGAGTTAGCAGTTGTATTCGTTGATTTTAATATTTGGAGACACAACCTCTACAGTGAAAAAAGTGAAATTTATACTGGTCATAAGTGATTGAAGTATATTTTCTCATAGAAACAACTAAACATTAGGAAAATAAGATGGATTGAACTACACAAGGATTATGATTTCACTGTACACTACCGCCCGAGGAAGTAAAATAAGGTGGCAGATGCTTTGAGTAGAAAGGTTCAAGGAGTTATGAACAAGATGAGAGTTGAAAAGGATCCTATATACATTGATCTAGTAAAGATTGATGTGGTAATAACCATGGAAGGTGAAACATAAAATATTTTTCAAATGGTTTCCAAACCATCATTGCTAGAAATGTTAAAAAGTTATCAGGATGACGATGAGGAGTTTCAAAATAATATTAAAGCTGTAAGTAACAGGAGATTGAGTAACTTCGTATATGAAGATGGATTTTTGAAATTTGGGAAGATACATTGTCTTCCTGATATACCTGACCTAAAAATAGAATTATTGGATGATGATCATAGATCTAATTTCTCAATACACCCTGGGAGAAAAAAAATTATAGATATTTGAAAGAACATTTTTTGGTGGGAAACATGAAGAGGGAGACTGTAGATTTTGAGTCAAGATGTATGGTTTGTCAATAACGGAATGTTGGAAGACAACATCCTAGAGGAGTCAGGAAACATCCTCCCATACCTCAGTAGAAATGGGATAATATTATGATAGACTTTTTCATTGGACTACCAAAGAATCCTAGTGGGAAAAATGCAATATGGGTCATTGTTGATCGTCTTACCAAGTCAACACATTTTCTTGTTGTAAGAGAAGATTTACCACTTGAACATCCATGAAGTATATATATTAATGAAGTTGTAAGACTTCATGGAGTACCCTTATTGATTGTTTCTGACCGTGATCCCCAATTTACATCATGATTCTAGAAAAGTCTTCAGATAGCACTAGATACTGAACTTCGTTTGAGCACTGCCTACCACCCCCAAACTGATAGACAATCAGAATGGACTATTAAAACCTTTGAAGAAATGTTTATATCATGCTCACATGACTTTCATGGTATGTGGGATCAATATTTCCCTCTGGTATAATTTTATTATAACAACCGCTTCAATTTAAGTATTCATATGGCACCATTTGAAGCGTTATACCGAAAGAGATGTCGAACACCAACAAGTTGAGATGATTTTGGTGAAAGAGATCTCGTAGGCCTAGAACTTGTGGAGGAACTGATTGAAAATGTGAAGGTAATCAAAAACCACATCATGAAAGCTCAAATTAGACAAAAGAGATATGTTGATAACCGAAGAATTGATTTGAAATTTCAGGTATGAGATCATGTTTTCCTGAAGGTATCTCTACGGAAGGGTGTTATAAGTTTTAGTAAGAATGGTAAATTGAGCCTGAAGTGCATCAGATCTTTCCAAATTCTAGAATGAATTGTGGATGTAGATTACCGTTTGACAATGCCGCCAAGTCTCTCCAAAGTTAATGATGTATTCCACATATAGCTGTTGAGAAAATACATGCCTGACCCAATGCACGTACTCACATATGAGGAATTAGAACTACAACCTGATATGTCTTATTGCGAAGATCCTGTTAAGATTCGTGATACAATAGAACATGTACTGAAAAAACGGAAAACTCATCTGGTAAAAGTTATATGGAGAAACCATATGATGGAAGAGGAAACATGAGAACCTGATGAATTTGTGATGATGAACCACCAGAGTATTTTTATGCTGTAATATTCTAGAAATTTCAGGGACAAAATTACTTTAAGGAGAGGATAATGTAACACCCCAAGATTCCACGGTATGATTCCCTTTGAATAGTGCAATAACATGCACTGTACGCAACTTCGAGATTCTAAAATATCACATCCAATCAAACTTTTCATTATGAATAGTAATACCCACATTTTGAAATTTTATAAATCTTTTCTTTCAAAATGTAATTCATTTTTGGATTCGGTATATCAAAATTAGATTACGGTGATTTTTTGGTATTTTTCTGAAAGCATTCAATTTTTGTTGAATAGTGAAAAACACTAAGTTGTAGTTTAAAAATGAATTTTTTTTAAATAATTATTTATTTTATTTAAATTTAGTTTATTCCTAAATAGATACATAATACGTATATATGTTCAATGCAATTCATTGGAGTTAGTTTATAAAAATTTTAGATATAAAAAAATTGAACTTTTTATAGACTTTTACCCACCTCCTTGGAGCATTTACAAATTTACATAAAACATAATTTTTCCACTCTGTGAGTTGAATTTCAAAAATCCAAGAGACATGGCTGATATCAATAAGTAAATTATTTTTTAATAACCGGAAAATAATTTTTGGTGAATAGTATCTTTTTACTTTTATTTACCACGGTTAAAAGTTAACAGGGTAATTAAAAGAAAAAAATATATTATTATTAAACTAACACATGTAATAATTCTATTGGATAAATGTAATTAGACCTAAAACACAATTAGGAAGAACATATGATCTTTTAGGTCCACTTGGATTAGATTAGGACATTTATTATTATATAATTCAAAAAAGAGTTAAAATAGTTAAAATCAATGTTTAATAACTAAATCATTTTTAATATAGGGATACACATAAGATAAATTCGACTATAAATATTCAATAGAAATATATATATATATTTCCAAAATAATGGTATTTTAAATATATTTTTTAGACATTATATACTATAATTTATTTATGACAGAATGATGATGCAGTAATTAACTAATTAATGAAATATTAAAATATTGGATATTAGAAATATCCAAATAAATGTAATTTGAGACTTTTTATGAATTAAAATAATTTTATAGGTTAATATGACATATTAGGGATGTTTTGATGATTTGTTTTCAAAGTAATAATGCTGTTATAAATTTAGAAATAACAAAATACCAAATAGTGTCAAAAGTGACATAAAAGAGTTTTTAAAATAGATATTTTATTATTAATTGATATTCTATTTAAAAAAATCTACGGATTGTCCAAAACACATATATAATGATAGTTGTATCTTTAATTATCCACTGGGAGTTTTCTTGGATGTATATAGTATGTTTATTAACCATATAATATAAAAATACAAAGAGACATGGTAAATGTCAAACAATTTAACTAAGTGTTAAATCAAAAAAGATAAGATTAATATAGTGAAAAAAACCTATCTAAATCCTTTTTAGTGTTTTTAAACCCATCCCCAACTTATCCTTTGAATAATTCATTTTGGAGCCATTATAAACCGAAAATTATTTTGTTATAAAATTATATTTTTATCTTTTCCTACGGTACCCTTCACCCCTCTTATAAAACGGAATTCCCCCTTCTCTCTAATTCACACATTAAAATCCATTTGGCTCGGCAAAACCCTGCCCAAATACCCTCTCAACTGTCCTACCTTTATCGTAGAGGCCTTCATTTTTTTAAAAATCATACTATGGATCCCTTTTGATCAAATCAAAAGGAAGAACCCGAAAAATAGGTAAATATTTCATCACCTCTTTCAAGTTCCTTTCTTCTTCCACTTCCCATTTCATTGTTGTTTCCATTATAAACTAATAACTCCATTATTTTTTATATTATGTGATTTTATTATAAATATAGTACCACCAAATTCTTTATTATATCCATCATTTGAATGACGAGTCACCATGCGTGCGTACGTACAGCTTACCGTCTCCACGTCGTGGTGTAATTCTTAATCAATACATTATTATTTAGATGGGTATAATAATGATGTATAATTGATGAAAATAATAAATATAACATGATAATGATTCTTTATATATGATATACCATCCAATTATATATTATTTTAAAATCAAAATATGATATAGTCGGTCGTGCGTACCTGCTGTTTACCATCTCCACGAACGCGATTAGATTGATTCCCTGTCATATCCATTCAAGACTAATTTTCATTAGATGACTACAAATAATGTTTAAAGACTTAGTTAAGTTCTGAAAATAAAAAAGACACATCCTATCCATAACAAACATTACTTACGTAACAAATCATATAAAGGAAAACAAATCAATTAACACCCGAAACAACGATAATACTATGATATTATTAACAATGTAATGTTAAAAGATCATATATGATATCATATTAATGTATATGATTTTTGAATAATTTAATAACAATTATTTTACCATTATACAGGAGGTTAACCTAGCCTCGAACAATGAAAATTACAAGTCAAGGGTTAACTTCACAATCTCCTTATTATCCGAGATTGTTTATACGTAATTATCTACTATGACCTATTTATCACCCACTTACATGTTTCTTAAAAATGTTTTTCAAAATATTTTTAATATTTAATAGAAAATGGGTTAATGTAATTTATACCCTTATTTGACATTATATGTTTTGAAAGGAATCCTTTCATCATTTTCCAAACAGAGTAATTTATGACCTTTTTCAACATAATTATGTTAAGAATGTTTTTTACATATACGGTGGGTGCAGTTATTTTCGACCATTATAACATCGTTGAAGCATCCCTTACAATATTATAGGAATATTTCCAAAATAATTATTTTCTTATATAATTATATGAATTTTCAATCATTTCAAAATAGAAAGAGATATTTATCTAAAAAAGTTTTTTATTTCATCTATCTCAACAACCTTTGATGGATTTTATGTTTATTTGAAGTTGATTTATTATTATAGAAAACATCCATATTGTCTTAAAGGATTTTTTATATGTTTTACTGTGGATGTTTTATTTTTATCCCATTCATGTTTTATATACAAAGTATTGATATTTTTTATTCTAGTTTTAATATGAATGTTTTTGTTATGTTTAATCCTTTTCATATGAGAAATTCATTAGACTTAGTAAGTGACGGGTGGAGCCCGTGATAGCTCCTAGATGAATCGGTAGGTCTCATTAGACATACTAGTGTCATGGAATTAGGCCTTGGAAAAATCATATTTGTAGTCTTGGAACAAGGCCTCGACTATGAGGATATGAAATTATGGCATTTTTCATTCCATCAATATGAAAGTGGCTACTGATATTGCATGTGATTATTCGACTAGTAGAATATCCATGTGAATAAGTAAATGAAATTATTTTGATTTATATTTCCCATATTATGATGATGTTTATGTTGAAAAAGTCTTTTGTTTTAGTTTTATACATTGCCTTAAATGTTTATGATTATTTATGAAAGCTTCCACTATATTGTTATCCTTACTGAGCATCTGAGCTCACCCATTTCTATGTTTTAAGTTTTCCTGGATGTGAAGATGTACATTATGACTGACCTACAGAGATATTCTATAGGATCTCAGTGTTGTCTATGGAAAAAATTTTGTTGTAGTTTTAGATTTTATGATGCATTGAAATCCTTATGAATGTATCTAGTACTTATAAGGATACTAAACGAATCGGTCTTTCAAGACATGATATTTTCTGATCATTCCAATAATATGTAATAATGCACTGACTCTGGGCTTATGGGGTCGGGGTGTTACATAATACCAAGTGAATTGAGAGTCGGTCATTTAAATGAATTAAATCCATTATTCCATCACAAGTCAAATAGTGATTTATTTTAAAAAATAGATCCATATTCAAGATCCCAGAAACAAAAATTATTCCATTAGAGCAATGATAATTAGATCCCATGTCATGAATCACTGACCATTTTTAATAAACATCCCCAATTTAGTCCTTTTTTCATGACGAAATAAACATAAAAATGTAGGTGTAAGAGAACCATATTAGTAAGTGGTATAGGAATGACCTTCTACTATAGCTCATTCTTTTTTATTGGATTTGATAGAACACATGATACATATAAGACTCACAACATCAAAATTCTCACAAATATGAACCATGGATTTGAACATATCATACAAGAGGGAAATATTCTTTGATTTTAGGAGCATATATGATTGAAATTTTTTAAAACCAATTAAATGAATGAAATAAAATAAACAAAAAATGATTGTATTTTCAATACTCACAATGAGGAAATAAATAAATTAAAAACAACATGTTTGTTAGCTCAAGCCTCCATATGGGAGAAAGAAATGTGTATATTCTTACTCATCTTATTTATCACATGTTGGACATCTCATGCTATTCTCAAAAAGGATTCTCAAAATATTCTATCAAGTGTTGCAGCAATGTCAAATAACCACTGATCCTATGTTCTAATCTAATATTTTATATTCAAAATCAAATGAATATATTTATAATTAATAACATTATCATGCATTGTGATGTGGTTCTCCTCCAATTTATGACCGCCTTTTAATCAGTATAACAAACTTTTCCGTATAATTATCTTGAAATAGCATCATGATATTGATTTTTTATTCATTTATCAAAAGAAAATCAGCTTCTTTAATTTTCCATGATAATTATCTAAAATTTGGGGTTTATCTCAGCCTCATGATATTTTAATTTTCCTATCTTCTACAAGTGCCACTTCCCAAATTTTTCACAATGTATCCTCATCCCAAGAGTAAATAACCATTATGAAATATTTTACACAAGACTTATGACATCGCCATAAGCCTTAGAAAACTACATAATCATTATATCATTTCCACAATTCATATAAAATCATCATATTGTCTTATCAAAACTCCATAAATCATACCAAATCAACATAGGTTTTTGAAATCTAAACAAGACCTACCAAAACTCTATATGTTTTATGATATTCACATAAGAAGCCCTGATATTTTGACGACATATCCAACATTTATATTACAGATATAATTTATAGAGATCATTAATAAAAAATAGAACATATTAAATTCACATTAACTCATCTCAAAACACTCCAAGTCAAATTTTATCCTCTCTTGGAATCAAACCATTCCTCTTGTGATCATACCCATTCCTCCATTCCCTTTCCCTGCCTCTACCGCAATCAAACCCCTTCCCCTTTCCATGCCTCTTTCATGATCGGACCCCTCCTGCTCCTCCAACCAGCCCCTCCCCCAACCCCTCCCTTCCACCTACACCCTACCCATCCCCTCCCCTACCGCCACCAGCCCTCTCCCCCTACCCAGCCCCTCCCCCTCCCCCTCCCTAATGCATATACCCACTACCCCCCCCCCCCCAATAATTCCATGTCCAACCCTCCCTCCACCGTCATTGCGCCTCCCCCTACCCATCCCCTCCTCCTGCCATGTCAATCCCCCTCCCCTCCCCCTAACCAGTCCCTACCCCTCAGCAATGCCAAACCTTGATCCCTCCCCCACCCCTCCCCACTTCGGAGCTCCTCCCCATCCCACACCCCCTGCCCAGCCCCTCTCACTCCCTCTACAATATCCACACTATCATCTCATCCCCTCCCTACACACCAGACCCTCACCTATACACATATTAAAACATAATATTATTAGAAAACCTATTCTTAATAAATAAACCATATGGTAAAATCTAATTGTATCATTCTAATATGATTCATTGCACACTAATCCTATATTTGAATCCTTTTTCCAATATATAAGCATTTAATAATGATACCCTTGGTACATGTTATTATATATTTAATAGGATATTAAATGTTACCTCGACTTATATCTCATTTGTTTTAGTATCTTATAATTATATAATGTAAATCACTGATTATTAGGATTTTTTCCTATAGAATATTTACTAGTATCTAGAAATCAGGAAAATTTCTAGCAACCCAAGGCTGATCATTCATGTTGTAATAATTGATAGTAAGAGATTTTATTTTGTATTTTGTAAACATGTCTTAAATACTAATTAGTGGATATGGGTATAGTTATTTAGATGATTTTAATTTAGGGATCTCATTTACTTTATTAAATGATACTGTTATAGTTGATGCATTATTCTTGGAAATGTACTTTTGTTTCTAGAGAAGAATGTAAGGTATATAATCCTATTAAGTAGACCACATACTAAATTTATTACGAATGAATGAGTTGTAATGTTGTTATTTAAATTGAAAAGTTTTAGTTACTATTTTTTTATCCGTATTAGAATAGATAGAATCTATATGTATAATTTTGATCAAATCACTAATGAGTTTCAGAAGGATTTGTAATATTTTTTAGATTTTTCATTTAACAATGGTTCAGATAGTGGATTAATTCAGTTCCCATGTTTGATTTAATTTGAATACCATGTATTAAACATGAGGAATTATGTTACCAAATAACCAAAAAATTGTTTTCAAAAGGGATATCACATTTGATATCACAATGGAGAAAAATTTCAAATAGAGAATGACTTTGATTCAGATGAAAAGACTAGAAGGGAAAATTGGATTTTTGATTTGTTTCTATTTTCTTGTCAAGACAACACATCATGTATATCAGTGGAAGATGAAATGAATATGGAAAAAAGATTTCATTAAATGATTAGAATGATGACTTTGTGCATGTTAGAATGATGTTATAAGACATGAATACCCGAGTATTCTAGTCATGTGAAAAAATGGCCAAAATAGATTTTGTAATGCCACTGTATCATGGGGAACAATTTATGGATTTCATAATACTACGATCCACCATATAATTACCATTTTTATGATCATTCAACCTATTGAAGAATGTATTCCAAAAAAAAATATTGTATGTCATCATTGTTGGTTGAAACATTTAGATATTCATGTTCTAAAATCCAAGAATTCCCTAAATATTGTTGTCTATTATAGAAGGATAACATCAAGTTTAATGAGTGAAAAAAATGTTTTACATCGATATGGACTACTAATATTGATGGAACTAAATCTCATGTACCCGATAATGTGATGTCACAGTATCAATTGATTCCCAGACTATTGAAACATTTTATGTCAAAGAAAATTGCTAAGAATATGAGATGGGATGAAGTTGAAAGAAATATGGATAATAATGATATAGTTCATTCTACTGATAGGTAATCATGGAAAAAATTTGACAATTTATATCCTAATATTTTAGCAGACCCACGAAATGATAGATTGGGATTTCCATGTGATGGTTTCAAACAATTTCAAAAGATAGATATTGCACAAAGTACCCAGCCTATTTTTATTTGAATTTAAAATTTTCCATCACAGATATCTATGATAAATCTAGTTACTATCATGATTATATTGATTTCATGGTCTTAATGATCATGTAAATGATATCGAAATTTATTTTCTACCATTAATAGATGAGTTTAAGGGGTTTTAGATAGTTGGGGTGTAGACATAGGATTCATTTTGAAAGGATTACTTAATGTGTCATGCAATAATATTATGGACAGTAAATGATTTCACTATATATAGAATGAGTTCTAGATGGAGTACCTATGGGAGATTATATTGCACCATATGTGTGAAAAATACACATTCTAGGAGATTAATATCTTGATGAAGTTTCGGTTTCATAGGGCATCCACCATTTCTCAAATGGATTATCCATACATGAAAATTCGAAGACAATTTGATAATTCTAGAGACACCGATAAAATACCTCAATGAATTTCAGGAGTGATATCCTAAAAGGCCATGACAATATTGGTTTTTTTTCATTAAATGGGTCAGTTAAATTCCAAAAAATTGAGGAATGTTCATTTAAATTACAATAATAATTGGTGAATGAAAGGTATATTCTTTTAGATTTCGTACTGTTCATTAAATTTTCTACATCACTAATTGGGTGAAATGCATATTCAGAAAAATTTGCGTGAAATGTTATGTACAATGATTTTAAATGTAAATGGGAAGACAAAATATGATTTGGGCTCACATTGTGATTTAATGGATTTGGGTATAAAACCAAGACATCAAATTTAGTTAATTATTTAGAATCAACAGAAAGTCCATTTTTGTGTTTTTCGATGAAAAATGATGAGAAAAAATAGTTTCTTCAATTCATGGAATTCTTAAAGGTTCTAGATGGTTATTCGAGTAACACTTCAAAATGTGTGAATACATAAGATGTGGAACTAAAATCTCTCAAAAAACCATTACTTCCTTATCATGTTGCATGAATTGGTTTCTATTTCCATTTTACATTTACTATCACATAATTTCACAGTCACTGTTATTAGATTATGTCACTTTTACCAAGATCATTGTGCTAAATTATTGAACAAATGTGTTGTGAAAAAATAGAAGAAAGATTCATCGATCATTCTTTGCAACGTGGAGAAAAGTTTCCCAAATCATTTTTTTCATGTATGTTACATCTGACCATTAATCTTTCAACATATGATTTTAGTGGTCCTATTTCTAGAATTGGGATGTATATAATAGAAATAATGATGTTTACATTGAAATCTTATCTAAGAAATAAGAATCATCTTGAAGTATCTATTGTGAATGGGTTTTTAGTGCTTGAATTCATGGTTTTTTGATCAATGTATTTAACTAATTTCATGACGATATCTAATCAGTCCACGAGAACTAAATATGAGTAGTATGATCCCATTGAGCCAAAATTTCCATCACTACCCTATGTGAGAGGGATATCTGGGTCATTTAGGTTTTGTACTTTGAAAAGGGATTACTGGGAAATGACTCATCAAATGTTATTATTTAACTATATTGAGGTTAATGATTAGATAAAGTAAGTAAAAATATAAATATAAATATATATTTTTTATTATTTTATTGTTCCTGATATCATAAAATTTTCATATTATTAGTGAACATATTGAAATTATAAAAAGAGAACATCACTCTTTATATATTAAGAGGCCAGATAAATTACAACACAAATAATTTCCTACATGGTTGAAGAAAAAGGTAAAAAACTATTTTTATAACCTTACAAAATCATTGGTAGATGTTCAATATTCGATAATGATATATTTTAGGTCCAATTTTTACAGAGAGATAATGTTTCAATTAAAATAAAGGCATTGTCATTTGGTCCAAAAAAATGTCGTTCGTGATTTTAATGAAATAGTTCTCAATGGTTTTAAATATATTATAAATAATTTTGATGAGAAGATCGAATCACAGCATCGCGATGTCATGATAAGCACTACAACAGATTATTATGACAATGCATCAGACATATATCCTTGATCAAAAAATATGTCGTATTATATGGTTGTTGAGAGAATATTTTTCTTAGATTACTATGGTCATGGATGTGTCTCTATGATCAAATTAATGTGGTTTTATTCAATGACACTACAAGACTAGTATATCTATAGTTGCGGTTTTAGAGTGATTAATATGAAATGTAAGATGTGAACAGATTAGACTTATATTCTGGCATCACATGATAGTCAAGTATTTTATATAAATGACCCTTTAAAACTATAATTTGGTGTTATTGTTAATGTTATTCCCATATCTATGTTTGGAGAAGGATTGGCTGATAGTGATGTTTTGGATGAACCATTCAATATTCACTCAAATGTATCATTTGATGGTACAGATGATTTAATGTAGCATCATCTTTGGTTTTGTATTGTTTTCATTTAGCGTGTAAACAACACAATGAATTAAACATATTGGAAGATGTATTGTTTTGTAAAATAATATAAAATATCATGGAATATTTATTTTTATTTAATGAATTGTTATATTTTTATAATATTACAATCACATATGTAATTTAAAAATTTCTATGTCTTACAAGGCGGTACATAGAAAACAAATGGTGGAAAACAATCACCGAATTAGAAAAACTGGCCTAACAAATATTATTGTAACAGTGAGTCACTTATTCATACGTTATCAAGGAGGAATCATGCATTCAATGAATATGGTTAAAGAACTCCATAGTATAGGTCCAACCCTACATGTATCCCCCAATATGTACCACCTCACAGTCGTTGGCTCTATAGTCACCAGGATGCTTTCCACCCATCTTGCACCACCACATATCTACCCTATCCATACATGGAAGGTCATTCTTTTTATCCATTTCATCCTACTACTATGCAGGATAGTTCATATCCTTCTATCCCCCATTCTTTTTACGCTTATCCACCTTCATCACTATAGAGTACACCTCCATTGGTTTTCCCCCTGTATACTCATACCGTCTTACCCATCATCTTCATCCATAGTCTACTATGGAGGGTACACCTCCATTACATATGCCCCTGGTATACCCATACCCTCCTACCCAACCACTGAATCCATAATCTACTATAGAGGAAACTTCTCCAGTTGTTTCCCCAAGCATAGTGTACGGGAACCCGTGACAACAAGTAGTGATATTAGTAAATATTTAAAAAATTATTGAAATTAATAAAATTTTATTAAAAATAAGTTATATATGTTTATAAAATATTTGTTTTATTTTTCTAAATCATCTTATTCATAAACACATGGTCGTATAATGATACATAATGGTTTAAATATACACAAACAAATTATGGATCATTATAATGTAGAAATGTAAATTATTGTGGAAAATGGTAAATAATTGAATACTTTCATAGGGACACACATCAGACATATAAATATATTTCCAGTTCATGCAATCATGTAGAGAAAAGCTGGACATGAAATAAAAGAGAAGGATGGTGTGGAAATTTTGGTAATATATTTTTTAAAATTACTTTGATATTTCTTTATATAGTAATACTCATAAATTAATTTGAATATTCATCTTTGTTACAACTTCAAATATGGTATCTAAACACAAAGAGCTAGGTTAATGGATCTGATAGAGATATGGTTGGCCTATAAGCCTGACCACACTATTGGATGGAAAAAATAAGAGTTAATCATGTTGAAAATGAACTGATCATCAATGAATTCCCAATTTCACTACACAATGAATTACTTTCTTATTTGGAGATTTTACTCTTATAATGTAATTTATAGTCTAAATTTTTTTATTAAATTTATTTTTTTCATTAATTATTGATTTTTATACTGGGTGATTTTTTTAGATATGAATTTTTTAAATTATATTTTTCAGACCTGGTTATTTTAGTTATGTCTTGAACTCGTTGAATTTTTAGATTAAAATGAGGCTTTTTATCCATTTTGACTTGTTGAAAGGTTTTTTTTATTTTTCTATAATAATAGGATTTATCATAAAGGAACATAATTAATAATGGAATTATGATATATAATCAAACACAAGGGAAATATATGAAGACAGATCATGAATTTTCAGAGGTAATATATGATTTATCGTTGAATATAAATTTATTTTTTCATTGATTTATGTCCAATTTTTATATATAAATGGGAATTAAATATCTAAGTACATGTTCCGCAGTAATAATTTGTTTATTAGAGTAGGAAAAATAAATATATAACTACTGTGAATCAGGAAACGTAGGAAAAAAATTTAATTTTTTTTTGAAATTTATAGCTTTTATTATGAAGTTTCATTTAGTGAAAATTATTTGAGTTGTGTTTTCATCATAGGGAATGAAAATTCATTAGTCAATTATATCACTTGTTCCAATGTTATTATATAGGATAGTACATTTTCTAACACTCTCTTTAGTATTCCTAATGATAATTCTTAACATCAATTCTTGATAAAGTTTAAAAAGGACATTTGAAACCAACTAAATCTAGAATAGTGTTTAAAGAACCTTCTCATTTATTTTATACTAATCATATAATATTATTTCTCTATGGATGTTTAAGGAATTTTTAGACTCTCAAATAGGTCCACAACCACATCTAATATATCTTTAAACCCAAACAACATCCTAAGATACAAATAGAATATAAACCTACACATAAAAGTAGTATAATGAATATTAATGGACTCATTATCAATTGTTGATATCATGTTTAAAAACCCAGATATTACAAGGGAATATTTTTTAAATACTTTGGAATTTTACAATTCTGTGGCTTCTAACAACGGTTGATTCTGAGGCACGGTGTGCCTGGAATCAATTTGGGAAAGTTAGCTCGGGTACATTATGTGAACGAACGAGCGGGTTTTTCTAACTTTTGAACCGGTGCTTGGAATTAAAATCTAAGAGAACTGATGAACTCGCTGCATCAGTATTTTGTTAAGGGGGTACATACCATAGTTGCTTTATCATTATAGGAGAAGATAAATTTTGTAGTTTTATTTAAGAAGTAAATAAAAATTGTCGGAACAATTTTTATTTCAAGAGGATGTGTTTCCCTCCCAAGGGCAGTTAAGGGTGGGGCCCATGACCACTTAACTACACAAGTGTGGATATTAGAGAGGCTAGGCCCACACGAGTCCCGCCATTTAAATTCGTTCTAAATCTCATTAAGAACCCCCATTAATTTGACAACCTCCATTGAATGTCAAAACTTAATTTAATGAGGATACTTCCTTTTTCCCCTTTTTATTTAACCACCAACACGTTTAATAATGTGGGACCATCTTTCTCCCTTCATTAATTAATTCCCAACACATTTTATTTAATGTGGTGAATTAATTATGGGAGAGTAACCTTACGGGTATAATTGAATAATAGGAGGAACCTATTATTTTATTGAGGAGGAGAGCTTCGTTGTGCGAGGAAGAACACCGGCCTCCGACGAAGAACGCCGAAGAATGTCGGCCTCCGACAAAGAATGACAAAGAACGCTAGTTCCTCAGAGATCGACAACACACCACCTTCACCCTTCTCCGCAGCAAAAGAGGAGACACCGCTTCCTCCTTGGTGCACCCCAACGACTCCTACGATCCTCTCCACACGACACTATCTACTGAGATGCCATCGATTTCCTTCCTTGTTGAGGTAGGGGAAAGAATTTGTATATTATTCTTTTATACCCTCGACATGGCGTGTATTTATTTGGTGATATTTGAAACACAAACGTGGTGGGTGCGGACTAACGAACATGTCTTAAACCACTGATTCTCTATTCTTGATGTGCAGAATAAATGGCAATGACGAAGCAGGACCAAAATAGCAATTGGATGCTTTCGTAGATATGTACGGGACACAAGACGACCGCTGGCACAGACAGTAGTGAAATCGGAACATCGAAATGACTTTGGTGGCCTGCAGAAGTCAACAGCGGTGCCCCGGCACGCCGCCGGCCGGAGCCTGCCTCGGTTGAATCCGCGACGGTGAGGAATCAGATCCCACGACTGCGTGGGATCTGGGGGAGACGCGTCGTTGGTCGCCGCGTCCGCATAACAAAGGGGGGATGACGTCCCCCTGCTCAGCCCGCTGGTCGAGCCAGCGCTCACCCCTAGCCGAGCCGGGGCGGGTCGCGCGGACCGCATGGCCGTGCCCCGCCGGGTCGGGCCGCATCCTACCCGGCCGGACCCGGACCCGGGTCGGGTCGACCCAGTTTGGGCCTACCCAGGTGGGGCTGGGCCGGGTCGGGATGGGCCCATACCCCCCCACTTCGGACCATTTTTGGTATTTTGCCCATAACATGAGCTGCGAAACACCGATCGATACACCGTCAGTTGCATAGGTATCCTTGGATCGAGACGGTCGTTTTGATTTACTAAAATTGAGTTTTTCACAATGTTTGGGTATGTCAAGGATGGTTCGAACTCGAAACCAACCGTGCCCTCGGAGCGAAAACCCTTATATCTTAAGGACCAGACATCTGATTGACGTGACGTCAATTGAATTGGGATCCTTTGGTTGAGACGGTCCTTTTGGCTTACTACTCTTGAGGATTGGAAGTAGTTGGGGTACGGTCTTGTTGGTTTTAGCATAAAAACCAACCGGGCCCCTGGGACGGAAAAGCCAATAACTCTCAGACCGGGCGTCTGATTGACGTACCGTCTGTCGCGTACAGTTTCTTTTGACGAGACGGAACATTGGGATACATCAACTCTGGAATTTGTGACAATTGATGTATCGACTCTCACTCTTGCTCGAGCAGCAGACCCTCCCGGAACCTTGCATTCTATGTGCTGAAACCCTAGGGCTGGCTGCAACTGCGACGATGACGACTGCACTTAGATCCTCCATGGGTTCAGCAGCGAGGACGACTGTACATGGTTCCTCCGTGGGTTAAGCAGCGACACCGACCGTACTGGAATCCTCTGTGGGTTTGATGATGATGACTACTATTTTTTATCCTATGTGGGTCCGACAGTATTGACCTCTGTACTTGTATCCTATGTGGGTCCGGCAGATTAGCTGGTCTTGTATCTTTTGTGGGTCCGACAGCTTAGCTGGTCTTGTATCCTATGTTGGTATGATAGATTAGAGTAATAAGTGGCTACATTTGATCATATCTATCGCATTACTAAGTGTATACCTGTGTTAGCAGAGTCTTGATTTTCAGTCATTATCATTGATGTGTTTGACTTGATTTCCTGTATGGTTTAGTTTGTGCATTCCTGTGTGGACTGGGTTGTGCTTTCCAATGTGGACTTGGTTGTGCATTCCTCTGTGGACTTGGTTGTGCCTTCTTACATGGACTGCGTTGTGCTTAGGCTTGGGATCAGGAGTCTAACTGTAACTAATGACTTATGTATATGTATGGGCGTATTCATAAGTAGTGTTGTTGAAACATCGTCATTGTATCTTTCCTTTGTGGTTTATCCTTTGTGGATTATGAAAGACCTTTGGGGGTATCAGTGTCACTACAGAGTATCGTATAATCACCCCTGCATGAGAAATTCCCTCACTACATAGTGTTGGTTGAAGATTATGGATAGCACTAATCGATGTGGAGGCTTGTAAAGCTGGACAATACTCAGAGGTGGACCACTTGGTGGGACTTACATGGAGAGGATGACCGGACCTGAGGAGCTGAGGAGGTTATCTTTACCCACCCATCAGGTGGGATTTCTGGAGGACGAATCGGTGTAATTTTTTTACTTATTGTTGTCATACTTTCCTTTCAGTTGTATTGTACTTTAAGTTGGGATTATATACTGGCCCTTTAACTTTTCAGCACTTACATTGTACCCAATTTTACTTAGTGCATACTTCACTTGTGTACTCTGTTGTGTGTGTTATTCTTAAAGGAAATGCCTTCCATTATTTGGTATTTATGCCTTTGGTGCTAGTCACCTACCCATGGCCTATGGAAGGCGGGCTTGGGGTAGTCATGAAACGGGCCCCGAGGACGGGTCATGACAAATTGGTATCAGAGGATTCGGTTCTACCAAATAACTCAGGAATCTGATAATTTATTCTCTATGAAGAAATTATTTTTACAGTAATGAGTGTGGTTATCAGTCCACGGATTCCAGTATTGGTGCGGAGGTCGATGTATCCATTAAACAGGACCCTGACATCTGATTTCTGACTCAGTGCACGAAAACATGGATTGCATACGTGATTCAAAAGTTTTATTTGTGATTACTTTGTTTCATCTCACCAGGAATACTGTATTAACCATGGTACACCTATTTTTTCAGGATGGACCTATGAAGATATCTAGTTAGGGTCTTGAGACTTTTGTGATATGGTAGCCCACCGAGCGATGAGGACTCAGTGCAGGGCCCCATTACAGCGGAGGCACCGACGATACCTCTACCCGTAGAGCCACTAATGCTACCAGCCCAAGCGGCGGAGAGTGCACTCCGCCTGAACGCGTTTCACGAGTTTCAGAGACAAAGGCCGCCCTGGTTCCGTGGAGATATGGATCCTCAGGCAGCCAAGGATTGGCTGGAGGCTGTCGTTAGAGTCTTCAGATTGGTAGGGACACCAACATACCTCATTGTGATCCTTGACACAAGTCTCCTACACGAAGTAGATGGTAGATGGTGGAGCCTGATGCTCCAGGTGCACGATGAGGCATCTCTACATTGGAAGTAATTCAAGAGCCTCTTCCACTCGGAGTATGTCCCAGGCACCCTTCGTGCGGTGCACATCCAGGAGGTACTACAGCTGCAGTAGGGAAGCATGTCAGTAGCCCAGTACTCGGTGAGATTTACTGACCTCTCGTGATACTCCACGAACATGGTACGAGACCCATTCTTCTAGGCCCAGATCTTTGATCAGGGGCTAAGGCATGATATCAGAGCTTCGGTGATTCCACTCAGTATCCCGACGCAGGCGGGGGTGCTGCAGCGAGCCCTGTTGGTGGATAGATATCTCGCCGAACAACCATCAGCAGCGAGACCCACATGGGTTTAACTGTGTGGGACACACGGCGCAGAGCCAGCCTTTCGAGGAGAAGATTCTGTTATGCATGCGGTGGGCTGGGCCACATGGCTCGTGACTGCCCAACCCGCCATGCTGATGAGAAAGAGACAATGGGGGGACCTCCCAGGAGGAGGCCGAGGTCTGACCGTGGTGGTTCGCAGGGAGCAGGCGGATGAGGAAGAGGAGATGGTTGAGCAGCTGGTGGTGGACGATGCTTCGAGGCTCTACTGCCACCACCGTCACGAGGTCCACCCCAACCACAGGGAGCTGGCGGGCAGGGGGAGGATCAGGTCCAGGTAGCGGAGTCCTATGACCACAGCGCACCTAAGATGATTCAAGGTATTATCTGTGTCTACTCAACCCTTGCTGCATTTCTTATAGACATTGGTACGAGTCATTCTTTTATTTCTGCTACCCTTTTTCCGAGCTCAAAGATTCTGACGGAGCCGTTTCCTCGATCCTTGCAGCTAGAGACTCTTATGGGAGTAGGGTCAATGATTACGCACTACTGCCTGCAGTGTGAGCTTACTCTAGGAGGCGACTGTTTTGGCTGGGATCTTCTTGTAGCAGCATCGAGGCCTTACGACGTCATCTTGGGTATGGACTAGTTATCTGCAGTCGATGCTAAGATCGACTGTATTAGGCACAAGGTGTGGTGTGTCCACAAAGATGGGACCAAGTTCACCTTCACCAGTGAGAAGGGAACCTTCGCAGCACAGGATGGACTCATGTAGAAGGGAGGGTAGCCGATCACAATCAGGTGGTTAGTCTCATCCTCAGAGCAGTTGATGTGCGGAGTCTGAGTTTTCCTATAGTGGGGGATCAGTATGCAGATATTTTCCCTAATTATGTTACAAGACTACATCCTCATAGAGATGTACATTTAGATACAGACATGTACTCTGGTACATCACCGATATCGACTCCATCATATTGGAAGGCTCCCACCGAGCTTCGTGAGTTGTGGGTACAGCTGGAGGACTTATAGGGGAACAATTTCATCTAAACCAGTGTTTCACCCTGGGATTCTCCAGTCCTATTCACCAAGAAGGTGGATGGGGGATTGAGACTATGTGTCGATTACTGTTTCCTGAACCAGGTGGCCGTGAGGAACATGTATCTGCTTCCGAGGATTGACGACCTCTTTGATCAACTCAAGGGAGAACATTGGTTCTCGAAGATAGACCTCAAGTCAGGCTATGATCAGCTCTGAGTTCGGGAAGAGTATGTGAAGAAGACGACCATCAGGTGTCGGTATGGCCACTATGAGTTCTTGTTCATTCCCATCAGTGTGACCAATTCTCCAGTAGTGTTTATGAGTCTCATGAACGAGATCTTCCAGCCCTACCTCGATCGGTTTGTTGTAATCTTCATTGACGACATGCTGATTTAGTAGAAGGCCAAGGATGAGCAGACCTACCACCTACGGGTTGTACTGGATACACTCTGAGAGAAAAAGTTTTATGGTAAGCTCACGAATTTAATGTTCTGGCTTTGAGAGGTTCACTTCTGGGGGCATGTCATCTCTGAGGTGGGAGTTGTAGTGGATCCCGCGATGGTCGAGGCTGTACATGACTTGGATCCACCCAGGGGAGTGACAGAGGTGTGGAGTTTCCTAGGTCTGGCTGGGTACTATCAGAGATTTGTGCCAGAATTCTCTAGATTTGCAGCACCGCTTACAGCTTTGACGAAAGAGGAGAAACCCTTCGTGTGGTCAGACGGATGTCAGCAGAGCTTCTTGGAGATGAGGCGGAGATTGACCAGTGTAACCATCTTAAGTCTACTGGAGGAGGGTGTTGGGTATGTAGTTTACTGCAACGCATCAGGGACCGAGATCGGGTGTGTCCTGTTGTAGGAGCGAACAATGATCTCTTACGGTTCATGGACGTTGAGGCAGCATGAGCCGAAATATGCTACCCATGACCTGGAGTTAGCATTAGTGGTGTTCGCCCTAAATATGTGGTGACACTATCTGATGGGAGAGTGTTTTACAGTCTACTCTGACCACTAGAGTCTCATGTACATTTTCTCGCAGAAGGACTTGAACCTGAAATAGTGGTTATGGCTCGAGTTCCTCCAGGATTATGACTTCATATTGTATATACTCCTTCGAAGGGGAACTTTGTGGTTGATGCTCTCAGCAGGAGATTAGGCATTCAGCTACTTGGAGAGGTGACAGGGCAGTTAGCTTCTTTGCAGATATCCTTCATGGATAGATATGGGGAAGCCTATCTACAGTGCATCACAGTCACTCATCCACTTCTTCAGCGGGTCAGAGAGGCACAGTGTGGGGACGTTGACTATGAGGCGTGGCATTCTTAGATATCCTCCGGGCTAGCACCCGATGTATTTTGTAAAGGTGAGGAGCATGTCACCTTCTTCCAGGGACATAGCATGGTACCAGTTGCACTGTAGGAGGATGTGCTGAGGGAGTTCCACACTTCCCCTCAAGAGGTACATCCTTGAGTAGCGAAGATGTATCAGGACCTCAGATAGCAGTACTGGTGGCCGGGTAAGATGAAAGTTGTGGCAGAGTTCGTTTCTCAATGCCTCACTTGTTAGCAAATGAAGGTAGAGCACCAGGTACCTTCAGGAATGGTACAACCCTTAGAGGTCCCGTAGTGGAAGTGGGATGGGATATCAATGTATTTTGTGACTGGGCTTCCACGTACTTCCAGAGGACACAACACCATCTGGGTGATCTTTGACCGACTCACCAAGTCAGACCACTTCCTATTGATCAGAGAGCAGGGCTCAGTAGAGAGCTTGGGATGCCTCTACGTTCATGAGATCGTACGGCTTCATGGGGTTCCATCATCTATTTTCTCTGATCGGGATAATCTCTTTACTTCCCGTCTTTAAAGGGGTTACAGGAGGCTTTCGGGACGCAACTATGCCTGAGCACTGCCTTTCACCCTCAGACTGATGGCCAGATGGAGAGGACCATTCAGACACTTGAGTACATGATCCATGCATGTTTCGTGGACATTGGTCATAACAGGGAGGATCACCTACCCATGGTGGAGTTTTCATAAAACAACAGCTACTACTCCACTATCGGAATGACACATTACGAGGCACTATACAACCGAAATTGGAGATCACATCTGTGCTGGACTGACCCTGCGGAGTCAGCACTCGTAGGACCATTGATGGTTCAGGCTATGATGGAGACGGTGCAGATCATCTATGAGCGGATGAGGACTGCACGTATTAGACAAAAGTCCTATGCTGATAGGTGGCTGAGACCACTGGAGTTCGAGGATGGCGACCACGTTTTCCTACGGGTCCCACCTCGACGTGGGTTACAGAGATTTTTTCGGGGTGGCAAGTAATATCTGAACTTCATCGGGCCTTTTCAGGTCCCTAGAAGGGTAGGCGAGGTGGCTTTCCACCTGGACCTTCCACCTCAGTTGCATCGGGTGCACGACGTCTTCCACTTATCTCAGTTGAGGAGATACATGCACGACCTGATGCATATCATTGACCACGAGGAGCTGGACATCGATGATGGGGAAACTATTGCAGAGGTCCTAGTGGAGATCGAGGATCGACAAGAGCGAGTCCTATATGGATGTTTGATCCCTCTGGTGCGCATTCGTTGGAAGCACGGTATCCTCTAGGAGGGAACATGGGAGTGGGAGGCTTAGATGCGTGCTCAGTACCCTCATTTGTTCCCCTATTTTATGTTGTAGCTTTACGGGGACATAAATATCTGAGGTGGGAGTAATGTAAAGTCCCGATTATTTCAATGATTTTTTTTAAATACTTTGAAATTTTACGAGTCTGTGGCTTCTAATGGCGCTTGATTCCGAGACCCAGTGTGCCCGAAATCAATTTTCAAAGTTTAGCTCAGGTATGTTCTCTGAACGAATTAGCGGGGTTTTCTAGAATTTGAACCGGTGATCGGAATTAAAGTCTACGGGCACTGATGAACTCGCAACGTCAATATATGCTTAAGGGGACACTTACCGTAGTTGCATTCGCAAAGGAGTAGATGATAATTTTTGGGGGTTTTTTTAAGAAGTAAATAAAAAATGTCTGAACAATTTTTTTTTCAAGAGGTGGTTTTTCCCTCCCATGGATAGTTAAGGGTGGGTCCCATAGCCACATAACTACCCAAGTGTGGATATTAGAGAGGTGGGGCCCACGCGAGTCCCACCTTTTAAATTCTCTCTAAAAATCATTAAGAACCCCCATTAATTTGACAAACCTCCATTGAATGTCAACCCTTAATTTAATGAGGAACCTTCCTCTTTTCCCATTTTTATTTAATCGCCAATGCGTTTTATAATGGGGGACCATTTTTCTCCCTTCTATAATTTATTGTGAACATATTTTATTTAACGTGGTGAATTAATTATGGGAGAGTTACCTTACAGGTATAATTGAATAATAGGAAAAAAATATTATTTTATTAAGGAGGAGAGCTTTGTTGTGTGAGGAAGAATGCCGACTTATGATGAATAATGAATAAGAACGCCGACCTCTGAAGAATAATGACGAAGAATGCCGGTTCCTCGGAGACCGAAGATGCGCCACCCTTACCCTTCTCTGTGGCAAGAGAGGAGACGCCGCTTCCTCCTCAGCGCACCCCGACTACACCTACGATCCTCTTCCCCATGACATCATCAACCGTGGTGCCAACGATCACATTCCTTATTGAGGTATGGGAAATAATTTTTTATATTATTCTTTTATACCCTCGGCATGGTGTGTATTTATTTGGTAGTTCTTTGAACCACTAACGCAGTGGGTGCAGACTGATGAACAGGTCCGAACCCACTGCTTCTTTTTTCATGATGTGAGGAATAAATGGGGATGAAGAAGAGAGACTGAAATGGCAATTGGAAGCCTTCATAGTGATGTACGGGACATGAGACGACAACTGGCACAGACAGGAGCGAAATTCGACCACCGGAAAGACTCCGGTTGCCTGCGGAAGTCACCAGCGGCACGGGTCGCCGGTGCGGTGGAACCCCAGCATGCCGCCGGCAGGAGCCTTCCGCGGCTGAATCCGCAGTGGCGTGGAATTGGATCCCGCGGCCTCGCGGGATCCAGGTGAGACGCGGCATCGTTCGCCGCGTCCACAGAACAAAGGGGGGACCGTGTGCCCCCTGCTCGGCCTGCCGGCTGAGGCAGCACACCCCCGCCCCGACCGGGGCATGGCATGTCGCGCGGACCAACCCAGGCCATGCCCTACTATGCCGGACCGGGACCCAGTTCGGGTCAACCCGGTTCTGGCTGACCAAGGGGGGTGTGTCGGGTCGGGTCGGGCCCAGACCCCCCACTTCAGACCATTTTCGGTCATTCACCCATAACTTGATCTACACACCTCCGATCGATGCAACGTTAGTTTCATAGGAATATGAGGATTGAGATGGTCATTTCGGTATATTACACTCGAGGTTTCGACAATGTTTGTGTATGGATGGGTTAGTTCAAACCTGAAATCAACCGGGCCTTTGGAGCAGAAACACTTATATCATAAGGGCCAGATATCTGATTGACGTTCCATCAACTGCATTGGGATCCTTTTACTGAGACGGTCCTTTTCATTTACTCCTATTGAGTTTTGGATGCATTTGTAGTATGGCGGGTTGGTTTTAGCTTAAAAACCAACCGGGCTCCCTAGGTCGGAAAAACCAATAACTCTCAGACCGGGCGTCCGATTGATGCACCATCTGTCACGTTGGGATTCTTTTGACGAGAAAGAACATTGGGATACATCAACTCTGGACATCATGATAGTTGATGTTTTGAATCTCGCTTTCTCGAGAAGCGGACCCTCCCAGAATCGATAATGCTATGTGCGGGAGTCCTAGGGCTGGCTGTGACTCCGACTATGACGACTGCACTTGGATCCTCTGTGGGTTTTGCAGTGAGGAGGACTGTGTAAGGATGGTATATAGTAAGAGGTTTCCAACCTCTGATACCAATTGTAGGATCGAAATATAAAATGAGATGCTCAATATACAAGAGGGGGGTGAATTGTATACTTTAAAAATTCCTTTGGAACCTTTAAAGTTTGTTATGAATAACTTAAATTTCCTTAAGAAAAGGAAAGGGCTAAGTTTAACAAAGTTAAACTAAGTAAATTCACAACACCTCTAACACCGAACTGAACTTGGAATGTGATTCCAAAAGTAGGTTCCGGAAATATGATTCTGGAAATTGAAACTTAACAAAAGTTACAATATGAGATTCTACCTTAAAGCGTATAGAATCTAAATGAATCAGAGTAAGTAAGGAAGTATAAGAAAGTTATACTTTCCTTAAGATACAAATTGCAGCGAAAAAAAACAAGTAGTTAAACTACAAGTAACAAGATAATAGTCTTTTAACCCAAAGAGAAGGGTATCCAACAACCTTGGATAGAGGTCCCTTGATTTATACTTTCAAGCAAGTCTGTCTTACCCACACCAGGGTAAGCCCTCGATACGAAGATCGGAGTCTCTGTCTTGCTATCCCCACAAGCCCTCAACTTTAAGGTAGTTGGTAACCTCTGTCTTTCTCAGCAAAAAAGCCCTCGATCATTAAGGTAGTCGGCACCTCTGTCTTTCTCAGCAAGAAAGTCCTCGATCTTTAAGGTAGTCGGCACCTCTGTCTTCCTATCCCCGGAAGCCCTCGAATGTAATCACCAGCATTCGGAGTCGCACGAAGCTATGAGAGTTAATAAGAGACTGTCTCTCTAGAAATCACTTCAACAGTATGTAAGCACTTTTTCAGCAATCAGCTTATGCATCATTCATCAGCACCGAGCTCTTTCAAATGAGCTTCTATTTATAGGTAAGGTCGGCTCCTTCTCCAACGGTCATATTTCCCTTAAAGTTCGGAGGGACCTGTACACGTGTCACTTAGACAACGGTTAGTTTATAACAAAACAGACGACATCGTTTTATAACAAAAAAAGTGTAACAGAATGTACGACATCGTTTTAAACTCTAACATAAAGGTTCGGAATAGAAACTTCAGAGTGAAGGTTCGGAGTGAATAAATTAAGAGTGTATAAAAAATGATAATCAGATTCTGTTTAATAGGTTAATTCGGAATGGTAATTCGGAATCAGAAATCGTAATGAGAATTCATCATCAGAATTCGTAATGAGAATTCATCATCAGAATTCGTAATGAGAATTCTTTATCAGAATTCGTAATGAGAATTCGGAATGAGATTTCTTCATTAGAATTCGTAATGGGAATTCTTCATTGGAATTCGTAATGAGAATTCTTCATTGGAATTCGTAATGAGAATTTGGAATGGGATTTCTTCATTAGAATTCGTAATGAAAATTCTTCTTCAGAATTCGTATCCTGAATCTGGAATAGAACTTAGTCAGAATTCATATCTGGAATTCGGAATGAAACTTCCTTATAGTTCTTGTCCAAAACCGAATCCTAAAACATAATGCTTTTATATCACTGTTTTAATGAATCCGAGAAAAAGAATCCGAATCTCATACTTAAGAAAAATATGAATGAAAATATGTTAAGGATAATTTTTCTTATAAAAGCGATTTTCCTTAAGAAAGAAATTTTCCTTATAAAAGCAATTTTCCTTAAGAAATCAATTTTCCTTAAAGATAATGTGTTTGTGATTTTCAAAACAAGAAGGAATGGAAAAGTCATAAGGAAAACCTTATTGACTCAACAATCTCCCCCTTTTGGAAAGCACAAACATCCTTACGAAAAAGCTATTCTAAGAAGAAAGAAACATATTAAAGATTATCTCCCTTGGTTTAAGAATATAGATGAATACGACTAACTCCCCCTTAGGCTTTGAAACTCTAAGGATCGTATTCATATTTCTGGAGTGATGTTTCTTTAAGAAAAACTCCCCCTTAAACAAACTCTTATTAGAGTTCTTTTTCCTCAGGTATTTTTTCTTTCTCCCCCTTTGATAAACTCTTATTAGAGTTTCCTCTTTTTCATAAGGATCTTTTCCATCTCCCCCTTTGTGATTTTCAAAAAGAATTGGAGGGAATGGAAAAACTTAACAAAGTACCTGAAAAATTAGTAATGACAACAATAGAAACAACAAGTACGACTTTCATTAAAATTGGAATCTCGACAACAAAAAAATACAACAAAAAGATCGGATTGGTTATTTCGGATCTTTCTCCTTTGACATGAGCCCCTTAATAATCGTCTTGATTTTCTTCAAGTCTTTGTGATCTTCCTCTGCTTGCTTCTCTAAGACGACTATTCTTGCTGACTGGGCATCAATTATTTCTTCCTGAGCCTTCAACTTCTCTTCCTGAGCTTTCATCTTCTCTTCCTGAGCCTTCATTCTTTCTTCAAACTCGATCTGATAATCCCTTTCATATTTCCAACTTTGATTAACAGAATTGAGCTTTCCATTCAGATCTCTCACTTCCTGAATCCGAAAGTTCTTTTCCTCTGTCAATTTGTCTTTGAATGATGCAGTCAGCTCATGAAACTTCTTGTCCTCGGTTTCAAATGAATCCTTAACATTATCCTGAAACTCATCGAAAAGCCTCATCTCTTCCACAGTTTTCTTAGACCAGCTTGTCATCCTCTTGCAGGATCTTTTATGTGCTTCGTAACCAATAAAGAAATTTTTGAACTGGGCTTCAATCTCAACACATTTATCCATAACCATCGATACGGAGTCGGTTTTCTGATTCAACGAATGTTGGAGCATCTGGCATCTGGAATCTATACTGGAGAAGGTTGGAATGGTTCCCACCAACTTCTTTAAGGACTGAAAAACAAAGTCGTGCCCCAACGAGGATGACTCCGAATCTGAAATCTTGCTAGGAGAATTTTCTTCTTCAATAAGCTCCAACTTCCTCTTAGAAGAACTACCAGCTTCCTTCCTCATCTTCTTTTCTAAACTCGGGGTATCAGCCAGAATTTTTTTCCCCTTATCTTTTTCCGGAATAGAAACCTGTTCCGGAGATTTCTTCTCGCTATCAGAGACTTGAACAATATAATCTTCCTCATCAGCAACTTCTACATTTTCCTTCTGAGCAGCATCAAGTGAAAGATGTTCTTCTTCTCTCAGACAAGAAACTTCTTCTTCACCTTTCTCTTCTTCCATAGTCGGAGTAACAAGCTTCGAGGATTGAGCTTCAGATGTTCGGAGCGACAAGTGTTCCGAAGGAGTTCCTTTGTATTCATCTACTTGTTTAAGCACATCTCCTGTCTCACCACTTCCTTCAGCAGTTTCTTCGACTTGTTCCACTTGCTCTTCTTCCTCTGTATTCTTAGCAACATTCTCTTCCGGAGCAGCAAGATTTCTTCCTGGAGTCTCAGGTAGAGATTCCAGAGAGAAAGATCTCGGAACGGGAATGGTTGCTGAAACCATTTCGTTGAACTTTAACAAAGCTTGCACAGCCTCGGCTTCTGACATTTTCTTTTTCAGTTTCTTCTCCTTTGCTTGCTTCTCGAGCTCATCTGCAGCCTTCTCTTTCAGAGCCTTAGCCTCCACAGGATCCAATCCGAACTGCGGATCCCCTTCTTTTCTCTTCTCTTTGTCAGCTCTCCACTTTGCTGCAACCTCATCAGTATAGGTCTTCTTCTTCTTAGACTTAGGAGGTGCGGAGTGGACTTCCTTAGACTTGGGTTCCTCGGCTTCGACTACCACTTCTTTCAGTTTTCTCTTCCTTACCGGCTTGGATGATTCCGGATCAGCAGATTTCGGAGTCACTTCTACTTGAGGGGGTAGATCAATAAACTTCCCAGACTTCTTGTCGAAAGCTACATTCATTCTCTTAAGAGTGGCATCGCTGACTAGCATGATCTTGCACACCCTTGGTTTGGAACTATAGGCTACCTTGAAAGATTCCAGGCACCAAACTATGAGCTTCGATAATATTGCTGGGTACATCACAATCTGAGCTCTCAGATTCCCCTTCTTCAAATTTTCAATATTAAGAAGAATATGTTTCATCAAGTTGAACTTTCTTAGATTTATCAGGAAATCTAAGATATATATCTCACTCTTCTTCAGACTATCCTTATCACCTTTTCTCAGTACAATAAGCCCTTGTACCCATAACTCTAGCATCCGGAAATTTGTAGATAGGCTTGCTATTTTCGGAGCCTTGTCATCATCTAATCTGAGAATTTCTAAGGACTTTTCCTTGTTGAAACTACCCAAAGAGTCTGGCAATACGTGCAAGATAAACTCAGCTTCACCTTCATAAGATAAACCTACCAAGCTTGCAGCCTTGGTGTAAGAAATATTATATGTCTTGCCATATGATTTGAAAGAAAACTTTTCTCTATTATCTTCGTTGAAGAAAGCAACTGACTCATAAAACTCAACAAGCAAGTCAGAGTAGACTTCATCTTGGTTTCCGGTTTTTGATACCGCAACATCTTCCCAGCCATTCAACTTGATATTCCTTGAAATAATAGAATCGTAGTTGCTGAAGAAATTCGGATGAACTAACCTCTCTCTGTAGATTAACCACTGAGAAATGGGCTTGGTTGAAGTCATTTCTTGAGAAGCTAACTCTGCAGACATTCGGATCTGAAATCTCTGAGAAGTTCGGAATCAAGAAGACTGAAGTTCGGAATGGCCTTAAATCAGAGAGTCAGAGCTTCAGCACGCAAAAGCTTGAAATCGATGTGGGACTCGAAAAATAGGGTCCCCTTTATATAGGCAATGGGGTGACGGTTCAACTTCCTCGGTTGATCTAACGGTTTAGAATAATCTGAGATCAAATCTGACGGTTGAGAGCTTGAATCCGATCTTTTTGAGGTTTTTATTAAAGTAAATAATTAAGAAATCCAAAAACCGAAAACAAACTATAAGAAATTTCCAGCAAGTAAAATATGATTACGAAAACTTCAGTAAGGAAAACATACCTTTCGGATTAGCTTAGGAAAGTTATTCGTAATGGGTAATATAAAGACGACTACGAAAAACTCAATATGAAAAACTAAATACGAAAAACTCAAAAAGTAAATACGAAAAAGTCAATACAAAAAACAAAACTTGGTACGAAAATCTGGTTATGAAAGTCCCAGTATGAAAGTTGTCCATTCCGGAAATTTTCCATACGAATACGTTCATTCCAGAAGTATTCTGTTCGAAAACATCCATTCTGGAAAATGGTAGTTCCGGAAGTTCCATTCCGGAAATCTTCGTTCCGAAAAGTTTAAAAACAAATTTTGAAAAACTTTGTTATATAAACAATCAAATGTACTCCCCCTATGAAAAGGAGTTTATTACTGTAAGGAGATTTTTTTTAACAAAAAGTTAATTAAGGAAGATTACCTTACGATTATCATTCCTAACTTCTATTTAATATATTCAAATCTATCAGAAGGCAAAGATTTTGTGAAAATATAAGCAAGTTGATCTTGTGTTCCGATAAACTGAAGAATAATATCTCCTTTAAGTGTGTGATCCCTAAGAAAGTGATGCCTAATATCTATGTGTTTTGCACGGGAGTGATGTGCAGGGTTCTTACTGAGGGCAATGGCACTTGTGTTATCACACAAAATTTGAGTTTTGGTAAAACTCAAGCCATAGTCTGTGAGTGTGTGTTGCATCCACAACACTTGTGCACAACAACTTCCAGCTGCTACATATTCAGTTTCAGCAGTGGAGAGTGCAACTGAATGTTGCTTCTTGCAAGACCAAGAAACTAATGAATCTCCTAAGAAATGACAAGTTCCGGATGTACTTTTTATATCCATTCTACATCCACCAAAGTCAGCATCAGAAAAGCTTTTAAGAACAAAATCATTTCCAGAAGTATAAAATAATCCTAGATCCATGGTTCCCTTAAGGTAGCGAAAAATTATTTTTACTGCCTTTAAGTGAGATTCCTTAGGATTGGATTGATATCTTGCAGATAAGCATACTGAAAACATTATGTCTGGTCGACTAGCTGTTAAGTAAAGTAGACTTCCAATCATACCTCTAAAAGATGTTTGATCTACTGGTTTCCCAGCTTCATCAAGATCTAAAGAGTTTGAGGTACCAATAGGAGTACTTATACTTTTAGTGTTGTCATAACCATATTTTTTAAGAAGATCTTTAATATACTTATGTTGAGATATGTAAGTTCATTCTGGTTTTTGAGAAATTTGAAAACCAAGGAAAAATGTTAACTCACCCATCATACTCATTTCAAACTCAGATTTCATTAGACTAGAAAAAGAGTCAGTCAAAGATTGCTGAGTTGAACCAAATATAATGTCATCAACATAAATTTGAACAATCAAAACATTTTTCTTATCTTTCTTTATAAAAAGGGTTGGATCTGCATTTCCCTTAACATAGTTATTTTGAAGCAAAAATCCAGTGAGTCTATCATACCATGCTCGTGGGGCTTGTTTAAGGCCATACAAAGCTTTGGTAAGTCTAAAAACATGATTTGGATGTTTTGTATCTTCAAAGCCAGGAGGTTGTTCAACAAAAACGTCCTCTTGAACATAACCGTTAAGAAAAGCACATTTCACATCCATTTGAAATAGTTTGAAATTAAAGAATGCTGCAAAGGCAAGTAGAATACGGATAGATTCAAGTCTAGCTACTAGAGCATAGGTTTCTTCATAGTCTATTCCTTCTTGCTGATTATAGCCTTTAGCAACAAGTCTAGCTTTATTTTAACTATGACTCCATTTTCATCACATTTATTTCTGAAAACCCATTTTACTCCAATAACAGAAGTTTCTTTAGGTCTTTCAACCAAGGTCCAGACTTTATTCCTTTCAAATTCATTTAGTTCATCTTGCATTGCTTTGATCCAATCATCATCACCTAAAGCTTCATCAGTGCTTTTAGGTTCTAATTGGGAAATAAATGCTAGATGTTCTACATCATTTCTTAAGGAACTTCTAGTCCTTACAGGTTGATTTACATCACCAATGATACTATCACTGGGATGATTCTTAAGAAACACCTGATTTGGGTTTTGTAAAACCTGTTCATCAACATAGGGTAGAAAGTCTTCTGGGGTAAATGTTTCAGAAGTATCTTCTAGAACAATTTCCTTATCAGAAGGTTCTTCTATCAAAGGTTGATAATCAGTTTTTGAAAACACATCCGAAGATGTAAGTTGGGATGGTTTAAAAACAAAAGGGTCTGATTCATCAAATTTCACATGCACTGTTTCCTCAACAGTACAAGTATTTTTATTAAAAACTCTATAAGCCTTAGAGGTTGTGGAATAACCTAAGAAAATTCCTTCATCTGATTTTGGGGCGAATTTATGTAAGTTATCTTTAGTATTCAAAATGAATACTTTGCAGCCAAAAACCTTGAAGTAGGAAAGTCTTGGTTTTCTTCCATTCCATAACTCATAAGGAGTTTTATTAAGAAAATGTCTAATCAAAACTCGATTCATAGTATAACAAGCAGTACTTACAGCTTCAGCCCAGAAATGTCTAGCAATAGAATATTCACTCAACATGGTTCTAGTTATCTCTTGAAGAATTCTATTTCTTCTTTCAACTACACCATTCTGTTGAGGAGTTCTAGGTGCTGAAAAATTGTGAGTAATACCTTTCTTACTACAAAAATTTTCAAAATCTGAATTTTGAAATTCTCCTCCATGATCACTATGAATAGTTTTCAATGGAAGGTTTTTCTCATTTTTAACTTGAGCTCTAAAACTTTTGAAATAAGAAAAAGATTCAGATTTTCTTGCTAGAAAATAGACCCAAGTAAATCTAGTGTAATCATCAACTAGAACAAACACATAGTATTTGCCTCCAATGCTTCCAGTTTGTGTTGGACCGAAAAGATCCATATTCACTAACTGTAATGCATAGGTTGTTGAGACTTCACCGATTGACATAAAACTAGATTTATGTTGCTTTCCATATTGACAAGGATCACAAACTTTAGAAGAATCAAATCTAAGCTCCGGTAGATCCTTAACAAGTTTCTTCTTAGAGAGTTTACATAGGTTCCTAAGATTACAGTGTCCTAATCTTCTATGCCATAACCAAGAATGATCTTCCATTGAACTTAGGCAAGGTAAATCTTGGCTTCTGAGGTCTTCTAAGTTTAAGGTGTAAACATTCTCTTTCCTGTTGGCTGAGAGAATAAATTCTTCCTTGGAATTGTGAACTAAGCATTTATCATTCCTAAAATTCACAAGGTAACCTTCATCACATAATTGACTTATGCTAATGAGGTTGTGCTTAAGACCTTTAACAAAAAGAACATTTGAAATAAAAGTTTTACCTAAAAGAACAATATTACCAATACCAACAATCTCTCCCTTAGTATTGTCTCCGAAAGTTACCTTTCCTCCTTTCGTTTTGATGATCTTTTCAAAAAAACTTTTGTTACCAGTCATGTGCCGGGAACATCCACTATCCATGTACCATGTATTGCTGCTGGTACATTCTTTATTTTCCTGAAATCAAGAAGAAAATTAGACTTTCGGAATCCAAACTTGTTTGGATCCGAGATTTCCAGACAATAAAATTTTTGGAACCCACATTTTCATAGAAAAGTAAGATTTATGAAAACCTAAGGATTGGGTTTTGTTTAAGGAACAATTTCTTGCCCAGTGACCACCACATTGACACTTAGTACAAAATGGGGCACTTTGAGGAACAAAATAATTGTTGCTGAAAACAGGTTTTGCATGGGTATAACCAAATCCGGATTTATTTCTTAAAGGTCGTATTTGAGAATACATCTTATCAAAATTTTCTTCACCATGGGTAAAGTTTGATAAACACATCTTTAAGGAAAAAATTTTGGACTTCAGTTTTACAACCAAGTTTTTATCCTCAAAATCATTAGTTTTTGAACTAGAGTTAGGATCGAAAAAATTTTTATTAGAAATTACTTTTTCTAATTCTTTAGCAAGTTTGTTCTTCTCAGAACTTACTTCCTCAAGATTTTTTGAAATATTTTCAAAATCAGCATTTTTCTTATCAAGATCTTTAGAAAGATCTGATATCTCTTTAGTAAGAATAGAATTCCTAGAGTTTGCCTTATCAAGTTTCTTGTTGAGTTTGGAATTCTCAATCTCAAGAAGTTCAGCAAACCTAGAGACTTCTTCAAAAGTAGGTAAAGTATTTTCCTCATCAGAAGATGATTCTTCATCAGAAGAGTTATAATACATACTCTCATTAGCATTTAAAGAAACATTGGTCAATGATTCAGCATTTCGTACCTTAGCCATGAGACAATGATTATCAATAGGTAATCTGGCTATAAGACCAAGATTCTTCTGTCCTGAAGATTCATATTCAGAAGATTCATCTGAAGAATCACCACCACTGGCACTCCAGGTGTCATTAGCTTTCAGAACATTCTTAGCTTTGGCTTTATAATACTTCTTCCTATTCTTGTCTGAATGTCTTTCCTTCCTTTCTTTCTTTTTGAGCATAGGGCAGTCTGGTCTAATATGTCCAGCTCTTTTACATTCATAACAAGTAACTTCTCCATCTTTCTTATCTTTCCTGTCCTTCTTCTTATACATGGATTGAAAGTTTCTCTGTCCAGCTATCTTGTTCATCCTTCGAGCAATATTGGCTAATTCATTTCTTGAGACTTCACTCTCACTAGATTCGGATTGGAAAAAGACTTTCTTAGACTTGGATCTGGTTACTCTTTCAAGAGTCTTAGCTTTCATCTGATTCGAAGTTGTAGTAAAAGCAACAGTACCATTTCCATTCTTCTTCTTGATGTTGTCAGCATCTCTCTTCATTCTTGTTTCATATTGTAGAAGAGTTCCAAATAATTCATCAAGAGTAATTTGAGTTACCTTCCTGTTCTCATCTATTGCTGTTCTCTTGGATTCCAACTCATTGGGCATAATGTCAATTATCTTGTCCACAAGAGCTTCATCATCTACACCTTTCTCTCCCATAGACTATAGACTGTTGACAATAGTCATAAATCTTTGTTGAACTTTACAGATAGGTTCTCCATAAGGAATATTGAAGCCATGATATTCAGCTCTAAGCATAGCTCTTCTAGTCTCGATCACCTTAGATGTCCCAAAGTGTGTAACCTCTAACTTCTTCCATATACAGTTAGCTGCTTCACAAGAAGAAATTTGGCTATATATATTCCTGGTCATTGAACATAATAAAGTGGTGCGTACCTTATAGTTGAGTTGATATTCTTGCTTCTCCTGGTTAGTAAAGGTTCTGACTTCCTTGTCAGGAATTTTATAATCACCAGTAAGCATGACAAAGTTGTCTACTCCAGTATTGATAACAAAAGTCTTCATACGATCTCTCCAGTACTCATAATCATTACCATCGAAGATTGGTGGTCTAGTAGGATTCAGGTTGTCAATAGAGCCAACATTAATTCCTTCCATACTAAAAATAACTTTGCACCCAAACTTGTTAGTAGAAAAAGTTCGTAATCAAAAAGTTCGGAATGGGAAATTCCGGAATGGATATATCGGAACGACAAAGTTCGGAATAGAAAAGTGAGCAAGAAAAACTTGTATGTGAGTACAAGTATTTCAGTAACCTTGGCTCTGATACCAAATGTAAGGATGGTATAGAGTAAGAGGTTTCCAACGTCTGATACCAATTGTAGGATCGAAATATAAAATGAGATGCTCAATATAAAAGAGGGGGGGTGAATTGTATACTTTAAAAATTCCTTTGGAACCTTTAAAGTTAGTTATGAATAACTAAAATTTCCTTAAGAAAAGGAAAGGGCTAAGTTTAACAAAGTTAAACTAAGTAAATTCACAACACCTCTAACACCGAACTGAACTTGGAATGTGATTCCAAAAGTAGGTTCCGGAAATATGATTCCGGAAATTGAAACTTAACAAAAGTTACAATATGAGATTCTACCTTAAAGCGTATAGAATCTAAATGAATCAGAGTAAGTAAGAAAGTATAAGAAAGGTATACTTTCCTTAAGATACAAATTACAGAGAAAAAAACAAGTAGTTAAACTACAAGTAACAAGATAATAGTCTTTTAACACAAAGAGAAGGGTATCCAACAACCTTGGATAGAGGTCCCTTGATTTATACTTTCAAGCAAGTCTGTCTTACCCACACCAGGGTAAGCCCTCGATACGAAGATCGGAGTCTCTGTCCTGCTATCCCCGCAAGCCCTCAACTTCAAGGTAGTTGGTAACCTCTGTCTTTCTCAGCAAGAAAGCCCTCAATCTTTAAGGTAGTCGGCACCTCTGTCTTTCTCAGCAAGAAAGCCCTCGATCTTTAAGGTAGTCGGCACCTCTGTCTTCCTATCCCCGGAAGCCCTAGAATGTAATCACCAACATTCGGAGTCGCACGAAGCTATGAGAGTTAATAAGAGGCTCTCTCTCTAGAAATCACTTCAACAGTATGTAAGCACTTTTTCAGCAATCAACTTTTGCATCATTCATCAGCACCGATCTCTTTCAAATGAGCTTCTATTTATAGGTAAGGTCGGCTCCTTATCCAACGGTCATATTTCCCTTAAAGTTCGGAGGGACCTGTACACGTGTCACTTAGACAACGGTTAGTTTATAACAAAACAGACGACATCGTTTTATAACAAAACAAGTGTAACAGAATGTACGACATCATTTTAAACTCTAACATAAAGGTTCGGAATAGAAACTTCGGAGTGAAGGTTCGGAGTGAATAAATTCAGAGTGTATAAAACAATGATAATCAAATTCTGTTTAATAGGTTAATTCGGAATGGTAATTCAGAATCAGAAATCGTAATGAGAATTCATCATCAGAATTCGTAATGAGAATTCATCATCAGAATTCGTAATGAGAATTCTTTATCAGAATTCGTAATGAGAATTCGGAATGAGATTTCTTCATTAGAATTCGTAATGGGAATTCATCATTGGAATTCGTAATGAGAATTCTTCATTGGAATTCGTAATGAGAATTTGGAATGGGATTTCTTCATTAGAATTCGTAATGAGAATTCTTCTTCAGAATTCGTATCCTGAATCTGGAATAGAACTTAGTCAGAATTCATATCCGGAATTCGGAATGAAACTTCCTTATAGTTCTTGTCCAGAACCGAATCCTAAAACAGAATGCTTTTATATCACCATTTTAATGACTCCGAGAAAAAGAATCTGAATCTAATACTTAAGAAAAATATGAATGAAAATATGATAAGGATAATTTTTCTTATAAAAGTGATTTTCCTTAAGAAAGAAATTTTCCTTATAAAAGCAATTTTCCTTTAGAAAGCAATTTTCCTTAAAGATAATTTGTTTGTGATTTTCAAAACAAGAAGGAATGGAAAAGTCATAAGGAAAACCTTGTTGACTCAACAGACTGTACTTGGATACTATGTGGGTTCGGAAGTGAATATGACCGTACTGAAATCCTCTGTGGGTTCGACGACGATGACTATTGTTTTTGTATCCTATTTGGGTCCGGCAGTATTGACCTCTGTACTTGTATCCTATGTGGGTCTGGCAGAGTAGCTGGTCTTGTATCCTTTGTGGGTCCAATAGCTTAGCTGGTCTTGTATCCTATGTGGATCAGACAACATAGATGAATCAGTGGATACAACTAATCATCTCTATCACCTTATGAAGTGTTTACCTATGTGTGCTGAGTCTTGATTTTCAATCATTATCATTTATGTGGTTGAATTGATTTCCTGTGTGTGTTGGGTTGTTCTTTCCTAGGTGGATTGGGTTGTGATTTCTTATGTGGACTGGGATGTGCTTTCCTGTATAGACTGGTTTGTGCTTTCCTATGTGGACTAGGTTGTGCTTGGGCTTGGGAGATGGAGCCGAACTATAACTGATGACTTAGGTATATGTATGGGAATATACCTAAGTAGTGTTGTTGATACTTCGTGATTGAATCATTCCTTTTTGGTTTATCATCCATAGATTCTGAGAGACCTTCGGGGGTCTCGGGGTCCCTACTGAGTATCAGATACTCACCCATAAATGGTCTATTCCAGCACTATGTGGTGTTGGTTGCTGATGAAATACAACACTGATCGATGTGGAGGCTTGTGGAGCTGGATAGTACCCGGAGGTGGACCACTTGGCGGGACGTAGATGGAGTGGACGACCGGACCCGAGGAGATGAGGAGGCTATTTGTACCCACCCTTCAGGTGGGATTTCTGGAGGACGACTCTGTGTTTCTTTTTACTTACTACTGTCATACTTTCCTTTTAGTTGTAATGTACTTTCAGTTGGGTTTGTATACTGGCACTTTTACTTATCAGCACTAACCTTGTACCCAGTTTTACTTAGTGCATACTTCACATGCGTACTCTGTTGTGTGTGTTCTTCATAAAGGCAATGCCTTCCTTTCTTTGGGATTTTTTCCTTTGGTGCTAGTCTCCAGCCCCTGGCCTATGGAAGATAGGCTTGGGGTAGTCACGGCACAAGCCCCAAGGATGGGTCGTGACATCATGACATTAGATCAATCTTTGTGAAAAACATTGATCCTTCCAAACATCTAATAGATATAGTGAAGGGGATACCATTTCGTAACCATCACCAAATTAAAACTATATAAATATAATCATAACTATAGCAATCAGTATTCTTTACTGGGAAACTATACAGGGAAACCACAATAGGAATTATTGGTTGAATAAATCCATCACCTATAAATCCTCATGTTAATCCTTTAGAACATGATGCATTTTAGGATCAATTATATATAGAATGGGTGATATAAGTTCATTAAATAGAATAATCATGATTTTAAACTCATTATAATCTTCTTGAAGAAATATAATAAAATACTCAAGAATCATTTGTAAGAACTAGTAAAATATGGGAGAAATAATATCCTTCAATATTCCCTCATCCCTCAAAGAAACACTTTCCAACTAGACCATGATCACCACAAGTTGTTAATTGACTATTTACTATAGTTGTGAAAATGAATCTTTCTCTATGAAAATTACTTTAATCCAATGATATGGGGGTGTATTTTTTTATAACAGTAAATAAAAAAAATACTTCGAATACTACAAGTGATCTAACTAAATATAGTGATTAGATTAAATATTCATTACATAAAATTGTATGCGTTTAACTACACCAATGTTGAAATAATGGTGAATGTGTATAAAAACATCACATAAACAATAACCGTACGATTTGACATGTAGTCAATCTTTATATGGGAATCGAAAAAATCCAGATTCCCAAAAAAGTGAAAATTATATAGTTTTCATGAACCCCTTATTTTTTTCTTCCTACCAGTACTAATTTTTATAAGTCCATAATTATTACCAACGTGTATGATATCCCACTTGATGTAAGGTATGTTCCAATAATAATTTGTGAAACTATCTATTGGGGAAATAAACAGATTTGGATGGAATTTTCATCCTTATAGAAAAGTACAATAATTATTATATTGTTTCTTCTCTTCCACCAATCCTTAATTGATAGATGATAGTATATATATGATTTCCATGAAAATTACATTTTTTCATGTTCTTCCCATAGTCTCACTCATTAATTCATGTATCACACAATTATAGTAGTATAATTCATGTATTATTAGCTGAGGTGTGTATTGAATGCTATAATTCCACATTTCATTTTAGGATGTAATTTAATTAATGAAGGCCATCGATTTTGACTTATTAAATGAAATATATACCATAATTCATGGTAAAGGTAAAAATTCAAGGAATTCTAATGGATGATGGGGAACATCCCATCTATATTTCCAGTAGCTTATAGAAGAATGTTCTTTTACTTTCCTTTTACTCGATAGTTTAAATAAATACATTGAATCAAAATAAAAAATTCTTATTAAATTTTAGAGCATACTTACACTACCATTGTGTCTATTAATAAAAATTAATGATGCATTGAATGAGTGAAAAAGAGTTATAGATGTTGGTTTAACAACTTTTGAATACATAGTAACAAATTCCTCTACCATATATGTATGCCCTATAATAAGAGTTTCAAAAAAACAAGGAATTAATCATATTAACCTAACTGCTCTTAGGATTGTAGTAATATCTGAAAAGTCACATGATATTCAAATAATATCATCAAAATTAAATGAAAATTAGATATCAAGAGTAATAATCATGGAAAGAGGATGGTTCTAGAAAATCATGTTTGTTGAGTCTTGAACACATTAACACTTTCTCAAATACATTATCTCTTGCTTGAATACATTAAATCTTTCTTGAATACATTCCTATTTAATTTTATTTATTTATTCTATTATCTACTAAAATAGAAATTCCCCATTATAGGAATCTCTTCAGGTTGTAATGGAAAAGAAATGAGACACATTTGGACAAAACGATTATTTACTTCATGTTCTTGGATATGATCACAGTGGTAGTGTTCATTATAAACTCAGAACGTAAATTGTGGTACAAAAATATTGTTCATTAGGTATTGAATCTTCATGAAATATTGGAATAATGGTTACCAAATATAAAATACATGATACCATTGAGAGATGATATCAATAAGTTAGATAAGATTCTCAGAAGATGCGGAAAAAAGATAATGAACAATTGTTCAAGTTGATATTATCTATATTCTCTTCACTTCCGCTATATGGGGAAACAATAGTGGATGAATGTTTATCATGTTTGCGCTCAATGTCTGAGGGTGGTGATGATTGTGTAGCGAAAGATGTTGGTGGAGAGGCTGTTAATGGTGGAGAGGCTGAAGATGTTGTTGATGGCGGAGAAGCTGAAGATGTTGCTGACGATGACGATGATGCTGCAGTTGGGGGTACACACGTTCTTGCTATTGATATCGATGTTGATGAGGTGGAGGATTCATATGAAATTTTGGAGCCACATTATTGACAGTTTTTGTATCGTACATTTTATTTTCATTGTGTATAAAATTCAATTTTAATTGTATTAGTTGTTTTTTATTTGTGTGGAAATAAGATGCTACAATGGTTTTTGTAATTTGTATCCAGTGTAAGTGTATGGTGTATTTCTATACTATAGTTTTGTGAATGTCTCTAATATATTTTTCAGATTAAAGGAGAATATTCCTAATTCTAGACAAGGTTATAGGGGAATGCCACCATGGATTTATCTGTGGTTATAGGGTCCTACGTCCAATTATAAAATCATGGTGTTAGGGACCTATGACCATGGTTATACCATGGTAATATGCACATACGACCACAGTTAATACTGTGGAAATTGGCACCATCAGCCAATGTTAAAACTGTGGTAGTGGGAATCCCATAATGCCATGACGATTGCTGCCCTGGTTAATGAAAACCATGGAAATATGCAATTTTCAAAGTTATAGAGTCTAAGGCCACGGTTCCAAATTATCCATGTAGGTATAATTTCTAGTTGTGGAGTATATATATAAATAATAGCCTTTCTGGATTTATGATAATACTTTCTATGTATTTTGTTTGTAAATATGAATATTATTGAATCAAATAGGATGAATATAAATTTAAAATGGATGGATTCTAACCATATTAAAAAAGTGTATGAGAATGTGGTTTAATAGTTCACCATGTTTACAAAATATCATTCTTTTAAACCATTTCAAATCCTTTATCCATGTATACAATGTTATTGTGGATGAAATTTAGTCTAGATGAGTTGGGAGAATATATGATTTATAATTGAATTGGTCAATGTAATATGCATTGGAATAAACAGAAGGAATTTGTGAATGTATTTGGTGACCAGGATAATAATGAATTTTATAGATCTTCTAATATGATTACCTGTGTGAATGTTTATGACCATATTATAGATTATATAATTAATTTTTTTAATGAATAAAAAGATGATATTTAGATAGTCTTGGATGAAATTAATGATTGAAAAAAGTGGTTTCAGATGAAAAATAGTTTTACAATGACCAAATTGTACAAGGGTTGTAATAAATATACTATATTGTCAACCATACTAAATATCTATAATATAAATCATGGAAACATATGTAGTGGCACAAAATTTACTGAAGTACCATATCTATTTAAGGATATGGTACCATATGATAATTATCTTGATTTTTGAACATAAGATGCTAAAATAAGGGTACATTAAATGGGTATGATCATTGAAATAATATATACCAAACCATATGACTATATATTTATTTTTATGTACCACGAATCACATAAAAAATAAATATTGTGTGGTTTATTTTGATAAAAACATATGAATCAATTCCATGAAAATTAATTTAGAGAATTATAATAATTCTATGATTTTGGCCCCTAAATTATAATAAGGATACAATAAAGTAATTGATGTGCCATTAAGATACACGAAATTGAGATGATAAATTTTATCACTCATCAGACCATCTAAAAAAATTGATCCTTACTATCCTCAATTTTAAAATGAGATGATAAACCTTGATCATGTGAAGTCATTAGATGGATTAAATCATTATGGTGTGTAAAGTATAACTCACGTCACTTGTCCAGTTAGATTGGTAATTTATAACATTGTAACATGGTTATACATGATGAAATTGTTTTTCTTTCACTTCTTATATATGATCCTAAATAATAAGGTAATGATATTGATTTTTCTTTGGCTCCATTGATCGTATATTTAGAACTAATGTGGGATTCAGGTTTTAAATTATATGATGTTTATAGAAAAAATAATTTCACATTGATAGCCATGTTCTATGAGATGATAACTGAAAATAATTATCATGGCAATTTTTCTGGTTATCGAATTAAAGGAATGCTATGGTGTCTCATTGTAGAGACCCAAATCTTGACGTACATGGATAGTAAATTACTTTTGCAGAATACTTAATACATATAAAAAACAGACACCCAAGGAATGTAATATTTTAGAGTCTTTGGAAACATGTAATATAATAATCTTACCATCGTGAAAGATCTTCAACATCTCCCATAAGGATCTTCCCCTTTTTGTTTTCATAGATAAAAACATTCTTTAAATACTGTGGAAAAGAAAACAAATAAACGGTGAGCTAAAATTCTCAGTAAGGGTAAGCAGGGAGAAAATTAATCAAATCATATACATCTGAACTTAAAAAAATGAACATTATGTTTAAACATCAAAATCTTGATCAATGACATAAAATATGGTAGTATATAAGGCATAGATCATAAAGAAACATTAATCATGATAAAATTGAATGGGAATAAAACATGTAATTGTGGAAACCATTAATCACATGATATGATTTCCATAGTATCCATGGAATTGCTTCAAAGACCATCTTAGTGGACAAAGTCCCTTTCTGAATCGAGTTCACTCGTCGTTCTAGTCCTGTATCACTGAACCAAATTAACTTACCATTCAAGCCATGTCTATCCCATGATATAGAAATCATTACCCAATTCATTGGAGGGAGATATAGGTCCCAGCAATCTCATAATGAAATCATTATTACATTTGTGACAATATAAACATAAATCATTCATTATAACCTGAAGAATAAAATGGGATTCATAAACGTCATCCCATAATAAAATAATCCATAGAAAATAAATTGATATAATTTCATCATAAGAGAAGTGAAACCATGTAAATCATAGATACATTATACTTGAGACATACACATATGAAATAATGTCATCTTAGATGGAAAATGGTTTTGATAAAACACTTGAAATAAATTCTTGAGGAAAATATCATTTCTTATTCAAAATAATTTTCTTTTAAAAAAATCCCATGCAATTTTTAAAGAAGAGGTTTTTTTTTGAAAATAGTCATGAAATCTTGTAGAGTAAGCTTGATTAATATAAGGTGTTATGAAACCTTTAAAATCTGTTCATGCTGTATAAGTTAAAAAAACATTCTCCTCGTACTTTTTTCGGAAAAGTCAAAATGTTCCTCATATGGTTAAAAAAGAAATATTCCTTTCATAACATGTGGTAAAAGTAAAAAATGGGTAAATAGGACTTTAAAAATATATAAAAACACTTTTAGAAAACATGGAAATGGATAATTACAATAATCCCTGTAAATACTTACGAATAAACAATCTCGAATAAGGAGGAGATTGGAAAGGATATCCCTTACCTTTTGTCTGATATGCTTCATAATTGTCCGAACCTCCTGTATGATGATTTAAATAATGTCATTGACTTATTAAAAGAATCATATTCATTGTTATGATAACTTATATGGTTCACTTATGACTCTATATTACCCGTTCTTTTGTAAATTTAATGTTAAAGCTGTATTTTTGGTAAAATCGTTTCATTTATCGTACGTGTTTCGATATGTTGTTCTTGATATTATTGATTATATCCTGATTTACATAATTCCATAATGTAAAAAATGATTTATATATAATATATATTCAGAATATAAATATATATGATAGATCGATAAATGGAATTAAATACATTGTTCATGGAGACGGTAGGCCGTACGTATACATGAACACTATTTTCATTTACTTATTGAATTAAATGGAATTATGTAAATGAAACATATATTTACATATATCTAGTATCATTATTATGTAATATATTTCATGATTATTTATTATATATACTATATAATCATTCTTGAATTGTTAATCATGGAAAATGAATCTAATCGCATTTGTGGAGACAGTAGTTTGTACGTACGCACGAGCGATGATATCATTCCCATGATCATGGAATTTTATTGAAGTGTATGTAAAATATTTTCAGAATCAATATCAATTTACAATAATAATATTTAGTTATTTATTTACAACATTATACACATCCAAGTAAGGTGGTGGTGGAAAGCAAATTACACCACGGTGTGAAGACGGTATTCCGTACACACGCACGCACGGTGATTTCATTTTTCGTAGGATGGATAGAAGATGAAATAGGGTTGTTAAATATTTATAATAAAATATCAGTATATTAGTGATTCTGATATTATTAATTTATTATGAAACAAATAAAGAAGAATAAATAGAAGAAGAAATAAATTGAAAGAATCGGAAAAGGATATTACCTCTTCTTTTACACGCCTCTTCTTATCCTCCTCTTAAGGAACTAGAGTTTGTCTTTTGAGGAGAACAAACCTATATATTGTTTCTAGGTAATTTTATATAGGAAATGGGTAGTTTTTGGAAAAGATTTAAGGCTCTAAATTGTGTAAAGAGAAGAGATAGGAGGTTCCATTTTATAAGGGAGGAGAGGGGCACCTTTGGAAACCTCAAAAATATTATTTTATAATAAATTAAAACCCCACATAATACTTCAAAAATGACTCAAATACAAAAATAAGTGAGATAGCATTGTAATAACATCAATCCAATAAAATGTAGACAAGTTGGTAATTTATTTTAAACATTATCAACTTGATTTATCCTTATTTAATCAATTTTATTTTATTTTTGGTTATAAGATTCTAAATTTTAAATTGTAATAAATAATTACTTATGTGTTGTGAATTTCACTTATTTGGATTATTTATAAAAATTTTTACCTTATAAATTTTAATTTTGAATATTTAATTTTTTTTGTAATTTTTAAACAAATTTTTATTATGTTATTTTTATAAAATAACAATAGTGTCAATTTTGAAACTATTCATTTATTTGAAGTTAAATAAAATTATCACAGAAGATATGTTAGAAAAAAAATCATTCATTCATTAATAACATGTCATATTTATCTAGAAAATTAGTAGAGAAGATTAAATAGTTCATATAACATTTATTTTAATATTTTTAAAACCATTTATTTAATATTTCAATAAATAAAATAATTTCAACATCACTATTGTGTCACCTTTAATGATAATTATATAATTTATAAAAATTCTAAATAAATATAAATGTTGTAGATAAATTATTAGATTTCTGTAGACTATTCATGTCTGAAGTTTCATGATGTTAAACACTAAATTAATATTATTATACTTATAAGATTTAAGAGAGTCACATGTTGTCACTTTCTTTGGTTTTAATAATAATTGAATTATTTTCATGGTCAAAATTTCATAAAATTAATCTATTACGGCCCATAGATGATAAGGGTCGACTTTTTGTCATCCAAAAAGATTTTGGAAGGTGTTAGGGTAATTTTATAATCTTCTATTTACCCTTAATTACCTGATTTACCTTTAACTACAGTAAATAAAAATTATTGTAGTTACTACTCATAATATATATAAAAATTATCCATTTAAAATAATTTGGACCCACTGAATTAAAATATGGAATCCATTTTTCAAAATTCAAAACATAGAAGTTGCAGTAATTAATTTAAAATTAATCCCATTGTCAAGAAAACGAGTTTTAAAAGATAAAATATTACCAAAGATTGAAATGGTTTTACCTATGAATTCAATGTAAATTAATGGTAATGAAATAAATTATATTAAATGGTAAAAATTTATTCTATTTATACCTATAAACCATTAAATATTATAATGTATCCATATAAATTATTGCGGTGGAAAAAATTGTTTTTAATTAAAATGTAGCGTGTTTTTACTATTTATTAAAATATAAAATTTATCAGAATAATATGAAAAATTTATCAAAATTAAATTTTTATATCCTGATTCCATAGAAAGATTTTATTTTGTCAAATTGAACTTATAAACATTTCAGATACTTGATTTAATGTGGGTGCGCCATCAAACGGCGGCATAACTGCATTTTTTAAAAATACTTATTTTACTTGAATTTTTTTTTCACACACGATGTTCTAGAAAATGTGTAAGATGAATAATAATGTTATAAAATTAAAAATTTAGTCAATATTATTCATAACGACTAGTTCGTAATAATATTATAGCAGTACATCATTGTTTAGTGAAACCCGGAATTATATACTACACACGCTATCGAAGAAGGTCGCGATTGCGTGTAATGCAAGCCAAGTCAGGGTTGCGTGTAGTGCAAGATTCCTTTGTTGTCGTGTATAAAATAATAAAAACTTATTTCATTTATAAATTAAACAAAATCTATAATTAATGTTGCGTAGAAAAATTTCTACAAAACGAACTTGAAATTTTGTGTAACACGAACCAAGAATAGTGTTTCATATATTGCAAGCTAATACGGTGTTGTGTATAGCACAAGCTAATTTTTGTGTAGCATACAACACAAGACTTTAATGAAATTAAAAACAATAATTCTCATAAAATCCCATGTTGTTACACTCATTTTTTAAAAAGGTACACAATTATTTAGGAAATAACATTTCTTGATGTTTTTATTTCTATGACATCACATATTTTTGATTCAATTCCCTAAATACTAGTCACAGATGACACCATTCAATGGGAATTAAAAATACATTACATCATCTTTTTCACTAAAAAGTTATCAAATATTGATGAATGTAAATAAAATAGTCATCTCTTTTGTAAAAAATAGATTTAAAAACCTTATGAAAACCACATGGAAATAAGGAATCGCGTATTTAAATTATAATTTTGAAACTATTTGTATGTTCGATGTAGAGGCCCAAATCCTAACGTACAAGGAAATTACATTAATTTTGAGAAATACTTAATACATAACAAAAAAAAAACACCCAAGGAACATAATAGTTTAGTGTCTTTGGATACTTAGAATATAATATTCTAATCATGGTGAAAGATATCCAATATCTCCCATAAAGATCTTACCCTTTTGTTTCCTTACCTAAAACCTTGCTTTATATCCTGGGGAAAAGGAAATATATAATGGTTGAGATCAAATTCTTAGTAAAGGTAATCATGGAGAAAATAAAAAACACTATATATTTGAACTTAAAAATAAGAACATAATGTTTAAACATCAAGATCATGAGAAATGACATAAAAAATGGAAGTATGTAAGGCCTAGATCATAATGGAACATAAATCATGATAAAATAGAATGGAAATAAAACTTTTAATTGTGGAAAAACATTAATCACATGATTTTATGTTCATAGTATCCAATACATTGCTGCCAAGACCATCTTAGTGGACAAAGTCCCTTTCTGAATCGAGTTCACTCCTCGTTTCAGTTCTGTAACACTGAACCAGATTAACTTACCATTCCATCCATCCCTATATAATGAGATATAAATCTTTACCCAATGCATTGTAGGGAGATATAGGTCCCACCCAACTCATAATGAAATCATTCTTTCATATGCCACAAAATAAACATACATCATTCATAATAACCCAATGTATAAAATGGGTTTCATAAACATCATTTCATCATAACATAATCCATATAAAACAAATGGATATCATTTCATCATAAGAGAAGTTAAATAATGTATATCATAGAGGCATTATACTTGAAACATACAAATATGAAATAATGTCATCTTTGATGGAAAATGGTTTTGATAAAGCACTAGAAATGAATTCTTGAGGAAAATATCCTTTCTTCTTGAAAATCATTTTCTTTTCACAAAATGCCATTACATTTTAAAAGAAAAGGATTATGTTGAAAATAGTCATGAAATATTTTAGAGTAAGCTTCATTAAATTAAGGCGTTATGAAACCGTTAAAATCCATTCATGCCATATAAGTTTTAAAAAAACATTCTCCTCGTACATTTTCCAGAAATGTCACAAAGTACCTCGTATGGTAAAAAAAGAAATATTCCTTCCCAACCTTGTGGAAAAAAGTCATAAAAGGGTAAAAATGACTTTAAACATACATGGAAGAATACTAAACATTTTATGAAAAAAATTTAGAAAACATGGATGTGGATGATGAACATAACCCCCGTAAATACTTACGAATAATCAATCTCAGATAAGAATGAGATTGGAATAATTGTCCCTTACCTTAGGTCCGATATGATTCGTACGTTTCCAAACATCCTGTATATTGATTTAAATAATTTCATTGAATTATTACAGAATCATATTCATTGTTATGATATCATATATGGGTCACTTATAACTTTATATTACCCGTTCTTTTGTAAATCCATGTTAAAGCAGCGTTTTGGGTAAAATCGTTTCATTTATCATTCGTGTTTTGACTTGTAATTATTCATATGATTACTTAGATAATGATTACTTAAGTCCACAATATAAAACATTATTTATATATAATATATATTCAGAATATACAAATATATAATAGATCGATAAATGGAAAGAAATACACCGTTCATGTAGTGGGTAGGCCTTACGTACGCATGAATGCTGTTTTCGTTTCCTTATAGAGTTGAATGGAATTAAGTAGATGACATACATATATATATACATAAATCCAGTAGCATTTTTATGTATTATATTTCATTATTACTTATTATACATACTTTATAATCATTCGTGAATTGTTAACATGGAAAATTAATCTCATTGCGTCGTGGAGACGGTAATCCATACGTACGCACACCCGATGATATCGTTCCCATATTTATTGAATGAAATTGGAGTGGATTATATAATATCATAGAATCAGTATGATGTTATAATAATAATATATAGTTATTCTTTACACCATTATACCCATCCAGGTAAGGTGGTGGTGGAAAACAGATTACACCACGGTGTGGAGACGGTGTTCCGTACATACGCACGTGCAGTGATTTCATTTTTCGTAGGATGGATAGAAGGTGGAATAGGGTTGTTTCATAATTATAATAACATATCAGTATATGAGTGATACTGATTTTATTACTTCATAATGAAACAACTAAATAAGAGGATGTATAAGAAGAAGTAAATTTGAATGAATCGGTAACATATATTACCTCTTCTTCGACATGCCTCTTTGAAACCTCTTATTAGGGCATTAAAACTGGTCTTTGAAGAAGACAAGGACCTCTATAATATTTATATGGAAGTTTAAAAGGTAAATCGGCAGGGTTTGGCCATTCTTTAAGGATCTAAATTTTGTAATGTGGAGAGGGTGGATGTGTCATTTTATATGGGAGGAGAGGGGCACCTTTGGAATCCTCAAAAATATTAGTTTAATATAAATTCAACCCCCGCATATATACCTACATAAATGACTCAATTCGAAGATTATATTATATATGGTCGTTATATAATCAACCAATCAAATTTAGACATGTTTTGATCTTATTTTAAACATTATCATTTTGATTTATCCTTATTTAATCAATTTAATTTCATTTGTGGTAATAAAATTATAAATTTTAAATGGTTACAGATAATCACTTATCTGTTGTTAATTTTCCATAATATGATATTTTATGACATTGTCGACTATATAAATTTGAATTTATAATTTTTAAACATTTTTGTGGTTTTTAAACAATTTAATAATATGTTATTTTTATAAAATAACAATAGTGTCAATTTTGACACTATTCATTTATTTGAATTTAAATAATTTCCAAACATAGGATATATTCAAACTAAAATATTTAATAGGTTCCTAACATGTAATATTCATCTATAAAATTTGTGGAGCGCATTAAATAGTTCATATAATATTTATTTTACTATTGGTAATATCATTCATTTGATACTTCTCTTAATAAAATAATTTCTACAACATTTTTTTATAAATATTAAATATACTTATTTGTAGCGTAAAAATTAAAAATAAAATAATATAATAAAGATATATCTTTTATATTTCATAATAATACTTTTAGTCAGATTTATTTTCTAAAACACTTAACTTTTTAAAAATTTAAATTTTTTAAATTAAGAAGGTGACAACTTTGACATCATTTAAAATAAAATAATATAAGTGTCATAATCACTTTTATAAGACTCCAAACAGTCATTCATTAGGTAATTGGATGATTATGGTGTATATATACACTACCATTATGTTTTTTTCATGTTTTTGATACTTTTAATGTATATTATTATTTCATTCAAAACATTATTACTAATTTTTCACTAAATAAATAATTCCTGCATCATTAATGTATAAGCTTTTAAGGTAACTAAATATAACTTAAAAATTATAATTAAATTACCATGATAAAGAAAGACAATTTATCTTTCAAATGAGTATTTATAACCGAATTTATATTCTATATAAACATATATTAATAATAATTTATTTATTAAAGTTGAGTGAGACATATTTTACTTTCCATTAAATAAAATAAACTAAAGGCCTTAATAACCTTCCGGTGGGTTCCAATGGATTCCATTTCGACCCAAATATTCCTTAAGTCACAATATAGGCATCCAATTATATTACAATAAGTGTTAGGGTGGTTTTATAATATTTTATTTACCATTAATTACTTGATTTACCTTTTACTATGGTACATAAAATTTATAGTAGTTATTGTTCATAATGCCCAAAAATAAAAAGTAGCCAATTAACAAAATTTAAATCCACTGATTCCAAATATGGAATCCTTTATCTAAATTCAATAAAGAAAATTTTCAGAAATTAATTTAAAATTAATCATGTTTTCAAGAAAACGATTTTTAAAAGTTAAAACATTACAAAAGATTGAAATAATTTTTCCTATGAATTCAATGTGAAATCAATGCTAATGACATAAATTATAATAAATGGTAAAAATATATTCATTTTATACTTTAAAACCATTAAATATTATAATTTAACCACAAATATTATTATGTTGAAAAAAGATGTTTTTAATTAAAATATATAGTGTTTTTACAATTCATTAAAATAGGAATGTTATCAGAATAATATGAAAAAATTATCCAAAGTAAATTTTAATATCCTAATTCCATAGAAGAAATTTATTTTATCAAATTTAATGTATAAAAATGTCAAAAACTAGATTTAAAGTTGGTGCGCCATTAAAAGGGGGAAAACTGCATTTTTTTAAAAAAAAATAGTCATATTACCCGAAAAATTTATTCTGTTCACATACCATGTTCTATAAAATGTGTAAGATGAAATAATAATGTTATAACATTAAAAATTTAGTTAATACTATTCATAATGGCTAGTTAATAATAATATTATAACCATATATCGTTGTTTAGTAAAACCCGGTATTGCGTATAACACACACTATCGAGGAAGGTTGTGATTGCGTGTAATGCAAGACACGTCAGGGTTGCATGTAGTGAAAGACTCCTTTGTTGTTGCATATAACAAAATCCAACCATATTTCATTAATAAATTTAATATATATATACACACACTCAATGTTGCGTAGAATAACTACTATCAAACAAATATGAAATTGTGTGTAACATAATCCAATATTAGTGTTGCGTATACTGCAAGGTAATACGGTGTTGCATATAGCCCATGATATTCTTGGTGTAGCATTTAACAGAAGAAATGAAATAAATTAAAAGGAATATATCTCATAAAATCTTGGGGTGTTACATTCTACCCCCCTTAAAATGAATTTTTCCCTCGAAATTCGGCGGGGTTATAAATCGTTTCTATTCATATAAACCCCCATCGTAAAAAGGTATACTAAAACATAATTTTAAGAAACTAAAGTATGAAATGTAATGATTACCCAAAGTAACTCATCACTGGATTTCCATATAGGAGATCATAGTTGAAAATATGGATATGGAAGAATAATCTAACAATCAAGTTCTGATGGAGAGTGGTAGAGAACATGTCTATGAAAAATCCAACAATCACAAAGCCATATATTTGTGATGATTTAAGGTAACATCTGATTCATCGGATATAAGGACACTAGGACAACATTTTTTTTCAAGATCATTTCTATAAAGTTTAAGAATTGTTTAATTAGAAGAAATACTTACTTGATTTTGGTACAATCTTACTGTTTTTTGTGCCATGAACAATTTCCACTTAATATCATAAAGTAATGAAGTTGAATTTGTCAGCCGTGAAGTGCTAGCAGATCATGTGACAGAATGATAGGTCCTTCCATCTGTCTTAAACAAAAGGATAACAAAAGTTATTAAATATACATAAGTCTATATATTGTGTGGTTAATTGTATATGATACCAAAAATGGACTTATACTTCTTCTATCATACTGCTTAATAAAATAAATCTCGTTTCTACTAACCAGGGACTTCCTGTAGGCCAGTGGTAGGTGATAAAGGTATGTCGCACTTCGGTGGAGGGTTCAATTCCCACAACCATTTCCAACGTGATGGGTTTTCTCCCATCCTACGGGTTTCTCTTTTTCTAAACCTATTCTATTATAACATAACAAAATGTTCTAGCCTTAAACAATACTATCTGATGTCAAACCTAATCGATTCTATTCATTAGGATTATCCAAAATACTTCTATCCAATCTCATAGTATAAATATAATGATTACTAGAATGGTCATATAACAAGTACGTGAATACCATCAATTATCCCTTATATATCATAATATATATCTTGTTGGTTACATTCCCAACTTGTGATTACCTTAATAATTTATTCTCTTGAAAAATTAATACACATTGAACCTTAGTGAAAAGTTGAATTCTATCAAAAGATAACTCTTTGCACATAGCAAAAATCCCAAAAATTCTATATACTCAAACCATGATATCACTTTGTACATAGATAAATCATGATCTCATTAATACTACCAAACATATTATTTTCTCCTTAACCCATCATTATGCACATATCATCTTCTTTCCAAAAAAAATTTCAAACACTTTTCATGGTTACATGTACCATATAATTATTGAAAACCAAAATTAACCAAAACATAGATATTCTATTATTTCATGAAAGTACCTCAACAACATTATTCATGAATACCAATACATAAACACTTCAATCCATCATCATCAATGATTATCATGGAATACATCCTTCCTTGACTTAGAAGTAACCACATAGGTACGGGCATTGAGTTGGGTAATGATTGTGTTCTCCACAAATAAGACATTGAACTACTTGATAGTCTGTCACTCTGAGAACTTTTTCCCCACACAGATAAAATCTTCCCCTCCAATTGAGGTATTCCTCAAGGTTCTTCTTCCCTTTTTTAGAAATCTCAATATTCCTTTCTCTATGTTCCTCACCATGCGAACATGCATAAAATTACATCTTCTGCTTATTTGATGACTTAGAAATACAAATAAAGTTCACCTTGTTAATCATATACCGAGATGACTGATTCGACATAATCACAATATCTTTCTCTCTAGAGATCACTCAATTTCATTGCTCATGGTCACCAATTTGTCCATCAGATTCAATGTTAACAGAATTCATTCTGGGTCCCTCCATTGACTAAAACCAAAAACCAATGTGTAAGAAACAGTTAAAATAATGAGGAACCACATAATCATAAAAAGACACTAATGGGATGTTTACCTTATCACACATTCTTTAATGCATGACACCTTAGGTTTACCCAAGTTTTTTTATAATCGTCAACATAATTATATTAATATAACCTATAGTTATACTAAACCTTAGGGACATCCCTAGACATATAATAGAAATATCTCTAGGAATATCACTAAATTTTTTGCATCCTAGTTTCCAAAGGTTAACTAAACCTTTTCTCTAATACCAACTGTTGAGGCCCAAATCTTGACGTATATTGACATTAAATTACTTTTTCCGAATACTTAATACATAACAAAAACAGACATCAAAGGACCGTAATGGTTTAGTGTCTTTCGAAACTTGGAATATAATCTTCTAATCGTGGTGAAAGATCTTCAAAATCTCCCATAACGATCTTCCCCTTTTGTTTCCTTACCTAAAACCTTTTTGTATATCCTTGGGTAAAGAAAACATATAAAGGGTGAGCTCAAATTCTCACTAAGGGTAAGCATGGAGAAAATAAATCAAACCATATATATTTGAAATTAAAAACATTGACATAATGTTTAAATAACAAGATCTTGAAAAATGACATAAAACATGGCAGTACGTAAGGAATAGATCATAATGGAATATCAATCATGATAAAATATCATGGTAATAAAACATGTAATTGTGGAAAAACATTAAGAACATTATATGATTTCCATAGTATCCAAGGCATTGCTGCCAAGACCATCTTAGTGGACAAAGTCCCTTTCTGAATCGAGTTCACACCTCGTTTCAGTCCTGTAACACTGATCCAGATTAACTTACCATTTCAGCCATGTCTATCTCATGAGATATAAATATTTACCCAATAAATTAGAATGAGATATAGGTCCCACCCTTCTCATAATGAAATCAATCTTTTAAGTGCCACAAAATAAACATACATCATTCATAATAACTCAACGAATAAAATAGGTTTCATAAACATCATTCCATCATAACATAATCTATATAAAACAAATGGACATCATTTCATCATAAGAGAAGTGAAATATTGTAAATAATATAGATATTATACTTAAAACATAAACATATGAAATAATTCCATCTTAGATGGAAAATGTTTTTGATAAAGCACTTGAAATGAATTCTTGAGGAAATTATCCTTTCTTCTTGAAAATAAATTTTTTTCACAAAATGCCGTTAAATTTTAAAAGAAAATTATTTTGTTGAAAAATTCATGAAATCTTGTATATTAATATTCATGAATGTAAGGAGTTATGAAACCGTAAAAATATGTTCATGCCGTATAAGTTAAAAAAAACATTATCCTCGTACTTTTTCTGGAAAAGTCAAAAAGTGCCTCGTATGGTAAACAAAAGAAAGATTCCTTCCAAACCTTGTGGAAAAAGTCATAAAAGGGTAAAAATTACTTTAAACATATATGGAAGAATACTAAAAATTTTATGATTTTTTTTAGAAAACATGGACTTGGATGACAAACATAACCCCAGTAAATACTTACGAATAAACAATCTCGGATAAGAATGAGATTGGAGTAATTATCCCTTACCTTATGTCAGATATGATTCATACGTATCTGAACCTCCTGTATAATGATTTATATAATTTAATTGAATTATTATAGAATCGTATTCATTGTTATGATATCATATATGGTTAACTTATGACTTTATATTAACTGTTCTTTTGTAAATCAATGTTAAAGTAATGTATTGGGTAAAATCTTTTCATTTATCATTCGTGTTTTGACTGGTAATTATTCATATGATTACATAGATCATGATTAATTAATTCCATAATATAAATCATGATTTATATATAATATATATTCATAATATACATATATATAATAGATCGATAAATGGAATGAAATACATCGTTCATGGAGAGGGTAGGTCGTACGTACGCATGAATACTGTTTTCATTTCCTTATTGAGTTGAATGGAATTAAGTAGATGACATAAATATATATATAAATAAATCCAATATAATTATTATTTAATATATTTTATTATTAGTTACTATACATACTTTATAATCATTCTTGAATTGTTATCAAGGAAAATGAATCTCATCCAGTCGTGGAGACGGTAATCCGTACGTATGCACGCATGATGATATCGTTCCCATATTTATTGAATGTAACTGGATTGGATGATATAATATCATAGAATCCGTATGAGGTTATAATAATCATATATACTTATTATTTACACCATTATACCCATTCATGTAAGTTGGTGGTGGAAAAACAGATTACACCATGGCGTGGAGACGGTATTCTGTACCTACGCACGCGTGGTGATTTCATTTTTTGTGGGATGGATAGATGGTGGAATAGGGATGTTTCATATTAATAATAAAATATAAGTATATTAGTGATACTGAGGTTATTACTTCATAATGAAACAACTAAATAAGAGGAAGTAGAAGAAGAAATAAATTCGAATGAATCGGTAACGGATATTACCTCTTCTTCGACACGCCTCTTTAAAACCTCCTCTTAGGGCACTAAACATGGTTTTTTAAGAAGACTAGAACATATATAATATTTCTAGGGATGTTGATAAGGGAAATTTTCAGGGTTTGGTAGAGCATTAAGGCTCTAAATTGTGTAATGAGGAAATGGAGGAGGTGTACTTTTATAAGGGAGGAGAGGGGTACCATTGGAATCCTAAAAAATATTAGTTTAATATAAATTAAAACCCCAAATAAAAACATCCAAAACTGACTCAATTCGAATATTAGATTAGATAGGGTTGTAATATAATCAACCAATAAAATTTATGCATGTTTTGATCTTATTTTAAAACTTATCATTTTGATTTATCCATATTTAATCTATTTAATTTTAGTTGTGGTAATAAAATTATAAATTATAAATGGTTATAAATAATCACTTATGTGTTTTTAATTTGACATTATTGGATAGATTATGACATTTTCGACAATATAAATTTCAATTTATAATTTTTAAATATTTTTTTGATTTGTAAACAATTTCATAATATGTTATTTTTATAAAATAATAATAGTGTAAATTTTGACATTATTCATTTATTTGAATTTAAATAAAATACACATAGAGGATATATTAGAACTAAAATATTTAATAGGTTCATAACATGTCATAGTCATCTAGAATATTAGTGGATCACATTAAATAGTCTATATAATATTTATTTTACTTTTTGGAAAACCATTTATATGATACTTCTCTTAATAAAATAATTTCTACATCATTTTTGTATAATTATTAAATATAATTATTTTTTGCATAAAAAAAATAAAATACTAAGATGAAGATAAATATTATATATTTCATAATAATATTTTTATTCAGGTTTATTTTCTAAAACATCTAACTTTTTAATATTTTTCATTTATTAAATTAGGAAGGGGGTAACTTTGCCATCATTTAAAATAAAATAATTTAAATATCATTATCACTTTTATAAGATGCCAAATGGTCATATATTCGGTAATAGGATTCTTATGGTGTATATACACACTACCAATAAGTTTTTGTCAGGTTTGTGACCCTTTGAATGGTTATTATTATTTCAATAAAAACTATATTACTTATTTTTCACTAAATAAATAATTTATGTATCATTAATGTATAAGATATTCATGTAATTAAATATCTCTTAAAAACTATAAATAAATTACCATGATAAAAAAAGACATTTTATCTTTAAAATGAGTATTTATACATGAATTTATATTATTTATGAACTTATATTAAAAATACTTTAATTATTAAAGTTGAGTGAGACATATTTTACTTTCCTTTAAATAAAATAAACTAAAAGTCTTAATCACCATCAAGTGGGTTCCAATGGATTCCATTTCCACCCAAATATTCCTTAGGACAAAATATAAGCATCCAATTATATTAAGACAAGTGTTTGGGAAATTTTATAATATTATATTTACCCTTAATTAACCAATTTGTCTTTTACTATGGTAAATAAAATTTACTGTAGTTACTATTCATATGGCCCAAAAATATAAAGTATCCCATTAACATAATTTGAACCTACTGATTCCAAATATGGAATCAATTTTTATAAATTCAATACAAAAAAATTGAAGAATTTAATTTAAAATTAATCCCATTGTTAAGAAAAAAAAGTGTTAAAAATTAAAACATTGCAAAAGATTGAAATGATTTTTCCTATGAATTCAATGTGAAATAAATGATAATGAAATAAATTTTATTAAATTGTAAAAATATATTCTATTTATACTTTAAAACCATTCACTATTATAATATAACCATAAAAACTGTTACAATGAATAAAGATGTTTTTAATTAAAATATTCCGTGTTTTTAATATTCGTTATAATATGAATGTTATCAGAATAATATGAAAAAATTATACTAAGTAAATTTCAATATCCTGATTTCAAATAAGAATTTTATTTTGTCAAATTGAACTTATAAACATGTCAAAAAAAATTGATTTCAAGTGGGTGCGCCATCAAAAGGCGGCAAAACTGCATTTTTTTGAAATATAATCATTTTACCCGAAAAATTTATTCTGTTCACATACCATGTTCTAGAAAATTTGTAAGATGAAATAATAATGTTATAACATTCAAAATTTAGTTATTAATAATCATAATGGCTAGTTAATAATAATATTATAACCATATATCGTTGTTTAGTGAAACCTGGTATTGCGTACAACACATGCTATCGAGAAAGGTTGTGATTGCGTGTAATGAAAGCCAAGTCAGGGTTGCGTGTAGTGAATGAAACCTTTGTTGTTTCTTATAATAAAATAAAACCATATTTAATTTATACATTGAATATATATATATATATATAGACACACTCTATGTTTCATAGAATTACTACAATCAAACAAACTTGAAATTGTGTGTAACATGATCCAATATTATTGTTGCGTATACTACAAGATAATACAGTGTTGTGTATAATACAAGATAATCTTGGTGTAGTGTACAATAGAAGATATGACAGAAATTAAAAATAATATATCTCATAAATTCTTGGTGTGTTACATTTGAAACATTCTTGAAGTCATGAATGTAGAAAAAAATATATTTGATAGTGTCATTGTAATGTTACTAAATACACTAAGTAAAACAATTGATGACAATATGTATTGATTAGATATGATTGATGTGGAGATATTGAAGGATTTGGATCTAGTGAAGACTTAAAGGAATAATTTTCTTCCGCCAACTACATAAACTATTTCCAAACCTGAGATATATCTATATTTAATCTAATTGTATTATGTAAGGTCCTATTGGAGAACTCATAAAATATAAACAATATCACGTCCATGGCATATATGAAGTTAGAATTTATTAAATAACATAACTACCTAGGTTTTCGGTAATATTTAATTCCTATACAATAATGTGTCATTTTAAAAAAAAATCATTATTCATTAAACATTCATTGTTTATTTTGTAAAGATATATGTAGTAAATTTATTGACCCTATGAAATTACCCACCATGGGAAAGGAATTTATTATCATATTATGTGAATTATATATTTTCACTTTACCATTAATAGTTGATATGACTGTTCACATAGTTAATGATACCTGACTATTTTGTCTTATACATTATAGATTAAAGTATCCTATTGAATTATATATGAATATATTGAAAGTTTACAACCAAACAAATTTTCAGAAATGCAGTTTTATTTTAGAGGAAGATGTTTTTATTAAGAAATTGAATTTTTTAGCAAATACCTATCTGATGTGGAGAGAATTTTTCTACAAAAAACATGTCACGGTGAGAGACCATGGGTATGGAAATTTATAAAATGGATGTTTTCACAATTACTATTACAGATAAAATGAATGACTAACTATACCAATTATATAACAGTTTATTGCTTGTTCAATATGTTTTAAGAAACAATGTAACTAAATGTTCTTTGAATACATCATTGTAATATATGGATATCAAATAAAAATAATAAAATATTTATTTGATAGTTTTCAGAGTGTATTTTTAAATAGTAACATACAAAAATGAAGTCAATTCCAAAACGACTTAAATGGGTTTCAAGTGGACTAGGTGTGCATGTAATATTTTATAATGGTTATATAAATAAAGGTTATTTCACTGATAAAAATGAACCAGATTAAAATTATATAATGAAAAACTTTGGTTTTAATCTTCTGATGAAAGAGATGCATTTATCTAGTTTTATGAAAATAAATCATGTTTACCAAAATATATCATACTTTTGTGTAACTAATTAAATATGGGGTTTATATTATCTGATAAATGTTTTTTTGGATAAAATGGGTTTGTAATAAGAGTATAGTGAATATAAAAAAAATAATGGATTCATGAATGTGGATTTTAGTAACGGAATAATGTTGAACGATTTGTAATGGATCCATAGATCATTAAAAAATTTATTCCTTAAATCCTATAAATATATAGTGGTCAATTATTCTATTATTGACATAAATAATTTTATATTAAGATATCAATAAAACTGAAAATGACCCATTTATTGGGGAATCACAATCAATTTATGTTATTCCTAATATAAACATGGCCTGGTATGTTATAGGAGACCAGAATGATGGTATTTTGATACTCGATAAAGGGGTCAAATCCTTTAAACCAATAAAGGAAGATGAATTTCAATAATTAGTTTAATTTTTTAATATATATTGTGTTACATCAAAATGTAATGTGTTAAATACAGGATTTACATAATACAAATTAATTTTTCTCTACATCTAGAAAAAATGGATTTTCTATATATACTGATGCTCCCACTGATAATGAACAATAAGTTTCCCTACAATCTGATTATCATAATCCCATGAAACATTATATTTCATCATAATTTAATACTACCTATCCTGAGGAAGAAAATATTTATAGTATGAATATTGAGTAAATTGAAGAAAGTAAAAAAAAATTATGAATGAAACTATTACTATCATAGAATGATAGTATAAAAAAATTATTCAGTAGAGAAGAAAAGACATATAATTTTAGGATGAATAGAATATATAAAACAAACATATTATTCCAAAAAGTCATTTCATTAGTTTGTTAGGGTCACCCCAGTAATGCATGCTGTGATTGAATTCAATATGTTGAATTTCATTTATCTCAATATAAATGAATTACTATTGCAAGTGATATTGTTAATATTTTGATATAATTTATTTATTTTACAAAAATTAAATAAAAAACAATGAAACAAATTTTTACTCATTATTAACCTTATAAGAGGGATTCTATACTAGATGAATATCGAACAATGTTTATATAGATTGTTACTAGAATGGTTCATAGTGGATTCTAGATATTAATTATAAAGTTTAATCATAGTGGTTCATAAGGAAATGTCACCTTTCTCCCTCCATAAATGTATGAAAATATGAAACAGTAAGAATCATGGAATATGATTATTAGATACAATAAAGAGGCATCATTTTTTGTACATTTTGATTTGTAATACTTATCTTGGAAATAATTTCATTAATCACATTGACTAATAATTGTTATTTTAAGAAACAACGACTATGTTATAAAAATAATCAGCATGTGTCAAACCAATGAACCTCTATATTAACATAAGGCTGTGGTTATATTCACATGAGAAAAAAACACGTTAACTTTCATTATATATTAATAATTTAATAATGGATGAAACAAAAATGTAATTATGTTTCTTTTTTTATATTAATATTAATGAATCAATTTGAAAAACCACTTCCATGAAATTTTTTATAGAATGAAGCTCTTGAAAATGATGATAGAATACTAGTACATGAAAAAATATTATAACAATCATTTGTATGTATGAAGTAAAAATATTGGTTATTATTTTAATTAGTATTAAGTAATAATTAATACATATTTTCTAATATTTCATTCAATATTAGACATAAGAATCATCATTTATTGTAACAAATGACCAACTAATATTATTTTCAATGAAGAAACCAATATGATATGGACACATATTAGTGGTTGGAGTTTTTGAGATTCACCTCAAAAATATCTATGAGAAGGAATGTACAGAGGGATTAAGTTAAAAAATGGATGAGATGTAGGAATGAATATGTTTTATAAGATTAAAAATTATTTGGAGGTTTTTGTTTTTAGAAAGTTTTATAGGAGGTAATAAAATAGAGGAAAAAAATAATAACAACAGAAAAATGATGAATATCTATCCAACTATTTTTGATGCTAGAAATTTATCTCAATGACCATCTTTAATAAACGTAGTTTATTTTCTCAAAACTATTACTATGAAATGAGAGTCACGATATTACTAATAGCCCTTGTAATCTAATATTATTTAGGATTAAATTTATTGTTATTTTTATCTATATTAACCCTCCAATAACATTATTATGAGGGTTATATTTTAAAATATCAAATAATAAATTCTAAAAAAAGAAACATAAAAAATATCATGTGAGAGTCGTGAATCTTATTGGAGAACAGATGACCACTGAGATACCTGCTCCCTTTTATTATATGTATGTTCAAATGGTGAAAATTGTATTTCTATCATTCATATCATATACAGTTTGTCTTGTAGAAAACACATGTCGATAATGTGGTATGTTATTTAAAATTTCTTTTTATGTAAAAATAATAGTAAATAATGGGAAAAGGCTTGAACCAACGAATGATATCAAAAATGATGTAAAATAATAGGAAATAATAAATTTAATCAAAACAATCTAAAGGATCGACTAATAAATGAACAAAACATCAAGAGGGCAGCTTTATCGCACTAGTTAAATATTCAAATTTTCTAAAACTATAAGTCCATAAATGTAATATGTTCATATACAATAATATTTTAATCATTTTTAAGAACAAATGTGTTTAAATACACTATAGACGATCTTAGTATTGAGATTGTATTTGAATTCATTAGGAATGGATGACTGGGAGTCTAAATTTTAAATATACACATGAAGGGTGTTTTCATAATCCTTTTGTCCAATACATATAATTTTATGTTAATTATAGTTTTTTACTATTCATATATTTTTTAGTAATATAAACCATCACTATTTAAAAGGAACTCATTCTGAACAAATAATTAGACTCATTTGTTCTCACATTATAGATTAAAAAACATCTTCAAAAAAAGATGAATATTTAGAATTAGTGAACCAATTGAAATAAGAGTTTTAAAATAATATTATTGATGAAAAAATATTATTAATTCCTATGGTACATTTGTAAAAACTTACTATTTAATGATGTCAAATATATTTTAATTTACTTCCTAAATTATTCGGTATTGTTTATTTATAGAGAATTGGTTTATCATAATAAAAAATATCGATATTCTAATAATTTATTTATTGTATTCCATATTTGAATTGGCAATAAATTAACCATAAATGATTATTTATTTCAATTTAATAAAACCCATTAAAATTATAAAATTGAAATTCATGTTATATGATTTAAATTATATTTAAATGATGTTTTTAATATGGAGTTGTTTAAATATCATTTAAATAATGGTATGAGGATAGAATATGAAAATAAAAATCCTATCATTTTATTAAACATTAAAATTATTAGGGTACATATTATATTATTTCACTTTGAAAACCATTTTTTGAAAAAAATATATTATTTTATCAATATTTTTCTAGTGTATGAAATAAACTAATGGAAATTATTGTTATTAATACATAAAATTTTTTGTGAATGATATTGTATTCCATCAATACACTATAATCCCTAATGAGTTATTTACAAATGATAATTCCAATTTTATTTCAGATGTTTATTATTTTTTGTCTGTTTAAATTATTCCAATACCACCGAGACTATTGACTTTACATATATTGAAAATCAGAAACAGAATTTTTTTAATAATGTAGTGGGAATAATACATGCTGTCAAAATAACTACTAAAATATTGATGAGGTGACTTCCTATAAAATGTTTAATTTTTTTATATCTCATGGATCAGGAGGAGTTTAGTTATATACTACTTATTTAATAATGATTCATATCATTCTATTTACTTATTATATAGTTAATTGTGTTGACATTTTTATCTAGAACTTATTTAGTTAATTTTTCTATAGATTATGAATAAGTTATTATGATTTTATTTTTCTACATGAACTTTATGCTTATACTTAATAGAGAAGGAATCTATACTGATTTCATGGTACTTCTTGAGGTCTAAAGTGGGGTTTTATCATTCATGAATTACTATGAACATTTTATGAAGACCTTTTGTACTATTTAGAAGAACAAAATCCTGATAGAAAAAGAAATTCATGATGAAGCCTTTGACAATAATGATTCATCAAGGTACGTGTTCAGTTATTTGTTTGATTTTTTAATGAAAATTTGTTGAAGAAATAAATAATTTTTTATCCAATAATTTTTAATATCATGTTGGTGAACCAAATTTATGAGAATTACTCATATTTAATTAAGATATGAACTCATTGAGAATATAATTTTCTCTAAAAAAAGTGTCCCCTGTGTAGAGAACAAAATATGTGGATAAAAATATATTGCTAATGGATTTGACAAGGATGATGCACCAAGGTAGGATTGTTCACTTCATAGAGATATTTTTACTTTATTTCATTTGTTTATGTTAAGTGGTGTGTGTTTATTATTTAATTTATTTTCATAATTTGTGTTTTCAATATAAAAATGATTTGTTTAGAAAAATATTATAGCCCTTATTGAAAACTGATTAAAAACACTTCAATTAAATTTGTAATTTTAAAAAATATTCATAACCTATTAGTGTCATGTTTCCATCATATATATTTTAATACAATAAACAATGTACGAGGCATGACTCAATGTTCATATTTTTATATTTAAAGTAATATTTTAGTTAAAAAATCATATCATTTGTTGAAAATAGATAAAAAAATCGGTACATTACCTCGATACTATAATAAAACAATCCATAAGTCACTTGTTACATATTTAAATCAGCCTCACATTAATATGATTCATGGAGTTGTTGGAATTGTTGAGAGTTATAATTTTTATTTAAAAGTGAAATTTTGGTTTAAATAATTCACCACTCACTGAAATAAAATAAGAGAGAATTATATAATATCAATATAGTAGGAAAATGATCCATAATTTAGTTGTTTCATGTTTCAATCAACCACAAATCAATCTGACACTATCTTGGGCTGATATAACTCATAGTGCATATTTTCAGTTTAAAATGGACTATTTAACCCAAAATAAGCATAACATACTCATAATTGATAAATCACACTTGGATTTTCAATATAAATTTTTAAAATGATCCATATATCAGTTATGATATATAGGAATCAGCACAAATCCATCTGATATATAGTACACTCAATACGACTCAATGTAGGTTTATATCATTTTAATTTTAACATTTTTGTTCAAAATTCATACCATGAAATAAAAGCATGAAAAAATAAGATTTTAAAGAATATTTATTGGAAATATACATATGTATTTTTTTATGTATAGGATTCATCTTCACATCACTCTGACACATGATGTGGTCATCATGAATGAAATTTTATTTTTTTTATTTTTATTTTAATTATTTGTAGAAACCCCACTTCGTGAAGGGATCATGATGATTTCTTCAATTTCAATATGTTAATTCATTAGAAGTTCATTATTTGGTATTTTTATTCATCAGTGATAGTTTAGAATTTTGTAGGAAGAAATAGCTTGTACTCCAGACAACTAGATGTTCACAATCATCTGATGGATATTGTTAAGACATATATATGTGTTAAATGAACAATATATTAGCATTGATGGTTGTACTAGTGGATGTATTAGTTGAACAACGTTATCAATGTATAACTAACCATAAATTCTATATGTCAACATAACCTATTTAACCAAAAAGTAATATCTATATAGACAGTGGGACTCGTTATTCCTAAAATGTACTATACTGAAATAAGAAATGTATAATGATTGATTATAATGTTTTTTCTATTAGTAAATCATTAACTTATAAGAATATAAATTGTTCTTAATTATCTCCCAATGAAATGGAAATAACTTATAATCAGTGTAAAACTACTTTTCCTTCATTTCATACCTGTTATTTGTATTCCAATATGTATGTTTATGTGTGTTAGTGTGTGTGGGTATGATTTATCTTTGGAGTTGTGAATAAGGTGAAACAGTACATCATAATTATAGTTGTGTAAGATGGGGAGTTAATATTTAGAATATAAAATTTCATTATTTTGATCTACCATTGCGTAAAAATTTCTGATGAACTAAGGGTTCATCCATCCATAGATTGTATCAGTGTTCCAATCAACCTTTTCCCCAAAAATTGCGATCAATGTAATACTATTCTAGACACACATGATAGACAACGTATATCTCCCAAATTCCATAGAGTAATATTGATATTTAAGTGTTCATACCATCATTAATGATATTAAATTATATAATATAAATGTTCTGATCATTTAGTCAGAAAAAACATATTTTTCTTTCTAGAAGATACTGATAATGGATAATCTATCCCAAAGGATTTCAAACTATATTAGGGATATATGCCTATAAAGATTGAGAATGGAGAATGCTAATTTTTTTTCAAAATGGACATAGTCATGGTGATCATGATGTAGATATAACAATATTAATTCCATATCTAGGGGAATAAGTCAACAATAATAATTTTGGAGGCTATGGCGAAGATGTAGGAGAAACCAATGGCTTTAAATAATGTGATAATGATGATTAATTTTTTCCACGGATATATAATGGATGGTTTGTGGTAAATTATTAAATTATTTCAAAAATTATTAAAAGAATACTTGAATTAGTGAATGAGAGTCTTACAAATGACATGTTTTCTATTATAATTCTTTCATCATTAGCAAAATCGTTGGATTACATGATTATTTTAGTAAAAAATTCATGTGTAAATTTCATTCATCCATTTTTGGATGTCGATTATTTTATCATTAATGAGGAACATTGGAGATGAGAGGTCTATGAACACACCAAAGCCGAGTCAGATAAAAACAAAGGGTATTTTCACCTCACATGAAGAATCTTCAACAGTCAGATGAAAATACTATCGAGAAGGGTGTTGGAAGGTTTTTTATTCTAGTTTGTACCAACTGTAAGTGTGATAGGTGAGAAAATACTTAGAAGAAAAAAATATTAAATGTGACATCACCAGGATAGATTCTGAATTTTCAAAAACCATTATTGTACGGAAATTTCGTAGTGATATACTACTCACAATTCATAAACTAATACAGTCATTGTCTTTCGAATCAAGTGAATCATTACACTCATCTTCTGATCAAAGATTCATGATATTATATGTATTTGGAATATCAAGGGTTGTTTTTTGATTGATGATAAATCAATGTATGTGTTTGTAATGAGATACTTAAATTTCAAGTTATTGAATTGGTGTATTGTATGATCCAAATGAGTAATAATAATATAAGGTCTCAGGTGGAATCACATTTTAATTAGGTAGTTAAATGATAAAGGTTTTGATAATATGTTTCAAATTTTAATCCAGAAAGTGACCTAGAGATCCATGGTTGTGTTATGAAGAGTAAGAAAGGGACATTAATTTGATTTGATGTTCACATTGGAGTGGAATGTATAGAATTCATTTCTCTAAAAATATGAAGGTATGAAAATTTAGGATAGGAGACCAGGTGAGAAGAATATAAAGCTTCTAGAAGTTTTGTGAATAATTATTCTTGATCATAAAACCAAAATAAGTAATGAGATCTATGATAATATAATGATAAATAGATTATCATTCAATTAAATGGTTGTAATACCAAATCCAAAAAGATGGCACTTGTTCACATATATGTTGGGGGACCTATTTTAGTCAATCTCATCGAGGATCATAATACCTTATTCATATTCATTTTGGATTCCCTAATGATGTTTTGATTTTATTTTCTCAATATTATATGTTTGATGAGTTTTTATAGTGTAAATCCATAGTGGAATTCAAAAATCGATATAAATTCTAGTGATTAAGAAATGGTAATTATGGTGAATATAATGGTAGATATATTCATAGTGTCGATAAGAATAAGGGCATATGGCTTGCGATAATTATAGCTGAAACTACACAAGAAAATGAAGTTGTCAAGATGATGAAATAGACATTAAAAAAATTATAGTTTCATGTCTGTGAACTCTGGTATACCAAAGTTTATATAGGTATAAGAAACTGATGGAAATATATATATTTCCAATAGTATTATTGCCTTTGTAGTAGCACAGAGCCTACAAGATGAACTTTTGACTGATATACTATGATCAATTTCACACCTCAAAATTACTATGTGAAATACTTATTCACTTATTGATGAAAAGGATATATATTATATAGAGTCAAATTCCAAATCCCATTTTATGATATGTTATAGATATAATGAGTTCAGCTAATGAAAATGGTGTAATAGTTAATGGAAAATAATAATAACATGATAAGTAATATTAAATGAGGAGATAATATGGAAAGATTAGAACATGGGTGAAATAGAAATTGATGAAAATATGTCCACTAATGATGTAAAATTTAAATTTTTAAAAAATACCACTAATTCAAAAATATTAGGGATACCAAAAATTATAATTAATGAATCAGAATTCCAACCCATAGTAAATCTGACATGTCCTCAACAACTATAATTAACCATTCGATATATCATATATAAAAAATCTATAATAGTAGTACCAGAATATCATGTTCCACAAACTGATGTTCTATTTAATGTAGAAATGCCTCTATTATAATCTTCTACAGTTTAATTAAGACATTAATAGTATAAGGTTAATAAAAACATTACCCATAATGGATGAGCGGTAATAAAAAATGATGAGAATAGTCCACAACTATTAGTTACTTGAGGTAGTCGGATTTAACTACAAAGAAAGGGATAAATTCATTGAAATATAATAAATATTGGGAATAGACTGAACTACTATAGGGAAAATACGAACTTATGAGAAAATCGATTATAATATCAAATACAAAATATTTATAAGAAATGGGTAAATGAACTGAATGGAGGTGATATTATTCCAACCTAAGGAAGAATCAATTTCTCAAAAATAATGTCATCAATAGAAAACATATATCAATTATAAAAATGCTAAGAATTATCTCAACAAATGGATTACTCTAGGAGAATATAGATATACAAAATTCATCTCTGAATATTAATTTAAAGGAATAGATCAATAAGATGTATCCCATTGGTTACTAAGAAAATCGGAATGGGGTCCCTATATGTTGAAAATAATGATTTTTATATGGATTTAAACTAAAACCCCAATAGTTGAACAATATGTTTTGCACCATAATGAGTGGAAAAGTTTTCACAAGGGTCTTTTATGATCACTATTGATATTTGATGTATTGTAATGATGAAGCATTCATAATTTTCATACTTCATATCGATCATATACTACTGGTTGCATGATAAATTCAATGTATTAATGAGGAGAAGGTTATGTTTTATAGAATATTTGAAATGATGGATCTAGATTAAGAAAATAAAATATTATGGATGATGATAGAAAGGGGTCATAATTATGATATTCTAGTTTTATCCTAGAAGTAGTGCATCTGAATTGTCCTTGGTCTATTTCAAATGAAAAGAAAAATATATTTTATAACTCCCCTCACTGGACACTCTAATTTATTTAAGGCACAAAGTAACTCAATGGAATATGAGGTCTAGTAAATTGATGGAGTAGTGTATTCTTCAACTGATGGATGATTGAAACATGTGATGGATTTTATATGGAAAAAATTTCATTTTCAAAGCGAGTGTTAAGATATTAAATTACTAACCCCTAAAAAGAGAACTAGGAAGATGTTTAGTTTCTCATTCAATAAATGAATGGATATGTATATATGATATTTTTATTCAAATAATATGACCCTCTAGAATGATTTTTTTATGTTTATTTTCTATTTATTCCAATATTGGATATGTTAAAAATGTTTCCTGTGCAACTTTGGGGGAATAATTAACAACTAGTATTCTTGGAAATAACTAGTGGTGACTTTATCTATAATTGAATTAGATTTATTGTTGATATAGAATATAGGAAATATTTTATCTAGTTAATGACCTTACTGAATAAACTAGAAACGGATTAGATGGCGGAATGTTATTATATGATAATTAAATTATTATCCATATTTTAAATAATCTTTTATTTTATAAATTAATAATATAAAATTACTTAAACTTAATATAAATGGGTAAATTACTTGAGGAAATTTTATTTGAGATATTTAATAAAATATGTAAGTGAAATATGAATTCAATTTTCCCAAATGTGTTAATACAAGAAATAATGAGGAAGAATATTTCTTCAACAAGACTCAACTGAATGAAATATTGATGTACAAAATTGTAATGAATTTAGAAAAATAGATTTTTTTACCTAAAGTATTTAAGGATGCTTGTGAGGTTCCTTGAGAAAATATTCATGTAGGGTTGATTGGGGTTGTGATGTATTCATCATGTCACTGGAGTTATACTCATCATAATTTTCATCTGTATAATTATTCTTCATCCATGGAAGTTAAATGGGAACAATATTTATCACCTTATTGGTCAGACTATTATATGTTCATTGAATTATTATTGAGAAAATCATTGTTAGTATGTTGGTGTCTCAAATAGTGTACCAGATGTGATGGTTGAGTTGGTGAAAGCCACATTTGAATAGAGAAAACAATATATGAAATTAGAAAAATATTATAGGTTGGTGTTCAGATTTTACATGAAATATATCTCTATTTAAAAGGCAAGACTAGTTTTAGACAGAATGCACTATACTTAAATACAAATATTATACAATGTTTTACTAAAATATAGTTTCTGTAAGCCTTTTAATTTTTTTAATACAAATTTTTTAATGACTTATCAAATGAAAATAGTTTGAATTGATAAATTATATAAAAATGGTGTTCTTTCCTTAATTTTATATTATTCGTATTCTAGTTTCTATTTATTTGTGTTTGATTGATTTTTCGTTTGGCTAGTTATTAGGGGGAATTTTCAAATTCCTAATTCTGATGCTCGATGGTGGAATGGAAATTTTAACTATGCTATACTAATGGAGGATATGAAATTATTTTGAACTCATTGTTTAACCACCACGTGATTATGTTATATTTTTAGACATCTTCTTCATTACACATCACATAGTCAGAATAGAAAATATATTCCCATTTTTTACAATAAATTATGAAAATGATCCATATGTCATTTTTTTTATTCCAAAATAAATCTCATTTAAATATGACACATGATGTTCCCATTATGACTTGATGCACATGATGCATGTTTACAAACATAAATCTTGTTAAAATTTTATTACAATCAATGAAAAATGAGGAGACACACTCATTATATATATATATATTGTAGTAAAATGATCCATAAATAATTTATGACATGTATTAATCGATGTAATTTTAATTTGACACATCGTGCGTAAATTAAGACTCGTATTTCTTGGTTTGAGTTTAAAAATTAAAATTAAATTCAAATATCATGTAACTCATTTAATTCCACAAGGACACACATAGATTCTATTGAAATATTAGTAAAATATTTAATAAGTTATTTTTCACGTGTAGGAAATTACCACTAATTAATGAGACACATGATGTGCCTGGTATACCAAAAAGTGAAAATTGTTAGTTTAAAAATTGATGTTTATTTCAAAACAAGAATCACATACTAAAAAATAGAAAATATGATCATATTTTCTTAAAAAATTAGTAAAATGATCATTAAGTCATTTGATAATTAAATGGATTGCCTCAAATCAATCCAATACATGTGTTTCCAGTATTACTCAAAGTGTATGTTTTATGTTTAAAATTAAGCTTTTATTTTATAACACATATCAATAAGTAAAAAATTAAAATGAACTTGAATAGACATGATAATTTATGGAATTGAAATATAATATATTTTTTATATTAAAGAATCAAACTCACATCACAATGACATATAGTGTGGTCAGTGTGATAGAAGGTTCATATTTTTTTTAAATGAAATTATAGTAAAGTTAACACATCAGATAATCATAAAAGAGAAAAATGATCTAAATGTATTTTTACTTAGTATAATGATCCATACACCATCCATGACATCTATAAATCAACCATTCATAAATATGACACATGATGTTCATGGAATTATTGTAGTTCATGTTTTTTTTTGGAAAATGCCATTATTGTAACGAAAATGTATCACTCAATAGGAATAGAGAAAACACACTTTTATAGTCTCAATATGTTATGAAAATGTTTTTATGTCATGTTTTACAAATAAGAATTAACTAAACATTAATCTGACACACAATTATCATTGTACGCATTGATGTGTGTGTTTTCATTTAATAAATTTGTAGTTAACTAGAAGCATATAATATTCACTCTTATTTTCTTGATATTTTAGAAAAAAAATATTTTTATTACATTTAGTAATTATCCACCCATTAATTGGAAACATGATGTGGATGGTTTAATTGTGAGTATTCATTTAAAAATTTAGAATTTATTTCAAAACATACATCCCATACACATAACTAATCAAAAACACAATGATTATATTGATACTATTATAAAAATAACCATAAATTATTTTTTACAAGTGATAATCAACCAAACAATAATTTGATTCATTTTTTTCTTGCATTCCTCAATGTGATTATTTTTAGTTTGAAGAAACATTTTAGTTAAAAAAGTACATCATTAACTTATTACCATGTAAACACACTCTGATTGTATCAATAATGTTCTAAAATGATACCTAAGTCATTCATGGTATATAATAATTATACACACACTAATATAATGTAAGGTGTGGATGATATTACTGAAAGTGATTGTTTTTATTTAACATTGATATTTTCGTACATACCACACTTCACATACATAGAACTAACAAATCAAACACATTTTTTCTTAATAATTTCGGTTCACAATTAATAATTAATATTAAGTGTGTAGGAATTAGGAGCACATCAATCAGATGTACTTTTTTCCCTTTACAAATCATAGTGAATATAATCATTTTAAAAGTGTCATTTTAGTTCAAAACATACATCGATCACTAAAATCCATTATAAACAACCCATATTGTATTTATTCATTATTAAAATTATCCACATGTAATTTTTTTTCTATGAATTAGCTATAGATCAATAAAACACTTTAGGTGTTGGGTATGACTCAATGATCATGTTTTCATTTTTAAATTGAAATTTCAATTCAAAACTCTTGTCACTCACTAAAAAAATAAAATAAAATAAAATTTTCAATAATAATTTAGTAAAATGATCCATATTTCATTTGTTACATATATTAATTGATCTCACATTAATCTGACACATAGTGTGACCAATACTACCTAATATGTGTGTATTTATTTGAAATCAACATTTTAATACAGAACAAGATTCACATACTTAAACAAATATGAAACAAAAAATGATATTATTTATACATTAGTAAAATTATCTATAATTATTTTTTTTACATTTAGTAATCATCTCCACATCAATCTATCACACAATTTTCCGGATATGACCAATATTTTATCTTTTTATATTAAAAGTAACATTTTATTTCAAAACACATATCAAATATGAAAGGAATAATTAAACATCATTGTATTTCTTTTCTATTTTTTTAAAATAATACCTAAATAATTATTGACATATAGAATTTTTTCTCACTTGAATCAAACACATAGAATGCTCTATATAACTATAAATTCATATTTTCAGTTAAAAGTGTCATTTTGTTAATTCGTTGTGTCGTATTTATGTTTCATTTAATTAATTATAGATTTACATACATAATAATTTTTTTTCAATATAGGTATTATTTTATTTTTTATCTTAGTATGGTGATGTTTTTAGAAACTGGAAGCACGATTGAGCTCCTTTGATAAATGGTCTCAAATACAATAGAAACCATGGTGTTTTTGGATTCATTATAGAATGTAATGTATATAGTAAATTTTATGAACCAATGTTATTGTAGTGTATTGAAATATTTATAATATATATTATTTTATTTTTTTTAAAATTATATTAAATTGTATTTTTTTAATTATGGTTTTTGTGATGTGATGTATAATTAAAAAATGATTTAACTCTTTTATTTTTCAGCTATAATCACATCCTTGATAAAACCCACTTACTTGGAGATACAAATTTAGTTTGTTAATGATGATATTTTTTCACATTTTTCAACCCTGATGAAACACTATTTTATCTGTGATATTGTTTATAAAGATAAAAACCCCTCGATATTGAAGGCCCTTAAAACATCACTGGTTTTAGAACTAACAATGTTATTTTTATATTTTCATATAGCACATATATGCATTTGTGAAAATTCAATATGAATAATGATCCATTGTTTTAACTATTTAAAATAAAAATTTAGGTTATAAAATTATAATTTAATGTACAAAAAAGTATTAGTTTCACTACATTTCAAACCAAAAAAACGAAAATAATCTAACAATAACAAATTAAAAACATCCGGAATCTATAATACATTCAATTTTTATATTGAACTGCCTACCTGTGTGTATAACAAACTAAGAATTCATTACACATTAAATCCTTATTTATAAGAAAAGAATACACAAAATAGAAAATAGAATGTCAATAGGTATTTTCAATTTTTTTTAATTAGATTCATTACATAACAACTTAAAACATGGAGTACATCTTTAGTATTTAAAACATCTTTATCATGCTCGTAATTTTTAATTGTACTTAAAATTGTATTGGATAACCTTAGGATATACACAAGAATATGGTGATCTAGAAAGCCCAATAAGTTATTAAATATGGATTAACATGATTATATTATTACATATTAGACAATATTAATATCATGGAGTTATAATATAGGTGAGATTCATAAAAATATACAACGATGCATGATATATCTTGGTAATATATAAGAAAAATGGGAATGTAGAAAAAAAATTATGTGACATCCTAAAATAGATCAATTATAACTACCAATACATCATAACATAGTAGAAATAGTCATGTGATGGATTAGTTTCACCCACTAATACCTTTAATGATTTCTTGATAGAATATTACATTACATAATTCATTGGAACACTATATAATTCATGGCACAATATTAACTTTCATATCATGCGCATGAATAAGTGTTACACATAAAACATTAAATCAATGATTATATATATAATCATATTAAATTATTTGGTCAAGGAATTTAGAATACATAAATATATGTCCCCAATAAAATTAGTATTGTTATATCAAATAAATTACCCTTGAGAGGAAATAGAGAATGTATTCACAAATAAATAATGGCCAAGAAAAATAATAGTGAAATCTCAAAAACATAACAACATTAATTTTAAGATTATTAAAAAGGTTTTATTAGAGAAAAAGGGATCTATAAAAAAATTTATATCGGATAAATTATAATAGGGATGAGTAAAATAATATCCTAACAAAAAAAATTTGAAATAAAATGTGAAAAATGATGAAAATGCTTGAATAAAGAGTAGAATGAATGGATCCCTTACCTTGAGTGGGATATTCAAAACTCATAATAAGAGCATCTTGAGATAGTGGGGATTTTTGGGGGGACACTAGAGATTATAAGTAATAGTAATAATGTTATTCAAGTATTATGGGAGAAGAATAATGGAGCATTGGTGTGTTTATATGGGAAAAGAGAGGGGAGTTCTGGATTATTTCCCAAAAATTGGGTTTAGATTCAAAATAATTAAGAAACCAAAATGACAATCCTTTACATCATTTTTTTATATTTATCTACCAAAAATTAAATGTTTTAATTATTTTAAATGGACTAGTTCTGTAAAAATTAAAACATAACCATTAGTGATGTATAAGTGATTCATGTTCTTAAAAAATGATTTTACTTCCAAAAAATATAATATCTGTGTAGGAGGATTCATAAAATATTTAAACATTATTAAAAAACCTTAAATAATATTATTTCATTGGGGTAGAATGTATTTGTTTATTAATATTTTTGTATGTTTTTATAACATAAATTTTGAGCCATTATGATGTCATAATACCCAACATATATTTATACTGTTTTTAATTTTTACCGAAAATATTCAATGCCTCATAAAATAATAGAATATTAAAAAATTAACAATTTTTACATTTTTATTCCAAAAATAATATTCATTTTATTAGAATCATTTCATAAATTTTTAAATTGTGAATTATAAATTAATAATTTCCCTTTATTGAGAAATAATGGGTTTTTTTATAATAACAGTTTTTACCCCTTATAAAAAAAAATTTGACTTTGTAAAATTATATTTTTCAACTATAAATAATCGATTAAAAAATAATAACATTTTAATATGATAAAATTTAATTAAAAAATTATTAATTTATTGAAAATAATTTCATCATTGAAATTACTGATTACCAAAAAATATTAATTTTTTGTTTTATCAAATCAAAATAAATATAATTTATAAATTTAAAAAAATTAGAAGTAAATAAAATTCTATAATATATCCATATTTTTAATACAATGGTCTTGGTACATATCACTTTCTTAATCCATCAAATACCCTAAGGGTATAGTGTGTGATAGTGATACATTCATGGTGTGGTTTGATGTACATAGTTTGGGTCATGTTCATGATGAGCTTGAAGATCTCTCATAATCAATTTCAATCATCCTTTAGATATAGAATATAGGTTTTTTATTGGTCACAAGAAAATCAAGGTGATGATATCTACCATGTAATCTCTAATAAATTTGTTTAATAGTGTATTATCCAATTTGTTGAGGCTATCACATCCTTTCCTCCTGTGAATTGGATTGATCAAAACCCACTATTTATAGTAATAATATGATCACTGTTCAATGACTATATTATCAATGATTATGATTATTAACAGTCTTTTATATTCCCAATTCTCCTCTTCAAACATGTTTTTTTTCCATAGCATGATGACAATATTCATTTTCTTATTTCAAAGAAAATTTCCCTTTATGATCTAAAATCATCATCATCTTATCTTCATATGAAATGTCATTCTTAAATAGTATCACATTTGGATTGAATACATGTGATATTTCTGATATGTACTTCCGCATGTGGGATATGTGGAACACATCAAGTAATTGAGATAGGTTAGGTTTGTGATCTATTCAATAGCCATCCACTTCGATTTGATAAATAGACTCAAAGGGAATAATATATATTGGACTAGGAATTACCATCATATAAAATCTTACATCATTAATCCATAGAGATATGTGGAGGAATAAATTAAATCTAACATTAAACTCAAGGTTTCAACAATGATTTTCAGCATATCTACTCTTGAAACTATGAGAATCCTTGACGTGCTTCTGAATGGTCTTGAACATATCGACCATTCCCTCAGAAATTTCAAGACCATGCAGTATATATTCCAAAATTTCATTCTAGTAGGAAAGTATTTTTCCCCTCTTCCAAATAATGGATTCATATGAGTTCATTTATATATTCACGTGGAATTTAATATTGTATGATAACTCGACCCTAAGAATATTTTGATCTCATCCTCCCATGATGTCAATTGAGAATGATCTCAACATGTCCTCAAGTGTCTGGAGAGTCCTCTTAGATTGGACATTATCTTGAGGGTGATAAGTTAGGTATAAGTTTAACTCAGTGTTTATATCATGTTGGTGACTCTTCCAAAACATGTAGGAAAAACACGAATCTCGATAAGATACCACAGATAATGGTTTTCGAGGAGGCCAAACAACTTCTCTAATTTATGTTGTTTCATATTGATCATGTGTGAAGTCATATCTAATTGAATTGAAGTGATAATCTATTGAAATAAGATCCACCGCAAACCATATGTCATTATTTAATATTCATGTATTCATAATTCTAGTGATAAATACCATAGTTTTTTTATTTCCCTATAAGTATGGTTAATGGTTTCATCATCCCCATGGATTTGTTTCTTTATGACTTCCCTTGTTGATATACAAGACACCGTGAGGTATATTCAGTGTTAATATTCTCTTTATTGACCCACCAATAGTTCTCTCTGAGATATCGATACAAATTTGTGCTCTGATGATGTTTAGATAAGTTTGAAGTATGTGAATATTCCAATAGCTCATTATTTAATATATGATTTGATGGTATAAATATTCTTGGCCCAAATCGTCCGACTCATTCTTCATTAATCTTGAATTATAAGGTTTTCTCTTTCCTTATAGCTTCATCATTCTTATGAATTCACACATTATCACTTTGATCAACATTTTATTCTCTAAAAGAGATGGTTGATCAATCATTTGGGACATGATTGGCAATGTGACTTCTTTTATGATCCCCATTTCCATCCTTTTCTAGTTAATGATGATAGTTTCAATCTCAATCATCATCAATGATAATATTTATTGACCTATTACATATAGAGAATCTTCCACATAATCTTAATTCTAAGGATGGTAGGGGATTGAGAATACATGGTCTGTAATCATCTATAACTAACTTCACTGGAATATATCAATGTCTTTCTATATGAATATATACTTAATGCTGTTATTATCCATATATAGTTCACACCTCTACCTAGATAGAAAACACCACCTGATTTTAATCAAAATGATCAATATATCCAACTCAAAATAATTAATTGGGTAGTTATATTATTGATATTTCAATTTCCATGAGTCATATGCTTTCGATTTTTCATTTTTCATTAATACACATCCCAAGTCCTACTTGGATGCTTTATTGTATACTATGAAAAGTTCTAATCTTGTGTTTAATGTAACTACATGTGTTTTGAAAAAAATATTTTTTAAATCCTTGAATATCTAATAAAATTAACTAATCTAAATAAAATTTAAAACCTTATAAGTTAGTTTGGATGGTGTATTTTGGAAATTGTGAAAAATTTCAAAAAAATGGATGATAATACCAAGATAACCTAAGGAAAAAAACAAATTTCATTCATATTTATTGGCCTATTTCATCATTTAATTAATTAATGAAATAAAGGGAATATAAATATCCTATTACATTGAATAATATTTCCAAATAATGAGACAAAAATCAAACACGACACACATTTACAATACATTTCATAAAGGTTATCCTTTTATAAGGTGTTTAGCATAATGCTGAAATATTCTCATGCTACTGCTTTCTTTTGGAGTATATTATAATATCATCTATATTTAATACAACAAATTTGTTGAGGGAATAAATAAATACTATATTTATCATTTCAATTATGATTGTTGGAGAATTACTATGTATGAATTGCATTAATATAAACTCACAGTGCTCTAAATTTTTATGGAAAGTAGTTTTGGGGATATCCTCTTTCTTCGCCCTTAAATTATAATACACCGATGAAAGTTCAACCTTGTAGAAGTATAAGTCTCCATGTAGATGATCAAACATGTCATCCATCCATGGAATATGAGACTTTTTCTGTATAAGGATCTTCTATCTTTCTAGATAATAAATTAATGAAGCAATGACATATGATACATCCTAATGAAGAGGACTAGTGAACCACATGGTAAAACACTTGGGAATATGAACCCTTTATCCAGATTCATCTGTAGTTATTTCTTTTTCTCCTAATGTTTCACACAATTATTCCTATATACATTCTTTATAATGTCAACACTGAATGTATAATCTCGATTAGACATTAAGACTTTATACTATTAGGAAGACTTGAAAATTATTTGTGAAACACATTAGCATATTACCTAACAATGGGAGTGTCTGTATAATTTATATATGCCTACGAATGAATCATTTGATTTATAAACTCATTATTATAGGGAAGTAATATCAATTCATGATATGTTGGATCTATTGAAGAATCAGCATACTCCATTCACTTATAATGATCTAGGGGATGATCTGTGATGTAAAGAGTGATTTCTTTCATGATAAAATTCTTGATGGATTTATATAAGTAACGCAAATCTATACCTAGAATTTCATGAAATAGTACCAAATAGAGTATCACAAGGTTCATAGGGAAGTTAAATCAGTATTAATTTTATAAGAGAGGAGATGTATGCATGGAATAAAATAATTTACCCATTTACCATTTTTCGTAATTCATATACATCAATGATTTATGGTTGTGTTTGAATATTTTTACTAGACATGTGTGATACGATGGAAGTCATAAAACCTAAATAAAAAACAATTTTCACTATTATTGAATCAATAACCCGTTTAAATGTCACCTCATCATTTTTAGGATCCACTTCAATGGTTGTGATGGAATAAAATCTCTCTTTATGCCTTTGTATTTGTTGGCACTGATTGTCTCCCACAACCCTTCTCATAGTGAATTATTATTCCAAGTGATATTGTTCTTGGCAGTTGAAACATTGGACCAAAGTCCAACGGTTTATTGGAGAATTTTTCTCTTCAATTTTATTGTTTGAGTCCTCTTGTGGTAAATCTCTATATAATATCCCTTCATATCCACACCAATGGGATATCTGCACCTCATATATATTGTTTTCATAGTGGTTATTTCTACACTTTTAACATGTTAGATGTTAAAATTTATTACCACAATTAGATGTCTCAATCAATCCACTAGAAATAAACTCAACGTTACACTTATTATCAACATGAGATAATTGAGATAATCTAATCCCTATTCCAACATTGAGGGAACACCAGAAAAATTTCTCATTGCTAGATATGTCTCAAATTGATAGGGATTTTCATAAACAAGGTTTTAACCCACAAAATGTGGGTAACAATTAATTAAAGGGTAACAAAAAAAGCCAGAGGAGTATAATGATAGTTCGCTGATGTTTTCCTAATATTGTTATATTTTTTTCTTATGAAAATGGTAATCCATTTTTATTTTATTTCGATGAGTTAATGTAAAATATTTGTCTATAATAATTTTCATGATTATAATTAACATCATCGATGTGATCTATTCATTAAGAATATTTTTCTTCATCAATGCCCACCAATGATCAGATCCTCCACCTATTATGATAAATATCTAGTATATCTTTTTCTTGCTTAGAATATTTAATGATGAAGACGATATTCTCAATGGTGATGATCCATTAATCTAAGATCAAGGAACTATATTATACATTGAAAGTCAGAGGCCATTTTCACATAAAGGTCCCAATTTCCAATTGTTCATTATTAGGAGTATTTGGGATATCCACCTAATTTAGGTTTATATTCATTACCATAGAAAACTAAGAATGTATTATCACAATGTCCAATATTACTCCTCCTACCAGGTTTTGAATCTCATTATAGTTGTGATAATATTTCCCAACACATTTGTTGTTTACTCGGATCCTCCATTTTCCATCCTCTGTGTAGAATAAAACAAAAATTAAGAATGCATACTTTTAAACTATCAAACACATAAAAATGAATCAAAAAAATTAAAGGGTTAATTTATGAATGATATATCAATCATTACCTCATGAATTTATACATTTTAATCTATGTTTCTATAAGGACTCGACCTTAAAACATTACATAATAATTAATTAAATGAATAATTCACATTTAGTATCTTTTCAGGCTTAGAGTTTTAAAGAATTTGGACATAACTATTACATCTAAAAGATTACAAAGTACACACATCTACTCAGTTTTCATTTTTTTCACAAAATATAAAACTCTTGAACAAAAGAGTCATGTATACTTCCATTTTTTCGATAGCATGACATTTCCATGATCCCATCCTTGACCCTATTCCACTTTATGTCCTGTCAAATACATTACAAAAACTTTGGATGAGCATAGAAATCTCAGTAAGTGATATAAAATACGGAAATAAAACATTAGTCCATGTATACCTAATAATCAATGAAATCATACTTTACTCATAAAATAGAAGCACTTTAATATTCATCATTAAATCATAAGATTTATGAATAACTCATAGAAATCATAAGGCATAAAGTTAACTAGTGGCATTCATAACATTCTTACATAGGTAGTAACCCTCATGGTTACGTTTAGAATACACATCACAATATATTTCCTAAATCTCTTCAGAGAAACCATAGGTTTAACTCTTTCGCGTTACCCAATAAATTTTAGAGCTCTCTCGGGCTCACCTGCCCTCAGTTTATCACGTAACTACCCATCTTCATAAACAATGCACATGAACCATAACATAATCGTATCACATAAAACATGTATAAAGGGAACAAAACATTTCCACATTTTAATCACAAGATATAAATAAAACACATTGATATAATGAAAACATTATCAAAACCATTTTCAATACCAAAATAAATAAAAACATGGTATTTATTTTTCATTTAAAATGTTATGGCTTGTAGAGGAAACTGAAACTCAAATAATTGTCACGGAGGCAGAGAATTTATTGTCGCCGCATACGTATGAAAAATACATTCCATTTTGTATTTTAGTAAAACTCTTCGTGTAAAAATATTACTTTTTAATGAAATTAGAAGTCAAAATGGTTTATTATAAAACTAATAAAATAATGTCATATATAAATTGAAGTATTCCTCAATGAAAGGAGATTGTGATAAAGTCCCTTACAAAGACGGTATCCTTATATTAAGGATAGATCAATTCCATAATTATGTGTGAAAAATATAAATACATCCAATATAAGTGGATATTAAGTGTAAAAATATCATATTTCATCCACACATATTCATATTATGACATAATCACGAAGTTGAGGTTTAACCCAAAGAGTTGAAATTGGGTTAAGAAGTTCCCTTAGAGAAATTCGGCAGCCTGACAGCGTCACATTAAAATTAATAAAATGAGTTGATGAGAGATAAAAAGGGTATTTCATCACTTGTACATACAATTTACAACAATAAGGATATATATGAACATATCTCAACATAATAAGATGTAAAATTAAAGACCTAACAAAAAGAAGACTTTTAAAAACAGGAGGGTGAAAGGTTCCCTTACCTATTTGGGTAACTTTAGAAACGTACACCCCATGAAAAAAGGAATATAAAACGTTGATGTATATACCCATAAACTAAAGTATATTACACAAATAGTAGAATAATGGGTGTACATACACCACTCAAAGGAGATAGTGGCACATGTATCATGAATCTCACGGGAATAAAAAGTGAGATAAAACCCCTTAACTCATTGTAATCAATCAAGTCGTATGACCAAAAGATAACAAGAAACAAATGAATCAAAGTATAACATGAATATAAATAGAATCATGATAATATATTTCAAATATAATTATAAAATACAACACATGCAATAAATAATTGGCGAAGAATGGAAATATCACGGAATTAAAAGTGAGATAAGAAATCCCCTTACCAAAAGTCTGACTTGTCTTTTTCGTTTATTTATATTCCTAAATAATAAACATTGGACAAATTATAATTGCTAAAGTAATTCGTTTAAATTTTATTATTCAATTCATATCACATATTATCTTGTTATAATTGGTAGTTAATTATGTGAGTTCATATCATACGTTTGGTCAATGTTCAGTACACGGGTCAACAGTGAACTTTTATGAAGATAATTGTCCATGTAGTTATTAGTACATCATCTCCCGAATGGTGTTAATTATTTAAATATCATATATATACATTATATATGTATTTAATAATATTCCATAATATTTGCATATAGGAAATGAAATGTACCATTCATGGAGACGGTAGGTCGTACATACGCATGAACGCTACATTCATTTTTTTGTCATATTGATGGACTTTAAACCTAAATTATACATAGATATATTACAATTCCAGTATAATATATATGATATATAGGTAACATAATTTCATTAATTTCATTATTTATAAATTAAATGTTTGGCTTGAACTAGTCACATCACTTGAGGGTGCGGTTGTCCACACTTCCTCATATGAAATTATCGCATTTTCACAACAAGCATAGAATATAGGTATGTTTTTAATTTAAATACAGAAGCATAGAGAGGACATAAATATAATATTTATCATATATAAATATAGTTCCGTCATAATTTCCACCTTGAAAGGTGATAAAAGATGATTGAACAATCATTATTTCGTGAGGCAGTAATTCGCAACCCCCAGAAACAGTCTGTTCATTAACCATTAGACGGAGGTGTGTGTAAGTGTATGTATAATACATATCATAAAAACATCCTAGTATATTGAGGATTCTGGTGTTATTATAGGATCAAATAATAAGATGATAGAGGTGTGTGAAGAAGTAAAATAAAAGAAAGAAACACGAGAGAATACATTACCTCTAAATCAGATAACTCTTTTTGATCTGAGCCAATGGCTTCCTTGGAAAGGCTTCTAACCAAGGTGAGGCTTCTAGGAGTAATAGAGGGATTTGTAGAGATAATATAAGCATAGGTTATATGAGAAAAGGTCTTGACAGTTGTGGGTAAGGGGGTAGAGGTTGGGGCCTTTTATAAGAGGGAGGAGGGTCACTTTTGGAAAGTCTTGAAATATTACATTATTATAAAATGATATGTAGGTTTTAAAGGTCCCACGATGATATATTTCAAGGATAAGGTGATAAGAGTTATAAATCCACTGATACAATAGGTATTTGACAGGTGTACGTATTATATTGTACCTTTTCTTTTCATTTTATTTTAATCATTCATTAATGAGGTAATCCCTGAACCATCATGGTGTCATAAATAAATTTATTTATATAATGTCTAAAAATTATAAAAAAATATCTTGATTTAGGAAATCATTTTAGATTTAAAATTACTATTAATAGTCTCGGAGATCATTTTTGTAAAAAATTAAAATTGTTTTACTTAGGATATATAAACCTTTGTTATATTTCTCTTCTTTTTAAAAATAATGTCATAAATGTCACTATTACACCCATGTGACTCCATGGGCCCTTATGTTCGGTAAAATGTTTCCATGGTCGGCCATGACTCAAAACATTGGATTTGGACACATGTTCGGGTCATTTTATATTATTATGATATTATCTTATTACCCTTATCTACCAGAATACTAATTAATCATGATAATTAAAGATAATTACCATTGTTACTATTCATATTGTCTAAAAAATAAATGAATCTTAATTACATAATTTTTAACTTCTAATTCCAAATATGGAATCCATTTTACCAAATTCCAAACACAGAAATTTCGGTAATTAATTTAATAATAATTCCCGTTTTCACAACCAAAGATGGGTTTTTAAGAAGTAACATTTATCAAAAGATTGACTTGTTTTTACATCCAATTGAAAAGTGAAGTTACTTACAATGAACAAAATTGTATTAAGTGATAAAAATTTAATTCAATTAAATAGTAATACCAATAAAAATTAATATATAACTATATAAATAATTTAGATGAAAAAGATGTTTTGAATTAAAATGCAGTATTTTTCACTACTTATTAAAAATAATAATTTTTTCAGAAAAATACAAAAAATTTATCGAAAGAAAATTTGATATTCCAAATTCAAAAATTATGTCCATTTTACCAAATTAAAAACATATAAGATGCATTAATTAATTTTAAAATTAAATCATGCTGTCAAAACAAATAGCATGTTTTTAAGAATCAATATCTATGAAAAGACTGACACTTGTTTATTTCCAATTTCAAAGTGAAATTAATTTCAATGACCACCATTTGATTAAATAGTAAAAATATATTTTAACTATAAATTAAACCATATTACGAAGATAATATACCTTTTAAAGAATATTGGAATATTTATGCTTAAAATTGGATTCATTCACAGTTTAAGCCTCTATCATTTATTGGGTAATTGTTAAAATATTTTACAAACATATATAACCATTGTTTAGTTAGTTCTATTAATTCCCGCCATTATAACGGCTAGGTGTTAACAACCATTTAAAATAATATTATTATATTATTAGTGTGCAACGTAAGATTTCAAAGAAACTCGTTGTTTCGAATTGGGTACTCCATCGAACCTTTCATTCCCTTTAAAGTAATGTTAGAATTTTATTAAAAAATATTAATAAATATGAAAATGTCATATTCTTTATTTACCTGGGATGTTACATCCTTCCCCCCTTTTGGAAATTGTGTCCTCACAATTTTAAAATTGGGAATAGAAACTTCATTGAAATCCCCATATTGGAAAAAGAGTAAATTAAACTATCACATTGAAAGAAAAAATAGTTCAATGGTCACCCGAGACAATATATACAAGGATTTAAAGAAAACTAGGACATGGAAGAGAAAAAAAGGGTCATGTTTTGATGGAGAGTGATAGAAAACACGTTTAGGAGAAAGTTAACCTCTAGAAAATAAAAAACATGTAATGGGTTAAACAGTATTTGATTCCCCAGTATTAAAAGTTAACAGAAAACGTTTTTGTTTTAAGTTACTTTTCATTGATGAATTTATTTTTGAGCTTAACTAAATCATTATAAAACATACTTACATGTCATGTCGAATTTCATCTCTTACTATATTTCTTACACAGACTCATAGTTTATCCAAAAGATGAGTATTTAGGATGACTTTTTCACGTTTAGAGTGCTATAATGAACTTCTTGAGAATCACCTAATCCACAAAAGATGAACTATATATTTCCCATGTCTTTATACCATAACCAAAACCAAAATTGTTATTAAAAGATCAGATAATCCCCAAAAAGTATAATCTTACACAAAAAAAACCACTCTTAATCTCAAAAATTTGTCCAACAAAACCCAAAGTTCATCAATGAACATTCATAAAATAGATATCCATAAATTTATTCATAGTAATCTAAACTAATATTTAAACCCAAATATCTGTAGTATTTAATCACATAGTCTTCTAATATAAATCATAACATTTAACTCAAAATAAAATCAGTTACTCTTGAAGTCTCATATTGAAAAGTAATTAAACTAGTCACTCATCCTCCATGATAGGTTAATCATTTACAATGATAACGTAAAATCAACTTCTTCCATATTCCTAAAATCCTATAACTAAAAAGAATAAGCCATACTAACCAGGGACTTCACATAATCTACTGGTATGCGATAAATACCAGTCCCACTTTGGTTGTGGATTCGGTTCCCGTAGCTTCATCCGACGTGATGCGTTTTCCCATGGTCTTCACGTTGTCCCTTTTAAAAAACTATATAATTTTATAACATTCCCATAAATAGATAAATTCATCAAAAATAACCATATCATATTTGAAACAAAATGGTTTTCTAATAGCTTTCTTTTTTAATCCCGACATGTATTAATAGGTAATTACCACAAATTCAAAGAGCATATAAACCAAAATGGTTCTTTATAACTATATCCAAGAAAGGAAAGATAATTATTCCTTGAATTAAATTTTCTTATATCAAACATCAGGGTTACACATACTATAAAAAGTCTTATAATGTAATCCAGTCATCAAAAGAGCCTTAATACTTTTACGATTGTCACCATCCTAAAATCTACCATAAATCATGAATCCCTTATATGTTGACTTCTTACTAATTAAACATTCTTCATGATCCAATAACCATTCCTTTCCCACTAATTCTCAAATACTTCTTTCCTACAACCAAAATCATGAATCATATCCTAAGAATCAATAATAAGAAAACTTATGATAAGAAATAGTCCATACCTTTCATTGGTCATTATCGGTTTCTTTATCCTCAATCGGAATGGAAATAGATATTGGAAAACAAATATTTGCACGATCCTGGTGATCCCATTCTCGAAACATCTTCTTTGGACATGTGTTTGCACAATGTCCATGCACCCCACATTTAAAACATTCAATTGATCCCTTGGAAAGGACTTCTTTCCCTTCCCTAGAGTCAACTAGATGCTTCCTTTTTCCTTAGTAGGTTCTTTATTTATCACCTTCATTTCCACATCTATAGCATCTTTATGTCCCTTTGAAACATTTTCATTGGTTTTTATTTCCATATCATTGACAGATAGGTTTTTGAACATTCATTATTTTATGATTATTACCTGATCTTCCATAGGGATTTGATTCTCACATTTATGATGCCTTATATAATTCACTAAGGTTCAGGTGGCCAATCATGACTCCAAATAGTTGGCTGAGAATTACCACAATATTTCTCATTGAAACTCCAATATCATTCAGTTTCTCATTCAAAAAACTGTCACTGTTTTCCTCACATCCATTGTTATTTGGTGGCCGCTAGATCTGGACATTTTCTAAATCCAAAAAGGTCAGTGTGAGTATATCAGAAAAATAATCATATAATACTAAGATATAATTATTCATGTTATCTTAATCTCATTCAATTTATCTAAAAAACTATGACTCTTTCTGAAATCCTAACCATTATGGTAATGTCACTTGTGCTTAAAAAATACCCTAACCTCTAAATTAATGTAAACCGAACTATGATTCTATCTATAAAGACTCGACCTTAAAACATCACATAATCATGAATTATATAAATAATTCATATTAAGGATTTTTTCATGTTTATAGTTTTAAAAAATTAGGACATAACTATTACATCTCAAAGATTACAATGTAGACACAACTACTCAATTTCCATTTTTTCACAAAATAAAAACACTTTAAAAAAAGTGTCATGTATAGTTCCATGTTTTAGATAGCATGAAATTTGTATGATCCCATCCTTGACCCTATTTCACTTTATACCCTGTGAAAAACATTTCAAAAACATGGGATGATCATAAAAAGATCAGTAAGGGATATAAAATATGGGAAGAAAACATTATTCCAGGTATATATAAGAATCAATGAAATCATACATTACTCATAAAACATAATAACTTTAACATACCTGATGATATCATAAGATTTATGAATAAATCATAGAAATAATAAGACATAATGGTAACTTGAGGAATTCCTAATATTCTTACGTAGGGAGTAACCCTCATGGTTACATTTGGAATACCCATCACAGTATATTCTCTAAATATCTTCAGAGAAACCCTATAGTTTAACTCCTTCATGTTACCCAAATCATTGGAGAGACACCTCGAGCACACCTACCGTTATTTTATCATGGGACCATCCGTCTTAATAAACAATTCCCATGAACCATAACAAAATCGTATCACTTAAAATATGCATAAAGGAAACATAACATTTCCACATTTCAATCAAAAGTCATCAATACAACACATTGATATAATAAAAACATTATCAATACCATTTTCAATACCAAAATAAATTAAAACATGGTATTTATTTTTAATTTAAAAATTTATGGCTTGTAGAGGAATCCAAAACTCAAATAATGGTCACGGCGGCGGAGAATTCATTGTCGCTACATACGTAAGACAAAAACAATCCCTTTTGTCATTTAGAAAAACTCTTCGTGTAAAAATATTCCTTTTGAATGAAATTAAATCTTAAAATGATCATTATACAACTAATAAAAGAATGTCGTATATAAATTGATGTATGCCTCAACGAAAGGAGATTGAGACGAAGTCCCATACAAAGACGGTATCCTTAGATTAAGGATAAATCAATTAAACAATTATATGTGAAAAATATAAATACAGATAATATAAGTTGATATTAAGTGTAAAATAATTAGTAGTTATCCACACATATTCATAGTACGACATAATCAATAATTTGAGGTTTAAACCAACGAGTTGAAATTGGTTTAGAAGTTCCCTTATAGAAATTTCACAGCCTAACGGCGTCAGATTAAAATTTAGAAAATAAGTTGATGAGAGATAAAAAGGGTATATCATCACATGTACATAAAATTTAGAGCAAGAAGGATATATAATAACATATCAAAAAATAATAATATGTAAATTAAATGACCCATGAAAAAGATGTCTTTTTAAAAGAGGAGGGTGAATGGTGCCCTTACCGATTTGGGTAACATTTGAAACGTACACCCCATGAAAGAAGGAATATAAACAATTGATGTTAATACACATTAACAAAATTATATTACACAATTATTAGAATAATGGGTAGTATAAACACCATTCAATGTAGATAGTGGAAAATATATCATGAATCTCACAAGAATAAAAAGGGAGATTAAAACCCCTTACCTCGTTGTAATCTATCAAGTCGTATGACCAAAAGGTAATAATAACCAAATGAATACTAGAATTCCATGAATATAAATATAATCATGATAATATATATCAAATTTAAGTACACAACACACAACATGAAATAAATAATTGGTGAACAATGGAAATATCACGGAATTAAAAGTGATATTAGAAATCCCCTTGCCTCAAGACTGACATGTCTTGTCCATTTATTTATATTCCTGAATAATGAACTTTGGTCAATTTATAATTGATTATGTACTTAATTTAATGTTTATTATTCTATTCATATAACATATTATCATGTGATAATAATTTTTTAGTTATGTGAGTTCATATTATACGTTTTGTCGATGTCCGGTACATGAGTCAACAATGAACATGTTTGAAGTGAATTGTCAATGTAGTTATAAGTACATCATATCCCAAATGATTTTCATGATTTAAATACCATATATATCCAGTATATATTCATTTTATAATATTTCATAATATTTTGTGATAGGAAATGAAATATACTATTAATGGAGACGGTAGGCCGTACGTACGCATGAACGCAACTATCATTTTTTTCATATTAATGGACATTAACAGTAAATTAGACATAGATATATTATAATTACAGTATAATATATATGTTATATAGGTAAAATAAGTTCATTAATTAGATTCTTTATAAATTCCATGTATGGCACGAACGAGTCACATCACTTGAGGGGGCAGTTGTCCACACTTCCTCATATGAAATTATCGCATTTGCAAAACATGAAAAGAATAAAAGTATGTTTTAAATATAAATACATAATTATATAGAGGAATAAATACAATATTTATCTTATATATATATATATATTTACGTTATAATGGAATCTATGAAAGCTATTAAAATAAGATTGGACAATCATTGTTTCATGAGGCAGTAATTCGCCACCCACTGAAACAATATGATCTTTAACAATTGGACGGAGGTGTGTGTAAGTGTATGTATAATACCTATCATAAAAAATTCTATTATATTGAGGATACTAGTGTTATTATGGGATCAAATAATAACAAGATAGTGGTGAGTGAAGATGAATAATAAAAGGAAGAAACTCGAGAGAATTCATTAACTCTAAATCGGGTAACTCTTTTGGATTTGAGCCGAACGCTTACTTGGAAAGAATTATACCAAAAGTGAGGCTTCTAGGAGTAATATAGGGATTGGGAGAGATAATATGAGTAGTGTTTAGACGATCCATGGGTTTTATAGGTGTGGGTAATGGGGTAGATTTGGGGTCCTTTTATAAGCGAGTGGAGGGTCACTTTTAGAATGTCTTCAAATGTTACTTTATTATAAAAAGGATTTAGGAATTTTAAGGTCCCACAATGATATATTTCTAGTATAAGGTTATAAAGGTTCTAAATCCACCCATCCAGATGGTTTTTGACAAGTTTTAGTATTATGTTTTACCTTCTCTTTTCATTTTTTTAAATAGTTCATTAATGAGGTAATCACTGCCCCATCATGGTGTCATAAATAAATTGATTTATTTAATGTATATATATTATAAAAATATATATTAATGTAAGAAAACATTCATTGATATCCAATTATTATTTATATTCTAAGATATAACTTATGTAAAAAAATTTAAAATTTTTTTACATAGGATATACAAACCTTTTTTATATTTCAATTCTTTTTAAAAATAATTTCATAAATATCACTATTACAACCATGTGACTCTAAGGGTCCTCTTGTTTGGTAAAAAGCTTCCCATAGTAGGGAATGACTCTAAAAGAGGATGTTGGCACATGTTGGTGTCATTTTATATTATTATGATATTATTTTATTACCCTTAACTACACGATTACTAATTAATCACTATAATGATAGATAATTATCGTCGTTACAATTCATAATGTCCAAAAAAAAGAGTCTTAATTAAATAATTTGTACCTTATGATTTCAAATATGGAATCCATTTTACCAAATTACAAACACAGAAATTTTAGTAAATAATTTAAAAATAATTCTCGTTGTCACAACCAAAGATGTGGTTCTAAGAAGAAAAATTTATCAGAAGATTGACTTGTTTTTACTCCCAATTGAAAAGTGAAATTACTTCCAATGAAAAAAAATGTATTAAGATAAAACAATATAATTAAATTACACTTTAAATCCAATCAAAAGGACAATCTATCTATATAATTAAATTATATGAAAAACCAGTTTTGAAGTAAAATGCATAATTTTTCACTATTACGTAAAAATAATCATTTGTCAGAAAATTACCAAAAATTTACCCAATGAAAATTTGACATTGAAAATTAAAAAATGATGTAAATTTTACCAAATTCAAAACATAAAAGTTCCATTAATTAATTTTTCAATTAATTCTTGCTGGGAAAACAAATAGTGTGTTTTTAAGAAACAATATCTATCAAAATATTGACACTTGTTTATATCCAATTTCAAAGTGAAATTATTTTCAATGACCACCATTTGATTAAATGGTAAAAATATATTTAAACTAAACATTAAACCCAATTAAAAAGATAATATAACCATATAAATAAATTAGATCGAAATGTGGCTTTGAAATAAAATAAAACATTTTCACTAATCATTAAAAAATGAACTTTATCGGAAAAATAATAAAAAATTACACAAAGTAAATTTTTATGTCCCGATTCTAAAGAAAAATTTTATTTTGTTAAATATAACATATAAAATTGAGAAAAATTAGTTTTAAAAAATAGGTCACCATCAAAAGGTGGTTAATCAAACTTTTAAAGAATATTAGAATATTTATGTTTAAAATTATTTTCATTCACATTTTAAGCCCCAATCATTTATTGGGTAATTGTTAAAATATTTAACAAACAGGTATAAACATTTTGTAGTTAATTATGTTCATTCCTTCCATTACAACGGCTAGGCGTTAACGACCAGTAAAAATAATATTATTATATTATTAGTGTGGAATGTAAGATTATAAAGAAACTCATTGTTGTGTATTGGGTATTCCATCGAACATAGAATTACCTTTGAAGTAATATTATCATTATATTCTCAAATATTAATAAATATGAAAATGACATATTCATTATTTACCTAGGATGTTACAGTTTCTCATTATCAATTGGATAACATATACAGGAATGTGAATTTTAAACCCATAATAGTGGTTCATAATGACAAAAAAAAGTTTACCATTGAATATACCCTAATAGTTTCAATACAGGTGTTTAGAAAGGATCATTTTTATGCACCCATTTTCGACCGTGTCTATCTCAATTATATGTTTTTGGTTATTACCTCTAGGTACATCAATACCACAGCAACATCCACTTGTAGTATTGAGATGTGGATGTGTTTTCATTGAAACCAGTTACAGAAAACATTAACAATATTTAGTGTTGTCTTCTTATGATTATTATTCTACCTTTCACTTAAAGATTCTAACACTAATCCAAAAAATAACTAAACATTACTCTAATGACTATTATGACATCCCATGTCTTTACTAAACATTAATTCATGATTTATTAAAAATTATTATAAAAATTACTAACTAAAAGATAGATAATTATAGTTTAATTTTTTAATTAGGTATATTACACAACAAACTAATATAGTGGGTACATTTCTATTATTAAAATCATATTTAACATGATCATAATATTTCATCATACTTATGACTACAAGGGATAACCAAGGGACATACATGATAAAGGGGTGATATATATATATTTTTAATTGAATAAAAATGTAATAATGTGAGTAATGTTGTACATGATGGATAATATGAATATCAATGAGACATAAAAGAGGTGATATTTTTCAATATGAACAATGAATAATTATATATCATCATTACATAAAGGCAACATGATAATGTGGTAAAAACTCTAAACATGAAATCATAACATAGGTCAAGGATAACATAAAAGATATCATAAAACGATGTTAAACATCCAATGATATATTTTGTTCACATTCTAATCCATTTCACCACATATTATGAGACTAAAACATTACCTAATTAATTAGACTACTATATAATTATAGGCATACCCATCACTTTCATATCATGTACATGCATAAGTGTAAATAATAGATGATTCAACATAGGATCATCTTCCATAATATTTAATTCCATTATCAAATTGTGTGGAATATAATAATAGAAGTGCAAAATCATATGCATAATGTGATGTCTATTTGAATACCCTTGAGTTTAAATAACGGAGGTATTCACAATTTAATATTTTAGAATGAAAAACATGTAGTGAAATTTCAATAGCATAATGAAAATACTTAAAGAATAATTAAATGTTTTAATGAGAGAGAAATAAGGCTCTCATAATTTAGAAAAAAAAGGATAATAAGAGGGTTGTGGAAAATAATTACCCACCATTATTATATTTAAATATATTGTATATAATGAAAAAATTATTAAATAGAGTAGAAGCAATTGATCCCTTACCTTGAGAACGTGGTTCTAAATTCCTGGGTGGAGCATTTAGAAAGATTAAGGGATCCATGGAAGGAATATAGAAAGGGTGTGGAAAATTAATGATGTTTTTAATGGATTATGAGTGTATAAGAATTCGACTTTGGTGGATTTATATCGAAAAAGATGGGGGAGTACTTTATTATTTCTCAAACATAGTTTTTGGACTCCATATAATAAATTAATAAAAAACAAAATCCTTCACACCACTTTTTCCAATGGTTTATATCCTAATGGATTTTTTTCATCATTTAATAAGTCCAATGTCTATACATATGAATATAATAACATTTGTGATGTGAATGTGAGTCATGTTTTTAATGAATTGATGTTCAAACCTTAAAAAAATATAGGTTTTGGAGGAATCATAATCAATTTATAATATTAATCAAATGACCTCAAAACCATATTTATTTAAATGGAAAACATATATTTGTTCATGTATACAATTTATTTTTCTTGTTATGTAATTTTTGGGTAACTATGATCTACTAATAGACCCTAAATCTTTTTATCTAATTTTTACCAGAAAAGACCATCATATCCAAATATTTTTGAAAATCTCACCATTTCTTAATTTAGAAATTCTAATTAAAAAAATATTTATTTCATAAAAAATTTATAAATTTGTGAATCATAAATTCTAATATAATTTTTGATAATTTTTGATAAATGATGGATTGTTTTGGAAATAATAATTTTCAAACCCATATAAAAATTTAATTGACTCCATCAAGTTATATTATCAACTATAGGTAATGAATTTTTTTAATAATAATATTTTATAAATATACCATTTATTTCAAAATTTTAATGATGTATTATAAAGAATGTCTTAATTGAGATTTCATATTACCCAAAAATAAAATTTATATTCTATCGAATAGTAATAAAAATAATTTATAATTTAACAACAATAAGAAGAAGATATAATAATATAAAATATCCATAGTCATATTCATATGGTATTAAGACGAATAAATTTTTTACAAAACAAAAATTATATAAGGGTAAGGTGAATGACTATTAGATATTTATGGGCTGGTTTTATGAACATGGTGTGGGTCATGATCTGGATATGGCTGAAATTCTCCTATAAACAATTTCTATCGTGAATTAGTTTTTGGATATCAGGTTGGGATTGGTTAAAGGGAAAGTACTATAATGTTATCATTTTAATAAGCTTTAATATATGGTATTCATAGTGTACAATCCTATTGGTTGAGTAAATCACTTTCATTTTCTGTATCATTTAAAATAATGAATAACTTATATATCTAATAATCATATGATCACTATTAAATGAATATATTATATATGTCTATGATAGTTAATAGTCTTTTAAATTTTAAATTTTATAATAATAACAAATATGTGCATGTTATTTCTATAACAATAATAAATAATAAGCAATTTAATTAAACCATAAAGGGAATTTTATTTAAAAATATATGGGTCTCTACATGAATGATCTTATAAAAATTCACTAAATAGTTTAAAACATATCCCATTCACTATAAATATAGATTAATTCCCTAAATCCTTAACTTATACTACAATAAATGGAAATATATGACTAATTATGAATGATCAACATTATATAAAACAAAATTAACAAGGATGGATATTCCTTGTGAAATTTTCTAAAGTCACCTTATCTCATTATCTTAAATCATTATTCAGGATCAGATCATAAGGAATTGATTTATTTTTCTCCTTGTATAAAATTGAAATATTATAACAATATATCCTTATCTACTAAATATACTAATCTTAGGAATTCTCAACTACCACATGTCACTCTAATAATCCTCCACATCCCATTATGCATACATTTCAAGCCACTATATTTCCACATGCCTCCACCACTCCCTTTCTCTACCATTTACTCCCTCCTACTCCCACTCCCGCTCAGCCCCCCCATCACATATTCCCTCTCCCCCGTTTCAATTTTCCCATGATCCTCCCACTGAGGGTATCACACATCGTGACCTATCCTCCCCTAAAACAGCTTCCTCAGTCATTCTCCCTCAGTTGGTCAACCCAAACTGCATCAGATTATCATTTTATCCTTCCCCAGACAACCATCGAACCAAGGGTTACATCGCATCTTCTTCCACCATCCTCTACATCCTTCTTCCGGCAGACGAACCTATGGATCCCAAGCACCATCCACCTTCAGCCTTCTTCAACTCCATGATTCTATAATGTACAATCACTTCTAAACTATCCATCCACTTCCAAATCCATACCGTGAACCTGTTCCACCGATGCTTATGAATCTTGGTTTTCTTTGAGTACTTCACCATCCCCAAAACTATTATCCTTCCACTGCTCCTCCATTTACCATAATTCATCAATAATATCCTTCCTCTTGTGCTCATAACATGGAAATCATTCTAGGTAACCCTACCAACTACAACTTTGTATTTCGAATCTAGAAAACCCAAACTAGTACTACAATTGTCGACTCTGAAACAGTGATACAAAGTTTTGCACTTTCCTCCCATCCTTTGCAAGTTTGTTTCGTTAAAATTTGGCCATGAGTCATCTTTCTGAACTGGTAGGGTTCCTATTACTTTCAAATCGAATATTATAGAACTTTTTTTAAAATAATGCTATCTTAATTAGTAGCTATATCATTGCTATTTCCAGAAAACTACTACTAAATTTACTATTCTATGACTCATCCAACTACATTGAAATACAATCAGACTGTTTAAATAATTTCTTCCAATTATAGAACATCAATCTTTCTCTCAATTTGTATGTGCATAGGTTTATAATACTATTACTAAGAAGAATATGAAATCTCTAACTAAGAAAAAATATAATCTATGTACTAAATAAATATTGATAGTAATATCAATACCGAATTAGTATGTATCTTAACATATATTTTGGGCTATATTATTATTTAATAAAGCTTCCAGTTTCTTCCTATTTTATAGGTGAATAAGTTTTTAGGGTTCTAAATATAGGTATGAGCTATAATATTTTCACTCTTTGTCCTATGATGGAATAATTGATTTATTTATTTTAAAACCATGGCTCATTGTCCACTTGTATGGTTTCAGATGCAGGTTTTGGAGTTGCGTTTGGCAGATTTGATTCAGGTTCAACAAATATATGTTATCGCTGAATTAATTCATGTACATGTCTTATTTAATTATATGTTTGCTGGTTTAGATTATGATGGTTCACATAGATGGTTTCCAGGGAATCAAGGTTATTTAATTCATTGCATATTTCTACCGTCAAATATGCATTGGAGGTACTCTGATAGGTTTCATTGAAGTAATTACCAACATGATAATATTTATTTTTAATTAATATAGTTGGATTATTTAATTCTAGGTATGGAGTTGTAGGTTATAGAGTATAACTTAGATGGTTTATGGGAAACTAATGTGATTTAATTCATTGCATATTACAACTATTACTATTTTTCCAATGATGGAATAATTGACTTATTTATTTTTAAATTTTGACTCATTTTTCACGTGTCTGGTTTATGAAGCAGGATGTGGAGTTGAGTTTGGCTGATTGAATTTAGGATCAACAGATATAGGTAATTGATGAATTAATTCATGGATTATCATGTTATTATGTTAATGTAGCATTAATAAATTTAAACAAAGGGGAATTCATTAATTCTTGGTGGTTTGTTTACATTGTTTCATGATTTTTCATTCTAGAATCCTTAAACCTTCTTGATTTTTATATTTCGTTAATTAGATTGAAGGATTTTATTATTAATGATATCATGAATCCATATTCAAAATTAATTAATTTTACTCTTTTGTAGGATCCTCTAAAGAAATTAATCAACAATAGAAGTGGTTTTTAGCAATGATACTGTTAGGTTCACTAATTTTTAAAACATGCGTGAAATTGTTTAGTAAATTATTGATTTAAAATTACTGATAAATAGGTATTTCTGTATGTAACTATCTCAAAAAAACATTTTCTAAAATACATGGATGAATGTATGAAATAATCAATGATAAGGAAGGTGAACTGATAAGACCCAATCCAGTTTGCTGAAGCTGGTATCTAGGTTGTCACAGGATAAATCATAGGAAGTATTTCCTTTCCTTTTCATTCCCCTACTTCAGTTACTCTTCTAGTTTGCTGTGGTGTGCTTTGGTTGACATGGAATTTATCCCACAATGTCAATAACTTTGTCTCGACTATTGGAATGATTCATCACTGTTGACGGATGATCTTTTTTATTTAACACGTTTCATTGATTTTCATAAACCCTAATTACCCGTGTTGGAAATCATAATTTTTATTAGATGATTCAAATTTCACCCATATTTCATTGAACTTATTTGCATTCAACTTTTACCAAATGTTATAAAATTTTATACCAAAATAAACATGCTTTCTGATTCTATAAAACAAACATGATTACATATTCTTTTTTCTTCTAGATTAATTCCAAATTGAATTTATTCCATTACTTTTGAGATCTCCTTCTATTATTTGTTTCCAATTATTTTACGACTTACATACTCCAATATATTATTATTTGAATTTGTTTGATCATAATATGGAAATATTCTTAGTTAATGGCGATATATTAATTTATCTAGAAGGATGGGTATTTAGCATTGAATCATAAGTTAATACCTTGCCTCCCATCTTCTATATTATTTCCTATTACCACGTAATGATAAGTGACCACTTTCATATAGGTTTCATTTCTAATTATCTGTGAAAATTTTGAGTAAATATTTGATTTGATTTACAGATGAATATATATTTCATCATGTAAGGGTGTAAACTATAGATTTTCTCAAATACATGGACGAAATAAATTAAGAATCACAGATGAGGAAGGGGAATAGGTAAGCCCCTATCCACTTGGTTGAGGCCAATATCCCAGTTGTTAGTGGGTCAATACCAGGAAATATCAACTTTCTGCTTGTGATTACTATCCACATATACTGTTATCAACTCTTTCTACTCAATCGTGTTTCAAATGACGTGCTGCTCTCCCCACAATAGGTAGGTTTTTTTATTAACTATCTGAATATTGTATTCACTATTTGTTATCTAAATAATAATTTGGTGGGTTTCAATTAAAAATTTATTTCCATCATTATATGTGTTATAACAGTTAATGCTCCAATTATATGATGTTCTCAATGTGTTTTCAAATGTCGTATAAAGAAAAACATTCCCTAATTTCTATTGGTGTTTTTTTATTTAATTCTTGCTAAAATTAAACTAGGTGAACATGTTTAGTATAGCATGATTTTCCAATTTTTTACCATTTTAATGAAATTTCATATCATTGATAACATGTTCTATTTATGGTGGATACTTTGTGTGTATATATATATATTTTAATTTTTGTATTTCATTTCAATATATGTTAGTGTAATTTATTTCATGTGTTTCTTATCTAAAAAGTTCTCTAAATATTCAATTTTCCATGACTCTTTAGATGACCATGATGCTGACATATAGAGGTTCTGAGATAAGAATGTGCTGAAGAAAAAAGGGTCCAACATTCCCTTTAGAATTATTTGCAGCATAGTAAGGGAAAAATTCTTGATGAAATATTTGGTATGTGATCTGAGAGTTATATGAGTATTGGGAGTTGACTAGCTGATTTAGATGTTTCAGATGTTGTTTATACTTTTCATCTATCTTTTATCTAAATTTTTAATGCTCTATTCCGATGTGGTTTTTAAATTTCAGGTAGACTACAAACAGGAAAGAAAAAACAATTTTAAGGGAATCCTTATTCATGTTGTTCCCCAAATTATTAATTTTAACCTGTGGCTCTAGATTTTTATATATTTTAGATAAATTTAAAATTTATTTTGGGATTAAAATGGTATATTTTTTTTAACTTACCGACTTGAGTTCTTTTGTTATAAATATCACAATGTTTGATATGTTTAAGAAACTGGAACAGAAGTATCAAGAAAATTAAGTTCACAAACTATGTATTTTGTCATCCGACATCTTTATGGGATAATGAATTATCTAGAAAGTGATGACGTCATTTTTTATATTGTAATGTTGTTCTATATCAAAATTATTTCTGACATAATTACCAGAATTTCATTTAGATTTTTTAAACTATTTTCTACTTTTTCACGGTTTATGTTAATAATTCCAATTGGGTAGGGGAACGATGGTGAAATACTGATGGGAAAGAAGGAAGGTTCAAATAAAGATGGAGATTATGAGATCTAGGATGAGAATAATGATGACATTGCGGAAAATAATTACAATCAAGTTCTCACTGAATACCAATCAATATTTTTCTAATCATTAGTATTGGCCCAAAACCATTGATTTAGTTTTTGATTATCTTCCTACATAATATTGATTTTGATGATGATGGTGATGATCATAATGTCTAGGAGAAAGATGGTATAAAAAATTTAGGCCATTAATGTTACAGTCATTGCAAATGAATTCCAATAACAACGGTTCACTAGATGATGCTGATTATTTGTTATTATAGATGAGTTATTCTATGATTGATCGTACTCACCTATGTTTTGTTCATTGGATGATGTTGATCATTTTTTATTCTACCATAGTGTTTTTCTCTATTTATTCACACATTTTTAGTTTTCGTTTTATTCGGTGTGATTTTTTATTTTTGAAGTTGAAATAATAATAATCTAACAATACTTCTGTTTTTAATTTTTCTTTTCAATTGACAATATCATTGTATTTTTTTATATAGTTTCTAATGTTACATTTTTTATATTAATTATGATCATATTTATATATAACATAACTTGAGTTTATTTTAGTTTGTTTAGTTGATATACAAAAATAGATATTCGGTTTAGAATTATTTGTTTCAAACATAAAATCCCTTGAAATTTTAGATTATTAGTTAATTGAATTTTTCACTAATGTTGTTTATATCTGTTGCTATATTTCCAACTAAAGATTCCATATTAATATTTGATTAATAGTCAAATTGTTTTGTTTTTCTAGAGAATTTTACCTTTGTGTTACATTGATTTTTTATTTTCTGTAATAGATTTATAGGGTGTTCTATGAGAGAATATGTATTATGTTTCTGGTTTTTAAACAATGAATATTTGGATTTCAATTATTAAATGAACATTGAATTTTTTTTTAAAATATTTAAAATGTTGTGTTTTTATGGTGTTATTGAATTTTTTCTCAACAATATATGTGTTATGATTTTTTTTGGAATGGATATATGATGGTGTAATATACAAAACATGCATTTGAGTTTTTGAAAGCAAATAAATCATCTTTCATTGTTGATGCCAATGTATGAGTTATAATATATATTGATTTTTAATAATTTATGTCTCTATAATTTCAATAATGACGAAAATTCATGTTTAGTTTTTTCTAAACCCGTCTACATATTATATTAATGCCTGAAAAATTTATATTACTACATATTGATCAAGTTTGTCTAAAAATGATAATCCACTATTTTATTATTGTATTTCATTGCACACTATTTATTTCTGTCATATGTAGTTTATACAGTTTCAAAATAATCATCATTCATAAAATATGCATTGCATGTTTAAATTTTATGAATATATATTTCCTTAAGTTGTTATAATGGGAAGCCCTTATGACTTTTCATGAGCCATAACAAGAATATTTTATTTAATCTTATAGAAGAAATCAGTAGGAAAATAAGCATGCTAATAGACCCCTTCAAATTGGAAAATTAATTGAGCTTGTCTAGCATAACAATATTTCAGGTAAGGTAGCTCTGGTCCAACCTTTTTGCAACATGATAGACATTGATTCCAGCAACTCCAGTTATGAGTAAGGCCATCGGTGCATATGCATCCATTCCCCAACACACATGCATGAATGTATGTTATTGAAAAGTTTAGTGATGGTTTAAAAATTTGGAGTGTAAGATGAAAAAATTATTCCATATCAACTGGGATATTTTTAGAGGAATATTAATTTTATTGGGAACTTCATTGTCTTTGACTTTTCTTTTTCTTTTCACTATACTATCTTCATTCATTCTGTTAGAAAATTATTTGTCTTATAGATGATATAATTATGTTAATGTATTTAATTTCCCATTGAAAATATAAAATATGATATCACTATAACATAAATGGTAAATAATAAAAATTATTTATTATAAGTATATCCCTTTTCAGGTATTTTTTACCAGCTCCTGAATTATATTGTTTTTTATAATTTAATGTACAAAGTGAATTTTATTACATATAATCATGTACTAGTTCCATAAAATTAGTATACATTCTCAATTTATTATTTGTTATAGAATGAAATAAGTCATCTTTTTAGATATAATTTCTATATACATAAAAATAACTCTAATATATAACCATGTAGTATTATGTAGATGGAAATTTTTTGTTCACTTTTATAGGCTTAACGAAACTGCTAATATTTATCGAAGCTATTCTTTTTTTCTACTATTTTTACTTTCTCCATGTTAAATGAACTTTTACTTCAATATTATATACCACTAATTTATGCATTCAATATATTTAGTTTAATAAATATTATTGTAGGGTTTCAATCCAGTAGACTGGGTCACAAGGTGATGTAACATTAACTTTTTGAGAAAAAAGCATTATAAAAGAATAGGGAAATTGAATATTTTGGAGAAATGTGTCATTTTATTTTGTTTTAGTTATAGTTTCATGTACTAAATATGAGTTATTGATTTTGAAGAGCACTAGATCATGTATTTAATTTGAACAGTGGATATTGTTTTAGATCATTGGAACATGTATTTTATTGGACCAGCGCATCATGGTTTTTTATTATATAGTGGAACATTTTGTGGATCATGGATTTTTATTGAGCATTCGATTATTTTTTAGATCCTTGGATTATATCACAATGTGAATGAATGGGAGAGCACTATTTTATTACAATTAAAACAAAAAAAAAATTCATTCCCATGATTAAATAGATTTAGATTACACTAATTTCAATAGAAGAAGGTGTTATACTCTAAATAAACTAGTAGATAACAGAATCAAGCATACTCAAGACTAAAAGGTATCATCTGTATTGGACTATTTATGGAATTTCTATTAATCCATTTATCATCATCCAATCTAAGGATCTGATATTTTTTTATATGAATATTATTTTATAGAGTGTGTTTATCTTCCCTATTTGACACCTCATCCATACCATCAGATTGGTAATCATATTATGTGAAACCTTATAACTAAATCCATATCTTGTAAAATATGGTTCTAAATTTATATTATAGAATCAGTTTACTTGATAAGACAAAATGATTTTATGTAGTAAAAATCTAACAAAACATTTTCTAATAATAATCATTACAAATATTTTAGCATCATCAATTGTAGTGGTAATACATTATCTGATTTTGGACATATAATCTAAAATAATAGAATATAGATACCTAATTAAATTTTGAAATGGTCGATAATTTTAATAACTCGTAAATGAAATAAATATCAAAATAAATATGTGTTGATGTGGTACTTAATTTATCTTATAAATATTACCTTGAAACAAGATATATAAACTAGGTCTTAAAATCATAAATGTGGTTAGGAAATTGGTGTGCCAAAAGAGTTCTAAATCCATTATTTTCCTACCAGTCATTTATAGCTATAAGTTTTCTTCTCAATATTGTATATAGAAAATATTCATCACTAATGGAATTTTATAATTCAATATAAAACCATTCATTATTTGTTCACTCTCATGTTTTTACCAATATAAGTTATCCCAAATGAAATTGAATGTCTAGATAACTAACCAATCAGATTTTAATTTTGTAAACCAGTGAAATATATCATTAGATTATATCTATTTTACAAGGTTTGGAAACCATAAACACACATTTAAAATAGTATATTATTATTTTTAGGATAATATATCTCTGATCGGTGTGTGGTTTGGTGATTTATATCCTAGAACTACATATAATATAACTGAATGATCAATAATTATGTTTTGACTACAACATTTATCTTTTAGTTTAATATAAAATTCCTAGAAACAAAAACAAAGACATATAATATTTGGTTTTACATCATATTTCCTCATGATATTCCAAATACCAGAGTGATTGGGGAATATAATATCCTTATATCCCAACTAAAAATAACTAAAATATTTATATGGAAAATATAATGATTAACAATTATTTTTAGTCGTTATATAATTTGATTCAGTAGAATATGGAATTTGGGATGTATAATATATAAAATTTTTTAACTTTTATACTCTATAACAAAATATAATATAAAGGGGATAATTTTCTACATTACACATAAGATAAATTTGAATATCTCATCTAAATGACTGTGATATTTTTATGGACAAAAATTTCTATTCTAGATCTGTAAAAAATTTATCACAAGTCCCATAAAAAGAAAATAATTATTCTTTTAGGATAAATATATCTAAAGGGAATGCAATATTACTAAAATATAGGGAAAATTATCTTTAATATATAGAATTTTAAATAAATGATATCATCTTGTTCACATTCCAAGTTTATGGTGGTGTTAAAATATAATCTACACTAGATATATAAACACAGATTATCTCTTAGTAATCCTAATATCATTACAAAATACCCCTACCAAACATAAAGCAACCATTTTTAAAGTATAATACAAGGTTTATATCAATGTTAAATGTGAATTAAACTAATAAATTGGATATAAAAATATCAATGAGTAATCCATAAACAATGAATTCAACCACGAGGAATTACATCCATTCTTTAATATCCCACGAATTATAAGCTTATATTTTTCTTCTTATTAATATTTATTAAATTGATTAATTTATAGAAAATAACATTTATTTGTTAGTTATAATTAATATTTAAAATTATATAATATAAATTTTTATTCTCTCATGCTATTATGATAATTATCTTCTTTTCAATTAATATTTTAAATTATAAATAATACTTTTATAAACATAGTCTAATTTTTTAGAATATATTTAATTAAAAACAGAGTTTTTTTGATTTAAAAAATAATATTTTATTTTAGGGACTTTAAAATTATTATGAGTAATTACATTCCATGTTATATTAAAAGCAACCTAAAATTTTTTTAATATAAAATGATTAATCATATTATGTATTTGTTAACCTATAATTTTATAAACACAATTATGTTTTAATTAATAATTTTTTGGAATTCTAATTGACACCATAAAAATGATTTATTACTTATAAATATATTAATTTATATAAATTAATTATATAAAATAAATATATAATAATTTTAAACTAAAAAATATATAATAAATTATTTCTTCATTAAGGGTATTAAAATTTGTTCTAAAATATTTAAAGTACAGATTATTATAGATTATATATTTTTTTAAATATAATGTAATTATTGTGAAATAAAGGTAAAATTTATATGATTAATAGTTATTGTTTCTATTAAAATAATATAAAATTTTTATAAAAAATTATAATTATTTTCAATATAATTTATCTTTTTTTAATAATTTTGAATTATTATCAATAAAATATGAATTATGATTATTAATGGATATAGTTTTTTTAAAAGATGAATATAATTAAAAACAAGAATCAGAATATTAAAAAAATGAAAAGGTAATAGAAAATCATGAAAATCTGATATTATATGAAATCATGATATTTGAGGTAAGTTGATAAGGAAGTTCATTTTTGGGAGAAAACTAAGTAAGGACTTCATATGAGTGGAAACAATATCTGTTGAAGCTGAGGACTCCATGAGTCATAGAGAAGTCTCAAATGGAGTCAAAATTAGTCGAGGATGATAGGCTTGAGCTTGGATTTACCACCAATGGCTTCTTGATTCATCATTAGGAAGCCAAAGTCAGATTGAGGGAAGATGAGGGGTTAAAAAACTAGATATAATCATTAAAGGGGATAATGAGGTGTTATTTATTGTTAACATCATCTTTCTCGGTTCTGTTTTATAGATCTTCAAGTAAGTCTATAATTATTAAATTTTTAGGTGATCAAATCATTCTGAAGATACTGTCTCTTGGATAATTTTTGGAACATTAAAACCCTTTTCTTAATTATCTTATCTACTTCATGATGTCTAATTTAGATACATTAGTGATTCTCATCTTTATATTAAATGAATTTTTTAAATTATTTTAGGGATATATATTTAGTTTAATTGTAATTTCACAAAGAATGTAGTTAAATTTAATTGAATGTAATCATTTAATGTAATCAAACCTAATAAATTTATGTTTTTTTTAAATTATCAAAATTTAACTTTTGGCCAATTGATGTGAGATTCATCTAATGGATCATTCCATTTTTTTTATTTGAATGAAGAAAAGAACTTGAAAAGAAGCATATAAATTTTATTTCTTCTTTATATACAATGAACCTCTTTATTTTATACTTGTTTCCAGAAAAAAATATTATTTTACATGTAGGTTGGAAATAGGTTGAAAACCCAACTAGTACATGTAAATAATCATATCTCATTGAATTGAAAGAATCTGGTTTTGAAAACCAGAATAACCTCGAATCATTGGCATAATATTATAAATATAAATGTTCTATAAATTAAGTCTATGAAAAGATAATTTTATTTCATCAATCCATTTCCTATTTGTTATTTTATTTCACACCCTTCATGAGTAATATATAATATTAACACCTTGATGGTGTACTGCATGCTCTTCATATGAAAAATTAAGAGAGAGAAAAATTTTGTAATGGTCTTTCATAGATTCGACAAGAGTCCAATATGGTTGAATTTGGTGGTAAGGAAGATGTTTAATTTTAAAACGTTACTTTTTTTCAAAATGGTACTATTTTAATGATTTTTTTTTCAAAATACATGGTTATAAATTTTATTATTTTTAATTTCATTAAGGAATTGTATTATTAATTGATTTTTTATTTATTGTATTTTATAAGGGAAGATATTTAGTTCATTTATTAGTATTGTTTTTTGGGTTTTCATTAGGGGAATTCATTTTCATTAATTTTAAAAATGTATTTGATTGTTCCAAATTATGGAAATATCATTAAAAATGTTTTATTTTTAAATTATTATCAAAAAATGTAGGGGAATGGTTTTTTAATTTATTCAAAATTACATCATTGAAAATTGTTTTAATTATATATGAAATACTATTGTTTTATTTTAGGTTTTTATTTAACATACACAATAATTTTCCAATATTTAATTTATTAAATTTTATTTTTGTAAAGTATTTACCTATTTTTATATTTTAGAATTCATTTTCACAAAAAAATACATTAAATTAAAATATATAAATTTGAGATATTTTTCAATTATTTTCCTTTAATTGTGATCATAATTCTCAAATTTGTTAGTAAATAATTTTTTATTTATTTTGACATGATGTATTTTTATGTTCAAATTATTTTATTAAGGGATTATTATTTATTTGAACATATTTTATTTCTACGTTCAAATTTATTTATGGAGAATAATCAATTTTTGTTAATTATTTTTTCAAATTACATTATACAAAGAAAATATTTATTATCTATGTGATGAATTATATATTTCAAGACAAGTGTTTGGTATATATAAGTATTAATAGAATATTGTAAGAGAAAAAATTAATTTTAAAACATTATTTCTTTTTAATATTATATTATTTGTGATAATTTTATTTTCAAAATCTATGGTTATAAATCTTCATATTTTTAATTTTTTATGGTATTTATTTTTTAGATAAATTTTCATCTATTGAAAATTTATTTCTAAGGGAGATTATCTATTTTCTATCAGAATATACGAAATTGTTATTTCTGTTTAGAACATTATTTGTAAGAGAAATTTATTCTCTCAAATAATCCATTTATTATTTTACGAGATATATTAAATTTTCATATGAAAATATGATTGATAATCATATAAATGGGATATTGATTTTATCAATTTGTAACTGTTTATTTTTTTAATAAGGAAATATATATTTATTTACATTAATTTATATTGGTTTTAAAATATAAAAACAATCATTTTAAGTGTGCAAGTACATGAACAACCATGAATGTCATTCATATTTTGAGATATGAACATCATCTATAACCTTTTACTTTTCATGCATACCAAAGCTTCATTTAAATTAAGTATTTATTTTATGTTCAGAACCATTAAATAAATTATTCCATAATAAGAAACTATCGTCGAAATGTTTCTTAAAAATTTAATGATTGAAATACAGGTATGTCAGTTATTCATTCCTTAACAAATCATGCATGTATGCATTGATTAAAAGTATAGAAATTTAATTTCCCCAATTTAGCAGATGTTTTCATATAAAATTATATTTATAAATTTTTATATAATCATATATAAATGTGTTATTATTTTTTTAAAGTATAAATTATAGAGAAAGAATATATATATATATAATATTAAAATATATATTATTAAAAATTAGGAACTTGAAAATTTTAAATATGGTGAGTAATTTGGGAGTAAACCACTCCAATAAAAAGTGGGTAGGTCCAACATAATTATTAATGATTCTTATGGCCCCAATGTTTTTATTTCAAAATCAAGGGTATTGTTTCAAAATAATTTATTGTTATATTTTGAAATCAATATTTGAGGTTAAGTAATTTAAATAAAATTAGTATTTTCAAAGTGTAAATAATTTCAATAACATTTTCTATAGTATTTTTAATATTATTTTTTTCATATTATAATTTTATTTTACAAATGTATTTATCAAAATATATTTTAAAAAATAGATTATATTATGGATGTTTCACAGATTTTAAAACCAAATAATGGGAAATTTAAAGCTAAAACAATGTTTTAAAAATACATTCACAAATATCATAGATATTGTAAGATGGATTTTGTAGATTATTGAGATAGGACAAACAAATAAATTTAACTTATTTTATTACAATAATGAAACATTATAAGGTGATTATCTAATTATCCTAAACCGACACTAGAAATGACCATTAAAATGCCAAAGATTACGTGTATTTCTCAATAATTTTTTATAAAAAAATATACATCATTGTTATGTAATGAATCTAGAAACTATGGTTTAGGGCATCAATTTTGTTATTAGAGAAATGGTGTAGAACATTTTGGACATTGGAAGTTTACATTTGAGGAAAAATACAGAGATAAAACATTTTAATTCCTAAAACATTTTAATTATGATCCGTTAGAAGTCCATTCATTCTAATTCTGAAGATAGAAATTCAAAATTTTCTATTTTTTTACGAACGAATTATGACGGTGAAATTATTTTTGGTGTGGTGATGTAACATCCCATGAATTATAACCTTAAAGTTTTCATTATATTTATATATATATTATAATAAATTGAATAATTTATAATCAAAACATATGTTGATTTATTATTTCAGTTAAATATATATAATTTTAAATTATATCATGCTTTTATGTGAATTATCTTTTGCGAAATTATATATTAAATTATCAAAACATCTTTTATAAACATGGATTCATTTTTTATAAAATATATTTTAATATAAATAGAATAATTCGATTATTTTCATACAACAATTTACATTTTATTAAAAGGGATTATAAAATTATTACGAATACCTATATTGAATTTTGTATTAAAAAAATAGAAATAAGATTTAATATAAAATGTTTAATAACGGTTTGTATTTGTTAACATAAAATTTTATAATATAATATTAAATTATAACAAAAATATTATTGGAATTGTAATTTATCACTTAAAATTAACAAAATTTTATATATAATGTAATTTATATAAATTAATCATAAAAAAGAAAACAATAATTATTTAAAAATAAACATAATATTATAAATTATTTTTTCATTAAATGTAATATAATTTGTTCTTATATATTTGAAATAAACATATTTATAAAAATATTTTTTTAAATATAATGTAATTATATTGAATTAATGGTAAATAATAATAATAATAATAATAATTAAAATAATGTTACTTTTAAAAAAACATTATTAAATTCAATATAATATATTTAAATTTGTTTTCTAAAAATTTAAAGTATTATTAATAAAATATGAATTATTATTATTATTTGATTTAGTTTTTTTTAAATGAAAATATAAATAATAATGTAATTAAAAATAAAAAATGAAAATGAAATAGAAAATTATGAAAATTGGATTTCAAATATTTTTTTGAAAATCATGATAAATAGATCAGGATATTCGACAATTTGGAGAGAAAAAAATAATGGGATTCCTTTTTGTGGATATAAGATATGATGCTAATGAGGGATATGTGAGTCGCATTGCAGCCTCATATGGAATCTAACTTAGTCAAGGATGATCTGCTGATGCTCAGATTAACCACTAGTGAGGGCTTCATTTCACTTTGGGAGGCCAAACTCAGATCGAGGGAAGATGAGGGGTTACCAAATTGGATATGAAATGTGATGGGGATGGCGAGGTGTTATTTTTATCAATATATTCCATATGGTTAATGTTTTATAGAGTTTTATGTAGGTCTTTACTTATTTAATTTTCTGTGTTCATATCATTATGAAAATCCTATCTATTAGATCATTAAATTTATATTAACAACCCTATTATTCTTGTTTTTTCTTCATCCTAATGTAATCATTAGATTAAGGAGTGATTTTGAACCTTATCATAAATAAAAATCATTTTTCAATGATTTTAGTTGTATTTATTTAGTTTCCTCGAGTCTTCATGAATAATCAATATTAATGTAATTGAATATAAAAATGTAATCTAATTAAATACAATGAATTTTCGTTTTTTAATTAACAACTTATGTTTTTTGCTATTATCATTGAGATTCATTTAATTGATCATCTACTATTTCGTTTGGATGATTACCGGAATTCAAATAGATGTTTATCACTTTTATGGCCTCTTCACATACACTGAACCTCTCTGTCTACAATCAATTTCCATAAAAATTATATTTGATAAACTAGGTTTGAAAAAGTTTTAAAACCCAATTAGTTTATTTAAATATAAATATATTTTTAAATTGACCAATTATTGTTTTTAAAACCAAGGAAACCACAACCCTTTATATTAATTATATAAATATATATGTATTATGAATTAATTCTATAAATATGGAATTTTAGTTCATCACTATTTTTCTATTTTGGAGATTATTTGACTTCTTTGTACAAGAGTTCAAGGTGCTGCACACAATTATTGGCTACATCATTCCCATAAAGAGAAAATTATAAGAAATTAATCACCATCCAAGGTCTTTCATATCTCAAATAAGAGACCACAATAGTTGAATTTGATGGTAATGGAATCATTTAATTTACAATCATGTTTAATTTTTAAAATTATACTAATTTTTTTTTTTTTCCAAATATGGGGTTATAAATATTTTCAATTATCATTTTGTGATGAAATTTTAATTAATTAATTAATTAATTTTCAAATTTACTTAGAATGATATGTCAGTCTTTTATTATAATTTTTATTTCTTATTTTTGGTAAAGAAAATTATATTTCATTAATTTTTATTGGTTACATGATTGTTGTTTGTGTTTTTCGTTTTTATTTAAGGTTTGTAACTATTTTCCAATATTTAATTTATTATATTTTATTATTTTAAAGGATGTTATTATTATTATTATTTTTCTGTTCATTTCAATGGATTTTCTTGTATTATAATTATTTTTTTACAAAAGAGAAAATTTTCAATTATCTATTTTTAAATTATGATATTAATTAAATAATTAATTGAGAAATAATTAATTATTTATTTTAACAAGATTTATTATTATGTTCAAATTATATAATTAAGGGATTATCAATTATTTAGACATATACAATTTTTTATGTTATAATTTATTTATTGAGAATAATTATTTTAGTTTAATTATTTATTAAAATGATATTATTATAATAGATTATTTATTTTTTCTAAAAATACTTATAATTCTCAAGATCAATATTACATAAATTTATGTATGAATTTAATTATGTTATGGAAAGGATTAATTTTAGAACATTTATTTTCTGTAAAATTATATTATTTTAATGAATTTATTTTAAAAATATATGGTTATAAATAATTTGTTTTTTAATTTTCAAGGGTTTTCATATTATTATTTATAAAAATATATATCCATTGATATTTTATTTATAGGGGAGTCTATATATTTACTATAGATATTTTCAGAATTATTATATATGTTTAAAATTATATTTGTATGGGAAATTAGTCATTTTAAATACATTGTTTATTATTATAAGAGTTATACTAATTTTTCAAATGAAAATATGTATGAAAATATTTTCAAATGGTCTTTGATTTTATCCATGTCTAAAAATTAAAAAATTTAATTATAAAATATATTATTTATTAATATTATTTATGGTATGTTTCAAATAATAAAAACAAACATTTTATGTGTGCAATTTTATGAACATCCATGAATTACATTTTTATATTGAGATATTTGAATTATCTATAACTTTCGAAATTTAATTCATACCATAGTATTATTTAAATATGTATTTTTTATGTACTCATGCATTGAATAAAATATTCCTTAATATGAAATTACTATTTAAATTGATATTTCATAATATAATGAATAAAATATATAAATTTTAATTAGTATTTCATTTACATTTCATTGGATTTGGCATTTATTAAAAGTGCAAAAATTTAGTTTGTCAAATTTAGCAGAATTTTCCTATAAAAGTATAAGTTTAATTTTATTTATTAATATATATTAATATGTTGCTAAATTTTTTATGTAAAAATTCAAGTGGAGGTGTGTGTGCATGTTTATATATATATAGAGGCTTAAATTATATTTTTATTGAAAATTAGTCAATTGAAATTTCCAAATGAGGTATGTAATTAGGGAGTGCACCCATCCCTCCATATGCTGGTAGGCCGACGACAACATTCAATGTTTCCTGTGGCCCCAATGTTCTATTTTAAAATGTTTAGTATATTTTTCATAAAAATCATTGGATTATTTTAATAGAAATATTTTGGTGTAAGTAATTTCCAAACATTTTTTGTATTTTTTTTAAAAAAATATAAATTTAGTAATATTTTTATTGCTATTTCTAAAATTATTTTCATTGTATTATTAATAGATTATTCAAAAGTATTTATCAAAAGGTAATTTCCAAAAGGGGGTTTGTAATTGGGTATTTAATGATTTTAAATTCCCTTATTTGGAAATTTATTTCTCATCCCACGTTATAAATTTTTTTGAAAGTATCATATAAATTTTAAGATAGACATCGCCCTTTATAATGTTACAGAATTGGTAGAAAATGGTTTTATTTTATTACAATTTTGATAAATTATAAGGAGTTTGAATAATTATACAGAAAAATTATTGAAAAATTTCACAGAATTGTAACTTCTATATGTGTTGTTTAGTTTCATTTTATATAAAAAATAAAATGTATTTTTATGTGCCAAATCCAGATGTGCTGGTTCATTGCGTTACAGATTCCATTAAAAAATTCCTTTTGAATGACAGATATCATATACTCCTGGAAGGTTTCAAAACTATTACGTACACTAAATAGAATTCCATTCTATCATAATGTATAAGATTTAAAGGTAAATAGGGTCTTTTCATTAACATATAGTGTTATATAAATCGTATAAAAACCTAGAATCCAACGGATAAATTTTTTTGGGATTTCAAAACATGTATTTCATGTAATTGTTCAATGAATAAATGTTAATAATTTTGTTTCCTAGCAAAATGTTTTGATCTTATAATAGTTTATACACAGTCTTGACTTATTAGTAACCCAATCTAGAACCACATCACCAAATTAATTTTTGAACACAATAATTGAACACTTTTTAGTGACAATATGTACGTGAATAGCTAACTAAAAATTATATAATAGAATTACAATTCCATTATCCAAAAAAGTATTGGATTCCATTTTTATTACATTCGTGTGAGTTGGATTAGTCTTTATCTAACACTATTCGTGATTCACCCTAACCTCGTGGATTTTGAGTCTGTCTAGGCCAACGTTATAACAGTAGGAAACCTTAGAGACGTACCAAAAACAGCTTAGGTTGTGTGTTTGTAAAGAATATGGGAGGTTGGATCATCCCTCAAAGAGTTTCTATTTAATTTTTCAGACTCTCATAAATATATAATATTTATTCATTATTCCAATCTAGTAATAATACTAATTATCCATAAGAAATTGATTGACTGAAAACACGCATTAAGAGGAAACTACACAAGGGGTTTCTGCTATATTTTATCTTAACAAAGTATTTGGACACTCAATTATTTGAATACATATATGTAGGAAATATTGGGATTATCCACATAAAGGATGCATTTGGATCCCATGAATGAAGTCATGATGGGTTGTGGAGTTAGGATATATCCATGATAGGGGCTTACTATGTTTCTATATGTATAGAATTTCAATCCATGTAGTTTAGTGCCACTTAATGGAACACATCGTATCGTTTTACACCATGTGACAGGGACCATAGTGGTTCCTTTAAATTTCACGTATCCTTTACCACATCCATGTAAATTAACATAACATGGAGTATACTACTAGGACAACGGTACTGAACATTGTCCTGGGGTGGGAGGTACATAGGATCAACCCTTTGGGGTCATCCTATTTGTTGGTAAGTAGATAAGAGAGGTTATGATTATCATTTACACTAAATATAATCCAATTTTATCTTCCTCAGGTTAGTATATGATGTTAAGTCATGCTAATAACCTGATCAAGGATGGGCCATCCAATTCTAAAAATATATGTTATATTATACTTATCACATTATAAAGGATGAGTCATCCAATTCTCATCACGTATGAAATTTTTTTCATATAAGATATAAATAATATTTTAATATTCTCATATATAATTAGGATGTCACATTTTGTTGATAAAAAAAATTTATATGGAATTGGGATAGTTACAGTGTAGGGAGTAAACCATAACGAGTATTCTTATGAATCCTATAGGAATAGAAACAAAAACGATCATAATATTGGTTTTAGATCATAGTGTCATGTGATAGTAGAATCTAATTTAATTTGAAATCATGATGTGAGGATATACATGTCATTAAATGGTAATAAAAAATAATATGAGAAGATATTCCATAGGGAATATCTTATATGATGTATATTTTCTATTGGTAACTAAACATGAGATGGTGTGGTTATGGATTACACCATAAAGGAGGGATAGTTATGAATTTATACCACTTGTCTATTGGTAAGAAGATTTAGAAAAAATATAATACTCAAGAGGAAAATGGACCAATGAGGAAGATTTGTGTATTACTCCAAATTGGGGCTTATGGCATCCTGCCTTTGTAATACATAACATTTCATTTCATTTTACATACTTGGGATCTTTAAAGTCTAGTGTCTTGGAAATCAGGAACAAAAAAACATCAATACAACATAAAAAATTCCACTAAAACATTGGTAGGGCTTCATAATAGGTTCAATATATGTAAAAATACAGCATCACGTTTCTGGGAGACATACATCAAAGGATAGGGTGAGTAAAAGGCTCAGTAAGGGTAAACAAGGGAACCTGTGTACTTGTGATATCAATAAGAACTGGAATAAAAACATAAAGATATGAGAAATGGACATATAGTAATATCATAATGAATAGAAATCGAAAGATAAATTTAATATGTGGCTACATCATTTCATTTAGACATTTGTGAACATATCACCAAGGTCCATCCCCAAGGTGTCATAAAAATTACCAAGGTTATTAACCAAGGTATCGTGAAACTTGGCATCTCTAGAGATTAAATCATTACCCTATGATTTGGAGCACTATTAGGACACAAACATAATATATCTTTTCATAAATGTGATCCACATCGATCATAATCAAACATTTCATAAATAACCCACAGAGAATAAAAGGAATGGGTTTCATTTCAAAATCATGACATTTTAAAATATCTTAAAAATAAGAGCATTATATCATTTATAACCCATTGAAAGGGAGTAAGGGTTATATGTATGTCAATTTGAGAATAAAATATATCATATTTTTATATGTATGAACACCGATATAAATGAAATATTTCAGGGTATTCACATAAATAAACCAGGGGATTTCATTTGAGAAAGAGATAGAAATTTTGAGTTGAAATTTCTGCAGCATAATGTCTATATGACAAGGTTTTCGAAAACATTGAAAAGATAGGGGATAAGGGTCACCCACTCATAACTAATTCATAATACAGTATGGGTACTAAATAAGATCATGGTATGGATATTTAAATTACATACCACCATAAAAGGAAACATGAATGAAATAAAAAGATGCAATTTCTTTTTTGAGAAATTCGGTAGCCTAACAGCGTCACATAAAAATTTCGAAAAAAAATTTATGAGAGATAAATGGGTCTCTCATTATTTTGAAACTAAATGTGGAAGTAACAAAAACATATAATAAAATAGCCTCATCATAAATAGATGGAAAATATAAGACACAACGTAAGGGAAGTCATGACTTAAAAGAGGAGGGTGAAAGATTCCCTTACCTTGAAGAGTAACTTCGAAAGCTTGATGGTCAGGATCATGGGAGGCTTGAGGGAACCATGGGAGGACTCCTAGGGAGGTAAGGAGACCATAAATTCGTTTAGGAGGATTTGGAAATGAAAATAATGGGTTAATGTCTTGGTATTTATCAGAGAAGAGAGGGAACAAGTTATTAATGGCCAAAGGACACCTCATCGGTGGTATTGGAAAAACCACAGGCTTTCCCATGGTATTTTCCCATGGTATTGGCCACTTGGGACACCTAATACCTTATCGTACTATTCATAAGTCTACCAGAATAATTACATTATAATTACTTCCTTAATGATGTCATTAAACCCCCAAAACTAAAAACGGTATTTTCACTATTCACCAAAAAATTATTTTTTTCTGAAAAATCCCCAAAAACCACCTTAACCTAATTTCAATATTCTCAATTAAAAAATGAAATGAATTTTATAAAAATAATTTTCTTCATATTTTTAATTTAATTTTTAATTAAAAAACACTATTCACCTGAAAAAACTAATACTTGACTAAAATTTTCTGAAACAGTTATTTACCTATTTTATTGAATCACATTACTTTATCAAGGAGTCTAAATTATATTAATACTTTATTTAAGTAAGTTTACTAATCCATTTGGTCATATTAGTAATCCTAAGCGTAAAATCACTATTCATAATTTACTATTCCTAAAAAGTTACGTTGATCTTATTAGATTCAATATTTTTTAATGAACACATTTCTAGAAGACCATTTTTTGAAAATCATTACACATAATTAATTATTTAAGGTTTAAATACATATTATAAAATATACCCCTTTTCCAAAATTCATCAATATACATGTTATATTGATTCAAACATCTGAAAAAAAACACAAACTTCACCATAGGAAGAAATCACTATATTATTTATCTCAAAGGATTACACCAAGTAGCTACGGTCTCGTTACACAGCCCCTTATAACCCCAGCATAGAACCTAAGTGTAATGTGTGCTAAGGTGAGATAATCTGAGGGTGGATCGGTCAACATTGCCCAAGTAGTGACTTCTATAAGCTTGAACTTCTCCTGAAAGTGTTTCCTCTCCAGCTTCACACAATGATTTTCGGCTTGGGTTTGGTCCAAAGAAAAGCCCAAGGGTGCTACCTCCTTCCCAACATTCGTCAGATGAGCTTCGATCGGCCCGAGAATACTGGATGAGGCCATCAAATCTTCTTTCTATATTAATTAACCTAGATCACTTGTATTTAGAGACAACAATCGAAACAATTAGTTTCCAATAGTCATATCGGTGAATGGTCATATAACATTCAAAACCCAATGGTCTCATTTTTATTATACTGACATCATTAATTAAATAATATAGTTTGGTTGAGTATAAACTAAAATAACACACAAAATTAGGAAACAAAAATTCATTCAAAATTTCAGGTCGTTACATTCTTCCCCCCTTAAGAAATCTCATCCACCAAATTTTTACTTGTATCCTCAGAAAAGAAAAGGTATGGATACTTCTTCCTCATAGACTCCTCTAGTTCCCATGTGGATTCTTAATATTTGTGGTTTCTCCACAACACCTTAACAAGGTGGGTAGTCTTGTTGCATAGAACATTGTGTCTACGATCCTCTATCTCCACCAGATTCTCCTCATAAGATAAGTCATGTACAAGTTGTACCACCTCTAGGATTAGTACATGTGAAGGGTTTGTTATGTACTTCCTCAAGAGGGATACTTGGAAGGCATCATGAAATTGTGCTTGATTTGGAGGAAGTGTAAGCCGATAGGAAACTGATCCCACACGATCAAGGATTTCGTAGGGGGAAATGTACCTAGGGCTGAGATTCCCTTTATTCCCAAACCTCATGAATTTCTTCCAAGGTGAAATTTGAAGAAAGACCTTGTCACCGACATCAAACTACAAGTCCCTTTGACGGTTGTCGACATAGCTCTTTTACCGGATCTGAGCAGCCTTAATGTGTTGTTGTATGGTAAGGACTTTTTCTATCATCTCTTGCACAAGATCAGGACCAAAAATCTTTCACTCTCCAGCTTCATCCCAATAAGTATGAGTTCTACATCGCTTCCCATATAGAGCTTTATAGGGTTCCATTTGAATTCTTGAGTGAAAGTTGTTGTTTAAAGAGAACTCAAGGGAGATGTCGATCCCAACTACCCTTAAATTCTATTGACCATGTTCTCAGTATGTCCTTGAGTGTATGAATAGTCCTTTCATATTGGCCATCAGTTTGGGGGTGATAGGCCATACTAAAAATCAATTCAGTGCTCAGAGCTTGTTGAAGACTTATCCAGAATATTAATGTGAACCTTGGATCATGATCAGATACGATAGAATGTGGATCTCAATGAAGCCTTACCACTTACTTCATGTAAAACATGTCAATTTGATCAAGTGGTAAATCTTCCCGGATAGAGAAAAAATGGGCATTCTTGGTGAGACGGTCCATAATAACCCATATCGCATTTTTTCCTTTTAATGTTCTCGGCAGACCAGGGAAAAAGAACATAGTGATATTTTCCCACTTCCAAGCTGGTATGGGTAGTGGTTTTAATACCCATTTAGGATTTAGTTACTTTCCCTTCACTTGGAGACATACTAGGCAACATGAAGTGTAGTCAAAAATCTCCCTTTTCATATTATCCCACCAATAATGATCACGAAGGTCCCTATACATTTTTTTGCTTCCAGGATGTATAGAGAAAGTAGATCTATGGGATTCATCCATCAAGGCCATTATTTTTTGGAATTGATGGAACACATAGTCTTGTATGAAATATTCGTACACCTTATTGTTCAATATTAAACTCGGGAAAAATTCCATCCTTTACAACCTCAATCTTCTCTTGTAACAAAGGATATTCATTCTTATCCTTCTTGATCTTCTATAATAATCAATGTTGAGAAATCATTCGGGTTAGGATTGATGATTCCCCTTTCCTTATAATTCCAATGCCCAACTTTACTAGGTCATTGGTCAAAGGATTTGTTTGAATCCACATCATTGAAAGAACAATTGGGTCTTTCTTACTTAATACATCATCAACATTGTTTTCTCATATAGGGTGATAATGAATTGAACAATAATAGTCTTTAAGATGTTCCAACCATATCCCTTATCTCATTTTCTATTCATTTTGTGTGAAAATATACTTCAAACTTTGATGGTATTTTTATATATCACATTTCTCCCCATAAGGAAAGAGCCTCCATATATACAGAGAAATAATGACTGTAGCTAGCTCTAGATCATGTGTAGGATAATTCTTCTCATGAATATTCAATTATCGAGACACATAAGCATTGACCTTTTCATTATTCATGAGGATTCACCCATGACCTTTTAGAGATGCATCACTAAAAATAACGAATCCTTCTCCACTTGAGGGAAGAGTTAACAAAAGTGCAGAAACCCATCTCTATGTCATCTCTTGGAAACGTTCTCACACAAATTTGTCCAGATGAACTTGACAACTTTTTGAGTTAACATGTTTAATGGATTAGAACGTCTTGAAAAGTTTTTCACAAACATCCTATAATATCCTGTTATTCCATGAAAAATAAAAATATTATTTATCGTTGTTAGTTGACACCACTCTTCTACAACTTTTGTCATTCCAGGGTCAACTATGATTCATTCATTAGTTATAATGTACCCTAAGAAAGTGACTTGTTGTAACCAAAAATCACATTTACTGACCTTTTAAAAAATCCTCTCCTTCCAAAATGTATGAAAAATATTCCTTAGATGATCTTAATTCTCCACACGAAATTTAGAATATATTAGAATATCATCAATAAAAACTACCACAAAGTTATCTTGGTAGTCTTTAAAGACTCTATTCATAAAATTCATAAAAATAGAAGGTGAATTAGTCAGTCCTAAGGGAATAACAACAAAATAAAAATGCCCAAATCTTGATCAGAAGGTAGTTTTTGGAATATCTTCTTTCTTTACCCTCAATTGTTGATAACCAGATCGAAGATCAATCTTAGAGAAGAATTGATCCCCACGAAGTTTTTTAAATAATAATCAATTCATGGAAGAGGGTATTTGTTCTTCACTATGATCCCATTCAGTTCTCTATAATAAATGCATAGCTTCATAGATCCATCCTTATTATTCACAAAGAGAATAGGTGATCCCCAATGAGGCACACTTGGTCATATAAACCCATCTCAAAAAGATCTTGGAGTTGTTTACTTAATTCCTATAGATCCACATTTTCCATCTTATAAGGGGTATTTGATATCAGATGAGTTCCAGGTATAAGTTTCATGGAGAACTCTAGCTATCATTATGGGGGAGGTCCAGGAATCATCGCTAGGAAAACATCAACGTATTCCTGGATGATGGGGACATTTTTGGTCCTCAAACTCTCATCTCCTTCATCTTCGTCACCGATCAACTCTATAAAGAATGATATAGGGGGTTCTTTTAGAAAAATATGAGGATGAGATATCTCTCCCTAGAAGATAACTATTGGTTTTACCTTCAATACTACAGATATTTCCTTGCTAATGAAAATGTCAAAGCATTATACTTTGAAAGCCAGTCCATCCCTTGTATAATGTCGAATTCCAGCATGGGAATTACTAAAGGATATTCGATGAGATTGTCCTCACTAATGTAAATTTTAGAGTTTCTAAAAACTGATGATGCTTGTATTGTCCAACCGGGATTCTTTACTAAAAAATCTATGTTTATCAATTCAGTGGTTGATTCTAAATTCCTCGCAAACATGGAAGAAATAAAGGAATGTGTAGAACCAGGATCAAACAATGTACTTCCAAGATTTAAGAGAAAAACAAGAGTACCTTCTACCACATCATTCAGAGCATCGACTTCAGCTGTCGTGGTATTAAAAGAATAGCCTTGATCCCTTGGCCTTTTGTGAGGATGATGGTGGTTCCCCTCCACAACCCTCAGTTTTGGAATGTTATTTGAAAAGTGCCCATGTTTTCCACACTTGAAGTACTGGACATCAGGTAGGGCCTACACTATCTTCCCCTTGTAATTTGTGTTTGGAAGTTGAGGTTCCACCTCACCTTGACAATTACTCGCAATGTGTCCATCTCTGCCACACTTGTAGAACTTCCCACTCCTGAGAAGGCAGTTCCCCGAATGTTTCTTCGCACATTTATTACATGTGGGAAGTTTCACTTTCTTTCTTACTATTCCCTAATCAAATGTCCTCCCTATGATGGGCTCAATTGATCTCTTCTTTTCATGGATTTATGAGACCAATGTGTCTCATCAAACTCTATCTTGGCTTTCATTGCACTCTGCACGATCTCCTCGTAGCTATCATAATCTCGGTTGGGTAGATTCTTCCACAGATGATGTCCCAATCCACCGAAGAATCTATCAACCTTACCATTCGGATCCATGACAAAGCTAGAGGTATATCGTGAAAGCCTTGTAAAGTTCATATCGTAGCTTCCCACAAATTCATTCTCCTTCTGCTTCTGCTCGAGAAACTCCTTATCAATTCTTGTTCGCATGGAATAAGGGAAATACTAACTGAAAATGATCCCTCTGAACTCTTCCCACACCATATCTTCATCTTCCACTCTTTTCCTCATGTTTTTTATCAGTTCCCAGCACTGATCAGCTTCTCCCTCTAAGCGATAGTCAGCCAGGGTGACCTTGTCTTTCTCGGAACAATGTATCATAGAAAATATATTCTTTATAGAGTGGATCCATTGACCAACAATCAATGGGTTAGTCGATCCACTGAAGGTTGGTGGTCGTTGGCACATAAAGGACTCAGTAGAATGTTGTTCCCTTCATGGTGATATCACCCTCTCAGCGTGATTCAAGATATTACTCATAACTTGAGACAGTTGGTTCATTATTCGCATGAATGTTTCCATTCCGGCTTCCATCGGAGGGCCTTCAGCGCATGGTCCATTCCGGTCACCATTTGCATGGTTCCTCCTATTGCCCTCGATTTTCTAAAAGAATAAAATCTTAGTGGGAAACTTGTTTCATTTAAATTTTTTTTATCATAATGGATTCTACGTCTCAAAACATCATTCTTAAAGAATTATATTTCTCTATAATTCATTCATAATGATTCATAAAAAGCTTGCGATTAACCAAACATATCCCCCGGGAGTGTTGTAACCAAGAGTGTAGCAAGGCCCGTTTTCATGCACCCGTTCCCATTCAAGTCTAGATCAATGAAGTGTTTTCGGTTTTTACACCTATGTACATCTGTGCCAGAGCCGTCTCTACCTCCTCGTATCCATAAATTGTTGTTTTTTTTATAAACCATTAACTCAATACTCACCAAAATACCGGGATGTTTTCCCTATATTTAAATTTTCTATAGGGTTCTTCTAAATGTTTTCATTGATTAACTTTTATAAATAACTAAAATATCCTTTGATACCAACTGTGGCATCCCTCCTTTTTAATACATAACTTTTCATTACATTTTACAAACAAAGTATCTTTAAAGTCTAGTGTCTTTGAAATCATGAAAAAAACATCAATAGAATATAAAACATTATTCTAAACCACTTGTAGAGATTCATTATAGGTTCATCCTATGTACAACTACTGCATCTAATTTCTTGGAGACATAAATAAAAGGAAAGTATGAGAAGAAGGCCCAGTAAGGGTAAACAAGGGAATTAGTGTACATGTGATATCAATAACAACATGAATAACAACATAATGGTATGAGAAATAGAAGTATAGGAATATCAAAATAAATAGAACATGAATCATAACTTTTATATGTGTCTACAAAATTTCATTTAGACAATCATAAAAATATCTCCAAGTTTCATCCCCATGGTGTCATAAAAATTACCAGGGATATTCATCAAGATATCGTGAAACTTATCATCTGTAGAGATTAAATCATTACACAATGAATTGAAGTGCTATCCAGGATAACCCTTAATATGTCTTTACATACATTTTATCCACATATATCATAATCATTCATTTCATAAATAACCCATAGATAAAAAAAGGAATGGGTTTCATTTCAAAATCGTGACGTTTTAAAAGATCTTAAAAATAAGATCCTTATATCATTTATAACCCATGGAAAGGGAGTGAGGGTTATTTGTATATAAATTCTAGAATAAAATATCTCATATTTATATATTAATGGTTACCCATAGAAATTAAATAGGTCTGGTTATTCATATAAATAAATGAGGGGATTTCATGGGAGAAAGAGATAAAAAGTTTGAGATGAAATTTCTACAGCATAACGGCTATATAACATGGTTTTAGAAAATATCTAAAAGAGATGAGACATGGGTCACCCACTCAAAAATAATTCATAATACAGTATGGGTACTAAATAAGATCATGGTATGTATATTTGAATGTCATACCACATGAAAAGGAAACATGATAGAAAAGAGAATATTTGATTTCTTTTACGAGAAATTCGGCAGCCTAACGACATCATATAAAAATTCAGAAAACAAGTTGATGAGAGAATAAAGGGCCCCTCATAATTTTTACATGAAATGTGAAGTAATAAGAACATATAATAACATTCCCTCAACATAAAGATATGGATAATATAAGACACAACATAGGGGAAGTCATGACATAAAAGAGGAGGGTGAAAGAATCCCTTACCTTGAAGAGTAACTTCTAAAGCATAAAGGTTGGGACATTGAGAGGATTGGGGGCACATGGGAAGGACTCAGTGGGAGTTAATGAGACCATAAAATCATTGAGGAGGATTTATAAATGTAAATAATGAGGTTAAATCTTGTTATTTATAGGAGAAGTGGGGGTACAAGTCATTAATGGCCATGGGACACCTCATCAATGGTATTGGAAAAACCATGGTCTTGACCATTGTATTTTCCCATGGTAATGGACACATGGGACACCGAATAACTTATATTACTATTAATAAGTCGAGAAGAATTATTAAATAATTATTAAATCCTTAATGATGTCATTAAATAACCAAAACTAAAAACTGTATTTTCACTATTCACCAAAAATTCATTTTTTTCAAAAAAATCCCCAAAAATCAACTTAACCTAATATCGGTGCCCTGAATTCAAAAATGAACTCCATTTTATAAAAAAACTATCCAAAATTTTTTAATTTAATTTTTAATTAAAAAGACTATTCACCTGAAAAAACTAATACTTCATTACTAATTTCTGAAACATTTATTTACCTATTTTATTGAATCACATTACTTAATAAAGGTGCCTAAATTATATTAATACATTCTTTAAGTGGGATTACTAATCCATTTGGTCACATTAATAATCCAAGGCATAAAATAACTATTCACAATATACTAATCACGACAAATTAATTTGATCCTATAAGATTCTATATTTCATACTAAACACATTTCTAGAAGACTATTTTTCGAAAATTGTTACAAGTCATTAATTATTTAAGGTTTACATAAATATTTTATAATATATCCCTTTTCCAAAATTCATCAGTATACATCAAATATTTATTTAAACATCTGAAAAAACACAAACATCACTATAGGAAGAAATCAAAATTTTATTTATCTCAAAGGATTACATTATGTAGCTATAGTCTCGTTACATAGCCCCTTATAGCCCCAGCATAGGAAATAAGTGTAAAGTGAGCTATGGTGTGAGAATTTTATGGTCGCTCAGCCAACATTGCCCGAGTAGTGATTTCTATAAGTTTGAACATCTTTCAAATGTGATTCTGTTCCAACTTCACATGAGGAATTATGGCATGGGTTTAGTCCAAATCAAATCATAGTGGTGCTACCTCCTTCTCAAGTTTCGTCAGATGGGTTTCGATCGGCCCGAGACTACGGGATGAGGCCATCGAATCTTCTTTATATATTAATTAACCATGATCACTTGTATTTAGAGACAACAATCACAACATTTAGTTTCCAACGGTCATATTGGCCAACGGTCATATAACATTAGAAACCCAAAGGTCTCATTTTAATTATACTCACATAATTAATTATAGAATATAGATTTATTGTGTATAAACTAAAATAACACATAAATTTTGGAAACCAAAATTCATTCAATATTTCAGGTCATTACAAGGCCTTTTGTTATGGGTTATTTAGTGGATATAAGATATGATAATAAATGAGGATATTGTTTGGGATTTAAAGTAATATGAGGACCCTATCATGATATATATCCCTTAAATATTGGTAAATAAATGAGGAAGTAATACTTTACTCATAGGGGATATTGAAAATGGATGACATGGTCTGGTCTTAAACATAGTATGAGAAGCATTTGGCGGTACTTGGAATATGGATCATACCTTGGAGACCAATTGATGAAAGGGAATCTAAGATAAATATAATGGGCCTAGGGAGGCTCCAATGGTATCCTAATGATATGGAATGTCATTATCATGTGTATAAATTATTTTATTAAACCTAAGGGTTAAATCAATTAGTGAGGAAAAATATGAAGGATATGTTATAAAAAGAATTCATAATCAAAGGGTAGAACTATGATTTACAAAACCTAACCATGTATATCTCTGTACCACTTAATTCACCTTGTTGGAATGATATTATTTAGGATTTTTACTGAGTTAAATGAATCCAATAATTTCATTCATGTTAATTCATCATAGGTAGATGAAATGGGAGGAATTAGGGATGTTTGGGAGTCCATTTTAACAATAATAGGCTTCATTCTTGAAGAGGATGATTATAAGCAAAATCATTCATGATCTAGGAACATTGGTGAAATATTAATATATATTTATTGAAAAAAATCATTTAAAACTGGAGTCTTATTTGAGTAGATATGATTAACTAATGTATGGTCATTTAAGGCTATTGGTTCTTTAAGGTCTCTCATGAGTAACCCTCCATGAAGGAATTTTGTTGGATTCCTTCACAAAGGAATTTACTCATGAGGCATCAAAATGGAATTACATGGGATGCATATTATCATGAAGGGTTTTAATGATATATCCACCGCTTATTTAATCAAAAAAACTCATCAAGTTAATATATGGAAACTCTTATGGAGGCTCGCATAAATTATTTGCTTAGATAATGAAGAAATTCTTCTCTGAGAGAGCATAAAACAAATTAATTGACATTATCAATGTTTTTTCCTTGTCTTGATTTTATAACCTCTTATCAAAGTGTAGTTTATATATTTATATTTTTTTTAATAATTTCATTCAAGATATATGGGTTCACATAGGATGTTCATGATAACCAAGAGCTATGAAACTAGGAAGGGTCGCCCCATGGATTCTTCAAAAAGATGAATTTCCAAAAAAACATTGCTATGACTAAAAGGGATTTTATTTATTCTATTTAAAATTTATTAATAATTACAAAGATGAATTACATCCATGAAGGTTAGTTGTTTTGATATAGAAATAATAACTTGATAATATATTTTACTGGGAGACAATGGATTTCTTCCTCTCTCTATAAAGAGATACTTGGATATAGTGGAATAATGTGGTTCAATAGTATAAAATAAAATCCATTTTGAAGGACATTCAATCATTTTCAAAAAATTTATATTCACTATTTTTTTCTCAAAATATTATTATAATATGAAATAAATTCTTATTCTTACAACAGAAAATTCCCCCGCATAGAGTTAGATCAAAGTCTAATAACGAAGATTTAATTATAAGAAGAACCTCATATCACTCATTATTTTTTCATGTTCTATATCATATATGTGCCCCCCTTCACATATGATTGATATGACAATTCCATACATTGTTTCCTATCATTTCATTACCTCTATCATTGAAGAGCCATCAATTTTGAAAGATTCAATTGAATGATTCGATGAATAAAAACATTAGAATGAAAATAATCTCAAATGAGACTATTCATGTACCAGAGTAGGATTTATGATAAATTCATATTTTTAACCCCTTTTTATGAGAAATATTTGTATTATCATTTTTATTATAAGATATTAATTTTCCATAAGTTATATGTTAATTTTTTGGATTTTCAATTTTTGTACTTCATTGATCTAGGTTCCTACTGAAAACCAAATTCTATTTTTTTCATTTTATAGAGTTAATTAGTTATTTATATGTTTGCCTTTGAAACTCAATATATATGACTAGAAATAAATAAATTACTACTTTGAATACTATGGTTTACCATAGATATCATGTTATATCTCATAAGTAGGCCTAAAAAAGTCTTCTTAAACTAGGTATTTTGGAAAATACACTATCTCACATGTTTACTTTATATGAAATTATTTCTGAATATTATATTTTAATTCATAAACCTATTCACTAAAAAACATTAAAGTAATTATCATCTTCACATGTGTATATTTGGATGAAAATTACAACTGAATGCTTGCACATTCGAGAGGCACATATGGGATTCCCTTACATTTTGAACTATTCCTCCACTAGCTCAGGATAATTTTGATCAGGTTCATCACTAAATTTTTAAGGACTATTCATCTCTATTAACAACATCTTTAAATAATAACATAAATGGATAGAGTTAAAAAGTGGACATGTATCATGGTATAAAATTGAATTATTATTAAAATGGGATTTATGGGTTAACCAATGTAATGAAAAGTTCCCCAAAAAATTGTATATGTTTTTTTCTAAACCAGGATGTATGGATTTCACAATAAAGGATGTATTGGCCAAAAATACTCCTCCCACAACTAACCACTCATTGTAGTTCAGGTACCAATACTTTTGAACTACCACATTACGTTTTTTTTAATTGTGGGATATCCAACAACTAGTTTGAATCCTTATCCTCAAGGGGATGTAAAATTAATTTCTCCCTACATAAAATTTTTGGTGGGATGTAGAGAGGTCCTCTACATTGTAAGGGAATTTATGATGATGATGGAGAAATTAGTGGGGGAGGAACATCAATACCATTTAGTTATCACTTTTATTGAATTGGTTGATATATTATTGTGACATAATGAACCCATTCAAGGAATTATGTTCTCAAGGAGATATGATTCACAATTAGTATGGGATGTTATAGGATCATATTGGACCACCCTAGAAGAATTATAATATACAACAAAGGGATATGATATGTGACATATTGTGGCTTCATTTTATAAACTAGTTAGGGATTTTACCATGTTCTTTTATTGGTGTGTCTTTCCCACCATGGATTCCATCTCATGTGTTAGGTTCAGAACCCTATTTTGGAATAAAATTATAGAATAATGTAAATCAATCATATTTTAGGTTCCATTTCAAACCCAAGTCATTCATTTTTGGCCATGAAGAACAATATAACACTTTATACAAGATCATTAGCGGTGTTCTGTTCATAGAATTCCAGTTTGATGAACACATTGAGTGTTATGATTTCTGGAATAATACAATAATTAATTATTATATATCTTTTATTACACTACTCAATATTTATGGTTCTTCGAAAAAACATTTATGTCATTCTGAGGATTATAACATACTAAGGATTCATTATGGATTCCCCATTTTTCCTTTCAACACACAATATAAGAATGAAGAAGATAATAATAGTGTCAATCATGATGAGTGGATATTTATCATTTGATTTAGAGATGTGGTTCTAAAAACATAAGTGGGTGAGTCATATATATATCTATCTATTTATAATATCCGTATAACATGTACATGTTGTCACACCATCTATGTGTCTATGAAGGTTTTATCCAGTTCCATTTATAAGAGTTTTAGATAAATACAACCCTTTATAATCCACCATATTTATTTGATGCTGATATGTGAGAGGAAAACACTAAAATAATATTTACACTCTTCTGTGCTCCAATAAACATTTCATAGGACTATATTTACTAATGCATTGAATAATAACTAAAAGGTATTTTGGAGAATCTTCTCCAAATGGTTAACAGAAAATTTCATTCAAATATTAATGTTACTAAGGTTGTATTTTTGTAGATCTTTGAATTAGTTCACCACATGTTATGTGACCAAGAAAAAATATAGATTTATTGGATTCATACCATGATTATACTAAAGGGGGTTCATACCCAACGACATTATTAAAAATGGTTGTCTATATAAATGTCTTTGATATCATTATTCTATTTATAAGTGAACTACTACTGAAGGATGACTTTGATGGGTCATTCCAAGAAACTTTAAAAGGATTAAAAAATGATTATACCCCTTTAATTTTTTCCAAATGAAATGAATCATTACATCTAAAATTTAATTAATAACTATATACCAATATTTGAAAATAATATACCTCTAAATACTAATTTTCCTACCAATGATTATGATGTTTGGAAGTGGTATGGGTGCATGATTACTGAAATAATACTTTAATATAAATTTAAGGAAATTAGAGAAAAGGTTTTGAGGTGTCCCGAAATTTTCAATAAATTGGGTGTCAGTGGTTTTGAATAAAAATATGATTTTTTATATTAGTAAGTAATTAATTTTTGAATGGGATCATGATCAATAATCACAATTTTTAATACAATAATTAGATTGAATAATATGTTCCATGAGTCTTTCAGATACTTAACTTCAAGAATGACCTTCATTATATATATATAATGTTAGAGCAAAAATATATGGCTGATGAAAAATAATCTATAGTATGACATCTCTATCAATAATTGAAAATATTATACAAGAGAATTATAGAAAACCAATTGATTTTGGAAGATCCAAGAACAAGTAGTAAGATGTTACAACTAGAATAGGGATATTATGTTTTTAAAAGAAGAGTATGTGATGGAGATGGAAAAAAATTGAAACATCATCAATGGATCTGGGTGATTTATTAACCAATTATAAACCATAGTGGATAATAATCTATAATTCTTCATTATTAATAGTTCTTCACCACCTCATTTTATTAATATTTAAAGAGTGACTATGACTTGTTGGGGTTCTTCTCTAACATTCACAAAGGGGGAAAAATAATATACCATGAAATGCTTCCAATTTTTATAATCCATATATATATATTCCGTCATAAGAATCATCTCAATCCATATATACAAATAATAGACATAGGATGTATCTTTTTACTAGGATAATGATCTTAATGAAAATAAATTGACTATTAGTTGTGTAAAATGGTAGAATACAAGAGCTTTATGTGTTGTAACATTATACTATCCGTACATATTTATTGATTCATGGATGTGGGAATGAATTATTTAGTATGGAATAAAATTTTTGCCAAGAAAATATTTGATGATTTTTATCATGATATGTTCTACGAAATTTCCATTTTAAAAATAATAACAATATCTGTAAGCTATATGATGTGTTTTCATAGAAAGAGGAGACTTGAAGTTTACATAGGATTTAATTTTAATATATTTCATCTTTTTGAGTACTATGGCTCTTTACTTGAGTAATATCAGGTCATGTAAGCTATATAATTTGTTTTTGTGGATCAAGTCCATGTGATGAATGTCATGTACAAGATAACATTTCTTCTAAGGGAGAAATCTCATCCCAATGGATTTTTGTGGGGATTATCTCGATTTAATTATTATTTTTTCAATGAATATTCCTACATATATAAATTATAGGAAAATCGATATAATGAAAAATTGTGTAATATTAATGGTTTTTTAATCCACATGACTATTTGGACTATGGAATGTGTAAGTCATAACATCATAACATCAGATTTAATATGAAATATAGACATGTTGGATTATTATATCCATTCAAAGAAGATATTTTATTAGTCCAATACCATTGAGTAAAACTATGTGATAATGTGTCATATTCCTCTGGAACTAATAGCAACTCCAAGGGGATACAAAGAGGCTCAAAAAAAATTCTATTCCCCATCTATTATAATCTGGTCCCATTTAGGTTAAAAAATAACCTAGTTACTAATTACATTGAAAGGGGGAACTAAGAGGATACAATAAAGGTTTTGTAATTCCAATAAGAGATTATTAACATTATGGTTTTCATTGTAGTTGACTCATTCATTAAAGGAATTAAGAAGGTTCATGACATTAAAGAAGTATTAGTTCTCCCTATAGGTTAATCTATTGTATATTTAACGTATTCTAATATATAAGGGATAAAATATGAAATTTATTAAATATATTATCTTAATAATTGGAGTTAAAGGTAAATGTGAATATCATTCCCTATCATTACTGAAAATGTACCTATAGAATATTTTGAACTCATTTTCAATGGGAAAATAATATCAACTATAATTATTTCATATAATTGTTTTTTTAGGGAATATTTATTGAACTTTTATAGGGTAATGTGGTTTTCCTATTAATGATACTGACTTAATTGTTTTCCACTATAACATTTTCCTTATCTATAAGAGGAAATGTCTTAGTATCAGATGACTTGACTTTTTCATCGGCGAACCTTTATCCATTTTGAAACTGATTTGTTACTGAGAACCCATTTTATGTGTTATATTTGTTTTCACTAGTTTTCAATGAATATGAAGTGTTCATGATTCTTTATGCCAATATATAAAAGAATATGCAAATAAAAAGAGCATGAAATTTTGAATTGAGAACTATTTATTGTTTTTAAAGAAGAGGAGATACCACATATTATGTAAATTCTTATTTTGTGAATAATTATTAAAATACATATCATAGACGTTGTTTATAATCAATTCATTTAGACCATATAATGAAATGATTTATGTCTATAGAATATGTAGAGTTCTATTTATATTGATGAAAAAAATTATTCGATGATTTAATGTTAATTGGAAACATTATAATGAATACTTATATATATATATTTGTGTGAATAATGTATTGGAGTTCAAAAAATCTATATGTTGAATGATGTTAGATGTTATGTAAAAATAAATATATAAGAATATAGTGTTGTTTTTTGTTTATAATAAAATAATTATTTTCAAAATCAAATAATGTATAGTTGAATGTGATAGGTTATTGATGTTGGAATATTTGAAAATGTTTGAAGGACAATAGAAATATTTATGAGGTTTTTGGCTATAACATTTTTGTATTTTTGGAGAATTTTGAAATTCATCAAATTATGTAGAAATTGACTGAGTATGATTTTAGATGAATAATTTTCCACTTTGGATAAGTAAGTATATAATTATTATGAGTGTTTTCCTTTGTTGTAAGAGTATATGATTATTTTTGATAGGTGAATATGAACATCATAAGAGTAATATATTTTTCAAAAGAGTAATGTGTATTTTTAAATGTGTAACTGTTGAGTTAGATGAGTGAATAAATACTTTAGATGAGTGATTCAACACTTCAAATGAGTTATTTTATCATTTAATGGATTAAATCATCACATAAAATGGCTGAAACATGCATTGTTTTTTGAGTAAATCACTATTTAAAATGAGTTCCATATAATTTTGGATGAGTCACCTCAACCATTGGATGCATCAATCTCTACTTTTTTAGATTAATATAGACTTTTTGAAATATTGGTCTTTGAAAATATTTAAAATAAATGATAAAAGAAATTCTAAAAACTTTTAGTTGTGTGAATGGTAATTTATATTGGATTAGTATCCATTCCAAGGAACATAAAATAGTAATCATGTAAATTCCAAGTAAGATAATTGTCATTTAAATAATTATAATGATCCATATACTAGGATTATAAATTGTTATAAAGATATAAAATGAATTTTGAAGATTGGTATACCATGAATGATGGATCCATTACTAATATAGTGATATTCATATATTCATGAATACATATTTACTAAAGATTATTTTTTTGAAAAAATTAGGTGGAACCAAGTAGTTTTATTTGAAGAAACTATGTGTTTTTTCATTTAGCCGTATAGATATAGGCGGGTTTGAATAGGAGGAGTATGAGTTTTAACGTAATATTTTTCTTCAAAATATTTTATGAGTTTTAAATATTCATGTAAGATAATTTAGGGATGTTAGAAATCCAAAATTACTCATAGAATTTAAATAAATGTATTAATATGTAGTGGTAAATACTATAATGTTGTATAGGGGGTTGATTTTAATGGTTAACTAACACCACAATGTTGTTTTTTAATATATATTTTTAGATTGTCGAAGTGGAGAAATTTATTGAGATAGATATGATACTATATTGATCAATAAAGATTTTAATCAAAAAATATAGTGTACAAAAAACAATTATTTCATATAAAACTACTTATTTGTGGAAGATGACAATAAAGGAAAGGGATATAGTTATATTTATTATGAACTAATTTAGTAGATGAAGCGGAAATAATGGAAAGTGGAATGGTTTTAATAACTAGTTTATCTTCATCAAAAGTACTACTATTGTGGAAGAGAGACCACATTTATATTTTCTTCTATGACAAAAAAATTAATGGGAGAATTGATAATTATAAATTTATTCATTTTAATAATTTTCATAGGTCAATTAAAAGGGATAAATTGTATACTGTTTTTTAAAAGTCAATAACATTGATTCAACCATCCACCAGTGTTGAATATATCTATAAATTGTCTTCTGAATTTATATCATAGGTAGGTATTCCTAGAATAGGATTCCAAATTTTTTATATTTTTTCCATTTGAATAATTTTCGTATCTTTCCTATTTTTTAATGATGTTCACTTTTGATAATGAAATATTTATCATAGATTATTACTCTACCTCTATATGTACTACAATTTATTTGAGAATTATAGAGAAAAAGATATTAATGTAAATTTATATATTGAGTAATAAACAATAAATTTCAGTTCCACTTTGCTATAATGATTTAGATCATGGACTTGATATAAGGAGTATGATTTTTTGATCAGTATACCATTTAGTAGATTGAAATATTCTATACATTAGTAGGATTTAGAGATTCAGTTGATATTTGTAAATATGTTAATTCATACGACATATATACTCTAGTAGAGGAAATAACTTGTGGGAGTGATCATATGTCAATAGATACATCTGTTAATGTATTTACATGACCCGTCCTTGGGGCCCATGCCGTGACTACCCCAAACCCGCCTTTCATAGGCCAGGGGCTGGAGACTAGCACCAAAAGCGTAATTACCTAGATCTAGGAAGGCATTGCCTTTATAAAAATGTAAACGCACACAACTAGAGAACAAGTGGAAGAAAACACTATGTAAAGAAGTATAACATGTGCGCTAAAAGTAAAAAGGGGCCGGAAATACAGTCCCAATAGAAAGGCAAAGCTACAACTGAACGAAAGTACAACTAAAAAGACAATCAACTGGATGATAGAAGCAGCTCCTGGATCTTCCTCTGGATTCCTACCTGAAGGGTAGGTATATATGTCCTCTTTAGCACTCCACATTCGTCCATCTCCTCACTATACTGACTCTTCATGAGGTCCGCCTCCGGGTACCGACACGCCGAGTCTCCACCTTCGGGTTCCATCCAGTCCTCGTACACTCTGCCTCGGTCAGTGCTGTCTGTCGTCTTCATCTAACACAATGAGGTGCGGGAAAATCCAGTGAAGGGGTGAGTATAATGATACTCAGTAGGGACCCTGAGACACTCATGGTCTCACTAAATCTAACAAGGATAAAACATAAAGCAATATATCAACAGATAACCTTTACATAGGTATATGACCATATATATAACTATGTTATCAAGTAACCCATCTCAATCATGAGGAAAAGACAAAGGTCATTTTCTCACCTAAAACCCGGATTTTCATTATCGAAACCAAACCTATTGGAGAAATCATCCTCTGTCTGTTATAGTGGCCCTATCGTGACTCTAAGGAGCTACTTAATAACTTTAGACTGCTAAGGTACACCTCCTGTCGAGTACTGCGGGTCTGCTGCTAAACCGGGTACTCCTCCGCTGTGGGTCTACCTCCCCAACACAGTAGCGCTCCCCCTTATACCCTACAGACGTAATCCTCCTGTCGAGTACCAAGGGTATGCTGCCAAACCAGGTGCTCCATCTGCCGTGGGTCTGTCGCCAAACTGGGCACTCCATCCACTAGGCTAATCGAATCACTCCTAGTCGAATCAATCAAGAAGTCGTCAGTGATACAGCTCAAGGTCTCTGCACTCTGTACGATCGTCTCTAAGAGGGTCCACTCTATGAGCTAATGGTTGATACTTCCATGTGTCATGTAATCTCACATGGAATTATCTCAAAATATCGCCTCATCATAGAGGTCTCAACGCAACAAACGGTGCACCAATCGGTCTCCCTGTCTGTGAGTTACTAGCCTTTTTGTCCCGGGGTCCAGTTGGTTTCGTGTACAAACCAACCCGAATATATATCAACTCTACCCTGAACTCCCTTGGGGTATACTAAAAGGAACTATTTCTCAATGAAATTACCAACGCCGCTGATGGTTCTTCAAATAGACGTCCGGTCTTAGAGTTATTGGCTTTCCGCTTTAGGGGCCCGGTTCATTTTTAAGCTAAAACCAACCCTACCATACTCCATCTGTGTCCAAACCTCTAATGGATTACGCCAAAATAACCTTCTCATCAAAAGGAATCCAACATAGTTGATGAAACATCAACCAGGCGTCCAGTCCTTACGTTATAATTATTTCCACACCAAGGGCCCGGTTGGTTACGAGTTTGAACCAACCCAGATGTGCCCAAACATCGGATAAACCATGAGTGTAATATAACAAAATGACCGTCCCAATGCATAGATTACTACTCAACTGATGGTGCATCGATCATAGGTCCGTAGCACATGTTACGGGAAATTAACCGAAAACGGTCCAAAAAAAGGGGTATATGCCTTGTTTGACCCGGCCCAACCCACCTAGGGTCAGCCTGAACCGGGACAACCCGACCCGGGTCCGGTTCCAGCCTGGGCGGACGCGGTCCGACGGGGCGTGGCTCGGCAAGGCCGACTGAGTGGGGGGGGGGGCGCAGTTCGCTGGCGCGGATTAATGTCGCGCCTCTCCAAACCCGAAACGACTGAGCCGTTCCGGTTCCATCTTCCACCGCAGCTCAACCATTGCGGTCTACTCTGGCGGCACGCCACTGCTACCTTCTGCGGACCACCAGACGTGCTCCGGAGGTCTGTTTCGCTCACATTATGCGGCTATGATCATCATGGGTCCCGAACATTACTTTGAAGGCTCTAAATCGCCATTGCAGCCCCGTTTCTTCATCACCCGTCAATCCGTGCATCGAAGAACAACCAGCAGAGGGTCCGGGCTTGTTCGTTAGCCCGTTCCATCTGCGTTAGAGGATCAAACCATAATTCATCATAAAATAATGCCCATGATTGGGGGTACAAATAACTCACACGAAAATATAAAAAACAACCCCCAACGTTGAAAACATGTTGCACGTCGTTGAAACAAGGAAGACGAATGTCGTGGTGGTCGGGAATTGCAGAAGATCAGTGTCGATTCCGTTGAAGTCGGAGTGCTCCTAAAGAAGAAGCGGTGTTTGCAAATTCACGTTCCTCAAATCATAGATCATTCATCATCAAGGGAGAAATAATTTCTTCGTTGAAGGTTGGTGTTCTTCGTTGGAGAAGAACACTTCCTTCTAAATCCTGTCAAGAGCTCTCCCACCCATATTGCCAACCCAAATTAATAAAATGGAACTCCCATAATAAAACATGACATTTTTTTCAAATTAAATCATACTCAGTTATTAATTAATTGAAATGGGTTGGAAATGAATTCAATTGAGAGAGGGAGGTGGAATGTGGAGAGGCTCCACCCAATTAAGTGGGGGAGATTTCACGAATTAAATAAGGGGAGTAATATTGGGGAGTTTAAGGGAGGTTTAAGGGAGATGAAAGGCTTGGGATCGTGTGGGACCCACCTCAAAAATATCCAAACATGGGAAGTTATGTGGGGGTGGTCCCCACCATCAACTTCCCCATATAGGATTTAACCACCAAGTTGAATAAAATTGTTCTAAATTTTTTATTTAACCTTTTAATTAAAACCCAATATTTATCTTTCAACCCGCATAAAAAAAACTGCAGTAAAGGTCCCCTTAAGAGAATACTAGTGCTGCGAGTTCATTGGTGCCCTCGGATTTCAATTCCGATCAACGGTTCAAAAGATAGAAGAAATCACTCATACTTTTACTGAACATGCCCGAACCAAACGTCAGAAATTGATTCGGGGCACACCGGGCCTCGGAATCAAGTGCCGTCAGAAACCACAGACTTGTAAAATTTCAAAGTATTTTAGAAAAACGTTTACTTGAAATTTCAAGGTATTTACATGTATTAAATAATAATATACATTGTTTTTTAGAGGAATTAATTTCCATTCACTAGAGAATTTTTGAACACTAGAATGAGGAATTCAATTAGATAAAATAAAAACTAATATAGTTGGAGAATTATTTTAATATTAAATTTCCATCATGTAAAAATATTTACAATATTTTTGATACAATGAATAAGTGTAGAAGAATCATAAATATATATACCATAAATTTCAAAATTAATTGATCGAAGAAGTTTAAGGGAATAATGGGATAAAGAATACTCCTTATAATAATTTCCATGTATTATGGAAATATTGAACAATATCATTGATATAAAATATTGAATTTTAAAAGATAAATAAATAATAATCTATGAGATTTACACAATGGTTTATTAAAATGATCTAATTCATGAAAAATTGAATAAAAATGTGGGGAAAATTATTAATTCAAGGAAACATTATATAATTTCTAGAATAATAATTTCAATATTATATCTCATAAAATGAATGAAAAAAATTAGCAATCTAGAAACCCCCCATTGATCACTCACAATAAGTAGTGCATGAATCTACCACAGTAACCATTCTTAGGAAGATTATTATATAAAAAACCTCCACAAAGTGGAAATGATATAAAAAAATATTAATTGATGATATTTTATTATATTTTAAAAAATATATATTGCCAATTGTACTAAATTTTAATGTTTATGATAAATCCATTTATGTAAATAATATAGGATCAGATAAAAAATCAGCACACATACACATGATGAAATTTATTAGAAGATTCAAACCATGTCTATTCTGGATAGATGGATTTGAAAATGAGTTTGTATCCCATGAAGTGGCCATATTTTTGTGGAGAATTCCAAAAAACTAAAAGATATTATGTAACGCCCCGACCCTAGTTACCCAGAGTCGGTGCATTATTACATAACATTGGCATGATCACATGAAAGATCAAATCTCGAAAGACCGATTGGTTTAGTAGCCTTGTAAACACTAGATATATTCATAAGTTTTACATTACATCATAAAATGAAAAACTACTACAACAACATAATGTCTCCATAATCCACACTCATATCCCCACATAATATCTTTGCAGGTCATTCATAATTTACTTCTTCACTTCCTGGGAAAAATAAAACATAGAAAAGGGGTGAGCTCAAATGCCCAGTAAGGATAACAATATAGCGGAAACTTTCATAAATAAGAACAAACATTTAAAGCAATGTATAAATAAAACAAAAGCCTTTCAAACATGAACTATCAACATGGTATGGCATAAATAAAATGAAATAATGACATTTACTTTTTCACATGGATATTCTACTAATCGAATAATCACATGCAAAAATCAATAACCACTTTCATAATGTTGGAATGCATAATTCCAGACTATCATAACCACATAGTCAAGGCCTCGTGCCAATACTACAAATAAGATTTTGTAAAGGCCTTGTGACAAGACACTAGTTTGTCTCATGAGACCTACCGATGCATCGAGGATCTATAGCGGGCTCCACCCATCACATATTAAGTCCAATGAATTCCCACATGAAAAGGTTTAAACACAACATAAACATTCGTATTAAAACTAGCATACGAAATGACAATTCTTTCACCATAAACTATGAATGGTATAAAAATAGCACATCCACAGTCAAACATATCACAAAACCTTCAATACAATATATAAGTTTTGTATCATAATAAATCAACTTCAAATAAGCGTAAAATCCATCAAAGGATGTTGACATAGATGAAATCAAAACACTTTTTGGAGAAATATCTCTTTCTATTTTTGAAAGCATTTAAGAGCCATATAAAAATAAAACATTTTCTTGAAAATATTCTTATAATCTTTTAAGGAAAGATTTGAATATTTTATAACGGCAGAAAATAACCGCACTTGCCGTATAATTTAAAAAAACATTCTTACCTTAATTCTGTCGAAAAGGTTAAAAAGGACCTTGTTTTGAAAACGACGGAAAGTTTCCTCTTATAAAAAGTCAAACAAGGGTATAAATGACTTTAACCCATATTCTTGTAAATAATAAAAATGTTTTGAAATAAATTTTGAAGAAACATGGATGTGGATGATAAAGAGATCCCAGTAGATTATTACATATAAACAACCTCGGATAATGAAGAGATTGTGAAATAACCCTTACCAATTTGGTAACTTATGAAACATACAACCCATGAAAGAGGTATCATACAATGAATATGTAAATACACATAAATTAGAGTGTATTACACAAAGAATATAATTATGGGCAGTACATACACCACACAAAAGGTGATGGTGGCAATATGGCATGAATCTCACGGAAATAAGGAGTGAGATGAAAACCCCTTACCTTGTTATTTTCCTTGGTTGGGATAGGTTAACCACCTTTATAATGGTGAAATAATTGGTTTTAAATTATACAAGAATCATATATATTAATATGATATCATATATGATCTTTTAACATTGATTTGTTAATAATATCTTAGAATTATCGTCGTTTCGGGTGTTAACTTACTCATTTTCTTTTATATGTTTTGTTACATAAGCCATGTTTGTTGTATCTTATTCATATCCAGAATGATATCAAGTCCTTAAAAATCATTTTTAAATCATCAAATGATAATTATACTTGACTGGATACGATGGAGAATGAATCTCATCGCGTTCGTGGAGACGGTAGTCCGTACGTACGCACGAGCGACAATATCATTTTTTTGATATTAAAATAATATATAAATGGATAGTATATCATATATAAAGAATCATTAACATGTTATATTTATTATTTACATGAGTTACATATCATTATTATACCCATCCAAAATAAAAATATATTGAATAACAATTACACCACGACGTGGAGACGGTAAGCCGTACGTACGCACGTATGGTGACATGTTATTCAAAGGGTGGATAGAATACTGAATATGGTTGTAACATATTTATAATAACATCATAGTATATGTGAGATACTGGAGTTATTATTTTAGAATGGTAACAACAAAGGAAGATGAAGTGGAAGAAGAAATGAACTTGGAAAAAGGGTGGTGAAATCATTACATCTTCTTCGGGTTCTTCCTATTGATTTGATCAAAAGGGCTCCTTAGGTTGGATTTCTGATCAAACTAAGGCATCTAGGTTGTAGTTAGGGATGTTGGGAGAGTATTTGGGCAGATTTTGGACGAACCAAAAGGCTTTGAAGGTGTGAAGAAATGAGAAGGAGGAGTGCCCTTTTATAAGAGGGGTGAGGGGCACCTTTGGAAAAGCTAGAAATATTAATTTATAATAAATTCATATTCGGTTTTTAATGGCTCCAAAGTTGATTATTCAAATTTTAAGGTGGGGATAGGTCGAACACCACTCAACCAATAGAATTTATACAGGTTTGTGTACTTATATTAACCTTATCTTTAAGTATTAACTCTAAGTTAATTAGTTTCACTTTTACAATGTCTCTTTGTATTTTTATATAATATGGTTAATAAACTTACTATATACATCCAAGTGACCCCCAAGTGGTACATTAATGAGGACAATATCATGATATAAGTCTCTTGGACGAACCTTAGATTTTTAGGAATTTAATATCAATTAATAATATAATATGTGTTTTAAGAACTCTTTTATGTCAATTTTGACACTATTCAATAGTTGATTTGTGTGAAACTCATAAAAGATTGATTACTTCGAACAAAGTCACTTAAATCAATCCTAATATATCATATTATCCTAAAAAATTGATTTAATTCATTAAAAGTTTCATATTATATTTATTTGGGTATTTATAATATCAATTATTTTAATTTTTCACTATTATAGTAATTACTTCATCATCATTGTCTCATAAATGAAATAAATTATTTAATGTCTAAAAATTATAAATAAAATATCATTATGTAGGAAATCTTTTTATCTTTCTAATGAATATTTATAATCTAAAATCCAACATATATAACTCTATATAACAATTGGTTTTCTAAAACATATATGCTTGTGTCATTTTTGTGTTCATTTTAACTTAATTAAAATAAAGTGTCATTATCACTTACAAGTGGATCCATGGGGTCCCAAAATCGACCCAAAGATGCCTATGGTCGAACATGTATCAACCAATATGGCTAGGACACGTTTTAGGGTAATTTAGTATTATTAAAATATTATTTTTTAACCCTTATTTACCGGATTTTCCCTTAACCATGGTAAATAAAATATTTACCTCAGTAATTATTCAAAATGTCTAAAAATAAAAGTTACCTATTTAAACAATTTGAACATCCTGATTCCAAATATGGAATCCATTTTTCTAAATTCAAAACACATAAGTGGCAGAAATTATTTTAAAATTAATTCCCGCTGTCAAAATAAAAAGCGTGTTTTTAAGAGATAATAACTATCAAAAGATTGACACTTGTTTATGTTCGGTTTAATTGTAAAATTATGTCCAATGACCAAAAATATATTAAATGGTAAAAATATATTCTAAATATACTTTAAAAAAACTCAAATTCATAATTTATCATTACTAGTTATTTTGATTAAAAAAGTTGTTTTTAATTAAAATTTAGTAATTTTCACTATTCATCAAAACATGAAAGTTATCTGAAATGTACCAAAATTTCACCTTAGGCTAAATTCGATATTACGAATCCAAAAATGAAGTCCATTTTAAAATATAAAATATATATAATTTCAAAAATTAGGTATTACTATTCATAACGGCTAGTTTGATTGGTTGTGGTGTGTGTTAAAACTCAAGGTTGCGTACAACACACGCTACTGTATTATTCAAAGAAAGTGTACCGTGGAAGCTTGGGATGTTTCATTTTAAATTATTGATGTCCCCATTTAGTCAAAAAGTTTAAAATATTGTATTTAAAAAGGGTTCACTATTAAAAGTTGATAAAAGTGCAATACTGAAAATGAATTTGTTCTTGCATTATATCTAAGAAACTCATAATATGGATTCTAAAATTATAAGGATTATATAAAGTTTAAAATTTAGATAATACTATTTATAACCTCTTTTGAATGGATTTTTTTTGTAAGTCATGGTGTGATTGAACTCGGTGTTGCGTGTAGTGCAAGTTATTGAATTATTTTGAAGAAATAACACACTATGAAATCTTGGGGTGTTACATTCTCCCCTCCTTCAATAAATTGCGTCCTCGCAATTTGAAATTGTTCTTCGAAAATAAAAGGTTGAAAATAGAAAATATATTTGTGGGAAAACCCACATCGGAAATTGGGTTACTAAAATTTAGTCTTAATATGAGGAAAAGAGAAATGAAAGGGTCACCACCAAATTATGATCTCGATTAGGAGAACATTGGTGGCATTTAGAGACATATAATTGGAGGAAAAACATAAATATTTATAGGTAGTGATTGATGTCATCAATCACAAACAAGTATAAAATTGAGGTCCTTAAATTCATCAATATATGATGATTTGAAATACCATCGGTTCAACAAAACATAGGGTATTAGGATAACACATTTTTGACGCTTCAAAATATCTTAGTTGAAATCCCACATCGAAAAATGAATTAATGAGGCCTCTATTTAAAATAAAGAGTCAAAAGTATGAAGATTACCGAAAATAACACATACTAGGGTTCCATGTAGGAAAATATGGATATGGAAGAAAAATCTAACCATCAATTATCTGACGGAGAGTGGTAGAGAACATGGCTATGAAAAGGCCAACAATCCCAAAGCCATAAATTAGTGATGATTTAAGGTACCATCTAGGAAAACATTTTTGTTCTAAGTTGCTTTTCTTAATATTGAGGAATTTATTTATGAGATTTGCTAAGATCTTAAGGAGATATACTTACTTTATAATTAGAGTTTTAGGCATTAATAAATTTCTACCACAAACTCATCTTTCACTCTAAAAGATAATAGAATGTAAAAAAATTCTATTTACACTATTCGTATAGGGTTCCAAAATAAACGAATTTATAATTCATCTACATGATCTTTTAATAAGAACTAAATTATTTAATCCAGGACATCTCATGGGCCAGTGGTAGGTGATACACCCTTGTCGCCCTTCGGTTGTGGGTTCAGGTCTCGCAGCCTTGCCGGACGCGACGGGTTGCCGCCCGACCTCCGGGTTCTCCTTTTATGGCAATCCAAAATAATCCAAACTAGAACTATCCAAAATACTTCTGTCCAAACTCACAGTCTAACATTTATAAGGAAGGTAAACATAATATAGATCCTTTTTACCCCATAATAGCATATGAATACCTTCATCATGCATTACCATATTCCTTATTGATTACATTCATGCTCCCTTATTCCATATAGAATGATGGATATACTTCATTAATCCAAAAATGTTTTAAACCCCAACAATGATGGAATATACAAATCATTAATCAGTTCTAAGGTAGTAAAGAATATCCAATATAATTTATCCAAAACAATCACATATTATTCCAAAATCACTACCTCAGTATCAGATCTATATTATGATTTATCATTCTCTCAACCATATATTTTCCAAAAATTTATCCTGCTATTGAGTCACTTTTCTTTGTTCCACACAATCTCCGGAAATAGTACTGCAGTACAATCCTTATATACTCCATAATTATTATAACAAGTACATTGTTGATACAACACTCAATTGACATAATCAACATAAGAACTCTAATCATTACTCTTCATCTGTGGTAGTATCATAACTTGATTATTATCCAATAACATCATTTGTGGCATAGTCTGATGACTGGGACATAGGTTCGCGTAGTGTCCAAACTCCTTTCAAATGAAGCATTGTACATTTAAAACCATTTTCTTACCCTTGCAGTCACGTACTTTGTGCCCTTTTCCTCCACACTTATAACAAACTCCCATTCCTTTCAGGCAAGTTCCAGGGTTTTTCTTTCCACAGTTACCACATATGGGAAAACTATTCTTTTCCCTCTTCCCTTTATCTATCTTTCTCTCTTCCATCCTTTTCTTCTCTTGCTTCCCTTCAAAGCCATAGGACTCAGTAAAATCTTTACTTATCTTATCAACACATGATATTATTTCTTCATATGATGATAATACATGGGAGACTATTTCTCTTATAAATTCTAGCTTAAGACCATGAAAGATATGATCCTTCCTTCTCTTTGGATCATGTGCATTTCTGGAGTTCTCATTCCTTCTATTGGGTGCCATTTCTAAACAATGGCATACACTAGATCAGTTTATGAATCAAAATACATAATCCAATACTTATAAAACACTTAACATAAATTGAACTATTTATGGATATAATCCATAATCATAAAAATGTCTCATTTTAGGATGTATATACTCATAAACCCTTCATAATGGTTTGTAAAGAGAATGAGAATTATCCTAAGCATATCCCCTGGGAGTGTCGTAACCAAGAGTGCAGCAAGGCCCGTTGTCGTGCACCAGTTCCCGTTCGAGTCTAGCTCAAAGTGGTGTTTTCGGGTTTTACCCCTAGGAACATCTGTGCCGGAGCCGCCTCTACCTGCTCGTATCCAGATAGGGATGTATTGCTCGGAAAACTCACAAAATCTCTACAATACCAAAATTCTAGGAATTTCTTCTACACTAATCCTCAAAGTTCATCTTAGGTCTACGTGCTCTAATCAGAGTTTATCTAAATCTAGCTTCCAAGGTTTGTACTAAACTTCCTCTGATACCAACTGTAACGCCCCGACCCTAGTTACCTAGATTCGGTGCCTTATTACATAACATTGGCATGATCACAAGAAAGATCAAATCTCGAAAGACCGATTGGTTTAGTAGCCTTGGAAACACTAGATATATTCATAAGTTTTACATTACATCATAAAATGAAAAACTACTACAAAAACATAATGTCTCCATAATCCACACTCATATCCCCATATAATAACTTTTCAGGTCATTCATAATTTACTTCTTCACTTCCTGGGAAAAATAAAACATAGAAAAGGGGTGAGTTCAAATGCCCAGTAAGGATAACAATATAGCGGAAACTTTCATAAATAAGAATAAACATTTAAGGCAATGTATAACTAAAACAAAAGCCTTTCCAACATGAATAGTCAACATGGTATGGCATAAATAAAATGAAATAATTCCATTTATTTTTTCACATGGATATTCTACTAATCGAATAATCACATGCAAAAATCAATAACCACTTTCATAATGTTGGAATGCATAATGCCAGACTATCATAACCACATAGTCAAGGCCTCGTGCCAAGACTACAAATACAATTTTGTCAAGGCCTTGTGCCAAGAAAATAGTTTGACTCATGATACCTACCGATGCATCGAGGATCTATAGCGGGCTCCACCCGTCACATATTAAGTCCAATGAATTCCCACATGAAAAGGTTTAAACACAACATAAACATTCGTATTAAACCTAGCATACGAAATGTCAATACTTTCACCATAAACTATGAATGGTATAAAAATAGCACATCCACAGTCAAACATATCACAAAACCTTCAATACAATATAGAAGTATTGTATCATAATAAATCAACTTCAAATAAGCGTAAAATCCATCAAAGGATGTTGACATAGATGAAATCAAAACACTTTTTGGAGAAATATCTCTTTCTATTTTTGAAAGCATTTAAGAGCCATATAAAAATAAATAATTTTCATGAAAATATTCTTATAAGCTTGTAAGGAAAGCTTTGAAGATTTTATAATGGCAGAAAATAACTCCACTTGCCGTATAAGTCAAAAAAACATTCTTACCTTAATTCTGTCGAAAAGGTTAAAAAGGACCTTGTTTTGAAAACGACGGAAAGATTCCTCTTATAAAAAGTCAAACAAGGGTATAAATGACTTTAACCCATATTCTTGTAAATAATAAAAATGTTTTGAAATACATTTTGAAGAAACATGGATGTGGATGATAAAGAGATCCCAGTAGATTATTACATATAAACAACCTCGGATAATGAAGAGATTGTGAAATAACCCTTACCAATTTGGTAACTTATGAAACATACAACCCATGAAAGAGGTATCATACAATGAATATGTAAATACACATAAATTAGAGTTTATTACACAAAGAATATAATTATGGGCAGTACAGACACCACACAAAAGGTGATGGTGGCAATATGGCATGATTCTCACGGAAATAAGGAGTGAGATGAAAACCCCTTACCTTGTACTTTTCCTTGGTTGGGGTAGGTTAACATCCTGTATAATGGTGAAATAATTGTTATTAAATTATACAAGATTCATATATATTAATATGATATCATATATGATCTTTTAACATTGTTTTGTTAATAATATCTTAGAATTATCGTCATTTCGGGTGTTAACTTACTCATTTTCTTTTATATGTTTTGTTACATAATCCATGTTTGTTGTATCTTATTCATATCCAGAATGATATCAAGTCCTTAAACATCATTTTTAAATCATCAAATGATAATTATACTTGAATGGATACGATGGAGAATGAATCTCATCGCGTTTGTGGAGACGGTAGTCCGTACGTACGCATGAGCGACAATATCATTCTTTTGATATTAAAATAATATATAAATGGATGGTATATCATATATACAGAATCATTAACATGTTATATTTATTATTTACATGAGTTAAATATCATTATTATACCCATCCAAAATAATAATATATTGAATAACAATTACACCACGACGTGGAGACGGTAAGCCGTACGTACGCACGTATGGTGACATGTTATTCAATGGGTGGATAGAATACTGAATATGGTTGTAAAATATTTATAATAACATCACAGTATATGTGAGATACTGGAGTTATTATTTTAGAATGGTAACAACAAAGGTAGAAGAAGTGGAAGAAGAAATGAACTTGGAAAAAGGGTGGTGAAATCATTACCTCTTCTTCGGGTTCTTCCTTTTGATTTGATCAAAAGGGCTCCTTAGGTTGGATTTCTGATCAAAATAAGTCCTCTAAGTTGTAGTGAGGGAAGTTGGGAGAGTATTTGGGCAGAGTTTTGCCGAACCAAAAGGCTTTGAAGGTGTGAAGAAATTAGAAGGAGGAGTGCCCTTTTATAAGAGGGGTGAGGGGCACCTTTGGAAAAGCTAGAAATATTAATTTATAATAAATTCATATTCGGTTTCTAATGGCTCCAAAGTTGATTATTCAAAATTTAAGGTGGGGATAGGTCGATCACAACTCAACCAATATAATTTAGACAGGTTTGGGTACATATATTAACCTTATCTTTAAGTATCAACTCTAAGTTAATTAGTTTCACTTTTACAATGTCTCTTGGTATTTTTATATAATATGGTTAATAAACATACTATATAGATCCAAGCGACCCCCAAGTGGTCCATTAATGAGGAAAATATCATGATATATGTCTTTTGGCCGAACCTCATATTTTTAGGAATTTAATATTAATTAATAATATAATATTTGTTTTAAGAACTCTTTTATGTCAATTTTGACACTATTAAATAGTTTATTTTTGTGAAACTCATAACAGATTGATTACTTCGAAAAAAGTCAATTAAATCACTCTTAATATATCATATTATCCTAGTAAATAAGTTTAATTCATTAAAAGTTTCATATTATATTTATTTGGGTATTTATAATATCAATTATTTTAAATTTTCACTATTATAGTAAATACTTCATCATCATTGTGTCATAAATAAAATAAATTATCTAATGTCTAAAAATTAGAAATAAAATATCATTATGTAGGAAATCTTTTTATCTTTCTAATGAATATTTATAATCTAAAATCCAACATATATAACCCTATGTAACAATTGTTTTTCTAAAATATATATGCTTCTGTCATTTTTGTATTCATTTTAACTTAATTAAAATAAAGTGTCATTATCACTTACAAGTGGATCCATGGGGTCCCCAAATCGACCCAAAGATGCCTATGGTATAACCTGTATCAACCAATATGGCTAGGACACGTTTTAGGGTAATTTAGTATTATTATAAATTTTTTTAACCCTTATTTACCGGATTTACCCTTAACCATGGTAAATAAAATATTTACCGCAGTAATTATTCAAAATGTCTAAAAATAAAATTTACCAATTTACACAATTTGAACATCCTGATTCCAAATATGGAATCCATTTTTCTAAATTCAAAACACAGAAGTGGAAGAAATTAATTTAAAATTAATTCCTGCTATCAAAACAAAAAGCGTGTTTTTAAGAGATAATAACTATCAAAAGATTGACACTTGTTTATGTTCGGTTTAATTGTAAAATTATGTCCAGTGACCAAAATTATATTAAATGGTAAAAATATATTCTAAATATACTTTATAACCACTCAAATTAATAATTTATCACTATTAATTATTTTGATTAAAAAAGTTGTTTTTAATTAAAATTTAGTAATTTTCACTATTCATCAAAATATGAAAGTTATCCGAAATGTACCAAAATTTCACCTTAGGCTAAATTCGATATTCTGAATCCAAAAATGAAGTCAACATTAAAATGTAAAATATATATAATTTCAAAAATTAGGTATTACTATTCATAACGGCTAGTTTGATTGGTTGTGGTGTGTGTTAAAACTCAAGGTTGCGTACAACACACGCTACTGTATTATTCAAAGAAAGTGTAACGTGGAAGCTTGGGATGTTTCATTTTAAATTGTTGATGTCCCCATTTAGTCAAAAAGTTTAAAATATTGTATTTAAAAAGGGTTCACTATTAAAAGTTGATAAAAGTGCAATACTGAAAATGAATTTGTTCTTGCATTATATCTAAGAAACTCATAATATGGATTCTAAAATTATAAGGATTATATAAAGTTTAAAATTTAGATAATACTATTCATAACCTCTTTTGAATAGCTTTTTTTTTGTAATTCATGGTGTGATTGAACTCGGTGTTACGTGTAGTGCATGTTATTGAATTATTTTGAAGAAATAACACACTATGAAATCTTGGGGTGTTACATATTAAATAAATTTTTTTTACTGAGGGTAGTCTATAAATGGAGGCCAAAATTTATTGGTCATTATTATTTTTTAATAGGATTGGGAATAGTAAATTGGAATATTGGTATAATCCATCTATTATATAAATACAAAAATATCATATTTCATGCGTGAAAATTCATTTGAAGTATCTTTATCCAATTATTAAGAATAATAAACTATATAATGTAGAATTATTTAAAAAATATTTAAATAGATGTTGTTTATGAAATTTTTGGGCTTATAGATATGGTTAATTCTAATCTCGTCATGTATCAAACATAAATAAATTATGAGGACTATAGAATCTTATGAAAGTGATGAAATTTAACTGGGATGTTTGTAGAATAAAGACAAAAACTAGGATAATCTCATGAATTTCTAGAATATGAATGAGTCATATTTATAAAACATGATTATTAAAAATTAGGTTCAATTAAAGTCTATGTGATTATATAGGGGTTATATATCTAATGAGAATGATGTGGTGAATGGATTTTAAAATTTACCATGTGAAAACTCTAAAAGGTCATCAAATGTTCCTAAATATTGTTTAATCATTTGGAAATTGTATTTTGACATATCATGGAAAAATATTAGTCACAAGTTAATGACACTATTAATAGAAAATAAGCGATTCCAAATTATGGTCCCAAATTTGAAGATATAATTTCATCGAAGGACACCCCATGTGTGAAAAAAGTGTTATATTTGATGAGAAAAATCTTAGAAACAATGATAGATATTGTATAAGATTCTTACTAGTATAATAAAAATTAATAATGAATGTTATATATGTAGTTAATGACAGTTATTAATTAATGGAAAATGTGGTCCGATGTATCCCACATAAAAATGTATCAAAAGTGAAGAGATACTTGCTGATAAAAAAAATTAAAATTTAAAAATAGATATGGAAGCTTGATGGTTTGAATTAATGTATAAAGATGGATGAGAAAGTGTTATCAACCATTCTGTTCACAATGAGGAATAAAGAAACCCCACTTAATTACCTTATTTACATGTGTTATATTTATACTTATAATACATGTTTTGATATTGAAGAATTTTACTTGAGGAAGAACCATAGAAGGGGTAAAAAACGAAAATCAACCCATAATATATTAATTTGTTAGTTGATACTCTAAAAATAAATTTATAAATTTGTCTTTTTTAATGAAGTTCAATTATGATTTCAAATGGGTTGAAAGTTTAATTGACTCCTTTTGTTGGATTATTTACATTTAAAATCATAGAATATATCCACAGAAGAGATCTACAGTTATTATGGTTATGATAATAGTTCCCTTAATGGGGGTCTATTTGATGAATGATTAAGGATATTCCATGTTATATTTACAATGAATATCTTAATTAATTTCATTGATGAGGATAGTTTTTTTATTCTCTCAATCATGATAGAAATATTAGATTCTAATAATAAGGGGGAGAAATTAATTTTATATAAAAACATAAATAAGAATGTTGGATAAGGTTTAGATATTTTCCTTGTTGTGTAAATCATTCTTGAATGTTTATGATCTATATATTGAACTAATTACAGGGATTATGGATGATATATATGAAGGGAAATTATTATGAAAATTTGTATCATCAATTGTCTCATCCTAAAATTATTAGATGTATTCTGAGAAAGGTATTTTATGAGATATTTTATTTGGTATCATGTTATTTGATATTTTAAAACATTAATTCATAAATAGATCCCTCTTGTTTTCTAAATCTAGAATGAATCACCTAGACATAGAGTAGAATGGTAGATAGTACATTTCGTGGGATAAATTGGTACCACTATCACATGTACTTTGTATTTATTTTCAATATCGAAGATATACTGTAAAATGATATGAACCCTAAGAAAGGTAGATAGAAAAATAAAATAAAATATGGAGGAGAAATGAAAATTAATACAATGGGATAAAATTAATGGTATACATATTCACGCATCGTTTATAATGTATTGAAACAAATACAAATATGGAGATTGTTTATCCCGAATTATGTGTGTTGTATTACTTTCAAACGTTTGTAAATGAATATGATTTTTTCATGAAAATTTATGTATATATGTTTATGAATAATTAAACAACAAGATCATGAAATCTTGTTTATAGATCCCACAATTATAATTAATGAATATCAGATACCATGTATTCATTAATTTAGTATTTAGTGAATAAATATTAAAATAAATATATTGGCTATTTTCTAAATTATGGATTTCATGACATATGGAAATTAGAGTTAATCCACTTGAATATGTGGATATATATTCATATTTTAGTAAAAGGGAGCTTTACTAAATTTAGTATATATAGATAGTTTCTAGTAATAATTTTAATACCTCTGGGAATAAGGGGTTAGAGTTATATCCATATCTAATAGATAAGTTGTGATCTGAAAAATAAAATAAGTAGATATGTTTATTGTATTGGAATTTTGTCAATAATTGAATTATATTAAAACTAATGTTAATTGATGGATAATAAGTTAGGTGAAGGATACTAGAATATTTGAAAATGTCTGAAGGTGTTTTTAAAATTTATAAAGGTGTTTTTTAGTAATTCTATGATTTTTGATGATTTTTTGAATTCCTGAGATTATGAAAAAATTAGCTATGTATGAGTTCAGATGATACATTAAATATTTCATATGATTAAGGATGAACATTAAATTATTATTTTATCACAATATATGAGTAGTTAACGAATATATATGAGTGGTTCCGAACTTTATAAATGTCTTGTTGATTATGGAAGATATAATTTTATTTAAAATTGAGTAACTAGTGAGTTTTGATGAGTGAATAAAATCATAATATGAGTTTATCAGTAGTTCATATAAGTTATTTATCAGTTTGTATGAATCAATCATCACTTTAAAAAAGTTAATCAAAAGTTTAGATAAGTCATTAACTACTTTGGATGAGTGACATAGATATTTAGATAATTTATCTCAAACTTTGAATGATTATAGTTCCATTGTGTAAGAGTTATTCTATAATTAGGGAAATATTATTTGTCCTGATTATTGCCTTTGATGAAAATGGTATAATAATTATTAGGGTTTCTCATTCTGTTAATGATGTTTTCATAATCTCAAAAGTAATATAAAAAATTCTTTCTATAATTTTTTCAAAAGATGGCATTTTTGGAAATATGTGGAAGCGATTAAGATATTTCAAAGCAATAATCAATGAGGTTATTGTATTTTAATATGAAGTTATATATTGATTTAAAGATTATACATAGTATTTTTGAATTATGAGATTTCATGATGATATTTATAGTGCTTCCAAAATTAAAATGTTGATAATTTAGTGGAATTTATAAATCTTAAATTTTGTTGATTTTCAAATTAAATGTATTTATACATCAATAGAAATATTTGAATATGGATGATTAAGAATCATTAGTTGGATAACTAATAATTATTCATTTTAGTGGAATATATATTTTACAATTTATCAAAAAGGACCATTATGTGTATATGTGATGTAATGCTATAATAATTAGAACATATTTGAATCACATAACATAGGATACCTACCATAACTATTCTCCAAAAAAATATTTGTCTATAAAATTAGATGTGAATGAGAAGAGTTCAAGGGTTTTTCATAATATAATTAAGTAGAGGAACAATAGATAAATAGGGAAGAAGTAAATGTTGTGTATACTGGTTTTACAAAGAAATAATATTTTTTATTGAGAAATAAATATAATTTCATAGATTGTAATTTCGAAATATTTTTTTTAATATAGATTTCATTTTATTCCATAATATATTTTATTTATTGAGTTTTATTGAGTTTCTGAATAAATGAATCAAATCATTTTATTGTGTGAATATTGTTTAAAATATAACAATTTGAAATTTAATTCAACTATTATATTATTGGATAAATATGAATGACTTTATATTGATTATTGATTTTTTGTTTCTATGAAAGAGAGTATTGATTTTTAGAAAAGATTCTAATATAGATAAGGAAACTACTAAAGAATGTAGTGATGATTTAATTAATGTTAGAGCTATTTATTTTAAGATAAATTGAAAAAATAAATATAGAATGGATTTGGGAATAAATATTAGGGATCCTAAATATAAAGTGCCATTGGAAATCCATAGATGAGTTTATAGGACGACATGTGAAGGTTGGAAGATGTGCTATTGATTTTTATATTCAAGCAATGTATAGAAATAATCATAGACTCTAATTAATTATGAATGGATAATCATCATAAATATTATTTTATTAATAGATATATGACTTACTTAAAAATAAATTTCACATTCATAATGACATATTATATCTATGTAAGAATTATTCAGGTTGTGTAAGAATGATTTCAGGTTGTGTATGAATGGATTCAATATGATTTGGGAATAATTTTAGAACTTCATATGTGTCATATAATGGTTCTATAAGGATATTACATATACTATAAGCATAATTTATAATTGTTTACAAAAAATTACTTTGTAAATTTTTAATAGATGATATGTCAATGAGAGTATATAATGATCTTATGTTCCTCAATCCATAACTCTGGTGCAACAAATCAGTATGAATTCATCCACCCATAATTGGTGTTGTGGATTATGAATTCAATATCAACTAGACAAATATGGTATCTTAAAAGGGAAGTTTCATATTTCATAGAGACTCATATATTAAATAGAAAAGGGGTTTTAGGGATAATAAAGTAGGTAAAATTTGAAGGATAAAGAATCATATAGGCTTAGACATAAGATGAACAAGGGGAAACCGAAGATGTATAAGAAGAATTGAATTTCAAACATTGATGAGTTCTCACTCAAAGATAGATTTGTAAATTATTTCTATATTTAACGATTTTATTTAATTTATTTTTCATTATTGAAATTTCTTTTTTACACTATCATCTCTATTACCATTATAATGGAGTGGTTAAACCTTGACTCATTATGGAGGGAATGAAATACATATCCAATTATAGAGTCTTTTAATTCAATGAATAAAATATAACTATTCATTTAAATGATGTTAGTCTGTTGTGATACATTACAATTTTAAATGTGTCTGTTCTTAAGTTATATCAATATTTTTTATATTTCATTGGTAGATGATCCATAATCTACCTATACTTAGATTTTTTTATATTTAATGGGATAATATAGGCCATGTCATTTAATTCTAAGAGATTTCTAGAACATGTGGATGGTGAAATGGAAACAGCAGTATTTCAGGGGAGGAATAAAATTTGATTGGGTCATCCCTGAGTTACCTAGGAGTTATAAAATAAAATACTCACACATATAAAAAGAATGGTAGTAAATGAGAGTTATTGGTTAAATTTGTCATCATTAAATCCATTCAAATGAGGGTTATAAGTGAAGTTATTGGTCTTTAGACTATCAAAATATTTATTTACATCTCCTTCTCATAATAGAATAAATAACTTATTTTTCCAACTGATGGTATAGACGGTTCATGGTATAAGTGATACCTATACTATTGAAAAAAGTGGGAAGAGTGTGATGTGAAATCACGAGAGACAATGATGGATGAAATGTGGATGAGGAGTTAAAGGTGTTAAAAATAAGCCATGTTAAAGAGTATAAACTATCTAGAAATATAAAAGTGGGAGACCAATTGAAGTAACTGGATAAACATTTTATGTTCTCGTTGAATTGGTTTTACTCAAATAGAAAAATGGAAGGCTAATTTTTTTAATAATCGTCATTAGGATTTATAACAACTTCTTTAAATGAACTCAGTCATTGTTATTAAATGTTTTAATGAACGAGTGATGAATGATGTTATTGTAGGTTATTCACCAATTAATTTTTTAATCATTTATGAATGTTCATTTTACATGTATCATCTACTAAATTTTTATGTATATAGAAATGATCAATAAATTCGAAACATTTATTATAAGATTTTTATACATCTATACATCAATATAAATCAAGACCGAATTGAGTGGAAAATTCCATGGAAGAATAAATTGTAGTTAAGAGAAAAAAACTCAAATGTATAAATTTGCTTAACAAGTAAACTAAATTATATATCCCTATTAAAATTTTAGTACAACAAATGCTACAAATGACAATAATAGTCACTAGAAAAGATAACAGAGTTTATAGGATGAAAATAATACAAGAAATATAGGATCTTCTATATCGAAATGAAATCTATCTCACCTCTCTTCATCATTAATTTTATATTATTTTTAGGATCCTACTCTTGACCTTAAATAATATTTCACCTCACTCATTATTAATATCAAATGTTTCGTTTTTTTAGGAATATTAACCCCTCAATTAGTTTCATAACATCAATTTAGTTCTGGTGTTTGTAATTTAATAATAGATAACCCACTTACAGTAATAAAAACCTATATTCCTGAAAAGTAATTGGAATAGTAGTTTTCCCCCTTAATGTCACTATGATTATTTGATTAAAAAACTATATCAAAATCATCACACTGCACATGCAATTAATTAGACATGTTATCTCCTTCAAAATTGCCAAAACAGTTTTTTTAATTTTTCCCAACTAGTACATATGACTTATTTAATATCCTATTTTATAGTATCTCATGTAATGAAAATTGATCAAACAGTAGATTTTATTTATAAATAAAATCTTCACTACTTTATCTTTATCATATGATATCATCTCCACTAAAATATTTTCACTCTGACTAACTATATTAATTGTATATTTGTTTTCGAATGTAGTTTAATGTTCCGAAAGATTGTTGTATGTGTATTTTTTAATATGGTTATAATTGTAAAAATTTATAAGAAGATATGTGTTGTGTGGAAAATTTAATTCTCCACCCACTTATAAAGAATGACGAGTAGGCTACCCTTGAATTAATAGGTAGAAAAATTCATTTGGGGAGCCTATATACCTTTGATGAATGAAAGTGATGATCTTTATAGAGGAAGAATATGACCCATTATAAAAGAGTTATAGTACTATCTACAATAGTTTTTGATAACCTGATTACATAATATAGTGAACAACCGAACGAGATGTTATAATTTCATGTAAATTGGAAATACTATTAGAGATTGAAGTTACAAAGGTTGGGAGATGTCCAACCTTGTATGCTTTAATATATAGTTACATGAAATCATAATAACACACATGGGTGATGACTGAATTGAAGTATAAGAGGGACTAAAATATTATTTGTAACATATGATATTTTAAAACACAATGATGTGATTTTTCATTTTCTATAATTTCCTTTGTACTTTTTTTGATGTATTTTGTAAGGCTCATAAATTTCCAGGGTCAAAATTTTCCAAATGTATTTTTTTGAGATTTGAATGGAAAGGATCAGATGGATTCCAATTTAGTGAGGTTAGGTTCAAAATAGAATCAAATATGAATAAATGCCTACTCCTGGATACCATGAACATGGATTCAAGTATAGAAAAGTTCATGCATATCTAAAACCATGTTTTTGAATCCCATGCATATGAAATTTTTTTCTATCATTATGATCAACCTTCGTGATTACATCAATGTTTCTTCATATCTAATTAAAAAACAATTCTAGAAAAAATAACATTTATATCAAAATTTAGAATATATATATGAGGATGTAGTCCCACATGGATGAATGAAGCCACATTTCTAAATTTATCACAAAAAAATCATAATGGAATATAAAAACCTCACTAAGGCATACTCTACAACATAACCCAATTTAGATTAAAATATTTAAATGAATAATTGTCCATGATAATTGGAGCAGGAGTACTATGTATCAAAATTCTGACACATAAAGCACTATATATATGAATTATTTGTACAGTGAAATCTATATATCTGAAATTTTAGTTCTTGTAGTAAAATTTCACAAACATATTGGTTAAAACATAAAGACATCCACACTAAAATAATACGTAAAATTTATCATTTTGGTTTATAATATAGTTTTCATTAATGGTATAAACATTAATGATACCAAATATCGATTGTTATTAAATCATGTGAATACAGAGTATCAGATCATCTTCCTTGTAAAGGGAATATGAGGAAATTATGAAAAAAGTAGTTCTCAAAATTATTTAACTATGAGAAAACAATAATCTATCAAGTCATGATTTTTTTCACATTATGAACATCACAATTATTCTAGAATCCATAATATATCCTTGGTTTAAGTAAGACCAAATGAGGTGAACTAATATATATAGACTTTATGATGAATATTAATGAACATAATTTTCATGAATAATTCATATAGAGATACTTCGAATCATGCTGATTCATCAAGTGGGAATTTATGAAGAAACCTACAAGACACATTAAATGTAGATCTTCTATATATAAAGGTAAATGTTTTATAGATCTAATGTACATGCATTATTTATGAGTTATAGAAATTGAATATTGTGAATTTCTCTATGAAATTGGAAATGAGAAGAATTTTATTCTGTTTCCATCAATGAATAAATTTTCCATCTCACTTTTTATTTTATATATGTTATACATCTGATGAAAATATGATATCTAGATCCTAGTGGAGATATTTTGAGAAGTGAAAGATCAGACTTCTATGGATATTTTTTAATGAAATGTCATACCATGTTCCAATAATTAGATAAAATCAATGATGGTATTATGGGAACACATTTTGGTAACCCAAAAAATGTTTTATTTTTTATTATTACCCTCTTTTGATAGTTGGTTATTTAACAATTAAAGATACCATTAATGGGGATTTTAAATTAAAACAAAATTTATTTTTTTCTCCAATACACATGAGAAAGTATTATGATCCATATGGGAGAAATAAAAAAGAAAAACAATCCCCCAAAATTCTTGTTATCAATATGAGATTACCAATTATTGAAAATATGTTAATAAAATTTCATTCATTAGTTTCTAGAAATATTAAGATAGCTCAATGATTAAAGAGGATATATATAATATTTTAATTAATAACAATAGTAATTAAATATTTCTATGAAGCTAAATATACACTTTTAATTATAGATAAATAAGATTAAGTATATCGACCAATGCCTTTGTAGTAAATGAAATTTTATAGATGAAATGTGTTCTAGAAACTAAGATTTTGACCATCAGTAGATATCTATTTAGTTCATTGTGATTTGTTTTAGTGAATAATCAATAAATAGAGATGAGTATATTAGATTGAATTATATGAAACTCTATTGAGTAGTGACTAAGATACATGTTCTTCTCTTTGAAGAGTTTTCCGTTTTAGAGTTTTTTTGCATAATGGACGAGATCAGATCTTGTGGATGGAGAAGTACATTTTATAGAATATGTTTTCATTTTCAAAGTAGGATCTTGCAATAAAATAATTTCAAATACATGATGGGATACATGTAAAAAATTTTACATAGGGTATACATGCACAAGATTATGTGAATTAATGAATTTAATGTGATTTAGTTTGAGGAAGTCATATATGAAGAAGACTTTTTTTTGGTCCAGTGAGATTCTATCGTTATATCTGAAGGACAAACAAAATCCACTTTTGATGAAACATGATTATATTTTGGAATACCTAATTGGGGAAAATAACAAATCATGACACGGTTTAAGTCTTTGTACTGAACCATGAAAAAAAATTATGCCTTTTAATTTCTTTATTTTCCAGAATATAAGAAGATTTTTTCGTGGTATAAATATAAAATTTAACTAACTGAAAATAGTTATATAATTATAAATGATGTGAAGTTATCACAAAATAATTTGGAATTTAAAATGTCTATTTAACACCTTACTAAACCCATACCATGTGTCTGCAAAGATCATATTAGTCGTCTGAAGCAGTGATAACGAAAACTTCTCTCTGATTGGATTTATTTATAATATCTAATGAAATTAAATTAATTTGATGAAGTGTATATTTTATATTGTTCAAAAATAACCTCAAATTGAAAATTTATATTCCATCTTTATAAAAATGAAAATTCAAGTCTATGACAAGACTATGATAAATATTTATTTGAGTGTTTTTTGTGAAGTAACCAAAGAAATAATGATATGGTAATAATAAATACCATCATATTAGATAATAAATATGGTGGTAATTTAGTTTTTAATTATGTTTAGGATAATTAAAATAGATAAAAAATCACAAATTTTGATGATTTATGTATTAATAATAGTATGTTCAAATTTATTTTGGTTACAGATCACATGAATTATTTCCATAATTCATTATTTATAAATACCTTTAGTTTTATCATGGGTATTCATAATGATAAGACATGTTTAGAAAATGTGGACAATTAAATAATGAATTAATTGCTTAAAATGGTTGGTAAATTCAAAACATTTTCAATTTTGATTAAATATAATAACGAATCAATCAGTTTTTAGGGAAAATTAATAAAAATCTATGAAGAATTAAAATGAGTTTTATTGGATATATATTTTTTATTGTATTTTATAAATAATGAAATATGTTAATTGGATAATTTATATAAAGTATTATTTGATGTAAAATTTACCTAGCATGAAGATAAATTAAAAAAGGGTAAAAGATAAGAATAACCATTTTGTTGAGAAATTTTTTTAAGAATTATTGGGAAGACATTTATAGATCTGTGGAAAATTAAAAAAAAACTCCCAACATAAAAAATTGTAAACTAAAAATATCATTGACTATTTTGAAGAAGTAGAAATTAATAACATCTAAACCCTATAAAAATGACGATTCAAAATAATAATTTTAATAGAGTCTTACATTAAATATTTTTATGGATTGAAAATAAATATAGAGATAATTGGAGAATTTTGTAACTATGGTTTATCGAAAAATATATCCCATAGTGTAGTTAATTAGGTTTTCTTCAAATCTGGAATTTCTGAAAATGAAGGAAAAAAGTGAGAATCAATAGACATTTAGAATGAGAAGGATTGTTGGATAATAAAATTGTAAAAATATATATTTGATTATTCCATGGAAATATATTCCCTAATACGATCTCAAAAAAATATGGTTCTAGGAAAAATTAGCAATCCAAAAGATTGAGACACAATGTGACTGAAGTAATAAGAACCATATTTATTGGAAGGTGTTAGTGATATTTTGATTCTAGAATAGGGATATTTATTCCTTGCATAATTTTTAATTTTTTGAAATTATAAAAGTACTAAGTCAAGGGGGATAAAATTTTATGAAAGGATACAACCCTCTAAAGTAAGCATATATAAAGATGAATATATCCATAAGGAGTAGATTCGAATCATTGTGAATCACCTATGATTTATATATGATTGGTGTTCATTGATATTATAAATGTAGGTACAATCTATTGAGATATTAGAAATGGAATATTAAATAAAAATTATAATAATAGGATAAAAAGACGGTGAATAAATAATGTTAATTATCCTTGGAAGATGACTTAAAGAAATCTGTGAAGATAAATAATCTAAAGAAGGGAATGATGAAAGGAATGAAGGTGATTAAACCAACAAGGAGGAAGTTATTTATTTTTTATTTAAATGACACATCATAGACCAATACACTATTTTCATGAATGATAAAAATGAATAATAAAATATAAAACCCAATGAGATTGAATCTTATGGAGTGATAGAAAAATTGGACAAGTGTTTGATACTATGTGTTAATATGTACAAAAACATCCCATTAAAGGAAAATAATAATCCTTTTTAAAGTTTTGTTGAATGTGAAATGAGTTAGGCCATAGTGATCTAAAATGGATGAAATGGATTTATAAATAAGAATCTATAATTAAATCCAAATGAAAATCACCAATGAGATCATGTTTAAATCATTAATGAATAATGAAGATTCCAAAGACCAAATAGAGATCTGATAATGAGAATACTGATATTCTCATCAGATAGATTGAAAAATTTGAAGAGTATATGATAATAGATTATGGTTAAAGGAATCAAAAATCTCTTGTTATCTTGGTGAATATGTCCATTCAATATTAAGATAAAATTTACATTGGAATGAAAACCATGATTCCCAGTGGTTGGAAAAGTTTTAAATATAAGTGGGAAACTATAATAAAGAGTTATAAACAATTTATATGGAAAATTTTTTAATTTATATATTTGATTTTTCATGTCCCTATATATGAAATTTAGGAGCTTTTGTAAGACACACCTATATTCTGTTGTTTTTATTGTGTTTTAAACGATGTGAAATGAAGATGATGAACGTTGGATATATCCCCTAAGGGGGCCACTGAAAACGAGGGAAACTTCTATAATTTATCAATTATATTCTATCGATAAAACTGGAAATCCCCTTAAAATGTGAGGATATGTTATGATTTTCAATCCCCCATTTTGGTTTTAACATGTACATATTATGTTTATCAATTGGAAGTGTTTATCCAACCAAATGTATTTTTATCAGTTTATGAATGAATATGATCGATTGATGTCAATGTTGAGGAGGCTTAGATTTAAATGAAATGAAATATATAAAAATTGAAAAGTCATTATTCCACCACATGAATTATATTGTATAGTAATTCATATATTGTATAAATTTTTTTTAATGAATCTGATATGAAAATATTTTTTACATAAACTTCCATGTTTGTGGAAACAAAAATGTAACAAATGACCCACATATAAAAATTTTCATAGAAAAATATAGTTATGAATCAAAATTTTGAAAATATGGCAGTGATTGAAGAAACATATATCATTATGAAGAAATATACCAAAATTCATCACTTATGTAATTATCATGGAATATATAAAGTTCACATATCCTAATTATGATACATAACTGAATTCTAATCCACATATTAAAATAAATATCATATATATGAATTGGAATAGGAGAACCACTTATCCAAATTTTGATATGTGATGCACCATGTTATGGTTTTATTTTCCTATATAAAACTATATTTGTGGATATGAAATTAGTAATGGAAATTTTTACTTAAATACAAGTTTAAAAAATATAGTTTATATGATTTATATATTCGGATAAATAAATCATTTATGTTGATTCGTGATGTAATCATTCAGTTTTGAAAAATTATAAAAACCATGAAATATTTTTCATAATTTAATTATAAGGAATGGAATATGATATTTTACATAGAAAGAGTTGATTGAGGATTGATGAATGTATGGTTTCCAAAATGATATTATTCAATGGAAATATGAATCAGTCAATTCCTGAGTTTTTATTTCATGTATAGAACTTCATGATGCTTATAGAATCTATGATCTGAGCCTAGTCTATAAAAGTCATAATGTGGAGAAACAACATATATATATATATATAATTTATTCATAAATTGATGGAATTAATTAGTTTAATCTCAACTAAAATGTTGTGTTTATATAGCATTTTTGAGGGTACATTATTTATTTAAATTCATGTCCTAGGATATTCCCTTAAATTGAAAATGATAAGAAATATTTTGTGTTATAATAAACCAAAAAAATTCCCACACCGAAAATATATACTATATATTTTACATAGTTGTTGAAAAAATTATTTGCCTATTTTAGAAAAGATATTGTTAGAATTACAAGTGAATCTTGTTATAATTTTTTAGAATCATTCAGGTTATGTTTCAATATTGATTTGTAATAAATGACGTTCTTTTGGGAATTCCATTTGAATTTGAAAATTATTCACATGAATTTATACCCCTATCTCTATTGTCTGAACCAATCCCATTAAGAATCTCACCTTGGTCTAAATCTACAATTTATCAATAAATCCCATCCCTAGACACATAATAATTTCATATGGTCATAGTTATGATATTATCCAATTCAAATTATATTAAATCCCACCTTTGGTTATAATACAGTGAGGCACGAAACAGAAGCACTTGTCTTAATCTCTAATAACTCTATATATTTATTCTCACATAAGCAGCTTTATCTAATCTTCTTTTATGAATCTTAGAAAGTAAAACGTTAAAAAATATGATTCTACCTCAATCATAATCTCAAAACACTTCAACCTAAAATCTATAATGATCCAAAGTCCATATATTAGTCAAAACATATTCTAGTTGAATGATCAATAAAAAAAGAACTAGTTCTTCTATCTTTTATAATGATATGTTTGATTAATTTACTAGGGAAACTAGTTTTAAAAATTATATGAACACATAACTACAAAATTAAACAGAATCATGGCACATATGTAAGATCCATATAAAAATTGAATGATTTTTTTTTTGCAAAAGCATTAATTCATCATCTATCAGCTGAAATAAATTATTATTTTAGTTACTCAGGTTCATAGAAACTAACTTAGTCTATCATCAAGCCTTATAGAACATTTTTGTTCATCCACCAAGTTGATCTTAGTAAAAATATTTATCCAAGTCTACTATATTTTCTTTATCCTACCATATGAACTCAAATTTCCTCCACTTTTTAGATTCCAGGTTTTAATTATAAATGATTGAGATCCTTCCAATTTTTATTCAATCAATCATTACCATATCCTTTATATCCCTAGATCTAAATTTTATTCCTCATTCTTAGTTAAGAACCTTGTTTTATAATTATTTGATCTTCTGTAATTTTTGGTTGGCCATGTGACATTTCATTCAACAAACAATGGTAGACATCAACAAAGTAACAATGGTTTATCGAGTCTTGAATCAATTGAATTTGGGAACAATATTTCTTATAATTCTTCAAATTAATGAAATATCAGAAATAATCATCATCAAATAATTGTTTGAATATTCCTCAATAGGATTATTTTTTGATATGATTCTAAAATGGTGTGATAGAAATGTAGGTACTCGACTTTAAACATTAGAAATACTTGTGAATTTAAGATAAAATTCAAATTCATTAATTTTAATGATATTTTGGTTTAGATATTTAGAGAGTTAGATCATAAATATTATATTAGGGTTTTATAAATTAAAAGTATACACCACGACTAGATTTCCATTTTTACCACCATGAAAATATTTAAAAGGAATCTGGTTTTCATTTTAGGAATTATCTTCACAAATTTGATCAAGTCATCACTGTTTCCTCTACTCAGCAACAGATCCACATATATATTTTTTAAAAAGGGATGAAAATAATAATCATCATTAAATACATTAAAATAACGAACCAATTATTCCACTAAAAAAATTAAAACCCATGATTTCCCATTTCTTAATGTCATTCTTTTTATCCAAAAATATAATCATTTATTCCATCAAAAAGTGTAACATCACATGTAAGTATTGAATAATAGATATTTTTATCTATGTCTATTAATGAATTATATAGTGTTTTAGAGGCTTAAAATGAAAATAAATCAAATCTTAAGCATGGAATACACTAATATTTTTAAAAGATTGTTTTACTGCCTTTTGATGGCATTCCATTTTTAAATCTATATTTTGACAATTTTATGAGCTATTATTGTCAAAATAAACTTATTCTTTATGATTGGGACATCAAAATTTACTTTGTGTGAATTTTTGGTATTTTTCTGACAATGTTCATTTTTTAATGAATAGTGAAAAATACTGCATTTTACATCAAAACTGCTTCTTATTCTAATTTATTTGATTGATTTGATTATCTTTTGAATTGGTCTCAATGTTTAATCTGAATATATTTTTACCATTTAATCCAATGGTGGTCATTGGAATAAATTTAACTTTGAAATTAGAGTTAAACTGGTGTCAACCTTTTGATACTTATTGTTTTATAAAAACACGATATTTGCTCTGACAGTGGGAATTAATTATTAAATTTATTAGTGTGACTTATATGTTTTGAAATTGGTAAAATAGACTTCATTTTTGAATTTGGAATATCAAATATAGCTTAGGGTTAATTTTTGGTAATTTTCAGAAAAACTTCAATTTTTGATGAATAGTGAAACCTCTAAGTGGTACTTATAAAAACTGAATTTCCGTTTAAATGAAATTTTTCCATCATTGTGTTTTAAATTTCCAAAATGCAACATACATGGTTTTAATTAAGAAGTAAAACGTGTTTCAATGAGATTGAAATAATTTTTTGGTGAATAGTAACTTATTAAGTTTTTAATCGCGATTAGTGGTAATTAGTGTAGTTTAAGGTAAAAATAATGCTTTAATAAAATAAGATGAGGATGAAACATGTCCTACCCTCACTGGTTGTGTCATGGCTGACCAAGAAAAGCCATGGGTCAACTTGGGGACCCCATGGAGCCACTTTGGTTGGGAAATGACATAAATAACTTTTTATTTAATGTAAAAGTAAAAATTACGCAAACATCATATGTTTACGAAAACAATTTTTACATGGGGTTATAAAGATAATATTTTTTATTATAAATAGTCATTGGAAAGATAAAAATATTTCCTACATCATAGTATTTTTTTTATAATTTTTAGACATTAAAAAAATTAAATTATTTATGAAATCATGATGATGCAGCGATGACCTCATTATGTAACGATTTATATCAATGTGGGACCATTTAAATCCGAAACTCATTTTCAAATAAAGTAATATTTCTTTACCTTCCAAGAGTGCCCCTCCTCTCCTCTTATAAATGGCCCCCACCTCTATCTCATTTCACACACTCCTCAAGCCTTTGGCTCGGCCATCCCCTACCCATTTACTCTCTCCACATCCCTCTCCTCAACCTAGAGGATTCCCTTTGGGCAGAAGCCTTTCAAAGGAAGCCTTTAGGCTCAAATCAAAAGGAGTTACACTTTTAAAGGTAATTCATTCTCTCATGTTCATTTGTTTTATTTTACACTCCAACCCCATAAAATCTTTTTATTTACTTCTTTTGTAACAACACCAGTATATACAATATACTAGGATGTTGTTATAAGATTTATTCGAGCTACACTCTCACACAACTACATCAAATGGATAAAGAACATACGGTTTCCGTGGATGGCAAAATTCTGCCTCCCGAAATGATGATTGTTCAATACTCATTTAACACCTTCAAAGGTAGCCATTATGATGTAACTATTCTTATATATGATATATAATATGTTTATTATTTCCTTAAGCTTTTGTATTTTTCATTTATGGAATACCATTATTGTTTCCATTATGGATAAACACGATATCTTCATTTTAGGAAGTGCAGACTACCACCCCCTTAAAGTGATTTGATTCATTAAATACCATATGTGGGACATATAAAGGATGGAACTATTATATTATATATGATATTATACTGGAATTATAATATACCTTTAAATCATTATGATTCCATTCTATAAAATATGAAATAGAAATGAAAGTAGCGTTCATGCGTACGTACGGCTTACCGTCTCCATGAACGGTGCATTTCATTTCTTATCTCTAAATGATTATGTAATATTATTAATTCACGTATATACTGAATATATAAGATATATGTGATATATACATCATGATTATAATTATGGATATAATGGATACATGAACAACTTGTAATTATAAAGGGTTTATTTTTGACTCAAGTACCAATGATCGTTAAAACGACCGATATTAACTTAAATAATTACATAGTGTTCGTGAAATGGAAATAAGTGATATAAAATGAATAATGAACTTGAAAAAGGTTCTTAAGCAAGTAGAAATTAACTCAAGTTTATTATTCAGGACATTAAAGAACGATCGAGTCAAGTCGGACCCGAGGTATGGGACTTCATCTCAATCTCCTTTCTTTGAGGCATATTTTATTTTATACACAACCTTCTTTTATATGGTGTATAAACCCCTTTGACTTTTACATTTATTCAAAAGGAATATTTTTTATACGAATCATTTACTAAACGACAAAAGTGAATGTTTTTGTCGTACATATGCGACGACAACGACTTCTCCGCTGTCGTGACCGTTATTTGAGTTTCAGCTTCCTCTACAAGCCATACCTTCTTTTTAAAATAAAAATAAATACCTTGTTTTACTTTTCTTTTATTTTGGAATCGAAAATGGTTTTCATAATGTCTTCATATCGATGTTTTGTATTGATATCTTGTGATTGAAAGGTGGGAATGTTATGTTTCCTTTATGCATGTTTTATGTGATATGATTATGTTGAGGTTCTTGGAAATTATTATGAAAATGGGTGGTTCCGTGATAATCTAAGGGCGGGTGAGCCCGATATAGCTCTCCAATGCATTGGGTAACGCGAAGGAGTGAAACGATAAGGTTTCTCCGAAGAGATTTAGGGAATATACTATGATGGGTATTCCAAACGTAACCAAGAGGGTTACTCTCTACGTAAGAATGTTATGAATGCCACAAGTTACCTTTATTTCTTATTATTTCTATGATTTATTCATGATTTGTTGAGGTATGTTAAAGTGCTTATGATTTATGGGTAAAGTATGATCTCATCCTTATGTATATATGTACCCATGTTTCCTTTCCATATTTTTATATCCCTTACTGAGCTTTTTATGCTCATCCCAAGTTTTTTGAAATGTTTTTCACAAGTCAAGGGAAAGGTACATGATATGATGATATTGTCAAGGAAGTGTCAAGAAAGAATCCACGTTTATTTTAAATATGTTTCCATTTATGGGAATGAAGAATACTATATTTATGTAACCACTTTGTTTATATGTGTAATGTAATGAAAGTTTTATGATCTAGTTCTCTAAAACTATAAACCCGAAAAGATCCTCAATGTGTAATTTGTAATAACTCAAGATTAAGTAAGGTTTAAGGCTGGGGCCTTATAGTTGGTATCAGAGGTCGGTTTAGATAACATTAGGAGTTAGAATTCTATTAAATGATTATCCAAAAATATTTTTTTTGAAATGATATAGCATTTGAAGATTACCATGTTGCTTCATCTAAGACATGTTTGTTCAGAATGGTTTTCCGTAGAGGAAACAGGGAAGCAGTTCTAGGAAGGCATACAGAAGGAAATAACCTTCCAAATCAGCATCCTGAGATGGTCGGAATTGGAACTGAACAGTTTTTTGCAGTAATGGCGCAGTTGACTCAAGCGATAAATGGTGGTGGTATCCATGCACGAGATCAGCCAGACCAACCGCAGAGGAACATGTTAGTGGTGGAACATTTCATGAGGCAACATCCCCCATCATTCAGAGGATCATTTGACCCTGTGCTAGCTGATGGGTGGATTAAATCACCGGAGAAGATTTTCGATGTCATGGGGTGTTCAGACAATCAGAAGGTTAGTCTTACTATTTACCGTTTGGAGGGTGATGCAGATCAGTGGTGGTCGATGGTTAAAAATATCAGGGACGCTGATGAGATTGATGATCTCGACTTGGATGAATTCAAAGGTATGTGTCTTGAGAAGTATTTTCCTAAGGCTCTTCGACTTAGGATCGAAAAGCAATTCTTGGAATTGAGTCAAGAGAAAGACTTCGTGGATACCTATGAAGACATTTTCATTCGATTGGAAAGGTATGCACCAAATTTTATCCGAGACCTTGATAGTAAAATCAATCGTTTTTACTCAGGAATAAAGCCAAAATATCGAAGGGAATTAGCTTCTCATGAGTTTAAAAGTTATGAAAATCTTGTTCGATGTGATGAGAAGGTGGAAATGTAGTTTTCCGATGACCAAGTGTTCTATAACAACCAGCAGAAGAAGAGACTGAGGTGGCAGGAGAAAGGTAAGAATTCTTTAAAAAATTCTGATGGTAAGAAAACTAAGATTCTAGTTTGTGATAAATGTGGCAAAAGGCATGCTGGGGAATGTCTTCTGAATTTTGGAATGTGCTACTGATGTGGTAAGATGGGACATAAGGCTCGTGATTGCACTGAAAAGAATCAAGGTGAAGGTAAGAACAAATTTGATTTACAGTTAGTGAAATGTTATAAGTGCAATGAGATGGGTCACTATACAAATGATTGTCCGACAAAGAGCTTGAGTGATGGGAAGCAGTTAGCATACAAGCAGAAAGGGGTGGCGAAATCCATTGCAACTACTTCAGCAGATGTCGAGCCATCAAATGAAGTTGTATCAGGTACTTTGTTTGTTTTTTCAGATTATGCCAGTGTGTTGTTTGATTCGGGGTCTATACATTCTTCCATCTCTGAAAACTTTTCTAGTAAAATGGGAATACCATCTCATGAAATGACTCCTGAACTTTTGGTAAAAACACCTGGGGGGAAATGTTGAGGCAAAAATAATTTATAAGAATCTTCATATCCTTATCTGTGGAAAGAACCTACTTGAAAACCTTATTGTTCTACCTCTAGTAGAGTTTGATGTTATCCTAGGTATGGTTTGGCTCTCTATTTACCATGCTAATATTGACTGTAGAGCTAAAGAAGTTTCTTTTGAGAATGACTTTCAGTTTGTGTACAAGAATGAACCCTTACTGTTGATAACATATCAAGAGGCCGAGAAACTTGTAAAAGATGGAAATGAATGTTACCTTGCACACATTGTTGAAAACAAGGGAACTGTACATATTAATGATGTGCCAGTGGTAAATGAGTATTCTGATGTTTTTCCTAATGAGTTTCCTGGAATAATACCGGATCGGGAAGTTGAATTTACTATTGACTTAGTTCCTGATACTAATCCAATTTCAAAACCCCCTTATCGAATGGCACAAATTGAACTTTTAGAGTTGAAGGAGCAATTGCAGGATTTATTAGATAAATGTTTCACTCGACCTAGCAGATCACCATAGGGTGCTCCTGTTTTATTTGTTAAAAAGAAAGATAGTTCTATGAGAATTTTCATTGATTATAGGGCCTTGAATAATATCACTATTAAGAACAAATATCCTTTGCCTCATATCGATGGTTTGTTTGATCAGCTCCAGGGAGCTCAGTTTTTTTCAAAGATTGACTTGAGATTGGTGTACCATCACCTGACGGTAAAGGAGGCAGATATTCCGAAGACCGCGTTCCGTATGAGATATGGCCATTATGAATTTGTAGTAATGCCTTTTGGGCCAACCAATGCACCTGCTGTATTCATGGACTTAATGAATAGAATTTTCCATGAGTTCTTGGATAAGTGTGTGGTGGTTTTCATTGATGATATTTTGGTGTTTTCTAAAAGTAAAGAAGAGCATGAAAGACATTTAAGGGTCATTTTTCAAACCTTAAAAGAAAAGAAATTGTATGGGAAATTCAGCAAATGTGAGTTTTGGTTGCAACAAATTTCTTTCCTTGGTCACATTGTTTCAAAAGATTGCATAACCGTTGATCCTGTAAAAACAAAAGTTGTTGAAGAATGGCCAAGACCCACAAATGTAACTGAGATTCGTAGCTTCCTTGGTTTGGAAGGCTATTACTGAATGTTTGTTAGAAATTTTTCACGGTTATCTAGTCCAATGACTAAGCTAACTCGGAAGGGTGTTATGTTTATCTGGACAAAAGAATGTGATGATTCTTTTCAGGAATTGAAAAGAAGATTGGTGAATGCCCTAGTTTTGGAAATACCTTCCAGGAATGGTGAGTATGTTATCTACAATGATGCTTCATTGAAAGGACATGGTTGCGTCCTAATGTAGAATGATCAGGTAATTGCATATGCTTCACGATAGTTGAAAACTCATGATTTAAATTACCCTACACATGATTTGGAATTAGCTGCTGTTGTTTTTTCTTTAAAAATTTGGAGGCATCATTTGTATGGAAAAAAGTGTGAAATATATACCGATCACAAAAGATTAAAGTATATATTCACTTATAAGAATTGAACATGAGACAAAGGAGATGGCTAGAATTAATCAAGGATTATGATTGTACTATTCATTACCATCCGGGAAAAGCAAATAAAGTGGCTGATGCTTTGAGTTGAAAAAGTAATGCTTCATTAGAAATGTTGTGTTTGGAACGTGATCCTTTGGTTAAGGATTTGATGAACTTTGGCATAGAAGTTGTTGGTGCAGGATGTTCTTTGGTTTTGTTTCAGGTATCAGTGAGATCATCTCTATCAGATAGAATCAAGCAAGCACAAAAGCAAGACAATGAGTTGCAGAAAAAGGTAGAGCTGGTTCAGAAAGGTATGTTGCCTGAATTCAACATTGATAATGATTGTGTTTTGTGATTTGGGAAGAGATTGTGTGTGCCTTGTGATACAAAGTTGAAGAGAGAGTTGTTATGTGAAGCTCATAGTTCTCTGTTTTCAGTTCATCCTGGCAGTACTAAGATGTACAGAGATCTGCGGGAGTATTACTGGTGGGATGGAATGAAAAGAGATATTGCTGATTTTACTATGAAGTGTTTGACATGTCAATAGGTTAAAGCAGAGCGGCAGTAACCGAAAGGGATGCTTCAGCCTTTACCAGTGCCAGAGTGGAAATGGGAGAATATATCCATGGACTTTGTTGTGGGATTACCGAATACATCTCAAAGTAATAATGAAATCTGGGTTATTGTAGATCGCTTGACCAAATATGCTCATTTCTTTTCTATATGAGATACTTTCTCTCTTGATCAACTTTCCCGTTTCTATCTTAAAGAGGTAGTCAGGTTACATGGAGTTCCTATCTCCATTATATCTAATCGTGATCACAGGTTCACTTCTATCATTCGGAAAGGCCTTCAGAAGTTGTTGGGTACTGAATTAAATTTTAGTACAGCTTTTCATCCTCAATCAGATGGGTAGTCAGAACGAACAATTCAGACCTTGGAGGATATGCTACGTTCTTGCTCTATGGATTATCAGGGAAGTTGGGACCAACATCTTTCTTTGGTTGAATTTTCATATAATAACAGTTTTATTCCAGTATACAGATGGCACCATTTCAGGCATTATATGGGAAGCAGTGTCGAACTCCGGCTTTCTGGGATGAAGTGGGTGAAAAAAAAATTTATGTTACCAGAATTGGTAGAATAGATGGAAGAAAAAGTTCAGCTGATTCAGAAACACATGAGACCAGCTCAGAGAAGGTAGAAGAGTTATGCGGACAACAGGAGGAAGGATCTCTCTTTTGAGGTAGGTGATCATGTTTTTCTCAAGGTTTCTCCTTGGAAAAGTGTGATGAGATTTGGTAAGAAAGGAAAGCTGAGTCCAATGTTTATTGGACCATATGAAATTCTAGAAAGAGTTGTATCAGTTTCTTACCGAGTGTATTTACCTCTGAGTTTATCTTAGGTACACAATGTTTTTCACGTTTCGATGTTGATAAAGTATATACAAGATCCATCTCATGTTTTGAGTCCAGAGGTAGTTCAGCTGGAAGAGAACCTATCTTATAAGGAACAACCGGTCCAGATTCTTGACCACAGGGAGAAAGTGTTACGGAATAAGGTGATTCACCAGGTAAAGGTTTTGTGGAAAAACCACATGATTGAAGAGGCAACATGGGAATCTGAAAATGCAATGAGGGATAAGTACCCCCATTTATTCGATAAGTAAATAAATTGCGGGGATGCATTTTTCTAAAGGGGGGAAGGATGTAACATCCCAAGTATGTAATGAATAATAGATATTTTTATCTATGTCTATTAATTAATTAGATAGTGTTGTAGAGGCTTAAAATGAAAATAAATCCAATCTTAAGCATGGAATACACTAATATTTTTAAAAGATTGTTTTACTGCCTTTTTATGGCAAACCATTTTTAAATATATCTTTTGAAAATTTTATAAGCTATGTTTGTCAAAATAAACTTATTCTTTATGATTGGGACATCAAAATTTACTTTTTGTGAATTTTTGGTAATTTTCTGACAATGTTCATTTTTTAATGAATAGTGAAAAATACTGCATTTTACATCAAAAATGATTCTTAATCTAATTTATTTATATGATTAGATTATCTTTTGAATTGGTCTTAATGTTTAATCTGAATATATTTTTACAATTTAATCCAATGGTGGTCATTGGAATCAATTTCACTTTGAAATTAGACTTAAACTGGTGTCAATCTTTTGATACTTACTGTTTTATAAAAACACGCTATTTGCTCTGACAACGGGAATTAATTATTAAAATAATTAATGAGACTTATATGTTTTTAATTTGGTAAAATAAACTTCATTTTTGAATTCGGTATATCAAATATAGCTTAGGGTGAATTTTTGGTAATTTTCTGAAAAACATCAATTTTTGATGAATAGTGAAACCACTAAGTGGTACATATAAAAACTGATTTTCCGTTTAAATGAAATTTTGCCATAATTGTGTTTTGAATTTCCAAAATTCTACATACGTGGTTTTCATTACGAAGTAAAACATGGTTAAATGAGATTAAAATAATTTTTTGGTGAATTGTAACTTATTAAGTTTGTAATCGCGATTAGTGGTAATTAGTGTAGTTTAAGTTAAAAATAATGCTTTAATAAAATAAGATGAGGTTGAAACATGTCCTACCCTCATTGTTTGTGTCATGTACGACCAGGACAAGCCATGGGTCAACTTGGGGACCCGATGGAACCACTTCGGTTGGGAAATGACATAAATAACTTTTTATTTAATGTAAAAGTAAAAATGACACAAACATCATATGTTTTACGAAAACAGTTTTTACATGGGGTTATAAAGATAATATTTTTGATTATAAATATTCATTGGAAATCTAAAACGATTTCCTACATCATAGTATTTTTTTAATTATTTTTAGACGTTAAAAAATTTAAATTATTGATGACATCATGATGATGCAGCGATGACCTCATTATTTAACGATTTAAATAATATGGAAAGACAATGTAATATCTAAACCCTATACATTTTCAAAACCTATTGGATGGGTAGATTTCGAACCCTTATCACCTTATCCTCGAAGTATATCAATGTGGGACCATTGAAATCCGAAACTCATTTTCAAATAAAGTAATATTTCTTTACTTTCCAAGAGTGCCCCTCCTCTCCTCTTATAAAAGGCCCTCACCTCTACCTCATTTCACACACTCCTCAAACCTTTGGCTCGGCCATCCCCTTCCCATTTACTATCTACACATCCCTCTCCTGATCCTAGAGGATTCCCTTTGGGCAGAATCCTTTCAAAGGAAGCCTTTAGGATCAAATCAAAAGGAGTTACACTTTTAAAGGTAATTCATTCTCTCATTTTCATTTGTTTTATTTTATTTCTCCAACCCTCTAAACTCTTTTTATTTACTTCTTTTGTAACAACACAAGTATATTAAATATAATAGGATTTAGTTATAAGATTTATTCGAGCTACACTCTCACACAACTACATCAAATGGTTAAAGAACATACAGTTTCCGTGGATGGAAATATTCTGCCTCCCGAAATGATGATTGTTCAATACTCATTTAACACCTTAAAAGGTGGCCATTATGATGTCACTATTTATATATATGATATATAATAAGTTTATTCTTTCTTTATGCATCTGTATTTTTCATTTATGGCATACCATTATTGTTTCCATTATGGGTAAACACTATATCTTCATTTTAGGAAGTGCGGACTACCGCCCCTTAAAGAGATTTGATTCGTTAAATACCATATGTGAGACGTATAAAGGATGGAACAATGATATTATATATGATATTATACTGTAATTATAATATACCTTTAAATAATTATGATTCCATTCTATAAAATATGAAATAGAAATGAAACTAGCGTTCATGCGTACGTATGGCTTACCGTCTACATGAACGGTCCATTTCATTTCTTACCTCTAAATGATTATGTAATATTATAAATGCACGTATATACTGATTATATACGATATATATGATATATACATCATGATTATAATTCTGGATATAATGGATACATGAACAACTTGTAATTATAAAGGGTTTATTTTTGACTCAAGTACCAATGATCGTTAAAACGACCGTTATTAACGTAAATAATTACATAGTGTTCATGACATGAAAATAAGTGATATAAAAGGAATAATGAACTTGAAAAAGGTTCTTAAGATAGTATAAATTAACTCAAGTTTATTATTCAGGACATTAAAGAACGATCGAGTCATGTCAGACCCGAGGTATGGGACTTCGTCTCAATCTCCTTTCATTGAGGCATATTTTATTTTACACACAACCTTCTTTTATACGGTGTATAAACCCCTTTGACATTTACGTTTATTCAAAAGGAATATTTTTTATATGTAGCATTTACTAAACGAAAAAAGGGAATGTTTTTGTCGTACGTAAGTGACGACAACGACTTCTCTGCCGTCGTGACCGTTATTTGAGTTTCGTCTTCCTCTACAAGCCATACCTTCTTTTTAAAAGAAAAATAAATACCATGTTTTACTTTTCTTTTATTTTGGTATCGAAAATGGTTTTCATAATGTCTTTATATCAATGTGTTGTATTGATATCTTTTGATTGAAAGGTGGGAATGTGATGTTTCCTTTATGCATGTTTTATGTGATATGATTATGTTGAGGTTCTTGGGCATTATTATGAAAACAGGTGGTTCTGTGATAAACTAAGGGAGGGTGAGCCCGATATAGCTCTCCAATGCATTGGGCAATGCGAAGGGGTGACACTTTAAGGTTTCTCCGAAGAGATTTAGGGAATATACTGTGATGGGTATTCCAAACGTAACCAAGAGGGCTACTCCCTATGCAAGAATGTTATGAATGCCTCAAGTTACCTTTATGTCTTATGATTTCTATGATTTATTCATGATTTGATGAGGTATGTTAAAGTGATTATGTTTTATGGGTAAAGTATGATCTCATACTTATGTATATATGTACCCATGTTTCCTTTCCATATTTATATATCCCTTACTGAGCTTTTTATGCTCATCCCAAGTTTTTTGAAATGTTTTTTACAGGTCAAGGGAAAGGTACATGATATGATGATAGTGTCAACGAAGTGTCAAGAAAGAATCTATGTTTATTTTAAATATGTTTCTATTGATGGGAATGAAGAATACTATCTTTATGTAACCACTTTGTTTATATGTGGAATGTAATGGAAGTTTTATGTTCTAATTCTCTAAAACTCCAAACCCGAAAAGATCCTCAATATGTAATCTTGTAATAACTCAAGATTAAGTAAGGTTTAAGGCTGGGGACTTATAAAAATTTCATTGTATTAACTTTTTATATTAAAATATTTTCAAGAAAGCTCATTAGTAATCATAGAATAGTATTGTAGGTGACATCAAACATCATCATCATAAAACTCTTTCAAAATCCATATAATAGCAATAACCATATGAACAATATTCAATATAATACATTTGAGAACATAATCATCACCCAAATAATAAAAGGAATATTTCAGTGCACATATCAATACAAATTTTTCAATATCACCCTTGAGATATATTTGGGACCAAACATTATAATAAACTATATCACCCGTGACATATAATGGCGATCTACCCCTCAAATTAAATTTTCAATTTTCAATCCAAAAAAACACTTCAAATAATCTTTTAAAACCATATTCTAAATAACTATCCAGCATCATGGTACATTTTTTCCCTAAGAGGAAATATTTTATACCAAAATAACAAAAAATGTGGAATATGGTTCTTTATTGAAGAAAAAGATAAATCTTGTACATGAACCAAAACATTAAATAACAATTACAATGGAATGAATATTTATTGTAATCAAATACATTAAAATAGAACATTTTTTATTTAAAGTCAAATTTTTTTTAAAAAAGATTGAAATTTTTTATAATTTGAAATAAAGAAAAATAAAATTAACTTTTTTAGTTTTTTATATTAAAAATTTTTTCATTTTTAAAATAATTTCAAAAACATTGTCATGGAAGAGAATTTTTTTGAGATAAATGATTATAAAATATTGAACGATGTTTTAAGTTATTGTGTCCATTACCTCGAGTCCGACTCATCAGATATATATTTTTTTTAATGAATAATAAATTCATGTCAATTATATCCTTGATTTAAAAATTTATTATTATTATTATTCCATTTTTCTCACTTATTACTAGGTCATATAAAAAATAACTAATAATTTATTTTTTTATTCTTCGATTGGAAGATATTCAGACCACAAGTACAAAATGTCTTCGATAAGAAGACTATGATCAAATAGTGAATTATTCTGTAATATCCATAATAATAATAATAGAATAATTATAATTTTTTTAAATAAATTATACTTTTAAAACTAATCATAAAACAAGGTCATGAAAAATGAACTATGTTACAATCTAAAAGATGGTAGTTCGTACATATGCATGAGTAAAATTTCAATTATTTTATAATCATTACACTAAGAATATATATATTATTTTAAAATTATATATTGATAATAATACTATAAATAATATTATATTTCTGTAAACGTAATTATATAATTCATCCAAATAATGCGGTGATGAAAAATGAATCACATCGTTTCATAGAAGTGGTAGTCCACATGTATGCACAAATAGTGTCATCATTTTTCTGTAAATGGTAGGTTCATAATGTAATTAATATATTACGTTTCCATAATTATAAATATTTCATGAATACCGTATATATGTATATATGTTTTTATTACATCCTTATTACTATATATGTGAGATGGTGATGGAAAATAAATTATATTACTTCGTGAGGGGGTTGTATTTTGTATGCATGAACGATGTTTTTGATTCGCATTTGATGGAAGAAGAGATTGATCTTGGATATTAACTTTACCTCAAAACAAGAAATGATATATTTTGTTCTAGATTATTTATTTTATAATTTTTAAATAATAGTTGAAGGTGGTGGAACAAGAAATATAAAAACTATACTTGGTTAAGAACAATACTGATTCTTCAGATAATCACTTAATGTTTACAACTAAAACATTTACAAGTAACATTTATGATAAAATAAAAATCTATATGATATGAGGTGATATTTAATAATTTTATTTGGAATGATATTTTTTGAAAAAAATGATTTTTAAGTGTAGTTAAATGACAATAATATTGTCACTTTATAAGAGAGGGGTGGGGCAGTCTTGGAATTTCATAAAAAATTAGTATTATGAAAATTATTATAATGTCAAAATGGATTAAAATTGATAAAAATAGACATTTAAAATATAATGTTTCTAAATAATCTCATAAAATTTAATTTGGATATTTTTAGATCTTATTTTAAGATTTATATTTTCATTGTAACACATTACTAACACATTTCACACTTACCATGACAACAAGGTTTTATTACATTTTTAAAGTCATAATAGTAACTATAAAAAAATTCATAAATATTAAATGAATGATATTTTAAACCATATAATAATCAAATGAAATAATATATTATTATTAATAATTCCATTACATTCAAAATATATTATTTTCAAAAAATATCCACTATGTAAATTTCAGAAACATTATATTACATTGAAAATTATAACATAAAAATAAAGAAAATGAAGATAAAAGTATTTAATAAATCAATAAAATGAAAATTTTTATATACAAAACATGGGACAATTTAATTATTTCAAATTATACTTCATTCAATTTTTTTAATATCATTTATTTTATTTTTCTATTAATTTAATAATTATTGGTTCAACTATTGTGTAAGCCATTAAGGTATGTATTACATCACTAAAAATAAAAAAATTACCATGTTGAAGATAAATATTTTAAAAATATATAATATTATTTATAACTACACATATTCTTTTGTTTTCCTTATGTTAAAAAAATTTTAGTTATTAAAATCAAGAGTAAGATTTTTTTAATTTTCATTACATAAAATAATATAAAGGACAAAATCAAATAAATATGTTAAAATGCCATATATTCCACTTTTGGAAGATTATAGATGAGTTATTATATTCCAAAAATATTTAGGAATGTTTTATTGTAATTTGAGTATCCCAATCATTTTATTTTTATTTTTAATTACTCAATTTATCATTTACCATGAAAACAAAATTACAAATGTAATTATTAAAAATGACTAAAAATTGAATGATTTTTTAAATTTTTATATACTTATTCAAAATAATAAATTATTTTTTTTAAGATTCAATTCACAAAAATGAAAGAATACAATATAAAATTAAAAATATAATATAGAAATAAAAAATAGTTTTTCATGAAAATTCCATTTCAGGGTAAAAATGTATTTATAAAAAATTAATGTATGAAATTCATTTCAAATACTATTATTGAGTTTTTTAATTTATAATAAACAAATTATATTTTATAACCTATCAAAATATATATTTGGAATTTGGAAATATATAAAAATAATTAAAATTTTCAGCATCAAAATATTTATTTTTCTCTATTAAATAATAGTAAATATTTTTACATAATTGAATAAATTTTATCATAAGATGATTACTATTTGATGATTTAAAAAATGAGAAAAATCATACAAATATATTATTCTATAATTTGACAATTAAATAGTTGATTTAAAAAAATAAGGGAGTTAAACAACTCTTTCCTTTTTTGAATTAAAATTAACTTAATATATTTATAATCAATATAAATATCTTATTCGAGAATGATATAAATATAAAAGATATCATTTATAATTACATGGGGTGTTACTTTATTACCTCCATTTTGAAATTCCATCTTATAATTTCATTTCACATATTAAACAAGTGAGAATATCTTTCAATCATTGCATTTCAAATTGTCATATTGCTTCATCTACCCTATGGTTTTTCTTAAAAACATTAACATTATGAATTCACTTATTCTACTATACCTTTCTTATATAGTATATAATCTAAACTTTTTTATCCTTATAAGAAAATTTATCTTGTATCCGAAACACATTATGGAACAAAATATGATTTTATTTGGACATATAATTTCATAACATTGAAAAATGAAAATGGTGGGTACCTATGATAAACTCCATGTAAAGGCTACTCATTTTGAAATTCGACTATCATTTTCAGGATTTCACATTCTATTATGAATAATTTACATAATATTCCCTTTTTACTAAAACACAATACACCCTTCTATGGATTTAATTATCAAAAAACAAGATCACCTATCTCAAAATATAGATCTTTTTATCGATTATGAATATAAATTACCTTCTTTATCTGTCTCAACCTAACATGATAATGAATCATATCAATTAACTTAGTCATTCAAACTACCAACTCTTTTGTATAACTTCTTCATTTCCCCCACTTCATTCATAAATGATTGATACCATGATAAATTTATATATAATACTTTAATAGGTGCCATTTTTATTCCAAAATAAAAACTATAGTCATTAAAAAATTAAAATAATTAAAGATATTCATTCGAACATTCCTAATAATCCATTGAATAAGAAAAAATCATGTATTACATTGTCTGAATTGGTCTTTCATACTATCCATCAGATTTATGATGAATGTTTGTACTATATAATGTATAAATTGATATCTTTCGATGTCCATTAAAATAATTTAATGTTGTCCTTGGATCGTGATCACATATAATGGAATGTGGAATTCCATGTAACTAATCTATATCCTTGATATTATGTGGGAATATATTAACCAAATACATTTTATCTCAAATCAGAAGGAAATGCAAAAATTTAGTTAATCGATCATTAATATCATAAATTCCCTTATTAACTCGCATAATATTTGGTAATAACAACATAAAACCATGAATATATTTTCCCATTTCCAATCCTGAACTGGAAAAGGGTGAATCATAAATTTTGTTTAAGGTTATTATACATTAACATATTGATTAGTTATACATTTTATAATAAAGTTAGTAATATCTCATTTCATAAATCAAAACAATAATACTCCCAAGATCATTGTACATCTTTATGCTTCATGTAATAATGGGAAAAGAGGATCTATGCGCTACAATCAAAATAACCAATTAAAATAAGAAGAAAGATTCAACATCATGGACATGGATTCCACTCAGTAGTGCCACGAGCACAGTTTTCAATGTGGCCTCAAGAACATCTCCCCTAATACTAGGGGCTTCTGACATGTTTTGATGGTCTAGGTCTTCTGGTGGGGAGACTGTTACCTTATCACTATAGTGTAACACAGTGGAACAAAACTAATATATCGAGAGAAAAATTCGTAAAACATACAGATAATAGAGAACTAAAAAATAAAAAATATTTCTCATTGGATTATCAGATATAAAATGCTGATTATCCATGTCACTACTAAGAAACCAAAAAAGTAAAATTTAGAAAATTAGTGCACATGTATCCAAAATTACAAAAAAGATAAAAAGAAATATCCCTTAATAGTATCATGAGCCTTATCTCAGTCTCAGGCACCCCTGATTCTAAGAATATAATAAAATAAACCCTAAACAATAGGTGCTTTCCTATTACATTACATGGATCCAAATAGTCTGTTTGGGAACTAAATGACAGCTCGAACAGGGTGTGAGGTAAAATACTAGTAGGTAAACACCTAATGATTCATACAATTCTAGACTATGAAATATAACATGATATTTTGTGTGAATTCAAGTCATGTAAGTAGTAAATAAATATAAAACATCCCATGGAATGTCTACTAATTAAAAAGTAATATTATAAATATTAATGGGGATACACTCAAACAATTTTCATGATCCTAACTTGGTTGATATTATGTAAATAAAAATAACCAACATTAATTCACCATACATCTATTCAAAACATGTCAATCGTGGCTTTTCCATATAACGGTAAGTGTCATCACAACCATGATCATGCCTCAAAAAAAGGAATATCAGTATTTAACCAGGTCGTTCTATATTATCATAGTATCTATCCATGAAGGGTATAATCCAAGGACTATAAGACCAATGCATCCTCATATTGTCCCTAGATCATCTAAATGGATACTCAGTTATCCACTTGATGGATTCCTAAGATCATTTCGTATCAAACATGTCCTATGCGAGGGTAAGAAATCTAGATCCAAGGGTTAGTAAGTACCATGGAATCCCATAGAAAAACTACCCAAGGATAATTCTATATCCAATGCATCCTCTACCATATTATAGATCTAAAGTGAAACATACAAGGCATCTAATAAACTGTTTTCTTTTTCACACCATTTATCAATCAAACCATATGCATCCACCCACTTATATATCTATTCACATTCAATTCCAACTCATGAGTAAACCCAATCATATATCCCAATTCAAATTCAATGGAAACTAATGAGTACACCCACTCATTTATCACAATTCACATTTAAAAATATGTCATGAATTTAACCACTCATATATCCATTTACATCCATATACAATAAATTAGTTTACGCAATCATTTATCCACTTAAATTTAAATAAAATAAAATATGAGTATAACCACCCATTAAAATAAGTAATTCCATAACCATATGATCTATTAAACAATGTATATCATATAACACATCTCAAGGGATTCCATTACATCTCTCATGAAAGAAATTTAATACAACTTAGTTATAACTATGTTACCTCTATCTATTCAAGCTTGAAACACATCCCATGGATGGTTTAATAAGGAATAAACAGGAAAAATTAATACGTAACACCCCATGGGTTTCCTTAGGTTTGGAAACCAACACTAATTAATTTCATAGAATCCTAAGGGAATCCATCATAGGTTCATGTACATCTAACTCAATTAAATTTTTTTAATTTAGGGCGGTCCTAGAAAATATGGTGCGAGGAACAATGAAATGTATCCCAAAAATGCACCAAAACAATGGGAATGTGTATAAACCTCCTACGTTAGCTTAGTAGTAGAGTAGTCATAGAATATCATCTTTTTATTTGACTCACGTTTAGATAAATCTAATGAATGGATGAAGAAAAAAAAATTTGGGTAAATTATATTTCACCTAAATAGCATTGACGATTCCTAGAGGAATTAATAATGACTAAACTGGAATTGATTTCTCACCGATGCAGATACAATAAGACGTTCCCTGGTAGAATCATAGATCAGATATAGAAACCACCTCAAATCCATGGATATTTACCATTGAGTGCATCAAAAGGGATCATATTCTTTCAATTTAAGAAAAACAAATTTAGGATTATAATATATTTTTATTTAATTTAAAATTATTAAATTTCACAAAAAAATTCGGGGCCATACATTTTAGGAACACTGTTTTAATAAATATGAATAAACCATTGAAAATAGATCTATTAAAATTTCCAAGCATGCATCATGGTCTTGGTTCCAAAAATTTCACTCCTTTTTCTAACAATGTGGCCTTCCCCTACTCTCTGCCTAAAAGTTATGTGGGATTTTAATCCTTGTGACATGCCCTATGCAACATTCATTAACCATGCACTAGGCCTATTTGATCCCATATCATGGGTTTTGGGCCTCAAAAGAGTAGAATACACCTTTGATACATCAACAACCACATATTTGGATACAGATTAGGTTATATTTATTCATCTAAATTGAAAATAAGGGATTTCATACCTCATAATAAATACTATATTCTTACAATCATCCCCACTTAAAGTACTTAATTTCCAAATTTACCGCTTATGGGTGATAAAGAAATCATCTGAGAACAACTCTGGCCACTAATCACATACATCAGCCTCTATCTCCCATGTCTCATCTTATAAATAACCATGCATCAATAAAAACTATAATAGAGGATACTACCATCCCTAGAGAATATTCATTATCCTGTCAATGATATTAATATGATGCTCATCAATGGATTTAGAAACCTATATCCCAACCATATCAGGCTAAAAATCATGAAAAACATATTAGTGATAGTGGAACAATTAAGATACAAGGAAGGATTCATTCATGGCTTCGTACCTATTAGGTAACTACAAATGACAATCTACCATCCTAAATATATTTATAATCCCTAACAACACAACATATTGTGGTAAAATCTTACAATGTCTCCTAATTTTACTATGTCTCAGCCATGGTGTAACACGCAAGAGAATATGAACCCCAAACTTGAGCTCTAGAGGTCATATATGATGATAGATATGGGATTTTTTATGAGACTACACAGTACCCATCCACTAGTAAATCATCTACTCTTACTATTTTTCCTCAGAATCAAGGGGAGGTCCATGCATTGATACCTCTCCTACAATTTTCCAAGAGAGGGTGATCATCATGGCCTTCCGTAAAAAGACTCATAAGGTCTCATCCTAAAAACTATGATGCATGCTCAATGTATATCCCCAAACAAATATATCCTATGCTCCACTTGTATATCAGCCTAATTGTGGCATTCTATGCTCAGAATCACTTATATAACCTATTAATTCTACAAACCCCTCTAGAAACTTAATTTAAACTAGGTGTCCCTATCTTAGTGCATAACATCCCATGGAGTTTTACTTTCTGGCGAATATACATCCTACCCTGCTAATAAATATTGAGGGTATATTTGATCATATGTAAATGGGTATCTATCTGGAGAATATTGAAAACAAACGACAAAACATCTCTACCTCAGGGATACCTCTATTTTATAAAAAAGACATCTTGATGTCATCCCGTTTCCACCAAGGAATGTGTAGCTTCTATAAAACTATGGATTCTTGCTGATGTTCTACATTCACCAGTTAACTAGTGCCACACCTCATAAAAAATGAACTATATCTCTTTTTATATTTGGTCACCAGTATTGGGGAGTCTATTTTTATAAATACATGATCACGTTGTAGTCTCTTAACTAATTTAACCAATGGTGCTCCCTAACATTTTTTTATCACAAAAAAGGGCCAATTGCAAACAATTTTACTCCCATGATTATAATTTCTTTACAATGTATGTTAATAATTTTTCTAGAGATGCTCATGATGTGACATAATTAATTGGGATATCCTGATTACATTTGAGGTCATACCGGGGACCTCACTATAACGAAATGGTCAAATATCGGCCGACCAAACTAAAATTGGCCACACATGCTTTCCTGGAAGAATCTTCTATCGTTTTAATCACAAAAACCTAAAATCGATGAAATTTTTAAATAGGTTCCGAAAAAATGTAATCATTAAACAATAAGAATAACAAGTAGATCCACCCCTACTAACTATTTATTAAATTCTTATCTCATATGGTAAGTCTATTACCTACTAAATCGCAACACCTTATTCCAATGCATCTTGAATTTTCCACAAACACATCCTCCAAAGTCCATATACAATTCCCATTGATGTTCCATGGACAAATAATTACCATACCATTTAAAAGTTTCATTTCTTAGAAAAAAAGTGGGTAACCCAGATCCAAACCACTAGAATCATAACAACTGTTTAATATCACTTATGAGCCTAACATGTGTCTGGGTTAACCTCAATTTAATTTAAATATATTCCATGGAACTAGACCATGGAATTCCATACTCAACGTTAGACGGAGCCTATATTGGCATTGTCTTGGCGATCAAGCCATAAGAAAATGAGTAGTTCCCATAATTCAATCCATGGCGTTTTTTCATGGAAACTCATTTATGGATCAAGACTAACCATGCCTCAGCAAAAAAAAACATCCAAAAGAATAATCTGATAAAATAACTTATCACGCTCTGAATGTTTTAAAAAATTATCATGACATAAGACTAACACTATCTTACGGCATCAAAGACGACATCAATATAGGGGTCGTACTCATGTCTCAAGGAAGAACACACAAAAGCGATCTTTAAATTTCCCAACATTCCTTGAAATAAAAAAGAATAATATTCAAACAACTATTGGTTGACTTCTAAAATGGTGGTTTGATTCACCTATTGGAATGTCACCATAAACTGAAACATGATTTATTAACCTCCTAAGGCATATCATGAAATGTTCATGAATGACCACTGTAGTCCATCTGTGACTAATGGTATTTCTAAATAGTTTCATACAAATCCAACCACCAACAAATGTCATGATTCCATATAGGTACTGAAACACAAACCCAAACTGATGTGGCGTCACCCACCTTAGGAGTGTCATAGTGGTCAAAAGAAGAGATAGGCTAGAGGATCATAACCATACTAGTTCTGATTCAACAAAAACATACTTGTGACACTCCTCTATGTCATACTCACAAAAACTGGGAAATTTGGATGAATCCCAAAACAAACCTTCATGTAATGTCAAAATAACATATTATCCTTTATGTCAACATGAGCATTAGGTATAGCTTGACTAATTTAATTCCAAGGTAACTATACTCAAGTGATGACCCTACTACGTACATAATACCACAAGGAAACATAATTTGACAGAACCCAATCGGTTTTATACAACACTTACCACCTTTATGGGTTTCACATATATCAACACATACTACCTCTAGGATATTGATTTAAAGCAACACATCCCTGAAACTTCTCATAGGATATATAGCTTATCCAGTTATGAATCATGTAGCATGTATAAAAGATTTAACCTTAACTAGTATTGACCCATACAATCATTAACATTGATGATGACATACCATGTTTTCCATCTATGAGAAAAAGAGTGGCTCAAATGAAATATGAATTGTCAGACCATGAACTAGGATTATCTAACGTAATGAAACCGAGCATTCACCAATGCCCATGCCGATAACAATAGTCAATGAAAACATGAACACCCATCTAAACACGAGTTTCATTTAGAATCTAAGAGTCTTACCGAGTAAAATGACACCCAAATTACACCAAGTGTAAGAAACTCACAACATTTAAGAAGGAATTTAATGTCAATAGGTGTTACCTACCATATTCTATCCCCTTGAAAAATATTCTGTGTTGAATCTTTCACGAGTTCACACTAATAGGAAAGTCACTACGAATAAGAGAATAGCATTTAATCAATTTCTAAGAAGGAGAAATCGAACAGAAAAATATCACATTTCTCCTCCATGTTAAATAAAATGAAATAGTTAAACTCCCCTGAAATAAGGGTTTTCCATGATGGACAACACATTATGTAACACATTTAATTTCATTCTTGTGATTCACCTTTTATCATTAAAATATCAAATATATAAAATAGAACATCACGGAAAAACTATTAAAAAAATAAAATTGGGTATGGATTCAGGGAAAGCATCAATGAAAACAATAATGCCATATCCATCATTCTTTTTAAAGAACAATCAATTTATTGACTCTATGTCTTAATAAATAAATTTATTAAAATAATATCCTTTAAAATAATTTATGATATGGAATACTAAAATAGTTACATTAAACCATCACAGATTATTTAGAAAGTAACCCAATAGAATTTATTTAATTATTAAGGCCATAAACAACAATAATAGGTATTCCAAAAATAAATAGGCACATAATAACATACATGGGAATGTTGTAAACTTTTTAATCCAATAAAACACCACATAAAATAATGATATCATAGATTGAATCTCAAAAGAGTAGGATTTGTCAAATCCCTCCTAAAACCGAGACATATCACACAACCTACATATAAATAAGAGAATGTCAAATGGACAGCCACCAAAAATTCATAGAGACGTTGAATCTTTCTTACTTAATTGTTGGGTCAATGTTATGTATCTATTTCCATGTTCAGTTTTCCATTTGAATTTATATTCATTTTAAATTTAATAATAGAAAACAATATAAATGACATAACCAATGGAATGATAAATTTTGATCCTAGAGGTCTCGTACACCTCATGAACTAATGTTTGGAACCTATAAAATCCATACCATATCAAATCCAGCTTAAACAATTGATATAAAGGATTACAAATTCTTAGTACATAAGGGAGCATACTCTTTATGAACTAAAATATGCAATCACATTATCTATCCCCGATGAAAAATCTATCAAAAAAGTATTTATAACTATCACAAAACCGATAATGACATCATGAAATAAGTAATACAACTTTAATTGAATGAAACAATGCATGGTATGTGATTCATTGAATGTTTCTAATATGATGTAACACATGGAATACATTCAAATAATATGATTGTAACAAAATATAACACATATTCCCATCAATAATAACATCATAAATCAAGTGCATAACCCAATGGTTAAATCAAATCAACTATAATGGTAAACTCTAGAAAAAAACATCAATCTGATGTAATTTAGATTTTTTACTTTATGTGAGTTAGATATTCCCATGAACATCTCATTAACAAATTTCATTTCCTTCTTATTCAAATATATTATTTCTAATACATAATGAACACTAGAAATTAATTCTTTGATAAAACATTCTAACATCCCTAACCCGGATTCCACTCAATAGTGCCCTATGCCTTGTTGGACAGACGTCCTCAAGAGAATCTGCCCAAATGCTAGAGGATAATGACTAGAATCGAGGGCCTATGTGTGTTTGCTAATGGAAAAGTCACTCGTCAAAAAAGTGCATAAAATAGGAAACACATTAACATATTGATAACATAATATGTAAAAAAAGAAAAATATATATAACAATATAATTAGACTACAATTCTCAATGGAACCTCAAGTAGAAAATTATGATTGTACATATCTATACAAAGCATATAAAACCAGTACAAAATCATAATGTATAGTACATGACTCCCAAAAAAATTTAAAAACAATTATATCCTCAAATAGCATCCTCTATCACCTCCTGACCCTATGATTCCATACTCTTAAGAATACCTCAAAATCAACCCTTATATTTTCGGTGCATTCCCATATCTCTACTATCATCGAAATAGTTTGGTTGAGTACCCAAAATTATTTCAAGTATTGTGTGATATGCAATACCATTAGGTGACCACCCAGTGATCCATTTATTTCTAGGCTACACAAAATAAAAATGTATGTATCTTGCAATTAATGCATGTAAGGAATATATAAATGTAAAAGTTCCCATGGAATGTCTAATACTAAATAAGTGATACAGTATATAATAAGGAGGACCCCATAAAAAAATTTCATGAGTATAAAAAAGATTCTATAATAGAAATAGAAATAAGCATCATGGCCTCACTTTACATCCATAAATAACATGTCAATGACAACCTTTTCACACCACCAGATGTTTTATCACAACCATGGTCATGACATAAAACCATGAAAACACAATTTACACTGGTTGTGCCATATAATAATGTTTTTAGACCATTATGTTATGGATCTAGTGTATAAAAGACCATGAAATGCTTTTCATGTCATAGTAGAATCTCTATAGAAACAAGGATAGGCTCTACTTTGAGTCTGAGGAGTATTCCATGCCAAACATGTCCAATACAAGTCCAAGAAATCTAGTTCAAAGTCGTTGAAAGGACCAATGCATCCCAAGGAATCAAATACCCAAGGAGAAATATCAATACATCGAATCCACTACCACATTATATATCTATGTAGAACATTATAAGGAATCTTACTATCCATTTATCATTTCTTACCATTTATAAATCACACAATATGAGTATTCCCAATCATATTTCCCTTACAATTCAATTCCAAATCCCGTCTATACACACTAATATATCCCAATTCAAATTAAATAGAAACCAATGAGTATAAATACTAATTTTTCACAATTGTCATTTAAAAATATCACATGAGTTGAACCACTCAAATATCCATTCACATCCACATATAATCAATTAGTATACATGATCATTTATCCATTTACATTTAATCAAAATCAAACAATGTGTACAACCCCTCATTTTAAAAAAACCATTCTATAACCATTTGATCAATTTAGATATTAACATCATATAACACATGTCAAGGGAGGCCAAAACACCTCATACTCAAGAACTAAAATCAATATTATTACAACTAATCTTCCATTATCAATGTAATCTAGCAAACAAATCCCGATGCTTTTTTTAGAAGAAATAAACAAGGTAAATTTATATGGCCCACCCATGGGTCTCCTTGGGTGGGGAAACAACATCCAATTCAATTCAAAGGAACCTATGTTTATCCATTATAGGTCAATATACATCTATTTGAATTAACCAGTTAAATTTGAGGGCCACGTCAAAAAATTTAGTTAGAGACACAATAAAAGATATCCTAATAAAGATTCAAACAAAATGGAAAATGTATAGACCACCAATATTATCTTTGTATTAGAGTGATCAATCAGTATCAACTCATGATTAGACACAAATTAGGATAAATATTAAGAACGTTAGATGAATATAAGATTGTGGAAATTTATCTTTCACCTAAATATTTTTTTTATGTATAGAGGAAAAAAAAGATATAATGGTAATTGAGTACTCACCAATGCATATCCAATGAATTGTTTCATTATTAGTTCATATATCAGATGGAGAATCCACCTCCAATCTATGGATAGTAACATTTGAGGGCCTCTAAAGGTTTCATGTTACGTTTAATGAATAAAACCCAATTTATGTTTATAATATATTTTAATTTATTTTAAAATTGTTAAATATGGTAAAATTTAAGTGGCTTCAAAATTTAGGTTCATGGATTGAAAACCGTGCATGGTATTCTGTAGGCAAGGGGAACAGACATGATTTATTATCACATTTTTACTAACATTTTGTAAACTATGAAAAGTAGCTTTGCTAAAATTAAAGAGGATGATGCCCAGTCATATGACCCAAATCACATAGTTTAGATTAAATATGGATCCCTCACATATTATCTACCCTAAAATCACAAGAGATGTTAAAATAAGTTTCTTACCCTGCACTGTATACACTAACCATGTCCTAGGCCTATTTCACATAATATATTGGGTTTTATGCTTTGAATGAGCCCCAAACACCCCTGATACATCCACAACCTCCAAGGGAATTAACATTTGGAAATATTTAATCAATAAAAATAAAAACAAATGGATTCATACCTTATACAAAAACCAAGGTTCTTACATAAAAGTCACACATAATCTCTATGAAAATATCAAAACACCATCATTTTCAACATTAAATTTACAAAAAAAACCTTTTTACCCAATTCTACATTTTCTTAGGACTAATAATACACCATATAATCATTTCCTCTTTCATTATGACAATGATGATAATAATTACACTTGAAACAATTGTGGAAATTCAAATTTACACAACTTATAGGATAATATTCATCAAATTATTAACCTATTGGTCATGTTTCAAAAGTAACATGGTTGTTTTAGTATTATTTTTTGACTAAAATAATCAGTTACTTTTTTTGTCTTCTAGGTTGAAAATAAATTATGAAATAATAATCCATCATGTTTTCCAACTATCTTATCCATATTATGTTCAAATATTTATGACTGAATATGTAAAAAAATAATTTATGACTGATATATATTTCATACATGTATCCATAATTACTATTCCATAAAAGTTCTAATGTAAAAAACTATACTTCCACATTTAGTGTATGTTAATTTAACTAAAGATGTTTTAGTTTATGTGAAGAAAAATAAATTACTTGGTCATTCTATATGAGGATACAACCAAATCCAATCCAAAAAGAATCATTATGGATGATAAATTAACCTTTTAGATAGGGAAATGACAAAACTATAGCATTCACAAATGTTATTTTCTTCCTCAAAACAATCACCACATACTATATCCCATATTAAGATTATTCATATTTGAGTTAGCATATTATGTGGGCTAGAAAAACGACCGAAGATTTCAAAATTACCCAGCTTGAAAGAAGGTATTCCCTAGAAACTGTGAATCTATATGAAAATTTTATTTCATTCCAATTCCTCAAAAATAATAGTTTGTTCATGGTCCATAATTATTCTATAATTAGAAACAATACGTCCAAGGAAAGAAGTCTTTTACAATAAAAATTCAGAAATAAAATTTCATCCAGTCAACTTTTTCCCTATTAAGGTTTTCAAATAAATCCTTTGGAATTTTTCAATATATTCATTATATTTCAAATAAACCATTTTTTCATAAATAAAAAAACCATAAAATTATAAACATGTTCATGGTAGACTACATTAAAAGCATCTGTAAATAAATGTGTTGGATTAGAAAAACTAAAGGGTATATCTATAAACTCGTAGTGGCCATATTCAGGAAAAAACAGAGTGTTTAGGATATTTTATCCTTTACCATCAACTGATGGTACCCCAAAATGTGATCGATATTTGAAAAATACCTCATCATTTAGAGAAAAAAAATCCATTTGAGGAAAAGTGTACTTGTACTTAACATTGAGGTTATTAAATTCTCTATATTCAATGTACTACCTCATGGCACCATATTGTTTCACAACAAAAATATTTATGGCACACCATTGAGATGTTTTAAGATGAATGATTCCTTTATCTAGGAACACCTTCAATTGATTTTTTATTTCCAAATTTTATACATACGAAATTTGATAACAGGGTTTTGAAATTTTCTTGTCATTAGGAATTGAGTATAGAATAAACCCAACCTCCTAAAAAATAATAAAACATAATAAATCAACAAAAAAATATATAATTATTCACTATTGATAAATAACATATTTTCAATTTTTCTTTATTTTTATATACATGTGCTATGTATCTTTCAATTCCATCAATAATAAATTTCTTATCATCTTGGAAGGTTGTTAGCGATATCCTATCATTAATTTAAACATTCTTCTATTTTTAATCTATCTATGAGATATTAAATGAAATATAATAAATAAAAACAAAATATTGAACACAACCATGGGTAGTGTAATAAGAGTTTTATGAATCACCATCCCACTAATAACAACAAGATGATTCCTATAAATCTTACAATATTTAATATTTCCACCTGGAGTTTTCACAAAACATTAAATCATTCATTGATGAGTTGATATACAAAATTCACATGAAAATTACTCAAAAATAAATAAACGAGAATATCCAAGGTAAAATATAGTATTGCTATACTCAAAATAAATAACATACAATTCTCGACTGTATTAGTTAGCCCTACATTAATAATAGAATAGAAAAGGATGTTGCAACACCATTATGATTTTAGTCTGGTTGATATCCATCCAGAGTAACTGTCTTCAGAGGCATGTTATCATAATAATCCAACCCACGGAAACAAAAAAATTTAACTGATATATTGATATCAGTTAGCGTATTCATTGATTATTACAGACTCTATTAATTTTTATCATGATCCATATAACCATATTTATCACGTCAGTATCACTTTCTAGAATTTACAATAAATTACCAATGATTACTTTTACCAAAAACTTCCCAATAAGAGAGATTTATTTTGATAACATTTTATGTCATTGATGAATGATTTCCAATTTCCAATTGTCCTGTCCTTTTTTTCTTACTGTCACAGAGTACACATGCATATGTTAACACCATTCTTATTTTCTCGACACACAGATAATGTTTATCATAAATTATAAATTTACAAGATGATGATTAACCTTTATATATATTTTATCAATCTTAAGTAAAATTTATTAAAATTCTAATTAAGATCATGGATAAATTTAAATACATTTATGGAAAATCATATGAATTTTATTTAAACTCATCTCTAAATATTCATCCTTTTACCTCAAATCCAATAATATTTAACCATATTGAGTTAAATAAACTCATGGAAATATTTATCATGGAATATATTATAATGTGTGTCTCAATATGTGGAATCATTTTCATCTCTCTCTTTCATATTCTTAAACAAATAACACCATCAATTAAATTTTCCTTGAAAATGATAAATAAAAAGTGTTACATTTTGATGTCCCAAACACATCACAGATTCAAATATAATTTCCTGGAAATTAATCCATCCTTATACCATCACAATATCTTATGTCCCACTATATTTTGGATGGTGATATTTTATAAAGTTCTCAACTATCTTAAGGATCTTATATGGTAGATTGGTTTCACTCTAGCATAGACTTCACCAGCATTTATAGCTTGTGTTAACTGATCTATCACCAAAAAAAATTCCCACCCCTAATTATAATAATTATGGTTTTCTAATTTCAAAGGATATCATCTTATTTATGCTATTATACAATATCCTCCATATGTCCTTTGTAGAAAAACATTCCAGAGAAACATATTGTACAAAAACAAGCATGGTAATCTATAAATGAAATATAATTTCAACATAATAATAAAGTAATTTTTTTTAAAGATACTCTATTATAAATATTAAAATACAATAATTTTAAATTATCATTTATTTAATACAATATATAAGTATTCATCCTTAATCATTACATAATCATGTGACTTTTAAGTAGAATTCCCGTTTTTTAATTTCAATGATTCTTTTAGGTTACAAATTATAATTTTTTTTGAATAAATTTTATAAGAAATATGGTATATTAAAAAGTGGACAGTTATACTCAATATCCATTTCCACATCATTTAAATAATCTTAAAATAATTATGTTTTTTATTATTAAATTATATTTTGAAATTTGTTCTTGACCTCACAATTGTCCATACTCTCCCTTAAATACCTATGAGAAAATTTACCACTTGGTTTTAGCATTAGAAACACATTTAGGGACATAAAAATGAAGAAATCCATTAGTATATATAGAAACATGATTGTATATGAATAAACTGTTCATATAAACATAATTTCATTGGAAAATTCTATAATTTGTTCTTAAAATGATCATTATCTTAACTCTTGAAATATAATTATTTCCATAAAAACTAATTATCCGGAATAGTAAAGTGATGTTTTTCCATGGAACATCATCATCTAAAAAGAATTACAAATCTCATAAAATTGGACTATACATATGTAAATATTTCATTATAACAATATATTGAATTTAATCATTACCCAAAAACATTAGAGTGCTATTTGGGTGGACCAATCATATAATGTATATTGCGCTCATCCATCAACTATAATGAGGCTGAACCATTCTTATACATTGTATCAGGATAAATTGTTAGATATAATGGGGCTCAACCTTTCATCATAAATCTTCAGAAATATATTATAATAATAAAACACTTGAAAATTTCATTTAAATTTGACATCACAAACACATTTGGATATCAAAATTCCTTATTATATTAAAATACAATTGTCCAAACCAAAATAAAAAATAATTATAACGAGGGGTTTTATTTATAAAAAATATAAAATCTTGTAAAGAAATAAAAACATCAAATAATGTTCATGATTGAAGAATGATTTTTATCACTAAATTTGTTAAAAGGGAACATTTATTTTTACTTTTTAAAATAAATTCAAAACATTCCATAAAAACAATTTTATGAGATTTCATAAAAAATGTGGCATAAAAATAACTTAATAGATATTTTATTTTAAAATGAAATTATTCATAGAATATTTTTAAAAACATGTATACAGAAGATAATAATTTTAATAATAATGCATTATAATATTTGAAATGTGGTTTTATATTAAATTTCCCCTTAAATCATATCATAATCGGAACATATGCTCTGTGATTTCATAAATAATGAACTAATATTTGTTACTTAAATTCAAGGAATCTTTTTTCATGTTTATTATTCCTTATATTTAAATTATTAATATGTTTTATACAACTACTCAATCATTTATGTTTATGTCATGTGTCTTCATGATATTCATTCCATTAATCCAAAATGAATTCAGCAGGTTGACTACAGTCAAATTTAATATTTTTATGTCATCTTGAGAATAATAGTTATAAAAAATATCATTTTATATATAACAATTATATCATTAAAACAAATCATTAAATCTTTCAATGAAAAAAGAGTACTGTTACAACCATAAAGATGATAATTCATATATACACATGAGTAATATTCCCATTTGTCACAATATTTACATAAAAAGTTAAGTATGATTTTATCCATAAATAATGTTAATTATATCTCAAAAACCAGTCTATTTCATTAAGAATACTTATATATATTATCCATGTTATTTTTGGAAGAAAAAGGAATCTGATCATTTCTTAAATGTTGTATCCCACACATACACAAAGACAAAGTTTACATTTTTCATTGAATTTATAAGTACGAAAGTAAATAATATATAATATTTTCATATTTATAAATTATTTGTGTTTATATATATATATATATATTAATTATTCATCTATGACGTGTTGTGAGAGATATTGATGGGAAATTAATTATTTCATTCCACGATCTGATATTCCACCATACACATGAATGAAGGTTTTATATCCTATTTGATAGAAGAATATATAGATAGTGGTGGTTAAATTGACATAAAGATCCATAATATATGGATTATAATTATTTTATTATTTTAAAATTCTTAATGAAAATTTTATAATTGTTTAAAAATAAATAAATAAATAAAATCACCTAGTTGATAACGATACATCTTCTTTAGATGATTAGATACGGTTTAAAAAATTCCACAGTTTTTTATCGAAAAAAGCCTCTTGAATGTGTTTATGGATTTGAGGAAGTTGTTTTCGTAGATCTTTGCTGAATAAAAAGTTATTTATGTGAGATTAAAATTGGAAAAGGATATTCCTTTTTATAAGATAGAGGACGGTAAATCTTGGAATTTATTAATATAATAAATTAATATAAATTAATTTTGATGAATAAATAGAACCAAATTTATGATATTGGAATATAATATAAGCATGAGTTGATATAATATTAAAAAATAATATATGTAAATTTTTGGATAAAATTATTTATTTATCATTTATTTGTAAAATTGTATTATACTTTTTCACACCTAACACACCAACAAGGTTTTTTACACATTGAAGGCCATGTTTTCAACTATAAATTTAATAAATTATAGTAAAATGATCAGAATTTATATCTTCAACCATATAATCTTAGAATGGATAAATATATTATTTTTATAAATTTTATATCATTTAATAAAATATTATTTTTAAAAAATATCAATAATATCAATTTTAGAAGAAATAATTTACATGGAATATTATAACATCAAAAAAATGAAATGACAATAAATTTTCTCAATACCTCCCTAAATAATAATTTGTATGTATAAAATTTATGGGTCTCGTGAATTCATTCAAACTAAAATATTCTTAAAAATATTAATATAATTTGTTTCATTTCTCTACTAATTGAATAATAACTGCCTCAGTGTTGTGTAATCATTTAAGAGAATTATTTGTTCAAAAAACATTAAATATTAATTAGTTTGATGAAAAAATATTATATATATAAAAATAATATTTATATCCAAAAAATCATATAGTTATCCTCATGAAAAAAATATTATAGTTATTGAAAACACAAGGGTGACATTTTTTACTTTCAATTATATAAAATATTATAAATGAAATAATCAAATCCCAATGGAGAAAAAAGGCCATATATTGTATTTTTTGATTATTATGTAATAGATAAACCAATATATTAATATTTAGGAATGTGTTTTGATCATTATATCGTCTTTATCATAATATTTTTAGATTTAATTGAACGATTTATCCTTTACAATGGTCTGAAAATCACTAAGGTTACAATTCATCTTAAATAAAAATCAATGGGTAATATTTACTGATTATAGTTCCAATTATTAATATTATTGATATTTTTTTAGGATTCAACACATAAATTTTGAATAATTTCATTTTAAATTTGACCAGAAAAATTCTATGAAATTGTTTTTCTTTAGAAAAGTCCTTTTCAATGGTAAAAGCAATTTATACAAAATTGAAGTATAAAAATAATTTAAAAACCACTATTGAATTATTTTAAATGAAAAAAACTAATTTAAATTTATAAATAATTAATAATATAATTTAACTTTTTAAATACTTTAAAATAAGTACAATTTTCAATAACCAAATCAGTATTTTCACTATACACTAAATACAAAATATTTTCAAAATGTTCTCAATAATTATCTGTATGATAATTTTTATATGAAGATTGGAAAAATTAAAGTAATTTTTTTCAAATTTGTTTTCCTTAAATTTAATATTATAATTTTATATTAAAATGTCTTTAAAATTTGTATAATAATGATATTTTCTTTTTTTAAAATAAAAATTTATCAATATATTTATAATATAAATAATTACTTAATTAATCAATTCTATAAATATAAAATTGTTACATCCAAAATTAACTAGTTTGGATTATACAATCTACTATGAATATGAGATTTTACTTATTAAGGAATATGGTGGAAGATATCTCATACGAATAAGAGAAATGACATAGAGGAGACACTTTAATTCACCAAATAGACTACCTAGAAATATTGCATGAGGTATCCCATATGAAATTTATTATTAGAATTATTGAAAATATATTATGATTTTTATGCCAATATGGAATCCTTCTTACAAAATTTTAGACATAAACACATGAAAATGAAAAAAACAATATAATATTTTTCACATGAAATATAATTAAATTAAAAATAATAAAAAAACCTCAAAAACAAAATATAAACCTGTTTATAATTCCTAATATATGATTGAAAATAATCCTAATAAAGAATTTTTAGAATCCAATCGTGTAACTTTGAGAAATTGAATTCCAACCTTTGAATCATTTCAAAAGTATATTTCAATTAATTTTTCATCATAAACAAATATTTTCTCTTTCTTTTTAAATAAATCATTTTAAATTAAACAACTGAATATAAAATTTGTTCAAAATATGGTTTTTTTGAATTAAAAATATTAGAACATTTAAGAATTTAACTCCTTAAAAATAATATATTAATGAATATTCAATCATAATGTACTATAATTTATTTTATTAAATCTATAAAAATTAAATAAATTAATTTTTTTCAATTTCAAACCAACAATAAAAGTTTTTATGAAAAATATTGAAAGAGTTAAAATTTTGATAGAAGGTAGTAAAATATCAACTATTATCATTTAAAATATCATTAAAACATACAAATAATCATAATATCATATAAATGTTGTAAAAACAAGCTTTAAATTAGAACTATATCAAATTCCCTAATACACGATCTATTTATTATAATCATTTAATCAATTTATTATATTTAATTCAAGTAAAATGGTTTTAAAAACAAATAATTTTTAATTTTTTAAATTATTTCCCCATTATATTTTCTCATCGAATTTTGTGTGATTACTTTTTTAAGATAAAAATTATTTCCTGAATAATATTATTGTATAATAAATATGTTCCAATTTATATTTTTATGGAATGAATCCAATTTAGCAGTGTATTCAATTTATATTTAAAATTTTTCTTTTTCCCAATGGTAAAAAAACAAACATATTTTAGCCCAAAAACAATTATCCATTAGTGAATGGATAATGGAGTTTAATAGCTTGACTAATGTATAATCAACCCATCAAAAATTTTAATCCTAAAACTAAAATACTAAAATTTGGAATATGTGTTTTCTTACATACCAATTGATTAAATAACTTATCATTTTGAAACCAAATAAAAAAGGTAATTTCATTTAAAACTATTTATACATTAAAAATTTAATAAAAAGAGAGTATTTTAATATGAATAAAATATAATATATTTCATGATCTAATCTATGGCTTAATTGAATAACATAGATGATCAGGGTGGAAAAAATATATTAAATTTGTAGAAAAAAATCTAGACAATTAATGATTCAAAATGAATAATGAATATAATAAAATTCAAAATTGTTATGGGTATTTTTGATGTGATGTACAATGGAAAATATTTGATCACAAGGGAAGACCCCTCTCATGCACATTAGACTCAACATTTCCCACAATGTTAATTTTTATAGACGGGGAAAAATTTAATAAATATCAATAAAAAATCATTTTCTAATCATACGTTTTGAGGAATGTTTAAATTGGTTAGAATACATCTCAGAGTTAAATTTTTCCATAATCATTAGACAACAACCAAATTTGAAACAATTTGTTTTCATGCTTTCCACTACTTATGAATTTCTATATAAATTCAAGATATTTAAATAAAGATTATGTTTATTGATAATGGTCACAATTATTTTACAATGATACATTAATATTTACATGTAATGGAAATAATTTATTTAAAAATTATAAAAATCATAACATAAACTAGTAAAATTGTGAATTGGGTTCTCTATAAAAAAAATTTATAAAATTTTATAGACATAAATTCTAAAATCCCAATGTACTATTTTTTCAAAAATAAAATAAGTTTAATTGGAGTAGTTAGTCCATTGATTAAGAAGATTAAATAATTCAATGTTATCCAAAAGGAACTCCTTTATTTTACCCATTATAAATCTCTCAAATTGCATAGTTCTAGTACCTATGAATTTAATCAAACTAATTTCTTTTCACAAAAACTGTTTTTCAGAATAAAAATAGTTTTAATTAATGTAACTTTATTTATAGTTATTTATCTATTAATAAGTTATTATAAGTAAAAATTAATTGAGTTTCTTCTCCCATAGGTTTTTTACCTCTTCTCTCATGAAGAATTCATAAAAGTTTTACTTCATTAAAAATACCATGAAGGACCCTAACTAATGTTAATATAAATTGATTCACTATAATATATAAAAAATTAGCTTAGTGAATAATAAATTCCCCTTTTCCATTAATTAACTTTTGATTAATTTCAAAATAGAGATAAAAAAAATATAAATGTACATAAAATTTCATTTTGGAGTAAATAAAACAACAATAACACAAGATCATAATATTTGTTTTTTCAAAAAAATATAACAAGAAATAACACATATTTTAATCAACATCACAAATTATAAAAAAATATAAAAGAATTTTTAGGGTTCTACAACTAGAACATGAAATTTATTTAAATTATTTTTCAATACTATATACTTAAATAAGATTAATACCCATTATTTTGTTTATAAAAATCTTTTTTATTTACATCCAATAGTTAATGATAAATTAAACCCATAGTTAGACTCCATATCATAGAATAGAGTGGATTTAAACTGTACTAAAATTATATAATGAACACTCAGGCACATATAAAACAAAATATATAGTGTAAAAGAATAACAATAGTGAAGGTTAAAAATTTTGATCAATTTGTATCAAATGGATATTATAAAGAACAAACATGTAATAAATGAAATAAATTTAAAATTGAAATATAAAATAGACTAAGAAGAAATAAATTCAATTGTAAGGGTTTTATACACTAGTTTAAATAGTAAAAATACAATAAAAAGGTCCAAGATGAATCCATTGACAATTTGTGTTCTCCTTGGTGATAAAATAAAGGATTAGACTTCCTTTTTTCGCTTCAAAATTCTCATAGTTTCTCCATCAATTAAATTTACATTGTTAAAATAAAATAATTATTACCTTAAATCATTCAATATATGATAAATTAAATAATGAAAAAAATGAGAAGATTTATAATCACTACAAGATAAATAAATGATCACTAATATAAGGGGTGAATTACTGAATTATACTATTTTATATTTCATTCAAAAATAAGCTTCAATTCCAGCTTGAATTAAATTATTTTTAATGGTCACGCAAACTATCATACACTAAAATTAGAGAAAATGAGAGATTTTCAAGGATCATGGTGTGACGATAGATTTATTTTTATTTTTAAGAAGAAGAATGAGGAAGAATGGTTGCTGAATGTTTGGTATTTTTTGTCAATCCTAGATCAACTATCGTTTTTATGATTTCCTCAAATTTTGATAGAAATAGATTATATTATCTTTATTTTATTTTACTAACTCATGTGGATGATGTTTATCAGTCTAATGTGATTGGATAAACTTTTACCATTGAATTCTTATCCATGTTTACTATCATGATTCATATAATATATAATTTAGTGAATTCAAAATAGTCAATTCATTTATTTTCATGTATTTTTGAAGATCCTCATTATTAAAATATACTATGATTCTAGATTGAACTAAAAGGGTAATAATTAATCCTGTTTGTACCAAAATAATATCACAATGATATGTGGAGTCCACCAGAAATATTTTATTTAGTTATTGGAGGAGCTATAAAAAAATTGTTTGATGATTATGTATGTTTTCTTCTATATCTAGTTCTCCAATTTTTATATTTGTATCAATTTTATATGTGTTATATATTTAAATAGTGTACTGATTTAATGATGTTTGATGATGTTTGAAACATTGGTCTTTATGATATGAAATCTGATGTTAAACACTTGATGGACATTTACATAGTTATCCAACAATGTTCACTGGTTTGACATTGATTGTATCCTCTTTGAAAAAAAATCTATGTGAAACCTCAATGTATGAGAAAACTAGATGCCATCATATTTATTAAACTAGTTCGACCATTAAAAATATTATCATGAAATGTTTTAGCATTTACTTTATTTGTTGGATGGTCATGAATAAACTTCAAGATATGAAAATAATAATTCACAGAGTCATCAGATAGAATAATTCATTTGATGTGATCATAATAAAGTAATCATATGATTTTTATTAGTAAGAGTATTCCACATGATTTCAATTTTCATAGGATTCTAGTGAAATTCATCTAACAGATGACATTCTAGGAAAAATACTTCTATTGGGTTCCAATGAAATTGTGTGTGAACACAGGTTACAATTTCATCAAATGTAAGAAATTTATGGACCTATAATGTATGGAAGGATTAGAGGTATTTTTTAAATCATTATAATGATATAATGTGAAAAATTTCAATGATAATCATTGAATATAACAAATATCACAAATGAAGGTTTTTTAATTTCCTTTGAGATATTAGGAAATTTTGATGATTTATTTATTCTAGGTATTAAGTAATGTTTGGAGAATCATGGAGAGTTGATAGTGGTCAAACAATGAAATTGATTGAGATGTATATTTAAATGTTTAATTAATAGTTTTTTTATATTTTATAACCTTACATTAATTTTTTTGAAACAAAAAATATATTAGGATGTTTGATGTACAAATGAGAATGGGATGATTTTTTTTATCCAGAAGGTTTACTGTAGAAGTGTAGAGTGGATCAAATGATGTGATTGAGGTCAAATCAGTCCAATGTATATCAGGAAAAATCAACCCATGAATTTTTATCAAACTTGATGGTGTTTTTATATGAGCGTATAAACTATTTTAAGAGGAAGTATATGAACAAAGGTATTAAGAAGTCATTCAAATATAGGTGATTTTTGTGACAAAAGTAATTGGTTGAATTGGGTACCAGACAGAGTCTCATCAAACCATGTATATCGTATGTTGAAAAAATTATGATTAATAGTTTTTATAGAAGAATGTGAGTGGATATTTCTTAATGATAAATATAAAAGAAAAATTGAACTACAAATAAGATAATGTGTGAAGAATGTTCAAGAAGTATAGTGATAACATACTGAATCTAGTTGGTGTGGGATCATACTGTTGTTACAAAAACATTATTATATCATTTATCTATACAAGGTGAATATGAAATACCAATTGAATATATTAATATAATAAATAGAATATATTTAAATTTTTTTGTATCCCCCAAAAGGAATATTTTTAGGGGTTTGTGTGGTAGTGGATTACTTCCTTGCCATAGCAGGATAAGGTACTCTTATCTGGTATTGAGCCTTGTAGTTACACATGATCCTATGTTATTATTATTTTATGGTTTTCCAATATAATAATATATCATTAACAGAAGGTGTAATTTTATTCTTATGTATGGAAACATAAAGAATATATCAGTTATTTTCCCCCTCCACCTCTCAATGATCAATGATATCATGATAGATCATTCCATTTCACAACTAAATGTGATATGGCTATTCATTGGTCTGATATGGGTTCTTCTAGGATCAGACTATCCCATGAATAATCATGTATGTGTAATTTATATGTTATAACCCTAACAATCACATATTCATATCTCTAGACCTTGCATCAATGCATTCTTCACATTAGAGCATCTCATACCTTAAAAAGATGACTATGTTTTGGGTTACAAAAGATATGCATTACTTTTATAAAAAGTGTCTTATTTATCATATGTGTTTAAAAATATATATATTTATATAATATTCACAATACTGTATTAAATAAATTCAAAGATTAAATTAATCACTTTGAGAATAGAAAAAATTTAAAGAATAACTACAAGACATCTTCTCTTCTATCACTTTTCAAGATATGAGTATCCAGACCAACTCATCATATTTGTTTCTTCACAAAAATTGACAAAGAAAATTTCTTATTGCAAGAATAATTATTTCTTCACATTTTAATTATCATGATTAATATTGTTTAAATAAATCACTATTGATCAATCTTTTATATTTCCAATAATATTTTTGATAATTTGAATTTATATTCTCTTGAAGACTCGAATATTGAAATTCAAAAAAAATACAACTTAAATAGTTGAAAATTATATGATAATTACATAAAATAACATCATATGGTTCTTACACACATTCATGGAATTATTCCTCATTAAAAAATTGAGTGTGAAGCTCTTTCTTTCAATAATAATTGATGCATTTAAAAACACCGTATAAACATGAAATAGTGTTTGAAATTATTGTTTCCTTCCTCTTATCACCATGAAAATTTGAAATCATTAATTATTTGTATAAATATATTTATTTATTCCTGAACTATGTTAGTAAAACCCAATTTCTATACATGTATAATCCTATAACTTATTCTTCTACTTTACACCAACACGAATCACGATATAATATGGTTTGATAAATTTTTTTCATTAAAGAAATGATTACTTGGAACCATATATGTTTAGAATCATACTATATTGGGGATGTATTTATAATTTTAATATAGACCAAAAAATTCAGTATCAAAAAAACCATCAGATATACAAATCTAGAAACATATCATTTTTTATCTAAGATTATCATCAAAAATATTCTATGAGACTAACTATATGATGTGGCCTATAAAGGATTGACTATGGTAGTCATAATTTCATATGATATAACATTTAGTGTACTACAAATATGGAATCCCAACACATGAGAAATACTATTAAACTTGTAAATTCACCATTATAATGATGGATAATATGACCATGTCTATAGAGACCCATTACCATCTTTGGACTAACCACATGACAAACTATAATGTTACTCCATCACTTAATCAATAGTGTACTCACAACCCCATATAAAGAGACTGTATGGAAAATTTATATTGAACGCTCAAATATCTCATGTTCTTCCACGTCTTATCAATATAAAAATATCATATTATCTTTTCATCAAACCAGTATCTCTTCAAACAAACACAATTCTTTATTTATCAACTTTAAAACAATTCAAACCAATTTAAGAATGTACACTTACTTCCAGAAAAACTAGTACCCGAAATCCATTACTAAAATCTTGTAAATCATCATAATAAATATGATATATTTTTTATGAAATGTAAAATTATAAACATAAACACACAAACATCTTATAGATCTTTCAATATAGAGATCTAAAAATATCATGTCAAGTCCGGACATCCCTGGGCCTCACATACGCCCGCAGTTAGTGGAGAGTGACACCATAATCCCACAACCAATACTCAAGGCTATGGAGACTAGTTCAGTGTGGATATAACATATATGATGGGAGGAAATATCCTAATGTACATACACATAGAAAGCATTGTACCACATTGAATGGATAAAAAAATATTGGAACCACTATGTGTAATAAATTCCATGAAATGACCTCTTGGTAAACATCAGCTTATAAAAAAAAGATCGGTATTCCAAAAAATGGATAAAATACCAAATAAAAACAATTATTGTAACAATCACTAATAATATACTAAAAATTAATGAGATATCCCTACTCATGATCTCAAGAATCGAACACCATTTGGGGTAACATTCACATGGAATAACTAATTTCCTCCTACTCTGAGTCTATCAATTTCCCCACAGTGATTTATTCCATATAAGACATAACATGTGTGAGGAAAACTAGGATGGGTGAGTATATACATATATTGTAGGTTTCCCCAAACAATATTATTGGAGAGGTATTATGAATATAGTTATCCTGATTATCAATTAAAGAGGGAAAGGAAACCCAACAAAAAATTATCACAAATAATAATCCCCAATTGGTAGGAGTGGACTATTGATATTCAAAACATAATAAGAGAGACGATTCTATCCATAACTATACGATCTAGTGATATTTTGTTTCTAGTAATCCAACATAACCCCAAAAATATTATAATAGTTGACCCACACCACTTTAAAATATGACTCACTTAATGGTGTACCGAATCTAATAGAGGACCCTCTCCCCATAAGACCTCATTGATGTGGGGAGTAAAAACATCAGAGATAAAGGATCTGTGCACATGTGATGTGAAGGAGTACCTAATCATATTATTTATATGATACCGGGGATCTACACAATAGATAAGCCAACCATCAAAGGAGTAATAAACCAAACCTCAATATGATGATCATATCAATACCCTTTGGTAAATTAAGAATCACATGATGGATCATTCTACTCACACCACATTGCATCTTATCTCATGTTTCAAAAAAAATCCACTACAATATCCTATACATTATTGTTCTATTAATAGACTACTCAAAATCCTAAATCTAAGCCATGGTGAGGGTGATATAAGATATGGAACCTTCAACGATAAATAAACAATGCATCAGAAGGTGTACATAGGGTATAATACAAGGTTGAATATTCTATGTGCCCTAATCCTCGACTTACAATGTAGAGGTTCATTTTTTTAATATACACTAGAATCTATACAATTTTTGAGACCATGTTGGGAACTAGGCATGTATTTCATCTACACAGATTTTCTATAAAGGTAGTATTACATGTTGTGTGATCCCATAACATAGATATGTGGTATTTAACAAGGATGGAAACCCTAGATACCAAAGGAATGTAGACTACACTGTATGTGTTCTTCGATAAAAAATGGTTTGTAATCATGAATTTTAAAGAAATTATGGTATGGTCACCTATATTATCACACATTATCATTTCTAAAATATTCTGCCAAAAATCATAGAGTAGTTAATTATGATTCATCAATCATTGATAAACCAAAACCTTAAGTTTATTTACAAACATCACATTAATGAAATGAAATTAACTGTTGAAAACTACAATTCTCATATTCCCAAACTCAGAAATACCTACGCTCTATTAATCTATCATTCCCATTTTTATAAATGATCAAATAATTTCTAAGAACCTTGATAATATCATTTATTCCCATAATGACGAAGATAAATTTAGTTGATCCATCGTGATTTGAACCGAATAGGTAATTGAAAAAACCCCACCTTGAATGGGGATGATAAAGAAGAATGTGGATAATGGTGGGAAAAAAGAAACTTAAATGTGAGAAATTTTAATATAAAATATTGTATTGGTGATAGAAAATAATATCAATAATTCACTAATGTATAATAAAACATAATAAAAATATGAATACTAATTTTAAATTTTATAAAGGCATGTAATAATGGAAAAAATATTGGGTTTCATAGATGATATGTTAATCCCTACCGTATTTCAATAATAATAAATTTGAACAAATCCTAAAATCATTAACCATACATCATAATTGACCAATCATTGGAGAGGAATGATTTCAAATAACAATTGTCATCATGATCTAAGAATTCATTCATCGATGAAGAAACCTATTGGAATCTGATCATCAATCCTTGATCCTTCTGTGATTGTATACTAATTATTCTCCCAACAATGGCAATAATTACCCTCCAAAAATTCCTCACATTTATTTTACCGTCCCTATGAATTTTCTATAACATAATTTAAATTTTTGATAAATTGTTTATTTATTAAAACTAATTACTTTATATTGTTAATTTTTACTCATGTAACATCTACCCAAGATAGTGCATTGACCTATCGTCTGATGCGAAGAAACATAATATAATGTCTAGGGTAAACACCACATTATAAAACAATATCTATAATAGTTTCCTCGTACCAATCTCCATTCAAAAGAAATTATATTTATAAATAGACATCTCATGAAAATGATTCAATACATTTGAAAATTTTAATATATTAATTCAATGTTATAATGATTCCCATAACAACATGCCCTCTAAATTTGAGAACTGAAATATAAATATATCAATATAAATATTAAAAACGGTTTAATCATGAAAAAAGACAGGTGTCATTCTCTCAATCCCAATGGATTTTTTCCCCGAAAGGTGATTTTAAAATCAAGTTATGGTTTTGAGATAACATAAATATTTCACACTCCTATGAGATCTCTAGAATGTTATATTGAATCCAAGAAACTAAAACCATTGGGATGGTCCACCCATGAAGGATCCTATCTTGTTAATCATCAATCTCCATTGAGTACTCTAAATAGGTGGCTTTGTCCTCAATGAACATATCCGCCCAGTCGAAAACATGTGAAGGGACATGCACATACCTCATTATCAATAAAACATAGAAGATTTCATGATCTCGATCCAACTATGGGGGTAAATATTATTGTTATGATACCTCTCGATCCATGGGTAGTATCTGTAATAACAAAATGAACCTCAATCATAACATTCAACCCTTATTGATCATCCAAAATTCTCATTATGGAGGTACATTCAGGAAAACATGGTATCCCTACTCAAACTCCAAGGATGTAATACAGTAGGCTATATTATATTTCCTCTGAGTCTGAGTAGTATTTATTCACTTATGGATCACTTGATATTTCTCAATCATTTCCAACAACATATCCAATCCCATAATTGATGACCCACCTACCTCCATCTAGAACGTGGGTGACTTACATGTTTTATTATATCAATATTTGAATGGTGAAATGATGAAAGTTGAGTGATAATATTTATTTTAGGAGAAATCGACCCATAGTAAGTGATTCTCCATGGTACAGTGGAATCCAACTTATAGGAACTCATCATATCCTCTTAAACCTAGATGATACATTTATTCTGGCCATCTGTCTAGGGGTTATAATTTATGCTCATCCATAATTGGGACTTTAAGGACACTTGGAATCTTCTTTCAAACCATGAGGTGTATCGAGCATCATGGCCAGAGACACTCATTTAGAATTCCTCGTGAATCTGGGCAATTTTACACATGTACAGATTCCCCAAACTCTCAACAAATCACTAATACTTAATATCAAGGATGTGGGTTGATTTGGTATGTTGGTCAATAAACACCCAGAGAGCATTATGTCCTCACATAATTAATATATTCCATATAATCAAATATATAGAAATTACACCCACATCCATTCAGGTATCTCATGTTGTTTGGTTAAACCCTCTTTAACAGGGTGTTATCCCTTCACATATAGACATGTTAGGCATTGAGAAAAAACTCATCAACAATACGCATCTTGTAGGCCTTGAAAAACTATCCTTGAAGGTAATCGTACATCATATTAAATCATGGATGTGACACTATGGGGGAAATATGAAGCTCCCTCATCACCTCTAAATGAAATATGACCATGATAATTGACCATCCTTAAAAAGGATGAAATTAAAATAACCTTCATTGAATCCTCGTGATTCGTCACATAAAGATACACAGTCATGTATAATGTCTAAATTGATGTCCCAAAAATATTACAGTCTCACGTATTGGAGATGTGATGAAGTCATTAATATCTATTAGGGGTAATTTATCCATCACTCTTCAACAAGGGTAAGCTTTAATGGATATAACATGTTGGGACTAATTTGGATGAAGATTGTTCTAGGAATATGAAAGATGTTTTCATTTCATGTGTTTTATTTTTATTTCAATGGAGAAAGAAAACAATTAATATAGTAAATTTTAAAAATTAGAAAAACCATCATATTCAGACCATCAAACTCATTGTTCATACAAATTTCCATGAGATAGAGAAGATTTTTTCAAAAAAATGATTATCAGACTCCCCTTGGGTCGAGGTAGTGGTTTGATCATAATGAATTTCGAATTCTAAATGAATATGATGAAAGCATAATTTTTATTTGTTTTTTATATTCTATAAAATCGATATGATATTTATCGATCTTGTGATGAAATTTTGATTATGGAAATAAGGATAAAATATAATGCTAATCATAATGAGGATAGTTAGAGATAAATAAAGTCGATATAATGAAGGGATTTTACAGTAAATTTGAAAGTATGTTAGAGGGTTTTACTATTATTTAAATTATTGAAATTAATAAGGAATCAACGACATTAGAAGATGTTTTTTTGAAGAATCATGTTGCTAAAAACAACGTTTTCCTATCTCCATCCATCAGTGTGAGAACAATAGACATAGAATTGTTAATGGTTGAGAACGTCGATAAAAATGAGAAATTATAAAGATTATGGTTTTAATTCAAACCAATAATCCAAAAGAAACAAATTTTTAATGAAAATATGTTTAGTTTTGGAAGATCAATGGTATCATAATCAGAAAAAAAAAATAATCTACTATAGTCAAAACTACTGGTATCGAAGCATTTGACATTGTGTTCCCCATATCATTAAAGGATTGAAATTTTGTTAATAAATATTATTTTTAATTAGTAGTTGTTTGGAGCATTTAAAAGGAAGTTAATGTAATTTTTTTGGGACCAAATAATTTAATTTATATACAAATCAACATAAATATGGACAACTATGTAGTGAACCATTTCATACCAAGATGGATTGTTTGATTTTTTATAATCATGTCAAGAGAATGAAAAATTTCCTAATAAATTGGGTCATGATACGTTAGTATGAAGTTAACACCAATTTTTAGAGTGAGGCAGGGTTTGTTCCATTAGATATAGGATAACATCGATAGAAGTCCTCATATGCTGAACAATATTTGATACAAGATCATCCGTGTGGGACATTATGAAAAGAATAATTGTAGGAAGCTTGTATAAGTGTTATCAATAAGATCAATGAAGAAGATAAAAAAGTTTTTAGAATCGTTTTTATATGATTCTTTTAGTGATGGGGAATGTAATAAAAAATGTAATGTATCCATCACAATTAAATAATCATAATGTGTTATTGGTTCTATGATTCGTAATGTGAAAATATATATTAGTGTTTCAAATTTTGGGGAGAAACGTATCTATGAATCTAATTTCACTATCATAATAGAGAAATAAAAATGGAGAATCAGAATTATATTGATTTTTTTATGAAACTATCAATTGAGATGAAGTTTTCATGATTTGGGATGATTCTAGATGAGTTTTAAAGTGCTTAATAAATCAAATCAATAACCGATATTTATAGGAAAATTGATGATTCTAAAAAATATTGTTCAGTTGAAATGGTTTTTAGAAACCCTATAAATTTTTGTTATCTCACCTATAATTAAAGGATATATTTTTTAGTTTCCGGAAATGAGTAAAATTCAAGAGAGGAGGAGGTGCATTGAAGAACTCCTGATAGAATATGTTTCTATATTTAGCATTCTAGATAAAATTTTCTGGATAGAAGAATAAAGGAGAAGTGACAATATCCTAATAAAAATTTCTAGAATCAGACTGATCAATAGGACACAAATTTTTTCGGACTGATATTGAAGTATATTATAATTGTTTCCACCATGTGTATATAAAGTAATATTTTTTCTCTTATCAATCAGACTAGGTAATCATATTATCAATTATAATTAGTATTATTATAAATTCTATATTAAGATTTTTCATTCAGTTGGGTTAGAAAGTGGATAATTATTTTGAATATCATATTTTTGAATGTTTTTCAAGCCACACTGTGACATGCATTTCAATAAAATTTTATTACCTCACTTCATGCTACTTTAATGAAATGCACTGTTGTATTGACCATAATGCTACCCCAATGAAACGGAATATCTTACTATATTCCACAAAAGTATATTTTTCAAGAATATTTTGTGGTATTAGATTGTTTCCAAGCCATACCGAGGAGGCACTTACTCTTTTTGGGGAGTGAACCTTGTTAATTGTTATGTCTCTTTAGATGTTTTTTGATTTGTTTTAACATAGAATGAAATTTTGAAAAGGAGGTAAATCTTATATCTAAATTAATGAATGTTAAACAAAAATATATCCCTAATTCACTCATCCCCCTCTTATTGGTACATGATATTGACTAGGAACACTCAATTGGTATCAAATATAATGTTTCCTATCATTTACACTTTTCATAAGTTTTGAAACAGATGATACGATGGAAAATCTAAATTATGTGAACAATAATTGTTTTTAGGTCATTTATGGAATAAAATTTCACACCTCGAAAGATATAATTTTTTTAGATTGTATATATTGATTATGATGTACTTGAAGTGGAAACAGGTTGATTTACACCTATTGATGTAATCATCCCTGTAAATCTATTGACAAGAATAAATTTGAGAATGATTTAAGGGAGAATACATATTTTCTCTCATTAGTTTATGAAAATTAGAATTTAAGAGTAAAGGGTGTTTCCATGACCAAATGTATCATGGATAATATGAAAAAGATTTATGAAGGAATAAAAATTAAATATTGAGATGTTATAAAATTGTTAGAAAAATTATGAAGTTCTCAAGATTGGTGAATATGATTCTATTAATGTCTTATTTACAAGGGAAAATGACATTATCAGTACTATTAGATGAAACTCCATAATGTTAAATGATTCTATAGTTGTTGAAAAGATCTTGATAATTCTTCTTGATAACTTTGAAGCTAATGATTCTTCATTTGAAGATATTGATCCAAAAATATTATATCTATATTATTTTCATAGCAGTCATATTACTTATGAGATTATAATAGAGAATGTTATGAAGGGTAAAAAGAAACTTTAATAGAGAAATTCCTTCCAAAACTCCAAAAAATTAAAATTATAGGTTGATTATTATTGAAGATGAAGTTTGTGATTCTGTTTTTGAAAATGAGATATATTAAAATTTGATGATTTTTTATCATTAGTTTTTAATAATGTTAGAATATGTACATGTAAATAAAATAGGAAATATAACTTGAAAAGTTTTTAATTTGGATCTATAGGGAACTTTTTATCTAATTATCCTAAATCAATAAATAATATGATAATGAAGAATATTATAGAAGGCATCTAACATCGTAGAAGAAACATGTTGATAATGATAAATCTTATTCCAACAGTAAATATAAAAAATTATCTAAATAAAAAATAAGATGATGTAGAAGATAGTGTGATGAATCAAAAAAATCATTTGAAAAGGCAGTATAAAATAAATTCACTGAAACAATATACAGTGAAGAGTACATAAGTATTAGTTTCGCCGAGGAAGAAACACAAATATAATTTCATTTGAATAAAAATAGAAAGAATATTTTAGAATGATTATGAGGAATGAGAAATAAGTCAAGAAGTATAAAATTGAGGGCTCTTCATCAAATAATAAATTATATTTTTGTGATTATAATTATAATTTTTGGAAGATTTTTACTTTTTCAAGAAAACTATAGCAAAAGAAAATAATCATAATGAAAATAAGGAAGTAAAATTAAATGGAAAAGAAGAATATTTTGATCATTTCCAACAAAAACATTCAAGGGATTAATATAGGGTTAACAGTTTCAATAATTTATTCTCTAAAGTTTGTGAAAGCTCTTGATGGGGTGATCCTAAGAAGGATATAATTTTACTTTCAATTGTTGAGAATAAATATGATATTTTTTCTAATAAGAAGAAATATAGGAATGTTATGTTTGATTCCAAGATTAAAATATTGAAATATATGATGTTTATTAACATTATAATTCTAGACAAGTTTCTATTTCATCTGGTCCTGATAAGGATGAAAATAAAACTAAGTTTCAAAATTAGATACTGGTTGAATATTGAAATGTTGGTTGACAAAAAACGGATAGATAAGAAAGATAAAGAGGTTTCTGTGGAAGATGTGTATGAGTCTGTACATAATGGACATTTCAAATTAAAATAATCTATTTATAGATACTATTGGTATTTTTTGTGGATTCAGAAACAAAATAAACTGTGATTTTGTAATCAATATAATTACAATTACTCTGCAAATTATATAAGGAAAAATTAAAGGGGTGTAAATCACCAAAATGGATTAAGTCTAAGATGTATATTATAAATATGTCTGAGAAGTTTGTTTTAAAAAAAATGTGGAATCCAACCTCTTGAAATTAAATTTGATAGATGTGGAGAACCTAAAAATAATGAAATTTTTTGTATTGTTTTGTTACTAATAAATATATTCTTATCAATTATCGCAAGACAGATGGTAGGTATAAAAAGGTAAAAAAGATCTTATTCTAGAAACGGATCTCAATGCTATAAATAAATAATTCCAATGGATCTTGGATAGTGTGTGTTCTTCTCAAATGATAATAGACTAAAAATTTTCGAATAATATGAACGACTTTAATGAAATAATCATTGAATTTGGAAATTATGAATCCCATCGAATCCAAGGAATTGTATCTTCTATTATCATGAATGAAAATTTTAATCCTAAGAAATATATGTATATTGATGGTATGAAAAATAACATCTTTGGTGTCTCATAACAATTTGTTGAAGGGAAAAAGTTATTTTTAGAAAACATTGGGTTTTTTATGAAAGGTGTGTAGGATGGAAATATTGTTACACGAATCCAATATACAAAAGGAAACATATTTCAATGGTGTGAAATAAAAAACTATGGTTATAGAGGCATGTTGTAAAAAAAATAATTTATGGAATTAATTAATGGGAAACATAACATAAGGAAACATGAGAATATTGTCAAATGGATACTTTTCCTAAGGAATTTGTGATATTTAAAGCATAAGATTTTGGTGTTTCATAATCAGTAATAAATTATTGATGGAAAAGTATTTTCATCAGAAACATGATTTTTTTCAAAAAGTCACCTGGAACTTATTCATTCTTATATCATTAGGCTAGTGATACAAAATTTCAATCATAGAGATATATACTTCACCACGATCATTTATGACTAAACATGAATTAAATTTTCTATGTATTTGAAACATAAGATAGGTTCACTAAAAATGTTTATAAGTATTTTCAGTATAACTGAGAATTAATTTTTGTATTCTGTGACTAAGTGTAGAAATAAAAATAATGGTGAACAAAAAAAATGATGAATTTTTATGTTTTCTAGAGAAGAATGTAAATCTACATGAGTCTGGAATAGAATAATATCCTCATCGAAATGGTGTTGTATAATGGAATAATAATACTTCGGTTGAAATGGGATACACTATGATACATGAACATGGACTTTCTCGTTACTTTTTTAGGTAATCCATGATCACTAAAATGAATATTCAAAACCAACATTCCAATAACACAAGTTCATATATGAATACATATGAAATATTTTATGGAAATCTATATGTATGAAGGGATTAATTGTTTTTTAGGGTCTATGTTTTATAAATAAAAAAAGAGGAAATCTTGAAATATTTTCCTTAGTGGTGAAGATGTAATTTTCCATGGATATTATTTAGATAGAAGATGATACATATGTTTCAACAAAGAATCAAAATGATTTTTTTAATCTCTATATAATATGTTTTTCAAAAATATGATGTATATAAATAGACTCATTTAGATCAGGAATATAAAAATGATGAATGAAATTATGATATGAATTATGATATGGATGAAAACAATTGGAATCTATCTCAAGAAGAATGATAAGACTCATCAATTTATAGTGATGAGAATGAATAAAAAACTCATCCTCAGATGAGGAAGCATGTGGAATCACATAATATAATTGTTGACCAACATCAAAATGTTCAAACTATAGAATCATAAAATATCATCACACATACTTATTTTCAATAAAAATTTGAGCAGAATATGTGAATGTGTATTTTCAGCATTCTGAATCGGTTCAGGATACGAATGAAGAGTTGAATCAAATAAAAAATAATAACCCATGATAATGTGTACATAAAAAAAATGAAAACATTGTTATAGGTACAATGTGTAGTTTTCAAAAAAAGATTAATGATAAGGGGGATGTGATAGGGAACAAAGAAGGGTCAGTGTGAAAATGATACTCATAGATAAAAAATCATTGATTTTGATTAACCCTTTTCTCCAGTGGAAATATTATTAATATTAATAATCAATCTTGTTATTTCTACCCAACAGAGTTACAAAACATTTCAGATATTTGTGAAATCATCATTTTTGATTGCTGATCTAGATGAGGAATTTTATATTGATAGACCTTGTGGATTTTTTTGGGAATGAAGAATGTTACATGTGAATGTAAAATAATTCCTTGTAGGGGCTAAAACATGATATGGGGGAAAAATATTCAAAATTGAGTACCTGATTGAGGAAAATGGATTTAAAAAGGGGAAATGTTTATAGTAATCTTTACATCAATTAAAATGAGGATTTTATCATCATTATAATATAATTTATACATTAAATTATATTTTTTGAGAATGATGAATGAAAATGTAAAATATTTGCAGAAGAGATAAATTTTTGTTGATATGTCCTTGCTGGGAGAAATAAAATAATTTATTGTGATGAAAATCATATAAAATAAGGTACACATTTTCCATTATTAATAAAATTATAATAATATACATCGAAAAAGGTTTGGACTTGAAAATTTAAAAACAATTTTCACCATAATATTAGTGGGAACTTTCTTTTCTATAGATGCTGGATGTAAAAAATTGATCAAAAATTGTTTCCAAGGATGATATGATGTTTTTTATATTTAACATCATCAATAACTAACATTGTTTATGATATTAACTTAGATAAAATATTTCAGAATGATCTAAAAGCATCAAATCTATTAAATGGAAAAATAGTTCTCAGACATTTCAAAGGAATGTCAAATTTCTGAATTATATATGATGTATGAAAAAGTATTGACTTTTTTGGTATTCAGATATGGATTATGTATGAAATATTTGGGATATTAGATTCACATCTGGTAGAGTTATCATTTTTGGGATGTGTTTTGTTAGTTTACAAAAAAAACATAATTCAAAAACTTGAATTCCTACTCTAGATGAGTATGTTACTTCCACTCAAACTAATACTCAACTTAGGTGGAAGAAGACTTAGTTATATAGTTTTCCTATTGAAGTAAATTTACCCTTGACCTTTTTTTTCGTTATAATAAACGATAAGTAAACCATACTAGTATTCTAGTAGAATATTACCATTCAACACATATTGATAACAAGTATCAATTTATCAAGGAGCACATGGAGAATAATTACATGATGTGGGAGTAGGTTCCAACATTATAACAAGTTTTAGACATTTTCAAAGAACCTTTATTGAAGTAAAATTTTAAAAAAAATATTTCAATGTTGGTCCTCTCACCTTGTTCTCACCATGACTGAGGTATATGTTCCCCCTCCCATGTAATTTTTGGATAGTGTTTTCAATAGGATAATTTCTTCATAAATATATCCATTTAATATGTGAAAAAACTTTTAAGTAATCATGTATGTATGTGGAGTTGTGGGTAATCTATTATCTTAGTATGTAAATGTGTGAACTATTCTAACTGTTTGTTGGAGTGTTTGAAGTAAACTTTTTTTGGAAGGAAATTTTGAAATGGAGAAGAAATAATTGAATGAAAAGATGAAGACATGTCACGAGTCTCCACTTTTGGTCAACATGATATTTTTATCAATAATTTGTGTTTTCTATAATGATTTATCTCACATAGTCTAAGATTCTTTAAAAACACAATTCATATGTTGAGGTTACAATGTTTTTTTATTTATGAATTTTTTTGAAAACAAAATCCAAAGGGGGATATTTTTGGGGCCCTATTGGATGAATATGGTTTTTGGAAGTTGAAAGAAACGTTTATTCCAAGTATTGTATTATTTTTTTAAATAAGAGAGAAGTAAATTACATATTTTATGATTAAAATTAGAATAAACAACATATTCAGTCTATCGAACTCACTTTTCATTGAAAATTTTTTCCTATTGGAATGATGTTTTTTAAATTTAAATGTTCAATAGGCTCACCATTGATTTAGAAAGTGTTATTATCATAACATGTATTGTATTCTAAATGAATATGATGAAAACATGATGATTTTTTTATTATTTATTTTTAAAAATTCATTAGTGATTTGTAGAACATGTGATGTAATATTGTTAATGGACTGAAGGAGAAAATATGTTGATAGTCATATTAATGATTGTTGGAAAAGAAGGAATGTTTTTTGTAAGGATAGAAAGTTACAATACATTTCAATGTATTTCAGGAAATGATATACCATTCCTCAACATATCCATTTCCCTGAGGAATTAATGATTGAAGAAGAAGTTTTTCAAAGAGGGATATTATTAAATCCATTTTTTTCTATTCTCTTTTCATCACTGTGGTGACACTAGATATATCATTTGAAAGGAATTTATTGTTAATATGAACGATGAATTATGATGATGATGGTCTTCATTCTGACCAATATTCCAAAAATAATAATTAATAAAATTTGTATAGTTCTTGAAGGTCATTGGTATCATAATAAAAAATGGAACTATGATTGTGTAGATGATGATTCTAGAACTGGTCCATTAAATGTGGTGTTCCATTGATCATTGGAGGTACAAATGATTTTTAATGAATATTTTTTTAATTGTAGAGTAATTTGGACCATTATAAAGGAAATGAATGTTAATTTTGTTGGGGATGATGGATGAATGTTAGAAAATGATCATATTGATGAATAAAATAAATGTTGTCTACAATTTCCTATAAAAATTAATTATTTGTTATTTTATAAGTGTGATAAGTAAAATAATAACTCCATTAAAAAATTGATCAAGAACCATTGTATGGGAGTTGAAACAGATTGTCACATTGATGAAGAGAGTGATACATCAGACCAAAATTTACACCAATAAAAGTCATCATATAAATAACTTTATCATACCCAAGATAATCTTTCATGGAAAATAAGAAAAGGATAACTTCTTTAATATTTTCCATGTGTTTTCAAGGGGATCATAAAAGAAGAAGATGATTTTTAATGAATTATTTACATATGTTTATATTAGTGCAGATAATCATAATGAAGAATCTATTTTCACCATCATAATGATGAAATATGAAAGAGTATTTGGTTAAGGGATTTATAATGAGAAGAAATATGATTGGTTTTCAATTTGAGGGTGCAATGTTTTGAAGAATCATGTTTCTTCATCATAATGACGAATTCAAAAAAGACAATTTGATTGATAAAGTAGATTGTGAAGAATTTCTAAAGAGATAATAAGTCAGTAACATATGAGAAGATTCCAAAATAGGTAAAAACAACTAAATAATTCAATGATATATCCATAATTTATGGGACATTAAATGTTTTGGGAAATTTAGAAGAGGATGAATGTTTTTTAGAAATTAGAAAAACATTATATAGACGACCAATAAATTGAATATGTTCTTTTTACATTCATGAAACTCCTACAGTATGGTAGAGAAGGTAGTGCACTGATTAATTCTTGAGAGAAGATCTTTCTAGATTGAGGATTTTGAATGATGATTGGTGCAAATAATAAGAAAGGAGAGGAGACATTTTCTTAATCCGAGTTCATGTAATTGAATTGAGAAATCAGATTATATTTTTTTCAGACTGAGAGAGGATTACATTAGAATTGTTTCACCTATATCCAGAAATAGTTATATTATTTGGATTGGCCAATCATGTTTTTGAATCAGACTGGGGATCAGACCAAGTATCATTATGAATTGTAGAAATATTTGATGCCTACGTCTGTGTAAGAATGTGAAAAATTGTTTCGAGGTTCATATTTTGGCTGTTAACCAAGAAGTACCATAACATGTTTGTTACAAAAATTGTATTACATCATTTTATGTTACTTTTAGAACATGAAATGTTGTATTGAACAAATTTATACATTAGTGTATGTGAATTTTTTACACAATGTATTTCACAAAAATGGTTTGCTCTCTAGTTTATTGTTTTTTATTTTATTTCTTTCAAACCATACTAAGGACATAACTACTCTTATTGAGTAGTGAAACCTTGTAAATTCGTATGTTCCAATGGATGTGTGTTTCATTTTTTTCAGTAGAAAAATAATAGTTTTACATAAGTTGAAGGTTGTTTCAAATGGAATGAAACATAAAAGAATAACATATCACTAATTCACCCATTCCCCCTCTCTATGAAAAATTATCCTAACTTGTATCTTTCACATCATCTATAACTCCTCCTCCACCAAGCAAGGCAATGATTTATAGTTAAGGGATTATAGAACCACATTTCCAATCCATGGAGTAAAAAATATATCAATGTCATATTCATATAAGAACTACCCCCAATGTAATTATCCTAAGTTATGATATCTCATGGTAAAGATACATCAAAGGCTTATGTTGTCTTCGTAAACCCATGAGCATTCTCCTAGAAGATAATTTCTAAACCTATTCTAGGTGATGAAAATTACTACAAGCTCCATGTCATGGGTACATAGTTCTTTTTATCAGGTTTCAACTAACCATATCTATAATTAATCATTTCCTTTGTCTACATCAAAATGAACGTGATCAAAAATGTGAAGGCATCATAAGAAACTATTTATTTGAAACCCTCCCCTATAATTCACAATATAGGATCACTATTCAACCTCTACCTAGTCTCTACAATGGATTCCTAACCACACTCTGTCAAGTCAAAAAAATAAAATTTGTATTTCGTGATATTTAATGTTTTTCTCACTCCCTGAAAAATATACCTTAAACCATTTATAATACCATACCATCATATGTAAAATACAGTTCTAAAAAAATCAATTGGATAACATCCATGTGAGGTCTGAATTTATCTTTTATGATTCCAGCTCTGCACCATTCAATAAGATGAAATTTCCAAGGATAATGAAATCTTGAATCAATACATAAAACATATCAATCTTACCAAATAAATAGTTTTCTCAGAGTAAGTATTGGACTATAATTAAATTATATATGTTATCCTCATTAGAAAAAACTAAATGTTGGTTTTATTTAAATTGATAGCCACAAATTGGAATGATAGATTCTAAAAGATCCAACCCGTTTTTTCTAGGAAAAATTTATAGTTAGTTTGTCAATGTAAATGGTATCTCCCAGAAATCACTGTTCTTATAGAAACATCATAATTTCATCTTCCTGATGTGCTAGAAGAGAATTAAAAACATGTGGTAGATAGAACTGTGATCAATCATCGTGAACCATATCAAGAATTTTAGTTTGACAATGTGTTAATAAATCCTTGGATAGGTGTACTTGTTCTTAAAATTCAATTTATTAAATCATTGATAATCAATGCATAGAATCATGTTACCATCAAACATCATGAATAACAACACTAGAGAGTCCTAGGTAGAGACAATGGGATTCATAAATACCTTCCTACAAAGATCATACAACTATAACTTTCTACCCCATAGCTCAAAAGAGGTAATATGATATACAAAAGATGGTATCAATGTGGTATCAGTGTGTATGTTTACTAAATTCTATCTCCAATCATTGAGGTGATCCCAAAACATCATCAAGGTAAACAAACATATAATCATCCACTACTATTGGACGTTATATGTATGAAGTGGAAATTGCATCAAGGTCTGATCCCACTAACTGACGGGAGATAGTTTTTAACAACCTCCACACGAGTTGTACTCATTCCACACAAATTTCATTCCCACCAATGAAGTTGAATATTTTTCTATCATCCCATACGAATATAACTATCCTATAGTGATAGTTATTATAGGATGGAACTATAGACATCTAATCCATAAACTTGATAATTTAATATGGTTTCATAAGAATTATTATGAGGTCCCATGAGAAACATTCTCAATATAGAACCACCACACACCACTAAAAGATATTCAAAATAGTTTGACAACAAACTATAATATTGTATATACACAACTGATAGGATAAAGACACTATGAAAATATGAAGATCCTATGAAAGGGATATATAATTGAACATATGAGTCCCTCCTAGGTCTATATTTAAAAGGGATAATGTATGGAGGAAAAAAATCAAATGTTGAATCTTCTCATGTGTATTTTCATCATACCCCACTATATCCTATAATGAAACACAACTATAACCACAAATTATACGATAATGAAATGTTACCTTAAGTTTTATTGGTTTGAGTTGGTTATAACATCATCCTATGCCTATAACTTCTCCTCATGGTCCTCTACCATCCCCTATATATACTCGGTATCCTTGGGGGATTCCCGGAACATGCCTGAGAGATACCTAATCATGATGGTGAATCTAAAAAAATGCCATTAAAAAATTTCCACCATATATAGCATATTATGTTGGTATTTCATAATACATTTGACCATTCTTATCATATTAATAACCATAATCATATCATTGTTTACTAGATCCTGTTTTTGATCTAAGTGTTGTAGATCACCACTTTTGAGTCTAGGAATGATTGTTCCTCCTATACTATGACAAAAATGACTAATGTATTAAATAATCTATAGATTTAAATTCCCCATAATGACTACTACAAACTATATCTACCAAACACCACTATTTTAGTAAGATCACTGTCACCAAGGCTTACTCTAATACTCCAAAATAAGTGGGAATGCATGATGAGACCATACTTGATTAAACCTCCCAAAAGAGGCCTTACTATAACTTATATGACGATAGGTGCCTGTATAAAACCATATTTAGATAGTATAACATGAGTTATATGATCCTAAATTAATTCTTAACAACTAAAAAATCACCACACAGAATCTCTAGAAGATCCTACATCTGTACAGAGGCCATGATTGAATGATATTACTCATTGCATAACAATTGATTAATGTATATCCATGATAGAATTTCTACATCATGTGTGTAAATGAAAAACCATCATGAGCACCGTTTTTCTCCATAAGTAAGAATGATTATGAGAATAAATAAACTATTGGTTACAAATCACACAATATTAAAAACGTCGATCACTGAGACAAGATAATCTTTGGTTGCATAAGGGCTTAGGTCACAAAAGAACCTAAGTGGTCTCTATAACAAATAATATAAAATAACAGTATTCCTATATAGATCATATTCATAGACCATAGGGGATATTTTTCTCCTAAATGTATAGATTATAATCTATATAAACTACTAGATGAGGGTCCAAAGACCACTCATTGTTTGGAAAAATAATATTTTCTCACATAAAGGAAAAAATCAAGAATAATATTATATTCTAAGGCCTAAAAAGTCAAATTTTTTACACCGTGACCACATCTTATAATCTTAGTTGGATATAGTTGATGAGTTCTTCTTATGAATTTAAAGGCTTACAATAGTTATATGGGAATATCTATTGAGATATCTCAAGAAATACTAGGAATTCAAAAACACATTTCTATATGTTACATATACCATTTGTTTCCCTATATCTCATACCTCTGTATGTATAGTCAAAAAGTAGGTTGACAATTTCCTATTGTATAGATATCTCTTCCACTACAATATCACTAGGTTCTTCCTTCAGAGAGTGATACTCAAAGAACATTAAAATAATTTCACAAACATCAATAATAATAATCCTGACACAATTAATTGAAAAAACATTACCTTGTGTAGATTCTCTATAATACCACTCTATTAAAATCTGAACCACTAGGGGCCTTATTGGGATATATATATGATGGAAAAGACACCCCATGATTGTCTCTAATAGGTCATAGGATGTATACTGGTTTTGAGTAGGTATACCTAAAATCCATGGATAAAATAGATAAATATACCTATACACACACACACCTACATCCACACATCACCAAACACTAATGAAGGGATAATAATAAATTATATAATCTCTAGCGTGTATTAAAATGAATGAAATGGGCTCTAGGTAAACATTAGAGTTCAAAAAAACATTAAATACAAAAAAAAAAGAAAAAATACACTCCTAAAAAAAGTATATGTTCCTAAATAAAATATTGTGGAAAAATGAGAGATAAATACTCTATATTTTTGGAACTGATCACCATATAAAATCAAAGTTACCCAGTAGATATATTTTCCACCTATTTGGGACGACCAATTTCTATACCTAGCTATGTGACATCTGCATAAGACACGAAACATGTGGTAACAACCCATTTAGTGGTTAGTATATACATGCCAACAATGATTCAATAAACAATATAAATGAATATAAAACAAGAATATTGTATGATTGACCCATAAATAAAGTGGTATTGCAATCCATAAACATGTATCTGAGTAAATATTATTCCTTTCATAGAGTGTGGGGAATACTAATATTCATAGCTTATTAATAGAGATGAGTCTATCCATATATATAAAAATCAGTTCCATCCCTATGTTAGTAGACAAACATAACCTAAAAAATATATAATGAAAGACTTTTCTATATCTAGTAGATGAATCAGTAAAGGCTATATTGAATCCAGTGGATTAATCTATCTCTAAAACATCTCGATGATTCGAGAGTATAAACTCTATGAATAAAGGACTCATTCACCTTTTTTGGGGGAATACCAACTATAAAAATATTTAAAATATGGGGAACTATTTTCCAATGAAATTAATTTTTAGGTGGTTACCAACCCCGTACATCACTCTGATAATCATTCCCAAACCCTTACCTTATCCAAGCATTGATGGAAGAACTATTCCCCTGACATCACCTCACATCATGTATTAGGTGTTGAATGAAATGCCACCTCCATATCTTATGATATATTATACTCATAATGGACTACTAAAAATAATTAATACAATCCTTGACGATATATATATAATCTATATAAATTCCTAAGATATGTTCATGTTTTTTTCAAAGCTGCACATGAATTTTAAATGTATGTCAAATCCTGACCAAGCCTACTAGTCTACTCGATATGTGGAGGATCATATACACAACATGGTGGAAAACTCAGGGTCCTAGACGAGTACTCTCTATAAATGGATCAACTGACCAAACATGGTTACAAAGCCCGTGGGACATCTATATAGTAGTGTGGTATTTTCCCATTCATAAAACACTATCCACTATTGAAAACTGACTATACGACATGTGTTCTTTTGAAACTCACAACTTATAGTTTGTAAATTTTTAGATTGAAATGTTTTTTCTCTCAAATATTCTTGTCTCCACTAATGTCACCAAATATTATAGGAAACCAGATCTATATTCTTCTAGATATATTAATCATGGATTTACAACCAATTTTTTTTACTTTTCATAATTACATCACCATAAGAAGTATTTCAGTTTTATTTCATCATTGCCTTTTATAAAACATGAGAAACCCTAGTCTGGATACATCTATCATTCTCATTCCTACCAAAAGACCATAAAAATTAGACAATTGTGATCTTATTTCTCATTTTTATAACCATTTACACAAATCCTATGGTTTTTCTATAATTTAAATTAGACTAGAGTCAATCTTCTATATTGAATTAGGGTGATAGTGATGAATATAAAAAAAAATAGTTGTAAAAAACCAAAGAAACATCCACATGAATAATATCATTAGAATATATGATTTTTCACAAAATATTAATAAAAAAATTAAAAATGGATATGAAATGAAAATAGAAATAGAACATAAAAATAATAAATTTTATATGGAAATAAAAAAATTGGGGAAAGTATTGGTTTTCATAAAAGATAAATTAATACATTCCAGAATTTGAAAATATGTTGGTGGAAATCTATAAATAATATTCCCTACCATTAATTGTGTCAATCATTTTATAAGAATTAGTTTCATTATCATCACCGGTGGGATCTAAAAACTCTAGCATTATTGAAAACCATGTGGGAATCAGATCGTTGATCTTCGATCCTCCCATATTCATCTATTGAATATTCTTAAAATGAGAGCACTCCTACTCCTCTAACAAACACTCAGTGTTATGAAAATAACCTTGATTACATTCAATAACTTGTATTAAACAGAGGATAATTATGTAATATCTATTAGTTAATTAATTAACTAATTTTATTTATTTCATCTATCATCCTCCCAAAATAGTGGATTTCCCTAAGATCTGATGTGAGTTAACATAATGTTATTCATATGGTAAACCCATTATTCTGAATTCAATAATGTTATTGGATTCATCATAAGTGACTCTATTCAATAAGATTTCCATTTATTAAAATATATCATATTTTCATGACTCAATATTGTAAATTTCTGGTATTGTATTATTATTTTTTCCTATCACTCCCATAACGTATTTCTATCTCGAATGAAGAATCATTAATTATGTATAAGAAATTAAAAATATATAATCATGGTAACTAATTTTTGTTAGCACCCCAAATAATTTTTTAAAATAAGGAACATAAACCACGATTAGAACTCAATGCACATATTAGGGGATTTCCATTCCATATTTCTAATAAAACATGTGTGATCTCAGTGTATGTAACATTAAAATTGAATAATGACACTAACTTTATTATAAAGGCAATGATCTATATTTTTTATCCTACAACTGAAGAAAACAAAATATCAATCGATACATCATCAACATGTCATTTGAATATCAAATATATTCTTGAATATTGTGGTAAACAAATTCCTATAACCACATTCTATAAATGAATAGAATAGCTCACACGTGATGAAATAACATCTTTCCCATTTAAAACCATTATAAATATATACACCCCTTAAATGTGAAAGGCACATATATATGAATTATTTAGGTTGTAAAATTTATCCATATTTGAATCCAATATCCAAATTCTAGATGATATAGGGGACAAAACAACTATATCTTATTATTGAGATGGGTAATTTTGAATACTAAACACTGACATTATATTCTGGAAATATTTTTATATAATGTGCTGGTAAACATGTTAGTAATCTACTAATTTGTTATAAGATATTAAAAAATAAATTCTTTTGTCTCTAAAATAAATAAGAAAACCATATATTTAATATATATTTTCTTGATTCTGAAATCTTGAACATGATTTTTGAAAATTTGACTACACTTCGATTATCAAGTCTAAGAAGAAGGGAAAACCTCACAATAAATTTTATGACATAAAACTAAATCTTTATACACATTAGTTGAGTTATAGTATGATAAGAAACTATATAATCTCCCTTAAGAGTTCATAGATTCATATAAATATTCATTTAGGGTGTAAATGATCATACTTATTTACAAGGATGAAAAAACCCTAGATATGGATCTTCCATCCTCAACATTACATTCCCAATGCAATCCAACATTCCATAATTTCTATATTACAAACAATAATATATTGTAGACTTTATAATCCCAATATACATTTTTATATAATTAAAATTGGATTATATAGGTTTTCTTTGATACATAAAACATAGGGAGACAAAATGTATTTATTTAATCTTATAAGTTATAGTACATACCAAGCAGCCAATAATATTCTAGATTTATCTAATACCAAAGTATATTCTTCATTCTCAATATAAAATCCTTTTTACCAGTAAAAGAGTATGAAATTAGGCTTTGGGTATTACATTAAAATCCCTTATAATATTTCCATAGAATACATATCATAATAATGGAAAATGTGATCTATATATCTTAAATAGATTGAAATAAAAGAAGGTATATAATATATCTAGGCATTAAAATTTCAAATAAATCATTCTTATAATAAGAAATATTCTCAATCATTTATTCATTATTATTGATTTTTTAAAATCATCTAAATATACTTTAAAATATTAATATAAATCTTTTTCCTCATTGAGGTTCCGATTTCCAACAACTCTTCCATTTAAAAAATATCACTTCTTTAAACATTGAATATCATACAGTTTGGTATTGTTTTAACACATATAAATGATCCATTATCTTAGAATTATAATTCCAGAAAATTTAAAAACAATATACCACATTGTTTCACAATATATAACTCTTATTGCAGTTCATAATTGTGGAATGAAAAATTGACATCTATTTAGAGTATTTTTATTTAAATTTTTTAATAGGTTAATATATAATAATTGGTTCATTTCTTGAATCTAACCAAAATTTCACATCGTGGTACAGTCCTTCAATATGGGAATTCCCTAAACACGAAAGTCTCTATTTATTTCTCAAAACATCACCATTTTCATTATATTTTTTTTGAAAGAAATTTTTTCATAGTTACAATATTTTAGTTAATATTGGGTATCGACTTCCAAGATTAATTAATCATTATATGGTCTAGTTCATTATTCATAACACCAAAAATTTCTTTATTTTTCATTACTTTCTCAATATCTCTTTTTCTAACTTCAGAAAACAATGTGGTGTAAGATACATTCCTTATTTGTCTCCTAGTTTTCAACTCATATCCATGATTCAAAATGATGTTTTAAGCCTACAATTTAATTCTACAACAAGTATTAGATTAATCATATTTCTCCACATTTCTCAAAATGGTTATTTATTCTTTTTTTACTAATAAAACCTTAATTATAATTTTTTTTCTATTTTATAATCAAAATTTTCTTTAGAATCAAAAGCATCAGTTTTGGAAATTAATTTAGTATAATTATCCTAATTCAATATAAATTATTGTATTGTAATTATTGTTTTATAAAAAATTGATCCAATATTCTTATAAAAAATACAATATACCCTTCAATTAATGAAATAACCAATAAAAATACGAGAAACACCTCTTCATTCAAATTTACAAATATTTTAAATATTTATTTTGATGTTACAAAATCTACCAAACAACCCAATATACTTCAAACATAGTTATATTCATAATATATTTCACAAGGGGGCTTATCAATGTTTTTAATTTGTAAGAACTTATTTCAATACAGACCACATCAAATGTATGTGATCTCCAAAAATAATGAATAGTATCATGGTTGACCAGTATTGTTTGAGAAATATCTAGTAAAAACCTATCATTCATTCAGATATAGAATTTTTATGGCATTTGTGGTTTACTAATTTCATTTTTATTACCTTTCTTCTCCATGTATGCTTAAAATATCAAATTTAAAAAATCAGTTACATTGTCTCTCCAGATAATATTATGTGAAAAGCTATAGTGTTTTTGTACAACTTCAAAAATAGTTTGTTGTTTTTTGGGCCTCAGACGTATGATTCATAAACCTAACACATGTAATATATGTGAGTTCATCAATTTAAAGAATAATGTATATAACTACATTTGTTGATTACTTCCAAAATTGGCTCACACACATCTTAGTGAATGATCTTTTAATTTTTTGTAGATTGAATATCCACAATCTAATGTAAATATTAAAAAATATTCATCTTTTTGAATATTGATCAAATTTAGTCGCTTTGATTCCATAATTAATTATATTATTTATATCTAAGGTATCATGAATTTAGAGCATTACAACTTTCAAAAATTACCTATATATCAATTTCCTCTTGTTACCAAAGTTTTTTCTTCATGTTTATCAACCAAGAACCAATCCGACATATAAATAACTTCAGTTCCTTCATCAAAATGTTATGAAACACTCATCATATTATGTGTTAATTGATAGATATAAAGAGTGTTCTTTGGATTTCATCTTTTCATACCCAATAACAGTTGTTTCAACTCTATTAACATTTAGTTACCCAACATTTCCAAAATTCACCATGAAATTATTTTACTTCTCATTATAGTTTTGGGGTTTTAAATCACCTTACAAATAAGATGATAATCCACTATACAAGAAACATGGAAATTCAATTTTTTTTGATTTAAGAGTCACTTTCACACTAATGGATTTTTCTTTAACTTTTATATTCAGATTCTCAGGACACTGAGTATTAAAATTCATATATATTTTGTATTATAGAAGTTTAAGGCCTTTATCTACATTGACAGTAGTTTGGTTACATCATCTATATAGATATTTTGGAATATCAATATTATTATGTATATTAGGTCTATAAAATAACATGGTTCATAATTACCTCCTTTTTAGGGTATTAATTACCCTTCAACCCTCATTTCCAAAACCTTATTGGAATATTATAATTTTTTTATTACCCCAGCACATTATTATGTATTTACAAATCATCCAAAATACTAAAATTATCCCTGGAAAATATAATTTTCTTTATTAACTGATTTTTGTCATTAACTATGTTCTTTACTTCCAAAAATAATAACATTATCAATTTTAACTTATTACTAAAAAAATTTGTTTGGAATTAGGAAATAATATTATTTATATTATAATTTTTATCATTCGTTCATGATTCTCCAGTTGTAGTAGATTATGAATAAATATTTCATAAATATAATTTCTATATATTTGAGAATCATTATATTTCTCCAAAAAAACATTGTCCTATTAAATTTATTCTACATATATGATGCATTATTAATCATGTTAATATTTAAATCATACATATAATATGTTTTTTATTAATATTATAACACTTTATTACTCATTTAATAGTCTTCTACTCATTGAATATATTATTTTAAAATTAATATAGTGAGGTAATGATCTAATTCATCATACAACTATTTTAGTTTACTATGATTAAGATTGTTATCAAAATATTTAAACATTTATTCCACTGTGGTATTCAAGGTCTTCTTATCTTCATGAAAATTTGATTTATCTTTATCCACATTTTATAACATAGATTATTTTTATTGATGAACGAATTATGTTATTTTGGTTGAATTATTTTCTTTTTTAAACTTCTCATTTTCAAATTTTTTCCCATATATTTTTTGAGATTTGTTCTCTCAATTTTCTCTTCAGCATCAAATATATTTACATTTTCTCGTATTCATACTCATATTTTATTTTTTCATCACTTGTGATATGTGAATCATTAACATCTATAATGAAAATATTTTCCTTAAAAAAATTATCAGTATCAACCTCTTCTTCCACATTACTAACTTTATCTTCCTTGGGCATAGATAAAAAAATTCCCTTTTATACATTGATAAATTATCACCCTTTAAATTTTAAATTAATTTTACCATGGAAGTACTTAGCATTCAAAATTTTATAACCCATTCATTACCATTATCACATTTTTATATTCTTTCTATTTAAGTTAGATTGATACTATTAAAAACTGTCCTCGTTTGACCTTGAATCGCTCACCCATGTGAGATAAAAACATGTCCCAAGAGATTTTCCCTATCTTCCCAGGCTAAAAACTTGTTTTGGGGAATAAATATTATCATTAATGGAATAAATTTACCGAATAAAAATAATTGTATAAACATACAGGGCCTAAAAAATCATAAACAAAAAACTACGTAAAATATATCAAAAAAATAATTCAAGATAAAAAAATTAAAATGAAACTAATGACCACTGAATATCCATGCGATCTTATGGGTCAATCTCCGAACCCAATCCCAACATTGATCATGGTGATCAAGACAAAGATGGAACTCACACCCAAGATATAATACTAAGATGGAGTATATGTGGGATTACTAAAAATTAACATGCATTACCAAATAATTATACTACAGATGAATTTTCATTTAGATAAAGAATCATCCATTTTTTATTTTAAATATAAATTTATAAAACATAGATCATAAACCATATCATTTTTGAAAAAAATCATATATAATTTAAATTTTCATTTGAAACATGTTTCTTTTCCAAAGAGAATGAATATTTAACATTTTAATAATAAACATTGGGGGAGAAAATTGATGTTATTATTTTAAAAGTTAAAGAGTGTGTAAGAAAACTATTAAAACATTTTCCATAAATCATTTAATACTCATTTAACCCTTTTTAAGAATGAGTTACATCCTATAAGGTTGTGGAAAAAATACTCATATAGCAAGGGCTGTGGTAAGTAGTATACATGAGTAACAAATCCCAACAATATACATAAATTACCCTTGACTGAAAAATAGTTTTCGAGGAACATGAGAATAACTAAGAGCTAATGGGATTGTCTAGAACATACTAAAACATGATTCATGCAAAAGTTTCACCTCACCTAATTCCATTATTCCATCTGAAACCTTGGTATAACCTTATTAGCCATAAATGTTGGCGTAATACAAAAGTAGAGAAAGCTCCATACATAGACCCACAAGCTAGAGAAATATATAAACTATTTGATCAAACATTCTAAAAAAATACAATATCAATGCCAATTTCCGTGGTAATATCGAATGTGGGGGTGATCCAACACAAAGAACCATATAAGAAAAGAAAGTAGAAGCCACTAAACAAAGAATCAACTCGGAATCACCCCAAGAAGTATCCCCATGACTTAAAACCCTTAACACATGAGGGAAGTCCTATTACAAGGACCCTCAATATAAACATAATCAATAAATGTAAGAGGTGCACCCCAAGATGTGTTTTAATGAGAATAATAATTTAAGACATTACCAAACTAGCCTTAAGAATCATTTGAGTTACAACCCAATTCCAAAAAAGTAATAAACACACCATTGATTAACTAAAATCAATTTATAATCCTATTTTTGAAAACAAAATTCCTAGTACAAAAATAATATTTAATGATTGAAAAATGTCTTATTAAATCCAACTAGGCATTATGAAAATCACATGGTTTTCAATGTTTAATAAAAAAAATACATACAAGCCAATACTTAGGGGAAACATCTCGATTTCACTTGAAGTAATTTTTAAAAATCATAAATGATTTATTAGTAACAAAAAATGGGTGTGAACATAATTTAATCAATATTTCATAAAACTAAAGGCCAATAGAAGAGGGAGACATACTTCAAACCACTTGTACATAGCCACTAACTACACAAAACAACTCTATGAGGGTCCAAAAATGTAATAACAACCAAAAGGTACCTTAATAATATAAACCCCTTAATTTAAATCCAAGTAGAAAAAAACCTCCAACCCAAAAGACCATTGAAGAAGAGGATCTCAGGAGATAATGAGTGGGTAAGGATGAGAAGGATGAGTATTATAGAAAACCATGGTAAATCAGCCAATAACATTTAATAATCCACGTAGAATCACTGTTAGAAGGAGGTGGGAGGCATGACGAAGAAGGGGAAGATTCTCATTGATTCTCATGACTTAAGAGGGTATGAAATGGTCCATTTATGGTTAAAACCCAATTGGGGTAGAATGGAAAATTCACATTTTCAATGAACCTAGGCATTAAAGAGGGTTCAAATGCATGGTTTGGGAAACAATGTGTCAACCGTGCACACCATACATGAAACGCAAGACACCAACACAGTTTGGTCCCACAGTTTAGGATACCATGCATCAATATTTTATCTTGATTCAATCAAAACCATAGATCCATCAACATTTCTTTTTCATGGTTTGGGTTAACTATGCTCAAGCCATTAACCCTTTATGGAATACACCCATGACACACGCAATTTATCATGGGAGAAGCAAATTGTGGATCAAACCATGCTCAACACATTTATCCTTAATCATCCATGATCAAAATGAACTGAAAAGAGACTCAACATTCCGAGGTCTCATGGTTACCCCTTAACGATGGACCTAAACCTTTCAATAGAAGAAATATATCTACAAAAATAGAATTTAAATCATAATCACCCCAAAATCAAGAGTGAGTCCACTTAAAAAAGATAAACCATACAAAATGATGAAAAATACATGTTGGGAAATTCACCCCACCGTAATGATTTCTTCCCCCAGAAATCCTAAAATTTTATAGTTTATCAGGTTTAAATTAATAATTTCACACATAATCATGATCATACTACCAATCCGAACAATACATCAAGTTAAACTATGATGTAGATGATAACTAACACCTGAAATAAACCATCAGAAACTAATTACTTCTCATAGATCAACAGAAAATACCAAGACTCCCAATTGAAATCCTATAAAACCAAAATCATGGATCCTTCTCCAAGGGCCCAATATCTAACAGGGGAATGAAAAAATGAAAATGGACAACTTGGGAGGACATGAAGAAACCCATAGTAACTCCCCAGTTAAGAATAATGAATGGAATAAGATCCTAAAAACAACATACTTTAACTATCATTGGAGTTCATGGTGGAATCATATCCATTTTATAATTTTGTAAGGGTACACAACCAAAAAGATCCAAACAAATTGAATCATCATGGAAAAAATACCCCACACCAATGGTAGAAATAAAAAAACATTCTCATCCAATGAATAGACACACATTACTAAGAAACAATGAAATTCCAAAATACAAAAAATATGAACCCATTATAATTGGAATTGTTAAAATACACATTCAAAAAACATTTATATTTTGAATAGAAAAATTTAACCATGCAATAGAAAATTACAACAATGATGAAATTTTCAAACCAAAAATTAAACAAAAAATAGATCCGGACTCTAATTCTACAAGTGGGATGTTGTGACATTTGAAAGAGAAGTTATAGGTCCACGTCACTTCCTAGAAACAGCCCGACAAGACCATTAAAAGCGACTGATGAATTCCACATTATGTATGGTATTTAGATATCAATTCATAGAGGTTTATTATGAACCAACCTAAAGCATTGATGACACAATAACATATAATTCCACGAAGAAAAGAACAAAAGATTAGTTGACCTATTAATTTCACTACCAGCATAACCAACATCAGGATTCTTCCTAATCTCTAAAAAGGACTTCTCTTTACCATTTCAAGAGACTTGAGAATGATAGGTGTCCATGTACCCCCTTCCATCATATCATAAACCCAAAAAACATTCCCCACCACATCAAAAAAGTACGTTAGACTAAATTATGAAACCACCAACTACAAATTAAGATGAATCCCACTATCAAATTAAAAAGCCATCTGATAAATCTCCTTATCCCACTCTGGAAAGTAAAGAAGTAGGTCTAAAAATAAATTTTGAAATAATGCACCAATCCATCACAATATTAAAGTAAAGACAACTCCATTGACTAAATCACATTCATATTATCTGAGAACTAAATCTAGACGAACAAATACAAAAATAATTCTTAGGACATGACATTCAAATTCATGTTCCAAAGGACTAACTTCTTCCACATCCCATACATACCTTCAAGAATAAAATCAGTAAACATCACACTCAAAAGACTAAAGAATCTAATGGAAACCAATGATCCTTTCAATTTTCTACATCCACTAACAACATGAAAAGGATCTTCTTTACTTTATAAGAGATGAGGATTCAACATCCGGATGTCTAAATGAAAATCAGTATATTGATAAACTAGAGGGTCTACAAATTTTGAACCACTCATATCTGCACCTAGAAGGTCCACTAAATTTTAGTGGGGTGCACAATAAAAAAATGAAATCAAAACTCAAAAAAAAATTCATATTCCAAAAATTAACACAATCAATTACTAAATTAAAAGGTAATTCCAACTCACATGTTTCCAAATTTTTTAAAAAATATCCTTCTATACACCACTTTTAAATCCAATTTTTAATTTCTCTACTTCAACCCACAATATTCATCAAAAAATACATTGAATTCCATCTAAATCCAAAATTCTCAAATTCAATCCTTTTATCTCAACATTAATGAAATATCATTTCAAAAAAATTGATTCAATTGAAAACCCATTTTCATCAAATGTTCCATTATTTTGAATCATCATTTTAAACTAATTTTAATATAAATATGAAAATCCATCTTTATTTTCAAAAACAAATAAATTTCCACTTGAAATCAGGTTCTTTAAAAAATTAAAACATGGGTTTCAAAAGGATCATAAATTCATGTAGAGTCAAAACAAGGTTCTGAATGGGGAAACTAATGTTGAAGGGAGACATAGATATATTGTGGGATCCCATATTCAAATAACATGAACATTACAGAGAGTCTTTCGACTCCATTTATTGAGGTTCCACATGGTTTTCTAGGACTTCTGAGCTCACAATAACCATTAGAAAAACTCCTATTTTGTTCTCTAAACATAAAACATCAAACAAGAGACACATAATCCAATGAAAACCCAACATTCCATGACATCCCATGGTTTTGAAAACGAATTGTTTTCCAAAAACATCCCTCTCCACTACTCCCCATTTTTCAATAGTACTACTCCATTAACCAGGATATCTTAAATAAAAAAAAGGAACTATGAAAGTTGGATCTTTTAAAGAACCTATTCTCATATACAATTTTTATATGAACCAACTGGGTTTAACCTTGAATAATTCACCCAAGCCAGCATGTAACAAGGCCTGAGATGAGCTCACGATCCTCCTGGGTGACATACTAGTTCCCATAATCAACATAGCAATGTTGCAAAATATTTATCCCAATAAGAATTAACAAATTAATAAAAAAAGGGAATCAGAAAAAATAAAAAAAACTGTCTAACATCAAAACAAAAATATAATATAAACCCAAGATAAAAAACACAAATGAAATTGATGAGAAAAAAATTTACATTTTAACACATGGGCTACTCTTCGATCCCAAACCCAACATCTCCCATAGAGATCAAGAAAAACATAGAACATACACCTGAGACTAAAAACATAATGAGAGTATATGCGAGAATATTAAAATTTTATAGGCATTATGACAAGAATTTATTCCTAGTGCAATTTAATTGAAAAATAGATTAAAAAATTTTAGTTTTGATATAAAATATTTAAATCAAATGTTTCACTTGTCTCATTTTAGAATGAAAATTATCTCATTTCCCTTAAAATTCAAAACTTGCTTCTTTTTCCCAGAGATGGAGGACGTAGAATTTTAACAAGAAATGGGGGACAGAGAAAAGGGATGTCTTTATATAAAAAGTTAAATAGTTTGAAAAAAATTATTAAATCATTTTCTATGAAACATTTGAAACTCATTAAACCAATTTTAGAAAAGTGTTACACCTTATTTTGAAGAAGAAGAAACAATCTTACAACAAGGGGAATGGTAAATAGTATACATGAGAATCCAAACCCTACAAGAGCCCTATATTATATGACATTGAAAAATAGAAGCTGTAGAGAATTGATATAAAAATGATATTAGGGGATAATTAAGAAAAAACTGAAAAATGATTCTTACCAGAGTTGTCTCTCACCAGATCCCATTAATTCTACTGAATTCGTGGTCTTACCCCACATGGGATAACTAGGGGTCGAATTACCAAAGAAGGGAAAGGCCCATACAAATAGACACTAGATAAAGTATAATATCGACTGTATCAAAAAAATTCCTAGAGATCTTATAGTTATTGTATATTCCCTTTTCATGTTAAATGTGGGGGAATACAAACATACCCTCCATATTTAAATAAACTGAATAAGCCACACAACCATGAATCACATCTGAATCACTGCAAGGAGTATCCTCTTTATATCAAACCATAAAAATGAAATAGCAGTCCATTTCCATGGCCTTAAAAAAATAATTATCATAAAAAATTAAATACACACTGTACGGGGAGTTTTCAAGAGAATGCCTATTTTTTAAGGTGCCAAAGAGGCCTCAAGCAACCTATGAGTGACAACCCATTTTCCAAGATAATTAGACACACCATTAATGAACCCTAAACAAATTATTAATCTATTTGAGTAACCAAAACCAATTTAAAAATCCCAAACCATACTTTAGGAATTGAAAATCACATTTAAAATCCAACCAAACATTTTAACAATCACATAGTGTGAAAATCTTAATAAAACAAATCCATAAAAGATTATTCCATGGGAAAAACAACTTGATTCCACTTAAAATAATTTTTTATAATGATAAAATATCATTTATTAATATTCAAAATGGTTTTAAATGAATATAATTAATGATTCCTATATTTTATGACAAAATTTAGGGGAGAATCTACCTCAACCGACATGCTATTAGGCAATGGAAACCTGAAAAAAACTTCATTGGCTCCAATGAAACAAGAACAATAATAAAGAGCCTTAATAAAAAAACACCTAATTTAAAACCATGTTTAAAAATACCCCAGAACCCATTGACTATGTAATAAGGTAAACTCAAGTGAAAGTGAGCGTATAAGTAAAAGATGTTTGAGAAAAGAACAATAACCTGAGATATCATCCCAAAACATTGAAGATTCTTATTGGAATAACACTTGGAAGGTGGTGAGTTATATGAGAATGAATGAGAGCCTCTAGTTTTTTATGTGCCGAGAGGGGAGGAAATTAGTAATTTGGGGTTAAACCCCATGAGGGTAATAAAGGATAACTCATATTTTTAATGAAAATACAAATTGTGAATGGTTGGCCACACAGTTTGAGATATCATGCACCAAATGGATTCCCCTATATTATTACACTAGATTCCCTCATGGGTTGGATGAATATTTTGGGATACCATGCACAAATAGTAGGATTTGGTTCTAAAAAAATCTTGATCTATCCAAATGTCTTCTGAATAGTAATGGTAAACATGATCAAACCATGCGCCCTTGACCCGATACACTGAAGTCCTTCATGGTTTCATCTGGGAGCTGCATGGTTGGGATGAAATAGTTTGAAACCCATGAATCATAAATTATATATGATCAAAAGGAAATAAAAAAATACTCAGAAATAGGAGGTCCCATGTTTACCCCTTAACCAGACACCTAATGATTTCAACAAAAATTAAAAATTACAAAACAAAAAATTTAAATCTAGAATCCCAAAATTGTAGAGGGAAGCCGATGTCAAAAAGAAAAACCATGATAAATGATGAAAATAAAATCCATGATTTTGTAGATAAAAAATATCTAATATTTCAAAAATTGAAGCATTTACGTTGTATATTCACATTAAACATCCCGTTTAAAATTCAAAAATTCCTAAAGACTAGATACATTAGTTTTTCAAGCATCACATCCACATCCAAGTATAATTTTTGAGAACAAGTTTTATCATCTGTAAAATATTACTTCTAAATTTTCATAGAATTTGATACATTGATATAAATTTATTTTTTACTCATAAATTTTTTTTTATTCATAAAATTTATTTTTGAAAACATAATACATCCTCATATCAAATGAAATCAGAATACTTTGAATATCATCAAGAGGAATATCACTTTGATTATTTTCTTACAAATCTGATTCTTTAAAATAAAAATTATCTTATAAGATACATAAAATAATTTCATCAATATCAAAATATCCATAATTTATTCCATAAACCTTGAAATAAGTCACAACCTCATTAACCCTTTTTAAAAAAATCCAATGGTATCATCATTATTAAATAAAATATATCCATACATAGTCCTCATTAGCTAATACACATCCAACTACTCCTTTGTATTTCATTCAATGATATTTTTAATTATATATTAAGTATATTTATTATTATTGAGACCTTTAGTCATCTGATATTCATTCACAATGATAGAATATAAAATATAATTATTATCATGGAAATAATTTTTTAAAATTCATCTTATATACTACTATAATCGAAGCACATTTATAATGGGGAAAAAATGAAAAACCCCAACAATAAAATACCCGATATGGTGGTCATTTTTTTACATTTGAATATGATATAAGAGATTTCATCCCCTAAGACCGGTTTGTTTTGTAGTATTAGTAAACTAGAATAATATATTAATCTCAACGTACTTTTGAAAATATAAAAATTGTTACATGGGAAATGTATGTAATATGTATCCATGAAATGATTCATTTTTTTCTAATAATGTGGGAATGGTACAAAATAAGAGTTGAGCATGGATGCTTAACAATGGGTTTGTAAAATTTATTATATTTTTATTAAATTACGAATAATCATTATGGAAAGGTTACTTGTAAAAAAAATCTATCTAACAATAATCATGATCACGGAGAATGTTATGGAAGGCATAAATGATGATAAAATAAAAACAATATTACTAATCATATGTTCATTATTAATATCTAAGAATATAATAAATTTTAAACTAATAACATGGAAATCATAAACTAATATCAAAATGAAAGTATGAAAACTTTTGTACACTATAAACATAAAATAAAGTAATTATTCAAAGACATCATATATAAATGGGTAAGAAATTTTCCAAATATCCAAACCAGATTGTCTCATGAGACATACTGATGCATCAAGGGGATATAGAAATTCCCTCTCATCACATACAATGCCCATTGAATTTATCATATGAAATAGGTGAATACATATTCACTAAATATTCAAAATTAATATTCATATTTATAAAATATTTTATAAAATATTAATATTTCCACTAATCCAAATAATCAACATCATATAGATAAAAAACAAGGATGGTATAACTATGACATATCACTGATCGAGACCAAGTAAATTAATTAATTTATTTTTTGATTATGGAAGTAAATAATATAAAAATATCATTGAAGACATTCATGAGTGAAATACCATTTTTCATTGAAAATCACTATATAACAACAAAAAATTCACTAACATTTTGGAAACTATTTCATTAAAAATTACCATTGAAACATATAATTGATACATAAAAGAAATTATCATTATGATGGGAGTAAAAAACTATTCTTCTATATTATGGTAATGATTCCTTTCACATTTTCAATAAAATATTCAAAAGTAGATTATTTAGAAAAAAATAAGAATATTCTTTATAAAACATTATTTAAAAATTACATCATATGAAAAAAATTCATTACTAAATTATTAGATAATTCAAAAAATGTTATTTAAGTTTTTTTTTGGGAAAATAAGGACATATAAGAAATTTATTCTCAACGGAATAGAAAAAATAATTTGATTTTCCTTAAAAATTTAATTTTGTATCATGATTTTTAAAAATATAAAAATAATGAAGAATATATAATTTTTATATATAACCAAAAGAAAACATAATTTATATTTTTAATATTTCAAATATCAATTAACTCTCCATGTGAATAATTAAAAAATAAAAAATCCCGAATAATGATGTGATTGTGAAAAAAAATCTTATAACAACAGAAACATTAAAACATTAACCCATATAAAAGGAAAACGATAAAATGACTTATTAAATAACATTAATATAAAGATATTTATGATATAAATTAGAAATGGGGTACTGTATACACCTAATAATGATTAATTGTTATATAATAACAAATATGTCTCAATGGAGTTAAAATGGACGTGAAATCACTTACAAAGATCATACATTGAATTCAAAATTAATCAATGAATTGATAATTTATATTAAATTATATTCACATAAAACTAGTTGAATTAAAATATAATATAATAATAATTAATTACACAAATAATCTTCTTATTTCAATGCATATAAATTGGTAATACAACCCAATTAAAAGATATTATGTTATTAAACCCCACACCATTGAGTAACATTTTACTAATATAATATTGGATGAAGTTAAATGAATTTTATATTAAAATAACATTCATTAGTAATGAATAATTATATAAAACATTAAATAATAATCATATACACTATATAATGTAAATTCGGTTCATAATATTAAAATATACCTCAATGGAAGAATATTGAGACTAAACACCATAGCTAATATCTAAGTCATCACATACATTATTTATCATCCGAAATGATAAACATATATTTATAAATTTTTTTATTAAGTAGATTTTTAAATTTTATGAATATTATTATTTTATTTATTACCATTTTATATGTAATTAAATAATCAATAATTTTCATGTCAGACATTTTGATGATATTTTGTTCATACGTCGAAAATGACTATGGTATATTGACTACACCAGCAACTATTAATTCACATTCAAAATAATAAATATAAAAAATAATAATATTTATACATAAATAATTCCATTAAAACTAATAATGGAATATATTTAGGAAAAATGAATCTTGTTAGAATAATTAAAGGTATGATTTCATATGTATGCATGGGTAATGTTTCAATTTATCAATGATCATAAAGGAATTAAGATAAGTGTTGTTTTCTATATAAGTAATAAATATTATATAAAAAATATAATTTTATTTTCATAAATACACTTATATAATATTTTTTCAGATTTGTTTTTGAAAAATGAATCACATCACATTGTAGAGGTGTTAACCCACATGTACGTGTGAATGAAATTATTGTTTTTAAATTAATGGAAAGGTAAAAATTTATATTATTTATTATATTTTAAAAAACAATAATATTCCTTTATTATAATATATATACACAAATATTATATATGTAGAGACCCAAAGCTTGACGTACATAGACATTACATTACTTTTTCGGAATACTTAGCACATAACAAAAATAGACACACAAGGACCGTAATAGTTTAGTGTCTTTGGAAACTCGGAACATAATCTTCTAATCATGGCGAAAGATCTTAAACATATCCCATAAAGATATTCCCTCTTTTTTTTCTTACCTAAAACCTTTATTTATATCCTGGGGAAATGAAAACCTAAAAGGGTGAGCTCAAATGCTCAGTAAGGGTAAACAAAAGAAATATCAATCACATCATAATCATAAGAACATAACATTTTGGAAATCTTAACCTGCAAAAGAGATCATAATATCATAACATGGGGTAAATAATAGTAGTGAAATGTAATCCCAATAATCATAACATAAAACATGAAACATTGTGTCATACACACATAATCATAGAGAATCATTTCTTATTAGTCAAGACTCATTTACAATAACATCTTAGTGGACAAAGTCCATTTCTGAACCGAGTTCACTCCTCGTTTCAGTCCTATTTCACTGAACCAGTTTAACCTTCCGTTCCAGCCATGTCTATCTCATGAGATATAAAATCTTTACCCAATTCATTGGAGGGAGATATAGGTCCCACCCATCTCATAATGATACCATTCTTATGTGTGCCACAAAATCATAAACCATACATCATAGCATAACCCATGTAATAAAAATGGGATTCTTAAACATCATGAAATCATAAAACAATTCATATAAGATAAAGGAATTCATAAAAATAATTCCATCACAACATAATCAAATCAATGTAATAATAGGGATAGAAATAGAACCATTTATTATCTTAGATGGAAAATAATTTTGATAAAACACTTGAACTCCATTCTTGAGTAAAATATTTTTTCTACTTCAAAAACTCTTTTCCTTTCTTAACGTGTCATGCAATTCTAAACTAAAAGAAGTTGATTAAAAATAAACTTTAAAACTTGTAAATGAAGCTTCTTTTAAATAATGTTTTAAAAATCCATTCATGTCGTATAAGTTAAAAAAACATTCTTCTCGTACTTTTTTCAAAAAAGTCAAAAAGTACCTCGTACGAAAAATGACAAAAGATTACTTTCATATCTTTTACTAAAAACTCACCGAAGGGTAAAATTGGATATAAACTACTGTAGAATGATTTAAATATTACATATTGAGGAAAAATTAAGGTGGACGATAAAATTCACCCCAGTAAATTCCACAGTATAAACAATCTCGGATAAAAAGGAGATTGTGATATTTCCCTTACCTTAGGTCTAATTTGCTTCGTAAGTGACCAAACCTCCTTTATAATGAATTAAATAATGTTATTAACTTATTACAGAATCATATTCATTGTTATGATATCATATATGGTTCACTTATGATTTATATTACCCTTTCTTTTGTAAATTCCATGTTAAAGAGCTTTTTGGGTAAAAACGTTTCATTTGTCGTCCGTGTTTTGACTTGTAATTATTCATATGATTAATTAAATCATGATTAATTACGTCTAGAATGTAAAACTGGATTTATATATAATATATATTCAGAATATACATATATATAATAGATATATAAATGGAAATAATTACACCGTTCATGGAGACGGTAGGCCGTACGGACGCATGAACATTGGTTTCGTTTCCTCATTGAATTGAATGGAATTAATTGGATGACATACATATATATATAAATAAATCCAGTATCATTATTTTATCATATATTTCATTATTACTTATTATATATACTTTATAATCATTTATTAATGGTTAATCATTGAGAATGAATCTCATCGCGTCGTGGAGACGGTATTCCGTACGTACGCACGAGCGATGATATCGTTCCCATGATCGTGGAATTTTATTGGAGTGTATGTATACTATTAAAGAATCAATATCACTTTATAATAATCATATATAGTTATTATTTACACCATTATACCCATCCAAGTAATGTGGTGGTGGAAAATAGATTACACCACGGTGTGGAGACGGTATTCCCTACGTACGCACGCGCGGTGATTTCTTTTTCCGTAGGATGGATAGATTGTGAAATAGGTTTGTTTCATACATATAATAACAGATCAGTATATGATTGATACTGATGTTATTACTTCATAATGAAACAACCTAATAAGAATAAGTGGAAGAAGAAATAAAGGTGAAAGAATCGGTAACGGAAATTACCTATTCTTTGAAGCGCCTCTTTGAGACCACCTCTTAGGGCACTAAAATTGGACTTTTAATAAGACCAGAGCCTCTAGGATGTTTCTAGGGAAGTGGATAAGAGAATTGGTAAGGGTTTTGCAGAGCTTGAATTCTCAAAGTGGTGTGTGGAAGAGAGGGAGGAGGTGCCTTTTTATAAGGGAGGAGAGGGGCACCTTTGGAATTCTTAAAAATATTAATTTATAATAAATCTAACCCAACTTAAAAACTTCCAAAAATTACTCATATTCTAAGATTAGATTATATAGGGTTGTAATCTCATGAACCAATCAAATTTAGACATATTTGGGACTTATTTTAAACCTTATCATTTTGATTTATAATTATTTAATCTATTTAATTTTATTTGTGGTAATAAAATTCTAAATTTTAAATTATAACAAATAATTACTTATTTGTTGTAAATTTTCCATAATTGGTTACTTTATAACATTATATAACATAAAAATTTTACATTTATAATTTTAATATTTTTTGTGGTTTTTAAACAATTTTATAATATATTATTTTTATAAAATAACAATAGTGTCAATTTTGACAATATTCATTTATTTGAATTTAAATAAAAAATATAGAGAAGATATATTCTAACTAAAAGGCTTAATAGATTAATAAAAGGTCATATGTATCTATAAAATTAGTGTATCACATTAAATATTTCATATAATATTTATTTTATTATTTTTAATACCATTTATTTGGTGTATCTCATAGTAAAATAATTACTACAACATTTTTGTATAATTATTTAATATACTTATTTGTTGCATAAAAATTAAAAATAAACTCTTAAGATAAAGATAAATCTATTAACTTTCACAATAATACTTTTACTCTAATTTATAATCTTAAAATCACAATATTTAAATTGTTGTAGTTATTAAATTATGATGGTTACAACTTTGGCATCATTTAAAATAAAATAATAAAAGTGTCATAATTTTTTTAGTAAGGATCCAAATGGTCAACAATTCAGCCAGTGGATGGTTATGGTTTATATATACAATAATAATAAGTTTTGTGAAGATTTTAGGTCCTTTTGATATGTATTACTATTTCAATAAAAACTATATTATTGATTTTTCACTAAATAAATAATTTTTGCATCATTAATGTATCACTATTATTGACAATTATTTAATCTCAGAAAAATTCTAAATAAATTATCATGATGTAGATAATTCTATTATATTTCTGAAGACTATTCATTTTCAATGTTTTATGATGTTTATCACTAAATTAAAATTATTATACTTATAAGATTTAAGAGAGTGACGTGTTGTCACTTTCTTTGGTTTTAATAATAATTAAATTATTTTCATGGACAAAAGTCCATAAAATGAATCTAATCCTACCCTTAGGTGATATGGGTATACTTTTATCCATCCAATAGAATTTTGGCATGTGTTAGGGTAATTTTATAATATTATATTTACCCTTAATTACCCGATTTACCCTTAACTATGGTAAATAAAATTTACCGTAGTTACTATTCATAATTCCCAAAAATAAAAAGTACCCTATTAACATAATTTGGACCCACTTATTCCAAATATGGAATCCATTTTTTTAAATTCAATACACAGAAGTTGCAAAAATTAAATTAAAATTAATCCCATTGTCGAATGAAAACAGGTTTTTGTTTAAAACATTCCAAAAGATTGAATTGATTTAACCTACGAATTCAATGTAAAATCAATGCTAATGAAATACATTATATTAAATGGTAAAAATATATTCTATCTATACATTAAAAAAAACTCAATATTATAAATTTACCATATAAATTATTACGATGAAAAAAGTTGTTTTTAATTAAAATATAGCGTGTTTTTACTATTCATTATAATATGAAAGTTATCAGAAAAATATCAAAACTTTATCCAATGTAAATTTTTATATCCTGATTTAAAAGAAGAATTTTATTTTGTCAAATTGAACTCATAAACATGTCAACAACTAGATTTAATGTGGGTTTTCAATCAAAAGTCGGCAAAACTGCATTTTTTGAAAAATATATATTTTACTAGAAAAATTTATTTTGTTCTTATACCATGTTCTATAAAATGTTTAAGATGAACAATAATGTTATAAAATTCAAAATTTAGTTAATAATATTCATAACGGCTATTTCATAATAATATTATAATAATATATCATTGTTTATTAAACCCTGGTATTGCGTATAACACACGCTATCGAGGAAGGTCGCGATTACGTGTAATGCAAGACAAGTCAGGGTTGCGTGTTGTGCAAGACTCCTTTATTATTTCGTATAACATAATCCAACGATATTTCATTTATACATTGAATATATATATATATATATATCCTCAATGTTGCGTAGAATGAATATTATAAAATGAACTTGAAATTATGTGTAACGCAATCTAAGAATAGTGTTGTGTATACTTCAAGCTAATACAGTGTGGCATATAGAACAAGATAATTTTGTTGTAGCATAAAACACATGTCATTAAATATATTAAATAGAATACTTAATATAAAATATCTGGTTGTTACATTCTACCCCCCTTAAAATGAATTTCTCCCTCGAAATTCATCGGGGTTATAAATCGTTTACTATTCATAGAATCCCACATCGTTAAAAGGAATACTGAAACGTAATTTTAAAAACTAATGTATGAAACAAAATTATTACCCAAAGTAACTCATCACTGGGTTTCCATATAGGAGAACATAGGTGAAAATAAGGATATGGAAGAAAAATCTAACCATCAAGTTCTGATGGAGAGTGGTAGAGAACATGTCTATGAAAAAGACATCAATCACAAAGCCATAAATTTGTGATGATCTAAGGTACCTTCTGATTCATCGGATATAAGAGCACTAGGACAACAATTTTTGTTTTCAATATCATTTCCCTAAAGATGAAAATTTTGAATTATAAGAAATACTTTCATGATTTTGCTAAAATCTCACTGTTGTTCATGCTTTGAACAATTTCCACTTCATCTATTAAAGAAATTAAGTTCAATTTTTTATTCGTTAATTGTTAACAGATCATGTGATAGAATGACGGTTCATTCCATCTATCTCAAAAAAAGGTTAGCAAAGTTATTAAATATACATAAGTCGATCCATGGTTCCTAAAATGGACTTATACTTTATATATCATACTACTTAATATAATAAAACTAGTTTCTACTAAATAGGGACTTCCTGTAGGCCAGTGGTAGGCGATAAAGGCCAGTCACATTTCGTTTGTGGGTTCGATTCCCATAGCCTTGTACGACGTGATGGGATATCGCCCATCCTGCAGTTTTTCCTTTTTCTAAAACTACATTACTATAACATCCCATCAATAATATCGAAAAAAGTTCTATCCTTAAACAATACCAACTTATCTCCAACATAATCCTTTCCAATCTTTAGGCTTATCCAAAATACTGTTGTCCAATCTCATATTATAGTGAAAACGATTACTAAAGAGTTCATATAACAAGAATGTTAATACCATCATTGATCCCCATATATGAGATATGTCTTGTTGGTCACATTCTAAACATTCAAAGGCCTTAATCATGTATTCTCTTGAAAAATGAATACCCATTAAGTCCTTAGTGAAAACATGAATGCAGTCAAAAGTTAACTATTTCCACATTCCAAAATAACAAATATTATATATACTCAAACCATGACATGACATTCTCCTTATATCAGTCATGAGCTCATGAATACTATCAAATATTTAATTTTCTCTTTATCCCTTCATTATGCGCATATCATATACTTTCCGAAAAATATATGAATAACCATTCATGGTCACTGGTACCATTCATAATATACTTTCAAAACATAAGGAAAGCAAATAGTGTAACAATCCTTAGATGTCTCTTTATTCCATAGTACCATGAGATTACTTATACAACATTACACTTGATAAACTTGTAATCATTCCACTACCTTCTTAAACCATTGACCGAGCTTCAACAATTATTTCATCTCAAATATCAATTGTATTCTCTTCATCATCATAAACATAAATACTACCCTTATGACCGTACTTATTCTCTTCCTGAGAATTTACCTTAGGGCATTGGTTTGCATAATTCCCATACATTCCACATTTAAAACATTTAACCATTGTTGATGTCGTAGCAATACCATTATCCTCATCCATAGAGTTAACTGAAACTTTTCCTTTTCACTTACTGGATGTGTGTCCTTCTTTTCCACACACAAAACATCTTCCAGTTCCCCTGAAACATTTTCCTCGATGCCTCTTCCCACATGATTTACATAGGGGAAATTGAACTTTATTTATTCTATGATCATCATGAAACTCCATCATTCTCTTATTAGCTGAGTCATGAAACTTACCAAATTTGAGTTTATTGATCATATAATGAGATTGCTGATTCGGTATAATAATGATGGTTGGACATCCAAATCCAATTTCATTTGGTTTCACATGAAGAATATAATTCCATTGTCCATAATATCCTCCATTATCGTGAATCATCTTGTTTCCAGCCATTTTCTAAAACCCATAATTAATAGTGTTAGAGGAAAAAATAATAATAAAGGTGAGTAACTTCAATATCTAACATCTTAGGTTAAATTCTAAGATCGTTACCGTAGTTCTAGGACTATATCCTATACGTATAATTATCCTTAGGGACATCTCTAGACATACCTTAGAAATATCTCTAGGGATCACACTAACGTTTTCGCATCCTTGTTTCCGAAGGTTGACTAAACCTTTCCTCTGATACCAACTGTAGAGACCCGAAGCTTGACATACATAGACATTACATTACTTTTACGGAATACTTAGTACATAACAAAAACAGACACACAAGGAACTTAATAGATTAGTGTCTTTGGAAACTCGGAACGTAATCTTCTAATCATGGTGAAAGATCTTCAACATCTCCCATAAAGATCTTCCATTTTTTTTCTTACCTAAAAACTTTCCTTATATCCTGGGGAAATGAAAACATAAAAGGGTGAGCTCAAATTCTCAGTAAAGGTAATCAAAAGAAATATCAATCACATCATATTCATAAGAACATAACATTTTGGAAATCTTAACCTGCAAAAGAGATCATAATATCATAACATGGGATAAATCATAGTAGTGAAATGTAATCCCAATAATCATAACATAAAACATAAATCTTTGTGTCATACACACATAATCATATAGAATCATTTCTTATTATTCAAGACTCATTTCCAAGACTATCTTAGTGGACAAAGTCCATTTCTGAACCGAGTTCACTCCTCGTTTCAGTCCTGTTTCACTAAACCGGTTTAACCTTCCATTCCAGCCATGTATATCTCATGAGATATAAAATCTTTACACAATGCATTTGAGGGAGATATAGGTCCCACCCATCTCATAATGATACCATTATTATGTGTGCCACAAAATCATAAACCATACATCATAGAATAACCCATGTAATAAAAATGGGATTCTTAAACATCATGAAATCCTAAAACAATTCATATAAGATAAAAGAATTCATAAAAATAAATTCATCACAATAAAATCAAATAAATGTAATAATAGGGATAGAAATAGAACCCTTTATTATCTTAGATGGAAAATAATTTTGATAAAACACTTGAACTCCATTTTTGAGGAAAATTTCCTTTCTACTTCAAAAACAGTTTCCCTTTCTTAACGTGTCATGCAATTCCAAAATAAAAGAATTTGATTAAAAATAAACATGAAAACTTTTAAAGGAATCTTCTTGGAAATAATGTTTTAGACATCAATTCTTGCCGTATAAGTTAAAAAAACATTCTTCTCGTACTTTTGTCAGAAAAGTCAAAAAGTACCTTGTACGAAAAACGACAAAAGATTCCTTTCATATCTTTTACTAAAAACTCACTGAAGGGTAAAATTGGATATAAAGTATTGTAGAATGATGTAAATATTACATATTGAGGAAAAATTGATGTGGATGATAAAATGTACCCCAGTAAATTCCAAAGTATAAACAATCTCGGATAAAAATGAGATTGTGATATTTCCCTTACCTTAGGTCCGATTTGCTTCGTAAGTAACCGAACCTCCTGTATAATGATTTAAATAATGTTATTGAATTATTACAGAATCATATTCATTGTTATTATATAATATATGGTTCACTTATTACTTTATATTACCCGTTCTTTTGTAAATTCCATGTTAAAGAGTGTTTTGGGTAAAATCGTTTCATTTGTCGCCCGTGTTTTGACATGTAATTATTCATATGATTACTTAAATCATGATTACATACATCCAGAATGTAAAATAGGATTTATATATAATATATATTCCGAATATACATCTATATAATAGATCGATAAATGGAAACAATTACACCGTTCATGGAGACGGTAGGCCGTACGTACGCATGAACGTTTTTTTCGTTTCCTCATAGAATTGAATGGAAATAATTGAATGACATAAATATATATATAAATAAATCCAGTATCATTATTTGGTCATATATTTCATGATTACTTATTATATATATTTATAACCATTTATGAATGGTTAATCATTGAGAATGAATCTCATCGCGTCGTGGAGATGGTATTCTGTACGTACGGACGAGCGATAATATCGTTCCCATGATCGTGGAATTTTATTGGAGTTTATTTATACTATTAAAGAATAAATATCACTTTATAATAATCATATATATTGATTATTTAAACCATTATACCCATCCAAGTAAGGTGGTGGTTGAAAATAGATTACACCACGGCGTGGAGACGGTATTCCGTACGTACACACGCGCGGTGATTTCTTTTTCCGTAGGATGGATAGATGGTGAAATAGGGTTGTTTCATATATATAATAACATATCAGTATATTAGTGATACTGATGTTATTAATTCATATTGGAACAACCTATGAAGAAGAAGTGGAAGAAGAAATAAAGGTGAATGAATCGGTAACAGAAATTACTTCTTCTTTGAAGCACCTCTTTGAGACCTCCTTTTAGGGCACTAAAATTGGCCTTTGAAGAATACCATGACCTCTAGGATGTATCTAGGGAAGTGGATAAGATCATTGGGCAGGGTTTGGCCGAGCTTGAAGGCTCAAAGTGGTGTGTGGAAGATAGGGAGGAGGTTCCCTTTTATAAGGGAAGAGAGGGGCAACTTTGGAATTCTTAAAAATATTAATTTATTATAACTCTAACCCCACTTAAAAACCTCAAAAAATGACTCATATTCTAAAATTAGATGATATAGGGTTGTAATCTCATCAAACAATCATATTTAGAAATGTTTGGATCTTAATTTAAACCTTATCATTTTGATTTATCCATATTTAATCTATTTAAGTTTATTTATGGTAATAAAAATCTAAATTTTAAATTATAACAAATAATTACTTATTAGTTGTGAATTTTCCATAATTGGTTACTTTATAACATTATAGACTATATAAATTGAAATTTATAATTTTTAAATATTTTTGTGATTTTAAAACAATTTTATAATATGTTATTTTTATAAAATAACAATAGTGTCAATATTGACACTATTCATTTATTTGACTTTAACTAAAATATATACATAAGATATGTTAGAACTAAAATCATCAATAGATTCATAAAAGTTCATATGTATCTATAAAAATAGTGGATCACATTAAATAGTTCATATAATATTTATTTTATTATTTTTAAAACTATTTATTTGGTTTATCTCTTAATAAAATAATTACTACAACATTTTTATATAATTATTTAATATACTTATTTTTTGCATAAAAATTAAAAATAAAATCTTATGATGATGATAAATCTATTAACATTCACAATAATACTTTTACTCGATTTTATCATCTTAAAATCACAATATTTAAATTGTTATATTTATTAAATTATGAAGGTGACAACATTGGCATCATTTAAAATAAAATAATATAAGTGTCATAATTTCCTTAAGAAGGATCCAAATGGTAATAAATTCGGCCAGTGGATGATTATGGTTTATATATACACTAATAATAAGTTTTGTGAAGATTATCTGTCCTTTTGATATGTATTACTATTTCAATAAAATGTATATTATTGATTTTTCCATAAATACATAATTTCTACATCATTAATGTATCACTATAATTAACAATTATTTAATCCCAAAAAAATTTTAAATAAATTATCATGATGTAGATAATTTTATTATATTTCTGTAGAATATTCATGTTCGATGTTTTATGATGTTTATCACTAAATTAAAATTAATATACTTATAATATTTAAGAGAGTGACATGTTGTCACTTTCTTTGGTTTTAATAATAATTAAATTATTTTCATGGTCAAAAGTCCATAAAATGAATATAATGCGACCCTTAGGTGATATTGGTATACTTTTAGCCATCCAATAGAATTTTGGCATGTGTTAGGGTAATTTTATAATATTATATTTACCCTAAATTTCCCGATTTACCTTTAACTATGGTAAATAAAATTTACCGTAGTTACTATTCAAAATTCCGAAAAATAAAAAGTAGCATATTAACATAATTTGGACCCAATGATTCCAAATATGGAATCCATTTTTTTAAATTCAATACACATAAGTTTCAGAAATTAAATTAAAATTAACCCGTTGTCGAATGAAAACCAGTTTTTGTTTAAAACATTGCAAAAGATTGAATTGATTTAACCTACGAATTCAATGTAAAATCAATGATAATGACAAAAATTATATTAAATGGTAACAATATATTATATTTATACTTTAAAACCACTCAATCTTATAATTTAACCATATAAATTATTATGATGAAAAAAGTTGTTTTTAATTTAAATATAGCGTGTTTTTACTATTCAATAAAATTTGAAGGTTATCCGAAAAATATCAAAACTTTATCCAATGTAAATTTTTATATCCTGATTCAAAAGAAGAATTTTATTTTTTTCAAATTGAACTTATAAACATGTTAACAACTAGATTTAAATTGGGTGTTCCATCAAAAGTCAGCAAAACTACATTTTTTGAAAAATACATATTTTACCAGAAACATTTATTTTGTTCTTATACCATGTTCTAGAAAATGATTAAGATGAAGAATAATGTTATAAAATTAAAAATATAGTTAATACTATTCATAACAGCTAGTTCATAATAATATTATAATAATATATCATTGTTTAGTAAAACCCGGTATTGCGTATAACACACGCTATCGAGGAAGGTCGTGATTGCGTGTAATGCAAGACAAGTCAGGGTTGCGTGTTGTGCAAGACTCCTTTATTATTTTGTATAACATAATCCAACCATATTTCATTTATACATTGAATATATATATATATATATACCCTCAATGTTGAGTAGAATTACTATTATAAAACGAACTTGAAATTATGTGTAACAGAATCTATGAATAGTGTTGTGTATACTTCAAGCTAATACAGTGTGGCGTATAGCACAAGATAATCTTCTTGTAGCATAAAACACATGTCATCATATAAATTAAAGATAATTCTTATCATAAAATATCGGGTTATTACAATATCAATCCTTATAACCATCCATGAGTGTTATTGATGGAAATTCAATCACATCGGTTTGCGAGGTGGTAGTCCTTCGTATGAACGAAGTATTTTTGTTTCCTGTTTGATGTATGATTATATGAATATTGGCTATTATTTTAACTTAAAAACATCTCATTATATGTTATGTATTGATGTTAATATTTTATTTTTGTTGAATAATATTTCATGGAGGGGGAAGATAAAATAAAACAAAAATTCATGTTTATGAATTATACCTCTTCATTGGACAAAAAGTATAAGATTATACATAAATCCATCCTATGATGATTTTATTATAACTACGTGGGATACGGGTTATGAGTATGTATTGAATAAGGATTTTGGATGGACTTGGATAATCCAAAATAATATTGATGTGTGGAGATATATGGAGAGGGGGTTGCAACTCAAAAAGAGTGGTATTTTCTTAAATACCCAAAACTATTCAATAATGTGGATCCACTATATATAGAAGTTCATATAAAATTTATAAATAATGTATTTTATGAAATTAATAATTTATCCACACATCTATATTAAAATATCAAAAAAATTTAATCATTTTATTCCCTTAACATCTAAGGTAATTCACTTTTACTATTTTATTTTTCCCCACGGTAACAAGTTTTTTACCAATTTAATTTATCCTTTAAGTAGAAAAATATAATAAAACATATTCTTTTATTTTTAAATATAGATTATAATATTAAAATATTAATAATAATAATAAATCCTATGTTTGTGGAAAAATAATGTAAAAAAATAACATCTAACACACAAAACCTTGTTTTAACCTTAACCACAGTAATAAAATTTTCAAACTAAATGGTTTAAAATTTTACTTATAATATTATAATTGGATCATAAATCTAAAATTGATGAAATTTTAAAATATTTATCATCTTAATTTTTTTCTCTAATCATTTTTTATATTTTTAAATAATTTAAAAAACTAAAATTTAATATTAAAAACCATGAATATAAATTTAGACACTATTAATTTAATTTCACATTATGGAAATGAAGATAAGAAGTAATTTTGAATATATACCATCTAAAAATAAATTATATATCATTATTAACTAAATTATTCATTTTTAATAATAATTCAACCTGAATACATTAATTTTTATTTTTTTAAATTATATACCTCAAGCTTTCCACCGTTTTCACATGTGTTATGTCAACATTGTATGGGAGTTTAAGGAAAATATATAAAATAATAATAATTACCATCATGAAAATAACACCAATATAGTTATAATAAAATATTATATTATTCCACCACTTAGTTTTATATCCATGTGAACATATAATACATATTTAAATGAAAGTATGTGATATTTTGTTGTTTCATTACTTAAATTATTATGTTTTTTATATTTCATAGAAAATTTACCCATAAATAATTTAATCCCTAACATAAGATGGTAATGGTAGAAAGAAATTCGTCCAATAATAATTGAGATGAAAAATGGTGGTGTTATTACTTATTTGTAACCCAGGTTAACTCGATTTACACTTTTACCATGGGGGAAAATATTATAATTATTTTACTATTCATTATGAAAAAAACATATGCTAAACATGTTATGTATTATTAATTATAATTATTAAAAATTCACAATAATTTTAATTTAATTAAATTAATTATATTTTGAAATAAATCTTATAATGAATCCATAAAACGATTCAAAAATGATTATCATGAAATGTCTACATCCAGAATAAGACAACATTACATTAACTATATGGCTCATAATCATCATTATATGAATTTAAATTCAGATATATAGACATATAATTTAATAATATTATCAAAATTACCCATGATTAGTGGTTAAATTAATTAATTAAATTTTAAAAATGTTATAAACCTAAAAACAATTTTTCAGAAATATATGAAGTTAACAATAAAAATAAACATATAAAACAATTATTTATAAAGATTATTAATTTATAATTAATTAGATTAATCATAACTAAATAATACTTATGTTACATTTAAATAAATTCAAATCATATGGTACTTTTTAATTACTTATTTTATTGAAAAAATTATTGTTTTACACAAAATGATATTTTCAATATTCTCTAACAAAGTTTTTTTCTTGAAAAATATAAAAATAAAATCCAAATGTAATTTTACCATTATAATATCAAATACAATGTTTATTTTTTATAGTAAAATTCCTAAAAAAATTGTAATTTTGTTATATTATTTTTTCATAAAAATCAATGAATGTATTTTTCAAGAAAAATATATTATTAAGGCATGTAAATACTTCACTAAAAATGAGCACTTATTTACCGATATATTATAATCATCTAAAATATTTATGCACTATTCTCAAAATATGGTTATTTATTTTAATACATTAAAATCTAAAACATAACTTACAATAGTCACGTCTAAATAGTATATCCCTATTCGCATAGTCTTGGTGTTTCATGTCCTATATTCTATCAGAAAAAATGAACATGTTTTAAAATATTTGATCACGGGACTCTTGGATGCACTTTCTGAGTCCTCGTAATTAGTAATCTTATATCCCAAATAAACTGAACCTGAAAGAATGATTTAATGATAAAGGATATCTCATACCCTAAATATCACTTCTGAAAAATAATTATAGAATTCTTCCCAAATAATTCATTGCATTATAAATAAAGGTTAAATATACCCCAACCTAACAAAATTTCTATTAGAATATCATTCATCACCAAAAATTAACAAAAATTTATTTCATAAAATAATTTGTTTAACAAAATCAACATATTATTTATCAATAAAACCATTTATGTAAAAAACATCATACTAAATAAAGAATATCATAGTCTTGTGATAAGTGGTACACTATTTTCTCCCTTTGGATGTGGGTTCAAACCCCATGACCATTCCAACATTCATGTTTTTTCAACTGTTAAATGGGATTTCCTTTATCTAAAACTGTGATAATATAATTTCAAATGTTTTATAAAAAATATAATTAAAATTCTCAAATCTAAAATTAATCATTAAATATGTTATCATTCCCTTGGTTATACATACTATAAAACATATGTTCTAAAATTTTAATAGCAAATAATTTCCTCCTCATCAAAGAACATATAAACCCTAAAGGACATCAACACATCTATACATATGTCCATAAATAAAAATAATTATTCATCAAAAAACATTTTCACTAAACCATACACTACTAAAAGGTTATATTCCTATAAGTATATCAAAAAATATCATCAATAATGTTCTATTTCAAACAAAAAAAATAAAATGGGATATTTATGTCTTAAGTATAATCATCCATAGGATCATTAACAGAAGAAAATATAGGTTTTCCCTTGCCACTATGGAATATCAGAGGTTTCCATAGGTTCTATTCTATGACTCAACCTAAGTGTTCCCATATACAATTTGAATTAACTGAAGAAAAACCTCTTGCAGTGTCAAAATAACTTCAACATAAGGGAACACTCACAATGCACTATAATAAAGGCTGGTATATTGTAATCTGACTCTTTTCTGGGTTATTAATCCAAAATTTATTGGTTTCTAATCTTCTTCCACCAATAATATATAGGTAGGGATGTATTTACATGAAAACCACATAATCTATGTTTTAAAATTAATTTATAATGTTATCCTATACATATATTAATCTATAAATTTATTCAAATGGTTATATTCACAGATATATGTTTTCCAAAATTCAAATCTCATTTTCTTTACTAAACTATTTCTAACACCAATTATAATAACCCAAAACCTACTATCCCATAGACGATGATTACATTTTTTAAATTTTCATAAGATACAAGAGTTTTCATCCCAAAGGACTGTATGGATTAGTAGTCCTAGTAAGATAAACACATACATAAATCTCATTTTATATTTGAAAACATAAAAATTACAACATAATGAAAGTAAGTATTATATATCCTTGATCTCATTCAATTATTACTTCTTTAGATCCCTTTGAATATAAAAAATAAGGGTAAACTCAATTTATATATAATATTAATGTACTGTGTAAGCTATCATAAGTAAATAATTGTTCTGGACCAGACCATCCCAGTCAATTAATTTTTGATAATTTAGTTTTTGAGGAGTTATGGGTGGTCATGGTACAAAATACAACACTTATCATGTTTTACAATTGATTCAGAGTGGTAGGTCAGAAATGGTGAGTTGGACAGGTAGGTTAAAACCATTGAAATAGGAATGGTAGGTGGAGATGGTGGGTCACGTATGGTGGGTCACCAACGGTGACTCATAATTGACACTCACTAATTGAAGCTCACTAAAAGGTAGCTCATCCAATGGTGACTCACAGAATGGTGACTCATCAAATGGTGTCTCATCTAATGGTGACTCATCTAATAGTTACTCAACCAACAATGATTAATCCAATGGCGACTCGACCACTAGTAGCTCAACAAATGGTATCTCATCCAACAGTGACTTTTCTAATGGGGAATCGTCCAATGGTCACTCGTCCACCAGTATATCACTGAATGGTGACTCACACTGGTGACTCACAATGACATGTCCCTGACAATGAGTCACTGATGGTGGCTTCTAATGGTGAATTTCACCGATTCTTTGATAACATTAGCTTCCAATGGAAACTCATAGTGGTGACTCACCCCAAAATGGGTGATTTATAATAGTATATACAAATTATGTATTAATCCAGGTTTTCTAGTTTAATCCCACTATTTGATTCCTTTAAGAATAAATGACTTAAATACCATGATTAATGGTTTTTTGAGCCATTTCTAATTAATACTATCATTTAAAAACTGAACGATTCCCAATACTCCTATACTGTGTGGTCTTGGTTAATATCTAACTTTAATAGATTTTAGAAATTATTTCCCCCATTAATTTTGGATATGTACTTTCTAATTCGAAGAAGCTTTCTTCCTTGTATGCTTCCAATTACTCTTGATACCAGAGGTCCCAAAAACCATTCTTCCCCAAGAAGTCGTGTGCTTTTCAGTGCCCTTCATTTCAAGATTTCCTTTTGAGATTTCCGCTGCATGTGCACCCCCATCATTGGCTAAACTAGAATATGCTGATCGACCGATCCTTGAGGTCGGGATCCCATCATCTCTATTAATTATGTATCATGTGGGGTGGGTGTACGAATGTCTACTTGTGAGTATAGTTGAATGAAAATTCATTAATGGTAATCGAATTATTTTCAAAATAATAAACACTGGGTTAGGAAAAGTTACACATGGGAATGATATGTTATTATTCATATCCATGTTGTGAATTGTATGGGCTATATTCCTACAGAAAATCATTATCGTCATAGTGAATTGACTGTGCACCTATGATATCATGTGAATTCTCATTGTTTTCCTTTAGTTGATTGAACATATATACATATATTTTATTAACCACATATATTATGTTAAATAAATGGATTCCATACAATAAAACATGTAATGTGATAACCCTATAATTGAAAATCAATTTTAAATAAGGTGTTGGATATTATATATTGAGTATTTTTATTTTTTGGTTTGTCTGATGATGGAGTTTGGAGTATGACTATGTGTGGGGTTGTTCTGGTGGTGTTACAAATTCTTAGAATCAGATATCGTTTGATTGTAGAGTGGATATGAAGTTTTATATAGAAGGTCTGTGATTATTTTGTGTGGTTATGTGTTGATATGTGTGGTGTGGTTATGCAATAGAACTGCTGACAATGGATGTGATGATAGGTGTTCTTGGGTGTGGTTGTGAGTTGGGGTTTTTTAAGGTTAAGATGATAGATTTAGAAGGATGGTGTTACTTCATACAGGTATTTCACTCCGAATTGTTTCCTCCATGATTATCATGTCCTAAACATCACCCTATGTCCCAATATCGATATGTTTTCCTTACATGAATGTGTGTTAAATGGAGGGGAAATACAAAGTGGGTTTATTTACCATGGTTATCCTTCCTCTGTGTGACTTTTTTTGTTTGCATTATCATGTGATGTGCATAGTAGTATCCCATATATTAATATAATAAATGAATTGTCAATATGGAATGCAAATTGGTTATGTGAATTGGTTGGGGTTATGGTTCAAGCTTGTTTCATTTTGTGTGGTGGTCCATTAAGAGGTAGTAGCAAGGTAGTGATTGTGAGATTGTTGTTTGTGGAAAACCTATATGTTGGGATTGAGTGTTTGGTATCTTATATATATAGTAATTTTATTTCCCTTGGAATTTTATATGCACCCCACCCTATATTATTATTATGAACCAAACACCACTATCGTCAAGGGGGGCGGGGGGGGATGTGTTTCCAAAAAAAAATTGGTTGGAGAATGGATGAATGGAAACCCACTCTTCTCTAATCACTCTTCCAGACAGTGATATCCCAAGATTCATTAGAAATGTTGTAGTTTGTGAGTCTTAGGATTGTGTGAGAATGTTTTACTTCCCAAGTGTCTTTGAGAAGATATGTTTGGTGCATTCCTAGGTTTCATCTGGATGAATCCTATTTTTCTTTTCCATGTTTATTCAGGATGCGTTTTTTTATTTAGCCAAGGTGTGCCTGGGAATGTTGTGGTGTGAAATGTTCAAAAGTGTTGGGAGCACCATGACGATTTCCGTTATGGTGTGTGAGCATCTAATTAGTTGTAATGTGGTTTGCAGTACCCTACAATCAATGTGAATTAAATTATATAACATCACTTGAATTATTTAGTGATCATGCCATGGTGAGATTGGGGTTGCTATTATACATTTTTAGGGGTTGTTGGGTTCATCTATTTTCTCATAGAGGAATTAGTATTCTTCTTCTGCTACTTATTGAGAGTCTTTTTGTTTTTTCTATAGAGTATACTAGTATGATCAACCAATATATAAAAAATGTTTTCAGGTTTTCATTAGGAATAAGTGGACCGTGCTGGAACATACTAGCTCGGGATTTTGGACAGTTTATGTGTAACTAATTATCTTGCTTTTGATATTTTGCTTAGAGTTTTTATTGTATATGTAATATTTTAATTTAAAATATGCATGTGGGGTAGATTTTAGAAATCCCTTATATATAGTACTTAGATTTCTTTTGGGATGGACCATCTTATCTCTTGATCTAGTTTTATTTAAAAAGGGAGATGCCTCCCATTTTGTAAAATTTTATAACCTTTGCACTGGTCACCACCCAAGGGCCTACTGGAGGGGGAACTCAGGGGGTCCATTAACATCATTTCTTTATGTTTATGATGGAGGGTCATGATAGAATGGTGTCAGATATGATGGTTGAGATATAGGATGGATTCAGTGTTTGGTATAGTGAAAATTGCATGTGTTGGTAGGGAAATAGTGTGACATGATCTTGGTTCATGACCTAGGTTAGGGAAGATTAGCAAGGAAATGATATTTTAGGGCCGCCATGATATGATACAAGGACTCTAAGCCTACTAAAAAACAATGTCTACTAATAGTGTTTGTAGGGTAGAGTCCAAAGGAAAGGTATATGCATCATTGTGACTTATGTTCCTATTGTAATAACGAATTTTCAGAAATTTGAAATAAACAATTTGTTGAAATAAATATAAAATACAATTTACTGCTACTCAGGCATAAGAATTTATTGATTACCATTTCAGTTATGGCGCACAGTTATCATTTGTGTGTGCATCGAGAAATTGAGGATCAATAGGACGATCGGGTTTATTGGTGGAGGGTTGATCAAGTGGAGGATTTCCAACGATAGAGAACATTACATGCTACCATATGGTAGGCCTTTGGAATGTACAAGGACATTATTTCGGTCATGGAGATATATTTCTAGCTCGAGGATCTTTTGGTCACCTTCAATTTGATCCATGCTCCAATAGAGTAATGGGATCCTTTAGCGGTGACCCAAATTCGGGGAGCTGCACGTCAGTGGTGGATGTTGTACCTATGGTAGTGGAAGGAAGAAAAGGTTATATGGGTTGATATTGGGAAGGAGTTATGTGTATAATTCCTTTAATTGACCATGAGGGATGAGTATATGCAAGAGTTACTGACCCTCATTCATGGGAGTAAGTTTGTACTCGAGTAGGGGATTGCATTCAAGGATATCATTCATTTCTTCTCAGATCCCTTTTTGGATGAGGATACATTCACTAGTATAGATTATCTTTTCGACCAAATGAGATGGAAAATTTGGTTTTACAAGATCAATATGAAATCTACATATCACCAGTTGACAGTGAATGAGATAGATATTCGAAATAATGATTTTAGGTGCAGATATGGGAACATGTAAATTCTTATCATGTTGTTCGATGTTGCGAACTCAACAGCCAGGTTCATGGGGCTCTTGAACTCTTTTCTATGTGTGTTCATGGACCTGTTCATCATCATAGCCATCGATGATAGTTCGATCTACTCTGGGTTAAGGGAGGAGATTCTATAAATATTCAGATTTTTTTGTAGTTCATTTGACACCACCAACTCATTTGAATGATGTGCAAGGGGATGTTTTGTACATTGTAGGTAAATTGCATTGGGAATTTGGTGTTACAACAATGTATAACATTAGACCCATTGAAGATCATTGCAATATTTCCATGGGTATCACCCAATAATGTGATTAATGTTTTCTTTTTTCTAATTATAGAGGTATATTACTAGAGATTTGTAGCCGATTTCTTTAGATATGATTCCCCATTGACAACATTTACAAAAAAGGACCTAGAATATGTGTAGATAAGGAAGTTCCAGGTAAAATTGATCTATCTAAATAGTAATTTGTTTACTGTTCTTAGGCTTCAGTTGCTATTGGAAGGAGTGATGTTTAATGTGTGTTGTTATGCTTCCCATCTAGTCATGGGATGTGTGTTGATGAAACAGTAGGGAGTGATCACTTATGGGTATAGGTCATTATTTCCCCAAGAACCTAACTATTCCACCCATTATATGGAGGTATTATCACTTATTTTTTCATTGAAATTATGGTGGGATTACCTCATCATTGTGCACATGGTGGACTTCCTGGATCAAAGGAGCTTACAGTATATATTTTACCATTGAGGTTTTATCTTTTGAAAACATAGGTGGATGTAGTTTCTCTAGGATTATGATTTTATTATCTTTTACACCTCTGGAAATTTGAATGTTGTGGTTGATAACTTGAGTAGGATGTCATCTAAGGGGGTACTTTAGGAATCTACATATGCATAGAAGGTGATGGGGGAGTTGGCAGCCATGAATATAGATGAAAGATTAGATAGTGGATAAGATTTTCGTTTCAGATGATAGTGCAATATTATATGATGTAGCAAGAGGAAGATTCTCTATGGGGAGACTCGGAGGTAGAGGTGATGTGAGACCTCATTGACCATGGTGATGCAATAGAGGGATGTTCAGAGGATAGTCGGAATCAGATGTTGTTCTGTGGAATGCTATTTGTCCATGTGAGGATGTTAAAGGTAGTCCTCCATGGGTTTCATAGGTCACATATTGTGGTAAAACATAATGTTTCCAAAATGTTACATGGATTAAGAGATCATTTTTTGTGGCATATGATAAAATTGGATATAAAAGAGTTTGTGGAGATGTGATTAGTGTTCCAAAAGGTGATACATTATCACCATGTTCCTAGTGGTTTGTTGTAGCCCTTAGATTTCACTCAGTGGAAGTGGGATGTAATATTAATGGATTTAATCACTCGATTACATAGGGATCATGGTGGATATCATTATATATGGGTAGTAGTGGATCAAAGGATTAAATATGATCACTTCTTAGAGATCAAGGAGTCAAGCACAGTGGATATATTGGAACATATGTATGTGGACGAGGTGGCATGATTGCATTGAGCATTGAGATACATTGACTCGGATCAAGATACACATTTATCCTCACAAGTCTAGAGGGGATTTCAACATTCTATTGGCACTCAAGAATGCTTCATCACTTCCTTCCACCCTCAGATGGATGTGAATACATAGATTTCTATCATGAAGTGAGAGGAAATGTTATGAGAGTCTGTCTTGGATATTGAAGGATCTTGAGTATGATACTACCCCTTGGGAGTGTTTTCTTATAATAAAATCTATCAATCATTGATTATCATGTCTCCATTTAATTACATGTATAGAATGACATGTCCATCACTTTTATACTAGACCATGGTTGGGGAGATAGTTATTCATGGTCCAATGGTAGTTCCGTTCCCAACAGACGAGGTTCAGATAGTTCCTGAGTTTAATAAAGCATCACATGACTGAAAAGAGTCGTATTCTAATCATAGGAGGAGGCCCTTGGAGTTTGTGGTTGGGGAAGAATTGTTCCTGAAGGTTCCCCCTTAACGTTGGTAGTAGTTTTTTGGAATTGGTATTCTTTTTACTAGGGTCATTAGACCCTTCTAGTTTTTGGGGTCAGTTGGTGAGGTGGCATAGTAGTTGGTACTGCCATCGAAGTTCCAGAAGAACCACAAGGTCATTGACATCTCCCAACCCCATCTGTATCTTCATGATGACTCCCATGTTATTTACTAGAGATAGTTTGGTATCAAAGATGATGTGACAGTTGTGGAGAAACTAGTAGATTTCCATGGTCATCATGAGATGGTGATATGTGGACAGACCATTCCATCAGTTAATTAGCTGTGGTAGTATGATGTCCTGGAGGAGAGTACATGGGAGCAAGAAACACAGATTTGTGCCCAGTACCAAGAGTTGTTTTTATTATGGACATGATATGTGTTTATTTGTAATATAATACATGAACCTATTTAACTACAAGAACACTTGTTTCCTTGTTCCTCAATGTGTGAAAAAGTGACTACATATGAAGAGGGGGGGACCTGATTCCTAATCGAGATACTTTAATTTAGAGGCTATTAAATCCATGTGGGTGATTCAGTGCTACCCAGAGCCAAAAGATTGTTGACATGGAAGAATGAGTTCCTTTATTCATGATTTCAGAAAATGTGGTTCTTATGCATGTGTGGAGTGTTCAATGGTTGCAATGGTTAACTGATTTCACTGGAGGTGTTCTTGGATGTCTAGGATTCACCTCAAATATCGAACATCACTGGTTGTTTAATCTTTGAAATATGATGTGTTTAGTTTATAGAATTGTTCAAAAAATGGTATAAACCTTGACAGGAATCTCCCAATGTGGTTTTTCAGACCCCTATTTTCCTTATGGTTTGGTTTTGAATTCTTGAGGGTTAGAATAGTTTGAGAGGTATCTGATGTTACGGCGCAAACATCACATGTCCATTAAATTGTGAAGATATAGTGTTTGAGTTGTTCTAGGAGTTCAAGGCATCCTAGTCCAAATCATTTCATTTTTTTCAGTGAGTTAGATTTGTATATCAGATCCAATGTGTTGGATAGGTAGGTCATGACCAATTGGAGGTGATGGTAGGTGGGGATGGTAGGTGGTGATGGTGGGTCATTAATAGTAGGTCACCAATGGTGAGTCACTAAGAGATGCTCTGTAAATGGTAGCTCAACAAACATTGATTCATTTAATAGTGAATCATCATTTAGTTACTCGTTTAATGGTGAGTCATCCAATAGTAGCTCAAGAAATGGTTGATCATCCGTTAGTGACTAACATAATTTTGACTCATCCAATGGTGACTCATCCACTGATTGCTCATCAAACAGTGACTCAATCTAATGACTCACATCAATTACTCAAAATGGGAGGTTCCCGATGGTGAGTCGTTGATGGTAGCTTCCAATCCAGATTTGCACTGGTGAGTCTCCAATTTTATCATCCAATGGTGACTAACACTTGTGACTCACCCAACAGTTCATAACTTCCAATAGTTTTGTAAAATTAAATATTTCTACCATTTTTTTTCCATTTTAATGCCTGTAATGTTTTCATTTGACATGACATTATATAAGATTAATACCTTGTTTATTGTTTTTTGAAGTCATTTTGAGTTATAAATATCATAAAAAAAACACTGAAATTTTCTTTTAAACCCAAACGATGTGGTCCTTTTAATGATCTTCCTTTAATGAATTTTAAAATCCTTTTCACCAACTAATTTTAGATATGGACTTTATAAATAAAAAATCTTTTATTACTTCTGTGCTTAACATTAGTCTTGATAAAAAAATTCCCATTAACATTATTCGTTGAGGATTCATGTGTTCGAGTCATGGCCTTCAGATAGAGTTTCCCCCTAGAGGTTCTATACTGCATGCACTCCGCCTTCATTGGTGAAAATAGGTGGTGGAGATCATATGTTCCTTGTGGTAGGGATCCATTCATCTATTTTTATTGTATAATGTGGGGTGGGTGTATGATTGTCTCCTTGTGAAAATAGTTGAATCCAAATTCAATAAATATTATAGAATCATTTTCAAAATAATAAATAGGGAATGGGAAAACTAACAAATGTATAGTCTATGTTATTATTCAGATCCATGTTGAGAATGGTATGGTCTATACTCCCACAAGAAAACATGGTTGTCAGTTGCCTTTGTTTCCTCACCTAGGCTAGCTTGTAAATGCTCATCCGTTGACATATGTTGAATTCGTATTGTTTCATAGTTCCAAGAAACATGTGTTATAGTTTTAAGAATCACTACTTCCAGGTGGTTTCCTTTGGATTTATTCATGGAACCAGAAACATCCAACAGTTCTATATCCAAAGGGGACCTACCTTCTAAAGGCAGCCAATCGTTATGTTTTAACATTACAATACATAGGAATGTACATTGGATTAAAGGATCGGTGTTCGGACTCATCACACCATTTTGGGAGAAATTGTTTTCTACTCGGAGACTCTCTTTATAAATACAAAATATTTTCATGAACCCTTATTAATTCATCATGTACAATACATATTTCCATTGGTATTTGAAATCACATAGTAACATGTGTAAAATTAAAATCATCCATATGTATTCAAGGATCACAATTAATGGAAATATCTGTATGTATTCATGGTTCAGCATCAATGGTATCCTTTCATATACTATTTAAAGATTCATTTAATCATCATTATGATGATACTGGTTTTCAAGACAGTCAGGCGGGCACTCAAGAATTTACTATCATCCAGGGAGATGAATATATGTTTCGATCTTGGGATTGTTCCCATAAAATGGACTACCTACATAACCTTGTGAAAGGAATCAGAACCCTCGTTGTTCGGTGACACTTAATGGGACACACCATACCTTTTAAGGTCATGTGAGAAGTACCTAACAATACAGATTAATTTCATGTCGTAAAGAAATAAAATCGAAAGGTTATTAGTTAATTTTTGGTGATGGAATTATGCCAAAACATCCTGATAAACATGGAATGGATATAGGTTTCTAAGTTAGATTTGACACTATTAGGAATATGGTCCTAGGAGAACAATATTAATTTAAAATGTTGGGTTTGACCCTCAAGGAGGCCCCCTACATACATCATATGGATGGGAATCCAATCCCACATATTTCGATAAGTAATGTAGGAGAGTATAGTCCTTTGAGAAAAATTATTTGTGGTTTACTTACTTAAAAAGATGACATGATGATTTGTGGGTTTAATATCGAGCTAATACCTAATCCGGATGCCTTGATTAAGAGAATAAGGGTTTAATTCATAAATAGGATATCCAAGTAGCTTGGGTCCTAATAAGGCTTCCTACTTATCCAAATTATGTTGGTAATTATAGATCTTGTAGTTCATTGCATCGTGAAAACATTATGACCATGAAAAATCTTTAAACCCACGTGAGTCATGTTTTTTGTGAGAAACAAGAGGATTTCAAAGATTAAACAAAGGAACCCTCACTTTTCCTCCTCTACTGGTGGATGAGGGCGAGCCTATGATGATGACCGTGGAAGATGGAGGGGTGAAAATCCCTCCCTATTTTCACTTTACATTGGACAACGGTCCAATGAAAGGATGAAGGGATGAAGGTTAGGGGCTTACACCAGGATGGGAACACTAAAACTGATCTTGATATATGAGGGAGACTTTTCCTTTTTTTTAAGGTAAAGAATGTGTGAATTCCAGCTTCCCTACCCGGGATATGAGGTTTCGGGTCTTAGAGTAGTAGAGGGAAGGACAGACCCCAAACCCTTATCCTCCAAACCGAGAACATCCCACCACTATTCCTAGAATAATAGTACATTTGACTATGGGAATAAAAACCCCTAGAAACTCAATAAATCCTTATCCCATTGTGATACAAATATGGGAATCCTCTGACGGTGGATATACAAATCCATATAGAAGATATGCTGATGTGCCTTCCCAAAAGGATTTATTTGTTTGGAGGTTTTAGTGGGGGCTTCAAATTAGTCCATTTCATATGAGGGAACTTAAGAAAGAGATAACCGACCATGAATGAATTTAAAGTCATTACCTACGTTGGTATGTTTCTTTTATACCAAAGATTCATGTGTTGTACCTCACACAAGTGTTCCATATAGGTACCTCGTGCTGCTGCGCCATATAGTTGTACCACGTAGGTGTGTCGCACAACTATGTCGTGTTGGTTTGTATGATGAATAGAGAATATATTTCACATAGGGGTACCAAACCTATGTAAAAATTGGGAAATAATTTCAAAATATGCTTATTCTATTATTTATCTTTCCTCCCGTTCATTGGAGAGCTACCTAATACAATTTGAGGGATCTGGGTGAAAGATCTATGCAATAGGATCATCAGAGAGTCTTTCAAATTTTACAGTCATTGAAATGGGGTGCCCAAGGGTCCTATATAGAGGTATGGAGGGGACCTGGTCGAAGGGATGTTACATATGGATGTACTACTGGTATGTCCTCCATGTAGGGGTACAAAAATTATATTAACAAATATATCCTTCACATAAGTCCTCTGTATAGGTCCCTCGCATAGGTCCACTACTTATGTCTCTTTAGGAAATTTTATTTGCCTTCTGAGTGCCATAAATTTTGATCCTCGTGTCTTTTTAGGATCTATGACCTATAAAATTGATGTTCATAGAGACCTATACACTTCTTGAGATGGTAAATACACAATGTATTCTTTGAATAAACTGACATGTTGAACTTAATGCGTCAACAACTTTTCATCATTTATCTTATAAATCCACTGCCAACACCGAGATGGGGGAATCATTCCACTTATCCATCGTTATGGAGAAGTATTTTGGCACATAGAATTCCTAACTACATCTTCTTCCATCATGGGGAAATCTTCTTTACACATACTTGAAATTTTTTTTCTATGTGTGAATCATAACTTCACTCTACTAAAAAGAGGATGGAACACATTTCATGGTGTATAAAAATGCTCCCCCCTTTATAATTTGATTCATTCAAAAGGAAATTAATCTTTTTCTAAGGTAATGGTTGGGAACATTGATGAATTCCTAAAACATTTGGTATGATTTGGAACGTCTTCATGTTTGGAAGGATGCTCAAATTATTGCCTAAGCCATGGGTCCTAGTGAGCATATTTTGATTTTTCTTTAGGGTTAAATGGAAACCCCAAAAAACATACTATCTTTTGACATTTTTATTGCTCAATATTAACTAATTCATTCAAAATATAAATTTAGTGAGTTGGGACAATATATTTGATCAGAGTTCCCTTTGTGGGTTCTCAATCTATTGAGTACTACATCTTTTGATGTAGGCAGTGTAGAGTCATGACGGTTGGACTATAAAGGCTTAATTTTTAAGGATGAAATATATTTGACAATAATTTCTGAAATTAGACTGCAAAAAGACTCAATGGTTAAGAATTGCTTTAATATTCATTCGATATTTCCCAGAGGAATCTTGGGCCATGATTTTTATGGTTCCCAAATTTAAAATATTAATCTACATTAGGGGATTCTCTTCTAAGAACAATGTTACCATTATATGAAAATCCATTTATGTGGGTTGTGTTATGTAGGGCCATCTGGGGAATACACTGTATATCGAAATAGTGTCATCTTTTGACTGAAAATACCATTATATAGGAAACTTATGAAAGGCCACCAAAGGGCATATACTACATAGTCAAGAAAAAGAGCTCTTAAGTATTTAACATTTTACTATTGATAGAAATGGGAAAATTATATTATAGTTACTCAGGGCCACAATGGGTAGCTTTTCCAAGGAATGGAATTTTAAGAATAAAGTTCTATTTTTTCTGACATATGTTAGGAATAGAGAAACCACTCTGATAAATAAAATTGTATGATGAATGGTTAAAATTTATCAGAATGGAGAACTACTAATATAAATCTGTTCTGTTTTAAGTCATATATTGAGGACATTGTACTATGAAGATTTATGTCATTTAGTGAGGACATATTACTATGCAGTCTTCAATCATGCATTGAGGACATTGTGTGGCTTAAATTTAAGGTCTTTAGAGTTGACCAACTGTATAAAACTTTTCCATTAACATGATAATTTTATTGTACATATACCACCATATTTAGGTATATATGGGAAAATTGTAAACTATGATTTGAGAATTTATAGATCTGATAAATGACATTGAAAAAGGGATACAATAGTTAAAGTAATACATTTCCTATTACAGAGATACCATTATTTGACAAACATCTTATTGGGGTTTTATTATATAGGGACAACTAGGGGATATACTACCAAGACAAATATTGTCATCTTTTGATTGACATGCCGGTAATGTAGGCAACTTATGCAATGCCACCAAATGGAACATGTTGTGTAGTCAGACAAAAGAGGTTATTATGAAATTAGACATTCTATTACAAAAATCCAAATAATGTTTATGGAGATTCATATTATTCGAAGCACAATTTTTTGTTTATGGAGACTGGTCCATGAATATGCAGATGGTATTTTGAACCATGATTTCCAGATAATCATGGGAGAAATGATTTTGTGAAGGTCTGACCAAAACATATTAGTTTTGGTGTATGTTGTTTTAGGTCACACAACTAGGACCAGGAATGGAAACAATATATGATATGTGGCCAAGTTATTCCAAGGCTATTTCATATTCATTTAACACATTTAGAGGGAAATATTTAACCATGGTTTTTATGAGTTTTGGATAGAGAGAAAGATAAAGTGAAAAATATATTTGAATGACTGTTTTAAAATACAGATTTTTATATATTGTCCTCAATGATTGATAGGGACAATGATACTATAACGAAGAACAAAATTACAATAATTTAACAAACATGTTATGGGGGTCTTATTTTGCATGGCCACTGGGGTGTATGCTGCATTTCCAAATAGTGGAATCTTTTTATTGAGAAACCCATTATGTAAGAAGCTAATGCAAGGACACCTAAGGGAACATACAACATAGTAAAGAAAAAGATCTCTAATGTATTAGAAACAATGTCACCAAAAACCATAAGAAATATTACAAATATATAGAAAATATTAAAGATTAAGATTGTGAAATATATAAGTGGGTTATGCTCAATGTACACAAGAAATATTTGAATCAATATTGGTCATGAATCTGATGCCTTTTACAAAGATCAGACTCATATGAAAGATGGAGACTTTCATTGTTTCCCTTCCTATTGACATTGTTATTTTCAGTTTTAAGTCATGTAGTGAGGAAATTGATTGCCCCATAAGAATTTGAGAAACCATAATCATATAAATATTCATTTTACTGAATTTCGAATCCCACTTGAGCTATGATCAGTGTGAGAAACAGGGTATAATAAGGATTTCTTCAATAACACATTGGTGACCGAAGTAAAGAATAGGCGTGTTAGATTTCCATGCAGTTCAACATCATGAATTAAGGATTAAGATGAAACTATATAAAATGAAAGAGATATTGTAACTGGACAAACGGATAAACCCATGAGTCACTATGTGTCCTATGGGGGCCCGAATCATACCATACGTAGTACTGTAAACATTCTCTATGCAGGTTTGATTCATATATAAAGAATAAATGGGTTTTTTATAATGGTTGGGCCTAATAATAATGATGTATGAGTCCTTATATATGTCATGTATATGAGAATCAAGTTGTATGTAGTTCGTTAAAAATTTATTTCTCACACCAATGGAGTTTGTCATTCGAAACATGGGTGATTTAACACATCCTAGAAATGTGATTAAATTTCAGACACAAGATAGTATGAAAATAAAATTATATATCTTAAAATAGTTCTTTTTATAGATATAGTTCATATATAAGAGAATAAAAAGGGAAATAAAAATTTTGTAATCGTGTCTGGGCCCATGATTAGAGATTTTTGTGTCACTACATATCTGAAATAGATGATAATCAAGCCACATAGTTCTGAAAAGAAAGTCCCTGGGAAAATATGACTCAGGCATAGGGAAGGGGGGGACTCATGTTCCCCTATAGAGTAGTAATAAATTCCATGATGCTTTCATATGGAAGATCCTAACATAATGTAGAATATACATTAGTCATACTACTTAATTTTGTGCAATGAGGACAAATGGTGTCATTCAGTTTGACATCGTGCAACCCGGAAAAAGAGGCAACACATTTTATCATCATGCAGCGTTGACACTTATGGTTCTTATGCAGTTTAATGTATTGAAACTAGGAATTTGTACTTTGTAGTTTTATGTCTTGTAGTAAGGATGTCGGAGCTATGTAGTTTTCAGTCTTGTAGAATGGACATTTTGTGCCACTACATAATGTTTTTCATTAATAATAATACATTGGATGGAGTTTTCATAAGGTCTCTATCCATTTATATGAAGGCATAAGCTTCATTATAGTAGACATTATGTATGAAATATGGTCCTTCCCACATTGGCTCATTCTTTGGAGGTTTCATTCCTAGCATAATAGGAGTTATGATGATCAATACCAATTCTCCATGTTGAAATGAATAGATGAAAACATTATTGTTAAAATCCAGTTCTATTCTATCCTGATAGACCTCTAAATGATGAAAAGTATTAAATCCTTTCTCGTCTAATCGTTCCAGCTCATTAAACTATTTCTGAGACCTCTCATATCTATACAATGGATCACATATTGAATTTATGAGTGAAGGAAATAGTATTTAAATTGTTGAAACTACTTAGGTTCCGTATACCAATGAATTAGGAGTAGACTACTTGGAAGTACGAGTAGTAGTCTGATAAGCCATTAAATCATGAAAAAGATTCTGAAGCCAATATTTCTAATCATTATCAACCATCTCCTGGATTATATTTGATATGGTCTTATTTAAATCCTTTGTCTTTCCATTGTCTACCACATGATAGAAAGATGAATGGTTGGACTTGATATTGGGATCAAGATATATCTTCTTTACCTCAATTGAACAAATATTTGTACTATTATCCATCAATATTGTATGAGGGACACCAAATCTAGTGATGATGTAAGTTTTGAAAAAACTAACAATGCTTTTGGATCTGACTTCTTTGAGAGTTATTGCCTCACCCCATTTAGAGAAGAAGTTAGTAGTAGTAAGGATATATTTGAACTGGTTAGTTGTAGATGGATGATAATGTCCTACTATATCCATTCCCCATGTGAAACACGTCCAAGAGTACTTAGTTATATGTGGAAATTCTAAGGGTTGATGAATGAAGATTAAATTCTATTATAAAGGATGACATTTCATAGTGAAATCTGTGCAATCTGGCATCATTGAAGGACAAAAGTATCCAATCCTTCAGATTGATCAGAAAGCCTATGCCTAGACTGATTAGAACCATAAGGTCCTTAATTTACTTTTTTTAGATAGTTTCAGTTTCATCTCCATCAATACATCTGTAGAAGATTCCATCACAGCCTTGTTTTTAGAGGATTTTATGGTGATCTGGACTATCATAAAGAGTAAAATTGGTCTCTCATCGTCTGATCTATTATTTTCATCCCTATTTGGTATAAGTACTCCTTTTTGAAGATATTTCATTATTGGGGTTCTCAATCCCATGAAATGACCTTATAGATCATAAATAGGCCTAATTTCATTGATTTCATTCATTCTGGTTTCAAAAAATGGTAAGACCATGCGATAATGGTCTATGGTAATGACTGTCTCATCACGATTTGGATCTTCCATGGTTGTAGCTTCATTATCCATTACATCTGCATTGGTATTTTGTAATCTTAGGACATAACACGATGTTGGATATTAGGATAATTAAGCCATTAACCCTCTAACATAATCACACAATGGGATTAGTTCTTCTTTTCTAATATAATATTCCCGATATATCTGTTTAATTTCAAATTCTAAATCAACATTCACTACCATGTGATTCAATTGCACTTGAAGTGGAAATTATAATCCTGCAATGAGAGATTGATAATATGCCACATTGTTGGTTCCACCTTATGATAAGAGGAAGTAATAAGAAAATACTTCCTTTTCTATGGAGATAAAGACCATTCCTAACCCAAAATTTTTGAGATTATGGTTTTCCATTCTATTCCTTGTTGGATTTCTAGAGGCACATTCAAAGTATATCTCTAATGTTTCAGAATTATACTAAATAGAGAATACCTCTATGTCGAGAAGTTCATTATTTAATTATGTATCTTCCGTAGATGTATGTTTAGCAGGGGATTCATCCTAATAATGTACTTTTATTTCTTTCTGAGGCAAAAAACAAGATATCAGTTTGTTGCAAAATAACTGCACACTGTGATAGACTCCCAATAATCATAGGATGACTAGTGATAAATTTGAGCTGTTTTTTGCAAGATATCAATTGGAACTCATGATGTTGTAGGTAGTGTATCAATTTATGAACTCCAATGATTAATGATAGACAACCAATTTCAGTAATTGAATACCGAGTTTCTAAATCAAGAATAGTTTGACTGAGATAGTAAATATTGTTTTCATTCCCAGCACCATTCTTTTTGGATTGGAAGGCTCCCAGTGATCACTCTAAAGTTTTCACATAGATAATATGTTGTATTCCTTCAACAAGAGGCATTAATACCAGTAGACTCATGATATATTTTTACATTTTCAAATTCTTCTTAGATGTATTCGTTCCATTGATAGGTGACTCCCTTTTTCATTAATCTGGTGAAGGGAAAACACATTCCTGCCAAATTGACATTGAAGAATCAAATATATTCTATTAGTCCATGGTTTCCTCTTAAATATTTCATATTTCTAGGATTTTACATATAATGGTTTGATTTTTTTTCTTGGGATCAACTTAGATACCAACATTATGTATAATGAATCAAAGGAACATTCTTGAGGATACCATGAAATCAAATTTCAAGGGCTTCATATTCAAAATATGTAGTCAAATTTTATTGAATGTGATATCCAAATAATCCAATTGATTGTAATGTTTTTTATATTTGAAAACAAAATCATCCTCATAACATTCAAAAAATTTCCCTAAGATGGGTTTGACGATATGGTGCATGGCACGTTGGTATGCTGCACCTGCATTCTTTAAGCCAAAAATAATTACTCGATAGAAAAAAAACTATAAGGGGAACTGAATACTGAATTATCTTCATCCCTTGGGGCCATAATGATTATATTATACCCTAAGTAGCAATCCATGAATGAAAGAGATTCCTAGTCAGCAGTTGAATCAATTAAAGTCTCCATAATCAGAACTGAAAAATAACCTTTAAGAAACTGCCGATTTAGATCCATGGAATCAATGAATACCCTGATTTCCCCATTCATAATTTTCACTACAACAATTTTGGATATCCATTTGTGATATTGAACCTCCCTGACAATGTTATCCATTATATGATTATCAACATTAGCTTCAATTTTAGAGGCATGAGTTGGATGTGTTCTTTTGGATGTCTGCTTGAATCACCTATGTTCTTCTAGAAAACCCAAATGGTGTGTGGCTAAATTTGGATTAAGACCTATAATTTTTTTACAATTCCATGAATATATATCTCGATTTTTCTTTAGAAATGACGTATACACCTCTTTCTATTTGATGGTCAAAGCCTCACTAATTAGAGTGAGGCGTGGATCTTCTTATGTAGCCACATTTATTTCTCTAAGATCATCCACAGTGGTGGAGACACTTTCATCAAATGATGGAGGAGAATCACTAAGATCGTCCGATTCTTCTTCATTACATGTTAACTAGGATGTTTCTTCTTGTGTAGTTGATGATGAGGAAAAAAATACAGAGATTGGGGAGGAGTCGGTATCTAAACATCCTGAATAAGAGGCCACCATATATTACCCTATTGACGATGAATGGTCATCATGTGGTAATAAAAAGGTGATTATGGATTGAGAATCAACAAAATTTACTACCTATATCATTACTACAACTTCTTCGGCTCTAATTGAAAATGTACAGGCTTGCTGCAGATCGGCAGATGATATGAAGACATCCCCATTATGGCTTCCATGACAACATGATGAATCAACAATTTCTCCCTAGCTTTCATTATCAGTTTCCGCAATTGACATTGTTGAGGTTATTGGATGACTGCTTGTATTTGGTTTTACCCTTTCAATTTGATTTATCTATAGCATATAATCCGTATTCTAATGTATGAATTTGGTTTCTGTGATCATTTCTAGTTCATTCGGAGCATTAACTCTGGTTATCTCCTTTGACATGGACCTATTTCCTTTTGTGTGATAAAACAATACCTAAATGTATATAAATTCACTAATTTTTTATGGAGCCTTATGACAATAAAATATCCCAATTTGACCATTGACACAATACATAAGACATTGCTGGTATAATGAAGGTATGACTGCATGTTGACATAGCCAATGCCTTCTGAGAAAAATGTTGATAGTTGTTTTCTAAAGAACAACCATGAAATATGAATTAGACACAAGATGTCCAAATTTTGTTCTATGTTAATCATTAATAAAGGTTATAGCTCATTAATTCCATATCCTTTCAACATTATTGTGGAAAAAGAATAGATGGATTCATTAAGGCCCAATCACCAAAGTGTACGAACTAGAATGAGGTTGAATCCAAAGCCATTATCAATGAATTATCATCTGATGTCTATGTCGTTGACATAGCCAGATAAATACAATGGTCTGATATGTCCATGTACATCATCATCATCTTCATCTATAAAAGATATGACTGCATTACATACTATAGGATCAATCTATACATGGTAATCCTAAGTAGCATCAACTTCAGTTTCAAACTATTGAGGATTTGACAAAGAATCAATAAGTGCTTCTAGAAGATCATATGACATATTCACGGTGTCCAAATTTGATAAATTGTATTGTACATTGTTCATTTTTTTCAAAAAAACATACTTTTGATCTATAGGTCTATGTTTCCTTGTATGGAAATGATGTCTTGTAGGCGTCTTGGAAGTTCATGATTCCAATGTAGATGTACCCTATATCAGAACAGAAGTTGAAAATACTCCTGGAATTGGAAGAATAGACTGTCTGGGTCTATCTACTTGTTAAGAAGAAGATTGTCTGACATTAATTGTTCATCCAAAATAATAATGTCAAAAGTGAACCTGTCTTGCATGCAAGAAACACCATGTTATTATTGAGCATGATGAAGGGCTCTTCCACAAGTTTTTTTCCGCGTATATGGTTCAAGTAGGGGTATATATAAAATATAGATATCTAGAATTACCACTTAATCCCCTATATCCTCAACATTGGTCTCTTACTTTTGTTCCCTAGTTGGGTAAAATGAACTCCTGCTCATTATTATCAGAATCACCATTGGAATAAGGATCTGTTAAGTGGATAACATTGACAGAACCAAAGATGAATTCTTAATCTAAGGAATATTCTTCCTAATATGTTATTCTAGTTGGGGTGTTTGGATGGACAGTGCTCATGATTTCGAATCATATGGTATGAAATATTCCAGGGTCAAGGAAAAAATTGTCCTTGACACAAACTCGTCTTCATCGGACTGGACATTGTCCTTCTGATCTCCTCGTTTCTGCGACGATAAATCTTTCGATGAAGGTGGAATTACAGTGTAAAAACTGACAGAAGATACAATCGGTTATTTCAAATATTTTTATAGAATGTAATGAGTTTTTTTTATTGTTTAACTAATAATCTGATCATCATATTTCAACAAATTTTTTACTTTTGACATTATTCCATTCTCCTTATTCCTCTAGATCAGTAGTAATAACATAGGCTACTTGAGTTGATGAACATTTCCTTTCATTGGTCCAAAGTCTATCATATTTTACAAGAGGTCCATAAAAACAAAATACTCTGGAATTAGACTCCCTAACATCTGGACAGAGGGACAATAATTAGGAAGATCTTAATAACCTTCTTTATTTAGTTCCTTCATCCATGGTAGTAGAACCGAATTTTTTTCAAGAGATGAGATGATGTTACCATGAACATTTTCATTCCATAATGAATAAACATTACTTTTTAATTCCAAAAAAAAATTCCATCTATGATCTCTTTGATCATCTTGATGAGGGGCTCATTGCCAAGGATGATCTAGAGTTTTAGCCCTTCAATATGACGATGGATTTTGAAGTAGAAGTAGTGACATGGGCATTCTTGAGGGTAACTTTAACAACCTATCCATTACCTTTTCTTCTTCCCATTGTTGATGGAACTACATAAGTTTTAGACATAATTAAAATTATATAATATTTTATCTGTTGTGAAATTTAAGTATGGTATTGAAACCCTCATTTTTATTTTACAGGGATCAGTGATGTCCATAACTCATCATACAGATTTTCCGTAAAAATTTAAAGAAACTCTTCATGAGGGAGCTCCGGATATAAAGAATACATTAATACTTTCCATTGAGCTATGAAATCTATAACACCTTCATTTTATCTTGGTTAACAATTGGTAATATCCAAAACTATTATCTATGGTAGCGTCGAGCGAAATTGAAGAAGGAATTTATAGCAGATAACTCCCCAACCAGTAATTGATCAATATTGTAAACTTGTATTCAGACAAAAGCTAGTCCTAGTATTAATGGCAAAAAAAACCTAAGTTATATTGCTTCTTTTTGTTGAAGAGTTCCAATCATGGGATAAAAATGAGAAAAAAAATTGTAATGTGTTGCTCTAGATTTCTAGAACACTTATATATTGGAAATTTGGTATTTCAAAATTTTGTGGGGGAGGAATCAGGTCCACCCCTTCAAGGTAATCATTCTTTTCTGGCTGATCTGGTGAACTTCATTTATCCATAGCTTCAAATTGATTCTATAATAACTCATTTGTTTTGATAACCATTTGGGGAATATCCGGATGAGCTATAACCTATATAGGTACAACAACTTGAACAAGAGCTGGTGAAATGACTGTAAAACCAACTGGTTGGATTGGTGGTATTTGCATTCGATACCCTACGAGAAATGTCTTATAAGGATGTGTTTGATCCTACCTTGGTTTGGTACCCAGTGGAGGGAATTCATTATCCACATCAGTAGTTACTAAAAATCCTCTTGGTTAGGAGCTGTTACAGGATGTGAAAGTTGAGAACCTTCCTTGGGAGTATGTCTAGAAGAAATGTTTCTTGGAAGTAACTACTTATTAAGTCTTCTCAACTCCTTCATCTGTTCTTCTTGTTGTTCAAATCTATCTTAATGAAAATGATAATAACCTTCTCAAATGGAAAAGTGAGATGAAATTTTACATTTACATTTCCCATTATTAGATTCATTTTATAGGGGGGAATGGTGGTTATTTGAAGGGATACATAGATTTTGGGTAAGCCTCGGATTTCATGTAAGTACACAATCTTCATTTGCCTTAGTGTGTATCATGTTATGGATAAGAACATCATCTTCTAGTTCCCATGAACTAGACTCATATACTGGGGGTCTACTATAATGGTGTTATTGAAATTTACGGACGCATAATGAGTTGATGGAATTTCATCTATATCTCGGTGAGATCATCCCCCTTTGTATCTTTCACGAGACACTGTTCCCTTGCATGATGAATTCTTGGGAACTGTTTGGCGGACATTAACATGAAGTGAATCCTAAGATAGATTGGATGTGTGGTCTCTTTGTGGGTTCTTCCATAATTAGGTGAAAAATGACTTCTTTGAGGAGGGTATCATAGATGTGAAAAATCCCCCAACTCGACAGGCTTCAAATATTCATATTATTCTTCTTCAAATCTTTGAGTCTTGGTTTAATGAACATTAAGGTAGAACTAAATGATCCCCCATCCCTACAATATGGGGTTGTTGGTAACACCCCGAGCATCCATGATACGCTTCTCTTTCAATAATGCAATAGCTTGCATTGTACACAACTTCGAGTTCTAAAACACCGCGACTAATCAAAGTAGCCGTTATGAATAGTAATAACCACTTTTTAAAATTATAGAAATTTTATATTTCAAAATTGAATTCATTTTTGTATTCCTAATATTGAAATTAGCCTATGTTGAATTTTTGGTATTTTTTTGAGAACTTCTAATTTTTTATGAATAGTGAAAAATACTTAAAAACAACTTTTTTAATCAAAATAATTTATAGTGATAAATTATACTATTTAGTGATTTTAAAGTATAATTAGAATATATTTTTACCATTTTATCCAATGGTGTTCATTAAGAATTAATTTAACATTGAAATTGGACATAAACAATTGCCAATCTTTTGATATAAATTGTTTCTTAAAAACACGTTATTTGTTGTGACAGTGGGAATTAATTATAAAATTAATTAATAAAACTTACATGATTGGAATTTTTTAAAATATACATCATTTTTGAATTCGGAATATCAATTATAGCTTAGGGTGAAATTTTGGCATTGTTCTGAAAAACATCAATTTTTTATGAATAGTTAAACCACTAAGTGGTACTTATAAAAATTGATTTTTCTTTTAAATGAAATTTTACCACTTCTGTGTTTTGAATTTCAAAAACCCGACATAAATGGTTGTCATATAGAAGTAAAATGTGGTTCAATGATATCAAAAATTTTTTTGGTGAATAGTAACTTTTAAGTTCTTAATCGCGATTAGAGGTAATTAGTCTACTTTAAGGTAAAAATAATGTTTTAATAATATGAGATGAGCTTGACACATGTCCTACCCTAATTGGATGTACCATGGCCGACCAAGACAATCCATGGGTCAACTTGGGGACCCCATGGAGCCACTTTAGTTGGAAAATGACATAAATACCTTTTATTTAATGTTAAAATAAAAATGTCACAAACATGAGTTGTTTTACTAAAACAATTATTACATGGGGTTATATAAGTTAAATTATTGACCATAAATATTCATTAGAAAGATAAAACTATTTCCTACATTATGGTTGTTTTTTTAGAATTTTTAGACATTAAATAATTTAAATTTTTAATGACACAATGATGTTGCAGTGATTACCTCATTAATTAATGATTTAAATAAAATAAAAAGATAATGTAATATCCAAGGATTACACTTGTCCAAAGCCTATTTTATGGGTAGATCTCGAACCCTTATCACCTTAGCCTTTAATTATATAAGTGTGGGGCCTCTAAAATCCGAAACTCGTTTTATGATAAAGTGACTTTTCTTTACTTTCCAAGAGTGCCCCTCCTCTCCACTTATAAAAGGCCCCACCTTTACCACATCATTCAAACTTTCAAGCTATTTGGATCGGCCAAACTCTGACCAAATAATCTCTCAACTTCCCCCTATTACTCCTAGAAGCCTCACTTTGGGTAGAACTCTTCCCAAGGATGCCTTTGGCTCAAATCAAAAAGAGTTACCCGATTTTGAGGTAATGTCTTCTCTAATGTTGTTTTGTTTTATTTTTCTTCTCCAACTCCCTAAACTCTTCTTATTCATTTCTTTTGTAACAACAACAGTATCCTTAATATACTAGGATATTGTTATAAGAAGGATTCTATATACACTTACACAAACCTACATCTAATGGTTAACAAACATATTGTTTCTGTGGATGGCGAATTTTTGCCTCACGAAACGATGATTGTTCAACACTCATATAACACCTTCAAAGGTGGACATTAAGATGTCGCTATATTTATAAATGATATATAATATGTTTATGTTTTCCTTATTCTTATGTATTTCTCATTTCTGGCATACTTTATGATTTCCATTATGGGTAAATTCGCTAATTTCATTTTAGGAAGTGCGGACTACCGCCCCCTCAAAGTTATGTGAATCGTTAATGCCATATGTGGGATGTATAAAGGACGGAATAAATGATATTATTTATTATATTATACTGGAACTATATTATACATTTATATAATTATGATTTCATTCCATTAAATACAAAATAGAAATGAAAGTGGCGTTCATGCGTACGTACGGCTTACCGTGTCCATGAACGGTGCATTTCATTTCTTACATCTATATGTTAGGTAATATTATGAATGAATGTATATACTAGATATATATGAAATATATGACATCTAAATCATGAATATAATTCTGTAGATAATGTATATTCTACCACATAAACAACTTGTAATTATAAGAATATTAATTTTGACTCAAGGACCTAAGATCGACAAAATGACCGTTATAAACTTTAATAATTACATAATGTTCATAACATGGTAATAAGGGATATAAAAGGAATAATGAACATGAAAATGTTTCTTAAGTAAATAGAAATTAACTCTAGTTTATTATTCAGGAGGTTAAAGAACGGTCGAGTCAGGACAAGACACAAGGTAAGGGAATTTCTTAACCCAATTTCCATTCTTTGGGTTAATCTTCTACTTTCAAACTATGTCATGATATTATTATGTATTATTTTGTATTTTTTACTTCCTTTATGTGTACCTATAGTGAATACACATAATATATCTATTTTATTTTAAAAAATGATCTTTGTAAGGACTTCGTCTCAATCTCCTTTCATTGAGGGATATTTGGTTTTATACACAAATTTCTTTTATACGGTGTATAAACCCCTTTGACTTTTACGTATATTCAAAAGGAATATTTTTATACGAAGCGTTTACTAAACGACAAAAGGGAATGTTTTTGTCGTACTTATGCGGCGACAATGACTTCTCCGCCACCGTGACCACTAATTGAGTTTCGGCTTCCTCTACAACCCATTCCTTTTTTTTAATGAAAAATAAATACCATGTTATACTTTTCTTTTATTTTGGTATTGAAAATTGTTTTGAAAGAGTTATTATTATATCAATATGTTGTATTGATATCTTGTGATTGAAATGTGGAAATTTTATGTTTCCTTTATGCATGTATTATGTGATACGATTATGTTATGGTTTATGATATGTTTAAACCTATTAATATGAGGAATGCATTGGACTTAATAAGTGACGGGTGGAGCCCGCTATAGCTCCTCGATGCATCGGTAGGTCTCATGAGACAGCTAGACATGTAATTGGGCGAGGCCCTTTCACAATTTGATTTGTGATTTTGGCCGAGGCCTTAATCATTTTAGACGTCTTTGACGAGGCCTTGACAAAATGTTTCAGAATGTCTGGCATTATGTATTCCATCATTATGAAAGTGGTTATTGATATTTCATGTGATTATTCTACCAGTAGAATATCCATGTGAATAAGTAAATGGCATTATCTCATTTTACTTTTTCCATATTATGTTTAAGTTCATGTTTAAAAGGATTTTGTTTTAGTTATACATTGCCTTAAATGTTAATGTTTATTTATGAAAGCTTCCGCAATATTGTTATCCTTACTGAGCATCTGAGCTCACCCCTTTCAATGTTTTAATATTTTTTTCAGGATGTGAAGAAGTATAATATGAATGACCTATAGGGATAATATAAGGGGATATGAAGAGAAGATGTTGTAGTTTTGTTTTACTTTATGATGTAATGTAAGACTTATGAATGTATCTAGTGTTTCCAAGGCTACTAAACTACTCGGTCTTTCGAGACTTGATCTTTTGTGATCATTCCAATGTTACGAAGTAATGCACCGACTTTGGGTAGCTGGGGTCGGGGCGTTAGAGTTGGTATCAGAGGTAGTTTAGTACTAACCTTGGAAGCTAGATTTAGATAAACTCTGATTAGAGCACATAGCCCGAAGATAGACTTTGAGGATTAGTATAGAAGAACTTCCTAGAATTTTGGTATTATAGAGATTTTGTGAGTTTTCTGAGCAATACATACATGTCTGGATACGAGTAGGTAGAGGTGGCTCTGGCACAGATGTACCTAGGGGTAAAACCTGAAAACACCGCTTTGAGCTAGACTCGAACGGGAACTAGTGCACGACAACGGGCCTTGCTTCACTCTTGGTTACGACAATCACGGGGGATATACTTTGGATAATTCTCATTTTCTTTACAAACAACTATGAAGGGTTATGAGTATATACTTCCTCAAAGAAAACATTTTTATGGATTATATCCAAAAATAGTTCAATTTATGTTAAGTATCTTATAAGTATGAAATTATGTATTTTGATTCATAAACTAATATAGTTTATGCCATTTTTAGAAATGGTGCCTAGTGGAAGGAATGGAAACCGTATCAATGCACGCACTATATGCAGGGATTTACCTCCTGCTCAAGATAATTATTATGGATCTGGAGATACAACTGGTGCTGATCAACTTATTACCATACTGGGACAACTCACTCAGGTTAGGAATAATAACCTTACTCATATGGATCACCCTGATCCACAACGTGGAGGATCAATGTTAGACCACTTCATGAGGCAACAACCGCCAACATTCAATGAGGGTACAAATCCATTAGTAGCTGAGAAATGGATAAACTCCTTAGAGAAAATATTCCAAGCTTTGGGGAGTAGCGAAAGGGAGAAGGTTGTCATGGAAGTTTACCGCCTCACTGGAGATGCCGATCAGTGGTGGTCGCTGATTCAAAACACAAAGGAAGATGATGATGTATCGAATATGGAATGGAGGGAGTTCAAAGAGCTTTTCCTAGAAAAATACTATCCTCGTGACCATCGAGCATATATGGAAAGACAATTTTTGTGTCTGAGACAAAAGGAGGATGAGAATGTCGCAAAGTATGAGGAAAACTTTACAAGGTTAGCGAGGCATGCTGCAGATTATATATGTAACCCAAGGAGTAAGATTGATCGTTTCTTTGATGGGTTAAAACCATTTCTCCATCGAGCATTAGTCTCAAAATCCTTCTCATCATACGAAGATATTGTCTCATGTGCTATCAAGACAGAAAAGGAATTCTCTAAGTATTATGACAACAAAGTAAAGCAAGAGAAGAAGAGAACGGTGGAAAAAGAGACGGATAAAGGGAAAAAGGGAAAGAAGGATTTTCCATTATGTGATAATTGTGGGAAGAATCACCCCGGTGCATGCCTAAAAGGAATGGGAGTTTGTTATAAATGTGGAGAAAAAGGTCACCAGGCTCGTGATTTCAAGGGAAAGAAAGAGGCTATCAATGTTGAATGATACAATTGTAGGGATATGGGAAATTATGCAAATGAATTTCCTAAGTGTCAGGGGAACTTGCCTCAGAAAAGGCCAAGGGATCAAGGACAATCTTATTCTGTTACTACAGTTGAAGCAGAATAATTAATGTATTGGTGCTTTTGGACTCATGGATTATATTCTGGTTATTAGAATAATGTGATATATATATAAGGATTGTATTCCAGTACTTGTTAGTTATCATTAAGTTTTTAATATGATGAAGGATATCATATTTTTAGTATGTGACAATAAGATAAACTTTACTTTGATTAGGGAATCTAATGTTACAATTGATTTTGGAATTTAAGGACCCTTTAGAGAAAGTCTGGACGATGGTATTTTGGATAACTATAAAGGTTGGAATGGATTAAGTTGAACTTTTGATAGTATTGTTTATGGTTAAAATATTTCTAAAGATTATTTTTGGAATATTATAATACTATAGTTTTAGGAAAAGGACAACCTGCAGGGTGGGGCATAAACTGTCGCGTTGAAAAAAGCTGCAGGAATCGAACCCACAACCATAGTGCGACAGGCCTTTATTCCCTACCACTAGCCTACAAGAAGTCCCTGGTTATTACAATATAAATTTATTAATCTAAATGGTATGTGTTAACATTTGGAACCTTATACAATTAGGATAAGTATAGTATTTTTGAATTTTATTATCTTTTTGATTGAAAGATGAGTTGAAAGATGAAACTCTAATTGTCAAGCATAAATATATATATACCTATCTCTTATTCAATGAATAAATTAATTCTTAAACTTTAGTAAAGGGATATTAAAACAAAAAAAATTTGTTATCCTAATACCTTATGACTTGTTGAACTGATGATATTTTAAATCAACATAGATTGAAGGCTTTGAGGCCCTCAATTTGACAGTTGATTGTGATTGATGACCTCAATCACTCCCTAAAAATATTTACATTTTTCCTCCAACTATATGTCTCTAATTGCCACCAATGTTCTCCTTATTGAGATCATAATTTTGTGGTGGCTTTATTATTTCCATTTCCATCTTATTAAGGCAAAATTTTATTAACCTTATTTCGGATGTGGGTTTTCCACAAAGGTATTTTCTATTTTCAACTTTTTATTTTCCAAGAAAATTTTCAAATTGCGAGGATGCAATTTATTGAAGGAGGGGAGAATGTAACACCCCGAGCTTCCATGATACGTTTCTCATTCAATAATGCAATAGCTTGCATTGTACGCAACTTCGAGTTCTAAAACACCGCGACTAATCAAAGTAGTCGTTATGAATAGTAATAACCACTTTTTAAAATTATTGAAATTTAATGTTTCAAAATGGTATTCATTTTTTTATTCCTAATATTGAAATTAGCCTATGTTGAATTTTTGGTATTTTTCTGAGAACTTCTAATTTTTTATGAATAGTGAAAAATACTTAAAAACAACTTTTTTAATCAAAATAATTTATAGTGATAAATTATACTATTTAGTGGTTTTAAAGTATAATTAGAATATATTTTTACCATTTTATCCAATGGTGTTCATTAATAATTAATTTAACATTGAAATTGGACATAAACAATTGCCAATCTTTTGATATAAATTGTTTCTTAAAAACACGCCATTTGTTGTGAAAATGGGAATTAATTATAAAATTAATTAATAAAAATTACATGATTGGAATTTTTTAAAATAGACATCATTTTTGAATTCGGAATATCAATTATAGCTTAGGGTAAAATTTTGGCATTGTTCTGAAAAACATCAATTTTTGATGAATAGTGAAACCACTAAGTGGTACTTATAAAAACTGATTTTTCTTTTAAATGAAATTTTACCACTTCTGTGTTTTGAATTTCCAAAATCCGACATACATGGTTGTCATTAAGAAGTAAAATGGGGTTCAATGAGATTAAAATAATTTTTTGGTGAATAGTATCTTTTAAGTTCTTAATCGCGATTAGAGGTAATTAATGTACTTTAAGGTAAAAATAATGTTTTAATAATATGAGATGAGATTGACACATGTACTAACCTCATTGGATGTACCATGGCCGACCAAGACAATCCATGGGTCAACTTGGGGACCCCATGGAGCCACATTAGTTGGAAAATGACATAAATACCTTTAATTTAATGTTAAAATAAAAATGTCACAAACATGAGTTGTTTTACTAAAACAATTATTACATGGGGTAATATAAGTTTAATTTTTGACCATAAATATTCATTAGAAATATAAAAATATTTCCTACATTATGGATATTTTTCTATAATTTTTAGACATTATATAATTTAAATGTTTAATGACACAATGATGTTGCAGCGATTACCTCATTAATTAACGATTTAAATAAAATGAAACGATAATGTAATATACAAGCCTTACACTTGTCCAAATCCTATTGGATGGGTATATCTAGAACCCTTATCACCTTAGCCTCTAATAATATAAGTGTGGGCCCTCTAAAATCCGAAACCCATTTTATGATAAAGTGACTTTTCTTCACTTTCCAAGAGTGCCCCTCCTCTCCACTTATAAAAGGCCCCCACCTCTACCACATCATTCAAACCTTCAAGCCATTTGGCTCAGCCAAACTATTCCCAAATACTCTCCCAACTTCCCCCTCTTACTCTTAGAAGCCTCACTTTGGGTAGAACTCTTCCCAAGGATGCCTTTGGCTCAAATCAAAAAGAGTTACCCGATTTTGAGGTAATGTCTTCTCTAATGTTGTTTTGTTATATTATTCTTCTCCAACCCCCTAAAATCTTTTTATTCATTTCTTTTGTAACAACTCCAGTATCCTAAATATACTAGGATGTTGTTATAAGAAGTATTCGAGCTACACTTACACACACCTACATCTAATGGTTAGAGAACATACTGTTTCTGTGGATGGCGAATTTTTTCCTCACGAAATGATGATTGTTCAACACTCATATAACACCTTAAAAGGTGGCCATTAAGATGTCACTATATTTATATATGATATATAATATTTTTATGTTTTCCTTATTCTTATGTATTTCTCATTTATGGCATACTTTATGATTTCCATTATGGGTAAACGCGATAATTTCATTTTAGGAAGTGCGGACTACTGCCCCCTCAAAGTGATGTGAATCTTTAATGCCATATGTGGGATGTATAAATGATGGAATAAATGATATTTTATATGATATTATACTGGAACTATATTATAAATTTATATAATTATGATTTCATTCCATTAAATACGAAATAGAAATGAAAGTAGCGTTCATGCGTACGTATGGCTTACCGTCTCCATGAACGGTGAATTTCATTTCTTACCTCTAAATGTTACGTAATATTAATAATGAATGTATATAATAGATATATATGAAATATATGACATCTAAATCATGAATATAATTCTGGAGATAATGGATATTCTACCACTTAAACAACTTGTAATTATAAGAATTTTATTTTTGACTCAAGTACCTAAGATCGACAAAATGACCGTTGTAAACATTAATAATTACATAATGTTCATAACATGGTAATAAGGGATATAAAAGGAATAATGAAGATGAAAAAGTTTCTTATGTAAATAGAAATCAACTCTAGATTATTATTCATGAGGTTAAAGAATGATCGAGTCATGACAAGATGGAAGGTAAGGGAATTTCATAACCCAATTTCCATTCTTTGGGTTAATCTCCTACTTTCAAATTATGTCATGATATTATTATGTATTATCTTGTATTTTTACTTTCTACATGTGTACCTATAGTGAATACACATAATATATCTATTTTATTTTAAAAAATGATCTTTGTAAGGACTTCTTCTCAATCTCATTTCATTGAGGAATATTTGGTTTTATAGACAAATTTCATTTATACGGTGTATAAACCCCTTTGACTTTTACGTATATTCAAAAGGAATCTTTTTATACGAAGCATTTACTAAACGACAAAAGGGAATGTTTTTGTCGTACGTATGCGGTGACAATGACTTCTCCGCCGTCGTGACCACTATTTGAGTTTCGGCTTCCTCTACAAGCCATACTTTTTTTTAATGAAAAATAAATACCATGTTATACTTTTCTTTTATTTTGGTATTGAAAATGGTTTTGAAAGAGTTTTTATTATATCAATGTGTTGTATTGATATATTGTGATTGAAATGTAGAAATGTTATGTTTCCTTTATGCATGTTTAATGTGATACGATTATGTTATGGTTTATGATATGTTTAAACCTATTAATATGAGGAATGCATTGGACATAATAAGTGACGGGTGGAGCCCGCTATAGCTCCTCGATGTATCGGTAGGTCTCATGAGACAACTAGACGTGGAATTGGCCGAGGACCTTTCCCAATTTGATTTGGGATTTTGGTCGAGGCCTTAATCATTTTAGACTTCTTGGCCAAGGCCTTGACAAAATGTTTCAGAATGTCTGGCATTATGCATTCCATCATTATGAAAGTGGTTATTGATATTGCATGTGATTATTCGACCAGTAGAATATCCATGTGAATAAGTAAATGGAATTATCTCATTTTACTTTTTCCATATTATGTTGAAGTTCATGTTTAAAAGGCTTTTTTTAGTTATAAAATTCCTTAAATGTTAATGTTTATTTATGAAAGCTTCTGCAATATTGTTATCCTTACTGAGAATCTGAGCTCACCCCTTTAAATGTTTTAATATTTTTTTCAGGATGTGAAAAGTAAAATATGAATGACCTGCAGGGATAATATAAGGGGATATGAAGAGAATATGTTGTAGTTTTGTTTTAATTTATGATGTAATGTAAGACTTATGACTATATCTAGTGTTTCCAAAGATACTAAACTAATCGGTCTTTCGAGACTTGATCTTTTGTGATCATGCCGATGTTACGAAGTAATGCACCGACTCTGGGTAGCTGGGGTCGGGGCGTTACATTTTTCTTGAACTGTAATGACTATGATTTTCAAAGCTAGTCTTCTGATTTTTCCAATTTTGGTTTGGGAATTATCAGGGTGCATTATTTGACAACTACTCAATTCTCCTTTTTTAAAATATCATTGTGTTATATCAAACATATTCATTACCTGATGGATAACATCCACTATGTGGGGTGCCTTCTCATGTTTCACATATGTCTGATGTAAAATTAACTCAACAACTTCTTTTATTTTTGCATGACTCTATTGAGATCTTTCTGGGGAATATTCTTGAGAATACATTTGATTACATACAATATTTGTTTATTGTGGCCGACTATGGGCAATAACATTGCATGAGAACTCTTTTTGAGGACATTGTCGATTCTAGAGTTCAGTGAGATGAAATGATTTGTGTTATCCCCATCGTTTAATACAAAAAACCCTAGGGGTCTCTGCAATTATATGGCGTATCATTTTTTGAGTATTAAGGCATGCACACTGATGGGTTCTCTACTGTTTTTCTGCCTTTGGATGTCGGAAACTGAGAGAGATGCGAAAAAAATTTGACGTTCCAACCTTTCTATTACCAACAAATGATTTTGATATTCATCATATGGAAATACGTTGGTTTTAAAATGACAAAGTGTATTCCATTACTTGAGTTGAATATCATGAATACAATCTTCTGCCATCAATTCTGGAATGTTATAATGAGAATTTTCCAATGGCCAAAACATGACTTGTATTTCACCTTTGCCCAATTGTTTTCTCATGTTTATCATATATTCATTATGTTTTACTAGATTTTTATCCACTTGGTCTGACTAGTGTGGATTATCTTTATTTGAAGATAAATAACCCAAGTAAGGTTTAGATAATGAATGGTTCTTCAATATGTCTTCTGGTTGAGAAAGTGTTTCACCCATCAATGACAAGGCATTAGACATGACCAGCCTTGTGTTTTCAAGTGCATCAAGATAGAAGGGTTGTCTCATCGCTACATTATCAATTATATATTTATCTTGAAAATGCGAAAATACTATTGGGGAGAGGAAATTATCCATGAATGCCATCATGGGGAGGACAACCATGGTTGATAACAACATTAGATGAATATTCATGATCCCTGGTCTTCATTCAACTAAGTGGGTTTTCGTGGCTCTCATCCTAATATATATTATAGTAATTGATAGAATATTCAGAAATCAATCCTTCATGATGAGGTTTCCAATGGGTAACATCAGAATTAATGATATATGTTCCATAATTTAGTAATGAGAGGGGTGGATCTTGAGTTGAAATAGATAAATGTAAGAGGACTTCAAGAACACCAGCATTAAGAGGAACCAAATTAAAGCTTGACTCTTGGTTTCCCAGTAGTTCCTGCCAAGAATTCTTCTAGGATGTTCTCTTATACATAGTAAAGGACACTTTTTGGGAAAATTTTTTATCATGGGAAGGTGTATGTGGCTTCCTATTAGTGGTCACTAAAATGGACCCATTACCTTCAATTGGAAAAGGTTTATGTTACTGATCCTACTGCCTATATGATATGAGGGAGTATGCCCCAAGAACCTCTAGGACTGGAATAGTGGAGTGTTTATACTCTGGAATGGCATGCTAATGTGGCATCGCATGTGTGGGAAAAAATTTATTTGTCTGTTTTCCTATTAATTATGAGGTAGATATAATATCCTTGTATTCCTCTATAATATGGCCATGAATTTGTGTCTACCCTTTCACCATTGATAAGATGTATTTGATGACTTTAGAATCCCAAATGGGAATATACATCAATTTCGTATCAAGAATAGTTGTATGTGTATTATAATGTCCTAATTTTCATATCAGTGGGTATGGAATGTACTTGTGCATAGGGGTTGAGATTTGAGTCATCCCCCGATTTTTTGTCAGAGCTTTCCGACTGACTTCTCTGGGTGCTTCCAAATGAGATTTTTGGTAGGTTTGATGAACATAGACAGGTGTATGTGCATACTGGCTATTTCACATCATGTATGGTTGAAAATAAATCCTTCAATACTCGGAGACTAGACTAATATTATAATTGGTTATTCTAAGCAGATGTATGATCTTGTTTACTAGTTACCACGACACTGGATTGGAAAGATTTTTAAATTTTGTCAGACAAGATTTCCAACCCACTGATAACTTAAAAATTAGTATATATTCTAGTTTTTGGTATGCCACCATATTTATCTAGTGGGATTTGTTGTTTTCATCTAGAGTAGTCTACTAGAAAAAAATTAGGACGGATGGATGTTTGTGCCTGCTCGTTGTTTTCTATCAAGATAGGTTGAAGTACTTCTCCAAAGGGGGAGGAGCAAGGAACCTACTCCCTATTGGCAGACTATTGTCCCTGGTGATATTTCCTGCATGTCTGGGTTTGAGAGGCCTGGGACGAATTTATTAATCCAACACCCACATCATGCAGGGGGTTCACTACCGCATGATGTTTCTGGGTGATATTGTTTGTTGGAGTCCTCCAAAAGGACCCTAGAATCCTTGAATTGAGGACCTGAGTGACCACTTAAATCACCTTACAGTAGTACATATGGTACTAGTTTTACTATTCATGGTATAAGGAATTGAAATAGTTTGAGATGCTTGTTGGTACCATCTTCTTATTATTCATCGGTCATCGTTGGCCTGATAATCGAGGATTGTTATTGATTTGTGGGGACTATTGGGTAGCCTCCAATGTTGTAATTGTACCATGCTGACAATAATCCATTATCATCACGTTGAATACCTAGTGATGAAGATGCTTGGTGGGATATGAAGTCCTTATTGTGGATGGATATTTAGCATCACCAGTGGTCGTGAAGTTCGCTGATGTCATCTTGATGAAACCCATTTTTGGACTGAAGGATGTTCTATGGAAAACTGGGACCAACAATAAAATCAAATAAATAGACATATGTTAGATGGACATGTGTGTGATTTATTTATTTTTCTATCATTTATTTATCATGTGATGGGGCCTGATAGGTGGGTATCTTTATTAACATGGTTAAGGATTCACGTCGGGTTAACCATTTTTGTTTCGTAGTTCCTTGAAATGTGTGTTCTAGTTTTATGAATCACTGCTTCCAGGCAGTTTCTATTAGATTTATTCATGGAACTAGAAACATACAACAGTTCTTTCTCCAAAGGGGACCTACTTTTAAAAGTCAGGCATCCATTAAGATTGAAATTTACGATACTTAGGAACATACATTGGTCGAGAGGATGGGAGGTCAGACTCATCACACCCTTTTGGGGGGAAATTGGTGTATACTATGGGACTCCCTTTATAAAATTATGATATTTTCATGAAACCTTATTAATTCACCCAGTTTAACATTTATTTCCCTTGAAATATCCTATCAATTATTAACATGTGTAAAATTTAGAATCATCAGAATATATTCATTGTTATTCATTAATGGAATGATCTGTATGTAGTTGTGGTTCCCCACTAATGGTATCCTTGAATATACTATTTTATGTTTCTTTTAGTCATCCTTATGATGATACTTGTTTTTAATCCACTTAGTGGGGCACTTTGAAACATACTGTCATCCAATGAGATGAATGTTCATTTTGATATTGGGATTGTTCCCATAAAATGGGCTACCTCTGTATATTTGTGAAATGAATCAGAACCCTCATAGTTATGTGCCGCTTAATAGGAAAAATCATACCATTTATGTTCATGTGTTAAAGACTTAAGAATAATTTTTTATGTAATGTGGTATGGATATCTTAGAGAAAGTTTGATAGTAAAAGATTATTGTGGGACTTATTCTGAAACAACCAAATGAACTTGGAAAAGATATGGGATTCCAATATTGATTTGACCCTGTTGGGAATATGGCCCAAGGTGAAAAGAGTTAATTTGAAATGTTGGGTTTGAACCTCAGGAAGGCCTTCTACATATCCCATATATATTGGAATAAAAAACCACATTGTTCAATATGTATCATAGGAGAGTATAGTCATTTTAGAGAAATGAGTTTGGGTAAACTTCATGAAAATGATTCCTTGATGACTGGGCAGTTTAATTTGTGGAATATTCCAAATGAGGATGCTTGTATAAAGGGAATTCGGGTTGGATCTTAGAAGAGGATACCATGTGAGCTCGGGCACTAAATGGGCTTCCCACGTATCCGGGTATGAACAGGAATTAGAGTTCTTGTAGTTACTTGAGTAGGTGTTTTTCACATGTTGTAATAATCATGAATCTTTAAGCCCATGTGAGTTATGCTTGGTGTGAGAAACACGGGGATGTGAAAGATTAAACTATGAAAAATACATTTTTATTTCATCGCTGGTGGAGGAGGGTGAGCCTATGATGACTAGGATGGATGAGCTCGACGTGACTTGGGAAGAGGGCGAGGTGACGGGCCATCCCTTTATTAACTTTACATTGGAAAATGGTCCAAATGAAAAGAAGAATCTATGAAGGTTAGGGGATTACAACATGATAGAAACCCTAAAATTGGTCCTGGTATGGGAAGGAGACATCTTATTTTTTGTATGGAAAATACAGTGTGAAAATTAATTTCCCAACCATAGATCTGAGGTTTCGGGTCTTAGAGACAAAAATGGGCTGACAAACCCCAAACCCTAATCCTCCAAACCAGGAACATCCAAGAAATGTTCCTGGGAGAAATTTCCTTGTGACCTAGAATATACAAACCAATATACACCCCATGAATCCTGACCCTATTTTGAAATACATGTGGGTATCCTTTGTCTACGGATATACAAACCCAAATAGGAGATACACTGATGTGACTTTCTCCAACGTTTGATAAGTACAGAGGTTTTGGTGGAGGGTTCAATTTAGTATCTTTCAAATGATGGAACCAAGGAAGGAGATAGACAATCATAAATAGATATAAAGAGGGTAAATGAGTTGGTATGATGGTTTTATACCATGTTCTTCCATGTAGGTACCTCGCATAAGTGTGTCGTGTTGGAACCTCGCGTTACTGTTCCGGGCCATTGTACAGCACATGCGTGTCACGCAGGTGTGCCACATAGGATTATATGAAGGCTGAAGAATATATTTCACATTGTGGAACTAAACCTATATAATGTTTTTGAAATACATTCAAAATATGGTTGAAATAAATACGCAATGTGAGCTTTAAGTAGTCAATCAAATTTTTCTGTATTTGAAATGGGGACCCCAAGGGTCCTATTAATAGGCTTGGAAGGGACCAAGTTGAAGTGATGTTTCCCACACAGGGACTTCACGTAGGTACTCCACGTTGGGGTAACTAAATTTTATTACTGCTTAGGTCCTCCATGTAAGACCTCCACATAGGTCCTCCATGTAGGTCCTTTGCGTAGGTCCTCCACGTAGGTCCCTTTTTGTAATTTTATCTGTTTTTCGAGTGCCATTACTTTTGATCCACAAGTCTCTTTGGACTATGTAACCAGTCAAATCAAATGTCTTAAAGAGATCTAGACATCTTGAGATGGTAAATACACTTTGTATTATTGAAAAAACACATATATACATTTTAATGTGTCAAAATATTTTCCCCATCGATCATGGAAATCCAAACCCTACTCATTTAGGGATAGGAACAATTGTGTCTTTCTAATTTGGTTGTTGGTGGAAAATATATAATATGGTGCTGTATTTGATGTATCTTATATAAGTATTACCCTCATTTTCCGTGTGATTTGTATATGCACCCCACCCTAGTTGAGCTCTATGTGCTGAACACCACCATCATCATTATGGAGGGTGTCTTTACCCAACATTCTCGTGGGAGGATCAATAGGTGATGACCAAATCATCCCTACTCCCTCTTCTGGGTGGTGGTAGCACATATTATTTGGGAAGGTTGTTGTTTTTGAGGCCTACTTTTGTGCAGGCATGTTGTGCTTCTCTATAGTCTCTGGGGTGATATGTGTTTTTCTTTCCCAGGGGTACTCAGGATGAGATATCTTGTGCTTTCCCATGGGTCTTTTGGATGTGGTTTGGTATTTGGCCTATATATGTGTACGAGGGTTTTTGTGAGGTATATTGGGATGTGGTGAAAATAGTATGATGTTTTATTTTAGAATGTGAGAGTGTCTAATCAGTGGGAATGTGGTTCTGGGTACCCAACTATTGGTGCATTATATTATATTACTTGACTTGCATTATTTGGTGAGCATTGCATCGTGATATTGTGGTGGCTACTCTACATTTTTCGGTGCTTTTGGGTTCTTTTGTTTTCTAACAGGGGAATTTGTATGCTTATTCCCATTGTGGATAAGAGACATTGGTTTTTCTTACCGAGTATACAAGTATTCTCACCCTATGTATATAAATTGTTTTTAGGATTCATAAAGGTTGAAATGGACCATATTGGACCTTACAATATTAGGCGTTTGGATAGTTTTTGTGCCATTTCTTATCTTACATTTGGTTTTTAACTTGGAGTTTTTATTTTATTTGTAACAGTTTTATTTTAAACATGCTTGTGAGATAGATTTTGGATTTCATTTATATATTTGTCATGGATTTGTTTTGGGATAGACTATCTTATCTCCTGATATAGTACTCTTTAAAAAGGTTAATGCCTCCTATTTTGGGAAATTTAATATTCTTGGTGCTGGCCACCACCTCGGGGTTTATTCCAGGTAGGAATCTAGGGTCATTATCTCCCTTTCATCATCATAAAGAAGTAGGTTCATTGAAATAATGTATAATCAATATAAAATGGTTGATAAAAACAAAAAATTTAAAAAATATCTTGAGCAGAAAGAATTATATTCTAGAAAAATTAATGATCATAAAAATACATACAACTAATCACATGATATTAAAAATTATATATGGGTACCATAACTATTAAAATAATAACACAGACAACAAAAAATAATCTCTTAATGATGGAAGGCATTGTTTCAGATATTATAGTTATACCATCATGGCCCCATTCCAAGACATTATACATAAATGGGTAATGAATCAACCAAATACCCAATATAGATTTGGTTCAAGAGACCTAATGATTCATTTAGGGGTTATTTTGGTCCACATAAATCACATACTATGTATAATTCATTCATTATATGAGAGGATAAAATAATAAAATAATAAATAACCAAAATAAAAATCATTTTAAAAACCATGATAATTAAATATTAATATTTCCCCCAATCTGACTAATCATAAACTATACATAGAAAAAATATGATTGGAATCATTAGAACATTCCCCAAAGGGATAATATGTAAAATACGAGTTTTCTTTCATTGATTGATTTAAATACCATAAATATACCATAAATATTTTATTGATGAAAATACCCTTTAATATTGAAAATCAATTTTGATAGTTTAAAATTATTATAATATAATGAAGAATGTTTTCAATGAAAAGAAAAATTTAATAATGTATTGTAATATTTATTAAATTTAGTTTTCATGGTGGAGATAATATTTTATTCATGCTGAGTATATTAAAATCAATATTCCTTTCACATTTTTATAAATAGTAGAAAAATACCATGTTCAGAAAACAAATGAAGATTCATTATAAACCATTTTATAAAAATAATTATATTGTTAATAAATAATTTAATAAAACATTATAGAATATTAAAAAACTTTTTAAATTATTTGATGGAAAATATAGACATTGTATAAAAATATTCCTGATTGAGTTGGAAACAATTCGGTTTTCCTTAAAAACAACCTTTTGGTCCCATGAAAATTTTAAAGAGGAATATGCATGGAAAAATTATATTTTTTTATTAATAAATATAGGATAAGAAAATATTATATCTTATATATGGAAGTATCAAATAATTATCCTACTATAGACTTAAACAGATAAACTCTTGAAAAATGACGATATTTTGAAATAAAACCATACCACTTTCATAACTTTTGAAACATAATCGAAATTGAATATAAAACATTAAATGAATCATTAAATACCATAAACATAAATTGATTAATGACGTGAAATATCAATGGGGAAGTAGTGGTTCCTTATAAAAATAAACTTGTTCATAATACCGAAGAAGACATAATGGAGTGGAAATTGGGATGAAATTTTTTTCAAATATCAAATTGTTGGTGTGACAATAAATCATTGAAATAATTATGTGTTTCAAATTTAATTCCAGAAAAAAAAGAATATAAAACATTTAGATAAATATAATTCATAAAACATATTACCATATAATATCATAAACAACGATGAAGTAATATATTCCAATGAAAAAAACTGTGTTATGAAACCCCGGACCTCTTAGTAACATTCAAATAAAATCACTGTGGATGATGTAAAATTATTTATAAATTAAAATACCATTACTCAATAATTATTAAACATAAAATATGTAAAATTGATAATATATACAAAATTCCAACGAAATTAGGTTTATAATATTAAATTATACCACAATGAATGAAACAGTGAAGAAATCCCATACCACTAGTCGGAATCATCATATAAATTCATTATATCACTTAATAATTTTTAAAATTTAATTATTTAATTATTTATTATCTTTTTTAAATTTAATATTCGTTTTATTTTATTTATTACCCTGTTATATATAATTACCAAATCAATTAATTTCATATCAGATGTTTTGACGATATTTGATTCATATATCCAAAATGACTTTGGAAAGTGGACTATGGTAAAAGATATAATAAGTCAATAATATATATAATTATTATTATTAAATAATTTTAATATTTATACATGAAATATTATTTTAAAATCATTAAAAAATATGGTTATGAATAATTCACTATGTTACCATCAAAGAGAATGTTGGTTATACAAACGCAAAAGTATTGTTTTCATTTTTCAACAATCATGATAGATAGAATGTACGTGTTATATTTTTATTTTATAATGATATATGTATAATAAATATTTTTTTAATCATTTATATGAATATTTATAAAAAAATTTACGGTTATGAAAAAAAATAATATTGCTTTGTGGAGTTGGTCATCCACACGTACGTGTGATTGGCATTTTCATTTTTAATTGAATGAAAAGGTAATTTATTAAATGATATATTATATTTCACTAATTAGAAATTGGTATTTAAAATCATATGTATATATATTATATAACATTAAAACCATATTTCATATATTTTGATTGAAGATGAATTACATCAGTTCACTAGGCGGTAGTCTGACATACACATGAACTACAATTTTGATATCCATTTTATCGAAGAAGATATGGATATAAAGAATCGTCGTAATATAAAAAAATATAGTATATGGTAAATATATATGTTAGGATATAATCATGGATGAATATTATTTTATATTTTTGGGATAATAAATAAATAAAATATGTTGTTAAGAACTATACCTCTTTGTTGAACAATTTCTTTAAGACTGGACCAAAATAATAACTAGTGTAGTGTTATGATGATAAAAAACAATAAATTACATGGGGAGGGATCAAAATAAGGGGGTTGGGTAGGTATATTTTATAAAAATAGTATTTTTATGTATTTATAGAATATGAAATTGGTTGTCCTTTTATAAGTGATAAATAGTGTCATTTTATCAAAAACAAATAAAATAAAATAATGGGATGTAACTATCAATACAAGTGAATCAAAATTTGATAAACCATCTATTTTATGTAATATTAGGAGGATCAAAAACACTTAAAATGAAAATAAATTATTTTTTTTAATATGTTATTTATTTAACAAATAGGGTTTCTCAGTTTAACCATCTTAGTTTTCCCCACGATGATAATATTTTTTATATATGAAATTTATTGTTTAAAACTAATAATAAAATGATAATTAATAGAAATTTCTGGCCAAATTATTATAAATATGAAATAAAATATATTAAATAAAAATTTTATTATTGTGAAAACTTTTTATTAACCCAAAAACACATAATGGGAAAATCCAGTTTTAACCTCTAACATTGTAATAAATTATTAGAACTAAAAGGGATATAAATTTACATATAAAATAAAAAACTAATCAAAAATGAAATATTTATGAAATAATGGTTCATTTATAACAAAATAAATCTAAAATTACTCTTATGTCAAATTCAAATCATAATGGTGATTTAAAATTACTTACTATATTCAAAGGAAAGTACATATAAAAAAAGAATTAAATTTCCATAATCATTATAAAATCAATCTTTTTAGAAATATCCAAAACATTAAATCAAAGTTAATTTTTACATTATGATTTAAAAAATGAATTTATTTATTTATAATAAATTTTATAATATTTTTAAAAATTATTATTTTATAACAAAAAGGAACCGAAATGTTTTGATGAAAAATAAAATTTTAAAGCATGAAAATACATTAATAAAAAGTGAAAAATTATAATACCGATATTTTCTTCATCTAAAATACATATTCAAATTTTTAAACAAGTTTTTAATCCAATTCTTGTAATCAAATTCAATGTCATGGTTATAATGATTATGTTTTTATATATATCACTGTACATTTATCCTTGCAATGTGTATCATATTTAATGTCAATCATAATTTTCTTCTTTTAAAATCACAAGTGGTTATAATTAATCCATCAGTTAAAAATTAAAAAATATCATAACTAATAGGTAATAGTAATTTTAATATCATCTCAGTATAAGTTTTAAAACATTTCCAATTAAATGTTGGTATCCCCTTTATATTCACAAAGGGTAATTTATTATTTTTAAAAAATGTGACACCAAATCATTAGTAGGATAAACATAGAAGAAAAAATATCCAAATACACAATATTGAACACAACATCCGATACCACTTTTAGATCTTCTATAGGATCAATGAATGATCATAATGCGGGGAACATATTTATTAGTGTTCAATACAATGTTACATTTCATTCAAAATAAACATTACCACTAATTAGAAAGAAATGTTGTTTTATTATACAAAAATTCAAACCAAAACTAGGGAACTGTATATATATAAAAAATAACATATCAATGTGATAAGATTAATCATTGGGGTGATAAAGATTCCTCTAGGATAACACTACCTATAAGAATAATAAGGTGAGTATAGTAAGTTGGGTATAAACATGAAACATTAATTTTCATGTCTTCGAAATGTGCTTCAGTGTATCCCACACACACGTGCATCTCACGCAATACAAATAAAACAATTTTTTGGTTAAAAAGTAATAAATATTATTTATATAGATAGTAATCCTATTTTATTATATTCCAAAATATTACTATTATCGAATCACATTCACAAAACTAAATGAAATTCATTTTTTGATTAATTTTATATATATATAATAAAAATAATTTAAAAAATAATTGTAGTAGAAACCTCATGGCTCTCTCAAACTACTAGATTACAAAATCATCACCAACTAAACCAATTTGTTTCTTCACAAATGTGATGGAAAAATTTTACATCATCCTCAAATTAATATTTACTCACACTATAATTCACAGGAATACTATTAATTCAATAATTCCCTCCAGACCAATCGTCCAACATTCAAATAGAATTTGTTACAATTTTAATTTAACTTCACCCAAATATTATTAACTTAGATTGAAAAACTCACATTTACTACATCTTAAAAAATTATTATATCATTTTTTGAAATAAATATATTTAATAACTTAAATATAATATTTTTATCCTTACTCATTGAAACAAAAAATGGTAAACTCGATGTTTAAACATTATTCCATGCATTTTAAAATTTAATGTACAAATAAAATAATGTCTATAATTGTTGTGGCATATATTTTATATCTCTGATAATTAACAAGAATAAATGATAGATATAATTATATTTATTTGAGCATTAACTATTATTGTGATACATCCATTGGGGTCAAAGATAATTCCATAATTCCATCTTCTTACTTAATCAAATATTAATTAAAAACATATCACTATGATATTAAATGTTTTAATAGGATAACTACTTACCTAGAACCAACTTAGTTTAAAATACTAGTAAAATTTTTATGTATTAATCAAACAAGTATGTCCCAAATAGTAAATCATTAAAAAAACGTTCTGATATTTACATCTATAAAATTATATTTTTCTCCCTTTTTTATCAATAAATTTTGATGATATTGACCATATAAAGTGACTGAGAAGGGATAAAAAATGTAATACAAGACACTATATGAGGCTATGATCGGTTTATTATTCAAATAGAAATCAAAAACTTGATAAATCATATATCCCATTTAAAATAACCTTTTTATGGATAAACATAGCGACCATGTCTTGAGTGACCACATTAGAAACATTAGATTGACATCATGACCGAAACTGATGTGGTCACATGACAAACATCAATGCGACCACATGATCAAATATAAAGTGAATGAATAACCAAATATAAATAGACCACATGACAAATTTGATATTAATCATATCACTTAATATAGATCTACCATGAATAATCAATAAATAAATTTCATACATTCCAATACTGAAATTATTGATTATTTAAAAAAATCAATATTCATATATCATCTCAAATATACATCAAACATATTAATGATTATGTATTTAATTAAACTAATATTCTCCAATAATTCCATTTCTAAAAAATAATTTGTTATCCAAGTTAATATTATTTATCTATTTTCAAAAAATGACAACATGTTTCTTCAAGGTGCAACATAATCATGCAATGGTATACGATATATTAAAAATCTATTCAAATATCATGTTTCCCAAAACCCAAATAGAGGATATTTCTTGAAAAAAATATAATTAATTTATCTAATTTCGGAATAAATGTATAATTTATTTGAGAATTTATTTTTTCAATTTAGTTGTCGATCTTCCAAAAAGACCCATTAATATTATTGTTTTGAGAAAGTGATGATTCAATGATAGAATCCTTTTACTAGTGATCCACATATGATAATTTGATCTTTGAGAAATTCCAACCAATATTTGGTTTCGAGCATGATGAGTTGATTGTATTATATTATTTTTTTGGATCACCCGTCCTTTTTTCTTAATGGGATCACTCTGTTGTATCACATTCATGATAGGAGGAGATAATGGAAGATTCAAGAGAGAGAATAATTATATTCAACTATTCTCTTTTTCAATTTTCGAGGCAATATATAGAATATATAATGGTTTATTTATAGATATAGGTTTTATGTTAAGATAATAATTTAATTTCATGTCAACCCTTATATAATATAAAAATTCTTTTTAATCCCAATGCTATATAATTTATACAAAATTACTAATAATTTTTGTGAAAGCTCCGACTTGTTTCATAGAAATTGAATTTAATCCACCTGTTAATTAATATTTTTCAGAAAATCAATCATGGCCCATTAGAACTCTTGTAGTATTTATTAAACACCAGAATAAATATTAAATTAAAATATTTCATTAAAAAAAATGTTTGGGGTTGATAATATGTGGATAAAATTATCAATGTGTATTTATATTAATATTCAATAAATTAATTTCATTCCAATAGAATATAATCGAGATCATAATAAACACATAGTCTGTGCTGCTCAGGGTTATTTATTACATGAATAAATAAATATTACCTAATGTCCAAGATTACAATCTAGCAGTGCATCAAGGATCCAAAAATAAATAACATATTTTTTCAATCATGGAAACCACATATATACACTCATTGTCTAATATAATCCCTTTTTGACAATATGTCATCAATGAGGCAGCACATCAGTTTCACCAATCAACATGCTTGATAAATATTTCATTAACTATCTGAAGAACACATTTTTACCTCATAGGCATATAATTTCAGGTGATGGTCCTATTACAATCAAAGGGTCGGGTATATCAACATCTATATTAATGGATGTGAAAAATGTTTCTACGACATTCCCACTAATGAAATGTCAATTATAAAACCCCCAAAATACCATACCTCACTGATAAAATTTTGAATTGTGGTTTTCACCCTACAATTTCTATACATGAGTAATGACATGAATTAATGTTAATATTAAAGACCATGTACCTTTACACACTCTCACATATATGATTATTCTTTGACACCCAAACATGAAAAATTCATACTAGCATGCCTATTCTTATAATCTATTGCCTTGGAGTTTACCATGTTAAGAATTCATGAGAAGAAGCATCACCTACTTATGAGTTATTACACTATATATTATATGTGTTTTGTGTCCCATCATAGTAATTTATCAAACCATAGAACAATATTTAGCAGTATCATCATAGACCCTCATGAATTACATCATAGAGGAGAACATCCAAAACCTTATCAATATGACATATACTCCAAGAAATTATTACATCATAGTTTAAATACCCATTGTTCATGGGTTTTGACATCTATCAACCTTGAACGAGTATGTTTTCCACTATTTATGTGTCCCCCTTTTATTAGGAATCATAAAAAATAGTTTTCTAGGTTATTTTGCGGGTTTCAGGTCATGTACCAGAAGTACATGCCATGTACATGTGGAAGGATTTAATTACTGATTTGGGGGTCATTCCGTGAGCTGGTACATGTTCTGTACTGGAGTTACACGTCAGGTAATTTTTAAATTTTATTTTTTTAACCCAATGCGACAGGTTTTTCAGCGTAGTTACCCTGCATGGGCTTCGCGTTGTGACTATAGGGTACACATAAATTGTCATACCCCACCCATCTAATAGACATGTGATTGGAAGTTATGATTAGTCTATTGTTTCTATTCCTCCTTTATCTTGACCCTAGAATATCTTTAGGTGATTTTTATAGGCACTCCTTCTTTAGGAACGATCTAATCAGCTTTGGATCATCATTGCATCTGTGTTATGTCTCTATGAGTATGCGTTCTATTAGTTATACTTATCCTATCCTCTTGGATATAATATATATTTCCATTATTGGAATATAAAGGTTTTTTCCTCTATTAGTTTGATATTTGGCTTTGTTTTTTATATTATTAAGGATTTATGGTTGTTTCATTAACGAATCAACCCAGTTTTGGTGAGCATTATTCGACCTTTTTTTTGGGATTTTGTCAAAACCATCAAGGTCGGAGGCTTATATCTTGACTCCTCATAGTATAACAGAATGGAATGCATCCATATTTAATGTATTGTGTTGAATTGATTGTGATTTTTTGTTGAACACTTGTTGGAATCCTTCTTGAGCCGTAGTTGTGAAATCTAGAAAATGGGAGATTTTGAATGAGTGATTTGGTTCTTGGTTTTAAAAATTGGATTTTAAAATAGGGATTTTTCTTCAATTGTTGGAACAAGAATTGGTTTATATGTGTCAATAAAATGGGTCGTCTAATTGAAATGAAATTCTTCTTTGAAATTGACTGTGCTTTGGTTTTCAATAAACGTTTAGTTTTATTGTAGTGGTTAATTTTTGTAATAGAAATATTTGGAAAAAATTGTGTTAGTATGTGTTATTAATCATCAGGACCCTAGTATGGGACACATAACATTGGGCTATAATGTACGTGACCCTGTATTGGGGGCGGGTTTCAGTGGGACAAAATTTAATTGGATTAGAGACCGGTCATGAGTATAGAACTATCGAACGAAGCATGCATGTGTGGGTGTCTTTTGAACTATGGAATGAGTAGGAAAAAAATAATTAATCTTTTTTTAATAGAATTAATTATTCATTTTATGGAAAATAACTTTATGAGAAATGGTTTTATTCAATTTTGTTTTCACTATGTTATAATTTGTTTTCAAACGTGTTTATATATTGTTATAAATAGTTTCAGTAATTTTTTTTACCTATATTGATTTATAAAATGTCCAAATCATTTTATCTTAGTTTCACGAGTATGGAAGTCATTGGGGAATACCTACTGAGTTTTATACTCAACCCTTCATTGGATCTTTGGTAATTTTGCAGATTTTATCTTCCAAGATAGAAGAAAAGGAAGCATTTCACACTTTTTTAGCATGAACTTGTGATACATGGGTTGTTCGGTGCTTGTGGAGAAGGTAGTCATGTGGTCTCTTGTGAGTCTTTTTTTTATCCACTTTTTACATTGATACTTGTTTGGTCTTCCTATACTTCACCCATTGATTTTGTTTGTAGATACATGAAGTTATTGAGAATTCTTTGTTTTGATCATGAGTCATTTGGTATATGGTTTGGTTATGACTTGTTGGTTTCTGATTATTTATTATAGGTTAATTCGTCACCCACTTGTATTTCCAAACCGTTTTCATTTACTTCTATCCTTTGGTGTCTTTGGGATGTATGTTAAGGAAATTTAATGACTCGTTGTACTCTCCATCCATGGAGAATTAGTGGGTCATTATATGTGGTATTAGTCTGGACCATCCTTGGTGGCACAAATGTTATCAGCATGTTTTGTCCTTGCATAACAAGTATTCATCTATGTTCTTGGTCTTGCAGTTGAAATTCCTTTTTCTCTATTATTTGGGTTGTAATCTTTGACAAGAGAATGATTATCAGAACATGAAATGTATAGCATTAAAGGGCAAAGCAAACCCATTTGTGCTAAACATTTAGTTACCAGGGTGTTGGGTTAATAACTATTTTAGGAGACACTTCTAGAATGTTGGAAATCCCATTGTCATGGGTTTAGCTCATGAGAAAGGCATGAAATTCCTTGTAGAAGAGTTAATTACCAGTAGGAGTGCATACATCATTTTGAGTAATGATTGATGTCGTAAAAAAAGTGTTGATTTTTGAAAAACAACGATTTCATTCAATTGAATGATTTTGAAAAATAAAATTCTTATGGTATTTTGAAAGTGGGTTATCATTGAAAAATAATTTTGAATGTTTTCAAAAATGGTAGAACATGGAAAAAGGTTGTTTTTGGAAAAAAAATATAGTGATAGTCAATCTGATAGCATTAGAAATGATAAGCCATCTGTTAATAGAGAATGAGACTTAGAGAGGTTGTCTTTTTTTTTTGAGAATGGAACCTAGTAGGCATCATTGAAGCCGACCTGAAGAAGCTACAGAGATTGTTGTTTCACCTAATACATGTGAGAACTAAGATCTAGTTCATAGAATTGACCAATCATTTCACGGATTGGATACGGGGAACCGAAAGAATTATCGATGTCATGTGGATCATACCACCCATCTCATGAAAAAGAATTCACCTATCTTCTAGGGTGATTCTGATCCTAAGAAGGTGAAGGTGTGGCTTAGTTGGATGTATCGTATCATTGATTTCATTGGAACTCCAACAGATCTCAATTTCAAGATGGAGAAATATATGCTCTATGATATTTCATGCTAGTGGGGGGATTTATCGATGCATGAAAAATTGGATAAAGTCCTTATATAGGAGGATTTTGGGGAATTTGTCATTAAACAATTCTATCCCCACACATTCAAGATACACAAAAAAATAATGGAATTCTTCATCCTGAAATAATATAGTCTTTATTTCATGGATTATGCAGCTAAATTCCATAATTTGTGTTATTTTCACCAAAAGTTGCGGCAAGAGCGTCCTAATTGAACTAATCATCAAATCAGGGCTACGATGGGAGATTCGATCAACGATTGTCGAGATCTATGTTAATGATTATACAGAGATGGATAACATTAAAATTGTGGTGGAACATGATATATTAGGATCTATGAGAGGAGTAATGATGACACCTACATGGAATTCTGGTAACTCAACAACTGGGAGAATGAGGAAAAGGGACACCTATTTCCAAGGTGGTAGTGGAAATTGGAATCTGACGGATGCGTCAGTGAACCTTCCACCATGAAGATGATCAAAGAAGGTTGTTTTCAATATGGTTTGTTAGACCACATGAAGAAAGTGTGTACATAACAACCTCAGGCATGACATGACATAAAACATATGGGGCATCATCAATTCTATTTTCCCAGTGATCCAAGGTCAAGTGCTCCAGAAACATCACTGGAATCTAAAGCATCGTATGCTTCAACTGGGTGGGGAAAAAAGAATTAGTCTCCTTAGAAAAAATAGAGATAGACAACGTGATTATAGAAACACTCTGACTCCTCAACCAGGGAAATCCCCAAAAGGAAACAAGGAGAACAATGCAGTGATGAAGAAAAAGTATGGAGCTAAGAAGATGATTCTCGATGATTAGGCATGACTATCTATGGTGAGATGTATGATTATTTTTATTTATACCCCTGTGAAAGTGCTTTTAGACATTATTGTTTTACATTCGTTAGTAGCATCATGTGATGTTGACTTATTATGTTTAATGTTGGAAATGGTGTCGTCTATTTTAAAACAAAAAACTCCTCTCAAGGAAAGATAATATCATGCCCTTTGTGTAGATAATGGTTTGTAAATGTTGATGGACTAGATATGAAACGTGACTTCTTGATGTAGGACATATATATCTATGATGTAATCTTGGGTATGGATTGGTTGACAACACTAAGGGCTCACATCAACTGTTAATGGAGAATAGTTAGTTTCATGACTTGGAATGACATCAATTATATTTTCGAAGGAGAGATGATGGTATATAATTGTGAAAAGATCTATTTTGCACTGATGGTTGGAATGATATCTTACCATTTGGTAGAATTTCCTTTTGCAGCAATGGAAGAGATTGAGGAAATCATTTTTCAGCTATTGTGGATCAATTTCTAGATGTATATCATGATAACATCTAGGGGGTTACCACCTATAAAGGAGGTGGAGTTTACGATTGATCTCCTTCTAGGGACCAGTCCTATTTCCATTCCATCTTATATATAGAACCAACAATGTTTCGAGAATTCAATGTGTAGTTATAGAATCCATAATGAAAGGGTTTCATTTGACCATGTACGTCTCCAGGGGAAGCACCGGTTTTTTCTGGAAGAAATCATATGAAACTCTTTGGATATGTATTGATTACTAGAAAATTAACCACGTTACAATAGAAAAAATTCACATCCACTTCTAAGAGTTGATTATCTACTTGATAAATTATTAGTAGATAAGTGGTTCTATAAGATTTACTAGGGATCAGGATATAACCAATTTCGAGTTTAGATAGATGATATTCCAAAGACATCTTTCAGAAGCAGATATTGCCACTATTTATTTATATTAATTCCTTTTGGTCTAATGAATTCACCAGCAGTCTTCAAGGAATTATTGAATTAGATATTTTAGAGATATTAAAAGTATTTTGTTGGGGTCTTTGTGGATGACATTGTAGAGTATTCAATGAGAAGGGATGACCATGAGGAACACATGGAAACTGTGCAATAAATCTTGAGAGATCGTTATTTGTATGAAAAATTATAAAAGTGTGATTTTTGGAGATAGAAAGTATGTTTTATAGGCCATTTCATTTCTGAAAATGGGAATTCTATTTATCCTGAAGATGTTGATCCGATTATCACATGGAAACAACCCAATAATTTCATCTAAATACAATTCTTTATTGGTATAGCTAGTTACTATCGATGCACTGTTCATGATTTCTCATGACTAGATTTTCCATTGATAGCTCTTACAAAGATAAATTCTCCATTACAATGGATAGAGGACTGCTAGAAGACATTCCAGGAACAAAATTATTAGGTTACATCAGATCAGATCATAATATTTCCAGAATATAGACAGGGGTATTGGTGTATTAGGATGCTTCGGGTTCATGGTTGGATTGTGTTATTATGCAAGGATACCACGAGGTTTCATATGGCTCAATGCAGTTGAGGGTGCATGATAAGAATAGCCCAACACACAATATGGAATTATCTGTAGTCATCCATGATTTCAAAACATGGAGACAATATCTCTTTGGTGAGAAATTCTCTTTGTTCACGGACCCCAAAATCTTGAAACACATTCTTCCATAGCTAGATTTGAATTTGAGGAAAAGGAAAATAGATGGAGTACCTCATGATGATTGAAATTGAATTGATGCATACATCTGAAAAATGGAATTTAGTTGAAGATGCATTGAGTACACTGTTATTTGCTCATGTGGATAAAGATGTGTTAGATTAATGTTAGTTGATGTCAGTCTAAGCCATCATGCATGTGGAATGTGAAGGCTGGTTTGATGTTGTAGTTTTCTTTTCAGATATGATTTTTTCTGATTTTTTAAATATGGACAAATAAGAACAAACATCTATTTCATAAAGATTGGTTATGAGTTCAAAACATTTTGGTGGGGAGACCATTGAGGGATGTAAAATTTATTGGTTTTTAGTTTTATTTTTTAGAGATCAGATGGTTGTACATATGGCTTGTCAAGAACAAGTCCTTCATACTTACCACCATTCGATATGGTATGTACATCCAGGCATAAATATGACATGTAAGGTATTTATTGTGCAGTTTTGGTAGGGTGGAATGAGAAAAAAGGTAGCCATGATTGTGTCTATGTTCTCAACTTGTCAGCATGTTAAGGTAGATTATCATAGAACAAATGGTATGTTGTAGTCCTTACCAATCCCAATGTGGAGATGGAATCCGATAGAGATGGATTTTGTAACAGGAATTCCAAGAACGGTTCGGAAAAAATATTCCATATGGATGATAGTGGATAAGCATACCATGTCGGCCCATTTCATCATAATTCGTGAAACTCATATGGTGGAGGTTCTATCCAAAAATTATATACAAGAATTGGTAAAAAGGCATTGAGTACGAGTATCAATTGTGTTAGATAGAGATCCATGGTTCACATATTGTTTTGGGGAATCCGTATAAAAATACCTTGGGACTTAGTTGACTATGAGCACAGTGTATCATCCTCAAATAGAAGGCCAATATGAGAGGACGATATAGAAATCAGAAGTCATTTTGTGGTATTTTTCAATGGATTTTGGTCGATCCAGGGAAGATAATATACCCTTCGTGTAGTTCTTATACAATAATTACTATCAGGCCTCGATACATATGGAACCGTTTGATGCACTTTATGGGATTCCATGTCATTCTCTACTATGTTGGGTGGAACTGGGTTATACATTACTTGTTGGGAAGAGCCTTATCCTGGAAAAAACAGAGAATATATAGTTGATTATAAAGAGGATAGAGATGGCTTAGAGTGGTCATAAATCACATGAATACCATCATTAAAGACCATTGTTGTTCGCTCTGGTTGATCATGTCTTATTGAGTATATCTCCATTGCTTGGAAATCGTCATTTCTGGACACATGGAAATTTATCTCCTTGATACATAGGCCCTTATTAGATACTTGAATTGGTCAAATTTGTGGAAAATCTATTACCATTACCACCACGGTTCAGTTAGGTGCTTAAAATGTTCCACGTGTCTTAGTTGAAAAAGTATCAGCCTGATCCTGACCATGTGATCAGATGAAATCAAATCGACCTAGAGCCAGATTCTTCATTGATACATATCCTCGTATGGATATTTCATAGGCATGTGAATTTCTTCTATGGAAACCCCATTGTCCTGGTGGGAGTTTTATGAGAGCATGGTCAGATTGAGAATGATACTTGGGAACACAAGAAAAAAATGAAAGGGAAATGGTCATAACTCATTCAGGGATGTGAGGGTTTTCTATATTCCATGGTCAGAAAGACCAATGGTGGGGAGAATAAAGTGCGCCTTGTTTCTTGGGTTTGAAATAATGTTACCTAGATCAAGAATTTCATCCACCTTTTCAAAGTCCCCTTTTGATAAAGAATCCATAAAAGTAGTTTTATGGGGTTTTCTATAGGCTTCGAGTCATATACCGGAAGTACTTGTCTGGTACCTAATGTACACAATGTTGATCTGATGTACATGCGATGGAAATGGGTATGGATTCATGTTGGGAAGCAGGGATCACCCAATTAGGTGGTACACATCATATAATGTTTAAATATTTATTTTTATCCTAAGGAGATGGGTTTTTCAGCATACAAATCCAACGTGGCCTTCAGGATGTGACCTAAGGATACAAGTCATGTTTTGGAATGCACCTATCTTAAAGTCATGCATTTGGATGCTCCAACCAATCTATTTTTTCTCGACCTCCTTATTCTCAACCCTAGACTATCCCAAGGTGATTTTCAGAGAAACTCCTTCTTCTGGATTGATACGACCGACTTTGGATATCTATTGGGTCTACAATACGTCTCTCCATGTAAAGATTCAATTAGATCTAATTCACCTCTCCTCTTGGATCTAAGATCTATTCCCATCATGTGTATATATAATTTTTCGTTTTCATATAATGTTTATAGTGGTCTTTTTTGTTGATAGTATATGGGATCTAAGGCCATTTCGTGGAAGAATCAACCTGGTTTTTTAGGCTTTCTTTGCCCTTTGTTGCGTTTTAGCAAAACCTTCAAGGTAGGAGGCTTCACTTTCAACTCCTCTTAGTAGAACTGATTGTAATTCTGTCAAACTTAATGTATTATTCAGAATATATTTTGATTTTTTTATTGACCACTTTTTTTAACCCTTATTGAGTTTTTATTGACAAATCTGGATAATTGGGAATTTTGAATGAGTTCATTGTTTAATGTTTTTAAAATATAGATTTCAAAAAGGTAATTTTTTTCTATTGTTGGAAAATGTATGTGATTATATGTCTTCAATAATATTTAAAGTTTTATTCAAATGAAATATTTCTTTAATATTGGTCGTACATTGGTTTTCAATAAATGTTCATTTTTATTAAAGTTGTTTATTTTGGTAAATAAAATATTTGGCATAAATTTTGTTGGTGTGAGTTCTTGATTAACATGACCTTAATAAGGGATGAGTACAATTGGGGATTAATTTACATGACCCTATATTGGTGGCGGGTGTTTTGGGACACAAGGTAATTGGACGAGACACCGCTCATCAATATAAAACTGCCATATGACAAAAGCATGTATGGGTGTGTTGTGAACTATGGAATGGGTATGCCAAAATAATAAATTATTATTTGTTATAATCATTGATTAGTAATTTTCTAGAAAATAACATTCTATAAATTAGTTTTATTTTCATTTGTTTTCAATTATTTATAATTGGTTTTCAAATGTTCTTATATTTTGTTATAAAATGTTATGGTAAATTGTTTTGTATAAATTGTTTTATAAAAATTATTTTATATAAACTTTTTTTATAATGTGCTAATTTTTCTATCCTAGTGGCATGAGTAATGAATTCATTAGGTAAAACCTACTGTGTTTATACTCACCTCTTCTTTGGAAGTTCGGTCCTTTTGCAGATTCTATGTTCCAGAACCGGGGAAAAGTTAAAGTTTTTCATGTTTATAGCACTAACTCATCATACATAGGTTGTTCGGTGATGTTGGAGCATAGTGTCTTTTGGTCTCTTGAGAGTATTTAGTTGTTTATCCACTATTTAATTTGATGCTTGTTTGGTCTTCTGATGTTCCACACTATGATGTGGTTTTGTGTTACTGGAAGTTATTGAGTTCCCTTTATTTTGTTCTTGCATCATTTAGTGAATGGTTTGGTTATGGATTGTTAGTTTTGGTTTATTTATTAAAGTGTAAATCATCCCCTAATTGTATTTTACTCAAGTATACATTTATTTCCATCTATTAGTGTCTTGGAGATGTCTCTTAAGGCCATGTAATGACTCATTGTACTCTCATGCCAATGATAAATAGCAGTTCATTACAGTAGTCATTTATAGTAATGTAAAATATGTAATAGGATATTTTTTAACATTAAAAACATAATATATACATGTAATAAAAGTATAAACAATTTTTATTAGTACACCAAATCTAAAAAACATAAACTATGACATTAGTTATCTTCCTACTACATTCAATCATTTATAACTCACATTATATTATTTGTTGATTCACAGACTTAGTAAAGGGTATATCCACATTGTCTGCCATAGAAATATTGCTTTCAAAAACCTCAACCCTCTAATAAAATAACTCAATATATGAGACTTAAAAATTATTTGATTCATCCACTAATGTGAGATTTACACTTTTTTGAGATCCACTATCATAGTATTATCATAGTATAGTGTGTTAGAATCATCATAATTCGGTACCATTTCAAGATCTTAGATGAAGGTTATAATCGATACTGCTTCATCAAATTCCTTATAAGTCATAATATTCTCATACTATATTGTATAATTTTCATCCACAACACCACCATTAAAAGTAATTATGTGTCTTTTCTTTGACAGTATTATATCATAATTCAATTAAACAAATTAAAATGGAATATAATCATGATCACCAAAAAATGAAGTGTGTGACTATTAATGATTCTCATTCATTGACATTAGGTGATAATTTCTAATTTAACATATTATTATATAACAGTTGTTCAAGGAACCCAATAGATAGAAAATAATGTTGTAATGAAGACAAACATATAAAAACACTCACTATGTAATACAATATCATTTTCACAATATATCATCATGTAGGTTTAACATCTATATCACCATCCTATATGCTAGATATGTTTTTCTAAAACTTTATGGAATAAACATTGTTATACAATTATAGTGGAATTTAGGGTGATTGTTGAATTCTAATCAAAGGTCTATGATATCAGTTTCTATGGCGATGGATGTTAAAACTCATTACTCAATTTATACGTGAATGACGTGTTAATAGAAATGAACATAAGCATAAACTACCACATTGGGAACATATAGCATCATATTTTTCATCAGTGAATCTATATGTAAGAATCATCACATTCATTAATAATAATTATAATTTATTGCATCCCTTACACATGCTCATAGATAGGAATATCATTTGACAACAAAACATAATGAATTCCTACTAGGGGGTATATTCTCATTATCTCATGTCATAAAGATTACCAGATGAGAACATCAAGAGACAATTTATCATCTTCTTAGGTGTAGTCACACTAGGTTTTCTATGTATTATATCTCCCATCATAGTATGTTATCAAATAACCTAACAATATTGAAGTATATCATCATCTAACTTCTAGATTCTCACCAATGTAGGTAACTACTATGACCGTATTAATGTGACATATACTCTATAACATAATTGTGTAATTTTAAAGAATAATAATGAACAATATGTAATAATAGGTTTTATTAATAATCAATACATTTAATATAAATTTAATATAATTATAATAAGATGGTTCTACGACACCAACTCCAACAAAATTCCAAAGGGACTTGAGGAAATGGATAACAACTTCTGGTCACCTAGACCTCCCAAGATGATCTTGATTCTAGTGTGCCAAATTTTCAATCAAGGGGATAGCCATGTTTTCTTATGTGGAAATAATTCTCAAATCAACTTCACAAAACTATGAGAAATACCTCAATAGATGTTACATCCAATGTATGTTCCTCTTCCATTGAATGGACCCTGACTATTTTTGAGAGGCACTCCTACTGTATTATCCTAGTACAATGTGATATGATCATTAATATTATGTACCATGTTATGAACATGGATTACGTTTCTCATACATATATTATCTATTTATTCCTCATAATCCTCAATATACTCATACAATACTATATAATTGTCAACAACACAACATCCATTCTAATAGAATATTTTCCACAGTTGTCACATCATGTCATAATGATTAGTTTTGAAACTAGAATCTACATATCCTCTGATGACTAGTTCCTAATCACCCCCATAAAACAAGAATACATCCTTACTATGCCTCACATACTTGTGTATAGTCTAGACTACCATCCAATTGTTTCGACCAAGTAATCTTGAAATCTCCCAACCAGACATAATGTATAGGTAGCATCTAATATACTACATAGAACAATATATATGTCTGATCCAATCATTGTTGTATATGTATTAAATTCTATTATATTTCCTTCTTCATGTGTTTGAGGATAGATTTTTCTAGGACTATGAAGGCCTTGTGATGATTCAAAAATTAATCTCTGGGATTGTCCCATACTTAATCACATCTATATATTTTCAATGTATATTAATTGACATATAATTTTATGTATATTCAGTATATCACAATGGATATTGATCCTATGAATATATGTTGTCTCACCCATTTCTTTCGTGGAGATGAATTTATTCAACTATGAATTAGTACTCTATAAGACTAGTATTAAATTTTTAATAGGAAAAATGGAATCCAAATATACTATTAAGAAAATGATTTCACCACCCAAAAAAATATTTAAAAATAAGTCTCACATTTGTTACATATGAATTCAAATTATATTATGGATTATTCAATATGAATGTTCTATGTCCTAGATTTTTTCTTTAATCTATATATTCTTTATTTCAATTATGTTATTTTTGTTATGAACATTTGGGGTCACTAACTCTTTAGGTTGTGTCGTATAATAATCTCCCTCAAGGAGGCTATTAAAAAAAATATTTTCGATTACATTTTCTAAAACTCTTACTCATGGTAATATACTATGTAATGTGTAATTACGATGGATTTCATCATTGCAATTGCTGAAAAGGTTTCCTTATAGTCAGTTCATTGATATCATTTAAACCAAGTTGTAATTAGTCATGCATTAATAATAATAACCTATCATTATATGTCATTTTTTCTTATTGAATGGAAAAATTCTACCATTGTTAATTACATTATGTGGAGTATTTACCATAATATAGACATGATATTGGTATATAAATCTATTTCAAAATTTATTTCCTTCAAAAACCTGACAACATTTGTGCCACATAAAACATTCTTGTTTGTTTGAGGGTTATTAATATCAGCTAATATTGATCTTCCAACCTTAGTTACTATAATATATAACCATTTCTATTATAAAATCATTATTATAGTCATACATAGTACTTATGTCTCTGGAATAAATTCTTCTTTCACGGTGCATTGTTAAATCTATTCATCTACCAACACTATTATAACATGATCATCAATATCATCGAAGTATATCCCACTCAATCTATCCCATTTAGATATGTTCTCCCTCTCAATAAATATGTTAATTATTGAAACTATTATCATCTTAATGATTGTGATATATTTAAAATCCCCTTTATTCATTGTGGAGTCCTATAAAGGTATACTTTGTGACCCATGATGCATGTTTGTAACCTGAAGTTTTTGTAACAAAAACTTTTTAAGCTCAGATATTTATGTATAACATCACATGATTATTTCCATTCCATTAATGGTAAGGAATACCATATTCCTCTTTTTTTGAACTTGGTATAATATATTTTTTCAATTCGTAACATGTAAACCCTAATAGATAATTTCAGACTCACATGACTAATCATTGATATGACAATTTCCAAAACATTCCGGTTCTTCCTTCCACAGAAACCTTTCACTAAGGTAAACAACGAAGAGTGAGTTCCGATTGGATCCTAGAACCTCATAAGTAATCAATGAAGTCTCAATTAATATAATATAAAATTTTTTCTATGTGGATATCTTTATTCCTCTTACTAATCTGGTTCCCAACATCATTATTGGATTTCTTAAATATCTTAATAGAGTACGATATATACCTCATTATGTACTCATATATATATATATCTTCTAAAATCATCATTAAAGGTTATGAAATTTGAGTACCAACCCATATCTTCAATAGGAAATGTTCTACAAGAATCTTTAAGAACTTATTTAATAACCCCTTTGGACATTTCTCCTTTTCCACTAAATAGGGAGTTTTTCCAATTTACCTTATACACGTGCATGACACAGACGAAATATTTTTAGTTTAAATGAATCCAAATAATGGCCTTGGAATAATTTCATATATAGCATTTCATTTACAAGACCTAATTGTTGTTTTATGTAGTATTATTCATGTGATGAGGTTTCATTGTCAATAACCATCACATTATTTGTGTAATAAAACATATAAAATCCATTATTTAAAGGAAATGTATTATAAAAAACTATATTTATAAAAGAAATAAAATACATTTCATGAAATGAAAAATAAATACATCCATATCAGGTCCAGATATAGATATAATATCTTCATTAATAGAAGGATCATAATAACATCTCTTTAAAACCAAAACAATTCAAGTCAGAAACATTTGGTGGTATTCCCCAATATCTACAAAGCATTTTTAACCCTATTAGATGCTCATAGATCAACCCTCCCTTGGTAAAATATTCTAAATCTAATTGGATCAGGTATTTGAGTATATAACTTATCCCTACAACCATTATCAAATACCTAATGTTTAGAAAGCGATAAATTTAACTCAATAACATATTAATTGTAATCTTCCCCTTACTTCTTTGGATGAGTGTTTTTTTAATTCTAGTGGCCCTGGTTACTATAGGAAAAATAAAAAACCCCCCAGCCCATTGATTTCCCCATGATATTACACTCTATGGGAGGGAATGTTGCACCTGGGGATTAAATTTCGTCACATTTTTTTTAATTTTCAGCACAATGACCAAGGGATTTTCAAGCTTCGTCTCCTTATCTTCGGGGAAAAGAAGTGTGATCAGATCTAGAAAAAACCTATCAATGGATTCATATTAAAATTTACAAAAAAAATTAGATGTACTAATGGAGTTATTTTAGAATGAAATTAGCACACAAATAATTCGGTAGTTTAAACCATAGAACATGTAGGAAGTCAACATGTCTTAAAATCTTTACAATGTGAGGACCACCTATGGGACACTCTCTATGATTGGTCTGAAATATCACCTTGAAAATATAGAATCTTCTCTTCTACATATTTCATATTAAATACCATGTATGTTGTTATCTATGATACAAAAATCTATGGTATTATGACATTTCAAGAGTTCAACATACATAAAAAAACCTTTTAACATTGAGTGCCATCCACATTGCTAATCTATTTTTCAATAAGAGGGATCTCTCAATCACTTTCTTTCTAGGTAGGAAGATTGGGCATTGATAATTCAAGCACATAAGATTTATTTTCATGGTTCATCACAACTCGAGGGTTTTTTAAACATTCGAGGAGGATATGTACAATTAAAATATTTTCTTTCTCCGATATATATTAGAGGGATAGTTTTGATAACGAACATTCTATTTTATTCTACAATTAAAAATAGTAGAATATTTGCACCTTTCTCGATTATAATGTTTTGTGATAATAAGTGAATTAATATATTTTTCTAAAATATCCCACTATTTTAACATGTCCCAATATCCCTCACCATTTTTCATATAAAGATTAGTTTCTAGGACATTCAAGTGGAAATTATCCATATGACACTTCCCATAACCGCAATGGTGGTTAGTCAAGATACATTAATGTTTTTAGGAAATACGTTCTATGCTAACAACGATATTGTGGTTTATTGATTTGTTAAGTAGACTCCCCTATCATGAATTAATAATTTACTTGTCCTAAACATTTGTCTCGAAGATAAATAATGTTTAGAGAGTGATGAATCTCTTAATTTATGGTGGTTATGTCGACCCATAACCACTCTAGGAACCCTACATTAAATGAATGTGTCACAATGATGGTTGGTCCAACACATAGTTCCAAGGATTTTGATCCTAATCATGTAATAGAAGGGAATGTATGACATAATATATCATTTAGGGGTTTTCTTTTATTATGCACACATTTTTTCTTTTTAATACTTTATATGTATTGTTAAGTTTATGTTGAAGTTTATTAATTAATTAATTGTTCTTGATATAACATTTAAACATAATCCATTAGTTTAAATGTTATATTTTTACATTAATATATATAGGAGATCATGGTCTTTCATCCATAAAATTAAATAACTACAAAGATAGAAATAAAAATAAAAATTAAATGACACATTCAGATTATTTACCTAATGCTTTATTTAATGAGAAGTAATTATATCCACCTATGTCCTATGTGAAATACCTCCCATTTTCATTTATGGCACGAGTTAAAGAAGTCTACCTGTCGACCTCTAAAACATCTGGGTTATAATAATTAGGGTTCTATCTTGAACCACATCAGGTCACCTTGGGTAACACCATTAATTATAATTATTTATAACTCACATGTTTTTTACGAAAACCAAGTAATTGGTTAAAAGCGAATTACATAAATATCATTAGATACACAGGTCCTACATAACAATCGAGGCCCATGTGACTCGATGTCTAGAGTATTTATTTTAATAACAATAAATTTATAATCCTTTTAATAAATTAAATAAAATAAATACCAAAACAAATATTGGTCTTTGTCAATATCATTAAGGGTCATACATGAAATGTATACAGAATATTAAATGGGTAAACTCAATTTCATTACCCCTTCATTATTATTGTGATAAATTAACTAGCATTATATTATTAATTCATCAATTCCATGTCATTATAATGAATAATCAAATTCCTTGGAAGATAAAAATTAGAATGTAATTAATTGAAAGTAAACTCCAGATAAAATAGTTTAATATTTATTACAAAAAATTAATTTAAAATTTACATTTATTTAAAAACAATATTACAATTTTAATCAATTAATTTTTTTTCAAATAAATAAGGTTTCAATGATAAAAGTATCAATATAATGTAATTTAATTATTCTCATAATTTGGAGACTACCCATCTTATAATACCCCATTAAGTGTCATGTACCTCTATTTTCATTTATCTTGGTCACACACCAAGGGATTTCACATGTTCAAATAGCATGACAACATGGGGTGTGAATTCTATAGACACACCATATATCCACTCTTAATGTGACTAAGATAATCTCATGAGAATTTTATTTGAATATAGACTTATGAAATAGAGTCTATAGGCAAGCTACACAATGTGAGTTATGAATTCTACATACATGTGAATCCGAATGAATGATGATGTGAATCCTAAGGTGAGAGAATAAAAACCTTTTTACACCAGTTACACATTGTTTATCTCTACTTATCTATGTCGAGATTATAAAATCGTGGACTTCATGTGTGTCTCAAATAGAGGAATTGATGAGCTAAACATTCTATACACCTAATACACATAGTGTATAACATACTCTAGGTTGTCAATCTCACATAGTTTGAACATTTATAATGAACAAATGGATTACACTATTTACACCACTAACCCTAGTATTCTACATGTCATGTACACCATAAATACGACATGTAATCTATTGTACCACGTGCCAGGTTGGACAATAAATAAAGGGTATAGACCATATTTATTAATGGTGTGGGATGCCATGTATCCCATAACATGACTTCGAGAAGTTTAATTGGGTACACAACATGTACATTGTCCATACATAGTGTAACCATGTATTACACGAAAAAAAACATTTCATTATTCAATCTCCAATAATTCATCAATCATTATTGGACAATTAAAAAAATTAAACATTGAATTTACATGATTAATTTAATGATAACATATTAAATCAGAATGGATTAACTAATGAATATCGTGAAAATAAAATTGAAATATTTTTTTCTATGGATCAAAAATAAAATAAAGTATTATAAATTTTAAAAGGGCCCCCTCACACAACATATTGGTTAAATGCAAAGAAAAAGGATGAGGTGGTGAGGGATATATTAAAATTTAATTTTAATATTTATTTTCTAGAAACCCAAAGTGATAATCATAAACATCAAATTTAAAATTAATTTATTTAATTTAGAATAAAACAAATAACGGATATGGGAATTCATTCTTCTATATATATGTTGATTATTTGAAATTACACTTTCAAATTTCCATCATTATGCTGTGAAGACAAATATATTGAAACCCTATAGTGGTGATCAACACACAGTCCTTTGATATCTGATAAATTCCATTTGATCATCAGGTGCTAGTGCAACAAGTCAATTTTTGAGTGTTTTTCATGTTGATTGCCTATTATTTGATCATGAATTTATTTGTCTAGTGTCTCTCATTCATGAGAGGAAGCGAGAAATGAATATTTGATAGAGATATTCATTATACATAATTATTCTAAATGTTTTTTTGGATTAAAAAAATAGAAAAAATGGATAATTTACAAAGATAAGGGTTTTGTTAAAATAAATGTACAAATTTATACCAGCACTTAAATAATACAATAATAATTAATATAACTCAAGGAACATAAAAAATCCTTATTATTATTATTATTATTATTTTGTTCACTCCAACTTGAAGAGTAATAAATATTATTTATCTATATTTTTAAATATCATTTTTCATGGACCATTATCTTAATCGATTTGACCTCGTTTAACACTTTAGAAACACCAAAATATATATTTCAATTAAAAATTTCATTCATTAATAAATATTTTTAATCAATAAATTCCGAATTAAATTATACCTCATTCATGAGAATAATATTGTTTAAATTATTAAACTAAAATATAGATTCAGTAAGATAATCAGAAACACATAGTTTGTGACCCTCTTGGATTATTTCTCATTCGAATTATGGGGCTTGGGTAAATTTTTTTTATTACTGTATAGAAATAGGTTAAGGAACCTAAGAGAAAAAACATAATATCAAAATGTGGAAAACATATTTGAATACCCAATATTTAATATAATCTCATTGTCATAATATATCATCATGTTAGTTTCACATCTAAGTCACCAACCTATATACTTGATAACTATTTCATTTACTATCTAAAATGCTCATAGTTACACAATGTCCCAGGAAATTAGGGCTATGTTTCTATTCTAATCAAATGGATGATATATAATCATCAATAAATATGGAAGTGAAAATAATTCATCCACTAATCTGTTAATGACATGTTAGTCACAAAGCAGTCATCTCACCCTCTCTAATTAAAATAAAATGATGTCATGGTTATTATAAAAAAAATATAATATTTCATGTCAGGAAATGAAATAATTACTATACTAATGTCTAAGGACCATTTACAATTCAATAAGATATAAATTCCAGAAGAATTAAAACATGAAAAATTTATAATGGCGGGTTTGTAATAATAATATCACATCATAGAGATTACCATGAACAAACATCATGATAAGAATCATATTGTTTTAATGAGTACTCACTCCTGATATTTTATGTTCTATGTGACTCATAATAGTACATTATCCTACTGAAGAACATTATTAAAGAATATAATCATATCACTTCAAGGTTCTCATCATTTTGGGGAACACCCACAACCCTATCAATGTGATGTATACATAGATATTATTACATCATAGTCCTAGAAAACAATAGAAAATATGTTATAACATGTTTTATTAAAATTAATGTAATTGAATATACATATAATAAAATTATTAATAGTTCCCCCTATGACAATGTATAGAAAATAAAAAACCATGCATAACCATTCCATCATCACAATGAATCTTCAAGATTGATATTAATAGAAGAAGTGGAGAAGAGGGTCTTAGAGATTGATGAATGTTTTTTTGATTTCATAGTGAACTATGATTTGTCATTTTATACTGGAGGGAATGTGAGCTAGAATGAAGCTAAAATAAGATTTATAAATTTTTATTTTAAATATAACAAACAACAAAAAAAAAGTTTTTTATTAAATCATGGGTTTGCTCCTAATATATTTCTATTTTTGAATTCCCCAACTTGAATTTTGTTAATATATTACTGATGTAAGATAGTGGGTATGGTTACCTACATTGGAACCACCATAAGTGTCATATATATATTTAATAAAGTAGTTATATGTCCTCAAAACCATACATGAAGTAGATCATTTTCCCTATAAGAGTCAACACAACCTTTGAAAATCATTCAAAAAATGAGAGAAAGAATGTTTCAAATTTTTATATGAAAATATTATTTCCACGAACATTGAAATTTAAGGAAAAAACAACCTAAATAGTGTTACATTAAATTAAATAATGGAATTGGTTTTCTTAAAGGATGTGTGAATAAAATATATGTTTTTATCATTAAAAAATATCTCCAAATCCACAGAAATAGATGTGTGAGTTTTAATGTGATGAAAATAGTTTTTAGATAGTAGTTTTTTATTTTGGATTGAAATATTTATTGATCATTCAGAATCATTCCTAAATCTACTATAATTTTTATTTCAACATATATGTCATGTTCATCAACCATAGTCAATTCACCATGATCTTGAGTGTGGAGATAAAAATAAATAAAATATGTTTATCTCAAACAACATCATAATACACTGCATAAATTTTTTTAAAAATCATCATTTATCATTACAGGATGTGTGGGTTTATTATCCAATCCAATAATACATATATTATATTATTCTTGATTTTTTAGTTAAATAATTCACCTTTTTAGTTTTACAAAATATATATTTCAGATTTAGCAACATGACTAATTTTTTTATTTATTTTCATGAAATATTTCATAAATTGATCATATCATAAATGTAAAAGATCCATTTTATAGTTTCTTATCTTGAATAAAGAAACATCAACATCCAGACAATTGGAAATATTTTTCCATAACCGGTTAATATTTCCAATAAACTAATCATTCAAATATTAAAATGGTGAGGAATTACAATTAAATTTTTTTTAGTTATTATTATATTATCTTGCTATATAAATTAAAATCTCCCACATGTATTCATTACTGTGATACAAGAAAACCCCTTAGTTATTTTTTAAACATGTGTTTCTCATTAATATTTATAATATCATTGAAATTGTATAGAGGGTTACTTATGATAATTTCATGACAATGACATTGAATATGTAAATAATTGATCCTTTCACATAAATAACTAAAATATCCTTCATTATTTTAAATAAAACTCATGATCAATGAAATAATAAGCTTTTGATGTTTTCCAGAAATCGTATAATTTTTTTTATGATTCTGGACAATGAATAATAATAATACAGATTTAAAAAGAACTAAACATAGAAGAAAATAAAACAGCCAATCAAAATTATTTTATTAAAATGATGTAAATGAACAGTATTAGGAAGCACTTTTACGAGTTTTTGGCCCAAAAATTAAATTAAATTTTTATGTTTTTTTGAGTATTTTTTTATTTTGTGATTTACACATTTAGATATTTAAACACATAATAAATTACATCCCTTAAATAAGATGACAATTTTTTATTAGCTGATAAACTATAAAAATATTTATATATTTTTCATACTCACATTAGTACAATAGAATGAATAGTACAAAATAAGGAAAGGTATGTGTGCCTTCAATTTTATTTTAAAAAATAAGTACTTTTGAAAATGTCGGGAATGATGTGATGTGAATGCATGAGAGGAAATGGTGGATTGAGTGAGTATGATGTGTTAACAATGTACGAACTAAGATATCATAAGGGGAATAAAAATTCCATAAATATATAAAGGGGAGTCCAATTGAAATAGGTTAAAAAGAAATATAATGTTCTTGGAGAATTGGTTCAATAGGATTAGAAAACATTCTCGCTAAAAATTTATATAATATTAATCATAATTTATACCTATAACATCTTATGATGCAAGAATTTTTATATATGATTAAAACTGTGAAAATATAGAATAGAGTAATCAATGGTCCTTCCAAAATTAAAATTTCATTCATTTATTAATTTTATTTCTTACATGGAAAAACTATAATTATATTATAGTGGGATATTAAACCCAAATTACCACTATATAATTTTAAATATATATATATATATATCAACCAAAAAAAATTAATAAAGTGGAAATTTAGAAGGGTGAATGAATTTTATTTAATTGAAAACTATTAGTTAAAGTAAATTGAATCAACAAACTCAACCATATTTTGTAATGGAAATTTTTTTGAAATGCATTATATTAGTAAGAAAATGTGCACAATCACAAATAATTGAGATATATAAGAATAAAAAGATAACTAAACTTAGATGATTTTCTGAATAGTGTCAAAATGAATCTATCTTCAATTAATATTTACATATTTTTCCTTTATTGAAAAACCATCTCACAATCCCAGTCCAGTCGTCTCCTATATTGATCATACTTTCCAAGGCTATGTTAGTTATTTTGAATACATCCCACTAAATTAGTTTCTTACATTTAAATTAGTCTATGTGTTACTTTTATAATAAATTAACCACAACCAACCTAAATCCACCCCCTCTATTCAATGACAGGTAGTTTACAAGAGTATTTTTTACCTTATGTTCCTACTAATTTAGGATAAAAACTAAATAACAAATTATACTCACATTACATGATTCTATTTTTTTAATTTTCTCCTCCAAATATTTTTCCTCAAATTATTTAATTTTCTTACCACGAACCTAAAACTTATTTCGCTTCTCTAATTATAGTAGATGAAACAACCGGCCATGAAACTTCTTTAACATTTCCTACATGATATTTTTCCTTATCACTTAATACTATATAGTTATGATCATCTCATATCAATTTTTTTCACTCAAAAAAACTATAGTAAGTGCATCCTTGTTGGAAAATGATTGGGGAAATCATAAACACTAATAAATTAATAAAAACCCTTTCACCAACTTGGATCAAATATAACTATATGTTGACTAGCTCTGGTCCAAGTCCAATTAAATTTATCTTGAATACACTTTTTGAAATCATCTAGAAACAACAAAAAAATTTCTCGTCTTTATCAACTCTATATATTTACTCTCGCATGAAAAACTATGACTCGACATTATTTATGACACATGGGGTATTAAAAGTGTATGTAATGATGATATTGGATTTATAATTATCTAAATTCACTTAAACCAATTTAATGTGATGAACCCAAGTCCATAGAATAGAAAATTCTTGATTTTGTTGAATAGTAACAAATGATATAACATATAAGTTTATTTAACTGATTTAGAACTTTGTGAAATACATTATTAAATAAAAATGTTTGTAGTTATATATTCACATATCTCCAAATATTTAAATATAATCATGGACCCTCCTTTACTTTCCTAAATATAGACATAATTATGAACAAAAATTTTTACTACCATTACATCGAATTCCATCAACTTGAATGGATTCCTGCTTCTGGGAATTAGGTTTGTCGAACACAATCACTTCCTCCATTGATCCTTGTTCAAATTTTAATTCAACCAAAATTTTATATTTCATTTAGTGTTCAACCCACTCATCTCGAATGACCTAGGCCACCAATGTAAACTCAAATTCCCTCTACAAGATATATTCCCTTCATTGGTTATCAATGATCATGCCCCTTTTGGATTTTCTGAAATTCAGATTTATTACTTCCCCTAGTTCCCATTCTTGGCATTAACTTTATCTTTATCAGTGAAGATCAATTTTTTATCCTTATTCAATATTTATTATAATTTTTAATCCTATTATTCTATTATCATTTAGTGAGGTCTAGTAGTTTATCTTTTATGAAGGTTCACCGATCATATCTTCATTTTATCTCAACAAAACATACCTTTATGATCCGTGGAAACAATAATGTCTTGATAATTATCTTCATCCAATTTTGGGTTGAAGTGGTTTTTATGGGATTAATTTTTAAAACATATAATTGTATAGTTGAATGAGGATAACCTATTTGTAGTAAAAAATTTCAATGAAGGATGTTTGGGTCAAATATCTATTATTAATAGTGTAAATGAATTAGAAGATTTACATAAAATCTCGTATGAGACTATCTAGAAATATCCTTTGAGGGAACCATCCTAAAATGTATTATGGGCCTATTGATAAATAATGTTACAAGTTTTCTACCAATACAGGGTTTTTTGTTAATTATCTTGAACACATACTTGAAATTGTAAAACATAAATAAAATTGAGAAAATTTTATAATTGTGAAATAATATGTTTTTAAAAATAACAAAACAAACTTAAAATATGTAAAATCCATTATTTTCATCTTCTGTTAATATTTTTATAAATTATTCCTATAAATTATATTTATAATCAAAACATGGAATTTTAAGAATTAAAATTATTTTATCAGAATCACTTCAAAAAAAATATATCAGTGAATTTTTTGTTGATAAAAAATAGAATAATGTCGTATAAAATAATAATAATGTATTTGTTTAATTTATCCAATGAATATAAATTTATTCTAAAAATTTGTTTGAAATAAAATTTAATGGACCATTAATGATTTATCTTATCGGTAAAAAGTAATTGAATACTCAATTAAAGGGACTGAAAATTTGTTCAAATCATTTATGAAAATTCTATTAATGAACATTATATTAGTTAAAAAAATTAAACATTTAATAGAAAATATTAAAATTCTTACAGTTTCATCATATGATATTCAATTATATTGTATTCTGTATATAAATATCATTTTTTTAAAAAAATTGAATACCATAAATTCAATCAAAATAGAACCACATTATAAATAAATTATGATGCCTTTAATTAATTAGTTAATAAGAAAATGTTCAAACAAAATTTTCATGACCCCTCCCTACAAATATACCCCACCTGAGCTGGAAATGGTGAGAGGGAGATAATGACCCTCGATTCCTGCCTTTATTAGGCCCCAGAGTGGTTACTAGCACAAAGGGTATGAGTTTTCACAAATATGGGAAGCATTACACATTTTATTATTTAAGATAGAGAAATAGGATGAGTCAAAAACCAAAGGAAAATGGAACAAGTAAATAAACCCAAAAAAATCCCACATGCATGTTTAAAAAGTTCTGAAACAAAGTACAAGTACAAGAAACCTCCAAAGTACAATACCAAATGAAAAAAGAGTACAAAAAACAGCAACAACAGCAACTTTCCTGACTAGTAGCGTCCCACACGGCCTAGGTCGTCCTCCTTGAAACATGAAAGTAAACGTAGGTTGAGCATACACGTATACTCAGTAGGGAAACCAAAATCTCTCGTGCACAAGTGGGGAGACATCGTAATGTCCTGTGAAAACAACAGAAGAAACCAAAACCTATCAAGGAATTCAATCCACCCATCCTCACCAGCCACGCTCACCAAAACACAAAAAACTGGTAGTATTATATAAGAACAATAGTATTGGGTACCTCGGACCATTTCCCACTAGTTAGTTTCTCTTCCTAATGGAGAACATCCTAACGCTACCACAATCTTCCCACCCAGACATACCTGAGCCTCACAACCACATATCTCTCCCGGACACACCTCTTCCTCACAACAACATATCCCGCCGGCACACACTAGGGCCTCACAACCACGTATCCCGCATGCACACATTTGGGCCACACAACCACATATCCCGCCCACACACACCTATGCCTCATCCTGAAGATTCTTGGGCTAAAACCACACCAACCGAAACATACCTGAAGTGTCTTAGGTGTAAGGTCACCTCAAGCCATCACAGCCTGTGGAAGAAGGAGTAGGAAGGAGCTAGTAACTAAGGGAAAAACACACTCTCCCATGAAATGGGATTGTTCGGCACTATATTCTCAACATGGGTGGGGTGCGACAAAACACAAAGATACAGATATATATATATATATATATATATATATAACAAACACACAACCCAACCTATGGCTTCTAAACAGAGAAACTGAGCATGTTCCTTGACACTGCTATGTCGAAGCATGCATACAACAAACAATCCCAACCCCATTTAGGTTTTCATGTTTCAATAGAATTAGTTTATTAGTTCCTTAACTACTGGGAAAATATCCAAAACCAACCATATCAATCATTCGTAAAATATATCCCTGCCATCCACTAATGAAGTTAGTAAAACACAAGCAACACAAACAAGTCCCTTCTTATTAACCAACCAACCTCATTGACTATTCTTCCCATTCTATTACCATGCCCCACCATTCATTAACTCTTCCACATTTATTTATTATTCGCATCCCATAGTTCATTCACATTCAAATCCATCTCTGTAGCTCCGCTTCCAACCACCATAACCACAAACACACCGAAACTTGTACATCATTATCCCTTGATATGATTTATTGTAGCCCTGCTTCCCCATCACCAACATAGAATTCACACTAACCCATAACCAAGCCAACCACAGCCCCTCTGCTAACCCGATCCACAACAACCTACAAAACACCCCTTCACATAAATAAACCCTAACCAACACCCACATGTTTATTATTTCAGTTTTGTTCAACCTCGGGGATCACACAAGGGTTCCAGTAAAATATTTAATTAGCCAACTTTACGTGATTAGTCAATTCCCACATTCCACAATGTTTCCATCAATAAACGGTCTAGAAAGATAGGGTAGCATTTATTTGCACAAGAAAAGTCCCCCAACAACCGTGATTTAAAGTAGTCATAATCCTATTCAATTCACAACATAAAAATAGGAAAAATAATGATAAACATAATAACTTCCCCATCCTCATTCTTTAAGCCAGTTATTATCATTATTAAACAGGTTCAAATGTGTTTCAAGTAAACCAGAGGGAACCCACCCTACATGACACACAATTTAGAGAGACTAAGGAAAGATCCCTACTTTAATAGGTTCTGATCACAACGCTCCCCCGTGTCAAATTTAAAAGACATTCGCCGGTGTCTGTTGCTTCGGTCAAATCCCGTAAAAAACTCCTCGGGTGGAATATGGGATGGAAAGGATAATGGGAAGACAACAGATCCAAGCTCAGAAGCTCCACCTCGACGTTACGATCTCGTGGCCACTGAGAAATTGTAAATCGGAGCTCGGATGAAAAAGTTATGGAAGAAAAGAGATTTGTATTCTCTCTCCGGAGAGCTCTTCTTGAGGGAATGGGGAGGAGAGGAGTGATTTGAAAAGGAATAGAGGCCCCCTCCTTTTATAGGTGAGAAAAACTAAATTACATGTTGTGAACTTTGTATTACACGTCGTGTACTTGGAAATTTCACACGGTCGCCACACGACTTCCAACATGGCCTTCAACGCGGAACACGGTCGTTAACTATTCAACAAATGGTTTGAGGGTAATGCATCTGCTGGGAGGGACTACACGACATGTAGAATGGGCTACATGGCGTATACTCATTTGTTTCACAGGGCAAGGAAACAGCTTCAACACAGCACACGACCATTGATTGGTCAACACACGGTTTGAGGGTAACACGTACGCGGAGAGACACCACACGGCGTTTAGGATTGGCTACACGACGTGTACTCATTTATTTCATACGCAAATGATAGGGCTTCAACATGGGGTATACCCGGCGAGGTGGTACAAGGCGTGTACGCTAACTACACGGCGTGTAGTTACAAAATTATGAAAAGTGTGGGAAAAGTCCATTTTACCCTCTAGAACACTTCATGACCTTCTTTTCGACAAAGGAATGGGCCAGAGAGGTCCGGTCCATTACATCAGCTACCTCTTAAAACATTATCGTCCATAAGAATTCAAAAGCCAACCCAGAGGAACCCAAGAAGATACCTCTTATGGCTCTCATTATAACAGAAACCCATCCAACAACCCTAATCATATGTGTTTGGAATTCCATCTCCTATGTCGAGATATTATCCGTTTTAGGTGGCACTAACTCGCCTTCATGGGTTTAATCGCATCCTTATTAACGTGTCTCAATTAAAAATTGGGTCTTCCCACTTCCATACATTAGTATATTTCAACTTTCACTGCCCCCAACACCGTAAAACCAACACACTACCCAAACACGTGGTTTGGGGAAATTCCATCTCCTATATCGGGATATTATCCGCTTTAGGCGGTACTGACTCTCCCTCACCGGTTCAATTGCATCCACATTAATGCGTGTCGATTAAGGATCAGGTTTTTACCTTTCCCCACACATCCGGACATGTTACGCACTTCCAGATAACAAGGAAATAAAAGTCTCACAACTGACAAGCCATGCATTCCATATGTCAATGATATATAGTATAACATCAAAAAAAGCATAGAAGAACAAAGAAAAACACAATTCAAAACATCTCCAGGTACTGAGCGTGCATCTGAGCCTCTGAATCCCAGGTGCTCTCCTCAAGACCGCCATGCCTCCACAACACACGAACCAAGGTGATGGTTTTTCCACAGAGCACCTTCTCTTTACGATCCTTGATTCGGACTGGTTATTCCTTGAAGGTCCCGTCATCTCCCATATTTAACTCTCCCCAGTCGATAACATGAGAGTCTTCCTATAAGTACTGATGAATCTGGGAGACGTGGAAGACGTCAAGAAATTTCTCCAACTGAGGTGGCAGTGCTAGCTAATATGAAACCTCACCAACTCGCCTCAACACATCGAAAGGTCCGATGAACCGAGGGCAGAGATTATGCCCTTACCTAAAACTATGTTTCCCCCATCGAGGGGAAACCTTAAAGAACACATTATCTCCCACCTCTAACTCAAAGGGCCTCCTTCGACGATCAGCATAAGATGTATGTCGGTCCTAAGCCACTTTCATCCTCTCAGTCACAAGCTGGACTTTCTCTATGGTGCTCTATACTACCTCTGTCCCAAGAGCACCTGTCTCACCAGCCTATGCCCAGAAAATGGGTGAACGACATGGTATTCCATAAAAATCCTCAAACGGTGTCATTCCAATAGTATAGTGGAAGCTGTTGTGGTAGGAAAACTATAATAAAGGAAAGTGTCACACCCATGACCCTCTAAAATCTAGAATGCATGATCGCATCATGTCCTCAAATGTTTGGATAGTCTGCTCTGTCTGCCCATTGGTCTGGGGGTGGAAAGCAGTGCTAAGGCATAGTTGGGTGCCAAAAGCATCTGGTAACCCCCTCCTGACTCATGAGGTAAATCGAGTATCCCGATCTGAGACGATATCTTCAGAACTCCATGAAAATGAACCTCCTCGTCTACGTACCTCTGTGCTAAGGTACTCACCGGGACTGACTCTTTAATTTCTAAGAAGTGAGCTGATATCGTCAGTTGATCCACCACTAACCAGATAGCATCATAACCACCATGAGCTCTGGGTAGTCCTGTGATGAAGTCCATTGAAATGTCATCCCATTTCCACTCAGGGACTTCTAAAAGATGCAACAAACCACTGGGAACACACTGTTCAACCTTCACTTGCTGACACACTAGGCACTTAGCCACAAATTCTACCACTGCCCGTTACACCCTCGGCCACTAAAACAGTTTCCTCAGGCCTCAGTTCATTTTTTAGACCCCTGGATGTACCACCAAGGCTAAGCTATGGAACTCATGGATAACTCCCTAATGCATCGCCTTTGGGACAAACATCCTTCGATGAAAAAGCATCTGATATCGGCTGTCCTCTGACCATCCTTCTAGATCGTTTCCCTGATCAATACGATCGCACATTACTTCTGCCTTGGAGTCTCCCCACTAAGAATCATCCACCTACTTCAATAAGGAGGACTACACCGTCATCTAAATCAAATAGCTTCTAACACCCTCTACCATTTCATCAAAGTGCAAGGGAGCCAACTCTCCCATCACTCTCTAAGCATCAGTGGATTCCCAAACCACTTCCTTATGCGACTTCCTACTCCGGGAATCAGCCACAACGTTGCATTTTACTTCAGTGTAAGAGATCTCGAAGTCATAGTCATGGAGAAACTTGACCCATCTCTGCTGCCGTAAGTTCAGGTCACGCTGGGAGAAGATATAACATAAGCTCTTGTGATCTGAGAAGACCACAAAGCACTCCCCGAAGAGATAATTTCGCCACAATTTCGGTGCGAGCACTACTACTGCAAGCTCTAGGTTATGGGTGGCATAGTTACGCTCATGAGGGAACAACTGCCTAGACCCATTATATATCACACTCTTTTTATGCATCAATACACACCCCAAACCAAGGCTAGAAGCCTCAGAAAACACCACGTAAAACAACCCTTCCTCTAGAAACCTGAGTACGGGAGCACTGAACAACTTCTCCTTCAGGTAGTCAAAATCTTTTTGGCACTACTCGCTCAATAGGAAGACCTGGTTATTCCTATTTAAATATTTCAATGGAGCAGCAACTCGAGAGAAGTCTGAAACAAACCTCCGATAATGACCTGCCAACCCCAAGAAACTACAAACGTCTTCCACGCTCTTGGGTGCCGCCCAAGAAACAAATGCCTCCACCCTTGACGGGTCCACTGACATTACTTGATGAGACACTGTGTTCCCAAGGAAGTGTACTTCTTGTGTCAAAAACTTACACTTCGGAAATTTCCCATAATGCTGGTGGTGTCGAAGGACTTCCAAGACTGTACTAATATGATCAATGTGATCCTCCTCTGATCTTGAGTAGATCAGGATGTCATCGATGAACACAACAACGAACCTGTCCATAAACACTCGGAAGACAAGGTTCATAAGTCCCATGAACACAACTGGTGAATTTGTAACTCCAAACGGCGTCACTACAAAATCTAAGTGTCCTGACCTTCACCTGAATGCCATATTTGAGATGTCACTATCCTTTACCCTCGGTTGATGATATCCAGATCGTAAATCAATCTTAGAAAACCATCCTTCTCCACTCAGCGGGTCGAAGATATCATATATCCTTGTAAGGGGGTAACGGTTCTTGACTGATACCTGATTAAATCATCAGTAATCTATGCATAACATGAGACCACCATCCGCCTTCTTTATTAACAAAACTGGAGCACCCCATGGCGACACGCTGGGTCGAACAAAACCCTTCGCCATTAGATCATCAATCTGAATCTGCAACTCCGAAGGTACCATCCGATAAGGGGAAATCGAAATCGGACAGGTTCCAGTCTGTAAGTCTATCCCGAATTCAACATCACATCAGAGGGGGGGGGGGGTAGAGTCACATCCTCATCGAGAAAAACATCGAGTAACTCCCCAACATCCTCTAGGACATCCATCATCTCGGTATCAGCTAAAACCACTAATAACACGCCTAAAAATCAAATGAGAGGCTTCACATGCCTTCTTCCCACCTGATAGCTCCTCTCGCCAAGAAAATATACACGATGCCCATCCACGTCAGAGAAAACGTCCCTTCTTCGGAAGCAGTCGATAATGGCACTAATAGAAAACAACCAGTCGATGCCTAGGATGACATCGTATGGCTGCATCTGTAGCGAAAGAAGACCCCCACTAGATCGATGTAGTCCCAACGTCTGCCCACATCCTCGGCAAACACAAGATACCCTGGTCTGGCCTCCAACTGGTGTACTCAACACCAAGGGTACGTAAAGTCTCTCTACGTCTAGAACAACAGAATGGGCTAGACTAGGTGCAAAAAAGGAGTGCGAATATCCTGAATCAAACAAAGCTGAAACGAGTGTTCCAAACTAACAAATCATACCTCACATCACCTCCGATCCTGCAGTAGTAGTCAACTCTGCTGCGTGAAACTGTCCACGCCCAGCTCCTCTGCCTCTCTGATATCGACCACCTCCCTGACCACATCCTAGTCAAGGTCGCAGAGGAGCACCATAAGGTCGGCCTCCTCCTCTATTGTCTTCCCTCGGAGGAGCAGCGTCTTGCTGCTGCTGGAAGGGCCTTGCTGACAACTAGTGCTACTGAGGCGGGTGCTGAACCTTCCCACCACCACTGTATTGAGCTCAGGTCGGGCCCCAACACTTAATGTGCTCGAAACCTCTATGAGATAAACACTTCAGTCCTAGTCTCGTGAAAAAGTGATGAGGACCCGAAGATCTGAACTAGAACTGCTGGGGGCTACTCCCTACTGGCCTGAATCTGGAAGGTCCTGTCGTAGGAGACCTGCTGCCGACTGCCTTCACCTTCAATGAACCCGGCTGGATCCCCTCTCATGGTGCACCTCCATGTGAGTGCATCATCTCTACAACCTCTGCCTTCTACTATACTTCCATGTACATCAGAATAGTGAAGGAGGTGACAACATTCTGGAGCGAAGGACTAATCACCTCCTCCAAATGTCTCTCCCAAGACTCCTCATCCGGAAAGAGATCTGGAGCAAAGCATAGGATATCCTTGAACTTGATCCCCAACTCTCTTACTGACATACTCCCCTACTGAAGGGAGAGTAACTCATGCCTCTTCCCTTCCTTGATCATGGACGAAAGAAATTCCTCTGAGAATTACTTCTCAAAGTCAGCCCACAGAACCTCTGTCTCGGTCCGTTCTCCGAGGTAGAGCGTCCACCACTGACGTGTCGCGCCTCTATGTTGACTGAAGTCTAGGGGAACCTAGTACTCCCTCGGAGCATGGATCAAAGTAAAAGTTATCCCTAGCTTCTCAAGCCACCCCTCCATCTCCATATCCGAAGTATTTCCCTCGTACTTCTTGAGGGTTTGTCGCTGGAAAGAACAGAGAGTCTTCTTCCACTGGCTAACTTCCTCCTATCCGTCAATCCTCAACTGATCGACCACCTGAATCTGCTGGGCCTCGGCTGTCTGAGCCACTCGGGGATGATGTCCAGGTGCCATAGTTTTACGGTAAACAAAGATCACCTAAGCCCAAGTAGTAAGGAAATTTCTCAAGGTTTCATTTTATCATTTTATTCAATTTCATTCCCAGAACACCCAAATCAAGTAAAACACAATCATGATGATTAATGTATCTTCCTTAGGGTCTCTACCATGAAATCAATGTAGTATCACTTGGTTGTTCGGTGGGCTCAGAGTCCTTGCATCAGATCACGGGGGCCCTAGAATCTGGTGTCCTAGCCGATCTTCCCTGGCCTATGTCTGGCACCAAGATCATCCAACACTATCGCCCTACCATCCCATGCAATCCTCATTTTGCCTAACTACAGACTCCATCATATCTCTCAACCTTGCTTTGATACCATTATTTCATGACCCCATCCCACCATAGATGCCCCTTTTTAGCTGGAAATGGTGAGAGGGAGATAATGACCCCCCGAGTCCCACCTTGAGTAGGCCCCGGAGTGGCGACTAGAACCAAGGGTATGAGTTTTCACAAATATGGGAGGCATTACCTTTTTTATTATTTAAGATCATGAAATAGAATGAGTCAAACACCACTGGAAAAAAGTAACAAGTAAATAAACCCAAACCAATACCACTTGCATGTTTAAACAGTTTGAAACAATGTACAAGTACAAGAAAGCTGAAAAGTACAAAATCAAAAGAAACAAGAGTACAATAAACTGCATCAACTCCAATTGTCCCGACTATTAGGGTCCCTCAAGCCCCTGGTAGTCCTCCTACAAACATGAATGTAAACATAGGGTGAGAATAAAAGTATACTCAGTAGGGAAACCTAAATCTCTCGTACACAAGTGGGGAGACATCCTAATGCCCCGTGAGAACAATAGAAGATACCAAAACCTATCAAGGAATTCTATCTACCCAACCTCACCATCGATGCTCACCAAAACACAAAAAAACAGGCAGTAGTATATAAGAAAAATAGTATTGGGTACCCCGCATCATTTTCCACTAGTTAGCTTCTCTTCCTAACAACGAACATCTTGATGCTACCACGCTCTTCTCGCCCATACACACCTGGGCCTCACAACCACATATCCCGCCCGCACATACCTGGGACTCACAACCACATATCCCGCTGTACACACCTAGGCCTCACAACCACATATCCCTCCCACACACACATGTGCCTCATAACCACATTTCCCGCTCACACACACCTCAGCCTCACAACCACATATCCCTCCCTCACACACCTGGGCCTCATCGTGAAGATTACTGGGAAAAAGTAAACCTGTCCAAAGAGTCATGGGCTAAAACCACCCCAACAGAAACCTACCTGAAGAGTTATAGGTGTATGGTCACCTCAAGAAATCACAACATATGGAAGAAAGAGAAGGAATGAGCTAGTAACTAAGGGGAAAACACCCTCTCCCATGAATGGGAGTGTTCGGCACTAAGTGCTCAACATGGGTAGGGTGCGACAAAACAAAAAGATACAGATATATATATGTATACCAAACACACAACCCAACCTATGGATTCTAAACAGAGAAAATGAGCACGTGCCTCGACACTGCTATGTAGAAGCATGCATAAAACAAACAATCCCATCCCCATTTAGGTTTTCATGTTTCAATAGAATTAGTTTATTAGTTCCTTATCTACTTGGATAATATCCACAACCAACCATATAAATCATTCGTAAAACATATCCCTTCCATCCACAAATAAATTTAGTAAAACACAAGAAACACAAACAAGACCCTTCCTATTAACCAACCAACCCCATTGATTTTTATTCTCGTTCCATTACCATGCCCCACCATTCATTAACTCTTCCATTTTTATTTATTATTCACAACCCTTAGTTCGTTCACATTCAAACCCATCCCTGTAGCCCCGCTTCCTACAACCATAACCAAAAACCCATCGAAACATGTACATCATCATCCTTTGATACAATTTATCGTAACCCCACTTCCCATCACCAACATAGCATTCACATCAACCCACAACCAAGCCAACCGCAGCCCCACTACTCACCCGATCCACAACATCCCAGAAAACAGCCCCTTCACATAAAAAAAACCCTAACCAGCACCCACATGTTTATTATTTCAGTTTTGTTCAACCGGGGTGATCGCCCAAGGGTTCCAGTTATTAATTTAATCAGCCAATTTTACGTGATTAACCAGTTCCCACATTCAACAATGTTTCCATCCATAAACAGTTTAGAAAGATATGGCAACATTTAATTGCGTAAGCAAAGGCCCCCAACGACCTTGATTTTCATTACGCATAAGCTTATTCAATTCACAACATAATAATATGATAAATAAAGATAAACATAATAACATAACCATCCCCATTATTTAAGCCAGTTATTATCTTTATTAAATAGGTTCAATAGTGTTTCACGTAAACAAGGGGGCACCCACCCCGCATGATACAAAATTTAGAGAGACAAAGGCAATATCCCTACTTCCACATGTTCTGATCAAACACTACCCTAGGTCAACATTAAAATATGTTTGTCGGCATCCATTGGTTTTTTCAAATCCTGAAAAAACCTCCTCGGTTGGAAGCTGGGAAGGAAAGGATGAAGGGAAGAAAAAAGATCCATGTTCAGAAGATCCACCTGGTCGTTACGATCCCGTGGCCGTTGATGGATCATAAATCAGAGCTCGGACGAAAATTTTATGGAAGAAAAGAGCATTGGAGTCTCTCTCAGGAGAGCTCTTCTCAAGGTAACGTGGAGGAGATGAGTGATTTGAAAAGGAAGAGAGGCCCCCACCATTTATAGGAGAAAAAAATTACACGACATGTACTTGGCCATTTCACACGGTCACCACATGGCATCCAACACGACCTTGAACGCGGAACACAGTCGTTGATCGGTCTACACACGGTTTAAGGGTAACGTATATGCGGGGATGGACTACACAACGTGTAGTATGTGCTACATGGTGTGTACTCATTTATTTCATGCGGAAAGGACATGGCTTCAACACGACACATGACTGTTGACTAGTCAACACACGGTTTGAAGGTAACACATACGCGGGGAGACACTAAACGGCGTATAGGATGGGCTACATTGCGTGTACTCATTTATTTCACACGGGAAGGAAACGGCTTCAAAATGTGGTATAACCGAAGAGGTGGTACACATCATGTACCCTCACTACAAGGCGTGTAGTGAAAAATTCTGAAAAGTGTTGGAAAAGTCCATTTTACCCTCTATAACACTTCATGACCTTCTTTTCGACAAAGGAATGGGTTAGAGAGGTCCGGACCATTACAAAAATAAATGTTATGATTGGAATGTTTGTGGATGACCAAATCTGAACTCATTCGCTCTCACATTATATATATTTTTTCAATATCATAATTTCATATAATTTTTTTTAATTAAACAATTCATGAAATACACTATTTCCCATCATAATGACTCAAAATATTATTATCACACCTCTCAAGAGAAAAAATGTGTCACCATAAATACTATATTAATCATATATGTTATTTAAAATTTTTCACATTTAATGAAATAGTAGTTTTCAAAAAACTGAACCATTTCTAGGAAAACATCTCAAAAATACATAATTTTAATTTCATGACCCGATCTACTACAAACAAACTCTACACCGTGGGCCATGAGGTATCGATAACCCTACTAAAATGATTCAAAATTTAAAATTACAATATAAATTTTTGTATTTTTTATTATCATAGTCAAGTAATGAAACTAGTGATCAAATAAAGCCTAACACCATGAAAACAATCCATAATCAAACACTAATAGATTATTTTCCCCATGAATTAATATCTAAATAATCATATTTCTATTAAAAACATGATAATTGTATTTTTATTAGATTATTGTATAATTTAATTATTTTTCATGTTTTATAGTGTTTTAGATGAATATCCTAATATGTAAATTATTGAGTTTTCTTTCAACTACCAAACTTTAATTCTTTGAGGAGTTTTATAATATTAACCCTAGTGGTTGGAAATCCCCTTTCCACTCCAAGGATCAGTTATGGAGTGGTTGTATAATCAAAAAATAGGAGACTAAAATGACTAAGAAAACCTAAAAATATATTTTCTCTTGAGATTCTTCCCCAAAATGATAAAAATTTCTTTTTGGAATGAGATTTATACAATAAGATATGTTTTTAGAGATACTCTTTTTGAGTTCTGATATATATTCAAAAAGAGGTGCTCTAGATATAGTCATCTAGCCATTGAGGAACACCACATTACAATATTTTTATATGTATAAAATTAATTGAAATTTTATGAACAATCTACATTCATATTCATTAGGATATTTAATTTAGAATCAGTAGAAGATGAAAATAGACACACTGATAAGATACCACAAAACAGACAGTAATTTGTTACAATTGGTACACATACTAGAGACTTACATGAGTTATGGAATTCCAAAACAACTACCTTATTAAATTAAAAACATAAAGACATATTCATTCATTATTTAATAAATTCCATAAAGTAAACTGGTGAACAACAACATTTAGTTACGGTCTATGGATAATGTCTCTCTTAAAAACTACATATATCATTGTGTTATGGTGTAAGGTGGGGAATGGTGCTCAACATCATCCAGACATAGTTATTTTCAGTAGAAAAATTAAGGATGGAGAATTCATTCAGATGTCTAAAATGAATTTAAAAAAAATCTCTTAGGATATATATATATCAATAAAATCAATCATTGGTAACGACCATTATTACATAAACAAGTCCAAAATTCCTATCATTTTTTAAATCCTTTCAATAAAAATATAGACAAACTTTTAACCAACTAGATAACCCAAATCCCCCTTTCACATAAAATAAATCATTTCAATAACCCAAACCTAGTATTAGATACCCTATCCAATGAAAACTAGTGTCAAATGATGAGGAACATAGGAATGAAGTCAATAAACTGATGAAACAGATCAGATGTCTTGTACAGATTATATCCAAAATCCCAAAATCATTTATCATTTTTTTCCAAAAATCTGAATGGAAATGACATAATGATAAATTTAATAATTTGAAAAAATAATTCACTCACGTACTATATATTAAGTAAATATTGATTAACAAATAATGGATAGATTTTATAAACCCAATTAGTCTAAAAAATAATTTTAGGATTGAAGATGATAATGAAAAAAAATATAATGAAAATTTTTAAGTAGAAAAGAAAAAAACATTCAAAATGTATTAATGGGAGAGAATGGAAATACATGTTCCAGTTCAATGTAGGATGATTCAATTAGAAAATATCTAATAATGATAAATGAATAAAATAAATTCTATAAAACATGCATGAAATGAATCAATATTCCCATTATTGATGGTCTCAATAAAATCTCAAATTATTATATGTTACATACAAAACATTTCAACCACATTGAAATTCATTAATGGAATGAGTGTCTCATTTTAGGAATATGTCTATTAACATTTAAACTAGAAAATTTTCAGCAATGTTTCACAATATAATGTATTTTTTATCCACAACACAATTGGATAGATGAACTTTTGAGACACCACATATGGTTTAGTTGCATTCATTAATTTCATGCCTCAAATTTTTTTCGTTATGGAATGTTATAGAATTCAATCCGTAATGAGTGATTATTCATCTTATTGCAATAATCATATACTTTAATGATATAATTACTTTAGGATGTATAACTCAATGTGAAAAACCTGATCTTTCTAATAGAATCTATGTTATGAACAATGAGGAAGATAGGGCCCCATCACACTCACCATTAATTTTTGGGGTATAATTCTCTTAAATATGTAAGAGACTATCGTAAAAGACCATACATGAACCATTTCCATGGATATTGGAGACATCACCAATCCCTTTAATTTTTTTACTCTTAGAAGTATTGTTTAGTATGTTATTCCATTCTTATACATTCCCACATAGAGGATGATTATTTTAATGATAATCGTAATATGATACTTGAAATTTTATCTTATGTTAAACACATAATGATAAAAAATTCCCAAGGGAATGAATCTGTTTAGAAATATATGAAATAGTTTTTTTTTCTTAGGACAAGTAAAATTCTTAATTTATTAATGGATCTGATCATATATTTCATTAATAATTAGCTAGTTTTTCATCTTGTGTATAATAATTTAATTCTATTCATGTATGGAACCCCAATATGATTATATATTCACAATAGCTTCCAAATATAGAATAAAAACTCTTCTATCTGACTATATAATTGTTAACTTTATGAAAGGAGAAAAAATACAATGAATTAATGCTTGAATTATTCCCTCAAATGAAGAACAAAAAGTGAATAACCATATTAGGGAATATGAAAATGTAATATGTTGATGAGAAGAATATATTCTTGGAATAAATATGAGAATATACTTGCATGGAGTATATTATGATAGAAATTATAGTCTTAGTAGGAAACCCTATAAAAGGATTAATTCCCCTAAGATAGTGGTAGTGAGAAGGGTGAATGTTATGTTATTATAATAAAGGATAATCTACCCCATATTTGACTAGGAAATGGCCATCGATAATTAAATAGTTAAAAAAATAAATGGACCAATCATTTTTATAAATTAATAAAATCAATTAATTATTATGAGTGTTTATAATTGTTGTAGAGTCAATATAGACAATAGAGTGTTAATATAGGCTAATATATAAGATCATACTTCCATAACTGTTGTTCATGTAATTAGTAAATATTGATATGGGGATTATTATGGAATGTTAAACATCACACATGTTTCAAATGATTTCCCAAAATTATTTATTAGATAAGATAAAAAAATTACAGTCCGATGTTGAGAATATTAAAAAATATCAATTAATGATGAGAAATGGTAAACTTCATATATTTTGATGGTGTTCTAATATTTTAAATGGGGATATGTGTTCAATCTATTCCACATATTTATAAGTAATTTCTTGATGATTCTTATACATGAATTTATCTATATACAATGGAATCACTATGATGTATAAATATTTGAAGGATTCTTCTAGGATAATATAAAGCATGAAATTAATGATTATTGGTCAATATATTTGGTTAGTCAAAATTTGATGTCTAAAAGATAGGATTCTAATGGTTTCATGAATCATATGTCTATTTCTATGTGGAAATGCAAAAATATTACTTTGTAAATAATCAATAGATTACCAAAGATTCCATGTAGGAATATAGTGATATGTGTTATTGTTGATTGACATACCAAATCAATATATTTCTGTGCTATAATAGATGATATAACTTTGTATCGCCTTAAAAAAATATATAAATGAAGAAGTTAAACATAATGGTGAACATGGTTCTATTATTTCTAATCATAATCTATAATTTACGTTTAAATTATATAAAATTCATTATAAGGATATTGATATTGTGTATTAACTAATAATTTCTTATAATCCTCAAACTGTTGGGTAGTTACAAAGGAATATCCAAACATTATTAATATTTTTGATAACATTCTCCCTTAACATTCATGGTATTTATGATATTTATTTATCATTGGAATAATTATCCTATAATAATTATTTCTATTATAATATTCCAATGGAATTGTATAATGAATTTTATAAAAAGAGATGTTGTACTCAAACATGATGTGATGATTTTTCGAAAGGAATATTTTTGACCTAGAACATATGGAGGAAATAATTGAAAATGTAATCACTATACAGACCCCAATTAAATTAGTTCAAAGAATGAAAAATTTTCATGTTATCAACAGAAGGAGTGATATGGAATTTCATATGGGTGACCACATTTCTTAGAGGGTATCTTTATGAAATGATGTAACATGATTTAACAAGATAGGAAAATAGATCCCCAAGTACATTGGACCCTTTGAAATTCTATTAATAATTGGAGTTGTGGAATACCATTTGGAAATTCCACCTTTCCTCTATAATGTAGGTTATTTGTTTCATTTATCATTGTTATGGATGTACATGCAAGAGCAAGAACATGTTCTCGACTGTAAAGAGTAGAATTGGAACCTAATCTATCTTATTATGACGATCCTGTCTATATTATGGACATTAGAGAAAAGGTGATGAGGAATTAGATAACTTAGATTGTAATGGTATATTGGTGAAATTATTTAATTGAATTGGAACTATGGGATCCTAAAAAAATTATGATGATCAACTACCCAGATCTCTTCATGAGGTGACATATTGGAAATTTAATGATTTCATTTGAAGGGGGGAGAAGTTAAGAATCCAAAATTTTATGTTACGTTTTTTTAAATATGATTTATTTCACCAATGGATGGAGGATTATTAAACCCTATAATTATGAAAAAAAATTATGTTTGATAGTTTATACAACACACAACATATATCATAAACAAAATGTGATAAATGATGAAATTATATTTATTCAAACAACACCTTATAATCGAGAAATTAAATTCGATAATGTGAATAATATTAACCATTTTATGAAATATATATAATTTTATTATTCAATAAAATTTATTAATTAATGATAATGAAGTAAATAATAAAATTTTAGTGAATATATTTTACATTTTTTATTAAATAAATTTATTATTTCTTTTTATGAGTAAATAATATAGTTTATTTTTACAACATTAGAAAAAAAATTATAAAAAGGACATAAATTTTCAAATTAACAAATCACTATTTTCTCAGTATATGTTTTTTTTATTTTTTCTAAAAAGATTGATTTTCTTGTAAGTAGAGATATATACGGCTTTTTGTGGAGAAATAGTTTTTGTTTTTAATAATTTCAAATGTTACGTTTTTTTTAAATAGATTAAATGTTAAATTAGTTTTCTTATGTTATTTATATTTAAATTTTGTTCATTTGAATCATAATTATGGTGGAATTTTGTTTTAAAGTAATTTTATACTTACCAAGGATATGTTTTTTTCAAAAGAATTTTGTCTCATTTTATGTTTTAATCTTAATTTAATTTGTTACACTTATTGAAATTTGTTAATAAATAATTGATACTATATTTTGAATCATGATTTATAAATTTATTATATATTTCCCTCCTATTTCTGGTTAGTATGAATAACAATTAAAGTAATTGTTTCACCATAGTGAATTGTAAATTTGGAAATTAATGGTTAAAAAATAAGATAAAGACTATAAAATGATATAAAACATGAATTAATTTTATTGGATGAGTAAATTTCATCAATAATAATACAATATTATGTTTTATGGGATTTTATTTTCATTCAGATGAGATTACGACCTTTATATTATTTTATGTTTAGAAAAGGAAAAAATTTCATGCTCCTGTTTTGAATAGAAATAATTTTTCAATATATACAAAACCAAATGATATGATCAGTTATAAATAAAAAAAAATTTCTAAATTTATTATAGTAATAATAATATTTTATTTACTTTTTTTTGATAAATTACTTCATAAAATGACAACATAATCATGAAGTTGTAATTTTTAAATTATTCATAAAATAAAGTGACATTAAAATCATTAATAGTATAAAAATTTGAAATGTTCAATTTTGGAAAAATATGTTTTAGATATAAATGAAATATTCTATAGGTTTTTATGCATTTTATCCAAATTCTGGTTTTTGATGTTATTAATGTCAATCTACAAGATATGTTTTAAAATTGAAAATTTTAATATTTTTTGAAAATAATATATTATTAAATTATTTAAAAATCATAAAAATCTAGTATTTAGATAAATTATTGTTATACAGTTTATAAAATATACCATGGACAAATTATGAGTAATTTATTATTTTATAGTGACACTATTTTCCCTTATATAGAATGAAATATGAATATTAAAATAATTGTCAAAATGTTTAATGTCAGTTACAACTAATTGATAATGGTGAAAATATTACAGAAATTTGTCCAAATCTTACAGGATAAAATTAGTTGGACATATCCATTTATTCTAATTTTAATATAGATTTAATTATCATTTTTAAATAATAATTAATTTATATTAATTTAATATTTTAAAAAATTCTAAAAGTTATATCACCTCAATTATAATAGGGCACATACTCCATTATATATATCATCTTAATCCTTATATATCTACCCAAAAATCATTATTCCACTGAAAAACATACATATATTTGTTATTTAGGTTCTATACATAACTTAATACAACCATGTGTCCTTTAAGAAGAAATTTAAATTGAGTACTCTAATGAAGAGGTGATTGTCTTTACCAACTTTTTATAGTTTATTCCTTCTTCTAATTCCACATAATTTTTTGTACCTATACAAAAATAGTAATTGAATTATCATAAATATACTAAAATGATATTAAAATTAGAGAATTACAATATTCTAACTCTTTTATATCTTACTAAAAGTGAAAATATTTCTCGTCCAAATGTATGGTTGACTGTCTCTATGTAGTAATGTAGTTTATTTTTCATGACCAATTTATTTGGTCAGTTATAAAGATGAATCTAATTATTATATTTGATAATTATGAAATATTTAAGAGATTATTAATATAATACCGTATCTATATTGTTAACTTATAACCAATTGGGAAATGATAATGTTGCTCATGCGTACGTGTGAATCACCACCACCATGAAGCGATGTGAATCGTTTTTCATTTATCGTTAACTAAGATGGTAATAATGAAATATTTAATGAGTATATATGATATATATGATATAATAATTATTTTTTTATGGTGAAATATTATTTAATTTTATATCATTCCATCAATTTAAATGTAAAAAAATTTGTTCATGTGTACGTATGACCAATTGTCTCCATGAATGGTGTAATATACTATATATAACCATATATTATGGATTACAATAATTATGTTCCTAATGAATATATATGATAATTATATATTCAGTAGATGACGTAACCTTGATCAAATTACAAGGGATTATACTATCATGCCAAATAATACATGAAAAAAAATAGTCACCACAGAAAACAATGATTTGGCAATGAATTGATAAAAAGAAGATGATAAAATATCATAAGAGAATAATATATTATTTTATACATATGAGGATGTTAATATAATATAGTTAGATTAAATTTATATTTACTATATAGGGGGTTGGAAAATATAAATATTAAATCGAACCTGAGGTAAGGGCTTATTTCCCAATCACAACATTATTCGATATTGGTTATTTTGAGTTTTCACATGATCAATATTTAAGATCCATGTCAATGTGTTCAATGAAGATTCTATTTTTTTTAATAATATCCAATTAATTTTTAATATCATTTTATCTCTTTTTATTTATTGTAAAAAATAATGGAATATTCCAATCAGTTTCCAATGTGGTACCTTTTAATTTTTCTTAAAATTGATTGAATGGAATTTTATTTCACTTATATAGAATGTATTAAAATTTTATCCATCATGAATTTTAAAAACGATTTTTTATTTTACAAGTGTATTTTTTAAAAAATAAGTTCACTATTTTATGGGTATTTTTTTAATTTTAAATTGTGATTTTCAAAGTTGAAAGGCAATCATAGTCTATAAATAATTTTTCAAACTATTTATGTTTTTTAATATCTATAAAAATCATTTTATGAATCTTATGTTGAGGATGTACTCTTATTATATGATCATTCATAGTTATTCTGATTTTATGAAAAAAATTTACTCTTTAAAAGAGTTGACATTTCGTATGATTTACCATACAATGTATATAGTTTATATTGTTATTTAATTTTGATTTAGTTATGTTATTTTATAATAGGAAAAATTAATTGGAATTAATAAGTGACAGTTAGTATCCTCTATTTACACTCCATGAAATAGTAGGTATTATGAGAAAAACATGCTTGTGCTTTCTCTAGGGCCTTACCAATTCATGTCTATTTCATGGAAAATGCTTTTGTAGATTTTTTAGATAACATACTGGAGGCCTTAATTGTATATTTTAGATGTCCATAATTATTAATTCCATAATTATGAATTATCTTATTAATTTCCATAAGAATATTTTATTTTATATTAAGGGATTATTTTTTACCTCAATTAATTTTTTATATGGAATTATATGATCATAATTTATTCGTGATAAATTATCCATGGAATATTATCATATCATGTTTTCATAACATTAATACGATTATTTAATCAACCATTATTTATGTTTCACATCTATATGATGAAGTTGAGTGTTTTATGGATGATATGTAGGGTTTTCAAAAAGCAAATAATGGCGTTCGCTAAGAAAAGACATTGTTGAATTCTAAATTTTCAATCGTAATTTATAATTAAAATACGTATCTAGTAACCTAATAATAATAAACTATTAGATCCTTTGTGATGTTTTTTAGTTTATTATATGACAATATAATAATGTAACCACTGATTTTGGGATACAGGATTCATGTTATTTTTATATAGTATGTGTAAGTGATAGGTTGGTTTTAGTTATAGATATCCCCCAATGCACTGACGGGTATCTTAAGACAAAATAAAAGGTAATACATATTTGATGAGTTTTTGTTTTAAAATTTCATACATAATAAGAATTATGTCTTGGTTAAGAGATCTTGATGTTAATATTCATGATATACGGTTTAAAAAACCCAGATCACGAATTTCCAAAATTTGGAATTCATTTTCTTAAGAAGAATGTTTAAATTATAAATGTGATTATAATGTTATTGTTATCCATTTTATATTATTTAACTCATGTCATTAATTGAATTAAATGTGTTTTTAAAATCAAATATGCCATATTGGTTATTCCTTATTAAATCGTAATAGTTTATACTATATGAAATAATTGTTGAGCATCTGATCACTCATTTTATTTCTTTCCTTTCCTCATGTTATGGTGAGGGATAATTTGATTGATTCCATGGATTGAAGAGTATTTTAAATTTTATGTTTTTATATTATCAATGAATTATTTAAACAATGAATGTATCGAGTTTTCCAGTAAGGAAAAAATGATCTACCCTACCTTGTGAGATCGCATGTATTTTCTACTATCGTGTTAATGTAAACATTGGATTGAGGTTTCTAGTGATTGGGTATTAAAGTTGGTATCATATTTGGTCAGTATGAACTGTGAAAAAAATAATTTAAATCAACGAATCTATCATGATAATTATGATAATCCCTTAAGATATTAGGTTAAATTAACAATTATAATGTTTTTTATATTATGGATGAATATTTTTGATGATTATGAGAAACTTTATTGTGGGCCATTTTTTATATATAGTTCATAATGGAAGGAATGGGATATATACATGTTGTTAATGTACGAATTTCTGTACAACGAAATCACATATATATAATGTTAGAACCGAGTAGATCATGTCTATATTGGGGTATCCCACACTATTTATAATAAATAACATTCCATGTGTGGTGAAACAAATTTTTACACACCATGATTCACCAATATTAGATTACTTCATGTCACTAAATCCTTTATATTTTAATGGAACTAAAGATCCATTGGTAGTTGGATAACTTTTATACTCAATAAAAAATTTATTCTTATATTTGTTGTGTTTATAATTTAGAATGTTTATTCTCGATGTTTATTGACTAAATGGATTTGTTGATCGATAGTTGTAATTGATTCAGAACAATTTTGTGTTTTTTGAAAAAGAAAATAGGTGATGATAAACTTTCGTAGTGATATTTCTCATAAAAACCATTCCTAAATAAAAAAATACATAAAATGGAGAGGAATTTCATTTCATTAAAGAAGATGGGGGATGAATGTGTATAAGAGGATGATGCTATAAATAAAAGATTATATTGTCATGCAATGTAAAATATACACAATCCAGAAAGTAATATTGATCATGTGCTTAATGGGTTAAATCTATGTCTTTTAACGGAACTAGTTTCTCAAAATTTTTAATTATTTGATGATATAATATTATGTGCCATCAAGATAAAGGTATAATTTTGAAGGTCTTCCATTTTAATGGAAATAATGGAAATAAGTGGCTAGAAAAGTGAATTATAAAATGAAATGTATCAATGTAGAAGAATGGAAGGATGTGATTTACCATATGTGATAATTGTGGAAAAAAATACCAAAGTACATTCTTAATGGGACAATAATTTTATTTCATGTTCAGAGAAATGTGTCATATAGTTGTTGAATTCAATAAAAAAGAAATAAACTATATCTATATAGTCATCCATATTTAATGATATGGGGGATTATTCAAACTAATATCCTATGAATAAAGGGAATAGACCATATAAGTGGACAATAGGTAATGACCAATATTATATTATTAATAAACGTGTGGTTAATGTTTCAAATTTTTTTTACCATGTAAATTAATTATGTCATAATATTTAGATAATTATTTATTTGATACTGTATCTTTGAACATTGTTTTTTTCCATGATTATATTAAAATAATATATATTTCTCTAGGACCTTAAGAATTTATTTTTCAATTATGCCTCATAATGGAAATTTTATTACCACAAGAATGTTTTAGTTCATTCCCAACATAAAATGTCGACAAAAAATATTTGTAAACCTGATTATTGTTCATATGGTAGACTCTAATATAATATTTAGAATCTATATGATTTAAAATTATAATGAAATATTTTTTACCAAGAGAAAAAATTTATGATCCATGATAGAGATGTGGAATACCTTATAATTATAATGTATACTACATCATCAATATCATGTCAAGATCCACCTCCAATGTCTCTCCTTAATTATATTATGAGATATGAGGAGATGATCCAACCAATTAATATAAAATTTATCCATAGAATATCAGATAAAAATATTGTAAAATAATTAATTAAATTGTTTCTAGAAAACTATCAATATTTCCACCTACACATGATGTTATGTTTTGTATTTATCTCATACTTGAGGAAAAATATATATCCCAGACTCTATAAGGGATAACCATATTGGAATTAGTGGAACTGGTGAAACCATAAAATGAGTGATATAGAAAAGGATTTATATTCCCTAGTGCTTCACCATGGGAGCCCATCATGTTTTTTAAGAAGAATGATGGGTATATTTGTTATGTATCTATTAATGTTAAATAAATTTAATTATCATAATGAAAAAGAATCATCTACACCACATTAATGACATGATTGATCATCTAAAATGAGATAATTATTTTTCATTGATTGATATTATTTATAGTTATCATAATATATAAGAAAACAAGAATGATATTCCAAAGATAGAATTTGTAATGAGGTATGGATATTACAAATTTTCAGTTATTCCCTTTGAATTGGTTTTTACACCCTCTATATTTATGCATATGATGAAACAATTATTAATGTATTATCTAGAAAATTTGATATAGTTATTTATTGATGATATCATGATATAATATAAAATTTATTATTACAATAAGTTTCATTTTTGAATCATTATTATGACTCATAGAGAAATAAAGTTATAAGGAAAATTTAGAAAATTTGAATTTTGGTTTTAAGAAGTTTCTTTACATAGCCATATTGTCTCTATTGATTGAAAATTTAATGATCCTTTAAAGGCAATGGAAGTGATGGAATAATTATTTCCAAAATAATATAATCAATTTATACATTTTCCTTGGATTAGTAGGTTTTAATCGACTATTTATTTATAAAACATCAGGATTAGCTAGCCTATAGACCAAGTTGACACATTATGGGGTTAAGATAATATGGTATGAATAATATAAAAAAGTTATTAAATAATTAAATATTACAGTAGACAATAAACCGTTGTCATTATCATCATCAACAAAGGATGATTTTTTATATATAGTGATGCACCAAATATGGTACATAGATGTGACATCATATTAAATGATTGGTTAATTTCCAACAAATAAATTTAGTTAAAGATTCATAATAAAAATATTTCATCTCATGATATTTTGTTGGTTGTTGAAATATCAATATTGAAGGCATTGTTACGTTAAATTTATTTTGAATCATGTGAAATATACATAAATAAAAATAGTTTGAAATATTTATTTACATTGAATGACCTCAACATGAAGTTGTGTAGATATATAGAACCCCTCAAGGATTATCATTATTAATAAACTACACCCTAGATGGTAATTAATGTTTTAAATTCATTGAGTATGAATGATCCTGGTATATCGACAAAAATGTGGATTAAAAATGTCATATATTCATGGATTTATTAAATTTTGATATGGGAAGAAATATTGAAGGGTGAAAAATACATCTACTCTTAATTATTTGAAAAAAATCCTTATTGGAAAAATAAAAAATTCATAGCTCGATGATAATAATTTTTAAATGAAAATAATATCCATGAATGATCTGAAGTTGATAAACATCAACTATGAAGATGATATATTGAAATTTTGAAAAAGAGTATGTGCTTAAAAAATTACTTTGTTAAAGAGAGTATTGATATATGTAACTCGCCAGTCAAATTTCTCTATAAAATCAGGTATCACCAAAATGTATTTGTTTTTAGTACAATTTTATGTGATAATTTGAAATATATAATTTATTATTATGCATCAGGACACATGGTTTTCAATCAGTATATCCTCGTAGATAATATGCTATGGGATCCTAGAATCATTTATCAATTTTTATGTGGACAATGGATGATATTAACATGGATATTATAATGTTATTTCTAAAATCACTAAGAAATAATGATACAAAATAGGTTTTTTTATTACATCACATGGATACACATTTAGTTGATATAATAAAAGATCTAATACAAGATAACCTCATATGGAACTATATTAATGATGTTTTCTGACCTTAAGGGGTAGTTATTACCTTTTTATCTGATTGTCTCCCAAAAATTATGTCAACATTTTTGAAAAATATTAATATTTATCTACATGTTAATATATATTTTATAACTGATTATCATCATCATATACATAGATAGTCTAGAATGAATATTTATACATCATAGGTCATGTAGATGTCATTATCACTTGATTTGCAAGGGTTTGAGGATCAGTATGTAACACCGGAATAATTTTTATGTAATAAAATCTTCAATTAAAACATTAAAGTAGAACCATATAAATAAATATATTAGAAAATATCACATAAAATAAAATTTAGTTATACAGTTGTTGAAATGATGCTTTTGGGATAGAACATGATAAAGAGAAGATGAAAATTTTGGAGACATATTTAGAGTCATATAAAGGTATATCAAAGAAGAAAATATATATGCATGGATACAAAAATAGTGATTTAAAATTTCAAGATCTAGATTTAATTTTATTGAATTTAACTCAATTTAAGGGTGTTATAAGGTTTGGAAGGAAGGGAAATCTATTTCCAGGTACACGAATACTTTTAAAATTCAAGAATTAATTGGAGTAGTGGATTACTATTTAAGAATACAACTTATCCTCTATAAATATCTTAATGGGTTTTATATAATTGTTTTGTGAATGTATATAACATACCCAAGGGATTTCCCACTTCTGATGAAATTAAATTGTAACATGATTTAGATTACTTTGAACTGCCAATTGAGATTATTGACATTATAAAAAAAGTGTTGTTGAATTGGATGACTCGATTTGATAATGTAATTTTGAGAAATCATTAAATAAAAGAAGTAAATAGAGGACATGAATAATTTATAATGTGGAACTATAGAATTATTAACATGTTGTCTCATTCAAAATACCTCTAGGATTAATGTTCTTAATGGAGGGATGAATGTTTACCTTCGATTCATTAAAAGAGTATCTTCATTCTATTAAAATAATAACCAAGTTCAAATTAATTTATTTAGGAATGTGATTAAAATAATTTTAATGTTTTATGAATTAAATTTGAATTAAATAATTCATTTGTTAATTTATAATTTCATAATAATGATAGGATGAATTTTTTATTTTTTTTCTGAAATAAATGATTTTGAGATGAATAGTGAAAGTTTGATTTTATACAGCTACAAATTTCTACCATTATAGTGATATAAAAATAAATTTATTGTTTAAAAAATGTATTTAAAGAAAAATATACATTTTTTAATTATAATAATTCATATAAAAATATAATTTTTACTTATAAATATATTCTTAAAATTTTATATATTTTAGTAATATCATTGTTCAAATAAAATTTACTTCATGTTCATTTATTTTAATACCGTATTTACAAATTTTATTTAGGTATTGGTTTTGTTATAAATAAAAATAATCCTAAATTTATTTAATATAATAAAATTAAATACAAAGGAATCAACATTATAAATCATTTTTCTATAAAAATGTTTTTACGACTAAAATAATAATTTTTTAAAAAATAGGATTTGTTTTGTTTTAAAAACATATATAAAAATTAATTTGTGCCACTTATTTGAGATAAATCAAATGAAAATGATTAAATATTATTAATTATAATAATTAATATTAGTTAATATGGTTAAATTATTTTCTGGTCATCATGTATTGTATCTTGGTAAAAAATAAATCACCACAGTTAGTGTTAAAATATATTAAAAAGGAAAAAACTAAAAGTAACAGCACTAAAATGACCTAATTTATTATTTTTATAAATCATATTTTAGGGTCATATATAGTCTATATATCACCCCATATTCTATGATGAATAAATTTAGATCAATATTTAAATATCGATATAGTAATATATTTTAATCTTTCGAAAAATATTTACTTTGTCCTCTCCATTACTTATAAATGGACACAACCTCTTCACTCTTATACAAAAATCAAGAGACTTTTATATTGGATAATACAGTATAATTTTTTTTATGAAATCCATCATCCACATACAAGATATATTTTTTGATTATAATACAATTATATGGAAGATTTATAGATAATCCTAGGGAGGTTTTCCATAGATGAGGTATAGATCTTAACCATGTATTGTCATTTTATTTTGCCTTATATCTCTGTAAATTATATAATAACCATGATGAAATTAAAAAGAAGTTTCTAAAATATAATTACATTTTATGTGGACAGTTTCACAACATTTAATCATATCATTATTCCTTAAGATGGTAACAAAATCATATCTTGTGCATACGTACTGTCTACCACCTGGCGAAGCAATGTAAATAATTTTTCACCACTACTATTAAAGGATGTGTATTATGATGTATATAATTTTTATATATGATATTGATGATATATTTATGACTCTAGAAATATAATTTATCATTTAACTTCTTACCATTTTCACATTTAAAAAGGATAATGTTGCACAGATGTACTTTTGGAATACCACATCTACGAAGCGATGTGATTCATTATTAAAATATGACAATCGAGAATGAACATAAATATGTTTATAATGAATATGAATTAAATTTATATAAATATTATAATATATATATATGATGTAAATCAGAGAACGATTCAATAATTTAAACAACAACAAAAAAACTTATATGAGACATGAAATAATTATCATACAGAAATTAAATTAAAATGTTTATTTTCCATTTCTTCTCTTTTTGGATCAATAATTCACACGTTATTTTCTTATACAAAACTTTCTTATAAAAATTATATTTTGAAGTTATATTTGAATTTTTTTCCTTATGTGATAATATTTTATATAAAATGTTTTAGGAATTTTTTTAAAAGTATATAATGATTTATTAATTCATTTATACTCATGTTTTACTATAAATATTTTATTCAAATAGAATATTATTTTCATTGTATGAATGAGGCACATTTTTCCAATGTGGGAATATAACAATTTTTTAATGTACACCACATGAATTACAATACCACATCATGAGTACTCATTATATTGACGATTCCATTATGTATTTGAGTTTTTATTTTTAAATAAATTATTTCATTCATGATTTTGGGAATTTTTATTTAAAATTATAAAATTAGAAAATGATATTATTTTATTAAAGGAAGTAAAAAAATTTAAAAGTTCTTTATTACTTCATTCATACACTAATTTCCAAGAAAGTACTTTTTAATTTATCGACTATATTTTTAAACAAATTATTTGTTTTATTTTAAAACATTTATTTATGATCAATCAATTGTATTCATTTACTAATAATTGACTATACCACAATCTAAATTCATTCACTTCCTCATGAACACGTTCTCTATCACTCACCATTATTCGTTAAAAATTATTTTTGATGTACGTACATTAATTATTATAGATTAGCTATAAATAAATTAAAATACATTGACGTTGATTCACCAATATATTATTTCATTATATGGTATCATTTGACGTAAGCTTATTGACTATATTATTTTTTTGGGGGAAATATTTATCTTATGTATTCTAGATTCAATATAGATAATTGTTGATAAAGAGGTTTAAGGATCAATTGTATCAACCATTCAATATATGAAAAATTTATAATATGTTAATGTTCTTGGAGGGACCAGTTATGGATAGCCCCTTGATGCATCAATGGGTATCATGAGATAATATAATATTAATTTATATTTTGTGTGTATTTTCATTAAACCTACCCATTTAGTAAGAATTATGACTTAATTGAGATGCTAGGACAACTTGACTCATGATATCCTGGTTGAGAGGCCTTTATCATGAATCTCAAGAATTATGAATTTCCTTTAATAATAATTCAATCTACATGATCAGTGTGATTTATATGTTTATATTATGGATATATTTACATTAAAATTATTTTATATATTTAATGACATATTTTGGATTATCCACTGTACCAAATATATTATACTTTATTTAGTCATGATAGATTCAACAGTATATAATCATTAATGAGAATTTAAACTCAGATATTATTATTTGTCCATACCCAATTATATGATGAAGGGTATTATGAGTTATTTAATTAATGGAATAATGTATATATATTTATGTTTTAATATTTCCAATTAAAGATGTGAAGAACGTATCGATTTTTCATTATAATGTCTAAACTGATCAATCCATGAAGGTAACATCCCTTGTATGTTATAAAAATATAATATTGAAAACATTTGATCTGGTTTTCTAGATTCCAGATGATACTATTTAGATGAATAATGACATCAATGATGGATATTATATAAATAATCATAACACAATAGAGAAAATAAACACCACATATTTATCATGATCATTTAAATGGAAAATTTATGACAACATGTTTCATAAAATGGACCTATCCAAATAGGTTAAGGTATTTTGAATTAGATAATTGTGGATAGTTTAAAATCCAGTGGGATAAACTATATCTTGTGATGTTTAACATCCTTAAATAATGAATATTCTCTAGGCAATTCATAGTAGTGAATATAGCGATTCATTCATTTGTAATGGTACATCATCCATGATACTTTTTAGTTAGATTGAGAATTAATTGTATGCATATTTTATACAACTCATTATTTTCTAACATAGTAATGATTTCTTATCTACTTTTACATCCAATTCCTTAAAACAAGTCATTATTTGATATTTTTTCACAAAAAATTGTTTTAGGGACTATAATCAAGATGATCTCTCTAAACTACCTCCAATAGTATATTGATATTTGATCTCAAAAGAAGGATACACTATATTAATATAGTGAAATTTACATCCACAAGCTCCAATATATTGGTATAAACATTTCTTGTATAATTAAAATATGGAGGGCCGAAATTCATTTATAAACAATATACATTCTGCACAAGGTCCTCACATGTGTGAAGAAAAGATGAGGATTCAATTTCATCCATTATCCAATATTCTATGTAACTATGTATCCAATAAATATGTGTGAAGCACAAGATGTAATTTTCTATACTATTTGACAATAAGGGAAATAATCTGCAAGATCTTTGAAAACTACCTCTTTATCTATGTGAATCCTCATGATCATGATCAAATTATCCTCTACGGTGGATGTGAAATATTGGTCTTATTTTTTGGGTTGGTAGGAATAAACTGTGATGTTTTAGTTAATGGGGTGGATGATAATATTATTTCCCTTATATGCCACTTATAAATTTATCATCTTGGTCACATGGTTGAATTTTTGAACTGTTTTATGGTGCATTAAACCCAATCTAATTATTGGTAGATACCAATGATATTAATGGGAGGGGATTAGCTGGTGCATCCATAAATTGGAGAGAATTGACTATTAGTGATTGTGGTTATCACTAAAGTAGAATGATTTGTAAAATGAACCCAATGAGGGGGTAAATAATATCAAAATTCCCTAACCCTTCTTGGATTGGGAACTTTACTAAAATGAGTAACACGTAAACGTTATTTTCTCGTCTCATAATAAGGGAAATAAAACTGAATAAACCCTATTATTATTTTTTATATATTTTCATTTTCATGCTATAAATGAGATAAAAAAGACCTTGTAGATTATTGAGAAATCAACCAGAGAGGGGATTAATATTTGATTTTAATTTTATTTATGTTTAATGTCTGAAAATTATATACCACGTGTCATAGAGATTAATATGATCAATGTCAAGAATATCCAAAATGTACATAATGATTGAGTAGAATATTTCCATTTATTCACTCATAAAAATGATAAGTCTAATCCTTAGAAGGATATGGATTCACAAAATTTCATACACCCCAGTATTTTCAACATCTGTATTTAAAATGAGTATTATTTATACTACAATTCTTATTACTGATATGTCTCTTGAGTGTGTAAACTGATTTTCCACAGATAAAATGATTCATGAATATTTTCAACAATTGGAATGTATTCCATGAGATAATATTTCTATTGAGTTTTCAATATACAACACCTTTTTCTTATTCATATTCTATATGAAAAACATCAGTTTTCTTCCTGTCCGACATCCCTTCCACCTCTCTAATAGGTTGTGTATATATTTTATTCATTATATTTCACAACTTTTTCCCTTATTTTCACTATAATGCACATAGTATCTTACCTATTATAATTTGTTTCATTTCATAATAATACAAATTTAAAACTAAATTTTTTGATAAATAATTAACTTCGAAACACTTCTTTAGATTCTCTTCTTCTACCTAGCAGTTAAAAATTATTTTCAAACTAGTATAGGTCATCATGGAAAAACTATATAGGTCGCAATGTGTCCATTAAATTTTTTGCATAAATATATTTCATTTTCATATAATAGCATATTCCATTACAGAATGATCATTTTTCCTTTACCACATTCAATAAAAACTCACTTCTTGATATTTAATTTACACATCAACAATTATAGCATTATTTTATTTCAAAATATTACTAACTTTGAAACAATAAATAACAAATACCATTTTTTCCTTTTCAAAATATTTTTTATTCTATATTCTTAATAACCCTTATACAAATGAAATAAATTTCATAGTATGTTAATAACACTTCTTGTATATAACTTTTCCAAATATTAATTATTATTCATCCTCAATGACCCATACCAAAACTCAATAATGCCAATGGTTTGACTATCACCCTTAGAGAATCAATATAACCCTTATAGAATCAAACAGACCATTATATAGATTTTTTCAGTGTCCACTCTTCAGAATTTTCAACTCACAAAATCACCTTACAAAATAATGATCACCCTTAATGAAAGCATATCACCTTTAAATAAATTATAAGTACTTTAGATAAATCAAATCACCCTTATGAAACGAAATGATCTTATTATGTTTTCTAAATTTTACACTATGGACTTTATAATGACCTTACAGAATACCATGTCTTTAATGTATAACTATAATTTCAAAATCAACTATATAATTCATAAACTCATCATATAAATTTAGATTATCATAAATTATTTCCAGGACTTCCTCACACTAATTAGAAACACCTCGATAGATCTAAATATTCATTTAATCAAATAATAATCATTATTTATTGTTATTTTGAATATGATTTATGAAATGGATATCAAATTCAACATAGTAAACATAACATTACTTATTTAGAATATCATCACAAAAAACTCTACTTGGGTCTCAACAATCTCCCATAGATCTCTATATCTTAAAACTATTGATCTTAAAAAAATATCCCCCTTTGTAATTTTTGTCAACCAATGAACATAAGTCACATTAAAAATCAACAACATTAGAAATAAATTACCATTAAATAATATTAATCCTCTAGGAGTGAAATAAATATAGGGGAAAAGATAATTTAATAATAATAAAATGTTTCCTATAAAAGTGATTTAAATCTACTTTTCCAATCAATTTGATAACACCTGTGCTACCTGTTGAGAAAAATTCATCTTCTATTTTTACGAAAATATTCGTAGAACATATAAAAAAATATTATGCAATCATGCTCCAAAAAAATTATTATATCATTCCCGAACATACAAATTTAGACTTCACAAGTTCCTCCATTTAATAACTCTCACTAAATAAAAGATCCCCTTAACAAGTAGACCACTCCACCATTATGTTAAACAGATAAATATTTTTTCTATCAAAATTGTAACACCAATGTAAATAAATCATGTAGATATATAATAGAATCAAAATAAATAGTTTTTTTAATTTAAGCATTGTATTCAACAACGACCAATGAAAATTGATATATATTTTATGGTTCCTTCTGCTAGAATGAATTATTGATTAAACACCATTCACTCCAAAATCACATTGATTAAGTGATATTTAATGAAAATAAACATTGATCTGATATATTGGACATGATTTCTTTATATTTTGATAGCATTTTTATTATCACATCAAAAAAGTAGTTGAATCTTTAATTCTATCTTCAAATCGTCCAAACGAGTCTTTATCCACAACAATTGGGTAATATTATATGTTCCAACCACATATTCTACTTCAATATTTGTGAATTATATTATGATTTTATAATATTTCTTGAACCATACACACTATTCTCATAAAAAGAATCCTCAAACTCATATAAAACTTCTATCATATATATTTCCATCACAATCTGCATCTGTATGGGAAAACAGATCATGCATTGTAATACAATCATTTCTTAATAAATATATATCATTTCATTTATAAACCTAATAAACCTCTTTCAATCCATATTAGGATATATATATTGAGTACATTCAAACCTATGTAACAATACAACATATATAATGTATGTTCTTAATGGTGACATGGATAAAAAAATAATATTAAACATTATGATTTATCTCAAGTAATTTTCATTTCCTATCCCATACTATGATAGTTTATATCCCACAGAAAAGTTTATATAAACCAGTTTTCAATCCCCCATTCTTAACATGTTTATTTTTTCTAGGGAATGTGAAATTTGTGAAAAAATCGTGTGATGTTACTAATAAGATATTTACAAACATAAAAAATAACTCATTTTTGCATAAATGGAAACGTGAAAAATCTTGTTAATTTATAATGAAATATATTAATTAAAATATAATTATTTTATATAAAAAATAAAATCATCTACATCAGTAATAATTATAAGTAATTATATGTTGTCAAATTTAATGATGAGATTATTGCCACTCATACTTTCATAATCATTAATTACTTTAATAAAGATTATAGCCTAAAATTTCTATATTTTGGGCCTTAATTTAACACATATAGATGATTATTTAATAGGAAAATATAAATTTCATCCTCTACAAGAAAAAACCCACATGGGTTTTCAATGTAAACTCCCTATCCTAATTATCTATTGAGGAATAAAAAAAATAAATCCATTTTAAAAATCTTATAATGACATTTTTATAAAATAAAATGAAATATTTTAATACTTCCTTGTCTAGTAATAGGTATAAGTTATCATAAAATTTTATTTATTTAACCTGTAGATACAATTTACATTGAATTATTACATTGTATCCAAAAACTTCCTATATTTCATTCATGTTGTTTTGAGACAACAAACTGTATTTTTATAATGATCATGTTTTCAGGATTTGATACCAAATACAAATTTTCATTTTTATCTTTTTGAAATAATTCATCAATCGCAGAATCAACCCCCTTTTGATCCTCCAATTACACAATCGCATCCCATGGTTCAACAAGCCAGAATATTGAGGTATGAGTTGTCTTCCTCAATGTTTTACAAGTTTGAACATATTTCACTTATTATCCAACTATTGTTTTTTCATAAACCTATTTAGATTTCATCGATAAGATTATAGTGGTATATATTTTTCACTTGAAATAGTTAAATCATCATCATCATTCATCATTTCTTAGAAGTCACGTTTTTTATAAATTCATTATCTAAAAAATATTTAAAAAATAGTTTATCCATGATCACATCTAGAGTGAGATTATTTATTTATTCAATATCACTATGTGTTTTTGTGGACCGTTATATAAATTTTATCAATAATATCACATTTTACATTATTGTAATTGCAGTATCATATTAAATTTTGATGATAATGTATAATGATTTAATCAACTATAGTTTTATGAAAAATCCTAATTGTTTTATATTTCTCATTTATTGAACATGGGAACCAAAAAACCATGGAATATTTCCAATTTGGATCAAATAAGGTCAAATATTTGTTTTTTTACAGAAACAAGGGTTTTGAATTTTAATGCTTCGACCAATTTATTGACTCCTGAAATACTGAAATATATCATGCATGATCAACCCATTATGATCCATATCTACCAAATTCATGTTCTTCTATTGATCAACACTGTTTTTATCTATTTATGATTCACTATGTTTATGTTTAATAACATACCTCTAAAGATAAACAAAAATTATTATACATGTATATTTTTCATCATTATCTCCCTAATAACTTTTAGGGAGAAACAAAACTCATTTTAAGAACTTATTCCAAAATTATTTCACACTTTTAGAGCCTATGAGTTGCGCCTAATTAAAATATTACAAGTGATAGGAGTAAAGTCCATAATAAATGAAATGAAATAATTATCTCTATTTTTTAAGGTTTCCTCAAAATCCCAAAATATTATAATTGTTAAACTCAAATGGATGTTATTTTTAAATATCTACCTTCTTTTATGTAGAATTTATAGTCATCCCATTTTATCATTTATAACAAATCCAATTTATATCACTTTTTAGTATAAGCATATAAAAAATGTTTTCTCCTCAATTATTATTTGCCATTATATTTTAGATAGGATTACCATGACTTTGATTCCAAATCTAATTTTCTCCTTCAATCTTAATTAACATGAGTTTTCAGAATATCAATCTTAAAAAAATATTCCCCCATTTTATGAGTTCATATAAAAAATACATCAATAATATTACAACATAACCATGAAACATTATTAATAGAATAAATATTTACTATCATCATCCCATATCTAGCATAAACAAAAAGAATTATGTTTTAATCTAAAAAATATAATGCGTTCTTGGATTTAATTTTATTCATTCAAATTATTTTTCAATGAACACCTTCAATTTTAAGTGGAGAATAATTTATAATGTTCCTTGAACATACATAAAATTGTTAAAAAAATTTGATCATTATATCATAAAAATTTGGGAAGAACATAAATTTTTCAAAATAAATGGGAATTCTCATTTTGAAGCCTATGAGAAACCTTGATAAAAAAATAATCTTTCATTTCCATTTACACTATTCTCTCAAGACATTTAAGTATAATAATTTATACTCACCAGAGATTATATTATTTTGAAACATTATTTATTAGAGTGACCATACTGATAACAACGTTTACAAACCTATTCTTAAGGATGTTTTTTATTATAAACCATTAGTACATAATTATTAGTTTGGTTTTATATTTATTTAATCAAGGAGATAAATCATCTTAAAATATTTTCTACCTAAGCATATACTATAAAAATAATTTTCTAAATTAATAAATAATTCCATTTATTAGTTCCCAATGCCTCTTTAGTTCTACAAATAACAATAAGAAACATATTTATCTCTTAAATAATCCATATATCTAGATTAATGATCCCAATATTCAAAATTATATTTAATGGTTCCTTAATGATTTATATAGAAGGATGATATTCTCATTGAAAATGGTATTCATATAGAGAAAAAATGTTTGATAAGGATGAATTTTATATGATTATTTTATTTTTATTTCATTTCAACCAATAAATTATTTTAAATATAAATTGATATCTGATTATTTATTTGAGATGAAGGTTATTTTAAATTTATGGAATTTTTAAATTGTATTGGAATTAGTGTTGTATAATTTTTAAAATATGGGTGTATTTTAAATTATTTTCATATATAAATTTAAATTAAATATTTGATAAGCTTATTTGTGTTTATGAGACTCCTTGAACATTGTATCAGTCATTCCAGACATGTGTATGGGTCATATTGAGTTATTTATTAGTCATATGACATTTTTATGAGTAATGTTTTTCTATATATAAGTCATTTGATCTATCGTATGATTTATTTCCTATTGTATATGAGTCAATTGACATTGTATATGAGTTATTTAACAACTATGTATGTATGATATTGAATTCTGTATTATTGAAAGACTTAGTGAATATTATATTTTTCAACATATAAAAAAACTTTTTTTATAGAATTATTTGGAGGAAATAATACTAATTATGTAATTTATTAATCTATTTTATCATGGTTTGAACAAAAACAAATAGAAATTGTGATTTATGAGATTTATGAAGATGGTTTACACTTTATAGAAAGTTGAACACGAATGGATGAATAAATTTCTACTGTAAATATATGGTCACGACCAAATAACTGTCCTAATGCTACAATGAGCTAGAGAAGATTTGAAAATGCAAAAGAGATTGTAAAATTAATGAATGTATCGAAAAAAATTACATTGAGCTTGGAATTTTAAATTCAAATTCAAATTAAAAATTTCCTTTATGTTGATGCTTCTGTTTGAATTAATAAACAAATATCATGCATACAATTATGTTATTAATGAAAATGTTAATAAATTTATCTATATATTTTGTGGAATATTTTTAGGATAATTATTAATTAGAAGTGGTCGTGTAGTTCACATAGTGATAATATATAATCTATTATATGATAGATTATAGGAGAAAATATAAAAGACTCACTACATCAACATGAATGTGGGTTCAAGTAATTTAAATATTGTTTTCCATTAATTAAATAATATATGAGTATTCTTATAGAGAGGGATGTACTCAAACAGAGGTATGATACATGTAACATGAGTAAAATTATACACCATGCATATTTGATCTTAAACATTCATTCTAGTGGTATGTATGTTCTCACTAAAATCCAAATCATTAATATGAATAACCTTTTTTAATGATCCTTTTAAATATATTGTGACCTTATGTGTATATGCTTGAATTTATTAAAAAATCATATTACTCATCCTAATTGGAGGATATATTTTTTTCTATTATAATAAACATCAAAATAAATTAAAACATGTATCCCCCTATTGGTGTTTCTTAGTGATATTGTGAAAATTTTAATGTTTTATTAGAGGAAATTTTTTTGTGATATTCTATTTTATATCTTAATTATTTTAATTTATCTATAATTTAGGTTTTCATTGATAGTTAATATTATCTAAAATATATATTTTAAAATTAGTGAACAATAATGGCATTCCCATATTTTATAGGTATAGTTATCATATCTATAAGAACATATTTTTTTGTATTATTTATCAATAAGTTTTGTTGCATTGGATGTTAAAAATGATGGATTAATTGCAATAAACTATACTCCAGTAACTTTGATATGGTTCATTATTTATTACATTGGTACATGATATATGTGATTTCACCAAAAATGATCAATAATTTTAGAAATATTAGACTACTATATACATAAATGATTTCCATGAATCATTGGAAATATTAAAAAACAAAACAAAATAAATATTCTGGAATCCTTGAAAATAATATTAATATCATTATTCATATGCTCTAAGAATTAAAATATGAAGCATCTTCATATATTCTTATAATGGTTTACATACATAAGAATCTATTAGAAATAAATAAGGAATAATAAATATAGGAAGTTTAATAACTGAAAACATATGAATTTTAATATCGAAATTGAGAATGAAATACATCCATAGATAATATCAATTTAATGATATCATAAAAAATAAAAACTAAATTCTTAATGATTTAAATTATTAATGTTGGATAGTAGGATCTCATACATGATGATATATATAATATCAAGTCCATATATCAATATACTATAATTAATGGGTAGGTATACAGAAAAAAATATGTTTAATATGTTTTTCAATGTAGTTTATCTCATTATAAATGTCAATGAATCTAGAGGAAATATATAACTAGGATACACCTATCACTCAATGCCCAATTCATTATTCATCAATTAAAAGACACATTTAATTCATAATGAATATACCTTATCAATAAATATCTTTCTCTATTATAAAATATGGAATATTATTATTTCTTGTATCAATCAAATAAAATTCAATGTAAAACATGACATGTATAAATGGTATTTAATTTAGAAAATAATCATAGCCATTATGAAAATAATATTAATATTTAATAAAAATTTAATGACCATTGAAATAAAAAAATATGGTAAATGTTTTAAAATAATATTAATGAATATAAATTAATAAGAGAACAAAGAAGAATATTGATTAATCGAAAATATTAGTTTTTTAATTAACAAATTTCAATAAAATAAATTATTAAAAATGAATAAAATCATTATAATATGATTTCATTACATATTTTTATTTTTCAAAACACATAAATCATATAAAAAAGTACCAATAGACAAAATGGTTATGGATAGGGAAAATCCCATTCATTTCTTAATCAATAAAAATTACTTCATTTAAATTTTTAAAGAATTTCAAAAATGAAAAAGTTAGATATATTTAAAAATATTACTATAATACCATCTAATAATTCAGTTATAACATTAAATTTCCACAATAAATCATTCTAGTAAAAAAGTAATTTTGAAAATAATCATTAAATATATGGACATAAAATCAAAATATACCCGACCAAAAGAGAAATAAAATAATATTTTTTAAATGTTACATTGATTGATACATGTTACATAGACTGTAAAATCTATAAAATAACATGGAAATACATTAAAAATAACTAGTATTAGAAAATAGGTGGATTTTATCTCAAAGCCTGGGATTTACTGATTAGACGCTGATATCAATTGGGAGAGGTACTTTCCATAATGTTTTTCCTTCTATGGAGCTTCGAAATGTAGCATGGAGTTTTGGACAGGTTTCAATGAAATTTGGTTACATTATGGTTCAGTAGTGGGATCCCTTAGCATCTCCTCATGCAGTTAAGAACTCCTCCACTGAGACATGGATTCGAATCAGGGGGTTGAAATGGTTTATCTAGCATCCGTCAGTCTTGTGGGAGGTTGCCTCTGCTGTTGATTTCCCAATTAAGGTGGACAAGGAAACAGAGCATCCTATGTATGGTCACTTTTCTCGTTTATTGGTAGAGATCATTTATCTCATGTTCTTATTGACAAATTATTCCTTGTTGCGGGTGAAATTAAGTTATAACTAGATATTCAATATGAGTGGTTTCCCACATTTTGTATGTCTTGTCTATTTATTGGTCATTCTCTTGAGCAATGTTGCAGGAATATGAAATGTTCTTTATGTAAATGTTTGGGTCATGCATCAGAGAAGTTTAAGAAGAAAAAGGTGATCCTTATGGTAATAAGATTGTTTTTAGGAGAAAGGATCCTCACCATACTGGAATCTCCACTTTTGCAGAGGCTGTTCAACAAGGTCTGCCAAATTCTGTTGCTTCTCAGCAGACATTTAATGTTGTTACCATGCCAGTGATTGCTAGATCAGTGGAGCAAGAAACCTTTGGAGTTGCTAGGGGTCTTGATAGAAAGTCCTGGGCTGATGTGGCTGAAGAGGAGGAAGGGAGTCAATCTGAGCATGAGGATGTTATTGAGAATGATGTAAATCATGATTTGGAGTGACCTGCAATTTCCTCTTCTGGTAGGGAGGGTAAGATGAAGATTTTGGATGCTGATGGCTTCCAGTTGGTGACGCCAAAGAAGACGAGGGCCTTCCCAGCTATTCATGATGAGGTGTAGGTGGTTGCTATAGGAGAGGATGTTATTCATCAAGGGATTCAGGATGAGGTGCATGTGGAAAATTTGGATGCTTGCATGGAAGTGGCTCTGGGAATGGATAATACCGCTGCTGGTGAGGATGCTATTCAGCAGGGAACTCAAGATGAGGTGCAGGTGGATGCCCGGATGAAGGTGGTTCTGAGGATGGGCAGTGAGGCAGTAGGGGATGCTGCTACTAAATAGGGGATTCTAATTGATGTGCAGGTAGAGAAATCTGCTTCTGTGGAGAAGTCTAGTGGTCTGCAAACTATTTCAGGCGGAGAGGGCCTACAATGATATTCTGCATCTAAGGAGTGTTTTAGTACGGAAGTAGTGGACCCTGGTCGATCTTCCCCTCAGGTTTCTGATCAAGGGGGGAATAATATGAATGTTGTCTCAATGGATACAACTAGTACTCTAGAATTGCAAGGAAATAATAAGCCATCTGTCAATTTTTTTCAAATGTTAGAATCCATTAATACTCATGAATTTGGTTTTCTTAATATTGAAGGGCTCAAGAATACAGGATGTAGTATCCGGGTGTGCCTCTCCTCCACACCTACTGTTGCTTATGGTTTGGCGACCCTCTGTGTGGCGGACCAAGACTCCAAGGACATACAAGCACCTTCTCAAATGCATGGAGAGTCTTCTAATGATGATTCAAACCACGAATTTAGATCCTCTTTTGAGGATATGCATACAATGCTACATTGGGAAGCTCCTCATGAAGAAGCTTATTTTCACATGGAGGTTCTAGAGTTGGATGATGTATCAGTTATGGAAAGGTGATGAGGGTGACATCCAACTCATCGGGGAGGATCTCGGGGTCGAGGCTGGCCTAGAAAAAGTTACTAATTCGGTTTTTGATGGGTCTGCCCATTTTGCATTCCGGGTGTGATTTTCCATACGTAAGAATTTTCTTCTGTCCGTTGTACCTTTACACTTTTTTAATAAATTTTATGTTCATGGGTTTTCGAACCCATGGCTGAGCCACTTTTAGTAATATAATTTGATACTATAATTAAAATATATAAAATATCATATATGTTTTTATGGAATATTTTCCCCCATTTGTTAATTTTTATTTATTATCATTGTTTCAGGTGTTAAATAGTTAATTTTTTATGTTTGTTTTTTTGGATGTTATGGTCCTCTTATCAAGATCGTTGATATAACATCTAAATTTTTTTAATCCTAATATAATCATAATAAATATTCATTATAAAAAATTTATAAATCACTCATGAAAGATGTACATGAATAAGGAATATTATATATTCATTATTTACATAATTATGGAAATCCATGTGATGAGGTAATGGAAAGAAAATTACATCAAATCATGAGGTGGTTGTCAAGAAATCATTTTTAATATGTTATTGTTACTTTTCATGAAATCTAAAAGCATTGGATAATCATTTTGAAATGTCACTTGTTATATAAATCCAAAGTTAATATATATCTATCAAAATCATAAATAACATTTCATACTTATTAAGCAACTTGATCACTGTCATATTTCTTATCAAATATTACATTTACTACAATGAATTTGGCATTTCCATTGACAAATATTGATTGTTTTGACAAAGAAAACAATTTCCATATTTATCATTAGATAAATTCTATTTAATATGATATGAGTAAATTCTTTTTATATATATTTATATATATTAAAACATCATAAATAATAAATTCCATATTTTTAATTTTAGTTCAAATAATATTTATGACGTTGAAATATCAACAAATATATCATATATCATAATACTACATTTTTTACTATTTACAAAAAATATTTCATCATTAGAAAAACATTTAAAATTAATCCTATTATATGATTTATTCTATGATTCATGAAATTAATTAAATTATATAATATTAAATTTATATAAGTTATAGAAAATAATTTTTATATAAATATGTAAAGAGCAATGAAAAATTGTTTTCTTTTTGAAAATTTGATTTTTAACCCAAAGAATGAACTTATAATAAATTACAGTATTAAAATGATTAACATGTAATTATTTGTATAAATTATAACAAAATATTTCTCATTTTAATTTATGATCAAATTAAAATCAGCATGGTACCATTTAATTAAATGAAATGAGAATTTTATAAAAATTAGTATTTTAACTATTCACTATGTAGTATCTCTTTTCGGGAACAAAACCAAAAATATAACACTATGATAATCTTCCACTTCGGTTGTGGAAATTTTGTGAAGGAGAGTGGTACAACAACTTAGTTCTTCGGGAGGTTTGGGGTTCGAATCCTAGGAGTCCGCTTTCGGGGCGAGCCTCTCCCCCAGGATCCACCTGCCAAGCTGGGTCACCCAGATTCCACTGGGCGGGAAAAATGAGGCTCGACCCAACTACTGACGAATCACTATGATGGACCATCACTTCCGGGATGTCACCCTCCGGGATGCTCTACCACCTCGGCTGGCAACGACTATTTCCCCGGCTGTGGAGCTGCCTTCAGGTGCTACCGCTTCGTGGGAGAGGGGGGTTTCTCTGTGTCGGGGGTTCTAAAAGGCCACACTGGGGAATTCCCTTTATATAAAAATAAATAATAAAAAAATAATTCTATAATAATCTTGATATAAGGATTTTAATAATGATATTACTATTAGTTAATGATATTTTACTACTTTTAGATAGTTTTTTTTCAACACATTGTTACATATAAATAAAAATTTCATGAAGGCAGATTTATTTGAAGACCAATATGTCATAATACATCATGGTATTATATTCCACTTAATAATAATGACTTATATCTAGATTTTATGTCACTATGGTACAAAAATAATGTACTGAAATTCTATCGCATCATATCCTCGGGTTTCCAAATATATTCATTCATTTAGTGATTCCACACCAAAACTATAATAAGATGAGTTGTGTTTCTTCATCGTGATTTCTATATATGATCCTAAATACCAACAAGTTTTTCCAAATAATAAAGTTCAATCTCTAATGGAAGGACCAATTGTTTATGTACATGTAAATTATTAGGTATGTACATCCTGAAGATAGATTCATGGAAAACCTTGTAAGCTAGAGACATATTTGGTTGAAGCTTCATGTGATGATCTACCATCTAGATACAATCAATAATTATAAAGGTACTGATATATATAGGTCTTATCATTCAATTATTTCAATATCATATAACATTATTCCAAGGAAATATTCATTAGAATAAATTTTCACAATTATATAACTTCAGATGTAATTAATCTTTTTTATAAATTTTTTTATTCAACTATAATATATCATTATGTGTTATTTAATTGATATAAACATGAGTTGAAATACATTAGACAGATTAATTCTCAATATCTATCATTATCCAACTTCATCCAAATACGTAGGAGTGCTTCTCTTCCATCATCATTAAGTTAAGGAACATCATCCCTATTTCATCTTTCTATTCTCATTGGATTTATTTCATGATGAATTCCACATTAAGGGTTTCCTATTCCATGATTTATTATTATTCTATGTATTTAGTGATCCGAATCAATGAACACCATGGGTCAACATCTCATTCGAAACAAAAGACTTCTCGTATACCTAGTTCACATTCATTATAAACAAAATCCAAGAATATAATTCGGATGAAATTAAAACATTTCTTAAAAAACAATGGAATAGTAGTTTAATTATTAAATTGAGCATTATGTCCCATGAAGATATCTAAAAATGTGAATTAACTTATAGAATTAGAGGTTTCTCTCTATGGTAACATATATTGGTCAAAACCTAATTAATATTGTCTAATATATTTTTTATATTCTAAGTTCCAATACTCATTGTGTTGGCTTTCGCTAATTGAAATCCATGTATTGACTACAATTATTGATTCACATTTTTATAAAAGAAACCATCACATAATAATGTCATGCATTTAGTTACACCATAACCATCATTAATATTGATCCTTTAAATTAAAAATCCTCATAATGGTAAAATTACTCAAATTCCATAAGTGATTATCATAATTATCATGTCTATCATGTATTTTTAAAATCTAGTTAACAAGTTTTTTACTTTACATTCTCTAATAAAAACTCCAATAATCTCATCCCTAGTAACACATTTTTTGTGTATTCATTGTTATATTTTGACAAGTCACACCATCTCTCACCATGTAAGATTGATCAGTTTTTTATTTTTGGAAAACTATATATATACATAATTCCAGCGTTGAATTTGAAATATAGTATAACATATCAGAAGAAATATTTTTACATCCTTCATATTATTCTTAACATCCATATTCATATACTAGGGAGAATATTAAAAATAAATGGTGATATCATATTATAATTATGGTTTATATATATTAGAAGGTATCTTGAATAAATAAGTAATAATTAATAAGGAAATGTAAAAAATTGAAAACATATTCCATTTAATGAGTAACTTGATCATGAAATACATCAATCAAAAATATCAATACAATATTCTCATGGATAAAAATATCTATATTCTCAATGAATTAAATGGTTATTGTTGGATGTAATTATATATTATATCATGTTTTCTTTACTATTATGGCCTTGTTCTATGATAGTTTAATCCATGGGTAGGTATACATCAAAGGACCATTTAAAATATTTGTCTAAATAGTTGTCTCATTTGACATATCGATGCATCAAGTGGTTATCTATAATAAATCCCAACCAAAAAAAGCATGTCTAATGTAGTACTCATATATTTATTTATAAATTATATTCATAAACAATACTCTTTATTAATAAATAAATTAATTTGGTAATGAATATGAAATACATATATTTCCTCCCTAAATTAAAAAAACACATATATATAAATTATACACGAGTAATTAAATAATCGTATCCATGCTATAAATAAATTTAACATTTAATAGAAATAATATTTCTAATGATAAATAACCCAAAAATGACTTTTACAAGAGATAGTTTAAATCAACATAATTAAAAAGATAAATAAGAATATTATTAATTCATTATAAATAAAGATTATATAATACAATCATTACCATGGGAGAAATAATGAAAATATACATGAACTAATAAAATTGGGTTTAATTAAAGATTTTTCTATATAAAAACATTTAAATGTTATAAATAAATTTAATTATCTTAAAATGGTTATGGTTATTTGAAAATAAGTTAACTGTGTATATGCTATAAAGAGTTATTCCTTTTGAATTTTGTAATGAAATTCAAAAACAAATATTTTTAAACAAATGTAGAGTGAATCCTTTATAACCTTGTAAATAGTTAAGGGTTATATAAAATTTCTTTAATAAATTATTTTATTAAACATGGAATATTTATCTAAAACAATTTTAAAATATATTCACATTGAAAAAAATATACCCGATCGAATGAAAATTAATATCAAAATTTCATTCCTCGATTCATGTTCAAAATAGATGAATAGTTGGAATAGAACATGTAAAATCAAAATATATATATATATATGATAATAAAATATATATTTTTTAGGAATGATATATTATATGATTCCATCAAATGAAAATAACATCAATCCCAAAAAATTATATTGCAAAAAAATTATTACCTCATTGATAAACATTAAATTGTAACCCTTAAAATAATAAAATTAATTTAAATTAAATAATAATAAGTATAAATATATTCATTTCCAGTACATATGTGGGAAATTATATACATTCCAAAAAATTAAATAGACTCCAAATGACAAATATGTCTCAGTGGAGTTGAAATGGGGACGAAATCCCATACCCCATGTTAAACATTATTCCCAAGAGATTTAAAGGTCATGTAAAGTAAAAATATTTTAATATATGTACATAACATGGACATATATGTATATATAAGATCATATGTGACCTATTTATAACATATTATCCCTTATTTTATAATATTATTTTTTTATTATCATTGTTTCACATGTTAACTAAATTGTTTTTCTTGAATGTTTTGAATCAGAAGATATGGTCCTTGCTTATTGATCATAATTATATAATATCTAAATTTTTAATAATTATATAAATATCTAAAATATTATTCATATACATATTTAAAAAAATCTATGAGAAATAGTCAAGAAAAATGAGTGACATAACGTCGTAGAGATTGTGAGTCATAGGTACGCACAAGATACACTATCATTATTAAATTAGAGGATGAGTTAGTAAATAGATTATAAATTTTTCATAAACAATTTCAATTTTTTCTTAATTATAATATATATTAATTAATACCATCTATATGACAATCCATGTGAGGATGTAATGGAAAACAAATTACATCGATTCGTGAGGTGGTTGTCTATATTACACATGAGCAATGGTATAATTTACCATTTGATTGAGAAAGATATGTATTTATGTAATGAAATAAATATAATAAAAATTTAATATATGCGAGATTATAATTTTTATATATTGTAACAGAATGTATATAACTTTATGTGGTAAAAGAAGATAGAAAATGAAATTTCTCAGAGACAATGATTACCTATTGACTAAAAGAGATCATTTAGATCTCTTATTAGGGTACCCAGGGATTCCATTTTGGAAATAAAAAAACTATATAACTTGTATTAATGTTTTTATAACGTATTTTCTTAGTTTTTGGTTAAGCTATGTGGCACGATGTGGTAAATATAATATATGACATGTGGTTATTTTTATAGTAAATGAAAGGACCCACAAAGAATTTATAGAGGATTATAATATAATAAATTTATTTTTATGTTCATGTTGAACCATGTAGATAGAATTTATAATCTATGATAGTATATGGTTTTAATAATTTCAACCAACAAAATTTTAAAAATTATAGGTTCTATTTTAATCATTATTGTTCGGTTTAACATATTTGATCAAAAATATTAACCTTAGAAGAAGTAATATAATTTTCAATAAAATAATATTTTAATTTTACATTTAAGAAATAAAATTTACATTCTATGGAAAGTGATGAAATTTTTTAAAATTTATTAATACATTTTCTTTTTTTTTAAAATTTTATGATTTAAATAAAAATACACTAATATTGTTCATAAAATATCATTAAAGTCATTTTTGACACTATTCATTGAAATTAACTTTTATGAAATACAAAAATGTTATTAAAAAATAATAATTTTAATAAAAAATAATATATTTTTATTATATAAAAATTTTATTCGGAATAATAATTATTCATGGAGAAATTATTTTTAATGTTTTTTAAATAAATTACATTTATGTTTCCAATGCTTTAACGTGCATTGTGACCGTTTTTATATCATTTAAGATAATTATTTAATAAAAAAATTGAAAATAACTTTTTAAAATATAATGAAAATATTTAATTTCAATATAAAATTTTGTATTCATTCATTTTTTATATTTAATCACATTTACTTAATCATGACATATTTAATATATTATTTTTAAATTATAGCCTTCCATAAGCATTGCGTTTGCATTTGGATATGTAATATGATATATAACTCTAATATTTAATTATATACATAAAAATAATAAATATAACTTCATATACATGTATATATATAACATATATTGAGAAAATAATTCTTACTTTTCAAATATTATCTTTAGAACCGAATATTTCACTTTAATAGTGATACACAAGCACTACACGAGTAGTTGAAATAATTTCAAGATTTATCATTAAATAATTCTAATATATATGTTTTGATTTATTTTAATAATTTTTTGTATATTTTCAGAATGTATTATTTACATAATTTAAATAATTATTATATCTTATTTTTGACGTGGTCGGGTCATAAAAGATGTCATATTTCATAAAAATTATATTTTTGTAAAAAAATTAACTTCTTTTGAAAAATAATGAAATTAATCCTTATATAAATTTTTCATTCTAAACTTGAAAAATGATTGCATTAAAAAAATTAAATTTAAATACTTTACATAATTTACTTTTACTATAAACGAGAAAAATGGAATGAAAATCATCTTTTTAGATATATGTATTTTTAAGAAAAAATATGAAAGTATATCAAAATCATGTATAATGATGATGAAAATGTTATTAGTTAAATAATTTATAACTAAATAATTCCAAAATTAATTATATATTAAATTTAAAAAATAATTGTAAATTTCAATGAATATAAATCAAATATATAAAAATCGGAATCTGTCAGGATTCACAAAAATCATTATATTCATAAATTCTTATATTTAACCATAATATAATTTTGATATAATTATTTTAAAAAATATGTAACATGAATATAATAATATTCCAATAGTTATTCATGGATTATTTACACTCAGTGTCACATGAAAATAAAGCTATCAATGATGGTATATTTATTTAAAGATGAAGATATCTTAAAATATCAGGGTGTCATATTCTAAAACCCTTATAAGTATTTCACCCTAAAAATTAAATCACTCTGATGAAAATAAGTAATCATACATGTACCTAATAAAATCCTTATGGTCTCATGTATATTCCCCAAACTTTTGGTCTCAATAAGAAATATTGATAGGATCAGGGGTCTAGTTTTGTAGAACTTTATCTTTACAATCTAGAATCACCCTTGGTTATTCCTCATAAGAATGATCTTCCTCCAATGGTATGACTTCTAACTTTAGTACAATTGATTTCTCAGTCATGTAATTTTTCATAATAGATACATAGAACACATTGTGATCATTAGAAAGATTCATTGAAAAAATCAATAGATAGGCTACCATCATGATACAATCAAAATTTTCAAAGGGATTTATATATCAGGTATCAAATTTCCCTTCGTTTATAATCGCATAACCTTATTCCAAAAAGATATTCATAGGAATAATTTTTCCCCAACATCAAAATCTATATATTTTTTATTATTTTCATCATAACTTTTTTTTCAACGTTGATCAACCTTTATGTGTTGATGAATGGGTAATTATTTTTAAAATTTCATCTACATGATCATGTCTAGATAGGTTTCTTTATCCATAATTTTCCAAAAAACTTGGAATTATTATTATCCTTCAACGTTAATGTGAAAAAATACAATAAATTTTAACATTTTTTTCTTGGGGGAAGTATTTCTTCAATAATATAACTTTAAAAGTTCCATATTAATATAATTATATTTATTCAACCACATTACATCTCTAGATCAATGACAACCATCGATTAATATCTATATTAAAATAATACACATCCAAAATAAGCTTTTAACATTTATTATAGCCAAAAGACAGGAATATATTTTTAGGTACATAATCTATTTATCTTCTATCATTAGATTACATGTTATATAAACAAAATTAAGTCATATATCAAATGAAGTGATTTAAAATTGGTAAATAATAATGTGGAATAACTTGATTGTCAATTAAATCACAGTTATTCATTATAACCTTCATTATATTTCCTAATACAAACATGATCTTCTAAATTCCAACACTTGATTCATCTTCTTACTCAACAAGGAAGTCCCTAAAATGACTATGGGTCTTGAATCCATTATTTCAATTAGGATCCATCACTAAATAATTTCATATGTTGAGTTCTTCAATAATCATCATAAATATGGAGTCATAAAATAAATATTAATATATTGGTGAAATTTCCGCCAAAACGTTATGGTATTATAAGAACTCTCATGTTAAATATTTCCATATTAGATCTAGTTCACATGGTTTCTACAAAAATTTCATTAATACCAAAATCAATAACCTCAACTCCAATAATCCAGATTTGATATCATCCTTATTAAATTAGTACAATATACAGGGTATCAAACTATATGATACCAATTAGTTTATCAGTATTTTGAAAAAGAAATATACATGATTCTTATATTACATTATAAATATAATAAACATAAAAAAATACATATTCTCAAATCATTGATATTATTTTTAAAATTCTTCTTCATATCCTAAAGAGAAGAAAACATTTAAAGGGTGAACTAAGACAATTAGTAATGGTGACATTAGAAATTAATAATGATAAAATAAGGAATACTCAATATATAAATGTAACAAATTGAAACCATATGAAATTTAATCAACAGCTTGAAAACAAAAGGAATCCATGGATATTATCATTAAAATATTCTCATGAAAAAATTACAGAATTCTAGGAAATGAAAACGTAAAACTATTAGAAATCATGATCTTATACCTCATGATAAATTTACTATCAAGGTCGTGTTCCATGTATTTTTTATCAATGGGTGGGTATACATCTAAAAACACATTTTATATGTTTGGCCATCCGGTTTGAATAATTATAATAGTCGACGCATCAAGGAACTATATTTAAATGGGCCTAAACAATCATTATATGTCAAATGCATTGAATTTATATTGAGTGATGGATTTAATTCATAAAAAATATTTTTAATTAAAATAAAAATAGACCGAGTAAATAATATGATATATTTTTATTTTCTTAGTCGATTAAATAACTTTCATAGTAAAACACTATATGATCATATGGTATATTTTCTAGAAAATAATAATTTCCATGATTCAAAGAGTTTAGATATTTAAAAGAAATATATATATTTTTAATGAAAAATTAATCTCTAAAATTTATTGTTTCAACATAAAGTTATTGACCATAATAATAATATATAAAAGGATACTATCAATTCACTATAAATATATGTTTTGAAATAAAAACATTCAATTTGGAGAAATAATGAAAATAGAGGTAAAACATTGAATAATATTTCATTAATGAGTTATTATTTTAAAACCATTGAAATATTGATGAAGAGGATAATAAAATAAAAATTTTCTGGCAGTGATAAACTTTTTTAAAACTATATATGTTAAAAATTAGTATTTAGTTTGAAATTTGTAATGAATTTTTAAATTGAACCTTTTAGGAAACATTTTTAATAAACCCTTAAAACCATATAAAAAAGAAATTATAACATAAAATTCTTGAATATTTAATTTTATTAAATAAAATGGACTTTTTATAACAAAATTGAATGATATAGACATAAATGAAAAATATAATTATTCAATGAAAAATAAAGGGGACATTTCATTTAAAATTTATCTCACTCATTTGATGTTAAAATTAGAAGAAATGTTATAAAATAAGGAAACTATGTAAAAATATAGAGTAAAAAAATATTTCGTTTATGAAGTCTATGTTATAAATTTATTCATAGAAAACAACATAAATCCCAAAAAATGTGATTGTAAATTGAATTCTTACTTCTTAGGTAAATTTTAAATTTTAAACCGTATAAAGAGTAAAAAAGAATAGAAGAATTAAAATTAATGATTAAATACATACACATGATTAATAAATTAATTGGGAATTATATATTACACATAAAATTAAATAGATTCGTAATATAAAATAAGTCACATGTGAGTGGAAATTGAGACGAAATCACTTAGCACAAGTTTGACCTACTTATAAGTTCTTTTAATCTAATATATTATAAATTAATTTTTATTGTACTTATATACTAGCAACATATAAATATATAATATCTCAAATAGTATCTATTTATATCTTCTTATAACTATTTTGTTGACAATTCATTATTTTTGACATTATTTCAGGTGTTAATGGAATCATTTTTCTTGTTTGACAGGATTCAACCGTTACAATACTTTTATGTTGTTTATGGTTATATAACCTAATTTTTTTAATAATATAAAAATAATATATAATTATTATTTACATATTTAAAATAATTTATGATAATCAGTGATGAAAAATAAATCACATCACTATTTTGAAAGGGTAGATCTCACACATGCATGTGTGGCATTATCAATTTTTAGTGGCTAGAAGGGTAATGTCATACATAATATATTATACATAATGAATTATAATTATTCCATAAGTATAATATATATTAATTATTTTATTCATTATGAAAATGTAAGTGAAATGTAAAAATAAAAAAATTACATCGGTCTGTGAGGTGGTAGTCCACCATAGACACCAGAAATGGGGTTTTTTCTCATTTAATGGAGAAGCGTATGGGGAAATATTATTCCATAAAAATAATGTAAAACATTATTTTGGATATATTAGATTTATTATATAGGATCTCTTAAAACAGTACTGAATGTGGAAATATAAGAAGAAAAATGAAAGTTATTATTTAATATGATTATATAAAATACTTGTTTAATGATGTTGAGAAAATGTTTTGCAGAACCCCAATAGATTTTTTGATATTTCTATCTTCTAATAAATTTATTTTTATTAATATCATATGATCCACAAATACCATTATCTAAATAAACTATAATATATTTTGGTATTAAAAAATGGACATTAAATTGGTGGAATGAAAAGGAATAATAACATTTTTGAAAATATGTATTAATATTTTAGATATATATGTATATTGCAAAATAATTATTCAATTTTTATAATATTTTTTATATTCCTCCAAAAAATAATCTTCCCAAAACTTAATTTCATTTTCCTTGTGATTAAATAATTATATTATTTTATCCCACATAGGAAATATATTTGTAAAATGGACATTATTATTGAAATTATAATGTCAAAATTATCGTAGAGTGAAATATTTAAAATTTTATGAGAAATGATTTTTTGTTGAATATTGGCCTTAAATATATTTATTCAAAAGTACCTTATGGTTTAAAGAATATATAAATATCCATAATTTTTATAAATATTAAAATTATATTATTAGTAATCCATTTTAGGCCGTTGGAATAATATTTATTTTGAATTTTTATACAAAACATTTTATACATAAGAAAACATTTATTTCTTGGTACCTCACTTTTCATCTTTTTTTGTTTGATTATTTTTAATTTAAATTATCATACACAATTTATTTGAAATTTTTAAATTTAATTCAACACATATAATTAGAATTGTTATTATTATTTAACAAGGTAAATTACAATTTTAGTCATAATTAATAGTAAAATTAGTATAAAATGTGTTCTTGAGCATAGGGCTAAAATTGGTGTATCAGGGGGTTTTAACAAGTGATAAGTGTGAGTATTCCAATTAATTTTATCTAAATCATATTCGATTTAAATATATCGACCATGTCCAACACATTTAAATATATGGCTATATGGTAGAAATTGTCTTCACTACTATAATTTGGGTTTATCCAGTGCTTACCTATATTAGTGTTATAGAAGAACTTATAAAGGGGGGACATTAATAGTGCTAATAGAAATGATCTAATAAATGAGGTCTTTTATCATCACCTGATAAAAACTAATAAATGGTGGCCTTTATTGGTGCTAAAAGCCCTGATGGAGGCCCCTTCATTTTCTTCAATATCTTTCTATCATTGAGAAAAGGTATATTTATAAAAAAGGAGGAAATTAGAAAAATTATATTCCTATATATTTATATTTATATAAATATAATATATTTTTTTAATATGATTTTCTTTATTATAAATATGTACTGAAACTGAACATATAAGATATTTATTATAAAATTTATGATAAAATAGTTAAAATAAACAACTTATGTTTAATTTTATAATTATTATCAAGAAAGAGTCATTTTATAACAATTGAAAGGCATAAAAACGGAAAAAATAATGAATACTATAATATAATTTGAAAACCTGACTAGATGTTCACATGACCATAACTTTTGATCCAATTGTTTAGCTAAGCTCTACTATATATCAGATCAATGTATGTGAAGAGATCCATGGCATATTAAACGGGGGGCCTAAACCCTGTTTTTTGAGATAAAAAGTCATAAAAGCCTCAAAAAGTGTTTTATTCTTGGATACACTAATTTTTTATTATTTGATAGAATTTCAGCTTACATTAAAAGGGGTTAAATTTTCATATTATTATAGAGACTAAATTACTTACCAATGCTTACAGTCATATACATATTGTAGTTTTGAGATATTAATGTCTTAATGTTTTGGATTTAGTTTTAGATAAACATATTAATATTTTATTACACTTACTTATAATTAATCAATTGTGGGATTTCAGATCTTAAAAAATTTTCAAAAAAGCATTTTTTTATGTATATAAACCTTAAGGAGATTAAAACTGATCATTCATTATAGTTAAAATAATAAATTATCCATTTTAATTATATCACAAAAACAAATTTAAATATATAAAAGTATGTAATACTTATATTTAAACTTTTCTGTTTCAAAAAAGATATATATATTTATATGTATATCCAATATATGTAAATAAATACATATAGGTAAATATTTGTTAATCTACTTTACTTATATAATTTTGTATGTGTCTATGTAAATATGTGTGTATGTATTTAGAATATACATTATATATTAATTTTTTTAAATATATCTATCATTATATTTAATTAATTATATTATAAAAATGTATTTATAGTAAATATATTTAAATAAATTAAAAAAATCATATCATTATATACAATTATATATATAATCACTCATTAATATATATGTAAATATACAAACATATATATATATATATGTATTTTAAAAAAGTTATATCTAAATATTCAAAATCAAAATGTATTCTAATTTTTTTTAAATAATTAAATAAATCATACATAATTAATTATTATCTATTTTTATTAATATAATATGTATTAATATTTTCATTATTATAATATAATAATATATTCTTATAAAATGATTATTTAATGTTTATATATAGATATGTGTGTGTTAAAAAATAGAAATAATCATATTTGTATTTTGGTGTATGCAAATCAATATATATATATTATATTTTAATAAATTTATGTATATATATGTATCATACATACACATGAACACCGATGCATAAAAATGCAGACCCACACACCAAAATATTTTTTATAGATCCATCAATATATATGTATATATAAATAAAAAATAGAAATGTAAAAATAAATAATTAAATAGAAATGTAAGAAAAATAAAAATAAAATAAGATACAGTAGTAGTAAGGGTTTATAATTGTTGAATACATGGATTGGGAGTGAGTACAGGTGCACATAAGAGGGAAAGAATAATTATAACACCAATAAATGTGATTCGAGAGCAATATAAAAGTGGGGTTTAGGGTGTGAGTGTGATGGATGTGGGGAGGTTATGAAATGATAGTTCTTATAAAGGGTTGGTTCATGAAAAATTTAATTTTTTTCCCAAATTTCATATGTGTTGTAATAGATATGTGATAATGGGTCCCTTAACCAGGGCTTAAAAAGACCAGATAAAGGCCCCCATTATGAGTGTTTTCTTTAGTGCTGATAAAGGTTGTTTTCAAGAATTTTATCTACCACTAATAGCTGTAGGATTTTAAAATCACTCTGGTATTTAGTAAATATAAGCACTGGTAAATAATATTTTGTGGGTAGTTTAGATAATATTATATTTTAGAGGATGATAATTACAATTTTATCTTTCATTCGTTAAAGAAATTATAAGTGTGTCATCTCCCACACGTATAAAATGACACCCCTCATTTCACTTATTTAGACCACATTGAGACATATCTCTCAATAAAACCCTGATAACTTATATTGTCAATATCCATATATAATATTTACTTATTTTTCATATCAAAAGACCATTCCAAGTGTATTTATTAAAAGATATATTAGCGGATTATTGATGTAGATGAAATCATCTTACCCAACCTCTTACAATTTATTTCTTAAAATACATCCAATTAATAAATGATATTCTTAAAAAAATTATATCCTTAGAATAATAAATATACATAGATGTTATAATTATTATGAACAACCAATATACACCCTCTATTTATCCAAATTATAATTGAAGGTATCACTCGTGCATACGTGTGGACTGCCACCACTATGTGTTAATAAATTTAATTTCCCATAAAAATATTTTATAGATGGATATTATGATTGATTTATTGTTTATGTACTAATGTAATAACATAATTATGTTTCTATAATTATTATATAACATCTACCTTATAATATTTCATATTCATTAAAAAATTATAACATCGGTCTTGCATACACTTGGATTACTACCTCCACAAAGTGATGTGATTCATTCTCCATTTCCACTTTTCAAGGATGATTATATTGATATATTTGAGGATTATATATATGATATATATGATATATATGATATAATATTAAGTCAATAGAGGTTAATTATTGTTTTAATTTCTTTTTTTCTCTATAAAAATGAGAAAATAGTATTCACATGTAGGTATGACTTACCATCTATATGAACAGTGTAATTAATTTTTCTATCTATATATTTAATGGTTGACAATATATTTCCATATAAAGAATATATATGATATTAATATCCTGAATAATTTTTTTGATGATGGAAATATGATCATTTTGATATGAAAAGAACTACCAATACAAAATTATATGGAAAAAGGAAACATTTAACACCTATAAACGAAGATTTTAATACATAAATATTAATAAATGAGAGTTGAACTATTATAGGTGGATCATATATGATATTATATGTATATAAAATACTATTTATAGAATTAAATTAATTTATATTCATTATACATGATTTTATAGGACTTTTAATGTGTGTCAAACTTGATGTAAGAGATTTATGTTTCAATCTCATCATATCTCAAGATTGTTTATGATTATGTTTTTTATGATGAAATTTTATGACATATATCAAAAGAATAATTTTAATATTTTATGTAAATTTTTTGAATTTAATGATATTTCAATGACCCATACTATTAACACATAGATATTAAATATTTTTTGATGAATAAACAGTACATAACAAAATGATCCACACTGGAATCATGTTGGTCTAGTGGATTTGGAATTTTAGAGCCATAAAATTTTTTTTTATATGATATATAAATCATCTACCACATAGTTATTTATATCTATCACCCGTATTGAATATATCATACATAAAAACATTGTTTATAACCTAGGTAAAATAGTCAAAAGAAAGGGCGAGCTCAGATGTTCAATTAGTGTAAACAAGAGAGACCTGAATGATCGTTCTGGAATATAATGAGAATAACAGTTTGAAAATATGATATTAACATTTTAAGAACATGACCTTCATATAATATATCATAATATTTATTTATGTAATAAACAATGGTAGTTCATAATACATGAAACAAATTAATAAAATAATGTAAGAAATGAGGTCAGAACATTGGCATAAGACATAGATTTTTGGCATACACATAAAAATAAAAATATAATATCTTAATAGTAAAGGATAACATAGAAGAGTTTCATAGTGGATTTATTTCACTACACATTCAATAATAGTATTCAATGTTCACTCTATGGAATATCGTTTATGATATTTTCTCTTATTGAACTCAATTAACTAGAAATTCCATTATAGTTTATCTGATGAGATATCCATATTTACCCTACATATTAGAGGGATATATAATTATACACCCATTGATAAAATAATAAAAAGGATGCATATGGGTTCCATATGATTATAAATAATTCCTCACATCATAATCAATGAAAATTAAATGTGTTTTATAAACATTTCATTAGAATAACCCACAAAAAGGAAATAGGTTTCAAAAACATGTCATCATTTCATCAAAAAATAACATGTGGAAAATAAATGTGTTTCATAAACAAAATTTCATCAAAATTATAAACCATAATAATATATAATATTCAAGGAATCTATGGACCATATTCTTAGTAAATATTATTTATTATCAAATTTAGAAATATAATATGAAGAATTCCATTAGAAGATAACTTGGATCATTTCATAGGAAAAATAATCCTTCCTTATTTAAATATGTTATTATAATAAAAATAACTTCCAAAATATTAAACAAACAATATTATTTGAAAAGAAAATTGTAATCATATAATTTAATAATCATTTCATTAAGTGGTCATAATGATATTAAATTCCTTTTATAAATACATTCATTTCATACATTTTTAATAACTTAAAAAACACTTCTTTTGATTAATGGCAACAATATTTTTTAAAAAATTTTGTAATTATTAAAAACTCAGTAAAAATGATTTCAAAAAAATAATATGATATTAAAAACCAAATTGAATTAATTTTTAGAAAACATTAACATAGAAGAAAATGATGTTTCAACCAAAAAGATAAATAAAGTTGGTTTTTCATAAAAACAAAACTTTTGTCTCCTAGATATTTAATGAGATGAAATGAATGAAAACCATGTAAAATAGAGAAAAAAGTAATGTGGATGAAATTTTCTGATGATTATTAATACGCTAGTAATGATGTTTTGTCATTTAATTCTTAAATAATAATAATTATACTATATAGTTAGATTGTAAAATAAAATCATTACCACGAGTTCCACTTACTTTGAACATAATTTGTCATCTAGTATGTTAAATTTAAATTTATTATAATTATATTAAATAATAATTTCAACAAACATAAAATCATTTTCGACCAAATTATTACATTTTTACACTCGTTTATTAAAATAATCTTTTTTAAATCATCATTTTCAGGGTTTAATTATTTTGTTTTTATGGGAATTTCAATTTGAGGGTTTCAGTCCGAATAATTTGACCAGAGTTACATCATCTAAATAATGTTAATCATGATATAAATATAATATATATTCCTTATAAAAAATCCATAGTCATCCATAAAATCTTGGTCTAAGGAAATTTATTACACAATTCAGTGATACAGTAGGTCGTATGTATGCATGAACATTGTTTTCACATTGCGATCGATGGTATATTGGAAATGTAAATAATATTGCAATTTAATTTATTCAAATTAAATCATATAGATTGTAGATAATCATTAAATATATCAGTATTACCGTCTATTCCAAAATAAAATTAATAATTATTCACTTTGATTCTTGGAGGTGGTTGTCCACACATAAAAATGAGTGACCAAATAATGTTCAAAAAGATGGGAAATTAAGATAGTATAGAATGTATTATCATTCCATAATCATAATTATTTAATGAATATCATATATAAATATTAAATCCATCATTATTTCCACCATCAAGGATGTTGATGAAAAACTAATTACCCCTCTACCTGGAGACGTTAAGTCGTATACAGACATGAGCGATGATTTCATTTTCAATAGCATGAAAACTAGGTGAAGGAATATTTTCCCATAATCATAATAAAATATCGATATATATTTAAGATATATGATAAGTTATGTTGAAATGAATACCAATTAGGTATATTAGTTATAATATTAAATGAAATTTAAAACACTGGGTTAAGAGTTACACCTTTTATTCAGAACCCCTCCTTAGGGAAGACATTTAGCTTTGAAAGTGTAGAATTTTGGCTTGAAACAAATCCAGTGTATGGTGATATAATCTGGGATGATATTAAAGAAGTTATTTAATGATATATATGATAAAATTAGTGGTAAATTAAATATTTACACAATGTTCTTTAATAATTGAGTGAAAGGAAATACATGAAATTACTTAAAATATTAAAATATTATTATGTCTTTCTAAAGATAAATGGTTTAAAAAATTCATATTCGATGAAAAAGATGGTATGATATATATTATATTTTTAATTTTAATGTATTTTTTCTAGGGTGTTATTTGAAATTTTATCATTGGGCTTAACTCTATGGTTAACAAATATTGACATAAATAATCGTAACTAATTTTTCATTATTAATGGAATGTAAATTTACTTTTATGGTGAAAATTAACACATTAATAGATAAGAGATGACATTTTAGACCATATATAATCCAAATATTAAACCTCCAATTATTTTTTTAATAAATTATATATTAAAAAATTACTTTAATAAAATTTCATTAATGACTTATTTGACACTATTCATTTAAATTGACATTAAAGACGTCAAAACAAAGATTACATTAATATTTAATCATTATAAAATCACTATTATGTTCTATTTAACTACAAATGTCTTTAGAATATAATAATCCACCCGTGTTTTATAAATTAAATATTGTTATAACCATATTATTTTCTTCTATGAATTGAAAAAATATTGTGTTTGCGTTATCTTGGAAGTTACAATAATTATTCAATACTGAAAAAATAAAAAATTTACCATGAATATGTTTGTCTAGATTTAAAATAAAATCATAAAAACAAACATATCAACTTGTAATTAATATTTAAAAAATTAAGGATATTAATGTCAAGAATGTTACATTTTGAATTTAATGTTTGTATAAATTAATATAATGGTTGCATTAAAATAAATACTGCACAATGTGAAAATATATTCAATATTTAGATTGAAATGGAAAACATAAACGCATAATTTTGTTAAAATGAATGTGTTAGATAAATTCTATAGACTTCTCCCAATTTTTAAAGCCTTTTTTGTAGTTTTTACCCACACAGAGGTGATAAAGAAATTATATACTTATTATTCATAATAAAAACAATATAATGAGGTCATATTTACCTAATGTGATCATACTAATTCTAAATATATAATATTTTTTTCATGACTTAATTTCTAGAATTGAAAAAAAAATCATTTTATATTATGTTCAAAAAATTTAATGAAATTTATTTTTTACAAAAATTCATTTCTCAGTATAAAACATAATTTATTCTTATCCTATGCATAAAAAAGTATATAATTCTTAAACTAATATATTTAAATAATGAAAAATAATTTTTTGAATAAATATATTTTCAAAGAAAATGATTTTAATTTTTAATCAACTAATTACCATTGAATTTATATTATACACATATTTTTTAAAATTTAGTTACAATAATTCATACATTCTTTTTTTCTGGAATTTTTATAATGGTATAATATATTATGGTTAGTTTAGACTCTATATTATGTGTTCTTCATGATAAAAAGAAAATAATTTTTTTAAACAAAATGTATCATATAATCTCAGTGTGTTACATTTTACCCCCATTAAATTAAATTTCACAATTTAAATTATGTCACAATGATAAAAACTCGATGATATATATGTTTTAACACATCATTGGGTTTCCAATTTACATACTCTAATTTATATTTTCTCCAAAAAAATAATTGAACATGTGAGTGGCCTTATTTCATATAAATTTATCTCTACGATCTGAATTATCCACCAGTTATTCCTTTTATGAGATTTTTCTCCATTCATACTCCATAAATTTTTAGTACTTGTGACATATAATGCATGTACTTCTTATAGAATGATACATAGAACATATTGTAATACTGAGATATATATGGTGGAATTCCAAAATTATAATCTACCATCACAATATAATTTATAATTTCAAAGGTACTAATATTTTTTAGGATGAGATTTATTTTCTTTTCGGATCACATAACCATTATCCATAGAGAAAATCTCATAAATACCTTCTGAGAAGCTTCGAATTCCATATTTCTCTAATGCCTGTTATCAGGAATTTTCCATCAACTCTAAAATGGCATGAAATAATTATATATGGATATACCTTTATCTTCCATTTCCTTAGATAAGTCAGGTTCTAATAGATTTTTCCAACTACATCCTAACAAATTAAGGTTATAAACAAATTTTTATTGAGGCCCTGATAACGATCTATCTGAATTATTTTTTTGAAAGATATTGTTTTAAGAAACATATACTATTGGAGGGTGTAGATCCCAAACACCATTGATTTCAGGAGAATAATATATCAATATTTACATGATATTTTGAATGGTTTCCTCATAGAGAACATCTGTATAAAGATTATTATCATCATTGAAATTAAAATCTATATACAAAGCATGTTGAAGACTTCTCTAGAACCATCTGGTAATCCCCGAATCATAATTATATACAATTGAATGAGATATTTCTTGATACAATACCATATGATAAATATTCTAGAATGATTATCATAGTAACAATATTATGTAATAGAAATGGATTACATTTAATTTATTTGGGTTCAACTACAAACAAAATATAATTATAGAATTTAGATATTTTTTAGATTACTATTACCAAATCCATGGATATATGATCTTATTTCAATTATAGTATGGTAATGGTTTTAACAACCACTTGTATATTTTTCTCTAAGCCTTAACATGATGATATACCAAGAACCAAGACACTTATTCTAAAATATATCTCTTAATGTCGTCCAACCAGAAATACTCTTTCATTTCTATATACAACATTGAAATTCTTGTATGAATAGGGAATGATAAAATATGAGCATCATCCAATTTATCCATAATCAAAAAAATTATATATATAAAAAATAAACGATTTTTGAACATTTTCATTCCATTATACTAATTGTTAAAATAAGGATCATTTATAACCTAATCTTTCACTTCCACATCCTCATTCTCTAACTCCATAGTCCTAACATGGATAGATATTTAAATTTTGATTTGAGAAAAATATTATCTATTTCCTTCATTCAATAATTCAAGATTTACCCTTTCTAAATCTAGAAATAATGGATCTTTTATGTTTCTCACAATATCTAATAATGAATAGTCTTTTCGAATGAGATCATTTAAAATATTTTTCTATTTCCAAGGGAGGTAAAGTATTGAGTGATCATAATCATTGATTAAACAAAACAATATTAATTCGTGTATATTCATCTCTTTTTGTGTGAATATACTTTTTAAATTTTTATGATCATTATATATATATATATATATAATTTCTCTCAAAGGATAATGCATGCATATATTTCAACGACATATGCTGCTTGATGTTTATACCATTTTTTTGAAAATCTTCATATTGTTTTATTGATTAGTTATTTCTAACTCTTATATACTACAATATATAAGTGTGTAAGGTGTCGATCCTATAGGGAAGGGAAATTTTGAATCAACAAATTATGTTATTAATGAACCAAAAATAGAAAAACTAATGGCTGATTTATTATTTGATGTTCCATTATAAAAAATTGAAGAAATAATGTTTATTTTGTAAAATTCTATGATAAGAAAAAGAATCTAGATTTGATAATCATATTATAGAAAATATATTAGGGACAGAATAGGGAATTACAAAATTATTTTTTAAAATGATTTAGTATTTCTAGGATTAAATAATTTTAAGTATATCTTCAAAATTATTTTCACTAATTTATTTATCCAAGATATTAATCCAATTGAAGTATAAGTCATTAAGCTATTCAATGTAATCAACCAAATCATAGAAGATGAAATTAAATAAAATTAACTAGAATTATTGTCAGCAAAGGATTATAATGTATTAAAATTATGATCATGATATATTACAAATAACCTTTTTAGAAAAATATAATAAAAGAATGAATTTTCAAACCATGATGTTAAATTATCTATGAAATAAATAATTGATACCTATAATTTTCCAATTGATATCATATAAAAACCATCAATTTAAATTAATAATATAATGAAATAAATTTAAGTAGAAGAGAAATATCACATCTGTGATTGGTCATGATGAACACTTCCGTCACTATTATTATCATCCCTCTAATTTTATATATTCAAAATAAAATTACTCATATGTTAATATATATTATGTATAATATTTCTAATATCAAAAAAATATAGATATTCTTTCCAACCCATGTAATTTCACAATTTATATTCCATTATTTTAATGTTTGTCAATGAAATCCCGCACAAACTCAACTTGGCCCGCTCTGAACAACTGAACACAAGTCATCTATGTATATAAGTTTTTACCTATACAGAATAATTGTAATTCCCTTATATCTACTAGAAAAAACCACATGAGGTCTATATAAAAAGAATCTAGATGTCAATAAAAAATAGTAGCCAAATCAATTCATCTTTATCAGAAATTCATCGATGAAAATAATTGAAATCCAATGTGAATATGGATTCTCAGTTATTTGGATCTTCAAGTATATTCTGTATGGAAAAATATCAATTCAATAATGGTATTTAGAACTATAAATTTCTATGTATAAATTTCTAGTTAGAAATGGGATCAACTAGATATCATATTTGATTGATCTCAAATTTGTTGGTGATATATCGTTATTCTATAAAATAATTATTTTATTCAGATTGATTTTCCTGAACATGGTTCAACCCATATGATACTGGTGTCAACTTCATCCAATATTATATTTTATTTCTTAAATAATGTTTCAAATTTGGTTTGATGAAAATTTGGGTTTGATATAGTTTATAAGGATTCAACATTGATTTTATGTGTTTTTTATTTAGTGAGATATGCCTGGTTGAGGGTGGTTCATCTCATCTAATCAAACCTCAAGGATTTTAAAACACTCGGTGTCATTTAATCTTTCCAACGTCAACATAACAATGTGTTTTTTCTGTGATAATAGATCAATCCTTCCTTTTTTGAACTAGAATGGATATGTAACATAGAAAGGTTTTAAAGGTAAATTGGAATACAAGAAGCATTGTTTTAATTAGATAGTTATAATTAGCACAAAACATAATTTTCACACTTCTATGTTTTTAATTTTGAAAAACGGATATACACAGTTGCAATCAATATGTTATATAGAATCTCATACGACTAACTTTATTTTTTTAAATAGTAAAATATGAATAATTATGAAAATTAGATAATAATTGTTTTACTACATCATAGGTGATGGAAGGATGATGTATACCAACATGGTTCAAACTCATACACACTTATAATATTTTTTGTTCACATTATTCAAAAATATTCATAGTCTTGGGAAAATATATTAATCTAATGATTTTAAAGGTGTAAAACCTCTCCCCCCCTCTACTATAAATACAACCCACATCCCCCTCTTTTCCCACACCTCTCAAGCCATGATTGTAACAACCCAAATGTTCATTAATGGAAATTCCTCTTGATCTAATTAAATATACTATTTGGTTTATATAAAATTTGAACATCATTGGTTTTATGTTATGGATTTTAAAATAACATTATAAATTGTGAAAATTTCTAATATAGCTATTGAGCAGTGATCACATGATTAGAATAAATATATGGCTTCATCAAAACCAATTTACTCAGAAAATGGAAGCGATGTCCTCATCCCATAGACTTTACCCATAATAATCCCATTTTTAAGAGCATGGAATGGAGGTGGTGTCATTGGGAATAGCTCTAGACCAAGCCCAAGCGGATATTGAACACGTTAATCTAGAGTAGAACCGACTACAGGAGAAGAAGAAGTTAATAGAGATTACCACCCGATCAATGTTATCCGAGCCACCCCAAGAGTCGATCACCATCACCATCCGTACCCTTTGGTTTTAAGGGGGGTGTTATAAGGGGTTATGTAACATTACCCTAGAACTATGACAATGTACATTATTTTTTTATAAAGAATGATCATTCATTTTATAATCGTTACGTTGTAAATAGTTTTTAAAATATGAATGGTATTTTTAGTTAAAATTCAACTAAGAAATCTATTCTGATGAATTAATATACTATTAATTAAATAAAATATTCATAAAATATTTTTATTAAATTACATTTTATTAAATATAAATTATCATATAATTTTATGAATGAAACTTTAATTTTTATTAAGGTTTGAAAAATGTTTTTGTCAAAACCTATTATTTTCTATAAATGTAGTTTTTTATTTTAAAAGTATAATTTATCATATTTATAAAATTATTTAGATAAAATGAATATTTCTTTTGAATCTGGATGTCGATATTATCCAATGGTGATTTTTTATAATTTTCTCAGACAGTCGAATTTTTTGATAAACATTAAATACTGTTTTAATATATAACATGTTTTATGAAATCTTAATGACCCAATAGTGTGGTAATAAAATATTATATATATTTTGTTCACCCAATATATGTTTTAAAATTAAAATTAAATGATTTTATATTTGGTTGATTGATTTTACAATGCTTTTGTGGACCATCCAAGACTTATAAAACGTTTTATCATTTTAAATTGTTTTCCTTGAGAGTGTGACTCCCGCCCCATAAGAAACCCTATTCTATTAATATTTTCTTCCATTTTCCTTATAAAATATTTTATTTCACTCCACATTGGAAAAACCATGGTAAAAAACCATGGGCTGGTTTGTGGTGTTGATTGGTTTAATGTGAGGTGTCCCAAACCTAAATTATAACGAATTCCCTCTACTTTCCTATATAAACCCACCAGAGCTACAACATCATCTTTAGTCGATTCCTTTGTATTTTGACCAACCCCTTACCTCCTATCTCTAGAATCCACCGAAGGATTCCAAAGCTCCAAAGAATCCCCTCTCAGGACCTTCCCAAGCCTTTGTCATCACAATTCCATGTTACGGATTTCTTCCGTTCTCATTTTGCTAATTTTAATTAAGTTTTTATGCCCATTTGTTTTCAATAAAAAAGTCGGGTTTTGATTTAACACCTCCCCCATATTGTTCTCTTTATGTTTGGATGATGGGATACCCCTTTCTCTCTCATTTAATCCCCCCATGTACACCTGTTACCATGCCAAAATTCCGTGAGGGATTTCCCTCTCCTTTTTATGTACAAGTAATTCATTTGTATTATGCATCTAAATTCCATTAAATTAGTTTGGAATGTATCTATATGAACCCCTTACAAAACATTTAATGTCAATATGATGATACACCCTTTTTTCTCTCATCAACCATATTCATGAATCCTTATGTCACGCCTTTATTCTTCCATAATTGCACCACGTTTCTCGAATCCAAGATCATTGTGTAGTTAATACCATACCCAGGTATCTATAAAGGGTATTCACCATTATGCACATATACATATTAAATTGTATTTTCATGTATTTATTCCACATTTCTTATTCACGGAATAACATATGGTGTTGATTGATTCAATGTTATATGCTCCTGGTGGCACACTTATGCATGAAATGAAATGTTTCAGATGGGTGGGCCCTAATTGTGCTATAATGCATTGGGTAAAGTATAGTATCATGATAAGTCATGTGCAATGGGTGTTTACTAATGCTAATTCAAGTGAAACAAGGTTTTACTCATGATTCATGTGCAATGAGGGTTTATTCAAGCTCCATCTGTAGTGAGACTCGGCTCATGCTAATTCCATGTTAAGTGGTCTTTCCATATTTCCATGTTAAGATTATAATGTTTTATCATGCCATTATGTTCAACATACTCTTATGATCCTTTTATATGCCTATTTTCTAATATGTATTTTATTCCTCATGTTAATCCATGTTTATTCCCTTAATGGGAAGTATAGATCAACCTTTTCTTTTTCATGTCCTCAGGTTATCCCATGCAATGCTAAGTACGAGGGAATGTAGCGATAATGTAAAGGAAGTTTCCAATAAAGATGTTGTGTGTTTTATGTTCTAAGATGTTATGTAATGTTAATAATCTCTAAAGAAACAAGACCACTCGATCTTCTATGTTGTATCAAGTGAATATTTTATGAAATAAATATTTTTTATTTGTGTAATAAAAAGTAGGGTTGTTAGGGAGGTTTACTTATTTTTGGGATTAGGATTAGAAAACCCTAGTGAATACTTAGATAAAAGAATATATAACGACCCATAATTTACATAAATTGTTAATACAGGAAAATTGAAGCATAATTATTACAACATATAACAAAACCATGAAAGTACCATATAGGTATAGTATCTTTAGAAAATGGGAAACATAAACAACTGGTTCATAAAGCGTCTACACTATCTCCCGTTTATTTCATCATATCTATAGTCCCTTTTGGCATATCTTACTTAATAACCTACTTCCTGACCTTGGGAAATAAAACAAACAAAAGGGTGAGATAAAATTCTCAGTAAGGGTAAAAAAAAGAAATATCAATAACATCATATTCATAAGAACATAACTTTTGGAAATCATAACCTGCAAAAGAGAGAATAATTTCATAACATGGGATAAATCATAGCAGTGAAATGGAATCCAAATAATCATAACATAAAACATGATACTTTGTGGCATACACACATAATCATAGAGAATCATTTCTTATTAGTCAAGACTCATTTCCAAGACTATCTTAGTGGACAAAGTCTATTTCTGAACTGAGTTCACTCCTTGTTTCAGTCCTGTTTCACTGAATCGGTATAACCTACCATTCCAGCCATGTCTATCTCATGAGATATAAAATCTTTACCCAATGCATTGGATGGAGATATAGGTCCCACCCATCTCATAATGATACCATTCTTATGTGGGCCACAAAATCATAAATCATACATCATTGCATAACCCATGTAATAAAAATGGGATTCTTAAACAACATGACATCATAAAACAATTCATATAAGATAAAGCAATTCATAAAAATAATTACATCACAACATAATCAAATCAATGTAATAATAGGGATAGAAACAGAACCCTATATTATCTTAGATGTAAAATAATTTTGATAAAACATTTGAACTCCATTCTTGAGGAAAATATCCTTTCTACATCAAAAAACATTTTTCCTTTCTTAACATGTCATACAATTTTAAACTAAAAGAATTTGAATAAAAATAAACTTGAAAACTTATAAAGGAAGCTTCTTGGAAATAATTTTTTAAAAATCCATTCATTCCGTATAAGTTAAAAAAACATTCTTCCCGTACTTTTGTCGGAAAAGTCAAAAAGTACCTCGTATTAAAAACGACAAGAGATTCCTTTTATATCATTCACTAAAAACCCATCGAAGGGTAAAATTGGATTTAAAAAAATGTAGGTGGATGGAAACAAAATTACATATTGAGGAAACATGGATGTGGATGATAAAATACACCCCCGTAAATACCAAATTATAAACAATCTCGGATAAAAATGAGATTGTGATATTTCCCTTACCTTAGGCCCAATTTGCATCGTAATTGTCCGAACCTCCTGTATAATGATTTAAATAATGTTATTGACTTATTACAGAATATTATTTATTTTTATGATATCATATATGGTCATATTATTAGCTTATTATTAGTAATATTGCATTGCTACTTGTTATTCGGGAGTTTATTACTTTTTTGTTCTTATGCGTGTTTTGTCGAATAAATTCTTATTTTTCTTTTTAGGTTATAGATACCTCATTTACAGAATGGTATTAGTGTAATATATATCATATTTATTCAATCAATTCATTTATATAATCATTATGCAATGAAGATCATTTAGAACGAGTCGCATCACATCGTGGAGACGGTATTCCGTACGTACGCACGAGCGATGATATCGTTCCCATGATTGTGGATTTATATTGGAGGGTATATATAGTATTTCAGAATCAATATAACTTCAAAATAATCATATATAGTCATTATTTACTCCATTATACCCATCCAAGTAAGGTGGTGGTGGAAAATAAATTACACCACGACGTGGAGACAGTATTCCGTACATACGCACGCGCGGTGATTTCATTTTCCGTAGGATGGATAGATGGTGAAATAGGGTTGTTTCATAATTATAATAACATATCAGTATATGAGTGATACTGATTTTATTACTTCATAATGAAACAACTAAATAAGAATAAGTGGAAGAAGAAATAAAGATGAAAGAATCGGTAACGGACATTACCTCTTCTTTGAATCGCTTTTTTGAGACCTACTTCTAGGGCACTAAAATTGGTCATTGAAGAAGACCAGGACCTCTAGGATGTCTATAGGGAAGTGGAGAGAAAAAATTGGTAGGGTCTGTCCGAGCTTGAAGGCTCAAAGTGGTGTGAGGAAGAGAGGGAGGATGTGCCCTTTTATAAGGGATAAGAGGGGCACCTTTGGAATAACAAAAAATATTATTTTATTATAAAGTAAAATTCGGTTTTTAATAGCTCCAAATTGATATATTTAGAAGATAAGGTGGGAAGGGGTCGAACCCCTCTCATAAAATATAATTTATACAAGTTTAGGTATCAATTTTAACCTTATCATTTAGATTTAACTTTAAGATAGATAATTTAACTTTTACCATGTCTTCTTGTTTTATACTATAAGGTTAATAAACTTACTATATCAAGCCAAAAGAACCCCAAGCTGTTTATTATTAATATATATAACCTTATCTAAGTCATTTGGCTGAAGCTTATATTTTTAGGAATAAAATAAAAATTAATAATATAATATTTGTTTTAAAAACTAATTGACGTCAATTTTGACACTATTTAGTAATTGATTTTTGTGAAAATCATAAAAAGAATGATTAGTTCAAACAAAGCTAATTAAATCAATACTAACATGTCATATTAACCTATAAAATTATTTTAATTCATAAAAAAGTGTCAAATTACATTTATTTGGGTATTTATAACATCAATTATGTCAATATTTCATTAATAAGATAATTACTGCATCATCGTTGTGTCATAAATAAATTAAATTATTTAATGTCTAAAAATTACAAATAAAATACCATTATGTATGAAATTTGATTATATTTATAATGAATATTTATAGTCGAATTTATCTTATGTATAACCCCATATTAAAAATGATTTACTTATTAAACATTGATTTTAACTATTTTAACCCTTCTTTAAATAAATTAATAATAAAAGTCCTAATCTAATCCAAGTGGGCCTAAATGGTCATATTTTATTCCTAAGTTTGTTTTTGGTCGATGTAAACTTATCCAATAGAATTAGGACATGTGTTAGGGTAATAATAATAACACTTTTACCCTTAATTACCCTATTTACTTTTAACCGTGGTAAAAAAAAGTAAAAAGTTACTATTCACCAAAAATTATTTTCATCTCATTGAACCACATTTTAGTCCTTGATATTATCCTTCTCTCTCAGATTTTCGAAATTCCACTCACAGAAGCGGTAAAATAATGTTTTATGAAAAATTCAGTTTTTTTAACTACCACTTAGTGGTTTCACTATTCATCAAAAATTGAAAGTTTTTAGAAAAATACCAAAATTTCACCCTAGGCTAATTTCGATATTCTGACTCCAAAAATGAAGTCCATTTTGAAAAATAAAATTTATAAAATTTCAAAAAGTGGTTATTAATATTCATAACGGCTAGTTTTAATAATATTTTAATAGCATATTGTTGTTTAGTGAAACTAAGTGTTGCGTACGACGCAAGCTATCGAGGAAGGCCGCGGTTGCGTGTAATGAAATCCAAGCTAGTGTTGTGTGTAGTGAAAGATTCCTTTGATGATTTATATAACATAAAAACAAAATATTTCACATAAAAGTCTCGGGTGTTACATTCTACCCCCCTTAAAATGAATTTCGCCCTCAAAATTTGTCACTTTGTAACAAAGAGATGAGGATACCTCTCCCACATCATATCCTCAAGCTCCCATGTAGGTTCTTATAATTGGTGGTTCCTCCATAAAACATTCACCAAGAGAGTGTTCTTGTTTCGTAGGACTTTTTCGCTACAATCCAGAATCTCTATCGGTTGTTCTTCAAAAGAAAGATCTTCCTCCAGCGGTACAATTTCTGAGCTGAGTACATGTGAAGGATCGGGTACGTACATTCTCAAGAGAGATACGTGAAACACATCGTGTACATGAGAGAGATTTGATGGATGTGTCAATCGGTAAGCAACCTTCCCAATACGATCCAGTATTTCAAAAGGACCTATATATCTTGGGATCAACTTCCCATTCTTTCCAAATCTCATGACCCTCTTCCAGGGAGATATTCATAAGAACACTTTATCACCCAATTCAAACTCTAGGTCTTTTCTTCGGTTGTCGGCATAACTCTTCTGTCGACTCTAAGCTGCTCTTATGTGTTGTTGAATAGATCGGACCTCTTCTGTCATCTCATCAACGAGATCAGGTCCTAATAGCTTTTTTTCCCCAACTTCATCCCAGCAAATTGGAGTCCTGCATTTCTTTGCATAGAGAGCTTCATAAGGAGCCATCTGAATACTAGAGTGAAAGATATTATTATAAGAAAATTCCACTAAAGGTAGGTGTTGATTCCAAACACCTTTGATATCTATAGAGAAAGCTCTCAACATATCTTCTAGAGTTTGAATTGTCCTCTCAGAATGACCGTCTGTCTGAGGATGATAAGCAGTGCTGAAACTCAACTCTGTATCCAGAGTATGCTGAAGACTTTTCCAGAACTTCGAGATAAATCTCGGATCCCGATCAGATATAATAGAAAGTGGTACTCCATGCAATCTTACCAATTCCTTTACATATATCCTAGCAAGCTGATCCAGAGAGAAATCCTCTCTAATAGCAATGAAGTGTGCGGACTTTGTAAAAGGATCTACTATGACCCAGATAGCATTATTGCTTTGGATGTTTTAGGAAGTCATGTGACAAAGTCCATAGTTATGTTTTCCCATTTCCATTCGGGTATGGGTAATGGTTGTAACATCCCCTTAGACTTCTGCCTCTCAGCTTTAACTTGCTGACAAACCAAGCATCGAGAGACATTTTCAGCAACATCTCTTTTCATGCCATCCCACCAGAAGTACTCTTTCTGGTCCCTATACATCATTGTGCTTCCCGGATGAATAGAGAATGACGAACTATGAGCCTCTTCTAGCAGCTCCTTCTTTAATTCGGGGTTGGGAGGAACACAAACCCGATTCCTAAACTTTATTATCCCATCATAATCAAGGTTGAATTCAGGAATATTTATCACCTTCTTTTGTAACTCTACATCTTCTTTCTGTGCCTCTTTAATCTTCACATGTATAGATGGTTGAATATTCATTTGAGAAAGATACGATTTCCCCCTTCCATTATAATTACAAGATACATCCTTTGTAAATACATAAATATTGGATCTTTTGTGATCCTCATCATGGATAAACTGACATGGTCTTGTCGACTTAATGCATCTGCCACCTTGTTTTCTTTCCCAGGGTGGTAATGAATTGAGCAGTCGTAATATTTAATCAGCTCCAACCATCTTCTTTGGTGCATATTCAGCTCCTTTTGTGTGATAATATACTTTAAAATTTTATGATCAGTATAAATATCACACTATTCTCCATAAAGTTAATGCCTCCAAATATTTAATTCAATGATTACCGCAGCTATCTCCAAATAATGTGTTGGGTAATTTTGCTCATGGATTTTCAACATTCATAAAGCATAAGCTATCACCATCTCATTTTTCATAAGAACACACCCCAGCCCCTTCTTGGATGCATCACTGTAGATCACAAACCATTCTCCACTACAAGGAAGTGTGAGAACAGGCGCACTGGATAACTTTCTTTTCAACTCCTTGAAATTTTCTTCACATTCCTCAGTCTAAACAAACATTACACCTTTATGAGTCAACTTGGTGAGTGTATTAGATAATCGTGAAAAATCTTTCACAAAACATCGATAATATCAAGCCAAACCAAGAGAACTTCGGATCTCAGTTCCTGTTGTTGGTCTCGACCATCTTTCGATAACCTCTGTTTTTGCTTGATCCATAGATATCCCCTCTTTTGAGATTATGTGACCCAAAAATGAATCTTTTTGAAGCCAAAATTCACACTTGGTAAATTTGGCATAAAGCTTCTCCTTTCTCAGGGTCTTCAATATAATTGTCAAGTGATCTTCATGTTCTTCCTTGCTCTTTGGATAGACAATAATATCATCTATAAAGACTACCACAAATTGATCAAGATAGTATCTAAAGACTCTATTCATTAGATCCATGAAGATAGCAGCGGCATTAGTATGAACAAATGGCATCACTATAAATTCATAGTTTCCATACCTTGTACGGAAAGCCCTCTTTTGTATATCCTCCCTTTTGAACCTTAATTGATGATACCCTGAACGAAGATCAATCTTGGAAAATTATTGAGCTCTGCGTAGTTGGTCAAATATGTCATCAATGTGTGGGAGAAGAAATTTGTTCTTGATAGTGATCTTGTTAAGTTCTCGATAATCAATGCAGAGTCTCATTGATCCATCTTTCTTCTTAACAAATAGAACAGGTGCTCCCCAAGGTGACACACTAGGGCGTATGAATCCCTTATCAAGATTCTCTTGTAGTTTCTTCTTCAATTCCTACAACTCAATTGGGGCCATTCTATAAGGTGTCTTTGAAATAGGCAAATCACCCGGTACGAGTTCTATTGAAAACTCAACTTCACGATTTTGTGGAAGACCCAACAATTCCTCCAGAAAGACATCATCAAACTCTCCTACAATGGGAATATTATTAATCATGAGTTTCTCACCAATAATTTGAGATAAATAACCCTCATTTAGTGGAATCAAGACCCATAAGATGGAAGAAAGTTCCACTGGAAAGTTATGTTCATCCTTGCATCGATAGACGATCATAGATTGATCTGGAATATGAAATGTGACTTTACTTCTTTGTAAATTGATATGAGCTCCATATAAATAAAGCCAATCCATGCCAATAATCACATCAAATTCCACTATAGTAAGGATCACAAGATTTGAAGGAAGCATTTTCCCACAAACTTCAATTGAGGAAGAATTTCAAACTTTTGATGCGACTGTTGTGCCATTAGGTGTTGTCATAGCTAACTCAACATCTAATTGTTGAGGTAATACGGTGATACCCTTAGAAAATTCGTCATAAATAAAAGAGTGGGTAGATCAAAAATCAAATAAAAAATTTTCTACTTTAGAGTGGATGGTAACTGTACCATTCACCACATAGTTATCATACTCCACATCGCTGAAATAAATTGCATGTGGCTTTCCTTTGTCTTTAGCCTTAAGAGTTTGTTGACGTCGACCATTATCATCAACCCTTGGATTAGGGCATTTATTGGAACAATGCACCATCTCCTTGCACTTGAATCATTGAAGTGTAGTAGGTTCATTCTGTGTATCCCTTACTTTGTTTGTATCATTAGACATCTTATTCCCATCATCTCGACATTCAAATGCTCGATGACCTTCTTTTCCACACTTGAAACATTTACATGTCCCTTTAAGACAACTCCCTCAATGTTTCTTTCCACACTTTGAGCATAAGAGAAAGCTCGTCTTCTTTTCAGTGTGCTCTTTATATTTTCCTTTGAATTCCATTTTCCTCTTCTTGTCAAACCCTTATGACTGATGGGTTACTCAAATCTCCATCTCAACTTTTAGAGAACATCGAATGATTTCCTCGTAGCTATTGAAGTCCCTTATGGCTAAGGCCCTTTAAAGACTTGGTTTTAATCCACTAAAGAATCTATCGATCTTACTCTCAGGTTGGATAATAATACCAGAAGCGTACCTTGCAAGTCTTGTAAAATTTTCTTCATAGGTACCAACAGATTCATCATCCTTTTGCTTCAGTTCAAGAAACTCTTTCTCCATCTTTGTTCAGAGAATACGATGGAAGTACATATTGAAAAATATGTTCTTGAACTCGTCCCATTCCATGGACTCAATTTCATCCCTTTGCCTTGTATTCTTAATAAAATTCCACCATTGATCAGCATCACCTTCCAAACGATACACTACTAAGATGACTTTATCATTCTCAGAACACTGAAGAACTGAAAATATCTTTTTAGTAGTACTAATCCATTGTTCAGCAACTAATGAATCATTAGACCCGCTGAAAGAAGGTGGAAGCTGCCTCATGAAGGATTCAACAGAATGTTTCTCCTTCTATTGCTCGTTTGGAAGTCCTGCATGATTCATAGCTTGAGAAAGTTGTGTGAGCATGGCTAGAAGATTTTTCATTCCATCTCCCATACCGTTTGGTTGCTCAGGGGGACAATCATTTCATTTCCCGTCGCATTCCACATTAACACGGTTCCTTCGGGTTCCAGCCATTGACTAAAACCAAGAAGAATAGTGTAAGGAACAAAAATTATAATAGGAAAAATAGATAATCAAGAATAAAATTTCACACTTAAGGTCATATCCTAGGTTATTAATTTCCATTTCTAAGACACTAAGATTGTGTTCCATGCTTAGACGTAACCTTAGGGTTCTTACTAACGCTTTCACATCCTAGTTTCCAAAGGTTGACTATAACACTCCTCTGATACCAACTATAACGACCCATACATTACATACATTGTTAATACTTCAAAAGTGAAGCATATTTATTACAACATATAACAAAACCACGAAAGGACCGTATAGGTATAGTATCATTAGAAACTGGGAAACATAAACACCTGGTTTATAAATTGTCTACACTATCTCCCATTTATTTCATCATATCTATAGTCCCTTTTGGCAAATCTTACATAATAACCTTCTTCCTGACCTGGGGAAAGAAAACATAAAAAAGGGTGAGCTCAAATTCTCAGTAAGGGTAAACAAAAGAAATATCAATCAGATCATATTCATAAGAACATAACTTTTCGAAATCTAAACCAGCAAAAGAGAGCATAATTTAATAACATGGGATAAATCATAGTAGTGAAATGGAAGCCCAATATTCATAACATAAAACATGAGACTTTGTGGCATACACATATAATCATAGAGAATAATTTCTTATTAGTCAAGACTCATTGCCAAGACTATATTAGTGGACAAAGTCCATTTCTGAACCGAGTTCACTCCTCGTTTCAGTCCTTTTTCACTGAACCAGTATAACCTACCGTTCCAGCCATGTCTATCTCATGAGATATAAAATCATTACCCAATGCATTGGGGGGAGATATAGGTCCCACCCATCTCATAACGATACCATTCTTATGTGTGCCACAAAATCATAAATCATACATCATTGCATAACCCATTAATAAAAATGGGATTATTAAACAACATGACATCATTAAACAATTCATATCAGATAAAAAAATTCATAAAAATAATTCCATCACATAATAATCAAATCAATGTAATAATAGAGATAGAAACATAACCCTATATTATCTTAGATGGAAAATAATTTTGATAAAACATTTGAACTCCATTCTTGAGGAAAATATCCTTTCTACTTCAAAAAAAACATTTTTCCTTTCTTAACCTATCATACAATTTTAAACTAAAAGTAGTTGATTAAAAATAAACTTGAAAACTTGTAAAGGAAGATTCTTGTAAATAATGTTTTAAAAATCCATTCATGCGGTATAAGTTATAAAAACATTCTTCCCGTACTTTTGTCAGAAAAGTCAAAAAGTACCTCGTACGAAAAACGATAAATGAATCCTTTTATATCTTTTACTAAAAACTCACCGAAGGGTAAAATTGGATTTACACAATTGTAGGTGGATGGAAACAATATTACATATTGAGGAAACATGGATGTGTATGATAAAATACACCCCATTAAATACCAAAGTATAAACAATCTCGGATAAAAATGAGATTGTGATATTTCCCTTACCTTAGGCCCAATTTGCTTCGTAAGTGTCTGAACCTCCTGTATAATGATTTAAATAATGTTATCGACTTATTCCAGAATCATATTTATTTTTATGATATCATATATGGTCATATTCTTAGCTTATTAATAGTAATATTTCATATCTACTTGTTATTCGCGTGTTTATTACTTTTTTGTTCTTATGTGTGTTTTGTCGAATAAATTCTAATTTTTATTTTTAGGTTATAGATACTTTACTTCCAGAATGGTATTAGGGTAATATATATCATATTAATTCATTTAATTAATTTATATAATCATCATGCAATGAAGATCATGTAGAACGAGTCACATCACATCGTGGAGATGGTATTCGGTACGTACACACGAGCGATGATATCGTTCCCATGATAGTGGATTTGTAGTCCAGTGTATATATACTATTTCAGAATCAATATAAATTTACAATAATCATATATAGTCATTATTTACACCATTATACCAATCCAAGTAAGGTGGTGGTGGAAAATAGATTACACCACGGCGTGGAGATGGTATTCCGTACGTACACACGCGCGGTGATTTCATTTTCCGTAGGATGGATAGATGGTGAAATAGGGTTGTTTCATACATATAATAACATATCAGTATATGAGTGATACTGATGTTATTACTAATAATGAAACAACTAAAGAAGAATAAGTGTAAGAATAAATAAAGATGAAAGAATCGGTAACGGACATTACCTCTTCTTTGAAGCGCTTTTTTTGAGACCTCCTTTTAGGGTGCTAAAATTGGTCTTTGAAGAATACCAGGACCTCTAGGATGTCTCTAGGGAAGCGTAGAGAATAAATTGGTAGTGTTTGGCCGAGCTTGAAGGATCAATGTGGTGTGAGGAAGAGAGGGAGGAGGTGCCCTTTTATAAGGGAGGAGAGGGGCACCTTTGGAATAACCAAAATTATTATTTTATTATAAAGTCAAATTCGGTTTTTTATAGCTCCAAATTGATATATTTCGAAAATAAGGTGGGTAGGGGTCTAAATACTTTCATCCAACATAATTTAGACAAGTTTAGGTATCAATTTTAACCTTATCATTTAGATTTAACTTTAAGTTAGATAATTTAACTTTTACCATGTCTTCTTGTTTTATACTATAAGGCTAATAAACATAATATATCAAGCCAAACGAACCCAAAGTTGTTTATTATTAATATATATAAACTTATCTATGTCATTTGGACAAACCTTAGTTCTTTAGGAATAAAATAACAATTAATAATATAATATTTGTTTTAAAAACTATTTTCTGTCAATTTTGACACTATTTAGTAATTGATTATTGTTAAAATCACAACAGAATTATTAGTTCGATCCAAGTTACATAAATCAATACTAACATGTCATATTAACCTAGAAAATTAGTTTAATTCATGAAATGTCTCAAATTAAATTTATTTGGGTATTTATAACATCAATTATGTAAATATTTCATTAATAAGATAATTACTGCATCATCGTTGTGTCATAAATAAATTAAATTATTTAATGTCTGAAATTTACAAATAAAATACCATTATATAGGAATTTTTTATTTCTAATTAATATTTATAGTCGAATTTATTTTTTTTATAACCCCATATTAAAAATTATTTACTTATTAAACATGGATTTTAACTATTTTAACCCTTCTTTAAATAAATTAATAATAAATTTCCTAATCTAATCCAAGTGGGCCTAAATGGTCATATTTTATTCCTAAGGTTGTTTTTGGTCGAATTACACTTATCCAATAGAATTAAAACATGTGTTCGGATAATAATAATAACACTTTTACCCTTAATTTCCCTATTTACTTTTAACTGTGGTAAAAAAAAGTAAAAAGATACTATTCACCACAAATTATTTTCTTCTCATTAAACCACATATTAGTCTTTGATATTAACAGTGTCTCTAGTATTTTCAAAATTCCACTCACAGAAGCGGTAAAATTATGTTTTATGAAAAATTCAGTTTTTTTAACTACCACTTAGTGGTTTCACTATTCATCAAAAATTGAAAGTTTTCAGAAAAATACCAAAATTTCACCCTAGGCTAATTTTGATATTCGGAATCCATAAATGAAGTCCATTTTGAAAAATAAAATTTATAAAATTTCAAAAAGTGGTTATTAATATTCATAATGGCTAGTTTTAATAATATTTTAATAGCATATCGTTGTTTAATGAAACTTGGTATTGCATACGATGCAAGCTATCGAGGAAGGCCGCGGTTGCGTGTAAAGAAATCCAATCTAGTGTTGTGTGTAGTGAAATATTACTTTGATAATTTATATAACATAAAAACATAATATTTCACATAAAAGTCTCGGGTGTTAAAGAATATGTATAACAAAAACATCCCTATGTATTGGTAGGTATTGAGTAATTTGTTTATCAAGAAAATACATCCATGTCTGGATACGAGTAGCTAGAGGAGGCTCTCGTATAGATCTATCCTAGGGGTAAAACCAAAAAACGCAGCTTTGAGCTAGACTCAAACGAGAACTGGTGCATGAGAACAGGCCATGCTACACTCTTAGTTATGACACTCCTATGGGATTTTTTTGGTAAATTCATAATATTAGTATGAACCCTTATTAAGGGAATTAAAAAATTTCCCATAAGAATATATCTTAGAAATTAGATCATGGATATCATAGAATGAATCCTATGGATTCATAAGTTAAGTAAATAAAAGTTATTTATATGTAATCACATTTATCCACTGATTACACTTTATGTGTTACCACTAACTTTTGTTTTATTCCAGCCAATGTCTGATAATAGGAGGAATCAGTCTAATAACCAATGTGCATATCATTGTGATTATTGTGCCAATGATATTCCCAGTCTAATGGGAAAATAATTGTGAACATTGACATGATTCTCTCTCATTTAACTCAATACCTGAATAAAAACATGGGTCAAGAAGAACGATCAACCCCCCCACAAATATAGAACAAGTTTCTATTGAGAGAATCATTAGATAGATGACTCCTTCTTTTAATGGATCGTCTTAACCATAAATCACCGAACACTGGATCAACTCCATTGAAAAGATAATCTCCATCCTTAAATTTTCCAAACAAGAGATGGTTGTTCTGGAAGCTTATCCTTTAGAAGTTGAAGCAGATCAATGGTGATCGTTGATCAAAAATACGATGTATGGGGAAGAGATCGAGGCATTGGAATAGAAGGATTTCGAGAAGATTTTTTTCGACAAATATTTTCCATGCACCCTCCAACTTAAGATGGAAAGGGAATTCATTGTCCTCAAGAAAAATGAAGAGGAATCTTTTAGAGCACACCGAGAAAACATCACAAGGCTTTCACGATACCCCTCCGGATTTTTCGTTACCCCCAAATGAAATGTTGACTGGTTTTTTGGTGGGATGAAAGCTAGCCTACCGAATGTAATGGCGATCTGTGACTTAAACAACTATGAGAAAACTATTTGATGTTCCCTCAAGGTCGTAATAGAGATCATCAAATCTTAGGGGTAACATGGGGATTAGAAGCATTAGGTGTAATTTAATTTTAGAAGTCCAATGGATAAATTCAACGGTTCTAAGATGATCTAGCACCCCACATTTTAATGTTTCGAAAAAAATAACATGAGAAATTGTCTGAAGGTGGCATGGAAATGATTTAGGTGTGGAAGAGTAGGAAACCTAGCTGTTAACTACTTACAAGAAAAACCTCCATCTACAACATAGAAGAGGAACGCTCCATTCAAACCTCAACATGTGTTTCATTAGTACCACAAAAAAGAACTAAAGAATCTTGAAAATTAGTGCCCTAAGTAATGGAATTTCGGAGGCAACCAACAACCTCCATGGCACCGAGGGATATCTTTTACCATCACAACTGCCGAAGTGAACCCCAAATATGAAGTGGTGACAGTTACGCTAGTTATTCATTTAAAAATAGTGAACATTTTTTTTGATCCAGGTTCTATGAATTATTTTATATCCCAAAAGGTTAGTAGAACAACCCCAACACCACCACAAATCATTGATGTAAAGGTGTCTGTGAGAACATAAAATGGGGAAATCATTGCATCCCAAAAATATTACTCCTCTCCTATCATAATTTGTGGATTGTATTTCCCAAAGATGATCATTATATTCCCATTGGTGGAATTTTATGCAATTCATGGAATGGATTAGCTTTCCTTATATAGAGACAATATAAATTACTGTGAGAGGGAAATCACGCTCCATGTGGAGAATTGACACCCAATTCTATACAAGTGCAAGGAGGAAGATGAATCTTCTTTATCTCCATCATCTCATTATGGATATTACTTCCCTATGAGATCATTTATCTAGATCAGATGATTGAGTCTAAGGAGTCAACCATCCTTGACGACATGCCTATTGTGAGGGAATTCACTAAAGTGTTTCCCAAGGAATTTCATTGTCTTCCTCTCAGAAGAGATATTGAACTCTCAATTGATCTTATAATTTTGGAGTTTCTATTATCCAAGAATCCATATAGAATGGATGTTGTGGAGAATGAGGAGCTAAAGAAACAACTACAGGATAATTTTGATAAAGGTTTTATATTCCCAAGTGCTTCACCATAGGGTGCACCAGTCCATATCGTCAAGAAGAAGGACGGGTCAATGTGCCTTTGTATTGATTATCACGAGTTTAACGAAATAAAAAAAAAGAAAAAGTATCCTCTCCCAAGAATCAATGACTTACTTGATCAGTTGCATAGAGCACAATACTTCTCCAAGATGTATTTGTGGTTTGGATATTATCAAGTAAGGGTGACGAAGGAAGATATCCCCAAGACTACTTTTTTTACAAGATACGCGCACTATGAATTCATAGTAATGCATTTTGGACTCACTAATGATCTAGAAATCTTCATGGACTTGAAAAATAGAGTTTTTTGGATTACCTCGACAAATTTGTGGTAGTCTTTATATATGATATTTAGATATACTCCAAAACCATAGAGGATGATGAGGAGAATCTATGAACTTTACAAGAGACCTTGATGAATGAGATACACTAGGAAAAGTACAACAAGTGTGAGTTCTAGTTGAAGGAGGTCTCATTCATGGGTCATATCATCACAATCAATGGGATATATGTAGATCCCTCAAAAACAGATGCAATTTAGGGATAGATGATGCCATCATCGGTAACGGATATCTGTAGCTTCTTGGGGTTAGCTGGATATTATCGATGATTTGTGGGAAATTCCTCACGATTTTCCAAGCCTAAAAACTTGCTAACTTAGAAGGGAGTAATTTTTTCTTGGAGAGATGAATGCGAAGAAAGTTTCATGGAGTTTAAAAGGAGGTTTATCAATACACTCGTGCTCACATTACCCACAAGTGGATAACTTTTTATGTTATTCAGCGATTCTTCGAAAAATGAAATTGGTTGTGTGTTAATGAAAAATAACAAAGTCATTTCCTATGATTCAAGGAAATTGATAGATCATGAGCCGAATTATCCAACACATGATTTGGATTTTTGTACAGCGATCTTCGCTCCAATAATTTGGTGGCATTATCTCTTTGGGGGGAAGTGTGAAATATATACGGACCAAAAAATCCTCAAGTATATATTCTCACATAAAGAGTTGAACATATGCCAATGAGGATGGTTAGATCTAATAAAAGTCTATGAATTCTCAATACATTACCACATTGGTAAATCAAACAAGGTGGATGATGCTCTAAGTAGAAAGGACCTATAAATTCTATCATAGATGATAATTGATAAGGACTCAATATTCTTAGATTTGATGAAGATGGACATGGGAATTATAAAGAAAGGAACAAAATAAATCCTTTCACAAATCATTTCTGAACTGTCACTTTTGTAAAGGTTAAATATGATCAAAAAGATGAAGTGGGAATTCATAAGAGAGTGGAAGCTATCAGAATAGGAAAACCCTAGGAGTTCATTATTAATGAAGAAGGAATTGTGAGATTTGGGAGAAGAATATGTGTTCCATCATGTAAAGAGTTGAAGAAAGAACTTTTGGATGATTCACATAGATCAAATTTCTCTCTTCGCCATGGAAATACAATGATGTATAGAGATCTCTAAGGGAATTATTTGTGGAATAATATGAAGAAGGAGATTGTTGAGAATATATCAATGTGTCTGGTGTGTTAGCAAGTGAAGGTAAAGAGGAAAAAGTCTAAAGGGATGATGAAAAAATTTCCCATACCAGCATGGAAATTGAATAACATCAACATGGACTTTGTCACTGGACTTCAGAAGATGTACCAATGGAACAATACAATATTTGTTATTGTGGATCAACCTAAAAAGACTGCACACTTCATTGAAATTTGATAGGATTTCTCATTGGATCCGCTGGCATGGATATATATCAGGGATGTGGTAAGGTTTCATGGAGTACCACTATCTATTGTATCCGATCGAGATCCAAGATTCAACTATACATTTTGGGAGTGTCTTCAACATGCTCTAGATACTGAGTTGATATTCAATATGACTTATCATCTTCAAACTGATGGCCAATCTGAGCAGGCATTCCAAAAACATGAAGACATGTTGAGAGCGTGTTCTATGGGAAATCAAAGGAGGATGGGACCAACATATTACACTGGTTGAATTCTCCTACAATAATAGTATCCACTCAAGAATCTGAATGGCACCTTTTGAAGCCTTGTACGAAAAGAGGTGCAGAACACCAGAATGATGGGATGAAGTTGGTGAGAATAAGATTCTAGGACCAGAAATGTTTGAAGAAATTGTAGAGAATTTGAAAACCATTTAGACGCAAATCAAGCCAGCCCAGAGTCGAAAGTAGTGTTATAAAGATAACCGCTTATGAGACCTTGAGTTTATTGTTAGAGACATGGTATTTCTAAACATATCTCCATTGATGAAGGCCATGAGGTTTGGAATGAAAGGGAAGTTAATTCCTAGGTACAGTGGTCCCTTCAAGATTCCTGATCGTGTTTGGGTTGTGGCCTATCGACTAGCACTTCTACCTACCATGGGAAATGTACATGATGTCTTTCTTGTATCCCTCTTAAATAAGTACACACCAGACCCTTCACGTGTACTCTCATCAAAGGTAGTATATCTAGAGGATGATATTTCTTATGAGGAGCAACCAGTGAAGATCTTAGATTTTAGAGAAAAAATTATATGAAATAAGACAATGCCCCTTGTCAAGGTGTTGTGGTGAAACCACATGTTTGATGAATCGACCTGGGAATCGGAGGAAGTGATAAAGAAAAGTCACCCACATCTATTTTAGTGTGGGAAAAAAATTTGATGTTGAAAGGTCTTAAGGGGGGAAGTTTGTAACAACCCAAACTAAAATTAACAAAAACTCCACTTGATATAATTAAATTTCTTATTATGGTTCAATAAAATGGGAACTTCTTTGGTTTTATGATTCTGTATTTTAAAATACTATTATGAATTGTGGTTGTGGATAATATTTCAGTTGAAAAATGATCACATGATTAGTATAAATATAGGGATTTAACAAGTCCAGTTTACTCAGACAAAAGATGTGATGACCTTATCTAGTAGACGTTCCCCGTATGAAGCCCATTTTTTTGTTCTCGGAAAGGAGGTGGAACCATTGGGCTTCGCTCTTGACCAAGCCCAAGCCGAGATGGATCACGTTATGCTTGTCTTGAACCAACTACTAGTGATGTGGAAGTTAATAGAGACTACCACCTGATCGATGTAATCCAACCCACCCCAAGAGTCTATCACCATCGCACACCTTACCCTTCGGTCTAATGTGGGTGTTATAAGGGGTTTAGTAATAAGACCCTAGAACTACGACAATGTACATTATTTTAGTATACTGAATGTGAATTCATTTGGTTATTGTAACTTTGTAAATTGTTTTTAATGAACAAATAGTATTTTTAGTTAATATTCAACTTAGAAATATATTTGAAATAAATAATGTATTTTTTATTTAAATAATATTTTAAAAAAATATTATTATTAATTTATTTTTAATTAAATATAAATTATCATGTAATTTTATTAATGCAATGGTAATTTTTATTAAGGTTTGAAAATTGTTTTTGTCGCAACCCATGAATTTTTGGTAAATGTTGGTTTTTATATTAAAAATATTAATTCCCATATCTATAAAATTATTTATAGATAATGAATATTATTTTTGAAATCATGATTTTTGAATTTTCCAATATTAATGTTTTCATAATTTTCTAAGACAATTGAATTTTTTGGTAAAAATTAAATACCGTTTAAATACATAACATGTTTTATGAAATCATAACGACCCAATAGTAAGGTAATAAAATACTATAAACATTACGATCGGAGAATATATCTTTTATAATTAAAATAATGTGATTTTAGAATTGTTTAATTTATTTCACAATGCTTTTGTGGACCCTCCAAGACTAATAAAACATTTTGCCTTTTTAAATTGATTTACTTGAGAGTATGACTCACCTACACCTAAGTGCCCCTATTATTTTAAATAGTGAGGCCATTTTCCTTATAAAATATTGTTTTCCACTACCCTTTGACAATAAACATGGGGAAAAACCATGGGCTAGTGTTTGGTATTGATTATTTTAATGTGAGGTGTCTGAAACATAAATAATAAAGAATTCCCTCCACTTTCATATATAACCCCACCCAAGATCCCACTTCCTCTTCACTCAATGCCTTTTGAGTTCAACCAACCCCTGACCTACCCTCCATATAATCCTCCTATGGTTCCCCAAGCTCCAAAGATGCCTCTCTCAAGCCTCTCCCAAGCCTTTGGGATCACACTTCCATGTAAGGGATTTCCCCCTTTCTCATTTTTGTCTATTTTCTATAAGTTTTTAGGCCCTTTAGTTTTCAATCACAAATGTTGGGGTATGATTTAGCACCACCCCCATACTGTTCAATTTAGGTTTTGATGACTGGATACCCCTTTAACTTTCATTAAAACCTCCCTTGTACACTCGATACAATTCATAAATTCTTTGAGGTATTTCTCTATCCTCTTTTACATCCAAGTAATTATTTTGTATTATGTATCTAAATTCCATTATGTTTTTCGGGACATTTAACTATACAAACCACTTAATTTTCATTTCATGTACATATTATGAGAAAACCATTTCACTCTCATCAACCATTTTCATGAATCCTTATGTCACACCATTATGCTTCCAAAATTGCACCTCATTTTTTCAAGCCAATATTATTGTGTAGTGAATACCAAACCCATGTATCTATCAAGGGTATTCATATTTATGAACATATAAATATATAGTGGTAGTATCAAGAATTTATTCTTCATTACTTAATCATGGAATATCTTATGATGTGGATTGATTCCATGTTATATGATCCATGTGGCACACTTAGGCATGAAATGAAATGTTTCAGATGGGTGCTCCCTGATAGCGCTCCAATAAATTGGGTAAAGTATAGTATCATGATACATCATGTGAAATGGGTGTCATATCATTCTAATTTAAGTGCAATGAGGTTTTAATCGTGCTTCATGTGAAATTAGGGTTTACTCCTGCTCTTTGTGCAATAATCCTTGGCTCAAGCTAATTCCATGTTATGTGTTGGTGCCACAGTTCCATTTTATGATTATCATGAATTATCATGCATTTATGTTCATGTTAATATTGTAATACATTAATATATTGATTGCCTAACATGTATTGTATTCCTCATGTTATTCCATGTTGATTCCCTTTCTAGACTTTATAGCTCACCATTTTCATATGCATGTCCTCGGGTTATCCCATTCAATGCTAAGTACGCGTGAATGTAGTGGTCATATAATGGATGTTTTCAATAAATATGTTGTGTGTTTTATGTTATAATATTTTATTTAATGATCCAAATTCCCAATGACACAAGACATCTAGATCTTCTATGTTGTATCAAGTGATGATTTTATGTAATAAATCAGGTGTAAGTGTGTAATAAAAAGTAGGGTTGTTATATTGATCTTTAAATATGTTCTTACAAATACTCCTCTCAAGCCCTGTCCACACGTCCATGAGCCATTTTTCTTACCAAGAGGCAAAAAAAAGGACTTAAGAAGGATATCAAGGAGAATAGATCAAGAGGTAAACATCTACTTTTGTTTTATTTCATTCCTTTCCATTTTTTTCATCTTCTTCATTCCTAACCTACACTTATCCAAGAGGCATGAATGATCTGATATATTACATATACATCATTTCAACATGTTTATGAAAGACACACCAGTATACTTATTCTCCTATCCCACTTATAAAAAAATTAGAACAACATCTGTAATGTTTCGATTTACCTACATCGTAGAAGATGTGATTTCAATTTATTTTACATCCTTCTAAACTGGAAATTAAACCATTTATATGGTTGAAGAAGATTTTAATTTATGTATTATATCTTTTATATGGTTTGGGAATCATTTTGTACACATTTTATTATTTTAAAAAACAAAAATATTTTATTACGATCAACGAATTTCCAAAATGACTTAACAAATATCAATAATATTTTAACTTATGAATCATCCCCATTTTAGAAATAAAAATGATAAATGGTATACTTTTTGGTTCTAGAAATATTTATATACCATTACTTTCCAATTCTAGAGTTTCACTTCCAATTGACAAGAATATATATCAGGAACTTGTCATGGAAACCAAGTGAAGAACGCACCCGAAAACAATGGAATTAACAAAATATTATTTATGAATAGGTGAAATGATGATATAAAATTATAATTAAAGGTGTTAAAAACATGAATACGTTTCATTAAAATGATAATTAAATAATTTCCAATTTCATACCAATGGTTTAAACATGTTTGAGGGAAGACAAACCAGAGTTATGATATTATCTCTTTCTCAATTTTATTAAAGAATCCCCACTATGTTTTGATAAATAATTTTTTAAAATACATAATGATGGTTTATGATTTTTATACTTCCCATTTCTGACCTTATAGTATATTAATGATGATATACCGCATTAATATCTCATTAATCCCTCCCATGTACACCTGTTACCAAGCTAAAATTTTGTAAGTGAATTCTAAACCAATTTTCAATTCTTTTGGTTAACCTACAAATCAATGGTATTATAATGAAAAGAGGATTTGTAAAATTTAATTTTATTATATTATTTTTTATTTGCTGTATTTACAGTATATACACATATTACCTTCATTTAATCAATTCTATCTTAAATGATATCGTAACATCCCTGATAAATAAAGGATATGACATTTGCATATTTATTAATATTTGTGAATTAAATATTACTTTTACTTTAAAGGAGACAATTTATTTGATAGAATACCTGATATACAACAATTTGTTTCTTCTAAGACTTATGTTGCACAAAATGATGAGTCATATAGAAAAATAATAATATAATATTATTATAAATCGTAGTTATCTCCTAGCTGTTGTATTGGAACGAACTAGATAAAATATGATTATAAATGTTTTCTATATGACATTGCCTTTATCCAATAAATGATAGTGGCATAAAATGTTAAGGATTCCCATTTTAAGAATAAATACTATAATATTCTTTAAAAGGTCAATTTACTGCATTTTGATGGAAGTACTTTTCAAATCTAGTTTTTGACAAATTTATATTTTCTATTTGTAAAAGTAAAATTTTTCAATAGAACTGAGACAAAAAAATTTACTTTTCATTATATTTTAGTATTTTTATGATATTGTTAATTTTTTTTATGAATAGTTAAAAAATACAGCATTTTAATTCAATATATTCCTTTAATATAATTAATTTCAATTATAAGATTATGTTTTTAATTGATTGTAATGTTTAGTTAGATTTTATTTTTATAAATTATTTCAATTTTGAAAATTGGATGTAATTTCACTATGAAAGTGGACATAAACATGTGTCAATCTTTTGATAGTTATTATTACGTAAAAATACGCTTTTTATATGAAAACTAGAATTAATTTTAAATTATATTTTGCAACATATGTGTTTTGAATTTGGAAAAAAAGATTCCATATTTGGAATCTGGAGGTCAATAAATTGTAAATAGTTATGGTTTATTTTCATACATTATAAATAGAAACTTCAGTACATATTTTATCTTCGATGGTTAAAGGATAAATCTGGTAAATAAAGGTAAAACCAATATTATAATAATATTAAATTTACATGACACATGTCATAATACTATTTATTGATACATTTCCGACCATTGGAGTCCTTGGGATTATTTGGGGAACCCATGGAGCCACTTGTAAGTAAAAAATGAGAGATTATAAAAATTAATTTAATGTGAAGGAAAATGTAACATAACCATATATCCCTTAGTAAAAAAAATTTATTGTTGGTCATATAAGATATAATTAAAGCTATAAATATTCTCTAGAAAGACTAAAATATTTTCTATATTACGGTAATTTATTTAAAACTTTTAGACGATGAAAAAATAAATTTAATTGTGACACTATGCTGATGCAGTAAATGCTGCATTAATAAATTATTCAATAAATGATATTATAAATATTAAAATAAACTTATTTTGAACATTTTTATGCTATACACGAATTTTATATATTGGTATGACTATTTTTATTTGATTTAATGAAATTTTTTGAATGATTTATGTTGTTTTAGATTTTCTTAAAAAGTCTAGATATGAATAGTATTAAAATTGACATAAAAGTGTTTTCAAATCAATCAATATTTAATTAAATGATAATATAGTCCTAAAAATATAAGATTCGGCCAAATTAAAAATAAGATACTAAAATTGTCATTAATGATACATTTTGGGTCTCATGGAATTTTATAGTAAATGTATAAACTATATAGTAGGAATATATAAAAGGACATTGTAAAAGTGAAATAAGATAACAAAGGGTATAATAAAGAAGATAAGGACTACAAATTATCCAAAAACATTTCAATTCTTATTGGATGATTTGTTTTGTCTTATTTTCACCTTATATTTGAAATGAAAATGTTTTAGTCCTTTTGAAACTGAATATAATTTTATAATAAAATAAAACTATCAATCCTTCCTTAAGAGCCCCTCCTCCTTCTTATAAAAGGCCACCGCCTCTAACCCCTTAAACTAACCTCTCATGAACCTTGGATCATCCCAAATCTATCAAAATTAGCTCCCAACGTTAACATTTTCCTCATATAAGGCTTCCCCTAGGAATAATTCAATTCAAGAAATCCATTTCGTTCAAACTAAAGGGTGTTACCAAATTTAAAGGTAACGTCTTCAATCAAGATCTTTCCATTTATTTTCCTCCTCCAACCACCTAAACTCTCTTTATTCTAGTATTTAATAACAAAAACCCTATATTCAATATACTATGATGTTTTTATAATATGTATTTGAATTAAATTTCCACAAACCACTGTCTAATTGATACGAACACACTATTTCTGTGGACGGCGAACTATTTCCTCATGAAGCGATGATTATTCGGTTATCTCCTACCACCTCTCATGGTTTCCATTATGGTGGAATTATATTTATATTTGATATATATTATATTAATGTCGACTCTATGATTATTTATTTATCATTTATGTCATAACTTTATGGTTTCCATATTAGATAATTATGGTAACTTCATTTGAGGAAGTGGGGACTTCCACCCCCCACAATGCGATATGACTCGTTCTTGCCATACGTGGAATGTATAATGGAGGGAGTTAATGGAATTAGATATGATATTATACTGGAATTATAATACACCTCTGTATCAATAAATTTTCAATCCATTAAATAATAAATATAAATGAAAGTATCATTTTTGCGTAGATACGGCTTACCGTCTCCTTGAAAGGGTCATTTCATTTCTTATCTCCAAATGCTTTGTATAGCTATAAATTCAAATATATAACAGATATATATGATATATATTATATCTAAATCATGAATATCATTCTATAGATTATGTACTTTTGACCACATGCCCAACTTGGAATTATAAGTTCATTTTTGACTAAAGTACCAAATATCGAAAAAATAGTTGTTTTTATATTAAAAGATTATGTATTGTTAATAAAATGGTAATAAGTGATATAAATGGAATAATAAACTTGAAAATTCTTCTGAATAAATTAGGAATTAACAATATTTAATTATTATGGAGAATAAAGAAAGAACGAGTCAAGTCAGACAAGAGGTAAGGGACTTTGTATCAATCACTATTCATTGGGGCATATTTTGATTTATACATGAGTTTATTTTACATGGTGTATATGCCCATTTTAATTTTCATTTCACTCAAAGGGAATATTTTTTCTATATAGGGTTTTACTAAACGAAAATGGGAATGTTTCTTTTTTAAAATACGCAATGAAAATGTCCTTTCTTCCACAACGAGCGTTATTTGATTATTGGTTATTCAATAGGTCGTGATGTTTTAAAATGGAAAATAAATACCATATACTCTTTTATGTATTTTGGTATGAAAATGGTTTTGACAATGGATTGGTTATGTAAAAATATTTAAATAATATTTTTTTTATTGAAATGTGGAAATGTTATCTTTCCTTTAAGTTTGTTTTATTTGTTATGAATATGTCATATTTTTCTGGAATAATATACATATACATATTGTTCCGTGATAAACCTAGGGGGGTGAGCCCGAGATAGTTGTCCAATTACTTGGGTAACGTGAGGGAGGTAAATTTTAATGTTTCTCCTAAGAGATTTACGGTATATTCTATGATGGGTATTCCAAATGTAACTCCCTACTTAGATGTTAAATGTACAACCAAAGTTGGTTATGGATGACACAAGTTACCTTTATAATTTTTTATTTCTATGTGTTATTCATAAATATTATGATTTCACGAGGTGTGTTAAACAACGTATGGAATGTACGTATTAATGGATTAAATTTTTCTTTTTTTTTGAATTTATAATCCTTATTGAGGTTTTTATGCTCATCTCATGATATTAAAAAAAAATCACGAGATACATGGTAGGCGAAGAGAAATGAAGAACTGAAGAAGATTTATATCACGAAATGAATTCTTGATTTCATTTAATTTTTTTATTTTATAAAAAAATAGATACAGAGTAGACTTGTATACTTTGTAATATTTGAGATGTAAGGTAATAGTTATGGACTAATTCCTTAAAATTATAAGCATCAAAATATCTTCAATAAGAATTGTTAAATTAATTCAATATTATGTAATGTTTAAGGCTGTTTTTTATAGTTATGGTATTTGTAAAGGACTTTCCCCATAAAATCCTTATAGATGTAACCACTATTATTTCGATAGAGATTTTTTTCCTGAGTGATATCTTCTAATTTCATGATGTTTTAATAATACAGTTTCTTCATTATATGTTCTATAGTTATTTTTTAATAATATGGTGTTCATTATTTTTAGTGTGCATTGATTATGTTCTGAGAGTGGTTTTTACGAAAATGTGATTATGAAATTAGAATGTGTTTTTCTCAAGGGTGTAACTGATTTATGAAGTGATTTAATCGTGTTTTGTTCATTGACTTAATGTATATTGGTTTTAGTCCATTATAGATCATGTTATTATGGTTGAGACCCATTATATCTCATGATATGTATAGTTGAGCCCATACTAGCTCATGATATGTTTGGATGAGCCTATTATCAATCTTGATTTGACAGGTGAGCCCCATTATTTCCCTCCAATTCATTGGGAACATGGAAGATGGAAGATGGCCAATAATTTATTCCATGTGAAATGGAGAATGTGAGAGTGATATGGTAAATCTATCCTATGAAAACTACATATTGTTTCTATGAACAAGAGTATTTATGATAATGGGGTTTATTGGTTTTTATGTTATAAGTGGACTACTGATTTCATTCATTATATCCCTTATTGAGTTTTATACTCATCCAATGATTTGAGAAAAAAATAATATTACATAAGGATGGGTATGAGAAAGAATGGAGTCATGATGGATGATATAGATTTTTCTCAAGAAATCATGTTTTATGTTTGAATGTTTTAAATTTTCAAAAAATGGGTACTGTATTTAGTGGTATCCTTGTTGTATGAATGTGGTATGTTATGTATGTAAGATATCCAAATTCACTAAAACTCTAACCCCGAAAATATCCTCAATGTGTAATAATGAATGTTCTTGATAAAATTCAAGATTACGTAATGTTTTATGTATAGATACTTATAGTTCGAATCAGAGGATGGTTTAGATAATTTTAGGGGTTAGGATGATGCTATGAGAATATCACAAATGATTTTTACTTTATGATTAAATTGAAAAGTTATGAAATTTAAAGATTACCATGTGGATTCATCTATGATATGTCTGTTCAGAATGGTTTTCCATAGAAGAAACAGATATGCTGAAGTAAAAAGGCACCTGGAGGAGGATGTTTGTCAGAATCTACATCCTAGAATGGTGGGAATCAAAACCGAGAATTTTTTGACAAAAATGGCTAAGTTGAATCAAGAATCAACTAGTAGTGTTATCCATTTTAGAGTGCATTATTATCTTACCTGATGAAACATGTCTTTTGTGGATCATTATTTGAGGCAAAAACCTCTAGCATTTCATGGAACCACAGATCTAGGGATATCTGACGGATAGATCAATGCATTAGACAAGATATTTGATGTCACGGGATGTTTAGAACATCAAAAAAGTAATCTTATACATTTATCATTTGGAAGGTGAATTCGATCAGTGGTGTTCTCTGGTAATGAATAAGAGATAAAGAGTTGATCTTGACAGTCTAGAATGGGATGAATTTAAGAAATTTATTCTGGAAAAATATTTTCCTAAACCTATTCGATGTAGAATGGAGAAACAGTTCATGGAACTAAAGATTATAGATGATGATTATATGGTATTATATAAGCCCAATAATACAATACTGTCTAGGTACATAACTAATTTTACATGGGTCATTGTTAGAAAAATTAATAGATTTTACTCTAGTTTGAAACCTTTTATACAATGATATTTGGCTTCATGAGAGTTTAAATGCTCTGAGAAACCTGTTCTTTGTGATGAAAAAGTGTAGATGTAATTTTATGACACATATGTTCCTCTTGATGAAAAGAATAAGAAATGGTTGGGTTTTTATGAATTGGGGAATAAATCATCAATGATGTATGGATGTAAGAAAATAAATTTCCCTTCCTCTGAAAATTGTGGTCAAAGGCATCCTTGTGATTTCATGGTAAATTCTGGGAAGTGTGACTGATGTGGAATTTTTGGAAACATGTTTCATGAGTGTAAGAATAATGATATGAAAAAGAATGATAAGTCGATGATGAGATGATTTAACTATAATGAATTATGTCATTTTTCAAATGTTTGTCTGAAGCTAGTCACTCGGGCAGGATATCAGTGTGATTAGAAGAAGTAGAATGTGGAAAAATCCCTTGAAACCACATTATATGATTTTTTGCCATCAAATTTTTTGGTATTAGGTAAATTTCTTGTTTTTACAGATTTCACAAATGAGTTTGATTTCGGTTGTAAAAATTCATTCATTAATGAGAATTTTTTAAAAAAATTCGGAATTTAACCTCTGTAAATGAAACCAAAACTGATGGTAAAAACATATGGAGGATATATTGTAGAAAAAATATGTTATAAGAATCTACCTATAATTATTTTCTAAAAGAGTTAAACTGTATACATTATTGTTATTTCTGAAGTAGGGTTTGCCGTTATTCTAAGTAAGGATTGTCATTATTTTTATCATGGTAAGATACATTGCAGTGGAAAGGGTGTGGTTTTTTAGAAATAGTTTTATTATGTGTAAAACAATGAACCCATACCATTGTCAACATATCAGGAAGCTAAGAAACTGATAAAACAAAGAAGATAATATCAATGTTATTATATTTATGAAGATAAGGAAGATATCCAAATTAATAATTTTCCAGTGGTTAATGAATACTTGGATATTTTTTCTAATTATTATCATTGTGTTATTCCTGATCAAGAGGATGAGTTTACCATTGAATTATTTCTTTATGATATGCCATTTTCAAAACCCCCTTATCGAATGGCTCAAATGGAACTTCTAGAATTGATAAAGATGTTAACATAATTATTAGATTAAGGATTCATCCAACCTATCACATCACAATGGGGAGATCCTGTCTTTTTGGTTAAGAATAAAGATGGTTCAATGAGTCATTCCATTAATTGTTGAGTCTTGAATAACATTAATGTTGAAAAAATTATCTTTTTCCTCACATCGATTATTTTTTTTATTAGGTCTTGGGAGCATGGTATTTTTTGATGGTTGACCTATGTTCGGGTTACCATTAGCTGAAAGTGATGAATACAGACATCCTAAAGACTGCATTCTATAGTAGTTATAGCCACAATGAATTTTTTGTTATGTCATTTGTTTCATCTAATTCACCCGATGTATTCCTGGGTCATAGAATTGAATATTTAATGAGATATTGGAAAAGTTTTTGGTTGTGTTTATTGATGACATTCTAGTATATTCTAGAATTAAATATAATTATAAGAATCATATAACGATTGTTTTGATAACATTTTATGAAAAGAAACTGTATAGAAAATTCATAAAGTTTTAATTTTGGGGGAATCAAATTTCTTTTCAGAGGGAACATTTTAAATAATGATGTAATAACAGTTGATCATACCAAATAAAAGTCGTTGATGAATTAGAAAGACCTAAAAATGTTACATATATTTGATGTTTTATTGGATTAGTATAATATTACTGATTTTTTATTAACAAATTGCATGGTTATCTAGCCGACTAACTAAGAAAACACAAAGAGGGGTTAATTTTTTTGGATAGAATAATCTGATGATTTTTTTCATGAAATGAATAAGAGATTAGTGATTGCTCCGATTATGACTCTAACATCCAAAAAAGGTGAATTTTTTTGTCTACATTGATGCTTCATTTAATTGAATTGCTTATATTATAATGAAAAATGATCAGGTAATATCTTATGCATCACATCAATTGGTACCACATGAGTTAAATTACCTAACACATGGTTTGGAATTTTTAGTTTAGTTATTTTCAGTAATCATTTTGTAGCATCATTTGTATGGAATAAAATGTGAAATGAATTCTAACCATAAAATCGTAATATATATTTTCTCAGAAAAAATTAATCATGGGTTAGAGAAGATGTATGGAAATAATTAAGAAATATTATTGCATGATTTATTACCATCATGGGAATGAAAACAGAGTGGCTGATGTATTGGGTAGAAAAACAAATGCAACCATAACCATGATACATTAGGAACATGGTCCTTGGTAAATAATTCGATAAACATTGTCTTGGATGTTGTTGGTGTAGAAAATTTATTTAATTTGTTTCATGTTTCAATGTCGTCAACTTTGTGAGATATAATAAAGAAAGTACAGAAGGTAGGCAAGGAGCTATAGAAAATTGATGAATTAGTTGAAATGGTTATGTTGTTAAAATTTTACCATGAAAGATATTATGTATTACAATTTGGAAAAAAATTATGTGTTCCCTGTGATTCACAGTTAATGAAATAATTGTTATGTGAAGCTCATAGTTCTCCATTTTTAGATCATCCTGGCATTGATACGATGTACAGAGACCTTCCGGAGTTTTAATGGTGTGATGAAATGAAAATGGATGTTAATGATTTTACCATGAAATGTTTGACATGTTAACAGGTTATGGTAGATTGGAAGTTACTGAAGGGGATGATTTAGCCTTTTCCAGTGTCGGAGTTGAAATTGGAGAATATATCCATGGACATCATTGTTGGACTACCAATGTCCTGTCAAGGTAATAATGTTACCTGTGTTGGTGTTGATTTATTCCCCAAATATTTACATTTTCTATATATTTATGATAAAATATCTTTGGATCCAATTTCTAGTATGTAAGTCAAAGAAATTTTCACGTTACATGGAGTGCCTATTTCTATTATATATGACTGAGAGCCCATGTTCACTTCCAAATTTTGGAAGGGAATTTAGAAGTTCTTGGGGACAAAATTCAATTTCATTTCAGCCTTCCATGCTCAATCAGAAGGGCTGTAGGAATGAATGATTCAGTCTTTAGAGGATATATTTTAATCTAGTTCAATGGAATACCAGGTATGTTGGGACCAACATATTTCTTTAGTTGAATTTTTATAAAAAAATATTTCATTCAAATGTACAGATGAATCCTTTAGATGAATTTTATGGGATTAGGTGTCAAACTCCATCATTCATGGATGAAATCAGTCATAGAAAGCTGATGGGGCCAAAATTATTAGTGAAAGGGGTTGAGAAATTGAAGATGGTCGAGAAGCACATGAGGAACGCTCAGTGAAAGAAGAAAAGGATTGAAGATAACATAAGGAATGACTTCTCTATCATGGTAGGTGACCATCTTTTCTATAAAATTTCTTTTGGGAAAAGTGTGATGTGTTTTAGAAAGAAAGGAAAGCAAAGTATGTGGTTCATCAGTCCTTTTGAAACCTTAGAGAAAGTTAGAATAGTTGAATACTGAGAAGAATTACCACCGAGTTTTTCCTAGGTAAATAATTTCTTTACATATTTTCATGTTGAGAATGTTTTTCCTAGATTTATCTCACATTTTGATCCCAAAATCAGTTCAGTTGGAAGAAACCCTTACTTATGAAGAGAGATCAGTTCAGATTATTGATCATAGAGGACCTGTAATATTGAATAAGTTAATCCACTAGGAAATGTTTTTTTTGGAGAAACCACTTGGTAGAAGATGCAATAGGAAAATCTGATTATTTTATAAGGTAAATGTACCCTCACTTTTTTAATAAGAAAATAAAATTGCAAGGATGCACTTTCTAGACAATGGGGATAATGTAACACACAATTTTTTAAAAGGAAATTGAAATACATGAAACATTGTATTATGTAGATAGTTATATTATCATTGATCTTTATTATACCACTTTCTTGTTTGGAATTACAAAAAAATATACATACACATTTTCAATAAGTATTATTTATATTTTGATAAGACCAACTTAATATTTGACGAATAGTAAAATATGATAAATAACGATAAATGATAAATAATTTTTTTACTACATCGTAGATGATTCAAGGTTTATGTAAGACAACATTGTTAGAAATAACATGCACTTATTACTATTTTTGTTCACATAAATCAAGACTATTCATATTATTGAGTATAAATTTTAAACTAATGATTTAAATAATGTAAAACATCTCCTCTGATCCACTATAAATACCACCCACATCCCCCTCTTACTCTCACACATATCAAGCCTTGAGCCTTTCCACTGTTCTCCCAAATACTCCTCTCATGACCATTCCCCACGTTCAAGACCTTCTTGTCTCACCGTGAGTCCAAAACCAAGGGTCGTAAGAAGGATCTCTCGGACAAGAGATAAAGAGGTAAACATCCACGTTTATTTTCATTAGTTTCGTTTCATTTTCATTTTGATTCTAATTCATTACTCACATCCCCTTATTTTAGAGGAATTAATGATCATGTATCGTACATTTTAGGTATTTAATCATGTTTATGAATGATTCACTATTACACTTCTTCTCCTCTCCATCTTATTCCTTAAATTAAAATATCTTCTGTGATGTGTTGATTAACCAACATCATGGTCAATGTGATTTAAATATCTTTTACATCCTTCAAGATGGGTTATGAAACCATTTTTATGGTTGAAAAATATTATAATTTATGTTTTATATCTTATATATGGTTCTGAAATCATTTTGTATATATATTATTAATTTATAAAACAAAATGAGTTTATTATGATCGATGAATTTCCCAAATAACATAAACATGTATCGATAATGTATTAATTTATGAATCATTCTCATTCCATAATTAAAAATTAATAATGGTGTAATTTTGTGATAATGAAATATTTAAATATTATTACTTTTCAATTTTGGATTTTCACTTTCAATCGACAATAATATCAATCATGAACAGATCATGGAAACCATGTGAAGAACAGCCCATGAAACAATTGAAATAACAAAATATTATTAATGAATGGGTATAATGATGATATAATATGATCATGAAATGTGATATAAAAATGAATTTTATTCTAGAAAATATTAATAATTCTTTTTCAACCCTCATACAGTAGGGTTAAACATGTTTGAGGGAAGTTGATGTTGAGGTAATGGATTTTCTCTTTCTCAATGTTTTTCAAGAATTTAAACTATGTTATGATCATTATTTTTTTTAATTCCTAATGTCAGTGTATTTTTTTAAACCATCCCCAAAATTACGTTATGACATATTAATTATTTTATACCCCATTTATATCTCGTTAATCCCTCCCATGTACAGCTGATACCATGCCAAAATTCATAAGTGAATTCTAAACATAATTTTTATTATTTGGTTTAACCTTCAACTCAATGGTTTTATCTTGATAAGAGGTTTCGTGAAATAAATTTTATTATATTATGTTTTATTTTGTGTATTTATAGTATATATACCTATTTCCTTAATTTAATCTATTCTATCTTTAATTTTATGGTATTTGTAAAGGATATTCCCCTTAAAAAACCTTTTAGATATATCCTTTATGAAATACAAAGAGATTGTTTTGTTTCACAAGTGTTCTCTTATTATTTAATGGTTTTTTAATACTATATTGTCTAAATTGTATTTTTTATAGTTATTTTTGAATAATAAGTTTTTCATAATTCTATGTTTATAGTGATTAATTTCTAAGTGTTATTTTTGCGGAAAGGGGATTTTTAAATGTGAATGTGTTTTTCTCAAGGGAGTAAATGAGTTATGAAGTTATTTATTCATGATATGTTTCGTGGACATTATTCATTATTTTTTGATCGCTTTGTAGCTCATTATATGATGTGTGAGCCCCATTATATATCAATATTTGTTGTATTGAGCCCATTATAGCTCAAGATATGTTTGGTTGAGCCGATTATAGCTCAAGATATAACGGGTGAGCCCCATTATAGTTTACCAATGCATTGGGTACTCCAGAGATGGATGTTGACCAAAATGTTATTCCATGTGTAAGGGTGAATGTAAGAGTGATATTGTAAATATGTACCATGGAAACTACATTATGTTTCTTTGCATATGAGTTTTTATTATTTTCAGTTTTATTGGTTTCTATGTCATAACATTACTAATGATTTCTTTCTTTATATCCCTTATAGAGTTTTATACTCATACCAAGATTTCAAAAAAAATTCACAGAATATATGGATGGGTATGAGAAATAAGTGAGTCATTATGAATGATATGGAGTGTTGTCAAAAAATCCTGCTTTATGTGTTAATGTATTATATTTCGAAAAAATGTGTACTGTATTTAGTGGCATCCTTGTTATATTAATGTGGTATATTATGTATGTAATATATCATAATTATCTAAAACACAAAACCCAAAATGATCCTCAATGTGTAATAATATATCTTATTGACTTAAATTCAAGAATATGTAACATTTTAAAGCTAGGCCCTTATAGGGTAGCTTCAACATCAGTTTGTAGTCACACATCTTGAAATTTCTAAATGCATTGGCTCGATTTTCTCTAGATATAGAGAAGTTCAAATCTGATTCATGAGTAGTAGATTAAAATCCTTGGGTCGATATCCTTACAAAACATTGAAGAATGTGGTGCTCGTTTTGATAAATGTTTGTCTTCTTCATATAACATTGGACTACCTCATATGATATATCAAATATAACAAATGACTCAGATATGGATTATATCTTGTGGTTGATTAACTATAGTCGTGGTGGATGCATAAATTTTATGGGGTCAATTAAATATTTTCATAATAAATTTATATGCAGTTTTTTGTTTTTTAATCCATTGTTTCTTTCCTTCTTATTTATGGTCAATTTGAAAATTTCAAGTGATGTAGATCAACTACTTTTAGAATTTTCAGGTTTCCCTAGGTAGATATACAACTAATGGTGTATTCCCTTAAAACCATGAAATCATTACTATTCCAGCAATTAAATTTTCACATGGTCACTTCATTTAATCATGTATTCAATCAGGGGATAAATGATTACTTTCTTTTATTGTTTAATTTGAAAAATTATTATTTTTCAAATTATATTAAAATAAAATTTTATAAATTAAATCCTATGAAATTAATAGATTACAAACTATATTCCAATATATTATTTAAAGACATTTGGAATATAAAATTATAAAATATTAAGAAATAAAAACATAAATATTATAATTTAAATTTAAATTCTTGTGATAAGTGATTAATAAATTAATCTGTAAAAAATGTTTCAAAAAACATAACATAAAATTAAATTGTAAATTAAATTTACAAGTAATTATTTTTATTTAATATACACTATTAAAAATTGTAAATTAATTAATACTTTTATAATTTTATAATAAAATAAAATACACGGTTTTTCAATTCCATGAATAGAGTAATTATCTTTTAATTCTAAGAATTAAATTCTACGAAGACAATACAAAAAATGAAATTGAATAATATTAAATTGAATATTTAATCAAATAAATTATAATTAAAAACGAAAAAATATTATAAATTAAGTATTTCTTTTTATAATAACCATGTCCATATAAGTAGTTTATACTTGAATAATTTAAGCATAGAAACACATATATTCAAAAAAAAGGTTGTATAAAAACACAAGAAATACTTGAAACATCAAATTCCACTACAATTAAGAGTTACTTGTCCAAAATCAATAACTTTTAATAATTTACTTATAGAAAATAATTACACGTTAAAAGTGAATATTTACACTATGAATGTTTTTTCTACAATATTTTTCCCCATGGACAATTTTAATATGGAAAAGGTGTTTTATATTCTAATTTTTTTTAAAAAAAGATATTGATTTAAAAAATGATTGATATTATATATTTTGAAAAATTTTAAACATTCATAAAATTTAATTTTACTAATACATACAAAAACCTATTTACCTTTTGGAAAATCAACACATATAAACAGAAGTCATAATAATTAGAAACTCTACAAGGATAAAAATATTAATAAATTAAAAGTAGCATAATTTCTTCATCTAACGATTTAATGAATAAAACATGAATGGAATAAAAAATATAGGCTCATCCCGGGGTAGGAATTCAATTTTATAGCTCTTTTAAAAGTATATATTATATGATTAACAATCAATCAAAAGGATCAAAATAAAGGATTATTGTAAATTCTAGTTCTAATATTTTCCAAAAACAAAAAAAAATCCATTGATTATAAAATATTCAGACATTATTAAATCTATTTGGAGGTACAAATCTTTAACCTCTTTAATTAGGTATTATGTAGAAAAAATATGGGAAAAACATTAATTAAATAATAGATATGGGTATTTAAAAATAAACAACTGGAAATAATTAATAAGGTTTTGTGGGTTTATATTTACAGTTTAGCTCATTAATGAAGACCCTCTCCACCACTATAAAATCATTTTCTTCCCCAATTTATAATTAAAAGTTAGAGGAATGAAATAAATCTTTTATCATTCAAAAGTTATTTTCTATTCAATATTTTACATTTTCATTCAAGGGTCAAAATATCGTTCAAAATTCATGTTTACCATAATTATTGATTGTTCAAAATTAGAAAATAAAAATATTCATGCATTAATTTCTAATTAATAACATAATACATATTCAACTAATCTCAAATAATGTAATAAAAATAATTGATTACATTGTATGGATCTATTCAATATTTTTAAAAAAATTCACTTGGATATTAAGTAGTTTTGAAAATAGGGGTCTAATTCCCCAAAAAGAAATGCACGTTCACTTAATGAATGAAAATTAGGGGAAACACTACCCCACAAAAAATTTCATCCTATCTGTATATTTAAAAGTCAATATGAACCATCATAGTAGTAATAAATAAAAACATAATAATATATAGATAGTTAAAGAAAAATATCCCTCATTTAATAATCATTCCCCTTTGAGTTCATCAAAAAATAATTTTCATCTTACTTTTTAAAAAGTGAAATTCTATTCATTTGTAACATTCATATCCTAAACATTTATATTGTAATAATTATATTCCAAAAATTAAACATAAGGAATATAAAAATAGAGTTATAGATTATGGAAGTTTTATATCATAACACTCCATCAAAAAGCTTCTATTAGACCTTAAAACAATTTTTATTATACTCTCTATTTTGAACCAAAAATAAACATTATTTTATAAAAAAATAGTAAAATAATGATGTAATTCTAGTGGGAAGCGTAGTTAAAAAGAAAAAGGAATTCATCACAGTATTCGTAATCAAAACATTAAACATTCATATAGTCTATGGGTTAACTACCATGAATCACTAAATTTATTATATTCAGTTATACATTAGTTAATGATCTAGTTTTAAGAAATAGGACGGTATCGAGAAAATATTGGACTCCACTAATAATTATATTTGATCTTCTAACTATTTAGAAGTATCAGTTTTTTCACCTCTACAAAAATTTAAACATATCAATTTTATGAACTCTTATAATAGTTAATCGTCCTGACCAATTATATTTCAACATTATAGACAAGAGAATATGTATAGAATTAATGAGGATAACAAAATCTATATCATTGAAGTATCTTGTCTGAATAATAGAATAATGAAAACCGTTATCCATATCTTTATATATTATACAATTATCATATGACACTATCCTAATTTAATCTAGAACATTATATTTCAAGTATTATTATCCCTTAATCGTTATTCTAATCAAATATCAAAGACTTAATTACCTAATATGACTTATATAATATCTACCTAGGTCAATTAAAAGAATTTCCAAACTATATCATATTTTTTGACATATCAATTTGGAATTTAAATGAATATTTGTAGGTCTATAAATAATCATCTAGTATGAAAGACCAATACTTCATATAATAGGATATATGTTTCTCTAATCTATATTTAATTATCATATTCGAAATTTCAACATGTCTACTAGATTTTGAATGGAATGTTGGGCATATTATATAATAACCAAAATTCATCATTATTTTTTTTAATTTTAAATTCATAAAATTAGTTCCATTATTAGTGATAAAATACTTCAGTATCTCCAAAACTAGTAAATATGTCATTTTTCTTTAATATGTTCAGATTATCAGTCTGATTTGTTGCATGGTTTTTTCCTCAACCATTTTGAGACGACATAAATATATTCTATGATGTACTCATTAACATGCAGTGATGGTAATCATCCAATAAAATAAATTCCAATATATTAGAAATATCAACATCCAAAATTCATTTATAATGTAGTTCTTACATCCTTCCTACATTTCAAAATTTGTAGAACCAATAACTACCTGTACCAAAGGGCACATCATCTTTAAATAATATATAGTAGTAAATTACATTTATAAGAACTTTTTGTGTTTCTCCCTCTCCACTGTGATGTCTTATACAAGGTGATGAGAAAAAACAATTAAAAAAATGTAACATATCTTCCTTTGGAACACACCTCCCTTGATTGGAATGATAACGACTACTACAAAAAAGACATATCATCCCACAGATAGTGCATAATATCCGTGATAATTTTCATCATTTTATTATTTGAAAAACATTTAATAATGAACATTTATTATAAAAAATTAGGAAAATAATCATGAGAAGCATGCTACTCAACATAAATAGTGAGTAACATTTCATAAGGAAATATAGAATTAATATATATGGGATATTCATACCAACAATTGGAAAACATATGTAGATTATCTACAACCACGTTCGCATCCCCATTTTCCCTCTAATCTCCATATCAAACTCATAAAGGAAAATTATCCACATAATGAGTTTAGTATTGGACACTTTTATTGATCAAGATAACATATGATAGTGTGGTTAGAAAATACAATGACTTTGTATCCTAAAATGTACATCCTAAGAAAATCAATACAATACAAAACAGTTAACAACTCCTTCACATTAGTTGTGTAATTCCATTGTGAATCACCTGGAATCCTACTAGCATAATACATGAAATGTAATCACTCATATTTCCTCTAATATAAACCAAACACAACATATATATCACTATAATTATTCATAATATCAAAAGGAAATGTCTAATTAGGTTATTTTATAATGAGTTATTATGTGGTATTTTCATTAAGAAAATATAAATTTTCTTGAGAAATTTCATCAAATTTTATGGGAGAATCTTTGACCAGTAATGAATGAAATATTTCTACAATAATTGAAATGTTTTTTATAATTTTATAGTATATACTAGCATTTTATAAAAATATCATAACACCATTGACATTTTTAGGATGTGCAAATTTTTTAATTATTCCAAATTTAGCATTTTTAACTTCAATTCCCCCACTAGTAACATTATGTCCAAACATAATTAAATGTATGACCATAAAATGAAATTTACCAAAATATTGAATAACGATATTCTCTAAAAATATATATTAAACTAATTGGATGTTTTATGAAAATCTCTCAAAAGTGATCTCAATAATTTATAATCAACCATGAGTACTTTAATAATCCTCTATATGATGTTGCAAAATATATCCATCAGGTATTATTGAATAGTGACAGCTGAACCAAACAATACAAATGGAATTATTTGGGTTGAAGGTTTTCTAAATGTACATGGGAATGTAGATTTATTTTAATCCTCTAGGGATACAAGAATCTGGTTCCAGCCTGATTAGTGATACAAAAATCATAATAAATCATTCCCATATTGCATCAAAATAATTTGATATAAAAAAAGTTATAGAAAAATGATCCTTCCTACTAAATTAATTGATCATTCAATAATATAAAGTAAATATAAATTTTATTTCCTTCCTATTTTTTCCATTCTTATTCTATTTTATTACAACAAATAATTCTTTTTTTCAAACATCCTAGATATAACATATCTAGGAACTCTCAAAAATGGGATAGATAATCCCCACATCATGTATCAATTTTAGCACTTCTCTCAAAAAATGATTCATGTTTGGTTTCAGTATTTATTGAATATCTACTCTCAATGTGTAGTTTGGTTTTATAATAATCATATTAATATAGAATGAATGCTAAATCCATTCGATTATAATGATGTGCTGACCATTTCTTGTTATAAACATGATCAATACACTAAGTAATTTTTCATCTTTTTATTCATTCAATTTTTCAGAAATAATAACAGGTAGTGTTGACTTAAAACAATAAATTATATTTTCAAATTGTTGTGTGTGGTTTTATATCCAATGTTGGTGTTTCTCAACAGGATGAAATACTCTTGGGTATATTATCTCTATGATCTAAAACATATTTCTTAATAATATTTTGAAAAGTGGATATATAGTGATCATCCGATCCAGTTGTATTTTTTTCTTCAGTTTTTAATAATGTGGAATTCCCAACCTCATGAATGGATGATAGTTTAATTATATATAACTCATTATTATTTATTTATTGTACGTAATTTTATTTGAAACCATAGGGTGTGGAAATAAAGATCATTAAAATCACAAGTACTAACATCCAAAAATCATGAATGAAATTAATGATATATATATATTAATTTATTTATTAATAAACAATTGATGAATAAATAGTGCTTTTTAATCAAAATAATACAAGAAACCGGATATAGAATTAAGAATGAGGTCTGTGAAAATAAACAAGATAGAGTATAGTGAATTTTATCTTTCCAATCTAATAATATTTTATCATTCAAGAAAAAAATTATTTCAAGTGCATCCTTTTAAATTGATTTTATTATTATTTTTCATTGAGACAGTAATCATGTAGAACAATATTTAATAAAACTAGAAATATCCATGAACCATTTGGAGATAAATTATAATGATGAAATATCATTAGAATCAATCCCACTAAAGGATTATGATGTTTTGAAACTAATATCAGGAGATGTGAATTTTTTTCAATACAAATATCACTAAGGAGTGAATTTATGGAAGTGGATGTTTAAATTACACATGAAAGAAATATTAGAATCAAATAATTTTAAATTAATGATCATTAAAAATATATTTATTTTTCATTTTAAAACAAGTTAAATAATTTAATAGGGAGAAGAAATATCCAATATGATATTTATTTCAATGAGCACTATAGTCACTACAATGGTCCTCGATCTCACCTGAGATCTCTGGTGTAAAATTTATCTGATGACCATCTCAATTGAAAAAATATTAACTAGTCTCTGAAATGTGTCTAGTTCTTCTTTGCTCCACTAATTATCTCATAATTTATTCTTTTCATTTCAGTATTATTTTAAAAATCATGAATGAACTCAATTGGGACCATTTTACGACCATTGTACAGATGTCAACCGTTGATGTAATATCAAACATACACAAGAGTTTATTTTTTTACAATCTAACAACCATGATAAACCCACAAGATTCCAATTTAAAATCCACCAAGATATACTTCTCAGTCTTTGAGAAAAACAATTCAGCTTCTTTTATTGATACATATATGAATGACAAGTGAAATCCATCGGTAATATGTCTTCCATGTTCTAGGAAGATTCTTTCAAGTTTGGCATGGATAATTTAACATATCATAATAGAATTTGAAACATGACTTAGTTTTTTTACCCTCATCCTGATCCAATCATGATCAATCAAGATTATTATTTGATCGATCTCAAGTTATACCATTATGAGTTTGTATTCTATATGAGAACAAGGGGATTCTATGTAACCTTCTTAAATTGGATTTAGTGAATATGGAATCAACATCCTCTTATTCCAATTTTATTTTTTATTTCATCAACCAAATATCAAGTATAGCTTAATGAATATTATGCTTGGATCATGGATCTGTAATTTTTTCTATAATTTTAATTGTTCTCCATTCGGTGAGATCACCTTGGCCGAAAGTGGCATTATCTCATTAGATTGAACCTCATGATTTATAAAAAATTAATTTTGTTGGATCATGGTTTCATTAATAATAGATACATAGTTTTATATGATCAGTGAAACAAAATCATCATTTATTCAGACCAGCTCATTCAACTGCAAGTTTGTTTTGAATATTATACATCTTGAAATTTTGAAACTCATGAGTTCTATTTTCCAATATAATAATGCAGATCATCTTAGATTCCTAATATATAACTCAAAATCCCATGGTTGAGCTAATTTAATATTTTTTTTGATGGTATCACCTTCATCGATGGACGTTTTTCTTATTAATAGAGCTTCATGCACCATCATAGGTCAAGTCATCTCCTGACATAGGCTCAAATATTGATAACAGAATAAGAAAAGTCACATCAATATTGATCGATGTGTATACAGTTTGGTTGTATCCAATTTTTACCCATGGCCACATGCCTTCTCAAGTGATGTCAATTTATAATTTTCAGGTGTGTTAGATCAAGAACATTTCAAATTTTGATGTTTCCTATTGAAAAAAAACTCATGGTTGATTCCTTTCCAAGTATGAAGAATTCTCTTTTCCAAAAATTTAATTTCACATTACAGTGTCAATTAAATGTGTGGTCAATATTGAACAAAAAATTTAAACTCCACTAATACAGTATATTAAGAGTTATAATCAAACAAAATAATTTAAAATATAATTTCTCAAAATTTATTCATATTAAATTAAAATAGTAAAAATAATTACACACTTTTTAATATAACAAACCTTATTAATATGATATTATAAAATTTCAAAAATTATGAAACTAAGTATTAAAAATTCAAATTCAAATTCCAAAAATAAATGACTAAGTAATTAATTAATTAAGGAAAATGCATAATGAACTTAAAAACCATTTAAAATAAAAGAAAAATTGAAATTAATTATGTTACTATAAATTCAATAAAGAAAATTTAATAATAATAAATTAATTAATTAATTAATAATAAAATCAAATGAATAGTTATTTAATTCAAAAAACATAGAAATTAACCTATTTTGCACAAAATGAATATTTAATAAGATAAGAAAAAATAAAGTAATAAATTCAAAAATTAAAAAAGTACCAAAATTAAAATTTAAACAAAAAAACAAACAAAAATATCATAATTATCAATAATTTTATTTTAAATTACCAATTAATTTTATATTTATAAATATATTTATGTATATAAACACAATGAATTCACCCAAAAGAGAATAATAATACTATAATTAATGTCCATATCAATTACTATATATATCACATATCTCTCCATACATATAATATAACCATATTCTTAGTTGAAAAATTATGCCAGATAAATATAAATCATGATTGGAGTAGTTTTTCTCATTATACTTCAATTTTCATGATGTATTACATATAATAATAGTGTCATTCATTAGAATGTATCTCAGTCCTTTCATTGATGCATCACTATATATTACAAACCCTTATCAATTATTGTGAAATTTAAGAACAACTACACAAACTACCCTTGTCATCAATTCGTCAAATGATTCCACACCATAATCATTCTAAACAAACTTGGCTACTTACAGGGTTAGCTTCATGCATAGATTATAATTTTGTGATAAAATATCCACCAAACATGGATAATATCAAGGTAAATAAGTAAAATTATTGAACACAAAAATAGTGTTGGTTTGATCTAATGGGATATAACTTCCATCAATTATACATCCACCTATATATCGTCACATGAAAATATATAACCCAAAAAAAATCATTTGATTCCAAAATTCACACATTGTAGATTTGTAATAAATATTCCCATTTATAATGAACATCGGTAATATTTTCATGATATATTCCAACACATCCTTTAACATTGAATATATAAGAATATCATCTATAAATACTATAAAAAATTGATTAATATAATCTAAAAATATATTATTCTAAAAATCCATGAATATACCAAGTGAATTAGTAGACAAAATAGTATCAATTTAATTTTATATAGTCTATAAGAACTATGAAATGGGTCCTTTGTTCTGTCTCTCTTTTTGACCCAGAATTGATGATATCTAGAATAATGGACAGTCTTAAAATAGTATTGATCTCATAGTAGTTTATAAAAAACAACCTCAATATGGGGGAGAGGATACATGTTCTTGATATTGATCTTGTAAAGTTATCAATAATCAACATACAGTTTCATTCTTTCATCTTTATTATTAACAAAATAGAACAAGGGGCCTCCATGGTTAAACACATAGCTAAATGACCACCTTTTTCATTATTATCTGTGAATTTTTATTCAATTCCTACAAATCATTCAGCATCATTCTATATAGAGTCTTAAAAATAGGTGATGAATAAAGTATGAGTTTTATTGAAAACTCTGATTTATGATTGGATGTCCATGAATTAGTTTTTGGATAAAAAAACCAATATTCTATAAAATTAGAATGTCATATTTTTTTATTTTCTCCCCAAATATATAAGATAATTATCACATTTGAATATGAATGAAGAAGAAAATAATGGATTAAAATTCAATTTAATATTTATATTTACCATCTCACTGATATAAAATCATATGTTGGTTTGGAATATCGAACATGACTTCCCATCATTGGAAGTTAATGTTTAATTTATTGAAAAATTTTAATACATTCCCAGAATAACATCAAATTCAATGTGAGGAAGAAAAACACTATTTATAAGAACAACATTACCACAAACATAACTTATAGAATAATCATATAATTTTGATGTGATCGCCATATTATTAGTGGTTTTCACTAATAAATAAACATATAATCATTGAGGTGGTACTCTAACACCCTTTGAATGTTCATTAGATTTAAAATAGTGGGTTGATCCTAAATCAAAAAATACCTTAATAGTTCTATATTGCATGTTATTTTTACATTTAACGTCAATTTTATCGCATTCCACATTGAAAATATTGATTGTATGGTATTTACATTTATCTATAGTATTAAGAGGTTACAAATATTGATCATAGAAATTAACCTTCTTGTTTGATGATTGGTTAGAATAAATCAATACTCCATGCATTTGAAACACTAGAGTTTGGTTGGTTCATTATATGGTGGTTTTTATCCATAATAGGAAAACTTATTCATTAAATTTAATATTTGATTTATTAATGAACATTCATTCCACACTTAATAAATTAACATGTCACATTAATAAAATTTCCTCCATTTCTATTATGAAATTAAATCATAAAAGAATGATATGATTATTCTTTTGATGCGTTTAATAATTTCATTTGAAATTATATCTTTTTTCTATTTTCAAAACTATGAAAATAATAGTTACAACTATTCGTAATTTTCACCTTATCATCACATGAAATAGTTTCTTCATAACTAGTAAATTGTCTTATAGAAATCACCCTTTAGGGAAATTTTCTAAGAATCTAATGAAATGATCAAACTCACTTTGAGGATGGAATATAATACCAAAAACATACATCACAAGTCTGGTAAAATGTAACCCATATTTACGAATAAATTATTCATCCTTCATAATTATTCCAATGAATTAGTTCTCAATTTTTGTATGAATAATTAAAATAATTAAATTATTTAAAAACAATTTATTAAACTCATCCTACTCCATATAGTTAATTTTTACAATTACCTCGTCTTATTGATAAAATTATACCAATCAGATGATTCTCCATGAACATATTACACAGCCAAAACCACTTTTTAATGTTATGAAAACTTGTGAACATAAAATATATTTTCTGTGGTACTAGTCTATTGTTCATGAACTAGTGTATTAGAATACGCACTAGTGGATGGTGGATTTTTTCTCATGATGGACTCACCAGAATTGTGTTCCCTATATATCTCTTTTGGAATCATAGTATGATTAATATAATAATGAAGTTAAAAAATTATTGACAAGATAATATTAATTTTATATCCCACAAAATTTGGTTTCTCACTAGGAAAATTATTATATATTCTTTTACATTCATCATTTACACAATTACGTTGGGTTCTTACTATTGAATATAACCAAAAAGAAAAGTTTGAGATTCAATAATCATATTATGAAACGAATTAATCATTTAAAATCATTTATAGGATGCTTAAATCAATACACACTCTCTTCAATCTATAATAAAATATGTTTAATGTAGGTTTCCATGATCATTACTAGAGTCATAGGATGATATCTTAATCATAGACCAATCTCCATTATTCTCAAAAAATATTTCTAATCCTAGTTTCTAAAGGAAGTTAAACCTTCATTGGATACTAAATATAGAAAAATATACTTTTCATATATAGATATTAAATCATATTAGATTAATATTCATTATATGAAATAGTTATCCACAAGAGAACCTTCATGGATATTGATCCCATAGGAACATGTACACATAAAAATATTTTTATAATGTGGTCTACATCATCTCCTATATTGTTTTTTATAACTATCAACCTTCATAGAATTATCGTTCAAAAAATATTTCTTCCCAAAACAGGGAATTGAAGCCTGCTGAAGGGTTATCTCAAATTATTATTAAGGGTTTAGAAGGGAGATATCAATATTCAAATAAGAAAAAAAAGATCATAAGTCTAGGGTAACATGATATTAACATTTTAAAACCAAACCTTTCATATAATAGATCATAATCAAGATTTATTACATAAATATTGGTAGTTAATATAACATGAATTGAAAAGGATTCTAATACCACAATCCATGAGATCATATCATTTGTATAAGACATGGATTTGTGGCAAATGAATATTTATATAAAATAGCTTCCTTAGTAATAAAGGATTACTTCCAAGAGACTCATAGTGGATTGGGATAACTACCATTTACATCATCTTACTCATGGATTACTTAAAAAATTTTCATAGTGGATAGATTCCCATACTAAACAAGAATTAATACCAATTATTGTCATATTTTTATCTGTAGATATCTATATTTACCTAATGATTTAGAGGGATATATAATTAAATTACCTACCAGTGTAAAATGAAAATAATACATTCGTGTGACCTAAGATCATAAAACATTTATCATATCATGACCGTTTGAGAGGAAATGGACTTCATAAATATTTTATCATAAAATAACCCATGGAAAAGAAATGGATTTCATAAATAGTTTATCATATCATCATATAATAACTCATTAAAATTAAATGAGTTTCATAAACATCTTGTTATAATAATAATAAAATATCCATATATAGAACTATGATGTAATCATCAGATCATATCCCATGTAATGATTATGAAACATTAAATTATGTAAATATTGATTAAAATTTCCATTAAAATATATCTATGAACATTTTTTGAGGAAAATAATCATTTCCTTTTGAAGTCACTAATTAAATATAAAAAATTTTCAAAAATAATAAAATAATAATTTCATTGAAAATAAATATATAAAAGTTTCAATTATTATTCAAATAATTTGCTGCTCATAATGGTGTGATATTATATTTTACTTGTGTAAGTTAAAGGAAAATACCATTTCCGTAATTTTGTAAATAAGTCAAGATGTACTTTATTCATAAACGAAACAAAAATTCATTTTAAAAACTTTTTTTAAAAATAATATCCTAGGTAAATATGAATTTAAAAAGTAATATTATAATATTGAACACTTGCATGAATATAGTTTATGATTACATGTACATGAATGAAGAAATTAGTTTCAACCAAAGAGGGAAATAGTGTTTGTTTTCCATAAAAATTAATTTTATTATCTTGAGTATTTATAAAGAGTAGAATTAGTGGAAAACATATAGTATCCAAAAATAAATACTGTATAATAGTACTCATCACATTTATTGATAGGTATATCATGAAATTTTACCCTTGAAATCATAATGATAAACATTCCCAATAAACAATGTGATTGGAAAATAAAACTATTTCTTTAAGTTCCACTTGATTTGAGTGAACTGTAAAATTGTATATAATAATTTTAATCTTATTATAATTATATAAAATAACAATTTAAATGATTCAAAAATCATAATTGATCACATTATGTCATTTTAACACCCATTTACTACTAAATTCGTATAAAAATCATTATTTTTCATGGGTTTATTGGTTTTTATGTGAATTTATATTTCATAGTTATGATCCTTATTATTCATACATGGTTTGATCATAACCATAATTTTAATTGAGAAATAAATATCTTATATATTTATTATAGGAATATTTTTCAATCAACTATAAAAATATGGGAATGAAAAATGAATTACACTATTCCTGGAGATGGTCTACTGTATGTACACATGGATGTTAATATCTCTTTTCGAGTAATGGAAAAAAGAATTTTAAATAATAATTCACCTTTATAGAATCCTTTCTATACAATATTTATCATATATATTTACCATATATATCCATATTATAGTATATTTAAATATAAATTGAAAATATTTCATATCTTCATGAAGCCACAAGTCTACATGTTCAAGTAAGAAACAATATAATATTATAATGCATGGAATGGTAAGAGGTATATATTATCTTATAAATTGAGAAGCACAATTATATCATTAAAATAATATATTAATATTATATTTATCAATATAATGACACATTGAAAATGTTTTTGTGAAAATTAATTAAATTTCTATTTGGAGACGGTAAGATATAAGTACAAACGAGTTTTGTTTTCATTTTCCATAGGATGGAAAATCGGTGGGAAATAATTTCCCCATATTCATAAAAAATATTTTGTATATTAAATATATTGAGGTTATTATTTTGTAATGGATACCATATATTTAGAATATATATAATGAGAATTTTAATTGAAAACACATGGTTAAGAGTTGCACGACTTCCTTGAGAAACCCTATTTTGGATACTCTTTGAGCCTTGAATTGATGGTATTTTTTAAAGAATATAATCTATAAATTTTTTTGAGTGATGGTGTTATAATATAAATCAGGGATTGAATAGTCTATATCTTTTAATGTGTATCATATAAAAGGGATAAGAGTTTTCCTTTTATACAGGGGGGAATACACACTGGGAATTACAAAAAATATATAATTAAATATTTATCAAGAATAATAAAAAAATGTTCAAATATTTGATGAAAAATTCGATATGGTCTAAAAAAATTCCAATTTAGTGTAGAAATGTTTTTGGTGTCATTTTAAATCACATATTTTGGTTTAATCCCTTGGCAAACCAATTTTTACCATATCAATTATAACAGAATTTTAAAAATTAAAGGGGTATAATTTTTTTTGTGAAAATTGACTCATAAAAAGAAAATTGATGAATCTTAGGACAATATATTTTTCATATTTTCATTATTATATATTTTTATGGCCTAAAAAAAATTATAAAATATAATTTTTATAAAACTGCGTTGATTTAATTTTGTAGAGTATTCTCTTAATTTAACATTAAAAAAAATCAAGAAGTAGATATAATTATAATACAATCCTCCAAAACCTCACTATATTGGTATAATTATCTATAAAAATTCATGTAACAAAATAATTAACCCCAATTATGTTACTTTTCTATTTTTGAAATCATTTATTGTATTTTTATATTAATTTAATATATATTATATTTGTGTTTGATAGGAACTTAAAGAGATTATTCCACCAATAAAAATTAAAAATAAATTACCATTATAAAAAATTATTCATATTTTAATTAATAATTTAAAACTTATCATAGACACTTTTTATAATTTTAATTTTCTTAAGTATATTAAAGTCAAGAGAGTGAAATTTGTTATTTATTATTACTTTTAAAATTAATATAATTCTCAAATTCAAATACATATGTTATAAAGTGGCCATATATTCAAAATTTAGATATAAATATATAAACTCCACTCATCCAATATGATAATGGCATGTGTTAGTTTAATTTTAAAGCCTTACCCCAATGTTTTAACACTTTGTTACACATTTGACACATTCAAAGGTCAAAACATTTCTATTATAACTATTCATACTGTCCATAAATAAAAGGGAAATAATTAAATAATTATATTCATGTAATTAAAAAAAAGAAATCCGATTTTCAATACACAATTTCTATAGATGTTAAACATTTATTTTAAAATAAGTGTGCAAAACACAATCTAAATACTTTTTAGAAAAACTGTATTTTTAAACAAAAAAAATTAATCCTTATCATATTACTAGAATAAAATATTTTATATTTAAAAATATTAAAAATAAATTATATATTCATTTCATTTAAATAATTCACCAATCATGAAAATTTTAATTTATTATTATTAAAATACCTTTCAGGAAAAAAGATGTTTTCTGAAGAAACCACACATTTATATTAAAATGATTTTATTATTTTTCTTATATATTGATAAGAAATGTGTTTATTAAATTGTTAAATGTATTATAATTTTTTTACACTTTTTAATTCTTTCTAATTAAACAACTAGGTTATAACAGTGTACTGTTTTATGATTCATTTAGAGTTGTATTTACACGTATTTCATGATATCAATGAAATTAAATTTATTTACATATAATATGTTATAATATATATGTTAATTGGACTTTTAATTTAATATTTCTCTCTTAATGAACTCATGAGTCTAAAATGGTGTCTTAAAGGAAAAATACAGTATTTTTTTCTTCAGTAAAAATTATTTTCCTTCCATATCCATGTTTTCTTATACAATTTTTGATGGTGTTTTAATATTCTCCTTTGATTTTTTTATAGTCTCTTTTTCCAAATATTAACTTCTAAAAATGGTTTAAATTGAATATTCTTTTTATTTTTTGGATGAGTTAATTTTGACTTTTTTTATAATATGAATGTAATTATTATTTTTTACGTACAAAACATGAACAAAATTTCCCACCAGTGTGACCAATAAATGGTCTGAGTCTTCCATCACATGTTTCCAAGGAAATTTTCAATGAAAATTGTTTCAAAAATTTATTTATACAATTTATATTTAAAATAAGTGATAACAAAATAAAAGGAGTATTTTCCACAAGAAATTTTTCATATGAACTTTTAGTGAAATTATGATTATTGATTACACATTTTAATACAAATTATAATTTACTAGGAATACGATCCTAGGATACAAAACTTGTTATTTATCTATACAGTTTATAATTATGATGACGAGATATTTATAAAACCATTTTATTTTCCATGGCTTATTATATGAGGAAATTTTGGAAGGCATATGAAAAATATTTCTTTTCTATAGGTTATGATATATTATAAATTATTTAGGATTTTGTAGCTCACATGTAAATGGATTATTATTATGTAATGTATAAGCCCAAAATTATATATCCCACTAAATGATTTGATAAAAATAGACACGCAATGAGATAATACTGGCCATAATGGTGTGTGAACCCAATTCAGTAAGGGACTGTGTCGACTATGATAATCATGGGAGTGAAATGTGACTTACGATATGGTGGAATGGGGAGTGAAGGAAGTACACTAAGAATTTATTGGAAATTATCCTTGAAGAATGAAATGATTTTCCATGGTAATTTGTATACCAAATATTTTTATGACAATATTATTCTTGAATGGCTCATGTTCTTTGATTCCTTTATGATTCATGTATTACACTCTACAAAGATTTATGATAGGAAATAGTAATATTATATTTGAAATTAAAGGTATTGTTTTCATTGTTATTCCTATATTATTATACAATTATTTTTATGTTATTTTTAAATTATTATTAATGTCTATATTATTTACCCTTTTGAAAATCATATATCACCCTTTCTTAGGTTTCCATTACCTATATTATGAATAATGGGTTTAACTATGATATGTATAAAAATGGTGATAGATGTGAATCAATTACTAATAAATGATGTATATTTATTATGAAAATGTTTTGTGTGTATCTATGTTTCCAAATATAACAGTCATATATTATTCTTCCATGGATCATGATGTTATATATTGAATAGTTATCTATTAAGATGTGATATTTATGTATGAAAAGTATGGGTGGACATATTTATTTTCAGAGATATAATTAGACAACATTTTAAACTAGGTTCAGAAAAAATTAGTGAGATATATTTATATACTCCCATGTATTATATAATGTCCTATGATATTGTAATTAATGGAATGTGGTTTTCCTAGTAAATAAAACATGTTTGGATAATACATACAAGAGTGGTTTTGAAAAAGATACATTTATCGATGATAATACCAGAAAATAATAGAATGATTCTCTATCAACCATCATTCTAATAGAAAATGAATATGCCCATTTTAAACACCTTGTTTGACACTTCTATGGTATATTATATGATTAATTCACATTATCATTATAAATTTTTTTAAGGATTTCAGTAGATAGTCATCCTTGATAGCATAGGTCAATCCAATGGATTCATAGATTTTAATTAATATGTCTATATTTAGGAATCATATATATTATTCCATTAATACTTAGTTTCCCAATAAGTTTATTATAATTTCGACTATTTTTTTGTAAAAGGATTCAATATAATAGAGATGTATTAATTATTAATGTGAAAGAAAATTAAATGATTTTCCAACTAAAGAAAAACTATTTATGGTAGACTGAATAAAAAATTGTTTTTTATTATAAAAAATGATTCTATAAATCATGCATAGATTCAAAACATGAATGGGAGGGAATAATGTTCTATTCAATTCTTCACGTTGTAGCATCCATATTCATTTATTAGGTCAAATAATCCATCAATTTTTGAGTAATGGATTAGTGCCTCTCAAAATATATTTTTCATTATTGATTTTTTAAAATAAAAAATTTTTTTGATACTTATCATTCATGTGGAATCTTATTAAGAACATATGGAAATGAAATGAAATTAACTCCATGTAGTTAGATGTGTTTTACGGATAGTTTATTGATAATTAATTTCATCATATTATTAATAGAAAAAATGGAAGAGGAATTACGAGAGCATAAAAAGAAGTATTATAAATAAATTTGTATATATGAGAAAAAATCTATAAGTCATATTTGGTACTCTGTTAGTATTAACACTTGACATGAATGTATTGTTGATCGATTCTAGAGTGGATTAAAACAAACTCTCCAAATGAAATTTTTGATACCATAAATTTAATTCTATGAATAAACTATATGATCATATTTCATGGTTGAGATGATAAATAGTGTAACCCATAAATGTCTTGTTTTTTTTGAGAAAATAAATATAGAATCCAATGGAAATTATAAAAATCATGGAGATGTGAATTGGATATTTCCATCATTAATTAATTAAATAAAGACACATTGATGAAGTATTCTTAGGTGGACTGATAAATGTTTTTTATGTGGGGAGAAAGTTCACTAGGAATTCTAATATTGATGTGATGGGGAGAAGAATATAGATAACAATCGATAAAATGAATCAAATAAAGAACCAAACTAATTCCAATATTTCAAATGGAATGAGTTTTGGAATTATACTAATTAGTTATAAATTAAAATTGTTAATGTGAATGATTGATTCCACCAACCAAAAGATTTTATAGATAAAGGGAAATATCATCTTATCACTTTTACAAATTTGGCGTATGATAAAAAAGTGGTCAATAGTACATTTTCCATACACTAAAAAATAATTTATTACTTATTTATTTCAGGATCGACCTTCTATTTTATAACAAATGATTTTTCAAAGGTTATAAAAATACCACCTCAATAAATAGATGTTGAATTAGTGGTGAAAACCTAAAATTGTATGATGATAATATCTCATGTCAATTATTCTTCTCCAAGTGATGTTTGTGGGAATTTACTTTTGATAAATATCATTGTTCTCCATCGAGTTGAATTAAACTACATCATAGGAATGGATTGTCTTTACATACATTAACCCACATCGAATATTTTGGATGAGAACTCATATTTGATATTTTAAATTAGCATATTATCCTCTATTGGTGTGATCAAAAATATAATATTTCAATAAAATATCACACATTTTATATGTCATAATTCATATTCAAAAAGAGTATTTATCATATATAGTTTGGGTGAAACTCAATATAGATGATATGCCTATTTTTGGGAGTTTTTATGATTTTCTAGAATAGTTTTCTAGTCTTAAAATAATATTTGAAAATGATTTTTCAATTAAACTCATCCCTAGTGATAAAATTTTTTCAATGACTCCATATAGAATGATCCTGATCGATATATACCAATTGAAGAAGTAGATTTGAGAGAATCCATAAAAGGGAATAATTTATCCAAGTGTTTAACCAATTAGTGAACTGATTATTTTTTAAGAATAAATATCAATCAATTGAACTATAAATTGATTATCAGGTACCTAAAAAGATCAATATCTTGAAAAATTATCCCCTACCTAGTATTGATAACATGATAAATAAATTATATGGATGTCAATACATTTCCTCAATTGAACATTATTATGGATATCATCAATTCAAGCTCATGAATGAAAATATTCCAAAGACAACATTATGTGAACGGTAGGGCCGCTATGAATTTATATTAATTCAATTATCCCTTAATAATTCCCCTTATATCTTCATAGATTTATTGAATAATGTCTTTAGATCTTACTTTGTTTATTTTGATGAATTATTTATAGAAGACAATCTTATATATTTAAAGACAAAGGGAGATCAATAATATCACATGAATTATTTGTTGAAGAAACTAATGAAATATAATCTCTATAAAAAATTATCATGTTGTGAATTTTGGTTATGAAAAGATTCATTTTTTGGTCATATAATCTCATGTGAATGTATATCTATGGATCCATCAACGTCATAAGTATAAGGCCCCAACCATAAACCATACTTAATCCTGAGTTATTACAAGTTTACCCATTGAGGATCCTTTCAGGTTTAGTGTTTTAGAGAATTAGATTATAAAACATTCATTACATTCCTCATTTAAACAAAGTGGTTACATAAAAGATAGTATTCATTTTTCCCATCAACAAAAACATATTTAAAATAAAACATGGATTCTTTCTTGACACTTCCTTGACACTATCATCATGTCATGAACCCTTCCCTTGACCTGTGAAAAACATTTCAAAAACCTGGGATGAGCATAAAAAGCTCAGTAAGGGATATAAAAATATGGAAAGGAAACATGAGTACATGTATACATAAGAATGAAATCATAATTTACCCATAAAACATAAGCTCTTTAACATACAACATAAAATCATGAATAAATAATAGAAATCATAAGACATAAAGGTAACCTGAGGCATTCATAACATTCTTACGTAGGGAGTAACCCTCTTGGTTACGTTTGGAATACCCATCACAGTATATTCCCTAAATCTTTTCAGAGAAACCTTAACGTTTAACCCCTTCGCGTTACCCAATGCATTTGAGAGCTATATCGGGCTCACCCGCCCTTAGTTTATCACGAAACCACCCATTTTAATAAAAATGCACAAGAACCATAAAATAAACGTATCACATAAAACAAGCATAAAGGAAAAATAGCATTTCCACATCACAATATAACATTTTAGGATATTGAAATAATGAATCCATTAAAAAAACCCATTTTCAAAACCATTTAAAACATTTAATAAAGAGATTTTTGAATCAAAGTGTCCCATACCACCATGAATCTTTTAACATTTTAAACCATTAATATCCATATAAATAAATCCTTAAAACCATTTTGAAAACATGGTTATCAATAAGAACAAATCATTAAAACATATAAAGTGATATTTTGGTTAAAGGGTTTTTACCAAAATTAGAAACACTTGAATACAATAATTGAGGAATAAAATTTAGTCAGAACATTATAATATCATTAGAATAAATGGATTCATGATATAATATTCCAAAGGACAGTACATAAACCATATAAGAGTGAATTGGTGCATAAAAACAATGAAGTCTCAATAGAAATGTAAAATGTGATCAAATCCCTTATAAAGAAGGTATCCTTAAATTAAGGATAAGTCTATCTCAAAATTATGTGTGACAAATATAAATACACCCTATATAAGTGGATATTATGTTTAAAACAATAAATGGTCATTCACACATATTCAAAGGATGACATATTCAATAACTACATGTTGAACCCAAAGAAATAGAAATTGGGTTAAAAAGTTCCCTTTGTAAAATTCGACAGCCTAACGGCGTCACATCAAAATTCATAATATGATTTGATGAGAGAGAAAAGGGTATCTCATCACTTGGACATAATATTTACATCAATAACGATATATAAGAACATATCCCAACATAATATTATGTGAATTAAAAGACATAACAAAAGACGTCTTTTAAAAAGAGGTGGGTGAAAGCTCCCTTACCGACATGAGTATCTTTCGAAACATACACCCCGTGAAAGAAGGACAATACAACATTGATCTGAATACTCATAAATTAAATTATATTACACAATGAGTAAAATAATGGGTAGTACATAAACCACTCAAAGGAAATTGTGGCAAATGTAGCATAAAACTCATGGGAATAAAAGTGAGATGAAAAATTGCTTATGAAAACTCAGCAGCCTAATGACGCCACTTAAAACATAAAAAATGGATTGATGAGATCAAATAGGTTCTCTCATAAAATTAAAATAAATTTTACAGCAAGATGAATATAAAAGAACATCCCCCAACATAACAAAGTAGAGCTTAAAAGAAGTGACATAAAGGAGAGTACATAAAAAGAAAGAGAGAGGTCGGATCTCTTACGTAAATTTGGCAGCCTAACGGTGCCACTGAAAACATCCAAAATGGATTGATGAGAGAGAATAGGGTCTATCATCATATGAAAAAAAATTACAGTAATTTTAATATATGAAAACATACCAATTACAGGAAATATGAGCTTAGAAGGAATGACATAAAAGAGTGTAGTTAAAAAGAAAGAGAGGAGTAGGATCCCTTACCTCAGGTTTGACTTGACTCGAACGTTCTTTAAAGTCCTGAATAATAAACTTGAGTTAATTTATACTTTCTTAAGAACCTTTTTCAAGTTCATTATTCCTTTTATATCACTTATTTCCATGGTATAAACATTATGAAATCATTTAAGTTAATAATGTTTGTTTTGTCGATATTTGGTTCTTAAGTCGAAAGTGGACTTCTTACAATTACATGTTGTTCGTGTGGTCAAAGGTTTATTATATCCAGAATGATATTCATGATTTGGATATCATATATATCCTATATATCCATAATATACATGTATTTATAATATTACATAATCATTTAGGGGTAAGAAATGAAATGCATCATTCATGGAGACGGTAAGCCGTACGTACGCATGAACTCTCCTTTCAATTCTATGTCATATTAATGGAATTAAAACTAAATGAGAGGTATGTATATTGTAATTCCATAATTATATTCATCATTTATATTTAACATAAATTATATATAATAACTTTAAATACATACTTTATACATCCCACTTATGGCATTAACGAATCGATTCACTTTGAGGGGGTAAAAGTCTGCACTTCCTAAAATGAAATTATCGTGTTTACCCACAATGGAAACGATAAAGGTATGAAAAAAAAGAAAAATAAAGAAGATTAAGTAAAAAATAAACATATTATATATCATATATAAATATAGTAACATCTTAATGGCCACCTTTTAAGGTGTTATATTAGTGTTGAATAATCATCGTTTCGTGAGGCAGAAATTCGCCATCCACAGAAACAGTATGTTCATTAACCATTTGATGTAGGTGTGTGTATGTGTAGCTCGAATTATTCTTATAAAAACATCCTAGTATATTTAAGATACTGTATTTGTTACCAAGGAAATGAATAAAAAGAATTTAGGGGGTTATAGAAGAAAAATAAAACAAAAGAATACAAGTGAAGACATTACCTTAAAATTGGGTAACTCTTTTTGATTTGAGCTCGAAGGCTTCCTTGGGAAGACTTATTCCCAAATTGAGGCTTCTAGGAGTTATAGAGGGATGGGTAGAGGCAAAATTTGTAGGGTTTTTCTGAGCTAAAGGCTTTATATGTGTGGGTAAGGTGGTAGAGGTGTGGGCCTTTTATAATAGGAGAGGAGGGGCACTCTTGGAAAGATACGAAATGCTACATTATTTTCAAATGAGTTTCAGATTTTAAAGGTCCCAAATTGATGTATATCTAGGATAAGGTGGTAAGGGTTCGAAATATACTCATCCAATAGGTTTTTGATAAGTTAATGTTATAGTTTTAACATTATCGTTTCATTTTATTTAAATCCTTTATTAATGAGGTAATCGCTGCATCATCATGATGTCATAAATAATTTAATTTATTCAATGTATAAAAATTATAAAAAAATTACTATGATGTAGGAAATCTTTTTAGCTTTCCAATTACTTTTTATAGTCAAAAATCTGACTTATAACCCCATGTAAATGTTTTTTAGTAAAACATCTCATGTTTGTGTCATTTTTACTTTAACATTAAATAAAAAGGTATTTATGTCATTTTCCAACCAAAGTGGATCCATGGGGTCCCCAAGATGACCCATGGATTATCTTGGTCGTACATGACACATACAATGAGTGTAGGACATGTGTCTAGGTCATTTCATTAATATTAAAACATTATTTTTACCTTAAACTACACTAATTACCTCTAATGGCGATTAAAAACTTAATAAGTTACTATTCACCAAATAATTATATTAATCTCATTGAACCAAATTTTACTTCTTAATGAAAACCATGTATGTCTGATTTTTGAAATTCAAAACACAAATATGGAAAAATTTCATTTAAACGGAAAATCAGTTTCTTTAACTACCACTTAGTGGTTTCACTATTCATCAAAAATTGATGTTTTTCAAAAAAAATGCCAAAAATTCACCCTAATCTAAATTTGATATTCCGAACTTAAAAATGATGTCTATTTTAAAAAATTCAAAACATATAAGTTGAATTATTTAATTTAATAATTAATTTCTGCTGTCAAAACAAATAGCGTGTATTTATGAAACAATATCTATTAAAAGATTGACACTAGTTTAAGTCCAATTTCAAAGGGAAATTAATTCCAATGAACACTATTGGATTAAATGGTAAAAATATATTCTAATTTTTCTTTAAAAAAAATTCAAAAGATAATCTAATCATATAAATAAATTAGATTAAAAAGAGGTTTTGAATTAAAATACAACATTTTTCATTATTCATTAAAATATGATCTTTATCAGAAAGATACCAAAAATTTACACAAAGTAAATTTTGATGTCTCTAATTTAAAGAAGAATTTTATTTTTTCAAACATGACACATAAAATTGTCAAAAAGTTGATTTAAAAGAGGTTCGCCATCAAAAGGCGGTTAATCGACCTTCTAAAAAACATTAGAATGTTTACGCTTAAAAATTGAATTAATTCACATTTTTAATCCTCTAACATTTATTGTAAAAATTAAAAATATTTGACAAACATATATAATCATTTGGTAGTTAGTTATGTTCATTCCCGCCATTACGACGGCTAGGCGTTAACTACAATTTAAAATAATATTTTTTTTTATTATAGTGCAACGTAAGATTCCCAAGAAACTCGTTGTTGCGTATTGGGTACGCCATCGAGCATAGCGTATCCTTTAAAGTAATATTAATATTTTATTCACAAATATGGTTAAATATAAAAATTTCATATTCTTTATTTACTTGGGGTGTTACATCCTTCACCCCTTTTGGGAATTGTGTCCTCGCAATTTTAAAATTGGGCTCGGAAACATCTTTGAAAGTCCCACATCAGAACAAGAGTCAGTAAAACAATAACTTTAAAATAAAGAATGATAAGTACAAAGGTCACCTAAGTTAACCCATACTAGGATTCCATGTAGGAAAACATGTACATGGAGGAGAAAACATAGGGTCATGTTCTGATGGAGAGTGATAGAAAACATGTTTAAGAGAAAGTTAACCACAAGAAAATCAAAAACTTGTGATGGGTTAAACGGTATTCGATTCCCCAGTAAGAAAAGTTAATAGACAACATTTTTTGTTTCTTTTATTAAGGAATTTTTTCATAAGAAAACATAATTACTTATCATGTTGACTTTCAACTTTTATTAGATTTCTTACACAAACTCATATCTTCTCCAAAAGACGAGTATTTAGGAAGACTTGTTCACTATAATCAACTTATAGAGAATCACCTAATCCATAAAAGAGAACAATATACTACCCATGTCTTTAGACTTTAACCAAAACCAAAACCAAAATTGTTAGTACAAGATCAGATAATCTAGAAACGGATAACCCTTTATAAAAAGTAAATCTACTCTTAATCTCCAAAATTTTTCCAACAAAACCCAAAGTTCAACGAGGACCATTTGATAAACCATATTTCAATAAATGTTTTCAAAGTAAACCAAACTAATATTGAAACCTAAATATTTGAAGGATTTAGTCACATAGACCAAGGTACAAATTAACTTTTATCTCCAATATAAGGCACCAGCCTTAAACCTTACTTAATATTGAAGTAAATGAATAATTCACATTGAGGATCTTTTCAGGTTTAGAGTTTTAGAGAATTAGAACATAACTATTACATCTCAAAAGATTACAAAGTAGAAACTTTTACTAAGTTTCCATAGAATAAAAAAACTCTTAAAAAGAAACATGTCTAGTTCCATGTTTTATATAGCATGACATTCCCTTGATCCCATCCTTGACCCTATTCCACATTAATTCCTGTGAAAAACATTTCAAAGAAACATGGGGTGAGCATAAAAATATCAATATGGGATACAGAAAGAATAAAAACTGTTAGTTTATCAAAACAAAAAGTAAACCATGTATACTTTATCAAAGTAATACTTTTCACCATTATGAAGTAGTAAAAACTATTCCCTGAATAAAAGATCATTACTTACCCTTTTATAACCAAAAGATTACCATAAAACCCCTATAAAGAACACATAACATATAAATGTAACTTATGACATAAACATACATAATTGGAATAACCATACGGTTGGCTTCCACACATATCACTTAATGGAATAGCCATACGACCAACTTCCATACATACTTAATGGAATATCCATACGGCCGACTTCCATACCCAATTCATTGGAGGTTATAAAGTAACCACCCGTCCTGGTATTCACGACACCACCTGTCATATGGTTTATCACGTAACCACCCGTTAAATGTCCAATTACCATAATATAATCATAAAACATAAAACCAATATAAAGGAATGTTAACATTTCCACATTTCAATCACAAGATATCATTTAAATATATTGACATAATAGAATCCTTTATCAAAACCATTTTCAATACCAAAATACATAAAAGATTATATGGTATTTATTTTATTTTAAAAACATTACGGCTTGTTGAGGAAGCCAAAGACCAAATAATACTCGCGTCGGCGGAAAAGGTCGTTGTCACCGCGTACGTTAAAAGAAACATTCCCTTTTATCGTTTAGTAAAATGATTCATAGAAAAATATTCCTTTTGTATAAAAGTAAAAGTCAAAGGGGTATATACACCGTATAAAAGATAGTTGTGTATAAAACGAAATATGCCTCAACGAAAGGAGATTGAGACGAAGTCCCTTACCTCGGGTCCAACTTGACTCGATCGTTCTTTAACGTCCTGAATAATAAACTTGAGTTAATTTATATTTTCTTAAGAACCTTTTAAAGTTCATTATTCCTTTTATATCACTTATTGCCATGTTATAAACATTATGTAACAATTTAAGTTAATAATGTTTGTTTTGTCGATATTTGGTTCTTAAGTCGAAAGTGGACTTCTTACGATTACATGTTGTTCATGTGGTCAAAGGTTAATTATATCCAGAATGAAATTACTGATTTGGATATCATATATATCATATATATCTAGCATATACATGAATTTATAATATCACATAATCATTTAGAGGTATGAAATGAAATGCACCATTCATGGAGACGGTAAGCCGTACATACGCATGAACGCTACTTTCATTTCATTGTCATACATTAATGGAAAGAAATAATAATGATATAGAGGTATATTATAATTCCAGTATAACATCATATATAATAACTTTAGATACATCCTTTATACATCCCACATATTGCATTAACGAATCAAATCACTTTGATGGGGCGGTAGTCCGCACTTCCTTAAATGAAGATACTACATTTACCCATAATGGAAACCATAAAGGTATGCCCAAAATGAAAATTACAGAATCTTAAGGAAAACATAAACATATTATATATCATATATAAATATTGTGACATCTTAATGGACACCTATGAAGGTGTTAGAAGAATATCGAACAATCATCGTTTCATGAGGCAGAAATTCGTCATCCACGGAAACAGTATGTTCTTTAACCATTACACGTAGGTGTGTGTAAGTGTAGCTCTAATACATCTTATAACAACATCCTAGTATATTTAAGGTACTGGTGTTGTTACAAATGAAATTAGTAAAAAGAGATTAGGGGGTTGGAGAAGCAAAATAAAAAAAAGGACTCAAGTGAAGACATTACCTTATAATCGGGTAACTCCCTTTGGTTTGAGATCAATGCCTTCCTTGGAAAGGCTTCTGCCCAAAGTGAGGCTTCAAGGAGTAAGAGAGGGATGTGGAGAGACAAAATTAGCATGGTTTAGTCCAGCCAATGGCTTTGGATGTGTGGGTAATGAGGTAGAGGTGGGGGCTTTTTATAAGAGGAGTGGAGGGGCACTCGTGGAAAGTAATGAAATGTTATTTTATTTTAGAATGCGTTTCGGTTATTAATGGTCCCACATTGATTTTTTTAGAGTCTATGGTGATAAGGGTTCTAAATAAAGCCATCCAATAGGTTTTGGAAATTTTTAGGTCTTAGATTTTACATTATCTTTCCATTTTATTTAAATCGTTAAATAATGAAGTAATCATTGCATCATCATCGTGTCATAAATAATTTAATTTATTTAATGTCTAAAAATTATAAAAAAGATATCATGATGTAGGAAATATTTTTATCTTTCTAATCAATATTTATAGTAAGAAATATGACTTGTATAACCCCATGTAAAAATTGGTTTAGTAAAACATCTCATGTTTGTGTCATTTTTACTTTAACTTTAAATAAAAGGAATAAATGTCATTATCATACCCAAATGGCTCTATGGGGTACCAAAAATCGACCCATGGGTTTTAGTGGTCGGCCATAACTCATCCAATAGGGTTATGACATGTGTAAATATATTTTCATTTTATTATAATATCATTTTTACCTTAAATTACACTAATTATCTCTAATCGCGATTAAAAACTTAATAAGTTACTATTCAACAAAAAATTGTTTTAATATAATTGAACCAAATTTTACATCTTAATGACAACCATGTATGTCTGATTTTTGAAAATAAAATATCAGAAGTGGCAAAGTTTCATTTAAATGAAAAATTAGTTTCTTTAACTACCACTTAATGGTTTCATTATTCATCAAAAATTGAAGTTTTTCAGAAAAATACAAAACATCACCCTAAGCTCTATTTGATATTCTGAATTAAAAAATGATGTCTATTTTAAAAAATTAAAATCATATAAGTTACATTAATTAATTTAATAAATAGCTCTTGTTTTCAGGACAAATAGCGTGTTTTTATGAAACAATAAGTATCAAAAGATTGACACCAGTTTATGTCCAATTTCAAAGTGAAATTAATTCCAATGACCACTATTGGATTTAATGGTAAAAATAAATTCGAATTTCACTTTAAAACCAATTAAAAAGATAATCTAATCATCTTAATAAATTATATTAAAAAGTGGTTTTGAATTAAAATACAACATTTTACAGTATTCATTAAAAATGAACTTTATCGGAAAAATACCAATAAATTACACAAAGTAATATTTGATGTCCCGATTATAAAGAAGAGTTTTATTTGGTCCAATAGAATTTATAAGAGTGACCGAAACTTTATTTAATGACGGTTCGCCATCAAATGTTGATAAGTGGACCTTTTGTGAAAATTAGAGTATATAAGCCTAAACTTGAATTCTTTTCATATTCTAAGCGTTTATCCTTTATTAGATAAATGTAAAAACATTTAAAAAACATATATAATCGTATTTTAGTTATTTCTATCCATTACCACCAGTAAAACAGCTACGTGCTAACTAACATTTAAAATAATATTATTTTATTACTAGTGTGCAACGTACGATTTCAAAGAAACTCTTTGTTGCGTATCGGGTACGCTATCAAACATAGAAACGCCTTTAATGTAAAATTAATATTTAATTCACAAATATTAATAAATATGAAAATGTATTATTCTTTATTTACCTGGGATGTCACATCCTTCCCCCTTTTTGGGAATTCTGTCCTCACAATTTTATTCACTTATCAAAATAAGTGGGGGTATTTATCCCTCATATCATTTTCAGATTTCCACATTGCCTCTTCAATCATATGGTTTTTCCACAAAACCTTTACCTGATGAATCACCTTATTCTGTAACACCTGATCCTTGTGGTCAAGAATCTGGACCGGTTGTTCCTCATAAAATAGGTTCTCTTCCAGCTGAACTACCTCTGGACTCAAAACATGAGATGGATCTGGCATATACTTTCTCATCATCGAAACATGAAAAACATTGTGTACCTGAGATAAACTCGGAGGTAATGCCACTTTGTATGCAACTGATCCAAATCTCTATAGAATTTCATATGGTCTAATGAACCTTGGACCCAGCTTTCCTTTCTTACCAAATCTCATCACACTTTTCCATGGAGAAACCTTGAAAAAAACATGATCACCTACCTCGAAAGATAGATCCTTCCTCTGGTTATCTACATAACTCTTCCGCCTGCTCTGAGCTGTTCTCATGTGTTTCTAAATCAACTGAACTTTTTCTGCCATCTCTTCTACCAATGTTTGTCCCATCAGCTTCCTTTCACCAACTTCATCCCAAAATGCTGGAGTTCGACACCGCTTCCCATTTAATTCCTCAAATGGTTCCATCTGTATACTGGAATGAAAACTGTTATTATATGAAAATTCAACCAAAGAAATATGTTGGTCCCAACTTCCCTGATAATCCATCGAACAAGCTTGTAGCATATCCTCCAAGGTCTGAATTGTTCGTTCTAACTGCCCATCTGATTGAGGATGAAAAGCTGTACTAAAATTTAATTCAGTACCCAATGACTTCTGAAGGCTTTTCCAAAAGTTAGAAGTAAACCTAGGATCACGGTCAGATACAATGGAGAGACAAACTCCATGTAACCTGACTATCTCTTTGAGATACAAAAGGGAATGTTGATTTAGAGAAAAAGTATCTCTTATAGCATGGAAATGAGTAGATTTAGTCAAGCGATCAACAATAACCCAGATTGCATTATTACCTCGAGATGTCCTCGGTAATCCCACAACAAAGTCCATGGATATATTCTCCCATTTCCACTCTGGCACTGTTAAAGGCTGAAGCATCCCTTTTGGTAACTGCCACTCTTCTTTAACCTGCTGACAAGTCAAACACTTCACAGAAAAATCAGAAATATCTCTTTTTATTCCATACCACCAGTAATACTCCCGTAGATCTCTGTACATCTTAGTACTGCCAGGATGAACTAAAAATGGGGAACTATGAGCCTCACATAACAACTCATTCTTCAAATGTGAATCAAAAGGCACACATAATCTCTTTCAAAATCTCAAATCACATTCATTATAAATGTTGAATTCAGGCAACTTACCCTTCTGAACCAGCTCTACCATTTTCTGCAACTCACTGTCTTGCTTCTGTGCTTGCTTGATTCTGTCTGATAGAAAATATTTCACTGATACCTGAAATAAAACAGAAGGACATCCTACACAAACAACTTCTATGCCAAAGTTCATCAAATCAAAAACCAAAGGATCTCGTTCCAAACGCAACATCATTAATGAAGCATTACTTTTTTGACTCAAAGCATTAGCACCTTTATTGGATTTTCCCGGATGGTAGTGAATTGAACAATCATAATCCTGGATTAATTTCAACCATCTCCCCTGTCTCATGTTCAATTATTTCTGAGTGAATATACACTTTAAACTTTTGGGATCAGTATATATTTCACATTTACTCCATAAAAATGATGCCTCCAAATTTTTAAAGCAAAAACAACAGCAGCTAATTCCAAATCATGTGTAGGGTAATTTACCTCATGAGTTTTCAACTCACGTGAAGCATAAGAAATTACCCGATCATTCTGCATAAGGACACATCCAAGTCTCTTCAACGAAGCATCACTATATATAACAAAGTCACCATTCCTAGAAAGAAGTTCCAAAACTGGATCATTCATCAATCTTCTTTTCAACTCCTAAAAACAATCATCACATTCTTTTGTCCAGATGAACATAACACCCTTACGAGTTAGCTTAGTCATTGGACTAGATAACCGTGAAAAATTTTCAACAAACCTTCAGTAGTAACCTTCCAAACCAATAAAACTATGGATCTCGGTTACATTTGTGGGTCTTGGCCATTATTCAACAAGTTTTGTTTTAGCAGGATGAACAGTTATGCCATCTTTTGAAACAATGTGACCCATGAAAGAAATTTGTTGTAACCAAAACTCACACTTGATGAATTTTTCCATATAGTTTCTTTTCTTTTATGGTTTGCAAGATAACCCTTAAATGACTTTCATGCTCCTATTTAATTTTAGAAAACACCAAAATATCATCAATGAAAACAACCACAAACTTATCCATGAACTCATTGAAAATTCTATTCATAAGGTCCATGAATACAGCAGGTGCATTAGTTAACCCAAATGACATAACTAAAAATTCATAATGGCCATATCTAGTACGGAACGTAGTCTTCGGAATGTCTGCTTATTTTACTTTCTACTGATGGTACCCCGACCTCAAGTCAATCATTGAAAAATACTGAGCTCCCTGGAGCTGATCAAACAAATCATCGATATGAGGCAAAGGATACTTGTTCTTAAAAATGATATTATTCAAGGCTCTATAATCAATGAAAAGTATCATTGAGCCATCTTTCTTTATAACAAACAAGACAGGAGCACCCCATGGTGATGTGCTAGGTCGAATGAAACCTTTATCTAATAACTCCTGTAATTGCTTCTTTAACTCTAAAATTTCAAATTGAGCCATTCGATGAGGGGGTTTGAAATTGTCTTAGGATTAGGAACTAAGTCAATAGTAAATTCAACTTCCCGATCATGAATAATACCAAGAAACTCATTAGGAAAAACATCAAGATACTAATTTACCACTAGCACATCATTAATCTGAACAGTTCCTTTATTTTCAACAATATGTGCATGGTAACATTCATTTCCATCTTTTACTAGTTTCTCAACATTCAGATATGTTATCAAAATCAAGGGTTCATTCATGTACACAAACTAAAAATCTTTCTAAAAAGAAACCATTTTAGCTCTACATTCAATCTTAGCTTGATAAACAAAAAGCCAATCCATGCCCAAAATAACATCAAAATCTACTAGAGGCAAAACAATAAGGTTTTCTGGTAGATTCTTTCCACACAGAAAGATAGGAAGGTTCTTATAATTCCTTTTTGTCTCAACGTTCCCTCCGGGTGTTTTTACCGTAAGTTCAGGATTCATATCTTGAGATGGAATTTCCAATTTACTAGAAAACTTCTCAGAAATGAAAGAATGTGTAGACCCTGAATCAAACAACACATTGGCATAATCTGAACAAACAAATAGTGTACCTGATACTACTTTATTCGATGGCACAACATCTTCTGAAGTTGTTGAAAAGAATTTCACCACCCCTTTCTTCTTGTAGTCTGGCTGCTTTCCCCAGTCGAGTTCTTCGTTGACACTCATTTGCATAATGACCAATTTCATTGCACTTAAAACATCTTACCGCTGGATTTTCATTGCCTGCTTGATCATCTTCCTTATAGTTACGAGCAATATGACCAGACTTACCACATCAAATGCACTTACCAGACTTGGATAATCATTCTCCAGGATGCATTTTACCACACTTCACACAGGATGGAAATTTGGTTTTCTTACCTCATTGCTTCTTTGATGAATTATTCCCCTATTCCTGCCAACTAGACCTCTTATTCTGCTATTTTTCATAGAACATCTGATCATCGACAAACTCCATTTCCACATTCTCCGCACATCGAACAAGTTTTTCATGACTTTTGAACTCACGAGAAGAAAAATCCATTCGATACTTTGGCATTAACCCTGAGTAAAAATGGTTTATTTTACTATCAAGATCTCATATGAAGTTTGGAGCATACCTTGCCAATCGAGTTAACTTTGCTTCATAGGCAGCCACTGAGTCTTCCTCTTGCCTCAATTCCATGAATTGATTTTCCATCCTAAGTCTAATATCCTTAGGAAAATACTTCTCAAGAAACATACCTTTGAATTCGTCCCAGTGAAGATCCTCAATCTCATCACTATCCCTGATATTTATTACCATTGACCACCACTGATCAGCTTCACCTTCAAAACAGTAAATAGCAAGACTAACCTTTTGATGTTCTGAACACCCCATGACCTCAAAAATATTATCCAATGATTTAATCCACCCTTCAGCTTGCATAGGGTCAGATGATCCTCTGAATGATGGTGGATGTTGCCTCATGAAATCTTCCACCACTGACATGTTCCTCTACGGTTGATCTGGCTGATCTCGTGCATGGATACCCCCACCATTTATAGACTGAGTCAATTGTGCCATCACTGTAACAAACTGTTCAGTTCCAATTCCGACCATCTCAGGTTACTGGTTTGGAAGGTTGTCTTCCTCCTGATGTCGTCCCAACATAGCTGCTTTGTTTCTTCTGCGGAAAACCATTCTGAACATAGAAATATCTTAGGCAAAGCGACATGGTAATCCATAAATGCTATATCATTTCAATCATATTATAATTTAACACTTTTCTAACTCCTAAAGTTGTCTAAACCGACCTATGATACCAACTATAAGGCCCCGACCATAAACCTTACTTAATATTGAATAAAATGAATAATTCACATTGAGGAACTTTTCAGGTTTAGAGTTTTAGAGAAATAGAACATAACTATTACATCTCAAAATATTACAAAGTAGACACTTCTACTAAGTTTCCATAGAATAAAAAACTCTTAAAAAGAAACATGTCTAGTTCCATGTTTTATATAGCATGAAATTCCCTTGATCCCATCCTTGACCATATTCCACATTAAGTCCTCTGAAAAACATTTCAAAGAAACTTGGGGTGAGCATTAAAAGATCAGTAAGGGATACACAAAGAATAAAAACTGTTAGTTTATCAAAACAAAAAGTAAACCATGTATACTTTATCAAAGTAATAGTTTTCACCATTATGAAGTAGTAAAAACTCTTCACTGAATAAAAGATCATTACATTCCCTTTTGTAACCAAACTATTACCATAAGACCCATATAAATAACACATATCATATTAAGGTAACTTGGGACATAAACATACTTAAGTGGAATAACCATACGGTCGCTTCCACACATATCACTTAATGGAATAGCCATACGGCCAACTTACATAAATTCTTAATGGAATAGCCATACGGCCAACATCCATACCCAATGAATTGGTGGTTATAACGTAACCACCCGTCCTGGTATTCATGGCACCACCCGTCATATGGTTTATCACGTAACCACCCATTAAATGTCCAGGTACCATAATATACTCATAAAACATAAAACCAATATAAAGGAATGATAACATTTCCACATTTCAATCACAATATATCATTTAAATATATTGACATAATAGAATCCTTTATCAAAACCATTTTAAATACCAAAACACATAAAAGAGTATATGGTATTTATTTTATTTTAAAAACATTACTGCTTGTTGAGGAAGCCAAAGACCAAATAATACTCATGGTGGCGGAAAAGGTCGTTGTCACCGCGTAAGTTAAAAGAAACATTCCCTTTTATCATTTAATAAAATGATTCATAGAAAAGGATTATTTTTTTATAAAAGTAAAATTCAAAGGGGTTTATACACCGTATAAAAGATAGTTGTGTATAACACGAAATATGCCTCAATGAAAGGAGATTGAGACGAAGTCCCTTACCTCGGGTCTGACTTGACTCGATCATTCATTAACATCCTGAATAATAAACTAGAGTTAATTTCTATTTGCTTAAGAACCTTTTAAAGTTCATTATTCCTTTTATATCACTTATTGCCTTGTTATCAACATTATGTAACCATTTAAGTTAATAATGTTTGTTTTGTCGATATTTGGTTCTTATGTCGAAAGTGGACTTCTTACGATTACATGTTGTTCGTGTGGTAAAAGGTTAATTATATCAAAAATGAAATTCCTGATTTGGATATCATATATATCATATATATCTATAATATACATGTATTTATAATATTACATAATCATTTAGAGGTAAGAAATGAAATACACCGTTCATGGAGATGGTAAGCCGTACGTACGCATGAACGCTACTTTCATTTCATTGTAATCCTTTAATGGAATGAAATAATAATGATATAGAGGTATATTATAATTCTAGTATAACATCATATATAATAACTTTAAATACATCGTTTATACATCCCACATATGGAATTAACGAATCAAATCACTTTGAGGGGGCTGTAGTCCCCACTTCCTTAAATAAAGATATCACATTTACCCATAATGGAAACCATAAAGGTATGACCAAAATGAAAAATACAGAAGCTTAAGGAAAACATAAATATATTATATATCATATATAAATATAGTGACATCTTAATGGCCACCTTTTAAGGTGTTAGAAAAATATCGAACAATCATCGTTTCGTGAGGCAGAAATTCGCCATCCACGGAAACAGTATGTTTTTAACCATTAGACATAGGTGTGTGTAAGTGTAGCTCAAATCCTTATTATAACAACATACTAGAATTTAGAATATACTAGTTTTGTTACAAAAGAAACGAATAAAAAGAGTTTAGGGGTTTGGAGAGGCAAAATAAAACAAAAGGACTCAAGTGAAGGCATTACCTTATAATCGGGTAACTCCCTTTGGTTTGAGCTCAACGGCTTCCTTGGGAAGACTTCATCCCAATTTGATTCTTCAAGGAGTAATAGAGGGATGTGGGGAGACAAAATTAGAAGGTTTTGGTCGATCCAAAGGCTTTGTAAGTGTGGGTAATGACGTAGAGGTGGGGGCCTTTTATAAGAGGAGAGGAGGGGCACTCTTGTAAAGTAAGGAAATGTTATTTTATTTTAGAATGTGTTTCGGTTATTAATGGTCCCAAATTGATGTTTTTCAAGGATAAGGTGATAAGGGTTCGAAATATACCCATCAAATAGGTTTTGGACATGTGTAGGTCTTATATTTTACATTATCTTTCTATTTTATTTAAATAGTTAAATAATGAGGTAATCGCTGCATCATCATGGTGTCATAAATAAGTTAATTTATTTAATGTCTAAATGTTATAAAACAAATATCATGATGTAGGAAATCTTTTTGTCTTTCTAATGAATTTTTATAGTAAGATATATTACTTCTATAACCCCATGTAAAAATTGTTTTAGTAAAACATTTCATGTTTGTGTCATTTTTAATTTAACTTTAAATAAAAGGCATAAATGTCATTATCATACCCAAGTAGTTCTATGGGGAACCAAAAATCGACCCATGGGTTTTATTGGTCGTCCATAACTCTTCCAATAGGGTTAGAACAAGTTTCAATATATTTTCATTTTTTTATAATATCATTTTTACCTTAAATTACACTCATTACCTCTAATCGCGATTACTAACAAAATAAGTTACTATTCACCAAAAAAATTGTTTTAATCTCATTGAACCAGATTTTACATCTTAATAAAAACCATGTATGTCAGATTTTTTAAAATCAAATCACAGAGGTGGAAAATTTTCATTTAAACCAAAAATCAGTTTCTTTAACTACCACTTAGTGGTTTCACTATTCACCAAAAATTGAAGTTTTTTAGAAAAATACCAAAACTTACCCCTAAGCTATATTTGATATTTTTAATTCAAAAATGATGTCTATTTTACAAAATTCAAATCATATAAGTTACATTAATTAATTTAATAATTAATTCCTGCTTTCATGACAAATAGCATGTTTTTATGAAACAATAAGTATCAAAAGATTGACACCAGTTTAAGTCCAATTTCAAAGTAAACTTAATTCCAACGACCACTATTGGATTTAATGGTAAAAATATATTATAATTTCACATTAAAAAAATTCAAAATATAATCTAATCATCTTAATAAATTATATTTAAAAGAGGTTTTGAATTAAAATACAACATTTTACACTATTCATTAAAAAATGAACTTTATCGGAAAAATACCAAAAAATTACAAAAAGTAATATTTGATGTCCCGATTCTGAAGAAGAGTTTTATTTGGTCCAATAGAATGTATAAGAGTGACAAAAACTATATTTAATGACGGTTCTCCATTAAATGTTGATAAGTGGACCTTTCGTGAAAATTAGAGTATATAAACCTAAAATTGACTTCTTTTCGTATTTTAAGCCTTTATCCTTTTTTATAAAAATGTAAAAACTTTTAAAAAAAAATATAATCATATTTTAATTATTTCTATCCATTCCCGCCAGTACAACGGCTACGTGCTAACTAACATTTAAAATAATATTATTTTATTACTAGTGTGCAACGTACGATTTCAAAGAAACTCTTTGTTGCGTATCGGGTACGCTTTCGAACATAGAAACCCCTTTAATTTAAAATTAATATTTAATTTTCAAATATTAATAAATATGAAAATGTATTATTATTTATTTACCTAGGATGTTACATCCAAATAACATCATTTGCTCTTAAATTCATATATTGAAAAATAATTAACCTAATCACATATCCTCGATGATAGGTTAATCATTTCATAGATAACCCAAAATAAACTTAATCTTGATTCCTAAAATCATCTAACTAAAAATAATTAGTCAAACTAACCAGGGACTTCATGTAGTCCAGTGGTAGGCGATAAATACCAGTCGCACTTTGGTTGTGGGTTCGATTCCCGCAGCATTGTCCGACTCGACGGGTTGTCACACAGTCTCTGTGTTGTCCTTTTTCCAAAACTATATAATTCTTAAAACATTCCCCTAAATGAGATAAAATCTTCAAAAATAATCATAACATATTTTAACCTCGAGTTTATCTCATGCCTTTCATTTTCCATCATAACATATAATAACCCATAATTACCTTATAAGTAAGGATCATATAAACCCTAATGGTTACCATTCTAATTATTTACTAAACTTCCACATCGATTGGTCATCTCATACATGATGCATTACAGATCATACCAAGGTTCAAGTGGTTGATCATGACTCCTTGATAGTTGGTTTAGAACAACCACGAGTTTCCTCATTAAATCCCCCATTTTATCTAGTATCTTAATGAGAGAACCACCACAGTTTCTTTCAAACCTGTTGTCTCTTTGGTGCCTGCTAGATCCATCCATTCACTAAAAACAAAAATGTTTGTGTGAGTATATCAACAGAACCATCATGTACTAATGAGGAAGGTAAACACTAATATATACTTACTCATTCACTATATCTAAAACTAGGACTCTTTCTGAAATCCTAACCATTATGGTAATGTCACTTGTGCTTAGAGAATACCCTAACCTCTAAATTTATCTAAACCGACCATTGATACCAACTATAAGTCCCCAGCCTTAAACCTTACTTAATATTGAGTTATTACAAGTTTACACATTGAGGATATTTTTAGGTTTAGTGTTTTAGAGAATTAGATCATAAAACTTGCATTACATTCCACATTTAAACAAAGTGGTTACATAAAAGATAGTATTCATTTTTCCCATCAACAGAAACATATTTAAAATAAAACATGGATTCTTTCTTGACACTTCCTTGACACTATCATCATATCATGCACCCTACCCTTGACCTGTGAAAAACATTTCAAAAACATGGGATGAGCATAAAAAGCACAGTAAGGGATATAAAAATATGGAAAGGAATCATGAGTACATGTATACATAAGAATGAAATCATACTTTACCCATAAAACATAAGCACTTTAACATACCTCAAAAAATCATGAATAAATCATAGAAATCATAAGACATAAAGGTAACTTGAGGCACTCATAACATTTTTACGTAGGGAGCAACCCTCTTGGTTACATTTGGAATACCCATCACAGTATATTCCCTGAATCTCTTCGGAGAATCCTTAACGTTTAACCCCTTCGTGTTACCCAATGCATTGGAGAGCTATATCGGGCTCACCCGCCCTTAGTTTATCACAGAACCACCCATTTTCATAACAATTTCCAAGAACCATAACATAAACATATCACATAAAACATTCTTAAAGGAAACATAACATTTCCACATCACAATATAACATTTTATGATATTGAAATAATGAATCCATTCAAAAAAACCCATTTTCAAAACCATTTAAAACATTTCATAAAGTGATTTCTGAATCAAAGTGTCCCATACCACCTTGAAGCTTTTAACATTTTAAACCATTAATATCCATATAAATAAATACTTAAAACCATTTTTAAAACATGGATATTAATAAGAAAAAATCATTAAAACATTTAATGTGATATTTTGGTTGAAGGGTTTTTACCAAAATTAGAGACACTTGAATACAATAATAGATGAATAACATTTAGTCAGAACATTATAATATCATGAGAATAAATGGATTCAGGATATAATATTCCAAAGGACAGTATATACACCCTATAAGAGTGAATTGGTGCATAACTACAATGAAGTATCAATAGAAATGTAAAATGTGATGAAATCCCTTATAAAAAAGGTATCCTTAAATTAAGGATAAATCAATCTCAAAATTATATGTGACAAATATAAATACACCCAATGTAAGTGGATATTAATTGTAAAACAATAAAAGGTATTTCACACATATTCAAAGGATGACATATTCAATAACTGCATGTTGAACCCAAAGAAATCGAAATTGGGTAAAAAAGATCCCTTGGTAAAATTCGACAGCCTAACAGCGTCACTTCAAAATTCAAAAAATGAGTTGATGAGAGATAAAAAGGGTATCTCATCACTTGGACATAAAATTTACACCAATAAGGATATATAAGAACATATCCCAACATAATATTAAGTGAATTAAAAAACATAACAAAAGAGGTCTTTTAAAAAGAGGAGGGTGAAAGGTTCCCTTACCAACATGGGTATCTTCCGAAACATACACCCCATGAAAGTAGGACAATACAACATTGATGTAAATACTCATAAAAGAAATTATATTACACAATGAGTAAAATAATGGGCAGTACATACACCACTCAAAGGAAATTGTGGCAAATGTAGCATAAAACTCACAGGAATAAAAGTGAGATGAAAAATCTCTTACGAAAACTCGGTAGCCTAACGGCGCCACTTAAAACATAAAAAAATGGATTGATGAGATCAAATAGGGTCTCTCATTATATTAACATAAATTTTAAAGCAATAGGAATATAAAATAACATCCCCCAACATAACAAAGAGGAGCTTAAAATATGTGACATAAAGGAGAGTACATAAAAAGAAAGAGAGAGGTTGGATCTCTTGCGTAAATTTGGCAGACTAATAGCGCCACTCAAAACTTCCAAAATTGATTGATGAGAGAGAATAGGGTCTCTCATCATATGAAAATAAAAATTTCAGTAAGAGTAATATAAAATAAAATCCCAATCACAATAAATATGAGCTTATAAGGAATGACATAAAAGATTGTACATAAAAAGAAATAGAGGATTATGATCCCTTACCTCGGGTCCGACATGACTCGATCGTTCTTTAATGTCCTGAATAATAAACTTGAGTTAATTTCTACTTTCTTAAGAAGATTTTTCAAGTTCATTATTCATTTTATATCACTTATTTCTGTGGTATAATCATTATGTAATCATTTAAGTTAATAATGTTTGTTTTGTCGATATTTGGTTCTTAAGTCGAAAGTGGACTTCTTACAATTACATGTTGTTCGTGTGGTCAAAGGTTCATTATATACAGAATGATATTCATGATTTGGATATCATATATATCCTATATATCCATAATATACATGTATTTATAATATTACATAATAATTTATAGGAATGAAATGAAATTCACCGTTCATGGAGACGGTAAGCCGTACGTACGCATGAACGCTATTTTCATTTCTATGTCATATTAATGGAATTAAAACTAAATGAGAGGTATGTATATTTTAAATCCAGAATTATATTAATCATTTATGTCTAACATAAATATATATAATAACTTTAAATACATCCTTTATACATCTCACATATGGCATTAACGAATCAAATCACTTTGAGGGGGCGGTAGTCCGCACTTCTTAAAATGAAATTATCGTGTTTACCCACAATGGAAACATTAAAGACATTCCCCAAAAGAAAAATAAAGAAGCTTAAGAAAAACATAAACATATTATATATCATATATTAATATAGTAACATCTTAATTTCTACCTTTTAAGGTGTTATATGAGTGTTGAACAATCATCGTTTCGTGAGGCAGAAATTCGCTATCCACAGAAACAGTATGTTCTTTAACCATTTGATGTAGGTGTGTGTAAGTGTAGCTCGAATTATTATTATAAAAAATTTCTAGTATATTTAGTATACTGGAGTTGTTAAAAAAAATTAATAAAAAGATTTTAGGGGGTTGGAGAAGTAAAATAAAACAAAAGAATACAAGTGAAGACATTACCTTAAAATCGGGTAACTCTTTTTGATTTGAGCTCAAAGGATTCCTTGGGAAGAATTATGCCCAAATTGAGGATTCTAGGAGTAACAGAGGGATTTGGAGAGGCAAAATTAGCAGGGGTTGGCCGATCCAACGGCTTGAGAGGTGTGTGTATGGTGGTAGAGGTGGGGGCCTTTTATAAGAGGAGAGGAGAGGCACTCTTGGAAATTTTCAAAATGTTACTTTATTTTCAAATGAGTTTCGGATTTTAAAGGTCCCAAATTGATTTATTTCTAGGATAAGGCGGTAAGGGTTATAAATATACTCATCCAATAGGTTTTTGACAAGTGTATGTTATTGTTTTAATATTATCTTTTCATTTTATTTAAATTCATTATTAATGAGGTAATCGATGCATCATCATGATGTCATAAATAATTTCATTTATTTAATGTCTAAAAATTATAAAAAAATAATATGATGTAGTATATCTTTCTATATTTATAATGAATATTTATAGTCAACAATCTGACTTGTATAACCCCATGTAAAGTTTTGTTTGGTAAAAAATCTCATGTTTGTGTCATTTTTTCTTTAATATTAAATAAAAAGGTATTTATGTCATTTTCCAACCAAAGTGGCTTCATGGGGACACCATGTTTACCCATGGACTGTATTGGTCGGCCATTACACATCCAATGAGGGTAGGACATGTTTCTAGGTCATTTAATTTTATTAAAACATTATTTTTACCTTAAACTACACTAATTACCTCTAATCGCGATTAAAAACATAATAAGTTACTATTCACAAAAAAATTATTTTAATCTCATTGAACCACATTTTACTTATTAATGAAAACCATGTATTTTGGATTTTTGAAATTAAAAACATAAATATTGCAAATTTTCATTTAAACGGAAAATCAGTTTCTTTAACTACCACTTAGTGGTTTCACTATTCATCAAAAATTGAAGTTTTTCAGAAAAATGCAAAAATTCACCCTGAGCTATATTTGATATTTCAAACTCAAAAATGATTTATATTTTACAAAATTCAAAAAATAAAAGTTGAATTAATTAATTTAATAATTAATTCCCACTGTCAAAACAAATAGCCTGTTTTTATGAAACAATATCTATTAAAAGGTTGACACTAGTTTAAGTCCAATTTCAAAGTGAAATTAATTCCAATGACCACTATTGGATTAAATGGTAAAAATATATTCCAATTTTACATTAAAAACATCTCAAAAGATAATATAATCATATAAATAAATTAGATAAAAAGAGGTTTTGAATTAAAATACAACATTTTTCACTATTCATTAAAATATGAACTTTTTCGGAAAGATACCAAAAATTTACACAAATTAAATTTTGATGTCTCTATTATAAAGAAGAATATTATTTTGTCAAATATGACACATAAAATTTTCAAAAAGTTGATTTAAAATAGTTTCTCCATCAAAAGGCGGTTAATCGACCTTCTAAAGAACATTAGAATGTTTGCGCTTAAAAATTGAATTCATTCACATTTTTAATCCACTAACATTTATTGTAAAAAGTAAAAATATTTGACAAACATATATAATAATTTTGTAGTTAGTTATGTTCATTCCTGCCATTACGACGGTTAGGCATTAACTACCATTTAAAATAATATTATTTTATTATTAGAGTGCAACGTATGATTCCCAAGAAACTCATTGTTGCGTATTGGGTATTCCATCAAGCATAGATTCCCCTTTAAAGTAATATTAATATTTTACTTAAAAATAAGTTTAAATATAAAAAATGTGATTTTCTTTATTTACCTGGGGTGTTATAATATGTTATTGAATATTGGCCTAGACCAACAATAGTGACTGAGAGCCATAGTTTTCTTGGGTTGGAAGAATATTATTGAAGGGTTTTAGAGAATTAAAAATGGATGTCTAATCAACTCACAATGTTAACCCAAAAGTGATCCTATTTGTTTTGGATTTATGAGTATCTGTAATGTTTCAGCGAAATGAAGGGAAGGTTAGTAATAACACATGTGGTTATACAACCCTACAATGTATATTTTTTTAGATCAATATTGATGAATAATTGAAGGGACTAGGATGAGTCCTCATGAAAAATAATATAGTGATAGCTTATGAATCACAAAAATTTATGTCCCATGTGAAAAATTACACAACTCATAATTTGGTTCCAATAATAGAAATTTTTTCAATTAATGATATAAATGAATTATCATTATAGATAAACATGTGAAATATATATTGATCATAAATGTTTAAATTATATATTCACTCAGAAATAGAGGAATATATACTAGGGAAGATGGGGGGAATATGATTAATGATTTTTAATACTCAAAACATTACCACCATGGGAATGAATTAACGGTGGACAATACTTTATGCTTAAATAATTATACTATCTTTTCTGTCATGATGAGCATAAAAAGATCAAATATTTATGGATTTTCAATAGAATGATATGAAAATATTTATGGATGGGAAATAAATATTATCTTTCTCAAATTAGTGATCAATCATATATCTATAAAAATACTAATGAGGATTATAATGATGTTGCAGTACTACAAAATAAGGATATAAATGATCTTGAGTTCAATATTTATTACGATGGAATGATAAGGCTCAAATGACATGTTTGTGTCCCTTCAAAACCAAACATAAAGAATAAGATATTGGATTAAGCTCAAAGTTTATAATTCTCTATTCATCTAGGAACTACGAATATGTATTGAGATCTGAACTAGTATTTCAAGAGGGAAAACATGATGAGACTAATTTTAGAGTATATATCTTTGTGCTTTATATGTCTGCATGGTAAGGCTGAGACACAAAATTCTAATGGGATGTTACAACCATTACCCATAATATCCTTGAAATTGTAAAAAATCATCATGTATTTTATAACGAACACACCATAATATCTAAAGTGAATAATGCTGCTTGTGTTTTAGACAATATACTTCAAAAATATGAACACTATATTATTTTCAGTGAAGATTACTCTCTTGATCGGCCTACCATATTACTCGTTAAGGATGTTTTATTATTGCATGGAGTGCCATATTATACTATATAAGATTGAGATATGACGTTTTCATCAAAGATCTAATGATGTATTCACCAAGAAACTGATTTAGTGTTATGTTATAATAATACTTTTCATCAAAAAAATATATTTTCTATATTCTAACCATTAAAAACATTGAAAATATGTTGAGATCATATTGTATGTATTCTAATAGTGTATCTGATAAACTCTTTTCTCTAATTGAGTTCTTTTACAAAAATTATATTCACTAGAGTATATAGATGGATATTTAAAGGGACCTCTCTAAAAATAAGTTTTGAACACCAATGTGTTTGGATGAAGTTGTAGAAACTAAGTAACTGGGTCATGATCGAGTTGAGGAAATGGAAGATAATGTTAGACCCATTTACCATCACATTAAGGATTCTTCGGGCTAATAAAAATATATATGCCAAAAATCATCTATGCAAAATGGAATTTGATGTTAAGGATAATTTATTCTAATTAATTTATCCATGTAATAACATTTTTATATTTTAATATATTTGAAATATGTGGCCTTGTTCTATTATTCACTTCAATATTCAGGGATGAGTAGGGATAATATCTTATCTTTTGGTACTTCACTAAAGCCTCTCTCACTTTCAAGATATATTCCATGTATCTCTCCTAAGGAATTACATAACTTAACCTTCACAGATACTGAACCCATAGGCCATACCCTAAAAGCATGATACATCCTATGAGTGACACTTAGATCATGTGTTACAAGAAAAGACTACTCATATGGTTAACATTCTATATGGGAATAAAAAATTTGAAAATTAAACATTGGATCCCAATAATGTAATAATATAGAGATATCATCATTTTTTTGTCATAGTGAAATAATTTCAATGAAAAAATTCATTTTAATGGGATGTAATGTATCACCATTATATTTCATTATTTTTTTCATTTCAAATACATTTAATTTCTTCAATGGATTCTGATACTCACTAGATTATGTTTAAATTAAAATTAATGTATCATAACATTTCCACTAGCCATTAAATTTTCCTAATTTATAAAAATAACTACATTTAAAGAAAATTATAATGGTTTTAGGTAAAATTATTTTATTTATAAATATGTAATAAATTATTAGTAAAGTCATTATATGCTTAAGAAAATATATTTTTCTTAAAAATTTATATTGATTTCTATATTTGAAATATTAATAAAATTAATTTAATCAATTTTAGAGTTGTTTTTGAAAAAGAGAACATCATATATGGAATAAACATTTCAAAATTATCTTCTAGTTAAATTCAGTTAATTTTGTAAAAAGATTTATTTTTTAAACAATTCTGAAAGACACATATTTTTCATGAAAACTTTATTTTCATTAAATCATTTAAAATGTTTTTTTTTTAATTTTTCTTTTAAATTATAATATGTCCCATTATTTTATTAATAGTCCTTTTTATTTTTTTTAAAAATAAATTTAATTTCTAATTTTGATATAAAAAATTTATTCTTAGGAATTTTCTTTGGAAAATAATTTTCATCATGTTTTATATGTTTTATTTTAAATAAAATACAACGACCTCTCTAAAATAAATTTAATAAAACCATTTAAATGGTTTAAAAAAATAATTTCTAATATTAAATAAGGTGGGATTAATTTTTTGTCACAATGAATTTTAAAAATAGTAAATAATTTGTTATTGTGGTTATGGTTATAATGAGATTTCATCGGGGTAAAAATTAAAGGCAAGAGACTTTTTTCCCATTAGAAATGCATAAATGATATTTTATTGATATATTTATACCTTATGCTATCCAATTATGAATGGAAACTCCCTTTATATTGTTTACACAACTTTTAGCCATCAAGATCCACCCAAATATAACTAATTTTCGTCCTAAATTACATACACAAGAATTATAGATGGTTTCTTCTACAAATACCATTCAAATGTTCCTTAATAATGAATATAAATGAGGCTTAACAAATACGATAAAGTCATCATACCTAAACTCATTAAATATATTTATTTGTATACCTCATTTAATAAATCATTATTAATTAGGAAATAAAAAATTTAGTATCCAAAATTCAATAAAATATTATTATGTTGATGAAACCACCAATATCAACACTATATTCCATAAGATAGGGATTTTGTGTATCATTCATGCACATGTATAGATGACTGACTCCACATAACGAGACAATTTATTTTCAATCACCATATTTAATGGATGGATTTTGTGACTGCATCAAGGTATATATATTATATTTATGTCATAAATATTCTTTTGGAATTATTATATAAAAACTACTTTATTAACTTCTAATCTGTTTGAAAATGATAGCATTGCTCATGCATATGCGTGGACTACTGAGACCATAAAGCAATGTGATCTATTATTCATTTATGATTTACTATTATTATTATAAGGATTGATTTAACGAATATATTTTATATATATATTATTATTATGATTTTATAAAGGTGATATTATATTAACCCTTTTTTATTCTATCCATCAAAGAGTGATGTCAATTTTCTTGTATAAATATAACCAACCTTATACATGAATGGGATCTTCCAATTTTCTATCTATATCCTTCATGGATGTTGCTAAATATAAATATAATGAATATATATTATATTTATAACATGATAAAAAAATTGTATATTATTGAAGCATGTCCAACGTTCTAGGACTATAACTACCAAAATGAAATTCTCAGAAAAAATCTAACAATTAAAAATAGAAAATAGTTGATTTTAATAAATAATTATTAATAACTTTATATTAAAATATTTTGTTTGCATAATATAAGATATTTTATTATTTAAATGAATCTTATATGTAATTATAGAAAAAATAAAATTATTACACAGGATGTTAGATTTCTTTTGAACATAATCCAGCACAAGATAACAGATCTATGTTACAATATGATTGTTTTTAAGTATTGTGAATGATCATGTATTAAATAAGGAAAATTTATTACCTATTACACAATTGTACAATGAATTTTAATATTATATTGTTATTTTTAGACTTCAAATTCAAACTTTAATTTTATGAACATTTAGAACTCATGATACAGAACTGATTTTTAAAATTAAATCTGACATTATTTATCTCTCTGATTAAAAACCCAATTTCTACAATATTAATGTTTTTAAAAAAATCGAAGATGTATTTATATTCTCATGTGATTTTCAGAGTAAATTTTACCCACTATTTAATTTTTACACAATTATTATAAAGGAGTATTCTTGTCATTTTACAAATGAGGTACATTTTAATTTTTTATGAAAATGTGAAAAGAAATATCATTTTAGAATACATGACATGAATTAAATCTCCCTCTATCATGACCATCAAAATATGTGAATATTCATTTATAATATTCCATGGTGTGTTTGTAGGAAAATGTTTTCCTTAATATTTTTCAAATTTTAAACTCATTAAAAAGTGATTCCAAAATGAAAAGAATATTTTCCACATGAAATATTTCATTTTATATTTAAATTAATTTAAATTTATGAAAAAAAATTATATGCAGTAATTATTTACTGGGAATATAATCCAAGGATACTACACTTGTTATGTAATGTGATGGTTTTTCTTATTATGGTGATATTTTTATGAATCCTATTTATTTTATATAAGTTATGCAATGTTGAAATAGTGAAATATTTATTAAAAAAGGTTCATGATACATTATTATATATTTATAATAATTTATAATACATTTCAATGGATTATTATTAAAATATGTGTGGGAAAAAAATTATATTCCCCATTATTTATTTGGTTAATTATGGATACCTCATGAGATAATAAGTAATAGAATGGCGAGTGAACAAAGTTCATTAAGGGTCACGTTAACTACGATAGAATTGAGACTGAATCTTAGCTATGGATGTGATGGAATAGGGAGTGAACCAAATACAGTTTTATAGCCATGGAAGTGAGGATTCAATAATTAAATTATTTTCCACGATTTTGTGTATTCCAAAAACATATGTTGTATTCCAATGTTATTCTCTCATGGATTATGTTCTTTGATTCCTTTATGATTTATGTCTAGTGAAGTTCCATAATTTCATGCATGACTAAATATTGTGTTAATTGAAATGAAGAGTATAGTTTTAAACCATTACTCTCATGTTCTCAAAACCTAATTCTCATGTTATTTTTATGTTATTATTATATTACTCACATTTATTGGTTCAAATAATATAATCTAAACCTTTATTATGTTCAATTTCCTAATGTTATAAAGATTGGTTTTAATTAAAATATGTCTATGTAGTGTGTGAGTAATAAAAAACATATTGGATGATGATGAATACCTCTTAAGAAAAATATATATATGTTTCTACCATTCCAAATACACTGAACATATTTTATTTTTCAAAGGATCACACTGTTATATAATTTATATTTGTCTAATTAGATGTGAATTTTTTGTATGGAAAATGTAGGTCGTTATAGTTTCTATTAGAGAACAGTTTATTAACCATTGAAAAATATGATTATAAAACATTAATTATAACCCTTATGATAATATAATGCAATATATAATATCTTATGTTATGGTAATGATATATGTGTGGTTAACATAAGGAAAAAACCCCATCAGGATAATACATGTGGACATGGTTTTAACATTGAAGTTTCTTGGGTTAAAAACAATAAAATGAATTAGTAGTGTATATCTTGACCATCGTTCAAGTGAGTGGTTAGTGATACATTACCACACACCTAGTTTTAAATATTCAGGGGATATTGTTATGTTAATTCATATTTTCATTGAAAACCACTATAAAATAATTAAATATATTATGAGCATGGATTATCATGGTTAAACCAATGGTGGAATAGATTGAAAATATTATTTATGATTTAGACAACCTAAATGATTTTATTGATTATGTGTTCTACGAAAATGATTATTATTTCCCAGAGTGTTAGTTAATATTTTTATTCAATGGATAAATCTAAAAAAATGGTTAATGCTAAATGTGATGGAAAATGGAATGATTGTCATCTTGATAGATTACATATTATGGGTGCTAGAATTAAAAATATTGATTCTATAGTTACATGAGTTTTATAAGATATGAATCCTGATGAAATTACAAATGTTCAAATGAGGTAACAATGTATTTTACCAGTTCATGAGGCAACATGAAAATTATTTTAATTGGACTGATGATTCATTAGTTGTTGAAAAACTGGCCAATTCCGGTGAAAAGATATATTCCATTATTAAGTGTTCAAAACATGAAAAATTTATTATACCAGCCTATCATTTAGATGGTTATGTAGATAAATAGTACACTATTATTAATATCATGAAGAAACAAGATGAAATCAAATCCATGGAGTTGGATGATTTTAAAATATATCTTTTCAATAAGAAAATTATTCAAATTATAAATCAAAATAGTTGTGAAGAATTCCCTGATATTATGTTGAAATATTATGAATCTTTTAGTGCGTATAAAAAAAATTATATAAGTCTTGTGAGGTATGCATCTTGTATTATCAACCAACCTGAATGCATGGTTGATGAACTGTTCCATGTCTTAAAACTAAGACTCAAAAAGGAGTTACCTATATGGGTCTTCAGTTTTAAAGGACAAAATCATTGATTTATTATCAAGGTGGATATAGAGAATGGATTTCCCCATAAATATAATTGTTTTTTTAGAAAATAAATATTGAATTCAAATGCAATTAAAAAAACGTTGGAGAGTAGAAGATGGTATTTTCTTCAATATAGAAGTGTGGAAGGAAATATGGGGGAATATTTCTTAAGGGGGATATGAAATATTTTAATTGTGTAAAGGAAGGTCATACAATAATCAAATATCCATTTGATATGAAAAAGAAGATATTCAATGATGGAGAGAATGCAACATAGAGTATGCCACCCATAATTTGGGTAACAAATACATGGGATATAGAATGTTTTATATTTGTGATCATTTATGAATGCTAATGAGGATGGTCAATAATGGAAACTATAAGGCCCCGGCCTTAAACATTACTCAATATTGAATTAAATGAATAATTCACCTTGAGGATCTTTTCAGGTTTAGAGTTTTAGAGAATTAGAACATAACTATTACATCTCAAAAGATTACAAAGTAGACACTTCTACTAAGTTTCCATAGAATAAAAAACACTTAAAAAGAAACATGTCTAGTTCCATGATTTATATAGCATGACATTCCCTTGAACCCATCCTTGACCCTATTCCACATTAAGTCATATGAAAAACATTTCAAAGAAACTTGGTGTGAGAATAAAAAGCTCAGTAAGGGATACACAAAGAATAAAAACTTTTAGTTTATCAAAACAAAAAATAAATCATGTATACTTTTTCAAAGTAATACTTTTAACTTTTATGAAGTAGTAAAAACTCTTCACTGAATAAAAGATCATTACTTACCCTTATTTAACCAAAATATTACCATAAAACCCATATAAAGATCACATAACATATAAAGGTAACTTGGGACATAAACATAACTAAGTGGAATAACCATACGGTCGACTTCCACACATATCACTTAATGGAATAGCCATACGGCCAACATCCATACATACTTAATGGAATAGCCATACGGCTGACTTCCATACCCAATGCATTGGAGGTTATAACATAACCACATGTCCTGGTATTCACTGCAACACCCGTCATATGGTTTATAACGTAACCACCCATTAAATGTCCAAGTACCATAATAAAATCATAAAACATAAAACCAATATAAAGGAATGATAACATTTCCACATTTCAATCATAATATATAATTTAAATATATTGACATAATAGAATCCTTTATCAAAACCATTTTCAATACCAAAATATATAGAATATTATATTGTATTTATTTTATTTTAAAAACATTACAGCTTGTTGAGGAAGCCAAAGACCAAATAATACTCGTGGCGGAAGAAAAGGTCGTTGTCACCGCGTACGTTAAAAGAAACATTCCTTTTTTCGTTTAGTAAAACGCTTTGTAGAAAAATATTCCTTTCGTATAAAAGTAAAAGTCAAAGGGGTTTATACACCACATAAAAGATAGTTGTGTATAAAACGAAATATGCCTCAATGAAAGGAGATTGAGACGAAGTCCCGTACCTCGGGTCCGACTTGACTCGATCATTATTTAACGTCCTGAATAATAAACTTGAGTTAATTTCTATTTTCTTAAGTACTTTTTCATGTTCATTATTCCTTTTATATCACTTATTTCCATGTTAAAATCATTATTTAACCATTTAAGTTAATAATGTTTGTTTTGTCGATATTTGGTTCTTAAGATGAAAGTGGACTTCTTACGATTACATGTTGTTCGTGTGGTCAAACATTAATTATATACAGAATGAAATTCCTGATTTGGATATCATATATATCATATATATCTAGCATATACATGTATTTATAATATCACATAATCATTTAGAGTTAAGAAATGAAATTCATCGTTCATGGAGACGGTAAGTCGTACGTACGCATGAATGCTACTTTCATTTCTTTGTCATACTTTAATGGAAATAAATAAAAATGATATAGAGGTATATTATAATTACAGTATAACATCATATATAATAACTTTAAATACATCCTTTATACATCCCACATATGGCATTAACGAATCAAATCACATTGAGGGGGCGGTAGTCCGCACTTCCTTAAATGAAGATATCACATTTACCCATAATGGAAACCATAAAGGTATTCCCAAAATGAAAAGTACAGAAACGTAAGGAAAACATAAACATATTATATATCATATATAAATATAGTTACATATTAATGGCCACCTTTAAAGGTGTTAGAATAATATCGAACAATCATCGTTTCGTGAGGCAGAAATTCGCCATCCACGGAATCAGTATGTTCTTTAACCATTAGATGTAGGTGTGTGTAAGTGTAGCTGGAATCCTTCTTATAAAAACATCCTATTATATTGAAGATACTTTTTTTACAAAAGAAATTAATAAAAAGAGTTATGGGGTTGGAGATGCTAAATAAAACAAAAGGACTCAAGTGAAGACATTACCTTATAATCGGGTAACTCCCTTTGGTTTGAGCTCATAGGCTTACTTGGGAAGACTTCTGACCAAAGTGAGGCTTCAAGGAGTAAAAGATGGATGTGGAGAGACAAAATTAGCAGGGGTTGGTCGAGCCAAAGGCTTTGGTTGTGTGGGTAATGAGGTAGAGGTGGGGGCCTTTTATAAGAGGAGAGAAGGGACACTCTTGGAATGTAAGGAAATATTATTTTATTTTAGAATGAGTTTCGGTTATTAATGGTCCCACATTGATTTTTTTTGAGGATAAGGTTATAAGGGTTCTAAATCTACCCATCCAATAGGTTTTTGACATGTTTAGGTCTTAGATTTTACATATCTTTCCATTTTATTTAAATCGTTAAATAATGAGGTAATCGCTTCATCATCATGGTGTCATAAATAATTTAATTTATTGAATGTCTAAAAATTATAAAAAAACTATCATGATGTAGGAAATATTTTTAGATTTCTAATTAATATTTATAGTAAGAAATATGACTTCTATAACCCCATGTTACAATTGGTTTAGTAAAACATCTTATGTTTGTGTCATTTTTACTTTAACTTTAAATAAAAGGCATAAATGTCATTATCATACCCAAGTGGCTCTATGGGGTACTAAAAATCTACCCATGGGTTTTTGTGGTCGGCCATAACTCATCCAATGGGGTTAGGAAAAGCTTCAATATATTTTCATTTTATTATAGTATCATTTTTACATTAAATTACACTAATTACCTCTAATCGCGATTAAAAACTTAATAAGTTACTATTCACCAACAAATTGTTTTAATCTCATTAAACCACATTTTACTTCTTAATGACAACCATGTATGTAGGATTTTTGATAATCAAATCACATAAGTAGCAATGTTTCATTTAAACGAAAAATCAGTTTCTTTAACTACCACTTAGTGGTTTCACTATTCATCAAAAATTGATGTTTTTCAGAACAATACCAAAACCTCATCCTAAGCTATAATTGATATTATCAATTAAATAATGATGTATATTTTACAAAATTCAAATAATATAAATTTAATTAATTAATTTAATAATTAATTCCTGCTGTCATGACAAATAGCGTGTTTTTTTGAAACAATAAGTATCAAAAGATTGACACCAGTTTAAGTCCAATTTCAAAGTGAAATTAATTCCAATGACCACTATTGGATTTAATGGTAAAAATAAATTATAGTTTCACTTTAAAACCAATTAAAAAGATAATCTAATCATCTTAATAAATTAGATTAAAAAGTGGTTTTGAATTAAAATACAACATTTTACACTATTCATTAAAAAATGAACTTTATCGGAAAAATACCAAAAAATTACACAAAGTAATATTTGATGTCCCGATTATAAAGAATAGTTTTATTTGGTCCAATAGAATGTATAATAGTGACCAAAACTATATTTAACGATGGTTCTCCATCAAATTTTGATAAGTTGACCTTTCGTGAAGATTAGAGTATATAAGCCTAAAATTGAATTTATTTCATATTTTAAAACTTTATCCTTTATTAGATAATTGTAAAAACATTTAACAAACATATATAATCATATTTTAGTTATTTCTATCCATTCCTGCCAGTACAACGGCTACGTGCTAACTAACATTTAAAATAATATTATTTTATTACTAGTGTGCAACGTACGATTTCAAAGAAACTCTTTGTTGCGTATCGGGTACGCTATTGAACATAACAACCCCTTTAAAGTAAAATTAATATTTAATTCGCAAATATTAATAATTATGAAAATGTATTATTCTTTATTTTCCTGGGATGTTACAACCTTCCCCCCCTTTTGGGAATTGCGTCCTCACAATTTTATTCACATATCGAAATAAGTGGGGGTATTTATCCCTCCTAGCATTTTCAGATTCCCACGGTGCCTCTTCAATCATATGGTTTTTTCACAAAACCATTACCCGATGAATCACCTTATTCCGTAACACCAGCTCCATATGGTCAAGAATCTGGACCGGTTGTTCCTCATAAGATGGGTTCTCTTCCAGCTGAACTACCTCTGGACTCAAAACATGAGATGGATCTGGCATATACTTTCTTAGCATCGAAACATGAAAAACATTGTGTACCTAAGATAAAATCGGAGGTAATACCACTCTGTACGCAACTGATCCAACTCTCTCTAGAATTTCATATGGTCAAATGGACCATGGAATCAGCTTTCCTTTCCTACCAAATCTCATCACACTTTTCTATGGAGAAACCTTGAGAAAAACATGATCACCTACCTCGAAAGATAGATCCTTCCTCTGGTTATCCACATAACTCTTCTGCCCGCTCTGAGCTGTTCTCATGGGTTTCTGAATAAACTGAACTTTCATTGCCATCTCTTCTACCAATTCTGGTCCCATCAGCTTCCTTTAACCCACTTCATCCCAAAATACTGGAGTTCGACACCGCTTCCCATATAATGCCTCAAATGGTGCCATCTGTATACTGGAATGAAAACTGTTATTATATAAAAATTCAACCAAAGAAAGATGTTTGTCCCAACTTCCCTGATAATCCATCCAACATGCTCGTAGCATATCCTCCAAGGTATGAATTGTTCGTTCTGACTGCCCTTCTGATTGAGGATGAAAATCTATACTAAAATTTAATTCAGTACGCAACGACTTCTGAAAGACATCCCAAAATTTAGAAGCAATCCTGGGATCACGGTCAGATACAATGGAGAGAGGAACTCCATGTAAACTGACTATCTCTTTAAGATACAAACGGGAAAGTTGATCTAGGGAAAAAGTATCTCATATAGAAAGGAAATGAGCAGATTTAGTCAAGCGATCAACAATAACCCAGATTGCATTATTACCTCGAGATGTCCTCGGTAATCCCATAATCAAGTCCATGTATATATTCTCTCATTTCCACTCTGGCACTGGTAAAGGCTGAAGCATCCATTTCGGTATCTTCCGCTCTACTTTAACCGACTAACAAGTCAAACACTTCACAGTAAAATCAGAAATATCTCTTTTCATTCCATCCCACCAGTAATACTCCCGCAGATCTCTGTACATCTTTGTACTGCAATGATTAACTGAAAACAGGGAACTATGAGCCTCACATAACAACTCATTCTTCAACTGTGAATCAAAAGGCACACATAATCTCTTTCCAATTCTCCAAACACAATCATTATCAATGTTGAATTCAGGCAACTTACCCTTCTGAACCACCTCTACGTTTTTCTGCAACCTAATGTCTTTCTTCTGTGCTTTCTTGATTCTGTCTGATAGAGAAGATTTCACTGATACCTGAAATAAAACAGAAGGACATCCTGCACCAACAACTTCTATGCCAAAGTTCATCAAATCAAAAACCAAAGGATCTCGTTCTAAACACATCATCGTTAATGAAGCATTAATTTTTTGACTCAAAGCATCAGCAACTTTATTGGCTTTTCCCGGATGGTAGTGAATTGTACAATCATAATCCTTGATTAATTCCAATAATCTCCTCTGTCTTATGTTCAATTATTTCTGAGTGAATATATACTTTAAACTTTTGTGATCCGTATATATTTCACACTTTACTCTATACAGATGATGCCTCCAATTTTTTTAAGCAAAAACAACAGCAGCTAATTCCAAATCTTGTGTAGGGTAATTTACCTCAGGAGTTTTCAATTGACGTGAAGCATAAGCAATTACCTGATCATTCTGCATAAAGACACAGCCAAGTCCCTTCAATGAAGAATCACTATATATAACAAACTCACCATTCCTGGAAGGAAGTGCCAAAACTGGAGCATTCACCAATCTTCTTTTCAAATCCTGAAAACAATCATCACATTCTTTTGTCCAGATGAACATAACACCCTTACGAATTAGCATAGTCATTGTACTAGATAACGGTGAAAAATTTTCAAAAAACCTTCGGTAGGAACCTGCCAAACCAAGAAAACTATGGATCTCGATTACATTTCTGGGTCTTGGACATTCTTCAACAACTTTTGTTTTAGTAGGATCAACAGTTATTCCATATTTTGAAACAATGTGACCCAAGAAAGAAATGTTTTGTAACCAAAACTCACACTTGCTGAATTTTCCATATAGTTTCATTTCTTTTAATGTTTGCAAGATAACCCTTAAATGAATTTCATGCTCCTCTTTACTTTTAGAAAACACCAAAATATCATCCATGAAAACAACCACAAACTTATCCAAAAACTCATGGAAAATTCTATTCATAAGGACCATGAATACAACAGGTGAATTATTTAACCCAAAAGGAATAAATAGAAATTCATAATGGCCATATCTAGTACGGAATGCAGTCTTCAGAACGTCTGCTTTTTTTTTACTTTCAACTGATGGTAACCCGACCTCAGCTCAATCTTCGGAAAATACTGAGCTCCCTGGATCTGATCAAACAAATCATCAATATGAGGCAAAGGATACATGTTCTTAATAGAAATTTTATTCAAGGCTCTATAATCAATGCAAAGTCTCACTGATCCACCTTTATTTTTAACAAACAAGACAGGAGCACCCCATGGTGATGTGCTAGGTCGAATGAAACCTTTATCGAATAACTCCTGCAATTGCTTCTTTAACTCTAAAAGTTCAACTTGATCCATTCGATAAGGGGGTTTGGAAATTGGCTTAGAATCAGGAACTAAATCAACAGTAAATTCAACTTCCCGATCATGAATAATACCTGGCAAATCATCAGGAAAAACATCAAGATACTCATTTACCACTGGCACATCATTAATCTGAAAAGTTCCTTTATTTTCAAAAATATGTGCAAGGTAACATTCATTTACATCTTTTAATAGTTTCTCAACTTCCTTATATGTTATCAAAATCAATGGTTCATTCTTGTACACAAACTAAAATTCATTCTGAAAAGAAACCATTTTAGCTCGACAGTCAATCTTAGTATGATAAACAGAAAGCCAATCCATGCCCAAAATAACATCAAACTCTACTAGAGGCAAAACAATAAGGTTTGCTGGTAGATTCTTTCCACACAGAACGATATAAAGCTTCTTATAATTCCTTTTTGTCTCAAAGTTCCCTCCAGGTGTTTTTACCGTAAGTTCAGGATTCATATCTTGAGATGGAATTTTCAATTTACTAGAAAACTTCTCAGAAATGAAAGAATGTGTAGACCCTGAATCAAACAACACATTGGCATAATCTAAAAAAACAAATAGTGTACCTGATACTACTTCATTTGATGTCCCAACATAAACTGAAGTTGTTGCAAAGGATTTCGCCACCCCTTTCTGCTTGTAGTCTGGCTGCTTTCCCCCAGTTGAGTTCTTCTTTAGACACTCATTTGCATAATGACCCATTTCATTACACTTAAAACATCTTACCACTGGCTTTTCATTGCCTGCTTGATCATCTTACTTACAGTTACGAGCAATATGACCAGACATACCACACCGAAAGCACTTACCAGACTTGGATAAACATTCTCCAGGATGCATTTTAGAACACTTCTCACAAGATGGATATTTGGTGTTCTTACCTCCTTGCTTCTTTGATGAATTCTTCCCCTTTGACTGCCAACTAGACCTCTTATTCCGTTGTTTGTCATAGAACACCTGATCATCAGAAAACTCCATTTCCACCTTCTCTTCACATTGAGCATGTTTTTCATAACTTTTGAACTCACGAGTAGCTAAATCCCTTAGATACTTTGGCTTTAACCCTGAGTAAAAATGGTTTATTTTACTATCAAGATCTCATATGATGTTTGGAGCATACCTTGCCAATCAAGTGAGCTTTGCTTCATTGGCAGCCACTGAGTCTTCCTCTTGCCTCAATTCCAAGAATTGATTTTCCATCGTAAGTCGAACAACCTTAGGAAAATAATTCTCAAGAAAAATACCTTTCAGTTCGTCCCAGTGAAGATCCTCAATCTCATCACTATCCCTGATATTTTTTACCATCGACCACCACTGATTAGCTTCACCTTCAAAACGGTAAACATCAAGACTAACCTTTTGATGTTCTGAACACCCCATGACCTCAAAAATCATCTACAATGCTTTAATCCACCCTTCAACTTGCACGGGGTAAGATGATCCTCTGAATTATGGGGGATATTGCCTCATGAAATGTTCCACCACTAACATGTTCCTCTGCGGTTGATCTGGCTGATCTCGTGCATGGATACCACAACCATTTATAGCCTGAGTCAACTATGCCATCACTGCATCAAACTGTTCAGTTCCAATTCCGACCATCTCAGGTTGCTGATTTGGAAGGTTGTCTTCCTCCTGATGTCGTCCCAACATAGCTGATTTGTTTCCTCTGTGGAAAACCATTCTGAACACAGAAATATCTTAGGAGAAGAAACATGGTAATCCGTAAATGCTATATCATTTCAATCATATTATAATTTAACACTTTTCTAACTCCTAATGTTGTCTAAACCGACCTCTGATACCAACTTTAAGGCCTCGGCCTTAAACCTTACTTAATATTGAATTAAATGAATAATTCCCATTGAAGAACTTTTTATGTTTAGATTTTTAGAGAACTAGAACATAACTATTACATCTCAAAAGATTACAAAGTAAACACTTCTACAAAGTTTCAATAGAATAAAAAACTCTTAAAAAGAAACATGTCTAGTTCCATGTTTTATATAGCATGACATTCCCTTGATCCCATCCTTGACCCTATTCCACATTATGTCCTGTGAAAAACATTTCAAAGAAACATGGGGTGATCATAAAAAGCTTGGTAAGGGATACACAAAGAATAAAAATTGTTAGTTTATCAAAACAAAAAGTAAACCATGTATACTTTATCAAAGTAATACTTTTCACCTTTATGAAGTAGTAAAAACTCTTTACTGAATAAAAGATCATTACATACCCTTTTGTAACAAAAAGATTACAATAAAACCCATATAAAGAACACATGACATATAAAGGTAACTTGGGACAAAAACATACCTAAGTGGAATAACGATACAGTCGACTTCCACACATATCACTTAATGGAATAGCCATACTGCCAACTTCCATACATACATAATGGAATAGTCATACGGCCGACTTCCATACAAAATGCATTGGAGGTTATAACGTAACCACCCATCCTGGTATTCACGGCACCACCCATCATATGGTTTATCACATAACCACCTGTTAAATGTCCAGGTACCATAATAAAATCATAAAACATAAAACCAATATGAAGGAATGATAACATTTCAACATTTCAATCAAAATATATCATTTAAATATATTGAAATAATAGAATCCTTTATCAAAACCACTTTCAATACCAAAATACATAAAAGAGTATATGGTATTTATTTTATTTTAAAAACATTACGGCTTGTTGAGGAAGCCAAGGACCAAATAATACTCACGGCGGCAGAAAAGGTTGTTGTCACCGCGTACGTTAAAAGAAAAATTACTTTTTGTCGTTTAGTAAAATGCTTCGTAGAAAAAGATTCCTTTTGTATAAAAGTCAAAGTCAAAGTGGGTTTATACACCGTATAAAAGATAGTTTCGTATAAAACAAAATATTCCTCAATGAAAGGAGATTGAGACGAAGTCCCTTACCTCGGGTCCGACTTGACTCGATCGTTCATTAACGTCCCGAATAATAAAATTGAGTTAATTTATATTTTCTTAAGAACCTTTTCAAGTTCATTATTCCTTTTATATCACTAATTGCCATGTTATAAACATTATGTAACCATTTAAGTTAATAATGTTTGTTTTGTCGATATTTGGTTCTTAAGTCGAAAGTGGACTTCTTACGATTACATGTTGATTGTGTGGTCAAAGGTTCATTATATCCAGAATGAAATTCCTGATTTGGATATCATATATATCATATATATCTAGAATATACATGTATTTATAATATCACATAATCATTTAGAGGTAAGAAATGAAATGCACCGTTCATGGAGACGGTAAGCCATACGTACGCATGAACGCTACCTTCATTTATTTTCCATAGTTTAATGAAAAGAAATAATAATGATATAGAAGTACATTATAATTCCATTATAACATCATATATAATTACTTTAAATACATCCTTTATACATCCCACATATGGAATTAACGAATCAAATCACTTTGAGGGGGCGGTAGCCCACACTTCCTTAAATGAAGATATCGCATTTACCCATAATGGAAACCATAAAGGTATTCCAAAAATGAAAAATACAGAAGCATAAGGAAAACATAAACATATTATATATCATATATAAATATAGTTACATCTTAATGGCCACCTTTGAAAGTGTTAGAAGAATATCGAACAATCATCGTTTTGTGAGGCAGAAATTCGCCGTCCACAGAAACAGTATGTTCTTTAACCATTAGACGTAGGTGTGTGTAAGTGTAGCTTTATTCCTTCTTATAACAACATCCTAGTATATGGAAGCTACTAGTGATGTTACAAAATAAATGAATTAAAACAGTTTAGGGGGTTGGAGAAGAAAAATAAAACAAAAGGACTTAAGTGAAGACATTATCTTATAATCGGGTAACTCCCTTTGTTTGAGCACAAAGGCTTCCTTGGAAAGACTTCTTCCCAAAGTGAGGCTTCAAGGAGCAACAGAGGGATGTGGAGAGACAAAATGAGCAGGTTTTGGTCGTGCCAAAGGCTTTGGAAGTGTGGGTAATGAGGTAGAGGTGCGGGCCTTTTATAAGAGGAGAGGAGGGGCACTCTTGGAATGTAAGGAAATGTTATTTTATTTTAGAATGAGTTTCGGTTATTAATGGTCCCACATTTATTTTTTTTGAGTATAAGGTGATAAAGTTTCTAAATCTACCCTTCCAATAGGTTTTGGACATGTGTAGGTCTTAGAATTTATATTATCTTTCCATTTTATTTAAGTCGTTAAATAATGAGGTAATCGCTGCATCATCATGATGTCATAAATAATTTAAATTATTTAATGTCTAAAAATTAAAAAAAATATCATGATGTAGGATATATTTTTTGTCTTTCTAATGAATAATTTTTAGTAAGAAATATTACTTGTATAACCCCACGTAAAAATTGGTTTAGTAAAGCATCTCATGTTTGTGTTATTTTTACTTTAACTTTAAATAAAAGGCATAAATGTCATTATCATACCCAAGTGGCTCTATGGGATACCAAAAATCTACCCATGGGTTTTCTTGTTCGGCCATAACTCATAAAATAGGGTTAGGACAAGTGTAAATATATTTTCATTTTATTATAATATCATTTTTACCTTAAATTACACTAATTACCTCTAATCGTGATTAAAAACTTAATAAGTTACTATTCACCAAAAAATTGTTTTAATCTAATTGGACCACATTTTACTTCTTAATGACAACCATGTATATCGGATTTTTGAAAAATCAAATCACAGAAGTGGAAAAGTTTCATTTAAACGAAAAATCAGTTTCTTTAACAACCACTTAGTGGTTTCACTATTCATCAAAAAATTGAAGTTTTTCAGAAAAATAACAAAACATCACCCTAAGCTATATTTGATATTCTGAATTCAAAAATGATGTCTATTTTAAAAAATTCAAATCATATATGTTACATTAATTAATTTAATAATTAATTCCTGTTTTCATGACAAATAGCGTGTTTTTATGAAACAATAAGTATCAAAAGATTGACACCAGTTTAAGTCCAATTTCAAAGTGAAATTAATTCCAACGACCACTATTGGATTTAATGGTAAAAATATATTCTTATTACACTTTAAAACCAATTCAAAAGATAATCTAATCATCTTAATAAATTAGATTAAAGAGAGGTTTTGAATTAAAATACAACATTTTACACTATTAATTTAAAAATGAACTTTATCGGAAAAATATCAAAAAATTGCACAAAGTAATATTTGATGTCCCAATTCTAAAGAAGATTTTTATTTAGTCCAATAGAATGTATAAGATTGACCAGAACTGTATTTAATGACGGTTCTCCATCAAATGTTGATAAGTGGACCTTTCGTGAAAATTAGAGTATATAAGCCTAAAATTGAATTCTTTTCGTATTTTAAGCCTTTATCCTTTATTAGATAAATGTAAAAACATTTAACAAACATATATAATCATATTTTATTTATTTCTATCTATTCCCACTAGTACAACGGCTACGTGCTAACAAACATTTAAAATAATATTATTTTATTACTAGTGTGCAAAGTACGATTTCAAAGAAACTCTTTGTTGCATATCAGGTATGCTATCAAACATAGCAACCCCTTTAATGTAAAATAAATATTTAATTCGCAAATATTAATAAATATGAAAATGTATTATTTTGTATTTACCTGGGCTGTTACAAAAACCTCTTAAATCAAGAGAAAATGGGAAATAAAATTTAACCACTAATTTTGATGTGTGTTGTGATAATGTGGCTGAAAAATGTAAACATATCATCCACTCTTGATTTATTAATTTCATATTTAATTCATCATCTACCCACACATTTGTATATGAATACTTAACTACTAGTTTCGTAATAAAATCTGAATAATTATATATTTAATTAATAGGGAAAACTCTTAAATGTATGATGATATCATATAATATATGTGATTATTATCTGATTTATTTTTATAAAAATGATCTTGATGTAGATCATGTTATTCCCCATGAAGTTGAATTTGATGTTATCTTCTCCATAGATTGGATTCCTTTACATTAATAAAACAGATATTTATAAACATGGTATGTCATTTCTAATATTCTAAACAAACCTATAATGTTATATCTTTTAAAAAAATTAGAATATTCCCATGAGAAATAGATCAATTATATCATTCTTGTTTCCTTTTGAAAAGGGATTTATATCATACATGGTTAAAGAGAAACTAAATATTAAACACATTCTTACTTTGTTGGTGTTTTTTGATGTATTTCCAGAAGATATTCTCAGTATTCTACTAAATCATTAATATTTTTTTCAATAAAACTCATACCTAGTTCTAGACCTATTCCAAATACTCCACGTATAATGATCCTTATTGAGTTTCTAGACTTAAAGATGAAACTCTTAGAGAATCCTGACAAGGGACTCACTATGACAATTTATTCACCTTGGATTTCATCTAATCTTTTTGGTTATATAGAATTTTTGTCCAATGAGGAAATGTATCAACTATCAGGAACATAACAAGATACTTCTAAATAAAATTAATTCTCTACTAGATATTGATTACTTTTTTGAGCAACCATATAGAGATAAATAATTTTACAGTATTGTGCATTGTTCTAGATGTCAACAATTTAGGGTCAAGAAGGAAAATATTGCAAAAAACAACCTTCCATATTGTGTATAGACACTATGAATTTATATATATTCCATTTGGTATTATATTCCTTTGGTATTTGTATGTATTAAATGAATAGAGTCTTTATAGATTACCATGATCAGTTTTTGTTTCTCCCTATAAGTGATAATATTATATATTAAATGTGAGAACTCGGCCCCACCCACAAGTTTCCCCAATAACGCCATACCGTGGAGGGCTCATACTGCACGGACACATCACAAACATTTCCCTTTGTTTTTCCTCGTTTGGTGACGACCGTGGTGGTGCAACGACGGTTGGCATCAGATCGGCCGCGGAGAAACCAGTGTCTCAAGGCCGTTGGGTCGCCGAAAGGGCGCGGCATAATCGTGTCGTGTAGACGAAAGGGTCGCGGCCAGGCCGGGTCGTAGAAGAAGAGTGTGGTGGAAGGGCGCAGCGCCATCGCGCCGCGCGAAAGAGGAGAGTCAGGTCCAGGGCGGGCCGCTTCAGAGGAGCAGGGGTGGTATGCATCGGGCCGGCTGTCGGTGGTGCGGAGCGGCTAGCCGCTCGTCCTTCCAGGAGGAGCAGGACCCCTCTGGGTCATGCGTGATCTAGACTGGCACCGGTTGGGTCTCCATTGGACTGGATCTGCAGTTCGGATTCAATGGGGTGTGCAGCTTCCCCCTTGTTGCGGTTGAGCCAAACCCCCTGCTGGTAGCAGGCCGCCGGGACAGACCCAGCGCGGGCTGGGCATCCAGCTCGGGTCGGACCACCCACTACGGCTAGGTAGCCCACTCAGGTATTCGGGGCTCCCCCTCGGGCTGGGGCGGACCCACAGATCGGGCCAGTCTGACTGGGTCGGACCGTACCAGGACCCGCTATGGCCAGATTTCACCTTTTCTTCCTTAACATGGGCTACGGGTGTCCGATCGACGAACCATCTATGGATATGGAAATATTGGAGAGTGAAAATTCTTTTGGAATACCCCACTTGAGTTTTGGAAAAAGATGGGAAATGTCTGGGTTTGTTTGAACATAAAATCCAACCTGGCCCCTGGAATTGAAATGCCAATAACTAATATATTGGGCGTCCGATTGACATGGCAGACCTTTGAGATACTTCTTCTTGTCACCTTGCGATAGTTGGAGTATCTCCCAGTAGCTCATAGATATGATCCTTCTAGTGAGAATCAAACAGTGTGTGGATACCTTGTACCTGGTTGAGACCTGATGACTGCTTGACTGATTCGACTCAGAGTGATTTGACTAGCCTATTAGAGAGAGCCTGGTAGTTGGTGGAAGACCCATAGCAGAGCAGCGCCTCGTAGTTGGCAGAAGACCTATGGTACATGACAGGAGGAGTACCTCTACGGGCTATTTGGGGGAGCTCCATGTAGTTGGCAGCAGACCCATTATAGAGGGGTGCCTGGTAGTTGGCAGCTAAACCATGGTAATCGACAGGAAGAGTACATCAACAGTCGATGTTTAGTGAGAAATGCCATGGTGTCATGACAGGAACATTGTACTCGACAGAGGAGGAGTTCTCCAGTAGCTGTGGTTTCAATAATGAAAATCATGGTTTGAGCTGAGTCAATGAATTTTGTGTTTTCCCTTTAATTGAGATGTGTTAGTAGATAACATAGTTATATATATGTGCATATACCTATTTAATGGTTATCCGTTGATTTCATACATTATGGTTTATCCTTAATTAAGATTTTGAGACCATGAGGGCCTTGGGGTCCCTACGGAGTATCATTATACTCACCCCTACATGGTCTATGCCCGCACCTCATTGTGTTTGTTGTAGACGACGAACAACGCTGATTGAGGTAGAGAGTAACAGGACTGGACGGTACCCGGAGGTAGACCACTCGGAGTGATGATACACCGAGCAGATGGATGGCTGTGGAGTGCTAAGGAGGCCACCTATACCTACCCTTCATGTAGGAACCCTCGAGGATGACCCATCAGCTGCTTTACTTTTCTTCAGTTGTACTTGCTTATCTTTTGTACTTGTACATTCCTGTTGGGATTGTATTTTCGGCCACTTTTTACTTTCCAGCACTTCTCTTGTATTCAGTTTTACTTAGTGTTTTTCTTCCAGTTGTGTACTCTGATGTGTTTGTTTACAGTTATAAAGGAAAATCCTTTTACATTTAGGGATTTATGCCTTTGATGCAAGTCGCCAGCCCTTGGCATATAGAAGGCGGGCTTGGGTTAGTCACGATACAGGCCGTGGGGGACGGGTCGTGACATTAAATGTAAATAGATGAGTATGAATATCACATGAAGATAGTACCAAATAATCTATTGAAGGAGAATATATATGTAAAATTAACAAAGTGTGAATTTTGGAAAAAAAATTCTTTTTGGTTTATATAATTTTCTGAAAGGGTATATTTGTGGATATATTAAAGATATATGTTATTGAATATTGGCCCAAACATACCATGGGGACTGAGATACATGGTTTTCTTAGTTTAACAAGATATTATAGATATTTTTTGAGTTATTTCTCTTAGATATCTAATTTAATCTACATGTTAACATGAAATGGATCCATGTTCTGTCAGATACATTATTGAGAGAAAAACATGAAATACCAAAAGAGAAGGTTAATCCATGATACTGTTCATAAACTACCATGTAGTGGAGAAGGGAATTTGATCTATAGTGAAGAATTGAAAGAGGAATTAGTATTCTTCCCCATGAAGATTGATATACTGATATATTATTCCCTGTGAAAATTTAATGTTCATGATAAAAATTAAACAATAAATTATTTGGAGTTAACTACAAATTTGTATTCATTAACTACTAGAATTCTTGATATTTGTGATGAGTTATTTACGATGGGATCCCATCACAAATAATTTTTTGTGATGGGGTCCCGTCGTAAATATCCCATGGACAAAAACGGCATCTCAAAAAATATTATTTGAGATGGGCCCATCACAAATAATGTTATTTGCGACGGGCTACTTCCATGTCGCAAATAAGTCTCCGATTATATACATTATATATATATATATATAGAATCTTTTTTGGGACGGGCCCGTGGCAACAAGTATTTTCAATAGGCCCATAGTCCCATCGCCCATATGTCTATAAAATTTTTTTTATCTAGACTATTTGTGATGGGCCCGTCACAAATACTTTTTGCAACAGGTCCCTAATCTCATCGCAAATACTTTTTTAAAAAATTATTTAAATTATTTACGAGGGGAACCCATCATAACAGATCTCGTTGCAAATAATAAATAAATTTTTAAAAAATAAATTTAATAAAATTATGATTATTGAAAACATAATTTTAATATTATTAAAATAATTTAAATAAAAATCTATTAAAATTCTCAATATTCACAAAATAATATTAAAAAATCATAAATTATTATTATTATTATTATTAATAGTAAAATAAGAAAACATTAAAAAATATAAAACTGAAAAAATATATTTAAAAAATTACTGATTAATGAAATAGTAATATTAATATTATTAAAATAATAAAAAAATAAAAATTATTAAATTTATTAAAATTCTCAATATTCACAAACAAAATCATAAAATATTAAAAATTAAATTATCTAATCATCGCACCAATATAAAAGGTAGAAACTGTAAATATTTCCTATTACAACAAATTTTAATTTTAAATGTTTTTAACATAAAAAACTCACTGGGGGCATCTTTAGGAGGAGGTGGAGGAGATGAATGAGATGGTGGAAGAAACTCCATCCCCAAACTACGAGTCAGATGGCGCATGTATTCCATCTACTCATGATTCTACTACTGCCATCAACGCATCTCCTCTTTGTGTTGCTGCATCTACTGCTGCTGTTGTGGATGCATCTCTTCTTGTTGCTTATGAAAACTCTCTATAATGTCATTCTGATCTTGTAAATACTTCTGATACTATGAGGCAGAAGATGATGTCTCTCCACGAGCTCCTCTCGAGCTGGATGCTGACATCGCACCAGTAGCATAATAAGTACCATGAGTCACATGAGAGCTGATACCAACTACTCGGCCTTTATCAAAGCCATACTGAGTCACCTATATCCATGCTGCCTCATCGAAATGGTGTGCACTGGTCTGATAAGACGCCTTATCCTGACCCTCAGCCTGTGTTTGAGAGGTCGTGGCCTCATATGACTCCTTTAATTTCAATTTGAAATTAAAATTGTGAAAATATTATATGTAGTTAATTGTCAAGCTGAATAAATAATACTGACCACAATCTAACGCTGGTGATCACCTCTAATCTCTCCAGTGGTTGGGTTACTATACATCCTCTGATAAACGTCAAACTTAGTAACATCGGGATGCTCGACTGCCTATAGAAATATAAAATAAAATGTTTATATTAAAAGTTATATAAAATTAAAAAAAAATTATACATACCAGATGCTCTCTATGCGTACTGAATGTACAACTACCATCTTGATGTGTCACCTACTGTCTCCCCAGTTTCTACTGACCCAATGAGGACCTCCTCTAAAATCCACCACCCAACCAGTGTGCACAAAATCCTTCCCAAACCTATGATTAAATGTATTCTGGTCAGTGGGCTCTATAGGACTCATCAAATAATGTCACTTCTGCTTTCTTAATGTCTATCTTTCTCAAATTGTGCATAAACTGATGCAAATGCCCACGCATAGCCACCTCCCATGCTGCATGGATAACGTCACACATTCTATCCTCGATGGGATACCATAAACCCTTCAAATAATTTATAATATCACGTTATTAATAAAATAAATTTCAAAATAAATATTATTTATTTACCTACTAGCCAATGATTATATATGTCAAGCTGCACATCAATGAGAATATGTTCCCATGTGATCCATGTCTAAGAAAAATAATTTCACAAGATAGCGCTCCCCTGTCCAACAGATACATGCTCCAAAATGTGAAAAAAGAATAACTATTCAAACAATTTGTATATATAAAAATAAATTAATGAAAAAAATATCTAAAATATATAGATTATCATATCTCTGTGTGCTTGGATTGAAGCCATGACGTGGACGTCTCTCGGGGATTGGGTCAGGAATCATCTGTCACTCAAGAACTCACCCCCTCCGCGTACCTCCTGAACCACTAGTAGGATGAGGGTCAGATCCTCCCACATCCCCATCATCCAATGGTAGATCAGCCTCCTGCAACTCGCATCCATCTGAAACACAAAATCATTGTTGTTAGTAGATAGTTTAAAACAACTCTAATATATAGATATATATTATTAATGATCATAACCAGCATTTAACTATTTCAATGTTCACCTTATCATCATCTTCATATATGAGGATGTCAATGCCTTCATATTCCTCCTCGACATCATCAATATACAGACAAGTTTCAGTTTCACCATCCATTGTCACGTCTAATTCATATGTAACACCATTAACATCTTCATCAACATCGACCATTTATTGTGGGGTGTCATCATTGATATTCACAATTATTTGTGAAAAAAGATGGATTTTGAGTAGTCTCATGAAAAATTTCAATTCCTTCCACTTCAGCAAAACCACATTCAGATTGAGTAAATTGATTTTCCTAAGATTTAATTTCTATTATTCTCCACCTATTACTCTGGTCTCTTAATGTTGCACTATACATTGCATTATAAGATTTATGTGCCTGTTGAGCCATTAAAATTTTTTTACTTACTGCAAGAAGACTTTTATATTTAATATCGATGATTCCATAAGTCAGATGAACATGCAAGCCTCTCTCAGTATAAAACCACCGACATTTAAACATCATTATGTAATTCTTTCCAAGATAACATAGCTCAATAATTTCATCCAGAATGCTGTAAAAGTCAACTTCAGATTCTCTATGATGTGATCCCCTCAAATAAACTCCACTATTAATTGTTTTTTTATTCAACATATGCATGCGTATGAAATAGAAAACCATTCACCACATAAGCATTATATTATTTAACCATTTTGGATGGTGGGTTACTCTATATACATAACTTATTATAAATTTTATCAGCATGTTAAGACACCCTAATTTTTTTTGAAACAATTATCAATATACTAAATAGAAAACTGAATTTATATTCAACCATCAATAATTTATATTACCAGTTTTTGATACCATTAATAAAAAAAATTTGTCGGTGTTCTTCAAGAGCAGCTGTTGTAATTTGTGGAAGTTGTTTCTTTATATGATTATTATATAACCTACAAATAAAAAAAGATTACAAACTGTAACAAAAATTACAAAATAAGGGATATAATAACTCACTGTACAAATGATGTCATTTCTTCATAGTTGAGCAGAACATATGTATGAGATCTGTGATGTTCATCGTTTGAAAGCCATCATTCTTGAACTCCACCGAAGCCAGGATTTGACTGATTAAAAACTAATAATTGATTTTCCATTTCATCATTAACATTTCCCTTATCCTGTCCCATGTGTTTTTGTTTTGAGGCATATTCAGATTCAAAATAGTGAGAGCAGAAAAAATAAATTTACTCTTTCAAATAATATTCAGCAATCGAGACTTCAACCGATGCTTTGTTATGTACTTTTTTCTTCAATTTCTACATGCATCTCTCGAATGGGTAAATCCATCGAAACTGTACTGTTTCTCCACATTTATCTTCATGTGGAAAATGTAATATCATATATTCTACTGAGTAAAAGAAATTTTGCAGTAATATTTTTTCCAGTTTACATATAATTATAGCAATATCTTCTTCCATTTTTCTTAACGCATCGTATTTTGTTGTCTCTACTCAAATGTCTCGAAAAAATATGATATTTCTGTTATCAGATCCCAAATAATAGAATTCAACAAACCTCTAAATCCAATCAGCATAAGTCTTTCCAATATAACATGACAATCATGACTATTTAATCTGGTAATATGACCATTATTAACACATTTTCCCAAATTGGAAGTATATACATCTGGAAGTCTCAAATCAAAAATCCACTGAAAAAATTATAAGCAACTCACTTTGGATTGTGAATAAGCTTTTTTTAGCATTATTAACCTCTATGATCTGACATTTTCAAATATTTCAAGTTCTGGTAGCCTTCAAATTTGGCCAAGATCTAATAATGCTTTTATAGTATCTTTGGTCTTACCTGGTGTATCCAAAACTGTATGAAATAAAATATAAAAATAGTTCTTCTTAATATGCATGACATTCAACATTGGAAAGACCAACAAATCAGACCAATATGGTAGATCCCAAAAAATGCTTTGTTTTATCCAATTATGTTCATTCCCAAAACCATTAATTTTCTATTAGTTTATTATTAGCCCAAATGCGATTAGAGGAAATGAATATACAACAGACTCTAACTCTATACCTGATATCTTTTTTGCAGTTTCATCCCATTCAATTGTGCCTTTTCTGAAATGAGATTTTTTCATTCGAAAAGGATGATCGGTTGGAAGAAATATTCGATGACAGTCAAAATAGAAAGGTTTTTTTCCATTGATGAGCATAAAAGATTTTTTTTTTCTTTCATACAGTAAGGACATGATTTTGGACCATGTGTACTCCATCCAAGTAACATGCCATATGCCGAAAAGTCACTAATCATCCACATCAATGCAGCTTTTAATGTGAAATTTTGTTTCACAACAACATCATATGTGCTAACACCATTACTCCACAGTGCAATTGACTCATCAATCAATGGTTTCAAATAAACATTAATATTATTTTTCAGATGTCCTAGGATTAATAAGGTTAAAAAGATATATGGATCCTTTATCAACATCGATCGAGGTAGATTTTAGGGAGTGATAAGGACATTCCAACATGAATAATGACTACTATAGCAACCAAATGGACAAAAACTATTAGTAGAAATACCAAATCGCAGGTTTTGGGCCTATAAAGAAAAAGATGAATGAAGACAATCAAAATGTTTCCATGAATCACCGTCAGATGGATGATTCATGCTTTTACCGATAGAAATATTGGTTTTGTTCCACGATATAATTGACAATGTGTCATAAGACATAAATAAATGTTGCAGCCTGGGTGTAAGGGGGAAATATCTCAACAGTTTTACAGGAATCAATCCATACATCCCTATTTGAGCATCTTTGTACCTCGATTGTCCCCATGTGGGATAACTATCCAATGACTCATTTTCACCAAAATATAAGATGCAATAATTTTCACATGCATGAATCTTCCGATAACTATGGGCCAGATTATGAAGCAGCCTCTTTCTCTCATAGTAATTAGTAGGAAACACATTTCCTTCAGGTAGCTGAGTTTTAACTAATGAAAATATCTAATCAAAATAGTTTTTTGACATTGGATTTTCTGATTTAATACCCATAAATTTTTCAACTACATATAATTTGATTATCATACAACCAGGATATAATGCATCCTCAACAGACCTCAACAACTCATAAAATTTGGATGGTTCCAACTCAGGAGTTAAATCGATATCATTGTGAGTTTTAGTTTGTTAAAGAGATTTACCTGTAACATCATCTACAGAGTTTTGGAACCGTGATGGATCTAGAATCAATTTATTAGCATCTTCTCTGGAACTACTTTCATCGTGTGGATACCATAAAACCTAATGTGGTTAAAAAACAAACCTCAGGACATGTCCCCAAACCTTGTCAAATGTGTCAAACATTCTCAGAGCACATTTTTTACAAGGACACAAAATTGTTCCTTATGAAACATATTCCAGTTTTGATGATGAAAATGATAATAAAGCATCAACACCCTCAATATATACAAGATTTAAACTAGAACCATTTAGATTTCTGCACTGATTTATCCAAGCGCGATCATCTAATAATGACTGATGTCGACTTCCTTATTCCATATTTTTCTACAAAATATAAATTCATTAATGTTTTTTAATATTTTGAAATTAAAAAAAAACTATCAAAAAATATAAATAATTACCACTACTATTTAATAATTACCATTAATTAAGGGCAACACACTTCCCAGTGGATTGAAGACTACACTTTTGTCTGACAGATGAGTTACTTGCATCATTTTCACATTGAAATAACAATAAAGAATCTGGCGGAGGTATGCATATTCATTCTCATATGAATGAGAATTAATATGACTACCTCTGGCCAGATTCTTCATTGTGATTTTAGTGTGAGAAAGATGCTAGTAAATGATTCGTCGGATAAAAGAGCCCATATTTCATCGATGATTCGTCTTCTTCCAACTTTCACTGCCTAGAAACATTATAAAAAATGTGATTCTATGAATGCATATCCAATCACTTTCATATGAAATTTAATATGCCTAAGTAGTAGCACATTTTTCATAATGTTTTGAGTCAATGATAGTTGAAAGGAGAAAAGTCATCAAGCAAAAGGAGTGTCATCAATCCACTAGAAATTGTGCCATGTTCTTAAAATTTACTATAATTTACTAAAATTTATTCCTAACTATTCCAAACTATTCCTAACTAGTTATTCATATTTATTACTAATTTTTCCAATTTATTACTCTCTATTACTATTTATTTCTAATTATTACTATTTATTACTAACTATTACTGTTTATTATTAATTATTACTATTTATTACTAATTATTACTAATTATTACTAATTATTAATAGTTATTACTTATTATTTCTAATTATTACTAATTATTACTAATTAATCCTATTCATTACTAATTATTCCTATTCATTTCTAATTATTTATAAATATTTCTAATTATTAGTATTTATTCTTAATCATTACTAATTATAAACATTTATTATTCATTATTACAATTTATTACTAATTATTATGAATTATTCCTTATTATTATCAATTATTCATATTTATTACTAATTATTACTAAATAATATTAATTATTCTTGTTTATTTCTAATTACTACACTTTATTTCTAATTATTTCTAATTATTTTTAATTATTACTAATTATTTCTAATTATTTATAATAATTGCTAATTATTGCTAATTATTGCTAATTATTTTTAATTATAGCAATTTATTGCAAACTATTGAAATTTATTTCTAATTATTGCTAATTAATTCTATTTATTGCTATTTATTGATAATTATTAGTATTTATTCCTAATTATTAGTATTTATTCCTAATTATTACTAATTATTCCTATTTATTACTATTTATTGCTATTTATTTATATTTATTGATAATTATTAGTATTTAGTTGTAATTAATGCTAATTATTAGTATTTATTCTTTATTATTTTTAATTATTCTTAATTATTCCTCATTATTCATAATTATTAAAATTTATTACTATTTATTACAAATTATTACTAATTATTACTAATTATTACTAATTATTACTAATTATTAGTATTTATTACTAATTATTACTAATTATTACTAATTATTACAAATTATTACAATTTATTGCTAATTATAAATGTTTATTACTAATTAGTACACTTTAAAACTAATTATTATATTTTCTTACTGAATACTACAATTTATTATAATTATTAGAATTTATTTCTAATTAATAAAATTTATTACAATTTTATACTAATTATTACAATTTAGTACTAATTATTACAATTTATTACTAATTTTTTAAATTTGTTACTAATTATTACAATTTGTTACTAATTTGTTACTAATTTTTACAATTTATTACTAATTATTAAAATTTGTTACTAATTTTTACAATTTATAACTAATTATTACAATTTATTACTAATTATTACAATTTATTAAAATTTATTACGAATTATTACTAATTATTACTATTTATTACTATTTATTACTCATTATTACTTTTTATGACCATTTATTACTCATTATTATTTTATTTATTAATATTTATTAATATTTATTACTATTTAGTACTATTTATTAATATTTATTACTATTTATTAATAATTATTAGTATTTATTAGTATTTATTAGTATTTATTATTTTTTATCACCAATTATTATTAATTACTACAGATTAATTATATAAATTAGTAATTATGGTTAATAATTAGGAATTACTTCTAATTAATAAAAATTAATAATAAAAATTTCAATTTATTAGTACAAAAAAAGTCATGAAAAAACAATTTAAATAAACTTTAATTACAACTAATCCTTATTAATAAAAATTAACAAATAAAATTGAAATAAATAACAGATTGAATAAAACCCAAATACCTTTAAACATGATCCGCTATTGATGTAGACTGCTTCACAACTTCTTCGTTTCCAAAAAAATTAACATAGAAATGTTGTCCCTCTAAAATCAGAGTTCAGAGAGAAACAAGATATATGAATTAGGTGGAATGAGAAGAAAAATGGATGGGGGTATATATAGGTTACATTATTTGCGACGAGACTATTTGCAATGGGCAACACATCGGAAATAGTATCGTTTGCGATGGAACCCGTCACAAATACCTATACCCGCATTAATTATTGTTGGGGGTTAAAAAGTTATTTGCGACCTGACCCGTCACAAATAGTTTCTGCCAACACACGTTTTGCGACTCGAGGACATCCTGTCGCAAAAAGCTATTAGCCACTGCCAGGTATTTGCGACGGGGGGATCCCCCCATCGCAAATAACCTTCGCGTGGTTTGGCGTGCTACCCGTGCCAAACATTTTGTGACATGATTTATTCCCATTGCAAAAAGACTTTTTCCCCATAGTGATTAAATATACCAAGGATTTATCCATACGGGGATGGGAGAGAAATATATATATCGATAATAAATGTTAGAATTATATATTTACTCATAAGATGATGATTAAACACCAAATAAAATATTTGGATTTGTTTAAAGATTATAACTGCTCAATAAATTACCACCCAGGGAATGAAAAAAAGGTGGATAATGCTTAAAGACAAAATTATTAGGATATATTATCTTTGATGAGGGTAAAAATATAAAATATTTAAAGTTTTATAATGGATGGATTTTTTAGTAGTTAGGGAAGGGGAAATTGTTATCATGTAAAAATGAGTGCTTAACCATTTATCTAGGTAATGATTAATTATGAAAAAAATTAATTTATACAAATAAAAAATAATGTTTAAAGTATTCATGAGTTCAAACATGATTACTATGGAATGATAATATTGAGGAACGATGTATTTTTCTTATCAATTCCATACATAAATACAGATATATTGGATGAATTTTATAGTTCATCATTCTATATTCATCATGGATGTTTGAAGATGTATATAGATCAGAAAGACTATTTATAGTGGAAAAACATGAAGATTCCTATCGTATAGTATAAATACAAGTTCATGGTATGACAACAAGTTATGGATATGATATAAATTTATACGGGGATATTATAACCATTATACATACCATATTTTAATTGGGAAAAACAACATTTATTTTTTCATTAGACTCCCAAAAATGTCTAATGACCATATTTCTATTTAGGTTTTATTCGATCCCCTTATGGTATTAATACAAGTCATTACTACCAGAGATGATTTTTATCTTAATCCAACTTCATTAATATTTATTTAGGAAGTTGTGAGGTTTTAAAGATGACCTTAATCTATTTTATTTGATCCAGATATGATGTTTAAATCAATATTCTTGTAAAGTCGTCATTAATCTCTTGATTTAGTGTTTTTTTATGTATTTTCAACCTTAGACGGATTGTTAGTCTATGGGGACTATTTAAACCTTATAGGATATGTTGAGGTTATATAATTTGGATTTTAAATGGAGTTAAGATCAACACATTCTTTTGGTTGAGTGTTCTCTAAAAAATCACTATCATTCATGATTTTACATAGCTCATTGTGAATCCATCTATGAAAATAATTGTAGAACTATAACATGATGGTTTGAATTTGGATAAAGAAATCTACTGGGAATAGTTATATCTATAGAAAATGTATAGAAACATATATCCATTAAATGCCACATTAAGGGATCACATATTAAAAATAAATTTAATATTTGAAATCATTAGTGATTTATAGTATTTGAATTTGGTGTGAAGGTATTCCTTTTAATTTCTCTAAAGAATATAGTTATTATAAATTTAAATAAGGGAAATCTAATCCCTAGGTATCTTGGCCCATTTTATATTCTTTATTTATTAGGAATGGTTTCTCATCAATTCGAACATCCCCCAAATGTCTCCTAATTTTATTATTTGTTGATGACATCCCTCCTATGGTCCAAAATACTTAATCAATAAAATTTAATAAAATCATAGGAAATATAATTAGGTCATGATCATTATTATGAATAAAAATGGTATAATCCTTGTATTGTTGAAGTAATGTGCTACTGAAAATCTCTAATCACCTTATTAATGTTCTCTAGATGAATCATAAATTCGAAGAAGCTACATGGAAACCCAAAGATGTTATATAAATGTGATATCCAACTATTTTTATCATAGTGATGTTCTATAGAGGGAAAAATTCATTCTATGTGGCGTATAGTGTAAAACCAATATAATTTATAATGTAATTATGTTAAAATAAATTTAATAACTTTTTTAGCTTGTAATACACCCAAACCCACACCCTAATGAACCATACTATAGTATATCGTTACATCCTATTAGTTAAATTGGAATAACTAATATGATGAATTAAAGTTTGAATTTTTTTATAAAATATATAGGTAAAAATATATATTGATAAATAAGTGATCAATTTTTATCTGGTGTTTATATTCTTCCCAAATACATTTTTCATCAATGAAATTTTATTTTATTTTTTTGAACCAATAATAATGTAAATTTTTTTCACTTTCAGAAAATTTATATGAAATAATGAACTAAATTTTTGAAATCATCCTTTCAATATTATTTCATAGTAATGATTTAATAATTTTTCATGTAAAAATAATTTTTGATGAGTAGTAAAAAATACTCAACTTTATTAAAAAAAGATGATTCATTTTAATCATTTCCAAAGAACATTTTCATTATTATTCTGTTAAAACTATGAATAGATTTAATGTATTACGGATAATCCATATTACGTAATTTTAATCAATATTATAATTTTTTACTTTTATAAAAACTTATTATACATTGGATTTTTTTTTTCTAAAAACTGTATCTCATCGTGTTTTGTGTGTTTAATTTAAAATTAAATTATATAAACTTTTTTAATTTAATATGATATATTGGATTAGATATTTTAAATAAAAAAAAAATAATTCTTTAATTAGGTGAAATTTCTTTTTTCTAGTAATGAATAGTAAAAATATTAATAAAAATTGACAAAATTGTGGATAAAAAAGTATATCCAAGAGACGAGGGTACGATTTCTGATTAAACGTGTATAAGACATGTTTCATGGACCTATAGTGATGTTATCCTATCCAAAATTCATATATTTATCAATTTGGAATCATTTTTCTTGATAACGTCTTCATTATGTTTTATTTTTTTAAGATATTCCATGTTTTTCTTCTCCCCCACTTAAATATTATCACCCCATTCTATTAATTAAAATACTTTTCAACGTATATTTCAACCAAAAACTTCTAAAATATCTCTAAAATTTATATCCAGAAATTATATTTTACTTATTCATAATAAACCAAACCAAGGGTCCATAAGAAATGATCTGATGGAGGTTGGCCAAAGAAGGTGTAATCATCTTACCCGACCTCTTTTAATTTCTATATTCTTCTTCATCCACTCAATTTCATGTAGTCATTATATAATAATAAATTAGATATTCTATATATTATTCAATGTTATTATGATTATTGAATCACTAATATCCACCCTATATTCCTCAAATTTGAAGTGAATGTATCACTCATGCATATGTGTGGACTAATATTATTTTTCACCCTACTGGTGGTGCCATACTAATATTATTTTTCACCCTATTCAAGTCATTGGTTAGTACATAAACTGATTTCATGGATATAGGTATATACAAAGGGATGTTTCTGACATTGGATTCATTATTTTCTTCTTAGGATGCAATATAGTAGTGGTGGTGTGAGACTATACTTGTGATTCTAGTGGAGATATCCCCTTGAATTTTTTAATTTTTTATAGAACTCTATAAATATGAATTTACACCCATATATTTTTATACATCACATGACATGAACATCATTATTCTTCTAATATTGACCATGTTTCCACGTATTTATTTTTTCTCAAAGTTGTATGATTTTATAGTTCATACTTATATTTTCTTACTATTTTTCTATTATTTGTACCATTGTGTCCAAACTCAACTGAGGCAATATTTACCTATAGACACACCCTATGCCCCCAATTCTATTCTAATGACTCTAGAAATGGGGATACACTGTTGAGGATATGTTTCCATCTTTGTTCGGTTACTTATTAGTGATCTGGGATCTAGATGTTACAATAACATCTTTATTCTTTATCTCTATGGTTTATGATTATGATTATGAAATATTTATGTTACATGTTTACCATCCATGGGGTTTTATATGATTAAATGTTGATATATTAATGGAAATTGTTTCCTTTAATTGAGTTATGATATATGATGAATGATTTATGATCTTTAGGAACACATGGAATGTATTGTGATTATGTGATGGGTGCTCCCTAAGTTATAATTTCCTCCAATGCATTGTGTAACAATAGATATTTTAGTATATAATTTGGGATGGAATTGGGATTGAACCCTATTCAAGAACGAACTTTTTACATTATGATAGTATTGGGAGTAGACCATGACCAAGGATATGAGAGAGTGTATAGTGACCCTAGTCTAATATGATAGTTTGGGTTGAAATATTTTACTATGGAAAAGTTATTCCATGTATGTGGGTTTTCCAAAAACATATGAAGTATTTTAATATTACACTCCCATAAAACATGTTCTTCGATACCTTTATGATTCATGTCTTATGAAGATCCATGGTTTTTCATTTGACTCAATATTATGATCATTGAAATGTAAGGTATTGTATTTTAATGTTTTAATCATATTTTCATACTAATATTCTCATGTTATGTTTTATTTATTATTGATATCTTTTTTTCTTTTATTGGGATGTTAAGCTTGTCAATTTTTATGTTTCATTCCCCAATGATATTTAAAAAGGTTTAATGTATTATATTCATATAAAGATATCATAAGATGAAGTAATTATATGGAGATGATGTCTATATCTTACTGAGAAGTTGTATATGTTTCCATGAATCCAAAGGCACTATATTTAAATGATTATTTCCAAGATGGTAATGTTACATATTGAATATTGATCTAATAATATATTATATTTATGTATAAAATTTATTGGTGGTTATATTTAGGTAGGGTTTGGTTGATTTAAGTGGCTCTTGGTGGTCTATAAAAATGAGTAGAGGTGGCGCCATTTTATAATGACTAAAAAGATACTAAAGAATATTAATAAAAATTATTTAAATATATTATAATAGTTTTCATCTTCAAGTGGATCCATGTGTCTAGAAATTTGAATATAATATATGATATTTTTTAAATTCCTTCAACCAATAATTTTTGGACCGATTTAAGTGGAATTTTAAACTGTGTTTTCTGGTTTCACCCCTATATTAGTCAAATTTAACATTAACCATAGTATTGAAATTTTTAACATTAATGAGTTATAATTTTACCAATATGGTAAAAAAATTGATTAATGTCAAAAGGAATAATATTTACAACATTTTTATTTCTACTTTTCATTTTTCACAAATAATTATTGTGTTTAAAAAATATAGCAAATTATAGTTTTCTATAAATATCATAAATTCCACATTTGACATTGTACATTTAATTTCACTTGATATCCCAAAAAATATGGAATTATAATAAAATCCACTTCACGGGAAATTATGCATTATTATTAATTAAAAATTTATTATGTAACCATAATTATGTATCGAGACACCTATTTAAATTAATTAAAAGTAACATGGTCTGATTTCTTCCCCTCATTGAACAAACACTGCGTTAATATTTAGTAACAATTTAAAAAAATTATTTAATCACTAAAAACAAAAAATTTATCAGTATCATAAAAATAAATAATTTTAATTTACGATTAACTTTTATATTAATTTCTAATGTATTTTAAATTACATTTATATCATGAAAACTTATTTACTATGTAATTTATAGTTTTCTTGGGGTTATCAGCATTACACACACATGTGGACAAACAACAATTATATAACCCAAAATTATTATATATGGATAAAAATTATCAATAATAATTAATATATACTATTTATGTGGACAAAATACTTCATCTTTCTAAAATATTATCCTTAAGACACCAAATTTTACAGTTCAAGTGTTTCGAAAGAATTGTGTCGGCACGGAAAATAATTTCCAATTTTTTCATGAAATAAACTATACTTTATAGGTTATAATTTATTTTCATATGATATTTTTACTATATCATCATACATGATTAATTACATATGTCTAAAAATATTTAATACCATATTTATGTCTTATAAATATAAAAAAGGATACTGTATTTTAAATAATATTATTTTTTACAATTCATTAAAAAATTCATTAGAAATTATCAAAAAAATATAGCTAGTATAAATTAGAAATTATGAATAAAAAAGAGTTCAATTTCATAAATTAAATTACTTTATGTGATTTATATTAATTTTAATAGGAATACAATAATTAAAATGAAAAATGGTTCGTTCATAAAAAATGAGTTTTTTAATGCCTAACAAACATAAAAAATTATGTAAAAGTATGATTCATAGGTAATTGTTGTTTTTTATTTATAACTAAATAATAAATAAGAAATTTTAATATGAAAATCAAATAATAATGTGAATTTTTAGAGAAATGAAATGAAATTCTTACAAATATCAATATTTTTCTCTTTTTATTAAAAAAATAAATCTATTTAGAAAAATACAAAAACATCACCTTAAGATAATTTTTATATACTAATTTTTGGAAAATATAAAAATAAAATCATTATATTTCATTATATTATAAATTTTATAACTTAGTATTATGTGTACATAAGGATATAAAATATATTATATTTATTTAATGAGAAATATATCTAAAACCACAAGTTTTTGCATTAATCCATTTTGAATAATTTGAGTCAATAGGACCAATAAGAATTTAATAACATTAGAACACTAGAGGTATAATGATTCTTATTTTTCATTCCTTTGGATATAATTAATTTCTTAAATTCAAATTATTCAAAACAGTTAAAGGCTTTTAAGACCAAAAATAATAACATTCTAAGGGTGTAAAAAATCCTAAAAATGTTTTTGAAATTTCTAATAAGAATAAGAAATTGATATTTATCAATGAGATGAACACATTCTTTAAAAAACTATTTGAAGCTCGAATGATTTATATTAATGAGAAATAACTCAACCCTATTAACCTCATGTTTTTCCAATAGATTAAAAAAACCAAGATGATAAAATTGTATTATGTGCTCCAGGTGCCTAGTGGAGTGTGCACTAGTGGCCCATTGTTTTCCTAACCGTGTATCGGAAATCATCCACCATGTCACCTCATATAGACATTAAAATTGTAATATTAAAATGAAATTAAAACATAAAACTTAATATACTTAATTTCCACCTCTCCAGATTGTTCAACAAACCCCTCGCATGGGCCTTCTTGGCTGTGTATGACACCACCTATCATTTCCTCTCAGTTTGACAATTTCACCCTAATCCTACGTGATTTTCATTAGATTCATCAAGGTAAGACAATATTCAATCATCTCCTTCCATCATCTGATATTTTTTTCATCTCCATGTTTTTTTCTATTTCATTCGAACAATAGGTTATGGTTTAATTCTGATTTCTATTTCTTTATTTAATGTTAGGAAATACGTCTTGACTCTTGGGACTCCTTCGGGCATGTATTGGTATCCGTAACTCAAGGTGGAACAGATTGGTTCATTTTAGCTATTATCACCTCATTAGGAAAGGTTTTACTCCCACTACCATGTCCAAAATAATTATATTTAGGGTATTTTAGTGGTTTTGAGTCTGTAATTTTTTGTAGTGAGTTTTATTTTTCCATGAGGTCAGTTTGAGATTTAGTTTTCAAAGGAAACATACCATGTATTCATGTGTAGGCATATATATATGCATGTTCTCCAATTATTTTTTTATTCGCCCATGGTCGTAAATATATATATATATATATGGGGATAGGAGTGAATATGTAAAATATGAATAATGAGTACATGCACGAGTGTTTATTGGTAAATGCATATATGAGAATATAAGTAAGGACCCCCTTGCAGAGATTCATAGAAACGAAAATATGTCTATAGGGAATTGGTTTACTTATGTATACGTGATGGTGAATATTCATATAGGTGAGGGGGATCAACTTCGTGTATTTTTTGATGAGGTTGTTCAGTGTCGAAGTGTTTGTCTTGGCTTGGTCTTCACATGTGGTAGTATTTCTTCCTTATTCCATTTTTATTCCTTTTTAAAATATTTCTTAAATCAAGTACCATTCATATTTTCCATTTGTTAAATTATTAAGTGTGATAATCCTTTCTTTTTGTGTGGCCCAAGACCATTACATTTTTTAATATATTTTATACCATACTACAATAAATGAATTGAACTTGTTAAATTTGATGAATTTAATTATTGAAATAAAATGTGACGTTTTATGATAAACTGCCTTGATGTGGTTACATGTCTTAAATTGAAAAATTATTTGTCACTGCAAATTATTTTTTATTATGGTTGATACTTAATCATAGATGTCACATGCATTATATTTAAATTTATATGCATGTTGGTCGGGTAGTTTGAATTAAATTCCATTATTTTTCAAGCTCATGGCTTGAATTCCATAAATTTCACTGAATGAATTTTTATAATGTAATGATAATTCCATGTGCCTATTATTATATTTCATTAGTTGTTCTTATGCAATGTTTATTTATTATCATATCATGTATCCTAGAGCATATGTATTGTTCATAATTCCATGTACATTTTAATATTTGATTTGTGATACATGAATATATTTCTAGATTTTAGAATGAGATATATATTCAATGGAATGGAATTATATGAATGATTTCCTTATTATGTGACATTCATTAAATGGTTCACTTTATAAGGTTCATGAGAGGACATGGGTTCAATATTAAGGGCTCATAAGATTGACTCACCGTGCTCGGTGGGTTATGCCTTGACATGCAAGGATGAATGATTTGACATTCAAGATGAGGGATGTCTGAGCAGTTTCTTATACTCCATAGGGATATAGGTTCCCTATGGAAGACACTGTGGAAGGACCCTTTTGAAATATGGAAACACCATGTCCTGGGTGATACCTTTTCCAATATTTGAGATACCTAGGAAATACTCAAAGTTACCATGCCTTGAGTGATACACGGGACACCGTATTAGTCACCTTCAATAGACCCGATGGAATAGGGTTATTGTATATTCATATTTCAATTCATGGGATTCTATTTAGATTAAGTTGGTTGGTAATGGGACTCCAAAGATGGATTTGATAGATTTCTTATTTGGCTTGTGCATTGAATATTATAATTGAAGGTTTGTGATTAATTACATATATTCTATTCCTTATGGAATAAATTTTTGATGTGTTTTAGATGATAGGGTATATGAGAGGACATTGTTTCTGTGTTATGGACTCATGGATGTACTATTAGTTTTGATTTTCTTAAGACTCGATGCAATGGGGGAGATGCTTTTTATTTCATTGAAAATGCCTCCTGGGCCGTTTTTTAAACTCTTGAGTGATACCAGTTCCCCAGGGGATATATAGTGTATGGAACCGTTTGAAATATGGCTATTCCATGATGTGGTTGATACTCATTCCCATATGTGAGATTCATAGGATAGACTTAGAGTCACCAATACTTGAGTTATACAGGGGACTATATTTGGATTATCATTGATAGACTCAATGGTATTTAGGTTCATTTTATGTTCCCATAGAGCCACTATCGATACTATTTAGATAGCCTTGGGTGGGATCATGACTCCACATTTGGATTTGATAGTTTTATTGATTTCTTTTGACTAATTTCTCACTTATATGACCAAGATAATTTATTATTATTAATTGATCTTAATTATTTACTTGTGAGGTTCCTCTCATGTTTTACTAGAATACATGTATGATGACATGTGATTTAGACCCAAATACAGTGAACAAGATTGAGGGTTTTCCATCTTAATTTCTCTATTTACATTGGACATTGTATTGGCTTTATGGATTTCATAGGTACCATATTCAGACATTTGGAAATGACTGAAGTAGATGGTAAGGGATCGGTTTCAATTGGGGAACATGAACCATGATGTTATCAATTTATTTTTTTCCTTTAATAATTTATTAAAAATGAAAAAGATACATAATTATCATTTAATGAGATGTATTTTCCTAGTGACTGTGGGTTTCTACCTACTGAAATTTATATCTCAGACCCCACTCAAGACTATTTTCATACCAGAGTAAACCTTCTTGATCACAGGTCTATGGGTTATTTTCTTATGATTTTTTGGGTACTCAGGATCTAGGGAGCACTGGGTGGAGATGGTGATTGAGATTGTCATGGGTCTATTTCGTGGAGAGTAACTCATTTGTTAAATCTTATTAATATTTGAATGTTTAACTACTTCTTCATTTAATATCATATATCACACATGAATTGTTTCAAATTTTCATTGGAAACTTTTATTCAGTTACTGTATTATTATTAAACCATTTTATATTGTATTTTATTTCATGGTTTTTTATTTCTGTAATACCATTTTTTTTACTCATGTAATTGGGTATAGTATCCCCACACTCACCACCTGAAACTCTCGCTACTAGTCGAAACACTCTGGGAGATAGGGAGACATACTTGAGGACATGTGACCCACTGGTTTGGCTACTGTCTTAGTGGTTAGTCATGATAAGACATTATCAAGTGGTATCAGAGCATTTTTTTTCTTTGTCTTACTTTTTGGGTCTTGTAGAATGGAGTCCAAGAATGTGTTGGCACTTGTTAAATAAATGTGTGTGGGAATATTCACCCCACCCAAGGGGGAAATGAATAATTGTCCATGGATGGGATTTTTGTTCATGTTTTCCAACTTTTTTTTGATTTTATTTTACCTCAAGTGATTGGTGTAATTTATGCTTCTTTTTTCTTTATGACATTTAAGTTTCTTTACCCTTGGACTGATATGATAAATTAGAACCATTACATGTATCGTAATAGGTACATATAAATTCACATTCCATACCATGTAGTTCATATTTCTAGGCTGTTTGAAATTGTTGTTCTATCTCGCACACCATTTAACTATATGTGTAATGCCATGATTACATGGTATGATATGTGATTCATTTAAAATGTGAGAGTCATTACCATGTTTAGTTAACTTATTATTGTTCTTGAATAAAATTTCCATTAATCTATTCTTGTTTAGCATGGGATGAATTTTTATGGATTTGATTAAATGGGAGAAAACATCCAATTTATTTTTCTGTATGCATGCATTATAAGTGGGAATGTAACAACCCATACTGTTGAACCATTTATAATGTGTTAAATACACATAAAGATAGTAGTATAAATTTTATTGAAAATAAAAATTTCTTTTATAAAGAGATGATAATGGTAGTTGTTAGATGGGGGATTCCTTGAACTGGTAATTTTTATGGGTGCATTTTAATTTGAAGTTCTGTTCTCCATAAAACGGAACCACATATTGTGATCATGTAATTAAAAAACTTTTGTAAATATAAATTATGTTCTATTTTTATATTAAAATTATATGTTTCATTAACCAGGATTTTACCCTTTTTTAGATGGGAATAATGACTCATTCAACTAATTTCATAAATAGAAAAATGGGAACAAGTAGGTAATTTGGGGTTTCTATTAATTAAATGAACGTGCTAATTGATTTTTGGTAATTTAAATGCTTAAAATGTTTTGGTGGATTGTAGTTGAACCCATAGTGTCTTAATATGACACTTTTAGTTCTACTTATCTATTAAAAGGAATTTGAAAGAGATATTTCCTAATAAATATTGAATTTTAATATGTCCTTAATTTTTTAAAATGATGTTTTATGAAAAATCCTATTTTTTCATTTTAAAATGATTTTTTATAATTATTATTTGATGTTTGAAATTTAAGGATTTAAATGTTATATGTTTATAGTGAATTAATTTATTTTCATTGAAATTGAACTATTAGTGGTTTCCTTCCCTTAGGCCGTCAATTAATAGTAGTTAATGTTCCCCCAATGATTTTCCTTTGAAGATATTCTTGATAGTTTTATGTTGGCCTTCGTTTCCTTTAGAAAAAACATAGTTGATCAGTTCATGAGCCTAGTGAAATCATTAACATTACCATGTTATAGGGTTGATGTTTTTTTATTGTAAGGTGCTATATCATGGTAGGTAATACCCCTAGAGTATCAGTACATTGTTAAATGTAGTATGATTTCTATCATTTGGCCACTTTTGGGTGTCGTTCCCTCTCGTATGACACTTTGTTTATACATAACACCATTTTTTGGAAGTGTGGTTATGTTTTCATGGCCTTGTTATGGGTGTGATCATCAATAAATGAATGATATTAGTATGTTAGACATACTGATGGCTTGATTATCTGCTGAATTGATCTCGTGATCATGTTTCTTTTTCCCTTGATGACTTTGAGGTCATTGATTTTTTTATAGTCAAATGATACAAAATGACCATAAACTAGTTTTATGTGCATGCCATAAGATTATTGGACTCGTAGGGTGGAATGTATGTGGATATAATTCTAGATGTGATGTTTTACCTTAGAAACCATGGGGAAGTATGTTTTTATATACATGTTAGACTTTGTGTTTCTAAATGATGCAATGAACGTGTTGAGTTCAGGGTAATTTCTAAGCCTTAAGATATTGAGTATAGTTGGGTGTCTTCTCTATGATAGAGTGATTGGGTTGTTAAGGGAATCATGTTCATCTTAATGATTGAGATTAATTTCAAGAGTATATAGTGTTTTGGAATGTAGATCAATTTGGTTCAGGGTTGTATGAAAAATCTTTTCATGATGTGATGTGTTGATCATGACTCGGAGTTGTGACACTCATAACTTTTAAAGTGGAAATGATTGAGTAAACATCTGAGAAACGGTTCTATCCTTTATTCTGAAGAAAATCTAATTCCTATGGTTGGGAGAATAATGTTATATATGTTAAATATGTGTCCTTCCATTTATAATGAGAACAACTAAAGTGAACCATTGGTGAAATGCTCGATTGTTGATGGATTCCATTGAGGCTTGAGAGATTGAATTATGTGGATACATTCTTGGTTGAATGAAATTGAAAGGGATTGTAGTGTATAAACTATTTCAACCCCTGTTGGTAATGGGGGAAATCAATTTTTATGCATAATTGATCCTGTAATGACTCGGTTGGAGAAGTCTTGGGATCAACCTGTGATGGTGCGCCATCAATTATTTCCAAGATTATTTGTCAACGTAGACCAGTTTAAGATTATCTATTATTAATTAGTTGGGTAATATGGATTAGAAACTATAAAAACCTCTTAGTTTTTTCAATTTAGAGATTATAATGTCCCTTATCTTGGCATTTTCCTTGAGGCACTAAGAGAGCATCGGTCTTACATCATGCTAATGTTTTAAAAGGTGAATGGATTTTCTGGGGGGTCTTTTTTACTGATTCATGATAATGTTAGGTTCATATCTCTATATGGTGGTTTTTTAGTGATCCATGGGTCCGATGTAGTGACACATTGAATGGAATATTTGACACCAGTTGTTTCTCAACACTCGATCACTAGATGAATGTTTCTCTAGGCTCAGTCGAAGATCAAATGTGGATGTTTTGTCTTGTTCCATCATGTCACGTGAATGCATTGAGTATGAAATACATGATTTACTTCCTTGAATTGTATTCATTTGAATATGATGTTATACCAATGTCATTGACTATGTGATAAAAAAATCTTACATACATTTTGTGATTCCTAAGTGTTGGATCTAGATTACAACCGTGTTATTGATGTGGTGGGATAGTTCTTGAATGGTGAGGTTATGTTTTGACAATGTAAAATCATCAGAATTCATGTATGGTCATTGGTTATGTGTTTTTGGTGAATAAATGTTATATTGGGATAAGGAATAAATGTTATGTTTTTATACTCAATCCTTCTAGGACAATAATATACTTCAATGTTTGGCTTGAGTGAATCAAATATTTTTCCCTCTTGTCCAATAATGTTGCCATTGAAGGGAAATTTGTAGAACATTTTCAGGTGGAGAAAAGTGTGATTTATGTCACACAAGGCCTTTCATGAGAATCTGTCTTAGCTAGGAAAAATGACATTATTAGTAAATAGATCACTTAAAAATCTTGAAATCATTCCATGTGTGCTGTTAAAACTCTTTTTTTATGATTTGAATGGAAATTCCAATAATAGAGGTGTCATTTCATGGAATTATCCCTTTATAATGTTATGAAAAATGGTGAGGAGCACCACCAACTAAAATCATGAAGAGACACCATCTTGATTTTTTCCATATCACAATAGTCTTGGGTAATTTCCTGTCTGTTTTTGTATTTAGATTACAAGAATAAGCTCAAGTTTTGGCGGTGTATCGGTCGCATACCAATGTTAATCTTTGGGGGTGCATTGGGTATTTGAAACAAAACGTGACCATTTTAATGTGAGTCCACCAACCCTATTGGTTGTTTGATATTTTAAATTCTTCTAAAAGGAATCATATAGAATATATGTTTTAATGTCGGGAATATTTAATGTTCTATATTTTGAGAAAAGGATAATTCCAAAGGAATTTCAAATTTTGTGATTACCGGACAAGATATTTTTGAAAATTATTTTCATAATGAAAAATAATTATTTGGAACCTGACATCATATTTTTTTGGATATTTTTGAGTAATGAAAGGCCCCTATGAGGTATTGATGTTTTTTGGTAGTTTCAAGACATGAAATCCCATAGTTTAGAGGGTTATTTAGGGCACTTGATTTGTTTGAAACCATGATGCCCCCATACAAAAACTATGTAGCCTATTTGATGGAAAATTGTGCAGCACACGGGTTGCACATGATTTTTTCAAACTATGCCTATATCCCACATGAATAGTGATAAAATACAATTAACTCAAAACTATTCACCACACGGTTATCATATATTTAGGAAAACTATGATAGACAAACTGTGTGAGGTGATCCAGGTGCCTAGTGGCGGTTTCATTATTGGTGGATGGTTATCCAAACCATGCTTCCCAAACCATGCTCTGTGTGACTTATTTTAAAAAAATATAATTATATTAAAATTATATTAAAACATAATCTACCGATATTCATCCCTTGTATACTATGTGACATACCCCTTTTCCAGGTCTCATTGGATGTGTCTGACACTACCTCTGGGATCTCTCTCCATTCGCCGATTTGACTCCGATCCTTCACAATACATGATAGATTTTTCGAGGTAATACCTTATTCTATAATCAATATCCATGTTCCTGAATTTTACCCTCTCCCTATTTCCCTCTTATTTTAGTCGAACCTCAGGTTAGTGTTCAATTACAATATTTTTCTTCTTCTAATGTGAGGGCATGCACTGCATCTCTTGGGACTCCATCATGTGTGTTTCTACACCCAACACCAAAGGAAAAGTGGATTTGTTTTTTATTTCATTCCATTTCTTCTTGAGTTATGGTTTTACTACCACATCCATACCTCAGATAATTATATTTTGTGTCCTTTTGTTTTTTTGAATACCTCCTTATTTTTGTAGTGAGTTTTGGTCATCCTAGAGTGGGTTCAAGTCTCTGTTATCAATGGAAACATACTACATATTCATGGGTATGCATACATATATATATATGTAGGTTACCCCGTTATATATATATTTTCACCCATGGTAGTGAATATATATATATATACATATGGGGATAGTTGTTCATAATTATAATGGTAATAATGCATTCATGCATGAGTGTTAATGGGTATATGCTTACATGGTCATGTATCTAAGGATCCCCTTTCACATATTCCTGACCATGTAGATATTATCATTGGGGATAGGTGTCCCTATGTATATAAGATGGTGAATATTCTGATAGATGGGAATGAGTATCTTCTATTGGTATTGGATGAGGGTGTCAAGTGCCAAAGATTTTATCTGGGGTTAGAGTCCTCATGAGGTAGGTTACCTTACTTATCTCCTTTTTTATGCCTTTATAAAATACTATTTATATCATATTCGTCCCATATTTTACATGTTTTTAATTTATTAAACAGTTGATGCCTTGTTTTTTTCCTTTACATGAACCCCTACCTTGTTAAATATGTTCTATAACTTACACAATCATTTGAATTAAAATTATTAAATTTAATGAACTCAATTGTTGAAATATAATATCATGTTTCCTAATAAAACCCCTCGACGAGGTGCGATGTCTTCAATAGACAAATAATGTGTACACAACCGTTTAGTTTTTCTGTATTCTTGATGCTTCATCTATGATTTCAAATTATTTATATTTTAATTGTTATTCATAGTGGTTGGATGGTTTTAACTTAATTTTAAGGTTGTTCAAGCTCATTTGATTGAATTATCTAAAAATCATCCATAACATGTGATTAATGTATTGTTAATTCCTTTTACCTATGCTTCTATTACATTGTTCATGATTAATCCATGTCACATAATAATCAGATCCTATTCTTGGAGATTATGTATTGTCCTAAATTCTTTTTGATTTCTCATAGTATATTTGTGATACATGAATAGCTTGAAATATTCTGGAATGAGATGTATATTTAAGGAAGAATAATTAAATGAAGGATTTCCCTATGATTTTACTTGTAATATATAGGTTACATGATATGGGATATGGGACATCGGAGGTTCTATATCAAGGAATCATGGATGGACTCATAGTACTCAGTGGGTTACGACCAGATGCGCATGGATTGATGTTGGGATTTCCTTGCGAGGGTCGCTCGGGTGCTTTATTATTCTCTTATGTAGTATTGGTTACCTAGTGGAGAAAATATATATGGAACCATTAGAAATATGGCTATGAAATACCTTGGTTGATACCGATTCCCCAAATAGATATACCTTGGCCAGAGATAGAGTAACCATGCCTCGAGTTATTTAAGGAACATCGTATGTGTCCCCTTTTATGGACGTGATGGTATTGGGTTAATATATGTTCCCGCCCTGATTCTTGGGATTCTATTTAGATTTAATTGTATAGGAAAAAAACTCCACCAATGGATTTGATGGACTTCTTATTTAAAATTTTCATTGAAATGTTTATTTTTAGGATTGTTATTAATTTCGTAAAGGTGTTACCTTGTGGTATTCTTTGACTAGATGGTTCACTTGATATAGTCCCGAATATAACATGGGTTCTATACTGAGGGTAATTCGATGAAATCATTATGCTCATTTGGTTATGACATGACAAATTAGTGGACATAAATAAACATTCTCAAAAAAGGATTCACAATAGGGCTTTTATACTCTTGAGTGATATCTGTTCCCTAGTGGAGAAACTGAGGAAATACCAATTTTAAATATATATATATATATATATGCCATGACTTGGGAGATAATCGTTCCCCTTTGTGAGATATCTAGGACAGACTTAGAGTCACCATGCCTCGAGTGATATAATAGAATCTGTATAGATCACCATGGAAAAACTCGGTGGTATTGGGATATATTGGATATTCCTGTAGCGATTCTTGGGTTTTTGATAAGATATCCTTGGATGGGCTTGGGACTAAACCTTTGTATTTTATAAATTGATTGATTTATTTCTACTGATTTCTGAGTAATATGAGATATATCATTTATTATTATTAATTTAGATTTTTATGCACTTTTGATGATTCTCCCATGCTTTAATTTAAATCATGTAAGATAAAATGTAAATTAAATCCTATAGAAAAGAAGAATCGTGGGGAAGTGCCTTCTCGATTTTCAATGCCTTGGCAACTATATTCAAATTATGGATTGAACATGTACCTTTGTCAGATATATTGCATAGGCCGATGTAGGTGATAAGGGACGTGTACCCATTGGGGAACCAATGATTAGTTGTTAACATATTATTTATTATATGATTTTAATTTATCATATATGGAAGAATTCATAATTTATATTGTCCGAGATGGATTTTCTAAGACATTGTTTGTGCCATCCTACTGAGATTTATATCTCACTCCCAGCATCGGTGCAATTTGGCACTAGATTAGACCTTCATGTTCACAATTCTACGGATTCATTGCTTATTCTATTATGTGGACATGGTATATAGGGAGCACATGTCTGACCCGGTGCATGAGATGCTCTTGAATTTAGTCATTGGGCATTTATTCAATTGTTATATTATATTTTTTTTTTATTTTCACTACTAGTACTTATATAATCATATGTCATAAATAAAATTTTGTAAATTGTTGTTGGATTTTTTTAATTAATATATTATTCTAACACTATTATGTCTTTTATTGTTATTTCATTCGGTTTATTTCTATAATACTATGGTAAAACTCAAATATGAGGGTATAGTCTCCCCACTATAACCTCCCAAGACCCTCACAAATTGTAAACATCTTCAAGAATATGAGGAGATTCTCTTGAAGACATGAGACCCATGAGTCTTCATACCATCTTAGTTATAACGACCCATAATTTACATACATGGTTATTACATCAAAATTGAAGTACCCTTATTACAACATAAAACAAAACCATGGAAGGACCGTATCGGTATAGTGTCTTTAGAAACTGGAAAACATAAACAACTATTCAATAAAGCATCTACATTGCCTCCCATTTATTTAATCATATCTAGAGTCCCTTTTGGCATATCCTACTTAATAATCTTCTTCCTGGCCTGGGGAAAGAAAACATACAAAAGGGTGGGCTGAAATGAACAGTAAGGGTAAACAAAAGGAATATCAATCACATTATATTCATATGAACATAACATTTTAGAAATCTTACCCTACAAAAGAGATCATAATTTCATAACATGGGATAAATCATGGTAGTGAAACGTAATCACAATAATCATAACTTAAAACTAAAATCTTTGTGGCATACCCACACAATCATAGAGAATCATTTCTTATTAGTCAAAACTCATTTCCGAGACTTTCTTAGTGGAAAAGTCCATTTCTGAACTGAGTTCATTTCTCATTTCAGTATTGTTTCACTGAACCGGTTTAACCTTCAATTCCAGCCATGCCTATCTCATGAGATATAAAATCTTTACCCAATGCATTGGAGGGAGATATAGGTCCCACCCATCTCATAATTATACCATTCTTATGTGTGCCACACAATCAAAAATCATACATCATTACATAACCCATGTAATAAAAATGGTATTCTTAAACATTGTGACATCATAAAACAATTCATATAAGATAAAGGAATTAATAAAAATAATTCCATCACCAAAAAAATAAAATCAATGAAATAGTATGGATAGAAAAATAACCCTTTATTATCTTAGAAAGAAAATAATTTCGATAAAACACTTGGACTCCATTCTTGAGGAAAATATCCTTTCAAATTCAAAAACACATTTCTTTTCTTAACATGTCATTAAATTCTAAACTAAAAGAAGGTGATTAAAAATAAACTTGAAAAATTTTAAAGGAAGCTTCTTGGAAGTAATGTTTTAAAAATCCATTCATGCCGTATAAGTTAATAAAACAGTCTTCTCGTACTTTTTTCAGAAAAGTGAAAAAGTTCCTTATATGAAAAACGACAAAAGATTCCATTCATATCTTTTACTAAAAACTCACCGAAGGGTAAAATTGGATTTAAACAATTGTAGGTGGATGGAAATAATATTACATATTGAGGAAACATGGATGTGGATGGTAAAATATTCCCTAGTAAATTCCGAAGTACAAACAATCTCTGATAAAGATTGAGATTGCGGGATTTTCCCTTACCTTAGGTCTGCTTTGCTTAGTAAGTGTCCAAAACTCCTATATATTGATTTAAATAATGTTATTGACTTATTCCAGAATCATAATTATTGTTATGATATCATATATGGTCATATTCTTAGCTTCTTATTAGTAATATTTCATTACTACTTGTTATTCGGGTGTTTATTACTTTTTGTTCTTATGCGTGTTTTGTCAAATAAATTCTTATTCTTCCCTTTAGGATATAGATACCTCATTTAGAGAATGGAATTAGTGTACTATATATCATATTTATTAATTAAATTCATTTATATAATCATTATGCAATGAAGGTCATGTAGAACCAATCACATCACATCATAAAGACGGTATTCTGTACGTACGCACGAGCGATGATATCATTCCCAAGACCGTGGAATTGTATTGGAGTGTATGTATACTATTTCAGAATCAATTACACTTTAAAATAATCATATATAGCAATTTATTTTCACCATTATACCCATCCATGTAAGGTGGTGATGGAAAATAGATTACACCACGTCGTGGAGACGGTATTCCGTACGTACGCACGCACGGTGATTTCATTTTCTGTTGGATTGATAGATGGTGAAATAGGGTTGTTTCACACTTACAAAAAAATATCAGAATATGATTGATATAGATGTTATTAATTCAAAATGATACAACTATAGAAGAAGAAGTGAAAGAAAAAATAAAGTTGAAAGAATCGGTAACGGACATTACCTCTTATTTGAATTGCCTCTTTGAGACCTCCTCTTAGGGCACAAAAATTGGACTTGGAAGAAGACCAGGACCTCTAGGCTGTTTCTAGGGAAGTGGGAAAGTGAAATGGGTAGGGATTGGCTGAGATTTAAGGCACAAATTCGTTTGAGGAGGAGAGGGAGGAGGTTCCCTTTTATAAGGGAGGAGAGGGGAACCTTTGGAAATATAAGAAATATTAGTTTATATTAAATCCCAACCCCACATAAAAACATCCAAAATAACTCATATCTAATGATTAGATGAGATAGGGTTGTAATATCATCAACCAATAAAATATAGATATGTTAGGTATTTATTTTAAACATTATCAACTTGATTTATCCTTATTTATCAATTTAATTTTATTTGTGGTCATAATATTCTAAATTTTAAATTTTTATAAATAATTACATATGTGTTGTGAATTTTCCATAATTTTACACATTATGACATTGTCGACCATATAAATAATTTTTAAATATTTTTGTGATTTTTAAACAATTTTATAATATGTTATTTTTATAAAATAACAATAGTGTCAATTTTGACACTTTTCATTTAATTGAATTTAAATAAAATATATACATAAGCTATTTTCGAAAAAAAAGCTTTAATAGATTCATAAAATATCATATGTATCTTGAAAATTAGTGGAGCACATTAAATAGTTCATTTAATATTTTTAAAACCATTTATTTGATATTTTAATTATTAAAATAATTTCAACATCACTATTGTGTCATAATAAATGATATTTATTTAATCCCTAAAAATTATAAATAAATACATATGATTTAGATAATAGTATTTTCTTTCTAAAGACTATTTATGTTCGATGTTTCATTATGTTTATCACTAAATTAAAATTATTATACTTATATGATTTAAGAAAGTTACATGTTGTCACATTCTTTGGTTTTAAATATAATTAAATTATTTTCATAAACAAAAGTCCATTAAATGAATCTAATCCGACCATTAGGTGATATGGGTCTACTTTTACTCATCCAATAAGATTTGTGCAGGTGTTAGGGTAATTTTATAATCTTATATTTACCCTTAATTACCCGATTTACCTTTAACTATGGTAAATAAAATTTACCGTACTTACTATTTATAATGCCCAAAAATAAAAAGTATCCTATTAACATAATTTGGACCCACTAATTCCAAATATGGAATCCATTTTTCAAAAATCACAAGATATAAGTTGAAGTAATTAATTTAAAATAAATCTCGTTGTTAAGAAAACGGGTTTTAGAAGATAAAACATTGCCAAAGATTGAAGTGTTTTTACCTATAAATTCAATGTGAAATTAATGATAATGACATACATTAAATTAAATGTTAAAAATATATTCTTTTTATACATAAAATCCATTCAATATTATAATTTAATAGTATAAATTATCTCAATGAAAAAAGTTGTTTTTAAATAAAAATTAGCGTATTGTTACTATTCATCAAAATATGAAGGTTATCAGAAAAATATCAAAATTTTATCCAAAATAAATTTTTATATCCTAATTAAATAGAAGAAATTTATTTTGTAAAATTAAACTTATAAACATGTCAAAATCTAGATTTAATGTTGGTGCGCCATCAAAAGGCGGCAAAACTGCATTTTTGAAAAATACTTATTTTACCCGAAAATTTTCTTTTGTTCTCATACCATGTTCTAGAAAATGTGTAAGATGAATAATAAAATTCAAGATGTAGTTAATACTATTCATGATGGCTATCTCATAATAATATATCATTGTTTAGTGAAACCTGGTATTACGTACTACACACGCTATCGAGGAAGGTCGTGATTGCGTGGAATTAAAGCCAAGTCTGTCTTGTGTGGTGTGAAAGATTCCTTTGGTGTTGTATATAACATAAGACATAAAAAAATATTTCTCACAAAATCTCTGGGTGTTACATTCTACCCCCCTTAAAATGAATTTCTCCCTCGAAATTCGCCACTTTATTACAAACAGATGAGGATACTTCTCCCTCATCATATCCTCATGTTCCCATGTAGCTTCTTCTAATTGGCGGTTCCTACATAAAACTTTCACCAAGAGAGTGGTCTTGTTCTGTAGGACATTTTCACTACGATCCAGAATCTCTATCGGTTGTTCTTCATAAGAAATATCTTGCTCATGCGGTACGACTTCTAAGCTGAGTACATGTGAAGGATCAGGTATTTACTTTCTCAGGAGAGATACATGGAACACATCGTGAACTTGAGAGAGATTCGGTGGAAGCGCCAATCAGTAAGCTACGTTCCCAACATGATCTAGATTTTCAAAAGGGCCGATATATCTAGGGCTCAACTTTCACTTCTTTCCAAATCTCATGACCCTCTTCCAGGGAGATATTCATAAGAACACTTTATCACCCACTTCAAACTCTAGGTCTTTTCTTCGGTTGTCGGCACAAATTTTTAGTCGACTCTGAGCCGATCTTATGTGTTGTTGAATAGATCTAACATGTTCTGCCATTTCATCAACAAGATCAGGTCCTAATAGCTTTCATTCCCCAACTTCATCCCATCAAGTCGGAGTCCTACATTTCTTTCCATAGAGAGCTTCATAAGGAGCCATCTGAATACTAGAGTGAAATCTATTATTATAGAAACCTCCACCAACGGTAGGTGTTGATCCCAACCACCTTTGAAATCCATAGAGAAGGCTCTCAACATATCTTCAGGAGTTTGAATTGTCCTCTCAAACTGACCGTCTATCTGAGGATGATTAGAGGTGCTGAAATTTAACTCTATATCCAGAGTATAATGAAGACTTTGCAAGATCTTTGAGATAATCCTCAGATCCCGATCAGATATAATAGAAAGTGGTACTCTATGAAATCTTTCCACTTTCATTACATATATCATGGAAAACTGATCTAGAGAGAAATCCTCTCTAATAGCAATGAAGTGTGCAGACTTTGTAATATGATCAACTATGACCCAGATAGCATTATTGTCTTTGGATGTTTTAGGAAGTCCAATTACAAAGTCCATAGTGATGTTTTCCCATTTCCATTCTGGTATGGGTAATGGTTGTAACATCCCCTTAGGCTTTTGTCTCTCAGCTTTAACTTACTGACAAACCAATCATTGATAGACATATTCAACAACATCTCTTTTCATTCCATCTCACCAGAAGTACGCTTTTAGGTCCATATGCATCTTCGTTCTTCCAGGATGAATAGAGAATGAATAACTATGAGCCTTATCCAGCAGCCCCTTCTTTAATTCGGGGATGGGAGGAACACAAACCCGATTCCTGAACTTTATTATCCCATCACAATCAAGGTTGAATTCAGGAACATTTCTCACCTTCATTTGTAACTCGACATCTCATTTATGTGCCTCTTTAATCTTCACATATATAAATGGTTGAACATTAATTTGATAAAGATAAGATTTCTCTCCTTCTATTAAAATTCCAAGAACCATCCTTTGTAAATCCATAAATATTGGATCTTTTGTGATCCTCATCATGGATAAGCTAGATTGGTCTTGTCAACTTAATGCGTCTGCTACCTTGTTTGCTTTCCCGGGGTGGTAATGAATTGAGCAGTCGTAATCCTTAATCAGCTCCAACAATCTTCTTTGACGCATATTAATCTCCTTTTGTGTGAAAATATACATTAAACTTTTATGATCAGTATAAATATCACACCTTTCACCATAAAGGTAATGCCTCCATATCATTAATGCAAAGATTACCGAAGCTAAATCCAAATCATGAGTTGGGTAATTTTGCTCATGGATTTTCAACTGTCGTGAGGAATAAGCTACCACGATACCATTTTGCATGAGAAAACACCCCAGTCCCTTCTTGGATGCATCACCATAGATCACAAACCTTTCTCCACTGCAATGTAGTGTGAGAACAGGTGCACTGGCTAACCTTCTTTTTAGCTCTTTGAAATTATCTTCACATTCCTCCATCCAAACAAACTTAACTCCTTTTCGAGTCAACTTGGTTAGTGGGTTAGATAACCTTGAAAAATCTTCCACAAAACGTCAGTAATATCCAGCCAAACCAAGAAAACATTGGATCTCAGTTACTGTTGTTGGTCTCGACCATCTTTCGATAACCTTTGTTTTGGCTGGATCCACAGATATCCCCTCTTTTGAGATTATGTGACCCAAAAATGCAACTTTTTGAAGCCAAAATTCACACTTGGTAAATTTGGCATAAAGCTTCTCCTTTCTTAGGGTCTTTAATACAATTCTCAAGTGATCTTCATGTTCTACCTTGATCTTTGAATATACAAGAATATCATCTATAAAGACTACCAAAAACTGATAAATATAGTCTCTAAAGACTCTATTCATCAGATCCATGAAGATAGAAGGGGCATTAGTAAGACTAAATGGAATCACTATAAATTCATAGTGTCCATACCTTGTATGGAAAGCCGTCTTTGGTATATCCTCCCATTTAACCCTTAATTGATGATACCCTGAATGAAGATAAGTCTTGGAAAAGTATTGAGATCCGTGTAGTTGGTCAAATAGGTCATCAATGCATGGGAGAGGATATTTGTTCTTGATAGTGATCTTGTTAAGTTCTCGATAATCAACGAAGAGTCTCATTGATCCATCTTTCTTCTTAACAAACAGACTAGGTGCTCCCCAATGTGATGCACTAGGGCGTAGGAATCCATTATAAAGATTCTCTTGGAGTTGCTTCTTCAATTTCTGCAACTCAATTGGGACTATTCTATAAGGTGTCTTTGAAATAGGCAAAGCACCTGGTACGAGTTCTTTTGAAAACTCACCTTCATGATTTTGTGGAAGACCTTGAAATTCCTCCGGAAAGACATCATCAAATTGCCGTACAATTGGAATATTATTAATTATGAGTTTCTCTCCAACCATTTGAGATAAATAACCTTAATTTAGTGGAATCAAGACCCATAAGATAGAAGAAATTTCCACTGGAAGGTTATGTTCATCCTTGCATCGATAGACGATCATAGATTGGTCTGGATTATGAAATGTGGCATCCCTTATTTGGGAATTGATATAGGCTCCATATAAAGAAAGCTATTCCATTCCAAGAATCAGATCAAATTCCAATATAGGAAGGATCAGATGATTTGTAGGAAGCACTTTCCCACAAACATCAATCGGAGAAGAATTATAAACTTTTGATGCGACTGTTGTTCCATTAAAAGTTGTCACAGCCAACTCAAAATCAAATTTTTTAGGTAATATGGAGATCAACATATAAAATTCATCAGAAATAAAAGAGTGGGTGGATCAGAATCATATAAAACATTTTCTACTTTAGAGTGGATGGAAAGTGTACATCTCACAACTTTATTGTCATACTCCACATCGCCGATAGTAATTGCATGTGACATTCCTTTGTCTTTGGCCTTAAGAGTTTGTTGGCGTCGATCATCATCACCAACACTTGGATTTAGGCATTGATTGGCATTATTCCCCATCTCCTTGAAATTGAAACATTGAAGTGTAGTTGGTTCATTTTGTGTATCCCTTCCTTCGATTGCATTATTATACATTTTCTTCCCATTATTTTGACATTCAATTGCCCGATGACCTTATTTTCTACACTTATAACATTTTCTTATACCCTTAAGAAAATTTACTCCATGTTTCTTTCCACACATTGATCATAAGGGAACACTCATCTTCTTTTTAGTGTGGTCATTAGATTTTCCTTTGAATACATTTTCCTCTTCTTATCAAACCCATGTTACTGATGGGTTACAACAATCTCCATCTCAATCTTGAGAGAAAATCGAACAATTTCCTCATAGTTATTGAAGTACCATATGGCTAACACCCTTCTAATACTTGGTTTTAAGACACGATAGAATCGATCGATCTTACTCTCAGGTTGGATAATAATTCCGGAAGCGTACCTTGCACATCTTGTAAAATTTGCCTCGTAGTTACCAACAGATTTATCATCCTTTTTCATCAGTTCAAGAAACTCCTTCTCCATCATTGATCGAAGAATATGAGGGAAATACTTATTGAAAAATAAGTTCTTGAACTCATCCCATTCCATGAACTCAATTTCATCTCTTGGCCTCATATTCTTGATAAGATTCCACCATTTATCAGCATCACCTTCTATACAATACACTATTAAGATGACTTTATCATGTTCAGATTATTGAAGAACTGATAATATCTTTTCAGTGGTACTAATCCATTGTTCAACAACTAATGGATCAGTAGACCCGCTAAATGAAGGTGGATGCTACCTCATAAAGGATTCAATAGAATGTTTCTCCTTCCTTTTCTTGTTTGGAAGTCCTACATAATTCATAGCATGAGAAAGTTGTGTCAGCATGGCTACAAGATTTTTCATTCCAGCTCCCATAACGTTTGGTTGCTTAGGAGGACAATCATTGCATTGCCTGTCACATTCCGTATTAACACAGTTCCTTCGGGTTCCAACCATTGATTAAAACCAAGAAGAATAGTGTGAGAAACGCTAATTATAATAGGAAAACCACATAATCAAGAATAAAATTTCACACTTAAAGACATATAATAGGTTGTTCATGACCATTTCTAAAACACTAATTTTGTGTTCTATGCTTTGACTTATCCTTAGGGTTCTTACTATGGCTTTCATATCCTAGTTTCCAAAGGTTGACTTTAGCTTTCCTCTGATACCAACTATAACGACCCATACATTACATACATGGTTATTACTTCAAAATTTAAGTACCCTTATTACAACATATAAAAAAACCATGAAAGGACCGTATCAGAATAGTGTCTTTAGAAAATGGGAAACATAAACAACTGGTTCATAAAGCATCTACATTGCCCCCCATTTATTTAATCATATCTAGAGTCCCTTTTGGAAGATCCTACTTAATAACCTTCTTCCTGGCCTGGGGAAAGAAAAAATACAAAAGTGTGAGCTCAAATGCTCAGTAAGGGTAAACAAAAGAACTATCAATCACATCATATTCATAAGAACATAACATTTTGGAAAACATACCCTGCAAAAGAGATCGTAATTTCATAACATGGGATAAATCATGGTAGTTAAATGTAATCACAATAATCATAAACTAAAAATGAATCTTTGTGTCATACACACATAATCATAGAGAATCATTTCTTATTAGTCAAGACTCATTTCCACGACTATTTTAGTGGACAAAGTCCATTTCTAAACTGACTTCATTCCTCGTTTCAGTCCTATTTCACTGAACCGGTTTCACCTGCCATTCCAGCCATGTCTATCTCATGAGATATAAAATCTTTACCCAATGCATTGGAGAGAGATATAGGTCCCAAAAATCTCATAATGATACCATTCTTATGTGTGCCACAAAATCAAAAATCATACATTATTGCATAACCCATGTGATAAAAATGGGATTCTTAAACATCGTGACATCATAAAAAAATTCATATAAGAAAAAGGAATTCATGAAAATAATTCCATCACAACATAATAAAATCAATGTAATAATAGGGATAGAAACTGAAACCTTTATTATCTTAGATGGAAAATAATTTTGATAAAACACTTAGACTCCATTCTTGAGGAAAATGTCCTTTTTACTTAAAAAACACTTTTCCTTTCTGAACATGTCATACAATTCTAACCTAAAATAAGTTGATTAAAAATAAACTGTAAAACATGTAAAGAAATATTCTTGGAAGTAATTATTTAAAAATCCACTCTTGCCGTATAATTTAAAAAAACATTCTTCTCGTACTTTTGTTGGAAAAGTCAAAAAGTTACTCGTATGAAAAAAGACAAAATATTCTTTTCATATCTATTACTAAAAACTCACCGATGGATAAAATTGGATTTAAACAATTGTAGGTGGATGTAAATAATATTACATATTGTGGAAACATTGATGTGGATGAAAAAATATTCCCCAGTAAATTCTGAAGTATAAATAATCTTAGATACATATTGAGATTGCGAGATTTTCCCTTACCTTAGGTCCGATTTGCTTCGTAAGTATCTGAACCTCCTATATAATGAATTAAAAATGTTATTTACTTATTCCAAAATCATAATTATTTTTATGATATCATATATGGTCATATTCTTAGCTTCTTATTAGTAATAATTCATTACTACTTGTTATTCGGGTGTTTATTACTTTTTGTTTTTATGCGGGTTTTGTCGAATAAATTATTATTTTTCTCTTTAGGTTATAGATTCCTCATTTCCAGAATGGTATTAGTGTACTATATATCATATTTATTCATTAAATTCATTTATATAATCATTATTCAATGAAGATCGTGTAGAACTAATCACATCACATCGTGGAGATGGTATTCTCTACGTATGCACGAGTGATGATATCATTCCCATGATTGTGTTATTGTATTGGAGTGTATGTATACTATTTCAGAATCAATACCAATTTAAAATAATCATATATAGTTATTTATTTGCACCATTATACCCATCCATGTAAGTTGGTGATGGAAAATAGATTACATCCCGGCGTAGAGGCGGTATTCCGTACGTACGCACACGCGGTGATTTCGTTTTCCGTAGGATGGATAGATGGTGAAATAGGGTTGTTTCACACTAATAACAACATATCAGTATATTATTGATACATATGTTATTAATTCATAATTAAACAACTAAAGAAGAAGAAGTGGAAGAAAAAATAAAGTTAAAGGAATCGGTAACAGACATTGTCTCTTCTTTGAAGCACCTCATTGAGACCTCCTCTTAGGGCACTACAATTGGCCTTTGAAGAAGACCAGGACCTCTAGGATGTTTCTAGGGAAGTGGGGAAGTGAAATGGGCAGGGATTGTCCGATCATGAAGGCTCAAATTGGTGTTAGGAGGATAGGGAGGAGGTGCCCATTTATAAGGGAGGAGAGGGGCATCTATGGAAATATAAGAAATATTAGTTTACATTAAATCCCAACCCCACTTAAAAACTTCCAAAATGAATCATATCTGAAGATTAAGTGAGATAGGGTTGTAAACTCATCAACCAATAAAATTTAGACATGTTAGGAATTTATTTTAAACATTATCAACTTCATTTATCATTATTTATCAATTTAATTTTATTTGTGGTAATAATATTCTAAAATTTAAATTATTATAAATAATTACATGTGTGTTGTGAATTTTTCAAATTTTTACATTTTATGACATTTTCGACCATATAAATAACTTTTAAATATTTTTTGTGATTTCTAAACAATTTTATAATATGTTATATTTATAAAATAAAAATAGTCTCACTTTTGACACTATTCATTTATTTGAATTTAAATAAAATATATACAAGAAGATATGTTCGAAATAAAAGCTTTAATAGATTCATAAAATGTAATATGTATCTATAAAATTAGTGGAGCACATTAAATAGTTCATTTAATATTTCTAAAACAATTTATTTGATATTTTAATTAATAAAATAATTTCAACATCACTATTGTGTCATAATAAATGATAATTATTTAATCCCAAAAAATTCTAAATATATTCCTAAGATGTAGATAATTGTATTAGATTTCTGGATACTATTCATGTTCGAAGATTCATTATGTATATTACTAAATTAAAATTATTATACTTATAAGATTTATAAAAGTGACATGTTGTCACATTCTTTGGTTTTAATAATAATTAAATTATTTTCATGGAAAAAAGTCCATTAAATGAATCTAATATGACCATTAGGTGATATGGGTCCACTTTTAGTCATCCAATAAGATTTTTGTAGGTGTTAGGGTAATTTTATATTCTTATATTTATCCTTAATTACCGGATTTACCTTTAACTATGGTAAATAAAATTTACCGTAGTTACTATTAATAATGCCCAAAAAATAGCCTATTAACATAATTTGGACCCACTTATTCAAAATATGGAAGAAATTTTTCAAAATTCAAAACATATAACTTGCAGTAATTAATATAAAATAAATCATGTTGTTAAGAAAACTAGTTTTAGAAGATAAAACATTGCCAAAGATTGAAATGTTTTTACCTAAGAATTCAAGGTGAAATTAATTATAATGACAGACATTATATTAAATGGTAAAAACATATTTTATTTATACTTTAAAACCATTAAATAATATAATTTAACCATATAAATTATCTCAATGAAAAAAGTTATTTTTAATTAAAATTTTTCGTATTTTTACTATTCATCAAAATAAGAAAGTTATCAGAAAAACATCAAAAATTTATCCAAAGTAAATTTTTATATCCTGATTCAAAAGAAGAATTATATTTTGTCAAATTGAACTTATAAACATGTCAAAAACTAGATTTAATGTGGGTGCGGCATCAAAAGGCGACAAAACTGCATTTTTTGAAAAATAGTTATTTTATCAGAAACATTTATTTTGTTCTCTTACCATGTTCCAGAAAATGTGTAAGATGAATAATAAAATTCAAACTGTAGTTAATACTATTCATAATGGCTAGTTCATAATAATATATCATTGTTTAGTGAAACTCGGTATTGCATACTACACACGCTCTCGAGGAAGGTCACGATTGCGTGTAATGCAAGTCAAGTCCGTATTGTGGGCTGTAAAAGATTCCTTTGGTGTTTCATATAACATAAGACATAAAAAAAATATTTCTAATAAAATCTCAGGGTGTTACGTTAGTGGCCTGTTGGGTTATGATGTTACAGTAAAACCTTTATTTTTTTAATGAATAATATTATGTTAAATAGTGTATCAAACATTTACTATAAGGATTATATGTCTTGTGGAAGATATGAAAGTCATTACCATGTTTTTAAATTGGTGGTGTGAAAATGATTAAATACTTTTTGAAATATATATAAACATTTCCAACTCAATATAATTTTTTTATAAATTCTTTGTAATTAAATACTCAAATTTTTTATTGTCGTACTATTCATGAAAATATGTTTTCAATGAAAATTTATTATATATATTAGTGTGGTAAAATATTATTATTAATTTATAAAAAAAATTGAAAATTTATTTGATAAAATTAAATTTTTTCCTAAAATCAAAATATAATAAATAACTTAGGATGAAATTGATGGATTTTTTACAAGATATTAATTTTTTGGTGGATAGGGAAACATACTATATTTAAAAAAAATGTAATATATATTCAACAAATTAACTAACATAAAATTACCATAATCTTTAAAATATTATTTATAGATTAATAATTATTTATTCTTCATATTTATTCAACTTGGTTACATTTAAATCATCTTTATATTGGATTTTTGTATAATATTAACTTTCTTTTTAAAAATGTGTTTTTAAAAACAACATTTAAATCAATGATATTTCTACATTTTACATAATAAAAATAGTCCCCCTTAAAAAATAATTTAAAAAAATTTAAATGTATATGTATATAATTCCATATAATAAATATTACTAGTCACAAAGTTAATATAAAATCATCTTTTCATCTAAAGAACACTTCATGAAAAATAACTTTTTCATCGTGTCTAGATCATTAATTTTAACCTATATTATAATAATTAAATTCATTTCATTTGGTAATATCAAATAAATATTTGGAATAATAAAAATTTATATTATATAATAATTTTTACGTAATTTATTTCATAATGAATAGTGGAAATATTTTAAAAACATTTTCGTTAGTTATAGTGTAATAGGTTTACCTTGCAGTTAAAATAAAAATATAATGGTTTAAATGGAATAAAAATATTTATAAATTATATTTGATTTCATTTTTTATATGTTATTTTCAATAATTATATATAATGATACATTTTGTATACAATTTACTAATAAATTTACATAGAATTATTGAGAATCATTGTAATAAAACAAGTGTGCCACTCACCCCACATATAAATGGCCTCCCCTCTCATATCATCTGTACGATTTCATGCCCCATTATCAATGAAAATTCTTCCAAAAACACCTTCATTAATTCAATCGCAAATAACTATATACCATTTTTTCTTCATAAAACTATCTTAATAAGGCATTTTCTATAATCCTATATTGGATTCCTGGAGAAAATGCCTCTTGATTAACCGAGGATTTTTGTTTTATTTTTTATTCTCATCCACTAAATATTATTTATTTATAATAATATAATTAAACTAAAATATATTATATAGTTATATGTTATTAGGTTAATTTAATAACCTATATATATATATCCGTATACATTAGATAGTAAAAAAACCATCGCTCATGTGTATAATAGGAAACCTCCTTGTTAATTGATGTAACTGTTTTTCATCATCACCTCACATGGCTTGTCATAATGATGGATTTAAGGTATATAATTATTTATTTATATTTATTTTTTATATTTAAAATTATTATACATTTTTATTATATTATATTCCATATACCTTGTTAATTTTATTTTCCCATGAGATATAATAATGTCTCTCATGTGTATGGTAGTGTACGATCACGTGAAGCGATGTGATTTGTTTTTCACTAATTCTTTACATGATAGGTAATAAGGATATAGTCAATAAATAAATTTTATATATATGATATAATTGTTCTATTAATTTAAAATTTATCATTCATAAAATATACATTATTATTTTATTTATTATCTTTCAACTCACTATAAATTATAACATCAATAGTGTGTACATGTGGACTACCATCTTCAAAAATGAAAGTGATTTATTTTCATTACCAAATCATGTAGGTAATATATAATTATATTTAAATAAATAAAATCATATTGATGATGTTTTTTATTTATCACCCAAAAATTGTAAAATAAGATCATTTTATTTTATAGAATCTACGACGCATAACACAAAGCATAATTGGAATATATTTCTTAAATTTTAGTCTACTTGAAATCATGAAGAACACATAACATTGTGTCAACATGTACCAAAATATATTATAATATTATATTTCTTCCATTATATTAGTGAGAGATAATTTTAATAAATAAATTATTAAAATTATGACTATCTATTAAATATTTATAAAATAACAGTAATTTAATATGAAAATAAAATATTTTTCAAAAATGGTAAATTTTCTAGATGATGTTTTGATCATGCATTGATTATAAAACTGAAAATGAATATTTACAAGTTTTAGAAAGTTTAATTTCAAAAATAATGTTATTTTTTTAAATAAGAATATCTAAATTATCATTCAGTGATTTTTGTGTTTTTCTAAAATGTTTCCATTTTTTATGAATAAAGTAAAATACAAAATTATAATTGAAATTTAGTTTTTCATTCAAATTATATTTAAATATAATTTATATTTAAAATTGTTTTTAAATTAAAATGAGTTTAATTATATATATATATTAATCTAATTTATTTAGTTCAAACTTTTTCAGATTGAATTTGGGTATAAAAACATTTTAAACATTTCAACACTTTCTCTTTGAAAACCATTTTTTTCAGATCTGAGGAATTAAATTTTAATTAAAATTATACACATATATTAATGTAATTTTTAAAAGTTGATTCCCATATTAATAATATGAAAAATTTATATTTTCTCATAATTTTAAAATAATTTATACCTAAATGAATATGGAAAACAATAAAAATTAATTACCACAAATATAGTAAAAATGGATTTATCTGGTGTTAAACTAAAATCATAAGGGTAAAATGACATAAATACATTTATAAATAATTTTTATTGACATATTTAGATATTATTATGTATTATTCTCTATAATAATTCATTCTGTATGCATTTCACGTGAAAAAAATGGGTAAACATTTTTATTTGGATGAATGATAAGTATGGAACTCGCGTCACTTATAAAAGGCCGACCCTGCCCTTCTATTCATGACACCGCCAAACCCTTTTTCTTCAGATATAACTTAAATAATTACATCCCAAATACCATACCGTCATACAGGATATCTTATTTGTTTTAATAATCTATCATAGGATTGATTTTGGTCCAAACATAATGAGTTTATCTGTAGAAAACGAAATGTTCAATAATGAGAATTTTTATATTATTTATTCCACAAAATCACACAATTATTATTAAAATATTATTATATTATAAGACAGTTATATTCAACCTATATATATGTTTTTAAAAAAATTTAATGACCTAAAACCATCCCCACTTCCAATAAATGGGTTATGAAATGATAATTCATATGTATGGCAGAGTACCTCCTCATGAACCTTTGTCATTTTTTTCCATTACCACATCTCAAAGTTGGGTATACTAATAGGTATAAATTATATATATGATATATATATATATATAATATTTACCACTAGAGTAATTGTATCATATATAAATTTTTTTATTCTATTCATTAGTGGATAAAATAATTTCGCTCGTGTGTACGACGGTCTATCGCCACGCAATGTGATATGATTCATCCTTTAACAATTCATTCCATAGAAGGTGGTAAGAATAATGTTGTTGAATATATGTGATATATATGAAATAATTATTATTTTCATGAAATATTTACCATTCCAAAAATGTAATTTTTATCATTTTTATTCATTCTTTTTCACTCACAAGAAGATGATAAAATCATTCATCTATTTGTAAACTTCCATCTTCATGAAGTTCTGTCGCATTTTTTTCATCACATCACCACATAGAAGATATATATATTAATATATTTAAATAATTAACATTATATATATGATATTATAATAATTATAGATTTTAAAATATTAATTTCTCTCTTTTTTTAATGATCACTGAAAAAAAGAAATGGTAGCCCTAAGTATATATGGCATACCATCTTTATGATCATAATGTATTTCATTTATCAAAACAATAATTCATTATTGGTCATATAATTAAATTATTTATAAATATGATAAATATTTCATGATTACAATTATGGATTTGATGGAACAATATTATTTTCACAATTACTAAAACGTTCATAACAAGCATGAATGAGAAAATAATGCATTTAAATCCTAAAATAATGAAAATAATGAACGATTATTTGTAACAATCAGAGCCCCAATATCCGAGAGCCTTTTTTCATTTTATTAGAATGGAATATATATTAGTGATCACATCACAGAGGATTTATTAGTTTATTTGTCTTCAAGAGCTATAGATATACATGGTACCCTTAATACATTGATAAAAAAATATAGAACATAAAAAATTGAATATTAAATGCTTCCTTGACATTAATTCAATGATTTCACCTTCAGTACATAGTGATGAAAAACAAATAAAATGATCAGCTTGAATTATCAGTAGGGGTCGGGGACAGTAAAGGATATCTATAATCCAAAATATAATCAATATGGGAATGTTAGTATTTGAAAAATCAAATGATGGACAAGAAATAATGAATGAAAATTCATCCACATATATTTTTTGAGAATCCAATGGATAATAATAATTGAATATTGTATGAATGGAATTATTAATTATTGGACATCATTTATCTATTAGATGATCCATAATAACTTAATGTTAGCTTAAGTATTTCTATTGAAACCCATACTATTATAATTTAAAAAAATTAAGGGTTTATGACCAACTTTTTTTATCTCACGGGACTACTGATACATTGGGGGCCTATATAAAACTAGGACCCACCTGTTGGGATTTTATTGACTTGTCCCCATCTTGTAGGGATTGAATTAATGATTACCCAACCCGTATCATACCAGTCTAAAGAATTACACATACATAAAATACATAATATATAATGGACCTTTTATTAAAATATTCAAATTAAATAAAATATATAGATTTATACATATTTCACATATAATCAAATAAATATCTAGATTAATGGGGAGAATGGTATCAATATAAAACATCCCTAGTAGAAATAATCATAAACCATTAAATAAAATATGGTAGATGGTATAATAATATTTCCATTATATGTTTCAATATAGGGTGCTAAAATAGATAAATATACTCTAATTAAATCAATGTATAATTTTTTAGGAAAATTATCATTTTATATTGGAAGGAATAGTTATTATGGAAAATAATTTGTATTTTTCAAAGAATTAGATTGTAAAATTTTATATCCATATAATGAAAAGGGAAAAAATTATATTTTTTTGGGACATAGATAATACACAACTGAATTGAAAACATCTGACAAGTGTTTTTAAGAAACATTAAAAATTGGCCACTTCAATGCTGTTTAAGGAAAAATATAAAAGACTATTTAAATTTGTTAAAGGTTTAAATGTTTACATTAATATGGAAAGAGGGTTAAAAATATTTTCATGATTTAAATAGTTATTTTTTAAAAAAAATGGTTTATTAAATTTAATTATGGACTTTGCTTGACAATGGGTATGAAATTGGGTTGTACCCTTCATTTGGGAATGCATATCAGGATGAATTGAAATGGAATACTTATAAATCATGTATTTTCCATAGAAAAGAATAATTTATATCTATAAATATATTTTTTATACTAATAGAATGTAAGAAGATTACATTAGATGAATGAAGAATTACATTGTGCTAAAGATAAAGAAATCATGACACGAAAGAAAAAAATGGATGTTTGCGGAGAATCTATTACCACTTTGTAATAAATAAAAGAATATGGAAAAAATTATTAATTATAAAATAAATCATAGAAAATAATTCATATAAATATGTTCATGATCTTATAAATAAAATGGAAATATAGATACACCAAACAAAAAATATAAGTAGAAAATAAGGTAAATCTCATAGAATTAAAATTGAGATGAGAAAACCCTTACCTTATTTCTAAAAGTTTTGTTCACATATATTTATTTTCCATGATAATGAAATTATATTAATAAATAATTTAATTCATAACTTATTAAATATTTATTTGATTTATTATAAGTTTATTATGTTCACTTATGGCCTTTTTAATGAGTTATGGTATTCAGTTTTATCATTTGAGGGCATTCAGTTCCTTGATTATCATGATCATTTTACATATATACATATATGGGAAATCATGTTACCTGGAAATAGTTTTCTAGATTTAAAATTATATTTTATAAATGAAAATATTTAATATTAAATGTATATATATTTCAATTTTTAATATTGTATGCGGATGAATAACTATATAACACATTTTTTATTTTCATTTAGAATAAATTGATGTTTTATGTATCATAACATGTTTTTTCATATAAATTAACATTTTTTGTATATACTAGTTATATAATCATAAATAAAATTTTATAAATATATTATAATATTTTTATCCATAAATATGTTTTTACGACAAACATTAAAATTGGAACTAGAAAATTAAAACACGTCATCCATGAAGGATTAATTCAACAACGCGTAGATAATGTTTTCCATTCATGAATAAATAAAAATGTTTTGTTAAATGATTGGAGGTTATAAAATGACATAATAAAATTCCATTATATTTAAGATAATAGAGTTATCAATCATGTTTGGACAGACGAGGCAATGGATAAATAATAAAGTAAATAAAATAAAATAAAATGAATGGGAAGGTTTAAGGGTTATTCCTATCAAAAACTTCTCTTTGAGAACCTCCTTAAGAGAGTTGGGTGTGGTATTTAATTGAGACCAGAGGATCATGGACATTGGGGTAGACATGTAAAGAGTTTTGGGAATAAATTAGACAATATTATTGGATTTAGTGGTTTGAGTAGAAGTAGTGGTGAGGTGTGGTATTTATAGCAGAGGAAAGGGGTACATTTTTTATTATTCGAATTGTTATATTATTATTTAAGCTCAAGGATAGAAATAATGGTGATTATTTGTGAAAAAAGTATCTATTTCAGGTGGTTTTGAAAAAATGGTTCCTATATCACTTATACACAATATATGACTCAATAATTCATGTATTTAGCTCATGCTGTAAATTTTTAAATTTCAATATTCACCAAAACATCAACTATTTTGGCAAACTAAAAAAAATTCCACCAATTTTTTAGTGTCTATAAATAAAATAGAAACTATTTTTCATAAATTTTGTATAAATATATTAAATTAAATTATTAAATATTATCATCATTTACTCGAGAAATAATACTGTTAAAATTATATCTGATTTTAAAAAGTTTCTAAATATTAACTATGATATCATAAAATTATCTTATAATCATAATCCATTACAGTATTAATTTGTTTTTGTATTTAATGAAAATAAATTATTTATTAAATTATTATGTTAATTAAAAAATTTTAAATAAACATTTATGTTTAAAAAAAATACAAACACTTAATTTATCATTTTCAAAATATTTAATTACATATACTATTATATAATTATATAATATTTTAATTTAAAATAATAAAAAATTGAATTTATACATTTATAGGTGTGGTTAATATTGATATCATAAATATATGAAAATGGTAGTTTTATAAAAATCATGAGATTCAATTATTCACTAGAAAATAAATATCTTCAGAAAACAAATATTTCACCCTAATGTAATTTTAACATTCCACTTTTAAAAAAGTCATTAATTTTGATCAATAGATATTATAAAAATATGAATATTTATTTTTAAAACATGTACTTCATTAATCTTTCAAAAAATTCCTTTAAAAAACTAAGTGTTTTATGTGTAAAAATAGAATTATTCTTTTCTTATACCTATAAAATCATTTGTATGAACATCAAAAAATTTGATTAAATACATAGTATATAATGTGATATATTATTTAATACTATTAAATCTTGCTAATTTAAAATCTTGGATATAATTTTTGTTTTAAAATAATTATATCTTATAGTATATCATTGTTCATTTGAGGATGATGTTATGTGAAACCTATGTTTTCCATGAAATTAATTTCAAAAAGAGACATACCATAAAATATTGGGTTGTTACATTCATACCTTCTACAATAAATTTTTTCCTTATAATTTGAATTTATACTTCATAAACCAATGGTTGATACATCAATATTTCTTTGTGGGAAACTGACAATATATATTGTGATATTAAAATATCATCTTAATAAGAAGAAAAAGTAAATACGAAGTTCACCAAAAAAATATGAATTAAAATAGGATAACATTTGTGAAAAGTGAAAATATGTACATTTAAGAATAATCTAACCATATAGTTCTGATTTAGAGTTATATATAACCTCATAATTATAATTCCAACCATAAAAACTGTAAATATTATGTTCAGTTAAAATAAATCTTATCTCCAAAAGAATAGTACATAGAAATATTTTTTATTCAAAAATATTTTACCAAGAGTTTAGGGAATTTTTAATATCGTGATAAGAAGTTAAGAAAGTAATGTTACATAAATACAGGTATAATCTCATTCTTTGGTTGGTTTTGATATATTTTCACATCATCCCTTACGCTTTTAAATGAATGTTTAGGAATATTTTTTTTCATTCTTAATGAAATTTTAACAAATATTATAATAAATAAGTCGCGCTTTCATCCTTTAAAGGTTTACTAAACCTATAAGGATAACACATGTTATCAATGATCAATAATTTAAAATTTATATATTGTTACATTCCATAAGTAGTTAATCAAAAAATTATCTAAAACATTCCATTTTTCCATTCAAATACCAAAAATTTAGAAGGAAGGTCAGATAATTTCATGAATAGGAAATAAATACGTTTTACCCAAATAATTTTGATCTTATTATCACATAATATATATATATTAATACGTTAATATCCATTATACCTTTATAAAAACATATAAGATAGAAACATAAAATTATCAAGATATCAAATACATACCTTAAATAATAAAAAATAATAAAAAATTGAAAAGATTTCCTAATCAATAGAGTCACTAACCAATTTAATTATCAAAAATATTTTCTCATAAAATTGTTTTATATTTCTCATCATAGCATCATAAAAACAATATGATCTATATTTAACTAAACCCTGTCTTTTCATAAATATTCATCTTTCACTAAATCATTTATTTCAGCACCACTCAACACATGCTTTCAAATCTTCAGAGAAAAAGTAATGGAGTTAAATATTTTAATATTTCTATATTCTTATAACCTGTATATCATAAAATATTTCCTGATTCCAAATCACAAATAAAGTAATAATTTCCCATCATCATATGTAGTATCATATGCTTGACCATTAACCTTTATCATCATTTATGGAATACATCATTCACATTTGTTACATTGATATTCATATTATCCAATCTCCTTTCAATTGAATCATTTCACACTAGAAACAATATTCCCTCACTAGAAATAAAAAACATGTTGTCCATTCTCACAAAACTTGCATAAAACTCACATTATAAGTGTGAAATTACTAGGGTGTTTCCTTCTACAATTATCACATGTTTAAAAACATCTTTCTCTTCTCTAATTTATCCATTATTTTCCTAATTGTACACTTATTATTGTACATCCCTCGAATGCCATAATAAATAGTGAATTATTTAATTTCCTAATTAGTACCTGATTTTTTAACATCATATGATGAGTATGTTTGGGAGACATTTTCCATTTGAAATATTGGAATAAGAATATAAAATATACTGTCCTTTATACTCATTAGATCATACGCTTTTATGAAGTTCATATTCATTCCCCAAGGCCCCATTTCAAAAAAAAATAGACATTAACTAAATTAGGTTATAATTCATAATGCATAATTTATAACCTGGAAAAAATGAAAATAAATTTCAAATCAATGCACATATGATCTCATAATCATTAACTTGTTTTCATTGGGGTTATATTTACATCTAAATCCCTTAAAATGGTCTGTAAAGAGAATGAATATTATCATAAGAATTTCCCCTAGGAGTGTCCAACCGGGTTCATATTATGTCCCATTTTGTTGTCTAAGTTACAGTGATTCAGGACCAATGAAACATGTCAGAGTTGTTACCCCTACATATATTTGTTCATGAACCATGTCTACTTATATTATCTAGAGGTAGATATATTTCTAGGAAGACCAAATTAATAATTAACTATAAAATATATCTGTTATTTTTTGTTTATCCTCAAGGTCTATGTTAAGGTTATGTTCCCTAAAATATGTTTTTAAATGATGTTCCCAAGGATTGTACTAAAGGTTTTATGATACAAACTGTAAAAACCACGACCATAATTTCCCAATATCGGTGGTTATATTATTGTAATAGAATAGATATAAGACATCATATCACCAAGTATTGACTAGTTATGTATCATTTAACAACTAGATAAATCATGGTACATTTATTATATTTATAAATAAACATATAACAAAACAATAGAAAATAAAAGTCTTCCACGACACATATTCAAATATTTCATCTTCAAAACAAGGGTAAGGAAATAAAAACAAATGGTCAAATTTAATTATTTTTATGGTTTAAGTATGTATAATGAAATATGTAATCAATATGTATAATCTATATCGAATGGTAAATAATAGAAAAAAATATGTCGGAAAATAAACTGATAATTATATTTTTCCCATTGATTTTTTATCATAATAAAAATTCTCTCAATAATAAAAACGACTTACTGAATTAAGTAAATTATTAATTATTGGATGTAATGTATTTGGAACATGAACCATAATACCATACAGATGGTGTATTCATATTGGTATAAATCCTTGTGATTCTTACTATAAACAATCATGAAGGGTTTGTTGCTAACTGTTCTAGTCTCATTAGAATATCAATGCATCGAGGGGATATATATAATTGGTTCCCAATTATAGGTATTTAATTATCTAGTCTCTATCATATATCATACTAGTACAAATAATTCCTATTATATCAAGTAATTAAAAATAATATTCCTTATAATCAAATATCAATATTAAATAAAAGATACATATTTATCAATATTTCCTAGGTAATAAAATAACATTCCAGTGTAATATAGAAAATGATATCAATATATTACATACCGAATAAAATAATAATAAACCATTTAATAAAATATGATATATGGAAACATAAGTGTTCATGTATATGATTCAATATATGGTGTTCAAATATATGAAAATACACTTTCAAAAATAGTGAGAAATAAATGACTAAAATACCAACTTTTTTACTTTGTAATAATGATTTATTTTGGAAATTAATATGTATTTTTCAAAAAATCATAATGAAAAAAATTTTAACACAGAAATTTTTTTGAACGAAACTAATAATATTTTTTAAAACTAAATGTTTTCTAATGGAAGTGAAAAAAAGTAAATTATGTTTTTATGAATCTTTAGAACTGGGAACTTTAATGTAGTTTGATGGAAAATATAAAAGAGTCCTTGTTGAATAAAAATACTAAATTGTTTACATAGAACCAAAAAAGAGTTTTTTAATGATAAAAATTGGAATTTATAAAAATATTGGTTTCTTAAATTTGATTAGGATGTGTACTATAAAATGGGAATGAAATTTGGACGTTCCCTTTAAACGGGCTTGCATATCGGGAGGAATTGAAAATGAATCCTTATAAAATATGTATTTAACATCATATAAAGATTAATTGAAAATATTAAATATTATTGAAATATAATAGAATAATTTAGGAAGTGTGAATATGAATTATTATGAATAACTTTTGGGTAAATAGGGGGAAAGAGTGACCAAAAGGAAAAAACAGATGTTCACGGAGAATCCATTTCCACATTGTAATCAATTAAATCATATGAATAAAAATTAATAATCATAAAATGAATCATTTTATACAATACTGATGAATATATTAATGATATTAAATATAAAATGAGACAATATATACACCACACAAATAAAATAAGTGGTGAATAAGGGAAATCTCATTTAAAAAAAGTGAGATGTGAAACCCATAACTTATGTTCAAGATATTTTTCACATGTATATAAGGACTAGGATAATGAAATTATATTCATTAATAATTTAATTCAGAACCTATTCACAATTTATTTGATTTATTATGACATTATTAATTTATTTTATTTTATTTTATGATGAGTTATGATATTCAATTTTATTGTTTGGGAGTGTTTGGTTACAGTGTTTTCATGATTGGTTTACTTGTATAATTGTATATAATTTTTTGTAAAATGTATATAGTTTCCCAAAACTCAAAATATATGTTATTATTAAAATTATATAATATTAAATAGTTAAATATTTCATTCGGTTGTATGGTCGGAGGATAAGGAATTAGTGGAAATTTTAGTGATAATTGTTTAGATGGTTTTTGGCATTTTTTCAATAATCACAAACTAGTATTTTTTTATTGGTTAATATTATATATATATATATATATGGGATTGAGAAAAATAAATAACTTGGTTGAAATATATAAAAATCATTTTTAACCATAATTTTTTTAACTACCCTTGAATATAGAATTTAAAAACTGAAACACGTCATCCACATAAGTGGTAAATTAGCTAAACAACGATGATGTTTTCATTTTTTGAATAAAATAAAAATTTGAAAAGATATGATTTTGTAAATTCCATTGAAACAATAAAATTCTCAAATATATAATGTATATTTGATCTAATTCATTTGTGGATAGAGGTTGTAAGGTACAGAAAGTAAAATAAATGAAATTAAATTAGAGTAAAAGGGAATGATTAAGGGTTCTAACTCTTGAATTATTCACATTGACATCCTATTCAAGGGGATTGGTTTTGTTATTTAATTATGGCCAAAGTATATTGGATGTTAGGAATAGATTTTGGAAGAATATTGGGATGAAATTTTACATGCTTCATAGAATTGGTGGTGTGTGGAGAAGTGGTAATGAGAGGTGGTATTTATACTAGTGGATAGGGGTGTTCTATTATTATAATCATTATTTTATTATTTCATCCCATTGAAAGAAACAGATATTATTTTAGTAAAAAAACTAAATATTAACTAGTTCATGGAATTTCAATACAATTGTTCTTATATCATCAATACATCATTTATGACTCTAAAATTCATGTATTAACCTTAAATAATAATTTATATTATTTCCCTATTCACAACAAAATCATCTATTTTAAAAAAATACCAAAAATTCACCCTAACTATTCGTCAAAATACATTATTCAAAAATGAGATCCAATATAAGAAAATAATTTTCTAAATATGGAAAATTTAACTTTTATTTAAAATCATCAATTTCATGAAAAATATCTGTTTTTAAATTTTAACCTGTTTTATAACACATTGAATAATAATCAAAGGTCTCATATAATAATATTTTAATCAACAAAAATCACAATAATATTTTTTTATATTAAATGGAAATAAATTTTATTTTAAATAATTATTTTTATTATAAAATTTTAAATAAACATTTATTTTTTATAAAAATACTAACACTTAATTAATTATTTTAAAAATAATTATTTACTTATAGTGTGATATATTTATAACATATTTTCATTTATAGGATAAGTAATTTTATTTATAATATCATAGGTGAGGCTAATATTCAAATCAATAATATATGAAAATGATTGTTTTATAAAATTCGAGATTATCAATATCCATTAGAGTATATGTATTTTCATTAAAATTCCACAAATTTTACCATAAACTAATTTTAACATTATTATTTTAAAATTGATGTTAATTGAGATCAATAGAATTTATAAAATTGTAAAAAATTATATTTAATTAAAATTTTCCATTAAAAGGATGTGATACTTCCTTTTGAAAAATATGGATTGTTATTCAAAAAATATGATTTAATCATACATTATCCCTATAAAATCAGTTGAATGAATGTCAAACATTTGATTAAATATAAAATATATAAATTACATTATTTTGATAATATTGTTCATTCATGCTAATTTATCCCCTAGGTTATATAGGATGTTATAAAATAATGATATTTAATTGTATATTTTTTTTATGTTTTGGGTTATGCGAGTCCTATGATGAAAAATAAATTTATTTTAAAATGACACATAACATAAAATATTTGGGTGTTACAAAATTAAAAAATATGCTATAAATTATTATCCAAGGATATAATTTGATACTATAAATATTAAAATAGTTTTAGTATATGTTAATAACTTTTTCAAAAAAAATATACAGAAGGTTAAAGCATGTTTATCCAAATGGAAGCTTGAGGTATGCGAATTCTTAACTGAATTTCCATTCATTAGTTTAAGGTTATACATCATGGATTATTTCATTAGAAGATAATTTTTGTAATAAAATTTTATTATTTTGTGATGTATATAAAAATTTTTATGTGGATTTAGATTTTAAACAAATAATACATTCATTGGTTAACCCCACTTTAAGGATATGATCTATGTAATGAAATTTGTCTCAATTTCACGTCATTAACTCATATTGTAATGATGTGCACTTAATTTCATTTTTATGGTTTATATACTTCCCATTTGACATTTAATATCACTATTCATTCATAATTAATTTCATTTTATGTTTCATCATTAATTATATCATCTAAGGGAAATTGACTAGAAAATTACCAATTGGAAATGAATTTTATAACTTAATTTAATATCATTTGTTTATATTAATTCTTAGTTGTATTTGATATTATACGATTTTGTGATTTTTTTAATTTTTACTTAATTTTGATATATGTATACCTTTTCATGTATGTATATTGTATACACATAATAATTTAATTGGTAAAAAATCACTTCCATATTATGATCTTTGTAAGGGTTTATTTCACAATCTCATTTTACTCGGGATTATTTATACATTATTTACCATTGAAATAAATTATTTTATAATTCCATAATGAACCCGTTAATTTTATTCCCCCAATTTACTCATGATACTTTCAAAAAATAGTTCAATTTTTCACTCATTAGTACATAGAAATTGTTAATTTTTTTAATATATTATGTTTTCATTTATTTCTATAATTCAAAATCTATTTTAATCAAAAATACATCTTCTATGAAAAAATATAAAATGATTTTAATCATTAAAAATGAATTATTAAATATTATTTACCCACCTATACGTTTATCAGTTCTTAAGGTATATTCATGTCATTTTCAAAACAATTCATGATTTTATTTAACTAAAAAATTGAATGGAATCATTGTTTTTACATGTATGACATGAATGAAATGTTAGGCTACCAAGGACAATATAATGTTTTAAACATTCCTTAATAAATATAAAAGGTCATTTTCGATGAAAAATATTTCAATTTTTTTGTGTTAAATATACTTAATTTTAAATTATCATCAAAATGAATGGGAAATTTTATTGAAGAATATTTTAATGATCTTTTTAATGTCATAATATTCATCTATAAAAAAACCAGTATTCTTAATCCAGTGGGTATATTTTTTATTTATTCCATCCTTATTATTTATTTGGATGGTTTATGATTATTTTTAAGAAGGATAATTTTTAAATTTATTCCCTTGATTCATTTTCATAGTCATTAACATTCCCTTGAATTAATCACTCTTATGTGGACATTAAATTTATAATAGAAATACATTTTATTTATCATGGATAAGTTTATTTATTAAACCAAATATCATTTATATATATGGTGTCCTATATTGTATGTTATTTTTATATAGAAAAATTTTAAAAAATATATAGTCCTCAATCAATATAGATATTTAATGATAAGTCATGTAGTTCATAAATGAAAACAATTATACAAAATATTAAGAATACTTCGGACATGGGGTCATGGGTGGCACCAGATTAATATAGACCCCGATGCATTTTTAATATTTTAAGGAAATTAATACACCATTATAATATTTTTAGGTGAAACTATTTTGTGTTATAATAAGTTCTCTTAAAATGTCTTTGGAAAGGTCATTATTATAGAGCTATCATGTTCCCCAATTCATGACATCCAATAATTAAGCATGTCATTCATTTAGAAGAAAATTATTATTATTATCAAAGTTATTTTTACTATTATATAATATTGTGATGCATTTAATTCTTTTTTGTTGACTAAATGAAATTTGTTTCCAGTTATTTACCATGCCATATTGATTACAACACATTCTGTTAATATTATCAATTTATTTAAAAGTAAAATGTGTTGAATTATTTACACATCTATTTTGAATATTCTTTATATAATGATGATATAAAATTTATTGATTGAAATGGAATTTATTTTAGTTATTTAATTTTACATATTTACATTAAAGTATTAGTTCATGATGACATCTGCATTACATAACCCTTACAGAGAATTTAATCTCATCATTACATTGTTTCAATTCCCAAAATTCTATAAATATTTATATAATTAATATACATGGATATGCTAGAGGGGTTAATATTATATAAAAAAATTGTTTTAATTTTTGAATTCTAATATAATGAATGTATCATTTATTTATGTAGTTTTCCAGGACTACTAAATTATTTGGGCCATCCGGATGGGTTTCACTGTATCATATTCTAATGTAATAAAGCAGACACTCAGTCCAAGATTGTATGTTCAAGGTCTCAGTAGCTAGGATCAATGGAATTTTATTAGAACCCTTGAGAATTATATTACAGAAACACATATTAGGGATCATAACCAAATGACATACTTTGAGGATAAGTACAAATAAAAAACTGTAAATTTTATTATGGAAATCATTTGGTCGTATAACCTTGAAATAAAACACAATTATGAGAGTATAAGTGGATATCATTCTGGAAGAGATGTAAAAGTGTGTAAAAATCAAAAAATGGTGCATTGGGATTAACCTAGTTTTTAATTACATCATGAAAATATGCCTTATTGCGAATCGGGACTAACACTCTTATGACATAGCTATATGATAATTCACGGATTCATTACCAAACAATATGAAGGATTTGAATAGATGATAACAAAGAATGACCATGGATAAACCTGATTTTTCTTATATTGAAAATAAGGTGTCACAAGTGATTTGGAAAATGTTTTATTTTAGGTAAATTAGGGTATAAAACAAGTAAATGTTGGGGTAAAAATGAATATTATGATGGAATGATATAAATCTCATCATAAGGATATTTTTATAGTTTATTGTCTTAAATGTGGATAACTAGAGAATTATCTGAGTTAATTATATTATATATTGGTTAACTACATAACTATGGAAATACCTATGATAAAATAAAAAATATTAAATGTTTATTGTTATTATAGAATTATATTATAGAACTATTTCTACAAATGGTATTCCGATATAAGAATAAATAATCACAGAAGTATTCTATAAAATTTCATAAAACATAATGTATTCAATAACATAAGTGTTTTCTATACCATAATAGTTAATTTAGTTTATAATTGATAATATGTCAAAATCTTCAAAACCTATTTTTGTGTTTTATGATATGATATTACTCAATGTTTAAGGATATTTGGGAGAAATTTACCAAAAAGATATGTTTTAATGGAAACAATTGTTTGATTAATAATTCATTTATATTTTGTGGAAAATTCAACAATGTTGTCGTTTAACATTAAGTTTAATTTTATAATTAAAGAAAATGTAATAGTAGTAAAATAAAATTATTTAAATCAGTGAAAAAAGGCTATATTGAGAACCGAAAAAAAAATTAATTTAGTGATTAATTTCATTTCAAGGACATCAATAATTTTTTTTAATATTATAATAATTATTTTAAAATAGATTATAAAAGGGAAAACTAACATGATTGGGGAAAAACTATCACAACAAGAAAGGAAGTGGGGTTTGAAACCACATTAGAAGTATGATATCAGTTTAATTCCTATAATTATCCAACTTAATATCATTATAAATATATCGTAAATTGAATGATTTTACAAATAAATATTAATGATGAAACAATGGCTTTACTATTGACAATTATATATTAATGTATTATATTGGAGAAGATGTGCAAACCATATTGGTTTGAAAAAATAGCTATAGATAGTTGAAATGACTTGTAAATATTTCATAGATTATAAGATTTGTTAAAAGTTAATTTTTGTGATTCAGAAATAAAAATACATTTTTATTGTCATTTCTTGTAGTAAGCGGTGAATTAGTAGATGGTCAAAGTGTAACCAACAAATGTAATTATTCCTATAAAATAGAAACACGTTATGTAAGTATATTGTATTATATTATTTCATACTGAAATCATTCGTAAAATCTTGGAAATGGATATTGAATTTTCTTCCTTTTATAATAACTTTTTATGATAACACTAATCTTTTTTATAGATCATTGGTTTATGGTTTTGCATACATTAACCTTATTGAGATCTCCCACTTTCATATGATAAATGAACTCAATCACTCACCATTAATCATTTTTCATCAAAACTATATTCCTTGTCCATTATTTCATTTCCTACCAATGTTCACCTATATAGAAACATAGATATATGTAATTTTGTTACATCCCTTTATCCCTTATTAATGTTTTTTATTAACTCTTTTTTGATATGGGTTTTCAGAAAATAAATTTTAAAATACCAAAACCATGAATATTGATGTGAAGATTAAATTGTAATGATAAAATTTATTTATTTTCTGTATAATGTGACACACTAAAAGATTAAAAGTATTAAATTTTATTTCATATCATATGTGACACACAACACCGAGGCTAAATAAACATGAAATATATTTCTTTTAATTTTATAACATCCATATCTTTCATAACATGCATCATCATGTCTAAAAGAACCATAATATAGTATAATGTAATGAACTAGATGTTAAATTTGTTTTGATAAAAACTACTATATAAATTATGAAAACTGTGTTTATAAATTGATTATAAATAAATTAGTAATAATTTAAAATAAAAAATAAATGTTTTCGTAAAAACAATACATTTTTACTAAAGGCATTTCATTGGTTCTTTTCATACATGAATTAATATTTATGCTGAACAATTGAAAAAATTAATTGAATAAATAAACCTCATTTTTAATAACATAATATCTCAAATGAATTTGGTTATTTTTTTCTTAAATGGTTTATTTTTCAAAGAATATTGAAAATAATTAATTTTATTTGAAAATAACCTATTCATTCGAATTATTTAGATATATAATTTATAAGTTAATTTGGTTTAAATAAAACTATGATAAAGTATATATCTATTAATAAAATTTATACCATTGTTATCATATCCATATTGAATTTTGAAATACAAACCATTCATTTTTTTGAGATTTTTTTCATTGAACCCCGGCTTTCTCATCGCATTTGTGGGGTTGATTTTTAATTAAAAATTATCACGTATTTGAATGAAATTTTTAAAAATTTATTTTATATTTGGAATGATTATAGATTATATTTTATAATATGTTCAACATATTTTTTTACGAAAATGAATATTGAAAATATGTAAAATTAATTACCATGGTTATTGAAAAAATGGATTTATCACGGGTTAAAATAAAATGATGACGTTTAAAATATATTTAAATATGTATAAAAAATATTTTATAGAAATTATTCATCCCAATAATTTATAGTTATTAATAATAATCCATTTTGTACCCTTTTGTCCAATGAAAAATTTTGGTACACGTTTTTCTTTTTAATAATTACAAGTGTCCAACATTTCTCTACAATAAAAGGCTAGCCCTATATCCTATATTATCCACACATTAAAAAACAATTTGTTTGGAAAATAAATTAAATATTAAAGAACAAAATTCTATCTCTTCACCCTATAATCCTTATTTTTTCTTAAAAATATAACCTAGGATGGATTTTCAGGAAAATATAAGTAGTTTTACCGATGAAGATGTTATATAATTCAATGTGTGTCTTTCATATTATTTATTCCTCCAACTCACTAAATTCATTTTAATCCATGTTGATATAATAACCTACGAATATCCCATATACTAATATAATTTGAAAACAGTTTGATGACATATAGACATCCCAAAATACATAAAATGGGTTATGAAATAATCATTCACGTGTAAGGAGGAATACTTACTCACAAACAAATGTCATTCATTTTTCAATTTCCCTCTCTCACGGTTGGGTATGATGAGGGATATAAAGAGTATATAAGATATTTATGACATAATTAAACCTTGAGATTCATCATTTAATATATAAATTTTTTACATTCTACTCTGTTTGGTATATGATAAATTCTCTTGTGTGTATAGAGGACTACATCCTCAAAATACACATGTGTACAATAGACTAAAACCTTAGAGTAAATACTAAATCTATTAAATCAAGACCATGGGTCATGTAGTTATTCTCTTGTCAACTCATCTTACATGAACCATTAGTAATCAACACCTTCCTTTATATCCATATTCTTTCAATCCCAATCCCTGATGCATCATAGAACACTCCTTACTCAACTCTCTCATTAGAAAAACTCAATTTGTAATTTCTCATGATCATCTTCCTCATCTCCTGAAGTAAATACCTGCACAATTACCTCCAAGTGAAAGGATCCACATTCTAGGAAAATTTGGTCAAAGGAACTAACACTAAGGAGAAATAATGAACAAACTTACGTCATTACCCTACCAAATGAAGGGAACTCATCTCCTAGGTAACACTCTTGGGTATCTCCCATGAAATAACTACCTATAAAATCACAAGGTTTACTACTACTATGGATTTTAAAAAACCATGACTCAAGATGTGGACCTCTAGAATCCAAAAATAACACTTTGAAATATTATAAAAAATAAGCTTATATCATATTTCTTCTAGATTCACCATCTAGAGTAACTTTTCCTCTTTATTAGATGTTTAGTACATTAGGATATCATCAATGAAGACCCCCAATAACTAGTATAAGAAAGCTTAAAATATCCCGTTTATTTGTTCTATGAAAACCCCTAGAGATTTATTCATTCTAAACTACTTCCCAAAGTTAACATAGTGACTATAAAGGAATATAAATTTCAATTTCGGTAAATCCACTTCCCATACACATTGTTGTTGATAGGCAGGTCTGATTTCAATCTATGATATCCAACACGCCCCTCTCAATTTATTTAAGCAGTATTTGATCCATGGTGTTGGATAAATATTCTTCATGGTCAGCTGTGTTAAGATATGATAATCCATACATAACTTTAGGATACCATTCTCTTTATTTGAGAATAATAAAATGGATGCCCAGGGGGAAACACTATGTCTCACAAATCCCATCTCTAGAAATTCCTCCAAGTATACCCTCATCTCATGATTCTCTTCTAGAACCATAAAATATAATTATGTAGATATCAAGGTATTCCTATAGTTTTATTCAATACTGATGAAAATCAATTTATAAGGAGGTTTTTGTAGAATGTCTTTAGGAAGTTTTTCCTCAAAATTCCCCACTAATATAGGAAAATGACAGTATATATAATTAACTAATTAAAGATACATTCTATACATTTTGATAGTAAATAAATGAACTCTTTTAAGGATAATATCATCCTACTCCACCAAATATTCATTTTCACCAAATATAGAAAAACTCATCCCATCATATCGAACAAATGAAAACATCTGCCTAATCCCTTCAATATATAAATGAAATATGTGTAGCTAGTGAATACCTAAGCTGACATTGTCAGGCCTCATTTCTCCTAAAAATTGATCCCAAAATAATATTTTACTCTATGAATCAAATTACATTATCAGTGTAAGTACACAATCGTGGAGTCACCAATTATCAGGGTCTCTATCCACAAGGGTTGTGCCAATGGATCAACTGGAATGTCTATGTATCGAACCAGAGAAGAGGCATAAATAAATGAATTGTACCTATGTCTATAAATAATTAATATATAGTAAAATGATATATGACATACCTTATATCAACCATAGAGCCTTCAGTTCATATGACTCTATAGCCAATAGCTAACCTCGACCCTAAACACATTCCTCATTATCATGGCTTGGTCCACTGAGGTATGGTGGTAGTAACAAGTCAAAAATATGACAACTTCATACTGCTCTACTAGCCCCTATTTTACTTCTACTACATTCTAGAACACCCTTATCCTTCTTCTACCTCCATATTGGTAGTCCCTTGAATCTATTTGGATCAAATGTATGACTGCTCAGGAAATTTTGTTCCATATGTCACCAACTGTGATAGAAGAAACACGGCACCCCCCATGGCTCATTTGATCCATCCAAAGTGACATCAACCACTTGAAATATGTCTAAGGACTACCTTATAATGTATCTTATTCACTTGTATCCCTATGACTACCATTAGATATATGCATACAAGGTCTCATAGTTTAGCTTCCCACTACCATCAACCATATTTAGATCCTTCTCTTCCAAGAAGATATCCACCACTAAGGCTCTCTCAAGCACTCGACCATTGGTGGGAATGAAAAGGGATTCCAATTAAACCATGATTTACTATTGTAAGATTTGATCAATGGTCCTTAATCTGAAGAAATGATCTCAAAACATATTTGTGAAGTATTCCATGAGATAAATAAACCACTCTGAACAATCCATCATAGAAAAACTACAATGATTTATATTTATAAGATTATATATGGGAACTAATAAATAAATGGATTAATATAACTCCACCCTAATGAGCTTATAAATATATGATTATAGGAGAGTTTAATAATCATGTTAATGAGTCAATATGCTCCACCATATTCTAGTATAGCCATCAATAATACTCCCCATAAAGACCACCATTTGATACGAAGGATCCACACAAGGAAGAATATTTAACTGAATGACACTAGATTGTACTCAGCCACCTATTGTCTTAGATAACCCCAAAACTGTCGAGGATATTGATTCTAAAACTTATGTATTGCACATAGCAAGTGTTCACCCTTAAAAGGAACTTCCCAAGTTAACTGGTACTCAATGGGTGTTTTTATAGCTGGTAAACCACTTAAAGGTTCTATATCTAGTAAAGACACCAGTACTGATGCCTCAGTACTCAAAGGATCATTCCAATGGTAACGAAGTGAAATCTGAGTTGGTATTCTTCATGGAAAAATCCAAAAATAGAACAAGTTGTATAGTAGTCAATGAGTAAATCTAGGGAGATGAATAAATAAGGATATGGAAAAAAACTATTTCTATATTATTAATATAGGAAAATATTCCTTACAAAGATTTTTTACATGTATTGATTCAAAAGACAGGTTATTAGAGTCATGGTATATGGATATGTCAGTCGCCGCACAAACATGGTAGTCTATAGCATGAAATATGACTCATATCAATGAACATTGTTTCTCCAAACAAATATCACTAACTCCATTCATGGGGTAGAACCAACTCCTATAATACCACTCTATCAAGACCGATCCTTCCATAGTATATCTTATAACTAAATGAATCCCACCTCTAATTGGATAGCGTTTGAAACTAGCATATATTATGATTGTCCCACAAATGGGGGAATTAATGTAAAGTACATGTACAAACTCGCACATCTACAAGACCATACAATAATGAAATAAAAAACCACTTAATCCAATTCAATAATACATCTATAATCACAAAACCAGAGTATGATACTAATGTAATGAATGTAAAGAATGGGGAAAATACAATCCCAACCAAAAACTAAAATGTGTCTAACCTTATCTAAGTGTGAGGAAAATGAAAAATTAATGTTCTCGGTTAACAACTAATTCTATCAATGAAAATTTACTCTCCAGTTGTTTTCCAACCTCTGTATACAACTTTGAAAGATTTTTTATCAATATAAAACAGAGTATGTGCTGGTAGTGCCCATGTAGGGGTTATTATAATGATAAATAGTAAGAAACCCAAAACACTTAACATAATTCATCCTGTATAGTAAGATCAAAACAATATATAAAAACAATCATATACCATAAAAAATCGTTTTACTCAACAGTGAGACTGCACCACTCGGCGGTTGCAATCAATGGTAAGACAAATCATATTTCACAATGTAATGATAATTCTGGGAGAATACACTCCATGAGAAATGCTATCTCTAGATACACTCAATCACGTGGTCATAATAATTGGTATCCCCCACTAAAAGATCACTAGCCTCATAATACCATGATACATAGAAAGGGGGTCACTCCCTGTATTGAAGGGTGGAAAGGAAACCATTTTGGATTAACCTGCTATATAGGTGATCATAGTCTATTGATACCATAGAACCTATAAATAATAACATCTAGATAGAGGATAAATTCACTACTCAAAGAGTTCACGTTGATTCCACAAACCCAACTAATGATATAAGGATGAAAGAGTATCAATATCTAGTCTCACAGAGGGAAATCACAAACGCTATCTGAGACCACCCTGAATATGGGAATACAGTCTAGATATATGTATGTAATTTTGAATGTTAACATTAATGGAAATGAATGATAAAAAAATTACTTAATTTGTAGCGGACTGATCTGAAGAGATGAATAGCTCCAATCTCTCTCATGGGGAGTACAAGTCTTCTTGGTATATTACATAGAGTGCCTTGCAAAAAGTCGATCTTCTCGTGTTGGGATTACTGTAACCTCATGTAAATATCTATATAGATGGTGTGTATGTAATGTACATTACATAAAGAGATTTTTTGACACCCCCTTGTGTCTCCACGATGCCTCTGTGTACCGTTTATCATGCCCATGTTTTTCTCATCTACATCAGGCTGTGTCCATATCTGAGTTGATTACATGCATGTAGTTGTGTACTAGTTTACTTGTCTGTGTACCCTATTAGGTAAACGCTAATCCCTCATAGAGGGTTTACATGGTGTGTGACCATGAAATGTGGCGTGTGATAAATAAAATCATGCAAATCCATAGTGTCGATGCTAGGGTCCCACATGGCATGTAACACTAGGTTACTAGATGTGTAATGTGGAATTTTCCAAATCCCACATCTTCTCCTCTACACAATTCTCTACATATATAATGTACCTTACTCAAAAAAATTCATAGATCTATGGTATTTCTAAAATTTTCATCATTGTTATCTAGGAATGGGTCCTCGATATATTTATAAATAATACACTTGATCTATCTATCATTGTGTTTTAAAACTATGAAGAATGGAAATCAAAAATAAGTCTGATTTGCCTCTAGTAATCATACTCTATCATTTCATCTTGATCGCACCATTTATCATATATCTCACCTATGGAATTGTTATGTTTCTTTGACGAATGTGACACAATGATCAAATAATGGGTATATTATCAGACCGTGGGCCAAAACTAAATTCATGTGATGAACAAGGGATGAAATGGGGAAGAAATAAATAATCCATTAGATGCGGGGAATAATCCTCGACCTTTTTTCCTTCAACCTCAATTCATTATCATAGCAGTGCATAAGCAATGAGGAATAAATCACAATGAACACATATGGTTTGATCAATTTATATTTAATAATTATGTGTGTATCAATTATATTCATGGAATTGATCTTCATTCACCAAGGAGTAAATAATATGATGTAAAAACATAAAATACATAATCCTTCCATGTCATTTGATTGAACATTGATGAATAACAGTTCTTCAATATTATCATTAATTATATCAATGAAATATAGTGGCACAACAATCCACACTCCAATCCAGAAATATCATTATTTTATAAGTAATATCTCCTCCAACAGATTCTATGTATCCAGGGTGTAGTGTTCAACCTTGAAAAATACTCCATAGTCGTATATTTAAATAAGAAGTAGGCTTTTTCATCCAATAAAAAAAATCAATCCTTTAATTAATTTATACGATTAATTTCATCTCCATAACAACTTTTTCTCAAACACCATCTTCCAATAACTATTATGTCACACATATGGTAAAACTTGTGTTTTGAACTCAATAATGCCCTTACATTTTTAATGTAGTCACTTGATATGGATTTATTTTATTTTTTTATGAAAAAATAATTTGGGTTCTATTTAATTTATTTAATAAACATTCAAAAAAAAATTTGGGCACACTAAGCCTTAGAATACCAAATCGTTTCAATGCATGGTTTGAAAAAATTTCGGTATAATATCAAAAAATAATAAATCAAATATCTAAGTCCTTATAAATATGATGTCTACAAAGTAAGATATTTATTCCAACATATTTTATAGGTAATATTATTTTGGAGGAATTAGATGAAGGATATGTAGTTTTTTTAGTAATCATTTTGATATTAAAAACCCTATAATAGTTTATATTGAAGAATAATATAACAAAGGACTACAATACCAATAGAAATGTGTGTCTAGTTTAATGCAATATTTTCATTTTTATGATAAAATAAATATTATATCATCATAATATAATGATAAGAAGACAAACTGAGAAGTGAGATTGGTATAATTAGTATAAGGATATTAAATGTTCTTTTGTTGAAATATATTGATTGTTGTTGGTAATTTTGTGCTGGTGAAATCCTGATCATACTAATGATAAGTCTTTTTGATGTTATCCTTCTAAATGTGGTGTAATGTTTTTGTATCTACATGGATGTGTTAAAAAATGAAAATTACATAGACTAACATAAGGTAAAGGTTATTTCAAATATAAAAAATTTGATTGTGAATTAATACACGGATTCACACCCTCAGTGTTTCTCATAGATCATTTGGTTATTTTAAAAGATATTAATACATACCTACATTACTTATTATGGTCATATATTTTGACTCCTTTTTGTAAATGTAATTTTTTACATTCTACAAACCGCCCCTATTTGATCTATATTTATTTTAACCCCTTTTTGTATCACAATTTCATGTAGTTTTTTCCATAAATGTATTGTTTCCAATAAATATATTTTACAGAATTACTATGTTCTTTAATAAATATTATTTTCTTCACTCGCTTATTTAACATAGACATTCCACTAACTCATCCATCATATTTATCATCTATCTTTATATTTCTAGATTACTTGATTCAAATTATTATTTTAATATTCATCTTATTTTACATCAATTTTCATTGAAATATTTAAAACATCTTTAATAATATTCATAAATTTAGAATTTATACTTCTCCATTTCCATTCAAAAAATGGTTATATTTAGGTAAAAAAACAAGAACATTATACATAATTTTAAATATTATTTTAATTTCTCATTTATAAAAGTTTTCCAATGTGATAAAATTATTCATATCATTAATTTATTTCAACATATTTTTTTATTTTTTAGGGAAATAAATTATTTATTTTTTATAATTTATTTTATGTCATTATTTTTTTCTCCCTCTATAAATTTATAATCATATAAATATATTCGTATATTTATTACTTCTAAATACTCTGTATTTAAATTTGTTCCTCACACCCAACATCTCTTATTTTATTTTATATATATTCTTTCTATTTCACATTTGAAATCAGTTGTTTTTTATCTATATCATTATAAGTCACAACTTATACATCAACATCACTACACTCAGAATTTTCATTATTTGATAATAAATTTATCATTTATTATATAGATATTTTATTACCGTAACATTTGGAATAATAATTTTTTTATTTAAATTTTTTTACTTCTTAATAGAGAATATCCTTTTAATTTCTTTCTCATATTGATTAACATCTTCTTTCATGTTCGGATGGTTTGATATAAATTTTATATTATATCCAGACCAAAAAAAATTTATTCAATGCATCCCACAATCCATAACCATAATTATTACCTCTCTAAAAATTATCTAATAAAAAAGGTTGAAAAAATTCACCTCTAAATATTCTTTTGGTTTTAAATAACTGTATTCTTACTCATAGAAATCATTCTTATCCTAATATATCATAAAATCATTCAATAATATTTCCTCATCACCCCATGAATTCATCTTGAAAGAAATTTCCTTAAACATTTAATAAAAAATGAATACAATGTAAATCATTGAATGTAATTCTACCTATATCATAGTTTTATTTTTCATAATTAATTCTCATTAATCTCCTGTTGAGCAATTACTAGAAACCAAAAAAAGGCCATTATATAAAATAATCTTTTACCCAAATTTTTGGTAGTTCTCACTATTTCATTAAGTCATGTGATTAGGTTATAAAAAATTTAATTGTCAATCAATTTTAAGACTTTATAAATTAAGCATAAAAAAATGTGTTTTAGATTAGTTCAATTTATCACTATCATCAAATGTATTTTATTACATATCCCATATTCTATTTTCTATATGAATTCTTTTAGAATTCAGAAATCTGTTCTATGTAATAGTTGATAAATGACATTATGACCAGGACAATTAATATCATTGTTGTTTCTATCAATCCCTATCAAAGAATCACCCTTCAAATAAGGGATAATTCAATCATCTTATATCCATAATACATCTAAAAATAGATAATTTGAGGCGAATCATCTAAACCTTCTATATATAATAAATACCCCATTAAAAGTGGTAATCCCCTAATTGATCACTATAAAAATGATTTATATGTTTGTAATATAATTGTTTACTAATTAATTACATAATAAAGAATAATTGCTCATAAATATTGAAATATTTTATCATCATTGAGGGGAACAGGGCTCTAACACCAGAAAATATGAACCCTCAAGATTAGTGGGAAATCACTATGGGACTGGGGGTGTGAACAAGTAATTTTAATTAATTTTTTTCATCCTCAAAATATATTCATCACATATTATACCAGTTAATATGATCACTATCAAAAAAATCAAACACATTATAGGAGGAAGGATTAATATATTATAATGTTCACCTCATGAAATGAGAATGAAAATCCTTTTCATAAACAAGATTCATCTAATATCATATGGTCCACTAGTTTCCTAATACGGATTAAAAATGATTTTTTTATCCATGAACTCACATTTCAAATTAGTCTATATAATTTATCAAGTACACCAGCATATATATGATGATATTAAAATATTTCCAATAATATGAGTTGTTTTATCCAGATTGATGTCATAATGTGTAATCATTATTCTATTTCTTCTTCTTCTACTGGAATAACCACATGTATCTTACTCTTCCACATAAGTTATCTCTAATTGAAAATGTTTTTATATTTTTTTTAAACACCTCATTTATATTTAAATATTTTAATATAATTTTAAATATTATTATCTCCACATATTGTTATTTTCTATCTTCAAAACTGAAGTTTAAAAAACAAAATTTAGATAAATAACTACCATTGAACTACTTCTTCAACTTATCTCTTCCTTGCTTATTCATACATCATTTTAACATGTTCCTTGTAACAAGAAAAAATCTTATTTTTCATTAAGTTACCAATTTGTTTTTTCATAAATTATTTTCTATTTCATTGAATAACATATTCTTTATACCACAATCCCTTAAGTTTATCCTTATTGATTCCCAAAACACCTTTTCATGTATTTAATACATGAATGAACAACATCAATATCATTATTATTTCCAAATTTTATAATTATTAAACCATAAATAACAATTATTATTTTCCCTTTGAAGAATATTAAATATTTTACCATCTAATGGATCCTTATAGAAAATAAAATTCCATTTAATGAATGTAAAAATTATGTTATAATTTTTCATTATTCATTTTCATTGTTATTAATTATGAGGGCCCATAAAATTAATTTATTGACCCATAATATATCACTACGTAACTAAAATAAAAATAATAAACCTAACATAATTGTAATGAACCTTGTAGAAAAATATTTGGTATTTTTCTTTTACACTTTTCCACTCACCAAGGAACTTTATATATATCAAATTAATCTTATGGAAATTGCATCACCCCTATAAGAATAAAGTCACCATTATGTAACTTATTAAGTCTATTTACTTTTCCAAATTATATACTTTTAACTCGATAATTACCATTATAGAGGAAATGCCTTTTAATATTTATCTATATTTTCTACATCAACTCAATAATTCAAAAATTTATGAAATAAAAATTAACTTTTTATAATGTTACACTAAAATTCCAATGACCCTTTCTGAACACCATGAAAAATCATAATATCCTTCAACACTCTTTATAACCATTATTTTATATTATTTTTAGTATGATTTATCCATTGAAAAAAAGAGTCAACATAACAAATATATGCACTTTTTTAGTAACTCATTAAAAAATCTATTTGGGTCTCAAAAATCAACCCAAGATCTGAACATTTTCAAAGAATAGGTCTTTCTCTCAAAATGAATGATCACTTGTTTAATATTGATAATATTGAAAAATTATAATGGAAATAAGGGTTGATTATGATGACAGTCCTAGTGTGTTTCCCAATTACTATATTTACTACTGAAGTTTAGAACTTTCGCTATAAATAATTTGTTATAACACATTAATAGGGTTCAAGATACATTCAAAATATTTATATGGAGATTAAATAATCTCTTATTCATCCTTTCTAGGATTATAGGATGGTAAACCCAGTTGTTCCTCAAATTATTATATTAGCGTGCGATCAAATATATCAATATATTGGATATGATCTAGAAGATATTAATCATATTTAATTATTCACTTTATTCACTGGGAGTGATAAATATAAGAGGCATATAATACCATATGATTGGTGTTGGTTCTTATTGAGGATAATTCCCTATGTAGGGGGATCATAGAATTATATACCTTATTATTTATCTAATGATTGTGATATTTTTATATAAAAATGTATAACAATTTATTCTCTACGTTAAAATTTATCTTCACTGAAAAATGTTGTAAATAATGGAATATAATTTTACATGGTTCACCTAAACTAGTCATGTCTATTGATCAGGAAAATGGGGTTGTTTTAATTCCCATGAAACATTATAAAACACTACTATTGTGTTATTACATAATAAAATATTCTCAAGGACTCTCTAGGCTCATTGTTTACATAGTCTTAGAAATAATACCAACTCTTTCTCTTTGTATAGACAAACACAGAAATAATATTCACAAATATGTGATAAATTATCAAAATATTATGCTATTATTCTCACAGATATAATAGATAAGAAATATTCCATAAATGGTGCATGTATTTTTGTATATAATATGTAGTCTTCCAATGAATTAAATATACTAAAATATACCCTTTATCATTAATATTATATAGTATATGCTTGGTATTACATTGTATTATTATCCAATTCATATTTATCAAAATGAATATATTTGGTGATTTCTTACATCTATTTTCTAATAATATTATTCCACTCCACATGTTTTTTTTATGTTTTTTAAAATACATATAATACATATATATCCTAAAAACTTTTGAATGTGAGATTTCAAATTCTAATGTCATTCTACAAATAACATACACAAATTGAAATATGAAATTTGGAACATATATTATAAAATAATTAATATTATATTCTAATTGGGTTGATAAAACGTGATTCATAACATACAAAAGTTTTTTAAGCTCTAAATCCACATAATTGTCTATAACATATTTTCTATAAGCTCCAAAATGGCCCAATGTCCAATTTTATTGAATATATGGTGTGTTGTAGTGAATCAAGAGGAAATAACACTTCAACACACTAAAAACCTCGACAAAAAACCATTCCCTATTAATCCTCGAAAACATGAAAGTATGTGAGCATCATTCCTTCGACTGTGGTCACCACTATGACAATAGTTGGCTTCCACATTATTCATAATAGACTCTTCCAAACAAAATTCCCTATGATATGACAGAGTAATATTCCATTTGGTATTTTGACAATATATAACCCTTATAAATCTTGTGATACCTCTATATAATGACTCACCATACCATTACACATCATTATGTTTTCATTTATCTGACCATTGATATTCCCACATGAAATATACTTAGCTGTATAGACATCCCATTACATTTACAAAGACTCATATCTAGGTTGATAGCCATTATACAGTCTATTTAACATCATGGTTTCCTTTAGGAAGATGCAGTACACGATAAATACTACTACACTGGTTTTCCTAATTCGATATAAATTCTAATATGATATAAAATCTTCACCATTCTGAACCAAAAAAATATACATGTTAAAAAAATGGAAACCCCAACTAAGAAATTATTCCATCCAATTAAAAATGAAAAACCACTTCTATAGATTCTATACAATGTAGTTTAATTCCTGGTAAATTGTTACATTACCAGACCCATTTGGGATTCTTCCTTCCAAGAAACACCTAATTACAAATGGATTCAAATAATGTCTCATTTAAATACCCATAATACTATTTCATTAAACACAACCCATAAACCCCTCTAATGAATTTTTTTAACAATCTCTTCCTTTAGGGTATTTAATAATTTCAAAAACATTAAAAAATGATAAGAAACTTTATCAAATATATAACTAAATAACCATTGATAAAGGAGTGGATGAATTAATATTTAATCATGACATCAAATCCCACAGAGTCCATGATTAGTGTAAAAAAATAATTAAATAAAAATATTGTATAAAATATGTACCATGAAATCATTACACACGTATACCATTAAATTAATCACTTCTCCCCTAGAATGAACATCCAAAGACTGTCCCCAAAATTCACACATGCATATATTTTCATCATCTAAATGGACTAATGAATAGTTATACCCATATATAAATGAACCTATTGAAAACAATTTTATGATGGTTTATAAAATAGAGTTATAAACATTAACATTTATCATAACACATAATCCACCCCTTAATCCTTTGGGAAATATTCCCTAGATAAGTGGGGGATGTTCTATAATAAATCCATGTACAAGGATTTGGATGGAATCTAAGATAAAACCATTTAATTTCAAAAATCATATTGGTGAGTTCCTTATTAATAACATTAATTAATTGATTTTAATCCATTTTAACGAAAATTTTATCAACCTTTTCAATTATAATGTAATATTTGATAGAAATTTTTTTCATATTGTAATCATTAATGGGATTTATTATAATATTTATAATAGATAATTTTTCAAAAATAGTGTTAATAAGAAGATTAAAATTATTATATATGTCTTTAATATTTTATTCATCTATATCCATTGGGTACAAGCCTAACTAGGTTCCCTATACTCAGAGTTTACTATTCTAAAAGGGATACAATTATAATTTATTAAATATAGCCATGAAATAAAAGAAATGTTGAGATATAAATCACAATAGGAAGTATACTTCTGATCACATACTCAACCTTATCAATTAACATCAATTTATCCCATGATTTGTTTTTGTGATTTTCTACAATAAAATATTTTATAATTTAATATTTGGTTGATATATACTAGAAATAAATTCATTCCATTCATATTACTTTATTTGGGAAATATTTGATTACTCTTATCCTGAGATATGGTTATTTCATGTGGTTCTCATATACAAAAAATACTAACAATGTATCTTTAAAGAGTCACATAACCCACTTTTGAACCCATATTTTTACTACATCATCCAGATCTCCAATAGAGAGGCCATTATTTTAGAATCATCCATTTGAAATATTTTCAGATCTTCATTTGAATATTTATTTTGTAAAAAAATATTCCATTATATATTAAAGTAACAGATAGGGAATGAGAAAATTGATATTCACCAATTAGAGACACCTTTAATTTACACCGTATGAGTTTGGAAAAATACTTGCATGGGAAAAATCTCAGCATCCAAGGATTATTTCATCAATATCAATAAGAACCAGCATAAAATACAACCTCTCTATCTAGATATAGTTATTTTTATCAACCTAACCTATTTGAACATCAATTTTCTTTATGTATATTTATCCTTGATTATCCAAATCGTAGGGTTTGTTTGTATCGACATGAAGAACAATTTTATATAAAAACATTTTCATCATCTGTATCAATGATAAAACCACATATTGTTTCAACATAGATATATTATTCAAGAAAAAAATTGTTAAATTATGAATTCATATCAATATGAATAATTATATTCCATTTTTCAAAAAAATATACTAAAAAAATTAGGGTCTCAATAAATTTAATATGAGAAATAAGTACGTAAAATGTTGATTCCAAATATTTGGGAATAATATTAATATAAAATACATGATTTTTTACTTTTCACAAGAAGATAACCATGATCATTATCCTCGAAAACCCAATTTTTTGATAAAAATCATCTTCTTGAGCCTTGAGACGATATCCTACATCACATTCTTATCAAAATATTTATCATTTATATATATATATACATGACAAAAATTTATCTTTATATATTTATTGTATAATTTTATCTCCACTAAAGATAAGTGTTATGTTTTCCAAAAAATCCTCAATCATTTTGTGAAATCCAAAGATATATTTCCAATACCTATATTAAACTCAATGATTTATTCTCTTTTGGATTTCCAGTTTAGAGACATTGATGGTGTTGTGTCTTCATCATTATGAGAATCATGTATTGGGTCTTAAATATCATGTAAAAATCCACCTGAGTCACATAATTCTCCATCACATTCTTCTTAAAAAACTGGACTATTTTCATGCATCATTTATATACTTTATTTTAAAACCTACTCATATGCATTAAAAGTCAGCTCATTTTCAACCACTCAAACATCATGAAATTTCACTACATTTCAAATCCTTTTATTATAAAAAGTTTATGATTTTATTTTGATTGAATATCATTGAAAAAACATTTATATAGTTGATAAAAAAATTCCACATTCTTTTCATTATAATTAATTGAACACTTTACATTGACCAACCGAAAAATATTATTATGGGATTATTTCCATATAATATCTCATTGTGTTTTTTGAATTCATTTAGGTATATAAAGATTAAATTATAAAAATAAACTACTAAAATATCTATTTGTGTTCAATACTTATATGATACAATATTTTCAATAAAAACATTATAAACCATGAAATTTATAATCCAATTTATCCACTCAAAATCTATTAATTGTTGAGGGTTCCTTATAAATGAGACATGATATTGAATTCCTTAATTTTATATGTATTCTTCCACCTAACTATTGGTTCTTTTTGTTCCATTATCAATGCAATTTTGTTGTATATTTACACCAATCATCTCCTCAGGATATCCAGAGTATTGTGTGATACACTTGAATACTTTAATTTAGTGGGTATTCACACTTATCTATTACATTCTTATAAAATCATCTACACAAAAAAAATATATATTTTTTTTACCATATGAGGCCTTATGTTTCACTGACCCACATACATTCACCTGAATAATATCAAGTAACATCTATGATTTCTTTTCATTCGAATTTTATTTTTTAAGAACAATATTCCACATCTTACTTATATCAAAATACTATGTTTTATAAGAAATCTTGGGGATACCTAGATCTACGAAATTATTTACCAAACAATCCACGGATTATTGGCTCAAATGGACATGCCATATGTTCTATAATTGGTTTTCATCATCACATAAAATCAAGAATAATATTTATTCACTAAAAGTAAGAGATACTATGTGGTCAATTTTTATAGAAAAAAGATCAAACCATATATACCTTTAATGGTGTATTACTTCTTACTAAATTACATTACTTGAATTGAGCCAACAAAACAATCCCACACTTACAGTATTAGGTATAATACCATTATATCTAATTTTCAATTATATATTCCACATTCCATTTCATTTTTTATGTTAAAAATATTTCATCATTCATCATTGAAAAAATAATCTAATCCATCTTTGTCATGATCGAACCTTGATAAAAAGTCAAAATTTCCATCCATGTGTTATGTAAACCCACAATCAAGAATATAGTATCGTGAACTTTCCATTAATCATAAACAACTCTCATTTGTATTTTCCTTCTCATATCATCTCTTCTTCACCCATGATTTATCATAAGATTTTATTAATGGTGGGATAGTCTATTCATTCGTGACTTCCATTGAGTCTTCTTCATCTTTCATGGCTAAAGAAGTATTTTGGATTTTATTATTTTTTTAGATAAAATCTATCCACAATGTTTCACCTTTTTTTAGTCTTCTAAGGAACAATATTTTTTCCCCTTGATGAACAATGAGTTGATTTGTTCCCAAAACATTTAAAAAATGAGACTATCATAATTTTTAGGAAAATAATGATATAATACTTACATGTTTATGATACCATTTCTCTCAAAAATATATTTTCTAATTATAAAACATATAGTTAATATGTCAAAAAATGCCATAGTTTTGAAACCATATATCTGTTACCTTTATTATATATATATTTTAAAAATTAGTTCCCTTGTACGAACCTTGTAGAAACATATTTCCATGGGGTGTTTTTGGTTTATGTTTAGCATCATCCATGGTTGTATTATTTTTTAATGTTCCATATCAGATTATTTCTTGTTATTGAGAAACTATACCTACAATATATATATATATATATATATATATATATATATATTATTTTCTAAATACCAAATGAACATCCATTATCATGTATGCTCTTGAACATACTAATAAAATTCAGAGAGTGTGGAATCATTCTTGGAAATTATAATTTTGTTTCCAAAAAATGAATTATCCTTGAAGATGGTCCATTCTATTAAACCATTCCTTCATATACATTTTTTTGAAATTAATTGTCCTAGCCTATTCCTAAACATTGATCTTCAAGTAAAAAAAATTTTCAGGGCATCTATAATGTTTAGATCGGATATCATTAATTTAATCCTTATTTGTTTTACTTCACTTCCTCCTAGTAATGTATATAATAAATTGGATCACATATGACTCAATTTTCATTCATCATATTTCCCATACATATATCAATTTCATCAAGGAATTCTTATAATTATTATTCACGATACAATCTTAAATGAATTTCATTTATATTACAATAATTATCAATATTTTTTATCCTATTAACAATATCAAAAAAAATATTCATCAAGATCGATGAAATCATTGACCACTTTAACTTCACATTCCACATAACATTCATAATCACAGGATGGAAAATTTTTATTTTTTGATAAATATTCACTATTAACTATTATTTATCATCATTTAAATTCATAACATCATAATTGTGAAATTATATTCATCATAATAATGATCTTTCATGGAATATTTTCCCACCATGATGTCCAAGATTTCAAAATATGATGCATGAAAGTGAAACATATCCTTTGAAATATAATTTTACAAATATTTTATTAGAGGATAGAAATGGAATCAACACACTAACCTATTCATATTTGGGTTTATCCTTAACTATTTATTTCTTGAAGGAATTAAAATCCACATCCAAATGATCTCCTTTATCCTATAATCATTATATTACTTCATATTTTCATAGGAGACCTGAGTACTATGCAATTTTTATAGCGAAATTCACATCAATTATTTCTTTTGATGCACTAACAAAATTCAATAAATCATGGGAAATATTTCCTTATAATCCATCTAAAAATATTACCATCATTAGATATTTCTCAAAGTTCATGGTTGTATTTTACCAAACTATAGTTTTGATCAAAAAATTCTTGAAATGATTCATTTAGACTCTTCCTTCCATCGTTATATTTATTCCACAACATATTTAACATTACTTCTACTTATTTTTGAATCCACCATATAAATATTCAAGTTATTCTCATGCATAACATGAGTAGGATTTAATAACATGGAAATATCTTAAATAGGTTTGGATAAGTCTCCCCTAAATCATTCATAATTTGTTCATTTTCATATAATTTTATATGATCCGTCCTTATTAAAGCTTCATTCACTGTACTCTCAAAATTCATTGCATGAATGCCATATATACATCCATACCTATCATTATGGACTATGTTTTTCTAATCATCCATAATTAATAATTATTTCAATTAAAATAAGTCATAACCTTTTAGTTGAAAAATTTAATCATGATCTTGGGACAAAAAATGGCCACGCCAACAACACTTCTCAGATACCACGTATTCTCCACTATAAAAAATTGAACCCCAAGAGGAGGGTTAGATCAGTTTATTATTCATTGATTATGATCATTTTCTACAAATTTTTGGAACACTTCATTACCTCCCTTAAATATTATCTTGAGAAAAGAAAATGATTTCAGTAACTCTGGTGATATTTACTAGGTTTACCAAAACTCAAATAGTCTATGGAGTATAAGTATGAGAATCATTCGATGCACTATATACAAAATAGAACATTAATTTTAAGTTGTACATAGCAGGGCGTCAAAATTAAATCCCTTAACTCACTACCAGTATTGGAAATCAGAATATGAATTCTCTTCTTTATTATTGAGAGGAACATATTTCTCCTCTTCAAAAATAGGTGGTCATTTTTCATTCAAAGATGATCTTATTATCCTAAAATTCTATATAAAAAAAACAATAAATGACTTTCGACTTATAAAATATATTTTATAATATTATACTAAAGTTTAACTCTTAAAAAATCCCTTCTCTCTTCAATATTCTAGATCAACTTCACAAGGATATTTTCTAATCTTCTATACTCCCAAATTTTCATAATTGAAATTTTTTTAGTTTTCCTCCTTCTGTATTATAATATTACTATTCATATCTAATAATTCTATATTAAAATGCTTAATATTTTAAATATAATGCTTATAAATACTATAATTCCTTAGAATCTATTGTTATAAATTCAAATCTATCTCATCTTCTAACCTCTACAAATTCAAATATGACCTGTTGATATTGTCTCATTAAATTATCACCACTAGATTCGAATAATGTTGATTAAACATGATGCATAATATCGAAAATATTTTTAAAGGAATAAATTTGAATACATATTTGTATCATCCCATTTTGAACCACAAATACATCTAAAACACACTTCTCCTTGACACCATAGAAAATTTTAGTGAATATATTAGAAAACACACTTCAATATTATCAAAAAATTAGAAAATATATAGTTCATACATCAACCTCAGAAATAATTAATTATTCAAGGAACATCATCCCATCAATCACAGTCACATCTACATCCATTTTGGGCATTAAAATTTTGTATAGATAAATATTAAACTGAAAATCGGACGCACATTATGTTGGTGACTTCCACTGGCTATTTTGACATCAAATGACCCCTAGAAAACCTGAGTTACCAATACATAAAAAAACACATTAACATTATAGATCAGCATGTTTGATTTTAATTGAATTATTCAATTCACAAATGTTCTCTACATTGGTATTACGATGACATATTACCCGTACACAACCTCATTTCGTTTATGATAACCCATAATCATCCACCTGGTTTTAATTTTATCCATTGCAAAACTTGAATAAAAATTGAAATATATTTAAAGAGGTTGTTTAGATGGAAATAATAATTCTTGAATACAAACCACTCCATAATTTTTAAGATGTGAATTTATTTTAAAAACACCAATTAATGTTCTAACAACTACACCATTACATCAATTTAAAAATAAAAAATGGATTATAATAAATAACCACTACATAAAAGAATAAATTGTGAATATTTTAATCCACAAAACCATTTAGGGTTCTCTCTTCCCTAAAACTCCAAATTTTAAATGATATTAAAAAAATTAGATGAATACCAATTATACATTTCAATAAAACTCGTCACAAACAACTATAAACTAGGCACATATAAAACATATTTGGAATATTAATAGTGACTTGAAACCTATAACATGTAGTAATATTATGATGTACAATCGAATGCATTATATACATGAATATTTTTTGTCTAACCTTGTATAGATTCTTCTTTTAGTTTTAATACTTGAGATGGATTGATTAAGGAATGTGGATCATTCATTATAGAATATGACTAATAAACAACTACTAAAATTTAGGGCATTGATTTAATGAGAAATAACCTAATATAGTCAATATAAAAAGTCTCTCCATTAAATGAAGAGATATATATTCTTACAAAATGATGTGATCTATATAAATTCTACTTACTTAATACATTTAATGTCAATTGCATCTAATTTACACCTAGGTATAATATTCATCACATAATAATGGTTATATGACCCATTAAAGAATATGGGGATCCGAACATCCTGAACTGGGATCCATAAACTGATGGATTACATAAAGAGGTTGGAAACCAATGATTTCTCCCACAATGATAACCATAAAGCACACATCATCAGGTATGTGGCTAATGCTTTGTCAATATAGGTACATTATTCATCATAAACTCGTAGAAATTCTATTATTGAAGAAAAAAATATCATTTTTTGTATTTTTCTATTACAAATCATTATATGATTCATTAAAATCCCTTAGTGTTATTAGCGTATGTTTATTCAAGTATATATTATGTTTAATTCAATATGATTCTAATACTTTTATATTTTATTTAGTTTTACAGTCTTGTAATAGAATATTATACGTAGAAGCCTTTATTTTAGCTTTAAATAATTTCATGAGATATATATATCATAAGGTATTCCATAAAATAAATCAATGTATTTGAATAGAGATATATCCTATGATATATGATACTATAAAATTTGTTTTGATCTATGGTCTTTGAGAAAATTGATAGACATTGTGTCTATAATAAAGGTGACATATCATAAAATATGTATTATTCTATGAAATATATCTATTGATTATCTAAAATATGAATCCTAAAGTGGGATTCATGTATATCATCGTATTTGATATATAGAAAGAACACACACTCTCACTCAAAAACTAATTTTATTGTACGAATTAATGTTAATTGTAAAATAATAAATGTGTAAAAAAAGTCTAAAACAATTTGTTTCTGATATTATTAATTATTATATTTATATATTTTATAAATAATTATGGTCATGAATAATAAAATGAGCTTTTTAAACCATTAACTGAACATAATATGTTCATATTATTTCTCATGTTTGGAATAATGAATAAAGTGATTAATTATTTTTTAATTTCTTATTATTCATGTGTATAAATTATTTAAATAATGGTAATAATGTGTATGTCTTATTTGATGCATAAATTGTTTTTATGATAAATATCATTGCATTTCCTGTTATAGGTGACTCCGTAAAAATTATATTTAACCTACATTTATCTATTTTTTCTTTTATGGTTAAAAGTGTAAAAATAGTTTTCTAATATAGTTTCTTAATATTTTATTTTAAAGGTATAATGAATTGAATTATGTCTAGAGTAATTATTCACTAGGAATAGGGAATTGGGGTTCAACTACCCACGGTCCTAAAGGATTATGACTGGTTCTTGAAATATGAGGGTTTAGTCATTTATCAATCTATTCTTTCACATGTGGAGAATGGAAATCTCATATAACATTGTGCATTTACTTGAAAATTCCTCACAAATTATACATGTGATGATTTCAAATAAATAATAAAATATTTGGATTCTCTTTCTGGGTTGATAATACAATATTCTGTGTGGTATAAAGATGTTACATAATTATTTTGTCTATAAACTTTAATTTGGTTCATAGAAAAGAATTTCAAAACTTAATCTATCGAAGAATGCATACACAATAGAGAAAAATTGAGATATTAAATTTTTTATCATAAGAAAAGGGTTTACATATTAATTTTCTATGCAAACATTAATTTATTAGAAGGAACACCATTCCAAAAAAATAAATTGTTAGAATTATGGAAACAAAATGAAATTAAAAATTATATATTTAAGTTTTCATGATATGAAATGGGATTAATATACACCACATTAATGTTAAATTAGATATAATTTTTAACGGAAAACACTTAAAATAATATATATGATATTCATTCCAAATAATAACATATGAAGACCTATATCATTCCACTATGTAGATTCATGTTTTATCTAGATTATATTGGATGATTTTTTATGTTTAATGAATCTTATAAGGTTAAATTAACAGTTAGGGACTTAACATGGAATTTAATTTGGGGGGAACATAGCAAGAAAACCCTAATTAATTGATTACAGGAAAAATAGAGGATGGAGATTCCATATTATATAATTGAATATATAATTTATCAGCTCAAATATATAATATTAATAGTTATTATGATTTAGGTGATTCTATATGAAAATATATATGATGTGGGTTGATTACCTTAGTGTACTCCTTAAATAGTTAAATATGGATCTTGGATCCACAAATAGATGTGATATATTTGTTCATCATTATAATTGGGAGTGATTTCAATAATATTCCATGATGAAAATATAAAATATATGATACTCACCTATAAATTTGTCCATGTTATAGGTTATGGATTAATTTCGGTTATATATATTGATATCCCTCATAGGTGTAAACTATATAATAGATATTGATTGGTATTTATGGTTGATAAGTGTTAATAATTTAATTAATTCAGATTATCAAATGGTGAATGTTATAGATTTCAATTCCAAAAACTCACACACATTAATATTATATACTAGGTGTGCATTAAATATTTGTGCTGATAAGAAGTGTCATATAGATATTATGGAATCGATTTAGGGTATTTTATATCTTGAATGTTTCCAAAAAAATTGTGTTGGATATGTTGTATTTGTTGATTATAAGGATTTATGTTACCTTGGAAAAGGATTTGGTGGACCATGCCTTAGTATGAGTATCTATGTTTTGATGATCACACAACACGTTCAAGGCTATTCCCCAATGGTGGTTGTTGTGAATATGGGGTTGAAACCAGGAGTTGGCCATGTGAGTAGAATAGGGAATGTTAATAAGAAAATCAGATAAAGGAAAACTTTGATAGAGACCATATCATCGTGGCCCCAATGGTGCAACATGATAGAGAAACTATAGGAATAGTGAATGCTTTGTGTTGGAGATTCACATAATGGATGACCTTGAGTTTGAGAAGGGAAATAGATTATATAACACTCCAATTGATCAATTCTTGGTTCTTATAAATCCTCCTTGTGAATAATGGGGATTCCAAACATGGAGATTTGAGTGTTAAATGAATTCATGGTAAATGATAAGTTTTACAATAAAAACATATCAGATGAAGGAGTTCATTCCCATTGTGGTTAGTGTGTCCCGATTCCTGCCAAATTAGAATTGGAATGTTTACAAGGGAAGAATACTCAAAACATGGGTATTATTTTCTTCATAAATAAAAGGAATAAAAAGTTGGGAAATCATATAGATCATGTCATCTCCCAAAATATACATGATCGTATGACCTTCACAAGGTCATTTGTAATGATTATTTGCAGTGCATGACTATTTTTATATCTCATGGATCCACTTTGATAAGACCTTATGTTCATGGGAAGGCACCTGAGACATTCACTGGTCATGCGGAGGCTACCAGATGTGTTCCCCCAAGTAACATGACTTGTCAGACAGCATGATCAGGATTACCATCCAAAAATACTTGTAATATAATATAGAAGATATGAAAAAAGTAGAGTCCTTTCACAGTTGAAATCTTCACATGACAAAGCCATGCTATTTTCAAGACACCCTGAAATTATCTAGTTACATGTCCACCATAGTTAACAAAAACTCACTTGCATATCTCCATCATCACATTAAGGGGATCATACATGTCCACTCAATCTTTCAATTCCCTTATAGCTCTAATGACAAAGTGAAGGATTTTCCAATGATAATGCTCATACAATGTCACATGAACCACTATTTGTCATGTGATTCATCACCAATGGGTAATGTGATTTTCACAGATAATAATAGTAAAAACTAATGATATACCAAACCAATGTAGATTAAAAATGGGATTGAAATTTGAATAAAGGTAGCTTATTAGGAAAGAAATATATGTTGATATCACATGAAATGGGTTGTACATATCGAACAATCACCACTGATCCCATAGAACCTTCCTCAACGTGATTATCATGATCCCAACCAATCCCTATTGACATGTTTTGTTGATCATGAGAATAACCCAGGACAAGACACATTTATCTCATGGAAGGTTCCATAAATGTCTCCTTATATTGAGTATAAGCCTTTAGACTATCATCCTAATCTAGAGAAGGTCCAAATACATGTTTTCGTGAACATTCGAAATCTCCCAATCATGTAATCGTGATTAGAAAAGAACCCATTAATTGGAAATAATCTAATAAATGGGGAGTTAATGGGATGGTATCGTAGTCACTGAAAATCATTTGATTCTATCAGAATAATTTTTTATGAGACCAATCAAAAATATGTGGAACCATTGACAAACATCCACTCAAGACTATATTTTTGTGATACGCGTTGCATAAAGAAGCACATAATCTGGGTGGAAAGACCTACAAATCACCCTATCCATCATGATAAACGAATTTACATTTCCATGTAAACATGAACCACTACACCTAGGAATCAATGAGGATTTATTAGAGTGGTCGATCTTATGACCGGAATGGTTTTCGATTGGGTGAAATTTACGACAATACTAGAGTGATCATGATGTATGCATATGAACTTCATGTGATCACATATAGATCATTAAAAGACTTATAGCAGGTTATATAAAAGACATCACACATAATAACTAAATAATGTGACACATAAAAAATATAACACTGAATAAATATAAGGCATATATAATAATAGGATTGGAAAAGGACCAAAATTATTAGATATTTATGTAATGAACATATACATTGATACTCCACATCTATATGTGAACCACCTATGTCTGGCGAAAACACTAGGAAATATCACTTGGATCAAAAATTCTCATTCAGTGTATTATTTGGATTATAAAATTTCCCTTATAGATGTTAGATAAAGTTGCATGGCACCCCCTTGGCAAGCCTCCCACGTCTCGTGAATCCCTCTCAGCTCACCATCTCGAACATGTGATGACCAATCACACATGTCACCAAAATCATATGGAAACACCAGTAAATGTCAGATTATTCTCATGAAAGCACTAGTTTAGGTCAACTGGAAATCATGATTTCCACAATAAATTCCATCTAGATATTGCGATGTCCCCCAAAAATGCTTTCCAGATGTCACGATTCCCTCAAAAAAATCACCTGGAGTTACTTTTCTGTCAAAATCATGAATCAAACTCTATACATGTCACATTAAATATCTTAAAATTCTATATGCTTGTAATCTATATTTTTCAATCACACCATATAATTTAATAGGGCTAATATGAAATCCTTGATGCATGTTATCCATCCTTGACTATTACATTAGGTTAAGTCCACTTGATCATACGACAACCCAAATAATGTATTTCGAGAAAACGTGATGGCCTCCTATACAATCCAACCAGGACAGGTGATTTATATGGGAAAATATATCCTCAATAATTTGGAGGCATTTAAATATGTAAATACCCTGATCCTAGTAGCCCAGATGTGGAACCTTATGTAATTACATTATTACTAATAATAATCATTAACATCCCAAAGGAAAAAAATACTTTAGTTGCTTTGAAAAACTAGATACATACATAAGTTTTTCATTAAAAAAATAATGGAATAACAACATAGAAGCCCTATTAGAAACACCCATAAACTCATAGACAATACAAACAAGTCATTCATAAGATACAAAATTTCATCATAGAGAAAAAAATAGAATAAAGGGGATATCATAGATTATAAGGGAGATTAAGACATATAGAGGGAGTAAATATGAACATAAACTATATGGAATAGTCAATAACTAAAGGCACATTCCATTAAAACAAAATATTTAGAATATTTTGTTAGGAATAAATGATTAATATATAATTCCATATAAATAATTATGAGAATAAAACATAACCAGGCATATTATAATAATTAAATAATGACATTTATTATCAATTAATAATATCATAATTATAGAATTAATTTTAATATACATCTAAAACAAACCTTCAGATCCTCATCCCAGACAAATGATATTGAATGGTTAGGGCCACAGACAAATCCATATCAAAAAATAAATGTTCAATGCCTCGTCCAAGCCCAAATATATTTTGTCTCATGGCACATACAGATTCCTCGTGGTGATATAGTGGCCCCTAATATAATATACTAAGTCCAATTTATTTCTTGTATTAATGGTATGACACATAAGAAACATATTCATATGATAATTAAATTTAATTTCCCATGTTGTAAACATAATCATTAACAATTCCGAGGTATATGTTGAATGGTATAAAGATAAAAAATCCTAATTAAATTTAATAATAAAGTATTTAATAAAAATTTGGTATATGATATAATAAATTATAAATCCCAACTAAGAATAATATTCAACACAGGGAGCTAAAATAGATGAATAAACACTAATTAAGTCATTGAGGAATTCATTCGAGAAATAACTTTTTTACATTGAAAAGAATAGTTGTTTTCAAATTTTGTTTAATATATATAATAATTTAAGATTGTAGACATGTATATCCCAAAGAATTAGGATAATGAAATTATGTTTCGGTAATAAAATACATCCAACTGGAGTGAAATCATGTAAAAAAAATTTTAAGGCAGCTCAAAAATGAGTCCCCTTGGTGCGATTTGAGGGAAAATATACAAGGGTATTTAAATAAGATAAAGGATTATATTTTACATGAAACCATAAAATATATAATATAGTTTTCAAAATAAAAATATTTTTTAATTTTTTTTTCTTATAATAGATTAAGGATTGTACTTGAAAATGGGTATAAAATGAAGAAGTTCCACTTCATCACACCTTCTTATCAGGATGAATTGAAAATGGAACATGGTAAAACATGAATTTCATGTAAAAGAAATATTAATTGATATTAATAAATGATTTGGGAATATATAAACATAATTTTCAATATTTATATATAAATAATGAATAATTACATTGTGGTAGAGGGTGAAAAACCATAACTCTAATGAAAAATGATGGTTTAGGGAGAATCCCCGAACATATGTTTGAAAGAATTATGAAAGATTACAAAATATATTGGAGAAGTAAATTAAATTCAATAATATTTTAATTCATAAATTAATCAAACTTTATTTTATTTGTTACAATTTTATTTCATTGATTTGTGGCCATTTATAATATTCATTTTTGAAATTCGAAAGTGTTTGTTTCATTGGGGTTCATTGTTGATTCAGTTGTATGCATGTAAGAAAAATCATGTGAAATATAAATAGATATCAATAATTTAAATTAATGTTTTTTATTAATATAATAATAATTAAATGATATTATATATCATTTATTCATATATTATAATGAATCATTACAAAAAAATATAATGATAATTGTTTATAATTTTTTTGTGTATTTTCAATCATCACAAAATAGTTTTGTTTCATTAATTAATATTATGTATATATACTAGTTAGTTAATGATATATATGTTGTAATTTAGTTGTAATAATTGGGAATAACAATTTATATTATATTATGATCATCTTGGACGGTAGTATTATAAAAACAAATCATCATCCAAGAAGGTGGTCCATCGACCACCCACAGATGGTGATTTCATATTTAGAATAAAAAGGGGTGGAGAAATTAATTGATGGTCAATATAACAATATAATAATAATATTATAGTATATATATGAAAAAATAGACATCATTATTTTTTTATAGTGGTGGTAGATAAAGTATAAGAATGGGTAAGATATTTAAATGCAATTGAAAGAATGAAATGTGATTTTAACTCATGAATTACTCTTTCAGGTGTAAGAACCCAGGTCATAGTTTCAGGTATTTTTTTTCCTTTTCTGTTTGTTCTTTAGAAAAAGTGGAAAATTAGGAAATTTTTTAAGTACAAGCAGTGTACTTTATAAGTACATGCCTTGTACTCTGATGAAATGCCATGCTATGTGTTGGCCGTCTCCAGGCCACACACACGGTGTGTAGGGGTTATGTGGAGGCCGCCTAAGGTGGAGTATGGAAAGGCCATGTACACATCGTGTACCCCCTAAGTACACACCATGTTGTTTATTTTTTTTTATTAAATGGATAGGGGTCACGCCTGACAGACATAACTCACTTCTTCTAGGTCATCTTCGTTCGAGAGAACCCGTATAGTCCTAGAACATCTCCGAGCCCTTGTGCCTCCGTCAGTTCTCTAAATCGACGGATGCCAATTGCGTTGCAACCGTAGTGGTATGCTCTCCCTTATCCTAGATCTTTTTTTTCAATTCATCCTCTTTCTCATGATATCATGGGTTGCACTTTTTGTGCATTTTCGTAGATCTATGCCATTCTATGGATAATAAAACCTCATGGTAAAAGTATATTGATCTTATAGCATCACGTTCGGTGGTTTGTGCCTTACCTTTCGAAGCCTTTGAGTTTTATGCACAATTCCACCAATACCCATGAATGGGGTATTGCGTGTTTAGATTTTGGACCCTATTGTTTTCCTGCCTTTATTTTATGCTTGTGTAGAAGTAAATTTGATCATGCTTGTGTGTAATTGATATGCTTGGATGTTTTCCCATTCCTTTTTCTTATTATAACCTTTGGGTTTTGTTATCCTTTGGCCATTATACCTGTTTCCCATGCCTTGTGACCGTAGGATGGAATGATACATCTAGACATGCTTGTTATGTTGTAGACTGGTTAGCCAAGTATCTCCATAGGTGTACTTTGACCTTATAGAATTATTATTCACTGACCGACATGGGACCATGAGGACCTGGTGCTATAGACTATAAGGGATAGACCGAGTGAGCTTCCCAGATAGTCTTGGATATTATAGGCTATACGGGGATAGACTGAGTGAGCTTCCTCATAGAGTATTAGACATTATAGAGTACCAGGGAAAGATCGAGTATGCTTCCCATAGAGTCTTGGATATTATAAACTATAGGAGGCTAGACCGATTGAGATTCCTCCGAGAGTCATTCCTTTGTTAGAATTTCATTAAATCCTTTCTAGGCTAGAGAAGTAATTGACATAGATATCTTCCTTAGAGATTTTGTGATAGACCTGAGACTATAGGAGGAATTCACCGAGCAAGCTTCCACAGAGAGTTTCTAGACCTTGGGGCTATTAGAGGGTTAAACCGGGTGATCTTCTTTAGAGAGTCTCTGACTACCCTAGACTATATGGAGAATTGACCTAGCTAGATTCTATAGAGAGTCTTAAAATTTGTATGACCATACCAGAGGGGTTAGGCTGAGTGCACTTCCCAGAAGGTTGTGGGTACTTCTTGGTTAGGAACATAGGGGTTGGCTGCGAGTACTTCCCAGAAGGGTTCCTATTGTGGTTAGCTATTTTCATCACTACTTCTTGCTGTTCTGTGGATTGAATACTGTAGCATATCATCCTGTTACTACTTACTGTTTACTACCTGCTATTTACTGTTAGTGTTTACTACTTACTATACTATTATCAACCATATACTCACTGACTGTTAGGAACAATTCATCAGGTGGTTGCCTACTAGGATTTAGTCTCACACCCTGTTTGGGCCATGCTTTTGGACCAAGAAGACTATGTTGTTTCTATTATAGACAAGTGAAAGCGCCCTTCGACTTCTGGTACTTGATTGCTTTGGAGCTGGAGATCATGGAACCATGATTAGGCTTGCTATGCTGAGGATTTTCGTATCTGTATACTTTTCTGTGTACTTTGGTTTAGCATTATATACCGCATTGCGACTTTTCTGGTAGCTTTCCTAGACATATGTATCATGCATAATTTCATATATACATGTTTGCTCCAGTTTTTTATTGTTTTATTCATCCGTTGTTTATTTTTCTTGGATATTCACTACTTCCGCTATTGCATGTTATGTTTACTTCAACTGTGTACGCTGCCAATGAGGACATAGTTTCGCCAATATGACACCCAAGTCCCTCGCTGCTAGTCTACAGTCTCTGGCGTTTTGGGAAATGCGCTTGATGCCATGTGAACAATAGGGTATGGGGCGCCTGTTGGTGGCTTCCTGAACCGGGATGATACAAAGTGGTATCAAAGGGATTCTTTTCTCTTGACTTACTGTTTGGAGCCTTTAGCCAGGGATAGGACGGATTCGGTACATGGTAATAAGCTATTCCTAGGAGTAGCTAACCCATATATAGGTAAAAACCAATCTACCACATTTATTGTAGTTTTTTGGTTTTGAGATTTTACAGTTGATATGATTTCACCTAGAGTGATTCACATGCCTTGTGTTGTTATTGTTGTGCTATTTTGGTTCTATTTCTATTGCAACCCAATGAGATGAGGGTATGCCATCTCATGCATCATATAGGAACTTGTTAGAAATCACATTCCATGAATTATTTCCATTCCATCTAGGGTGCTTTAGAGATTTCATGTTGTTTTGATTATGCATGCAGTTGTGATAGATGATTTGATTGAATCCATGCAGTTTGATAGAGAAATTGTTTGTATTGTACCTTGCATAAATGAACTCCAAATTTTGGTTCTTGAGGTGTTATGGGCCCCCATGAATCGGAACATGGTGAATCATTGACATTTTACACTTGTATTTGATATGTAAGATATGTCAAGATTTGATTTTCATGGGGTATGGGCCTTCACTGATCGGAATTTGGCACCTCCATGTTTGTTTTTCAGTGTTTTTTGGGTTTCGATGCAGTTTCTAAGCTACTTCCCGGAAAACCCCATAATACACGACATGTAATTGACTACATGCCATGTAGTTTTAAACCATGTCGCTGACTATGTGAGAAGAAACATGTAGTTGGGAAAATGTTTTCATAAACACGGCGTGTACTGAAGTAGCATGCTGTGTAATAGTGATCTGTGTACCCGGTCGTGTCACTAACAACACGGGTCGAGGAAGCTCGCGTAGTACACACTATTTTGGGTATGAACATGCCATGTTGCTTCGCTCTAGATACCCGGCTATGTCATGAACAGCACGGGACAATGTTATCTCTCTTATACACAACGTGTTTAATCAGAACACGCCCGGTAAGGGTCCTCCGTGTAGTCGTCCGTGTAACTAACAACACGGTTACTAAAACCTCATCTAGTGCACACAAATCCCTTATGAGAACATGTCATGTAGTATAGGGTTAAGAGAACCATGTGTGTTAGTCGTGTAAAGAGACTCGGGCGGGGGAATGGAGTTAAGTACGCGCCTTGTGTAGGGAAAAACCGTCGTGTAGTCGGGGGTGTTACACGACCAGTTGTGGCAGAAGTACATGCCCATATGTCTGGATTTAGAAGGCACACCGTGTAGTTTTATACATTTTGTGTAGTCGTGTTTTATAGAACTATCTTGTTCTCTCCTCCTCTTCCCGTTTTGTACTCCTGTGTTTTCAGTCTTTTATAATTCTGATCTAAGGTGTGCTTTTGATATTTTAGAGATATTCCTCCGAGATGTCCTCCAGTTGTACGTGAGCTACCAGATAGTGATCAAAAACCGGATATCACTGATCAGGAACCTCATGCATATCCTCCGGCTATTCCATCCTTGGAACCAGCAGTTATACCCGTTTTAGGCTCCAATGCACAGTTCAGGGAGGACTTCCTGATGATTTTCGATCAATTGGAGATACCTCCTAAAAAAGGGTAAATATTGATACTTATATTCTCTGAGACACCGCTAAGAGGTGGTGGGAGGTGATCTCTCAGTCTAGGTGCTAGCAGAGCATGACTTGGGATGAGTTTTTCCACATCTTCTATGACTACTTTTATCCAGAAACCATGAGGGCCGACCAAGCCCAGGAGTTTCTGAGTCTTGAGTAGGGTACTCTTTCTGTTATGGAGTACTCGTCTTGCTCTACCGAGCTGCAGTGCTTAACACCAATTCTAGCAGGTGATGAGTTGTTCCTTGCTAGGATGTTTGAGGATGGTCTCAGGAAGGAGATCTATTCCCAGGTGAATATCTTTAGATTGACTTTGATCTCCTCTATTTTCAACTAGGCACTGATAACTGAGCGTAATCTGAGAGATTCTGGAGCAGTGATCGAGGGCGATTCGACATCCAATGTCAGTGCTCCTCCTACTTATAGCAAGAAGCACAATAGGGAGTCTACTCATGAAGATTAGGGTAGGCATAATGTATTCTCGGGCATCCAGGTTGTATGCTACCAGTGCGGTGGGAGTGGTCATACTATGCCTCAGTGTCAGAGAGACTTGATGGAGTGCCGATCTTGCGGATAGATTGGCCTACTTCAGCGTTTCTGTCAGATTTTTTCAACTACAGCTGGTGGTAGGGGTTCTTCAATTTCCCCAAGTGCAGGAGATGCATCACTAGTTTCATTCGAGTCTGGGTACTAGAGTTCTTCCGACCGTTTGGGCCGAGGTGGAGGTCGCGGCCGCGGTGGTCAGTCACTGGGTTACTAGTGATAGGGGAGTGGATCAGCTCAGAGTGGTCAACCATGGGTCCATGGCTGTGGTTCAGGCTAGAAATTTTGGGTTGAGCAGACCCATATAGAGCAAGATCCGGACCCTTCCACAGTTTGAGGTATGATCTTAGTAGCCTCTGTCTTATCGTCATCCCTTTTCGATACTGGTGCTTCGCATAGCTTTATCTCTGTTACTATTTTGGAGAGTCTTGGGCTCTGTATCTTTTCGTCTACCAACATGTTGACTCTTGATACACTGTTGGGGACAAGGACATCTAGTGTATGTCATTGTAGAGAGTGTCCTCTTGAGGTGGTAGGGTGTCACTTCTTATGGGATCTCTATGTCCTAGAGATGACAGGATGTGATGTCATTCTCAGTATAGACTAGTTAGTTCCCTTCTAGGCAGTCGTATATTGTTATCATTATAGGGTGAGTTTCATATCACCAGAGGGGGGTATTTTCTTCATAGAGGCAAGTGGGATGTATAGGCAGGTATAGATGGACCAGAGCATCATGGGCTAGGATGAGTTACAGCCCAGATTTCCAGTCTTTATCTGGATGACCAGGGGACCTCATAGTTAGACTTTTCTCCAGTGGTGGAGCCTTTCAGGGATTCCTTTCTAGAGGAAATTTCATGTTTACCTCCAAAGCATGAGGTAGACTTCTCGATTGATCTCATGCCAGGAGCGGCACTGGTGTCCATTCCTCCATATAGGATGGCTACAACTGAGTTCCAGGAGCTTAAGAAGTAGTTGGAGGAGTTGCAGGAAAAGGCCTTTATCTGACCCAGTACATCTCCTTGGGGTTCCCATGTCCTATTTATGAAAACGGCAGACGTCACCCTAAGGATTTGAATGGATTGTTGGAAGCTGAACTAGTTGACGGTCAAGAACTGATATCCCTTTCTGAGGTTTGATGACCACTTTGATCATCTTTCTGGAGCCTAGGTGTTCTCGAATATTTACTTGAGGTCTGGTTATCATCAGTTGCACATTAGACCATCTGATATACCTCTTACAGCCTTCATGAGCATGTATGGTCTATACGAGTATACAGTCATGCCATTCGGTCTCGCGAATGAGCTGACAGTTTTTATGGCACTGATGAACCGAGTGTTCCATCCTTACATGGACTCTTTTGTGGTGGTCTTCGTGGACGATATCATGGTGTAATATCACAATCAACATGACCAAGCAACCCATCTTATGATCGTTCTGAGTACACTAAGAGAGAATCAGTTTTATTATAATCTCTCGAAATTCCACATTTGGATGGATCAGATTCACTTCTTGGGTCACGTCATCTCAGAGACATGAGTATCAGTAGAACCAAAGAATGTGAGAGCTGTAGTTTCCTGGGAGCAGTCAAAAATTTTCGTTGAGGTGCAGAGTTTTCTAGGACTGGCTGGATACTACAGGAATTTCATATATGACTTTTCACGCTTTGCAGCATCGCTGACAGGCCTAACCAAGAATGATGTGAAGTTATTATGTTCATATTCTTATGAGTCGGCCTTTTAGAAGGTGAAGGGGAGGTTGGCGTCAGCACCAATACTAGTCTTGCTAGATCAGGGAAAGATCTATATAGTCTACTGTGATGCTTTCGGTGTTGGATTAGGAGCTGTTCTTATACAGGGATATGATTTTATTGCATACAGATCTCGGTAGTTGATGCCACATGAGAGGAACTTCCCAATTCACGATCTAGAGTTAGTAGCTATTGTTCATTCCTTACACTGTTGGAGACACTATCTTTTGGGAGAGCACTTTATGGTGTTACCAACCCCAAGAGTCTCAAGTATGTCCTCACTAAGAGTGATCTTAATGTAAGACAGTGTAGGTGGGTCGAGTATCTACAGTCCTTCAACATTGAACTAGCCTATACTCTGGGAAAGGGCAACGTATTGGCTGATGTGTTGAGCAGGAGAACACAAATTCAAGAAGTTCAAGAGGCCAGTAGTGAGTGGAAGCTTATGGCTCTATTATTTGAGATACATTTGAAGGATCATGACAAATAGGGGAAGACTTTTCTTTCTTCTATAGCTGTTACCTCTACTCTTCTCAATCGGGTGCGGATGAGGCAGCTATCAGACTCAGAAGGCCTAGTCTTGCGGGAGGGTGTGTCAAAAGAGGACCCTCTTCCTGGATGGACAATGGAAGAGGGTGAGATCATTCATTTCCAGGGACACATATGGGTTCCATTAGACATACGTGAGGAGATGATGTGGGATTTCCATTCTTCAGTTTGGGCAGTTCATCCTGGTTATACCAAGATGTATCATGAACTACACCGCCAGTATTTGAGGCTAGGAATGAAGAGAGATGTCGGTGGGTTCGCCTTGAGATGTGCTACTTGTCAGAAGGTGAAATCCGAGAATCAGCGACCATAAGGGCTTTTACAGCAGTTACCCATTCCCAATTGGAAGTGGAACGATATCCTGATGGACTTCGTGACACAGTTACGGAGGTCACCCCTAGGGAGTGATGCTGTTTGGGTTGTCGTCAACCAGCTTACGAAGGTTTCTCACTTATTTCCAATCAAGGAGACCTTCAGTGTTGATGAGCTATAGAAGTTGTACATATGAGAGATTTTATATCTGTATGGAGTTCCACACTCTATTGTTTTAGACAGGGATACATGTTTTACTTCTCGGTTCTGGAAGGGGCTTCAAAAGGATTTGGGTACACACGTACTTTTGAGTACATCATACCATCCCTACACAGATATCCCGTCCGAGCATACGATCCAGGTGCTTGAGGATATGCTCTGAGCTTACATTCTAGACTCCAGCGGTACTTGGGAAAAGAATTTTCCTTTTGTAGAGTTTTCCTATAACATTATTTTTCTGGAAAATATTTTGATGGCACCTTACGAGGCTTTGTACGGTAGGCCATGCTGATCACCATGGTGCTGGCTAGAGGCAGGAGAGGCAGCATTGCTGGGACCACATATTGTTTAGGAGACCTCAGAGCAAATATAGCTTATTCGGAAGAGGATGGATACATCACAGTTTCAAAAGATGTCTTATGTTGATCAGTGGAGACAACCTCGGGAGTTCGAGGTCGAGTATTAGGTTTTCCTACGTGTCGCACTGAGTTTGGGACACAAGAGGATTCAGAGACAGGGTATGCTTTCACCGCGGTACGTCGGACCATTTGAGGTATTAGAGAGAGTTGGAATGGCTACCTATCGGTTGCAGTTAACTCAGAGGTACTAGGCTGTGCATGACGTCTTCCTTATTTCTCAGCTCCAAATTTACTTTTCAGACCCATCTCATGTCGTTAAACCCGAGGAGGTTGAGCTTGAATTGAATGTTTCAGTTGAGGAGCATCCTATTAGGATTTTCGATCACAGTACGAAGGTTCTCCATGGCCGTTATGTTCCTCTGGTATAGGTGTTATGGTAGCATGAGCGAGTACAGGATGAGACTTGGGAGAGGCAAGTAGATGTACGCTCACAATGCCAGAGCTGTTCGGGGTTTCTTCTTCTACGCCTCGCTATAGAAATTTGGGGAAGAATTTCATTAATGCGGGAAGTTTTTAAGAACCTAGATCTTCTTTTCAGGTATGTTTTTCCTTTTCTAGTCATTTTTGAGAAAAAGTGTAAAATATGGAAATTTTTGAAGTACACCCCACGTACTTTATAAGTACTCACCATGTACTCTGATGTAGTGCGAGGTCATGTGCTGGCTGTGTCTGGGCCACACACACGGTGTGTCAGGGTGATGTGGATGCCTCTTAAGGTGGAATATGGAAAGGCCAAGTACACAAAGTGTACACTAGAATTACATGTCGTGTTGTCTCTTTTTTCATTAAATGGATAGGGCTCGTGCCTGATGAACAAAACTCACTTCTTCTAGGTCGTCGTCGTCTGAGAGAACCTGTCTGGTGGAGGAACTTCTCCTATCCCCCGTGCCTCCTTCCGTTCTCCAAATTGATCGTCATAGAATGCATTGGGACCACAGCAATAAGATATCCCTTCTCATAGATATTTGTTTTTCAAATTCCACATCTTTCTCAAGATATCATGGGATGGACGTTTTGTGGGTTTTTGTAGATCAACGCCATTCCAAGGAGAATAAAGCCTCATGGTTAAAGTATATTTTTCTTCTAGCATCATGGTAGGTGGTTTGTGCCTTACTTTTCTATTTCATTGAGTTTTATGCACAATTCCACCAATACCCGTGAATGGGGTATTGTGTGTTTACATTTTTGACCCTGTTGTTTTCTTGCCTTGCTTGTATGCTTGTGTAGAAGTAATTTTGATCATTCATGTGTGTAAATTATATGCTTGGATGGTTAACCTGTGCCTTGTTCTTGTTTTAAATATTGGGTTTTGTTATCCTTTGGCTGTTATACCAATTTTCAATGCCTTGTGACCGTATAATGGAATGATACTTCCGGAAATTCTTGGTATACTGTAGAATGGATAGCCAAGTAGCTCTATAGGTGTAATTTGGCCATATAGATTTATTATACACTGACCGGAATGGGACTGTGAGGACCTAGTGCTATAGACTATAAGGGATAGAGTGAGGGAGCTTCCCAGAGGGTCCTGGATATTATAGGATATATGGGGATAGACCGAGTGAGCTTTCTCAGACAGTCTTAGACGTTATAGACTATAAGGGGCAGACCGAGTGTGCTTCCCAGAGTGACTTGGATGTTATAGACTACATGAGGGTAGACAGAGTGAGCTTCCTCGGAGTGTCTTTACTTTGTTTGAATTTCTTTAAAACCTTTCTAGGCTACAAAAGGAATTGACTGAGCGAGATTCCATAGATATTATGTGATAGACTAGAGAAAATAAGAGGAATTGACAGAGTGAGCTTCCTTAGTGAGTTTCTAGTCCTTGGGTTTATAAGAGGTTTAGACCCCATGATCTTCCTCGGAGAGTCTCTCACTACCCTAGAATATAAGGGGTATTGACCGAGCGAGCTTCCCTTAGAGTCTTATAAATTCGTATGACCAAACCAGAGGGGTTAGGTTGAGTGCACTACCCATAGGATTGTGGGTACTTCTTAGTTAGGACCAGAGGGGTTGGGTGCGAGTACTTCCCAGAGGGGTTCCTGTTGTGGTTAGCTATTTGGTTCACTAATGCGTGTTGTTCTGTGGATTGATTACTATTTCATATCATCCTGTTACTGATTATTGTTACTGCTTATTGTTTACTTCATGTTGTTTACTAATACTGTTTACTACTTATTGTACTATTACCTTCCATATGCTCACTGACTTTTAGGCACAGATCTTCACGTGGATGCCTACTAGAATTTAGTCTCACACCCTGTTTGGGCCATGCTTTTTTTCCCAAGAATACTCTTTGATTGCAGGTATAGACAAGGGAAAGTGCCCTTCGACATCTGGTACTTGATTTCTTTGGAGCATGAGAGTATGGGACCAAGATGAGGCTTTCGATGCTGAGAAGTTTCTTATCTATTTACTTTTCTTTTTTACATTGGTTTAACATTGTATTCTGCATTGTGACTTGTTTGTCAACTTTTCTAGAAATATGTATCATGCATCATTTCATATATACATGTATGTTCCAGCTATTTATTGTTTTAGTTTTCCGCAGTTTATTGTTCTTGGATATTCACTACGTCCTCTATTGCATGTTTTGTTTACTTCTTCTATGTACTATGCCAATGAGGGCATAGTTTCCCCACTATCACAACCATCTCCCTCACTACTAGTCAGCAGCCTCTGGTATTTGTGGAAATGTTCTTGAGGCCATGTGACCAACCGGGTACGAGGTTCCGTTGGGTGGCTTCTGGAACCGGGACATTTGAAAGTGGTATCAAAGGTATTATTTTCACTTTATTTACTATTTGGAGCCTTTAGTCAAGGATATGAGGGATTCGGTACATCGTAATAAGTTGTTCCCGGGATTAACTAACCCGTGTATAAGGAAACTCCAATCTACCTCTTTTATTGCTGTTTTTTGGTTTGGAGATTTTATTGTTGAAATGATTTCACCTAGAGTGATTTAGATGCCTTGTGTTGTTATATGTGTGCTATTGCAGTTCTATTTCTGTCCCAAACCTATGAGATGAGGGTATTCCATCTCATGCATCATATATGAACTTTTTAGAAATCACATGACATGCATTCTTGCCTTGCCATCTAGGGTGAAATAGTGATTTCATGTTGTATTGAGAGACATTATGTAGATTATGAATGATGTTTTGATAGATTCTTTGATAGAATCCATGTAGTTTGATAGAGAACATTTTTGTATTGTACCTTGCATAAATGAACACCAAATTTTTGTTCTTGAGGTGTTATGGGCCTTCATGAATCAGAACATGGTGGATCATTGACTTGTTACCCTTTTATTTCATATGTAGGAAATGTCAAGCTTCGATTTGCAGGGAGTATGGGCCCTCACGGATCAAAATTTGGAACCTCCATGATTGTTTTTCAGTGTTTTCTGGGCTTCGGTTCAGTTTCTGAGCTACATCCCAGAATAACCAATAATACACGGCGTGTACATGACTACACACAGTGTAGTTTTAAACCGTGTCACTGACTGTGTGAGAAAAAACACAGAGTGGTGAAAAAGTTTTCGGAAACATGTCATGTACTGAAGTTTCACGCCATGTAATAGTGAGTCGTGTACCCAACCATGTCACTAACAACACAGGTTGGCGAAGCATACGTAGTACAAGCCGTGTTGGGTGTGAACATGCTGTGAATCCTTGATCTGGATACCCAGTCATGTCACGAACAACACATGATGATGTTCTCTATCCTATACACACCATGTTTGTTCGAAAAACGCAGTGTAAGGGTCCGCCGTGTAGCCGGATGTGTAACTAAAAATACAGTCACCGAAACCTCGTCTATTACACACTGTGTCCTTAAGAGAACACGTCATGTATTCTATGGTTAAGAGGACCATGTGGGTTAGCCGTGTAAGGAGACTCGGGAAGGGAAATGGAGTTAAGTATATGCCATGTGTAGGGGCAACAAGTCGTGTAGTCGGGGTGTTACACGACTAGCTGTGGCTGAAGTACACACCCATGTGAATGGACTAAGAAAGCACACCATGTAGTTTTATACATGCCATGTAGTCATGTTTTGTAGAACTTGTTTGTTCTTTCCTCCTGTTCATGTTTTGTACTCATGTGTTCTCAGTCATTGATAATACTAATCAAAAGTGTGATTTTGATATTTTAGAGTAATGCCTCCAAGACGTCCTCTGGTTTTACGTCAGCTTCCAAATGGTGATCAAACACCAGATATGGCCAATTAGGAACCTCATATAAATCCAATTGATGTGCCATCCTTGGCACCAGCAGTTATACCCGTTGCAGGCATCGATGCACAGTTCAGGGAGGACTTCCTGAGGATGATTCATAACATTCAGGGAGCGCCACCTCCTTCCCCGTCAATGGATGAGTTGAAGCGGGTTTACCAGTAGTAGTATCCTTCTAATTTCTAAGGGTATGGAGGAGCTCGGGCTATAGATCCATGGTTAGAGGCCACACTGAAAATTTTCGTTCACCTAGAGATACCTCCAGAGAAAAGGGTAATGCTTGCTTCTTATATGCTCCAAGACACCGCCCAGAGGTGGTGGGAGGTGATCACACAGTCACGGCGCCAGTAGAGCATGACTTGGTATGTGCTTCATTGCATCTTCTATGACTAATTTTATCCAGATACCTTGAGGGCTGACCGAGACTGGGATTTTATGAGTCTCGAGCAGGGTACTCTTTCTGATATGGATTACTCGTATCGCTTTACCGAGCTGCAGCGCTTCACGCTGATTCTAGTATGTGAGGAGTTGTTACATGCAAGGAAGATTGAGGATAGTCTCGGGAAGGAGATCCGTTCACATGTGAATAACATCAGGTTGACTTCGATCTCCTCTATCGTCAACCAGGCGCTGATCACTGAGCGTAATCTAAGAGATTCTGGAGTAGGGAGCCAGGGCGGTTCGACATCCAGATTCAGCGCTCCTCCTACTGATAGTAGGAATCACCATAGGGAGTATGCTTGAGGAGAGCAGGGTAGGCGGAATGTATCTTTGGGAAGCCATGTTGTATGCTACCAGTGTGGTAAAAGTGGGTATACTAGGCCTTAGTGTGAGAGAGACATGATGGAGTGCCGATCATGTGGCAAGATGGGCCATCATCAGCATTTCTATCAGATCTTCTCGCCTACAGCTGGTGGTAGGGGTTATTCTATAACCCCATGTGCAAGAGATGTATCACCAGTTTCTCACCAGTTTGGGAACTAGAGTTCTTCCAGCCATTTGGGCCAAGGTGGAGGTCGCGGTCGTGGTGGTCAGTCACCGGGTTACAAGCGACAACAGAGTGGATCAACTCAGACTGGTCAACCAGGGTTGTAGGTCCGCGGTTTAGGCCAAACATTTGGGGTGGAGCAGACCCATCAGAATATTGATCTTCGACCTTTTACAGTTTGAGGTACGATATTAGTAGCCTCCGTCTTATCATCATCCATTTTCAATACTGGTGCTTCACATAACATTAAATCTGTTACTGTTGTGGAGAGCCTTGGGATCTATATCTTTTTTTCTGCCGAAATGTTGACTCTTGATACACCGTTTAGGATGAGGACATCTAGAATACGTCAGTTCAGAGAGTGTCCTCTTGAGGATACAGTGTGTCACTTCTTATAGGACCTATATTTCATAGAGATGACATGCTATGATGTCATAGTCTGTATGGACTAGTTAGTTCCATTCTAGTAATTATTATATTGTTATTGTTGCAAGTGAGTTTAATTTCACCAGAGAGAGGATCTTTATTTCATAGAGGTGAGTGGTATGTCCAGGTGGGTAGAGCTTGACCAGAGCGTCATGGGTTAGGAGGAGTTACACCCCAGATTTCTAGTCTTTATCAGGATGACCCAGGGAATTCACAGTTAGACTTTTCTCCAGTGGTGGATCGTTTCAGGGATGTCTTTCCAAAGGAATTTTCATGTTTACCTCTAGAGCGTGAGGTATACTTCTCAATTGAGCTAGATCCAGGAGCGGCACCAGTGTCCATTCCTCCTTATAGGATGGCTACACCTGAGTGGCAGGAGCTCAAGAAAAAGTTGGAGGAGTTATAGGCAAAAGGTTTCATCCGACCCAGTACTTCTCCTTGGGGTTCACCTATCCTATTTGTGAAGAAGGTAGATGGTACCCTTAGGCTTTTCATGGATTATCATAAGCTAAACTACCTGATGGTCAAGAAATAATATCCCTTGCCGATGATCGATGACCTCTTTGATCAGCTTCGAGGAGCCTGGGTGTTCTCAAAGATCGACTTAAGGTCCGGTTATCATCAGTTGTGAATTAGACCATCTGATATACCTCTTATATCCTTCAAGAGTAGGAATGGGATATACGAGTATATAGTCATGCCATTTGCTCTCACGAATGTGCCAGCAGTTTTTATGGAACTGATAAACCCAGTGTTCCATCCATACTTGGAGTATTTTGTGGTGGTATTCGTGGATGATATCTTCAGGTACTCTGACACTCGACACAACCATCCAAACCATATTGATATCATTCTAAGTACCCTGAAATAGCATCAGTAATATGCTAAGCTCTCTAAATGCCACTTTTGGATGGATCAGATTCCTTTCTTGGGTCACGTCATCTCAGAGATAGGAGAAGCAGTAGACCCAGAGAAAGTGAGAGATGTAGATTCCTGGGAGAAGCTGAAGAATTTCATTGAGGTGTGGAGTTTTCTAGGACTTGCTGGATACTACAGAAGTTTCGTACACGACTTTTCATGCCTTGTAGCATGGATATCATGCCTGAACATGAGTGGTGAGAAGTTATTATGGTAAGATTCTTGTGAGTCAGCATTTCAGGAGCTAAAGGGGAGGTTGTTGTAAGCACTGATACTAGTCTTTACAAATCCGGGAAAGAGATATACAATCTACTGTGATGCTTTAGGTGTCATATTTGGAGTTGTGCTTATGTAGGGAGATGGAGTTGTTGTGTATAGATCTCGGTTGTTGAGGCCACAGGAGAGGAACTTACCAATGCATGATCTTGAGTTAGCAGTTGTTGTTCATGCCTTACGCTATTGGAGACATTATCTTATAGGAGATCACTTTATTGTGTTTACCGAACAAAAGAGTCTCAAGTATATCTTCACTCAGCGTGATCTGAATATGAGACAACGTAAATAAGTCGAGAATCTACAGTCCTTCGACTTTGGAATTGCCTATACACTGGGGAAAGGGTAAAGCAGTGGCTGATGCACTGAGTAGGAGAACTCAGATTCATAAAATTCAGAAGGCCAGTAGTGAGTGACATCTTATGACTATGTTCTCTAAGAGGCATTTGGTGGTGCATGAAAAACAGAGACAGAATATTCTTTCATCTATAGTTGTTACCTCTACTCTTTTCGATTGGGTGTGGATGATGTAGCTATCAGACTCAGAAGGCCTAGTCCTGTGGGACGGTGTGTCAGAAGAGGACACTCTTACTGGATGGACAATGGGCATGGAATCATTTTCAGGGATGTGTATGGGTGCCTGTAGACATACGCGAGTATCTGATGAGGGATTTCCATTCTTCAGTTTGGGCAGTTCATCCTGGAGTCACCAAGATGTATCGTGATCTACACTGCCAGTATTGGTGGCCAGGAATGAAGAGAGATATTGCTGGGTTCGTCATTAGATGTTCTACTTGTCAGTAGGTGAAAGCGGGGCATCAACGACCAGTAGGGCTTTAACAACAGTTACCCATTCTCGATTAGAATTTGAACGATGTTGCGGTGGAATTTATGAATGGGTTATTGAGGTCCCCACGAGGGAGTGATGTTGTTTGGGTTGTTTTCGACCAACATACGAGGGTTTCTCACTTCTTGCTGATCAAGAAGAGCTTCAGTGTTGATGATCTTGGGAGGTTGTACATACGAGAGATTTTACGTCTTCATGGAGTTCCAAACTCCATTGTTTCATACAGGGATGCATGTTTTACTTCTCGGTTTTGGCATGGGCTTCAGAAGGCTTTGAGTACATAGGTACTTTTGAGTACATCATACCATCCCTAGATAGATTTCTAGTCCAAGAGTATGATCAAGGTGCTTGAGGATATTCTCTGAACATTCATTCTAGAATTCGGAGGTTCTTGGGAAATGAATATCCCTCTTGTGGAGTTTGCCAATAACAATATTTTTCAGGAGACTATTTAGATGGCACCTTATGAGGATTTGTACGGTAGGCCATTCCGATCACCTTTGTGGTGGATCGAGGTTGGAGAGGTATCTTGGCTGGGACATTGTCTTGTTCAGGAGACCTCAGAGTAGATATAGTTGATTCGGAGGAGGATGGATACAACACTATCTCGATAAAAGTCTTATGTTGATCGTTGGAGATGAACTCTGCAGTTTGAGGTTGGGGATCAGTTTTTCTTATGTGTCATAATGAGGTTGGGACACAAGAGGATTCAGAGACAGGGTAAGCTTTCACCGCAGTACGTCATACCATTAGAGGTATTGGAGAGAGGTGGGATGGTTTCCTATCGGTTGCAGTTACCTCATAGATACCGGGCTATGCATGACGTCTTCCACATTTCTTTTCTCCGATGTTACTTTTCAGACCTGTCTCATGTCTTTCAACCCGAGGAGGTTGAGCTTGAAGCAGATGAGTCATTTGAGGAGCATCCTATCTAGATTGTCGATCACAGTACGAAGGTTCTCTGTGTAACGCCCCGACCCCAGCTACCCAGAGTCGGTGAATTATTACATAACATTGGCATGATCACAAGAAAGATCAAATCTCGAAAGACCGATTGGTTTAGTAGCCTTGGAAACACTAGATATATTCATAAGTTTTACATTACATCATAAAATGAAAAACTACTACAATAACATAATGTCTCCATAATCCACACTCATATCCCCACATAATATCCCTGCAGGTCATTCATAATTTACTTCTTCACTTCCTGGGAAAAATAAAACATAGAAAAGGGGTGAGCTCAAATGCCCAGTAAGGATAACAATATAGCAGAAACTTTCATAAATAAGAATAAACATTTAAGGCAATGAATAACTAAAACAAAAGCCTTTTAAATATGAACTTTCAACATGGTATGGCATAAATAAAATGAAATAATGCCATTTACTTATTCACATGGATATTCTATTAATCGAATAATCACATGCAAAAATCAATAACCACTTTCATAATGTTGGAATGCATAATGCCAGACTATCATAACCACATAGCCAAGGCCTCGTGCCAAGACTACAAATAAGATTTTGTCAAGGCCTTGTGCCAAGACACTATTTTGTCTCATGAGACCTACCGATGCATCGAGGAGCTATAGCGGGCTCCACCCGTCACTTACTAAGTCCAATGCATTCCCATATGAAAAGGTTTAAACATAACATAAACATTCGTATTAAAACTAGCATACGAAATGTCAATAATTTCAACATAAACCATGAATGGTATAAATATAGCACATCCACGGTCAAACATATCACAAAACCTTCAATTCAATATAGAAGTTTTGTATCATAATAAATCAACTTCAAATAATCTTAAAATCCATCAAAGGATGTTGACATAGATGAAATCAAAATTCTTTTTAAAGAAGTATCTCCTTTTATTTTGAAATCATTTAAGATCCATATAAAATAAAACATTTTCTTTGAAAATATTCTTATAAGCTTGTATGGAAAGCTTCGACGATTTTATAACGGCGGAAAATAACCGCACCCGCCGTATAAGTTAAAAAAAACATTCTTACCTCAATTCTGTCGAAAAGGTTAAAAAGGACCTTGTTTTGAAAACGACGGAAAGATTCCTTTATAAACCTCTTATAAAAAGTCAAACAAGGGTATAAATGACTTTAACCCATATTCTTGTAAATAGTAAAAATGTTCTGAAATACATTTCGAAGAAACATTGATGTGGATGATAAAGAGATCCCAGTAGATTATTACGTATAATACAACCTCGGATAATGAAGAGATTGTGAAATAACCCTTACCTTGTACTTTTCCTTGGTTGGGGTAGGTTAACCTCCTGTATAATGGTGAAATAATTGTTATTAAATTATATAATAATCATATAAATTAATATGATATCATATATGATCTTTTAACATTGCTTTATTAATAATATCTTAGTATTATCGTCGTTTCGGGTGATAATCGATTCGTTCTTCTTAAATGTTTGGTAACGTAAGACATGTTTGTAATGGATAGATTATATCTTATTCATAATCATAATGATATTAACATTATTTTTAACCCTAAAATGAGAATAATACTTGAATGGATGTGATGGAGAATGAATCTTATCGCGTTCGTGGAGACGGTAGTCCGTACGTACGCACGAACGCTACTTCCATTTAATTTTTATTTTAAAAGAATCAAATCCAAATGATACATAGGTATATTACTATTCCAGTATAATATAATATTTTATATATGTTACTTATGTTCATTAACACCATCCTTTATACGTTTCATGTGTGGTATGAACGAGTCATATCATTTTAAGGGGACGGTAGTCCGCACTTCCTCAAATGAAATTATCGTAAGTATATACAACATGAAACGAATAATGGTATGAAATAAAATGGAATTACAGAAGCTTATATATAAAATATATATCATTAATATCATATTTAATTACAGTGCCATCATAATGGCCACCATGAAAGGTGGTAAGATGTATTTGAACAATCATCGTTTCGTGAGGCGTTAGTTTGCCATCCACAGAAACATTATGTTCATCATCCATTAGATGGAGTTGTGTGTATGTGTAGTTTGAATCCTTCTTATAACAACATCCTAGTATATTGAGGATACTGGTGTTGTTACAAAATAAAGGAAATAAAAAGATTTTGGGGGTTGGAGAAGCAAAATAAACGAAAATACTTTAAGAGAAATTGTTACCTTTAATTTAGGTAACTCACTTTGGTTGGAACCAAAGGACTTCTTGAAATGCTTTCTGCCTAAGGGGAAGCTTCAAGGAGGAGGAGAGGGATGTGGGGAGCTTAGTTGGGCAGAGTTTGGACGAGCCAAGTGGCTTGAGAGGTGTGAGGAAAAGAGAAGGAGGAGTGCCCTTTTATAAGAGGGGTGAGGGGCACCTTTGGAAAAGCTAGAAATATTAATTTATAATAAATTCATATTCGGTTTCCAAAGGCTCAAAAGTTGACTATTCAAAGGATGAGGTGGGGATAGGTCGAAAACAACTCATACAATAGAATTTAGACAGGTTTGGGTACTTATATTAACCTTATCTTTAAGTATTAACTCTAAGTTAATTAGTTTCACTTTTACAATGTCTCTTTGTATTTTTATATAATATGGTTAATAAACTTAATATATACATCCAAGAGACCCCCAAGTGGTCCATTAATGATTAACCTATCATAATATAAGTCTCTTGGCCGAACCTTAGATTTTTAGGAATTTAATATCAATTAATAATATAATATTTGTTTTAAGAACTCTTTTATGTCAATTTTGACACTATTCAATAGTATATTTTTGTGAAACTCATAACAGATTGATTACTTCGAAAAAAGTCAATTAAATCAATCCTAATATATCATATTATCCTAGAAAATTAGTTTAATTCATTAAAAGTTTCATATTATATTTATTTGGGTATTTATAATATCAATTATTTTAATTTTTCACTATTATAGTAATTACTGCATCATCATTGTGTCATAATTAAAATAAATTATTTAATGTCTAAAAATTATAAATAAAATATCATTATGTAGGAAATCTTTTTAGATTTCTAATGAATATTTATAATCGAAAATCCAACATGTATAACCCTATGTAAAAATTGTTCTTCTAAAAGATGTAAGCTTATGCCATTTTTATTTTTATTTTAGCTTTATTAATATAATGTGTCATTATCACTTACAAGTGGATCCATGGGGTCCCAAAATAGACCCAAAGATGACCATGGTCGCCCATGTATCAACCAATAGGGTTAAGACACGTTTTAGGGTAATTTAGTATTATTATAATATTATTTTTTAACCCTTATTTACCGGATTTACCCTTAACCATGGTAAATAAAATATTTACCGCAGTAATTATTCAAAATGTCTAAAAATAAAAGTTACCTATTTACACAATTTGAACATCCTGATTCCAAATATGGAATCCATTTTTCTAAATTCAAAAAACAGAAGTGGCAGAAATTAATTTAAAATTAATTCCCGCTGTCAAAACAAAAAGCGTGTTTTTAAGAGATAATAACTATCAAAAGATTGACACTTGTTTATGTTCGGTTTAATTGTTAAATTATGTCCAATGACCAACATTATATTAAATGGTAAAAATATATTCTAAATATACATTAAAACCACTCAAATTAATAATTTATCACTATTAATTATTTTGATTAAAAAAGTTTTTTTTAATTAAAATTTAGTAATTTTCACTATTCATCAAAATATAAAAGTTATCCGAAAAGTACCAAAATTTCACCCTAGGATAATTTCGATATTCCAAATCCAAAAATGAAGTCCATTTTGAAATATAAAATATATATGATTTCAAAAAGTAGGTATTACTATTCACAACTGCTAGTTTAATTAGTTGTGGTGTGTGTTAGAACTCGAGGTTGCGTACAACACTCGCTATCGCATTATTCGAAGGGAAACGTATCGTGGAAGCTTGTGGTGTTACATTCTCCCCTCCTTAAAATAATTGCATCCTCACAATTTCTAGGGTATTACTGTATAAAAAGACTCTGGTGGTTCTTCATCATAAGTTCCTCGGGTTCCCACGTTGCCTCTTCCATCTTATGATTTCTCCAAAAAACTTTTACCAGACGCGTCGTCCGGTTTCTCAGCACTTGTTCTCTCGTATCAAGAATCTTGATGGGCTCTTCGCAATAAGACAGATCGGGTTCCAGTTCTAAATCTTCATAGGTGAGTACATGCATTGGGTCAGGCATGTATTTCCTCAACAGAGATACGTGGAACACATCGTGAACTTTGGAGAGACTTGGCGGCATTGCCAATCGGTAAGCTACAGCCCCAATTCGTTCTAGAATTTCGAAAGGTCCGATGTACCTGGGACTCAATTTACCTTTCTTACCAAAACGTATGACTCCCTTCCACGGAGATACCTTTAGGAAAACATGATCACCGACTTGAAATTCCAAATCCTTCCTTCGATTATCGGCATAGCTCTTCTGCCTACTTTGAGCTGCTTTAATGTGATTTTGGATTACCTTCACCTTTTCCACCGTTTCCTCCACTAGTTCTGGGCCTACAAGTTTTCTTTCACCAACGTCATCCCAACAGGTTGGTGTAAGACATCTCTTTCCGTATAACGCTTCATATGGTGCCATCTGGATACTCGAATGGAAGCTATTGTTATAAGAAAATTCTACCAGTGGTAAATATTGATCCAACATACCCTGAAAGTCAAGTGAGCAAGATCTCAACATGTCTTCTAGGGTTTGAATAGTCCGTTCTGATTGTCCATCTGTCTGAGGGTGGTAAGCAGTGCTCAAATGAAGTTCAGTATCCAGGGATTTCTGAAGACTTTTCCAAAATCTTGAAGTAAAACGGGGATCACGATCAGAAACAATTGATAAGGGTACTCCATGAAGTCTCACAACTTCATTAATATATAGTCTTGCTAGACGTTCCAGGGGTAGATCTTCTCTTATAGCAAGAAAATGTGCTGACTTGGTAAGACGATCGACAATAACCCATATTGCATCGTTCCTTCTAGGATTCTTTGGTAGCCCGATGACAAAGTCCATCGTAATATTGTCCCATTTCCACTCTGGTATGGGAAGCAGTTGCATGACTCCTCCAGGCTGTTGCCTTCCAGCTTTCACTTGTTGACAAACCATACATCTTGACACAAAATCAGCAATCTCCCTCTTCATGTTGTCCCACCAAAAATGTTCCTTCAAATCTCTATACATTTTGGTGCTCCCAGGGTGTATAGAGAAATTGGAACTATGAGCATCATCCAGCAATTCCCTTTTTAGATCAGGTATATTGGGAACACAAAGTCTCTTCCCGAATTTCAAAATTCCATCTTCATACACAAAGTCTCTCAATCTCCCATCATTCACAGCTTTAATATTCTTTTGGAATTCTTCATCATTGGTCTGAGAACTCTTAATCCTTTCTAGTAAAGATGGTTTGGCAACCATTTGAAAAAGCATTGATGTTTCACCTTCCCTGGTTATTCCCATGTCCATCTTCACTAGATCCATGAAAATTGGATCCCTTTCAATTCTCATCATGTTCAAAACTCCATGGTCTTTTCTGCTCAAAGCATCTGCCACCTTGTTTTCTTTCCCCGGGTGGTAGTGTATCATGCAATCATAATCCTTGAGTAATTCAAGCCATCTCCTTTGCCTCATGTTGAGTTCTTTTTGTGAGAAAATATACTTCAAACTCTTGTGATCAGTATAAATCTCACATTTTCCACCATAGAGGTAGTGTCTCCATATCTTCAAAGCAAAGATCGTAGCTGCTAACTCAAGATCATGAGTAGGATAGTTTTGTTCATGAATTTTCAACTGTCGTGATGCATAGGCAATAACTCTATCATTCTGCATAAGGACACAACCAAGTCCTTTCTTTGATGCGTCACTATAAATAACGAACCCATCATTCCCCGATGGTAGAGTCAATATAGGAGCATTGACTAATCTTCTCTTCAGTTCTTCGAAACATTCTTCACACTCTTTTGTCCAAACAAATTTAACCCCTTTACGTGTGAGCTTCGTTAATGGGTTAGCCAATCGGGCAAAATTCTGGAAGAAACGTCGATAATAACCTGCCAAACCAATAAAACTACGTACCTCAGTTATACTCGTAGGTGCTGGCCATTCTTGGATTGCATTGGTCTTAGAAGGATCAACAGAGATTCCATCTTTAGAGACAATATGGCCAAGAAAAGAAATCTCCTGAAGCCATAATTCACACTTGCTAAACTTCCCATATAATTCATGCCTCCTCAGAGTCTTCAAGATAATGCGCAAGTGATTTTCATGATCTTCGTAGGTTTTGGAGTATACCAATATATCATCAATAAATACCACCACAAATTCATCGAGATACTCCTTGAAAACTCTATTCATCAGATCCATGAATACAGATGGTGCATTAGTCAATCCAAACGGCATTACAGTAAACTCGTAATGCCCATACCTGGTTCGAAATGCTGTTTTCAGAATGTCTTCCTTCTTCACACACAACTGATGGTATCCAGATCGAAGGTCAATCTTTGAAAAGTATTGAGCTCCATGTAGTTCGTCAAATAAATCATCAATACGAGGTAGGGGATACTTGTTCTTTATCGTTATAGCATTGATCTCCCTGTAGTCGATACATAACCTCATAGATCCATCTTTCTTTTTAACAAAAAGAACAGGGGCTCCCCATGGAGAAACACTAGGGCGAATAAATCCCTTATTACTCAATTACTCTAGTTGTTTCTTTAGTTCGACTAATTCTACACTGGCCATTCTATAAGGGGTCTTTGATATAGGCCTTGATCCAGGAATCAAATCAATGGAAAACTCTACTTCTCGTTCTGGAGGATGTCCAGGTAAATCTTCCGGAAATACATCTACAAATTCTTTCACAACAGGTACGTCCTCTATTTGAACATTCCTTTCCTCACCGACAGTAATTTCATTCTCTTCCTCCTCAATAATTGAATTAAGTTGAGCTACTGGGGGTGGATCTAAATAAGAATTAGGTGGTGACGATTCTGCTCTAAAAATAAGGTGTTCCTTATCATTATCATCAAGAATTGTAACCTCTTTCTTTTTACAATAACTCTTCGCATCATAGTCCGAAAGCCAGTCCATACCAAGGATTATATCAAACTCAATCATAGGTATGACGATGAGATCCGCAGATAAAGAAAATTTATGTGCTCTAATGGGGACTGATTCACAAAACTTTGTTGTAATGATACTTCCCTTAGGAGTTTTAACAGACAACTCCCTTATTAAATCAAATTGGAAATATCTAATTTTCTTAGCAAACTGGGAAGATATGAAACAATGCGATGATCCAGAATCAAATAATGCATTTTCTAAACTTGAGGAAACCATTAAATTACCTGCTACTACGTCTTTCGGAGCTTCTACCTCAGCAGTAGTGATAGCATAAGCCTGGCCTTGATCCCTTGGCCTTTTCTGAGGTAAGTTCTCCTGACACTTAGGACATACATTTTCATAATGCCCCATCTCCCTGCAATTGTAGCACTGAACGTTGGTAGCTTTTTTCTTCCCCTTGCAATCATGAGCTTGGTGGCCTTTTTCACCACACTTGTAACAGACTCCCATTCCCTTCAAGAAAGTACCAGGATGTTTCTTCCCGCATTTACCACAAGATGGATATTCAACCATTCCCTTCTTCCCCTTATTTCCATTCCCAGATTGATCAGCAGGTCTCTTCTTCTCTTGCTTTGATTTAAAGTCATAAGACTTAGAGAATTCTTTTTCGGTCTTGATAGCACATGAGACAATGTCTTCATACGATGAAAAGGATTGTGAGACTAATGCTCGACGGAGAAATGGTTTTAACCCATCAAAGAAACGATCAATCTTACTTCTTGGGTTGCAAATATAATCTCCAGCATACCTTGCTAACCTTGTAAAGTTAGCCTCATACTTTATGACATTCTCATCCTCCGTTTGTCTCAGACTCAGAAATTGCCTTTCCATATCTGCTCGATGGTCGCGAGGAAAGTATTTTTCTAAAAATAAATCTTTGAACTCCCTCCATTCCATATTTGATACTTCATCATCTTCCTTTGTATTTTGAATCAATGACCACCATTGATCAGCATCTCCAGTGAGGCGGTAAACTGCCATGGTAACTTTTTCCCTTTCACTACTCCCCAAAGCCTGAAATATTTTCTCTAGGGAAAATATCCATTGCTCAGCTACTAAGGGATTTGTACTCCCATTGAACGTTGGTGGTTGTTGCCTCATGAATCGATCTAACATTGATCCTCCACGCTGCGGATCAGGGTGCTCCATACGGGTAAGGTTATTATTCATAACCTGAGTAAGTTGTCCCAGTATGGTGATTAGATGATCGGCACCAGTTGCATCACCAGCTCCACTATAATTATCTTGGGCAGGAGGGCAATCCCTACATGGAGTTCGTGCATTGATACAGTTTCCATTTCTTCCACTAGGCGCCATTTCTAAACAATGGCATAAACTAGATTAGTTTATGAATCAAAATACATAATCCCATACTTATAAAACACTTAACATAAATTGAACTATCTATGGATATAATCCATAATCATAAATATGTTTTCTTTGAGGAAGTATATACTCATAAACCCTTCATAATGATTTGTAAAGAAAGTGAGAGTTATCCTAAGCATATCCCCCGGGAGTGTCGTAACCAAGAGTGCAGCAAGGCCCGTTGTCGTGCACCAGTTCCCGTTCGAGTCTAGCTCAAAGCGGTGTTTTCGGGTTTTACCCCTAGGTACATCTGTGCCAGAGCCGCCTCTACCTGCTCGTATCCAGACAGGGATGTATTGCTCAGAAAACTCACAAAACCTCTACAATACCAAAATTCTAGGAAGTTCTTCTATACTAATCCTCAAAATTCATCTTAGGTCTACGTGCTCTAATCAGAGTTTATCTAAATCTAGCTTCCAAGGTTTGTACTAAACTTCCTCTGATACCAACTGTAACGCCCCGACCCCAGCTACCCGGAGTCGGTGCATTATTACATGACATTGGCATGATCACAAGAAAGATCAAATCTCGAAAGACCGATTGGTTTAGTAGCCTTGGAAACACTAGATATATTCATAAGTTTTACATTACATCATAAAATGAAAAACTACTACAATAACATAATGTACCCATAATCCACACTCATATCCCCACATAATATCCCTGCAGGTCATTCATAATTTACTTCTTCACTTCCTGGGAAAAATAAAACATAGAAAAGGGGTGAGCTCAAATGCCCAGTAAGGATAACAATATAGCGGAAACATTCATAAATAAGAATAAACATTTAAGGCAATGTATAACTAAAAAAAGCCTTTTAAATATGAACTTTCAACATGGTATGGCATAAATAAAATGAAATAATGCCATTTACTTATTCACATGGATATTATACTAATCGAATAATCACATGCAAAAATCAATAACCACTTTCATAATGTTGGAATGCATAATGCCAGACTATCATAACCACATAGCCAAGGCCTCGTGCCTAGACTACAAATAAGATTTTGTCAAGGCCTTTTTCCAAGACACTAGTTTGTCTCATGAGACCTACCGATGCATCGAGGAGCTATAGCGGGCTCCACCCGTCACTTACTAAGTCCAATGCATTCCCATATGAAAAGGTTTAAACATAACATAAACATTCGTATTAAAACTAGCATACGAAATGTCAATAATTTCACCATAAACCATGAATGGTATAAATATAGCACATCCACGGTCAAACATATCACAAAACCTTCAATTCAATATAGAAGTTTTGTATCATAATAAATCAACTTCAAATAATCTTAAAATCCATCAAAGGATGTTGACATAGATGAAATCAAAATTCTTTTTAAAGAAGTATCTCCTTTTATTTTGAAATCATTTAAGATCCATATAAAATAAAACATTTTCTTTGAAAATATTCTTATAAGCTTGTATGGAAAGCTTCGACGATTTTATAATGGCGGAAAATAACCGCACCCGCCGTATAAGTTAAAAAAAACATTCTTACCTCAATTCTGTCGAAAAGGTTAAAAAGGACCTTGTTTTGAAAACGACGGAAAGATTCCTTTATAAACCTCTTATAAAAAGTCAAACAAGGGTATAAATGACTTTAACCCATATTCTTGTAAATAGTAAAAATGTTTTGAAATACATTTCGAAGAAACATGGATGTGGATGATAAAGAGATCCCAGTAGATTATTACGTATAATACAACCTCGGATAATGAAGAGATTGTGAAATAACCCTTACCTTGTACTTTTCCTTGGTTGGGGTAGGTTAACCTCATGTATAATGTTGAAATAATTGTTATTAAATTATACAAGAATCATATACATTAATATGATATCATATATGATCTTTTAACATTGCTTTATTAATAATATCTTAGTATTATCGTCGTTTCGGGTGATAATCGATTCGTTCTTCTTAAATGTTTGGTTACGTAAGACATGTTTGTAATGGATAGATTATATCTTATTAATAATCAGAATGATATTAACATTATTTTTAACCCTAAAATGAGAATAATACTTGAATGGATATGATGGAGAATGAATCTTATCGCGTTCGTGGAGACGGTAGTCCGTACGTACGCACGAACGCTACTTCCATTTAATTTTTATTTTAAAAGAATCAAATCCAAATGATACATAGGTATATTACTATTCCAGTATAATATAATATTTTATATATGTTACTTAAGTTCATTAACACCATCCTTTATACGTTCCATGTGTGGTATGAACGAGTCATATCATTTTAAGGGGGCGGTAGTCCGCACTTCCTCAAATGAAATTATCGTATGTATATACAACATGAAACGAATAATGGTATGAAATAAAATGGAATTACAGAAGCTTATATATAAAATATATATCATTAATATCATATTTAATTACAGTTCCATCATAATGGCCACCATGAGAGGTGGTAAGATGTATTTGAACAATCATCGTTTCGTGAGGCGTTAGTTTGTCATCCACAGAAACATTATGTTCATCATCCATTAGATGGAGTTGTGTGTATGTGTAGTTTGAATCCTTCTTATAACAACATCCTAGTATATTGAGGATACTGGTGTTGTTACAAAATAATGGAAATAAAAAGATTTTGGGGGTTGGAGAAGCAAAATAAATGAAAATACTTTAAGAGAAATTGTTACCTTTAATTTAGGTAACTCACTTTGGTTGGAACCAAAGGACTTCTTGAAATGCTTTCTGCCTAAGGGGAAGCTTCAAGGAGTAGGAGAGGGATGTGGGGAGCTTAGTTGTGCAGAGTTTGGATGAGCCAAGTGGCTTGAGAGGTGTGAGGAAAAGAGAAGGAGGAGTGCCCTTTTATAAGAGGGGTGAGGGGCACCTTTGGAAAAGCTAGAAATATTAATTTATAATAAATTCATATTCGGTTTCCAAAGGCTCCAAAGTAGACTATTCAAAGTATGAGGTGGGGATAGGTCGAAAACAACTCATCCAATAGAATTTAGACAGGTTTGGGTACTTATATTAACCTCATCTTTAAGTATTAACTCTAAGTTAATTAGTTTCACTTTTACAATGTCTCTTTGTATTTTTATATAATATGGTTAATAAACTTACTATATACATCCAAGCGACCCCCAAGTGGTCCATTAATGATTAACCTATCAAAATATAAGTCTCTTGTCAGAACCTTAGATTTTTAGGAATTTAATATCAATTAATAATATAATATTTGTTTTAAGAACTCTTTTATGTCAATTTTGACACTATTCAATAGTTGATTTTTGTGAAACTCATAACAGATTGATTACTTCGAACAAAGTCGATTAAATCAATCCTAATATAACATATTATCCTATAAAATTAGTTTAATTCATTAAAAGTTTCATATTATATTTATTTGGGTATTTATAATATCAATTATTTTAATTTTTCACTATTATAGTAATTACTGTATCATCATTGTGTCATAAATAAAATATATTATTTAATGTCTAAAAATTATAAATAAAATATCATTATGTAGGAAATCGTTTTAGCTTTCTAATTAATATTTATAATCGAAAATCCAACATGTATAACCCTATGTAAAAATTGTTCTTCTAAAAGATGTAAGCTTATGCCATTTTTATTTTTATTTTAGCTTTATTAATATAATGTGTCATTATCACTTACAAGTGGATCCATGGGGTCTCAAAATAGACCCAAAGATGCCCATGGTCGACCATGTATCAACCAATAGGGTTAAAACACGTTTTAGGATAATTTAGTATTATTATAATATTATTTTTTAACCCTTATTTACCGGATTTACCCTTAACCTTGGTAAATAAAATATTTACCGCAGTAATTATTCAAAATGTCTAAAAATAAAAGTTATCTATTTACACAATTTGAACATCCTGATTCCAAATATGGAATCCATTTTTCTAAATTCAAAAAACAGAAGTGGCCGAAATTAATTTTAAATTAATTCCCGCTGTCAAAACAAAAAGCGTGTTTTTAAGAGATAATAACTATCAAAAGATTGACACTTGTTTATGTTCGGTTTAATTGTAAAATTATGTCCAATGACCAACATTATATTAAATGGTAAAAATATATTCTAAATATACTTTAAAACCACCCAAATTAATAATTTATCACTATTAATTATTTTGATTAAAAAAGTTGTTTTTAATTAAAATTTAGTAATTTTCAGTATTCATCAAAATATAAAAGTTATCCGAAAAGTTCCAAAATTTCACCCTAGGATAATTTCGATATTCCTAATCCAAAAATGAAGTCCATTTTGAAATATAAAATATATATGATTTCAAAAAGTAGGTATTACTATTCACAACGGCTAGTTTAATTAGTTGTGGTGTGTGTTAGAACTCGAGGTTGCGTACAACACACGCTATCGCATTATTTGAAGGAAAACGTACCGTGGAAGATTGGGGTGTTACACTCTATGGCCATTCTATTCCTCTCGTACGGGTGCTATGGAAGCATAGGCGAGTACAGGATGAGACTTGGTAGAGGGATGCCGATGTATGGTCTTAGTGGTCGGATCTGTTCGAGGTTTCTTCTTCTACGCCATGCTAGGGAAATTCAGGGATGAATTTCTTTGGGGGGGAGTTTTTAAGAACCCAGATCTTCATTTCAGGTATTTTTTCCAATTCCTTGTTGTTTTTTAGAATAAGAGGAAAATCTAAAAGTTTTCGAAGATCGCATCGTGTACTTTATAAGTACACGCCGTGTACTCTAATATAGCATCATGTCGTGTGCTGGACGTGTCCGGGCCACACACATGGTGTGTAGGGGTGATGTGGAGGTTGCTTAAGGCAGACTACGGAAAGGCCAAGTATACACCGTGTACACCAGAAGTACATGTCGTGTAGTTTCTTTTTTTTCATTAAACGAATCGGGGTCGCTCCTGACTTATAGAACTCACTTCTTCTAGGTCATCTTCGTCTGAGAGATAACGTACGGTCGCTGAACTTCTCCGAGCCCCCGTGTCTTCATCCGTTCTCAAAATTGACCACCGTAGATTGTGTTGGGACCGCAGTGGTAAGCTCTTGATTCTCATAGAGCATTGTTTTCTAATTCCTCGTCTTTATCAAGATAATTTGCGCTTGATATTTTGTGCGTTTTCATAGATCTATGTTGTTCTAAGAAGAATCAAGACTTGTGGTCAAAGTATATTGTTCTTATAGCATCATGGAAGGTGTTTTGTGCCTTACCTTTAAACATATTTGAGTTTTATGTGCAATTAAACCAATAACCATGAACGGGGTATTGCGTGTTTACCTTTTTGACCCTGTTGTTTTCCTACCTTGCTTGTATGCCTGTGTAGAAGTAAATTTGATCATGATTGTGTGTAATTTCTATGCCTATATGTTTTCCCATGAATTTTTTTTGTTATAACCTATGGGTTTTGTTAGCCTTTGGCCATTATACATGTTTTTCATGCCTTGTGACTGTAGGATAGAATGATACTTCTGGACATGCTTGTTATGCTATTGCCTAGTTAGCCAAGTAGCTCTATAGCTGTACTTTGGCCTTATAGAATTATTATGCACTGGCCGACATAGGAACATGAGGACCTGGTGCTATAGACCATAATGGATAGACCAAGTGATCTTCCCATAGAGTCTTGGATATTATAGGCTATACGGGGATAGACCAAGTGAGATTCCTCATAGAGTCTTATACAATATAGACTACAGGGGATAGATCGAGGGTGCTTCCCATTTTGTCTTGGATATTATAGACTCTAGAAGGGTAAACCGAGTGAGCTTCCATAGAGAGTCTTCACATTGTTTTAATTTCATTAAAACCTTTGCAGGCTAGGGAAGGAATTGACTGAGCGAGCTTCCTTAAAGAGATTGTGATAGACCTGAGACTATAAGGTGAATTTACCGAGCGAGCATCCGTAGAGAGTTTCTAGACCATAGGGCTATAAGAGGGATAGACCGCGTGATCTTCCTCAGAGAGTCTCCAACTACCCTAGACTATAAGGGGAATTGACTGAGAGAGCTTCCCCAGAGAGTATTATAAATTCGTATGACCAAACCAGAGTGGTTAGGCAGATGCACTGCCCAGAGGGTTGTGGGTAATTCTTGTTTAGGACCAGAGAGTTTGGCTGCAAGTACTTCCCAGAGAGGTTCTTGTTGTGGTAATTTGTTTTCTCCACTACTGCTTGTTGTTCTATTGATTTATTACTATTACATATCACCCGATTACTACTTCCTGTTTACTACCTTCTATTTAATGTTACTGTTTACTGCTTACTATACTATTACCTGCCATATGCTCACTGACTGTTAGGGAAAGATCTTCGGGTGGTTGCCTACTGAAATTTAGTCTCACACCCTATTCGGCCCATGATTTTGGGCCCATGTAAAATATGTTGTTTCATGTATAGACAAGGGAAAGCACCCTTCTACTTCTGGTAATTGATTTCTTTAGAGGAGGAGAGCTTGGGACCATGCCGAGGCTTGTGATGCTGAGGAGTTTCTTATCTGTTTAAATTACTTTTTTACTTTGTTTTAGCATTGTATTCAGCATTGTGACTTGTTTGGCTACTTTCCTAGACATATGTAGCATGCATCATTTCATATATACATGTGTGCTTGATCTTTTTATTGTTTTAGTCATCTGTTGTTTATTGTTCTTGGATATTCACTGCTTTCGCTATTGCATGTTTTGTTTACTTCCGCTGTGTACCCTACCAATGAGGGCATAGTTTCCCCACTATCACACCCAAGTCCCTCACTGATAATTGGCAGCCTCTAGCATTTGGGGAAATTAACTTGAGGTGTTGTGACCAACTGGGTACGGGGCGCCTCTGGGTGGCTTCCAGAACTGGGATGATATAAAGTGGTGTCAAAGGGATTCTTTTATCTTGACTTACTGTTTGGAGCCTTTAGCAAGGGATTGGACAAATTCGGTACTTGGTAATAAGTTGTGCCTGAGAGTAGCTAACCCGTGTACAAGGAAAAACCAATCTACCTCGTTTATCATAGTTTTTTGGTTTTGAGATATTACGGTGGATATGATTTCACCTAGAGTGATTCACATGCCTTGTGTTGTTATTTTTGTGTTATTGCAGTTCTTTTTCTATTGCAACCTAATGAGATGAGGGTATTCCATATCATTCATCATATATGAACTTTTTAGAAATCACATGCCATTCGTTATTTCCATTCCATCTAGGGTGCATTAGTGATTTTATGTTTTTGTGATTGAAGTTTTTTAGATTACGAATGCTGTTGTGATAGATGCATTGATATAATCCATACAGTTTTATAGTGAAATTTTTTGTATTGTACCTTGCTTAAATGAACACCAAATTTTAGTTCTTGAGGTATTTTGGGCCCTCATGAATCGGATCTTTTGGATTATTGACTTGTTACCCATGTATTTGATATGTAGGAGATGTCAAGATTTGATTCGCGGGGAGTATGGGACTTCACAGATCAGAAATTTGCAACTCAATGTTTGTTTTTCAGTGTTTTCTGGGATTCAGTGGAGTTTCTGAGCTACTACCTGAAAAAACCCATAATACACGGCGTGTAATTACTACATGCCGTGTATATTAAAACCATTTCACTGACTGTGTGAGAAAAAACATGGAGTGGTGAAAAAGTTTTCAAAAACACGTCATGTACTAAAGTTTCACGTCGTGTAATAGTGAGCCATGTACCCAGTCGTGTCACTAACAAAATAGGTTGGGGAAGCTTGCGTAGTACACACCGTGTTGGGTATGAACACACCATTTAGCCTTGCTCTAGATACCCGGCCATACAAGGAACAACACGGGACATTGTTCTCTCTCATATACATGTCGTGTTTTTTCGGAACACGTCGTGTATGGGTAGGCCGTGTAGCCAGCCGTGTAACAAAGAACATGGTAACTGAAACCTCGTCTATTACACGCCGTGTCCTTAAGAGAACATTCCGTGTTGTCTAGGGTTAAGAGGTCAGTGTGGGTTAGCCGTGTAAAGAGACTCGTGTAGGGGAATGGAGTTATGTACACGCCATGTGTATGGAAAACACGTCGTGTAGTCGGTGGTGTTACATGACCAGCTGTGGCTGAAGTACACACCCATGTGTCTGGCTTATGAAGGCACACCATGTAGTTATATTCCCGCCGTATAGTCTCATTTTGTAGAACTTGTTTGTTCATTCCTCTTGTTCCCATTTTACACTATTGTGTTCTGAGTCTTTGATAATTCTAATCTAAGGTGTTCTTTTGATCTTTTAGAGCAATGCCTCTGAGACATCCACTGGTGGTGCGTCAACTTCCAGTCGGTGATCAGACACAGGATATGGCCGATCAGGAACCTCCTATAGATCCTCTGGCTGTGCCAGCCTTGGCACCAGAATTTATTCCCATTGCAGGCACTGATGCATAGTTCAGGGAGGACTTCCTGAGGATGATTCATACATTTCAGGGAGTGCAACCTCCTGCCCTGTCAATGAATGATTTGACTCGGGACGTGCAGCAGCAAAATCCTCTTAATTTCACACGGTATAGAGGACCCCTGTTTGTAGAGTCATGGTTAGAGGCCACGCTGATGATTTTCGAGCACCTGGCGATACCTCCAGAGAAAAGGGTAAAGCTTGCAGCTTATATGCACTAAGACACCACCAAGAGGTGCTGGGAGGTGATCACACAGTTAGGGGACCAGCATAGCATGACTTGGGATCAGTTTTAGTGCATCTTCTATGACTAATTTTATTCATATACCTTAAGGGATGACTGAGCCCTGGAGTGAATGATTATCGAGCAGGGTACTCTTTCAGTTAAGGAGTACTCGTCTCGCATTAATGAGTTGTAGTGCTTCATGACGATTCTAGAAGGTGATGTGTTGTTCCTTTCTAGGAAGTTTTAGGACATTATCAGGAAGGAGATCTGTTCCCAAGTGAATATCTTCAGGTTGAATTTGATCTCCTCTATCGTCAACCAGGCCCAGATCACTGATAGAAGTCTGAGAGATTCTGGTGTAGTGAGCCAGGGATGTTCAACATCCAAAGTTAGGGATCCTCCTAATGATATCAAGAAGCATTGTAGGGTATCTTCTCGGGGAGAGTAGGGTAGGAGGAATGTATCCTTATGCAGCCAGGTTGTATGCTACCAGTGTGGTAGGAGTGGGCATACATGGCCTCCGTGTCTGTGAGACCTGATGGAGTGCCGATCTTATGGTAGGATGGTCCATCTTTTGAGTTTCTCTTAGATCTTCTCGCCTATAGCTGGTGGTAGGGGTTCTTCTAAGACCCCACGTGCAATAGATGCATCGCTAGTTTCTCACCACTCTTGGAAATTGAGTTCTTTCGGTCGTACGGGCCGCGGTGGAGGTTGCGGTCATGTGTTATGTCACTGGGTTTCCTGTGACATTATAGTGGATCTTCTCAGAGTGGTCAACTAGGGGCACATGGCCGCAGTTCAGGCTAGATGTTCATGGTGATGCAGACTCATCAGAAGCAGGATCACAACCCTTCTACAGTTCGAGGTATGATCTTAGTAGCCTTCGTATTATCTTAAGCCCTATTCGATACTGGTTCTTTGCATAGGTTTATCTCTATTACTGTTGGGGAGAGCTTTGGGCTCTGTATATTTTCGTCTGCAAACATTTTGACTCTTTATACACCATTGGGGAAGAGGATATCTAGCGTACATTAGTGCAGAGAGTGTCCTCTTGAGGTTGCAGTGTGTCACTTCTTATGAGACCTCTACGTCCTAGAGATGACAGGATATGATTTCATTCTCATTATGGACTAGTTAGTTCCTTTCCAGGATGTCATAGATTTTTATCACCATAGGGTGAGTTTTGTATCACTAGAGGGAAGATATTTTCTTCATAAGGGCTATTTGGATGTCCAATCGGGTAGAGATGGACCACGACATCATGGGATAGAAGGAAATACAGCCCATACTTCCAGTCGCTATATGGACGACCAGGGGACTTCACAATTAGAATTTCCTCCAGTGGTGGATCATTTCAGGGATGTATTTCCAGAGGACTTTTTAGGTTTTTCTCCAGAGCATGAGGTAGGCTTCTTGATTGATCTCGTGCTTGGAGTGGCACTGGTGTCCATTCCTCCTTATAGAATGGCTACACCAGAGTTATAGGAGCTCAAGAAGAAGTTAGAGGAGTTACAGTCAAAGTGTTTCATCCGACCCAATACTTCTCTTTGGGGTTCCCCTGTCTTGTTTGTGAAGAAGGCAGACGACACCTTTAGGCTTTGCGGGGATTATCGGAAGCTGAACTAGTTTATAGTCAAGAACCGATATCCCTTTCTGATGATTGATAACCTCTTTGATCATCTTCGAGGAGCCCGAGTGTTCTCAAAGATCGATATGAGTTCCGGTTATCATCAGTTGTGCATTAGACCATCCGATATAACTCTTCATGTATTCAAGAGCAGGTATGGTCTAAACGAGTATACATTCCTACAATTTGGTCACGCGAATGCGCCAGCAGTATTTATGTCACTGGTGGATCGAGTGTTCCATCCATACTTTGACTCCTTCATGGTGGTCTTCATGGATGATATCTTGGTGTACTCTCACACTCGAAACAACCATGAAACCCATCTTCAGATCATTCTAGGTATACTGAGAGAGCATCCGTTATATGATAAGCTCTCGAAATGAAACTTTTTGATGGATCAGATTCAATTCATGGGTCACGTCATCTCAGTGAAATGAGTATCTGTAGACCCAGAGAAAGTGAGAGCTGTAGTTTCTTGGGAGCAGTCGAAGAATGTCATTGAGGTGAGAGGTTTTATAGTACTTGATAGATACTACATGCATTTTATACCCCAGTTTTCATGCCTTGCAGCACCACTGACAGGCTTGACCAAGAAAGGTGTGAAGTTCTTATGGTCATATTTCTTGTGAGTCAGCATTTTAAGAGATAAAGAGGAGGTTGACGTCAGCACCGATACTAGTATTGCCAGAGCCGGGCAAGAGATATGCATTCTACTGTGATGCTTCTACTGTCGTATTAGGAGATGTGATTATACAAGGAGATGGAGTTGTTGCGTACGGATCTCGACAGTTGAGGCAACATAGGAGGAACTACCCGACGCACGATCTGGAGGTAGCACCTTTTGATCATTCCTTACTCTGTTAGAGACAGTATCTTCTGGGAGAGCACTTTGTGGTGTTTACCGACCACAAGATTCTAATGTGTATCTTCACTCAGTGGGATTTGAATATGAGGCAGTGTAGGTGGGTCGATTATCTATAGTCCTTCCACTTTGAACTTGCCTATACGCCAGGAAAGGGATACACAGTGGCTAATGCGTTGAGCAGAAGAACTCGGATTAAGTCAGTTCAAGAGGCTAGTAGTGAGTGGTAGCTTATGGATCTCTTCTCTGTGATTCATTTGGAGGTGTATGATAAATAGGGTAGAATTTTGTTTCTTCTGTAGCTGTTACCTCTACTCTTCTTGATCGGGTGCAGATGAGGCAGCTTTCAGACTCAGAAGGCCTAGTCTTGCGAGAGGGTGTGTCGGGAGAGACCCCTCTTTCTGGATGGAAAATGGTTGAGGATGATATTTGTGTTTCTAGGGACGCGTATGGGTTCTAGTAGGCATACGTGCAGAGCTGATGCGGGATTTCCATTCTTCAGTTTGGGAAGTTCATCCTAGCGTCACAAAGAGGTATTGTGATCTACACCACCAATATTGGTGGCCAGGTAAAAAGAGATATGTTGCAGGGTTCGACATAAGATGTTTGACTTGTCAGCAGGTGAAAGTAAAGCATCAGCAACTAGAAGGGCTTTTACATCAGTTACCCATTCCTAAGTGGATGATGAACTACGTCGCGATGGACTTCGTGACTGGGATACCGAGGTCACCCCGAGGGAGTGATGCTATTTGTGTTGTCATAGACCGGCTTACGAAGGTTTCTCACTTCTTTCTGATCAAGGAGACCTTTAGTGTTGTTGAGATAGGGCAGTTATACATCCGAGAGATTGTACTTCTTCATGGAGTTCCACACTCCATTGTTTCAGACAGGGATGCACATTTTACTTCTCGGTTCTGGAAGGGGCTTCAGAAAGGTTTGGGTACATAGGTACTTTTGAGTACAGCATTCCATCCCCATACAGATGGCCAGTCCGAGCGTATGATCCAGGTGCTTCAGGATATTCTCCATGATTTCATTCTAAACTTTGGTGGTTCTTGGGAAAAGCATATTCCTCTATTAGTGATTTCATATAACAATAGTTTTCAGGAGACTATTAATATGGAACATTACGAGGCTTTGTACGGTAGGCCATGCCGATCATCTTTGTGCTGGCTGGACGCAGGAGAGGAAGCTTTGCTGAGGCCACGTCTTATTTAGGAGACCTCAGAGAAGATAGTGTTGATTGAGAATAGGTTGCCTATAGCAGAGTCTCGGCAGAAGTCTTTTGATGATCAGCGGAGGCGACTTCTGGAGTTTGAATTCAGGGATCAGGTTTTCCTACGTGTCGCACCATGTTCCGATTCATGAGGGCCCATAACACCTGAAGATCCAAAATTCGGTGTTCATTTATGCAATGTAAAATTAAAACAATTTCTCTATCAAACTGCAGGGATTCAATCAAAGCATCTATCACAATATCATGCATAATCTACACAACGTCTATCACACCAACATACAATCGCTAATGCACCAAAGATGTCATGGCAAGAATGCATGGCATGTGATTTCTAACAAGTGCATATATGATGCATGAGATTGCATACCCTAATCTCATCGGTTTGTGATAGAAATAGAACCCGAATAGCACAACAATAACAACAAAAATCATGTGCATCACTCTAGGTGAAATCATGTCAACCATAAAATCTAAAAACAAGAAAACTACAATAAACGATGTATATTGGTTTTTCCTTATACATGGGGAAGCTACTCAAGGGAACAAATTATTACCAAGTACCGAATCCATCCTATCCCTGACTAAAGGCTCCTAAAAGTAAGTCAAGAGAAATGAATCCATTTGATAACACTTTCTAACGTCACTGTTCCAAAAGCCACCCACAGGCGCCCCATACCCGGTTGGTTAAATGGCCTCAAGCACATTTTCCCAAATGCCAGAAGTTGTTGACTAGTATCAAGGGACTTGGGTGTGATGGTGGGGAAACTATGCACTCATTGGAAGAGTACACAGTGGAAGTAAACAAAACATGCAATAGAAGAAGCAGTGAATATCCAAGAACAATAAACAACAAAATACTAAAACAATAAACAGCTGGAGCACACATGTATATATGAAAGGATGCATGATACATATGTTTAGGAAAACAACCAAACAAGCCACAACACTGAATACAATGCTATAAAAATGTACAAACAAATGTAAATATATAGCAACTCCTTAGCATCGCAAGCCTCGGCTTGGTCCCATGCTCTCCTACTTTAGAGAAATCATGTACCAGAAGTCGAAGGGTGCTTGCTTTTTTCTATATCTGTAACAACATAGTCTTCATCGGCCCAAAAGCATGGCCCAAATTGGGTGTGAGACTAAATCCTAGTAGGCAACCACCCAAATATTTGTGCCTAATAGTCAGTGAGAATATTGCAGGTAATAGTACAGTAAGCAATAAACAATAACAGCAAACAACAGGAAGTAAACAGTAAGAAATAAAAGTAAGCAGTAATAGGATGATATGCAACAGTAATCAATCCACAGAACAACAAGTTACAATGAAGCAAACAGCTAAGCACAATAGGAACCCCTCTGGAATGTACTCGCAGCCAACCCCTCTAGTCCTAACAAAGAAGTACCCATAACCCTATGGGCAGTGCACTCGGCCTAACCACTCTGGATTGGTCATAGAAATTTTTAAGACTCTCTGGGGAAGCTCGCTCAGTAAATTCCCCGTATATTCTAGGGTTGTTAGAGACTCTCTGAGGAAGATCCTGTGGTCTAACCTTATGATAGCTCCAAGGTCTAGAAACTCTCTGAGGAAGCTCGCTCGTTAAATTACTCCTATAGTCTCAGGTCTATCACAAACTCTCTAAGGAAGCTCGCTCAGTCAATTCCTTCTCTATCCAAGAAAGGCTTTAAAGAAATTCAAACAAGTTAACGACTCTCTAAGGAATCTTACTCGGTCTACCCTCCTATAGTCTATAATATCCAATAATCTCTGGGAAGCACACTCGGTCTATCCATTATAGTCTATAATGTTTAAGACTCTCTGAGGAAGCTCACTCAGTCTATCCACATAGATCCTATAATATTCAAGACTCTCTGGGAATCTCGCTCGGTCTATCCCTTATAGTCTATAGCCCCAGGTCCACAAGTTCCTGTGTCGGTCAGTGCATAAAAATGATATAAGGCCAAAGTACACCTATATAGCTACTTGGATAACCAGTCTATAGTATATAAGCATGCCCAGATGTATCATTCCATCCTACGGTCACATGGCATGGAAATCAGGTATAATGACCAAAGGCTAACAAAACCCAAATGTTATAACAAGAACAAGGCATGGGGAAGACATAAAATCATAGCAATTACACACCAGAATGATCAAATTTACTTCTACACATAAATATAAGCACGGAAATAAAGCAACAGGGTCAAAAAAATTAACATGAAATACCCCATTCAAGGGTATTGGTGGAATTGCGCATAAAACTCAAAGTCATTGAAAGTAAAGGCACTAACCACCTGCCTTGACGCTTAAAGATCAATATACTTTGACCACAAGGATTGATCCTCCTTAGAACGGCGTATATCTACGAAAAATCAAAACACGTCCAAACCACGATATATTGATAAAGAGGAGGAATTGGAAAAAAATCTCTAGGAGAAGGAAGAGATTACCGCTGAGATCCCAACACAATCGACGGTGGTAGATTTGGAGAAGGGACGGAGGCACGAGGTCATGGAGAAGTTCCGCGGCCATACGGGTTCTCTCGGATGAAGTTGTCCTAAAAGAAGGGAGTTTTTTCCGTCAGGCGTGACCCCATTCCGTTTAATGAAAAAAAGAAAATACACGACGTGTACTTCTGGGGTACACATAGTGTAATTGGCCTTACCATACTCTGCCTTAAGGGGCCTCCACATCACCCGTACACACTGTGTGTGTGGCACGGACACGGCCATCACATGTCCTGGTGCAGCATCAGAGTACACGGTGTGTACTTATAAAGTACACGGCATGTATTTCGAAAATTTCGAGATTTTCCTTTTTTTCTCAAAAATGACCAGAAAAGGAAAATATACCTGAAACAAAGATCCAAGTTCTTACACAGGGAAACCTCATTAAGGAACATCGAACATGTATTTTGGTGACACTAGAAATACCATAATATGGGGAATTGGTTTGGGAAAGGGATTTGGAATAATTTTTACATGATTAAATGATTTGTACATTTGAAAAAAATAGGGGGTGAGACGTTGAATTTATAGTGTTGAAGAGGGTGTTTGTGTGATTATTTAATTCATTAGATTACTATTTTGGCTCATGAATATCAAATGTTTGAACCATATAAATAAATATATTAAAATAATGAATGAGTGTTCTATATTATGGTCTTACATCATCAATAAATCATTTATGACCAAATAATTCTGGCATTTGTTAAATAAAATTAATTATTGCATTCCACTATTCATCACAAATTCTATTTTTTTAGAAAAATCAAAAAAAATCACACTCAAATTTTTCTGACATTTATAATTGAAAAAATAAACATTATTTTATGATAATAATTTTCTGTATATATGAGAAATTTATTTTTTGAAAATCAAATCGACATTTACATGGAAAATACCGATTTTAATATTATAACTTCTTTTATGATGATTTGAAAAAATAATAACTGTCTCATTAAAATATCATATAATCATAAGAAAAAATATTAATATTATGAATAAATTTTATGAAAATATATTTCTTTTAAATAATTATTTTAATTATAAAATTTTAAGTAATCATTTATGTTATATAAAAATAACAACAGTTAATTGATCATTTTAAAACATTTATTTACATATTCCATGATATAAATATTCCATATTTTCATTTATCATATACCAAAATATTATTTATACATTCAAAGAAGAGGTTAATATTCTACTGGTTATATTACTATTCGTAATTGTCACATTACTATTCCAGTGGTCATATATAAATAGTGTATTATTGTTTTAAATTCAGAGTTCAGTGAAGCATAAACTATTGATTATGCTAAATTTTAAAATACAAATACAATAAAATTTTGGGATGTAACATGTTTCTACTCTACAAAAATAGTCCCAAAAATTTCATGAAATTCACCTCATAAAATCATTTGGGTATTTCATCATCATCAATTTTTCATGTTCCCACTTTGCATCTTAAATTTTATGATTTGTCCAAAAATTCCTTTACCAGATGAGTCATCTGATTCCTCCAAACCTACACTCTAGTGTCCTGAATATGGATATGATCATGATAGTAAGGAAAAAAGGTTGTAATTATATTCCTTTATAAGTGAAGAAATGTGTTGGTTTTGTCATATACATCCTTAACAATGTGATGTGGAACATATTGTTTACTTTAAAAGCCCATGTGGTATCACAAAACAATAATCCACATCTCCAATTACAACAAATATTTCAAAAGGACCAATGTAAGTATCATATCTTATTCCCTTTATTTCTAAACAATATAAAACTCTTCCATGGAGATACATTAATGAAGACATGATCTATCACTTGAAACTCCAAATATTTCATTTAGTTATCTATATAGGTATTTTTCTAACATTGTGCTCCTTTTATATGTGTTTTAATATACATTTCATTTATCATTGTTTCATCTATAATATTTTGGCCTACAATATTACTTTCATGACCCATATCACAACATCATAGTGTATGACATTTCTATTCCATAACTCTTCACATAGTAACATTTGAAAACTTGAATGGAAACAATTACTTTATAAAAAATAAATCAAAGATAAATATTGATCAAAAAATCTTTTAGAGTCAAGTTATCATGATATCAAAATGTATTTTATATTTGGGAATTTCATTCTAACTGCTCATCAATTTGATGGCGATAATCAGTATTCAAATGAAGCTCAATAACCAAATCATTCCAATGAAATTACAATAATAAAGATGAAAATAACATATAACAATGAGACAAAATTGAAATATATGATCAATTAATACTTAATAAATCATTAATATAGTGTCTTTCAAGGGTCTCTAGTGGAATATTTTCCCTTATATGAAGGAAATGTGCAAATTTGGTAAGTCTATCGACAAATACACATGTTTCAACATTATTTCTTGGATATTCGGGTTATCTAGTGAAAATATCCATATTAATTTCATCCCATTTATATGTTGGAATAGGTATAGGTATCATGAAAGTTGTATGATGTTTTCTTTTAGCCATAAACTGTTGATAGACTAAACATCTAGACACAAAATCAGAAATTTCCCACTTCATATTATTCATTCATAAATGTTAAATCAAATCTCAATATGTCTTATAGATACCATGTTTTATATAGAAGTTTGAGCTATAGAAATAATTAAATAAATTCCTTTTTATATATCCTATAGAGGTAGCACACAACATATTACCAAATTTTGGAATTCCATCATTATACAGGATGTCTTCCAATTTCCCATTATTCATAGACCTAAATTTCCATTGAAATGTATTAGCTTCAAACTGAGAAAATTTAATCCTCTCCAATAAATATATTAGAGTGACCCATTTAAAAACAATTTATGTTTCAACATTCATGATAATTCCCATTTCCTCTTCACTAGATCCATGAACAAAAGATCCCTTTAAATCCTTATTTGGTTTAGAACACCATGAACCTTCTTGATCAATGCATCAACTAACTTTTATTCCTTCCCTGATGGATAGTGTACTGAACAATTATAATCCTTAAGTATCCCAATCCAACATCCTTTACTCTTGTTGAGTTCTTTAAATGAGAAGATATATTTCATAACCTTGTGTTATATATATATATATATATATATATATCACAACATTCACCATAGAAAGAGTTTCTTCACATCTTCAGAGAACATATTATGGTTGCTAACTCAAGATCAAGAGTTGAATAATTCTATTTATTAGATTTTAACAACCTTGTTTCATAAGAAATAAAAATATCTTCATACATAAGGACAAAACCATGCCCTTTATTTGATACGTCACATTAAATCATGAATCCACTGCTTCCTTATTGGAGTGTAAATATCTAATAAATAACTAGTCTCCTATTCAAAACATCAAATCATTCTTCTCATTCTAATGTCAATATAAAAATAGCCTATTATGAGTAATATTGGGTAATATGTTTTCTTGTGGGGAAACATTTTCAACAAAACACCAATAATAAACTACTAAATCAATGAAACTATATATCTCAGTTATATTAATTGGTACATTCAATTGCTAAAATTACTATCTTATCATAGGATCAACAGATATTCCATCATTATAGATATTATAGAAATGAAAATAAACTATTTGAAGCCAAAATAAAAACATTATAAACAAACCATATAAATATTTTCATCTAAAAGTCTACAAAAAATCTTCATGTGGTTCTCATAGTTCTCATAGATTTTAGAATTATTGTGATATGATGACTAAATACCCAAAATAATCTTCAAGAAAATACTTGAACCCTATGATCATTTAATACTTAATATAATAGAGTGAATTACTCAGTCCAAATGTCATTATTTCAAACTAGTAATGTGCATGCCTAGTTCATAAAGATTTCATAGGAATATATTCCTTCCTTGTATACAATTTGTGATATCAAAATCGAAGGTCAACCTTCAAGAAATATCGTGCTCTATGAAGTTGATCAAATAAATCATCAATGTAAGGTAGATAATACATGTTATTTATTATAATAGAAATTATTTATCTATAGTTAATGTAAAACCTCATGGATATATCTTTCTTAATAAATATGAGAACATGTTCTCCCAATGGAGAAACACAACGGAGAATAAATCCTTTATTAATAGACACATATAATTTTTTATATAGATCAACCACTTACACATTTTAAATTCTATATGGATTCTTGGATATTGGATGAGTATCTGGGATTATATCAATAAAAAATACACTTCTTGTTATAGACGATGTCTTGTTAAACCAACTAGAAATATATCAACGTATTCTTATAAAATAGTTATGTCCCCAATTTTATGTTTTATTTCCACATCCATAGATGATGTTTCCCTTCTTCTCAAATAATTTAATTTTAATGATCTAAAATTGATGGATCTATATATGACATAGATGATGAAGTCTCCCATATAAATATGATAAATTCTATACCTTTATAATTAATCATAATTTTCTTCACATTATAATAAATGAATGATTTTTATTTCTAAATCCAATACATATGAAGGATTTTATCCAACAATCACAATGAGGATGATAAAATTATGAATTAGAGAACATTTATGATAGATAATAGAATATTCCTGACAAAACTATGTTTTAATTAGGCTTCATCTATGTGTTTTTTGGGACAACACAATTGAAAAGGTGGATAGTAAATATCAAAAAATTTAATATATCTAAGAAGATATAAAATAATGTGATGATGTATAATCATATAATGTTTATATATATTTTAGGAGATTATTTAAGTATCTTCCATAAAATCATTAAGAATTTCATCTTCAGCTGACGTAATCCCAAATGAATGTCCATATTTTCATTGCTTTTATGAAGATAGTTTCCTTGAAACTTCAAAAAAATAATTTTAAAAGGCTCCCATATCCCAAAAATAATAGCATTAAACATTGGGATATTAATTATTTCCCTGACAATAATGATCAAGATGGGACTTCTCACTTCACTTTTAAATAACTCGTTTTCCATTTATGTAAGAACCAAAGTTTTATTTACAATAAGAATTGTACAATAGTAAATGAAATTTATTATAATTCAATTTATCCATTCAATGATCCTCCACCCTCTTCTTCATTTGTTTTCCCTTAAGTCATAAGTCTTAAAGTATTATTTCACAGTCTTGATAGATTAAGAAATTATATAATAATATGATGAGAATATTTGGGAGGGCATTTCTCATCAGAGGAATTATTTTAAACCATCCACGAGTCTATCAATATTTCAATTCAGATTACCTACATAATACATAAGATCCATTTATAACATTTAATGTTGTAATCAAATATAGAAATTTTTAAACTATCTTTCAATCTATACTCATGAATTTCTTCTATGTCTCTGCTTTCTATTCGTGCGGGAAATATTTTTCAATGAAAATTTCTTTAAAATCCATTCATTATATATTTTTAATTTCTACCTGCTCATTTTTTTTGAATTAATGAAACCCATTGATATTGAATATCTGGATAGTTGATAAATTTCTATGTTAAAAGTCTCCCTTTATTTACATCCCAACTAGAGAAATATCTTCTATAAAGAACTTATCCACTTCTAGACAAGAAAATGGGTTTGTAATCCCATTTAATGATAGAGGATGTTGTCTCCTGGAGCGGTCTAACACAATTCCTTCACATTGGGGAGTAGGATTCCCTATATAGAAAATTTTATTATTAACAACCTCAGTTACTTTCCTAGTATAGTTATATGTTTCTCAACTCTAGTTGTATCTCCTAACCTAACAAAATTATCCTGAATATGATTGAAATACATATATGGATTACATGAATTGATATGGTTTCAATTTATTCTACTAGGATACATTTCTGAATAAATGAAAAAAATTTCTTAGGTTATGAATGATAATGCATAATTTTTTATTAGAAAAATCTTTTTATAAATCAGAAAATTTGTGCATAGTTTTTTGCATTATCATAAACATGGTTTCTTTAAGGACATATATACTCTTAAATCGATTAGGACGGGTTGTAAGGAAAATATTAAGTACCTATGAATATCCTCTTCTTGTGTCAAACTAGTTGTGTACTATGGCCGTGTGTTGTGTATCAAGTTACTTCAAGTAAGGCCTGACACATCATAGTGGAGTTGTTACCCCTAAGTACATCGGTTTCAGAACCATGTCCACCTATAGGATCCAGATAGGGATGTTTTACTAGGAAGACCCACAATATAATTACCTTACAAAAATAATAGTATATTCTTATATGATTATACTTATAGTAGTTATTAGGTTTATCTTTCATAATATTAGTTTTCTAAGTATAAATTTTATTTTTTTCTACTTATCATTATCTAATACGAACAATAAAAACCTCGATCTTAATATCCTAGAGACGGTGCCTTATATAACTATATAAGTACTAAAAAAAGATTTCAAATACCAAAAGACCTAATAGTTTTCCCTTATTGGAAAACAAGATACATTCATATGTTTTACATTACAACATAATATAAAAAACAACATAGAAACTCCTTTGAAAACACCCATACAATTGTAGATTATCTCTACCAGTCATTCATAATAAACATATTTTTATCCATTGGAAAAATAAATCATATGAAATTTGTGATCTTGTATTCATAGTAAGGGTAATAAATAAAAGAAATATAATATAAAAAACAATATAGAATGGTGAATAACTAAAAAAATTCCATTATGTCATAATCATGAGAATATTATGGTCAGAAAAAATATAAATTAATCACTCCCTATAAATAATCACATTAGAATGAAACATAACCATTGATATTCTAATAGTTGAATAATCACAAGGATCATCAGGTACTAATATCATAACTATTGAATACATAATTATGGAAATATAAAATATACCCTCGGGGAACCATTGAATAAATCTGAAAATAAATTGTTAGGGCCTCATCCCAATCCATATATGAAAATATGTTGGAAATATCTTAGCCATCACATATCTATTTTGTCTCATGAGACCGACCAATCCATAAAGGGTCTAATGATGGACCCACCAATAAATTACTATGTAAAATTAACTACTCATATTAATGTGTTGAATCATAAACAACATATACTTATGAAATGTATTTAACATCCCACCAATCATTAAATAAAATAACTAATAGTTTTCAGTAATATGGTGAATGGTATCAGGATAACATATTCACTATCAAACTAATAAAAGAAATTAAAAAATTGGTAGATTATATCATTAAATATAAAATCTAGTTAAGCATAATATTCAATATATGGTGCAGAAATAGAAGAAAATACTATAATTAAATCATCAAGGAATTCTTGAGTGAAATACAATTTTTACTTTGGAAATAAGATATATTAAAGAAAAATTGCTTTCATTTTTTATAATATTATATTATAAATATCTATATCGAAAAAAGGAAAATACAATTATGTTTCAGGAATTAATGATATCCATCAAAATTGATAATATGTAAAAAAAATTATGATGCTTTAGCAATCAGACACTTTAGTACGGTTAGAGAGAAACTATAAAATAGTGTTTAAATTGGAAGAATGAATAATTATATATATATAACTAGAATAGTGAAATGATATTTTTCATGATGAAAATATTAATTTTATAAAATTATTTGTGTCTTAAAAGTGATTGTAATGTGTATATGAAAAAATGTAACAAATTTGGATGCTTTCTTTAATCGGGCACGGTTGTCAGGATGAATTGCTAAGTAAATCCTATAAAAAAATTATTTTCACATAAATGAAATATGAATTTATCTATATACATGAGTTTTTAACACATAAAATAGAATATATTATGTTTTTATAAAAACAATTAACAATTATATTAGGTTAAAGATAGAGAATGAATGACATGATTGAAAAATTGAGTTTCAGGTTGAATCCCTTATCGTATATCTGAAGGCATTTGGCATGTTTACATAAAATTTGAGATGATAAAATTAGAATAATAAATAATTAATTGAAAACATTTTACAAAAAAAAATAGTTAGTTTAGTTTTGTTAGGGTGAATTATGTTTTTTTCAATGAGTTATTAAAATAAATTTCCTTCTATAGAAGTGTTTGATTAGTTTGTTTTCATGAACGGTTCACATGTATACATGAACGAATGATCATTTGAAATGGGAGTAGTTTTATAGAATTTAAATTATATGTTATTAATAATTTTTTTTAAAATCAATTGTATTATATATCATTTTGTTTTTATATATGGGTATGATTCATTAGATAAAGTGTTTATGATAACAGTTTGGATTATTTTGGAGTTTTTTCTATTAGAACACAATAGTTTGGATTTATAATTAATATAATTTATATATATACTGGTTAAAAACACTAAATATGTTTAAATATTCATATTATTTTCTGCTTGAACCATAAAAATGGTTTTATTACCATAATTGAAAGTGATATTAGAAAACAAATGAATTGTCGTCCACAAATGTCAGGAATTGACACCTCATGGACAACCTTTTCATTATTTTTTTGATCAAAAGAGGAACAAGAAATGAATTGATCATGTATATGAAATTATAATAATAAAATTATATTACATATCAAATATTAGAGTTATCATTATTTTTTTGATAGAGTAGGTAAGAAAAGGATATGAATAAAATATAAAGAAAAATAAAAGAACGAAATTTGATTTTACCTCTTGTAGTCATGTCCTTGAGAACCTTCTTAATAAACATTGAAATAGTTTTTTTGTGAAACCATAAATACCATAATAAGGCAGATAGGTTTGGAATATTTATTGGGTAGTAATTGGAAAATATTCATTTCTTTTTAGTTGTCTGTATTAGAGTTTGTGACGGATGGTATTTATAGTTGTGGGGAGGAGTGTTTTTTTATTGTTAAATTCATTGGTTTATAGTATAGGATCAAGAGTATAAATATTTTTAACATATAAATATATATATTAAAATAAGTAAGGATATTTCTTGATTATGTTATTAAATCATAAATATATCATATATGACTCAATAATTCATGTATTTGATAGATACTGAAAAATTACAATATTTTACCATTCACAAAAAATACAACTATTTTCAAAAATTCCAAAAAATTCACCCTATAAAACTTTAAATGTGTAGAAATCAACAATAAAATACATTTAATGAAAATTAATTTCTAAATACCTGATGTTTCATTTTTAAATATAATCATCATTTACTCGAAAAATAACGATTTTAATATTATAACTGTTTTATAACACATTGAAAATTTCATTAAGGTCTCAATAAATAATCTTATTATCATAGGAAGATAATGTTATTTTATGAAAATAATTTTCCATTAAATCATTATATTATTAATAAAATTATAAATAAAAATTTATGATTCAAAAAATTTCCAACATTTATTTTATCATTTTTAAAAAGTTATTTATTATTCCCAGCCATAAATATACCAACATTAATTTATAAGATATATATTATTTATTTATATCTTCATAGGTGAAGTTACTATCATATTTTCCAGATTACTATTCCAAATTGTCACATTACAATTCTAATGGAAATGATCAATTGTGTATTATGGTTTCAAACTCCGAGTTTCAAGATGTATAAACAATCGAAGATGCTAAATTCTATAAGTAAAATTTCATAAAATCAGGTTGTGTTATTAAACACGCCATCTAGATTACAAATATATATTGGAAAATGAAAATGAATCTTGTGATTTTCTTTTTTATTCATCTCTAATAAAACTATTCATGTCCAAAAATCTATCTACATTTCAATTACACAATCGAGGCATGTATGGTAGACAATTGAGCATGTCATGCAGACAACAATGTTAGGTATATAAGGAATCTTGGGACATGAAAATACTAACCAATTCCACCAATATAATGTAAAACTAATTGTGTATGCCTGATCTACTGAACTATGATGAACACAATTCCTTTAACACCATGTTACCTTTATAGAGTATGTTTCCCTTTTTTCTATGCTCTTTTCTAGTTTTAAAATCCTTTTATGTGATTTTTCAGGGTTTTTTACAGACTGTAGAACATGTACATGCCGTGTACCTAAATTAACATAATGTACTTGGGGATGTCTTCATGTTATAGACTGTGAGATCATGTTATGAATGGGGAGATCTTGTCGTGAGCTGATACACATTGTGTACCTATGGTACACATCATGTAGGGGTTAAATAAATTATTTTTAACTTGAGTTGATGGATTTTTCTACATAACATATCCAACATGGACTATATGTCGTGATCATGGGGTACACTTCATGACTTGAACTACACCCAAGATTATGTCACACATTTTTCATTTTCACTTGTCTTTTTTCTTCCCAAACCACTTGGATCTTGACCCTAAACATCTCCTAGGCGTTTTTAGGGGTGTCTCACCTTCCAGATCGATCTGATCAGCAATAGTTCTTCGTTCCTTCTATGGTGCGTCTCTCCAGTTAAGTGTTCTATGCAATTCATCATTGTGATTAATATAGACTTCACCCTTTTCTTGTGTTATCTAATCCATTTATCCATGTTGGATGTTTCTTGTTCTCCACATCTAGATCGGTTTTGATAACAATTCTTGAAGGTTGTTCCTCAGCTAGTTGGTGTATAGATGACATTCATTATTGAGGTATGTGGGCCTTATTCTCTCTTCTAATCCATTGCATTCTATTTTGAATCAATCCATTTTGGTTAGGATCTGATTCTTGGGCCTTCATTGATGGCATTGTGTGGTTTTGATTCTTTTGGTTTCCATTGGGGGCACGTGTGACCCAAACATCGTGGTAGGTGGTTCCATATCTAGCATATAATAATGAGACTAATTTCTATTGTATTATTAATTGACTAATGATATTGGAATGATTTATTGTGTGTGATGAAAAATGGTTTTGAAATATAAATTGGTTCTCCAAGGATTTTGATAATTTTATTACGAAATGGTTTTGAATGGTTTTCAAAACATTGAAATTGAATTGTGAAATTGAGAACATTGGATACCATGTGTATTAAGGTTAAAGGTTTACCTTGAGTCCATTATCCATTATTGTTAATATCATGTAGGTTTTTCTTTGGTATTTCCTCTATTCACTAAGACTATTGTTCAAGGAGACATATATTGTCATTTTGGGGGGACTACTCTAGTGTTTTTCCTCTACATACTTTTACCATTGTCATATGATTAGAATTTTGCACTAGATTTTTATGGTATGGTAATATGATTCCAAGACCTCTAGTATTCTTTGGTGTTATGACACTTATGCTTCGTTTTTTTATTTCTTCGCTTTCTAAGTTATCATATATATGCGTGATTATTCTTGTGGAATATGATATGGAATGTGTCCTCTGAAAAAGATATACCTTCTTTTTTAAATAAATATTTAAAAAATATTGGTTACCACATTTTTAATAAAAATTATTTACTGCTTATCATGACATGTTTTAAATATAATATAAAAATACATGAATTTTTATACATATACATTCTATGGAACACCTAAGTGGGATCCTATAGAGCCTTTTAGGTCACACCCTATACACTACATCTGTGGTACGTAGACCTTTTTTGTCATAAAATATATTGAAAGGCTAGGAGAAATAGTGTGTTGGTGAGGTTAATGTCAGATTGGATGGATAGCTGGTCGTGGGATGGTTAGAGTTCATCTATTCCATCGTTGGAGTAACTGTTTGGTTTTGATTCCATTGCAACTAGAGTTATTATGGGGAGTTTGAGCTACTATTTACATTGTTCAATTTCTAAGAAAAGTCCTTATAGTTATGGAATATAAATTTGTTATTATTATATTGTTCCTTTCATTATATATATATATATATATATATATGTATTACATGTGGTTGTCCAGGTTGGGCGAAATAATTCCTTTAGTTTTTTTGTTCGATGCTCGGGTTCTTTTCGCCAGCTCATGGAGCTCGGGAATGCCCTATAGGTATAGGATATGTTGGGTCGGTTTCCAGGTTTGAGGATATCTCTTGTCAGATTGATATAGTTTAGTATGAGAGGGAATTTTTTTCATCATGAATCATTTCATGGGATGTATGTTAGACTAGAGATAGGATTGTCGAGACACGAGGGGTATGTTTAGATGAGTGTATGGACATCTCCTTTCGTAATGAGACTCATATTACCATGGTATTTCCGGATATGTATCTCTAGTGTGTGTTTTTTCCCTTTTAAAAATGTCAATTTTTTATTATGGGTTATCTAGTTTGAACTGAGATTTTTTCTATGTATGATCATTCTTATGTTTCATTATGAAGAAGTATGCCTCCATGATGTCTTCCACGAGTTCATTAGGAATGTGCAGCTGATGCTCTTTAATGGAATCCACATATGGATCAAAATATCTACAAGACTATCCTACGGGTGGTTCATGTTGTCGATTAGGATTCTCTAGGTGTTCAGAACGCACTGGTTGAAGTTCAACAAGGTGCTGGAAGAGAAAGAGATCGATCACATGGGTTATTGCATGAAAATCCAATATCCTTTGAAGGAAAAACTGAACCTCATCTTGTAGAGGATTGGATGGATAACATAGAACAAATCATCAACTACCTAGAGACAAAATATTATATAAGGGTGCAACGCATGAAATTCAGACTCGAGGTTTCGGAAATGTGTTGTTGGGACTCTATTGTCCATGAAGAAAAATATGTGGTCTTGGATTGGAAGGGTTTAAATCCTTGTTATTTCAGAAGTTTTGTCCAATGTATCTGATGTTATAAATATATATGAAGTTCATGTCATTGTAGCTGGGAGAGAATTCATTGATGGAATACACCAACGTATTGATTGATTTCATCCATTTTCTTACAGACGTGGTAAAGAATGACCAGCTGGAGATGCAGAAGTACCTATAGGGGTTGAAACCAATAATTAGATCACTTGTGTTATTGTTGAATCTTTCAACCATTTCATAGATACCGGATAGAGAAATGATGGTAGAAATGGACATGTAAGTCATGGTTGGATTTACCACCATTTCTCTACCAAATGGTGACATCTTTAGTGGCATTCATGGGAGTAAGATGATGTGGTAGGACCGTCACAAGAGTGGTGGTGGTGGGTCTCTATAACGATCCTTTTCTGAACCGTCTATTATAACTAGGAGTATTCCTTTGACATGAAACCATTATAGAAATGGGTTAAAATATATATTAGTATCATATGCCTATTAATATGTGGAATATTTGTGGACGTGTTGGTCATATAAAATGTTTCTATCAGGATATGAATGCACCTCTTTATAGTTAGGGCTCATTAGGTCCAAAGGCTACGATAGTGTAATCAAAAGTCTCAAAGAGTATAGGTCTGTAGCCACAAGCCATTGGATTGAATCATTTACACATAGTAGATAAGTGTACAATGGAATTATATGTTGTTCCGGGAATAGTGAGAGGTACAGTTCTTATTGAATCGTCTATACCTACTACATTGTTTTATACCAGTACCCCCCACTCATTTATTTCTGCATATTTTATTGATATTCTTAAACATCAAAGAGATCATATTCTATTTACAATGTATTTTGTGAAACCTCATGGAAATAGGATTGACCATGTTTCCCAGTATCCATCATTTTTTTCTTGAATGACAAAATGGTGTTGGTATGGGATTTACTCATTCTTCAGCTGGGTCTGTTTGACATCATAATCGGTATGGAATGGATTGTCACTCATCGAGCTATGGGATATTATTATCGTCATCAGTTTTCATTTTCTACTATCGATGGAAGCACTTTTGTGTTTCAGGGAGAGTGGGACCTGAGGTCAAGTCATACATGACTATCCCTCCCAGAGCAGAAGAATTTCTTTGCTGTTGTTTTATTTGAGCCTGATGACGTTTTCCCTATTGAGGGTCTTATAGATGTTGTCTGCGACATTCCATTAATTTTAATGGAAGACATTCTCTGTATTATTCTAGTGAGAGAGGTATAGTTCTCTATTGACCTGGTTCTATGTTTATTGCTGATATTGATGTCAGCTTACCATATGGAAGAAGCATACTTGAAAGAACACCACATTCTATTGGAAGACCAAGTTGAAAAGACTTTTGTAAGCCCAAGTGTATCACCTTGGGAACTCCCTATTCTATATTCCAGGATGGTGGATTGTTCATTTAGAATATGTGTTGAATATAAAAATTTAAACAAGGTAATGGTTAAGAAAAAATTTCATTTTCATCGTGTTGATGATTTGTTTGATTAGTTGAAGGTATGAAAGTCTTTTTTAAATATCAATATTTGGTTTAGTTATCATCAGCTTAGAGTCTGAGTTTTTGATATACCAAATATGGACATTAGGAGTAGGTATGGCCTTTTTAATATCTTTTAATTCCTTTTGGTCTGGTTAATTATCCTGTCGATTTTATGGACTTGATGAATCTGATATTCCATCAATATCATCACAATTTTCAGATAGTTTTTGTGGATGATATTCTGGTTTATTCAATGCCTGAGCATGAGCATGAACACCATCTGAGTTTAGTCCATGAGATTATGAAAAATAATCATATGTATGGAAATCATTAAAAATTTAGTTTCTATACTCGAGAAGTGATGTTCTTGGGGAATAGAATTTCTTAGCATGGCTTGTCATTTTATCCATTGAATGTAAAAGATTTGTTGTCCTAGAAGGAACCACGATATGAATTTTAGATACAATGTTTCGTTAGACATTCTACATACTAATGATGGTTCATCTAGTATTTCTCTAAGCTAGCATCACCTTTTACTATCCTCACCATGAAGGAAGTTAAATTATCATTGGATGAGAAGTGTCAGTGTTATTTTGACGAACATAAATGGATTCTAACATTAAAAACAATTTTGATCTTACCTGAACTCGGTAAGGGGTACATAGTGTTTTGTGATAAATCAATTGTTGGATTGGAAAGCGTTCTAATACTGAATGATAATATTGTAGCACATTGATATCATTATCTCATACCAATTGAGAAGAACTACCCCACATATAATATAATGATTTAAGCGGCGATGTATGTGTGTAATGTTAGCGGAACTGTATCCTTGGGGTGAAGTTCACAATCTTCGTGGATCATAATATTCGGAGCTATATATTTTCCCAGAAGGACATTAATCTCAGATAATGATGAGGTATAAAAAACACTTAGATGTTTCACATTGTCATAGTTTACACCACAAGGAAAGGTAATGATGTTGTAGATGCTATAAGTAGGAATGAACCATCACAGGCTGTTCTGGAATCAAAGTTAGAGTGGATTCTTATGGGGATTTTCTCTTAATTTCACTTGGATGCTCATGAGGATATTTTACGAATGGATCGAACAATATTTCAATTATCATCCTATCTAGAAGTGTCAATCATTCAAATTCAAAATCTAGATGATAAGTTTCAGTAGATTTATGAAACATTTATATTGGGAAGACACTTTCTGGATGGTCTCTTTCCTCAGATGGCATACATTACCTCGGGAATAGAGTTTTCATCCCAATATCTATGAAAATTTCATTATTTTTTTATTTTCATATATCTTCATTGGATATTCATTCAGGATCAAAAAAAGATGTATTATGGCATGAGAAGATAATTTTGGTGGTCGGGTATGAAGTGGGACATTGCTGATTATTTGTCTAGCTATTACACCTGCCAAAAGATAAATGTAGAGCAGTTGAACCCTTCTATATTACTTCAGCCTCTTCCCGTTCCAGTTTTTCTGCGGGATGAGGTGTCCATAGAATTGTTTGTTGGATTACAATTGACACCGCACAAGATAAATTCTATCTACTTGGTTGTTGATTTGTTAATGATGTTTTATCATTACATTACCATTCAAAACACCACTATTGTTGAAGATCAGGGTAAGCTATATGTGCAGGAGATCGTGAGGTTATATGGGTGTCCCTCTGCTATTATTCTATAACAGGATCCGAGGTTTACCACCAATTTTTTAAAGAGTCTTCAAGAGGCAATGGGGACTCTGTTCAAGATAAGCACAACTTACCATACATAGATGGATAGTCCAGTGGATCTTGTAATTCAGATCATATGGGATATGATTCATTCATGTGTCATGGATTTCAGTGGATGATGGGATAGCCATCTAGGACTGGTTTAGTTTTTTTCTTTAACAACTATTACTAGTCATCGATCATAATGGATTATTTTTAGGGGTTATAAGGTCTCCTATGTAAACCACCTCTCTTTTGGGAAGAGGTGGTATAAGTATATTTGGTTGGGACAAGTATGTTTTAAGAGACGACGAAAAATATTTATGAGGTGTGACAACGTCTGCTTATAGGCCAAAGTTGACAGAAATCATATGTATATTGCCAGCATCATCATTTGGATTTTTCCATATGTGACTGGGTTTTCTGAAAATTTTCTCTTATTTTAAGTCACCATCATCTCCAAAAACATGGAATGCGGGCTTCGAGATATATTGGACGTTTTGAGATCTTTGAACATAATGTGTAGGTTTTTTAGTGGTTATAATTGACTACTTAGTTGATAGTAATTAATGATGATTTCCACATATCACATCTTAGGATGTATCTCCATGACCCCACCCATGTTCAATGTTGGAATGAAATTGAGTGAGAACAAGAATCTTCTATTTTGGGGAAAATAGTTGACACCGTTGACTCCCAAGAGAATGTCATTCAAGGGAACTAAATTCCATTGGATATGGTTCTATAAAAACAAGGATCGTGTTCCCATGAGTCTTGGGAAAATGATTTGTTAGGGAGGAGGTAGTGTCATTGTCTCTATCTAGAGGATACGTAACCCAGATGACTTCTTGGTGATGGAATATCATTATGATGTGGAGTTGGTAACATCTCGTTATATCGATATGGTATGTCTCCATTTTTTCTATGTTCTTTTATGGCTTTGAAACTCTTTTCTGAGATTTTTATGGGTTTACAATAGATAGAAGAATACGTAAACATCATATAACTGAAGTACATGGTGCTAGTAGCATATCATGGATTGGGAGATCATTTCGTGGGGGAGATCATATCAGGAGCTGATACACATCATGTTCCAGAGGTTGCAATTGTGCAGGGGTAAAATAAAGGAATTTTTAGATGAGTTAATTTGTTTTTTGGTGTAAATTATCCATCATGGTCTACACATCGTGACAAAGGTGTACTCATTAGAACCTAACCCATGATAAGGTTTAATACCCAGATTTTTCTTTTTCAATCAGCCATTTTCATGTTGAACTACTTGTGTCTTGAACCTAAACTAATCATAGGAATTTTATTGAGGCGTCTCACCTTCTGACCAATCTGATCATCACCAGTTGATCATTTCTTTTTTGGTGTGTCTCTCTAAGTATCTGTTCTTTCCATCTCTTCATTGTTATTGATTGCGATAGAACCCCAGCCATGCTTTATAGGATTCTCTTATCCAAGATGGTTGTCTTTTATTGTTCTCATCTAGATTTGTTGTGAGATCTTGTCTCAAAGGTCATTACATAGGTAGTTGTGGGACATTAGATGTTAATTATTGAGTTATGTAGGATTTCTTCTATCTACTAACCCCTTGTCTTCTATTTTGAATCCAACCATTGTGGAGCGGATTTGGTTCTAGGTCCTTCATTAATGGTATTGTTGGTTTTCATTACTTTTGGATTCCTTTGTGGGTATGTGAGACCTGAAATTTAAGGTAGGTGGTTCTTTTTCAAGACTATTAAAATGTGCCTAATTTATGTTTCTTTATAATTTCATTTTTTAAATTGGCATGATTGTTTGTGTGGGTGGAAAAATGGTATTAAAAGAAAAATGGTTTTCCATTTCTAATGTTAATTTGATTATGAAATGGTTTTGAATGGTTATCAAAACATTGAAATTGAATTGTGAAATTGATCACATGGATTATCAGGGGTACTTAGGTAGAAAGTTTAGCTTGAGGCCATCATCCATTGTTGTTATTATCAATTAGGTTTTTCATGGGGATTTCCTCTGTTCACTAGGCCCATAGTTCTTGGATACCAATTTTTTGCATTTTGGGGGGTTACTCATGGATTTTTCCACTGCTTCCTAGGCCCTCTATTCTAGGATCAGTTTTGTGTACGTGATTCTTATTGTACGAGTAGTATACTTCTTAGACCATTAGTATTCTTTGGTGCTATTATACAAGTGGTACTATATTGTATTTCATGTCATTCTGAGTTAGCATAGATATGTGTGTTTATGCTTGCAGAAAATGATATGGAATGTGTGTTCTGAAAATGATATACCTTTTTTTAGAACTGTGGAAAAAAAGAATGATTAACATGTTTTTGTAAACATATTTACTTCTTATCGTTCCATTTTCTAAATTTTAAATAATCCTACAAGAATTTGTATGTAGAGACATGATATGGGAGACGTTGGTGGGATCATACTGAGCTTGTTAGCTCACACCCTGCACACTACATCGTTGGTGACTAGAACTTTGTTTGTCATCTAGTGTCGGGAAAAGGCTAGGAACCATAGAGAGGAAGTGAGGTTCATGTAAAATGGGATGGTTAGTTGGTTGTGATATCGTATGATTTCATCCATTCCATCGTTGGAGTAGCTATTTTGTTTCGACTCCCTTGCAATCAGACTGCTCAATTGGAGTTTTTAGATAATTTTTACTATTGTTATTTTTCCACTATTTTCCAGGAAGTTATGGAATACATACTAGTTATAATTATTTTATTAATTTATTTCTATATGTTTGTAAGCCACGTGGTTGATCAGGTTTGGTGAAATCGTTCCCTCGATTTCGTCATTCGATGCTCTGGTGCTTTTCACCAACCCATGGGGATCAAGAACGACCTTAATGTATGTGACAGATTGGGTCGGTTTTTGGGATTGAGTGAAACCTATGTCGGTTCATTAAAATTCCTTCGTTAACAATGATTCATAGGACACTGTCCTGATGCACAAGATCAATATTAATCCTCATAAGGGAAGTATCGTCTTTGAAATATTTCTTCTACATGTTTTGAGACTGATTAATTTCTATCCCCTATTCTATATTTTGATTATAGCTAACATGGTTTTAGGGTTTCACAATTATCATGTCATTCACATTGGAAGACATCAGTGTGTAAGCATGGACCAATGGCATATTATGATGTGTACTAGAATAGGGGAAACCTCAGTGTGTTTCCCCTAATCAATTCCACTACGATGACACTGATTCCTTCAATATCATAGATACATAAGACTCAATAAAAATTACTTATATCCATATTAAAGCATTATAGTAGTGTACTCCCATCAATTAAGTCCCACATCCACTTGTTGTATGAAAAATTATTTTACATTCCTTGTTTCCCGCACTGAGCATAGATGACATGGGAATATAGGGTTACAATAGTCCTTTAATTCACATCATGAATATCCACCAGATAAGGAACCCTCAATTTTATACAACCCTATTAGTGGGATTATAGGATTACCTCCATATTATGGTGTCTACATTGGTGTTAATCATAAGGGAATGATTGAACTACACTAACATTGATTCCTCCCATAACCATGACACGTCGAATATATCCTAGGGCCTTGAAATCAAATACTTGGTGAAAAATTTCCTACACATATTTCATTTCCACATGATGCTAAAACACTAGGGTTTGAAATAAATATGTGGGTTTTCAATCTGAAAATATATATATAATATAGGATTTCTTATAATGTATAAATTTGATCCTTGACATATTCAATTGCATCACTCATGGAATGAAATTATGAAGCATCCATCTATATGTATTCAACATATCAATAGAAAAAAATTAAAGGGATTGGATGACAAACCTTTATTACCTACCGATGGACTCATTAAAAGATTTGCCTTTACATATAAAGTCTATTTCATTCCTTTTGTGAGAGAAACTGGTCTTGTATCGAGATTAAGAATGAGGTTTACCCCGTGGTCGTTTTGTTAGGGTAATAGGTTATGTATCGGTACATGGAAGAGTATAATGAAAATATTATATATCTATAACATATTCCCAGAGTAATAAACAATTCCCTACAAAAGGGTGTGATGAGCCCGACCTCCCATCCTTTCAACCAATATTTGTTCTTAAGTTTCATTTGTCTGGAACCCCCAGCTGACCGCCTAGCATTGGAAGGTATTCCAATAAAATGTTATGTATGAGGGAACCTTGGGGAGTTTCCATTAACAATGAAAATGGTGATGTGAGGTCAATTTTTGTCCAAAAAACTGGACCCCTCACAATCAATCGTCATTAAAAAACGAAATCACCCTAGTTTTAAGCTTTTCCATTGAAACAATTAGTTAACCCAATATGAATATATAAAATAATATAATTCTTGGTTTAACTTGGGTCATTCCATTTTTTTCACATAATACACAAATAAAAATACGGAAAATGATGTGAATCTACCAAATAGAAGAATGATAGGTTTACTATTTGATGAGACATTGTTTTCACATAAAATACAAAACAATAGTGAAAATAATGTAAATCTATCAAATAATAGAATGGTCGGTTGAGAATGATTCATTCCATGTTGTTTTTAATTCATACGAACAAATGTAAATCCTAACACGAATCTTAAATTTCATCCTCTATAGCTGAGGATCGTATAAAATAAGTCAATTTTATCTTTGAGAAATCCATGTGAGTATAGTAGACGAATGAGGAATAAATGGAAAAATATATTACCACGAAATATCTAATTGAACACATATCATTCCCATGATTACACACTGATCAATGACCATGTCCCTTATTTTATTAATGACTGTGAATGATGTTGTAGTAAATAATACCCTGGAATGACTTGTATTCTTCCAGTGACCATTCTAGAAAATTACCTCCCTAAATATCTTATGATAGTGTAGCAGGGAGTCAAATATTCCCATGTTCTATTATTAGAGCACATGAGGAGGGACGATTTCAACCGCCATCTCTAGAACCATTCCATAGGTACCGTTATATAGCCTATTTGGGGAACCACACAATACACTTCCATTATTGATACCAATGATGGTTTTGGATAGTCGTGAGTATGAGCTTAGGCCCACTCTTATTGATGAAGCCCACCGACATATTCCGGTGATAGTTAGTGAGCTGGCTCATATACCTACTCACTCAGAACATGAATGTGGGCATATACCTACAACAGTCATCAAGGATGTGCATATCTGTTCCCTAGCATGGGATGCCCATTAACTTATATAGGTGGAATAATGAAGACATATATTGGATCATATTCCCTCTTCAATTGAATATGATTGAAAGTATATATTGGATATAGAAAATGTGTGGTCATATATCCCATTCCCTATTTCTCTAAAATTATATTACATCTTCCAAATAGATGCTGAACTCAATTGACATATTCCATCACAATTACAAGTATTGGATGATGTACATTTTACATTCCATAATTCAAGTTCATAAAAAATCTCCGATCATTATGAAAAAATGTTCCTCCAGTGTAAGAACACATTATTTCTCCCTTCTAGGAAGAATATCAACAAATTCTAAAAAAAGTTGAGGCATCATTCCATATTCATATTCCTATTTCAATTAGGGCTCACCAGGTAAGAGTGTCACATGGCTATCAAAAAATACCAGGGACATCTTACATAGGCCTAGGATTGGGCCCATATCCCCATTCTGGCCAAAGCTAACCATGAGTGATGGTAAAATTCTAGGAGATATATTTATATTATTATCAAAGAAGACCAATGAAACACTCTAAATGACAACACTCATTCCAATATATGTATTCCATCTTTATATCACCATGAGAGGATAACACATGCCTATGGATAGGCTCATATTCCAATTAGTGAATCTTTCATTCATATTCCAGAATATAATTAATAATAGGGTCAAATACCTACATCCTCCAATGAATGATTGAACCATTATACATATGAGGATATAAGAGAGGAGGATCGTACCCCTTCACCCATTCTTTTGTTCCATCTAAATATTCTAATGGGGAATGCATATTTGTACTGGGAAAATATTCCCACCCTAACTAGTGCTATCGATGTGAGAGTGGAACATTCCTCAGGCAGTCCCATATCCTTTTTAAGAAGGCCATCAGAATATTCCAATGGCTCAAGATTAGTCTCATATCCTCATTATGACCAAGGCACACCATGTGACATCCACACATCCCTCATGGTAGCCTCGTATTACTTCAAATTATAAATGAGATTATTCGAATAATATAGTATCTTGTAATAAGTTGGTTCATACATCCACAACACCTTAAAGTTATCAACATGATCCAGTATCCATCATACAAGATGCTCATATTCCTACAAAATTTCATAGTATAGTTCAATATATTCCAACTATGACATAGAATAACGATCATATCCCTAATCGTCTCAATGCTAGTTTCCTTATGTTTTTTCAGTTCACAATCTCACCACCCAAAGGGTCTGTTGACTCTTCCTCTAATGATGTTTATGATCATTACCATGAAATTCAGCTAAATGGTACTGTGAAGATTGACCAGAATTACTCTACTACTAACATCTATTGTGGGAATCCTCCCAATTGGGATATCTACCATGCGTATGGGAAATCCCCCCTTTCATAGATTCTTCTATACAAATAGGTGTTCAAAACACAGACACCATTTTATATAGTGGTTCTTGAAACATTGGGTTCAACCGTATGTATTATCATATCAACTACAATCATCCTTCATATATGATAATCAGGTATCCCTATGATTCCCTTTATGTGGTCTAATTAGTTCAAAGAATTTATATTTGTCAAATAGAAAGTGTAAATCGATATACAAAGATTGTAACCATGAAATACCCTCTACTTCATGGTCAACCCACATGTTATTTTTGACTATCAGATTCTAGTTGATCTAGAAAATGATTATATACATTATCTAGGTGAATATTTTTGAGAAAAACATCTCTTACTGAATTATATAAACTACCCTTATCAATTATATGAGGATAACCATTAGACCATCATGATACTCTACTATAATCCAATCATAGATATTATATCCATGTCAATGGTTTCAAAATCGGGAAAAACTATTAAAATTTGCCACGTGATCCATAAAATTAAATCATAAGTCATTGGTAGTAGATCTCACAAGGAAAGTAATGAATATGTAATCGGGGATGAGGAATGTATAAATTGTTACACTACACAACACCCATAAAACCATAGATCCCCAAATAGAAGGCTTCTTGTAATGTTACAGATTCTGGAAAATTCAGGGACACTGTATTGCTCAGGCTAGTTTTTCACAATAATGAAATTCGCCTACATCAATGGTTCCAAGACATCATGAAAAAATGGAGATGATACCTAAAAGATCATTGAACTTGGATCCTTGATGAAATTGTAATTAATTTCACACATTGAATTCCAATGTTTTGATCAAATTAAAAAATTATAATAGAAACTAATGACCATCATGGTCTATAAATGAACTCAACTCCTATATAGGAATAGATGCACAAAATCAAATAGGTCACAACAGAAACTGTCATAGCAGGCATCCTTGAGTAAACCCCTACAATCAGGTTGGGGGAATATCTACAACTGCCTCCACACCTCATATTTTTAATCCCAATGAGGATTCAAACAATATCTATAGATATTAAAAAAAACCCCATCCCACTGGGCTGAGGTAATTTTTATATCTGTCAAAATCACGATTCAACATCCCTTGAGGTAGCTTTAGAGAAATTAATGGCCGTTCTATATCAACCCCATCCTATAAGGATGGAGTATTTTCTCGATTTTAATCCCATGAGTGATTAAATTGAAAACTAGATTCATTGGATCCACAATAACATGATCTAGCAATGCCAACTGCGTCCCTAAAAAGACCTCGATCTATAGGGTTGGTGGAATTTTTAGCATCATCATCACAACATATTGAAAATGTTTTCTCTTTATCGTGAGCTAAATATCAATTGATAACTTTACTTATGTTCCTCCATCCATAAAAAAACTTCTACAATTTTGTGCATGTTTAGATTTCACTACCATAAACTCCATAAAAATCACTAAAAATAGCACATGTTTTTGGCGGATCACACGGAAATGGTAATCAAATACCCCCAGGTTCAGAAGACAAAATGACACAATGTGGATATGGTTTCAAGAAATTTCCCTATTGATGACATTATAGAATTACCATGTTGCATTGAAAGTAATTGAACAACCAGATTTTATTGATAGACCTATGTAAATTCCCACACTTACCTTAGGAAATATATTTTGAATCATTTTTAAAATGGGGAGGAACACAACCTGGAAACCCTATGCAGAGTAGAGGGAAATCTGGATGCACCAAATGAATAAGAACACACCCAGAACTACAGGAGGATCCAAAACTAGGAGCATTAAAATATAAACTCACTAAATCAACAGTGGAGAACTACCGATAATATAATGAATGATTTTTTTCCTCTGGTATTGGTGATGACCTCATTGATTGATGGTTCAAACATTCCAATCGGTTTCTAACAGGTTTGGTTTTAGAACTGAAAGCATCCAATGATTCCATATCCATTTAGACAAACCTTCCAAAGGTAGGTGCTCATTAGTTGTGGACTGATGAGGCTTAGTAATTTATCATTGGTCAAGAGGATGAGAGGTCAGACTCATCACCACTTCTTGAGGATAATTATTGTCTACTCGGAGTCTCTATTTATAGATTTAATTTATGTTTGTGAATCCTTATTACATTACCAAGTATAAAATGATCTTTCTTTTAGATCTGACAATCAATGATTGAAATGTTGGAAATTTAGATAATCTATTATATGTATTCATGGTTCTTCATTGATAGAGAATCATCTGTATTTGTTAGAGATTCTATGTCAATGGTATCCTTCAATACATAAAATTATCTTTGTCATTATGATTACCATACTGGTTTTAAAGCCACTAAGTGGGGAACTTGAAGTTTACTGTCATTCAGAAGGACATGGATTATTTCAGAGTTGGGATCGTACCCGCAGATGGGCTACCAACGTATCCTTTGTTTTGGAAAAGGAATTATAACCCACATAGTTCGAGTAAGGGAGTTTGATGTTTATTCATGATTGATGGCTCCTGGAAAGATGTCATGATTACTTTTACACTCTAATCTCACGTGAGTCATGATCGGTGTGAGAAACAAAAGGTTTTGGTGAAACCAGAAAATTTGTTCCATGAAAGATGCAATGATGTGGGGCTTATGTATGTATTACATCCCAAAATAAATGAAGATTTATGATTTACTTAAGCAAAGAAATCCATGAATATGGTCCATACAGGTATATGTACATTATGGATATTTGGATACTCTAATCTTGGGGCTTACTCCTCAGGAATATTCCCAAATTAGGAGGGGACTTATGATTGGGTTTTACTCCTGAGAAGGAATCCCAGATCAAAAGTAAATTAAGACTGGTTAAGAGGAATTAAAACTGGGGCTTACTCTGGAGAAGGAAGCCCAAGTTAAGGGACTTAGGGCTTACTCCTAAGGAGGATGCCCATATTTGTAGACTTTTAGACTGGGGTTGATTCCTGAAGATAAAACCCAGGTTAAGAGAACCATGGTTGGGGCTTACTCATGAGGAGGATGCCCATATTGGGAACCTGGAGACTGGGGCTTACTCCTGAAAAAGAATCCCGGGTTAAGGAAATTATTATTGGGGCTTATCCTTAAGGAATATTCTCATATTTGTAGATATTTAGACTGGGCTTATTCCTAAAGAGGAAACCTAGGTTAAGATAACCATGGTTGCGGCTTACTTCTGAGGAGGATGCCCAGATTTGGGAACATGGATCATGGGGCTTACTCCTGAAAACGAAGCCCAGGTTAAGGGAATTATGACTGCGGCTTACTCCTAAAGAGGATCTCCAAATTTGTAGACTTTTAGACTGGGGATTATTCTTGAAGAGGAAACCTAGGTTAAGAGAACCATGGTTCAGGCTTACTCTTGAGGAGAATGCCCAGATTAATGAATACTTTTTTCTTAATCCTAATGAGGATGCCCAAATTAATGAGAATTTGGACTGGGGATTACCCCTGAAAAGGAGTCCCAGATTAAGTATTCTCTCATCTTAAAGGACGAGGTTGAATGAATGAACTCTATAACTTTAGTGATATAAAGATGTGTAAATATCTAGGTTTTAAGAGTTGTTCCATAGAATTACTTTCAGATAAGGTAGCCAACAAAGAAATCATGCCATGAATGGCTTTGGAGAGAGATCCTAAGTCTTAATCTTGAATTGGATAGGTGGATAGGTTTAAGAGGGGTGAAATGGACAGGAAGGGAACCCCAAAAAAGAGGGGCGCACAAGTACTGCATGGGCGTGCAAGTCCTGGTCGCACAGGTGTATCTGTGCAACACATGGGTAATTGCACGACATCCAATCCTTAGTGTATAGATTGGGCGAGGCTTAGCTGAAGCCCTTAATACAACCCCTAGAGACTTCCAGAAGAGTGGCGCGCAAGATATGTGGAAGGGGTAAGGCGGCGCACAAGTGTGGCCATTTCCCTTAAAGGACTGGCCACCCAGGCACGCACGTGTTGATGAGTTTCAACACATAGGACTTCCTCCCCCTCTTTAGATCTTCCGTTCTAGGTAAGAAATTACCATAGAAGTTTTCGAAAGATTTGAGAAGAGACTAGGGCACCAGATGCTCAAATATGAGGTTCTGGAATTTTTTCGTCCTAAAATGGGGGGACCACCAGGGGTATTTATATGCTGGTGATGACCCTGGGGAAAATTCAAAGAGGGTGCGCAAGTCACCTGCATGACTACTTGGCGGTGTGCACGTATACGTGCGCGACCTTGGTGGAACTTGCATGACCCAAGTGCAAATGAATCTTTGTTCATGCCTTTTTCAATTTTGGATATTTCTTCAAAGGATGAATCAATTTGGACACAGGTATTTCCCTTCTAAAGTTGGTAGACTTTCTGACGGAAAGGAGCATAAAAAAAGCCCCCCCTTAGAGTTGGATCCGAAATAAATGAGGATGTGACTCTGAGGGAAAAAAATAAAACCAAAGGAAAGGCGTCGCTCATGTGTTGAGCGCGCATAGGGAGGCACACAGGTGTTGATCCGTGCATGCATCGGTGGGCAAGGGTGTGGTCTGGCCTATAAATATGCGGTCATTCTCCGCACAAAGCACTGAATTTCAGAATTTCAAGCACTCTCCATGCATGTTTTCTTCATCGCACAAGTCGCTCTATTTTCCGCTATTAGTTCACGGTCGCGCAGATTTCAATGTATTTGGACTTGCATGGTTGTACATTCGAGCCAAAAACTGGCATGACACATCATACTTGCGCGACAAGATTATAATTGCACACCTTAATTCCATTGAAATTTTTTGTAATTTCTTCAAAAATTTTATGAAAAATAAACCCATTTAAGTGTTAATTCATTTAACTTTTGTGTAGATTCAATAACTCCCAAGAGATTTGGAACGGATGATGAAATGGAAAGCAAGCGACTTGATGATATGATGAGCATCATTGGTAATGATTACTATACCGTTTGCGACATCACTCTCCAATATTTGGTTATATACTTGAGAAAATATCATGTTAATTTCCCACAAAGCATATACCTGGATCTGTATGGGCATGGTCATGTACAAGAAGTCAACGTTCCGGATGCAAAAAACCATCTACCTGAGATGCAGCTGCACTATTACTCCTATATTTCAGTTATGTTGTGCATTAATAGAAACAACAATGGTGTGAAGATTCAAATTTTCCTTCCATGCCATTTCCTTGCAGATATCAAAATGGAAAACAATGGGCTGATATGTTTTCCTCTTCCTGTTGATGGAGAGAAGATTATCCTGACATTAGAAACAATATCTGAAAAGAATACACTCTCCAAATGGCTCTTTACATCCAATGCTCCATTCTCAAATCCATGTATCCATCGTCAAAGTCTCTTGGATAGAAACAAAGTCACTGTTTGATCAGCAGAAAATTTTCTTAAACCGCACTTAAGAACATTCTTTCACAATTGTTCCAAGAAGAGTTGGTATCACTGCATCTATTATTTTATCCAGTTGTATGAATGAATTCCAGGAGGATGTTGATGAAGCATGGGATACCGTAAATCAATGACTAGTTATGTTGAAAGCAATTTGTAATTCCTTAACAAGAGAAGAGACTCCAGTCTCTGGATGTCCTTCTAATTATTGTGCATGAAATGGACAAACGCATTCATTTTCAATCATTTGTGCTCACATTTTCCCGCTACCTGCTTTAGATTTTTACCTAATCCAATGGGACTAGTAAGCATAGTTTGATTTTTACAAGGATTATTATAAATAACCCTACAAATGTTGAATCTCATAATTGCTCAATATTACCTAAATCATACAAAATGTATGTTTAGTGAGCTGGAACGTGAATTTTATTCAGATTTCCTATGTCTTTTGTGAGTAATTTAAAGTCATGCACGTCATACATAAAAAGGCTAACGTTTAATGTCTAAATAGCTTTGACTGAATCGGTTAATATTGACTCAATTCCTTGAAAACATATCTGAAAACATTTTACCACTCTGAAGTATAAAGGAAAACATGTAAACTATGACTTAAAAAATTTTGAATCAGAGGAATCATAAGAAAAAGGGATAAAATGAATTAGAAGAAGTATTTCTCATGAATGAAGTTACCATTATTTAACAAACCTATTAGGTGGTCGAATTATGTAGGGCCACCTAAGGGCATTGGCTTTATATTCAAATAATAGTATCTTTTGGATGACAAGTCTGTTATGTAGACTGTTTATGCAAGGCCGCCTAAGGGCACGCGCTTCATAGTCAGTCATAAGAACTCTCAAAAATTAACTTTTGTACTGCTAAAAATCCAGTGGACGATTATGGAGATTCAAATTTTCCAAAGAATAGAGTTTTCTGTATGTAGAAAGGTACTTGAATATGGAGAAGATATTCTCAAGAAATAACATCTATGAACTGGAAGAATTTCACTCCTATGAAGGTCTAACCCAAACGTAGGGAAGAGAAATATAAACCATAGACTTGAATACATTCAGATCATGAAAAATGACATGAAACAAATATGTTAAGGATGGCTATTTCTTGTGGATCCTTACATATTTTTGATAAGACCAATAAGGTAAAAAGTGGTTTTTTTCTCAAGAATGAAGTTACCATTATTTAACAAACCTGTTAGGGGGTTGAATTATGTAGGGCCACCTAAGAGAATTGGCTGCATAGTCAAATAATAGTATCTTTTGGCTGAAAAGTCTGTTATGTAGACTATTTATGCAAGGTCGCCTAAGGGCACGTACTACATAGTCAGGCAAAAGAACTCTCAGAAATTTAATATTTTTGTGACTAGAAGTCAAGAAAAGGGATATGAAGATCTGAAAATATTTAAGGTTAGGATTATAACACATAAATATGGGTATTTTCCAATGTATGCAGAGATACACATATCAATTCTAACCATAATAATTTTGTGGCTAGATCCTGAATTGAAATATTGGATTTCACTATGTATCCCATAAGGATGCGAATCATGCCATACGTAGTTCTTGAAATACTGTTTAATGCCGTGTAGGATGAATGTGTGGGAGATATTAGTTTAGGGTCATAGAACTCGAACCATTCTAAGAAAATACACATTATGCATTTTGATTGGGACTTTTCATCCAAGAGACTGAATGTGGAATTTGTGGATAGGCCCAAATAATTGGGGCTGGATTCGAGGGCCACTCGAACGTTCCTATGTATCTCATAAGGATAGAAATAAAGCCCACATAGTTCTATAAATACCCTCTGTATATATTTGGTTCGTACAAGTGAAGGGTGAAAAGGGGACTTTTTTGCAATGATGGTTAGACCCATGATAAAAGGTTCAAGCATTACCATGTATGCGCAAGGTCTTTGAAATATAATATTATTGAAAATCAATGTAATAATTATTCCCTCTCAGGTGAGGGTATCAATGAATATTCTTGTTTGTTGTTATACAGGACAAAAATTTTGTACAAATTAACGTCGTATAGCAAGGACGAAGGTGATCTAATGTGAAGAGATTGGTTTTGGGATTGAACCATGGGAGGTTACCTATGTACCAAACCTAGAAGGAAAGGATCAAAGTCCATGTAGTTAAATTAAGGAATGAATTAGTAATCAAGTTATTCTTGGGGAAAACGACCTAAAAATGGTGTTGGGATTTACACATGGTTAGCATCCCAGAGAAGGTTTTATGGTTGAAATTTACTGTATTCCCACACGAGTCATACTCGGTGTGAGAAACAAGAAGTGGAATCAACTGTAACGATGTGCATTTTAATTACATATAGGACATATGAAGGGACTATGCAGTTTAAAGTCTTGCAGTTAAGACCATTGGTGCTGCACAGTTATGTTTCATGTAGTACGGACGAAATACAGTTTAATGTCATATAAGACAAATATTGGGAAACAATTTAATGTCATGTTGGACGTAAGGTAGATATACAGTTTAGCATCCTGTAGCTAAGAAGATGGGGACAATACATTTTAACGTTATGTTGGATGAAAGAGTGGACTGTGCAGTTTAATGTCATGCAGTGAGGACAAAAGAGGACATAGTTTAACATCATGTTGGACGTATTAGGGAATTTTTCACAGTTTAACATCATGTTGGACGATGGCACAGTTTAATGTCATGTTGGACGAAAGGGATGATATAGTTTAGATTCATGTTGGACGATAAGGATGCAAATAGTTTAAGGTTGTATGCATGGACCATTGGTCATGCAGTTTAACGTCTTGCTGGATCTAAGGGACTTCTGTACAGTTTAGCATCATGTAGTTAGGATGTCATATTTTAACGTCATGTTGGACCTAATTTCCAATAGTTTAAAGTTGTATGCATGGAGCCTTGGTTATGATGCAGTTTAACGTCTTGATGGATGATATAAATGCTAATAGTTTAAAGTTGTATGCATGGACCATTGGTTTTGATGCAGTTTAACGTCTTACTGGACGATAGAAATGCCAACAGTTTAAGGTCGTATTCATGGATCATTTGTTATGATGCAGTTTAATGTCTAACTGGATGATAGAAATTCCAATAGTTTAAGGATGTATGCATGGACTGTTGGTTATGCAGTTTATCATATTGCTGGATGTATGGGACTTCTGTACAGTGTAGTGTTATATAGCTTGGACATCATAGTTTGACGTCATGTTGGATGAATGTTCCAATAGTTTAAAGTTGTATGCATGAACCCTTGGTTATGATGCATTTTAATGTCTTGATGGACGATAGAATTTCCAATAGTTTACGGTCGTATGCATGAACCGTTGGTTATGATGCAGTTTAACGTCTTACTGGATGAAAGAAATTCCAATAGTTTAAGGTTGTATGCATGGACCATTGGTTATGCAATTTAACGTCTTTCTAGACGTAAGGGACTTCTATACATTTTAGCATCATATAGTTAGGATGTCACAGTTTAACGTCATGTTGGACGTAAGTTCCAATATTTTAAAGTCGTTTGCATGGACCCTTGGTTATGATGCAGTTTAATAGCTTACTGGATGATAGAAATGCCAATATTATAAGTTCATATGCATGGACCATTGGTTATGATGCAGTTTAACGTCTTACTGGATGATAGAAATGCCAATAGTTTAAGGTCTTAAGCATGGACCGTTTGTTATGATCCAGTTTAATATTTTACTGGACGATAGAAATGCCAATAGTTTAAGGTCGTATGCATGGACCGTTGGTTATGCAGATTAACGTCTTACTCGACAATATAAATGGCAATAGTTTAGGGTTGTATGCATGGACCTTTGGTTTATTTAGTGTTCATACAAAATATTTCTTCAGAAATCTAGCATTGGTTGGAGTAGTGATGAGCTCTCCATCCATTGAGATTAACGAATAAGCTCCATTGGAGTAGACCTTATCTATTGAATATGGTCCTTCCCATTTTGGCTTAATCTTTGGAGGTTTCCTTCCTCGTATCATTGGAGTTCTGAGTACTAATACAAATTATCCCTAAAAAATGAACAAAGATGAACTTTGTTTGTTGAAATCTTATGCTTTTAGATTCTGATAGACTTCCAAGTGGTGCAGGGTGAACAATCTTTTCACATGTAACCGTTACAATTCAATCAATCGCTTTTGAGATTGTTCATCAGTAGATGATTGATCACAAATGGATACTCTAAGTGAAGGTAATTGAACCTCAATTGGCAAGACTACTTCTTTTCCATATATTAATTAATATGGAGTTGACCGCGTTGCAGTGCGGTTGGTGGTCCGATAATCCCATAAATAATGAAAGAGTTCATCAGGCCAGGATTTCTTATCTTTATCCACCATATTTTGTAGAATATTTGACAGTGTCTTGTCAAAAGATTCTATCTAGACATTGTCCGCTTCATGATACCGAGATGAATGATTTGATTTGATGTTGTATTCTTGATACAACCTCTTCACCTCGGATGAATATAAGTTAGTTCCATTGTCCATCAATATGGTATGAGGGACACTAAATCTGGTTATGATGTTAGACTTTATGAAGCTGAAAATGCATTTAGAATTGACTTCTTGAGGGGTATTTCCTCTGCCCATTTGGAAAAGAAGTCAGTAGCAGTAAGAATGTACTTCAACTATTTGGATGTAGTTGATGGATAAGTTCCCACTACATCCATTCCCCATGTGGAAAATGGCCTCGCTGATTTAGTGATATGAAACAAATATGGGGGTTGATGAATGAAGATGGCATGTACTTGGCATGAATGAAACTTCATTGTGAAATGAACACAATATTGTATCATTGAAGGCCAAAAGTATCCAAGCCTTCGAATTTGATCAGATAATCTGTGTCCAGACAGGTGGGCACCAAAAAATTCTTCATGCACTTCTTTCATGACAGCCATTTTGTCTTCACCATGAATGCATCTAAAGAGAAATCTATCAAAACCATGTTTGTAGAGAACATTCTCTAAGTGATTTGGGCCATCATAGATAGTGAAATTGACCACATGTCTTCAGACATGTTCTTTCCCAGCTCTATCAAATGGAAGTGTTCCATTTTGTATGTATTCCCTGATAGGTGTCACTCATCCGGTAGTATGACCATATGGTTCAGATATGGGACTAATTTCATTGATTTCCACTGTTATGGCTTGAACATAAGGTGAAAATATACAACGTTGGGCAATACAGATGGTTATATTGTACCGATATGGATCCTCCATAGTTGTGGCTATATTAGCCAGTGCATCAGCTTAGGCATTTTTAAATCTTGGGAAATAAGAAAATGTCAGTTCCGAAGGAAACTCCGCCATTAAATCTTTGATGTAATCTTAAAAAGGAATTTATTCTTTTTTTCTAATGGCATAATCCTCATTGACTTGATATATATCCAGGCATAAATCACGTTTCACCTTTAAGTGATGCACATGTGCTTGAAGCGCCAACTCTATGCCTGCGATGAGAGTTTGGTATTCTGCTTCATTATTTGTACCACCTCCAAACAATGAGAAGGAATAAGGTAACACAGCCTTTTCTGGAGAAATGAGCACAATTCCTATGCCAACATTATTGAATTTAGGATTTTCCATTTTCCTCCGTATTGGACTTCTGGAAGCACCATCGAAGTACATTTCCCATGTTTGAAGACTTTCTTGAATAGAGAAGACTTCCTCATCTTGGAGTTCAATATCTGAAGATGTTTCTTCCACTGAGGGGTGTTCAGCAAGGAAATGAACCAAAGCATGGACCTTTATTTCTTTTGAGAAACATATTGAATATCAAATTTCTGCAAGATAACTGCCTACCTTACCAGACGTCCTGTAAGCATTAGATGACTAAGGATGAATTTGAGCGGGTTATTGTGGGATTCCAATTAGACCTCATGATGTTTCAGGTAGTGTCTCAACGTTTCAACATCAAAGATTAATTCTACGTAGCAGTTCTCAATATTTGACTATTGGGTTTCTGCTTCAAGCATAGTTTCACTGAGATAGTATAGGTTGTTTTCATTCCAAGCATCATTCTTCTAACCAAGAAAGGCACCCAATGATCGCTATAGAGCTGTCAAATAAGGGATAATTGGCCTCCCTTCCACAGGTAGAATTAACACCGGTGGACTCAAGCGATACTTATTGAGAATATCTAATGCTTCTTGACATTATTCAGTCCACTTATAAGTGACTCCATTCTTCATCAATTTGTTGAAGGTTAAAATTTTTCCTTCCAAATTAGTGATGAAACGCTGAATATAGGCCATGTGTCTTTGAAGTACTCTCAATTCATTGGAACATTGAGGAGGTGACATACCAACGATTGAATTTTTCTGTTCAGGATCGACTTCGATTCCACGATGCCGTACAACAAAGCTAAGAAATTTTCCTGAGGTTACCCCAAAATCACATTTTAAGGGGTTCATCTTCAAATTATGTTGCCGAAGTTTGTGGAATATGATTTCTAAATCTTCCAAGTGATTAGGACGTTTTTTGGATTTAACCACCAAATCATCCACATAAAATTCAACAAACATTCCCTAAAAGGGTTTGAAGATATGATGCATGGTACGTTGATATGTTGCGCCTGCATTCTATAGGCCAAAGGGCATTACCCAATAGAAAAACACACCCTGAAGGCATCTGAATGATATAGAATCTTCATCATCTAGATCCATTCCGATTTGATTATACATAGAATATTCATCCATGAAGGAATGTACTTCATATCCAGTCGTTTCATCAATCAAGAGTTCTATAATCGGAACTGGAAAATCATCCTTAGGACAATGCCGATTATGATCTCTGAAATCAATGCAAACTCTAATTTTCCCATTCTTATTTTTCACGGGGACAATATTAGCCAACCATTTGGGATATTGAACTTCTCTAACGATGTTATATTTGATAATCTTATCCACTTCAGCCTCAATTATGGAATCATAGGTTGGATGTGTTCTTCTAGTAGCTTGTTTGAATCGATAATGTTCTTCTAGAAAACCCAAATGATGGGTGGAAACATCGGGATCAAGCCATTTCATCTATTTATAGTTCCAAGCAAATATATCTCGATTTTTCATTAAAAAGAAAATATACATCTCTTTCTCTTCAAGATTCATGGACGCACTAGTTGAAGTGGGGTGTGGATCTTCTTTTGGGCCCAGATTTATTTCTCTGAGTTCATCCACAATGGTAGAGATACCCTCTTCAAATGCTGGAGGAGCATCCCTGAGATCTTCCCCATCTTCATAAAAATGTGTTATTTCTTTAGATTCTACTTGCATAGTAGATGATGAAGCATAATTTCTATAATCAGAAGAGATGTCAAAATTTTCACATCTTGAAGAAGAAGCTTCCATTTCCGACCCGATTGATGATGAAGGGTCTTCATTGGGTAACGAAGAGGAGATGATGGATTGAGAATTGACATCATCGTTTACCTCTTACATTCCTATAACTTTCCTTGCCCTGATTGGTGAAGTATAGACTTGTCGGATTTCAGCAGATGAAATAAATACATCTCCATTTGAGCTTTCATCATTCCTTGGTGGATCACCACTTTCTCCCATGTCATCTGGATTGATTTCCGTAATTGACATTATGGAGGTTTCCATAAGAGTAATTTGATTTGGGTCTATCCAGTCAATTTGACCGATAGGTAATACATAATCTATACTCACATGTGTAAATGGGTTTACTAGAATCTTTTCCAAACCATATGGAGCATTAACTTTGGTGATCTCCCTTGTTGTGGATTCCTCCTTTCCCTTTATGTGATAGAATTCCGCCTCAATGTATTGAGTTTCACATGTCTTGAATGGGGATTTATCACCATATAATGTCCCAATTTGACCATCGAAACAATATTTGAGACATTGATGATATGATGAACGGATAGCCACATGCTGATGTAGATAGGGTCTACCAAGCCAGATGTTGAAGGCCGAATCCTGATCAACAACCATGAAATATGAATTGGATACAAGATCTCCAAACTATGTTCTGAGTGTAATCTCGCCCAGTGGTTCTTGTTCATTTTCATCATATCCTTGTAACATCAAAGTAGAAGGAGATAAATCAGATTCCGTGAGGCCCAATCGAAGAAGTGTATGAATGGGGATGAGGTTGACTCATGAACCATTATCAATGAAGACTCTTTGAACATAAACACCACTGACCTTTCCAGATAAGTATAATGGTCTGATATGTGAATTAACAACATCATCATCTTCTTAATCTGTGAAAGATATCACTGCATGGCATTCTGTAGGATTATTCTCTACATGGTAGACTTCGACTGTAGAAATTTCTGTTTCAAACTCTTGAGGACTTGACAAAGCCTCAATAGTGCATCCTGAAGATCCTTTGATAAATTCATGGAATCCAGAATTGATAACTTCGCTAGTACATGGGCCAAGGGTTTTAATATATCATACTTTTGATCCAAAGGTCTACGTTTCCCAATAAGAACATGTCGTTTAACTGGTGACTTGGAAGTTGATGATTTGGAAGTTGATGCTTCTTGTACCAAGATAGGAGTTGGAAACACTCCTGGATTTGGATGATTAGACCGATTAGTTCTATTTACATATTGAGATGAAGAATTTGGAACCTTCAACCGATCATCCAGAATAATTGTGCTAGGGCTGAGTCTTCCTTGTGTGTAAGAACATGATTTTTCTTGTTGAGCTCATTGAAGGGCTCTTCAACGAGTTTTTGCCACAAACACAGTTCTAACAGTGGTAGAATTGGAATAGTGGCCTCTCAAAGACCCATGTCTTCTCTTCTATCCTGAGCCTCTGTAACTTCCTTTGATTCCTCTGTTTGATATAGGGAATTCGATCTCATCAAAATCGAAACATCGAATGACATATAGATCTATCAATTGAATCATATTAACAGAACTGAAGATCAACTCTTCATCCGATGAAGACTCTTCCTGATTAGCCTATTTAGGCAATGCCATTTGGTGGGGTGGTGCCCATAGCTTTGAAGTAGAAGGCATTTAATTTTACAGAGTCAAAGAAAACATGGGATTTGACACATACTCATCTTTTTCTAATTATTCTTCTTTCTTTGAATCATGTCATTTCTTTGAGGATATTCCCTCTGATGAAGAGGGTTTTCCTACGGCATTCAGGGAAGAAGGAAAAATTGGTTTCTTCAATTGCATTCACAAAATGGAATTAGTTCGGTTGATTGTTTTTCTGAACATCGAATCATTATATTTTTGCACCTTTTTGTTCTTGACATCTTGCCACTCGCCCTCTTCCTCTGGATCTATTGCAGTAACACATGCTACCTGAGATGAAGAACCTTTCAGTTTGACATGTCCCAAGTCATCCATTTTTTGGAGGAGGTCCTTGATAACAAAACACTCATGAATGGGATTCACCAACATCTGATGAAATGGGAAATAATTGGGAAGGTCTTCATCCCCTTCCATTTTCATCCTCTTGGGCCTTGGAAATTGAACAAAATTATTTTCTAGAGCTGAAACGAAGTAACCGGGAACTTGTTCATTTTGGAAAGAGTATGTTTTTCTCTTTAGAACCTCAAATTGTTTCCATCTTTGATCTCATCAATTGTCTTGATGAAATGGCCTCTTTTGTTGACGCTCAGGAGGAGGAGCCCTTCAATAAGATGAAGGCCTTGATGTAGAAGCAGGTACATGTGCTTGTTTAAGAATAACTTTAGCAGTATCTACTTTACCCATTCTCATTCCAAGAGCTGATGTAATTACATGAGATTTATCCTTAGTCTTTATAAGAGAATCTTCAATCTGTGGAGCGATTGAAGTAAGGTCGCGAAACCCTCCTATGTATTTCATAGGGATCAGCGATGTGCACAACTCATCACGTAAATTCGCCACACAAATTGGCTACAATTATTATTGAGAGAGTGCTAAGCTTAGGGAATATGTTAATACCTTCCAGTGAGAAATGAAATATGAAATCCTTTCATTCTCCCTTTTATTATAGTTTTTATGAACAAAAACTGTTGTCTTTGGAAACGTTGAGATGAACTGATGAAGAATTTTTGGTGAAGATCCTCGTATCCGGTAATTGACCAGGATTCCAAGGTTGTGTACCAGAAAAAACCTTGTCCTTGTAATGAATGTACAAAACACATGAGCTTAACTGCTTACATTTTTTGAAGGGGTCCCATCATAGGATCGCAACGAGAAAAAAAATGTGTTTTGTGTTTCTTTGGATCTCACGAACCATTAATGATTGGGAATGTGGTACTTGCAAAGTTTGATGGAGGAGGAATTGCATCAACCCATTCCGGGAAAGCTCTCTTTTCTGGTTGAATTTGAGCACGCTTTACCTCCATAGATTCCAACAGAGCTGTTATTGACTCAGTAGTAGTTATTAAATTTTGAGAAACATCCGGTTGAGCTTGGACCTGAACAGGTGCAATGACTGAAGCTGGTACAGATGTGGTGTCTGGTACTGCAATTGATGGTAGCACCGCCAATTGTTGTTTCCCTTGACCCGTAGTATTAGACATGTGAGGGTGTATTGACAAAAGAGTATATTCTTGATCTATCTCAGTAGCCAAAACAAATTACCTTGGCTAACTAACTTCAACACTCTTAGGAGGAAGACTACTTTGAAGTAGTTCTTCATTCAACCTCTTCAATTCCTTCATTTCTTTATCCTGTTGTGCAAATCTTTTCTCTAGTGAGACCGATTGTCCTTCTCCAGGGAAGGGTATGTAACCCGATTCTTTCCTTTCCCCTTATTGGACACCTTTCAGAGAAGGGGAAGTGGGTTACTTGAAGAATTACCTAGGATCTGAGTAATCCATTGATTTTGTGTACGCACACCTTCTTCATTTGTTTCTGTGAGTACAACTTCTTGAGAAAGAAACTCTTCATCTGATCCCTCTGAGTGAACCTCATCTGGTGGATTAGAAACAATGGAATTAAAGACATTAATTTATGTTTAATGCATTGCATCCCTCCTATCAGCATTTCTGCGATATTGTCTTCTTCCATGTCCTTGGTGAGATATTGCCTTTTGTTGATTTGATCCCTTAGTTACTTCTTGACGAACCGTAATTTGGAGGGAATCTCCTGATAATTTGGTTCTCCATTCCTCTTGAGGTTTCTTCCACAATCTAGATAAGACTATATTTATCTGAGGGAGGGGTTGAGGATTTGAAAAAGTACCCATTCCGGTGGACTGGGGATGTTCCTGTCATCTTTTCTCAACTCCTCGAATCCTATTTGTTGATTCTGAGGGTTGGCTTAAAAGAGTCACTAGTCTGGCAAGATGGGGTGGTTCTTGAAAATCTATATATGAGAGAATCTTTAAATCTCTCCTGATATTGTGGAATTTAGTATGGAAATCAGCTGGATGCATCAACCTACATCCACTTTTATCACCCACCTCAAAAGACCATTAGATTATTTCTGACACTTCTATCACTTCGTGATGTGCTTGCTCCAAATGAGAGGCATATTCTATATTCTCGTTTTCTTGATGCAGGATTAATTCATCAACTTCTTCTCTTATTCTTTATTTTGTGAGAAACTAGTTGAGGCCTGTTCTTGGGAAAGATTTTGATTACAAACAAAACCCATTGACTTTGGCCGACTATGGGCAATATCATTGCATGAGACCATTTTCAGCGGGCTTTGCTGACTGGAGAGTACCGTGAAATATATCTCTCCATGAAAAACCCATACCCTAATATTAATACTAGATGGGGAATTATCAATTAACTGGCGCAATCTTCTTAGTGCGCCAAGGCATGAACGCTAAAGGGAGCTCTATTGCTTTTCAGCCTTCAGATATCGAGAAACTGAGAGAGATGCCAAATGAATTTGGCATTGTAACCCTTATATTATCGTAACATGATTTTCATATTCAACTTAAGATAATATTTTCTTCCTCAAATGAGAAAGAGTTTTCCATATGTTGAGACAAATATCATGAATTTCATCTTCTGTCATCATCTCTAGAATATCGTACTCAGAATCTTCCAGAGGCCAAAACATAACTGGCACTTCACCTTTTTCCAGTTGTTTTCTCATGTTATTTAATTCCTCTTTATCATTAAATGATGATTCTTCTATGTTATTATACCAGAGTTGGTGCTTCCTTTTTTCTTTATTGGATTCAGCAAGATTGGTAGAGAAATCGCTGATCAAACTAGAACATGTATGGCTTAGGGGTGGTTCAGAGAATGACATTCACCCTGGACTATCTTCTGATTGAGAAATTATTTCACCTACTAATGGTAAAGCATCAGACATGACTGGCTTCACAATTTTATGTGCCTCATGATAAGTGGGATTTTTCGTCACTACATTGTCTGTTGGCTAATTTTCCAAGAAATGTGAATCACTATTCCGGAGAGGACTTTCGTAGCTAAATTCATCATCATGGGGAGGACCACCATGGTTGGTTACAACAAAAGGTGAAACATTTTTCTCCTTGGCATTCTGACCACACAGAGGGTTCTTGGGGATCTCATCTGAAGATGAATTCTTGAGGTTGACTGAATTGTCATCATGCAAGCCTTCATGAGGAAGTGTCTGATAAAGACCTTCAGAATTAATGTTCCCACTATTGGAAAATGAGAGCGCAGAATCTTGAGTTGCAACAAATAATTTTCTAGGTGCATCAAGAACTCCAACATCGAGTAAGGCCTTGTCAATGATGGGTCATTGATTTAATGACTGTACTGGGCAGTTCTTCTTCTTAGACGCCTTCTTACTCAATTTGGCAGGTGTATGTACCCGCTCAGGAGAAATGATTAGGTTAGGCTGATTATCTCCGCTCAAACCAGGTGTATGTGCTAGACTTGTTTGTCTGTATGATATAGGGGAGTACGCCCCACAACCCTCTTGGACTGGAACATAGGTCTGTGTCTGTTCTGGAGTGAACTGTTGAATTTTCACTCCACTAGTAGGGATAGATTTATGTGTATTTCACTGAGATGCTGCTGAAACTGGTATAATATCCTGACAGACATCCAGAATATGAGCAGTGATTTTCTTCTACCTTTTCACCATTGATAGAATATGCTTGGTGACTTGAGCTACCAGAACGGTGATATAAGTCCATTTCGTGCTTGGAGTTGGTGTATGTGCCTGCTCTTGTCCTCCTTTTCCTGTCAGTGAATCCTGACAGTACTCATGTGTGGAGGCAGAGAGTTGAGTCTGCCTCCTATTTGTTGCCGGAGCTTTCCTATAGACTTCTATGAATGATATCAAACGAGACTGTTGGTAGGCTTGATCAATACTAGCAGGTGTATGTGCCTACTGACTGCACTCCACCGAACATGGTTGATGAGCTTACTTAAATACTAACAGACGAGGCTGTTGGCAGGATTGATGAGTGTAAACCGGTGTATGTGCATGTTTACCAGTTTTCAACACATTGGGATGGTGGGCTTCATCGTATATAGTCAGACGAGCCTGATAACTAGCTGATGATTTATAAACAGGTGTATGTTTCTATCTATAGTACTCTGCCGGAATTGCATGGCGGGATTGGCGTGATGCTACCAGACGAGTCTACTGGACAGCTGAATTAAAACGGACGGGTGTGTGTGCCCACTCGTTTCTTCCCACCAAGTTAGGTTGGTGGATTTTTCCGAATATGGAAGAGATGAGAACCTACTCACTATTGACTGTATTTCGCCTCTGGCTGTTCATCTTGCATGTTCGGGTTCGATGAACCTGAGCCGAATGCCTGGAAACGATACCCTCATCATATTGAGGGCGCACTGCCACACGAGTTTGGCGACGATTGTTGATGGGAGCCTTTAGGAAGGACTCATGTATCCTTGAATTAAGGCCCTGAGGTACATTCTCATTCACCTCCCCAGAATACGGAAGTGAATGGTGATTTTGTTCCTGGGATAACAACCCGAAACGGTTGGAGATGGTAGATAGCACCACCTGCTTCTTGACCGCTAGTTGTCGCAGTCCAGGCGACCATGGTGAGTTGTTCACTTGGAGGGCTTGTCGAGCAGCCTCTAGATTTGGAATAGTACCGTTTTGACAATACTCCTTATCCATCGCATTTGATACCTAGCATTGAAGATGATGAGTAGGTGATGTCGCCCACATAATGGATGATGATCTAGCCGGAGTAACATCAGATGCATTCACAGTAGAAGTATTCATAGCAATGAACTAAAGAAAAAGACAATCTTGTAATGCAGAAGCCCTTGGAAAGGAGTTCCTGTTTGATATAACAAACACAATCATGATAAGTTCAGACGCTACATATTTTGGATGAGCACATATGTTATTGAATGTCTTGTTGGTCATCTCATTGAGTTTAATAGGGTTCTAACAAATAGGTAAAACATTATTTTAATTTGGTTAAGGATTCCTGTCGTGTTCACCATTTTTTGTTTCCTCTGGAATTGGGGATGACCTCGTTGATTGAAGGTTCAAACATTCCAATTGGTTTCTAACGGGTTTGTTTGTAGAACCAGAAACATCCGATGACTCCATATCTATTTAGACCTACTTTCTAAAGGTATGTGCTCATTAGTTGGGGAATGATGAGGCTTAAGAATTTTTCACTGGTCGAGAGGTGGGAGGTCGGACTCATCACACCTTTTTGAGGGGAGTTATTGTCTACTTCGGGACTCTCGTTATACATTTATGTTATGTTCGTGAATCCTTATTACATTACCAAGTATTAAATGAGATTTCCTTTAGATCTGACAATCAATGATTGATATGTATGAAATTTAGAGAATCTTTTATATGTATATGAGGTTTTTCATCGATAGAGAATCATCTGTATTGGATAAAGATTCTTAGTCAATGGTATCCTTCAATAAATAAAAGTCTCTTGGTCATTATAATGACCAAACTAGTTTTAAAGCCACTCAATGGGGCACTTGATGTTTATTGTCATTCATAAGGACATGGATTATTTCAGATTTGGGATCGTAGCCGTAGATGGGATACCTACGTATCCATTGTTTTGGAAAAGGAATGAGAAACCACATAGTTCATGTAAGGGAGTATGATGTTTATGCAAGATTGATGGCTCCAGGAAATATGTGATGATTAATTTTACAATCTAATCTCACGTGAGTCATGACCGGTGAAAGAATCAAGAGGTATTGGTGAAACGATACAATTTTTTCCATGAAATATGCAATGATTTGGGGCTTATGTATGTATGAATACCCAAAATAAATGAAGATTTATGATTTACTTCGGGGAAGAAATCCAAGAACAGGGTCCATAATGTAATATGTACTTTATGGAGATTTGGATACTCTAATCTCGGGGCTTACTCCTATGGAAGATGCCCAAATTAGGAGGGTACTTATGATTGGGTTTTATTCCTGAGATGGAAACCCAAATCAAAAGTAAATTTAGACTGGTTAACCGGAATTAAAACTGGGGCTTACTCTTGAGAAGGAATCCCAGGTTAAGGGACTAGGGGATTACTTCTAATGAGGATGCCTATATTTTTAGACTTTTAGACTGGGGCTTATTCCTGATGCGGAAACCCAAGTTAAGAGAACCATGGTTGGGGCTTACTCAAGAGGAGGATTCCCATATTTGGGAACTTGGAGACTGGGGCTTACTCGTAAAAAGGAATCCAAGGTTAAGGGAATTATGAATGGGGCTTACTCCAAATGAGGATGCCCAGATTTGTAGACTTTTAGACTGGGGCTTATTCCTGAAGAGGAAACCAAGGTTAAGAAAACCATGGTTGGGGCTTACTCCTGAAGAGGATGCCCAGATTTGGGAACATGGAGACTGGGGTTTACTCCTGAAAAGGAAGCCCAGGATAAGGAAATTATGACTGGGGATTTCTCCTTAGGAGGATGCCTAGATTTGTAGACTTTTAGACTTGGGCTTATTCCTGAAGAGGAAACCCAGGATAAGAGAACCATGGTTGGGGCTTACTCCTGAGGCAGATGCCCAGATTAATAAAGACTTGAGGCTTACTCCTAAGGAGGATGCCCAAATTAATGAGAATTTGGACTGGGGATTACTCTTGAAAAGGAGGCCCAGATTAAGGATTCTCTCATCTTAAAGGATTAGGTTGAATGAAATAACTCTCTAACTTTAGTGATACAAAGATGTGTAAATCAATAGCTTTTAAGAGATGTTCCATTAAATTCCTTTCAGATAAGGAAGCCAACAAAGATATCATGCCACAAATGGATTTGGAGAGAGTTATGAAGGAATAAACCTGATTAGGAGAGGTGGATATGTGTAAGAGGGGTGAAATGGGCAGGAAGGGAACCCAAAAAAAGAGGGGCGCCCAAGTATTTCGTGGGCGCGTAAGTCCTGGTCACGCAGGTGTATCTGTGCAACACATGGGTTCTTGCGCGATATACAATCCTTAGTGTATAACTTGGGCGAGACTTAGCTCAAGCCCTTAATACTACCCCTATAGACTTCCAATAGAGAGGTTCACAAGTTATGTGGAAGGGGTAAGGCGGCACGCAAGTGTAGAAAATTCCCTTAAAGGGATGGCCACCCAGGTGCACAAGTGTTGATGAGTTTCAACACATAGGCCATCCTACCCATCTTTAGATCTTCCGTTCATGGAAATAAATTACCTTAGATGTGTTTGGAAGCTTTGATCAGATACTAGGGTGTCGAAGATCAAATATGAGGTTTTGGAATTTTTCCGTCCTAAAATGGGGGGCCCACTGGGGGTATTTATACACTGGTGAAGACCCTGGGCGAAATTCAAAGAGGGTGTGCAAGTCACCTGTGCGACCACTAGGCGGCGTACAAGTATACTTGCACGACCATGGTTGAACATGCATGAACCAAGTGAAAATGAATCTTTTTCATGACTTTGTAAATTTTGGATGTTTATTCAAAGTATGAATCACTTTGGACACTGGTATTTCCCTTCTTAAGTCGTTAGACTTTGTGATGGAAAGAAGCATCAAAAGAGTTGGATGCATCTCCATAACACACTGGATTGGTCAAAATTCCTTCCATAGTGGATCATTTTTTATAAATTTTGATTGAAATTCAATCTCTCAGACAACTCAATGATGATATACTCGTGGGAAAAAACCAATTGGGTATCATCATCTGGAAGAGATGGATATTCCACATTCCATGTCCAATCCTCCTTCAAAAATAGCATATGGGCATTAGACTATCTCCAGATCTTAGAACCCCATCTACATAAAAGTGGAAGTTGAGAATGATCAAGACGTCCCTAAACTATTTTAAAGGACTCTCCCTTTCTTGGGAAATCATTAAGACTACTCATGAATTCAGAATCAACCTAGGATGAAATTGGGACCATATCATCTATCCCACCCACTCCCTGTCATTGAGATGTGGATTAGATAGTATTATCATTAGAACGTTTCCACATCATTGAGGTCATGGATACATGAATGAAATCAAAGGAATGGAAAATTTCACATGTTCATCCTTAGATGAATCCATATCACAAATTGATTAGTCAGAACTTTTACACCAACAAATTTCATCAATTCAACATTCTGAACCTTTGATGTTGTTGGAGATAATTAAAATCAGCACTTTTTTCATTTCTTATTGTTGAATAATGATGGTCCATTTAACAAAAAAGGGAAAAATCCGATGTGTTTTATATAGTCTCTGGGATGGAAAATCATAATTTGTGACAAGATTATTATAGGAAGATTAATTTTGGGACAGTAAGATCTTAATTGTCTATTAATTTACTAGTTTATCTCCACCATGAGGTAAACAATAATTTTTGACCAAAATAACGGCATGTAGTGCTATAATGAAGGGGTGTATGACATCATAGGAAGATCAAAATGTTTATCCAAATCACTCATCATCACACTCTAATAGGAAACATTTGTCGAAATATATGATTAAAATCATTGGCCTGATCTGCAGACTACATTGATCCAAGAAAAGTATCCATATGGGTTCTCTAATTTTATATAAATATAACGACATTAGGAAAATTCCATTTAGTTAACCCAAGAAAAATCTCAACTCATTCCCTAAACACATGGAAGAATTAACTACTATGTTGAAAATCCTATTATTAATCCTAAAACAGTAGCATTTCCCATTTTAGAAACATAGATAGGTCCTAAACATCCCAACACATCCTATCGAGGAGAAACAACCAAAAAATACCCCTCAAATGGAAGCATAGAGAAATCAATGTCTCTCAAGATTTGAGGTACTAATGAATAAATAACACTCCTCACAAAATGATATTGTCCTTGAATATTTTATTACAGTAATGGACAATTACATTCTAATTCCACCACATCTCAAGAATCCTAATGAGGTCAACCTCACCGATCATCCCAACTCATTCCCTTTCTAAAGGAGGTCGCATTGTAATATCCTTTATTTTTTCATCATAAAATACTTTTTCTAATCATGGTTGATTCTAGATTGTATATGTTGCATTAATCATTATAGAAGGTTTCTGTACTAAACATATCCCAATCATAAGAATAAGGTGACTTGAAAAAGAATTTGATCAAGAGTGGGTATACGGTAAATAATCAGATGACTAATTTTTTTTTCCGAGCTCATGACACCCTGTGAGAAAAGAATCATAGACCCAAAAAATAACTTCTCTAAAGGGGGTGAAATCAGATATATCCCTTGAAAATTTATATAGACCTCAGTTTCTAAAAGAAACATTTGAGTAAAATTAATATTCTCCTCTGAAAAAAGTTATGGCTCTTATAGATTTATTCCTTATAGAATTCAAATCTTTAGAATCACCCAAAAAAAGCATTGATCAAATGAATATGTCATATTGGGATCAATTAATCTGATATGCATGACACAACCATTCTCCAATGATGAATATTCCTCCGAGTGTGAGATTTCTACACATAACTAGGGAACGGGTGGTCACTTTCTTAGGAATTATTGATACATGGGATATCATGGGCGTGGTGATACCAAATATCTCAGGTACTTCCCCATAAAGGACACATATGTAAATAAAACCCATGTGAAGACACTCCACATGTCCCAATATAAATTCTACGGTTTCTCTAATCCCTCCAGTGGTCTTCCATGTCCAATCATCTAAATCATCGGTTAGAAGGGGAGTGATTATATGATCATCCCATACTGTGGGGAATTACAGAATAACCAACACCTCAAGCACAAGATTTTCCCAAAACATTTTAGAAGCACCATGTTCATCTAACTATAATTAACTATCTCCAAAGACACAAAAAAAGGAGAAACCCCACATTATAAAACCCCATCATCTAGAAAAATATTATTGAATTATGAAATAGCTGATGGTTATCCCATCCAAGATCTAAATAATGTATATGCTCTTTATTTAAAAATAACTCATGGAGGAACTCATTAAATCCTTCTTGACCCTACCTGAGTTTGACACAGAGGTCATTTTATTAGAGAACTAATGATAGGATATCATGAAAAATAATATCATTGTCAACATATAATTTACTGACCATTATCAACAATACGTCATCGAGGGACAAATCAGTCCCATATATATTCCATGTATACTCGATCATGTCGATGATTTAAGGGATCTAATTGAAAATGGTTTTGGGATCAACATCATCCTGATTTCTTCCCTCTATCATTTGAGATATATAGATTGGGAAATATCACCAGAAAATTTTACCATTCTATGGTATGCCAAACATGAGAAAATACGTCTCAAGAACATCTTTCTGAAATATCAATTTTGGGATCTGAAACATGATTTTGAATTTATTTCTTTGTAAGAAGACACCAAATAAAATGAATTTCTATGAAAGCCTTGGATTTATGTCTCTATTAATGTACCTTCAACATTCCATCAATGTATGAAATATCACTTCTAGGCGATGGTTAGCATACTACATCACGATAATTCCCCCTTCAAGAGTTGTGGAGCCACATATTGGGATGTATGTTTCTTCAAATGGGAAGGAAACAACAAATTTTATATGATCATACATAGGGTTTATCCCCAAATGGATTGTTTATATCCCATTTGAATCAGTAATGTTTTTCTATTGTTATTATGTTCTCCCCAGAGATCTACTTTAGGTAATAAACCTTATTCTAGATTCCCAATCCTCTTATATCATAAGGGATAGTGTAAATAACAATAAACATCGAAATTTCTATAGAACGATTCTGGATGAAGGGAAAATTAATGTATTTTTTCCTATACATTCTCACTATAACAGTGATTGAGATTCTCCTATATTACCAACATCATCTTTAAATTCCATTGTAGACTCATAGTTGTTTGAAAATGATGATGAACATTGGAATGTCCCTACAACATTCAAGTAATGTATCTCTGACATGATTGATGAGCTCAAGTAGTTAAATATGGAAATGAAATAATAATTTCAACCTCTATTGATTAATGTAAAAATTCATCATAAATAGAAAGACATGTACATTTAATTTCTAAAGAAACAAAAATATGATTTCTCTATGAATTATAATGAAATTCCCATATTGAATCTAAATATTCCTATCTACCATCTTAAAATTATGAATGAGAAACAAGGATTAAAGTAGGTGACTAGGAGAATTCACCCCTCTCATTAAATCAATATATATTTGGATGTCAAAAAACTAATCAAATCCAAATTAAAAAAAATGCAATTCCCATGATGGACCTCCAATATCACAACTTTTAAGAAGACGATTAAGAATATTTGGTTCTGCATTGATTTCATAGACAGTAATTGACATTTACAAAAATACGGTTTCCCATTTTTGATCATAGAACTCTTGACTGATGAAAATTAAGGCTTCCACGTCCACTCTTTAATGTTTGGGTACACATGTTACAATCATATAATAATGGACTTTGAATGTGATCAAACCACTCCCTTTAGACAACAATAGGGGATAATTTTCTATTAGGCAATTCACATTGTATTAATGAATGATTGTGACATGCGTCAATAAACCATGCATCATATAAACAATCCCATTATGGGAAGAGTATGGAAATTTTATGTTGATGACATGGATTTCATGTCAAGACAGTAATGCAATCACTTCACAGATCCACAAACACTCTTTATAAGTTTGGACAACCCATTCTGGATATTAATCCACTAAAATTCACTTTCTCAGTTAAACCAAGGATGTATCTTAGAATGATGGTAAACAACCACAAAATTATGGATGGCCCTAAAATGACTAGTGATATTCTAGAAATGTCTCTATCATAATTCCCGAATAACGTAGGTAAATTCAAGGCTAACTAACTTGTATTCGGTGTTTCATAGAAAATTTGTCAAGAAATATTCTCCCCATCACCACAATTATGAAAATCTAAATCACCTAACAATGGGAATGGAACTGTCAATGGAATTTTGAGAGACTCAATAAATACTTTCTATATCCTACTATTGTGATGTCAGTGGATGATAAGAGGGAACTACTTTTACATGTGGATGTCCTGGAATGCTCACTTAGAGATCTCATCATATATTAGAATGATATCAGGAGTGAGTATAGTCTATACTACCTCTTTCAGATTATTCGAGGCATCGATACCTGATACATTGATGTGGAGAATAACTTTCTCACACTCATCATTGAAACGAAAAATATCAGGCATTTTTTATGGTACCATCAAGTCCATCTGGTATCTCTAATTAGTATGACCATGTAAATCCTTGATTTCCCATGTTTACTAGGTGCTTGGTCAGTTGGGGGATCATTCTATGGAAATATGAAATCCCTTTTTTACAACAACATTCTGTGAAAGGGAAATCCAAATATGATATGATTACATTACATCCCATATCAGAAAATACATTTCTAGAGACTGGTATCCTATATGAGGAGGTTTTTAATCACCATGTGTCTCCTTGATAGGGGATTTATATTTTGACGGAGACTTTGAGAGTCCTATCATGAAAGAGGATGGAAACCCCAAATCTCAATAATGGTGTCATTGGGATTATATTTGTTTCTACAATTAAATAATTGTTCCCTACTCCTTCTCACTGTTTGAAGTTTTCATGAATAATGATTCTACGAACCAATCCCTTATATATGGAATGTAACTAACCATAAAACTAAAATTAGCCTATATTAACATCAAAAGCGGATTTAGATATAGTGAAAAGTCCTATTAATAGAGAATATAACATCAAGAAGGAAGGATTGTCCCATCTAACAAGATATATCGGGAGAATATTAGCATAGATCCCCTTTCAGCCAACATTATTCCACATTCCTTAATCAAAGAATGATCACACCAAATAATTTTATAATTTAGACAAATACATGGCTGACTCTGATCATGAGTATGACTTATTGTGGATCATACAGCAGAGGATGGTCACATTTTCCATCATCTCTGACCATTATGAAATAAATAAAATCAACACCTTTTCAGAGCATGATGAATTGATTTCCATAACTAGATGGATAGATCCCATAATTGATTACTTGTATAATTGGATTCCCCAATCATCCCGAGCTAGGAGGGAACATATTAGATAGTGATCAATTATAACAACAATAATATATGGTCTAAATGAGAAGAAATACCTCTATAAGTGTTGATTCGATGGAATTATCCACGTATTCCTAGAATAGATACATTAAAACCATTATGGAAGAATTATGTGCATATTTCTGCGATTCTCATCAAGTTAGTACTATGATTTCCAACCAAATTAGGATACTGGGTTACTAAAAGGAAAACATTATACATGCTTTTCTAGAATTCACCAAAAAATTTCATGAATTCTAGATCTTGGAAAAATTAGTCCTTCAACATCTGTAATTTTAATATATAGTTAAATATTCTTGGATATGGTTTTTATGGGTAGTGGATGATGTGGGGTCATATCCCCCATCTATAACTATACAGTTCAAGTACATCTTTATTGCTAATTAATTCTTTTCCAAATTGACTATGGAAATTCCCACCATGTCAAGAAAAAAAATAACATCAACCTTATAAATTCCCATATCAGAACTAGGATTGACATCCATCACAAAATATTAATGGATACTAGTAACATATTTATTTCTATGGAGTTGAAGAAATTATACAGGAAATAATAAATTGAATCCAATAACTCATCCAACATTAATGCAATATAAAAGGGTAAAATATAGGCCATTAATTAAACTATAAATTATAATCTAGATTATCGTGAGAAAGGGTAAAAATTCTATGGGGTAGAATATCACCCATTCTTTTTGTAACAATAATACAACATGCGTACAACTACACGATAAACCCCAATATAGAGCTACGGTATTTTTACCCACATATGTCCAATTTCTTTCACTCCAAATAGACTTTTGTGGTAATTTTTCAGATGATGACCAATCACATAAGTGATGGGATAAATTTGAGTGGCTCAACAAGAATAGATTGTTTAGATCTAACATCCATGAGGTTGATCAAATTTCCTAGCATGTAAAATTAGATGTATATTTTTTATCTAGAATTTCTACAGTATAGCAGCAACCCTAGGTTGTCTCTCGAAGGAGCACTAGAACATTTTCTACAAAATGAGGTTCTAATTAATAAATAAAATGATTAATGGGGTTTTATAAAAATTGGGTTATTTTTTCATTAAGAACAAAAATTGAAAGTATATTACTACTGAGAGAAACCTGCTGGAGAAATCGTGATCAACCAGGGTAAGTTTCCCTTGATGCTCATTCCATCATCACTCTAAAGGTAAATTGAAGGATCATTGGCTCATTTATTTTAGAAATACTGAAACCAGTAATGGTATGTGAGTTGTAACTAGGTTTCCACATCATATTTGATATATCAACTATATTGATTATCCAAAAATGATCAAAATCACAAAATGAATCGATGTAAAAACAAAAATAAATCAAGGCATCACATCAAAAACGTGATGAGAATAATAGATTTATATCAATGAAAAAAATATTACACAAAACATGAAAATTCATATTCATATATATAGGATCCTGGATTTTTTCAACCTATGCAATCCATTTGCCCACTCATGATATGTAGGGTGAGAAAAGAGGCAACCACAATCAAATAATCACAAGATCTAGGTTATGCATGGAAGCATGTGGATTCTTGTTCCCTTTATTTTTACGTGATCATACTAGAATAAACTCAAATTAAGAATTTATAAGTGAAGTACAATTTACATCAAACTCTAAAATCAATTACCTTTTTAAGATTACAAGTGTGGTACTCATAATTAAATACAAGGACACTACCCCAATTGATCACTAAAGGGTTTAGAAGCACATGATGGAGAAGTGAAATAAAATGGGAGAAGAGAGCTCTCCAATTCGACTATCATTCACCCCTGGTCATGAAAAATACATAATAAGTGGGAGTAGTGATTTTATGGGAAATTACATAGATGATTCCACATAAATTGGTCTAGTATATAAAGCTCTATGTGACAATTAAATAAATATTTTTTACACCATATTTTTATGGCTGGTTGAATGATCAAAACACGTGAAAATGACTTGCAATTTGGTGGAGAGTCCAATATCCATGATAGATGTCCTTGGGAGGCGGCATAATCCTAATTGGATCTCCATGGCCCGATTTGTGGCCCAAATAAAGATGGGTGGTCCAATATGGCCTACCTATATTTTTTTCACATTATGGACCTATTTTGGGCCTCCAAATGTTCAAATTAGGCTTCATGATCTTATATAGAAATGTATACCAAATTGTTTTGCACTCATACACCCATATTATTCCTAATTGTATATACATATAATCTACAGTACAAATAATTATCCACATGCATGCTTCATCTCTTTCACATTTTGGCCCATTTTTCATGAATTCCATAATGAACTCTCCAAATCACCTCATTCTACAATGTAAACACAATAACATGTAAAATATCTCTATTAAACTCTTATAAGAAATAATTTATTGATTAAAACATTAAGTTTAATTTATTATTGTATTTTTAATATTCATTACAATACTATTTTAAAACCATGGTGTAAGGGTGGATTTAAATAGTGAATCGCAATGCGATGAAACCCCCTCACCTAAAAATTTTCACTCTTGGGAGAATTCATATATCCAAAAAATGGTACATGTATATATTCACAACATCATGATGTTTTAATATTTGTGTAAATTTAAATTCATTAATGTAATCCGTCAATGCTCAAACCCCACCCAGGAGTTCTTTTTAGTGAAAATGAAGAAATATGACTCCTAAATCATATCACATTGAAATTCAAAGAGATTCATGATCCAAAATTGAGAAATTAAATAAAAATTAAATCATTCCACTAACTCTTCATGTTTTTGTGTGTGTGATAACCCTTCCATGATATTATTTCAACTTTATATCCAATAAATTAAGGTTATTTAAACATTTTCAGCTTAAAATATTTTGTCAACCGAACCTACCCTACATCATTTCCAATCATATTTCAAGACCCACACACTTATGAATTACCACATGTCAAACCATATTTTCTTGACCTAGATATCCCCATACGTTTCACATTTCATCACACCCCTCATTTTATATTTTTGTTTTTTTTCAGAAGCTGCATTTGGAAAAAACTCACATTTATCTCTCAAACCTTGTTTGATCCCCTCAAAATAATAACTGTAACAGTTATAACAAGGTCAAAGGTTAAGGAGGAGTGGTTTTTGACCTAAACTAGTCACAACTCATTTTTTAACTTTTTTGGGCGTGAAATAGTTTGATATTAGGTACACACACTTATGTCAATCTGGTATAACAATGAAACAGATAGGATAAGGAATGAACATATGTAAATATCATTTTAAGATGAAAAAATATTAACATAAAATATATATACCTTCTAGTAATTAAAAAAATATTCACACTTTGTGGGTTGGTGTAAAAATGTGTTGAGATATTAGTGACAATGTTTTCTCAAAAATTACTCACGCAAGGGGTATAAATCATCACCAAGGTTTCACATAGATACAACTATTTATATCATTGACAAAAAAAATTCACAAAGAATCAGTCCCTGATGTTAAATTCATACAAATGATCATTCCATAATAGGGTGATGAGTCATCAAATGATAAAACAACATGGAATTAAAAATTTCAACTTGAATTTTTAGTAAGTTCCCTAATTTGGTTACCATAAGGGGGGGAGATAAAATACCCCAAGGAAGAAAAAAATGAGAATAACAAATAAAGAAAATGAAAATCCTAATCAACCATGAAAGATGGGGAATAGTGAACATACCATAAAGATGGCGAAAAATAGAAGAAAAATGAAAGAAAATAAAAATCATAAACAACCCAAAAAGATGAGAAAAAGTGAAAATATCATAAATAAGGTGAAAAGAAGAGAAATAGGAAAGATGATGAAAATACTAATCATATAAGGAAGGTATCCACCCCCCCATAATAAGAATGCACAATTTCCTCACTATAATAATTGAAAATGTGAGAATGAAGGATAAAACCTCCTGGGTTTCACTATTATGTTGCTTCTAGAAAGTGGATTTATTCCACTAGATTCATTGGAAAATCCTCATAGAAGTGTTTAATTTTATGTCCATTGATGGTAATACTTTATTCTTTTAGCTCATGGAAAATCTATATTGCACCAAAAGGGTAAACATTAGTAATATTTTATGGACTGAGCCATCGTGAACGAAGCATACCTGGGTAAATATTTAGCCAAGAATTTTACATGAGAACATTCTCACCAATATGGGTCTTCCACCGATAAATCATTCTATCTTGGATAGCTTTTATCTTCTCATTATAGATCCAGGCGTTCATATTAGCATTAGGTCAAATTTCTTCCAACTCTGGAATCTGCAGCTACCTTTGCTCACCAAAATTTGAATGATTCATATTACATTGTTTATCATCCAAATATGCATTGTGTTCTACCTCTACTGGGAGGTGAAAAGACCTTCCAAACACAATTATTCATGGTTCCATTCTGATTGCGGTTATAAAAGTTATACGGTGCTCCCATAGATCATCATCCAAGTGAAATATGCAATCATTCCTACTAGGTTGTACCTTTTTTTCCAAGATTCTCTTAACGTCCCTATTTGATATTTCAGCTTGTCCATTTGTTTGGGGGTGATATTAAGTGGATAAATTATGATCAACCCCATACTTACGATGAAAAATTTTCATGATTCGATTTTAAAAATGGGAAACCTGATAACTAATGATGAATCATTAAAAACCAAACCGACTAAAAATTTGAGACCTCACAAAATCAACAACCACTCGAGAGTCATAGATACTTTTAGACCTTGAATCCACCCATTTAGACACTTATTTACTAGATAATAATATGTACGTGAAGCCAAATTAATTTTTAAAAGGGTTCATGATGTTAATTCTCCAAGCATATAATATTTCACAGAATAACAGGGGTTGTTGCCGAATTTCATTTCTCTTAGAGTTATTCCGTGTGAATTGAAAATGAATTCCTTCCATGAAAATCAATTGGAAAACCTATAAAATTATGGACAACAATGTCCTATGTCATGGAACTTTCGAGATTTTCGTTGAGAGCGAATGTGGCCCACCATAAGCCAAAGTGTGACAGAAGGTCAAAATAGAGGTGAACTCATGGTAAGGGACACAGCGACTATAAATCCCCAGCCTTAAAACTTACTTAGTCTTGAGTTATTACAAGATTACACATTGAGGATCTTTTCAGGTTTAGAGTTTTAGGGAATTAGATCATAAAACATGCATTACATTCCACATATAAACAAAGTGGTTACAATAAAAGATAGTAAACTTTTTCGCATCAATAGAAAAATATTGAAAATAAAACATGGATTCTTTCTTGACATTTCCTTGACACTATCATCTTATCATGTACCTTTCCCGTGACCTGTGAAAAACATTTCAAAAAAACTTGGGATGAGCATAAAAAGATCAGTATGGGTTATATAAAAAAAACAAGGAAAGGAAACATGAGTTCATATATACATAAGAATAAAATCATACTTCACCCATAAAACCTAGGCACATTAACATACCTCATAAAATCATGAATAAATCATAGAAATCATAAGACATAAAGGTAACTTGAGGCATTCATAACATTCTTACGTATGGAGTAACCCTCTTGGTTACATTTGGAATACCCATCACATTATATTACCTAAATCTCTTCTGAGAAACCTTAACGTATCACTCATTCGTGTTACCCAATGCATTGGAGAGCTATATCGGGCTCACCCGCCCTTAGTTTATCACGGAACCACCCGTTTTCATAATAATGCCCAAGAACCTCAACATAATCATATCACATAAAACATGCATAAAGGAAACATAACATTCCAACCATTCAATCACAAGATATCAATACAACACATTGATATAAAAACATTATGAAAACCATTTTCGATACCAAAATAAAAGAAAAGTAAAACATGGTATTTATTTTTCTTTTAAAAAGAATGTATGGCTTGTAGAGGAAGCCGAAACCCAAATAATGGTCACGGCGGCAGAGAAGTCATTGTCGCCGCATACGTACAACAAAAACATTCCCTTTTGTCGTTTAGTAAACGCTTCGTTTAAAAAAGATTCCTTTTGACTAAACATAAAAGTCAAAGGGGTTTATACACCGTATAAAAGAAGGATGTGTATAAACCAAAATATGCCTCAATGAAAGGAGATTGAGACGAAGTCCCTTACCTCGGGTCCGACTTGATTCGATCGTTATTTAATGTCCTGAATAATAAACATTAGTTAATTTCAACTTTCATAAGAACATTTTTCAAGTTCATTATTCCTTTTATATCACTTATTTCCATGTCATGAACACTATGTAATTATTTATGTTAATAACGGTCGTTTTAACGATCATTGGTACTTGAGTAAAAAATAAACCCTTTATAATTACTAGTTTTTCATGTATCCATTATATCCAGAATTATAATCATTATTTATATATCATATATATTCAGTATATATGTGCATTTATAAAATTACATAATCATTTAGAGGTAAGAAATGAAATGCACCGTTCATGGAGACGGTAAGCCGTACGTACGCATGAACCCTACTTTCATTTCTATTTAATATTTTATAGAATGGAATCATAATGATTTAAAGGTATATTATAATTACAGTATAATATCATATATAATATCATAGTTCCATCCTTTATACGTCCCACATATGGTATTTAACGAATCAAATCACTTTGAGTGGGCGGTAGTCCGCACTTCCTTAAATGAAGATATCGCGTTTACCCATAATGGAAACCATAAAGGTATGACCAAAATGAAAAATACATAATCCTAAGTAAAACATAAACATATTATATATCATAAATAAATATAGCGACATCTTAATGGCCACCTTTGATGGTGTTAAAATAATGTTTAACAATCATCATTTCGAGAGGCATAAATTCACCATCCACGGAAACAGTATGTTTGTTAACCATTAGATGTAGGTGTGTGGAAGTGTAGCTCAAATCCTTATTATAACAACATCCTAGTAGTTTGAGGATACTGGAGTTGTTACAAAAGAAAATAATAAAAACAGTTTAGGGGGTTGGAGAAGCAAAATAAAACAAAAGGACTCAGAAGAAGACATTACCTTAAAATCGGGTAACTCCCTTTGGTTTGAGATCAAAGGCTTCCTTGGGAAGATTTCTACCCAAAGTGAGGCATCAAGGGGTAAGAGATGGAAGTTGAGAGACAAAATGGGTAGGGTTTGGCTGAGCCAAAGGCTTTGGGAGTGTGGGAAAAGAGGTAGAGGTGGGGCCCTTTTATAAGAGGAGAGGAGCGGCACTCTTGGAAAGTAAAGAAATATTACTTTATTTGAAAATGAGTTTTGGATTTAAATGGTCCCACATTGATATAATTAAAGGATAAGGTGATAAGGGTTCTAAATCTACCCATCCAATAGGTTTTGGACATGTTTAAGTTTTAGATATTACATTATCTTTCCATTTTATTTAAATCGTTAAATAATGAGGTCATCGCTGCATCATCATGATGTCATAAATAATTTAATTTATTTAAAGTCTAAAAATTATAAAAAAAACTATGATGTATGAAATCTTTTTTGATTTCCAATGAATATTTATAATAAAAAATCTGATCTTTATAACCCCATGTAAAAATTGTTTTCGTAAAACATATGATGTTTGTGTCATTTTTACTTTTACATTAAATAAAAAGTTATTTATGTCATTTCCCAACCAAAGTGGCTCCATGGGGTCCCCAAGTTGACCCATGGATTTTCTTGGTTGTCCATGACACAACCAATGAGGGTAGGACATGTGTCAAGCTCATCCCATTTTATTAAAGCATTATTTTTACCTTAAACTACACTAATTACCACTAATCGTGATTAAAAACTTAATAAGTTACTATTCACAAAAAAATTATTTTAATCTCATTGAACCACATTTTACTTCTTAATTACAACCATGTATGTCGGATTTTTGAAATTCAAAACACAATGATGGCAAAATTTCATTTAAACGGAAAATCGGTTTTTATAAGCACCACTTAGTGGTTTCACTATTCATCAAAAATTGAAGTTTTTCAGAAAATCACCAAAAATTCACCCTAAGCTATATTTGATATTCGGATTTCAAAAATGAAGTCTATTTTATAAAATTAAAAACATATAAGTCACATTAATTAATTTAATAATTAATTTCCGCTGTCAGAGCAAATATCGTGTTTTTATAAAACAATAAGTATCAAAAGATTGACACTAGTTTAAGTCTAATTTCAAAGTGAAATCGATTCCAATGAACACCATTGGATTAAATTGTAAAAATATATTCAGATTAAAAATTAAGACCAATTCAAAAGATAATCTAATCATATAAATAAATTAGATTAAGAAGCAGTTTTGATGTAAAATGCAGTATTTTTCACTATTCATTAAAAAATGAACATTGTCAGAAAAATACAAAAAATTCACACAAAGTAAATTTTGATGTCCTAGTAATAATGAATAAGTTTATTTTGACAAACATAGATTATAAAATTGTCAAAAGATAGATTCAAAAATGTTTTTCCATCAAAAGGAAGTAAAACAATCTTTTAAAAATATTAGTGTATTCCATGTTTAAGATTGGATTTATTTTCATTTTAAGCCTCTAAAACACTATCTAATTCATTAATAGACATAGATAAAAATATATATTATTCATTACTTACATGGGATGTAACATCCTTCCCCCCTTTAGAAAATTGCGTCCCCGCAATTTATTTACTTATCGTATAAATGGGGGTACTTATCCCTCATTGCATTTTTAGATTCCCATGTTGCCTCTTCAATCATGTGGTTTTTCCACAAAACCTTTAACTGGTGAATCACCTTATTCCGTAACACTTGATCCCTGTGGTCAGGAATCTGGACCGGTTGTTCCTCATAAGATAGGTTCTCTTCCAAATGAACTACCTCTGGACTCAATACATGAGATGGATCTGGCATATACTTTCTCAACATCGAAACATGAAAAACATTGTGTACCTGAGATAAACTCAGAGGTAAAGCCACCCGGTATAAAAATGATCCAACTCTCTCCATAATTTCATATGATCTAAGAATCCTTGGACTCAGCTTTCCTTTCTTAGCAAATCGCATCACACTTTTCCATGGTGATACTTTGAGAAAAACATGATCACCTACCTCAAAAGATAGATCCTTCTTTCGGTTATCCGCATAACTCTTCTGCCTGTTCTGAGCTGTTCTCATGTGCTTCTATATCAGTTGAACTTTTTCTGCCATCCCTTCTACCAATTCTGGTCCCATCAACTTCCTTTCACCCACTTCATCCCAGAAAGCTAGAGTTCAACACCGCTTCCCATATAATGCCTAAAATGGTGCCATCTGTATACTGGAATGAAAACTGTTATTATATGAAAAATCAACCAAAGAAAGATGCTGGTCCCAACTTCCCTGATAATCCATAGAGAAAGAACGTAGCATATCCTCCAAGGTCTGAATTGTTCGTTCTGACTGCCCATCTGATTGGGGATGAAAAGCTGTACTAAAATTTAATTCAGTACCCAACGACTTCTGAAGGCCTTTCCAAAAGTTAGAAGTGAACCTAGGATCACAATCATTTACAATAGAGAGAGGAACTCCATGTATCCTGACTACCTCTTTAATATACAAACGGGAAATATGATCAAGAGAGAAAGTATCTCGTATAGCAAGGAAATGAGCAGATTTAGTCAAGCGATCAACAATAACCCAGATTGCATTATTACCTCGAGATGTCTTCGGTAATCCCAAAACAAAGTCCATGGATATATTCTCCCATTTCCACTCTGGCACTGGTAATGTCTGAAGCATCACTTTCGGTAACTACCACTCTGGTCTAACATGTTGACATGTCAAACACTTCACAGTAAAATCATCAATATCACTTTTCATTCCATCCCACCAGTAATACTCCCGCAGATCTCTGTACATCTTAGTACTGCCAGGATGAACTGGAAATGGAGAACTATGAGCTTCACATAACAACTATCTCTTCAACTGTGAATCACAAGGCACACACAATCTCTTCCCAAATCTCAAAACGCAATCATTATCAATGTTGAATTCAGGAAACATACCTTTTCTGAACCAGCTCTACCTTTTTCTACAACTCACTGTCTTGCTTTTGTGCTTGCTTGATTCTATCTGATAGAGATGATCTCACTGATACATGAAACAAAACAGAAGAACTTCCTGCACCAACAAATTCTATGCCAAAGTTCATCAAATCCTTAACCAAAGGATCACATTCCAAATGCAACATTGCTAATGAAGCATTACTTTTTTGACTCAAAGCATCAGCCACTTTATTTTCTTTTCCCGGATGGCAATGAATTGTAAAATCATAATATTTGATTAATTCTAGCCATCTCCTTTGTCTCATGTTTAATTATTTCTGAGTGAATATATACTTTAAACTTTTGTGATCGGTATATATTTCATACTTTACTCCATAAAAATGATGCCTCCAAATTTTTAAATCAAAAACAACAGTAGCTATTTCCAAATCATGTGTAGGGTAATTTACCTCATGAGTTTTCAACTGTCGTGAAGCATAAGAAATTACCTGATCATTCTGCATTAAGATGCAACCAAGTCCTTTCAATGAAGCATCACTGTAGATAACAAACTCACCATTCCTGGAAGGTAGTGCTAAAACTGGAGCATTCACCAATCTTCTTTTCAATTCCTGAAAACAATCATCACATTCTTTTGTCCAGATAAACTTAACATCCTTCCGAGTGAGCTTAGTCATTAGACTAGATAACCGTGAAAAATTTCTAACAAACCATCGGTAATAGCCTACCAAACAAAGGAAGCTACGAATCTCAGTTATATTTTTGGGTCTTGGCCATTCTTCAACAACTTTTGTTTTTGTAGGATCAATGGTTATGCCATCTTTTGAAACAATGTGACCAAGGAAAGAAATTTGTTTCAACCAAAACACACATTTTCTGAATTTACCATACAATTTCTTTTCTTTTAAGGTTTGAAAGATAACCCTTAAATGTCTTTCATTTTCTTCTTTACTTTTAGAAAACACCAAAATATCATCAATGAAAACCACCACAAACATATCCAGGTGTTCATGGAAAATTCTATTCATTAATTCCACGAATACAGCAAGTGCATTGGCTATCCCGAAAGGCATTACTACAAATTCATAATGGCCATATCTCGTACGGAACGCGGTCTTTGGAATATCTTCCTCCTTTACCTTCAGCTGATGGTACCCCGATCTCAGGTCAATCTTTGAAAAAAATTGAGCTCCCTGGAGCTGATCAAACAAATCATCAATATGAGGAAAAGGATATTTTTTCTTAACAGTGATGATATTCAAGACTCTATAATCAATGCAATGTCTCATAGAACCATCTTTCTTTTTAACAAATAAAATAGGAGCACCCCAAGGTGATGTGCTAGGTCGAATGAAACTTTTCTCTAATAAATCTTGCAATTGCTCCTTTAACTCTAAAAGTTCAATTTGAGCCATTCGATAAGGGGGTTTTGAAATTGGATTAGCATCAGGAACTAAGTCAATAGTAAATTCAACATCCCGATCTGGTATTATTCCAGGAAACTCATCAGGAAAAAAATCAGGATACTCATTTACCACTGGCACATCATTAATCTGAACAGTTCCTTTATTTTCAACGATGTGTGAAAGGTAACATTAATTTCCATCTTTTACAAGTTTCTTGGCCTCTTGATAAGTTATCAACAGTAAGGGTTCATTCTTGTACACAAACTGAATTCCATTCTGAAAAGAAAACTCTTTAGCTCTACAGTCAATCTTAGCATGGTAAATAGAGAGCCAATCCATAAACATGATAACATCAAACTCTACTAGAGGTAGAACAAAAAGGTTTGCAAGTAGGTTCTTTCCACAGGTAAGGATAGGAAGATTCTTATAAATTCTTTTTTCCACAATATTTCCCCCAGGTGTCTTTACCACAAGTTCCAGAGTCATTTCTTGAGATGGTATTCCCATTTTACTAGAAATGTTTTCAGAGATGAAAGAATGTGTAGACCCCGAATCAAACAACACACTGGCATAATCTGAAAAAACTACCAAAGTACCTGATAAAACATCATTTGACGGCCCGACATCTGCCGAAGTAGTTGCAAAGTATTTCACCACCCCTTTCTGCTTGTAGTCTAACTACTTCCCAACACTCAAGATCTTTGTCGGACAATAATTTGTATAGTGACCCATCTCATTGCACTTATAACATTTCACTAACTGTAAATCAAATTTGTTCTTACCTTCACCTTGATCCTTTTTAGTGCAATCACGAGCCTTATGTCCCATCTTACCACATCGGTAACACTTTCCAGAATTCAGAAGACATTCCCCACCATTCCTTTTGCAACATTTATCACAAACTGGAAACTTAGTTTACTTACTGTCAGACTTTTTTGAAGAATTATTACCTTTCTCCTGCCACCTCAGCCTCTTCTTATGTTGGTTGTTATAGAACACTTGATCATCGGCAAACTCCATTTCCACCTTCTCAGCACATCGAACAAGGTTTTCATAACTTTTAAACTCACGAGAAGCTAATTCCCTTCGATATTTTGGCTTTAATCTGGAGTAAAAATGATTGATTTTACTATCAAGGTCTCGGATAAAATTTGAAGCATACCTTGCCAATCGAGTGAACCTTTCCTCATAGGCAGCCACTGAGTCTTCCTCTTGCCACAATTCCAAGAATTGATTTTCCATCTTAAGTCGAACAGCCTTAGGAAAATACTTCTCAAGAAACATAACTTTGAATTCATCCCAGTCAAGAGCATTAATCTCATCGGCGTCCCTGATATTTTTAACCATAGACCACCACTGATCTGCCTCACCCTCCAAACGGTAAATAGCAAGACTAACCTTTTGATTGTCTAAACACCCCATGACAAAAATAATCTTCTCCGGTTCTTTAATCCACCCTTCAGCTAGCACAGGGTCAGATGATCCTCTGAATGATGGGGGATGTTGCCTCATGAAATGTTCCACCACTGACATGTTCCTCTACGGTTGGTCTGGCTGATCTTGTGCATGGATAACACCGCCATTTATAGCCTGAGTCAAATGCGCCATTACTGCAAAAAACTGTTCAGTTCAAATTCCGACCATCTCAAGATGATGATTCGGACGGTTATTTCCTTCTGTATGCCTTCCTAGCACTGCTTCCCTGTTTCCTCTGCGGAAAACCATTCTGAACAAACATGTCTTAGATGAAGTAACATGGAAATATTTAAATGCTATATCATTTCAAAAAAAATATTTTTGGATAATCATTTAATAGAATTCTAACTCCTAAAGTTATCTAAACCGACCTCTGATACCAACTATAAGGCCCCAGCCTTAAAACTTCCTTAATCTTGAGTTATTAAAAGATTACACATTAAGGATCTTTTCGGGTTTAGAATTTTAGAGAATTAGATCATAAAACATGCATTACATTCCACATATAAACAAAGTGGTTACAATAAAAGATAGTAATCTTTTTCCCATCAATGGAAACATATTGAAAATAAAACATGGATTCTTTCTTGACATCTCCTTGACACTATCATCTTATCATGTACCTTTCCCGTGACCTGTGAAAAAAATTTCAAAAAAACTTGGGATGAGAATAAAAAGCTCAGTATGGGTTATATTAAAAAAACAAGGAAAGGAAACATTAGTTCATTTATACATAAGAATGAAATCATAATTTACCCATAAAACATAGGCACGTTAACATACCTCATAAAATCATGAATAAATCATAGAAATCATAAGACATGAAGGTAACTTGAGGCATTCATAACATTCATACGTAGGGAGTAACCCTCTTGGTTACGTTTGGAATACCCATTACAGTATATTCCCTAAATCTCTTCGGAGAAACCTTAACGTTTCACTCCTTCACATTACCCAATGCATTGTAGAGCTATATCGGGCTCACCCACCCTTAGTTTATCACGGAACCACCCGTTTTCATAATAATTCCCAAGAACCTCAACATAATCATATCACATAAAACATGCATGAAGTAAACATAACATTCCCACCTTTCAATCACAAGATATCAATAGAAAAAACATTATGAAAACCATTTTCGATACCAAAATAAAAGAAAAGTAAAATATGGTATTTATTTTTCTTTTAAAAAGAAGGTATGGCTTGTAGAGGTAGCCGAAACCCAAATAATGGTCACGGCGGCAGAGAAGTCGTTGTCGCCGCATAAGTATGACAAAAACATTCCCTTTTGTCATTTAGTAAATGCTTCGTATAAAAAAGATTCCTTTTGAATAAACATAAAAGTCAAATGGGTTTATACACCGTATAAAAGAAGGTTGTGTATAAAACAAAATATGCCTCAATCAAAGGAGATTGAGACGAAGTCCCTTACCTCGGGTCCGACTTGACTCGATCGTTCTTTAATGTCCTGAATAATAAACGTGAGTTAATTTCTACTTTATTAAGAACATTTTCAAGTTCATTATTCCTTTTATATAACTTATTTCCATGTCATGAACACTATGTAATTATTTAAGTTAATAACGGTCGTTTTAACGATCATTGGTACTTGAGTCAAAAATAAACCCTTTATAATTACAAGTTGTTCATGTATCCATTATATACAGAATTATAATCATGATGTATATATCATATATATCGTATATATTCAGTATATACGTGCATTTATAATATTACATAATCATTTATAGGTAAGAAATGAAATGCACCGTTCATGGAGATGGTAAGCCGTACGTACGCATGAACACTACTTTCAATTCTGTTTCATATTTTATAGAATGGAATCATAATGATTTAAAGGTATATTATGATTCCAGTATAATATCATATATAATATCATATTTCCATCCTTTATACGTCCCACATATGGTATTTAACGAATCAAATCACTTTGAGGGGGCGGTAGTCCGCACTTCCTTAAATGAAGATATCGCGTTTACCCATAATGGAAACCATAAAGGTATGACCAAAATAAATAATACAGAAGCTTAAGTAAAACATAAACATAATATATATCATATATAAATATAGTGACATCTTAATGGCCACCTATGAAGGTGTTAAAAGAATGTTGAACAATCATCGTTTCGGGAGGCATAAATTCACCATCCACGGAAACAGTATGTTCGTTAACCCTTAGATGTAGGTGTGTGTAAGTGTAGCACAAATCATTATTATAAAAACATCCTAGTATATTGAGGATACTGGAGTTTTTACAAAAGAAAATAATAAAAAATATTTAGGGGGTTGGAGAAGCAAAATAAAACAGAAGGACTCAAAAGAAGACATTACCTTAAAATCGGGTAACTCCCTTTGGTTTGAGCTCTAAGGCTTCCTTGGGAAGACATATGCCCAAAGTGAGGCTTCAAAAAGTAATATAGGGAAGTGGAGAGACAAAATGGGCAGGGGTTGGCCGAGCCAAAGGCTTTGGGAGTGTGGGAAAAGAGGTAGATGTGGGGGCCTTTTATAAGAGGAGAGGAGGGGTACTCTTGGAATGTAAAGAAATATTAATTTATTTGAAAATGAGTTTCGGATTTAAATGGTCCCACATTGATATAATTCTAGGATAAGGTGATAAGTGTTAGAAATATACCCATAAAATAGGTTTTGGACATGTTTAGATTTTAGATATTACATTATCCTTCCATTTTATTTAAATCGTTAAATAATGAGGTCATCACTGCATCATCATGATGTCATAAATAATTTAATTTATTTAAAGTCTAAAAATTATAAAAAAAATACTATGATGTAGGAAATCGTTTTAGATTTCCAATTACTATTTATAATCAAAAATATGATCTTTATAACCCCATGTAAAAATTGTTTTCGTAAAACATATGATGTTTGTGTCATTTTTACTTTTACATTAAATAAAAAGTTATTTATTTCATTTCCCAACCAAAGTGGCTCCATGGGGTCCCCAAGTTGACCCATGGCTTGTCTGGGTCGGCCATGACACAACCAAAGAGGGTAGGACATGTTTCAAGCTCATCTCATTTTATTAAAGCATTATTTTTACCTTAAACTACTCTAATTACCACTAATCGCGATTAAAAACTTAATAAGTTACTATTCACCAAAAAATTATTTTAATATCTTTGAACCACATTTTACTTCTTAATGACAACCATGTATGTCGGATTTTTGAAATTCAAAACACAATTATGGCAAAATTTCATTTAAACGGAAAATCGGTTTTTATAAGTACCACTTAGTGGTTTCACTATTCATCAAAAATTGAAGTTTTTCAGAAAATCACCAAAAATTCATCCTAAGCTATATTTGATATTAAGAATTCAAAAATGAAGTATATTTTAAAAAATTCATAACATATAAGTCTCATTAATTAATTTAATAATTAATTCCCGCTGCCCGAGCAAATAGCGTGTTTTTATAAAACAATAAGTATAAAAAGGTTGACACCAGTTTAAGTCTAATTTCAAAGTGAAATTGATTCCAATGACCACCATTGGATTAAATGGTAAAAATATATTCAGATTACACATTAAGACCAATTCAAAGGAAAATCTAATTATATAAATAAATTAGATTAAGAAGCAGTTTTGATGTAAAATGCAGTATTTTTCACTATTCATTAAAAAATGAACATTGTCAGAAAAATACCAAAAATTCACACAAAGTAAATATTGATGTCCCAATCATAAATAATAAGTTTATTTTGACAAAAATAGCTTATAAAATTGTCAAAATATAGAATTAAAAATGGGTTTCCATCAAAAGGAAGTAAAACAATCTTTTAAAAATATTAGTGTATTCCATGCTTAAGATTGGATTTATTTTCATTTTAAGCCTCTAAAACACTATCTAATTCATTAATAGACATAGATAAAAATATCTATTATTCATTACTTACTTGGGATGTTACACCGACGAACTACATGGTCCCCACAAATTCTCTAAAAATTTGGTTCATCCCAAATTTACCATCGAGAATCATGTTTATGTCTCTGGTATTGGGATGTTTGAAAACATATGGGAACCCCAGAAGATTGTAGACAATTCAAAATGTCTAAATACCATGGTGTAAGGTCCACAACATCACAACAGTTCTCATGAGGGAAGAATTCTCTAATAGGGATGGATGAGTCAACATAGTTGTCTAGTGATGGAGAAATCATAGTAGTGTGGTCAACTAAAACATTTTCCAATCCCCCATTATCTATAATCTCAAGTTCAATCTTTTGGAGTAGGAGCATATACCGAATGATGCGGGGCTTTGTGTTGGGTTTCTTCAAGTGAAGTTGAAGGGAATCGTGGTCAGAAAACACATTCACTTTTGATCCAAGAAGATATAAACAAAAAATTTTCTAGGAGAACAAAATGGAATGGTGTTCTTTTTCAGCGGTAGTTTAGTTTACCTGGGTAGTTCCAAGGGTACGTGAGGCATATGCAATGACATGGGGATCCTTCTAAACCCTTTGTTATAAAAGTCCCCCAAAGACAAAGTTTGATTGATCACACAAAATTTCGAAGGGGAGATAACACTTTGGTGGTTGGATGATGGGGGTGATGTGAGAATCCTTTTTATTTAATTTAATGAATCCTCCAAATTTTTATCAAACAAAAACTCCGAATCTTTTTTCAATAATCAGGATAATGGAAGAGAAATCTTACTAATGTAATTAATGAATCAGTGGTAAAACCCCACATGAACAATGAAATATCACACATCATGAACCATTTTTGGATATGGAAGGGTTTAAATTAATTCAATTTTATATTTATCCACTTGAATTCCATTTTTTTTACTGACCTACCCAAGAAAAATCCCCCACTCAAACATGAAATCAAATTTCTCATAATTTAATATAGGATATTTTTCAATGTAGTGGCCGAGGAAAAAACATAAGTGTTTCAAACTATCATCAAAAGGACAACCATATTATATGAAATCATCCATAAAGACATTAGTATAACTCTCAAGGTACTCAGAAAAAATACTCAACATACATCGACGAAAAGTACCAAGAGCATTACATAGACCGAATTTCATCCTTCTGTTTACAAATGTTCCAAATGGAAAAGTAATTTAATTATTTTCTTGATACTTAGGAGATCTATGGATTTGTAAATGACCCAAATATCCATTATGGAAACAATTATGGGACTTTCCAGCCAATCATTCTAACATTTGGTCAATGAATGGTAGAAGAAGGTGGTCCCTCTGTGTGGCTTGATTCAGTTGACGGTAGTCAATACAGACTCGCCAACTATTTTGAAAACGTGATGGAACTAATTCAATCCATTCATTTAAGACATCTGTTATTCTAATAGTTTAGGCCCAATTTACACTATCCTAACCCATTTACTAACAGATATATGATAAATGAACCTTGCATAATGTAATTTACAGACTTCCAGTTTTACCACATCAAGGACTGTGTAATTAAAGCAGTGTTGAGATTGTATTATAATCATATCCTCATCATAAAAAATTATATGGTGCATAAAAATATATAGGATAATCCCAGGAATATCAGCCATTGTTTGGCCTATTTCCTTTTTACACTCTCTTAAAATTTTGAGTGGTTTAGATAAATTTTGTGGAGAGATGTTGTTGGAAATAATGACACGAAATTGGTCATTACCCTTACGATATTCATATTTTAAATTAGAAGTAAGTTGTTAAGGTTCCAACACTAGGGGTTTCTAGATTGGGGGAGGCTTTTAGGGGGAGTGAGGTCTATGAATTTTACTATTAGCTCATGTTTATTCTCTAGGGATAGAGAATATATTGAAATGAAATTTTCAGAATCATCGACAATCATAGGTACCTTAGAAGAAACACACTCAAACAATTAAAGAACAAAATTTAAACTTTTCAGAACCCACACAACACTCAAAACATGAATCTAAAATCAAATCATCCAAGGGTGAAAATAGGAAAAATAATCATTGTATGGATTTAGGAGATAATTTTTTGTGTGTTCATCATTTGAGAGCACTTCCATTGAATATACAGGAATTGTGGAGTGATCTTGAATTGGGGGTTTCATAACCTCATAGATGATAAAACATAACATTTCTCCTCAGAACTCCATGGACAGTGTACCATTGTTAACATTGATGATCGTCTTTGCAATTTTTATGGAAAACCTCCCATGTATGAGAAGAGAATGTACATTGGTTTAGGTATCTTCCATCTCAGGAATGAAAAAATTAGTGGGGAAGATGATATTCTTCACTATTATAAGGAAATATTCAATCAATCCTGTTAGATTTCTAGTACTCTGGTTTGTAAGTTGCATAACAATTCTGGTTGGTTTATTCTCTCCAACTTGAAGTGAAGTATAATTGGAGTGATGAATTACATTACTAGAAGAACCTAAATCTAGAATAGCATCAGAAAATTAGGTCTCCCATATGATACATGATATTGTGAATGTCTTTAAATCCATAAATTTGGTTGCCATTGTCATAGGAATCAAGGCTTAGACATTTCATCCCATGTTTACTCTCACAATTCCATTCGGCCTTCTTCTTTCGGTGAAAAGCTCTTTATGAAATTTGGAAAATCGAGGGATTAGTATAAATGCATCCTATAGAGGAATGTTAACTTGAACTTTTTTAAATGTATCTATTACTTCTTTATCAATATCATTATAAAAATTCTTCTTATATTTAGAGAGTCATTTGGGGGATTGGAAGAGTAATGGATTGTTCATTTGAATCATATATGATAATTCGATTACCCCTTATTGTCTTGTTTTACATTAAATAAAATTATTAAGGGTTGGGAAAAAGTGTTTTCCATAGGGGGTGTACTTATTGTTCAAATTTAGTAGAATTTGAGACTTCTTTGCCACTAAGAAGTGTAATTGCACATACAATACCTTTTTTACATCAGATTGTAAATGGGTTTGGATGGTAGTTTTCCATAACCTTACATCATATGATCTCCGATAATGTTTTCCAACTACCCCACTTGAGATTGTATGTCTTCAATTTCTGATTGTGTGTTATTTTGGAACTGGAGGTTTTGGGTTGCCATTTCATTCACCATATTCTCAAATATTGCTAAAAAATTTGGGATTAGGGGGATGATTTTTTTGAGATGCTGGAGGATAATAAGTTTTCATACCTTGGGGTTATTTATACTAATTTTACTTGGGGAAGATTGAGTATCCATCTTGTCAGTACTGGGGTTGTGATTTCAACTTTTATTTGGATTTGGCCAGAATTATTCTTGATTTAAGGGAGGTGCTTGTTCGAATGGATTCCCTGCGAACAGGGCTAGATAAAACTTGAGTGAATCTTGAAGTTGTGGGAACTGATCAGAAAAATGAGTATTTTCAGAACAAATACCACAATATATTGGAACTGTAGAAGATTGTGAGTTACCTTGTGCTTATGTTAATGTACATATAATGGTTTGCATCTATTGAAGCTTGTTATCTACTTTTTTCTCAAGATATGTATGACTTAACTCAGGAACTCCTCGGGTTGGTTCAATAGCTCATGTACCAAATTTTTGTGCATTTTGAGCCATGTTGTATATTATGTCATGACCAGGGGAGGAGTTTTATCATTCAAGGCACCAACAGCTACTGCATCATTAATTCTAAGATCCATGTGGATAAGTCCCTCATAGAAGTATTTAATTAATAATTGTTCACTAATCTGGTTCTAGGGGATGCTTGGGCAGAGTCGTTTGAATCTCTCCCAACATTCATGAAGGGTCAATCCTTGTGATTCTGTAATACCACAAAATTCATTCCTAATTGCTGATGTACATGATGAAGGGAAGAAATTCTCTAAAAATAGCATTTTCAACTCATTCCATTCCCCAATTGTTGTAGGATAATAATATATACCATCTTTGGCTATATCATCATGGGAGAAAGGGAAGGACCTAGACATAATTAAGTCCTCATAAACATTTTGGGGTTTCATGGTGTATCACACTATGTGAAACTCATTAAGGGGATTATGTGGGTCCTTTTCAAGAAGACCATGGAATTTGGGATGAAGGTGGATGAGGCCGGTTCACAACTCAAAATTGGGTGATTCCCCAGGATATTGGATGTTTTTAAGTTGGTAGTCCACATCCTTGGTGGTTAGTTCTTTTATGGTTCGATTATTTTCATCCATGGTTTATTGGATTTTATTGTGTTTAATTTATAATTTGTATATAAAATCATGGGGTTCCACAAAGGGGTTATTTAGTGTCACATGATTGACCTTCTGTAGATTCCGTGATTTGTGTTTGAAGTGTCTTTTCTTTTTCAGTGTCAAATTTTTTCCGTTTTTCTTATTCTGATCGGGTCATGTAAATAAGTTGTGATGTGAGTTTTTTAATTATTGAATTTGGATAAAATAACTTTGGAATAGAGAAAATAGAATATAATGTAATAATACAAAATATTATAGAGGGAGTTAAATAATAAGAATAAGAAGAGAGAGATAGAGAGAGAAATAGAGAGAAAATAATGCTGAGAAACAACCAGAAATAGAAGCATAAAACAAAAAAAACAATCAACTGGAGGTGGGGTATTTTAAGGAGATAAAATTAAGATGTAAAATAAATAAATAAATGGAAATAAAGAAACAAATTTTCTTGGATGAACAACAATGATGCTAATATTTGATTGCATTGTCGAGCGTGACTAATTTGATGTTTATTTTTTAACTAGAATTTATATTGTATAACAGCTACCCAAGGTTATCACTCAATAAGGATTTAGATCATTAATTACAAAATTTGGTTTCGATTATTTAATTAAAAGGGTAGTGGGGCTTTATAGAACATTGTTTTTGTATATTTAATAAAAAATTTTGAATGAATATTACTTCTAAGAGAAACTGGTTTGGAGAAATCGTGACCAACCTGGTTAAGTGTCCCTTGATGCCCAATCCATCATAGCTCTCAAGGGAATGGGAAGGATCATTGATTTTTTTATTTTAATAAAACTGAAAATAGTAGTGGTATATTAGTTATTACTAGGTTACAACATAAGATTTGATTGATCAATGATATTGATTATCGGTAACTTTCTCAAAATAAAAAAATGAATCGATGTAAAACCAGAACTCAATCAAGGAATCACCTCAGCAACGTGATGGGATGAATTTTTTTTGACAGTGATAAAAATATTCCAAAATATAAGAACATGAATATTCATATATTCAATCTTTTGGATTTTATCAACCGACACAATGCATTTGCACACTCATGAATGTTAGGGGTGATAAAAGAGGATACCACACTCAAATCATCAAAAGATCTGGGTTATGCATGGAAGCATGTGGATTCTAGTTCCTTTGATTAGTATTTGACCATACCAGAATAAAAAAAATTATAAGGTCAAAATGAATAATAATTAACAACAAACTAGGAAACTAATTAGTATCTAATGATTACAAGTGTGGAGCTCACAATTTATAAAAGGACCATCCCCAAATTGGCTACTAAGTGGTTTAGAAGTACATGATGGAGAAGTGAAATAAAATGGGTGACAAGAGCTCTCCAATTCGACTAACCTTTAACCCTAGTCATGAAAACATATATAATGGGGGGTGTGATTTTTTGGGAAATTACATCCTTATTTCCCCATAAAGTGGTCAAGTATCTAAAGGGATATGTGACTATTCAGTTAATATTGTTTACTCCGTATTCATCCGACTGTTTGTCTGAATAAATATTTTAAAATGACTTCAAATTCATTGGAGAGTCATATATTTGAGTTATCTATACGCGGGAGGTGGAATCAGGCCAATTAGATATTTGAGGCCCGAGTTATAGGCCAAATACAAATAGGGAGTCCAATCTAGCCAGCCCATTATTTCTTCATATTGTGGGCCTATTTTATCCCTCTTGATGGATGCATTGGGCTTCATGATCTTCATTAAAAATTTATCCCACATTGGATTTCACTCATAAACCCATCTTATCCTAATTGGATGCACGAATTATCCACAGTAAAAATAATTTACCAGGTTCTTACTTGGGCTGTCACGCAGTTTGGTCGATTTTTCTTGATTTCCATCACGGGCTCTTCAAATCACCTCCTCCAACAATGTATACCCCCAAAATGTATAAATAACCGATTAAATAGTGGTAAACATTAATTAATTGATTCAGATATTATGTTAAATCTATTATTATATTTATAATGTTCATAAAAAAGAAATGTAAAAAATGATATATGGGTGGGTTTGAATAGTGAATTGCTATGCGATCAGGGGTCCATCAGAATAAGATCGCCTGAGACATCAAAAAAAGGTTCTCCTTAATTAATTCCTCTAGGTAGAATTTTTATTTTCTCTTAGAACTCCAATGATACTAGGAAATATTCCTTTGAAGCTGGAACCAAAATATAAAGGGCCTTATATCATAAAAAACTTCTAACACAATGGATGGGGAGCATGTTAGTCCCCACACCAATCCATGATTTCTCATGAAATATGTTTCAAAAATATAATCAATAAATTATCATCCTAGATGCATGATGATAAAATAAAATAAAAATTCTCAACCAAAAGATGATAAACTTCAAAAAATCTCTCAACCTCACTAAAAAATGTTAATATATATAGAGCTGGCACATGTAGAAAGATGTTAAAATGAATAATGTCTTGTATCTTAATCATAAGACTATTTATTTCTTAAAAAATGCATTTCATGAGAGATAATGTTTTACATGGTTTGCGGGTATAATTTTAAAATAAATTTTGATAATTCAAAAAATTAAATTTGGTAAAATTTATATTATATTTATATTCATAAAAATAAATACTATATAATAAGTTCAACATAATTTTTAATCATAATGAATAGTAAAATTAGTAAATAAATATCTCGATCAGTGTAAAAACCGGTTTCTAGAGTAAAAAACTAAATATGTAAAGGGAGTAAAAATTTGAAAACTATTGTTTTTAAATGTTGGAGATGTTTCTAGAATATATCACCCCTAAATTCTATTATCTATTAATTTTGCAGGAATATTCCTTGAGAATGACATCCCATTATTGAAAAGTTTAGGGTACTTACAAATATGTCACTCATCCGGAACTAAAAAATGGAACACTATAGAATCACTTATTTAAAAATATCCAGACATTTAGCTCAAAAAATTAAAATATATCCAAAAATATTTATAATCATTCTATTTCTTTTGTTATTTCCAAAAAATCATCCTTATAGTAATTAATAAGATATCTACTGGAAGTTCATCTATAAAAATTTAATCATCTTCAATGAGATATTTCCTTTTTTAACTTTTCTTTTTTCACAACAAATTTTTTCTCAAATTTTATTATTAATACCACAATTTTATCTTCTATACTGAGATTTTACTATTTGTATGGAATAATATTTATAAATATCCTATTCTTTAAAATGGAAAATGAAACATGTTTTAATGTTTATGGCGGATGACTGCCATGCAATACAACATAATTTATGTTCAATAATCACCTCTCAAAATAATTTGTGATTATATATTTAATGTTTATATAATTTATTAATGACTTATTAATCATTATTGAAATGAAAAATATTTTATACCATATTACCTTACCACCGATACAAAATTTTAACATCGACTGTGTGCACTGCGGGCAACCTCCTAACAAAGCATTGTGATTAATTTTTTATTACCACATAACAATTATGTTATATATAAGTGTATGTAAATAAATAATATGATATTTATGATATAATTATCATTATATATTTATAAAATAAAACATATATTCTTTCTATCATTATCATGGAAAAATGGAATTACTCATTAATATATATAACCTACCATCTCCATTATTGTAACATTATTGACTTTTCAAAACCATATATCATCGATTGTATTATAATAATTTGTCCCTAACGAAATTTTATTTTTATCATGATTTTTATTATATATATTATAGAATAGTTACCTATTTTACTATGGTCAATGTACATATTCTATTTTTAAATTATGAACCAAACGTCATCAAAACACCCAAAGTGGACATAACATTATAATAGACTAAATATGTCATCAAAATAAATTAGTTATTTGATTTAATTATGAGGGATTAAATATGGAGAATGTTATAATAAAAAAATAATTTATTTAAGTGTATAATACACAAGGTAATTGATATAGGTCATAATTCTTTACTTGAGGAAAGGGTTTTATCTAAAATTTTCTTTATTTGAGGGTAATGTTCTTTTAGGAACAAAAATACATTAAAATGGGTTATATAGTACCCATTAAAATATTATATCCATAATCCTTCATACAATATTATATTGTAAGATACAATTAGTTTACTTCATTATGAGATTTATGATACAATAGTCACAAAATTTGTAAGGGATACTAATTCAATCTTATTTTTATCATGACTTTTTACTTTCAAATTTACATTATATGAAATTAATTGGTCACTGAATAATTAAAAACACTAATTTTATTCAGCTCTAGCTATTAATAAAATTTTAAGGTATTATTTATATTTTCATATTTTTTTGACTCAAAAAGATTGATAAAATGTTTTTAGGAAAAGTTAAAAATATTTCTCACCTTGGTATAAGATGATTTTTATTCAATATACATATTTTATTAAAATATTTTCCGGAAATATTTTCATCCATCCCAAAATAAACCTTTAATGTTATTTTTACTTGTCATTTATTTTTTCTAAAAAAATTGGATATAATCTTGTTATTTTTTTTAAATATGGTGTTATTAGCATTTTTTCTATTTTGTGAAGGGAATGATTTTTTAACATTTTTTACAATGAGCAGAATTACCGTCCAACATGACCACTAAATACATTGATGTTTCTTTTATAAAATTTCATTGTAATTTTTAAATATCATTTTTCCTATATTATTTCGAAACATATTATATTTTCAAGTAGTGATTCCAAATTGAAATGTATATTATCCTATGGAAATATTCTATGTGATCTTTTGAAGAAATTTTCATCAATGATGAAAAAGTTTGATTTTGTTGATTTATTTTAAATAATCAATATATCTCTCTCATATATATACCTATTTTATTATTCATTACATTTATGGGGTAATACATTCTTCTGTTTATTTATCTAATTACTTCATTGTGAAATTTATGTTGATTTTAATTTGATAGATGAATATTCAGACATTTAATTTTCTTTGATAATTATTAGGTTATGGATTATTATTTAATTCCATTATGTGTCACACTTAAATAATGCTAATGTCTTTTTGCGTGTTTTTAGGTATTTTTTGTTGTTGTAGAGGGTAAATCATTAGTCTTGTGGGGACACATAAATGGGATTAGGGAGTAAACATAATACATCATGGGACCTTGTAAAACTTTTGATATAATACATATAGTTATCCTTAACACAATTTAGATAATGTTATATTTTAATCCCTTATTCTATATTATTCCACGATATTATGATACTATGTTCTTCATATATTCCTCCCATTTGATTAAACATGGGCTCTCTCTTTAATTAAATATTCCTATTTATTTGAATAATATTTTACTCTTCTTATAATATTTATTCCATTTAAGATATTTATTTCTCTTCATTTCAATATTTTTATTCCCCAGGATTCCAATGTTTTTTTGAGGATAGAATGATTTAAGATCTCATTATGGAGAATAAAATATTTTTTTTAATCTCACTTTCACTTATTATGAAACTATTATTATAATGAAAATAGGGATCATGATCATTGTGATGAAATTAAGGTATCTATATGTTAAAAATAATTTAAAAATATGTGTAAATGGATTGGGTCCTAATAAATCGAATAAGAGTAGTTTTTTATCCATTGGAAACGAGGATGAGAAAAGAATATAGAACCTTATAACATTAAAAAGAATAATAATACTAAATTGAATATGTATAGAACACTATCCTAGAGTTTTGGGAAATTATTGATAATTTGGGTTCAATGAAATGAAACTTGTGTCGGGATACTACAAGTGGATGTGGTTTTAGAATTATTGTACATTCTGATAATAACTCTTAAAAAGGTGAATCATGCTTGACTAATTAATAACCCGGTTAGCAAGAATATTCCTTTCTACAAAAATGGTTTGACACTCTTAGGGGATATGCGTGGGACATTCATAAACACATTATGAACCACTATTAAGGACTTGACAAAATTATTATGAATGAAAATATAATAAGAGATGTCACCATGGATAACCTATATTAAAACTTATATACTCATAAGTCAGGATTTACATATAATTTATATGTTATTTTGTTTATATGTTTCAATTTTTTTATATCAAATCATTATCATCTCATTTATTATATTCATTTTCAATAATGGTGTTTAATATGAAAATGAATTGAAACAATCAATATAATGGGATATGTAATGACTTCCCTAATGAAATTCCTAACCTATTTAGAAGTGGAGTTATAAATCTTGTTACTATTACAAATGAGAGCTCTCAGATTATGGTTAACTATCAAAACATATTTTAATTTCTATAAACATAATATAAGAGAAGGATGTAGTCTGAGGGAAGTTATAGTTTTAAAGATAATAAATTAATGAATATTAAATTTCATACATGTTAAAAAAGTGTGAAGAGTTTCTATGGGAAATATCTTAATGATATTTGAAAATGTATTATGTGTGGAAAAGGAGTGAATAAGGTAACTAATTAGAAATGAAAAATTAATATTCTAGTAAGAAATATGTAAGGAAATAAAATTAAATCTTAGGATGAATTTATTGTTCATGGTCATAGATCTCAGTAACCTGGTCATTATTTGATAAAATGACTTAATACAAGAATTAATTCAAAAGTCAATTTGTTATGGAAATAGTTGCAATGGAATGATTGAAGTGTTATGTTTTTATAATTGAAGAATCCGGTTGTCGATGAATTTTTTTATTGGTATTACGGTTATATGAATCGTGAAACATCTATGGATTTTTCTATAATTGTTTTTATTTAATGATTTAAATGAATATGTGGAATTTTAATAATTAAAAAGATTTTTTTTTAATTTTAAGGTGATATTAAATTTAAAAAACATGATTTTGGAAATGATAATATTTTATATATTCTTAATTATTGGGTAACTATAATAAATTAATATTAATTGATATTATTGAAAACAATTATATGGATAGATAACTATAGTGGTTTGAAAAATCATTTTATGAATAATTTTATTTTAAGGATGTTCAAAATTTTTTAGAACACTCTGGAATTTATAAAAATATGTTTTTATAAATAGGAAAAACAATATTTCGGGAGATAACACATTGCATATGGGAACTCCACAAAGCATAAACCCATAACTGTAGGGCGATAAAGGAGAAATATCCAACACTGTCCTATAATATTTTCTTATTAGTATGAAATTTATTTAGATATGTTATTGTGTGGATAAATATAATGTTGATTTGGGTAATCATATTTTACTAATAAATTTGTTTTTTGTTTTCATTATTTTGAGATAATTAACAATATTTTTTTAAATGGTTCATTAGGTTGAGGTATATCAAAACATTACATATATCATGTGATTTTAGGTAAAATATTATTTAGTAAGAACACACATAAATAATTGAATGGTGGGGTCATTTGGGATAGAGTGTTATTAATTTATGGAATTATATAAGATGAAAATAGGATTTATAAAATACTATGAAGGTGTATTAGTTTCGAAAATTATCATACCTTTTTCTAACCATATCTTTTTTTGGTTAGTGTCTACATACAAGGGGAATGTATTGATATCATATTATTGAATATAGTAATCCATTAAATGGTATCTTAAAACATTAGAAATAAAAAAATATCATAAATACTCATTGTTATGTGAAAAAATAAAAATATTATTTTAATAATTATTAAATCATGAAATCATACTTTATATGTATGTATATTTACGTATGTTCTATATTTTCATGATCATTAAAAAATAAAATTTACTTTTTCATTGAATTAATTGTAATATTATGTATGATGGTTGTAGAAAAATCATGTACACAATTGGTTTTATTATATCTCATTATATTTAAATGACTGTATATAATTATAATAAATTATAAATCATCCACTGAATAATGATCATAGTAATCGTATGATTATTGAGATTTGAAAAATCCATTTGACATAGAAAAAAGAAATAACAACCTCAAATAAAAGTATGTACCCTTATGAAGCTCATTTACTGGATAGGTTTTGGGAGAAGAATCACTTAGATTTTCAATATACCAATCCCAATCTTATATCAACCAACTATATCTAGATTTCAATTGTTTTTAGTTTAATTTCATGCTCAATTAGATCAAAACCAAAACCTTGTATATTGAACCCCTCCATGAATGTCTCACCATCGCACACTATACCGTTAGATATTTTTTGAATGTAATAAAGAGATATATATCGAAACCATAACAATATAAATATTTATATTAAATATAATAATGAATATATTTTCTTTTTATCATTGTTATTTTATAATTGTTTTTGATTTTGATTTGATTAAAAAAATATTTTTTGGTTAAAAAATTTTCAATTCAAGTATTCATTTTTATAAATTATTATATTTTTTAAATAAATGAAATTTTAATAAAATATTATTAATCAATAATATTTATTATGTATAGTTGATAATATAATATTTTGAAGTGAATAATAATTTTTATAAGGGTTTGAAAACTATTATTATAAAAAACATAGAATTATTTATAATTATAAATTGATATATTAAAATTGAAAATTAAAATATATGAAAAATTATTTAGATAAAAAATTTATTATTAGAATCATAATATCAAAATTATAATGGTAAACATTTTATTAATTTTCAAGATCATCAAATTAAATGGTAAAAATTTCATTCTGTATAATATATACAGTGTCTGTTATGATATCTTAATTACCAACACATGAATTAATAAATTCAATAGTTGGTATCCACTACTAAATATATTTATATCCTTTAATATAATTTAATTTTTAGGTTATTTATTTAGTGGTATAAATCCATTTTAAATCATCCAAAGAAAATATTATATTTTATGTTTTTAAATTGTTTCTTCAAGGATATTACTCAAATCCACATAAGAAATAATATTATTTTATTAAAAATAGCTCTATTATTTGTAAAATAACTAAATAAAACCCCACCATGGAGAAATACATGGGAAAACCATAGTAAGTAATGTTTTTGTGTTATTTTATTCTATATATTCTAAAACCTAAATTTTGGAAATAATAAATAATCCCCATGTATTTTAAAATATAAACCCAACCAATATCTCATTCATCTTCATTTAAAACCATGGAAATTATATTCACTCTTGACTACCCTATCTAGAGTCGTCCCATGATTCATTTACCTCTCAAGAAAATCCTCTAATCTTTTTGAGTCACTATATCATGGTAAGGGATATCTCACTATTCATTCTATTCAAGAACATCTTTTATGTTAAATATATTAGTTTCAATTTTTTCTTATTAGAGTATATTATTATACATCCATCTTAGTGTAAATTTCATTTTTATTTCATGATATAATGATTTAACTCTCATAAATCACTCCAATGACTCTTCAGGTACACAGGTTGTGCTTCCAAAATTTTCATGTGATGTTACTTACCAAATGTTTAGAATCTCACACTCTACTGTTTATTAGAAAATATTTCATGTTTTTCTTCCAAAAATAAATTTTTTCTTTATTTGGGTATGTTTTTATATATTCCACTCACTTAAATTTTTATTTCTCTATTATGATATACCACATTAACTCTAATTAATCTCCCCCACGAACCTTTACGTACACCCATTTCCATGCCATAATTAAGTAGGAAACCATTAATTCCCCATTTAAATTCAATAATACTCTTCATTTCATTACTTTTATTTCTAAATAATAATGGTATGATATTATTTTGTACATCTATATTATAATCATTTTTTCACAAATAATTATATAACCCTTTATCTATAATTAATCCATTTTTATGAATCTGTGTGTACTTTCATTTTTCTATATAAATTTAACAACCATTTTCCATGCCAAATAATTTTTTAGTGACTAACTATACCCATTTCCTATTGAGGTTGTTCAAATTTATAGGCATAAAATTATTTTATTGAGTACATAAATTAATTTATTTCATACTCTTTGATCGTTGAAAAATATTTGAAGAAAAATTATACCATGTTGTATGATATATGTGGAAAACTTCTTGATGTGAATGATATGTATCTGATATGTTCACAGAAAATAATAATATGATCAATTACATTAGGTAATGTTTTAGATTAATGAGACACCATTAATGGGAGTAAAGAGTGAATCTAATCTATCAGATACAATTTTCCACCATGTTATGATGTATTATATTTTATCCATGATCAATGTTATGATGTCATGTTTAGTGTTGTTTGAAAATTTACATGTTTCTTTTGTGTTAACATGATTTATCACCGCTCATTGCCCATATTCATTTTTCTCAACCAATTTATGTTACATCAAAATGTATATTTTTATCATCTAATACATTATTCATGTTATACCATGTTTATTCCCTTTACAGGATTTATATCTTACCCATTTCTTATGTATGTACACATATTATCTAGTGTAATTTTATGTATGTTGGGATATTATGATAATATTATGTAATTTAAAAATAATGGAGTTCTATCCACTATTTTACATTTTTTAGGTAATGTACCTTATTCAAACACACACTATAATTCTCTATCTCCCAGTTTGTATGACATGAACTCTTATGTAAAAATCATGAAATAATGTGAAATAATTTGAACTTTTGATATAGTTGGTAGAAATAGAATATTTAGTTATAGTGGGATAAGGATTAGAAAACTCTGGAGAAGGCCTTAGGTTTAATACTAATAATAAGAAGACATCACAATATTTAGAAAATTAGAGGTTAAGTCATTTCTATGAAAATACATCCATGTCTCAGTAAAAAAGGTCAATGTGCCTCTAGATGAAATTTATGTTGTGTAAAAACTAGAAAACATCACATTAAGATATACTTGATTGGGAATTGGTGTGTGAAAATGGGCCTTTCTACACACTTGGTTTGATACTCCTAGGGGATATTATTGGATAAACACAAATGATCATTACAAACCATTATTATGGTAGAAAAATACCACATATGTCTAATTTTGATAATAGATTTTGGAATATATAGTTTGATTGATAGAAGTTCAAAAGAAATATAAGAAATTTCAATTTTATGTTATCTCTTTAATTTTATTGGATACTTTTTTATGTGATTAATATTTTTAAAAATAACATCACTTTGTGAGTTTTAGATAATTTATTGAATATAACCAATATAAAAAACTGAAAGTTATTGTTTTCGTTAACATTTCTACACATTACTTCGTATCACATATGATTAGAAGGACAATTAAAACACCACGATAAATAATGGAAGTAGGGTTATCCGGGATAAAATGGGGAAATTATTTCATCCCAAGTATATAAATCATACACTTTCCAACTTTGAACGATAAAAATCCAAATGACCCATGTGATACTCCCTTTATTTTAATTTTATTTTATTTCTATGTATGGATTGAATTTCCATATATATACCTTACATAATTCAATTTTAGAATGAAATAATTCATTTTTTTAAATCATCATATAATTCATTATAAACAAAAGTAGTTGGATGAATCTTCCTTAACACTAATGACAAAATAATATATATTATTTCACTATGATAAAGAATATATTGCTCAAATCATCGATTCTAAGGAAAATATCAACTTCGATGAATAAACCATTATGAGGGAATATTATGATTTTTTCTGAAGAATTTCTCAGTATTCCACTGAGTGGAGATATAGAATTGGAAATCGATATTAGATATACGGAATTACATCATTCAAGAGTCTTTATATAATGGTTATTACTGAACATGATTAGTTAAAGAAACAAATATAGAAGAATCTTGATGAAGGGTTCATACACCCATGTGAATCACTGTGTCCATGCACTATTCGTCATTATAATGAAAATGTATGGATCAATTGACATTTTTATTGATAATTATGAATTCAAAAGGACCATGATAATGATATACATTCAATTTATGGATTGATCACTAATTTAATCAACTAGGTGTATCGTAATATTTACTAAAGATAGATCTTATGTAAAGGTATTATCAATTAAAGGTGAAGAAGAAGGATAACACCAATACTACTTTCGAAACAAAATTTGGGCCTAATGAGTTCATACCAATTCCATTCAGTCTCACTAATTCTCCAACAATATTCAAAGGCATTATGAATAGAGTCATTATAGATTACCATGATTTTTTTGTAATCATTATTTGATGATATTAAACTATACTCTAAAATGAAGGAGGATCCTAGGGAATATCCAACCACTAGGTTAAAACCATAACAATGGAAAATATATATGAAAATTATAATAAATATTAGTTTTAGTTAAAATAATTCTCTTTGTAGGGGCATATTATCACAAAATATTTTATATTCCTGGATGTTAAATGAATTTTGAAATAGAATTATGGTGGAGGCCACAATCTATGACAGAAATACATATATTCCTTTGATTAATAGGTTGTTATCATCATTATTTGATAAATTTATCATGATTATCAAACATTCTAACCATACTAGCTCGGAATGGAGTCATGTTTGTTTGGGATGATGTATGTGAAGAGAAATTCAAAGAGTTTAACAAGAGTATTATCATTTCACCTAAACATGCACTACCCAAATGTGGGGCTATTTTTATGGTGTTCAATGATGATTCAAATATGGTCTTTCATTGTATGTTAATGCATAAAGTCAGAGTGATTACTTCTAATTCAAGGAAAATGAATGTTCATAAACAAAACTATGAAACACATGATCAAGAGTTGTTTGCACTTCTCTTCTTAATGAAAATATGGATAGAATATATCTTAGGGAAGACATGATAAATATATACAGATTATAAGATCCTCAAGTATATTTTCATAAAAAATAGATTAATATATTCCAATAAAGATGGTAATTACTGATTATGGATAATGAATTGTCACTCCACTTCCATACTGAGATATCAACTAATGTCGAAGATGGTCTAAGTCAAAAGGATCTAGAAATTTTTCCATTGATTAGAATTGAGAAGGGTGTGATCTTATTAGACATGAAAAGGATGGTCATGGGAGTACAAATGTAAGGAACTACATAAATCTATTACCAAATGATTTATAAACCATCCATTCTAGAGAGAATACTGGGTTATTAAAGAGATGATTTTGTAAATTAGGAGAAATTGTATTCTATAAGAAAAGTAAAATACCTTTATTTTAATGCTAATTATGAATGAGTTTTCATATTTGGGACTAGAAAATGTATATAATAAAATAAAAAAAAAGAACTTTATGTGCATAGCTTGAAATTCTCCGGCTTTCTAAGAAGAAAAATAAATATGAATATATTTCTCAAAAATCACATTTATTGGGAAAGTATGAAGAATGAGATCATGGAATATAAATCTTGGTGACTTGTATGTCAATAAGTGAAGGCTGAAACTAAAAACTCCAAGGGGATAATGAAACCATTAACCCTAACTACATTGAAATTGTATATCATAATGATGGAATCTGTTAGTAGTATTCTGAAGATATCTTATAGAAATATTCTTATTTGGTTTTAGTGTAACCCCTTACAAATACTGCCCCCTTCATTGAAATTTGGTAATAATTGTTACTTGATCAACTTCCCTGCATATTGAATTGAGAAGTTGTTATCCTACATGGATCACTACTATATATTGACTCTAATTAAGATGAAAGAAAAACTTTCATGTTCTCTAAGAGTCCCAAATATTCTCTAATTATTGTGTTTAACCTCATCATGAGTTATCACCCTCAAACTAATTTGAAATTTGAGTGGACTATCTAGAAATTCAAGATCATGTTGAAGTCACGCTCAATTGACATCAAAGAAGGATCTGATAAACACTTTACTCTGGAAGAGTTATTATAAAATAATACATTCAACTCAAGAAGAAAATTGTACCCATATGTATCCTTTTATGTGAATAGGTGTATAATTCATTCTTGCTGGGAAGATGTTGGGGAAGGAAAACTGACCTGTCCTGAAATGGTCATGGAAATGGTGGAAAAGGTCAAGACTATTCATCACAAAATCAAGGATGATTAAAGTTGATAACTGTACTATGAATACAATCATTAATGAGACCTAGAGTTTGAGGTTTGATACTTGGTTTTCCTCTTCATATCTCCATGGAAAAAATCATGAGTTAATAACACGGTATTGTTAAGTCCCAGATATATCATTCCCTTTGATATTTTCAATCGCATCGTAGTGGTCACCTATTAACTAGAACTGCCCCTGTTATATTTGATTTACTTTTTGTGTTCCACATATAACTATTGAGTAATTACATACCAAACCCCTTACATGTGATGAATACCAAGGTGTAATTGTATGTGATTGATCTTTTATTTGAGTATTATCAATTAATGATTTTAGATTTCAGATATAATGTTCTACAAAATATTAGAATTCACATGATCAAATTAATATGATGAAACCACCAAATTGAATAAAAAATGTTTGAACTATAAGAGGTGAGGAAAAATAGATACCCTCAACTATTTTAGTATTTGAAAAGAATTTTTTTAGGGTTCATTTTATGAAGGGGAAACTTATAATAACAAAATAAATTTAAAATAATATTTCCTTTTTGGTTGAATTAAATTTATTATTATATATTATGGTCATAGAATATAGATGTATTTCATTGGTTTTATTATATCATTTCATATTTGAAAAACCATAATTAATCCTATCCCTTGATAACATAGCCATTGAACATTGACAATATTATTATTATGAATACAGGGTTTAACAAATCACATTTGCATAGACAGAGGATGTGGTAGCCTCAACCAGTATTATTGTACCCTATGAATAAATTTTATTTGGACTACTAGGGGATATATAATCTTCAATCTATTTTCTTGACCAATTTCATGTTGAGATTGAATATATAATGCTTGAGGGAAATCATTTATGTGATTTGTTCAAGATTATCGAGATCACTCCCCAAACAATGTATATCGAACCTCCCCATGAATGTCTCATCATCACACACCATATACTTATAGAGTTTTATGAGATAATAATGGTATATGTATCAAGACCCTAATTATATGAATATTAATTTTTTAATGATTAAGGAACATATTTTCATCTTACTGTTCTAACATTTTAAAACAAAAATTATATTTGTGGGAAAGATATAATTAAAATAAAATAATAATATTGATAAAATAATGATTTTTTAAAAACATTCTATTTTATAAATTTTATTAATAAATCATATATACTAATTAGTGATGATAATATAATTTTATGATGTCAGAAATTAATTTTTAAGGGTTTGAACACATTTATTATAAAAACACTATAATTTGTGATAAATATTAATTATTATTTTAGAAGATATAATTAAAATAGTTATAAAACTATATAGACAAAAAAAATTATTTTTGGAATCAAATTGTCAACATTATTAAATAGTGAATTTATCAAAATTTTATAAGACAATCAAATTTTCGGGGGAAAATAAAATACTGTATAAATATACGGTGTGTATTATGATATCACAAATACCTAAAAATGATGCAATAAATACTATAAATAACAGCCTTGATAAAATATAGATTTATAATTTTATATAATTCGATTTGGAAGTTATTTCATTGTTTTTATAAAGCCTTTATGATGCCTTCAAATATGTATTATATTTTATTGTTTTGAAATCATTTCTCTAAGGACATGAATCACTCCCACATCTGAAAATTTAATATTTAAATAATTTAACACCTTTTAAATATAAAATAATGATAACCACCACTCATTAGTATAACCCATGCAAAAAATAATGGTTTTTTTGTTTTTTGGTTATTTTATTATATTGAATTTGAAATATGTGTTCTGGAAATAATAAAGAACCCCCCTCTATTTTCACATATAATCCTACACAAGATCCCATTACTCACCACTAAAAAAAATATATCACATTTTTTCTCTTCCCAACCCTCCATAGAGTCCTACCAAGGTTCCCCAAACACCAAAGTAGCTCCCTCCAATCTTTTAGAATCACTATCTCCATGTACGGGATCCCCTATTATGCATTTTTTCTCAAGAGATCTTATATGTTATTCATCATAATATCCATTTTTTCACATTTAGGTATGTTTTTATCAATATTTATTAAGTGATTTTGATTTAAAATTTATTATAGAAAAATTTCATAGTAATTAATCACTCACATGAAACATTATGTACACCTGCTATGCTGTCAAAATTGTCCTATGATTTTCATAACAAATAATATCTTACTCTCTACTTTTAATTCATGACCATATTTTAGTTTATACCTCATAATATCCATTTTCCTATGTATGGGTATATATTTATAAATCCCATATAATTCTAATTTTATTTACTTTTCATTAGAAGACCATTTCAATATCATTAGTACAACCAATGATGTTTTATTGGCACTTGTTACCGTCTAGAAACATAGTAAGGGACCTCTCCCTCCTCTTATCAATCAAGTATCTACTTTATTTTATTCCTTTTATTTCAAATTTTAAATTTTGGGTTATTATTTTACAAATCCTTATCATATAAAATTTTATTTCTAAATAACGAGATACCACATTATCACACATAAATTTTTTAATATTTTAGTACTCTCATTATATTATTGAAATTTCACCATCATTTTCCCTGAATTTTTTATATTGAATACCTACACCCATCTTGATTCAAGAATGTTCATATCTTTTATATTATACCCAATTTATTTGGGAAAACATATGTATATTCAACAACCAATAATCATGGAATAAAATTTGATAAATAATTATTACATGTTGTATGATTTATATAGATCAGTTTTTTATATGAATGATATGAATGTTATAGGTGCACCTGGAACTATATATCCCTCAAATGAATTGGGTAATGTTTTAGAATCATATTTTGTCATTCAAGGGATTAGGGAATGATCATAATCTATAATGGGGCTTTTTTTACTCTGTGTTAGAATTTCTTGGTGTTTACACTTGAACTATGTTACGGTTTCCCTTTTAATGTGGTTCCCAAATTTCAACATTAACTTGATGTTATCATGTTTTATCATTTATCATTGTTTATGATAATGTTTATCGCTTATTTTATGTTCCATTGAATTTTCTATTCCCTAACATATAATACCTTAATCATGTTATTCCTTGTTTATTACCTTGTCATTAATTATAGATCACCCATTTCTTAGGTATGCCTATATGTTATCCCATGTAGTTTTATGTGTGGTGGAATTTTAGGAGCATGTTAAAAAAGTTTACTTTTTTTTATTTACCCCTTATTTTTTCATATTATGTTATGTAGATAATTCACAAAGAAACTAGACTTATCAATATTCCATGTTGTAAAATTTTTACTCTTAGGTGATAAATAATGAACTAATGTTTAATAAATATAATGGTTTTCACATGTAATTAATCTATGTGGTAATATGATCCCTCATCATTATCATAACAACATTGAAATAAAAATGTTATTCATTTTTTATAAAATGATGTTATATTTTATCTAAAAAAATGGTATAATAATATATCCTTAACATATATTCTTTTGAAATTTATGTCTTCACTTCCTGACAATGATATCCTATGTGGAAACGTAGTTTTGAGATGAATTTTTTATTTGCCTTTCCTTTTGTAAGTGGAAATTTTATTAACCCTCTATATAATGATGGTTTTCCAAAAAAGAATTTGTAAATTTTAATCCCTTTAATACTGATTACATGTTAAAATTGAATGGACATATTTTATTTACCAGGTGTCGAATGTAAAAATGATATATGTTAATGTTAGGTCATAAAGTTCAATAGCATATATGACATGAAATACCAAACATAAATGAACCATGAAATATATTACCCTTATAAACTAGATATTAAATAGGCAGGTTTAAATAATGCTAACTACATTATGAAATATATTTACTGTTCCTTCTGAAAAATAATATTTAGATAAATTTTCAACAGATAAGAATACAATATATAGTAGAGATACTTTATTCTACAAATAAATATATTCCCTTCAAAATTCATTTATATTTATTTTTATGAGAAAATATAATATACATATTGGGGAAATAATAAAAAAGTTATTAGATAAAATGAAAAAAATTTGTAAAATCCATATATTAAAAATAACGTATGTTGTTAATTTGGTAATTTTTTTATTTTTTTTATTTTTTAGTGAATAGTGAAAATTATCAACTTCTTCAAAATGAAATTTACTTTTCATTAAATAATATAATTTAAAAGATTCATTATATTACATATTTTATATTATTGTCAAATATGGATAAATTTATTTGGAATATTTTAATTACTTTCATTTGAATCATAATGTTTTAATAATTTGTTATATGTTTATATTTATGCTAGAAAAACATAGTTTTCTGCAAACGACTTTTAAATGAATAAGTTTTATCAATTTTAATTTATTAAAATAACACATAGTATGATATTTATTCAAATGAAATTCGTATATTATACATATATTTAAATGAATTTAAAACTGTATAATGATGATATCTGGTCATAGAGTTGTTATAATATCCTCTATTTCTTAAAAAAATGCATTTATTGTAAAATTATTCATCAACATTATTTATGGGATAAATATTAAATTAATATTTTAGACTTATGTGAATTAAATTTCAAATTATATGTTCCATATTTGGATACATTATATTTAAGATTATACAACATGTTCAACATATTTTTTATCATAATGAATTGTATGGAATTTAAAAGTCAACTCTTTTCGTTAATGTTAAAATCAGTTTACCGTGGTGTTAAACTAATGAGGTAAAGTGAGTAATAAGTTTAAAACATGATTTATTTTCAAAGTTTTAGTTTTCATGGAGAATATAACCCATATAATCTACTGTTTATTAATTTTATAGGCACATGGCATGAGAGTGACTTCCCATTATTGAATAGTTTTGGTTATTTAAAAAAATATCACCCCTCATCAATTATAATGGGGTACCCAAAACACTCCCTTGTTCCCTCCTCTCTATAATATTTTATCACCAAAACACTAAAAAAATATAAAAATCATACTTATTCACATTTTAGAGATTCATGTCTTCTTAACATACTAAACATATTTTCCTTAATAAAATACCCAAATGAAGTTCTTCTAAGTAAAGGTAATTGTATTGACCATGATCTTTCTTTTTTAATTATTATTTTTCTAACATCGATGATGTATGAACCATTATAATATAAAAACATGAGTATATCTAGTAAAATACATTTTTAATTTTTATATTGATTATATTTATCTATCTCTGCTTACATTAAATGGGAAAAGAAGTCATCATTTCTATGTATGATAGGTTACAACCTCGCGAACCGTTTTAGTTCATTTTCCACTAATACCACTCATTTATATTCATGATTAAGTATTTAATATATATATATATAATATTAATTAAATATTAATCAATATGGAAGATTAACATATTACACACCTTATTTCATTACTATCAATTAAAAAATGAGAAAATCATTTTTCTGTATGGAGAACTACCACGTCATAAAGTGATGTGATTTATTTTTTTATTACCATAATATATTAATAGTATATGTATGTGTATTTAAAGAAATAATCTGATATTTAGGAAATAATTAAAAATATATAAATAAAAAAATAACACTTATTGTATTTACTCCGTGATTGCTAAAAAATGGAAATTTTACCCATGCATGCGTACAACTGACCATCTCTATGATTATAACATAGATCATTTATCAAAATAATATTTAATGGTTGGGATTAAAAGTTTATTTCAAAATAAAAAAAATAAAAAAATTTCCATATTAATATTCATGAGATGATTTCATAGTTTTCAATTTGATCACATTCAATACATCGATGCTATTTTTAAATTATGAAACTGGCATCCTGAAAACACCCGATGTGGATATAAAAAAAAATTTATTAAATATGTCATTAAAATATATGATGTAAAGGATATATGTATGAGGTTTCAAACTAGAATAATTTTATTAATAAAATAATTATTATATATAATTGTATCATAATATAGATAAAGTTCAGACACAAGATTTCTGGACTGGAGGTAACGGTATCATTTAAAAAATTCACACTTCGAGACACATGTAATGTTTTTACATGATTTCTTTTAAATGGTATATATAATGTCCCATTACATATTATATCATTAATACTTCATAATTCTGGATATTTTATATTAAAATTAATTTACATCAATCATGGAATATACTTTTCAAATGTTACTAAAAAGGTAAGACATTATGTTTCAGTCTCATTTTAATCAGGGTTCTTAGTTATGGAATTTCAATGTATGAATTTTTTTTAAATGTCAAATTAAACCCTTTCATGTTATTATAAAATGATTATTAATTAAATTTTCAAGTAATTTTTTAAATTTCCACTCTTTAGTACATAAAATTAAGGAGATTTTTTCGATATAAGAAGAAATTATTTATCTCCGCGATAAAAAATAATTCATCTTCTATATCTATGTTTTCATCATTTATTTTCACGAAATATTTCAGAATTATCCAACTCATTTATTAAGGATATTTTTTCAGGTTTTTTAATTTTCAATTTTTTGGAAGATATAATCATGTCATTTTCATGACTTGTTACTTTTTAATCATTTTACAGAAGTGTGAAAGGATTATTTTTTACTTAAATGGAATTTCTGGAATTAACTGACTTTAATACCACTCAGTTATTCAAAAAATTATTTATAAAGTTACATGGATAGTTTTAATTAAATTTGTTTCAAAAATTTTTTATATGTTTTATAGATTTATAATAAATTATTTCATTGTGAAGATGATATTATATCCATAAAAAGTATTTCATTTAATCATTTAAATAATTTTTATTCAATTATGGAACCATTGATATCAGGGATTACTTTTAAACTATGTATATATTTCTCAAAAATATATGACTAGATTATTATCCCTTAAATTAATTCGGGTAATATATGCCTTGTGATTAAATTCCAAATGACTTCATTGTGAAATTTCCTTTGATTCTGAGATTAAAAATGAATATGAATATCATATTCATTCCTTGGATAATTCATATGATATTACCAATGATTAACATCTTTTATGTGGGACAAATAAATCATGTACATTAAATGATGGGTGAAACAAGATAGTGGTCCATTGCAATGGGAGAATCATTAGTCTCATGAGTAATCATGTATTGTATTATTGAGTAATCCTAATCCCTTATTGTAAATATTCCACTATGTGATATTTGCTTGGAAATTAGTAATGGCCCATGTTTATGTGATGTTATATGTTTCAACATAATTAACTATAACACCATGATATGTGATACCATTTTATTTCTGTTATTATCCATTGTTAATAGTCTTGAGCCTTCTTTTTTATGATATTTTTTATGAATTTGACTCACATGGTTTGCTTCATTGTTAGTTTTTTTCCCATATTAGAATTTTTAGCTCGCTATGTTTGTCCATGTATTCCCATGGTATCTGATGTACTTTATGAGATAAACAATATTTAGGATCTCATTATCAAGAATAAAATAAACTTTTATATTTGAATACCACATTTATATATTGTGAAACACATCTTCCAAATACACAAGACCTCATGTTCATTTGGGTTTAATTATTATTTTTTTGTTAAAAAAACATGTAATAATATTTGTAAAAGTTTTGGGTATATATATATCAAATATACTCCTCTAGTTGACTCAAATGAGGTTTATGTTTATATTCATTGAAGAATTTTATAATAATATCAAATAACTGAAAAGATAGTTGGTAAGTATGCCTATACTAATAATGTATTACATTAGATAAGGGTTTCAGATATTTCATGATGAATCAATGAAGGGAAAATTCTTATTTATCATGCATAATGATTTGGTGAAAGCTTAGGCCTCTGTCCAATTAAACAATAATGAGAATAATTAACCCAGGTCAGGATTTTGTGATTCCTAGGATAATATTTACATTGAATATATATATATGTATTACATATATAGTGAATGGTTTAATATATATAATGATAATAAATGTTTTATGTATATATTTACATAGAAAAAATTGAATGTGAACCAAATTATATGGTTGGTGTTGAATAGTGATTTCAAATACTCAATACAATACCACCCTATAAAGTAGAATACTATATCCAAATCCCTTTATTATTATGTTCATAATAGTTATCCCATGATGTGGATTTAATGAGATTGAATATTTATTGATTTTTAGAAGATCATTATTTAAATTCTATGTAAATGGGGAATATATTATCTTTATTAGGTAAATATTCACCCATATATCAATTAAATGAATTAGAATGGGCAATAGTGATATATGGAATTAAAGAATAATGTAACAAGTATTCATGAGTTCAACCATGATCTTATTAGAATTATAATGTTTAAGAAATAAGTATGTCCTCCCTCAATACTTGAAATGATGAAATAGATATTGGAAGAATCTCTTAATACATAGTCATGTATCAATATAGAATGTATAATGATATATCGAGATTTAAAATAGTATTTATAGTTAGCTAAAAAAATGGATATTACCATACATATATATATATATATTCTAATTTCTATCATTTCTACAAGTAAACATTGAAATTCATAAATATATTTAGTGGATACCACCATTACTTATACTAGAATCGAAATGGGAAAACAAGACCATGGGTTTCATCATCAGAATCCATGAAACATAAATGTGAAAAAATTTATACGGGCTGTAGTCATGTTTCCTAGAAAAAAATAGTGAATTTTATTTCTATTAGATATAATTTACCACTAAATAAATTTGATGAGTTATACATTAAGGTGTTTATAAAAAATTAGTATTCACCTCTCTAAAAAATATATAATTTCGATATGAGGTTCACCTAAATGTTCTATATATATCTTTAGTTGTTGTTTAATACATATTTGAGTTTCAATAATTCTTATCATCCTCAGATAGATAGTCAGTCTGATATACCATTAAAAAACAATAGGATATGCTAAGAAATTTCATTGTGGATTTTAAAGGTGGTTGGTACCAAAACCATTATTTGGTGAATAATTATACAATAATAATTTTCACTTGACCAATCAGATGTATCCTTATTATATCCTCAAAGGAAATACGAATTGAACTCAAATATGCTCTGAAGAAGTTGAAGAGATAAAAATAATTTGACCTAATCTAGATGAGGAAATGGAATATATGGATAGATCAATTCAAAATCTCATAATATATTCTCATATTCAAGAAAAATGTTATGATAGATCCTTTGGAATACGGCAATGATAAGTACTACTGAACCGAAACATACCCAAAAACATAACAGTTGGAACTCGAAAACATAAATTTTAATAAATAATTATTAAAAAAAGAGTATAAGAATTTTTTATTTTGATAATATATGATAGTATTATAATGTATATAGTTATATTAATTGGGTTTAATAAATCATAATTAATTATATAATATGTAAAAAAAAGTTACAAGGAAACTCAAACTTGAATTAAGTGATTTCATTTATTATTTATTTTTATTTTGGAATTATTTATTCTTTAATTTACATGGAGGGAAATTATTGAAACTTATACAATAAACCCATTTAATTTTATTACCATATGGATATTCATTGAATTTCTAGGTAATTTTTTCATTTTGACTTTTTGGTACAAAAAATGATCCAAAACACTGATTTTATAAAAACATACATTATTTCCTCATTAGTTGGGAGACCTTTTCATCCATGTATGTATTATATTTTTTATATTTTGATGAATGTTTTTAATATTCTTCAAATAATATATAATTCTTTTTTAACCACTTATTACTTTCTATAAAAATTATTAAAATATATTTTTCATTGTCTTTGTGATGTACATGAGACCCAATGTGTGAATAGAATATTTTTTTTAATCTATGACACATGAAAAAAATTCCCACTATAATAACTAATATTTTCATTAAAGCATCCTAAAAACATACCATGGTTATTTTCAAAGGATATTCTATCCGTCATATTATGTAAATCATAAGTTTTAAAATATGTTTTTTTTCAAATAAATGTGGTGTTTTTCCAATGAAATATTCTAATGATTATTTAAATGTAATTTCAGCTATTATAATTCACATTGATGTTACTAGGGATAAGTTCCAATTAATCCATCTTTAGTCTTACTAAATATTGTTTATGATGATGAAATATTGATGTTCAATATTACTGATTTAATATGGATTTTTGGTATCTAAAATAGATTTATGAGGATGTGTTGTATTGATAATTAAAAATATGAGGAATATATATGATGGAAATGTGATGGGTGGTTATTGGATATAGATAGGACCTTAATGCATCAATATGTATGATGTGTCCAAACATTTTGCCTACTATATTATTTGTGGTTTTTTACTCCAACAAATTTATTAAAAATGCTTTCATGGTTGATATACCATTATGATAGGATTTATGGAATATTTGTTGAGGGTCCTTGATCACAGATGTATATAATTATACTTCTCATTTATTATGAATTTAGTTTTCATTGTACATGTATTTTATATGATGATATTATCCTTGTATTCAAACTGATATAAGGTTTTTGATTGAGTCAAATGTGCTTTTATTCCCTTTTCATGTGTCTATTTCTACTTATTTAGTCATGATAGGTTCTTCTATACATAACCCTTACTCAAAATATCAGTACATTTTTTCTATTCCACACGATTTGAAGTAGGATATTATGAATCATATTAAGTATTCAATATTATTTCTTATGGTATATCATTTATATATTACAATATAACATTGAAATAATGTATATATCCAATCTTATAAGACTACTTAACAAATCGATCCTACTGGTGATATCCATTCTATCTTATACTAATGTAAAAAAGTAAACACTCGTTCTTGGTTACTAGAGTCTTTTTGTTATAAAATATAATTTTTTTTATCATTTTAACACATGATAAGATTTTATTTACATTTTATATATCCATAAATATATTACTCTATATTTATACACCGGGATAACATATATAGATGTTGTATGTTTAATATAAGGATTTGTGCTATGGAATATGAGGTAACACCCATCTCCTTAAATTAAAAAAAGGAGGACAATAATATTATAAGAATAGAATATGAAAATTACCCATTGATTTATCTTTTAATGTTATTTTAAATAAGTGGAAATATGAATACAGGAACATTAATATGAGTTTTAAAGAAAAAAACCAATGATGGCGATTCTTATGTTTCCCAATGAATTATTTTATATTTGTTATAATTATTGACAACAATGTTTAATGTAATCTTGTAAAATAATGTGGTGGACCATGCCATGCCATAAGGAATGATTTTTTGATGATCCCCCAAAACTAGAAAGGCTATCACCATATTATAATGTGTCGGGACAAAAATTCCCAAAATGGGAAATCAAGATAGGGACCTTGTCATAGTAGTCCTCATAGTACAAAATAACTAACCCCACTATAGGAATAGTGAAGGATATGGTCTTTTATTTTCACTAAAGAGAAGACCTAATGTTTGATGAGGTCTACAAGGGTCATATCACACTCATTAGTTAGTCCATTGTGCTTGTGATATATCATTGTGTATCATAAAAACAACTAACATTGGAGGTTTTGTCATATATGTATGTTTTGGTTTACATGCTATTAATTTTGAAAATTAAATAAAAGAAGGATAACATTATTATGGTGGTCAGTATGTTGTGGAAGAATGGTTATGGATTATACACTATGGAATGGTGAAAGGAGTGTTGATATTTGATGTGTGAAACATTTGTGAGTGAATTATGGTGATATATGAAAAAGTCTCGAATTATTACATAATCATTGGATTACATTACAGGACATTATAAGATTACCAACTATATTAGTATACAACAATTCTTGGGTGGATTATATAAAGGATTGATCCAATCTTCATAAATAGATGGAAGGCCCACAATAATTACGATTGTATTAGTTTTTGTGAAAATAATTTATTTAATTTCATGAATTATGGGTTGTTTTTAGAATGAATTAATGTGCTAAATGGTTTCCTTTGTTTGGGATCATGGCCTCTCTACTTCATTTATTAGGATCAATATCTTGAATTGAGAGGCGAAATATGGGTGATACTCTCAGCATATATAAGATACACATATTCTTGAGAGAAACCATGATAAACCCAATATCAAGGACAAGATTATGGAAAGATAAAATCCATTATGTTATGTTGTTTTTTATTAGAGTAATCTATAAGAGGAGTTCATGTGATACAGAGCTTGTGATAGTATACATTAATAATAAACTATGAAGACTATATTACAAATATTCAATATTATGTTTTGTTTGTATATGGATTTTTATCTACAAATACAATACATGTTCATAATGAATAAGTAGACATACAAGTTTTTTGATATATATTTTCATGGAGGAGGAAAATTAAGAGATTAAGTTACCACTAAGTGTTTTCTATGCTTGGTTGAATATATTTTGGGGATATTTGGTGTATTCAAGTGGATTGTATAAGTAGTTCATGAAAACAATGGAATGATTATAGGAAATATGATTGAAATATTGTGTAAGAATCCATGTTGATAGGACATAAAATCATTTAATAGAGTAGTCATGGGTTCCAAACATTGAGAATATCATGTTTTATGATTTATCTCCAATTTATAGATATGATGAATGTTTGAGATACCCTATAATTTACATTATGTACATTCACTTCATTAAGAGGTTGATTTAAAAATGGAGACCCTCCTGAAACTAAAAGAGGATTATTTATTAACCCTCTCCCCCAATCAATGATCCAATCGCATCAGATCCTTTCAAGATCCTTGTTCCAATAATGAAACAAGAGTTACTACTTTTAAAACAAGAAATTATCATCAAATTTAATAGAGGGTATTATTAATAGTTATAGATAAATAGTTATATATATATATATTATTTATAAGATTAACATTCAAAAAAAATATACCTAGACACCCAGTACATCAAGACCCATCCCTCACCATAAGGAATTGGAAACACCCACTAGACCTAATTTTTACTACATATTTGAGGCCTGCAATCTCACGATTTAGATACCACAAAAAACAACAAAAAATGGAATACAATTATCTGACAATATGATACAATGAATTGATTTAGTATCTTTCATCATGTAATGTCACAAATTTTTATTCCATTTCTCCCTCCCACTTATCAAAATCCATCTGATCTTTTTCTCAGACTAAAAGTTTCATCTCCCCTATAATGAATCATTGTTACCTATGGAACTATAAACCTTCATGGAAGGTAATCCCTATATCCTACCTAAATTATCCATGAAGGAGGTGGTGAAGATGATAGGTTCCTACATAACCATTCTTCTTTTGGGCTACCCATCTGACGAGAACTATGTGGCACTTCACTGCATCGCCTGCATATCATGTCATGTTATCTGATTGGTCCAACAATGTAGATAGTTTTTTGTTTGGGAACCCCTCCATCCAACCTAAGAAATACATTAGGATAAAATATACTATGATTGGAACTAAAAGTACCATCCCATATTTACGATTTCCCAAAATTCAATTCCTAAATGTGACAATAATTCCAAACAATCTTATTGAACCATAACCTTTTTTTCATCATGTAATATCAACTGAAACCCATTGATCATCGAGCAAAGACCCTATATCCCAATATCCTATAATTCCCTAGAGGAAAAAATAAAAAATTAGAAGCTCTAAAAGCTATAATTTGTTTAATAATTTCATAGTTACTATAAAATTATAGTACCTTCTAATGTATTACTTCAATGCTAACATGAATCATTCCCCTTCTAGGATTGGAATTCAGGGTGATGGTTTATTTTGGGATTCTCATTTACTATTATTAATAAGAAATATTCTCAATTTATAAATGTTGTGTTTTATGCAATTCAACATTTTATTAATGGTTTTTACATTTTAAATATGGATATTAATATTTGTAATAGTAAAAATAATATGTTTATGGATGATCATAATCCCTCATATCTTTGTAATTATCTCATTGTGAATATAAACAGGAAACACAACCAAGGATTCCATAGATATGTATTATTGGAACCATTAAATTTTTAATTTTATTTTAATTGCAAATCATATTTATTAGTAAATATGAACAAAGAAACGTTTAGTGGATTGGTTAAGGGGTATTGGAATATTGGATCTCTTATGTAGTAATGAATATGATCAAATGAGTACAAAAGTATGTGGTGTTTTTTGGTTCATAGATACCTTTACCTCTGAATTTTTTCAGTATAGATATGTGTCAATAATGAAATTTAATTTGGAATCTTTTGAAAGGTTTAATATGCATTTTAACAAAGTAATGAATTAATTTATAATATGTGTAATGATCCCTTGGTAATATTGGAGTGTTCAATACATGATCTACGAATTTATTGATCATCCTATTGATTTTGAAATTATTTCAAATATAACACTGCATAAAACACTATAATTGAATAGTTTTATAAAAAGAGGTGTAATTAGTTTTTATAAATGGTTATATCAATAATTATTCACTAAAACATTATTATTACATTATGGAGTTATGCTTTGGAGGCTACAAGATTTATATAAATCAAAATTCAATATAAGAGTTAATAATGATATACTATGATATATGTTATTAAAATAATCATAGTTTTAAATTTATGATTATTTGTGGTTGTAATTATTTCAAGAGATGATTAGACTTTGATAATATTTTACTTATGTGTGATAAATAATTATTTATATGTTATCCAAAAGAAATTATACGATTTTATTTATAAAATCCTTTTCAAAATAATGTATTTGTGTCCAGTTATACTTCTTTATTTGAAAAAAAAAAAATTTGTTATTAGTTGGTGGAATTTTGAACATAGATATTTTCATGACTAATAAATAAGAATTTTTCTTGATATGGTGGTCAATCATGTTAAATAAAAATATATGGAATAATAATGGGCTCAAGCTACAATGGAAACATGAAGATCTAGTAGGATTCATCAATATCTCATGAGGTTTGGTTTTTCATTAAATATTTTTATGTGAAAATGAATATAAATGAGAAAATTCATATGTGAAAATAGTTATTTCTAATTTCAATGACTCCCATATGTGTTATGGTGGTGATTTATGATCTATTTCAAATTAGGCCATAGTTTTGTACTTTATATTTTTGTAAAATTCATTTTTAATTATGTTGACTGAATACCCTTACATAAACTAATGGCCTAGAGGCATAAAAACAATATCACATAAAACAAAGGACCATATGAAAATGATAATATATATTTTAATTCCCATTACTACACTAGAAAAAACACATCCATTATAATTAATCTCGTATGTGTAAATATCATCAAAATGAAGTTTCTGCCATTTTGCATTTCCCGTCAGAATATTTTCATGAGAAGACGGTGTAACCATTATATCAAACTTTTATTCACTATGTTGGTTGTCTCAAACATGGGAATTACTTATAATTTTATCAATCTACTGGGGGCTACTCCAGTTAGTGATATTTTCACTACATCATGGATATTAGCCCTAGTTTCCGATGGTCCTTTGATACCCCAAAGGCCCTATGACATGATGTCCATGTTTTTGTGACAAAAAATAGAATCTAAGATGAATTATACGTTTAATATAGTACCCCACTATAGTATATTGAATAGTAATACTACCATGACCCCCTCCCCACAATGTTTACCCCTACTGTGCCGGTAATATGAGATGGGAGATCATGACCCCCGAGTCCCACCTCCAGTCGGCCCTGGTTTGGCGACTGGCACCGAGGGTATAGTAATCACAAAAATGGGTGGCATTACCCTCTAAGATAACACATGCGGAAGATAGAGATAAGATAGACACTAACCAACTCCAACTTATAACTGAAATATAAAAGAAAACCAAAGTTTACATATTTAATGTCATGCAAATGTACTACAACTGGAAGGGGAAAACCGCATGTACCAAAAATAAAGTAAAAATAGAAGTAACCACAAGCCAGAACATCTCCTGCAACCCCAAGCTAGTAGAAGCTGGTTTGATCTCCAACCTGCTCTAACTAACATGAAAACAGGTTATATATACATAGGATGAGTATAACAGTATACTCAGTAGGATCCTCCCAGAAGCTACTTATGAAAAAGTAAATAAAGAAAGCTAAATCACAGTGAACAACAAGTGAAACTAACTCATCACCTAAACTAGTATACTAAGTTCCCATCCTCACCAGGGATACTCTCACCAAGTAACTCATACATGTGTATATAATATAATAATGAATATCAAGGGTACTCTGCTACTACTTCCCCACTGGTTTGCCAATTTTCCCCAACGTCGCATGTCCTAAGCATCTCTCTCCAAAAAGGCTTGCCCACAAACACCTGGGCGACATACCAAAACATGCACCGCGTGAAAAAAAAACAACCATGTCAATGCAAGAAAGTAACCAGGTATTTTTTGGGATCCACCATAGATCACATAATGTGTATCATAGGCCGGGTATTATACCTCAAGCCATTATCGCCCATACACCGAGTAAGGATCCTCAAGCCATCAAAGCATATAAACATTACCCCTACAGTAGTCTATATCATACTATATACAGAATATATATGTGTGAATAACCACAAGCCATTATGGCCCTCTACACACATATATGGCAAAAAAGAACCGTTGTGCTTACCTGCCCAAGTATCTTCCAAGATAAGAAAGCGGGGCCAAAGGGGGTATTCAGCCATTCATCCTCCCACCGGAATGTTGGGGAAAACACCTCCCTAGTTATCAGAATCCTCGGGGTTTCAGTTTCCCTTACTAACAGGGGGAGTAGCATATAGAAACACAAAAAGCACAGAATATACTATATATCACAACCACACTATGGGAATAACCTAGTCTTAGATTCAACTACAACTAACAGCTCTCAGACTCTAGGCTGCCACTTCTAAGACGAGGTATCCTAAAATCACACAACCATTTAAAGAGATTTAATACATTATATGATTCCATTTTTACCAGTTTCACTTTACATTAATTCATTCATTAAACATTAACTAACCATGAACAAGTCCTTGTTAAATTCATTATCATCACACCCAATGTCCACTTTCCATTTAAAAAATTACAACCTCTTCGTTATGTTTTAGAAATCTCCAACACCATGAGCTAACACCATTTATTAACTTATTAATTATAGAATTACTTTCCCACATTCCCAGGCATTCTAGAAAAACATTCTATGCTACTAAACACAGGGGGATCAACACGGTGAGTTGATGTACAACCTATCAAGTCTCTTCCGCCTATAGATAAAGCATAGACCCATACTTTCTTGAATATCTAAACACGAAAAGCACATGGTATACCCCATGCCTCCTCACCACTTTTGGATGAAGGGTAAGAAAGACTAGCTACCTTGTGCAGTGGGGAAAAGTAATGTAGATAATCAACCAATAAGAATTAGTAAGCATCCAACAATAACATCCATCTCATTCCATCATCCCTGGTGTCCTCCCCAACACCCACAAGTATAAACCGATGCATCTGACCACTCTAGGAATATTGTGCTTCCACATCCAAAAGACTTCATGCCCTAACATATCACACCATCTATCAAGGATAACATAACAACACAAGAAGTAGGGAAAGAACATCACATAAATTGGGCTCTTGGCCCATTAACAATCATGTGGGTAACTTAGAACCCTTCAAGGCATATCAAACAATATTTTCTTTAATTCATCTTTAATTAATAGATTTATTATTCATAGGTTCCAAAATTCAGAAAAATTAATTAGTAAGCTATCAAAAATAATTAAACATTCTCACTGAACCAATTTGACTAACATCAAATTAAAACAGGAAGAACAATTTTCATTTACATGCCTCATTATCCATAGCCAATAGTTATCAATTAATTCTGATTTACGTTCTTTACCAATTTTCATCAAGAATGTACACTTAAATGAATAAATCATGGATACCACACTTTCTAGAATACAAAAGGAAATAACATACAACCGATATCAATTTATTTTATTGGTTTAAATATTTATTATGTCAATTCCATTATGGTCTAGTGGGATAAAACATGCTAACATTACTGTTGCATGTAACAGAAAAGAGAAGCAATGAATCCCATACCTCAAATAGTTCTTGACGTTCTTTATCCACATAGTGGGTCACAATTATCCTCTCGTGTCAACTACATCCACTCGAGGATGCCATGGTATGACCGCACGAACCGTAACCCAAGAAACGCCCATTAAAAGTATGAATATTACATGTTGTAATAAGGAAAGGAGAAACATGAGAAGATGAATCCCAAAAGAATGATGATAAAAAATACCTTATATAGAAGATTGAACGATACAACTTGGTAGCATCAAAACATCGTAGAACCAATTCGAGGAGAAGTTCTTGATTATGTAACTCTTATGGAATAGAATGAAATGTTTTAGAGTCACATATCTGAGAAGAAAGAGGAATAATTAGGGAGGAATATATCTTGTCCCTTTAGAATATTTAACAGAGCGACAGTTTAAGATACCCTCAATTTCCCATTTAAATAGGGTCTCATTAAACCACGTGGTTTTCCCATGTCAAAACATCCCGAGCCCTAGAAATAATTAATATAGGAGTTATGGCCGTTGAATCGGCCTTAGAGTCTATAAAATGAGGCCTTAAATTAATTTTAAGTCATAGGAAAATGCTAGAGGGGCGAAATTCTAGGAAGTCGGAAACACTGTTCACAAACTCAAAATTTGGCTAAAGAAAAACATTTTTGATGATCATCACCATTAGACAGTGTTCATGATCCTCACTATTAGACATTGTTCATGAACCTCACCGTTAGCCACTGTTCATGAACCTCAATTTTAGAAAATGTTCATTAACCTCATTGTTAGACACAATTCATGAACCTTACCATTATTGGAACAGTGTTCACAAACTCAAAAATTGGATAAGGGAAGAAAATATCACTATTTGATGGTCAACATTCTGGAAACACTATTCACAGAACTCAAAATTTGAAAAGGGAAAAAAAGGTCCTAGTTAGAAGGTCAGCGTTATGGAAACACTGTTATCTAAACTCAATATTTGGAAATGGAAATATAGGTTACCAATAGAGGTTACCGATAGAGGTTACCTATAGAAGTTACCTTTAAAGGTTACTGTTAGAACTCACTGATATAACTTTTCACTGATGGAACTGTTCAAAGAAATGGAAATTTGGAAATGGAAATAGTGTTTACAGTTAGAGGTTACCGATAGAACTATTCATCGTTGGAACAGTTCACAGAATTGGAAATTTGGCCAAGGAAAGAGAGGTTACTATTACAACTGTTCACTGATGTAACTATTCATAGAACACCCGCGCAAAACTTTCTCCTTGTGGCCTTGGATCTTCATAGGTCACTCCTCTTAGTTTCTTCACCATCAACATCAATATCTCTGCAATCGATGATGTGAGAGTCATAATGAGGATAATGACGGTACTATGACACATGGAAAACATCATGTATCAGACTCACTTGAGGGGCAAGTGTTACTCGATACGCCACAACACCAACATGAGATAACACTTCAAAAAACACAACAAATATGGGAGAAAGTTTACTCCCACGACCAAACCTTCACTGTTCATGACGAGGAGCCGCCTTAAAAAACACATGATATCCAACATTAAACTCTATGGGTCTCTTTATTTTTTCAGCATATGATTTCTGACGATCTTGTGATGTCTTCATCCTCTCAAGAATCACCTGAACCATCTCTATTTTATTATGCACTTGTTGAGGTCTGAGAATTGATGACTCTCCGGCCCCAGTCCAGTACAATGGAGAATGGAAAGGTAAGCCATAAAAGGCTTCAAACGACGTCATAATGATGGTGGAGTGAAAACTATTATTGTAAGTGAACTCCACCAAGGGCAATTGCTTCATCCACGAACCTCCAAAATCAAGAACACAAGCGTTTAACATGTCTTCGTGAGTCTGGATGGTTCGCTCTGTCTGGTCATCCATTTGAGGATGAAAAGTATTGCTTAGTCATAGTTGAGAACTGAAAGCATGTTGGAGACCTCTCCACACCCTGGAGGTAAAACGAGGTTCTCAATCAGAAATTATTGTCCTTGTGACTCAATGAAGCCTCACCAACTCTTCTATATAATTCCTAGATAAAAGTTCCACAGATCATGACTACATGATCACTATGATGTGGGCCAATTTTGATTGACAATCCACTAACACCAAAATAACATCATGTCCCTTTGTAGGTCGAGGTAAACTAGTAAAAAAGTTCATTGAGATGTCCTCCCACATCCACTGAGGAATATCCAATGGCTGGAGAAGACCACCAGGAACACGGTGTTCATCCTTCTCCTTCTGGTAGACCAAACATCGAGGCACAAACTCTACAACCGCATGCTTTAGCCCCGACCACCAAAACTAGCTTTTCAAGGCTCGGTAAATCTTTGTCATGTCATGGTGCACCGATAAAGGCAAACTATGGATCTCTATGAGAACATTCTCGCACATTATCAAATGATCAAAAATCCCTCCATGATACAATAATCAATGTTTTTCATCCTCATTCCAACCATCTGGGGCCTCACCACAAACAAATCTTTCTCTCCATACCTCCACCTCAAGATCCTCGAATAGGGACTCTTCCACCATCTGCACCGGGGATGAATGCACTGTTATTTGAAAATGAAAACCTCTACCCCCAACTTCTCCCATATCAGATGTAATACTGACAACTCTACCATTACTCTCCATGAATCACTAGATTCACGAACAACATCACTACATGAACTTCACCTCAGCGCATCTGCTACAACATACCTCTTTCCAAGTGTATATGATATCTTGAAGTCATATTCCTATAAGAACTCCATCTATCGAGCCTTTCATAAGTTAAGGTCATACTTGGAGAAAAAATACATCAAACTCTTATGATCGATGAAAACCAAAAAGCGCTCACTAATGAGGTAATATATCCACAACTTCAGATCAAACCCCATGGATGCCAACTCAAGATTGTGAGTGGCATAGTTACGTTCATGGGGATGTAACTACTGATACCCATAAGAAACAACTAACATCTTCTTCATGAGAACACAACCTAACCCAAGATGCGAAGGGTCACATAATACATCAAATTGAACTCCCTCGTCTGGAAGAGAATGAAATCGAGCACTTACTGACTTATCCATTAGATACTTGAATGCAACTTGACACTGATTTGTCCATATTAATTCTAGATCCTTCTTTGTCAACGTTCTCAGAGGAATCAGAGATCGTGAGAAATTGGCTTCGAACCTCCTATAGTAGCCTGCGAGGTCAAGGAAACATTTCACCTCTGACACTGTCATGGGGGCTGCACAAGACACAACTGCTTCTATCATTGATGGATCCAAATCTACACCCTATTGGGACACAACATGCCCCATGAAACAGACTTCTCGTGCCAAAAACTCACATATCGACAACTTCAAAAATAGATGATGTTGACGAAGAACTCCCAAAACGGATTGTAGTTTCCCTTCATTATCCTCCTTAGATGTAGAGTACACAAACATCTCGTCGATGAAAACTACCACAAACATGTCCTGGATCTCATGGAATAAAACATTCATCAATCCCATGAATACAGTTGGAGCATTCTTCATACCAATTGGCATTAAAACAAACTCATAATGCCCATGACGACAACAGAAAGCTGTATTCAAGAAATCCTCTTCCTTCACATGCATATGATAATATCCTAACCACATTTTGATATTTGAGAACCAACATTGACCCTTCAGTTGATTGAATAAATCATCAATCCACGGAAGAGGATATAAATTATTTATTGTCACCTTTTTAAGTGACAATAATCGATACACAACCGCATACTACTGTCAGCCTTCTTCACAAAAAAATGGTGCACCCCATGGAGACCCACATGGACGAACAAAACCACAATGTAATCAACCATAATTCTATATAAATAGCTCTCGTAACTCAGAATGGTCCATCCTATTTAGAGACATAGAGATAGGATATGATTTTGGTTGTATCTCAATCCCAATGTCGATCTCTCGTCGAGGGGGTAATGCTGCAACCTCTTCTAGATAGACATCATGGTACTCTTCTTCGACCCTAGAAAACTCCAACTATTGAACCTCTAAAGAACTAAACATAATCTCAGCCATCATGGATGATAAGGACAGAACTCACCTATGACCCATCCTAGGATCTCTCTTGGTAAAAAACACCACATGCTCTCTATCCGCACCAATGAAAATGACTTTCTTATTGAAGAAATCCATGGTAGCCTACACCGAATACAACCAATCCATGATGAGGATGACATAATTTGGTTGTATTCGTAAACATAGGAAATATCCCGAAGAGCAGTGTCTCCCCAAAACTAGCTCACAATCTCTACATACTTCAAACAAGTCAACATGACCTCGAACTGGTGTAGGCAACCCCAAGGGCACTAGAATCCTATCTACCTCAAGTCCAAAATCATGGAAAATGGTAAGTGATATGAAAGAGTGTGGCTAACCTTAACCAATCAAGGCATATACCATGGTAGAAAACAATAAAATGGTACCACAAAAAACATCTGGCTATCCTGGAGCTGGAAACTCTAGAGCATGAAGCCAACGATGACCTCCTCTATGGCAACTATGACCCGGATGATGACCACCACCACGGCCACACTCTACTCTCTGAGGATGGGGAGAATCATGGGTCTCTCCTCTGCTTGCCCCATCTACCCTCTGCTGATCTAAAGCTAGAGGAACCTGTTGCTGCTACCATGGTTGGAATTCCCTCAACGGAAGAACCTGGAGCTCGAACCTGGTGCACGATGACTACTATGAATGGTTAGGCACTCCCGCTTCTGATGACCATGACCACCGCAAGAAAAAAAGCACCTGTTCCTTAGAATAGGCCTGAGAGTTGCTGCCTCTAGAGAAATGAGATGTGAAGTGATGGGACCTACCCCCGGCTAAATGGAAACTCTTCTACCGTGAAAACTGGGAACCCCTGACCAAAGCTCTACGTCATGATGATTCATGAATATTCCCATCTTGTGATGATCTGGTCCTGGCCAAAGTCCTCTACACAACCTCTACCCTTCCCAGCAACTCAAGATATGTTTTCAGCAAAAATGGGGTGTCCAGGTGCTGGATCTCTGGATGTAAAGCCTCCTCGAAATTCCTCTCCTAGGCCTTTTCATCTTGTAACAGGTCTGAAGCATATCATAAAAGGTTCTTGAAATGGATTCCAAACTCTCAAACACTTGAGATACCATGTTAAAGGGTAAGAAGCTCATGGAGAGTGGATGCCTTCGCAGTCAAATAATGAAATTCAACTCTAAACATGTCTTGGAACTCCTCCCATGAGATCGATGAATCCTCACAATCCTAGAGGAACATGAACCACCACTTCCTCACAACTCGATGTAGCATCTTCAAAACCAAGGACACCCATTACTCCTTACAATAAAAGATCGAACTGAATCCTATCTCGACCTACTCTAACCAATCTACCATGATTCAATCTGAAACAGATCCCACATAATTCTGTAGACTCTGGAACTAAGACACTCGAACTGTCTTCCTCCAAGTGTCATCATCATCAACATCTACCATGCGACGATCTTCTGGAACAGCCTAATGGACATTTTCTGTGCAAACCTGATGATGACGTCAACTTGGATCCATACCTGTAAAATAGAAAACCGTTAGAGATCCTAAACCAGTAATATGGAAGACTCAACATTAATTAATTAATTGTTTTCTTTTATTCATTTTAGATTAACCTATCCCATGGTCTACCCATTAAAACATAGGCACAAAGAAGAATTATGCATGATCCTTTCCTAGGTCTCTACCCTGAAACTAGTATCACCTTGTTTAATAGACATTGTAAACATAAAGGTATGTACATCAGATCATAGGGGGGTCATAAACGCCTTTGTCTCATCAGTTATAAAGTGCTTACCTCACTTTCTAAACATTAATTACACCATTTCCCTACCAACCCATGCAAACTCACCTGTGCATAACTCCAAACTTCATTTTATCCCTCAACCATAACTCTGATACCACTCTATCACGACCCCCTCCCCAGAAAGTGTACACCTCCTAGGCTGAAAATGTGAGAAGGGAAATAATGACCCCTGAATCCCGCCTCCAATAGTCCCCAGGTTAGCAATGAACACCGAGGGTATAGTAATAACATAAAGGGGAGGCATTACCATCTAAGAGAACACTTGTGGAAGAGAGAGATAAGATAAACCCCAACAAACGCCACCTCAAAACTAAAATATAAAATATAAAACATTTGAACATATGTAATGTAATGCAAAAGTACTAAAAATAGAAAGGTAAAACCACAAGTACCCAAAATAAAGTAAAAATAGAAGCAACCACAATCCCGAAAAGCTCCTACAACCCCAAGAAAGTACAAACCAGAGTGATCTTCAACATGCTCCAGGTGACCTAAAAAATAGTTTATATATAAATAGGGTGAGTATAATAGTATACTCAGTAGGATCCACCATGACACCTATCATGAAAAAGTAACAAAATTATGCTATATCACAGCGAACAACAAGTGAAACTAACTCGTCACCAAATAGGTATACTCAGATCCCAACCTCACTAGATATACTCTCACAAAGCAACACATACAAGAGTATATAATATTTTAAAGAGTATCAAGAGTACCAATCTACTACTTTCCCACTGGTTTTATCCTTTTCACCAACATCTCACATCCTAAGCATCTCTCTCAAAAAAGGCTTGCCCGCAGAAACTAGGTTGAAGCACCACAATATGCATCTCATGCAACAAAAAGACAACTTCCACGAAAGAAAGATTCCCAGTAGTTTCCAAGAGCCGCCACAGCTAGCATAATGTGTATCATACGTCATGTATTATACCTCAAGCCATTACAACCCATACACCGAGTTAGGACACTCAAGCCATCCCAACCTATACACATTACACATAGAGTATTCCATAGGATACTATATACAGAATATATGCGTGCGAATAACCAGAAGACATTAAAGCTCTCTACACACATATATAGGGAAAACTAACCATTGTTCCTACCAGAATAAGTATCTACAAAGAGAAGAGAGTGGGGCCAATGGGGGTAGTCAGCCATTCATCCTCCTATCGGAATGTTGGGTTAAACACCTCCTCATGGATCAGAATCACCGGGGTGTCAGTTTCCCTTACTTATTGGTTGGAGTACCATATAGAAACACAAAAAGTATAGAATATACTATATCTCACAACCACACTATGGGAATAACCTAGTCTTAGACTCAATAGCAACTAACGTCTATCAGACTCCGGGATACCACATCTAAGACTAGGTATCCCAAAATCACAAAAACATTTAAATTGATTTAATACATCATATCAATCCCTTTTTACTAGTTTCACGTTATGTTAATTAATTCTTAAATATTAACTAACCATGAAAAATTACACATTAAACTCATTAGAATCAGAACCAAAGTCAATTTTCCCTTTAGAAAATTACAGACTCAACATTATGTTCTACAAAAATATAACACCGTGGGTTAACACCATTTATTCAATTATTCATTATAGAATTACTTTCCCACATTCCTATAAATTCTAGAAAAACATTCTATATAACTAAAAATGAAGGTGCTCAACACGATGAGTAGATGAACTACCCATCATGTCTTTGCTTCAAATATCCAGAGCGTAGACCAATCCTCCCTTGAGAAGCTAAACAAGGAATGCACGTGTAATACCCCGTGTGTCTTCGCCTCTTTCGAAAGAAGGGTAAGTAGGACTAGCTACCATGAGCTGTGGGGAAAGGTAAAAAGATAATCAACCATAAGAATTAGCAAGCATCCAATAATCACATCCATCTCATTCCATCATCCCTATTGTCCTCCCCAACTCCCACATGCATAAACCGATGCATCTCACCACTCTAGGCATCGTATTATTCCACAAACAAAATAATATATGCCCCCACATATCACAATAGCCATCCAGGCTCATATCACTGCACAAGTAGCAGGAAAACAAACATAACTTTAATTGGGATCCTTTCCCCTTAAAAATCAAGATGTTAACTCTGAACCCTTCAAGGAATTATCAATCAATCAGTTCTTCAATTCATCTTGAATTAATAGATTTATTATTCATAGGTTCCAAAATTTTGGAAACCTAATCAGTAAGCTATCAAAAATTAATAAAAATGCTTACTGCACCAATTTGATTAACATATAATTAAAACAAGAAGACCCAGATTGGTTTACATGACTCTTTATCCATAGAAAACAGTTATCAATTAATTCCAGTTTATATTCTTTACCAATTTTTATCAAGAACAAATAACTAAATGAAGCAAGCATGGATATCACACTATCTAGAAAACAATGGGTAATAACATGCAACTGATATCAATTTATTTTTCCAGTTCAAATATTTATTATGTCAATTCCATTGTGGTCCAATGGTATAAAACATGCTAACAATACAGTTGCATGTAAAAGATAAGAGAAGCAACAATTCCCCTACATCAAACAGTTTTTTACATTCTGTATCCCCCAAATGGGACCTGATTCTCCTCTCGCATCAACTACATCCACCCGAGGATGCCATGGTACGACCACACTAACCGAAACCCAAGAAAACCCCATTTGAAGCCAGAAGATTACATGATATAATATGGAAAGGAGAAACAAGAGATGATGAACACCAAAAGAATGATGATAAAACCTACCTTATATAGAATATTGATATATACAACTTGATTGCATCAAAACAGGTAAGAGCCCATCTGAGGAGGAAAGTTTGATTATGAAACTCCTATGGAATAGAATGAATGGTTTTAGCATCTCATAGCCATGAGGAAATTGGAATAATTTCGGAGGAAGATATCCCATCCCTTTAGAAAATTTAACACAGTGACAATTTACGATACGCTTAATTTCCCATTAAAAGTGGATCGCATTAAACCACATGGTTTGACTAAGTAAAAATATTCTGAACCATAGGAATTATTAATATAGGAGTTATAGCCTTTGAATCATCCATATAGTCCTTAAAACGAGGCCTTAAATGCATATTACTTCAAAGGAAAATGCTATAGGGGTGAAACTGTAGGAAGCTAGAAACACTGTTCACAAACTCAAAATTTTGCAAAGGAAAAACATTGTTCATGAACCTCACCGTTAGACACAGTTCATGAACCTCACCGTTAGAAACTTTTCATGATCCTCACCATTAGACACTGTTCATGAACCTCTCCATTAGACACTATTCATAAACCTCACTATTAGAAGGTCACCATTCTGGAAACACTGTTCACAAACTCAAAATTTGGAAAAGGAAAGAAAATATCACCGTTTGAAGGTCTCCATTCTAGAAACACTATACACAGAACTCAAAATTTGGAAAAGGAAATAGAGGATACTATTATAGGTTACCAATAGAGGTTACCAATACTGGTTACCATTAGATGTTACTATTAGTCCTCACTATTAAAACTATTCACCGACGGAACTGTTCAAAAAATGGAAATTTGGAAAAGGTAAGAGAGGATACCGTTAGAGGTAACCAGTTGAACTGTTCACTGATGGAACTGTTCACGTAATTGGAAATTTGTAAAAGGAGAGAGAGTGTACTATTAGAACTGTTCACTGATAGAACTATTTATAGAAGGTTACCGATGACACTATTCATAGAAGGTTACAGTTGCACTATTCAGAACTATCTACCATTGGAACTGTTAACTGAACTGTAAAATTGGACAATTGTTTGGGATAAGTCACCCTGACCTCCCGGAACACCTCAAACATCATATTTTTACAATGTAATGGACTGTATAGGTCCAGGACATTAAAAATACACTACCATAGTTCTACAATACCACTATAGAACCAAAACAAATTCTATACCACTCTAATTGTAAATGAAGCCCAATGGAGGAAAACCAGAAAAATTTACCAAATTGGTAATTCTTAAACAATATCTCTTTCATTTTATTGTTTAATAAAATAACATAGTCATTTTTTATTGGATTCAAATTCTCTTAAATGTCTCAGTCACTGCCTGGGAGGAGAATAGATGACAAAAACCCATCTAGGTTCTTCAAACAATTATCTCCATACTGTTCATGATGAAATTGTATATCTAACGATCATTCAAAACCCTTCCATAATGTAATGAAATATATAAATCTCTCATTAAATAACTATATTCAATTGGGGAGGACCAGACTTGTTTTCTAGCTTAGGATAATTATATATTAGTATATTAATTATAGATAGAGATCTCCCTAGCTTGTAGTAGTCCAAAATGAATGGTTTTTTTACCTATAAAATACTTGAAATTTCAAGGTTTATTTGAAATATTTGAACTTCGGATCCCTTTTTCTTCATGAGAATCCTATATTTATCAAAACATTAAAGAAAAATAGGTGATATGATAATCCACATCTCACATTATATTAGATGTTTATTATTTAGGATTCCCATATATGGTTGAAGGGGGTTTTAACCCCTCCCACAAGAGGTATAGATTCCTATTTAGTTAAATTGAAACACATTATCTTTCTATTTCATCTATCCAAATACTGAGAGCTTACAATAATTCATGGTATACAAGTACCCAAGTTATCCTTATCAGAATTTCCTAAACTACTATTTGATTTCATAGAATGGTGGGAACTCTTGATTATAAATCAATAGTGATGTTAAATGGGATGAAAAATGGGATATTAGATTGATATGGTGTCTTGTTTCATCCTTTTTGGGTTGTGTATATCCTTCAATTTAATTGGGATAGATTATGTATTTGTTGTATCTCAAATCAAAAGATCACTCCCAATATGTTTGATTCCACTAATTAATTTAGTAAAAATTTTAATTCACTTCTCTATTCTGACCTTGAGATATCCATTCTACTCATCTATTGATATTTATTAACCATTATTTGGTGTTGAGTGGGATAAGAAAGTGGAAACACCTTTTCATTTTCTTTTTTTAATATGAATATGTCTTTGGATGTGTAATATTTAGAGGAGATCCAAAAAGGCATAACTATTAATATCAGGTATATGATCCTTCTACATGAACCTTTGTTCAAGTGGAATTATATAACTTTGCACCATATTTTCTACTTTTACAAATAATATAATATTATATTACATTGTCTGGGCCAATATTGATACTGAAGAAATTCCCATTTTTGGAAACCTATATTTCATTGGAGATATTAAATCTATAATCTAGGTAGATTTATTTCTGATGGATTATACTGGAGATGACGTTGGGGTAAAATATTTCCACATACCAAAGTGTCTTCGTTTCCATTAGGAAGACATAGATATAGCTGAAAATCACCTTACATCAGAGTACCTTATTTTATATTGCCCAGAATATGGTGAGAAAACATTTTGAGGACCTCTGTATGGGTTGATTACCTTATAATTGGTTGAGGTTTCTATTTAATCCAACATCAATTTTATCTTTGATGATTCCTAAGGATACTAGATAATGTTGACATTATATTTTCTATTGTCCACTACTGGGAAACACTGATGAGAATATTATGTATTAGAAAGAGATTGGACAAAGACCTACTTTGAAATTTTAGCAGTTAGCATCCCCCGATAGTCTATTTGAAGGATCCCTAGTCTGAATTAATTGATCTAGAATGTCTACCTCTACCAATTATTTTATTTATGGGGTCATACATTTATATTGATGATCAGGGTTATAATTACCCCTTTTAGGCCACTTCTATGTTATTTTTATATAAGGTAGGGGACATCATTAACCTCCCTTCAATAAGGTATGCATTACTACATTCTTATAATAGAATATCAAAGCTATTGGATGTGGAATTGGATTCCACATTCTTATTATAGTCCCATTATTAATAGGAAGACCACTAGGTCTTCATATACCAGTAGATCTCTTATGAGATATCTACCGCATGGATTTACCCATTGTGATTGTAGTCCCATTCAATGGTATTCACCAATAATAAGTGGAGGAACTACATTAGTGAATCAGAAAGTATATGCCTTAGAAATGTGGTAGATGTAGTGACAACTTCAGTATGTGATAAATGATCAATTAGTTAGTGTTTCATGGAAAGCCTCTTTACAGTGTGATTTCCCCCATGGTTGCTAGAGATTTCATTTTTTATTATATGTTACTCTCATATTAAGTTTGATTCATAAATGGGAATATGAAATCCAATAATATAGTATCACCAATAATAGTTAAATTTTAATATACATTGTTCTTATGTAAGTATTCATATAATGTTAACTATTATGTTTCAGACACACACAACACCTATTTATTTTAATTTTGTGTGAACAAAATTTCTAATGTATGGAAGACATTAGGACATACTAGTGACACTTTAGGTTGTATATTTGTCTTGAGGACAAGAGGATGACTCATCCTTCATGGGTTTTAATGCTTATATTATGACTGTCTTAATGAATCGATAGAGATAAATTAATAAATCATTATAATAAAATTAGGTACCATCAAAAAATTATTGAAATAGAAAATTTGTTTAATTTGTTATTTCACATGGTGATTATATTGTCTCTCATTTTATCCAAGTATTTATCTACACATTAGTTTGAATTTAGATAGGTAGTCACATTGGGGTTTATCTACATCCATGTAGGAAAATAGATTCTAATAAAAGAGGCATTTCTTGTTTAAGATATTGAACTAGGATCATGGGAAGGAATTACAATTAATCCTTTTGATGGGAATTAGAATCCATGTTGATAAGTTCCTCTTAATGGGAAATTGTGTCCTTATTAAGGTTGAATGATAGAGAAATTGGGTGCATATATGAGTGGTTCTAAGTAGTTTAATGTCATATGATGTGGAATATTTAGTGAAATGTACCAAGTACTGGGTGGATGTGGATATTACACATGAGAACCCCTTTTGGTTAAATCATAAATATTTAAAACCATATTAGAGGGGGTATTCTTAGGGATTACACCTATTAGGAGTCTTTTTAATCTTCATAATTTCATTATATGAGGGAATCTTATTCTCATCACATTAGGAAGGGTGGGTAATCTTATACACATAAAACATATAATCCTATGATTTTTTTTAATAATGAATCGGTCATCATATTCTCATCACATTGGGATATTTACGCTAGTCAGATAAGAATGTTATTTTTTATGATCATCAGATAATAGTCTTGTTAATGTTTGAGAGATACAACATCCTAATGTTGTGATTGGATGGTAATATTTCTAATATTTAACCCTACATATTAATCCTATGAATCATACTAGAACATGATTAAAAACACACTCTATTTTATTTTTTATAGTTTATGGTTGACTTATGGGATGATTTCAGGAAATTTATTTCCATGTGATAAGGAATTATATATCCTGAGTTGGGTAATAACTGTATGTTCAAGGGATAATATCTATTTATAAATTTATTTGGTTCACTTTGTATATTATTAATTAAAAATGAGAGGGTATAGTTAGGGAATAAACCGTATATGTTGCATAGTTGTGGAAATCTACCCATGTCTTTTGTTGACTATATAAAGAAGGAATATTGGACTTATGGGGAATGTGGATCAATGTTGAATGTTAGGGATTATACCTAATAAAAATGTGTGGTTTTTATTAAATCATGCAATAGAAATGGGACATTATCATCAAAGAGGATATGGTTGAGAATTAAACCAAGTTTGAGGCCTACATGGGCATCTCTTCCACTTGTTTACTGTGAAATATTTAAGAAAGTAATACATTATTCATGGGGGATATATCCCATAGACAGTGTGCTTAGGGATGAAACATAGTAAAAGACCAATTGTGAGGAGATGTGATTATTTAGTGGGCTTGGATGACTATGTGCATACATGGGTATCCAAGGTAAACATCATGGGATAGGGGAGGCTCTATCACTATCCTAACGATATTGACCATAATTATCAAGGGAATATTGAATTTCTAACACCTTGAGGGGACTACCAATTAATAATGAAATCTATGAAAGTCCTGTTATAATAGGAATATATAATTTATGGTTATAATTCTAATGTTCAGAATACATTAATGTGTCTCCATATTTCGCATAGATGTCATTGTTGAAATGGTATTTTCAGGGATTTAGCCTCAGTGAGTGGAATATTGTATGGTTATTTTTTTGAATTTTAACCTAGGTAGACAACTTGGGTATAATAAGATATTTTTAGGGGGACCATTTATTGATAATAGGTATCATTTGTGATGTTTTCCATTATATGTCAATTATTTAATTGTATGGGAAAATTGGGAAGAGGATAATAAATTATATTGTGATCCAAAATTCATATAAAATTTGATTCTTACATGTGTTGATAAGATTTTAAAATGATATGTAATTTTGTGTGTGTGTGAAGGGGTCTTTTGAGAATTCTTTTACAAAGGAGTCTCATAGGATTATTTTGTTAATTAATTTATGATATTTTACCAATAAAACTATATTATGGGCTAGGAATTATCTTGTAGTTCGTTCACAATGAATCATTCCCTTCTCTCTAATGATTAAACCTGGAGAGTTACTTGAGGGGAAATTCCTTTGATTATTTCATAAATGAAGAGCTCTATAGAATATCAAAATCTTCCATCAGAACGTATATTTGGAGATGAATAAAAATTTCTTGAAATATGTACATCGTCTCGACTTTAACCCAATTATCTAATTTTACACCTAGAAGCTATATGAGGTTTTTCATAATTACCTTCCTTTAATATTTGGTCACATAAGATATTTGTTACCACTAAAAGTTATTAGAGCACGAAGGATCATTTCCTTGATTCCAGAAAGACATTCCATCCATGATAATTTCATGAATCCATGAGGGATCATTTTAGTTATACCACAGAGGGATGGTTAACCACTAAAAAGTTTCAAGGTCATGAAGGGTTTCCATGTTGATGTCTCAAAAAAATGATCACCCAAAAGTTTTTTTATAATAAAACAAAGTAATTAATAACACTTTATAGAAATATATGTTCTTCCATGATGATATTATGAGTCTGTGAAGGGGTTACACTTTTATGCCATAAAGGATGGAAATTTTATGAATGATCATATTTCCTTGATGAAATTTTTTAATTTTATATATTTTTCATCCAATATTCATCATATTATTGATATATTATTATGTGGGAATAAATCTAAACCATCTAACAAATCCATAATTTATCAATTAAAGGAATCTATTCTTGTAGATTTAGAAACTCATTTCATGAAGATCACCAGAAATCCATTCAATAGCTATTTTGTTCCTTATGAGTAGTTATGATATTTGAGTTCCATATTCCCTCTCTTATTTTTTTAAATCTTCCAAACTTCTTATTTATGGTTGAGGGGGAATAAGATAAAATCTGAAAATTATTTTAATCATTCTAAAAAACCTAAAAATGAGAAAATTAAACCACCAACATCAACATGAAATTCCATTTTAATAAAATAATAGTTGGAATGATAATATTCAATTGGTGGTGAGCTAGAAGCATGCAGCTGTGATTATTGAGTGGGACTTATTGAAACTGTATGCCTTATGAAAATATCCCCTTTGATATTTTATCCATTGAGGTATGTAACTCCCCTTGATCCCAATACAAATTAACTATGTGTTTCATATTCTAAATATACCCCTTTGGAAGAGATAACATTAATATTATCATTGTCAAATATGAATTCATACATAAGATCATCAAATAAATTTGTTAATTACTATGATTAGTGGGAACTATACATATAATAAAGTGTTTTATTTACCAAAAACACTAAATTTAACCCCTTTAAGATATATTTTTATGTAGTTTCAGTTTAGATAGAAATAAAAAATTATGATTTTTTATATAGTTTTTATGTAAATGATTCATTAAATGTTTGACACTGTAGTTAATAGGTGATTTATATACATTATATTCGTTTCTTTAAGTCTAATATATAGATTGTTCATATTAATTTTTCAAAAACATAATTATTTTTTAAAGAAGATTAATTTCAATCACTAAAAATATATTCATTAATTATTATATGAGAATTTCTAAAATTATTTTGAAGTTAATAATTGATGAAAAAACTAGATGAAATTTAATGAAGCATTAGGTAGTGTAAATTAATTTTATAGATGTAATATATTTTACATGATATTTCATAGCCCTAAAAATAATAACTTTGTTTTTTCCAAAACTAATTCACGGTGTGTCTTTCAGAGAAGTAAAAATGATTTTATTTGAAATTATTATGAGATGTCTACTTAATGTTAATGTTACAAGTATATAAAAACTATTATCCATCATATCCAAAAGATAAAAACCAACTAGAAATAAGAATTCCTTTACCCTTACAAAAATATATTCTATGACCCTAGAAATCATAATATTCCTCCTATTAGTAATTTAGATTAAAATTACAGATATTTTTATTTATCCTATATACCGAGTAAAATAAAATGATTTAGATGTCATTTGGATGAGGAAATTAGGTATAAAATAACAAATTAAAACTGAAACTCAAATATTGATAATGTGACTATAAAGAATTCACAATCCTTGCAATATATAGAAAAATATGTTTTATTATTAAAGAAACATTCCTCTGAATCTCCATTAATCTACAACATCTAGGTTCACATTATGTTTAAATGTTTAACGTACATTTGAAATTATTTCACTACAACTAATAAAAGTATGTTAACAGAAAAATTAATAACTATATCTAAAATATCCTCACCAATATCACTATGACAATGTGTTCAATGGTTATAAAATGTTATTATAAAATATTTTTTGTCAAGGGGTCATAAATTGTGTATATATGTTCTAGTTTTCACTTATGCAAGAAAATATAATTTCATTCATTCATTTGTTTTATCTTTTATGATTCGAAAAACCCCAATTTTCCAGTATGTGCCACCAAAACCAGGAGAATAACTTATTTCTCCAACTTCTACATCGAACATTTGACTATATAGAACTATTTCTTCATAGCCACCCATTTCCCTTAAAGCTAAATCATTTTAGAGACTTCATTTTAATGAACTAAAAAAATTATACATGTTTTTTTTAGAGATATCACGTGATTTGATTCATAATATATACCAATGAATTATTCCTTATAATCCATTTTATAATGTAAATATATATCTATCGTTATATAAATATTTTTTGGAAAAAAATTATTTAAAAAAATTATTTTGAAAATCCATTTATTTAGCTATTTCAATTGTGTTATTGTACATATGTTTACAATATTATACCACTATAGATCTGTATGAAATATCAAATTATAAATTGAAATAAATTTTTTTTAGGATCTTTACATTGAAAAAAATATCAGTTTTTACCCATTATAATCAATTTTTATATCAATATTCCTTAAAAGGATAATGGTTTTTTCAAACAAGAACGAATCAATATAAATTTATTACTTATTTTTTTCATTTATAATATTAATGAGGTTATTGTTATTTGTCAAATATCTAGATAGTTTGGTGATAATTACTAATATATATATATCAATCAGGATTCCATCTCATTTTAATATCAATGGTGAAATAATTACAATTCCCATAAAAATCATTATACACATGATTCATTCTAGTTACGACTACATAATAAACCCAAAATGGTTAACACTATTATTAATCATCAATATCCATTGTAATTTGATGTATAAAAATGAAAATGAATAATATGATTTTTTAAATCATTACACCTTTATCTCAACCAATTTCAGTTTAAATTAATCCTAGATTACATTTGGTTCTCTAAGATATATCATTATAATATAATCTTGATATTTGACTATACCTTTCTCTGATAAAAAATTGTGACAAAAAAACTTTATGAAAGATAAATCTTACATAATTAAATAATTGTATTCACTATAACTCAATGTAAAAATTCCCTCGTAACAAGTCATATCACTATAAGAATTTAGGTTAATTGTGGGAGGATATTTGTAATGGACATTCATCACAAATCATGATTTGTGATGGGAGTCTGTCGCAAATACCCAGTCACATATAGTATTATTGCAAATGTTTTTAATTATGATGTTCCACTGCAAATAATTTTTATTTGTGATCAAAAATGTGACCGTCACAAAAGACACACATAACTGTTTAAGATAATCTTTTGTGATGATCTATCATAAAATTATAATTAAATATTTGAAATGAATGTAGACATCCATTGAAATTAATAATTATATCTTAAAATATAAAATATTATATTATATATACTAATATAATATATATTTAATAAAAAAAATAAAATTATAAATATTTTATAAAATAAAAATATTATATAAAATGAAAATAATTTTGTATATAAATAAACAAAAAATAATTAAAAGAATTGAAATTAATTATAAATAACTAAAATTTAAATTGTACATAAAAATAATAAAATATATATATATATATAATAATTAAAAATTCTATTAATAATGAAAATATATTAAAAAAATTATAAAATTTAACAAATATAAAAATATTTACATTTCATTATATAAAATTAAACAAATTAAAAGAGAAATAAATGTAATATAATATTTAAAAATAACATGTATATCATACTAAATTACAGATAAAATCATAAAATCTTCCAAAACCTTCAACTATCATTTAAAAGAGGAAGATCACACAAACGACTAGGGGATGATCACTTGATGGAAAAGGGGGAGGAAACTACATAACAATGCCAAACCCAAGTCTCCACATATACTACATCATCTGCACATTTTGGAGATGTTGTTCCTCACAATCCTCCTCCTAATCCTTCGACATCTACTATATCATCTCATCCTGATCTCTCAACCTCTATATGCAACAGACGATGGCATTGTTGGAGACTATCTACATGATCCCATCACACTCACTGATGTCATTGCATATAAAACATAATAACTTGTAGTTGTCAGTCCAGAAACAATACCAATCACTCAAACATGCTTGAAAACCTACAAGGCCACCTATTACAAATCCCCCTCATCGAAACCTTGATTAGAAATGAAATATTTTTTTGGTATTTTCTTTACTCCCCCATGAATGAGAAGTCACCAACTCATATATTTAGTTTAAATATATTAAAAAATTAGAATAAGGATAAAATTAATATTCCTCATATCATAAAACAAAATCACTAAACTCAATATGGTGTGGTCACTCACCTAAAATTTCTCATGTATAGAGATCAATATATATCATCTTATAAACTTAAAACTCTGTAATAGATGATTCAGTAGTGTCATGTATAATATGAAAAACATGTTTTAGTTAAAATATATATACATTAATAAATAATATCATTTACCATATGTTTTCGATCTATGCCAAATATATGACTTATGACCCTATGGGTGGTTTCATACCTCCCTTGGCTCTGACATTTTCCTAATAATCACCTCCCATAATTATATCAAAGATAGAAAGATCATTACCCATCACATACCATATCTGACATATAGTCGGGATGATGGGCGATGCAAGATTGTTCAAAAAAGGTATCAGAATCTTAATCCATAGCTCGCATTCTAATGTTCTATAAACAAATAAGTAAGGTGATTACATATAAAAGTATCTCATGACTCTCAGATATGATATCTATGGATATCTGAAATCAGAGAAAATAAATTCTGTTAGAGATTTAATAAAAATATGTTCGTAACTAAATAAATTTTAAAAATTTATAATTATATATATATATATATTAAATGATTATATAATTCAGAGTTGTTGTTTCATGTATAGGGGGACTACGTGAGTCATGTATTAAATTCATAAATGATAGATCTCAAACAATTATTTTTATTTTTTGTTGAAGACCTTTCAATATATTTATACAAAAAAATAAAATCTATTTGAAAACCGGAACACAATACATGATATCCCTCAATGTCAAATGTTTCAAATATTGCATGATCACATTTTTTATGGGAATTTAATTGTTCCATAAAAAAAATATGAATTCGAGGAAGCTGATGTTATGATGGTTTCAACACCTTCAATGTAGATATGATTTAAATGAGATCTGTTTGATTTTTTTCGATTATTTATCCAATCATGATCACCTAATAGATACCATTGTATAGTTACCAACTATATAGCTATATAAAAAACATAATGTATAAGAATAATAATCATTGATAAATTTTGTTATTTTTATATTTTTATTTAATTTTTCCACATGGAAATATTCTATAGAATATGAGCAGAGTGAGGCACTAGGTTATCAATAGATTACCGGGCCCAGAGAGGTTCAACGAAGATAAAATAAAAATATTAAAAATATCATATAATAAAAATTATATATTTTGAAATATAATATAATATATCTCTAATGATGTCCCATATAATAAATCATAGATCACTGTTGGGTTCATGATGTAATGATTTCCCTAGACTAGACATTATTTGTCTATCAATAGCGTGTTCTGTTCCATTGTAGGTGAGGGTAATTAATTCAATATTTTAATTATAATTTATCATAAAATGTTATGTATCCTTAAATTAGTGTCTCATATGCCAAATTGGAGAATAAAATTGGGACTGGGATATGGTTTTTACACAAAACACAACATAACAGTTGTGAGAATCGAGTGTTTAGTGACATTGCAGGCTAGGGTAATTAATTGAATATTTTTATTAATATTTATTATGAAAATTTAATATATCATTCCAACAATGTATCATATGATAAATTAAACATCACATGTGTGTTTGATATTTGGGGTTTACACTGGGCACAACATATCTTTTGAATTTATAATTCATATTACTAATATTTAACAATTTTTCATATTTGTTTACAAATTTTCATAAATTTTTGTAATTTTCGTATATTTAAAAATCTATAAAAATATTATGTAATTAATAATTATATTTAATATGAATTAATAATATTAATAAATAGATTATTAATTATTAATAATTATTATTGATTATTGTTAATGTAGTTTTTAATTAATTTATTATGATTTTTTATTTTTATATAATTTTTTATATTTTTTAGTTATTATTATTATGATTTTCCTATTATTAGTAATATTATGAATTTATTATCAATAATTACTTAATAATTATTAAATATTCTAAATTAAATAAATTAGTACAACATTTTACATAATTAATAATTTTTATGAATTTTTTATATGTCTTATAATTGTTTTATTTTTTTAAATTATTACAAAAATATTATCATAACAATTATTAACTAGGTTATTAATAATGAATATATATTTTAAATTTTTATTTATTTCATAAATCAAATTTTCCAATGTTTTTAAAATAAAAAATCTTATAAACAATGTTTAGTTAAAATGTATTTAATAAATTATTTTTATCATCATTTTTATAAAACAATAATTTCTACATATTACATAATATATATATATATATATAACATGTAATTAATCAAATATAATTAAATAAAAAAATTCACACATTATTTCAAACAATTTTACAATTCAGATCAATATACATAGGTATAAACATACATACAAATTTACTATTTATTAATAATACTGATTGACTGTTTAGTAGTTATTATACATTATGTAAATATTCATATTAATAATTTAAATTATTATTAAATTTGTAATTTTTTTAAATATTTATACCATGATTTAATAATTAGTATACATACATAAAATGTATTTAAACTTTTTTAAACAAATATACAAATCAAATATTTATAAATATATATACATAATAAATCTAAAATAATTTTAAAAAATGTTGGTAATTATATTTAGATATAAATATAAATATATATATATATATATCCAAAATATTACATTTTTTTAAACCTCATATATATATATGTATATAAAAAAACATACATGTTTTCTTAAAACTTTTCCATTTGTATATTCACAAGCTACTATATATATATATAATATAAATGATTTCATATTTAATGGAAATATATCAAATATATTATAACCGTTTTTTAAACCAATATATATATTTAATATATACATATAATTGAATATTTTCATAGATTTATTTATATATATATAAAAACATATATATATATATAATTTCACATGTTAATAAAATCTCATATCTCTATATATGCACAATGGTTTACATATATATGTATAAAATCACACATGTTTGTAGATTTTTTCAAAAAATTATACAAATATCTACAAATAAATGACTAAAATGAGAAAAATAACTACAACTGAAAGGGTTTCGTTGATAATTCTTAATAAACATATAATCATGAAAATAATTAAGTAGATTAACCTAGAAATATTGCACCGAAATATTTCTATTACAAAAATCAAAGGGTCACGTAGTGAAAACGATGTACATAGATAAACATAGAAATATTGAACAATATTAACATATGAATATTAAATATTTTTTTAACAATCATAAAAATCATAACAGCATGATAAACAGATAAACTATTAAATATATAGTTTTCAAAAATTATGAATGTAATAAAAGGTATACAACTAAAAAATAATAAATATTAATAGAATAAAAACTCATAATATACCGAGTTGAACCCGAATTTATTTAAAATTATTAACATGTACTCTTAGGAATCCTAATAAATGTTGGGCGGTCTAGGGAGCGATTCAGCGGTGTGGTAGTGTGGTGGTGTGATAGTGTGGTTGTGCGGCATCGCATGGCGATATGGTGCGATGATACAGTTTTGCGGCAACACATCAGGGTGGTGTGGGTGGTGATGTGGTGTGGATAAGAGAGGATTTAGCACTATGGGAGGGGAGGAAGAATAATGAAAGAGGACGATAAATAAAAGGGGTCATGTGGGGTTAAATTGTGTTTTTGTGGGACATATTATTTGTGATTGAATTTATTTCATTACAAATATTTGAGCAGTGAAAAGTATTTGTGATAGAGAAATAAATATGTGAAAAATAAATTTGGGTCATGGGGAATTTATGACTGAACAAGAAATCGTTTTTAATTGATTTTTTATGAGAAATATAGAGTCTCACCATAAACTATTTGTAACTCAACATATTTTCCATAAAAAAATGGTGACTATTTGCGATGGGCGGCGTCTATCATCGCATATAGTCCACATCTTTGGAATATTTTCAACTGGCCATTTATCTGTCTGAAATTACCCATCAGAAATAGTCAATTTTATAATATTGTACTATTTCCTTCGGATATTATATACATAGACAATTTTATACATTAAATCGGTAATATCTCTAACTAAAAAACACGATGTTTGATAGCCTTCATGAAAAATAATATATAATTATCTACATCCTTTCATGTTAAATGGAATATAAAAAAGATGGTGATTTCATAAAAATATACTCGAAAAAAACTAATCATATATAAATGGGAACAATGTATGAAACCATAATGAATATCATAATTGAGCACAAGATAAACATGTGGGTATGATAACATAATCATTGTATATAACCATTACATAAAAAACATTCCCAGTTGAGTATATATTATTCTCATGAGTCCTAAAAAATAATGTAATAATTTATTATGAATTTATCATATTATTGGGGAAGGAAATAGAAATTTATATCATTCATGTGAATAGAAAATAAAGTCTCATATAGTGGAAAACTAACAAGTCCTTCATCACATAATGGGAATGAAATTCATGTATATAGTGGAATGTGATGACCTCCCATGTCCCATAAAATAAAATATCAATAGATATAATTCCTCACCCAATGAGTTAGAGTGTTTTAATATTTAATTCCTACCAATCACTAAATGATAATCCATGTAGAAATATAACACAAGAATATAAAAAAATGCATAAATAGATAATATAATTGTTAATCTATGATAGTGAAATGGTTTCATAAAAAATATAAAAGATATAACAAACTCATATCATGAAGAAATGTGGATCATTTCATCAAAATATACATCCCATGGAGTCATGCGATCATATAAAAATTTTTCAAATATTTGGATATTGATAATTGTGTAACCCCTTTAAACGATGAATACCAAAATAATATTAAAATGGAAAAAACTATTTAATTTTTAACTATTTTCCATAAATCTACATAGTGAATAAATGTTTTACATTTTTTATTTGAAGTTTAATTGAAATTTTATAAAATAATCCTTGTCAATGAAAATGTTAAGGTAATAATTTTAAAAAAATAGAGAAAGTAGATAGAAGATATTAACTCGGTGTAGATCATTCACAAGGAAAGTTTCATTAAAACTTGTGTATGAAGGTAATTAAAATAGAAAGATACAATAATAAATCAAAGTAGAAGAGATAAGAAAACATGTGAAACAAAAAACATATTATTGACGTGGTGTATAAATACCGCAGTGTAAAATAATGATGTTAATATTATTCAAATTAAAAACTTAATCACATTAGAATTATGAATAAATTAGTGAATATTGGGTATAAGATTATATTCTTAATATAATTATGTGATGATGGATACAATGTGATATTTATGAATAAATTGGACTATTGAAATTTTTTATTTTAAATTCATTCATTTAGCCAATATTACTACGAATGTATAGATCATTAACATAAAAGACTTTTGAATCCAACATCGACCCTCACTTATTGAACTATAAAATAATTATGAATTGTGGCATAGAATACTATGACAATGTAATATAATAAATTTAGCAAAAATCTTTATGAATGGAAAATTAAAGATATATCTGAGCTTAGGTTTAATTATTCCAATTTTTTATAGACATTTGAATTTAGAAAGAAACATAAGTCATGTTTTAAATGTAATAACGAAGTGTCATTTTCTAATTCATATTATTTAGTTCACACAGATTTATTTGGTCCAACAGAAACTAGAAATATTAGAAAAAAATACATCATATAAAATTTAGTTTTTGAATAAATTACAAACATATGTGCAAATGGTCTAGAAAAATAGGGAGAAGTGTTTTTTATTTATAGAGAACATTGTTTCTCATTTTCAATGTAAAAAAACATATACAATTAGTATCTATTTATGGTGACCATGATAGTGAATATTATAATATTATATAATAAAAAATATTAAATGGTGCAATACTGAAATTATCATCTCCAAGAACACCTAAAGAAAAATTGTATCATTAAATGAAGAAATAGAGTTCTTTATGATATTACTAGAACCATGTCGATTTTATACTAAATAGATAAACATTTTTTGGGATGATACAGCTAGTACCAAATTCTATAAAATAAATTGTGTTTTTCAAAAACATTTTCACAATAAAACTCTATCTCTATTTTGGTTATTATTAAAACAAAAACATTCTTAATTCATTGTTTTTTTGTGGGAAGTATTAATTTTTAATAGTATAGATAATTCAAAAAAAACTCTCTCTAAAATAATTTGAAATAATTTTATAGGTTATTACACAACTAGTATGGATTAATGTTTTTAATAAAAACATGTATTTTTGAAGAAACAATGCAAGCCAAATTTAGTGAAACTAGTCCTTTTATTTTCTAGAAAACCGAAACCACATTTTTAGATGTTTTTATAAAATTGGATTTGTACAACATATTGGAATAATATCTCAATAATGGAACATTTGGAAAAAAATCTAAAGTTATACTCTTGGATTAAATTCAACATGTTGTTTTGTAAAATCATATTATTAATCCATGGAATTAGAAACCCCTTAAAAAATATAATTGTGACATTATCATTTGTAATTATGGATAAAAATTAATATTTTTATATTCCTAAATAATTATAAAAGGATATTTTAAAACTGAATCATAATTTGAAAATAATACAATTGATGTGGATTTAGGAGCTATTTATTATATAAAATTAATATAGTATGGGCCTAATTAATTTAAGATGAATAATTTTTATACATTTTGTAATCTTTCGAAATATTTTCCAATAATTTATATTCAAGGGGTTTTCAATAAAAATTGCAATAAAAAATGGAATTAAAGTTAGAAACAAGGATACACATGTTCTAAAATGTTATATTCAATAGGAATTCATAAATAATGATGAATTATATACTCTAGTAGCTAGACATTAAATCATTATTATACTTCCAACATAAGAACCATTTATAAATGTCACTCATTTATAAATGATTATAGAGTGTTATTTTGTAAATGTATATGTTTAGGAGGAGGCTTATGTAGAATTAACTCCATGTTTTAAAAAAATCAGTGTATTTTTTGACTTACTAAGGAACTCCATTAACTCAAAAAATCCAAGGTTCCGACTATGATAGATTGAGCATATTTTTAAACAATCTAATTTTTAAAAAGATTTATTGATCAACATTTATTATTAAACAAGTATTTAAAGTTACTATCAATGTTCAAATTTATGTAGATGACATTATATTTCTGTTAAAATCAAAATTTTATACTTAATATTTTTTTTGATCTTATGAAATATGAAATTAAATTTAGAGTGATGGTTGAAATTGGGTTTTCCTTGGATTACAAATAACATAAAAATAATAAGGAAAATTTATATCTCAAAAAACTATATATATAATATTTACGTGAAAATATTTGTTCAAATAAGAAAAGTGTATTTTTAATCCTATTTTATACTAAAAAACTATTGATCATGATGAATTTTGGAACCATTTTGATCAAAATAATTATTGGGGAATGATTATTAGTTCAATATATTTCAATGTTATTAAATAGGATTTGTTGTTTTTATATGATTATGTGAGATATAGAATTAATACATTAAAAAATCCCATCATAAATCTATAAAATTATTTTTCAGTACTCTAAGGGATCTATAGATCATGATATATTTTAAAAACGTATAAGTGAAATAGACCTAATTTTTTTCGATTATAACATTTCAATATATCTAATTGATATAAAAATTATATCTATAATATTTCATTTCAATAGAGAAGATTTAGTTTCTTTGAATTTTATGTAAAAACAATTATTATAGATTTCCTCTATTAAATATGAATACATGGAAGTTAGATGTAATTGTACTCAAGTGTTGTGTGTCAAACCAACACTCAATGTATTGAATATAAGTTTTAGTAAAATTCAATTTTTGTTTGACAAAATATGTTTCATTCATATATGGGTAAAATCCATTACATCACCCAAAAACAATGAACATATATATATTAACCATTTACTTATGTATTATAGTCAAAATTTGATATCATTTTATAATTTATCAAAACACAAAAAAAAATGCTTATATTTTTTCAACATCACTCTCTTTTGAACGATTTCATGATATTAAGATGAATCTCAGAATATTGAACATAAATATATTATTCATATCCATCTTTTTATCAATAATTATTTTTAATGTAAATAAGTCCATGAAATGAGAGAATATTTGTAATGTACTTTAAACATTTCAGTTTACATTATTTAAAAAAAATCAGTCAGAATTCTCTACAAAAAATTTCAAAAAAAGTATTTCTAATTTTTTTTAATTTTCTTAATATGTTATTTGGTAATATATTTGTAACTTATATGAAAAAAAATATATAAAATTATTATTGAAAAATCATTTCATAAAAAGTTCTAAAATTGTTTTTTAAAACCATGGTGTTAAATTCATTATAAACTATTACGTAAAGAAAGTCTATATTTTTTCATTGAGAGTTATTTTATAAATATAATATTTCTTCATTCAATTGTTATAACATGTTTTTTTAGTTCATTCATATTTGATTATATATTATTTCGAAATGATTTATTTCTGAAAAAAATTAATTGTCTAATTTTATTATTAATTTTTTATAAAAACATCATATTTTTAGTGAATCTATTTAAATATTTGAGAAATTTATGACACGTTGATCTATGAATTGGTCTCATGTTGAACCATTAGACCTGTGTGAATATGAACCACCTATAATTTCAATCCTATATAAGAGTGTGTGTGTCCCTACTCCTTACTTCCCTTCTTTTTTAAAAAAAATTATCCCTAGTCTGTTTCTTCTTAATCTATTTTTTTCATGTTGACATGTTTTATAAATGATTATTCATTTAGATAAATAGAATCCTCAATTTATATAAATATTGGACTAATTCACAATGAAATGATAATTGAAACATATTATTTGGGAATATATAACTATATTCTATATTAATCAATTATTTTTTATGGATGGAAAAGTACATGTGTTGATAAATAAAATTGCCATCTTAATTATTTGTAAATAGTATGAGAATTTTATTTCGTAGATGTATTCAGTGAATAAAATTTATTTTTTTAATCGTTTATCACTATTTAATGATTTTTTATGATCAATTTTCAACAATTGGGTGAGTGGATAGGAATTAGTATTTAATTTGAATCATATCATGTTATTTACAAGATACCTAATTTGTTGTAATGTTTTGAAAATTCCATATCCTAAATTTTTTATTTATTATTTTTAAAGTGAAATAGTTCATAACATTTCTATAGATGTAGATGATAGTATACATATGTATTAATAATGTCCTTATAAAAATAAATCTGTATAGTGATCCTTGTAATTTCAATGGTAGATATTTTTTGGATTTCATTTGACATATGAGACTATTTATTATTATAATGTTTGAGTTCGTATGAATAAATGTTTTCATGTGTGTAATTATAGAGTTTAATATCCACTTCTTTTAATTATTTATAATTTTTTTATTGGTATACATATTTTATTATGAAAATATGAATAATAAACTAACACACTTGAGTGATAAAAGATCTTTTATTGGTGGGGTAATTATTAAAAACAAGAGACTATTGTATTAACAATATTAGAATGTGTTCATTAATATTTTAGAAAAATCTCTATTAAAAAATTTAAATGAGAAGATAAATGAGGATTTTAAAAAACTGATAAATTAAAGATAAAAGATACATCATTTTCGTTGTTAAAAAAAGAAAAATATTTTGTTTAATGAGGTTTTTATAATATTTGAAATAATGAAATAAAAGTAAAAAACTAGAGATCAATGTTTTGGGTTTGATATGGGTGATCCCATGGTTTTTAATGATAAACCATAAATAATATTTGAGAGGAGGAAAATAATTAGGTATATGTGTAGAATCATGGACAAGCCATGGTAGCTATATGTTTTCTAAATAGTGTCGAAAAATTGTATGCATTATTGAAGTACCAATGTAAGTAAAAACACAATATATTTATTTTATGTCCATTGTATTACATGAAATTTTTATATCAATTCCATCATAAGGGATATAGATTAATCCTTAAACAATCCTTTTCTTATTGCAATTGAAAAAGGAGGTGACACTGCGATAGTGTGGCAGTGCATCATCGCTTGGTGCGGGGGTGTAGAAATGCAGTTTTGCGGCAACGCATCAGGGTGGTGTGAGTGGTCGTGTGGTTTGGATAAGGGAGGATTCATCACTATGGGAGGGGAGGAAGAATCAATAAGGAAGAGGGTGGATAATGTTGGTCGTGTAGGGATAAATTGTGTTATTTTTGGGACAAATTATATGTGATGTAATTTATTCCATTACAAATATTCAGGTGATGAAAAGTATTTGTGACAGAGAAATAATTATGTGAAAAATAAATATGAGTCTAGGAGAATTTATGATTGAACGATAAATCTATTGTAATTTATTTTTGTGCTAGGAAATGGGAAGTCCCGCCAAAACTATTTCTGATGGAACAATTTTTCCCTAAAAAATGGTGACTATTTGTGATGGGCTAAGACTTTTTTCACAAATAGTCCACATCATGGGACAATTTGCAACTGACCATTTATCTATCAGAAATGAACCATTAGAAATAGTCGATTTTATTATAGTGGTTTATTGTCTTCTTATATTAGATACATTGCCAATTTTTTTACATTATTTTGGTAATATCTCTTAATAAAAATCACAATGTAAGATAGACTTCAAGAAATATAATATATAATAATCTACATCATTTCTTGTTAAATTGAAATTAAATAATATGGTGATGTCATATAAAAATACTAGGGAAAATCTTATCATATATAAATGGTAACAGTATATGTAATCAAAATAATGATTATAATTGAGAATAAGATGAACATGTGGGTGTGATGACATAATCATGGTATATAACCATAACATAAAAAAGTCATACCCCATCCAATATAAATTATTATCAGGAGCCACAAATAATTATTTTTTAATATATTAATAATTTTTCATATGATTGCAGAATGAAATAGAAATTTGGAATATTCATGTGAATAGAAAATAAATTCATCAATAGAATTTAAATTACAAGACCCTCATCAAATAATACGAAACCAAGTTACGTAATATAGTGGAGTGTGATAACCTCACATGTACCATACAATAAAATATCATCAGATATAACTTTTCAGACTATGCATTAGAGGGTTTTAAAATTATAGTCCTACCCATCACAAAAAGACATTTCATATAGATATATAAAAAAATAATATACAAAAATTCATAAATTGATAATGTCGTAGTTAATATATGATAGTAAAATGGTTTCATAAAAAAATAAAAGATATAAAATACTTATACCATGAAGAAATATGGATAATTTCATTAAAATATTCCCCCCATTGTGTTATGGGATCATTAAAAACTGTCAAATAGTTGGATATTTATCATTATAAAACCCCTTTAAAACATAATTACAAAAATTTGTATTAAAATGAAAAAACCTATTTCATTTTTCCATATTTTACATAAATCTACATAGTGAATAAATTTTTTGAAAATTTTAGTTGAACTATAATAAAAATATTCTAAAAGAATCATTGTCTATGAAAATGTTAATGAAATGATTTGAAAAAAATAATGGAAGGATATGGAAGATATTAACTAGGTGTGGAACATTTGAAAGGAAATATTCATTAACACTTTTATATTAATGTAAAGAAAATATAATGATACAATAAGAAATCATAGATAAATAGATAAGAAAATCTTTGAAACAAAATCATTAATATTGACATAGTGTATAAATAATCCAAACAGAAATAATGATGTCATGATTATTCAACATACAATCATAGTCACATGTGAATTATGAATATATTAGTGAAGAATATAAATAAAATTTTATTTTTATTTTTATTATGTGATGGTGGAAATATTGTGGTATTTATGAATAAAATTAAACTATTGAAATTTTTTATGTAAAATTAATTCATTTAGCAAATGGGAATATGAAGGTAAAATTCATTAACCTGAAATACATTTGATTCCAAAATTTACATTTATTTATAGAACTATAAATGAATCCTTCATTTTGGCATAGAATATTATGAAACACTAATATAATAAATTTTTCTAATATATCTATGAATGGAAAATTAGTTATATAATTGCGCTTAGGTTTTATTATTCTAATGTTTTTTAGACTTTTCAATTCAGAAAGAAATATTAGTAATCATTTAAATATAATAGTGAAGTTTCATTTTCTAATTATTTAGATTATGTTCACATGGATTTACATGGTCCAACACAAAATAGAAATATTTGTGAAAAATACATCATATAATATTTTGTTGATGACTAATTATTTTACATATGTGCAAATGTTCTAGAAAAATAGGGAGTAGTTTCTTTATTTTTTATAAAAATTGTCTCCCATGTTCAAAATGAGAAATATATACAATTAGTATATATTTAAGGTGACCATGGTGGAAAATATATAATTTTATATTATAATTAATAATAAATAAGTTAAAATACATAAATTATCATCTCAATGAACACATAAGATAAATTGTTTCATTAAATGATGAAATGGTGTTCTTTAGAAGATTACTATAACCATGTCGAGTGAATAATAAACTGATAAAAAAAATTTGGTTTGATATATATTTTAATAAATTCTATACAATAAATTGAGGTTTACTTAAATATTTATGCAATAAAACTCAATATTTGTTTTGGATAATAAGAATACAAAAACATTATTCCTTCATTGTTTTTCTATGGAAAATATTATTTTTTAATATTATAGATAATTAAAAAAACACTCTATAAAATAATATTTATAATCTTTATACATGATTATAAAACTACTAAGGATTAATGTATTTTAATAAAAAAACATGTATTATTTAATAATCAATGCATGTCACGTTTGGTGAAACTAGTTTGTTTGGTTTATAGAAAACTGAAACCAAAACATAAGATGTTTTTATAAAACATGATATATACAACATATTGGAACATTCTCTTCAAAATGGAACATGTGGAAAACATATTCTAATGTTTTAATCAAAGATTAAATTCAATATGTTGTTTTTTAAAATCATATTATGAATCCATGGAATCAGAAAATCCATATTTATTGTCATAGTGACATTATCATTTATAATGTTGGATAAACATTAAAAATTGGATGTTCCTCCTGAAATGTAAAATGTTATTTTAAAATTGTATCATAATTTGAACAGAATACTCCTTATTATTATTTAGGTGATGTTGATTGGATAAAATTAATGTAGGAACATCCTAATTAATTTGAGATGAATTATTCTTATACATTAGGTAATCATCAAAAATATTTTTCTATAATTGAAATAGAATATGTTTTCAATAATTTTTTTGATGAAAATAGAATAGTAGTCAGAAATCAGGTTACACATGTTGGAAAAGTTTATATTAAATAGGAATTCATAAACAATGATGATGCTCTGTTCTGGTAGCTAGACATTAAATCATTTTTATAATTCCAGTATAATCACCACTTCTATATTTCGATATTTTTCAAATGGATATAGAGTGTTATTTTCAAAATGTCTATATTTAGGAGTATGCTTAATTAGAATAATTTCCTAGTTCTAAAAATATTTATAGATGTTTTGAATTACTACGGAACAACATTTACTCAAATAAAGACCTGGTTCTTGGTATGATTGATTAACCATAATTTTTTTACAAACTAATTTTAAAAATGATTTATCGATCCTCATTTTTTACGAAACATGTTTTTAAAGTTACTATCATGGTTAAAATTTATGTAAATATTATTATATTTTTCTCAACATCCCAATATGTTATTGATTATTGTTGGGATATTATGAATTATGAATTTAAATGAGAATGATGGTTGAAATAGGGGTTTCCCTTAGTTTTTCCGATTACTAAAAAATCATAATGAAAATATATATCTCAAATATATATATATAATATACTTGAAAATATTTGTAAAAATTATAAAATAGTTTAGTAACTATAATTCGATACTAAAAAACTATAGATCATGATGAATCATTGAAACATTTTGACCAAAATACTTTTTGAGGAATGATTATTAGTTCACTTTATCTCAATTTTATTGAAAAATATTTAATGTTTTTATATAATTATGTGAGATATTGAATGAATACATTAAATAATCCGATCATAAATCTATAAAGTAAATATTTCATTACTTAAAGGGATCTATAGATCATGATATATTTTACATTATTATAAATGAAATTGATCTAATTTTTTCGATTCTAACATTTATAGATCTCTAATTTATATTAAAAGTACATCTATAATATGTTATTTTAATAGAGAGTATTTTGTTTCATGGTAGTTTAGGGAAAAATAAATTATTATATATTTACACTGTTAGATATGAATATGTGGAAGTTGGATGATTTAGTACTCTAGTGTGGTGTGTAAAACAAACACTCAATGAATTCTATATGTGTTTTAGTAAAATTCAATTTTTGTGTGACAAAATATGTTCCATTTATATTTTTGTAATGTTAATTACATCACCCTAAAACTAAGAACATTGATAAACTATACCCTATCATTCGGTATTATACAAAAAAAGGTAATATCATTTTATTATTCATCAAAACAAAAAAAACATTCTGATATTTTTACAAAAACACCATCTTTGATAGATTTTGTGATATTAATATGAAGCTATGAATATTTAACATAGAAATATGATTCATATTCATTTAATTATTAATAAATATAATTAAATTAAATTACTCCCTAAAAGGGGAGAATATTTTTAATCTATTTTAAACATTACAATATTTATTATTTTAAAAAAATGTCAATATTTTCTACAAATAAATTAAAACAATTATATATGAAATATATTTAAGAATTTTCTTAACATGTTATTTGGTTAAACATTTAAATAGTTTTTTGAAAAAAACATTTCTAAAAATATTCTTGAAAATTCATTTCATAAATACTTAAAAAATGTTTTTTTAAAACCATGATATTAATTTCAATATAATCTATTTCCTAAAGAATGTATAAATGTTTTCATTGAGTGTTATCTTCAAAATCTAATGTTTTTTCTATCAATTAATATAAATTTTTTTTACATTGTATTCATATTAGATTATATATTTTTTCAAAAAGAATTATTTCTAAAAACATTTATGGGATAAAATTAGTTTTAAATGTATATAAATATATCAAGATTTTAGTGAATATATTTAAATATTAGTGAAAGTTATCATACATTGAAATATGACTGGGTTAATTTTTGATCCATTAGATCTATGTGAATATGAACCACCTATAATATCAATCCTATATAATAATTTGTGTGTCTCCACACATTACTTCATTTCTTTTTTTACTAATAATAATTTATAGTGCGTTTCTTCCTCATATTTTTTTTCTTATTGATATGTTTCTTAAATGTTCATTCATATTGATAAATATCCTTCACAATTTATATAAAAAATAAACTACGGAAAAATGTCATGTTAATTTGCATATATTGGTTGGAAATTTATGACTATATTTTATACTTCAAAATTATTTTTTAAGGATGGGAAGGTACAAGTATAGTGAAATAATATTTTCATAATAATTATTTAGAAATAGTAAGAGGCTTTTATTTATTCAATGTATTCAGGGAATACAAGTTATTTTTTAGTAGTTTATCTCAATTTAATGAATTTTGTTAGATAATATTTTAACAATTATGTGAGTGGATATGAATTCATAATTAATTTGAATCATATCTTATTATTTACAAGATACCAAATATGTTTTAATGTTTTGAAGATTCAGTAGGCTAAAATTATTTTATTCTATTTTTTCATAAAGAGAATTAGTAAACAATATTTCAAGATATAGAATGATATTATATATATGTATTAATAATATCCTTATAAAAATATATAATTATATTGATCCCTGCAATTTCTAAGGTATATATTATTTGGATTTCACGTGACAAATGTGAATTTTTATTATAGTGATGATTGTGTTTAGATGAATAGTTGTTTTAAAATGTGGAATGATAGAGTTTAATACACTCTTATTTCAATGTTTTATAATTTTATTATTGGTATATAAAATGTAATATCATATTATGAAAAATAAAATAACACTTATGAGGTATATGATATTTTTTATTGGCGAAGGAAATTTTTAGAAAGATGAAACTTTTGTTTTAACTTCATTAGAAAGTGTTCATTAGTATTTCCAAAAAATCACTCTCAAAAAATTATATGAGAAGATAAATGAGTAGGTTTCAAAAAATGATAAATTAAAGTGAAAATTCTCCTCATTTTCCTTGTTAAAAAAGAAAAAAATTTGTATTTTATAATGTTTTGATAACCTATGTGAGGATGGAATAAGAGAAAAAAGCTACAGATCATATTTTTGGGATTGATATTGATGAGCCCATGGTTTTTAATGATAAAACCAAAATAATATTTGAGATGATGAAAATAAGAAGGAATAAGTATAGAAGCATAAACATGAAATAGTAGTAAAATTTTTTCTAAAAGATTTCGAAAAATTGTATGCAGTGTTGAAGTAGAAACCTATATGAAAACAATATATATTTTTTCAATGTTCTTTGTATTTAAGGAAATTTTAATATCATTACCATCAAAAGGGAAATATATTAAACCTTAAAAATCCTTTTCCCATTGAAAATGAGAAATTTAAATACACTACTATAGATATTTGATAGTGTAAATATTTTGAAATTGATGATTTGATAGATTATAATAGTTATAGAAAATAAATTTCTATAAGTGAAAAAGAACAATGAAAATATTTTTAAAAATATAGGGATGATTTATAGAGTTAATAAATATGTTTTACATCTATATCCTATAAATAATTAATTATGAATGTATTGAACTATAATATAGATAATATAAATTTGAAGACTTTGATAAATTTTCATAGAATAATGTTCCCAAAAAACATGAGCCTAAAAAATAAGGTCTGATAGGGGAAGTTTCTAAAAGAAGATATGCTTCAAATAAGGATGAATATGGTAATGGAATACCTCTAGTTCCACTTTTTCCATATGTTCTTGTAATTAGACTCATTCTAAAATAATCATATGTAATAATAAAATAGAAGTATGGATGAATTATTTTAATTATGTTCATTAGGATATTCGTGATACTCTTCATTAGTTTCATAATATTCTAGAATGAATTATGTCTCTAAATGGAAAAATAAACAATTGGATAAAATTATATTCCTTAAAAAAACCTATAGAGATAACTACACAAAATAAATTGAAGTTCAAATATTTCATATGAATGTCCAGATAAGATAGAATAAATATAAAAATAATTTATTTAATTATAAAAAAATACATAGGAAGATATAATGTTCTATGATGATCATATCAAAGTCATAATAAAATATTCAGAAAATAATAATAAAATTTTACAAGTGATATATGTTTTAAATTAATGAGTAAATAAAAAATGAAAATCTCATATCATTGGAAAAGAATCTATATGGTATGATTTTAAAGAATGTAAATACTATTAAATATTTATATGTACAATTTATAAATTATTAAGTGATAAAATAATGTTTCAATATTAAATAAAAAAGCTCAAATTAGTAGTTTTAGAATCTAGGGACTATCAAGATGAAGCGAGGAGACATAAATTAATTTCTAAGAAGAATTCAATAAAATATTGATTTTATTCTCCAAAAATCATAAATGTTTTTTCAATGTAAACAGATTTTATGGTGAATATTTCAAATTATTAATTTTTCTATATTATTTTGATTTAATGTTTCCAATTTTTTATGATAGAAAACTTTTAATATAAAATTTTTATGGATGATTATAAATTTTATAGAAATTATATCATATAAATGATTGATCATCTACAATTTATTATATTCATTCTACATCACTAATATTTTTACCAATCACATATAGGGAGAATGAACGAGAAAACATAATCCTTAAAAAAGAAATTTGACAATTATATTTAGGAAAAGCGATAAAAAAATTATGGATGATAAATATAAAATGTTGTAATGTTTGTGAAGTTGATAAATATGTATGATATGGTAGTGATAATATTCACTATTTTTTGAACTATTTTTTATATCTGGGTGTTACTTTTTATTATTTTAAAAAGGGAGGAGATTATGTAGTTGAATGTTTTCAATCAACCCTATCTAACCATAATTTTGAAAATCACAGAACATTACCTTAAATACATCAATTTACTAACATTATACTTACCATATTTTTATTTCTTTTAGAAAATAGATAGTTATTAATGACAAAAATACATTTTAAATTGAATGGATCATTTCATAAGTTTTTTCAGCAAAACATATCTGATGGAATCTTAAATATGTATGAACATGATCATTCTATATCAAATGTAAAATCACAAGGTAAATTTGATGATGATTTTTTAAGAATATCTGAAAATTTATATTAATGATTGTCGAGAATATGTTCTATAATGTCTAAAAAGCATTATAAGATAAAAGATGAAATTCCCTTATGAAGATATTTTATAATGAACAACCCTATGAACTTTTTTTTTCAAATAAACTAAAATCATTCAACTACATGGAAGCATTCATGAATATTAATTTTGTTTCATTAAAATAAACAATAGCATGGTGAAGGTGTAAAGAATCTTATCATGGGTAGATGTTTTCATCTAAATATATTACAACCACTAATGAGAAATTATTAAAATAACATTTGAAGTAATTCATATAAATAGAATATTCATTATGTCAGGATAATCTTTTTCAACCCTGATAATTTAAATTTTCATTTATTGATTTATTTCATATTTTTACAAATGCACTAAATTAAAATATTAATATAATTTCTGTTGTATGGAATTCAAGTTATGATTTAAATTTCATGAAAATATTTTTTTTTGTAATTTTATATACTATATATTCTATTATACAGGGCTTTAAAGGGATTAAATATAATGTTTCTTCCAATATTTTTTATCATGGGTAACTGAGTAAAAGGAAATTGAATATTTTTTTACTGAGGGAAACCATTATTAAGGAATTCAAGAATTAACTATTTGTTCAAGACTAGGGATATATAAATTAGCGGACATATGCATCCCTAATTAATGGTTAATGAATTTATATCAATTATATAATTTTGAAAGTTTTTATTACTCACATTAAAAAGTTTTCATTATTTTAATACATCATATATTTGATGTTCAATTGTTATGGTATGTTTATATTGTATATGAAATGATTTTCTATAAGAATTATTTTATAAAGAATCTGTATATTAATTTTTCAGATTGAATTATTTGACTATTATATTCTTAATCACATACTTAAGGTGGTTATTTATGTATTGTTCCTTTTATTTTTTAATAAAAAATATACCAAGTACAATATTGATAGTAATACTCATTTGATAAAACTCTATATTAATATCAATTATAATTTATACCATTCCATTCTGTTAATTTAATATATATATATATATAAATATATTAGTTAAATATAGTTTATTTGAGATAATAGAAAAATATAGTGCAAGAAAATATATATAAATGTATATTATTATTAATTAAATTTAATAATAAAATATATCCTAGAACTTGTAGGATTAGTTACATTGGAGACTAGATACATAATCAACCTATATTGTAGCTATTCTTCGTAATCTCCCACAAATATATTTCTAATATGATGCCCTTTTAGACATATCATATGTAATAATATTTTACATAAGATAGGTAAATGGAAACATATAAATGAATAATACATGATTCTCAAAAAGGAATGATCATAAGAGATATAAATAAAATATCCAAATAAAAAAATTTGAATATGTGTGTTTGAGAATATCTTCAACGTGTATTAACGTAACATAAGTTATTCATAAACAAGTAAATAGGATCATAAAAACAGAATAAAGACATAACACCATAGTCATGGCATCAAACATGATTCATAGGATTATATGAATATAATCCGATAGTGACAAGTCATCAGAACATGACATATGTACATTATATCACAAAAAAATGTCACAAAAACATATTTTTTCAATCCAAACATTTTTTCTTGTAAAACATTGAGACATGAGTATCATAATAGTGTTTGATAACATTCTATCCATATCATAGGGTACCTCATCTTACCGACCCCACCATATTACCTCTTAGACATAGGAATACTTCTCATATGAAATTGTGATATCATGACGTGAAAACCATTCATAATTTTTTAATATTAATTTCTTTAAATTAATTTTATGATTGGTATGTTGAACCACATGGAACAAAAAAGCAAAAATATCTATGAAATATTATATGAATGTTAATAATACAAATTAATAGTAATAATAACATTATTAAATATAAATATTATCATCAATTAGTAATCTATACAATGTAAGAATAAGAGCACTTTATGATTTAAAAGGTAAATGTTCAAGAGAAAATCATTCTTTATATTATTATTCTAAGATATAAATTTATAATTTTTTAAAATTTTAATATTTCAAAAATAAGAACATTTTTTAAATAATCATGCCAAAAATATATTTGGATAAATTTATGAGTATTTTATCAAGTAATTGATATTAAGTTAAATAGTAAAAAATAAAAATATTGTTAATGAAATTACTTATATTATTTTATCTTAATGAAATATTGACAACATTGTTTTTGAATCCATTGAAAAAATATCGTTTCTATATAAATTTGGTCATTTTATATATAAAAATTAAATTATAAGTCCCATGTATTTTTTTTGGATCCATAAATATTATTTTCCCCGAAACACTATTTTTATTCACTTATATTAATATTTAGTTTAAAAATATTTTAGAAATAAAAAATTGATTAAAATATATATATATAATTATTAATATTATTTAATGTGGTTGATTTCATTTTTAGGCATAACATTTTGATTACCAATATTAATGATAATGACCCTAATAATACTGAAAGGGTAATTTCTAATGACCAATTTTATTAATATTGATAATTTTATCACCAAATTATATAAATTGATATATTTTAAATAATTTAATTTATATTGTGTTTTCAAAAATAATAATATTTATTATAACAGTATTTTTAGTAATAAATTTTATAAATAATACACACTATTAATATTTAAAACAATATTTTTTTCTAAAAAAGTCTTTCTATATATTAAATTTTTAAATTTTAAATATGATTACATATTATATTTAAATTTAATTAGATTATATGGATCATAAATTTATTTTTAGTATACCCAAATAATATATTAGGTCTTACCTTAAATTTTTTGTAGAACAAAATTTACATGGTTAAAAACCAGTTAAGTTGGTAAATAATGTTTAGGAATATAAAATTCTAATGTAAAAAAGACTGAAAACATGTTTAAAATATATAAAAATATTTTTTTTTGTTTTCCCCTCATAGAACCTAAAAATTCATTAACTCGAACATTGGGATCCTTTGAACTGGGAATAGTTATATAGTATTATAGTAATGTTATGGTTACTTCCAAAATATCAATTCATGCAAATTAAAAAAATGGATCACGTACAAAACTTCATAATTCAACATTAAATTTTAAATTCCTTATGAAACAGAACTATATTCATCCCAATATAAGCATGTCCTATTTAATAGTGCTCGATTCTCAATTTTCTAGAATTAGGACACAATTTTGAAGGAGATTTATATGATAAATATATAATTAAGAATGTGAGTATTTATTACTCATTGGTTTTTTATTCTTATCATCACTGTTCATAAATTTATGTTGAAATTATTAAATTATTAAATTAGTATAATAAATATAATATAATGTTTATATGAATTTTGATACCATTATTCAGTCACTTCAATCCAATATGAAAAAAATGATCGTGAATACATAAGTACTAAAACCTCCTTGAAGATAAGTGGATTGTTTTCATAAAAGTATATCGTGGATGGTTAAATGTATGGATTTTATCTGTGAATCTTCCAATTATTTATTAATTACAATTTTTATATTATAATCTATCATATTACATCATTCAATCCAATTCATTGAGAAATGTAATTATTAATAATACATATGTTCATTATACCACCACACAAATGATAAATTTCATTTTTCATCAAAACCATACATAGATTTTTATAATATTTAATTTAATGAAGGAAACATATATTTAGGAAGTGGGTATTATTACATTAAATTTATATTCGGAATATTTATAAATTTTACATTATCATTAAATCATTATAACACAATGTCATTTATGTCATTTTTCACATCGATTTGTATGACGGTATTACATTTTTATCATGAAATATTAATTAATATTATATAATTTATTATAAATTAATGATTATTTATTTATTATGTTTTAAAAATTCTTAAATATTTTTTTTAATATTTAATATATTTATTATTATACAATCCTTGGGTCAGCAAAAAGAGTAGATCAAGTTCATAAAAATTTAATTGTTTGTGATCCATATCAATATAATTGACATTATGAAATGGAATTTAAGGAATCAGTGAAATAAAATTATATTCTATCTTGAATAATATTGGTAATGATATAATATGAACAAATAACTGATAATAACTACCCTCAATATGAAACATGTAAGAAACAATCAAAAAAATGAATATATGATGGTTTAAATAAATATTAACCATGTGACATAATTGTAATATATGGTTATAAATTATATATATAAATTTTCATATATTTGAATAAGGTAATTAAATATGTGATTAATATAGTTATGTTAATTATTCAGGTTGATAGAGCGTGAACATTTGTTCATAAAAGCAATTAATCGGTTATTTGACTCTATTTTCAATTCACCGATACATATTTAAAATTTTGATCAATAATTTATTTTATTTTTTTTCAATAATATATTCAATATATTTATATTTAATAACATTCATTTCATTATATATGAATTTAAATTTCATGTTAACCCTCTTATGTTCTTTTGCCTCATATGTTACCATTACCGTAAGAGTTATTCTTCAGTATCAAGTTGAAATTGTTATTTTTTTATATGAATATCCATCTGGGGAATATATATTAATTTTATTAGTAATACCATAATCAATTTATCCCACCGTGGTTATTATCATATTATATACATACTGACCATACATCTTTTTTCAGAATTCATCCTCTTCTATGATTATATTCATTTGATGCTTTTATAGATTTAATTATCTATGCCATAACAAATGAATAAGGTCATATAATAATAAGTTTACAGTGATTAGAAGTTTAAATAAATATTTATCATTACTCATAATTTTTTGATTCATAAATGTAGGAATCAAAATCAATTTTTAACATTTTAGTGTGGAACATTATTTTTATCTTTTCATATACTAGTTTTGACACATTTTTTATTATTTAATAAAAGAAATTATCAGTAACCATGATATGTATTTTATTTAAATTTAAATTAATAAAATCAAAATTATCAGAAATATTTCATATTTATAATCACATTTTCTGAATTCATTTAGAAATGATAATCTACATCAATGTGCATTAACATGCTGAATTATTGATGGAAGATATTCTTAAAATTAAACCATCTACCTTGGCTCTATGGATGGATTTTTAAATTTCTATTTCTATAATAGGAATCATCCTTCAGCTATTTTTCGTATAGTCGTATACTATATAAAAATATGGGGTTTCTTAAACGTACTTTCATATGTTAGAACTACATATTTCTATCCATTTATTTAATGGTGTTCACAAAGTTTAAATATGTCATGTTATTGGGGAAATTATTAGTAAGTTAATATAATATTTAACTATACAATATAAATACCATGTACCTTAGCATCTTAATTGAATTATATTTAGATATAATGATTCCTATATTTCTAGATACCCATTTACTTTCCATGGATTAATAGTGTTAGAATTATGAATTGAATTATGATTGATATCTTAGGTTATTATATATGAGATGAATATAAATACTATATTATTTTCATGGGTTATTTATAATAGGGAAAATGATTCATTTTATGTGTAACAAATATATATGGATTAATGATTGGGGGAATTATATCACCCATCATTACATTGTTAATGATTATTTAAATTAAACACTTCAAGGTACATAAGAGTAATATCCAAAATCAAATGGTACACCTCAAAATTGTCTCATGATAAAGGGTTCCTGAGAGGATTATCCAATTCGTAATGGTACAACATAAGATTATACCTACCCCAAGAATGGTATAAGTGTGGGCAGCACAAACCTAAGCATAAAAAATTAATTTAACAGATCCCAAAAAGTTATATGAGTAATGTTTCCCCAGAAAATTGTTTTTGAGTGGGCCGACTTACAAATACTTCTCACATAATTAAAATATTGTAAGAATCATTATATGATCAACTTCACTGGATACACAATAAGGAAGTGGTGGTCCTACATGGTATGCTACTATAGATTGACTTGAATCTAGATGTAATAAAATCATACATTTTTTTGTATGAGTCTCAAATATTCTCTACATATAGTGTTTAACTTCATCATGGATTTTCACCCTCAAACTAATTGGAAATATAAGAGGACTATCTAGAAACTCATGATTATGTTGAAATCATGCTCAATTGACATCAAAGAAGGATTAGATAAACAATTAACTCTAGTAGAGTAAATATACAATAATATTTACCACTCAAGTAAAAAATTATACCAATATGAATTGTTTTATGGGAATGTGTGTATAATTATCTCTTGCTAGGATAATGTTGGGGAATGAAAAATGATAGGTCCTAAAATGGTTGAGGAAATAGTGTAAAATTTCATCACCATTTAGCATACAATAAAAAATGTTTAGTGTTGATTAAACTACTATGAAGACAATCATTGATGAAACCTGAAGATTGATGTATGATACTGGGTTTTCCACTTCATATCTCCATGGAAGAAAATCCAGAGATTTAGGAACAAGGTTTATCTAAGTTCAAGATATATCATTCCATTTGATATTTGGGATCACATCATAGTGGCGGCCTATCAACCATTACCGCCCCTAAATAATATGATGTAATTAATGTGTTCTACATATCACTCTTGAGGAATTACATACCTAACCCCTTACACGTACCAAATCCTTTGGTGGTATTTTAAGTGATTGATTATTAATTGGAGGACCATCCATTGAATATGTTATTTTATAGATATAATGTTCTACGTTATATGACAATTTACATGATCAAAGTGGTATGATGAAACCACAGGATTTGTGAAATAATGTGGTAACTAGAAGAGGTGAGGAAAAAGAGATACAATCATCTATTTTAGTGTTTGAAATGAAAATTTTGAGGGTGAATTTTATGAAGGGGGAAATTATAATAACCCAAATATATTAAAATAATATTTCCTTTTTGGTTGAATTAAATTTCTTATTATATGTTATGGTCATAGAATACAAATGAACTTCATTGGTTTTATTATATCATATCATATTTAAAATATCATTTAGAATCATAACCATTGATAATATAGCCATTGATCATTGACCATGTTATTAGTATAAATATATGGTTTATCAAATCATATTTTAATAGACAAAGGAAGTGGTTGCCTCAACCAGTAGTATTGTACCCTATGAATCCCATTTATTGTGAATATCATGGGAGATCAAATATTTGATCTATTATCTTGACTAAGGTCATGTTTAGATTGAACATACAATGAATGAGATAAATTGTTTACCTGATATGTTAAAGATTATCTAGATCATGACCCAAACAATGTAAATCAAACCACCCCATGAAAGTTTCATCATCACGCACCATACCCTTTCGGAGTTTTCTAAGGTAATAAAGGTATATATATAAAGACCCTAATAATAAGAATATAAATTTTTTATGAATAATGAATATATATTATTCATATTATTGTGACACTTTAAAACAAAAATTATATTTATGGGTAATATATAACTTCAATTAAAATAATAATTTTTAAAAAAATTACGATTTTTAAAAAAATTATATTTTAATAATTTTTATTATTAAATTATATATACTAATTAGTGTTGATAATATAATTTTATGAAGTCCGAAATAATTTTTATCAGGGTTTCAAAACATTTATTATAAAAAACCCAACAGTTTTTTATTAATGTTATTTATTATTTTAGAATATAGATTTCATATATTTATAAAATTATATAGATAAGGTTAACATCAATTTTGGAAACATAATTTAAAAATTATCATACAAATAATTTATCATAATTTTATAAGACAATCATATTTTTAGGAAAAAATGTAATATTATATAAATATACGATGCGTGTTATGATATCATACATACATAAAAAATGATGCAATTAATACTATATATAATTTTCCTGATCAAATATATGTTTACAATTTAAAATAATGTGATTATGTGGTGATTTAATTATTTTTATAACGACTTTATGATTCCTACAAAATATATTTTATATTTAAATTTATTCAAAATCAATTCTCTATGGTCATTAATCAATTACATATCATAAAAAGTAATATTTTAATTATTTCATCCCTCAAAAATATAAAATAATAAAAACCACCTCTCATTAGTAGAACCCATGTAATAATAATAATGGGATAGTATGTTGTTTTGGTTATATAATTATATAGAATTTGAAACATGTGTTTTGGAAATAATAAAGAAGTCCTAATATTTTCACATTTAATCCTTCCCAAGATCCCATTAATCACCATAAAAAAACATTATATTGTGTCGTTATGCTACCCTACCATCTCTAGTGTCCTACCAAGGTTACCAATTCACTAAAGTAGCAACCCCAATCATTTAGAATCACTATCTCAATGTATGGGATCACCCACTCTTCTTTTTGGTTCCAGAACCTCTTTTATGTAATGCATATTAATATCCATTTTTTCTCAATTACTTATGTTTTTATAAAAATTTATTTAGTTATAATGATTTAAAATTTATTAGAGACACATTTCATAATCATTAATCACTCCTAGGAACCTTTATGTACACTGATTATGTTTTCATAATTGTCCTATGATTTTCATACCAAATGGGATCTCCCACACTAATTTTAATTAAATTTAATATTTTATGTTATACCTCATAATATACATTTTCCTCTATCCCTGTTTATTTTTATACATACCATATAGTTGTAGTTTTAATTACATTTAATTTGAGACCTATTTCACTCTCATTAATCTATCCAATGAACCCTTAATGACACTTTTCACCACGTAGAAACTTAGTAAGGGACCTCCCACTCCTATTTTTAATCTAGTATGTTCTTTATATTATGCCATTATTTCTAAATCACCATTTTGGGTTATGATTTTCCACATCCTTGTTATATTAATTTCTATTTAAAAAAAGAGAAAATAAATTCCCTCTCATTAATTTTTTTAATATTTTAGTAATCTCATTATATTATTTAAATTTCTCCATGATTTTTTATGAATTTTTTTTTGTAGTGAATACCTAAACCCATCTCATATCACGAATGTTAATATTTTTTATCTTATAATGAATTGATTGGGGAAAACATGTGCATATTTATAACCTCATAATCATGGAATGAAATTTTATAAAAAATGATTACAAGTTGTATGATCGATATAGATCACTTTTTCATGTGAATGATATGAATGTGATAGGTGCACTTGAATCTATATAGCACTCCAATGCATTGGGTAATGTTGTAGACACATTGTATGTTATTCCATGGATTAGGGAGTGATCCTAATCCATCATGGGACATTTTAAACCATGTTATGATTTCTTCGTTGTAATCCTTGACCTATGTCATGGTTTCATTATTAAAGTGGTTCCCCCATTTACACGTTAACTTGAAGTTATCATGTTTTATCATTCTGTATTGTTCAGGTTCATGTTTCTCTCTAATTTAATATTCCATTGAAATGTCTATTCATGAACATGTAATACCATCATCATGTTATTCATTGTTTATTACCGTACTAGGATTTATAGATCACCCATTTGTTATGTATTCCTACAGTTTATCCCATAAATTTTTATATATGATGGAATTTTATGAACATGTTAAAACAGTTTTAAATATTTTTTTGTACCCCCTATTTTTTGATATTATGTTACGTAGCTAATTAATAATGAAACTAGACTTATAAATCTTATATGTGGTATATTGTGTACACTTGTGTGATAAATAATAAACTATAGTGTAATAAATAAAATGGTTGTCATATGTAATTAATATATATGGTAAAGAGATACCTCATCTTTAGGACAACAACCTTGAAAAAAAATATTCATTTTTTATAAATTGATGTAATATTTTATCGAAAAAATTGTATTATAATATATCATTAACGGATCTTATTTTGAAATCTAGCTATTCAATTCCTATTAATAATATTCTATGTTGAAACCTAGTTATGAGATGATTTTTTCTATTTACCTTTCATTTTTTAAGAATAAGTTTTATGGACCATGTTTACAATGATGGTTTTACAGAGATGAAATTTTTAATTTTATTCAATTTATTACCGAATACATGTTAAAATCTTAGGGACATAATTTATTTACTGGGCGTATAATGCAAAAACAATATATGTTATTGGAAGGTCATAATGTTCAATAGCATATATGACTTGAAAAACCAATCTTAAATGAATAGTGAAATATATTACCCTTATAAACTAGATATTAAATAGGCAAGTTTGAATAATGTTAAAAAAATTATGAAAATTATTTATAGTTCCTACTCAGTATTAATGTTTTGATAATTACTTATTAGATAAGGGCTCAATATATAATAGAGAAACTTTATTTTACAAAAAATATTTTTCCTTTAAAAATGAAATATATTTATTTTTATGAGAAAATATTATAAATAAATTTTTGAAGTATTTTTAATTTTCATTGATAAAATTAATACAATTTGTTAAATAAGTATATTGAAAACTACGTATACTTAAATTTCAATAATTTTTTTAATTTTTTTGATTTTGTAGTGAATAGTGAAAATTATCAACATTTTAAAAAATAATATTTATTTTTCATTAAATATATTTATTTAAAAGCATAATTATATTTCATATATTATATTAATGTGAAATGTGGAAATTATTTTTTGAATAATGTAATTAATTTCATTTGAATCATCAATTTTCATTAACATGTTTTAATTATATTTTTATGCTAAAAACATAGTTTTCTACCAACTACTTTTAAATGAATATGTTTTATCAATTTTAATTTATTAAAATAAAATATTGTAAGATATTATTCAAATTAAATTCATATATTATACATATACTTATATGAATTTAAATTTGTATAATGATAATTTCTGGTCATAGAGTTAATATAATATCCTCTATTTTATAAAAAATTATTTTATTGGAAAATCATTTTCAACATAATTTATGGGATAAATATTAAATTTAAAACATACACTTATTTGAATTAAATTTGATAGTATGTATTCCATATTTCGATACGTTATATTTAATGTTATATAACATGTTAAACATAGTTTTATAATCTTAATGAATTATAAAAATTTCAAAAGTTTACTATTATTTTTAATGTGAAAACTAGTTTACGAAGTTGATAAACATATGAGGAAAAGTGAGTATTACATATAAAACATGATTAATTATAAAATTATGAGTTTTTATGGACCATATCGCCCATATATTCAACTATTTAATAAATATTTAGGTACATGGCATGAGAGTGACTTCTAATTATTGAATAGTTTGGGTACTTTATAAAAAAATCAACCCTCATCAATTATAAAGTGGTACCCAAACCACCCCCATATTCACACCTCGCAAGAAATGTTTATCAACCAAACCCTAAAAGATATAAAAATCATACATATTCAGATTATATTGATTTCTGGCTTCTTAAAATATAAGATATAGTTTCCTTAATAAAATACACAAAAGAGGTTTTTCTATGTGAAGGTAATCATTTTCACAGAGCTCCTTCTTTTTTTATTAATCTTTTTCAAACATCGATGATGTACGATACATTATGGTAAAAAAATGAGTATATAATGTATACTAAATTTTAATTTTTTCTATTCATTATATTTATCTATCTCTAATTCCATGAAATTTTAAAATAAACCATCATTCATGTGTACGATGGGCTACGACCTCAAAAACCATTTTAATTTGCTTTCCCCTACTAACTGTCATTGATATTCATAATGAAGTATTTAATATATATATATATAATATTAATTCAATATTAATCAATTTGGAAGAGTAACATATTATACAACTTATTTTTTTACCATCCATTAAAAATTATAAAATCATTTGTCAGTATGGAGAACTACCACTACATTATGCAATGTGATTTATTATTTATTTTGGCAACATATTGATATTATATGTATGTATATTTAATGAAATAATCTGATATTTAGTATATAATTAAAAATAGATGATTAAAAAATAACACATACCATATTTATTGCATTATTTCTAAAAAATGTAAACGTTACCCATGCGTACGTACATCCTACCATCTCCATGATTATAACATAGTTCATTTATCAAAATAATATTTAATGTTTTGTTTTAAACGTATAATTTAAATATTAAAAAAATAATTCCTAATTAATATTCATGAGATGATTTCAATGTTTTCTATTTGATAACAGTCAATACATCGATGCCATAATTAAATTATGAAACACGCATCCTCAAAACACCCTATGTGGACATAACGGAAAAATTGTTTAAATGTGTCATTAAGATATATGATGTAAATGATTTATTTTAATGTTATTAAACCAGAATAAATTTATTAAGAAAATAAATATTACATATATGTGTATTATAAAATAGATAATGTACATACATAATATTTCTGGACTCGATGTAAGGGTTTCATTTCAAAAATTCCGTCTCTGAGACAGATATTTTTTTTCTACCTAATTTCTTTTAAATTCTATATATAATGTCCCTTTACATATTATATCATTAATAGTTTATAATTTTGGATATTTTAGTTTAAAATTCATTTACATCAATGATGGAATATATTATTCAAATTTTACTAAAGTTTTAAGACTTTATGTTCCAATCTCATTTTAATCAAGGTTCATAATTTTTGAATTTCCATTTTGGTATTTATTTTATAATTGTCTAATAGAACCATTTCGTGTTATTATCCATTGATTATTCTGAAATTTTTCATGTAATAGTTTACTTTTCATCCATTTAATACATAAAATGAAAGATATTTTTCAATATAAGATTAAATTATTTAACTCTTCGATCAAAAATAATTCCTCTTCCATATCTATGTGTTATTTAATTATTTTCATCAATTGTTTTTGAAATATCCAACTCATTTATTAATGACATTTTTTCATTTTTTTACCTTATAATTTATGGAAAGAATCTTTATGTCATTTTCGAAATCTGGTCCTTTTTTACCATTTTACAATAGTGTGAATAGAATTTATTTTTTACATAAATGGAATGTATGTAATTAACTGACCATAAGACCACTCAATTATTCCAAAATTCATTCATATGTTTCCATGGATAATTTTAATTAATTTTTTTAAAAAAAATTCAATAAATTTTATAGATTTAGGAAAAAAATAAATATTAAGATGATATTATATCCATAAGAAATATATCATTTAATAATATAAATAATTTCTCTTCAATGATGTAACCATTTATATCATGTATTCCATTTAAATTACCTATATATTTCGCACACATATATAACTAGATTATTATCCCTTTAATTAATTGGGGGTAATATATGCCTTTTGATCATTTCCCAAATGACATCATTGTGAAATTCTCATTGATTGTGATATGAGATATGATTATGCATATTATTTTAATTACATGGGTAATTCATATGTTATTACCTATTATTAACATTTTTTTTGTGGAACAAAAAAATCATATACATTCAATGATGCATGATCCAATATAGTTATCCATTGCGATGGGAGAATCATTAGTCTCATGAAGATTCATGTATTGTATTATTTAGTAACCCTAATCCATTATAGGACATTTTACACTGTTATTTTTCCTAAGAAATTTTCCATGTCCTCTGTTTAATTGATATTATATGTTTCTACATAATTTTCTATGATACCATGATCAATGATAACATTTTCTTTATGTTATTACCAATTTTGATTACTCTAGAGCCTTCTATTTTGTGATATCATGTTATGAATTTGATTCACATGTTATGCATCACTATCATGTTTTCTTCCATAATATGATTTTTTGCTCAATATTTTTATTTATGTTTTCCCCATGGTATCCCATGTAGTTTAGGAGATCAACATAATTTAATATCTCATTATCGAGAATAAATTAAAATGATTTATTTGAATATCACTTTGATATATTATGAAACATGTCATCCAAATACCCTAGGACACATGATTATTAGGGTTTAATTGATATTTTTTTGTTAAAAACACATGTAATATTATTTTTAAAAGTTGTGGGTATTTATAAATATATCAAATAAACTCCCCAAGATGACTCAAATTGGGTTTATTATTATATTAATAGATAAATTTGATAAGATTTTAAATAATTGATGAGATAACTGGTTAGTACACCTCTACTAACTATGCATTACTTTAGAGGAGGGTTTCAGATATTTCATTATGAATCGATGAATAAATTTTTTTGATTTACCAAGTATAATTATTTGGTGACAGCTTAGGCCTCTGTCCAATTTAACAATAATGAGAATAATTCCCCCAAGTCATGATTTGGACACTCTTAGGATAATATTTTCATTGAATATATATATATTATATACAGTGACTGGTTAAATATTTATAATGATAATAAAATCCTGAAGAATATATTTACATATAAATAGTTGAATATAAACCAGGTTATTTAATTGGTGTTGAAAAAAAGATTTCAAATACTCAATACATTACTACCAAATCAAGAAAAACACTAGATCAAATTCTCTATGTCTATAAGACCATGATAGTTATTCCATGATGAGGATTGATTGACATACAATATTTATTGATTTGTAGAAGATTATTATTTAAATTTTTGGGAAATGGGAAATATCTTACATTTATTAGATGAATATTTATCCATTTATCAATTAAATGAATAAGAAGTTGCAATAGGGATATGTGGAATTAATGGAGAATATAACCAATATTCCTATGTTAAATCATTATTGTATTGGAATTATAATGTTTATGAACTGTGTATGCCTTCCGTCAAAAACTAAAATTAATAAATAAATATTGGACGAATCTCCCAATTCATAATTATTTATTAATATAGAATGTATGATTATACATTGGGATATAAATGAGTTCTCAAAGTAAGATAAATAAAAATAGATATTTCCAAATATATATCCCAATGTCTAGTGTGTTTACAAGTAAATATTAATAAAAACAATCTATTTAGTTGTTACAACCATTACCCGTACTAGAATCGAAATGGGAAAACCATACCATGTTTTTCATCATCATAATACGTGAAACATGAATTGGAATAATTTTATTTGGGTTTTAGTCATCATTCATTGAAAAAATAGTGAATTTGTTTTATTAGATACATTTTATCTCTCAATTTATATACTTAGTGATACATTGAGGTGGTTATAAAAAATTAGAATCTACCTCTATTAATAGTATCTAAGTTGGATACGAGGTTAACCTCAGTCCTCTATAGATGTATTTAGTTATATTTGAAAAAATATTTAAATATCAATAATTCTTATCATCCTCTAATAGATGGTTAGTCTGGTATATCATTAAACCACTATAGGACATGCTGTGAATTTTCGTTGTGGATTTTCAATGTGGTTGGTATCAAAAACATTATTTAGTGGAATTATTCATCAATAATAATTTTCACTTGAGCATTCAGATGGATCCTTATGATTTCATCAAAGGAAAGAATTGTTGAACTCAAATGTGATGAGAAAAAGTCGAAGAAATAAAAAAATTATGACCTAATCTAGATGAGAAAATAGAAAATATGGATATATTGATTGAAAATATAATAAAATATTCTTAAATTCAACATAAATGTTATGATATGTTTATTATAATAATGCAATGTTCAGTACTACTGAACTGAAACATACCTGAAAACGTAACAATTTCCACTAAAAAACATAAATTCTAATAAAGAAATATGAAAAAAAGAGTAAAATAATATTATATGTAGATAATCTACACTTTTATAATTATGTGTATAGTTATATAAATCGGTATAATTAATCATAATTAATTATATAAGGTGTTAAAAGATTATTCAAGGAAACTCAAACTTGAGGTAAGATATTTCATTTATTATTTATTTTTATTTTTGGATTATTTATACTTGAATTAACATTGAGGTAAATTTTATGAAACTTATATAATAAAAACAATTAATTTTATTATCCTATGGATATTAATTAAATTTATAGCTAATTTAAAAAAAATTGTACAAAAAATGATCTAAAAATTGATTTTACAAAAATATGCATTATTTATTCTTTAGTTGGAATAATTTTTCATGCATGTCTGTATTTTATATTTTAAAATTTGAGGATATTTTTTACTATTACCCAAATAAAATTTAATTCATTTTTAAAAATTATTACTTTCTATAAAAAATGATAAAATATTTTATTTCATTTACTCAATGAGGTACATTTTAGCCAATGTGTGAATATAATATTTGTTTTAATATATGACTCAAGAAAACATTTTCCCTCAATAATAAGTAATATTTTCATTAAATAATCCTAAAATCATTCCATGGTTACTTTCAAATGTAATTCCATCCCTCATATTATGTAAATCAATGTTTTAGAAAATAATTTTTTCAAATAAAAATGGGGTTTTCTCAAGAAATATTCCATTGATCATTTAAATGTAATTTCAACTATTTTAATACCCATATGTTGTAGTGTATATGGTTCAATTATTCCATCTTTATTCTTACTCAATATGGTTTATGATGACGAAATAATGATGTTCAATTTTATTGATTCAATATAGATTATTGGTAACTTATAAGGATTTTTGTGAAGGGATTGTATTTATAAATAAAAATATGATGAATGTATATGATGACAATGTGATGGGTGTTTCCTGGTCATAGATTGGACATTAATGCATCAATATGTATGATGTGTCCAAATACGAGGAATACTATTTTATTTGTGTTTTTAACAACTACAAATTTTTTAAAAATGTTATCTTAGTTGAGAGGCCATTATGGTAAGATTCATGGTATATTTGTTTAGTGGCCTTGATCATGAATGTACATAATTATACTTCTCATTTTTTAAGAATTCAGTTTTCTTTATCCATGTATTTTCTATGTAGACATTATCCATGTCTTCTAATTGATATAAGGTTTTTGATTGAGTTTAATGTGTTTTTATCAAATTTTTATGTGTCTATTAAAAATTATTTATTCAAGAAATGTTCTTATATACATAACCCTTACTCAAAATATATGTTCACCAATATTTTTATATTCCACAAGATATGAAGAAGGATATTATGACTTATATTATGGATTGAATATTGTTTCTTATGATATTTATTTTATATGTTACAATATAACATTAGAATCATGTATGTATCATGTCTTCCAAGACTACACAACAAATTGATCCTTATAGTGATACCCAATCTATATTATACTAATGTTATAAAGTAAACATAGGTTCTTGGTAACTGGAGTCTTTTTTTACAAAATTATTTTTTATCATTTTAACACTTGAAAATATTTTATTTACATATTATGTAACCCTGAAGATATCACTCTTGTTTTATATAGTGGTATAACGAATATATATATTGATTGGATTAATATAAGGATTTGTGCTATAGACTATGAGATATAACCCATCTCCTTAAATTTTAAAATGAGGAAAATATGATTTTATGAATAGAATATGATAAATATTTCATTCATTGTTATTTGAATTTTATTTTAAATAAAGGGTATAATAAAATTGGTAACATTAAGATGAGTTTTGAATAAATAAAATCCAAATGTGATGATTCTTAGTTTTCCAAATGAATTATTTTATATTTATTATATTCATTGAAAATAATGTTTAATGTGATCATGAAAAATGATGGGGTGGAATATGCCTTTTCATAAGGAATGATTTATTGAAGATCCCTAGAAACTAGAAAGGCAATGACCATAGTATAATTTGTGGGGACAAATAATTCCCAAAAAGGGAAATCTTGATAGGGACCATGTTGTGCTTATCCTTATAGTACAACATGACTAACCCCAATATGGGTATAGTGAATTATATGATCGTGGATTTTCACTACCTGGATGACCTAGATTTTTATAAGCTCTAAATGGGTCTTATCACCCTTATTTATTTTTCCATTATTCTTATGAAGTATCATTGGGTATCATAAAGATAACTAACATAGGGTGTTGTGTCTAATAATTATGTTTTGGTTGACAAGTTATTTTAATTGAAAATATCTAATAGAAGGATACCATGATCATGGTGGTCATTATGTTAATGATGAAATGGTTATGGATTATAATCCATGGAATTGTAATTGGTGTATTGAGATTTGATGTGTAAAACATTAGTGAGTTAATTATGGTGATAAATGAATCAATCTCAAATTATTACATAATCATTAGATTCTTGTTTTGGGACATTATTTAATGAACAATATAATGAGTATTCAACAATTGTTTTGGTGGATTAAATAAATATTTAATCAATGCTTCATGAATAGAGGGAAGACCCACAAAAATTAACATTGAATTTGTTTTGGTGGAAATCATTTGATGTTATTTGATGAAATATTGGTGGGTTTTAGAATGAATTAATTTGACGAATGGTGTCCTTTATTTGGGTACATGAACTCTCAAGTTCAGGTATGATGATCAACCCCAGGAATTTAGAGGATAAAATATGGGTCAGACTCCCAGTATATATAAGTGACATAAAATCTTTAGAGAAAAAAATTATAAACCATATATCAAGAACAATATTAGGGAATTTTGAAATCCATTATGGTGTAATTGTTTTATTAGAATTCTCTATAAGAGGATTTCTCATGATATAGAGATTGTAAGTATATAAATAATTAATAATTGTGGATGACAAGATTACATACATTCAAGAGGATGTTTTTATAGTATATGGATTTTCATCGACATATACTATAGATGTACATGATGAATAATTAGACATACATTTTTTTATCTTTCTATTCATGGAGGAGTAGAATAAAGAGATTATGTTATCACCAATTGTTTTCAATCCATGGTGTAATATTTTATGGGTATATTTTGTATATTCTAATAGATTTTACACGTGTTTTGATAAATATAAGGGATGTTAGTTGCATATATGATTGAAATGTAGTGTAAGAATCAATTTTAATAGGACTAAAAACATTTAAAAGAGTGGTAATGGGTTCCAAACATAAAAACGGTCATGTGTTATTATTATTCTCCAATTTATACATATGATGATTGTTTGAGATAATCAACAAAGTACATTACGTACATTCACTACATCAAGAGGTTGATTTAAAAAGAGATAAAATCATAAAAGGAAAAGAGGATCGGTGATTAACCCTCTCCCCTAATCAATAATCCAATCATGTTAGATCCAAACAATATCACTATTGCAATAATGGTCCAAGAGTTACTATATTTGAAACTATAAATTATTAGTAAATTTTAAAAATAAAATTATTAATAGACCTAGATAAGTAGTTATATATATATATATATATATATATATATATATTATTTTTTAGGATTAAAAATCTCAAAAAAGAAACTATACCCCCAATGCATCCAGACCCATCCCTCTCTATAAGGAATTGTAAACACCCACTGAACCTATTTTTTTACTACATATGAGAGGCCTACAATCTAGAGATTTAGATTCCCAAAAGAAACCGCTAAAATTTGAAAATATTTATCTGATGATATGATAGAATGAGCCTATTGAGATCTTTCATCATGTTGTGTCATAGTTTTTTATGTCATGTCACCCGCCCAATTATCCAAAGTCATCTGTACGTTTTCTCAAACTAAAAGATTCATCACCCGAACAATGAATAATTGTTTCATGTTGTACTCTAATCCATCATGGAAGGTAATCCTTATATCCTACCTATAATATCCATTAAAGATGTGGTCTATATGATTGGTTCCGATATACCCATTCCTCTTTTGGGCTTCCAACCTAACGAGAACTATGTGGAACTTCACTGTATAGCCTTCCTATAATGTCATGTTATCATATTGGTCCCACTATGTAGATAGTTTTTTGTTAGGTAACCCCTCCATTCCTCCTCAAAAATACATTAGGATGAAATTTTCTATTATAGGAACCATAAGTACTATCCCATATTTTTGATTAACCGACATAAAATGTTTAAAAGAGACAATAATTCCCAAAAAACCTATTTCACCATAACCTTTTTATCATCCTAGATTAACACCTTCTACCCATTGATCGTCAACTAGAGACCTTATATCCTGAAGTCCTTTAATTACCTAGAGGATCAATGAAACAATTACATGCACTGATGGCTAGAATTTGTTGACTAATTCCATAGTTACTAGAACATTATAGTACCATATAATGTGTTACTACAATGATAACATAAATCCATCCACTACCATGATTGGAATTCTAGGTCTTTATGCCCGAGGGATGGTGGAGGTATATATGGCAGTCAAAATCCCTGAATCTATTGTTTTCAATGACAATGATCATAAAACGGAGATTCAGGCCGAATATGAGAGAATGCATCCATATTGAGAGCTCTGTAAAATCGTAGGACACTCCCTGTTAATGTGAAGAGTGATCAAAATCCAGGTGCCTTCAACTGTAGATGATGATTGGAATGAGGTCAAGTCTAAGAAGAAGAAAAAAGTGGTGGATTCTGAAAAACCAGTTCCTCTGAAAAAACATGTTGATGTCTGGGTTAAAAAACCACTAGTAATTGGTGAATCCTCTAATCCTAACTGGGCCAACTATGTTGAGGAAGAAGAAAACATGGAGTAGAAACAACTCATTCTCGAATACCGCGAAAAGCCTTTGCTGGAGTATTGTGATCATGATCTGGAAAACTCTAATCACGAGGTCAGCCAGTCTTCAGTGTTTTCTGGGGATCTTCCCTCAGTTACAGTTGATGCAGCGCTCATGCCCCCGCATTCTCATATCTCTGATGAAGCAGGTAATCCTCTGAACATACCGGCTACTACAGATTTGGATCCGATTAGTGCAGGAACAATCTCACCTCTGGAGACTGTGGATTCTTCTATTCCAGTGATGTTTCATGCTACTACAGGTACTAATGGTTTTGTTTCAGTGCTTCCTGTTTTGTCTGCTGCTAACCCCCACACTACCTATGTGGTTTCTATGGAAAATAATACAGGTAGTGATTTAAATGGAGCAGTAGACCTGCTATCAGCTACTACTCCACAAACTCCAGTTGCATCAAGTGATGCAACGGTGAATAATGTGGTTAACAGTATTAATGATAATCAAGATTCAATTATTATTGAATCTATTGCTGATAGCACAAATGCTATTGACTTATTGAGTAAATAGGATTTGAAATCCTCTCCAGCCTCGGCATCTACGCTCAGAAGATCTAAGAGGAAGAAAGGCTCGGGGGGCTCCAAAAAAAGAAGAGGAGCGAAGGCTCCAGATCAAGGTTTTAATGGATATTATTTTTTGGGATTTCCAGGGTTATCAAACCCTAGTACCATTTCTGTTCTTAAGAGACTTGTCTTAATCCATAAAAAAACGTTTTGCCATTGCTAAACCTAAAATTTTCTTCACTAGACAGTATATTCACTTTGCTTCTTCTGGTTACTCTTTTCTAGGTGCTTGCAAAAAATTTTCTCCTTCCAATTCCCTTTGGGGTTTTCATCATAATTCATTGAATGACATTAAAATATTTAATATTTCTGATCAAATGCTCAACTCTGATTTTTTCTTGGATGGTCTGCATACTCATTGTTCATTTATTTATGCCAAGAATATATACCAAGATCGTCGTCCTCTCTGGCACAATATTATTCTGTTGGCTTCCACCCTTCATGACCCTTTGTTAGATATAGGGGATTTTAATGCTATTTTATCTACTAGTGAAAAACATGGACCAATTCATTCCCACACTACTTTTAGTGAATTTAGGGTTGCGATAGAAGACTACAATTTAATTCAAGTCAATCTAACTGGTGCTAAGTTCACTTGGTACCGTCAGTATTATAATAGTATAGTCTCTAGTAAACATGATAGATCTTTCGTAATAATCCCCTCTTTGGATGCTTGGGACACCATTTCCAGTATTACATTACCTAAATTAAATTTGGATCATCATCATATTCTTCTGAGTCTCTTTCCTAAGCGTCCCAAAACCAATATACCCTTCAAATTTAATAATGCTTGGTCTATGGATCTAGACTATTCTACTCTTATAAATAAATTTGGTGATTCCATGAGCCACCACTTTGATGCCTTTTCTGGTGTTATTAAACTCCAACATTTAATACAAAATTTCAAAAGTTGGTGTGCGTCTAAAACTATACAAATTGACAACAAAATTGTATCATTGGAAGTGGAGCTCAAAATCATTCAAAACACTGCCACCAATGATGATTTAACTTTAGACCCTCAGAATGAAATTAACATTTTTATGAAACATAATTCCCTCCTTGTGCTCAAATATAACATTCATAAACATGTCTTCAAAACGAAATGGATTTCTAATGGGGATAGAAATACTACATTCTATAATTCCTTGAAACGTGTTTGGAATGTGTGTAGACCTCTTTCCTTCCTCAAAGATAATGAAATTCTTTTGGACACTAAGGCATCCATTGATAATCATGTCATTTCTTACTTTGAAAATGTTTTAATGCTCCATCCATTTATAAAGATATCATCCCTAATATTATTTCTACACTTGTGGATGATGAGGACAGTGGTTCACTTATGTGATTCCCCCTTGATCAATAAATCAAAGAAACTATGTTTGGTCTCAATGATGACAGTGCCCCGGGTCCAGATGGGTTTACTAATGGATATTATCAACAGTATTGGGATGTTATCAATATTAATGTTTGTAAGATTGTAAAATATTTCTTCTCTCATGGTCTCATACCCCATGGTCTTAATTCTCAATTCATTACATTGATTCCTAAAGTTCCCAATGCTTCAGAAATTCATCTTTTCCGGCCTATGGCTCCTATTAACTCTCTCTATAAAATCGTTAATATGATTTATTCCAATCTCTTTTCTCTGCTCTGTAACAAATTTTTTTCTTGGAACCAATTGGGCTTCATTAAGGGAATATCTATTCAATATTGATCTTTCATGCCTCTAAATGTACCAATATCCTTAATAAAACATCTATAGGAGGCAATGTGGACATCAAGGTTTACATTAAAAATGATTTCCATACCATTGACTGAAACTTTATCTTTAAGGTTCTTGTGTCATTTTTGTTTTAATGAAGTGTTTATTAAGAGAATCCACACTTTTTTCACCTCTTCGTCTATTTCTATACTTATCAAAGGCTCCCCTAAAGGATATTTTAAATCTAACAAGGGTGTCTGACAAGGTAATACTTTATCTTCCATATTGTTTTCCATTGCAAAAGACTATCTTAGAAGACTTCTCACCAAGTTGGTTTCTCAAAATAAATTGAAACAGATCCATGCTGCTCATGCTCTAAATGCTCCGTCCCATATTCTCTATATGGATGAAATCATCTTCTTTATTAATAGAAGTAAAAGAAATATTCTGAACTTTATGAATTATTTATCCCATTATGAGGAGGTCTCTGGTCATGTGTTGAGTCGGAGCAAGTCTTTTATCTTCTTTCGGAAAATTTTTCTTGCAAACCATAAAATCAACATCATTGAAAGCCATGGCATTAGGGAAGGTACTATACCATTTACATATTTATGCATGCCACTATTTTAGGGAATGCCTATAGTTGTTTATTTCTCTTCTGTGGTTGATCAAATCCTTCACCAAATATCTTCCTGGAAAGTGAAATCTCTTTCCCTGGATTGTAGAATTTGCCTTGTCAAATCGACCATTATAGCCAAATTGGTCTACTCTCTAATGATTTACAAATGGCCAATAACTCTTCTTAAAAGAATTAATAGTTACATCAAGAACTTTTTTTGGTCGGGAAGTACTGTTGAGAGAATCCTTGTCACTATCCCCTGGTCCACGTGTTGCAAACCTTTGTAAAAGTAGGGGCTTGGCATTAAAAATATAGAACTTTTTAATGAGGTGCTTCATGCCAAACTAACTTGGAACCTTATTAACCAAAACACATTTTCTTCTGATTTTCGGCATAAAATATTTTTAGAAAAGATTAAAAAAAGAAATTTGAGTTATATTATCTCTTCTATCTGGACGTCCATTAGAGATTCATTTCACCACATTATGCATAAATACAGATGGTTGGACAGTAAAAATTCCTCATTAAATTTATGGATTGATAACTAGTCGGTCTCTCCCCTGATCTCTATGATATCTACTCACTATTTTCTAGATTCCATTAATCTCTCCATTCAGGAGGTTATGGATGACCATTATCCTAACCTCCCAGAGGCTATTCTGCAGGTGGTTGAGAGTCATACCTTCACTAATGAGGACGACTTCCTTGTTTGGGAGCCTTGTCATAACAGTATTCTACATTCTAAAGCTCACTATAATCATAATTTTTCATCTTTTAAAAATACTTATGGGTGGCTCAAACATTTTGATAATCATTGGATGAATCCCTACAAAATCTCTCTTATATAGAGAATTGCACATAATCATGTCCTGACTGAGGCTTGCCTCCAATTATTTGGTATCCAACTTTGATCTAAATGTCATATGTGTCATCATCATCATGAGGATACCAATAATCTATTTCATTCTTGTGCCACTGCTGCATCTCTTTGGAACTTTATTACTGACATGTTTGATTGAAGATGGATTGGTTCTAACTCAATTATTACTCAACTGAAACATTGTGTGGAGATCAATGCCTCGAGGAAAATCAATAATCACTTTCTTACGGCTGTTGCTGAGCTCCTTCACATTATCTGGAATGATCATAAAGATATCCTGCATAACATGCACTCACTTAATCTCAATGTAGGTTGTTTGATAATTCTCACTGCCATCAAGGAGGCTGCATCGATTCAAAAAGACTTCTACAACAATTAAGTGTAGACATAATGATTTTCAGATGTCTCCGGGTTTTTGGCCTCTACAAAGAACCACATTACTCTATTGAGGTGTTCTGGCAAGGCCCTATTCCAGTCTGGATCAAAATAAATGTGGATGGAGCTTCAAAAGGGAACCCGGGTCTAAGACGCTTTGTAATGGTCTATAGGGATTATTTGGGTCATTGTCATGGGTGTTTCTTTGGTGGTTGCAACACTGCAACTTACTTAAAAGCTGAGATGATGGCAGTTATCCATGATGTTGATTTTTTTCAAAGGGATGGAACAACATTTGTATTGAATGAAATTCTACCTCCATTTTCCATGAAATTTAGAATGGTGTGATCCTCCTTTCCTGGACTCTTACATCTCGCGGGATGATATGTATGTACTATCTCCGGGTTATTTGATATATTGATACTCAAGCCTATCAGCAAACATGGTGGATGCTGCACTTGCTAACAAAATTATCAATCAGGGAATCACATGGTTTGATAATCTTCATATTGACCTTATGTCTCTCTAAGAAAGAGATTTTAATAAAACCCCATCTTTCAGACTTTTTTAGTTTCTTTATTTAATAAATTATTTCTTGGTCTTTTACTATGAAATTGATTTTAAAAAACATTCCCTAAAACACTATAATTGAATGGTTTTTCTAAAATGAGGTGTCATTTCTTTTTTAAATGGTTATATTAATGATGATTTAGTGTTTCAATATTATTAAATTATCAGGTTATGCTTTGGAGGAAACAACAATTCAACTAATCCAAATTCAATCTAAGAGGAAATGAAGATACCATAAGATATATGTTATTAAAAGATACATAGTATTTCATTTATTATTATTTGTGGTTGTAAAGTATTTAGAGGATGATTAGACTCTGATAATATAATCCATATGCATGTTAAATGTTTATTTTTTCATTATCCAATATAAATAAGTTGATATTATTTGTAGAATCGTTTTGAAAATAATGTATTTGTGACTAGTTATATTCCTTTATATGAATAAAAAAATTTAGCTATCGATTAGAGGAATATTGAACATAGATAATTTCAAGACTAATAAATAGTAATGGTTCCGGATATGGTGGTCAATCATGTTCTACAATAATATATGGAATAATAGTGGGTGAAAACTACACATAAACCAAGAAGGTCTTGTAGGATTCATCAAGAGATCAGGAGATTTTGTTTTCTCAATAAAAATATTGATGTGAAATTTTATATAAATGAAAAAAATATTATCTTAAAATATTTATTTCTACTTTCCATGACTAACATATGTTTTATGGTTATTGTTTAAGATCTATTTAAAATTAGGCCTTAGATTTTAACTTTTTCTTTTTGGATAATCCCATTCTAATTATGTTGTCTCAAAACCCTTACATAAAGTAATGGCATATCGAAATGAAGCCTAAATTAAATGAATCAAATGGCCATATGAAAATTCGTATATATATATATTTTAATTCCCATTAATACACTAGAATAACCCCTATATTGTAATTATTCTAGTATGTATAAATATCATCACCATGATGTTTATGTCATCATCCCATCAGAATATTTTCATGAGATGATGGTGTAACCATTATGTCCCTCTTTTATTCCCTAGGATGGTTGTGTCAACCATGGTGATTACTTCTACTTTTGGTCAATCTACTCAGGGATCCCCTAGTATGTTGGATTTTCACAACATCATGTATCGTAGGCCTAGTGTCCTAAGGTCCAATGATAAAAAAACGACCCTATAGCAACGTGACTATTTTTTGTGACATAATATAGAAGCTTGGAATAATAATTTTTATATAGAACACGATTATAGTATATTCTATAGTAAAATAATACTATAGTGATACAATACCAATACAGTAAAAAATGTTTTACACCACTCTAATTGTATTCTAATCTTAAAGAAGAAAAACATGTCCAATTATCTATATTGCTAATACCCAATCTATATATCTTTAAATTTATGATTCAATAAAATCTCATAGACATTTTTAATTCGATGAAAATTCTATTAAATGACCAAGTAACTTCATGGGTTGAGAATAGTTGACAAAAAATGATTTAGGTTCTTCAAAAAATTCAATCCTAATTTTTGTTGATGAATTTTTATATCTAACAAGAATTCTAAACCCTTAATTCTTAAAATTAAATACATAAATATCTCATTAAATGACTATTCATTTGGGGGGGTGGCAGAATAGTTTTGTACCTTATGATAATGCTATATTGGTAAATTAATTATATATAGAGATCTCCCTGGATTGTAATAGACCTAAATGAATGGTTTTTATATAAATAAAATAGTTGATAATTAACAGTTTTTTTGTAATATTTGAACACAAGATCCATTTTTTATTCTTGAGTACCCTATATTTTGGTGAACATTTAAACAACATAGGTAAGATGATACTCTATATCCCACATTATATTATATGTTTATTAATTAGGATTACAAAAGATGATTAAAGGATATTTAAAACCCTCCCACAAGAGATATGAATTCCTATTTAGTTATATTGAAATTGATTAGACTTTTATTTAATCTATCCAAGTAGTGAAAGCATACAATAATTCATGGTATACACATACACATGTTATCCTTAGATGAATTTCCTAAACTACTAGTTTCTATTATAGTCATGGTGGGAACTCTTGATTATAAAACTATGATGATGTTAAATTGGATGAACAATGTTATCTCAAATTGATATGGTGGCTTGATTATTCAGTTTTATGTTGATTATATCCTCCAATTTAAGTGGTATAGATTAACGGTTCATTGTATCTTAAATCAAAAGATCATCCCCAATATTCTCTATTCCACTAATTAATTTAGTATTAATTTTATTTGACTCATCTCTTTTGATTTTTAGATATCCAATCTACTCCTCTATCAATATTGCATCACCATTATTTGGTGGACAGTGGGATAAGATTTTGGAAATACCATTTAATTTTCCTTGTTAAAATATGACTAATTTTTTGGATGTGGATTTTTTAAAAGAGATCTAGAAAATAATATCTATTGATATTGGGTATATAATCTTTCCACATGCACCTCAATTCAAGTGGAATTCATTAAATATGCATCATATGTTTTAGGTTCATCAATTATATATTATTATGTTACATTATATGGGAAAATAATTATACTGATGAAATTCCCATTTTGGAATAATATATTTCATAGGAGTTGTTATATCTATGATCTAGGTATATTTAATTATGATGTATTATAATGGAGATAACTTTGAGGGTAAAAATTTCCACATTCTTCTGTGTCTTGGTTTCCCATGGGATGTTATATATGTAGATGAAAATCACCTGACATCTGAGAGATTTATTTTATATTGTTCCTAATATGGTGAGACATCATTCTGAGGACCTCTATATGGCGAAATTATTTTAAAATTGTTTGATATTTGTATTGAATCCAACATCAATTCTAGCATTGATGATTCCTAAGGATACTGGATATTGGTGATATTCTATTTTCTATTGTCCACTATCGGGAAACACTAATTGGAATCATGTGTACTAAAAAGAGATTGTACATAGACCTACTTCTAATTTTTATTGCTTAACTGCCCCCGATAGTCTCTTTCTAGGCTCCCTAGTCAGAATTACTTGATCTAGAATGTCTTCCTATAAAAATTATTTTAAACACAAGGTCATACATTTATATTGATGTCTGAGGATAAAAATACCCTCTTTAGTTCACCCCTATTTTCTTTTTTAGATACGGAATTGGACATCCTCAACCACCCTATGATATGGACAGTATCATTTTATACTCTGGTAATTCAATATCTAAGCTATTAGATGTGAAATTGGGTTCCACATTCTTCTTCATGTACCATTATTGATAGGAAGACAACTTGGTCTTTAAAGACTCTAGGATCCCTTAGAGTATCTACTTTACGAATAGAGCCATTCTGATCGTAATCCCATTCGATGGTATTCACCAATTATAATTGGAGGAACTACATTAGTGAAAAAGAATATCTATTTCATAGAGATGTGGTATATTTAGTGAGAACATCATTATAAGATAGTTGTTCAATTTATTAGTGTTTCACAGAAACCCGCATTATAGTGTGATTTTCCCGATGGTTGTCCGAGTTTTATTTCTAATTATAAGTTCTTCTCATGTTTAATTTCAGTTCTGAAGGGGAGTAAGAAATCCAATAGTAATTTATGCCCAATAATAATTAATTTTCAACAAACATCATTCTTATGTAAGTATTTATACAATGATAACTGTTATGTTTCGGACACACACCACACAATTTTTTTTAAATTTTGTGTGAACAAAATTTCTAATGTAAATAATACATTATAACATTACACACTGTTGAAACATTAGGTTGTATGTTGTTCATGAGGATGGGGTGTTGACTCATCCTTCATGGGTTTTGATGCTATTATATGAATGTATTAATGAATTGACGGATATACCTTAATAAGTCAGTATATTAAGATTGGATAGATTAATGAAATTTATTGAAAAAATGTATTTAATTTGAAATTTCACATAGTGATTATATTTTCTCTCATTTTATCCAAGTATTTATCCACTCAATAGTTTGAATATAAATATTTAGTCACATTTGAATTTATCTTCATCCATGTTGGTATAGAGATCCGATGAAAAGTGGTATTTATCATTGAGGAGTTGGGATTGGGATCATGAGAGGAAATAAAAATCTATACTTGTGATGGGAATTAGAATCCATTTAGTTCAATTCCTTATAATGGGAATTATTTTTCCCCATTAAGGTTGTATGATTGATAAATTGATTTCATCTATGAGAGGTTCCAAGTATTTTAATGTCATGTGATGTGGAATATTAGGTGAAAGGTACATAATAGTGGTTTGATGTGGATCTTACACATGAGAAACCCTTTTTGGTTAAATCATAACTATTTCAAACCAGAATAGAGAGGGTATTATTTGGGATTAAACCAATTAAGATTCTGTTTATTCTTCCAAATGTCATTATATGAGGAAATCTTATTATCAATACATTAGGAATTATGGATTATCTTATACTCATCACATATATAATCTTATTAATTTTCATAATAATGAATGTGTCATCACATTCTCCTCACATTAAGAACTATATGCTAGTCAGATAATAAGGATTTCTTATTATGATCATTATATAATAGTCTTGGTAATGTTTGAGAGATACGACCTTCAAAAGGGGTGTTTGGATGGTAATAGTTCTCAGATTTAACCATACATATGAATCATGTGAATCCTACAAGAACTTGATTAAAAAACCACCCAATTTTAATTTTATAGTTTATGGTTGACAACACGGATGATTTCATGAAATTTATTTCCATGTGATAAAGAATTATATCTCCTAACACAGGTAATAACAATAGGTTAACAGGATATTATCAATTTATAAATGTATTTAGCTCATTTTGTATATTATTAATTGAACATTATGGAGTATAGTTTGGGAATAAACCTTATAGGATGCCTAATTTTGGATATCCACCCTTGTCTTTGGTGACAATACAAAGAATTAATACCAGAATCTTGGGGAATATGGGTCAATGTTGAAGGATTGGGTATTATAACTAAAAAGAGGCAAAGGTTTTTATTAAATTGTGTAATAGAAAGGGGACTTTGTCATCAAAGAGGATATGGTTGAAAATTACACCATGTATGAGGCCTATATGTGCATCTCTTCTACTTGTTTACTAAGAAATATTTAAGAATGTAATACATAATTCATGGGGGATATATATAAGAGACGATACAGTCTGGGATTACACCTAGTAAGTGGCCAATTGGGAGGAGATGAGATAATTTAGTGGACTTGGAATGCAAAGTGATTACATGGGTTTCCAAGAAAAATATCACGGGATATGGGAGGCTCTATCAGTATCCTAATGATATTGAATATCATTATTAATGGAAGATGGGATTTCAAACAACTTGAAGGGCCTGCAAATAAATAATTAAATCTATAAAAGACATGTTATCATAAGAATATGTAATTTATGGGTATAATTCTAATGTACATAACCCATTAATGTGTCTCAAAATTCAATATTGGTGTCCTTGATTAAATGGTTTTTTAGGTCTTTAACCTCATTGAATGGATTTTTGTATGGTTATTTTTCTCAATTGTAACCAATGTTGACAACTTGGGTATAATAAGGGATGATTAGGAGGCCCATTTATCGATAATAGGGATCCTTTTTTATGAGTCCCATTATATTTAAATTAATCAATGTTATGGGACCATTGGGAAGAGGATAATATATTCTATTAGGATCCAAAATTCATATAAAATTTGTTTCATACATGTGGTGCAAAGATTTTAAAATTTAATGGAATTTAACATTTGTAGTGTGTAAAGGAGTCTTACGAGAATTATTCTACAGAGGAGTCTCATAGGATTCCATTGTTAACGAATTTATTAGATCTGTCCAACAAAAGTGTTAAATGGGATTAAAATTATCTTGATGTTCTTTTACATTGGATCATTCCATTCTCTATAATGTTTAAAAATAGAGATTTAATTGAGGGGACCTTCCTTGGATGATTTCATAAATATAGAGCTCTATAGATGATTTGATTCTTCTATCAGATATTATATTGGAGATGAATGAAAATTTATTGAAATCTATGAATCATCTCGACTTTTACCCAATTATCAAATTTCATACCTAGTAATTTTACGAAGTGATTAATAATTACCTTCCTTTAATATGTGTTCATGTAAGATATTTTTTACCTTTAAGAGTTATTAGACCACGAATGATCATTTCATTGATTCCAAAAAGATATTCCTTCCATGATACTTTCACGCCTCAATAAGGTATCATTTTAGTTATAACACTGAGGGATACATAACCACCAAAAAAATTTATGGTCATGAAGGGTGGCCATGTCGATGTCTCAAAAAAAGATCACCCAAAAGTTTCTTTATATTACCACAAAAAAATTAAACCCATTCTCTACAAATATAATTGTGTACATGATGATATTTTTTGTCTATGAAGGAGTTACACTTTGATTCCAGAATGTATGGTCCTTTATGAATTATCATATTTACTTGATGAAAAATTTAAATTTAAATTGGTTTTCTTCCAATATTCATCGAATTATGAATCTATCATTATGTGGTAATTAATTGACAATAGCAAAAAAAATCCATCATTTTTTCAATTAAAAGAAAATATTTTTATAGATTTATAAATTGATCTTATGAAGATCACCTGAAATCCATTAAACAACTATCTTGTTCCTTAAAAGATGTTTTGAAATTTTAGTTTCTTATTCCCTCTTTTTTTCAAATTTCTTCTTTATGGTTGAGGGGGAACAATATATAATCTAATATATAATTCTATTATTTCAAAAAAAACCCCAATCAAGAAAAAATTGAACTACAAACATAAAAAGGAAATTCCAATTTAAAAAATTCAGAGATAGAATGATAATATTCAATTGGTGATGAGAAAGAAGCATGTAAGCAGAATTATTTAGTGTGACATACTGAAATTATATGCCTTAAGAAAACATCCCCTTTGAAATTTTATCTCTAGAGGGATGCAACTCCGCTTGATCCCAATACACATTGATCCATGGGATTCTTATTCTAAATATACCCCTATAAAAATGAAAATATTAAGGTTCTCATTATCTTATATGAATTCATACTTAAGATCATCAAATGGTTTTTTAATGACTATGATTAGAGGTATATATATACATGTAAGAATGTGTTTTATTAACATAAAACAATAAATTCAACCCCTAAAAATATATATTTTTATCTATTATTAGTTTAGAGAGAAGTTAAAAAAAATTTATATTGTTTTTAAGTAAAAAATTCCGTAGAGGTTCGATACTATACTTAACTAGAGATTTATATACATTATATTCGTTTCTATAAACGTTATGTATAGATGATTTATATGAATTTTTTAAAAACATATTTACTTATCTAAGGATGAATAATTTAAATCATTAAAAATGCCTTCATTAATTAATATATATAAATCTTCAAAATTATTTGGGAGTTAATAATTAAATTAAAAAACTGGATGAAATTTAGTGGGGTATTAGTTAGTCTAAATGACTTTTAGAGATGTGAAATATTTTACAAGAATTTTCAGTGTCCTAAAAATAATAAATTTTTCCAAAACAAATTCATGGTGTGTCTTTATCCAAATTAATAATGATTTTATTTAATATTTTTAGAAATAGTCTACCTAATATTAACGTTACATGTGTAGTAAAAATTACTTCCACCATATAAAAGCATAAAAATCTACCAGAAATAAGAAATCCTTTAACCTTATAACCATATATCTAATGACTCTGGTGATTATAGTTTTCCTCCTATAAGTAATTTTGAATAAAATTATAGATATTTTTATTTATCCTCTATACCAGTTATTGTAAATTGATTTATACATCACATTGATGAGGATATTATGTAAAACTTTTCAAATTAAAAGCGAAACTCGCCTATTGAAAATGGTACTATAAAGGTTTCATAGTCCTTGTAATTAATTGGAACCATATGTTGTATCATTTTAGAATCACTCATTTGAATACCGATTAAACAACCACTTCTATGTGCACACTATGCGAAAATGTTTAACATACATTTTTATTTATTTCACTACAACTAATATAAGTTTGTTAACACAAAAATTACAAAATATATCAAAAATATTCTCACCCATTTCACTATCACTATGTGTTCAATGTGTATAAAATTTTATTATAATTGTTTTTGTTATGGGGTCCAAAATTTAGCATATTGGTTCTAGTTTTCAATTATATAAGAAAATATAATTTCATTTATGCTTTTATTTATCTTGTATGATTCCACAAAAAAAACCATTTTCCACTATGTTCCACCAATACTTAGAGAATAATTTGTGTCTCTGACATCTACATCGAACATTTGAGTATATAGAACCATTTCTTCATAACCGCCTATTTCACTTAACGCTAAATAATTTTAGTAAAATCATTTTCTAGAACTAAATAAAATATACATGTTTCTTTTAGAGATATCTCATGGTTTGTTTCATCATATATACCAATTAATTATTCCTCATTTTCATTTTTAAAATGTATATATCTATCTATCATTATATAAATAGTTTTGGAAAGAAATTAATTAAAAACTATTCTTTAAAAATACATTTATTTAGCTATTTCAATTCCATTATTGTTCATATGTTCATAACATTATACCACTATAGATCTGTTTGAAACTCCATAATATAAATAGAACAAAAAACGTTTTTAGGATCTATATATTGAAAAAACGCAATTTTTTCACATTTTAATCAATTATTGGATCAATAGAACTCAAAAGTATAATGGTATTTTCAAAGAAGAATGAATCAATATTAATTTATTTTTTATTTTTTTCATTTATAATATTAATTAGATTGTGTTTATTTATCAAATCTTTATGTAGTTTTGTGATCATTACTAATTTATTTTCCAATGGGGATAACATCCCATTTTTATCTCACTAGTGAAATAATTACAATGCCAATAAAAATCCTTGCACACTTGATTCATACATGTTACGACTACATAATAAACACAAAAATTTTAATTTTATTATTAATCATCAATATCCATAGTAATTGGATATATGAAAATGAAAATAAATACTATTATTTTTTAAATTATATAACATTTATTACATCCTATTATATTTGACCTTAAACCTAGATTACATTTTTTTCGAAGATTAATCATCATAATATAATCCTGAAATTCGACAAAATCTCACTTTAATAAAAAACCGAGACAATAAACCCATATGAAATATAAATCTTACATAATTAAATAATTATATTCATAATAATTCAATGTAAAAATCCCCCCATAACAAGTTAGATAAGTATATGAATTTTGGTTAATTTTGAGATGATATTTGTAATGGACTTCCTTCACAAATAATCATATGTGATGGGAGTCTATTGAAAATACCCTATTAGGGATGGTGGCATTTCATATTTTTTAATTTATTAAGTTTCACTAAATATAATGTTTATTTGTGACAGAAAATGTGTCCATCGCAAAAGACTCCCATGAGTGTTTTAAATTTCATTTTTGATGATCCATCACAAGAGTTTAAATAATTATTTATGATGGATGTAGCCATCTTTTGATAATAAAAATTATATCCTAAAAAAAATTATTATTATTTATAATTATATAAAATAAAATTAATTAAAAAATAAAATTATATATATTATATAAAATATAAATATTTTATGAAATAAAAAGAATTTACTAAATAAATATAATAAAAAATAATTTAACCAATTTAAATTAATTATAAATAATTAATATATAAATTTTATATAAAAATAATAAAAACAATATATATATATATTAGAATAATTAAAAAACCTAAAATTAGTTAAAATATGTTAAAAATTTAAAAACAATTGAAATATTTACAAATAATTATAAAAAAATTATCAAAATAAAACATAAATAAAATTAATATAATAGTTAAAAAAACATACCTATCATACTAAATTACAGATAAATTCATAAAAAATTCATAAATCATTAACTATCATTTAATGTAGGAAGATCACTCGAAGTACTGGGGATGATAACTCAAAGGACTAGGGGAGGAAACTCTATACCGACACATCACACAAGTCACCACATATACTACATCATCTTCTCAATTCATTGATGTTTTTTCTCACAATCCTCCATATCCTTCTACATCTATTATATCATCTCATCACGTTTTCTCAACCTCTCCTGATATTATGCATCAGATTATGGCATTAATGAAGACTCTCCACAAGATCCCTTCGCACTCACTGATTCCATCAGAGATATAACATAATAACTTGTTATTTTCAGTACAGAAACATTATCAATCACTCAACCTTTCTCGAAACCCTATTAGGCTAGTTGTATCGAATCCCCCAGATCAAAACTAGAATTAGAAATGAAATATTTTTCAGTCTTAGATTAACACTCCCATGATTGAGAAGTCACCAACTCAAATGTTTAGTTCAAATATAATAAAAATTAGAATGATGATAAAAATAATATTGATGACATTTTTAAACCAAATCACTAGCCACAATATGGCACTGTCATTCACATAAATGTTCTCATGTATATAGATCAATATTATTCTTATAATAAACATCAAACTCCTTAATAGATAGTTCAGTAGTGGCATGTATAATATAACAAAAATGTTGTTGTTAAATATATATATATATTATTAAATAATAACATTTACCATATGTTTTTTTTAGGTAATGCTTTGGTCAAAGACCAAAGCACAATTTATTGAAGATCAGAAGATTACAACATGCGAAAAGAAGGGATTTTTTTACAGTCTCTATCAAACAAATACAAAAAGTCAGGGGGCAAAGTGTCCATCTAATTCATGCTTTGATGAACTCCTTTGTTGGCAAGAGCATCAGCCATAGCGTTCGCTTCACGGTAGGAATGAGTAGCAATGTAGTCAATCTCTTGAAGAGAGCTCAGACATCTCGAACAAAGAGCAGTAAGAGGCCAAGCAAGATGGATGATACCATTCCAGATTTCATGAACAATAGTAGTGGAGTCACTTTCAATCCAGAGCTTCCTCCAGCCCCTTTGGAGGGCAAAGTTAACCGCATGGATGACTCCCAACATTTCCGCCTCAAGAGATGAAGAGTGCCCACAGCCAGCATAGAAGCAACCCTGGCACTGGCCATCTGAGTCTCTGAAGATAGCACCACAACTGGCGGGGCCAGGATTGCATTTAGAAGCACCGTCAACGTTCACTTTGATCCATCCTGGCATGGGTGATTGCCAGAATACTTCAAAGGGACGTTTAGTCTTTGGAAAAATGCCAGGCACACGGATGCGACGAAGAATCTCAAAGTCACCAATCGAGTTGTTGCAACATTCTTTTTGAATTGAGGCAGCTTCGTGAATCGCAATCAGAATCCGAGATTTTCCTGCAGTGAGACCAAAAGAGCGATTATTATGAATAAAATCATTTCTTGCGTACCAGATTTCATGCAGGAGTTCCGCCACGGCCGCAAGGAAGAGATTTTTGATCTGCAAAGAAGCGTCATATCTAATGCAATTTTTGAGAAACAAACAAATAGAATCAGTTAAAGGCCATCTGCAGCTAAAAATATCAAGAACATAATTCCATAAAGCAGCAGCCGTCGCACACGACAAGAAAAGGTGGTCAGCATCCTCCCTATGCTGGTTACACAAGCAACATTTCGAACAGAGATGAATATTAAAAGCCTGGAGACAGGCTTCCGTGGGTAATCTATTGTGAGCAATACGCCAAATGAGAGTGAGACGAGAAGGTTTAATCCACGGCTTATTAAATTGATAGACCCATTGTAGGTTCGAGTCATTTCCAGAAAAATTATGCCTGTAAAAGTTTTTGGAGTCAAGAATGCCATTTGGAGCCGGCTCCCAAAGCAGGAAATCCCCATTAGAGGAAAAGGGGTGATTATCAATGATCTGAGCGATGTTGGCAGGGAGGGCTTGTCTATGTGAATGGAGGACATCCTTAATGGAGAGGCTAGCATCTTCAGGAAAAGTGTTAGTCGGTAACAAAGTAATCAAGGTATTGCCACACCAATTTGCACACCAAAAATTGATGGAAGAGTCAACACTAACCATCCATCTAGAGTTTTCAATGATTTTGTGGTACGAGTCTCTAATCGAAGGCCAGATCGAAGAGTTGATGTAGTTGAAATTACCATTTAAGAGTTTAGCGCGGAATCTAGAATTCAAGAATTCAGAAGCTTTTGAAGAGCAATTAATAATACGCCAAGTGAGACGAGCTTGGAGAGCATCGTTGAACAACTTAAGATTTTTAATGCCAATGCCACCTTTGTCTAGAGGTTGACAACAGGAATTCCAAGGGATAGTAACAATTTTCCTCTCCAAGATACTTCCCGTCCAAATGAAATTTTTTATATAGGTATTAATTTTCTTGAAAATGCCTATAGGCCATTTATAAATCATGAGGGAGTAGACCATTTTGGAGACAATGGTCGATTTAACCAAACATATCCTACCAGCCATGGATAGGGATTTTCCTTTCCAAGAAGCAAGCTGAGTTGTTATTTGATCAATGATATTACCAAAATAGCTGGCCTTGGGGCGACCCCAGAATATAGGAACGCCCAAATAAGTAAAGGGGAAAGATCCTTCTTTAATATCAAGGTAGTTAGTAATGCTAGATTTTCTCCTAGCAGGAAATATTTTACCAAAGAAAACAAACGATTTATTCCAGGAGATCGCTTGTCCGGAGACTTCTTCATAGTGTTGAAGAGTTTGTTTAAGGACATGCATGTTCTTTTGATCCCCTTTTAAAAACAGAATTATGTCATCAGCATAAAAGAGATGGGTGGGGGTATTTAAGTTTCTGGAAGCTTGGATAGGCCTAAGTTTGCCTTGAGCGACCAGATTATTGAAAAGGCGACTTAAGTAATCTTCAGCAATGACAAAAAGGATGGCTGAGAGAGGGTCTCCCTGCCTGACTCCTTTAGAACACTTAAAGTAACCTCTAGGGACACCATTAATCAATATAGAGATGAAGGCAGAGCGAAATAAGGTTTTAATTCTTTCAATGAAAGACTCATGAAAACCAAAGTTTTTTAGGACTTTGAATATAAAATTCCAGTCCATGGTGTCAAAAGCCTTTCTGATATCAAGCTTAATGGTCACACATCCACCTCTAGCGATTTTATTGAGACTATTCGTACATTCCGAAGAAAGACAGATACAGTCCTGGATGGACCGACCTTTAATAAAGCCAAATTGATTCCCGGAGACTATTCTATTGAAAATAGGAGCCAGTCTATTCGCAATAATTTTGGTAATGATATTATAAAGAGTGTTAATGAGAGCAATTGGCCTAAATTGTTGTATCTCCGCAGCATTTTCAACTTTAGGAATTAAGGTAAGAAATTGAGAATTGATACCATGAGGCAGGGTTCCATGAATAAATAAAGACTTAACAAGGGAACAAACATCATTGTGGATAGTGTCCCAATGTTTTTGGTAAAAACCGTTATTGAACCCATCAGGACCAGGAGCACTATCTGGGTTGAGGCAAAAAACAGTATCTCTAATTTCATGATCAAGAGGGATGCATAAGAGAGATTCATTGTCTTTTTCATCCACAATTAAGGGGATAACATCAGATCTGAGGTTAATATTTATCTCCGGGCCATTGAATATATTGAAAAAATACGAAGTGACATGATCAGCAATTGCTTCCTCAGAATCAATGATCAAGTCATTATGAATCAGTTTAGATAGAGGATGATTGGCCTTTCTTATTCTTTGGAGAGAGTTATAGAAATTTGTCTTACGGTCACCATCCGCAAGCCACATAGTCTTAAACATTTGTTTACGAATATTATCCTTAAAAGTGAGCAAAGAATTAATCTTGAGGGAGATATTGGTTTCCAATTGAGGATCCATATTAAAATCTACCAACGTGCTTTGAGTTTGAACTCGATTGAGTTCATTTTCAAGGGAGGAAATTTCAATGTCCATTTGAGTTTTAGAGGATTTGCACTAACCTTTGAGAGCATGTTTTAAAAGTTTCAATTTAGACAAAAAAACAAAAGAATCTGAGTGATGTTTCAAAGAATTCCAAGTGTTGTGTATAAAAGCAACACAGTCATGGTTCAGAGTACAAGCATTATTAAACTTGAAAGGAAGAGAAAGCTTACAGTTATTCATGAGGAAGCTAACGAGAATAGGGTGATGATCAGAATTGAGCCGAGGCAAAGTTATGTTAGTTATATTGTCCCAAGTATCAAGAGCTTCCATGTTAACGAATGCTCTGTCAAGCTTACTGGCCACAGTTTTGTTATAGTGCCTTCTATACCAAGTATATCTGGCACCAGAAAGATTGACTTCGATGAGGCTACATTCTTCAATGCACGACCTAAATTCCCTTGTGGAAATAGAAAGGGGCGAGGGACCAATTTTTTCACAGGGGCTAAGGATGGCATTGAAATCACCCATAACAATCCAAGGATCACAAATGACATTGGCCATATCAAGAAGCTCAAGCCATAATGCCCTTCTATCCTGATATCTATTGTTGGCATAGATCATGGTGCAAAAGGTATGACGGCCATTAAGCAAGAAATCACAGGTAAGATGTTGATCAGTGTTTTTAATGATGTTGAGATTATGGAGGTTATTGTGGTAAAAGATCCACATTGAATCAGTTTGAGTGGAATTTTTACAAGAACCAAGAAAATTGTAATTAGCAGCACCAAATCTCATAAATTTCATTTTGAAATTAACTTTAGGTTCCGAGATGGCAAAGAGATGAGGCTTGTGTGTGTTTAAATACCTCCTAAGAGTTACGGAGGTATCATTGTTGGCTATACCTTGGCAATTCCAATATATAAAATTCATTTTCGTTTGTGTTTTGGGTTAGAACCCTTCTTTTTTTTTGATTTTCCAGATTCTGGTTTCTTATGGGAACGCGTCACCATAGGGGAGGGAGTAGAGTTTTGTTTATCCTGATGTTCCTGCAAGGATGTGGAGTCAACAGATTGTAGGAGCAGATTTGTGGAAGGTTCTGAAATCGCAGTACCAACAGTAGGAGCACTGTTGATGGGAGGAACAATCTCTGCTAAATGGGGAGGGTCTGCTGGTGGAATATTGTGATCTAGGTACTGGACAGAACTACCACCAAGTGAGGCAGGAGTGTCAAGAGTAGCAGCGGATATAATAGAAGCAGAATGTGAGACAGGATGAGGGAGAACCGGACTCACAGTAGGAAAAGGATTGCATTTGTCAACAGGATTCAGAGACAAATCAGAATTCAGATTGGTAACAGGGGAAGCCGGTACCTCCGTGTTGTTAGGAATAGCAGCCAAAAGAGTGCCAGGATGTGAAACAACAACATTATTTGATATGTGGGCAGGGTTGGAGAACATAGTGACAGTAGAGCCAGAGTCAACAGCAGAGGGAACCGGTGACTTGATTTCAGAATCAGAAATGCTACATTTAACATTCAAATCAGGTTTCACACAAATAGAATCAGGAATGCAAATATTTTGATCAGCAGTATTAGATTTAGAATTGGAAACATTCACCGCATGGGGGCCCAGGTCATTTATAGGAGGTACAGCAGTGGTAAGATTGTCATTGGGAGAAGGAGGCACCAAGTTACTTGGTATAGAGAATTTATCCAGAATAACTTGATCCATGAGAGTTGGAATAGAGGGATCCTTCTGAACCAGTTGATCCAAGGTATTAATATTGTCCAGCAGAGATAGAGAAACAGAGGAAGAAGAAACATGGGCTGAGCTGGTATTATTAGAAGGGGGACTTTTGTCCAAATTTTTTCCATTAGCCTCAACCACAATTGCTTCTAAACCAGTGGGAGTATTGTCTTTAATATAAAGAGATTCCTCTTCTTCAACTAAATCACTCCAGGATTTGCCCTCAAGAGAGGTAAAGGCATTGGATTTTTTAATCCAAATGTCTTGTTTTTTCTTGTTAAGGATTTCAGATTTGTCTGTGTTGTTCCATCCTTTTTTACCAAGCTTTACATCCTGCCAATCAGTATGGATTGGGGGATCCATTTTTTTCCGAACAACTCTATAGTTGGCAAGGTTGTGGCCAATCAATTTGTACACCTCACAAAATGGAGGCTTTTTTTCATATTCGATTCGAAGTTCAGTTTTAAATTCAGGAGCATTAAAACCTATGCTAGAAGGCAGATCACTGGTTAGATTGACCTCGACCATAATTCTAGCATAAATGCCAAGATCTCCCTTTAAAGTCCTATGATCAATTTTAATCGGAGTCCCAATACAGGAGGCAATGTCATTAAGGATCTTTGGGTGCCAATAAAACCAGTTAAGACCATGGATTCTGACCCGAATTTGAGCTAAGTAGTTCTTGTGTGTGTGCGGATTAAAAGAAGCATCCCAATTTAGAATTCTAAGAAAACCAGGTTTAAGCTGGAGGTTTCCAAGTTTCCATACCTGATCAAGTTCTACCTGAGAGCTGAAGAGAATATGATAATAACCTTTGCTGATAGGAATCATTTTCCAAGTCGACGAACCCCAACAGTGGGCAATTCGAGCTTTGAGTTCAGATAGTGGCCATGGCCGATCACCAGAACTGTAGGAGACTCGGCCAAGGACCGAGAATTTACAAAGATGTTCTCTTTGTTTCAGCGCTTCAGGATCGGCATCAACAATGAATGCACCATCTTCTGATTTCTTAAAAAACGGTTGCTTGCCAGAGATCGCACTATTATGTTCGGATTCTTGCAATGCATCTCGGAAAGACACCGGTAGAGTACGAAGGGGAACCACAAGATTTCCGACCTCAATTTTGGTAGAATCAGATACAGGAGCAGCCGGTGAAGGCAAAGGAAGCTCCCATGCCGGATCAAAGCTGGCCATACCCGGAAATCAGAGAGTTACAGAATGATCTCTACCCATCCCATACCAGATCTGATATATAGTCGAAATAATGGGAGATGCAAGTCTAAACAAAAATGGCCGCACAATATATATCCACACCTTGCATTCTGATATTATATATAAACTGATGAAAGTGCTTACGTAGTAAAGTATCTCAGGCCTCTCACCTATGACCACTCTGGATATCTAAAATCTGTGAAAATAAATTCTATAAGAGAATTAATAAAAATATGTTCATAACTGAAGAAATTATATATATATATATATATATATATATATATAAATTAAAAGTATATATATTTCTATGTGGTTTTTTCATGAATAGGTAGACCAGCTAACTCATGTAATAAATTATGAAATGATGGAATTCGTACCTATTTTTTAATTTTTTATTGAATTCTATTCAAGATATTGATACCAAAAAATAATAATGCTTTAGAAAACCAGAACACAATAGATGATATCCAACATTGTAAAATGATTTGAATATCATATGATCTCATTTTTATATGGGAATTTAAATATTCATTCAGAAAAAATATTAATTTGATGATGTTAATTATATAATGTTTGTAACTCATTCAATGTAGATAGGATTTAAACTCGATCTGTTAGTATTTTTTCGATTATCTATCCACTCACGATAACGTAATAGATACCTATGTCTATTAACTGATTCTATAGCTATCTAAAAAAACAAGAATAATTATAATAATAATTGATCATTAAATTATATTTAAATTATTATTATATTTTTCCATCTGTTAAAATGTTATAGAATATGAGCAGAGTGAGGCACTTGGTTAGCACTAGAATACCAGACCCCTTGAGGTTTAAGGACGATAAATTAAAAATATTAAAAATATTTATAAACCCTTTATATGTTTTCAAAATAATTGAATATGTCCCCAATAATGTCTCATATGATAAATCATAGATCATCGTTGGGTTCACGACATGGGATTTACCCTAGACTCGACATTACATTTATGTCCATCGGTTGTTCAGTTACATTGTAGGTGAGGGTAATTAATTTTATATTTTTATCATAATTTATTAAAAATTGTTATGTATCCTTAATATAGTCTCTCATATGAAAAATCAGAGATACACATTGGGTCTATGATATGTTTTTTACCCTAAATAGAACATAAAAATTGTGTGCCTCGAGTGTTTAGTGAAATAGCAGTCTATGGTAATTAATTTAATATTTTCATTATAATTTATTAGAAACAATTAATATATCTTTCAAACTATGTATCATTTGATAAATTGATTATCACAGTTGTTTATAATATTTCGATTTTACCCTAGGCGCAACATTATTTTTGAATTTAGAATTAATATAACTAATACTAAACAATTTTCATATTTTTTTTACAAATTTGGAAAAAAATTCATAATTTATGTGTATTATCAAATCATTAAAAATATTACGTAATTAATTACTATATTTACTATGTAATAATAATATTTAGAAATTAATTATTAATTATTATAAAATAATTAATGATTATTATTAATTTATTTTTTAATTTATTTATTAATATTTTGTATTTTTATAAAAAAAATTTATTTTTTTACCAATTATTTTAATGATTTTATAGTTATTAATAATATTAATAATTTATTAACAATAATGACTCAATAATTATTAAATATTTTATATTATATAAATTAGTACAATTTTTTTAATAAATAATATTTTTTATTAATTTTTTATAAGTATTATAATTGTTATATACTATTATAATTTATTAAAAAAATATTATCAAAACTTTGATTAACTAGGTTCTTAATAATTATTATATATTTTAAATGTCCATTTATTTCATAAATCCAATTATCTAATGTTTTCAATATAAAGAAATCAAATAAATTTTTTTTGTTAAAATGTTTTAAATAAATTATATTTATCATCCTTCGTAAAAAATATCAATTCTTTTTATTTCATACATTATATATATATAACACAAAATTAATCAAATATAATTATATAAAATTATTTTTCAGTCATTTTTTAAAAAAAATTATCACATCATATCTATGTACATAGATACAAACAAACATTCATATTTACGATTTATTATTAATATAGATTGAATATTTAGTAATTATTATAAATTATGTAAATATTAGTAATAACTTTTTAACTTAATATTTAATTTTTAATAATTTTTATAAATATTTATATCATGATTCCATAATTAATATAAATACATAAAATTAATATATAATTTTTTAATCTAGTTATTTTTTAGAAAATATTATTTGTAATGGAATTTATTTCATTGCTAATACTGGGGCGGTGAAATGTTTTCGTGACAGAGAAATAATTATGTGACAAATAAATCTGTGTTGAGGGGAATTAATAAGTGAATGAGAAATCCATTTTAATTGATTTTTTCACTAGGCAGTGGCAAGTGCCACCAAATCAATTTGTGATAGATCAATTTCCTCATAAAAATTGGTGACTATTTGCGTTGGGCGGAGTCTGTCACCAAAAATTGTCCACATCGTGGGACTATATGAAACTGGCCATTTATCTGTCAGAAATGACCCATCGCAAATAGTCAATTTTCTAGTAATGATTTATTATATTTTGATATTAGATACATATCCTATTTTTTGAATTAAATTGATAATATCTCTAACTAAAAACACTATGCATGATAGCCTTTATGAAAAATCTTATATAATAATCTACATCATTTCTTATAAAATGGAATGTATATAAGATGGTGATGTCATATAAATATAATAGGGAAAAATTATCATATATAAGTGGGAAAAATGTATAAATCCATAATGAATATCATAATTGACAATAATATGAACATGTGTGTATGATAACATAATCATGGTATATAAACATAACATAAAAAAGTTATACCCAATCCAATATAAATTATTATCATGACTCATAAAAAATTTTTTAGTTTATTATTAATTTATCATATGATTGTGGAATGAAATGATAATTTGGAATATTCATGTGAATAGAAAATAAATTCTTATATAGAAGATAACTAACAAGACCATCATCACATAATTTGAAAACTATTCATGTAATATAGTAGAATTTGATAACGTCACATGTCCTATAAAATAAAATCTCACCAGAAATAATTTTTCAACCAATGCTTTAGAGGGTTTTAAAAGTCTAGTCCTACCCATCACAAAATGATAATCCACATATATATATAACACATGAATTTCCAAAAATGCATAAATTGATAATAAAGAGTTAATCTATGATATTTAAATAGTTTCATAAAAAATTATAAAGATATAAAATACTCACATCATGAAGAAATTTGGATCAATTCATTAAAATATACCTCTTATTGTATTGTAGGATCATATAAATTTTTTTCAAATAGGTGGATATTAATAATTGTGAAACCCATTTAAAAGATGATTAAAAAAATAAATATTAAAATGGAATAAACTATATCTTTTTATCTATTTTCCATATATCTACATAGTCAATAAATGTTTTTGAATTTTTTAGTAGAATTGTAATAAAAATATTCTTAATGAATCCATGTCTATGAAAATGTTAATGTAATGAATTGAAAAAAATAGAGGAAAGACATGGAAGATATTAACTGGGTGTAGAACCTTCACATGGAATTTTTCATTAACACTTGTGTATGAATGTAATTAAAATAGAAAGTTACAATAAGAAATCATAGAGGATGAGAATAGAAAATCAGTGAAACATAATAAATATTATTGACATGGTGAATAAATACTGCAAACTAAAATAATGATGTAGATATTATTCAACATATATACATTATCACATGTGAATTATGAATAAATTATTGATGAATGGAAATAAACATATATTTTTAATATGATTATGTTATGATGGATATCTTGGGATTTTTATGAATAAAATTGGACTATTGAAATTTTTGATGTTAAATTCAGTCATTTCACCAATGGTAATGGGAATGTATAAATATTTTACATGGATGGATTTTGAATCCAATATCCACCTTGCCTTATAGAACTATAAAAGAATCCTTTATTATGGCATTGTATACTATGAAACTGTAATAAAATATATTTAGCTCAAAACTCCATGAATGTAAAATTATAGATATACCTAAGCTAATGTTTAATTATTACATTGATTCTTAGACATTTCAATTTAGAAAGAAACATAGAGAGTTTTTTAAATCTAACAGTAAAGCATCATTTTCTAATGCATTATATTTATTTTACAAGTATTTATTTGTTCCTACACAATAAGAAATATTAGTGAAAAATAAATCATATAAGATTTAGTTAATGACTAAATTACAAACATATGTGGAAATATTTTAGAAAAATAGGGAGATGTTTTTTTAATTTTTCAAAAACATTGTTTCCCATGTTTAAAATGTATAACATATAAAATTAGTATCTATTTACAGTGACCATAGTAGAGAATATTATAATTTTATATTATAAAAAATACTAAAATGTACAATACATATATTATCATAACTAATAACCCCTAGGAAAAATTGTTTCATTAAATGAAGAAATGGAGTTCTTCATGAGATTACTAGAACTATGTCGAGTGAATGCTAAATTGATAAAAAAAAAATTGGGATGATATAGCTCATACAAGAATTCTATAAAATAAATTGAGTTTTACATAAACATTTTTATAATAAAACATTATATGTGTTTTGGTTTATATGAAAATAGATAAATTATTAATTGATTGTTTTTCGGTTGGAAATATTCATTTTGAATACTATAGATAATTCAAAAAAACTCTCACTAAAATAATATAATGAAATTTTATTGGTTGTTATAAAACTACTAAGGTTTATTGTTTTTTAAATAAAAACATGTATTACTGATGAAACAATTCTTTCCATGTTTAGTGAATCTACTCCTATTTTTATAAAACTGAAAACACATCATCAGATATTTTTATAAAATTTGATTTATACTTAATAATAGAACATTCTATTAATAATGGAACATGTGGAAAAATATTTCTAAATTTGTAATCCTGGATTAAATTCAACAGGTTGTTTTGTAATATCATATTAGAAATCCATGAAATCAGAAATCCATTATTAATTATCATAGTGACATTATCATTTGTAATGTAGGATAAAAATTAAAAATTGTATGGTCTTTAAGAAATGTAAAAGGATATTTTAAAATTGTACCATAATTTGACCATAAAACTATTGGTGAGATTTAGGATATGATGATTGGATAAAATTAATATAGGATGAGACTAATTAAATCTAGATATATAATTCTTAAACATTGGGTAATCATCTTGAATAATTTCCTATAATTTATATTAATTGGTTTTTTCAATAAAGATTGTGATGCAAAATTTAATAATAGTAAGAAATAGGGATACATGTGTTCCAACAAGTTATATTTAATAGGAATGCATTAACAATGATGAATGTAATGCTCTAGTATATATACATTAAATAATTCTTATAATTCCACCAAAAGAACCATTTCTAAATTTCAATCTTTTTAAAATGGACGTGGAGTGTTCTTTTTTAAATGTATATGTTCAGGTGGATGCTTATGTAAAATACACTCCTAGTTCTAATGAAATATATGTACTTTTTGGCTTAAAACAGATCCCCATTAACAAAAAAATCACATGTTACTTGTATGATAAATTAACCATATTTCTAAACAACATAATTTTTTGAATGAGTTAATCATCTATATTTCATACTAAACATGTTTTTTATGTTATTTTTATTGATCAGATTTATGTAGATGACATTATATTTTTTTCAAAATCAAAATATGTTACAGATTTTTATTTGGATCTTATGAAATATGAATTTTAATTGAGAATTATGGATGAAATAGGTTTTTTCCTTAGTTTTCAATTTACTGAAAAATCATAAGGAAAATTTATATCTCAAATATATATATAATTTTTACATGAAAAAATAGGTTAAAATAAGAAACGTGCATTGTTACTATTATTAGATACTCTAAAACTATAGATAATGTTGAATTATGGAACATTTTTAATCAAAATTCTTTGAGCATTGATTATTAGTTCACAATATCTCAATGTTATTCAACATTATTTATTGTTAATATATGTTTATGAGAGATATATAATTAATACATTAAAAATCCCATCATTAATCTTATATATGGATCATGATATATTTTATAACCAATAAATGAATTCTGACTAATTTTTTACGATTCTAACATTTCTAGATCTATAATTGATATAAAAAGTATATCTATAATATGTCACTTCAATAGTGGGGATTTATTTTCATGGTAATTTATGGGAAAAATAATTATTATAGATTTCAACTATTAAATATGAATATGTGGAAGTTGGATCTTGTTGTACTAAAGTGTTGTGTGTGACCAAATACTCAATGAATTCTATATGAGTTTTAGTAAAATTCAATATTTGTGTGATAAAATATGTTCCCTTTCTATACAGGTCAAATCTATTTCATCTACCAAAAACATTTATCATAGATATAATATACGATTTTCTTCGGTATTATACACAAAAAGGTGATATCATTTTATTATTAATCTAATCACAAAAACAAACTTGCTAATATTTTTACCACAACACTATATTTTGTTATATTTTAAGATATTAAGATGAGTCTATTAATATTGAACATAAAAATTTGAATCGTATACATTTATTATTCAATAAATATTCTAAAAGTAAATTACTCCCTGAAATGGGAGAATATTTTTAATTTGTTTTAAACTATTCAGTTTTAATTATTTAAATACTTTCAGTCAAAATTTTCTACACAACATTTTAAAAAAGTATTTCTGAAATATATTTTTAAATTTTATTCGTCTTCCCTTTTTTCTCTTTATTTCTTTTTCTTTGATCCTCTTCGGCCGGAAGGTCCCGAATAGAGACCTCAGGCCGGTAATCACGCCAAGATCATAGAGTCTAAAATCTTCAACCGGGTTTCTGTACATTTCACGATATTAGTAGTAGACTGGGAAGTACAAACCTATAGAACAGATCATGTTCAAGTAAGGTCGTGATTTTGGAATTTTATTAATATATTCATTGGTAAAAATTTTATAATTTTTTTGGACATAACAATTCTGAAAATATTCTTGAAGGATAATTTCATAAAAGATTCCAAAATTGTTTTTTAAAACTATGATGATAAAATTAATTGGAACTCTTTCCTAAAGATATTATAAATATTTCCATTGAGATTTATTTTCTATCTCTAATGTTTTTCTATCAATTATTATAAATTCTTTACAGATTATTAATATTATATTATATAACATTTCTAAATGAATTATTTCTGAAAAAATTTAATTGGATAAAATTAGTTGTAATTTTTTTTTTAAAACAACAATATTTTATTGAATCTATTTAAATATTTGATAAATTTATAATTCTTTGATCTATGAATGGGTTTCATGTTGATCCATTTGATTTGTGTAAATATGAACCACCTATAATATCGAACATATATAATAAGTTGTGTGTCCCCACTCATTACTTCACTGCTTTTTTATTAATATATATTCCTACAATGTTTCTTATTCATATAATTTTTTCATGTTGACATGTTTCCAAAATGATCATTGATTTAGATAAATAGACTATAAAATTTAGATAAAAGTTATGATACTGCTACATGAAAAGATAATTGAAACATATTGGTAGGTAATTTTTGACTATGTTCAATATTTATCAATTATTTTATAATGATGATAATGTACATGTGTTGAGAAATAATATTTCCATCATAATTATTTTGAAATAGTAACACAATTACATGACATAGATGTCTTCAGTGGATAAAAGTTATTTGTGTTAATATTTTATCTCTATTTAAGGAATTTTTTTAGACTAAATTTAAAAATTTCGGTTTGTGGATAAAAATTCATATTGAATTTGGATCATTTCTTGTAATTTACAAGATACCTAATTTGTTGTAATGTTTTGAAAAATCCATAGCCTAAAATTACTATTATTGTTTTCTAAAAGTGAAATTGTTTACAATATTTCAATTGATTCAAGGATATTATGTATATGTATTAAAAATATCCTTTTATAACTAAATTGGTATAATAATCTCTGTAATTTCTTCATTTGAGAATTTTTGGATTTCCTGTGACATATGAGATTGTTTATTATTGTGAAGGTGGAGTTCATATGAATGGATTTTTTCAATTGTGTAATACTAGAGTTTATGATCCTATTATTTCATTGAATTATATATTTATTATTGGTATACCTAATGTAATATCAAAAGATGAATAATAAATTAACACTAGTGAGGGATAAGATGTCTTTTATTGGTGGAGAAATTATTAACAAGATGAAACCATTGTTTTAACTTTACTAGAAAGTGTTCATTATCATTTCATAAAAATCACTATAAAAACATTTAAATGAGAAGTTAAATGAAGAGTTTTCAAATTTGATAAAATAAAGATAAAAGTAACCTCATTTTCCATGTTAAAAAATTTTGTTTGATGACGTTTTCATAACCTTTTTGATGACAAATTTAGAGAAAATACATTGTGGTCATAATTTTTAGTTTGATATGGTTGAGCCCAAGGTTTTTAATGAGAAAAAAAATATCTTTGATGGGATGAAATGAATAAGGTATTGGTGTAGAAGCATGAAAATTCCATTTTAGCTAAATGTTTTATAAATGGTGTCAAAAAATTGTATTGTTGATTGAAGTAACAGTGTAAGTAGAAACCCTATATATTTATTCTATATCCTTTGTATTACATGAAAATTTTAAATCATTACCATCATAAGGGATATCTATTAAACATTATAAAAATTATTTTCCCCTTTAAAATGAAAATGTTGAAGATACTAATATAGAAATTTTATTGTCTATATATCTTAAAATTGAAGTTCTGAAGGATTATTGTAGTTATAGAAAATAAAATTCAAGAAGTAATAAACAACATGGAAAATATTTCTAAAAATATAGGTTTGATGTAGAGAGTAAATACACTTGTTTTAAATCTATATCCTCTCAATATTTAACGAATGAATTTAGAGAATTATAATATATTGAAGAGAAATTAGAATAATAAGATAAATTTTCTATGAATAAGGTTTATGAAAAACATGAGTCTGAAAAATAAATTCCAATGGGGGATGTTTCTAAATGAAAAATTTCTTCAAAAAAGGACTAATATGGTACTTCAATACCCCTTTTTCCACATATTCCATAATTTCATAAAATTAAACTAATTCAACCCTAAGCATATGTAATCATAGAATATAAGTAGGGATAAATTATTTCAATTATGTTCATAAGAAGATTTAGGATACTCTTCATTAGTTTCCTAATATTCAAGAACAATTTTTGTGTATAAAGGGGAAAATAAAATATTTGACAAACATAAATTCTGTGATGGTCCCTATAGATATATTTATCTAAAATAAATTAAATTTATAATATTTCATATGAAAGTCTTTTTAAGAATGAATAAATATAATACTAATTTTTATATCTATAAAACATAAATAGGAAGATATAATGTTTTACAATGAGCACGTAAAACAAATAAAAAATATTTAGAATATAATAATTGAATTTTAAAAGTGATATAAGTTCTAAATTAAATGAATAATAGAAAATAAAAATCTCAAGCCATTGGAAAATAATCTATATGAAAATATTTTAGAAAATGTAAATTAAATTAAATATTTAGAAGTAAAACTTACAATTTTTATAAGTGATAAAATATTGTTTCACGAATATATAAAAAAGCACAAATTTGTAGTTTTTGAATTTGGGGACACTCAAGATGATTTGAGGAAAATGAAATTCTTTTATAAGTAGAATTAAATGAAATATTGATTATATTCCAAAAAAATCATAATTGATTTTTAGGAAAACATATTTTAATATAAATATTTCAAATTATTCATTTATCTATATTATCTAGATGGATATTTTCCAATTTTAGGGATAAAAACCTTTTCATTTAAATTTTATATGATTGATTATTAACATTAATGAAATTACTTCAACGAAATGTTTGATCATATATAATTTAATACATTCTTTATACCTTACTAATATATTTACCAATCACATAGAGGGATAAAGAATTAGAGAATGGATGATAAATAGAAAATTATTTATTATGGGTGAAGTTGATAAATATATATGATATGGTAGTAATAATATTCAATATTATTTGAACTATTTTTTATTGGGGTGATACATATTACGATTTTAAATGGGAGGATATTACGTAGTTGAAAGTATTAATTAAACACTTTCTAACCATAATTTTGAAAATCACAGAACTTGCCCTTAGATACATCAGTTTACTAAATTTATACATACCAATTGTTTATATTGATTTTAGAAAACCAATATTTTCTCAGGACCAAAAATACATTATAAATTTGGTAGATCATTTCATAATTTTTATAGGAAAACTATTGCTGATTGAATCTTAATTTTTTAGGAATATAAAAATTCTATAACATAAGGAAAATATCAAGGTAAATTGTAAAAATATTTTTAATCCTATATGATAATGTATATCACTAAATATCGATAATATTTTCTATAATGTCTACAAATAAACATTATCAGATGAAGGAAGAAATTCTCTTCTGATAATATTTTATACTGACCCACTATATGAACCTTATATATTTTTTCAAATGAACTAAAATCATTCAACTATATGGAATCATTCATGAATGGTAACTATGTTTCATTAGAATCGACAATAGCATGATGAAGGTGTAATGAATATTATCATGGGTAGATGATTTCATCTGAATTCATCACAACCACTAATGAGAAATTTGTAAAATAGCCTTTGAATTAATTCATATAAATAAAATAATCATTAAATAGGGAAAATCGTTTAAATCACTGAAAATTTTAATTTTCTTGTATTATTTTATAACATCTTTTTACACATGCAGTAAATTTTCATATTATTATAATTTTTGTTCTAAGGAATTCAAGAGATGATTTTGATTTCAAGAAAATATTTTCTTTTTATTTAAATACTATATATTCTTTGATATAGGGATTCCAATTGATTAAAAACAATGGTTATTCTAATATATATGATCAAGGATTATCGAGGAAAGAGAAATTGATTATTTACAGATCATTGAATTTAGGGAAACCATGATTAAGGTATTCAAAAATTTACTATATGTTCAAAACTATCAATACCTAAATTAAGGGACTTAGGCATCCTAAAAGACAATGGTTAAAGTGTTGATATTTGTTATATAGTATTTTTTTATTACTCACATAATAATAATTTCATTATTTTAAAACATTATATATTATATTTTCATTTGTTAAGGTATTCTTATATTGTATGTGATAAAATTTTCTATAACAATGATTATATAATGAATATGTATAATTATTTTTTGGATTACATCCTTTAACTATTTTTTCATAATTACCTTAATTGGGAAATTAATTTCATTTTTTATTTTTTATTTTTTAATAGAAAATAAACCAACTTAAATATTGATTGGATAACTCTTTTGATTAAACATTATATTAATATAAATTAAATTTTTTTCCATTCAATTCTGTTAATTATATATATATATATATTAGTGAATTATAACTTATTTTAGATAAAAAAACACAATAGTACATATATAATATTAAATTTTAAATGATTATTAATTAAATTTCATAATAAAACACATCATAGAATATATAGGTTTAGTTTCACTGGTGACAAGATCTATAATATTTGTATACTGTAAATATTCTTCATAATCTCACACAAATATATTTCTTAGATGATACAATTTTAGACATATCCTATGTAATAATATTTTTCATAACATAGATAAATGGTAACATATGAATGGATAATCACAGTTTCTTAGTAAGGAATTATCATAAGAGATATCTATAAAAGATCCAAATTATATAAAATTTGAATATGTGGGTATGATAATATATTAAATATGTAATAACATAACTTAATGTATTCATACACAAGAAAAAAAAGATCAAAAATTCAGAATAAGGACATAATTCCTTAGTCATGACATCAACCATGATTCATAGGACAAAATAAACATTATCCAACAGTAACGACTCATCCGAACATGACATATGTACATTTTATCACATATAAATGTCAAAAAAAAATATTTTTTCAATAATAACATATGTTCAGTTTAAATATTGAGCAATGAATATCCTAATAGAGTATTATAACCATCCATCCATATCATTGGGTACCTTAGATTACATTCCCCACCGTATTACCACTTAGACCTAGAAATACTTCTCATATACCATCACGATCTCATGGAGTGAAAGCCATTTATATTTTTTTAGTATTGTTTTCTTAATATTAATATTACAATTTGTAGTTTAACCACATCGAACAATAGATTAAAAATAACATTGAAATATTATATGAATATTAATAATACAAATTATGAGAAATAATAACATTATTAAATATATATATTTTCATCAATTAGTAATCCATACAATATAGGAATAAGAACAGGTAATGTTTTAGAAAGAAATTTTTGAACAAAAAAATATTTCATTATATATATTTTCTAGAAGAAAATTTATAAAATTTATAATTTTTAATATTTCAAAAAGAAGAACATTTTCTAAATAATAATGTCAATAAAATATTTTGATTAATTTATGAGTTTTTTCTAATGTAATTTATTTTTAGGTAAATAGTAAAAAATTAAAAACAAATTAATGACATTAATTTTATTATCCTATATTAATAAATTATTTGAAAAATAGTTTTTGAATACATTTAAAAAAATATATTTTTACATAAGTTTTTTCATTTCGATATATAATCTTTAATTTGTAAGTCCCATGAATTTTATATTGGAACCATAAGAATTATTTTACTCGAAACACTATTATTAATAACTAATATTAATATTTAGTTTAGAAATATTCATGAAATTAAATAAAAATTGTTTAAATAATATATATCAACATTTTAATATTATTTAATGTGGTCAATTTCATTTTTAGACATAACATTTAAATTACAAAATTAATTATAATGACCCCGATAATGGTGGAAGGGAAATTTTCAATGAACCATTTTATTTATATTGATTAATTTTTCATTAAAGAATATAAATTGATATATTTTAAATAATTTAATTGATATATTGTTTTCAAAAATATAAATATTTAAAATAATTTTTTAAGAAATATATTTCATAAATAATACACACTCATAATAATTAATCCAAAATTTTTTCAACAAATTAGTATTTTTTTTATATTAAATTTTTAAATTTACAATATAATTACTTGTTATATTGAAATATAATTAGATTATATGGATCATTAATTTTTATTTCAAACCCAAAAAATATATTATGTGTTGCCTTATATTTTTTTAGAACAAAAATTACTAGGTTAAAAACTAGTTATAATGGTAAAAAAATTTATCATATAAAATTTAAATATTAAAAGACTCAATACTTCAACAAATCATTTATAAATTTTCATTTTGTGGATTTTTTTCTCTATAGAACCTTAATATCCATTAACTCATGCATTGAGATCATTAACTTGCAAATAGTGTTATAATATTATTGTAATGTAATGGTTAATTCAAAAATATCCTTTCTCACCAATTATATAATTGGATCACTTCTAAAACATCAAGATACAACATTAAATTCTAATTTCACTATGAAACAAAACAATATTCATCTCAATATAATCATGTCACATTTAATAATGACCTAGTCTTAATTATCTAGAATTAGGAAACAATTTTTAAATAGACATAAAAATAAATATAAAAATATGAATGTTTGTATTTATTACTAATTAGATTTTTATTCTTAAAATTAGTCTTCCAAACATTAATTATAAATTATAAAATAATAAAATTTTAATTATAAAAAAATTAAAAAATTTATATGAATTTTGACACCATTATTCACTCCCTTCATTCCAATAAGAAAAAACATTGATCGTGAAGACCTGAGGAATACAAACTCCATAAAGATAAGTGGATTTATTTTAATCAATGTATATCATGGATGGTAAAAGTATTTTATGTGTGAATTTTTGAATTATTTATTGATTAAAATTTTTAGATGTTAATTTAACATATTCCATCATTAAATCCAATTTGATGTGAAATGTCACTTATCAATCACACATATGTTCATTCTACCACCCCATGAATGATAAATTTTAATTTTCATCACCACCATACATGGATTTTTATAATATTTAATTTAATAAAGGAATCATATAAGTATGATGTTTTCATTCTTATATAAAATTTATATTAACATTATATGTATAATATTTCTTAATCATTTAATCAGTATAAGACACTCTCATTTATGTCATTTTTTCAACCTATTTGAATGAGGGTATTAAATTTCAATTATGATGGATTAATTAATGAAATAATATATTAATATAAATTAATGAATATTTATTAGTTATTTTTTTAATATTATTAAATATTTTTAATAATATTTAATATATTTATTATTATACCATCATTGGGCCATCAAACACACCAGAACTAGTTCATAAAAAATTATTTTTTATGATCTATATCCATATCATTCACTTTATTACATGTAATTTAAGGAATCATTGAAAAAAAAAATATTCGTTCATGAATAATATTTGGAATGATTGAATTTGAAACAATAATTGATATCACCACCACAACTATGAAACGTGTAATAAATAATAAATCATAAATTCGAATATTCGAAGGTTTAAATAAATATTAAACCTATTATATAATGATAATATATGTTTATAAATTATGTATATAAATTTTAATATATTGGAATAATGCAATTAAATAAGTTATTAAGATTTTTATGTTGATTATACATGTGGATTCATTGTGATCATTTGTTTATAAAAGAAAGTAATCTATTATTTGAATCAATTTTCAGTTCACTGATATATATTTGATATTGTGAAAAATAATTTTTTTATTTTTTTTCACTAATCTATTTGATATATCTATAATGAATAACATTAATTTCATGATATTAGAATTTAAATTTTATGTTAACCCTCTTATGATCTTTGGTTTCATTTGTTACCATTAACGTAATGGTTATTCTTCAGCATCAAGTTGAAATTGTAATTGTTTTTATATGAATATCCATCTTGGGAATATATGAAAATTTTATTAATAATACCATAAAAATTTTCTAATACTGTGGTTATTAAACTATTTTATAGAAACTAACCATACTTTTTTCTAGAATTGTTCCTCATCTATGACTATATTAAATGGATTATTTTATAGATTTCATTATCTATGGGATAATAAATGTAGAATGTCTTATAATACTACTATTATATTAATTAGATGTTTAAATAAATATATATTATTATTCATAATTTTTCTTTCATTAATGTGTGAAAAAATAACTTTTTATCTATTAGGTATGGAACATTTTTTTATTTTTTATCGTTTACTATGAAGGTTCCAAAATATTTTTAATTATTTAATAAAAGAAATTATTAATAACCTAGATATGTAATATATTAAAAGTTAAATAAATAGATTCCAAAATATCAGAAATAATTCACATTTATAAATTAATTTCATAATTCTTATAAAAATGATAATCTACATCAATGTACTTTATCATACTAAATTATTTATGGAGGGTATTCTTAAAATTATCCCTTCTACCTTATCTCTATAAATGGATTATGAAATTGTCATTTCTATCATTGGAATTATAATTCATTTATTTTTCATAGTCATATGATATATATATATGGGTTTTCTTACACTTCCTTCCCTCTGTGAAAACATTATATTTCCATCCATTTACTTAATCGTGTTCACTTAGGTTCCGTAAGTAGATTATTTTGTAAAATTATTATCTAATTAATATACTATGTAACTATACATTATAAATACCATATACCTTAGTATCTTAATTGAATTATATTAATATATTCTTATTCTAATATTTTTATATACCAATTTAATTTCCATGAATTAATAAAGTTAGAAATATGAATTGAATTATGATTTATTTCATAGGTTATTACATATGTGATGAATATGAATCCCATATTATTTGAATCGGTTATTTCTAATATAAAAAATGATTCATTATATATGTAATAAATAAGTATGGATGAATGATTGGGGGGAATTATATCACCCATCATTTCATTATTAATGATTATTTCAATCAATATCACAAGGTTACACACGTGTACTATCCAAAACCAAATGTATACATTTGAATTGTCTCATGATAAAGGGTTCATGAGAGGATTATCCAAAGTATAATGGTACACCATAGGATTATAACTACCCCAATAATGGTATATGAGTGAGTAGCACAACCCTAAGAGATAAAAGGTCATATAACCAAACCCAAAAATGTTTACGATGAATTATCAAATAGAATATATTTTTTAGTGTCGTAAGGGGTGGCCATGACATACAAATTCTATTTTTATGTTTATGCCACACACTAATGGAATATTCTATTATCTATATTTTAATAAATTCCACTTGTTTAATATTGAATTATTATATTCCATTTTTATGTTGTACATAAGAATTTATTTGAGACTATATATCCTTAATTCATATCATATTAACAACACTTATTTTTTAATTCATTTTTTATATGATATTTTTCCTCAAATCATTTTTTCTCATATGATTATGATATAAAAATTATTGACATATTGATAAGATTTACATTATATAGCATTTAAACTCTACCATTTATTTCTTTTCTTTCCCCATGTTATGAATATGAGTATAATTTATTATAAATATATATGGGACTATAGTTTGGTTTGATTATTGATAAATTACCACATGTATTTGTAAGAAATGTTTATTTTGTATATAATACTAAAATATAGAAAAACAATTTATTAATGGTACTGTTATATTATTTTTTTTAATATTTATTGTTTATGTAATGAAACTAATGTAAAATTAAAATATGTTTATCTCTGTGCACCACACTTCATATAAAATATTTTCTATATCGAATATATTTTTTGAACATAACTTGGTAGTATGGTTCTGGGGTTCCATATGATAGATAAATCATCATACAATTCATTAGATGAATTTAATCAACCCGACGAACAAATAATTATATACTATAAATAAATGTGACATATGAAGATAAGAAATTTAATAATAATATCATATCTATATTAACATTTGAGTAAAAATATTCAATGTATATTTCTATAAAATATGAAAAAGATACATGAAAGAAATAATTTTTATGTTATCATTTGGGAATATCTCAATTAAAACTCAAGAAATATCAATTGAATTTGAGAATGTGGAAAACCACTTTTACAAATACATTATAAAATGACATTTAAAAATAATGTATATATATTTAATATTTTTTGAGACTTTATTTTAAAATGAAATATCATATAAATTAATAAGAATAGAATATTTTAAAAAACATAAAAAAAATAAAAAAATTAATGGAATATTATTAAATAATATAGTAGTTTATGGTGGAAATATGTATTTCTCAATAATATATTAATATGATATTCGTTTCATAAAATTGATTGACAATTTAATGTGATTGAATATAACCTATCCAATAAGAGTTAAAAATTTATTTTTATGACATTGAAATGAAATAAAATGTAAATTGTAAATGAACATATGAGATTATCTAAATTTAATAGAGGGAATTTATAAAAGAAAATAATTAATATATATATATATGGTGATGATATATTCATTAATCAGAATGAAGAGTTAATGTTAGCTCAATTTATAGTAAACAATTTAGTTGAATATATAGGAAATAAATATAATATGGAATGAATATAAAAAATTTCATAGTATAAATAAATTAGAATAAAATAGATTTTTTATAGATAAATGATTAAAAAGTGCTCCCATTATAAAATATTATATATATCCTTGATTTCAACGGGTTATTTGATAATAAACACTTACCCAAAACTATTTCTGGACAATGATTTTCTCACATCTATTGTAATAAATTCATGTATATTATTAAAATGTATAATAAAATTAATAAATTATATTTTACATAATACCATTCATCTAAATTTCTATATTTCTATTGTTGTAACTACATATTGTTAAAACTAATATTTATGTGATTAGTTTTATCACCCCCATGTTCTTATAATTGTCCCTTTATTTATGTATTTATGTATATATAATGCTCTGGTTATGTTTCAAGAAGTTCATAGGAGTTTTGGAATGGTTTAAAGCCTTTTACTTGAGATTCATGACCTGGGAACTGGTAGTAGAAACCATGTGACCCCTTTAGTAAATCTTGACTGGAAAACAATGATCACGGGGAAGGGACACATTTTGGGAACATCGTGTATATTCCCTAGAGAATCCATGTACATTGAGATAGTGGCGAATCATATGGGTGGTTCTTGGTTTTTATTATTGTGATCTAGCCCATTGTGGTGTGGCTTGAGACAGTATCTAGTGATCAGTCAGTGAATAATTTCTCAAATATTATATTTTTAATGTTTTCTATGATTTTTTAAAATATGAATATTGTGGATATAATTATATTTAACTCCTTACTCACAAAATTTCCCATTAATATGACCATATAATGAATTATATTTCCTCACAATGGTTTATTGGTTATTCTATTTTATCCAAGAGCATGTTTTACGCAATCCAAATGTTTTTTGAGACCAATAATAATCATTATGTTCTCATTCATCATCGTTCATTATAGATATCTTCTTTCACACTCTATAAGATCTAGAGATCTTGTCCCTAATGTTTTTATATATGTTTTATCATTGTAATATTGATGATATATAATAGATTTTTTTATGGGAATAATATCAATGTTTAGATCTACAAGATGTAACCTATGTTATTAATGTATTTGTGGAATTCATCATTTTTCCAATGATTGAGAGGTGGGTGGATTCTCTCTCAATTTAACTTCTATAGAACAAGAAGGCTTGGTTTTAATTTCAATAAATTGGTTGATGATTTTTTAAAATAGTTTTTTAATTAGGTTGAAATCTATTGGGTGATGATTTAAAAAAAATTGTGGAAATTATTCATTTTTTGTTTTGGAATGATTGTTGTTTCATGAGGTTAAAATTATGACCTTAAAATTATTGTTTTGTTTTGATGTATAGAAAATGATTGTCTATATATTTAAATAAACAATGTATATTTTCATAAAATTGGTTGCCATGGGTTGTTAGAATATGGGGTTAGTGTGAGTTCATTTTGTTGATGTGACCCAGTATAGGGGGCTTATAGTATTGGGGTACAATGATGTAACCCAATGTAAAGGGAATGCCCCAATGGGTAAGCCGTATATTTAATACATTGTTAAAAATATAAATATATATGAGTGAATTTTCATGCATATAGAACTATCACATGATAAATAATGGGTGGGTGAGTGTGAAATCATCAATTGGGTATACATAATGAGTTTTAAAATGTGTTAAATTCTATTTTCATTTATTTGATAGGAAAAATATTTTTTTGGAAGCCAATTTTATCCTTTTTTTAAAATTTCGGTAAATTGTTTTAAAATGAATAATATAAATATTCAAATTTATTTTGACATAATAGCATGATTTCATAAGTCATTGTGGAAATCCTACTAAGTTTAGACTCACCCCCTTCTTTGACTGTATTGTGAGTTTTTAGATGTAATATATTTATAAATATGTTAAGTCATGGTATCCAAATTCATTTGTGATGTCCTATAAAAACATGTGATGGGAAAGTTGATTTAGAACATGTATTAGGTTGTGAGTGTCTAGATAATTTCTTCAGCATATTTGGTTTATATTTCCATTTGAAACATTCAGTTATGTCACTTCTTCCCACTTTTATTTCTGATATAGTTTTTCCTTCACATTTTTTTAGTTAAATGTTGTACTCAAGCATCATATATTTGAATTATTTGGTTTAATATTTGGGTTGAATTTTTATTATTCATGGAAAAATGATCCCCCAACTGCTTATTAAACATTTGGAATTTATTTCCATCATTTGTGGTCATGGGGATATCTCTTAAGTCTAGTAAAAACCACTACCTCTTCCCATAACAATGGGTGATGGGTGGGATAATACAAATTTTTTCATTTTTTCAAATCTTTGAGTATCATTCATGGAAATTTTATTTGTATTTGGAATGTTATAAAGGAGTAGGATGGTCAGAACCCGAAATTAATAGTATTAAAAAATGATGTTATCCTATTTATGTTGAACATAAAATTATATGGGAGTTTGGGTACTTGAGTTTTTTGAGATTATTATATATATTTTTTTCCTCATTATCTTGGGTTAAACTGATAAGAATATCATTCAATGTATTAATAGTAAGGACTACCCACTAGGAGTTCATACTTAATTATGAGTAATTAATTATGATTTCATGAAAAACAAATTACATTTAAAGATAGTTAAAATGGATTTATTTTCAAATTGTTATTTGTAATGATCAAAAATGGGTTCAAAATGGAAAATTTTGAATGATTAAAATCCTATTTGTGATATGTGTGATGAGGTAATTTTGAAATTGTTATGAATTTTATTTCTGATAAGTGAGATTATATGGTGTTTTTACTAGATATAGAAAATCACATAAGGTAGAAACCATAGAAACCAACAAGAAGTGGTTTTCAAGGCTATGGTAGAAAATGAAATAGAGGTGAAAAAAAAGTTTCTAGTATTGTAAAATATTTTTCGGCCATGGAATGAAAGATCATAAGGGATGATCCAAGACTATTTGATCGTTTGGTTAAGTTCAAAATATGGAATATTAACACAACATTTGTGGTGATTCAGAGGCTCTAATATAAAAAGTGTATCTAAATAGGATGTATTAAATCATTGATTTCCAATGAACATTAGAGGATATTATGGTGATTTTTGAAACATATATACTAGAGTATTGAGAATCCCATTTGTGGGATTTAGTCATTTTTTCTACATTTTACCCAATGATACCATATTGGAAATCATTAATGTTAATGACATGGTTCTATAAGGAATGTTACTAGGGAAATATCTCATATTTCTCAGATGTCAAATGCTTTATTGGGATGAGTTTAATAGAATAGATATCAACAGTAGAACCAACTAATCTATAAAAATTGAAGAATATTTATGATTCCTCATACTATGATATCTAAATAGGCTGACAACCGGAAAATGTGAATTAAGTATGAAATTGTATAGAGGGAAGAATGTGATCATATATGATTAATGATGTCCTTCAACATTGAGGGGTGTAATATGATTGAAATCTAACCATATTAAAGGTTGGTTTAATATTGATGTGTACCACTCATTTATTACTTCTCGTTCTATTCACATGTTGGGTTTACATATTGAGATGATGCATTATTTTTCCAAACACAAATAAACTTTGGGAAAAATAAAATGATGAGAACGTTTAAAAACAATTGAGGATACTGATTTATTATTGTAATACCCTGTGAGAGAGATTGATGCCTATGAAGTTATTTTATGAATGGATTCATTGATGAGTATTGAGCACTATATCAATTATTATGTCTGAATTGTGAGTTTTATATCTTTTGATGGTGTTATACATCACCTGAATAGGGATTCAGATGTGGATATAAGTAATTCTAGACCATTGGTAATGGTGGATGAAAATATCTTTTACTGTTTGAGAGTAGTTTCTTTTGAATCATTAGTTAAGATCAAGATAATTATTTTCCTAGCATATTTCTCTAGTTTCGTGATATTTTTTCAAAACATTGATTAGGTTTCCACCCAATATATTAGTGTAATATACGATTGATCTCATACCAGGGAGAAGTCCTATTACCATTACGTCATTTTTGATGTGAACAAAAGAATTTATGGAATAGAAGGATCACTTTGAAGTGTTTGGAACAAAAGGGTTCATCTAACCACGTTTGTATCCTCAGGATGATATAGTTCATGTGAAAAAAGATGATAAAAATATTAGGTATTGTGTAAATTATTTTAATATTAACAAGGTTATGATAATGAATCTGTATCCCATTCCATGAATTGATTATCTTCTTGATCAATTGATGGTAGATGAGTGGTTCTACAAAATTGACATACAATTAGGATATCTCTAACATTGGGAAATGATTGTTAGTAATTTTAATACATCATTCAGATATATATAAGGCCATGATGAGGTCATTGTTAGTCCTTTTAGAATTATGAATAATGTAGATGCCTTTATGGTATCGATGAATAGGGAATTTGAAAGGAATCCATATTCCTATATTTTAGTGTTTTTATATATTATACTAGTTTATTTAACGAAAACAGAAGACCATGAACAATACATGGCTATAGTTATGGGTATCTTGCAGGAGAACCATCTTAATTCCATGTAGTGAATGTGTGATTTTAATATACAAGAATTATATTTCCTAGGTCATGTCATTTAAAAAAAATGTATTTTATAAATCTATAAAATATAAATGTTTTACCTCATTGAAACATCAAAATAATGATATCAAGATACATAGTTTCATGGTCTCTGTAGCATACTACATATGTTTTATAAGTGAATTTTAAAATATGAAACCTCTAATGAAATAATTCAGGAGGAATTTTGTTCTATTACTATGGAATGAAATTTTTTAGAATCCCCTTTTTGAAATCAAGGTTAGACATCCATCATCACCTATTCTCACGATTCTAGAATCCGAACAGAGTATATATAATATTTCTTGATTCCTAAGGATCATGGATGGGATGTGTTCCCATATAGGGAGATAACTCGTATGTTTTCTATTCATAGTCATCATGGTTACATGAGATGAAATATCGAACACACAATTTGGAGTTTTCTTCTGTAGTTTATGATTTAATGACACACCATCATTATCTTTTTGGTGAAAAAATTCTGGTGTTTATAGACCATATGAGATTGAAACACATTTTATCACAAAGTGTTTTAAATATATTTAAAATTTGATAGATTTAATACATTATAATATTCAACAGAGACGTGATGTATACACCATAGAGGAGAGATCTCTGTTTAATCTGGTTAATCATGATGATATCTCATTGAATTAGTTTAAGGTAATAATATATATGTTAATATCTAGGATATTTAATATGAGTTTTTAAATTAATAGTTTTATTCTTTATTGTTTTCCAAATTTTGAGTGGTTGGTGGCCTCTCAATTAGTTATAATTAGTATGAATTTGAAGGAATGGTTTCAAATTGAGTAAATTTCCAAAACATTTATTAATCATTTGGATGATTTTATGGGAATTTTTTTCATTTTATCTTATAAATTGTTTAAATTGGTTTGTAATGGTGGAAAGTGAATTGGTTCATGATTTTAAAAATATAGTTTCAAAATCGTTTTTTTTTTCCGAGAAAATGTCTCTTGAAATTTTTTAATGAAATAATGTCTTTTTAGGAAAACAATTGTCCTGGAATGCTTTCATACATGTTTGGTGTGAGTTATCTAATTAATTATTCCTTCTATAAGTGTTGTGTAGCATTGGGGTGTAATAAAATGACCATATAGAAGGGATGTATACAATTGAGGAACTTGTGTATTGGTTTCATTATGATGACTATGTATATCATAAAGATACAAGTCGAGATTTTTGAACTATCACTAAATCATTCACATGTTAGAGAGTCTAAAAAATTCATTGGGTATTCTAAATGAGATGTGAAATGTGTTCAGTATTTTCAAAATTTATTCCTTGAAAAAACTAGATTGGTTTTGAAATTTTGTTAGATTTATTATGATCTGCACAAAATTTTATCCAACTAATTAATATAATTTCTTAATAGGCTTTATCTTATAATCATAATATAGAACTTCTCTGAGGAAATACCACTGACTTTATACTAGACCATTACTTTTGATCTATTGTGTGTTTTCAGTTGTCATCTAATGTGAAATAATTAATGGAAAGGTATTGCAGTTCATTAGTGATGCATCTTGAAAAATAGTTATATACATGTTCATTGTTAGATTGGATCATTTCGGTAGTGTATGGTTGATATATTTAGTCTCTTTGGGTTTTATTTTTTTCTTTTCACTTTTTATGTAATTGGGTTCCCACTTGGTATAATTCTACAGTTGTTAGTTTTTTTATTATATTTCAAAACCAGGAATCATATATTGAACTTCATTAGTGTTTTATTATTGGTTGGGTGATTAAATTTAAATGTAAAATCATCCCCAAATTTATTATGAAGCATATGGAATTTATTTCTAGCCATTGTTGTTTTGGGTATGTAACCTAAGCTAGTGACACAAACTGCCTCATACCATGCCAATGGTTGAGGGGAGGTTTATTAGATTATTGATCTATTTTTTATGCATGATTTAGTTTCTGTGATCCAATATTCAAACCATTTCCATGGGCTATTAATCTAATGTATTTTTATAAATATTTAATACAAATGTTTTGTGTATTTTTTTCATGTAAATGTTAATTTCCTAGAAATTATTGTGGTAGTTCACATTGAACTGTAAAAAAAATACCATATTATTTTTTAACATATTAGAAAAATAATGTAATATGTTGTTGAATATATATAATATTATTACTACTTAATAATTTTTAATCATTTTTAAATGAATCATTATAACAAAATATTTTCATTATCTAGGTTTTAATACCCATTTATGGGCTAATAATTATATAATTTTTCTTCAATGTTGAAAACCCAACCCAAAAAAGAACACATAATAGTGACCAAATGTGGAATAACATGTCATTATATAATAAAAGTATAACATTTAAAGAATATTATTTCTATATATAACAAAATTTTAATGTGATAAATTGGATTTTGTAAGAGGTAAATGAATAAAAACAATATGAATGATTAAGGTTATGATAGTAGTTCTTTTGAATCCTTGAATATCATATTAATGATCCTCTCAATAATTTGGGATTTCATACATCCTCTTGGGATCAATTGTTCAAAAAATGAAATGGATTTATAGAGGAAAATTTTGGTTGGTATTCAAGATAATTTGGCAGAAATGTGTATATTGAGGTTAGTAGAGTAGGGACCCTTTTATAGGTGATCATGAGTGAAGTTATGGAGGATACTCATTAGATAATGTATAAGGTTGTCATTTTAAAATTTCAAGTGGATTAAAATAAAAAAATAATCATATTGATTGGGATAAGTCTATAATTCACTCTCACATACATTTATATAAAAATTCTTGTTATTTTTTAAATAATAACATTGAATTTAACAATTTTATCTTATTTTATCCTTTACTCTATTGACTAATTTTTACCTTTGTAAAATATTTTTATACCAAAAAATTTATTTCACCATAATAAATATATTATACGTGATGAATTAAAATAAAATAACCCTTATACTTAATCAAATATTTATTGATGAGAAGAAATAATTTAATATAAATACATTGAATGCAACAAATTTTTTTGGAAATGAGTATTTTTTTTCAATAAAAATTAATATATACATACTCCTTATGAAATAAAAATCATTAACTAAATCTATCTTTATATATTTATATACAATTTATCTTATTGAACATTATACATTAAATAAGATAATTTTTTCTTTTAAATAAAAACATAATCAATATTTGAAAAACATTTTCTTAAAAAATTCAAGAAATGAATAAATAAACATGTTTTCATTATAATTATATAATTATGTTAGGGATATTATTTATTGTTTCTGAATTTTTATTTATAAATTTTATTGATATCATTATTAAAAAACAATACATATGAAACTATTATAAAAGTAATTAAATTTTTTTAATGAATTAACGGTATTTTCTTAAGTTAATAAAAACCATTTAAATTTATTGAATCCTTTATTTTTCAAATTTTATTTGATTTGATTAATTTTTAATGTATTTAATTTCTATTGAAATATAATATTATAAAAAATAATCGTTAACATTATCCCATAGTTTCATGTATCACAAGATATTAAAAATACTATTTTTTAAAAGGTAAATTCATACCAAAATCCATTGGTGTTACAATTTAACCCGTTCAAAGTATATATCCCTTGAAATTTCATTACTCTAATGAAAAATATTTAGGTACTTTTACTTCATAACAACTATGGTTCCCATTATTCATCCTCAGATGTATAATTCCCCTAGAGAACAACAATGAAGTGTTATGTCCATTTTTTATTACATTAACCCTTTGATACAAGCATTAAACAAATTTTTCCTCTTAATAGAGATCATTATATATTTTAACAACCATATATTTTTGATTAATTTATTTATTTGGTATGTACATAAAAATATTATACATGGAACACATAATGAACTTGAGGTTTGTTTTTGGATGTGCAAGATAATATGTTACCCTCCCTAGCTGATAAATAATTTTGAAAATGAATATTGATCTTGGGATCTGAAAACACTTTAGCTTCTAACTCATTAACCCATTCCCAAGTTATAATAAAAAATATATATATTCTATAAATCCCAAATTCAGTTCTCACTAATGATTATCAGCATAACGATTACATTTTCTTTGTGTTGTTTATATATTTCACTAAATATTTCTAGTATTCTATAAAATTCATTCTGAATGAAAATTACTTGGGCTTTTCCCACAAACATAATCCCATAATATTGGAGTTATATATATCACCATATTATGATCCACATATGGTTCCATTGGAATGTTATAATTCAAAATTTTGTTATATCTTAACTATAATGTGGGAACTTGATAATTCTAACATCCATTTAAATAAATAGAATAATATGTGACCATAAAACTCATAATATTAATTTTCCTTCATAGTTGGCAAATTGTGCGAGGTAGATAATTTTTAATAAATATCACCTATGTATTCAATTATTTTTGAATAAATATCAAGAACATCTAGGAAAACATCATGTCTCAATCTCACACAATGGAATGTGGTACATTATATAGCCTCATTAAATTTTTTAACAATTGGAAATCAAGTTGATCATGTATAAAGTATTTTTCAATATTTATCAACTATTTAAAATATATAATTTGATCAACTACATCCCCAAGATAATTATGGGAATTTTAATTATGTGGAATTATTATGATTAAATATACAGAGATGTTATCTAATTTTCATATGGATATGGATAGTTTCTGAATTATCCCCATTATCAATGAGTTCTAATCATAATATATTACAAAAACTATTAGTAGGACACACATTATAAAATATAATTATTATTATCCTATAATAATTGGTTATTGATATCATTATACAACATTGTGATGCAAATAATGAAAGTGGATGACATTCCATGTGAATCATTCAACAACTACTTATTCAGTTACAGTATTTATGTTACACATATTTTTATATATAATATTACCATTACAATTTTATCAATAATAATAAATGGATGATTCCATAACATTACAACAATAACATGTTATCCTTCTATAACCCATTAATCTGCACTTAAAAATCTGATAAGAATAAATTTGGGAAGGAATGTACTTCTCACCCACCATTATTACTTAATGATGTATAATTTTTAAATAAATGAGTATTGGGTGTCATTAAATCCTTATTATTTAAATGATAATATGATCCTTCTACATCATTTTATGTTACACCATGTTTTCATTCTCGTAGTAGAAACATATTGTGTTTTTGTAGTAATTAATTAATTACAACCATCATTTTTTCCTCAGGTTCCACTCATTTTTTATGAATATTTAAATTAAAATATTATTATACATATTAATTTTATAATTTTAACTATATATAAAATTCATTCGTATCAATATATCAATAAATATTAATTATAACACCATATTATATTTTTGGTTATTTTTCTCTAGAACATTTAATTATAATATGGAATATGCTACCATAAAAAAAACTTCCACAATGGGGGTAGTGTTAGCATAAGTATAGTGTCCAATATTCTCTAAAATAAATAAAATTTTTCATATAAAGTTTTTCAAACAAACATGAAACCTTTCTAATTTTTTCCTTTTTAGTGGATTTAAAATTAAAACAATTTAGTCACAAAACATTTTTAGTGTTTAAAAAACCAATGAATACTATTAATATCATTTAAATATTTATTATAGGAAATTATTAAGTCAATTATATCATTTATTTATACATAAATATATTAACTTATTTATGATCAAATATCCCAATAATAACACTTTCTATAGATATAATTCATTTCATATAATTATTGAACACAAATGTTTCATTCCTCAAGATCCTTTAAAAAATCCAAATATTATCTTGATGATGACAGTTTCTCTCTGAATATATTATAATATCATTGGTAAAGACTAGGAAAAATAGATTTAGGTAATATCTAATTAATGTATTCATAAAATCAATTATTACAACATGGGAATTTATTACACCATGTAAATCATTATCAATTAATAGTGTCAACATATGCTACTAATGTATGTCTTTGGTATATCGTAATTTTTAAAACATAGTTAATGATATCGATATTGAATCTTAATATTTGAGAAATATTGATACCCAAATTGTTGACCCAAAAAAGAATCAATATGAGGTATATATTTTTCTCATAATCGTAGTCTTTTGTAGATCACTATAATCAATGATGATATGCATATATATACAATATCCATAAAAAGAAAGTCTACCCAATGGTGAAGAACATGGGAATATAAAAACATTCAATATATTCTCCTTGAGTAGTGTCATTAAATATTGTAATTCAGCCATTGATAATTAATATTGATTCATCAATATTGACAAATAACATGGTATGTGTTCTATTAATAAAAATAACCTCATGATCCTCATGGAGATAAGAGAAATCTTCTAAAAATACATTAACATATTCTTGAATAGTATGAATGATGTAAATATTCAGTTTCACCACTACCATTTGGTCTATATATCCCTAATTACTATGTAACAATACCCATATAAGGAATTTAACTTCAAAAGGGAGTTCATAGTCATACCATTATCAATAGATTATAATGAGTTTATTTGGAATATGAAATAAGACTTCCTTGTTCATGAAATACATATTTGATCGATATATATACTACTAATTCACGCCTAAAATACAAAATAAATCAACTAAGTAGAAGATAAAATGATATATTGGAAACAAATTCTTATAAACATAAATTGAAGAAGATTTAGAGAATTTAGTTTCAATAATCACAATATTGGGATTTATCAATGATAATTCATTATCTTTTGGTATTATTGATGATTTGATATACTAAAAAATCAGTCAATATTTGAAGGAACTTATTTAATTGGTATCTATTATATAATTTTAAATTAATGAGTGCATGATGATTATATCTTTCACCTATTAATTTTTAGGATCCAAATTGATATATTAGATTTCATAGTTATCTTATTTCTCATTTTTCATTAGAGTATGGTTGTACTGGTTGGCATTATTATCAACTATATTAAATACGATATTTTTTTAATTTTTATACACCACAAATTTTAAGGATTTAAGGGTTTGGTAGTAATTATTCTTATCATTTCTCCAAAAGTATTCTTTTTTACCTCCCTATATTTCCTTGAAATTCCAATTAAAAATAGCATAACAATCAAAATATGAATAATTTCCATGATTTTTTGAGGTAGTTACCCCATGATTTCTCCCACACTTATTGGCATGAAATAAGATGGATATTATTTCCTTTAATGGTTTTATAAGTACTGTTCCCATAAAACACCATTTATTTATTTATTTTCCCCAAAAAATGAAAATAACAGGAGTCTTTAATTATAATTTGTACCCCAAGTGAATATTGAATAATTTCATCACAGCTTCCATGGTCCCTTATAAAAAATACTCATTTGATAAGTTTTTTTTAAATAACAAATAAATGATAATTTTTTATTTCATTACCATTTTAAAAACCAAAACAATTCTATTAAAAACTATTAATCATTTATTTAAATGTGCATATACATTCATTCTCCCCTTATTTCAATTCTATAAATTTCTACTCAATTTTATCATTACTATTTGAAGTGAAATAATTTTGAATAATTTTTCCCTCAATATTATGTTATTCAATGGAGTCAATTTAAAAATATTTACAAATGTTACAAATTAGAATCCATCGTTTATAAATGCCACCATTAAAAAAATAATCTGTTAGAATGAGGAAGAAATGAAATCATACAAATATGATCATCCATCATTCCAAAAATAAAAAAAATAAATATATAAAAATAAAAAATAACACTGAATTCTCATCCATATCATTTTTACAATTCTCAACCCCATTCTAAAATCATTCTTGATATTATCAAATTGATTTCAAATAACATAATTGGTTTGTTCGCAACCATTTTTTATGATAAGTGATCGGTATTATCATTTACCAAAATTTTATGGCCACCCAAGGAGGGTGTGAGAATATAACTCAGTTGGGAACTAGCAATATCATCTAATACATTACCTCTATATATAGTGTATGTTAAATTAACATTATCAAAACAATAAATAAATAAATAAACCACATTCAATATCATATTCCACACATCCTGATTAGTGATACATTCTTCTGATTGCAGTGGGTCATATCCCAACACATTACAATACCATAACAAATATATAAATTCTTGATGGCACGGTATAAACTGTGAATCCCTTAATCTCAACATGAAACATTCAAAAATCATTGCATAAATGGCTCATAGTACTTATATTTAGATTCTTGTTAATATCTCTAAACTCCAGGAATAAAAAATGGATCAATGTATATTCATGAGTATCTGGGGAAATTACATATAGAACACACATTGTAACAAAGCCAATCAGTTGGACCACAAGAATAATAACTATCGAAATCTTATATATATTTATATATAATGTTCTTGGATCAACTGGTTGGATCCATTGAAGTAACCAATGTTACCAATGTTAATTATAATATTTCAATCCCCAAGTTAAAATTGTTAAATCTAATATAGTTCACGAATCAAATGGAACTATGGTGTCAATGGAATCCAACAAAAACCTGAGTTAAAATCACATCATCCAAAGAAATCATTACATTCATCAATAGTAAGTTCCTTGTAATAACATATAAGATTACACAATGCCATTATATCATTATTGATATCACACCAATATCACATGAGGATCAAAATATGTATCCTAAAAAGTACCCATGGGAAACCCTAATTTCACTATCACTTCTTATCAGGCCCATTGGTAGAGTCCTAAAATCCAGGGTTCGTAATATATTTTTGTATAAAATGATACCATGTTAAATCATATATATATATATATATTTGGGTATGGATGAATTCCTAACCCAACAGTATATATCCACGACAACACAAGATCACATAATCAATAAAAGTACTAAAGTGAATCTTGATACCATATCTACACATTCGAATGATGTACCACATTTTAGGGTCACATCACAAAAGAAAACCTAATATATTTCCAATGTCTTTGTCAATTCATCCGTAACCACATAGGAAAGTAAAAAATTGAGGATGACCCTAAGACAATACCCATTCTTAGGCTTCAATTTTCAACCAAAACACTTCAACCATTTTTTAATCATTGAAGGGTTTAACCATCCATTTAATCATATAATAGAAGGGGATGACCAATATCCACATAATCATCTCAATGTTCTCTAGGGATCTTGGGTATCTCTCCAAGACAACCCCTTGGATATGGACCTAGTATCATTACTCCTCTCTATATAGAGGTCACTAGGTCACCTTCTACTATGTTTACTACACCATATCAATTTCTATTTAATTGACTCATACCCTACATGGGGTTCTAGTAATCCTTGTCACATGATAAAATTTATATCATTTCACATTAGTGGATATGATTTACATATTTTTCATGAATCTCCTTTGGATCCCTCATCTCCTAGTGAAAATCAACTAGATGCTTTAATATCTCTTAAATTATATAAAAAATTGATACATTTTTCTAAAAGTGCTAGATTGACACAAATATCATGATTAAAATTATATTCATAAAACCAATGGAAATATTCATAAGGACAGTCTTCATTAAATCAATATTGATAAACTTTTTCCTAGTGGCCTAGAGGCTCTCACTACGGTGGACCAAGTCCATCCAGACATCATCCAAAACACTATGATATCTTCTCTAATAAAAACAAAAATATAAAATTATTAAAATATAAATATATTTATTTAAATAAATAACTATTATATATTTAATTTTACTTTTTAATTTTAATATGGATAAATTCTTAAAAAATTATTTTTCAATCTCATCGCACTAAAATCATGACTCAACACTTACCAATGTCCAATAGTGTACACTAAAACACATTCTATATAGTAGATGTAATCAATAGTTATATGATAATAATAAATAATTATTTTGAATGAAAATGCTTTTAAATGTCACAAGACGATGCACCTTTCATGAAATGATGAACGAAGTCACCAAAAGATCATATCAATAACTCATATAGCTTGGTAGAACAAAATCCCCATGTGAATCACCTGATTCCAAAATTAAATGGTTAATTTAGTATCGAATCAATTAATTAAGAAGTAAAAAATATAGAATATAAATGATCAGAAGAAAATAATCCAATGAAGGATAAGATGAACCATGCCCACTAAAGAACAAACAAGAATCACACCCAAAACAATAGGGACCCAAGAGATAAAAGGGACGCTTGGTTCCCTTCTCACAAACACAATGTATGGTGAAAGTGGGTTACCACTTCTAAAACATTATTGGGGTTGAATAGTAAATATTCACCAATTAAATCCAATCATCTAGGAAATTTACACTATATGTAGAAGATTCTAAAACCAGACCCAATTAATAAGAATGCTTTTTTACTGCGGGTTTAGATGCAGTAGCTACCCAACCTCTCTCAAGGTTCCTCTATGACCTTAGGAAAACTCATGAGCCTCCTATAATTCTAAAACACCACTTTTGAGGAGTTCCATACCATGGTACCCTATTTTGAATCTCAAATTCAATTTTAATATCACAGTAAACTCTCAGTTCCAAATTCCCATTAATATTTTCACACCCATATTGTCACAAGACCATACAATTCCCCACCAAAATACATTTTTCTTTGATTAGTATTATCAATAATCTCATTATAGGTTGTTTATGTACTATCACTAAATGAACTAATATCTCTCAATGTTTATCTTTAAAAATACGCTTTTGAATTCAAAAATGTCATTTCCAATGCTAGTAACTTTTTTAAGCATCACGATAGATCTTAATAGTTTCCATATAAATCACTACATTGATGTTTCATTATATGATTAATCATATAGAATATATTATTCCACAACATTGAAAAAATAATTTAATGAACAATTATGAACCTCTTTACATTACACAATCTTCATTTCATACCGTAATAATTATTATTATTTAACCAACCAAATCAGTATGGTTTCAAAAACACCACAATATAACATATAAGATAGAATCAGTCAAATACCAATACCAGAAATCATTAACTAATCTAAGATGATTCAAATATTTAGTATTTGTTCATGAAATCCAAATGAACACAACATATTTTCCATAAAAACGAACTTTCAAATTTGAAAAAATGTATAAAATGACACACTAAATATCATTTCAAGCACACCTTATCTAGTAGCATGCAAATGAACTGGTCATACAACTATTTTATTACCACTCTGAAATTTTTTTGGATATATCTATTGATGTGTCATAAAAAATCTTAATCCCAATACCTTATCTCTCAAAGGAACTATAAGATAAATTTTATATGACTATTATTTAATCTATAAATCATGTGAAATTTCTATATTAGAGCCCCAAATCATCTAAAAATAGTAATCATTGTTTTTTTATCAGGATAACATATTTACCAATAATCTAGCCACATTAAAATTATCTCATTTCATCCAAATCATAATGTAGACACTCAAACTCCATCCAAGAGAACATACAATTTTACATCTATAATTGACAAAAAATTACATAAGAATACATATCAATTTTTCTGATGCAATCAATATTTCATAATGACCATCCAAGGAATTATCATATTATAATAAAAAACCATATAACATAATTTTCATTCTTCTAGGATGAACACATTTTAACATTCCACAAAAAATAAAATGATGATTATTTTTCTATCATACCCAAGAACAAATTTTGAAACATAAATGAACACTCATTACTAGATCATAGATACATTTTTATGAACACCCATTTAATTTCATCTAAAATAGGGGAACACTCTTGAATGGAAATAGTGAAGTCCCGAACCATACAAATTCTATAAAATCACTAATCATGAATAACACCCAATAAGTTCTAATAGAAGATGTGTTTAATATATCTTATGTTATAATCACCTCATACCATCAATACCATACCATGATTCCCACATATTGTTCGTGTCACCATAAAAAATACAATTAGGATTTCATATAAAACATGGAGGGGAATATCCAATTTCATTACAACCCTTGATCATCATGACCTCAAATTTTTCATTGACCCCATCAGTCCTTAGCCCACACCCATGTTTTCACCAATTCATTGTTTTAAAATGGAATCCTTCAAAACTGCCACATTCATTTCAAAACTCATCAAATATTGTATGTGTACAATCATATGTCACCCAATCCATTACATGATTGATTCTAATGTGAGTAGTGAAACTGACAATTCTACTCAACTATTAACCTTTCCCTTTCTATGAATACCACATCCCATCCAAAAAATGGCATTTTTCATGTTTAATTATCAATCACATGATCACCACCATTTATACATCATTTAAAAAATCCTCAACATCTATCAGTGCTATTCTACTCAAATGAAAATGTATAAAAAACATATATTCAATATTAACACCGATAATTTAGTTGAAACTAAACCATGATACCCATTGAAATAGAAATGATTGTGTATTTCACCACAACATCTTAGTGAACAACCATGGCTATGACACATTCATAGTAGCACCGCAAATGATCCTACCTAATGAAAGTGAATATGACAATTCCACCCATATCTAAAGAATCTAATACTTCTAGATATCCCCACACATGGGTTACCCATGTGAATATTATAATTTGTAATTCATGAAACCCATAACAATTAAACCCAAATCCATATCTAAAGGTAATTGGATCTATCCACAAGTCCATGGGTATTGTATATTAAATAATGTGCCTTACGAGATACACATCTATGTTACAATCTATATTTTCCCATTGAATGTCACAACAAAACTAAAACTGTAGAGTCTAATGTAAATGTATAGAGAACTAAATTCCAATTAAATACCTATTTGTGCATTTATTATAACTAGGAATCTATAAATAAGACTACTCCATTGAAAATATGTAACATCAGGTTGATCATAATAGGACCTCCACATATTGTAGTCACCCCACATGGATCATATTCTACATAGTTGGAAAATATATAATGGCATTTTCCCACCATGTTCCATGTCAAGAAAACATTGTTGGTAATGTATTTAATTAGAATCCCACTAATATATAATATGGAAAAATAATATAATGGTTCTTATTTTTAATTTAAAAAACCAAATAAATTTTATTTTTGGATGAAGTATTATTATTACACATGAGGGTTTACATATATTGAATCATATTCACATTCAGATCTTCAATGAACACCATAATCCCCATTCACTGAATGACCAAATTTTCATAATTATGATGAATCACATCAATTATCTACAAAATAATCCATTAGAATAAAATACATATACTAGTCGACTTAGTTGAGTAGAATAACACCATTACTTATGTTGGAGAAAATATATGATTAGTAATAATTATTAAAAAAAGATCCTTTTCACCATTGATAATAATTAGACTAGTAGGGTTATATGTCATATGGGACTTTTTTAAAATATAAAATGCATGGACATTAGTATCTTACAAAAAGGATAATATATTAACTCAAAATAGTTAATCATTAAATATAGATAATATGTGAATCACATGGAGAGAAAATCACATACAATCATAAAATCAACCCCCAAGAACAAAATCACCAACCCTAATATTATATAATTTCCTTAAAAATAAATATTACTGAGTAAATATCCCGATATCCATGATAGTCCCTAAAAACACCTATTTTACCAATTTATCATGAACATTAATAGAAATGAAAATGAAAAAAATAATTGATACACATTGTAACAAATTGAATCATATGAAACGTGACTAGTTCCCCATCCCAATTATATAAATGACCTTAGGTGCATCTCCCTAAATTTTATAGGGCTCCAACTGGTAGAGGGGGTCTACAGAGGTACCATGGAAATAATACACCCTCAAATCAAACTATTCAGTAAAAAATAAAATATCCAAATTATGTACATCAATAATAATCATTCGAGTATGTAAGATAAATATAACATCCCAATATATAATAATGTGAAACAGTGAATATATACATTTGTACAAAGATGATATCCCACTAATATAATCTCACAAATAAATAAATAAAAAATAAAAAATAAGGTAACTGTAATTGAGGCTCAAATACATCCCCAAGCCTCTACTAAATACTTTTATCCAATACCACTCGAGATACTTATATTGATCATATATATGACACCAATACACTTATGAACCTCTCCTTATGACATGTGAGAGGTATTCTTGTGCACCAAAGTTTCATGTATGCTAGAGGAGGGTTTGAATATATAACTAAATAGGGGACCAAAAACATTGTACAATAAATAACTAATATATACACTCTGTATGATCTTTTCATTCTATGAATAAATAAGTAATTATTATTGTTTAAATATTCTATTACTGTTATTTTCATCAACCATCCAACATTGATAATTGTGTATTTATCCATCTCGTGGGATTCTATTTAGAATATCACAATATAAGGTAAACAATATAAATACCTGATCACGGGGTGTTATCTATGAATCTCTAAATCATTAGAAAAAATAGCCAAAACATTTCATTATAAAATGATCAATGGATTGATCCCAGAAACTTATAAATTTACCAATGTGATTGGTATAAATAATGGGTCAAATAATATTACAATTAATCCTATGAAATAAATGATCAAAATGTCCATCATGCACAATTCCAACAAGAAATATCCTAGGAATCATATGTATCCCAATCAGATACATATAGATTCACTCGATCAACTGAATTAATCCTTGGTGGTAAACCATTCATCCCATGAAAATGATAATAATAAATGCCAATAACCTAAATTATTATATCCTATATATTATTGAAAACCATTTTCCTATGGAATCCATGAAATCTAAAATAGACTCAAGGTATAACCTAATCATCCATTTCATCCATCACATGGATTACCAGTTTGATCCTAGGATTCTAACTTGGTCATCTATGATGATTTCATTTCATCAGTAGTATAATATCATTATTTGATATGTCTCAAAAAATAGATCCTATTAATTACCATTGAGCACCCCCGAAATAATTATCACATCTCTATAGGATCATTAGTTGGGTACCATGAAACATGTTTGGTCATATATGTCTTCAGCAAAAGTGACTATGTGAAAACATAAAAACAAAATTGGGTTTGATCGAACACCCAAACCCATCACATGTACCCAAAACCCCCCAAGATGATTCCATTGATATGGGGTCTATGGTGACATTCACTTCAATATCTATTGGTTCCCATGTTCACCCTCTTTCTTGGGTATCATGTTATAGGGAGACCTAGTTGGATTCCCTAGGTTTAAACAAGACCTCCTTGTTTGCATAAAAACACATACTATGATGATACCCTTAATATTTTCAACGTTCTTCAGTGTCCAAGGATTTCCTAAACTCCTAACTCATTCACCAGACATGGTATGTTAAAAACATTCAACAAATGACATCATAGTGGGTGATAAACACTCACCCATTATCATTTCAATGATCCATACAACATTACGGTATCTCTCCAGGACATGCCCCAGTTCATGAATCTTGAATAATCACTCATCTCTATCTATGAGTCACTAGGTCACCTATTACTAGGGTCACTAAACACAATCCATTTCTATCTAAAACTAATAGATCTCTTAAGGTACCAAAACTCCAAGGCACACAATACATTTTATGTCCTCAAACACTAGTGTTCATCATGTCCAACTAGTACATGGGGATAGTTCGGGTCCCTTGATAGCCCGTTCAGTTAAATGATAAGGTTTAATTTTTAATAATATATCTAAAAAAAGGTTGAGCATTACCACAACATAAAGTGATATGGCCTTAAATACCACCTGAATTTAAATAAATAATTAATTACATAGGGAATATCTATAAGGATAACCTACAATAAATATTAGAAGGGCCCCTTTTTCAATCTGGTATTATAGATCTCATCAAGGACCACAAAAGAAATGTAGTTGTAACCCAATAAATAAAGGCTCGATCTAAACACCAAGACAACAGATTAATTTAATATTATCCAATAATTATTAATATATTAACCATAAATATTAACAAAAAATGAAATTTTAAATGAAATGGGCATAATTTTACCTCATCACACCAAAACAGTGACCAAACACTCATCAATTTCAAATGATACACTCCAAATAAAATTAGCATTCAATTTCCAAAAAATTGAAACCCTTAAAATCTGAAATTCAATTTATTTTTTTTATATTTCACTTTAAATACTAATATGTCATTGAAAAATTAAAACAATGTTGAATGAAGTCTTCTAGAGGTTTCCATGAGAAATTCTCCACCTGGGATAAATATAATCCCAATGTGAATCAAATGAATCCTGCATGATGGGACTGAATAAGTAAAAATTAACTAAAAAATTTCTCAAAAATTAGAATATAAGAATAGGTGGATGAGAGGAATCATATAGAAGAGAATATTTACAATGAATCATTGATGAACATACAAGAATCACACCCCAATCAAGGGGGAACCAAGGGTGCAATGGTGGATAAACACCCTTATCTTGTGCACAAGAAAATGGGATGTGGGAAACCCAACTTCTTAAATTATGAGATATAAAATGTAAATCAAACACTTTCAAATCCCACAAGTGAGTATATGGGATATACTGGATTACCAGTGGTTCTAACCCACTATCTCGTGTGTTTTCATGATTTTTTTGTAGTATCCTTTCAGTCTCTCTGTGGGATACTGTAATCCCCCAATATGTCTCGTGAGTCACAAACCATATCTAAAAATCCACATTTATGTTGTTACACTGATAATATCCTTCTTCAAAATAAAGAATAAAAATTTTACATCCCCTCAAAAAGTAATGCATCAAATTCCATCATCATTTTTCATAAATGCACAAACATGGTATCTTACATAACCATTTTATGCATCAAGTGATGGATATACAATAATATCTATATTGGTGTGTTAATCAACGACATGTAAATTATTGGATATTATGACAATCTTTCGGATGGTTGACATTACTATTGGATGTATTGAGTTATAATTATTCCTTCATTTGGAAATTTAATTTTTTTTTCATCTTAACATATTTTTTATATCCTGTAGTGTCTCAGTGATCATTTTCTTAATATTAGTTAATAATTACAACATCCTATTTTGTAAATCATTATTTTTTCAATTCTTTTTCCATCATATTAATTTCTATCTTAATTCTTCATGAAATCAACCTTTATATAAATCCAAAAATGTAACTATGAGTTTTAAAAAATAATAATCAATGTATGAAATCATACAATAAGTTTAAAAGGTTATATGATTATTATAATAATTACACCTTCATTTCATCCTATATCATATTATGTTTATATTACATCACATTTTGTTAAACATAAGGTGTATTTGGTTTGTTCCTCTTATTCTCCCAAACCTGATCCTAAAAATAAAAAAATACTTTTTTATACGATGTGGAAAATATTTAATACATCATTATACATGAATATTTATTTCATATCACAATAAAACGCACCGTAAAACATTTGGGATTTGTTTTTATGGATACTTGGCACATAATCCAACTATAAAACAACCATTATTCAACATCTAATGTAAATATAATTAACACATGATACCATAATATATTTATTAAATTTAATACTCGTATTTATAATCATTGGCAGTATTATCATAAGAATGGATACACTTAGATTCTTAATAAGTGTTAATATAAGTGGTATCAATTGATGTTCATATGTGATTATAAGATGAACATAATTGCATCAAAAAAATTCAATGTATATGATTATAACATATGGAATTAATTCCTATTAAATCATAGATCATGAATCGTTTTAAATTAAATAACCTCTTAAAAATAAAATAAAATATGATTCATATGAGCATGGAATGATTAGTCAATAATCATTAGTCATGAGAACATGCAACAAGTCAATTTCAAAAAATAGAATTATTTTTTAAGAATAATCCTATGAATCATAACATATTAAAAGTTTAACATTCCATAAATTTATATCATTATGTTCAAGAATTACCATCACCCCATAACATAGTAGAGTTATTCTAACCACACACACCCAATAACATTAGAGACCAGAGAAAACCACCATCTGTAAAGACTAATCTCATGAGATATAAAACATTGGTCAATGAATTAAAGGTATATAATTGTACAACCCATCACATGATGATAATTTATACATATAAATTCCACATAAATATATATACATTTGTAATCACATCTTTACTCAGTCACGAATATAAAATAAATTATTTTCATAAATATTTCCAGAAAATATTATTTTAGTAAATACATAGAATAAAATATGGTGATAAAATTAGATAATATCATAATTGAAACATAGGAAATGAAAAAGATTATTTTTATTAGGAAAAAATTTACATGTCTATTAGAAAATTATACTAAAATATATGGTAAATTCCATTTCTATTTTAGTAATTTTTTTTCGAAGTAAATATATTTAAAAAATAAAATAGAAATTTCTTTTTGAAAAACATGAAAACATTTTGTAGTATATTCTTAAATATAATTAATAAAAACATTTAAAATTTTATACTTATAGAACATATTAATAAATTATTCTTCCCGTACCATTGATAGAAAATTCATGAACAAGGGAAAATGAAATATGTGTAAAATTTAAAAAATAAATTATGATTTATTATATTTTAAAAAAATAAAATAATATTGTAAAAAAATTATTATGTAATTTAATATTAAGTAATAATTTTTTTTAAAAAATAATTAATTTGAACGTGGATGAAGAAATATTATTTTCTAAAAAAGAAAAGATATTTTCAAATCTATTATAAACAACTTTATGTTAACTTTTATACTAATGGAATGTGAATTGTCATGAAGACTAGAATAAATGGAAATAAATAAAAAAATAGATAAAAATTGTGTTATTTTGTGAATTAATCGCCATTTCCTCCGAATATAAATTTAACTTAAACATCATAGATTTCATGTTTTCTTTCTCATTCATCATGTAAACATTACAATATCACTCATCTAAGTGGTAACACCATCTCAATCAAGATCATGTTATAACAAACTAGTGAGTATGAAAATGTTATTATATAACAGTAATATCTATTTCATTTAAGATTAATGTTATATATAAAAGCTGAATAATTATATTAATTTTATTCTTAATGATTATTGTGTTTATTATAGGGAATAATGATTTAATATATGGTAAAAATTGTAATGAAAAATTAAATATCATCTTAGAGAGCCTCTTTGGAATGATTTTTTTGGGACATTGTCGTATTAAGAAGGTTATGAAATCATAGTTAGAAATGAGAAAAATATAATTTGGGAATGAATTTAAGAGAAACTAAATCTGAGGTTTAATGTTGTGGTGGGTATTGGAGGGTTCTGTTATAACTATGATTTATTCTCATTTCTAAAATTACTCATTATGTAATGTATAATTGGGTGGTATTTAAATATATTGGGAAAAATTTGAAAACATAAAATATAAGGGACGAGGATTGGTCTTCAAATCCATTTTATAGATATTTAGGAATAATTGTTTTTTATAATTTTGGATCTTGTCACATAAATTAACCGACATCAAACATTTTAGCCATTACCACAATAAATAACCACTACCACAGTTACCAATTTTCATGAATTAAAAAGAAATATTTATTTTAAAAATTTGGTCATTATGACTTAAAAATGATTTTTTTTTTGTTTCATTAGATTTATAATGATGGAAAATTATAATTATTATAGAAATTATCAAATGAAAATTTTCTTATACAATTTGATTTGTAATCTAAAAAATGAATATATAGGTATTATTTGCAAAACAATATAATATAAATGACAAGTAATATAGTAGATATATATAAATAATTCATTATATTAAACTATATACTTTTAATATATTTTAATTAAATTTAATATAAAGTCACGCATAACAAATAAAAAATACATATGTTTTTAATTAAAATTTGTAATCCCCATATAATTTAATTATTACCCTTTATAGTTTCCTACTTTTTTATTGGATGGCATTAGTCATTACACGAATTTTATTAATGAATTTAATTAGTTTAATTCGTCAATAATTTAAACATTGAAATAAATAAAAATACTAGATGAAACGTTTCTCATGATTTAATTTTATTTTCCTATGTGAATTAAACCCATTCAGTTTTATATAATAATTAAATTTTTTATTTTTATTTCATTTAACAATTACATAACATATTTTATTTTATATTTAATATTCTACAAAATAATGAAATGTTTAATTTAGTAATATGTTATATTTATCATAAGATATTAAAAAAATGAATTTATTTAAAGGGAAATACTTACAAAAATCATGAGGTGACTCCATAATTTCATAATTGAATACTTGTGGTTTTGATTATACAGTACTATAATTTGTATATATATGTTAATCAATGTTCATTGAAAAAATATATCATTATTATATGATTAATTAATGATACATATAAATAGTATTTTTATGATTTATTTAGTTTCTGTTTATTTGATAGAAGTTCTGGTAATGTTTTCTGAAAATGGAATTCCTTATTGGAATCTTAAGGGTAATTGTTTCTATAAAATTGACATTATTTATAACAATCATTCATTTTTTATTCAAGAATAAAAAAAATTAATTAAAAAATTAATATTTAACATTATATTTTTCCCCAAAAAATTATTCTCATATGTGATAGAAATTATCATTATAGTATGATATTATTCATCTAGTTGGTTGAACAAACCAAAACTAAAACATGTCATACTAGTGAATGAGTAATTTTATCGAGTAATATAATTGTAATGCCATTATTAAGAATAATATTGACATTAATATAACATCAATACATTAGTGAATGTGATTTCAAATGAGTGGATATGATAAGGGAATTAATAATTATTAATAAGTACTAGATTCAAACATCGATGAAATATATACATCAAAAAATATATTTCATCATATATATGATTTATTTCTCCTCTATGGAAAAAACACCAAAAATTTAAGACGTAATTAGAGGATATTGTATTATGTAAACCAATCACCATTTTTAGTTACAATATTTAGAATTAATATTAATTTCAGTAATTTTGGATTAGGGGTTGTTTTTGAAATTGAGATATGGATTTGAATTATGAGAGTAACTATGAAATGTTTTTGATGTTTTATAATATAGATCATGGTCTGAGTGGTACCCCGATTTGTTGGGTGAGTATTTGGGGACTGGTCATGGAATTTGAAAAAAAATCAATGATTTTTCCAGTATCCACTATTATAAAATCTTTAGGGTAAACCATGCAGGAAAATAGACTATTGTTTGTTTAGAAATAAGCTGGGTGGAAATTATTTTCACAACTCGATGTAACAATTAAATTTTTGGTACTTTTCTTTCAGATGATTATATTTAATTATATCATGGTCTTTTAATCTATTAGTACTAGCAGTTATATGTGTGATGACATAGATAGTTTCATTTATATGGTTAGTGTATTGTTCAGAAAACCAAGTAGAAAAACCATGCTGTGTTATGAATTTTTTGAGAAATATTGAATTGAAAAAACATTATCTATGTTTTCATAAACCAAATTTCCAAATTATTAATGTTCATCATATGTATAGAAAATAACTATCTCATCATCCAATCTCTATACCATTCTCATTGATTTGGGGTGTTTTTTGTGTGATACCTAGAAACTATTAGTTAATATATCCTTCAAATTTCATTTGGTCTGGATTTTTTACATTATACCTATTTTTTGAAACTAGATCATATAATTTATAAATAATTCAACATAAAAAGGTGTAATAATATAGCCATTATGGGAAATGTTTATGGGTTCTATGGAGGATATACCATTTTTCAATTTACAAACTACAACATGAATTTTTTTGAGGTACATCTCAATGTATATTTATTTAGGGTTTTCTAATAAATTATGTGAGATTACTATTAAATTTTTTCTAATAATATTGAATTTTTACTAGCGGTTTGTCAGATGAATATCATTGGATTTTGGTACGATTCATGTAACGGTTTCAGTAGAACAGAAGAATCAAGTGGGTTATTTTGAAAGTATACCATAATAAAGTCAATTATTATATTAATTGTACATTTATTAATTAAATATAAATTAATGTAACATATTTTTATAGAAGTTATGGATTGAGATAATACATCATAATGATGAAAATGGAAATTAATACTTGGACATGTCTGGGTTATAGTTCATAAGTAGTGAATTAAAAATGAAATGGCTTCATAAATGGGGTAGTTGTACATTGAGAATACACCACGGATAATTATATTAATTTATATTCATTGATATATTATATCTGGTCTTGATGATGATAGATATTTTCCTTATAATTTTTACAGATTATCTATATAATATGAGATTACTAAATGAATTTCACAAAGTGAAAAAGTCCAATAAGTAACATTTTCCACTATCCTAATGCCTTAACCAATGATAGATAAGGAATAGATATTAAATGTAAACCTTGTGATATAGATTCCATAAGGGTATAGTCTTAAATATATTATATTATTGTATTATCCCTTAATATATGTTCTTTTGTGACCTATAATTAATCTAATGTGATTGGTTAGAGTGAATAGACTTTGTAAGATATAGTGAACCTTGAGATTTCATTTAACCGTTGAACTAGTTCAGGTGATTATTGGATGGGAGTTCTTCCACAAATATTATGTGATAATCTAAGTGGGAATAACCTAGGTTTACTCTTAATGGGTTTTGTGTGTGACTAGTGTCCTAGTGATGACTTTTGATAGGATATAGGCTTGAGTAATCTGTTGAGTCTAATGATTGTAAGGATTATCTTATTAATATAGTGATTCTAGGATTTAATTATATTTTATTTGAGGGTTTATATACCCATATATATTTAGATAAAAAATAATTAGGATTTTTATGTAGAGTAACTTGAGATATATTTTTTTGGAAAAGATTGGACTATGAGAATTTTTTATGTCGCATAGTAATATATTCACCCTAAAGTCAGTGCATATGGTAAATGAGTCGTGATGATTGATGGGGTAACCTTCAAGTATGGATTTATAATGTTTTTCTTGTATTAACTTAGTAATTTTTGTTCAATATATTGATATGTATTACTATTTTATGTGAGATATGTTTGGGTGGATTGGAAACCCATGTTTTCACTATTATTTTGACGTAACACATGAGGTACATACTATGACTCAATGTTTTCTATTAGGTATGATATTATTATGAATATTAGGATCATGTTTCAATGATTATAGATATATTAACTGCCTAGGGTCACCCAGATGTGATAAAAATTATACTATATAGAAATTTTCGACATATATTATGATTCTGTTATTTTCCAAGACACCTGATGATCATGATGGCTGAGGGTCACCCATAGTAGTCAAAAATGTTGTAAGGTTATTATGAAGGCATTGGACCACCTCTTTATATATGGTAAATATTCACAACTCATTTGATCACCACTGATTAACTAAAATATGTTTGTGATGAGAAATTATGTCAATTGATCACCTACATCCATCTTCTAGAATGAAGGATAATTCATTATGACAACTTTTTCTCCTAGGGTTACCTTCAAAAGTTCAAATTTATACCTGATACTATAGAACAACCATGATAATCACTAGTGGATTTGTGGTTTCACCAATTAATTGTTGGAATTATTATCTTACTTACTAAGAGATACTCTAGTACAGGTAAAAGTTCTTATACTTGGTCTATAGTGTGATGTTATAACTTGATGATAAATATAGTTATTTAATTTATGATTATGTTAATATTTAATTTATACGTATGAGAATATAAAATTTCAGGATTCTAGATTATCTTGTTATATATGGGACATATTTGTATTTCCCATATATAGATAAACTCGCCCACTTCTCAAGTGGACACATAAATTGGGATACCTGAGTAGACATTATAGATAATAAGTTCAGGTTTAGAATAAACATGGAGTAGAAGGATTGAGTGGGATTACATTGATGATATTGGATACATGGATAGTGTGATGATCGAGGGGTCCATGACGCCTTTGTAATTTTTCACTTTTTTATGTTGGATTAGACATGTGGGTGGTTGGTATTAATGTAAGAATTTGTGCATATATGACTATATTCTTCTTCACTTCGTAAAATTATTGATGATTATAGTTTTTTGATATTACATACTCTATTTATGATCCATAATGAATTAAATGTCCACTATTAATGTACACTCTGTTATGGTGGAATTTTCTCACCAATTTTACACCCTAGGCCTCTTTTTTCTAGAAATTAACCTCTACTACGCAAAGAGGTTAACATGAGTTCATCTAGTTCCCCACTCCACTTATGAATGATTAAACAAAGACATGGAAATTGAAAATTGGTATTATAGAATATGTGACGACTATAAAGGAAGTTATTAGAGGTATTTATTTTCATAATATTATGGTAGATGGTATATACATGACATTGGTATGTTTTGGAGCTTATGATGGACCTCAGAGTAGTTATTAATGAACATATTTTTAATATAATGTCAATATTATTAGAGATATGGGATTATTTTCCATTCAATTATTTTTAATGATCGTATGATACAACCTAGAGTAATATGTATGAGTATCATGCTTTTTGATTTATATTTTTTGGGATCTTGATCTATTGTAAAGAGGAAAATGTTCATAAATAATATTATTCATGTAGGAATAAAATTACATATGTGTTCTTGCATGTGATTCATATAAATGATTATATAGGATTCTATTATTTTAGGTGTTCAATAAAATTATATAGTGTTTTCCAATGTATGAATATGGTTAATATATAGTATGTTAGATCATAATATACATTTCATCTAATGATAGGTTATGTGCATCAATATTAGAGACTCTTGGAAATCAACTATACCATACCTTGTATATGAAATGTATATAAACACATTTAGAATATTTGAGGCATTAAATTAGTTTATAAATAACCTCTTAAGCGTAATTATAAGAATATTTCTGATTTTTAATATAGAAAAGTGTATTGTTATTATAAGTTCCAACCACAACCTATATAGAGCTTTTCAATATCACATATTATTGGAATACAGTATAACAAAAATGTATGAATTTGGGTTACTCGATACATATCATCATGGAGATGTTAATATATATAATTATATATATATATATTTGTGTTACTATAAATGTGTTTATGTGAGTGTGTGTGTGTGTGTGTACATAGATGATAATTTTATCATAGAGAGGATAGTTTTGTAATAAAATACATAGTGAAAATTAGTTCAATAGTAAACTGATGGATTCAAAAATGATTTATGATATTTATGCAAAACCCTAGAGTGGATATGTTCGAGTGTATGTTTCATTATATCTTTTATGATGGGATAAAATAAGTGTTTTTCTAAAATAAATAACCCTATGAAATATGAAATATGTTTTAAGAATATGATTTTATTATTTGTAGTTATGTGGCTTGAGATACTAGTGAGTCAGGAATTATGGATTATATGAGTTAATTTATGCAAGAGCAACCAAAGAAAGGGGTTATAAGGATTTTAATGGTCATAGAGATAAGAATATTAGAAATGTTCTGTAGGCTATAAAACCATTTAATGGGATTTTCTCCAGTGTATATGATATTGGAATGGGGAATCAATAGATATTATAAAAGTGAAATTAATTGGTCGGTGAATTTCCTTGGTATCATTGCACATGATGTTCTACCTTATATGTTTTTGGCATGGTTTTTCCTTTACATTTTAATGTATTAGTCACCATATGTGAAAGTGACATGGTTTCAAGATTTTGTTTCAGAAAAAGACCATTTAGGTTAATAATATTCTTGTTTATGTATAATATCTTTAATGGATAGTGAGAGCACATGTATATTTTGGAAATTTAAAATGGAAATAATTAATAGGACCTCTGAAGGTAGAACTTGTAATAGGTAAAAATAAATAATTTTGTAAAATTAGAACCAATGGTGATTTTGGATTCATAGGATTGATATTTCATTGATCATGGTTATGAATTTAATAACATAATACTCATTTTGAAAATTCAAGAACAATGGGAGCCTCTCTCAGGGTTTTTGGCATATGTATTATTTTTGGTTAGGTGTTGTACAATTTTAATTTGTGGATATTTGAGGGTCTATATTTTGGACAAGAAATGGTTATTTTATATAATTAGTATCTTCCATTATTCGTAAGATTTTTTATAAATATGAGAACTATACCTCAATGGAGAGTGGGGAAATTATAAATAAGTTAAACTGGAATAGAATAGTCAATCTTAACATGATGATAAATATGTTTCATAGATGTGATAGATGTTCCTTATGATGAGTGACATATATGAAAACATTGATCCTATTGAGGTTTTACATACGTATTGGAATGAGGAAAATCATATGGTAGGTAGTGCATTGTTTGGTGTCCGAGGTCAACACCCTTATTATGGATGGAAACTGGGAAGATGTCAATGATAACATTCATATGATCCATTAATGAGTAATAATTACTATATTGGATTTCTATCATATATGAGTGGGAATTTAATGTACTATCATTATGAGGGGTAATAGAAAGAATAAGAGACATAGTACTTTGATATTTTGATAATTGGGTAGTAGATGTGGTAGGAATAGTTGTTGGAAAATAAAAAATATAGCTAGGATTTTGGTTGGTGTGTAAATATATTTTTTCTAGTTCCTTAATCCATACCAAATTCAGAGTTTAGATATAATATTTATTGCATTCCTTAGTCTTTTTTGAATTGTGATTCAATTGGTTTTGAGGTGACCTGAGGGTCAGCCAATTTTAAGAATCATTTAATCTTGTGAGTGTAGTAAGACAATGGTTTAGTTTATATGAGGATTAAACCATGGATTTTTATTGTCTTCTATGTTTATAATATAGGGTTGGGGTTTGGATAACATTGAGATGCCTTTGGGAGTAAGGAAAATAAGATTCAATGATATGATTTAGTGTGGGAAGGTGAAACTAATAATCATGGATAATGGTAACGCATTGTTTGTATGAGGTGTGTTTTCATTTATAATTTTTTGTAGTGATATGTAAAACATATAGAGAATGTATTTGGAAAACATGAAATTTTTTTAATAGTTGATCCCTATTGTGGGGAGCATCATCGCTCACAATGATCCCCTATAATATATATATTCTATGGAGGGGAGATTCATGATTTGGTTATTTAATTGATTAATAACACTGTATTATGTTGGTATATATGGTATCTGTTATGTAATTTCAATGTATTTTAGTAATGGTAGTGATTTGTGGCTCAAATTTTTATGAATAATGTTCCTCATAGTTGGTGTTGAGTAATGGACTAGTTTTTTGTATTCCCATAAATTATGAAGCTAATTGGAAATGAATGGGAAATCATGATAGTTTGGGATTGATGATTTAAGACTATTGAGACTTCATGTTTATGATAGTTTCTATGGTGAGGTAGTTTAAAATTCCCTCCCTATTGCGGTTTATGAATTGTAGAACGAATTTTAAATTTTGTAATTCTACCAGATGTGTTTCATTTATAATTTAGATTCATATTCGGTTGATATGAGTTATAGAAGCCTGAATTGATGTTTTGAAATACATATCATGTCTTGTGAGGTCACTTGGGTGCATAGGTGAGACTTTATGTATCTGGGTTGGATATTAATAATTAATCAATGTTTTTTTCACTTTTCAAAATTAATGTAAAATTAGAAGAAAAAAATTCATTAAATCATATGCAATTGTTTTTTTACTAAACTATATAATTAATTTGTCACAATATTTTTAAAAAACATGAAATAATGAAATGTTTGTTTTATTGTTTGTATAGTCAATTCATAGAATTAAAATCATTATAGACCAATCATGTTATTTCATTCAGATTTCAATGTTATATCAAAATTATTAGTTTATAGTTTTATGAAGCATGAGGTCAAACCATTCAGCATTCCCAATATTTTTAAAATATTGATCATTAAAACTTTTCCTCTTAAATTAATTAATCCACATCCCATTTTTCTTCCTTTCCCATGAATTCATTTTCTATTAGTGTCTCCCTCAACAATCTATATTGAATCCCCATTGATTTGAGAGGGGTATTGATGTTATTTATATAGATTCAAAGATAGTTTCACCCGATATCTTCCATAATTTAGGATTTCACTTTTTCTCTATAAACATATGTTTTCGAGTGATAAATCCATAGGATAATTGCGTAAAAATCCTATTATGATATGGATACACAGTAACTTTTTTATAGGACAGTTGGTATATGTTTCCTGTAAACCATCATATGTCTTTTGGATGCATTTACACCTCCATTTTAATTTATATAAGTTATTCACATAGATTTAGTAAAATATATAATTTTATTTCTAATAATTATTATGTAATTTCTGATTGGGTGTGTTGGGAGAATTCCATATGATGCCAGAATGACACTGGTCATTATTTTTATGTGATGAGAATGTTTGGTGAGTTATTATTGAAATATTCATATTTAAATTAAAGAGTAATATTATTTTTATATTGATTAATTTATTATATAATATTATACTTTTTTGGGAATTTAAGGAATGAAATTGTTTATTATGTCACTTTAAGATGTATAGTTGTTCTTGAATGATTCTTGAAAGAGGTACCATGTTCTGAATGAATGTATTAATATATTCATAAATGTGGCATTTAAACCCTTGAGGATGACCCAAATAGTAATTACATTCTATTTTTATACTAAATTGCTATATGAATCTCACAACTAAGGGTTATTATCCTATTTGATTTGTATAAAAAATTTATTTCATGTAACAACCCAAGACATTAATAAAAGTAATTTTTATATTAAATAATATTTTTTGAATTTGTTATACAAAATGATAAACATTTTTTCTGTACCACACTAGATTAGCTTGTGTTACACGCAAGACAGAGTTATACTTCCATTTAATGGAGAACATAAATTAAAACTACATTTTGACTCATTAATGGATTAAATAATTTAAAAAGCATCACTTTTGAATTCAAAATTTCTAAATTATCTTTGGGTGATGTTTTTATATTTTTCATAGAAACATAATTTTTTGATAAATATTGAAAATTACAACAGTCTCAAAAAAACAACATTTTGAATTAAAAGATTATTAATGATGAATTTTAATATAAATTTTTTTAGAGTCAACATAGGTCAATTGTAAATCTATTTATACAATAATGTTAATTTGAATCAATTATACTTTCTAATAAAATAAAAAAAATTGAACAAATAGTGGAGTGTTTTTCTACTATAAAAACATGTTAATTTTCCCCATCTGTAGGATTAATGTCAATGTTAATTTTAAAACATCTATGATTAGAATTTTGAAAATCACAAAAGAAGGAATTTAATTATAATTATAGTTATATACAATAAGATTGCCTTAATTATGTTTCGAAAATAATTAGTGAATGTGATTAAAATTAATTATGGTGTTTAAAAAATGATTAAGCTCAATAAGGGACTAAACCATTATAATAAAGACCAAAACGACCTAATAACATGTAAAAAAGCCATTGGATGCAACATTTTGACCATGTCACCACTTGGATCGAAATATATGGGTTATTGGGATATTATTAAATGGATTTTCCCAATATAAAATTGTTTGTAAGGAAAAATATAAAAAGAGAACTTTCCATACCACTAAAATTTATAAAACATTCATACATGTAAAAACAATCTTATTTTAGGTTATAGAAATAAATTTGGATGTTATATGTGTTATTGTTATCATAATAAATTATAAATATATTTCATATATGGGTTAGGTACATAAACTACCTATGAAATTCCAATATAGTGATTATTTTGTTTAAAATTAAATCAAATAAATGATACAACAAATATTAAAAATGAAGTTATTTGATTTATTTATTGAAATTATTTATGTTTTTAGATTAATATGTCTTGATATACCCCTTTAAACCCAATATATTTGAAGTCAAATACAATATTGACATCTTATAGATAACTTTAAATAAATAAATTGAAAGTAGACATTATTGTAGTTTTAAAATAAATAAATCTTATAAAATGATTTAATGTAGTTTAAAATAAAATATTATTATATGTTAAATTTAATTGTCAATATATGTTTAATATTTTCTATTAATGTAATAATTAATCATTTATTATTATCATATTGACCGATATTATGTCAATATTTTGTTAACAATGTTCGGGTTTAAGCAGCATTTTAGCGCATCCGATGTGTTTTTTAAGTAATTTCCAAAACAAATGGGAATTCTATTATATAAATTAGATATCATATTAATAATTAATTATATATATATTATAATAAATCAAACTTTAATGTATTCCTAACGGTTGAATTAATTACAATAGAAAACTAGAAGCTTTAATAAAAAAATTATAAAATTGGGAAATCATAGTAGTTAAGGAACCAAATTATTAAAATGAACATATATTTGTTTGGATAAAGTTTTTATTGACCATTATTCTCATTTAATCCATGTTTTTACCATTTTGTGTTACTTTCAGTAGGATTGACACCTTAAATGTGAATACCTTTTAGTATTTACCAATGTGCTACTCCCCTCCACTATAAAAAGGCTAGAACTCTACCCCTTCGCCCCACTTATCAATACACATTGGATCCTAAAAACACTATACCAATAGACTCCCAAAATACACATCTTATACCATGTATCCACACCCTTTGTAAAAATAAATTGATTAATGCTTTTGTAAAAAACTAAATGTGATTACTTGATTAAGAGGTAACACCTTCTCTCATTCTTTATAATTTCATTTCCATTATCCACTAAATGTACTCTTGTTATTATATGACTACATAAAAAACCGTATCCATAATTTATAATGATGTTTTTATATTAATTGTTATAACTAAATATACACATACCCCCATCTAATGGGTAATGAACTTAGTGTTTTTTTGTATGGTGAATTACTGCCTCATGAAATGATGATTGTTAAATTCTACTTTATCACCTCTCATGGAGAATATTATGATGGAAAATATATTTTTTATATAATATATATGTTATTTATATTGTCTTTATTCACATATAATATTTATTCAGTTCATACCTTTATGCTTTATAGTTTGTGTAAATACATTAATTCTGTTTGAGGATGTTTTGACAACTACCCCCACAAAGAAATATAACTCATTCATACCACACATGAAAAGTATGATGAATGGAGTTAATAAAAAATTTAACTTATATAATATAGGTACTATAATGATATTATCATATACATAATTAATGTTTAGTTTTCATTCATTAAATACAAAAATGAAATGAAAGTAGCGTTCTTGCGTACGTAAAGCCTACCATTTTCATGAATACTGAACCTCATTTATAATCTATAAATATTATGGAATATTATAAATATATATGCCCCAAATATATAAGATAACATATTCATGTCTTAAATTATAATTATTATGAAACAATTATATATTTAATAAGAACACCAAATAACAAGTCAAACAGAACTTAATAAAATTAGGCAATTAACAACTGAAATAGTAAAAATAAGGAAAGAGTATTGAAAACGGCTATAAAAATAGTATATAATGATAATATATAGTATTATAAAATCTGTGGGTATATCATTGGTTATTATCATATTTTAAGCAACTATACTGGAGGAAAAATATCACACAAAAATTTATGGTTATGTTATAGGATTTTCATCTATCCTTTAAATATATTAGAATAATGTTATACTCACTAAATAATTATTTTATGTGACATAAATATTCCACATATTGATATATTAAATCATGAATACTCTTATTCTCATGTTGTTATATGATTAAACTAATTTGATAACTTTATGGTGAATATGATTTTAATGTTTCAATATAGTTCGGGAAAGTATGCAATGTTTAAAGATTATTATTCTTAATGGTTTATAATCCCACTTACATTTGTGATTGTTAACATACCTTAAATAATGGAATTTATCACAATAATTTTTCATTGGAGATTTAATTTAATATCCATTCTCTAATAAAATTTATATTAGTATTTCTTAAACCATATACCATTTTTCAAATGGTGATTACTTTGATAATTGGGTGATAATTGTGAAATTACTGATAGATCTATATTTCCCCTAAATTAAAAAATTTGATAGGGTGTATTAGTTATTTTTTATTCAATTTGAGGAATTATTTTGAATTTAAGTGACGTGTGAAGCCCAATAATTCTATATATCCTTGATGCATTCACAGGTTCTAATTATAAAAATAGGATGGCCATATTAAAATGGTTTTTATACATTTTTTAAACTATCTTGTGAAGGGTATTAAAAGTAATGGGTTTTAATGTGTCTCATACATTACTTCTATAAAGAAAGAAATTTCCATAAATTATTCTTAGTTATTTTCTATACATAAATTTTTTTCGACATATCTATGGATATAGTTAATTCTAAATTTGTTGATTTATGGAATGTGTTTCTGTTTTTTACTTGCCACATTATTTTACATGTATCTAGGGTTTCTATTATGGAATTTTTTCTAAGTTTAATACCTTTCCATATAGATTGACTCATTATTATTTCTGTTTTACATACCCTTACTATTAATTTGATCTCACCCTTATTATGTTTCTTTCCCCAGGATTTGAAGAAGGGAATCCTGATTAACATTTCTAGCATGCAGTTTGTTTTTTTATTTGTAACATGTGTGAATTTAAAATTCCCCAATGTATTATGTGTCTCATATATGTAATCCGTATTTCCTATATTTCTAAACAGAATAGTTATTCTATATTTTCTGCATTGTAAAAATTCCCATGTAATGTAATAATTTACCTGCTCCATAATAATGGGGTTTGGGCGATACCATTGGTATTAGAATGATGTTTAGAAATAACCATAAAAACATGATTCGTAAGCCCTATATTATAGATAACAACCCTAAGTAAGAAATTTATTAATATTTAAAGAATAAAATTCTAGATATTTTGCAGAGTAAATATTATTTTGTAATTCTTAGAAATACATCTTGTCTTGATACTACATGTGGGCATGGTTCTGGCACTAATGTACTGAGGAGTAACTACCCCAAAGTATTGTTCTAGGCCTAACTTCCCGTAACATGGTACATGACAATGGGATTTACTATGTACCTAGTTTGAACTCTTGGGGGATATTCTTAGGATAATTGAAATTTTATTTACCAACCATTATGAATGACTTATGACCCAAAGTAACAAATGTTTATGATTTAGGGATTTACGATGAATAAATATAATTCATATGTTATAACTATCATAGAGTTATGTAATGCTCATAATTATATGATATAATATACATTATTTCATGGATTATAAATGAAAAATAGTAGAAGGAATGAGAAACTCACCAATGCACTTGATCTAAATTGTAAGAAGGTTATATTTTTTCGTAGTCTTAAGCCAAACTTTTGAGGGAAATAGACTCCCAAATTATTTTCATCATATAAGGACATTATATCCTATCATGATGTGATGGGTAAATAAATATCCATTTCTTATTTCATTGATGAAATCTAGGAGAAGAATAAGCCATGGGTGCACCATAAAAAGGGAATGTGTAAAAGAACTCGAAGGGACAGATGAATTTAACGATATGTGAAAATTGTGGAAACAAATTCTCCAGTACAAGATATAAGGGAATATGGGTTTGTTATAAATGTGGAGAAAAATTACAAATTTTTTTTCCAGGTTATGAAAAATGATTCCAATTTTTAATTCTTTTACTACAAGGTTATGAGACACTATGTGGACTAATCTCTCAATAGTTAAAGGAATATAAAAAAATAATGGTATTGGATAGTGATGAGGTTACGATACTACTGTAGATGAAGGAGAATGATTAATATACTTGTTCAAGAATTATTTCATTTCATCATTTTTTCAGAAATGTATTTGTTATAAGAATTATGGAATATATGAGGATGTTACTATAGTACATTTTCATTAAGGATTTTAGTTGATTTTCTAAATTGTTCTATGGAAAGCTATTCAGTGTGATGTTATAATTTTCTGAAAACACGTGCCTAAAGGAATAAAAACTGCTAATATTTTCCATATGTTGAGATAATTATGATGAAACAATTTATTTTGATAAGTTCTCACTAACATTTAATTTAATAATGAATTGATGAAAAGTGATCAATTATATCATCGATGGAGTTTAAAACCATTATGGATGAAAGGAATATATTTAATAACATGTTTTTAACTTAAGTAATTAGGAGGAATTAATGTTTAAATATGTTTTAGGGTAATTAGAGTAATTAACATAGTTTATGTGGCTACATGATGATGATATTCATATGTTTAGTATGAAATCAATTAGGGTTGCTTCAAGTTGATTAATGACTAAGGTTAATTTCATTTTATAAATTTAGTGACTTTAATTTAGATGTGATTATATTAAAAACAGTAGAAAATATATCCATTTATAAAATGTTTTAAAATTTTCTTTGGATGACATTTTAGAGGGTAATTTTTCACTTCTCTATATTTTTTATCATGTGTTCATAGATGAGTTTGAAATATTTCATGGCACAATCAAAGAAAAGTATTATGTTTATAAAAACATTTATTTACATATGTTCATATACAGTGAATTAATTCCTCAAATACATTAAAATGATCTTGAAATAACTTTTTTTTCCTCGTACCTTCGTTTTTGATGAATAAAATGGCGTCTTAGGTCATCGTATATTTGTGGACTTATGATTGTTAACACTCTCTTAATAATGTTATCTAAAAATCTTTTTTAGAAATTTAAGGTTACAGTTTTCATCTATTTCCATGATTCCATTTCCAACATATTTTTTCCTACTAGGGGTTGTAGATATCTGACCAATGTACTTACTTTCTTATATTATTAATAATATGCGGTATTAACAATTTTAACGGCGTGGGTCTTTCAATAATAATATATTTTAAATCCACTGATTACTGAGATCATGTTTATATTTTGAGGAAAAAAATTAATTATGGTAGGAAGAATGTCACACCCTAATACATTACAATAATTTCATTTTAGAATAAATATTTTTTAAATTCTTTATACAAAATTTTAAACTTACATTACATACGATACAGAATTAGCTTCTGTAACAAGATAGACTAAGTTATACCACCTTTTAATGGAGAACCTATTGTAAAACATAATTTTAAAACACTTATGAATTTAATTGATAAAAATAAAACTCATTTTTTAATTTAGAATTTCGAAATTAGATTAGGGTGAAATTTGGGGATTTTTCTATGAAACGTCACTTTTTTATGAATAGTGAGAATTGTTATCATTAAGTTAAAAACCCTTTTTGTTTTAATAATTTTTAATGAAAAATTATATTATATATTTTTCAAAGTCACATTATATCAATTATAAATCCATTTATTCAATAAATTTCATTAGAATGAATTTTACATTGAAATTGAATATAATAACTTAACAAACATTTGAATGTTTTCCTACTACAAAAACCCATTATTTCGCCCCATATTTTTTATTAGTGTTAATTTAAATTTTCCCACCTCTAAGATTTAAATTTTGTAAATTTGAAAAATACATATGTAATTTGTAGGATATTTTTGGTTTGATATGTTCAAATTAAGTTTTTGACCAAAATGATTAGTGAATGTGATAAATATTAATTAAAGTGATTTAGGTTTAATTAAGCATAATAAAGGGCTAATCAATAATATTAAAGACTAAAATGACTTTTAAACTTGTCCATAATCCATTTGTTGCCAAAATTTTACCATTTCCCCATCTGGTTCCAAATATATGGTTTATTGGGATATTAATAAGTTGATGTTCCCTATATAAAAGGGTAAGGAAAAAAGACAAAATTGGACTTTCCTTACCTCTAAAATTTAAAAACATTATTATATTTAAACACATCATATTTTACATTATAAATAATTTTTTTAATTATATATGGGTTATTGTTATCATATTTATTTATCAATAATTTTTAGATATGGTTTAGGCACATAAAATAATTAAAAAATGAAAATATAGTAATTATTTTGTAATTAATTTACTTAAATAAATTATATTATAAATATTAAAAGCGAAGATAATTTATTGAATCATTATCTTCATTTATTTTTCATGATTAATAAATCTTTTTAAACACCTTTCAACGTAATATATTTGAGTATCAATAAATTATTTAAATATTAATATTAACCTTAAATATGTAATGTCAAAATTGACAGTACTTTTATTTTAATATAAATGGATATATTAAAATAATTTAAAATAGATAAAAATAATATATTCATCCATGTAACATTTTATTCTTAATATATATATTAATGAAATTCTATTAAGGTAATAAATAATGTTTTATAATAAATATATTGACATATATTATGTAAATGCGTTGTTTACACGGACAGGATTCAAGCAGAGTTTTAACACGGCACATGCGCTTGTTTTAAAGATATTTTCCAAAAAAACATGGATATTTTGTATTAAAAATTATATATATAATTAATAAATCAATTTATCTATATTTTATAATAAATATCACTTTGATTAAGTTTTAAGGGATAAATTAATTATATTAAAAAAAAGACTCTTTAATAAAAACCAAAATGTTAGAATTGGAGAATATTATAAGTTAACATTACAAATTAATAAAATACACATATATTTGTGCATATTTGAATTTTATGAACCCTTATTCTCCTTTTATCCTTTATTTTTTTATTCTAGAGGCCCTTTTTGTAAGATTGAGACCCCAAATGTGAATACATTTTGGTGTTTACAAAATTGTAACTCCCCTCCACTATAAAATGTAATGAACTCTCCCCCTTAATCACAAACCTGATGCCATATTGGATCATCCAATATATATCCAAATAGACACCCATAATACCTACCCTAGACCTAGAATCCCCCCGATTTAAAAGAACTATAGTCATGTTTTCTTTTGGTACAAACCGAAAGATGATACCCGATAAAAAGGTAATATCTTCTCCCATGATTTCTAATTTAATTTCCCTTCTCCACTCATTATACTCTAATTATTATAGGAATACCTGAAAACACCATTATACTAAATATTTTTGGATATTTGTTTGATAATGGTTCAAACTACACTTACAAACACCTCCTTCTAGTGGGTTGTGTTCATAGTGTTTCTATGTACGGAAAAATACTACCTCACAAAATGGTGATTTTTAAATTATCCTTTTCCTACCTCATGGTTCCCATTATTATGGAATATATATTTATATATAAAATTTAATTTATTTATAAAATATTTATTATTTTGTATTTCTTATTTACAATATACCTTTATACTTTCCATGTTTTTGCAAATATGATAATTTCATTTCAGAAAGTGTGATCTACCGCCCCGTCAATGTGATATGAATCATTCATTCCATACATATAACATATAAATGATGTTGTTAGTAATCATATGTAACATATATAATAATGATATTATACTATAATGTTAATATAAATATTTAGAATTTATTTTTTTTAATAAAAAATTGAAATTCAAGTGGCATTCATGTGTTCGTTCGACATACTGCCTCCTTCAGAGGTACACTTCATTTATAATCTCATAATATTATGGATTATTAAAAAACATATTTATTGAATATATAAGATGTCTTATTCTTGGATAAAAATTTTTTAGATGATAAAACCATGATCTATTTAATAATAACACCAAATAATAAGTCCAAATGAATGTGATAAAAGATGGAAATTAACACCCGAAATAGTTAAAATTATGAACAAATGAAAACAAATGGGTAATAAAATATTTCTATAATTCATTATATGGTATTATAAACACGTGTTTAGTTTTGGTATTAGTTGTTGAAAAATTTTTAATCACTATACATGAGTATAAATATAACACAACAAAAGGAATGTTATGTTAATGAATTTTCATCTCACTTTTTAAATCATTGACATTGATGTCATATTTAGTACTTACTTTTTGGAGTTTGATACCTACTACCTATTATTATATCTTTTTCCACAAAACCTAATATTATTATTATATTATTAGATTACTCTAATTTCATACCATTCAAGTGATTATGATTTAAAAAATTCAATGTGGAATGGGACACTTTGGAATTGTTAAAGATTGTTCTCTACAAATATTATTGATCTCAAATCCTTTTTTAATTATTATCATATAGTGATGATATCACATTATAGTAATAATTTTTTATCGGGAATTTAATTTAATATCTATATTCTCATACAATGGATATTAGTTTTTCTTAAACCATATTACATTTTTCATACGATGATTAATTTGATAATAATTTTGATTGTTGGGGAATTATTGTTAGATATGAATTTATAATTCCATATGGTTATTTGTTGAAGAACATTTTTTATTTTAATTATTAAATATTAGAAATGGTTGTACATTCTAGGAAGGGTGGATAATAGACATTATATAGCTCCATGATTCATCAAAATGTTCTCACAATACTTATAGTTTGGGAAAATTAAGAAGGGTTCTATCAATGTTTTAAAATCGTCTAGTGAAAAGACTTGTTGGGAATTTGTTTTCATGGTCTTGAGAATTTTTTTTAATAGAAAATAAATTTCCATCATTTAGTATTAGTTATTTTTTATCCCTGTGATTTTTCATTGAAATTTCTATGGGCGTAGTTCATTCTCATTTTATTAATTTATTACAGGTGTTTTAGATTCTTACCTACCACATTATTTATGCCTTATCTAGTGATTTTTATAGAATGTGTACTCAGATATTTACCATTCTGAATTTACTGATTCACTATTTGTTCCATTATACATACCGTAACTAAGAATTTAAACTCAGATATATTATGTTCCTTTCCTTGGGTTATGGAAAATTGATTTTTTTTTTACGATTTCAAAGATGTTGTTTATATTTTTTTTATAAATTTCATGATTGTATTTCATATTCCAAAATGTGTTATGGGTATCATGTATGTAATATAGTTTACCAATAATGCTAATCATAATGGTCTATCATGATTATCTTCCCTGTAATAATGCTAATGTAATGTAATAATGATCCTACTCCAAGCTTCTGGGTTCAGGGCGTTACATTTAATGTGATATTCTAAGATAAATTATAGAATGTTCCAATATACACTACGGACCCCTATATATTAACTTGATGCCCCATAAATTAATTTCCATGGAATGGATTACAAATTTATTATTTGAGATACATTTACCTATTTGGACATGTTTTTGAATAATTATGTTAACTTAGTGATTCTTATTGTAGGTTCTTTGGTGACCTATATTAGAGGAATGTGATGGGTTGGATATATGGCCCATGTATGCCCTAGTGAACTGTTATATGACATATAGTATTTCATATGGTAGATATGACCATGTGGTTTTTGTTATTACCCCTCTGATATGTGATTACCTAAGTGGGTATTTTTTAGGTAGTTATTGGACATGTTTTGTGTATGAGGATTGTAACAACCTAATGTATTTATAAAATAATTTTTTAAAATAATTTTTATTCTTCAATAGAATTCTTAGTAGAAAATCATTAGTATAAACGAATCATGACATGGAATTATTATAAAATTTCCATTATTTTCTAGTTTTTAGGTTAGAGCGATTATTTATAACTAACTTATGAAAATGAATCACAAATTCATTTTCTATCATTTATTTATGAAAAATATCAACATTTATTTGTATTTTGTTGTAAATTAATGTTTCTAATTACATTAATGAGATATATGTGTGTTATATACTTGTTAATTTTTTTATTCAACCAATGGATATTTTAGTCAAAGGGTATGAATAAAGGCCTATTTTATTTAAAAACCCTATTTTACAGTTAATTTTAGACCTTTTAATAATGAACCTCATTTGAATTAATATTTTGACACATTAATAATTTTTATATGACAATATAAAAAGTTTTTTTTGACGAGGGATATAAAAATTTAATTTTTTTGAATTTATGAAATGTTTCTAATAACATTAATGTTTTGATGAATAGTAAAAAATGCAAAATCTTAATATAAAATAAATTTTTCCCATGGATAAATTAATATGGTTAATTTATTTTATTTAATCATTTAAAATTATAAATTGAATATATTTATTACCATTTAATATAATTTAAGTCATTTTAATTTATTTGACATAAAATTCAGATGTAAAAACATTTCAATCTTTTGCAATATTTTAACATTTAAAACATGTTCTTTCATTTTATTAAGGGGATTTATTTTAAATTAAGTACTGTAACTTTTTTTTTAATTTTGAAAAATTTATTCCATATTTGGAATCAGTTGTAGAAATTTAGGTAAATATCTTAATATTATTTTAGGGTAATATGAATAGTGACTTCAGTAAAATTTTATTAACATGCTGAATGGGTAAATCGGGTAATTAAGGGTAAAAATAATATTAAAAAACAACCCTATCACTAGTGTTAATATTATTCAATTATTATTATTTTCCATAAAATATATTTATTTCGAAATTGTACCCATTGGAACCAACTTGGATGAGAATATGACATGTATTTCATTTTATTTAATAAATAGTGAATTATGTCTTACACAAACATTAATAATTGAATTGTTTTAAATATAAGGTTTTAGAGAAGATAAATTCCTTTATAGAAACAAGTTTAAAGGATAATGTGTTTCTATTTATCATGATAATTTATTTGTAATTTTTTTAATTATTTAATCACCCTAATGTCTTATAATTGGAGGGTGAAAAAATTAATTAATTGATGATAAATGAATAAAACAGTTTTTATTAAAATATTACAAAAAATAAACATCCCATAACACTTCACCAAAACTTATTATTCAAGTATATACCGACCATAAGAATTCGATGGTGGACCTTTTGACCCTTTCGAGGCTTATTAAAGAGATTATGACAATTATATTTTTTTATATAAAGTGATAATAAATTTGTCACAATCATGTTGTAAAAGAGTATTGCATTTTTTTGGTTTTTATGAAGATAAAATCGACTGAACATTATATTCTAAAATAAAATGGATTTATATTCATAATATTGCATTATTTTTAGTTATTATTCAACAAATAAGTATATTAAATAATTACACAAAATTAAGGACGAAATTATTTTATTAATGAAGAAATCAATTAAATGTTATTAAAAATATTTTAATAAATATATTTTTTGAATAATTATTTTCTTAAATGAATATTATAGATTAAATTGAACCATTATGAAAATAATAAAATATTTTTATTGATAATCAATTAATATTTGTATCTTTTTAAAAATCCATGAAATAAATATTGTAAAAAAAGACAATATTGAAATTTTGTCAAAATGTTGTTTTCATAAATTATTTAAATATCATTCAACATTTTGAAATTTATATAATAATAATTATATGGTCTAAAATGTTATAATGTATTCTTTATGGTCTATGTTACTTCAAATAAGTAAATATTTCGCCATTTTAATATAGCCATATTTGTTACCCTACTTTAAAAAGAAATAGAATAACTAATTGTTAATTAAAATTAAAATGATTAAATTGAAATAAAAATTAATCAAAAATTTATTTTCATATGAGGTTACAACCCTATATAATCTCATCATATAAATTGGTGCGTTTTCGGTATTTTTATGTGGGGTGTGATTTTGTTATAAATTAATATTTTTTATGATTCCAAAAGTTCCCCTCACCTCAATTGTAAAAGGGAACTTCCTCCATCAACTCATAAATTCATTTTGACCCTCCATCTCAACCATAACCTTATAAATTACTTAATAAATGACCCTAGAAACATATTAGAGGTCCTGGTATTCTTCAAATAATGACTCTAGTGCTCTAATAAATGATTTACAAGATGCACTTCGAAGAAGAGGGAATATCATTTACCGATCCATTCAAAATTTTGTCTTCTTCTAACTCAACCTACAGAGTTTTTTAGTTATAAAGTAATAACTCATGTACTACTGGTAAATTTAGAGGTTTTTATTATTATGAAACAAACATAGTCCACCATCTACCCATTCTATGAAAAAGTAAATCACTACACATGCGAACGTACGACTTACCATCTTCACATCGTGGTGTAATCCATTTCTCACAACCACCACAAATTGATGGGTATAATAATGGAAATAATAATTATATATTTTATTAACATTAAATATTATTGAGACTGAGATACAATAAACCATCCACATCTATACCATTCAACATTTATGGGAACAATATCCGCGCTCGTGCGTGCGTACGCCTTAGAGTCCCGAATGTGCTATTTAATTCATTCTACATAATCCTCATTAAAGAATGATTATATTAATTAATTTAATGAATAAATATGATATATATTAAACTAATAAAATTATTTAAATTATATAACAATATCATAAAATGTGGAATAATTATTTATCTGACAAAACATTCATAAGATAATAAAGTACTTAGTACCCGAATAACGAGTAACAAATAAATTTTACTGAAAAACAGATAAAAATACGATCATAAACTTTATCATAAAATTATTTATGGTTTGGGAATAAATCAGTAACATTATTTAAATCATTATACAGGATATTTAGATGCATATGAAGCATATAGGACATATGGTAAGGGCTAATATTGAAAATCTCATTTTTATTAGAGATTATTTATTCTTAAGTATTTACTGGGGTATATTTATCATCCCTATAAACGTTTTTTAAATAGGTATTTGAAATAATTTAATACATAATTATATAATTTTTTAAAGTAAATTTTACCCAGTGGTGAATTTTTACTAAATTGTATGAATGGAATATTTTTTCATTTTCGGTATGAGGTAATTTTTGACATTTCCTTCAAAAATATGAAAAGAATGTTTTATTAACATGTAAAACTTGAATAGAATTTTACAATTTCATAACACCTTATTTCCTTAAAACATACAAATTAGTATTAAAAAGATATTTTCACATAAAATAATTACTTCTAATATTGTATGGCAGTTTAATGAAGGAATTTGTTTTTGAAAGAAGATGGATATCTTCTTCAAGAATTTTGCTAAATTATTTTATCAAAAAAATTAACTCAATGATGACATAGGTTTATGTTTATGTCCCTATTATTATTATTATTTAATTTTTTATGATGGAATTATTTTTATGAAATATATTTATCTTATATGGATTATTTTATGATGATATGGTGTTTCAGAAACCCATTTTTTGTTCCTTTGGTTAATCTATAGTGAATGGTTTATGTTTTTTGGACGATGTAAAAATGATTTCATTATTAGATGGCTGAGACTTATATCTCCCTCATATGAATTGGGTAATGATTTTTATCTCATGAGATAGACATGACTGGAACAATATTTAAATCTGGTTTAGTAATACCACAATGGAATGAGGAGTGAACTCTATTTAGTAATGGACTTTGTATTCTATGATGGTCATGGAAATGAGCCATGACTAAATGATATTATTTTCTATGATTATGTGTGTATTCCATGAAAATTCATGTCTTATGTTATGACTATTTGGATTATATTTCACTTTTATGTCTTATCCCATGACGTGATATTATGGTCATTTATATACAGGATATGATTTTTAAATAGTATGTACTTGTGATTAGGATATGATTGATATTTCCATTAATTACCCTTACTGAGAATATGAGCTCACCCTTTCATGTGTTTCTTTTCCTCATATCATTAATAAGGTTATTATGTAAGATATTCCAAAAATGAGTCTAGTTATAGTGATATAAGAAGGAGACATTTTATATGTTTTATGAATCAATAGATTATGCTTCGAATGTTCTAATGAAACTAATCATATACAGTCCTAGAATGTTTTTTGTAATGTTATGTAATAATTATTGTTCAAGGTTGAATAAAAATCTATATATAATGTATGTTCCTTTATAGTTGGTATCAAAAAAAATGAATAGTTATCCTTTGGAAACTAGGTTGAGAGAAACATAGTAAAAACCCTAAGGATATGTCCATAAATAGGTTATAATCCCATCCTACTGTTTTAGATATGTTCATTAATAACCTAGGATAAAACCTAAAGTGACCTAAAGTAAAATTTTATTCTTGAATTATATGATTTTTCCATTATTATTAGTGTTTTTTCACACTATGATTATTGGTTTTAGTCAATGGCTATAACCCAAATTAACCGTGTTAATGAGGAATACGATAGGTGATGCAATGATTGTACCCCAAAGAAACCAAACGTTTTGAGAGATGGAATGAAAAATGTTGTAGTCATACTTAGAAAACATTTTCAAGATATGAATCACGTCAGTGTTCCAAAATCCATTTTTTTATATTTTCAAATGACAATTTTAAAGTCTTAGTGTGAACCCAAACAACTTCATTCAATAAAAACCATTAAAAGGAAAGTCATCCAAAATAAAAACTTAAAGAAACACCCCTCCCCGGCGACTACATCATTATGTCAAGCCTCCACCATCGCATGAACACTCGGCCAGCTGTCCCGTACAGGGTTGCACGTGCCTGGTACCGATGACCAAAGTCATAACCTCTCATTCGTCCAAATCTGGAAGTCCAAACTCTGATGAATGTTTCCTACTCTAAAACCTCATCTGAAGAGGTTTCTTGTAGAATTTATTGATGTTGGTCCTTGTATAATTTCTAGAAGCATTCACATTCAAAAATCAAAATATCACCAATGATCAATCAAGAAAACCTTAAGAGTCGTGCACTACAAGCTCTAAAATTCAAAATTCAAAATCAGTAAGGTCTTCCATATCGATGGGAGACATCAAAAAACCAAATTCATCCAAAAAACATTAATAAAATACACAAACATAAGTCCATCCAGAAGCACTTCTCCTGAAATCATTTGATCACTCAAATACCCAATCAAAAATCCTCGATGAAGAGAACTACACCAGACCAACTTGGAAGGGAGCGGTGCACCAGAACGTGAGAGAATCCTTGAGTTGTTCAAATATCAGCATAGGTCCTTGCCTTGGAACCCAAAAATGAACCAGCAGACCAAAAATCGACAATAAAAAACCAAAAACAACCAAAGAGAATCATCGATCCCGAATCCCCAAAGCAACCAAAATCAGAACAAAACATGCCAGAGAAGAAGACCGAGGAACCCTCTTAGAAGCTCTAGAATAGAAGAAATCATCACCCAAATCACAACAAGAAATAGAGCACTATTAGTAGTAGTGGAAGCTGAGAGAGAGAAAATACCAACGAATCTGGAATATAATCCATCGAAGAAGTTGTCTATGGAAGATGATTTGGAGCCCGCCGGCACAATGAATGAATAAACCCGAGCCAAACAGAATAGGAGCGGAAGCCGATGCAGAAAGCCTTTCCACTGTGAAGACACCGAAGATAGATTTCGAATAAACCATACCACTGATGCTCGACATGCCACCGCAGAAGAAGATTGAAGAATAATAATTGGAGCCCACCACCACAAGGAACGAATCCTTCTATCTCAGAAGAGTCGAAGGGAGGCCACTGCTGCAAAAAATGTGATTGTAGACCGGGGAAGTGAAATAGCAATGAGAAACATTCTTATTGGATTCATCATGATTCATTGTCCACCTTAATTCAGGTGGTCTTATAATCTATTAGTGGAATAGAAATGGATCAGTACAACTAAAGTTAATTTCAGTTATACAATGTTCTAAACATGATAAAGTAATCTTATCAGTATATCATTCGGAAGGTGAAGTTGATCAATGGTTGAATCTTATCAACAATATGAGGAAAAAACATGAAATTTAGTCCATGTAATTGGACGAGTTTACTGAATTATTTTTCAATAGTAAATTACGTCGTACTTTTTAAACTAATATGGAGAATATGCTCATTGAAATTAAAGAAAAGTATGATAATCAATTTGTACCTATGATGAAATTTCTTCAAGACATGCATGATACGATTCTATAATTATTATCCAAACTGAGAGTAAAATTGATTTATTCATTAGTAGTTTAAAACCAACTCCCCAAAGGGAATTAGCTATAAGTGAAATCAATAGATATGTAGAAATAGTTTGATGTTATATAAAGGTTGAGGTAGATATTGGAGTAACTCATCCATCATATGGGTCTGTTAAGAAGTGAAAAATGGAATTCAAAGGACAAGTAAAGACTAGAATGAAAAGAATATATGTTTCCCTTATGCTCAATATGGGGAATGAAACATGGGGGAAATTTTCTTAAAGGGGCTAGTAAATGTTTTATGTGTGGAAAATATGGTCATCGAGCAGTAGAATACTGATGTGATGGAAAAAATATGTATAATGATGCAAATCAAGAAAAGGCTATATATATTGCACCTTATAAACAACATTTCTACATTCTCAACAAAATGGTGAGTGATGCCAATCAATGACCTAATCCAATGATTATTGATGATGGTAATTGTCAAAAACACTTAATTAAAAAAGACAAAGGATGGATACATAAAATCATTATCGGTGATGTGTAGTACAATAATGATGTGGTGAACGGTACACATACCATCCACTATAAAGTAGGAAATGTTTTATTTGATTCTGGACCTAGCCACATTTTTGGAATAATTTTATAAGGGTATTATCATATTACCTCATATCAAAGATGTTGAGTTAGCTTTTACAACTCCCAATGGCACAATGGTATCATCAAGAATATTTAATTCCTATCTGGTTGATGTTTGTGGGGATGTGCTTCCTACAAATCATTTGATCCTTCCCATTGTATAATTTGTTGTGATTCAAGGAATGTATTGGCTTTCTCTATATGGATATCATATCAATTTCCATGGAATAAAAGTCACATTTCATATTCTAGATCAATCTATGACCATATATTGATGCAAGGATGAGTATAAACTTCCAGTATAAATTTATTCTATCTTATGGGTCTTGATTCCAATAAATGAAGGTTATTTATCTTAAATGGTTGGGGATAAACTCATGATTTAAAATACACCCACTGTATAGTAGTTTTATGAGTACTTTTTGAGGAATATCTAGGTCTTCCACCAAATCATGAACATTAATTTTTAATATAACTCATATTTGGTTCTATGCCTATTTAAAATACACCTTGAATAATGTAACCAATTTTGTTGTAGGAATTGAATAAAAAACTCCAATAGAATATTGATATGGGATTCTTATGCCATAGTGTCTCACTGTGGGGAGAAATTGTTCTATTTTTTAAAAATAAAGATGGATCAATGAGACTTTGAATTGATTTTTGAGAACATAATAATATCTCTATCAATAAAAAATATCATCCTCCCAATATTGATGAGTTAATTGAACAACTATATAGAGCACAATACTTTTCCATTATAGACCTTCTTAAAGGATACCATTAATTAAGCGTCAAAAATGAGGATATATCAAAGACTTTATTTCGTACAAGGTATGGACACAATGAATTTATAGTGATTTCTATTGGTCTTACTAATTTCCCCAGTATCGACATATATTAGATGAATATAGTCTTTAGAAAATATATTGATCCAATTGTGGTAGTCTTTATAGAAGATATTATTATCTATTCGAAGGTAATGGAAGAACATGAAGACCACATTGAAATTGTACTGAAGACCCTGAGAAAGGAGAATATTTATGCAAAATTTAACAAGTGTGAATTTTGGCTTCATATTAGTTCATTTTTTGATATTATAATCTCAAGTGAAGGTTTATATGTATATCCATCCAAAATAGAAGTTGTTGAAAGTTGTCTAAGACAAAAACTGGTAACTGAGATCCGTAGATTTCTTGGATTGGTTGGATTATTTCAAAGTTTAGTGAAATATTTTTCACAATTATCTAATCCACTTACTATGTTGACTTAGAAAAGAGTTATGTTCGTTTGGATGGAGGAATGTGAAGCTAATTCCAAAGAGATAAAATGTTGTTTTTCCAATGAAATCTTGCTCACACTACCCTGCAGTGGAGAATGGTTTGTGATCTAAAATGATGAATCCAAGAAATGTCTAGGATTAGTTCTCATGAAAATTGATATTGTTACATCTAATGCCTCACATTAGTTGAAAATACATTAGAAAAATATCGCAACTCCTGATTTTGAGTTAGCTGAAGTAATCTTTAAATTAAAAATATGTATTCATTATCTCTATAGAGAAATATGTAATACATATACTAATCATGAATGTTTAAAAAATATTTTCAATAAAAAAATTTATATATTCTCCAATGACGATGGTTGGAGGTGATTAATTTTTAGGAAATCTCAATACATTACCACCCTAATAAAGCGAACAAGATAGAAGATTCAAAGAGTGGACATGACCATGCTAGCCTATCTGTGATAGGGATTAAAAAATAAACAATTTTTTATGGATTTTTAATGGATGGATCATATATTTTAAATGAATGGGGGAAATATTATCTTTCTCAAATTAATGTTCAACAATCTACATAAGTGATTATTATGGAGGTGAAGAAGAAAGATGTAGAGTTACAAAATACGGTGAGAAATGCTTGTGAATTCAACCTTGATTATGATTAAATAATATGGTTCAAGAATAGGGTTTTTATTCCTCCCATACAATAATTAAAAAAGTTGATATTGGATGAAGCTCATTGTTCTTCATTCTCTACTCTCCCTGGAAGCATAAAGATGTACATGTACCTAAAAGTAAAAATCATATGGAATGACATGAAAAGGGATGTTGCTGAATATGTTTGTTGATTAGTGGTTTGTTAGCATGTTAAGGATTAGAGATATGAGTCTAATGGAATGTTGCAACCATTACCCATACCATAATGGAAATGGGATAACATTAATAAGGAATTTTTTGTTGGACTTCCCAAAACATCAACAGGCCATAATTATTTATGGGTTTTAGTTGATCGCCTAACAATTTTAACACACATTATTGTTATTAGAGAGGATTTTTTTCTAGATCAGCTTTATAGTATATATGTAATGAATGTTGTAAGATTTTATGGAGTAACAAATTCCATTATATCTAATTGGGAGCTAAGGTTTACATCAATGTTATGGAAAAGTCTTCAGTATGCTTTGGATATAGAGTTATGTTTTCTCCATGCTTATCATCATTAGATTGAGGTTTAGTCCGATAAGACAATTCAAACAAAGGAAGGCTTGTTTAGATATTTCTCTTTGGATTTAAATGTTTATTGGGATCAACACATAATTTTGGTGGAATTTTCTTGCAACAATTACTTTTACTCAAGTACTCAGATGGGTACTTATGAAGCCCTATATGGAATGAATTATAGAACATTAACTTTATGAGATGATGTTTGGGAATGAAATATATTAGGACCTGATATTGTTGATGAAATGGCCGAAATGGTCAGTTCTATTCAACCACACATAAGAGAAACTGAAATCAGAAAAAAAAAAGTGAAGTTGTCAACTAAAGAAAATTCCTACATATTGAAGTGGTTGATAAACTATTTCAACAAATATCTTCCTAGAATAGAGTAATAATATTTGTAATGAATGAAATGTTGATCCCTTTGTATATTGAACCTCTTGATATTATGAAAAAATGTTCTGATGGTACATTACTATTTGTAACATCCAATGAATATCTCTAATGTTAATTATTTGTAATATATATCTCTTATGAGAATGTACATACCCGATCCATTAAATTTACTAACCACATAAGTCATACTGCTGGAGTAGAAAAGTTTTTGTGAAGAAAAACTGAGAATGATTTTAGATCATTGGCAGAAAGTTATATGAAACAAGACCATTATATTAGATAATTTTTTATAAAAGAACCACCAATTTTAAGAAGATACCTGTTAACATTAGTATATGTTGAGGGAGAGGTGTCCTCTTCTATTTTCTTCCATGTGACGGATTTCAAAGGTAAAAATTTAGTTTATCGGGGGTAGAATGTAACACCCTGATATTTTTATGAAATATTTTACTTAAATAATTTGTATGCTTCAATAGCTTTCTTTGCACGAAATCGTTAGTTTAAATGATTCGTGATATGCCCTAATTGTAAAATTACTATTATAGCCCATCTGTTAGGTTAGTGGGTCATACATATAACTAATTTATAAAAATGTATTGTGAATTCACTGGATTTGAATTATTTATGAAATATATAAAAAAGATATTTGTATTTTTGAGTGAATTACTTTTGTTAATGAAATTATTTAGATATATATTTTCTATTTAATTAATAAAATATATTTTATTTTCATCCAATAGATATTTTAGTAATACGGTATGAATAGAATCTTATATGATGTAAAAAATATATTTATTTAAAAAGGTTATTTTTACACTTTTGAATTGAGAACGCCTTTTAAATTATTATTTTGGAATAAGAATAATTTATAATGACAATATTAATATGTTATTTTGAATTGGGAAATTAAAATTTACTTTTAAAGAATTTATTAAAATTTTAGGATATCTTTCTTGTTTTTGATGATTAGTAAAACAAAGCTAAATTTTAATTGATAATAAATTTACTTCAATGAAATAATTTATATGGATAAAATATATTATTTAATGGTTTCAAGGTTTAAATCGAATATTTATTTTATATATATAATATAATTTAACTGATTGCAATTAATATTACATTAAATTCATAAGTAAAAACATTTCATCCTTTTCCAATTTTTCAACTTTTAAAACTCTTTTTCCCATTTAAACAATAGGATTAATTTTAAATTAATTAATGAAACTTAACTGTTTTTAATTTTTATAAATTTATTTCATATTTTGAATCAGTAGTTCCAAATTATTTAAATATATTTATTTTATTTTTGGGATGTATGAATAGTATCTTTGGTATATTTTATAAACAAGGTAAAAGGGTAAATCTGGTAATTAATGTTAATAATTATATTATAAATTACCCTAACACTTGTATTAATATAATTTTAGAATTATAAATTTTCCTAAATTATAATTGGTTAAAAATGGTATCCACTATAACCCACTTGGATGAGATGAAGACATTTTATTTATTTTATTTAATGAAAAGTTGTATATGTCTCACTCAAACATTAATAATTAAATTACTTTTATATAATCATATAGAGACTGTAAATTATATTATAAATTCTCATTTTAAATATAAAATGTATTTTTTTATCAGTAATATTTATTTTTAATTTTTAGGAAATAGATAACTACATTGAAGACTTATACTTGGATGATAAAAAATTAATTAATTTATGAGAAATAAATAAAAAGAATTTTTATTAAGTTATTGATGACAATAAAAATGACCAAATACTAGTCTGAGACTTATTGTAATAGTATATCTCAACCATAAGCATCCACGGGTCGGCTTATTGACCATTTGGAGGCTTATATAATAGATTATGACACTTATATGATTTTATTTTATGTGAAGATAAATTTTTCACATTCAGGTTGTAAAAGCTATTATCATTCTTAATGTTTGGGTATTCAAAAGATAAATTTTACTAAATGTTTTCTTCAGAGATATAGTGTATTTAAATTCATCATATTATTTTGTTTTGAATTTTTTTTCAAAATTTATTATATTAAATATTTACAACAAATTGAGGTAGTAATTATTTTATTAATGAAGAGATCAAATATATGTTATTAATTTTGTTAATAAATATAATTTTGGTTTTTTATCATGTATAATGAATTTTATATATTATCTTGACCCCTTATCGATATAATGAATTATATTTATCGATGTACAGTTCTTATTTTTATATTTTTAAAAAAACCCATGAAACAAATGATGTCACAATTGACACTTGATATTTTTTCCAAATTAGGTATTCTTAAATTATTTAAAAATCTTAATACATTTTTAAATATATATATAATTATATATAGTCAAACAAGTTCCAAATTACTTATCTATGGTCTAATTAACTTCAAATAAGTAAATATTTCATCATTTTTATATTAAAATATTTTTTACCATAGTAAAACATAAATTATAGTTACTATGTGTTAATTAAAATGATAATGATTAAATTGAAAAAAAAACATGTCTAAATGTTATTTCTTATTCTATTACAACACTATATCATAATCTACATTATTTTTGGATATTTTTTAGGTTTTATGGTGGGGTTTGATTTTAATAAAAATTAGTATTTTTGAGGTTTCCAAAAGTGCCTCTAACCTAAATTATAAAACGTTACTTCCTCTCTAAACTCTTCACATCATACTGAGCCTTCAAGATCAACCATAACCTAACCATTTCCCTTATCAACATCCCTTGAAAAATTCTATAGTCTATTGTTTTTCTCCATTACCAACTCTAGTGCTCTAAGGGGATATTTAGAGGAGGCACATCAATGACGAAGTAATGTCATTTACCAATCCTTTCAAACATATTTCTTCTCAACTTTCACCTCAAGAGATGAATCATTATAAATTAATAACTCCATTATAACTTATATATTGTCAGTTTATTATGATTATGAAACAATCATTGTCCACCATCTACACAAACTATAAAAAATGAAATCACCATATGGTGCATATGAATGACTTAAAATCTCCACGTCGTTGTCTAATCGATTTTTCACTATGCGGGTATAATTTTTTATAAATGATATGATTTGAATAATTTTAATTTTTGGTATGTGGTATTGTTGGAAATTATTGGGAAAATTCTGAGTTGAATTTTTTTAACATGTATGGCTTGAACTGTATTTTAAAATTTCATATTTCATCATTTCCTTGAAACTTTTCTTAAAATTTTACAAGGTTATTTTGACAAAAAAATTATTTACAGAAAATGTTTTGGCATATTAATGAAGGAAAATGTTTTTTAAGATGAAAGGATATTTTCCTTAGGAATTTATCTTAAGTGTTTTATCAAAATTATTTTCCATACAAGATGAAATAGGTTAATGTTTGTATCTGTATCATTTAATTGATTTAATTGTGTTTATGGTGGAATTATTTTAATGGAATATATTTATATTATATGGATTATGTCATGATGGAATGATTTTTAATAAAACCATTTTAATTCATCAGGTTATGCTATGGTTAATGGTTTATGTTTTGTGGAACATGTAATAATGATTTCAATATGAGATGGATGTGACCTATATCTCCCACCACTTCATTGGTTGACAATATATATCTCATGAGATAGAAATAAACGGAACGACATCTAAATATGGTTCTGTAATATTGCACCAGAATGAGTACTGAACTCGGTTTGTTAATGGACTTCGTTTGCAATTATTTTCATTGAAAATATCCTGAAATAATATGAAATAATTTTCTATGATTATGTGTGTATGCCAAAAAAATTTATGTATTATGTTATGACTATTGGGATTACATTTCTCTTATATGACTTCTCCCATGACGGGATATTGTTTTATTTTATATGTAGGATAAGATTTCAAAATGATATGTTCTTTTGATTATTATATGATTGATATTTACCTTAATTACACATACAAAGAATTTTAAATCACCCTATAATATGTTTCTTTTCCCTATGTCATGGAGAAGGGTATTTTGTGTGATATGTCAAAAAGGAGTCTAGTAATGATATTATAAGAGGGAGACAATGTAGATGTTTTATAAAATAATTTTTTATGTTTCCTAGTTTATAAAGACACTAAAACTATTTTGTCATGGAATGGTTTCATTATGTTATTTAATATATAATCTTATATTTTGATGAAAAATCTATATATAATATATAGTCTGTTATAAGGACTGACCTATTTTGTGTATTATATGGGAGACACACCTGGGAGATCTCTTAATACTATTATGAGTGTGTCTTATCATATGAATCTTGTTAGGTGGAGATATTATGTTGATAGTTATATGGAATGTTATTCCATCAGTGTAATGGGTTTGAACAAAGCGAGGATAAAAATATTGAGGGTAAGGGTGTCATTACAAGTTTGTAACCTAGGGAACCACATATGGTTCCCTGTAACACCTAGGAATTTAAAAATAACACTATGAATGATAACATATACATCATGTAGGAATGTGTTTAAATTAACATTGAAATGCAATTAAAATATATTTATATACACGTTACTAATATACCATATCCATTAAATGGTATGATAAGATAATTATTAACAGCTTTATGAAATTTATAAAAAAAATTATGATCAGTAAGATTATTTTAATATGTTATTAAAAATACGAACCCAATTTTTAATACGGATATTTTACTCTATAAAAAATAAATTTCTTATAAGAATTATTTTTATTCGTTTTTCACAAAAATATTATAATTTATCTCTAGAATATTTAGAAAAATTATTATTTAAAATGGACATAATTTTTCAAATCGAAATTTAAAATTCTACTTAAGGTTAATGTTTTTGTAATTTTCTGAAATGTTATTGTTTTCATTGATTATTAAAAATTATTAATTTTTCAAATATGAACATTTAATTTCCATCGAATAAACTAATTTTAAAGTTACATTCTATTCTAGATTCATTATAAATGGTACAATAAATCCATTTTATATTTAATACTCTAACTAACTTATTTTTAGTTACAAATTTTGAATATTTTTTTATATGGAATCTGTTTTCATAAAAGATTGTTTTATATGATCTTCATTAAAGTAAAAAAAATATTAACCCATATTAATTAATTTAAATAACCCCAGGTAACGAAATATTTAAGTAAAAATATTTATAATACATCCATTTATATTAATTTAAATTCATATAATTATTAATTGTTATTATATAATTAAATAAGATCATCTATTGGCTTAAAATTCATTTTGTGATAAATCATTTCTCAACATGCATTTTGTGTTTATTTTTAAATCTAATTTTAAAAATTATACTAATTACATTGATAAAATATATTAAATATTTTTAATAATAAAAATTAGTATTATTAAACATTTTAAATTTAATTTTCGGTCACAATGAATAACAAATCATTAAAAAATTGTTACCATGGAGGAAAACAAATATGGAAACAGTGAGTAAACATTGAGGTAAATAAATTAAATTTTTTAAAAAATGATTATTTTTTAATGGCGGACGTGCATCATGAATATATATACTTATAATAAAATATTAATCATTTTTAGAGGATCTTCTCTTGAGATTGGCTTCCCATTATTGACTAGTTTTTTATATATACAAAAATGCCACTCCATACCACTTATTTTATAGAATATCATATCATGTCCTTTAAACAACTAAAGATCCTTATGGATTGGCCAAAAACATTTATAACAACTTCCTTACTTACACAAACACATATACATATGCTTGGTTCTATTATAATAACAATCAACAGAGGATTTAGGTATAATCCTAAAGTGGTGGTCTGAAGAAGTGGTATCCTTCCTAAACCAGAATTTTTGTTTTATTCCATACCCCATAAACATGAAATATTATGAAATAATTATAATAAATAATTAGTATCTTCTGTATAATGATATTTCATTGTATTAATGGGATAACATATATACATATCCTCTTTAATAAATTTGAAATGAAACCATATTTTATGTTCATGACGAACTGTCGCCTCATGAAATGATGCAATTTTCATTCCCTCATTTACAATAATGGATAGTTAGGATTGTTAATTAAAATGTTTTATATTATATTCTTGAAATATTAATTATTTAGTAAAATTAATATATCATATACTTCCTGACCTAAACATTCATTGAAAATTGATAATTTCAATAATGTTTAAGGTAGAATACCACGTCAAAAAATGAACCGATTTTTTTATTACCACATTAGTTGGATGGTATATGTGATATTAATTAAACAAATCATACTATATTAATAATATAAATATTATTATTAAAATATAAAATAAAAAATATACTCATTCAAGGATTATTTTTAGAAAATGGATTTGATATATATGTGTATGTACAACCTGTCGTCTCCATGATTATAAAATATTTTAGTTTTCATAACCATATTTCATGGTTATTTTTAAATTAATTATTTATGTAAAAAATAATATAACTATTTAATTTTTTTATTATTTATATGAAGGAATAATGACCCTACTAACAAAGATCAACATATCGATGTCGTCATGAATTTATGAACTTAACAACCTCAAAACACAAAATGTGGACATAACAGATTATGAAAATTAATTAGTAATTAAAATTATTCAATTAAATGCTTAATTTATAAAATATTAAACCATCTAAAGATGCGTAATTAATATATTTATATGTGTTTATTATCAAGGTGATTAACAACTTAAATGATAATTTGTCAGTATGTGTTTCAGGTTTCTTCTCAAAACATCTATTAGTGAAAAAATGTTCTCGAATGGTCGTACATTATTTCAAATGTTATATATATAAACTCATTAAATATTATATCATGAATAAATAATAATTCATCATATTTTATTTTCCAATTCATTTACTATATTCATTGGAATTATGGTTCAAAAATTACTAAAGCTGTAAGGTTTTGTGTTTCAGTCAAATTATAATTGGAATTATTAATTAATGAATTTTCATTATAGAATATTATTTTATTAATATCTAATAAAACCCTTTAATTTATAATACAATTTTTATTCATGATATTTTCATGTAATATTACCATTTTCCTTCATTTGGTTGAGAAAATTACTGGGATACTATTAAAAAATCCAACATTATTACTCTATTTAGTCAAAATTTCTTTTTTCCATATCTATATTTTCTCTAAAATGTTTTAATGATTATTTATAATATTATTAAATGTTTTATTACATACATATTTTTTTGATTATTAATAATATTTTTCAAAAGGTGTCTTCTGGTCTCCTTCTAAATGAGGGATTTTTTTTAATTTCTTTTGAAATTGGGAATGGAATTTTTTAAATTGTAAGATATATAAATAATTTACTGCCATTATGAACACAAAATTATTTGATACATCAAACATTATTTTCCATGGAAATTTTAAATGAATTTTATTCTTTAATATTTGAGTCCTTTTTTATATTTCATTTTTGACTTCTCTCTAATCCACACTCATCTTCAGTTTGGGACCACATTCTCTCAATAATATTCACTCTATTTAATGTTATGATTATAAATTAAATATATATATATATATATGTCTCTATTTAGAATTGAAATATTAAAAATGATTAATTACTTATTTTATCAAACTGCAAATAATTAGGAAAAATAACATTTAGTTAATGTGGTGAATGAGAATTTAGAGTGATGAGGGAGATGATGTCTGTGTGAAATATGTAATGGGTGAACACATAAGATTCATGAATCAATCATGGGTGATCTGTAGACTAATTTAACTCTGATCTATTGAATCTTCCATTCCATATTGGGTGAATTAATTCACATCCCCTCTCAATGTTTATGCTTCTAGGGGATATCCTGATTTTGTGATAAAAAGATACATCCTATATAGAGTCCCTTTCAAGATCTATCAAAACAACATGTGATTTTTGTGGCTCACCTATCATTAAACATTCTGGGTCTGGGTAAATTTCCATGGTTGGTGACCTGGAAGCTATTAAGAAATACATTAATCTTTGAAATCTTTCCATGCTCATTCGTATTTCATATGAGAAATTGATGAAACCTTGTTCATATTTTGATCTCAAAAATTGTATTTCACTATGCTTGAAAATTAATAAACGGGGGATAATTCAGAATGAAAAAGGCTATTGGAACATAATTCTATAAAAGCTAGAGGATGTTAAATGGGCTTGGTTAATAATGAATCTTAACCTAAAGCATGGCACAAATCATTTATCTGAATGGTATTTCAATTTATCCCCAATAATCAAGAACATACTAAAGTGCATGATTGGAGATGAATACATGGTCCTCTCTGGGTGTACTTGCCTCTCATAATCAGTAACGGCCTTTCCTATGGATTATGCATGCCCCTCAAAAATGGTTAGAGATTATTGGATGGGGTCCTTGATCTTTTTATAGGGTTATTTTATATGAGTGCAAATTGGATGTTAATATTGAGTTTGAATAGATGCCTCACTCCTGTTACCACTGAAAAATTGTTGTCCATGAGAATATGTCCTGTTGGGAGGTGAATAAAATCATCACCCCACTCTTTAACAAAAAAATTCTGAATAAAATGCTAAAAGGAAAGTGGATTAAAATAGTGGACATCACCAAAGGTGAAAAATCTAGTCAAAAAGGACTGTAAAACGGTTTTCTATCACAACCTGGCCATGGTATGAATTAGATGAATATGATGAGAAGATTCAGATACCCCCCCAACTGGATGAAAAGTGTGTAGATGAAAATGGCTCTTTTGATAATGTCAAGATGGATCCTTTGGAGGATACCTTCATTGATAGTATATAATCTGACACTTTCTCCATTATGTTTCCCTAAAAATGAGGATTATGTGGAAGTAATGGTTTTTCATCACAAGGATGAATTAATAAAACTAGAAACTTTTGGATCTACAGTTTTTGAGATGGGTCGGGTATTATGAATGAATCTATCCAACAGATGGACCATAAGGATGGAGTCACATATGTGTCCATTGATTGTCAAAATGAAAGAGACATGGTCTCTTCCCATGCTAATGTACCTCTAAATAAAAGGGATTCAGCTTATATTCCATAAATAATAATGGAAACGCTTTGGGATGCTCGAAATGGAAAATTCATAAACACATCTAATGTTAATGATCCTCTACAAAAGCAGGTTTAATATTCTATTATAGTAGAAAAACATACAATCTTAATGGATCTATCATCACTCATCTAGGTGTGGAGCCGATGAAGAATCACTAGCTCTACCAGAATCAATTAAAAAATCTCAATGGTTTGAATGAAACAATAAAAATGGGATGAAAAGAAAATGGGGAAAGTACCACCAAAACAATGTCAAAATTTGGAGTTTTTTGGAGTTTCTAAGGAATAACGAAAATTTGAACTGAATTATCCCAAATTCTACATATATTTTTTTATGGGCGTAACATAATTGGTATTTTAGATAAGGAAAAAAGCCTTAATAGTAAGGACAACTCAGTTTATAATAGTGTGTGTCACATTCTATAGAAAATTCAACCATCTTAATCATAGGACATAATTTGGACTCCTATAAAAATTATAGTAGAATATCCCATAATTATTCCAGAAGGAGAACAATCCATCACATGCTCATTTTTTAGGTAAAAAAGTGCATCTTTTCAGAGTCATATATTCTTAAAATAGATACAATGATAAAAGGACTCTTTGGTCTCAAACTAAGGATCTTTCATGTACCATATTGGATTCATGGTTTCTAAAGGGTGACTATAAATTTATGTTACATTATAATGAGAAATGGAAACTACATTTATTCTAATATCAATAAAATAATTAAATTCATGTGTTTATGATGCCAAAATTTTGATGTCCATCTTATTGGGGAGAAGTAAACCTTCTACAAAAACAATTTGGATAACGTGAGAGCTAACAGAATTAATACATCCATTGTTAATGATATCTTACGTGGAACTTGGAGATCTATATCACATGTCACATTGGCAAGGAATAACTAAAATCATCACACTATATTGATGATATTACATCGAAAAGAAAAAAAATATTCCCATTACTTTTGTATATAATAATTCTTGGACACACACTCGTGATTTCATTCGAATTATCCATGATTTCTGGGATTTTTGGGAAGTTTATGGAATTCCTTTTTATTATATACATAATATGAAAATATAATGGCCATAATTAAATATTTGAGTGGTTTATGTTTCATCCTCTTGGATTGGGAAATAGATTCTCTAGAGGGGTCCCTTTATGACATTCGAGAGCATGTTAAAGGGGAAATTTCGCTAGATGAGTAACCCAAGAAGAAGAGATGTACTCTAAGTTGTAGTACCTTTTAATACATAAAGGAAGAAATATAATGGTATGTTTAAAATTAGTTGTCTCAACTATGTAGATGAAAATAATATTTCCTTCAATTTTATGCAATGATCTAGAAGAGTGAATAAACACCTTTCTCTTTTGAAAGATGGAGATAAAATTCTCAACGATAGGAAGACTCTTTATAATAACATTGTCTCTTTGTTTGATAATATCTTAAATCGGTCTCCAAGGAACCTGGATCATGGGGAAGGAGTCATACCAAAGCTTTTTTCTGAAGCTGATAATCTTCTCCCCACTACTACACCTTGGACATTGAAATTAAATAAGTTGTTTTTATATTAAATAAGGGTAGCTCTCAGGGAACAAATGGTTTCATGAACCACTTTTTCCAGCACATTTATGAGGTCCTCCAATAGGTTGTTTGTAATATGGTAAGAAAATTATTCAATGGTGACTATTTCCATATGGATTTCTATGCCTAATTTATTACACTTATTTCGAAGGTGGAATATTCATGTGACAATATACAATTTTGGCCACTTAATAAACACCATATAAAATCCATTAAAAATTATTGACACTAGACTTGCTCAGATATCAAATAAGATTATCTATGGAAATCATTTTAGCTCTTTAAAGGAATAAAAATTCAATATTTTCTGATTACTTCATCAGAATGTGGGAATCTTCTCAGAAAATCAGAAAGGGGATGCAATATTTCTCTCACTCATGACATTAAAAAAGGTTTTGACATAATTGAAAAGGGTTTAATTTTAAATGTACTCCTATTTTTTTGATTCAATAAATTGTTTTTTAATTGGGTCATTGTTTTATTTGGTTATTTACATAATTAAATTATAATTAATGACTCCCTAGAGGGATACATCAAGTGCTTGAGAGGGATAAGACAGGGAAACCTCTTATCTTGTATTCTTTTTTCCATTGTAGAATATTAACTCTCCATGAATTTTCCAAACATGGGTTATAATTTTATTCTCAAAATAATTAGGGAAGATAGATTAATTTTAGTCCCATAAATTTCATTTCACTGATGACATAATTATTTTTTCCGAGGGAGATAAGAAAATTATCTAGAATATCAAGAAACATCACTTTTACTATAATGAGGTCTCAGGTTAGGAGGTTAATTCGGGAAAATCATTAATTTTCGTTGGTAATAATATATCAATCTATAGAAAGGAGAACATCATTAATGAAATTTAAAAGAGAGAGGGCTATGACCCCTTCATCTACCTAAGTGTACACATGTTCTGGGGGAGAAAACAAGCCTCTTATTTTATCAACATTATATTTCATTTAATAATATCTCTGGACTCCAATAATGGTAAATCCCACTAATTGTTGAGAATATCATGACATATTAATCTTTTGATTGGGTAAAATCATGTTTATTCATTAATGTTTTACTATTGGCCTTGATTAATTATAAGAACAATCATATCCTTAATGAGAATCTTATTTTGGAGTGGGAATATTCTTGAGAGAATGATCATCCCTATTCCATGGAAGAATTGTTGTATGCATATTGTTCTTAGTGGTATTAGAATAAATATCTTATCTCAAATCAGTCAGTATTGTCCTTCCAAATTAATTTAGAATTATATCAATAATAGTAATGACTGGATTTGTTTTCTCAGAATCACCAATATTGAAAATGTGAATTTTGGGAACACATTCTATATGGAATCATCAATTTGGCCTCGTACTAAATATATTATTCAATATATCATCAGTAAGGACCACTAGATTGAAAGAAATAACTCGTATTTGAGATTTGTGTATTAAAATTTGGTTGGAACACCTCTAATGGAAATGATATCCTAATCAAACCAAAACATCGATCTTAGTGGATATATAAGAGATCAAATGTCCAACATGGACTCACTCCCAAATGAAATCATATAGACAATTTGATGTTATGATTTTAATAACAACGGTGACATGTTAGGATAAAATCCATATCTAAATGGGAATATCGAATCTAGATTATTATATAAGAAACTTCTTCCTAGAACTAGAAAATGGATTATATTGTTTAATAAGAAATGGATCCCCTTTCTAGGATTATATTTCATTAGAGGCATCAATTTAAAAAACTCCCTATTGGTTCTAAAATTCAAAAAGTAGAAATACATATATTCTCATGATGTGTGCTTTTTAAACTACATTGGGAGGAAATTAATCACATATTTATCTTATGTCATTATTCCTCTTATTTTTTGTCTTATATTTTTGTTTTATTTGGAATTCAGCTTCCTAGAACAAGATTTCTGAATGAATTTCTTATAGCAGTTTTTTATATCCTGATTTTGATGTAGACTACTATACTATTCAATGTTTCCTGCATTGAATTAGTACACACCATTTAGAGGGGCCGGAACAGAGCCATCAACGAACATGTATGCTACAACATCAACACTACCATTGATCTTATTGGGTATGTGGTTCTAAATTCCAATAAACCTCACTCTTCATTCTATAGCAATTTAATGAAAGGATTCTTTGTGTTATGAAAGGAAAATCTAGATTGAAATTATCCTCCTCTAAATGAAATTTTGAGGTTTTTTTATACCCTCCCATCATTGGTTAGAAAAAATGTAATTCTTATGGGGCCATGAAGGGTATCCCAGGACCATCAGGCTATGGATATGTATTCATAAACACTTATAGAGATGTTATTTATTTTAAATATGGTCATTGTGTAATGGAAACAACCCTACAAGATGACATGTATATCCATATAAATTCATTCAAGACTGCTAAAAAATGAATTGGAATAAAAACTGGTTTTAATGTGACTCTACAACTATAATTCATGTTATCTGAACTGGTTAGGTACATCATTAATGGAAATTGATAACAAATTGAGACAATTTCCATGATCACCTTTCATCTTTGAGCTATATCATAATGCATGTTTATCATAAATCCAATACCGATGATGATGCATTTGAAGACAAGTGGGTGAATGAGGAGGTTTTTTTTTATTTCTTAACACCAATATTATTAACTTGATGCCTTTTTTATAAAAGAAAAAATGTATAATCCATGACTTTAAATAGATAAAATATTTTCTTTCATTTTTTAGAAGAGCCTCGGAGATCACTTTTCTCAAAAAAAAATATTAATGTCTATCACCTATAGACCTAGACTATTCTTCTATAAATTTATGGGGTAATACATGTTTTATCCTTATATAACAAATGAATCCATTATATTGGGACCAAGTTGGATGGAAAAATAAGTAATAAAAGTTAGTTGGTACATAGTGTTTTCTTTTGTTGTCAGAGAATCTAAATCAATTCACTTTGTAAAGGACATGTAAACTATTACGATGATTTTCTAATTTGTATTTCACAAATAGTAATGGTTTGGAGAACTTGTGATGCATGCCTTATGAAGAGTAGTGAATGTAAAGAAGTGATTTGGGAAAAGGAAAGAAAGTGGCACACAATTCAAGAGTGGTGTAAAAGTATAGGCTCGCATGTATTGGTGCGCAAGTATTGGCAACAAGAATATGTGGTGCGCAAGTCATATTTTAAGATCATCACATCTAAATTTGACATGGCAAATAAAATGGCGCACATGATAATTATTGATGCGCATGTTGTAATGTGGCACACAAGTATAAGTGACGCACAAGTGTGGAACGCATGTATAAGTGGCACACATGTATGGCGTGCATGTATAAGTGGTGCACAAGTGTTTGTTTCTTGCAAGTCATATTCTAACATTATCATATCAAAATATGTTAAAGGAAATAAAGTGTCATGCTAGCGATTGATGGGCGCGCAAGTGATGTAGCAGTGCATAAGTGATGGAGCGGCGTGCAAGTAGGAAGGACACGCATATGTATGTGGGGAGAAAGTCTCCAAAATGAAAATAAATAGATGACTATCCTGTTTATTTTTTAATGCTCAACACATAAGAGAAAATTAGAGATCTGATCACGCATGTATTGAAGGGTTATCTGCTCGCACAAGTAGTAGAGGGAGGCGCGCAAGCTGATGTGGCGTGAAAGCTGAGGGTTGTTTATAAGGCGTGCAATTAGGGTGGCGTATATGTTTTGCTGCCCAAGATTTTATGCACATGTTTTTCCATGAATGTTTTGTTGGGCAAGTTCTGTCATGTAAGTTTTATTGCGCAAGCTATCAGAGGCACGTATGCAGTTGGCACCCAAGCTGTTGACGCGCACGTAGGGAGCCGCTCAAGCAGGTGGCATGCAACCAGGGAGGCATGTAAGTAGGGAGGCGTGCAAGTAGGGAGTGGTGTGCAAGCTGTCTGCACCAGGATGTTCTTACAAGCTTCTGGGTAGGAAAGGGAATAATTTTTTTTAATGATTAAAATTTTGAAAGTTTATTAAGAAGCACAGAATCATCACATTACCCTATTTGTGCTAAGAGGGATAAAACTGACTATTGGATTGTTTCCAAAGTGCTACATGAGTGTAAGGCTATATCCTACTAATTTTAATCCACATCAAAGTATTTTTTTCTAGTGGATTGTGTGGTACTGGATTGTTTTTGTACCATACCAAGGACGTAGCTACTCTTTTTGAGTAGTGTACCTTGTAAATATTGGGTTCTTGTGGTTGTGTGTGTTCAGTAGGGAAGAAACTATTTAACAGGAGGAGAAGGTTGTTTCAAAAACTGAAAACATAAAAATAAAAATATATCAATAATTCACCCCTCACCCTCTGAGTGACACTTGGACCCTGATTGGGAACATATATTGGTATCAGAGTGACATGTTCCATTCATTTATTCTTTGATGAAGTGGTTGAAGAGAAGTTGTGATGGAGAATCTAAATTGCGTGAACAGTAAGGGGAATCCAAATTTTTATGGAAAGAACTATCACAACTGGAAGGACATAATGAAGAATTATCTTATGTCTCTTGGATATAATGTTCTTGAAACTACAAAAGATGGATTTCATGCTATTGATGACAAGGTTCCTCTTACTCTTGTCGATAAGATGAACCTTGAGAACAATGGAATAGATAAAAATGCATTACTCTTATCTCTTTAAGAGTATGAATTTTTAAGAGTGAAATGAGTAGCTACAGCTAAAGGTATCTGGGAAAAAATGAAGAACATCTATGAAGGAAATAAAAAATTAAAGGATACTAAACTACAAATATAGAGACTGAAGTATGAATACGTGAAAATGGGAGAATCTAAATCTGTTGGGTATTTCTTTATCAGGATAAATGATATTTGTCAGTAAAATCAGATGTCTTGGTGAAATGTTGGAGGATTCTACAGTTGTCGAGAAGATTTTGAGAATTCTTCCTGACAAGTTTTATACTAAAGTGTCTTAATTAGAAGATAGAGACCCTAATACATTATCTTTGGATGATTTTCATAGCACTCACATGAATTATGATATGATAAGGGAGAAGACTATGAAAGGAAAAACAAAAGCTGATAGAGAAATTTCATTAAAGGCTACAAAGAGAGAGAAGTAAAAGAGGACTCTTATTAAAGATGATGCTAGTGAATATATAAGGCCCCAGCCTTAAACCTTACTTAATCTTGAGTTATTACAAGATTACACATTGAGGATCTTTTCTGGTTTAGAGTTTTAGAGAATTAGGTCATGAAACATGCATTACATTCCACATTTAAACAAAGTGGTTACATAAAAGAAAATATTCATTCTTCCCATCAACGGAAACATATTGAAAATAAAACATGGATTCTTTCTTGACACATCCTTGACACTATCACCATATCATGTACCTTTCCCTTGACCTGTGAAAAACATTTCAAAAACATGGGATGAGCATAAAAAGCTCAGTAAGGGTTATAAAAATATGGAAAGGAAACATGAGTTCATATATACATAAGAATGAAATCATACTTTACCCATAAAACATAGGCATCTCAAATCATGAATAAATCATAGAAAACATAAGACATAAAGGTAACTTGAGGCATTAATAACATTCTTACGTAGGGAGTAACCCTCTTGGTTACGTTTGGAATACCCATCACAGTATATTCCCTAAATCTCTTCGGAGAAACCTTAACGTTTCACTCCTTCGCGTTACCCAATGCATTGGAGAGCTATATCGGGCCCACCCGCCCTTAGTTTATCACGGAGCCACCCGTTCTTCATAACAATGCCCAAGAACCATAACATAATCGTATCACATAAACATGAATAAAGGAAACATAACATTTCCACATTTCAATCACAATATAACATTTTAGGATATTGAAATAATGAATCCATTCAAAAAGAAACCATTTCCAAAACCATTTAAAACATTTAATAAAGAGATTTTTGAATCAAAGTGTCCCATACCACCTTGAAGCTTTTAACATTTTAAACCATTAATATCCATACAAATAAATCCTTAAAACCATTTTGAAAACATGGATATTAATAAGAACAAATAATTAAAACATTTTAAAATGATATTTTTGGTTAAAGGGGTTTTACCAAAATTAGAGACACTTGAATACAATAATCGAGGAATAAAATTTAGTCAGAACTTTATAATATCATGAGAATAAAAGGATTCATGAAATAATACTCCAAAGGACAGTATATACACCATATAAGAGTGAATTGGTGCATAACAACAATGAACCTCAATAGAAATGTCAAATGTGATGAAATCCCTTATAAAGAATGTATCCTTAAATTAAGGACAAATAAATCTCAAAAAATATGTGTGAAAAATATATATACACCCAATATAAGTGGATATTAAGTGTAAAACAATAAAAGGTCATTCACACATATTCAATGGATGACATATTCAATGACTACAAGTTGATCCCAAAGAAATCGAAATTGGGTTAAAAAGTTCCCTTGACAGCCTAACGACATCACATCAAAATGAGTTGATGAGAGATAAAAAGTGTATCTCATAACTTGAACATAAAATTTAAATCAATAAGGATGTATGAGAACATATCCCAACATAAAAATATGTAAATTAAAAGACCCAATAAAATAAGTCTTTTAAAAAAGAGGAGGGTGAAAGATTCCCTTACCGACTTGGGTATCTTTCAAAACATACACCCCATGAAAGAAAGACAATAGGTCATTGATGTAAATACTCATAAACGAAAGTATATTACACAAAGAGTAGAATAATTGGCAGTACATACACCACTCAATGGAATTTGTGGCAAATGTAGCATAAATCACACGAGAATAAAAGTGAGATGAAAAATCCCTTACGAAAACTCGGCAGCCTAACGGCGCCACATAAAACTTCCGAATATGGATTGATGATATCAAATAGAGTATCCCATCATATTACAATAGAATTTACAGCAAGTGGAATATAAATTAAAATCCCCCAACATTTCAAGGAGGAGTTTAAAAGAAGTGACGTAAAGGAGAGTACTTAAAAAGAAAGAGAGAGGTTAGATCTCTTACGAAAGTTCGGCAGCCTAACGGCGCCACTCAAAACTTCCAAAATGGATTGATGAGAGAGAATAGGGTCTCTCATCACATGAACATAAAAATTACAGTAAATTTAATATAAAATAACATCCCAATCATAAGAAAGATGAGCTTAAAATAAATGACATAAAAGAGTGTACTTAAAAAGAAAGAGAGTTGTAGGATCCCTTACCTCGGGTCCGACGTGACTCGATCATTCTTTAATCTCCTGAATAATAAACTTGAGTTATTTTATAATTCCTTAAGAACCTTTTTCAAGTTCATTATTACTTTTATACCACTTATTACCATGTCATAAACATTATGTAATCATTTAAGTTAATAATATTTGTTTTGCCGATATTTGGTTCTTAAGTCGAAAGTGGACTTCTTACAATTACATGTTGTTCGTGTGGCCAAATGTTTATTATATCCAAAATTGTATTCATTATGTAGATATCATATATGTCATATATATCCAGTACATTCATGCATTTATAACATTACATAATCATTTAGAGGTAAGAAATGAAATGCACCGTTCCTGGAGACGGTAAGTCGTACGTACGCATGAACGCTACTTTCATTTCTATTTCGTATTTTATAGAATGGAATAATAATGATATAAAGGTATATTATAATTCCAGTATAATATCATATTTAATATCATATTTCCATCCTTTATACATCCCACATATGGTATTTAACGAATCAATTCACTTTGAGGGGGCGGTAGTCTGCACTTCCTTAAATGAAGATATCGCGTATACCCATAATGGAAGCCATAAAGGTAAGACAAAAATGAAAAATAAAGAAGCATAAATAAAACATAAACATATTATATATCATATATAAAAATATTGACATCATAATGGCCACCTTTGAAGGTGTTAAATGAGTATTGAACAATCATCGTTTCGGGAGGCAGAATTTCACCATCCACGGAAACCGTATGTTCTTTAACCATTTGATGTAGTTGTGTGAGAGTGTAGCTCGAATAAATCTTATAACAACATCCTAGTATATTGAAGATACTGGTGTTGTTACAAAAGAAGTAAATGAAAAGAGTTTAGTGGGTTGGAGAAGCAAAATAATACAAATGAACATTAGAGAATGAATTACCTTTAAAAGTGTAACTCCTTTTGATTTGTGCCTAAAGGATTCCTTTGAAAGGATTCTGCCCAAAGGTAATCCTATAGGATGAGTAGAGGGATGCGGAGAGAGTAAATGGGAAGGGGTTGGCCGAGCCAAAGGCTTGAGGATTGTGTTAAATGAGGTAGAGTTGGGGGCCTTTTATAAGAGGAGAGGAGGGGCACTTTTGGAAAGTAAAGAAATATTACTTTATTTGAAAATGTGTTTCGGTTTCAAAAGGTCCCACATTGATATAATTCGTGGGTAAGGTGATAAGGCTTCTAAATCCACTCATCCAATAAGTTTTGTACATGTGTAGTTCATAGATTTTACATTATCTTTCCATTTTATTTAAATCGTCAAATAATGATGTCATCGCTGCATCATTATTATGTCATAAATAATTTAATTTATTTAATGTCTAAAAATTATAAAAAAATACTATGATGTAGGAAATCTTTTTATCTTTCTAATGAATATTTATAATCAAAAATATGACTTGTATAACCCCACTTAAAAATTGTTTTAGTAAAACATACCATGTTTGTGTCAATTTTACTTTTACATTAAATAAAATGTTATTTATGTCATTTCCCAACCAATGTGTCTCCATGGGGTCCCCAAGTTCTCCCATGGCTTGTCTTGGTCGTCCATGACTCACCCAATAGGTGTAGGACAAGTGTCATGGTGTTTTCACATTCTTATAATATCATTTTTACCTTAAATTACACTAATTACCTCTAATCGCGATTAAGAACTTAATAAGTTACTATTCACCAAAAAAATTATTATAATCTCATTGAACCACATTTTACTTCTTAATGACAACCATTTATGTCGGATTTTTGAAATTCAAAACACAATGATGGCAAAATTTCATTTAAACGGAAAATCAGCTTTTATAAGTACCACTTAGTGGTTTCACTATTCATCTAAAATTGAAGTTTTTCAGAAAATTCCCAAAAATTCACCCTGAGCTATATTTGATATTCCGAATTCAAAAATGAAGTCCGTTTTACAAAATTCAGAACATATTAGTCACATTAATTAATTTAATAATTAATACCCGCTGTCAGAGCAAATAGCGTGTTTTTATAAAACAATAAGTATCCAAAGATTGACACTAGTTTAAGTCTGATTTCAATGTGAAATTAATTCCAACGACCACTATTGGATTTAATGGTAAAAATATTTTCTAATTTCACTATAAAACCAATTCAAAATATAATCTAATCATATAAATAAATTAGATTAAAAAGAGGTTTTGAATTAAAATACAACATTTTACACTATTCATTAAAAAATGAACTTTATCCGAAAAATACCAAAAAATTACACAAAGTAAAATTTGATGTCCCGATTCTTAAAAAGAGTTTTATTTGGTCCAAAATAATGTTTAAGAGTGAACAAAACTATATTTAATGACAGTTCTCCATTAAAAGGCGATAAGTGAACCTTTAGTGAAAACTAGGGCATATACGCCTAAAATTGAATTCTTTCCGTATTTTAAGCCATTAGCTTTTATTGGATAAATGTAAAAACATTTAAAAAACATATATAATCATATTTTAGTTATTTCTATCCATTCCCGCCAATACAACGGCTACATGTTAACTACCATTTGAATTAATATTATTTTATTATTATAGTGCAACGTAAGATTCCCAAGGAACTCGTTGTTGCGTGTTGGGTACGCCATCGAGCATATCATCCCCTTTAAAGTCATATTAATATTTTATTCACAAATATTGATAAATATGAAAATTTCATATTCATTATTTACCTGGGGTGTTACATCCTTCCCCCCTTTTGGGAATTGCGTCCTCGCAATTTTAAAATTGGGCTTGGAAATATCCTTGAAAGTCCCACATCAGAACAAAAGTCGGTAAAACAAACAATTTAAAGTAAAGAAAGATAAGTACAGAGGTCACCCGAGTTAACCCATACTAGGATTCTAAGTATGAAAATATGGACATGGAGGAGAAAACATAGGGTCATGTTCCGATGGAGAGTGATAGAAAACATGTTTAGGAGAAAGTTAACAATAAGAAAATCACAAACTTGTGATGGGTTAAACGGTGTTGGGTTCCCCAGTAGGAAAAGTTAATAGACAGCATTTTTGTTTTAAGTTACTTTTTATTGAGGAATTTATTCATAAGGAAGAATAATCACTTATCATGTTGACTTTCAACTTTTACTAGATTCCTTAGTCAAACTCATATTTTTTCCAAAAGACGAGTATTTAGGGAGACTTGTTCGCATTAAGAGTACTATAATCAACTTCTAGAGAATCACATAATCCCCAAAAGAGAACTATATACATCCCATGTATTTAGGCTTTAACCAAAACCAAAACCAAAAAGGTTAGTACAGGATCAGATAATCCAGAAAAGGATAACCCCTTATAAAAAGAAAATCTATTCTTAATCTCCAAAATTTGTCCAACAAAACCCAAAGTTCAACGAGGACCATCCGATAAACAATTTGTCCATAAAATTCTTCAATGTAAAACAATATTAGATTGAAACCCAAATATTTGAAGGATTTAGTCACATAGTCTTCCAAGTTAAATCGTAACATTTATCTCCAAACAACATCAGTTGCTCCTAAAGTATCACATTGAAAAGTAATTATCCTAATCACATATCCTCCAAAATCAACTTACTCTTAATTCATAAAATCATATAACTAAAAAGAATCAGTCAAACTAACCAGGGACTTCACGTAGTCCAGTGGTAGGCGATAAATACCAGTCGCACTTTGGTTGTGGGTTCAATTCCCGCAGCATTGTCCGACGCGACGGGTTGTCACACGGTCTGCGTGTTGTCCTTTTTCCAAAACTATATAATTCCCAAATCATTACCCAAAAAGGGATAAAATCATCAAAAATAACAATAACATAATTTAACCTCAATTTTATCTCATGCCTTTCACTTCAATCATAACATATGGTAACCCATAATTACCTCAAAAGTAAGGATCATATAAACCCAAATGGTTCTTTATAACTATGTCCACAAAAGAAAAGATAACTATTACATGAATAAAATTTGCCTATATTAAACATCAGGGTTACACATAATATAAAAAGTCTTCTAATGTAACCCCATCATCAAAATAGACTTAATACTCTTAAGAATTTCACCCTAACTCTTGAAGCCCTTATATGTTGACATCTTACTCATTCAACATTCTTCATGATCCATTATCCATTCCTTTCCAACTTATTCCGAAATACCTCTTTCCTACAAACAAAATCATGAATCATATCCTAAGATTCCAAAATAAGAAAACAATAGTCATGAAATAGTACATACCTTTGATTGGTCATTGTCAGTTTCTTCATCCTCAATCGGAATGGAATTAGGTATTGGTAAACGAATATAGGTATGCTCTTGGTGACCCCATTCACAAAAATTCTTCATAGGACATGTGTTTGCATAATGACCATGCACACCACATTTAAAACATTCAATTGATCCCTCGGAAATAACTTCTTTCCCTTTCCTCGAGTCAACTGGATGCTTCCTTTTTCCATGGCAGGTTCTTGCTTTATGACCTTCATTTCCACATATATAGCATATTTCTGTCCCTTTGAAACATTTTCCTAGGTGTTTCTTTCCACATCTTTGAAACATAGGTTTTTGAACACACTTACCTTTATGATTATTACCTGTACTTCCGTAGGGATTTGTTTCTTGCATATATGATGCCTTAGAGAAATATCCAAGGTTTAGGTGGTCAATCATGACTCCAGATAGTTGGTTGAGGATAATCAAAAGAGTTCTTATTGCAGCTCCCATATCATTCAGTTGCTTGCTCAAAAAAACTGTCACAGTTTCCTTCACATCCACTATTACTTTGGTGCCTGCTAGATCCAGCCATTTACTAAAACCAAAAAGGTCAGTGTGAGTATATCAACAAAACCATCATGTACTAATGAGTAAGATAGACAATAAGATATACTTACTCATTCAATTTATCTAAAACTAAGACTCTTTTTGAAATCCTAACCATTATGGTAATTGTCAATTATGCATAAAGAATACCCTAACCTCTAAAGTTATCTAAACCGACCTTTGATACCAACTATAAGGCCCCAGCCTTAAACCTTACTTAATCTTGAGTTATTACAAGATTACACATTGAGGATCTTTTCAGGTTTAGAGTTTTAGAGAATTAGGTCATGAAACTTGCATTACATTCCACATTTAAACAAAGTGGTTACGTAAAAGAAAATATTCATTCTTCCCATCAACGGAAACATATTGAAAATAAAACATGGATTCTTTCTTGACACATCCTTGACACTATCACCATATCATGTACCTTTCCCTTGACCTGTGAAAAACATTTCAAAAACTTGGGATGAGCATAAAAAGCTCAGTAAGGGTTATAAAAATATGGAAAGGAAACATGAGTTCATATATACATAAGAATGAAATCATACTTTACCCATAAAACATAGTCATATCAAATCATGAATAAATCATAGAAAACATAAGACATAAAGGTAACTTGAGGCATTCATAACATTCTTACGTAGGGAGTAACCCTCTTAGTTACGTTTGGAATACCCATCACAGTATATTCCCTAAATCTCTTCGGAGAAACCTTAACGTTTCACTCCTTCGCGTTACCCAATGCATTGGAGAGCTATATCGGGCTCACCCGCCCTTAGTTTATCATGGAACCACCCATTCTTCATAACAATACCCAAGAACCATAACATAATCGTATCACATAAACATGAATAAAGGAAACATAACATTTCCACATTTCAATCACAATATAACATTTTGGGATATTGAAATAATGAATCCATTCAAAAAGAAACCATTTCCAAAACCATTTAAAACATTTAATAAAGAGATTTTTGAATCAAAGTGTCCCATACCACCTTGAAGATTTTAAAATTTTAAACCATTAATATCCATATAAATAAATCCTTAAAACCATTTCGAAAACATGCATATTAATAAGAACAAATAATTAAAACATTTTAAAACGATATTTTGGTTAAAGGGGTTTTACCAAAATTAGAGACACTTGAATACAATAATCGAGGAATAACATTTAGTCAGAACTTTATAATATCATGAGAATAAAAGGATTCATGATATAATACTCCAAAAGATAGTATATACACCATATAAGAGTGAATTGGTGCATAACAACAATGAACCCTCAATAGAAATGTCAAATGTGATGAAATCCCTTATAAAGAAGGTATCCTTAAATTAAGGACAAATAAATCTCAAAAAATATGTGTGAAAAATATATATACACCCAATATAAGTGGATATTAAGTGTAAAACAATAAAAGGTCATTCACACATATTCAATGGATTACATATTCAATGACTACAAGTTGAACCCAAAGAAATCGAAATTGGGTTAAGAAGTTCCCTTGACAGCCTAACGGCATCACATCAAAATGAGTTGATGAGAGATAAAAAGTGTATCTCATCACTTGGACATAAAATTTACATCAATAAGGATGTATGAGAACATATCCCAACATAAAAATATGTAAATTAAAATACTCAATAAAAGAAGTCTTTTAAAAAAGAGGAGGGTGAAAGATTCCCTTACCGACTTGGGTATCTTTCAAAACATACACCCCATGAAAGAAAGACAATAGGTCATTGATGTAAATACTCATAAACGAAATTATATTACACAAAGAGTAGAATAATGGGCATTACATACACCAATAAATGGAATTTGTGGCAAATGTAGCATAAATCTCACGGGAATAAAAGTGAGATGAAAAATCCCTTATGAAAACTCGGCAGCCTAACAGCGCCACATAAAACTTCCAAATATGGATTGATGAGATCAAATAGAGTATCCCATCATATTATAATAGAATTTACAGCAAGTGGAATATAAAATAAAATCCCCCAACATTTCAAGGAGGAGTTTAAAAGAAGTGACATAAAGGAGAGTACTTAAAAAGAAATAGAGAGGTTAGATCTCTTACGAAAGTTCGGCAGCCTAACGGCGCCACTCAAAACTTCCAAAATGGATTGATGAGAGGGAATAGGGTCTCTCATAACATGAACATAAAAATTACAGTAAATTTAATATAAAATAACATCCCAATCATAAGAAAGATGAGCTTAAAATAAATGACATAAAAGAGTGTACTTAAAAAGAAAGAGAGTTGTAGGATCCCTTACCTCGGGTCCGACTTGACTCGATCGTTCTTTAATCTCCTGAATAATAAACATGAGTTAATTTATAATTCCTTAAGAAAATTTTTCAAGTTCATTATTACTTTTATACCACTTATTACCATGTCATAAACATTATGTAATCATATAAGTTAATAATATTTGTTTTCCCGATATTTAGTTCTTAAGTCGAAAGTGGACTTCTTACAATTACATGTTGTTCGTGTGGCCAAATGTTTATTATATCCAGAATTGTATTCATTATGTAGATATCATATATGTCATATATATCCAGTACATGCATGCATTTATTACATTACATAATCATTTAGAGGTAAGAAATGAAATGCACCTTTCATGGAGACGGTAAGCCGTACGTACGCATGAACGCTACTTTCATTTCTATTTCGTATTTTATAGAATGAAATAATAATTATATAAAGGTATATTATAATTTTAGTATAATATCATATTTAATATCATATTTCCATCCTTTATACATCCCACATATGGTATTTAATGAATCAATTCACTTTGAGGGGGCGGTAGTCCGCACTTCTTTAAATGAAGATATCGCGTATACCCATAATGGAAGCCATAAAGGTAAGACAAAAATGAAAAATACAGAAGCATAAATAAAACATAAACATATTATATATCATATATAAAAATAGTGACATCATAATGGCCACCTTTGAAGGTGTTAAATGAGTATTGAACAATCATCGTTTCGGGAGGCAGAATTTCACCATCCACGGAAACCGTATGTTCTTTAACCATTTGATGTAGTTGTGTGAGAGTGTAGCTCTAATAAATCTTATAAAAACATCGTAGTATATTGAAGATACTGGTGTTGTTACAAAAGAATTTAATGAAAAGAGTTTATGGGGTTGGAGAAGCAAAATAAAACAAATGAACATGAGAGAATGAATTACTTTTAAAAGTGTAACTCCTTTTGATTTGAGCCTAAAGGATTCCTTTGAAAGGATTCTGCCCAAAGAGAATCCTCTAGGATGAGGAGAGGTATGTGGAGAGAGTAAATGGGCAGGGGTTGGCCGATCCAAAGGCTTGAGGAGTGTGTTAAATTAGGTAGAGGTGGGGGCCTTTTATAAGAGGAGAGGAGGGGCACTTTTGGAAAGTAAAGAAATATTACTTTATTTGAAAATGTGTGTCGGTTTCAAAAGGTCCCACATTGATATAATTCGTGGATAAGGTGATAAGGCTTCTAAATCCACTCATCCAATAAGTTTTGGACATGTGTAGTTCATAGATTTTACATTATCTTTTCATTTTATTTAAATCGTCAAATAATGATGTCATCGCTGCATCATTATTATGTCATAAATAATTTAATTTATTTAATGTCTAAAAATTATAAAACAAATACTATGATGTAGGAAATCTTTTTATCTTTCCAATTAATATTTATAATCAAAAATATGACTTTTATAACCCCACTTAAAAATTGTTTTAGTAAAACATATCATGTTTGTGTCAATTTTACTTTTACATTAAATAAAATGTTATTTATGTCATTTCCCAACCAATGTGTCTCCATGGGGTCCCCAAGTTGTCCCATGGATTGTCTTGGTCGGCCATGACTCACCCAATAGGTGTAGGACAAGTGTCATGGTGTTTTCACATTCTTATAATATCATTTTTACCTTAAATTACACTAATTACCTCTAATCGCGATTAAGAACTTAATAAGTTACTATTCACCAAAAAAATTATTATAATCTCATTGAACCAAATTTTACTTCTTAATTACAACCATGTATGTCAGATTTTTGAAATTCAAAACACAATGATGGCAGAATTTCATTTATACGGAAAATCAGCTTTTATAAGTACCACTTAGTGGTTTCACTATTCATCAAAAATTGAAGTTTTTCAGAAAAATCCCAAAAATTCACCCTGAGCTATATTTGATATTCTGAATCCAAAAATGAAGTCCGTTTTAAAAAATTCAGAACATATTAGTCACATTAATTAATTTAATAATTAATTCCCGCTGTCAGAGCAAATAGCGTGTTTTTATAAAACAATAAGTATCCAAAGATTGACACTAGTTTAAGTCTGATTTCAAAGTGAAATTAATTCCAACGACCACTATTGGATTTAATGGTAAAAATATTTTCTAATTTCACTTTAAAACCAATTCAAAATATAATATAATCATATAAATAAATTAGATTAAAAAGAGGTTTTGAATTAAAATACAACATTTTACACTATTCATTAAAAAATGAACTTTATAGGAAAAATACCAAAAAATTACACAAAGTAAAATTTGATGTCCCGATTCTTAAAAATAGTTTTATTTGGTCCAAAAGAATGTTTAAGAGTGAACAAAACTATATTTAATGACAGTTCTCCATTGAAAGGCGATAAGTGAACCTTTAGTGAAAACTAGGGCATGTACGCCTAAAATTGAATTCTTTCCATATTTTAAGCCTTTAGCTTTTATTGGATAAATTTAAAAACATTTAAAAAACATATATAATCATATTTTAGTTATTTCTATCCATTCCCTCCAATAAAACGGCTACATGTTAACTACCATTTGAATTAATATTATTTTATTATTATAGGGCAACGTAAGATTCCCAAGGAACTCGTTGTTGCGTGTTGGGTACGCCATCGAGCATAGCATCCCCTTTAAAGTTATATTAATATTTTATTCACAAATATGGATAAATATGAAAATTTAATATTCATTATTTACCTGGGGTGTTACAGAATCTGATTCTTAAGATGAGGTATGTAAAAATTTTGATGAAATTTTATCCTTGTTTTCTTAGAATGTGAAATGAGGTACAAGAAAATACAAGGGTAAAAATCCCTTGAAATGTTTTCAGTGTGAACTTGTTGGTCGCTTTTTGGCTAACTGTCCTTAAAAAATAATGAGTAATGCATTGATGATGATAATAGAAGGCCAAGAGGGTTGTGGAAGAAACAAGCAGACAAAGATAAATATTTTTCAAAGGGGAAGGACAAAATGTTCTTCAAATCAAATGGATGAAGTTTTTTATCGATTGATGATAATGAAGAAGATAGAGAATATGAATTTGAGAAATTATTTGCGGAACAAACTAGAGAGAATACCTTTATTGGTGCAGTGAATAATAAAGAGTACGAGAGAAACAATTCAGAAGAAGAAGAAACTCAACTTGAATATCATCTGAAAGAAGGCTTGCAAGAATGCTTGAGGAAGATCAGAAGGCTTGAGAAGGAAAACAACAACCTAATAAATGAAAATTCCGCATTAAACAATCAATATGGTTTTACTAATGGGAAATTCAAGATGGAAAAGGTGTTTGCCGATCTGAAAAATTCTCTTGATAAGACAAAGAATCGTAATGATCATCTTGATGTAAAGCTGAAGGTAAAAGAAGAAGAGTTGGAACTTTTCCAATAGAATCATTATAAAGATAGAGAAATGAATATCTGTTTCAAAAATTCTATCTCATAAGTTGTTGAATGTTCTAGTAAGAATGAACCAAACAAGGATCCAAAAAAGTTGCCTTAATGGATGAAATTAAAGACATAACTAGTTCAGATAAGAACAAGGATGGAAATACCGTGTATGTGGTCAAAGTCCGCAATGATTAAAAATCTGATGTGCATAAAAATCACGAGTCATGAATGACTTATAATACATCAGGTGATGTTAAATTGGAAATAAGGAATGGAGTTACAAATGAAAACATGAAGTATGATGGTCAGCATAGTTCTATTAAGAAGGTTGTTGAGAAGCATGTTTATAGCTCTGGTCAGTATAGATGTTCCATAGGTAAATATTGTTTCTTTGGTTATTTTTGGTATTGTGGTGGTTTCGGAAACATGGAAAATATGTGTCGGTTCAACCAAAAACATTAAAACTATTCCACAAGTTTTGAAAGACAAGGACTGATGGGGATTCAATCCTCTCAAAATAGAAGGTCTCCAAATAAATTTCATAAGATATCTAAGAAGACTGGTGTGAATGTTGAGAATAGGTTCCAACCACTAGAAACTATTTTTGAAGGATTTGATCGACCTGGGAATCTTGCCAAGGTCTTCCATAGTTTGTTACCAGAGCAACAAAAGATTCTTAATAATTCTCAAAAGCCATAGTTATTAAAAGCTAAAAGGGATAGGTCTGATATGTTCGAAAAGAAAGAGTGCATGGTTGTCTGGCCAGAACACATTGATCTGGCTAGGAAATTGGAAGAAGCATAACAGAAGGTGAATGAAAAGGTAGAACAAAAATTTCTTGTTGTAAAACTACATTGAATGTTACAAAAGGATAACATCCATGTATTCTAGATAGTGGGTGTTCATTTTATATGATAGGAGACTTAATGTTGCTGATTAATGTGAAAGACTTCAACGAAAGAACAAGTACATTTGGTAATGATGAATCTATGAGAATCAATGGTTTTTGATCAACCATCATCAGAAAAGAAAAAATGAAATATAAGAAAAAAATAAATTTTGATGGGTTAAAACATAATATTATGAGTGTTTCACAAATCTTTGATGAGGGGAACAATGTTATATTTAAAAAATATGGATTTGTTTTGAAAAGTGAAAACAATGGAAATATAGTTACAAGGGGCCAACATAGAAAAGGGAATTTATTCCAAGTTGGTGATGTGCAGAACTCTTGTTACAAGGGTGTAGTGTATGAAAATTAGTTATGGAAGAAAAGGCTAGGAAATATGTGTCAGAGAAATTTGTGCATGTTATCAACGTGAGACAGTGTCCCAGATATTGCTGATTTATCAAGAAGAAGATATTCGTGCTTCACTATTTTTGGAAAAGGGGAGATTACAAACACTTTTCATAAGAGATTTGAGATTAATTTAAAACAACCCTTGGAAAATATACATTCTGATATATGTGGACCAATGATCAAGAAATCAATAAATGGATATAAGTAATTCATTACGTTCATTGATTACATTACTCACATTACTTTTGTTATGTATATGAGACATAAATCAGATACTCAAAAATGTTTAAGAGTTTCAGGAGGAAAGAAGAAAAGGAATGTGAGTATTCAGTGAGGATGTTGAGAACAGATAATGGTGGTGAGTATAAGAATGAAGTGTTTGAAATTTCAATTGAGAAGAATAGAATTCGGCATGAGTTTAGTTCACCATACAAACCTCAACAAAATGTGGTTGCTGAAAGAAATAATTGAAGTCTGATGGAAATGTGGAGAACTATGTTACATGAACATAGTCTTTCTCATTATTATTGGAGGCAAGCCATGTGCACTGCTATTTATATTCAGAAGCGATGCATCTATAGGCCAAACACATATATGACTCCATATGAAATGTTTTATGGAAAAACTCCATGTCTGAAGTATTTAAGAGTTTTTGGGAGTCCATGAATTATTAAGAAGAATGTTGGAAACCATGGAATGTTTGAGAAAACAAGAGATAATGGAATTTTCTTGGAAATTCTCTAAAAAGAAGAGGATATAGATATTTCAAAAATGAAATAGGAATAATTATTGATTCTTCTGATATAAAATTTGTTGAAAATGGTGAGAAAGAAAAGCAATAATATGTTGATGTGGAAGTTTAGTAGGATAGAGAATATTTTGTTAAGAATTCTGATAATGCTGTATACATTGATAATCCTACTCATGAAGATGAATCCGACATAGAAATATCAAATGATAAATATGGAGTTCAAAAAACTCATCCTTGGTTGAGTAAGTAAGTGTAGGCTCAGAACATTATTGGAGATTAAATATCATAGGGTTGAGACAAGAAGAACAATGAATGCTATATCACATACATCTCTTTATTCGAAAGTAGAACTAAATAATTTAAATGAGGCATTTGAGAATCCAGAATGGGTTCCTTCAATGAATTAATAGATTGATCAGATAGAGAAGAATGATACTTGAGAACTTATACCCAAGCCGGCCAACAAGAACATTATTGGTACAAACTGAGTTTTTCGGAACATGCTGAATGAAGAAGGTAAAGTGATACGAAACAAAGAAATATTGTTTTGAAAAGGGTATTAACAAATTTAAGGCATTGATTTTTATGAAACCATTGCTTTGGGGGAAGGATTAGAAATAATCAGAAAGATTCTTGCTATCTATGGACAATGAGTTTACAAAATCATTCAAATTGATGTAAAATCTGCATTCTTGAATGGTGACCTTGACGAGGAAGTTTACATTGATCAACCTTGTGGATTTTTTATCTGATAGGATGAATGTTATGTGTGCATGTTGAAGAATGCGTTGTATGGGCTAAATAAAGATCTGAGAGCATGGTATTCTAAATTGGATAATATATTAAAGAAGATGGACTTTAATAAAGGGAGAGTTGACAACAAACTCTACATCAAGGAATGTCAGGAGCGTTCACTGATCATTATTGTTTATGCGGATGATATTATGTTTTACGGAAATGATGAAAGATCATGTGAAAAATTTGTTGAGGGGATGACGATGTTATTTGAGATGTCCATGTAGGGAGAAATGAAGTACTTTCTTGGGCTCCAAATTTCATAGAAGAAGATTCATGTTTTTATGTCTAAAGAAAAGTCTGCTAAAGAACATGTGAGGAAGTTTGGAATGGAAAATTTGAAACCATTATCCACACTGATTTCAATGGTAAAAATTTTATATAAAGAGGGAGAAGGCAAGGAATTTGATCAGAAAGAGTTTCGAAAGATTATTGAAAGCCTGTTGTATTTTACAGCATCAATACCCGACATCGTCTATGTTGTCACATTAAGTGCAATATTTCAGAGTGCTCATAAAGAATCACATTTGATTACTAGAAAAAAAATTCTCAGATATATCAAAGGCACAACAAATCTTGGAAACTTGTATGATGGATCCAGAAATATTGAGCTATTCAGGTATTCTAATTCTGATTGGGCAGGAAATGTTGATGATCGAAGATCCACATAAGGTGGATTTTTCATTCTGGGCAAAATTTGTGTTAGTTGGCATAACAAGAAACAGAATTCAGTAAATCATAGCACAGTTGATGCTGAGTATGTTGCTATTACTCATGATGCAACTCATCTAATGAGGATGGAGACTCAGTTAGAATATCTACTTGTTGAAGTAAAGCTACCATTACTCTTGGTTTGTGATAATCAGAGTGCAGTCAATCTTACAAGAAATCTAGTAAAACTTTATTGTTCAAAAAATATGGATATATAGTACAAAATCATCAAAGAGTAGGTGAATAATAATGAATTGAGGCTATAGTATGTCCCCACATCTGAAAAAGTTACTGATATATTCAAAAAACTATTACCGAAGGAACCATTTGCAAAATTGATGTTAAATATCAATGTCCAACCTTCTTCTCATCAGGGATATGGTACGTGTTTCTGTCCCCTATCTCCTCTTACCATTGGATAGTGTTTTCAAGACGGATAATTGTTTCATAAATCTATCATTATAGATGCATGAATAATGGGGGAGTTGTGTGTATGCTGTTAATCCAGCCTGTATGTGGGTAAAATATTCTAACTGTTTGTTGGAGTAGTTGTAGGAAACAGTGTTGTTCTCAAGGAAAGTTGTAGAAGTGAAGAATAATGAGGTAGATGCTTGAAAGAAAATCTGAATAAGGATGACGATGTATTCTCTTGAGATTTTATAGTCACTGAATTTTTACAACATGGCTTGAATGATTATCTGAAGAAGGATGAGGTGGTACGCTCATGAGATTTCATAGTCACTACTTTTGGACAACATGGTTTTGGTTGTTAATAATTCTTGTTTCATACAATTTGTTAGCTCAAGTAGGCTTAGAATTGTTGATAAGTTATCCATTGATTAACATTACCGTGTTTAGTGATTTATGAATCTTTGTTGAGAACCAAATCCAAATGTGGAGATTGTTGATACCAAGTTGGATGGATAAGGAAGTAAGAAAGGTTTTCTATTACAGAGTGTTATCTTTTGTTGTCAAAGAAGCTAAATCAATTCAATTTGTAAAGGACATGAAAACAATGACGATGCTTTACTGATTTTTATTTCAAAAATATCAAAAGTTTGTATAACTTCTGATGAAAGCCTTATGAAGAGTAGAGAGTGTAATGAAGTGATTTTGAAATAGAAATGAATGTGGCGCACAAGTCAAGAGTGGCACACAATTAATGGCACATAATTATTGGTGCACAAGAATTGGCGCTCAAGTATATGTGGAACACAAGTCATATTTTATGATAATCACATCTAAATTTGAAAAAGGAAATAAAAAGGTGTGCATGTTAATGATTGACGCGCAGGTTAAAAAGTTGCGTGCAAGTATAAGTGACGTTCAAGTGTGGATCGCAAGTATAAGTGGTGCGCAAGTGTGGTGGGCAGGTATTAGTGGTGTGCAAGTGTATGATGTGAGAAAGTCATATTTCCATCATCATCATATCAAAATATGTCAAGGGAAATAATGTGTCACACTAGTGATGGAAGGGCACATATGTGATGGAGCGGTGCACAAGTGATGAAGCGGCACACAAGTAGGAAGGAAACGCAAGTGTATGTGGTGCGTAAGTCACCAAAATTCTTATAAATACATGACTAGACACCTCATTTTTTTATTCCCAACTCTTTTGAGTAAATTAGAGCTCTGATCGCACAAGTACTGGAGGGTTATCTAATCGAGAAAGTAGAAGAGGGTGGCGTGCCAGCTACAGTGGTGTGCAAGCTTAGGGTTGTTTATATCGCTCACAAGTAGGGTGGCACGCATGTTTTACTATGCAAGTTTTTCCATGGAGTTTTTTACGCACAAGTTTTTCTGCGCATGTTTTTCTGTGCAAGTTGTCATAGGAGCGTAAGCGGTTGGCGCACATGCAGTTGGAGGGAAAGTAGGGAGCCGCACAGGTAGGTGGCGCGTAAGCAGGGAGGCACACACGTAGGGAGTTGTGCACAAGCAGTCTACAACAGGATGTTATTACATGCTTCTCGGTAGGAAAGTGAAGATTTTTTTTGAAGTATTTGATTTGTGAAATTTTTTTATGAAGCACAAAATCATTACAATACTCTATTTTTTATAAGAGAGAGCACAAACACTATTGGATTGTTTTCAAAGTGCTACATGAGTGAAAGTATAAGGCCTCGACCTTAAACCATACTTAATATTGAATTAAATGAATAATTCACTTTGAGGATCTTTTCAGGTTTAGAGTTTTAGAGAATTAGAACATAACTATTACATCTCAAAAGATTAAAAAGTAGACACTTCTACTAAGTTTCCATAGAATAAAAAACTCTTAAAAATAAACATGTCTAGTTCCATGTTTTATATAGCATGACTTTCCCTTGATCCCATCCTTGACCCTATTCCACATTAAGTCATGTGAAAAACATTTCAAAAAAACATGGGGTGAGCATAAAAATCTCAGTAAGGGATACACAAAGAATGAAAACTATTAGTTTATCAACACAACATATAAACCATGTATACTTTATCAATATAATGAATTTCAACTTTATGAATTATTAAAAACTCTTCACTGAATAAAATATCATTACATACCCTTTTGTAACCAAAATATTACCATAAAACCCATATAAAGATCACATAACATATAAAGGTAACTTGGGACATAATCATACTTAAATGGAATAACCATACGGTCGACTTCCACACATTTCACTTAATGGAATAGCAATACGACTGACTTTCTTTCCCAATGAATTGGAGGTTATAACGTAACCACCCGTCCTGGTATTCACGGCACCACTCGTCATATGGTTTATCACGTAACCACCCATCAAATGTCCAAGTACCAATATAAAATCATAAAACATAAAACAGATATAATGGAAAGAAAACATTTCCACACTTTGATCACAATATATCACATAAATATATTGACATAACAAATCCATTATAAAAACCATTTTCAATACCAAAATACATAAAAGATTATATGGTATTTATTTCATTTTAAAAACATTACGGCTTGTTGAGGAAGCCAAAGACCAAATAATACTCACGGCGGCGGAGAAGTCGTAGTCGCCGCATACGTATGACAAAAAACTTCCCTTTTGTCATTTTGTAAAACGCTTCGTATAAAAAGATTCATTTTTAATAAATGTAAAAGTAAAAGGGGTTTATACACCGTATTAATGAAAGTGGTGTATAAAAAAAATATTCCTCAATGAAAGGAGATTGAGACGAAGTCCATTACCTCGGGTCCGAAATGACTCGATGGTTCTTTAACGTCCTGAATAATAAACATGAGTTAATTTATACTGGATTAATAACCCTTTTCAATTTAATTATTCCTTTTATATCACTTATTACCTTGTTATGAACATTATTTAGTCATTTAATTTGATAACGGTCGTTTTTCGATACTTGGTACTTGAGTCAAAAGTGAACTTCTTACAATTACATGTTGTTTGTGTGGTCAAAGGTTCATTATATCCAGAATGATATTCATGATTTGGATATCATATATATCATATATATCCAGAATATTCATGTATTTATTATATTACATAATCATTTAGATGTATGAAATGAAAAGCACCATTCATGGAGACGGTAAGCCGTACGTACGCTTGAACGCTACATTCATTTCTTTGTCATATTAATGGAATTAAAACTAAATGAGAGGTATGTATATTTTAATTCCAGAATTATATTCATCATTTATATGTAACATACATCATATATAATAACAGTAAATACATCCTTCATACGTCCCACATATGCCATTAACGAATAAAATCACTTTGAGGGGAGGTAGTCCGCACTTCCTAAAATAAAGATATCACGTATACCCATAATGGAAGCCATGAAGGTGTGCCATAAATGAAAAATACAGAAGCTTAAGGAAGAAATAAGAATATTATATATCATAAATAAATATAGTGACATCTTAATGTCCACCTTTGAAGGTGCTGGAAGAATATTGAACAATCATCGTTTCTTGAGGCAGGAATTCGCCATCCACAGAAACAGTATGTTCATTAACCATTAGATGTAGGTGTGTGTATGTTTTGCTCGAAATATTCTTATAAAAACATCCAAGTATATTTAATATACTGGAGTTGTTACAAAAGAAATGAATAAAAAGAGTTTAGGGGGTTGGATAAGATAAATAAAACAAAAGGACACAAGTGAAGACATTACCTTAAAATCAGGTAACTCTCTTAGATTTGAGCTCAAAAGCTTCCATGGGAAAACTTATGCGCAAATTGAGGCTTCTTATAGTTATATAGGGATGTGGAGAGACAAAATGGGTATGGTTTGGCTAATCCAAAGGCTTTTTATTTGTGGGTAAGGTGGAAGACGTGGGGGCCTTTTATAAGAGGAGAGGAGGGGCACTCTTGGAAAGTAAAGAAATGTTAATTTATTTTAAAATGAGTTTCGGATTTAAAAGATCCCAAATTGACATAATTCGAGGATAAGGTGGTAACGGTTCGATATATACCCATAAAATAGGTTTTTGACAAGTTTAGGTTTTAGATTTTACATTATCATTTCATTTTAGTTAAATTGTTAAATAATGAGGTAATCGATGCATCATCATGGTGTCATAAATAATTTAATTTATTTAAAGTCAAAAAATTATAAAACAAATATCATGATTTAGGAAATAGTTTTAGCTTTCTAATGAATATTTATAGTCAAAAATTTGACTTGTATAACCACATTTAAAAAATTGTATTAGTAAAAAGTCTCGTGTTTGTGACATTTTAATTTTAACATTAAATAAAAGTCATTAATGTCATTATCTTACCCAAGTGGCTCCATGGGGTCCCCAAAATCGACCCATGGGTTGTCTTGGTCGGCCATGACACATCCAATAAGTGTAGGATATGTTCCTAGGTAATTTTATATTAATAAAACATTATTTTTACCTTAAACTACACTAATTACATCTAATCGCGATTAATAAACCTAAAGGTTACTATTCAGCAAAAAAATATTTTAATCCCATTGAACAACATTTTATTTCTTAGTGACAACCATGTATGTTGGATTTTTGAAATTCAAAACACAGAGGTGGTAAATTTTCATTTAAATGAAAAATCATATTTTTAAGTACCACTTAGTGGTTTCACTATTTATCAAAAATTGATGTTTTTCAGAAAAATACCAAAAATTCCCCCTAAGATATATTTGATATTCCGAATTAAAAAATTATGTCTATTTTACAAAATCCATAACATATAAGATAAATTAATTAATTTAATAATTAATTCCCACTGTCAGTGCAAATAGCTTGTTTTTATGAAACAATAAGTATCAAAAGATTGACACTAGTTTAAGTCCGATTTCAAAGTGAAATTAATTCCAATGACAACTATTGGATTAAATGGTAAAAATATATTCTAATTTCACATTAAAACAAATTAAAACAATAATATAATCATATAAATAAATTAGATTAAAAAGCGGTTTTGAATTAAAATACAACATTTGTCACTATTCAATAAAAATTAACTTTATCGGAAAAATACCAAAACTTTTCACAAAGTAAATTTTGATGTCCCGATTATAAAAAAAGTAGTATTTGGTCCAATTGAATGTATAAGAGTGATCAAAACTATATTTAATGAAGATTCGCCATCAAAAGGCGATAAGTGAACCTTTAGTGAAAATTAGGGTATAAATGCCTAAAATTGAATTCTTTCCATATTTTAACCCTTAATATTTTATTGTAAAAAATTTAAAAAACATATATAATCATATTTTAGTTATTTCTAACCATTCCCGCCAATACAACAGCTACGTGTTAACTACCATTTAAAATAATATTATTATATTACTACTGTGCAACGTAAGTTTCCAAAGAAACTCATCGTTGCGTATCGAGTACGCTATCGAACATAGAAACCCCTTTAAAGTAGAATTAATATTTAATTTGAAAATATTAATAAATATGAAAATTTATTATTCTTTATTTACCTAGGATGTTACACCCTTCCCCACTTTTGGGAATTGTGTCCTCTCAATTTTATTCACTTATCAAAATAAGTGGGGGTATTTATCTCTCGTAGAATTTTCAGATTCCCACATTGCCTCTTCAACCATATGGTTTTTCCAAAAAACCTTTACCTGGTGAATTACCTTATTTCACAACACCTGCTCTCTTCGGTCAAGAATCTGGACCTGTTGTTCCTCATAAGAGATATTCTCTTCCAACTTAACTACCTCTGGGCTCAAAACACGAGATGGATCTGACATATACTTTCTCAACATCGAAACATAAAAAACATTGTGTACCTGATATAAACTCGGAGGTAAAGCCACTCGGTAAGAAACTGATCCAACTCTCTCCAAAATTTCATATGGTCCAATGAACCTTGGACTCAGCTTTCCTTTCTTACCAAATCACATCAGACTTTTCCATGGTGAGACTTTGATAAAAACATGATCACCTGCCTCAAAAGAGAGATCCGTCATCATGTTGTCCGCATAACTCTTCTACCTTCTCTGAGTTGTTCCCATGTGTTTTTGAATCAACTGAACTTTTTCTATCATCTCTTCTATCAATTCTGGTCCCATCAGCTTCCTTTCACCCACTTCATCCAAAAATCTGGAGTTCGACACTACTTCCCATATAATGCCTCAAATGGTTCCATCTTTATACTGAAATGAAAACTATTATTATATGAAAACTCAACCAATGAAATATGTTGGTCCCAACTTCCCTGAAAATCCATCGAATAAGCTCATAGCATATCATCCAAAGTCTGTATTTTTCATTCTGACTTCCCATCTGATTGCGGATGAAAAGTTATACTAAAACTTAATTCAGTACCCAACGACTACTGAAGGCCTTTCCAAAAGTTATAAGTAAACCTGGGATCATGATCAGAAACAATGGAGAGGGGAACTCCATTTAACTCGACTATCTCATTAAGATACAATCGAGAAAATTGATCTAGATGGAAAGTATCTTGAATAGGAAGGAAATGGGCAGATTTATTCAAGCGATCAACAATAACCCAGATTGCATTATTATCTCGAGATGTCTTCAGTAATCCTACAAAAAAGTCCATGCATATGTTTTCCCATTTCCACTCTGGAACTGGTAAAGGATGAAGCATCCCTTTCGATAAATTCCTCTCTTCTTTAACCTGATGACAATTCAAATACTTCACAGTAAAGTCATCAATATCTCTTTTCATTCCATCCCACCAGTAATACTCCCGCAGAACTCTGTTCATAATAGTACTTCCAGGATGAACTGAAAATGGGGAATTATGAGCCTCACATAACTACTCATTCTTCAATTGTGAATCACCAGGCACACATAATCTCTTCCCAAACATTAAAAAACAATCATTATCAATGTTAAATTCTGGCAAATTACCCTTCTGAACCAGCTCTACCTTTTTCTACAACTCACTGTCTTCCCTCTGTGCTTGCTTAATTCTGTCGGATAGGGATGATCTCACTCATACCTGAAACAAAATAGAAGAACTTCCCGCACCAACAACTTCTATGCCAAAGTTCATCAAATCAAAAACCAAAGGATCTCATTCCAAACGTAGCATGGTTAATGAAGCATTACTTTTTCGACTCAAAGCATCAACCACTTTATTTTCATTTCCCGGATGGTAATGAATTGTTCAATCATAATCCTTGATTAATTTTAGCCATCCTATCTGTCTCATGTTCAATTATTTCTGAGTGAATATATACTTTAATCTTTTGTGATCAGTATATATTTCACACTTTACTCCATACAAATGATGCCTCAAAATTTTTAGAGCAAAAACAACAGTAGAAAATTCTAAATCATGTGTAGGGTAATTTACCTCATGAGTTTTCCACTGATGTGAAGCATAAGCAATTACCTGTTCATTCTGCATAAGGAAACAACGAAGTCCTTTCAATGAAGCATCACTATAGATAACAAACTCAGCATTCCTTGAAGAAAGTTCCAAAACTTGAGCATTAACCGATATTCTTTTCAACTCCTTCGGTAGTAACCTGTGTCAACTGATCCATCACTACAACAAACTGTTTAGTTCTGATTCTAGCCATCTCAGGATACTGATTTGAAAGGCCATTTCCCTCTATATGCCTTCCCAGAAAATCTGTTCCGTTTCCTCTACGAAAAACCATTCATAACAAAGAAATATCCTAGGCAAATCAACATGGTAAGCTTTAAATTCTATATCATTTCAATAATACCATAAATTAATTTTTAATTTAACAATTTTCTAACACCTAAAGTTGTCTAAACTGACCTCTGATACCAACTATAAGGCCCTGACCTTAAAACATACTTAATATTGAATAAAATGAATAATTCACATTTATGATCTTTTCAGGTTTAGAGTTTTAGAGAATTAGAACATAACTATTATATCTCAAAAGATTACAAAGTAGACACTTCTACTATGTTTCCATAGAATAAAAAACTCTTAAAAAGAAACATTTCTAGTTCTATGTTTTATATAGCATGAATTTTCCTTGATCTCATCCTTGACCCTATTCCACATTAAGTCCTGTGAAAATCTTTTCAAAAAAACTTGGGGTGACCATAAAAATCTCAGTAAGGGATACACACATAATGAAAACTATTTGTTTATCAAAACAACAAGTAAACCATGTATACATTATCAAAGTAATACTTTTCACTTTATGAAGTAGTAAAAACTCTTCTCTGAATAAAAGATCATTACTTACCATTTTGTAACCAAAAGATTACCATAAAACCCATATAAAGATCACATAACATATAAAGGTATCTTGGGACATAAACATACTTAAATGGAATAACCATACGGTCGACTTCCACACATATCAATTAATGGAATAGCCATACGGATGACTTCCATACCCAATGAATTGGATGTTATAATGTAACCACTCATCCTGGTATTCACGGAACCACCCGTCATATGGTTTATCATGTAACCACCCATCAAATTTCCAAGTACCAATATAAAATCATAAAACATAAAACAAATATAATGGAAAGAAAACATTTCCACACTTTGATCAAAATATATCACATAAATATATTGACATAACAAATCCATTATAACAACCATTTTCAATACCAAAATACATAAAAGGGTATATGGTGTTTATTTCATTTTAAAAACATTACGGCTTTTTGAGGAATCCAAACACCAAATAATACTTGCAGTGGCGGAGAAGTCGTTGTCGCCGCATACGTAGGACAAAAACATTCACTTTTGTTGTTTAGTAAAACGCTTCGTATAAAAATATTAATTTTGAATAAACATAAAATTCAAAGGGTTTTATACACCGTATTAAAGAATGTGGTGTATAAAACAAAATTATGCCTCAATGAAAGGAGATTGATACGAAGTCCCTTACCTCGGGTCCGACTTGACTCGATCGTTCTTTAACGTCCTGAATAATAAACTTGAGTTAATTTCTACTGGATTAAGAACCTTTTTCAAGTTCATTATTCCTCTTATATCACTTATTACCATGTTATGAACATTATGTAGTCATTTATGTTGATAACGGTCATTGGTTGATATTTCGAACTTGAGTCAACAGTGAACTTCTTACAATTACATGTTGTTCGTTTGGTCAAAATTTCATTATATCCAGAATGATATTCATGATATGGATATCATATATATCATATATATACATCATATACATGTATTTATAATATTACATAATCATTTAGAGGTAAGAAATGAAATGCACCGTTCATGGAGACGGTAAGCCGTACGTACGCATGAACGCTACTTTCATTTCTTTGTCATATTAATGGAATTAAAACTAAATGAGAGGTAGGTAAATTTTAATTCCAGAATTATATTCATCATTTATATATAACATAAATAATATATAATAACTTTAAATCCATCCTTTGTATGTCCCACATATGGCATTAACGAATCAAATCACTTTGAGGGGGCGGTAGTCCGCACTTCCTAAAATGAAGATATCGCATATACCCATAATGGAAGCCATGAAGGTGTGACATAAATGAAAAATACAGAAGATTAAGGAAGAAATAAACATATTATATATCATATATAAATATAGAGACATCTTAATGTCCACCTTTGAAGGTGTTATATGAATATTGAACAGTCATCGTTTCGTGAGGCAGAAATTCACCATCCACGGAACCAGTACGGTCTTTAACCATTAGATGTAGGTCTGTGTAAGTTTAGCTCTAAAGCTATTATAACAAAATCCTAGTATATTGAAGATACTGGAGGTGTTACAAAATAACTGAATAAAAAGGGTTTAGGGGGTTGGAGAAGCAAAATAAAACAAAAGGACACAAGTGAAGACATTACCTTAAAATCGGGTAACTCTCTTAGATTTGAGCTCAATGGCTTCCTTGGGAAGCCTTCTTCCCAAAGTGAGGCTTCTAAGAGTTATAGAGGTATTTGGAGAGACATAATGGGCAGGGGTTGGCCGAGCCAATGGCTTTGTAAGTGTGGGTAAGGTGGTAGAGGTGGGGGCCTTTTATAAGAGGAGAGGAGGGGCACTCTTGGAATGTAAAAAAATGTTACTTTATTTTAAAATGAGTTTGGGATTTAAAAGGTCCCAAATTAACATAATTCTAGGATACGATGTTATGGGTTATAAATATACCCATAAAATAGGTTTTTGACAAGTTTAGGTCATAGATTTTACATTATCATTTCATTTTATTTAAATCGTTAAATAATGACATAATCGCTCCATCATCATGGTGTCATAAATAATTTAATTTATTTAATGTATAAAAATTATAAAAAAAATATCATGATGTATGAAATCTTTTTATCTTTATAATTAATATTTATAGTCAGAAATATGACTTGTATAACCCCATTTGATAATTTTTTTAGTAAAACATCTAATGTTTGTGACAATTTAATTTTAACTTTAAATAAAAGTCATTAATGTCATTATCTTCCCCAAGTGGCTCCATGGGGTCCCAAAAATCGACCCATGGGTTGTCTTGGTCGGCCATGACACATCCAATAAGGGTAGGACATGGGTCTAGGTAATTTCATATTATTAAAACATTATTTTTACCTTAAACTACACTAATTACCTCTAATCGCGATTAATGAACCTAAAAGTTACTATTCACCAAAAAAATATTTTAATCCCATTGAACCACATTTTTACTTCCTAATGACAACCATGTATGTCAGATTTTTGAAATTCAAAACACAGTGGTGGTAAAAGTTCATTTAAATGAAAAATCAGTATTTTAAGTACCACTTAGTGGTTTCACTATTCACCAAAAATTGATGTTTTTCAGAAAAATACCAAAAATCCACCCTAAGTTATATTTGATATTTTGAATTAAAAAATGATTTACATTTTATAAAATTCAAAACATATAAGTTACATTAATTAATTTAATAATTAATTCCTGTTATCACAGCAAATAGAGTGTTTTTATGAAACAATAAGTTTCAAAAGATTGACATTAGTTTAAGTCCGATCTCAAAGTGAAATTAATTTCAACAACCACTATTGGATTAAATGGTAAAAATATATTCGAATTTCACTTTATAACCAATTCAAATGATAATCTTATCATATAAATAAATTAGATTAAAAAGTGGTTATGAATTAAAATAAAACATTTTTACTATTCATTAAAAAATGAACTTTATCGGAAAAATACCAAAAATTTACACAATGTAAATTCTGATGTCCCGATTCTAAATAAAAAGTTATATTTGGTCCAATAGAATGTACAAGAGTGATCAAAACTATATTTAATGATGGTTTTCCATCAAAATGTGATAAGTGAACCTTTAGTGAAAATTATGGTATAAATGCCTAAAATTGAATTTTTTCTGTATTTTAAGACTTAATATTTTATTGTAAAAAATTTAAATAACATATATAATCATATTTTAGTTATTTCTATCCATTACCGCCAATACAACAGCTACGTATTAACTACCATTTAAAATAATATTATTATATTACTAGTGTGCAACATATGTTTTCAAAGAAACTCATCGTTGTGTATCGAGTACGCTATCGAACATAGCAACCCCTTTAAAGTAGAATTAATTTTTAATTCGCAAATATTAATAAATATGAAAATTTATTATTATTTATTTACCTGGGATGTTACAGTAAGGGTATATCCTACTCATTGTAATCCACATCAAAGTATTGTTTTCTAGTTGATTGTGTGGTACTGGATAGTTTTTGTACCATACCAAGGACTTAGCTACTCTTGTTGAGTAGTGAACATTGTAAATTGTTCATTCATGTGGTTGTGTGTTTTCAGCATGGAAGAAACTCTTTAACAGGAGGTAATGGTTGTTTAAAAAAAGGGAAAACATAAAAATATAAAGATATCCTTGATTCACCCATTCCCCCTCTCAGTTATACTTGGATATTGACTTTGACCTTCATATTATCAAATTTTATTTCATTATGATATGATGAACAATTATGAATCTAATTTTTTATAGGTGGTAGTTATGTTTATTACATATGGTTTATTTTCATTTTATGGGATACATAAATGATGAATATTTAATAATGGGTAGAGAAACAATGTGTTCTAATGAATATGGTAATGCATTGGCCTCATGAGACTTCATGTATGGGATTAGGGAGTAAGTATTAATCCGTGATGTGACTTTCTCTACAGTGTGATTTTATCTAGTTAGTTATCATTTACTCGGGTTTTCTTTCATTTATATATTTTTATCACATTTCAATTGATTCCATGATTTTATGATTCATTGTTAATTATGTTATAATCCATGTTGATTCATTCATGAGGTTTGTATTTTATGAAATCATGTTATACATTTGAATCACATGTAATTTTTGAATATATTTTTATTTCATTACTAGGGTTTTTATCTCATCCCTTTATTTTATTTCATCGTTAGGTTATCATTGGTATTTTTAAGTGACCAATTTGATTTATGATTTCAAAAACTAAATTTAAAAAATAGATATTAAAATTTTTCCATTTGATTTTCAATGTACTTAGTTTTATTAATATACATGGAATTTAAAATTTTGTTGCTGTACTTTTTAGATATTAATGATAAAATCATTTATTAATCAATGAAAATGGAATGGTTTTCAATTGTTGGAATTACAATAAGATCAATTTTTTGGGGGACTAGTGTTAGTGAAATTTAGTAAAAATTAATGGGGATATGTCTATGTAATGGATAATGTAAAAATCAAATTCAAGGAAGAGACTGTAGTTTTTTAAGCAAATTTATCTCTATTTATATACTAAAAGTGGATGGGGCTCTCAAACTATATTAAAATGGGGTAACAACCAAAAAATTGTGACACTGTGATTTGAAATTATCATCACCTACTGTATGAAAACATTTCTTCATACACACCTAGGTTTACACTCATGGGGGACCTTCTTGTGTTACCTCACATTTTCTCTTAGAACTAACATGATAAATTATGGAATATAACCACTGAAAAATATGATATTACATAGAAATAATGGATATACATAATGTTTCATTAGATGATATGACTAAGGTAGATTATACATTTAATGGAATATATAACCATTTTATATTTTTATGTTTTGGGAGTTTAATCCAAAGAATGATACTTTTGGATAAATTTATGAGTATACATATCCTTAGGTTTAGTAAATGTTTTAGTGAAAATGGTATTTGATGTATAATTATTTTACATTTATGGAATAAAATTTAAATTAATTGATAACCATTATGGTTAAATTTACCATTGATTATATGGTAATTATAGAAATTATGTTTATTTTTTTAGAATAAAATGTTTTATAAATTTTTATCTGGTTAACAAGTTATTTACTACATAATTTAATTTGAAGGATTTTTATCAATTTTTTATGAAAATTATCATAAATATATTAATATAGTTTTAGAATAAGACAAACCCACATATTGAGGGGAAACTCATCATATTTTGTAAGGCCATAGAGCATGAACCCATAAATAAAAGGTTAAATTGGTGAAACACCTACCATGGGCCTATATGATGTATGGGTGGGGATTTCAATGTTTTTAACAAAAAAAATCTATGAATAAATGTTATGTAAAATTTTTGCGACATATTTTACGTTGATAGGGTTTTTGTTATTTGAGGTGATAAATTGTATTTTGGGAGACATTTCATTTTTTGATGTATATATAGCCCATATGTCTAGAATATAATACAACATGAAATATTATTTTGGATGAGAATAATTCAACCCAAGAATTTTTAGGTTGTTTAGGATGTATGATTTTTTAGAAATGGAATGATTCAAGATAGTTATTAAATTTAAGGATTATTATGGTGATATATTAATTTTTCCATTTAATAATCACATTTAGTATTTGATAATATCTAATGACAATATGAATAAATTCATATCCTTCTATGGAATCATATGATCCATTACAAGTTATTTTTCATGTTTTAGGCATCAAATATTACTCTTGAATACATACAATTTTCAGACAAATTGGGTATTATAGTGAAAAATAATTAAAGGATGAAATTATAATTTTCCAAATATTATATAAACTAATGTTCATATAATATATGGTAAAATCATCCTTCATCTTTTGGAAATGAATCTTGAATTAAATATGTTATTAATTTTCATTAAATCGATGATCTATTATCTCTTTAAAAAGGGTGTAAAGTTTTATCTCTGAAATTGATATTCTTTCTAAATCCTTGTTTTAACATCCCATAATTGTTCTACTTATATTGAAAACTATATTTTTTTATTTCAGAATAAATTTTTTAATTCAATTTCCTACTTTTTAGGGTTAAGGTTTAAAACCCTTTTTATGATTTCAGTTTTCCATAAGGGAATTATAAAATTAAAACCCATTGATTACTGATAAAGAGTTCAAAATGAATAGAAAAAATTATTAAAATTTTGTCGAATTTTAAACACCAATATTCTATAGGAACACTCGATTTTTCAATTTATACATCATGAAACACAGATTTTGAAAATTATTGATTTACTATTAAAATATTATCATTCAAATATTAATGATATATCCTAACTATCAAATTAGCATGTACGAATCAGAAAAATATTTTTTAAAAATTTATATACTTGTCCTACTATGTAGGAGTTTTTTAATAAACGAATAATAATGTTTCCCAAAATTTGAATAAAATATAAATTTATCAATAAAATCTTGTTACCTTAAAAATGATTATTGGTCCATTTTGTGAAAAATATTATAATTTATTTATAGATATTTTATAATTATTATTCTATATAGTGGAAATATTTTTTATAATCGATATATAAAATATTTATTTTGTGTACTTTTATATTTTTTTCAAAATGATTCACTTTTCATTAACAATGAAAATTACTAATTTTTCAAATAAAGTCATTTCATTTTGTTAAATCACATAATTTAAATCCCAAATAATAAATATTTATCTATTTTTAATGTAACCTATGAACCGATATATTTTATATAATCTAATTACTTTTTCATGAATCCCCAATTATAATTATCATGTCATGAGTATTTAGTTTCTTAATAATAATATTTTCTCCAAATAATATTAATATTGCAGAAAGATTATCAATTTTAATTATTTAAAATTACCCCCATTAAATAAATATTGATATTAAAATAAATTATTATACATATATTTATATGATATAAATTGATATAATGATGATTACATTCCATAATGTTAATATAAAATTATCTACTACTTGAACAAAAAATTCGTGAATCACTATTTTTTGACAAGTTTTGTGGGTATTATTTTAACTTTTATTAACTAAATTGCATGATTAGAATTTAATAAAATAGATTATTTATGTGTATTAATAATATTTAATATTAGGTAATATTTATAAATAAATTTTTGGATATAATGAATAGTTAATAGATAAAGACCATTTACGGATGTGAAAAACATATATAGTTTATTATAGAAACCCTAATGGTGCATAAAATTAAATATTTAAAAAAATATGATTGAATTTTTGTGGATTGGATAGGTTATTTTAATGATATAATTCATTATTTATATGTTTTTTATGCCCATGCCTTGAGAGTGACATCCCTTTTTTGAATAGTTTTGGGTATTTACAAAAGGTCACTCCCTCCAACATATAAATGGGAACATCCCCTCTTCTACATTAAAAACTATAACCACCTATTTTTTAGACATTACTTACCCAAATATGACTGTTTCATCCATAAAAATTTCTTGGAGTTATTCATTTTATCATAAGGACACTTTTGGAGGCTTTAGATTTAATCTTATGGAGGTGGAGTAAGGAAGAAGTATCATTTATAACTGAGTTTAATTTTATTATATATTGTTACAGACCAATAAAATATTACCATATTTTTCTCATATAATAAAACTTTTATCTCACATATATATAGTTTTTTTATGTAAATAGAATAACCTACATCTTCCTCATATTCTATCAAATCATAAATGAAACCATTATTTCTGTTTATGGTTGACTTCGTCCTTAGTAATACTTGAAATTTTTTCGGTAATCACCATTATGGGATGTTTATTAGAATTTATTTAATGTTTACATGTTACATTAAATAAATATTAATTATTATACCAAAAATATATCAAATCAATTATTACCATATCAAAAAATGAAATAAGATAACATAATTCATGTATATGTTAGACTACCTCATAAAGAAGTGATGTGAATCATCATTATACCACATCACATGGATTATTAATTTCACAATATTTATTATATAAATATGTTATTTATGATATAATTATAATTCTTTAATTATAAAATAACACTTCAATTTTTTATACCAATATCACTGAACAATGGAACTGTTACATATGCGTATGTGGGGCCAACTATCTCTATAATTGTAACATATTTAATTTCTCATTACCGTAATTATGTTTTTTTTAATTTTTATATATTTTTCAAAAATTATATTTATATAAGTAATATATTTTTAAGGATGATGAAAATGTGTCCCCTTTGATAATAATTCACTCTTCGATGCCATTTTAAATTTACGAACTGAATGTCCCAAAAACAACATACATTGAAAGAACATATTTATAAATTAAATTATTTGGTAAAATAAGTTAAGTAAATTTTTTTTATAAGGAATTAAACGATTAAAAGATTATTAGGAAAATAATTATGTTTTGTGAATTTATTATACAGTAAAAAAAGGCATACATGATAATGTCTAGACTCGAGGTATGGGATTCTTCCCAAAACGTCATTCTTTGATACTCATGTACTTTTATGCTACTTAAGTCGTCATAAGTTGATAATATACTTCCCCTTTAATTATTATATCATGAATAATTCAAAATAAATGATATTTTAAATAAAAATTCATTTACTTCATTCATGAGGGTTATGTATGAAATGTTTCCAAATCAGCAAGGTTTAACTTTTAATATAATTTTAGTTCATATTATTTATGTTTGGAAATCCAATGTATTTAATTATATAAAAATTGTCCAATGAAAAAAATTAATATTATTATCTTATGGCCACTCATGAAATTTTGATGTAATATTACTATTTTCATCTCTTTTTTTCTTAATATTATTAGTAATGTTTTTCAATATCTATCTTTTATTATCTTATTGGTTAAAAATTATTTTTCCTTTATATCTATATTTTGCATAAAATATTTTATAAAATATTTTAAATAAACATAAAAATAGTATATTATATACTTTATTAACCATTATATAATTTCAAAATTGTTTTTTAAATGTAATCTTCTTATTATATTCCAAAAGATGTGTTTATCTTGACTTTTTACAAAATATTGAGTGTATTGTTTTTTTAACATTCATGATATTAATAAAATTTACCGAAATAATGAATACCAAATTCCATCAATAATCCTATATTATTTTTCATGGTAAATATAATGGAATATTATTTCTTTAAATTTTGAGATATTTTTATATTTTAAGAAATAGATCACTCTAAACCACCCTCCACATCGTGTTATGACCATTATCTCTTGATCTCACATAATCTCTATCTCTAAAAGGTTATGCATATAAATTATTTATATATTTTTCTCGAATTTGTTCTTATAATATTCTTTAATCCATTAATTTGGAAATACATCTCTTATTTTCATTAATAAAATTCATCCTCCATCAAATTCCGATTCTTTATGGTTGGATGTTGGGTTTTTAAACCCATTTTTATTTCATATTTAAATATACTTTTTTTTCTTTTTGATAGTTTTAATTTTTTTGGTGAGATAGTTAACCTAATCTATTATGGGACATATTACACAATGTTATATTATCTATGAATTTATACATGACTTAGGATTATGTCATTTATATATTTCGGAAACATTTATTATGATTCCATTATCTTATAATTATATATAAATTATGTTATTCTCTCATGGGGTTCACTCATGAGCATTCTCTTTTAAAATATCATATATTATTTTTATTAACATATTATGTTTTTATATCTAGTTCTTCAAAAACTGAAATTTTTTCTCACCTAAATATTTTATTTATTCTCCATGTAATCCTATGTATTTTTAGAAGTTAAAATATATTTAGGTTGTCACTAATTAAAAAAAATTAGATGTTATGTTTTAGTATATTTAGATGTTTTTTGTATATATCTATCCAAATACACTAGGAATCATGATCAGTGGGGTTGTAAAAAATGAATATTTAAGTTAGATATTATTTATTATTAGGTGTAAAAGTATTGGTTTTATGTTTATGGTTTTAGGTAATTGTGTAGTTATTTTTTTGAATTTGGATATCTAAATTTTAGTAAAATAATCATGGGGCAAATTTTTGTATTGCAACATATCTTAATGTTTTATAACATGGAGATTGTGAAGGTTTTATAATGAAATTTAGAACTTGTCTAAATACTATAAGTGTTTGTGTATTAGTAAAATTTGTACATAGAAGTAATAAATCCAATAAATTTCACATTGGGAGTCAACTCAATATTAACATAGTGCACGACTATGAGGCTTGCTACAAAACTGGTTTGAAACTCCAAAGGGATATTCTTTGGATCACTCACTGTTTATATATAACCCATCACAAAGAAATAGAATATTAAAGACTCTTGAAATATATGATATTATATAAATATATAAGATAAAACTAAATTTTTATTAGTTCATAATTCAATGGTCGATAATATTTATATATCATTATGTACTCATTATATGTTTTATTTTATTAAAGCATGTGATAAAAAATAGTATTGTTGGTGTAATTATTCAGAATACAAACCTTTTAGTTTAGTATATATTTGGTGAAAATATTATTTGAGGTAAAATTATTTTACTTTATTTATATATTATTATAACGTCATTTATAATATTTAATGTTAATTTGATCATTTGTTTTATTGAATTAATAGTCAATTATATCGTTTTTGATAGAGAATGTAATTTGTATAGAAGAATATAGTGGTGAAAAAATAATATCAAGAATAATGTTATTATGAGAATGTTTATCTTATTTTTGGGAGTGTGATTATAATTAAATTAACAAATTTAAGAAAAATTAAATCTGTTATGATGATTGATAACTTTTCTTATCTAGAAAGGATATAGATTATGAACTGACTACCGAATGGTGAAATGTGTGCATCATCAACAACATTCCTATATGATGTACTTGTCAGTTTGACATTGTTTTTTATAATATTTATTTTATGGAAAAATATTATGTTATTTTTTGATTTCATATTGTATGATTGTGTTTCAAGTATTTCAAGGTTATTAAGGTTATTTTCGGTGTTATGTCATTTTAATGAAGTACATATAACCCTTTGGCCTAATATTTTTTTTAATGTGACAAAATTTATAGGAAGACCATAGTTAAATACATGAAAATTGATGTTATTTTGGTTGTAGGGTTATTTGGTTATGGAATTAATTAGGTTTAACTTTAGATTTGGAGATTAATATGATTATTTTATACTTTGGGAAATTATGTTAACATGTGTTAATAATTTATGGTTTTGGATAATGTCTATATACATGATCAATATCTTGATACCATTTTGTGCAATCATTTGATCCAATAGATGTTAATTTTACTACTTATGTATCCAAAATTCATCATCAAAACCCATATTTTATAGCAATATATGATATTGTAGTGAAGAATGTTGAAATTATTTAATTCTACATTTCATGTATGAATATTTATTAATTAGGTTAATGTAGATGGAATATGGGTAATCAAATTTAGGAAAAAGATAATGCAATAATATTTTATTATTTTATGCTAAATCATTTCTATCTTCTATTTAAACGAAGGGTATAACATTATATACTAAATGGATATGACATCTGAATCCATGCTTGTAATTAATTTTAATTTTCATTTTATGGGGAAAACTGTGTTATTGTTATTCCAAATGAACATTATATTTCCTATTCCATCTTTTAAAGAGTAATTTTTATTACCCTTTTTATGAAACATGTTTTCAACAATTGTATTTTTAAATTTCATGACCTTGAATATTGGTCACATGATACAATTGCATGGATTAAATTAATTTATGTGTTGTTTAATATAAGAACCATTTATTTTAATAGAAGAATACATTTTCTAGAAAATAGAATACATAAAACTCACCTTAAAATCGTCACCGTGATACTATGAAAATATAATTACTTAAACATGATAGATATATCCTAAAAATGATATTTTTGGCTATTAATATGAGAAATTGATTTAAAAAATTTATATAGAAGTCCTAATAATTAAAAATGTGTTAATAAATGCTTAATTACTATTCACTGTATTTTTAATGAAGTAATTTTTTCTATTAAAAATATCTTTCTATCAATTTTTTTTTGAAAACATATATATAATTTATTTATTGGACTTTGATAAATTTTACTATATAGAACAAAACTGAATTTTGAAATCATCAAATACAAATTAAATTAGGGTGGAATTTTATAATTTTTTTGAACTAATTTTTTTTCTGAGTAATGTAATTGCAGATTTTCCAGTACTATCATTTCATCTCACTAAATCATGTAATTTCTATGTACTACTATTTTTTATTTAGTATTAATTTAAGAATTTTCCATATTTATTTTATATAATATAATTAATTTCTATTTAATCCAATATTTTTATTATTTTAGTATGAGTTAATTATTTTTCTTAAAATCTTGATTTTCAATAAAAAAAAATTTACTGCATAAAGGATATCAAGTTTAATTATCATAAATAACTCATAGTAAATAAATTTTTTAATTAAAATTATGTAATATAAGTCCATTAATATGAATTTGAATTCAAATAATGATTATTCCAAGTTATGTATTTAATATAAATCATATATATCTTGAATATTGATATATTGAAAACCTTTTTTTGTTGTGTATTGTGTGAAAAATATTTAATTGAATTAATTAAATTTTATTATTTATATTTCAAAATATGGATACCAGTTTTTGGAAATACCTCTTTATATTACTAAATAATTTCAATTTAATTTTTTATCATAACGAATTGAAAATACATAAAAAACTAGTTATTATGGTGAAAAATTAAAATATTATATGTGTGTAACCATAGATGAAAATGGAATATCATTTTTAACATAATTTTACATTGAATTATGTTTAATTTTAGTAAAATATAAACACCCACTGCATTATTTACTTATTTTAAAGTCCCTTGGAATGAGAGTGACTTCACAATATTGAATAGATTTGGGTATTTTCAAAATTGAAAGTCCCTTTAACATATAAAAGGGAACCCCCTCGCATATTATTTCAAAACTAAAAAAAATAATGTGGATCATATATTATATTCCAAAACCAATTCCTTATTTCCTTACCCATATCCATGATTCATTTTAATAATAATAATGGTCATCTATGGAGGCTTTAGTTATAATCTGAAAGTGGTGGTTCGTCGAAGAGGTATTGTTCTTAATTGAGAATCTCAGTTTTATTCATTCTTCCATTTCCTTCAAATATTTCGTTAATCATGTATATATAATAATTTAATAATATTTTATGTACTGGTATTTTATATTTATAATGGAATAACATAGATTCATCTCTTATTTGATCAAATGGGAAATGAAACAATCATTCATGTGTATGATAGACTATCACCTCATGAACTGATATAAATGTTTTACATTGTCACCTATCATTGTTGTTTATGCCAACAAATTTTATTTTTCTATAGATTAATTAGGAATTATTAATCATTCTAGGAAAATAAAATATCAAATAATTTTTTACCGTACATTCATATGAAAATCACAACTTTATTCGTTTGTATTGTAGTCACTCACCTAACAAGGCAATGTAATTTTATTTTTATTCCCTCATTACATGGATGATATAAGTAAGTGTATTTAAAAAAATCATAATTTATTTATGATATAATCATCATTCAGTAAATATATAATAACAATTTCATTTTTCTATCTTAATCATTGAAAAATGAAATCTTCATACATGTGTACATATGGACTACGATCTATATAAATGTAAATGTGTTCATTTATCATAACCATGGATCATGTTTTTTTAAATGAATGAAATTTTTATTTAAAAAAATAATTATTTCATTAATTTTCATCTGTAGATGTTAATATAACACCACATTTATCAACATTCAATGCACTAATTCTTTTTTGAATTTATGACTAAAAATCATCAAAACACCTGATGTGGAAAAACTGATTAATTAACTAAAAATAAATTAAAATAAATGATGTAAATTGTAATGTATAAGGGATTAAACATGGATTTTTTTTTAAAAACAGTTAATTAATATAAGTTTACTATATGGGGGATAATATACCACTAGTACAAGAATGCTTTTTATGTCGTTTTTTTTGCATTTTAATGTCGGTTTTGTGGCAACGTTGTGGTGAAGTTATTGCAACCGATGTAAAAAATATGTTTTTTTAACGTCGGTTATTTATTAACGGACATTAAAAATATTTTTTAAATTATTTTTCATGTTGGGTTTTAAAACACCGATGTGAAAGACCATATTTTATACAAAAAAATTCACGTTGAAAAGCTATTTTTAATGTTGGTTATTTAAAAACCGACGTTAAAAGTCATTTTTTACGTCAGTTTTTAAAACAACAGATCTTAAAATTATTTTACAACGTTGGTTTTTAAATAAGAAAAGTTCAAAATGTTTCTCATTTTGAATATAATTTCTTGATATTCTATTTTATAGGTTATAGAGCTCAAATAGAGTTATGGATCAAAAGTTAGGACCATTAGAAGTTTGATGTATTTTTTTTTGAAGAAATATAGAATGAGCCAACCAAAGCTTCGTCGGTGAAGGAAATTTAGAATAAGAATGAGGATTTGTAGTTTTACCATGATACAAAGAAAACATATTGAATCTGAATCATTAAATGGTATATAAATAAAGGAAACTAATCATAACAAAACAAAAATAATAGAAACATAATTATGAATACCTTGACGAGATCTAGGAAAGAAGAAATAGTGGATTCATGTTGAAGATCAAACATGTTGAGTCGCTGGAATGATAATGGTTAAATGAAAGGATCATTATATTAGGATTTTTGTATAATGAAACCATATAAATTATATGGAAAGGTAAAACACGGTATTAAAAATTTATGCGACAACTAAAAATTTTGATCTCGTGCTATAAAAAATTTGAAATCCCATGTTGGTGGGATATTAAAATCATTTTTCATGTCGGGTTTTTATGACAACCTACATGAAAAATATTAAAATGTTTGCTTATTTTTCACGCCAGTTATATAAAAACTGACTTGAAAATTCAATTTTCATGACTTTTTCATGTCGGTTATTTAATAGCCGAAATGGAAATTGAAACTTTTAGTAAAAATTTGAAATCCCGCATTTCCAGGATGTCAAAATCATATTTCACGTCAGTTTTATCATAACTGACGTCAAAATTATTGAAACTTTGGTTGATTTTTCACGTCGGTTATATAAAAACCGACATGGAAAATCAATTTTTTCCGATTTTTTACGTCGGTTCTTATAAGAACCATCGTAAAAAATAAATTTTAATGACTTTTTATGTTGGTTATTAAATAACCGATGTTAAAAATGTTTGAAATATGTAGTTCATTTTTGAAGCATTGATTTGATAGGTTGCGGAGCTCAAATAGAGTTACGGATAAAAAGATATGGTCCTCTGAAGTTGGCCTTCTCTAAGACATCACTTAGAGATGATCATCTTCCAATGGCTATAACATTTGATCTGTAACTCCATTTTAGCTTCATGACCTATCAAATCGAAGATTACGAAATGAACTACATTTTTGTAATCATTTTTAACGTCGATTATTTAAAAAATAACATAAAAAAATTCCTAAACTCATGTACTTTATTTTTAATGCTTCGATTTGATCGGTCACAGAGCTCAAATGGATTTTTGGATCAAAATTTATGATTCTCTAAAGTTGGCCTTCTCTAAGACTTTATTTAGGGATGATCAACTTCCGATGGCCATAACTTTTGATCTGTAAATCCGTTTGAGCTCTACAACCTATCAAATCGAAGCTATGAAAATAAAATACATGATTGTAAACATTTTCTACATCGTTTATTAAATAATAGATGTAAAAAGACATTATAATTTATTCATTACATCGGTTCTTATAAGAACTGACGTAAAAAATCTGGGAAAATTGATTTTTCACGTCGGTTATTAAATAACCGATGTAAAAGTCAACAGAAATGATTTTTCACATCTATTATCTAATAACTGACATGATAAATAAGCAAAGAATTATTTTTCACATCGGTAATATAATAACCGACGTGAAAAATAAAATTTCGATGATTTTCATGTCGGTTATAAAAAACCGTTGTGAAACGGGTGACGTTAAAAATAATTTTTTTACTAGTGTACATAAATGGTAAGTCCGGACTTAAGGAAAGTGTTTCATCTCAAAACACCCTTCGTTGTGACACATGTTATTTTATGCACCTTATTTACCTTTAATGGTGTATATAATTCCCCATTAACATATATTATAATTTATAGTTGATGAATAATTATATTTTATGAAAAATTTCATTTAATTAATTAATGGGATTTATGATTCATCATTTTACAAAGTGGTAAGGGATTATGTTTCAATCCAATTTTAGTACAGATTGTTTACCCTTGAATTTCCATTATTTTTAATTATTTGGTCATTTTATAAAGAAACCATTTTATTATATTATCTTATAGTTATTCATTAAATTTTCATGTAATAGAAATAATTTCCAATCGTTGGTACTTTTTATGATTTTATTTTTTAATGAAAATAAATCATTATATGTCTTTCTAGTCAAATATAATTTTTCTTCTATATCAATATTTTCCATATAAAATAATAATATTTCTTTATATTATATATTTTTTTATTAAATACTATTTTTTCTATATTTTACATTTTACAATATTTATTTAAAATAAAATTATTGTTCATTTTTGAATTCTTATTTTTTTTACATTTTACCAATGTGTGGATACAATTTTTATTAATATCTACAATATAAAAGGAATTTACCATTCATTTAATGATTCAATGATTTGAATTTTCATGTAATATTTTTACAATGATATTTTGAAATAAAATGATTTATTTAATAATTTACATAATTTTTATATAATATGTAATTTTTCTATCTAAACTACCCTATTCTTTTTGTTATGAAAAATATCACTGTAAATCACACACTCTATAACATTAAAGAGATACTTATAATTATTTTAATGTTGTCACTCAAAAATATATCAATATTATTCAACCATCAAATTATTAGGCCATACATGTCTTATAATCATTTATAAAATTCCATAGTTATGAAATTTATTTTGATAATAACAGTTGGATGGATTGTGAAATCGGTTTTCATTCCATGGATAATTACTATATTATTTATTATTATTATTTTAAATATTTTATAAACATAATTAATGAACACTTTATGATATTTGTTATATATATCAATCAATGCCATTGGGTAAATCATTACTCTTATGAGACGTCATGTATGGGATTAAGGATTAATTCTAATCCCTTATGTGACATTTTCTACGATGTGATATTGTCAATGTTATTATTATTGATTCATGTTTAGGTCAAGTTATATATTTATTATGGATTTCCAGTGATTCAATAATATTATTATTCCATGTTATTTTGTCTTTTATCCCTTGAGATTTACTCATAATAATTATTTTTATAATATCATCTTGTACTTTTGAATGAAATTTTATTTTTCCTTATAATGTTATTCCATTATAAGCATTTTTAGATCACCACACTTTATTATCTATTCCCCATGATATCTTATTCATTTTTTGAGATAAAATATATTTAGGAGATCAATATATAAAAGGGGAAAATAATTTTTTTGTTTATTTTTATGTTTTGTGGACCTAGTATTCCAAATACACTATAACTCAAGATCTTTTTGGTTGTAAATACTTTATATTTCTGATTACAATAATTCACTAATATGTATAAAAGGATTTGGTCACTATATTCCCGACTCAATTTTTTATTATAGAGAGGGTTCATTTGTTAAATGAATAGTTCTAATTGTGGGAATCACTATATCACATAGATTGATATTGTAAACCACATATGGACTATGTGATTATATGTCATGAGCTTTAGTGGTCAGTATCTGTTATATGATATGGTACTGGATATATGGACAACCAATAATTTCATTATTATTTTGAGATATCAATTTATGGGCACACTACCCCTTTGAGTTTCTCATTATGTATTACATGGATTGTATTACTAGGATTGGAATGGTAACACTATGGTTATAAGGATTCATAAGATCACACCTAGGAGTCAGTAGTTATACCCTTTGTCATCGATCAACTTCGATAACCTCCAATAGGTCCAGGATAATTCATGATGATCATGACAACATAGAGTCACACAATAGGAGTTAAGTTGATACCTCACTTTTATAATAGAAATGGGTCACCCACTAGGAGACAATGAAGGATCTTAATTTTTATGATTTACTAGAATTAATTCATATGGGCAAATAATGGTTATTTTTGTGGATTAATTTCCTTAGAATACATCCTAGGGGATAGGTTACCTTATAATGATTCCTAGATCTCCTAGGAATACCTCCCTGGGGGATTATTTATCCATAATACTATGGATACCCAAGAATAATCTCATTGGGAAGGACCGTATCACCAAATTACTACATGGAATGATTATTAAATGGAGTTATACACAAACCATGTATGGAATTTTTTTAAATTTATTATAATGTAGTTACATATGTCCGGATTTTTTCATATTAATTTGCTATGAATTTTATTTATTAGTTATATATGGGTCTACATTTGAGGTATCTAACTGTGTTATACTCAAACCCTTCTTGGTTAGTCATAACACTTGGGTAATCAGAAAAATAACATTTATCAATAATTTTAGATTCAAAGAGACCAACCATAGGTAGATCTTGCAGGATAACTGGATTGGAGACCAAGATGAGGGGCTACTTAGGGTGAAAGTGGATCCTTTGTTTATTTTTTTATTCAATTTACTTATTTTTTATACATGACCGAACTAGTGGGTGTAATATCTAAATATATGAATGTGAGTCTTTATGAAATAATTATTTTTCATAAATAATAATTTATTATGAATAATGAAATTTTTTTCACTTCTTATGTTTAATTATAATTGATATTAATTAGTATGATTATATAGTAAATGTGCATAATTAAAGGGAGTATATTCTCCCCATTATAAATCCCTAAATCCCATCTATTAATCTGTAGCATCTAGAATATGGGAATGGAAACATGAGGGGATGCAGTGACCTATTAGGGTTACTATAGAGTAAACTGTGGTAGATAATTCTATATTGAATAGGTATTCAAGAGAAAAGAAAAGTGGATAATTGAATTGGGAAGAATAAAGAAAATGTACATCTTACAGGTTATATTTAGGTTTATTTTTTAGAGACACAATCTATAATTTTTCAGGAATGTTATTATATTAGAAAATTTGATCCAAAATTTAAAATAATGGATATATGTTAATCATCTCAATATATAGTATGTTTATAAATATTTGCAGTGATTTTTAAAACATTACTCTTTTATATAACCCTTTTACCTAGTTTTAATTTTTCTATGGTAAATCACTATTTACATCGACAACATATCTATATTCAAAAAAAGAAACTAAGAATCATACATAATTTTGATTCATAGTTTTCAAAATTATTTCCAATCTGAAAAATTTAATCAATACATATAGTAAATTTTAATATTTAAATAAAATTATATAACACTTTTGAAAAATATTTTATCTTAAATAAAAACAACTTATCATGTATAAAATAAACTTATTTTTCTTATGAAATTTTCCTAATTATTTAATTGAAAATTTTTAATTATTAATTTATTCAATAATATATTATTATATTTATTTATTTTTCTATTTAATGATTTTATAAACATATTACATTTCCAAAATACCACATTACCTATATATATTTTTAATTTTTATATGTATTTATATCGATAATATACTAATCCAATTACCCATTGTAATTCATATGTATAACAGAAATTACATTCCCAAAAATAATTTATCATAATTTTGATTTCTCTATCAAAATTTATATTTTATTTTGAACAATTTTATTTTATTATAGTAATAATTAGTATCGTTTTCAATAAGAAAATCATACGGATAAATATTTCATATTCATTTTTATAAAACTTTGATTTTATTCCTCGAATATGTTTATCAATGATTCTTCAAAATTCATTCTCATTATATATTAATTTTGATTTTATAATAAAATATTTTATATTAAAAATGGTGTTCTTCCATTTTTTATGTTTTGGGTGAAACAATATATTTTAAAAATTCATACATTTAAAATGTGGGTGTTATATTCTCTCCCCCAAGAATAAGTAACTATTTAAATGTCAATACATAGATATAAATTGCCGAGGTTAATTTTATATAATTAAATATTCACATTCCCACATAACATTCTAAAAAATTGATTTCTTCAAACAACATTAAAAATGTGATTTGATCTCTTTCATAGTAAATATTTTCTATAATACATGATTTTCATTGGTTGTAACTTATAATAGATATCATGTTACACTTATGAGGCCCTTTAGATTAAAACATGTTTCTAATTTTTCATAATCTTCCTCAATAATGAAATATGGATCACAGTGTGAACATATGAGAGTTTTTTTGAAGTTGAAGATGATATGTTTCCATCAAAAAATGGTTATGAATATATAAGGGGATGATATATCAAAGGATATAATTTAAAATTCTACCAAATCTCATAACACTAAATTGCAACTATATTTTGAGGAATATATATTCTTTATATTTAATATTAAAACCCCACTGATTATCATCCATAATGATATTTTCATTACCTATTACTACATTGATACTTAAAATTAGATTTAATTTTCACTTACATTAATAAAGTAATATATTTTTCTAAATAACATGTATTTTCAGGAATTAAACAAATATGATAGATTTATAAAACTCTTCCTAGAAAAATATTAATAGTTTTTAATCAAAATAGTCGGTTGGAAAATTTTTTTCTGGATAACTCTACCAGTAGAATATATTGATCCTAAAAATGTTGAAATCTACTGAAAAATATCATAACATATCATAAAAATTTCAATTTACCTCTCATATTAACTATCAGTTTGGCGATGAGTCGTTTTAAACCTCATCTCTAAATATGTTATAGATTATAAATTATATGAACCATTTTCATAACAAAATATACATTGATTACATATAGTTTAAAATCATACTTCATTCATCCTTAAAACTTTACTAAAGCATATCATAAGAATTTGATTAGAGGAATAAAATTCAAAATGCGTAATGAAATGCACTAAAATTGGAAGGAAACAAAACACCAAATTCAATGTATTATATCCACATAATTCTATCATTATCTTTCAAAACAATTCTGTAGTGATATTATCCAATTCCCATATTGGCATCAGTTACAATTTCCTTTCCCATAAAATCTTTCTATGTTTTTCTTTTACTTAGTGGAGGACCAAGCATCAATGAGAATACTATTTATTTTCCATCTTCATGTTGTCACACTAAAAATAATCATTGATATCTCAATATATTTTTATTCATATGTAATGATAGATTATTATGAGTTATATAAATAATCTATGAACTCATTAAATTTTGTTATTATGGGTAAAAAACTCATTTATCATATCTAGAAATTAAGTCACTGTAATATTTAAAATCCTAAATATATATCACCATTATATGTATCTCAATATCATCCTACTATAGTTCTTTGATCATCACATCAATATATGGGGAGAATTCATTTCAGAAATACATTATTTGCACTCATCACTTATAATTTCCTGATATATCCATTGTAAACATATAGGAATTTTTACTCTTTTAATCATTTTCATGGATTAGGTAACAAGATTATTCATACATATATCAACATGTGTGGTGTTTTATTTTCCTAGAGTTAATATGATTACTAATATTAGTTCATGGTCAATATCAATCATCTCATTTGTTTCATGTTCAACTCAATCAGTTTGAATATGAACTCTCCAAACTATTTTATCGTTATATATGTTTTAATTTTATCAATTAAACAATTACTCCACATTAAATATAATTTATTTGGTATAACCATTATAAATAGATTAGTATTTTTTCTCCTTAGATCCTTTTTATTATTTTGGTTACATGATTATTCCCACTTAAAACATTATTCACAATGCTTTATTATCCGAGAGTTAATATATTTACTTATATTTGTTCATGTCCAATATCAACAATCAAATATGTTTTTTTCTTAACTCGAAATGTTTTAATATGTACTCTATAATTATTTTTTCATTATATATGTTTCAGTTTTCTCAATATAGTAATTTCATCTACACATTTAATTTAATTATTTCCACTATTATATCTTAATCATGCTTCTTGAAATTTTTATTATAGTCTATTAATTGGCCAAAATCATAATCTACAAAATCATTGAATTGTAGAAAAAAAACAAAATACCTTTATTGATGTAATTCTGTATATTAAAAAACCTACCATATTGTAGGGTATTTTTATTGTATGAGTAGTGAAAAAATATAACAACTTTGTTCTTTATTTTACTTCAATATATTATTTATTACACAATGTTACATTTTGTACAACTCAAAATATTGATCATTCTCATTTCATTAGAAATTATGTACATATAATAAAATCTTGAACATGTGATCCAAAAACATTACTGAAAACAATCATTACATACTTAAAAAATTCCATATATTTTTTAAACAACACGGAATATCATTTAGGGGGAACATAAAAAGTATTGAGATATAAATACCATAAAGGGAATAAAGATGGAATAATGCTATAAATTTTATAGAATATGAATATTAGTGGGGAATAAAAGTTATATGAATTAGAAGCATGAATAACGAGATATGATATACAATGATAATCATAACATGGGAAATGTGGAACTAACTTAAAACACTACATCATAAACATAGGTCAATGATAAAACAGTAAGAAATATTGGTGGAAAAAGTATCATAAAGGAATCATGTTGACTCTGTATCCCATAATGTCGTATCATGATACTAAAAATTACCCAATTCATTAGAGACCGATTTAATTTCTGTTGCACCTGTCAGATTCATTTCATTATCATGATTAAGTGTGTCTCAAAGATCATATAACATGGATTCATTCATCATTTTAATTTATTACATGATAAATGAGTATGGAATAAATATATGTAAACCCACAAAAAATATATGTATATAAAGGTGGACACCAGGTACAGGTAATGGTTATGGTATTAATTATACAGTTGTTTTGGCAAAGACAATAATGGGGATATTTGAGCTAAATAAAGTTGTTACTTAATGATTAATAAATATTGGTTTGTGAGAGATAAATTTGTCTATCATCACATATTCAACCAATGGATATAATATAGATATGATTAAATATATCCCAACATAATTAATTGGAAATAGATGCATAAGGTAATTATGAAACATTAGAAAAGAAAATAATCATACTTATATTTGTACATTGTAACTGGTGTATATAAGGATCGTAATAGGATTACTGAAATTCAAAAGGGCATATCATCATTTTTACATTAAAGGTAATGTAAGGGGAATATTTAATAACATATCACAACATCCAAAAATGTAATTCAATAGATATAACATAAAATAGGTGCTTGAATAAAAATGAGTAGAGGGAAATCCCTTATGGATATTTGATAGTATAACTACTTAGCTAATGGTCAAAATAAGATGGAGTGAAAATTATATATAATTAAAATAAAATAAATTATAATTTTAGGAGATATTTATAAATAAATTACATTATTAAAAATTTTAATTAGGATGAAAAATTCCAACAAAGGTGCTTGAAATAAAAGGAGGATATGAAGGTCACTTGAATTACTATGTGACTCAAATTCTTGTGAGGGGATTCCAATGATAATGAGGTTACATTGGGAGTATTCTAGAGAGTGTTTGGTGGAGTATGGATATTATCCAAGGAGTTTTAGAAATGAGACAAGGGATCCTGGTTTTCATTATATAGAAAAAGTGTGGGATTTCTTTATTAATTAGGTTATGTACTATACAGAACCAAATAACCAATACTAAAATCCATCTAATGGTTTTTAACATAGTTTCTACCAAATAGTAGGGGTATATATAGTTTATTAATCCGATTACAAACCATAATAAAATAATTACCCTACTTATGTAGAGGTGAGTCACACTCTTAAATAAAGGATTTTAAAACATAATATATATAAATAAATTTTGAGTAATCATAAAGAATTTACAAAATAAATCAATAAAACTAAAAAACTAATTTGTTTTTGTTAAAACAGAGTTTTGTTCATGGATACCCTTTATTGTATTTATTACTTAACATTGGGGTCATTGTTATGACATAATACAGATAATATATTCATACATTATTTAAATTTTAACTGGAAATTCAATTGTATCAAAAAATTATAAAAAATTAACAATTGGATAATTTTAAAAATACTGTTAAAAAATAATCATTAATTTATCTAAATAGTTTAATAAATATTTTAGTTTTTAGATTTAAAATAAAAATTTCATCTATTACGGAATGCTGCTTCTTTTTAAATCATAAATTTTCGAACCATTATAAAAATAAATTTGACTTCATAAAAATTATACAATAAATTATAATTGATAAATAATTTTATTTATAAAATTTTAATAAAAGAGTAATTATTTGAAAAATCTATTACTTTATTAAAATAAATTCCTGGATTGAATTTTAATATTTACCAAAAATATTATTAATTTTTATTTCAAGATAAAAACATTTTTAATATAAAAATAATAGTATGAAAATATATTCATTATTCAAGAAAAATAATGTACAAAATCATATACATAGTTTCATGATACAAATCCCATTATTCAACAAATAAGCTCTATAATGGTAAGGTGTGTACTGGTGTGGCATTCATTGGGTGGTTCAGGGTACATGGTTTGGGCTAGGATTCTGATGAGCTTAAAAATCCCTCAGAAATGGATTTTTCTCTGGATTATGTTTTTGGATCCCATCCTAGGATTAGTGAAGGAAAATTCCTAGAGATTATATATCACTATGAATGTGTGATAAATGGGCTTTATATGGTACTATAATACATGTTGAGGCCATCACATCTTTTGTCTGTGTCAATTACATTTGTTAAAACCCTATATATATACTATTTGTGTTATCCATGTCCAATGGTTGTATTATCAACGATAACGATACACAATTTCCATTCAAATCCAATTAGATATAGAAAAACATAAAAATTTCATTCTATTTCTATAACCATATTATATTGTATGGCATTTAGTAAATTCAAATGGGAAATTTTATTTATAACAGTTTGGGTCTTTACACTCTCCCCACTTTAAGAAATATTACCCTCAAAATTTTTCCCCCACAGTAAAACAGATGAGGCTAACTCTACTTCATCACCAGATCTCGATCCCATTTTGCATCATCATGCTTTTCTTTTATCCACAACACTTTGACCCATGGTAATCTATTATTTCTTAAAATATTTTATATGTTATGTAATATCTTCACCAACATATCTTAATAAGAAATTTTATTATCCAATGGTACATCCTCTGACTTGAGTACAATTTCTTGTTCTGATGTTTAATTCCTCAAGAGGGATACATGTAATATATCAGGTAATTGAGACATGATTTGTTGGAGTTCTAGTGAATATGCATCTACTCTGATGCGATCAAGGATCCTAAAGGTGGCGATGTATCTTGAACCAAGAATTCCATTCCCCTCAAATCTCATTACCTTCTTCAATTGAGATATGTAGAGGTATACCATGTATTAGACATCAATCTCTAGCTCTGATTGATGATCTCCCCCATATCTCCTCTATTGACCTTCAGAAACCATGATGTGTTTCTGAATAGTCTTAACCTTGTCCACCATTTTCTCATCAATTTTCGAACCTATTTGTTTTCATTCCCCAACATCATTCCACTAAGGAGGTGTTAGGAAACTCTTCAATTAAATAACATTAAAGGGTGTTATTTTTATGCTCTATTTGAAACAATTGTTGTAGGTAACATAACCAGAGGAAGAACATGACTATGTACCCATTAAAATTCAAATGAATATACCCTCCACATCTCCTTGCGTGTCTAGATAGTTTACTCAGATTTTCCGTCAATATGACGATGATAGTCCACAATGATTTTTAGATTAGATTTTATAGGAAGTTGTAGAATTTCCCAAATAAATGAAGTGAGTCTTGGATCTCAATTTGATACAATCAATAGTGGTATTCCAGGACCCCTCACTACTTCTCTGATTTATATCCTTGAAAACATGATGCAGTGAGAAATCCTATTGTATCACAGTGATGAATGTAATATTTTCATGATGATACACAAAAACCAAGATGGAATTATTTTATTTTGTTTTCTTTAGATGTACGGTGAAAAATTCCATGGTTATGTTTTCCTTTCCGAATGGCCTGAAGGCATTATATTATTATTCACTTTTTGTAGTGCCCCTTTTATGGGTTTAGGGTTAACCTTACATGGCCCGTTGACTTTGTGACATTATATTACTCGAATTACATAAAGTAATTCGTCCCATGGTATGAATACTTTGAAATACCAATCCCCAGTGTCTAAATTATGAATTCATCTCTCCGCCTTTGGATGGATGTTTGGATATGTCTCTTGTGTTGAGATTCAAAGGCCAGGTACCAATAGAAACATCCATAACCTCTCATTATTAGAAATTTGTTAGCTCAGCTTCGGTGAATACTAATTCTTTGAATACACTTTCAAACCCTTATCCGTATTGTTTATTTCTGGTTGCATCTACGCAACTTGTGGCCCAATGTGTATATTCATAAAAATAACTGAATAAATGATGATTACTTATTGATCTCCTTATTTATGTCATCCAACAAATAGTTCTCTGTTATATCATGAAAGGTCTATTTATCATCATGGTTGAATGGATAAAGTGAAGCTATGTGCATAATCCAATATTACATTAATTAAAATAGGATTATGGAACACATATTCTTGATAAATATCTCACAATTCTTTATTCATTGACATTAAACTCTAAGTATTTCTTTTTTTATATATAGTTTCCAATTTCTCTTGAACTCCCACATCATCTCTTTGCACATCGATTTCCTTTTCTAAAAGAGATGTTTGTAGAATAATTTCTGAATGGATTGATGATTTTGTATTATTTATTATTTCCAAGACCATACTCATTATATCTAATAATATCAGATCCTTTTCAATTATCATCAATGATTAATTTTTTATATGGTTTTTACATTCAGCGTCTTCCAATTTATTCAGTTTCCTAAGATGATAATTAATTGAGTAGTCCTAGTCCCTGATTATCTCTAACTATCATCATTGTCACATATTCAACTTTTCTATGTGAAAATATACATTAATCTTATGAGATATGTATATATTTCACACATATTCCAAAAGAGAAAATGATTCCATATATTCAAGTTGAGGATCTCAACAACCAACTGTAGAATATGTGTTTGGTATTTCTTCTCATGAATATTCAATGGCCTCAAAGAATATTCCATCACATTATCAATCTACATTAACACAAAACATAATCCCTCCTTTGAAGCATCACAGAATAACAAAAAATCTTCTCCACATTTGTGTAGTGTGAGTATAAGCATAGTGAAAAGCCTCCATTTGAAATAAATAAATTTCCCTTCACATTCCCCATACAATGAAAACATGACTCCATTATGATTTACCTTGGTTATATGGTTTTAAAATAATGGGAAATTTCTCACAAATGACCTAGAATACCATGTTAACCCCTAGAAACTATAGATGTTTGTCATGGGAGTAAGACTCATTCATCATTCAATTTCATCCATCATTGAAGTCTCCACTGATATTCCTTTGCTTCAGATAATATTTCATTTGAATGAGAAATCCTTCCTCCAAAACTCATATTTTATATTCTTAGCATAAATCCATTCTTTTCATAGGGTCTTTAGAACAGTGTTCAGATTCTCATCATGATCCTAATTGATTTTGGAATATGTTAGAATATTTTCTGTAAATATAATGACATATAAGTATAGGTAATCTCTAATGAATCTATTCATCAATTAAATTATGATTCCAAGAGAATTTGTGAGTATGAATGACATCACAATGATCTCATAGTGCCCGTACATTGTGCCAAAAGAGGTTTTGTATATATATTCCATATTCACAATTACATGATAAAATATTAACTAATTACTGACCTTGGATAAGTCTTATTCTCCATATAACATATTTAAAAATTAACAAATCTATGGTGTAAGATATATGTTCATTATCATGATCATGTTGAGTTCACGATAATCATTGAAAAGGTACATTGAACCATCCTTCTTCTTGACGAAGAGGACTGTTGAAGCACATGGGCATTTGGACCCCTATACAAATTATATAATAGTTATTTCTTCATCTCATCACATTCGACAACATACAACTTATATGGATTATTTTATTATAGAAACAACCCAGGTAAAATATCTATTGAAATTTCATCATCAGTATTAAGAGGAAACCCATGAAATTCTTCCAAAAACACATCAGTGTATTCCTTCATAATAGACATGTCATTGAGGGTGGTTTTCACATTTTCTTTAGTCAATTGAGATAGATATTATTTTTTATTACGAAGTAATATCCCTTATTATGAGGGTGGTGCTAAAAATATTAATTCTCCTCTTTACACTGGTAAAATATATGGGGTGAATCCACAATATGTAGTGTGATTTCCTTCTCCTTGAAAATTTTGTTATCTATATATAGGTAATTCCAATATAAATCAATAATTTAATCAAATTACTCAAATGGACATATGAAAACATTTATTGGGACGTTCTGTAGAGACCCAAAGCATTATGTACATAAAAATTACATTAATATTGCAAATAATTAATACATAACAAAAACAGACTCCCAAAGACCATATTAGTTTAGAGTCTTAGAAAACATGGTACAAAATCTTCTAATCAGGGTGAAAGATCATCAACAAATACCATAAATATCTTCCCCTTTTTTTCTTACCGCCCACCTTACTTTATATCCTATGGAAAAGAAATAATAAAAAGGTTGAGCTCATATGCTCAGTAATTTTAAACCAGGAGATCATAAAAAACCCAAAAACATTTGAACGTGAAAACATGAACATTAAAAATCAAAATCATGAGTAATGACATAAATATTGGATGTACATAAGGAAAAGATAATAAAGGAACGTTAATCATTATAAAATAGCATGGGGATAAAACATGTAATTGTTGAAAACAATGAAGAACATGATATTATTTCCATAGTAGCCAAGGCATTGCTGCGAAGACCATTATAGTGGACAAATTCCATTACTGATCTGGGTTTACATTCCATTCCAACCATGTATTCATGAACAGGATTTACTTGTTGTTTCATCCATCTATATCTCATGAGATATAAATCATTACCTAATACATTAGAGGGATATATACATCCCTCATATATCATAATGAAATCATTCTTTCGTGTACCAAAAAATAAACATAAGTCATTCACCATTATCCAATGAATAAAATGTGTTTCATAATCATCATCCCATTATAACATAATCCATATAAAAAATGGATATAATTTAATCATAAACAAAATCAATCCATCTAAATAATAGTGAAATTATACATTAAACAAAACCATATTTATGAATGTAATCATATATGGAAAATAGTATTGATAAAACACTGGAAATCAATTCTTGTGTAAAATATCATTTTTTTCTTTCAAATATTTTTCTTTTATCAAAATAATGTGAAATTATAAAAGAAAATATTTTTTAAAAAAAAATCATGAAATATTATATTGGAAGCTTTATATAAATATTTTTTTATTAAATCCTAAAAATCCATTCACGCTATATAAATTTAAGTAATATTTTCCTCATACGTTTTCTGAAAAAGTCAAAAATTACCTCATATGGTAAACAAAAGACAGATTTATTCCATACCACATGGTAAAAGTCAAAAAGATGTAAAAATGAATTTAAACATACATGGAATAATATTAAACACTTTATGAAAATATTTGTAGAATACATGGACATGGAAGATAAGTATAACATCAGAAAATACTTACTAATAAACAATCTCAGATGGAAACGAGATTGGCAACATTACCCGTTACCATAGGTCCAATTTCATCGGTACATGTCCGAAACATCTGTATAGTGAGCTTAAACATATTATAATCTTGTAACAGAACCATAATAATATTTATGATAACATATATGACTCCCTATGACTTTATATTTCTCGTTCTTTGTCAATTCCATGTTATAACAGTGTATTGGGTAAAATCGTTTCATTTATTGTATGTGTTTTGAATTGTAATTTTTCATATGATTACATAAGTCATAATTAATTAATTCCAGAATATATAACAATATTTATATATCAGTTATATTAAATATATAAATATATATAGTTTACTGATAAATGTATTGAAGTACACTGTTCATGGAGACGGTAGGTCGTACGTACGCATGAACACTGTTTTCATTTCCTTATTAAATTAAATAGATGTAAAAGTCATATATATATGTACATATATCTAGTAGGATTATAATTTCATATATTTCATGATTATTTATTATATATACCTTATAATCATTCTTGAATGGTTAATAGGAATAATGAATCTCATCGCGTTGTGGAGACGGTCAGACGTACGTACGCACGAGCAACAATAACATTCCCATTTTTGTGAAATTTTATTAACTTTTATGGTGTATAACATTTAAGATTAAAAATAACTTTACAATATTCATATTTAGTTATTTACTCCATTTTATACCTATCCAAGTTGGTAGGTTATGAAAAATATATTACACCACGACTTGCAGACGGTAGGTCGTACGTACGCAGGCATGGTGATTTCATTTTTCATAGGATTGATAGAAGATAGAATATATTTGTTTCATATTCATAATAACATATATGTATACAAGAAATACTGGTGGTATTTTATAATAATGATACAACTCATATAGAATAATTATAAGAAGAAATAAGTTTGAATGAATCGGAAAAAGATGTTACCTCTTCTTCTACATGCCTCTTCTAAAACTCCATTTTGGGCACTAAGGATAGTATTTGAAGAACTCCCAGACCTATAGTATGTCTCTAGGGAAGTCTATAATATAAATGGGAAGGGTTTGGACAAGTTTTAAAGCTCAAAATTTAGTGAATAGGAGAGGGAGGATGTGCCCTTTTATAAGAGAGGAGAGGGGAACTTTAGGAAACACTCAAAAATATTAATTTATAATAAAAACAAACCCCACACAAAAACCTCCAAAATGACTCAACATAAAATATGATATGATATAAGGTGGTAATGTCTTTAAAAAATAATATTTAGACATATTTTTAATTTATTTAAAAACTTATCATCTTTTATCCTTATTTAATCTATTTGATTTTTTTTGTGGTAGTAATATTATTTATTTTAAATTCTTATTAAAACATAATTATATGTCATTAATTGTCCATAATTAGATATATTATGACATGTTCGACCATATAATTTTCAATTTTCAATTTCTAAATATATTTCTATTTTTTATATAATTAAATAATATTTTATTTTTATAAAATACCAAAAATGTTGATTTTGACACTATGCAATTATTTGAATTTAAATAAATTCCACATACAATACATGTCGAAGAAAATTATTTAATTGATTCCAAACATGACATGTTTGTCTATAAAATTCATGGGGAACATTAGTTAGTTCATATAATATTTATTTTAATATTTTCAAAATCATTCATTTGATATGTTTCTTAATAAAACAATTACTACATCATTTTTGTATAATTATTTAATAAACATATTTATTGCATATAAATTAAAAAAAACTATGGTTAAGATTAATCTAATAGCTTTCTTAAGAACACTTTTATTCTAATTTATCTTCTAAAACAACCAAGTTTTAAAATTTATGGTGTAGATATACTCAACCAATAATGTTTGGTATTTATTTTGGTCCTTTTGATGTGTATTATTATTTTAATAAAAACAACATTATTTAGTTTTCACTAAAAAATTATTTGTGCATCATTAATGTATAAGATATTAAGGTAATTATATAGTTATGAAAAATTACCAATAAATTACCATGATAAAAAAACATTTTTTTCTTTCAAATGAGTATTTATAATCAAATTTATGTTCTGTAAAAAATTATATTACAAATAATTTAATTAATAATGTTTCAGTTAGACATATTTAACTTTCCTCTAAATAAAATAAATTAATGGTCTCAATCTTATCCAAGTGGGTTATAATAGATTCTATTTTGACCCAAATATTGTTTAGATAGAAATATAATCCAGAAATTATTTTAATTCTAGTGTTTATGTAATTTAATGATATCATCTTTACACTTAATTATGTGATTTCCCTTTAACTATGGTAAATAAAATTATTCTTAATTACTGTTCATAATGTCTAAAAAAATAAGTTATATATTTACACAATTTCGAAGTCCTGAATCCAAATATTGATTCCATTTTTCCAAATTCAAAACACCTAATTTGAAGTAATTAATTTTAAATTAATCCTATTGTCGAAAAAAGGGTTTTTGTTCAAAACATTGCAAAAGAATGAAATAGTTTTACCTGTGAATTCAATGTAAAATTAATGACAATGGCATACATTATATTAAATGTTAAAAATGTATTCTATTTATACTTTTAATCAATTAAATATTATAATTTAACCATATAAATTATCTCGATGAAAAACGTTTCTTTTAAGTAAAATTTAGCGTATTTTTACTATTCATCAAAATATGAAAGTTATCAAACAAATGTGTATAATTAATCCAAAGTAAATTTATATATCCTTTTTCCAAATAATTAGTTTATTTTGTAAAATTGTTCTTATAGAATTGTCAAAAATTAGGTTTAAAATGGGTGCACCATCAAAAGGCGGCAAAACCGCATATTTTTAAAAATACTTCCTTTATAAGAAAATATGATTTTTATCTCATAACATCTTCTAGGAAATTTTTAAGATGAATTATAATGTTATAAAATTCAAAATTCAGTAAATATTATTCATACCGGATATTTTATAATAATATTATAATATTTCATTCTTTAGTAAAACTCGGTATTGCATACCACACAAGCTATAGAGGAAGTTCACTTTTACATGTATCCCATGCCAAATATATTATTTTTTATACGAAAAACTAATCTTGGTGTAGTGTATAACAAAACATATGAATGAAATTAAAAGGAATATATCTCATAAAATCTCAGGGTGTTACATTCAACCCCCCTTAAAATTAATTTCTCCCCTGAAATTCTTCGGGGTTATAAATCATTTACTACAGAAAACATTATTTCATAGAAACCCACATATTAAAAAGAAATAAAAAAACTAATTTTAAAAATTAATGAATGAAAGGTAATGGTTACACAAATTAACACGATAATGGGTTTCCATATAATAAAACATAGGTGAAAACTTGGATATTGAAGAGAAATATTACCATCACGTTCTGATGGTGAGTGGTGGAGAACATGGCTATAAAAAAGACAAAAATAACAAAGCCTTAAATTTTTCATGATCTAAGTTACCATCTGATTGATTGAATATGAGGGTACTAGGAAAACATTTTTGGTTTTCATGATCATTTATGAATGTTGAGAATGTTTTATTAGAATAAATACTAACTTGATTTTGGTAAAATATCCTCATTTGTCATTCCATGAATACTTTCCCCATCATATCTTAAGTAAATGAGTTTAATTTTTATCTGTGAACTGTTAGTAGATGATGTGATAGAATTATGGGTTAACCCATCTGACTCTATAACAAAAAAGTTTAGCACAAGATATTAAATATACATAAGTCCATCTATGGTGAGGTTAATCAAATCTGGTTCCATAAATTGACTTATACTTCATATATCATTAAGTTTAATAAAATAGAACTAATTTATACAAATGTGGGACTTCTGATATTCTAGTGGTAGGTGATAAAGGCATGTCAGACATCAGTTGTGGGTTTGATTCTCATAGCCTTGTCTGACGTGATGGGTTGTCACACTTCATGCTGGTTTTCCTTTTTTTTAAACTATACTATTATAACATTCCAGAAATAATATCAAAAAGTTATATCCCTAAACAATACTATCTGATGTCCAACAAAATTTCTTCCAATATTTAATCTTATCCAAAATATTTCTGTCCAATCTCGTAGAATAATGAAAAAAGAATACTAGAGAGGTTATCTACCAAGAATGTGAATACCATCATTTATCCCCCATATATTATAAGATATGTCTTTTTGGTCTCATTCCAAACATGTCAATACATTAATTATGTCTTCTATTGAAACATGAATTACCATAGAACCTTAGTGAAAACATTAATACTATCAAAATTTAACTCTTCCCACATACTAAAATCCCAAAATTTGTATACACTCAAACCATGATATGACTTTGTCCTTATATTAATCATCAGCTAATTAATACTATCAAACACATATGTTCTCATTATCCCTTAATTATGTGTATCTCATATACTTTCTAAAAAATATTTGAATCGCTTTTCATGGATATCAGTACCATACAGTTATTAAAAACCAATACATAGATATTCCAATATTCCATGATACAATAAATGAGATTCCACAACACTGTTTTGGAATCCCTTTCAAAAAACACATAATCATTCCACAACTACATTTTCATATTCAACATCTCTTATAGTGATCGCATATGACTCTCCTTTTTCATTTTCATTAAGATGTTGTTGATGTCGATCATCATTAAAACTTGGATTAGGGCATTGGATATCTTAATGCCGCATTTCTTTGCACTTGTAGCATTGATGTGTCGGTGGTGCGTTCTCTTTATCCTTTTCTCTATTCACATCATTAGCTACCTTTTTTCTATTACTTCCACACTCAGCTACTCTATGACCTCATTTTTCAACACTTAAAACATTTTCATGTCCCTTTAAGACAATGTCCACTATGCTTATTTCCACACTTTGATCATAATAAAACATTCAACTTCTTTTCACCATTGTGTTATGATTTTTCATTGAACTCCATATTTCGTTTCATATCAAAATCATGAGATGTATATGTAACTCCAAATTCTAGTTCTAACATGATATTAAAATGCACAATTTATTCAGAAGTAATGAAGTCTATTATAGATAATTCCCTTTGAAGATTTTTTTAAGCCAATGGAGAATCGATCAATTTTACATTCAGGTTGGATGATAAAGCCATATGAATACCTTGCAACCCTTGTAAAATTCTCCTCGAATATACCAACATATTCTTCAACATTTTTCTTAAGCTCAAGGAACTCCTTTTACATATTTGTTAAAAGAATACGAGGGAAGTACTTATTGAAGAACAAGTTCTTCAACTCGTCCCATTCCATGGATTAAATTTCATATTGGGGAGTTGTATTCTTAATTAGAGTCCACCACTGGTCTGCTTCACCTTCTAAATGGTAAACAACCAAGAGGACTTTTTCATGTTCTGAACAACGAATTATGGAAAATATCTATTCATTGGTATTTATCCATTGTTCATCAATATGTGGATCACAAGACCCATTTAAAGAAGGTGGATGTTTCCTCATGAAGGACTCAATAGAATATTGTTTCCTTCTCTACTCATTGGGATTTGCAGAATGATAAATTTCTTTTGTAACTATAGAAATATGATTTTTCACTCCATATCCAATAATATTAGGTTTCTCAAGAGGAAAATCATTGCATTTTCAATTACATTGATCAACATGATTCCTTAGAGTTCCATCCAGCATCTAAAACCCAAAAAACATAATGTGAGAGGCAAGAATCATGCTAGGAAACAACATAATAAATGTGGTGTACCTTCAATATCTAACATCATAGGATTAATTCTAATATCGTTACCATAATTCAAGGACTATAAGCTATACTTATACATAAACTTATGGACATCCCTAAACATAAATTATAAATATCACTAGGGATCTAACTAAATATTTCACATCCTAGTTTCCAAAGGTTAACTAAACCTTCACTCTAATACCAACTATAGTCACCCATATAATTATGTGCATATACATTACATTACTTTTGTGGAATACTTAATAAAAAACAAAAACAGACACCCAATGATCATATCAGTTTATGTCTTTGGGAACTCGATACAAAATTTTCTTATCATTGTGAAATATCATCAACATCTCCCATAAAGATCATCCACTTTTTTTCTTAACTAAAACCAATATTTATATCCTAGGGAAAATAAAACATAAAAAATTTGATTTCAAATTTCAGAAAGGTTAATCATGGAGAATTTAAAACGAATAATAAACATTTGAATGTAAAAACATGAACATAAAACATCAGAATCATCAGTACTAAAATAAATCTTTGTAGTACATAAGGCGTTGATCATAAATGAACATTTATCATGATAAAATTACATGGGGATACAATAATGAATATGGAAAACCATTAATCACATGATATGATTTCCATTTTAGAAAAGGAATTGCTTCCAAGACCATCATAGTGGACAAAGTTCATTACTGATCCGGGTATACCTTTCGTTCCATCCATGTATTCCTGAACTGAATTTACTTATCGTTCCTACCATATCTATTTCATGAGATATAAATAATTACACAATGAATTGGAGGTACATATTGGTCCCACCTATCTAATAATTAAATAATTCTTTCATGTGTCACAAAATAAACATAAATCATTCATCATAACCCAATAAATAAAATGGGTTTCATCAACATCATCCCATCATAACATAATCCATATAAAACAATGTATATAATTTTTTCACAAACAAAATGAAATCATGTAAATAATAAATAAATTATAATTGAAACATAACCATTTTAAAGAATGTCTTCAAATATGGATAATATTTTTGATAAAACACTTGAAATGAATTCATGAGGAAAATAACATTTCTTCTTTCAAGTCATTTTTTTTTCTCAAAATGACGTGTAATATTAAAATAATTTTTTTTGTAGAAAATAATCATGAATTATTTTTGAGGAATATTAATGTAAATAAGTTGTTATGAAATCATAAAAATCCATTCACGCATTATAAGTTAAAAAAATTCTCCTCATACTTTTTCGGAAAAAGTCAAAAATCACCTCCGATAGTAAATAAAAGAATAATTTATTCCCTACCACATAGTAAAAGTCAAAAAGATATAAACACAACTATGAAAATACATGGAAGAATAGTAAAAAAAATTTGAAAACATTTTTTGAAGACATGGATAAGGATGATAAATATAACCCCAGTAAAAACTTATGAACAAACAATCTCGGATAGAAACCAGATTGAAAAATTTAACCCTTACCATAGGTCCAATTTCTTATGTACGTGTCTGAAACTCCTGTATAGTGGGTTTAAACATATTATAATCTTGTAAAAGGTCCATAATAATATTTATGATATAATATATGATTTCCTATGACTTTATATTTCCCATTCACTTGTCAATTCCATGTTAAAATGTGTTTTTGGTAAAATCGTTTCGTCTATCGCATGTGTTTTGACTTGTAACATTTCATATGTTTACTTATATCATTATTAAATACTTAAATAATGCAAAACATTATTTATATATCACATATATTCAATATAAAAATATATATAATGGATTGATAAGTGGATTGGAATACTCCATTGATGGAGATGGTTGGTCGTACGTACGCATGGACGCTGTTTTTGTGTCCTTATTAAATTAAATGGAAGTAAACGACATGTATATATATACATAAATAAAGTATAATTATTATGTCATATATATCATGACTATTTTTCATATATAATTTATAATCATTCTTGAATTCTTAGCATGGAGAATGAATCTCTTCGCGTCGTGGGGACGGTTAGTCATACGTACACACAAGTGACAATATCATCCCCATTATTGTGGAATCGTATTGAAGTTTATGATGTATAATATTTCTGAATAAAAATCACTTTAAAATAATCATATATTGTTATTTATTCCATTTTTATACCAATCCAATTAGGTGGGTTATGAAAAACAGATTATACCATAGCAAGGAGATGGTTGGCAGTACGTACGCATGTGTGATGATTTCATTTTTCATAGGATGGATAGAAAATGGAATATGGTTGTTTCTTATTCATAATAACATATCAGTATAAAATTTAAATTGTAGTTATTACCTAATAATGAAACAACTTATATAGAGTAAGTATAAGAAGAAATAAGTTTGAAATAATCGGTAAAGGATATTAACTCTTCTTTGTTGTGCCTCTTATAAACCTCCTTTTAGGGCACTAAGGGAGGTATTTGAAAAATTTCAGGACCTCTAGTATGTCTCTAGGAATTTTTTAAGAGAAATTAGAAGGTGTTTTCCACGTTTTAATGCTCAAAATGGTGTGAAGAGGAGAGGGAGGTGGTGCCCTTTTATAAGAGGGGAGAGGGGCACATTAGGAAACTCTCAAAAATATTAATTTATAATAAAATAAAACCCCACATAAAAACCCTCAATATGAATATACATATAAAATGATATGAGATTGGGTGGTAATCTAATCATCCAATAAAATTTAGACTTGTTTGGAATTTTTTTTAAACCTTATCATTTTGATTTTTCATTATTAAATCAATTTGATTTTTTTGTGTTAATAATATTGTAAATCATAAATTATTATAAATACTTAATTATGTTTTGTGAATTTTCCATAATTAGATAAATTATGTCATTTTATAAAATATATTTTTTATTTTTAAAATTTTAAATAATTTTTGTGATTTTTTAATGAGTTTAATAATATGTTATTTTTATAAAATACCAATAGTGTCAATTTTGACACTATTCCATTATTTGAATTTAAATAAAATCCACATAAAAGATATTATCAAATAAAAATATTAAATAGATTCTTAATATGTCATATTTATCTATAAAATTTGGGGAGCACATTAATTCATTCATATGAGATTTATTTAAATATTTTTAAAACCATTTATTTGATATTTTTCTTAATAAATTAATTACTTCCACATTTTTTGTATAATTATTTAATATACTTATTTTTTTCATAAAAATTAAAACTAAAATACTTTAAGTAATATAAATAAAATAACTTTTTTACGAACACTTTTAGTTGAATATATATTATAAAACAACCACCTTATAATATGTTATCGTTATTAAATTATGAAAGGGATAACTTTGACCTCATTTAAAATAATATAATATAAATCCCATAATCTGATTTATGAGGCAGAAAATTGTCTAGAAGTCTACCCTTGGATGATTATGGTTTATATATACTCGACCAATAAGGTTTGGTCATTTTTTGGGTCCTTTGGGTGTGTATTATTATTTTAATAAATACAATATTATTGATTGTTCACTAAATAAATAATTTCTGCATCATTAATGTATAATCTATTAAGGTAATTATATATTACATAAAAATTAAAAATAAATTACAATGATAAAAGAAAGCTTTTTATATTTCAAATGATAATTTATAAATGAATATATATTCATTATAACATTATATTAAGAATAAATTAATTAATAAAGTATGAGAGATAAATATTTCACTTTTCTTTAAATAATATAAATTAAAGGTCATAATCTCATCCATGTTGGTTCCAATATATTCAATTTCGACCAAAGTATTTTTTAGAAATAAATATAATCAACCATTTATATTAATTCAAGTGTTATTGTAATTTTATAATATTAACATTACCATTAATTACCTGGTTTACCTTTAACAAGGGTATATAAAATAAATAGTAGTTATTATTCATAATGTCTAAAATATAAAAGATACATATTTAAAAAAAATGGACCTCCTTATTCAAAACATGGAATCCATTTTCTAAATTCAAAACAAAGAACATGCGGTAATAAATTTAAAACTAATTGTGTTGTCGAAAAAATGGGTTTCTGTTTAAATCATTGTAAAAGATTGTAATGTTTTTACCAATGAATTAACTATACAATAAATTATAATTATTTAAATTATATTAATGGTAGAAATATATTCTATTTATACTTTTAAACCATTAAATATTTTAATTAAACCATATAAAATATCTCGATGAAAAAGAACTTTTAAGTAAAATTTAGCAGATTTTTAAAATTCATGAAAATATAAATTCCATCATAAAAATATGAAAAATCAATACAAAGTAAATTTTTATATCCTTATTACATATAGATAGTTTATTTTATCAAATTTATCATATAAACTTGTCTAAAATTAAATTTAAAATGGGTGTGCCATTAAAAGGTGGGAAAACATCATTTTTTGAAAAATGCTTCCTTTATATGAAAATTGATTTTGATCTCATACCATGTTCTTAAAAATGTGTAAGATAAATTATAATCTTATAAAATACAAAATGTTTTTAATACTATTCATAATAGCTAGTTCATAATAATATTATAATATTTCATTTTTTTTGTGAAACTCAGTATTGCGTACTACACAAGCTATCGAGAAAGGTCACTATTATGTATAACACAATCCATGTATATTGTTGCATATAATGCAAGCTAATAACAGTGTAGAATAAAAAAAGATATCAAATAAATTAAAAATAATATATCTTATAAAATCTTGGGTTGTTACACATTCAATCCTTAATTTTTTACAGGGGAGGAGTTATATACTTGGGATTCAGAAATTCTCCAATTTTTCTTTTTTATTGCAATCTCTAATTCCATGAATTTTGTTCCTGTTTTAATAGTTTTAATAAACATAACTGATATTAAAAAATGTGTATAAATTTAAAAAATCCAATTCACTAATATTGAATTAGTAAATAGGCTACCTATCACCAATTCTACATCGGCATCTGCCTTATCTGTTGTGATGGAAAAACCTCACACATTATAACGACCCATACTTTACATACATTGTTAATACATCAAAATTGAAGCGTACTTATTACATCATACACCAAAACCACGAAAGGACTGTATAGGTATAGTGTCTTTAGAAACTGAGAAACATAAATAACTAGTTCATAAATCGTCTACACCGTCTCCCATTTATTTCATCATATCTATAGTCCCTTTTAGCATATCTTACTTAATAACCTTCTTCATGACCTGGGGAAAGAAAACATACAAAAGGGTGATCTCAAATGCTCAGTAAGGGTAAACAAAAGAAATAACTACCACATCATATTCATAAGAACATAACATTTTGGAAATCTTAACCAGCAAAAGAGATCATAATATCATAACATGGGATAAATCATAGTACTGAAATGGAATACCAATAATCATAACATAAAACATGAAACCTTTTGGCATACACACATAATCATAGAGAATCATTTCTTATTAGTCAAGACTCATTACCAAGACTGTCTTAGTAGAGAAAGTCCATTTCTGAACCGGGTTCACTCCTCATTTCAGTCCTTTTTCACTGAACCGGGATAACCTACCGTTCTAGCCATGTCTATCTCATGAGATATAAAATCTTTACCCAATGCATTGTAGGGAGATATAGGTACCACCCATTTCATAATGATACCATTCTTATGTGTGCCACAAAATCATAAACCATACATCATAGCATAAAAAATGGGAATCTTAAACATCATGACATCATAAAACAATTCATATAAGATAAAGGAATTCATAAAAATATTTCCATCACAATATAATCAAATCCATGTAATAAGGGTAAAATTGGATTTAAACAATTGTAGGTGGATGGAAATAATATTACATATTTAGGAAACATGGATGTGGATGATAAAATACACCCTAGTAAATATCAAAGTATAAACAATCTCGGATAAAAATGAGATTGTGATATTTCCATTACCTTAGGTCCGATTTTCTTCGTAAGTGTCCGAAACTCCTGTATAATGATTTAAATAATGTTATTGAATTATTAAAAAATCATAATTATTGTTATTATATCATATATGGTCATATTCTTAGCTTCTTATTAGTAATATTTCATTACTACTAGTTATTCGGGTGTTTATTACTTTTTGTTCTTATGTGTGTTTTGTCGAATAAATTATTAATATTATTTTTAGGTTATAGATACATAATTTCCAGAATGTTATTAGTGTAATATATATCATATTCATTCATTCAATTCATTTATATAATCATTATGAAATGAAGATCATGCAGAACGAGTCGCATCACATCGTGGAGACGGTATTCCGTACGTACGCACAAGTGATGATATCATTCCTATGTTCGTGGAATTGTACTGGAGTGTATGTATACTATTTCAGAATCAATATTACTTTATAATAGTCATATATAGTCATTATTTACACCATTATACCCATCCAAGTAAGGTGGTTGTGGAAAATAGATTACACCACGGCGTGGAGACAGTATTCCGTACGTACGCACGCACGGTGATTTATTTTTCTGTAGGATGGATAGATGGTGAAATAGGGTTGTTTCATACTTATAATAACATATAAGTATGTGAGTTATACTGATTTTATTACTTCATAATTAAAAAACTAAAGAAGAAGAAATGGAAGAAGAAATAAAGATGAAAGAATCGGTAACGGACATTACCTCTTCTTTGAAGTGCTTCTTTGAGACCTCCTTTTAGAGAACTAAAATAGTTCTTTGAAGAATACCTGAACCTCTAGAATGTTTCTAGGGAAGTTGAGAGAAGAAATTGGCAGGGTTTTTCTGAGATTGAAGGCTCAAATTGGCTTGAGGAAGAGGGGGAGGAGGTGCCCTTTTATAAGGGAGGAGAGGGGCTCCTTTGGAAAAACTAAAAATATTATTTTATTATAAAGTCAAGTTCGGTTTTAAATAGCTCCAAATTGGTTTATTTCAAAGCTAAAGCGGGGATGGGTCGAAATCCTCTAATCCAATAGAATTTAGACAAGTTTAGGTTCCTATTTTAACCTTATCATTTAGATTTAACCTTAAGTTAATTAATTTTACTTTTATCGTGTCTTCTTGTGTTCTTACACTATAAGGTTAATAAACATACTATAACAAGCCAAAAGAACCCCAAGTTGTTTATTATTAATTTATATAAACTTATTAAGTCATTTGGATGAACCTTAGATTTTTAGGAATAAAATAACAATTAATAATATAATATTTGTTTTAAAAACTATTTTATATCTATTTTGACACTATTTAGAAATTGATTTTTGTTAAAATTATAACAAATTGATTAGTTCGAAAAAAGTTAATTAAATCAATAATAACATGTCATAGTAACCTATAAAATTAGTGTAATTCATAAAAAGTCTCAAATTACATTTATTTGGGTATTTATAACATCAATTATGTGAATATTTCATTAATAAGATAATTACTACATCATCATTGTGTCATAAATAAATTAAATTATTTAATGTCTAAAAATTATAAATAAAATACCATTATGTTGGAAATATTTTTATATTTCTAATGAATACTTATAGTCGAATTTATCCTAAGTATAACCTTATATTAAAAATGATTTACTTATTAAACTTTGATTTTAACTATTTTAACACTTTCTTTAAATAAATTAATAATAAATGTCCTAATCTAATCCAAGTGGGACTAAATGATCATATTTTATTCCTAAGGATGTTTTTGGTCGAATTAAACTTATCCAATAGAATTAGGACATGTGTTAGGGTAATAATAATATCATTTTTATCCTTAATTACCCTATTTACTTTTAACCGTGGTAAAAAAAGTAAACTATTACTATTCACCAAAAAATTATTTTCATCTCATTGAACCACATTTTACTTACTGACATCAACCGTGTCTCTCGGATTTTCGAAATTCCTCTCACAGAAGCGGTAAAATTAAGTTTTATGAAAAATTCAGTTTTTTAACTACCACTTAGTGGTTTCACTATTCATCAAAAATTGAATGTTTTCAGAAAAATACAAAAATTTCACCATAGGCTAATTTCGATATTCCGAATCCAAAAATGAAGTCCATTTTGAAAAATAAAATTTATAAAATTTCAAAAAGTGCTTATTACTATTCATAATGGCTAGTTTTAATAATATTTTAATAGTATATCATTGTTTAGTGAAACTCGGTATTGCGTACGACACAAGCTATCGAGGAAGGCCGCGATTGCGTGTAAAGCAAGCCAAGCAAGTGTTGTGTGTAGTGAAAGATTCATTTGATGATTTATATAAAATAAAAATAAAATATTTCACATAATAGTCTCGGGTGTTACATTCTACCCCCCTTAAAATGAATTTCGCCCTCAAAATTCGTCACTTTGTAACAAAAAGATGAGGATACCTCTCCCTCATCATATCCTAAAGCTCCCATGTAGCTTCTTCTAATTGGTGGTTCCTCCATAAAACTTTCACCAAGAGAGTGGTCTTGTTTCGTAGGACTTTTTTGCTACAATCCAGAATCTCTATCGGCTGTTCTTCATAAGAAAGATCTTACTCCAGTGGTACAACTTCTGAGCTGAGTACATGTGAAGGTTCAGGTATGTACTTTCTCAGGAGAGATACATTGAACACATCGTGTACTTGAGAGAGATTCGGTGGAAGCGCCAATCGGTAAGCTACCTTCCCGACACGATCCAGTATTTCGAAAGGACCGATATATCTAGGGCTCAACTTCCCCTTCTTTCCAAATCTCATGACTCTCTTCCTGGGAGATATTCGAAAGAACACTTTATCACCCACATCAAACTCTAGGTCTTTTCTTCGGTTGTCGGCATAACTTTTCTGACGACTCTGAGCTGCGCTTATGTGTTGTTGAATAGATCTGACCTTTTCTGCAATTTCATCAATGAGATCAGGTCCTAATAGCTTTCTTTCCCCAACTTCATCCCATCAAGTTGGAGTCCTGCATTTCTTTCCATAGAGAGCCTCATAAGGAGCCATCTGAATACTGGAGTGAAAGCTATTATTATAAGAAAATTCCACCAATGGTAGGTGTTGATCCCAACCACCATTGAAATCCATAGAGAAATCTCTCAACAAATCTTCTAGGGTTTGAATTGTTCTCTTAGAATGACCGTCTATCTGAGGATGATAAGCAGTGCTGAAACTCAACTCTGTATCCAGAGTATGCTGAAGACTTCGCCAGAACTTCGAGGTAAATCTCGGATCCTGATCAGATATAATAGAATGTGGTACTCCATGTAATCTTTCCACTTCCTTTACATATATCCTGGAAAGCTGATCCAGAGAGAAATCCTATCTAATAGCAATGAAGTGTGCAGACTTGGTAAGCCGATCATCTATGACCCAGATAGCATTATTGCCTTTGGATGTTTTAGGAAGTCCTATGACAATGTCCATAGTGATGTTTTCCCATTTCCATTCGGGTATGGGTAATGGTTGTAACATCCCCTTCGAATTCTGTCTCTCAGCTTTAACTTGCTGACAAAACAAGCATCGAGAGACATATTCAGCAACATCTCTTTTCATTCCATCCCACCAAAAGTACTCTTTCAGGTCCCTATACATATTCATGCTTCCAGGATAAATAGATAATGAAAAATATGAGCCTCATCCAGCATCCCCTTCTTTAATTCCGGGATGGGAGGAACACAAACCGGATTCCTGAACATTATTATCCCATCACAATAAATGTTGAATTCCGGAACATTTCTCACCTTCTTTTGTAAATCTACATCTTCTTTCTGTGCCTCTTTATTCTTCACATGTATAGATGGTTGAACATTAATTTGTGAAAGATACGATTTTACCCCTTCCATTATTATTCCAAGATCCATCCTTTGTAAATCCATAAATATTGGATCTTTTGTGATCCTCATCATGGATAAACTGGCATGGTCTTGTCGACTTAATGCATTTGCCACCTTGTTTTCTTTCTCAGGGTGGTAATGGATTGAGAAGTCGTAATCCTTAATCATCTCCAACCATCTTCTTTGGTGCATATTCAGCTCCTTTTGTGTGAAAATATACTTTAAACTTTTATGATCAGAATAGATATCACACCTTTCACCATAAAGGTAATGCCTCCAAATATTTAATGCAAAGATTACCGCAGCTAACTCCAAATCATTAGTTGGGTAATTTTTCTCATGTATTTTCAATTGTCGTGAAGTATAAGCTATCACCATATCATTTTGCAAAAGAACACACCCCAATCCCTTCTTGGATGCATCACTGTAGATCACAAAACTTTCTCCACTACAAGGCAGTGTGAGCACAGGTGCACTGGATATCCTTCTTTTCAACTCCTTGAAATTCTCTTCACATTCCTCCGTCCAGACAAACATAACTCCTTTCCGAGTCTACTTGGTGAGTGGAATAGATAATCGTGAAAAATATTTCACGAAACGTCGATGATATCCAGCCAAACCAAGAAAAATTCGGATCTGAGTTACTGTTGTTGGTCTCGACCATCTTTCAATAACCTCTGTTTTTTTCTGGATCCACAGATATCCCCTCTTTTGAGATTATGTGACCCAAAAAATGAAACTTTTGGAAGCCAAAATTCACACTTGGTAAATTTGGAATAAAGCTTCTCCTTTCTCAGGGTCTTCAATATAATTATCAAGTGATCTTCATGTTCATCCTTTCTCTTTGAATATACATGAATATCGTCTATAAAGACTACCACAAATTGATCAAGAAAGTCTCTAAAGACTCTATTCATTAGATCCGTGAAGATAGCATGGGCATTAGTAAGAGCAAATGTCATCACTATAAATTCATAGTGTCCATACCTTGTACGGAAAGCCATCATTGGTATATCCCCCCTTTTGACCCTTAATTGATGATACCCTGAACGAAGATCAATCTTGGAAAAGTATTGAGCTCCGCGTAGTTGGTCTAATAAGTCATAAATGCATGGGAGAGGATATTTATTCTTGATAGTGATCATGTTAAGTTCTTGATAATCAATGCAGAGTCTCATTGATCCATATTTCTTCTTAACAAATAGAACAGGTGCTCCCCAAGGTGACGCACTAGGGCGTATGAATCCCTTATCAAGATTCTCTTGGAGTTGCTTCTTCAATTCCTGCAACTCAATTAGGTCCATTCTATAAGGTGTCTTTGAAATTAGGAAATCACCCGGTATGAGTTCTATTGAAAACTCAACTTCACGATTTGGTGGAAGACCCGGTAATTCCTCCGGAAAGGCATCATCAAACTCCCGTACAATGGGAATATTATTAATTGTGATTTTCTCACCAACCATTTGAGATAATTATCATTAATTTAATGGAATCAAGACCCATAAAATGGAAGAAATTTCCACTAGAAGGTTATGTTCATCCTTGCATCGATAGACGATCATAGATTGATCTGGAATATGAAATGTGACTTCCCTTCTTTTGCAATTGATATAAGCTCCATATAAAGAAAGCCAATCCATGCCAAGAATCACATCAAATTCCACTATAGGAAGGATAAAAATATTTGCAGGAAGAACTTTCCCACAAACATCAATCGGAGAAGAATTATAAACTTTTGATGCGACTGTTGTGCCATTAAGTGTTGTCACAGCTAACTCAACATCTAATTGTTGAGGTAATACGGTGATACCCTTAGAAAATTCTTCTGAAATAAAATAGTGGGTGGATCCAGAATCAAATAAATAATTTTCTACTTCATAGTGGATGGTAAGTGTACCTTTCACCACATCGTTATCATACTCTACACCGCTGATAGAAATTTCATGTGACTTTCCTTTGTCTTTAGCCTTAAGAGTTTGTTGACGTCGACCATCATCATCAACCCTTGGATTATGGCATTTATTGGCATAATGCCCCATCTCCATGAACTTGAAACATTGAAGTGTAGTAGGTTCATTCTGTGTATCCCTTCCTTTGTTTGCATCATTAGACATATTCTTCCCATCATCGCGGCATTCAAATGACCGATGACCTTCCTTTCCGCATTTGAAACATTTACTTATCCCTTTAAGATAACTCCCTCCATGTTTCTTTCCACACTTTGATCATAAGGTAAAGCTCATCTTCTTATCAGTGTGCTCTTTATATTTTCCTTTCAATTCCATTTTCCTCTTCTTATCAACCCCATATGACTGAGGGGTTACTCCAATCTCCATCTTGACTTTGAGAGCACATCGAACGATTTCCTCGTAGCTATTGAAGTACCTTATGGCTAAGGCCCTTTGAAGATTTGGTTTTAAGCCACTAAAGAATCGATCGATCTTACTATCAGGTTGGATAATAATACCAGAAGCGTACCTTTCAAGTCTTGTAAAATTTGCTTCATAGGTACCAACAGATTCATCATCCTTTTGCATCAGTTCAAGAATTTATTTCTTCATCTTTGTACGTAGAATACGAGGGAAGTACTTATTGAAAAATAAGTTCTTGAACTCATCCCATTCCATGGACTCAATTTCATCCCTTTGCCTCATATTCTTAATAAGATTCAACCATTGATCAGCATCACCTTCCAAATGATACACTGCTAAGATGACTTTATCATGCTCAGAACATTGAAGAAATGGAAATATCTTTTCAGTAGTACTAATACATTGTTCAGAAACTAATGGATCAGTAGACCCGCTGAATGAAGGAGGATGCTGTCTCATGAAGGAGTCAACAGAATGGTGCTCCATCCTTTGCTCGTTTGAATGTCATGCATGATTCATAGCATGAGAAAGTTGTGTGAGCATGGCTACAAGATTTTTCATTCCACCTCCCATAACGTTTGGTTGCTCAGGGGGACAATCATTGCATTGCCCGTCTCATTCCGCATTAACACGGTTCCTTCGGGTTCCAGCCATTGACTAAAACCAAGAAGAATAGTGTGAGCAACGCTAATTATAAATGGAAAACCACATCATCAAGAATAAAATTTCACACTTAAGGTCTTATCCTAGGTTATTCATGGCCATTTCTAAAACACTAAGATTGTGCTCTATGCTTAGAATTATCCTTATGGTTCTTACTAAGGCTTTCACATCCATGTTTCCAAAGGTTGACTATACATTTCCTCTGATACCAACTATAACGACCCATACTTTACATAAATTATGAATACTTCAAGATTTTAAGCGTACTTATTACATCATAAAACAAAACCACGAAAGGACCGTATAGGTATAGTGTCTTTAGAAACTGGGAAACATAAATAACTGGTTCATAAAGCGTCTACACTGTCTCCCATTTATTTCATCATATCTATAATCCCTTTTGGGATATCATACATAATAACCTTCTTCATGACCTGGAGAAAGAAAACATACAAAAGGGTGATCTCAAATGCTCAGTAAGGGTAAACAAAAGAAATATCTATCACATCATATTCATAAGAACATAACATTTTGGAAATCTTAACCTGCAAGAGAGATCATAATATCATAACATGGGATAAATCATAGTAGTGAAATGGAATCCCAATAATCATAACATAAAACAGGAAACATTGTGGCATACACACATAATCATAGATAATCATTTCTTATTTGTCAAGACTCATTGCCAAGACTATCTTAGTGGACAAAGTCCATTTCTGAACCGAGTTCACTCCTCGTTTCTGTCCTACTTCCCTAAACTGGTATAACATACCATTCCAGCCATGTCTATCACATGAGATATAAAATCATTACCCAATGCATTAGAGGGATATATAGGTCCCACCCATCTCATAATGATACCATTCTTATGTGTGCCACAAAATCATAAACCATACATCATAGCATAAAAATGGGAATCTTAAACATCATGACATCATAAATCAATTCATATAAGATAAAAGAAATCATAAAAATATTTCCATCACAATACAATAAAATCCATTCAATAATAGTGATAAAAACAGAACCCTATATTATCTTAGATGGAAGATAATTTTGATAAAACACTTGAACTCCATTCTCGAGAAAAATATCCTTTCTAATTTAAAAACATTTTTCCTTTCTTAACATGTCATACAATTTTAAACTAAAAGAAGTTAATTAAAAATAAACTTGAAAACATGTAAATGAAGTTTCTTTGAAGTAATGTTTTAAAAATCCATTTATGTCGTATAAGTTAAAAAACATTCTTCGTACTTTTGTCGGAAAAGTCAAAAAGTACCTCGGACGAAAAACGACAAAAGATTCCTTTCATATCCTTTAATAAAAACTCACCGAAGCGTAAAATTGGATTTAAACAATTCTAGGTGGATGGAAATAATATTACATATTGAGGAAACATGTATGTGGATGATAAAATACAACCTAGTAAATATCAAAGTATAAACAATCTCGGATAAAAATGAGATTGTGATATTTCCCTTACCATAGGTCCGATTTGCTTCGTAATTGTCCGAACCTCCTGTATAATGATTTAAATAATGTTATTGAATTATTCCATAATCATAATTATTGTTATTATATCATATATGGGCATATTATTAGCTTCTTATTAGTAATATTTCATTACTACTTGTTATTCGGGTGTTTATTACTTTTTGTTCTTATGTGTGTTTTGTTGAATAAATTATTATTATTCCCTTTAGGTTATAGATACCTCATTTAAAAAATGGTATTAATGTAATATATATCATATTAATTCATTAAATTCATTTATATAATCATTATGAAATGAAGATCATGTAGAACGAGTCACATCACATCGTGGAGATGGTATTCCGTACATACGCACGAGTGATGATATCGTTCCTATGATTGTGGAATTGTATTGGAGTGTATGTATACTATTTCAGAATCAATATTAATTTATAATAGTCATATATAGTAATTATTTAAACCATTATAGCCATCCAAGTATGGTGGTGGTGGAAAATAGATTACAGCACGGCGTGGAGACGGTATTCCGTACGTACGCACACGCAGTGATTTCTTTTTCCTTTGGATGGATAGATTGTGAAATAGGGTTGTTTAATACTTATAATAACATATCAGTATGTTAGTGATACTAATGTTATTACTTCATAATGAAACAACTAAAGAAGAAGAAGTTGAAGAAGAAATAAAGATGAAAGAATAGGTAACGGACATTACCTCTTCTTTGAAGTGCTTCTTTGAGACCTCCTTTTAGGGCACTAAAATAGGTCTTTGAAGAAGACCAGAACCAATAGGATATTTCTAGGGAAGTGGAGAGGATAAATTGGCAGGTTTTGGACGAGCTTAAAGGCTCAAAGTGGTGTGAGGAAGAGGGGGAGGAGGTGCCCTTTTATAAGGGAGGAGAGGGGCTCCTTTGGAAAAACTAAAAATATTATTTTATTATAAAGTCATGTTCGGTTTTAAATAGCTCCAAATTGATTTATATCAAAGATAAGGTGTGGATTGGTCTGAAGCCTCTGATCCAATAGAATTTAGACAAGTTTAGGTTCCTATTTTAACATTATCATTCAGATTTAACATTAAGTTAAATAATTTTACTTTTATCGTGTCTTTTTGTGTTCTTACACTATAAGGTTAATAAACATACTATAACAAGCCAAAAGAACTCCAAGTTGTTATTATTAATATATATAACCTTATATAAGTCATTTGGACGAACCATCGATTTTTAGGAATAAAATAACAATTAATAATATAATATTTGTTTAAAAAACTATATTATTTCAATTTTGACACTATATAGTAATTGATTTTTGATAAAATTATAACAAAATGATTAGTTCGAAAAAAGTTAATTAAATCAATATTAACATGTAATAGTGACCTAGAAAATTAGTTTAATTCATAAAAAGTCTCATATTACATTTATTTGGGTATTTATAACATCAATTATGTCAATATTTTATTAATAAGATAATTACTGCATCATCGTTGTGTCATAAATAAATTACATTATTTAATGCCTAAAAATTATAAATAAAATACCATTATGTTGTAAATCTTTTTACCGTTCTATAGAATATTTATAGTCTAATTTATCTTATGTATAACCTTATATTAAAAATTATTTACTTATTAAACTTTGATTTTAACTATGATAACCCCTCTTTAAATAAATTAATAATATATGTCCTAATCTAATCCAAGTGGGACTAAATGGTCATATTTTATTCCTAAGGTTGTTTTTGGTGGAATTACACTTGTCCAATATAATTAGGACATGTGTTAGGGTAATAAAAATATCATTTTTACCCTCAATTACCCTATTTACTTTTAACCGTGGTAAAAAAAAGAAAAAGTTTCTATTCACCAAAAAATTATTTTCATCTCATTGAACCAAATTTTACTTACTAACATCAACCGTGTCTCTCGGATTTTCGAAATTTCACTCACAGAAGCGGTAAAATTAAGTTTTATGAAAAATTCAGTTTTTTAACTACCACTTAGTGGTTTCACTATTCATCAAAAATTGAATGCTTTCAGAAAAATACCAAAATTTCACCCTAGGCTAATTTCGATATTCCGAATCAAAAAATGAAGTCCTTTTTGAAAAATGAAATTTATAAAATTTCAAAAAGTGGTTATTACTATTCATAGCGGCTAGTTTTAATAATATTTTAATAGCATATCATTGTTTAGTGAAACTCAGTATTGCGTACGACATAAGCTATCACGGAAGGCAGCGGTTGCGTGTAAAGCATGCCAAGCTAGTGTTGTGTGTAGTGAAAGTTTATTTTTATGATTTATATAACATAAAAACAGAATATTTTACATAAATTTCTCGGTTGTTACACACATGATTCCTTGAATGTTGTTGGTATTTTATGATAACCATTGTTTTTAGTGGATTGGTTATAAAAGTTACCTATTTCCTTATACTTTTATCAATGAATAATATACTGAGGGTTTATAATATAATTCATTCCCTTCTTTGCATTAGTGTGTTTCTATTATTGATAATTTATAGCTAGGTGCCCTTATATCCCACACATAAACATTTTATTTGTCCACCCTATGAAATTGTTGAGATTCTTCCTTCCGCACCTTTGACAATTGGGATTTTGAAATTATATGGAACTACCATATATCCCCAACAGACCACCAGAATAGGACTCAACATTTCAAGTTTTTTCTCATTATACCATTGACATTTGGTGATTATCAGTTCGTCTTTTAGGATATAAATATAAATTTCTTCATATGTATCAATTTCATGGATCGCTATTGTTTTTTCGTAGAGAAGGTTTTATCCCACCAAAGAAGTGGTAAACCATCAATTAGAGGGGTAATAATAAAGACTATGTCATAGTGTGAAAGTATTTTGATGTTTTAATAATACACATAGAGAGATTATTTGTCCTTTTTATTAAGGGAGAGGAAATCCCTGTCTATTTTAAGTCAGAGAGTGCATGGAAAGAATTTATTGATAAACATTTTCTGAAATTCAATCCACTCAATTGATTCGATATATTTCTCAGGGTTCATATTTTTTATCAATGTTCCCCACTGACCAACTTAACCCCTAATATGATAAATATATGGTAGAATATTCTCTTTCTTAGAACATTGAAGGTTGGAGAAGATAATATCAATGGTATTGATCCATTTTTTCAGGATTAAGGAATCATATGATCCATTAAATTTTAGGGGCCATTGTTGCATAATTCTCTTAAAAATAATTTTTTTCACTATTAGGGGATTTGGATGTTCCTCCTAATCTGGGATTCTATTTATATTCTATGTAAATAGAGTGAGTATAATCATGATGTGTTCTATTCTCACTCCCATCGGGTTATGCACCCTATTAGGGCCATCATCAGATTTCTAATCTCATTGATTGATTACTTGATTTATCATTTCTCTAGCCACATTCTATAATAAAAGGAAAATTTTGAATTAATATTATTTAAAAAAATAAAACAAAAAAGTTGAATCCTATGGCATTAAAGGGATAACCTATAAATTAAATTTATTTCTTTAACATATTAATTTATAGTCTTTAAATTATTTTATTCATCATCAATTTCCTATTATATATTCTTATGGAAATTTATTACCATAATAAGGGTTCACAATGATATTATGAATATACCAAATAATATCCCTTGGGAGTGTCAAACCAAGTGTGTAGTAAGGTTTGTTGTCACATACCAGGATACATTATGTCAAACCTGACATGCCTTGTCAGAGATGTTACCATTAGGTACATCAGTGCCAGTGCTATGCCCACATGTTATATCCATACATTGAATTATTTTATTTATAAACAACATAAACTATATATAACAAAAATTTATTGATGTTATATTATACTTCATCATATCCATAATGATTTATAAGATTTTACTTAATCATAATTTCAATAATAACTAATATTTTTCTATGATACCATATATAACAACCCAACTCTTTCATTCAAATTAATAAATTTTTTATTACATAAAATTACACATAATATAATCAAATAGATAAATAATTATAGTCTCTTCGGTAATTAGGTACTTATCATATTATCTTCAACATGGTAGGGAACATCATTATTGAATACTTCCCTATCATTCATCTAAAATTCTATTTCTTTTGAAAATTGTAGGTCATAACCTAGGGGAAAACATAAAAAGGGGTTAGATATAATTCCCAGTAAGTGAAAACCCGTTTTTTCATTATAAAAGTTTTCAATGAGGGCCTTGTATTAAAATAATGATATTTTACAAGAGGTGAAAAAAAGGAATTTTACATTTTTCTCAGAGGAAGACATAAACCATGTCATCCAAAAATGTTTCCTTGTGTAGACACCCTTCCTCACTGATCCCTTTTTTCCCATCACATCACTAATATTGTTATCCTAAGGAAAAGTATATTTTATTAGGTAGTTCAAATAGGATATCTTGTAAAGAAAACTCCCCCATTTACCAGTTATCTTATAAGAATGATTCTTGTGATACACTCTTACTGTGTACACAAGAGTAACAAAGTCATATTCCAATTACACACAATTAAAATTTCTTTACAAAAAAATATGAAAAGAAATTATGAGATCAATCATCATTGATTATAAATCCTTAATACTACCACATGGACATTAAATGAATTCAAGAACATCCTCATTCCCATACCTGAATATAACACCATAGACCAATGGTCTTGGATTACCCCTAGAATCTCTATCAGTGTTTCACTTATCCATCCATAAAATGGCGGTGTCCAAAAAATACATAGTATATAGATTAGCACAAAAATTACCAGTGATATTCAGGCACCTAAGGGCCATCAAGTCATCTACTAAATTACTGAATTTTTCTGAGTGAAGAGCTTCTACAACATGAACTGTTGCATGGATAGAGCTTAGTGTACATCCAACATTCATGTTTTCCACTATATTGTTACTTACACTCTTGATGTAGTGTATAATCTCAACACAAGCAACAAAAAAGAGCACCATAACCTACGTGGAAATAGTGACATTATGAATGGTTGTGAGAAAAGATAAGACAGAATCAGATTACAATATTTAGATTATGAAAATATACTTTACTAAAATCTATATATAAGAGGCATGATTACATCTTATAAAATGATGTTCAACATCCTATCTATGCCACATACAAATAATAACATCGAGAGAATAAATAAATACCAACTATTTTATGGTAGGAATCCACTTGTAGCTGGTTGGGAGCCAGCCTCCAAAAAAGTGTGAACCATTAGGGTGTCATATATTTTTTTTTAGATTTCTAATCTATTATTGATAACCATTAATTAAAGGTTTATAAAAAAATTCTAATAAAGGAAATCATCCATATACCCTTCCAATATAAGATAATCCTCTTGATTAGCAATGTCTTAGATGGAAAGAGTAGCGACAATATCATCCATCACCATTTCCAAATTTTCCAACACCTCCCTAATCGTGATGTTCTAATCAATGTTATTATCCTCATTGTTATCATGATTAATTAGGGGCTCAAAAATCTAGTTATCATAGAAAAATATCACAGAATAAGTCATGTTCCCCATCCATTTGGAGTAGTTGATAATTGTTTTGGAAGATGGAAATTATCCCATGCCCAATAGATGATTCAAAATTTCTAATTTTCCTATAATAAGACTTTTCATAAATCCGGATCATATGAAATACAAGGAGAAGAATTTTTATTGTTGAGTATTCAAGCGAAATTTTCGTGAAGTGATTAATTTAAGGCCTTTATGTTTATGATTCCATGACCACCAAGATTATATAGTATGCATCCCTTCTTCTATGGGTCACAAATAACCATTCCTTCCAGAATATTGCCACTCCAAACGACGTTTTTATCATAACATTGAGACTTATAATGATATAAACATGCCAAAGATACACTAGAAAATAGTGATCAAGCTTCGAGCTCAAAACATGCTTTACTAGGAAAATGTTCCTTACCATTGAAAGGGGATACCCTTCCATGATGAGATGGATTTTCATGATTTGATCAACTTTATTTTATAAGTTTAATTTTGGTGGTTGTCCCAAAAACATTGGGACACCTAGGTAGACAAAATGTAAAAAACCTCCTTAATTAACAAGTCTATAGTGAGGCTGGTATTTCTAGAGGCTGTAATACCCTTACAAAATAAAATAACGTATTTTTTCTAGCTGCTGGCTTAGCCCCAAACATTCTCATAATTTTGGAGTGCCTTTATAATATATTTGATGTTACATCGACCACTATGTGAAATTGACAATGCAAAATGAAAAAAATAAGTGGGATGGAGAAAAAATAACTCGTGCAACTTCGATGGTTTAGAGAAATCCCCATTCGACCATGTCAAGTAAAATTTTGATAATATAATTTTATACTATAGAAAAAGTAATTTCTAAAAGGTAATTCCCCCATCTTAGTCCCCATAGAAGGTTAAGTATCCATACATGGAGCCAATAATGAGGATGGAGATGCAGGCAGACTCAAATCAAAAGTATACAACATGGATTCATTCACCATTATAATTTATTTCAAGATCACATGTTCATGAATACATAAATGTAATTCACTAATCAATTATATAAGTGTATAATGGTACACACCCTTGATATTAAATTAGTATGACATTCAATACCCAATTATTTTTGAATGGGAAATCATGGTGATGTTTTGGTATGAAAAGGGGGTCAATAAAATATTCATAAAAATTTGTTGAAGGGATAAAAGGGGTATATCAAAACAAAACAACTGAGGAGATGAAATCGAAAAATTTCATCCCATATACCTTCATTATAATTTGGTTATAGATGTATAAGGTAATAAAGAAACATGAACAATGAGAAAAATTCTAACAAAATATTCGACATCATAGTGGGTTTACATAAATAATCATGAGATTCATAATGAGATTGAAATAGATCCTAATCATTTATACATTAAATGAAAATTAATGGTAATATTTAATAACATATCACAATATAATTAAATTAAATTCTTGAGACACAATATAAAGGAGTTTTTTGGAATGGAAATGTGAAGAGATAAATTTCAATAAGGTATTGGCATAGTTACAGAGTAGGTAATGGTCAAAAGGAGAGATATTAAATGACATATCATTCAAATAACTACAATTTTATAGAAATGTGATATTTATAATTAAAATACATTATCAAAAATTTATATTAGGAATAAAAATTCAATAGAATTATCTTTAATTGAATAGAGGTTAGGAAGGTCCCTTACTTGAGTGTGTTGAAGAAAATGAATATGACTAAATTATTGATAAATTATGGTGCTTTTGGATGAAATTATATTGTGTAATGAAAATTATGGACGTTATTCAAGGAGTTTTAGTGACAACAATGGGAGATTTTGTGGTTTTATGTAGGAAAAGATGATTTTATTATAAAATAATCAAAACATCCAACCAACCCATGGTTTTCAAAAATGGTTTCTAAAAAATTTGATTGGATCTAATTATTTTATAATGTCAAAGGCAAATAGTTTAAAAAATCATTTTATTTTGTATGTGGAGGTGTGTGACACTCTAAATGAACTGATTGTAAAACGATAAAATGTATTCATTGTTTGGGAGGATTCTTAATGGATTTATAAAAATTATAAAATAAACATAAAATCAAATTAAATTAAATGGAATAATATATTTGATCTTGGATACCCTTTATCTTATTTATTCTGTCACATCTGGGTCATTATTATGTCATAATACACTAAGAATATATATATGTTCTTAATTTATACCAAAAAAATAAATTGTCTTAGAAAATTATGAATAATTATCAATTAGAAACTTTTTATATTCTAAGTCTAAAATTAATATCTATTTTACCAAAATAATTTTCTAAATATTTTCATTTTCAATTTTAAAATAATATTTACATTTATTAAGATAAATTGGGTTCTTTTACAACAATAGTTTTCAAACCATTATAAAAAACATACATTTGATGCCATTAAAATTCTATGATCATTTATTTTTTATTAAAATTATTGAATAATTATATTTTAATAAAATTTTATTTTTTTAATAATCCATTAATTCATTAAAATAAATTCATAAAATAAATTCTAATGTTAACAAACAATACCATTTTTTTATTATATCTAAATAAAAATACATTTCCATGTAACATTATTAAAATGAAAAAATATTCATTACTCTATACAAAATAATATATATAATCATATTGGTAGGGCCTTTATACATATACCTGGAATGCATCATCAAACTCCCTATTGGTAATGATTCATGATGGAGTGACACTAATGGGGTTTTTCGGGTTAACATGTTTTCAGTTGTGATATAAAATATCTTCAAGTTCATCCATAAATGATTATAATCATGCGCAAGTTGATATATATAATCTTTGGATAGGTCAAGGGAATAAACAAATGATCCAATATCCGTTATAAGCTCTAATAAATTGGGCTCATAGCGTATGGTCCTACTTTTTGAATCCATCATTTCTTTTTTCTATGTCAATTGGATATGTTAAAACCATATATCTATACTAACTACTTTGTCATTATTAATTGACTATATTATCAATAATATTGATATATAATGGTAATCTAAATACAATTTTATATAATAAAACCTAATAATATCCAGTGTTATCTATAAACATATTACATAGTAAGAAATTTAATTAAATCTAAAGGGTAATTTTAGTTATAAAAGTTCAGTTCATGAACCCAACCATCTAAAAAGATTCTAAAATTTATTTTAACATTCATATTTCTAGGGAAATATTAATCCCATACTTGTTAAATGGATTATTCAATTATAAAATCACAAGATATTTTTTTAATTTTTCATTAATGTTAATCTAATCAAATCAAACTATGGCTATTGGTTAGAGTGGTTGTACTGGAAAAATTTTCAAGAAGACCACTTATTCGATTTTCGATGGATATATTTTAATAAAATATCCATAAATTTTTTTTTGTTTTCATTTTTGACTTTTTCATTATAGTATCATTAAATAAACCATGTTAAGTCTCGGGAAATGGATGTATATAATGATAATTTCATTTTTGGATTGTTCTAGTTTAATTGTGGAATAAAATATTTGATTTGGATTTTATTATTTTTTAAAATTGTAACTTTATGTTACACATTATTCTCTGAATCATGATAGAAATTTTTAAAATTCACTATATAATTAACATATTATGGATAAATTATACTTTTTTATTCCAATAATGATACATAAGAAGATTGAGATGAACTTTTATATGCATATTTTTAATGACAAATAATAAAGGTAAAACCTTCCATTTAGATATAGGATTAATTTTTTGAAATAAATTATTTTAGATAATAATTAATATTGAAGGTTAAATACATCAGATTTATGTTGATACATAAAAATATATGTTACATATAGAATGTTGATGAATATTCTGTAAGATGATTGACTTTACTTAAGAAATAAGATGAGTGATTGTTTTAATTTTATCTAAAGAATATTCCCACAACATATACATGAAGAAAATGTGAAATTGTTGGTCAAAATTTGATTCAATTGATTGAAATAGTTTTAATTTTTCATTTATTAGTATAAAATCGTCTTGGAATCATTCCATTAATAGGAGCATTCAATGATATTCATTTTGATTAAAATAAACGATACATGAGTTAATATGTAGGGTTATTTCGAGTTTGTTTATTCTATATTCAATAACAATACTCTATAATAGTGAAAGTTATATATTATCCTTGGATTAAATTTAATGGGAAAAATCATTTTTGATTTTAGGGTTTTCTATAGTCCAATATAGGGATAATTTTTTTTTGAGAATTCTGGATATGATGTACTAGGGATTGGGTATTATTTAAATATTCAAATATGAATATTATTATTCTAACTAATATCTAAATGATAATTTTAAAATATAAAAATAATGATAGGAATTCAATATGGATTCTCTCTCAATAAAATAATATGTTATGACATTAAATTGAAAATAATAATTGATTTGGAAGGAGAAACATTTTGGATATCATTTATTAGAGAACTATAAGGGAATAATTGCTGTCACCCATTCAGAAATTTTCAATTAAAATATAAATTTTTCAGGAGGCTATGCCACATGAAGATCATCATCGTAATAATAATTACAATTAAATACATTATAAAAAATTCAATTTTTATGCAGGTAATAAGGATTATATTATTGATGGATTTGTGAGTTCTATATTACCATAAGAGCAGCGCATTATTTGTTTGTTAGGATAATTTTGTAAACATATATAGTCAATTAAACAATGAAATATTTTAAAAGAAAGAAGTGATCTAAGTGATTTAGTTTTATCAACCCATCACTATTTCAGGGTCATTGGATAATGAGGTTCCCTTGTCTTATACACCTAAGTGTTTTGTAATAAATACTTAGAAATAGATATGATACAATGTGATATTACCCATGATAAATATTCTATTTTTCCAATAACAAAAAATTAAATCTCTTAATAATATTATATTCCCATAACAAAATGACTATGTGTACTTATATATTTTCTATAAAAAAAAAATTTATAACATTTCTCTATTTTCACCCCATTATATAGTTATTTATGAACATCACATATGGTATACCCATAATTATAAAGTATTGAATAAAGAAATAAGAAAACTATGAGCATTAAATAGAAATATCAGAATAAAAGTAAAAGATTCGTATAAGTGGTTAGATTATAAACATCGGTTAAATATATAAAAAGTGAGAAATATGTTATTTATTCCAGCATTAAACAATAAATGATTTCTATAATCCATGATAAAACATATGTCTTCCAAATAATAAATTTTATTCCATACAATAAGAGTATGAAAATACATATAAAATAATCATGAGCAATGGAGTAAAACATAGGAAAATGCAATAAAAAATAAATTTGGAAAATGCTTAATCATATGAAATAATAATGTTCCAGAAATGTATAAGATTAATCCTTTACAAGAATAGTATTGTTAAAAATGAAAAACATGATCATTTCCATGCACAAAATTTTAATCACAGTATAATGTTTTCATGTCATTGAGAAACCTTAATAACAATGCATAACATGATCGTGTTCATGAAAAACAATGTAAAAATGGATAATGGGACCATGTCCTTGCATAAAATTGTGAAAAAATCAAAACACGATCCTGACCATGCACAACCATGTCAATAACGAAATATTTTATCATGTTTTTTCAAAACTTCTTAAACCAATCATATCGTGATAATTTACAGGAACATCATTGCGAATAATGAAAAGTGTGATCTTATCCATGTACAACTATATGAAAAATGAAAATTTTCATCATCCCAACCAAGGAATTCTTATCAATTAGAAGTAATACCTTATACAATTAATTTGAGGGATATATTGATATTCACATGTCACATAATGATTATGTATAAAAATTTTATCCACATATAGTACCTCATATATCATACAATAAAAAACCGATGAAATTAATGGGTTTACTGATGTTTAAAAATGGTATAACATGACATTAACCCTTGAATAACATTGTTTTTCGCAAAAATTAAATAAATTAAAAGTGTTATTTAAATGTGTAATTTAGAGGTTCATTAATGAATAATTACTCTATTGTAGATATATATTCTCTACATAAAGACTCATGTGGAAATAAAATAATTTCAATGGAATTTTGAAATCATTCCATTACATTGATATAAATAGTAAATGTAACAAGAAACATTAAAAATTTATTTCCCTTAAGGTCACATGAAATATAATTAATTGAAAATGTTAAAATAAATTCCATTAATTGATCCCAAAAAAATATAGGATAGGTTTTCAAATAATATGTGTCATCAAAATTATAATTTTTATTGTAAATGGAAAAAAATATTCTTATTATAGAATAATTTTATTCAAACCCATATAATTTAAAATAATAATTAAAATGCCATTTTAAATTATATATAGATAATTTTGATGATCAATAAAAATATTACATATTTTTAATTCAAGATAATAATGAAGGTCATTTGTGGGAAGAAGAAACTTGGACAATGAGGGGGAAATGCGTACTAAAGAGGATGGTAAATATTTCTACCTATGTGTTATGATTTTATCAATGAAATTAATAAATGAAGAATATTTATTTAAAAAATAAATTTTACCAAGAGAGGAAAAATAATGTATCATATAAAAAAAATTAGTTCGATTAAATGATACATTGAAGAAATATACTCAATAATAAGAAATATAACTCAATGAAATGAGTTTTGAGTTAACAAAGTCACTTGCAACACAGGTACCAACAGAATTGAGAGGCTATGAGATATTAAACATGATATGAATTTTTTTTATCTTTTTGAATTTATTAATCATATCCCAAAAACATACCCACAGTAGAATATACTCCAATAAATTTAAAAATAACTGTGAATGTGGAATACAACTCAATGAAATAAAATAGAGATTATAAATACTTATGGATTTAGATATAACGCCCCAAAGACATTATTCTATCTTTATCATAACTACGTTATATCTAATATTTCATAAATAATTGTGTTTCATTGAAACATGAACTTTTTTATTTAGCAGAAATTCTTATCCTAACCATTAAACATAAATATTCTACATCTATATTTTTGAATTTCAAAAAACACTCAACTAGGGATAGGACCAGTATGTCATTTGGAATCTGATAGAACCAACCTTAATTTTTTATTAATAGTAACCTACCCTTATTAATAGTAATATGACCTTATGAATAGTAATTAATGAAAATTACTTAAATTTTTAAATGTAATAAGATAATATGATATTAATTAATATTTTTATGTGTCATAAAACGAATTATATTATTTAATTTTTTTTCAAATTAAAAATGACTTTAAATAATAATTAAATAAAAAATACATAGAAAATTATTTTCAAAAAATCTATTTCATTTTATGTATTCTACACGTCAAAAAATGGTTAGGGTGAATTTTGTGAATTTTTCTAAAAGACATGAATTTTTGTGAATAATAAAAATACATTTTGGAGTTTTTTGTAGTTTGATGAAATAATAATTGTATAATAATTAATATAAACGGCAGGTACAATTATGTATTGTAACATATTACATGAGTTTTCCGATGTGGATAAAACCATTGGAAATCCCATGGTTTTCAATAACCACTAATGAGGTGTCTTTATTAATTAATAAAAACTACCCCTCATTTACTATAAATACCCACTAACCCCCTTCGTTTTATTTCATTACATACCCTTTATACTAGAATATCATTTATTATTACCTCTATATGAGTCATCCCAAGGTTTTATCAAACCCCCAAGGGTCCAACCTTCATGTTGTGGTAGTTACTCTATAAGGTAATGGAGTCAACCACGCTTCTCTTTTCATAAGGCATTCATTTTATGTTTTGACTTTCATTTTAAATTGGATTTTTTTGTAATATTTCATTCCATATTCCACTTTATTTCCATATTATATAATAGTTATTAGAGAACCCATTTATCTCATAAACCTATTTTATGGAATTTTATGAGATGTTGTTAGGCTGCTGAATTTTCGTGGGAGATATCTCAATTTGACTTCTGTTTTTGAGTTCCTTTATTTTATAATCTTTTCCACAAATCCCCTAATTCAAATTCTAGATTAATTAATGAAACAGATATTATGTGTAATTATGTTATTCTAATTTAATATTTCATCATCATCTAGCTTCCCCCCTCATGTTATAATAAAAATGAAAACATCATCTGAGATGTGTTAATTTATCACATTCTAGGACGACAAGTTCTCAATTTTCCATACCATGTTCAATTATGGTAAACAAACCACGTTTATTTTTGAAACATGTCATAAAATATTATTTTATCTCATTAATGTTCTGATATACTTACACTCTCTTAATATAAAATAGTAATACCAAACAAGGTCATTATGAACAAAACCGCCAAGATAATCCAAACATTTGTAAATAACATTTAACTAATAAATCATCATAATGTTATATAACCCAAAATATTATTAAGATAATTTATATATATTTAAATTCATTAATACGATATATTAACAAATCTATATTTTTAATAACATTTGAAATGAACTTTTGTTAATGAATACATGAAAATGAATCATGAAAATCAAGGAAGAAGATTCTTCCAAAACCATAAAATTTAACCTCTTAAACCCATAAAAGGGCCATGAATGAACCTAATAATGTTATAATAAATAAATTACAATTATAGGAGCTTCTTAAATTATTAATTAATGATGATAAATAATATTATTCAAGTAATTAAAAAAATTAAGAACACACTCGAGTGTAAGGAAAGGGGTTTCTCAGCTCACTTTCATTTTTTGGAGATTTCCATTATTCCCCAATAATTTCCATTATGTATTTTATGTGTATGTGCATTATTCATATAATATAATGATTATATTTATATTCATCGAATTAAATGATTCATTTTTTGGTCATTATGTTTTGGTCATATGATTTAATTGATTACAATATGGTAAGGGACTTTGTCTCAATTTCCATTTCATTGAGACCTTCTTGGTATTGTGCAAGTAATATTTATTAAGTGGTGTATCTAATTAAAATTTGAGATACATTTTCATTATAAAATTTAAATATATTATAAATCCATATTATTGGTTAATGTATATGATTATTGTCTTATGTCGTATTCCCTTTTACAAACAGTGTATATTTTTGGAAGGTTGTTTTACCTATGAAAATACTGATAAATCCCTATCCACTACTCTATAAAGACATTGAGATGGAATACTATACTTGTATTAAATATATCTATAAATAATTATTTTTTATAAGAAATTGTGTGTGGGGACCTCTCTATCCCCTTGATGCAATGACATCTCTCATGAGACAAATCAGTTGGCGACTAACCCTTCAAGTTTGCTTCCAAAAATTAGATGGGTTTCTACCAATAGAACTTGGCAGTTTTAACTGTATTATGGTGTCATGTGATAGTTAGATGACATCCAATTAAAAATAATTCTCTTTATTCATTATCATTTATTATTATCCATGATGTTTTCACTATGACAAAATCTATTGAAGTAGTTTCATTCTCATTTTGTTAATGGATTGAGTTTTTCATTTATTTACTATGCCATATTGATTATATAAAATTGTATATGATCCACTTATTATTGAATTTATTATTCCATTATTTTTAACCCTTACCGAATATTTGATATGACCCCTTTCATTTTTTACCTTTAATAAGTGATGAAGAGGATATCATTTAATGAGTTTCTATGATGCGGTTTTTAGTTTTTGTTATGTATTGTATTTTGTAACCATTTATAATATTATTTGATTTAAATATATGTATCTAGTTTCATCAATACTAATGAATTTATCGTTCCTCTAGGATTTCATCTCTTTTAATAATTCCAATGTAATAAGTAATGCATTCGCTCAGATCTAGAGGGGTCGGGGTGTTACAGTTGGTATCAAAGGATGTTTACTAGCAAAAATGATAACTATAGTGAATTTTTTTTATTTGGGAAAAAATCCCTAGTTTATTATTTGAGGACAAAATATTAATTAACATCTTGTAATTTTTGTAATGAATTGATTATGTTAACATTTTTAGAAAATATAACCCTATCTAGATACAAACAGGTATAGGTGGCTCTTGCACAGATGTACTAAGGAGTGAAAACACAAATGTGGATTTTTGGGCTTGACCTAAGGAATCCTGGTACATGAAAATGGGGCTTTATTTACTCTTGGTATTGACACTCCAAGTTGATATTCTTAGGATAATTCAAATTTTCATTAAAATCTAATATGAAGGATTTTAATGTAAATCTTTCACCATAGAATCCATGTTTATGAGAGTAGTTATGCATTGAATTTATATATACGTAAGGTGATTTTCTAAATGAGATTAATAATCTAATATATTGTATGCCATTATTTAGAAATGGAACATAATGGAAGAAGGGGAATCAAAACTCTTGGGAAATGTAGGGATCTCTCCTCTGAGAAAGTATACACAGTAAATAAAAGAGTAGATTAAATCATGAAAAAATTGGGAGAACATACTCAGGTTGTATCGAATAACTATACCACATAGGTTTTGGATCATTTCATGCATCATAAGGCCTCGTATTTTAGAGGGACTACTAATCCAGTAGTTTCTGAGTAGTGGATCATGTCCCTTGAAAATATATTCATGTATTAATTTGAAATGAAAATGAAAAGATAATGATGGTAGCATATTGTCTCTAGGGTGACACAGATCAATAGTGGTACATGATCTAGAATACTACTTAGGAAAAAGAAATAAATGATATTTAATGGATCAATTTTATGGAAATATTCATTCAAAAATATTTACCTCTAGTAAAATAAACCGTAATAAAGAGGAATTTCATTTTTGGGAAGCAAAGGTAAGAATACAGTGTTGTGGAGTATTAGGCTACCTTCACAAGTCTAGCTAGGAATGCCATAGATTAAGTACATGACTCCAATAACAAGATTGATCATTTTGTTGAAGTTATTAATCCAAGTATTCTAAGTACACTGACTTCTCAAAACGTTTCATAATATGATAAAATTGAATCATGTTCCCTCAAATCAAAGAATAAATTTTCTGGAAAAAATTTTATAAATGGAAACCAAGATAAAAAGAGGAAATATGATAAAAATGGAATTAATGAAGAGCCATTGAAGAACAAGGGAATGTAGAAATTTTTGTTATGTGCGAATTGTGGAAAGAATCATCCAAGGAAATTCTTGAAAGGCATGGAAGTCTATTATAATTGGGGAAAAAGGGACATCGATCTGATAAATTAATTGTTAAGAAATAAGTCAATGGTATTCAATGAGACAATTGTAGAGATAAAAGACACTATGAAAATGCGTGTCCAAACAGCTAAGGAATCCTGCCTCAGAAAAGGCCACAAGAGCAAGGGAAAGCATATTCAATTACAACAGTAGAGGTTAATGTTACTAATGATATGGTGGTAGGTACTTTAACTGTTTCCTAAAACATAGCCCTCGCTTTATTTGATTCTTATCATAACATTAATTTATATCATCCATGTTTTCCAAGAAAATTATACATGTCCAATATGATTTATGAAATGAGTTATCAGTCAAAAATTCTAGGGGATGTATCATTGCAACCAAGGCATGACGATTAGTTCCCCTCATGACACATAAATGTGCTTTAGTTTCTAACATTGTCACCATACTAATAAATGATTTTGATATAACTATCGGAATTATTTAGATGTCAAATTATCATGCGAAGATTTATTTCCACAATAAGGTAGTTAAAATCTGTGAAATTGGTGTAGAATTTATTATTTTTAGAGTAGAAACCTATCCATTTGGTTCGTATTTACAACCACCCTCAGTAACTCTATTGAATAAAATTCTTCGAGAGGAAGATAACTCAATGTCTATGGGTGAGAAAATAAATATTAAAATAAAATATCTACATACTGTGTAACAAAACATTGACATATTCTCAGATTATTTACATGAACATCCTCCAATGAGAGAAGTTGAGTTATCTATTAATTTAATTCATGGTGAATAACCTATATCAAATAATGCTTATATAATGGACTATGTGGAGTCAGTGGAGCTAATGAAACAAGAATATAAGTTAACTGAAAAAGGATCTATTCTACCTATAGATTCTCCATGGGGAGCTCATGTCCTCTTCGTCAATAATAATGATGGATCCAAGAGGCTATGCATTTATTATAAAGAAATAAATGCTATTACAATAAACAATAATTATCCTCTACCATGAATTGTTGATTTATTTGAACATACTAATGGATAACAATATATTTCAAATATTTACCTTCTATCTTGATAACATAAGATACTTGTGATGATGGATGGTATTCCAAAGATTGAATTTAGAAAAAGGTATGGGCATTATGAGTATACATTGATGCCTTTTGGACTGACTAATGCACCATCTTTTTTCATTGATTTAATGAATAAATGTTTCAAGTAGTATCATGATAATATTGTTGTGTTATTCGTCGATGGTATCCCTATATACTCCAAAAGCAATGAAGACCATGATAATATCTTGTGTATTATTCCGAAAACTCTTAGAATAAATGAATTGTATGGGTTGTTTAGCATGTGCGAATTCTGGTTTCAATCAGTTTCTATTATAGGCCATATTTTCTCTAAAGATGGAATCCTATATGATCCTTTGAAGAAAAAGGAAATCCATGAGTTACCCAAGCAAATGTACATAACTGAGGTACGTAGATTTATTGGCTTCTCATGTTATTATAGGCATTTCGTTCAGAATTTGTCTTCACTGCCTATCCCGCTAACGAAGCTCAAATGTAAATAAGTAATGTTTCGGTGGAATTAAAAATGTGCAGAATTCATTGATGTATTGAAAAGAATATTTGTCAATTATCCCATTTTGAATCTTCCACCTCTATGTGATGGATTTTTAATATACATTGATGCATCAAAGAGTGGGATGGGTTGTATCCTTATAAAAAACTGTAATGTTATTGAATATGCATCAAGGCGGCTGAATACTCCTGAGAAAAATTAAGCGAATAATTATCTAGAGTTAGTAGCTGTAATATTTTCTCTGAAAGTATATAGACATTATCTTTACGGTGAAAATGCGAGATATACAAATATCAAAAGTGTTTGAAATACTTTTTCACAAAAAAGGAACTCAACCCGAGGCAAAGGAGATTGATCAAGTTGCTCAATGATTATGATTGATCAATATAATACCACCAAGGAAAGCCCAATAAGGTGGAAGAAGAATTATGTAGGAAATATCAAGGAATACTAAATCAAGTGAGGATTGAAAGAGATCCTATATTCATGGATATACTAATAAAGGATATGTGAATTGTTAAAGAAGCATAAACATCATTCCTATTTCAAATGAATGGTAAACCATATTTACTATAGATGATAAAACTCTCACAATCTGATGATGAAAATCTATACCAGAAAATTAATGCTGTTAAGGATGGGAGATTTGAAGACATTGTTTATGAGGAAGGAGTTCTGAAATTCAGGAAGCGGTTGTCTGTTCCACGAGTACATGAGATATAAAGGGAACAATTAGATGATGATAATAGCTCAAATTTCCCAATAAACCTGGGTAGCATAATGATTTATACAGATATAAAGAAATAGTTTTCGTGGGATAATACTAAGCGAGAAATTGCTGACTATGTGTCAAGGCGTCCAGTGTTTCAACATGTGAAGATAGAGTGAAATCTTCCTAGAGGGGTGATGCATCCTCTACCTATTCCTATGTAAATGTGGGATGAAAATACAATTGATTTTTTCACTAAACTACTTTGAACAACATAATTGAATGATGCAATATAAGTAATTGTTGGTCGTCTCACAAAATCAGCACATTTCCTTGCTATAAGGGAGGATTTACCACTTGAGTGACTAGAAATACTTTATATTAATTAATTTTTAAGGCTTCATGATACACCCTTATTGATTTTGTTGAATAGAGGTCCCTAGTTTACATCAAAATTATGGAAATGTCTCGAGAAGTCAATCAATACTAAGCTTCTTTTCAATACAGCTTATCACCCCCAAACCAAAAGACAGTTTGAAAAGGCTATTAAAACACTGGAAAACATATTTAGATAAATATATTATGACTTCAAGGTATGTATGATCAATAACTTGATTTGGTGGAATCACTATACTACAATAGTTTCCATTCTAGTATTCAAATGGCTATATATCAAGCATTATTGGAAAAAGATATCGAACTCCAACATGTTGGGATGATGTTTTTAATAGGAATATAATTGGAGAAGAACATATTAATGAAAACTCAACTATTGTAAAATTAATTCAATCCCATATTAAAGAATCCCAATGTAAGGAAATAATTTATGCTAAAAACCAAAGAAAGGATTTTGAATTTTATGTGGGAGATCATGTCTATCAAAAGGTATCTACAAGGAATGGTGTATTATGTTTCATTTAGAAATAGAAACTAAGCCCTAGGTACATCAAACCATTTAAAATTCTTGAAAGAATCAAAACTATAAATTACCATTCAGAACTTCTACAATGGCTCTCCAATGTTCATGATGTATTTCAAGTGTCATTGTTAAAGAAATACATGCTAGTCCCAATTCAGGTACTCCCATATGAAGATACACAACTTGAACTTGATTTTTCAAAATATGATGATCTTATTGATATTTTTGAAAAAAGGGAGAAGGTATTGAGGAACTGGAAAAACCATTTTGTAATGGTTCTATGGAGAAACTATAACATGGTGGAAGAAACATGGGAACCATAAGATTTTATGAACAAGAAAAACACAAATCATTTTAGAGGGTCTTATTTATGAAATTTTTTGATGACAAAATTTTCGAATGAGGGAATAATATAACACGCCAAACATTTTATGGTATTATTATCTTAAATAAATTATAACCAACATTTAACAAATCACTATGACTATTTGAAAAAAAAACATTTTAAATTTTGAGATAACAATAACCTATCCATTAAACATTAATTTTCCACTTCTTTGTATGAATTTTGAAAAAACGGTCATCTAGAGTTTTGACCTGTATGTCATTTGGGAATCTGATAAAACCAAAATGATTTTTGATGAATAGTAATATACCCTTATGAGTTGTAATACGACCCTTATGAATAGTAACTAATGATAAATATTTTATTTTTTAAGTATAAAATATAATATGATCTTAATTAATTTTTCAATGTGATATAAAACTAAGTATACCTTTAACATCTTTTTTCAAATTCACTATGATTTTATTTAAAAATAAAATTAAAAATAATAGCTAATTATTTTCTAAAATTGGATTTTCTTTTTTAGTTCTACACATTAAAAATGGTTAGGGTTAATATTAGGGATTATTCTAAGATAATTGACTTTTGTGAATAGTAAATATACAGTTTTAAGTTTCCAGTAGTTTGATGACATCTTAATGATGTAATAATTAATATAAAAGGTGGTCCAATTATTTAGAGTAAAATATTAAATGAGGTTTCCCATGTGGCAAAAACCATGGGAAAATTCCTTGTTAAAGCGCATTGTTTAGAAAAATCCACTTATGAGGTGTCCATTTTAATTAATAAAAATCTCCCTCTCATTAATTATTAATACCCACTCACACTCTTCTTTTTCATTCATTCTAAACTCATTTTCCTCGATGAATTGGTAATATTACCTACGTAAGAGTCATCATAATGTTTCTTAAAACAACCAAGGTCCAAAACATTCATGTTCTGGGAGTTACCCCACAAGGTAAGAAAATCAACCGCTCATCTATTTTCTTAAAGAATTCAATTTATGGTTTCTGATTTACTTTCAATTGGATTATGTTGGGTTATGTCATTACAACTTCCACATTCTGTCTATATTATGCAATAGTGATGTGAGAACCCCTTTATCTAATCAATCATTTTTATGAAATTTTATGTGACGCCGTTAGGATTGTGAATTTTCGTGAGATATTTTTCAATTTTTCTTCTATTTTTAGGTCCTTTCGTTAATACACATTTCCTCATTTCCCCTCATCCAAATGATATGATAATTCCAGTAAATTACATGAAATTTAATTATATTATTATAATTTAAATTTTCATCATCATATCTATTTCCCCTCCTCTTATAATAAAAATTAATACACCATCCAAGATGTGTTAATTTATCACATTAAAGGACGATGGGTTCTCAATTGAAATTTCCAAATCTAATTCTAGCCATGAGACCATTTTTATGGTTGAAAAAGATCAGGATATATGTATTTTATCTCATTAAAGTTCTATAATCTTTACACACTCATAATATAAAATAATAATTCAAAATAAGTTCATTATGAACAAAATTGCCAAGTCTACCCAAAAATTTGTAATTAAATTATAACAAATGAATCATCATCATGGAATATTACCCAAAATCATTATAAAATAATTGATATATAAATAATTTAATTAATAAGATATATTAACAATTCTGTATGTCTAATAACATTTGAAATGAACTTCCATTCATGAATAAAACTAAACGAATCATTAAAAAAAGAAGAAAATGCTTCCAAAACTGTATAATTGAACATCTTAAACCCATAAAAACATACAATTAATAAACCTAATTAGGTTATAATAATTAAATTACATGTATAAATTGTTCTGTAATTATTAATTAATGAAGATAAATTTTGTTATTCAGTTCATTAATATATTCGAAGAACATAGTCTAGCATAAGGTAAGGGGTTTTCATCACAAGTACATTACCGTGAGATTTCCAGTGTTTGCCAATTATTTTATATATGTGTTGTATGCGTACTACCATTTTTCATATTATATAATTATTATCTTTATATTAGTGGTATAAAATGATTCTTTTTATCATTATCATGTTTTGATCATTCGATTCAAATGATTACAAAATGATAAATGGACTTCGTCTCAATTTACATTCTATTGTGACCTTCTTGGTTATGTGCAAATTATATTTCATAAGTGGTGTTACAAATTCCCGTTTAAGATCATTTTCTATATTAAAACATAAATATATTATATATCCATATTTTGGTTTCATGGATATGAGTATTTTCATAAGTCGTAGGCCCTTTTACATTTGTTGTTTATTTTCGAATATCGTTTTAAATTTGAAAATATTAATAGATATGTATCCTATACTCTATACCAATATAGAGAAGTTATATTGTAATTTTATTAAATATATATATAAATAATTATTTGAACTTTCAATGCTGTGTGGGAATAGCTATAGCCCCTCGATGCATTGACATGACTCACGAGACAAATCAGTTGGGGACAAACCATTCGAGTATTTTTCCAAAAATCAGACTGGTTTCTTCCGACAGAACTAAACTGTTTTAATGTTATTATAGTACCATGTTCTAGATACAAGACATCCAATTAATAATTATCCTATTTATTCATTATCATTTATAAACATCTATGAGGTTTACACTATGACAAAATCTATGGATGCAGTTTCTTTCAATGTTTGTTAATGGCGTGAGTTTTACATTTATTCACTATGGAAAATTGATTATGTAAAATTCTTTATGATTCAATTATAATTGAATTCATGTTTCCTGTGTTTTTAACCCTTACTGATCATTTAATCTCACCCCTTTCATTTGTTTACCGTCAACAGTTTATGAAGAGGAGATCATTTATTTATTTTCTCTTGATGCTATTTTTAGTTTTTGTTATGTATTGTATTTTGTTTTCTTTTCCAATGTAATTTCAGTTAAATCAATGTATCTTGTTTTTTTAAAACTACTAATCTAAAAGATCCTTCAAGATTTCTTTTCTCATAATAATTCCAATGTAATTAGTAATGCACCAGCCCCTGTCTAGATGGGTCGAGGTGATACATTAGTAAAATTTAATTCAATATTTATTAAAGTACAGGACATGAAATAAATTTTTTATTATATATAATAAAATATATTCATGATAAAATATTCAACATAAGTTGTATTCACATCATATAAACCAAAATATGTGCATAATAAAAAATATATCTCAAACATGGATGTTTAAGAAAAATATTTCTTACCCTAACTCTCAACTTCTACAAATGTGATTTATGCTATTATATAACAAAAAACCATAATCATATCCAACTTTAGAAAATTAATTATATATATCTATGTACTTTAACAATTTTTAATTTTTTCATTTATTATTCATTACTTATGCGGTTTATGTTAATTTTCATCATTGAATGTTTGTAATTTTGATTATTTCACACATTTGTTATAAAAGATAAAATGAATCCCAACATTTAATAATACATTCAGTATTCACATAATGGAAGATATATTGAACACACATTATCTCATTTATTTATGTATCCCTATGTTCATTTTTTTAGTATTTTGGACATCGTTTGAAAGAATGTTACCATGATGAGATTGTTCTTAAAAATTTACTAATATGAATAGATTACATTATGAAAATATTATATTTTGGTATCATAATTAAATAATATTAAATAATCTATAATATACTTAATTTCGAAAAAAAATTCCATAAAATTTTATATATAACCTTTCTAGACATTAGTGAAAAAAATGATTCATGTCACCCATTGATGCGGTATTATACACATATAATGGGTGATGGATTCATTTTCCAAAATATGGGGTTATTAATTTAATGATCCAATTATTATTTTCTAACATTAAATTTTTTATAAATATGATTTTAATTAATTCTAATATTTCTTAAAATCAATCATGTATAGTGGTGATGAAAAATGGAATATATCATTATATAGATGGTAGTCTATATATACACAACGCTGATGTTTTTATTTTCCAAAAAATGGGAAAAACAATGAAATTTTTTTAAATTTTCAAAAATATTAGAAAAATATATTTTTCATGAATTTTTTTTGAAACCATCTATGTATCGGTGTTTTATGAATTTATATTGATTTCTTTGTAGAGGTGTTCGTCTTAACATACTCACTATTGATGTAAAAATATATATTTGAAAGGGTAAGGGTAGATAATAGTTATAATGTTGAAATAATAAGATAAAAGTATACTAATAATTTTTATTTTAATTTATTTTAATTGATAAAATATATTTCCATGAGAAAAATAGAAAACTAAAAATGTTAACAAGTGAATAAAACTCTTGTTTACAATTTGTTCCTTATATTTGAGGAACTATTATAATAGGAGGATTTAGGGTATTTCATTATATAATGGTCCCTCAAAAAAGGTATAGGTATCTAAGGAATGTAAAACAGGTAGCCTAAATTGTAATTAATATTTTGTGATTATTTTTAAAGGGGTGTTGTTAGTATCATTTTATTATTAGTGCATATAACATGTAAAACCCTATTTTAAAATTGTATATTATAGAATTAAAATACTATTTTGGATATCATTTTTGATGTTGCTGATTTTAAATTAATAAAATTGTTTATCATTTAAATAATTATACATAAATAAAATTAATGTTAAAAAACATGAATTCATCGCATGAATATTTTGTAAAAACAAACCGAAATTTTTTCTATGAATAAAATGTTACACTAATTACAAAATATTAAACATATTTTTTCGAAATTCAACATAGTATGTTTAAACGAAACAATTTAATATTTAAATACATTTTGATTATAAAATGAAATGTACATGTTTCTAGTTCAAATTTATATCATACTAATTTCATGAATGCTATAGTACTGTGGAGCGTTATATTTTTCACTATTTGTGAAAAAAATAAACCATTTCGAAAAATCCCAAAAATTCAACATAGTATGATAATTTAATTCTAACAATAAAGATAATGGTAATATTATAAAATTAAAATAATAATATTTTTGAATTGAACATCAAAATTAATTTTAAAAATGTAATTAAAACTATTTGTACATATAAATATTGGTATTTAATATTAAAAATACTTTTTTTATTTCATATCAATTTATTAATGTATATAAAATTTTCACGGTAAAATTGAAAAAATATCATTATGTGGTTCTATTAAAAATTGATATACCTGGATTATCCCACTATCAGTGTATTAACCACTCATGGGCCAAAAAATTGGTTATAGGTATAATGGTTATTATTGAAATATTTTATCTTTTAATTAATTTTATTTGTTATACACCATAATGGAATATATACATTCATATGTAGGAATTTATTATTATGGAAAAATCATATGAGCCTATATTTTTTGATCTTTTCGAATATATTTTTACATAGAAACCAACCATGGTATTTTATACATCATGAAAATTGGACCATATTAGAAAAATATAGAATTGATCGAGGTGATAATGATAAAGATGTTAATTAATTGGTGAGAGAATTTTAAATTTCTACTATTATGAAGGTAATTTCTTTTAATTCCTCATATTCCTTATAGAAAAAAAATTTGATTATTGATATGGAAAATTTCATTTGTATTTTAATTTATTGGAAAAACACAGATGAATAGAGGCACATCATGGGGGCCTAACATAGTGGAGGCCCAAATCCTCATTGGAAACAAACTAATAGCAAGCTAGAGGAAAGGAAACTAAATCCAGAAGATTGTAAATATTGTGATTTGAAGACGCTTGAGATCCAAAAATGTTGGATACCTTTTTCCCATATTACTATGTATTAATGATCCTCTTGTGAGTACCCAAGAACTTTTTACACATCCGAAGGTGAAAAGTTATGTTCTCGGCAAAACTAACATAGCTGTTTAGTGCTTTGTAATGTATAAAAGAGTCTATCTCCACCACCATCAAGTTAATTTTTCTATGCACACATAATTTAAAACCTATAACCATAGCCTTATCTGTGGCCAATATCCCATCACCTATTCCATAGTAGGCTGAGAAAGCTGCAACAAAAGACCCCCTCTGGTCCCTTACTACTCCACCACCTCTCGTCTCCCACCCAACAGTTACCCATCTGTATTTAGCTTTATCCCACTACTAAGGGGAAACCACCAAACACAAAGCCCCTGATTCCTTTTCTAAGTCTGATTATGTGATCCTAAGATTAATGTATAACTAAAAGAGTTCAATTTCATTTTGAACATAGATTTATAATGTCCATAAATGTGTTATTCATTTGGAAGTTAACGCTACTATCAGATAAACTTATGATTTTGTGGCGTGCATCATTCCTTGATTTCTAGAGGGTCCAACAGCTCACTTCCAGAATAATTGTAGGCCATTTCATTTCGAGACATTGATCACCAGAACAACTAAACCAATGTCTATATATGATCTCATGTAGACTTCCATGGTTATTAAATCTTGAAAACGTGCCATAATCCTGCCATATCCAGAGAACCCATACGCCCCCAAAATATTGATGATCCGCCGATTATTGTTTCGGGTTTTTTCAGCACCATCATCTAGAGGCTAGGTTCACACCCATATATTTGATATTTTCTTCAGTAGGTAATGACTTATTCCTCACTCCCCACACTCGAAATTTGAGCTCTGGTGGAATACCATTTCACCATAATGTTTTTCCCCACGGGCCGACTGTGTTTTGGTTCCTCCAAACACGATTACAATCCTAGTCGGAGAACTCACCTGACGATGAACATCTGAAGAAGAGTATGATAGGCTCATAGTTGAAAACAATCTCCTTGAATGAATTGTGTTTTTATTCATCAAGGATCCTCTGAATGAAATTGAGGTGATCAATTGCTTCTCTGAGTGATATGTCCCAGATGGGGCTTCATAGGAACCACAACCTCCCCCCCCCCAATCCGGAAGCCAAAAATTAACATGCCACCTTTCCACAAGCCATGTTGCAAGATGTCGTAGGGCCTCTATGTGTGATTGGATATTCTGTGAATTTTGAAGATAATTTATAGCTAATATTGAATATTCATTACTACATTAATATGCAATTTACTGAATACCCTAATTTAATATAGAAATATAATTGTGTTTGAAACGGGTGGATATTGAAGAAATATTGATGACATAAAAATTATATTAGGTATTCAAAGGATATTACCACAATGTTTTAATGTCTAAGTCATATAACTTGAACCGAGAAATTTGAACCTATTGATAATTGATAGTCTCAATAAAGAACTCATTCAATATGACATTATTTAAAAAATTAACTAATCTATAGAAAAGGAAATATATACTAATGTAACGTTAATTTTATTGATGAACTCACATTTATAGAAGATCCTACGGATATGGATGTTCATGTGCTTATATTAATAATTTCCTTATATATAAAATTCTGAAAGGGAAAATTCAAAATCATGTTTGAATATGCCATATTTTGGTGTGAAAAAGTTACAAATCATTATTCATGATGTACAATAAAATAATAGGACATGTAAGAAGATGAAGATCCCTTGATTAAAATAATTAATGTTGATAAAAATAAGAGAGAACAATAGTATAAATTATTTTGAAATAATAATTTTAATTCTTATGATGATGTTATTTCGGATTCAATGGAAGTGGAAGAAGATGGGGAAAGCAAAGGCATCAAATATGACAATTCTATGTATATCGAAGACATGCCACAAGTGTTGATAAATTCAAATTAATGATCTAGTGTGTTGGGATGACTAAACCTCAATAATGAACTTAAATATTATCTAGAATAAAATGTCGAATAAATAAATAGATAAAATAAATCCAATAGTTTATATCTTGAATAAAAGATAAAAATGATTAATTATGAGAAAAATAAATCCTTGCTAAAAGATATGACTGAATTATTACCTCTATAATTTATATAGGCTCAATGATGGAATTTTTTTAACTACAAATCAAGGAATAATCATATATTATTGATGTTTTGATTGCATTTATTAAAAGGATTTTCCAAGATAATTAAGGCAAAATAATATGATGTCATGGAGACATGATAAATGGTTTATTATGAGGGTAGTATTTTATCTAACTGAATGGGATTACGAAGTTATAGGGAGCAGGTTTTCAACGTAGATATGGATTTTTATATGGATTTTATAGATTTAAATTTGACTTGATCTCAAATATGTTTTGTCGAATATAAATGGAAATCTATTGAGTCGATTGACAATGTTAAAAAAATTCAAGGTCATTTGATGAAAAATTATATCCACTTATTCCATGAAGAAATGTTGTTTTTTAAACATTATAAAATTGAAAAATGTTATAATAAATGATGTTAAAACACATGTTGATCACTATTTGTCTAGTGTAATTGTAGTGGGTATATAGGGCTCAAAAAGTATTACATTTCCATAGAAAAATATATAAGAACACTTATATGAAATGGAAACATCTGAATAAAAAATATTATACATGGTCTGATTTTAATTGATGTTAATTTTCATGTAAAGGTTTTAGGGAAAAAATAATTAATCTCATTTAATTATTAAATATAAATATTCAAAATGGGTATAAATGTAATAGCTCAATGATTATGAAAGATCCATCCAGATGTAAAACATATAATATATTTTTCAAGCTAAATGATGAGGATTATTTTTTGGAACCATACTTAGTCTAATTTTACTTAATATAAAATGATGGATAAAAATGATAATTCATCAAGAAATAAAATACCATGTATTCCAACATGATGATAATTCCATTGAATGTGACTTACCATGATTGAGTTTTTATATTTGATAATAGTTTATTTTCAAACATGATGGGAAAAATGAACATCCCATAGTTGTAACTTCTAATAAAAAATCAGTAGTTCAAAATGGTTTTAAGGATGTATTTAATAATATTATCACCATAGAAAACAATTTGGGGAAATAATTAAGGTATGATATTTTTTATTAGAAATTATAATCAAATAAAAGAGTATAATTCAATTTTAGGAATTATGGAATGTGGTAAAATTAAAAATAATAAAGGAAGAGTCTTTAATGGAAGATATGGAGCCATTATTATGAAACGGAAGTACATAAAGGTGAATATCCACTAAATTTTTGGTGGAAAAATTTATTATTAATTAATGATGAGGAGAATAAGGTTTATTAAAATGTGGTTAGAAAATTGAACTTAAAATACTTAGAAAACATATATAAAAATTATTTGGTACATGAAGTCCATAGGAAATCATGATATCTCACAAAAACATGTGAATATTATAGAAAAGAAAATATGAATATGAATTTTAACAATCCAAAGGAATAATATCGGATGAATATTCTTCATGTTCTGTACATCCATGAGTGAGAACCAAAATTCATTTCATCAATGAATATTTTATGATGGATTGGTGATTATATATCTATCGATATATGAATGACTATTTGGATAAATATATTCTAATGAATTAACTGAGTATATTGATATAGTAAAAAATATACTGGAGGAACATGAATAATTTGTATGAACTAATAAATACATTATGACATTGATATATTATAGAACATAGTTTTGAATATATTGAAAAAATATTGAAAAAAAGGATTAATGGGTAGAGTGACGATTTTATTAATGTTTTTTATCTGCTTTATTGATATTCCCATGTTGAGAAGATGCTATTTTTGTCGACTATAGGATTCTCCGTAGATGAGTATGACTATAATTCCATGATCTATGTATGATAATGATGGTATGATATTTTGAGATACTAATTTCAATATAGATTGTGAAATTATAAAAACATTTTTGGAGACTCTATTTAAATACAAATATATCTTTAATGTGATGTACTGTCATCCCAATATGTTTACGAATCATGTTCAAATGTGAAATGATCATGTTAAAAAATCATAATGTACTTCAAAGAACATTATAGTGATATTTTTATTGTTTAATTTTAAGGGGGATAAAATTTTGGTTGATCTTGATATCTACCCATGCCACTTGTACTAAAATTTCATAATAGTGAAAAATGTATTTATCAAACTCATCCTTAACAAATAGAGTATGTTGTCACTATAAATTGTTACAAACCATATAAAAGATATTTTTTTGATCATTATGTGTCATTTGGTATTTGGATAAGGTTTTATATTTTGGTTAAAAAATATCTACACTCATTTATATACAAATTAAAAAACATTTCCTAGAATTTTGAGGACATTTATTATAAGGGAATAATATTATGTTCAAATTAATATGGTGAAACCGGACAGATATTCTCACTCCTAGGTGAATACCTATATCATTTTGGATATATAATGGTATTACATCATACTAGTTTACCTCTAGATGGATCTAATTTTATATCCTAGTTTTTTGAATCTAACCTCTATGATTTAAATATTTAAATAGTATATAGATCTACCATTAATGGAAAACTCATTTCCCATTCATGTTAGTTTAAATATAGTAGTTTTATCTAAATCCCCAAAAATTGTGATGAAAGAAATGTCAATAATATGATGATTTATTTAAAAGAAAATGATGATATACAAAAACATGATGTTAATAAAAGTTGTTTTTCATCAGTTAATTTTAGAAAGTATGATCCTCATGTGGAATATACATCATCCTTTGATTATATTATGTAATATGGATCCATTAGATATATTTAATGACTATATTTTGAGGTTTGGAAATAATTAAATAAAACTCATTATGAATTAGTCACCTTAATAAATTATTTCATAGATTATCTAACAAAGATAAATCCCATCATGTATTTTATATTGATTTTATGAAAGAATATTATCATGAAAGTAGAATGAATGAAACCCTATCAACATAGAATTCAAATCACATGATGTATTTTTAAATATATATCACGAAAAAAATTATTTTAATATTTGTACAATTCATCATTTATAAATAATTTTCATATATTGATATTAATAGGTGAAGATACACAATATGGAAGAAAATCTGTTTGGTTCAATGGATTTTGAGAATTCCTAATTGAAGATAAAATATAGAAACATAAAGGATATTAAAAAAAATTACCAAAAAATGGAATGATGCATAAAGAACATATTTATAAGATTAAAATATATTGTTATATTTAGTGAGGTCATTTAATGGATTGAAATACATTCATCCTCTAAAATATCTTATATTGATAATTAAATAGATAAATATGGAAAACAATAAATAAGGATCATTAAAAACTATCAATATGGAATGTTTTTTCAGAAGTGTTAATTATAATTTTCATTATCAAAAAAATGTATTTTTTAAAGAATATTTTTATATTATTTAAATATCTATCTTCTGGAATATCTGATTAGAATGTTACACATGATCTATTAATTTGTTACCTTTTAATGTATTTTCATATGTTCATGGATGTTTAAAATCAAAATATGGAAAATTATTGGTTAATGTATTTTTAATATTTAGGAAAACATCAAAGGTAATGAAATAATTTTTATTTAAATTCGATTCCAATCAATACATTATTATAATGGGGTTTATACTAAAAAATATGACAAACAATACATGAATGCTTCATGAAAATGATAAAAGAATAATAATAATATGTCAATGTTGGTGTTATCCGACGTTAGGGAACAAGTATATAGAATACTATCATTATATGTAAATACATGGTAATAAAAGTAAGAAAACATAAGTATGGTAATATATGAAATGTTGAGAATAACTATTATACAAATGTAATTTCTTTAGAGTAAAGTGATTTTTTTTCAAAAACAATTTTAGGCATCAATAATTTATATTGAAACTAAAATAGAATTTGATATAGGGATAAAGTGTCCTATTATAAAAAAATAAGAAATAAATATATTTTTATGAGATTATTAGACCATAAATTTTTATCGAACATAGTAAATTAGGTGATTAGCCTGTCATGGTGTTTAAATATAAGAATGTATATAAGGAATGAGTACCCAAAAAGATTACCAAAATGGATATCAACAAAAAAATTTAACGAATATAATAGTTTATATGTGTTATTAATATAGACTATTGAAAATACAACATAGATATTAGTTTAAATTAAATATATCTAAAATAAAATATAGTATAAATAAAATAATGGAATAATAGTATTGGTTTATTGTATGAAATCCATGAGGAGGAATTTGAACTTCATTATATGTTTTTTGAAATAGATAATACAAATGATATGTTGATGAAGAAGTTATGACATAAGAATAAGGATTATAAAACACCAAAAACAAATTCTCCATAGGTTCAGAAAAATTATAATTATATATGAATATGTAAATTATTGTTGAAACGTGATGTTTTATTCAGAACAAGGTGGAATGTTATGTACCTACTAAGATAAAAGCGAAAAATTTGAAGATTTTGATTCATCCCATAGAAGTTCATGTCTATAATGATAACATATAAGATTGTGATGGTTCTATTAAATTTTAAACTAAATTGAAAAGGGTTTTTAGTTGAGAGGAAATTAGTACTCCCATTTTCACTCTATAATCTGGGGTATTTTCAATGATATCAAATATTTGTGTGCTTTTTCATCAATGTGAGGTTAATTTAAGGTGATATACGAACACATAGAACTAATGAATGTTTTTTTATCATATGGTATGATATTCAATAAAACACGGTGTAATTTCATACACATTGCAATACTTTAAAGGTAATGAGAAGATTCATAATGAATATTATTAATAAAAAACTAAAATTTTAAAGATTTATGGCGTATATCTACTAATGTGGGCCTCATAAAGAGAAAAGTGTATCAAATTTTTATTATTTCATTATAAATATGGGATTCTAGATAACAATATGAAATAATGATAGTTTGGTTTGGAATTCACCTTTTGAGTCCTATTTTGACTGTATCAAATTAGATACATTAACGTATAGTTGTTTTTTATGAAATGATACTTCGATGGGGAAATTCAATATTGCACATTAAAATTTTATTTTCTTTTTATACTATGATTAGGGTGTAAATAATAAATTTAAATAAATTTTAATATACCCTTAATTGGTATAACTAAATATTTATCACATGTTGAATTCATTATGGAAAACAGAAATATCTCAGTTAATCACACTTGTTATATACCCCTTGTTAGATTAGTTGATGTTAGAGTTAATTGTTTTTTGGATAATTTATAAGAGAAATGATATCCAAGATTTCTACCAATAGTTTCAAATAATATCTACCATGATACTCCATGAAAAATGTTGAGAAGATTTATACATTGAATATAGTAGATGTTGAACAGAATATAAAACAGTTCCAGTTACTATATCATAGGATCCATGATCCATCTCTCTTGAATGTAGTGCTAAAAAATTATAGAACTGATAAAAAGAGATATTATTAAAGGTAAATATGTCATTATTCTAAATAATTTATATATATTTCAAATTAAATATCACAAATATCCACAAAAACCCATGAATGTATATTTTAGTGTTATTGAGGATTTGAAAAATATTATTATTATTTGATGGTATTTATAAATATTTTTCCATTATCAAACCATAATAGAATCCCTTCTATGGTTCTCAAAGGTAATTCACATCGTAAACGGTGGAATATAGAAACATAAGAAAGTATTTTTCTCAAATTCATGATAAGTGAAAACATTTTAAAATATATTAATGGGTCAGATCACACAAATGTGAGAAAACATGAGAATATGAGAAATATCTTATTGAAAATAAAAAAATAAAAATGATTTTACACAATTAATAATAGAGTTATATATCATATACCAAGTCCTATGAGCGAAAAATTATTAAAATCTAACCATCATCGTTGGTATAATAAAATAAAATGATTATATAAAAATATAGTTTAAACAAATACAATGGAAATCATTGCCTTATTGAGCATGAATTTATCCTTAATTCTTATAACATAGCAGGATTGGGATAAAAACCCGTGTACCCAAATTGGAATTGTCTTAAAAAATATGTTTCATCTTAGGATTTTAAATATATATATTGTACAAATGATAAATTGTGACAACATACAATGCATCCTCTTGTTATGGGACAAAAGATTTATAATCCCTCCGGTGCATGGGATAACAATATATATACCCTCCGGGGAATGATCTATTTAATCATATACCCACTATTTTTTTTGGATAACAACCTGTATACCCTTATTTTATTGGGATAACAACATATAAAACCTCTTGGTGTTGGGATAGTACTCATGTACACTTTTCTGATCTCATGGGATATATAACATCATCCAATTCATTGAATGGTGATATATGTCCCAATAAAATTTCAATTATACAAATGTGTTCCTTAATATATAAATCATTCATCTTTTAATTTAAACCAATGGAAGAAATGGGTTTATTATCTTTTTCAAATTGAATCATATCAAATGTTATCAAAAGAAAATATGTTGAAATTTAAAATTTAGTCACCTAAAATGATAATTTAATATAAAACTTTATAATTTGATTCATAAAATTGAACTCTTAACTGTTAAATAATTTTTAATTAAATGGGAAAACAGAATAAAACCCTAAAATATTCATTAGAAACATTTCCTAACAATACTGTTAATTTTTTTGTGTCACTACTAAAAAGATCTCTTTTGGTAAATTTAAAAGTAGGATGTTCAAAATAATTGTTTATGATGGAATATATATTACTATGTTATGAGAAAGTTAATGGTTTCAAAATAGTGAAGTGAATTCTGTTGAAACATTTTTTATATAGAATATTACATAATAGAAACCTAATAAATATATTTTAAAATAATGAATTCTTTTTAAAATTCAAACTATTAAATTTTAAAAAAATTACTATTTCCATTTTATTTTTAAAATATTTTGGAAAAATATATTGATAACTATAAATAATAATTTTTAGAGATTAATATTCCTAAAAAAATTAATTCAATTTTATAAGGATAATATAAAAGGATTTATTTTCAATATAATTCATGTTTAAAATGTTAAGATATTATTAAATTTTAATTTTAAAAGTTAAAAATTATTTAAAACATTAAATTAATATGTTATTTAATAATTGATACTGTTTTACCAAAATTAGATATGGACCTACCGAAGAAACAATTTTGATTGTAAAGAATATGTTGGTCCAATTTAACATGATATCATTTTTATAAGTTAAATCATTTACCAGGGTAAATGAAATACTGAGATGATATATAAAAGGTCAATAATTACCAAATAATAAGAAAATGATTTGGGTTTTAGTGATAATTACAAGTCAAATTACATAGTTATATTACCACTATAATGAAATCCTGATTTCAAATTAAGATTGGTGATGAAACCCATTTTACTTCACTAACCCTAGAATGAAAAGTAATTGAAATTTAATACATGAGATAGGTCTATAATCCATTTGATCTCTAGTGATATTTTGATTCAAATTAATACTTTTATAGTAAATAAACTAAAAAAATGAAATAAATTTCTATATATACAATATGTCATAATGAAAATAGTTGCCATAAATAAATTTCTATATATACAATATGTATAAACTCTATGAAAAAAAATTTATTATCTAGAACCACATCACGGTGATGATGTAATTGTGATTTTTTTGAAAACCATATTGTAGAAGTGTATGAGGCTTCTATATGATGTTTAATGGGAACGATTTCAAGAGGATTTTGAATTTAATATTTCCCATGAATTGGTGATGGAAGGCCCCTATTATTACTGAAGAAAATATTAATTTTATTAATTTCAACGATTAATATAATAGAAACACATGTTTCACAAGGAAACTAGTTTCCAAATTCATGAATAATGCAGTGGGGAAATGCTAAGGTTGATTATGTCTCATCCATAAATTTCAACACAATTTTTTAAAAAGTTTTCTAGTATTTTACCCTTAGATAATTCACATTTACTATCTTTATATTGTTTAATTTAGAAAAAAAATTCAACCATGGGAATTTAGCATCAATACGTAAATCTAAAATGGTCCTTATTATATTATTTTTAAATACATATTCCGAATATGAAATCCATGTAAACTAATGACATTTATATTTGTAAAAAAATTAGTTATTTCAACTGGAAAACATAATGTATAAACAATTAAGAAAATGTGTATTCATAATTAATATTTTTGATTAATATAATTATCAATTTTCTTGATTTATGTGACATAAATTGTTTAATTTTTAACCAATTAAGTGTTATGAGTATTTACCATCATGCCAAAATCAAAATATACATTTTCTAAAATTAATTAAAAGAAATAGAAAAAAATTAATTTTCATTAAAATAAATATTACTTCTATTTTAAAATGTTAAAAATTAGGTTTTATAAATACAAAATAGTATTTTTCAATAAATAAAGTTAATCCTTAAATGAATTTCTGGTTGTTAAATTTTTTTTATATGTTTTAACTTCACTATTTATTTATGATACATTCAAAAATTTAATGTCATTTGAATAATTTTTTTATTTATACTAGAAATAATTCATGATAATAAAATATTTATTTTATAAATAAAAAATATGAAGGTCATTTTTTTAAATGAAAATTATAATGACATGGAATATATATTTAAATTAATTTTTTTTTAAATATAATGAATACTGTTTTAATTCGAAAATAAAATTTCAAAATATTAATTTTTCATTTTTTTCATTTATATAAACTAAAAATAAAATTATTTAAATATATTATTCATATCTAAAAATAAATCCAAAATATATCTAGATTCATTCATTATTTCACATAAAAAATCATTTTTAAAAAATATTTTTTTATGAAATTACCGAGGTAGGTATTTAGCTTTAGAAATTAAATTTTCTCAATGAATTAAGATTAAATATAAGTTATATTTTTCCTATAAATGAATTAATAAATTTATTATGCTTTTTATACACTTCAATTTAATATACATTAAAATAATTATAGTTATATTAATAAATAAATTTATGGGTCATTTTTTTTGTGGTGTTACTGGTGATGTAAGATATTAAACATATTATTTATTTAAAGGAATCATATATTTTAAAGTAGTCAGATTTTTTTCCTTCCCACATTAAATAAATTAAATCCTATCAATTTTTAGAATCACTTAATAGTAAAATTATAAAATGTTTTCTGGAAACTAGAGACAGGTTATGATAGACATTCTTGAGAGATATCATGTTTAGAAATATAAAAAACATATATTTTCCCATTATAATTTCCCAATCCTAACATTTACATTTTATCTATTTCTTTTATTGAAAATCCCACATTAAAAATTATAATAACTTTTATAATTGTATTAATTTTACAATAGGGATGATTGACATCTTATTAGTGATACATGTTTAGAGGTTTGTATGAAAGATGAAAAGTTATTTCACTATTTTTGGAACATGATGTTCATTGTGGACAGTGTGGATAATCGATTTCCAATTTAACATTAAATTCATAGAGTAATAATAAAAATTATTTCATGAATCATACTATATAAACATAATATTGGGTCACAATAATAATAGATATTATTAATTGAAAACAAGAAACCTTTTAGGTTGTTACATAATACTTTAAGAGATTATCCTTCGTACACTATAGTGGCTAATAAGTATATTAATTAATTTTTAAATCATTGGATTTTGAAAATTCTAAACATTACCACGAAATCATCATTATCCACTTTAATTGTATATATTTTATATGATTTCCCATTATCCCTAGTATTAGGATGTTCTTAAGGGATATTGACATTATTATCCCTTAAATAATGTAATTTATCTTTAGGATACAAAAATAAATTGCATTAGAGAATCATAAATTCATTTTTTTCCATTTTTCACTTACTATCTCCTTCACCCCATAACAAAATTCATGACATCAATGGACAATCCTTCAACACTACAAACATTTTCATATACATTTGAGACATTATCAACAGTGATTAATTCAAAAAAATTAACAAATAATCTATTGAATCTTCATTCATTCATCATCTTTATTATGTAATACATTATGGAACTTCATAAGTAGCATATTTGGGGTGTATAGTTGTTCGGGTAACAATTGGGCCCCATAACCACCCCAGTTTCTCCACAGAAATGTTTCTCCCTTCTCTAGGTCCCACCCATGTTTCCAAATGGTTAATCATACTAATTATTATCATGATAGAACAAACCAATATTTCAATTTTTCCCCCACACTCACAAAGTCCATGAAACATATGAGGAAGTCACCCATCATGATCACTAATCCAGGTCTACCCACGTTAATTTTAGAGTTCTAAGAACATGGTATCATAAAAAATAATGGTTAAATGTGTTTAAATGGGTAGTATCATTTATTATTATAACCCATTATCATTCATGTGTATTATATTCACCCCTCCCCCTTAATCAGAGCATCCTTATTTTGGACCCTATATATTAACATAGGTAGTTCTACCACAATTGAAGATATTATTGTCCTCTGATTCCAATACAACAACTAGGCCACACAGGCACCCTCATTTCCCTATAAAAATATGTTAAACCCAATATATTCACCACTTTGATGCCCAAATGGGTTGTGTGACATATTAAAAACCCTATATTCCATCACATATTCATTCACTGTTCTTTCTCCTCACTCACACAAACCATAGGAATCATTATAGAAGGTTAGCCATCCAGATCCATACGCATTGATAAACCTGTTTATGTATGGTGTTCCAATAATTTAGGACTCTATATATAAATGTGAACATTTTTTTCATGGATAGTAACATTTATCATTTTAACATATAAAATTCAAGGATGTAATAATTTATTTACCCTCATGGTGATAATCATTAATCAAGATATTTGGGTTTGAATATCTATATGAATTCCAACCCCATAATCTATAATATTTTTTTTCATTTTGAAAAAAACCACCTTTTATCTAATATTCATTTTCCTATAGCGTCCTTTTCAATCCATCCATTACGAATACCATAATTATAAAAATTGAGCAATGAACTATTATAAAATTATGCAATTGTAGAAAATAATTATATGAGGACATTAACCATAGTATGTTTTACTCGATGACACCATTATGACAACATATATGTCTACTGATTCAATATATAGTAAACTTAGTTCATCCTATGTATGTTTTTTTTTGGTTTAAAAATTATTTTTTATGTAGACCACAAAATAATTTTCATTCTATCTTTTATAATATTTTTTAAGAATCAGGTGATTGAATAATGAATATACCAGAAGAGAGACATACCAAGAATATAGTTATGTATCCTTGTCGTGCACCTTTTTAAGATCAAGGTATTACTCAACTATCTTATTCACGGTGATTAACTCTATTAGTATCTGTGCTATAGATTGCATGCACTTATCTAATCTCTGTACATATTTCTCTTAAAATAAAAAACATACATTTTCCTCTACAATTTTTTTTATTATGACCATATTTAAATACTTATCCCGGTTGAATTTGTACAATTTATCTCTTCATAAAATCTAAAAATAATTAATTAATACCCATATATACCTAATCCATGAAATTATTCCAACTGATTTACCCTTGACCATCACGCCTAAATCTTGTTAAAAATGTTGTCTTTAACTAGAAACATTAATTCAATTTGATATGACCCTAGATAAAAATATATTTATTTTAAACAATTTCCATATATTAGGTATCATATTTCAAAATTAATCACATTATAACATGAATGAATTAATTAATGCATTTGTTCAATATCCTAAGATGTTACATATTTTATGATACTTTAGAATATTTTCTGATAACCAATGTACACTAGACCCTGATTAAGAATTATAATATGTAATTGCTATCTACAAAACATGGGAAAATGTTTCATATGGAATGTATGTGATTAATGGCTTAGTAAGTAAAAAATATGTCAACATGTCATCAATGATTAGATTATAAGGCTGTGAGAACACATGTTCGTGGGTGAAATATCATGTTAAAAATAACTGGAAACAAGTAGAGTTGTCCTCAAGTATTAATTCAATAATCATAAGCCACAAAATTTAAAACATATACCATACCATATTATTTTATGAACATTAGGCAACATAAATGATCTATGGTAACATAACATATACATATATCATAAATATGATTCATCAATGAGATCATAAGAAAGCATAACCTAGTGGGGAATGCAATTATCTATTATTATCATAACATAATGGGGTTGGTTTAATAAACCACTTATATTATTTTTAATGGAATAAAAACATATTTATTCTAAATATAAGTGGTTAAAAACTCATTTACACTCATTGTATTTAGCCAAAAACATTAATACCCTCTTAGGAATGGGTTGATGACCTATACTCCCTATTGGGCTTTGGATAAAATCGGGTGTACCCTCTTGGGATTTATATAACATCCAATTTAGCATAATTTAAATTTTATAACATCCCATTTAACCTCTTTGGTTTAGTTTAAAATCCTAGGATCTCGATTATGCATGATCTACTACCCATCTACCCTTTTTTATAGAATTATATATAAAACAAAAACCGTTGATTTTTGTACTGATATAGGACCCCACCCAAAAAACATCTTACTTATATATTCCCTAAGATATCAATCAATCATCTTATCCTAATGTCATATGGAATTTAACTTGGTTTCCTATCATTTTAAATAGTCATCACACAAAATGATGTCAAATGTAAATCAGTTGATACAAAAAATATCATCACCTATTAGTAGTTTATCATATAGGAATTAAAAGGTGATTCAAAAAATACAACTCTATAGTTTCTAAATAATAAACAATAAATGGAAGTAATTGAGTGAAACATAAAATAAAAATTCCATAACATTTCATATCTTTTTTATAAAAACTATTATTTATGTATCACGTTCAAATATATCACTATTGAAAAATTGAAAATAACAATTTTTAGAAAACATTTTTTAAATGATATATATACAACGACCCATTGATAATGAAATAATATCTTTAAAAATCCAATGTAATATTTTTTAAGTCATTCAGTCATAAAATTAATTTTAATAACGAATAATTAAATATTTCAATATTATATCTAAAATTCATTTTTATGAAAACAAATTTACTATTAAAAAATATAATAATATTATCTATTATTTTAAAATATATCTGGATTCAAAATAATTTGAAAAGCCATTTAAAACATTAAAAATAATCATTACTGAGAATACTAATGATAACAAGGAGGAATATGTTCCCCTAGAAAATATCAAAATAGAATTATTCAATAAAAATGTTATTTGTGGAAAAATTTAAAATCAATCTATTAGAAAAAAATTAATTTCTCTAAAATTAAAATTATTAAATTATTAAATTATGGATAGTTACTTAAATAAAAAACACTCACATGGATGATGAATATTACCAACTATAAATAAGAGGTTATTTCTATTCAACATAAAAGTTTCATACAATATACAATATTTAATAAGGATAATGGTCATTCTAATCCTAATTATTTAGTGAAGAATAAAAAATGGTTGGGGTTTTAGTGTGAAAGATTATAAAATTTACATGATTTATGGTCAATAAAAAAAATTATTTGAAAATGAGACTGGTGACACAACCCTTAATGTATTAGTAACCCATAAAGCAAATGTCCCATAAATATAATACAAGAGATTGATCTATATTCCCTTTAAAAATAATTGAAATTTTCATAAATATACCTACATGGGAAATGTAAAATCCACCAATGATAAATAAAGTTTTCAATATATCATAAGTTTCAATGAGTCCAAATTAAAATGATGAACACAATCCATTGTATTCATGTATAATTCATCACACTCTAATAATTTTAAATTTCAATTTAGAAGAATTTTTTCATACCTCATCAATAATTTTAACATTCCTTTATGGGACATCTTATAAATAAGGATAATATGAAATATAATTATAAATAATGTTTTATGAATGTGGAGGATGATTCTAGGGATGTAAAATGGGTAGGGTTTCAGTAAGAATTCAAATTTTAATGTATCCTCGAAGGGTGATGTGGAGATCCTTTTCCAAATGAATGGAATTTAATTTTAGAAAATATTACCTCTTAATTTGAAATGAACACATAATTCACAAGTAATGTACATTGAAAAGAGTAAAATATTATCGTGGGGAAGAGGTGTGGTCACGAAAGCCTCAATAGTAAAACTACACACTTATTTTTATCATTTTTAAGTAGTTTATTTTTTTATTTTTATATTTTATCAGTTTTCTTTTTTTTTTTACTAAGGTAACTAATTTATTCCTATGTAATCTGCTTTCAATAACTAAAAATAAAATTGTGCTTCATACTTTATTTAATGATATTAAATAAAAATATTAAATCTATTTTTTGATATAAAATTTCATTGTTTGAAAAACATTAATTTCGATATTATCCCAAATAATACATATTGATTTAAGATAAAGTATAACTTTATTATTCATAGTTGTTATTAAGTTAAATATATCAATGTGGTAAATTTCTATGGCATGAATTATTTTTGAATTAAAATAATATATTTATGAGGCTTTTAATGTAATCCAATATTTAATTCCACCTTTTGGATAATTAATTCAAAGGAATAAACATAAACAATATTTATTAAAATAAACAACACTTATGTTTCAAAATGATACATGTGGGTTTAATAAATTAAAAATACTAGTTTTAATTGAAGTATTTTACTCCCGAAATTAATTTTTGGTAATGTGATTATTTTTATTTTCTATAGTTATATATTGTTTGAAATATAGATATAAATGGTTTTTTATAGTTATAAACTATATTATTCAATTTTTTCCGAAAAAACTAATTAAAAAATCCAATAAAATAATAATTATATGATAATACAATTGTTATATATCTAAAAATTATGAAACATTCAAATATAAGATTTAAATAAATACTCCAATAGGAATTACTGTATGAAAACGGGCCTTGATTCACTCATATTCTGACACTACTAGAAGATATTTTTGGATAAAAACAATATTTTTATGAAACTTTATGAAGTATTTATATAAAATTTAATTAGTTAACTTATTCTTTCATTATGGTATAAGAAAAAAGAGTTCCCATTTAACTGTAAAATTATTAATTGAAACATATTTGTCACTATAGTTTTCATATTTTATAAAATAAAAGAAAATAAGAGTACCCCCATAAATGTTGATTGCAACTGAGCAATTACTAGTGGCCTTCCAATGTATGATGGGATGAAAATAACCATGAGAATGATAAATCATCTAACATAAGTTTTTTTAAATAACTCAAACCAAGACAAATGATTATATATTCCACAAAGGGAAAAAATTTATTTTGAGTACTTTATGCATAAATGACTACCAACATTCTATGGATCTATGGACCAATTGATTATTAAAAATTGGAAAAGATCAATAAACAATATTTATTCCATACTTTTTTCTCATAACAATAAAAAGCCACCCATGGTGTGTAAGACATAGAGGGAGAAACTGATCAATGGTGGGAGGTGATAAAAAAATATGAATCCAAGATGGGAGATTAAATCTATTTTGTGGGAAGAGTTCAAGGGAACCTTATTCAAAAAATATTTCCAATGTTCATTGAGAAAAAAATTGACAAGTAATTATGAGAGGTAAATATAAGGAAAAAGAATATTTGGGATGATATGAGATGAACTTTACAATAATTTCCCATTACACCTCTAGATAAGTCATTCATCCTAATGGGAGGTAAGATAGATTCTTCATTGGAATAATACCTCATCTTTTGAAGATTCTAAAAAACTATGACTATGATAAATATGACGATATCGTGAAGAGTGTAACGAATTTTGGGCCAAAGTTTAGTGACATTAACTGGTATCACATGGTGAATTAAAATAATAGATCTTTGGAGAAAAAATGGGGAGGATCATTGATCAATAATATGGTGAATTAAAGTGAAACATTTAACATGAATCAAATGTGGGATGAAAAATTTGAAGAACTACTTTTTTGGGAGTGTGTAATGTTATGAGTGTTGAAGAGAATTCTATATCACTTAGAACTATCATTATGAGATTAATCCTAAACTTCTCAACACTAAACACAACGGGAAGATGATGCAAGCCCTACAAAAATTCAAATGACTCATTGGTTCATAGTGTGGCCACATTTCTAATCACTTCCCAAATCTGGAAAAAATCCAATGGAATCACCATAAAATCATCATAGTCCAACGAATAAAGATCATGTTTTCTCAATCAGAACCAATAAAAATTTTGGCCTAAATGATGTATTGGTAAGTGCTCACATTTATCACTGAAAGATAGAATGTAATCTTTTTTATTTTGGTTACACAGTTTCCGTTATTTCCACACATTTGGATAATAATATAGAGTCCATCTCCAAAAATCATGAAGTAGGTTATCCATCAATACTCCTCAAGAGATTATCCAAGAATTAATTGTTTATACAATCTATACTATTTATTATTGATAGAACTATCTCATCACAAATCAAGTTGTCATTCCCTTAATGGAATATGAAATTATTCAGTGTAAGGAGTGAACCTAAATGATTAATACTAAAATAAATTATAGAAGTAAGGAAATATCAATAGTCTTTAATAAAAAACCTATAGTTATTTTCATGGGAGGGATATCATGACTTTATATTTGTATTGAAGCACCACTTCTAGCCTTACTTATGAAAATGATAGGTGAATATGAAGAATGAAATGAAATTATACGAATCAGGAATGTTCACATTATTTTGGAATGCATTTACATATTTCTTGAAGGGTTACCTAGGGATCACCCAGAAATAGGGGAAGAGTTCTCCATTGAACATTTTCCTTGATCCAAGAAGATATCAAAAACCCCACATATAATTGAAAATTTGGAGCTAGAGTATTTATAAAAACAACTAAAAGATCTTTTTCAGATGCAGTTTATCTGGAAAAGTGTGTCAAAATGGGGGTCATTGATTCACTTCATAAATAAGAAGGATAGAATAAATGTGGTTATAAATTGAATATAGATTACATAAAGGGATCATAGTGAAATAAATTACTCTCTTCTAATAATTGATGATATATTTGATGGTCTTCATGGTTCTCAATTCTTCTCAAAGATTGATTTTTGATGTGGTTCTCATCAATATAGGGAGAATAAAAAATATATTTCAAAGACTATATTTTGATCAATATATGGGCACTATGATTTTTTTGTTATTCCTTTTCGTCTTGACTAATTCTACATTTATTTTAAATGATTTTGTGAATATAGAATTTAAGATCTACATTTATAACTTTATGATAGGTTTTATTGAGGATATTATAATATATTAAAATATTCATGATGAATATCAGGAAAATATAAGGGTTATATTGAAAACATTATAGAAGGATAGGTTATTTGGATTGTTCAAAAATTGTGAATTTTGGTTACTAAAAGATTCATTCATGGAGAACATTGTAACCAATAAAGGAGTCTCAGTTTACCCTACTAAGAGAAGTGTTATGGAGAAGTGGCCCCAACCTACAATAATAATTATGATTCGTAATTTACTTGGTTTTTCAAGATATTATACATGTTTTGTAAATAAAATCAGGAAATTTTAATCCACAATACAAGTTAACTTGAATAGGGGTCATGTTCATCTGGAAAAAGGAGTGAGAAGAAAGCATCCAAGAGATGAGGATGATATTGGTTACTTCTCCAAGGTTAACTATACCCAATATTAGAGAATTATTTTTTATTTTTAGAGATGTATATATAAAAGGGATTGGGTATATCCTCATGAAAAATGGAAAGGAGATTTCTTATGCATCTCGATTGTTGAAGACTCATGATAAAAACATTCCAACACTTGATCTAGAAAAAGCTACACGATGTTTACCCCTGATGATATTTAGGAACTACCATTATGGGGTGAAATGCTATCTATAAATAGACTATTAAATATTGAATTATATTTTCAGAAAATTGGAATTGAGTTTCGGACAGGGTAGATGGTTGGAAATTTTTTCTGACTACGATTTTTTTACTAATTATCATCCCGGAAGTGAAAATAATGTCACCATTTCATTAATTAGGAAATATCATGTTGTGCTAGAAATGATGAAGACTCAAATATATTATTTGATCGAATACCTAGTAAAAATGTACATGAGAATTGTAAGGTAAGGGAAATCATACACCGTATAAAAAATGATTCACAACCATCAGTACTATAGAAGATCAAAAAATATCAAAGAGAATATCATTTATTATAGAATAAGATAAATGTTGTTAATAAAATTTAAAATGAGGTTTTTTGTGCCATCTATTCAATTAATAAATAAGGGGATAATGGATGATTCTCATAACATTACACTATCAACACATCATGTATTTATGAAAATGTATAGAGACCTTCATGCTCATTAATAATGGGATAACAAGAAAAAGGTTATTTTTTTACTACACTACAAAGTGTAAAGTGTGTCCAAAAGTGAATGTATAGAGGAAAATTCATTAATGGGTGTTCCAAACACTAACCATATATGCATGTATGAGGGAAAATATCACTATGGTATTTTCCACTGGCTTCCAAAGAACATCCAAATTAAATAAGGTGATATGGGAGATAGTGGACCATCTCACCAATACATCCCACTTTATCTCTGTTCAGGATGATTTATCACATTAGAAACTCACCATGATTTATGTGTAGGATGTGGTAAGGGTGTATGGATTTCAACATCCTATCATATCTAATCATGATCCAAGGTTCACATCAAAATTATAAGGAATTATTAAACATGATATGTGTACCGAATTAAAAAAAAATTATGACCTATCACACTAAAAATGATGGGGCATCTAAAAGGAATATTCATGTAGTGGAGGAAATAATAAAAACATTCTAAACAGATTTTAATTGTGTATTTGATTAACATATCCAATTATTTGATTTCCTATACAACCACAACATCCATTTTAGGATTCAAATGAAACCCTTTGAATATCTTTATGGATCGTGATATAAAACTCCTACTTTTTTGGATAAAGATGGTGAGTAAATGATTCTTGGGCCTGATCTTGTGAAAGACATGACAACAATGGTTGATACAATCAATAAACACATAATTTATACTAAGAGTAGGTATAAGTGTTATACCAAGAACCATTTATGTGAATTCAAGTTTGATGTCGGTGATAAATTCGTACTTTGAATTTCACTTTGGGTGAGCATTATGATGTTTGGAATGAAATGGATGGTAATCCATAAGTATATTGGACCCTATGAATTACATGATTGTATTGGAGGAGTGGAATATCATGTTTTTCTTCCTCCAAATATAGAAGACTTTTTGGATGTTTTCCACCTTTCTCACTTTGGGAATTAAATTCCTGACCCTTTACATTTTCAAAATCTAGTGGTGGTACATTTTCTCAACTAAGGATATAAGATGAAATTTCTAGGACCAAATTTCTTATGGGGGTAATAATTTATTAAACCAATCATTCTGAGTGATTACTATTTCATGATATTGTGTGTTATATTTCATTCACAACAAAACTATTGCTCGTAAATAATGAAATATTTTTTAATGTGACCATTTATTTTCAATCATTATTTGACCATAGGTCAATTATAACTATCAATCAATATGAATATTAGAAACTATAATAATAATTTGAGGAATATTATCAATAAATAGAAATATTAATGGTTAATTATTGTCTAAATAAGAGTCGACGACCTCAATTAGTATAAATGTATTATACAAATCCCATTTGTCGGGTATTGGGAATGAGGTAGTTTCAGTGGGCTTTTCTTTGGACCAAGCCTATTTTGAGCTCTAATATGATAATATTGTATCAAATATCATATGGGATAATTTCATGTTAGTATAGATTACCACTAGAGTTATGTTATCTATGCCTCCCTAATAATCTATCAATGACTCACACCTTACACTTATGTTATATGCTCGTGTTATTAGGTGTAATGAGTCATGGAATTAGTCAATTAAATTGTAATCCAATTGTTTTATGAAAAAAAAAATTTCATCATATATGTTTTAAGAATATTTTTTCCTAATAATTTTTTAATATATAAATTGTTGATAAAAATAAGTTAAAGGGAATTGTTTTTATTTTTAGTGTTTTCTCTTACATAGAGAATAATTATGGGAAAATATACATCATTTTTTAATTTTAAATTTCAGAGTTAACCAAGGGTGATTTGTTAATATTTTTATATGTTGTTTCATATTGTTGATAAATAGTGAAAATTTTTTATTTTTTATAACAGTTTTTATTCTTTAAGCAATTGATTATATGTGATGATTAAAAACGGATATACAGGATTGAGATCCGTATGATACTTGGAGTCTAGTAGGATTATCATAATTTTTGGTGTATAGTAACTTGGACCCTTATAATCGTAATATTACCCATATGAATAGTAATTTGTCCAATTGAATAGTAATCACTCTTATGGAATTATAAATATATTTTAGGCATCATAAATGGAAATGTTATATAATTATATCATTGTATAAATAAATAAAGGTTTTATAAATTATTATTAATGTATATGTGTTTTGAAAAAAATTATTTTTTATATATATTTTTTCTTTTAAAATAAAACTAAAATTAAAAAAAAAAATTGAGTTAATATTTAAATTCTACACTTCAAAAAATGGTTAAGATGAAATTTTGGGTTTTTCTGATATAGCTGAATTTTTTGTATTTTTAATGACATCAATAATGATGTAATAATGACTTAATAAAAATGGTAGACTATTGAGGATTAAAATATCATAATAGGTATTCCATGTGTCCAATACCATGTTAATATATCATGTGATGGACCATAGTTTTTCAAATAACATTTCCAAGGTTTCCTCATAAATTAATAAAAAACTCACTCACATTTGTTATGAATACCCACCCATTTCTCCATTATATTTCGTTCCAAATTTATTATACTAAATTATATGATAGTATTACCTCCCATGTATTCTTCTGAAGCTTTCTTCAGTCCCAAAAAATCCTGATCATAGATTTTTAGGGGTCACTTTTCAATGTAAGTGAAATGTCAACTTCTCGTTTCCTTTAAAGATCACTTTTTTTGGTGGCATTTAATTAAAATTTCCATATTGAGTTCTTATATCCATTTTATTAGAACTATTTTCATTATAAGGATTCATATGTGAAATGTAGAATGTTTTCCCCTATATTTTTATTTTTTTCTTAAACCATGTTTCATACACATTGTGTTGCCCGATTTTCTCCTCAAAATTTCTCTCTTTTTATCAAGAAGTTAATTTAATATTTTATGAATAACCTAACAACTATATTCTACAAGGGTATTCAAATAGATTTTAGAATTTTATATTTTTATCCTTTGATTAACATACATGAAACCCAAATTCCATTTTCATGGGTTTGAAATGGAAAATTTATATTATTTTATTTACTTTATAAAAATACCATGATTTTGATATAAATCTCATATATATTATTATCCACATGTTATTTATTATAATATTAATGTCTCACATTAATTAATATAAAAGAAATTTAGTCTCTGTTAGTGTTCCATTTCATTGGGTAGAGATATTAACCTCTAGAAAAGATATGGTTTATGATACCTTGGTGAATAACCTTGGAAATTGTTATGACACCTCAGTGATAAGACTTAGTGATATTCTTATGAGTTACTTGATTAAATGTTGTATTAACATTTCCATGTTATGAATCTTGTTAATTTTATTATTATATTCCTCTTTTTTTCATTTTTCATTCTTTTAAGTATTTTATCATGTTCTTATTGATATTCCTTAAGATCCTAGGTAAATTATTTACCTTGATTAACCTTACAGGGACTTGTTCTCAACCATTCTTTTATTGTTTGTCCCCTATTTATGATATAAATAAAATATAGTTATATTGAACAATGAGTGATAATTTCCAGGGTAATAGAAGTATGTATATGTTTTCATATATTATTTACATTTTTCCAATACATAAAACATTAAAATATTTTCTATTTGTAATATGTGTAGTAAAGTTATGTAATAAAAAGGTAGGGGTACATAAATCCCAAAAAAATAATAATAAAGGAGATGTAATGTTGTGGACCTCCACTACCACGGTTTAAAAAACCAAGTCTATTTAACATGGATGGATGAATAATTTCATCTATGAGGATTCATGGTTTGTCCAAAGAAGCACTATAGTCTCTGCAACCTAAAATGTTGTGTTTTCAGCCACTAACATACCCAAAACATAACTAAAACCCCCATGAATATCCTTAACCTTTAAATATACAAATCCATTATATTTGGATTAATAAAATATAGTAATTATATTTCAAAAATCAATAAAGGATATTGTGCGACCACAAATATCATAAATTTCACAAAGAGAGGGGATTTCATCCCTATCCAAAAAACAAAATCTATTATGATATAAGTGAGACCATAATTTATTTCTTCTGTTAACACGTATATAATTAGGTACAAAATGTTGGGTGAAATCCCACTAATGGAAGGACTGATGTATTCCATTATAGTTTTCTCTTACATTGCAATTCTATCAACTTGTCTTTCTGGTTGTTCATATTCTAGGTTCTAATGTTTTTGTGGTGAAATATCATTACTCTAATCCACTAAAAAACTTTTATGGTCATCTAAAATTCTATTTATGAAGTGATTGAAAATAAGTTATTCATTTTTTCAATTCTATTTGAATGATTCAAATGGCCATGCAACATGCAAAATAATGAGAATAAGAGGATTCATGTTATAGTTTATAAAAAAATTTATTGCATGATGGGAAAAGCTAAGAGAAAATTAAGAAACGGGGAAAGGGTAATGTATATTGATGTAAATTCAATAGTCCAATATGCCTATGTACAAAAATACCTGGTTGTTGTATAAAAATTTTATGTTCCTATAAGGCATCGTTGATTCTTCCAAATAGTATTTATATTTAAAAATTTATTTTCCCAAACTACACTTCACTAATAATTCAATTTTTGGGGATATTTGGGGTCAAACCCACAGATACATCATCATAGAAATGAAACACAATATTTTCAATATTTTTGTGGATTCATCAAGGTTAATCACTTTATTTTGGTTTCTATAAAACTGCATCACATTGGTCTTAAACTGAATAATGGAAATATATATAATCAATTTCTTGTTATACGTAATGTCAAATCCAAGATCTAACATGGATTGAACTATGGTGTAGACAACAAAGACCTGAAAATGAAGCCAATTGATATTTTTCCTACTATTTGGATCTACCTAATATATCACAGAATCCTTATCATAATGTAATTGATTACCTAAGTGCATGAATTTGGATTCTATAGGGAATGAATTATAGGATATTGTTCCTCCCTTGATTTTACCCAATCAGGCCATGGCAGTTCAACTTACACCTCTTACGGTAGAGGAAAATGAAATAGAATGACATTGATTTTTTTAAAATTAGAGTAAAATCTATAGGGTAACAAAACACTAATTTTAGATATTTATTTGGTTCAACCAACCCAGATTTCAACCCAACCATAAGTGGATTAGCCACACATGAATTATTTGAATAAAAATAAGGAAACAGATAACGACATTCACAGAATATCAATTAATTGATAGTAATTAGTGAAATAAAAAATTGAAATCAGGATAAATAAATAAATAACTAACTTGTATGAATTTTATATGTAGTTCTCATGATCAATTTATATTTTATAAAAAATAGTGTTGGAAACATAACAATGGTACAACAATAATCATCAAATGCATCCTGAAATTCCAAATGACAACGAAAAAATGTGTAGACTAATAGAATAAATTAGTATAAATTTAGGTAATTAAAAATGTCATTAAAATATAAAAGTATGAATATAAATAATTAAAGTTTTTTCGGGTCTAAGGACACTCCCAACATGTCATGCGAGATGGATATATATATTTCTCGAAATGTACAAGACATTAAAATGGTTAACATTAGGAACTGTATTTAAATGTATTCTACATAAAAACATACATGACATGAACATGGTCTTCAAATTATGTAATTCAGATCCTCAACGTCCCTAAATAGTTTAGATCGTCAATTTTTTCGGGCATAACACATTTCCAAAAACCTATTTTTGATCTTCTCACATCAAGTAGTGAGTTCTTGCCTTGAAATATTCAAACATGAAATTTAAATATTTCACAATGTAAAAAAAATATTTCACAATGTAAAAAAAATGTACACATCATTTACTTTGTCTATGCCTTTTACTTTGGACTCATAGATAGTAATTTGATCTAAAATGTGTTCTTTTAGAGTAGTACACATTCTGAACATTGGTATTATGATATGTAAGGATGATTTATACAATTAATTCAACATTCACCCTCTAAGAATTGAATTCCTAATTCCTAAAAAATAATCCAAATCTAATTGTATTATCATGTAATTTAGAATTAAAAATTATACAAATGAATTCCAAATTTATATAATAATTTCAATCATATTTAATTGACAATTTTTAGGGATCCTATGCATACTGTATTTCTTGAATTATAACTCAGGCCATCACAACTGGTATGTGTTGTACCTATATTAATCCACATGTTACTATATCTAGCGATACAAGTATTTGAAATAACAAAAAGTCGATATATCCCTCTAAAAATTTATATAGGGAAGGATATATAACTCGACTATTGAAAAGTAATACTATAATGCGAAGAGAGTTAGTTCAACAGTTTTAGTAATCCAGCCATTCTTTTAAATGTACGTCATAGAAAAAACACCCTCATAGATTAAAATAGGTGTTAGATTCACCACTTAAATGAGTGGGGAATTATTTGAAATCACATAACATAAAATATAGAATATATCTCAAAACCACACTTTGATCATTCACCATGACATACACTAATATGTAACAGTCTTCCAATGGAAACTCGAGAAACATATTTATGAACTAGATATCATGTAAACATATATTAATTCAATGATCTTAATTTAATTAATTATACTTATTTGAAATATCATATTAAATTATGTAATTCATTATCCATAAGTTAACATTATTCAATTAAAATTTCAATGGCCGTCAATTGATATTCATTCGCTCTATGAATAATCCAACTGATTAAATCATTCCACATGATTATCAATATTTGAATTCCATTAAAGCACATAATGTATGGGTAAAAACATTTAGTAAAAATTATAATTCTATAACTCTAAATATGGTATGAAATATCCTAATATACATAATATTTATGCATAAAAAATCACAACTAGCCACCTCAACCGTTTGAAATTTTAATGAAGGTAAATAATATACACGACCATTTAGACCATTATGTGGAACATTATCTAGAAATAATCCATATTTAAGTACAATAATTGTCTATCCTAACTCCATAATATTCCATTATACCCAATTCCATCTTCTATACAACCATGTTTATTACTATGCATCGAAAATTCCTAAACACAAACTTTTTCAGAAATGTGATCCTCCCCATCCTTATCTCATTAACCATCATCCTTCATTGGATCACATCATGTGTCATAACATGGATCATATCTAGAGAAAACAAATACGTGAAAAAACAACTTACATAGTCAATATGAATCTAATATTTAGAAAGAATGAATCTATTATTAAAACAAAAATACGAACTCTCGACCCAAAATATTTGTCCTTATTATAAAATATGTTTTATTACCATCATGGAATAATGGATTCATTTATCACAAGATACAAATAAATATATACTAATTATTAAAAAATTAAAATCAACAAATAATTATAATAGACATCAAGAAGAACCTCATCATTCATTAAACATTAAGGAAGAAAAATTCCATTAACAGAACTTCATTATTATTATAAATTAGGTGAATTTTTGGCTTCATTTTCTGTATCCAATTACAATAATATATGTAATAATATATTAATTACAGTTCTATGAGACATTAAATTATTACCATGATATTATAAGAATTGATTTATTTAATAAACATGCCTTTTTATTTATTTATTTATTCAAAATTTATATCTTTACATATTTAACTATATTCATCAAAATTTAACATTATAGACCACATCAGAAAAATCAATTTTTCCAAATCATAAGATAGATTGAACATGATTTATCAATTGAAGAGGAAGAATGTTTTCACATTGTAAAACATATGATTACTATAACCATAAACCATTTCAATCATTAATAGGATTAGTTTTAAATATGGTTATTTACAACATCACCAAAAGAGATAAATAATTATTTCATTATGATTTCTCATAAAAATAATAGGATAAGGAATGAATCCCATGCATCAAGGAATTTTAAATTATTTAATAGGAATGGAATAAAATGAGTATCTTAGATCTCATATTCCTTATGGAAAATAAAACTCAACCATAATTATTTTTCACAGTACCAAAAAAAATTAAAAAAATCCTCATAAAATAATGAAGATCAACCACGATATCATGGAATGAATGAATAGGGGGAAAGAACCTGATTGGAGAAGAAACTCTAAGAAAAGGAGGGAAGAATCACCTTGAATCATCATATGTAAGGAATGGAATTTGGGGATTAATCCCAGTTGAAACGGACATTAATACACCATAATCAAGAACCTTTGGCTACATTAAGTTTAGACCGAATTATAGTTTTTCAGAAAATTGGAGTGTTCTAGAGGCTTTATAAGAATTATATTATATATAAACTCACCACTTGAATGATCCATTCATGTTATTAATTCCATAGTATGAAAAAAATGTAAAAACAAATCCAATGGATCTAGAAAATCTTGTATTATTTAACATCATTGACTACACATTAACATCATGATTTATAGAGATAGAATTTTTAATTATGACTCCTCATAAATATACTTCATTAATATATTTTACACGGTATGAATCAAGACCTATGTGTGTATCTATTAATTTATGGAATTACTGTTCTATCTTGGAGCCTATATATCATTTCATGAATACAATTCTCATTGAAAACACCTCCTAGGTCTAAATTCAATCGTAAAAACCCCACCAATCCTATTAAATGTTTCCTCAATGTACCAAGGTCATTGAAAACATGCAAAGGGATATGTTGGAATGATCAATGAGTTGAAAATATTATGCAAATAACTGATCTATTTAATACTAATTTATATATTTATTATCATGGATATAATGAAATCTAAATAAAATTCAACTCAAATATTCTAAACACAAATATATTAATATTGAATATCATTGATCAACCTAACTAGAATATTTATAATCTCATAACCTCATGTTATTATTTATTATTAAAAAATTCAATAGATTTTGGTGAGATCCCAGATATAGTTTTTAGAAAACACTAATGGTATTTTCCTATGTTGTAATATGTGACCTTATATAATGACCAATATAATCATCTACAAAACTATTAAGGAACTGTTGCAGAATAATGTTAACATAAAAAACATCCTTCATATGAATAAACCTATTTTATATTATCATGTTTTAATTATATCCCATCATGAATGATTTATACTTGATTAATCGTCCCATATTTTTGATTTATAATAATTTTAATCATTTAAATTCACAAGTTGGGGAAACACCATGGTCATGGTGTTAATCAGACTATTCCACATCAATCATGGGGTTATAAAAAATATCTTAAATTCGCTAAAATTGATTTAATTTTTTAATTATTAATTTTTTTTCATTTAGATTGTTATTTTCACAATATATACAATCATACCATGAGTATGTATTCCCACTGTTTTCATCCATATAAAATAGAATGGGATTAATGATATACCTAGTTGATGATATCAAATATAAGGACCAATAAAAACATATGTATATAAAAATATGAAATGATACAAATATCATATAGAATTTCCATTATTGTGTTTTCCTTGTGAGATCTCCTCTTGGAGATATTAAATATAAAACTTAGTAAGAAGTAGAATAGATGTCTGGTAATATTAAATCACATAATATTCATATATAACTTATGTCCAATTGGATAGATTTTACAGAGAATATTTGACATATTATTATGAATAGTTTTCCTATAATTTCTTGTTTCTCGTTATAGATGAAAAATATTATAACAATTCCTTGTGAAAAATAGTCAAATCATATTTTAAGAAATATTATATAAAAAAATATCACAAGATTTGTTATTTATTACATTTATAGTAATAAGAACTAAAATAATTCAATTTGGTTTAGGGATCCTACACCAACACCATTATAATTATATATTTCCAATGTACATGAATATTTCCAACCATGATATTACCCATTTTATTTAAATATATATGACTACGTATATTTTTAAAATTTCCTTTATAATAATGTTTTCTCTCTTAATATGTATTATATTTATAATGTTTTCAATTTTATTGTTATTAATAGCATGATAATTTTCATGGATAATAATGAGGTTGATTCTTCCATGTTCATTGTCTTTTAATCTACATGTGCATTATTACTGGTAGAAATTTCATAATAATATTCAAAATTTTATTCCCATATTGTATTATTGTTTATCTTAAAATGTTATATGATATAACAATAAAATATTTTTTTTATTTTCTTTTTTTGTAAAAAAAATTATATGATATATTCATGGAAGAAAATTATGTGGTGTTACTATATATTTTACACCACATTTCCTTTCCAAAATGTTTATGTGCACTCTATTCCATAATCTAATAAAACCAATATCCTCATACACTATTAAAAATTCAAATAACATTGAGAAAAGGTATATCATTTGTTCTTATGAAAAATAATGAAAACAAAGTAGTCTCTAATATGATAATATTGATGATCCCTCTTATAATTCAGTACCATATTAACTCAATGTCATCGCATACATAGCCACTTTTAAAAATATATTACTATCAATACCATCATGATATCAACACTTAATCATGATTTATTACATAGTCAATAATGAGTGAAGAAACCTCAATAAAAAACTAAAATATTAGTCCTTATTCGAAAAAGGATATGATAAAAAATTATATTATCTTATAGGCACTACAAATTTTATTAAAAATTTTAAATATATAGAAAATATAATGAATTCCTTGTAAAATAAATTAATGGTATATTACATTGATATAAATTTGATAAAATAAACTAATATATCAATAAAAGTAATCAATTGAGCTTAGTAAAATTAGAGGGTACTTATCAATAAGCATCATACTCATTCAATAAGGGATTAACTACTACACCCTTTCGAGAAAAAAAATATCATAGGAATTATACATTAATTTTTTAAAAACCTATAATTGATAATAATTTACATAGTTTATTCCATCATATTTTTTTTATGAAAAATATATTGAAATTTAAATATTCTACTCTGAAATCATTGAATGGAATTCGATATATTTACTGAATGTCATAAATCTAATATGGTCGCCATCAAAACTATCACCCAACCTGGCTCATGGGAAGGCCTGAAGGTCATTCCCGATTCCAAAGGGATGTAACAAGAGCATGAGAATCATAAAATTGTAATTGGGAATGATTTACCTAAGTTTATAAAGATACAATGAAAAACAAATCCAATAAAAAATATAAATGTTTCAATCAAAACCATCTTTTACTAAATATCATAACTGAATTAAATGTTTTATAACCATTATTAGAGACCATAAAAAATGTACAAGACCAAAAAATGATATCCCATGATCCTCCACATGGAAAGATGCACCACCCTCAACCCATCTCCACAAAACTGCATCATGATGGATGACTAAAAACTGGAATCATTGGCACAAAAGTTTTACACAAACCTACTAAAAAATAACCAATTATAGTTACCCCAAAAGGTGTATATAAGGTGAGTTAAAAATTCCAATATTATACCACCACTCATATATTTCATATGGTAAAAATAAAAAAGACAAAAATCGTACAAATTTTTATAACATGAAATCCTAGTAACAATTTTCCAAAAGAAAAATCATTAAATAACATAGTTTTCATGTGGGTTATTTTAATGAATAAACACTTTTAAATAATATACTTAAGCTATTTAATATTCCATCCATTCATATCATATGATTATGGAAAGCCTAAATAATCAATTACATATGTAATGAGAAATTACCCCTAGGACCTAGCTCGCCCTGGGTCCCAGGTGCTTCATATCTTGGTAAAAGTAAACATTACAATATATGTTCACGTGCATATGATCCACTAGTAGGGATAAAAACCATAACCAATTGTCCTAGAACATCATCATCACCATATTTTAGTTAGTGATGTAATCATTAATCTTGTTACGTGAAACTGAGGCCAAACCCCACATGATCACTAGTATAATAGTACACGTCGACCCAACTAAATACCTGAGCATCCCAATTGTTCTCAAACAAGTTCAACAAGCCAGGAAATAAAATTTTCAAATTCAAATACCACATCCACATCACACATTCACAAAATATCCCAAATTTATTTCACAAAAGTCACAGAAATCCACTTCTTCATTCTAATGCATTTTGAAATCATACTCAAACCAAAATATCCCAGAACACTTTTCAAATACCATTAATATATCAACAAATCCAATAAAAATATTTTCGAAAACATTTCCAAGACAGTCCTAATATAATAACATCCCAAAAATTTCACATAATACCGTTTTCACATTCTAATTTATTTTAACATAAAAATCACATGAAACAGGCCACAGGCATGTTTCAACCATACATCACAATTTGATATAACACTTTAGAAATTTATAAAACATTCTAAATATTTTTTGACATCTTAATCACCTATTTTCTATTAAAAATGCCATCTTATGTGAGTACAATCACCAAAATAGTACATGTATATCATTTTAACACATTTTTAACATGCTATATCATTTCAATTTTCATAAAACAAACCCAATGTGTATAACAATATTTTGTACTCAAAATTCATATCAAAACCATCATTTAAGGACCAAATCACCACAATACCACTCCAAAACAGAATTGGTATCCCTTGAAAGATTTATTAGACAACTATCATGTGTTATAAAATTTCCTCAAATAATTCCATAATGATACACATAAAAACACACATTTCCATAAACACATTCAAGAAGTATAAAAATGTTATACATATAAAACCCGTTCAAAAACCCCATTTTGAGGTTGACATGACACTAAATCATTACAAAAATAGAATTGGAATCACCCTCATAAAACTAAAAAATATGTTTCATATTTTATAAAACTACCACAAAATATTTCACATGAGTTACATTTGAAAAACACACAACATCATCAAAAATGTATCTTTAATACTAAATTCATTACAAATGCTACAAAAAGGGTTTTCATACCTCACAAAACAGATTAAGAACATGAAAAATGATTAAAACAAGAATTAAAACTCATAAATAATTTCATACAAATGGAATCACCTACCGATAGTGTTGAAACCCTCAAATATTAGTGTCGAAATTAAACTGCACCTCGTCGCTCCTCGAGGGAGTAAAAACGAACCCTAAACCGCAAGATATCACCAAAAAGACTCAATATCAAAACCTAGCTATGAACCCAAACTAACATAAACCTTATAACATCATCAATGGGTATACGAACATCCAAGGAGAAGGAAGTAAATGATGATATAAAAATGTACATAATGAAATATTGATGGTTCCCCACCAAAAACCACATCAATGTTGGGTTTAATAAGAGATTGAGAGAGCATAGAGCCCTTCCATGGCTACGGCAGACGATTGGAGGAAGAATGTGGTGTATTAGGTTTCTTTCAGTGACGAAAAAATTGGTATTCAAAAATTAATTTTAATGACCAAGACACATTGCATAGTTTAATAAACTATGTATCCAAACCATGCGGCCTGTTCTAGGCATCCAAAAACATTCAATTATCCTCCAATTTTAAGGGGTACAAGGGGGAAACCAAGGGTAAAATATAAACCAAGGATATGGGAGAAACATTCCCAAAACAAAGAACTCTTCTCAACCCAAAACTCATCTAACTCATGGATACAAATCACCTCAACAACATACCCCACAGGTGGTGCCACTAGGAGTGTCACTAATCCAACTCAAAAACACCACACCCTCACACCATCCCTCTGAAAAATGTATAGGCCAAATACCACACAATACACCCAAGACATTATTCATAGATCAAGAACACGAGCGACACCAAAATTTTAAACCTAGAGGACTCGAAAACTAAGAGAAAGAAAAAACAGATAGGATTTGAATCAAAGCATGGAATTGAAAATAAAGGTGTGACAATTCTCCCCAAAATAATTCATTCTTCCATCAGAAATCCACAGTAAGTCCAGAAGAAAAATCCAAACCCAACTGATAAACCAAGAAGTACCCATTTTCCATGTTTCACTCCAAAATGAAAAAACAACTCCATTGATCAATTAAGGAAATAATAATCTCTTTAAAAACAAAACAAACATCCCTTCCCTAAACTGATCAATCACATTCATACTTTACCTCAATAGAATAGTCCTCAAACACTATCCAAACAAAATTATAACAATTTACTAAAATGAACAACAATATTGATCAAGTTGACAGTTACCATGCATTGACAAAATTGTGTGGAGCTCTCAAATCCAAATGTTTACCCCAAGAAGATACTTATAGTTAGATAGCTCCAAAAAAGACTAGATACCACCAAGAAAATACCATGAAAATATCTGAGTTACTAGTATGGGGAGACACAAATGGGCTCCCCACCGTAAGAGATATCATAAATTCTCCCAAGATAGAATCTGTACACTAAAAGTGAGAGGCTCAAATAGTCATATCAATACATTGTGTTTACATCCATTAGACATTTCCAAAATATTTCACATGAGACTCATTATGGGTCTCCTCACCATATGAACCAATCATCTTAACCGACCAGTGCATGAAGGCACAGAAAGACCCCAAAATTGAATTTTTACAGGGGTTTGAATGACCGTGGGATTTCCCCTAACTATGTAACTGCAACACTCCCAGACCTATGGGAGGAGATCAAATAATAGAATCATCTTCAGCCTCGTAGTTAGGCTTTAGAAGCCCCCTAAACAAAACATCTCTATTCTGTTCCATGAAAACTAGACCCTTATCCCAGATGGGTTCATGTAGACATAACACATTCCAAACCCACATTACCCAAACCCGACATTTCATTAAAATAATTGATTATAAGGTACATACACAACACACCTTGTTTCTTTGGGTGAGAAGTAGTAGAAATAAAGGACACATATAAAAAACATCCTCTAAAACAGAGGATTTTCATGTTTTTTTGTGGAATACAAACTCCAATCATATAGAGACTCTAATATTATTTCAGAACAATCACTTTTATAGTCAATTGAGCACATGACATCACAAGGAATCACCAAAAATGACCATTGTAACTGATAAAAAAATACATAGAAAGGGACCTTATTTTAATTCCCCAAACAAGACACAATTATATAAAGTGGACATAACAGCCTCCCATAAAAAGATTTCCTACACTAGTGGTTTAACGTGAACCCCAACATTGAAGAGATTTTGAAGGAAATAGAGGCCCTCTGAGACAAAATCTATACAAACAACCCTATACAACTTCCACCTTCAACAAATCACATAAAATAAAAAACTAATCACTCTTTCAACATTCAATGAGAACTCGCCCGCTTCAACATGATCTACAAAATGATGAACTAAAATGGTGTATAATAAATATCCAAATATGAAGAAGAAAGTCCTTCTGTTGATCAAGTGGAGGGTCTTCAAACAGTGAAACAATTCAGGTTTCACTTCAGTTGTGCACAAACCCTTAATGGTGGTGCACTTTATCCAATAAGGGAACCCATAGACCGAACCATGCAAGGCCCTTGGGCATGAAATAACTAAAACCATATCCAGAGACCTACAGGGGACCAATGTAAAGGCATCCTGAAACATTTCTCAGAAGAGACCACTAACAAGCCCTTCATCCAAACATACTAAAGAAACACAAACCCAAAAGAATTTTCAAACAAGAGGGGTTGTTGGACTCAAAACATCACCCAATGAAAACATTCCTAAAAACACAAAAGAAACTTCATTCCAAACTAGTAATCAAGACATCATTTTTTCTATTAAAATAATATTTTGGAAAATAAATGGTTCACCAGTTAGCATATCCACACAAGGTACCCCATGGTCCTCACACGTACCTATTTCCAGGACACACTAAGATCCCTCTTCATATACATTCCAGCACCCATCCAGTTATGTCATTGACCACCCATCATCCCATATAACCCCATGTATGTGGGCGCACACAGAAATACCAATGGTTAAAATAAAAAATCATTCCACCTTTGAAAACAAAAAAAGTCTACCAATACTTTATTTTTCTTAGTATTGCTATCCACAAAATCCAAATCCCCATTAACATCTTACAAAACATTTCAAAAAGCCACATTCATTCAAATGATACTCATTTTCAAGTCATACACATTAATTTCCAAACATGTAAACCCATTTAACAACAATTCTGAAAATTTAATTCCACCATTTCACAAATCATTCCCTTCTATATTTATTAGAAATTAATTTCACAAAATCATTATGATTCATAAAACTAAGTCATTTTTTCTTTAAAACCAAACTGACAAGATTCCAAAACTATAGGACAAAATAAAATGTGAGAGGAAAAAAGTTTTGGAGAGTGAATTGGACATATGGGTGGTGTTAATACCACAATCACTTCACCATCAAAAAGAGTGTTCTAGGTAAATATCCATATCCCAACAAGTATTTGTAAGCCCTTCGAGCTCACTGAGACCATTAAACCCACACTCTTTTCATTTCCCATAATCACCATCACACCATGATAACCAAAGGACATATATAAATCCCAAAAACCACCTAGTTACTCAAATCCCATCAAGAGGTGTGCTGGCCAGGCAGATTACCCATAACCAGAATGTCAATTATCAACAATCCTTACTATGGTATATCTCGACTTTTCTCTATAAAACAAAACCCAAAGAGTTAACTAGGACCTCCTTTGATACCATTTTGTCACAAAATTAATCTGGTCTCCATCAAAATAGGAACCCCACCCGTCCCGTGGAATTTCCCATAATGGAGTTCAGAATCCCCATGCACTGGGAAAAGTGCCCAGGTATCATAAAATGATAATTGGGAATGATTTACAAGAGTTTACAAACATAAAACAAAAAAATACAATAAAAAATATAGATTTTTTCAACAAAAATATTATTTACAAAATATCAAAACTGAATTACATAATTTGAAATAGTGGTTGAAGACCAATACTATAGTAAAAAACCCCAAAATGGAAATCCCAAGAACCTCCCCATGGTAAGAGGTACGGCCCTCAAGACATCCCCAAAACACCGCATCATGATGGACCACAAAAAAACATGAACCTTTGGCACAAACGTTTTACCCAAACCTATGGAAAAAATAAAAATATACAATTACACAAAAAGGTTTATGTAGGGTGTGATAAAAATCACCATAGGATACCACGAATATATGATTTAATTTGATAAAAATTCTAAGACCAAAATTATGCATGTTTTCATAACATAAAATGCTGGTAATGATTTTCTAAAAAGAGGAAATATTAAATTAATCATTTTTCATGTGGGATAGTTTAAAGAATCAAAACATTTAAATTAAATAACCAAGATATTGAATTTTCCAACAAATAATACGATATGATGTTGGTAAGCATAAATCATCCAATGAGCACAAGCAAATAGGATATAACCCCTAGGCACTAGCTCGCTGTGGATCCCAGTTACCTCATATCTCGGTGAAAGTAAAAATCCCAATATTTGTTCTTGTGCACAAGATACAGTAGTTGGGATCATACCCCTAACCTAGTGACCCCCAAGAACCACCATCATCATAGTTTATTTAGGATTTTCACCATTAATGTTGCTATGTGAAACTGAGGCCAAACCTCACGGGATCGCTAGCATACTACTACACGTCCACCCACTTAGATACCCAGGCATCCCTCTTGTGGTCAAATAAGCTCCACAAGCCATGAAAAATAATTTTCTCATGAAAATAACACATACACATAACATATTCACATAACAACCCACATGTATATCAAACAAGTCACATAATCCTCTTTTACATTCAAATGCATTTTGAAATCTTACTCACACAAAAATATCCCACAACTACTTTCAAATCACTTTAACACGTGAACAAATACTTTAAATTTTTTTATAAAACTTATCCGTGATAGAACAAATCACATAAAATCCATCAAATATTTCACATAATACCCTTCTCACATTCAAATTCATTTTATCATCAAACAAACACTAAATAGTCCACAATCTTGTTTCTCACCCACATCAAAATTTAACAAAACACACCAGAAATTTATAGATCATTCAAAACTTATTTTATATCTTAATCAACAATATACCTTTTAATAACCCATATTAATTGAATAAAATTCCCAATATAGTACATGTACATCATTTTCCCACTTTTTTAACTCTCGAAATAATTTTAAATTTTGATAAAACAAACCCATGGGGCATATAATTGTTTTGTATAGAAAACCTGTTTAAAAAACTTCTTTCAATGAACAAATCACACCAATACCACTCCAAAATAAAATTGGAAGCCCTTGCCACATTTTTTAGACCTCTCTCAAATGTTATAAAATTTCATCAAATAATTCCACAAAATATACACATTAGAATAACACATTTCCATAAAAACCTTCAAGGATTATAAAACGGTTTTACATATAAAACACAATCAAAAACCACAATTGGAGGTTGACATGACAATAAATAATTATCAAACTATAATCTAATGACCCTTTAAACAACTAATAAATCATATTCAATTTTTATAAAACTACCACAAATGATATCACATTAGTTACATTTGAAAACCACATAACATCAACAAAAATGTATCTAGAGAACTTAATGATATACTAATGATACCAAAAGGTATTTTCACCACCCATAATAGATTAGAAACATTCAAAATTAATAAACCAAGAACGATAACTCTTAAATAATTGATTATACCTGGAATGACTGACCTAAATTGTTAAAACAATCATATGTTGGTGTGAATCTTCAATTGCACCACCGTCATAACACGAGGGAGTGAAAACGAACACTAAACCACAAGTTTCCCCAAAAAACTCATGTTCAAACCATATGGGTGAACCCTAAAATCTATAAACATTAGAACATCATGAAAGGGTAGAAGAAAACCTAATGATAAAAAATAATATGAATCAAGAAACACTTATGTGAAGAAATCATGATGTTTCCCCACCAAAAACACCATCAAAGATGGGTTCTATAAGTACTTGTTGGATCTTGGAGGCCTCCCATGGATACTGGGGCCAAATGGTGAAAGAATATAGAGGATTGGGATTCTTTATGAGAAAGAAAAATAAGAACAAACAAAAATTTAATGACCTGGATACCTGGAAGGTTTGGTTGTACTATTTATTGTACTGTGAAGCCGAACCATGCATCCTGTTCTGGGCAACCAAAAACCATCCACTCTACTCCAATTATTGGGGGATACATTGGTGAAAACAAGGGGGAATGATATGCCACAAATTGGGGTAGAAATTCACAATACAATGCACCATTTTCAAACCAATTGTCAACAAAAAATGGGTACAAATGACCTCAACAACATACCCCACAAGTGGTTCCACTAGGAGTGTCACTTATCCAACTACAACACACCACAACCTCACACCATCCCTCTGACAAAAGTAGAGGAAAAATAACATACAATACTCCCGAGACTATGTTTATTGATTAATAACAGAACAAACACTAAAATGTTAATCCTCGAACACCTGGAAACTAAGAGAATGCCAAAAACAAATAGGATTTGAATCAAATCATTGAATTGAAAATCTGGATGTGATGTTGAACCCTAATATAAAATGGTCCACAGAGTCAAGAAACTTCAAATTCATAAATATATTGCAATTAGTTGGTAAATTTGAAAAAAAAAATGTGATTCACCACATACATAATATGTCTATAATACTATTAGAATAATTTTTTTTTGTAAAATCATCATCCTTTACCATCAACAGATAAAATCCAATCCAAAACTATCTTCTTAAAACCAATTTGTTCCCATAAACATTTCAAAAGATTAATTGTTTATTGGAATCTGATATCGATTCAATATTATAACTAGGTACCATTAGAAATAATATATACACATCCTCATAATATAGTTTTATTTATTAATAAAAATATCGCAACTCATACAGAGAGAATTCATGCTTAATGAAATCCATCAATAATAGATCATCAACATAGATTTATAATTCCCAAATCATTGATGGTATTATCATATAAGGAGAACTATAAATAATCAAGGGGTTTATATGTGACTCCCTATCAAACCTACTATCATGATATTGGTGGACATTCCTCACTTCTTTACGATAAAATTATCAAAACTCCTTGAAGTGTTTTAGAAATTCATATTTGAATGCTTAAAAATAACTAATCATCAAAATAGAAAACATTAATAAAATTAGATCATGAAATTTGTAATCTATCTATGAATATCTCCAACCATGAAAATTTTACACACTCCAGCAACCTCATATAAAAATGACTATAATAATAATCAATAATACACTTTTCTTAATACAAACAATCCATTAGAATAATGATATTATATGGGGGTATCTGAAAAAGAATTTATTTCAAACTTATTAATGCCAATCCTACATTATCTCACACCCCACAACAATGTCTACAAAACTAAACTAACCTATAATATTTGTGATAAAATTCATGGGAAACTAATTTTCCCCACCCTAAACCCATATAAATTACCAAATATTGCTTAAATAATAGAGTTGAATATTATTAGTTCTGTAATCATAATTCTATGTATTATAGAAAAAATGGTAATTAAAAAGAAATATTTTCTTCATAGGATTTCAAATTCCATGACATGTAACTATCTATATCTAATACCTCCACATCATTACACATAATGATATACACCGCCTCATTCAATATCAATTCATAGTCCTTGAGAATGTGTAATTTCCTTGGAAAACCTTTATCTAGGATCCTAGAAAACCCAAAGGGGGATTAACTTAGCGTGATATAAAATTTTAGCTTTTCCCACCAAATAATTTCATAGGATATCATTTCCTTATTATAAGGAAAAATTATTCGACCAGTCCCATTTATTATCACTCATGAAATAAAAAAATTGATATGATAATATATGCTCGTGATAATAAAATATTTTATTTGGTTCACCAAAATTATGCTATATATGAGTATAATTAACATAGATTTGAGATTGTGTACCATATACACTATATATCACTATTTAAGATCATAGAATATTTTTTTGGATACTCCTCACTAAGTCCCACTACCTTTAAAATTTTATGAATAAGATCATTTCCACCAATGGAATGCTCCCAAATGAGGTTTAGATAAATCACATCTCATCATGGATAGTCCCTATAATTATTGTCTATGAAATAAATTAGTGATGCTAACACATTATATTCTAATAACTCTCTATAGATTTTATTGAAAATTATTTCATCCAATTTTTTTGGATTAAAGATTAATCATAAATTGTTCATGTGATCTTTCTATTGGATAAATGTGATCCTCCCAATTTTTCTTATATACATGTTTACCACCCTATTGATAATAGACAAGTTGTTAATGGTCATTCACATAACACATTGAAAAAATAATACATATATTATTTCTAGTCACTAAATTATTCTTCAATATGATTTTTCCTTCTTTAATACAATCAACAAGATGATTGAATGATATCTCATGATATTTATCCTCATATATATATGAAATACATATTCATTATCATATCTAAAACATAGAAACTCTTATTTATTTTAAATCTAATATTTATTTATGTTATGAATACACATTTCCTCAAATATATCTTTAATAAAATTACATTTCAAAATAAATACATAAAATTAAAATATATAGTAATTATTAGGTGGTTTTCTTCCTTCTTGAAACACGGATTACAAAATTCCTTCTTCTTAATTATTCTCTATTCTTCCAATGTTCGTTTATTTCTTTTGTAATTTATTAAAATAAGAATATAATGTATCTTGGACTGAATTGGACTTAAAATTTTCAATAAAAATCTTAAAAAGGCATGTAATTTCAATAATTTATATACAACACATATATTATAGTCCATAATATTTCCAAAAATAAAAAAAATATAATTTTTATTGGTTTCCCAAATATCTATCAAATCATCATATCACCACAAAAAGGAAAATTACATTTTGATTCTCCAGGAAAAAAATAAATCACATTATCCTAATCTATGGAATGATTATTCTTTTTTGAAATAATTGATTAAAACTACAATATATGTTGTCTAATATTACGATAAACCGCAGTGAAATATCATAAAGAATTAATAAGAACCACCATTTTTTCACTTTCAAGAATTGATCCTCAAAAGTGAAACCATTATGTTGTTGGGTAGTCCTTTTTCACCATTAACTAATTTTGGGGAGGTAGTTTTATCCTCTATGTGATGTATTATTAACTTAGAAATCGGGTTATATTGATATTACAAATGAATTAAATTTTAAATTCAGATGAAATACATTCATATTCATTGTATAAAATTGATCATTAATCTTGTTGTGGTATACTATACTCTCTATGATTTTAGTTCTCTAAAACTAACGTGGTGCCAAAAATACGATAGACACCTATGTTGAGTAGAATCTATATCTAAAAATAGAAACATAATATTTCATTTTATGAAATCAAACATTTTTAGAATATTTTTTGTTCACCAATCATGTGGCATTGACCATTTTTACTTAATCCCACTTTAAAATTTTCATTGAGATAATTCTTTTTCCCTTATCCCAATAAAAAATCACCTACAATTTCCTAATCTCAATATCACATCATAATATTTTTCCTTAATTTGTACCAAAATATAAAAAACTATACTAAATATTTTCCCCACACATCACACATTTCAACCTAGCCATCGCAAACATACAGTTATCTCTATAATCCTCATCTACCTAAAATTATTGGTTTTGGTTAAGCCATACCAACTACTTCATAGTGGCAGGATTCTCTAGAGGATAGCTAAATGTATATCATTTTTTTAAACATAGAAATTATAACCATGGAATTTCTAGTATCACTGTGACATGGATAATCATTCCAACTTCCAAAATTCTATATTATTCCAATAATTTAAAAAATGAACACTAAAATAACTATAGAATAAAAAGTACTTAAAATGTCATGGGGATGATAAATATTCAAAATATTCACATAATTAAATTTTTTACACTATAGGAATGTTGCATTTATTCATATCAGAACTTCATTAAATACATATAATTTAGAAATAAATAATAACAATAAATTATTAATGGTAAATTTTCTCAAAACATCTTACATATTCATTTCTCATCATGGTTTTATCCAACCAACCAATATTTAAAGCACAATATAAGCTATCTATAGTTCATATAATATCTAGTTTAAAAATATAATACATCAACATAAATTCACAATATTAATCCTTCACATAAAATAATCGCAACATAATTTCATTTTAATTGTCAACAAATCTGACATACAATCACATTTGGTAGCATTATAGCAATCACATAACATATATACAACCCAATAGACTATATTCATATCTTTAATTATAGTTTTATTTAAGCCTATTCATTGAATTTAAAAAGACCTCCTTAAAGGGTTATCAACATCAAAAACCAAATTGTTTATTTTATTTATGTATGAGAAACCTCATCGTAATTCCATGATGTACTATGTGAAACCTATATTCAGTGAAACCAGATTAATTGGGTTTATGGAAACATCTCATAAGAAGGAAAACTAACTCCCACATAAATATAAAACATATATTGGAATCTCCACTATTAAATAAGTACATATGGATACATTAGTAAGGTAAATTCCCAAATTTACCATGTTTTTTCCAATAAGATTTTCCCTCACCTTATTTTCATTGAGAATCATAAATTTCTTGAACAGATACTAGATCTAAATATTAATATTATCATCAATATTTCATTCACCCCCCTCATTATTCATAAGAATATCCAGATCATAGAAGATGATATTCAGGAACCTATATACAAACTCCCACAAATTTAATCTCTTATATAGAATGTGAAAAAAATATTGTTTTCATATTGTATTCTATTTAAAAGATTTAAAATATCATAAAATTGACTTACAAATATCATTTATGTCACCTAAAACGCAACCTCTTCTCCCAAATAATGTCATCCACCACTTGGACACACATCCCAATATGATACCAGAAAATGGAATCTAGTTATCCTTCATTACCAAAATCATTGAAAAATAAATCTAAATATTTTAAAACATCACTAAGTATTTTTTATCATAGACTAATCCCTCATAATTTTGAATTATCTAAAACAAATACTCATCATAAATATTCCCCCATGAATTTTCCTCCTTCATATTAACTCAACAACGATCCAATTAAATGACCCAAAGAGATTAAAAATTTGAAGTACAGAAGGGATTAATCCACTATCCATATCGATAAACAATCGAAAATTTTATAAATCAACATATGAAATTAATTATTTCTTATAAAATTAATCTATATACCATCTAATTTTTTTTCAATTTGGAGTCTTAATGAATAATTTGCATAATATCCTATCATTGGATCATTTCCACCCCGTAATTATCTAAACTAGTCTCCTCATCCTACATTATATGATAATAAGGAATAATAAATTTAATTTTACCATTATAATAAAATTAATAATATGAATCTAAGCCCAAATTCCATCCAAACTATCACCAAATCTATGAAATTAATCTTCCACATCAAATGAAAACATGATCCCAACATGATCAATTGTAAAGATAACAATAACAAAAATAAATATTCAATATAGTAGTTAAGGGTTTGAATCTTGATCTAAGAATATAGATCACACATATTGCTGAGAATCACACACTATAATCCATTGAATGAAAAAATAAACTATCTCTAATAACATCAGCTTCATAGATAAAAAAAACCTAATAGTGCAATAATAATATAACTTGAATTAATTGTTAAAGTATGTTTGCAAGTACAAGTATTCTATGTAGCTTCCTTCCAAGAAACTTGGATTACAATGTGGAAGTGGTATACTAAATCCTATGTGAACAAATGAATAAACAAACATGTTACCCATTGAATGAAAATTATACCCCATCTCACCAAAGGCCCACTAACTATATTTTTTTACAAGTATCATATTGTAAATAAGAATATATATTCAGATTGGTACCTAATAAAAACATCAAAAAATGTTCTAATCACTATCATTTCCAAAGAGAATATCTGTTGGTGACAACATTACAATATATATATATATATTATGACAACATAATTAGTCTACATAACATGAAAACATATTTCATACCATGATCTAATACCAATAAATCATATTATATTCTCACACCACAAAACATCAATCATTTCTGGATGGAATTGAGGGATAGAAGGATGCATCTGTCTTATGTTCCACCTATATGTTTTATAATTACACAAGATAAAAATACCTAAAAAAGAGTAATGCCATGATTTGATCATAACATCTCAAAAATAGTTTCACAACTCATGGAATGCGTGGAATAGTGTGTTATATATTATCAACATAAACATTTTATTTTACCACAGTATAAAATATTTATCAATACTTTCCACCTATATACCTTTCTATAGATATCTCATATGAAAAAAATAATATTTATAACCAATGTATTGTATATATAAAAAACGAGTGATATAAAACACTTAATAAGGGGAAAACATATCCTAGACTAATGGATCATAATCATAGAGGAGAATATGAGGAAGAAATACATGTCATATTAAATGACCAATATAACTTATATGACAATATAAAATAATGTTATTGTAACTTTTGATAATAATAATATCATTAAAGAGTCATAAAATATATTTAATTTCTCCAAAAATATCTTTACAAGTGTATAACATGTGATAATGACATTAAAATAAAGAGTACCTCAAAAAAATAAGATATAAATGAGAAAACATGATCTTTTATAGATATCAAATTCTTCTTGAAAATGTTATATAATTTTATTAACAATAATGATGTGTGGAATAACCAAGATTAGAGGATAATTATAACAAATAAATTCCATGAACCATTTATGAATAGATATAACACTTGAGTGTATACTTGGGATTTGGATAAAGCTTCACGTTTAACCCTTTGTATTTGGAATAATTCTTCTTATTTATCATTTTTCATGGGAAACATACTCCCTGGTGTATTATTGGATATTTATAAATCCTCTATTGTACCACATTGGATTATGATAAATTCTCAGATGTACATTTATAAATGGGATAAATAATACAATGTACTATTCTAAGACTAGGAAACTAAATCATAAAACAATAAATTTGATGGAGATATAGGACCCACCCCATAATCATCAATGCAAACATGTTCCGTAAAATAATCAAAAATGAACATATATTAACTCACGCTTCGAAATATAATTTATTTCTTACACATACAATTGTAAATTATATTCATTTCATGAGGAACCCATGAATATATAATTAGATTCATAAAACATCCAAACGGTTTAAAATAACATCGTGAATTAAATAATTTGAAACTAATAAATAGATCTCCCAAAATAATCACATTACATGACTTAAACAAATATAATGATATAAAAAATTTTATTTTCAAAAATAAATTAAATCCTAATAATATATGGGGGTGAATAAAAAATCACTTCATAATTGATAAAAAATAAACTTTAAATAGAATTGAATAGAATTATTTTAAAAAAAACAGATTAAAATATGGAATAACAAATTCCATTTAAAAATTTTATTATTAGAATATTAAGACATTTCAAAAGAATAATATTAGGAGTTACAAATAAAGGATCCTTCATAACTAAAAAGGTATAAAAAAATTGAAGTGAAAAATCATTGTAAATAATTTTCCTCTAAATAAAAATTTATTAATGGATAAATGAAAAATACCAAATGATTTCATGAAAAGGAATTAAAAACACATTAAATACATTTACTTTCAAAAAGAATATTTAAAATGTAATCATAAAAAAATCAATAACCATTTAAAACACAATAGAAAATATTGTTTTTTAAACTATTATATAATAATTAAACCTAGTAAATAATATAAATTTTATCAAAAAATTATGTATTTTAAGATAAAACTTATTATTTGTAATGGTGGGAAAAACCATTTGAAAATATTGAATAAACCTTATTGAAAACCTAAATCATTAAAAATATAATTATAAATGAATTTTCAAATGATTAAAGGGATTAAAATTCATCTTTGTATATGAAAAAAATTTGAGTTCCTACAAGGGAAATGAACTCATTGGTTGAATGTCAAAACATGGATATTGGTGAAAAAAATAATTTAAAATAATTGGAATTATTCATAGAGAATCTAATTGTTATGAAACTATATAATAATCCATATAGAATAATTTTTAATGAATAATTATTTCCATATAAATGATAATTAATATAATACATAACATGATCATATGTTATAATATATCAATCATGATATAGTATAGTTGTAGTAGGGTCATTTTTTCCATATACCGAAATTTGGGTCATAAAAACCTTTTAAAACACTGGGAATGTTTAACTATAATCCCCATGTAAGAGAGTGATTAATAATGGAGTTAGTTTATCATTTATAAAATAAAAATTATTATATAAAATCTATATTCATTATTTTATTCTATACAAAAATGTAATTGGGTTCATTATGAAAAATTGTTTCAATGAATGATATTTTTAGATGAACCCCTTATGAAATAGGTAAAAATTCATTTAAATAACCCATGAAATGGTGATAATAGATTAAATAATAACATTACATAAATAAAAATTGATTATTGAAATTTTATATTAAATAGTATTCTTACACACAACCTAAATAAGAATTTCATCATCAATATGAACTATGTCTTAATGAATAGAAGTGGAGAAGAAATATATTACCATATTCTAGATTTATTCTTCCTATAAATTAGACAACTTAAATAACCAAATTATGTTTTTAGAATCATTATTATGTATAATATCTCTGAATATTTAATTTAATATTTATAATTTAATAATATATTCTATTTATTTATTATATATTTACTTTTTTGTGTGAAAATTTAATTGGTGTGGACAAATTTTGGTAATATTAATGAATAGTGGTTTTAATTTAAAAATTATTTATATAAATATTATATAATTTCATTAAAAATATATATAATTATATACTTTATATGTTATGATAATTTAATTTTTAATGATTCTATAGTCATATAATTTTTTTTCTAGCATTCTTTATGTATGTGGTTAAATCAACCCAAGCATGAACACGCATTAACTCTATTGGAAAGCGGGGTAAAAGATTTATTTATATTTAAATTATATAACTATAGTAGAATTATAGTGATATTACTTATTTTAAATATTCATTATGAGGCATATTTTATGTTTTTTAGATAATTTATGAAAATCCAGTTGAAAATTGTCAAATGATTCATCATGGATTCAATAGTCATAACATTTGATTGTTAGTGTTCCAATTTCCCAATTCCTGATAGTGTTTGAAGGTGAGTGTCAAAATTAAATTTTAGAATCATAATGACATGGTATATATCATTTTTATCCATCATTTCGTCTATTATGAAAATACATGAAATTGGTCAATGGGAAAACTAACAACGGTGCTTTATGGAAGTGGTAGTCATTGAAATGCACTAATGATGATATTTTATTTTTCTATGTTGATGAAAATAATTAATTATAGGTTGAATCATTAATATAATAAAATATCAAAATAATAATGTTACTAAAAACATTATATAATTATGTTTATAATATATTTGGAATAGTGTGATTTAGAAGAATTACTCTTGATGTATATAATATATATGTCGGAGACTAGATCTTTTTGTGGAAGATCAATTGAAATTAATGGTGTTAGGATAAAAGTCAGTGACTAGAAGATTACATTTAGTGATATGGATCTAGATATATTTAAATGGATGTTTAACAATTATTAGACATGTGGTTAATTTCAACATTTATTGGTGGTAGTTGTACAATTTAAAAGGGAAGAAAAGTTGGAATTTTTGAAATACATATCCTTTTTTAATAATTTAATTACACTATTCATGGTTCAGTGACTCTAAAATAAAAAAATAAATTGGGTGTGAGAAATTATATTTTTGGAACACCTCTCATCCATTTATTTTGAGAAAATTTACCGGTGATTTAGAACATTTGGTTTTTACCTCTGAACTTTTTCCCAAATTATTTTTTGGAAGGGTAATTAAATTTTTGCACTGTTTATTTAAATTAATGAAAAACTTAATATTGCTTCATTTTACATAGTATGAACCATATGATTTGAAAATCTAATCTATTTCTAACTCATAATTATTATAAATATTTTAAAAGTTAATTTTCGATTAAACATGTTTTTCCAACTAAGAAAACATTTTTTAGAAAAATAATGTTTTTAGGATTTAAATTTATATATAATTTAAAATTACCTTGGATAATAATTTTAATAATATAAATTTATTATTATGAAATAGAATAATATTATAAGGATTTTAAAGGTACTAAAAACATAATTTCAACATCTAAACACTTTATTAAAGGAAATTTATTAATATATATTTTTATTAAAGTAAAATTTTAATTTTTTGTATAAATTATTGAACATAGAATTATAGGTTCAAATAATATTATAAAATGAAAAAAAATTCCCTTAAATAAATATTTTAATAATAATTTTTTTAAAATTTCAATTGTTAATATTACATAATTCTAAAATATTAACAATTATTACTTTTATAAAAACCACAATTTTCAAACACGAATCAATATTCTCAAAAAGACCTAAAAAAACAATTTATATGAGGAATTATAAATGAACTTCCTCTTTAAAAATTGAAATTCTAAAATAAATTACATAATAAAAAAATATAATTTATTTTAAATATCCCTATTCAATATTAAATAATATTAGTCATTTACCTTATAAATATTTAATGGTCTACCATTATAGTTATTATTATAGTTTTTTTAATAATTGTATCTAATTATTTTGTTGTTTTTTATGTCATGTGTATTGTGTGATGTTTGTATTAAATTATCAAAATTAGTTTAAATAATAAAACAAATTGGTATATTAAAGTCTCCCCATCCCTTATATAAACTACATTATTGAAATATAATTATATTTTAAAAACTCAGATTTCTATTGTGTTCCTTAATATTTTTATTATTTAAGTGTTAATTCCAAATATTGTTTCCTCATTATTAATTAGGGTGGTATTATGAAACTCATATATTCCTTCCAAAGTCTTATATCGAAATAGAGATTTTGTTCCTAACATTTGAGCTAATCAACCTTTATGATATGTTATCAAAACTCGTATAATAGAATAACTATTCCAAAAGAGATCACAAATAACTTTTTACTAACAAATGATCATATATTCATTTTATTTATGGATTTTGAGTTCCTTATTCTCATTATTTATATCAAATTTGTGGGATGATATTTATCTGATGCCCAAAATCAAATTATCATTTCATTTAGTACAGGTAAAAAGGATTCACATGAATAATAGTCCCATGATCATCATAATGAGATAAAATAATAATATAGGACAATATAAATTAATAATTTTTTGGATATGATTATGTTAGAAATTATCATTGACCTATGTGGGTGGTTAAAACTAAATAGAATTTGGTTATCAAAAAATCATGTGTGTCTGGTGACTGTACCATTTACCTTTTTTAGTATTAGAAAACAATTTGTAGAAAGGATTTCATATGACTTACTACGTTTCCTTAGGTTAAGATTATTCTAACGTTATTTATCTTATTTAAATGTTGGATTATGATATTATTTTCTATAATTCAGAAACTCTAACAATTTATGGAAGGGATATTCCTCTCATTTGAATCATTGATCAGATTAATTATCCTAGATCCATATTCATGAGCTCTAAGGTTAATCCTTTGACACCTGAACCACAAACTTGTTCAATTAATATAATCCCATGGGTGCTTGATCCCAAATTTTTTATATATTAGATGATGATTATTTGTTAATTCATTATCATTGACACGTTATTTTCTATAAATTTAAATTTTTTTATTTTTTTTCTGTGTTTGAGAAATTCTAAAATCATCATGTTATTTTTTATTGTCTATATATTTGGGTGGTCATATCCATAATGTTTTAATTCAATAATCGATCACACATAATATCTAATTACTGTAATATCTATCATGCCAGTTTTTAACATGGTTTATCTTTTCTACATCCATTAATAAAACCATAAGTGTTAGAAATAAGTGATCCATATTTAAATATCAATTTAATAATGATAAATCAACCACAAAATGTTTTACAATTTGGAACCAACACATTTTATTTTAGTTCATCTAAAATAACTATTGGTTAAATTTAGGTTTTGTTATGATGGGTTCTCCAGTACATAATATTTTATTTTATTATAAAAAGAAATCATTTATAATTAATTTAAAGTAGTAATTTTTTGAATAATGAATATCCCTTATGTGCATCAACAAGAGCGTGTATTTAGTGCTCTTCGTTATGGACATGGTGCAAATTGTGTTAATTACCAACATGACCTCTTTAGGATTGTTACCCCTAGGTAAATATATACAATATCATTCAACAACTTTTATTATCGAGAGATTGAAATATTTTTAGGCTAATCCATCTTGTGATGAAATAAAAAAAATTAATGACAATATTCTATTCTGAGACTCATACCATAGACATTATCCTGGATGTTTCACAAAGTTTCTCTAAAAAATTCTCCCAATGTAACTAGACTAATCACTAATAATAAAAAAAACAATAATATTAATACCAGATAAAGAGATTCAACCTAAAATTACATAAATTATACATTATTAAAACAATTTAATTAGTACATCTCAAAGATAGTTACACATATTGGGGATAAATTGGGATTGTGTCATATATATTAGATACGTAATCAACTTATTTTACTACATGTATGAATGTTTCTATATATTTGTGATCCTATAAATCCTTCCAAGTATATATCAAATGAAATAATCATATTCATAAAAATTTTCCAAGGAACTTAAGAATGTGATGAATGTAAATCATTATTTATAAATAAACATATCATTGAGTTATATATCTTAAACATGGGGGAGAACATGATTAGACTTATATAAAGACCCCAAACCTAGTAGCTCAGATCTTTTATATTACTATATTTAATTGATACAATGAAAATATATAACATAACAAAGGACTAAATAGTCAATTGTATTTTTAAATATAGATACAAACATAATTTTTCATTAAATCATGAAATGGAATAAAAAAAATTAGCTTTATTGGAGACAATCCAATCCTCCTAGATTGTCTATGTCTGTAAATCATGATATACCACTCAAATTCATTGGAGAATAATTTAATATAATAATGGGGTGAGATATGATTCTAATTAAAGGTTACATTAGAACGAAAGATATCCTAAATAAATAAAAATAATAATCCAAATTTAATAACAAATAACACATTCCATTAAAACAAAATCTTGGGAAAATTTAAATAGATATAAAATCTAATCAAATAATTCCATATAAATAATGTCATGAGAGTGAAACATAACCATGGATGTTATTCTACTCTAATAATGACATGTATTATCATTAACTAATCTTTTAATGGGGTAATTTATAGTCTGGAACATAAAAAACATATCCTCATGGATTCATCTAAAACACCATACATAATTGGCTAATACATCCGTCAGTACCCATACTAGTCTGTCTCATGAGACATATTACTGCCTTGAGGGGATATAGGGGGATCTAAAATCCATTATAAGTAAAATACATTCTTAATATTAAAGGTATGAAACATAATAATCATAAATATTAATATTTAAAGTATCATTTTAAATGTTAATAACATTCCCTAAATAATAAAAATAATTATAATCCATCACATGTAATATGGGGAATGGTTTAAAATCAGCACATCCACAATCAAAATAATAAAAAATATGTCTATAAAATATAGTGTATGGTTTCAATAGATAACAACCTAAATTAATTAAATGATCAATAATATAGTGTTGACATATATGAAAATCCACTAATAAAAAATTGAAAAAAATTGAGAGAAATACCTCTTCTACATTGAAATAATTTATATAAAAAGACCCACAATTATAAATAAAAATTTCAATTAAAATAAAATTGTAAAATATTGTGTATTCCCCAATGAATTATGGATTCATTAAAGTGATAAAACCCTTTAATTTTATATAATTTAAAAAAATGATTCTTTTAATTTTTTTTAAAAATAAAAATATCAATTAAATCTTAGAAAATTATGGTTAAGAATTAACAAAATGTATATAGTGTGTGTATTAGATGTAAATACAAAAAAATGGAAATACATAATATTTTAGCAAATGTTATTTCTCCTATAATCATTTAATTCCATAATCAATGTAATATAAGTTTAACAGAAACTATTAAAATTTTATTAAGAATTACCTTAAAAAAATTTAATCAGTCAAACCTTATACCCCATAAAAGTAATTTTAATAAAATGAGAAATTTAATTATAGGGATAATAATTAAATATTGATATAATATATCAATAGGTTGTATATACCCCACACACATGAAATAAGGGTTGGATAAATAATATATCTCACAAATGTAAATGTGAGACAAGAAACCCTTGTCTTATATTTGAATGAATCCTTCACATGTACATAAATTTTATTGATAACCAAATTATATTAATTAATTACATAATTAATAATCTAATAAGGATATATTCAATTAATAATAATGTTATTTCTTTCATTTATGTCCATTTAAATGAGTTTTAATGATAAATTTTGGTGTTCTTGCCTCTTCATTTTTATGATTTTTATAAATTTCTTTTACGAGACAAGTCATATGATTACTCAAAACCTATTATCATGTGACAAAAATCATGATTGGATACTTACAGTAAGATAAATTCTTTTATAATTACATTTATTCAAAAGTGAGAACATATGTTGGGTCTGGAATGTACTTATTTCACTAAGAGATGTTGAATACATAGTCTAATTTAGGCTGGCTAGGTAGTATTACCCAATGATAAGACACAATTAAAATTCTATATAGAATACCAAATGGTCCAATGTACATGGGGATTAGATTACCTTTCATTCCACAGCATAAAACACCCTATGTTGGATATACCATCATAAAAACATGATCTCACAATTGAACCACCAAATATTTCTTATAGTTATCAAGAAATACCTTTTTTATAATTTGATATTATTTGATATGGGTTTTAGTAGTATTTACCATTGCTTTTGATTATTCTATAAGTTATGGGACTACAATATTCCTTTCACCAACTTAATCCCAACTATTTTGTGCATGACATCTCTTCCCATATAATTCTTTTTACAGTTCCATTTTAATACTTTAATGCAAACTATTGTTATAGTAAAATTTAACCAATGGTAAACAATGATCCCAAATAAATTGAATGTAAATTGAGTACTGCCTCAAAATGTCTTCTAATGTTTGGAACATCCTTTCTGACTTCCCATTAGTTTGAGGGTGATAACAAGTGCTCAAATAAATCATAGTTTCTAAATCCTTCTAAAGACATTTCCATAATTTTGATGAATATCTTTTATCAGGATCAGACACAATAGATAGTGTCTCTTCATGATGTATTACATAATTATTAAAATATTATTTTGAATGGAGTTATAGTGAAAAATCATCCCTTATAGTGAAGAAATGTTCTAATTTGTTAAGTCGATCAAATATGAATCATATTTCCCCATTCATTCTTATAGTATTTGGTAATCCAATAAAAAAATCCATAGTAATGCCATCTCATTTCCATGTAGGAATAGGGAGATGTTTCATTAATCATCATTAATGTTTTCTTTCACACTTCACATTTTAAAAAACTAATCATTTTGAAACATAATTAGGAATTTATAGATTGATATTATCCCACAAAAATGATCCTTCATATCTACATAAAACATAGTGATATCAGGGTGTATTGATAAATTTGAGCAATGTGAATCAATAAATAATAAATATTTTTTATATCAGGTATAGATTGATCATGAATACTCTTCCAATATTTCAAAATTCCATCTTCATATATGACACCTACAAATTTACCATCTTCTACAGCTATATTATTCTATTGAAAATTCTCACCATCAGATAATTTTTTTAATTTTTCAAATTAATATGGGATGGAATCATTTGAAATGTTATTTATGTTTAACCTTCCATGATAAATATCATATTGATATTTACTAGATCCATGTACACAGGATCCTTATCAATCCTAATTTTATTCATAACTATTTGATCGTTCATCCTCAATGCATGTGATATATTATTTTCTTAACTTAGGTGGTAGTGTATTGGAGAATCTTAATCCCAGAGTATCATGAGACATCATGATTTTCCCCATTTTTGATACTTATATTAGAATATATATATCTCAAACTCATTTAATCTAAATATATATCACATATTTCACCATAAATACATTTTCCTTATATCATAATATAAATTATTATAGTTTCTAACTCAAGATTTGGAGTCAAATATTTTGGTTCACTAGTTTTTAAATTCCTTGATGTATAGGTAATAACACTTTCATTATGAATAATGAAACAACCAAGAAATTCATTTGTTGAATCTCTATGAATCAAAAAACCAGAATTTCTCAATGATAGATTCAAGATAGGAGAATTCACTAATCCTTTCTTCAATTAATCATATAATTCTTAACATTTGTTTTTTCAAATAAAATAAACTCATTTATGAGTAATCATGGTTAATGGGTTAGATAATCTTTCAAAAATGCACTATGAAAAAGATATATTAACCTATTAAACCTATAAAACTGTATTCCTCAATTATTTATGTTAGTGTAGTCTATTACTACATTTCCTTTGTATTCATAGAATCAAATGATATTTCATATGTGGATACAATATAGACAAGAAATGAAAAAAAAATTATCTATATAATTAACACTTTCTAAAAATTTCATATAACACGTTTCATTTATGATTCTCCAAAACAATCTATAATTGGATCTTATAGTCCTTTATCATTTTGAATACACCCCCATATAATAATTAGATACCACAACAAAATTATAATGATAGTTTTTTTAATAGTCTATTCATTATATATATATAAATATTTGGTGCATTAATGAGTTTAAATGGAATTTCTGTAAACTCATAATGTCCATACATAGTAAAAAATGTGGTCTTTGGAATATCTTCCTTCTTCATCTAAAATTGATGATTTTTAGTAAAACAATAAATATTTGAAAAATTTTGAGCTCCATGAAGTTGATAAAATAAGTCATCATTTTGATGAAGCTAATACTATTTCATTTTCATAAAAGCATTGATCTCTGTATATTCAATTCATATACTCATATATACATATTTTTTCTTAATGAAACGAATATGAGATACCTATAGTGAAATACTATAGAGAATAAATCCTTTATTTTTCATATACTCATATATACATCTTTCTTCTAAACTAAATGAATAGGGGGTAACTATAGAGAAATACTATAGGTTTATATCAGGGATAAATTAAATTGAAACCCATATTAAAACTCTAGAATATATCCAAGTAATATCCCTATAAATACCACAATGTATTAATATAAAATAGGTATATACCAAATTTTAATATCCCTATTTTCATCAGTGGTTTTTATTCTCTATTATTCACCATGAATTTCATTTAGAAGAGAATATATTGGTGGATGTTGATATTACTCAGATGATAAGTTATCCCTTATAAAGAAAAGAAGTTCCATATCTTCATAAAAAATAATAATTTATTTCTATATGTTATAAATTTCGTATTATATTTTTAAATATTATAAATAACAAAAATTATATTAAAATAAATCACTTATATGATAATAAATCATAAATTTGAGACCCTTTGTGTGTCATAATATAAACATCATGACAAGTCATTATTGAAATAACGTTTTCACAATGAGTTTTGATTGAAAACAACCTTATCACCATGAATTTAAAATTTGTAAACACTATAGAAAAATGGGAATATATAAAATAATGTGATGATCCATTATCAATTTAATATTTAGATAAATTTGAGAATTTTATTCTACTACAAGCCACCATATCATTAGTAACTTCAACATTATATGTTGTGACTCCAAAAGAATGGCCTTTTTTGCTTTCATTTTTTTTGGAAAGTTCATTGATGTTTAGGAAAATAAAGAGAATGGATTCCCATATATTTACAACTACTTAATTTCACAATAATTACATATTTATCTCCCTTGAAATAAATATCATAGTATAATTTTTCTCCAAAATTATAACACACTTTCATTCCCAATAGGCATTTTCCCTGATGTTTCATTCAGTATTTATCAAATGTTGAAAATTAAATTATTACATTCCTCTATTTATCCTTATTTTTTTTACAGAGTACTCATCATCCAACTTATTTTCATGCTTCCATTTAAAACCACATGTCCAAGGAAATTCATTATCTATCTTAATGTAACATGATATTATATCCCCATATGATGATAATTTTTAGCAGACTACTGCCCTTCAAATAATTGGTCCAGGACCATCAATGTAATGGTTTATATATATCATTAGATTATATATATAGTCTAAAAAAATTAATTTCTATCCTTGTAAAGTTTACATCATATGTCTTCATAATCTATTTGTCTAAGAATAAAAAGTTTTCTCCACTCCATTCATTTTTTGTGATAGAAATATTTTTCATAGAACATTTCAGGTAAATAATTCCGTTAAACATTTTCAATTTCTTCATCTTACTTTTTGTTTTGAATTAATAACCACCATTGATCTCTATCTCCTAAGTGATGATAATATTCTTGGATAACACTCTCTCATTGGATACTTCCAGATGAGTGCAATATCATCTCTATGGAACATATCAAATGATTAGATAAAAATCGGTTTCTAGTCGGATGGAATTATGGATGTTGTTTTCACTAGAAGTGCTCTAAAATTGTTACACCACTTTTTTTATCAGGTGGCTCCATGTGAGTAAGGTTATTTCACAAAACCTGAGTTAATTGTAATTGGATAGTTATAAATTTTTCTTCTCCAGTTGTTGCCCCGTAATTGACTTTCATAATAGGGAAATCATTTCATGGAATATCTTCATTGATATTGCATCCACTCCATCCACTATGTTCCATTTCTAAACAATTTCATACACTATATTATATTATTAAAATTGAAAATTTGTGAGAAAACTAAATGTTCATGTATTACTAATATCAAAATCATAATCGTTGTTATATTGGGTAAATTCTGATTGTCAGATATAGGGTTATATATATTTAAACTGTGTTATCCTATATCTAGTTTCCAATGTTTCAACTAAACATTCTATGATACCAAATATAAATACCCCTACCCTAAAAAATAAAAGTTGGTTCCTTACATTATTATCTTTGTAATAAGAACATTTCATCACATAAAAAATGAACAAATAGTTTGGGAGATTTAAAAAATTAGATAAATAAATAATTATTACAATACAACTTGAAATGGAAAACAAAATAGTAACTCCATTAGAGATAGACATATTCTACTAGATTATCCACTTATATCAATCATAATACACATTTGGAATCCTGTGTAAAAATTGAAACATACGTAGGGGTGACCTATAATGCATAGTAAAGGTAAGAATGCAGTGGGGAATATCATAAATTAACATAAACAATAAGTTAATGTTTATAACATAAAACTCATGCCAAAAAAACATAATAATTTTCAGAACATGAAATGAATAATATATGATCATATAATTACATATAAATAATCACATTTTCATGAACCATAACCATTAATATTATATTAGGTGAATAATCACATGTATTATCAATAACTAGTCTCATAATAAGGGAATTCATAACCAGGGACTTCATAAACAAACTATTGAGCCTTTTTCCAAGACACCACACATAATCATGTAAGACACTATCTAATACAAAATCAAATTTGTCTCATTAGACATACAAATGGATTGATGGGTATAATGGGCCCCACTCATCATATACACAGTCTAATACATTAATAATTTAAAAGGGGTGAATCATAGTCAAGATATTAATTCATATTGAAACTAGCATATGAATTATTAGTAACATTCCCCAAATCAATAAACATAATCATAAATCATACTATGTAATATGATTAATTTTGTCAAATTAGGTCATCCAATATCATTTAATCATAATAAATTAATAAAATAAGGTGTATGGTATCATAAGAGAACATCCAAAATTAATGAAAATATCCATAAATGAGTGTTGAATTTGATGAAATTACTCTAATAAAATCATTTAAATATTCCAAAGAGAAATAAAACGTTTACATTGAAAAGATTCTAAAAAATGCATGAAATCTTAAAAGAATCAATTTTCATTAACAATAAAATTTGAAATTGTGAATTATTATTGAAGGAACTATGATTCCTTGAATGTTCGAAAATCTGATTTTTCCTATATGTTTAAAAAAATGTTTAATATAAATTTTTTAAAAAGGAAACATTTAGAAGACTATTTATAAAAGAACGAGTCAGGTTTAAACAAGTGCAGTGATTATGTGCATCAGATTTGAATTTTCATAAGATAAGTTTAATTTCAACATATGAGAATAAAAATTTGGTTTAATGTTAATCATATCATGACATAATCACTGGAGTATATATTTAAAATATATTGGAAATTGTGCTAAGAATTACTTTACAACATTGTAATTTGTTGAACAGTATATATAAAAAAATTATAATACTAAAATGGACAATGAATTCAATAATATAAATAGACTCTTGGTATGATTTATTAAATGTTATTATTTAAACCACACAAAAATTATAATGGTCGAATTAGGTATATATCTCATATTAGTAATTGTGAGATGAAAAACCCATGTTTAATGCATGAAAGCATTATGAATTGGTATTTAAAGCCTTTATAATCCAATTAGAATCATTATTTACCTAATTCAGAACCATTTTAAAACAAATATTTTTTATAGATTTAATAACTTCATTTATGTCCATTTTTTGAGTGATAATGTTTTTTCTGAGAGCATTCATTACATGGTTTTAGGTTCGGTTCCCATGAGACAAATATGAGAGATCTTGTCAAATGTGAATAACATATATATATGTGATATTAAGGATTATTAATGAAATTAAGCACATATAAATGGTATAATATATAAGTCTGTTATATGGTTTGCTGATTATTCATAGAAACTGTTTATGAAAAGCTCTTAATTTATTTTGGTACTTGTTACGTCCATCATGAACATGTGACCTTTTATTTAATATCTTGTCTATATAATGATTTCATAATATTACATAACATATAATATGTGTATTAAAATTTTATTTATCCAAAATAATTGTTTCATGATGATCATTGAAGGTGATAACATAATATGAAAACTAATCATCCACCAAGGCTGTGAATTAACAAATCATAGATGGGTTTTTCATTTTTAAAATTGAAAAATATTGGATAAGGGATTAGCTAATGTATAATAAATTATTATAATAAAAATATTGTTTATATAATACAATTGAGTCACCGTTCTAGTTTAGATAAGGGATTTTGTAGAGGATAAGAATGAAAAGAAATTAAAAGAGAAAGACTGAGGATTTGACCCTAATGGTTTTGTCTCCTAAGGATCATCTTTATGAAAAACATATTTGGTATTTTGGACAAAAGAAAATGTATTTGATGTGGGGAAGAGGCTTGGAAATGTTGGTGGGTATAAATTAGAAAACCCTATTGGCTTTAAATATGTGTGGATTAGGGGGTGATGGGTGTTATTTATAGGGGATGAGAGGTGTTTTTTTAGATTATTTTATTCATTTGTTTATTATGTTTTCTTAAGACTATCGATATTTTCTATCTGTATGACTAGGTATAGTAAATAGTGAATGTGAGTTTGATCTAATGGTTATTACATAACTTATACACCATCTATGACTAAAATATTAATTTATTTTTCATATAATTTTAAATATCCTGAATTACAGTATTTCAGAATCCATAAAAAATTCAACTATTTTAGAAAAATGAAAAAATAACCCAAACAATTTTTCAACAAGTATATTTTTAAAATGGAATCCATTTTACAAAAATAATTTTTTATATAGGAAAAAATTTATTTATCATTAAAAACTTCATTTATTCAAAAAAATAAATATTCTAATATTACAACTAATTTTACGATGGTTTGAATAATTAATCATTGATTCATAAAATTATATTATAATTATAATAAAACAAAATATAAATTTATGAATTTATTTTACAAAAAGGTATTTTCTTTCAAATAATTATATTAATTATAATAATGTAACTAAAATTTTATATTTCACAAAATAAAAACCCTCAATTTGTCATTTTAAATCTTTTAGTTAATTATTAAAGGATATAAAAATCTTCATTTCATTTATGACATACTTACATTTTATTTATACTTACATATGTGTGTTTATTATTCTAATGAAAATATTACTAATACTAGAGATAACATTATTATTACAACGATGATTTTAATAATTAATATTAAATCATGGTTTTCAACTCATTATTACATGAAACATCTACTATCAAAGATGTTAATCTTAAAAGAGATATACCAAAAAGTCAAGAGAAGTTAAAAAAATAATATATAATAAGATCAAGAAATTATATGGTAATCATAAATCATTTTAGAGTTACATAATATCATAATAAAATAATTCTATAAGCATTATAAAATATGACATTGGTCAAACACATCATAATAATCACAAAACATGAGAGAGTGACATGAAAGTATTGAATAATTTTAAAAAATTATGTGTAGTCATGAAATAATTTAATTTAAGGGAAATGTAATGCGTTGTAAAAATTTATCTTAATTTGATAAACTGCATGGAAATATGGTAAAACTTTAAGTATAGGAAAATTAAAGAAAAAATTAAATATTCTTTATCTGATATGGGATAATCCTCCACTGAACCCTTCAGATTTGTAAAAATCCCCTATGTACCTTTTTAGTTGGGGATAAATACTATTATGTAATGATTGTCTCATAATGAATCATTCATTAAAAATCTAGGATTTTGATAAATCCACCTTTGTACCTAATTTAAATTGGATAAATCCTTTATTTTTCCTTTTTAATAGGTGTAAATCCACATGTATGCTTATTTTAGGTAATTATACATATAATTATGACCATGAATTGAGGAGATATAGGATCATAGCTACAGTCATCCATACACTCGTGATTATTAAAAAAATCAAAAACATATATTAAATAACGTTTTTAAAAATAATTTTCATCATACAAATCTAACATCCATAGGTAAATCTTTTATTTAATAGATAGAAAGGAGTACACAGAATTCCTACCAATGTAGGCTAGGGGATACAGGACTACGAGAGTCAAAAAAGATAGAGACTGAGGACTACCCCTCTAATGATGTTGACCCCCATCAGTGGGATATAAAAACATAGATATTGATTAAAACTACATTAACAATATTATTAATTATTATTAAGAAAAATTTATTTTAATGAAACCATATAATCATAAAGGAAGAATAATTTGGTCTGAAAAAATATTTCCATAGAAATTAAGGCTAACATATAACATTAAAACAACATAGATTATGATATATATATATATATCTTACTATATAATAGTAAATGAAAAGTGTCAAAAACACAGGGAAGAGAATTGAGTCATGATAAACTTGTACAAGATGTGATGCATTTTTTAAAAATCCTCACGAATGAAAATGATTAATAATGCACTTCATTTCAAAAAAAGTAATTCACGGTATAATTACTCAGATAGGTAATATATATACATTATATAAATTGACTTATATATGTAGAAAATGTGTCTTTATGATAATAATTTTGTGATGAAACAATTACTACCTTTGTAAATATTCATTTGAAACACAATAAAAGTAAAACCATAGAATTAAAAATTAAATACCATGAATATGGATAATTAATAATATTTTATATCAATTAGTAATTATACACTATAATTAAATTATATTTTTTCACAAAAATATGAACCATGTCTCAATGAAAGGAAATTAAGATGAAATATCTAACCTTGTTTTCTATTTTTTTCTATTAAAGCACTGAAATTATTGAATAAAAAAATATTTTAATTTGATATATTACAATAAAAAGTACTCATATATATGTAATTAAATTTTCTTAATTTATTATCATATTTTATTTAATTTTAATTTCGTGACAAGATATTTTTATATGAAAATCGAATTAGTGTCAACTCATTTTAGTAATCTAAGTGAATATAAATGTCACATAAGTAATAATGTAAATAGATAAAATAATATTTCTAGAAAAATGAAAAACATATTTGTTAAATATATTATATAAAAATAATTATTCATGTTCCCAAATTCATCCATAATCAGATTTTAACTCATTGTTCATGTAGGTGGTCAAATAAAAAAAACATGAACACACATTAACACAATTGGGGACTATGTTCAAGGAGGTATTTATTTTGACATAATATAATTATAATATTAGTAAAGTAATATTATTTATATTTATTTTCATATATAATTGTATTTTATTATCATTAAATCATATATTAAAATTTAGATGAAAATGAAAAAAAAATTCATCATTGAAGAGGGGGTCCTCATATCTTCATATTTGGGATTTCCATTTCATAATGATTGATAATGATGAGGCAATAATGGTTCCTTATGTATTTTTCATTACTTTATGTTTTCAAAATAACAAACACTCTATCATAAGAAAAATTTTATTTTCCATAATATTTTTCTTATTAAAGAAAATTTTTCTTCTCAAGGAAAAATATCTCCTTGGATTTTTTTTCATTGTCCATTATTTAGTTTCACTAAATCTAACTCATTTTATTTCTAAGTGTCAAATCTAGTTTCACATATAAATACTTAGAATCCTATAAATACTTAGATATAGAGTATTTAATTTTCAAGTTCTAAATTAAGTTTTGAATTTGATGAATTCAGACTCAAAATTCATCTAAATTCAGATTCTGAATTCTTTGATTTCAATCTCTGAATTCTTCTAAATTTATATTCTGAATTCTCTAAATTCAGACTATTAATTATTCTAAATTCAGTTTTAGAAATATTTGAATTCAGACTTCGATAATCTCATTAATTTGGATTCTAAGTTCTTCTAAATTCAGATTCCAAATTCTCTTGAATTTTGATTCTGAATTATTTTGAAATCAGATTCAGAATTCTTCTGAATTCACATTTTGAATTCTGTGGATTCAGACACCAAATTCCCTCAAAATTCATGTTCTAAATTCTATAGAATTCAGACTCTGAATTCCTTATAATTCAAATGCCTAAGTCTATAGAATTATGATTCCAAATTCCATGAAAAAAAGGAATTTGAATATCAATGTAATATAGAATCCGAATGATTATTTCCTTAAATTATTCTCTTTATTTTTCCTTCGACTCTAAAAAATTGATTTGGTTGAGAAACCATATTTTACAAACCCTTTTTATTGTTATAAAACGATGTCGTGCATTCTGTTTCTAACTAACCATTGTTTAGGTGACACATTTACATGTATCTTTGAGATTCATGAAAAAATATGCCCATTGGATAAGGGGGCCGACTTTTGGAGAAGTTCCTATAAATATGATATCTTTTAAAAAAGCTCATTACTGACTCGATTTATATAGATATTACATGTTGGTGAAGTTATTTATAGAGATAGATACTCATGAATTTTTTTGTACTGAATATCTTGTTAAGATTGCTTCGTGTGTCTCTGATTGTTGTTCTATACAATTGGTGGATTCGGGGGACAGGAAGAAAAAGGTTTAAACTACCGTAATGTTTGAGGAATTCATTGATAAGGAAGATAGAGATGTCAACTACCTTTAAGATTGAGGGATTTGGGGATAGAAAGATAGAATCTGATTTTTCTATCGAGGGATTACCCTAGTGTGGGTAATATAGACTTTCTCGATTTATAAATCATGAGACCTTTATCCAAGGTTGTTGGATACCATACTCTTTAGGTTAAAAGATTTCATAATTTTTACTAGTATTTTTTCTTCTTTATTTTCTGCTGTATTTTGATTATTAAAGAAAGTATAAATATCATATACTTTATGGTACTTGTATATTATGATTAGTAATCTTCTATAAACATTAATGTAGAATCAATTCCCTTGTAAATTTTATTATGTTTCATTTCTAGAACCATATATATAGAATATTGAAAATTTGTGTAACTAAGAGGTCTTATGAATTTACCTTATTTAACATTGTTAAAAATATTTTTCCTCAAGGTAAAAAATGGATGCTTTGTAACCAACTTTAATAGTTCTAAAGAAATTTTTTATATATACAATTAATCCCCCTCTAGAATGTTGATCATCAATATTCATTATTTTGATCTTATATTTGGTATCAGAGGAGGTATTTGAAATACTTATATTCAAATATATATTCTGTTTCTCATGTTTTCATTGTTCTATATTTTCCTTTATTAGGATTATTCTCCTTGTTTATTAACATTTATTAACATGTTTCTGTTGAAATATATTTTATTTTAGATAGAAGGAATGAATTTAGGTTTGATTGACAATATTAACCCTACAGGACCACCTATATTTGATGGAAATGATTATGAATACTAGAGAACTTGTATAAAGACATCAATTATAAATAATGGAGTGGACAATTTTGTTATGCTTACTGTAGTTTACAAGAACCCTAATAAGGAAGTCAGAACATTTACTAATCTTGAAAAGCCAGAATATTAACTAAACTACAAGGTATGAAATACATGGTTGTGTTCCATGACAAGGATTATAGATAGTTATATTTCTTCTTGTGAAGCTAAAAATTGTATTTAAAAAAATTTGGAGGTTACCCATTTTGGTAAATCCTAGGATATGGATACTATAAGATCAATGCTTAGAGAAGAATATCATAGACTTCTATTACCTTATTGAGAATCACTGTGCAAGTTACAACAAAGGTTTATGCCTATTATAAATGGTTTACAGTCCAAGGGTGAGAAATGTTTAAATGATAAGGGACTTGTGGACAAGATTATAGATATGATTCCTAATGAGTGGGAATCAAAGTGATCATATATTGATGAGATTAATTATGTTTGTCAGGTTACTGTTGATGACATTTTTGGAACTCCTCAACAACATGAGAAAAATATGAAATTAGATGCCGATTTGAACCAAAAATAAATTGGAAATAGATGTGTAACATTTACTAATACAAAAGCAATGACTCCTCAAAGGGTTACAAGATCCATGTCGAATAAAGTTACTATTTTATTTTAATCTAGTGAAAGTTAAAATTCTAAGAATGAACCAGCTAATCATGATCAAAGGACGGACAAGATAGTTGGGATGAAAGAATTTTAGTATAGATTTAATAAGAAAGAGGGAAATTACAAGAAAGGCTCAGATGTTATTTATTATGAATGCAAAAGAGAAGGGCATAATAGGCTAGATTGTTAAATGTTAAAGAGAAAGTATAGAAAGGAAAAGAATTCTGAGAGAAATTTAATGAAGTACTATAGAACTAAATCTAACAATGATTTGAAATCTATTGAAATCTAGTGTTCTTGTGGTGGATACTCTTCTGATGGATCCTCATAGTATAAATATCTTGGGCAGAAGAATCATGGATTAATTTCCATGTTACCTATTGAAAATCATTTTGTAATTGAGAAGGTACACAATGCTGATTCTATAACCAATGTATCAATGAATGCTAATTATAGTGATAATATATATTATAAATCTTTAGATAATGAATCTTCTTGTGAAGAATATAATACTTTACCTACATATGAAGAAGTATGTAGGTTTGATATGCATCTAGAGAATGAAAATTCTAAATTCAAGAAAAATAATTTCAAGGAAAATTCAATAAATTATATTATTACTAAATATGTATTAGATCATTCTAAAGATCCTGATAAATAAATTTATGATTTTGAAAGTATTTCAAAAACCATTTCGGAAGTTAATTTGTATAACGATAAACTTTCTAAGGATCTAGAAAAAGTAATTTCTATGAAATGTTTTTTAGAGAGTTACTCTAGTGCTAAAACTAATGTTTTTCTTGGATAAAACGTTGTTATTAAACTATAGTCAGAAATATTTTCCTTTAAGATGTGTTGGTAAATATTTACCTTAGGTATGGAAAATTTTGATATGATGTATTCCCAAATTCTACCTCTAAGGAATTATTTTGGATTTTGTTATACTCATTCAAAACCAGTTTTTAGTAATATTTATTTTGTTCCTCAATGTGGTACTTTCTACACTATGTGTCAGTGTGATGCACATTGGGAAATAAGTGTTCCTTAAAGAGAAGTCAGTCTTTTGATATTCATAAACCATATTTTTCGTTGAAAATGTGTATTCCAAAAAAATTTCATTCTGATGTTTTCAGATCCAAGAATGTTTGGATTATGATAATCTAATAGTCTTATTTTTATGAAAATAAAGATAGTAACAATAGAAATACATGGTATATGGATAGTGGATGTTTCTGACACATGAATCATAACAAAAACTTCTCTAAAAATATTATCAAAACAAAATGATAAAAATAAATATTCATAGATAATGCTCAGGGTGAAATTATTGATATAGGTAACATTTTTCATCATTAAAAAACATTGATTTCAAATTTTTTATTTCTTAAGGGTCATAAGAAAAACCTTATTAGCATTAATTAATTATGTGATAAAGGTTACATTTTGAATTTTAGTAATTGCAAGTTCTTATTAAATAATTCCAAGGAAGATTTTATTCATTCTTCCCATAGGAAATAGAATGTTTATACACTAAACATAGAAGACTTTTGAAGCCATGATCTACCTTTTCATAGTGGAATAGAAGATCATTCTCGGTAATGGAATACAAGGTTAGGACATTGTAACCATAGGAATAAATGTAAATTCTATAATAAAATACTAGTTATTGATCTATCAGATCTTATATTTGATTCTTCAAAAGTTTGTGATCCTTGTCAATATGGAAAGCATCATAAATCATAATTTAAATCAGACAGTGAAGTCTCAACTACTAATGCATTAATATTGGTGCATATGGAACTTTTTGTTCCAACAGAAACTAGAAGCATTGGAGACAAATATTATGTATTTTTCTTATTTTATGATTACCCTAGATTTACATGATACTGTCTTCTAGAAAATAAATATATAGATTTTAAATATTTCAAACTTTTTAGAGCCCACGATAAAAATGGGAAAAACATCCATTGATAATGAATCATAGTGATCATGGAGGTGAATTTTAAAATTCAAATTTGGACGCTTTTTGTAGTAGAAAAAGAAATACTCATAACTTTTCAACACCATGAACTCCTCAACAAAATGGTGTTGTTGAATGAAGAAAAATAATTCTTCAATAAATAACAAGAACCATGTTGAGTTATGATTTGATAGCCAAATGTTTTTTGCTGAAGCTGTATATACGGCTTGTTATACTATATATCATGTTTTGATTAGATCATTTATTAATAAAACCCCTTAGGAGTTATGAAATGGTGGGAAACCTATACGTTCCTAATTCAAGGTATTTGATTGTAATTTATTCATTATGAATACTAAATATAATCAACACAAATTCTCACCAAAATCTGATGAAGTAATTTTCTTAAGAAACTCCACATCTTCTAAGGATTATAAGGTCTTCAGTAAAAATACTTTTACTGTTGAAGAAATAGTACATGTTAAATTGGATGAAGCTAATCCCTTAGTTTTTTAACAACCTCAACCTACATCTTCTTATGTCTTTTCAAAAACTGATTATCATCACCTAATAAATGATCATTCTGATACGAAAATTTTTCAAGAAAATGTTTCTAATACATTTACCCTAGAATATTTCCTACCATATGCTGATGAATAGGTTTTAAAAACACCAAATCAGTTGTTTTTTAATAATCATCCCATTGATAGTATCATTGGTTATGTAAATCAACCTATAAGGACTAGAAGTTCCTTATGAAATTAAGTATAAAATATATCATTCATTTCATAATTTGAACCAAAAAATGACTGATGAAGATTTATGTGATAATGATTGGATAAAATCTTTGTTATATGAGCTAAATGAATTCAAAAGAAATAAATTCTGGACCTTGGTTAAAAGACGTAAGTAAAATTCATTTATTAGAGTAAAATGAGTTTTCAAATATAAATTAGATGAAAAAGGAATCATAGTAAGTAATAAAGCTAAATTTGATTTTAAAGGATATAATCAACTATAAGGAATAAACTATGAAGAAACATATGATCTAGTATCTAGACTTGAATCTATTCGTATTCTACTTGACTTTGTAGCTTTAATTAACTTCAAACTATTTAAAATGGATGTTATATCTATTTTCCTTAATGTATATGTTCAAGAAGACGTTTTTGTTGTAAAACCTCCTAGTTTTGAAGATAAAAAATATCCTTATTATGTTTTTAAACATACCAATGCTTTATATAGACATAAACAATCCCCTGGAAAATTGTTTGATAGACTTACATGGTATTTGATTTAAAATAATTACATTAAGGGAAATGCTGATCCAACCCTTTTTATAAATAAAGATAAGAATTTTTTTTAATTGTTCAAATTTATGTTGATGAAAATATTTTTCGTTCAACTCTGTAATCATTAAGCAATTCCTTTGTGAATCTAATGAAATATGAGTTTGAAATGAGTGTGATGGGTGAGTTTACATTTCTCATTGGTTTTGAAATTTCTAAAAACCCAGAGGAAATTATATATCCCAACATAAGTATATTAAATATCTTTTTAATAAGTATTGATATGAAAAAACTAATAGTATAAGTACTCCAATTGGTATTTCAAAATCACTTTATCTTGATTATGCTGGGAAACCAGTAGATCACACATCTTTTAGAGGTGTGATAGGAAGTCTACTTTACATGAATTCTAGTTGTCCAAAATTATTGTTTTTAGTATACTTATGAGCCATATATCAATCTAATCCTATGGAATCTCATTTAAACTCGGTGAAAAGGATTTTTTGCTGGTTAAAGGGAACCGTGGAAATAGGACTCTTTTATAGTTCTAGAAATGATTTTTTTTAAAAGTTTTTCGGATGCTAACAATGGTAGATGTAAAATTGATAGGAAAAGTACATCCAGAACTAGTCATTTCTTAGGAGATTCATTAGTTTCTAGTTCAAGAAAACAACAACACACAGTATAACTTTCCACTGTGGAAGCTGAATATGTAGTAGCTGGCTGTTGTTGTGCTCAAGTATTGTGGATGCAACACACACTCTCAGACTATGGTATGAGTTTTACCAAAACACAAATATTGTATGATAATACTAGGGAAATTTCCTTAATTAATAACCTTTAACATCACTCTGGTGAAAAATACATAGATATTAAGAATCACTGTCGTAGGTATCACACACAAAAAGGAGATTTCATTCTTCAATTTATCAGAAAGCCGGATCAACATGATAACATTTTCACAAAATCATTACCCTATAATAAATTTGAATATATTTAATAAGTGCTATGTATGATAACCAAAAGGTAATATTTCATATTAAATTATTATTGATGCCTATCTCCTTACAGTAAGAAACTCATTTATATAGGGGGAGTACATTTTCATTGTAATCAACGTTTTTTGTAATCAATTTTTTCGTAATCAATATTTTCGTAATAAAGTATTTCTTAATCAAAATTTTGTTCCACAGTCAAATTTTTTTCCTTAATGAAATTTTTCACAATCAAAATTTTCGTAATCAAATTTTTCCTATAAATTTGTTTTACAAAATCAAAAGTTATTCAAGAATAATTTTTCCTCATTGTGAATAATGTTCCAAGAACTCCAGAAGGTATGTTTTCTTTCATATGTTTTCATTATAATTTATTTACTTTTTGGTGTTTTTATCATGTTTAAGAAAATTTTTTGGATTCACCTTTTCTTAAATATGAATGTTTATCTTTAAATCCTCAAAATATTGGATCGTATCAAAATCATTCTTCACTTATCATATCGACAATCAGATTTGATCAGAAGTTTTTAAACCATTGGATCAAAAATAGAAGTCGAACTGTTTCCTAAATCAACTGTATAAAGCTCCCCCAATGGTTTTCCCGCATTAGTTTTTTAAGATCTTGCATGTTGAATCTCTTCCCATGTATTTTAAGGCCATAACCAATTGTCGATGTTTTCCTTAGTTCTGAATGTCTATTAAAGATTCTCCTCAGACAGAAATATCGACTATTAAGGAAATATCATAGTGGGAGATATACAGAGAATGGTTGGACGATCCAATGTTTTATGATATTTATGACTCAATCACATCTGATAATGAAAATTAGAATGGTTGAGAGAGTGTATGTGTATCGAAACCAAAAAAAAGATCCCGGCGTTATGGGATTGCTAATTGAGTTCTATGAGAGAACATGTTTTTTAAAGGAAGAAGGTAGAGACAAGTTTTCTTTTATGTGTTATTGAAAGAACTACTCTCATTCAAACAGCAAGGTGAAAAGTATTATTTGAATTCCTTATTAAGGATAGGAAGAATTTTGGTTTCATAAATTAACTGATGAATCAAGATCATTTGATAATTAATAGGAAATATGGTGTCATAGATTGAATGGAGTGCAGACTGTGAAGATCATTCATCTCTCTGCAAATTTGTGGATTCATGAATTTTGTGTTCATGTATTTATAACTCTAAGGAAAGGGGATAAGTATACTTCGAAGAAGAGTGATATCTATATATTGGATTTCATTATGATCCTTAGGAAGATTATATTGGTTAAGTATTTCTTGGTAACAATTGAGAATATCTAGAATAGAAATATGAAGTCTTAGATTATCATGTATCCCCCAATCCATTCATAGATTATTGTTTGTTGCCTTTAGTAATTCAAAATTTATGTAATTACAAGCATTGAAATTACAAGGTGATGCTTCTGAGTGTTGAAACTATATGGATAATGAAAATAAGGATTTATAGTGAGTCTAGATAATTTTATGATCTTTATGAAGTAGAAGTAGAAGCTTTGTCAATGAATCCAGAAGTGGCTGAAACTTCAAATAAAGGTTGAAGAAAGATAAATGAAAAGTAACTAGAAGGGAAACGGAAAACCAATGTTGTTAAGGAATGTCAGTATACACCACCATAGACAAAGAAGGAAAAAAGCTTATCCTAATGAAGTAGTGGCTTAGTGGAGAGGAGATAAGAATAACATAAAGGAAGGGGAGCCTAAATTCGTTTTGGACCCTGCTGAGGGAAAAAAATGAATCAGAAGGCTATTGAGAATCTTGAAAAGGATGAAAAAGAATAGAATCATAGGAAGAAATTTCTGGAAGCCGAAATTTTTCAATATTTTCTCAAGGCTGCAGAAAAATCCTATGAGAAAATTCGGGTACCTAAATCCTTTTTTTAGAAGCATTACCAGAGTCTCCGGGAAAAAAGGTGGTGATCCGAAATCACAACCTGGAGAATAAATAGTTGAAGAAGAAGAAGTGGATGTCTAAATAATAGAAGAAGCGGAGAAAGAAGAACAAGGGAATGAAACTGAAGATATCATAAAGCATGTTGAAGATTAATGTGATCTGTAAAGCTCCTCTGTAAAAGTATCGATCCAGACTTCTCATGCCAAATCCTAAAAAATTGATACATCTAGAAAAATTAGAAGGGTGAAGAAGAAGTAAATAAGACAAAATTGGATGAATTCATAAATCATGATTACATTCGTCTTGAAGATCTAGTAACATATGCAGAAAAAGAGGAAGTTGAGGAAAATAAAATTGTTCAGTTATATGATAGTGAGAATCAATCTCCCGAAGAACAAGTCATTATTCCAAGAGTTGATAGGGGAAATATGGTGGTAGTAGATACACCAAGTAAATCAGTTGTGAAGAATAAAGTTGTTGGTACTTTATCAGAGAGGAAAGATGAAGACAAAGAAAAATAATCCTCCCCAACCAAACACTCAGATTCTGAATCATCTTCCCTCAAACCTGATTTTTTGTTATGTAATTGAAGAAGCTGGTAGGTATTATTCCATTATTTCCAAGCATAGAATCCAGATTCCTGATGCTTCAATATATGATAAATAAGAATCCAGATTCATTTTCCATGGTGATGGACAATTTTGTTGCACAAGAGGTGGATTTCAAGACCTTCTTCTTTTGTTATAAGGCTCATAAAAGATATAGGATGATGATGACCAACTGGTCAAAGAAGACAATTGGTGAAATGAAAATCTTTTATGAATTTCATTATAATGTCAAGGATGAATTTGATACTGAAGAGGGGAAGATCAATGATTGTTCAAATATTTTTTGAATAAATGTTAAGCGTATAACGGACAAATCATAAGCAGGAGGTTAAGAATCTGAATGGAAAGCATAATTCTATTTCCATAAATTATAAGAGGGAAAGAGATCTCAGATTTGAGATTGAAGAGAAGCATTATAAAAAGAAGAAGTGTTTAAATCTCAGCCATAAATTCTTAAGGCTTATGAAGACAAATTTAATGCCTTAGTAAAAAAATTTAAGACTAGGATCAGTTTCATAAGAATCAAGAAGAGGAGTATAATGAGTTCAAGAAGCTAAAAACTATTGTGACGAAGTTGATGCTGAAAGATAAATAAGGATAATTTTATTACCAATATTTTGTTGTATTTTCTTCATTATAAAAATTCTTTCAATCATAATTAAATTGTTGTTGTTATACATATATTTGGTTATTTTGAACTAATGTTTAGTTATAATTCTTTTCTATTCCCTTTTATTCATTTTTGAAAGTCACAAATGGGTAGAAGGGAATGATTAAAGGAATAAATAGTAAAGAAAAAATTTCCCTATGTATAGTGGAGTTCATCTAGAGGAATTTTCTTATCAATGTTGTTTTTTGAATGTATGAAAATGAAAAATATTAGTTAGGAAATCATGAATATGATTCTTAGTGATTCCAAAGCCTAAGGGAGAGTTATTCGTATTCACGATGATCCATAAGTAAAGGGATATATGTTCTTATTTTCAAGTCAATAAAATTTCAAATGGCCTTAGATTCTTTTTAGTAAGGATATTTGTAATTTCCAAAAAGGGGTTGATTATAATGTTAACAAGGTTTCCTTATGAATTTTCTATTCCTTTATGTTTTTCAAGTCACAAAATCTCTATCTTAAGAAAAATTTTATTTCCCATAAGATTTCTCTTAATAAGGAAAATTTTCCTATTCAAGGAAAAATATCTCCTTACCTTTTTTCATGATTAATTATTTAGTTTCACTAAATCTAACAAATTTTATTTCGATGTGTAAAATCTGGTTTCATATCTGAAACCTTAGAATCCTATAAATACATATATATAGTGTATTCTGTTTTCAAGTTATGAATTAATATTCCAAATTCTCTAAATTCAGAGTCCAAATTTTTAGAAATTCAGATTATGAATTCCCTGAATTCAGACATTCAAATCATCGGAATTCATATTCTGAATTCCATGAATTCAGACTCTGAAAATATTCAAAATTCTGATTATGAATTCTTCTGAATTTAGATTCTGAATTCTTTTGAATTTGGATTCTTATTTCTTCTAAATCTGGATTTGGAATTATTTGAATTACGATTCCAAATTCTCCTGAATTCATATTCCAAATTCTCTAAATTCAAACTCTAAATTCCTATGAATTCAGATTTCCAATACTCTAAATTCAGACATCGAATTATTCTGAATTCAAATTCTGAATTTTATGAATACAGATTCCAAATTCTCTTGAATTCAGATTCGTAATTCTTCTAAATTATGATTTTGAATTCATTGAATTCATACATCAAATTCTCTTAGAATTCAGATTTTGAATTCCTTATAATTCTGACTCTGAATTCATTAGAATTTTGACTCTGAGGTCTATAGAATTCTGCTTCCGTATTCCATGAAAAAAAGAATCAATTATCTATGTAATATAGTCTCTGAATGTTTATTTCCTTAGATTCTGAACAATATTTTTCCTTAGACTCTGGAAAATCGATTGGATTGAGTTACCATATTTTACATACCATAATTTTAGTTTTGAAATGATTTCATTCATTCTGTTTCTAACTAAACACTGGTTGAGTTACACATGTATAGGTCCATCCGAGATTCAAGGAGAAAAATTACCATTAGAGGAGGGTGTCGACCGTTGGAGAAGTTCCTATTAGTAGGAGCTCTTTTTAACGAGATCATTACTAAATTGATTACTCTAGAGATTACAAGTTGGTGAAGTGATTTCCAGAGATATAAATACTCATGATTTGTCTATACTGAACTTCGTGTTTGGATTGTTTCGTGTGACTCTGATCATTGCTATGTACAATCGACAGCTTCTGGGGACAAGAAGATAGATGTGTCGACTACCTTAATGTTTGAGGAAATTCTTGATAAGGAAGCATAGGTGACAACTTACTTGATGTTCGAGGGCTTTCCGGGATAGCATGAAAAAATCCAATATACCTATCAGTGGATTATCCTAGTGTGGGTTAGACCGACTTTCTGAAAAGTATAAATCACAAGACCTTTATCCAAGGTTGTTGGATTCCCTGCTCTTTGGGTTAAAAGATTTCATACGTGTTAATTGTATTGTTTCATGTTTATTTTGCACTGAATTTTGATGAATAAGGAATTTATAACTATATTACCATTTTTTTAATTTTATACTCTGATTAGTAAGATTCTATTCGCATTAAGGTAGAATCTTTTTCCTTGTAAACTATTCTAAAGTTTCATTTCCAGAAAATTATTTCCAAAGTATATCTAGTTTGTAGAACTAAGAGGCCTTGTGAATTTACCATGTTTAACTTTCTTAAAAATAGTTTTCATCAAGGTTAAAAATGATTGGTTTGCGACCGACATTAAACGTTCCAATGGAATTTATAATGTATACAATTCACCCCCTCTGGTATAATGAGCTTCTACATTCATTATATCGATCCTACAATTGGTATTAGTGGAGGTCTCTAAAAAACTTATATTCACATATAAGATTTATTTCTCAGGTTTTAATTGTTCTATATTTTCTTTTCATAGGATTTTTATCCATATATACAAACTTTTTATAAATTTTTTTTGTGGAAATATATTTTCTTTTAGATGGCATAAATAAAGGTTGGTTCGATTGGAAATATTAATCCTAGTAGACCACCAATATTTTATGGGAATGATTATGAATAATGGTGAGATCGTACGAATAATTTTGTTATTAATAATTGATTGGAAAACATTTTTATACTTATCGGATATTATAAGATTCATGATATGGAAGTCAGAACTTTTACTAATTAAGAAAAGTCAGAATATCAATTAAACTACAAGGTTCGCAATAATTCGTTGTGTTCTGTGACCAGGAATATATATTGTAATATTTCTTCTTGTGAAGATTAAAATTGTATTTGGAAAAAATTAGAGGTTACCCATTTTGGTACATCCGACATTATATAAACTAGAAGAGCAATGCTGAAAGCAAAGTATCATTGATTTATATTTCCTCAGTGAGAACCAGTGTGTATGGTAAAACAATGGTTTATGACCATTAATAACACATTAAAATCCATAGGTGAGAATGGTTTAGATGATGAGGCACTTGTGGACACATTTATAGATATCATGCCTAATGAGTGGAATCTAGTAAAATAATTATTGATGAGAATAAGAAAGTATCTCATATTATTCATGATGATCTTTTTGGAACAATTCTTCAACATGAGATAATAATGAAAAGAGATGTAGATCTGAACAAAAATAATAATTTCAATGGATATGTAGATTTTAATACTACTAAAGCAAAGACTCCTGAAAGGGTTACAAGATCTAAGTCGATGGAAGTCATTGTTTTATCTGAATCTAGTGAATGTGAACATTCTGATAATGAACTAGATAATCATTCTCGAAGGATGAACAAGATAGTTGGGAAGAAATACACTCAGTGTATATTTTTCATGAATAATGAAATGATAATAAATACTCTAATGTTACTTGTTATGAATGCAACAAAATAGGGAAAATTATGCCATATTGTCCTTTGATTAAGGGAAAGGATAGAAATGAATGCATTCTAAGTGAAATAAAACGAAATACTACAAATCTAAAGCAATGAATGTTTTGAAAGCTAATGATTCCTAGAGTGCCAGTGGTGGAGACATTTCAAATGAATCCTTAGAGTATGAATATTCTTGTAAGAAGAATCTTATTTAATTCCCATGTTACTTTTGAAAATAATTATCTATTGTCCAAGGTAGACGATGGTGAATCTATAACCAATGTAACCTTGAATTCTAATTATAGTGATAATAAATATTATGAATCTTTAGAAATAGAATTTTCATCAAATTAAGATAATGCATTACCTACTTATGAATATGTTTCTTGGTTTTTTAATCTTCTTATGAATGAAAATTCTAATGACACAAAAAAGTTTGAGAAGGAAAAATAGAGAATTTCTATTTTTATAAAATAATTATCAGATCATTCTAAATTTCATGATATGAAATTTGATAAATTTAAAAGTATTTCAAAAACCCTTATGGGAGTAAATTTTGATAAGGATAAACTTTTTACGAATCTAGAAAATGTAATTTCCAAGAAAATTATTTTAGATACTAACTCTAGTGATAAAAAAAATCTTTTTTGTGGATAAAAAAATAGTTATTAAACTAAATTCAGAAGTATATTCCTTGAGGATATGTTTTTAAATGCTTACCTAAGGTAAGGAATATTTTGATAAGGTGTATTACCAAAATTGACATCAGAAAAATAATTATGGATTTTGTTATACTTATTCAAAACATGTTTTTAGTAATAATTATATTGTTCCTCAAACTGTTCCATTCTGAACTAATTGTCAGTGTGGTGGGCATTCGGAAAAAAAATTGTTCCTTAAACCAAACACAGTCTTTAGGTTTTCATAAAGAATATTTTTCTATAAAAATATGGATTCCTAAAATTTGGCTTTCTGATGTTTCTGGATCCCAGAATGTTTGGATTCCGAATGTCTAAAAAAAATTTAGAAGATAATGATAGTACCAACAACAATACATCGTACATGGATAGTGGAAGTTCCCATCACATTACTGGTAACAAAAACATCATTGAAAATATTATCAAAACTAAAGGATGAAAACAAACATTATAAGATAATTATTAAGGAGAAATAATTGGTATAAGATAAAATTTTCTTCTTGGTAAAGCATTAATTTCAAATGTTTTTTTGTTAAGGGTTTTATAAACAACATTATTAGTATAATTCAATTATGTGATGATGTTTACCTTGTGATTTTTTGGAATGACAAGTTCTTAGTACACAATACTAAGTATGATTTTATTATTTATTCCCATAGGCAAAAGAACATTTACACACTATACATAAAAGATCTTAGGAGAAATGTTCTACCTTTTCTTAGTGCAATGGAAGATTATTCTTGGTAATGACATTAACAGTTAGGAAATTGTATCCTTAGAAACAAATGTCTACTCTCTATGAAAAGACTAGTTAAGAATTTATCATAGCTTATATTAGTTTCTTCAAATTTTGGTGATCATTTTCAATATGGAAGGAAACATAAATTACGTTTTAAATCAGCCTAAGAAGTCTCAACTACTGATGTATTACAGTTGGTGATTATATGGAACTTTTTTACCCAACACAAACTAGAAGAATTGGAGGAAAATATTATGTATATATATTAGTTGATGATTACACTACTTTAAATTGGTCTTTTTTCTAGCAATGAAATCTGAAGCTTTTTCTTATTTACAAATTTTTGGAGCCCGAGTTAAAAATTATAAAAACCTTACACTGATAACTATTCATAGGGATCATGGAGGAGAATTTCAAAATTATAATTTTGAATCGTTTTGTAGATGAAAAGTAGTTACATATAACATTTCATCACAAAGAACTCCTAAAAAATGGTGTTGTTCATAGAAAAAACCAAATTCTTCAAGAAATGACAGGAACCATGTTGAGTGAATATTTGGTAGCCTATAATTTTTGGGTTGATGCTATAAGTACTTTTTGTTATACTGAAAATTGTGTTATGATTAGACCTTTTCTTAATAAAACCCATTATGAGTTATGTAATGGTAGAAAATCATTAATTTCATACTATAAGGTATATGGTTGCAAAGTATTCATTATGAGTACTAAATATAATCTACATAAATTCTCAAGAAATTATGATCACAACTTCAAAGGCATATAGGGTTTTCAATAGAAATACTTGAACTATTGAAGAAAGAATACATGTAAAATTTGATAGATCTAGTCCCTTTGTTATTATACAACCTCAACCAATATATTCTGATGTTTTTCCAAAAAAAACATTATCATCCCCTAATATAATATCCTTCTGACAAGGAAAATATTCATGAAAATGTTCAAGAAAATGTTTTTTAAGCATTTACCCTAGAATATTTTCGACCATATGTTGATGAACAGGTTTTACAAAACCTAAATCAGTTGTTTCTTAAGAATCATGCTAGTTATTTTATCAATGGTGATGTAAATAAAAATATAAAGACTAGAAGTACCTTATGAAATGAAGTACATCATCTTGAATTACATTATTAATTTAAACCCAAAAATCAATTATGAAGATTTAGGTGATAGTGATTGGATAAAAGCCATGCAAGATGAGATATATAAATTCCAAAGGAATACAGTCTGGATGAAACACCCCAGGTAAATAAATAATATGACATTTTCACATTTATCCATATTTGTGAATAAAATATTAATATAACTTTAAAGAGGACTCTATGCTCGATGGAGTAGCCAACACGCAACAATGAGTTTCTTGGGAATCTTACGTTTCACTCTAATAATAAAATAATATTATTTTAAATGGTAGTTAACGCCTAGCCGTTGTAATGGCTGGAATGAACAGAACTAACTACAAAATGATTATATATGTTTGTCAAATATTTTTACTTTTTAAAATAAATGTTAGAGGATTAAAAATGTGAATGAATTCAATTTTTAAGCGTAGATATTCTAATGTTTTTTAGAAGGTCGATTAACTGCCTTTTGATGGAGAACCTCTTTTAAATCCACTTTTTGAAAAATTTATGTGTTATATTTGACTAAATAAAATTCTTCTTTAGAATCAGGTCATCAAAATTTACTTTGTGTAAATTTTTGGTATTTTTTCGAAAAAGTTCAATTTTTAATGAATAGTGAAAATGATGTATTTTAATTCAAAATCTCTTTTTAATATGATATATTTATATGATTATATTATCTTTTCAATTGGCTTTAAAATGAAATTAGAATATATTTTTACCATTTAATCCAATAGTGGTCATTGGTATTAATTTCACTTTGAAATCGGACATAAACTAGTTTCAATCTTTTGATACTTTTTGTTTCATAAAAACACGCTATTTGTTTTGACAGCGGGAATTAATTATTAAATTAAATAATGCAACTTATATGTTTTGAATTTTTTAAAATAGACATCATTTTTGAATTCGGAATATCAAATATAGCTTAGGGTGAATTTTTGATAATTTTCTGAAAAACATCAATTTTTGATGAATAGGGAAACCACTAAGTGGTACATATAAAAACTGATTTTCTGTTTAAATGAAGTTTTTTCATCTTTGTGTTTTGAATTTCAAAAATCCCACATACATGGTTTTAATTAATAAGTAAAATGTGGATCAATGGGATTAAAATAATTTCTTTGGTAAATAGTAAATTATTATGTTTTTAATCGCGATTAGAGGTAATTAGTGTAATTTAAGGTAAAAATAATGTTTTAATAATATGAAATGACCTAGAAACTTTTCCTACCCTCATTGGATGAGTCATGGACAACCAATAAAATCCATGGGTCAACTTGGGGACCCCATGGAGCCACTTTGGTCGGAAAATGACATAAATACATTTTTAATTAATGTTAAAATTAAAATGACACAAACAAGAGTTGTTTTACTAAAACAATTTTTAAATGGGGTTATACAAGTCAGATGTTTTACTATAAATTGTCATTGTAAAGATAGAAATATTTCCTACATCATAGTATTTGTTTTATAATTTTTAGACATTAAATAAATTAAATTATTTATGACATTATGATGATGCAAAGATGACCTCATTATTTAACGATTTAAATAAAATGGCAAGATAATGTAAAATATAAGACCTACACTTGTCACAAACCTATTGGATGGGTGTATTTCGAACCCTTATCACGTTATACTCGAAACACATCAATGTGGGACCATTAAAATCCTAAACACATTCTAAAATAATGTAACATTTCATTACATTCCAATAGTGTCCCTGCTCTCCTCTTATAAAAGGCCCCCATCTCTACCTCTTTAATCACACTTCCAAAGCCTTTGGCTCGGCCAAACCCTGCCCATTTTGTCTCACCACATCCCTCTATTACTCCTTGAAGCCTCACATTGGGCATAAGTCTTCCTAAGGAAGCCTTTGAGTTCAAACCAATGGGAGTTACCCGATTTTAAGGTAATGTCTTCACTTGTGTTCTTTTATTTTATTTTGCTACTCCAAACCCCTAAACTATTTTTATTCATTTCTTTTGTAACATCTCCAGTATCTTGAATATACTAAGATGTTTTTAAAAAAATAATTCGAGCTATACTTACACACACCATCATCAAATGGTTAAATAACATACTGTTTCTGTGGATGGAGAATTTCTGCCTCACAAAACGATGATTGTTCAACACTCATATAACACCTTAAAAGGTGGACATTAAGATGTCACTATATTTATATATGATATATAATATGTTTATGTTTTACTTAAACTTCTTTATTTTTCTTTTTTGGCATACCTTTATGGTTTCCATTGTGGGTAAACACAATAATTTCATTTTAGGAAGTGCAGACTACCACCCCCTCAAAGTGATTTGATTCGTTAATGCCATATGTGGGATGTATAAAGGATGTATTTAAAGTTATTATATATGATTTATGTTACATATAAATTATTATTATAATTCTGGAATTAAAATATACACACCTTTAATTTAGTTTTATTTCCATTAATATGACATAGAAATGAAAATAGCGTTCATGCATACGTACGGCTTACCGTCTCCATGAATGGTGCATTTCATTTCTTACCTCTAAATGATTAGGTAATATTATAAATACATGTATATTCTGGATATATATGATATATATGATATCCAAATCATGAATATCATTCTGGATATAAAGAACCTTTGACCACACATAATAGTAAGAAGTTCACTTTCGACTTAAGAACCAAATATCGACAAAACAAACATTATTAACTTAAATGATGACATAATGTTTATAACATGACAATAAGTGATATAAAATTAATAATTAACTTGAAAAAGGTTCTTAAGCAAGTATATATTAACTCAAGTTTATTATTCAGGACGTTTAAGAACTATCGATTCAAGTCGGACCCGAGGTAAGGGATCCTACTCCTCTCTTTCTTTTTAAGTACACTCTTTTAAGTCATTCCTTTTAAGCTCATCGTTCTTGAGATTGGTATGTTGTTTTATATTACTCTTACTATAATATTTATGTTCATATGTTTAGAGACCGTATTCTCTCTCATCAATCCATTTTGGATGTTTTGAGTGGCGCCGTTAGGCTGTCGAGTTTTCGTAAGGGAATTCTATCTCTCTCTTTCTTTCCAAGTACTCTCTTTTATGTCATTTCTTTTATTCTCCATGTTCTTATGTTAGAGGATGTTCTATTATATTCCTATTTCTGTAATTTTTATGTTAATGTGATGAGAGACCCTATTTGATCTCATCAATCTATTTTTGGAAGTTTTATGTGGCGTCGTTAGGCTGCCGAATTTCCATAAGGGGATTTTCATCTCACTTTTTGTTCTCGTGAGATTCATGCTACATTGGCCACTATTTCCTTTTTGTGTGTTGTATGTACTTCCCATTATTATAATATTAGTATAATATACTCTCATTTATGGGTAGTTACATCTTCATTTTATGACACTTCTTTCATGGGGTGTACGTTTTGAAAGTAGCCCAAATCGGTAAGGGAACCTTTCATACTCCTCTTTTAAAAAGACTTATTTTGTTATGTCTTTTAATTTACATCTTTTTATGTAGGGATATGTTATCATATATCTTTATTGATGTATATTTTATGTCCAAGTGATGAGATACCATTTTCTCTCTCATCAACTAATTTTATGAATTTTAATGTGACGCCGTTAGGCTGTCGAATTTTACCAAGGGAACTTCTTAACCCAATTTCGATTTCCATGGGTTCAACATGTAGTAATTGAATATGTTATCCTTTGAATATGTGTGAATGACCTTTGATTTTATTACACTTAATATCCTCTAATATTGGGTGTATTTATGTTTTTCACACATAATTATGAGATTGATTCTTCCTTAATTTAAGGATACCTTCTTTATAAGTGATTTTCTCTCATTTTACATTTCTATTGAGACTTCATTGTTGTTATGAACCAATTCACTCTTGTATGGTGTGTATACATTCATGTGGAATATTATTTCATGAATCAATTTATTCTCATGATATTATAATGTTCTGATTAAATGTTATTCCTCAAATTTGTATTCAAGTTCCTCTCATTTTGATAAAAATCCTTTAACTAAAATATCATTTTAAATGTTTTAATGATTTATTCTTATAAATATTTGACATTAATATCCATGTTTTCAAAATAGTTTCAAGGATTTTTTTATGTGGATATTAATGGTGTAAAATGTTAAAAGCTTCAAAGTGGTATGGGACACTTTGATTAAAAAATCTCTTTATTAAATGTTTTAAATGGTTTTGAAAATGTTCTTTTAGAATGGATTCAATATCTAAAAATGTTATATTGTTATTGAAATTTGGGAATGTTATATTTCAATAATGATTATGTTATGTGCTATGATTATGTTATGGTTCTTGGGCATTTTTTATGAGAACGGGTGGTTCTGTGATAAACTAAGGGTAGGTGAGCCCGATATAGCTCTCCAATGCATTGGGTAATGCGAAGGGGTTAAACTTTTTGTTTTCTCTGAAAAGATTTAGGGAATATACCGTGATGGGTATTCCAAACGTAACCAAGAGGGTTACTCCCTACATAATAATGTTATGAATGCCTCAAGTTACCTTTATGTCTTATTATTTCTATGATTTATTCATGATTTTATGAGGTATGTTAAAGTGCTTATGTTTTATGGGTAAAGTATGATTTCATTCTTATGTATACATGTACTCATGTTTCCTTTCCATATTTTTATATCCCTTACTGAGCTTTTTATTCTCATCCCATGTTTTTGAAATGTTTTTCACAGGTCAAGGTATGGGTACATGATATGATGATAGTGTCAAGGAAGTGTCTAGAAAGATTCCATGTTTTATTTTAAATATGTTTCCATTGATGGGGAAAATGAATACTATATTTTATGTAACCACTTTGTTTAAATGTGGAATTTAATGCAGGTTTTTTGATCTAATTCTCTAAAACTCTAAACATGAAATGATCCTCAATGTGTAATCTTGTAATAACTCAATTTTAAGTAAGGTTTAAGGCTGGGGACTTATAGTTGGTATCAAAGGTCAGTTTAGATAAATTTATAAGTTAGGGTATTCTCTAATCACAAGTGACATTACCATAATGGTTAGGATTTCAGAAAGAGTCCTAGTTTTAGATAAAGTGAATGAGTAAGTATATCTTAGTTTTTTACTTCCTCATTAGTACATGATGGTTTTTTTATATACTAACACTGACATTTCTGTTTTTAGTGAATGGATGGATCTAGCGGGCACCAAAGTGAAAATAGGTTTGAAGGAAACTGTGGTGGTTCTCTGATTAAGAGACTGGATGAAATGTGGGATTCAATGAGGAAACTCATGGTTTTTCTAAACCAACTAGCATGGAGTCATGATCATCCACTTGAACCTTGGTATGATCTATAATGCATCATGTATGAGATGAACAGTCGATGTGGAAGTTCAGGTAATAATTATAAAGGTAACCATTAGAGTTTATATGATCCTTACTTTTGAGGTAATTATGGGTAATTATATGTTATGATGGAAAATGAAAGGAATGAGATAAACTTGAGGTTAAAATATGATATGATTATTTTTAAAGATTTTATCTCGTTTTTGGGAATGTTTTAAGAATTATATAGTTTTGGAAAAAGGACAACACGCAGACCGTGTGGCAACCCGTCGCGTCGGACAAAGCTGTAGGAATCAATCCCACAACCAAAGTGCAACTGGTATTTATCGCCTAACACTGGACTACGTGAAGTCCCTGGTTAGTTTGACTAATTATATTTAGTTAGATGATTTTAGGAATCAATAGTATGTTTATTTTGGGTTATCTATGGAAATGATTAACCTATCATCGAGGATATGTGATTAGGATAATTACTTTTCAATATGAGAATTTAAGAGCAACTGATGTTATTTGGAGATAAAAGTTAATTTGTACCTTGGAAGACTATGTGACTAAATCCATGAACTATTTGGGTTTCAATATTATTTTGGTTCACTTTGAAGAATTTTGTGGACAAATTGTTTATCAATTGGTCCCCGTTGAACTTTGGGTTTTGTTGGACAAATTTTGGAGATTAAGAATAGATTTTCATTTTATAAAGGGTTATCCTTTTCTGGATTATCTAATCTTGTACTAACCTTTTTGGTTTTGGTTTTGGTTAAAGTCTAAAGACATGGGAAGTATATAGTTCTATTTTGTGGATTAGGTGACTCTCTATAAGTGGATTATAGTACTCTTAATGTGAACAAGTCTTCCTAAATACTCGTCTTTTGGAGAAAATATGAGTTTGTGTAAGGAATCTAATTAAAGTTGAAAGTCAACATGATAAGTGATTATGTTTCCTTATGAATAAATTCCTCAATAAAAACTAACTTAAAAAATTTTTTCTATTAACTTTTCCTACTAGGGAATCAAATACCATTTAACTCATCACAAGTTTGTGATTTTCTTGTGGTTAAATTTCTCCTAAACATGTTTTCTATCACTCTCCATCAGAACATGACCCTATGTTTTCTCCTCCGTGTCCATGTTTTCCTACATGGAATCCTAGTATGGGTTAACTCGGGTGACCTCTTTACTTCTCTTTCTTTATTTTAAAGTGATTTTTTTACCGACTCTTCTTCTGATGTGGGACTTTCAAGGATGTTTCCGAGCCCAATTTTAAAATTGCGAGGACGCAATTTCCAGAAGGTGGGAAGGATGTAACACCCCAGGTAAATAAATAATATTACATTCTCACATTTATCCATATTTGTGAATAAAATATTTATATAACATTAAAGAGGATGCTATGCTCGATGACGTACCCAACACGCAACAACGAGTTTCTTGGGAATCTTATGTTGCACTCTAATAATAAAATAATTTTATTTTAAATGGTAGTTAACGCCTAGTCGTTGTAATGGCTGGGAATGAATGGAACTAACTAAAAAATGATTATATATGTTTGTCAAATATTTTTACATTTTACAATAAAGGTTAGAGGATTAAAAATGTGAATGAAATCAATTTTTAAGTGTAAACATTCTAATGTTCTTTAGAAGGTCGATTAACCGCCTTTTGATGGAGAACCTCTTTTAAATCAAATTGTTGAAAATTTTATGTGTAATATTTGACTAGATACAAATCTTCTTTAGAATCGGGACATCAAAATTTACTTTGTGTAAATTTTTGGTATTTTTCCGAAAAAGATCCATTTTTAATAAATAGTGAAAATGATGTATTTTAATTCAAAACCTCTTGTTAATCAAAATTATTTATATGATTAGATTATATTTTTAATTGGCTTTAAAGTAAAATTAGAATATATTTTTACCATTTAATCCAATAGTGGTCATTGGAATTAATTTCACTTTGAAATCGGACATAAACTAGTGTCAATCTTTTGATACTTTTTGTTTCATAAAAACACGCTATTTGTTTTGAAAGCGGGAATTAACTATTAAATTAATTAATGAAACTTATATGTTTTGAATTTTTTAAAATAGACATCATTTTTGAATTCGGAATATCAAATTTAGCTTAGGGTGAATTTTTGGTAATTTTCTGAAAAACATCAATTTTTGATGAATAGTGAAACCACTAAGTGGTAATTATAAAAACTGATTTTCTGTTTAAATGAAATTTTGTCATCTTTGTGTTTTGAATTCAAAAAATCTGATATAAATGGTTGTCATTAAGAAGTAAATTGTGGTTCAATGGGATTAAAATAATTTTTTTGTGAATAGTGACTTATTAAGTTTTTAATCGCGATTAGAGGTAATTAGTGTGGTTTAAGGTAAAAATAATGTTTTAATAATATGAAATGACCTAGAAACTTGTCCTACCCTCATTTTATGAGTCATGGACAACAAATATAATCCATGGGTCAACTTGGGGACCCCATGGAGCCACTTTGGTTGGAAAATGACATAAATACCTTTTTATTGAATGTTAAAATTAAATTGACACAAACAAGAGTTATTTTACTAAAACAATTTTAAAATGGGGTTATAAAAGTTAGATGTTATAATATAAATAGTAATTGGAATGATATAATGATTTCAAACATCATTGTATTTTTTTTATAATTTTTAGAAATTAAATAATGTAAATTAGTTATGACATTATGATGATGCAAAGATGACCTCATTATTTAACGATTTAAATAAAATGGGAAGATAATGTAAAATCTAATACCTACACTTGTCACAAACCTATTGTATGGGTTTATTTCGAAACCCTATCACCTTATCCTCGAAACACGTCAATGTGGGACCATTAAAATCCGAAACTCATTCTAAAATAAAGTAACATTTCTTTACTTTCCAAGAGTGCCCCTCCTCTCCTCTTATAATAGGCCCCCACCTCTACCTCTTTACCCACACTTCCAAAGCCTTTGTCTCAGCCAAACCCGACCCATTTTGTCTCTCCACATCCCTCTATTACTCCTTGAAGCCTCACATTGGGAAGAATTCTTCCCAAGAATCCTTTGATCTCAAACCAAAGGGAGTTACCCGATTTTAAGGTAATGTCTTCAATTGTGTTCTTTTGTTTTATTTTGCTTCTCCAACCCCTAAACTCTTTTTATTCATTTATTTTGTAACAAATACAGTATATTAAATATAATAGGATGCTATTATAAAAATAATTCAAGCTACACTTCCACACACCTACATCAAATGGTTAAATAATATATTGTTTCTGTGGATGGCGAATTTTTGCCTCACGAAACGATGATTGTTCAACACTCATATAACACCTTAAATGGTGGCCATCAAGATTTCACTATATTTATATATGATATATAATATGTTTATGTTTTACTTAAGATCCTGTATTTATATTTTGTGGCATACCTTTATGGTTTCCATTGTGGGTAAACACGATAATTTCATTTTAGGAAGTGCGGACTATTGCCCCCTCAAAGTGATTTGATTCGTTAATGCCATCTGTGGGATGTATAAAGGATGTATTTAAAGTTATTATATATGATGAATTCTACATATAAATGATGAATATAATTCTGGAATTAAAATATACACTCCTTTCATTTAGATTTATTTCCATTAATATGACATAGAAATGAAAGTAGCGTTCATGCGTTCGTACGACTTACCGTCTCTATGAACGGTGCATTTCATTTCTTACCTCTAAATGATTATGAAATATTATAAATACATGTATATTCTGGATATATATGATATATATGACATCCAAATCATGAATATCATTGTGTATATAATGAAACTTTTACCACACGTAATAGTAAGAAGTCCACTTTCGACTTAAGAACCAAATATCGACAAAACAAACATTATTAACTTAAATGATTACATAATGTTTATAACATGGAAATAAGTGATATAAAATGAATAATGAACTTGAAAAAGGTTCATAATAAAGTATATATTAACTCAAGTTTATTATTCATGACGTTAAATAGCGATCGAGTCAAGTCGGACCCGAGGTAAGGGATCCTACTCCTCTCTTTCTTTTTAAGTACACTCTTTTAAGTCATTCCTTTTAAGCTAATCGTTCTTGTGATTGGGATGTTCTATTATATTAATATTACTGTAATTTTTTTTCATATTATGAGAGACCCTATTCTCTCTCATCAATCCATTTTGGAAGTTTTGAGTGGCGCCGTTAGGCTGCCGAATTTTCGTAAGGGAATCCTACCTCTCTCTTTCTTTCCAAGTACTCTCTTTTATGTCATTTATTTTATGCTCCATATTCTTATGTTAGAGGATGTTATTTTATATTCCTATTTCTGTAATTTTTATTTTCATGTGATTAGAGACCCTATTTGATCTCATCAATCCATTTTTGAAAGTTTTATGTGGCGCCGTTAGGCTGCCGAATTTCCATAAGGGGATTTTCATCTCACTTTTTGTTCCCGTGAGATTCATGCTACATTGGCCACTATTTCCTTTTTGTGTGGTGTATGTACTGCCCATTATTTTACTATTAGTATAATATACTCTCATTTATGGGTAGTTACATCTTCATTGTATGACCATTCTTTCATGGGGTGTACGTTTTGAAAGTTGCCCAAATCGGTAAGGGAACCTTTCACACTCCTCTTTTAAAAAGACTTATTTTGTTATGTCTTTTAATTTACATATTTTTATGTATGGATATGTTCTTCTATATCCTTATTGATGTAAATTTTATGTCCAAGTTATGAGATACCATTTTCTCTATCATCAACTAATTTTATGAATTTTAATGTGACGTCGTTAGGCTGTCAAATTTTACCAAGGGAACTTCTTAACCCAATTTCGATTTCCTTGGGTTCAACATGTAGTTATTGAATATGTTATCCGTTGAATAAGTGTGAATGACCTTTTATTGTTTTACACTTAATATCCACTTATATTGGGTGTATTTATGTTTTCCACACATAATTATGATATTGATTCATCCTTAATTTTAGGATACCTTCTTTATAAGGGATTTTATCTCATTTTACATTTCTATTGAGAATTCATTATTGTTATGCACCAATTCACTCTTGTATGGTGTATATACTATACATTGGAATATTATATCATGAATCACTTTATTCTCATGATATTATAATGTTTTTATTAAATGTTATACCTCAATTTTGTATTCAAGTTTCTCTCATTTTGATAAAAATCCTTTAACTAAAATATCGTTTTAAATGTTTTAATGATTTATTCTTATAAATATTTCTCATTAATATCCATGTTTTCAAAATGGATTCAAGGATTTATTTATGTGGATATTAATGGTGTAAAATGTTAAAAGCTTCAAAGTGGTATGGAACACTTTGATTAAAAAATCACTTTATTAAATGTTTTAAATTGTTTTGAAATTGTTTTTTTTAGAATGGATTCAATATCTTAAAATGTTATACTGTTATTGCAATGTGGGAATGTTATCTTTCCTTTATTATTAAGTTATGTGCTATGATTATGTTATGGTTCTTGGTTATTGTTTATGAAGACGGGTGGTTCTGTGATAAACTAAGGGCGGGTGAGCCCGATATAGCTCTCCAATGCATTGGGTAATGCGAAGGGGTTAAAATTTAAAGTTTCTCCGAAGAGATTTAGGGAATATACTGTGATGGATATTCCAAATGTAACCAAGAGGGTTACTCCCTATGTAAGAATGTTATGAATTTCTCAAGTTACCTTTATGTCTTATGATTTCTATGATTTATTCATGATTTTATGAGGTATGTTAAAGTGCTTATGTTTTATGGGTAAAGTATGATTTCATTCTTATGTATACATGTACTCATGTTTCCTTTCCATATTTTTATATCCCTTACTGAGCTTGTTATGCTCATCCCAAGTTTTTGAAAAAAATTTCACAGGTCAAGGGATGGGTACATGATATGATGATAGTTCAAGGAAGTGTAAAGAAATAATCCATGTTTTATTTTAAATATGTTTCCATTGATTGGAAAAATGAATACTATCATTTATGTAACCAGTTTGTTTAAATGTGGAATATAATGCAAGTTTTATGATCTAATTATCTAAAACTCTAAACCTGAACTGATCCTCAATGTGTAATCTTATAATAACTCAAGATTAATTAAGGTTTAAGGTTGGGGCCTTATACTGGACATTGGTTGAAGGACCTAAAAACTTCTTTTATTGGAGTAAAATGGGTTTTTTGAAATAAATGTGATGAAAATGGAATCATAGTAATAAATAACCTCAATGTTTTGAAGATACAATAAATCCTGAATATGTATTCAAAATTACCAAACAATTATATGGACCTAAACTAGCCCCTAGAGCTTCATATGATAGACATACACGGTTTTTTATTCAAAACAATTACATTAAGGGAAATATTGATCCAACACCTTTTATAATGAATGAAAATAATAATGTTTTTATTGTTCAAATTTATGTTGATGAAATAATATTTGGTTTAACTTAATAATATTTAACTGATTCCATTACAAATCTAATTATATCTAAGTTAGAAATTAGTATTATTGGTGATTTGACATTTTTCCTAGGTTTTCAAATATCTCAAAAACCTGAAAGAATTTATTTCCCCAATATAAGTATATTTAATATCATCATAAAATGTATGGATATTACAACAATATGAGTATAAGTACTCCAATTGGTACCTCAAATTCACTTTATCTAAATGAATCTTGTAAACCATTAGATCAAACATCTTTTAATGGTATGATAAGAAATTTGCTTTACATGACATCTAGTCATCCATACGTAATGTTTTTAGTATGCTTATGTTCAAGATATTTATCTAATCCTAAGGAATATCATTTAAAGGTAGTAAAAAGGATTTTTCTCTATATAAAGGGAACCATGGATTTCTGACTATTTTATACATCTGGAAGTGATTTTGTTTCAAAAAGTTATTTCGAATGCTGACTAAGGTTGATGTAAAATGGACAAGAAAAGTACATCTGAAACATGTCATTTCTTAAGAGATTCATTAATTTCATGTTCAAGAATAAAACAACACATAGTAGAAATTTCCACTGTTGATGCTGAATATATAGCAACCTGTAGTTTTTGTTCCCAATTTTTATGGATGCAACACACACTCACAGTCTGTGGTATGATTTTTACCAAAATAAAATTATTGTGTAATAATACTAGTGACATTTACTTATATAAAAACCATGTACATCACTCTTGTTAAAAACACATAGATATGATGCATCACATTCTTAGGGATCACACACAATAAAGAGATGTCATTCTTCAGTTTATCAGAATGCAATACCAAATTGCTATCATTTTCAAATAAAATTTACCATTCGATAGATTTGAATATACTAAACAGAAGATAAGAACTATAACCATAAGGTAATCTTCCATATTAACTTCTTTTGGAAACTTATCTCCTTGTAGAAATAAACTCCTTTTCATAGGGGGAGTATAATTTCTTTTTAATCAGAATTTTTCGTAATCAAATTCTTTATAATCAAATTTTTTGTTATCATGTTTTTCTTAATCATATTTTTTTCCGTAGGCAAATTTGTTTCTGTAATCAAATTTTTCAATCTCAATGTTTTCATTTTAATTTGTTTTATGGAATCTAATTTTCTTCAACATAATTGTTTCCTCATTATGAAAAATTTTCCTAGCCATCTGGAAGGAAGGTTTTCTTTCCTATGTTTTCATAGTCATCTTTTTAATTGTTCGTATTTTTATCATTTTTAAGAAACTTTTTCGAATTTAGTTTTTCTTAAATCTGAATTTTTATCTTAGAAACCCCAATATATCTAAACCAATAAAAATCCTTCTTCAGTTATAATCTAAACAAACATATTTGAACAAAAGATTTCAACTATTGGATCAACCATGGAAGTTTAATTTTCGCCTTAATCGCCTATATAATGCCCCCCGATGGCTATCCCATATCGGGTTTTCATGCTCTGGCATGTTGGTGCTCTACCCTTGTATTTTATGGCCATTTAGAATCTTCAATGTTTTCTGCAGTTCAAGATATCTACTAGTGCTTCTCCTAAGAAATATATGTCGACTATTAAGGAAATCTATTAGTGGTAGATAAACAATGAAACGTTGGTTCATCTGAATTGTTATGATAAGTATGACTCAATGATATCTAAGAACTTAAATCTGAATAGTTAGGAGATTGTATGTGTATCAAAACCAAAAGCACAAGATCGAGTCTATATGGACATGCTGATTGTGTTCTATGAGAGTGCATGTTTCTTCAAGGAATAAAGAAGAGACATGTTTTCTTTAATATGTTATGGAAAGACCAACTCTATTTCATATATCAAGGATCAAAGTCTTACTGGAATTACTTACAAAAAAGATATAGAGTTTTTCACTCATAAATTACCAGACGAACCAGGATCTTTTGATAAGGAAATGGAAAAAGAGTGTCTTGGTTTCAAAAGAGTAAAGAATCTACATATCATTCATCTCTCTACGAATTTTCAGATTCTTGAATTGTGGGTATAAGGCTTTATAATTTCAAGGAAAGGTGATAAAAATACTCTGAAGAAGTGTGATATCTATATATCGGATTTCTAATGAATCCTCAAGATGATTAATCTGGTTTAGTATCTCTTGGTCACAATTAAGAATATTAATAATAGAAATCTAAAGTCTTAGATTATCATGTATTCCTCAATCTTTTCAAATATTATTGTTCTCTGCCTTCATTTATTCAATATTTCATGAAATTCCATGCCATGAAATTACAAGGTGATGCTTCTGAGTGTTGACACTCTAAGGAGAATAAAAATAGGCTTTTCCATTAAGTCTGGGGAAATTTATGATCCTTCTAAAGAAGAAGTTGAAGCTTTATCCCAAATTCTAGAAGTGGCTAAAAACTCTAAGAATGTTGGAAGGAAGACAAAGGTTGTGGAACCAAATGAAAAAAGTAAAACGCGTATTACTATAGAAATTCAGTTAGAACCACTGAAGATGAAGAAGAAGAAAAATTATCCTAATGAAGTAGTGGTTAAGTGGAGAGAAGAATAGAAGTACCGAAATGAATAGCAGCATAAATTCAGTTTGGAACATGGTGAGGTAAAATAATTGATGTCAAAGGCTTCTTAAAAATCATGAAAAGGAAGAAAAACAAAAAAAAAAGCAGAGGATGAAATTGTTAGAAGTTGAAATCATTCAATCTCTTCTCAAGGATGTTGAAAACCCCTATGGGAAAATTCTGGTACATGAATATTTTTTATTATAATAATAACAAGAGTCAGCAGAAAGAAATTTGGTGATTCCGAAATAACATAATGGCAAAGGAATAGTTGAAGAAGAAGAAGTGGAAGAGGAAATAGAAGAAGAAGAAGAAGAAGAAGAATAAGAGTATGAACAAGGGAATTAAACTTATGATATCATAGAAAAGTTAAAGATATAAATGATAAGGAAAGACACTCTGTAAAATTATTGATCTGGACTTCATTGGTCGAATCCTAAGAAATTTCTACACCATGAAAAAATTATAAGGGTGAAGAAGAAGTTAATATTCCCACAGATGATGAAAGTAGAAATCATTATTTCATTCATTACGAAGATCTAGTGGCTGATTCAGAAAACAGGGAAGTTGAGAAAGGTAAAATTATTTAGTTATCTGATAGTGAGAATTAATCTCCCAATGAACAAGACATCATTACAAGAGATGTCAAAGGGAAGAAGTTGGCAGAAGATGCAGATAGTAAATTTGTTTGGAAGAAAATGGTCATGGGTTCTTCAACAATGTTGAATGCTGGAGACCAAGAAAAAGAATCATCACCAACCAAACACTCTGATTCAAAATCATCTTCCCTTGTACGTGATTTTGTTGTTCATTTATTGAAGAAGTTGGTTGGAACTATTCCATTGTTCCCAAGTATATACTCAAGATGCATGATGCATCAGAAAACAATGAATCAGAAGTCAGATTCAATTTACATGGTGATGGAAAATGGCTTTCACTAGAGGGAGAATTCAAGACCATCCTCATTGGTTATGAGGAAAATAAAAGATCTTTCTAGACGATGACCAGTTGGTCAAAGAAGACAATTGAAGAAATGAGAATATTTGATAAATTTCATGATAATATCAAGGATGCATCTGATACTGATGATGGGAAGATCATGAATCGTTCAAATAGTTTTGAAAAAAATTTAAACCTAGAACAGACAACTCATATGCGGGAGATTATGAATCTGAATGACAAGATTAATTATATTTCCAAGAATTGATAGAGGTAAAGGTATCTCAGAATTGATATCGAAGAGAATCTTTCTAAACATGAAGAAGAGTTGAATGCTCAGGCATACATTATTAAGGCTCAAGAAAGATACATTAAAGCCTTAGAGATGAAAAGTGAAGACACAGATCAGTTTCATAATCATTCAAAGGAGGATCACATGGAGCTCAATATGTTAAAAACCATAGTGAAGAAGTTGAGGCATAAAGAGAAGGAAATATAATTTCATTAAAAATATTTCTTTGTGTTCCATATAGTACAAATTCTTTAAATCTTAATGAAATTGTTGTTTTTCTACATGTATTTTGTTGTTTAGTACTAATGATTCATGTACACTTTTTTCCCATTTATTCCTTTTAGAATATCACAAAGGGGGATAAAGGAATGATAAAAAGAATAAAATGTAAAGAAGAGATTTCCCTATGTAAGGAGGAGTTCATCTATAAGAATGTTGTTATCAATTTTGTTTCTTGAATGTAAGGAAATGACAAATCACATTCAATAACTCTATAATACGGTCCTTATTAATTATAAAGCCTACGGTGTATTTATCCGTATTCAATATGATTTATAAGTAAAGGGATATAAGTTCTTATTTTCAGGTCCATAATATTTCTAAATTCTTTAGATTATTTTGTAAGTATGATTGTTTATTCAAAAAAAGAGGAGATTATTGAATCAATAAGGGTTTTCTATGAATTTTCCATTCCATTATATATTGACAATCATAAACACTCTATCATAAGGAAAATTCAATTTCTTGTATGATTTATCTTATTAAGGATAATTTTCCTTCTCAAGGAAAAATATATCCTTACTTTTTTTCATTGTTCATTAATTAGTTCCATTAAATCTAACTCATTTAATTTCAAAGTGTTAAATTTGGTTTCAAACAAAAAACCTCGTAATCCAATAAATACATAGATATAGAGTATTATATTTTTAGGTTCTGAATTCAGATAATAAATTCGCTGAATTTAGACTCAGAATTTTTCTTAATTTAGATTCTGAATTTAGACTCTGGGTTCTACTGAATTCAGAATCATAATTATTTGAATTCAAACTCATAAAATCATCTGAATTCAGATTCTGAATTCTTCTGAATTTAAATTCCAAATTATCTAAATTCACACTTTGAATTATTCTGAATTCAGATTCCAAATTCTCTGAATTCCGATTTCTAATTCCTCTGAATTCAAACTCCAAATTCTTCTACATTCATATTCTAAATTCTTGTGAATTACGATTCCAAATTCTATAGAATAAAGATTCCAAATTCTCTACATTCGGTCTCTGAATTATAAAAGAATTCACGTTCTAATTTATATAATATTCAGACTCTGAATTACTTAAAATTCTGGCTCTGAAGTCTATAGAATTCTGATTCCAAATTCCATGAAAAATAGAATCTGAATATCCATGTAATATAGTCTCTGAATGTTTATTTGTATAAATTATGAATAGTGTTTTTCCTTAATCTCCAGAAGATATATTTGGGTAGGGAACCATATGGTATTTATACATATTATAATTAGAAACGATGTCGTGCATTTTGTTTCTAACTAATCATTGTTTGAGTGACACATTTACAGGTCCCTCAGAGATTCAAAGAAATATATAACTCTTGGATGAGGGAGTCGACCAATGAAGAAGTTCCTATAAATACGAGATCTTTTGAATGAGCTCATTACTGAGTCAATTACTCTAGTGATTACATATTGGTGAATTGATTTCTAGAAAGAGAGACAGTCATGCTTTGTGCGTACTGAACCTCTTGTTCAGATTTCTTTGTGCGACTCAGATTGTTGATGTGTAAAATCAGGGGCTTCCGGGGATAGGAATACAGAGGTGCCAACTACATTAATTTCTGAGGACTTCATTGATAAGGAATATAGTGGTGCTGAATACTTTAAAGTTATAGGTCTTTTAGGGATAACAAGATTTAATCTGACATTCCTATTGAGGTCTTACCTTGGTGTGGGTAAGACAAACTTTCTTGAAAGTATAAATCAATGGTCCTTTATCCAAGGTTGTTGGATACCCTACTCTTTGGGGTAAAAGATTTCATACTTTTTACTTTTATTTTTTGAAGTTTATATTACTCTACATTTTGAATAATATCAAATGTATAACTACCTTATACTTTCTTATACCTATATAATCTAATTGGTAAGATTCTTATACGCTTTATGTTCGAATATTTTCTTTGTAAAATTTCCTTAAGTTACATTTCTGGAACCATATATCTAGAATCTAGCTTGTTTGTACAACTAAGAGGTCTTGTGAATTTACATTGTTTAATTTTTTCAAACATAGTTGTTCTCCAGGGTAAAAACGAAAGTTTTGTAACAAACTTTAAAGGATTCAAAGGAATATTTAAGGTATATAATTCACCCCTCTTATATATTGAGAAATTAAAATCATTATTTTCATCCTATAGATAGGGGTCAAGGTGGTTATTTAATTTACATTTTATGAAAATAATTACATGAAATAAATTCTTATTATGCAAAATTAAAACCATTAATTTAAAACTTTAATGGAAGTAATTAAATAAAAAACAACATCACTTCATATAGGTGGTAGTCTACACAACTCGGCAATTTTATTCTTTTGTATTTATATGTGGATTGAAATTAATAAATAATGGTTGTAGAAATAATATAAAATTGAATAAGTTTTTTAATGAAACTAATTTAATAATATAATATTTTCATATGATATTTTTATGAGTTTGATTATGAATAAAAACATTATAAGGAAATAATATTTAACAAGGATACTAGATCCTTCCTCAGAATATCCTTTGAAGTATAAGGGATTCAGAAAACAATTAGTGAAAACTGGAATATTTTTCTAGGTGGGGGTTATATATAAAGTAAATTTGATGATTTTCATTGAGTTAATAGAAATTTATATGATTTGTTGAATGGTTGGAGATATACATTCTTATAAGTGGAGAAAAAATGACTTTTTGAAATACTCATTATTTCACAATAATTTCAAGAAAATAATCATTGTTCAATGGCACAAAAGTGTAAATTTAGAAGATTTTTAAATTATAATATCTAACATCTTCTCATACATTCATTTTAATATATGTTAGTATGGATTTATGGATTTTGGTTTTCACATTTAACCTATGACCAAAATTTTTGTTTTCCATATTAATTAACTTTTAATTGTTGTAATTAACATTAATGATAGAAATTATTAATTGATAATTTTTGATAATTTTATCATTAGAAGTTAAAATTTTAATATAATTTTAAAAATTTAAATTTAAAATTTAGTGAAAATATAAATTTAAAATAAACACATTTAATCACGTAATTTTATTTAGAAATGAAACTTTTTCAATAATTAAAATAATATATAATTATAATTATAATAGACAACATTTCTTTATATTAAATTTAATTATTAAATAAAAATTTTACAAGCCTTTCATGTAAATCAAAATTATATTTTAACTATCTAAATACATAATTGGAGGAAAAGACCAAAAATAGTTTTTGTATAATACTAAAATATGAATTTTCTTTTACAAAATAATAGACATAGAAATTTAAGTTACAATAATATTTTAAAAATCATAATTTTATTTTTTATATACATATTTTATTACATAATTTTATTTTTGAGGAATAATATTAAATAATGATAAATTAATAAAAATATATTTTTTACAAAATATTTTTTTTATCTTAATAGAATCAATTTTTAAAAAAAAACTCAAAAATTGGTAGAATGTAAATTTTGATGGGATTAATAAAAAATTATTTCAATGTTATAAAATATAAATTAATAAATTTGAAATGTTTTTATAATAAATTAGATATTTTAGCTTCAATGGATTTTATTTAATAAAACAATTATTTCAATTTGAACAAATTTTAATTATTTTACTTTTAAATACCTAAAAGTCTACCAACATAGTATTTCATATCAATTTATTTATAATTCTATATTATTTTTTACTTGGTTTTTATATTTTTTATAAAATGTGACACATGTTATAGAACAAAAGATGCAATTTATAGGTTCCAAAATTTCCAAAAATCACATCTTTGTGGATGGATGTTCACTCATATCCCAAAATATCCTCTATGAATTATTTAGGACAACATAATTGTTACACCCAAATCTTCTACATTATGCTTCTCTTTGAATAATGCAATCACATGTTTTATACGCAACATCGAGTTCTAACACACCACAACCAACCAAATTAGCGGTTATGAATAGGATTACCCACTTTTTGAAATTTTATAAATTTTTTCTTTCAAAATGGACTTCATTTTTGGATTCAGAATAATGAAATTAGCCTATGGTGAATTTTTATTATTTTTCTAAAAACCTTCAATTTTTGATGAATAGTGAAAAACACTGAGTTATATTTTAAAAGAGAATTTTTATTTAAATAATTATTTATTTTATATAAATTTATTTTAGGGAAAAATAGATACATAATACCTATATTAGATCAGTGTAATTCATTGGAGTTAGTTTAGAATAATTTTAGATATATAAACATTTTATTGATCTTTTTACTGTCTTTTACTCACCTCCTAGGAGCATTTTAAAAAATACATAAAACATAATTTTTCTGCTTCTGTGAATTGAAATTCAAAATATTTAGAGACACGGTTGATATCATTAAGTAAAATGTGGTTCAATAAGAAGAAAATAATTTCTGGTGAATAGTTAATTTTTACATTTAGTGACCACAGTTAAAATTAAATAGGTTAATTAAAGGTAAAAATGATACTATTATTACACTAAAACATGGCCTAATTCTATTGGATGTGTATATTTCAACCAAAAACAATATTAGAAATAAAATATGGAACTCTTTGGTCCACATGGATTAGATTCAGACATTTATTATTATTTAATTTAATGAAGAGTTAAAAGAGTTAAAATCAAAGTTTAATATATAAACCATTTTTAATATAGGGTTACACAAAATATAAATTGTACTATAAATATTAATAGAATTCTAAAACTATTTCCTACATAATGGTATTTTATTTATATTTTTTAGACATTAAATAATTTAATTTATTTATAAAACAATGATGATGCAGTAATTACATAATTAATGAAATATTTAAATAATTGATATTATAAATAACCAAATAAATATAATTTGAGACTTTTTATGAATTCCAATGATTTTTTAGGTTAATATGTCATATTAGGGTTGGTTAAATTAATTGTTTTCGAAGTAATAATGCTTTTATGAGTTTAGAAATAACAAAATACCAAATTGTGTCAAAATTGACAAAAAAGAGTTATAAAAACAAATATTATATTATTAATTGATATTATATTTCTAAAAATATAAGGATAGGCCAAAAGACTTATATAATGATAATTTTATCATTAATGAACCACTTTTAGTTCTCTTGGAAGTATATGGTATGTTTATTAACCATATAATATAAAAATACAAAGAGATAATGTCAATGTCAAAATATTTACCTAAGAGTTAGATCTAAAAGATAATGTTAATATAGTGACCCAAACCTATCTAAAACATATTGGTTGAGTTTTTTTGGACCCATCCCCACCATATAATTTAAATAATCGATTTTGGAGAAAATAGAAACCAAAAATTATTTTATTAGAATATAATATTTCTAGCTTTTCCTAAGGTACCCCTCACCCCTCTTATAAAAATGGCATTCCCCTTCTCTCTAATTCACACAATATAATCCATTTTTATTGTCCGAACCCTAACTAAATACGTTCTTAACTATCCTCCCTTCATCCAATTGGACTTACATTAATCAAAAAACCATCCTAATGATCCCTTTTCATCAAATCAAAATGAAGAACCCAAAGAAGAGGTAAATATTTCATAACCTCTTTCAAGTTTCTTTTTTTCTTCCATTTCCTCTATCTTTGTTGTTTCAATTATAAAATAATAAATCCATTATATTCTATATATTGTGATGTTATTATAAATATTTTAAAACTATATTCAATATTCTATCCATCCTTTGGATGACATGTCACCATACGTGCTTACGTACAACATACCGTCTCCACGTCATAGTGTAATTGTTATTCAATACATTATTATTTGGATGGGTATTATAATGAAGTTTAATTTATGTAAATAATAAATATAAAATTATAATCATTCTGTATATGTTATATAACATCCAATTATATATTATTTTAATATCAAAATAATGATATTGTCGCTCATGCGTACGTATGGATTACCGTCTCCACGACCATGATGGGATTCATTCACCATTGTATCCATTCAAGAATAATTTTCATTTGATGATTAAAAATAATGTTTAATGACTTAATATCATTCTGGATATGAATAATATTCATCCCATCCATAACAAATATGACTCACATAACAAATAATATAAAGGAAAATGAATCTATTAACACCCAAAACAATTAGAATACTATGATATTATTATCAATGCAATGTTAAAAGATCATATATGATATCATATTAATGTATATGATTTTGGTATAATTTAATAAAAATTATTTCACCATTATACATGTGGTTAACCAACCCTCGATCAAGTAAAAGTGTAAGGTAAGGGTTAATTTCACAATTTCATTATTATTTGAGGTGGTTTTTACGTAAATATCTACTGGGAAATATTTATTATCCATGTGAATGTTTTATAAAAGTGTTTTCAAATATATTATTTTAAGGGAATTTTTAATAAAACAACATTTTAAATGATTTAAATATTTATTATTCAAAATCGTTCTAAATAATCTCCATGTTTTCAAAAAGTTTTTTAAGGATTTATTTATATGGAAATGATTTTTTTAAAATGTTAATTCCCTTTAAAAGTTTCAATGTGGTCTGGGACACTTTTATTCCAAAATGTCTTTAGATGTCTTCCTTTTTTAATTGTTCACTGTTAATGGGTTTCATGAAAAAGAGATATTTCTCTCAAATATTATTTCCTACAATTTTCATCCATGTCAATATCCTTTCATGGATTTTAAACTTGTTTGAATTTTATTTATTATGATACAAATCATTAATATTGTATTGAATGTTTTGTGATATTTTTGACTGTGGATGTGATATTTTTTTACCATTCATGGTTTATTGATAAAGTATTGACATTTCGTATACTAGTTTTAATACAAATTTATATGTTATGTTTAAAACATTTCATATGAGGAATGCATTGGAGATAGTAATTGATGGGTGGAACCAGCTATAGATTCCTGATTCAGGGGTAGGTCTCATGAAAAAAACATGTGTCTTGGAAAAAGGCCTTAAAAATATCTTATTTGTTGTATTGGAACAAGGACTTGACTATATGGTCATGATGTCTGGCAATATGCATTCCCTCATTATTAAAGTGGCTAGTGATATTTCAGGTTATTATTCGACTAGTAAAATATCCATTTGAGTAAGTAAATGAAATTATTTTTAAAAATATTTTCCATATTATGATGAAATTTATATTGAAAAGGCATTTGTTTTAGTTTTATACATTTCATTAAATGTTTATTCTTATTTATAAAAGCTTCCTCTATATTGTTATCCTTAATGAGCATCTAAGCTCACCCCTTTCTATGTTTTATTTTTTCCAGGATGTAAAAAAGAATATTATGACTAACCTGTAGGGATAGTCTATGGGATCTCAGTGTTGTTTATGGAAACAATGTTGTTGTATGTTTCCATTTTATGATTTAATGTAAACCTTATTGATTTATCTAGTACTTCCAAGGGTACTAAACTAATTAGTCTTTAGAAACATGATATTTTGTGATCAAGCCAATGATACGTAATTATACAACAAATATGGGCTTCTGGGGTCGGGGAGTTATAGTTGGTATCAGAGAAAGTTTAGTACAAACCTTGGAATCTAGATTTAGGTAAACTCTGATTAGATCACACTACCCTAAGAAAGAATTTTAGTATTAGTATAGAAGAATTCCTAGAATTTTGGTTTTGTAGAGATTTTGTGAGTTCTCCAACAAATACATCCATATATAGATATGAGTAGGTAGAGGCGGCTCTGGCACAGATGTATCTCGGGGTAAAACCCAAAAACACTGCTTTGAGATATACTCGAACGGGGACTGGTGCACGACAACATGCCTTGTTGAACCCTTGGTTATGACACTCCCGAGGGATATGCATAGGAAAATTCTAATTTTCATTACAAACCATTATGAATGTATTATGATTACATACATCCTCAATAAAAACGTATTTTATGATTATGGTTTATATACATAATCTTTTCAATTTATGTTATGTTTTTTACATGTCTGGAATTATGTATTTCGATTCATAATCTAATATACTTTATGAAAATGGTAAGAAATAGAGCCTAGTGGAAGGAATGGAACTGTATCAATGCACACACTCTATGTAGGGATTTCCCTCCCATTAATGATTATTATAGTGGAGCTGGTGATGCAACTGGTTCTGATCAGCTAATCACCATACGGGGACAACACAATCAGGTTATGAATAATAACCTTTTCTGTATGGAGCACCCTGATCCACAGTGTGGAGGATCAATGTTAGATCACTTAATGAGGAAAAAATCACTAACATTAAATGGGAGTAAAAATCCATTATTAGCTGAGAAATGGATAAATTCCTTAGATAAAAATATTCCACGTCTTGGGGAGTAGTGAAAGGGAAAATGCTATCATTGTAGTATACTGCCTCACTGGAGATGCTGATCATTGGTGGTCATTGATTCAAAACACAAATTAAGATGATAAAGTATCAAATATTGAATGGAGGGAGTTTAGAGATCTATTCTTGTAAAAATACATTCCTCATGACCATCGAGCGGATATGGAAAGACAATTTCTGAGTCTGAGGAAAAAGGAGGATAATAATGTCACAAAGTATGAATCTAACATTACATGGTTAGTGAGGCATATTGAAGATTATATATATACCCCAAGAAGTAAGATTGATCATTTCATTGATGTTTTGAAACTATTTCTCTATTGAGCATTAGTTTCACAATCCTTCTCTTTGTATGAAGATGTTGTCTCATGTGATATCAATACAGAAAAAGAATTATCTATTTCTTATGACTTTAAAGCAATGTTAGAGAAGAAGATATCTACAGAACACTCTGGAAATGGAAATAACGGGAAGAAGGGAATAGTTGAATATCTATCCTACAGTAAATGTTGGAAGAAACACCTTGGTACTTGCCTAAAGGGAATGGGAGTCTATTACATGGGTGGTGAAAAAGACCACAATGCTCATGATTGCAAGGGGAATAAAGTGCATGTTGATGTTTAATTCTATAATTGTATATAATGGGGGAATTATGAGAATGAATTTCTTAAGAGCCAAGGGAACTTACCTCAGAAAAGGACAATTGATAAAGGCCAAGTTTATGCTATCACTACTGCTGAGGTTGAAGCTCAAAATGGCATAGTGGCCGGAAATTTAATGGTTTCCTCAAGTTTAGAAAATTATTTATATGATTCTGGATCATCGCATTGTTTTATATCTTCCTAATTTTCTAGGAAAAGTATATATTTCCAATTTTATTTAACAAGGGGTTTTTTCAGTCAAAACTCCTATGGGAAGTATCATTACAACAATGTTTTGTGAATCAGTCCCCATTAGGGCATATAAATTTTCTTTATCTATTGATATCATCGTCATACACATGATTGAATTTGATATAATTCTCAGTATGTATTGGCTTTTGGACCATGAAGCAAAAATTTATTATAAGAAGATGGATGTTACTATTTTTAATGACGATGTTAAAGAACACCTTATCATTAGAGCAGAATTGCCAACACCTAATCCTAATCTAGATCCACCCACAGTAGCTCAACTAAATTCATTTATTAGAGAGGAATAGAATGAAATAACTATGGGTGAGGAAAAGAATGTTCAAATAGAGGATGTACCTATTGTGAAATAATATGTTGATGTGTTTCCATAAGATTTACCTAGACATCCTCTATAATGAGAAATTGAGTTTTCCATTATTTTAATTCTTGGATCAAGGCTCATATTGAATACCCCTTATAGAATGTCCACTATGGAATTAGTGGAACTAATGAATAAACTAGAGGGATTGAGTAATAAGGGATTTATTCACTGTAGTGTTTCTCCATGGGGATCCCCTGTCATCTTTGTTAAGAAGAATGATGGATCAATGAGGTTGTGAATTGACTATAGTGAGATCAATACTATAACAATAAATAAAAAGTATCCACTACCTCACATTGATGACTTATTCGAGAAACATCATGGAGCTCAATACTTTTCAAATATTAACCTTCGATCTGGATATCATCAGTTGTGTGTGAAGAAGGAAGACATTCCAAAAACATCATTTCAAACCAAGTACGGGCATTAGGATTTTACATTATTGCCTTTTGGATTGACTAATGCACTCTATGTATTCATGGATCTAATGAATAGATTTTTGTTCAAATATATTGATGACTTTGTAGTGGTTTTTATTGATTTTATCTTGGTATAATACAAAAGCTACAAAGATCTTGAAAATCACTTGCGCATTATTAGGAAGAGTCTTAGAAGATATGAATTATATGGGAAGTTTAGAATGTGTGAATTATTGCTTCAGGAGATTTCTTTTATTTTCCACATAATCTCCATGAATGGAATATCTGTTGATACTTATAAGACAAGAGCAATCCAAGAATGAACAGAACCAATGAGTATAACTCAGGTACACAGTTTTATTGGTTTAACAGGTTATTATCGACGTTTCGTGCAGAATTTTTCCATATTGGCTAACCCATTAACCAAGATCACACAGAACATGGTTAAATTTGTTTGGAAAAAAGAGTGTGATTAATGTTTTGAAAAATTGAAGATATGATTATTAAATTACCCTATCTTGACTCTACTGTCGGGTAATGATGGTTTTATTATTTATAGTGACGCTTCAAAGAAAAGAATTGGATGTGTCCTAATACTGAATGATAGAGTTATTGCATATGCATCACGACAGCTGAATATTTTGGAGAAAAACTATCCTACTTAGGATCTTGAGTTAGAAGCATTAATCTTTGCTTTGATGATTTGGAGACACTCTCTCTTTGGGGAAAAATTTTAGAATTATACTGATCACAAGAGTTTGAAGTATATTTTATCTCATAAAGAACTCACCATGAGGCAAAGGTGATGTCTTGAACTACTCAACGATTATATTTGAACTATACACTACCACCTAAGGAAGGAAAATAAGGTGGAAGATGCTTTGAGCAGAAAGGATGATGGAGTTTTAAACATGATGAGAGTTGAAAGAGATCCTATTTTCAGGAATCTAGTAAATTTGGACATGGGGATAACCATTCATGGTGAAACATCAATACTTTTTCAAATGGTTGCCAAATCCTATTTACTAGAAAGGATAAAGAGGTCCCAGACTAATGATGAAGAGTTTAAAAAGAAGATTACAGCTGCGAATGATGGGAGATTGAGTGACTTTAGGTTTGAAGATGGAATTTTGAAATTTGGGAAGATACTTTGTGTCCCCTATATACCTGATCAAAAAAGGAAATTGTTGAATGATTCTCATAGTTCCAATTTCTCTATACACCCTGGGAGAACCAAAATTTATAGATATTGTAAGGAACATTTTTGGTATGACAACTTGAAGAGGGAGATTTCTGATTTTCTGTTATGATTTAAGTTTTTTCAACAAGTGGATGCAGGAAGGAAATAGTCTGGAGGTGTTTTGCAACCTATTTACATACCTGATGGGAAATTTGAAAAAATTATGATGGACTTCTCCATGGGACTACCAATGACTCCTAGAAGGAATGATGCAATATGGGTCATTGTTGATCATATTTTGAAGTCAGTATATTTTCTTGCTATAAGAGAAGATTTACCACTTGAACAATTAGAAAGACTATATATTAATGAAGTAGTAATACAATATGGAGTACCATTAAAGATTTTTTCTCATCATGATCCCCATTTTACATCAAAATTCTAGAAAAGTTTTTAGAAATCCCAGGATACTGAACATCATTTGAGCACTTCCTACCACCCCCAAACTTATGGACATTCAGAACGAACTATTCAAAAAATGGAAGACATATTGATATCATTGTCACATTACTTTCAAGGTATGTCAGATAAATATTTACCTATTGTAGAATTTTTATATAATAATAGATTCCATTCAAGTATTCGTATGGCACCATATGAAGCACTATACAGAAAGAGATGTCACACACCAACCTGTTGGGATGATGTTGGTGAAAGAAAACTCATAGGCCCAAAACTGGTGGAGGAAATGATGGAAACAGTTAAGGTAATCCCAACCCACATCAAAGCTGTTCAATTTAGGCATAAGAGCAATGCTGATAACTAAAGGAGGGATTTGAAATTTTTGTTAGGATATCATGTTTTCTTGAAGGTATCTCCATGTAAGGGTGTTATACGTTTCAGTAAGAAGGGAAAATGGAGTCCCAGGTACATCGAACCTTTCAAAATTCTCGAATGAATTTGGGTTGTATCATACAATTTCACAATGCTACCAAGTCTCTCCAATGTTCATGATTTATTCCACGTAGCAGTTTTGAGAAAATACATGCCTAACCCAATGCATGTAATCAACTATGAGAAATTTGAACTGGAACCTGATCTGTCTTATTGCGAAGAGCCTGTCAAGTTTCTTGATACAAGAGAACAAGTGTTTATATACCTGACGAATCATCTAGTAAAAGTTATATGGAGAAACCATATGATGGAAGAGGCAATGTGGGAACTATGGGAACTTATGATAAAGAACCAACTGAGTCTTTTTATGCAGTAATACTCTAGATATTTTGAGGATGAAATTGTTTGAAGGAGGGGAGAATGTAACACCTCTATATTCCATGGTACATTTATCTTTGAATAATACAATAGCGTGTGTTGTATGCAACTTTGTGTTCTAACACACCATAACCAATCAAACAACCCAATATTCCATGGTACACTTCTCTTTATAATAATTTTAGTTATATAAAAAAATTCATCTTTTTACTGTCTTTTACCCACCTCTTTGGAGCATTTGAAAATTTACATAAAACATAATTTTACCGCTTCTGTGAGTATAATTTCAAAAATATGAGAGACCTGGTTGATATCAGTAAGTAAAATGTGGTTCAATAAGATGAAAATATTTTTTGGTGAATAGAAAATTTTTTCTTTTATTTTCGAGAATTAAAAATAAATACGGTAATTAAGGGTAAAAATTATTCTATTATTACCATAACACATTTACTAAATCTATTGGATAAATATAATTATACCATAATAACCATAGAAATAAAATATGAACCAGTTTGGTCCACTTGGATTAGATTAGGACATTTATTATTATTTAATTTCAAAGAATAGTTAAATGAGTTAAAATCATTGTTTAATAAATAAACAATTATTAACATAGGGTTACACATAATATAAATTATACTATAAATATTCATTAGTAATCTAAAAATATTTCCTACAAAATTGTATTTTATTAATATTTTTTAGACATTATATAATTAAAAAAAATTTATGAAACAATGATGATGCAGTAATTACCCAATTAATGAAGAATTATAAAAATTGATATTATAAATATCTAAATAAATGTAATTTTAGTCTTTTATTGAATTACACAAATTTTACAGGTAAATATGACATATTTTGGTTGGTTATATGAATTTCTGTTGAAGTAATAATGCTGTTAGGAATTTAGAAAAAACAAAATACCAAATAGTGTCAAAATTTACAAAAAAGAGGTTTTAAAACAAATATTATATTACTGCTTGATATTATAATCCTATAAATCTAAGGATTGACCAAAATAATTATATAATGATAGGTGTATCATTGATGAACCACTTGGGTTCCTATTGGAAGTCTATATTATGTTTATTAACTATATTAAATAATAAAACAAAGAGACAAGGTAAATTTCATACTATTTTACTAAGAGTTAAATATAAATGAAAAAGATAATATAGGGACCCAAACCTATCTAAAACCAATTTTGTGAGTTTTTTTCGACCCATCCCCACCATAGAATTTAAATAATACATTTTTTTCCCACTATAAACCGAAAATTATTTAATTATAAAATAATATTTCTAGCTTTTCCAAAGGTGCCCCTCACCCCTCGTATAAAAAGGTAACTCCCCCTTCTCTCTAATTCACACAATAAATGCAATTTGGATTTTCTATCCCCGGCACAAATACCCTCTCTACTGTCCTCACATAATCGAAGAGGCATTAATTTAGGCAGAAGTCCAACCTAAGGATCCAATTTTATCAAATCAAATGGAAGAACCTGAAGAAAAGGAAAATATTTCAACACCTATTTCAAGTTCATTTCTTCTTCCACTTCTTCCTTATTTGTTGTTTCCATTATTAAATAATAAATCCAGTATCATCTATATACTATTATGTTTTTATAAATATGGTACAACCATATTCATTATTCCATCCATCCTTTGAATGACATGTCAACATACGTGCATGCGTACAACTTACCATCTCCACATTGTGGTGTAATTGTTATTCAATAAATTATTATTTTAATGTGTATAATAATGATGTGTTATTGATGTAAATAATAATTATAACATGCTAATTATTCTGTATATATGATATACCATCCAATGATATATTATTTTAATCTAAAAATAATGATATTGTCGCTCGTGCGTACGTACGGATTACCGTCTCCATGAACACGATGAGATTCATTCCCCATCGTATCCATTCAAAGAAAAACATTCATTTGATGATTAAAAATAATGTTTAAAGACATCAATCATTCTGAATATGAATAACATACATCTCATCCATAACAAATATGTCCCACATAATAAATAATATAAAGGAAATTAAATCCATTGACACCTGAAACGATGACAATACTAAGATATTGTTATAAATGCAATGTTAAAAGATCATATTTGATATCATATTAATGATTAAGAATCTTGTATAATTTTATATCAATTATTTCACAATTATACAGGAGGTTAACATACCCTCGACCAAGGAAATGTACAAGGTTATGGTTAATTTCACAATCTCTTTATTATCGGTGGTTGTTTTTACATAAGTATCAACTATGAAATATTTATTACCCCTGTCCGACTTTCATAAAATAAATTTCAAATGTATTATTTTAAGGTAATTATTACTAAAACAAAATTTTAAATGTTTTAAATATTTAATCTTCTAAATCATCTTCATTGATGTCAATGTTTTCAAAACAGTTTTTAAGGATTTATTTATATGGACATGAATGTTTTTAAAATGTTATTTCCTTTGAAAAGTTTCAAAGTCGTATGTGAGACATTTATTCAAAAATTTATTTAGATGTATTCCTTTCTAAATTTTGTGACTTTTAAATGTTTTCTTGAAAAATATATATTTCTCTAAAAGCGTTTTAAAAATCATTTTCATCTATTTCAATAACTTTTGATGGATTTAAAACTTGTTTGAAGTTGATTTATTATGATACAAATCTTCCATATTTTATTGAAGGTTTTGTGATATGTTTGATTGTGGATGTTTTATTTTAATACCATTCATGGAATATGGATAAATTATTGACATTTCATATGATAGTTTTAATATGAATGGTTTTGTTATGTTTGATCCTTTTCATTTGAAGAATGCATTGGACTTAGTAAGTGATGGGTGGAGCCCGCTATACCTCCTCAATGAATCAGAAGGTATCATGAGACAAACAACTGTCTTGGCCAAAGGCCTTGAAAAAATATTATTTGTAGTCTTGGCAGAAGGCCTAGACTATGTGGTTATGAAGTTTTTCATTGTGCATTCCATCATTATAAAAGAGGCTAAGGATATTGCATGTGATTACTCTACAAGTAGAATATCTATGTGGGTAAGTAAATGGGATTATTTTAATATATATATTCTGTATTCTGAAGAAGTTTATGTAAAGGATTTTTTTTTAGTTTTATTCATTTCTTTAACTATTTATACTTATTTATGAAGGCATTCTCTATATTGTTATCCTTACTGAGGATCCGAGCTCACCCCTTTCTATTTTTTATTTTTTCTAGGATGCGATGAATTATATTATGACTGATCTGGAAAAATATCCTATGGTATCTCAATGTTGTCTATGGAAACAATGTTGTTGTATTTTTCCATTTTATGATGTAATGTAAACCTTATGAATTTATCGAGTACTTCCAAGGCTACTAAACTAATCGGTATTTCGAGACTTAATCATTTGGTATCATGCCAATGATACGTTACAGTGGACCGACTCTGGGCTTCTGGGGTCAGGGCATTATAGTTGGTATCATAGAATGTTTAGTACAAACCATGGAATCTAGATTTAGGTAAACTATGATTAGAGCACATTACCCTAAGATAGTCATTGATGATTATTATAGAAGAACTTCCTAGAATATTGGTATTGTAGAGATTTTGTGAGTTTTCCAAGCACTACATCCTTGTCTGGATACGAGTAGGTAGATGTGGCTTTGGCATAGATGTACCTAGATGTAAAACTTGAAAACACCGCTATGAGATAGACTCGAATGGGAACTGGTACAAAAAAATGGGAATTACTGCACTCTTGGTTATGAAACTCCCGGGGGATATTCTTAGGTTTATTCTAATTTTCTTTACAAACCATTATGATGGTTTTATAAGCACATACTTCCTCAATGACATTTTTTTATAATTATGGATTATATTCATAAACTATTCTATTTATGTTAATTTTTTTACATGTTTGGAATTAAGTATTTCGATTCATAAACTAATCCAGTTTTTTTCAATGTTTAGAAATGGCGCCTAGTGGAAGGAATGTAAACTGTATCATTGAACTCACTCCATGTAGGTATTTATCTCATTCCAAAGATAATTATATTGGAGCTAGGGATACAACCAGTGCTGATCAGCTAATCACCATACTGGGAAAACTCACCCAGGTTATGAATAATATCCTTACCCATATGGAGCACCGTGATCCACATCATGGATGATCAATGATATATCTCTTCATGAGGAAACAACTACTAACATTAAATTAGAGTACAAATCCATGAGTAGTTGAGAAATGGATAAAATCCTGAGAAAAAATATTCCACGTCTTCGGAGTAGTGAAAGGGAAAAAGATCTCATGGATGTTTATCGCATCACTAGAGATGTTGATCAATGGTGGTCATTAATTCCAAACACAAAGGAAGATTATGAAGTATAAAAAATGGAGTAGAGGGAGTTTCTTGATATTTTCATAGAAAAATACTTTCCTCGTGACAATCGAGTGGATATGGAAAGACTATTTCTGAGTCGGCAGCAAAAGGAGGATGAGAATGTCACAAAGTATATAGCTAACATTACCAGGTTAGCAAGGCATGCTGCAGATTATATATGTAACCCATGAAGTATGATTTATCATTCCATTGATGGGTTAAAACCATTTCTTTATTGTGCAGTAGTTTCACAATCCTTCTTATAGTATGAAGATATTGTCTCATGTGCAATCATGACAGAAAAAGAATTATCTATGTCTTATGACATTAAAGCAAAGCAAGAGAAGAAGAGATCTGCTGAACACACTAGAAATGGAAATAATGGGATGAAGTGAAATGTTGAATATATATCCAATAGTAAATGTGCGGAGAAACACCTTGGTACTTTCCTGAATGGAATGATATTCTGTTACAAGTTTGGTGAAAAAGGCCACCAAGCTCGTGATTGCAAGGGGAATAAAAAGACTATTGATGTTGAGCTCTAAAATTATATAGAAATGGGGAATTATGAGAATGAATGTCTTAATAATGAAGGGAACTTACCTCAGAAAAGGCAAAGGGGTCATGGCAAAGCTTTTGCTACCACTACTACTGAGGTTGAATCTCAGAAAGACATTGTGGTAGGTAATTTAGTGATTTCCTCAAGTTTAGAAAAATCATTATTTGATTCTAGATCATCGCATTGTTTCATATCTTCCCAATTTGCTACGAAAATTAGATATTTCCAATTTGATTTAACAAGGTAGTTATTAGTCAAAACTCATAAGGGATGTATCATTGCAACATTTTTTTCTGAATCAGTCCCTATTATGGAATATAAATGTTCTTTATTTGGTGATCTCATCATCATACCCATGATTTAATTTGATATAATACTCAGTATGGATTGGATTTCAGACCATGATGCAAACATTTATTTTAATAAGGAGGAGGTTACTATTTTTTATAATGATTATAAATAAAACATTATCTTTATAGGCAAATAATCACCACCTAATTCATATATAGATCAACCCCCAATATGTCAACTAAATTAAATTATTGGGGAGGACTAGAATGAAATAACTATGGGTGAGGTAAAGAATGATCAAATATAAGATGTACCTATTGTGAAAGAATATTGTGATGTGTTTCCATATTATTTTCTTGGACATCCTCTAGAATTAGAAATTGAATTTTCCATTGATTTAATTCCTAGATCAAGGCCCATATCGAAGACCCCTTATATAGTGGACACTGTGGAATTAGTGGAACTAAAGAAATAATTAGATGAATTGAGTAATAAAGGAGTTATTCACCCTAGTGTTTATCCATTGGGATCCCCTATCCTTTTTGATAAGAACAATGATGGATCTCTAAGGTTGTGCATTGACTGCAGAGAGATCAATGTTATAACAATAAAGAAAAAGTATCCCCTACCACACATTGATGATTTATTCGACCAACTTCATAGAGATCATTACTTTTGAAATATTTACCTTCGATCTCGATATCATCAGTTTTGTGTGAATAATGAAGACATTCTGAAAACATCATTTAAACCAGGAACATGCATTATGTGTTTACACTAATGAATTTTGGATTGACTAATGCACCATGTGTCTTCATAGATCTAATGAATATAGTTTTCTAGGAATATCTTGATGACTTTGTAGTGGTATTTTTTATGATATTTTTTTGTACTCCAAAAACTACGAAGATCATGAAAATCACGTTCACATTATCATGAAGACTCTTAGAAGACATGGATTATATGAGAAGTTTAGAATATGTAAATTTTGGATTTAGAAGATTTCTTTCCTTGGACTTATTATCACTAAGGATGGAATCTCTGTTGATCCTTATATGACAAGATCAATCCAAGAATGATCTGCACCGACGAGTATAACTGAGGTACACAGTTTTATTGGTTTAGCAGGTTATTATTGAAGTTTTATTCAGAATTTTGCCCAATTGGCTAACCCATTAACCAAGATCACTCATAAAGGGGTTAAATTTGTTTGGAAAAAAGAGTGTTAATAATTTTTGGAAAAATTTCATAGAAAATTAGTCAATGATACTATCTTGACTCTACCATTGGGGAATGATGGGTTTGTTACTTATAGTGATTCTTCAATGAAAGGGCTTGGTTGTGTCCTTATACAAAATGATAGAGTTATTTCCTATGCATCATGACAGCTGAAAATTCATGATAAAAACTATCCTACTCATGATATTGAGTTAGAAACTATAATCGTTTCTTTGATGATTTGTAGACACTATCACAATGGTGAAAATTGTGAGATTTATATTGATCACAATATCTTGATGTATATTTTCGCACATAAATAACTCTACATGAGGAAAATGTGATGGATTGAACTACTCAAGGAATATGATTTCATTATAAACTACCACCCGAGGAATGAAAATAAGGTGGTATATTCTTTGATCGGAAAGGATCATGGAGTTTTGAACAAGATGAGAGTTGAAAGAGATACTATTTTGAGGGATCTTGTAAATTTAGACATGGGGATAAACATGGAAGGTGAAACATCAATTCTTTTACAAATGGTTTCCAAATCATATTTAGTAGAAGGTATAATGAGTTCTCATACTGATGATGAAGAGTTATAAAAGGATATTAAAGCTGTGAATGATGGTAGATTGAGTGAATTTGTATATGAAAATGAAATTTTGAAATTTGGGAAGAGACTTTGTGTCCCCAATATAACTAATATAAAAAGGGAATTGTTGGATGACGATTATAGTACCAGTTTTTCTATACACCCTGGGAGTACTAAAATTCATAGATATTTGAAGTAACATTTTTGGTGGGAAAACATGAAGAGAGAGATTGCTGATTTTTTGTCAAGATTTATGGTTTTCAATAAGTGAAAGCTAGAATGTAATAGCATGTAGGAGTCTTGCAACCTCGTCGCATACCTAAGTGGAAATGGGATAATATTACCATGGACATTGTCATGGGACTACCAAAGACTCCTATAAGGAACGATGCAATATGGATATTTTTTGATCATCTTACCATTTCAGCACATTTTCTATCTATAAGAGAATATTTACCACTTGAAAAATAAGCAAGATGATATATTAATGAATTTTTATGACATCATGGAGTACCACTATTGATTGTTCCTGATCGTGATTCCTGTTTTTCAATAAGATTCTGGAAAAGTATTCAGAATTCCCTTGATACTAAACATTATTTGAGCACTACCAACCACCCCCAAAATGATGGACAATCATAATGGACTATTCAGACCATAGAATACTTGTCGAGATCATGATCACTTTACTTTCAAGGTACATGGAATCAATATTTTCCTATGGTAGAATTTTCCTATAACAATATCTTCCATTCAAGTATTTAAATGGAACCATATGAAGCGTTATACAGAAAGAAATGTCACATACCAACCTATTGGGGTGATTTGGTGGAAAAAAATCGTAGGCCCAAATCTGGTGGAGGAAATGATAGAAAAGATGAATGTAATCCAAAACCACATCAAAGAATCTCAATGTAGGCATAAGGTCTATGCCAATAACTGAAGTATGGATTTGGAATTTCAGGTAGAATATCAGGTTTTCATGAAGGTATCTCAATGGATAGGTGTTATATGTTTCAGTAATATGGGAAAATTGAGTCCCAAGTACATTGGACCTTTCGAAATTCTAGAACGAATTGGTGTTGTAGCTTACGGTTTGGAAATTCCACCAAGACACTCCAAAGTTCATGATGTATTACACGTATCACTATTGAGAAAATACATGCTTGACCCAATGCATGTACTCACCTATGAGAAATTAGAACCGGAACCTGATCTGTCTTATTGTGAAGATCCTGTCATGGTTCTTGATACAAGAGAACAAGTGTTGATAAATCAGACAACTCGTCTGGTAAATGATCAATGCAAAAACCATAAGATGGAAGAGGCAATTTGGGAACCTGAGGAAATTATGATGAAAAACCACCCGAGTCTTTTTACGCAGTAATACTCTAAAAATGTCGAGGAAGAAATTTTTTTATGTAGGGGAGAATGTAACATCCCATGCTTCCACGATATGATTCTCTTTGAATAATTTAATAGCATGTGTTGTACGCAACTTCGAGTTTTTACACACCACAACCAATCTAAATAGCCATTATGAATAGTAATACACAATTTTTTAAAACTAATACATTTTATCATTCAAAATGGATGTCATTTTTGCATTGGGAATGTCAAAATTAGAGAATGGTGAATTTTTGGTATTTTTTTGAAAACATTCAATTTTGTTGAATAGTGAAAAACACTAAGTAATAGTTTAAAATCGAATTTTTATTTAAATAATTATTTATTTTATTTAAATATGATTTAGGTCAAAATAGATACATAATAAATATATAATTCAATGTAATTCATTGGATTCAGTTTTTAATAATTTTAGATATATAAATAATTTATTGAACTTTTTATCGTCCTTTACCCACCTCCTAAGAGCATTTGCAAATTTACGTAAAACATAATTTTACAACTTCTGTGAGTTAAATTTCTAAAATATTAGAGACCCGGTTAATATTAGTAAGTTTAATGTGGTTCAATAAGATGAAAATAAGGTTTGGGGAAAAGTAATTTTTTATTTTATTTACCACAGTTAAAATTAAATATGGTTATTAAGGGTAAAAATGATAATATTATTACCCTAACACATGTACTATTTCTATTGGATATGTATAATTCAACAAAAAACTACCTTAGAAATAAAATATTAACCTTTTTTTCCACATGGATTAGATTAGGACATATATTACTATTTAAATCATTAAAGAGTTAAAAGAGTTAAAATCAATGTTTTATAACTAAACCTTTTTTAATATAAGGATAAAAATAAGATAAATTCGAATATAAATATTTATTACAAATCAAAAATTATTTCTTAGATAATAATATTTTATTTTTAATTTTTAGACATTATATAATTTAATTTATTAATTACATAATGATGATGTAAAAATTACCTAATTAATGTAATATTAAAATAATTGATATTATAAATATCCATATAAATGTAATTTAATAATTTTTATGTATTAAACTAATTTTATCGGTTAATATAACATATTAGGGTTGGTTAGATTTATTTTCTTTCGATGTAATGATACTGTTTTAAATTTAGAAAAAACAAAATACCAAATAGTGTCAAAATTGACATAGAAGAGGTCTAAAAAAAATATTATATTATTAATTGATATTATATTCATAAAAATCTAAGGCAAAACCAAAAGACATATATAATGATAGGTGTATCATTAAGGAACCACATGGGGTTCTCTTGGAAGTATATAGTACGTTTATTTACCTTTTAATATAAATATACAAAGAGACATGGTAAATGTCAAACTATTTAAATAACAGTTAAATCTAAAAGATAATGTTAATATAGTGACCAAAAAACGTCTAAAAACTAGTGGTTGAGTGATTTTACACCCATCACCACCTTATATATTAAATAGTCCATTTTGATCCATTATAAACAGAAAATTATTTTATTATAAAATAATATTTCTAGATTTTCTTAAGGTGCCCCTCACCCTTCTTATAAAAAGGGCAGTCACCCTTCTCTCTAATTCACACATTCAATGCCATTTGGCCCAGTGAACCCCTGTCCAATAACCCACTAAACTGTCCTAACTTTATCCTAGAGTCCTTCCTTTAGTCAGAAAGCCAACCTAATAAGTCCTTTTGATCAAATCAAAATGATGAGCCCGAAGAAGGGGTAAATATTTCATCACCTCTTTCAAGTACATTTCTTCTTCCACTTCATCTTTATTTGTTGTTTCCATTCTAAAATAATAACTCCAGCATCTTTTATGAAATGTGATGTTATTATAAATATGGTTCAACCATATTTATTATTCTATCCATCCTTTTAATGACATGTCACCATATGTGCGTACGTACGGCTTACTGTCTCCACATCGTGGTGTAATTGTTATTCATTACATTATTATTTGGACGGTTATAATAATGATGTGTAATTGATGTAAATAATAAATATAACATGATTATTAATCTTTATATATGATATACCATCCAATTATATATTACTTTAATATCAAAATAATGATATTGTCTCTCGTGCGTACATACGGATTACCGTCTCCACGAACACGATGAGATTCATTCCCCATCATATCCATTGAAGAATAATTTTCATTTGATGATTTAAAATAATGTTTAAAGACTTAATATCATTCTAGATATTAATAAGACTGATCCCTTCCATAAAAAATATGACTCATATAACAAATAATATAATGTAAAATGAATCTGTTAACACCCAAAATGATTATAATAATAATATATTATTAACAATGCAATGTTAAACGATCACATTTGATATCATATTAATGTATATGATTCTTCTTTAATTTAATAACAATTATTTCACTATTATACATGAGTTAAACCTACCCTCTTCCAAGGAAAAGTACTAGCTAAGGGTTTATTTTACAATCTTATTATTATCCAAGGCTGTCTTTACGTAAGTATCTACTGGGATATATTTATTATCCAAGTCCATGTTTCATTAAAGAGTTTTAAAAGGTATTATTTTAAGGTATTTGTTACTAAAACATCATTTGAAATTTTTTAAATATTTATTCTTCTAAATAATTCTCATTAATTTCTATGTTTTCAAAATGGGATTTAAGGATTTATTTATATGGACATGAATGTGTTTAAAATGTTAATTCATTTGAAAAGTTTCAATGTGGTATGTGAAACTTTAATTCAAAAATTTCATTAAATGTATTCCTTTTTGAATTATGTAACTTTTAAATGATTTCATGAAAAAAATATATTTATGTCAATCTGTTTTACAAAGAATATTAATCTATGTCAACATCCTTTGATGAATTTTAAACATGTTTTAACTTGATTTATAATGATTCAAATAATCCATATTATATTGATGATTTTGTGATATGTTTGACTTTGGATGTGTTATTTTCATACCATTCATGTTTTATGGATAATGTATTGAAATTTCATATGCTAGTTTTAATAAGAATGTTTATGTTATATATAAACCTTTTCATATGAGGAATAAATTGGACATAGTATGTGATGGTTGGAGCCCGCTATAGCTCCTAAATGCATCAGTAGGTCTAATGAAACAAACTATTGTCTTGGTATAGGGCCTTGAAAAAATCTTATTTGTAATCTTGGCACAAGGCCATCACTATGTAGTAATGAAGTCTAGAATTATACATTCCATCGTTATGAATGTGACTAATGATATTTCGTTTGATTATTCGACTAGTAGAATATCAATGTGAGTATGTAAATGGAATTATTTTGATTGATATTTTCCATATTATGATGATGTTTATGTTGAAATGGCTTTTGTTTTAGTTTTATAAATTGCCTTAAATGTTTATGTTTATTTATAAATGCTTCTGCTATATTATTATCCTTACTGAGCATCTGAGCTCACCCCTTTCTATGTTTTATTTTTCCCAGGATGCAAAGAAGTATATTATCACTGACCTGTAGGGATAGTCTACGGGATCTCCGTGTTGTCTATGGAAAAAATGTTTTTGTAATTTTCCATTTTATTTTTTAATGTAAACCATATGAATGTATCTAGTACTTCCAATGCTACTAAAATAATCGGTATTTCGAGACTTGATCATTTGTGATCATGCCAATGATACCTAATAATGCACCGACTCTGGGTTTCTGGGGTTAGGGCGTTACAATAATCGAGTGGAGTTGTGTATGGACGAACTTGACATAATATTAAACACACAAAAACATATATTTTCACAAATACCATTATAGTGTCAATTACCTATCCCAGTAGTTTTATAACCTTATCGAATCAACACATCAACCCCACCATAAAACCATTAAAAATGATATCACCTATAATGAAATTAAAACCAATATCAAAACCACATAGAATAATATATTTTGATGAGGAATAATGGTTAAAATCCATGATCAAATATATATATACATATATTGGGGTTATTAAAGGAATACCTTAAGATAATGAGTTTGTAAACATGTTGGGGGGATCAAATACTTGAGTAGATGATGAATACCTAATTTTTCACTCCCCTTTCTGTGAGGTTGTTAATAGATTTCCCCCCAAATTTAATGTATTAAATACCTCCAATTTTTTCATTAGATGTCCTATAATGCTCAGATTTGTTATGTAATAGGAATAATAGTGTGGGTGACCTCGAAGAAACTGAGACACCATGGATGAGTATATTTCCCAAAAAACAAAATAGTTAATACCATTTCTAATTTTTTATTCACATTCATAGATTTATTTGATAAATTTTATTTATTAGAAACATTAAATATAGAAACATATTATATTACATAAATCCATACATGCTTCAAAATAAAATAATTTCTATCATTCATTTAATTAATATTGCATCACTTCTAGTTTAATTATAATTTTTCATCATATTATATAATTCAACACATTCTTATTTTCTTTTTTATTATTTAGTTTTTTCATTTGTCAAAAAAATTGATATTATACTAAAACTATGATAGCCAAAACATATCAACTATATTCAACTACTAAAATATCAGTATTCATCAAGACCTACTCCTATTATTTGGAAATTTTGAAAGCAATGGTCCCCTAAAAATATATAAATAAATTAAATATTAACAATTTTTGAAACTCTATTTTTGATACATCAATACTTGATTTTCAAAAATTTAGTAAATGCTAAACATGAAAATAATCAAACATTAATTATTGTGTTTATTCTAACATTCTATGAAATACTATATTTCAACTAATCAATCAAGTTTAAAACATGATTCCAATGAAGAAAAGTACCATTAAATCACAACATTATGCTCAAGGAAACAATTAATTTCTAATAACATAAAAATCATATATGAAAATCATAATCATCCCACGTACCACTTATTTAATTTTATTTGAATCATTTATCATAAATACAAAAAATAACCCCACTAAAATACAATTAAACCCAATGAAAGATAATTTCACAATAATAGTTTAACAATTAAGAGAGAATCGTAAAATCCATCTCAAAATGAATCTTTAATTCAATAACATAATGTATGTATGAAAATCCATTGTCAAAATCCCTCAACATCATAACGATTCATCCACCAACCTATAAAAATCAATTATATTAATATTACACTATATCACCAAAATTAACCATGATCCAACACATCTATTTCAAATAATGTTAATGGATATAGAAGATAATATGTAAATAATTCAGAAGTAGAAGAACTTAAACTATATTTTAATGATAACATGATGATGAGGGTTTAAATATTCTACATGGACATTAAAAATCCCCATGAATATAGATATAGATAATTACCATTTAAGAAAACATATGGGAAACCAATAATAAATGAATGAAGATATAATTTATAATTAAATCATGGTGTTTAAAACCATGGAATTGTTAAAAAACAATAAAAATGTGTCTTCTTGGTCTATGCTAATGTAAATAAAATGGCATAAAAATAACATTCACATAAAAGTAATTTTTGATATTCAGTTTTAAAAAAATTCCTAGCATTCAATATATAAGATAGCTACAATAACCCATTGATTGTTTTTACATAATTCTCCATCAAAAAAATGAATTGTATAACACAGTTCTTGCCAACTCACACCATTTTCCACGAGGGTGAGAATAAATAACAATATTTATCCCCCTTTAATATATCAATTCCTCCAGAATATCTACACAAACCAAGACAATTAAACAATAAATCACATGAACTGTTTCATAGTTTAAAACAAGATATTTATTCCCCCAAAGAGTTTGTATACTCAATACTAAAAACCCATACCATGAGAAATAACCACCCCACCATTTCCATAGATGAAACTTTGATGAACCTAAGATAATAATGATGTAGTAAGGTCAAAACCAAAATTCTATTCATTAAATATCTTAATAATCATTCCTTTACCAGAAATCCAATTCTAAACTAACTTCTAGGATCTTTTAGAATAATAATAACATTTTTAGTGGAATTTGAATATTTAGGTCTCGATGTGATAATTTTACCCCATTAATTCAGAAAACATTATATTCATTCGTACACTATAATTGTGAAAATTTCAATATTAGTTATAAATATTTTAATAAATAAATACATATATAAATCCAATACAATCAATGTTAAATTCAAATTATAAGTACAATATATATTATTATCGAAAATGATCCTCCAATTTTTAAATTGTCCACATATTAAAAAAATTTCATACCCAATTTTTTTTAGAATAATGGATTATATTTAGCTATCTAATAAACAATACATGAAATATAATAATCAACAATGTAAAACCATTTCTATCTTCTTAAGATAAATGAAAAATAAAATAATTTATAAAAATAATAAAGCTTCCAAAATTAATGATAAAAAATATTCATTTTAAGTCAAAATCAAATTTTAGTGTTCTATTGAAATGTGACATAATACTACAAACAATTCATGTAATAGAATTAATTCATCCAAGAAAAATCTTATTTGATGTTACCAATACATAATATATTCATAGGGTGTTAATCTATTCACATGACCATTTATATCAATGTTCATGATGTTAGATACTATGAATACAAATATGATGCCTCGATTTATCACATACCCTTAAGAAACCATCATTGAATTCTTTTTAATAAACATAAATTCCATATCATGTCATGAATAACATACAATATAACTATCTATAAAAAGATTATATAGTTCATGAGAACATATAATTTTGAAATAGAGAGACTGAAAACAAATCCATAAACAACCATGTATTTACAGAACAATATAAATGGTATTAGATATAAAATCAATAATAAATTTTCACTCCCATTTTATAGATATAAATGACTATATTATCAACCATTTTATAGATAACTACACAAATTTCCTTTATATGCATATGAAAACAAATAAAAGATACATTTTCCCATGAAATTTACAAATGAATGCATTTATATACATTAAAATTTATAAATTCACAATATTTGAAATATAACTATATAAAATTATATTGATTTTTTCATACATTAAATGTACTATTTATATAATTAATACAGATGATCCCAAATTTTATGAATAAATCTATCACACCAAAGAATACTTTATCTTCTAAAATCACATCAGAAAACAATTTTCATTTTATCATGAAATGATTATGAACTTGATAAAACACATTACTTATGCACTATCATGGACATAAGATGTATTTTAAGTACATACATAATAATAACATATAATAAATACTTTTTTAACTGTATTAAACAAAACATTAACCAATATTAAATATTAAGCAAAAAAATTACCACCATTTCAAATCACCATTAAGGCATGACTTATAAGACACATCTACTTTTATTGTCCCCACATCTAATAAGGGTCATATAAAAATATATATTTATCATATATCATTTGAATTCAACCAATGAATGCGAATATATAGGAATGTAAAATAATAATTTTATAATAACTAATTATTGTGAAGGTAAGGTTGTATAATAGCTCCATTAAAATTAAAGTTGATTAATAATATAATCTCTGATAGTTAATTCAATTGTTTCACCACATCAACATTACTTAAATACAATAATAACTCATTTTATGGATTATTTAAAAATATATTATGTATGATCCCTTTAATATATCCTCATAACCATTAATTATCACTAAAAAATATGTACTACCCCATAAAATTTAGGCTTCCCTCTGTCTAGTTAATATTAAAAATAAGAATTAATAACAATATGTTATTTTCATATTCACATTGGATTAAATAAGATACAAATCCTTCGACTTTTTATAATCATTCATTTTTACTATATAAAGCATTGTCATTAATTGTATATAAAATAAAAAAACCTAATTCCATCACACATTTATGACACATACATGGGTGGAAAATGATATTATAACAATATCAATAATCATATCCTATTAAAAATTAGGTAATATCATATTTCATCAATAAAATCATTTATTTCCAATAGAATCTGTCTTAATCAAAATAAAATTGATTCACTTTTTAATTTATTATCAATATGTTTTTACATCTGATAAACATAATCCAACCCCCTTCAACACTTTATAAAATTATTTTTGGTTTTATATTATCTATTCCATCATATATAAAGTGTATAATATTATATATGTACAACTGAATAAGATTGTTTGAATTTAGACTACAGAATAACACATAAAAAATAGTAGCACTGAACAATAACTAAAAGCATCTCATATCCATATATGATTCTTTAAATCAATTCAATGCTCAATTAAACTCTTCAAAATAAAAAAATTAATTAAATAGACAATAATTAATCAATTTTCCTCTTTATTTATACACTACATGAAATCATCTCTTGATCAAAAGTATTTTACTAGAGTTTAAAATTGATGCCTAAAATTATATTTTTCAAATATTAAAACATAATTACTATTCAAAATCCAATACACATCCCATTGAGTAAATACTTATTATATATCTCACTAAAATTTCCCTTCAAAGGAGAAGGATATTAACTAATCTGTATATTTTGTTTCATTAGTCTCAATTCCAATTTAATGTCCCCACAAAATTTTCAACACTTTTCTACTTATTATTCTCAATATAATCAATGTGTTATATATCAAATAACATCATAAACTGGTACCTCTATATTTATATTCCCTACTTGAGAATCAATATATGACACATAATGTGATTTCCCCTAATCTATATTATATTATAAGATGATCTATTTATCTTCAATTAACGATATTCTAATCCTTATATTTTCCAAAAAGAAACAAACTCACAAAATTATTTATAATAACTTTATATAGCATTTTATTGGGAAATAATTCCTCTGAATATTATTTATTTGAATTATAATAAATTTCATCGACTTAATTAAATAACCCAATGAATATCAAATATTTTAACTAATACACCAACTCATTGACATAATCTATCAACAGATCTCGAATGAGTTATAGAAATACAATGGTTATTGGTCTAGATTGTAAAAAATATATTCCCAAAATAATATATATATATATATATATATATATATTAATCAATAACTGGTAACAATATAATTTGTGTGATAAGAGTTCCCTGAACTCTCAAATTATATAGAAATCTATAAGGTTTTAAAATTTCAAATAATTATGAAATTACCAATTACACCCAAAACTTGAAATGAATATTAAATTCCAAATATATAGAATAATTTGATTGTCAATCTAGAAATTATTAATATTAGAATATAGAATGAATTCTTTTGGAATATTATAACAATTATTTAAATATTCTATATCTATCAAATCAAAATAGTGATTTGTTGGAATGTATTTGAATTATATTTGTCCAATCCCATTGTCAGAACTACTTATTTACTGTTTAGCATCTTAATCATAGAGAATCCAATCCAATTAGTCTATAACCACTTCCCAATATCGATATAATGGAATATTATATACATATTAATAGATCTTCTTGAAATATTTCTATGTATGAAGTAACATTGTTCAAATTTCAATGAATACATTTCAAAATTAAAATATTTGATAACCCCAATTTAAAATGTTGTGCCCCTGTAAAATAAAGTGAAAAACATATACATTTTAATAAATATGGTCCTAGACATGGTCTACAATCATTTTCTTGGTGAATATCACTATGTAACATATAAATAAACACTTCATTCTATGGTGTATACATTAGTCAAAATAAATCACTAAATATTATGGTATGATAGTACATATCTCCCATGGTACTCTAGTCCCTCTCAGTGGTAAAGTGGTAAGGAGGAAAAATAATTCAAGATATTCAATAAGAGGAGGCTTTTTTATGTAAAATCATACATTTTCAAAATGGATTATACCTCCTTATATATGCTTCATGGATTATCTACGAGGATCTATATAACATACTAATTCGTTATAAAATATTCGAGTAAATAAACATTTTAAAAATTAATTTAAACCTCTCAAAATAATATGTATTGATTCTAAAAATTCAATTTAGATTCACTCATAATATTTATTTGTTTTTTATATCAACTGTGTAAAATATCATAATTTACAAAATTAATATTGAAATGAATTTTTAATCATAGAATTATATAGTAATAATATATTTCTAATTACATGATTACGATATGAATATTTTATATACATCAATTGATCAATCTTGTTGTAAAATTATATAACTATATAGTATGAAATGATTTTTCAAATAGGGAAATATTATGATACTTGGTATATATATCTATTAAAATATGATATATATAAATATATATAAACTTAACCAACCGTGATATTGGTTGATATAAATATATATATATATAACATGATGGAATCACTCTACTAACATCTGAATTGAAATAATTTAATATATACATTAAAACATTACAAATTATAATATAAAATATAAAATATCTGATCAAACTCTATCCAAAACCCATTTATTATATTTCTAAAACACATCTGCAAATATATGATAACATTCCCTATATAACACATCCTATGTAATACCTTTTGAATACTCAACAAAATTTATATTAAGGTAAACAAAAAATACATTCAAAGAAGATCAATGAATATTATAATATAATATACGCATTTTTAAATAGAATGTACAACACCACATGATTTCATATCATAAGAAAAGTGAATTTATGAATTCATAAATGTAATTAAATAGAATAATCTAGCAATTTATCAATGATACTCATGTTACAAATGGATCAAATGTGATTTTCAACAAAAAATCACATCTCTATGCTTATTTCTACTAGTTGAGTCATATAAAAGTATGAATAATCATGGAACTGATTATTCCAAATGAAATATTTTAATTTCATCAATAGTGTATTTCAATATAATATATCATACTCATAAATTAACCATTATCTAAGTATTATCATACTAGGTTCATGAATACATCACACGGTGATCACGAAGGAATACGAGTACATTGATGTCCCCCTTCCAAATAGTTTATCACATCACAAGATCCTTATTTAGAAAAGGTCTTAAAAATCATTTAAAAATATATTTTGAGGTCCCATATATCATTCTAATAATAAATAAGATAATATTATATCTTTAATGATCATTTATAAATGATATGATCATAAACTAACACAAATATCCTATAATGTTCTAATCCTCAACGCTTCTATAAGAATTTTATTAATATATTATGGTTCTCATACTATAAATCATGAAAAACTATGGAACATGGATTTAGTATCAAACAATTAATCCCTATTATAAAAAATATAGAGATTTTTGAAATACAAGTGGTCTACCAAATAGGTTATCTAGTGCACAAATTTTTTTACTAAGTCATGAAATTATATATTGCTTCTCTATATGAAATCATATACATGAAAAAAATAAAATTTCATAACAAAATATATTATATCATGATAAAAATAAGATAGGGATAACTCAATGTCATATTTTTAGAGTTTGGTTATGTTTTCTCCTCATATAATATAATCCCTCATAAAATAATTATGTTTTCGATACTAGATTTTTTCAGAAGATTACAAAAAATTTATAATTAAACAATATTATAAATAATTAAACAATAACACTTAAGAAAAAATGTAAGCATATATCAAATGATTCAAAACAATATAGGATATATGTTCACTTAAATTTTAATGATTTGTTAAACTCATTATATCTACATAAAACTACTTCCATATCACTATATGTTCTTCTGAAAAAAAATCTCACTAAATTCATTTAATGATTAATATCTTCTAAGTATTATCATTTGAATAATGGGGATATATAGAAAACATATTACAAGTTTTTAGTTCATTTATTTAAAATTTAAACAAAATTAATTCATTCAAATAAATGTTACAATGTTAATAAAATATATTATATAAAAAATAATTCATACTTATAAATCTTATAATGTTAATGACATTTATTATCGATAAAGAACACATTTAATGTTCACCTCCATCAACATTATTTTATTTTTTAAATAAATATATTTCGTTGATATCATTTTAGTAAAATATATTACATATTAAATTACTTATTTAATAAAATTTATTAAACTCCATCTCGATATGATCTTACAATAAAAATGTTATATTGAGTAAATATAAATCTCAAATTTATTTATTCTTATATACCCTTAAAAATTAAAACAAATCTAAATCCATTAATTAAAAACAAGTGTCTTCTTCATTAAATTTATATTTGATTAATGTTAATGAATCTTAATGGACACAATATTTTTGACGTATTAAATAACCAGAGACATACTTTATTTTTTTATCACATGAGAAATATAAAATATATAACACATTTTATTGTAATACATTATATTTGTCATAATATCCCTATATATATTCTTGGTAAAAGTGAACAAATAAAATGTTGAGCTTATATTTTATGTCAGGGTTACATAGAAGGGAAGCTATCATGAGTAAAACCATGAAAATCATTATTGAAAGGTAAATAACTAGAAACCCATTCCACTTAATCAATAGTATTAGCACAAACTAATTCCACATGTAATATCAATGATGTTATCAAATTGACAATAGAATATGAATTCTCTAGAATAGATATTCGTAATTTTTCATTCCATGAACTTAGTCATCAAGTTATTTATACCATGGAGGACTTGTATTATGAAATTATAATTCTAACAGATGGCATATTCAAAACGCCCATTTATTTCAAGCTTAATAATTTTACTAATGAGATAAGTCAATACATCCAGGGAATATATATTTATGGTGCACAGACATCACTACAATTCCAATGCATTCCTAATATAGGAAATAACTCATTTAATTGATGAACGACATATATTGTCATCAAATATAAAAATTATTTCCCAAAAATAGATTCATTGATATTTCCCAAATAAATTAATAATTTTAAAAATATGAAACTGTATAAGGAAACGTTAAATGATTCAGTGTATATTTATGTCCATGACATAGAAATTGAGGATATTTAAATGAAATGTAACATTAAATGATAAAATTTTAGTGAATGTATCATATTTTTGTATCCTTAAAACATATAATAAGTGATGAATACGTAAAAATAAGGTTTGTTTTAATTTATTAAAAGTTTACCATAAAAATATCACTACCTCTTTTTTTAGGAAATTATCATTTTCAATTAAAAAGTTATTTTAGAAGAACATAAAATTGCACAATTTTTATGAAAAAAAAATTCATTCTAAATGAACTTGTAATCCATTAAAGGATGATTGAAAACATTTAATGATCATGAAAGTGGTAAATTACCTTCTTGTTATATTATATTATATTAAACATTCCTTTCACACTTTTTTATGAAAAGTATCTAATTTATAAAAAACATGAAAAATATATTTAACAATTCTATTAAAATGTCAATCAAGAGAAAATTATATTTTGAAAAAATAATAATATATTTTTTATAATTTTTTTAAAGAAAACATCACTCTAGAAGATAAATATATCATAAAAAACATATATAAGTTCATTCTTTACTTTAATGAATTATTTACATGATGTATGTTCCAAAGAGATGATTAGATGGAAAATGTAAGGAAACTCATTAAAATATTAAACATGAAATGAAAATATATATGGCTTAATAAAAATATATTAATTTTGTATATCTAAATGGGAATTATTTTAGATCATATAAAATTATATTGGTTTGTATTACCAAATATGACTCAATGTAGTGGAAACTAAGATAGTATTCCTCACAACAAGTTTAACTTACCTCATATGTGGTCAAATATCCTATATAACAGACATGAATTTATTATAAATACATACCATACAATATTAATATCTATAATATCTTATATGACATGTTTATGATATTTTATAACCCATTTGTTATGAATCATTCATTTTTATCTTTATTTCATGTGTTAACTATTTTTTTCATGAATGTATTGATTCAGATGTTCAAGTACAAGAACATTAATAATAATTAAATCATTTCTAGTGTTTTATTAATGGAAAATATAATATATTATATATATATATATATTCGTATTCATCCAAAAGAGATACATATTATGAAAATAATATCACCATTCATGGTGATGGTAGGGTGTACGTACATGTTAACATTGTTTTCATTTTTTGATGGATCGGAAAAATATATAGAATTAATAATTAATATTATTAAAATAATTAGTATTTCATATATATAATATGTATTGATAAAATTTTAATTTAATCCATTACTATATATTGTAAATAAAAAATTAATCTCATTTATTCTTGGAGGTTCCAGTCCAAAAATGCTCATGAGTGATGTTATCGCTTTACAATGGCTAGAAATTTAAGATAAGTATGCTATTTAATAAATAAAAAAAATCATATTATGGTAAAAAATATCACACACACACACACATATATATATATTCATTTTTTCCATATTTATAACCATCGATGTAAAATGGTTTTGAAAAATGAATTTTACTAATATAAAGAAAGGATAAGACATACATATGCGAATGCAATATTTTGACATATTTTATTATGGAATAAAAATGAATGTGGTCTAAACATAATCATAATAAAATATAATTTTATTATAATAATTAATATTTGATTATGTATGGTTACAACATTGGAAAAAGAAGAATAACAATGATTTAACGTGAAGGGATCAGTTAAAGAAATTTTGTCTTCTTTGGTAAAAATCTATTAGTTATCTTCTTATGGGGCCTAGGGTCGGTATTTTGGAAGGAACAAAACCTATACAAAATGATTTTTTTGAATATTTATTTTTATTGTTTTGGTGACATATATTTAAAAATTGGGTGTAAATAAGTGATGGAATTGGTAGCCTTTTATAATTATAGGGAGGGGTACTCAATTAATATATTTAATTATTAAAGAAATATAATATTTTTTGATTCTCAAATGGAACCGAATGTATATATTTATGATATAAGATTATGAAAATTCTATATCAACAATAAAATAAAATTTTTACATGATTTGGTTTTTTCACTAGTATATTTTGGTTTTATCCCTGATTAACCATTTTGACAATTACAGTTGTATTAAGGTTTTCTCACATTTATTTTTAATGATTTCACTATAAAATTAGAAAAGATTCATGAATATACCATGTCAAAGAATTAATACTATATCCAAATCATTTGGATGAATTATATTTTTTTTGATTTTATATCTTTGAATAAAACATTATCAAATGTAAAATTTCATTAAATACATTTTAGAATATATTCATTTAATTTCACTCTAAATACATAAATAAAAATGGTGAATTCAATAATAATTCTTTAATAAATACAAATTTGTCATATAAATCTATAAATTTCATCATACACATTAAATAGTTAAAATTATACCACTATTAATATTTTTAAATTTATTTATATTATTATCATTTTTATTGAATAAATATTATGTTATCATCAAAAATGAATTTATGTTAATTAATTTGTCCAAAAAATTTTAAATAAATTAAAATAATGAATTTAATTTTATTATGACTAAAATATCAAACAATATTCATTATCATTTTCTATTCTCCCAATGTCAACACATATGAATTATTTATAACTAAGGGAGTGACATCTTGTATCATTCAATATTTTCAAGAATATATAAGACATTTTCATGGAAAATTAGCAATTAAATAAATAAATAAATAAATATATTATATGGGGTTAGGAGTGGAATTAAATTCCTACACACAAATTTTGGTTTAAAACATTATAGCCTTATAAATTAATTTTAACCATAATTAACCCGATTTAATTTTTATTGAAGTGGAAAAATTATCACATTTATTTTTAATATTGAATTAAAATATATGATTCAAATTTTAGAAATATTGACATCATAATTAAAAATATATAATAAATTTTCAGGCATCAGTTTATATTAATGGACTTAATTTTGTTAAAATCAAAAGGTAAACTGAAATGAAAAACAATTTTTCAAAGAAATACAATTTTCTACAAAAAAAATATTTTATTCAAATTCCAATCATAATTTTGATTAAAATGAAATAATTTCAATTATTAATAATATAATAGAATATAATTTTTTGAAATCATATGAGAACAAAATTGGACACTATAAACCCTTAATACAAAAAAATACAGTTTTCAATAAAAATTATGTTTCTTTTGTATTCATTGACTAATAAGCCTTATTAAAAAACATAAAATATAACCAGAAAATATTTTCTATAGGATTATTTAAATAATTAATTTTGGTTATAAAATAACATTTGTATATTTTATATAATTTCATATAATAATTTCTTTCAAAAATTAATAAATTTAATTTTCAAGAAAAAAGTATTTATGAAGCATAAAATGACATTACTAAACATTTAGTACATATATTTTACGAATTCGTTAATGAATATGTATTCAGAATGTCCATGATAAATATTTCATAATTATATTAATAACATTCATACCATCATATTTTAAGGCTATGCAATAATTTATAAATTATAAATATTTCAATATTATATTTTTTTATTTAGATTTGATGTTGCGTGTTCTGTATAATAATTAACATATTGTTCATTTAAACTATATATGTGTTATATTATCAACCATAAAAAAAATTTACCCTCACAATTTGTACTTCGGCATTAATGTGATGCCTTTTTTATTTGAAAAATATTTTTTGAAACACATGATCATATAATGGATTAATAAAATTTACTCTTAAAAGAGAAAATCGAAATATGATAGTTATCACATAACAATGTCTAAAAATAAAGGAAAAACATTGATAAGTGAATATATGTTTATGTAAGAGAAAGTTAACTTGCAATGTTATATATAGTGTTATATATATGATGTTCATGATAATATTAACTTTCAGAAAACTATAAATCATTGATGGGTTAAAAGTCAATTGATTTCTCAATTAGAAAATTTAAAGTGATAACATTTTTTTCAAAGTCAATTTCTATAATTAATGGAATTATTCTAATAAATTGATAAATTACATGAGAATATAATATTATATTCTTTTATTCTATTCCATAGGCACAATATTATACTTTTCTATACTTTTTTCAATTTCAACTTCATCTATTATGCTAGTAAAAATATTTTTTATTAAAAATTATACCTAAAAAAAGTTTTAATGAATCATAATATCCATAAATATTTCCTTCAACCACTAAAAATTGTCCGAATACAATAATTATAAGAACAGGTTAACTAAAATAAAAAATAATTTTTTTTTCAATCAATAATATCCAATGAGCAACCAAATGGATTCTATAGTTATTCAATCTTTAAGGACCCTTGAAAATATTTTTAACCATATTCAAAACCCATAAATTTGATCAAACATAAACACCTATACATCATATATTTTTTTCATAATGGAACATTCCAAACCTGAAAATACATTGATCATAAATTTAATCAACTTAAATATACAAAAAATATACCCTTATTCCATATATCTGGTAAATCCAAATACTTAGTAAACTTTATTAATAATTACTTTTTCATCAAATTCATAACCATTTTCAAGGTCACCAATACTACTCCATTAATATTTCATTGTAAAATTTATTTTAATCATATCTAATCATTATTAACTAATAATTAGGAAATTATATTAAGATTATTATTACGATAATAATATATTCTTTAAAACATCTACTTACCACTATATCAATTTTCCTGTTTATTAAAACCACTGAATATATAGTTTTAAATACTTAAAGATGACTAAAGTGTTACAACCCTTATATATTTTATGATCCTTATAAACATAATCTTATTGATAAATTAATAAATCCAAATAAATTGGAATTTTAATCATTCCTCTTTAGCCATATTTATACCATAATCATGGAATTCCCCCATGGATCTCTATTAGCGGGTACCAATAGTAAATGATGCATTACTTTGAATAATTTCACATATAATCATAGATTAAGAACATAGTATTAGTCGAATCATTTATTTCAATGCTCTCATTATCCTAAGGACCATTATCTATACACATGTAATTAAATATCATGTATATGATTCATTTTACTGGATGTATCTTTCCATATTTTCTTCAAGTCGTAAATTTCATCATTCCTTTATATATCATTGATGTGTTCCTTATTTCTTTTTAATCAATCGATGTCTTCTTCACATTATATAATCTATAAAATTTATTTTCCATATTAATTAAAATTGATAATATAACTTCGTATGATTTATTTTTTACCAACTAGTTCCCTTTGTATTATTGTTTTAATCCATGCAATGAGAGTGTCAATTTCCATACATATTGTGTATATAGTTTGAGGTATTTATTTATAATCATGTAATCATAGCCATATACTAATTTATGAATTCCTCTTAATTTTTCATTGGTGTGATGATGTTCCTCTCCATTTCATATCAATTTTTTAAGGGGTTAATTTCTCAAATAAAGGCAATTTTTTATATCCATTCATTCTAATTCTTCTCCAATTATGCTGTTATGGATAAGTGACCCAATTTATTGAAAAATCCTTTTATGCCAAAAAGGATAGAATAACCTTTTAAATTTCATGACATCCTAATCTTAAAATATACTTATAGAATATATAAATAATTTCTTAGATTACAATAGATTAGTAGCTCTACTAAAATATATAGGTTTTATTGAATTTTGTTATTTATTTTTGGGGATCACACTATGGAAAATTATGTTGTTGAATATAGAAAATGTTATTTTTAATAACTTACATCCAATTACATTATATATTCATAATTTTCATATATCCAAAAATATTTCTTTCTCAAATGGTAAATCCCTATAATTTATATGTGTATTTATTCCATTTATGTTATTAAGTGACATGACTAAATAATAGATCACACTGAGCTATATAATAATCATTATGAATGATAGACCATAAAATTAAATCCATATATTAGTAAAAACTTTCTAGTACTATATGGTATTATCATAATTCTAATTCTATCTAGGATTATTAAAAATTATGTTTCCATGGATTCTACTAAACATACTCTAATACTGACTATAACAACCCCAACTCCAGTAAGACAATGTTGGTTTTTTATTTTTTATATTAATAAAATCCAACTAATCAAATACCAAAAAAATAGTAGCCTTCAAAAACCATATTCATACATTATTTCTATAACAAATTATAAATATGAAATATATTACATAAAAACATTCTATCATTAGATATATTTTTCAAAGAATAATTCATCATATATGGATTAAAAAAACCAAATAAAAGGCTGATGTCATTTTTCATTTATTGTTATATATAGTGGTTTAAATCATTAGTAAATATAAAAAATAAACATGAAAAGTAAAATAATTAGAAACACATTCCATTTACTCAAAATCATGACAAAAATGGATTTATTGATAATTTTAATGAAATAATCTCCAGAAAATTAATAATTTAATTCTCAATGAATGGAATTCATTGTAGTAGATTCCATGATCACATATATCAAAGTATATATACCTTATAATACTTATTCCAAGAGAGTTTAAAAATATTTATTATAATAAATGAAAAATATATTCAACTCTAGATTATTGATTCCCTCATGAGACCTATCAATGCATTTTGGGTCTATACAATTCTTGTCCCAAACTGTCACTCCATGTTTGCTATATTCCTCAAATATCTAAGGATCAGTTTAATTCATAAGAAATATGATTTATCCACAAATATTAATATTTGGTAAAGAATATTGATTTATCAACAATTTACTAGTCAATCAAATACATTCCCTGTATAACTAGATTTTTAGAAATTCTATACTATTTAGCCAATAATCATATCAGTTATAATAAAAATTGAATATTAAATATTAATATAAAATCTAATGAAAAAATTCAGTAAATGTTCCAAATGATCATAAGATTAAAAAAATAACAATTATTGAATAGGTAAACTAATTATTTATTAGAATACATAAATAAAATTTCTATAAAAAATATCATTAACAGAATTTTTAATGAAAAAAACATTTTCCCTTATAAATTTATATCTAAAAACAAAATATTTAATAAATATTTAGCAAAAATATTCTTTGAAAATATCCACATAATTCTGTAAATTTAATGTTCAAACTATTGACTTGTCATGAAATCAACAAATTCAATTCAATTTGTATATGTTAAAATAAAACATTTATTTCAATCATTTTTTGGAAAAGAACCACATTCATAAAACAATAGGAACATACATATTTTATAATTTTTCAATGTAATATAAAATATATGTAAAATTTTATTATATATTCCATTATAGAATTATAAATTCATTTTTAAAACATTTTATCTAAAATATGGATATTGAATATAGAAATATCTTATCAAAAGATAAAAATATTAGTTTTCATTTACACTTTTATTCTCTTGATTCGTGTTCTAAATAGATAATAAATTAAGAAAAAAATGTAAACACATTAAATAAATAAACATGAATTAAAACTTAATAATAATTTAAAAATATATATTAATATTAATTACAGAAGAGGAATATTATATACACCAAATAAAAGTAAATAACTTCATATTACAAAATATGTCTCAATTGAGTAGAAATTGAGATGACATCAAAAAACTCATGTTAGAATTACCTTATTGGTGGTATAATATCCTATACAATAAATATAAATTTATTATAAATATATAATATAACCATATTGATATATCTAATATAATATTTGATCTATTTGTAACATTGTTACCACATGTTTGTTAAAACACGTTTATAATAATCATTCTTTGAGGTGTTAACTTCCATGTTTTTTAAGTATGATTTGACTCGATAGTTCAAGTAATTTTAATGTAATTACAGTTATATCCTATATAGAATATTATAAAATGAATAAATATTTTATTTTTTAAACATATAGATATTTATAGTCAACCGTAAAAGATACTGAATAAAAAATTAATTACATCATTCTTAAAGATGTTTGGTCATATGTACCCAAAAACACTATTTTCATTTTTGAATGGATGGAAAAGAAGACAAAAGTATTAATTAAAACTTTCATAATAATTATTTTTGTAATATATAACTTATATAATCAATAATATTGTCTTTATTATCATCCATTTATATCATAAATGGAAAATAGATCACATTACCTCTTAGAGGTTGTAGTCTATGCATACGTCATTGTGACGTTATAGTTTTCCAATAGATTGAAATGTTATTCGGTTTGTATAATATTTTCAATAAATAAGAACATATGTTTTCTTAGTACCTTATATATTTATTACGTATATCATTATAACCATTCATGTGAAATAGTGATGAAAAATGTTACACTATTATGTGGATAGAGTAAGTCAGGCGTACACACAAGCGATGTAATTACAATTCAAATTATTGAATAGATATGTAATATAGTTTTTTCATCATCATAATAATATATCAGTGTACTTATTATAAATTATATATTACCTATAAATCATTAAAATATTTTATGAGATGAAGAATATGAAATAAACATGAGGGACTCAATGAAGGAAATTATCTCTTCTTTGGTCGACTTCCTTTAGATATCTTATTATGGGGCCAAGTGTATTTATTTTTGAATTTAAATAACTGAAAAATATGTATATGGATGTTTAATAGTGTAATATTTAGGGGTTTTTCAGGCTATATTACTTAATATGGTGTAAATGAGTGAATGAAGGTGTTCCCTTTTATAATTGTTGGGAGGGCCACATATTGAATTTATTACAGTATTAAATTAATATAAAATATATTTTATGCTAAAATGGATACAATTTAATAGAATTCTAGTGTATGATTAGTATATTTATAAATAAGCCATGAAATAATATATATATTAGATTTGGGTTTTTTATCAACCTTGTCATTTTATTTTTACCCCTATTAACTATTTTGATAATTACCATAATATTATAGTTTTTATCATTAATTATTAATGATATTTCAATCAAATATAAAACAATAATAAAATGGAAAATTGATTATCTTTTAAACAATATTTATTTATTTTAGATTACAAAAATATTTTTATACATTTTAAATCAACAAATAAATTATTATTTACTGTAAGACATCATTAATATCATGTTTAACACTATTCATCTAATTAGACATTAAAAACCCATGATAAAGGGGGAAGAAAATATAATTCATTCCCAGGTTCCTAATATGTCATACAGGTCAATATAATTCATGGGACACATGATTTAATTCAAATTATAAAACTTTAATTATTTTTAAATAGATTTATTTTATTTTTCTGGTAATAAAATAAATATAGTATTTGTGTTGCACTATAATTAAATATATTATATTAACTAAAAATTTTAAATAAATTACCAATATATATACAATTTAATTATGAAAAACATACCTAAAAATATTCTTACAAAACTAAATTTTTTCATGATGTGAGCACAAAGAAAATATTTAAAACAAAGATAGTAATATATCAGAACATTTTATGATTTAAATATTATAAAGAGCATTTTCATTGAAAAATATCCATTACAATAATCATTATCTACCATTATTTGATAAATTTATAATTAACATCCTATAATAATAATTTTTTTTGAAAAATTTATGCCCTAATCACATTGTTTGAACCTAAATTAACAAGATTGACCCTTTACCAAGATTATAAGTACACAACACTTACTATCCATACTAACAACACAATTTGACTATTATCAAAATTTGAAAATATTTATTTCAAATATGGAATTCATATTTTATAATTCCATATTTATTAATGCATGTAATTAATTGAAAATAAATACAAAAAAAATGAAAGTAGTTTTTTAGAAAAAAAAAGTTGTACGTATAAAATAAATTTTATATAAAATTCAGTAATACAATTTATTAAAATTAATATAATTTAATTATTAATAATATAGTATAAGTAATTTAACTTTAATTTATTTTTACAATATAATATATCATCATAATTAATTGAAAAAAATACAATGTTCACTAAAACATCAGATTTTTCGAAATTAATTGAAAAATATCATTTGATAAAAATCAAAAAAATCCAAATAAATCTATTTTTGATATTCTAATTTAAAAAATTATATATTTTAATACATTAAAATTTATATTTTTTTATAAATTTATATAAAATTTTCTCTCAAAAAACTATTAAATTTATTTTTAAAGTAAATGAATATCTGAAGAATAAAATAACCTAAGAGAGAAATGAGAACATATTTATTAATAATTAATTAATTAATTTAAATTGTTAGTAACCTTTTTATATAATTTATAATTCAATTAAACCTATTAGAAACCTCTATATCAATGGCTAGGGGATAATTGATAGAATACATAATATAATTTTAATGGTGTATTAAAATTAACATTTTATGATATTAATTTACAAAACCTTTAGATTCTTATTATCATAATATTTTCATTCACTTTATCATCACTATGATCAAATATACAAAAAATATCCTCGTGTAAATTATCAATTTTGTAATATCATGATAAGATACAAAAGATCATTTGTATCCAGAAGTAACACTTAAAACCATTATGGGGAATATAAACAAATAAAATATTATAGTTTTATATTATATGGTATTATATGTGTCCAGATATATATTCTGAAATTAATTTTTTTTAATATTTTCCACTATAGGTGGTGGTTATTTTTCCTTAATTTTTTTTCAAATGACCTCGACAAAATTTCATTCCCTAAAAAAATTCCTCTGATCATTAACTTATTTTTCGGTATGTTATAAAATACAATCAATTATTATGAAAGGTTATTAAATAGATCATGTCATATTGATCAAATAAATGTATTATTAACAAATAACATATACTTTCGTATAAATATAACACGGTGAAATAAATTTTTTATTTAGATCCATATGAGTATGAAAAATCTATTTGATTTCAACATCATGATTTAGTAAAACTTAGAATAATCACATTAATAAACCCAATCATATTCATATATAAATTAACAAAATTTAAACCTCAATATATTTATAACATTTTTAATGTACACAATGTATATCATATATTGTCAAAAATTACTCACATAATTTCACCAACTTGATCTTACTAGATTAACATTGGTCTATAATGTCCGTCATATATGTCCACAAAATGTGAAACCCCAATGGTTGATTGATAAAAATTGTGATATATTAATTCCATTTAATATATATGATCCTCCTAGATAAGTAAAAAACACAACATGTGAACATGAATCATGTTTACCATAACATAAACAGTCCAATTTACATGGCCATATGATAGTGGTAAAAATCGATTCAAACAAGAAACTAAGTACAAAAATACATCATACTTCCTCTCTGTTATAGTTCCATGAATAAAGCATCAATTTCATCAATGATCATCATGAGAAGTAATTGAATCAAGACAACATCCAACACGCACATGTTTTCTGAAATATCCATAAAGATCTTTTGGTCATCATCATTATACTAGAGAGGGAAAAATATCACAGCTTGAAAACATGTTGGAAATATATATGATTAAAAATTGATACCATGAGACACCAATACATCTTCACCTCTAATTGATGTACTACAAAGGGATAACAACCTTCTCAGCACATCCTTCCACTAAATGACTGGTTTCACCATCTATCCTCAATCAAGGAAGATGAGATTCCCATATTTTTTAAATATACCAGGAACATGTACAATGGATACATTATCATGAAACAACTCACAATTGACAAACAATAATTATATATCCTTATATCTATAAAGATGATAAGTGGAAAAAATTTATATACTAGAGGTAAACCACACCATCCTAAGGATTATTGCTTGTAGAAATATATAATCTTACCACACAAAGATGTTATCAATGTATAATATATTGGACCGATCGATAAAATGGTAAGGATATATCCCAAAATTATTAAAAATATACTATAGAATATAAAATGTAGAAATATATAACTACAAAAAATATAAATCAACAATTCCATTGGAAGTCTACTTATGGTATATCGTTCTCTAAAAACATAGCTGGTGTTGACAACTAGTTCATTCAAAGGAAAATATTGTAGGGTCATCAATGAATTCCATCTTATATACTGTAGAAAAAAATTAGAAAAAATCCCTAGATTATGTCCTTATATAATCCTAACATTTAGTGTGGAGATAAATACATCATGCCCCTTGTAATGAAAACCTTATTTGAAAATTAAACTCCATGAAATAAAAATCTCATAGTAGGCACTACTCTAAAAGAATGTCTATTAAACAATTAATAATTCAATCATGACCTCTTTCACATAATCTCATTATGTTATACAAGTGATAACATCTTATCAATGGATGAAAATACTTTCAAAAAACAAAAAAACACTTCAAATCTCATTGGTGAAATTAGATGATATTGGATGGTTTACAACTAGTTCATTCAAAGGAAAATATTGTAGGGTCTCACTTCCATTACATAGATATTACACAAGAGGCTCTCTCCCTATTTCCACACTATGAATGGTCATATATTCGGTTTAAGAATATAATAATGGATCCCCACACATTGTATTTCCAAAACAAAGGTTGAGAAAACAGGCAATAATTTTTTCAAAATATCTCAAATTGGAGATATACACAGTAATAAGTCTCTCATGACATCATGTGAAAAATAAAACATGGTAACAGATGAAGAAATTTGTATATAAAACTACACTCAATATTTCTAGATGATCATAATGGTTGAAACTTGCCCCTCCATTTTCCTTATTGCATACCAAAACTAATGCGTTCTATGATAGATGAGTACATCATATGTTCCTAAAACACACATGTTAATTGAACTCATCCTCTACACATTTAAACAATCTTTTTTTGGGTGGAACTAACTCACCCACACGTTTTTTGACAGAATCTCAAAAATTCATCTCACCGGTGGAATTATCACAATTTCATGCATGTCTACAGTTACAATAATCTTCATCCACATAGGGATCTATCTATTTCCTACATATATATGTAAATTTTGTTGAAGAAATGTAGAAAATGAATGCCTCGTACTAGTGACTAATAGTAATGTAACTAAAGGTGAAGGAACATAGAGTGTACTTAAAAACACTCAGGGAGCCTTTATGTAATAATCCTGTATTTTATTTTTTTATCATATATTATAACAACTAGCTTAGCGAACATGGAGTGTTCCGCTCTGGGGTGATTGTGCTATCGTAGAAAAATCACTATTCAAGTCCATCTATCCCTCCCACTCCACCATCACATATACCTCCCCATAGACATCCATTCACCAACCATTACCTCTTCCTTGGTAGTGTGTCGACTATCTATCAAAATAAAAATAATGGGTACTGAAATCCCATGCCATATCTACATACCCATCACAAGTATATAAATTATCACTCCTAAATTAAATGAGCATTCCATGAGGTGTACCACAATAATGGTGAATCCTTTGAAGAGACATGGGTGACATGGATTCTGTCGGTGGGACTTTCTGACACTTCATCCCAGAAAATCCATACCTCCAATGATCACGAAACCTATTAAAATGATATGAATCAACATAAAATACCATATTATCCATCCACAACATAGTTTAAAAAAAGAATCCACCTAAACCAATGATGGGGGTTATAAGAACAAATCAACATGAGAAAATGAACCTAATATCCATCCATAAGAAAGACCACCTAATGACTAACCCCATTACGGGATTCCTCATCACTCATCTAGTTATACTCTAGAACTATACAGTTAATCCTCTATGGATATCACTATGGAAATATCCTATAAGATAAAATATATACAACCATAAATGATCATATATATAGTTTGAGATAACTCAAGAAGTAAAAAACACATGACTCGATCATATATTACGCACATAGCATTTTCCCCCTCAACTAATGTCTTAGTATGTCAAGTCGAAAAGAAGCTAGTATGTGCCCTGGTGAATGGATACTCTAGTTTCAAGACCAACAATGAGTTCACCAGCCTAAAAGGAATATTTGAGATAATTCTACATTTTTTACTTATATTTAAATATAACCACATAATATATCCAAACTCTAAATACTTCCTTGAGTTCCAAAAACCAGTAATAAAATTCATTCATAACAATGCCCAATTTGAACCAGAAGGCTTGCAGAAGGTCGAACCAAAAATACCCCAAGACTACCTCCAGAGGCTAGGGATTGGCGACATGTTCAAAAAAGGCATATCTAAAATGAGATAATGTTTTCTTAATTTTCTTATATTTACACAACCAAAAATATCCATAAAGAGGTGTAAATGAATAATAAAAAAATACAATAACCTCTAGAATAAAACTATGCATTTAAAATAAATCTAGTGAATATCATATAGGGTGATAGAGTAAATGAAAAATTAAAATGGGAAAATACATTCCCACCAAAAAAGGTGTCCCAACAGGACACCAACAGCTAAATAATCGGAGAGAGAGCTCAGCTCCAGGTCTCCAAGACTGACCATCATACTTGTTGTATTCAACCAATTATCCTTATGCTTCACCAATGCCACCGTAGATCCATCAGTAATCCGCAAATGAAATGACACATAAGGTAAAAATTCCTTATGGGATTAGTATATTCATACCTCATAATATGCCAAAATAACAATATATTGAGAAATAAAAGACATGATATAATTTGTCATCTAAAAATAATCAATATGAAAAAAAACAGAATATATATATATATATATTCATATTTGAGTCCTAGAAGGGAAAAAAGGACATCTCTATCTCATATAAAAACCAAGGATGAAGATAATTCATATATATCTTAAAAATAATTATCAATTCCTTGTATTTAGCATGTTTTTTCAAATTTGTAACTATGTAGAGGACCAACAGCATGACATTTTGAAACAATTTTGATGTAGAATAACCTCAATGTAGGGGACTCAATCCTTTGTATGATAAAGGGGTTAAATATAGCATATAGATTGAGATACCACACCCTACTATGTTAGTGGTGTTCCACTAATTAACTAGTGGACCCACACCTATGTTTGATAGGGAATACCAAAATTTAGTTATAGGATCCATTCAATTGTCTAGTAGGGGTACCACTTAGTTGGTAGATTACCCATTCCCTAGTATTTCCATGGATTCTATCCAGTAGGTAGATTTCTCATGCTTTGGCCTATCATGTGCTACCACACAGTAGGATGTGGACCAACACACAGTTTTATTAGGGGGTTATAATTAGCTGTTAGAGTAACAATTCAATATTTGGTTAGGGGGTATAATAAAGTAGGTTGAGGACCCAATATATAGTTTGTTATCGGGGTACCACTCAATGGGAAATGGAAACACACCCAGTTCTGTCAAGGGGTAGAGCTCAATAGGTGGAGGAACCATGCCCTTGTCATTAGGGGTACCAATCAGATGGAAGATGACTCATTCCCTAGACTTCCCAGGATTAGGCTACCACTATAAAGGTTGAGGACCCATGCCATAGTCTATCAGAGGGTACAATATAATAGGTAAAGGAACCCTGATATAGCCTGTCAATGGTTATCATTATCTAGGTAGAGGACCAATGCCCTAGCCTGTCAAGGGGTTCCAGTTAGCCAGTAAAGGAACCACACCATATTGTTTCAGGGGGTAACACTCTGTAGGTATAGTGATCATGTTCTAATTTGATTGGGGTTATAACTCAGTAGGTAGAGGACCCCCACTATTGTTTTCCAGGGGGTTACCACTAGGTAGATATTTGACCAATGACATATTATGTCAAGGGGTACTACTTAGGCCTCTCTCTGATGATCATTTCCAGTCACTATCATCCAAAATATCCTAAAGAAGAATCCCTCTCAAAAAAAGATTTCATCATTTCATGAAATTATCAATGAAGTAACCAACATGTTAGCCATAGAAAAACACATATGATATACTACTCAAGGGCCAAAATACAAGCCAAAATGATGGAATAAATGCAAGTTTGATGTTTCATAAATATGTCTATGGAATGTACAAGGGGTCACATTGCAAGATACATCACCTAGACACCTGGAAATGTCCTCGATAGCACATAGATTTATTTTAAAATAGTAATAAATGGAATTTCAGGGTATGAAACAATGTTTCTTGGACACCCAGTATTGCGTTGTGTTCCTATTATAATGTGTTCATGCGCACTGGCACTGTACAAGAATAAGAAAACTCCTAACGAGTATGGAATGTGGGGGAACAAGAGATCATTAGTGTTTTCCCTATGTACATTCTGATTTGAATGGCATGTTATCGCAAAAAACATCATTCCTCTACAAGGAGTTTGATATTTTACATAAACCAAAACCCTACCCATTTGAGAGTTCTTTTTAACATGGTGTTTATTCCTCATAGCACAGACTGTGAATATTAGAATTTCCCAAAAACCAAAGAAGGATTATTTTGAAATTATTATCATCCAATTAACTCCCTAAAATTCAATATTTTACTATCACAAAAAGGTTCAAATCTTGTTTATTTTTTGATTTCATCCCTCTAGTGGCTGAAAACTAGAATTTGGCCACCTATACAAATCATGTAGTCCATCATACATGCCCCTTATTCCATTACCATCACCACCACAGATACCGTATCCACAAATACATCACTACTACCAAAAATGAATCATGATATATCCCCAAATTACAGATACACTAATTTTATTCAAAAACACTAATAATCTAGATGTACATTCACACGTGGACCCGCCCAATAATGTCTAACTATGGCCCTGATGTCGAATGACAAGGAATTGGAATGACATGTTATAGAAACACACAACAATAATGGTGAATTGATTTTTTTTTTATTTTTTTTCTCTAATGATCATAGATCTAGGATACTTTGGATTTGAAACAATGTATAATTAAGAATAAATTAAATAAAAATTTAATTCAAAACAAAGGAAAAAACATTAAATTACTCACACATCAATAAATTTCATATAAGAACATTATCAATCATTTTAAAATTATAGAAAACCACAGTTGATATAACCTAGCTCAATATTAGATAAATCATTTCTAATATACATGTTTTCTAGTGGTGTGGTTGATTGGCAGTGTATGTTGCCGATTTATTGCCTCAATCTGATCATCAATTATCGTATAATCCTAATCATGCCACACAGAATGTAGGACTCTCAAGGCAATGATCCTAGGGTTATGTGGTTAAACATAGTGAATTTATATAGGTATATACTTATATAAGGGAAATTAAATTTTTAGTCAATTAAATAATTGATAAATTCACTTAACATACCTACAAGTGACTCCCTCATCCGAACAGTCAACACTAACTTACTATAGGTCATGACCTGGATAAACCCCATACAATATATACAAAAGTTGTATTAGATATTAGATCTGAGACTATATAAAATATATATTTCATTTTTTCAATATTAATTTTCTCTAATTATATAAATATAATAAATAGTTTTAAAAAAGAAAAATTTGTGTGTCACGTTCCCTTAAAATTAAGCACTGTCTCAGAAACTAGAAATGAAAATATTACTTACTATATTTAAATTTCATATAATAAAAAAAGAGATTATATAGTACCTTCTTGTACAATGTATAAGTGATGATTTTCACATTAAGTAAAAATATTTTAATAGTTTTCCATGGATTTTTAAAATCAGGGTCTTGTATGTAATGAAATCAATCAATGAAATAATATTTATTGCAAAATATTCTAAAAATATTGGGTTTTTATACTCTAAACCACTTAAAATTAAATATTATATAAATTTTATATTACTGTGATACAAAAAATGTGGATACATATACATTATAGCATACTTAGGTTCCCTTGTATCTTCCTCCAATTGATGGTTTCATCACAAAATGTTGACTATGTTAGTGGTCTTATTTCATTTAACATTCTCTATATGGTCTAGAATCTATACTAGTTGTTCCTTATAAGATAGATATTTCTATAATTGTATTAAGTAGGTGTTCATTTTATGTGAAGGGTCAAGAAGGTACTTCCTCATGAGATAGAGATGGAATACATCATAAACATATGAGAAAATCATTTAATTACCCAAAAAATATGTTATTATCCCAAATTGATCAATAATTTCAATGGGGACAATATATCTAGGGGTAAATATTCCCTTCATGAAAAATATCATTACTATCCTCCATGGAGAGATTCTAAAAAACCATATCCCTATTTTAAAACTCCAAATCTCAAAAAAGATTGTTATCATAATGTTTTAATCAAAAATTTCTTCCCATATGTGTTGTTCAATTTTCTTATAACTTTTCCATTTCTTCATGTATCAGTAATACAAATAAACACTATATCCTTGGTTTATGATCATGGTTATAGGTTATAGACACAATTTAATTTATCATCGATACGATTGTTGTGGATATAGGAAATAATCTATTGTCTTTGTTCTAGAAATATACATATTTATATATTTTATAACATTGGATATAGCCTCCACGACATAGAATTATATGTATATTTCATTGCCATGGAAATTGGAATATATCAAAGGGTTGAACTATATAAATAGTCATATAGACATTTTTTATATTATTAGATACATCCTCTTCCACAATGGCTTCCTTCCAAGGTTTTAAACTATGGAACTTGGCTTATAATAAAAGATCAAACTGTGAAACTCGATCAATTTACATAGTTTTAAATCACATATATATCATCTAGATTCCAAAAACAACACCACCCAACATCCTTATAAAACTTATTCCACCACCAGTATCTTCCATAATAATGGAAAATTCATGTTAATGGATGAGTGGACATAAAACTGTCTTAAAAAAAATTAAAAAATATTCTATCACTAGGATATCACCAAAACAATTTAAAAAAATTCAATTAAATACACTATTACTTTTTTTTAGTGTCTCTAGAAACATGTAAAACCAAAAAAGGATAAAAAAATACAGTAAATATTTAGAACCTAATATATCCTCCATTAAAATCAACATATAATTCTTTAATACAGTAATATAGTATACACCAAAAAATCTAAAATACTCTTAATTCATTATAAAAAAATAGGAACATGGATTACTCAAAAAGTAATAATATATGAGGATAATATGGTTAAAAATAATGGAATTATTGAGAAAAACATTTCCTTACATTAAAAAAATACATATTATTGTGATATTTTCATTTATGTGAATAGGATCTGGTAGACATGCATTCATGATTATTTGGTGTTCCACACACTAATTAATGTTTCAATATGCAGAGTTCCTCTGATGAAAAATATATTTAGAATGATGTGATAGAATTTGAATACTAGATACTGATCTTAGGGAATATCAACTAACATAATATCATCAATTGTAGATTTTTCTATTCATGAGAATTTTTTACCATTCAAATTTGAATTTATACCCTGTCCATGAGAAGGAGTCCCTAACCATTAGTGCATAATGGAATAGACTGGGTCCATTTGAATGAAAATTTTCCAACCAATTCCATCTTTTCTTCATGATAAACCATCACTCAAATTAATAAGTTTCACATCATTATATAATCAATATTTTTCCTCGATAAGGAATACCAGTTCTTCTAAAAATTAAATAACACATATACAAACTCATTATTTAGATCCAACCAATTAAGTGACCTTAAACACTCTACAAACATGTGTATATTTTCCCTCATTTTTAATCCAAAAATATATCTTATTGATTCATTTGACATGGAATAATATCCTTTATAAAATATTTATAATACAAAAGAATTACATTAAGAATATAAAATACACATCTACATGATAAATATAATATTATGCCGATAACCACTACACACTTTTTCTTGAATAAATATATAAAAGGACTGGCATTTTACAAAAACTATAGTATCAAAAACTAATACACAAATTGGAAAAAAATAGAATAAAAATGATTGACACTAACATTAAATGTGGTCTTTTATGACAAGGATTATTATCTTTACATTAATTGATATTTTTTATTCTCTTCAATACCACTCAAAATAGAAATAATGTAGGACTAATAAACCAGAAACTTGTGGGTCATGGACTCAGACTTTTTTCTATGATCTATTATTTATTGTCCATGTATTCCTCAAAAAAATCGGGTTTTCATGTTCCCAATGTGATCATTCCTCACATGTCTCTTCTTATTTCAATTAGATTCCAAAGCGTATCTCTAATTATCAATGAACCTAGAAACAATCACTTAATTTTTTGAAATAAATTATGTTTTTTACTCCAATAGGGTAATAAATAATACATTATGAGAATCCATTGATTGTCTCCTTCATCTATAAATCTATCATCCTAGCGATGAAGAGTATTATAATGACCCATCCGTGAATCGAGATAAATATTCCACATTTCAATGGAACAATATTAATAATTAATATATTTCATAAAATTTAATTTCCTTAATTTCAAAATGTAATTTGATGGAAGTGAAAATACATTTTTTACCCTAATGTTCCTCATCAGGTGTCTGAATAGAAGGTTGGAGAATTCAAATATCCAAGAACTAAAATATTCTCTAATATCTATAACAATGCATCTAACAAGGTGAGATTCTGGATGATCATCATTTTTTATATTCATAATATAATGGAATTCCCATATTTCTCAATTTTAGATTCCATAAATGTAATTGCACCACCCATCTCATCATGAAACCTCATGACTAATTTTCAAGAGTGGATCTTAGAAGATTGCTTCTCCATTAGATATGGTTTTCTTAAGGAGTTGAGGTGTATTAATTGTATCATAATATTATTTATATGATTTATCATTATGAGTATTTATTTTCCTCTCACAATTCTAAAAAACTGGCCTAAATTGGTCCAGGAATTGACATTTCCATCAGATGTTAGAGTTCATTCTATCACTATGTTAGGAAATCAATATTATTAAGAATAGTGTATCCCACAAATATATAGGAACCCATTGTCTATGATCATTGTATACATATTCAATACATTCATCATCCTGAAGAACAAATCAATCAATAAGTGATATACCAAAAGTCCCAAATTTCTCAAGTGAATCAATTAAGATGACACATTTGTGGAGATTGTCTTCGAAATTCAAGAGTTAATGGAACAAAAAATATAACTTAACCATTAATTTAATTTTATTATTTCATTAATTATATATATATATAACTATAATAATGAATAAATGAATATGTCTGTACATTGTGAGCTAAATGCATTTATACAATCATATTGAGATTAGAGATGGGTATGCCACATACCGAAATTGAGTAAGAATAATCAATTACACACATAACATAGTAATACATTTCTGAAACTCCAAGATGATATGATATTGGTAATATCTCAAAATTTAATATTAGTATAATATTGTTTATATTATTATATAATAGAACCTAAATTATGAATTAAATTAAAAATATAAAAAATAAGAAATATCATTAAAATGATTACCTTGATTTCACATGAGATGATTGAGATTTATTATAAATGTAAATAATAATTATAGAATCGTATTCAAGCTTTATGATTCTTTAAAAATAAAATTTCAATTATTAAAACACAAATAACATCCAATAACATCCAAAAGTTAATAGAAAATAGATTTTTCATTGATTATGTTATTGGATATTAATATTTTATGAAATTCATTGATACTTATGAAAATAATTACTTTATTCGATATAAGTATTGTTATAAATATATTTAACATACAACATAGATACAAACCATAATATTCCCCAATTATTTTAGATTTAATTTACTAACATTGAATTATAGTGAAATAAATATATTTCCTATTAATTTATTATAAAAGTGTTTATCTATATCTACATACACTAATAAAATCATGACTGACTAAACTACAACCATAGAAAATTAAAATGAAATATAAATATAAAATCAATGTTGATTTTAAACAGACTAAGTAATACTAAATACAAATAACACACTAAAAATCTCAATGTATTTCATCACATATGATTTAACTAGATAATGGAAAATGTAGTATTATATTTTTTAAATTGTGTATTGATTTAAAAATATGAATAATTTTTTTACATGGATGTAAAAACGAAGTCATAAAATTTAAAATTTTCCACGTTTTAATAATATCATTATTCACAATTATTAACTCAGTAACATCAATGAGGGATACTTAATTATCACTATTGATATCTAGAATTTAGGATCTAATTTTGACTAATAATTATTACTCAATAAATATTTTTTCACTATGATTGTGTTTATTTATAAATATTTTAGTTATTTCTCAGAAATGAGGAACTATAAATCAATAATATACCCAAAAAATTAAATTATAATTTAAAAAAATGGATATATTTATTGAGATGAATGGTGGTTCAAACATGATCCCTATATAGAGTACATGGGATTTATTTAATATACATAAATAATAAGAATAAGATATATATAGCGATGTATGTTATAAACAAGGAATTAGATGTTTTATTTACATAGAATTAGGCGATATGATTTTGGAGAAAAATAAAATAGTAAAAGAAAGGTTTGAATAAGAGGAAATATAAAACAAACTTGTTGCGTTGTGGAGAAATTTGGAAATGAAGATGGTTGAGATGGATATAATACTTGTTTTCTTATATGATTAGAGTTGTTAGTTATTTTTGTAAATGATTAATGGAGTTGAAAAGTGTACATTGAACAACAATTGATAAAATGGGTTATATGATAATATATGGAATTATAATTTATTGTGATATTATAAGACTATAAGAAGAATCCATGAATTCATGGTTTTAGGATGAAGCATAACATTAATAATCTTGTATTGATAGAGGTGTAATCATATTTAAATATAATTTGAGAATGTTTGATATTAATTTGGACTAATTTATATTTGGTTAATTATGACGCTTTATTAAATAAATTTTAGTTTAATATAGTGTAGGAGTAGTTTTTAAGAGATGTAGTTAATGATTTAATTAAATTATGAGAAATATAGGAACATAAATTTATTAAACAAAATTATACAATGTATATGTATTATTAAATCAGTTAATTCATTGTATATTTTATATTAAAAAATAATTTTAGAGGCTATGTGAGATTAACCAGTTTTAAATATGAGCTATATAAGATTAGATCATTATTTTGATCTTGTGTATGATTATATTCATGTCTGTGAAGCTCTAAAATAATAAATCAAGTGAAACATATATGAAAAAATAACTATTAATGATTATAAAGGATGAAGGATTCATATTAATAAAGATCATATTTACAATACATATAATTTATGATAACTGTTTGAGATTAAACCTCAAGTTTCCAGAATTTGATTCCATTATTTGTGGAATTTTAAATATAATGTGACCATTATGAAGTTATCGTGATTTAAAAACATTCTACATGACATGATGGAGTATTTATAGATATTGGGTTGGTAAAATTATTAACTAATATGGGATCATTATGATTACCATACCATGGAGGATTTTGCATTAGGATGTTCAAATCCTTGAGAAAAATTCAGATGACTATAACCAGAATTTAAGAAGTCGGTTTGGAAATCACATGATTTTATATGTAATGAATGTAAGTACAAACAAATTGGTGTAATGTTTTTTTATTTGTTTTCATGATATGAATCAATAGGATAACCGCGTCCTGGATTAAGTCTTTTTTTTCATGTGTCTAAAATTTAATATTAAATGTGTATTTATCAAAGAGGAATTTATTTATAAGGGAATTTTTTCCAATATAATTATTATTCCATGGTGATTGTATTCAGGCACAATGGTTTATTATTATTTTCAAAAATAATTCATTTAAAATGACCTTAATTTTAAGGATATGGTATTTTTTATATCATAGCGTTTTGACCATATTTTGAGATGGATCCCAAAATAGATGTTCTGGATGTTGTCGTAGAGTGGTAGACTATTACCTAGAGAAAATAAATGAATCATATTAAATTAAAATCTGGATATCGTGGAGAAATATTTTATCGTGAAATTCAAGGTATATAGGGTTTTTTTCTACTGTAATATAATTGGGGACACATTGGATTATGATGGGGAATTCAAGATTATGAAATTTATTCCACTTGGATCAAAGATGGATGTTTTGAGAGAGACTATAAAAATTTCAAACATCTTGAAATTTTACAGTTCTATATAAATATTGAATATTTTTTTGAAATGAAAAAATATTTCTTAAATGATATATCATGAAAAATGGAAAATGATAATTGATGCTGTAAAAATAAGGTAATTAAAATGCTACACCCAGTACATTAGAAGAATAATCAAAACAAAAATAATGGTTCATAATTTCATTACTATACCATGATTATTAAAGAGTTAAAGAATAATTATAAAATTTATAGAACCAATTTAAAATTATAATCATTAGGTAAAGGTAATGGTTTCCCTATTGTATATATGTGTAAAACAATGAGTTTTTACTCACACTAAGAGGACACTCTCATATGTAATCAAATGTGGAAGATAAATATAGAAACCTTATACTGAGGAGTTGATCAAAAATAGTTTGAAAAGGTGGAATAACAACCATTTAGATCATTATTTAATATAAATTCTATAGTTATAATGTTATTGGATTCAATTTGAATTAGGAGAGACCCTTAATCCTATAAACTATCGAAGGCCTTCCCCAAATCATTGAATGGAAGAGAATGACAGGGTGTGCCCTATAATTAGGATATCATTTATAGAATTTTTATAAAAGTTATATAATTGTAATATATTGAACAAGGATCTAGATTTGAAAAATATGAATGATCATGAAATATTGGTAATAAGGTAAATTAAAAAAAATATTTTTGAAATGTGGAAGGAATTAGTTCAATTCATAGTTTATGAACAAATAAAAATACATCTTCATTGTTCATTATTATTTTTAACAAAATATTTCCCTCACAATATATCCTAAAACTATAGGACACCAAATTCAAACAATTTTAGAAGTACAGTAAAACTAAAATATAATAAAATAATTCAATTACAGTCAATCCTCGACCCAATGGGGGTCAAGCCGCTACTCCGCACACACACCAAAATTGAATAGGGGTTGGCGTCTAGCATCGAATAGGATATCACGCGCACATTGGAGGCCTCAACCTATTGTACTTTTATTCATGGACCCACATAGACCTACACAAAATAGTGTAGATATAAAAATAAACTACAATGATATGTATGAAAACTTCTATCCCAACTACATTAAAGTAGAATTAAAAAATAGGTACAACATAGGGCCCCCCCAAATATACTACAAAAGATTCCAACCAGCTCATAAGGAGGGGATTGCGGTGAAAAGAACCCTCCAGAAATCTATTCAACCACGCTCTGGTATACACCCCGGTTGGTCAAGAAAAAAAACATTAATGTCTCCAGGTCCACCTGGTAATCCGTTGAAATCCTTGTGGTCTACACAAGACACAATAAGTGTGGGTAATTCCCATGTAGGTGTGAGTAGAAAGATACTCATTAGGCTCCCCAAGACCCCAAAATGAAAGTTTGAAACTGAAAGGCAATAGTGGACATGATCCAAATAGAGGGAACCAAAACGAGAGAGGAACTCCAAACTAAGACAATCCTTATAACAAAAAAAGTCATATCATACCATATGGTCTGATGACCCAGATGAGACAATGCCGCAAAGAAAGTCATAAACTACACCCCGATATACTCATCTTATGCACTAATCCACATAAGGTGCTAATCACATTAGCAATGAAAGGTTCCTACTTCAGGCTCTTAGGTGAACCTAGTGGAAGCACTCACTCCATGAGCTTTTTCATCTGAGATGTCATTCATCGGAGAGATACACTCCATTCAGAAAAACACAACTATCCATGATTATACACCTGATAGATACCACTCATTCTGGTATCACAAGACGATGGAAACATTGACATTCCAAGGGAATATATCCAAGAGATCACAATCGTCAGATATCACTACTATCCACAACACAATGTAACTCAATGGAACTCAAAAACATGATGGTGATACCTCTGAGGATCCATGGGGGAATTCTAAGAACCCAACAGGAAAAAAAACTAAAACTCCACAGTATGGGGATCCCTCCTTGGATCATCAAGGGGAAGCCAAAAACCCAAACCAGTAGCATAAATATCACACTCATAGAGGGGTTCACACCCTTGGTCTATTGGGGCCACCACAAAAAAACTAGGTATAGTAGATATCATATATATTATATTGAGTATTTTCTCCCATGTCATGTTAGTCACGAAAATATCACAAAAATCACTACCCATTGAATGATTCAAGGAAGAACGATAGGAGAGGATATACTGATAGACATCTACAGGGTCTGCACCTAGGGCTTAGTAGGGATTTGTCTCCTACTAGAGCATCCAATTTAGGGGGTCGATGTCTGTGTAAATACTGGTCAAACTTATTCCAATAACCCTACAAGGGAATCATGATGGAACATGATGACCATTTCGATCCACCAAGGTTGAGACATGCTCCAAATCCATAGAGTCTGTAGTTTAACCAGACTAAGATGACTCACTCCAGAAAGTGGGAACACACCCATGATGAATGTATGGAAGGCATCCAAACTGGGGTCACAATCCTATTAATAGGGATAATATCAAAACCCATTCAATGTGAAAGGGACAAGGGCACCCACCCAACCTTTATGATGTAAGCACCGCTATTAAAGACTAGGAGGAACCTACTCAGCCCTCGCAGTCTAAACATCACAAATAAGGACCAGGAGGACCAACTCAACCATTTCGGTCTAGGTATCTCTATCCAAAATTAACCATAAAAAATAAAAAGGAAACATCACCTCCTAAACCAATATTTTGTACACCACTGTGTTCTTCATGGAAGTCTACTCGGAATGGACTACTCACATGCCCAATTCTAACATGTATGGCACAAAATACCCCTGACCTCTAAGCTCAAAAAATTGCATGGAACATACATTAGAGTATATTGACTGTATTCTACTCTGTCCTCCTATCCATTTAATTTTATATAGATAGAGATACATGGGGTCGACTTGGGTTAAATTATATGGATTTTACCAAATGTACAGGACATATACTGGCCAAAACCCATCTTTTTGTGTTCTTTATTCACAGGGATAGACAAAAGACCATGTAATACAACATGTCTGGTACTTTTGAAAACTCCTTATTTGCCAAACAGAAATAACACATGGATTGTGTGACTATTTTACATGCAGTGTGGATTGTAAAATAAATTGAACTTCTAATACAAATAGCCCATCTTTTCCCCATTCACCCCAAAACACTAATATCAATGCATGAGGTGTCCAATGAAAGAATATAAGGGCTCTAAAACCATAGAATGATGCATAAAATGTGGATTAGGACTATAATACAAAACCACATACTTCAAAAGTGAAATATTGAATCTTTGAGGTCGATTCAGTGCTTAGAAATTTCCACTACTCGATTTGGGAACATCTGCTCTCATGTTCTAAGACCAACGATGTTCATTTTCTCAATTCAGACATCATCCATTCATATATGAAGAGAGAGTGGGAGTGTAATTATATCCTCCTATTTTGTGCACCATAGTGCAGGTGTGGATAAATATTTGTTTAATTTTATTTAACAAATATCCTCCATTTAACACCCCACTCATGATACGCCTCCAACTCATCACCTCGAGCTGAAAACGATTATGTCCTGCCTAGGGTAAACATTTCATTATGAACTCAACCATAGTCTCGAGAATATGATCTATGAATATTCTCAGGATTTATCTATGTTTACTAAGAATCTTCACTCTGGTGATAAAATGTATTTAATATTTTGAAAATCACCCCGCAGAGGCTCTTTGATCCTCAGGTTCTCATGCAGACTCAACACCTGACATCAGAAATATTCATATGGATATTCCAAAGTCATAAAATCCAAAACTTGAGTCACTACATACTCCCGACATTAATACATTTCACCACTGAGAAGAGGATTCATTGGAACATACGATAGAGACTGAGCTCCAAACTATGACTCCCACACCTATAACCTCACCACAACCACCACAATGGCAACATTGTGTTCTCATGCTGCCTACAATCACGCAGTTTGGGGAAACCCCAAGGCTCAACACACAAAAGTCTATCTCAAACAGGCCGCCATTATGCAACTAGTGGAACATGAATCCTATGCTACGACAAGAGGATAACCCAAAGCACATGGTCCACCTACAATTATATGGTCAACCGATACTCACCGCTCATTAACCTGATGTAGAGACCAAAAATAATCCTCTCTGATCACAAAATTAAATGGAACTCATTCACCACACCTTGATAACATCTTTTTTCGGTGGCAATGACTCACCCACAAGGTTTGGCATTGGGTCATAAGAACATGTCTTATTGGAGAAAGAATTAAAAATTCTAGTGACTCTGAAGTCACATTAAACAGAACCACGACCTCCTCAATCATCTTGCGTACAATGATGATGTTGAATACATGGGAATACCAACAAACTACAAGGATTCCCAATAACACTGATTGGGTCTTATAAGTCCCTTCACACAAACCAACCAATACAGAACCCCTCCACTAAAAAAATAAGCTGGGGGGACTCATCTACCATTGCTCGACACTATCCTCTTGGAGAGGCACAAACTCACCCACAAAATTTTAAATCATATCAAAATAATGTGTATTTTGGGGGGAAGGATCAGTCTTCCTTTGGTATTCAATTCACATCAAAAAATACAAAAAACATTCCCTACTATCATCCTAAAAAACCTCTTTCTATAAGTGGATGGAAAATAGTACCTCTTAACAGTGACTAACAAAAATAATACATATAGTTAAAAGGACACCGAGTGTACCTATATCCACATATAGAGCCTCCAGGTCAAATAATTCCATATCCTAGAATAGTCCTCACCCTCATATTCCTTCTCCATGACATTGGCATAGACAACCTGGTGGTGGTCGGTTTGGAATCAATATCCTTCTACCACCTCTCACTCATACACTCCCTCCTATTCCACATCCAATACCATAGGATCCTACATGATCGAATCACGACCTCTACATGTCATTCCTTTGACCATATATCTCACAATAGCCTGAGGTTCAGATAATACTGAGCAATATGTCCCCAACAGTTCCAATCATAACACTACCTCTCATGTAGCTTACCAGAACGAACCTGATATCTCTGAGCCCCATATCCCCCACCCTTGGATTACCTCTTGATTTTTTTTAATGCACAGATCCCTAAGTCCTCTATTGGATACCTTCAACTGAAACAACTATCAAGGACTTATTTACTATGTTCCCATCACTAAAGTTCTAATTCCTCCTTTCCGAAAAACTCTCCACCACCAGGTCCTGCTCTTGCACTCTAGTATGTGAGGTAATGCACAACAACACCATTGACACCATGATCTACCCGTGAAATCCCTACATGATGGTCTACCCTTAGATGAATAGATCTCACACCATATCTAGGGACTAACGTGACAGTTCTATGAACCATTCAGAATACTCCTCCATGGTCCTAGTATCATAATGAAGCTAGATTATCTCCTAAATATGCAATTAACTTTGTGTGTTTGTGTAGATCTCCTCCATGAAGAGATTCTCAAACACTGGACATGAGAGAATCTCCTGACCATGGGAATGCACGAAAAGACTCCACCATCACCTAGATGGGTGATGAAAATGAATCACCACTAGGACCACCATCTGATCAGGATGTGTCCTCACATGGTGGAAAATATGTGTAACTGCCTCAACCAAGTCATCATCTATCTGGGGTTCAGGGTCACCACAAAACCATTGATGTCACTGTCTGTATAACTCTTGCATCAGACTCAGCATGTTCGCATCCATAGCCTACACCATTAGAATAACAAGATGCTCCATGGGTGACATAACAATTATAGGAATACCCAAATGTCTATCCATTGAACCAGTTCTATGCACCGAAACATTGTATCGGGGTTGATCATCACCACAATCTATCTGTGGAACCTAGCATGGGTGTCATCAAGGAGGTATCTAGAATCAATATCATGTCAAAACATGATAAATGAGTATATATAGGGTAATGAATCATGAATTATAGGAAAAACTAAAAAACCAGTCTTATATGATGCATGTACCATTATTTCACCATGACCAATGTCTTAGTATACCGAGTAGAAAGGCATGTTTTCAGTGTTATGGTGAATGGCTATGTCAGTTGTCGCACCAACACCGGAGTCCCTGAACTAAAATCCAAACTCAATCCATTATAACAATGTCATTAATCAATCTGAACCAAACTCACTTCTGCAGTCCCAATGTGGAACTTTCATTGATACCACTTTGTAATGGCTCAACCCAATAGAGCTTGATCCGCGACTCCAATAGCTCATCTCCATAGGACTGAAAATGGAGTCTACCAGGGAGTATGTTATAACAGACATGTGGGGGACATAACTAATTGTACCTATATGCATGAACCCACATAAACCTCCATGAAGCAATGAATATATATAAATAAACTAAAAATAAATTAATGAAATTATATATCCCAAATAGAGTACAGTAGATGTAAAAAATGGGAAAGGACAGGGGCCACCAAAATAAATTGTAATTGTTTCCATCCTTATAAAAAGGAGGGGTTCACTGTCAAAAAAACCAACTAGAAATCTCCTCAGTCACCCTCTTGTATACAACATAGATTGACTACATCACTATGCATTAACTGCTCCATGTCCTCCTGGGAATCCATCAAAAGGCATGTAGTCTACACAAGAAACAATAAGTGAGGGAAAATAACATGCATGGGTAAGTACAAATATACTAAATTGGTTCACCAATTCCCCAAAAGGAATGGGAGAAACATAAAGGAAAAAGTCAACATGACCCAGCTTAAAGGAACCCAAAAGAGGGAGAAAATTCTTCTTGATACCATCCATGGAACAACACAACTTGTCAGCTCATAGTATATGGTGTGTCGACCAAGATGTAACAATGCCAAAAGGAATCCTCTAAAAGGAACCTAGATATACATTTCATAGGCACAAATCCTCATGAGGTTCCGTCCTCACTAGCATCAATAGGATCCTACTTCATTATTTAAGATGACTCCAATAGAAGCACTAACTCCATTATCCATTCCATCCTATATGACATTCGTCTGATTGATATGCTCTACTAGGAACAACACAACCATCACAGAAGGAACTTCTGAGATATACCACTCAATCAAGTAGAACAAGATGATGGAAACACCTTCATTCTATGGGAATATTTTTTAGGTAACACGTTCATTAGATATCGCCACTAATCAGGTGATGGTGAAACTTTTCAGAACTCAAATCCAAAAAGGGGATCTGTCCAAAGATCCCCTTGGGGGTTCTATGAACCCTATGAGAAAACAAAACCCTCAACTCATCAGTTATGGAATAAATGATAGGATCTTATAGGGGACACCACAAGCCTAAATGGAATAAAATATATCTCACTCTAAGAGGGTTTCACACCCAAACTCCACTGGGGGACACCACAACCCATTCTGACACCTTCAAGATCGTGTCTATTTGATATAGGATCATCTCATATGTAGTAATTATCATGGAAATTCCACATGCCCCATATAGTATAAATCATGAATTAGGGGATCTTGTCATCAATGATTCAACCAACCATACTGATGGAATGCCTCATGGATGAAAATAAAAGAAGAGATCATGATACATAGTAAGATGGAAAACACCCAAGCCTCACTAGGGATCCATACCCTACTGGAACCTCCTAGGTATAGGATTGATACCCAGGTAAATATTGGTCGCATGGATTCAAAGAAACCAAAAAGGAAAACATGATGGAACATGAGGATCACACCTGACCTCTCCGGGAAATACGTGCTCCAAATGAACTTTTTTGTAGTCAAATCATATTGATATCGCTCACTCTAGAAATATGGAACACACCCACACTACACGTATGCAAACAATCCAATGAGGGGTCACAATCCAATGAAGATTATGTGGTTCCAAAAACCTTAAAATTCAAATTAATAGGGGGGCCACTCAACCATCTATTCATAGACGTTTCTATCAAATACTAGGGGGAACCCACTCAATCCTCATAGTCTAAACATCATGAATAAGGACCAGGGGACACACTAAACTATGTCGGTCTTGGAGGGGATAAATCAAATAACCCACAGAACAACACATTAAAACGGTACCAAATAAGCCAGAATTGTTTCCACCATTTCGTTCTAAATGGAAAATTTCTCGTAATGGACTACTCACATGACCAATTCTGACTTCCATGGCACAAAATATGCAAAAAATCTATGAAAAAAAATTATTTCATTTACCATAGATTACTCAGAGTGGATTATAATCTATCTTCCTAGGAATTGAATTCTACATGGACAGAGAAACATGGGGTCTTCCTGGGTAAAACATAGGGCTTGTATATAATGTACCCAATCTGTAATGTCCAAAAACCATCTTTTAGTGAACTTTTTCCTGAGGAAGGACACACAACCGTATGCTACTATATGGATTTGTGCATAGAGTACATGGATTGTACTTATAAAAATTCCTTCCCAAATGGGTAGAAAATATGGATAGTTACTAGATTACACACCGTTTAGATGGAATAATTTGTTTAAAATTCAATACAATAATCCAATATTTAATATGTTCACCGAAAGCACATATATCAACACATTAGGGGTCCCTAACAAGAATCTAAGAGCTCAAAAACCATAAAAAGATGCATAGAATGACATTTCAAGACTAAAATGCAAAAAAAAACAACCATTAAAATGAAATTATGATGATTTGAAGCCAAATCTGGGATTAGAAACTACTGCTGATCAAGGTGGGAGTGTTTCCCATCAAGATCCGAGACTGACGGTGCATTGTATTCTCGATTCATCTTCTGATAGTTTATTTCCCTATAGGGAGATAAAGGGTATTTTGATCATACAATCATGGGTACCTAAGGGTGGGGGAGGATAAACAATGGATTAATTTTATTATTCTAATATCCTCAGTTTAACACGTTGCTTATGATATGCCTCCAACCCATCACCTTACGAAGAAAATTTATTTGTGGGAGCTACTGTAAAAACAGATTTCTAAACTCAACCATGATCTCAAAAATATGATTCTAGATTCTAATTATGAATTATCCATGATTCTATACAAACTACACTAGGGTGATAAAATATAATAAATATATTCAAAATCTTCCCTCTATGGCTCTATTGTCCCCATGATCTCGCATTGACTCAGTGCATGGCTTCAAAAATATTCATGGGAATATTCTAAAGGCTTATAAGTTAAAATTTGAGTCACTAATGTTTTCTATTTGCTAAATTATCAATGTTATTAGCTAGAATAAAAAATAAAGATTAAATGAAGATAAATTATACTCAAACACTCAACTAAGTAAATGGAATTTAAATTTAAAGAAACAGGTTGATTTAACATTGATATTTCTAATAAATAAACAAAATACACTCAAAGGATTAAATTATTTCATCACATATGATTTTATAAGATATTAATATAATGATACAAATAATTTTTTTTCTTAAATATCATATGGTTTTCATAAAAATAAATTTTATTTATATTACTTATTAGAAAAGAGAAACATGTAACATTTAACATTTCCCCAGTGTAAGGAATATTATTTTCCCCATGTCATCACTCGGTATCTTTTATTATACTCATTTCATTAAAACTGCTAAATTTTTTGAAATACTATTAATACAGATTGACCACCAAATAACAATTAGGGTTTATGTAATCAGTTTTATTCACTATAGGATAGTACTATATTGTCCGTGAGATATCCTTTATCTCGGGGATAACACTAAAACATCAATATTATTACATATAACCCTGATATTTGATTATAATACATCTAGATCTTGTTTTCTTATAGTAGAAAAAATAATAAATTAAAATTGCATTAATAGATACTCTTATAAACTATATTAACATAAAATATTTACAAACAGATACACAATCATAACATATAATATTATATGATAATAAACTATATTATAATATAAAGAAAAATATAAAATGTTTGTAAATAATAAACTATTAATGTTAATAAAAATTAATTTAAACAGTTTTAAATTTTTATTTAAATGATGTCTTGTTTAATAAAATTTTCATATAAACTATAAGGAAATTTCAGACTGAAAATTTAACAAAATATAACCATATAAAAAATATTCAATAAATTTAAAATCAAAATTCATATTTACATGAACAAATTTAAAATAGTTTCACTAAAAAATCAATTTCGGAATAGAAATATATAATGAAAGGCATCTCTTTGGATAATATTTTATTGTAGAAGTATATTAGATATGATTTAAATTATAATATATCATTATGTACCATGATGATATTGATATTGCACATGATTCAGTTTATTGGGATCACTTGTCGGATGTAGAACCCTGTAAGGAAATAAATAGTACATTCTTATTGAATGGATACACATATTCTAGACACAAGTAGCTAGAAGTAGAATGAAATATTCATTCTTGTATGTAGATCATTATTTTGACACTTGTGAATAAAAGAAATTCATCCTCATCCTTTAACTTAAGTACTAAAAAATATTAATATATAATTATGATCTATTACTTATTTATATGAACTAACACAACAACATTATGAAACATTTTAAATACTTTTGAAATTATAAAAAACCATAAATTTAACCTCATGATGAAAAAATAAATGAAAATAACAATAAAATAACTCTTAAATAATAAATGGGTTCACATTAAAATATTATCTTACAATAATATAACATTATACTTCAAAGAACCCTCAGAAATTAGGAACTATAATGGAAATCAGAATTACTCTATTAGTGAAAACAATAAATATGTAAAATAAATGGAAAGAATCTTCTGAATTTTATTTTTTCATCATAATAAATGATTCAACCATTGAGATAAACAACAAAAAATAGATAGCATAGATTTAATTTTCATGATAAAATAAACTATAGTTTTGTTATGATGACACCTATTTTCAAAAATTCAAATTATTCCATAGACTATGATAATTACTTCATCAAGTTAATAAAAATGTCGAATAATGTCGATTTATCTATGTTTTCACCTTAGGAAGGAAAAATTTTAATACTTCTTACACCAATAATATTATCAATGTTAAAAAATCATATATCTAAATTTTTAAATGAGATATAAATTTTCAAAAAATTGAATAAATTTTAAAAAAATTGAATGTTTATAGAAATGATATTATTATTCCAATAAAAAAATTACTCCCCAATGATTATTCATGAAAAAATTAATATCTACTTTACATAAAATATCATTCCCAATATTTTTACTTACATGAAACACTATTATGCATCATATCAAATGATTAAACATTGTAGAAATTTATAAATCATTAGCTCTCGAAAGGTTAATGTTTTTATATCTAAAAAGTAAATATTATAATATAGATTAATTTAAAACATAAATAATAAAAAGGAATATATAACAATAAAAAATGCATCAAAAATATCATAATATCATAAAAAATATTTAATTTATGCACCATAATTATAGACATTTATGTCATATAAAATTCAGTTAAACTTATGTAAAACTTTTTATGAGTATAACCCAAAATTATTGATTGTTATGTTTACTACACTTACTATAAAATATTTATGATATTATCAAAAATTATAATGAATTGAAATAATATTAAGTGTTTTTTGAATTACTAAATTATGAAAATTTAATTTCTAGAAAATGATTTCATAAATGGGAAACACATCTAAACAATCACTTACGATAAGTGATATGTTCTATAATCAGTTTTTAGTACGTACTATCAAATAAAATGTGAATAGACACATCAATCAATTGTTCCTATAAATAAATATATAAAAATAATCTTCATATAACATCAATACTATTTCATGTTGGGTATGAGTCAGATGGAAAAGGGAATGAAAAAAATATTTACAGTGACCACTATAAACATACCTAAATATAAACATTGATGAACGTGAAATATAACCATTTCCAAAATTTGATATAGTCTAAGCATATATAAAATTGGTAAAATTTCAACATGCTACAAAAATATATTAGGACAGAAATGATTCATTTATTTTGGGAGAAAATAATGATTTTGTATGTTTTTGGGAAAAATATTGTTTGATTTCTGAATAAACACATCTTTTACCAAAATAAAAAATGATTATAATGGAAATTATTGGAACACTGATCATTTATACAGATGTTGATCAATAGTAGCACATGGGATTTAATTTTACATTAAAAGGTATAAAAGCATTATTTATCTATAATTGTTTGATTGATGTTATTAATTAAAAATATGAGGAGTAGAATCATGAGTGTAGGAATTGTTCAAGTGGGAATTAGCTAGGTGGGGTGACTATATAAGAGGATAAGAATTTGGGTGGCAATATCAAAGGAAGAGTCCCCAAGGAGGTGGGGTAGTTGTTTCTGCATTCTATTAGATCCACGTCAAATCTATTTCATAGTCAAATTAAAGAAGTTTGGTCGTGGTGAAGTGGAGTGTCTACATCAAAGGAAATTTTGATGAGGAGGCCGAGATGATGCATTAGAGTACAATCCGAGTAGGATGTGGGGAGTCCATATTAGAGATGGTTTATAGGGGAGGTGGTGAGGGGGTTGTCGAAGGAGAAAGACCATGGGATAGTTGGGTGTGGAAAATAGATTCATCTGGTGGTCATGAGGGGGATTATTGTTAGGAGGATGAGTGTTATGAGAGTAAGATTATAAATTATGCAGTCGGGTGAGCTACTTCCATGCGGTGTAAATAAGATCATTGGAATAAATTAGCCCCATGTGTGGTCAATATTGTCTGTGGATATAGATCCTTGTTGTAAAGGCTCAAAAATTCAATATATTTTTTTCTATTATATAGGAATATTACGAGTCTTTGAAAATTATTGGCCCTTGATTCTGAGGCCCGGTGATCCTAAAATACAATTTTAAACTTTTTCATAAGGTACATTCTAGTAAATATGTTGGTGTAATTTTTTTATCTTTTGAACTGGTTCTTGGATTAAAAATATGAGAGCAATGTTGAATCTGTAGAACTAAGACTTTCTTAAGAGAGGATTAACATCGCCTGCAGTAGGTCAGTGAAAAAGATATTTTTTGCGACATTAAATAAATAATAAAATACATAATAATATTAAATTTATTATCCTACCTAATATTGGGAGGTTGTGGTTGGACCAATGGGTTTCAAGCCATTTAATGGCTTGACCCTTCAGTTCCTAACCAAACCATTGGGAATTATGATGTTCATTAATTAATAACGCATTGATGGACCTTTGATGCATTAATCACCCTCACACACTATTTAAATGGATAACAGGTTGGGATTTTGACATGAATTCTTTAAGCGAGGAACCTCTGGTTAAATACTACAGCAACATCCACCTGTAGATGATGGAAGCATTGGTGGCAATGATCTAGAATTGACAAATTCCAATAACTTCATCCAACAAGAACTCTCCTCCCTCCACAACTATGAAACCTCTAATGATTTATAAGGAATGGGTTTTGTTTAATTCAAGTGAATTGTTTATTTCCCTCTTTATTGAATGGTATATTGAAACACTTATGTAATATAGTTTATCTATGTTGAATCAAATAATAATGATTTTTGTAATTCTAAGGTGGAGGGCACATTCCAAACAAACGAGGCCCAAACCCTCTATTGCTTTGGTATTTTTTTGAGTTATTTGGGGGAGGATTTCTCAATTTGGTGGAAACATGAATTAGAGGGTCCCACAGTGATGGAGACAACTCGGTAGGCCTGTAGGCATATACGAGTGTGGAAACTGAGGTCTGAAGTGTCACTGGAGCCCCTCAGAATAAGAGTTGTTGACCTGCACCGCTCGGTGCTACGGAGGACTAGATGGGCAGCCGAACCTTGGTTGGTTACATTGGCGAAGAGTGGTGTGCCATCGCGCAAAGCGAGAGGTTGTCGCGGCGAAGGGGACCCATGCCCCATGGGCCTCACTGCTAGCCAAAGTGGTGCAATGTGGAACCATTGGTAGCATGAAATCCTAACAGACTTTATGCTATTCAAGAAAGGCAGAGTTACCCTCTCCATGTGGGTCACCCAACTCGGGTACAACACTAGCCTTCGGGTTGGGCTTTCTGGCAGGCCACACCCTGCCGAAGCATGTCGGGCTAGTCCGCGGCCCAGAGGGCTGAACCTGTAGCCCAGCCCACTCAGGCTAGGTGAGGTCGGACCAAGGTTGGACCCAGGTCGAAACCGAACCCGGTTTGGACTGACCAGTTTGGGGTGGGTTAGGACGGTCTGACCGGGTAGGACCGGACCTGAACCCTCTTTCACCCAGATGCGCATAAAAGGTCATATCTCTCAAACTAGATATTAGATTGATGAAACATATACGGAAACTAAATCGTTGGATTGAGACTTTCCTTTTGAGATACTGCAACTATTTTTTGGGGTAATTTGGTTTACATATGGTTCGGATCAAACCCAAATCCAACTAGCACATCGACATTCAAATGCCTATAACATACAAATCAGGTGTCCGGTTGACATGTTGTCTATTAATTTGGAACCATTGTGATATAAATGTTCACTAGGTTATATCTTTGAGGTATTTCATGCCAGTTGAAGTATGAAAGATGTCTTCATGAGAATATCCTCCCAAAATAATGAGTATCAACTATGAGAATCTAGTGGATGGCTAAGATGTGAAGATTAAATATCGATCTTGTGTGGATCAGAACCTTGAGAACCAAATTGGATCAAAACAATGTGATCCTCTGAGGATCTACACTGAGAGATAATTTGTCGATCAGCAACTAGATTTACTATGTCGGTCAGCACCGATCATGAGTGGGTCAGTGCTCATCAATCCTGTGTGGGTTAGAAAATACTAAATCAGTGTGTTTCAGATCATGTGTGGGTCTGTGGGGGTTAGTACCTATCGATCATTGGCAGGTCGGATCATGTGTGGGTCAACATAGGTTAGTACCTACCAATCCTGTGTGGCTTGGATCTTGTGTGGGTATGTCAGGGTTAGACCCAATTGTTCATGTGTGGGTCAGCAGTAGTGCCACATAACAGAATAAGATGATCTAGCTTTATGACCAATCACATGTAATTTTTTACTTATATTATACCTGGTGTGAGTAGATTCTTTTGCTTTGTTCTTTTTGATTGAGATCATTTTTTTCTTTTGTGGATTTTTAAGTGACCTTCGGGGGTCTCGAGGTATATATTGGGTATTTCTATACTCACCCCTACACGGGATTCTTCATCTCCATGTTGTGTCTTGTACAAATGGCATGCATCCTTGATTGAGGCTCGACGAGTTAGAACTTGATGGTGGATAGCAGAGAAGGTTGATGTGGAGAGGTATGGAGACGTTTTGTACCTATCCTTCCGGAAGGACCCTTGGTGGACGATCTGAGGAGTTGTTTTCTTTTTTTTTTGTATTGTATCATTTATTTGGGAAAGTAATCCGGCCCCCATTACATTTTAGTACACACTTTTACATCACATATTTTCCTACGTGGTTTACTTTTGTTGTGTACCTAGTAATTGTGTATGTACTTGTTTAAAGGAAATGCCAAACCATTTTAAGGATATGCCTTTATGGTGGTAGCCACCATCCCTTGACCTATATAAGGTGGGTGTGGGGTAGTCACGGAACGAGCTCCATGGGATGGGTCCGGAAAATGTGATACTAGATGTGTCAGTTTTACCGAAGAAACAACAATAGTATTAAGGTTTATTTGAGTGTGGTTTTTGGTTTGGGGAGTCTAGTGTTGGTGTGGCGTCCGACGTATCCATACCCTAGGACCCTGAATTCTGATTTCCAACTTAGTGAACAAAAACACTTATGGCGTGTCTTTTGGAAGTGTTTTACATTAAATTTCCTTAGATTCATCTCACCAAGTATAACATATTGACAGTGGCACACCTATTTCTTTTCAGGATTCCACTGCATAGACATACAACTAGGATTCTGGAGAGAGTACACGATGGTGGCCCACTGAGCGACTTAGACTCAGTGGAGGGAACTCTTACTATGTTGGATCCTTCGGGTGGTGTACCATCAGCACCACCACTCGGAGGGAAAATGATTCCACCAGCCCCACTAACAGACCGTGGATGCTGACGATTGCATTTCATGAGTTCGAGAGATAGATGCCTCTGAGGTATCATGGCAATAAATATCTCCAAGCATTTGGGGACTGGCTGGAGGTTGTGACATGAGTCTTTCATGTAGTTGAGACACCAGCAGAGCATATGGTGATCCTAGATCCTATCTAACTCCAAGGAACGATAGGGGGATGGTGCAGTCTGTTTCTTCTTACGCATGAGGAGGCGACAATGGTCATGTAGGACCTCAAGTCACTCTTTAGTGCCAATATTGTACTAGCGTATTTACACTCAGTGCATATCTAGGAGCTTCTACACTAATAGTATGTCAACTTAACAGTGGCCCAGTACTCGGCGAGATTCACTCACCTCTCATGCTACTCCACTGACATGGTACAATACCCATTCATCAGGGCCCAAACAATGGGTAATGGTATCTCAATGGAGTTAAGAGTTTTGATGATATCAATCAATATCCAAACATATTATAGAGTGATCGAGTGAGAATTATTGGTGGAGAGAATCATTCCTGAGCAGGAAACCGACGTTGAGAGACACCATCGGAAGATGGGTAGCCGAGTCATCTGCACGATGTTTTAGGTAGATGACATAGAGGTCCAAACAGGCCAGACCTTCTAGGGGATGAACCCAGGATGTAGGGTCAGAGGCTCAGAGAAAAAAAGTGGGGAAGGACAACAGATGATCATATTTTGATTCATGTGTGACGGGTAGGGCCAGATGGCTCACAATTACCCGACCCGTCGTACCGACGATCAATATATTATCGATAGACCACCGAGGCAGTAGTTTAGTTTCATGTGAGGTGGTCTATATCATCATCAAGGCCTTACAATAAGGCCTTAAAATGTCATCTTGGGTATGGACTGGCTATCCACAATTCATGCTCAGATTTATTGTTTTTGGCACAAAGTGTGATGTGTCTGTGATGATGGGATCATATTTACCTTCACTGACAAAAAGGGAAACTTTTCATCCTAGGATGGACTTTATTAGATGAGAGTGCATCCAATCACAAATCAGTTGGCTAGAAATACCCTTGGGGTAGTTGACTGGAGGAGTCTGAGTTATCCTTTAGTGTTGGACCAGTATGCTGATGTATTTTCTGATGACGTACCAAGACTACCTTCAGGTAGATAGGTAGACTTATACATAAACATGTACCCTAGAAAGAATCTGATATATACGCCAGTATATCATATGTCCCTGTAGTGCCTCCAGAGTTGTGGGTAAATTTGGATGACTTGTAGGGGAAGAGGGTCATAATGTTGAATGTTTCTCCATTGGAATCCCTGATTTTCTTCACCAGGAAGGCAGATGGGAGTCTGAGGATTTATGTGGACTATCAGTGGCATAACCAGGTGAAAAAGTAGAACATGTATCCACTCCCAATGATTTATTATCTATTTGACCAACTAATGGGAGAACGATGGTTTTCGAAGATAGACCTTGGTTCAATCTATCACAACCTCCGGCTAGAGGATGTGGATGTGCTGAAGACGCCCTTAAGATGTCATTATGGCCATTATGAGTTCTTGGGGATGCCCCTCGGCCTGGCCAATGTACCGGAACTGTTCATGGGGATCATGAACAGAATCTTCTATCATTACATTGATCACATCATATCCGTCTTCATTTACGACATCTTGATATACTCGGCATCGGAGGGGGATCACGCCACACACCTACAAATAGTTTTGGATACACTCCTACAGAACCATATTTATGGAACGCTCTCTAAGGGCTAGTTATGGATATGGGATGTACACTTTTTAGGGAATGTTATCTTGGAGGTTGGAGTTGCAGTGTATCAGGAAATGTTAGAGGAAATGCATACTTAGGATCCACCCAGTATTGTGACTGAGTTTCAGTGTTTCATGTGATTGCCTGTGTATTACCATAATTCAAACATTACTTTTTTCAGCATTGTCGCACCATTTTCATCTTTGACAATAATGGGACAAACATTCATGTGGATGTAGAGATTCCATCATAGTTTTCAAAAGTTGAGGCAGAGGTTGACGAGTTCCCCCATCTTGACTCTACCAAAATACGGCATTGCATATGTAGTCTACTGTGACCCATTCGGGACAAGACTAAGATGTGTCGTCATGCAGGAGTGATAAGTGATTGCAAATGGCTCACAATATTTTAGATAATATGAGCAGGACAATGCTACCCATGACCTGTAGTTAGCAGTAGTGGTCTTACAACTAAAGAAGTGGTGACACTACTTTATGTGTGAACAATTTACTATTTACTATGATCACAAGAGTCTCAGGTAAATCTTCTCTCAAAAGTACTTGAACCCGAGACAATAGTGATGGATGGGGTTCCTCCAAGACTAGGACATTGAGATTGTTTACACTCCTATGAAGGGGAACATTGTAGAAAATGCACTCTGCAGGAGGTCCGGTCTACAGTTTCTAAGTGATGTGACAGAGTAGCTAGCCACATTATAGTTATCTTTCATGGATATTGATGTATCAGAATACCTCTAGACTATGATAGTTACTCCCCAACTCTATCAGTGATTTCATGAGGCAAAACATGGGGATGAAGATTGAGAGTCCCGATGTAATCATATATTCCCAGGTTTAGGATCCTGATGGAATTTCTAAAGGTGGGGTGCACGTCGTTCTCTTCAGGGGACACTCATTGGTACCATTGATTCTACAAGAGGAGTTATTGAGGGGGATTCACACATTCTCTTTAGTGGTACATCCTGGAGATGTGATGATGTACCAGTAAATTTGGTGTTAGTACTAGTGGCCTAGGATGAATAAGGTGGTGGTAGATTTCATATCATGATGACTCACTTGTCAGCATGTGAAGGCTGATCATCTAGTACTAGCAGGTTTAACTCAGCCACATGAGTTACCATAGTGGAACTTGGATGGTATCACCATGGAATTCGTGACAAGGCTACCATGTACGTCATGGGTCCATGATTCCATATTGTGGATCATTGACCAACTCACCAAGTCTTCCCACTTCTTACTCTTCCGATAGTAGGGATCAGTAGAGAGCTTGTGAGGACTCTATGTACAACATATTGTACGAATTCACATGGTGCCATCGACGATCGTCTCATATGAGATGTACGTATTACATCCCATTTTTGGAAGTGATTACAGGAGGCATTCAGGACTCAACTAAGCTTGAGCACTACCTTTCACCCTTAGACAGATGGTTAGATTGAGCGGACCATACATACACTTGAGGAAATGATTCATGATTGTTTTCTAGATTTTTTCCATAGTTGGGCGGACCACCTACCACTAGTGGAGTTCATATACAATGACATTTATCACTCCACCATTGGCATGGCTCCGTTTGAGTCCTTGTACTGGTGACCATGAAGATCAAAGCTATGTTAGATAGACCCAGGGGAGTCAGCACTTATAATTCTAGAGTTAGTATAGGATACCATAGAGAAGATGAAGATCATCCAAGAATGGTTGAAGACTACACAGATCAGGAAAAATCCATATGCTAATAGGATCTGAAGACACTTGGAGTTCGAGGAAGGAGACCATATCTTTCTTCGGGTCTCAGCACGACGAGGAATGCGAATGTTTGGTCAGGGTGACAAGCTATCTCTAAAGTTCATGGGACCTTTCCAAATCCTCAGTAGATTATCCATTGTGGTGTACCGTCTATCGCTTCCACCACAGATACATCAGATAAATAATGTTTTCCATGTGTTGTATCTGAGGAGGTATGTGCACGATCCATCACACATTATGGACTGAGGGGAGCTGGCGATCAACGATAGGGTGACATTTTTGGAGTTCCTGGTGGAGATATAGGATTAACAGGAGTGGGTCCTTCATGGATGGACTATTACTCTGGTGCTATTTTTTTGGCACCACTGGAACCACTAGTAGAGCACCAGGGAATGGGAGAATCAGATACGTCCTTAGTACCGCCATTTGATTCCCTAGATTTTTTAGCTTTTGGGGATAGAAAGGCATAAGGTGTGGTGAATTTATAGGCCCATTAATTATATATAAAGTTTTTCATAAAATTATTTGGGAATTTTATGAGTCTGTGGAAATTGACAGCGTATGATTTCAAGGAAAGGTGTGCTCAAAACATAATTTTTAGCTTTTTTAATGTACGTTCAGTAAATGCGTGAGTGGTCTTTTCAATACTTTGAACCAGTTCTCGGATTAAAAATCATAGGGAACTTTTGATTCAAATGTATCATGATTCTCTTATGAAATTCATAACATTGATCATTGTAGATCGGGTGAAAAAGTTAGTTTTTGCAACATTAAAGAAATAATGAAATAACATCAAAATTGTTATTTGATTATCCTACCTCTTTATAAGGGGTGGTGGTGTGACCAATGGGTTGGAAATACATTTAATGTATTGACCTATATGTTATGTATCCAAACCCTTGGGAATTAATAGGTTCATTAATTAAAAACTAATTACTTATTTCAATGCATTACTCACCCTCCCCCTCTATTTAAATGCAACTCGGGTTGGGGTTTTTCACACGGCTTCATCAATAGAGTAACCTCTTGCAATGTAATATGGAAACATCCACTACTGATGGATATAATCTTGGGAGGAAATAATCTAGGATCAATGAATGCCAGTGACTTCATCCAATGAGGACTCTCGTCCCCCCACAACCACAACACCTTCAATGTTTTACGAGGTATGGGTTTTGTTTAATTCAACTGAATTGTTTATTTCCATAATTCTTGAATGGAATGTTGAAACAAAAAAGAAATATTGTTTATCTATGTTGAATCAAAAACTCTCACTTGATTTAATGCTAATACGGAGGGTGCGGGCTAAATGAACAAGGCACGGACCCACCACCACTTCTATATTTTGTTGCGTTCTTTAGATGAGGATTTCTCTATTTGACAGCTACCCGAATAAGTGGGTCATGCAGAGATGGAGGCATATCGGGAGGCCCATTGGTGTAGATAATAGTGGAAATGGAGATTCATAGCATCCCTGGAGCCCTGAAAATTAGGTGCCTATGTTGGCGGCCGAAGCCAGCGGCCAGTGCTCACCGGTTGTGGATGTAGGCGTCACCGCTTTGTTCCACGACGGACCAAATGAGCGTTCTTCCCTCGGACAACCGTGTTGGAAGAGAGAGGTGCTACATTAGGTGTCATGGGAGGTGGACACAGCTTTGAAGCCGAGGCGAAGAGGACCCACTCCCAGTGGGTCCCACAACCAGCCAAGGTGGCACCACGTGGCGTCGCATGTTACATAAAAGAAAAAAGGTTTTTTTGTCATCTAAGAAGGGGGGAGTGACTGCCTCCGCATAGGTTTCCCAAACAGCAGATCATGCTAACCTTCGGGTCGGGCTGTTCGGAGGGCCACACCTAGCGGAAGCAGGTTGGGCCTGTTCTCGACCCGTGGGCCACTCCATGGCCCAGCGGGCCAAACCCACGGCCAAACCCCCTCAGGCCGTCCTAGCCGGTTCAGGATGGGCCGAGTAGAACCAAGGTTAGGTCGAACTGAACTGGTTCGCATCAGCCTAGGTTGGGAGTGGTCGGGTCGGTCTGACTGGGTTGGAACAGACGTATACCCACTTCAGACTAGATACGTTTAAAATGATATATCTCGCAAACCTGATGTTTGTTTGACGAACCATATGTGGCACTGGAATGAATGGAATGAGACGGTCATATAAGGATAATCCACCAGGTTTTTGGAGAATGTAAGTGTATGGGCGGGTTGGATATATCTCGAATCCAACCTGGCCCTTGGCACAAAAATGTCCATAACTTATGGACTGGGTGTCAAATTAATGCACCGTCTATTGAATTGGAACCCTTATGAAACTATGAATCACTAAGTTACTTTTTCATGAGACATTATGTGGGTTGCATTATTATTAGTGTCTTCAAGAGAAGATCCTCCCAGAATCAAGCGTACTATGTACGAGAATCTAGTGGCTAGAAAAGATGTGATGATTGAATAGAGATCTGGTGTAGATCTGCACCTAGCGATCCTGTGTGGATCAGCACCTAGAGATCCTGTGTGGACCTAAAATTGGCAATCTTGTGTAGATTAGCACATTGTGATCCTATCAAGATCAGCACCTAGTGATCCTATGTGGGACAATAATGATCCTGTGCAGGTCAGATCCGGTGTGGGTCAGTGCTTAACAATTCTATGAGGGTCAGTGTATACTAATCCAGTGTGGGTCAGTATGGGTTTGATCCTATCGATCTTCAGTGGGTTAGATCATGTGGGGGTATGTAGGGGTTAGTAACTATCGATCCTGGGTGGGTCGGATCATATGTTTGTTATCAGGGGTTTGTACTTATCGATCATATGTGGGTCAACAACAGTTCCAAATAACATAATAATATAATCTAGTCTAATGACTAATCATATATACTTCCATACTTAATTTAAACCTAGTTTGAGCTGAGTCTTTTTCTTTGTGCTATGTGATTGAGATCATTCTTTTTTGTTTTACTTTATGGAATTATGAGAGACCTTTGTGGGTCTCATGGTCCCTTCTAGGTATTTTTATACTCAACCATGCACGATAATCACCCACACCATGTTTTGTCTTGTCCAGACGGTGGACAACCTTGACTGAGATACAGGGTGCTAGGTTCTAATGGTGGATGATGGTGATGGTTGACAAGGAGAGCTGTGGAGACGATATGTATCATCCCTTTAGGGAGGATCCATTTTATTTTTTATTGTTGTATTGTATCTTGTAATTGGGCTTGTATTTCGGCTCCCTTTACTTTTAGTACACAATTTTACATTAGCTACTTTACTACGTGGTTTAAATTTGGTGTGTACCTAGTCCATGTGTTTTTATATATTTAAAGGCAATTACTTCCCATTTTTGGTGTGCACATTTCTAGTATTAGTCGCCAACCCATGGACTATGGAATGCGAGTTTGCGGTAGTCATGAAATGGGCCCTAGGGGATGGGTCGTGACACATAGTTACAGTCCCAATTTATAATAGTGTATCCCTTGTCCCAATATAATCCATTCAACAAATTTATTGAATAACTTCGGTGTTCTATAAATCTTTTAATATATTGATTCATAAATACCAATCTAATTTCTCAATTAAAAGCTATTACTATATGAAAAATCGATTATAAGATGTTGTTAATCCCAACACCATTTAATTGTTTATAATAAGTTCTATACATAATCTATTGTGTTTGAATGATTCACCTAGATAGACCATCTATTTTGGATTAATATCTGGTTAAAAAAGATCACTCAATATCTACATCAAGATGAAGAATCCACTAGAACATCAAGGTAATCCTTAGACCCTGATAAGATATAATAGAATATTTTTATCTATTTATCCTTATCAAATATTTAATGTATATTATATAATTATGATCAAGTGAGAACAATTCAATTATAAAAATGAAGTGTGTTTTCACCATAAATTTAATGACTATAAACCAAATTATATTATAGTTTATACAAGTTTTGGATAGTTTGAGGGAAGAAATCCATCATCTTGTTTTCTAATTTCCATTATAGTATGGGTAAGGGATATAAGATCCCCTTATAATTTTTTCCTCTGATTATTAACTTTTTAAAATTCCAATCATGAGTAAATTAATTCATCAATATACCATTTACTATTTTCCCACCATAAGTACTATTTAAAATATTTATAAATAATCATTCCTCCGTGATGAATAGAAAATGAGTAACTACGATCCTCTTCTAATAACACCTTTATAAAATATGTCATAGATGGGATGCATACATTCTTCCTAAAACGTACAATTTTATCATCATCATAATTGAACTACGAGGGATTTTATCAGTACCTTTATCATCTTTATATCGTTATTATTTGCATCTTTAGTCAATAAATGAGCATATTATTGAAAATTCATTGATTGAGGTAAAATTACTCCCCTTCCTTTATAATTTCGAAATGAATATTTTTCAAAAAAAAATTATTAGCTATTTAGTGATACACATCATATGTAATTTAGAAAGATACTTTCATCTCAAATAATCTTACACCATGTTCTCATTACCATGGTGGTAATGGATTAAGCACTCATAATCATTATTTAACACCAACCATATTCTCAAGAGCATATTCAACACTTTTTAGTGAACATGAACCTTAAGATTTTATGGCTAGTATATATATCACATAATTATGGATTATGGTAATTCCACAAAATATTTAATGAAAAATTTTCTACATCTATCTCAATATACTGACATGGGTAATTTTTCACATTAACCATCTATTTTCATAAGGAATAACATATAAATGTCTCACTCTATAGGATAATTAATCTTAGCAATTCGTTGATGCATCAATACATATTTAAACCCATTAACTAATATATGGTAATTTAAGAATATGATTATTGAATATCATTTTCTTTAGTTGATTGAAATGTTCTTCACATTCATCAATCTAATGTAACTTCGTTCTATTCTGAGTAATTTTGTGATCCATAATAAATTGTCTACATCCAAATGATAATATCTTGCTAATCCAAGAAATCTATGGATCTCTTGAACCACTGTTGGTCTATGAAAATGTTCGGTAAAATCTATCATTAATGGATCCAATGATATACCCATTATGAGATTATATGACTCAAAAAATTAATCAACTCTATCCAAGAAGAAAATATTGAAAATTTTTCGAATATATTCTTCTTCCATAATAATTTTACCATTGTCCTTTAATGACTTCCATTATCATCTATTAACTTTGAATGTAAAATATTATCACCTATAAAGACATCCAGAAACATATATAGGTACTTTCTAAATTCTTTATTCATTTAAAACATCATGATAGTGGGGAAATTACAATAAAAAACAACATCAATAGAAATTCATAGACCATACACCTCATATAGGAGGTTTTCATTGGTACATATTCACTTTTTACCATCAACTCATCGTACCCAGATCGAATATCAATATTTTTAAAGAATTATGGTCTTTGAAAATTGATCAACAGAATCATTGATATGATGTAGTGGATACTTATCCCTGATTTTTATATTGTTATATTCTTATTAATCAATGTAGAAGCAAATTGATCAAAATTGTTTATTTATATTAAGAATAAATTCATCCTAATGTGACACAATTGTCTGATTGAATCTCATGTCACGATTCCCCTATGGTTTTTTCTTCAATTCCAAAATCACAATTGGATCAATTCTATATAGAGTCATTTGAATAGGTTTATCACTAGGAATGAGTTCTATTGAGAACTAAACATCACAATTAATTTTATGACTAAGAATCTATTGTGTAATGACATCCAAAAATATGCACAAAATAGAAAAATAATCAATGTAGTGTTACACCCAATCAATTTGATTCACATAGCCATAATGGAATTGAATTAAGACCCATTAGATCCAATTTTTTCATTAGAGGATTTTATTCATCCCAACATAGATAAATGGAAATGGGTTCATTTGGAATTGAAAATGTGACTTCCCTTACTCAAAAATTGTTATGAGATCTACATAAATAAATCCAATAGAAGCCTAGATTCATATAAAATTCAAATAAATGTATAATTATATGATTTATTAGGATATTGTTCCAATAAACTACAATAATAGAGGAACTATATACTGGAGATTCCACCATTATAACATTCAGATTTTTCACCGCTAACTAAATATAAATATATTATGCAGCTAATTCAATACCATATTACACCTCCTAATATGTAAAATATTAAATAGATATTTAATAAATTGTGATATTAGATATTATAGAGTGGATAATATGTGTACCTTTTACCACATTAACTCGTACAATCTAGGTTGGGATTTTATTGAGTGAAAACCAAAAATCATTCCTTACCATAACTTATGATGTTATCCTACACGTAGGATTATCCTTAGGGTTACGACTAATGGTTTCCCTTCCATGTTTCTTAAATTTATGTAAACATTACATATGATAATGATTTTGGGGCCCCAGAATTTTCAAATAAATTGACATATATTTCTATGAATATTTAATGCATTTCACCAATATATATCTGGGGACCATAATGGTTGGTTTTTATTAAATAATAGATAACCAATATTATCACTTAGTGAAATATAATCAACATATGAACAATGATCTCCCAATATAGTAAAATTATACAAATTACCTGCATAAACCATTTCTTGATTACTCATGTAAGGATATATAAGAATGGGTGAGCTTAGATTCTTAGTAAGGGTAAAAATTTGAGACATAAATCATTGATCATAATAATGAATAAGATAAGAATAATGGTATGATTTCATGGACATAAAATAAAACAATAATAATTTTTTTCAATTATCATAAACTTGAGTCATGACATTAAGGAATATCCTTTAAAATTACCTGATTCATAAGAGTCGTAAATCATCATAAATCAATCTCAAAACAGAATTTCAATTCGTAAAACTATATTACCAAAAAAACAATTAAACCCATTTCATATTTCATGATTAAAAACTAAGAATATAAAACCATAATTGATAGAGAATTCCAACTAGTTTCTTATATTAGAGAAAATCAAGAATTATAACCTCCATCCCATTGTGGCTCAAGAATCTTGACTTGTTTCCTATAGTGGATCTGGAACATCAATTTTTCCCATATTGGATTAATTACATTGACTTGTAACCCATTTTTCATAAATCACATCAATTTGGTTCTTATAGTGGATCAAGAAGATTATATTTTGTCTCATTGAGGATCAGGAATATTGAATTTCATCTCATAGCTATCTTATAAGATATAATAAATTAACCAATGCATTGGAAAAGTATATAATTATAGTACCACAAAATATATAGTATAAATAATATATATGTGTTCTATAAGATCATAAAAAATTCATCATATAGTCATCTCATAACTCATACAATGAAAACATGACTCACAAACATTTCATCAATCCATAATAAATTATGCTATGAAAAATAAATGGGTTTCATAAATATCCCATCATTAGAATAATTATAAATATAGAGAAATAACTATTGAACATTCGAATTATATCCTCTGTAAAACATCTGAAACACCAATGTTTTTTATGTACTTAAAAATAGAATTAACAAAATTATTGAGGAAAATACACATTCCATTGTGAAATAAATTATTTCAACAATAAAATTTTAAAAATAACAATCGAAAAAATATTCAATGAAATATATTTTTTGAAAATGTTAATTAGTTTTCAAATAATTTATTTGTTATGATATTGGAATTGTTTTCTTGTTTTATTGAATAAAAAATATCTTTGACATTTTTTGTAAACAATAAAAGCCATTCACTATTCAAATAAGAAGAAGATAAATTTGACATAATTATTCAAAAAGAAAACATTTGGTAATAATGAAATTAAATAATCAGTAGAGTGTAGTAAAAAACATTCTTGGATTATTTTTTAAATACAAGTTTATGGATGGAAACAATTTTTTGATCAGAGAGATTAATAATGTAGTTTTATCATTAAATAATTTGATTAGGCTATTTAGTACATAAATATAAGAAAATTTAAATAAAAAACGATTTACCTAAAAATAATTATTAGAAAATAAAATAAAAATATAGTTTATAGATACAGTTCATATAAGTTTCACAATGGAATTTCATTCATTAACAATAATAATTAAAAAATAAGAGCATGGCCGAAATACCCTACCACTTTACTATTTTTGGAATCATAACCTCCCTGAAATTATTTACTTTATATGGTTATTTAAACCCAAATAATTTCCAATAAAAGAATCATTAAATAAATTAAGGATTGTTATATAAATCATGTAGATGATTCAAGTGGTGAATATATCATGTGTCTCACAGATATAATAGTTATATGAGAACTCACTTCCTGGGTTTCCACATCCATTGAATGTAATCTAACGTCTTGTATAATAAAATTACAATTATTATAAAACTATAGAAAAATTCACAAAATCATACCATTATAATTGATCAACTTATAATATTACAACATATTTTTTTTCAAAATTATATATTTAAATAATCATTTCTTAGTTTTAACTATTTCGTTTTTCTTAAGAGTTCTATTTTAGTTGTTCTTGTCTATGCACATTTATCACGGTAAAATAAACTATAATATTTTAATAATGATATTAATATCATATTATCTTTTTATATATAAACATATATCAATCAGTAAAGGATTTATATATATATATATAATTCTTTCTATTGTTCATGGAGACAATAATATGCATACACAAAGGAATATTCTTTTCATTCTTTGATGGATTTTGATAAAGAAAAGAAATTATTAATTAAAATATTCAAAAACATTACTATATAAAATGTATCATATATATTCATTAAATATATAATTATTACAGTCCATTTAAAGTGAAAAAAAAACGAATCCCATCACTTCGAAGAGGCGGTAGACCAGACATACTCATAAAAGATGTTATTATTTTCCAATAAATTAGAAGGTAAGATAAAAGATAATATTAAAATTATATAAATATATTTATGTCAAAAATATCATACAAATTTACATTAAATAAATCAATATATTCATCCACGATAAGTGGTGATGGAAATTTAATTAAATCGGTTCACAAGGTGGTAATATACTAAACATACAATCAACGTGTTAGTACCAAATCCGATGCAATATTGTATATATATATATGTTATTTAGTTTAAAAAACATAATATAATATTGATTATATTTTTTCAATAATTTAAGTGAATTTGGATAATATTTTATGTATGTTTAATGAAAAATAAAATGAAATTTCCTTGTTTATAACATTACCTCTTCTTTAAGTAACCGCTCTAGATTTATACTTAATGCCTAACTAGGATGTTATTATAAAAAAACTAGTGTCACTAGTTCTAGGGGAAATATGTGTGTAAGGGATTTTGGTAATCCATGGATGAATCAAATTTCTGTTAATGTGAGGAGAGGAGAGGTAACATGGTTCCTTTTTACAATTAAGGTGATCTAACAAGCCCCACTCCAGCAACCTAGAGTTGATGTTTACATCATAACAATGGAAAAAGTCCCAGGGGATCAAATAAATATGATAAAATTAGTTTATTAGTCTAAATGACCATTTTTAAATTTCATATTCAATATTTCCAGCTAAATAATTGACTTTACATTCTATTTAACCAATAAAATTGGCACGAAAAGCATCAATGGATAATTTAAATGAAAAAAACTATTGGTTGTTAATAATTGAATTCATAATGATGTAAATTTTAAATAATGGACATAATGATATCAGAAATCATTATATATATACCATCAAGTCACTGTACCAAGGAAATATAATTTATGTGATGTAATATTACAAATACTAATTTAATTTGTCGAACTGATTTTTCTAATTTAACCTATCGACGCATTAGATGTGATATTTATAATAGGGTCCAACACAACATTTAATGTCTTATAAACTCATATTATTTTAAATTATAAATACAATTCTGAAAAAATTTAAATTATAAATTAATTATTATAATTGAATAACGAATATGTAATATTAATATTTCCACAATCAATCAAATGACATTAAATATAAAAAATATGTACAAATTATATAAAGGTTATGAAATAAGAATATCTACCATATATGTTTTTGATATTTAGTAGAAATTTTATAAAAATTAATTTTAATAAATTGAATGCTTCAAGATAATTATTAGGACAACATAATTCATAAGAGATAATAAAAACCATATACACATAAAATATACAATTTTTTAAATAAATAATTCCCGTTTAAAAAATAAATAATAGGAAATAAAATGTTTATATTGATATTTAATATAATATCCATATTTGTAAACCTAATGAAAAAATGTATATAAAGAAAAATATCATTAAATTTTTTTAATATTTTGAATTTCAGTAAACACTGTTATGTCAAAAATCTCATTTTGACAATTATAAGGAAAGTATAAACCTACGATTTTGGAAAAATTATAAATATTCCTTAAAAAAAGTTTTAACAAATCATAGGATTACATGAAATGTACAAAATAAAACATTTGAGTAATAAAAATGATTTTTTAAACACATTTAAATAAGGATATAGAATAAATATACACTATAATTAAGAAATAAATAAGTTTTTCATCAATTATTTTTATTTCACGAATCTTATGACAATGTGATGAATATTTTTAAAAAGTATAGAAAATCCAAAAATATCAAGATGATAATAAAATAATTGTCTCATTTTATGTATATATATTAAGATTCTATAAACATAAATAAACTCAAACCCAAAATAAAGTGAGACTATAAAATTAAATTTAAACTCAATGGAAATTTTTTAATTGTTACACAATGAATGTATAACATACTATTTAATCAATATTCATCAAGAATAAATTTTAATTCATTTTAAATATATAAATGGTTAAGTATATACACCACCTAAATGTGAATAGTTGTTTAAATAGAAATATGTATCAATGATGTGTATATCGATAAGAAATCCCTTACCCCACATTTTAATCATTGTTTGTAATTAATTGAAATCCATTATAATGGTTTTAAATATATTATTAATTTATATCATAAATATATTCCTATTTATAATTTCATATATGACAATAATATGTCATATTATTACTTATTTGACAATAACTGTCCATTACTAAAGGAGTATCATGTGTTAGATGACTTGTTTCCTCATTTATGTTTTTCGTAAATGTTATAGTTCTAGAGAATAGTTGTATCACCCCTTGGTTTAGGTAAATGTCCATTTACTCATGTATTTCCAATCTATTTAATTTTTTGTTTGGGTTTTTTGAGGTACTAAGTTATTTTGGAAAAATATTTAGGTTTTTCTAGAGGTGAAGGGGTTGTACATGGTTAGTAGAAATTGTGTAACATATCATAGAAACCATAAAACATAATACAGTTTGAATTGGGAAGGAATATAGTAGGTGCATGGTTTTTTCTAAACCATGTTAATTACTATGAGAAACCATGTATAATGAAAAATAGGGGAAAAACTATTGGAAGAAAATTTTACTAACTATTTCAACTAACCATGTGAGGTGTGGTCTTAATACAATATCTCCACAAGGTTGGAAAACCATTTTTGAAACTGTGTTGCCTAACTACGCAGTGTACTATTGGATCATCATAAATTTTTTATGTAATCATTATAAATCCTTATAACCATAATTTTCTCCTTAATCCCCCCAAAAATATAATTCCTTTTTCTACTAAGGAATTAGAGATGATCCACTTATATTCTAGGGTGAATATCTAGAGCATGAAATTGTGTTTGGAGCCCTGATATGTCAATAAGAATGTAATCTTCTTTTTTTTCATAGATCCATGGTTCATTTCACTCCATTGGGTGGATAGATCAATTAATTATTGATATATATGTGTGTTATGAATTATTATTCTAAATTCAAATTTTATCTAGTTCACTTAATTTGAGTTGTGATTGGATAACAATGTTTTATAGTGTCACTCTTCATTTTTGCCCACATTTTTAAGGTTAGTGGATTCTCTACTGACTATACTTAATTTGGAACATAAAGTCTTAGTTTTAAAAAATTATTTTATTGAAATGGTTATGAAATCCTAGCTTGATTCTTGATGAGAAAATATTTTCTGGTATTGTATTTGAAATTGTGTAATGATTATTGGATTTTGGATAACCCCATTTATTTCAATGTTAAAATAGTGATTTTAAATTTATTTTTTAAATTATTTTGGAAATGTATTTGATGAAATTGTGTAGTGAAATAAATTTTTTTATTGACATATCATTGAATTATTTTGGAATAAATGGTTGTTTGTGAGTTGAATTGGATGGATAATGGTCATGATCTACCACCATCAAGATAAGATGATATAAAGACATGATCATCCATCATGAATAATGACACCAAGAATGTGCGTTTGTGTGTGTGTGAAAATGTGACCGAATTTTTGAAACTAATATATTCATGGTTTTAATTATTTTTTTATTCATTCCATTCATAAATAAATTATACCTTTGATATTTACTATTAATACTACTGAATAATATTTTATAAAATTTTTTACATGTTCTGTCCTAGTGTCATGTCTTGGGAAGTCATTGGGGAAATCCATATGAGTATAGAATCAACCCCTTTATGGGTAGTGTTGTGAATTTTAAAATGACATCTATTTAATCTCATGTAATGGAAAGGTATCTAATTTATTGTCTTTATTATTCATGATAGAATTTCATGGCATGTGTTGTTATATATTTGAGCAGGTGGGTTGTTCCTTGTTGTTTTCACTTTAGAGCATTGAAATTTGTGTCTTAATTGTTATATTGAGTATGTATATTGGTTTATAGTGTTACTCTAATATTTTTTTTGGTTTGGTTGTCTTTTGAGTTGTATTATTTACACATTCATCATATAAAATATTAATTTGGTTATATTTCTTGTAGATTGGTTGTTTTACTATTCAATGGGAAAATCATCCCCCAAATATTCATAAGGCCTTTGAAACTTACTTCCTCATTTAGTGTACTTGGGATGTCATCTAAAGCTTAAAATCACCATCTTCACTCACCAATCTAATGTGTAGCGAAATGATGTTATAAATGGTATATTCTTCATTCAATTAATTTTTTGGGACCAATGGAATCCATCCTGGATGGTCCATATTTCAATATTGGGAAAAATGTAACACCATTTTTTGGTTCTTTATATATGAATTGGTTTATTTTTTTTATCCTGAAGATGTAAATACTATTTGAATGTATCTCGGTATGGTAATATTTAGATTTATTTTCAAAACATGAATGATATATAAAAAAATATCATTTCTAACATCTATATGTTGAACATAATATTACCAAGTTGTTTTAGTGCTTGAGTGTTTTATTAAAATTCATGATGTGTTTTCCCCTCATCATCATTGGATTATCCAATGAGTTTTGGATGACATAAATTGATGATATGAAAATATGATAGGACTATATTTTCTAATCAGTGTTAATGGTTTATAAAATAGATAGAAAGTGTTGATCATTGAAAATTATAAAAATGGTTTTATTGAAAAGTAAAAGTCATAGTACATCCTGAAATTGATAAAATATTGATGATGTTTGAATCATGGAATGTTATAATGTAATATATATTTATGTGGTGAGTTGGAATTTATATGTCTTTAGTTTCTATTGAGTGGGTCTTAACATAGTTTTATTCCTGATGTAAAGAAAATCACATGGTAGGTGTCGTAGAAAAAAACCATAAAAAGGTACTAGGAATGTGGTCACACATGATCTCTAAGTTAGCCAAAATATTATACAAATATATTTATATGATTTTAAGGTTATGGATAAGTGTAATGGGAATTATTAACCATGGAAAATTGATCATTTATTTTAATTATTACAACTAAATCCACCCACCATTTGGGGGAATTTTGAGACGAAAAAGTAAAAGTCTATTTGAATAGGTTTTGACTAAATCATATATACCCTTGGGACACCATAAGAACTATAGTTGATATTGGAAACATATATTTTTGAATATTTGTAATGATTCTTTTGGAATTAGAAGTTCACAAAAAATTGGATCAATGCATGATGTGATAGGATTTTGATGAATTTTTTTACAAGAAATTTCATCATCTCAATTTTGATATTGATAGAACAATGAACCACCTTATTTTGAAGAAAAATAATATCTTGATAACATAGTATGTAGACAAAATTATGAATTTAGTCTGTATTTACAATTAATTTTTTTCAGGTTCATTTGTGAAGGGACACATTTTTGACCTAGGATTATGAAGACATATTTCATAAAATATTGAAATTCATTATATAATATATTATAATTCAAATGTCAAAAGAGATACGGTAGGGGAAAATAGTATCTAAAAAATATAGTTATGGAGAGAATGCATATTCACTTTTTAATAGGAGGTAACACTATTATTGTGACTAAAGTGAAGAGGTATACCTACTCCTATAATGGCGTGACTCTATTGAATTAGACCATGGGATTAGTAAATCGTCCACCTCAACCAAAATGTATGTTGGAATATTTTTATTACGGTTAAATGGATCCCATTAACAAACACTATATGAAACCACTTATATCATGTCACACCAACAACATGATTGGTCGTCTTTAGTGAAATTGTCGTAGTGTTTCATGGTAGGGTTCTAGAGACACATCCCATATTTTTTAAGAATCTTATTCTTTTATTGGATGAATTATGTTGAGATAATCTCAACACTATAATAGGTCCAGATAATATGATTATTGGAACACTATGTCTCCTAAACCAGTGCAATCTCAATAGGTAACAATGAGAAAAGTGCTATGAGTAAGTAATTGTATGGATTTGAGCAACTGATCATGGATGATCAATATGGTCTATCAATTGTGAAATGTATGATTATTTTAAATTATTCCATTATGAAGTCTTTGAATAATATAGGATATTATCACTAGTTATTTTTCTTCTCATGTTATAGATAATATGGTTTTTCTTGTTGATGTGATTTCTCTTGTTTCTAAAAATCAAACTCCTATTTTCCAAATATAGTTTTGATCCATTATATGTAATAATTATTCTATAACTATTAATGGGGATAAGTTTCTATAGATATTATAGATGATTGTGATAGATTTCTATGACTTGATTATGGTTATTGTTTGGTTTACATCATTTAAAACCCACATCAATTATTATGCCCAAAATAATTTTTTCACATCTCTTGATGAAGGCATATATCTCTTTAGAGGATATTAGGATGTAGATACAAGTAGAGAATGATTTTTGGAATTGATGGTTGGATCCATATCATATGATTTATCAAAACTAACCATGGAATTTGTGAATTATAATGGGAATGGATAATTTAAAACTATTATTAAACAATTTCATGAGGTTTTCTATGAATATGTCTATGGGTTTTCACGAAAAAGGTACATGTAGCTTATGATTTATATCATACTAAGGACTATAGTTTTCTCACATCCATATTATGTAATGTAAATAAAATAATTGAGTGATTTAAAAGATTATTTTGAATCAATTGAACCCAAAGGGTTCATATGACTGTGCACAGATTCAAGGGATGAACATTTATTGTATGTGAAGAAGGTGGATAAAACTCTTGATATTTTATTGATTAACATAATAATAACTATTTTATGATAAATAATTTATATCATCATCATTGCATTTATGTTCTATTTTATTAATTGATGAGAGATTATTGGCCATGTAAAATTGAAATACACTCCCAATATCACCAATTGTATGTTTGAAGAGAAAATATCTTGATGAAAACTTTTAGAAGGTGATATATCCATTGAGAATTTTTCATTATGACTTTTGGTCTAACAAATTCTCTATCAATATTTATATACATAAGAATTGAATCATATAAAGATATATGAATTCATTTTTTTTTGGTTTTTTATGATATAGTGGAGTATTCTAGAACAAAATTGATAATAAAAAACATGTGGTTGAAGTGTTGTGTATCATGTAGGAGCATAGTTTGTATGTTGAGTTATAAATGTGTAAATTATGTATATAAGAGGAATGTTTCCATGGTCATGTAATTTTTGAAACATTCTTATCTATAGAATGTAAAAAAATAAATACATTTATTTCTTGGAAACACTGTACAATATCTATGAGATACATATGTTTCTTAGATTGGACGAATACTATATAAGTTTTGTATATAAATTTTTATGATTGGTATCACTGATGACTACATTGAATGGAACATGAATTCCTATCAAGTGGAATTATTAATTTTATAAATCAATTCAAGAACATAATATTATAAATACAATAGTTTCTATCATCATGATTCTTAATTCAATATAGGAATATGTAATCTATTATAATTCCATGGGATCTAGGTTTGAATGTGTTCACATATTGGTAGATCATGTTTTTTCTTATGGCCCGAAAAATTTATGGGTGCATGAGATGAACTAACCAACATAAGCGTTGGAATTAACTATTGTGAATTATTCATTAATGAAATTGATTCATTACCTGTTCTGTGAGAGATTAACAATTGTTATATATCATATGAGTTTCAAACACATTTTCTTCGGAAGGGATTTTATTTTAATGAAGTGAAAATGGATGGAGTATCTGTAGATGATTGAAATCAACCAAACAGATACATTGTGTAATGGTAAGACTATGAAAAACTAATTGACTATTAATGCATAAGATCATTAGGCTAAAAACAATTCATACAAATGTTAAATAATGTTAGTTATAGAGAATATGCATCGAAATAACTCTGAAAATGTGATGTTTATATTCTCGTTCAATTATTTTCTATTCATGGTTTTGTTCAGTAAATTTAAAAGGCTCCAAAATGTGTTCTTGAATGTATTTTAAGTTGGCCAGAACACAATGATGGGGACACCATTGCGGGATGGAAGTACAATTGATGTTCACTATTAATGTATATACATCAAAAGGATTCACGTTTGTATTATCAGGTACAAATTCATAATTATTACCACAATTCATGACGTGTTATTCACCTAGGAATTCAGAGAATGCATAATAACATTAAGGAAAAATTCTGTTGAGTTTTATTGAATAATGTTTTAGTGGATTATGTCTCAAGATGTCTCCCCTATCATTAGGTAAATGTCAACAACTAATGATCACATGATAAAGTAATGTCTTGAAAGATTATCATATTTATTTTGGAGCTGTAAGAAATTTATTTTTTAACTGTTCTAATGAGTATATTTATGTATCATGATATCATTTGATTGATAGTGTATTTCTTCATAGTGTCGAATCAAATCATCCCAACTTGAGAAAATAATTTGGGGGAAGAATGGTCCAAAATAAACAATGAGGAAATTCTAAATATGAATTGCATTGTAGTCTCAATTGTATCATATCAAGACCCTTATTTTAAATATCATTTTAAAAAATCCATGTAGATAGACGTTGGAACACATTTGACTATTAGTATGGATTATCATCCTCAAATGGATGGACTGTATGAAAATACAATTTAAATGATCAAGAATATGTGTATATCATATGTAATAGATTTTTATAGATAATGGGAGGAATATTTTCCCTTTTTGAGATCTCATACAACAAAACTAATCAGATCATGATACAAATGTCTCGTTTTGAATCATTATATATGTTTATTTTTCTATCTAATCATTTTTGAATGGGAATATGTGAGAATTAACTATTTAAAGAAAACATTGTCCAAGATAAATTAGATCATATTCAATTTATCATAATGTGAATGGAGATGGATTAAAGCATTATAAATCTTATGTGGATCATCATTGCGGAAATTTTCCCTTTGATTTGTGTGTTCATGATTTTTTGGGAATATCTATAAGGGTTGGGAATTTTAATTTTTCTATATAGTGTTTTTTATCTCCTCAGTACATAAGTTATTTTTTGAAACATAAATGAGATGGTGATGTGGTATTTTGGTTAGGTTTTACATCACGTTTTGATTTAGAGCATCATGTGTTTCATGTATCTGTATTGAAGAAGTTCCATCCGAATCCTGACCATGTAATTTGATGGGATCACATTAATCTAAAACTATATGCTATAATTATTAATGATCCATTTCAAATTTTGGATATGCATGAAAAGATCGTTTGTAGGAAAACAATTTCTCAAGTAATGGATTTGGAACAACAATGTCAGATTCTGCAACAACCATGGGATAATGATAAAGAAATGGTGGATTAATGGAACAAACTACCCAAAGACATTCCCAGTTTCTAATTTTCAATGATGGAGATGAAAATATGTGGAAGAATGTATCACCCCCGAGTTTTGAGAACATGAACTTTTTTTCATATATATTGAGTGAATTTATTTCCCGGGTAATTTTTCAGAATTTCTCAATGGATTTAAACATGTTTTCGAGGCTTTTATATAGGATTGAATGTTGGAACGTCTTTATTAAATAGTGTATTTTCTCATAGAAACCATGGTATAGAGGACAGTGGGAAATGCAGAGCTGAATTATTGTCACATTGTTTGGCAGAACCATGATAATTCCAATGATAACCTGGTAATCATAAAATAGAGTGGAAAAAACTATTTTTGAATATTTTTTAGAATAATTTGATCCATTCATATATGGTTTTGCCTCATGAAATTATCACAACATGGTTGGAATAATATTTTCCAAAAAGTACAGCTTATCCATATATTGAATAGTTATCCATCCTTAAATTGTGGATCTAATTTGAATTACCCACTTTATCCCTCACTATTCCTCCAATCATACCAATATTATAATCCCTTTTCCTAATTTTTAAATATATAAAATCCACATCGATTTGGGATTTATTATTAGGTGAATCAGACAACAATAGATCTTTGGATTCATCACTAAGCTCATTTCTACCTCTTTCATCATAGATCCTGTTTTTTCTTCACTCTCATAACCATTGAGAAATGGTTTTTAAAATATTTATTTTTTTTATCATTGGGTTTATGTAGAAATCTTATTTTTTTCAAGTGAGGGAAAGGTAATTTTTTTCATGTATTGATATTTTGTACTGACGTTCTTCATTTTCACCATCCTTTGTGAGGAAAATAGATTCAATATTGGCTCCAAATTATTTGTAACATGATTTCATAGTTTTAATTAAATTATATTCTTAATATGAATGTGAAATAATTGAGTGATTCTTGATCAAAATATTTTTTTGTTCTTTACCATGTAATTGGAAAATATTTATTGGTTTATGGAAAACCCCCTTTTATATTTCCCATATAGGGATTTTAAAAGTATGTTTAGTTGGATGCATGTAAATTATTTTTTAGGTATTCGTTAAAGAAAGAAATACTTTTATTGAAATTAATTGTATTGATGTTGTCATAAATGGTTGGGTGTGATTTTAATTAGATATATAATGTTCATGAAGTACTACCATTAGGATGGGACATAGTATGTTGTGAAATTCCACTGTCAATGGTGACATCTAGGTTTGGTGTTTGTGTGTGTATGTGGCTTTTTTGGAATTGGGAAAAGAATTTAAAAATCAAATTAAAATAGTTTAAAGAAACTTATGATGAATTAAATTGATAATTGATATATGGATTTTATATAAACAGTTTATAATTCATAAAACTATTTTTTAAAATTTGATTACATGTTTTTTCTTAGTGGCATGAGTTGAAACATCATTGGGGAATTCTGTTTTAGTTTTGAATCACATCTACATTGTAACACCCCAGGCTTCCATAGTACGATTCTCTTTGAATAATACAGTAGCGTGTGTTCTACGCAACTTTGAGATTCTAACACACTACGACCAATCAAAGTAGCCGTTATGAATAGTAATACCGACTTTTTGAAATTTTATAAATTTTATCTCTCAAAATGGACTTCATTTTTGGATTCTTAATATTGAAATTATCCTAGGGAGAAATTTTTGTACTTTTCGGATAACTTTTATATTTTGATGAATAGTGAAAATTACTAAATTTTAATTAAAAACAACATTTTTAGTCGAAATAATTAATAGTGATAAATTATGAATTAGAGTGGTTTTAAAGTATTTTTAGAATATATTTTTACCATTTAATATAATTTTGGTCATTGGACATAATTTCACAATTAAACCGGACATAAAAAAGTGTCAATCTTTTGATAGTTATTATCTCTTAAAAACACGCTTTTGGTTTTAACAACGAGAATTAATTTTAAATTAATTTCTGACACTTCGGTGTTTTGAATGTAGTAAAATGGATTCAATATTTGGAATCAGGATGTTCAAATTGTGTAAATAGGTAACTTTTATTTTTAGACATTTTGAATAATTACTTCGGTAAATATTTTATTTCCCATGGTTAAAGGGTAAATCCGATAAATAAGGGTAAACAAATAATATTATAATAATAATAAATTAACCTAAAACATGTCCTAACCTTATAAATTGATTCATGTCTGACCACAGGAATATTTTGGTCGATTTTGGGACCCCATTGATTCACTTTTATGTGATAAGGACACTTTATATTAATTAAGTTAAATTAATTACAAAAATGAAATAAGCATATATCTTTTAGAAAAACAATTTTTACATAGGGTTATATATGTTATAATTGCGACTATAAATATTAATTAGAAATATAAAAGGATTTACTACATAATTTTATTTTATTTATAATTTATATATATTAAATAATTTAATTTATTTATGGCTCAATGATGATGAAGCAATTACCATATTAATGAAAGATTAAGATAATTAATATTATAAATAACCAAATAAATGTAATTTGAGACTTTTTATGAATTCCATTAATATTATAGGTCAATATAACATATTATGATTGTTTATATAAATTGTTTCTGAAGTAATGTGATATTATGAATTTATCAAAAACAAAATACCCAATCATGTCAAAATTCACATATAAGAGTTTTTAAATCAAATATTATACTACTAATTTATATTCAATTCCTAAAAATATATGGTTCGGCCAAGATACTTATATCATGATAGGTGTATCATTAATGGACCACTTAAGTGTCTCTTGGATGTATATAGTATGTTTATTAACTATATAATATAATAATACAAAGTGACATGGAAAATGTCAAACTAATTAACTAAGAGTTAAAACTAAAAGATAAGGTTAATATAATGACCCAGACCTATCTAAATTATATTGTTTGAAATTATATCGACCCATCCCCACCTTATATTTTTAATAATCCACTTTGGGGCCATTAGAAACCAAATATGATTTTTTTATAAAATAATATTTCTAACTTATCCAAAGTTGCCCCTCACCCCTCTTATAAAAGGGAACTCCCCCTTCCAACTAATTCACACATTCAATGTCTTTTGTCTTGGCCAAACCCTGCCCAAATACTCACTCAACTTCCATCAATTCAACCTATGGACATTAGTATGATCAAAAATCCATCCTATGGAGCCTTTTCGATCAAATCAAAAGGAAGAACCCGAAGAAGATGTAATGTTTTCACCACCCTTTTTCAAGTTCAATTCTTCTTCAACTTCTTCTTTTTTATTTTTAATATTCTAAAATAATAACTCCAGTATCATATATAGACTATGATGTTATTATAAACATGGTACCACCATATTCAGTATTCTCTCCATCCTTTGAATTACATGTCACCATACGTGAGTATGTACGGCTTACCGTCTCCACATCGTGGTGTAATTGTTATTCAAAACATTATTATTTGGATGTGTTGACCTCACCTGTTTTGATAACCCCAATTATTATTTCATATAGTTTGATAATCTCAATATAATTTTTCCTTATATATTAATTATATCAATCTATTCTCAAGATGATAATAATATTAAAATAATCCCTGAGATGGTTTCATCTTTTTTATCCATGTTTATATAAGTTCTGAAGTAATTCTAACCCATTTGGATATGCTGTGTATGAAGCAGATAAGTATTGAGTCACTGATCTTCATTTAAGATACTGGTACTCAGTCTACCGATAGACTTAGTCTACCAATAGATAGAGTCACCGATACACTAAGGTCACAGATATGTACAGACCTACTGACAGACAACCAGAGCTACCGATATGAGGAATTCTACTGATAGAACCAGTCTACAGAGCTACCGATACGGAACAGACCATAGCCACCGATAGACATAAGTCTACCAATATAATTTTGCTGATACTGTAAGTCTACCAATATGTGAAAACAACTACTGATGCAAAGAGCTGCCGATGGAGAGACAACTACCGATGGAGAGACAGCTACCGATGGAACTAAAGTCACCAGTACATGAGCTACTGATGCAAGTTTAAAAGAGCTATTGATGCAAGTTCAAAAGAGCTATCTATGGAAGGTTATGAAACAATGTCCATCGTGCATGTCTACCAATAAAGCACTACTAATTCCGGACCGACCAGTAAAACCCTATACTCTTCATACTATTTATTTATTTAGCTAATGGTTACATTTGATTGTTTTAATGCAGTTAATGTTATTTAATGACTTCTATTGAATGTCAGGGAACCGTACCTAGTACCCATGTAAAAGGTTATTGTTCTTTTCTACCGAATCTGAAACCTATAAAGTGATGGAAAGATAAAACTTAAGCAGAGACAGAAGAAACACATGCATATGACACTACTGAAAAAGAAAAAAGAAGACACACGAAGGGTGAAAGAAGAAGAGCTGAACAGGCATTAAAAAGTGGAGCATTTTGTCTTCTCTAGTCTACATCCATACTCCAATAATCTAGGACATTCAAGAAGAAACATATTCTCGAGGAGAACAAAAGTTACATCTTGAGTGAAGAACTATAAAAGTCATTTCATGTTCCATGCACTCAGGCTGCTAAGCTGGACCAAGAATCAAAGAAGAAAACTTACACTCGGTTTCTTGAGAAAAAATAAAGAAGGAATCATATGCTTTTCTGATAAACCAATCGCATCCAAGGCTGCACTTCTAATCACTAATGAATTTCTAAACTCAATAATACTTCTCTTAGTGATTCTTTTGTTATATTTTGAGCAGTGTGTGTATCCTTTTTACTTTACACACACTGTCTCAAGTGCTAAACTGTAAGATTCATAAATCCTCACTTAATCTTTATAACTCTTTTGTTTTCAACTGTGAATTGTGGTAGAGGTCGAGTAAGACCTGAACATCCTGTGAGCTGTTGTTTGTTTTTTCCAAAAAGAACTATGGTAGAGGTCTTTGTACCTAGATAATAGGGTACTGTTGTTTACCCCCAATCCAGGGTGTGGATCAATTTATATAAATTGTTTAGAGGACTAAGTCTCGTCTTGAGACTGAACCTCTTGGTTAACATTACTGTGATTTTATTTTAAGTATATTAGTATTACATATATATATATATATATTTCGATGCTTATTAATTTGAAATACAAAACTATTTTAAAGCTACTTTGATAGTTAAACTAGCCAGTGTTTATACTTATTGTAAACTAGTATGTTAGTTTCAAAAGTTAATTTAATCTTCAAATTAAGTTAACTGAGACCTAATGAATCTTTCAGAAACTAATTGAACCTGTACACTCTCTATAGATTCACTACAGTTTAACTTTGTTTTTAAATTTGGGGATTTTAAGAGAATTATTTTTACCAGAAATTTTAATTGGAACTCAATTCAACCCCCTCTTGAGTATCCACTCTGACCAACATTTGGTATCAGAGGTGTTATTTTTGTTCATGGATTTTTGAAATACTCTGTTTTTTAACTGTGATTTTAGTTGCATCTTTAAAGATATTAAATTTCTGTTAGTTATAAATTTTTATCTCTTTAAACCTATTTTCTAAAATCTAGTTATGGATAATAGACTGGAGGGTGATTCTACTAATCTGCCACCTTTCTTTAATGGCACAATCTATGCCCAGTGGAAATTGAAAATGAAAATTCATTTAGAAAGAATGGGTTTTGATATTTGGACAACTGTAAAGTCTCAATATAAAATTCCAAAGACTGAAAGAACAACATGGGATGAACCTAAAAGTACTGCTTATAATAATAACTGTAAATCTTTGAATGCTCTGTACTGTGCTTTAGGAGATGAAGAGTTTAATAGAATTTCTACTTGTAAAACTGTCTTTGAAATATGGGATACATTGGGTGTTTCTCATGAAGGAACAACCAATGTTAAAGAAATGAGATTGAATACTTATACTATTAAATATGACAATTTTAAAATTAAAACCGATGAACCTATTTCTGATATGTATCTCAGGTTCAATGAGATACTCAATACAATGAGTTCACTTGGTAAATTTGTTCCAGCAAAGGAACAAATTATGGGGATACTGAGATGTCTTCTAGAATGATGGAGAGGCACCTATGTCTCAATCAGAGAGTCATGTGACATTGGAGCACTTCCAGTAAAGGATATTATTGGTAAATTAATGATTTATAAGGAAGAACTCAAAGTGAATGAGGAGGAAGATAATGAACCTAAGAGAAAATCTGTAGCTTTCAAGTCTACTGCCTCTAAGAGTAAAGACAAGGAAAAAATGAAAATACCTTCTGAGAGTTTAACTAGTGATGATTCTGATTCAGATAGTGATGTTGAGATGGCTCAAATAGCCAGGAGATTCATGAAGTTTTATAGGAAGAAGAAATTAATCAGTAAATCTATCTACAAAGGAAAGTATGAAAACAATGGACACTAGAAGATGGATTAGAAGAAAGCTGACAAGAATGATGAAATATTATGCTATGACTGTAAAAGAAAAGGACACATTAAGGCAGACTTCCCAAAGCTAAAATTCGAAAAGAAATATTATTATAAGGACAAGAAGTAAAAGAATTCTATGAAGGCTACCTGGAGTGCATCTAAAGACAGCACAAGTGAATCTGAAGTTTCTGATTCTGAGAAGAATCATGCCAACATGTGTTTCATGACCAACACATCTAGGGTAACCTTAGAAACTCCTATTTTAAATTCTTATTAGTCAGAAGATGATGCATAATCTGATTCTGATTCAGAAAACATGACTAGTAAGGAATTATTTGAATATTGCAATATTCTTGAAGAGACATTCAATGAACTTAAGGATAAATACAAATCATTAAAGAAACATCATTCTCTTACTACTATTGTTAAAATTGAACTTAGTATTGAAAAAGAAAGGAAAATACAGAACTGAAAATTTCAAATGAGGAACTTAAAAAAGACTTATAGAAGTTTACAAATGGAAAACACATACTTAATCAAATGTTAGGTAAATAAGTTACACCTAAATATACTACTGTTTTGGGATATCAACATGGAAAGAGATGGTTCACTAAAACTCGATTTATTACTAATTCTAGACAACATTATGCTTATTCTAGTTCTGGAAATTCATATGCATTAACCAGTTATTCATATGGTTATAGGTCAAATAAAGTTTTTCTTTCAAAATCTATTGATTATATAAATTATATGAGACCCATAAAACAAATATGGGTACCTAAAGTTTTGATTTCTAACCTTTATGGACCCAAGAAGATCTGGGTACCAAAATCATTTTCAATCTAAATCTGTTTAGTTGGAAACATTCTTAAAGAGTTCTCACAAGATTGTATGGTACTTCGACAGTGGATGTTAAAGAAAAATTTCTGGAGATTATTCATGCATCAAAATTTTAAAAAAGTTTGATGGAGGACATTTCACCTTTGGTGATAATTCTAAAGGAAAGATCATCGGCCAATGTCAAATTGGTAACACTGATTCAGTTTTAATTTCTAAAGTTTTATTTATTAAAGGACATAATTATAACCTGTTAAGTATTTCTTAATTATGTAATGAAGGATTTAAGGTGAATTTTGATAATGATTCTTACAATGTTTTTAATTATAAAAATGTTTTAGTATTTTCTGCTTTAAGAAATGAAAATGTTTAGGAAGTTGAAATAAATTCCTTAGCTAAACAAAATGTTACTTGTTTAAATGATTTTCATAAAGTGTCTTGGCTTTGGAACAGAAGATTAGGACACTGGAACATCTATTCACTTAGAAAACTAACTAGAAAGAACTTATTTAGAGACCTACCAAAACATGAATTCCCAAATGACAATGTGTGTAATCCATGTCAAAAGGGAAAGCAACATAATGTTTCTTTTAAATAAAAGAAATGATTTTCAACTTCTCAACCTCTCGAGTTGGTTCACATGGACTTGTTTGGACCATCATGATTTTCTAGTTTAAATGGGAAGCACTATGTCTATGTTCTAGTAGATTAATTTTCTAGATATACACTGGTATACTTCTTAGCTGAAAAAAGTGAAGCTTGTTCTTACAATATTAAATACTCCAAATCTGTAGAAAATCTTAGTGGACTTAAGATTAAAACTCTAAGAAGTGATCATGGCCATGAGTTTTAAAATAATGAATTTGAATCTTATTGCTCACACAATGTCTATAGTCACAACTTCTCTACTCCTAGAACACGTTAGCAGAATGGTGTAGTAGAAAGAAGGAATAGAACCCTTCAAGAAATAGCTAGAACCATGCTTAATTAATATGACCTTCCTATTTACTTTTGGGCAGAAGCCGTGAGTACAACTTGTTATATTATTAATAGAGTCTGAATTAGACTAGTTATTAAGAAGACCCCTTATGGGTTGGGGAATAACAGAAAGCCTATAGTTAGTTACTTTAGAGAATTTGGTTGCAACGTTTTCATTCTTAATACAAAGGATAATAAGACAAGTTTTCTTCTAATAGTGAGGAAGGAATTTTTCTTGGTTATTATTTAACTAGTAATGACTATAGAGTATTTAACAAAAGAACCAAAGGTGTGGAAGAATATGTTCACATCATGTTTGATGAAACTGATCTACATGAGCCTAAAACCACTCATGAAAATCTTGAGGAATATTTATGTATTTTGAACCTTAATGATAAATCTAATGAACCTGCTATTAAAACATCTAGTTATGGACATATTTCAGAATCTGATGCTATAGAACCCGAACCTATAGATGAACCTGAATTTTCTAGTCTTACCCTTACTAGATCAACAAGGATTCTAAAAAATCTTCCTTTGGATGCTGTTGTTGGTAATCTTGATAGAGGGACACATACTAGATCTTCTCTAAGAAATTAGGTTGAACATCAAGACTTTCTTTCACATCTAGAACCTAAAAATATAAATGATGTTATCAATGATGAATTTTGGGAAACATCTATGCAAGAAGAGTTAAATAAATTTGAAAGAAACAACGTCTGGGAATTAGTTGACAGACCTAAAGACACATTAACAATAGGCACAAAATGGGTATTTAGAAACAATGTTGATGAGTCTAGAAACATAGTTAAAAATAAAGCTAGACTAGTTTCACAAGGATATAGTCAAGAAGAAGTAATAGACTATGAGGAAACTTTTTCACCTGTAGCCAGATTATAATCCATTAGGATCTTACATGCATATGTTGTTCATCTGAATTTCATGTTATATCAAATGGATATCAAAAGTTTTTTTTAAATGGTTTTATTGTTAAATATGTTTTTGTTGAACAACCACCTAGATTTACTAATCCTCATTTTCCAAATCATGTTTTTAAACTTTATAAATCTCTATATGGTTTAAAACAGGCTCCAAGAGCTTGGTATGATAGTCATAGTAATTTTTTTATTTCAAAATTTTTTACTAAAGGGATTACTGATCCAACTCTTTTTATTAGAAGAATTTGTAATGATGTTTTAATAGATCAAATCTATATTGATGATATTATTTTTAGATCTTCTAAACATTCTTTATGTATTGGTTTTTCAAAGAGTATGCAAAATGATTTTTAAATGAGTTTAATGGGAGAACATAAATATTTTATTGGATTTCAAGTGTTTCAAAATGAAAATTGTAGTGTTTTGAATCAAATTAAATATACAAAGGATATTTTAAAACGTTTTGATTTGGATATTTTTAAAGATAGTGAAACACCAATGAGTACTATTTGTAAATTGGATGCAGATGAAACTGGAAATCAGTGGATCAAACCAATTACAGAGGTATGATTGGAAGCTTACTTTACCTTACTTCTAGTTGACTAGATATTATGTTTAGTGTGTGTGTGTCTGCATGATTTCAGGATAATCCAAAAGAATCTCATTTACATACTGTAAAAATAATTTTTAAATATATTAAACATACTATAAACTTTGGTTTGTTTTCCCCAAAGGGACAACCCTTTGAGTTAATGAGTTATTCAGATGCTGACTTTATTGGTTGCAAGTTAGATAGAAATATCAGTTCAGGAACATGTCATTTATTATGAAAGTCCTTAGTATCTTGGTGTAGTAAGAAGTAGAATACTATAGCATTATCCACTGCCGAAGCAGAGTACATAGCTGCTGGTAGTTGCTGTGCACAAATTATGTTGATGAAACACACTCTTTTGGACTATGGATATGACTTTAGGCATGTGTCAATCAACTGTGACAATACTAGTGCAATAAATATCTCGAAGAACCATGTGTCTCACCATAGGACCAAAGAAATTGATGTAAGGCACAATTTCTTGAGAGATCATTACCAAAAGGGTGATATTAATCTTGAGTTTATAGGCACTGAACATCAATTAGCCGACATTTTAACTAAACCATTGGGTTCGGATTGGTTAAGTTACATTCGACACAAGTTAGGAATGTTTTATCTCAATTGGTAGCTATCCCCACTAATGTAACCTCATTGATAGAAAACATCACTGATGTAACCTCACTGATAGAAAACCTCACCGATGTAATCTCACTGATAGAAAACCTCACTGATAGAAAACCTCACTGATGTAAAACCTCACTCATAGAAATTCTCACCGATGTACGCGCTGTTTTAAAACTTATTTCTGCCTCCAGAATATAAATAGTTTAATTTATTTCAATTTTTTTATTTATTTTATGATTCCTAAATGATAAAACTAAAGTCCTAGCTACTTCAAAATCCACTGAGTCTCAAACATTAACCCGTGAACCTTAGCTCCCAAATCCATAGAGAAACCTAAATCCTTCGAACCAATGATGGAAAAAACTAAACTTCCTACCATCTGAGATCACTCTGTTGAGACAAAAACAAAGAAGAAAAGGACCTAGGAAGATGCAAGTGGTAGTGGAAGTGTTTCTAGAACTAGGTTGGGGAGATGACCAGTGAATCCGCTTTTGCAAAATCAAGTTATTGTGATTGAAAAGGAACTGTGTTTTGAATGGATGATGCCTAGCAGGTCCTTAATTCTCTAAGTTCATGATGATCAAAAATGGGTAGAGTTTTTTTCAAATAACAATGGTCCTTACTTTCCAAAATTAGTGAAACAGTTTTATGATTTTTTAACCTTTGAAGAATCAGGGAATGAAAATCGAGTAACTTCATTGGTAAATGGAAAGGAGGTGTCATTATCATCTTTTGAATGGGATGAGTGCTTGAAAGTTCCACATTAAAGAGTATCTGGATATGTTGTGAGAGCCATGACACCTACCAGTGACATTTTTTATTATGAGTCTTCTTTGGAAGAGATGTCTGGTGATGGAAGTCAAAGACAAGTAGTTGCTATAGATATGGATGGAGAGAACAGATTTTTTTTCAAATTTGTTCAACATGTCTTTATATCGAGGAGAGGAGACTTTGCGAATTTGATATATTAAGATATCTATCTCCTGCAACTCTTAAGACATTGTGTAAAGGTTAATTTATGCAGATTGTGGATGCTCCATATGGAAGATATGACAAGACCGAAATCAAAGACAAATGCCATGTTCTTTGCTAAATTAATCTATGTGATGAACAAGGTGAAAGGGCTTGCTGAGTGTCAAGATGAGACAATGGTAGTAAAGAATAACTTCTGTATCACAACCATAGTTTGTAAGTACATGAAGATAAATTGTAACCCTTGGAGAGGAGAATGGGTCAATGATGACTAGAGGATGTATGAAAAGTTTAATCCTGTGACTCATTCATCCAGACCAAAGGATGTGAGTTATCCAGGTCTGGGACCTGATAAAGAGGAGCGATAATACAATGATGATTCAGAAGAGGAATATTCATCTGCTGATGAATGAGGAGACCCTAACTTGCCTCCTAACACGGCTCCTGAAAATCTAGTTCAACATATATCAGATAAAGAAGAATTTGTTTAAGTGGCTGATGTAGAAAATGAAGAAGATGTTCATGAGAGTGAAACATCTATGATAGTTCATTTGAGTCTGAGTCTAGTGATTGAACAAACTTTAGTACCTACTGAGGAAGCAATTGAAGTTGACATACCCTTACCTAATCCAGAAGACCCTCCTGCTCCTGCAGTAATAGAATTGATAGTGGATGATTCTCCCTAGGATGAAAGACCTGCTGAGGATGCTGCTGTGAATGATGCTGAGAATGTTTTTATTCTAATTGAGGATTCACCCATTGAGGGGGAGAATCCATCTAATATTGGAAGTTTCATGGTGGTTATTGGTTTTATTGATTGGGTAGAAGACCCTGGTTTTATAGTATGTGGTTTAGAATATTCAGATTAAGATAATGAGGAAGATCACAATAGACCTAAAAAATTTTATGATGTTGAGACTGAATTGCTACCTGAAGATGTGGTCAGAATCCATTACCAGTATACTTTAATGAAAAATATTAAGGACAGCTTTGTGGAAGAGGTAAAGAAGATGGAAGTTTCTCTGGTATCTTCAACTCAATCAGTTATAACTGATGTTGTGGTCAGTTTAGCCTCTTAAAGAGCATCTTTAGCAGTTTCACTTGCTGATTTGGTTACCAAGGCTGATATGGATATCTTAAGGGATGAGATGAAGGAATATTTTAGTGCCTTTTTTGCTGAGATGAAGCACAGTCTTGCTATTGAAATGGATATGCTGGAAAGATCTTTTGAACTATCTCTTGCCTGCAATTTATCAACCTTTATGGGCGAAATAGTTGAAGAAATTAAAGAATGTCAGGCTCAAGTTTCTAGACTTGAAGAAGATATTGAAGATTTAAAGGAATCTGTTGTTTCTTTATACTATTACATGAGCTCAAAATCCCAAGCAGATATGGACTTAGCTTATGTGAAGAGTGTTGTATGTCAGATGGTTTCAGTATTTGAAGGTTTCAAAACTTTTATGAAAGATCATATAAAAACCCCGTAATATGATGTTCAAAATATCATCAGTGGTTTGACCAAATTCTTCAAAGAGACTATATCTTTCTCTGTTGGTTCCCATGCATCTAAACCTTCGGTGGACTTGAATCAAATTCGAACTCTGATGAAATAGGAGCTTGGTTCTGCCTCAACCAATGGCTCTGTGGACTCATTGGAACTGAGCAGAGTGGTTCTATCTACTAGAGATTCAGCCAGAGAAATTATGAAGATAGTCCAAGACTACATGAGAGAAGCCTCTGCCTCTCAAAAGGAATTGAAAGAAAGGTGGACTCCTATTTCTCCAATTTTTACACAAAGACCCAAATGACCAGTAATTTTAAAATTCTGATTGAGAATATGAAACTTCCTCCTGTCATTCAAGCCTTTAGAGAACAAGTTAGCAAGATGAGAGAATTTACTCTTTCCTTGGACAAGTTTATTGATAACAAGGATGACTTCATATCCGCAATGGAGAGAGGGGGAGGAATCATTATGGATTTCAAGAATATTTTGCTGCCCTTTCAGCTTGTTGATGCCCAGCCCATAATTTTACCTCCTTCATTGCCTACCTCTGCCTCCACTTCTTCTGAAATTCAGATGACTCATGTTCAAGCCATTCGAAGTCTCAATCCTGTGATCACACAAAGGACTCCTCAATAGAGGCTAGGAACAGTTTTAGTTTCTCAGCCTCATGTGGTCTTTTCATGAATTCCTATGCCTTCACCAGAATCCTCACAACCTGAACCCTCTTCTGACCCCATGGGAACATCGCACATTAAGGACGTGGATTGATCCAGTAGCTGTCCTATTTGATAGGAATCCTATGTATTTTGTTTTCTGTCTTTGTACCTATTTGTCACATTTAATACCAATGATTTTATTCTAGTCCTATTATACCACTTCTTTTTATTATTTCCCAAATTTTGATGATCACAAATGGGGAGAAATATTAATGAAAAAGGGGAACAAAATTATCTAAGAGCTATCATGATTTGCCTCATTGATTCCTCTGAATTTCATCCTCGCATATCAGTGTCTTTTCTCTCAACCTCTGATATCATTTCATTTAGATCTCTGATATTCTCTGATATATTTAATTCTATCTTTGATAGAGTATGTTTTATACCATACAATTTTCTGTGAGAAAATTGAGCTTAATTATATATCCTATGATGTTTTGTTTTAACTGATAATATCATAAGTTGTGATTATCAAAAAGGGGGAGATTGTTGACCTCGCCTGTTTTGATAAACCCAATTATCCTTTCATATACTTTGATAATCTCAATCTAATGTTTTTTTATATATTAATTCTTTCAATATGTGCTCAAGATGATAATAATATTAAAATAATCCCTGAGATAGATTAATCTTTGTTTATCCATGTTTGTATAAGTTCTGAAGTAATTCTAACCCAGTTGGATATGTTGTCTATGAAACAGATAAGTATTTATTCACTGATCTGCGATTAAGCTACCGATACTCAGTCTACTGATAGAATTAGTCTACCGAAAGATAGAGTCACCGATACACTAAGGTCACCGACATGTACAGAGCTACCGACAGACAACCAGAGCTACCGATATGAAGAAGACTACTGATAGAACAAGTCTACTGAGCTACTGATACAGAACAAACCATAGCCACTGATAGACAGAAGTCTACCGATAGAAGTCTGCTGATAGTGTAAGTCTACAGATACGTGCAAACAGCTACTGATTCAAAGATCTACCGATGGATAGACAGCTACCGATGGTGAGAAAACTACTGATGGAGAGACAGCTACCGAGGGAGAGACAACTACCGATGTAACGAAAGTCACCGGTACATGAGCTACCGATGCAATTTCAAAATAGCTACTGATGCAAGTTCAAAAGTATTACCGATGGATGGTTCTGCGAAAAAGTCCACTGTGCACGTCTACCAATAAAACACTACTAATGCTTGACCGACCAGTCAAACCCTATACACTTCCTACTATTTATTTATTTTTCTAACGGTTACATTTGATTGTTTTAATGTAGTTAATGTTATTTAATGATTTCTGTTGCATGTTAGGGAACCGTACCTAGTACCCATTCAAAAGGCGATTGTTCTTTTCTGCCAAAGATGAAACCTATAAAGTGATGGAAGGAGAACACTTAATCAGAGATAGAAGAAACACATGCATATGACACTCCTGAAAAAGTAAAAAGAAGACACATGAAGGGTGAAAGAAGAAGAGCTGAACAAGCATTCAAAAGTGGAGCATTTTGTCTTCTCTAGTCTACATCCATACTCCAAGAATCTTGGACGTACACGAAAAAACTTATTCTAGAAGATAACAGAAGTTTCATCTTGTGTGAAGAACTACAAAAGACATTTCATGTTCCATGCACTCAGGCTGCTAAGCTAGACCAAGAATCAAATAAGAAAATGAAACTCTATTTTTTGAGAAAAACCAGAGAAGTACTCAAAAGCCTTTATAAAAAACCAAACAAGTCCAGATCTGCACTGCTAATAAATAAATCATTTCTAAACTCAACCATACTTCTCTTAGTGATTCTTTCTTTACATTTTGCGCAATGTGTGTATCCTGTTTACATTACACACACAATGTCTCCTGTACTAAACTGGAGGATTCTTAAATAATCACTTAAACTACATAACTCGTTTGTTTCCCAATTTTAATTGTGGTAGAGGTCGAGTAAGACTTGAACAGCCTGTGAGCTGTTGTTTGTTTTTTCCACGAAGAACCGTGGTAGAGGTATTTGTACCTGGATAGTAGTGTACTATTTTTTACCCCCGATCCATGGTGTGGATCAATTTATATAAATTGTTGAGAGGACTAAGTCTCGGCTTGAGACTGAACCTTTTGGTTAACTTTGTTGTTATTTTATATAAAGTCTATTATTATTACATATATATATATATATATATTCCGCTGCTTATTACTTTGAAATAAAAAACAATTTTAAAGCTACTTTGATAGATAAATTATAAAGTGTTTATACTTATTGTAAAACAGTAAGTTAGTTTCAAATCCTAATTTAATCTTCAAATTACGATAACTGAGTCCTAATAAATCTTTGAGAAACTAATTGAACCTTTACGCTATGTATAGATTTACTACAGTTTAACTTTGTTTTTAAATTGGGGGATTTTAAGATAATTATTTTTACATAATTTTTAATTGGAACTCAATTCACCCCCCTCTTGAGTATCCACTCCGACCAACATGATGAGTATAATAATGATGTGTAATTCATGTAAATAATAAATATAACAAGATAATTATTCTGTATTTATAATATACTATCCAATTATATATTATTTTAATATCAAAATAATGATATTGTTTCTTGTGCGTACGTACGGACTACCGTCTCCACGAACTCGATGAGATTCATTCCACATCGTATCCATTCAAGGCTAATTCTCATTTGATGATTAAATGTATTTTTTAAAGAACTTTATAACATTCTGGATATGAATAAGATACTACCTATTGATAACAAACACATCTTATGTAACAAAACATATCAAATAAAACGAGTACGTTAACACCCGAAACGATGATAATACTAAAGTATTATTAACAAAGCATTATTAGAGGATCGTATATGATATCATAATTATGTATATGGTTATTTTATAATTTAATAACAATGTTTTAACTATTATACAGTATATTAACATACCATTGACTAAGGAAAAGTACAATGTAAGGGGTTTTCATCTCACTCTTTATTCCCGTGAGATTCATGCCATATTGCCACTATTACCTTTTGTGTGGTGTATGTTCTGCCCATAATTGTATTCTTTGTGTAATACACTTTAATTTATGTGTATTTAAATATTCATTTTATGATACCTATTTCATGGGTTTTATGTTTCGTATGTTACCAAATTGGTAAGGGTTATTTCACAATCTCTTCATTATCTGAGGATGTTTATACGTAATTATCTACTGGGACCTCTTTATCATCCACATCCTTGGTTCATAAAAATGTATTTCAAAACATTCTTGCTATTATATAGAATATGGGATAAAGTAATTTATACCCTTGTTTGACATTTTATAAGAGGTTTACAAAGGAATCTTTCTGTCGTTTTCGAAACAAGGTCCTTTTTAACCTTTTCTATAGAATAAAGGTAAGAATGTCTTTTTTAACTTATACGGTGGGTGTGGCTATTTTTAACCGTTATAAAATCTTATAAGATTCCCTTACAAGATTATAAGAATATTTTCAAATTAAATATTTTATTTTATAATTATGTGACGTTTAAATGATTTAAAAAAATAGATATTTCTATCAAATAGTTTTGATTCCATCTATGTCAACATCCTTTGATTGATTTTAAGCGTATTTTAAGTTGATTTATTATGATATTAAAACTTACATATTTTATTGAAGGTTTTGTGATATGTTTTACTGTGGTTGTGTTATTTTTATACCATTAATGGTTTTTGGAGAATGTATTAATATTTCTTATACTAGTTTTAATATGAATGTTAATGTTTTTTTTAAACCTAATCATATGAGGAATGCGTTGGACTTAATAAGTGACAGGTGGAGCCCACTATAGCTCCTCGATGCATCTGTAGGTCTCATGAGAAAAACAAGTGTCTTGGAACGAGGACTTCAAGAAATCGTATTTGTAGTCTTGGTACGAGGCCTTGGCTACGTGGTTATGATAGTCTGGCATAATGCATTCCATCATTATGAATGTGGCTATTGATATTTCATGTGATTACTCGACTAGTAAAATATCCATCTGAATAAGTAAATGGCATTATTTCATTTTATCTATTCCATATTATGCTAAAGTTCAAGTTTAAAAGACTTTTGTTTTAGCTATACATTTCCTTAAATGTTTATGCTTATTTATGAATGTGTCTGCTATATTGTTATACATATTGAGAATTTGAGCTCACCCCTTTCAATGTTTTATTTTTCCAAGGATGTGAAGAAGTAATTTATGAATGAACTTCTGGGATAATATGAGGGGATATGAAGACAAGATGTTGTTGTTGTAGTTTTCACTTTATTATGCAATGTAAACATTACGAATGTATCTAGTTATTCCAAGGCTACTAAACTAATCGGTCTTTCGAGACTTGATATTTCTTGTGATCATGCCAATGTTATGTAATAATGCACCGACTCTGGGAAATTGGGGTCGAGGCATTACATACATGGGAAATATTGTACATTTTTATATTTCATCTATAGAGACAAATAGAAAGGTATGTCAATTCTTTAGTGACGCTTCATGAAACTATTTCATGGAATGTAGAGCTATATAATGGAGCAAGTATAAGGACCTGGCCATAATACATGATATAATCTTGAATTTTACACAATACGACACATTATTACACAAAAAGGATCTTTTTGGTTTAGAGTTTCAAATAATTAGAATATCTTACAAACATGACATACCACATTAATATAATAGGATACTATTAAAAAATAATCCATTTTTTAATATAAAACATTAAAACATAAAACATGATTTCTTTAAAAAAAAATTATATCAAACATCATAACCCCCTTCTTTATCATACCCATCCTTATATCCTATGAAAAACATTTCAATAACATGGTGTGACTGTAAAACATAGCAAGGGATATTAATAATGTAAGTGTTAATGAAGTGATAACATAAATAAAAAAACCCCACAATCATAAATACTAATAAGCATAGAAACATCATGTAGTTTCCTTCAGAAATATTTACCCTATAACTCTTACATTTACCCTTACACATTTAATAACCTTTTGGTCAACATCCTTCTTTAGAGTACCGAATTCATTGGAGAGCTATAACGAGACTCACCCATTATATCTTAAGATATTGTGGCTCAACCCTACATATCATGAGCTATAATGGGTTCAAACAAAAAAAATGTACAAGGAACATATCATAGTAATAATTTCTCTCTAAATTAATAAAAAACCACTCGTTCCATATTAAAAAAAATGAATTTGAAATTTATTAAAGAGAGTTTTAAAAGGATTTTAAAAAGAAAGTCCATTTGAATATAATTTGAATAAGATTAAATAGAATGGAATGGATATGTGTATATACTATAAATTTACATAGTGAAACATAATATATACAAAAAATCATTACACCAATAATCTTATAACATCATAATTAATAAAGAAGAAGGTTAACCTAACAAATGGAAATCGGGTTAGGAATTCTCTTACCATGGGTTCTCATTACATAAAAAGTGTTTAATCCTCCTGTATAATGGTTAAAATAGTGTAATTAATATCTTAATGAATTATATTATTGTTTATAATACATTATATTATCATTTTAAAACATCATTTTAACTATTTATTAGTAATATATTGTTATTTACATTGTTTCGGGTGCATTTTTAAATGGTGTCCATGATCGGTTCATGATTGATATTCTTGTCGATTGGATGTGAAATTCCCAAATTGGAATGGAATGGTAGTTAAAAATATATAAAAACATAAATTATACCATTTATCTTTTTTAATTCTTATATATGTATGATTCATATGTAAAAACATTAATAATCATTATTTAGACCATTTTACAAGTTTCTTGATAATAACAACCTCATTTTGTATTATAAATTAATACCATGTTTAAAAAAGTCATTTAGATACATGTATGAGACATAATAAATATATTATAACCTGGTTCGACCATAAAAATGATTTCATGACCAGACTTGAATTAATTAAGGAAAATTGAAATCACATCATCCACGATGTCGGTAATTCAACACATCACGGACAGGGATTTTATTCCTTGAATAAATTGGATACGAGAAGAAGAAAGATGATGACTTTTCCGTGAACATGATAAAATCTAGAATATAAAATATTTATGGATCTTTCATGCTTCTTTGATAATATAATATGAGGAAAGAATATGAAAAGGATGTAACTCAAAATAAAAGTATAGTTGAGAAGTCCCTTACGGAAATTCGACACCATAACGATTATGAAAATGTTTTTAGAAAACATTAAAAAGTGAGGGGATATGGGTCCTACATACATAAATGAATCATAATAAAATATAGAGGATGAATAAATTTTATGTAATATGATGGAATGTAAACATGAATTTTATACCACATAAAAGTGAACTTGAATGGAAAAAGAAAGAAGTTGAAAATTATCTTACCATGATGAGTAACTAATAATACATAATGTATGAGACCTTGGAACCTTGAAGACACCTTATGAGGAGAAATAGGGAGCTAATATGTCCTTATAATTGTTGATGTTTAATTTGGAATTAATGGAATGAAGAAATGGGTCTGTATCTATAACAAAAAGTGAGGGAATATTGAATAATTTCTAAGGGGCACCTCATTAATGGTTTTTGAAAAATCATGGGATTAATTTTGGTATTTTCCCATAGTATTTGACACTAGGGTCACCTCATAACATATATATTACTGTTATAAACTCAACAATAATTATTACATCATTATTAATTCCTTATTGTTGTCATTAAACACACTGAAACACAAACTGTTTTTTACTATTCACCAAAAATTCAACTGTTTCAGTAAAATTATAAAACTACACCCTAAATTTTTTTTAAATATAGATTTCAAAAATGAACTTAATTTTTTAAAAATAAATTTCTGAATACTATTTTTTAAAATTTTAAATAAAATAAAACTATACTAAAAATTAATAATTTTAATCCTGAAACTGCATTTATATCACATTGAAAAATTAAACAAGATGTCATTATCCTATATCCTTAAGAAAATAAAATAATAATAAAATTTACAATTCATTAAGGCCATATTAATATTCATAAGGGTAGGTAACTATTCACTTAAAATCACTTTGGTTCTATTAGACTCAAATTAACTTACTAAACAGAATTGTAGATGACTATTTTCCAAAAATCAAAACATAGAAGTGTAAAAATTATCTTTAAAGGATACTTATCAATATCTAAATACAAAAAGTCTGATTCATTTAAAATTATTTTTAGAATTATTTGGGGTGTTACATTATTCCCACCTTCTTGAAATTGCTTCTTTTCAATTTTATTTACTTACTATACCAGTGTAGGTACCATTCCAACATCGAATTTTCATACCCCCGATGTCTCTTCACAAACCATGTGGTTTCTCCAAAAAGCATTTACCTAGTGTATTACCTTATTTTTAAATACATGTTCCCTTCGATCATGAATATGAAGTGGTTTCTCTTCATAATAAATTTTCTCTTCTAACAGAATTACTTCTGGACTCTAGACATGTGATGAATCTGGTACATAAATTCTAAATATTATTACATTAAAACCCTTATGTACCAGAGATAATGTCTGACGCAAAGATACTCAGTATGCAACTGGTCCAATATTCTCCAGGAATTCAAAAGGGCTAATTAATCTCAGAAATATTTTTCCTTTATTACTAAAATTCGTCACACTTTTCAAGGATAGATTTTAAGGTAAACATAGTCACCTACCTCGAAAGTGTTGTCTTTTATTTTGTTTGATGAATAAATTATCATCATGCTCTGATATTTTCTCGTATGCTACTAGATCATATTCACTTTTTGATCCACTACCTCTAGTAGTTATGGTTCCATTAACATCCATTCCATGACTTCATCCCAAAAAACTGGAGTTTGACACTGCTTTTCATACAATTATTCAAAAGGTTCCAACTATATAATGATATGAAATCTGATATTATATGAAATAAAATCTAAAGAGTTATGTTGATCTAAAATTCCAGGGATGTCCATTGAACAATCTCAAATCATGTCCTCCAATGTGTGAATTTTTCGTTCAGACTACCCTAGTGATTGGGGATGAAAAGCTATACTAAAAATTATTTCGGTGCCCAATGAATTTTAAAGACCCTTAAAAAGTTAGAAGTGATCATGGGATCCTAGTTAGATACAAATGAAATAGGAAATCCGTGTAACCGGAAAATCTCTTGATGGTATATTAGAGAAAGATGATCCAACAACATTGTATCTCTAATAGAATGAAAATGTGCAAATTTTTTCAATTGATCAATAATAACCTAAATTATTTTTTTTACATCAAGAAGTATTGGGTAGTCCCACAAAAAATCCCATGGATATATTCTTACATTTCCACTCTACCACATGAAAAGTTTGATGAATCCCCTTTGGTAATTTCTTCCACACTTTAACCTATTTACATTTCAAACATTTCATAGAAAATTCTTCAATATCCCTTTTCATTCCATCCCACCAACAATACTCCAGAAGCTCTTTGTATATCTTATTACAATTAGGATAAACTGAAAATGGAGAAACATGAGATTTACAGAACAAATATTTCTTTAACTGGGAATCACAAGGGACCCACAAATTTTTTCCAAATAAAAAAACAAATTATTTATCAATTTAAAATGTTGAAAACATACCAATTTTAACCAATTCTTCCTTTTTCTGCATCTCACAGTCTTCATTCTGTGATTGAATAATTTTGTCTAATAATTATTACTACACTAAAACCATAAACCAAATAGATGTATTCCCTACACTGGAAACTTCAATTCCAAAATTCTCGAAATAATTAATCAATGGATCATGTTCCAAACATAACATTATTAATGATGCATGAGGATTTCATTTCCAAGAGTCCACCAATTTGTTTTCATTTCCTATATGGTAATTGATTATGCAATAATAATCCTTTACTAGTTCAATCCATATTTTCTTATTCACGTTTAATTATTTTTGAGTGAATATATAATTCATACTTTAATGGTCATTATATATTTGACATCTTCATCCATAAAAATGGTTCCTCAAAATTTAACAAGAAAAAAACCCAACAACCAATTCCAAGTCTTGTTTTTGAAAATTTAACTCAGGAAGTATAAGTTATCTTAAAGCATAAGCAATTACCGGATCATTATTCCTCAGAACACAACCATGTCCCTTCAATGAAGCATCAGTGTAGATGAAAAACTAACCATTTTATGATGGAATGGCCAAAAATGGAGCATTCAACAATCTCTTCTTTAGTTCCAAAAAAATCTTCACATTCTATTATTCCAAAAAAAATTACTACTTTTCGTGTAAACATAGTATGCAGAATAGATAATTGTATAATGTTTTTAACAAACCATCAGTAATAACATGTTAATAGATGAAAACATAAAATATATGTAACATTTATAGGTCGTGGCCATTCATCGACTAGTTTTTTTTTTGGCATGATCAACTCTTATTCCATCCTTATTTATTGTGTTCCCATGTAAAGAAATTTATTTCAACCAAAAATAAAACCTTCATAATATTCCATAGAATATACTTTCTTCTAATGTTTGAAAAAAACCTATATATTTTTTTAATGCGCCTCTTTACTTATAGAATATATCATAATTTCATTAATAAACACAACCAAAATCTTATCCATGAATTCATGAAATATTCTATTCATAAGATTCATGAATGAATATGGTACATTTCTTATCCCAAAAGTCATAACTATATATTCATAATGACCATATCTAGTATGGAATAGAGTCTTTGGGATTTCTTCATCCTTTATTTTCAACTAATTGTACCTTGACCTCAGGTCATCCTTCAAAAAATATTGTACTCCCTAGAGCTGATCAAAAAAATCATCGATATGAGGAAAATGATACATGTTTTAATAGTAATTTTATCCAAGGAACTATAATCCATGCCAATTCTCTTTGATCCATCTTTTTCCTTAACAAACAAGACAGGAGCACCCCATGGTGAAGTGATAGGTTGGATGCAACCTTTATCTAATAATTCATGTAACTGCCTTTTTAATCCCTGAAGTTCCCTTTTGTACATTTAATAAGGGGGTTTAGAAATTATATTATCATCAAGAACTAAGTCAATAGTAATATCAACCTCTTGATTAGAAATAAGACCAATAAAAGTATCAGGAAAAATAACATGTTATTCATTTACTACTGGAACATAATTAATCTGAATAATTCCCTTATTTTCAAAAATATGATTCTGATAACATTCATTTATATCAATTATTAGTTTTTAAGCTTCTTAATATTTTATTAATGTTATGGGTTCATTATTGTAGAGAAACTGAAATTCATTCTGAAAACCAACTTCTTTTTCTCGACATTCAATCTTAACATGATAAAATGAAATCCAGTCCATACCTAGAATAACATCAAACTCTACTAGAGGCAACAAAAATTTTGTCGGTAAAATCATCTCATATATAGGGAAATTAATTTTCATATAATATTTATTTGCCATAACATTTTACCTATGTGTTTTACCATGATATATGGTATCATTTAATGAAGCTCAAACATCATTTTTTCTGAAAATTCCACCAAAATGAAGGAATGTGTAGGCCCTGAATCAAAAAAAACATTTGGGAGTCTATAAAAACACAAAATGTACCTGATATCACCTTATTTAATATCTTAACATCTTCTGATGTGGTTGAAGATTATTTTACCAACCCCTTCTGCTTCCTATCTCGCTGAATCCCAACTTGAGTAACTAGATTTAGACAAACATTAGGAAAATGGCCCAATTACTTATAGTTAAATCCTCTCACCATCGTCTTCTCATTAATTTTATTATCATTTTCTATGCACTCACCAGACATGTTTCCAATCATTATCCATCTGTAGCATTTACCATAATTTACAAGACATTCACTAGGATGACTTCTACCACACTTTTTACAAGAATGGATGTTTATTTTATATCCTCCATACTTCTTTAACGAGTTCATCCCCATTTCCTGCTAACCTGAACACTTTTTATTATTTCCATCATGAGGCACATATGTTTCAGAAAACTCCAACTCATCTTTTTCAGCACAACGAACAAGCTTACTTTAGATTTTATACTCTTCTGAGGCCAACTAACTTCACAAAAACGGTTTCCAATGAGAGTAAAATCTAATAATTTTACATTTAAAATACCAAGTTAAATCCTATACATAACTATCTGGTATTTTAAAAATGGGATCATATTCTATTGGATAATAATTATATTTTTCCTTTGGTTCCATAAATTGTTTTTCCATTTTGAATTGATCTATTTTGGGAAAATATTTTTCTAGAAAATGAATCGTAAAATAATCCCATTCTAGACTGTCAAGATCATCAATTTCTCTCATATTCTTTACTGGATACCACCATTGATAGGCATTACCTTATAAATGACAAATTACAATTATTAACTTTTGACGTTCCCAACATCCCATGACATCAAATATCTTTTCTACATCATTGATCAATGCTCGGTCTATCACTAGATCTATGGTTACACTCAATGATGGTGGATGTTGACTCAAAGAATTATCAATAAAATACATGTTTATTCATGGTATATCATGTCATTATCTAGCATATATACCACCCCCTTTTATTTCTTGAGTCAATTAATCCAATTTATTCACAAAGTACTCAGTTTTGATTCCAACCAAATCGAGCTGTAGATTTGGACAGACATCAGCCTCTTAGTTCCTTCCTACATCAGTTTCCCTATTTCTTCTATGAAAAACTATTCTATACAAACATAACATAGATAAAGAAACATTGAAATCCTTAAATTCTATAATATTTCAAATTAACATATAGAAAAAATTATTGATGGTATTCTTTAAATATCATCCCAACCGCTAAAGTTTTCTAAACCATCATATAATACCAACTATAAGGAATCTACCATAAAATATTACTTAATCTTGAATTTTACACAAGACCATACATTATTATATATTGAAGATATTTTTAGGTTAATAGTTTTAAAGTATTTTGATATCATACATACATGAAATACCACATTCATACATGAAGAAACTACTAAAACATGATCCATTTTTTTTAAAATATATTACATTAAAACATAAAACATGATTTGTTTTTTTAAAAAAATCAATATAAAACATCATGAATCCCTTTTTTCTCTTACATATCCTACTATCATGGGATTTGTTTTTAAAATGTCTGATGACTATAAAACATAGTATGTGAAATAAAGAAAGAATCCATAGTCAAGAGATAATAAAAAAACCAGTAAAAACCATAATCTTAAATTCTCATATGCATTGATAAATCGTGTAGTTTACTTGCGTAATATTTACCATATCACACTTTCATTCACACTTACACATGGAATATCCTTTTGGTTAACTTCTATCTCTGGAGTATCCAATGAATTGGAGAGCTATAATAGGGCTCACCAGTCATATATTGAGCTATAGTCAGGCCAAACCAACAAATCATTAGATATAATTGGATCAACACAACATAAATAATTTACATGGAAAATATCATGTTAATAATGTGTCTTGAATGTAATATGAATCCACTAGTACCATATAGAGAAAAAAAATCCTTTTTAAATTTATTAAAGTGAATTTTAAACGGATTATAAAAAGAAAGTACCAAAAAATATAATTAGAGTGAGAATTAATAGAATGTAATGGATATGTTTATACAATGTAAATACACATAATAAAAAATAATATAAACAAAAAATCATTTGACCAATAATCATAATACAATATATTTAATACATAAGAATGTTAACCTGAATAATGGAAATTGGGTTAAGAATTCATTTACCTCTAGTACTTCTTAATTATAAAGTATTTAAAACTCATTTATAGTGGATAAAGGGTGTTATTGTTATCTTAATAAAAAACATTAATGTTTATAACACCTTATACGATCATTTTACAACATCATTCAACACATTAATTAGAAATATTTTGTTATTTACAATGTGTTGGGTGTATTCTTTTCATGGATTCCATGAACAGATCATGATGGATATTCATGTTGATTGGAAGTGAGAATCCTTATTTAAAATGTAATGGTAGTTACATATTTCTATTACCATAAATTATAACATTATTTATTTATTTTGAAATGTGGATGATTCATAAGTTAAAACATTTATGGTGTTCGATTAGACCATTTTAGTGGTTCTTTGATAATATCAACCTTAGTTCATTTTATAAATTAAACCCATTTGTATAATAGAATTAAATAACCATGAATTAGACATAATACACATATTATAACCTGGTTCATCCATAAATAATTTTATTATGAACAAACATCACTGAAATAAAACAAATTGAAATCACTTCATCCACAGTGGTAGAAATTTGGCACATCGGACATTGTTTTTATTCATTAAATAAATTGTAGAAAATAATAATAATGGTGAAGAATGTTCCATGAACGTGAGAAAATCGAGAATATAGATGATTTTGGAGCATCCATTTTACTTGGATAAGAGGAGATAATGAATTAAAATAAAAGGAAGGAACTCGAAATAAATATTAGTTGAGAAATCCCTTACGAAAATCCGGAAGCATAATGAATATAAGAAAGGTTTTATAAAACTTTAGAAATAAATGGTAAAAGGGTAACCCATCTATATATGTACCATAATAATGTATATAGATTAAAAAAAATATTTAAGAAGATAATATAGAAACAATAAATTTATACCACATAAACGAGAACTTGAAAGGAAAATTGAAAAAAGACGACAATTCTCTTACCTTGAATAGTAACTCCTAAGACACGATGGTTGGGACCTTGGTATATTTAGGACACATTAGAAGTTTTAAATGATATGTAAGAAGGCCAGTTCATTTTTTTGGATGAATTTGGAATGAATGGAATTAAGGAATGGTGTGGAATTTAAAGCAAAAGTGAGGGAATATTATATTAATTTCCAAGGAAACCCTCATTATTGGTTTTGAAAAAACCATAGGCTTTACCATGGTATTTTCCCATGTTATTTTCCACTTAGTACCCCTCATAACATAAATTACTGTAAAATAGTCAGCCGTAATTATTACATCATTATTACATCATTAATGTTGTCATTAAAAACATCGAAACAAAACTGTATTTTTGGGTATTGACTGAAAATTCAACTATTTTAGAAAAATCCCAAAACATCACCCTAACCATTTTCAACATGATGAATTAAATGATTAACTACATTTTTATAAATTAATTTTCTACATATTATTTATTTAATTTTTAAATAAAATCCAACTTTTTTCAAAAATAACAATAATATATCAACAACTTATTTTATGTCACATTGATAAATTATTCAACATATCATTATCTTAAATCCTTATGAAAATAAAATAATAATAAAAATTTCTATAAATTATGGTCATATTACTATTAATATTACTATTAATAAGGGTAGGTTAATATTCACTAAAAACCAAGTTGGTTCTATTAGACTCCAAATAACTTACTAAACAGAATTGTAGATGACCGTTTTTCCAAATTCTAAACATAGAAGTTGAAATATTATGTTTAAATTATATTTAAAAATATCTACATAAAATTAATTTTGATTCATTTCAATTTATATGGGGTCATATAGAAAGTGTGGGGTTGGTGGTTGAATTAACATTTTTCATTTGATTTTTGTGGCATTTTTCCCTCACGAGTATGATTTTTGGTTTCCTTTTGTACTCATATAATGTTTGTTAGGTTAGCTATATATTAATTTTAATTTTTTACACTTTCATAAAATAAGTGATTTTATGGTTAAATGTTTCTCAAAATTTGGACATTTTATCTAAAAAAGGTTAAATCATCCATCAAATGTTCATGAGGCAGATGGCATTTTTTATAACGTTTTGTGTCTTGGGGTCATCAGCTAACACTTATTATCTCCCATTTAACTCATTATACCAATGAAGAGGGATTGAATATTTAAATATGATAGAATTTCATAATCCCCAAGAATATATTAATGTAATAAATATTATATTTTTCAATATAGAATCATTATTGAATTTTTTACATTAAAAATGAATCACATCACCTAATAGTGATGGTAAGTCCTACATAAAAATTATCGACATTATCATTACCATAAATGGTAAAAGTGTAAGGAATTGATATATTACGTTTATATAAAATATAGTACTACATAATTATCATTTATATTCTTTTTTCCATCATTATTACTACACATGGGTGTCAGTGATGGAAGAAATATTACATGGTTACACAAAAAAGTTGTCCATCATACATACGTTGGGTTGTTTTGTATCCCAATTGATGATGAAGGAGGTTTATAAATATTATTCCATCATCATAATAACATATTTTTATATGGAAGATAATCTTTTTATTATATTTTATTTGTTAGGAAAAAGCACACAGTGGTAAAAGAAGATGTAAAACAATGAGCATGAAGAATAAAATTATCATTTCCTTAAAGAACCATAAATATATATATTATTAAGTACCATATAGTGAAACATTGTGGAAGTTTACTACCCCTATGATATTTCTATGGATGTTGGTGGAATATTTTTTACTCATCTATTTGATAAATTTCTTTAGATACGTAATGAAGTGAGCGGAGGAGGTGTTATTTTATAATTAAAGTATGTGTCCCAATTATAATTTTTCAATTTTTTTCAATAATTTCATGTCACTTAGTTAGAAATATATAGATTTTTTAAAAAAATTACCAGGGTAAAGGAAAAGTTCTATATAAAACCAAATAATGTGGTCTTAAATGTTTTTTGGTAATTTTTATTCTTATCCTTTAACATTAACCCCCAATCTAAAAGTTTTAATATTAACCACAATAATTATATTTCCTTGTTTTTGCTAATATTAATGGCCATGAATTAAGAATAATTTTTTAAATCATATCAATTATACAGATTTAAAATATTGAATAAATTTTTTCAAATTCAATTAATATAGATATAAAATTATAATTTTCAAATAAACCGACATTTTTTAGTGAAAAAAATATTTTTGATGAAATGCATTTTTTGTGGATAAGATGATCTTAAATTCACTATATGAATGATAATCATCATTATAAGGATATATAATCATATTTATAGAAATATAATATACAAATTTAATTTTAATCATTCATCAATAATGATTATTTTAAATAATCAATATTAAAATACTTTATTCCTTTTTTTAAATATTTTTCTAAATAATATCTCTTATTAACTACAAATTATATTATCTTTAATTATATAAAAAAATAGTCAATAAATATTTATTAATCTATATAATGATCTCGTTATTATATATATTTGGAGGAATATTTAAATAAAATATTTTATAATAATCATATGTTTTTATTTCTAATGGGAAAAATGTTAAATCCATTAAATTATTATTTTTACCTAGAAGTTTCATGATCGATATGCATCTAGTAAAATTAGAATTTTTTCATATTAAATATAAATTTCTAATAGAATTTTCACTTAATATCATTGATCCTCATGTGTTACATTGTTAAATCAAATAATAAAAATCCAGGAAATTTCCTTTGATATCACTCTATAAGATAATGAGAGTGATTCTTCTTCAAAATATCCTCAAACTCCAATATTCCTTAACACATCTTATGATTTACCTTAAGAAACTTTAGAAATTGATTCATGTTATCCTTCATTAATTTCCTGCTGGTGTTAATAATATGAATGGATCATTATAGAATGATATATCATGTTCTAATTCTTTTTACTTAGAGATGTGAACATGCATTAGGTCTGGAATATACATATATAGTAATGATATATAGAAGATATATTGTACATTATAGTTTATCAAGGCCATTTCTAAAGGGTAATACATGGATCAAAATAATAATATAATATTTAATGGTCTGATATACATAGATCTCATTTTATCTCTTATAATGAGCCATATAACAACCTTCCATGGAGAAATACTCAACATGCAATCTTATGTTTAAATAGTACTTTAAGAATTTCCATCAGTTTCAGAGTGATGAGTGGTTCTAAAATTAATCAAAGTATCAAGATAAATCTAATAATTCATAAAATATATTCACTTAAATTTGGCATAAATATATGATAATAGTGAAAGGGTTTCATAATCAATTCATTCGTCATTATTAATGTGGAGTCATTAATGGTTTTCAAGAGGTAAATCATGTATTATAGCAAATAAAGATAAATATTTGGTAAATAAATCAACAAAAACCATTATGAAATTAGTCATTGTAAGATTCGTTGGAATTATTGTAAAAAATACAATAAAATTCCATCCCATATACGCATAACAATATATATCTATTGCATGACTCCCCTGGGATGTTGTCTCTCATCCATCACATGTTGAGAAATGAAGATTCTTGATTCATAATTTGCGATATCATTCCCCATATTATACTAAAAAAATTACCAAGAATACATAGACACCATATATATTCAATGGAATATATAAAAATTCTTATTATGTGAATCCAACAACAATTCCATTTTCATCATATGTATATATGATATATATAGCCCCTTTCCATATGCCCAAATATTTTCTTCGAAAACCAAGACTTTCAATTCCCTATCATTTATATCATTAATTTTCTTTGGAAAACTCTCATCATGGGATGGAGAACATTTTATCATTTCTAGTAAATATGGTTTCTTAGTCATTTATGAAATAAGTGATATATCCCCTTATTTAATAATTCCAATATCCTTGTTTTCTATATCCCTGAACATATGATCCCTATCAATTCTCATTTTGCTCATGTCATCACAAACCTTCTTTCTCATTGAATCTAATACATTATTTTCCATCATCAGGTAGTATTGTAAATAGAAATCATAATCCTTGGATATTTTAATCCATAAAAAATATCTCAAGTTAGGATGTTTCTATGAAAATTTTTATTTAAAACTCTTTTGATCTATGTAAATCTCGCATATAGCAACATATTGATAATGTCTCTATATATTCGTTGAATATATTATGGTATAAAAATCTAGATCTGAGATGGATAGTTCCATTTTTGAGTATGCAATTATTTTGAGACAATGTAAATTTCTTTATCATTCTATATGAGGTCCCAATATTGAACTTTTTGGTTTTTCACTAAATATAAAAAATCCATCATATCCTGATGGTATATTCAAATCTAGGGAACTAGCCAAGCTGAAATACCAGAATATTCATCAAATTATTTTGACTATGTGAACATAACCCCTCTACCTATAAGATTATTTAATGGGTTGTACATTTTGGAATTATTTTGAGCAACACATCAATATTAACATTACAAACAAATGAAAGTATATACCATGATTTTATTCTGTTCTATAGTCCATTAATTGAATCACATTATCATCATAGGGTCAACTGGTATTCCATATATGGAGAAAATATTGTGGGGAAAATAATCTCCCTTAATCTATAAATCATTCTTTATAAATTTCATAAATAAGACATTTCCACTAGGAGTCTCATGATTCATCTGTAGGTGACTCTCATAGTCCTTGTGTCATTTAGAATACACCAACATATCATCATTGAAAACCATAATGACATTATAAAGATACTCCATGAATAATATATTCATTATATCCATAAAAATAGAGAGTTCATTTGTCAATACAAATATAATTACTATAAATTTATAATGACTATATGTCATTAAAAATGTTGAATTCAGAATATATTTATTCATTACTAACAATTGGTGATACTCAGAAAAAATTTCAATCTTTTTAATAGATTTAGATATTAAAATTTTATCTAATAATTCATTAATTCAAGAAAGATGAAATGTTTCACTTATTATAATTACATTTATATCGTTATAATAAATGAACAACATAATGTATCCATATTTCCTCCTATCAAATGAATAAGTGATCCCAATGTTTAAACACTAGGGAATATAAATCAATTCACTCATAAATCATTTAGTTATTTATTAATCCTCAATAACTCTATAGTGGAAATTATATAAGGATTCATTGATATAGGTTTAGCACCACATATTAAATAAATAGAAAAATCGACATCATGCTCTAGTGGATGACCATTTAAATCCTCATGAAATAAATCAATATTTTCTAATAATATATTACAATCCTCAATTTTTAGTATAAATTTTCAATCCTTAAATTCTATTATCTCTTCATACATAATAATATCATTAAATCATTTTAGTCATGGTTAATCTTTATATGAACAGACTATTGAAGTATCTACTCAATGGAAGTATAATTCATTATCTTCATTTCAAATCATATTTTCCATGTCTTATGAATAATTATACCATTATATTTTGAAATATAGTTTATATCATGGTTTTTATAAAATTCAACCGTTGGTATAATAATAAATTTCAAAAACAGGGAACATTTATGTTTTACAAAGGGGATTACCTAAAACTTCATAATTGCATATATTTCCACTATGAGTTTTTACTAACAAATTCCTTTATATGGTTATCAGAATATATTTTAATTTTTTGTAAAATATGGAATATATCATTGAGTAATATGAAATATAATATAATAAATAATTATCTAAATTTGAGGTGATGTTTAATTTTTATGGTACCCTGTCTTTGGATCTTTTAACTCATCTGTAAGGATCGCATATGCTTGGCCTTCTTCCCTTGGTCTCTTAGGTAGAAAATTCCCTTGACGAATCATATATCTATATGAATAATGGAAAAAATTATTTATAGTTGAATCACTATAATACATTGGTAGCATTATTTATCTTACATTTATGATCTATATGACCCATATCACAAAACCATTAACATGTTCATATGTTGTTCTGTAATCCTTGATGACGATTCTTTGAAAAAAAACTTACATAATGGAAATTATATAAGTTCCACCATGTACTGAAATGTAGTCCCATTTTAATGATTTTTAGTTGAATTCCTTTGTTAATTACCATTGACTATAGTGGATATATAAAATTCATTCTATTTTTTGATAGAATATAATACTATTTCTTCATACAATGATAAAGATTAAGAAACTAGTGCCCCAATGATGACTTGGATTATGTCCTTTAATAAAATATTCAATCATAAATTACATATTACAAATTTTATTCTTAGAATACGTAGATAGTATTTTAAAGGTTTCTTTATTTCCTTAAATCATTCTTCTCCCTTATTCATTAATATGAGGAACATTCTATTCATGTCCATTCATTGTTAATGATAGAAATATTTATTAATGAATATTTCATTTAAGCTTATCTATCTGATGTTATCTATTTCATTTTCTATCCTATTATTTTGGATCAATAACCACAATTAATTTGAATCTCCTTTGTGAAAATATACTTCTAGTATAACATATATAAGTGTATCATGACATGAAAATTCATTTTTTCCCATATGTGAAATTTTATTATTCATATCCTATGACATCATCCCTAATATATTTGTGATATTATCATCCCTAAAACTTTTTGTATTGGGTTTCTACAATGGTAATTTTATACATTGAACTTGAGTATCGGTGCCATTATTTTATCCTGGAAACATTTCAATGCTGTAGAATATAATTGGTTATATTAAAAAATTATGATTTTAATATCATAATATATAAATCTAAATCTAATTTATGAGTTAAAAATTGATAATTTATTCATTTTAAATCTCATAATAATAATCATTGATTAATTAAGAATATCATTAAATAATAAAAAAATCAAATCAAGCCGAATTATTTTTAAAAATATTAAATATCCAAACAATAACCTATAGTTGTGTAGAACTAGTTGTGTAATAAGGGCACACTAACTATGAAATATAATGAGGGTCAAGATAAACTCAAACCAACTCATTTAATGGTTATTTATCCTTAATGCATCTATTTCAAAACCACATCCAATTATAGTATCCCATCATGGATGTGTTCCTTGAGAAAACCACATAATGACTAACTTACCAAAAAAATTGATATTATTATATAATTTGAAATATCCTCAATGTATATCATATGGTTATATTCTATTAGCTATTTTTTTATAAATTTAGTTCACAAGGATTCTAGTAAACATACAATGATACCGACATTAACAACCTTTACTCTACTAACCCAAATCAACTGTGTACTTCCAATCATTTGTAAAATATAAAAGGGATAAAATACCCAAAAATTGACCAGTTTAATAGTCTTGAAGATATAAATATGTACCGTAGTCCCATATTATATTGGATATAAAATATAATACATAACAAAAGAAACTGTTCTACAAGTTCGAAACTCGTTAAAATAATTCACCTTAAAAAATTATGGAATTAAAACAATAGAAGTGTAATAAAAAATTCTTAGTATGGATTATGTACATTGGATGATATAATGAGTGGATAGGGAATATTAAAATGGGAAGGGTGGATAACTGAAAATATATTCTATTTAATGAATACCTCTAACATGAAATACATCCATGTATACTAGCAATGATAAAATATCATGGATAATAAATCCTAAATTCTCAATGAAGGTATTGAAAAATATTATATAGCATGATTTGTGAAAACATGATATTTATTACTTCAAGATCATTTTTAAGATAATATTATTGATGGGTTTGAATACACTAGATACTGAATTAAAATAGAAAACTAATTTTTTTCATGACACACGTTGATGTATCAAGAGGAAATATAAAACAGATCCCCACCCATAACTACATGCCCAATTAATTCCTCATGTATAGAAGCATCAATTAAATTCACAATCAATATTCCTTTACAATACATTGATGCATTGAATAAATAATATGGAATACCAATATTTCCACAATCAATCAAATTTCATTTAATGTAAAAAATCATTTTTAGAAATGATAAATGTTTTAGGAAATAATCATATTCATGAAAATTATAATGAATATTTAAGGGAAATTTAATTTTTAATGGTCATAAGATTGTGAATGTTTAGAGAGAAACAAAATGAATACAAAGTTAATTAGAGATTATATTTTACTACCAATTCAACAAAAATATATTTTTTCCTATAAAATAATTTTCTTTCGATAAATAATGATATTTGAAGATAAATATTAAATATATATTTCATTTATTACTTATTTTTATAAAACAAACAAATAGATTTTGACGAAAATATATAACAAAAAATGGTAACGGTAGTGTGGAATTCTATAAATTATATATACATTAATAACATTCATGCAGACTTGTGGAAATAAATTCATAAATGAAAATTTTTCAAAACAATATGAAAATTCCATTAATATTTTTAGGAAAATAAAAATATATGTCAATATTTTCGTAATGAATCATATGTGAAAAAAAAATTACTTATATAAAATAATTTTCATAAACATTGATATGGATGAAAAATATACCCAATTAATGGAGAAAAGAAAAACTATTTTCTTCTAAAAATTTCATTGTAGATTAATGTTCCAATAATATGAAAAGATTGAAGATAGTATGAAATACCCATAAATATCTAGAGGATATAAAAATTATTTGATCTTGTGATTTACAAATAATAAGATTCCATGAAATTAAAATAAATTTAATCCCGATTGAAAGTGAGATTCTAGGATAAATTTGTATATATTTACCAGAAACACACAGCCAAATTCAAGCCTCTAACCATTTATTAAAATAAATGATATGTAAAACAATCAAGTACTAAAGTGAGGAAGATGCAATTATGGATCATAAAAATAAAACCTTTCACCACATCCATGATAGATTGCATCTTTTGTAGTAGCTAATTCCCACTATGATATTTCATATAGAATTTGATTTGATGAATAATTTCTTCAATGATTCAACTTATCAAAATATAGAAACTCTTTATAAGACAACATACCCATTCCTAGATCGACAGAAGAACAAGAATACACCGGATTTAGAAGGTAAGAGTTTCCATTCCTTGGACTTCTACGTGGTGGGGCAGTCAAGGATTCATCATTCTCAGACACCTTCTTCTTCCCACCTTGAAAAATATCACTATTTAAAGGCCAAACTATGCCACTATCATTTTCCTTGTAAATATCAGAGATTCCACCCTATTTTCCAGGTATACACACCTCTTGGTCACCCTCATTCACCCCTTGGTCCTGCTGAAATTGACTATTATTGTAATCTATGGAATAAAATTTTTGTTTTCCACAAACTCATAACAATCATGTATCCCCTTTTCCATTACACCGTCACTAGTTACAAAATCCTGAGAAAAGTAATCAAGAAACATATTGTCAACTTCATTCTTTGGAGTACCCTCCTCGACATGAGAATCCATCTCATGTTCCAATTCATGAATGTGATTACTAGTGAAAACTATGATAATCACATCGCCATCACCATCTTCCCACCCATGAATGTTTTTATTACAGTTATCCAAAGCCTCCACGGTTACAAAATCCTCAGAAACTAAAACATTAATATTCACCTCAATTACATACTCTAGAAACAGGGAGCAGTCTGCCATAGTATTTTCCACTGTAAGTTCCTTGTCAATACAAGGATCATGCTTTAGGTGATCAAAAATATGCCTAACAGTCAGGTCATCTGGCCTCTGTTGCACCTCCTTCGTATAATTACCATGTGCTTTGATCCCTGTTGGAACAACATACATCGAATCCCAGACCATATTCGCTTGATATTTCTCCACATCCACTAACTTGCCAATGAAAAGCACATCCAAACAAACTCTCTTCTCTTGAGAGCCTTCAATAGTGTCATGCCTTGGAGGAGTACTCCTAGGTGGATTCCTCAATACCAGCAAAGAAGAAACAGATGCACTACAACCACCATTACCCATCCCCATCACCCCGTATGAAACCTCAACAAATCCATTGGTGTGATATAAAGTTTCTACATGCCCAAAATGGCCTCATGCAGCACCATATAGAATCCACAAACTTGAAATATTGCTTCCAACGAAACTCCGTCCCATCAATGATCAAATCCCAGAACACATGAATCCTTGCAACATCGATCTCAACAAAAAACCAGGGACAGATGGGATACCACACCACTTCCTTTTGGAGATCAGAGTAAAAAAACAGGCATATCATATTCCTAATATAACACAAATTGGAGGGTTTTTCAATGGAAAGTGGAAAACTAAGGAGACTCACTGATGTTGGCAACGTCGATGTGTCATTCTGTATATGGAAATCAAGACTCCATAAAAATAGATAAAATTGATCTACATTGTTTCTTCAAGGGGCTCTGGACTTAGTGACAATAAAACCAGTGTCTGTTTCAAATTGAATCATCGAGTACCTCTTATTAATTTATTTGCCTACCACACTCTCTTGGAGATCCCATGAATTGAAAAAAAACTGATCTAACTCCTCATCCAAAGGACGATAAAGATTAAACCTAGCCACCATCTTTAGATTTCATAGATCCATGCTACTATTGAGCTCTGTTGAGGAATTAAATAGTTGAGCCGCAACCTAGAAGTGGTCAGGGATATTTGGGGAGAGTTGAATCCTTGGGAAGGAAGTATGATAATCTGGATTGGAGAAAGGAAATAAGACATTGCCACATCCAGGAGATTGGGATTGATGAACTCTCCCTATGATCAGGTGTGGGGATCATGGATCCATGGAATTAGGTTTAGGGAATCATTGCGATGGAATTCATCACCATGAGACAGACTTCAAATGGGTTGTTAAGTAACGAGGTATTGGGGTGACCTCTCCACCTATGCACCACACGTCCCTAGTGAGGCCCAATGTGGGAAACCCTTAGGATTAGGCTAGTTCCTAGTGATGTAGAGGGTCCCATGGGAGGTTTTTTAGCACATTGAGCATGTTTCTCTGAGAGGACTCGAACCTAGAACCTCCGGGTTAGGACGCCAATGCCATTAACCAACTCACTTGTGCCCCATGAGATTCATATCTCTTTATAATAATTTAATTATAACCTAACTAATGAATGTACATGAATTAAATATATATCCATCATGTATAAATATTAATACATGTCATATAGATCAATTTGGACAGTTTATATAACTTATAAATTTGAATAGGTCTATAATAACAAATATATGTCAGTGGAGTGTAAATTGGGATGAAATTTATTACATGAAAAATTACTTTTATTAAAAAATAATTAACATATCATATATTGGATCTAAACATGTTATTAATTTATTATAAAAAAATTATTTGTATTTATAATTTCATATATGATCCTCTTATACAATCTTAGAACATGTTTGTTTATATTATTTCATTATTATTATTATTTTTAGGTGTTATCATCCTTATTTTCTCTGGTTTGTTCAATCATGGAAGATTCATTTTATGAGAATAATATATAGTCCCATAATCTAAAAATTCAAATTATTTTGATAAATATTATATTTATTAATTATATACACATTTACAATCATTAATGGAATTTGATTATGGAAATTGAATCACATCACATCATATAGACTGTAGGATGTATGTACATATAAGGGATGTTATAATTTAATTACCGAGTGAAATGTTAATGAATTAGTTTATATATTAAACTTATAGATTCAATATCATGTCATAAGTATCATATATAATCAATGGTTATATCATTATGAATATATATGTATTTTAGTGATGGAAAACAATTCACATTAGTTCACAAGTCAGTAGTCTTCCTTACACACGATTGACGGTTATGTATACCATTTGATGGGTAAGTTGTTGGATAAATATTATTAAAAAAAAATAATTAAATATTTTAATATTTAATATATGGGTGTTATTATATTGTATGTGTTATTAAACAATTGATGTTGATAAAGAAGTAGTTAGAGAAATATATTGGTGGAGACAATTACATTTTCATTGAATATCCTCCTTTGGATCACATATTAAGGTCCATTGGGTTGGTATTTTTTGAATACCAACACATATATAATGTGTATAAGGATGTTTGGGCGTGATTGTTTCAGGGATTTATTGTGTTAAATGAATTGAGATGTTTCATTAAATTAAGAGAAGATGATTTCTTTTATAATTTTTGGGATTGGTAGACATGTAATATTTCAAAAAAAATCAATAACGTTATATAATATTGTAAGAAATATTTCTCCAAAATGTATCATATTATAATAGTACAACTATATATTTGAAATAAAATAAACCGATTGGGTTTTAGAAAGCTGTTATGTCATTTTCATCAATATCTTTTTAGATTAACCCCATGTTAAAAGGTTTTTATCCTTAACAGTGATATTTATTTTTTACTGTTATTTCCATTCATAATGACCATAGGTTAAGTTTAATTTGTTATGTATTATCAATTATATTGTTTAAAAAATAGGGAAGTCAGTATTTCAAATTCAATTCATGGAACTAGATGAATTTAATATATAAATGAAGATACAAAATTTGACAAAAAACATTGCTTTTTAACAAATATATTTCATAAAAAAAGTTGATCTTACAATATCTATATGACTATTAGTCATTATTAAATGGATTTAAATTCATATAGATATATATAATATATAAATTTCATTTGAATAATTTATATTTATTTGTTATTTTAAATAAATAAAATTGAAATAATTTATTCAAATTTTAAAAATTGTTTTTAAAAAATATGACCTCTTACCTTTAAAAAATAATATATTTTCTTCAATAAAATTGATAGTAAATAAATTTTTAATTATATATATTATAAAAACAATGTTATAAATACAAGGAGGAATAATTAAATACAAAATTATTAATTACACATATATTCATATTTATAATTGAAAATTTAAAATAATCATTCTGTGATAATTACAACCAAGTAAGTTGAAAATTGATATTCTTATTATAAATTATTAATTTGTTATTTAAATATTAAAAAAATTATATGTATTTCACTTAAAATAATTGATTCTCATTTGTTACAGGTGAGTGGAACACTTTTAATTTTTTAGAATTTTAATATGTTAACAAGGAATTTTGTGGAATTAAGATCATAATTGACCAATCCAATACCATATATGATATAATGTAAAATATTGCTAGAAAATTGAAATTATAGAAGAATTTATTTCGTTTGGATAGTTATATTTCTAATTTAACCCCTTAGAAAACTTGTTTTAACATTAACCATTATAATAGAATTTTATTACAATTTCATATCATTATAACCAAATATTAAGTTAAACATTTTACTTATTATTAATTATTCTCACTAAGAATAAGTAATTCATTTTATCATATTCAATTCATATTCTTTGATTAAATTAATTTAAAAATAATCCTTCAATCGGAATGAAAACGTGTATTTGCAATGAAATGTGTTTCTTAGGTTTAAAATGTATTTATTTTACATATTAATATAAAAGGGATTCTAATGACCTAAACATGATTAGTAAAATAATGGTTAGACTAATTTTACATTTAAAATTATTTTTAAAGGACATTTTTCAATTGATTAAATAAAAAGTAATTTTTTTTAAAAAATTGATATTTTTCATTATTCATTAAAATTTTAATCATTATCAGGGAATTTTTTAAAAATAAAATTGATATAATTTTAATATGTGGATTTCGAAATTGAATTACATTTTTTAATATAATTAAATTTTTTTTATTAAATTAAATCAAAAATCGTGATCAATTAAATTTTTTATTATGGAACACATAGAGTTCCAAAAACATTTCTAAAAAAAGATATCCTTTATTTTCAATTTTTTATATTCTAATTAACTGATAACAAAATAATTCATTTTTAATATATTTAAAGTATACATTTGGAATAAAATTTCCAGTCATATTTATTCCAAACAATATAATGGCTTGACAATAACAATCACATTAAATAATAATATTTTTATATTATATCGTACTTCCATTAAACATTGTATTTCATGGAGTGAAGCTAATCAATGATATAAAATTTAATTAAATACTCATTCAAAAAATATATTGGTGTTGCATAAAATATATATGTTACAATATAATTAAAGAAGCAATTATGATAGGTTTTGATTTGTATGTACGTATATATGAAAGATAATTCGAAATTTTTGTTCAAATTATGATTTTACCATATCATATAATATGATTTCACATTATTGGGAGTCATGATTGATGTAATATTGATTTTGATAATTTTTTCTGATACCTGGGCTTCATACATCATGAAATACCCTATATGGTCTATGTGATATGAGGATCTATTTTGAATAATAATGATTAGTGTTATTGCCAATAACAACCCCCATAGAATTTAATATGACATCTAAAAAACCAAATGAATTTAATTATATCATTCATTATGAAATCCCATCTCATAATGAGATACAATATCATACTGTATAAAATCATATGTCATAGAAATCACATCTTATAGTTTTCATATCATTTCATATGATATCAAATATGAAAATATTAAGATAACAAAATTTCTTCATTTGTAAACATGAGTTATATAATCTAGAATAATTGTAATTATTTGATACCACTAGAAGGTTTTCAAGTTTAAAATAACACATAACAAATAAATAAGATATAATTAGAAAAATTAATCCCAATATCTATATGATAAAAACATAATCCATGTGTAATAATCACAATATTATGATAATGATTTTTCATATATTATTATATATTATGACACTATTAGTAAGACATCACAATGTCATCATAATTGATGTATAAAAAATGTTAAATATAAAATGAAATAGTCTCTATACATCATTCCATATACCCAAATGTCCCGAAGGCCTTATTTTTTATTTTAATATAGATAATCCCCCTTTTAAGGGTTAAAGGAGAACCTGTACGTGGCCCGTAGGACCAAGGCACAAGGCCCAACATAACCCATAATTCATGACCTGAAGGCCTAGAGGCATACCATGCCCAATACATGACCCGTAGGCCCAGCCCAATAGAACTGCCCCTCCCAAACTTTTGCATCATTGATTGCCTTTATCTCCCCACCTACATTGCTAATCGGCTAGTATTTTCCTGTACAAAGTTGCAGGGTGCATGGTCCTGATGAGCATTGTCATACCCTCTCATTCTTCCAATCCGATTATCTCTGCTTCTGGTGACTGCTACTAGTGCTCTGATCCTCATTTGGGGCTTGATCTGTGTGAACTAGCATACTTCATGGCCTTAAATGTCTCGAAGGCCAAGTGACCCGAAGGCCATTAATGGCCTGAAGGCCCTGAGACCTGTAGGCCCAAACAGGTGGCCCGAAATCCCAAATCAGGTGAATAGTCTGGTTGCTACAGTACCAAACAGTGCCTGCTATAGTGAATTCTATAGTACTACTACAGTACTGATACAGTACCCCTGGAAATTCTCCTCCACCTGGTTTTGAACCTGGGTCTCTTGGATGCCAAGCAGGAGTCCTTACCTCTTGGGTACGGGCTCGTTGGCCATCATTCCATATGAAATTACAATTTCATACACTATGGGATTTGCATATATACATATAGTAATTTTTAGAATAATGTTATATCATTCATTAATATACCACACATAAACCATTTATAAATATATTCTATTCAAGCATATGTATATAATAAAAAACTTGAGTCTACATTATTTTCATTTCACCATTATACCCAAAATTGTTTATCCAAAGGTTTCTTATGTATTATTCATAAAGGATTTATTCTCTTGAATACATTGGTTGTACATATAATTTATAGAGTCCTCTATTATAACTAGATAGTCTAAAGTACTTTAGTATATAAATTCAACAAAATAATAACTCATCCTCATGTATTAGTTTCATTAAAAATCATCTTAATACTCAAATACAAGTACAAGACATCCTAAAATACCCATAAGTTGACTTATATGATCCGTCTCTAAAATGATAGGGGATTTTGGACTGCATTGTGGTACCTACTAAAATAATAATAGTATTAATTACCTCTAATGATAAAATACCACCATCTATATGAAACATCAACCAAAATTTAAAAAATATATAATAACAACAATAAGGAAGAATAAAACATGTATAAATGACAACACCACTATAATGAACAAAATTATGTTGTATGTCAATAGATTCTAGTAGCATATCCTAAATTGATGTATGGAAAAAATTATTTTTAATAAATAAATATTTTATTTCATTAATAAATTTTCATATATAAAATATAAATTTTGATATTTATATATGATTAATCAATTTCACCCCTGATTGAAAATGAATATTCATATATTTATTTTACATTGAAATTTATTATTCTTTCTTCTTGATATAAAAGAAAAATTACATAAATATAAAAATTTATTTCTTAATTTAATTTCCTATTTTGATATATGTAATGAATTATTTAGTAATAAAATTTCATATAAATGAATAATCATGTTAATTATATAGATTTTAATTGAAATTTATTATTATTATAGTCTTATAAATAAATTTATTAATGTGTTAAATAGGAATATGGTTTTACTTTTTTTTTAAAATATTCCTTGTTAGAAATCATCTATCATTTAAATATATAATAATCATTTATTTTAAAATTTATTATGTATTAAATTTGATATAATTTTATAAATTGGTTATATATTCTAAATATTAATGCCAAAATTTGGTTGATGGAATTTTTAAAATAAATAAATAAATAATAATGTATGACATTGAATAATAAATTTGATGAATAATCAAAAAATTTTACAAAATATAATATATTATTAAAAATTATATTCATATTTAAATATTCTTTATTATATTTTTATAGGATTTATTTTGAAATTTGAAAATTTTAATTTAATGTTTTTATACGATATGTTATACATTTTAATTTAAATTTTATTTAAAATATAAAATTTTATTTTAGAAAATTCAAAATCATATTTTTATATTCTAACATAAAATGATTTATAACATTATATAAATTGATTTTATGTTTTTATTTATTAGATAAATAATATCATATGAATATTTTTGAACTAAAAATAAATATTTTCTATTTGAATAGAAATATGAAAATATTTATTGATGTTGAAATATTGTTTGTGCTACGCTACAAAAGTCAAAATTATGTTCTTGGAGATAATATTTAATTATGTATGATTATTTGATGAAATTTAAGACATAAATTAGAATATTATTCAATTATTCTTATTTTTATTTAATAATTTTGAAATTATATATTTTTTTATTTACATTAACTCTTTCATAGTGATTGTTTAAGGTGATGAAAGTCAAAATTATTCTCCTAAAAATACTATGACTATATATATGGTAATAAAAAGTATTATAAATATTTTATATTACAATAATAATTAATATAAAATTATATTGTTTTATAGATTAATTTAGTTATTTATATAATGGGATAATTACCTGAAAATGATTACACAATGTCTATGCAGCGCCTTTTCAAGATGGGAAAATGACAAAAATAGTGGTATTATTATATTTAATGTGACCAGATTTTTAAAAATTATGTTATTCCATGATTATTAATGAGAAAATGATAATTGTGACATGATATTAACGTTTAATATTTAATTTAATAATTTTCTAAAAAAAATTAAATTTAAATTCTATGATAATTTGTGAAGATGACATTAAATGGTATTTAATTTAAAAATGATTTTAATGTTTATAAAAATCCTTAAACTTATATTCAGCTATATTAAGATGCAAATCTTTGTAACATATCACCAATTTTACATTTTCAATCCACTTGTGTCTTATAAGTAATTATTTTAAACGTAAAATAATGATTATTTTTGAAACTTTAATCGTTTATTTTCATTAAAGTAAAATAATTCTACAACTTCTATAACACATCTTAAGTTTGTTTTCTCTCAATAATCACAAAAATGACTCTAAAAATGAATTCTATATGTTATCATGGCTATGGAAAAGAAAAAATTTCCTCCTTTGAAGTAATCAAAAACAATATAATGGAGAAAACATAATGATAATGGTAATGGTTCTGGAATCATTCTTCCACTTCATATTTAATCTAATTAATCTATAGTACTCATTAAAAATCTCTTATTTTCCCTATATGACTGTATTCTCAGTTTATTAAAACACTTTTAATTATTTATTTCAGATAAATAACTCAGCTATATATCATCTAACTTTTTCATATTTCATTACTGAAATAAAATATGTGTTTAAAATTGTATGCATTTTTTATATTATCCTCTTAACCATTTAATGATATGGTATAGAATGAAAATAAAATTTAATAAAATAATAATTTATCTAAAATATTTATTTTAAACCCAATATTAAACTAGATATTCAATTATTTTATTTTTTTCATATAAGATAATGTTATCCTATGACTATGAAAGTAAATGATATTTTTTTTCAATTTTCACATAATACCACCATAAATATTAATTATAATTTGTTTCTTCATATGAACATAACATTCTCAATAGATTAATTTCATTTTTATGAATTGAAAAATGATTAAATAATCATTATTATTATGATATTTGAAAAAAGAAATTATGTTAGTTTTAAGCATTTCACATAATAATACCCACAAAATATTATCTAAATAATAATTTTATAAATATATATTTCACTCATTTTTATATTTAATGTAATATAAACTATTTAATTATAATTATGATTTTTATAGAACCATTTAAATAGGTTCTTTTACCACTATTGTTTTATTGATTCCTATTTGGAATTAGACACTGAAATACCTCAATTTTACAATGGTAAGAAATATTAATCTAATCTAATCAATCATAAATGAAAAAAATAATAATAAACAATGAATATTAATATTTAATTAAAACAAATGTTTCTGAATCATGTAAATAATTCATATAATTTTATTAGTCATAATGTTAGAGGATATATGATGTATTCTAGGACTTGGAGTAAGTTGAGTCATGTCTCAATTTCCATTCATTGAGACATATTCCATACTATTTATTTATTTTGATTTATATTTTTTATATATTTTCTTATAGGTTTTTTTTATTTTATATATTCAATATCTAGGAATCGTAATTCAATTCTAGGCTTCTAATTCAATTATTTCATCACATAAGATACCAAGGTTGTAAGGGGTTTCTTATAAAAAAAATTCAATGGTTTGATGTATTTCTATCTATTGAATCTGAAATGTTTTCAAAAAAATATCATTTTATTTTAGACTTTTTTACTTTCCAATTCATATATTTTATATTCCACTAAAAACGAAATTGGGTAAGAAATTACTATTTAATTCATTATATTTTCTTAGGTAAACATTAATGATTATTCATATAGATTATATTGTAAGATCTAATAAAATTTATTACTGATATGGTACATTGAAATTGTAGATGACAATGGGTGAGACCATATTATATATCACTTTAATGAAATTTGTAATTATTTAATCTCACGATATAAGATATTGAATTTAATTGAATGTTTTATTTGATTATATATTTTATTATAAATATAATTGAATACATGATTATTAATTTGAATTCCCAAGAAAACCACTTTAAAAATACATTGAATATATTATTTAATATATTTATTTTTAAAGTAACAATTTGAGAAAAGTTACTTATTACATGATTTAATATAATTTAATGATATTTTATAACTAAAATACTTATTATTTTAACAGAATAAATTTTTTTATGTTTTCATTTTAATTAATTGAATAGTAGTTTTCATCCATTATATAAAACCTATTGATATTTATATTCATATAACATATTATCAAATTGTTTTTATATGGTTTTAAGATGTGAATAATCAATAATGATATTTGTTTTCCCATTTGGTAATTTTTCATGAATAATTATTGTGTTCATTTGAAGAAATGTTTTCATATGAAACCTACATAGTATATATAAATTATTAATATATATATATATATAATAGGTTTCTAAATCCTCCAAGATACTGAATCTATGAGTATTAAGGATTTTTTTGTAGTTATATTTTTTGAAATCGTGGAATTATGTGATCATTCTATTAGAGATATCGATGTTGGTATAAGAGAAAAGATCAGATAAAATTATCAATTGGGATATTTTTGAGTGAATAAAAATTAAATGACATAGAAGACAATAGAGGTTCACATATTGATTATGGATTATATGTAAGATGTACTAGATAATCTTATGTGTTCCTATGTAAATGGGCTTTTCAATATTCGTTGAAAATATTTTTATATTTTTATATTAAATGTGACAATGTTTGATTTTTAGGTGATTCTTAAAATTTTGTTGACAATATTGTTTGGATAAAACTTATGGTCAAATATATTAAACTTAAAACATTCATTTGTTAATCTATATGTGATAATGATCAGTAAATATTGTTATAGATTAACCTAAATGTGACTTAGTGTAGGAATCGTATGAATAATTTATCAAATATAAATTTAATTTAATTTAATATTATATTATATTAAATTAAAATAATAATGTTTGTTATAATAAATTGATAAAACATTTAGAATAACTCTTCATAAAATGCTTCCTCAGTTTAGGGGAGAATGAGGGTGTGATTGGTGTCTTCTGAAGCAAAACAAGGAACTCTCCCTCATATTAATAAGATATGAGACCAATATACAATTCTCTTCAAGTGGTAACGGCCCAAGAGATATGTGAGGGTAGTTCAACCAGTTTCAATAGTCCGGATAATGAAAAGTTAAGGATATTAGCTAAACATGGGGTAGGGTTCAAAAAATGGAACATGTAATTCCTAGTAAGGAATTTGGATACTATTAAAATATTTAATAATTTTGATCGATTGGATATTGGCAAATATGAACATTAACAATTAGATTAAACACAGGTATAACATCCCAATGAGGATAAATGATTATCTGTGGTAGATATAGAGGATTAGACAATTTGATTCATCTTTGAATATAGTGCAATAGAGAGACACATTATAGGAATTTATTTCCTAATAATGAATAAATAGATGAAAGGAAACTATGAATCTTGGAATTGTATCTTGAATAAGGGGAATAAATACCAAGGGATAAATAATTTTTCTTACCTTCCCAAACCAATGGATGCATGTTTGGAAAAAATTACAAGCACAAGGTAGGGGATGGTGAAGTAGCAACCAAGGGAAATATATGGGACTTATTTTTTCATTCTGGGGGAGATATATTGGGGGAGGGAATTTGGATTCAGGACACCCAAGAAGATATAGATATGGTAGAAAAGATAAAGCTTCTAGGGGATATCAAGGATGAGCATATGTGTTGGTTAGATAAGAAATAACATTATGAAATGATTTTCAGTGATTGAAAATTAAATATCTGGGGTTTTATTTAAACATGGGAAAATTTGAATTATTTTCTTTAAAAAATCATTAAGGATTTCCATCAAAAAGAGGTATATTCTCTTCACTTGAAACTATATAGGTATAAATCATCTAAAAGACATAAAATTAAATTTTAAATTTCAATGGTCTTGTATGGTGTTTTAGTATTGTTGGTATAGTGTGTGGGGGGGGTATTGTGATATTCTAGGCATGGAATTTTGGTATGGTGTTTCATGGTGTAATTTTCTATGGGTTCTCACATAAACCCTAAAAGTGATCTCTCCATTTTTTTAAAATAAAATATTTATTTTAGTAGTGTTAATAATTCATTGAATTTTAAATCGTATACTTTAGTTGATCTATAAATAATTTAATGATAGAAATATAGGCCACCAAGACTAAAAAACTATTTTTTTTATTCATCAATCGAGATAAATTATCCTTGATAATTCATTATTTTTTATGTGATGTGATGAACTAGTGAAAAATAATCAATAAAAAAACTAAGAGATTATTTTTGACTAAGGAAATGTTAATAATATGAGTGGATATATTTTCTTACTCATTTTCTTAAAATTAAATGATAATTCATCAATCCCATGTGAGAGTAAGATAAATATATAAAGTCATATATGAAAAATATCATAAATCATTCATGGTATATATTTATAATCTCCTTACAATTTTTCAGGTTTATCTCACTAAAAATAAATATTCAAGGTTTAATTGGTTAATAAAAATGAAAATATCAACATATGTATATTCCGAGGGAAATGGTGATTTCAATAACCTACAATAGACACCAATGTTTATTTCTCAATAGAAAATATAAACAATTTAATGTGTAATTTTACATACAATCAATTTTTACAAGGATGAGAACAAAAGAAAAAAATAAAATGATATACTTTACTTAATGGAGTTAAATCTATGTATAAAATCTTGACACTCCACATGATATAATAACCAGATTGATGTGTCCATATAAAAAAAATGCCTCAACATAATAAATTACCAAGTAACTAGAAGTGAATGTCTTAGAGGTTATTATTTATAAAATATACCCTCAAAAGAAAAATAAAAAATCACTACTAGTGTAAAAAACACTAAATAAAAGGATTAAAAAATCCCTATTATATATATGAATTCATGTAAAACATCTACCATAACATTTCACTCTTACAAATGAAAATGGATCACCCATAGCTCTATTACATAGGTCTATGAACACAAGATTCCAAGATAACTTGTTGGTTCAACACCATGGAGTCACTCATCCCATTTAAAAATCCACCCTATTTTGAATGTCAAACATTATCTCATTCACCATCAATAGAATCTTGACGATGATACCTTTACCTTACTTCTTTATGAATCAAAATGTATATTAAGGTCATAATGGACCATATAGGGTATGATCTTAAACACAGTATGAAATAATCAAATGTATCCCATAATTATATATGTACTTAAACAATTTTATGAAATTCATTGTAAATATTAACCAAAGTACACAAAATAACCTTCTCTGAAAATGATTAAGTATCCATGTGTAAGACATAACCAACATTGGCACATTTTAGAGTAGAATAGTACATTCATAATCTATAATGCTAGAAGTATCATTATATATCAATATAATTTAATGTCACAATGTACCAAATGGTATACCATAACTAAATAAACAACCCACATCAACTACAATGCATAATTATTCATCTAAAAAACATATCACAAATACCATGGTCATTGAACCCATTTATAATCAATCGAATAAACCGATTGATGAATCCAAAGGATTTCAGAACCTGTATTTTTCCATGTTAGGGTAATTGGATCTATTATATCTCAAAAATACAAAAAATATCATAGTCTCATATGCTGGTCTCAAAAACCTCTAAGTTGTCATGATATCTAAAATCGTATACCTCATCAAAAAAATGTTTTATATTATCACCCCAAAAATTATAAATCAATAGTGTATAAGGCCAATGAAATATAGATGAAACCAACTCATGGGACCTCTCTTACTTCCACATGACCACAATGTCCTCATGCACATTCTTCAAAGAATCCTATAACACAATATGTCCACAACATGGAAGACATCAATTTCCACCCATAATAAGTTTCAAATCGGTTTGAATCAAATAATCCTACCATGTTACCCAAACACTTGTGGTAAAAATCACCTAGATTCAAGAGGCATACACACATAACATTCATAATGAGCCATATCATTAATTGAATACTAATAAATGATATACATAACATCATTCGTTGTTCCCAAAAAAAAGTTATACCACACCACTAATAAATCCAAAACTATAATTCTACACCAATAATTCACACAAGAGATTACCCCCTAAGTTTCTCATAATACCATTGAAAGTGAAGAAATGGTTTCAATCCAAAAAAGTAAAATTACCCTACCCTAATCCATTTATCCAATTAAAAAAATACTATTATTACCAAATGAAATAGCTTGTCATCACCAAACTAGAGTTGACAGGACTGAAGTCATTAAAGAACACTAACTGATTGGGCTACGATTAGAATAAATTGGGTAATATATAAATTACATCATATTTGGGTTGGAAACATTGGAAAATAAGGGAATAGTGAGAGAATATAGGATTACAAACCCTTTATTGCCTATAAATTCTCATAGAGACTCTCTTTGTTGAATGGAATGGAAGAAGGAAAAAAATTGAAAATGATCTCTCAAGATAGAAGGATGAATGAGAGTTTGAGAGTGAGAGAGTAGTTTGTTTTTGAAAAGCCAATTTTACTACTATCAAAAAAAGATAAACAATCATTTCTTTAATTTAAATATTAAATATATTATTTAAACTACTATATGTATGACACAGTGTGACATGATCTCTTAGACCAAAACATGATTCTCATTCCAAGACACCCCTCACAATGTGATTACCCCTCCATCACATCACACTACATATTATTTAAATCTATGTATTTGACATTATGTATTAGATAATTGGAAAATTTTCATACCTAATTCAGGTAACCCTTTAATACCATATTGATCTTCCATTATAATATATTCTATCCCTTATATATCATTTAGATCAACCCATACTTATCAAATATATTTATATCTTTCTATCCCAATTCATGAAACTATAAAATATCATCCAAAATTAATCTGATTATTAAATGTATCATATATAAATTTATATCATTCCTCATATATAATATTTCTACCCTGATGTATATTATGTTCACCCGTAAAGATGACAATCTAATCCATGGGTATTAAAATGTGACCATTATGCATCAGAGGGTGACCTTTACATACCAAAAGGTAACCCTTATGTGTCCTAAGACATAATCTAAAACACATTAAACTTTATATTGCCACTATAAATGAAATGTTTCCATATATAATAGTATGATATTATACCTACTATATAATTCTAACCGTATGACAAGTAAAACTCTAGAAACATCATTCATGGACTATTCTAACTCCCCACCCCCAATCAATTACATGATCTAGATATACAAATATTCTCAATGATTTGACTCAAATTACAATACATTACTGAATTACCCTTTAAAAACTCCCTAAAATACAAGTTATATTTCATGACCTATCAAACAACACAATCTATCCAGCTTATGCCATTACCTATGTATCCCACTCACCCGATTCAAAAAAAAAGATGATACTTAAAACAATTTGTCATTCACTAGTCACATTATAATTGAAAATATAATATTTTGATACTATATATGGGTTCCCTAAGAGATATTAATAACCTAGTTTATCAAATCAAAACCTCACAACATGATAGGATGATATAATCATATCCATCCATAATCCTTGAATTCACATATTCTAACTATCACACGTCATCCATTTTCATTAATATTATCAATATCTACTCTCGTTTTACCTTATTCCCATAGCTCAAATTGTTTTGTTGAATCGATTTATCCCACACACCCATTGATCATGAGTAACCATTTTACAAAAAACATCTAACTCTAGCTACAAAAATATTTTTCAATAGATCTATGAACTACTTTAAATGATCCCACAAGATCAGATGAATTTGATCCAAATCATGTCTCATGGATATAAATTCATCCAGTGGAGTCACCCTCACTATCAGAAACTACATCTGATTTTGGGTATCCTACCTAAAACCTTGTATTAATCATGAAGATGTATCCTCCCAACCATCTTTTGATTTAAAAATTGATCCATACTTATAATTATTAGAATAACATGTTCCATAAACCATAGATATCTGAAATATAATTAGACAAAATTAATCTAGAATTTCGATCATCCCCACATAATTAGTACTCCATTAGTCTTAAACTATAATGGGATATGAGATGACTTATTTTATGGAACTACCAAATAATAATTGACAATCCACCTTGTGTGGTAATCATATAACCTTACAAGGAATACCCTATTTGGACACCATAAGTCCCCAATTCTAGTCACTCCGAGTAATATAACTATTTACTCCTAAAAACACTATTCTGCTTCACTCTGATTACCTTGTTTTGTAGCTCAAAATATAATTTCATCCTAATGATATTTATCTACACACAGATGGAATTCCATAAACATTACACAAATCCCCACACAATGGTGATATCTTCTTCCATTAGAATTGATACAAACCATTGAAAATATTTTATCCACATGGTATATTCTATGAATAAAAGATATTTGTGAACATGATGTATGAACTGAATGGATCTAAAAACCCATAGTGTCCCATTAATTAATTTCATGAAAAAATTTCACCAAAATGTAATTCCAAATTATTCCATTCTCTCTGCATACATATAGAAAACCATCCCACTAGTATTTCTCTTATCCACTAAGCTTATAATTAGACATCTTCACCCTACACCCTAGAAGAATCTCGATCACATCAAATATCATATATAATAAAAAAATATTTTTCACCACTTTTTGGGGTTCGACCACTCCATTATAAAAAGAGGATGTGGTGACTTCAATTTATATTTCATGGATTTGATGAATGGAAAAACTCACCCAGTATCCCTAATCAATTATCTATATAACATAAACTAAAATAATCTTAATCTCTTTATCCTATCACTTAATTTTAACCTCTTTTAGTCATTGTTCTCTTGCCAACAATAGATCCTATGTTTGTGTCTCATAATCACCACTTCCTTTAGAAGCCTCATCTAGTGAAAACCTCAGTGGAGTCCTATATCCACCCTCATGATGATACTTTTTTTCAATGTTCATTATCATAATTGGAAAAACAATCCACACTCAATTAAGATATAGTAGTACGTATATAATTAAATATGAAATATTATAAAATGAAGCATGACTCGCAAGCCCTAAACATTAATCTTGTACCAAATTCCCATATCATATGGAATGATATCCCAATGTACCCATGACATGGTAAGGAATCACAAAGTCTATACAAATAAATGATATACCTATTTTCTTATAAAAAAAATCTTAATCCTTGTCTAGATTAGTAACATTCCCTGAAAAATATATTCATAAAATACAATATATTTTTTTCTTAGCACATTAAATTTATAAATATCATTTCATTCCATACCCAATGTTTTTATCACTCTTAGGTACGCACATGTTTTGTAATCCCTTCATGCCTAAAACCATGCAAGACTACCACCAGCTACAACATAAATATATATGATTAAACACGAATAAATCACATAAAATACCATTTATCCAAATAAAATACCTCAATAAAAACAATAAAAATTAAATATTAAAATCCTAGATATATTTTTATCTTACACTTCAGTCGGTTCTTGTGTTGACAAGGAGCATTTCGTGAAAGATTTCTCATGTTCTAAAATATTCTAAAATTGTGTTCTAGAATATCACAAAAATAAAAAACTAGTCAATATTATTTTAAATCAAACACATATAATAAAAAAATTATAAACTGAAATTTCTCACTCTATAGTTTTTAGAACTTGTCCCCATTAGACCATATGTGAAATTCCTTATTCACCAAAGGATTTATGCTAGTAGTAATGTTCATATAGGTCATTATTTGGAGGCTAAACCCTCTAAAGATGAATAAAAACTAAAAAACTAAATCATGTGATCAAAATTAATGAAATTCAATAAACTGATATACAATACATATGACAATAACATTAGACATGTTTAGCATAAATCATGTGAACAAGAGTCAATCGATCATCCACATACTGATCACATGTATATTAGACCAATAGGTTCCAAAATGAAAATCCATTCTGACATTAAAGAATAACCTACAATGTCTATAAAATGACAACATAAATAAGTTTAATATTTTCACCACCACTTACACTAGACATAAGTTGGTGGGTCTATTCCTTTTCATGTTTCCTGTAACTTAATATATACATAAATTAATGAGGGAATATATATTTGTTTACTATGACATCAATATACCCCCACCAATTGCGTCCCAAGAAAACATCCATACATACATATACATATATATATATATATCTAAAAATTAAATTAAATTGACATGAAATATAACTACACATCCTTTTCCATCCAGGTTTGACCATACATAAAAAAACCATTTCCTATATTGGGATGCTCAAAATTGGAATGATGAATCCATAAAATGTTATACTATATGTTCCTCTAGAAATCAAAAAATTATTTGTCTCCCAACTCCAAAAACCAACACATAAAATAACAACCATTTCAACTTTACAATGATACCCCAATGATATATCGAAATAACATATCAAAAGTCACACTATTAATAAATTTTTTTATAGATTATCATCGCAATGACATAATGAAACTGAAAGCATGAAAATACTTCTCCTTTATAAATCCTCAATCATTTTCCCCAAAATAACTCACATACATAGAAACCATAATAGTACCCTGGTAAGATTAATCACAACAATTATCTTGTTTCATCTAAAGTGAAACCATCCTCTATAAAAATGGATAACAATTGGACCCCCAATCTACTAAATTTACAAAGTATATCACCAAAAACTAGTTGAAAAAACTACCTTATATGACCTCTCCTGTGTGCACCTAACCCCAATATCCTCAACCCCATCATGGCAGGAAATCAAAAAATGTTTATAAGATAGAAATGGTCAATATAATTCAAAACATATGGAAATGTTCATTAATATTCATCTCACATCAATGAACCATATTATCCCATTCACTATGATTAACATCACCTAGATTTTCATGGGTTACACCCATCACATTCCCATGGAATCAGTTAAATTAATACATCACGTGAAACATTATATATAACCTGGTACATTATTCACATCTAACTCTAATATAATTTCACCATGTTTTGTAATCCCTACATGACCGCATCTTTCAAATTCCATATAACATTATCTCTGTTTATCTCATATGAACAATGTAAACCACATTTGGTAACCTTCTTAGTCTCACACACAACCTTAACCTTGAATGGTCATCCCATGATACATATCACTTTTATAACACCAGAAATATCATTGAATAAATTAATTATAATAGTTAGGATTCCACTTGTTTATGGATAATGTATAATCCTGCTCTGATCATGAGAAAAAAGGTAGTCTAGAAATCCACTAGATGTAGGGAACACATGACATTATTTAGGGAAACAATGATGTATACAACTATAATACCCCAAAGTCCAGTTATTATTAACCAAAAAAACTCTATAAAATGAACTGTATAGAATATGATCATCAATAAAAATCTACTCATTGATGAAAGATGATTAGGAGACTGGGTAAGAGTTATGGTGAACCCATTATTCAATAGGGAAAAAGGTTTAAAGTCTCATTTAATTATTAATATATGCAATTAAAAATTTATATAAATATTGATACATAATGTTCATCAGAAATGGACCCCTAGTCTATGGTGTGATTCCACTAACTAGAAACTCTCAATGCATGTTTCCCCCTCCATCCCATCATAATGCATTTTTTAATGTTTTATTTACCCTAACAAGTAAGACACATTACCATTTTTCATGTTGAATGTTTGTAGCCCTTAAATATCATACATACCCATCGTTACATATTATAATAAATCACTTTTATTTTACAGATCAACACATGTATATAAAATATATTATAACATTTCATACCAGATTCTAGAAACCATTATGTATCATCATGTTTTATAATTTTACCTTTATGTAACATCTGTACAATTATTTTACCCATTTGATAAAGGTTGAATAACCTCACAATCATGTTGTAAAACCTTTAACATGATAGGGATTCCCATACACATCATAGATTGACCCATAAAAATAAATTGGATCCCATTATGTTTCTTATACCATATACATCCACACATTAAATCCTATATTTTCCATCACTACATCATGATTCCTTCTATCATGATGTTGTTGTCTTCTCCGAATAGAATCCCTAACCCAAACCCAATATAACATCAAATACTCAATTCATGGAAAACACCAATAATAATACAACTGAAAAAGACTTATATACACATGTATGAGTTGAGATCTAACCAAAATTACCATTTTTAATACTTAGAATGTAATAGTTTAAGGTTATGTATTTTTTGTAATATATCGGTTCTATTTTATGAATTTATATTTTTTCATGGATTATTTCTTTTAAATTATAAAAATTATTATTCAATTTCACAATATATGGAAAATATTAATTATATAGTTACATTAAATTTGAAATTAATTGGAACACGTCATTATAAAAAATAAAGAATTTAAATGTAAAAATACATTTTTAACATAATATCTTAATTAGATCAATTCAAAATTGTATATAATTAGTATTTGTTATAAAAAAAATTATTAATATTTTTTTTATTTATATTGATATTTTATGATTTTCTTATTTAAATCCATTTTTTATCCAAATGTAAAACAAGAGAAATTAATTTTTCATAAAAATAAATATCAGTTGTCCCAAATAATATATTGTTTTAATATATAATTATTTGATTATTTGTAATGTTATTACTAAATAAATTGTTTCCAATTTTAATAAAATTAATAACATATTTGTAGTATTATATTAAATTTTTTTAACATTTTCATTTTTTTCATTAAATTATAATAAAAAATATATGACAATAAATAAAAAATGAGATGTGTAATGAATGTTTTTGTAAATTAATAAAATATTATAAACAAAGTTTCAATAAATTTGGTTTATTTAAAATATTAAAGGGATTATTTTGAACATAATTATTTTAATTTAATTTGATTATAATTTAATTTTTATAATTGAATTAAAATTAATTAATAAATACAAATTTGAGTTAAAAAACATTTCAACTTTTTAATAACGGTTTTTTACTATAACGATATAAAATATTATGTGAACCTTTTTAAATATCATTTCAAGAAAATATACTGAAAATATAAAATACAAACATTAAATTTATTTAAATTATGTCTTATTTTAATATATATATATATATATATGTGAAACTAGTAATTAATTCTCACTTAATGCCTATGAAAAATTTGAAATGTAAAAATTTCTGTCTAAGAGAAAGAATCTAAGTTGGTATATGTAATTTTATCAACTTTTTGTGACAAATTAGATTATTACTTAATTATTTTGATGTATATTTCTTAATTTTAATAATTTAAAACATGTGTTTTTTCAAAAATTCTACCCAACTCTTGTATATGGTAACAAATGTCAGAATTCTAACCTTAAAATACTATCAAGATCTAATTTTGAACAAATAATGAAAGGAATGTTTTTAATTTGTTATATTAATTCATAAATAATTTATTTTTATAATGTGTAAATATTTAAACATAAAACTAAGATAATTTTTTAAAATTCATACACATTTTCAATATTTTGCTTCAACCGATAATGGAAACGATAAATTTAGTGGATTTAAAATATATAAATTGAGATAATTTTGATACATCACAATGATGAAGAGTTTTAGACTATAAAATGATATTTAATTATTTATTTAATTATTTAAAATTTAATTCCATAGTATCATTATATTTTTATTGTCGAATTACATGATTAACCATTAATATGACAGTAAATGGTGTTTATAGTTAAAAAATATGATCAAATAATATAAAATTATAAAATTTATTTTTTCTAAATAAGGAATTTGTAATGGTAACACTTTCCAACAATGGTCCATTTCTACTCAACATGAAGAATAAAAAATACATTTTTAAGCTTTAGAGAATGAAAATTTGTGGAACTCTCTTTGAATTCCTCAATGAATGGGGGCACATTCCACCCATTCCACTATTTTTTTGTAATTTTATTTTTTATCTATATTATACCCAAATCCCAATATAATAACCACAGTATACAGTCATAAATTCCATCAAGATTTCTATTACTTAAATTATTTGGATTATACCCAAAGGATAATACTCAAAGTGAGTGATATGGGTTCTTGATTCAGTTATTCCTCTCATATTTAAGATTTTTCCTGTTAAAAATACAATACAAATTTTCATATTAGTCTTTCGTTACACTATAATCTTAATATTAATACATTTTTATTAAACAATTCTTATATATCACATATTTAACCCTCATATAACACATTTATATTTCCTTACAAATTGGAACTATTGGTTTGAAATTTAATAAATTTTTCATTTTTAGTATCCTAAAATTAAATATATATAATGCGTTGCTATTAAAAGTAATTTTTTTAATAGAATAATTATCATATTTTTTAGAAAACATTTTTATTTAATATATATTCTCTTAGTTTACGATCATTTAGAAAAAAAATTCCACAATGTCTATTTTATTAATTAAAGAGGTACGGGTCATGAACCTTTTATAATAAAAATAAAAATAGATAGAAGGAATGTATGATGAGTTTTTGCCACAATATATCTCAAAATTCATCACATTAAATGTACTAAAACAATAAAATCAGAGTGATCTTTATCCTCCAAATCCATAATGATAACCTCTTTTGTACAGATGGTGGACATACATCTATGCCTTTTCCGTTTTCCATGGTTCATGATCCTTATCTGGGGATGAGGGCGTGGACATTACAAATTTTTAAATAAAGTTACATGGTCTATTTTACCATAATTGGTCATGAATTTATAGTCTAGGATTTAGATAAACTTCTTCTTCGTAGTTCAATGAAAGAAACTCTGAACTTCAAAATAGTCATGAATCCTTTTTTTTTGAATTTTTTATGACACCCACAACCTATAAATCCAAACATTCGACCATATAATTTCCATGATGTTAAGGTCAGCATTCAAAAGAAATCTCTTCAGAAAATATTATACATACTTAGTTAATCTAATTTTACTTCATGCATTATATTACTGATTCCTTTTTAAAATTATAGAAGTTTGTTTTCATTATGATAGGAAAATGTAAAGAATATGGTGATCATTTTGTAGTAAATGAATCCATTACATCTTTAGATACACTAACCTTCTCAGGATAGATTTTAAATAATGTAATATAGAAGATGCTAACTGAGAGAAGGGACTAACCAACTAGTTCCTTTATCCTATCACCTAGAGAGGTTTCATTTTGAGGAGGAACACCAAAATAATCGATAGATAGTGCTTTGGGATTCCACTTGAAAACCATATATTATTTTGGAGATCTATAAAATAATCCTCTACTTATGAAAGATTACATGGTATAATTACCTTTAATTGAAAAAAAACTACTATCTTTATGGTTCATTTGTGATGAAATGTGGTATTCTTGTTTTTATCTTGCCTCAAATGAATGTCCCAACTGATACAGAAAGTTCATTTTTAGACTCCCCATGTTCAGAATCCATTCCTGCCTCATGGATGTTAATAAATCCCTCCTATTAAACTATAACCACTACTTTATTGTTCCATATATACAACCCAATATCCCTTTGTGATGTCACTAATATAACAGGAACCTAGTCATCCTTATCCACCTCTTTGTTCAAGGAGGAAGAAATATTTTAGAGATCCTTTTTGTTTTCCGAAATGTCAATAATTTTTTAGCACTCTATATTCCTAGTTTTATAATCTTTTATACCCAATCATAAATCACCTGGAGTAATTTATATTTATATCTAATTATTTTATTTGAAATAATGTTAGTACAATTCTATAATAGGATTGGTTTATCTATGATCCTTTAAAATCTAGTCTATTTTTTATAAGAACAATCTACTGAGGGATCCGGAATTCTTAGGTGAATGTTTTTCCGAAACTCCTACCCAAATAGTGAATTTCAATTATTCTCATACAAAATTTCATCCTTATCTATAAAAAAATGATATCATATCACAAGAGTTTCCTGACAGGAGGACTTTATCCACTTGTACTCGGTCCTCCCCAGGGGAATTTCCATGAGGTGTTTAAAGATCCTTAGTATCACAAGGAAGAATAATATATTTTCCATGGATATTATCAATATAATTCCCAAATATATTAAGAAAAATATTCCTTGTAAAATTTTCATTTCTTTATTTTTTTGTCAATTCCCATATTTTATATGCTTAGTAAGACCACATTTCTTCAACATAATCTTGAGTAACTTTCGACATATATAATTTGAATGGTCAACTATATATAAATAATCACAAACATGTTATATAAATTTATATTCAAAATAGAACTGTCTACTAAATCCATCAACAAGATGAATATAATTTATAGGATATGGATTCACAAGATCTTCATCAACCACCACTATTATATAGTAACCAATTTTCCTTCAACAAAATACTCATATAAATATAAAAATTTATAATCAATTAAGTTATTTAAAATTCAAACTATTTAAATTCTATTCAACTCCCATGACTCTGGAATTGAATCCAACATTTTAATCAACACATTTGGAGATTTCATAACCATTTAACAATGATAATTAATGAATAATATAATATGTATTAAATTTTGAAATTATATTCTGAAAAATATTAAAATAACCAACATAAATAATTCAATTAAATAGAGGAATTATAAATGATTGTAATTTCATAAAATTAAAACTGTTTAAAAAATAATACTAAAAGTGGTTCAAAATAAATTAAAAAATAATTTTATTTTATTATATAATCATTTCATAGAAAAAAAATATAATAAGTGACTCTAGTAAATCAAATTATTATCAAAATTTCCATTCATTGATATTTCTTCCATCATATATATTTATTTTTCATTATATGATATATATATATGTCCAATAATGTTTTTTATTATATTTCATATTCCTTTCCTGGTAATCAAACTTCTATTTAATTATGAACCATTCATTAGTTTTGACAATTACATTACTAATATCATAACATTTAGAATTTTCAAAGAACAATTCAAGACATTCTCTCAACGATCACTCAATTATTTTCTCTATAAATTAATCCTCAGTACCGTATTAGTATTTAACAAAATTATCTGATTGGATATTATATTTATCTTAATTAGGAAATTTTTTAATACATTACTTTTAATTTTTTTCCTTACGTTAATAATGTGTGTTAAATTATATGTTCATTCATGATTTATTCATTTTATGGTACATGTAAATAGTATATATTGGGGGAAATTTTTTTGATTATATAACTCTTAAACTGATTGGATAATATTTTATTTTGTTGAGAAAATATTTTTGAAGTTACTGAATTGGTTATTTTATTGTAAATGTGATTGTAAGGGTAAATACAAATATTTTTTCTCAAGAAGACTTAAGTAATATTATATTTATATTATTCTACCCAATGATTTTGTCTTACTAGAACACTTTTTGAAATTATTATTTATTAATGATTCAATATTATTTTGTAGAAAATCTTTTTCCTGGACCTTCATGTATAATAATTTTCTAGTGGTTTTTTATTTCTCTATATACCCCTTAATAAGATGTATATACTCATCTGCCATTTTCAAATTATTGTTACATGGTATACAGTTGTGTAGGAAAAATATTTATGTCACTATTCTTGTTATGGTTATTTCTATTGAATGTTTCCATTATACTATTTAAGAAAACGAGTTTTAGTGAACAATGTACATTGAGTGGAATTTTTTGGTTTTTTATATAATGGTTTCCATAATCAAGTAAAACTCTATTTTTAAAAAGATCGGGTGATATAAATATAGTAATATTTATTGAAACCAAACAATTATGAGATAGTTGTGTTTAGGGATTGACAATTGATTTCAAATAATGTTCTATATTACATTAAGGGAATGAAAATTATTGAGATTGTATCATGACCTAGTTCTGACAGAATAAGCATAAATAACTAGCATTTTTATAATAATAAATTCATCATCTTAAGGGATAATTTTCACATCATCATTAACCATTATGTTAACTGAATTATATTTCCTCTATAGTTATGCATAACAATTATAAAGGGGAATATAATCCATATTTTATTATCCATTTATCATTATGAAGACATATCTTCTTCAATTTGTTATGGAATATATCATCCTCTAATGGCCCGAAGGCCTTCATTTTTTTAATGATTTTTGATAATCCACCATTAAGGGATGACGTGGAACCCTTACAAGGCCCGTAGGAATCTGTATAACAAGGACCATAGGACATAGTGAAATTCATTGCCCGTAGGCTTCAAACATTTCGTACAACGCAGTCTAACTACATGGTACTACTCCTCCCCAACATCTTCATCATGAAATCAGCTCTCCACCTTCGCATGGTTGTTCGGCTAGGCATTCCCAAGAATGCACATGCTTGTCCCTATGCGAGGAGTCATACCCTCTCAGTGATGCAATCCATTTGGCTTCTTCTATAGTGAAAGCCCCTTACTCCTCCTCCTTCTGAAGCTTGTTCCTTGTAGGTTTTCTGGTTTTCATCTACACTTAAGGTGGTATGAAGGCCTTGAGGTGGCCTGAAGGCTTTACTGGCTTGAAGGCCTGGGTGGCCCAAAGGGCATAAAGGAATTGGGGACAAAATAGATGGCCCGAAGGCCCAAACGGGGGCATATTCCCAGCTATTACAGTGCCAAACAGTGCCTGCTACAGTTTTTCTATAGTACCTGCTATAGTTCTGCATAGTTCCTACTATAGTACCTACTACAGTACATGATACAATACTTCTACAGTAACTTGGAAATTATCCCCCACCTGGATTTGATCCTGGGTCTCTTGGATGCACTTAAGTAGTCCTCACCAACTAGGATGAGGCTTATGTGCTGGAATATAACATCATTATAGGGAATTTATATCATTCATAATCACTATCAATAACTCATTTCAATACATTTGAACCCTACCTATTCATAGATATATTATTATTCATATAAATTTTCGTAACTCTAAATACCCAATCATGGATAAATTTAGTTAATATGATCATAATTAATCTACTTTATTCACATTATTTGTTAGAAAATATTTTACATTGAGATGAATCTGATTTATTTTCTACTAGAATATTTTTATACATTCATAATTTGACATACTAATTCATTTTCAATTATTACCAAAAATTAATTAGTCATTTCTCCACATTATATAATTCGAAAAATTATAGAATTTTCATTTCATACAATATTATAATGAAATATATTTATTTACCATTAAAAATATACATTTAATTGATATTATTATAAATCTAATGATAATTATTTTATTTCACTAAAAAATTTATAATGTACTCTTTAATCCAAATAAAACTTTTCGAAATCAATTTATATCACTATCATGTACATAATTTCATCACATATAACTTTTTGTTTTGATATAATTTAATAATTACTTCACAGTTTAGTGAAATAATTCAAAGTAGATTTAAATTGAAACTTATTGATTTAATCCATTAATTATTCCCTAAATAATTTATAATCATTAATAAATTGAATCATAACATATTAATATCAATTATATTCCACTATTTGAACAATAACTAATAATAGTATTTGAATAATGTTTGATAGTACTTAATTGAAACACTAGTACGTATATAATTTTGGAAAATAATCATATAAATTTGTGTTCTAAACATTACCCATGTCATCCAATCAAGGTAATATTATGTTTAATATATTCAAGGAATTATAAAAAAAATATTTCCAAATTTATACCAACATATTTCATCACTACCTATATAAATCAATATAAATCAAGGTGTTTCAGGGTACCTCCCACTAACTTACCCACAACCAAGACTGTATCGTGTGTGTACTACGTTAGTATATCTCATCCATCTAATAAAATGATAAAACCTTCCATGTCATGGATTAATGTGTTTATCATTTTTTTGTGAAAATAAAATAATAATATTATTGATTGGTTGAATAGCCATATAATTATGTCATCCTTCATTATGTGAGTGATTCCCATGTACCACCATGTAGAAACATAACTATTGGTGCCTCTCTCAACAAAATATCTTGAATTTTATACCCTTGTCACACTAACTAGCTACAAAACTATGTGGATCATAATACCTATATGGATAAAGTGAAAATTAGAACAAAATTTCTTTAATTTATTTTCTAAATCCAGAGGAGAACCTATATTTAATTTGTTGGTGTCAATTTGGAGAAAATGACAAAAAAAATTAAGACAACATTAGTATTCATGAATATTATAAATATAATATATTTCACATAAAAATTTCTAAAATAATATTAATAGTATTTTAAAACTCATTTTATTACAATATTAAGGATTGTATATCATTTATTTTAGGTTTCATCGTAGTTTAAAACTATTCTAAGTTTTAATAGAAAATTCCCCCAAACAACATTTTTAAAAATCTAATTATAAAATCATATAAAAATGTAGACAATATATAAAATTAAATTACATGACTTAAGTAATCAAAAAAATAAAATACATGTCATCTAAATTTTGTTTTATTTAAATTAGTCACAACTTATTATTTCAATGTAACAATTTGAAATTGTTTATGGAATATTTTCATATTTAGGTGAATTGTAAGCATGGTATTCCGGTGATTTTTAAGCCATGGTGTTGATATTATAAAAATGATTAATATATTAAATTATGAGTGTGTATTGTTTTTTTAATTTTCTATTATCTCTATAATGTTTCATGGATTGGAAAATTTAGTCATACATTAAATTCATAATGTTTGTTTTACCATAGATGTGATATAATCTGTTTATAAACCAGTGGATTCATTTAATTGACGACACCTATGGAATAAAAAAAAAATTAATTTATTGTGTATTAATTTGTTCAGAACCTAATAATATCTTCTAGAAAAACTTCTATGGACACATCCTCAGGTTATCTATATTTTTCTATTGATTATAAATGAATCTAAAGGAGTTATTTAATGAACCATAAGAGGATCCTTGATTGATAATCACCTTGACATGTAGGTTTTCCCTGGTCAACAGTGTTCTTGGATCCTACCAATGATTAAGACAACAGAATAATTCTTTATCGTACATCGATTCTTTTTTAAGGATGGATGATTAATTTTTCTAGATTATTCTCCATTTTATAAAATATCTTATCAAATGGTAATTAATTCGATTAGAAAATTAATTCATAAATTGATGATTGGTTTGTGGATAATTATTTCCATTCTGGAAATGGGAAGTTATAATGATCCCTTGATACTTCTATTTTTATCTAAATTTTACATTTCATCCAAAAATGGAGTGTGGATAGTCTAAGAAGTTCCCAATGTTCATTTCATCACAATTATAATTTGTTCATTATTACACTTTTTCATAAATTGTACATCATTAATATTTTGTTTCATTGAATATTCGACTATACATGGAAATAGATCATTTCAAAATAGACCATTAGATAAATAATTCACTTTTTAATGTTTTTATTTGGGACAAAAGGAATAATGGTGGTGTAATGATGCTGATGACAGATAACAAGTTTATTGACTTTATCATTCCAAAATATAGTGATTTAGTTATGTAGTGTGATGGTATTTGACCATAAATGGTTGTCTAGATTTAATATGAACATAGATGATGGATCAAGAATATTAAATCATAAATTTGACACATAAAAACCTGATGTCTAATGGATTTGAAGGCCATGTTTGTGTGGGTGATACTCAAAAAATATATTATAAATTCTACAACAAAATGACATATTTAACCTATATTTTGTAAGAATACATGTTGTGTATATCCTCTTCCATAGAGGCTATAGTCTGTGTGAAAAAATATATCTCAAATGTTCTGTGTATTTTGAAATATCATTTAACTCTTGATCGATGAATCAGTATGTAACCTAGGGGTACATGGTAATGAACATGACCAATGAGCATAAAACATTGATAGAGTTCATGATCATGAATATATTACATGAGCATGGGCTGAAAGAAGTGTGCATAGGTATATACTTTGGAACATATGGAATAAAAAAGTCATCTCATGTATTCCACATGCATCTCCACTTTTCACTACAATCTAGATGACTATTATTACTGTGCATTCCCTTGAACCATCCAGATCTGGGTTCTATGAGGAATACCATCTTGAGCATGTGATGTATGAAACCCTATACCGGTTAGTTTTAGATAGATTCAAGTATTACTCTATATTATTGATAGTGTGATCCTATAATATTATTTTCCAAGTTTTTTCAGGTATCCCATTTCCAAATGTTTTCATGTGGGATCCACATGCTTGTGGTTTATGGAAAATAGGGTTAGGTAGCCCCTAATGACCATGGGTGTGGTTCCCAACCACTATATTTTCACCATCTAAGTTATAATTTATACTTATTCATGGATACAACCAACTATTTAACATCCCATGTTTGTATTATTTTTTGAATAAATTTAATTTATTCTATAGATTGAGTTACATGAAACAAATAGTTTTAATAGACAATGATACACAGTAAATATTTAAATTCAACCATGAACATTATAACATATAACTTATCCTTGGAGTTGTATGTGAAAATAAAATAAATTAAAATTAATAATGGATCTTTAATATATATATTATAATATATATATATATATAATTACACGGTTATTTTAAAGGTCATTATATGCATCGAAAATACAATTTTCTCAAAAATGAATTCCATTTCATATAATTAAAACATAATAATTAATTCTTCACTATTTACAAAATATTATTTGAAAAAATATAAAGGATAATTTTAATTTTTTTTAAATACTATCTTTAGGTTATATTTATATGATTTTTGGAAAATATTAGTTTCTCATTGAATAGTAGACAATACTGATTTATAAAGAACAAATTCCATTCCATTTAATGTATTAACTCGTTTTTTTGTTTAAATGTGGATTTAAAAGTTAAATTAGGTAAATTATATATTTTTAAGACAATTTAGTTCATTTTAATAAATATAATTTATATTTTCTATATTAAAAACATATATAGTCATAAAAAGTTTCTCTTTTGAAAACCACTTTGTGGTCGTGTGTATCTGTTTAATTATATATATAAATTTCCACTAATTTGATTGATTTTACAAAATTTGATTCTTTTTTTAAAATCATCATAATTTAGATAATATAATAATATGAGCCTTATTTTATCAAAATGAATTGTTAAAAGAGTTAAAATTAATTAACAAAGGCAAAGTTAAATCCTTTTTTATGGGGGTTAACTAAAAACATATGTTAGAAAAGGATCTAAAAATATGTAAAACCCCAATTTTAACACCATATTTCAACATCAACATTGTTTCAGTTTGATTAATTGCCATTTTTTGGTCTTTGTACATTTTAAAAAAATGGTTACACTTTGATTTTCAGTGATTCAATATGTGTCATCTCCCCCACTTATAAAAGTCACAAATTCTCCTATCAACTGCACACTTAAAAAAGAATTTATTTTCAAAAATCTAGCCTAAAATCTATTCCTTACATACCAAACCACATCATAGAGGATGTATTTTTATTTTGAACCACTCTAATAATGAATTTATTTATAATCATAAAGATTTTTTATGTAAAAGAGGTGCTATTTAGAAAAACTTGTTTTGGTTTTTTTCATCTTACACATCATTAAAATCCTATTCAATGATTATAAAATAATAACCAATGTAAATTTAATAAAATTATTTTTTTATAAAATATAATTACATAAACCCATCTCCGCTATCCTCATGTCAGAAACAAAATCATCGATTGCATGTACGATGGACTACCACATCGTGTACTGATATTGTTCGTTTTCCACCACCCCCTCTCATGTAAGATTATAATTATGGAGTTAGAATAAATATATATAATATATGGAATAATTATAATTTATGAATTATAATTTCACAATACCTTATTACATTCTATTACATATGTAAATGATTACATCCCCCATGTGTACGACGGACAACCTCATCATAAATTCAAGTCATAAATTCAAGACATACATGAAGGGGAATAAAGATATTTTTATTTAAAATACGTGATATATATGAAATAATAAAAATCAAAAATTTTAATATAGTAATTACTTTTATTTTTTTCATCATTATAGAATAATGAACTAGTGTTCATTCGTATGTATGGGCAACCATCTCCATGAATGATGTTATTCATATTCTATATTTAAAATTAATGGATTACTATAAATACATATATATTTCATATATATTATATTTTTATAGTGGATAATATTCAGGATTATATGGAACTAGGATCATGTTAAAAAAATCATAAATTAGAGGCCAAATAATACATAGAAACACAATAGTTATTACTTGAAATGTGATTTTGACAAGGAACTATCAATATACAAGTAATAAAATGTCATAACAAAATCATATATGGTACGATAAAAAGGAATATGGTTATTAAATATCTTTATAATAAAATTATATTAATTGTACATGAGGTATATATTTTTATGAAGAAATTCAATAATTAATGTAAGGTATTTTTCTTATCAATTACACTCTTTGGGACATTACATATGTTATGAACATAGCTTATTTTATAAGGAAAATATAATAACACCATAAAATTTTATATCATTAAAATTATATTTAAATTATATTTTTGGTTTCATATGATGGTATTCTATAAAATTGAATATGATTCTAAATATTTGAACTTGGTATAGTATTTACATTATAAACTCATTGTTTTTTAGTATTGATTTTGATTACGTTTCGGAATGTAAAATATTTTTATTTACCTCTCAGGAAAATAATTTATTTTCTTATATTCCAATTATTTCTATATTATATTTTTTATCCCTTCATTTTCCTCTCTTAATGGGTTAAATATTCTAAATTAATTTTTTGTAAAAATTATCTTTATTTGATTCGTTAGTCAAAACCCCTTTATTCCACATCCATGATTGCCAAAAATAATTTTAAAACTTTCTTAAAATTATATATATTATTTATTAAAGAAATTATTATCCATTATTAATTTTTAGAAATATTTTTAAAAGGGATATTCATATCCATTTCCTAATAAAGAATGTTCGGATGTTACAGTAATGTGAATGGATGTTTTTAATTTTGAACATCATGTGAATAATCTCCCTCCATCACGAACATTATTTTCGTTAAAGGTTCCATTATATATTATCATGGATATTGTAAAATATAATTATTTCCAAAATATTTTATAAAATTATATCATTAAAATTGTTATTTTTAAATATTCTTTATTTTCCATAAGAAATTACTTAATTATTTTTCATTCAAAATCATTTTCTATTTATGATTAATTCTTCTTGAATTACTAAATACATAATATGTATGTGATAAAAATATACCTTGATTATAATATATATATATAGTTTATATTAACGATGAATTTATTTATGAAACACTTTTTTCACTGAGTTATTTTATGATGAATTTTTTTATGGAGCCTATTTCATTTAATGGGTTATGATAAAGTGGATTTTTTATGATGTTGTGGGAAAAATTTGTATCATTTTAATTATGTGATGGGTGGGTCCTATATATCCCCAAAAATAAATGTTTTAAATTTTTTTATCTCATGATTTAAAAATTGGAATCAAGTTCAATATCATGATCCAGAGTGGGAAACAAGTCAACATTCTTGATCCATGATGTGAAATAGGCTAATGGACATGGTCCATAATGGGTACTAGGTGATAAGTCTTGATCCACTATGATCGCTTATATTGGTAGTTAACCATGAAAAATAATATTTTTTAAATAAATTTGTTGCTGAATCAATTTTATAACATGAGATTATGGATGATGAATAGGATGATTTAACACTCTTATGAACTATATTTTTTGGAATTACAATTCTTTATGCTATGAATCATATTTATGACCTCTTATAGGTTTGGTATTAAAATTATAATCTATTTTGGGGATATCACAACCTGTCACTAAACATTGGAATTCAGATGATAATATAATTATATCACCCATGTTGAACCTTATTGATCATCGGATATAACCCTTTCTTATGATTCTATTCCCCAGGATATAAAGAAATTTTTTTAAATAGGGTATGTTAACAAATATTTAATAATGTTATGATATTAATGGAATACATTCATGATCATTCATTAATTAATAATATTAGTAACCTATTATTGGAATAACGTAAACCATTACAGAAATTATGAATATATTTGTGAAATATATTAAATATTAATATAAAAATGAGTGATATTTCTATATGAAGATCCTAGATAATTATATTGTGTATAATATAAAAAATACATCCAACCATTGGAATGTAGGATATGAATTTTTTTAGTAAACCTTAGGATGAGCCTATTTATGGTAAAAAACAAAATGTTTTAGTAAGGAATATGTAATGTGGATTAACTATAAATAAATAACTATTTGAATATTACCACTGAACATGGTTTCAGATTAAATTCAACTAATGGATAAAACACTGAAAAAGGTGAGTCAATATTGACTCATGTATTCCTTGGCAAACGAAATTGGGACCTGTATGGAACCCAGATTAGCACTTTCAGGCAATACGTTGTTGCTAATTTACATTATAAATCTGAACCATCAGGAATCATTTGAATAGATGATGACCATTGATGTACATAGTCAAGCATAACGTGTCATATATTTAATTGAAGTTGTCTAGATTTAGACCATATATAAATGACTCGTAATGACTATATGTTTCCCCCCTATGATCATTGTTTCTCAAAATATGATTTTTGTTTCAGTTAATTAATAGAACCCATGGGAACCGTGCTAATGATGATTGTAATGGAAAATACAATTATTATATAGATGAGAACCGAAATTCTATATGGGATGGGACATAGACCTTATTTCCCCCACACAACTATCACAAGTCATGAATCATGCAGAGCAACCATAAAGTAAATGGAAGAAAAAAAATATATTGAAACCTTCATGATATAGATTACTCTCTCTTTTAGTGGATATTATGATCCAACATGGATTGTTTAATGGATCGGAACCATTGAGAAGATATCTACTACCCTCTTATGACCAGAACATGAAAATTATATCCTATTTGTTTATCTTCTGTGAGGTTATGTGGATCAGAAGTGGAATCTTATTATGAATAGAAGCAAAGAGTATTAAATTTACACTATGGAATGCAATTATTTTGATATGATATTTCATAGTAATATCTTACCTCATATTATATGAATAGATATGTATAATGTAATTTATTGTTCTTAAGAATAATGATAATGAATCTATTAGTTGCAAGAAATCAATTTTTAACGTATTAGAATGTATGCCTCTCGATTAATCCTTATCACAGCAAGAATCATTGACCTATTCATTGGTTTAATGAAACTAGGTATCTAAAAGGTGTTATCCAATGGTGAATTCAATAGATCAGATGAAATTTATTGATGTGCACATATGTTAGAATTAAAAATTGTAGATTCCCACCATTCTCATGGTTTTGATAAGTAAATTATTACTGAGTCTCATGAAAAATAAATAAATTACATGGTTTGTAACGCCCCAATCCTAGTTTCCTAGAGTCGATGCATTATAACCTAACATTGGCATGATCCCAAGGGATCAATTCCAGAAAGACCGATCAGTTTAGTATCCTTGGAAGTACTAGATACATACATATGTTTTACAGTACATTATAAAATGAAAAACAACAACAACATTAACTCCATTGAAAAAAATCATATCCCTTGGTGTATCCCTATAGTTCAGTCCTAATATACTTCTTCATATCTTGGGAAAAATAAAACATAGAAAGGGGGGAGCTCAGATGCTCAGTAAGGATAACAATATATCATAAACCTTCATTAATAATCATAAACATTTAAGGAAAATTTATAAGACTAAAACTTATGCCTTTTATAATTAAACATCAATACAATATAGAAAATATAAATCAAAGAATTCTGTTTACTTATTCACATCAATATCCTACTAGTCGAATAATTAAATGCAATAATAATAGAGAATTTTATAATGATGAAATGTGGAATGCCAGACTTCATAATAACATAGTCAAGGACTTATGCCAAGACTCCAAAAAAGATTTTGTCAAGGCCTTGTGCTCAGACACTTGTTTGTCTCAAGACACCTAACAATGAACAAAGGAGCTATAGCAGGCTCCACCCATCACATACTAAGTCCAAATCATTCCTCATATGAAATTGTTTCACCATAACATAAACATTATTATTAAAACTAGCATACAAAATGTAAATAATTTATCCATAAACCATGAATGGTATAAAAATAATAAATCTATAATCAAAAATATCACAAAACCTTCAATAAAATATGAATGATTATTATCATAGTGAATAAATTTCAAAAAAGGGTAAAATCCATTAAAGGATGTTTACATAGATGAAATAAAACTATTAGAGTGAAATAACTCTTTCTTTTTTTGAAAGCATTTAAAAGTCACATAATTATAAAAAACATTTAGTTTGAAAATAATATTAAAATCTTGGATGGGGATCTTCGACGATGTTATAACAGTGAAATATTTGCACTTGCTGTATAAGTTAAAAAAATATTCTTACCTTAATTTTATCGAAAAGGTCATAAAGTACATTATTTAAAAAATGAAGGAAATATTCCATTCAAAACATATATGGTTAAATAAGGGTATAAATGAATTTAACCAATAGTCTAGTAAGGATTATATTTTATTGAAATACGTTTTTAAGAAAACACAGATGCACCTGATAAAGAGGTCCTAGAAGATACTTACGTATTGGCAACCACAGATAAGTAAAAAGATTGTAGAATTATCCCATGCCTTGTACTTTCCCTTGGTCGAGGGTACATTAACCACATTTATAACGGTTAAATCATTTTTATTAAATTATACATGAATCATATACATAAATAAGATATCATATAAGATCATATAATATTGCATTGTAAATAGTATTATAGTAGTATCATCGTTTTGGGTGTTAACTGATTCGTTTTCTTTTAAAATGCTTGGATACATAAGCCATATATGTTATGAATTGGTTGTATTTGATTCATATCTAGAATGATATTTAGTTATTAAAAATTCGTTATAATCACAAAATGAAAATTATTCATGAATGATTACGACGGGGAATGAATCTTGTCGAGTTCGTGGAGACGGTAATCCGTACGTACGCACGAAAGACAATATCATTATGTTGATGGTGAAATTGCATTTAATTGGATGGAATATCATATATAAAGAATAATTAACAATTTATATTTATTATTTTCATCAGTTATACTCCTTATTACACCCATCCAAATAATGAAGTGTTTTAATAACAATTTATACCACGACGTGGAGACGGTAAGCCGTACATACGCACGTACGGTGACTTTGTCATTTATAGGATGGACATAATTACGAATATGGTTGTACCATATTTATAATAACATCATATTATGTATAAGGTATTGGATTTATTATTCTGGTATGGAAAAGAATATGATAGAGGATGTGGAATAAGAAATTAACATGAAAGAGGGTGCTGAAATTGGTACCTCTTCTTCGGGTGTTTTCTTTTGAGTGGATCAAAAGGGATCCTTAGATTGGATTTCTGATCAATGTAAGAACTCTAGGATTATGAGAGGGAAATTGGGTGGATATTTGGGCAGGTTTGGCGAAGCCAAATGGCTTTGGATGTGTGCAATTAAGAGAAAGGGAAGTACCCTTTTATAAGGGATGTGAGGGTCACATTAGGAAAATATTAAAATATTTTTTTATAATCAATGTATCATAGGTTTCTAATAGATATAAAATGATTTAGTTTAAAGATAAGGTGGGAATGGGTAGAAAAACTCTCAACCATTAGGTTTTATAGAGGTTTAGGTCACTATATTAACATTATCTTTTAGATTTAACACTTAGTTAAATAGTTTGACATTTTCCATTTAACCATGATAATTAATGAATAAAATAATATGTATTAAATTTTAAAATTATATTCTGAAAATTATTAAAACAACCAACAAAAATAATTCAGTTAAATAGAGGAATTATAAATGATAGTAATTTCATAAAATGAAAACTCTTTAAAAAATAATACTAAAAGTGGTTCAAAATAAATTAAGAAATAATTTTATTTTATTACATAATAATTTCATAGAAAACAAATATAATAAGTGACTCTAGTAAATCAAATTATTATCAAAATTTCCATTAATTGATATATTTTCCATCATATATATTTATTTTTCATTATATGATATATATATATATGTCCAATAATGTTTTTTATTATATTTCATATTCCTTTCCTGGTAATCAATCTTCTATTTAATTATGAACCATTCATTAGTTTTGACAATTACATTACTAATATAATAACATTTAGAATTTTCAAAAAACAATTCAAGACATTCTCTCAACGATCAATCAATTATTTTCTCTATAAATTAATCCTCAGTACTGTATTAGTATTTAACAAAATTATATGATTGGATATTATATTTATCTTAATTAGGAAATTTTTTAATACATTCCTTTTAATTTTTTCCCTTACGTTAATAATGTGTGTTAAATTATAGGTTCATTAATGATTTATTCATTTTATGGTAAATGTAAATAGTATATAATGGGGAAATTTTTTTGGATTATATAACTCTTCAACTGATTGAATAATATTTTATTTTGTTGAGAAAATATTTTTGAAGTTACTAAATTGGTTATTTTATTGTAAATGTGATTGTAAGGGTAAATACAAATATTTTTTCTCAAGAAGACTTAAGTAATATTATATTTATATTATTCTACCCAATGATTTTTTCTTACTAGAACTCTTTTTGAAATTATTATTTATTAATGATTCAATATTATTTTGTAGGAAAACTTCTTCCTGGACCTTCATGTATAATAATTTTCAATTGGTTTTTTATTTCTCTATATACCCCTTAATAAGATTTATATACCCATCTTCCATTTTCAAATTACTGTTACATGGTATATAGTTGTGTAGGAAAAATATTTATGTCACTATTCTTGTTATGGTTATTTCTATTGAATGTTTCCATTATACTATTTAATAAAATGACTTTTAGTGAACAATGTACATTGAGTGGAAATTTTTGGTTTTTTATATAATGGATTTCATAATCAAGTAAAACTCTATTTTTAAAAATATCAGGTGATATAAATATAGTAATATTTATGGAAACCAAACAATTATGAGATAGTTGTGTTTAGGGATTGAAAATTGATTTCAAATAATGTTCTATATTACATTAAGGGAATGAAAATTACTGAGTGTGTATCATGACCTAGTTCTGACAGAATAAGCATAAATAAACAGCATTTTTATCATAATAAATTCATCATCTGAAGGGATAATTTTCACATCATCATTAACCATTATGATAACTGAATTATATGTCCACTATAGTTATGCATAACAATTTTATAGGGGAATATAATCCATATTTTATTATCCATTTATCATTATGAAGACATATCTTCTTCAATTTTTTATGGAATATATCATCCTCCAATGGCACGAAGGCCTTCATTTTTTAATGATTTTTGATAATCCACCATTAAGGGACGAGGTGGAACCCTTACAAGAACCGTAGGCATCTGTATAACAAGGCCCATAGGCCATAGTGGAATTCATTGCCCGTAGGCTTCAAACATTTCATACAACGCAGTCTAACTACATGGAACTACTCCTCCCCAGCATCTTCATCATGAAATCAGCTCTCCACCTTCGCATGGTTGTTCGGCTAGGCATTCCCAAGAATGCACATGCTTGTCTCAATGGGAGGTGTCATACCCTCTCAGTGATGCAATCCATTTGGCTTCTTATATAGTGAAAGCCCCTTACTCCTCCTCCTTCTGATGCTTGTTCCTTGTAGGTTTTCTGGTTTTCATCTACACTTAAGGTGTCCTGAAGGCCTTGAGGTGGCATGAAGGCTTTACTGACCTGAAGGCCTGGGTGGCCCAAAGGGCATAAAGGACTTGGGGACAAAATAGATGGCCCGAAGGCCCAAAAGGGGGCATATTCCCAGCTATTACAGTGCCAAACAGTGCCTACTACAGTTCTGCTATAGGTAAATATTTTTTTAGAATCTCTCATAGTCATTTTTTAAATAATAATAATTAATTTTTTAATCATTAATGACATTAGTGAAACATTGGAAAAACACTAGAGATAAAATTTCAACACATGTACAAATAGTCTAAAATACCAAGAATTTATTCTCTATATTGATCAAAAATATGATTGTATCAAAAAATTGATAAAATATAGACTACTGTTGATCATTTTTTGAGAAGGGATTGAATTTATTTGTATAAAAATAAAAAAATAATATGAATTTTAAAAATAAAAACTGCATGGAAGATCTCTATCTATCAAACGTGGGAGTCAATGTTACTATAAAATATGAATCTTATAATATATAAATTTATATAGTACATGAAAAATAAAAAATTCCCACTTGTCAATGAAAAAAACTCAACGAATAAATTACATGTATAAATCACGAGATATGTTTTTTACTATAATATAACATTGTTAAGAATATGATTTCTCATAATGATGAATTGAGGTGAATGATTGTCAATGAAATCCAATATGGTTATTTGATTAAATGAAGGACTAAGAATATACAGATTTTTCATGTTGTATTGGAATATTTATTTATTAATTTACCAATTTGAAATAACTTTTTGTAATGTTATGTAATAATATTTTATTCATTCCTTGACATGTAAAATAACATATTACATAAGGATCATTATGTATTAATTGAACTCCTGAATGATTTTTTTGTATAATGATTGAATTATTTAGTTTTATTAGTAATGTAAATAGAATCATGTCATAGATTTAACTGAATAATGTCATTGTTATTGTTATAGAACAAATCCTAGAAAATTAAAAATGTTAATTATTCAAAGTATAAACCCCATTTTAGTAAAAAATATTATGAACCATGGGGAATAAAAAAACATTATTGTTTTTTTTCTTTTAAAGGTTCATAAGAAGAAAATAATCAATCCTTTGTTCCCCGATAAATCAATAAATGGAATGCTCATGGTTCTAAACTAAGAAATAAAAAGTTGGTCTATTATAAAATAATGGAATATTAAGGTTAGTTGTGGTTTTCAAATGTAAAATAGAAATTTCAAATTTATTAATATTGTTGTACTAAAAAAATATTGTTTCTTGTATCAACACAACATATATGGATAAGAAAATACATTGGAGTTATATAGATAAATTAGATTACATAATTCCACATAATATCATTAATATTACTCCATAACTGATCCTTATCTTAATATAAGATGAACATTTATGTCAAAGTAATTTCAAGGTTAAAAATCAAAGAGTATATGGTGGTGGTATTAAAAAATATATTTTTAATTTGAAATTCAAAATTCATGGTGGTATTTTCTATTAAACGATGTTGTTGTATATTTCATTAATTAGTGAATGTAACATAGATAAGGATGATGAGTATGTCATCCAAGAGGCAGGAATATATTATATTATTTTCATAAATTCATTTACTAATGATGGAACACAAGGACATGAATACTGAAGACCAAGAATATTGCTTTTGTTTGTTCATTGTTGTTATGATATTATTATTACTTTAATATGATTAATGGAATTTTTTAATTAAAATATATAAGTAAGGTTTATATTTATATTAGCTTTACATGTATAATTTTTTCACAGTTCCTAAAAAAATCATTCTTTTGAATAAATAATATATTCTTAGAACTTATTTATTGCAAGATAGAGTATCTTCATGAAATCTATGAACTGTATTTATTGTAGTTACTCTTATTATTATTTTCTTTGGTCACAGTACATCATTTATAATATATTTATTCATAAAAATAGTTCAAAAATAAATCATTGTCACTGTATATATGATGAATATAGTTAATCATGTGATTAGGGGTTATTTAGATTGTGTGTACAAAAAAATCATTTCTAATGGTGAACATTATATATTTTCCTCAATTAATTTTTGAAATTTATTGATTATTGTGGCTGTATAGTTAATTGAAAATTTTCATACAAAACGGAATAATTTAGAAGGTTGAATAAACGACTGTGTGAAATTAATAGTATAATTTTTTGGGTTTTTAATGTGAAAACCTTAAATAATTTGATACATTCATTAACATATTATCAGTTAATCCTTACTCATAATGGCCTGAAAGCCATAATTTTTTTTTATTTTGATAATCCACCTTTCAAGGGGTGAGGTGGAACCCTTACAAGGCCTGAAGGCTTAGAGACAATTACATGAGTTGTAGGACTTAGAGGGAATCACAAAGACAAGACCACTAGGAACTGCTCTTCCCCAGCATATGTCCTGATATCAGCACTCCACCTTTGCAGGGTTGGCCAGCTAGTTTTCCTATACAATGCTTCATATGCCAGGTATCGATGGCAAATCCATACGCTCTCATTCTTCTAATTCCTATTAACTTTTCTCTAGTGAATGTGTCTTCCCTGAATCCTCCTCTAAAGCATTATCCCATGTAGTCTGACTGGTACTTATGTATTTCATGTGGTATGAAGTCCTTGGGTGGCCCTAAGGCCTTATGGAGGCCCAACGGCCTTAAGAGTCAACTAGCCCGAAGGCATTGGGTGGCACATAAGCCATACTGGATACAAGAACCAAACCGGTGGCCCAGAGGCCCAGATGAATAAATATTTTCGAGTGCTACAGTACCAAACAGTACCTTCTACAGTTCCTGCTATTATAAGTGTTACAGTAACGAGGAAATACTCCTCTACCAGGATTTGAACTCGGGTCTCTTGGATTAACCTACCGAGTCCTCTCCCATCAGGATGAGGCTCAAGTGCTTTTTTTTGAAGAATTTTTTTTGATATATTCAATTTGATGTCTACTGAACTAGGAATTACCTTAAAACCTACCACTAAACATTTCTCCCACGATGGCTAAATTCAATCAGAACAACCTAATTCATAAGTTCCCATGGCAGAGCAGAAGTAATAAACATATATTATTCATGAACTCAGTACCCTATTCATCTTCATCCCTCCAAACTCATCACACACAATCCTCCTTTGAGGAAACACATGGAGATGATATATATTTTATACTGATAGATGATATAAAAATTATGGATATTAAAAGTGGGACTAACATTATCATCACAAATTGGCATGAAATTTGACATGAAAATAAATTCAAGTATTATATGAGAAATTTATAAATTAGGAAGGCCAATATCATTTCAATTGAATGTATATGGTGTTTCAAAATTTACAAATGTTCATTTATCATCTCATGTAAGATAAAAATGTTATGGGAAAATTGATTAAAAGAATTTTTTAAATAAATAACATTGTTGATATAATGTAAATGTACAAGAATTGTTTAAATATGGGTATACCTTAACTATCAAAAGCCACTAAAAAATTTAACTAAAAAGAATTGTTGAATGGATAAAACATAAATTATATTCAAACATGATTAGATTGATTACGAAATTATACATATCTATTAGATACGTTGAATAAATACATAAATATTTTGTAGTTCACACTAAATGACTATTATTTAAAATATAATCATATTTGAACATGTTACAATATTTCTATAAATCATAAAGGGTTAATTTTCATGTATAGATCTTCTAGAAAGTTAATATCTAAAAGGAATTGACTTGAAAATTAACATTTTTATTTCAAACAGTAATCCCAATACAAGGAAAGAAATCATGAGGTTTGAAATTAATGCAAACCCAAAGCATCATCAATGACAAACTTCAAACCCTCGGCAGGAATGGAGCCCAAAGATGAGAAAGAAGAAAAGGTACTATTTGATGTTGTCGTAGACTCCATGAAGTCCGCCACCATGTTTCCCTCCCTCCAGGTATGAGAGATCTCCATGCACGGCCTAATAACAGCCTGGCAATGCCTGACTGTATAAATAATGCACCATGGTATCCAGCATTCATTTTGCAGTGCATTAAACAACACCAATGAATCAGTTTACACTGAAGACACCACCATATTCCTGCTCACACACAGCTGATAACCTGCTTCCATGGCCCGAGCTTCCACCTAATGCGCATCACCTCCCCCAAACGAAGTAGAAAACACAGCATGTACAGACCTGATTTGATCCCGCACGACGCCACCTCCCCGCATCTCCCCTATGATCAGCGAGACATCGACATTGAGCTTTAATCCCTATAGCGGTTCCCACCAACTCACCCACTTCCCAATTCCAAGAGATCTAGCCCGACGATCCTCAGCGCACCCAGCAGCAACAACACGTATGGAGGGGGCCGACTTGCAGCCCGACCATAGCCTAAGCAGGTCCAGCACAGTGTTTTTAACCCTAAAATGAATACTGTCCTGAGAGACTGAGCCGATACAATGGAACTTGTTATTCCGGGCCTGCAGATAGTCCAGCACCCAGCAGTGAGAATGCATACCCTTTCTTTCCTTTCAGCACCTTGGTTTTCAGGTCCGCTTAAATAGGAATGAAGAAAGTCTTCTGAGTTTCCATCATAGCTATTCCATCCAAAAAAGGCCCGTAAGGTTTTCTAGACCCCCCTTTCCCATTCACTATCAAAAAAAGGTTCCCCACGGATTCTGTTCATGGAGACCTGCAGCACCAGCATAGGGAGACCGTTGGGATCCCCATTCGCTGAAGGTTAGCGTCCATTGGTAGAGCCTTGTCTCTCACTCTCCACATCAAAAAATTGAATTTGGAAGGAATCACATTACACCACAGAGTCTCCCCCCACCGGTCGATGTTCACCACCTCTCTTGTCAGGATATCAAAGTCATTGATGGAGAAGGCACCCGATGAGGTACCTGTGAAAAATAACTGGTCATCGTCATCATTCGAAAAAACATAATTAAACATATCCATTTGGTTTCCATCGAGGATGGCCTTGAGGAACCTTGTATGGATGGAAGCCTCTTTAAAGGTGATATCTGGAGCCAGACAGCACGAGAGCAATAGCCTCCCTGCCCCCCAATCCTACTGACAGAAGCTTATGTCCCCCCTTTCGATAATCCACCGAGAATGTTGTTGCAGAGTTACTAAATATGGTTGCACCAGGTTTCATATCTTGGAAGGATTCCTTCTTTGACTATTCCCATTAAGGCCATGAAAATTCTACATTGTTCTACCCCATAAAGTTCTGCCTTCCAAGACCTCTCAAGTGAGCTTGGCATGCAATACTTGAATGGTTGAAGGCAAGATCCTTAGATTTATTCCCCCCTCCGAAAGGGGTTTGGATAGTCATTTAACTGAATCCCAATGATTATGGCCCTCCATCTACCCATCCCAAATAAAAGACACCATTGTTCTATCTAGGTTTGAAAAAACAGTTTTCGGAACCATCAAGGTAGACAAAACATGCATCGTCGTGGAGACTAACACACAGTTAACCAAAGTGATACGGCCTCCAAAGGAAAAAAACCTATTTTCCAGTTTTGAATACGCCTAGTAAGATTGATAATGAGCTTATCAAAATGATTCACCCAGAGCAAGATGGGCTGACTGGAGCTCCCAGATAAACCATGGGAAAAAGACCCTTATTCATATTCATTCTGGCCTTTAAGTCTTGATCCCTCCTCGGAGAGGCACTCCTTGTTGTGAAGAAGAGGCTTTTGTCTGAATTTACAACATGACTGCTCTACTTGCAATATTCCTTAAGAACCATCTTCAACCCATTCACTGATCTCCTACTACCATTAATGAACAAGAATGTGTCATCAGCAAACATCAAATGCGATATGCCTCGCGTGGTATGCCTGCTATGGTAGGGGAGAATTTCCCCTGTGACAATGACCTTGTTGATGTAGCAGCTAAAGGCATTTTGAGCCAGAATGAAGATGGAGGGAGACAAAGGGTCCCCTTGCCTGAGCCCCCGAATTGCGTTGAAGAAGACAAATTGTTTACCCATGAACGAGGTAGAGATCCACGCCGAGCTGAAGCTACGAAAGAGGAGATCAATTGTCCAGTTGGAGAATCCCATTAACATTAAGACTTTTAGAACAATGTACCATTCCATTATATCATACGCCTTGATCATATCCAATTTGACCACAAGATTTCCCCAAAAGGACTTGTTATTGATCCCACTTGACATTTTGTGGGCCAATCCAATCGCACCCTGGATTGACATGCCTTTGATAAATCCATTCTTCTCAGGATTAATCCATGAGTCCAAGTGGGTGGCCATTCTCATATTGAGTATGCTGGCTAGGATTTTGTATGATAAGTTAAACATGCTAATGGGTCGGTATTGGTCACTGGACTGAGGATTACTCACCTTAGGAATGAGTACCAGTTTTGTTGCACGTGCAATATGACGAAGAGACCCCCTGGGAGAAGTCCTGGATGGCACGAACCAGATCACCTTTAATGATGTCCCAAGTCGCCCTATAAAAATACCCAGGAAAACCATCAGGACCTGGGGAACTATCCGAATTCAACGGCCAAACGGCCTCAAGCACGACATCCTCCCCTGGAAGTCTCCTCATGCCCTCATCAATGACCCCTGAAATACTACTGTGAATACCCTCAAAAAACTCCTCCTCCCCCCACGGGTAACACCCTACCAGGCTCAGATTTGGTCCAGCCATTAGGGACTACACCTATGCATTTGCCAAAACCCCAATTTCCTCCCGATCTGAAGAAAAGGATCTTTACTCCCTCCGGATGTTTGGCCTCTGTATTCTCCGACGCTATTTAATGCAAGCATGGATGTACCCCGAATTCTGATCTCCCTCCTGAATCCATCTCACCCAAGCACTTTTTCTTTCCAATCATTCCTGTCTAATGATAATATCATCTAAAGCATCTTTCTTTACTCTATGATCAGTAAAGGACGGTTCATCCCATGCTTGTTCCAGTTTAGCCTCCAATGTATCCACCTCCTCACTGATTTCAGCAACATTGTGATCATGGTCAAGAATGGTTTTCCTACATTCTCAATGCCTATTCATGACTCTCCTTATCTTATTTTGAATGGTAACACAATTATTCCCCTGATGTTTCATATCCCAAGCTCTCCTAACCTCCTCCAAAACCCTGGTTCATGTACCCATGACTTAGTGAAAAAAACATGATCCTCACGCATTGCACCTGCACGAAATGAGATACGTAGCGGATAATGATCTGAGAGGCTTCACATCTAGTGAGTGAATTTGGAATCACGAAACATAGAAATGGACACCTCATTCAGTAGACATTTATCAGGATGATAATAAGATATTCTCCCCCCTGTAGATTATTACAACAGGTGAAAATACTGCCCTAAAACCCTGCATCTAGCAAACCACTTCTAGCCATGATGGAGACAAAATCCTGACTAGAATTCTGGGGAAACAAGCTGCCACCATTCTTCTCCTCTGGACTGGACATTATGTTAAAATCCCCGCAGACAACCCATTGGGCGCCCTCTGGGTTGAAACCTTCAAGATCGCCCCATAACACCTCATGATCATGCGGGTTACACTTGGTATATATGAAGGAGAAGAAAAACTCTTGAAGCCCCAAAGATATCATAGTATTCAATGCCTTTCCGATTGAACTAACGAGGTCCACACTTATGTGATCCTTCCAAAAGATCCAAATATGGCAATTTAGGGAAGCCCCATGTAAAAAACCACGATCCTTATGATTTTGGGCATAATCAGAAATCTTGCTTGAATCATGTTTTGGTTCCAAAAAGGCCACCATGGAGACCTGCTTGTTAACCAATTCATTCACAAGGAAGTAAGACTTAACCCTGGCTCCAAGCACCCGACCATTACATACTAAGGCTTTAAACATTAAACAGAATTCGTCTGGCACGGGCCTCAGACCCCCGGCCCTTACCATCAGAAGAAAAAAGCTGCACATTGATGAACATCAGCTCTACCTATTTCTCTAGTAGTAACCCTTGGCACCGCCTGTGATAAAGGTAGAACATAAAAAGCTCCACCACTTGCCGAAACCCTTCCTACAACTTTTGGAGAATCAAACAAACCAACCGGCCCATAAATCTGCTCAGGAGAGAATACAAGAGGCTTAGGGGGAGAGACAGAGAGAGGTGTTGACTTAACTTCACCTTGGGGAGCCACAAAGCATACCAGGAGGGGGGTCAACATTGGACCTGAACCACGGGATAATAACTCCAGCCTGCCCAATACAGTATTACAAACCTCCTGCTTATTCCATCCAAAAATGAGGGTAATGAATGGAAAGAATGAGTTCTTGGAGATCCATTATTCTGTCAGCAAATTCATTCGATGAAGAAGCCCTAAGAGATCCAAACCTTGAACAAGATGCCCAGCCTCAGAAGTGTGAATTGTATCACCACCACCTGTACCCCGCACAAAAATGGTACCACACGTGGAATGGGAATCCCCCTCCCCGACCGACGAAGAAGAGGGGGCTTCAGCACCCTGAAAAAGGGCCCCCGAACTCACTTCTCCTCACGAGATCATTTTGCCACCTGAAGGGGGATGATCAGAGGACCTCGTCCTCACTCTTTGAATAGGACCCTTCGCTCAAGCCTTACGACAAACCTGCAGAGAATGAATAGAGATATGGCAGGAAAAAAAACATTGGGTAGACCGGATATACAAGGGGTTGCTAAAGATCCTATATTCCCTCTATCCTGAGCACCAGATGAGAATGAAGTGGCCGGCTGAGATCCATCTCCACACAGAGTCAAGCCACGGAAGCCTCGGACAGATGAATAGTCCGACGATCCAAGAAAAGGTAATGGCCCGATGAATCCCCAAGGATCTTGGGAAAGGCTTCATTCATAAAGGGGAGGGGAAGGCTGGGGAGGGAAATCCACACCACAACACTTGAGCACTCACCACCATGATGCACATCCAGAAACCACCGCGAAAGGGAGAAATGCCAGCACCCCACTGAGCGAGGACTCTTGAACCACGCATTAACGAAATCCTCTCTAGAAGCCAAGACCACACAGAAGGAATTGCGCCCCAGATGAGAAACTGAGGCTGGAAAATCGAGGCCCCACCGTTGAACACACTCCTGGAAGAGCGCTAGGGGAAGCTTGTCTGTGCCAAACCGCACAACAAGAATCCATTGATGATCCATAATCTCCGTCGCGAAGCAAGACGTCGAATCCTCGATCACTGGGTGCCCTGACTCCATTAAAGAAGCCGCCACCACAGAGACCACCGCCGACACGCTCTGTCCCTGATCTGCGCCCACAGGTTGTTGATGAAGAAGCGCCTACTCGAAAGAAGATACCGGGGGCCTAGTCGGGCCGACCCCCTTCACCGAAGGACCTAGATCGGAGGAAGGAGTTTCTGCTGAGACCTCCAGAGCGTCGTGCAGGAGAGCATTAGAAAACGCCACCGTAGGATCCGCCGCTGCAACATTATACCCCAGATCTGCACCCACAAGAAAAAATATGATGTTGGTGATTTATATGCACATTAATGTAAATCCTTCTAAATTGAGATAAGAGAGAAGGATTTTAAGATATACTATCATTAAATAGGAATAATGGAAAAGAAAGGGGTATTATCATGAATATTTTTGTGAATTTTATTGAGGTTAAAAAGATGTTTATATATTTTTTACTTTGATTTGAAAAATCCAAATGATTATGAAAGAAGTAAATGAAGGATACATGATTAAAGAGTTTGTTATAGGGGGTACCTAATTAGGGAGACCACATTTTTACACATACTCATCATTTTATTTTTAAAAATAAAAGGATAAATTATATACATCTTATAATTGGGAGTTCCAAATTTTGAAGACCTTTCATGGATCACCCATTTATAAGACTAGGACTACATTAATAATATAGACAGAGTTCATAATCTCTTTATGTTGTCATAATCAAGGTGGTATATGTTAATAAATAATGAAAATGACATTTCATGATATTGAATTTTTCTATATTAAAATAGAACAGGTTATTATTGAAAATATGGATAACCTATTAATATGTAATACTACCTTAAACTATAATAACCTCTGTTAAGGAGTCACAATTTGTTCCATAAGTATGCATACAACAATGATTTATAAGGGTTTATATAGATAGAGATATCTAATATTTAAACATAATAAAACAATTTATATTATTATTTATATCAAGCCTCAATTAAAAATATTTCAGATGAATAGATATATAAAGAAATTAAAAAGAATTAGAAAAATATAGATAAATTTATGCTCTAATGTGTTAGTTAGTTCATATAAAAAACAAATGAAAACTCATGATATCCATTCTCATGTCCCAATTCAAGATCCTAAAAATGGTTAAACAACATACTACATTCCACATCTAATAAACCTATATGATTTGGTTTTATTCCCATAAATATATCATGAAAAAGTTTTTTTGAATTTTAAGGATTTTTTTTAGTTTTTTGTGAAATTATACATTGTATGCAGTCACCAGTCAATCTATGCTGGTATATCATCAAACCATTTTCCTAATGTAATATCATACAATAGGTACTGAAATAAATATATCATCTGTAGTTATTTTATAATAATGGGGACAAATGTTAATAATCCAGATAACTATTGGGGTTGACTTCCATGTTTTTAAAAAATCTCTATGGAATCCAACTATACCTACATCATGTCATGCTCAGAATCAATGTGTGTGTAAGTTAAAATACATTCACCAATGAAAAAAATACTTAAATGATGGAATACTATAAATAAATGTCATGTTTCAAAGAAAAATATTTATTTAAAAAGTGAAAAATCTCCTTTATTACAATAAAAAAAATATTAAGCACATCTATTATAGCCAATAATGTAAGTAAGAGACTAATGATATTCCATTATAGGAAACAATTACCAATATATATCTAGTGAAATAATTGTCATAGGTATTTATTATAACTATTCCCATGAATTGTTAAATAAAAAAGTTCCATAAAAATCCAATAACATAGTTTAATATAATATTCATATATTATTTCCCACATTATAACATTAAGGAACATATATATATTTCTAGTTATACAACTACAGTTGTTTTCATAATCATCACTGATATAAGGAACCTTAATAATCCATTTTCTATAATATTTTTATCATCTCAACTATTAACATATTAATATAAACTATAAATTCAATGAATAATTATTATGGATGGTCATAAGTTTGATTAGATCACTATGAGGGGGAGTTGTGATTCCATGGTCCCCTTTTGATTTTATGATATATTTTTTAAAAAGGAATTAATAACTTGTATTTATCTTTATTCTATCATTATTATATTTCGTACCAACTCTCAAATTCAATTAGATGAAATCAATTAAATTTAATAATGAGTTATAGGCTTAAACATTGATGATAAATCATAACCTTTGAAAGTATTGGGTCAAGTAAGGAGGCCTTTTTTAGATATAAATCATCAATATTACAAGTGAATACTATATCTTAAATCATTTTTAGAAAATATTTTTAATTGTTAACTCCCAACTGACATAGATTCTTCCACAAAATGGGTTTTGATACTGTCTCTCGCATGTTGAAGTTGCATCCTAAAAAACCATCCATTATATAGCCTCATAACCATTTATTAATATTTATTTTTTCTAGTTAGTACGTTTTCATAAAAAATATTATGAATAGGTAATAGTTTATTCCCTATGATTTTATGGTACTCCTCTTTTTTAACTTAATTTCATTAAAAACATATATTTTACAGAACTCCCAGATTAATTATACAATGAACTATTATTATAACCTAGCCATTAAATTTTCAAGAATTGATATTATATAATAAATTATTATATTTATATATATTAATTTTTTTCATTAAACCACTATATTTTAATAGTATAAGATTAGAATGATTTCAATTTTATTCATTAAAGTCTATAATTTTCTAAAGGCATTTTTACCATCTTTTAATGACACGATTGACTAAAAACTAAAATTTCACATGTAATTAAATTATATTTTCATAAAAATAATTTTTTAAATATTAATATCAAAATTCCCTTCGATTTTATTTTTGGTATTTTTCTAATAAGATTCATTTATGATGAATAGTGAAAATACTAGATTTTAATTGAAAATATAATTTTTATATAAATAATTTATACCATTAAATTACATTTTTTGTCTACTTAAAAGTTTAATTATATAAATTTTAATATCATTTAATTAAATTTATTTCATTTTAATAAATTTTATTACAAATTTGGATATAAAAATATTTCAACCAGTTGAATGTTTTCTCTTAAGAAAAGCATTTTCTCATTCCTTCAATGAGATTGTTTTTAAATTATATTTTTAAAATCCTTTATTTTAATTTTAAAAAATGGATTCAATATTTATAATCATAATTTCCAAATTTTTTAAATTGATCCATTCTATTTTCGGAGAATATGAGTAATAACTTTTTTATTTTTTAACTACAATTGTTAAAGGTAAATCATGTAATTAATGGTAGAAATAATATTATATGTATTATAAAATTACCCTATCACATGTCATAATTATATGGTACGAGTGAGAGTAAATGAAATTCATCCTTGAGACGGTTTTATGGAATTATAGAGCCACATGGATGAAATTAATCAACATATAGTATTTTATTTTAAGAAAAGTCAAATATGTCTTACCGAAATTTTTAATTTGTATATAATTTTTAATATGAATTTATCTATAACATATCTATAGTATAAATATTAATATTAAATAGAAATGGATTATAATCATTATAGTAATATATTTTTCATTTTTAGAATGTAATTTGTTACCTAAAAGACTTATACAATGACGATGGAGTAATTGTTTAATTAATGGTAATATAATATAAATGATATTAAAATATTAAAATATATATAAAATTATATTATCAATTAAATCCAATAATTTTTATACAAAAATAACATATTATTTGTGATTATTACGAGTTGGTAATAATATTTCAAGTGGTTATGAATTTTTCAGAATTCCATGTAATTTTTTGTGTCAAAATTGAGCATAATAATATTAAAAAATGATAATTTATAATAAGATATTCAATTTATAAAAATAGAAATTACAAAAAATTTATTAATATATAGTTTAAAATATTATCCATAAGTCATATTTTGTTTTTTTAAATAATATTAACTATGTTACCCTTCTCATACTAATAACACATGTTGGCACTATAAGAGTTAAAATGATTCAATACGGGTAAAAATCAAAAGGCAATGGTATAAATGTGAGATAAACATGTATAAGAATAATTTTATGACAGGATTTATACCAGTACCCTTAATATATACTAAATAACTAACCTGGGAAAAGTTTTAATTGAAAAGCAATTTATATTAATTTTATAATTAGGGAGTTTCCAAAAGAGCTTGTCTCCTAAATTATAAAAGTACAAGTCATCTCTCACTTCATCACAAAACCATTAGTGTAACACCCCGACCCCAGTTACCCAGAGTCGGTGCATTATTACATAACATTGGCATGATCACAAGAAAGATCAAATCTCGAAAGACCGATTGGTTTAGTACCCTTGGAAACACTAGATATATTCATAAGTTTTACATTACATCATAAAATGAAAAACTACTACAACAACATAATATCTCCATAATCCACACTCATATCCCCACATAATATCTTTGTAGGTCATTCCTAATTTACTTCTTCACTTCCTGGGAAAAATAAAACATAGAAAAGGGGTGAGCTCAAATGCCCAGTAAGGATAACAATATAGCGGAAACTTTCATAAATAAGAATAAACATTTAAGGCAATGTATAACTAAAACAAAAGCCTTTCAAACATGAACTTTCAACATGGTAGGGCATAAATAAAATGAAATAATTCCATTTACTTTTTCACATCGATATTCTACTAATCGAATAATCACATGCAAAAATCAATAACCACTTTCATAATGTTGGAATGCATAATGCCAGACTATCATAACCACATAGTCAAGGCCTCGTGCCAAGACTACAAATAAGATTTTTCAAGGACTTGTTCCAAGACACTAGTTTGTCTCATGAGACCTACCGATGCATCGATGAGCTATAGCGGGCTCCACCCGTCACTTACTAAGTCCAATGCATTCCCATATGAAAAGGTTTAAACATAACATAAACATTCGTATTAAAACTAGCATACGAAATGTCAATAATTTCACCATAAACTATGAATGGTATAAAAATAGCACATCCACAGTCAAACATATCACAAAACCATCAATACAATATAGAAGTTTTGTATCATAATAAATCAACTTCAAATAATCTTAAAATCCATAAAAAGATATTGACATAGATAAAAACAAAATTCTTTTTAAAGAAATATCTCCTTTTATTTTGAAATCATTTAAGATCCATATAAAATAAAACATTTTCATTGAAAATATTCTTATAAGCTTGTAAGGGAAGCTTTGAAGATTTTATAACAGCGGAAAATAGCCGCATCCGCCGTATAAGTTAAAAAACATTCTTACCTTAATTCTGTCGAAAAGGTTAAAAAGGACCTTGTTTTGAAAACGACAGAAAGATTCCTTTATAAACCTCTTATAATAAGTCAACCAAGGGTATAAATTACTTTAACCCATATTACTATAAATAATAATAATAATGTTTTGAAATACATTTTTAGGAAAACATGGATGTGGATGATAAAGAGATCCCAGTAGATTATTACATATAAACAACCTCGGATAATGAAGAGATTGTGAAATAACCCTTACCTTGTACTTTTACTTGGTTGGGGTAGGTTAAACTCCTGTATAATGGTGAAATAATTGTTATTAAATTATAAAAGAATCATATACATTAATATGATATCATATATGATCTTTTAATATTGATTTGATAATAATATCTTAGTATTATCATTGTTTCGGGTGTTAACTTACTTGTTTTATTTTATATGTTTTGTTACGTAAGACATGTTTGTAAAGGATACGTTGTATATTATTCATATCCAGAATGATATCAAGTCCTTAAACATCATTTTTAAATCATCAAATGATAATTATACTTGAATGGATACGATGGAAAATGAATCTCATCGCGTTCGTGGAGACGGTAGTCCGTACGTACGCACAAGCGACAATATCATTCTTTTGATATTAAAATAATATATAAATGGATGGTATATCATATATACAGAATCTTTAACATGGTATATTTATTATTTACATGATTTACACATCATTATTATACCCATCCAAATAATATTATATTGAATAACAATTACACCACGACGTGGAGACGGTAAGCTGTACGTACGCACGTATGGTGACATGTTATTCAAAGGGTGGATAGAATACTGAATATGGTTGTACCATATTTATAATAACATCACAGTATATGTGAGATACTGGTGTTATTATTTTAGAATGGTAAGAACAAATAAATAATAAGTGGAAGAACAAAGGAACTTGAAAAGGGGTGGTGAAAACATTACCTCTTCTTCGGGTTCTTCCTTTTGATTTGATCAAAAGGGATCCTTAGGTTGGATTTATGATCAAAATAAGGCCTTTAGGTTGTATTTAGGGATGTTGGGAGAGTATTTGGGCCGAGTTTGGCCGAACCAAAAGGCTTTGAAGGTGTGAAGAAATGAGATGGAGGAGTGCCCTTTTATAAGAGGGGCGAGGGGCACCTTTGGAAAAGTTAGAAATATTAATTTATAATAAATTCATATTCGGTTTCTAATGGATCCAAAGTTGATTATTCAAATGTTAAGGTGGGTATAGGTCTATAACCACTCATACAATAGAATTTAGACAGGTTTGGGTACTTATATTAACCTTGTCTTTAAGTATTAACTCTAAGTTAATTAGTTTCACTTTTACAATGTCTCTTTGTATTTTTATATAATATGGTAAATAAACTTACTATATACATCCAAACGACCCCCAAGTGGTCCATTAATGATTAACCTATCATGATATAAGTCTCTTGGCCTAACCTTAGATTTTTAGGAATTTGATATCAATTAATAATATAATATTTGTTTTAAGAACTCTTTTATGTCAATTTTGACACTATTCAATAGTTGATTTTTTTGAAACTCATAACAGATTTATTACTTCGAACAAAGTCAATTAAAGCGATCCTAATATATCATATTATCCTAGAAAATTAGTTTAATTCATTAAAAGTTTCATATTATATTTATTTGGGTATTTATAATATCAATTATTTTAATTTTTCACTATTATAGTAATTACTGCATCATCATTGTGTCATAAATAAAATAAATTATTTAATGTATAAAAATTATAAATAAAATATAATTATGTAGGAAATCTTTTTATCTTTCTAATGAATATTTATAATCTAAAACCCAACATATATAACCTTATGTAACAATTGTTTTTCTAAAAGATATATGCTTGTGTCATTTTTGTATTCATTTTAACTTAATTAAAATAAAGTGTCATTATCACTTACAAGTGGATCCATGGGGTCCCAAAATCGACCCAAAGATGTCCATGGTCTACCATGTATCAACCAATAGGGTTAAGACACGTTTTAGGGTAATTTAGGATTATTATAATATTATTTTTTAACTCTTATTTACCGGATTTACCCTTAACCATGGTAAATAAAATATTTACCGCAGTAATTATTCAAAATGTCTAAAAATAAAAGTTACCTATTTACACAATTTGAACATCCTGATTCCAAATATTGAATCCATTTTCCTAAATTCAAAACACATAAGTGGCAGAAATTAATTTGAAATTAATTTCCGCTGTCAAAACAAAAAGCGTGTTTTTAAGAGATAATAACTATCAAAAGATTGACAATTGTTTATGTTCGGTTTAATTGTAAAATTATGTCCAATGAACAACATTATATTAAATGGTAAAAATATATTCTAAATATACTTTAAAACTACTAAAATTCATAATTTATCACTATTAATTATTTTGATTAAAAAAAGTTGTTTTTAATTAAAATTTAGTAATTTTCACTATTCATCAAAATATGAAAGTTATCTGAAAAGTACCAAAATTTCACCTTAAGCTAAATTAGATATTCCGAATCCAAAAATGAAGTCCATTTTGAAATATAAAATATATATAATTTTAAAAATTAGGTATTACTATTCATAACGGCTAGTTTGATTGGTTGTTAGAACTCGGTGTTGCGTACAACACACGCTATCGCATTATTCAAAGAGAAGCGTACCGTAGAAGCTTGGGGTGTTACATTCTCCCCTCCTTCAAATAATTTCGTCCTCAAAATTTCAAGAATACTATCGCATGAAAGGACTCAGGTGGTTCTTCATCATAAGTTCCTCGGGTTCCCACGTTGCCTCTTCCATCTTATGGTTTCTCCACAAAACTTTTACTAGACGCGTCGTCCGATTTCTCAGTACTTGTTCTCTCATATCAAGAATCCTGATGGGCTCTTCACAATAGGAAAGATCGGGTTCCAGTTCTAATTCCTCATAGGTGAGTACATGCGTTGGATCAGGCATGTATTTCTTCAACAGAGATACGTGGAACACATCGTGAACTTTGGAGAGACTTGGCGGCATTGCCAATCAGTAAGCTACAACCCCAATTCGTTCTAGAATTTCGAAAGGTCCGATGTACCTGGGACTCAATTTACCTTTATTACAAAAACGTATGAATCCCTTCCACGGAGATACCTTTAGGAAAACATGATCACCGACTTGAAATTCCAAATCCTTCCTTCGATTATCGGCATAGCTCTTCTGCCTACTTTGAGCTGCTCTGATGTGATTTTGGATTACCTTCACCTTTTCCATCCGTTCCTCCACCAGTTCTGGACCTACAAGTTTTCTTTCACTGACGTCATCCCAACAGGTTTGTGTACGATATCTCTTTCCGTATAACGCTTCATACGGTGCCATCTGAATACTCGAATGGAAGCTATTGTTATAGGAAAATTCTACCAGAGGTAAATATTGATCCCACATACCCTGAAAGTCAAGTGAGCAAGATCTCAACATGTCTTCTAAGGTTTGAATAGTCCGTTCTGATTGTCCGTCTATCTGAGGGTGGTAAGCAATGCTCAAATGAAGTTCAGTATCCAGGGATTTCTGAAGACTTTTCCAGAATCTTGAAGTAAAACGGGGATCACGATCAGAAACAATTGATAAGGGTACTTTATGAAGTCTCACAACTTCATTAATATATAGTCTTGCTAGACGTTCCAGGGGTAGATCTTCTCTTATAGCAAGAAAATGTGCTAACTTGGTAAGACGATCAACAATAAACCATATTTCATCATTCCTTCTAGGAGTCTTTGGTATCCCCATGACAAAGTCCATCGTAATATTGTCCCATTTCCACTCCGGTATGGGAAGAGGTTGCATGACTCCTCCAGGCTGTTTCCTTCCAGCTTTCACTTGTTGACAAACCATACATCTTGACACAAAATCAGCAATCTCCCTCTTCATGTTGTCCCACCAAAAATGTTCCTTCAAATCTCTATACATTTTTGTGCTCCCAGGGTGTATAGAGAAATTGGAACTATGAGCATCATCCAGCAATTCCCTTTTTAGATCAGGTAAATCGGGAACACAAAGTCTCTTCCCGAATTTCAAAATTCCATCTTCATACACAAAGTCTCTCAATCTCCCATCATTCACAGCTTTAATCCTCTTTTGGAATTCTTCATCATCGGTCTGAGAACTCTTAATCCTTTCTAGTAAAGATGGTTTGGCAACCATTTGAAAAAGCATTGATGTTTCACCTTCCCCGGTTATTCCCATGTCCATCTTCACTAGATCCATGAAAATTGGATCCCTTTCAATTCTCATATTGTTCAAAACTCCATGGTCTTTTCTACTCAAAGCATCTGCCACCTTGTTTGCCTTCCCCGGGTGGTAGTGTATCGTACAATCATAATCCTTGAGTAATTCAAGCCATCTCCTTTGCCTCATGTTGAGTTCTTTTTGTGAGAAAATATACTTCAAACTCTTGTGATCAGTATAAATCTCACATTTTTCAACATAGAGGTAGTGCCTCCATATCTTCAAAGCAAAGATCACAGCTGCTAACTCGAGATCATGAGTAGGATAGTTTTGTTCATGAATTTTCAACTGTCGTGATGCATAGGCAATAACTCTATCATTCTGCATAAGGACACAACCAAGTCATTTCTTTGATGCATCACTATAAATAACGAACCCATCATTCCCCGATGGTAGAGTCAATATAGGATCATTGACTAATCTTTTCTTCAGTTCTTCAAACCATTCTTCAAACTCTTTTCTCCAAACAAATTTAACCCCTTTACGTGTGAGCTTCGTTAATGGGTTAGCCAATCGGGCAAAATTCTGGACGAAACGTCGATAATAACCTGCCAAACCAATAAAACTACGTACCTCAGTTATACTCGTAGGTGCTGGCCATTCTGGTATTGCCTTGGTCTTAGAAGGATCAACAGAGATTCCATCTTTAGAGACAATATGGCCAAGAAAAGAAATCTCCTGAAGCCAGAATTCACACTTGCTAAACTTCCCATATAATTCATGCCTCCTCAGAGTCTTCAAGATAATGCGCAAGTGATTTTCATGATCTTCGTAGGTTTTGGAGTATACCAAGATATCATCAATAAATACCACCACAAATTCATCGAGATACTCCTTGAAAACTCTATTCACCAGATCCATGAATACAGAGGGTGCATTAGTCAATCCAAACGGCATTACAGTAAACTCGTAATGCCCGTACCTGGTTCGAAATGCTGTCTTCGGAATGTCTTCCTTCTTCACACACAACTGATGGTATCCAGATCGAAGGTCATTCTTTTAAAAGTATTGAGCTCCATGCAGTTGGTCAAATAAATCATCAATACGAGGTAGGGGATACTTGTTCTTTATCGTTATATCATTGATCTCCCTGTAGTCGATACATAACCTCATAGATCCATCTTTCTTTTTAACAAAAAGAACAGGGGCTCCCCATGGAGAAACACTAGGGAGAATAAATCCCTTATTACTCAATTCCTCTAGTTGTTTCTTTAGTTCGACTAACTCTACAGTGTCTATTCTATAAGGGGTCTTCGATATAGGCCTTGATCCAGGAATCAAATCAATGGAAAACTCAACTTCTCGTTCTGGAGGATGTCCAGGTAAATCTTTCGGAAATACATCTACAAATTCTTTCACAACAGGTACATCCTCTATTTGAACATTCTTTTCCTCACCCTCAGTTATTTCATTCTCTTCCTCCCCAATAATTGAATTTATTTGAGCTACTGAGGGTGGATCTAAATAAGAATTAGGTGGTGATGATTTTTCTCTAAAGATAAGGTGTTCCTTATCATTATCATCAAGAATCGTAACCTCTTTCTTTTTACAATAAATCTTCGCATCATAGTCCGAAAGCCAGTCCATACCGAGGATTATATCAAACTCAATCATAGGTATGATGATGAGATCAGCAGATAAAGAAAATTTATGTGCTCTAATGGGGACTGATTCACAAAACTTTGTTGCAATGGTACTTCCCTTAGGAGTTTTAACTAACAACTCCCTTGTTAAATCAAATTGTAAATATCTAATTTTCGTAGCAAACTGGGAAGATATGACACAATGTGATGATCTAGAATCAAATAATGCATTTGCTAAACTTGAGGAAACCATTAAATTACCTGCCACCACGTCTTTTGGAGCTTCTACCCTTGCAGTAGTGATAGCATAAGCCTGGCCTTGATCCCTTGGCCTTTTCTGAGGTAAGTTCTCCTGACGCTTAGGACATGCATTTGAATAATGCCCCATCTCCCTGCAATTGTAGCACTGAACATTGGTAGCTTCCTTCTTCCCCTTGCAATCACGAGCTTGGTGGCCTTTTCACCACACTTGTGACAGACTCTCATTCCATTCAAGCAAGTACCAAGATGTTTCTTCCCGCATTTACCACAAGATGGATATTCAACCTTTCCCTTCTTCCCCTTATTTCTATTCCCAGATTGATCAGCAGGTCTCTTCTTCTCTTGCTTTGCTTTAAAGTCATAAGACTTAGAGAATTCCGTTTCGGTCTTGATAGCACATGAGACAGTGTCTTCGTACGATGAAAAGGATTGTGAGACTAATGCTCGATGGAGAAATGGTTTTAACCCATCAAAGAAATGATCAATATTACTTCTTGGGTTGCAAATATAATCTCCAGCATACCTTGCTAACCTTGTAAAGTTAGCCTCATACTTTGTGACATTCTCATCCTCCTTTTATCTCAGACTCAGAAATTGCCTTTCCATATCTGCTCGATGGTCACGAGGAAAGTATTTTTCTAAAAACAGATCTTTGAACTCCCTCCATTCCATATTTGATACTTCATCATCTTCCTTCATGTTTTGAATCAATGACCACCATTGATCAGCATCTCCAGTGAGGCGGTAAACTGCCATGATACCTTTTTCCCTTTCACTGCTCCCCAAAGCCTGAAATATTTTCTATAGGGAATTTATCCACTGCTCGGCTACTAAGGGATTTGTACTCCCATTGAACGTTGGTGGTTGTTGCCTCATGAATCAATCTAACATTGATCCTCCACGCTGCGGATCAGGGTGCTCCATACGGGTAAGGTTATTATTCATAACCTGAGTAAGTTGTCCCAGTATGGTGATTAGCTGATCGGCACCAGTTGCATCACCATCCCCACTATAATTATCTTGAGTATGAGGGCAATCCCTACATGGAGTGCGTGCATTGTTACGGTTTCCATTTCTTCCACTAGGCACCCTTTCTAAACAATGGCATAAACTAGATCAGTTTATGAATCAAAATACATAATCCCATACTTATAAAACCCTTAACATAAATTGAACTGTTTATGGATATAATCCATAATCATAAAAATGTTTTCTTTGAGGAAGTATATACTCATAAACCCTTCATAATTATTTGTAAAGAAAATGAGAGTTATCCTAAGCATATCCCGTGGGAGTGTCATAACCAAAAGTGCAGCAAGGCCCGTTGTCGTGCACCAGTTCCCATTCGAGTCTAGCTCAAAGCGGTGTTTTCGGGTTATACCCCTAGGTACATCTGTGCCAGAGCCGCCTCTACCTGCTCGTATCCAGACAGGGATGTATTGCTCGGAAAACTCACAAAATCTCTACAATACCAAAATTCTAGGAGGTTCTTCTATACTAATCCTCAAAGTTCATCTTAGGTCTACGTGCTCTAATCAGAGTTTATCTAAATCTAGCTTCCAAGGTTTGTACTAAAATTCCTCTGATACCAACTATAACGCCCCGACCCCAGTTACCCAGAGTCGGTGCATTATTACATAACATTGGCATGATCACAAGAAAGATCAAATCTCGAAAGTCCGATTGGTTTAGTAGCCTTGGAAACACTAGATATATTCATAAGTTTTACATTACATCATAAAATGAAAAACTACTACAACAACATAATGTCTCCATAATCCACACTCATATCCCCACATAATATCTTTGCAGGTCATTCATAATTTACTTCTTCACTTCCTGGGAAAAATAAAACATAGAAAAGGGGTGAGCTCAAATGCCTAGTAAGGATAACAATATAGCAGAAACTCTCATAAATAAGAATAAACATTTAAGGCAATGTATAACTAAAACAAAAGCCTTTCAAACATGAACTTTCAACATGGTATGGCATAAATAAAATGAAATAATTCCATTTACTTTTTCACATGGATATTCTACTAATCGAATAATCACATGCCAAAATCAATAACCACTTTCATAATGTTGGAATGCATAATGCCAGACTATCATAACCACATAGTCAAGGCCTCGTGCCAAGACTACAAATAAGATTTTGTCAAGGCCTTGTGCCAAGACAGTAGTTTGTCTCATGAGGCCTACTGATGCATCGAGGAGCTATAGCGGGCTCCACCCGTCACTTACTAAGTCCAATGCATTCCCATATGAAAAGGTTTAAACATAACATAAACATTCGTATTAAAACTAGCATACGAAATGTCAATAATTTCACCATAAACTATGAATGGTATAAAAATAGTACATCCACAGTCAAACATATCACAAAACCTTCAATACAATATAGAAGTTTTGTATCATAATAAATCAACTTCAAATAATCTTAAAATCCATCAAAGGATGTTGACATAGATAAAATCAAAATTCTTTTTAAAGAAATATCTCCTTTTATTTTGAAATAATTTAAGATCCATATAAAATAAAACATTTTCTTTGAAAATATTCTTATAAGATTGTAAGGGAAGCTTTGAAGATTTTATAACGGCAGAAAATAGCTGCATCCGCCGTATAAGTTAAAAAAAACATTCTTACCTTAATTCTGTCGAAAAGGTTAAAAAGGACCTTGTTTTGAAAACGACGGAAAGATTCCTTTATAAACCTCTTATAATAAGTCAACCAAGGGTATAAATGAATTTAACCCATATTCTTGTAAATAATAAAAAAAAATTTAAATACATTTTTAAGAAAACATGGATGTGGATGATAAAGAGATCCCATTAGATTATTACATATAAACAACCTCGGATAATGAAGAGATTGTGAAATAACACTTACCTTGTACTCTTCCTTGGTTGGGGTAGGTTAACCTCCTGTATAATGGTGAAATAATTGTTATTAAATTATTCAATAATCATATACATTAATATGATATAATATATGATCTTTTAATATTGATTTGATAATAATATCTTAGTATTATCATTGTTTCGGGTGTTAACTTACTTATTTTCTTTTATATGTTTTGTTACGTAAGACATGTTTGTAAAGGATAGGTTGTATATTATTCATATCCAGAATGATATCAAGTCCTTAAACATCATTTTTAAATCATAAAATGATAATTATACTTGAATGGATACGATGGAAAATGAATCTCATCGCGTTCGTGGAGACGGTAGTCCGTACGTACGCACGAGCGACAATATCATTCTTTTGATATTAAAATAATATATAAATGGATGGTATATCATATATAAAGAATAATTAACATGTTATATTTATTATTTACATGAGTTACACATCATTATTATACCCATTCAAATAATATTATATTGAATAACAATTACACCACGACGTGGAGACGGTAAGCCGTACGTACGCACGTATGGTGACATGTTATTCAAAGGGTGGATAGAATACTGAATATGGTTGTACCATATTTATAATAACATCACAGTATATGTGAGATACTAGAGTTATTATTTTATAATGGTAAGAACAAATAAAGAAGAAGTGGAAGAAGAAAGGAACTTGAAAAGGGGTGGTGAAAACATTACCTCTTCTTCGGGTTCTTCCTTTTGATTTGATCAAAAGGGCTCCTTAGGTTGGATTTCTGATCAAAATAAGGCATCTAGGTTGTAGTGAGGGATGTTGGGAGAGTATTTGGGAAGAGTTTGGCCGAACCAAAAGGCTTTGACGGTGTGAAGAAATGATAAGGATGAGTGCCCTTTTATAAGAGAGGTGAGGGGCACCTTTGGAAAAGCTAGAAATATTAATTTATAATAAATTCATATTCGGTTTCTATTGGATCCAAAGTTGATTATTCAAAGGTTAAGGTGGGTATAGGTATAGAACCACCCAGCCAATAGAATTTATACAGGTTTTGGTACTTATATTAACCTTATCTTTAAGTATTAACTCTAAGTTAATTAGTTTCACTTTTACAATGTCTCTTTGTATTTTTCTATAATATGGTTAATAATATTACTATATACATCCAAAAGACCCCCAAGTGGTCCATTAATGATGAAACTATCATTATATAAGTCTCTTGGCCGAACCTTAGATTTTTAGGAATTTAATATCAATTAATAATATAATATTTGTTTTAAGAACTCTTTTATGTCAATTTTGACACTATTCAATAGTTGATTTTTTTGAAACTCCTAAAAGATTTATTACTTCGAAAAAAGTCAATTAAATCAATCCTAATATATCATATTATCTTAGAAAATTATTTTAATTCATTAAAAGTTTCATATTATATTTATTTGGGTATTTATAATATCAATTATTTTAATTTTTCACTATTATAGTAATTACTGCATCATCATTGTGTCATAAATAAAATAAATTATTTAATGTCTATAAATTATAAATAAAATATCATTATGTATGAAATCTTTTTATCTTTCTAATGAATATTTATAATCTAAAATCCAACATATATAACCCTATGTAACAATTGTGTTTCTAAATGATATATGCTTGTGTCATTTTTGTATTCATTTTAACTTAATTAAAATAAAGTGTCATTATCACTTACAAGTGGTTCCATGGGGTCCCAAAATCAACCCAAATATGTCCATGGTCGACCATGTATCAACCAATAGGGTTATGACACGTTTTACGGTAATTTAGTATTATTATAATATTATTTGTTTTAACTCTTATTTACCGGATTTACCCTTAACCATGGTAAATAAAATATTTACCGCAGTAATTATTCCAAATGTCTAAAAATAAAAGTTACCTATTTACACAATTTGAACATACTGATTCCAAATATGGAATCCATTTTCCTAAATTCAAAACACAGAAGTGGCAGAAATTAATTTAAAATTAATTCCCGCTGTCAAAACAAAAAGCGTGTTTTTAAGAGATAATAACTATCAAAAGATTGACACTTGTTTATGTTCGGTTTAATTGTAAAATTATGTCCAATGACCAACATTATATTAAATGGTAAGAATATATTATAAATATACTTTAAAACTTCTAAAATTCATAATTTATCACTATTAATTATTTTGATTAAAAAAAGTTGTTTTTAATTAAAATTTAGTAATTTTCACTATTCATCAAAATATGAAAGTTATACGAAAAGTACCAAAATTTCACCTTAGGCTAAATTAGATATTACGAATCCAAAAATGAATTCCATTTTGAAATATATAATTTTAAAAATTAGGTATTACTATTCATAATGGCTAGTTTGATTGGTTGTTAGAACTCGGTGTTGCGTACAACACACGTTATCGCATTATTCAAAGAGAAGCGTACCGTAGAAGCTTGGGGTGTTACAATTAGCCTTATTTATTAACAAAAACATACCCATGTATCCTCCCAAAAACCTATTTTTTGTATTGGAGATCATATTATAATAAAAATTCTAACGGTAGATCCCTTAAGAAGATATATAAATGATGTCCTCTAAAGAACATGTAATCATTTTTACAAACTCATCCATGTTCATTTATTCTTCTAATTTCGCTTCATTTGTTGTTTCCATGATAAAATAATAAATTAAGAATCATATATAATAAGATATGTTATTATGATTATTGGAAACCCTATTTTTCAATTCATCCATCCTATAAAATATCAAAAAACTACCCTAATGTGCATACAACATACAGTATCCATGTAAGTATGTAATCACTTTTTCAACATAACGTTACATGCATAAGTATAAAATTATAATTAATGTATATATATGATAATTATGACGTTATATTGACTATAAAAAAATTAATATACAATAAATTTCATTAACCATTCACAACTAACGGAATTATACCATCACTCATGTGTACATACCACTTACCATCTCCACGACCTGATGTGATTCATTTTCCATGTTCACCATTATAGAAGGATTATAAAAAATTATATAATGATGAAATATTATATCTATGACCATAATTTTATTCCACAAGAATATCCTATGTAGATGAATTGAGACTTACACGATTGAAAATTCATAGTAAAATGAATCATTTAACACCCGGAACATGGGAAATAATAAAATATTATTAATAAATGGTTGATAAGATGATATAAGAGGAATATATAGGATATCATAAGTCTGAATATGTATCAATAATAGATAAATAATATTCATTAAACCATTATATAGGAGGAATAAAAATGTTTAAAGGAAATTTTTTTATGGTAATGGATTTTCATTTTACTTTTATTTCTATGGGATACAAGCCTGATTCGATAGTTATTTATTTTTCGTGTTGTATGTACTTACTCAATATGATAATATAATCAATATATGTATATTCATGTTATTTAAAAATAATTTGATTTTATGGGGTATATGATTCAACAGATTAAAAAGTGGCAAGGGATATTTCACAATCGCATTGTTATTTGGGATTGTTTATTTTTAAGTCTCTATGAAGGAATATTTCTCTTATCTATTTAGGTTTTACAATAATATTTTCAATATTTTTTTAATATTCACAAAAAAATGTAAAATGTAATTTCCACCATTGTTTGACCTTGTTACTAAATTTTTTGATAGGAATATCCATTTCATTCTAAAAACAATGCTCACTTTCGTTTGACTGAAATAAAATTATAGAATTTATGTATTAAAATTTGTGGAATTATAAAAATTTCATTCCTTCATAACCATTTAATTGTATTAATGATATTATATTTTTTAAAAATTATTATTTTTAGGGATATTAATTTTCAAAGTGTTTTGTAATATTATAGTATTGTTCAATGTTAAAAAGGAAATTTTCCTCAATTATTTTTTAATTATATGTTTATCAACCCTTTAAAGTACATATGATCCAATTGATATATATTATATTAATAAAATCATTATTCATTATTTTTTTTCTTATGACCAGTTTGATTGTAGATGTGATAATTTTGTTCCATTCTCCTTATTACTCTAAATACTTTGTTGATAGGTTTTTGGGTGGGTAAAGTATTCACATTTTGAATGATATTTTTTAATATGAATTTTTATTTGATCATGTTTCACCCATTTCATGTGTGGAATGAATTGGAAAAATAATGTGATTAGTGGCATCAGCTATATCCCCTCGTTGCATCAGTAGGTCTCACAAGACAAACTAGGAAACCTTTAGCCTTAGGCCTTGGTGATTTATTTTATTCTTGGTATGATCCATTGATAATGTTATATTATTTTAATCAAGAATTTATAGTTTCAGATTCTTGGTATGAAGCCTCAATAGTATGTCACATTTTCTATCTTTATGGATTCAATAATTATGAGATTAGTCATTTATTTCATTCTGATTATTCAATTAGTCGAAATTTCCATGGATATGTTTTCTATATCTTGAGATTGTTTATATATAATTATTAAACAATTTAATTCGTACTATATATATGTTATTTGTTTAATGGAATGTAATTTTTTATATAAATTGTTATATTTTTTCGATTATTAAAGAGAGCTTATATTTTACTCTTTCTAGAGTCCTAAATCCTGTCATACATGGACATTACATTACTTTAGAGGAATACTTAATACATAACAAAAACAGACACATATGGACCGTACTTGTTTAGTGTCTTTGGAAACTCGGAATATAATCTTCTAATCGTGGTGAAAGATCTTAAACATATCCCATAAAGGTCTTCCTTTTTTTACCTAAAACCTTTCTTTATATCCTGGGGAAAAGAAAACATAAAATGGTGAGCTCAAATGCTCAGTAAGGGTAAACAAAAGAAATTCAATCACATCATATTCATAAGAACATAACAATTTTGAAATCTTACCCTGCAAAAGAGAGCATAATTTCATAACATGAGATAAATCATGGTAGTGAAATGTAATAACAATAATCATAACATAAAACATGAAACTTTTTTTCATGCACACATAATCAAAGAGAATCATTTCTTATTAGTCAAGACTAATTTCCAAGACTATCTTAGTGGACAAACTCCATTTCTGAACTGATTTCACTCCTCATTTCAGTCCTATTTTACTGAACCGGTTTAACCTGCTTTTCCAGCCATGTCTATCTCATGAGATATAAAATCTTTACCCAATGCATTGGAGGGAGATATAGGTCCCACACATCTCATAATGATACCATTCATATGTGTGCCACAAAATCATAAATCATACATCACTGCATAACCCATGTCATAAAAATGGGATTCTTAAACAACATGACATCATAAAAAAAATCATTTAAGTTAAAGGAATTAATAAAAATAATTCCATCACAACATAATAAAATCAATGTAATAATATGGATATAAAGAGAACCCTATATTATCTTAGATGGAAAATAATTTTGATAAAACACTTGAACTCCATTCTTGAGGAAAATATCCTTTCTACTTCAAAAATTTTTTCCTTTCTTAACATGTCATACAATTTTAAACTAGAATAAGTTGATTAAAAATAAACTTGAAAACTTGTAAAGGAAGCTTCTTGGAAATAATTTTTTGAAAATCCATTCATGTCGTATAAGTTAAAAAAACATTATTCGTACTTTTGTCAGAAAAGTCAAAAAGTACCTCGTACGAAAAACGACAAAAGATTCCCTTCATATCCTTTACAAAAAACTCACCGAAGGGTAAAATTGGATGTAAAGAATTGTAGGTGGATGGAAATAATATTAAATATTTAGTAAACATGTATGTGGATGATAAAATACACCGCAGTAAATATAAATGTATAAACAACCTCGGAAAAAAATGACATTGTGATATTTCCCTTACCTTAGGTCCGATTTGCTTCGTAAGTGTCTGAACCTCCTGTATAATGATTTAAATAATGTTATTTAATTATTCCAGAATCATAATAATTGTTATGATATCATATAAGGTCATATTCTTAGCTTCTTATTAGTAATATTTCATTACTACTTGTCATTCAGGTGTTTATTACTTTTTGTTCTTATGTGTGTTTTGTCGAATAAATTCTTATTATTATCTTAAGGTTATATATAACTCATTTCAAGAATGGTATTAGTGTAATATATATCATATTAATTCATTCAATTCATTTATATAATCATTATGAAATGAAGATCATGTAGAACGAGTCGCATCAAATCGTGGAGACAGTATTCCGTACGTACGCACGAGTGATGATATCGTTCCTATGATCGTGGAATTGTATTGGAGTGTATGTATACTATTTAAGAATCAATATTACTTTATAATAGTCATATATAGTCATTATTTACACCGTTATACCCATCCAATTAAAGTGGTGGTGGAAAATAGATTACACCACGGTGTGGAGACGGTATTCCGTACGTACGCACGCGCGGTGATTTATTTTTCCGTAGGATGGATAGATGGTGAAATAGGGTTGTTTAATACTTATAATAACATATAAATATGTGAGTGATACTGATGTTATTACTTCATAATGAAACAACTAAATAAGATTAAGTGGAAGAAAAATAAAGATGAAAGAATCGGTAACGGACATTACCTCTTCTTTGAAGTGCTTCTTTGAGACCTCCTTTTAGGGCACTAAAATAGGTCTTTGAAGAAGACCAGTGTAACATCCTAGGTAAATAAAGAATAATAAATTTTCAAATTTATTAATATTTTCAAATTAAATATTAACTTTACTTTAAATGGGTTTCTATGTTCGATAGCGTACCCGATACGCAACAAAGAGTTTTTTTGAAATCGTATGTTGCACACTAGTAATAAAATAATATTATTTTAAATGTTAGTTAGCACGTAGTCGTTGTACTGACGGGAATTGATAGAAGTAACGAAAATATGATTATATATGTTTTTTAAATGTTTTTAAATTTATCTAATAAAGTATAAAGGCTGAAAATACGAAAAGAATTCAATTTTAGGCTTATATACTCTAATTTTCACGAAAGGTCCACTTATCAACATTTGATGGCGAACCGTCATTAAATATAGTTTTGGTCACTTTTATACATTCTATTGGACCAAATAAAACTCTTCTTTAGAATCAGGACATCAAATATTACTTTGTGTAATTTTTTGGTATTTTTCCGATAATGTTAATTTTTAAATGAATAGTGTAAAATGTTGTATTTTAATTCAAAACCTCTTTTTAATCTAATTTATTAAGATGATTAGATTATCTTTTGAATTGGTTTTAAAGTGAAATTAGAATATATTTTTACCATTAAATCCTATAGTGGTTGTTGAAATTAATTTCACTTTGAAATTGGACTTAAACTGGTGTCAATATTTTGATACTTATTGTTTCATAAAAACATGCTATTTGTCATGATAGCAGGAATTAATTATTAAATTAATTAATATAACTTATATGATTTGAATTTTGTAAAATATACATAATTTTTTAATTCAGAATATCAAATATGGATTAGGGTGATGTTTTGGTATTTTTCTAAAAAACTTCAATTTTTGATTAATAGTGAAACGACTAAGTGGTAGTTAAAGAAACAGATTTTTCGTTTAAATGAAACTTTGCCACTTCTGTGATTTGATTTTCAAAAATTTGACATACATGGTTGTCATTAAGAAGTAAAATGTTGTTCAATGAGATTAAAACAATTTTTTGGTGAATAGTAACTTATTAAGTTTTTAATCGCGATTAAAGGTAATTAGTGTAATTTAAGGTAAAAATGATATTATAATAAAATGAAAATATATTGAAACTTGTCCTAAACCTATTGGATGAGTTATGGCCAACCAAGAAAACCCATGGGTCGATTTTTGGTACCCCATAGAGCCACTTGGGTATGATAATGACATTTATGCCTTTTATTTAAAGTTAAAGTAAAAATGACACAAACATGAGATGTTTTACTAAACCAATTTTTACATGGGGTTATACAAGTCATATTTCTAACTATAAATATTCATTAGAAAGATAAAAAGATTTTTTCTACATCATGATATTTTTTTATAATTTTTATACATTAAATAAATTAAATTATTTATGACACCATGATGATGTAGCGATTACCTCATTATTTAACGATTTAAATAAAATGGAAAGATAATGTAAAATATAAGCCCTACACATGTCCAAAACCTATTGGATGGGTATATTTCAAACCCTTATCACATTAACCTCGAAACACATAAATGTGGGACCATTAATAACAAAAACTCATTCTAAAATAAAATAACATTTCCTTACTTTCCAAGAGTGCCCCTCCTTCCTCTTATAAAAGGCCCCCACCTCTACCTCATTACCCACACATCCAAAGCCTTTGTCTCGACCAACCCCTGCTCATTTTGTCTCTCCACATCCCTCTATTACACCTTGAAGCCTCACATTGGGCCGAAGTCTTCCCAAGGAAGCCTCTGAGCTCAAACCAAAGGGAGTTACTCGATTATAAGGTAATGTCTTCACTTGAGTCCTTTTGTTTTATTTTTCTTCTCCAACCCCCTAAACTCTTTTTATTAATTTATTTTGTAACAACACCAGTATCTTCCATATACTATAATGTTGTTATAAGAAGGATTCGAGCTACACTTACACACACCTACGTCAAATGGTTAAAGAACATACTGTTTCTGTGGATATCGAATTTCTGCCTCACGAAACGATGATTGTTCGATATTATTCTAACACCATAAAAGGCGGCCATTAATATGTAACTATATTTATATATGATATATAATATGTTTATGTATTCCTTAAACATATGTATTTTTCATTTTGGGCATACCTTTATGGTTTCCATTATGGGTAAATGTGATATCTTCATTTAAGGAAGTGCGGACTACCGCCCCCTCAAAGTGATTTGATTCGTTAATGCCATATGTGGGATGTATAAAGGATGTATTTAAAGTTATTATATATGATGTTATACTGGAATTATAATATACCTCTATATCATTGTTATTTATTTCCATTAAAGTATGACAAAGAAATGAAAGTAGCGTTCATGCGTACGTACGGCTTACCATCTCCATGAACGGTGCATTTAATTTCGTACCTCAAAATGATTATGTGATATTATAAATACATGTATATGCTAGATATATATGATATATTTGATATCCAAATCAGGAATATCATTCTGGATATAATGATCCTTTGACCACACGAACAACATGTAATCATAAGAAGTCCACTTTCGACTTAAGAACCAAATATCGACAAAACAAAAATTATTAACTTAAATGGTTTCATATTGTTTATAACATGGAAATAAGTGATATAAAAGGAATAATGAACATGAAATGGTTCTTAAGAAAATAGAAATTAACTCAAGTTTATTATTCAGGACGTTAAAGAATGATAGAGTCAAGTCAGCCCCGAGGTAAGGGACTTCGTCTCAATCTCCTTTCATTGAGGCATATTTCGTTTTATACACAACTATCTTTTATACGGTGTATAAACCCCTTTGACTTTTACTTTTATACAAAAGGAATCTTTTTCTACGAAGCGTTTTACTAAAAGACAAAGAGGAATGATTCTTTTAACGTACGCGGTGACAACGACCTTTTCCGCCGCCGCGTGTATTATTTCGTCTTTGGCTTCCTCAACAAGCCGTAATGTTTTTAAAATAAAATAAATACCATATACTCTTTTATGTATTTTGGTATTGAAAATGGTTTTGATAAAGGATTCTATTATGTCAATATATTTAAATGATACATTGTGATTGAAATGTGGAAATGTTATCATTCCTTTATATAAGTTTTATGTTTTATGATTTTATTATGGTACTTGGACATTTAATGGGTGGTTACGTGATAAACCATATGACGGGTGGTGTCGTGAATACCAGGACAGGTGGTTATGTTATAACCTCCAATGCATTGGGTATAGAAGTCGGTCGTATGGCTATTCCACTAAGTATGTATAGAAGTTGGCCGTATGGCTATTCCATTAAGTGATATGTGTGGAAGTCGACTGTATGGTTATTCCACTTAAGTATGTTTATGTCCCAAGTTAACTTTATATGTTATGTGTTATTTATATGGGTTTTATGGTAATCTTTTGGTTACAAAAGGGTGAGTAATGATCTTTATTCAGTGAAGAGTTTTTACTACTTCATAAAGGCGAAAAGTATTACTTTGATAAAGTATACATGGTTTACTTTTTGTTTTGATAAACTAATAGTTTTTATTCTTTGTGTATCCCTTACTGAGCTTTTTATGCTCACCCCAAGTTTCTTTGAAATGTTTTTCATAGGACTTAATGTGGAATAGGGTCAAGGATGGGATCAAGGGAATGTCATGCTATATAAACCATGGAAATAGACATGTTTCTTTTTAAGAGTTTTTTTTATTCTATGGAATCTTAGTAGAAGTGTCTACTTTTTAATCTTTTGAGATGTAATAGTTATGTTCTAATTCTCTAAAACACTAAACCTAAAAAGATCCTCAATGTAAATTATTCATTTAATTCAATATTAAGTAAGGTTTAAGGTCGGGGCCTTATAGTTGGTATCAGAGGGCGGTTTAGAAAACTTTAGGAGTTAGAAAAGTGTTTGAATTATAATATGATTGAAATGATATAGCATTTACGGATTACCATGTTGCTTCACCTAAGATATTTCTGTGTTCAAAATGGTTTTCTGTAGAGGAAACAAAGCGGCTATGTTGGGACGACATCAGGAGGAAGACAACCTTCCAAATCAGCAACCTGAGATGGTCAGAATTGGAACTGAACAGTTTGTTGTAGTGATGGAACAGTTGAATCAGGCTATAAATGGTGGTGGTATCCATGCACGAGATCATCCAGAACAACCGCAGAGGAACATGTCAGTGGTGGAACATTTCATGAGGGAACATCCCCCATCATTCAGAGGATCATCTGACCCCCGTGCAAGCTGAAGGGTGGATTAAAGCATTGGAGAATATTTTTGAGGTCATGGGGTGTTCATAACATCAAAAGGTTAGTCTTGTTGTTTACCATTTTGAAGGTGAAGCAGATCAGTGGTGGTCGATGGTAAAAAATATCATGGATAGTGATGAGATTGAGGATCTTCACTGGGAAGAATTCAAAGGTATGTTTCTCGAGAAGTATTTTCCTAAGGCTGTTCGACTTAGGATGGAAAATCAATTCTTGGAATTGAGGCAAGAGGACGACTCAGTGGCTGCCTATGAAGTAAAGTTCACTCGATTGTCATGGTATGCTCCAAACTTCATACGAGATCTTGATAGTAAAATAAACTATTTTTACTCAGGGTTAAAGCCAAAGTATCGAAGGGCTCTAGCTTCTCATGAGTTCAAAAGTTATGAAAAACTTGTTCGATGTGCGAAGAATGTGGAAATGGAGTTTGCCGATGATCAGGTGTTCTATGAAAAACAACAGAATAAGAGGTCTAGTTGGCAGGCAAAGTGGAAGAATTCATCAAAGAAGGAAGGAGGTAAGAAAACCAAATATCCATCATGTGAGAACTGTGGTAAAATGCATCCTGGAGAATGTTTATCCAACTCTGGTAAGTGATTTCGGTGTGGTAAGTCTGGTCATATTGCTCGTAACTGTAAGGAAGATGATCAAGCAGGCAATGAAAAGCCAGTGGTAAGATGTTTTATGTGTAATGAAATGGGTCATTATGCAAATGAGTGTCTAACGAATAACTCGACTAGGGGAAAGCAGCCAGACTACAAGAAGAAAGGGGTGGTGAAATCCTTTGAAACAACTTCAGTAGATGTTGGGACATCGAATGAAGTAGTATTAGGTACACTATTTGTTTTTCAGATTATGCTAATGTGTTGTTTGATTCATGGTCTACACATTCATTCATTTCTGAAAAGTTTTCTAGTAAATTGGAAATTCCATCTCAAGATATGAATCCTGAACTTATGGTAAAAACACCTGGAGGGAACGTTGAGACAAAAAGGAATTATAAGAACCTTCATATCCTTGTGTGTGGAAATAATCTACCAGAAAATCTTATTGTTTTTCTTCTAGTAGAGTTTGATGTTATTTTGGGCATGTATTGGCTTTCTGTTTATCATGCTAAGATTGACTGTAGAGCTAAAATGGTTTCTTTTCAGAAAGATTTTCAGTTTGTGTACAAGAATGAACCCTTGATTTTGATAGCATATCAGGAATTTGATAAACTAGTAAAAGATGGAAATGAATGTTACCTTTCACATATTGTTGAAAATAAAGGAACTGTTCAGATTAATGATGTGCCAGTGGTAAATGAGTATCTTGATGTTTTGCCGATGAGTTTCCTAGTATTATTCATGATCGGGATGTTGAATTTACTGTTGAATTAGTTCCTGATTCTATGCCAATTTCAAAACACCCTTATCGAATGGCTCAAGTTGAACTTTTAGAGTTAAAGAAGCAATTGCAGGAGTTATTAGATAAAGTTTTCATTCGACCTAGCACATCACCATGGGGTGATCATGTCTTGTTTGTTAAAAAATAAAGATGGCTCAATGAGAATTTGCATTGATTATAGAGCCTTGAATAATATTACTGTTAAGAACAAGTATCATTTGCCTCATATCGATGATTTGTTTGATCAGCTTGAGGGAGCTCAGTATTTTTCGAATATTGACTTGAGGTCGGGGTACCATCAGTTGAAAGTAAAAGAAGCAGACATTCCGAAGACTGCGTTCCGTACTAGATATGGCCATTATGAATTTGTAGTTATGCCTTTTGGGTTAACTAATGCACCTGATGTATTCAGGGACCTTATGAATAGAATTTTCCATGAGTTCTTGGATAATTTTGTGGTTGTTTTCATTGATGATATTTTGGTGTTTTCTAAAAGTAAAGAGGAGCATGAAAGTCATTTAAGGGTTATCTTGAAAACCTTAAAAGAAAATAAACTATATGGAAAATTCAGCAAGTGTGAGTTATGGTTACAACAAATTTCTTTCCTCGGTTACATTGTTTCAAAAGATGCCATAACTGTTGATCCTGCTAAAACAAAAGTTGTTGAAGAATGGCCAAAACCTACAAATGTAACCGACATCCGTAGTTTTCTTGGTTTGGAAGGTTACTACCGAAGGGTTGTTGAAAATTTTTCACGGTTATCTATTCCAATGACTAAGCTAACTCGTAAGGGTGTTATGTTCATCTGGACAAAAGAATGTGATGATTGTTTTCAGAAGTTGAAAAGAAGATTGTTGAATGCTACAGTTTTGGAAATTCCTCCCAGGAATGGTGAGTTTGTTATATATAGTGATGCTTGATTGAAGGGACTTGGTTGTGTCATTATGCAGAATGATCAGGTAATTGCTTATGCTTCACGTCAGTTGAAAACTCATGAGGTAAATTACCCTACACATGATTTGGAATTAGATGCTGTTGTTTTTTCTTTAAAAATTTGGAGGCATCATTTTTATGGAGTAAAGTGTGAAATATATACTAATCACAATAGTTTAATGTATATATTCACTTAGAAAGAATTGAACATGAGATAGAGGAGATGGTTGGAATTAATCAAGGATTATGATTGCACAATTCACTACCATCCGGGAAATGGCAATAAAGTTGTTGATGCTTTGAGTCGAAAAAGTAATGCTTCATTAACGATGTTGCGTTTGGAATGAGATCCTTTTGTTTTTGATTTGATGAACTTTGGCATATAAGTTGTTGGTGCAAGATGTCCTTCTGTTTTATTTCAGGTATCAGTGAAATATTCTCTATCAGACAGAATCAAGCAAGCACAGAAGCAAGACAGTGAGTTGCAGAAAAAGGTAGAGCTGGTTCAGAAGGGTAAGTTGACTGAATTCAACATTGATAATGATTGTGTTTTGAGATTTGGAAAGAGATTATGTGTGCCTTGTGATTCACAGTTGAATAATGAGTTGTTATGTGAGGCTCATAGTTCCCTGTTTTCAGTTCATCCTGGTAGTACTAAGATGTACAGAGATCTGCGGGAGTATTACTGGTGGGATGGAATGAAAAGAGATATTGCTGATTTTACTGTGAAGTGTTTGACTTGTCAGCAGGTTAAAGCAGATCGGCAGTTACAGAAAGGGATTCTACAGCCTTTACCAGTGCCAGAGTGGAAATGGGATAATATATCCATGGACTTCGTTGTGGGATTACCGAGGACATCTCGAGGTAATAATGCAATCTGGGTTATTGTTGATCGCTTGACTAAATCTGCTCATTTCCTTGCTATACGAGATACTTTTTCCCTAGATCAACTTTCCCATTTGTATCTTCAAGAGATAGTCATGTTACATGGAGTTCCTCTCTCCATTGTATCTGACCGTGATCACAGGTTTACTTCTAACTTTTGGAAAGGCCTTTAGAATTCGTTGGGTACTGAATTAAATTTTAGTACATCTTTTCATCCTCAACCAGATGGGTAGTCAGAATGAACAATTCAGACCTTGGAGGATATACTACGAGCTTGTTCAATGGATTATCATGGAATTTGGGACCTAGATCTTTCTTTGTTTGAATTTTTATATAATAACAGTTTTCATTCCAGTATACAGATGGCGCCATTTGAGGCATTATATGGGAACCGGTGTCGAACTCCATCATTTTGGGATGAAGTGGGTGAAAGGAAGTTGATGGGACCAGAATTGGTAGAAGAGATGGTAGAAAAAGTTCAGTTGATTCAGAAACAAATGAGAACAACTCAGAGCAGGCAGAAGAGTTATGTGGATAACCGGAGGAAGGATCTATCTTTCGAGGTAGGTGATCATGTTTTCCTCAAGGTTTCTCTATGGAAAAGTGTGATGAGATTTGGTAAGAAAGGAATGATGAGTCCAAGGTTCATTGGACCATATAAAATTCTGGAGGGAGTTGGATCAGTTACATATAGAGTGGCATTACCTACGAGTTTATCTCAGGTACACAATGTTTTTCATGTTTCGATGATGAGAAAGTATATTCCAGATACATCTCATGTTTTGAGTCCAGAGGTAGTTCAGCAGGAAGAAAACCTATATTATGAGGAACAACCGGTCCAGATTCTTGACCACAGGGAGCAGGTGTTATGGAATATGGTGATTCATTAGGTAAAGGTTTTGTGGAAAAACCATATGATTGAAGATGCAACGTGGGAATCTGAAAATTCTATGAGGGATAAATGCCCCCACTTATTTTGATAAGTGAATAAAATTGTGAGGACGCAATTCCCAAAAGGGGGGAAGGATGTAACATCCCAGGTAAATAAAGAATAATAAATTTTCTTATTTATTAATATTTTCTAATTAAATATTAATTTTACTTTAAAGGGGTTGCTATGTTCGATAGCGTACCCGATACGCCACAAAGAGTTTCTTTGAAATCGTACGTTGCACACTAGTAATAAAATAATATTATTTTAAATGTTAGTTCGCAGGTAGCCGTTGTACTGGAAAGAATGGATAGAAATAACTAAAATATGATTATATATGTTTGTTAAATGTTTTTACATTTCTCTAATAAATGATAAAGGATTAAAATACGAAAAGAATTCAATTTTAGGCTTATATACTCTAATTTTCACGAAAGGTCCACTTATCAACATTTGATGGTGAACCGTCATAGAATATAGTTTTGGTCACTCTTATACATTTTATTGTACCAAATAAAACTCTTCTTTAGAATCGGGATATCAAATATTACTTTGTGTAATTTTTTGGCATTTTTCCGATAAAGTTCATTTTTTAATGAATCGTGTAAAATGTTGTATTTTAATTCAAAACCTCTTTTTAATATAATTTATTAAGATGATTAGATTATCATATGAATTGGTTTTAAAGTGAAATTATAATATATTTTTACCATTAAATCCAATAGTGGTCGTTGGAATTAATTTCACATTGAAATTAGACTTAAACTGGTGTCAATCTTTTGATACTTATTGTTTCATAAAAACACGCTATTTGTCATGACAGCCAGAATTAATTATTAAATTAATTAATGTAACATATATGATTTGAATTTTGTAAAATAGACATCATTTTTGAATTCAGAATATCAAATATATCTTAGGGTGAAGTTTTGGTATTTTTCTGAAAAACATCAATTTTTGATGAATAGTGAAACCACTAAGTTGTAGTTAAAGAAACTGATTTTTCGTTTAAATGAAACTTTGCCACTTCTGTGATTTGATTTTCAAAAATCCGACATAAATGGTTGTCATTAAGTAGTAAAATGTGGTTCAATTAGATTAAACCAATTATTTGGTGAATAGTAACTTATTAAGTTTTTAATCACGATTAAAGGTAATTAGTGTAATTTAAGGTAAAAATGATATTATAATAAAATGAAAATATATTGACACTTGTCCTAACCCTATTGGATGAGTTGTGGCCGACCAAGACAACCCATGGGTCGATTTTTGGTACCCCATAGAGCCACTTTGGTATGATAATGACATTTATGCCTTTTATTTAAAGTTAAAGTAAAAATGACACAAACATGAGATGTTTTACTAAACCAATTTTTACATGGGGTTATACAAGTCATATTTCTTACAATAAATATTCATTAGAAAGATAAATAGATTTAATACATCATGATATTTTTTTTATAATTTTTAGACATTAAATAAATTAAATTCTTTATTACACCATGATGATGCAGCGATTACATCATTATTTAACGATTTAAATTAAATGGAAAGATAATGTAAAATCTAAGACCTACACATGTCCAAAACCTAATGGATGGGTAGATTTCAAAACCTTATCACCTTATCCTAGAAACACATCAATTTGGGACCATTAATAACCGAAACTCATTCTAAAATAAAATAACATTTCCTTACTTTCCAAGAGTGCCCCTCCTCTCCTCTTATAAAAGGCCCCCACCTCTACCTCATTACCCACACTTCCAAAGCCTTTGGATCGACCAACCCCTGATCATTTTGTCTCTCCACATCCCTCTCTTACTCTTTGAAGCCTCACTTTGGGCATAAGTTATAAGGCCTCGGCCTTAAACCTTACTTAATATTGAATTAAATGAATAATTCACGATGAGGATCTTTTCAGGTTTACAGTTTTAGAGAATTATAACATAACTATTACATCTCAAAAGATTACAAAGTAGTCACTTCTACTAAGTTTCCATAATAAAAAAACTCTTAAAATAAACATGTCTAGTTCCATGTTTTATATAGCATGAAATTCCCTTGATCCCATCCTTGACCTTATTCCACATTAAGTCCTGTGAAAAACATTTCAAAAAAACTTGGGGTGAGCATAAAAAGCTCAGTAAGGGATACACAAAGAATAAAAACTATTAGTTTTTCAAACATCAAGTAAACCATGTATACTCTATCAAAGTAATACCTTCACCTTCGTGAAGTAGTAAAAAATCTTCACTGAATAAAGTATCATTACTTACCTTTTTGTAACCAAATGATTACCATAAAACCCATAAAAAGAACACATAACATATATAAAGGTAACTTGGGACATAAACATACTTATGTGGAATGACCATACGGTCGAATTCCACACATATCACTTAATGGAATAGCCATATGGCCAGTTTCCATACATACTAAATGGAATAGCCATATGGCCGACTTCCATACCCATTGCATTGGAGGTTATAATGTAACCACCCATCCTGGTATTCATGGCACCACCCGTCATATGGTTTATAACGTAACCACCCGTTAAAATGTCCAAGTACCAATATAAAATCATAAAATATAAAACCAATATAAAGGAATGATAACATTTCAACATTTCAATCAAAATATATCATAAATATATTGACATAAAATAATCCTTTATCAAAACCATTTTCAATACCAAAATACATAAAAGAGTATATGGTATTTATTTTATTTTAAAAACATTACGGCTTGTTGAGAAAGCCAAATACCAAATAATACTCATGGCGGCGGAAAAGGTCGTTGTCACCGCGTACGTTAAAAAAAATTCCTTTTTTTGTTTAGTAAAACACTTCATAGAAAAAGATTCCTTTTGTATAAAAGTAAAAGTCAAAGGGGTTTATACACCTTATAAAATAAAGTTGTGTATAAAATGAAATATGCCTCAATGAAAGGAGATTGAGACGAAGTCCCTTACCTCGTATCCGACATGACCCGACCGTTCTTTAATCTCATGAATAATAAACTTGAGTTAATATCTACTTTATTAAGAACCTTTTTCAAGTTCATTATTCATTTTATACCATGTTATGAACATCATGTAATCATTTAAGTTAATAATGTTCATTTTGTCGGTATTTGGTTCTTAAGTCAAAAATAGACTTCTTACACTTACATATTGTTAATTTGGTCAAAGGTTCGTTATATCCAGAATGATATTAATGATTTGGATAACATATATATCATTTATATTCATCATATACATGTATTTATAATATTACATCACATTTAGAGGTAAGAAATGAAATGCACCGTTCATGGATATGGTAAGCCGTACGTACGCATGAACGCTACTTCCATTTCTATTTCGTATTTTCAGGAATGTAATCATAATGATATAAGATTATATTATAATTACAGTATAATAACATATATAATATCATTAACTTTATCCTTTACACATCCCACATATAGTATTAATGAATCAAATCACTTTCAGGGGGCGGTAGTCCACACTTCCTAAAATGAAGATATCGTGTTTACCCATAATGGAAACAATAATGGTATGCCATAAATGAAAAATACATAAGCTTAAGGAAAGAATAAACATATTATATGTCATATATAAAAATAGTGACATCATAATGGCCACCTTTGAAGGTGTTAAAAGAGTATTGAACAATCATCGTTTCAGGAGGCAGAATTTATCCATCCACGGAAACCGTATGTTCTTTAACCATTTGATGTAGTTTTGTGATAGTGTATCTCGAATAAATCTTATAATAACATCCTAGTATATTGAAGATACTGGTGTTGTTACAAAAGAAGTAAATAAAAAGATTTGAGGGGGTTGGAGAAGCAAAATAAAACAAATGAACAAGAGAGAATGAATTAACTTTAAAAGTGTAACTCCTTTTGATTTGAGCCAAAAGGCTTCCTTTGAAAGGATTCTGCCCAAAGGGAATCCTCTAGTATGAGGAGAGGGATGTGGAGAGATTAAATGGTCAGGGGATGGCTGAGCCAAAGGCTTGAGGAGTTTGTGAAATGAGGTAGAGGTGGGGGCCTTTTATAAGAGGAGAGGAGGGGCACTTTTGGAAATCATGAAACTATTATTTTATTTTCAAAAGTGTTTCGAATTTCTATGGTTCCACATTGATATATTTCGAATATAAGATGATAAGGCTTCGAAATATTTTACATCCAATAGGTTTTGGAAATGTTTAGGTTTTAGATATGACATTATCTTTCCATTTTATTTAAATCGTTAAATAATGAAGTCATCGCTGCATCATAATAATGTCATAAATAATTTAAATTATTTAAAGTCTAAAAATTATAAAAAAAATACTATGATGTAGGAAGTCGTTTTATATTTCCACTGAATATTTATAATAAAAAATCTTTTCTTTATACCCCCATGTAAAAATTCTTTTCGTAAAACATATTATGTTTGTGTCATTTTTACTTTTATTTTTTAAAAAAAGGCATTAAAGTCATTATCTCAACCAAGTGGCTCCATGGGGTCCCCTAAATCGACCCATGGGTTGTATTGGTCGGCCATGACACAACAAATAGGGTTAGGACATGTGTCAAGCTCATCTCATTTTATTAAAGTATTATTTTTACCTTAAACTACACTAATTACCTCTAATCACGATTAAAAACTTAATAAGTTACTATTCACCAAAAAATTATTTTAATCTCATTGAACCACATTTTACTTCTTAATGACAAATATGTATGTCGGATTTTTGAATATCAAAACACAATGATTGCAAAATTTTATTTAAACGGAAAATCAGTTTTTATAAGTACCACATAGTGGTTTCACTATTCATCAAAAATTGAAGTTTTTCAGAAAATTACCAAAAATTCACCCTAAGCTATATTTGATATTATGAATTCAAAAATGAAGTATATTTTACAAAATTCAAAACATATAAGTCACATTAATTAATTTAATAATTAATTCCCGCTGTCAGAGCAAATAGCGTGTTTTTATGAAACAATAAGTATCAAAAGATTGACACTAGTTTAAGTCCGATTTCAAAGTGAAATTAATTCCAACGACCACTATTGGATTTAATGGTAAAAATATTTTCTAATTTCACTTTAAAACCAATTCAAAAGATAATCTAATCATATAAATAAATTATATTAAAAAGTGGTTTTGAATTAAAATACAACATTTTACACTATTCATTAAAAAAAGAACTTTATCGAAAAGATACCAAAAATTTACACAAAGTAAATTTTGATGTCCCGATTATAAAGAAGTGTTTTTTTGTCCAATAGAATTTATAAGATTGATCAAAACTATATTTAATGACGGTTCTCCGTCAAAAGATGATAAGTGAACCCTTAGTGAAAATTAGGGTATAAATGCCTAAAATTGAACTCTTTCCCTATTTTAAGCCTTTATCTTTTATTGGGTAAATGTAAAAACATTTAAAAACATATATAATCATATTTTAGTTATTTCTATCCATTCCCGCCAGTACAATGACTACTTGTTAACTACGATTTAAAATAATATTATTTTATTACTTGTGTGCAACGTAAGTTTTCAAAGAAACTCATCGTTGCGTATCGAGTACACTATCGAATGTAGAAACCCCTTTTAATTAAAATTAATATTTAATTCGTAAATATTAATAAATATGAAAATTCTTTATTCATTAATTACCTGGGATGTTACATCCGTCCCCCCTTTTGGGAATTGCATCCTCGCAATTTTATTCACTTATCAAAATAAGTGGGGGTATTTATCCCTCGTATCATTTTAAGATTCCCACGTTGCCTCTTCAATGACATGGTTTTTCCACAAAACCTTTACCTAATTAATCACCTTATTCCGTAACACTTGTTCCCTGTGGTCAAGAATCTGGACCGGTTGTTCCTCATAAGATAGGTTCTCTTCCAGCTGAACTACCTCTGGACTCAAAACATGAGATGGATCTGGCATATACTTCCTCAACATTGAAACATGAAAAACATTGTGTACCTGAGATAAACTCGGAGGTAAAGCCACTCGGTAAGCAATTGATCCAACTTTCTCCAGAATTTCATATGGTGCAATGAACCTTGGACTCAGCTTTCCTTTCTTACCAAATCTTATCACAATTTTCCATGGAGAAACCTTGAGAAAAACATGATCACCTACCTCCAAAGATAGATCCTTACTCCGATTATCCGCATAACTCTTCTCCCTGCTCTGATCTGTTCTCATGCATTTTTGAATCAACTGAACCTTTTCTGCCATCTCTTCTACCAATTCTGGTCCCATCAAATTTCTTTCACCCACTTTATCCTAGAAAGATGGAGTTCGACACCGCTTCCCATATAATGCCTCAAATGGTGCCATCTATATACTGGAATGAAAACTGTTATTATATGAAAATTAAACCAAAGAAAGATGTTGGTCCCAAATTCCCTGATAATCCATATAACAAGCTCGTAGCATATCCTCCAAGGTCTGAATTGTTCGTTCTGACAGCCCATCTGATTGAGGATGAAAAGTTTTAATAAAATTTAATTCTGTACCCAATGACTTCTGAAGGCCTTTCCAAAAGTTAGAAGTGAACCTGGGATCACGATCAGATACAATGGAGAGAGGAACTCCATGTAACCTGACTACCTCTTTAAGATACAAACGGGAATGTTGATCTAGGGAAAAAGTGTCTCGTATAGCAAGGAAATTAACAGACTTGGTCAAGCGATCAACAATAACTCAGATTGCATTATTACCTCAAGATGTCTTTGGTAATCCCACAACAAAGTCCATGGATATATTCTCTCATTTACACTCTAGCACTGGTAAAGGCTAAAGCATCCCTTTCGGTAATTGCCGCTCTGCTTTAACCTGCTGACAAGTCAGACACTTCACACTAAAATCAGCAATATCTCTTTTCATTCCATCCCACCAGTAATACTCCCGCAGATCTCTGTAAATCTTAGTACTTCCAGGATGAACTGAAAATGGGGAACTATGAGCCTCACATAACAACTCATTCTTCAACTGTGAATCACAAGGCACACACAATCTCTTCCCAAATCTCAAAACGCAATCATTATCAATGTTGAATTCAGGCAACATGCCTTTCTGAACCAGCTCTACCTTTTTCTGCAACTCATTGTCTTGCTTCTGTGATTGCTTGATTCTGTCTGATAGAGAAGATTTCACTGATACCTGAAACAAAACAGAAGAACTTCCTACACCAACAACTTCTATGCCAAAGATCATCAAATCTTTAACCAAAGGATCACGTTCGAAACGCAACATTGCCAATGAAGCATCACTTTTTCGACTCAAAGCATCATCCACTTTATTTGATTTACCCGGATGGTAATGAATTGTGCAATCATAATCCTTGATTAATTCCAGCCATCTCCTCTATCTCATGTTCAATTTTTTCTGAGTGAATATATACTTTAAACTTTTGTGATAAGTATATATTTCACACTTTACTCCATAAAAATGATGCCTCCAAATTTTTAAAGAAAAGACCACAGCAGCTAATTCCAAATAATGTGTAGGGTAATTTACCTCATGAGTTTTCAACCGTCGTGATGCATAAGCAATTACCTGATCATTCTGCATAAGGACACAACCAAGTCCCTTCAACGAAGCATTACTGTATATAACAAACTCACCATTCCTGGAAGGAAGTGCCAAAACTGGAGCATTCACCAATCTTCTCTTCAACTCCTGAAAACAATCATCACATTATTTTGTCCAGATGAACTTAACATCCTTACGAGTTAGCTTAGTCATTGGACTAGATAACCATGAAAAATTTTCAACAAACCTTCGGTAGTAACCTTCCAAACCAAGAAAACTATGTCTCTCGGTTACATTTGTGGGTCTTGGCCATTCTTCAACAACTTTTGATTTAGTAGGATCAACAGTTATGCCATCTTTTGAAACAATGTGACCAAGGAAAGAAATTTGTTGCAACCAAAACTCAAATTTTCTGAATTTCCCATAAAATTTCGTTTCTTTTAAGGTTTGCCAAATGACTCTTAAATGTCTTTCATGCTCTTCTTTACTTTTAGAAAACGCCAAAATATCATCAATAAAAACAACCAACATTTTTCACCTGAGTCAATTGAGCCATCACAGCAACAAACTGTTTAGTTCTGATTCTGACCATCTCAGGATACTGATTTGAAATGTCATTTCCCTCTGTATGCCTTCCCAGAAAAGCTTCTCTATTTCCTCTATGGAAAACCATTCTTATCAAAGAAATATCATAGGCGAAGCAACATGGTAATCCGTAAATGCTATATCATTTTAATCATATTATAATTTAACACTTTTCTAACTCCTAAAGTTGTCTAAACCTATAAGGCACCGGCCTTAAACCTTACTTAATATTGAATTAAATGAATAATTCACGTTGAGGATCTTTTCAGGATTAGAGTTTTAGAGAATTAGATCATAACTATTAGATCTCAAGATATTACAAATTAATCACTTCTACTAAGTTTCCATAATAAAAAAAACTCTTAAAAGAAACATGTCTAGTTCCATGATTTATATAGCACGACATTCCCTTGATCCCATCCTTGAACTTATTCCACATTAAGTCCTGTGAAAAACATTTCAAAAAAACTTGGGGTGAGCATAAAAAGCTCAGTAAGGGATACACAAAGAATGAAAACAATTAGTTTTTCAAACATCAAGTAAACCATGTATACTCTATCAAAGTAATACCTTCACCTTCATGAATTAGTAAAAACTCTTCACTGAATAAAGTATCATTACTTACCTTTTTGTAACCAAATTATTACCATAAAACCCATAAAAATAACAAATAACATATATAAAGGTAACTTGGGACATAAACATACTTAAGTGGAATAACCATACGGTCTACATCCACACATATCACTTAATGGAGTAGCCATACGGCCAATTTCCATACATACTTAATGGAATAGCCATACGGCCGACTTCCATACCCAATGAATTGGAGGTTATAACGTAACCACCCGTCCTAGTATTCACGGCACCACCTGTCATATGGTTTATAACGTAACCACCCGTTAAAGTGTCCAAGTACCAATATAAAATCATAAAACATAAAACCAATATAAAGGAATGATAACATTTCCACATTTCAGTCACAATATATCATAAATATATTGACATAATAGAATCCTTTATCAAAACCATTTTCAATACCAAAATACATAAAAGATTATATGGTATTTATTTTATTTTAAAAACATTACGGCTTGTTGAGGAAGCCAAAGACAAAATAATACTCGTGTCGGCGGAAAAGGTCGTTGTCACCGCGTACGTTAAAAAACATTTCTTTTTGAAGTTTAGTAAAACGCTTCGTAGAAAAAGATTCCTTTTGTATAAAAGTAAAAGTCAAAGGGGTTTATACACCATATAAAATAAAGTTGTGTATAAAACGAAATATGCCTCAATGAAAGGAGATTGAGACGCAGTCCCTTACCTCGTATCCAACTTGACCCGACCGTTCTTTAATCTCATGAATAATAAACTTGAGTTAATATCTACTTGCTTAAGAACCTTTTTCATGTTCATTATTCCTTTTATACCATGTTATGAACATCATGTAATCATTTAAGTTAATAATGTTCATTTTGTCGGTATTTGGTTCTTAAGTCAAAAATAGACTTCTTACACATACATGTTGTTAATTTGGTCAAAGGTTCGTTATATCCAGAATGATATTAATGATTTGTATAACATATATATCATATATATTCATCATATACATGTATTTATAATATTACATCACATTTAGAGGTAAGAAATGAAATGCACCGTTCATGGAGACGGTATGCCGTACGTACGCATGAACGCTACTTCCATTTCTATTTCGTATTTTATGGAATGGAATCATAATGATATAAGAGTATATTATAATTCCAGTATAATAAAATATATAATACCATTAACTTTATCCTTTACACATCCCACATATGGTATTAACGAATCAAATCACTTTCAGGGGGCGGTAGTCCGCACTTCCTAAAATGAAGATATCGTGTTTACCGATAATGGAAACAATAATGGTATTCCATGAATGAAAAATACATAAGCTTAAGGAAAGAATAAACATATTATATATCATATTTAAAAATATTGACATCATAATGGCCACCTTTGAAGGTGTTAAAAGAGTATTGAACAATCATCGTTTCAGGAGGCATAATTTCGCCATCCACGGAAACCGTATGTTCTTTAACCATTTCATGTAGTTTTGTGAGAGTGTAGCTTGAATAAATCTTATAAAAACATCCTAGTATATTGAAGATACTGGTTTTGTTACAAAAGATGTAAATAAAAAGAGTTTAGGGGGTTGGAGAAGAAAAATAAAACAAATGAACAAGAGAGAATGAATTACCTTTAAAAGTGTAACTCCTTTTGATTTGATCCTAAAGGCTTCCTTTGAAAGGATTCTGCCCAAAGGTAATCCTCTAGTATGAGGAGAGGGATGTGGAGAGATTAAATGGGCAGGGGATGGCCGAGCCAAAGGCTTGAGGAGTGTGTGAAATGAGGTAGAGGTGGGGTCATTTTATAATAGGAGAGGAGGGGCACTTTTGGAAATCATGAAACTTTTATTTTATTTTCAAAAGTGTTTCGAATTTATAAGGTCTCACATTGATATATTTCGAAGATAGGATGATAAGGCTTAGAAATATTCCCATACAATAGGTTTTGGACAAGTGTAGGTTTTAGATATTACATTATCTTTCCATTTTATTTAAATCGTTAAATAATGAAGTCATCGCTGCATCATAATGATGTCATAAATAATTTAATTTATTTAAAGTCTAAAAATTATAAAAAAAATACTACGATGTATAAAATCGTTTTAGCTTTCCAATGAATATTTATAATAAAAAATCTGATCTTTATATCCCCATATAAAAATTGTTTTCGTAAAACATATAATGTTTGTGTCATTTTTACTTTTGTTTTTTTAAAAAAGGCATTAAAGTCATTATCTCACACAAGTGGCTCCATGGGGTCCCCTAAATCGACCCGTGGGTTGTCTTGGTCATCCATGACACAACCAATAGGGTTAGGACATGTGTTAAGCTCATCTCATTTTATTAAAGCATTATTTTTACCTTAAACTACACAAATTACCTCTAATCGCGATTAAAAACTTAATAAGTTACTATTCACCAAAAATTATTTTAATCTCATTGAACCAAATTTTACTTCTTAATGACAACCATGTATGTCGGATTTTTGAAAATAAAAACACAATGATTGAAAAATTTCATTTAAACGGAAAATCGTTTTTTATAAGTACCACTTAGTGGTTTCACTATTCATCAAAAATTGAAGTTTTTCAGAAAATTACAAAAAATTCACCCTAAGCTATATTTGATATTACGAATTCAAAAATGAAGTATATTTTACAAAATTCAAAACATATAAGTCACATTAATTAGTTTAATAATTAATTCCCGCTGTTAGAGCAAATAGCGTGTTTTTATGAAACAATAAGTATCAAAATATAGACACTAGTTTAAGTCCGATTTCAAAGTGAAATTAATTCCAACGACCACTATTGGATTTAATGGTAAAAATATTTTCTAGTTTCACTTTAAAACCAATTCAATAGATAATCTAATCATATAAATAAATTAGATTAAAAAGAGGTTTTGAATTAAAATACAACATTTTACACTATTCATTAAAAAAAGAACTTTATCGGAAAGATACAAAAAATTTACACAAAGTAAATTTTGATGTCCCGAATCTAAAGAAGAGTTATTTTTGGTCAAATAGAATTTATAAGATTTATCAAAACTATATTTAATTACGGTTCGCCGTCAAAAGGTGATAAGTGAACCCTTAGTGAAAATTAGGGTATAAATGCCTAAAATTGAACTCTTTCCGTATTTTAAGCCTTTAACTTTTTTTGGGTAAATGTAAAAACATTTAAAAACATATATAATCATATTTTAGTTATTTCTATCCATCCCCTCCAGTACAACGACTACTTGTTAACTAACATTTAAAATAATATTATTATATTACTTGTGTGCAACGTAAGTTTTCAAAGAAACTCATCGTTGCGTATCGAGTACGCTATCGAACGTAGAAACCCCTTTTAATTAAAATTAATATTTAATTCATAAATATTAAAAAATATGAAAATTCTTTATTCTTTAATTACCTGGGATGTTACATCCTTCCCCCCTTTTGGGAATTGCGTCCTCGCAATTTTATTCACTTATCAAAATAAGTTGGGGTATTTATCCCTCATAGCATTTTCAGATTCCCACGTTGCGTCTTCAATGACATGGTTTTTTCACAAAACCTTTACCTAATTAATCGCCTTATTCCGTAACACTTGCTCCCTGTGGTCAAGAATCTGGACCGGTTGTTCCTCATAAGATAGGTTCTCTTCCAGCTGAAATACCTCTGGACTCAAAACATGAGATGGATCTGGCATATACTTCCTCAACATTGAAACATGAAAAACATTGTGTACCTGAGATAAACTCAGAGGTAAATCCACTCGGTAAGCAACTGATCCAACTTTCTCCAGAATTTCATATGGTGCAATGAACCTTGGACTCAACTTTCCTTTCTTACCAAATCTTATCACACTTTTCCATGGAGAAACCTTGAGAAAAACATGATCACCTACCTCGAAAGATAGATCCTTCCTCCGGTTATCCGCATAACTCTTCTCCCTGCTCTGAGCTGTTCTCATGAATTTCTGAATCAACTGAACCTTTTCTGCCATCTCTTCTACCAATTCTGGTCCCATCAACTTCCTTTCACCCACTTCATCCTAGAAAGCTGGAGTTCGACATCGCTTCCCATATAATGCCTCAAATGGTGCCATATGTATACTGGAATGAAAACTGTTATTATATGAAAATTCAACCAAAGAAAGATGTTGGTCCCAAATTCCCTGATAATCCATAGAACAAGCTCGTAGCATATCCTCCAAGGTCTGAATTGTTCGTTCTGACTGCCCATTTGATTGAGTATGAACAGATGTACTAAAATTTAATTCAGTACCCAATGACTTCTGAAGGCCTTTCCAAAAGTTAGAAGTGAACCTGGGATCACGATCAGATACAATGGAGAGTGGAACTCCATGTAACCTGACTACCTCTTTAAGATACAAACGGGAAAGTTGATCTAGGGAAAAAGTGTCTCGTATAGCAAGGAAATGAGTAGACTTGGCCAAGAGATCAACAATAACCCAGATTGCATTATTACCTCGAGATTTCTTCGGTAATCCCATAACAAAGTCCATGGATATATTCTCTCATTTCCACTCTGGCACTGGTAAAGGCTAAAGCATCCCTTTCGGTAACTGCCGCTCTGCTTTAACCTGCTGACAAGTCAGACACTTCACAGTAAAATCAGCAATATCTCTTTTCATTCCATCCCACCAGTAATACTCCCGTAGATCTCTATACATCTTAGTACTGCCAGGATGAACTGAAAACGGGGAACTATGAGCCTCAAATAACAACTCATTCTTCAACTGTGAATCACAAGGCACACACAATCTCTTCCCAAATCTCAAAACACAATCATTATCAATGTTGAATTCAGGCAACATACCTTTCTGAACCAGCTCTACCTTTTTCGGCAACTCACTATCTTGCTTCATTGATTGCTTGATTCTGTCTGATAGAGAAGATTTCACTGATACCTAAAACAAAACAGAAGAACTTCCTACACCAACAACTTATATGCCAAAGTTCATCAAATCTTTAACCAAAGGATCACGTTCCAAACGCAACATTGCCAATGAAGCATTACTTTTTCGACTCAAAGCATCAGCCACTTTATTTGCTTTTCCCGGATGGTAATGAATTGTGCAATCATAATCCTTGATTAATTCCAGCCATCTCCTCTATCTCATGTTCAATTCTTTCTGAGTGAATATATACTTTAAACATTTGTGATTAGTATATATTTCACACTTTACTCCATACAAATGATGCCTCCAAAATTTTAAAGCAAAGACAATAGCAGATAATTCCAAATCATGTGTAGGGTAATTTACCTCATGAGTTTTCAACTGTCGTGAAGCGTATGCAATTACCTGATCATTCTGCATAAGGATACAACCAAGTCCCTTCAACGAAGAATCACTGTATATAACAAACTCACCATTCCTGGAAGGAAGTGCCAAAACTGAAGCATTCACCAATCTTCTCTTCAACTCCTGAAAACAATCATCACATTCTTTTGTCCAGATGAACTTAACACCCTTACGAGTTAGCTTAGTCATTGGACTAGATAACCGTGAAAAATTTTCAACAAACCTTCGGTAGTAACATGCCAAACCAAGAAAACTACGGCTCTCGGTTACATTTGTGGGTCTTGGCCATTCTTCAACAACTTTTGTTTTAGTAGGATCAACAGTTAGGCCATCTTTTGAAACAATGTGACCAAGGAAAGAAATTTGTTGCAACCAAAACTCACATTTGCTGAATTTCCCATAAAATTTCTTTTCTTTTAAGGTTTGCAAAATGACCCTTAAATGTCTTTCATTCTCTTCTTTACTTTTAGAAAACGCCAAAATATCATCAAAAAAAACAACCAACATTTTTCACCTGAGTCAATTGAACCATCACTACAAAAAACTGTTTAGTTCTGATTCTGACCATCTCAGGATACTGATTTGAAAGGTCATTTCCCTCTGTATGCCTTCCCAGAAAAGCTGCTCTGTTTCCTCTATGGAAAACCATTCTCATCACATTAATATATTAGGCGAAGAAACATGGTAATCCATAAATGCTATATCATTTCAATCATATTATAATTTAACACTTTTCTAACTCTTAAAGTTGTCTAAACCGACCTTTGATACCAACTATAAGGCCCCGACCTTAAACCTTACATAATATTGAATTAAATGAATAATTCACGTTGAGGATCTTTTCAGGTTTAGAGTTTTAGAGAATTAGAACATAACTATTACATCTCAAAAGATTACAAAGTAGTCACTTCAACTATGTTTCCATAATAAAAAAACTCTTAAAAAAACATGTCTAGTTCCATGTTTTATATAGCATGAAATTCCCTTGATCCCATCCGTGACCTTATTTCACATTAAGTTCTGTGAAAAACATTTCAAAAAAACTTGGGGTGAGCATAAAAAGCTCAGTAAGGAATACACAAAGAATGAAAACTGTTAGTTTTTCAAACATCAAGTAAACCATGTATACTCTATCAATGTAATACCTTCACCTTCGTGAAGTAGTAAAAACTCTTCACTGAATAAAGTATCATTACTTACCTTTTTGTAACCAAAGGATTACCATAAAACCCATAAAAAGAACACATAACATATATAATGGTAACTTGGGACATAAACATACTTAAGTGGAATAACCATACGGTCGACTTCCACACATATCACTTAATGGAATAGCCATACGGCCAATTTCCATACATACATAATGTAATATCCATACGGCCGACTTCCATACCCAATGCATTGGAGGTTATAACGTAACCACCCGTCCTGTTATTCACGACACCACCCGTCATATGGTTTATAACGTAACCACCCGTTAAAATGTCCAAGTACCAATATAAAATCATAAAACATAAAACCAATATAATGGAATGATAAAATTGTCACATTTAAATCAAAATATATCATAAATATATTGAAATAATAGAATCCTTTATCAAAACCATTTTCAATACCAAAATATATAAAAGAGTATATGTTATTTATTTTATTTTAAAAACATTACGGCTTGTTAAGGAAGCCAAAGACCAAATAATACTCGTGGCGGCGGAAAAGGTCGTTGTCACCGCGTACGTTAAAAAAACATTCCCTTTTGAGGTTTAGTAAAACGCTTCGTAGAAAAAGATTCCTTTTGTATAAAAGTAAAAGTCAAAGGGGTTTATACAACATATAAAATAAAGTTGTGTATAAAACGAAATATGCCTCAATGAAATGAGATTGAGACGAAGTCCCTTACCTCGTATCCAACTTGACACGACCGTTCTTTAATCACCTGAATAATAAACTTGAGTTAATCTCTACTTGCTTAAGAACCTTTTTCAAGTTCATTATTCCTTTTATACCATGTTATGAACATCATGTAATCATTTAAGTTAATAATGTTCATTTTGTCGGTATTTGGATCTTAAGTCAAAAATAGACTTCTTACACATACATATTGTTAATTTGGTCAAAGGTTCGTTATATACAGAATGATATTAATGATTTGGATAACATATAAATCATATATATTCATCATATACATTTATTTATAATATTACATCACATTTAGAGGTAAGAAATGAAATGCACCGTTCATGGAGACGGTAAGCCGTACGTACGCATGAACGCTACTTCCATTTTTATTTCGTATTTTCTGGAATGGAATCATAATGATATAAGAGTATATTATAATTCCAGTATAATAAAATATATAATATCATTAACTTTATTTTTTACACATCCCACATATGGTATTAACGAATCAAATCACTTTCAGGGGGCGGTAGTCCGCACTTCCTAAAATGAAGATATCGTGTTTACCGATAATGGAAACAATAATGGTATTCCATGAATGAAAAATACATAAGCTTAAGGAAAGAATAAACATATTATATATCATATATAAAAATAGTGACATCATAATGGCCACCTTTGAAGGTGTTAAAAGAGTTTTGAACAATCATCGTTTCGGGAGGCAGAATTTCGCCATCCACGGAAACCGTATGTTCTTTAACCATTTGATGTAGTTGTGTGAGAGTGTAGCTTGAATAAATCTTATAAAAACATCCTAGTATATTGAAGATACTGGTGTTGTTACAAAAGAAGTAAATAAAAAGAGTTTAGGGGGTTGGAGAAGAAAAATAAAACAAATTAACAAGAGAGAATGAATTACCTTTAAAAGTGTAACTCCTTTTGATTTGAGCCTAAAGGATTCCTTTGAAAGGATTCTGCCCAAAGGGAATCCTCTAGTATGAGGAGAGGGATTTTGAGAGATTAAATGGGCAGGGGATGGCCGATCCAAAGGCTTGAGGAGTATGTGAAATAAGGTAGATATGGGGGCCTTTTATAAGAGGAGAGGAGGGGCACTTTTGGAAATCATGAAACTATTATTTTATTATCAAAAGTGTTTCGAATTTCTAAGGTCCCACAGTGATATATTTCGAAGATAAGATGATAAGGCTTCTAAATATTACCATCCAATAGGTTTTTGACATGTGTAGGTTTTAGATATTACATTATCTTTCCATTTTATTTAAATCGTTAAATAATGAAGTCATCGCTGCCTCATAATGATGTCATAAATAATTTAATTTATTTAAAGTCTAAAAATTATAAAAAAAATACTATGATGTAGGAAATAGTTTTATCTTTCCAATTAATATTTATAATAAAAAATATTATCTTTATAACCCCATGTAACAATTGTTTTCGTAAAAAATATTATGTTTGTGTAATTTTTACTTTTATTTTTTTAAAAAAGGCATTAAAGTCATTATCTCACCCAAGTGGCTCCATAGGGTCCCCTAAATCGACCCATGGGTTTTCTTGGTCGGCCATGACACAACCAATAGGGTTAGTACATGTGTCAAGCTCATCTCATTTTATTAAAGCATCATTTTTACTTTAAACTGCACTAATTACCTCTAATCGCGATTAAAAACTTAATAGGTTACTATTCACCAAAAAATTATTTTAATCTCATTGAACCACATTTTACTTCTTAATGAAAACCATGTATGTCGGATTTTTGAAAATCAAAACACAATGATTGCAAAATTTCATTTAAACGGAAAATCAATTTTTATAAGTACCACTTTGTGGTTTCACTATTCATCAAAAATGAAAGTTTTTCAGAAAATTGCCAAAAATTCATCCTAAGCTATATTTGATATTACGAATTAAAAAATGAAGTCTATTTTAAAAAATTAAAAACACATAAGTCACATTAATTAATTTAATAATTAATTCCCGCTGTCAGAGAAAATACCGTGTTTTTATGAAACAATAAGTATCAAAAGATTGACACTAGTTTAACTCCGATTTCAAAGTGAAATTAATTCCAACGACCACTATTGGATTTAATTGTAAAAATATTTTCTAATTTCACTTTAAAACCAATTCAAAAGATAATCTAATCATATAAATAAATTAGATTAAAAATAGGTTTTGAATTAAAATACAACATTTTACACTATTCATTAAAAAAAAGAACTTTATCGGAAAGATACCAAAAATTTACACAAAGTAAATTTTGATGTCCTGATTATAAAGAAGAGTTATTTTTGGTCCAATAGAATTTATAAGATTGATCAAAACTATATTTAATGACGGTTCGCCGTCAAAAGGTGATAAGTGAACCCTTAGTTAAAATTAGGGTATAAATGCCTAAAATTGAACTCTTTCCATATTTTAAGCCTTTATCTTTTATTGGGTAAATGTAAAAACATTTAAAAACATATATAATCATATTTTAGTTATTTCTATCCATTCCCGCCTGTAAAATGGCTGCTTGTTAACTAACATTTAAAATAATACTATTTTATTACTTGTGTAGAACGTAAGTTTTCAAAGAAACTCATCGTTGCGTATCGAGTACGCTATCGAACGTAGAAACCGCTTTTAATTAAAATTAATATTTAATTCGAATATATTAATAAATTTGAAAATTCATTATTCTTTAATTACCTGTGATGTTACAGAAGTCTTCCCAAGGAAGCCTTTGAGCTCAAACCAAAGGGAGTTACCCGATTATAAGGTAATGTCTTCACTTGAGTCCTTTTGTTTTAGTTTTCTTCTCCAACCCCCTAAACTCTTTTTATTCTTTTCTTTTATAACAACACCAGTATCTTCCATATACTAGGATGTTTGTATAATAAGGATTTGAGCAAAATTTACACACACCTACGTCTAATGGTTAAAGAACATACTGTTTCCCTGGATGGCGAATCTCTTCCTCACGAAACGATGATTGTTCGATATTATTCTAACACCTTCAAAGGTGTCCATTAAGATGTCACTATATTTATATATGATATATAATATGTTTATTTTTTCCTTAAGCTTCTGTATTTTTCATTTTGGTCATACCTTTATGGTTTCCATTATGGGTAAATGCGATATCTTCATTTAAGGATGTGCGGACTACCGCCCCCTCAATGTGATTTGATTCGTTAATGCCATGTGTGGGATGTATAAAGGATGTATTTAAAGTTATTATATATGATGTTATACTGGAATTATAATATACTACTATATCATTATTATTTCTTTCCATTAAAGTATGACAAAGAAATGAAAGTAGTGTTCATGCGTACGTACGGCTTACCGTCTCCATGAACGGTGCATTTCATTTCTTACCTCTAAATGATTATGTGATATTATAAATACATGTATATGCTAGATATATATGATATATATGACATCCAAATCAGGAATTTCATTCTGGATATATTGAACCTTTGACCACACGAACAACATGTAATTGTAAGAAGTCCACTTTCAACTTAAGAACCAAATATCGACAAAACAAACATTATTAACTTAAATGGTTACATAATGTTTATAACATGGCAATAAGTGATATAAAAGGAATAATGAACTTGAAAAGGTTCTTAAGAAAATATAAATTAACTCAAGTTTATTATTCAGGACGTTAAAGAATGATCGAGTCAAGTCGGACCCGAGGTATGGGACTTCGTCTCAATCTCCTTTTATTGAAGCATATTTCGTTTTATACACAGCTATCATTTATACAGTGTATAAACCCATTTGAATTTTACTTTTATACAAAAGGAATCGTTTTCTACGAAGCGTTTTACTAAACGACAAAAAGGAATGTTTCTTTTAACGTACGTGGTGACAATGACCTTTTCCGCCGCTGCGAGTATTATTTGGTCTTTGGCTTCCTGAACAAGCCGTAATGTTTTTAAAATAAAATAAATACCATATACTCTTTTATGTATTTTGGTATTGAAAATGGTTTTGATAAAGGATTCTATTATGTCAATATATTTAAATGATATATTGTGATTGAAATGTGGAAATGTTATCATTCCTTTATATTGGTTTTATGTTTTATGAATTTATTATGGTACATGGACATTTAACGGGTGGTTATGTGATAAACCATATGACGGGTGGTGCCATTAATACCAGGATGGGTGGTTACGTTATAACCTCCAATGCATTGGGTATGGAAGTCAGCCGTATGGCTATTCCATTAAGTATGTATGGAAGTTGGCCGTATGACTATTCCATTAAGTGATATGTGTGAAAGTAGATCGTATGGTTATTCAACTTAAGTATGTTTATGTCTCAAGTTACCTGTATATGTTATGTGTTCTTTATATGGGTTTTATGGTAATCTTTTGGTTACAAAAGGGTAAGTAATGATCTTTTATTCAGTGAAGAGTTTTTACTACTTCATAATGGTGAAAAGTATTACTTTTATATAGTATACATGGTTTACTTTTTGTTTTGATAAACTAATAGTTTTTATTCTTTTTGTATCCCTTACTGAACTTTTTATGCTCACCCCAAGTTTCTTTGAAATGTTTTTCACAGGACTTAATGTGGAATAGGGTCAAGGATGGGATCAAGGTAATTTCATGCTATATAAAACATGGAACTATACATGTTTCTTTTTAAGAGCTTTTTTTATTCTATGGAAACTTAGTAGAAGTGTATACTTTGTAATCTTTTGAGATGTAATAGTTATGTTCTAATTCTCTAAAACTCTAAACCTGAAAAGATCCTCAATGTGATTTATTTATTTAATTCAATATTAAGTAAGGTTTAAGGCCGGTGCCTTATAACCAGAACCTCTAGGATGTTTCTACGGAAGTGGAGAGAAGAAATTGGCAGGGGTTGGCCGATCATGAAGGCTCAAAGTGTTGTGAGGAAGAGAGGGAGGAGGTGCCTTTTTATAAGGGAGGAGAGGGTCACCATTGGAATAACTAAAAATATTATTTTATTATAAAGTCCAATTCGGTTTTTAATAGCTCGAAATTGATATATTTTGAAGATAAGGTGGGTATAGGTTGAAATCCTCTCATCCAATAGAATTTAGACAAGTTTAGGTATCAATTTTAACCTTATCATTTAGATTTCTCTTTAAGTTAGATAATTTAACTTTTACCGTGTCTTCTTGTTTTTTTACAGTATAAGGTTAATAAACATACTATATCAAGCCAAACTGTCACGACCCGCCCTCAGGTCCCATGTCGTGACTACCCCATTTCCGCATTCCATAGGCCAGGGGCTGGCGACTTGCACCAAGGCGTAAATCCCAGTAAAAAGGGAAGGCATTGCCTTTGTAAGGTAAACAAACACCATAGAGTAAGCAAGCGGAAAGTAAACACTATGTAAAAACAGATTACAACTGAAAGTGCGGAAAAGTAAATGGGCCAGTATACAAACCCAAACTGAAAGTAATGTACAACTCGAAAGGGAAAACAACAACTATTAAGTAAAATCCGCTACACCGAGCTGTCCACTGGAAATCCCACCTGAAGGGTGGGTACAGATAGCTCCACTGCTCCTCGGGCCCCGACGTCCGCTCCGAACATGTTCCGCCCAGTGGTCCACCTCCAGGTACCGTTCTTCTCTGCAAGCCTCATCCGCGATCAACGTTGTCCATCGTCTGCAACCAACACAACGTAGTGCGGGCATAGCCCGTGCAGGGGTGAGTATAAGCTACTCAGTAGGGACCCCGAGACCCTCGAAGGTCTCCCAAAATCCACAAAGGATAAACCAAAAAGGAAAGTTGCAAACACGAAGTAACAACCGACACTGCTTAGGTATATGCCCATACTTATACCTAAGTCATCAATTCCAATACACTCCAACCTCCGAGCCCATGTACAACTCAGTCCACACAGGAAAGTAAACGTATTCCACACATGAAAGTAAAACGAAATCCACACAGGATAGCACAACTCAATCCACACAGGAAAGCAACAGGATTCAGCTCACACAGGTATACTTCTTTGAGAGACGATAAATATGATCTCTGATCCATCTAAGTCGTCGGACCCACGAAGGATCGATAGGTAACTAACCCCCGCAAAGACCCACACATGATCGGGCCCACACAGGATCTGTAGGCGCTAGTTCACATAGGACCGCTGAGCGCAAAGACCCACACAGGATCGGGCCCACACAGGACCTATAGCACTGATCCACGTAGGATCGCTGAGTGCTGTAGTCGTCGTCGAATCCACACAGGATCTCTGTACTGTCGTCGTCGCAGTCACAGTAGTAGTAGCAGTAGCAGTAGTAGTCACAGTCGCAGCCAGCACTAGGGTTCCCGCACACAGCAAGCTTGTTCGGGAGGGTCCGCTCCACGAGCCGAGAGGCTAATACATCAACTATCACAAAGTCAAGAGTTGATGTATCCAAAAGTTCCGTATCGTCAACATGAACTCAACGCAACAGACGGTGCGTCGATCGGACGCCCGGTCTGAGAGTTATTGGCTTTTTCGTACCAGGGGCCCGGTTGGTTTTTAAGGAAAAACCAACCCGACCGTACTCCACCTGTGTCCAAACCTCGGGAGGAGTATGCCAAAAGATCCGTCTCACTAAGAGGAACACAACAAAGCTGATGACACGTCAATCGGATGTCCGTAGCTCAAGATATGAGCGTTTCCGCTCAGAGGGCCCGGTTGGTTTCGTGTACGAACCAACCCGGCCAAACTCAAAGTATTCTGAAACTTTGAGTGCAATATACCGAATCGACCTTCTCGATACAAGGATCGCATCGCCGCTGACGGTTCATCAATCGGAGGTCCGTAGCTCATGTTATGGCCAAAAGACCAAAAACGATTCGAAAACGGGGGGTCCGGGTCCGGGCCGACCCGGCCAGACCCCCCCTGGGTCGGCCCGACCCGGCCAGACCCCCCCTGGGTTGGCCCGACCCGGCCCAACCCCCCTGGGTCGGCCCGAACCGGGTCCGACCCGGCTCGGCCGGCGGTGGTCCGGCGCGGCGGCGCGGTCCGGCGTGGCGGCGCGGTCCGGCCGACGGCGGTGCAGCCTGGCGCCGCACGAGTGCAGCGCGCGGGGGTAAGGCCCCCGCCTCCTCTCTGGCGGCGCGGCTGAAGCCGCGCCTTTTGTGAAAACCGCCCCCCTCGTGGGGGCCTGCTTTGTGGGAAACGGGGGGGCCGCCTGCCCCCCCCCCCCCCTTTATGAACCACCCCCCTCTTAATGTGGGGCAATTAACCTGGCCGGGGGAATTTAATTCCCCCGGTCTTTCCCTTCCGGCCGGCCCGACCTGGCCGGCCGGTTCTTCCTCAACGGACCGGCAAAGCCGGTCCCCTTTCGGCTTCCGACACCGGCGGTCCGGCGCGCCGCCGGTCTTCTCGTTCCGCCGCGGCCTGGAACCGGCCGCGGTGTTTGTCGTCCGGCGCCATGCGACGGCACCGCGCCCCTCCGCCGCAGCCCTGCTCTGGCCGTGGCACCTTTGATTCCCTTCGACGCGGCGCGACGGCATCGCGTTCATGATAAACTTTCCGTGGCATGGCGCGATGGTTCCGCGTGATTATAGCCTTGCGATTCCCGCGTGGTGCGACGGCACCACGCCATCTCGTACATCCGCAAGGAAATAATATTCAAGAACAGAGGAGGGGGAATTCGGCCGTGTTTGTGCGGTCCGGTCCCCCTCTCGTTAGTCAATAACACTTAACAATAAACCTCAAAATTGTCAAGCTAGAACCAAGAACGAGAATAAATAAATAATCAACAACAACCCCTACCTTGGGTTCAAGATCGATGATCATCAACGACCCGCGGAAGACAACGTCGCGGAGGTCGGGCATCACGGTAGTCGTTCGTCAAATCCGTTGACGAAGAGGTACGTTCGAAGAGGTACGTCGTTGGAGAATCTTCGTAAGTCGATGAAGGAAGTCCGAGGAGGAAGCGGCGTTCCCTTTCGTTGACACGAAAGACGTCGTCGATCTTCGGAAGCAATCGACTACGAAGAAGAGAGGAGCGTCGTTCTTCGTCGGAGCTCGAAGGTTCTTCGCGTTCTTCGTCAAAGTTGAAGAAGAAGAAGGAGAACCCAAATTCTCTCAAGAAGGCTAGAGAAATCTAACCAAATAAAATAAGCTAGAGTCTTATTTTATTCACACACTTAACAAATTGAATTTCAAAGGTTTGAAATTCAAATAAAATAACTCCAAATTAATTAACAAGTTGTCATGTCATTTAAAAAGGGGTTAAAGGGGGTTTTGAGAGAAGATGAAAAGTTAGGGTTTGTGTGGGCCCCACCACACTTAATCCTCCCAAGGGATGTTAAGTGGATGTGGGTCCCACCTTTAACTCCCTTTGGGAGAAGTTAACCAACAAAATAAAAAAAGTGTTTCCACATTTTTTTTATTTAACTTCTTATAATTTCTCCCAAAACTAACTTTCGCCCCGCATAAAACGCAACCTCGGAAAAGGTCTCCTTAAGCGAAAATCAGCGCTGCGAGTTCATCGGTGCCCTCAGATTTCAATTCCGAGCACTGGATCAAAAGTTAGAAATTCTCGCTCGTTCGTTCACTGAACGTACCCGAGCAAAACTTCTGAAAATGCATCTGGGCACTACGGGCCTCGGAATCAGGTGCCGTCAGAAACCGCGCTCTTGTAAAATTTCAAAGAATATTAAGAAAAAATTTCCCTTGAATTTTACGGGTCTTTACATTACTCCCACCCCAGGGCTTTACGTCCCCGTAAAGATACAACAAAAACTAGGAGAACAAATGACGGTACTGAGCACGCATCTGAGCCTCCCGCTCCCATGTGCTCTCCTGGAGGTTCCTGTGCTGCCATCTGATGCGCACAAGAGGAATCGATCGCCCACGTAGGACCCGCTCCTGTCGATCCTCTATCTCCACCGGGACCTCCGTAAAAGTCACCACATCGTCAACGTCAAGCTCCCCATGGTCAATGATGTGCGTCGGGTCGTGCACGTATCTCCTCAGCTGAGATACGTGGAAGACGGCGTGCACCCGGTGCAACTGAGGTGGTAGAGCCAGGCGATAAGACACCTCGCCAACCCTGCTGAGGACCTGAAAGGGTCCGATGAAGCACGGAGATAACTTGCCGCCAAGGCCAAATCTCCGAATACCACGTCGAGGTGAGACCCGCAAGAAGGCGTGGTCGCCATCCTCGAACTCCAGTGGCCTCCGCCTCCTGTCAGCGTATGACTTCTGCCGGCTCTTAGCTGTCCTCATCCGCTCCTGGATGACCTGGACCTTCTCTGTCGTGGCCTGGACCATCTCCGGTCCCACAAGTGCTGACTCCCCAGGGTCTGTCTAGAACAAAGGAGATCTACAAGGTCGGCCGTACAACGCCTCGTACGGTGCCATCCCGATGGTGGAGTGGTAGCTGTTGTTGTACGCAAACTCCACCAAGAGTAAGTGGTCCTCCCAGCTACGACCAAAGTCGAGGACACATGCGCGGAGCATGTCCTCGAGAGTCTGGATGGTCCTCTCCGTCTGACCATCCGTCTGAGGGTGAATAGCTGTGCTCAGACGTAGCTGCGTCCCGAATGCCTTCTGTAACCCCTTCCAAAGCCCTGAAGTAAAGCGAGTATCTCGATCAGAGACGATAGATGATGGCACGCCGTGGAGCCGCACAATCTCCTGAATGTAAAGACGTCCCAAGCTCTCCACTGAGCCCTGATCTCTGATGGGTAAGAAGTGTGACAACTTGGTGAGTAGGTCAACAATCACCCAGATGGAGTCGTGACCTCTGGAAGTGCGTGAAAGTCCAGTCACGAAGTCCATAGATATGTCGTCCCACATCCACTCTGGAACCTCCAAGGGTTGTACCAAGCATGATGGTACCTGATGCTCAGCCTTCACCTACTGGCAGGTGAGGCATCGAGAAACGAACTCTACTACAGCCATCTTCATGCCCGGCCACCAGTGCTGTCGTCTGAGATCCTGGTACATCTTCGCTACTCCTAGATGTAATGCCAAAGGAGAAGTGTGAAACTCTCTCAGCACCTCCTCTCGAAAAACAATTGGCACCATGGTACGTCCTCTGAAAAGGATGTCGTGCTCTGCTCCAAGGGAGAAACCATCAGGTGTCTGTCCCGAGGATATCTGTGCACATCGTGTCTCACAGTCAGCGTCCTCACGCTGTGCCTCTCTAATCCGGTGCAGTAGTGGAGGGGTGACTGTGAGAGACCGAAGGAAGGCTGCTCCATCTCTATCCATGAAGGATATCTGCCAAGAGGCTAGCTGCTCCGTCGCCTCCTCAAGTAGCTGAATTCCCTTCCTCCTGCTGAGGGCATCGGCTACTACGTTCCCCTTCCCAGGAGTATCGACTATCTCAAAGTCATAGTCTTGGAGGAACTCGAGCCATCGCCATTGTCTCAGGTTCTGGTCCTTCTGTGAGAAGATATACCTGAGACTCTGATGATCAGAAAAGACTGTAAAGTCCTCTCCCATCAGGTAGTGTCGCCATGTCTTCAGAGCGAAGACCACTGCTACTAACTTCAGGTCATGGGTAGCGTAGTTCTGCTCATGTGGTCTCAACTGACGTGATCCATAGGCGATCACTGCCCGCTCCTACATCAGGATGCAACCGAGTCCAGCCCCTGATGCATCGCAGTAAACTACGTATCCAACTCTCTCCTTAGGCAACCTCCAGATAGGTGCGCTAGTCAATCTCTATCTCAGCTCATGGAAGCTCTGCTGACATCTGTCTGACCACGCTAAGGGTTTCCCCTTCCTCCTTAACGTACGGCGAAGCTGCAAAGATTTCTCCTTTGCCAAAAAGTGAAATCAGGTCTCATCCCATGGATGAACCACGTTCCTTGCCTAAAATAGTCAATCCCGTCATGATTAGTTAATTCATGGCATGGATGACGTCGTAAGGCCTCGACGCTGCTACCAAGAGATCCAACCGTTACTCTCACCTCCATGGGTTGAGTCACACTGTCGGCATTAGTGTGTGGTCACTGGGTTTCCTCTAGTAAGAATCTCGCAAGCGAGGGTCAAGTCAACAGTTTTTAAACGGCACCTCTTAGTAAAAACAAACAAAAGACATGAAAAGAAAAGTCACCAAGGCAAGTATCTTTTATTACTTCAACTTAAAGTACAAGGACACAAGGCAACACAAACTATGAAGCTAGAGGCATTATGGGAAAAGGCCTCTATGCCTGGAGCTAGTCCTGCACTAGTCCACCTGCTTCCGGAGCTCCATGATCGTAATCTTTAGCTGCCTGAAGCTGTGATCTCCCCTGAGGTCGGGGTGGACCTCCTGGTGGTGGTGGTGGTAGAGCCTCAAAGCGTCGCCCACCACCTGCTGCTCGGCCAGCTCCTCTGCCTCGTCCGCCTCCTCCCTGCGGACCGCCACAGTCGAACCTCTGCCTCTGCCTAGGTGGTTCCTCAACCGTCTGCTGCTCCTATACATGGCGGGTCGGGCAGTCACGAGCCATGTGGCCCTGCCCACCGCACGAGTAGCACTGTCTGCCTCTCGAAAGACTAGATCCTCGTTGTGTGCCCTGCACTGCTGAGCCAGTGTCCTGAGGTCGTCTGCCTGAAGTTCTGGTCTGTCTGGATCCCTGAGTCATCCATCGACTGCCTGCTGCAGATGACTCTGCCACGTGCCACCCTGCGGTGGGTCTCAGCGCTGGTGTAGACTCAGCAAGGAAGCTCTCGATCAAAAGGGCCTGCTCAAGTACTCCTGTCTGAGTCGGTATGCTGAGGGAGATCAGGGATGCCCTGATGTCGTGTCTCAAACCTTGCTCGAAGGTCCGGGCCCGGAAGAATGGGTCCGTACCATGTCGGTCGAGTAGCGCGAGAGATCAGTAAATCTCACCGAGTACTGAGCGACCGTCATGCTGCCCTGCCGCAGCTGAAGAAGCTCCTGGATACGCACCGCACGAAGGGTGGCTGGGAAGAACTCCGAGCGGAAGAGGATCTCAAAGTCCGTCCAAAGTAGAGATTCCTTATCGTGCTCCTGGAGCATCAAGCTCCACCATCGGCCCGCTGCTTCGTGCAGTAGGCTCGCAGAGAGGATCACCATGAGGTCTGCAGGTGTCCTCACTAGCCTAAAAACTCGTACCACTGCCTCCAGCTAGTCCTCTGCTGCCTGGGGGTCCGTCTCCCCATGAAACCTGGGTGGTCGCTAGCACTGAAACTCATGCAGTGTGATGAGGCGACGTGCATCGTCAGCAGCCGGTGCTGGAAGCATCGGTGGCTCGACGGGTAGAGCTACCGCCGGTGCCACAGCTGAACAAGGGCCCTGTACCGAGGCCTCATCGCTCGGTGGGCTGCCATCACGCTCGACTCTCGAAACCCTAGCTGGCTGCCGTCGTGGGGCCATCCTGAATAGGAAACAGGTGTGCCACGGTCAGAACAGTATACCTGGTGAGCTGATATAAAGTAATCACAAAGAAAACATTGAAACACACACGCAATCAATGTTTTCATGCATTAAGTCGGAAATTAGAAGTCAGGGTCCTGGTGTACGGATACGTCGGCCGCCGCACCAACACTGGACTCCCTGGACTGAAAACCACACTAAATACGCTAAACATTATTGCTTCACATAGAAAAGATCAGAGTTTGCTGTAGAACCGAACTCCTCTGATACCAATTTGTCACGACCCGCCCTCGGGTCCCATGTCGTGACTACCCCAACCCTTCCTTCCATAGGCCAGGGGCTGGCGACTAGCACCAAGGTGTAAATCCCGGTAAAAAGGGAAGGCATTGCCTTTGTAAGGTAAACAAACACCCTAGAGTAAGCAAGCGGAAAGTAAACACTAAGTAAAAACAGAGTACAACTGAAAGTGCGGAAAAGTAAATGGGCCAGTATACAAACCCAAACTGAAAGTAAAGTACAACTCGAAAGGGAAAACAACAACTGTAAAGTAAAAGCCGCTACACCGAGCTGTCCACTGGAAATCCAACCTTAAGGGTGGGTACAGATAGATCCACTGCTCCTCGGGTCCCGCTGTCCACTCCATACATGTTCCGCCCAGTGGTCCACCTCCAGGTACCGTTCTGCTCTGCAATCCTCATCCACGATCAACGTTGTCCATTGTCTGCAACCAACACAACGTAGTGCGGGCATATCCCGTGCATGGGTGAGTATAAGCTACTCAGTAGGGACCCCGAGACCCCCGAAGGTCTCCCAAAATCCACAAAGGATAAACCACAAAGGAAAGTTACAAACACGAAGTAACAACCGACACTGCTTAGGTATATGCCCATACATATACCTAAGTCATCAATTCCAATACGCTCCAACCTCCGAGCCCAAGTACAACTCAGTCCACACAGGAAATTAAACGTATTACACACAGAAAAGAAAAACGAAATCCACACAGGATAGCACAACTCAATCCACACAGGAAAACAACAGGATTCAGCTCACATAGGTATATTTCTTCGAGAGACGATAAAGATGATCTCTGATCCATCTAAGTCGTCGGACCCACGAAGGATCGATAGGTAACTAACCCCCGCAAAGACCCACACATGATCGGGCCCACACAGGACCTGTAGGCGCTAGTTCACACAGGACCGCTGAGCGCAAAGACCCACACAGGATCAGACCCACACAGGATCAGCCCCACACAGGACCTGTAGCACTGATCCACGTAGGATCACTAAGTGCTTTAGTCGTCGTCGAATCCACACAGGATCTCTGTACTGTCGTCGTCGCAGTCACAGTAGCAGTAGCAGTAGCAGTAGCAGTCACAGTCGCAGCCAGCACTAGGGTTCCCGCACACAGCAAGCTCGTTTGGGAGGGTCCGCTCCACGAGCCGAGAGGCTGATACATCAACTGTCACAAATTCCAGATTTGATGTATCCAAAAGTTCCATATCGTCAACATGAACTCAACGCAACAGACGGCGCGTCGATCGGACGCCCGGTCTTAGAGTTATTGGCTTTTTCGTCCCAGGGGCCCGGTTGGTTTTTAAGGAAAAACCATCCCAACCATACTCCACTTGCGTCCAATCCTCGGGTGAAGTATGAAAAAAGATCCGTCTCACTAAGAGTAACACATCAAAGCTGAAGGCACGTCAATCGGACGTCCGTAGCTCAAGATATGAGTGTTTCCGCTCCGAGGCCCCGGTTGGTTTTGTGTACGAACCAACCCAGCCGAACTCAATGTATTCCGAAACTTTGAGTGCAATATACCGAATCGACAGTCTCGATCCAAGGATCGCATCGCCGCTGACTGTTCGTCGATCGGAGGTCCGTAGCTCATGTTATGGCCAAAAGACCGAAAACGATTCGAAAACGGGGGGTCCGGGTCCGGGTCGACCCGGCCCGACCCCCCCATGGGTCGGCCCAAACCGGGTCAACCCGACACGGGTCCGACCCGGCCCGACCAGCGTCGGTCCGGCGCGGCGGCGTGGCCCGGCGCGGCGGCGCGGTCTGGCGTGGCCCAGCCGGCGGCGGTGTGGCCTGGCGCCGCACGGGTGCAGCGCGTGGGGGCAAGGCCCCCGCCTCCTCTCTGGCGGCGCGGCTGAAGCCGCACGTTTTGTGAAAACCGGCCCCCCTCGTGGGGGACTGCTTTGTGGGAAACAGGGGGGCCTCCTGCCCCCCCTTTATGAACGGCCCCCCACCCCCCTCTTAATGGGGGGCAATTAACCTGGCCGGGGGAATTTAATTCCCCCGGTCTTTCCCCTTCCGGCCGGCCCGACCTGGCCGGCCGGTTCTTCCTCAATGGACCGGCAAAGCCGGTCCCCTTCCGGCTTCCGACACCGGCGGTCCGGCGCGCCGCCGGTCTTCTCGTTCCGCCGCGGCCCGGAACCGGCCGCGTTGTTCGTCGTCCGGCGTGGTGCGACGGCACTGCACCCCTCCGCCGCGGCCCCGCTCCGGCCGCAGTGCCTTCTATTCCCTTCGACGCGGCGCGACGTCGTCGCATTCATGATAAACTTTCTGTGGCACGTCGCGACGGCGCTGCGCGATTATAGCCTTGCGATTCCTGCGTGGTGCGACGACACAATGCCATCTCGTACATCCGCAAGGAAATAATATTCAAGAACAGAGGAGGGGGAATTCGGCCGTGTTTGTCCGGTCCGGCCCCCCTCTCGTTAGTCGATAACAATTAACAATAAACCACAAAATTGTCAAGCTAGAACCAAGAATGAGAATAAATAAATAATCAACAACAACCCCTACCTTGGGTTCGAGATCGATGATCATCAACGACCCGCGGAAGACAACATCGCGGAGGTCGGGCGTCGCGGTAATCGTTCGTCAAATCCGCTGACGTAGAGGAACGTCCGAAGAGGTACGTCGTTGGCGAATCTTCGTAAGCCGACGAAGGAAGTCCGAGGAGGAAGCGTCGTTCCCTTTCGTTGACAAGGAAGGCGTCCTCGATCTTTGGAAGCAACCGGCTACGAAGAAGAGAGGAGCGGCGTTCTTCGTTGGAGCTCGAAGTTTCTTCGTGTTCTTCGTCAAAGTTGAAGAAGAAGAAGGAGAACCCAAATTTTCTCAAGAAGGCTAGAGAAATCTAACCAAATAAAATAAGCTAGAGTCTTATTTTATTCACACACTTAAAAAATTGAATTTCAAAGGTTTGAAATTAAAATAAAATAACTCCAAATTAATTAACAAGTTGTCATGTCATTTAAAGAGGGGTTAAAGGGGGTTTTGAGAGAAGATGAAAAGTTAGGGTTCCTGTGGGCCCCACCACACTTAATCCTCCCAAGCGAGGTTAAGTGGATGTGGTTCCCACCTTTAACTCCCTTTGGGAGAAGTTAACCAACAAAATAAAAAAAAAATTTCCACATTTTTTTATTTAACTTCTTATAATTTCTCCCAAAACTAACTTTCGTTCCGCATAAAACGCAACCTCGGAAAAGGTCTCTTTAAGCGAAAATCGGTGCTGTGAGTTCATCGGTGCCCTCAAATTTCAATTCCGAGCACCGGATCAAAAGTTATAAATTCCCACTCATTCGTTCACTGAACGTACCTGAGCCAAACTTCAGAAAATGATTTCGAGCACTCCGGGCCTCGGAATCAGGAGCCGTCACAAACCGCGCTCTTGTAAAATTCCAAAGAAAATTAAGAAAAAATTTCCCTTGCATTTTACGGGTCTTTACACAAACAAAACCCAAGTTGTTTATTATTAATATATATAACCTTATCTAAGTCATTTGGACGAACCTAAGATTTTTAGGAATAAAATAACAATTAATAATATAATATTTGTTTTAAAAACTATTTTATGTCAATTTTGACACTATTTAGTAATTGATTTTTTTGAAAATAATAACAGAATGATTATTTCGAACAGAGATAATTAAATCAATACCAACATGTCATATTAACCTAGAAAATTAGTGGAATTCATAAAAAAGTCTCACATTACATTTATTTGGGTATTTATAACATCAATTATGTCAATATTTCATTAATAAGATAATTACTACATCATCATTGTGTCATAAATAAATTAAATTATTTAATGTATAAAAATTATAAATAAAGAACCATTATGTTGGAAATATTGTTATCTTTCTAATGAATATTTATAGTCGAATTTATCTTATGTATAACCTTATATTAAAAATTATTTACTTATTAAACTTTGATTTTAACTATTTTAACCCTTCTTTAAATAAATTAATAATAAATGTCCTAACCTAATCCAAGTGGGCCTAAATGGTCATATTTTATTCCTAAGTTTGTTTTTGGTCAAATTACACTTATCCAATAGAATTAGGATATGTGTTAGGGTAATAATAATATCATTTTTACCCTTAATTACCCTATTTACTTTTAACCGTGGTAAATAAAAGTAAAAAGAAACTATTCACCCAAAATTATTTTCATCTCATTGAACCAAATTTTACTTACTGACATCAACCGTGTCTCTCGTATTTTCAAAATTCCACTCACAAAAGTGGTAAAATTAAGTTTTATGAAAAATTCAGTTTTTTTAACTACCACTTAGTGGTTTCACTATTCATCAAAAATTGAAAGTTTTCAGAAAAATATCAAAATTTCACCCTAGGATAATTTTGATATTTCAAATCCTAAAATTAAGTCCATTTTAAAATATAATTTTTACAAAATTTCAAAAATTGGTTATTACTATTCATAATGGCTAGTTTTAATAATATTTTAATAGCATGTCGTTGTTTAGTGAAACTCGGTATTGCGTACGACGCAAGCTATCGAGGAAGGTCGTGGTTGCATGTAAAGAAATCCAAGCTAGTGTTGAGTGTAGTGAAAGATTACTTTGATGATTTATATAAGATAAAAACAAAATATTTCTCATAAAATTCTCTAGTGTTACATTCTACCCCCCTTAAAATGAATTTCGCCCTCGAAATTCGTCACTTTGTAAAAAAAAGATGAGGATACCTCTCCCTCATCATATCCTCAAGTTCCCATGTAGCTTATTCTAATTGGTGATTCCTCCATAAATCTTTCACCAAGCGAGTGGTCTTGTTCCGTAGGACTTTTTCGCTACGATCCAGAATCTCTATCGGTTGTTCTTCATAAGAAAGATCTTGCTCCAACAGTATAACTTCTGAGATGAGTACATGTGAAGGATCAGGTATGTACTTTCTCAGGAGAGATACATGGAACACATCATGAAATTGAGAGAGATTCAGTGGAAGCACCAATCGGTAAGCTACCATCCCAACACGATCCAGTATTTCGAAAGGACCGATATATCTAGGGCTCAACTTCCCCTTCTTTCCAAATCTCATGTCCCTCTTCCAGGGAGATATTAGTAAGAACACTTTATCACCCACTTCAAACTCTAGGTCTTTTCTTCGGTTGTCGGCATAACTTTTCTGTCGACTCTGAGCTGCTCTTATGTGTTGTTGAATAGATCTGACCTTTTCTGCCATTTCATCAATGCGATCAGGTCCTAATAGCTTTCTTTCCCCAACTTCATCCCAGCAAGTTGGAGTCCTGCATTTCTTTCCATAGAGAGCTTCATAAAGAGCCATCTGAATACTGGAGTGAAAGCTATTATTATAATAAAATTCCACCAAAGGTAGGTGTTGATCCCAACCACCTTTGAAATCCATAGAGCAAGCTCTTAACATATCTTCTAGAGTTTGAATTGTTCTCTCAGACTGACCATCTGTCTGAGGATGATAAGCAGTGCTGAAACTCAACTCTGTATCCATAGTATGCTGAAGACTTCGCCAGAACATTGAGGTAAACCTCCGGTCCCGATCCGATATAATAGAACGTGGTACTCCATGCAATCTTACCACTTCCTTCACATATATCCTGGAAAGATGATCCAGAGAGAAATCCTCTCTAATAGAAATGAAGTGTGCGGACTTTGTAAGGCGATCAAATATGACCCAGATAGCATTATTGCCTTTGGATGTTTTAGGAAGTCCAGTGAAAAAGTCCATAGTGATGTTTTCCCATTTCCATTCAGGTATGGGTAATGGTTGTAACATCCCCTTATACTTCTGTCTCTCATCTTTAACTTGCTGACAAACCAAGAATTGAGAGACATATTCAGCAACATCACTTTTCATGCCATCCCTCCAGAAATACTATTTCAGGTCCCTATACATCTTCGTGCTTCCAGGATGAATAGAGAATGAAGAACTATAAGCCTCATCCAGCAGCTCCTTCTTTAATTAGGGGATGGGAGGAACACAAACCCGATTCCTGAACATTATTATCCCATCACAATCAAGGTTGAATTCAGGAACATTTCTCACCTTCTTTTGTAACTCTACATCTTATTTCTGTGCCTCTTTAATCTTCACATGTATAGATGGTTGAACATTCATTTGAGAAAGATACGATTTTCCCCCTTCCATTATAATTCCAAGATCCATCCTTTGTAAATCCATAAATATTGGATCTTTTGTGATCCTCATTGTGGATAAACTGGCATGGTCTTGTCGGCTTAATGCATCTGCCACCTTGTTTTCTTTCCCAGGGTGGTAATGGATTGAGTAGTCGTAATCCTTAATCAGCTCCAACCATCTTCTTTGGTTCATATTCAGCTCCTTTTGTGTGAAAATAAACTTTAAACTTTTATGATCAGTATAAATATCACACCTTTCACCATAAAGGTAATGCCTTCAAATCTTTAATGCAAAGATTACCGCAGCTAACTCCAAATCATGAGTTTGGTAATTTTTCTCATGTATTTTCAATTGTCTTGAAGCATAAGCTATCACCATAACATTTTGCATAAGAACACAACCCATTCCCTTCATGGATGCATCATTGTAGATCACAAACCTTTCTCCACTACAAGGCAGTGTGAGCACAGGTGCACTGGATAACCTTCTTTTCAACTAATTGAAATTCTCTTCACATTCCTCCGTCCAGACAAACATAACTCCTTTCTGAGTCAACTTGGTGAGTGGATTAGATAATCGTGAAAAACCTTTCACGAAAGGTCCATAATATCCAGCCAAACCAAGAAATCTTCGGATCTCAGTTATTGTTGTTGGTCTCGACCATCTTTCGATAACCTCTGTTTTTGCTGGATCCATAGATATCCCCTCTTTTGAGATAATGTGACCCAAAAATGCAACTTTTTGAAGCCAAAATTCAGACTTGGTAAATTTGGCATAAAGTTTCTCCTTTCTCAGGGTCCTCTATATATTTCTCAAGTGATATTCGTGTTCTTCCTTGCTCTTTGAATAGACAAGAATATCGTCGATAAAGACTACCACAAATTGATCAAGATAGTCTCTAAAGACTCTATTCATCAGATCCATGAAGATAGCAAAGGCATTAGTAAGACCAAATGGAATCACTATAAATTCATAGTGTCCATACCTTGTACGGAAATCCGTATTTGGTATATCCTCCCTTTTGAACCTTAATTGATGATACCCTGAATGAAGATCAATCTTGGAAAAGTATTGAGCTCCACGTAGTTGGTCAAATAAGTCATCAATGCGTGGGAGAGGATATTCTTTCTTGATAGTGATCTTGTTAAGTTCTCGATAACAAATGAAGAGTCTCATTGATCCATCTTTCTTCATAACAAATAGAACAGGTGCTCCCCAAGGTGGCGCACTAGGGCGTATGAATCCCTTATCAAGATTCTCTTGGAGTTGCATATTCAATTCCTGCAACTCAATTGGGGACATTCTAAAAGGTTTCCTTGAAATAGGCAAAGCACCCGGTATGAGTTCTATTGAAAAATCAACATCACAATTTGGTGGAAGACCCGGTAATTCCTCCAGAAAGACATCATCAAACTCCAATACAATGTTCATATTATTAATCGTGAGTTTCTCACCAACAATTTGAGATAAATAACCTTCATTTAGTGGAATCAAGACCCATAAGATGGAATAAATTTCCACTGGAAGGTTACGTTCATCCTTGCATCGATAGACGATCATAGATTGATCTGGAATATGAAATGTGACTTCCCTTCTTTTGCAATTGATATGAGCTCCATATAGATAAAGCCAATCCATACCAAGAATCACATAAAATTCCACTATAGGAAGGATCACAAGATTTGCAGGAAGCACTTTACCACAAACTTCGATCGGAGAATAATTATAAACTTTTGATGCGACTGTTGTGCCATTAGGTGTTGTCACAGCTAACTAAACATCTAATTGTTGTGGTAATATGGTGATATCCTTTGAAAAATATTCATAAATAAAGGAGTGGGTGGATCCAGAATCAAATAAAACATTTATTACTTTATAGTGGATGGTAAGTGTACATTTCACCAGATCATTATCATACTCCACATTGCTGATAGAAATGGCATGTGACTTTCTTTTGTATTTAGCCTTAAAAGATTTTTTACATCGACCATGATCATCAACCCTTGGATTAGGGAATTTATTGGCATAATACCCCATCTCCTGGCACTTGAAACATTGAAGTGTAGTAGATTCATTCTGTGTATCCCTTCCTTTGTTTGCATCATTAGACATCATCTTCCCATCATCGCGACATTCAAATGCCTGATGACCTTCCTTTCCACATTTGAAACATTTACTTGTCCCTTTAAGGAAACTCCCCCCCATGTTTATTTCCACACTTTGAGAATAAGGGAAAGATCATCTTCTTTTCAGTGTGCTCTTTATATTTTCTTTGAATTCCATTTTCCTCTTCTTATCAAACCCATATGACTGATGGGTTACTCCAATCTCCATCTCGACTTTGAGAGCACATTGAACAATTTCCTCTTAGCAATTTAAGTCCCTTATGGATAAGGCCCTTCGAAGACAAGGTTTTAAGCCACTAAAGAATCGATCGATCTTACTTTGAGGTTGGATAATAATACTAGAAGCGTACCTTACAATCTTGTAAAATTTGCTTCATAGGTACCAACAGATTCATCATCCTTTTGATTTAGTTCAAGAATATCCTTCTCCATCTTTGTTCAGAGAATACGAGGGAAGTACTTATTGAAAAATAAGTTCTTGAACTCATCCCATTCCATGGACTCAATTTCATCTCTTTGCCTCATATTTTTAATAAGGTTCCACCATTGATCAGCATCACCTTCCAAACGATACACTGCTAGGATGACTTTATCATGTTCAGAACATTGAAGAACTGAAAATATCTTTTCATTAGTACTAATCCATTGTTCAGAAACTAAAGGATCAGTAGACCCACTGAATGAAGGTGGACACTGTCTCATGAAGGATTCAACAGAATGTTGCTTCTTCCTTTGCTCGTTTAGAAGTCCTGTATGATTCATAGCTTGATAAAGTTGTGTGATCATGGCTACAAGATTTTTCATTCCAGCTCCCATAACGTTTGGTTGCTCAGGGGGACAATCATTGCATTGCCCGTCACATTCCACATTAACACGGTTCCTCCGGGTTCCAGCCATTGACTAAAACCAAGAAGAATAGTGTGAGAAACACTAATTATAATAGGAAAACCCACATAATCAAGAATAAAATTTCACACTTAAGGTCTTATCCTAGGTTATTCATGGCCATTTCTAAAACACTAAGATTGTGTTCTATGCTTAGACTTATCCTTAGGATTCTTACTAAGGCTTTCACATCCTAGTATCCAATGTTTGACTAAACTTTTCCTCTGATACCATCTATAACGACCCATAATTTACATACATTGTTATTACTTCAGAATTTAAGCACACTTATTACAACATATAACAAAATCAGGAAAGGACCGTATAGGTATAGTGACTTTAGAAACTGGGAAACATAAACAACTGGTTCATTAAGCGTCTACATTGTCTCCCATTTATTTCATCATATCTATAGTCCCTTTTGACATATCTTACTTAATAACCTTCTTCCTGACCTGGGGAAAGAAAACATACAAAAGGGTGAGCTCAAATACTCCATAAGGCTAAACAAAAGAAATATCAATCACATCATATTCATAAGAACATAACAATTTGGAAATCTTACCCTGCAAAAGTGATCATAATTTCATAACATGGGATAAATCATGGTAGTGAAATGTAATCCCAATAATCATAACATAAAACATGAAACTTTTTTGCATGCACACATAATCAAAGAGAATCATTTCTTATTAGTCAAGACTAATTTCCAAGACTATCTTAGTGGACAAACTCCATTTCTGAACTGAGTTCACTCCTCATTTCAGTCCTATTTTACTGAACCGGTTTAACCTGCTTTTCCAGCCATGTCTATCTCATGAGATATAAAATCTTTACCCAATGCATTGGAGGGAGATATAGGTCCCACACATCTCATAATGATACCATTCATATGTGTGCCACAAAATCATAAATCATACATCACTGCATAACCCATGTCATAAAAATGGGATTCTTAAACAACATGACATCATAAAAAAAATTCATTTAAGTTAAAGGAATTAATAAAAATAATTCCATCACAACATAATAAAATCAATGTAATAATATGGATATAAAGAGAACCCTATATTATCTTAGATGGAAAATAATTTTGATAAAACACTTGAACTCCATTCTTGAGGAAAATATCCTTTCTACTTCAAAATTTTTTTCCTTTCTTAACATGTCATACAATTTTAAACTAGAAGAAGTTGATTAAAAATAAACTTGAAAACTTGTAAAGGAAGCTTCTTGGAAATAATTTTTTGAAAATCCATTCATGTCGTATAAGTTAAAAAAACATTATTCGTACTTTTGTCAGAAAAGTCAAAAAGTACCTCGTACGAAAAACGACAAAAGATTCCCTTCATATCCTTTACAAAAAACTCACCGAAGGGTAAAATTGGATGTAAAGAATTGTAGGTGGATGGAAATAATATTAAATATTGAGGAAACATGGATGTGTAAGATAAAATACACCCCAGTAAATATCAATGTATAAACAATCTCAGATAAAAATGAGATTGTGATATTTCCCTTACCTTAGGTCCGATTTTCTTCGTAAGTGTCCATAGCTCCTGTATAATGATTTAAATAATGTTATTTAATTATTCTAGAATCATAATTATTGTTATGATATCATATATGGTCATATTCTTAGCTTCTTATTAGTAATATTTCATTACTACTTGTTATTCGGGTGTTTATTACTTTTTATTCTTACGTGTGTTTTGTCGAATAAATTCTTATTATTCTCTTTAGGTTATAGATAACTCATTTACAGAATGGTATTGGTGTAATATATATCATATCCATTCATTAAATTAATTTATATAATCATTATGAAATGAAGATCATGTAGAACGAGTCGCATCACATCGTGGAGACGGTATTCCGTACATACGCACGAGTGATGATATCATTCCTATGATCGTGGAATTGTATTGGAGTTTATGTATAATATTTTAGAATCAATATTACTTTATAATAGTCATATATAGTAATTATTTACACCATTATACCCATCCAAGTAAGGTGGTGGTGGAAAATAGATTACACCACGGCGTGGAGACGGTATTCCGTACGTACGCATGCGCGGTGATTTCTTTTTCCGTATGATAGATATATGGTGAAATAGGGTTGTTTCATACTTATAATAACATATCAGTATGTGAGTGATACTGATGTTATTACTTCATAATGAAACAACTAAAGAAGAATAAGTGGTAGAAGAAATAAAGATGAAAGAATCGGTAACGGACATTACCTCTTCTTTGAAGTGCTTCTTTGAGACCTCCTTTTAGGGAACTAAAATAGGTCTTTGAAGAAGACCAGAACCTCTAGGATGTTTCTAGGGAAGTGGAGAGAAGAAATTGGTAGGGGTTGGACTAGCTTGAAGGCTCAAAGTGGTGTGAGGAAGAGAGGGAGGAGGTGCCATTTTATAAGGGAGGAGAGGGGCACCTTTGGAATAACTAAAAATATTATTTTATTATAAAGTCCAATTCGGTTTTTAATAGATCCAAATTGATATATTTAGAAGATAAGGTGGGTATAGGTCGAAATCCTCTCATCCAATATAATTTATCCAAGTTTAGGGAACAATTTTAACCTTATCATTTAGATTTAACTTTAAGTTAGATAATTTAACTTTTACCGTGTCTTCTTGTTTTATTACACTATAAGGTTAATAAACATACTATATCAATCCAAACGAACCCCAAGTTTTTTATTATAAATATATATAACCTTATCTAAGACATTTGTCTGAACCTATGATTTTTAAGAATAAAATAACAATTAATAATATAATATTTGTTTTAAAAACTATTTTATATCAATTTTGACACTATTTAGTAATTGATTTTGGTGAAAATCATAACAGAATTATTAGTTCACAAAAAGCTATTTAAATCAATACTAACATGTCATATTAACCTATAAAATTAGTGTAATTCATAAAAAGTCTTAAATTACATTTATTTGGGTATTTATAACATTAATTATGTCAATATTTCATTAATAAGATAATTACTGCATCATCGTTGTGTCATAAATAAATTAAATTATTTAATGTCTAAAAATTATAAATAAAATACCATTATGTTGGAAATATTTTTATCTTTCTAATGAATATTTATAGTTTAATTTATCTTATGTATTACCTTATATTAAAAATTATTTACTTATTAAACATTGATTTTAACTATTTTAACCCTTCTTTAAATAAATTAATAATAAATGTCCTAACCTAATCCAAGTGGGCCTAAATGGTCATATATTATTCATAAGGTTGTTTTTGGTTGAATTACACTTATCAAATAGAATTAGGACATGTGTTAGGAAAATAATATCATTTTTTTCCTTAATTACCTTATTTACTTTTAACCATAGTAAATAAAATTAAAAAGTTACTATTCACCAAAAATTATTTTCATCTCATTGAACCAAATTTTACTTACTGAAATCTACCGTGTTTCTCAGATTTTCGAAATTCCACTCGCAGAAGCGGTAAAATTAAGTTTTATGAAAAATTTATTTTTTTTAACTACCACATAGTGGTTTCACTATTCATCAAATATTGAATGTTTTCAGAAAAATACCAAAATTTCACCCTATGATAATTTCGATATTCCGAATCCAAAAATGAAGACCATTTTGAAAAATAAAATTTCAAAAATTTCAAAAATTGGTTATTACTATTCATAACGTCTAGTTTTAATAATATTTTAATAGCATATCGTTGTTTAGTGAAACTCGGTATTGCGTATGACACAAGCTATCGAGGAAGGTCGTGGTTGCATGTAAAGAAATCCAAGCTAGTGTTGTGTGTATTGAAAGATTACATTGATGATTTATATAACATAAAAACAAAATATTTCTCATAAAATTCTCGGGTGTTACACTCCTAACCTTGATAAGAATTTGATCTCACTAATTTCATATGTTTCATTTTTCCCAAGGATTCCATGAATTATATTATGATTGATATATAGGGTAATGCTAGGAGAATAAAGTTTTTCTAAAATGAAATAATTTTTCATTTTTAAAATATATTTTTAATTTAAAATATATATCTACTTTACCAATACTATAAAACTATTAAGTCATTTGGGATGCAATTGACTGTATCTGATGCCAATGTCTCAATGTAATGTATTGGCCCCTAGATTCAATAATTATTTTATATTGGATATTATAGTTATAATAATCATGATATATAAAATTATTTTACTAAAATATTTATTCATTAATAATTTTGAGGAATGAGTTTAATCATTAAGGGTTTTAAGGTGACCGAATATTGGATATGTGACAAAAACAGCAACATTAGATTGTTTGGAGAACTTAAAGGTATGTTTTACTTTGGAAATTTGGAGACCTTTTTGGGTTGTGATGTTGGTCAGATGTATTTTTAAATATTCATAAGGTTAAAATGGATTAAGTTGAATATTGTATATTATTTTTAGAAGTTCTATTATGAATTATTGGATAGTATGTTCCAACAATTATTGTTTAAATAAGATTTTAAAGGATTTTGGATTTAGTTAATAACATATGATTCATTTAAATTTCATCAATAAAAAATCCTTTAAAAATCCCTTTTTATGTGTATGGAATGATGTGAAAATTGATTAAAGCACAACCAAATGTTGACATTTTACCCATGGAATGGAATGTTTTCAAGAAATATTATTATCATAAGTACTTGTCCAAATAGTAATAGAGTTCCTAAACTATAGGGAATTGAGTATGGAATAGAAAACATTATATGTTTAATTTTCTTTCTATGAAATCAACCTCCATTCAACTGATAAAATATTACAGTTTTATGATGGCCAAAATTCTAATGAATATGTTCTCTATCACTCTCCATAGAACATGATATTTATATTTCTCTCACATGTCCATGTTTTTACATCGAAATAATATTATATTGTTATAAAACCACATTTTGTAGTATGATTATAATTTATCTTTAACTCTTATAAAGATGATATATGATTAACCCTATTTTTATTGTGGGTTTCCCACAAAATAATATTTAAGTACCAATTTTTGACTTTAGAGGTGAAATTTTAAATTAAGAAGAAGAAATATATTAAATGATGAGAGAATTTAACTGCTCAAATTTTTATTTCATGTCTCTTTTTAAATATAATCTCTTCAATAGTTTATGATGCACAGAAGACCCAACTTAATCAAACAATGACATATTATTATAACCAAGAAGATAAATGGGTATGAATGAATAGTATTAACCAAATTATGATATATATATATATATATTCTAATGTTTTTAAATTATACCAAAAGATTTGATAGGCATAAGAAAATAATGAATCCAATTTTAAGCATTAAAAGTTAATATTTTTAAATGGCTCTTTTATGACATTTTAATGGTGCACTTGTTTTAGAAATAAAATTTGAAACTTTTATAAATTATATTTATAAAATAATATATATATATAAATATTCCAAATATAAAAATTTAACTTTAAATGTTATTTGGTGTTTTTCAGATAAGTTTCATATTTCAATGAATAGTGAAAAATATTGGATTTTAATTGAAAATAGTTTTTTCATCTATAAAATTTATTATGTTGAATTATATTTTTGATTGGTTTTAAAGAATAGTTTATTAAATTTTATAAAATTTATTGAAGTTTTAGTCATTGAAATTAATTTCAAATTTAATTTATATATAAACACATTTCAATATTTTGAACATTTTCACTTTAAAACATCTTTTTTCTCATTCAATCTTCTAGATAAAATTTAAATTTATTTTAATCATTTATTTATTTTGAAATTTGAAAATTGGATTCCATGTTTGAAATAAAAATGTCAAAATTTTGTAAATAGGACCCTTTTGGTTTTTCAAAAATATGAATTGTAACCTTAGTATTTTTTTAGAATTAGCACTATCAATGGTAAATCAGGTAATTACGGGTAAAAATAATATTATATGTTTTATAAAATTACCAAAAAACTTGTCATAGTTTTATAGGTTTCGTTATTTCTGACCAAAATTATCCATGGGACTATTTTATGGAATTTTGGAGCCACTTAGATGACTTTATTCCTTCTATATTATATTACATTACAAAAAGTGAAATATTTCATATTCATGTTTTAAAAATTCATATATTTTTAATATTTAGTGATTTTGAGAAAAAATTATACTATAAATAATAATTTGAGAATAAAATGTTCTATTAATCATGGTAAATTATTTTAAATTTTTTATGTAATATATTATTTCCTTAAATTCTTACACGATGATGATGCAAAAAAATTTGTTTACAAAAAATTCAAAAAATTAAAATTAAAAATATTTAAATAAAAACAATATGATATAATTAATTTCATATAATAATTTTCTAGATTACATTGAATTAATGATTGTGGGTAAAATAATATTTTGAATATATATTATTGTTATGATATCTCTAAAAAGTCATGTAATGAATAGTGTCAAAATTTTCATTTAATTTTTTTAAAAATAATTAATAATTTATTAAATGATATAAAATTCATAAAAATATATAAAATATGAAAATATCAAGAAAATGTTTAATCAATCTTATGTGACTCATTTATGATTATTTTTTCATTTTATAATTGATATATTAACCTTAAAATAGTAAAAACATATGGTGCCACGTTATGAGTTAATGTGTTTAAGTAAAAGTTTCCACCAATGGGACAAGGTTATGAATGAGACATAAAAAATGACTAAAAATTATTACTTTATATAATTTAGACCCATATTCATATTATATTTAAAATTAATCCATTAAAATCAATTTTTTATTGAAGATAAATATATATTAATTTAATATATTAAATGTTTAAAAAGTACCCCTCACCACATTTATAAAAGGGAACATCCTTTAACTCATATTCACAAAATCTTGATCCAATTAACTCAAAAAACCATATAAATATCTCCTCCCAACATCCATATACATGTTTTTTAGATCCTATTCTTCCAAAATATCATCCCTAGATCCATTAAGAAGATATATAAATGGAAGTCTTTGGAAGAAGAGGTAATCATTTTTATCAAATCAGCTATGTTCATTTCTCCTTCTACTTCTTCATCAATATTTTCTTCCAGGATAAATTAATAAATATTGTATAATGAATAATAAGTTATTTTATTATGATTATTGGAATACCATATGACCCCTTTTATACATCCTATAAGAAAAACAATTTCACGTGTGTATGCACGACTTAACGTCTTCACGTTGTAGTGTAATCTAATTGTCAACACCACCTTACATGAAATAGTACAATAATGGAAAAATGGTAATTTATATATATATGATAATTATTAAATTATATATATTCTAATAAAATAATATTCAAAACACTTTCTTAACATTTCCCTAATAAAGGAATGATGTCATCGCTTGTTCGTACGTACGACCAATCATCTCTATAGTGCGGTGTTATTCATTTTCTATCTTCAATATTAAAGAATGATTATAAAATTTAAATAATGAATAAATAGGATATCTATATCATTATTATCATTCGGTAACTTTATCCTATTCAAAATAATCGTGACTTACGTGATGATAAATGCAATGGAAAATGAAGTAGTAACAGCTAAAATAAAGGTAATAATGAAATATTATTAATAAACATGTGATAAGATGATATTATATGATCAAAATCAATATCATAAATATAAATATGTTTCTATTATAAATAAATAATATTCTATAATTGATTTTATTGGATGTTTATATACGTACTAAATAAATCAGATTTAAGGATATGGATTTTTGTCTCGATATCATTTCTTTTGGATAAATGCCTTATTTGACAGTTATTTCATTTTTCAAATTGTATATACTACCCCTATAACATAATATCATAAATTTTCATATATATATATATATATGTGTTATTTAATGTTTCATTTTATGTTATGGGGCATACTCTTCAGATGATTACTATGTGTTAAGGGTTATTTCATAATCTCATTATTATTCGGAATTGTTTATAATTAAGTCTTTGCATTAGGAATATTTATATTCCATGTGTATGTTTTCGAATATTTTTTTCAAAAATGTTCTTAATATTATCCTATAATTGTTTAGATACATTTTTACCAATTTTTTCCTTTTACATTATTATTTGAAATTAATATTCTTGTCAATTTGAAAACAATTCTTGTTTGGTTTTTTATTAAAAATGTGAAAGGAATATTTGTTTTAATGTGTATAGAATAAAAATATTTTATATACATCATTACCAATAAAATTATTTAATGTATATTATATTTTTAGAATGGTTATTTTTAGTTAAATTCATTTTCAACATGATTTATAAAATTTTAGTGAACATAAAAGTTAAAAAAAGATTTGTTCATCAAAGATTGTGTTAAATGATATTTATATCAACCCATTAATATAATTATAGTCTAATTTGGAAATGATTTTTTAATATAGTATATATTATTTATTTGGATGTATTATTTTATGTTTTTTTATGGATGTGCTATTTTGATGTCATTCTCCCTATTACTCTGAATGGTTTATAGTTATGTTTATTGATTGGGGAATGTATTCAAATTTCATATGCTAGTTTTTCAATAATAATGTTTTTATGGTTCTGTTTCACCCACGTCTTGTGTGGAATTAATTTTATATTGTATGTGATGGTCGGGATAGATATATCCCCTCGATGAGTGTATGATCTTATGAGTCAAGCTATACTACGTTTTGGTTAAGGCCTTAACCATTTATTAGATTCTTGGTATGAGGCATTGATAATGTTAGATTATTTGTATGAATCCTTTAATGTATCATATTCATTATTCAAAGCCTTGATGGTATGTTTTAGATTTCCATCATTATACATTCCATAACTGTGATCTTAGTTATTGATTTCCATGTGATTATATTATTAGTAGAATTTATATAGTTAAATTTTCTACCTTATGGGATTGTTTATATGGAATTATTAATTCATTCAAGCCCGACATTGCTTCTTTTATTTGTATAATAGAATGTATTTAAGTAATATATTGTTCCATAATTTGTCACGCTAATTTATGATAGCTTTAGTTGTGCACTAACACGTATTCACCATTTTAGACCAACCCTTCATATGTTACATTATTTCTTAGTATGGAAAGATGTATACTATGACTAATCTATTGAGTTATTATAAGAGAATAATAATGTTCTTAAAGAAAATAATTTATTATTTTATTTTTTAAATTTTATTTTAATTTAAAATATATATCTAGTTTACCAAAACTACTAATATATCTGGTAATTTTGGACGTTATATTTTTTTATCTTATTATAGTTTAATAAATAAAGTCACCAAAACCAAGATGCTATAGTCAAGGTATTTACACATTCACTCCCTATATCAACTAATTTAACAACATGATGGATGTGATCTCTCTCATATATGTTCCTCCCAGTCTTCCAAGTTACCAGAATCCTTTTTCAGCTTCCTCTTCTAATTATTTGATGATATTTCATCTAACCAGAGAATGTTCATTCTTCATAACTTTTTATCTTGAAAATGTATTGATACCATTGGTCATAGGAATAATTTCATGACTCTCACCATCTCTATTATATTTGACCCATATGTCATGTTTTTTATCTCTATTTCCTCATGATCTCTTTTTTTCCTTTTCATTGATGCTTACTAATGTCATGAATGAAATTATCTTAACATTTGATATAAGTAAAATAATATTTGTACCCCCTGTAATTTAATTTTCTATTCTAAACACATTTATACATTTTTTTCATAATATATATTCATATCATAATAACATCGACATTATTCAAATATTATTTCTATAATAGCTATGTAAACTAAGCATTAATTGGGGTAGGATATTATCATTTCATATCATATTTAATATTGTTATATGATTCCATTTAAACCATTTTTAATATGTGGGTTCTTCCATTTTCATAATATATTTTAATATTATTGTATATAATTACTCTAAAAATACAATCTGATGAAAAATTTATTCAACATCTTATGAAAAATCATTCACAGAATGATAAATAAACACCTGTTGTAACATCCCATGTAAGAAATGAATAATATATTTTCTTATCTATGTATATTTATGAATTATATATTTTTTTAAAGACTTAAAATGAGAATAAATCCAATCTTAAACATATAATTCTCTATTATTTTTTAAAAGATTTTTTCCACCTTTTGATGGAGAACCATTTTTAAATCTATATTTTTACAATTGTATAAGATCTATTTCCTTAAAATAAACTTATTATTTAGGATTGGGAAATTTAAATTTACTTTGGATAAATTTTTGGTATTTTGTTGACAATGATTATTTTTTAATGAATTGTTAAAAATACTGCATTTTACATCAAAACTGCCTTTTCATCTAATTTAAATATATTGTTAGATTATCTTTATAATTTTCTCTAATGTGTAATTAGAATATATTTTTACCATTTAATCAAATGGTGGTTATTAGAATTGATTCCACTTGGTAATTGGGCATAAACAAGTGCTAAACCTTTGATTGAAATTGTTTCTAAAAAACTAGCTATTTGATTTGACAACAGGAATTATTTTTAAATTAATTATTGCAATTTATATGTTTGGAATTTGATAAAATTGATTCCATATTTGGAATCATATGGTCCAAATAATTTAATTAAGACTCTTTTGTTTTTGGACATTATAAATAGTAACAACGGTAATTATCTTTAGTTGTCTTGATTAATTAGTAATCAGGTAGTTAAGGATAATAAAATAATATCATAATAATAACAAATGACCCCAACATGTGTCCTAATGATACTATTTTTGTCATGGATGACTGTGGTATTCCTTGTTCCAAACTATGGGACCCCATGGAATCACTTTTGGGTGAAAGTGACACTTTATCTTTTTATTTTTAAAGAAAGGAGAATATCACTAAGGAATGTATCACCCGAGTAAAACATTTTTAATTTTGACTACATAATTTATATCTTGGAATATAAATAGTAATTGTAAATATGAAAATATTTCCTACATCATAGTATTTTTTTATAATTTTTAGACATTAAATATATTAAATTATTTATGACGTCCTGATGATGCAGCGATTACCCCATTAATGAACGATTTAAATAAAATGAAAAGATAATGTAAAATATCAGACTTAAACTTGTCAAATACCTGTTGGATGAGTATATTTCGAACCCTTATCACCTTTTCCTCAAATGATATCAATGTGGGACCTTTAAAATCCGAAATTAATTTTAATATAAAGTAACAATTTATAACTTTCCAAGAGTGCCCATCCTTTCCTCTTATAAAAGGCCCCCACCTCTACCTCTTTACACACACCTCTAAAGCCAATGGATCGGCCACTATCTACTCATTTTATCTCTCCATATCCCTCTATTAATCATAGATTCTTTACCTTAGGCAGAAATCTCTTCAAGAAACCCTTTTGGTTCAAACAAAGAGGTGTTACCCGATTTAAAGGTAGTGTCTCCAATTTTTTTATTTTGTTTTATTTTGATTCTGCATCCCCCAAATATGTTTTAATTCCATTATTTTGTAACAACACCTATATCTTCTATATTATAGTATGTATTTATGATAATTATTCAAGCTACACATACAGACACCTTCATCTAATGGTTAAAGAACATACGGTTTTCATGGATGGTGAATTTCTGCTTCACGAAATGATGATTGTTCAATATTCTTCTAACACCTTAAAAGGTGGACATTAAGATGTCACTATATTTATATATGATATATAATATGTTTATGTTTTTCTTGAGCTTATGTATTTTTCATTTATGGCGTACCTATATGGTTTCCATTATGGGTAAACACGATATCTTCATTTTAGGAAGTGCGGACTACCGCCCCCTCATAGTGATTTGATTCGTTCATGACCTATGTGGGACGTATAAAAGATAGATTTAATGATATTATATATGATATTATAATGGAATTATAGTATACCTATATATCATTATGATTCCATTCCATTAAATAGGAAATATAAATGGAAGTAGTGTTCATGCGTACGTACGGCTTACCGTCTCCATGAACGGTGCATTTCATTTCTTACCTCTAAATGTTATGTACTATTATAAATGAATGTATATACTGGATATATATGATATATAGGATATATACATCATGAATATTATTCTTGATATAATGGATATCTTACCACATGAACAACATGTAATTACAAGAATTTTATTTTTGACTCAAGTACCAATGATCGACAAAACGACCATTATTAACATAAATAATTACATAGTGTTAATGACATGGAAATAAGTGATATAAAATGAATAATGAACTTGAAAATGGTTCTTGAGAAATTAGATATTAACTCAAGTTTATTATTCACGAGGTTAAAGAATGATCGAGTCAAGTCGGACCTGAGGTAAGGGACGTCGTCTCAATCTCCTTTCATTGAGGAATATTTTGTTCTATAAACAACTTTATTTTATACTGTGTATAAACCCATTTGACATTTACATCTAGTAAAAAAGAATCTTTTTTTATACTAAGTTTTTTACTAAATGACAAAAGGAATGTTTTTTGTCGTACGTATACGGCGACAACGACTTCTCTGCCGCCGTAACCATTATTTGAGTTTAGGCTTCCTCTACAAGCCATAATTTTTTTTAAAATGAAAAATAAATACCATGTTTTACTTTTCGTTTATTTTGGTATTGAAAATGGTTTTCATAATTATTTCATTATATCAATGTGTTTTATTGATATCTTGTGATTGAAATGTGGAAATGTTATGTTTTCTTTATGCATGTTTTATGTGATACGATTATGTTGTGGTTCTTGGGAATTGTTATGAAGATGGGTGGTTCCGTGATAAACTAAGGGTGGGTGAGCCCGATATAGCTTTCCAATGAATTGGGTAATGCGAAGGGATTAAACGTTAAGGTTTCTCCAAAAAGATTTAGGGAATATACTGTGATGGGTATTCCAAACATAACCATGAGGGTTACTCCTTACGTAAGAATGTTATAAATGAATCAAGTTACCTTTATGTCTTATGATTTATATTATTTATTCAGGATTTGAAAAAGTATGTTAAAATGCTTATGTTTTATGTGTAATGTATGATTTTATACATGGACTAATGTTTTCATTTCATACTTTTATATCCCTTACTGAGATTTTTATGCTCATCCCATGTTTTTTAAATGTTTTTCAGAGGTCAAGAGAAAGGTACATGATTTGATTATAGTGTCAAGGAAGTGTTAAGAAGGAATCCATGTTTTATTTTAAATTTGTTTCCGTTGATGGTAAATATGAGTACTATATTTTATGTAACCAATTTGTTTAAATGTGGAATGTAATGAATGATTTGTGATCTAATTCTCTAAAATTATAAACCTGAAAAGATACTCAATGTTTATTCTTGAAATAACTCAAGATTAAGTAATGTTTAAGGCTGGGGCCTTATAGTAGGTATCATAGGTCAGTTTAGATAACTTTAGGAGTTAGAATTATAATAAATTATTATCCAAAAATATTTTTTTATGGGAAAACTGAAATGATATAGAATTTTAAGATTACCATGTTGCTTCAGCTAAGACATGATTGTTCAGAATGGTTTTCCGCAGAGGAAACAGGGAAGCAGTGTTAGGAAGGCATACAGAAGTAAATGACCTTTTGAATCAGCATCCTGAGATGGTTGGAATTGGAACTGAACAGTTTGTTGCAGTAATGGAGCAGTTGACTCAAGAGATAAATGGTGGTGGTATCCATTCACAAGATCAGCCAGATCAACCGCATAGGAACTTGTCAGTGGTGGAACATTTCATGAGGCAACATCCCACATCATTCAGATGATCATCTGACCTTGTTCTAGGTGAAGGGTGGATTAAAGAACTGGAGAAGATTTTCGATGACATGGGGTGTTCAAACAATCAAAAGGTTAGTCTTGCTATTTACCATTTGGAGGGTGAAGCCGATCAGTGGTGGTCAATGGTTAAAAATATCAAGGACGCTGATGAGATTGATGCTCTCGACTGGGATGAATTCAAAGGTATGTTTCATGAGTAGTATTTTCCTAAGGCTGTTCAACATAGATGGAAAAAAAATTCTTCGAATTGAGGCAAGAGGACGACTCAGTGGCTGCTTATGAAGAAAGGTTCACTCTATTGGCAAGGTATGCTCCAAATTTTATCCGAGACCTTGATACTAAAATCAATCGTTTTTACTTAGGATTAAAGAAAAAATATCGAAGGGCATTAGCTTCTCGCAAGTTCAAGAGTTATGAAAAACTTGTTTCATGTGCTGAGAAGGTGGAAATGGATTTTGTCGATGATCAAGTGTTCGATAACAACCAACAGAAGAAGAGATAGAGGTGGCAGGAGAAAGGGAAGAATTCTTCAAAAAGTTCTGATGGAAAGAAAACTATGTTTCGAATTTGTGATAAATGTGGTAAAAGGCATGATTGGGAATGTCTTCTGAATTCTCGAAAGTTCTATTGATGTGGTAAGATGGGACATAAGGCTCATGATTGCACTGGAAATGATCGAGGTGATGGTAATACAAATTTTATTTACAGCCAGTGAAATATATCAAGTGCAATGAAATGCGTCACTATGTAAACGAATGTTCGAAAAATAGATCGAGTGATAGGAAGAAGTTAGAATACAAGCAGAAAGGGGTGTTGAAATCCTTAACAACTACATCAGCAGATATTGGGCCATCAAATGAAGTGGTATCAGGTACTTTGTTTGTTTTTTCAGATTATGCCAATGTGTTGTTTGATTCGGGATTTACCTATTACTTTATCTTTGAAATATTTTCTAGTAAATTGGGAATTCCATCTCAAGAAATAACTTCTAAACTTGTGGTAAAAACACCTGGGGGAAATGTTGAGGCAAAAAGAATTTATAAGAGTCTTCATATCCTTATCCGTGGAAAGAACCTACTTGAAAACCTTATTGTTTTACATCTAGTAGAGGTTGATGTTATCCTAGGTATGAATTGGCTCTCTGTTTACCATGATAAGATTGACTGTAGAGCTAAAGAATATTCTTTTCATAAAGACTTTTAGTTTTATTACAAGAATAAACCCTTACATTTGATAACATATCAAGAGGCTGAGAAACTTATAAAAGATGGAAATTAATGTTACCTTGCACATATTGTTGGAAACAAAAGAACTGTTCAAATTAATGATGTGCCAGTGGTAAATGAGTATCTTGATGTTTTTCCTGATGAGTTGCCTGAAATAATACCAGATCGAGAAGTTGAATTTACTATTGACTTAGTATCTGATGCTAAGAAAATTTCAAAACCCCCTTATCTAATGGCTCAAATTGAACATTTAGAGTTGAAGGAGAAATTTAAAGATTAATTAGAGAATGGATTTATTCGACCAAGTACATCACCATGGGGTGCTCCTATTTTATCTGTTAAAAAGAAAGATGGTTCAATGAGACTTTTCACTGATTATAGAGCCTTGAATAACATCACTATTATGAACAAATATCGTTTTCCTCATATCGATGATTTGTTTGATCAGCTCCAGGGAGCTCAGTATTTTTCAAAGAATGACCTGAGATCAGTGTACCATCAGTTGAAGGTAAAGGAATCAGATATTCTGAAGACCGCGTTTCATAGAAGATATTGCCATTATGAATTTGTAGTTATGCATTTAGGGCTAACAAATGCACCTGCTGTATTCATGGACCTTATGAATAGAATTCCCATGAGTTCTTGGTTAAGTTTCTGGTTGTTTTCAATGATGTAATTTTTTTGTTTTCTAAAAGTAAAGAGGATAATTAAAGTCATTTAAGGGTTATTTTTTAAACATTAAATGAAAATAAATTGTATGGGAAATTCAGCAAGTGTGAGTTTGGGTTGCAATAAATTTCATTCCTTAGTCACATTGTTTCTAAAGATGGGATAACTGTTGATCCTGTAAAAACAAAGGTTGTGGAAGAATGGCCAAGACCCACAAATGTGACCGAGATTCATTGTTTTCATGGTTTGGCAGGATATTACCCTAGGTTTGTTATAAATTTTTCTCGGTCATCTAGTCCACTGACTATGCAAACTCGGAATGGTGTTGAGTGTATCTGCACAAAAGAATGCGATGATTGTTTTCAAGAACTGAAAAGAAGATTAGTGAATGCTCCAATTTTGGAACTACCTTATAGGAATGTGGAGTTTATTATCTACAGTGGCGCTTCATTGAAAGGACATGGTTGCATCCTAATGCAGAATGATCAGGAAATTGCTTATGCTTCAAGTTAGTTGAAAACTCATGAGGTAAATTACCCTACACATGATTTGGAATTAGCTGCTGTTGTTTTCTCATTAAAAATTTGGAGGCATCATTTGTATGGAGTTATGTGAGAAATATATACCGATCACAAGAGTTTAATGTATATATTCACTCAGAAATAATTGAACATGAGGCAGAGGAGATGGCTAGAATTATTCAAGGATTATGATTGTACAATTCATTACCATGCGGGAAAAGAAAATAAAGTGGATGATGCATTGAATCGAAAAAGTAATGCATCATTAACCATGTTACATTTAGAACGTGATCGTTTGGTTAAGGATTTGATGAACTTTGGCATAGAAGTTGTTGGTGCAGGATGTTCTTCTGTTTTTTTTCAAATATCATTGAAATATTCTCTATCAGACAGAATTACGCAAGCATAGAAGCAAGATAGTGCGTTGCAAAAAAAAGGTAGAACTTGTTCAGAAGGGTAAGTTGTGTGAATTAAACATTGATAATGATTTTGTTTTGAGATTTCGGAAGAGGTTGTGTGTGCCTTGTGATTCCCAGTTGAAGAGAGAGTTGTTATGTGAAGCTCATAGTTCTCCGTTTTCAGTTCATCCTGGCAGTACTAAGATGTATAGAGATCTTTGGGAGTATTACTGGTGGGAAAGAATGAATAGATATATTACAGATTTTACTGTGAAGTGTTTGATTTGTCAATAGGTTAAAGCAGAGTGGTAGTTACCGAAGGGGATTCTTTAGCCTTTACCAGTGCCAGAGTGGAAATGGGAGAATATATCCAAGGACTTCGTTGTGGGACTGTCGAAGACACCTCGATGTAATAATGCAATATGGGTTCTGGTTGATCACTTGACTAAATCTGCTCATTTACTTGCTAAACGAGATACTTTTTCCTTAGATAATCTTTCCCATTTGTATCTCAAAGAGATAGTCAGGTTACATGGAGTTCCCATATCCATTGTATCTTATCGTGATCCCAGGTTTACATCTAACTTTTGGAAAGGCCTTCATAATTCATTGGCTAATGAATTAAATTTTAGTACAGCTTTTCTTCCTCAATCATATGGGCAGTCAGAATGAATAATTCAGACATTAGAGGATATGCTACGAGCTTTCTCGATGGATTATCAGGGAATATAGGACCAACATGTTTCATTGGTTGAGTTTTCTTATAATAACCGTTTTTATTCCAGTATACAGATGGAACCATATGAGGCCTTATATGGGAATCAGTGTCGAACTCCAGCTTTTTGGGATGATGTAGGTGAAAGGAAGTTGATGGGACTAGAATTGGTAGAAGAGTTGGTAGAAAAAGTTCATCTGATACAGAAACACATGAGAACAGCTCAGAGTAGGCAGAAGAGTTATGCGGACAACAAGAGGAAGGATCTCTCTTTTGAGTTAGGTGATCTTGTTTTTATCAATGTATCTCCATTGAAACGTGTCATGTGATTTGGTAAGAAAGGAAAGTTGAGTCCAAGGTTCATTGGACCATATTAAATTCTAGAGAGAGTTGGATCAGTTTCATATCGAGTTGATTTACCTCCAAGTTTATCTCAGGTAAACAATGCTTTTCATGTTTCAATGTTTAGAAAGTACATGCCAGATCCATCTCCTGTCTTGAGTCCAGAGGTAGTTCAGCTGGAAGAGAATCTATCTTATGAGGAAAAACCGATCCAGATTCTTGACTATAGGGAGAAAGTGTCGCGGAATAAGGTGATTCATCATGTAATGGTTTTTTTTTGGAAAAACCACATGATTGAAGAGGCAACATGGGAATCTGAAAATGCAATGAGGTATAAATACCCCTACTTATTCGATAAGTAAATAAATTGTGGGGACGAAATTTTCTAAAGGGAGTAATGATGTAACATACCATGTAAGTAATGAATAATATATTTTCTTATCTATGTCTATTTATGAATTATATAGTGTTTTAAAGACTTAAAATGACAATAAATCCAATCTTAAGCCTTGAATTCTCTAATATTTATTAAAAGATTGTTTTACCACCTTTTGATGGTGAACCATTTTTAAATATATATTTTGACAATTGTATAAGCTCTATTTTTCAAAATAAACATATTTTTTAGGATTGGGACATTGAAATTTACTGTGGATAAATTTTTTGTATTTTTTTAACATTGTTCAATTTTAATGAATAGTGAAAAATATTGCATTTTACATCAAAACTGATTTTTCATCTAATTTAATTATATGGTTAGATTATCTATTTAATTGAATTTAAAGTGTAATTAGAATATTTATTTACCATTTAATACAATGGTGGTCATTATAATTGATTCCACTTTGGAATTGGGCATAAACAAGTGCTAAACTTTTGATAGAAATTGTTTCTAAAAAACCCGCTATTTGTTTTGACAACGGGAATTATTTTTGAATTAATAATTTCAATTTCATTGTTTTGAATTTGGTAATATGGATTCCATATTTTTAATCAGAAGTAACAAATTATGTAATTTAGACTCTTTTGTTTTTGGACTTTATGAATTGAAACGACGGTTATTATCTTTATTATCTTGATAACTTATTAATCATGTAGTTAAGGATAATAAAATAATATCATAATAATAACAAATGACCTCAACATGTGTCCTAATGCTACTGGTTGTGTCATTTCCGACCATGGGAATCCTTTTTCCAAACTTTGGAACCCCATGGAATCACCTTTGGGTGAAAGTGACACTTTATCTTTTTATTTTTAAAGAGAGGAGAATATCACTAAAGAATGTATCACCCGAGTAAAACATTTTTACATTTGTCTAAATAAATGATCTCTTGGACTATAATTATTCATTATAACGATAAAACGATTTACTAAATCATATTATTTTTTTTATAATTTTTAGACATTAAATAAATTAAATTATTCATGACATCATGATGATGCAACGATTACTTCATTAATGAACAATTTAAATAAAATGAAATGATAATGTAAAATATAAGGATTACACTTGTCAAAGAACAATTGTATGAGTCTATTTCTAACCCTTATCACCTTATTCTTGAATTATATCAATGTGGGACCTTTAAAATCCGAAACTCATTTTAATATAAAGTATCATTTTATAAATTTTCAAGAGTGCCCCTCCATTCCTCTTATAAAATTCTACCAACTCTACCTCTTTACACACACCTCTCAAGCCATTGGCTCAGCCAATATCTGCTAATTTTATCTCTTGAAATCCCTCTCTTCATCCTATAATCCTTACCTTAGGCATAAAGCTCTTCAAGAAACCCTTTTGGTTCAATCCAAGTGGAGTTACCCGATTTAAATGTAATGTCTTCACTTATGTTCTTTTGTTTTATTTTACTTCTCCAACCCCATAAAATATTTTTATTCAGTTATTTTGTAACAAAATCAGTATCTTAAATATACTAAGATGTTTTTATGAGAAGGATTAGAACTACACTTAAACACACCTTCATCTAATGGTTAAAGAACATTTTGTTTCCGTGGATGGCGAATTTCTACATCACAAAACGATGATTGTTCAATATTCTTCTAACACCTTCAATGGTGGCCATTAAGAGGTCACTATATTTATATATGATATAAAATATGTTGATTGTTTCCTTGGGATTCTGTATTTTTCAATTATGGTGTAACTTTATGGTTTCCATTATGGGTAAACGCGATATCGTCATTTTAGGAAGTGCATACTACCGCCCCCTCATAGTGCACTTATTTGTTAATGCCATATATGGGACATATAAAGGATGTATTTAATGATATTATATATGATATTATAATGTAATTATAGTATACCTTTATATCATTATTATTCCATTCCATTAAATAGGAAATATAAATGGAAGTAGCGTTAATGCGTCCGTACGGCTTACCCTCTCCATGAACGGTGCATTTCATATCGTACCTGTAAATGTTATGTGATATTATAAATGTATGTATATAATGGATATATATGATATATATTATATCCACATCATGAATATAATTCTGTATATAATGGATATCTAACCACATGAACAACTTTTAATTACAAGAACTTTATTTTCTACTCAAGTACCAATGATCGACAAAACGACCATTATTAACTTCAATAATTACATAGTGTTCATGACATGGTAATAAGTGATATAAAAGGTATAATGAACATGAAAAAAGTTCTTATGAAAGTATAAATTAACTCAAGATTATTATTCTGGAGATTAAATAACGATCGAGTTAAGTCGGACCAGAGGTAAGGGACTTCGTCTCAATCTCCTTTCATTGAGGAATATTTTGTTCTATACACAACTTTCTTTTCTACAGTGTATAAATCCCATTGAATTTTACGTCTAGTCAAAAGGAATTTTTTTATACGAAGTGTTTTACTAAATGGATAAAGTAATGTTTTTTTGTCATACGTATGTGGCGACAATGACTTCTCCGCCACCGTGACCATTATTTGAGTTTCGGATTCCTCTACAAGCAATAATTTTTTAAAATGAAAAATAAATACCATGTTTTAATTTTCTTTTATTTTGGTATTGAAAATGGATTTCATAATGTTTTTATTATATCAATGGGTTGTATTGATATCTTGTGATTGAAATATGGAAATGTTATGCTTCCTTTATGCATGTTTTATGTGATACAATTATGTTATGCTTCTTGGAAATTGTTATAAAGATGGGTGGTTCCGTGATAAACTAAGGGAGGGTGAGCCTGATATAGCTCACCAATGCATTGGGTAACATGAATGGGTTAAAGGTTAAGGTTTCTCCTAAGAGATTTAAGGAATATACTTTTATGGGTATTCCAAACGTAACCATGAGGGTTAATCCCTATGTATTTATGAATGCCTCAAGTAACCTTTATGTCTTATGATTTCTATGATTTATTCATGATTTGATGAGGTATGTTAAAATTATTATGTTTTATGAGTAAATTATGATTTCATACATGGACTAAGGTTTTCATTTCGTACTTTTATATCCCTTACTAAGCTTTTTATGCTCATCCCATGTTTTTGAGATGTTTTTCACAGGTCAGGGGAAACATACATGATGTGATGATAATGTCAAGGAAGGGTCAAGAAAGAATCCATGTTTTATTTTAAATATGTTACCGTTGATGGAAAAAATGGTTACTATATTTTATATAACCACTTTGTTTAAATGTGGAATGTAATGCATGATTTATGATCTAATTCTCTAAAACTCTAAACTTGAAAAGATCGTCAATGTGTATTCTTTAAATAACTTATGATTAAGTAATGTTTAAGTCTGGGGTCTTATACCTATTGTGGAGATATCAAAACTAATATATCCTTCTTCTTCTAGTTTATTAATCATTTCCTAAATGAATATTATTTTTCTATTGAATTGTTATATTATTTCCATGAAAATTAGTGAATAATTTTTTTTTGATTCATTATATTATTCCTAGAATAAATCATTATAACACAACAGAAACTCATATATAAAATTTTCTCTTAGTAAAATGTAATAAATTAATCTTAAACAAAAAAAATCATTCTTTATGAAATAAATTTGTTAATAATTATACAAGAAATTTCACCTCGTACTATTTGGGTGGTAATATTAAAACTTTCACTATCATCATCATCAAACAAAGACAACATATAAAAAACATAGTAAATACGACGTCATAGCCGACGACTTTAGGATCGTAAAAGTGTAGAAAAATAACTAAGAGTGTAAGGGTTAGAGTACATAGGAATGTGAAAACAGAATCATATTTGTGGGAAATGAATTATAAAAATGTGACGATTTTGATTAAAATAAAATTTTAATTATAGTTGTGTATTTATATATAAAATGTATGTCATATATAATCATTGGAGAAATTTTATTATAAAATTATAATAAAAGAAACTAAAAATAACAATGACACTTACATTTGTATATATATTTTTTCATGTGTTTGTGTATTTATGTAGTGGTTAATTTACATGAAACATGAGTTTGTTTAACTACATCTACATATTAATAGGATTTTTAATCTCAATGAACACTTTATTTAAATTTACACATATATTTTGATACATATTAAATACGATGATGTTTTTCAAAAGATTTTTTTCATATGATAGAGTTTAATAAAATTATGGATTCCTAATTAGCACCTTGGAAAACATGCATATTTATATAAAACATACATTATTATTATGTCACTACTAAAGTTAAATATATATATATATATATTAAATGAATCAATTAAAAACAATATATATTATGACATATATAATTGTGAAAATCAAATAAATTATTTTAGAAAAAATGCATAATTACCTAATATATAAATGAATATTATTTTTTGGATAAGAATTATAATAATAAGTAATAGTAATATACATACATATACATAGAAAATTAATTATTTTATGAATTATTATACTTACATTTGAGTATCATCCAATAATAAATAGATATATAAATATATTTAGAAGAAAGAAAAATTATATGGTAAAATAGTAAAAATATAGTATGAAATGAAAATAGTTATAATATAATAAAATTGATAAATTTTTTACAATGGGGATTGGGTTATGGAGGGGTGTTTAAAGCTGAAACCACTTTCCCCTCCCATGTGTGCGGTCTTACCTGAATGATGGGTTAAGAACTTCCGACGAAGCTAAAAACATTAAGTCATCAATCCACATGTCTGTCGAAGTTCGTAAAGTATTCGACATGTCTTGACAGAGGATCCCACCATCCCGTGGATGGTTCTGTGTGCATGAGGCTAACCAATTCCCTACCTACATCTGATCTACAACCCTATTCGATGACTGTAGCGGCCATATATATTATTTCACATGTGTAAAAACTCTTCCCTGAATCACTTGACTCGATGGTATGTCAAATTTCAAGGACATGGATGAATCGACATGGGATTTAGGTATTTTAAATTTGTTTTTTTGGTTCCTCTATAATAGTTTGAATTAGGGTAATTTTTTTTGGAAATTATATATTCCTTTTATATTTTATGGCCAAAAACATTTAGATATGTATAACTTTTTTGGGCTTCAATTATCTATATATATATATGTCTGTATTGTTGAAATAGAAAAGATTGCGGGGAAACCTATTTGGTGAAACTTTTGTTTAGATTAGTTCTATTACGATCGAGGAACAACCTGCAGTACATTTATTCATATTGTAAGGGGGACTCATTGCATTTTTATTCCCCTTAAAGATTCTTCTTGCAATGTTGAGTCCATTACAGTATTATTTCATGTAGTTAAATTTCCATGTGATCATTTATTCAAATGGATTAAATGGTTTCTCCATCATTGTATATAATTATTTGAGTCATTTAGTTTTATTTAAATATTTTATTTCCCAAATAATAATGTCATATTTTCATTATCGGATGAATATTTTACTTATTTCACAATTTTGAATTATTTCTATGTCGATTAGATGTAGCCAATTATTCTTATTATGTTATTTTTTTCCATATTTCCATGAAGTTAAAACATTTTCATGGTAAGAAAATTTATTTTGTGAAATATGTTCATCTATCACATGATATTCATGTATGTTATGCCAATTTTCATTAATTCAATAACTAATGTTTACTCCTTGTAATATTAAATAATATTTATGTCATTGCGGTAACAAGAGGAATTTTGTTATTCCTATGCTTAAAATTTTCAAAAAATATATGTTTCGAAATATTTATATTTAAATTTATTTTAATCAATCATCATTTTATTTATAATTGTGTTTTGATTAATTTTGATATTGAAATGTGATCCTTTTATGTTCTTCCTTAATGTTTTATATTACGTGTTAAATATTAAAATTGTTTTTCTTCATGACACTTATTTTTTTCTAAAATTATTTATAACAATTGGAATATTATAAAGATGAGTGATGTAATTATATAATCAAATTATTATTTTGGAAATAATGTATTTAATTAGAGTATATATAATGGAATGTTTAAAACCACAGTTTCCAATGGAACTCTCTTTATTAAAATTTACTTATTGGTTTCTTGAATATTAATTATGACCTATGATTATAAGTGAGGTTATCAAATTAATATTATTCAAAACAAGTTGATGTATAAAAATATATATATAGATTTATATATATATCATTTCAGATGTATGAGTGTTAATTAAGAAATTTATACATACATGTATATATACACACATAGGTATTTGTATATATATTACTTTTGATATTTATATACATTAATATATTAATGAATTTTTTTATTTTATTTAATGTAAATTGTTATGGTTATTTTAAATCGATATATATATATATATATATATTCATGTGTATGAAATCATGATTCAATCAAACAATAATGTTTTTTTAAATAAATGTATATAAATATATATTTTAAAAAAAAACTATTAAATACATGTACATTAATGTAAACGTATGTATTTTAATGAGAGACTATGATTGTATAGACACATGTATAAACATGTAGGTCCTTTTATGAAATTGTTTTCAATGATAATGGTTTTAATGAAATATCATTGTCCTTATTATGAAAAAATATAAGTTTTAATTCCAAAAGATGCACTCAAACAAATGAGTATGAAATATTTCTAAGGGTGCACCCTAATAGTGCTCCAATGCATTGGTACATGTAATAATATCATGAGATTTCATGAATGGTGCACTAGTTTTTTATCCCAATCACATCGCGGTCCATGGAAAAATTAACCAAAGCACCTCAGGGTGTAATAGAGGTTTATCCCAAACATATTATGGAATTATTTTGTGAATGATATCTATGATGGGACTATTCCTATATTGTCACTTGAGTGAATCATGAATTTGTTCTATGATCCAATGATCAATTGAGATAAATTATTAATTATTATAAAATCATCACGTGAAATTACTATTACACTATAAATGAACAAAGCAGATTATTTAAATGTTTCTTATTCAAATTAAAATAAATTTTTCTGTAAAATGTTTATTTTTGAAACATTTTCTTGTTTTATTAATATTTAATTAATGAACTATATAAAATATTTTAAATTTTATTTTATTGTATAACTCTACTTGATTGCAATTATTTTTAAAACCCCTTACTATGTTTTTTTAATGATCCTATTTTTTCAAAAATCTTTTGTCATATTGATTAAGGACATATAGAAGTGAGTTAGTTTTTGAGGTCCTTCTAAGGTGTTGGACCCTAATAAAGAAGAGGTTTGGTCTTTTCTTTTTTAGGAAGTTTTAACAAAATTTCATTATTGTATCTCGACAATCTAAAACCCTATACATTTGTGATATCATGTTTTGTTTTAAATAAATAAATTATTTTTTAAAAAAAAATTAATATTTTTGAATGGGTTATTATATATTCTATCATAGCTGAGTTATAGATAGCTTTAGATGTTAGGAAATAGGGAAACCCATTGAACTTTTGGATACCTTTTATAGATTTTCATTTACATGTTTCATTGGGATGTAGTAAATCATTATATGAAAAATCATTTAATATCACATGTTTGTCTTTAATTAATGGTAACATAAGATTTTCTATGTTTCATTTGCAGGATAAAGGATTGTTTCGTGATGGAAGGTGAAGAACCTCGCACAACACTAATGTCCCTTCCAGTGGACTTCATTGCAATAATTACTGCAATGTCAATCTTGCATAGTATTGAAGCCTTTTTCAATGTCCAACTTTATTGCAAGACTCCATATGACATATCATACACATCCTCCATAGCCCATAATAATCAGGGATCATTGATAACCAGTAATCAAATCCTATGCTTTAAACTCTCACACCATTCTCACCAAGGGAGGTACCATAAGGTAATATTCAAATATTTCACCTCGTCCAAAGAGTATGATGCACTATATGATTTTAGAATAGATTTTTAGGAGATAGATCTCAGTGAAGCCTATATATATTTGTTCTTGGATTAAACTTTGTTTTTGAGTAACTGGAAATAAATTTAAGGAAGCAAATTTCGAAAATTTAAAATATGGCTATGTAAGGATATTTTATATAAGCCAAGATCATTCCAATGTTTTGAAACTATATTTTAGATATTATTATTTTCATGAGGTGTATCATATTTTCAATTAGTATAGTCCAAGTATTGTGAACTTTTTTTGGGATAAGTAAGTGGAAAACATTGAAAATTCATTGGGTTATTCAGGCACTACGTGGAACCTCTCTCTCCATGATCGAGGTGACAATGATAATTGAGGGAATTTTTAATGATGGGAGGTAAGAAAACCTAAGGTTTTGATTGTATTTTAGTGATTTTTGTCTTCTTTCTATGTAATATGTAATATAATAGTGAGGGGATAATTTTTTAAGGGGGTAGAATGTAACTCCCTAGAAACTCACATATAATTTAGACTCTCAGTAAAATGTAATAACTAAATTATAAAAAAATAATATCCTTGTATAATAATGAAATACATTAAAAATGATACATGAAACGTTACCTCAGACATATAAGGTGGTAATATTAAACTTATAAGTGTTATAATCAGCAATAAAAGACAACATATAACAAACATGATAACTATGACGTCATAGACCACACCTTTAGGATATTCCACGAGTAGAAAAAATGAAGTGAATAAGGGTTTGAGTGCAGAGGAAGGTAAAAATAAGCATTATATTTTTCGGTAACAGAATCTAAAAATTTGATTAGATTGGTTAAAATAAATAATTTTTATAGTTTTTTATTTATAAATAAAATGTTATTTGTATATAGACATTGGATTATATGAAACATAATGTGATAATAAAAGGGAAACTAAAAATAATTTTTGCACTTACATTTATATGTGTTGCATGTATTTTTGTATTAATGTATTGTATAATTAACATAAAATGAGAGTTTATTTAATCACATATGAATATTTAATGGATTTATAATCTAAATTAACAGTTTGCATGAATTTAAAATTTTATATTGATACTTATAATATCAAATGAAGTTTTCTAAATTATATGTTCAAATGAAGGAGTTTAACAAAATTATGAAAACCTTAAATAATTTTTGGAATACAAAGAAGTTTATATAAAATATAATTTATTTTTATGTTAGTAATAATGTTACAATGATTTATATATGTTAAAAAAACCATAAAAAATATAAATTTTTAAATAAATAATAGTGAAATTTAAATAATTTATATTTGAATAAATGTATAATTACATCATATATAAATGAATATTATTTTTTAATAATTGTTATAATAACACATAATAAAAATATATTTAGTTATAAGTGTAAAATTAGTTAGTTTAAGAATTAATATTCTTATATTTGAGCAACATCCAATAATTAAAATAAAAATAAATATATTTATAAGAAATAATAATTATATGATAAAATAGTTAAAATATAATATGTCATGAAAATAGTTATTATATAATAAAATGGATGAATGTTTGATAGTGGAAATCGGGGTTTGGAGGGTGTCGTCTTCCCCGTCAGATGGGCTATGAACCACATACAAAACTAGAAAATATGAATTCGATGCTACACCTATACATTATAGGTCGTTAGGTATTCGAAAAGTCTTGATTGGGGATCATTCCATCTAGGGGGTGGTCCCGTGTGGATAAGGCCGACCCATTCCCTACAAATGACTGATATGTAACCCTTGTCGATGACTGTAGTGGCTTCATATGCCATTCCTCTTGTAGAATGAGTCTTCAAGAAATCACATGACTCCATAGTGTTTCAGGTTTTAGGGTTGTGGACAAACTGAAAAAGGTTGTCTAGTATTTTCATTTTTCATTCTGGGTTCCTCTAATTCTATTCAAAATTGGGTTATTTTATTGAAAATTATAGATTCCATGTCTCGAGTATATTCACACTAATCTGGTTATGTATAGATTATAAGGTGTCTTTTTTCTGTATATAATGGTATGTATTGTTGAAATATAAAAAAGCTGGGGAACTGACTTTGTGAACCAAATATTTATCTTAGTTTTATTGGGACAGAGAAAGAACCGGTGGTTCTTTGATTAATATTTTAAGGGGAAATCATTAAACATTTAATCAACATCAAATTTCTTCTTTCAATGTTAACTTCATTCCAATATGGCTTGGGTAGATAAACATCCTTGTGATAAATTATTAAAATGCTATGAAGGGTTTTTGGCATATTTGTGTCAAATTTTATAGCTCATTTAGTAGTATTTGATTATTTGATTTCCCAAATAATTAAATTATATTTTCAGTGTAGGAATAAGATTTTATTAAAATTGTTCCCCATTTTAAAATTATTAATAAATCGATCAGAAATAGTTAATTATCTTCACTGTGAAAATATTTTATATGTTTCCAAGAAGTGAAATAATTTTCCTAGTAAGTATCATTATTTTGTTGAACATCTTCATGTATCAAATGAAATACATGTATTTTATGTCAATTTAATTTTAGTCAGTTGCTAATGTTTTCTCCAGGGATGTCTAATCAATTGTTTTGTGTCATTGTGGAAGCAAGAGGAATTTTTTAATAGCTACGATTAAATTTTTTAATCCATATTTGATTTTTTCATATTTATATTCAAATTTATTTTAATCTATCAGTATTGTATTAATAAGAGAGTTTTTGTTTCACTCGAGATATAAATGTGTCCTTTAATATTATTCCTTAAACATTCATTTTACGTATTAAATTTTTTAATTGTCTTGGTTTGTGAGACATACTTTTTTCTAAAATAGTTATATAAATGTGGAAACTTATAAAGCTGAGTGAATCCATTAGACTTCAAAATATATTATTTTGTTAATATTTAATTTAATGTATGTATACATATAGTGGCATGTTTAAAACAATGGTTACCAATGGATCTATATTTAATAAAATTAACTTCTTGGTTACATGAATTTTAATTAATCCCTAAGATTTATAATGAGGTTATCAAATTAATGTTTTTCAAAACAATTGGATGTGTAAAAAGAAGAAACACACACGTATATATATATATATAAATATATACTATTTCATATGAAAGATTTTTAATTAAGACATGTATACATACATGTACATATATATATGTACACTCACATTCATATATTTATATATATATTACTTTTGATGTGTATATATGTAAATATTTAAATGGAAGAGATTATTTTAATGTATATAAAAGTGTTATAGTTATTTTTAATTGATATGTATATGAATGAGTATTCAATCATGTTTCATTAAAACTCTAATTTTTATGTAAATAAATGAATATACATGTATCTTTTATGAAAAACTATTACATACATGAACATGAAATTATAATTATGATTTTCAATGGGAAATTAATTTTATCTAGATAAAGAAATAAACAAGTAGTCATGTTAAATAAATGGTTTTCATAGATCACTATTTCAATGAAATTTTATGGTCCACATAAAAAAAACTATATGTTATAATTACCAAAGTGGAACTCAGATATATGAAAATGAATATTCTATGAAGGGTGTGCCTTAATAATGATATGAAGTAATGAGTAATATGTCAATCTTAATATATGTCATGTGTGGTGTGTTAGATGTTTATCCAAATAAAATCATGGTGTGTGGGCGATTTATCCGAAGCACATCACAGTGTGCAAGAGGTTAATCCCAAGAATGTTTTGTAATATGGGAGTGAACCTAATCCATTATGGGACTATGTCCACCATGCCTCGGGTGAGAACTAAGAATTGATGGTATGATCCATGGTCCATTTTAGAATTTATAATGAATACTTATAATATTTTAATGAGAAATTACTTTTAATATATGAAATATCAAAGATGTATTTTTAAATGTGGCATGTTTAAATTTATTTATTTTTAAATAAAATTGTTATTTTTGAATTTTTTACATGTTTTCTTAAACATTCATTAACGATCATTATATTATGTTTTTACCTTTTATTTTAAATTTAAAAAATTTTATTGATTTATTTTTTTAAAACCACTTACTGAGCTTATTTCACTCACCCTATGTTTTTAAAATTATTTTTTCTCACAAGGCTTAAGGATAAATAGAAGAAAGTTATTGGTCAAGGTCTCACTATGGTGTTGAACCCTTGTAATGAATGGTTTTGGGCTCTAATTTTATTGGTTGTGTATCAAAAATTTCTCTGATGTATCCAAACACTCTAATACAATATTCCTTCGTAATCTTAGGTTTTGATTTAAATAAATGAATTATTTTTTTAAAAAATATAACTATTTTTTGTCAATACAGTAAATTAAAAAAAATTAATTTTCAGTCTGGATAAAGATTCACATTTTCACAATGTTATAGACATGAACTGAATCTTATAATGTTATATGATCCTTCTATAAAGATTCCAATAGAGTTAGTAAATAACTCATATGGATTCATCAAAAAGAAAATTCATTCGTATAACAAATAACATATATAAATAATTCCATTTTATATAAATAAATGATTTGATGTGAGAAATGATCCATATGATGTTATGGTGGTCTCAAGTGATGCATACATAGAATTCCAATATTTCATATGTATTCTTAGACATTTTAAATTTTTGATAACTATATAAAAGAATGAATGATATGGAAATAAGAGGACATATCAATTTTTCATATCGAATTACAAATTCTAGGATTCATTTATGTCATATAAAGTCTTCCACAATACTTATCCAACACCTCAAATTCACTCAAACTCAGTATAAAATATTTTATTTATCATATTATCATATTAAATATTTTCCAATATCTTTTTGATGAATTATTTATATATTCATCTCAATTTAAATATTTATAACAATTATATAATCAAACAGATACCCATCATTCTTCCAAAACACATTATAAATGTTTCTGGGAAGGGTCACAATCAACATAACTTATCAAAAAAATGATGATCATCTTAAATAAACCTGAAATATAAGGAGGTTATATATAGAGATACAGTTACAAAAAATAGTTGTAGATAATATTCAACATCCATTTCCATTATTGATGATAAAAATTCCTCCTCATTCAAGGAACTTAGTGAAATATTAATACCACCCCAAATACAACTCATCATCACAAATACATTATTTTACATTAGTAACAAATCTATGGAATTTCCTTAAATCATACAAGAATTAATATTTGATTTACTGTATACATGTTGTTACCATAGGATTGTGGAATAAAAAAAAATAACATGTATCATGGGTCATACACATTAAAATAATAATAATTAGCAAAATAATTCATTTAATTTATATTAGTTAAATTTTTTTTCCATTCTTCAGATCCTTTGATCCCATAAATCTGTTGTTAACTATATTTTAATATTATGAAATGAGTGCTGGAGTCACAAAATATAAAATGGGGTTATCCTATTTTACTAAATATATTGAATAGGTAATCCACCATTTAGAGTAATCTAAAACTTATAAAAAAATTATTTTGGTAATTTAATTATCTTTCAAAACTGAATGGTCACTAGAATGCATAATGATATTCAGAACTAATATTTACGACGAATTAATTCATACCAAGATGATATAGACTTAATTAAAATTTATAAAACATATTTTTGAAATTAATTTATAAAAATATAAATATTTCATCTAATATCTAAATGAATTAGAAAAATATGAGAGGAGTTAATTATCTCAAGTTATCTTCTCTAAGTAATCAGTCGTGTTTGATATAGAGGATTATTTAGGTAAATATATAGAGGTGAAATTAGATAGTGACTAATTGAGATAATGATATATCATATGATGTGACCCATGTTTGAGAATTTATCTAAATTCGTAATGTATGTATTATATAAGATTACATTATTATATTAAAAGTACTATTTTACACTTTAATTAAGTAAACTATCCATGATCCAACATGGTACCTAGTATAAGGACATTAGGTACACAATGTCTACACCAATATAACCTTTTATACACTACATACCCCTTAGTACCTAGTACACCACCATTGGGACACCAATTATTATTATACAGCTACATCCAACTTCATTATCCCATTTTCCCTCTTTTTGGCCACACATTATTTATACAACTAGATTTTTATCAACTCAGAACTGAAATGACTATGAATTAATAGATAACATAACATTTATGGATTAGAATCATCACAAACTCCACATAAATGTATTTTAATTCCTAATAATCATAAATTTTATTTATAAATAATTATTTTATCTCATTGATCATTCTCATCATCCTCCCACTCCCAATTTTCAACCTATTGTTTTCCATATTTCCTTCGAATCATAACAAATAAAATAAAAATTCCATTCAAAATTATCTCACCTGAGTTTCAATTTAAATGGATGTATAATATTATAATGAATTATTTTTAAATTTTAAATTTTCAAATGTATATCCTTATGAAGAAAGATTATTTTTTTCAATGATGTGAAAAATTAAAAAAATTATGCATAGAATTATATTTAGAAGGCTTGGACTGATGGTAAAAATAATTCCTAATAAAATAGAATATCCAAATGAGATAATAAATCAAGTTGTTTTATTTTATTTATTTTTTATCAATCGGTGAAATGTGATATAGATTTTTATATTACAATTTTCAGCACTTATGATCAGTAAATAAAAGTTTGAAGCACAGATTAATAATCCATCATTTTTTTTGTATATTCCATACAATGTCATTAATATCTAAATTTTTTTACTTATAATAAAATTTGATTCAGTAATATATATCCAATGAAATAGATTAAAAAGTAATATTATAGTGATCCCAAAATGGTCTATTTGAATAGATTGTTTTGGACTCCCTGACTTGAATCACATGATATGTGCTTTAAATAAACTTCCCATAATAATGCATAAGAAATTAATAATTATAAATGCAATATTAGATGGTATTATGAGTATCACATAGTCATACAAGAAGAATTAATATATGATTCCCAATGCTTTGGGTCATCTAGTGAATAAGAATGAAACAATAAAATAAATATCAAAATAACACCACAACATATACCTAATGAATTTTCTGGTATGTCCTCTATCACAATGTAGTTTACTTTAGCTCATAATCTTTAGGAACAATCCCTTTTTGGGATCCCTGATCATGATGTCTACGAAAATAGCAATGTACAGAAATAGGGTTTAAGTACAAACATAAAATTACACCACCAATGTGTCCTTAACACCAATTAATTTATATAGGGTGTATGTCACAAAAAAACATTATTTCATATATACACAATGAACCACACACAAGTTAGTTCATAACGTGATAAACAAACTTCCATGAACCCTAAAGAAACATATGCTGGAACAATCCAAATAAAGATTCTAGTTTCAGTCCTAACATATTATAGAACATATCATAAGTTTCATTCATAAGATCAAAACCCTACATAAATTAGTCATAGATATGGGTTCTACCTTTATTGAACACATCACACCCCAACCCAAGGTGGTCGTATGTTCTCATTTGATGTTATTTCTACATTGTATTCTTTAGTAAATTGATTAAAATCACCAATACATGGAATTTATCCAATAAAATAATTATTCAAAAATAGATACACTCCACTCCAATGTGGTTTCCTCTAATGTTAGATAAAATTGTCTATGATATCTGAAAACATGACCAGAAAAGGCCAATTACTTTTTTTGTTACATTTCCTATAGTTTCTATATAATGAACTAATTATCCAATTTTTTGTAATAAAATAATCTTCATGCATGAAGAAAAAATAAATATGAAATATGAAACCCATAAGAAATTCATATCATATAAATAAAAAAGTATCCATATCAATCATGGTTATCATAGGGACACACACACACTTATAAGAAATAAACATCAAACACGTGTCTAAAAACAGATTAGATCATACAATAATAACATTATAACATCCATATATAAGTCCATAAATAGTCATCATCTTCCTACACTTGAAATATGTATGCCAAACATCAAAATGCACAATGAGTTGTCACTTGAACCAGGACTACTCAACAAGGATACAAGGAGTCAACCCCAATTCAAAAAAAGGTTTGTTGAACATCATAAAGAATAAGATCATGATAAGAGATTGAATTTTATTATGTTAATTAAACATGACCTATTATCAGTAATGATTTGAGATTCATTCGAATGAGAGAGGGAGAGATGAAGAGATTCTCTGTTAATCCAGGATCTAATCCTTCAACAATCCAATAATTATCAACTATAACACATTGGAATATATATATATATATAGAAATAACATCCCATATCTATGATTAATCATATATGAATGATGTAATATCCAATGATTTCAATATTATCAAATAAGAACAAACATAAACCTTGAATTTTCAGAACTCAAATAATCCAGATTCGATAGAATCATTGATTAAAGGGTGGGGATTCACATGAAACCATCACTAGAATACTAATGATTGAGATCACACAATATTGTAAGAATAATGGGTGTTGAAAAAGGTTTACATGGTTATTTTTTTAAAAATTAACTAAATACATGTACATATTTTGGTCACACAGTTTACTAAACTGTTCTACATCCATGTGAGGCATACTCCCTCTTTTTGGAACGTTCATGGTTTGTATACATTGTTTGGTAATCTTTACTCCATAATTTTATTCACCACTATCATAAGTCAATGGTTTTCTAGGTAATTTCAAACATTTATCTCTAATAAATTTCTAACTATTTTCCAACAACTTTCTTTCCCCAACAAAGATTCATGGTTTCCTATGAATAAATTAATGGTTTTCTAGAACCATATTTTATACATAGACCCAGTTAATTTCCCCTAAAAACCTATTAAAAATACTATAAGATACCCAAAAATAAAAAATTTAATTTTGGAATAAAAAACGATTATATAACCACTAAATATAATTCCTAGGAAAACGGAAAATTTTTAGACATTACAAAACTATGAATTATGATCATAATATATCTATTGGTGCAACTGGTGATCATACCATGTCTTCTAAATTACCTAATACTTTCATATAATGTATCTCCAAAAGTAAGAATAATCTACTGAGAAATTCCATCAGTAAAGGGATGATCATCAATTATTAATTGGACATATTTACCAAGGATAATTATACCCCATAGAAGAACTAAGATGTAAATTATTTTTAATGACCAATATTCTTATTTTAAATCCTTGAATAATTATGATCACTCATATCTATATTCTCTCTAAGAAATTTTATGTAATATGATTCATAAATAGGGATAAAATTAATTATCTATTATAATAGATCGATAATCATACATATTATATCTTCTACCTTTGGATACTGAGGAACATTAATCATGAAATCCATCATGATACTACCACATGTCAACAAAGATAGGGGGAATATCTATTTGGAAATGATAGGAACATTATTTTCTTCTATTAAAATTCAAACAAGTTTAACACCTATAGATGAAAATGAAAATATTTCACTTTATGGTAATCTCTATAATCAAAGTATATATATTACATTACATTTTTTACATATCTTTATTGATAAAATGTAGGTAATAGGGATATTATCTCATCAATTACACTATCATGTTAGTTGATAGTAGTAGTATTTAACAAAAATAGAGGATACAATGTGAATCTCGAGACCAACCATTATGTTTATCCCTATAATTATGATTTTTATAAAAAATTATTTTTAATATGTGGATTGACATAGTCATTAAATATTTTCAGAATAGAATATATTAATTTAATATGATATAGAAAAATATAATGTCAATAATTAATGGTATATAAATATATTTCATTCATTTAATACATAATATATGACCCTTTCTTATCATCAACCGCCTTTTTAGGCTAGGATTTTCAACAACGACCATCTATAATAATATCAATTCATAATTGAATACAAAAGCTGAGAGTTGAATGAATGATGGTGTTCAACCATATAACATTTCTTTATATTTAATTCTCACAAGGATAATTTATATTTAAATATTTTCTTAATATCATACACCATATGTACCTTGATAAAAACATGGTTTATCCAATTCTTTAATGTATTAAGTATAGTCTGTAGTTCAACATCATAAGTTTGACAGTACTTTTCATAGGGAAGGAGATTCCAAAAATCAAATGCTAGAAACTGAAATATCATATGATCCTTTAATCAAGATACATTAACGAGGAATCATAATTATAACTCACTATGATTTTATTAAATTTTTTTATTGAATGATGATATTTTCTTTGAAATCATTCATTACATGCAACACTGGGTTTTAACAAAAAAACAACATACAATTAAATATTATTATAAAATATGACACTTATCATATATCCATTTGAATGGAAAATTTTAATCGGATTAACTAAATTATAATATTTTATGAATTAATTATGTATATATATTCAATTACATTGTAACCATTGAATTAAAAATTTAACTAAAAAACACTTGAAAACAAAGGATATCATTTCTTTAAAACATTTTTTATCCTCATGAAAATTCATAAAAAATTAAATTAATAATGTAAATTATTTTTAATCATTTTAAATTTATTTCTATATCATATATTAAATAAAATATTTAAAATTTATTTTTGTTGTTATCAAAATTAGATATAAGAAAAAATCAAATTTTATGCTTATAACATTATTTTTCCTAAAAAATATTTTATCTTGTTTTGAACATTTATTTTAAAATTAATTATTTAAATTTGTAGAAACATTAATTAAAAATCTTAATTTAATTTTTTAAATATATATATCAAAATTATCATCGAATGAATTATAGATAACATGATGATAAAGAATGTTTATGTTTAATAGTGAAAAAAACTATTTGTTAAGAAATATCAAATATTTTAAAGAATTTAAATTTATTAAAATTAAATTATGATTCCTTAGAAATTAATTTTTTTATTTAAATATATATTAACATAATTTAATTCTTTTTATTTTAAATCATAATGAATTTTTATATGAAAACTTATAAATCTTTTGAATATTTTCTCCTTAGAAAACTGATTTTTCATCGTGTCTGGGAGAATAATATTAAATTAAATTCTATCACTTTTATGAGTATATATTATTGAAATATATTTCATATTTGGAATCATTATAAATTTGTTATCTAATAATATCAAATTTATTTTTTACTATAATGAATCGTAAAATATTTAAAAACTAGTTACTGTGGTTAAGGTAAAAATGGGTTTATCTATTTTATATCCATATAATAACCTTATATCCTATATTTTTCATGAATAAATCATTATATAGCCTTTATAATACGATAAACAGGGGATGATATTTTTTTCAAAAATTACTTGTTTGACACTCCCCTCATTTATAAAAGGCCTCCCCAAGCCCCTTCAATTCACCCATAAAACCCAATTAGTTCAGCAAATATCTTCCTATGTCTCTTATTTAATTCCATATTAGTTTTATATAATCCTTATTTTCGTTATTAATCCAGTCTAGTAATCATTTTGTGGAAAGACAAATGAAGTTGTCTAAAGAAGAGGTGAAGTCCCAAAATGGGCGATCGGTAATTATTTTTCAACATCCACATAGTAAAATTATTAAAAAACATACATATATAATAATCTCCTTATCTAAAATAGTTATATGTTATTACATTAATTTTAAAACCTAAATCACCCCCCTATTCTACAGATTGTTATACAAAATCATCATTTATTTTTATGGCAGACAATCGCCGCATGAAATGACATTATACGTTTTCCATTACCACCACTCTTGGGTGGATATAATTATAGATATAATGTTTATATGTGATATTTTTGATATTATTATACATATAAAATTATAATACCCAATATGAATTCTTACCTCTAATCCCATTATAAAATAATCACATCTCCCTTGTGAACGGAGGACTACGACCACGTGAACTCATGTGATGTATTTCTCATTTATTTTTTACATGGATAGTAACAATGATTGAATAAATGAATATATATATATATGTGATATTTTTAACATTATTATTCTTTTTTAACATTTATTTCACATATACATTCAAACATTAATTTACTAGGGGGATATGACATTGGTGTTCGTGTTTACATCGAACTACTACTTCACGAATAAATGTGATATAGTTTTCACTAAGTTTTTTCAAGGAAGTTAAATATGATAATTTTAAATAATATACCTTATATATATGAAATTAAAAATTTTATTTAATAGTAATATATTATTTGAAATTATTTCATTACATTCTTCATAAAAAGGGATGTTCTGTTTAGGCACACGCATGGCCTACCATCTCCATGAATGATGTATTACATTTTATATCTCTAACTTTTATGTATTACTAAAAATACGTATATAAAAAATATATTTTATTCTTATATCATGTTTATAAATATATATATGAACCCAAAAATTTTTATGATTACATAAAATCAAAAAACTTGAAATACATTAAAAATAAAAAAGTTATTGCCTAAAACGTGATTTTTGCAATTAATTTGTAAGAAAATGGTAATAAAATATCATAATTAACTCATATATTTTATGATGTATTTAATTATTTATATTTAGTGTATTTATAATATAATTATATTTATTATTCATGACGATTGAATGAGAATGAATAAATTCGAGACTTCTCGTATCACATTTCTATCTCAATTTATACTTTCGTGAGGCACATGCCACATTCACCACCATTTTATTTTATATTTTCTCTATGACTAACATATATTCATTTATGATACCTATAATTAAAATTATTAGGATTTAAAAATTTATTTCAGCATCTTTCATTCATTAGTTTGATTGTTTAAATGTTACAAAATTGGTTAATGATTTTTTACTAAAATTTAAAACATTTGGAAAAAATATATAATGAACCTTTATTCTTATATGATGTTAATATAAATCCCCTTATACATGTAATTTCATTAATTTCCTTACTTAAATTATGTACAATTTTTATTTTGATGTTATTCTATAGTTTTTCCTGTGAATCAAATTATTCCAAAGTGGTGAGGTTTTGTGAAATAATCTTAGAGTTTATCAGGATTGTTTATGAATAAGATTCCAAAAATTAAATGTTTTTCTGTATATTTTATGAATCTTATGATGTTTCTTATAACATATTTAATTTAATAGAATAATATTTTTATTAATTTTACCCTCTTTATGTAATAGATATTTAAAATGATTTTGTTTAATGAAAAATAGCATTATTTCTCTCTTCGGGAAAAACACATTTCTCTTGTAAAATAATGTTTTCGAAAATTGTTTTAAAAAATTTTATTTACAAAACATCTATTGATTTATTAAATTATACTTTACCAATATTTTACTTTTTACCAAAATAATGTGATTTTAATATTTGTATCATTTTTAAAACAATTTCCATTTCTATTTTACGAAAAATTTGAAGGTAATATTTGTTTTAAAAGTATAGAGTACAAATATAATATCCCTTATTACAAAAACCTCAATGATTTAAATATTCTATAAAAAATATCCTGGATTATTTTCAATGAAAATAAATCTAAAAATGTTTTATTTCTCAAAAAAAATAAAAGTTACAAATCTTATTTTCCTAAAAAATTAATATTAGTGATATGTAAATATTATTTTATTTCCCTTAATTGTTATTTTCTATGAAACATTTCTTTAATATCTTATATGTTTCAAAAAAAATTCATTAATCTAAAAAAAATCTATTTTCCACAAGAAAAGTTTTTACTTATCATTAAATTGTATTTTCCTTATAAGATTACATCATTTGGTATTACATATACATTATTTCAGATATTATCCAAGGATACCATTTTTATTATTTCTATGGATGATTTATTTTTAGGGTGAAGATATTTTTAGGAAATAAATTTCCCTTCCATGGTTTTTTCTATGATGAAATATTTTATGTTTCCCATCAATTTTCATGTGTTTTAACATGATAATTGTTTCATAATCTCTTTGGACACATATTTATGATATTCAATACTTGTCCAAGGAAGTGGGTATTATTGATGCATCCTTATATAGAAAAGACTATAATGTATACTGAACCTTGTTCATTCTAGGAAATCATTTTCAATGATAATCTTGGGAGTAAACCCCAGTTACTATGGTGGTTTGGGTAATTAACCCATTCCAATAGGATAGCCTCAGAAATGAGCCTTGATAACTAAATTATTTTCTATTCATATGTTTGTTCCGAAAATCAATGTCTTATGCCAATGTTATGTTTTAATTGTTTATATTTTTTTTATTACATTATGTTTAATTTCATATGAACAGCAAATGATTGGTTCCCTGAGTCATGTTTTTGACCTATGATTTGTAGGGTATGATTTTGAATGGTATTCTCATGTTATCATACTCTTATTCTCATGATATGATGATATCTCCATTTTTTAACCATACCATGCATTGGAGAACACCCCTTCATTTTTTTTCCTATCCCTAGGTTATGATTATGGTAATTCTGTATTATATGTATAATAAGGGTTCTAGTTGAATATAATATCGTTAGAGGAGACTTATATCACTTATAAACTAGTTATTAACATGTTCACATTTCAATATATCTAGATCTAAATGATGTTGGTGTTGATTTTTATGTTAATTTTTTATCATTCATTTTTTAATATATAAAGTATATGTATGAGAAGAATGTGTCGTCAGAATAATAGAACATTTACCCTTCACTTGGCTATAGTGGAATTACAATTTGAGCAGCAGGTATCTATATCATAAACTTATAAAAAGCTATATCACATAATTAAATATATAAAGACATGAAATTTTTCATTGAAATTGATATCATTGAATCAAATATTATATAGAAATATTTTAATAATTAATGATGATATCTTAAAATATCTAGAAAACTCTTAAAATAATATTTATTTTTCAGATAATTCGCGTAGATTCAAACTACTAATATTATCAATAAGGATTCAGTCATCTAATAACACTTGACTATGGAATCTGCATTCGTAAATCCACATGTAAATTCATATGGTTCACTATAGAATTAATATACTGAAGTAGTTTCCAAAATGAATTCATGGTATCAAACTAATTCATATTGTGACCTAAAATATAATGAAACTATTTCTATAAATAATTTGATAAAGGATTCATGTAATGGAAGAAATTTTTAATTCATTACATTGATACAAACAATAAAGAATTTAGTCAAATCAAATAGTATGAAAAAATAATCAAAATTAAGTTTCCTTCCCTAAAAATTTGACATTTCAAATGACTTCTTCCCACTCTCATTATTGATTATAACTCGATTAAATATACATTTATGGTATCCAAATATACAATTTGATGTTATCAATTAATCATTTATCTAATAGTGTTTATAAGGAGTCATTAACATCACATTGTTCATAACCCTATAGTCTACACATAATCATTGTCTTGAAATTATTTCATAGTAAAAATGTCATTTTCACACTATGGTGAGGCACTAGGTCTAATAAAATTGTTATTCTCTAACCCTTGTAGATAAATCAAAATTTCCAAAAACCTGTTCAGAATATATGTATTGTGGAATTAAATTTGTGACTATCATCAGAATTTTTTTTATAAAATTACACCTCTCATTCAAGAAGAATAACCAGATAAATCATTATTAATCACCCTACAGAAAATATCAATGATATGTGTTTATTCTTTAGTTAATTTAATTTAACTATCTCATGCATCATACTATATATCTCTAATGTGGTTGATCTATTTTTTACTTGATTTATTCATGTCCAAAATACATATATTTTTATCAATTTGATAAATATATATATTATATCACCTAAAGGTGAGAAGTAAACCATAGTTTTATTGTAGTAAACATGTCATGGAACCTATATTATCATTTTCATACCTAATATGACATCAAAATTATTAATATCATGGATATATTAATCCTATAAATTCATATGTATTCCCTTAATGGTCTCAATATATATATATATATTATATTCTTGGACACTCATGTTTCTAAAGGAGTATCGATTTTTATCATCTCTAAAGGATCTTATAAATTTTATTTTAGAAGACACAACATATGTTAAAATATAAAATAATAGAGGCCATAGAATCTACCAATTCAGACATATATTTAGATGATGTCAAATTGGTACCATTAAAAATATAATCTCCCTTAAAAACATTAATATTGTAATTTATAATACTATACACTAAAAAAGACTCTAAAACTTATCATTAGACTGAAATCACTATAAAAAAGAAGGTAAACCAAATAGCTAACTCGAGTTATCTCACCTGCATACCGATGAAAATTTTTTCATTGCTGGTCAACTACCACTTATAGACATACAACTAGAATGATCATAAAATTCATGTAACATTTGAGGTCATTGACTAATGATATTTTATTAACCTATTTGTTTGGATCATAGACATTACTCTAACTAACCACATAATCAGAAATTATTTACATTAAAATGGATAGTTCAATTTCTTGTTTGTCATGTTTCAATATTAATAATATCGTACCAGTGATCATCCAAATATATGGTTTTTTGGTCCACTACCACCATAAGTAATCTTATGAAATCCACCTATTTTTTTCGACTTGTGTTATTATTTCCATTAGATACTAGATGATATTTCATTAGTAGTTCTTGCATGAAGGGAACAACCATCTCTTATACATCCTAAAAAATCCATCATTATAAAAAATTATTTATTTATAACCCCCAAAAAATTTCTGAAATTAAACAAAATCACAATTGTACATAATGTTTTTTTCAATAAAATATTAAACAATCTATGATTTTATTCATCATACCCACTAAATAAATGATAATAAAAATGTTAATTGAAATATTTGGAAAAATATTCCTTCATTATAATAATTATAAACTATATATCAATTAAATATTTATATGTTAAATTATAATTCAGTTTATTGTAATAATAATATGAAAAGTCCTCATATAGGAACATATAAAATATGAATCATCTCATTATTTCATTTATAATCATGACACAATATCAAGGGGATGCCACATCATGCAAAAATAAAGAGAGTTTAACTTGTTGTTTATTTAGTGTCATTATTCCCATGAATTTGTAAAATAATATCATCCCATTTGATAGAACCTTAATGAGTGTAATGAAAACTAAAACATAATGTTTATGTAACTACTAATATATCATAATCTCTATGTTAAAAGGATCCAATCAATTTACTCCCTAAACCACAATCATGAGTAGATATGTAAGATTCTATAAAACCGATAGCTCCAATACAGGTCTATAATCTAAAACATATTTACCATGTCAATTATATATATTTGAAAATAGAATATATGGAAGTTTAAACTATATTAAAATTGTGAATCACATAATAAAACTATTCTAGGAAAAACTAACAAATTGAAATATGATCATCATAGTGAGTATCAAATTAAAATCCCCCACAACACCCATTCATTACATTTCCATTAACTCATATATACTCTGAAACACATATGAAATTCTTCTAAAAATATTATTTGTTACATAAACATAAAATAATTAATTTATAATAATAATAATAATAAATTATTTTATTAATGATGTGTCATTTTGTATAAACATTTAAATTATTCAAAAACAACCAAAATAGCAACACAAAATCCCTGAATGGTCTTTATTTCCATATTGTTTCCAATATATAGATTGAATATTGTGATTTTTAAGAATAAATTAATTGTATTTTAGTGAAAATATCCCATGATCAATGAGAAATACCATTAGTAACTCCATACAACAGGATAATTATTATTTCTTTCAATATTTATGGACTATTTAAGGAATCCTAAGAGTACTATCTCCAAAATATTCTTAATTTTATGACCATTAATTTTTCTTATACAAAATTTAGTATCAAATCAAAAAATATAACTTGTTTACCTTACATAAACTATAAAAACATCATACACACTTTTCCTAATATAGGAAATTAGGTGTACTCTATAGCCAATAATTTTAGAAGTAATGGGAAGCTTTTTCCCATCATTTAATTCAAATTGGGATTATCAAAATCAACCAATGTTTCCTAATAATATATTTAACCATATGATATAAAATTATAATATTTTAAATCACACATAGAATATGAAAATCATATGATTCTTATATAGTAATATTAGAATGAATACATATTTTGATAAAACCAAATTACATGAATAATCTTAAAATGTCCAAATCTATCGCTAACAGTACATAGAAATTTCTAATATACATATAAATTTCTAAAATTAAACAAGATGAATACAATGAGTGAAACATAGGGTCCTAATTGTGAGTTATTTTATAGTTTAAACCTCTATACATCCCATGATGTCCTTACTGATTCCTCTACCAAAAATATAATAAGGTCGAACCCACAAAAAACTTTGGACATACAATCCCTCATGATCTTGTGAATTTCATAGAAATAGATCATTAATAAAAATATTTTAATTCTTCATAATGAGTAAGTATAGTGTGTAAGTACATCATACCTAGTTAGTGGTCATTACCTAACCCCTACCATCTTTCATAAGAACATTGTCATCTGATATCTGTATATACTTATTTGTGAAGAAATATTATATTGAAAACGAATTTAAATTATATGTTTTGAAATTAAATGACTTAATAACATTGGGGAAAGTATATGGTAATGAAAAATTTAAAGGAATGTAATCATAACTAGTATTTTCTCTTCTCAAACATAAAAATTGTGGAAATGAAATCACATATACTAACTGAGAAAACCTACTCATCGATGGAATACTCAGAATTTCAATTCATGTGTCTAAGAACCCTATATTATATGAAAATGATTCAAATGAACATTTATTATATTAAAATTACCATAGACACCTCTATTATGGGAAAACCAGTAACCAAGATCCCAATGCACCACCATTATTGGAAAGTGAATAACTATGTATAGGAAGTTTATATATATCCCTGGAAAATTGGTATTATAATTCACAACCTTTTCCCAATCTTCAGAGGACTATAGAGCCTTTGATATAAAATAATATCCACTTACTATTATTTAATAATAGACATTAGGAATTATGTATATATTCAAACTGTACCATATAATTTCTTATCAACAGCTATTTATGGCCTGACTCACCTAAAATATTCAGTTTAAAATATTCTCAAACTCTATAATTTAAAAATGTGTTCTGAAGAAAAGTGTAGGTTAATATCCACAATTTCCCATAAATTAATTATAATAAATATTGTGTGACATGATATTATAGGAAATCAAAATAATAATTAACCAATGGAATGAGGAATATAAAAACGTAGTGACAAATAATAGATCCTTAACATATATAAAATTTAAACCATATAAAAATTAACATCATAAAATTTAATATTTAGAGACAAAAAATTTCAATATTTTAGTTCCCTCTACCCCATGTGACCACTATCATTTATAATCTAATAGTACGAGTGAAGAGAAAGGGATACCTACTAATAAATATATATATGAAAAATTCTTATGACTAGTTAGAATATATATGAAACAACATAAGGGATTAGGTAAATCTTAAATTATAGTATGTGGGGATTTAATCAAAATTGAAAAATAAATTAAAATAATAAAATAGAATAGAAAGCATTCCTTTGGACTTCTAAGGATAATATCCTCTAATGTATTAGTGAATTCAAATTTAATTGATTCCATGGATTTATAAAATTTAGTTAAAATATGTTTGATATTTTATCTACTTCTTTTAACATTATAGATAAATATGATAATATATGATAATCACTTCATACGGTTTCCCATAAAATGATATTTTTGAAGCATATGGAAGAGTTAGATATACCTATGGTGACAACCCCATTAAGACTTAAATGATAAAAATGATATATCCATGTATGATATATGAATACTTGGGAATGAATCAAGATTTTGTATAAGAGGATTATATTATGTGGAAATTTTAATTATAATTGTCTATTACACAGTATAAACCCTAACCCCAATAACCTTGACATGGGGTTTCTTTATTATGTTGGTCCATGTCATAATGTATCTTACCACACTGGATCAACTAATTTTTTATTATTAGAGAACTGGATACATACATGATTTATATATTAAATTATTAATATAAATACATAGAGTAAGAAACATCTTGAAAACCTTGAAATTATTGATAATGTACATATTTGATACCCTATAAAGAAGAAGAAAAATATATAGTGAAGTATGACATTTATTAACGGTTTTGTATAATGAATGAATTCCTAGATAAATAATTCACAATAAAGTTGGTAAAGTAAATAACTGAAAACATATTCCATTTAATCTTTAAATTGAGAAAAAAATGAAACCACAGATAATATTAAATTAGTTATGTCATGGATCATAATAATTAAATTTTCAATAAAGGAAATGCATAGTTTTGGATATCATGATATCATAAATCAAAATATATTTAAAACTAAGGCCTTCTATTAAAAAAAGATATTCAATGGATAGATATACCCTAGAAACCCATAAAATATGGATCACTAACTATTTTTTCTCAAGATGCCTATCAATTCATCAATAGACTATAATTTCATTACCCACCCATAACTTCATGTTTAATTCATTACTCATATATTAATTGATCAGTTTTACTCAAAAATAATATTCCTTTATAATAAATATCCATATTTTGTAAAGGATATGAAATATCATGATTTTATAAATCAATACCTTTCATATAGAAAGACTATATGTAGAAAAGGAATATGATGATGGAAATAAAAATACCTATGATATAAATAATGTGTATATATAAGACACATGTAATGTCAAATAAAATTTGATCATTATAAATTTAATGTTTGCAGTGAATGTTAATTTCCCAAAAATTAATAAGATACAAAATATGACCATCCATTCATTAGAAATATAGGTTTCATAAAAAATTCATTTAGAAAATAATTGAAACACAAAATATTTTTCAATTTTAAATCATTTGAAATATATTTTAGATGTTAAATATTTTAAAACAGGTTTTTCAGAGAGAAAATATGTTTTAGTCATATACCTTAAAAATAATATTTCTTTTTATTTTTTTGTAAATATAGTTGAATATGAACTATCAAGAAAACATTATAAATAAAAAATTCAAACAGTTTTAAAATTCATGGAAAAACGAAATTTCATTAATAAATCATTTTACAACAAAATGACTTAAGTAAACAATTTTAGAAATATGAATTCGGGGGAAAATATATCTCATCTAAAAGAATTATTCTCATTATTTCCTTGAAAAAGTTATTTGAATGATTCAAATTCCAACGAGAGGAAAAGTTGGAAGAAAGAATTATCATTCAATAAATGTTTATAGGATTATTAAATATGAGTAGTTTATTAAGGATATATTATATTATTACTTCAATGAAAATAACAGCAATCCCAAAAAATGAAAATCTAAAATAAATTCATATACATTATATAACTTTTAAATTATAAAAAATTGGATTAGAAAACTAGAAATAAAACATTATAAAGAAAGAATATATTTATATTTATATTAAATATATCGAAGGGTTAGTATACTCTCCAAAGAAAAGTAAATATTTGTATAATATCAAATATTTTACAATGGAGTGGAAATTGAGATGAAAACCATTACAAGGATAATATCATTGATGTGATGAATAAAAAAATATTATTATGTAAAAAATTTAAGAATGAGAAAATATATTTAAATTTATCATAAAAAAATTCATATATCATTTTAGAGATAATCTTTTCATAATAGAATCAATGAAGAAGTGATATAATTCAATGAAAATAAATTGACTTAAGAACACCCACAACACACACCTACCCTTAATTGAACATGATTTAATATATTTTATTATGGTTTCCAACATGTTATGAATTTATTCTTGAAAAATATTCATATATATAATTTCATATTTTATCCTCCAGGATCATTATAGAACATGTTCATTAATATTATTCCATTTCATCAATTATTTATGGTGTCAAATGCTATGTAATGTCATGGATGTTTCTTCAAGGATATTATCTATCATGTGAATTATATGTACTTTCATAATATATATAATCATCATATTTATTCATTATAAAAAAATCATATTCATTCATGATATTTTCACATGGAAAATAAATTGCTCACTTCATGGAAAAGGTAGGTTATATATATGCACATTGGATGGTTTCATTTTTTGATGGGTGAATGGTTAAGGAATTATATGATATATTAATGTTAAATTATAAATAATATGTAATAAGAATTTTATTTATCCAATTTTTCTACAATTCTGACTATCCACGTGTGTTAGAAATGGAAAACCAATTTTATTGGTTCACGTTTTGATTATACTCTATAAAAATGAGTGATGGGTTTGTTTCCAATTCGATGTAAGAGGATAAGGATACAAATTATTCCATAAAAAGTATAATTATTTGGGAGATATTGCTGTCATTATATTGGGATTTTGAGGAAATAAATTGTGGTGGTAAATGAATGAACTAAAAAAGTGCTTGGTGAAGATGATTACCATCTTCTAGAGAATCCTATTTTCTCATACACATTAACCATTGAAAGAATGGTATTTTGGATATAGTAAATGCTCTGGGATATGTTTATAGAACCTAGAAAATAATTACATTAGGAATTGTATTAAAAAGAGGGCTCATGAAGTATAGAGAAAAGACAAGAGGTGGTGTCTTCTATAGGTGAGGGAAAGGAAACACCTCGATTTACATAAAATATTGAATAATATATATATATATATATCATAATCATTTGAAGTGGGACAAAGGAACCCAAAATACCAGAATAATATTTTTATGGTTTAAATATACTTTAATATAATATTTTATAATTTTGTGACACAATTTCATTCTTTTCTTCTAGTAAAACCACTATATAAACGGTTACCCATAATATTGGTAATTTAAATTTCTACCATGAAAAATATTATTTATGCTGAAAATAAAAGGTGAATAGTAAAAATTATTTATTGGATGAATCAATATTTCAAATCACTTTTTTCAAATTAATTTTATATAGGATGATGAAATAACTTATAATTTAAGAACACCAAAATCATAAAAATTGTTTATAGCAAAATACTTGATTATTGAGTAATAATTATTTTAACATGAATTATATTAAAATATCAGTTCCAATTAAAATGAATTGTTATTTAACAAATCATTATGTATTTTTATAAAATAAATTCAAGCCAAAAAAATTTAATCTTCCAACAATTTCGTTAAATTAAGTAAGTCAAAATTGTTTTTAATTTGAATTTAATTTATCTTATCTCCACGAAATTCTTGAATGGGTACCCAAGTTAAAAATATTACTACAAAATAAATTATTTAACTGATTATATAGTTTTTTTTATTTTAATAATAACATATGCTAAATGCATGTGATAGAGATATTTTAATGTTTTAATCCATAGTTGGAACCTTGTCTTAATATGAATATTCTTTATATAAGTTATGTAATTTTAAAATCAAAACAAATTTAGAACAAAATGAAATACTGGATTATTTTAATTTAGAAGACAATTTTCAATAAAAATTGGAATTATTCATTATTCATAAAATATTAATTCATTTCATAAAATTATCAAAAATAATTTCTATGATTATTATGATATTATAATTTTAAATTTTTTGTTCAATTGGTCAAATATATTTCTATTTGTGTAATAAATTAAAAATATTATTTATTAAAAAATATATATATAACTCATTTTATAGGAAAAAATACATTTAATGCATATAAAAATATTTATAGAAGTATACATTTAGGAAAAAAAATTATTGGTTCTTAAAAATTATTTATTCATATCAATTATTTCAATATTAATGGATACCATTTTATAATATATCTCAATTTTCATAGATATTGGTTTTGTTTTTTAATGAAAAATTAAAAAATTATCCTTCCGAGTACCTTGTGTAATTATATAGGGTTTTAGGAGGAATTTCAAGTAGTACATGTGGAACATAATATGTCACTGAGTACATGAAACCCCTAAAATAGGTAGATGATTATTCTATAACACTTACACCCAACTTCATTTTCCCATTTTCTATAACAACCCATAGTTTAATCAATGAAAATAACCTTCTTATAAATATTTCATATGGTATAACCAAATAATATAACATAGGGAACAAAATAAAAACAATAAAAGGAAATTCTAGAAGTTAAGGAACCTATAATGATTAAATAAGAACATGACCAATTGAACAGTAATGTTACCCTTATGAATAGTAAATCCGACAATTGAATAATAACATCCTCAATGAAATAGTTAAAAAACATTATAGATATTATAAGTGAAAATATGATATAGTTATATAATAATATAATGAAATAAATGTTTTAGAAGTTGGTAACTAAATATGGATATTTTTTATAAAACAGAAGTATTTATTTTAAGTTTTATAATTAAAATAAATTTGTGAATGAAAAATTATTTTATATAAATGAATTCCTTAAATATTATTTTTTATCTATTGATTATATGTTAAATATAAGAGTGATTAAATAATTTTTCATTGATTTATAAAACAAATTATAATTTAAAAATATTCATTTTTGAGTAAAATTTCACTATAATTAAAAATAAAATTTTCTCATATTTGGAAAAATATTTTCATAAAATGGATTTAATTTTTTAATTATAAATGTTAAAAAATAGTGAATTTAATTTTTTGGGATTTTTATAAAATACATGAATTTTTATGAATAGTAATATACAATAATATATGGTATATATATTATAAGTTTAATACACTATTCATAGAGTCACCATTATTGTATGCAATAAAATCATGAACTACACTTAATTATTTATATATTTTTTAAGATTAATTCTAATTTATTCATATTATAAATCCAATATCTAAAACATATGTTTAAAATAATGAGAATACACTCCTCTACTCCACTATAAATACCAACCCTCATCACATATTCTTCTCACACCTCTTAACCCTAGAGCGTTGTCCAAATTATGATCAACTATCCTCCCAATACCCTCCCCCACTTTAATAAACTTTTTTAACAAAATAGAAAAATTAATCCACTTAGGTGGTTCTCAAGAATAATGAATCAAAAGGTAAATCCCTCTTCCTTTTCTTTTATATTCATTTCACATTCCTTTCATTTTTTTTCTATCGTCATATCCATGCATCCAAATGGTATGATAAATTCATAACCTTACTTATATTGAAATTTTATTATTCTAGAAGAATAATAAATCATCATATCTGTTTCCCCATCCTTTTATAGTAAAAATGAAAACATTGTTTATGATGTGTTAATTGAATGCATTCAAGGACTACGAGTTTTCAATTTAAATTTCCATCTTTAATTATGGTCGTGAAATAATTTTTTTGGTTTTAAAAACATTACAATTTATGTATTATATGTTATTTAATATTTGGGAACCATTATATATACATTATGTTAAATAATTAAACAAAACTAGTGTGTTGTGATAAAAAACAACTAAAATTAAGCTAAAAATTTATGATTAGCATGATTTCTAATTATTCATGCTAATATATGAAAAAAATTATGAAAAATTAAATTTAATTTTGTTAATTTATTACATATAATTTAATTCCATGATAATTATACACATTCTACATGAACATACATAATTACTTACAAGTGAATCGATCATGAAAACTCCGAAAACGAACACACCAAAACGATGAAATTGAAAAAAATAACCCATCAAAATCACAATGAATGAAATTAATAATGTTATAAGAAATAAATTACATGTATATAAGTATATATAATAATCAATTAATTAGTTTAATTTTGTTATTCAATGCATTAAGATCAATTGAGGAACTCCTTTAGACTTAAGGTAATGGATTCCACCCAAAACATCATTATTCCTTGGGGGTTTTCTTCCTCTATTTTAACCAAAATGAAATTACAATTTATTTTTATATAAATATTATAAATTTTGATTATATTTTTCAAAATAATGTATCATGGTCTATTCATCCTTCTTTTATAGGGATGCAAATGTCTTTAAATGGAACCCTAATCAATTTTCACCGACAAGCAAAACCAATTTATGGGAGCTTCCTGAAGTCTTATCAATTTTGAGGTGTACTATAAAATCTATTTTTAGAAACCCTTAATTTTATAAAATATATAATTTTATTTGTAAAATATTCATGGTTCACATTTTGTTTTATTTAAAATATTATTCCAATTTATATATTTAATTCTCTTTAATATTTTCCTTAAACAACGCTAAACTAATTTAAATGTCTCTCCAATACTTTATTTACATGTTGTCACATCATTTTCACATCAATTATTATGATCTATTACTATTTTACTTTATAAATATCCACATATTATTTAATTCATTAATTTAATGGACACATTTATGATATACCTATTTATCATGATTTATTACATGATTATGAAACACATTCTTGTCCAAGGGTATCCATCTTTTTTATGAATAATTCCATATGTATGCTTCTTTATGTGGCTCACATATTCATCAACATGTAGTGATTTGTGTTCCAAGAAATAAATCATATTTTTTGGGTATTTTTTAGTATCATAAGACATGATGTTGTGATTTGGTGTGAACCTAATTCATTTAACGAACATTATCTACATGTTTTATAGTCTCTGAAGTTAGCCTTGACTCATGTTTATGTCATGTTATGTATTTTTTCCGCAAACCTATAATCCAATGATTATATTTTATCATTTTAAACATGTTATTATTATCTATTTTTATTCATATTATCTGCCAATATTTAATCATGTGATTACTTCAAATCCATGTTCTATGTTTAATTACTATTATTATAATATTAATTGGATTTCTAGATCATTCCTTTTGTTCATGTTTTCCCTAAGAAATTCTTTGAACAAAACATTTCTAAAATTGAGTTAGGATATCATTATGATGATTAAATAAATTATTCTCTTATTTTATAATGATTAATTATGTACCTAATCTCCAAGACGAAAGTCATTAATATCCTTGGAATGTAATTTGATTCTTAATTATGCTTAAATCATGTAATAATATGTGTAATGGATAGTGTCACTACAGTTGGTATCAGATAAAGGTGTAGTTATTTTTTGGAGATTTGGAATTGATATCTTTTGTAAGAACACTAGGGATAATACTACATATGTGAAAACATACCTTTTTTGGTAATATAGAGTAAGTGGTTTATCAATAAAATATCTCCATGTCTGGATACATCAAGTTGAGAGGGTTCTTAAATAGATATACCTAGGTGTAAAAAGTCTAAGAAGGTATTCTAGGCCTGACTTGTGGTAAGTTATTAAAAGAATATGGTCCTTACATCATTCATAGTTTAACACTCCCATGGGATATGCCTTGGTAAATTCAAAATCTACATTCAAACCATTATTAAGGGAACATGAAATTCATATTTGAATATATGTTAAAAAACAAATCATGGATAACCTAGATTGAAACCATTGGAATCACTGGTTAGGATATAATTTTCCTGTATAAGTATTTCCTTTTATGATTAAAGATTCATTTTTATTAAAATTGTCTAATTATTAAATACCCATAATTGTACTTTCATTTTTTGTAAGTTAATGGTGTAAAATAGAATAACACATTCCAGCAATCAGTGTGATATATAATGTTTTGAATTACCTAATGATATGATACATATGATGGGAATGGTTGATCAAGACATTATGACTTTACATACTCTGCTGGATCATGTTATGAATAATATCTTGAATAGTTTTGAATTCCCTCCTTCTCCAAATAAAGAGTACATTTTTTTTTTCAAATATTCATATTGAAAAGGGCTACACTATTTAATGGATCTTCACAGTCCACTCCTCACATAATAATTTATTAAAAACATTGAAAAGATATAATATTTCCTCTAGTTCATAGAATAATAGAAATTTTTATTGGAAGTTTATCATTTTGATAATGATATATATTACTAGTGGACACCGTTAAAGAAAATAATGTACATTGAGGAAATTTATTACATAAAATGAGGTGATTTGAAGGCATATTTTTTCAATTAGTATTTTCCCTAAACTCACAATCTCAATAAGGAAATGGAATTCCATAAAATAAATCCAAATGAAGACGAGTCTATTGGGGTTTATAAAGAAAACATCATAGGGATTTCAAGATAAACCTTTTGTTTTGTCATGAAAACAGAAAACAATGTGGATTACTTCTTTAGTAGAATAAAGACGGGACTACGTAAAGCATTGGTGATTCAAAACATTGATAATTATGAGGCTATTTTCCATTTATGAAATAATTTTTAGATAGGGATTGGAAAATAATAGTGGTCCCATGGTCCTTCTGAAAAAAAAAAGAAAATATAGTTTAATATGGGTGATAAATCCCCTGATGGAATGAAGTCCCAACATTCCATGTGTCAAAAGTGTGGGAAGAAGAATAATGTAAACTACTTAAAGGCAGCCAATAAATAATTTAAATGTATGAGTTAAGGTAACATAGATAATAGATTCAAAAGGGATATGAAAAATCCCATTAACGTAGAAGAATATATGAATTTTTATATCAAAACTGTTGGAACCACTTTGTGTATAAAGTTGAATTTGTTGTCAATAGTTGTCAACGAAGATCAAAATGAAGGAGATCAAGAAGTATGTAAAGACCCGCAAATTTCAAGGAAATTTTTTTCTTAATTTTCTTTGGAATTTTTCAAGAGCGCAGCTTCAGACGGCACCTGATTCCGAGGCCCGGTGTGCCCGGAATCAATTTCCGAAGTTTGGCTCGGGTACGTTCAGTGAACGGACGAGCGGGTTTTTCTATCTTTTGAACCGGTGCCCGGAATCGAATTCTGAGGGCACCGATGAAATCGCAGCGCCGGTATTTGCTTAGAAACGCCTCTTCCGGAGTTGCGTTTGCTCAGACGTGGTTTTTAAATTTTGGGGCTTTAAGTCAGAAATAAAATAAAGTTTGTGCGACAACTTTATTTTATTTCACTTAAGCTGCTTGGAAGTCACTTGGAAGCCACTTGAACTGAGTTAAAGCGGATAGGATGCTATCCAGAAATATCCTACCCCCTTGTTAGGATATTTGTGAGGCAGGGCCCGCACGAGCCCCGCCGTTTCTTTCGCTAAGTAACGCACCCGTGAAAACCCGTCAAAGTAACTGAAAAGTCAACCGACGCGTTTTCTTTAATTCTTAACAGACCATTTAATTGGGTGGTTTATTTCGTGAATTAAATGGGCTGTTTCTTTCGTGAATTAAATGGGCTGTTTCGCTCGTTGAATTAATTCAACGAACTGATGGGTCGTTACTTACGCTTTTGCGTTTGTTGGCATGTTTATAAAATAAGACCAACCTAAAAATCCTTTGAAAGGATTTGAGAGGATCTTGTTTCTTCATCTCCCCGCGAAGAACGCGAAGAACGCGAAGAACGCGAAGAACGCGAAGAACACCGACGACCGGAATTCGACGACGCACACCGAGATCTGCGACGTCGACGAGCTCTACCCGCGACGTTCTTCGGCGACGCCTCTTCTTCCGCGGCCGATCCTCGTTCGGCAACAAAGGTGAGAATCGAATCTTCTAATTCTTCCCTTTTTATAATTCGATGACAACGGATTTAATTAATTAAATCCGTTTTCTCTTGATCCGGAGATTGGCGACGCGACGCCGGATACCGCGACGACGCGACGATCCCCCTTCTTCCGCGACGAGCAATCCCGCGACGATCCCTCGTTCGGCAACGACAGCTGCGAGGTAAGGGTTGATTTGAAATATTTTCCTTTCCTGTGATTTTATTTCTTTTAAAATAAGGAACCGATCACGGAACAATTTTAAATTTATTTAAAATTGTTGATTGGTCGTTTCTTGTTTCTCTCGTTGTTTATGACTAACGCGGAGGGTGCGGGTCTAACGAACAAGACCCGGCAACCCTCTGCCGATCTTCCTTTTTGTGCGGATTTGGCGGGCGACGGAAAAAGCACGACGCAAGGGCCATTTGTTGATTTCGCAGTGAAGGACGCGTCCCGGGAGGAACAATGGCGCAGACGGGAGGCAAAACGGGCCACCGGAGCAACTCCGGCGGCCCGCGGAAGGTGGCGGCGGCGCGGGTCGCCGGCGCGCCGCCGGAGGAGTCCGCCGCGGCCGAGCCGCGGCGAACCGCCGGACCGCGTCCGCGGTCCGGCCACCCAGCACGCGGCCCGCGCGGGCCGCGTTTTTCCAAAGCCGCGGGTCAAACCCGCGGCGGCTCATTCGGCCGCTCGGCCGAAGCCGAGCCGGCCGGTCCGGTCGGCCGGGCCGCGCCCAGGCCGGACCGGACCCGGCCTAGCCGGGTCGGGCCGGGTCGGGGCGACCCGGTTCGGGCCGACCCGGTCCGGCCGACCCAAGGGGGGGGGGGGGTTCGGGCCGGGTCGCCCCGGGCCCAGAACCCCCGTTTCGGGCCCTCTTCGGTCCTTCGCCCATATCTTGGGCCTGGGACCTCCGATTGACGAACCGTCAGCGGCTACGCGATCCTTGGATCGAGACGGTCGTTTCGGTATATTACAATCAAGGTTTCGGAAGACTTTGGGTTCGGCCGGGTTGGTTCGTACACGAAACCAACCGGGCCCTCGGAGCGGAAACGCTCATAACTTGAGCTACGGACGTCCGATCGACATACCGTCAGCTGTGGTAGTTTCCTCTAAGTGAGACGGAACTTTTGGCATACTCCGCCCGAGGACCAGACACAGGCGGAGTACGGTCGGGTTGGTTTTGCCCTAAAAAACCAACCGGGCCCCTGGGACGAAAATGCCAATAACTCTCAGACCGGGCGTCCGATTGACGCGCCGTTTGTTGCGTTGAGATCCTGTTGTCGATACGGAACTTTTGGATACATCAATTTCGGACTACGTGTCAGTTGATGTATCAGCCTCTCGGCTCGTGGAGCGGACCCTCCTAAACGAGCTCGCTATGTGCGGGAACCCTAGCGCTGGCTGTGACTTTGACGACAGAGCAGAGATCCTCCGTGGACTGCGACGACGGCAGAGCAGAGATCCTCAGTGGACTGCGACGACGGCAGAGCAGAGATCCTTCGTGGACTGCGGCGACGACTGTGCAGAGATCCTCAGTGGACTGCATCGACTACTGCACTCAGCGATCCTACGCGGATCAGTGCCCGATCCTGTGTGGGTCCTACTACCGGTTCTGTGTGAGCCACTGCCTACCGGTTCTGTGTGAGCCATTGCCTACAGGTTCTGTGTGAGCCCGATCCTGTGTGGGTCTTTTGCGGGGGTTAGTACCTATCGATCCTTCATGGGTCCGACGACTTAGATGGATCAGTGATCATCTTTGATGTAATCTGAAAAAGTATACCTGGTTGAGCTGAATCTTATGTTACTCTCCTTTGTGGATTGTGTTGAACTATCCTATGTGGATTTACTATTTACTCTCATTGTGGATTTGAGTCTTGCTTTCCTTTGTGGATTGAGTTGTTCTTGAGCTCGTGAGCAGAGCTAGAATTGGGGACTTAGGTATATGTATGGGCATATACCTAAGTCGAGTCAGATGTTACTTCGTGATTGCATCTTTCTTTTGTGCTATATCCTTTGTGGATTTCGGGAGACCTTCGGGGGTCTCGGGGTCCTTACTGAGTAGCTTGTACTCACCCCTGCACGGGCTATGCCCGCACCTTGTTGTGTTGGTTGCAGACGATGGACAGCGCTGATCACGGTTGGGGCGTGGAGCAGGACGGTACCTGGAGGTGGACCACTGGGCGGGACGTGATCGGAGCGGACGTGGGACCCGAGGAGCCTGGAGGCTATCTGTACCCACCCTTCAGGTGGGATTGCCAGTGGACGACACGAGGCCGCCGTCTTTTCTTCAGTTGCTGTACTTTACTTTTTCAGTTGTACTTTACAGTTGGGCTTGTATTCCGGCCCCCTTTACTTTTCTGCACTTGTAGTTACTTTCCGCTTGCTGACTTTGTGTGGTTGTTACTTAAAGGCAATGCCTTCCCTGTTTACTGGGATTTTACGCCTTGGTGCTAGTCGCCAGCCCCTGGCCTATGGAAGGCGGGCTTGGGGTAGTCACGACACGGGCCCCGAGGTCGGGTCGTGACAAATTGGTATCAGAGGTGGTCGGTTCTACCGCAGACTCTGATCGTCTTTTCTTTCTATATGAAGCAATAGTGTTTAGTGTATTGAGTGTGGTTATCAGTTCAGGGAGCCCAGTGTTGGTGCGGCGGCCGACGTATCCATACACCAGGACCCTGACTCCTGATTTCCGACTTAATGCATGAAAACATTGATTGCGTGTGTGTTTCAAGTCTTCTTTGTGATTACTTGTGTCAGCTCACCGGGTATACTGATCTGCTTCGTGAAAGTCTCAAGTTTTCCTTGTGATTACTTGTGCCAGCTCACCAGGTATACTGTTCTGACTGTGGTGCTCTTGTTCTCCTTTTCAGGATGGCCCCGCGACGACAGCCAGCTAGGGTTCCGAGTGTAGGGCGCGACGGCAGCCCACCGAGCGACGAGGCCTCGGTGCGGGGCCCTTTGCCAGCTGTGGCACCGGCGGTAGCTTTACCCGCCGAGCCACCGATGCTACCAGTACCAGACGCTGACGATGCACGTCGCCTCAGGGCACTGCATGAGTTTCAGAGCCAGCGACCGCCCAGGTTTCGCGGTGAGGCGGACCCCCAGGCCGCCGAGGACTGGCTAGAGGCGGTGGTACGGATCTTTAGGCTAGTGAGGACACCAGCGGATCTCATGGTGATTCTCGCTGCGAGCCTCCTGCAGGCGGCGGCAGGACGATGGTGGAGCTTGATGCTCCAGGTTCACGATGAGGCATCCTTGCTCTAGACGGACTTCGAGAGCCTCTTCCGCTCTGAGTTCGTCCCGGCCACCCTCCGAGCGGTGCGCATCCAGGAGCTTCTCCAGCTGCGCCAGGGCAGCATGACAGTCGCTCAGTACGCGGCGAGGTTCACTGACCTATCTCGCTACTCGACCGACATGGTACGGGACCCCTTCTTCCGGGCCCGGACCTTCGAGCAGGGCTTGCGACAGGAGATTCGGGCGTCGCTGATCTCCCTCAGCATTCCGACCCAGGCGGGAGTGCTGGAGCGAGCCCTCCTGATCGAGAGCTTCCTGGCAGAGCCTTCTTCAGCGGCGAGACCTAGCGCAGGGCGGCAGGTAGCTGAGTCTTCGGCAGCAGGTAGCCGACGGATGACTCTCGGGTCCAGGCAGACCAGACCCCCACGCAGACAGCCTCAGGACACCGGCTCAGCAGTACGGGGCACACAGCGGAGTGCCAGCCTTCCGAGAGGCAGGCTGTGCTACTCCTGCGGCGGGCAGGGTCACATGGCTCGTGACTGCCCGACTCGCCGATCAGAGGAGCAGCAGACGGTGGAGGGGCCACCCAGGCAGAGGCAGAGGGTCGACCGTGGCGGTCCGCAGGGAGGAGGCGGACGAGGCAGAGGAGCTGGACGAGCAGCGGGTGGTGGGCGACGCTTCCAGGATCTACCCCCACCACCACCAGGAGGGCCACCTCGACCACAGGGAGCTGGCGGGAAGGGACAGGCCCAGCTCCAGGCAGTGGAGGCCTACGACCCCGACATGCCAGAGATGATTCGAGGTACGATCTGTGTCTATTCCACCCTTGCTGCAGTACTTATAGACACAGGAGCGAGTCACTCTTTCATAGCCTCTGCCCTTGTTCGGAGCTCGGAGATTCCGACTGAGCCGCTGGCTCGATCCTTATGGCTAGAGACTCCTACGGGAGCAGACTCGACGATTACGCACTGGTGCCGGCAGTGTGAGCTTACTCTAGGAGGCGAGAGCTTCGGCTGGGATCTCCTTGTAGCGGCGTCGAGGCCTTACGACGTCATCTTGGGCATGGATTGGCTATCCACGGTTCATGCCCAGATCGACTGTTTTAGGCGCAAGGTGCGATGTGTTCGCACCGACGGGAGCATGTTTACCTTCACCGGCGAGAAGGGAACCTTTGCAGCACAGGATGGACTTCCGCGGAGGAGAGTGCAGCCCATCTCTCATCAGTTGGCTAGCCTCATCCTAGGAGCAGTGGACGTGCGGAGTCCAGCTTTTCCTGCAGTGGTGGACCAGTACGTGGACGTCTTTCCCGACGACATTACAGGGCTACCTCCTCGTAGAGAGGTAGACTTTTACATCGACTTGTACCCCGGGACAGCCCCGATATCTACTCCAGCATATCGGATGGCCCCCGCCGAGCTTCGAGAGCTGCGGGTACAGTTGGAGGACTTGCAGAGCAAGGGGTTTATCCGACCCAGTGTTTCACCCTGGGCTTCCCCGATTTTGTTCGCCAAGAAGGCGGACGGGAGCTTGCGACTGTGTGTCGACTATCGTCGCCTGAACCAGGTGACAGTGAGGAACAAGTATCCGCTGCCACGGATTGATGACCTCTTCGATCAGCTCAAGGGAGCGCGGTGGTTCTCGAAGATAGACCTCCGGTCAGGCTATCATCAGCTCAGAGTTCGAGACGAGGACGTGCAGAAGACGGCCTTCAGGTGTCGGTATGGCCATTATGAGTTCTTGGTTATGCCGTTCGGCGTAACCAATGCTCCAGCAGTGTTCATGAGCCTCATGAACAGGATCTTCCAGCCATACCTCGACCGATTTGTCGTTGTCTTCATTGACGACATTTTGGTATACTCGACGACTGAGGAGGAGCATGCCTACCACCTGCGAGTTGTGCTAGACACACTCCGAGAGCACCAGCTTTATGGCAAGCTCTCAAAATGCCAGTTCTGGTTACGTGAGGTCCATTTCTTGGGGCACGTCATTTCTGAGGCGGGAGTTGCAGTGGATCCCGCGAAGATCGAGGCAGTGCTAGCTTGGGAGCCACCCAGGAGCGTGACAGAGGTGCGGAGCTTCTTGGGCTTAGCCGGATACTATCGGAGATTTGTTCCGGACTTCTCCAGAGTTGCGGAACCACTCTCAGCGTTGACGAAGAAGGGAAAACCCTTCGTGTGGTCAGACAGATGTCAGCAGAGCTTCCAGGAGCTGAGGCAGAGGTTGACCAGCGCACCTATCTTGAGGTTGCCTGAGGAGGGAGTTGGGTACGTAGTTTACTACGATGCATCAGGGACTGGACTCGGGTGCGTCCTGATGCAGGAGCGGGCCGTGATCGCCTACGAATCATGTCAGTTGAGGCCGCATGAGCAGAACTACGCCACTCATGACCTGGAGTTAGCAGCAGTGGTCTTCGCTCTGAAGACTTGGCGGCACTATCTGATGGGCGAGCGCTTCACAGTCTTTTCTGACCACCAGAGTCTCAGGTATATCTTCTCTCAGAAGGACCTGAACCTGAGACAGCGGAGATGGCTTGAGTTCCTCCAGGACTATGACTTTGAGATAGTCTATACTCCTGGGAAGGGGAACGTGGTAGCCGATGCCCTCAGCAGGAGGACGGGCATTCAGCTACTTGAGGAGGCGACGGAGCAGCTAGCCTCCTTGAAGATATCCTTCGTGGATAGAGACGGAGCAGCCTTTCTTCAGTCTCTCACAGTCTCTCCTCCACTTCTACAGCGGGTCAGAGAGGCTCAGTGTGGGGACGCTGACTGTGAGACCCGGCGTGCACTAATATCCTCAGGTCAGGCGCCTGATGGCTTCTCCCTTGGAGCAGAGCACGACATCCTTTTCAGAGGACGTACCTTCGTACCAGTCGCTTTACGAGAGGAGGTGCTGAGAGAGTTTCACACTTCTCCCTTGGCGGTGCATCCCGGAGTGGCGAAGATGTACCAGGATCTCAGACGACAACACTGGTGGCCGGGCATGAAGAAAGCTGTGGCAGAGTTCGTTTCGCGATGCCTCACCTGCCAGCAGGTGAAGGCAGAGCATCAGGTACCAGCAGGCTTGGTACAGCCCTTGGAGGTCCCGGAGTGGAAGTGGGACGACATATCTATGGACTTCGTGACTGGACTTCCACGCACTTCCAGAGGTCACGACTCCATTTGGGTGATTGTCGACCGACTCACCAAGTCGGCACACTTCTTACCCATCAGAGAGCAGGGCTCAGTGGAGAGCTTGGGACGTCTTTACGTCCAGGAGATCGTACGGCTTCACGGTGTGCCATCGTCTATCGTCTCCGATCGAGATGCTCGTTTCACTTCCCGGCTTTGGAAGGGGTTGCAGGAGGCGTTCGGGACACGGCTCCATCTGAGCACAGCCTTCCACCCTCAGACGGATGGTCAGACTGAGAGGACCATACAGACACTCGAGGACATGCTCCGTGCATGTGTTCTCGACTTTGGTCGCAGCTGGGAGGACCAACTACCCTTGGTGGAGTTCGCGTACAACAACAGCTACCACTCCACCATCGGGATGGCACCATACGAGGCGTTGTACGGCAGACCCTGCAGATCACCGTTGTGCTGGACAGACCCTGGGGAGTCAGCACTCGTGGGACCAGAGATGGTCCGAGCCACGACAGAGAAGGTCCAGATCATCCAGGAGAGGATGAGGACAGCTCAGAGCCGGCAGAAGTCATATGCTGACAGGAGGCGGAGGCCACTAGAGTTCGAGGATGGCGACCACGTCTTTTTGCGTGTCTCACCTCGACGTGGTTTACGGAGATTTGGCCGAGGCGGCAAGTTGTCTCCACGCTTCATCGGGCCTTTCCAGGTCCTCATCAGGATAGGAGAGGTGGCTTATCGCCTGGCTCTACCACCTCAGTTGCACCGGGTGCACGACGTCTTTCACGTGTCTCAGCTGAGGAGATATGTGCACGACCCGACGCACATCATCGACTTTGGGGAGCTGGACGTGGACGATGGGGCGACTTTTGCGGAGGTCCCAGTGGAGATCGAGGATCGACAGGAGCAGGTCCTACGTCGGTGGTCGATTCCTCTTGTGCGCATCAGATGGCAGCACGGGAACCTCCAGGAGAGCACTTGGGAGCGGGAGGCTCAGATGCGTGCTCAGTACCCCCATTTGTTCCCCTAGTTTTTGATGTATCTTTACGGGGACGTAAAGCCCTGAGGTGGGAGTAATGTAAAGACCCGCAAATTTCAAGGAAATTTTTTTCTTAATTTTCTTTGGAATTTTTCAAGAGCGCAGCTTCAGACGACACCTGATTCCAAGGCCCGGTGTGCCCGGAATCAATTTCCGAAGTTTGGCTCGGGTACGTTCAGTGAACGGACGAGCGGGTTTTTCTATCTTTTGAACCGGTGCCCGGAATCGAATTCTAAGGGCACCGATGAAATCGCAGCGCCGATATTTGCTTATAAATGCCTCTTCCGGAGTTGCGTTTGCTCAGACGTGGTTTTTAAATTTTGGGGCTTTAAGTCAGAAATAAAATAAAGTTTGTGCGACAACTTTATTTTATTTCACTTAAGCTGCTTGGAAGTCACTTGGAAGCCACTTGAACTGAGTTAAAGCGGATAGGATGCTATCCAGAAATATCCTACCCCCTTGTTAGGATATTTGTGAGGCAGGGCCCGCACGAGCCCCGCCGTTTCTTTCGCTAAGTAACGCACCCGCGAAAACCCGTCAAAGTAACTGAAAAGTCAACCGACGCGTTTTCTTTAATTCTTAACAGACCATTTAATTGGGCGGTTTATTTCGTGAATTAAATGGGCTGTTTCTTTCGTGAATTAAATGAGCTGTTTCGCTCGTTGAATTAATTCAATGAACTGATGGGTCGTTACTTACGCTTTTGCGTTTGTTGGCATGTTTATAAAATAAGACCAACCTAAAAATCCTTTGAAAGGATTTGAGAGGATCTTGTTTCTTCATCTCCCCGCGAAGAACGCGAAGAACGCGAAGAACGCGAAGAACGCCGGCGACCGGAATTCGACGACGCACACCGAGATCTGCGACGTCGACGAGCTCTACCCGCGACGTTCTTCGGCGACGCCTCTTCTTCCGCGGCCGATCCTCGTTCGGCAACAAAGGTGAGAATCGAATCTTCTAATTCTTCCCTTTTTATAATTCGATGACAATGGATTTAATTAATTAAATCCGTTTGCTCTTGATCCGGAGATTGGCGACGCGACGCCGGATACCGCGACGACGCGACAATCCCCCTTCTTCCGCGACGAGCAATCCCGCGACGATCCCTCGTTCGGCAACGACAGCTGCGAGGTAAGGGTTGATTTGAAATATTTTCCTTTCCTGTGATTTTATTTCTTTTAAAATAAGGAACCGATCATGGAACAATTTTAAATTTATTTAAAATTGTTGATTGGTCGTTTCTTGTTTCTCCCGTTGTTTATGACTAACGCGGAGGGTGCGGGTCTAACGAACAAGACCCGACAACCCTCTGCCGATCTTCCTTTTTGTGCGGATTTGGCGGGCGATGGCAAAAGCACGACGCAAGGGCCATTTGTTGATTTCGCAGTGAAGGACGCGTCCCGGGAGGAACAATGGCGCAGACGGGAGGCAAAACGGGCCACCGGAGCAACTCCGGCGGCCCGCGGAAGGTGGCGGCGGCGCGGGTCGCCGGCGCGCCGCCGGAGGAGTCCGCCGCGGCCGAGCCGCGGCGAACCGCCGGACCGCGTCCGCGGTCCGGCCACCCAGCACGCGGCCCGCGCGGGCCGCGTTTTTCCAAAGCCGCGGGTCAAACCCGCGGCGGCTCATTCGGCCGCTCGGCCGAAGCCGAGCCGGCCGGTCCGGTCGGCCGGGCCGCGCCCAGGCCGGACCGGACCCGGCCTAGCCGGGTCGGGCCGACCCGGGTCGGCCGACCCGGTTCGGGCCGACCCGGTTCGGCCGACCCAAGGGGGGGGGGGGGGGTTCGGGCCGGGTCGCCCCGGGCCCAGAACCCCTGTTTCGGGCCCTCTTCGGTCCTTCGCCCATATCTTGGGCCTGGGACCTCCGATTGACGAACCGTCAGCGGCTACGCGATCCTTGGACCGGGACGGTCGTTTCGGTATATTACACTCAAGGTTTCGGAAGACTTTGGGTTCGGCCGGGTTGGTTCGTACACGAAACCAACCGGGCCCTCGGAGCGGAAACGCTCATAACTTGAGATACGGACGTCCGATCGACGTACCGTCAGCTGTGGTAGTTTCTTCTAAGTGAGACGGAACTTTTGGCATACTCCGCCCGAGGACCGGACACAGGCGGAGTACGGTCGGGTTGGTTTTGCCCTAAAAAACCAACCGGGCCCCTGGGACGAAAATGCCAATAACTCTCAGACCGGGCGTCCGATTGACGCGCCGTCTGTTGCGTTGAGATCCTGTTGTCGATACGGAACTTTTGGATACATCAACTTCGGACTACGTGTCAGTTGATGTATCAGCCTCTCGGCTCGTGGAGCGGACCCTCCTAAACGAGCTCGCTATGTGCGGGAACCCTAGCGCTGGCTGTGACTTTGACGACAGAGCAGAGATCCTCCGTGGACTGCGACGACGGCAGAGCAGAGATCCTCAGTGGACTGCGACGACAGCAGAGCAGAGATCCTTCGTGGACTGCGGCGACGACTGTGCAGAGATCCTCAGTGGACTGCATCGACTACTGCACTCAGCGATCCTACGCGGATCAGTGCCCGATCCTGTGTGGGTCCTACTACCGGTTCTGTGTGAGCCACTGCCTACCGGTTCTGTGTGAGCCATTGCCTACAGGTTCTGTGTGAGCCCGATCCTGCGTGGGTCTTTTGCGGGGGTTAGTACCTATCGATCCTTCGTGGGTCCGACGACTTAGATGGATCAGTGATCATCTTTGACGTCATCTGAAAAAGTATACCTGGTTGAGCTGAATCTTATGTTACTCTCCTTTGTGGATTGTGTTGAACTATCCTATGTGGATTTACTATTTACTCTCCTTGTGGATTTGAGTCTTGCTTTCCTTTGTGGATTGAGTTGTTCTTGAGCTCGTGAGCAGAGCTAGAATTGGGGACTTAGGTATATGTATGGGCATATACCTAAGTCGAGTCAGATGTTACTTCGTGATTGCATCTTTCTTTTGTGCTATATCCTTTGTGGATTTCGGGAGACCTTCGGGGGTCTCGGGGTCCTTACTGAGTAGCTTGTACTCACTCCTGCACGGGCTATGCCCGCACCTTGTTGTGTTGGTTGCAGACGACGGACAGCGCTGATCACGGTTGGGGCGTGGAGCAGGACGGTACCTGGAGGTGGACCACTGGGCGGGATGTGCTCGGAGCGGACGTGGGACCCGAGGAGCCTGGAGGCTATCTGTACCCACCCTTCAGGTGGGATTGCCAGTGGACGACACGAGGCCGCCGTCTTTTCTTCAGTTGCTGTACTTTACTTTTTCAGTTGTACTTTACAGTTGGGCTTGTATTCCGGCCCCTTTACTTTTCTGCACTTGTAGTTACTTTCCGCTTGCTGACTCTGTGTGGTTGTTACTTAAAGGCAATGCCTTCCCTGTTTACTGGGATTTTACGCCTTGGTGCTAGTCGCCAGCCCCTGGCCTATGGAAGGCGGGCTTGGGGTAGTCACGACACGGGCCCCGAGGTCAGGTCGTGACAAAGTAATCCAATGAAATGGAGGAATGGAAATTCAGATGATTGTTTTACTGATCATAAGTTAAAAGAACATGTGTCAAAGGTGACACATTGTTTACAACAACGAAGAAGTGAGGGATAATCCATATGAGGATAATGATGTTTGAAGAAGAAGACAATGTGCAAGTGATTGGAATTCTGAGATGGCCATGCACGTCACATTGTCATAGAAGATGTTGATGCTAATGTTGTTCCTTAAAGGAATACATATCACGATAGTGGAGTTTGTGATGAAAGCAGAAGTGTTGCTGAAGGATACAGATCACTGAGAAGAAGTGTTTTTGAGGTGATCGTGCTTGTTGAAAAAACAAACATATGACATACAAATTTGATGACGAAGGAGATTCCATGGTGGTATGTCGAGTGAAAGGAATTTGGTTAATGATCCATGATTGGTCAGAGAATGTCGAAAAAGGAATGGATGATCTGGAGGTGGTACAAAAAGAGCAGATGCATGGTGGCGCAGTTTCCCAGTGTTTGCCAAATTTTTGGGCCTCAAAACCAGAAAATGAAGACATGGATTGTCTGCAAAAGGCGTTTCGCACAAAAAGGAAGTGGTGCGCGAAATATAAGAGGCTTTCGCAAAATAATTTAGTTGGGCGTGGAAAACAGCGGGATGCGCGGAATTGTTTTTCGCGCAAACAGTGTTTCAGAATTAGAACGTTGAAAAATGGTAAAGGCATGGGATGTGTGATAAACCAGAGCTGTGCGCGGAAAAATGGGAATGTGTGCGAAAAATATTGTGTGCAGAATAGCTGGGTGAATTTTTCGCGCAATCAGAATATCAAATCAGAAATACCGAAAATCGGCAAAGGCAAGAGGCGCGTGAAAAATCGGAGATGTTCGCGCCATGTGCGCGGAAAATCAAACAGGTGCGCATAAAGTTGTTTGTGCGCAAAATGTGGGTTTGAAGTTTTACGCGCAAGAGAGGATTCATGTTCAGAATGATGAAAAAATTATAAGTAATGAGATGCGGGAAAAACCAAGGCGGTGCGCAAGAATAAAAGGAAGATGCGCGTAACTCAAAGAACTGAGAGACAGTTTTACGCGCAGGAAGGGGTTTTACGCGCAGGATCAAAAACACCTATAAATATGAGGTGAACCCCTCTCATTCGGAGAGGCTCGACACTTAGAAAAATCTCGATCTCTGATGCATGGAAAAACTAAGGTATAGAGTGGTGCGTGAAAAGAAGAAGGGTTTCATGAAAAAGAAGGTGTTGCGCGAAAAAGGGAAGATTTGTGCGAAAAAGAAGAGTTGCGCGAAAAGCCTTTTACACGCCAAAAGTTATTTTTACGCGCAAGGTTTAAATTTTACACGCAAGCCACCGGGAAGGGTGCGTGAAAATTTGGGGGTCCCGCAAGCCTTTGACATGTTCTTAGCACTCTCAATTATGCTTTGCAAAGATGGAAGAACAGTAAACCATTTGGTTTTATGAAGAGAAGTTGTACCGCACACACATGACTGGTGTTTAATATCCTCATAGTGATTTTCGAAGAGAAAAAGAACGGACCGTGCAACTAAATTCATATCTGCACAGAAAGAGGGGAATATATCAATACACACAGGTGTTAGTAGTGAGAATCAAAGGAAAGAGAAGAAGAAAGATCTAGTGCATTCAGTCATTGCACTAAAGAAGAAGGATTGAACTAAAAGGGCATCAACTCTGAACCCTGATGCAAGCAACGTCTCATGCTAAACAGGAGACCAAGAACTTCAATGCATGTCTATTGAAGAGACCTTCACTTCTATAAAATGAGTGAGACTTCACCAAGGGCAGTGAGCCTTGGGGAGTCAATGGGAGTGACCCGAGGGAAGTGGTGAGCTATCCCTGAACCATTGTAAAGGCAGTGTGCCTGGGACAGAGTGACTGTACCCGAACCTTTGTAATCTACAACTAGTGAATCATAGTGGATTTTGGTACGACCGACAACCTGTCGGCGTATGCTCCTTGTACATAGCCCTTAGTGGTGAACCAAGTAAAAATGGATGTGTCATCTCTCTTCATGTGAATGTTTCATTGCTGATCATATCCATCATACAGGTTTAACAAGTTCCTACCAACATGGGAACAGGATCCACAACTTTAAGAAGATAAAGTTGACACCCTGATTCACCCCTCCCCTCTCAGTGTGTCCCGGGGTCCTACAAGTGGTATCAGAGCGAGGTTGATGTATGTTGGATATTCTACAGTAATTCTATTCAGAAGAGGATTTCAGTTTATTTCCTAAAGTCAAAAATGAAGAGCAGTCTTGAGGAAGATTCAGTCATTTCTGAGCAGAATTCTACATATAGCAAGACCCTGAAAAACTCGGAAAAAGGAAGAGAAGATGCATCTAAATAAGTCCTACATATCCAAAGAAGATTCAGTGTCTTGTTCTCCATTCCATTCCAATAATGAAGAAATATCAGGCTTGGAAAGTATCGAGCAGGTGGCTCAGAAATCTTTCAGAGGAAAGGATAACATCCCTAATTCAGGATTTCAAGAAAAACTCAAAACATATCTGCATGATATTCCTGAAGAAAGGGTTGCAATTATTTGTAGCATATTCCAATCTATGCAGGTTGAGATCACTCGATTAGAAAAGGAAGCAGAAAATATGGAAAAGGGGTTGGAAAGAAAAGTAATGGAATGTATGAATCTCACAAAACAGGTGAAAGTATTTGAAGAAAAAGAGAAAGTCAATAAGACTCTAAAAGAAAAGATCCATGCACTTGAAGCTGAGCTGAAGAAGAGAAATGAATTCAAGAGTTTTTGTTTGGAAGAAACTTCCATGAAATTTAGGGAACTTGACTCTTTGTTAAAAAAAATGTTAAGATGCATGATGACGAGGTTGAAAGATTGAAGAAGACTTGTGAAGAAAAGATGATCATGATTGAATATCAGGAGATCATCCTCAATATTGAGGGTCAAAAATTGGAAGCCCAGTTGACCAAGATTGAGAATACACATATTGAGACTTCACAAAATAATTAAATGAGCGATTCTAGTACTCAATGTTCATTGGAGGCTACTAAAGATGATGTACCTCCAACATGTGACCAGAAGATTATGAGAACTCTTGAGTGTCCACCTCAAGAATCAGTCGCTGCTGGAACTCAATGCTCACTGGAGGAATCTATTGTCAAAAGAACACCAACATGTGATAAGAATATCATGACTTCACTCATTGATCTATCAAAAGAAACTGAGAAAGTGAAGGTACCATCCAAACCATCTTGTACTCATGTTTCTAAATATGTTCCTATAATCAGTGCAGGTTGGAAGAAAAGTTCTAAGCAAGTATGGATGAGGAAAGGTGAGTGGAATAAACCTACCAGCAAGGCTAGGGTGGATGAGAAGCAAAAGGAGGAAGTTGGTTCCTCAAATAGAGCACAAAAGATTAAGAAGATAGCCCAACATCCTCATACAGAAGAATCAAAAAGAAAAGATTTGTGGGCCAATGTTGGTGCTGCAACAGATTTGGGCACTGTACACTGGATTGTTTTTACAATCCCTTACATGGAAAAGCACAGGGAAAGCCTATATCAAAGGGAAGGAATACAGATAAGAAGAGGCAACATCCGCGGGTCCATAAGCATCTGTTTAAAGCAAACAGATTTGGAATGCTTGAAAACATCTGTGATGTATGCAGTGGTAGTGGTCACAAGAATGGTGCATGCCTATGTCAAAATATATCCAGAGCAGATAAGAACAGAAGAACACACAAGCCAGCTAAGAAGGAAGAATACTCCTTGGGAAGAAATCAGAAGAATATGGTGAACACACATTTCCCCAAGAAGTTCTCAAGTAGGGAAGTTGAGAAGACCCAGGATTTGATATCCATGAAATTGAAGGGTCATTCATCCAAAAGATACACTGAGTGGGATGAAACTCGGATGAACCCATGTGGAAGACCCAAACCAGCTACAATAGTTCCAAATGACATATTGGTCAGCTGGCCCGAAGATTTGAAAAGAATGAGGAAACATGAAGATGAAAAGGCCAAGGCTGGTGACAAAGGAAAAGGAAAACTTTTACATGATGAAGACAGAGTACAGGAGAGATTACAAACCAAGAAAAACACTTGTGTAAAAGAAGTTCTGTGTGAGAGATGTAAGAAATCTGGTCACATTGCAAAAGGTTGTCGAACCTTAATACCAGAACAATAAGCAATCCTTAAGAAGAGTAAGAATGTATCATTCATGATGGTTATTAAGCATAACAATTCTCCACAAAAAGTAGAAGAGAATGTGAAAATAGCCATGCCACATCAACACATATCAGAACATATGTTGAAATACTCAGGCGTGAAGACTGGAGTGAACAGAGGAACATTGTTGAGAAAAGAACCTCAACCATGTAGGTCTTGTTGATGAAGCAAGGAGGAACCACCTTATTCCTATAATCATTTGTGTATTGTATTCGTGCTAATAATTTAGGGAATTGAAGGTGAAGCATGCTCTCAGGGGGAGAACCTGAGAAGTAGTGAATGCGGTCAACTCTTGATAGCCAAGCTAAATAAGTTTCTATCCTTAGTAGATTCTTCAATTGATATTCAAAGATTATGATGATTAAGGATCACTCTTGATGAAGATGATGAGGAGTGTTTCCCTTGAGAGGGAGAAAAATGAAGAATCTTCCAAAATCATTGTTTCAATCTGTATCAACTCCAGCTGGTATTAGATGAAATTACTCTGTAAATTTCATGAAGAAATGTCATTGATGAAGGTATGTCATTTCTCAATCTCTCATCCTCAGTTACTCAGAATAGAAATCATTCTACAAAGGGGGAGTAACAGAATTGATCAGTGACATAAGAAGAATGGATGTCCCCCAAGGCCACTTATCATGCCGATTGCACTTCAATGTTTTTGATCTGTTTGCTGATGTGAGTGCATGAATTTTAGGTTCATTATTCCATATCACATTTGATTTTCTTCTACCTGAAATGAAATTGGTAAACCATTGAAGACAAAATATATGAGTTTCTAATCTCATGTTGGAATCATGATCTATGAATAATGGACATCCATGTTGACTTAATCAAATCCTCTTGATTTCTACATCGAGCATTGCTCAAGTAGACTTAGAGTGAAATTATTAATGAAACATTGCTTAAGTATGGATTGATACCCTCTCTACCAGGTGCTTTGTATTTCTTGTCAATAAGGGGGAGAGAAAGTGAAATGAAAGTTTGCAGAGAAGAGAAAAGTTGATTGAAGAGAAGATTCTCATTTTGACATTGAAAATTAATTTCAGAAGATGTATAAAGTATTGAAAACAAAATACAAAGGGGGAGATTGTTGGAACCACTTTGTGTATAAGGTTGTATTTGTTGTCAATAGTTTTCAATGAAGATCAAAGTCAAGGAGATCAAGAAGTACTCCAATGAAATGGAGGAATGGAAATTTAGATGATTTTTGTACTGATCATAAGTTAAAAGAACACGTGTCAAAGGTGACACATTTTTTACAACAAGGAAGAAGTGAGGGATAATCCATATGAAGATAATGATGTTTGAAGAAGAAGACAATGTGCAAGTGATTGGAATTCTGAGATGTCCATGCACGTCACATTGTCATAGAAGATGATGATTCTAAAGTTGTTCCTTAAAGGAATACATATCACGATAGTGGAATCTGTGATGAAAGCAGAAGTGTTGCTGAAGGATACAGATCACTGAGAAGAAGTGTTTTTGAGGTGATCGTGCTTGTTGACAAAACAAACAAATAACAAACAAATTTTTTGACAAAGGAGATTCCATGGTGGTATGTCGAGTTCAAGGGATGTGGTTAATGATCCATGATTGGTCAGAGAACGTTGACAAAGGAATGAATGATCTGGAGGAAGTACAAAAAGAGCAGACACAAGGTGGCATTGTTTCCCAGTGTTTGCCAAATTTTTGGGCATCAAAATCAGAAAATGGAGACATGGATTGTCTGCAAAAGGCGTTTCGCACAAAAAGGAAGTGGTGCGCGAAATATAAGAGGCTTTTGAGAAATACTTTAGTCGGGCGCGGAAAACAGCGGTATGCGTGAAATAGTTTTTTGCACAAACTGTGTTTCAGAATCAGAACGTTGAAAAATGGTAAAGTCTTAGGCTGCGCGAAAAACTAGAGCTGTGCACGGAAAAATGGGAATGTGCGTGAAATTTTTTTTGCGCAGAATAGCTGGGTGAATTTTTCGCGCAATCAGTGTATCAAATCAGAAATACCGAAAATCGGAAAAGGCAAGAGGCAGGTGAAAAATCGGAGAAGTTCGCGCCATGTGCGTGGAAAATCAAACGGGTGCGCATAAAGTTGGTTGTGCACAAAATGTGGGTTTGAAGTTTTACGCACAAGAGAGGATTCATGTTCAGAATGATGAAAAATGTAGAAGTAATGAGATGCGTGAAAAACCAAGGCGGTGCGCGAGAATAAAAGGAATATTTGTGTAACTCAAAGAACTGAGAGACAGTTTTACGTGCAGGAAGGGGTTTTACGCACAGGATCAAAAATGCATATAAATATGAGGTGAACCCCTCTCATTTGGAGAGGCTCGACAGTTAGAAAAATATCGAGCTCTGATGCGCAGAAAAACTAAGGTATAGAGTGGTGTGAGAAAAGAAGAAGCGTTTCATGAAAAATAAGGTGTCGCGGGAAAAAGGGAAGATTTGTCTGAAAACGAAGAGTTGCATGAAAGGCCTTTTACTCGCCAAAAGTTATTTTTATGCGCAAGGTTTAAATTTTACAAGAAAGGCACCAGGAAGGGTGTGCAAAAATTTGGGGGTCCCGCAAGCCTTTGACAGGTGCTTAGCACTCTCAAATATGCTTTGTGAAGATGGAAGAACAGAAAACCATTTGGTTTTATGAAGAGAAGTGGTACCGTACACACATGACTGGTGTTAAACATCCTCATTGTGATTTGCGATGAGAAGAAGAACGGACCGTGCAACTAAATTCATATCTGCAAAGAAAGAGGGGAAGATATCAATACACTCAGGTTTTAGTAGCGAGAATCAAAGGAAGAGAAGAAGATAGATCTAGTGCATTCAGTCATTGCACTAAAGAAGAAGGATTGAACTAAAAAGGGAATCAACTTTGAACCCCGATGCAAGAAAAGTCTCATGCTAAACAGGAGACCAAGAAATTCAATGAATATCTATTGAAGAGACCTTCACGTCTATAAACTGAGTGAGACATCACCAAGGGCAGTGAGCCAGGGGGAGTCAACGGGAGTGACCCGAGGGAAGTGGTGAGATATCCCTGAACCTTTGTAAAGGCAGTGTGCCTGGGACATAATGATTGTACCCGAACCTTTGTAATCTACATCAAGTGAAGCATAGTGGATTTTGGTACGACCGACAACCTGTCGGCGTATGTTCCTTGGACGTAACCCTTAGTGATGAACCAAGTAAAAATAGTTGTGTCATCTCTCTTCATGTGAATGTTTCATTACTGATCATATCCATCATATAGGTTTAACGAGTTACTACCAACATGGGAACAAGATCCACAACTTTAAGAAGAAAAAGTTAACACCCTGACTCACCCCTCCCCTCTCAGGGTGTCCCGGGGTCCTACAAACACTCAACCAGTAGTTTAGTGTTTCAACTGCAGGGAACATGGTCATCGTGCAAACCTAGTCCCTATGACCATGGTTATTAGAAGTAATAAACAACAACCTCCAATGATGTAAGGAAGGGAACATGATAAAACTATTACTAAGGTGAAAAATGAAAATTATATAGTTTCTGATGTGCTGGTTATTCATTCCAGAATAAAAAAATTACTATAAGATTATAGTTCTACATATTCATTTATATCATGTATGGTAAGTAGAACTATTCCAAGAGCACCTAATAATATGTAGGTTGGTTATCATTGAGAATTGAAAATGGGTCAATTATTGTATCCAATGTAAATAACTCTTCATAGGTTCATGTTTCTGGACATAGACTCCCATAAAATCTTTTCATACTCCATTTTGTAGTGATTGATACAATTTTATGAACTGATTCAATATAATTATACAGAGGAAACATCAACTATCAAGCAATGGGAGACCACTCTAAACATTCCAAAGCAGCATCAAATTCTAGAAAAGTTTGAGGAGGAAGATGAATATCATTCAGAATGACTATCTCATTTGTTGATATAGTATCCTAATGAGAAAGTATATCTAGCTCAAATGGTTTAGAGAAAGGAGGAAATCATTCCCAAAGACCTGATCATTACATGGTATTACACTAATATATTCCCTGAATAATTTTTATGTCTTCCTCAGGATTGATAGGTTGAGTTCACAATTTAGCATATTATTGGATCTCTATCTATATCAAAGACACCTTATTGAATGGACATTATTGAGATGGAAGAGCTGAAGAAGTTGTTACAGGGGAATCTCGAAAAGGGATTTATACACCCGAGTGCTTCACTGTGGGGTGTGCCAATCATCTTTACAAAGAATAAGTATGGATCAATGTGCCTTTTAAGTGATTATCATATTCTCAATAAAATTATGATAATGAACAAGAAACCCCATAACATAGATATGCGTCTAGGTTGATCGGCTACATGGGTCATGTTTTTTATAAATGGTGGACCTCATGTCAGGATACAACCCATTAATGTTGATAACATGATATATTCCCAATATTTCCTTTCGAGAAAAGGTATGGAAACTATGAGTTCATAGTGATTCCATTCAGACACAATAATTCTCATTTAATATTATTATACATAATGAATAGATAATTTAGATATTACCTTGATAAACTTTTTTTTGTCTTTATTAATGATATTCTAATATACTCCACGAGTGTGGAGGAATATGAGGAGAATTTTTATATTATGATAAATACATTTTGATGGAAAAAAATTATAAAAATTATATTGAATTTGAGTTAAGGATGGAGGATGTTTCATTAAGGGAGCATGTTATCTTCAGTAATTGGATATATATAAACCCTTCTTAGACAAAGGCAATTGAAGAGTGGCCCAGAACAACATCTAGAATGGATATCCATAGTTTCTTTGGAATATTTCTCTATTACCATTGATTTTTGAAGAACAGGTCATGATTTTTAATCCAAATAATCGTTCTAATATAGAAGTAAGTGAAGTTTTTCTAGACTCATGAATGTGAGGAAAGCATTAAGGAAATCAAAATAGGAATTATCACTACGCGAATACTCACACTCCCAAAAATTGTAGAAATTTTTTTGGTGTACACCGATTCTTAAAAAAGGTCTTAGGATATATACTAATTAAAATTTACAATGTGATATCCAGTGCCTTAAGGTAGTTTAAAATTCATGAGAAAAACTATCCCACACATGATCTAGTGTAGGAAGTTTTTATGTTTTAATTTACAAAATGGTGGCATTATCACTATGGGGAGAAGTGTGATTCATATATATATTATAAGAGTATCAAATATATATTCAAAAAAAATGATCTTAATATGCACCAGCAATGATGGTTACATCTCATCATGAATTATGAATTCTCAATCCACAATCATCATAGTAATGAAAATACTGTGGTTGATCCTCTATTTAAAAAGGATCATGAAACACTATAATTGGTCATAATTGAGAAGGAAAGAATAGTCATTGATTTTAAAAGGATATAAATTGAAATTATTAAGAAAGGAACATCCTCAATCCTTTCTAAAATGATTTCTCAACCCTCAATAGTGGAGAAAATAATGTATTATGAAATAATTGATGTGGAAATTCAAAAAAAGTTCAATGCTACAAGATATGGTTAATCCATAGAGTTCTATATAGACGAGGAAGGAGTCATGATATTTGGGTCATGACTATGTCTAACATCCAATACAAATAAATAAATGGATCTTCTAAATGATGTTCATTGCTCGACCTTCTCTATTCACCTAAGGAGTACAAAGATATATCGAGATATCAATGAGAAAATTTGGTGGGACTAAATAAATAATGAGATCATTGAGTATACATAAATGTGTCTAGTATGATAGCATGTGAATGTTTAAAGGTATTAGTCTAAGGGGATGATGCAACCAATACCCATACCAAGATGAATGTGGAAAAAATTTACCCTGGACATTTTCACAGGACATCCAAAGACATATATTGGAAATAATATTATATGGGTTATCGTGGAACGTCTTACCAAGACATATCAATTTATCGTAATTTGTGAGGATTTCTCACTAGATCAACAATCATGTATATACCTAAAAGAAGAATTATGGCTTTGTGGAGTGGCCCAATTTATTGCATTCAATCGTGGTCTGAGATTCAACTCATTCTTCTCGATAAGTCTTTAATAAGATCTGAACACTCAACTAAAATTTAGTATGCACTATCATCATCAGAATGATGGGAAATATGAGGTGATGATTCAGAAACTAGAAAAAATATTGATATCATGTTCTACGGACTATAAAGGACGATGGTACCAACAACTTCCACTATTTGAATTTTCCTAGAATAATAGTTTCCAATCAATAATCCAAATGGCTCCATATAAAGCCTTTTATAGTAAAATGTGTAGACCCTACTAGAAAATGGTTCTATACCAACGCTTATATTCACACGGTTTAAATAAAACAAGGGTGTAGGTTTTGTATTTTAAACTATACCCATGGTTATATTAAAACAATGGTTATAAAAACCCTTATTTAATGTTTTTATTGGGATTCCCCACTTGATTTTTCATTTCCCCCCATAAATATCCCCCGAGCCATAGCCTCTTCTACCTCTGCTCTCTCTACTATTCCCTGACCTCAAACTCCCACCATGGAAACTTCCTCCTAGCCCTCACCTCCCTCCCTCCACATTATTATCTCTGCCTCCACCTCCACGTCTTTGGCAGCCTATGCCTCCACCTCCCAACCCCAGCCTCTATCACCTGTCCCTCTCCTAAACATCATCCTTTGCCTCCTCCCATCCCACAACCCCTAGAATTTGCCTCCTGGACTTCAAATGTATTTTTATTCTCCTCACCTATTCCATTTTTTGATTACTTCTAATGCATGTTAATTAATTAAATATTGTTTGAAAAATACCAACTGAGAATGGTAAAATTTATGTTCGATAAATGGGATATTTATTCCCTTGTATAAAAGAGGATGGTGTGGGTATCCTAAAAAAATATCCATTGTCATTGAAGGGCATCACGTTGTGTCGATTTCTACTGTAATCTATATTTTAGGGTGAAAATTTTGGATGCAATGTTGTAATTATTTGGTAATTTTGGATAAAGTAAGTTTGGGTTAACTTTTTGGAAATTGATTGCATTGGTTTCTCTTAGGTATTAATTTTTATTTTATTATAGGTATTATATAATATAATTTAATTAGTTACAGAATCTTGTTTGTTAATTTTTATGTGATTCTTGAAGGTTTTATTAGTATGAAAGCTCGCATATGGTATGGGTATGGGAACATGTCAATTTTTATGAAAAATGCCTAGGAGACATTATATCTTACTAGGATTTGGTAGGTGATTGTTTCAAATTGTCCATGTATCTTGATAATGGTATGAATTTGATATTATATAAATGTCAAAGGTTGATGCTTATTGTTAAAAATACCTAATAGTGATTAATATTAATTTTCATTTTCAATAATATATTACATGTTCTCTAATATTGAGTATTGTGTGTGATATAATTACTATGATTTGAATGAGCTTTTTAGTTTACAATTATTTTTTTGGTGACATTATATGCTTCACTATTATTGTTTTTTAAATAGTGATTTCAAAGAGAAACATATGAAATTTCATAAATATGGGACAATAATATATTATAATTTTGTTTTTAATAAATTTTCATTATAATGAATTAATTAGAAGTAATATATAGATTTTATGGGAGAATCATATAATGGAAATTAGGTCTTATTTAATTTGACATATTGATTAAAGTGGTTCTACAAAATCAATTATGTTAAAAGGAAGATGGGGAATTAAGATTGTGGTATTTATTGATGATAATGGATTATTTATCTGAATTTTATTGAAATGGGGTTAAAAATGAAATTTTGTTTTCTCAAAAGGTGTTTTCAGTAGTTCTAATTATGGATTGCATTGGATTTAAAAAATAACTAGAGGAATTTTGAAGGATTTATAATAGAGGTACATGAATGGAAATTTAAGGAAATTATAATGGAATCTATTTTTCAGATATTGTATAATCTATTTGACCACATCTAGATTATTCATAGTTTTAAAACTATACCTTTGTGTACTCTATTAAATTTGGGATACATTAGAATAATTCAACAGATGCCAAAAAAATGAATAATAATATGTAATAGTATATTTTAAAACATGTCTTAGGTGCTGGGTTTTAAATACATAGCTAATTTATCTCAAATAGTCATTATATGAAAGTGTGCATATATATTAAACCAGATTATTTAAGATTAAATATTCATTTTAACATTTACAAACAACCCATTTCTGATAAATAAGAACTTACAACCTATAACTTTTTATTATTAGAAATGTTTTGATACTTTATTCCAAACCTGACTATCAGCCTCTAGTTTATGCCACATTTGTGGTGTCTATACCATGTGTGATATTTATGTGGATGAAAAGACTATAGCTTCATTTAATATCTCCCAATTAGTTCTTATGGATTTAAAATGGCATACTTGTTATTCATTTGGACTTGGATTATCATGTTCAACTATAGTATTATTATATTCAATTTAAGGATAGTTTAACTATTTTTTCATGTTTAATCATCATGGTTATTATAATCATTCTAGCCCGGTTTTATAATAGTTCAGAGGGAGAATGTACAATATGATTTACTTTTATTTCATGTTTATTTACAAATGTATTGACCTTGTCTACTATTTTTCCATTAGATAATTTTACAGCTTTGACATAGGAAATTTCTATTATTATACTTGGATGTATTATTATTGTTTTATATATACCACATTTGGTGGGTTTTTATTTTGTCTTATTCTTGATGTTTTGGGATATCGGGTCTGATTGGCCTTGATAAGAAAAATTTTCCATGTAGAATGAAAAAACTATGAAAAAAAACAAAACGTGTTCCTCTGAAAAAAATGACATGCATAAACCCATGTTATACCATCCTAAGCCGAGTAGAACCAAAAATTATTTAATTAAATAAAATTGCATCAACCAAACTGTATCCATAATTGGAGGAATAAAACTAAATAATTAATATAAAGATAATTTAAAAAAATATTCACAAACTAACTAAATTGTAGTAGAATAAATGTAAATAAAATGAACCAAAATAGATATGAAAGATCAAAATCATGAAATTATAATTCAAAATTAAAAAATAGGTATGATAAATTAAACAAAGTCAAACATATCTAACAAGATCTAAAATTTTATTACCAATGATGATTTCAATTGGACCAAATATAATCATTTCAGACGAATATGAACAAAACTAACATGAACTAAAGAATACATAACCAAACTAATATGAACCAGATGTAATGAACTTGATTCGATTAGAACCAATATCAATGAAATTGTCCAAGCTAATATAAATCAAAACAAGATAAAATAAATATAATAAAAATGTCCCAAACAATTAGGTATTGAAAAAAACCAAACAAAGAAGAAAATCAATCCAAACTGATTATATAACAATAATATGAAGATAAATTCTTAATTAATAGGTATATAAAATATGAAAATATCATTTTGATAATTGGATCTATTTACCCCTTACATTCTGGAACATGATTGGACCCATAGGGCATTATTGTTCTTATATATTTGGCGGTGACTTGTTTAATCACATGACATAGGTATGTTTTAGTTTACTTTTTATTTTATTTTTCATATTCAATCATATATCTTCTCCTTTTACCAAAATATATGGATAAGGGATATTTATATTCTTCAAAGGGGGAAATAAAAGAAATCGATGCAGCAACATGGGTTTCATTGAAGGGGGTGGAGATTGTGTCAATTGGTGGATTAATAGTGTGTTTCATTTTTTTATTCTTTTACTAATTCTATTTATTTCATTTTCATTTTCCATAGATTTCTGACATATATATGGGTCTTTCAGAAATTCTATTTATTTTCAACTATTGTTTTATTTAATTTTTTGGAATGAAATCATTCCGTAGTAGTGATTTCTAAAATAGATCTTATGATATATTCCAAAAAAAAACCCTAAATGATTAAACCTCCAAAACTATTCATGGATCTAAACCACTACATGAAAAATGATACCTCGAAGAAAATCCCAGTGAGGAAAAATCTACTTTTACGAAACATCTTTGTAAGGGACGATGAACACATAAAAAACCCGAGACATAGACCCTTATGTGGCCACGTCCATAAAATCCAACAATTTATTCCCTTCACAAGGGAAAAACGAACACATTATTTACCAAGATAGTCTAGGTTTTTTAAAATATAGATTTTTAAATCTAAGTAATCATTCAAATTGATCCTTATTTCATCCAAAACATAATGGAAATCATTTCACAATTCAAATATTAAGACCTTACATGACATGATTATTTTAAAACATATCCAAAAATGATTTCAAAACAAAAACCACATATTTTAATAACAAAACAAAATTATTTATATCAAAATAATTCAAAAAATTCTTTTTTTAATTTTTTTTTCAAATTCATTAAATTTTTTATGTACATTCACCTGGGGTAATACCACAAACAAACTAAAAAACTCAATTTGTAAATACATAGTTTTCCATTATATAATATAACAAAAAAAAATTATTTTTAAAAAAGATAAAGGAGAGTACATAAAATACTAGGTGGCCTATAGTAACAAAGGCCTAAAGAATCACCAATTATATACTCTCTAGTACCTGGGGAAGTGAATCACAACAATAAAACTCTTTGAATGGAGCCTTCTGATAAGCCTTCGAATCTAAAAACCAGCTACACGGTTTCCTTTACACCATACATATTAAAGCTCAATATCATGGATGGGAAATAAATTTTTCATAGTAGATATGTAATTTACCATAGTATAGTAAAATTTCATTTGGGGGAGATCCATATAATCCTCAAATCTGTCTTATTAAAATCCAATGAAATTGGCTTATAAGAATAAATTTGAAGACCAGTATGAATGGCCTTTGCCTCTACCCTATTAGAATTAAAATTGTGATAAAAATAACTGAAAGCAAGAATAATCGATCCTATTTAGCAAGAAAAATACCACTCCATCTCATATTCCCTTGGTTCCTAGAATTTTTAATATTTAGTTTAATACCAAGGGATAGAGGATTCCAACTCACCAAATGACCAACCACCTGAGGTATAGAGATACCGGTGGAGTTCCTAACATTCACAAAGCACCAGAGTTATGGGGCATTAACCAACCAGTTCTGAATACAAACTTGGTCCATCAATAATCAATTAGTAATAACACATTCAACCTCATTCTTACTTATACCTCACACCAAGAAAAAAAATAGGAGAAAAAAATAATGTATAGACATAAAATACTTTTAATTGGTTCACCATTGAGGGTTAATCCATTGAGAATACACATGATGTTTTCTTTTGAAAAATATTATACTAATAATTGTATATATTACATGGAGATTTTTATGGGTGACCTGCTAATCATGGATATCCCTTTTCTTTTTATAGATTCACTAAATTAAGAAAAGTTTAGATTGCATATATGTTTAAGGGTCATCATTAGAAATTTAAAAAAATGTGGTATATATTCATTCATCATAGGTCACATAGATACCTTGTATTTATGTATATAGGTTATTATACACTAAGACATACCTTTTCTTCCCAATCTCTTGTTAGTTTTTATTTTATTTTCTCTATCACATCTCCCACTTATGACTTTTACCTCTTTTTACGGAAAGAGGGTAATTATACTCTAAGATTGGGTCCAGAAGGGAAGAGGAGGTGGATACAACATTTTCATTATAGGAGTGGATGATTGGGGTGGTGGAGGGATTAATTAGTGTGTTTTGTTTTTTTTTCTACACCCATACTGTGTTGTTTAAATTAATTTTATTTTCCTTCAATGTGAAAGTTCGGTGTACCGATGATTCATGATGAAATTTTATTTATTTTCGAATACCATTTTGATTAATTGTTTGGGGGAAAAATAATTCACGATTGGTGGTTCCTTGATTCCTAGACAGATGATCCGGCTCGTAGGTATATCACAAACACATTAGTGCATCATAGTATTCCTATATTATAGTCTATGTATGAACCATTGGATGGCCTATGAAAATTGAAAATTAGGGATGGATTAAGAATTTATATGAATGAATTCTTAATAAACCTGGATAATGATTGAGGACATTAGAAATTATAATGAGAATATATGGGAGACAATAAAATATATATTGATTTTGGAAATGCTATGGATATTAATGGATGTGAAATGGTAATGTGTTGAGACTACTAAATAGAAATTCACATTCATAACTGATTTAATAATTTAATATCACATCATGAACTATCATACATTATTGGAGTTGAGGATTAGACAACATCCCTATACCACTATTGAAATATAATATTGATAAAAATATTCTATCATGCACTATAATGTTTGGTTTGAAATTTCCATTAACCCTTTCATTGAGCTCCCATATGTTGTAGTCAAATTTTATTTCTATTATTTCACTTAAAATCCCCATTAATCAGTTAAATTCACTAATATGTCAATGAATCCACTAGGAATCATAATCGGATAATATGACCATGAATCAACTATAAACACAACTACTATGATGGGTAGAGTGCTAGAATTGATTACACGTTATCTTGGTGAGTTTATTATGAGTGTATTGAGAAATCAGTTTCTTTTTATATCGATAATTAGTAAACACCTCTATTTTCATCATACAATTGTACTACCACAACAACATGATTAATATTAAATGATAATGGGATTTGAGACAACAATTATTTATTAATATTTATAGGTGATTCCTACTGAAATATTGTATTTTACATTTCCATTTCTGTATCCTGCAAGTTTTTATAGATTTCCTTGAGGGAATGTAATAATTTTAACTTTCTATATAAATAATATGTTTCATATAACTATATCATTTAATAAAATTATTGATAATGTTGAATTATAGTTGTCTAAATTTGATTGATTGGTGTAGTCGTGTCTTTTTTAGATGATGTTTAGGCCGAATGATTATGTACCATACCATGCACCAGGCCGTAACTTTTGCGGGTCGAGCTCCACGGTGAGTTAATTGGGGGTTTTATGGGGGAAACATTTCCCTTCTCTAGGGATCATAGGGTTGAAGGCCCTACACCAAAATTTCTGTTTTCTGTAGCAATCCAGTGAGGGTGGATGTGGTGTAGTTCAAAAATTCCATATAAATAGTTGTAACACTATAATAGCTTAGTGTAGGAAGTAATTCAATTATATATTGAGACACACATGATAGATATCATAAACAAAAAACCATAATCCACTAGAATGAGTGTTGGTTAGACTATTTTTTTGTTGATAGGTTGATTGGTTTTGATTTTCACCAATATTTATTTGTAAATTAATTCATTTACAAGTAGGTTTTTCAATTGTTTCCATTCCCTCATGATATTTACAATGTATCATGGTTTGTATGTGGTTTGTACTTTTTAACATTTTAAGGATGGTAGGAAAGCAAGAAGGCTTCTTGTTTGGCAAGGTATATATACCCATGGTTCAATGGACCATGGGTATATTATGTCTAATGGAACTATATATACTTATTGTTTAATTATAACCATTGGTATTATGGTATCATATATGGATATACCGACTATATTGTAGAAAATGTGGGTATATCTCTATATTGATTCCTTGATAGCCCATAGTTTATAGAAATGTGGGTATAGAGTATTCCCACGTTTTTAAGGGAAATACCTAATGTTTCAACTCGTGGGTATAAGTTATTTTTCCAATAGCGAGAACATTAAACTTCTCGGATGAAGTCATTGAATGTAAACTATTAGGACCTGAAATGGTCGAAGAAATGGTGGAAAAAGAGAAAACCATTAACCAGTACATAAAGGTAGCCCAAATTTAATTGAATAGTTATGTAGACAATGGTTTATGTGGCCTCATGTTAATAGTTGAATACATGGTATTCTTCCTCACATCTCTATGGATGAGAATCATGAGATTTGGGAAGAATGGAAAATTAGTCCCAAGTATATCGGCTCCTTTAAGATACATGATCATGTCCTCTATGTGGACTATCTACTAGAACTTCCACCTTCAAAGAATCAATGACGGGATGTATTCTATGTATCCCTATTAGTGATTTTCACACATGATCCATAACATGTACTAAATTAATAGGAGGTATAGTTGAAAAATGATCTCTTTTTCGAGGAACAACCGTTATAAAATGTGAACCATAGAGATAATGTCCTATACAACATGACTACACACATGGTCAGTGTAATATGGTAGAACTATAAGTACAGAGAGGCATAATGGGAACTAGATGACATGATAAAGGTGATGTACCCACACCTGTTTTCAACAAAGAATAAATAACAAAATTTAGAGGGTGAAATTCCATAAGGGGGACGAATGTAAAGACCCAAAGATTTATCAATGGAAATTAACTTTTTCTGATTATTTCATATGATATAATAACCAATAATCACATATATAACATAATACAAACATTATAAATATTGAATGAATGAAATAAAATGTATCTCTAGTTTTTAAGGAACCTATACCGATGAAATAGTAACTTGACATTTGAAATAGTGATGTGAACATAATGGATAGTAAACCCAATAATTGAATAGTAACATCAGTAATTAATGTGTAAATAAAACTAAAACATCTTATTTGTAACTATAATATATAATTATATCACAAAAGAAGTAAATAAATGTTCAAGAAATGTTTAATTAATTGTTGATATTTTTTATAAATCACAAGTATTTATTATTAATTTTATAATTAATATATAGTCTCAAAATGAAATTTTTATCCATAAAATAAATTAATATATAAATATTTTACATCTTATGAGTATAATATAAATTTATAAGACCTTATTTAATTTTTAAATGTGTTATAAAATCAGTTCTAATATTAAAATCATTATTTTTGGGCAAATTATGATTTTAGTTAAAAATTAAATTTATCATATTTAGAAAATATTTACCATAAAATGGATATAATTTTTAAATTCTACACATAAAAAAACAATTAGGGTTTCTTTTTTTTTATTTTTCTAAAAGTCGATAATTTTTTGTGAATAGTAAAATACGATATATATATACATTACAGGTTAAATAAATTCATCATTGAGTCGTCGCTAATGTAAGAACCATAATATCCAACTCACCAACATTATTGATATAGTTTTTATGATAATGCTAAAACTATTCATATTCTTGATCCAAAATAATAAAAATTGATTAAAATAATGAGAAAACACCCCTCGCCTCCACTATAAATACCACATCTCACAACCTATTCTCCTCACACTACTCAAGACTTGATCCTTGTCAAAATTATAATCCAATATCAGAGTAATCACTCCCACACTTACAATATGTTGTTATTCCTAATAAATGTAAAAAAATAATCCCTTAAAAGATTCTCATGAAGAAGGAATCAAGAGGTATAACCTGCTTCATTTTCTTTTAATTTATTTTCAAGCTCCTTCCATTTATTTTTCTCTTCTCAAGACCCCTAATAAAAAAGGTATGATAACTAAAGTACAATAAATATAGTGTAACATTATTATTCTAATGTAATAATTCATCATCATGTCTCTTTTATCCTCATTTTATACTAAAAATGGAAATATTTTTTGTGATGTGTCAATTTATCGCATTCTAGAACGAAGGATTTTCAATTTCTATTTAATGTTTCATGGATATTCATGAAACAATTTTCATCATTGAATCATATTACAACATATTTATTATATATTATTTAATGTTCTGTAACCGTTATACATACATGATATTAAATAATAATAATAACTAGTTATTTCTGATCAAAAAACTGTTAAAAATATGAAAAATGATTATCATTGACAAGTTATCTAATGAACCATCCTCCTATCTAGATATATATATATATATATATTAAAAATTAATCTTATTTTTGTTCATTAATATCTTTAATATCAATTTTTGTGAATTATACCAATGTTGAATGAAAACCCATACTCATTTACCAGCAAACCGATCATGGAAACTAAGAAAACAAACACTCACGAATGATGCATCTGATCAAAATAACTCAACAAAAAGGCCATGAATAAATATAATAAAATAATAATAATTAAATTATATGTAGAAAAGGTTATTTAGTTTTTAATTAATTAATATAATTTGGTTATTCCAAACATTATGGCCATCTGAAGAACTCTTACGAACATAAGGTAAGGGATACTACTTGAACCTCTATTATTCCTTTGGGTTACTCTTCCACTCTTTTTACCCAAATGAATTTTTTTATGTAAGTATTAAAAAAACTATTTATATGTTCTAAAATCATGTATTAATATCCATTCATCCATATTTCATAGGTATATGCAATTTTTTAAAAGGATCCCTATGCATTTCTTCTCGATAAAGAACACTAATTCACAAAAACATCATAAACCCCTACCCAAATTCATGTGAACTATAAAATCTATTTTAAGACACCTCTATTTTTTCTAAAATCAGTCACTTTATTATGAAAAATTTCTGGGATCACTTATGTTTTTATAAAAAATATTACGCCATTTTCTTCATTAAATGCTTTCTAGTATTTTCCATAAACCGCACTAAAATATTCAAATGATAAAGTTTTTCAAGTAACTTTTACATTTTATCACATTATTTTGACAAAAAATATCATGATATATTCCAATTTTAATTTATTAAGGTCCATTTAGGATTTAATTCCTTTCATTCCTGGAAACCTTTTTGATATGTTCATTTATTATGATTTAGGATATGAGTATAATACCCATTGCATTCCATGGGAAACTCTTTTGTTTATGTTTGGTTAATTATGTATGATTAATAATGTGGAATACAAATTAATTGACATTTTATGATTGGTTCCCCCAGATAGTACTCCAATTCATTGGGTAATTTTTAACCTCATGATTTGTCATGTTGGGATTGGGAGTTACCTTGATTCCATTATGAGACTTCATCCACCATGATATATAGTCTAGGAAGAAATCCTTGAATCATTTTTATGTCATATTATATGATTTTTTTCACATTCCTATGTTTCCATAAATATATTTTACCATGTTATAAATGTATTTATTTATACTTTTTATTCATTTCCTATGCCCTTAGTCATCATGTTATGCCTTAAAATCCATGTACTATGTTGGATTCGTATACTTATTATCTTAATGTGTTTTTTGGTTCCTCCATTTTGCTCATTTTTCCCTAGGATGTCATATAATAATATAAGTGTTAAAAGTGAGTTAGGAGCTCATTTTTATTATTTAATATAATATGTTCTTTTACATATTGTTTAAAAGTGAACCTAATCTCCAAGGTAGTAGGCTTTATGATCCATGGATTGTAATATGATCCTTAATTATGCTTAATATAATTTAATAAAATGTTTCTGGTGTTGGGTAACTTTATTTTCTTCCAATTGTCCTGCAATTATTAATAAAATGATAATGTTATCAATTTAACATTAAATGTGTTAATAACTGATGGAAAAGGTCACATGTGTAGATGAGGATCATTACACCAATCGGGTAAGTGATCCATACACCTGTTAGTTCATGTTTCTTACATTTTATCTAATATATATATATATAATATATTATAACAAAAATATTATATTATTAACAACCTCACATAAACACTATATTCAATACACAATTAATGAATCAATGAATTTATGTGTAATGAAATTACTAAAAAATATTTCTATGTGTTTGTGTATGCGTTTTTAATGAATGAAAAATAGAATGAGAGTAATATAAATGCATAGATCCCCATTGAGTATCTTGACACAATGATTCAAAAATATATTATACTACGACTATAATTTTAACTCACCTTGTAACATCTGCGTGGGATTTATTGATTGTATTATAAGGATTGATTTGTCAACCAATTTTGAATCAAATATTTAATAGAAAAGTTATATAGGAAGAAAATGATTCTTACAAAGAGATAATTCTAAGTATAGGGACTTTATAGATTAGTTAAAGAATAATGTGAATCTACTATACATTGATGAGAATAAATATTTGTAATTATAGATATTTCTTGGAGTGAGATGACTAAAATGACATGGAACAACATTTTATGAGTTATAAATTTATAATTCTAGTATATTAAATTGTATAAAGAAGTGGGAACCATCATAATTTATTTAGAGATGGTTAAAAGATATTTATATAATTAATAATTTTCCATGTTATAGAAATGGCATGGTTGTTGGGTAGTCTTTTAAAAAAATTGTTGCAAAGATATTGGATAAAGAACTATGACTATTGTATATCCGATTGAATCTAGAGATTGAAATAGGTAGGTAATACCCAGCATGAAATAGGGTCTGAAATTGTTCCATAATTTGGAACTGAATACCAAATAGCGTGTGAGACATCTTACATTATCATGTTGATATAATGGTATATTGAGGGAGTAGAAAAATAGTGATTTGATGATCTACACAAAAAATATATGTTTTCACGGGATTTAAAATCAACATGAAATTGTAAGAGGCAGCAAATATCTGTTAGGAAGGAAATTTTGGACTCTATATGATTATGATTGATCCATCCAGTCTATAGTACATGAAATTTATAGAAATGGATTTTATCATTTAATCATGAAATGGTCAAGCTACTATAGAGGAATATATAGTTGAATAGTTGTTTCATAAAATATGATCTAGAAATTTTTTTAATGGAATACCATGTCACAGAGAAAAATATTTTATAAAGAGTCTTGAAAAGACATAGAGTTTATATTGTCATTGAGTTCACCACACTTGGTTAGTTGAGACATAATGATTCAGAAGATAAAAATGGAATAAATATGAAGTTATAGATTTGGAGAGCATGAAATTCAAATAAAATGAATGATGGGGACATTAAAATTTCATGGTAGAGGGGATACATTTGTCGATGATATGAAATTATAGAATATTAATAGGTTTTATTGGAATTTTCAATCTATAAAAATATGGATCATATTTGTGAAGTGAAAAATTGCATTTATGGATGTATGTTTCGATCATAAATCATTTCATCTACAAAGCATGATCATAGAGTATTATTTATAGTTTTTTTATGTATCATTAAATGGATAAATTTGGGAGGTTATATATGGATAAAATATGACAATAATATATAGTAAATAAATGTGAACCATTCAAGAAAAAACAATCTTTATTTTAAAAATATTTTTCAAACATAATTAGAGAAATTATATATACATTTATAATATTTTTCATTTATTTTTTATTATGATACAAACAATGAAAATTTGACTATGAATAGTTTAGCTATTAATAGACTTGATAGTGGTGGATTATCAACATTAATACATTGATAACATGTGTCAAGATGATATGGAAAAATTCAATCCTTTGGTTTTAGGTCATGATAATGAATAAACTGTATATATTTAGGGTATGTGGAAAAAAATACGAATAAGATAATATTTTTAGAAAATTAATTTTAAGATAGAGGTAAATGAATTTGAAAAACTATTTTTTATAGAGAAAAATATTTTCATATCATGTTTCTAAAGTGCACTATGAGAGGATATAAAAAGCCGATTTATAATGATCACATCCTTTTTATTAAATAAATAACTGAAGTAAACTGAGTTAAATTGAAATATCCCCTTGATTTATGAATTGAAAGTAGGGTAATACAATGAAAATTTAAATTTAAACATGTATTTATCTTCAAAGAGTTTATTATTATTTATTTTCATTTTCATGAAAAGGTGTTAAACCTTATATTAAAAGAATATTCTGATTTTCTATGGAAGATAAAGACTCATTTGTTTATAAGGATTTCAGCTCATCTGGTTTTGGACGATTGAAATTGTAGTAAACTGGCGTATATAAAATCAACTAATATTGAATTTAATATTCTATGTGAATTATTACATTATAAATTTCCTGAATTTATTCTCATTTCTATAAACTATGATAAAAATCCATGGGTTTTTAAATTATACAATGCTTTACCGAAGCAGTGTATGAATAACAAGTGAGAGTGACCCATGGGGGATTGTTCATGATTCTTAAACAATTTAAATTATATTCCCCCTTTTCATTATGTTACCATCACCAAACATCTATCCAACTAATGTGTGTATAGATTATTTTATCACATTACATATCATTATCGAGTGTTACATTAACATAGCCCAGTGAGAATGAAACGTGTAAAAATATTGGTATCAAGTTTGGTTTTCATTCCAATATTTTCCATTATAATTTAGTGAGAAAACCATAAATAGTTTGTGTGATAGAACATTCTCAATGAATAAGGATAATTTCAATCAAACTGGTGACACAATTAAAGGTGAGTGTTTTATATTGGTGGAACCATAGTTTACCTCTATTGACCAACCCATCATCTTAGGGAGTATTCATTTAACATATTCCGAATATTGTTTTTTATATTATTGAAAAATATTAGTATTACTCTTAATTATGTAAATGTGACCCCATGAAACATTAAGGTTAATTATTAAAAAGGAAGCATAAAATAAGACCAAACATAAGTGTATTTGAAAATATCAGAATGAAAAATATCTATGTGAGTACTAATAAATTTATAGAAGGATATTAAATCAAATACTGCCCTATATTTTTAGAGATAATAGTAATAAAATTAATGTGTTCATAAAGTTAATTCTTACTAGATTACATACACAAATAGAATTTAACATCCATCTTTAAATGCTAATCTCATTATACCATTGCAATCATCTTTATTGTTATGTGATCATTTTAGTGTAATTTATACTTTTCATACATAGATAAACACACTTGAATCTGAAAAGAATCCCATTTCATATATTAAATATAATTTTACAAATATAATATGTTCCTTGCATTATTAGAGTCATATTTTCATGAAAGAGCTTGATTTTCGATCACATAACCATAATCCTTAATATTGACTACAAGAAGGAATGTGTATTCTTCTACCAAATAAGTCTTATTCACTCATGGGCACAAATCATCTAGTATCAATGAAGAGTACCTATATTAAAAAACATTCATACAACCTCATCCAACAATCCACATGATATCAGGCATATTAACCTATATAGAATTTGTTGTTCACTTGAATTCAGGGTCTAAGGTCAAGTGGGGAAACTAAACCCTATAATTTTTTTTTATAAAATATCAACTATATAAATCATAATATATATATATATATAACAAAATCATAGTGTAATGTTGAATTATAGATAAATTAATATCATGATAATAAATAATTTCCATGGAATAAAATAATGAACTCATAATTTAATTCCATTACATATTAAGAGTGAGATAATATTTTAGGATTATAATATAAATTAGAGACCCAAATAAATAAACTAGTAATAATATATTTCTATAAACTATATCATCATTTCGTCAGAACAGCCTCCTCATCCATTTTAATCTATTATTCAATTTATCTTATACTATGTATTGTACCAAAAACTTCATGAAAAATGCCATGTTTTCACATCCATGGAGGTTAACATGAAATGTTTTATACCAACAAAAAAATACTAATTGTGTTCCAAATATAATATAATGTGTTTTTGTGTGTGATTTAATACATTATTAGATTTGAAATCGCAACAGAAATTTATTAGAATATCATTGGAAATTAATAGTCAATATATACCTCTCCCATCAAAAGTGAAAAAATGTATATATTATTGTTGGTCTCTAATGTTCTTTCTAAGACACTATATAAACAAACCATAAATGATTTATTGAAATATTAATATAATGGATTGTATGCACAAGAAATCCTCTATTTAATGTTACATAACAATATTCACTTATATATAAATATTTATAAATACTTAGATCAAAATTATAAATAATTTGACCTTTTAGGTATATCTATATAAGAAAAGGTGGAATTCATATCCACACTGAGGAGGGATGAATAGTCTTGATAGAATGTTATATCCAAAAAAGGGGATGGTAAAAATCATATCATGTTCTATAGGAACATTTGAACAGCTCTGTAGTACCGTTATTCAAAAGCCTAATGTACCTACATAAAATTAATTTTTACCCAACTTGTGCTCCATTTAAATTTTTTTCCATTATCACAATATATATACATAGTAAGAAAAATAAAAAATTGTATAATCAAATAAAATAGAAAAGAATCATAGTGTTATACTGATCGTAGAAAATAAGACAAATTTTCATGTAATTAATTTCATATAAAAATAGTTAAAAATAGATATTTTTATAAAATAATTATATTATAGGATTACAACTCATGATACAAATTTTCATCAATCTCATAAACATAGGAAATAAAATTAAAAACCAATTTCTAACATTATATAAGATATTCAACTAGTTGACTGAAGGCTATCACTAGTTTGTCTAAAGAATAAATCCATTTCTCATATGTCTTAGTATTAATGTTTCAAAGTGCCATAATAATATATTTTTTTATTTCCAATCTCCCTACCAATAGTTAATTCAATTTAGAGAATAACACAATACTAATTCACCTTCTATAGGGTAACATAAATTAGATAATAATGATATGTTGTATATCCAGTGGTCGATCTTAAAAATAATAACCACACTAGTGAATTCATTTTAAAAAGAAATATTCAACCCAACGAACCAATTACATTTTAATTATGCACTAAAATAATGAAAATCTCCAACATCACTCCGTTGGATATCAAAAAAAACATACTAAGAATAACCCATGATTTTAGACCTTATTTTTTTGACATTAAATTATAGTCAATGAACATATTGTGAGATAATTGATAAATATATATAAAATCAAGATACACCAAAAATTTGACATCTATAGTGTTTATTAAAAGCCTCACGAAATGTCCCATGAAACCCGGATACCTATCAGAACAAATTTATCTCATAGGCACATTAGTACATGTTTATACCGTCGTACCATCATATAAAAAACATATATGTTGTTGGAGAAAAAAATATACCACATATCCTATATTATCATCTATAATTTGATTGATTATAATCAGTTCATTCCACCTTTTTTCATAAATCAAAATATCATTATAGAAATAGTTAAAATATATATTTATAATGAAGCTTTTATGAGAACCAAAAGTAATAGAGAATGAAGGTGTTTTATATGTTATAGTGTATTTTAGTAGGTGACTCCTATAGATAGATTACTAATAAATTATGTATTAATGGTGATAAAGGTAGAAAAAGAGACAAAAATGGTAACTGTATTATTCCATGTTCATATTGGCAATAAAAAAGTAGATTAAATTTTCATTTTTAACTAGTGATCATTTAATTATGAGAATATGGATTTGGTATCTTGTTCTTAGATTTGTTACAAAAAAAGATTTAGTTTTATAACAATGAATGACTCTCAGTAGGTAGCAAGCATTCTCAAATGGGCCTCGGGTGATTTAGGTTATGTTTATGGTGTTCTGTATGATTTTGGATGGGGTGCATGGTTTGGTGTATTTGGTTAATGCGTAACTATGTGATACCTATCTGTGTGTGTTGGGGGGGGGGGGTCCAATGGATGTTTTTTGATGGAAAAAACCTACATGGGGATCAATTTGTAACTACCACAAGCTCACCACCATTAGCCAGATGCTAGCGACCAATGTCGAATGCATAACTAACATGTGGAGGCCTTTCCCTAAGTACATGTAGGAACACACACAACCATATCAATGGAAAAGTTCATAGTAATAATTGTAAAAGTTGTAAATTACTATGGAAATTTCCATACTTGTAAAACCTCTACATAGTATTAGAGTACGCTAGTTAAATCATAATGTATATGGGATGAAAATTCCCAACAAGAAAAAATATGTATGTAAAAGACCGAGAGATTCAAACTTCTGATCTCAATGTTTTGGCCACCAAATGTGGTACGAAGCTCCCAGTATCAAAATCTTCGCTAAACTCATTATCGAATAGTTCATTGTCTAAATAAGACATAAGATTTGTAGGAAATTCCCCTGAAGGGGAGATTATTTACATACCTAGGAGGATTCCCCAAATTTTGATGGGGGTTTAGTACGTTTTACAATAGGAATAGAACTATTGTTTATATTAAATATTATATATCTCAACCCAAAACAAGAAAAAGAGTATCCTAGTCCAAACACAAGGTGCTTAACATTCTGTGTAGATGGACTACAAAATTTATATTTTCAACCCATAGTAGGAGAGTAACCTCATCTAACCATGAGAAGCTAAAAATGAAAATCATTTGGCATACCTCGCATGCCTTCACAGCCCCTGTTAAGAATGTTGCTGAATCCAACAACATGGACACACACACACACCCACAGAGACACACATAAACATATATATATATATATAGTATGTAAAAAATGATCCTACATCAATTTAATAAAATTGAATATATTAATTAAATTAAAATTTCTAATTGAGTTGACCAAGTGATATAGGTCATGAAAAAATCATTTGTGGTATCTTGTTCCCTCATCCATTCATCATAGAGGTTTTGAATTTTGAGATATTGGTAAGCCTAAAACCCTCTTTAGATTTTATAATGGACCAAATGAGACTCTTTATTAAATGATTAGTGGAGTGGGACACTTTTTTTCTGGAGTAAAGGGTGTAAAAAGAGTTCATATGTTGGGTAGGAATTAGAGGAAATCCCATTTATGCTTCTACGATATTTTGTCCAATAGAAACATGTGTTGGAAGATTTATCCTCTTTGATTCGATTTGAATAGTCTAAATTGGTCAAAACATGGGAACACCAAAAACGATTTGGGTAAATGGACCTACCAATTAAGAACTTCTTGACTAAGATGGTTCATGGGAAGTCAACTAATTTTTTCCTATGTATTGAGATCATGTGTATCCTAAACATATCTACTACTCTATTGATCGTGATGTAGAATGATATATTATTAGTGAATCAATTTATGTCTCGATATCAAGTTAAAATTAGGGACCCTTGGGAGTGTGGCTCTATTTTATTCAGTATAAGAGGGAAATAGTGGATTCCAGATTTACCAAATGACCCTGGTTTGGTGTATGAGGGATGGTTTCATGTGTCACCATGTAACATGCACCTTTTAATAATCCCAATGGTATATAGTTAGTGATATTGGTTATTATCATTCATCTATACCTTGTTTTTCATATTTTTAATTGTGGGTTATGAATTGTTCCCTCAAGGTAGATATTACATGGTTGAGCTACCATGGATATGGAGCTTGGTACATGGTTGGGCTTCCATGATTGGAGTCTGATTGATGGATGAGACCATCAATGAAATTTGTCCTTTCTTATGGTTACAGATACCATTAATTTAGAGTCTATCACATAATCTTACATAGTATGGGTGCTTAGATTCAAGTATATATGGTTATGGTGATAATGTATTTGGTGTCAGAAACATTCAATATCGTTGGATGGGTCCCCTAAGTGATTGAGATATGATTATGGCTTCTATGAGTCGTTGATTGATGTATGGTCTACCACAAGATAGTTCCTTGGATCTGTGAGATATATGGTTATATAATCCATATATTTGGATCCAAACACATTGTCTAGCACATGATTGGTTGCTGAATAAATGATATTATAGTTTATCTACCATGAGTTGGATATAGACCCAATGATTCTACTTCAATGGTTTTGGATCTTGGAGGTTTGGAATGTCATGGGATGGTTACACAAATTCAATATTATTGTTGGGGATACAATGGATTACTATTCTATATGTTAAATAGATACCTAATCTACCTGATCTTAATAAAGACATCATGGTATTGGATGATGTAGGTTTGGTCGATCGGGGATACAACACTAAGGATATATAGTTGATCTATTTATTTAATTTCATTAGTTTAATATTATTTCAACTTATCACATCACATGAACATATGATAGAATGTTATAGCTAGTAAGCTAGGAAATTGGTGTAACACTGCTATTGTTTCACCCACACTATTCCCAGTCTACCACTATACATGGGTACCTGCTCATCTCTTAGATCATTGTAGGAATTGGTTGTTCGATGCTCGAGTTTGATCAAGGGGGACATAAGGGATGAGTACATAGATCATTGGATAATATTTTTTATTATAAATTTAATGGATAAAATGTTTTTGTTTTAAATTATTTATGGGTTTTATATTTTATTTTCCCTGTGGGTAGTTAGTTGTATATATTGTGGGGATATTGGGGCCTCTATATAATAACATTTCTTTTTATTACAGACATAATCCTGAGTTATTACATAAACTCTTAACTTGATACAACATAGAAGGTCAAGAGGTCTAGTATCTTTGGGGATTCAGAACATTACATGATAGCTTTTACCATAAAACAGACAACATATTTATTGAAAACATCATTTACATGACCACTATATTCCCTCGTACATAGCATTACATGGGACAACCCGAGGACATGCATAAAAAAAGGGTGAGATATAAAGATGAGTAAGGGAATAAACATGGAATAACGTGAGAAATAAAATAAATTTACAACAATAGGCTTATCAAGGGAGAACAAGAGAAACATGAACATAAAGGCATGATGAGGCATTAAAATCATAACATGAAAATGTGGACACAACACTTAACATGGAATAAGCACGAGCCATGGCTCATTGAACATGGAACTTGAGTAAACCCTCATTGCACTTGAAGAATTGGTAAAACCTCATTAAACCTGAATTAACATGAGTCAACACTAATTTAATAAGACATTTCATGATACTATACTTTACCCAATACATTGGAGCGTGATCAGGGTGCACCCTCTTTAAAATTTCATTTCATGCATAAGTGTTCCACATGCATCATAAAACATAGATTAATTAAAAATAAAAAAATTTCCTTGATAAAGGAATGCGGAATTCATAGATGAAACACTATAATCAATATTTAAATGTGCATAAAGATCAATAACCTTGATATATAAATGTCCATGGTATTCACTACACAATGACTTTGGCTTAAAGAAAATGTGTTGCAATTTTTGCATCATAACGGCGTGACATAAGGATTAATGAAAATTGTTAAGGAGAGATAAATGTGTGTCTCATAATATCTTCATGACCTGGAAAGTAAGGGGTTCATATAGCTACATGTACCATCAAATTTAATGGAATTTGGATGCATAATACAAAATTATTACTTGGATGTAAAAGAGGAAAGAGAAATCCCTCACCAAATTTTGGCATAGTAACGAATGTACATGGGAAGAATTAATGATCGATAAAGGTTTATCCCATTATCCAAACATAAATCGGGATGTATGGGGGAGGTGTAAAATCATACCCCAACATTTTTTTATTAAAAACAAAATTACATAACAACATAAATAAAATTGGTCAAAATGAGAAAAAAATAAATCCCTTACGTGGAAGCGTTCTGCCAAATGCTTGGGAGAGGCTTGAAACAGGCTTCATGGGAGCTTGGTGCACCTTGGGAGGATTATAGAGAAAGGTGGATATGGTTTGGTTTAACTCCAAAGGATTTTATAGAAGATTAAGTGAGAGCATGGATTGGTTTATATAGGAAAGTAGAGGGAGTTCTTTATTATTTAGATTTGGGACACCTCATCTTAAACTAATTAAAAACACAAACCAGCCCATGGATTTTGACCACAGATTTTTCAAAAGGGGAGTGGAAAAAAATATTTTATTTTTCCAATGTCCAAACTTCTTAAAATAATATGGTTTCTTATTTGGAGGTGTGTCACAATCTTAAGGAAAACAATTTAAAAAGACAAAATGATTTATATTCAGTGAAGGGCCCTCTAATGCTTTGTAAAATAAATCAAACAAACCCAAAATCAAATTATTTTAATGGGAAACATATATTGGACGAACATAATGTTTATATTATTTTATTACATCACTATTGGGTCATTATGACGTCATAAAACACATTATCTTTTTAAACGATACATAACTTTTACCCAAAAATTCAACTGCCTCAGAAAATTATGAAAATTTCACCGTTGGATAATTTTGACACCATGATTAAAAAAAATTCATTTTTTCTGAATATTGTTATAAATATTTGATGTTTTTATTCTAAAATAAAACTTATGTTTGTCAAAAATTCATTGGTTTTGATAAAATCAGCTTTCAAACCATGATAAAAATTACAGTTGCATTCATAAAATTATATGATAATTTATTTTTAATATAAAGTGAATTAGTTATAATAATATTTTATGAAAATATTATTTAATTCAAAAATCGATGAATTCATCAATGTAGATTTCTTAGTTGAATATTAACTAAAAATACTATTTTTGCATGAAAAGCTATTTACAAAGTAACTATAATAAAATAAATGCACAATATTTATCAAAAAATGTATATATTCATAGTGATAGGGTCTTGTTACATACACCCTTATAAAACCCACATAAGATTGAATGATAAGGTGTGCTATGGAGACCAACTCTTGATGTGGCTCGGATAACATCGCCCGGGTGAGAATCCCTATCAACTTCCACTTCTCTCGTAGTTGGTTCCGCCAAAGCATAACTTTTTTCAAGTTCGGCTTGGTCTTAGTCAAGAGAGAACCCCAATGAAGCCACCTCCTTTACGAGCTCCAACAAATGGGATTAATTTGGGAAAAGTCTATTGGATGAGGTCATCACTTCCTTTGTATGAGTAAATTAGATTTGTTAAAGCCCTATATTTATATTATCATGTGATCATTGTTTAACGACAATATTATAAACTGTCACAATTCATAATGGTGTTTTAAAATCCATAAATATAAAACCAATGATGTTCAAATTTATAAAAACATAACAAAAATTTAATTAGATCAAGAGGAATTTCCATTAATAAATGTTTGTTTCATTACAGTCTTCCCCCATTGAGAAATTTTACCCTCAAAATTTCATTTTCCCACTCTAAAACATATGTGGTTAACTCTACTTCATCACTTCTATAGATTCCCAAGTCACTTCTTCAAATTTGTGGATTCACCGCAACACCTTGATGAGGGTCATTGTCTTATTTCGTAGAACTTTTTCTCTATGATCTAAGATCTTCACTGGTTGTTACTCGTAAGAAAGTCCATCCTCTAGCTTTACTACCTCTAAAGGGAGTACATGTGAAGGGTTTTGTATATACATTCATAATAGGGATACATGAAAGACATCATGAACTTTTTCCATGGTAGATAGAAGTGATATTTGTTAGGCCACAACCCCATCATGATCAAGAAAATTGTAGGGTCCAATGTACCTAGGAAATAACATCCCTTTCTTTCCAAACCACATGAACTTCATCCCTGGAGATATGCAGTGAAATACCATGACTCTAACATTTAACTCAAGGTCTTGTCGACAGTTATCATCCAAAATCTTTTGTCGACTCATTTCTACCTTGATATGCTGCAGAATGGTTTTCACCTTCTCAACCATTTCATCGACCATTTCTGGTCCTCGAAACTTATGTTCACCAACTTCATCCCAACATTTTGATGTTCTGAGCCTCTTACCATACATAGATTCATAAGGTTCCATTTGGATGCTCAAGTGAAACTATTATTGTAAGGGAATTCAACCAGAGGAAGATGTTGGTCCCACCCTCCATTGATGTACATAGAACCTGATCTTACCATATCCTCCAGTTTTTGAATAGTTCTCGCAGATTGGCCATCAGTTTGAGGATGAGAGACCATAATAAACATCAGTTTACTACCTAGAGAATGTTGAAGACTCTTCCAGAACATATAGGTGAATCTTGGATCTCAATTAGATACAATAGATAGTGGTACTCCATTCAACCATACCACTTCCCTTATATATATATCAGTTCTAGTTGATCCAATTATAAATCCTCCTAAATTTCAATAAATTGTGCAGACATTGTACGAAGATCCACAGCAATCCAGATTGCATTGTTTTCTTTGGATGTCTTCAGTATTCTGGTGACAAATTCAATAATTATGTTATCCAATTTCCATGTTGGTATGGGAAATAACTGCCTCTTCCCCTTAGACTTATGACTATATGACTTCACATTCTGACACAATTGGTAATTTTATGTGTACTCATTGATCTCCTTCTTGATATTATCCCACCAAGAATGCTATTGGAGATCCGGATACATCTTTGTGATTCCTAGCTGAATAAAGAAATTTTAACTATGTGCATCATCCAAAAGTTCTATCATCACCTCTGTACATGATGGAGGATGTATTGTTTTCTAAAATCTCACAATTCCTTCTTCATTAACATAGAACTCCAAGGATTTCCCATTTCGGATAGGTTCCACTTTCTTCAGAACTCCCGCATTATCCTTTTGAGCATACTTTAACCATTCCAAAATAGTTGGCTGAGGAATAATTTGTGAAAGGATTGATGATATTCCCTTTTATATGGTTCCCATGTCCATCTACATCATGCCTAAGAAGATTATATCGTTCTCAATTATCATCAATAATAGAATCGCCAGGTCCTTTCTACTTAGAGCATCATCCACCTTGTCCACTTTCCTAAGGTAGTTAAGGATTGAGCAGTCATAGTCTTGGATCAACTCTAACCATCTTCATTGGCACATGTTCAACTCTTTTTCTATGAATATATACATGAGTCATTTTTGGTCCATATATATTTCACACTTCTCCACAAAGAAATTATGCCACCAAATTTTAAAAGAGAATATCTCTTCCGTCAACTCCATATCATGTGTTGGATATTTATACTCATGGACATTTAATTGCCTTGAAGAATTGGCAATGAATTTGTCATTTTTAATCAACACACCACCCATGCCCTTATTTTAAGCATCACTGAATACCACAAAACTTTCTCTACTTGTTGGTAATGTGAGCACGAGCATATTGATAAGAATTCTTTTTAACTCTTTGAATCTTTCTTCACATTCATCACTCCAAGAAAACATTACCCCCTTATAAGTTAGCTTTGTAAGAGTGTTGTACAATCATTATTAATTTCTCACAAATCATAGATAATATCCTTATTACCCCAAGAAGCTATGGATATCCATTACCAATTTTGTCCTTGGTCATCCCTCAATTCCATATGTTTTGGAGGGATCTATAGATATCTCATGGACTGTGATGATATGGACCAAGAATAAGACCACCTTTAACCAGAACTCACACTTGTTTTACTTTTCATTGAGACACTCCTTCTACAATGTCTTTATTATAGTTACTAGATTCTCCTCATGATCCTCCATTGTTTTGGAGTATATCAGAATATCATCTATAAAGAATACCACAAATTTTCGAGGTAATCCCTAAAGACTCTATTATTCAAGTCCGAGAAGATTGGTAGAGCATTAGTGAGTTAGAAAGGAATTACTATGAATTATTAGTGCGCGCATCTTTTACAAAAAGCAGTCTTGGGGATATCTTCCTTCATCAACCTTAGTTTCTAATATCTAGACCGAAAATCCTCCTTGGAGATGTAATGTGCCCCACACAGATGATCGGAGAAGTCAACAATTCATGGGAGAGGATACTTTTTTGTAATCATGATATTGTTTAGATCACGATATTCGATGCAAATGCACATTGACCCAAATTTATTTATGATTAAGAGGACTAGTGCACCCCATGGTAAAGCACTTGGTAGTATACACCCTTTATCTAGATTATCATGTAGTTGTTTCTTCAGATGGTTAAGCTCCAAAACATCCATTATATACTGATTCTTGGATATTGGAAATTCCTCGGGTATAAGAGTAGTTTATAATTCAACATCTCTTCTAATAGGAAGACTGTTCAATTCCTCAGGAAACACTACAGTGAATTCCCTAAGAATAAGAATGTATTCAATGATTGTTTCCTTCTTAGACTCAATCATCTGAGCCAGATAAGCATGCTTATAGGACAGTAATATCCATGCTTGAGATGATGGAGCTAAAAAAGAGTCATCTTCCTCCATGAACTTGTATATAATCGGGGGTCTATTCTCAACATGGAGTGTGATTTCCCTTTAATAACAATTTATGTTGGCTCTATATAAAGAATGATTTTCTATGCCATGAATTGCATCAACTTACACTAGATCAAGTATACTGATGTTTACTGGGAAATTCAATCCCAAAATTGTGATAGGGGAGGAGTTATATTCATGGGATGCATTGATTTCCCCATTTTTCATACTCACCGACATCATTAAATCGAAGATTTTTAGTGGTGTTGGAATTGTACTAATAAACTTTTGGGATACAAAAGAATGCGTAGAACCTGAATCAAAAAGTATGTTCACTATTCTAGAATGAATAACTAGCATACCTATCACAACTTTATTGTCACAGTTCACTTCGATAGTAGTGATGGAAAAAGTTCTCCCTTTCTTCCTTGGAGGATGTTGGTTGCCTCCAAAAACTCTTGGCTTTGGGAGCTAATTTCCAAGATGCCCTAGTTCATTGTAGTTATAGCAATGAACAACATTTTGAGGATTGAATGGAGTGTTCTTATCCTCTATTTTAGTTGTGGGTTTTTCTTGTCAGTAGAAAACAGCTCGGTGCACTTCACTTCTACACCTAAATATCTTCCATGTCCCCTTTAGGAAATTTCCTGGGTGCTTCTTTATGCACCTTTGGCATGAGGGGTGCTAGATCTTCTTAGCACGGTTGGATTTATCCATCAGACCGCTAGCATTCAACTCCACCTTATGCATCTTATCCCCATAATACCCTTGAGATTTTCCATTCTTCATTTCTACCTTGAGGGCACACCAGAAAATTTCCTCATAGTTTTCAAAATCACAGATCACTAGTGCTTTCTGTAGGCTATGTTTCATCCCACCAAATAAGCGGTCAATCTTGCATCTAGGGGTAATGACTAATCTAGAGCTGTATTTTTCAAGACTTGTGATGTTTTCTTCATACTCTCTGATATATTAAACGTCTTTTTTATTTAGGGAAAGGAATTCAATTTCAATCTTATGTCGGAGGGTGTGTGGAAAATATTTATCGAAAAAATTCCTCTAGAAATCCTTCCATTCCAACCCCTCGATGTCCTTCTTAGGCATCATATTTTAGATCAACGTCCACCATTGATCAACTTCACCCTCCATATGATAAGCAGCCATGAGAACCTTCTCTTTTTCAGAATATTGAAGGATAGAGAAGATCATTTCAATGGAGTTGATCCATTGTTCGACAATTGATGGATTTATATTATCCATTAAAAGTAGGAGGCCTTCGACTCATAATGCTCTGGATAGAAACTTTTTCTTCCTTAGGGGGGTTGAATGTTCCTCTTGACCCATTTTTCTATTCAAAAATCGAGATAACTGAGAGGGATTCATGACAAAGATCGTGATTCCTACTGCCATCGGATTTGGAATCCCATTATCAAAATCATCATATTGATCTTCACATCAGTTGTTAGCAAAAGTCCTCCTCTTAACGACCATTGGATTTAATAAATGGAATGTTAGGTGTATGAAATAATGTGTAATCCATGGAAAAAACTGATGACTTATAAATAAATTTTATTTCCTTAATTTTTGAATCCATAGGCTTCAATATATGATATTAATGATCTACGTAATGAAATATATTCTTAGTGTAATATATTTCAGTCCCTTAATAATTGTTCATAATAAGATTGTGAATTTACCAAAGCATACCCCTTAGGTGTGTCATAACCAATAGTGTAGCAAGGCCCATTGTAATGCACTAATTCTCATTCGATTCTATCTCAATGTTGTGTTTTCAGGTTTTAACCCTAGGATACATCTATTCCAGAGCCGCCAATACCTGCTCATATCGTTACAGGGATGTATTTTAATTAATAAACCACTTACCCAATACTCCCCAATACAAGGGATATTTTTATTACACTTATTCTTGACTCTAAGTCTTTAATAGTGTTTTTTAATATTAATCCCAAAAATAACTAAACCAATCCTCTAATACCAACTATAACTACCATTATTTTTATTACAAACTTAAACATGATTTATTATATAAAATATTCACTTGATATAACATAGAATATCGATATTTATAGTGCCATTGGGGATTAATAACATTACATAACATCTTAGAACATAAAACACACAATATCATTATTGAAAACATCCTTTACATGACCACTACATTCACTCATACTTCGCATCACATGGGATAACATGTGGAAATGCATAAGAAAAGGATGAGATATAAAGCCCAGTAAGAAAATAAACATGGAATAACATGAGGTATAAAATAAATATTAGAAAACAGGAATATCAATGGATCATAAGAGAAGAATGAACATAAAGGCATGATAAATCATGATAATCATAACATGAAAATGTGGTAACAATACTTAACCTAGAATTTTCTTGAGCCAAGGCTCATGGCACATGAAGCATGAGTAAACCCTCATTGCACATGAAGTGTGAATAAAACCTCATTTCACTTGAATTATCATGATTCAACACCCATTTCACATGGAGTATCATGATAGTATATTGTACATAATGCATTATAGCTCGATTAGGTTGAACCATATTTAAACATTTTATTTCATGCATAAGTGTGCCACATGGATCATAAAACATGGATTCATTAAATATTATCATGTATTATACAATAAAGGAATGTGGAATTTTTACTTTATAATATACAATAAATAAGTAAATATTCTTAATGTTTAATACAGTTGATATAGAAATGGGGACGGTATTCACTACACAATGACATTGGATTAAAAAAAATGTGGTGCAATTTTGGCAGCATAACGACATGACACAAGGATTTATGAAAATGATTGAAGAGAGAGAAATGGGTGTCTCATCATATGTCCCTGAAATGGATAGTAAGGGTATCATATATATATATTTACAAACATATGTAATGGAATTTAGATTCATAATACAAAATGATTACTTGGATGTAAAAGATGAATGATAAATCCCTCACGGAATGTCGGCTTAGTAACGGATGTAAATTGGAGGAATTAATGTGAGAGAAAAGGGTCTCCCATTATCCAAACATAAATATGTAAGTGTGGCGGATGTTCAAAATCACACCGAAACATTTTTAATTGAAAACAAAAGGTCATAAAAACTTAAAAGAATTGGACAAAAATTAGAAAGGAATAAATACCTTATTTGGAATTGTGATCCCAAAATCAAGGGAGTGGCTTGAGAGAGGCTTCATGACATAATGGGGCACCTTGATAGGATTATAGAGATAGGAGTGTAGGGTTTTTTCCAACTCCAAAGGATTTGAGTGAAGAGAAAGTGGGAACTTGGGTGGGTTTATATAAGAAAGGGAAGGGAATTCTTTATTATTTAGGTTTGGGACACCTCACATTAAACTAATCAAAACCACAGTCCAGAATATAGTATTTCCCATGGTTTTTCCAAGGGGGACTGGAAAAAAATATTTTATAAGTCCAATGCCCTAACATCTTTTAATAATAGGGTTTCTTATGTAGAGGAGAGTCACAATCTTAAGGAAAACAATTTAAAAAGACAAGATGTTATTTAAGCCTTGAAGGGTCCACTAATGCTTTGAAAAATAAATCAAAACAAACCCAAAATCACATTAGTTTTAAGTTAAAACATATATATTCCAAAAATAATGTTTATATTATTTTTTTATATCACAACTGGGCCGTTATGATTACATAAAACCCATTATATATTTAAACAGCATTTAATTTTTACCCAAAAAGTCGACTATGTCCGAAGATTAAGAAAAATTCACCGTAGGATAATTTTGAGGTCCTGATTAAAAAAATATTATTCATTTTATCTAAATAATTTTATATATATGTGAATTTTTTACTTTTAAAATAAAATCCGACATTTACATAAAATTCATTGGTTTTGTCTAAAACAACGTTCAAACCTGAATAAAAATTACAATTGCATTCATAAAATTATTTGAACATTAAAAATTAATACAGTGTAATTTATTTATAATAATAATTTATTAAAATATTATTTAATTCAAAAATCCATTAATTCATCAAAACAGATTTTTTAGTTAAATAATAAAAAAATACTATGTATGCTTTAAAAACTATTTAGAATGTAACAATAATAAAATAAATGCACATTATTTATAAAAAAATAATGAACATAGTCACTGTTCTAGGATCTTTATACATAACCTCTTATAACACCCACATAAGACCGACTGGTAAGGTGTGCAATGGTGACCGACTCTTGGGGTGGCTCGGATAACGTCGCATGGGTGGTAATCTCTATTAACTTTCACTTCTCCCGTTGTTGGTTCCACTCAAGATTAACATGTTCATGAACGATATGGGCTTGGTCAAGAGAGAATATAAATGATGCCACCTCCTTTATAAGCTCTGAAAAATGGGCTTCATACGGTGCATGTCTACTGGATTAAGACATCGCTTCATTTTTCTGAGTAAATTTGATTTGTTAAAGCCCTATATTTATACTAATCATGTGATCACTGCTCAATGAATATAATAGCAATAGTCACAATTCATAATGGTATTTTAAAATCCATAAACATAAAGCCATTGAAGTTAAAATTTTATATAACCACAATAAACATTTAATTAGTTCAAGTGGATTTTCCATTAATGAATGTTTGGGTCATTACACTTTACTGCCTTTTTTCTCTTATCACCATATTTAAATTTTTATGTATCTACATTCTATTTAATTATTATTTTTTGACACATGATAATTTATCTATTATTATAAACTCTAATACATTGGGAATATTCTCATCACATTACCCCTTAACATGCATGTTTCCATTCATGAGCCTTTAGAGTATGAGGAGGCACTCTTCAGGTATAATAGGGATTGGCAGTGTAGACATTGATATGCACAATATAATAGAGGGACATTATAATAGTTATCCTAACTCATAGTAATCCTGAATAATCAATTTTTGGAATTATTTGATTTACATTTTTATTAAAAATAATTTAATTATAAAAAATAAAATAATATGTATATCTGGTACTCAATACACTTCAACAAGCATGTAATGATCATACTAAGATCAACCCACCATAAAGTGGAAATAGAGGTGACAATTATTCCATTGTGGGGTACCTGATAGAATCAAAAAAATCAGAACTAAAAAAAAAACTCAACAAGTTCCTAATACTCCTCTACATGAAGAAAATCATACTTAATTATTTTTCTGTAATAAATTTGTATGATATTATTGAACTAGATCCCAAAATAGAAATTGAATCCAATAAAATTAAATAAAACTGTGATTAAATTAATCAACCAACCACAATAAATTTTAAAACACCAATACCATAATAACCCCAACATTAATTATACATGCTCTTATTTTTCACTAGCTTAGCCAATACATATGGATATGGGTCGTGTTAAGCTCCCCACTATTTTGATTTATGACCCCAGGAACCATCACTCATCATTTCTAATTTTTTCATATATTGGAATCCAATATTTTATCTATTGATGAATATTTAATAGATATATACATAATGATCAGGTAATCCTAATAACATCCCTTTTTAATAAACCACCCACATAAATCCTAAAAATATATTATTCATCATTGATTATTTTCCCAAATTATATAATTATTTCATTACCGTCAAATATGGATCAAAATAAGAAATATATACTCCACCTACCAATTTTTCCCAAAATTCAAAAAAATCATAAGCACTAATACATCAATTAATTTCGTTATTACAACTACAATGAAAACCAAAACATGAATACATTCTTAAACACCTGATTGATAATTAATAATTGAAAGCAATTTATTTGACTATTTGGATCGAAAAAACCACTCCATAAACATTATATATAAGTATCCCATAAATATCAAGAACTCTTTCTCAACATCTAAATTTATATTCAAAAATATAAATATATAATATATTTAATCATACCATTATATAATTTGTTTGATAGTAACTAATTTTCCATAACACTTTTTTTACAAACCCAATCATTAAATTAAGTAGCATATCCTAACCAAACATAATAAAACCCATTGAAATTTTGAAAATAATAACCAAATATTCATAGAATTTATATATTATATTTTTTTCCATTTATCGTGTATTATACTAGTCTATCTAAAAATTATACCAAGAAATTATTATACAATCACAATAAACTATATAGATACTGATTAATACACACATTTAATTATACCTTTCATTGATAGGAAAATATTATATTTTTTCCCCGTGAAACAAATTTGATTCCTTAACCATAACAAGTCTAATTTTTTCAAACATGTCACCTAGAAGAGTTTATACAATTATATCTCGATAAATATATATATTTAATAATGATGGTCTACCCCCCATAATATGATTTTCATTATTTCTCACTCCCTATGAAACCAAGTGTCTAATTTATATCATCACATAAGCATTATCAGTCATGATCCTTCCCCTTAATAGACAAAAATATTTATTCCATGGGTTTTGTTGAGTTAATAAGGATTTCCATATGATTTTTCCATTACATCATGTAAGGAGGAGATTGTTGAGTCATTAATGTTTCCTTATGACATTACCAATCCCCTTCTTTTGAAAATCACAACCACCTTATCTTAAGGAAAAACTCATTTTTACCCCTGTTTTACTTATATATGGAAAATTTCCTTCCCCAAGTAAATTTACCATTACCAAGATTTCTTTGTTCATATCTACATTTTTCCTAAGTGTAAAAATTGGATTGTAACCAAAAAACTCGGAATCATATAATACATAAATATGATGTATTATGTTTAAGACTCCAAATTCTTGTTATGAACTCTCATTAAGTTCAACTCAGAATTCTGGTTATGAACTCTCATGAGGTTCAACTATGAATTCTGGTTATGAAATCTCATGAAGTTCAACTCTGAATTCTGGTGACAATCTCCCATGTAGTTCAACTCTGAATTCGGGATATGAACTCTCATGATGTTCAATACTGAATTCTGGATATGAATTTTATGAAGTTATAGTCCTAATTATGGATACGAACATTCATGATGTTCGACTCCGAATTCTGATTACAAAATTTTGTAATATTTGACTACGAATTCTGATTATGAATTACAGTTATGAACTTGTCTAAGTTCTGAATTCGAATTCGGATTACGAATTATAGTTACAAACTTCTCTACATTCTGAATCTGTGTTCTCTGAATTCAGTCTCTGAACTCTTATGAGTTCTGACTCCGAATTCTCATGAACTCTGACTCCAAACTTTTTAATTTTAGGTTCCAAATTCTTATGAATACTGTTTCTGAATTTCTATGAAATTCAGACTCTGGAATTCTATAGAATTCAGGTTCTGAATTCCTACAAAACATAATCCGAATATCCTTGCATTATAGACTCCAAATTTAATTTTTGGATATACTCTGAACATTCAATTTTATATAAATTCTGAATATTGGATTTTATTTATACATACACCTGTTTAGTTATAAAACGATGCCGTGTTTTCAATTATTAACTAACCATTACTTGAATGAAATGTTTACAGTTCCCTCTGAAATTCAAGGAATAATATGACCATTGGAGGTGGGAGCTGACCGTCAGAGCTGTGCCTATAAGAAAGTGCTCATTTGAATGTGCTTTGGACTTTTGGAACTTTTGTAATTTTAAATCACAGAACATTTAGAGCTGATTTCTAGAGAGAGAGGCTCTTATAAACTCTCAGGCTTCATGCAGAAAGTTTTGAACTGCTTGTTCAAATAATTCTTCATGCAGATTTGATTAGTGCAGAGGTTCGATTTCCTTGAAATCATAGACTTCGGGTTGTGAAGTCATAGGTGCCAATTTCGTTACAAATCGAGGGATTGCAGGGATAGCAATACAGATATTGATCATCGGATTGAGGTCTTACCTGGGTTTGGGTAAGATAGACTGTCTTGAAAGTATAAATCAAGGGACCTTTTATCCAGGGTTGTTGGATACCTTCTTCTCTGGGTTAATAGAGTTATTACTTGTCACTTGTAGTGTTACAACTTTGTCTTCCAATGTGCATTTGTATTGTTTAGGAAATTATAACTTTCTCATACTTCCTTATTTTTGTACTCTGATTTAGTAATATTCTATACTATTTAAGTTAGAATATTATATGGTGCAAACTTTTTTTCAGTTTCATTTCCGGAATCACTTTCCTAGAATCAATCAAGATAATAGATCTTAGAGGTTCTGTGAATTTTGGTTACACAAAAGCTCCAATGTAATTTTTAATGTATACAATTCACCCCCCTCTTGTATTTGAGAATCTCATTACATATGAGATCCTACATTTGGTATTGTAGAGTATATCATAATTAGATAAACCATTCAAACAATTGGTATCAGAGGGTTGGTTACCTCTGAATTAATCTCACGATTAGATTCAGAAGAGAATTGTCGGAATTGATATTCCAGATTCATAATTTTTCAGAATCTGTTTTTCAGACTCATATAGTTTGGATTCGCTTTTTCTTAGAGATACGATATCTATTTTCTTGCTTAAGATATTTTATCTTGTTTACGAACTCATACTACTAACAAGTTTGTGTGCCAAAGATTTTCTTTATAATGGAAGGTTTAAATGTTGGTTCTATTGATAATCTAAATCCTACCAGACCACCTGTTCTTGATGGAAATGATTATGAGTACTAAAGAGATAGGATGAAGACTTTTGTTATCAAAAATAAAGTTGATAACTCTCTAATTCTGACTGGAGACTATTAGATTCTGGATAAGGAATCAAGAACATTAAATAATCAAGAAAAATCAGAATATCAAACAAACGTGAAAGTAAAAAATACTCTGTTGTGTTCCATGACTAGGAACATCAATAGTCAAATATCATCTTGTGAGGTTACAAACAATATTTGGAAGAAACATGAAATTACACATTTTGGTACATCTAATAGAGTCCAGAAGAGCTATGTTGAGAGCAGAATATCATGGAATTAACTTTCCTTATGGAGAACCTATAATCAAAGTACAAGAAAGGATTATGACTATTGTGAATAGCTTATAATCTATGGGAGGAAAAGTTGTTTACGATGAGGATCTTGTTGAAAAGATCATAGATATCAAGCCAAATGAATGGGAGTCCAAGAGGACAGATATTGATGAGAACAAGAATGTCACTCAGATTTCTATAGATGAGTTGTTTGGAACTCTTCTTCAGCATGAAACCAGAATGATGAGAGATGCTGAAAATGTTAAGAGGAAGAATGGGAATGGACGAGTTGCTTTTAAAACCACTTCTAAACATATGAAAGCCAATACCCCAAAAAGATTATCTAGATCAAAGACAACGAAAGTCATTATTCAGTTAGAATCCAGTGACATGGAAAAAGATGAAAATGAATTTTCTAATCTTTATCCGAGAATGAACAAGATTGTAGCTCAAAAGAAAAATCGGAATAAGTACAAGAACAATGTCTATAGAGATATGAAATATAGAGAAGTTACATTTTGTGAATGTATAAGAACAATTCATATCAGACCTGATTGTCCTTTGTTGAAAAACAATGAAAAGAAGGAAACAAAATTATAAATGAAGAAAAAGAAATTATATCGATCAAAGCACAAGAATAGTCTTAAAGATAATGATACATGGAGTGGTATCTTTGGAGACTCTTCAGAAAGTGAATATTATGAATATGAGTCATCAGCACAGAAGAATATGATATTCATTTATACTACCTCTTTCCCTAATACATCACATATGGCCAACGTATGCTCTGCTAATGATTAAACAAATTTATCTCTTGATAAAAATTACTATTCCGAAAATAGTACTTCTAATGAAGATACTTCATCCTCAGAAAATGATGAAATATCGTCATATAAAGAAGTTTCTAGATTTTAAAAGTTACATGAAGTAAGAAATTATAAAATTTATAAGAAATTATACAAGGAAAATACTAGGGAATAAAGTCTTACAAAAGATATCTCAGATCTCTCTAGAGATCTTAGAGATAAAGATGAGTTTTTAGAAAAACATTATACAGACCTTGATAAAGAAAATTCTATTAAGGAAGAACTTTCTAAAGATCATAAGAATGAAATTTTAAAGATAAATGTTTTTGACGAAAAATCAAACTCTAAGGAAATTATTCACGAGGATTGGAATTTAGTCATCAGACTAAAATCTGAAATATTTTCTCTTAAGAAGCTCTTTGCAAACTTTACATCTAGGAAGGAAAATTTTGACAATATGTATTCTCAAATTAAACCTCAAGGAAACACTATTGGAGTAGGTTCTACTCACCAAAAACCAGTTTAAAAAAAATATTTTTCTTTCTTCTAGAGCCCGTTTTTGCACTAAATGTCAATATGGTGGGAATTGAAAGAAAAATTGATCCCTGAATAAAGTTCAATATCTTGGGTTTCATAAAGCTTATTTTTCTAAACAAATGTGAATACCCAACATTTTGTTATTTAAAAATTTTGAATGAAAGAATGTTTGGATTCTGAAAGTCTAACTCTTTTATTTTTAGGAAAATATAGAAGGTACCAACAGCAATACGTGGTACATGGATTGTGGATGTTTCAGGCATATGACTGGTAACAAAAATTATTTTGAAAATATTATCATGATGAATGGAGGAAAAGTATCTTTCGGAGATAATGCTCAGGTAGAAATTATTGGTATAGGTAACATCGTTCTTCTTGGAAAAACGTTGATTTCAAATGTTATATTTGTTATAGGTTTTAATCACAACTTCATTAGAAGAAGTCAGTTATGTGATGAAGGATACCTTTTGAATTTTTGGAATGATATGTCCTTAGTACAAAATTACAAGGAAGAATTTATTCTTTCTGCCAATAGGAAAGATAATTATTATACACAAAACATATAAGAACTTAGGAGCCAAGATCTATCTTGCCTTAGTTCAATGGATGATCATTCTTGGTTATGGCATAGAACTTTAGGACACTGTAACCTTAGGAACATATGAAAAATTTCTAGGAAAAGATTAGTTAAGGATCTACCTGAGCTTATATTTGATTCTTCAAATGTTTGTGAACCATGTCAATATGGAAAGAAACAAAAATCAATTTTTAAATCAGTCAGTGAAGTCTCAACTACTGATGCATTATAGTTAGTTCATGTGGATCTTTTTGGTCCTACACAAGCTGGAATCATTGGGGGAAAGTACTATGTATTTGTTTTGGTTGATGACTACACTATATTTTCGTGGGTCTATTTTCTAGCAGAGAAGTCTAATTCTTTTTCTTATTTCATAAGTTTTAGAGCCCAAGTTAAAAATGAGAAAAAACTTCCATTGAAAACTATTCATATTGATCATGGAGGAGAATTTCAAAATTCTGATTTTGAATCTTTTTGTAGTAGAAAAGGTATTACCCACAACTTTTCAGGAGCCAGAACACCTCAATATAATGGTGTTGTTGAAAGAAGAAATATAATTCTTCAAGAGATAACTAGAACTATGTTGAGTGAGTATTCTATAGCCAGGAATTTTTGGGCTGAAGTTGTATCTTCTGCTTATTATACTAGAAATAGTGTATTGATTAGTCCGTTTCTTAACAAAACTCCTTATGAGTTATGGAATGGTAGAAAACCTAGAAATGCCTACTTCAAGGTTTTGGTTGAAAGGTATTCATTCTAAACACCGAAGATAATATTCATAAATTTAAACCAAAATCTGATGAAGGAATTTTCTTAGGCTACTCCACAACTTCTAAGGCATATAGAGTTTTTGACAAAAACACTTGTACTGTTGAAGAGACAGTTCAAGTTAAATTTGATTAAAATGATCCATTTTTTTAAATAACCCCAACCTATATCCTCGGATGTTTTTTCAAAAACTGATTACCAACCTATGTTAGATGATCATTCTGATAAGGAAAATTTCCAAGAAGATAATTCTGAAAATTTTACCCCAAAATATTTCCTACCCTATGTTGATGAACAGGTTTTAAAAAACTCAAATCCGTCATTTCTAAAGAATCATCCCAGTGATAGCATCATTGTTAACGTAAATAAACCTATAAGTACTAGAAGTTCCTTATGAAATGAAGTAGAACATCTAGAATTCATTTCCCAATTAGAACCAAAAATCACTGATGAAGCTTTATGTGATGATGATTGGGTTAAATCCATGAACGATGAACTAAATTAATTTGAACGGAATAAATTATGGACCATGATTGATAGAACTAAAAAAACATCTGATATTGGAGTAAAATGGGTCTTCAGAAATAAGTGCGATGAAAATGGAAATATTGTTAGAAAGAAAGATAGATTAGTTGCTAAAGGCTATAATAAACAAGATGGAATATAATATGAAGAAACCTATGCTCAAGTATATAGAGTTTAATCTATTCAAATTTTACATTCCTTTTTAGAATTCTTCAATTTCAAACTTTTTCAAATGGATGTGAAATGTAATTTCCTTAATGGTTATGTTCAAGAGGATGTTTTTGTTGAAAACCTCCTATATTTGAAGATACAAAACATCCTGATCGTGTTTTTAGACATACCAAAGCTCTGTATGGACTTAAACAATCTCCACAGGCCTAGTATAATAGACTTAAAAGATTTTTGCTCCAAAATAACTATGTTATGGGAAATGCATATCGAATATTTTTTATAATTAAATATAAGAAAAATGTTTTGATTGTTCAAATTTATTTTGATGACATTATATTTGGTTCAACTTAGCAATCCTTAACTAATTCCTTTGTGGATCTAATGAAATGTGAGTTTGAAATTAGTATGATGGGTGAGTTATCATTTCTCCTTGGTTTTCAAATCTCTCACAAAACATAATGAATCTATATATCCCAACATAATTATATCAATAATATTCTTAAAAAGTATGGATATGACAACACTAAAATTATAAGTACTCCCATCAGTACCTCAAACACACTTGATCTTGATGAAGCTGGGAAAACAGAAGAGAAAACAACTTTTAGAGGAACGATAGGAAGTCTACTTTAATTGAAATTTAGTCATCCAGACATCATGTTTTTAGTATGCTAATGTGATAGATATCAATCCAATCCAATGGAATCTCACTTAAAGGTAGTGAAAGGAAATTTTTTCTAGTTAAAGGGAAACATGGATTTAGTACTATTTTATACATCTAGAAATTATTTTAACCTTAAAAAGTTTTTCGGATGCTGAATTTGGTGGATATAGAATGGATAGAAAGAGTACATCCAAAAATTTTCATTTCTTGGGAGATTCATTAGTTTCTTGGTCTTGCAAGAAGCAATAGTCAGTAGGACTTTCCACTGCTGAAGCTGAATATGTAGTAGCTGGAAGTTTTTGTGCTCAAGTGTTGTCGATGAAACACACACTCATAGAATGTGGGTTGAGTTTTACCAAAGAAAAAATTTCTGTGATAATACAAGTTCCATTACCCTTAGTAAAAACCCTGCACATCACTCTCATGAAAAGCACATAGATATTAGGCCTCGCTTTCTTAGGGATCACACACTAAAAGGATATATCATTCATCAATTTATCAGAATGAAAGATCAAATTTTTGACATATTCAAAAAATCATTACCTTCTAATAGATTTGAATACATTAAACAGAATTTAGGAATGAGAATCATAAGGTATTCCTCCATGATTAACTTCATGTTGAAATCAATCTCCTTACAGTAATAAACTCTTTTTCATAGTGGGAGTATATTTTTTGATTTTCATAACGAAAATTTTCATAGTTAGTCTTTTAAAATATTTCGTAATGAAGTTTTCAAAAAATCTCATAATGAAGTTTTCAAAAAAAATTCTAATGAAAATTTTTGTAGTCGGTTTTTTAGAAAAAAAATTTAATGAAAATTTTCGTAGTTAGTTTTTTCGAAATAAGTTTTTGAAGTTTTCATAATGAAAATATTCGGACCTCAAGTATTCGTAATGAAAATCAATGGACCTGATAATGAAATTCTTCAGAGCTGTAGTTTTATTAATGAAAATATTTGGACTTGAAGTTTTCGTAATGAAGATCTCCAGACCTGAAGTCTTCATAATGAAAATCTCTTGACCTGAAGTTTTTGTAATGAAAATATTGAGACCTACAGTTCATGTAATATAAACTCTTAGATTTCAAAATTTTCCTAGTGAATTTATTTTTTCATATTCAAGTTTTTTTGTGAATCCAATGTTCTTCAAGATGAATATTCCTCAGTACGAATAATTATCCTAGAAATCCAAAAGGTATGATTCATTCTCATGTTTTTGTAATCACTTTTACTTTCTGGTAGTTTCTTTTGTTTTTAAAATTTCTCTGATTCTAGCTTCATTAAATTTGTGGGTTTTACATTTAAAACCACAAAATATTGGATTCAGAAAAAATTTTCCTTACGTCTATTATGTCAACTGTTAGATCAGATCAGATGGATTCCCAATCATTAGATTGGATTTGGAAGTTGAAAGGTTACTTCTATCACCTATATAAATGGGACCCCCGGTTGTTGTCCCACATCGTTTTTCAAAGCATTTGTGTCTCAAATCTCTGCCCCTCTATAAAAGATCATTCCAAATTTTTCAGAAGTGCTTTAGTCGGAATATCTGCAGAAGCTCCTTCGGAGGATATGTCTACTATTAAGCTGATTCTGGAGTGGCATATTTATAGGGAGAGGTTATTTCATCCGAAAATCTTCAATAAGTATGAATCAATTGTCTCTAAGAACATAAGACTGAATGGATGGGAGAGTGTAGCCATTTTTATGACACGAGCTTAGGATTTAGTTTATCTGGATCTTCTTATTGAATTTTATGCCCCTATTTAATTCATTAAAGAAGATGGAAGAGACAAATTCTCTTTCAAAAGTTATAGAAGGACATATGCTCTTTCTTATACCTAGGCGGCTAGAATCTTTCAAGATCCCCTGCAGTTCCAAGGCATGGAATTTCAATGTAATGATGACCAGTGATGAAACCCTCAAAACAATGAATTTTGGTTTCTCAAAGGACTCAAGTGAATTTTATGATCTTCCTGAGGATGAGGCAGAAGTCATTCCGGAAAATGTTGAAAAATATGAACCATCAAATAAGGCTGACATGAAAAGAAATTTGAATGAAGTTGAAGAAGAGGACAAAACCCCTATGTCTAAGGAAGTACAATACGCACCTCCTAAACCAAAGAAGAAGAAATTCTACCCAGAAGAGGAAGTAGAAAAATGGATGGAGGATAAGAATAAAAGAAAAGCAGGGGATCCAGAGTTCAGTTTGGATCCTGCTGAGGTTAAGGCAATGAATGAAGAGGATGCTGAGGAGCTTGAGAAGCAAGCTAAGGAAATGAAGCTGAAGAAGAAGATGTCATAGACTAAAATTTCTCTGTCCCTTCTCAGGGATACAGAAGTTGCATCTGAACAAATTCCTATACTAAAAACCATCCTAGTAGAACAATTTCCTAAGACTCCTGGAAGGAATTTCATTTCTCTGGAAAATTTCAATGAGAATGAAGTTGAGACGGAAGATGTGGAAGATGTACAATAAGCTGAGAGCAGTGGTGGCTCTGATGATGTGATTAAACAAGTTGAAGAATATAGTGAAAAAGAAAGTTCTTCTGAGAAGGTGTCAATCCAAACTTCCCAAGCCAGTTCCTCAAAACTTATTACTCCTGGAGCAGATGAGAAGGGTGAATAAGAGGAAGTGAATAAGTTCTCAGAGGAAGAGGGACATAATCATGACTTCATTCTTCCTGATGATGTTGATGCTAGATCTGAGAAGGAAAACGTTGATGAAGATAAGATTGTACAATTATCAGGAAGTGAGCATGAATCACCTTATGAAGAATCTATTTAGAGAACCAGTTAGGGGAAACAAGTGGATTCTGATACCCCAACACAGGAAATCTTTAGGAAGAAGGAAGTTGGGGGAACCTCTAAAAGGAAGAGGGTAGAGTTATAGGAAGAACCATCTCAAATTAAAATTCCTGATTTAGAGTCATCTATGTTAGGTCATGATTTTTTTGTTCAATATCTGAAGAAGTTGGTAGATACAATTCCGAATTTTCCCGCAATTGATTCTAGATTCCATATGCTTTAGCACGGCATGAATCAGAAAAGAGACTTTGTATCCATGGTGATGGATAGATGTGTTAAGATTGAGGCTGAGCTCAAAAATTTCCTGATCAATTATGAATCACACAAAAACATCCTGCAAGAATATTACAAGATGGTCTAAGAAATCATTATAGATTTAGAATAGCTTGATCAATTTCAAGAAGATGCCAAGAATAATTTTGACACCGAATACACGAAAATCAAAAATCTTACAAACAGCTTTCAGGAAAAGCTAACACTTGAACAAAACTCTCAGATTCAATATGTTAAAGATCTGAATGGAAATTTGAGTTATATTGTTCAAAGATTGAAAATAGAGAAGGATCTCCAGAGAGAGATGCAAGAAAATCTTTTGAAACAATTTGATTGGATGAAGGCTCAGGAAGAGGTTATGAAGGATCAGAAAGACATGATCAAGGAATTATAAAAACAAGTAGAGGAGGATCACAAAGAGTTGAAAAAGTTGAAGACCATTTTGAAAATTCTAATGCCTAAGGAAAAAGAAGCAAAATAAATCCCACTCAGATCTTTTTTTTTTATTTTTTCTAGTAATAACTCTTCAAATTGTAATGGAATTATGGTTTCCTATTTTGTTTGGATGCCTATACTAATATTTCAGGTGTATATTGATTTTTCCTTCCCTCAAACACTTTTTGAAAATCACAAAGGGGGAGAAGGAAAACAATTATAATGGGGAGAAGGAAAATGATATCTAGGTAAAGAATTTATATCCTTAAGTAAGGGGGAGTGTATTTAAGGGGGAGTTCTCATTACGAATATTTCCACATTCAAATGAAAATTCTTATTTCAATAATCTATAATACGATCCTTAGAGTTCCAAATCCTAAGGGGGAGTTAGTCGTATTCACCATTGTCCATGAATAAGGGCAGATAATCTTAAATTTCAATGTCTAGAAATTTATTCCAATTTCTTATATTAATTTTTGTAAGGATGTTTGTGCTATCTAAATGGGGGGGGGGGGGTATTTTTGAGTCAATATGGTTTCCCTTAAGAATTTTCCATTCATTTGTGTAAGGGTGATATTGTTGAGTCCATAAGGTTTCCTTATGACTTTACCATTCTTCTTGTTTTGGAAATCAGAAAAACCTTATCTTAATGCAAAACTCATTTTTACCCCTATTTTACTTATATAAGGAAAATTTCCTTCCCCAATGAATTTTACCCTTACCTATATTTCATTGTTCATATCAACATTTTTCCTAAGTGTAAAAATCAGATTGTAACAAAAAACCCCGGAAAAATATAATACCTAGATATGAAGTATTCTATTTAAGACACCGATTATTAGTTACAAATTCTTATGAAGTTCAACTCCGAATTCTAGTTACAAACTCTCGTGAAATTCAACTCCAAATTCTGGTTACGAACTCACATGATGTTCAACTCTGAATTCTGGTTACGAACTCTCATGAAGTTCATCTCCAAATTCCGGATACGAACTCTCATGAATTTCAATTCTGAATTCTAGATACGAATGTTATGATGTTCAAGTCCGAATTCTGGATAAGATAATTCATGAAGTTTGAATCCAAATTCTGATTATGAACTTATGTAAAGTTCGACTACGAATTTTGATTAGGAATCCTGGTAACGAACTTCTATATGTTTTGACTCCGAATTCTGATTAAGAATTATAGTTACGAACATCGCTATCTTTTGACTACGAGTTCTCTGAATTCAGACTCTGATCTCTTATGAGTTCTGACTCAGAATTCTCATGATCTCTGACTCCGAACATTGTATGTTCAGGTTCCAAATTCTTATGAATCTATAATCAGAATTTCCGTGATATTATGACTCCAAAATTCTATTGAATTCAGGTTTTGAATTCCTACAAAACAAAATCTGAATATCATTGAATTGTAGACTCCGAATTTAATTTTTGGTTAGGCTCCGAACATTCAATTTTACTTACATTATGAATATTGGATTTTTTTATACTTACACATGTTTAGTTATAAAATGATGTTGTGATTTCAGTTATTAGTTAACCATTTTTTGAGTGACACGTGTACATGTCCCTCCAAAATTAATGGAATAATATGACCATTAGAGGAGGGAGCTAACCGTTAGAGTTGTGCTAATAAATAAGATCTCATTTCAAAGTGCTCGGGACTTTTTGAAACTTTTAGAATATTGAAGCTCAGAACGTTCAAATGTGATTTCTAGAAAGAGAGGCTCTTATAACCTCTCAGGCTGCATGCAAAATGTTTTGAACTGCCTGTTCAAACATTGCTTCGTGCATATTTTCTTAGTGCAGAGATTCAATTTCCCTAAAATTAGAGACATCAGTTTTTGAAATCAGAGGTGCCAATTTATTTACAAATCGAGGGCTTGTGAGGATAACAAGACAGATACCGATCTTTAGATTTACGGCTTACCTGGGTTTGGGTAAGACATACTTTAATGAAAGTATAAATAAAGGGGAATTTTATCCAGGGTTGCTGGATATCATCTTCTTTGGGTTAAAAGAGTTATTACTTGTTACATGTAGTGTTACTACTTTGTTTTCCTCTGTGCATTTGTATTGTTTAGGAAACTATAACTTTCATATAAATCTTTATTTTTGTACTCTGATTTTGTTAGATTCTACATGCTTTACGGTAGAATCTTAGTTGGTGTAAAATTTTGTTAAGTTTCATTTCTGGAATCACTTTTCCGAAATCATGCAAGATAATAGATCATAGAGGTGTGGTAAATTTTGGTTATTGAAAAGTTCCAAAGGAATTTTTAATGTATACAATTCACCCCCATCTTGTATTTGAGCATCTCATTACATATTCGATCCTACAATAGGTATTGTTGAGTATATCATACATAGATATACCATTCGAACAAGTTTAAATATTTATTATATGTTTCTTTACACACTACCACATCAAAAGATATTGGAGGTTCATCACAAATATTATTAGGTACCAAAGAACATAGTATTACAGAATACACTTAATTTAGGGATAAAATGATCCTCTAGTTTGTTCTCTAAAATCCCAATATTTGTACTTCTCTTATGCATCCACATCGAAAATATTTTCACCAATATTCATCTATTTCCTTTCTATCACATTTATTCACATAGAGAAAAGTCCTAAGATATCATCTTCCACCATTGAAAATGACTAATATATTTCTCAAATAAGGATTCGATGAATATAGCGAACTACACATATCTACAATGAATCATAATTTATCTTTTCTAAAATTTATTATTCATAATTTTTTCCATCTCAATTAAATTTCTATATGAAATAGAATTTCAAATTTATGAAAACAATTACCCCTTATGTCATATGTTTTAATGTTTCTAGAGCTACTATAACATTCATCATTATAGTATCTCTTGAAAGAAAATATTATAAAATATATATTAAAATTATTCCAATATGAATGTACAACACCTCTTTCCAACTCAATAGTCATATCACATTTACAAGTGTATCCTTCCACTTCAGAGATGAGAAAATTCTACTATATCATCATAAGAGAACATGTCAATTTGAAAAATCAATTTCAAAATAATGAATCCATTTTTCAATGTCTTGTGATTCTAATTCACTATAAAAATACTGGGAATATTAATTTCTTTAAACCATGCAAAACACTACACATCACCTCTTCTCATTTAATCAATATTTCATTACAAAATTATAAAACAGTTAGTTGTATTATTTTGAAAACTATTTCTACTAGATGTAACTTTTAAAATAAAAACATTTTTAAATTTTAAAACCTGAAGGATTAATAATTTTTTTATATTATAATTTAATTCCTTGGTAGGTTCTTCTATAGTAAACACCAAGTATTAACGAAGAAAAATATAATATTAAAATTCTATAATTTTATTTAATAGTTATAACCTTGCTGTTGAAATAGTGGGATTAAGTATTATTAACTATAATATGAAAATATTTTATTTGAAAATATTTATAAAATTAATTATTTATTGGTTAATTAATTAGAAATCAATATATGAACCATTTCTTTATTAGGTAAATTGTTCTTACAAATTACTTTTTTAATTAAAGAATCATGTTTTATCGCATTAAATTAATGAAATCGATTTGAATTATTTTAATGAAAAACAGATATAATATATTCAATAAATTTTTTTACTAGTCATCTTATGTGTTTAATTGATATGATATAAGATTAAATCAAATTTCTGTGTAATACTCTATTTTTCTAAAAATTCATTTTTTTCTCTATTGCGCTCGTATTTTTTTAGTTCACTTTTTGCACATTTACAAAATATATTTGTAAAAATTAAATTATTTTTTGGAATAAAAATTTCATAATTATAATTGGGAAAATATTTTTATTTTTTTAAAAAAAATTAATTTTTTGATAAATTGTAAAAAATTCTAATTTTAATTAAAAACATTCATTTTGATTTTTGAAATTCTATGATTAAATAAAATCTTAAAATGTTTTAAAAAGAAAAAGTAAATCAATTTTATTTTAATTAACATATTATATATTATTTTAATCAATTTTAAATTGATTTATTTTATATTATCTTTTTTTATGATTTTGAAAAGATTCTCTTTGGAAACCCACTTTTTATTCATATCGTTGGGTTTAATTTTAACATTAATTTTCCAGAAAAAATAATGTAATTTATAAAAATGGATTCATTTTTAATATTTATAATTAATATTATCTAATAATGTTAAATTATATTCTGACCATAAGCAATAGTATAATTAAAAAAATAATTTTTTATGGTTAAGGGTAAAATATGATTACTAGGGGATAAACCAAAAATATATATGAGAAAATGACATTAAATATTATGAAGACCCATATAATGGATATATTTATACGATATAACCTTTAATGGTCTATAATGACCTGTTTTGGATCGTTTTTAAATGATAATAATGTGGGTAAAACATATTCATTTCAAAATATTCTCTACTGTTCTCTCCTCAACATATTAATTTCTTCACCCTCTCATATCCTCTTTGAACTACCAAAACCATTTGGATCATCTAATATAAATAAAAATATGATTTTTAATTTACTCCCAAAATCATAGAGGACTTGTTTTGTTTATGAATCCTTCCAAAGAAAGATATTTTTATTAATATAATGAGGATCTCCAAAGAAGAGGTAAAATTCCGAAATGTCCGTATATATATTTTTTATATTATACCTACATAAAATAATTTTAAAATTTTATTATATAATAAATAAAGATTCCCGAGTATTATTAGATTTTTTTTAATCTCATATCCAATGCCCATCTCGACATTCATCAAATGAAAAACAAAATTGTTGATCGTGTGTACGACAGACTACAGCCTAATGAACCGATATAAATCATTTGTATGTTTTTGATTACATGGATTGTAGTAAGGTTAATTTTAATGAATATATCATATTTTTATGAAATAAATATAATTCTTGAAATATAATATCACATCAAACATCAAACCTTATCATCAACTAGAAAGTAATAACTTTACTAGTGTGTAAGTGTGGACTATCTCCTCTACGTAGTGATATGAAATATTTTTCATTTTATTATTACATGGATGATAAATCAGATTTATTTAAAAATATAAATGGTATATATGAAATAATAATTATATTTAAATATTTAATTAATATTTATTATCCTTCCATTCCATCCGTCATAAAATGGAAACAGTGTTCATGATTATGTATGACCTACAATCTTCATGAATGGTGTAATCTAATTTATCTCTATAACTTTTATATATTAAAATAAATAGATATAAAATGTATATATATGATATTAATATCATTTTAAAATTATATATATGATATTTCCATGATAAATATAAAATTATATAATTTAACAAAAAAAATGAAATTTTAAAAATGAACCAATTATAAACCGAAATAATAAATTAATCACAAAATTGTTATTAAGAAGACCATGAAATAATATAATTAAATAATATTTGGTATTAAATAAATTCTTACTATTCATTAATATATTAATAATAAACCTATATTTTTTATAATAGTTGTTTAGACACATGCAATGGAAGTTAAACCCGAGGTAAGGGAATCTTGTCTCGCATTTTTTTCTGTGACACATATGTCATATTCCCCACTTATTCATCTAGTGTGGTAAGTATACTACATATTTTATAATTTTATATCATGAATATATGTATATTAATTGTATTTGGTGTTTGGATTGATTTTATTCCTTTCATGGGGCTTGCAATTCCAAAGATACAAAATAGGTAAGATATTTGTGATTCAATCTCATTTTAGTCGGGATGGTTTATACTTTATAGTCCATTAGAGGATATTATTTAATAATGGTCTGATTAACTTATTTAATTTTATTATAATAATATTATTCATTATTTTTTATTAATAATTCCAAATTTCACAATATGGTACATAAATTTTTTTAGAAAATATTTTTAAAAAAATATGACTTCATATCATTATTTGTTTGAAAAGATTTTATCTCCAAAACCATTTTTTAAAAAATATTTTCAATTTTTATAATATTATCTAATATATTTTTTAAACAAGAAAAGAAATTTTATGTAATTTTGAAAACAAAAACTAAATGTAATCTTCATGTTGTTTTCCAAATAATGAATGTTTATCTTTTACCGAAAATTATAAAATAATATTTATTTTAAAATATAGAGCGTGAACTGAATTTTCAAACATTATAATCACTAAATTATTTAATTACAAATTTATATGTGTCATTTTTTAAATGAATAATATTTTGAAACATTATTGTGATCATTTAGTTTTTGCATGTGATTTTTAATGTGATAATGTTATTTTCTAAAAGAATGTTTTAATGTATATTTTCATTTTATTTTTATTCATAAAATAAAAAAACCCTTATCCTATATATGATTCACATGGGGTATGTTTTAATGATACTATAATTACTATTTTAATGGATTTTATATAATCATTTTAACCATATATCCACTACTTTATTACCATTCACTATAATACAATGTATTGTTTATGATTGTGTATATTGATTTGGTATGTATTGAAATTTCATTTGATAGTTTTTTAATATAAAACTTTTTGTTGATTATGATTACACCCATTCATATGGTGGGTTATATAAATAAATATCCCCTTGATTAATCAATATGTCTCATGAAATAAATTATATGGTGTTATTAAATGGGTTTCTACCTGTAATTTAAAACTATCATCTGAAAGGTTTTGATAGTATGTTTCAGATGTATCGTATTCTTCAATTATTTATAATGAGGAAATTTATTAATGTTTATGTGATTATTTTTTTAGTTATAATATTAATTTATATGTGAAAATATCATGTGATTATTTATATTCATTTATTGGATCATTATTGATTTATGTCATATTATGATCATTTTATTGTTTTAATGAAATTTATTTCATTTATGTACAATGATGTGTTGGTTATACTTATTTATTCAATATAGATAATTTTTTATGCCTACCCTTAGTAAGCATATAGATACATATTTTCTTATTTATTATTTTCAGTAGGTCCAAATAAGTGTTTTGTGATTGATATATAGGGTTATTCTAAGGAGAAATATGGTGTTCTAAAGGAAAATGCGTTGGGTATATCGTTATTTAAATTATAATGTGAAATCCTTTTTTGTATCTAGTTTACCAATATAGCGTAATTATTGGTCATTCGAGATATGATTCCATGTATCATATAACAAGGAAATTAAGTAAAAACTAATCTAGGATTCTTGGATTTGGGTCATGAAAATTGGCATTAAATTATAGGTTTAGTTAACCTATACAATCTAAAATGTGAAATTCATATTGGGATACAAAGGTATATTCCTATGGATATGTTTATGAATAACTCTATAGATTTTATAATTTCCTAGAATATTTGTTAATGATAGAGTGGGTGGCTTCCTATCAATACATCCCTCTCCATATAATATAAGTGGATATGTTTTGGGTAATGACATACCTATGGGTAATAACTCCAAAAATATTAATGGGGAATCACTTGAGCCTTACCTGGTAAAAGATAATGTGCCTTACAACGCAGAAGTTTTGACAATCCTAGAGGTTATGATATTAATATTCAAAATATCTTTACAAATCATCCTGATAGAATTTAATAATGACCATCAATGAATTAGTTTAATCCTAAGGTTCCATATCTGGTAATGTAGGATTCAGGATTTGGGCGTCATGTAAGTTATTCATTATTATTATGTGGTTTCCCAATATGTTTATTTCTAGTCACACTATAATTTTCATTTTAATAAATTGTTATAATATTTTTGTTCGACGTTAATGTTCAATGAAACAAAAAATGAAATTATTTTACACCTAAAAAATAGATTGTTATAATATCTATAATAGAAAATATAATTTATATTCTTACTTAACATTCTAATTATATGAATAATGTTGATCGTCAAAATGAGAAGGGGAGGGAACAATATTCTGTTGAGTCCCTCGTGAGGAAATTTCCACCATCAACTATTTTTTATATTGATCTTCATGTTTTTGAGAAATGGATTAGTACATCTAAAAAGTTTATTTTTCATTATATAATGTTTATAGAATTAATTAATCATTTTGGTTGTATACCATTTGGAAGGCTATTTGGATCATTGGTGGAAACTCGTCATCTGTATGAGGGAACATGATGATATTGAATCCATGGATTGAGATGATATTAAAATCATAATTTTTAATAAGGGATTCCCTAAAAATATATTTATTAAAATTTATAAAGAATTACATAAGATAATGGAAAACAAATTATTTTTTTTGTACCTATGAGAAAAATCTTATAATACATGAAATGTTTTATAATATAATTATCGTCCAGAAAAATTCATGGTTGATAGATTCATTACTGGAATAAAAACAGGTATCTGAAGGGTGTAAGATATGTGGGACTTCGGTAACAATGAAGAAATTATTCAATTTTTTGAAGGTATAATTGTATATTGGAGTTTCCCATCAATCTCTTGGTATTGATAGTAAAAGAAAGATATAGTTCAGTTTAATCACTAAACACTATAGAGACAATAATATAATATTCCCATAATGCTTGAATTGTGGTATGAAACATAGTGGAATGTTACTTAAGAGGACAAGTAAATATTTTATTTGTGTAAAGGATGGTAATCAGGTAGCTGAATACTGAAAAAATCGGTATATTTCAGCTGATAATAAAAATAGAGATAAATCTCAATATAATTCACCACCCACACTGCATTGATTTTTGTGTACAGAGTGTGGGATTTATTTTAAACAATTCCCTAATCAGTGGTATAATGAGGATCATAATTATAAACAATATTTGAACAGAATGGATGAATATAAATCAAATTAAATCATTATTGATGAAAAGAGTCATGGAAATTGGGGGAAACTAATATTTCAATTCATAGATAGGAATTTTATGATTTATTTTGTATGAATGAGCACTATAAGAATTTTAATATTTATCACTTGTTGAAAATTTATGTGATTATGAAAATTTATAATTTCCCTCTACATGGAAAATGAAATAATGAAATAATATTTTATAATTTATATGTTCAATGATGAACCAAATATTCCAATAGATGTTTTTTTATAATATAAGAGATTATTTAAATAATAAATTGTTCAATAATTTATGTATTTGGATTTAACAAATTTGTTGTATATTTATTTTTCAAATGGAATTTTTGTTACAATAAACATGAAATATATAATTATTGGGTTAATTTTGGATGTATTAATGTCTCTATGTAAAATTAACATAAGATTTATACATACCATCTTAGTTTTTGGACATTAATGTTGATCATATGTACAATTTCCTAAAAAATCATTTCTTTTGGTTTAATGTGATGTGTTTTTAACAATATTACGAATATTTTTTGATATAATTATGGAAATAAAAAACTTAAGGTCATGTATATATTTTAGAGAAAACATTATTTGTAGATGAATGCCTTCATATTTTGGGTATATTCTTAAAGGTATTCAAAACCTTTCAGAATTATGTTATCTTTTATATTTAGATAATTATCGGTTATTATAAAATGTAAATTATATTAATATAGTTTTTAAATTAAATTTATTTTTGTGAAACAACTAATCACATCCAACATGGTTGTGGCGATTAAACCCACAATATACGGAATAAAAGGGTACACATCCTACCACTGGCCTATATGAATGATTTTTTTTTGTTGGGATATAACAAAGAGATATATTTTTTAGAATGTATCTTTGTTATTATTTTGTTATCATATTAAGGTGGAGATAAAAATGTTTATGGGGATGCTAGATCCATTATAAAAATTAAAAAGGAAATGAAAAAACATCAATGTGGGTTTTTTATCAGACTCCCCAAAAAATATAATAGGAATAATGCTACATAGTTTGTACTCGACCAGAGTATGAATTTATTAAAATATATTTTTGTCCTCAAATATTTAAATTTTTATTTTTTTTAAAGATATAAATTAAGTATTGAGTTTTCAAGGAGTACTACATTCTATTATGAGTGATTGGGATCTATGTTTTACCATTATGATTTCATTATTTCATCAGAAAACTATTGATTTAGAGTTGATTTTAAGAACTATTTCTCATCCCATGAAAGATGATCAGTATGAGAGAACAATTCAAACCGTAGATGATATTTATGGATAATATTTTATGGATTCACAACTTCATTAGAATCAATACGTTCTTCTAGTAGAGTTATCATACAATAATAAATTTCACTAAAATCATTCAAATGGAATATTTAGAAGGAATATATTGAATGAAATATAGATATACATTATGGATTAATAAATTTGGGGAATGAAATATATTTGGACTTAAGATATCTATTGGAATTGAAGATAAGGTCAGACCCATTCAGTAACACATAAGGGTTGAAAAAATTCAAAGAAACACTATTCTCGAAATCATCGACATGATTTATAATTTTATGTTATTGAAAAGGTGTATCTATGAATTTTTTTTCAGAGAATGTAGGTAAAATTAATCCATAATTTTATCATTCAAATTGAAATTCTGTATCGTTTCGATATGGTATGTTATCATTTTTATCCGACACTGATCCTTTCTCATGTTCACAATGTGTTCCATGTATATCTCTTGAGAAATTACATACCTGGACCTTCACATATACTAAACACATATTGTGTACTAGTATAGAAATATCTTTCTCATAAGGAAACACAGATTTAGAAACTATATCATATATAGAATATTGTAAAATATAATACAACTCATGTTGTTGATGTTTTTTGGGGAAACCCCCATCTTGAGGAAGCTTTATGAGATCATAAGGATGTAATAATATAAAAGTATCCTCAATTGATTCTAAATAATTAATGTAATTTCAAGGATAGAAATCATTTTATGTTCTGTAAAATGTATCACCCTATAATTAATGAATTTTTTGAAAAATGAAAAAAATTCAATAGCTTTTTCATCAAATAACTCCGCATTTTATAAAAACATAACATACTATTAAACTATTATTAATTAATATGATATTATTAATGTATCCACTTGAAAGTCAATTATTAATTGGATTATCTAAAATATGAAAATATATGTTTTACATGTGTATGTATATTTAATTCTTCAATTTCAAATTTATTAGAAAACAAATAAGAATAATTTGAAGAAAAGGGGGATCTTTTTATGATAAGCTTATTTCATTTCCCAAAAACACATTTTATTAGAATTAATTAAATAAAAAAATATTTTAGAATGATTTTAATGAAATAATTATATTTTAAATTCAACATATTTTTTTAATCATTTATCTTATGTATTAGATATGTACGATATAATAATAAATTCAAATTTATGATTAAAACTAAAAAATTTCTCAAAATAAGATTCATATAAATTTTTATCTTATTTTTAAAATTAATATTATATAATAATATTAATATAATATTGAAAAATAACTTCATTTTGAAATCAAAAATCAAAAATAATTATTGGATGAATTTTTTGGATTTTTCAAAAAATATTAATTTTTCATTGAATAGTGTTAAATTCTCATATTATTGAAAACATCATTTTTTTATTTAAAAATTTATAAAGTTAATATTAGTTATAAATTATTTTAAAATGAGAAATTATCTCAATTAAATTTTATTTATTTTAATTTAGGTCACCAAAATTAATTTCTTAATGAACTATGATATAGAACAGTTTTTAAACATTTTAATATTTTTTCATTAGATAACTGTTTTTTCATCACCTCTATAAGTATATTTTGAAATTAAATTTTTCAATTGATTTGACTGTAATATGGAACATTATATTCAATATTTCTAATTCAAATAACTAATATTATATAATAAGTTTGACATATTTTTTTACCACAATGAATAGTAGAAATAATTATCAACCATGGGTATGGATTATACGAGTTTACCTGGTGTAAACTAACAATGATATAGTTTAAAATTACCGATAAACATTGCCAAACCAAATTTAATGGAACTATTAATCTATATCACCTCTATTGTTTTAGAATGTCTCATTTTAGGGCCTTCTAGAATTTCAAAACCATTATACATTTTATTCATTTAAAAAAATTCCATGTTCATCCTCTACCCTACTTATAAAAATAACCCTCAATAAGTGACACCCTATCCTACTAAATTAATTATCAAAAACCCATTTTATTATTAAATTTCCTATTAGATATCTTCCATAAATCCATCCACACATCCTTGATTCATAATTTTTATTAATAATCCTGACTATTAAGGATTTAGGTATAAACATAAAGGGGTTATCCAAAGAAGAGGTAAAATTCATAAACATGTGAATTTTTCTAATTTCTTCTTCCACCTCTTTCAAAGAGTATTCAAAAATAATAATATAATTAAAAAATTATTACTTATATTATGATATTTTATAATTTTAATGGTATAACACTGATCCATCTCCACTTCCATCAATTGGGAAGTGAAATCATCAATTGTTTGTACGAAATATTACCATCTCAGAAAAGGATGTAATTCATTTTTCAATTACAATTAACATAGAATTTAATAATAATAATGATAATTAATTTATGTTATATTAATTATTGATCCAAAATTATTTAAATATATTATCACATGTAAATTATCACCTTCGCATCTATTGGAAAAAAATAATAACGATTTTGAGGGCGTGTGGATGTGTGGACTACAACCTCCAAGTAGTGATGTGAAATGTTTTTCATTTATTATAAAAGGATGTTAATAAAGATTTATTTTATTAATATATGTAACACAACATGATTTTAAAAATTAATTTAATATAGCATGTAATACACACAACACTGAGTCTCTATGAAGCAACACCGTGTTATAACCAAGCTATTAAACATAGTAATATTAATAGTAATAACTACAATTAAATGTAATTTATAATGGATTCACCTAAAGAAAACATATTCATAATGAAATATAAAATTATTTTTCAAATAAAAATAAATTTTAAAATTGAAATGTCAAAATTAAATTAGGCTGAATTTTTATTATTTTTCTAATAAGTTTCATTGTTTTTATGAATGCTGAAAAATACTAAATTGTAGTTAATTTTTTTATATTAAATAATATTTTTAATCTAAATGGATTATTAATATTAAATTATTTCAATTACACATATATTAATCCAATATAGATCTTTGGAATCATTTTTAATATTTAATTTAAATATAAAAACTTATTGAACATTTGAATGTTCTTTTTACTTGCCTTCTCACCCATTTTACAGGATTAACATTTTGAGTAATTTTTCCACTTCTATGATTTGAATTTTTAAACATGGGAGTTTCCTTTTTTTTAATTATATATAAAGTGTCAAAGAAGATCATCTTAATTTTTGGTGAATAGCATCTTGAACCTTTTGAATAGTGATGCTACACTTATGAATAGTAATATGACCATTATGAATTGTAAATTGGTCAAATGAATAGTAAACTCACCCATGTGTTTATAAATAAAATTTAATCATATTATAAATTAATTTATTATATAATTATATCCTACTATAATTAGATGAATATTCTTAAAAATTGTTAATTATGTGTTGGTATTTTTATAGATAATAAATACTTAATTAAAATTTTATAGTTAATACATTGATTTAAAAGAAATTTTTTTTTCATAATATGTTTTCATAAATCAATATTTTCTTGTGAAATAATTTTAGGATAATTTAATGATACCTTTGTTAATTTTTTGTGCATTATCAAATTACTTATAATTTTTAAAAACCTGTATTTTGTTATAGTAAATAGTGATTTTAATTAAAAATGAATTTCACATATTTTGAAAATTAATTTCCTAAAATGGTGTTAATTTTTGATTTCATTAATTCAAAAAAAATTTAGGTTGAATTTTTGGGATTTTTCAAAAATACTAAATTTTTTTGTGTGTAGTGAAATATGGTAATCTACTGTATTTAATTTATAATACAAATAATGAAATTAAATAGTCAGTTATTATTTAAGAAACTAGTAGTTCAAAATCACATTCTATATTTATGATATATTGTCACAACAATCAATACTATTTCTTTTCTTGAGAAAAATAATAAAATAATGAATAGAATAATTATAAACCACTCCTCTCCTTCACTATAAAACCACCCCTCACCCCCTCTTCTCATACCTACTCTATGACATAAATCATGTAAATGATATTCCTAAAATATATTCCTTAGTAGATCCCCTCATCCAATAGATCTTAAGAAGGTTCCCAAGGAGGAAAATAAAAGAGGTAAAAACCACTTCCTTTTAATTTTAATTTCATTTCAAGTTCAATATTTTATTATTCTCTCCTCAACTCCTCTCCCAAGTGATAAAGATAAGGACAAGATCATCTATATATTAAAATTTTATCATGTTAATGGAAGATCCATCATCAATACCCTTACACTCTATCATTTATTTCATAAACAAAATCATCATCTTGGAGATGCAGATTTACAATAATCATGGATGATGAACATTAGTTATTCAATTTCTCCTTCATAGATGGTCATAAAACCATTTATATTGTATCACTAGATAATAAAATATGTTTTATATCTATCATAATAATCTGTAACCATTGAATTTACATGATATTAAATACTGGATAAAACTAGTACACTATGATCGAAAACTAGAAACAATTAAGCTAAACATTTATCTGTAATATGTTTTCTAAGGATTCAAAAACATAAATGGAAAAAAATAATGGATTCTCATAACCTCTCCCAAAAATGTGTACCCCTATTAGGCTAGAAATCTGAAAAGAATGATAATGATCCATGAGTCCCGCCTCCATTAGGCCCTAGGTTTGCGACTACCACCAAGGGTATAGTAAACACACCGATAAGAAGAATTACCCTATAAGAGAAAACCTGAGAAAAAGTGAGAAAATAACGGCACATAAAAACTCCAGCATAGACTAAAATATATGATATAACCTTTTTCACATATTTCATTTCATGAAAAATAGATACAACTGAAGATCAAAGACAACAGGTAACAAATTAATGTAAAACTGTAGCGGCCACATAGCCCAAACAACTCTCAAAACCCCCACAAGCTAGTAGTAACTAGCCTCATCTTCATCTTGGTCAAAGTGACCTGAAAAATAGTTAATGTTATAACAAACCATACATACATACATTTTTAATAAATCAGAATTGAATTATATTTATTAAAACATATATAAAACCCGTTACAGGATCGTATAGGTGTAGTGTCTTTGGAAACTGGGAAACATAAACCACTGTTTCATAAAGAATCAATGTTGTCTCCCATTTATTTGATCATATCTAGACTCCTTTTTTCATATCATATTTAATACCCTTGTTCCTGACCTGGGGAAAATAACTATACAAAAGGGTGATCTCAAATGTCCAGTATGGGTAATGAAATGAAATGAAATGTCAATCATATCATGTTTTTAAGATCATAATTTTTGAAAATCTTCTACTGCATAAGAGGCCATAATATCATTTCATGGGATAAATTATAGAAATTCAATGTATTACCAATCATCATTAAATAATACATGAATCATTGTGGTATACACACATAATTATATAGAATCATTCCATATTAGTCCTGGATCAATACCACGACCATCGTAGCAGACAATGTCCTTTACATGAAGAGTTCACTTCTCATTCTAGTCTTGTATCACTGAACAATATTTTCTTTCCATTCCATCCATGTCTATATCATGAGATAAAAATCTTTACCAAATTCATTGGATGAAGATATAGGTCCCACCCTTATCATAATGAAATCATTCTTATGTGTGTCACAAAATCATAAATCATACATTATACCATAACCATTGTAATAAAATGTGATTCATCAATATCATGACTACATAAGATAATTAACTTTATAAAAAAAATTACACCAGTACATAATCAAATAAATTCAATAATAGGGATAGAAACATAACCCTATGTCATCATATATGGAATCTAATTTTTGATAAAACACTTGAACTTAATTATTGAGGAAAATATATTTTCTTCATCAAAAACATTTTCTTTTATCAACATTACACGAAATTTTAAGTTAAAATAATTTAATGGAAAATAAACATGAAAACTTGTAAAGGAAACTTACATGGAAATAATTTCCTATGAAATCCTAAAAATCCGCTCATGTAGTATAAGTTTGAAAAAAATTCTTCTTGTACTTTGGCCAAAAAAGTCAAAAAGTATCTCATACAGAAAATGACAAAAGATTATTTTCATTTCATTTAATTAAAATTCATCAATAGGTAAAATTGGATTTAACAAAATGTAGAAGGTTATAAATAATATTACATATTTAGGAAACGTGGTTGTTGATGATAAATATTTACTAGTAAATACTATTGTATAAACAATCTCAGATAAAAAAATGTGATTTTGAGATTTTCCCTAACCTTAGGTCCGATATGATTTGTACTAATCCAAAACACAAATATAATGATTTAATTAATATCATTGAATTATTACAGAATTATAGTTATTGTTCTGATATCATATATGGTCATATTCTTATCATTTTATTAGTAGCATTTCATTGTTACTCGTTATTTGGGTGTTAACTGCATTATATTATTTTGCTTGTTTTGTCAAATAAATTATTATTTTCCTCTTTTGGTTATATCTATATCATTTAAAGAATGTTACTATTATAATATATATAATATTTATTCATTCCATTCATTTATATAAAAAATCTTCATTAAAGATCCTGTAGAATGAATCACATCACATTGCGGAGACAGTAGGCCTTACGTACGAACGAGCAATGATATCATTCCCATGATTGAGGAATTTTATATATTTCTATGGTGTATAATATTTAAACAATTTTAACTTTAAAATAATCATATATAGTAATTTTTTCCAACATTATACCCATCCATGTATGTTGGTGATGAAAAAAAATATTACACCACGGCGTGGAGACGATAATCTATACATACGCACATGCAGTGATTTGAGTTTTTTTAGAACAGATAGAAGGTGAAATGGTGTAGTTTCATATTTATAATAACATCTAATTATATTAGAGATAATTATTTTATTACTTTATAATGTAACAAGTAAGGAAGAGGAAGTAGAAGAACAAATAAATTTTAATGAATCGGTAAAAGATATTACCTCTTCCACGAAGTTCCTCCTGCAAACTTCCTCTTAGGGCACTAGAGTTGGTCTTTTGAGATGACAGGAACCTCTATAATGTAACTATAGAGGGTGAGAAGAGTAATTTTTAGGGGTTAACTGTGCTCTAAGGAACAAAATTGAGTGAAGAGGGGTGGGAAGGGGTGCCTTTTTATAAGAGATGATAGGGGCACTTTTTGAAACCTCAAAAATATTAATTTATAAAAAAAACCAACCCCACATGAAAACATCCAAAATTACTCAAATTTGAAGATGTGATGAGTTAGGGTTGTAATATCATCAAACTATAAAATTTAAACATGTTTTAATTTTATATAAAAACTTATTATTTTGATTTATCCTTATTTAATATATTTAATTTTATTTGTGGTAATAATGTTATAAATTTAAATTGGTTATAAATACTTACTTCTATGTTATTAATTGTAGGTAATTGGATACGTTATGAAATTTTCAACCATATAAATTTTAATTTGTTATTTTTAAATCTTTCTATGATTTTTAAACAATTTAATAATATGTTATTTTTTTAAAATTTCAATACTGTCAATTTTGACACAATTCATTTATTTTAATTTAAATAAAATCCACACAGATGATATTTTTGAAAAAAAAATATTTATTAGATTCCTAATAAGTATATTAATCTATAAAATTCTTGGAGAACATTAATTAAATGATATAATATTTATTTAAATATTTTTAAAACTATTTATTTTATTTTATTTTTGATAAAATAATTACTACAATATTTTCTTAAAATTATTTAATCTACTTATTTGTTGCATAAAAATTACAAATAAAATACTATTATGAAGATAAATATAATATATTTAATAATAGTACTTTTATTCTATTTTATCTTCAATAAAACAACTTTTAAATTGTTATATTTATTAAATTTTGAGGGTGACGATTTTGAAATTATTTAAAATAAAACATATAAGTGTCATAATCACTTTTATAACGCTCAAGATGGTCTACAATTCTACCCTTGGAAGCTTATGGTTTAGATATACTCAAACAATAATTTTTTGTCATGTTTTTGGTCTTTTATAGGATATTATTATTTTAATAAAAACTATATTATTGATTTTTCACTAAATAAATAATTTCTTCATCATTAATGTATAAGCTATAAAAATAATTATATATTCCATAAAAATTACAAATAAATTACCATGATAAAAGGAAACATATTTTCCTCCAAATGAGTATTTTTAATCGAATTTATATTCTTTATAACCCTATATTGAAAATAATTTAATTAATAATGTTTGAGTGAGACATATTTCACATTCCTTTAAATAAAATAAATTAATCATATCTATCTCGTCCATGTGAGTTCCAATAGATACCATTTATACCCAAGAATGTTTCTGGATGAAATATAATCATCTAATTATATTAATACAAGTGTTAGGGTAATTGTATAATATATTTTTTACCCTTAATTACATGATTTACCTTTAACAGTGGTAAATAATATTTAACGTAATTACTATTCATATTGCCCAAAAACAAAAGGAGCCTATTGAAATAATTTGGATCTACTGATTACAAATGTGGAATCCATTATTTTATATTCCAGACACAAAAGTTTTAGAAATTAAATTTAAAATTAAACCCGTTATAAAAAAAACGGGTTTTTTTAAAACATGGAAAAAGATTGAAATGATTTTACCTATGAATTCATTGTAAATTTAATGATAATTACACGAACTATATTAAATAGTAAAAATATATTCTATTTATACTATAAAACCATTCAATATTATAATTTATCCATATAAATTATCTTGATGAAAGAAAGTTGTTTTTAATTTAAATTTACCGTACTTTTACTATTCATCAAATTATGAAGTTTATCATAAGAATATCAAAATTTTAATCAAAGTAAATTTTTATATACCGCTTCCAAATAAATTAATTACATTTTAATTTTAAAATTATTAATGTGCCTAATTGTTAAATTAAAATGGGTTATCCATTAAAAGGCTGAAAAACATTCTTTTAATATTTATTTGATGAATATCAAAAATATAATTTTAATTATATAACATTCATATATTATTAATTTAATTAAATAAAATAACTTATATGACATATAATTGATTTAAATTTATCATTGATTTTTAAAAAATATTTATATTTATTCCTGCTAACATAACGACTAGGTTATAATGGAAATTTAATATATAGGGCATCTCACTGTTTGTTTAAACTAACGATTGCTTGCAAAATAAGCTACTGAAGAATAACAATTATTTAAATATTTCATAAAAAACATGGGTGTTATATTCTATCCCCCTTAAAATGAATATCTCCCTCAGAATTCATCACTTGGAAATAAATAGATGAGGATACCTCTCCCCTATCATATCCTCATGTTCTAATGTATCTTCTTCGAATTGGTGGTTCCTCCAGAAAATTTTAACCAATCGAGTGGTCTTGATTCGTAGAAATTTTTTTCTACAATCCAGAATCCCTATCATTTGTTCTTCATAATAACGATCTTGCTCTAGAAGTACGACTTCTTAGCTTAGTACATGTGAAGGACCAGAAATGTAATTTTTTCAGGAGGGATACATGGAACACATCATGAACTTGAAAGTGATTTGGTGGAAGTACCAATCGGTAAAAAAACTTCCCAACATGATCCAAAATCTCAAAATAACCGATATACCATTGGCTCATCTTTCCCTTGTTTCCAAATCACATTACTCTCTTCCAAGGAGATATTCATAAGAACACCTTATCTTCAACTTCAAAATCTAGGTCTTTTCATGGGTTCTTAGCATAACCTTTTGGTCGACTCTAAGATACTCTTATATGTTGTCGAATAAATCTAACATTTTCATCCATTTCATCAACAATATCAGTTCCTAATAGGTTTATTTCCCCAACTTCATCCCTGCAAGTTGGGATTCTGCACTTCTTTCCATAGAGGGCTTCATAAAGAGCCATCTGAATACTGGAGTGAAAGCTATTTTTGTACAAAAATTCCACCAATGGTGGGTGTCGATCTCAAAAACATTTTAAATCCGTAAAGCAAGCCCTAAACATGACTTCTAGACTTTTAGTTGTCCTTTCAGACTGAATGTCTATCTGAGGAAGATAACAAGTGCGGAAACTCAACTATATATCGAGAGCATGCATAAGGCTTTGCCATAACATCAAGGTAAACCTCGAATCATGATCAGATATAATGGAAACATGTAATACATGCAATATTACTAGTTCTATTACATATATCCTAGAAAACTGATCAAGAGATAAATTCCATCTAATAGAAATGACGTGTTCCAACTTCATAATATGATCAATTATAACTTAGATAGCATTATTTCCTTTAGATGTTTTGGGATGTCCAGTGACAAAGTCCATAGTGATATTTTCCAATTTCCATTCTGGTATGGGTAATGGTTGCAACATCCCCTTAGACTTCTGTCATTCATCCTTAACTTGTTGGAAAACCAATCATCGAGAGACATATTCATCAACATCTCTTTTCATTCCCTCCCACCAGAAGTACTCTTTCAGGTACTTATACATCTTCGTGCTTCCATGATTAACAGAGAATGAAGAACTACGAGCCTCACCCAATATTTCCTTCTTTAATTCCGGTATGGGAGGAAACCAAACCCGATTCATGATCCTTATTATTTCAACACAATCAATGATGAATTAAGGAACATTTTTCACTTTATTTTGTAACTCTACATTTTCTTTTTGTGCCTCTTCAATCATCACATGTATAGATGATAGATCATTCATTTGATAAATATATGATTTTTCCCCTTCCATTATAATTTCAAGATCAATCTTTTGAAAATCCATAAATATAGGATATTTTATGACTCTCATCATGTATAATATGGCATGGTATTTTCGACATAATGCATCTACCACCTTGTTTTCTTTCCCACGATGGTAATGTATGTAGCATTCATAATCTTTAATCAACTCCAACAATCTTCTTTGGCTCTTATTCATCTCCTTTTGTGTGAAAATATATTTTAAGCATTTATGATTAGTATAAATATCACACCTACCACCATAAAGATAATGCCTCCATATATTTAATGAAAAGAATACCACAGCTAACTCCAAATCATGATTTGGGTGATTTTCCTCATTTATTTTCAACTATCGTGAGGCATAAGCTATCACCATATCATTTGGCATGAGAACACACCCCAATCCATTATTTGATTCATCACTATAGATCACAAACCTTTCTCCACTACAATGTAGTGTGAGCATAGGTGCACTGGATAACCTTATTTTTAACTCCTTGAAATTCTTTTCACACTCTTATGTACAAATGAACATAACACCTTTTCGAGTCAACCTGGTCAATGGATTAGAAAATCACGAAAAAGCATTCACAAAACGACGATAATATCCATCCAATCCAAGAAAACATTGGATCTTAGTTATTTTTGTTGGTCTCGACCATATTTCAATAACCTCTATTTTTGTTTGATCCATAGATATACCCTCACATGAGAATATGTGACACAAAAATGAATCACTTTTAAGCCAAAATTCACAATTGGTAAATTTGGAAAAAAAAATATCCTTTCTAAGGATATTCAATACAATTCTTAAGTGATAATCATTTTATTCCTTTCTCTTTGAATAGACAAGAATATCATCTATAAAGATTACCATAAATCAGTAAAGATAGTCTCTTAAGAAATTATTCATTAGATCAATGAAGTTAGTAGTGGCATTTGAAAGACCAAATGGACTCACTATAAATTCATAGTGTTTGAACCTTGTACGGAGAGTCGTCTTTGTTATATCCTCCTTCACACCCTTAATTGATGATACCCAGAACGAATATCAATATAAGAAAAGTATTAAACTCTACGTAGTTGGTAAAAAAAGTCATCAATGCATGAGATCTGATATTTTTTCATGATAGTGATCTTGTTAAGTTCATGATAATCAATGTAGAGTCTGATAGATCCATATTTCTTTTTATCAAATAGAACAGGTGCTCCCCATGGTGATGTAATATGGAATATGAATCCATTATCAAGATTCTCTTGGAGTTTCTTCTTCAATTCTTGCATCTCAATTGGGACCATTCTATAAGGTGTCTTTGAAATGCGCATAGCACCAGGTATGAGTTCTATTGAAAACTCAACTTCACGATTTGGAGGAAGACATATAAATTCCTCCATAAAGACATTATCAAACTATCATACAATAAGAATATTCTTAATCATGAGTTTATCTCCAACCATTTGAGATTAATAACCTTCATTAATTGGAATCATGCCCCATAAGATGGAAGCAATTTTGACTAGAAAGTTATATTCATCCTTGCATCGATAGATATTCATATATTGATCTGGAATATGAATTGCCACTTCCCTTCATTGGAAATTGATATATGATAAATATAAAGAAAGTCAGTCCATGACAAAATTCACATCAAATTCCACTATAGAAAGGATCACAAGATTTGTAGGAAGCACTTTCCCACAAACGTCAATTGGTGAAGAATTGTAAACTATTGATGCAACTAGTGTTCCATTAAGAGTTGTCCCAGAAAAAGCAACATCTAATAGATGAGGTACTATGATGATATCCTTATAAATATTTTTAGAAATAAAAGAGTGGGTGGATCCAGAATTAAATAGAACATTTTTCTACTTTAGAGTGGATGGTAAGTGTACCTTTCACCACATCGTTATCGTTCACTACATCGCCGAGAGAAATTGCATACTACAATCCTTTGACTTTGGCCTTAAGAGTTTTTTGACATCGATCATCATGAACAACCCTTGGATTAGGGAATTGATTGGAAAAAATCCCCATTTACTATAACTTTTAATATCGAAGAGTATATTGTGCATTCTGTGTAACCTTTTCTCTATTGGCATCATTAGACATATTTTTCCCATCACGGCAGTATTCAATTGCTCGATGACCTTATTTTCCGAATTTAAAACATTTAAATATCCCTTTAAGAAAAATCCCTCTAAATTCCATTCCACACTTTGAGTATATGGGGAAATCATCTTTATTTTAGTGTGGTGTTTAGATTTTCCTTTGAATTCCATTTTCTACTTCTTATCAAACCCATATGACTGATTGGTTACATCAATCACCATCTCGACCTTGAGAGAACAACGAACAATTTCCTCATAGATATTGATGTCTCTTATGGATAACACCCTATGAAGACTTGGTTTTAAGCCTCTAATGAATCGATCGATCTTACTCCCATGTTGGATAATAATTCTGAATGCATACATAGAAAGACTTTTAAAATTTTCATCACATGTACCAAATGATTCATCATCATTTTGATTTAGTTCAAGAAACTCCTTCTCTATCTTTGTTCGAAGAATACAAGGGATGTAGATATTCAAAAATAAGTTCATGAGCTTGTCCTATTGCATGGACTCAATTTAATATCTTTGCCTCATATTCTTGATAAGATTCCTCCTTTGATCAGCTTCACCTTCCAAATAATATACTTCTAAGATGACTTTATCATGTTCAGAACATTTTAGAACTGAAAATATCCTTTCAGTGCTATTGATCCATTGATTAGCCAATAATGGATCAGAAGACCCTTTGAATGAAGGTGGATGCTGCCTCATGAAGGATTCAATAGAATGTTGCTCATTATGTTGCTCATTTGTAAGTCCTACATGATTCATAGCTTGAGAATGTTGTGTGGGCATGGATATAAGATTTTTCATTCCAGCTCCCATAACCATTGGTTTCTCAGGGGGACAATCATTGCATTGCCCGTCGCATTCAGAATTAACCCGATTCCATCAGGTTTATACCGTTAACTAAAACAAAGAAGCATAGTGTGAGTAACAATAATTGCAATAGGAAAACCACATAATCAAGAATAAAATTTCAAACATTAGGTCTTATCATATGTTATTCATGGCCATTACTAAATCACTATAATTGTGTCTTATGCTTTGACATATCCTTAGGGTTTTTTCCATGGAGTTCACATCCTAGTTTCCAAAGGATAACTATACCATTCCTCTATTACTAACTATAATAACCCGTATATTTCATACATTGTTAAATCTTTATAATTGATATATATTTATTACAACATATAAAAAAACAATGATAGCACCATATAGGTATAGTGTCATTAGAAACAGAGAAACATAATAAACTTGTTCATAAAGCATCTACATTGTCTCCCATTTATTTGATCATATCTAGACTCCTTTTTGGAGTATCATATTTAATACCCTTATTTATAACATGGGGAAAAGAAACATACAAAAAGGTGATCTCAAATGTTTAGTAAGGGTAAATAGATTAAATGTCAATCGTATCATGTTCTTAAGATTATAAAGTTTTCAAATCTTATCCTGTATAAGACGTCATAATATCATGTCATGGGATAAATCATAGAACTACAATGTAATCCCAATCATCATAATATATGACATGAAACATTGAGTCATACACACATAAGCAGAGACAATAATTTCATATTAGTCCGGGCTTATTTCCAAGACCATCATAGCAGACAATGTCCATTACTGAACCGAGTTCACTCCTCGTTCCAGTCTATTATCACAGAACCAGATTAACTTTTCTTTACAGCCATGTTTATCTCCTAAGATACAAATATTTACCCAATCTATTGAAGGGATAAATAGGTCCCAACCATCTCATAATTAAACCATTATTATGTGTGCCACAAAATCATACATTATACATCATAGCATAAACCATTTAATAAAATGGGATTCTTAAACATCATTCCATCATAAGATAAAAGGACATCATAGAAATAATTCCATCAGAACATAATAAAATCAATATAATAATAGGTATAGAAAAAAACCTTATATCATCTTAGATTGAAAATAATTTTGATAAAACACTTGAACATAGTTCATGAGGAAAATATCATTTCTCCATCAAAAATATTTTCCTTTCTCAACATGTCCCACAATTTTTAACTAAAATAAGTTAATTGAAAATAATCTAGAAAACATGTAAAGGATTATTTCATGTAAATAATTTCCTATGAAATCATAAAAATCCACTCATACCGTATATGTTAAAAAACATTCTTCTCGTACTTTGGCTGGAAAAGTCAAAAAGTATCTCGTACAAAAAATGACAAAAGATTTTTTTCATTAATTTTACTAAAAACAAATCAATACTTAAAATTGGATATAAAAATTGTAGGATGATAAAAATAATATTAAATATTTAAGAAACAGTTATATGGATGATAAATATGCCCCAATAAATACAGAAGTATGAACAATCTCAGATAAAAAAACGAGATTGTGATAATTTCCCTTACCTTCGGTCTAATATGATTTGTACATATCTAAAACTCCTATATAATGATTAAAATAATGTAATTGACTTCTTCAAGAATCATATTCATTGTGTTGATATCATACATTGTCGTATTCATATCTATTTATTAGTAACATTTCATTGTTACTCGTTATTCGGGTTTTAACTGCTTTATATTCTTATGCATGTTTTGTCAAATAAATTCTTATTCCTATTTTACGTTATAGATATATCATTTAAATAATGTTATTAGTATAAAATATATCATATTTATTCATTTAATTCATTTATATAATCTTTATTCATTCAATATCTTGTAGAAAAAATCACAACACATTGTGAAGACGGTAGGTCGTATGTACGCATGAGCGACGATATCATTCCCTTTATTGTGGAATTCTATTGAAGTGTATGGTGAATAATATTTCAAAATAAATATCACTTTAAAATAATTATATATAGTAATTTCTTCCATCATTATACCCATCCAACTATGTTGGTGCTGAAAAAAAAAATATTACACCATGGCTTGGAGACGGTATTCTGTATGTATGCACGCTTGGTGATTTTGATTTTTGTAAAATAGATAGATGATGAAATAGGGTTGTTTCATATTTATAATAACATATCTTTATATGAGTGATAATTATTTTATTACTTATTAATTAAATTACTAAAGAATATTTATTAGAAGAAGAAATAAATTTGAAAGACTCGGTGGAATATATTACCTCTTCCTCGAAGTGCCTCCTTTAAACATCCTTTTAAGTCATTAGAGTTGGCCTTTTGAGAAGACAAGAACCTCTATAATTTAACTTGATAGGTTGAGAAGAGGAAATGGAATGTTTTTCGCAATCATTAAGGCAAACAATCGATTGTAGATGAGATGGAAGGGGGTTCCCTTTTATTAGAGAGGAGAGGGGCACTTTTGGAAAGCTCAAAAATATTAATTTATAATAAAAACCAACCCCATATAAAAAACTCAAAAATTTCTCATGTTTGAAGATGGGATGAGATAGGGTTGTAATATCATCCAAAAATAAAATTTAGAAATGTTTTGATTTAATTTTAAACCTTATTATTTTGATTTATCCTTATTTAATCTATTTAATTTTTGTGATAATAATGTTATAAATATTAAATTATTATAAATACTTACTTATGTGTTGATAATTGTAAATAATTGGTTACATTATGAAATTTTAAACCATATACATTTTAATTAGTGATTTTTAAATATTTTCGTGATACTTAAACAATTTAATAATATGTTATTTTCATAAAATATCTATAGTGTCAATTTTCACACAATTCATTTATTTGAAATTAAAAAAAATCCACACAAGTAATTATTTTTTAAAAAATATTTTTCATAGATTTCTAAAAAGTCATATTAATCTAGAAAACTCTTTTACAAGATTAATTATATCATATAATATTTATTGTAATATTTTTAAAACAATTTATTTGATATTTCTCTTGATAAAATAATTACAACAACATTTTTGTATAATGATTTACTCTACTTATTTATTGCAAAAAAACTAAAAATAAAATACTATGATGAAGTTAAATCTAATATATTTCATAAAAATACTTGCAGTGTATTAAATCTTATAAAAACAACTTTTAAAATGTTCTATTTATTAAATTATGAAGGTGACATGTTTGAAATCATTTAAATTTAAAAAATATAAATGTCATAATCACTTTTATATGGCTCCAAATGGTACACAAGTCATCCCTTGGAAGGTTATGGTTTATATATACTCATCCAATAAGGTTTGTTTAAGTGTTTTGTCCTTTTAAAGGGCATGATTATTTTAATAAATACTATATTATTGATTTTTCACTAAATAAATAACCTCTTCATCATTAATGTATACGCAATTTAGGTAATTATATATTTCATACAAATTAAAAATATATTTCCATGATAACGAAAAAAAGTTCTTTCAAATGAGTATTTATAATCGAATTTATATTCTTTATAACCTTATATTAAAAATAATTTGATTATTAATGTTTGAGTGAGGCATGTTTCACTTTCCATTAAATAAAATAATTTAATTGTCTCAATCTCGTCCAAATAGGTTCAAATAGATACCATTTCTTGCCAAGTAAGTTTTTGGATGAAATATAATCATCCGATTATGTTAATAAAAATGTCAGGGTAATTTTATAATATTATTTTTACACTTAATTACCTAATTTACCTTAACTGTGTTAAATAAAATTTACCGTAGTTACTATTCATAATTTCCATAAATAAAAGTAGCATATTGACATAATTTGGACCTAATGCTTCCAAAAACAAATTCCATTTTAACAAATTCAAGACATAGAAGTTGTAGAAATTTAATTTAAAATTTATCCCATTGTAAAAAACGTCGTTTTGTTCAAAACATTGCGAACGATTGAAATGATTTTACCTATGAATTCATTATAAAATTAATGATAATGACATACATTATATTAAATAGTAAAAATATATTCTATTTATACTTTAAAAAATTCCATTTTATAATTTAACCATATAAATTATCTCGATGAAAAAATTTTGTTTTTATTTATATTTAGCGTATTTCTACTATTCATCAAATTATGAAGTTTATCCGAAAAATATAATAATTTTAACCAAAGTAAATTTTTCTATCTTTATTCAAAATAAAAGTTTTACATTTTAATATTAAAATTATTAATGTTCATAAATTTTAAATTAAAATTTTTTTTCAATTAAATGGTGGAAAAACATTCTTTCAATATCTATATGATGAATATCGAAAATATTATTTTAATTATATAACATACATGTCTTTTTAATTTTATTCACACAAATAACTAATATGACATAAAATTGATTTAAATTTATCATATATTTTTAAATTTTAGTAATATTTGTTCCTCTCAACTTAATGGCGAGGTTATAATGGAAATTTTATATTTATGGCCTCTCACAGTTCGTTTAAACTAACGATTTCATGAAAAACATGTTACTGAAGAATAAAAATTATTTTATTATTTCATAAAACACATAGGCATTACATATGTAATGTTGGGTGAGTATAACTATATACTCAGTAGGATCCTCCCTATAAAATCTTTTCAAAATGTAATGAAATCGGGCTAATTTATAGTGAACAACAAGTGAAACTAACTCATCATCTCAACAAGTATAATATTTCCTCAGAATCACCATAGATATTCTCATGTAGTAATACATTAAAAATTTTATAATATAATAATGAATATCAAGGGTACATCACTACCCCTTCCTCAATTGTTTGCCGATTTTCCCCAACATCACATATGCTAAGCATCTCTACCCCCAAAAGGTTTTCAAACAAACACCTGGGAAAAGCACCACTACATGAAACCCGTGGAACCCAACCACCACATGCACATATCCTATATAACTAGGTAGTTTCCAGGATCCTACAAAGCTAGTATAACATGTATCATACATCTGGTGTTATACATTAAGCCATCACTTCCCAAACACTGAGTAAGGATTCCAAATCCACCAAATCCTATATACCATACATCTATTGTAGACCATAAGAATCCATGTACATAGTATATTTTTATGAATGACCACAAGCCCCTAAATTCCTCTACACACATATAGGGGGAAAACTAACTTCCATGCATTCCAGCACATTTAACTACTATGTGAATAGAGTGGATCCAATGGTGGTATTCAGCCATTCTTCCTCCTATTAAGATGTTAGGGACCTCCCCTCCCCCCTTAGGGCTCAAAATCCCAAGGGTGTTAGTTTCACTAAATGGAGTGTTGGAGAATCACATAGAAACACTATTGGTATAGGATATAATATATATCACCACCACACTATAGAAAAAACCGGGTCTTAGACTCATCTTCATCTAACATCTGTCAGACTCCCAATTACCGCTGATAAGACTATAAATCCTATAAGCACGCAACCATTTAAATATCTAAATTAATTTACATTATCACCTTTAATCAGTAGTTCTTTATGTTAATTAATTCATTATCCATTAAATAACCATTATCAAACTACCATACATTTAATTAACATTCCAACAAAGATCAATTACCTCTATGCATAATAGAACTGAGTCGATGACATCTCAAAATCATAACATTAGCATTGCATCCCACCAAGATCTTACCCCATGTTTTTATATAATTTATTCAATAATTTATTAATAGTATTATCAAATTTATATTATTCTATGTATTTTAATGAATCATTCTAATCTACCAGACACCCGGGGCTCAACATGGTGAGTATATGAGCAACTTGTCAAGTATTCGTAACCTATAATAGAAGCGCATGCCCATGAATCCACAAGAATCTAAATATGAAAAGCATTTGGAATTCCCCATGCCCCTTTTCCTTTTCTGGAAGGAGGTTACGAAAGACCATTTAACTCAAGAAGTGTGGAAATAAAATATTATAAGAAACATCATATTCTAAAAAAACCACTTTCATATCAGTGGGTGAGCCCATTTTCAACATGTTCTGTTATCCCTAGTTTTGTCCCTACCACCATCATGAATTCACGGAGGATACTCTCCACTCTAAGTGTCGGTTGCTTCCAAAACCACTGGGCCTCCTTTCCCCCACATAGAACGACAATCCTCCAGGGTTTTCTATCCCAACAACACATGCACCAGGAAGCAAACAATATTGTAATGGTGATATTGACCCTAAACAAGGAATTAATCATTTTCATAGTAGGAGCACTCATAGATCCAATGTATACGGTGCGTTTTGTTTTTCATGAAAGAGGGTAACTCAGAAACCATAAGACAATTATCTTTAACACACAACCCGTTCTTATTAAATCATGAATTAATCGATTTATAATCCATAGATTCCAACTATAGGAATCCAAAACAATTGGATATCACCATATTATTTCATCAATTAATTTATCATTCCTTTAACACATTTATCAAAAAGAATCCACATGATTCAGGTTCATTAACCAACTCCATTATTCATGCACACTAAAAAATTTGATTATCATCAAATAACACAATAATTACTAGATTCATTAACATGTTTTTTTATCATTTAGCCAATAAATTATGGAATTATGTTCTTTACCAATTCCATCCATAAAAACATGCTAAAAAAGAAAGTAATAAATGTCCCACTATCTATAAAATCAAGAGGAAAACATTTATCAGTGTATAAATAAAAAACATATGGTCGATACCAATTGTTTAATTGGGTTCATATATTTAATGTTGTCAACTCCATCCTGATCCTGGGGATAAACCTTTCGAACTCTATGATTGCACATAAATAATTATAGATATAGTGAATCCCTTACTCAAAAAGGTTGTTGAAAATATTTCAATGAGATCACATAAAAATAATGGATCATGATCACATCCTCTAGAATAACAGCATCCACACGAGGATTCCCAAAAAACCTGTACCAACCAACCATCAGGAAAACCCCAATAAGAACATGGTGATTATAAGCCATCACATGGAAAGGATAAACAGAAGGAAACATATCGAAGTAACCTTAAGAATGGATTTAGATAATACTATAAATAGAAGATACATCACTACAGATATATAAATGGTGAGAATAATCTTTCCCAGATTATGGAATCCCCAAAAATATGGAGAGAGGGTTGTCGGGTCACCTAGGGTCGAGGGAGAGCCATAACAACCATAGGTATTGACAGAAACCGAGCTGCTACAAAACACATAAATCATGCAGTGTTTGGGCATTACATTACATATAATCCCCTTTCACATAGTTTAATTCCTCATGTTCGATTTCTACTAAAAAACACTTCTCCAGAAGGCATTATTTTATTTTTCAAACACTGAAACACTTCATGTTTTAAATCCATCTTTCACATGATGAAATAACACATAAAACAAGATGTCATGTTGGGTAATGCTATTATATAACATCTAATAATAATTATCTATTATTTACTTAACCAAAATTCTATAAACATCTTCTAATCCATCTATGAGAACATTGAACTTCGAATACATGAAAATGGTTTATCCACCTGGATCTGGGCCCTTACATCAGATACCTCTCAAAAACATTTTCATCCATCAGAATCTAGAATCAACCCCTAGTGGAAAATAAAATGGGTTATCCAAACAGCCACTCTGTGGGATACAACTAAAGGCTCTCTTCACTAATAGATATCAAAAGCATCACTAGAGGAACTACTGTAATACCATGAAACAACTACATCCTTATCTAAAACACTCTCCCAAGGAGATACATCTCCAAAGAGAGAAAGCCACAACCAAAAAAAGAGAAATCATCTCATAAACAGAAATTTTCTACAACCACCAAATGGCCAATGTTACATGAGAAGATCTAAATTTCAAACAACTCAGGGTACTGATCTCGTATCTGTGACTCACATTCCCAATTTCATTCTTTCAAGCCATTAGGCTTCCACAAGACACAATACATGGAGATATCATTCTCGCACAACACTTTATCCTTATAGTTCTAGATCTCTACAGGACTCTCCTTGATGGTCACCTCAATGTCAACATTGATCATTCCCCAATCGATGAAGTGAGATTCATCATGAAAACATGGATGGATCTGTAACACTTTGAATACATTTTTTATCCAACTCTTCTAGAGGGGTAGTGCTACCCAATACTTCATGGATCTAATTGTGGCCGACACATTGAATGGTCCATGAAACCAAGGATAATTATTACTCCCATGCCCAATCCCTCACTTACCTTGATAGGGTTTCAACTTCAGAAACACATGATCCCAAATGTCAAAATCCAGAGGCCTCCACTTATGATTGGAATAGCACTTATGATGATCATGTGCTTCCTTCATCATCTTTTGAATCACCTGAACCATCTCTATCATATTTTGTACTAGTTTCAGCCTATGAATAACCAATTCTCTGAACCCATTCTATCATAAAGGTGAACATAAGGTCGACCATACAAGGATTCAACCGGCTCCAAACCAATATTAGGGTAAAAACATTTGTTTTATGAGAACTCTAACAAGGGTATGTACATCAAACCCAAACCTAAAATTACAAGACACAATAGTTCAACATTTATTAATGTGTCTGGATGGTGTGCTCTATCTGATAGTCCATCTAGAGGTGAAAATAATTTCTAATGAATAGATGAGAACCACATTAATGTTCGAGACCTCTCCAAAACCAAGATGTGAAATGAGGATATAAAAAAAATGACCATTCTCAGGACATTTTGGAGTCTCACCACCTCTTACAGATAGTTCCTCTACAAAACCTCCACTGATCTCGACTCCTTGATTGCTCTAATGTGGGATGAATTAATCAAATGATACACTACCACCCATATAGCATCATATCCTCCTTGAGATCAAGGTGAACCAGAAATAAATTCCATAGTGATTTCCATCCACTCCCACTGAGGAACATCATAGGTCTGGAGAAAACCACTAGGAACAAGGTGCTCAGCCACCACCTTCTAGAAGATGAAACATCGAGAAACAAAATCCTCAACAGCACGGTTCAAACCGAGGCCCCCAAAAATAACATCACAAATCTCGATAAATATTTTTAATCCTTGGATATATCAATAATTAAGAAACATGTAACTCTTTGAGAACGATCTCACACATCTCCAAAGCTATGAAAATACATCCCTTAAAAACACCCATTGTAGTTCATCCTCAGACCAACCATTAGAGGCCTCACAAAAAAAAAACTAAGTCTCTTTTTACGTCCACCTAAAGATCCCCCAATTGGGACTCTTCTACTTACTGCAATAGATATGATAGCAAAGTGAACTAAAATAGACAACCTATTCCCCACAACTTCTCCCATATCTCGATGTAATACTGAATGTTATTCAATTACTCTCCATGAATCACCCAATTCACGAACTACATCACTACACAACATCCTACTCATCACATCCCCTACAACATTACCTTTACTAAGTATATACAATATTTTTATTTTGTAATCATATAATAACTCTGAAAACTTAATCTATCAGAAGTTCTATTCATGCTTGTAGAAAACATACCATGGTATTTTATAATCGTTGAAGGCCATGAAACGCTCTCCAATGAGGTAATGTCTCAAAAAAATTAATAAAGACACATCTACATACAACTTGATATTTTTGGTGACATATTTATGATCATGGGGATGTATCTACTAAGACCCATAAGAATTGACCGATCTATGCTACATCAAAACGCAGCATATCCCCAAACATGAATAATCACAGAAAAACTCAATCCAATCTCCTTAGGTTGGAAAGAAAAGAACTAGATCATTGAAAAAATTCTCCCTCATATACTCAAATGTCTCTAGACACTAATTTTTCAAATTAATCTTGATAATTTTTTTTCAATGCTATCAGTGGAGTCAAAACCCGAGATAAATTGGATACGAATCACTTGTAATATCCCACAATACCAAGGAAACATTACACCTCTACCACTATCATGTGGGGGGGGGGGGGTCTGAAGAAAAAACTACTAATATATTATATTGATACATATATAATCCTTATTTGGATACCATATTAACCATGAAAAAGTCTTCTCATTCCCGAAAATCAAACATCATAATCATCCCAAAAAATTGTTGTTGACAGAGAACTCCCAAAACAGCACACAGAAGCTATGCATGCTCCTCTACAGACATAGAGTATATTAGGATGATGTCTATTGAACCCATGAAAAACATATCAAGTAACTCACAAAACACAATATCCATTAACTGCAAGAACACAACTAGAGATTTCATCACAGCGTACGACATGACAATGAACTCATAATGCCCATGACAACAACGGAAAGCAGTATTTTGGATTTCTTCATCCTTCACACACATCTGATGATGTATTATCCACAAATTGATCATTTAAACCAATCATTCACCCTTTAGTTTATAAAATTAATCTTCAATCCATTGAAAAGGATAGTGGTTCTTCACTATCTCTCATTTTAGGTGATTATAATTGATTAAAACCTTTAAAATTCAATCAGCCATCATCATGAAAAAATGGTGCACCCCACAGTGACACACTCAGTTAAACAAAACTACATTACAATATACCATCAAGAAAAATTTGAATATCTCATAATAGAAAATGGGTCTTCCAATATGGGAACATTGAGATATGAGACATGCTTGGCTGAAGCATGATCCCAAACTCGATCTCTCATCTAGGGGGTAACATTACAACCCCTTCTAGAAAGACTTCAGGGTAATCATTATTTCCCTTGGAAATTATAACTGTTTAACCACTGAAGTACTCTACATCAGCTCATTCATTAAGGATGACAATTAGGGGAGACACCTTAGAACCATCTAAGAGTTTTTGTCACCATGGAACTCTAATATCTCTCCATCAGCATTGAGGAAGACAACCTATCTTCAAAATAAGTCCATGATATCCTATATCGAATACAAAAAATCCATGTTGAGGATGACATCATACGGTTTTATCCCTAAACATATGTAATCTAATCATGAATGTTGATTCCCTATCACTAGGTAATAGTCTCTATATACTTCAAAATAGTCAGTTTAACCTCTAAATGGCGTAGTCTACAACAAAAGCACTAGAAGCCTCTCTAACTCATGTCCTAAATCATGGAAAATGGTGGGTGATATAAAGGAGTGAGTATCTACTTAATTAGACAAGGAATGAACCCATGTAATAAACAAGAATATGGTACCACCAATGATTTTTGGATCTCCCTGAATGAGAAATGCTATTTCATGAAGCTAACCAAAACCTACTCCAGAACATCCCTGACCCTGACAGAGGCCACATCCACTATTGAAATCTACTCTTTGAGGATGAGGAGCATCCTATAGAAGGACTCCTCCTACCCCATATACTCTCCATAGATCTAAATATGGTGAAACCTTTTGCTACTATCTTAGCAGGAAATTCCTCAATGGAGGAACCTGAAGTGGAACACCTAATGCACACTGACTGCTTAAAATTGTCGGGTGCTCTCACTGTAGATGACCTCGGCCTCAAAAAGAAAAAATCACCATATCCATTATAATATTCTATAGATTCACTAGCCCTAGAGAAATGAGACAATAATGGTTGAGACCTACCCTGTCTGAATGGAAACAATTCTTCACCAAAAACTGGGATCTCCAGATCACAACACTGCTTCTTGAGGAATACTGATGACCCCCTTGAGAAAATCATGTTATGGAAAAAATACTATATATGACTTATTCTATTTCCATCACATATAGATATGTCTTCACCATAAATGGGTTGACCTGGAACATGGAATTTGGATGCAAATCCCCCTCAAAATGCCTCACCATGGACTCTTTATCTGGAATCAGGTTTGAAGCATTGTCGTAGAGGGTTCCTAAAATAGATTTAAAACACTCGTACACTAGTAATACCTTATCTAAGGGTAAGAAATGGTGGTCACTAGCTAACTTCACGGTTGAGGGAAGAAATTTATCTATAAATTTCTCTCAAAACATCTCCCATGAGACACTCACCTCCTCACAATCCCCGAGGAAAAAGAACCACCACTTCCATGCTTCCCCACACAGCATTGTCACAACCAATGATTCCCTATCCTCAATATATGTTTAGACCTGACCAAAATCTATCTAAACCTCATAAAACACGTCTTTTGTGACTACATATGTTACAGATCCCCCATACTTTTACAGAATATGGCACTGAAACTCTCAGAGTGTCCTTCTTCATGTGTTGTTAGCATCATCCTCTACTCTGTAGTAATCTGTTGGTGAATCCTTATAGACATATTCTATGTGGACCTGAATATGTCATCAACCTAGACCCATTCCTACAAATGAAAAAATATATATCTCTCTTAGACATAGAATATAGTATAATTTATCATTAATTAATCAATTTATTTTATTCATTTTATGTTACCCTTTCCTGTGTTCAGTGAATTCAAACACATGTGGAAAAAATAATGATGCATGATACATTCCTAGGTCTCTACCACGAAATAATAATCACATCATTTAGTAGACATTGAAAACATATTTTTCTGTGAATTAGATCATATGGTCCTGATATAATAATGGCTCGGATAGTCACCAATGTTTACATGCTTGATAATCATTGATAACATTGTTTCCCTACAAACCCATGCTAGCTCATTTGTGCCTAACTCCAAACATTATCATATCTAACATCCAGAGCCTTTGTTACCACTCTATCATGACCCCTCCATACAAATTGTTCCCCTCCTAGGTTGGCAATGTGAGAAAATAGATAATGACCTCGAGTCCCACCTAATGTAGGCCCCATGTTGGTGACTAGCACTGAGGTTATAGTAAACACAATGATGGGAGGCATTACCCTCGAATATAACACATGTAAAAGAGAGATATTATTCATAAACCAACCAAATACTACTTATAAAACAATATAAAATAATCCCATGTAAATATATGTAATTTCATTAAAATATACTACAACTAAAAGGGAAAACTGAAGGTACCAAAAGAAAGTAAAATGGCAGCAACCATGAAGCCCAAACATCTCCTGTAAAACCCGCAAGATAGAAGTAACTATCCTGATCTTCAACCTTCTCCAACTGACTTCAAAAAAAATTATGTATCATAGGGTGAGTTTAATAGTATACTCAGTACAATCCTCCTATATGTTACTCGTGAAAAAGTAAAGAATGAATACTAAAACATAATGAAAAACAACTGAAACTAACTCACCACCTACAAAATTATACAATGTTCCAATACAAAACATGGATACACTCAAGAAGTATCAAATTCCGAGGGTACCATATTACCACATACCTACATGTTTTCCTCTTTTCCCAAATATTGTACACCAAATGAATCTCTCTCAAAAAAGGATTTCCTATAGACACATGGGTGAAGCTGCACAACCTGTACCACATGCAACACAACAACTACATCCATGTTACCAATGTAACCAGTTAGTCTCTAGGATCCACCATATATCGCATAATGTGTATCATAATTCAGGTATTATACCTCAAGCCATGACCTTCCTTTCACCAAGAAAGTATCCTCAAGGGATCACAACCTATATATGTTACACATATAGTAGTCCATAAGAAACTATATCCAGAATATATGTGTGCTAATAACCCAAATTAATTATATCCATCTACACACATATGCGGAGAAACGAAACTTATGTGACTACCAACACAGGTAATTACCATTAGAATAGATTGGTTTCAATGTGGGTAGTCATCCATCCATCCACCCATCAGGATGTTAGGGAAAACACACCACATTGATCACAGTCCCTAGGTCATCCATTTTGCTAAATGATAGGGTGGAGTAGCATATTGAAACACAAATAGTGTAGCATGTAATATAGATCACAACAACAACATATGAAAACCCAATTTTTAGACTCATCTGCAGCTAATATTTATCAGACTCCTAGCTACCACTACTAAGAGTATATATCTTAAATGGACACAACCATTAAAAGATATACATTAATTTTCGTTATCCATTTTTCTCATATTCACATTATGTTATTTAATTATTTAACCATTAATTAAAAATTAACAAACCACGTTAATTTTCATTAGCATTCAAGCAGAGATCTATGCCATCCAGGCATTAGCAAAATAAGTCTACAAATTCTCAAAATCAAAATCCTCAGCACCGCATCCTACCAAGCTCCAACCCCATGGGTTAACACCATTTATTAAATAATTTATTAGTAGTATTATAACAATAATATAATTCTTTTTATTCTATGGAATTATTCTCAGTTACCAAATACAGAGGGCTCAACTTAGTGTGTAGATTAACTACTTGTCGTGTATTTTCCACCTATAGTGTAACATCCCAAGTAAGTAATGAATAATAGATATTTTTATCTATGTATATTAATGAATTAGATTGTGTTTTAGAGGCTTAAAATGAAAATAAATCCAATCTTAAGCATGGAATACACTAATATTTTTTAAAGGATTGTTTTACTGCCTTTTGATGGAATTCCATTTTTAAATCTATCTTTTGACAATTTTATAAGCTATGTTTTTCAAAATAAACTTATTCTTTATGATTGGGACATAAAAATTTACTTTGTTTGAATTTTTGGTATTTTTATGACAATGTTCATTTTTTTATGAATAGTGAAAAATACTGTATTTGACATCAAAACTGCTTTTTAATCTACATTATTTATATGATTAGATTATCTTTTGAATTGGTTTTAAATTTCTATTAGAATATATGTTTACCATTTTATCCAATGGTGGTCATTAGGATTAATTTCACTTTGGAATTGGGCATAAACTAATGCCAAACGTTTCATAGATATTGTTTAAAAAAATCCCGCTATTTGTTTTTACAACATGAATTATTTTTAAATCAATTATTGAAATTTATGTGTTTGGAATTTGGTAAAATGGATTACATATTTGGAATCATAAGGTCCAAATTATGTAATCAATACTCTTTTGTTTTTGGACATTATGAATAGTAACAATGGTAATTATCTTTAATTATCTTGATTAATGAGTAATCAGGTAGTTAAGGATAATAAAATGATATCATAATAATACAAAAAGACCACAACATATGTCCTAAGGTTACTGGTTGTCTCATGGACGACCATGGGATGCCTTGTACCAAACTTGGGGGCCCCATGGAATCACGTTTGTGAGAAAGTGACTTTTTATCTTTTTATTTTTAAAGAATGTTAAATGTGACAAAGAATGTATCACCTAAGTAAAATATTTTTCATTTTGTCTACATAAATCATCTTTTGGACTATAAATATTATTTAGAAATATAAAATTATTTCCTACATCATGATATATTTTTTATAATATTTATACATTAAATGTATTAAATTATTTATGACATCATGATGATGCAGCGATTACCTCATTAATAAAGGATTTAAATAAAATGAAATGATAATGTAAAATCTATGACCTAAACATGTCCAAAACCTATTGGATGGGTGGATTTCGAACCCTTATCACCTTACCCTAGAATTATACAAATGTGGGACCTTTTTAATCCGAAAATCATTTTCAAATAATGTAACATTTCTTTACTTTCCAAGAGTGCCCCTCCTCTCCTCTTATAAAAGGCCCCCACCTCTACCTCCTTACCCACACTCCCAAAGCCTTTGTATCGGCCAAACCCTGCCCATTTTGTCTCTCCAAATCCTTTTCTTACTCCTTGAAGCCTCACTTTTGGCACAAGTCTTCCCATGGAAGCCTTTGAGCTCAAACCAAAGGGAGTTACCCGATTTTAAGGTAATGTCTTCACTTGAGTCCTTTTGTTTTATTTTGCTTCTCCAACCCCCTAAACTCTTTATTAATTTCTTTTGTAACAACTCCAGTATCTTAATTATACTAGGATGTTTTTATAATAAGTATTCGAGCTACACTTACACACACCTACATCTAATGGTTAAAGGACATACTGTTTCCATGGATGGTGAATTTATTCCTCCCGAAACGATGATTGTTCAATATTCTTTTAATACCTTCAAAGGTGTACATTAAGATGTCACTATATTTATATATGATATATAATATGTTTATGTTTTCCTTAATATTATGTATTTTTCATTTTGGGCATACCTTTATGGTTTCCATTATGGGTAAACGCGATATCTTCATTTAAGGAAGTGCGAACTACCGCCCCCTCAAAGTGATTTGATTCGTTAAATACCATATGTGGGATGTATAAAGGATGGAACAATGATATTATATATGATATTATACTGGAATTATAATATGCCTTTATATAATTATGATTCCATTCTATAAAATATGAAATAGAAATGAAAGTAGCGTTAATGCGTACGTATGGCTTATCATCTCCATGAACGGTGCATTTCATTTCTTACCTCTAAATGATTATATAATATTATAAATGCATGTATATACTGGATATATATTATATATACATCATGATTATAATTTTGGATATAATGGATACATGAACAACTTGTAATTATAAAGGTTTTATTTTTGACTCATGTTCCAATGATCGTTAAAACGACCGTTATTAACTTAATTAATTACATAGTGTTCATGACATGGAAATAAGTGATATAAAAGGAATAATGAACTTGAAAAAGGTTCTTAATCAAGAGTAAATTAGCTCAAGTTTATTATTTAGGACATTAAAGAACGATCGAGTCAAGTCGGACCCGAGGTATGGGACTTCGTCTCAATCTCCTTTCATTGAGGCATATTTTGTTTTATACACAACCTTCTTTTATACAGTGTATAAAACCCTTTGAATTTTACGTTTATCCAAAAGGAATCTTTTTTATACGAATCATTTTACTAAATGACAAAAGGGAATGTTTTTTTCGTACGTATGCGGCGACAACGACTTCTCCGCCGCCGTGACCATTATTTGAGTTTCGGCTTCCTCTACAATCCATACCTTTTTTGAAAGAAAAATAAATACCATGTTTTACTTTTCTTTTATTTTGGTATTGAAAAAGGTTTTCATAATGTTTTTATATCAATTTTTTGTATTGATATCTTGTGATTGAAATGTGGAAATGTTATGTTTCTTTATGCATGTTCTATGTGATAAGATTATGTTGAGGTTCTTGGGCATTATTATGAAGACGGGTGGTTCCATGATAAACTAAGGGTGGGTGAGACCGATATAGCTATCCAATGCATTGGGTAATGCAAAGTAGTGAAACGTTAAGGTTTCTCCGAAGAGATTTAGGGAAAATACTGTGATGGGTACTCCAAACGTAACCAATAGGGTTACTCCCTATGTAAGAATGTTATGAATGTCTCAAGTTACCTTTATGTCTTATGATTTCTATGATTTATACATGATTTGATGAGGTATGTTAAAGTGCTTATGTTTTATGGGTAAAGTATGATTTCATTTTTATGTATATATGTACCCATGTTTCCTTTCCATATTTTTATATCCCTTACTGAGCTTTTTATGCTCATCCCATGTTTTTTGAAATGGTTTTCACAGGTCAAGGGAAAGGTACATGATATGATGATAGTGTTAAGGAAGTGTTAAGAAAGAATCCATGTTTTATTTTAAATATGTTTCCATTGATGGGAAAGAAGAATACTATCTTTATGTAACCACTTTGTTTATATGTAGAATGTAATGCAAGTTTTATGATCTAATTCTCTAAAACTCTAAACCCGAAAAGATCCTCAATGTGTAATCTTGTAATAACTCAAGATTAAGTAAGGTTTAAGGCTGCGTCCTTATAGTTGGTATCAGATTTCGGTTTAGATAACTTTAGGAGTTAGAATTCTATTAAATGATTATCCAAAAATATATTTTTTTATTGTAAAATTGAAGTGATATAGTATTTGAATATTACCATGTTGCTTCATCTAAGACATGTTTGTTCAGAATGGTTTTCCATAGAGGAAACAGGGAAGCAGTGCTAGGAAGGCATACAGAAGGAAATAACCTTCAAAATCATCATCCTGAGATGGTCGGAATTGGAACTGAACAATTTGTTGTAGTAATGGCGCGGTTGACTCAAGAAATAAATGGTGGTGGTATCCATGCATGATATTAGCTAGATAAACCGCAGAGGAACATGTCAGTGGTGGAACATTCATGAGGAAACATCCCCATCATTCAGAGGATCATCTGACCCTGTGATAGCTGAAGGGTGGATTAAAGCACTGGAGAAGATTTTCGATGTCATGGGGTGTTCAGACAATCAAAAGGTTAGTCTTGCTATTTACCGTTTGAAGGGTGAAGCAGATCAGTGGTGGTCGATGGTTAAAAATATCAGGTACGCTGATGAGATTGATGCTCTCGACTGGGATGAATTCAAAGGTACGTTTCTTGAAAATTATTTTCCTAAGGATGTTCGACTTAGGATGGAAAAACAATTCTTGGAATTGAGGCAAGAGGAACAGTCAGTGGCAACCTATGAAGAAAGGTTCACTCAGTTGGCAATGTATGCTCCAAATTTTATCCGAGACCTTGATAGTAAAATCAATCATTTTTACTCAGTATTAAAGCCAAAATATCGAAGGGCATTAGCTTTTCGTGAGTTTAAAAGTTATGAAAAGATTGTTCGATGTGCAGAGAAGGTGGAAATGGAGTTTGTCGATGATCAAGTGTTCTGTAACAACCAGCAGAAGAAGAGACCAAGGTGGCAGGAGAAAGGGAAGAATTCTTCAAAAAAGTCTGATGGTAAGAAATACACGCTTCCAGTTTGTGATAAATGTGTAAAAAGGCATGCTAGGGAATGTCTTCTTAATTCTAGAAAGTGCTACCGATGTGGTAATATGGGACATAAGGCTCTTGATTTTACTGAAAAAGATCAAGGTGAAGGTAAGACCAAATTTTATTTACAGTTAGTGAAATGTTTTAAGTTCAATGAGATGGGTCACTATGCAAATGAGTGTCCGGCAAAGAGCTTGAGTGGTGGGAAGCAGTTAGACTAAAAGCAGAAAGGGGTGGTGAAATCATTTGCAACAACTTCAGCAGATGTCGGGCCATCAAATCAAGTTGTATCAGGTACTTTGTTTGTTTTTTCAGATTATGCCAGTGTGTTGTTGGATTCGGGGTCCACACATTCTTTCATCTCTGAATCCTTTTCTAGTAAAATGGGAATACCATCTCAAGAAATGACTCCTGAACATTTGGTAAAAACACCTGGGGGAAATGTTTAGGCAAAAAGAATTTATAAGAATCTTCATATCCTTATCTGGGGAAAGAACCTACTTGCAAACCTTATTGTTCTACCTCTAGTAGAGTTTTATGTTATCCTGAGTATGGATTGGCTCTCTATTTACCATGCTAATATTGACTGTAGAGATAAATAAGTTTCTTTTCAGAAAGACTTTCAGTTTGTGTACAAGAATGAACACTTACAATTGATAACTTATCAAGAGGACAAGAAACTTGTAAAAGATGGAAATTAATGTTACCTTGCACACATTGTTGAAAACAAGGGAACTGTTCAGATTAATGATGTGCTAGTGGTAAATGAGTATCCTGATGTTTTTCCTGATGAGTTGCCTGGAATAATTCCAGACTGGGAAGTTGAGTTTACTGTTGACATAGTTCCTGATGATAATCCAATTTCAAAACCCCCTTATCCAATGGCTCAAATTTAACTTTTAGAGTTGAAGGAGCAATTGCATGATTTATTAGAGAAAAGTTTCATTCGACCTAGCACATCACCATGGGGTTCTCCTGTTTTATTTGTTAAAAAGAAAGAAGGTTCAATGAGACTTTGCAATGATTATAGAGCCTTGAATAACATCACTTTTATGAACAAATATCCTTTGCCTCATATCGATGATTTGTTTGATCAGCTCCAGGGAGCTCAGTATTTTTCAAAGATTGACTTGAGATCGGTGTACCATCAGCTGAAGGTAAATGAAGCAGATGTCCCGAAGACCACGTTCCATATAAGATATGACCATTATGAATTTGTAGTAATGCCTTTTGGGCTATCCAATGCACCTGCTGTATTCATGGACTTAATGAATAGAATTTTCCATGAGTTCTTGGATAAGTTTGTGGTGGTTTTCATTGATGATATTTTGGTGTTTTATAAAAGTAAAGAAGAGAATGAAAGACATTTAAGGGTTATTTTTCAAACATTAAAAGAAAAGAAATTGTATGGGAAATTCAGCAAGTGTGAGTTTTGGTTGCAACAAATTTCTTTCCTTGGTCACATTGTCTCTAAAGACGGGATAACTGTTGATCCTGCAAAAACAAAAGTTGTGGAATACTAGCCAAGACCCACAAATGTAACAGAGATTCGTAGCTTCCTTAGTTTGGAAGGATATTACCGAAGGTTTGTTAGTAATTTTTCACGGTTATCTAGTCCAATGAATAAGCTAACTCGGAAAGGTGTTAAGTTTATCTTGACAAAAGAATGTGATGATTGTTTTCAGGAACAGAAAAGAAGATTGGTGAATGCTCCAGTTTTGGCACTACCTTCCAGGAATGGTGAGTATGTTATCTACAATGATGCTTCATTAAAAGGATTTGGTTGCGTCCTAATGCAGAATGATCAGGTAATTACTTATGCTTCACAACAGTTGAAAACTCATGAGGTAAATTACCCTACACATGATTTGGAATTAGCTGTTGTTTTTTTCGCTTTAAAAATTTGGAGGCATCATTTTTATGGAGTAAAGTGTGAAATATATACTGATCACAAAAGTGTAAAGTATATATTCAATCAGAAATAGTTAAACATGATACATAGGAGATGGCTGGAATTAATCAAGGATTATGATTGTACAATTCATTACCATCCGGGAAAAGCAAATAAAGTGGCTGATGCTTTGAGTCAAAAAAGTAATGCTTTATTAGAAGTGTTGCGTTTGGAACGTGATACTTTGGTTAAGGATTTGATGAACTTTGTCATAGAAGTTGTTTGTGCAGGAAGTTCTTATGTTTTGTTTTAGGTATCAGTGAGATCAGCTCTATCAGACAGAATCAAGCAAGCACAGAAGCAAGACAGTGAGTTGCAGAAAAAGGTAGAGTTGGTTCAGAAGGGTAAGTTTCCTGAATTCAAAATTGATAATGATTGCGTTTTGAGATTTGGGAAGAGATTGTGTGTGCCTTGTGATTCATAGTTGAAGAGAGAGTTGTTATGTGAAGCTCATAGTTCTCCGTTTTCAGTTCATCCTGGTAGTTCTAAGACGTATAGAGATCTGAGGAAGTATAACTAGTGGGATGGAATGAGAAGAGATATTACTGATTTTACTGTGAAGTGTTTGACATGTCAATAGGTTAAAGCAGAGCGGCAGTTACAGAAAGGGATGTTTCAGCCTTTACCTGTGCTATAGTGGAAATGGGAGAATATATCCATGGACTTTGTTGTGGGATTACCGAAGACATCTCGAGGTAATAATGCAATCTGGGTTATTGTTGATCGCTTGACTAAATCTGATCATTTCCTTGCTATACGAGATACTTTGTTCTTAGATCAACTTTCTCGTTTGTATCTTAAAGAGATAGTCAGGTTACATGGAGTTCCCCTCTCCCTTGTATCTGATCGTGATCCCAGGTTCACTTCAAACTTTTGGAAAGGCCTTCAGAAGTCGTTGGGTACTGAATTAAATTTTAGTAGAGCATTTCGTCCTCAATCAGATGGGCAGTCAGAATGAAAAATTCAGACCATGGAGGATATGCTACGAGCTTGTTCAGTGGATTATCAGGGAAGTTGGGACCAACATCTTTATTTGGTTGAATTTTCATATAATAACATTTTTCATTCCAGTATACATATGGCACCATTTCAGTCATTATATGGGAAGCGGTGTCGAACTCCAGCTTTCTGGGATGAAGTGGGTGAAAGGAAGTTGATGGGACCAGAATTGGTAGGATAGATGTCAGAAAAAGTTCAGCTGATTCAGAAACACATGAGAACAGCTCAGAGTAGGCAGAAGACTTATGCAGACAACATGAGGAAGTATCTATCTTTTGAGGTAGGTGGTCATGTTTTTCTCAAAGTCTCACCATGGAAATGTGTGATGCGATTTGGTAAGAAAGGAAAGATGAGTCCATGGTTCATTGGACCATATGAAATTCTGTAGAGATTTGGATCAGTTTCATACCGGGTGGCTTTACCTCCTAGTTTATCTCAGGTACACAATGTTTTTCACGTTTCGATGTAGAGAAAGTATATGGCAGGTCCATCTCATGTTTTGAGTCTAGATGTAGTTCAGCTGGAAGAGAACCTATCTTATGATGAACAAACGGTCTAGATTATTGAACACAGGGAGCAAGTGTTACGAAATAAGGTGATTAATCAGGTAAAGGTTTTGTGGACAAACCACATGATGGAAGAGGCAACATGGGAATCTGAAAATGCAATGAGGGATAAGTACCCCCATTTATTCAATAAGTAAATAAATTAAAGGGACACAATTTTCTAAAGCGGGAAGGATGTAACATCCCATGTAAGTAATGATTAATAGATATTTTTATCTATGTCTATTAATGAATTAGATAGTGTTTTAGAGGCTTAAAATGAAAATAAATCCAATCTTAAGCATGGAATACACTAATATTTTTTAAAGGATTGCTTTACTTCCTTTTGATGGAAAACCATTTTTAAATCTATCTTTTGACAATTTTATAAGATATGTATGTCAAAATAAACTTATTCTTTATGATTGGGACATCAAAATTTACTTTGTGTGAATTTTTGGTATTTTTATGACAATGTTCATTTTTTTATGAATAGTGAAAAATACTGTATTTTACATCAAAACTGCTTTTTAATCTACTTTATTTATATGATTATATTATCTTTAGAATTTTTTTTAAAGTTAAATTAGAATATATTTTTACCATTTAATCCAATGGTGGTCATTAGGATTAATTTCACTTTGGAATTGGGCATAAACTATTGCCAAACTTTTCATAGATATTGTTTCAAGAAAACCCGCTATTTGTTTTGACAACGGGAATTATTTTTAAATCAATTATTGAAATTTATGTGATTGGAATTTGGTAAAATGGATTACATATTTGGATTTAGAAGGTCCAAATTATGTTATCAAGACTCTTTTGTTTTTGGACATTATGAATAGTAACAACAATAATTATCTTTAATTTTCTTGATTAATGAGTAATCGGGTAGTTAAGGATAATAAAATGATATCATAATAATACAAAAAGATCACAACATGTGTCCTAACGCTACTAGCTGTCTCATGGACGACCATGGGATGCCTTGTGACAAACTTGGGGGCCCCATGGAATCACTTTTGTGAGAAAGTGACTTTTTATCTTTTTATTTTTAAAAAATGTTAAATGTGACAAAGAATGTATCACCTAAGAAAAATATTTTTAATTTTGTCTACATAAATGATCATTTGGACTATAAATATTCATTATATAGATAAAACGATTTAATACATCATGATATTTTTTTTATAATTTTTAGACTTTAAATTTATTAAATTATTTATGACATCATGATGATGCAGCGATTACCTCATTAATAAAGGATTTAAATAAAATGAAATGATAATGTGAAATCTATGACCTACACATGTCCAAAACCTATTGGATTGGTGTATTTCGAACCCTTATCACCTTACCCTCTAATTATATCAATGTGGGACCTTTTGAATCAGAAAATAATTTTAAAATAAAGTAACATTTCTTAACTTTCCAAGAGTGCCCCTCCTCTCCTCTTATAAAAGGCCCCCACCTCTACATCCTTACCCACACTCCCAAAGCCTTTGGCTCGGCCAAACCCTGACCATTTTGTCTCTCCACATCCCTCTATTACTCCTTGAAGCCTCAATTTTGGAAGAAGTCTTCCCAAGGAAGCCTTTGAGCTCAAACCAAAGGGAGTTACCCGATTTTAAGGTAATATCATCACTTGAGTCCTTTTGTTTTATTTTGCTTCTACAACCCCCTAAACACTTTTTATTCATTTCTTTTGTAACAAAACAGTATCTTCAATATAATAGGATGTTTTTATAAGAAGTATTAGAGCTAAAATTACACACACCTACATCTAATGGTTAAAGGACATACTGTTTCCGTGGATGGTGAATTTATGCCTCCCGAAACGATGATTGTTCAACATTATTTTAACACCTTCAAAGGTGGCCATTAAGATGTCACTATATTTATATATGATATATAATATGTTTATGTTTTCCTTAAGCTTCTGTATTTTTCATTTTGGGCATACCTTTATGGTTTCCATTATGGGTAAACGCGATATCTTCATTTAAGAAAGTGCGGAATACCGCCCCCTCAAAGTGATTTGATTCGTTAAATACCATATGTGGGATGTATAAAGGATGGAACTATGATATTATATATGATATTATACTGTAATTATAATATACCTTTATATCATTATGATTCCATTCTACAAAAAACGAAATAGAAATGAAATTAGCGTTCATGTGTACGTACGACTTACCATATCCATGAACGGTGCATTTCATTTCTTACCTCTAAATGATTATGTAATATTATAAATGCATGTATATACTGGATATATATGATATATACATCATGATTATAATTCTGGATATAATGGATACATGAAAAACTTGTAATTATAAAGGGTTTATTTTTGACTCAAGTACCAATGATCGTTAAAACGACCGTTATTAACTTAAATAATTACATAGTGTTCATGACATGGAAATAAGTGATATAAAAGTAATAATGAACTTGAAAAAGGTTCTTAAGAAAGTATAAAATAACTCAAGTTTATTATTCAGGACATTAAAGAATGATGGAGTCAAGTCGGACCCGAGGTATGTGACTTCGTCTCAATCTCCTTTCATTGAGGCATATTTTGTTTTCTACACAACCTTCTTTTATACGGTGTATAAAACACTTTGACTTTTACATTTATCCAAAAGGAATCTTTTTTATACGAATCTTTTTCCTAAACGACAAAAGGGAATGTTTTTGTCGTACGTATGTGGCGACAACGACTTCTCCACCGCCATGACCATTATTTGAGTTTCGACTTCCTCTACAAGCCATACCTTTTTTTTAAGAAAAATAAATACCATGTTTTACTTTTCTTTTATTTTGGTATTGAAAATGTTTTTCATAATGTTTTTATATCAACGTGTTGTATTGATATCTTGTGATTGAAAGTTGGAAATGTTATGTTTCCTTTATGCATGTTTTCTGTGATACGATTATGTTGAGGTTCTTGAGCATTATTATGAAGACAGGTGGTTCCGTGATAAACTAAGGGTGGGTGAGCCCGATATAGCTCTCCAATTCATTGGGTAACATGAAGGAGTGAAACGTTAAGGTTTCTCCGAAGAGATTTAGGGAATAAACTGTGATGGGTATTCCAAATGTAACCAGGAGGGTTACTCCCTACATAAGAATTTTATGAATGGCTCAAGTTACCTTTATGTCTTATGATTTCTATGATTTATACATGATTTGATGAGGTATGTTAAAGTGCTTATGTTTTATGGGGAAAGTATGATTTCATTCTTATGTATATATGTTACCATGTTTCCTTTCCATATTTTTATATCCCTTACTGAGCTTTTTATGCTCATCCCATGTTTTTTGAAATGTTTTTCACAGGTCAATGGAAAAGTACATGATATGATGACAGTGCCAAGGAAGTGTCAAGAATGAATCCATGTTTTATTTTAAATATGTTTCCATTGATGGGAAAGAAGAATACTATCTTTATGTAACCACTTTGTTTATATGTGGAATGTAATGCAAGTTTTATGATCTAATTCTCTAAAACTCTATACCCGAAAAGATCCTCAATGTATAATCTTGTAATAACTCAAGATTAAGTAAGGTTTAAGGTTGGGGCCTTATATATAGCAGGAGTGCATGATCATACTTCCTCAATAAGCTAAACACCAAAATAATATTTCCTACCCCACACATCTTCACCACTTTTGGATTGAGGGTATGAAAGACCATCATCATGAATAAGTGGAGAAAATAAAGCACAGAAAACAACATTTTCAACAAAAAGCACTTTTCTATCAATAGGTAAGCACAAATTCTAAATGAACAATCATCATTGATGTCCTCCTCGACACCTTATGAATATACTAATGAATTTTTCGACTCTATGGGTAAACTTCTACCATTACCACTTTTCCACCCCCACCCCCACATACCACAACACCCATCTATACTCATCTATCCTATGCTCGCACCACAAAACTAGAAGTAGTAAATGAACACTATAGAATCTTGGCTCTTAGACATAAACAAGGCATTCATCTGGATCACAAAAAATGAACTCATAGATCCAAATCATAAGGCACATGGTATTAAAAAGAAATTGGGTAACATATGAACCCTTGAATCATAAACGCAAATACAACACTCACTCTTATCCTATATTTAATAAACCAATTTATTATTCACAAGTTCCAACTATGGGAAAACTAAAAAACATGATATCATACTTATCACAAAATTAATTCAAATATTAATTTAACACGCCTTTTTATAAATTAACAAAAATCATCAAAATTCATCGGGTTCAATAAAAAACTTCATCAATCATGCATAATTGAATCAATTTGATTATCATCAAATAAAACAACAACAACTACATGATTCTTAAATATCCCTTTTATCATTTACAAATTAATTCAGGATTTACGTTCATTAAAAATTTATATCTAGAACAAAATTCTATCTAAGAAATTCATAGATATAAAACTATCTATAAAATCATGAGGAAACCCATTATCAGTGTATTAATCAACCACATATGATCAGTACCAATTTTTTAATCAGGTTAATATATTTAATTAGGTCAATTCCACTATTATCCATTAGCTAATCAATGCTTACTCTAGTATTTCACCTAAATATATAGAGAATCTGCAAATATCCTATATCAATAGGTAATTAATGATCAACACATGTGAATGAATCAATGAAATAGATCATGATCACCTCTCTTGCAACAACTGCATCAACCTGAGGACGTCATGGCACAATCACATAAAACAACCACCAATAAAATCCCATTAGAAACATGGAGATCATGAACCATCACATGGGAACTATAAATTAATGAAAAAAAGATAAAATAAACCTCAATAATTGAGGTAGATATTATCTTTAATGAATGGTAGATCACTACGGATCAGAGAAGGGAATGAGGTACATTCCCTGATGAAGGAATCTGCAAAACACAGAAGAGAGGTTTTTTCAGTCTCCTGGGGTCGAGGGAGAGCCAATTTAGTTGTAGGTATTGAAAAAACCCATGAATTTGGAAAACAGAAAGAACATATAGAATCAGGGAATTACATGACATATAATCCCCTATCACTTCGTGTAACACCTGATGTTTGAGTTCCACCAAAAAAAGCATCGCCACAATGCTTTATAAATTCTTTCAACCTGGAAACATTTCACATTTTGAGAACCTCAATCACATTGTTAAACAACATGTGAAACAGGATTTCACACCATGTAATGTTGTTACACAATATGTAATCACTTATTTCTTGCTTTTACATAACTGAACATCACCATATATCTTCTGAGCCACATCTAAGCACTTTTACATTTGAAATCACGCCAAAGGCTGATCCCCATGTGTCAATGAAGTTAATTACATAAAACTAATTACACAATATCTTAATCATTATAAATATTTAATTAAAATTCATGATTGTTATACACATTTTACAAGAACCCCATAACAAATAAACAATTGAACCGATCCTGAAAACCAAAACATTGAATATTCCAAAATGATGAAAATAAAATCTATAAATAATCTATAATTCTATAAGTGAACTTAATAAAACAATAATAAATCAAATAAATACAGAAAAGGTTATGAATTAATTAATTAATTGAATTAATTTTATTATCCAAGAAAATATGGTCTACTGAAGAACTCATTAGGACATTAGATAAGTGGACTCTCATATCACTTTTATTTCTAGGATATCCCCTTTTTTTAGAACTTATTTCCTGTATGTGATGTATTTATACATCCATTTGACATATAGTATCATGATTCTATTTATGTTCATGGTATTTAATGATTCATTTGATGATTATTTTTTTCATGTGATTAGATTTATTACAATGTGGTAAGGGACTTCGTTTCCTTTTCCATTTCATTGAGACTTACATGATATTTTGCTCCTAATCATTTTTATGTGGTGTATCTACTACCAATTTGAGATTATTTTTCATTTTAAACTAAATTTATATTAAATATCCATATTATTTTATCATGTATGTGATTCTGACCTTAGTCGTATACACTTTTATTTATAGTGTTTATTTTTATTTTATCATTAACTGTGGAAATATTGATGATTTTTCATCCTATACTCAATACAGTATTTGAAAAGGAATTATGTTATTTAATTAAATAAACAAATTAATAATTATTTTGAATTAAAATGAAGATAATATTCCTTTATATCCCGTCGATGCATCAACAGTTCTCAAGTGACAAAATAGTACATGAATAACCCTTCGAGTTTGTTACCAAAACATAATCATATAGGGATATACCAAGATACATAAACCATATCAACAGTATGATGATTCAAGTGAAAGATAAATTATGTAAAAATAATAATCATTAACTTTATTGAGTATTCAATTATTACATCACATGATGTTTTCACTATGATAAAATCTATAGATTCTTTTTCATTCTCTATTGATTGATAGCGTGCATTGATCAAATATTTACATGCAATGTTGACTATGTGTAATTGATTATGATTCACTTGTTACTGATTAATTCTTCCTATATATATAACAATTATTAATCATTTTATCTCACCCTTTCGTTTTCATTTCTTCCCTGGGTTATGAATAAGAGATCATTTATTGAGTTTTTTAGGGTGCAATTTATTATCTACTGTTATGTAGTATATATTTTTTATTTTAACAATGTAAAATTAGTTACATGTATGTGACTAGTTACTTCAAAACTACTAAATTGAATATTACATAGGTATTTGATTTCATTTATCTTGCCAATGTAATAAAAAAAAGAATGGGTTCTATGTATTTGGTGTAGGGTGTTATAGTTGGTCTCAAAGGAAGTTCAGTAGAAACCTTGGGATCTGTACTATGAAAACATAATTTTGGGAACATAAAAATATGATTAAATTATTTAATATAAATTGAATATCTTCATATAATTTTTTAAAGGTAGAGCTTATGTTGGTATACCTAAAAATTCATCCATGTCTACATAATAAAAGTGGATGTTGTTTTGGCACAAAAGTATCAAGGGGTAACAACTCTAACAAGGTGTCTCAGGCCTGCCTCAAGGTAAACTGCACACCGTTCATGAGTCTCATAGGGTAAATTATTAGGATAATTATAATTTTCATTAAAAACCATTATTAAGGACTTAAACGAAAATATGTCACCAAATAGTCCATATTATGATATTAGTTATGCATAAATGTTTCAATTTATGTAAAATATTTCATGATTATTAGGAGTATACATTATTTTTCATTATGTTATTATCAAATATAGTGTATTCAATTGTTTTGAAATATAATATAACTTATTAAAAATATCCTCTATATTTTATTATGTCATAGATATTGAATGTGAATCTTTATCCATCTCAGATAAAATTTGATTGTTTTTCAATATAATGACTCTAGTAGAGGAAATTATTAATAAATAATGATCCATAGAGTCATTATTTGTCTCTATGTATTTATCAAGATCATAACCAACATTATATGTAATAGTCAAACAAATAGAATTGAGATTTATTAAAGTATTCATCAGGGGATATGGAAGAAATTATAACCCCATATTTATTAGTTTTAATGAAATAGTATATATTTCATAAATTTGAAACAAAATATTTGGTATAAGAGATTTAAACTAATGATGTTTGGGTGAAAAATAGTTTGGAACAATTAAATTTTCTCTATGAGTCTTTGAAAACATAATATCTATAATTTAAATAATTCATTTTCATCATTACATCTAATTAAAACATATAATTTATCAATTTTAATGATTGTAATCCATATGATTCTTATGTTAACAATAGAAAGTATCATATTGGCCTATCATGGATTCACCTAAAGAAATTTCTTACAAAATATAAACAAAATATAAATTATATAATTGAAACATCATCATCTGAGAATGGAACCCTTGGTTAAACTTTTAGTTGAAATACATAAGATGTAGGGATGGTACATTTAGAATATGTATAAAATTCACTCATAAACATCATAAAATTTGAGATTAGAAATTTTTTCTTTATAAATGGAACATATTACATGTTTGGTTTATCTTATTGGAGATTAGACAAAGATGATGACAAGTACATATTATAATTATTATGATATTTACTATTAGTGTGAGTTTTTATTTAAGATCATATATTAAATATCATAAAATTGTTACTATATGATCTATCACCTCCCTTATCATGGACTATTATTTTTAATAAAAAACAAGGATAAAAATAATGGTTATAAATATTATTTATCAATGTTATAATTATGTGTGTAATGAATAAATTTAGATCCTAATGGGTTTGACCTAAATCACCAAAAGACCACATGTGTTATCCATAATCACTAATGGTTGGTGTAAACACAAGGGTTTATGTTGTTTCAGAATAAAAAGTATTTTACCCCTTAAGATTTATACTAATACATAATTGTATTCATCGAAAAAAATCATCACCTGTATGTATGTCAAATATAAAAAAATGAAAACTTATTCAATGAATGAAAGAAACTATATTCAAGATTTTACCTTTTGTAGTGACACATATTATTCCTAAAAAAGTATAGCTTCTTACAAGAATAATCATTATATAAAACTAAGTTCCAATCCATAATTTTAAGGGTTTAGTGTATTTGGAAACATGGATACAATAAGAAACTGGTAAATAAATTATCTACATAATCAAACATCTTTTTTTCACATATGTTTATATATTAGGTCATATCATACATAAAACCATTCTCTATATCCTTGATAAAATGAATGACAACAATGTGTGAACTCATATTCTCGTTAATAGTAAAAAAGAATATATCAATGATTTGTCAAATATAAATGAGTATAAGGGGATTAAAAAATTAGAATTACATTTTGAAAACCATATAAGTAAATTCATATAAAATAATCATGATTCATGGAATACAACATGGTAGTTCATAAAATATGGAACATAATAGAATAAAATAACATAATACATGAGTTCATAATACTGCTCGAAGGTCATTATTGACTCCTCCAAATGAGTAGCAACAATTTTAGAATGCTGAAAATACTAATATCATGGGAAATATTTTTTATAAGAAACATGGAATGGATGGCAGATGATTTTTTTGGATTCCATAAACATTAGATGGACACATGATCACATGAACCTCAAATGTTCATACAAATGGATCATGTAAAAAGAATGATATACTTTTGATGATGTTGAGCCCCGTTAATGAGACTTAATGTTATTGCAAAGGAATTTTGTTATGAATTGGTGATCCTGCAGATTCTGTACTATGATTTCATCCTAATAATGTGACTTTTCAAATTTACAATTTCATAAAATCATACAAAACACCTTATAAAATTATGGAGGAGAAACGATGAAGCCTCAAGTGGAGGGGTGTTACATTGACCTTCAAACATTGTGTCCATGTGATCTATAAGACCTTATGAATTCCATATTCACACTTTTAACATTTCATAAGAAAATATGTGTTCATTCCACATTCATACTATATAGGGCCTCATATACATGAATCAAACCATATGATGTCCATGCGGCTCCACAGACAAGAAGTGGGGATATCCATGGAAATAATCTTGCATCACCATACGATCTATCATTGATCATGTGGAACATTGTGGAAAAGGATAATATTTTTCATTGATAAAACTCACATGTCATTATATTTTAACATTCCGTTATAAAATAAAGAAGGATATAAAAATGGAAAAGTACGAAACCTCTTTTTAGGGGATGGTATAATAACCTTCACGTGAAAGGGTCATACACCCCGAGAAATCACCGTTGAAAAAATGAGGACCCCTCAATAAGCCTTTATGATATGGCATGGTCCCTTAGTCATGTATGCCGGATCTTGTGGAGCCCCCCTTGAAAATCTGCATTAGCCTCTTAGAGGACCCCATACAATTTCTTCCTTATCTCGTGAATTCCATTACATAGGATTCGTTATATTTTAACGACTCTTAGTCATGTCAGCCTGAACTAGTAGAAACTCATTGAAATATCAAAATGGTTATAAAAAACCCATTCAATCGATCAAGGTCCAATTTACATGGTGATGGTGGAACATTATTGTAATCACTCTCATCTTGTGGTTCTATGGAAGACCCACTATAGGATCATGTGAATTGTGTGAAACCAAAATCAATCCTTCAACTCTATCTCACATTTGTAAGATACTCAAAACATATGGATGTGTATAAACAATGTGGTGAGGCCTTTAAATCCCTCCCTTCGTAAAAAAATTTGAAAACGGGTGACTCATACCGGGGAGTGTATAAGTGAAATTATTGAAGAAACCATTCACATGATCGAAAAGATATTTTGACAGGTAAAATCTAGTGAAAGAATTGATAGATCAAGAGGAATGAATATGTTTTTTCATGATCACTCATTACAACGCATGATGTAATTCTGACATGTTAACCAGGTTATAAGAAGGTGGTCCCACATATCGACTAGGTCAGGAAAAAAACAAAAAAATTATATAAACAGACAAAACATGAGGCACATAGGAAATAAAATATTGAATAAAGACTAAAAAATATGGGATATATATATATATATATATAATAAAATGGATATTATGTCATTCATGCACATCGAATGCCCTGCATAGATCATTCGTCTGCACCAATAAATTTCTCCTAAGTGATGACAGACTCTCTCAACATGTCAATTAGACTATGAGATATCAATTTTACATGTCAATAAAAATGTGTGACACCCTATAAGGGTTCCTCCCATGTCATGTGAATTCTTTTTATTTTTCCATCCAAATCATTCAATCTCTTCCAGATATTTCTCCCATGTAATGCTCCGGAACAAGGGCTTGTCAAATGGGTCTTGTGGGGTCCTACGGACATGTCCGGTGGGTCTCACAGTTTCCTAAAGAAAAGTTAGCTATATAATTTTATTTCATAAAAAAATTTCATACATGATCTTGAAACATATTGAAGACATGTCATCCTTGATCATGTGAAACCTTTGATACATTTCTATCTAGATCATGTGATCTCCACCTGATATGTCATTTAGACAATGTAATGTCCCATAGAAAAATTCAAATAGATCATGTGATTGTCTTTGGAAATGTCTATTAGGAAAACATGATATTATTTAACATTCTAAAACATTCCATTCTGACAACCAATACATGTTTAGAAGAAAATTAGGACACGTTATGTAGACAATCAAGATACATCCAGCCTGAAATCGGTACATGTGAGGAAGGAATCCTGGGACATGATAACCTTGTCCTGTGGATATATTCTGTCATTCCCACATCATATCTACAAAAACTATTATTCATTCCAAAACTATGATACATAGAAAACCATTTTATGGTCCATTATATAATATAAATCTACCTCAATTTACACTCCTCCATATGTCCAACATCCTATCCATCATTATCAAATCTCTCCCATGGCTTTATCATTCTTCTTCATCCCTCATCTGACTAAGATGCTAACTGAACTACGATGATTTTGAATCCTTCAATGTCTATGATATATGGAATTACCTCATAAGTCCCATGATACATATTAAACACCCCTTAAGGATCTCCAAAATGAATAAGTCCCACATCCATTTGCAATGATAGTGACAACATGCGTCCCCTTCATTCACACATCAAGCATGACTCAGATAGGCATTGATATGTGAAATGGTAACCTCACATGCGTAATAAAAAATTACCATCCAGGGACACCACCATATGTAATCCTCAATTGATGCAATGATATGACATCCCCCAGACAAGACCATTCACCACAGGTTAATTCCTGGGGGTGCTATCCAATAATGATGACTACGATTCCTACAAAAAATAAGTTTTGTAGGACACCTTCATTAGGTTTAATATCAACAAACAATTCTTTAGTTCCCTCATATACGTTCATTTCATAGGAAACTAAAGTAAAAATTTACAATGAACTACATGAATTGTGATTAATGTTTTAAATAGGATATGTATGATTATTTAAAAATGTTCAATCTCATCCTCGATCAATGAATCACCTATATGGATGGAAGTAAACACATGAGATCCCAGTTATATGGATTAAAAATATAAGAATCTATGCATTAATGGGACATGTATGAAGAACCTCATATATATATATATATATAAAGAATCATTTATATACCTATATTTACACATTTAAGGGTTCACTACATGATCATTTTATAAGGGTAACAAATATAGTATCAGGATTATATAGTGACTCACAAAAATATATTAAATCTATAACAGAGTATTGGAGTGGGACCAAATTCCCCCAAAAGGGTGTTTTTAGCTCAACCTCCTATCCTCTCAACAAATGTGTGTTCCTAAGTTTAATTGGCTCTCAAACCCCAATTGACCACTTAACATTTGATGTTAGTGACAAAACAATAATTCATATCATAGAAATACAATTTTCATGCAATGGATTTTATATAATTTATAATAATAAATATCAATTATTATATGTGTTACCAATAATATTTTTAAGGAAACACTTATTATTTTATTACCCTCAATTAAATTAATCTTGGCTATTTTATTTATTTCGAAAATCAATTTATAAACTATTTCTCACATTTTTAACATACAATTATTTTTAAATAATTATGGTTTCACAGAAATAAAATTTAGTGATATTCAAAATTATTTTGTAGTCCCATTTACATTAACATAAATCAATTTTCAAAAATACATTCTCAATAAAATTTTTCCAAATTTTAATACGTTTTTTAACAAATTATTTATAGCAATTAACAATCATGAACATGTCATGTAAACCTACATGTTGAGTAGGATATATGTATGCATGAATATTTCCACCACAAGCCATGTTTGAATTAATAAACCATAATTCTTAAAATCATAATTATATAAGAAATACAGTAACTCAAAAAAATTAACTATAATTTCTTAAATTAAATAAGATTAGTCTTTATTTTGAGTTATAAACATATTCTCACGTTTTTTCAAGTACAAAATAATTAAAATGGATAAAATAAATATCAAAAGCCTTTAATGATACTTTGTAACATCCTCATTATGTGTCCAATCAGTGCATATATTTCTAGGTCACCACATCACCTCGTGCACACCCCATAGTATGGTAGTGGTTGCTGACTAGATGAGAGGGTATGATAATATCATGTAGGGAGACTATATAGTTAGTATGATAGTATAAAATTATATATATATATATGTCAAAATAAATCATAATATATATATAAATATCATAGTGTAGCATAGAAATATTATGGAAGATATGTCATGAGAAAAAACTATCACCATTCCACTACATAATAAATTCATAATTTCATATAGTAATATATCATAACAATGATCACATAATATTTTAATCATATGATTATCAATGAAAATAATAATAATGAAAAAAATGTACTATTCTACAACAATAATTGGAATTTCAAATACGATATATCCTTATCTATGTCATGTTATTCTTGATCTACTCTTATATTAGGGATAATATCCTAACCGACATACCCAATATATAATCTACACATCTATCAGCGTTCATTTATATGGATTTATTACATATATCATTATTCCAAAACAAAATTGGTCTCCCAAATGGTCACTAATACAATGTGTATACCAATAATACATTATTTAAATAGTTCATTGTATCTATGATGATAGGAACTATACATACTCTATATGATGTAATATAACAAATATAATTTGAAAATAACTATTAACATATCCTAAAATTGGATTATATAATACATAAATTCCATAATCATGCCCATATAACAGAAATAGATGGCCATATTCTCAATCAAGATAGAATAATAATCATATTCCTTACGCACAATGATATTTGAGAATGAGAAAAAAATTATTTTTTGAAAGGCACATTAGTATAGCTCCATAGTAATCACCATAAAATGTCATTGGTACATTTATAATCTTTTAATAATCCAACATTTTCAAGGTTTATCTATTTTTCAGTTATAAAATAATTTATACAAGGAATGAAAAACAACAAACTATATAATCTAATCAGTGAAATGAAAACATAGTTGTATATTGATTATAGTATGAAACTCAAAAAATCAGTTATTTTTAATTTATTAAAAACCTATTTTAATAAAACAATTTATCATTAAAATATTCTTAAATTATGACTCAGGATTCCTTATCCCACAATCCATATAAACCCTAGAAATCATTTATGTAAATATTGGTTTCCCTCTCACTTTAGGATGTTTATTAATAACACTAAATAAAAAACCTTGATTTAATAAAGAATCACCAATCATCTCAAAACACAAATTTCTAATCATAAAAACTCCCATAATAATCTATTTTACATTTTTCATAACATATATCACTATGTAATTCTCATTTGAGACATCCACTATCAAAATGTACCCTCACAAGGGTAAAAATAAATAGAGATCAAGGCCTCATGACATATCTCACTATATATCTCACTCATGGATTTGAGTCACCTCACCAATAGAATAACTCTAACCAAGGAACTTCACCGTAAATAACCCATCACTAAAACATTTCTCACTAAGGACTATATATTGCTTAAAATCAAAAAATTTTGTCTCATTAAATCAATAGACCTAAAACCCAAGATAGACACACATCATGGGTAATAATTTCAATTATTTTCAATGAATTAACTTTTATTTCATTAATATATACTACTAAAATCATAATTCCCCACATCTTGAACAACTGTGATTTTCCCAGAAAACATCACACACATTCTCACAAACAAATACTACATAAAGGGTCAATTATAGTCCAATAAAAATCATTTTCTTATATCTCTATTATATTATCCAAGAAAATGAATATAGTAAAAGGAGAATAAAGCACCACCTTCTATATATTATTGAATTCATTGCATTCATTATCTAGGGTAAATTCAAATTTATTCACCAGAAATCAATAAAAAGACAAAAAAATATAAATTTAGTTATTTATGAAAATTATGTACTAAAGGGAGAAATATATGAGGTATTATGGGGTGACCAAGATTAATTATACATCATCATTGATGCTTACATTGATATATTGTCTACCAAAAAAGTATAATAGGTCATAATTATAAAATAAATAATGTAGGGAGCCTATAAATCCTCCATGTAAAGTCAATGGCATATAAAAGGTGTGTTTGAGGTATATGTTTTTAATAAAATGCTATTTTAATGAAATAAATATTAATAAATATCATGGAATAGTTTACATTATACCTTAACAATGATTAACTAGAGCCTTACCATTGGGTACTGAATACACTACAACTGGGTACCTAGTGGAAATCCAAATACCACCCCAAATGAGTGTAAATCCTAATAGATACATTATAAACCATCACTACATAACTAAATGTAATTTATAATAATTTAAATTCATCATGAGACGTACCATGTAAAAGGTAAACTTTGAACTAGTACTCATAGATGTTTGTAACCTCTTACTATTATACAAAAATTCTCCATTCATTAATTAAAAACCTGAATTACCACCAAAACCATTAATATCATGTAACAATATCCTTAAATTTTTCCTAGAGCCTAAAAAATAAACATTAAATATATGGTTTCAAAACTCCCTCATCTATTATTCTATTTGATCATTATTTTATTATATATAACAATCATTATTGATATTTATTAGAATGGTTGAAAAAGGAATTATGATCAAGATCATTACATTATAACCACCATCTTATCCTAAAACCCCACATCAGTTAGAATATATGATAACTGGTTAAACAAATAACCTAAATTTTATGTTATCCGAGATATTATATGTGAATCTTTATCCATCTAGGTTAAAATTTGATTCTTTTTTTATATGATTAATCCATTCAAATAAATTCTTACTAAAGATGGATATAAAGAGAATTTATTTATCACTAAGACATTATCAGTAGTAGTAGCAACATTAGATGGAATAGTCAAACCAGTATATGTAAGATTCACTTATGTATTTATCAAGTTCAATGAAAAAATTGGAACCCTATCTTTAAATGATAAAATTAAATAGTATATTGTTTAACTATTTGAAAAATAATTTAGTGTAACAAGATATTTAGACTCATGGTGTTTGAGTGAAAAATAGTTTTTTATTAAATATTTTGTGTCTATGTGTCTTTGAAAATAATCACATCCTTTATTTAAATGATTAACTGTCACTTTTACAACTAATTAATACATATATTTATCAATACTTATTATTGTAATCCATATTATTCTTATTTTTTTAAATATATTGTATCAATATGCCCTATAACTTTCTTAGAAAGTAACAAAAATTGATACTATAATTGAATGTTGATCATCATAGAAGGGAACCATTGGATTGAATTTGTTTTTACAAACATAATATAAATGGAATGATCATTTTGAAGAGCTATAAAATTCATTATTAAACATCGTTAAATTGTATGTTGGAAAAGTGTGTTATGTAAATGGATCTTTTTCTTGGTTTGGATTATCTGATTGGGGAGGAGAAAAAAATGTTAAAAAGTCCATACTATAATTATTATGAACATTACTATGAGTGAGAGTTTTTATATGAGAAAATACAGAAATTTTCATAAAATATTATCTCCCAGATTTACCACCTCCACATTCATGGAATATAATAGTACATACAGAACATGAAACCTAATCATTGTTATAAACATTATTTTTCAATGTTATAGTTACCTATTTAATGAATCATTTCAGATCCGAAAGGGTTTGACCTAAATCTCCAATATACCACATGTTTTATACATAATCATTAGAGGTTTGTGTAAGATAAAATATGTATGTTATTTCATAATGGGAAATTATTTACCCCCTTAATAATAATTCTAATAAAAAAGTGGATCCATATAGAAAACATACATGAGTTACTTGTATGTTAAACCGTTAAAAAATGTAAATAAATACACTGAATAAAGGAACATATATTCTTTATTTTACCTATTTTATTGACACATTTTTTTTATAAAAACAATTTTTTCTATTAAAATTTATAATCATAACATAAATTTATGATCCATACTAGAACTATAACGTATTAAATAATTTGGAAACATGGATACATAAGAAACTAGTAGATAGAAAATCTACATCATCTCTCACGTAGATCATAACATCTATCACTCATCTAAGACATATCATACTAAAATCCATTCTTTATCTATGGTGTAAATGGAATTAAAGTAAATGGCTAACTCATATTCTCAGAAATGGTAAAAAAGGGATATATCAATGATCATTTATGTACAAAATGAGCAGAAGGGTATGAAAAAATGAGAATGACCAAATAATACAATATGAGTATATTTGTATATAATAATCCTGACTCATTGAATAAACCTCAGTAGTTTATAAAACACATTACATAAAGGAATAAAACAATTTAATATATTAGTTCATAACATTGTTAGGCGGTCTTTATCGATGCCACCAAATGAGTATCGCAAAATCTAGAATGGAGAAAATACTCAAATAATGGTTATCCTTTTTTTATAAACCATTGAAGGGATAGAGGATGGCTTATGTTGATCTAGAAAATAATATCAGTAAATGTGATCACATGAAACTCAAAAGGCCATATAAAAGGATAATGTACAACATATGGTCTATTATTAATCACGTAGAGCCCTTTTAACACACATCATTGTTATTATGAAGTCATCCTGAGAAGAATTGGTGACCTTGTGGTTGCTACATGATGTGTTATTCCAAATCATCTCCCTTTTTCAACTATACTATTTGCTAAAATCATCCCAAACTTCATATAAATTAAATGAGGATAAAGGGGTGATAATACTACGGGGGTTGTGTGGATCTTCATGAAACATGCACATCAAATCCATAAAACCTTGAAAATATCTAATTGGCAAGTCTAAATTTTTGCTAAAAATGATGAGGGCATGCCACCACCATATTGTAAATAGCCTTTGACACATGAAACCAATCATATTATGCACGCGTGGTTCGACGGACAAGAAATGGGGTTTTTTCAGCGGAATTATTTTGTATCTCCATAGTATCAATCATTGATCACATGACACAATAGAGAAAAGAATAATAGTTTCCATTGATAACACTCACATGACTTTACAATATCTCTTTTCATTATTGAATAAAATAGGTAAAAAATTGAAAAAGGTTGAAACCTCTTGTGAGGTGATGGAAAGAAAACCTTCACATGAAATGGGGTCTAATGGAAGACCCACATTAGGATCATGTGAATTTTCAAACACCAAAATACATCCTCCAACTCCAAGTCAAATTTGTGAGATACACGCCACATATGGAAGTGTATAACCATGGTGGTGGGAATTATTAATCCATCCCCTAATTAAAAAATTTGAAATATGTTACTAGAATAGGGGAGCATATGAGAGGACTTCTCAGAGGAACCATTCACATGAAAAAAGGTTTTCCACCGGGTAAAATCAGGTGAAGGACATCAGGAGTCCCAAAGAGTGAATATGTGTATTTCATGATCTATCATTTCATCAAATGAGGGATTTATAATGTAATGACTTTTTTATGAGAATGAGTTCCCAAAAATCTATTGGGTCACACAACCAACTAAAATATTCATTAATGGAAAAAACATGAGGCACATATGAAATAAATGATGGAATAAATAATTAGAAATCTGATAGACATACGTGAAGATGGATATGTTGGTCCTCTGTCATGTCACATGGCATACCTAGATCATTTTAAAACACCTATGCATGTCTCCCAAGTCATGCCCGAATATCTCAACATGTCAATTGGACTATTATATGTCTATTTTACATGTCAATAAAATTATGTGAAACCCTATGGGTGTGCCAACCAAGTCATGTGAAATCCTTCTATCTTTCAATACAAATCTATAAATTTACCCCTTGAATGTATCCCATGAGATGTTGTGGTACTATGGCATGTCAGGTGGGTCATTTGATGTCTTACGGACAAGTCAGCTAGGAATCATAGTGTCCTCTGGACAAGTTTTTCAGATAATTCAATTCCCTTAAAAAATGTCATCGTTGATCATGCAACATCCTCAAGACATGTCAACCTTGATCATGCAACAACTTCCATACATGTCAATCAAGATCATGTGATGTCTTAATATGTCATTCAGAATATCAAATATCCTACATAAAATTCAATTGGATAATGTGATTTTATTTTTTAATGTCCATTTCTCCTTTATTATATGCCTTGAAATCCTCAAAAATTTCAAAACGACAACATAGACATGTTTGGATGAAAAGCAGGACGTGTCAGGAAGAAAATAAATATATGTCATGAGGGAAATCAATACATGTTAAGAAGGCATCCTCGAACATGATAACCTTTCCCAGTGGACATATTCTAGAATACCCTTAACTGATTGACAAAAACAATGATTAATTCCATAACTAGGATATATAAGACATGTTTCTTAGGTACAATATCCAATGATAATATACCTCAGTTTATGTACCTCCATGTGTCAAACATCTTATCCATCGTGATCCAATATCTCTCATGGGATTATCATTCCTCCTCATCCATTGTTGGACTCAAAAGATAACTAATCAATGAAAAATCTGATTCTTTCAATGACAAGGATATATAGGATTATTTCATAAGGCCCATGATTTATATTAAACGCCCCATTTGAATCTTCCAAATGAATAAGTCCTACATCGACTTGCAGTGAAATTGGTTATATGAATCCCCTTGTTTTTCTCATCATGCATGGCTCACGTGGGCATAGAGATTTGAAATGGTCATCTCACATGGATCATATTAAATTTTAATCTAGGGATGCCACGTAATGGAATCACCATTTAATGGAATTACATGACATCCCCCATACAAGAGAATCTTCCTCAAGATAATTCCTAGGTTCATTATCAAACAATGATGACTATGATTCCTACCATAAGCATGTTACAAAGGACACCTTATTTAGGATATATATAAATAAACAATTCCTAAGTGGAAACGTATACATCCTTTTCACATGAAATTAAACTACATAGGTCTAATGAACCACATCGATGTTGAATCATGATATTAAGAAGATATTAATGACATTTAATAATTGTTTAATCCCATCATTGAGCTATTCATTTCCTACCTAGATGAAAGTAATCATTGGGGTTCCTAGTTATATCGATTCAAAATATAATAATATGCCCACTAATGAGACATGGATGATGCCTCATGTAGATATATACTGACTAAGTAATATGCCCCCACTTTAAAGATGGAAGGGTTCCACACCTGATAATTTTATTATGGAAACCAGTATTTTATGGGATTATGAAGAGACTCATGAAAAAATCATAAATATATAAGAGAGTGTTGGAGTAGGAACAGATTTCCCCCAAAAGGGTGTTATGTTCCTGACCACCCATCCTCTCAACCAATGTGAGTTCATATGTTCATTGGGGCTAAAACCCAATTGATCATATAGATTTTGAAAGTAGGTTTGTTCTAAATTATGAATGTGGGAACAATTGGGAGATTCTATGAATAGAAAACATGGTTAACCCAACATGATGAATTAAAAAATAGATTCAACCCCCACCCCCTTAAAATAAATCATTGTGTATCTCTAAAACCCATTTTTGATCAAAATAAAAATGGTGAACCTAGGATGAGGAATTGTGCAACACATTCATCCACCCTCATAATCACTCACCGAGCATCTCCAAAACCCATTTTCTGATAAATAAAAATGGTGAACCCAAAGTAAAACACTCAAATTAAAATCACTGGTTGACCAAATATAATTGAGGTTCCCATGAAAAAAGTCCATCATCACTATGATAGTTCCGCACAATAAAAATGCTATGACTAAAAATGAAAAAATTTAAATTTTGTTAAATGTGCATATCTTATTGAGCATGTATCAGTCTATTAATTGATCAGTAATAAGTTATATTATTTCATATTTCATTGAAAATAAATAAATTCCCCCAAAAATAACACCTTGAACTTAGATCACATCATCATATAGTGATTTTTCTAAAAAATCATCTATACTTTTAACTCATGCGAGTCATAGAACGACCTCACCCACCAGATTTTTTTTGTCCAGGGAAGAATAGAATTTTCTAATAATACCACCGACATTGTATAAACTAAACCCTTGGGGATGCATGCAAGGTTATCCACATGCTAAAACTAATGCATTTTCATTGTCCATAAAAAGATTAATTGAAACCAGTGGTATTCATTTAAACCACTTATCACTTCAAAATAATATCTCTTAAGAACAAAAAGTGACACCAAAAATATTTGAAAAATATTGACAAGGGAAAAAATATGGCTTTATTATGATTGAGGAGCCTCCATGGAAGTCCTCTATCAATATCCTTCACCAAAGTCATCCAACCTTTTCCCCTCAACCTCTTATTTAGGGCACCACTTGATACACTTCGACCAATAAAGACCATGATTTCAAACCAATGAATAAACACCTTTAATGAAAATAATTATATATTAGAGAGTGGTCTCATATAAAAGCTTATACAGATGAAGACCTCTTGTATAATTAGGCTGTATCAAATGAGCAAGATCATATTATTTTCTCATAGATAATGTCTACGTCATATTTATTGAGAATGCCTGAGGGAGCCTCATATCCCTATCATGATGCAAGAATCCCATTAACATATTATGTTGGCATGTAGAGGAACAATGTTTTCTCATATACCTATAACAATTGAAGATATCATCCAATGAATATGGGTGATATAAAATGTTCAGGCCTATATTATCACACACACATTCTTAAAATATCAAAATATTATAGAACCAACAGATGAAGTTTGTCGGAATATTCCAACAATGGTTCAAATATATGAATAAAAACATATTCATATACCTACATGTAGGGGAAAACAAAATGATGATCATCATGAACATTATTATTCATTGGAGAAAGTATAAATTCATACTCATATTTGTAGCATTATTTTAATATTGAGATAAAGGATGAGGCTTCATAATGTGATCAAATTTTTATTCCAACTGAGGCTAACAAAATTGGAGTGACTCATGCCACATTATAGGTACTAATAAATTTATTAAAATATAGGTATCATACTCCAAAGGCACCAAGAAAGTCTTATATCCTTTCTCTAATTGGGGATTAGAATGTGAGAGAGGGACATGCCTTAGGAGAGGCTTGTATTCTTGTAACGAATGTGGTGGAAAATTCTAATGGCACATAATTGTGCTCATATCATCATTCCCACCATGGACCACTAGGTGAGACCAGCACATTCCGTCTGATAGAATCATATTCCTACCTGTGAAGCTACTTGGCATTTTATAGCAGCTTAGGGAAGGCAAGATCATGCACTAACTTCCACTGATGAATGACTACACCAGCATCCCTCAAATGATATATATGAGGAGGCTCAAATCCCTTATCCCATTTCGTAGGATTGTGGGAATATTAATGTTTTTAATTAATATTTCTACTTGAATCATATCCCAACATCAGTTAGTGTTGTCCATAATATTTTGGAAACCAACCACATGCATGATTATATTCCCTCCAATAATGAAGAAGTTCCTTGTCATAATACATCAATATCTAATCATTGAGATCATATTTTCAGAACATCATATGTTTATCAAAATATTCTTAAAATAATAAAAAAAAACATTTTCATATCCCTATTTAACCCCAAAAGGTAGGCCAGAATATTCTCTCCATGACGTAGAATGAAGATCATATACCTGACCAACTCATTTTTGTTTCCTTGAGGATTTTCATCTCAAATTCTAACTATCTCAATAGTTTTTTGACTCTTCAACAAATGAAAATGGTGTTCACTACCTTAATTATTTTTATTGTGGTTGTGGGAAGATGGATCATTTATACTCTACCCCTAAAATCCACAATATTCAACCTCCCCATGGTGATATCTCCCTTGGATGAGTAAATCTTACCCTTATCCAGAGAACTCCATATATGGAAGTTCTCAAAACATATATACCGTAATAAAGAGAGTATGTCAAAACATCAAGTTCAAAAAAATATAGATCCCTATAAACTACCTTCAACCCTTCACCATGTTTTGAAGGAAAACCAGAGAAGTAATTTCTATGGACAATCCATGAGGAGGTGTGTAATTTTGATTAAGAAGAAGATTATATTGACATATGTGGAAATTTAGTCATAAAAATCCTCCCATTAATGTTTTTCCCCACACCACATATGACTATGCAATCTTATATATTCTAGGGAATGGGGTAATTATTTTTTTACAAAAACAATATGTGGGACACTCATTAGTGATTGATGGAAAGAAACCTCCATTTTCCATGATACAATTGTCACCATAAAACCTTCAATATACTCTATTTTCAACTATTATTGGTTGTTATCTCCATGACCCTAGACATGAATCTGGAACGTCACAGTGAAAATATATAACATGATTTCCCCTATTTCATCACAACACTTCAATAACTTATCACTATATCCTGATCATGAATATGTATTCAATAATATGGAGTGTCTTGAGAAATTCACATGACTACACCTCTTGACTAGTGGGACACACCAAATGCGATGTCGTGAAATGTTATAGGAATTGAATGAATCAGGTTACCTATTAATGTGTTAGTTAGTTGGTTAGTACAATCGAATCCCCCCAATTAATTATGCTAATACATCATGATTGAAAATATATTATTCCAAACCGATCTTTGAAGTAGGCCACTGAATGAAATGGTAATGCATTTAAGTCATAAACATCGATGTTACGGTAAACCTTGAAATATATTGTAATGAATAACTCCCAAAATAGTGTATTAATGCACCTTTCTCATACATGATCATAGAAATTCCAAATAATTTAGGTCATTATCAAGCTCGCATAACAGTTGTCCAGGGGTAAACTCAGCCTACCAGGATGGGAGAATACTTATCACTGCATCAACCCATGGATAATCAAACTCTATGATGATTCAAGACAAATAGGTAACAACTCAAACAAACATCAATCCATAGGTATTCGGGAAATTATATCATAAATTTCATCACTAGTTTAATCACACCCTGATTTGTTCTTGAAGAAATAAATTATGGTTCTAAATCAACCCCAGCTCATACGTCTGGGGTAGTTTTTATCTAAATTCATGTCCAATGATTCATCAGAATCATGAATGTAATCAGCATATAGTAAACAACGGGATCAAAAAATTACAAATTTGGACCTGAATAATTCATTTCCCATTGGGATAGGGCCATGTCCAACGTCATCATCACCATAGAAGAATCATTCATCTCCAGGTTGGGAGGTAAATATCAACAGTCTACAACCCCTCCTTCCGTACTCTGTAAGTCAAACATATACTATTCAGGTCCTATTATAAAATTATGACTGAAAGCTCCCTCAAGGAAACTATTCATAGGTCATGATAGGAGGAATATATAGTGAAGGTAGTTATATTTCATAGCGGTCGAAATCCAAATTGTTCTAATAAAGAAATGGGTCTGAAAAAAACACTATTCAAGCTATGATGAATCACGAAATTTCAAAGAGAGTAATTGGAAAACAATATTTTCCTAATATACCAATTTGATTTTCATCACTTTCATCAAAACTGATAATGTTGACAAAAACACAAATGTAGTGTGATGAAATATAGGAAATATTCCCCTAGAGGAAGGTGATCTAGATTCACCAACTAAGGCTACATTCATGCTGAACATAAGAAGGATTTAAATCCTAGAACATTCATATATTATGTTTCCAACTCTACATAGGTACACAACCAATGATAAAGGTAAATAATTTGTCAAATCCCACTCATCACCCATAAGAGCCTATATTCCATTCATGAAGGAGTAGATGGCATATTATGAGGATATGATACAAATTCTCCAAAAAGATAACATGGCACTACCCTAGGAAAACATTCCCACTAGGTGTCATCAATAAGATATGAAAAATCTCCATCATCCCATATATATGGATTAATAAAAACAGATAGCGAGAGAGGTTGCTGAGAATTAGATCGGTTTTGAATCTAGGATGTTTGTCTACACTAACATGGAATTTGAATATGATTATTTATTCCCCATAATATGGTTATATACTCTCCCTCTCCAAGGATATTATTCAGTATAAGCATGAATCAGTAATCAAAGGCTGACATAAACAGGGACAACTCATCACCAACTCCGTATAGATGTGAGATATATCAAATAGTATTACCTTTGGAACTTCTCAATGATAATGAGTCCATATATACTTGAATGGATTCCATGAGAGGTAAAAACAACATTTTTTATGGAGAAGAATTCATATCCTAAATCTGTGGCTGAAACATTCCACCATTCAATTTCGACTATCAGACCATCTCCACCATTGATAGAAGATGATTTCTTGAAAATTATATCACCCACATCATGTTCAACTCTATTCCAACAATGGGCCCTAAAGGTTAAAAATTCTCCCCAAATCTGAGTTTTTTTGTGTCAACTGATATCACGAAAAATGGTTTGGTACAAAATCATTCAAACATTACCCATTACAGGATGGTAATACATTCATCATTAATTCCTTGATTAATTCATCTTGAGGAAAAAGAAAATGAAAATTATTGAACTGGTAAAGTACATGAAGCTTGAAAAGGGGTGGGTGTATACCTTTTTAGATCAAGAAAACTCATCATTAAAGGTGAAAATACATTCCTAAATTTTTAAATGGTAAAAATAAAATGAAGAAGAGTTTAAGAAACCATAAATGATGAATAACATTCTAGGATAGATCAGTTCCACGTAGAAAATTCTCAATGAGGACTTCTACTTCATTTTGAATTTTACAAAAGTAATTATTTATTGTATAATTCTTCAATTTCATTTGTAGATTAGTATTCCTTTCCTATAATAAAAAAAATCATTTTTGGGCAAGGACGATGTTTTTTCCTCCTCAAATAAAGAAGTCGTATGTGGTTGGAAATTTTTTCTCCTTCCCTCTCAAAAAGGACATTTATGGGTGTAGGCTATCATGTTTTCCCTTATTAATTCAATTATTCATGGTCCTAGGAATCTATCATTTCCTCTCAAAAATGAAGGCCACATAGCCCACCACGTTTGATAGTCCATATTTATAGTTGGTCACTACGCTCTACTATAAAATCCATAAGACATGGAAGGGAGACCCAATACGAGGATGGATAAAAATTATGATTAGGGTATGAGATATATCATATTATAATAAGTTAATCCCACCACATAAAATTAATTTAAAAAAAAATTATCAACCAGGACATCTATAGAGAAAAAACCCTTTGCAGACACCATTTTGTGATGCCTATAAAGATGAACTCTTCATAATCCACCACCCCACACAGTAAAAATTCCACAAGGAGGGATCCCTCCCCCACATTGTATATTTCTCTATAAGAGGATATAAATCCTTCATATAAATGAAAAGTGATGAAAAATTTCATACCCATATTGAAAATATCTACACAACGTAATCCTATGCCCACATTTTAATGTTATATAAGGAGGTAAACCAATATAGAATAGAAAAGATAAAGGTATAGGGAGTACCACCCCATATAAAAACATGATATACTAAATGAGGCATCCTAGTATGTACGACATTCTCACTCACATTACACCCCACCGACGTACCATTGTTTCCAACCATGACACCTCTATGAACTTCAGAAATGGAATTTTTAACTAGACCTTTTTATGGGAAGCTCTATGTCTTATAGAGGACCCCTTGTGAGGACATAGGATACTGACTCTCAAAAAACAATCAAAATCATATGATAAAATCATTGGACATATTAGTGTATTGTATCGAGCATATATAGCCACTTTAAATGGGGTATTATTAACATCCTTTTTAATACATATGATCCTTGGAATGCTATCAAGCATATATTCCCATGTGTAGGAGGGTCCCAAACATGGTGGTAATCAAGCAGACTACCTCATTTCATATACATAGTGGAATCATTAGAATTTATCTTTGATAAGGGCTGATGCTAGATCCTTCTTTTGTCCTATCATAAATTGTGACATGGGTATCCCTCTGAGAGTAAGAACCTAGAATTTATTGTAGGAAGTTTCACTCTTGATCCTATTTTCATAGATAGGGTCATATCCATGAGTTAATGTGACTATCTCAGTTACCAGGACAAGGAAGGAGATGGGAACAAGATCCCACCCTTTCACTCTCCCTTTGGGATCCAAACTCATCCACCAGCAGATTGAAGTAGGTTGTGTGGTGTTCAAATCTATCACTTCCTCATGTTTTTCAATCTTAGCATGACTCATGTTGTAATAGAGTTGAGTGGTTATCATTAAATACTTAGGACACCAATAAAATGTGCCTTTTATATGGTATAATCCCCATCCATACTCATTCAAACGATTTTCTACCATATATGTATTCCCCAACTGAACCATCAAAAATTCCAAAGTCGATACATTCCTCACAGTTCTAAAAATTCATACCTCCTCTTATGTGAAATCTCCAAAAAAATTTCAATACCCTCTCAATGGGCCATATTTCCGATGAAATTAACCTTTAAAGGGACATATTCCCGATGAATCCCATAATTAGGATTCCTCCATAGGTTTATTCCCCACCTTTTTAAACTTTATGGTTTTTGATTCCCAACTAACTAAGATACATTGGAAGCCTCCCTGAAATCCAAACCTAAATCTTCAAATTAACCTTAATTGTATCTGGTCTATAGGGCTAGTAGTGTCACCTCAAACACTAGGGTCCATATTTCTTTCTAAACCCTTTCATCACCTTCCTAAATGGACCATATTTTTGGTATGATCATTTCACCACTTATGAGACCATATCTCTTCTAGTTCCCTCGGTCTACTTAAATTTTTTTACCACAACAAGATTTTACTAGGAACCTTCCTCATAGGAATCCTTGCTACAAAGCCATAAGCTTCTTGGTTTGGTCCATTCCACATGAAATTAAAAGTTATAATTTTTTACATTATGTGGAATCGATCAATGTGGGTTCATATTCCTTTCACATGAACACGTAAGAATCCGATTTTTTGGGTTCAATTTTTTACACTATAATATCTCTCATCTACCAAGAAGAAAAAATGTTCCAGATCACCCCACCACATGGATTATAACAAAAATAATACACAAAAATGACCAAAGAATGTCTAATTCATCCATTAAAGAATACCATTGATGGATAAACTCTCATACATATATGTATCTCAATTGATGAATAACCTCAAAGATATATAGGTGATTCTAAATTATGTGAACAAAAAAAATTTATTGCTAGCCTCAGTGTGAACCTTTTTATACATGGTAATAAACAAAGGATTTCTGATCGTATCTTACATCTATAAGAGAGTCCATGAGTATGAAATAAATCCCCTAAAAGGGTTTGATGAGACAAACCTAACATTCTCTAGAACAATGTGATTTATTAATTTTAATTTTTTGAGTTCCCCTTGAAAGACTTCCTTTGGAATGAATTTCAATGGGTCATCATAGATCTGAGAGTTATTGGGTGTATCCATTTTCAGGAACAAACCTCTTTAGAATCTGACCCATCACTAGTGGTTGAGAAATAGAATGGTGAATCCAATATGAATTATTTTACAATATTTAAACCCCCATAATCAATCATACAAGACCGAAAACACCACAATTCCTTCAATGAAAACAAATGGTAAAATCTATAAGAATCATTAAATGACATGAAAATGTATACTTCCCCTTAGTACCCTTTCAAATCAAAACTGAATGAGGGTTAGGAAATACAAATATTTTTATATGGTAAAATTTATTGAGATAATACATTGATGATATTTTCAATCTAGTTTTCTCACATATATTAGAAGAACGTTTTAGTAGACCACTCTTTAGTCCAAATGGAATCTCACCGGTTCACATAGATTTATGCATTGGCCACTTCCCAAGATGCGTCTTCAACCAATCATAATATTTAATCTTCCACCCATTATCTTGAACGATGTGTCTCAAATAAATTGGTATGGGAGTACCATGAAAATTATATTCTCCCTATCCTGGAGGCACCCTAAAAGACTCTATATATTATCAATCCCCACCCACCTTCCACTTAATGATGGTTGGCGTTCCAAGCCCAAATGTTAGTAATTGAAATCTCAAACAATTTTGAGAGCCTTTCCCTTTAACGAAATAGTGAGTTCCTCCCTTACCTTAGGTAGGCTGATGCAGTAGTCAACAATAAATTCAACCCAATCGTACATTGGTACATCTTAAGGGTACCTTCTAGTAGCCACAATCCCCAATTCCAAGTGGCCTAACTACTACTCCATTTAGAGGGCACCACCCCATGGTCTCTATGCTATGGCATCTTGACTCGGCCCCCATAGGTGGCTTGTTTAGTGTATGGTTAGACTACATGGGACAAACCATCCTTCTTGCTCCTATTTAAGAAGAGCTCCAGTCAAATATGGTGGTAACCGATGAGTTGATGAAAATAATTTCCCCCAAATATCATTCATTTTCTTCATATAAAATAGAAAACACTAAGGATGGGAAAATAGATTTTTTCACATATTAAGACCTTCTGTAATATATGGTTTAAAAGCTTCAGAAGATTCAAATCTCTACGCACGCCTATGAAAAAATCCTGTCAAATTTGGTGGCAAACTATGAGTGGATGAAAATATCTAACCACATATATGAATCACTCCAACAAAATATAGTGGAAAACCATGGTAAAATCCAAATCCCTTCTAACACATATCAATACTATCTGTCATATATGATGTATAACCCTGTAATATGAAAATTAGTACTCATACATGTAAATAATTTCAGTCAAATTTGATGAAAAACATGAAAACATGAAAATCTATGATCCCACGTATCAATCCCATCATTCAAATTTGGAAGAAGGAAATGTGAAGATGTATATCCCTCCCATGAATGTCAATCCCATCAGTAAAATATGGTGGAAAACCATGAGTCATTAGAAATATCATCTAAAGAATATGAATCTAATCAGTTAAAAATGAAGAAAACTATAAGAAGATGAAAATCCTTTCTCATAAATATCATTCTCATTAGGCCAAGAAAGTAGAAATTCATGATTAGATGAAAATTGATACATAAAAATATCAAGAAAATTGTTATAATAATGTGGAAAATCACAAGAAGAAGAAAATACCTACCCAAACATATGACATACATTAGTAAAATATCGAAAAATGATATAATGAAAATCCCTTCTTCTTCATATCAATCTCACAAGAAAAATATGACAATTAATAGAGGACATAGTCAATATATCTCATATATGAGTTAGGGGATGACCTATACTTAGTCCCTAACACATGAATGGTTCTATACTCTTATTACTTCAATGAATGATTATTAGCACGTCTTGATAATGATGTCATGTCAGACATCAATTGCTTACCAAATCTTACACACATTCTAATGAGTAATCACATCTACAAAAATAACTTGGTGTCAGACCCATGATCATGCCACCTCAAATGGGGTAGATCATCCTCACAACATGATGGTCACTCATGAGCAGACATATATCCCTTCTCCCAGTTAGGATGTTTTCTCTAGCATTCTGTGATAAATAGACAACCATATTAGGTTAAAATATTTTTTTTCAACTAGTGATTAGTAGACCATTTCAGGGGAAACTCTTGGATAGGAATATATCGCTACTAAAACTCTAAAAAGGTTTCTTCATTCATAGATATAAATATAATAATTTTTGTCACGCACATGCTTGTATAAGAATCATATTTCATAGTATGTGTTTCTAGCTTGCCATGGGAAATCATTGGTAATGAAATCTTACCCAAGTCAGTTAAAAAACCCAAAGTAAACTCATGAATCTACTCTATTACAAGTTAGTTCTTTCGGGACCATAAAACATCTATAAATACTATCCATGGACTTTGTTAATCCATTTCAAAATTATGAATGTTGTAGTAACATTCATGATGGCCCTCCACTTAACACCAATTCCTAAAAGTCTAGAGGAGGTCCCATGAATTATTACTACAAAATCATTCCTCATGTGAACAATATGTTTAATCATGATGGTGAATCTACTGATGAGATCCATGATTGCATTCATTATGGCTAGACTATTATTCAACATGATGGTATGTTCCTTACCAGACAAAATATATAAAGTCCCTAGTATTCCAAGGCACTTAAAAATATGTTATTTGAATGGACCAACGCCGTGTCTATTCCATGTGATATTATTTATCCATTAAAAGTTGATTTGATGTAATGACCATCCTTGTAAACTCCTCTGGACTATTTTCATGCTAATCAAACCAGTATTAACCTTGATTCTTGCCAAAAAATATTACGAGAGTTCCCATGATTGGATGATAAAGATGAAGAATATATGGTAGAATAAAAAACCAATATGGGAAGACATCATTCCAGGTATGATATACCAATCGTGTTTGTCCCTCACCCACTACTCAATTCAAAATTCTAGATATATTGTTAGATTAATTCATACACAACATCATTTTGAATCGTTGGATGACTATCCAGCCTCTGAAAAAAAGTTTCATTCCTTATGAATATTATCTAGACCATGAAAGAATAATGGTAGATATCCATTCTAAAATCGACCGAGAAGCCCTTTCGGCTTTATACCAACAATGATCTAAGAAGCATCGAAATGATCTTAACATCATATGCATCAATTCATTTTAAAATTTATGCCATCAAATCTTAAATTCCTAAAATATTGTTCAAATGAAAAGGTGTGGGAATATGGATCTTTTATTTCCAAAATTCACCCTATTTAGTAACCACTAGAAGATACTATTTTTAATGACATTTCTCTAAGGAGACCACTAGGAAATACCCCCACTAATGAAAAATGAACACTTTGCATGAATCATCACTAAATAGTCTTGAATGAGTCCTGGCTGATGATAGAATAATTTTAAATATCTCTTAAATCAACATATTGAGAACATTAAGATGTATAGTCTCATATCGGAATACAATCAACATGTATGACTGATGCCCTTACATTGAATAAATTAACATACATATAAAACATTTCAAACTACTCATGAATTAACAAAGATGCACCAAATCAAGAGAGAAGTATAAGAATTAGTAGACTATATAGTATATGATCAACCCCATCATGTAGGAAATGTGTAATTTTTAAAACAAAGTACCCCTTAAAAGAGGAAAAATTCCTCCCAGGTGTATAAAACATGAAATGTGTTCCATACAATTATCTGAAAAATGTCCTCAACTCGGATCAAAAATATTGCAGTACGATTCTGCATTTTTCATAGAGTTCAATGACAGAAGTGAAGGAATCAGCTGGAAGGGTCGGAACCGCTACCCGACACTGATCCCAATAAAGAGGGTGGGGGCGCATCCCCTGTGGTATAGAGAAATTATTTGGATATATCACTAAAGCAGCGCCCAAGTTACCTACGTGAAAATAACTGTCTTCCACCATGCTATAGTAGATTGAAGTAATAATTTTGGCTAAGTCTTAAAGGTTTCTCCCTAGTCTAGCAATAACATCATCTACACGCAGCATACTTGCGCACCCCAAAATGTCACACAACCAACATGTGATCCCCTATCTGCTACGCAAGTCACTTACGCACCCATCTCATTTCACCCAAGGTATCTTATTTTCAAATAAATAGACACTTAAGGCCCTCATTTGTGCTGATGAATTTCTATGAAGCCCAATTGCTACTATGGTCGCCCTAGTTCTTCGCCCCTATCTTACAATACATTCAAGGTAATTTTTCAACATGATGAGCAGTGGATTAAAAGGAGGATCATTAGACTTAAGTCCTTTTAGTGTGTGAAATGAATAACACTTGTGCATCTAAGGCACCCAACCTCCCTAAATTAAAAATACTTGCACGCCTACCATTCCTCTCATAGGAGATTGAGCGCCCCACTTCTGGGATCACCTGTTCTAGGATCACCTATGAATAAAATTGAAGTCTTGATCATGGTATCGCCCATGTATTACCATACAGTTTGTTCGTCACTTAAGTGAACATCAGGTCACCCATGTGTACTTGAATGACCATACTTGCATGCCCTTCATACTTGGGTTCCCCTCTTTGACTCACTTATTATCTTCACTCTCTTAAGTTTACAAGACTTCTAGCCTTCCTCCGTCATTCAAGGTAAGGATTCTTCTTCACTGGCTCCCTTGTATTAAAGATATTAGGTTGAGACCTCCACCAAAACCTCCTGACTTATCAAATATTTTGGAAATGAACATCAGTGTGTCTCCAATTTGGGATTGTATTTCCACGGTCATAGACTTACCACATTTGTATTATATAGGGTTAGGAATCATGTAGTGTCTTTGGGTTTGTATATCCATAGTCACATGGACCATTCTCCGAGAAACAATGTTGGGAAGTTCTGTATTCTATGAATAAGGGTTTGGGCCTCGACCTCTCCCTTCTTAAAGAGTGGGAAACCTCAAACACTGGTAGGGAAAGTACAGTTCACAATTCATTTTACACTTCCCTACAAAATCAATTTAAGGGAAGCCATCCTGGTATATTCCCCTCACCTTCACCCCTTCTTCCTTCCATTTGGACCCTGGTCCAATGTGAAGCGAACAAAGGGAAATCTCATAGCCTCACCCTCTTCCATGGTGGATGCACCCTCTTCCATTAGCAGAGGAGAAAAATCTTGAAGTGTCGTTGTTGAATATTAAACATCCTCTTGTCTCCAACATCAAGAATGACTCATTTGGGCTTATAGATATATGATGGATAAAACATGTGCATAAACACTAATTAGAAGAAAATACGAGAACTCTGATACCTATTCCAACTCAGATATGTAGGAAGCTCTTTCAGTGCCCGAACATACTAGATATCCTCCTTACGAATCCAACTCTAATTCCTTTAATTTGGGCATCCTTCTTAGGAAATAAGACCCAAATTCAATCCTCAAATCATCAAGACATCCATTTCTGGATGTAAGCCCAAACTCATGTCTCTTAGAGAACCATACTCTCCTATGAGATTTATTGAACTACATGGGATTTGATCCCATTAATATGTGGTACGTAGGAAGCCTCCATGGGGTTAAAACCCAACACATCAAATCAATCAAATTATATTCAGTCCATATTCCCAATAGGGTATGATCCTACCTAGAAACCAATATCCTTTCAAATGTTTCATGGGATACTTCAGTATAAGTCCCACTATATGTTTCATCTAAACACCTTTCAATTAGTGGTCCATATCACATGACCATAAAAGGTATTATGTGTCATATTATGTGACACCGAATGACGAGGGTTCAGATTCCATTCACAAGGATACATAGGTTGAAAATTTTATGGGTGCGATCCCATGATCGAAACAATCCTTCATCTCCCTGGATAACTAAAAATTACAAAGTGCCATACTGAGTGGCATAAAAAGTATTATCATCGCAATGATGGATAAAAGTATCTATAGTCGGTATATTATAGGATCCCATTGGTGGAAAATATAAAATACATGAATGTTTCCATTAATGAAGAACCTTGAATGCATATGAATGATTCTAAATTTTACACATGTTAATACCGGATTGTAAATTATAAGGGGTACTTATGATATACATGGTGAATTAATAAGGATTCATGAAAATACCTTAAATTTACAAATGGAATCCTAGATTAGACAATAATTCACTTCAAAAGGGTGTGATGAGTCTGAACTCATATCCTCTCGACCAATGCACATTCTTATGAATCGTAAAGATAAAACATAACGAATGCATGCCTTTGGAAAGCAGGCTCCCTTTGGATGAAGAACTGTTGGATGTTTCCGGATCCATGAATAAATCCAATGGAAACCCCCTAAAAATAATGATTCTTAAAACTAGAACACATATTTCATGGAACTATGAAGCACCAGGCCAGAGAAATAGAAAATGGGAATAACCCCAGCCCACATGGCTGAGGCAATTTTTAAGCCCCCCCCCACACCCCTAAAAACCCAGTGTTATCCAATTTTGGGGTAATATCATGAAATAAGGACTCCAAATTTTTCTCATCTACTTACCCCTACCCTTCATATGGTACACATATTATGAGGTTGTGTAAAGGTTCCCTCAATGTCACTCTTTTACGGGATGATAATAGTGTATCCCAAAAAACGAGGAAGATGTCTAGAAAAGGGAAAAATGACTGTTTAATTATTAAATGATAAATTATATTGATTAAATAAATTATGCACCAGTGAATTTCATGGGTCTAAATCCAATAGTTGACTCTGAAGATGGTGAAAATGTAGAAGATCATGGAGATGATGATATACTCAGAACATAGTCCACACAAAATCAAATTAAAGAGGTGTGCATACCCAAAATCAAAGGCTTTGTATAAATTTGTGGATTCCATTGACCAATCCATTATAGGATCCTTAGTTAATATCGGCCAATGTAAAGTGTAAAATCGGAGTTTAAAAAAGCACGACACTTGAAGACATCAAAAACCTTAGAATCAAATAATGGATTGCTTGGTAGGAGGAATTACAGAAGTACTAGAGGAGACTAAGTTCACAATTCCTCTAATTCATCATTTATACTGAGTATAACCCAAAAATTGATCCCCATAGAACACTTCCAACTATCATACCTCATCAATGAGTATTAATCCTAGGGGCTGAAGAAGTTCCAAGAAATTAGCACAACCCTACAACTAGACCATCAGTCTACCTGAACCTGATTATAGAAATATTTGAAGAATTTTCTCCATTTGGAAAAGAACCCAAATGCATTCAATAGAACTCCCCAAAATATTTCATGTGCCAAATGTCAACCACAAAATTAATAGAGGAGTCACATATTTCTCCTCATATTGTTTTTCATGTTCAAGACCTTATTCAAAGAAACATTCACAATGGAATATCGACACCAAATATTCCTTGATATATCAATTAGATGTCATGGTGGAAAGGATCTCACCGGTATTGATAAATTGGAAACCTTAAACAAAATTGATCACTGAAATCATTCCCCCTACCAAAAATTACGATGCCCTATATTTCAAATATTTAACATATTAAGGGACCCATAACATCGTATAAATAATTTTTTTTCTTTTCATGATCCCATTATGGGAACCCTCACACAATAATAAGAATTGAATCTATTATACTTATTGAAAACCCTATAAGGTCCAACCATCGTATGGTAAAGATTTTTTCTATATCTGATAATCTTGGTAGTAGAAAACCTCCATTTGATGTTCCTCTTACAATTTAGATTAATAATACAAAAGAAAATGTTTTCTGGACTCCCAAATTATTCCCAAGGGGAGAATGAAGGGTTATTAGATTTAATTTATATATTTGAAGGACTGACTGAATCCATGGGCATGAAGCTTCTAAAATAATAGTAGATTTCTCATTTCATAGAGAACCTTCGGGACTTGTTGCAAACACAAATTAACCTAATGAGGTATATGGGTGGATTTTTGGATCTCTACAACATTTCTCAATGAATGGAATATTCCATATAGTAGACTAAACACAAGTCCCAAATTATTCCATCATCCATGTGGAAGAGAACTTGAAAGGAGGAGGCTTAATCCCTCAAAATTTAGCCATCCTATGCACAGAATCAAGATACAAATACCACATCATATCGTGCATCACCCCTTATCATCGTCCAAAACCCTGGCCTTCTTATGATGATTAGAGGGGATCTATTAGTATCCAATTCTAGGAGAAAAATAACAAATTTTAATCATTCTGATAAGGGAATGATGAAAAAATGGTTGACTCTAGGAATGTGAAGTTTCGAAACCACCAACGCATGTAGCATATGATTCCACTACTTCTCCTAAGGAAGGAGGAGAATGGAAAACATTATATAAATGATTGTAAACGTTTTTAATTGCATATCTCAAAAATATAATCAACCAATTTAATTTCATCCTTATATTATAGTAGATACAACCAACTATTCCCCAAAAAACTTCTTCTACAACACATCTGATCCCATGAAAATCATAGTCCATCAGTGGCCAGTATTTTATTTAAAATATTTTTCCTAAATAAGGAGAGGAAATTTAGGAAGATGAACCCACACCATGGATAATGTTACATTTTAACCTCCCATATTTTATGCCTTTCAGTTTGGAACAACAGTCTCCACCCTACCAAATTTGTTTCACGAGATATGGTTGACTAGCAAAAAAACCATATTTGAATGATTACATAGTCATTGGTTCCATTAATATAATTCATTTCAAAGACACCATATTTCAAAAAAAATATGCCTATAAACACGAGCTATCAGAATCCAATTGGGGAACTAGAGGAACATGTTCCTTAATCAGAGTGCACATGGGAATTTTTAGAAATAGTATTATAAAATATTTTGCCATGTCCCGATTCTGACATTATTTTTGGTAGAAAATCATTGAAGAGTCCTTCATAAATTCTTATCAGAGCATAAAAATTACCCTCCATATTTAGAAATCTACTCAGAACAAATCATTCAGCTGTATCAATCAGAATATGAATAGGTTTTCGATCACCCGTGGCATGTAGGAAGGTATGTTTGGTCCATCCCACCTATAATAGGAGAACCATCAACTACAACATCGAGGTTTGGTCTATCTACATCTAGAACCCTAAAAAATAATAATATTTCGAATGAGAATCATTATTCCTATAAGAATAAGACTCTATCCTGGAACATTGAATTCTTGATAATATTATCCTTGTCGATAGAGATGTTTTCAATCATTGATGCGATGACTTTATCAAATGACCTCATTGAAGCACTCATATAGGCTTTCTAAGCCCCCAAATGTTTGAAACCATGGTTTCTATGGCTCAAATATTCTAGATAGATATCGATCTTGTAGAATGTCACTCTGCTATCTCCATTACTTAACAACATATTGATGTTGTTATATAGGGACAAATAAGACCCTTTTAATCATCTGTCATGGTAAATGGCATCAATTTATGACTATATTTCATCAACAATAGTTCATAAGATAATCTCACTATAGGATGGAAAATTCTCTTTCTAGTATAGAAAGAGGATAACCTAGAACCTTATTCTCTAGTTCTACATAGCTATGAAAAATTAGTGAAAAACAATTTTTCTAATTCATTTGTTTGGAATAATTTTTATACCTTGTATTTGACACATAATAACTATTTATTCTGCTTGATTCATCCTTCAATTATTTGCATGGAAGGACTTGGTTTCATCAACATATGATAACACCTCTGTAATAACATCAATGCATCAAATGATGAATTAATGAAAAATTGGGAACATTCCACATAGATTGGGTCCCATTTCAATCTTATTATCCTCACTATCTTGATATAATATTATATCGAAGGGAGGATAAATTGACCGTGGTTTACAGTTTCGTTAAGGTTATAGCCCCGAAAATTTTATAAATGACAATGTCCAACACCTTCAAAAAATAATAGTGAATACTATGTGTTTCAAAAGATCAAGTCAAGAACATGGGACCCTGTTTATGTACATATGCAATTAACTTCATGGTATCATCCAATACAACTAATCCTAGAAACAATGAAAATTCCATTGACTCTTCAGATAGTGTTGAAAACCGAGATGAAAATTTAATCATTTTGTCTCCCATGTTTCGACAGAAAACTCCTTCATTAGATGATTCAGTGAAAATTTTTAGGAAACTAGGGGAATGTGATGATACTAATTCTATTTTTCTAATATCCCCTCCATTACATCAGGAAAACCCCAGAATATTAGTTTTTTCAGACGAAGTCGCATCATCTTCTGAATGTCAAAATATTGACTCCTCCCTTATACAAAAATAATTATCTTCACTATATCATCAACTTCTGGAAATAGAGGATAAGGTTTAGGGGGAATATTTTAAATAGGAAGTGGTGTAATACCTCAGAGATGGACCTAGGTTTTTTAGGAGGGTGTCTCTTCTACTATTAACAAGCTCATATTGAAAAATATATGTACAAAAGAGAACCCTTAACCCACTATGATCATTATAGACACATATTATGACGAATAATATTTATATAATTCAGTTCCAATGTAACATTAGAACATTATCTCTAAGAATTATATAGAAATTAAAGGCCTCAATCTTGAGGTGGCCACCCATAAAATGGGCCTACAGGAAGACCAATGTGTCTATAAGTAGGTAGGCAGAAGGACACCCCCAACTCATGACACAATAATTAAGGAAGATTTTTCTATGATAATTAGGTAAAATTAATTTGAGTGGTAGAGTATAAAAAATGACTATCCAATATAGACAATAATAAATAAAATTGGAAAATATGAGCCTGTATTGATTTTAGTTATCTTAGTCCACAGTATCAAAATGATGGTTTTTTGTCCCGATGAAATAGAAAATAATAGATTCAATGGTGAGATATCAAACCCACTCCTCCAATGAGGATAATTTCTTGTTTAATAAAATATGAAAGTCATAAGAAGATGAATAATCTAGCATATAATTGTCCCTAAGGTGTATTTTTTCAACAGGTTATTCCAATTGGCATGAAGAATAACAGAATTATATACTAACATGCCATGGTTAAAATCTTAAAACCATTCATAGGGATGTTGGTCGAATTATAAGTCAATGATTTGGCAGTTAAGTTAAAAAGTGTTCTAACCATCACATTTATTAGGAACCCCTCCTCAAAATAAATGACAAAACAACCTGAAAATGAACCCCTTGAAATTTTATTTCAGCATTATCTTTTGGAAATTTCAAGGATTCATTGATTTCCTTTGAGTTATTAAAGTTGACCCATATAAAAAAAATGATATCTATAGAATGAATCATCCTAAAAAAATCAAGGATTTAAGAGTAATTTAAGGCCAGTTGTCCTATACTCGTCCCTTTGTATGAATCCGTATAGGAAAATGATTCCCTTTAGATGGTTGATGAACCAATGTGTTACATATTAGTGGACTGATGACTATCATGATAAATTCAACAGTCTCACAAAATATTTATTGATCCCCCCACTGTTGATACATCCTTTTGAAGGAAGAATGCACATTTATATGTTACATACATGGTAAAATATTTGGCCTCCTTCATCATACAAAAAATGATGTCGAGAGTGAAAATAGCCATTAATTTCTCTGATGAACCATGCTTGTTGTTGTGACTCATTATTTCAGTAACAAGAATAGTCTTCTAGAACAAATATTTATAGACCAAAAACTAAGGTGTTGTCTATAGAATCATCAGTTTAATTTAGTATCTCACAATAATCAACTCAAATACTTCTCATTTATCCTTGATTAAATATGCGTCTTTTATATTGGGTGGTGATCCTACTACATATTGGTATTATGTTTATTGCATCAGAAATCTAAAAAATGACATGTGTAGGGATACTACCTTATAGAACATCCCACAATATATATGACATGAATGGGCACCAAAAAACCTAATAAATAGATTTTCTTCATCTGATTGAATCCCTATATATTGTAGACATATTTTTTTGCATCCAGAATCCCAATGAGGAATTGGACGGATGATGTCATGCTCAACAAAGTTGGGTTAATAGTTATGATCATTTCCCCATCAAAGGCAATTCTACCTTACTCCTTCCTTCTATCAGAAGGGTGCATGAATAATGAAGTAGAATATCATGCCTTCATTGTACGTCCTAAAATGATACATTAGGTAAAATCAAATCACTTAAATATAAATAAAGATACATAACAGGTAACTAAGTAGGTCATATTTGATTGTTCAATCAAATAAGTAGAGTTAATACCCCTCCTAAACAATGGAAACGGATAATGGTGGAGTTTCCATTGTATCCCAAATTAACAGACATCACATGCTCAAAAATTACATATAATGTCACCCTATAAAATTCCTCCAAGTATATGAAAGATCTATAATAGTATGAAATAGTCACCACTATTGCACATCACCATATGTACTCACCTTTTTTTATCCAATATTTAAGTGATTGCTGATGTTAGTCCTATATAAAAAGAATATAGTCCTACCACTCGATGGATGGTACTCATTTTGGACATCATTTTATATGGTGTAATACCAACAAATATTGGTGAGAAAGTCAAAATATGAAGCTGAGAAAATAACATTGTTAAATCTTATGGTGAAAATCATCAAAAGGTCATCTATATTTTGGGCCTTGATGGGGTCCTTCTTAGGTGCCTCAATGCAGAAGATACCACTTCTATCATGGAATAGGTTCACACCATATCCTATGGTACCCTCTAGTTATATTTCAAGGTTTTAAACCAATTTTAGAGTCTTAAGTGTTACTAGCCCACTATAAACTAGGATTGTAAAATAATTAACAAAAAAGTGACATTAATAACAAGTAAACACCAATTCATTCATCAACCATATGATATACTACATACTAAAAAATACTCTTACCTGTTTCCCATGTGTGGAAAGGTAATTTTACAACAATATCCTCTTTCCACATATAAGAAGATAAAATATATTCTTACTATTATCATCTTCATCTCCAAGTGAGATAATGTTTTACCCCTTAATGAAGTGAGTTCAAAAAATATCAAAATCTTCGAAAATACAGACATCATTGTCATATTTTGTGTCCTTTATAGCATATTGATGAAAAACAATTCACTGAGTTGGAGAATCTATATCTAAAGTATAATGTCAAATATAACCATTCATCTAGTATCATGCAACAACTAATTAATGGATTGAGGAGTTCAACAAGACCCAAAAAAAATACACCAAAATGTTGTATATAAGGATGAAATGACTTATATGGATAAGCTCTTCAATTAATAGTGAGTATACAATAACCAATCCAAAACTGCCACACATGCAACCCCGTTCTCATCTATATATGGGATAGAGGTATTCCTACCCATAAAATTTCACCTTCCCACACTCTGCATATCCTTCTATAAGAAGATATGAATAGATTAGAAATACCAAAAACAGATACATATTGGGGTGACTTGATGAGAAGAGACTAAATACCTAGAATCATTTGGAAGTCCCCATAATATTTATTGTGTGATACTTTAATGAAAAGGTTCACCTATAGTCCATCCATGATGAGAGAGATGGTTATGGTCCTTAGGACTCCAATGATACATGGAAAGAAACTATAAATGTTGTAAATAAATTAATAGGGACCTTATTCGATACATATAGTCTACTATAATTTTTCCAATTCATTGATTTCAATGGATGAACATCTTACTACCGCTCCTACAAATGAAGAATTTATCAACAAATACTTCATGGAATAATAACCTTTGTCCAATCTGTGAGACGTTATACAATGTTGAATATAATCCATTTCAGAGGAAATTAATACATACAAAAATATTATATTCTCTATATGAAATTAACCTATATTTTTTCATCCTAGATGCATTACATTAAACTAGACAACAACATTTCATTTATGTCGTTAGATAATAAACTGGATGACAACAACATCTTCATTGTATGAAATTAAACAACATTTCATCTACATTATAGCATCATGATTTTAATCATCACATAACCATTTCATCAATATCACAAGGTGATAATGTATGAGGCAAAAATATCCTCTCTATACGATGTTAAACTAAATTATATCATCATACTACTACATGACATAAAACTAAATTTCTAATTTCCAATTAATATGTAACTAAATGAAATGGGTTTCTATAAATACAAATAACTTGATTCACATAAAAATGAGATATGAAGGGATTCCATTATCCTATCTCTTGGCCAATCCACAACATGATAAAAGTACCCTTTTATCTTCTTCAATTTCCACCATTTCATCAAAAAACATTTTCATTCCATGTTTCTCATACAAAACCTATCTCACTTAATGATATTCTTTATGAAGGGGAATCCAAACATGATCGAGACATTTCAGATCATGATTGGTTTGGAATTGTCCTTAACTCAGTACCATAAAAGGTACACCATGTGTCCTCGCTACATGAGATAAAACTCCACATTATTGTGTTCTGCATCTGAGAGGGAAACTAACCTTGAATATAGACACCCACCACACCTATATTCAATAACTACATGCGTATTTAATCCTTTCATCATAATATATTTATGTATTCTTAGGACTCTTTTATTAGGCCTAGCTTTGAATTTCACCAACTCATAAGATGGTTTTCTCCAGCGTTTGGCCTCTATGCATCTCTATGAGTCCGTTTTTTCTTCATGAGGGTCCATAAAATCATCTTTCCTACAACTATGAGTCTAATTGTGTGAACAAAAACAATAGGTTTCAATCTTCCTGAAGCACCCTATAGCAACTAGAGTGGGGGTGAATCAGGGTGTGTACTTTTTCACTCAATTGTTGGATCTTGTTCCCCCACTGGTAGGAATGTTTTTTAACATTTATGATGGATATGTGTAGTAATTAAAACACTAACATTTAGAAGGTCCGTAAAACACTTTTACATGGTTCACCACTAAGGGCTATGACCATGGAGTATACACCAACATGTTTTTGGTAATACCTAATTCCAAAAATCTTCTCATCTCTGTGGATTACAAATGATTGGGCATACTCACTCTATCCCGAGCACACTACCTAAAGGTTCATGGATTTCTCATTGATTCCATTAGATAACTTCCGATGACTCCCCTAGCTCACTTCCATGGGTAAAGTCTCACTCATTTTATTGACATGAAGGTGTATTCAATGGTTAATACGGATGTCATTGTCTAATGTTCAATATGAGACATTTCTTGCTTCAGAGTCCTGAATCGATGCTTTTTTATACACAATATTCTCTTTTAGTGTAATCACTGAGTATAATAAATCTCCTTCTTCTTTTCTTGTCCAGAATCACAAAATCCTATGTGATTTTTCAGCCAATAAATATTATCTCACATGGAACCTTCAGAATCAATTATTTCCTTCTGTTTATGTATGCATTTCATCATTCATGTGGAATTTACATTGGAATCTTTTATTCCTAATTAATAAATGTCTTTACACATGTGCACACACTGTTTTGATTCCATATTTAATTGTCATTTGGTGTGTGTGGGCATGCATGAATTCATGCACCATCCACTTCCCTTTCTCTTTCACTTAATTACAATATTTCATTGGGATTGTATGTGTTCTTATTAAAACCTGAATGGTTGAAATCCTTTTTATGAGTTCCTCCAGAACACACTTCCTTTGCATTTCTCCTAATCCTTTTTTTATAACACACACTAAAATGGTTAACATCCCTTTGATATGTTATTCACATGCTCATAAAAAATACATCAGGATTCTTTAGATCATGCATATAAAGTCATTAAAATAGGTAATACCCACTTCTTGAAATCTACTTCTTCTTGGAAATGCGAACCCTGAAAAATAGTAGTATATGTTGTGTATACCAGAGGGATTTCTTCTTCTCTTCATGAACATTAAATATTCACTAATCTCCTTCATTTAGAAGATCCACGGGTTCTCTATGGATAGTATGTGTGGAACATTGTGATGAAAGGGTCTTCCACGCATAGGGTGTGAGACATTCATAATTCGTAGTGGGATCAATGGCTCACGAAACTCTGAGGGTAATTCATTAACCATGATGGTTTTTTGATCCTCAGTTCATCGGGAAAGATAGGGAGACACATTGTGTTTTCACTTGTCTTTTTAAATCATGGTAATTTAAAAAATCACAATTGAGAGTGTGTCTCACTAAATCAAAGGCTATGTGTAATCTTATCTTCATGAGTCCTTAAAGTCTCACGGTTCACCGTTTTTCACTTTTAGAATTCACGGCTCAAATGGAAGCTATGTTTTCGACATAAGAACTCAAGAATTCATATAGTAGTAGATTATCTTGGCATGGGTGTATCATAATTTATAGGTGAGGAAAATATCTTATTTCGCCTTCATATCTCATGGGGATATCCTTGAATATTACCCTTTTACTATAATAGATCCTCATTTATTTGAATTTTTCAAATAGCTTTTGAGATACTCAGGATATCTCAGGTGTTTCCTTTTTGAATGAACTCTATTTTGAGTCAAATTCATGCATTTAAGGATCGAATGCATCCGGTTTTAAATGAACACTCAAATCCAAGGGGCCTCTACAAATCCATATTCCTCAGACGAACCTTCATGAATGAGATATCACATGCATGTAAGATGGAGATTGCATGCTTTGTTTCGGTTTGATCATGTGGTTCTCATGATGCTGACTTGATCATTCATGGTTATTGGATCTTGGTTATTCATCAACATCAGTGGATGTAAATGGAGGCATCAAGAGGTAGAGGTTGAAGATGATGTAGTTTAAACTAGATCCCATGAGAGATTGAATGTCTCGTGTTCAATTTAGTACTATGCGTAATTATGGATGGTCCCGATTAGATTCAATTGTCATGGATTGATTAGATGATTGAGAAATATGTAGGATTAGATGAATATCCAAGATCACGTCAGATTTTTTTAAAATGTGTCCCACATCAAAATGGTGATTTAGCATTGTTCTAGTTTATTAATGAACATGTCCCACATATAGCCCAGATTACTTCATCTCATTTCACGATACTGCCTCGTACCATCTTCTTTGCAGGCGTGCTTTGCGCCCACCCTCTGCTCCATATAGTCAGGCTCTACATTCACTATGCCTCTTACGGGCTGTCATGGATGGAATACCCATGGGCGTGGTTGACCCATGTGGTCCTGCATGAGGCTCAGGTTGAGGCTTCCTGGCTTGCTAGTGCGAAGTCCCTTTTTATAAGTAAGTCTTATGAAAATACTTCTTATAAAACTAAGTATGCATTGAAATGAATGGCCACATTCTATCTCAAAACTCATGAATGGCCGTATTAGAATTCAAAACCTCTTCCACACCCTCTTCTTCACCTTTTATTTTACCCCTTATATAGAACATTATAACCATCCTTCATTGATGCAGACAGTGTTTCACCCTTAATACACATATTTTGAAAATAATATCAGTGCATCACTCATCTAAATTTCTAACCTCCATTTCAGATAAAAGAATTTATTTCTTTACATTGATAATTATTGACATCCATTGATACCAATTGAAAAAAAAAATACAATATTCATACAAAAATTTGTCCCAACAATATCCCCCTTGGTGTTTGTTGTAAATACTTCAAAGTTCTCTTAAATGATTATATCAATATCAAAATGAGAATCTTCTATCTTCTCTCACCCTTTTACTTTTAAAATATCATTTCACATTATCTCTCACTTATTGATATGAAATAAAATATTTGTGGGAGAGAGTATATCGGTCCTTTCTTATGAAATGTGTCATCAATAGTTTCTCTCTAAATCTACATGAGCAATGATCGGTGTAGAAAACAAGAGGATTTAATCAAGGAAAAAAGTTTTCCATTGTCCACTGATCATGATACCTCATGAGATAAATGTTCTCATGTTACTTCTAGTATTCTTATGTTACTAATTTATTTAGTCCCTCCCCCCTCTATAAAGTTATTATTATTTTGAGTAACCAAGGATGAGAGATGGAGAAATGATATACCATTTCCAATGACATGATCATCAGACAGTATTTAGAGTAATTAAATTTGATACCAACTGAAGTTGATATCAGTTGAAATAATAACTCTGGAAGCTTCTTTATGTGTCTACCCCTCAAAGGAAAGATTATTAGGTTCTCCTCCATATATCCTTCTACACCATCAATTAATTGTATTATATGAACGGATACAATACACAAAAATTTAAGTGAACAAGGTGGGTCCTCCTTACTTTATCAATGTGAACAGATTGGTTGAGACAGTTTTCTCATCCCATATGCTTTATTTGATCCACTCTACACACCTTCACATTTGATTTCCAATTTTGGTTGTGTTTGTCTTGTTTTGAGTAATTGCATTTTCTTCATTCCTTCCAGATTATATATCATAATAACTAATAGGTCATTAGGAATTGAGGAATCAAGATTAGATCTTTATCATGGATTCATATGTGCTATTAACTTCATATTAGATTTTGATGCATGTTGAGATGACCATATAGCAACCTCGTGACCACTGTCGTTGCATACATCACAATTGTTGTCAGTTATTCCTAATATTTTTTTGTATTTTTGTTTTTTGGACCTAAGGATGTTGTTTACTATTCTTTTGCATACTCCCCATTGATTTGGGTTTCCTTTGTGCTTTTGCATTTTAAATATTGTACCAATGATCTAATACCCAATTCCCAAACCTGTTGAAACACCTACATTATCCCAAAAATCTTGTCTACATGATATCTTCTATATAATATTGTTGTGTCTTATTCTTGATTTTTTGTGCTCTCTATGGGGAACCATATTCCAACATCTTGTTCTTCTTATGCACCCAATCCATGGTGGTAGGTGTCTTGTCACCTTTCCTCATCCATACATGTTTATAATTTTTCTTCCACCCTTTACTTTTTTTAGAGAAAAGATTTGGAGAATTTGTACAAGATGATGTAGATGGTACCTTTATATTCCCATATACTTTTTGATCAATCACTGAATGAAGCCACGATCATCTTATCAAATGTTATAGGTCCTTTTATAGTAGAATACTCTAGTAAACATTGAGTTTTAGTCATTATTTTTTACTTATTCTATGGAGAATCAATATGTGACTTTTAAGATTGGTAAACTGTGCTTCCAATTCTAGACATTTCATATTGAGGATTACTTTCTAGTATTTAATCATAGTAATCTTCTCTTCACAAGATTCCTTTATTCATTAAACTTCAACTTCATTCAACATAACTATGTTTGGTAACAAAGAGTATAGTTCCTTGAATTTCATTGAATATTCTTCCAAATATAATGTCTTGACCTTTGTGATATTCATCAGATCATCCTCAAGTTCATTAATCATTTCATCCAAAGTCTTATTAGCCTAATATTTCATTTCAACGACATAAATCTATCTAAAGAGATTTAAATATTCTAATATTTTTTCTACTAATCCCTTTTACACATTATCAACTTCTCTTTCCATTCGGGTGATCTCAACCTGTACATATGGAAATATTATACAAATAGAAACAAATATTTCTTCATTAATATTATTTAGATAGGTTCTAATTTTATCTAGATCACTTGTATACACATGTGAGGTAAGAGTTTGATCAACATCACCACTCATGTGGGAATCATTGTATTTTTGTGGTTACCTGAGTCAATTTAAATTTACATTCCAATACTGATATTTCTTTATTATTAGAAAGACAAAAAGAACCAAATACTACCTTTTTTTTAGATAAGGGAGACTTCTTCAATAGATTATTCTCCTTCTATGTCATTTTTATCATGGTCTTGTTGATTATAGTCCTTTGATCAAAGGTAAATTAATCTTCAACAAAAATAAAATTCATTTTTAACATAGGAAAGAAAACCTAAATCATATACTAGATAAAATTACTATAGTTTATCCAACATACCTAAACCTTTTCCCTGATACCAATTGAATGACCGTAGACCGCCCCAATAGGAGGTAAATCATGGTGTCAAATTTCTCTCTTCCATATTGGATCGTGTTTTCCATATTGGTAGGAAATATTTTAAACCTGTATAATGCATATGTGTATTAATTAAGACATTCACATGAAGAAGGATTGGACAACACTTTTACTTGGTTCACCACTATGTCTATGTACAAGGAACTTACACTGACTGGTTATCTGTCATACCTAATTCCACTAATTTTCACATATTTTAGGATTACAACGGTTTGGGAACAATCAATTTCTCCCATGCACACTACCTAAAGGTTATGTGATAGCTCACTACTTTCCTCGGATCACATCCATTGATTCCACCTAGATCAATTCCTTGGGTGAAGTCTCACACAGTGTATAGTTGGGAAGGTCTCTTCAACAGATAAGTATGGAAGTATTTTTCTCCTATTCAGCAAGAGACAATTCTTGAATCAGAGTCTTGAATTGATAAACTTTTTTATTCAATCCTCTCCTATAGTGCAATAACTGAATGCACTAAATCTAATTCTTCTCTTCTTGCACAGAATCATAAAATCCAATGTGATTGTCCATGTAATGATGATCACCTTACCTGGAATCTTCGAAATCAATTATTTCCTTCTGTTCATATATGAATGTGATCATGCATGTGGAATTTAGGTTGAAAATTTTTATTCATACTTCTTGTAAGTCTTTACACACATTCACACACTATTTTTATTCCTTCTATAATTGACTTTAAAAGATCATGTGCATGCCTGAATGCATGCACATTCATTTTTCATTCTCTTGAACTTATTTAGGGTATTTATTTAGGTTTTTATGTGTTTTTCTTCAAACCCGAATGGGTGAAACCCTTTGAATGAGTTACTCATGCACAAAATTCATATGCTTTTATCCTTCTCATCATTCAATCAACCACACTCAAATGGGTGATATCCTATGAACATGTTCTTCCAATGCACAAACATAATACCTCAGGATTTAATAGATCATTCATATGAAGGAATGGAAATACGTACAACCCTCATATTTCAATCTCCATTATCTGCAAAATGAGAACCCTGTAAATAGTAGGATATATCATGTGTACCAGAGGGAGTTCTCATCCACTTTGTGAACCTGATTGGTTCATTGTTCCCCTTTGTGCAATAGATGCATGGGTTCTCTATGCATAGTATGTTCCACCCTTTACAATCAATGGTCTTTCTCTCACATGGTGTGTGATCTTTAGAATTCACAGTGGGGTCACTGGATCACTAAATTCGAAGGGTAATTGATGAACCAAGTGGGTTTCATGATCCTCATTTTGTCACAAAAGGCAAGAGACACTTTTTGTTTTCCCATTATCATTATAGAGAGTTGTTCTTTATAAAATCATAATCAAGTGTGTGTTGCACTCAATCGAAGGCTCTGTGAAATCCTCTCTTCATTAATCCTTAAAGGATCAGATTTCTGCTTGCTTGACCTTGGTAAGCAAATGGCTTGAATGGAATCTCTGAATTTTAGACTGAAGCTATCGAGAATGCATATGAAAAATGATTCTCTCAGATTGAGAGAGGTTTCTATTATAGGTGAAGAAAATATATTATGCCACATTCAAATCTAACATGGATATACTCTGAATATTATCCTTTAAATGTATGAGATCCTCAGATCATTGATTTATTCAAACCACATTTGAGATACGCTTAATATCTCAAGTGTTTGCATTTTTAACATGCACCATTATATGTCACATGCACACATTTATAGATCACATCAATCCCATTTTAAATCTTCGCTCAAATCTATGTGGACATGTTATCTCTATTTTCCTTGGCCAAACCATCATCCTTGAGGTATCGCATCCATGCAGTGTGTAGATTGGATCCAGGGTTTCAGTTTGTTCTAGTGGTATTCATGATACCGAAATAGTCATCCTTGGTGATCAGATCAAGTTTCGTAATACACACAGATGGATAGAAGTGGTGACGTTGAGGACTGGTGGTTAATGACGACACAGTTTAATAAAGAACCTGTGGGAGATCAAATGCCTCTTGTTAAGTTTAGTGTGGCACGATGTGATGGACGACCAAGATTAGATTCATATTCCATGGATTATTCAGATGGTTTAGAGAGATAGTGGATTAGATGAATGGTACATATTGAAAACTTTTTTTAATGATTTCCCACATCTAAATGGAGAGGCCGCATTTGCATAGTTTACCAATAAACTTGTCCCACCCACAACCAAGATTACTTACTCTCCCTCCATGGTATAACCCCATACTTTGTTCTCTGCAGGAGTCCTCTACACCCACCATATGCTTCCTATGGGCGTGCTCTGCACCCACAATGCTGGTTACGAGATGGACAATATGACTTCCCCAGTGGGCATGGTTGATCCATGTGGTCCCGCATCATCCTCAGGTTGAGGCTGGCTGGTGGGCTAGTGGGAAGGCTCCTTTTTTTATGTAAGGCTTATGAAAATACCTAGTTGAATACAATGTATGCATTGAAATGCATTTCCACTTTCTATATCAAAACTCATGAATGGAATCCTTATAATTCCAAACCTCTTCCACACCCTCTAATTCTAGTATTGTTTTACTTTTTCCAAAGAACACTCTAACCATACTTCAGTGTTGTTTAAAGTGTATCACTCTAGATACACATATTTAGAACATAGGATAAATGTGTCAATCATTTGAATTTCGAATCTCCATTTCACATAGGAATATTCCTTTCCTCATGGCGATCATAATTGACATCCATTGAAACCCATTGTGAAAAAAATAAAATATTCATACACAATGTGGTCCAAAAAATTCCATGATACAAGGGATTAAAATTTAGTGTTAATGTACTTTTGACATGATGTAATGTTAAAAAACATTCCCATCATGAATTTAATGGATCACTACCATGGGTTTTATTCTCCTACGACACACCCTTTCTAGGATTACATGTTTCTTTATTATCACTCTATAGATATATATAGGGATTCCTAAATCTCCATCATTATGTATTTCAAATAAAATTCCCACTCCAAATGAATGGGTGTTACCTCTACATGGATCCCACATATAGAACTATATGTTGGTTGATTCTTTCTTAAAAAGGATATATAGTGACACCTAGATACTTTTTGTTTCCTAGCTATAATTCACAATTATAACATCCCATTCCTTACAACGGATATGGATATATATATGTAACTCCTCAATCCAAGAAAAATATATGTATGAATGGTTCATGCATACTCAGAAACATTCCTTTCACTTATCATACTTTGTGTCCTGGAAAATTTCAGATCTCTGCAAATTTTCTCTATCTATAGGCAATAGGGATGGTTAGTGCATTGGGGATTCTTTTGATTGATTATTCACAATCCTTCCCATTTGTATTTGAATAAATCACCCATAATAAAGGCATTCCAACTAAATTAATCTTTGATTTAATGAGAGAAATCTTGTATCTCCATAATACTAAATGTAATTTTTCCCATATCCTTTCTCCAGATCTATGAACCCCCATAATTTTGGTTTATATTTTCTTTCTTCCCACTAAATTAATTTCACAACACCTTTTCCTGACGGGTCTTTTATTACTCATGGTTTTCTTGAATTATGGACCAAGCTGTATGACCTAAAACATCAAGGCTACATGTCCTAATTTCCACATGAAACTAAATTTCATGGTCAACATCATTCATATTTTTCATTCTAATTAAACAACAATGTTCACCGTGATTATTATTATAAAATGATAAATAGAGACACCCTAAAATTTAATCGTCGTTCCAGCCATAATATTTCCTTTTCACATCATCTAACTCATGTCCTTGAAGCATGATATTAAATTTTATCGTTCCTCAAGAACTACGTCTGTCTTGATTCTAAATTTAACGAGATATGTAGTGACTCCTAGACCGCATGTTCTAGTCACATATATGGGGAAGTATAAAATACCTCCCTCCCCTATATAAAAATAAATATCTATGTAGAAATTATTACATTAGATTATCTAATTCACGGGCTATCAAGGGAACCAAAATTTTATAGCCTACAATTGATTCAGATCTATGTAGGGAACATCGCGCCCTATTCCCAACCATAGATTCATTACTTCTCAAATACTCTAATAGATTTCTTCCACTTATCAACATTGTTTCCAAGGAAATTTAGAATATCATCAATCCATATTTGACCATCATTAAAATGTATGTTGTGTCTTTAGGACAACATTGTTTTATTATGCATTGATATGACCAGGTTTCCATTGCATAAATATCCCAGAAAAACACAAGTCAAGAAGAGGAATCTTTATTCTCCAAAGATACATCTTCTATCTTTGTAACACCTTATGTTATTATTTCCCATATCATATCTAAAAATCATAGAACCCCCTGAATAGTGTGTTACGTTTCCCCTATTCATAGATATGTCACATTTGTACATTTTGTGTGGATTATCTTTTTACCACTCACAGTTTTCATGACATTTTGTTCTAGTTGTATGACCTGAAACTATAGGTCATCCTGTCATCTGAGTCACATGAAAACAAACTAAACCACATCATCTTAAAAAATTTATGTCAAAATGTAATATTACCCTTTGTACAAATCATTGGATTCCCTTATTATCTTTCTTAAAATTCTTCATATAAAAAATGAGAGATAAATATTACAAGAATATTCCCCAATTTCAAAATTTTATTTTTTAGGGATTTGTGGCTTCATTTTCACAATTTTTATCCATCTTCATTACTACATGATGTTAAACTGCAAGGATGAAGTCCTCTCTATTTGACCCTAAAATACGTGATTTCAAAGAACTATGATTATCTTCATTTTGTTTATCACATGATACATAGTGATGCCCGAATATCCAATTCTAGGTCTAGCCAAAAAATTTAAGATTTCCCCATTTCCGGTGTATGGGTAAAACATTTATAGGAAATTTTCACCCTACAACTACATATGGATTGAATCTCACTTTTTTTATATGAATAGTGACGCCTAGATCCTATACCCTAGTCTGGCCAAATTAATAAAAATTTCCCCCACTCAACTATGTATGATCTATATACATCTATGATGGTCCAATATGAGTTATCACATTGATTATGATCCAGTATTAAAATAAAAATATCCCTTCTGTATATTAAATAATTAATCAATGTATGGAGAATCCTTCATAGAACTATGTATTGATTGATTCTCGCTTTGATGAGAAATTTAGTGATGCCAGGAACATATGTATGAATCCTAGACATATTATACAATTATCCATTCTAATGTATGGGTCAGACCAGTGTAAGGACGTTACATGTACCCATCCTATGGTAATATTGATTTACAATGCTCCATCCAAATTTATGTACATTGCTTTGAAAAACCAAACACTGCATTCAGTGAAACATGTATGTCTATAATATTTCTACGGAAATGTGAAATGTATGGTTAGTGTCCCAAGGACACCACTATTTTACTATGTATTGATAAGCCATAGTTGAATTTTCATATATCACCCACAAAAAGGCTTATCAACCAGAGTAAAATTTTTCATAAGAAGAGAAATAATACATATGCATATCCCCTAATTCCATTTTCATCCCATTTCACTTCTCAAATTTGGAAACCCCTAGATTGCATCTTATAATTTTCTACCTTCATTATTGATGATGATAAAGTATTCATTGATATATTATCTTGAAAGGGTAAAGTCATCAATATTACAGTCAAAGATAAGTGATCTTAAATCATATCCCTCAAGAGTCAGTATCATAAAAAATTAATCTACGTTGTCCCTGTCCAATTTTCATTTCATTAAACTAACCTAATATTTGACCCTCCTTTATAAAAGAAAAATTTATGTAACAACAGTTTCTTATTAATGGTTGGTGCTATTACAGATGCTCCCATCAATTTCTGTTATCATACCTCTTGAAACCATATATTGTGCCCTTGGAAAATCAGAACCATCATAAAGTACCATGAAAATTGATATTTAAGATTAGTAGCCTTGGAATTCTGTTTATTTACTATGCATTGACATTCCCCAATTGGATTTTCAAAAAGCACCCAAAACAAGTCCTGCCAACCCAATAAAAATACTTCCCCAGGAAAGACCTCTTCTATCTCTATAATCCCCAATGATAATGTCATGGAAACTAAATTTCAAAAAGGCCCATGTATACTCATTGTATACATGTGCCATATCAAGATTTATAATGAGAAATAACAAAATCATGAATCAAAATTCACCTTCAAATGTCTAAAAAATGTTCATACATTCCTGGCCAAAGTGCCTTACAGTGGTCCTTACCACATAATACATGGTCAAACTTGTTCAAACCAAAAACACTAACTCCATTAGTTTTTCTTGAATGACATTAAACTACCAATTAAAAAGGGACACATTAAAATCCATTATGGAACCTGTAAAGGAACCATTGGTACAATCCATGTATCATCTCACAGGGCATGAAATTTTCATGGATTAGAATATAATTGAATGAAAAAAATAAAAATGCATGAAACATGTTAGGATGGAAAACTATGAATGTTTTCCTAATAAAAATTCAACTCACTACCACTAAGTCTACACCATTGTGGTATTAGAAAATAATTAGGGTGGTAATCAAAAATACACAATGTGTGTAGGGTTTCTCATGTAGCCCGAGCAACAATCAAAACTATTCAAAAAGGGTCCAAATGTATTGGACAATTGATCCAAATGGGACCAACATCTTCATCATAACTACTTCCTCTATCATCCAATTAAAGCCCATTCTAGTAGGGGTCATTTGTTGGGTCCTGAAAACTTCTCATGGAAGGTGAAAATACTATCATGAATTTTTCTAGGGTAACATTAAAACTGAAGAAGAGTTTGAAAAATCATAATGGATTTAAATTTTTGAAGTACGGATTAGTTAGATAATTTAATTTCACTACGCAAACTGATTCCTTTCATGGAATCATACAAAAGATATTTTTTGTTGTATTTTCAAAACCCTGAGAGTTTTTTTTGAATAAATATAATTTTCCTGATATTTATCAATTCACACAACACTAAAATTGTTTAATTTATGTAAAATCACTATTTTTTCTATCTATTATGCCCAACACCATGTTAATTGTTCAGTACATGAAACAGAAATTTTATCATTATCTACAATGAACACTGATTTCAACTAACGCTACACAAAAGAATGAATTTCATTGATTTCTTGTGTAACATGTTAGGCCAAGTGTTAAAATACAGTAATATATTTCAAAAATACATTATTTAATAAGATATAACCTAGCTATTAAATTTAATATTATATTATTAACTAAATTATGAAAATATATTTTTAAATTCATTCATTATCTATTAATTATAAATGAATATTGAAGTGAAATGAGTATTAAGTGAATGAATTTTTTAGAAGATTATTTATTTGAGAAAGGATATTTATCATAATAAAATAAACTAATTAATCTTAGAGAATGATATTAATTATATTGATATGTTATATATTTAATAAAATATTTCATATATTCATTCGATAAATTTTATAGCAATAAGATGTTGAAAGACCCAATATGAGACATAAACCCCCATATTTTTATAAAAGATGTTTTATTGCCTTTTAATAGAGAACCAATTTTAAATAAAAATGCATGATCATTTATAAATTAAATATGTCCAAATAAAAATAATATTTTATATTTAATATTAAAAATTAGTTTAGGTTGAATTTTTTATATTTTTATATGATGTTTTAGTTTTTGATGAATTAGGTTAAAAAATAAATTTTAATTCAAAAATACTTATCCATCATACTTATTTTTAAGGATAATTATATATTGAATTTGTTTTAATGTTTAATTGGATAATTTCTATCATTAATATGAATTTACGAATTTCAAATTAGTTTTATATTGAAATTGAAAATAAAAACATTTCAAAATTTTGAACGTATTTAGTATACAAACCCGTATTGTTGTCCCATTTGACGGATTGAAAATAAATTAATTTCATACACTTATATGAATTTAATTTTAAAAATTGTATTAAATATTTAAAATAATAATAATATATAATATATTATTATTTTAACATAGTTATTGACCAAAATTATTAGTGAAACTAATAAATATTAATTACAATTACTATAGTGAAATTACTTGTAACGCGAGAATAATCATTAATCTTAAGGGCCAAAATTACCTATAAACATTTAAAATCCCATTGGATGGAAATAATTTTCCAAGAAACGTTAAAATATTTATTCTTGTTGATTTGGGATTAATTCTTTTCATAAAAAACATTGGTACATTTAAGTTATTTTAAAAAATACAAAGTGTGTCCTCTCCCTTCCATATAAAAGGCCACCACCTCCCACTATTCTTCTCAACTCAAAAACAACTTAGTCTCATCCACGATATTCCTAATAAATTTCTCAACATCCCTCCCTTCCTCATTGATTCTTTTTTTTATCTGAATGAAATCCAAGGAATACCTATTATAAAAATCAAAATGAGTTACCTAAAAAAGATGTAACATCTTTTCTCAATATCAATAATTTTATTTTCATTGTTCACCCCCTAAAATATCATTCTTACATGGTTATATAATAACACCATAGTTAGTAATATACTGATATTTTATTATACTATTTTTAAAAAATACACATAAAAATCCGTTTTTTCTAATGGGTAATGAATATACTGTATACCTGTATGGTGAACTATCTCCTCACAAAACGATGATGGTTTATTTTTAAAATACCCCCATTAATAGTTGGGAATTATTATGGAAAATCTATTTATACAAGATATATATTATATATATTTTGTATTTACATTTATTTACTACTTTAAATATATATATATATATATATTTACACCTTCCATTTTGTGTAAATATGATTATTTCGTTTGAGAAAATGTGGACTACAGCCTCCTCAAAGCGATGTGATTCATTCACAGACTACCTAGAATGTATTAAGAAAGGTTTTATTGAAAATATATGAAATATATGAAATAATAATTCTTCTGTAATGATATTATATATATATAAATTTATTTCCTTTACTTTCATTCTTTCAATAGGACAATAAAACAAAATCAACATTCATGCATACGTACGAGACCTACTGTAAACATGAATGATGTATTTCATTTCATATATATATATATATTAAAAATATTGATATAATAAAAATTTAATGAATATAAATTATTGTAATATCATGGATTACATCATGATATAATAATAATTACCAATGATACAACATATTAATACAAATGTGAAAGACAAAGTGAATATTACCCAAAGCGTAACATTAACATGGAAATGTTAATAAGAGGGTAATATAAAGTAATAAAAAACAAGGTATGGTGTCAGTTATAATGATATGGTTATTTGATATATTTATAACAAACATATATTTGTTATACAAGACTTTTTATTGAGTGGATCTGAGCCAAGACATAGTATAACAGAATTTCATTACCCTTTTATCTTAATGAGATACATGCTTTATTCACCACCCATTCCTTTTGTGTGGTATGTATGTTGCCCATGTATTTATTATATTATTCTTATAATTAAATTTATATTGATTTACATATCTATTTTATGATCTTCCTTTCATGGTGTTTATGTTTCAAAAGTTACTAAATTGGTAACATAATTTTATCTCAATTTTACTTCTTTAACACACATTCCATGTAAGGAACCAATATATTTCAATGAGGTGTATTTACATCATTCGAAATGTTATATCATGAATCACATCCTTTTAATTATAAATTATGCTTCTTTTTATGTTCTTTTTTCTGTTTTATTATGATTTAAAGTTACTATATTCTTAATGGTTTATAGTTACAAACTCACTGTTTATTGAGACTGTTTATGATTTTTTAACATTGATGAAATCTTATGATCCATATATAAACAACTCAAATCCGTTTTCTTAACATCATATATTTTAATTGGTATAATTTTTCTACTCTATGGTACATAAGATGATCTATAAAGTGTCATTAAGAATGTATGGCTTTACTTCTATCTTCGGCTAGAAATGTATTTTACATCAATACCATTTTTCTTGATGGTTTCAAAAAATATTATAATATTATAATATTATTTTTAAAATAAATTTTTACATATGTTTTCCATTTAAACAAAAGTTGTTTTTTTAAAAAAAATCATCATGTAGTTTTCCAGTTGTGGCACATTTCAAAAACATTTACAGTGAAAAAATAATTGTTCAACATGTACGGATTTACCCTCCATCATTCCCTTGAAGCATAATTTACATGATTTCATCTTATAAATGAAAATTCTTACCTAATTTTATGTAAATTCGTTGTTTTAATGTTCATTTCAATGAAAAATGATTTTAATTTTTTTTTTCATATTTTGAAAGTGTTTTAAATGATTTTCAAAACCACCATTAAAAGTTTTTAAAACGAAATTCTTAGATAAATGTATTCAAATGGAATTAAAGAATCTTTTATATGTTTCTGAATTATTTTTTGGATAATTGTTTTCAAAATTGTTTTACTATTATTTTATGTTTTTTTAAGGAAAATAGTTTTCAAAATGTTTTCAAGCTTTATATATATGTTTTCAATAAAAATGGTTTTCAAAATGATTTCAATCATTCGTTCAATAATTCCATTGTATTTTCAATAAAATGAGTTTTCAAAAAGGTTTTATGTTTTAAAAACTCTTTTCAAATAATAATTGATAATTTACTAATGAAATTTATTTAAAGTATGTTTAGAAATTATTTCCCACATAAGACATCATTGGTTGATATTAGTAATGCCTTTCTAGGAAATTATCCAAAGATTCCACACATTTCTTTCTAGGAATGTTTTCTGTTTTGATTGCATGATATTGATGAAAACTCATTACTCTTCCAAATGTTATATTGTTATGAAAACCATTCCCCTTTCCATTGGTTATATATTCTGAAACCATTCCTCTTCTTTCAGTTATTTTTTATGGAACTCGTTCCTCTTCTATTGGTAATATGATTTTTAAACTTGTTTCTCTTCAATAGGTTATACCATTATAAATGTATATGAAACATGCTTCTATTCATGAGTTATTGTAGGATGAAATGATTAAGATTCTTATATATTTTCCATAGATTATGATATGACTATATTTTTATGATTCCCATTTCATTTCATTGGTTATGATATGATCTATTTTTATAGGTCATGATATGGTTCATGTTTTTTTATTGTGTGGGATATGTATCTATGAGTTATTATATGAAGGTTTGGAGCTATATCCCCCTCCAACGAATTGGTTAATGATAGATGACACAAGAATTTAAATTTTATGTGTGAACTAGGTTACATGTCCGAAATATCTTTCATTGACATAGTTGAATACCCATAAGATTTTGAATAAACATGATTATATGTTCAAAATGATATTGTTGATCTTTATTATGTGTTCATAATGATAATTTTCAACCTGATTTCATATTCACAATGTTATTCATGGACCCGGTTAGGTTTCTAAAATATTATGCATGATCTTTATTAAAATTTCACAATGTTATGAGTGACCCTTATTATGCATACATAATTTTATGCATATACATAATAATATTTCGCAATGTTTATCATTGACCTGTTTACATGTCCATTTGATTATACATGAACCTAATTACATGTTCAAAATTTTATTAGTGATCCTTATAATTTTTTCATAATTTTATGCATGAACCTCATTATGTGTTAACAATGATAAACATGGACCTGGTAACATGTCCATAACATAATTTATAATCCTGATTACATGTTCACAATGTATTGTGTGAACCACATTATGTCTTCATAACATTAGGAGTGGACCTAGTTTCATGTCCATATGTCGATGTGAGGGTCTGATTTTATGTCCATAACAAAATGAGTGAACATGTTTTTACTTATACATTTTCATGATGTTATACATTGAAGTGTCTTCCATAATTCCATGTCTTATTCGTATTTAATGAATTTATGGATTATGTTCCAGATTCTGTTATGATTCATCCCTTATAAACTGGTAATATTTTGAACATTATTCATGTTTATGGTCTTTATATGTAGGGTATGATCTTCTAATGATATGATCATGTTATCATACCGTTATGTTCATGTTATCTATATGTATTTATTTATTTACATTACTAAGCATTCGAGCTCACCCCTTTCCTATATTTACTTTCCCTTGGATATGAGGAAAATTTATTTAGAATAATTACTAATGGAAGGGTCTTTTGAGATTCATTAACGATATTTTACAGAGATATAATATATTTTCCCACATTTCAAAATTCTCTAAAATAATACGGTCTTTGGGTGTTTTTTTTGTAATGTACTATGTATTCTTCCTAGAAGTTTTTATACTTATTGATGTTAAGACTGGGATATGATATATTCTATCCGAGTGAAGGTTTAGTAAACATTTAGATTCTAGGATGAAATATCCTTTTTGAGATCCCTATGTATATTTTGAGTTTTGGTAAAGGATGGAGTGAGTGGATTCCTAGTAATACATCTATGTCTAGATACTACTTGTGGAAGTGTCACTATCCCAGATGTACATAGGGGTAAAAACTCTGACATGATGTGTCGTGCCCGACTCATCCAGTACTATAATAATAGATATTTAATAATGGCTATTTGTGATGGGATCCTGTCGCAAATAGCCTTTAGCGACGAGGGCACGTCGCAAATAGGAAATTGCAGAAAATGACATCACAAATATTTTTTTTTGAAATGGGGCCATCGTAAATAATCCTCCAATTATATACATTATATATCAATAAACCTTTTGTGATGGGCCCATCAGAAATAATTTTTTGATTATATACATTATATATAAAAAACCTTTTGCGGCAGGTCTGTCGCAAATAATTTTTATGACGGACCCGCCATCCCATCGTGAATACTAATATTAAAAAATTAAATTTAGATTATTTGTGATGTGATCCCATCACAGATGGTCCCATTGCAAATAATAAAATATAATTAAAAAAAATTAATAAAATTATGATTAATGAACAAATTATATTATTATTATTAAAATAAAAAATAAATAAAAAATATTATTATTAGAAAATTAAACAAACATAAAAAATTATAATACTAAAAAATTAATTTAATAATAATATTATTATTAAGAAATTCTTATTAATATAAAAAAATTAAATTCAATTATTAAAATTATCAATATTTACATGAAAATATAAAAAAATCTTAAAATATTATTATTATTATTATTATTAAAGTAAAAGAATATTAGAATATATAAGCTAATAATAAATTATAAATTATTTTCACCAATATAAAAAACAGAAACTGTAAATAGTTCATATTATTACAAATAATGAATTCAAATGTCATTAACATAAAAAAATCACTGGGGGTCATCTTTTGGAGGAGGTGGAGGAGGTGGAGGATATGGTGGATGAAACTCCATCCCTAAACTACAAGCCAAAAGACGCATGTACTCCATCTTCTTCTGATATTGCTATTGTCGCTACTACTCCTGTCGACACATCTCCCCCTCATGAAGTAGCTGCTGCTGCTGTTGCCGCTGACACATCTCATCATGCTACTTCGGTAAACTCTTAACAATCTCAGCCTTAGCTCGCCACTGCTCATGATACTACGAGGTAGAAGATGAAGCCTCCCTACGAGCTCCTCCAGAGCTGGAAACTGACATCACAACAGTACCATAATAAGATAAAGGAGTTAAATGAGATCTAATACCAACAACTCGACCCTTCTCAATTCCATACTAAGTCGCCTGCATCCATGTCGGGTCATCGAAATGGTGGGCACTTGTCTGCTTAGTTATCTTATTCTGACTCTCAACCTATGTCATAGAGGTCGCAGCTTCATATGACTCCATCAATTCCAATTTGAAATTAAAATGGTGAAAATATTATATGTATTTAATTATAAAACTAAAAAAATACTACTAACCAAAATCTGACGCTGGCGATCACCTCTAATATCTCTAGTGGATGAATCATTGTACATCCTCTGATAAACCTCGAACTCCGTAATATTGAGATGCTCGACTGCATACAAAAATATAAAATAAACTATTTATATTTAAAGTTACATAATATATTTAAAAAATATACTTACCAGATGCTCTCTATGCGTACAGAATGTACGGCTACAAACTTGATATGTCATCTCCTGTCTCCCCTGATTCTGTCATCCCACCGATGATATCCTCTGAAATCCACCTCCCAACCAGTGTAAATATAATTTCTCCCTAATGTGAGACAAAATGTACTCTGGTCCGTGGGCTCTACATGACTCATCAAATTCCGTCACTCATGCTTTCATAATGGTTGTTCATCTCATATTGTGCAAAAAAACTGATGGAAATGGTCACTCATAGACATCTGCTACGTCGTGTGGATAGCGTCACACATTCTATCATCGATGGGATACCATAAACCCTACATATAATTTATAATATCAAGTTATTAATTTAATAAATTTCAAAATAATTTTTCATTATTTATGTACTAGACAATGATAAAACATGTCACGCCACACATCAACTGGAATTTGTTCCCATGTGATCCAAGGAAGAGAAAAATAATTGCGCGAGATAGCGCTCCCCTGTACAATAGCTACATGCGCAAAATTTTTAAAAATGAATAAATAATAAAAATATTAGTATATATATATGAAAAATAAATGAAATCTATCTAAAATATACAGGTTAACATACAATTGTGTGTGTGGATCGAACCCAAGATGTGGACGTCACTCAAAGATAGTGTTAGGAATCATCAGTCATGCAAGACTGCACCCCCTCCGTATACCCCCTGAACTGCTAGTAGGATAAGGGTCAGATGATCCAAAATCCCTGTCATCAAATTGTAGAGCAGCCTCCTACAACTCGAAAAATATATCAGGATCCATTTGAAACACAAAATTATTATTTTTGGTAGATATTTGAAAATAACAATTATATATATATATATTAGTTATGATTATAACTAGTATTTAACTATTTCAATGTACATCTTCATCTTCATCTTCATAGTTATCCATGTCAATGTCTTCATCTTTCTCCTCAGAATCATCAATATCCTTATGAGTTTCAATTTTATTATCTCTTGTCATTTCAAATTCATTGGTAAAATCATTAACATCTTCTTCATCATCGAGCCTTAATTGTGGGGTGTCATCATCAATATTCACGTCTCTTTGTGAAAAGATGGATTTCAAGTAGTCTCTTGAAAATTTTCAATTCCATCTACTTTAGCGGAACAACATTTAGTTTGAGTAAACTGATTTTCATGAGGATTCTTTTTTATTATTCTCTACCAATCACATAAGTCTCTTGAAGTATCATAGAAATTTGCATAATAAATTTATGTGCCTATTTAGCTAGTAAAAATGGTTCATTTACTACAAGAATACTTTTATATTTAATATTGACAATTCCATGAGTCGGATGAACATGCAATCCTCTCTCACTATGAAACAACCGACCTTTAAACATCGTTATGTAATTCTATCCTAGATAACACATCTCAATAATTTCATCCAGAATGCCATAAAAGTCATCTTCAGTTTCTCTGTGATGCGATCCTCTCAATAAAAGACCAGTGTTCATTGTTTTTTTGATTCCCCATATACACGTATATGAAATCTAAAACCATTCACCACATATGTATTATAAAATTTAACCATTTTGGATGGTGGGTTACTGTTGTTGAAATCCTTTTTTTTATTTTTTGAATAAACCACTTTAAGGGTGAGTGGGAACCTCAAAATACAAGATGGATAATTTTAAACACCCAAAGAACAAATTTCAAACATCCCAAAAAACCTCCAAAATCCACCCGAAAACATCAAAACACAAATTCAGATTTCAAATTCTCTTCTTCAAGGCTTGCTGTTGGAGGATGGTGGGTTACTCAATATACAAAGTCACTAATAAATGTTATCAGCAAGTTGAGAAACATGAAAATTTGTAAAAAAAAATATCAATATTATAAATAATAAATGAAATTGATATTAAACTGTCAATAATTTATGTTACCAGTTTTTGAAACCATTGAGAAAAAAAATTCTCTTCATTCTTCAAGAGCTGCTGCTGTAATTTGTGGAAGTTGGTTCATGATATGATTATCATTTAGCCTAGAAAAAAATTGTTTACATACTAAAAAATAAATTATATAATATGTGATAGAAGCACTGACAGCCCAATCGATGTCATTTATTCATAGCTGAGAATAACATTTGTATGAGCTCTGTGATGTTCATCATCTAAAAGCCAACGTTCATGAACTCCACCAAAACCAAGATTTTTCTGATTAAAAACTGATAATTGATTGTCCATTTTATCACTAAAATTCCCTTGTTTTCATCCCATGCAATTTTGATTTGAGGGATATTGAGATTCAAAATAATGATAGAAGGAAAAATGAAATTTCCACTTGAAAATAATCTTCAAAAATTGAGCCTTCTACTAATGCTTTGTTATATACTTTTTTCTTCAATTTCTGCATGCATCTCTCAAATGGGTACATCCATCGAAATTTTACGGGGCCTCCAAATTTATCATCTTATATAAAATGTAATATTTGATGTTCCATTAAGTCAAATAAAGTCGGTGGAATGATTTTTTACAGTTTACATATAATTACACCAACATCTTCTTCCAGTTTTCATAGGGAATCGTAGTTTTTTGTCGCTTTAGACATGTCTTGAAAAAATATGATATGTATGTTATTGAATCACAATTCATATAATTCAACAAACATCTAAATCCAATAGGCATAAGTCTTTCCATTATAATATGGAAATCATGAATTTTTAATCCAGTAATATAACCATTCATAAGACATATACCCAAATTGGAAGAAAAACCATCTGGAAGTCTCAAATCTGCAATCCAATTACAAAATAATATGAGACTCTCTTTAGATAGTGTATAAGATACTTTTGGCTTCATTAACCATTATGATCTTACATTTTTAAATAATTCAAGTTATGGTCACCTAAAAGTTGGGAAAGATCTAATCGTTCCTTTAAAGTATCTTTGGTATTACCTGGTGTATCCAAAATTGTATGAAATAAATTATCAAAATAGTTCTTCTCAATATGCATGACATCCAACATGTGACGGACCAACAAATCAGACCAATATGGAAGAACCCAAAAAATGATTCGTATTATCCAATTATGTTCTTTACCAAAGCCATCAATATTCCGTTGTTTTACTGTTGGTCCAAATGTGATGGGAGGTAAGGAAAATACAACTGATTTTAATTATGTACCTGATATCATCTTTGGAATTTCATCCCTTTCAATTGTACCTTTTCTGAAATGATATTTTTTCCTCCAAAAAGGATGATCGGTTGGAAGAAATCTGCAGTAACAGTGATAATAGCATGGTTTTTTTCCATTGATGAGCATAAACGCATTGTTGTCTTTCATACAGTATGGACATGATATTGGACCCTATGTACTTTAGCCAGATAACATTCCATTTTCCAGAATTTCAATAATCGTCCACATCAATTCATCTTTTAATAAGAAATTTTTCTTCGCAGCAACATCATATGTAATAACACCATCACTCTAAAATGAATCTAACTCATCAATCAATGGATTCAAATAATCAACACTATTCTTTTTTGTATGTCTCGGGATTAATAGAGTCAAAATGATATAGGGATCCTTCATCAAAATCCATGTAGGTAAATTCTATGGAGTTATCAAGACATCCCAACATGAATACTGACAAGCATAAGAACCAAACAGATATAAACTATCGTTAGAAAGACCCAATCATATGTTTCATGCTTCAGAAGAAAAAGACGGATGCAGAAGGTCCAGATGTTTCCATGAATCACCATTAGATGGACGATTCAATATTTAATTAGTTGAAATCATGTTTTTGTTCCATGACATCATTGATGTTGTGTTCTGAGAAATAAATAAACACTGCAACCTAGGTGTAAGGGGGAAATATCTCAACTATTTTACTAGAATCTATTCAGACTTCCTTGGTTTAGCTTCTTTATACCTTGATTGTCCACATGTGAGAAAACTATCAAATGACTCATTTCACCTGAATATAAGATGCATTCATTTGGACATGGATGAATATTCCGATAATTAAGGCCCAGATTACAAACCAGCCTCTTGCTCTTATAGTAATTTGCAGGAAACAGATTTCCATCAAGTAAAAGTGTTTTAACCAAAGAAAATATCTGATAAAAATAGTTTTTTGATATAGCATTATCAGATTTAATATCCATAAAATTTTCAACCACATCTTATTTTCTTATCTTGCGACCAGGATATAATATTTCCTTAGCAGACCTCAACTACTCATAAAATTTATATGGTGCGAACTCAGGAGTTAAATCACTATAATCTTGAGTTTCAGTTTGTTGAACAGATGGACCTGAAATATCATGTAATAAATTTTGAAACCGTGATGGATCCAAAATCAAGTTATTAGTATCTTCTCTGGAACTACGTTCACTATGTTGATACCAAAAAACATAATCTGGTTGAAAACCAAACTGCAAGAGATATCCCCCAACCATGTCAAATGAGTCAAACGTTATCAGATCACATTTTTTAACAAGGACACTTAATTGTGCATTCTAAAACATATTATTGTTTTTATGATGAAAATGATAATAATGCTTCAACACCCTCAATATATATAGGATTTAGAACAGAACAATTTGGATTTCGGCGTTGATTTATCCAAGCATGATCATCTAATAATGACTGTTGTCGATTTCCTTATTCCATATTTTTCTACAAAATATAAATCATCACTGTTTTTGAATAATTTGAAATTATAAAAACACTATCTGAAAAAATAAGATAAATAATTACAACTACTTATTATAATTACTATTAAATTTATGCAATACAATTTCTAGTGGATTGACGGCTACTATTTTGTTCGATAGCTCATTTACTTGCATCATTCTCATACTCAAATCACAATGAAAAATCTTCTTAGAGGTACTCTTATTCATTCTCGTGCATACGAGAATGTATATGTGTACCTCCGAACATTTTCTTCATTGTGATTTCAGTGTGAGAAAGATTCAAGTAAATTAGTTGTCGAACAAAAGATGCCTCTTTTTGGCAATGAATCATCTTCTTGCAACTATCACCACATAAAAACATTATAAAAAATGTTTCCCTATGAATGCCTATTCAAAATCGTGTATACGATATTGGATATGCATAGGTAGAAGCATACTTTTCATAATGTTCTAAGTCGGTGAAAGTTAAATGCAGAAGAGTCATCGAGGAAAATCACTATCGTCAATCCACTAGAAATTGTGCCATGTTATTATAAGTAATTAGAATTTATTCTTATTTAATCATATTTATTTCTATTTATTCCTATTTATTAATATTTATTTTTATTGGTTACTAATTATTTCTAAATATTATTATTTAGTACTAATAATTCATATTTATTTCTAATCATTCCTATCTAATTCTAATTGTTCTTATTTATTACTAATTATTCATATTTTTTATTAATTATTCCATTTTATTACTAATTATTCCTAATTATTCCTTTTTATTTTTATTTATTCCTATTTATTGAGAATTGGTCCTATTTATTATTAATTAGTCCTATTTATTATTAATTATTCCTATTTATTGCTAATTATTTCTATTTATTACTAATTATTTCAATATCATTGTATTTATTATTATTTATTAGTATTTAGTTCTATTTATTGCTATTTAGTCATGTTTTATACTATTTAGTCATAATTATTACTATTTAGTCGTAATTATTACTAATTATTCCTAATTATTACAAATTATTCATAATTATTACGATTCATTTTTAATTATTTTGATTTATTCCGAATTATTACTAATTATTCCTAATTATTACTAATTATTTCTAATTATTACTATTTATTGCTAATTATACCAATTTGTTGTTTATTATTCTTATTTATTACTAATTATTCCTATTTATTACAAATTATTCCTATTTATTACTAATTATTTTAATTTATTACTAATTATTCCTATTTATTACTAAGTATTCTTATTTATTAGTATTTATTATTATTTATTCCTATTTATTGTTAATTATTCCAATTTATTATTAATAATTCCTATTTATTACTAATTATTCCTATTTATTACTAATTATTCCTATTTATTACTAACTATTCATATTAACTATTATTCGTTTCTATTTATTACTATTTATTACTATTTAGTCCTAATTATTATTATTTAGTTCTAATTAATACTAATTACTTGTAATTACTAGTAATTACTACTAATTACTACTAATTACTACTGATTATTTCTAATTAATACAAATTACTACAAATTAACACTAATTACTACTAATTAATACAAATTATTCCTTATTATTAGTTTTTATTCATAATTATTACTATTTATTCTTAATTATTACTAATTATTCCTAATTATTTCTATTTATAACTAATTATTCTTATATATTTCTAATAATTCAAATGTATTACTAATTATTCTTATTTATTACAAATTATTCCTATTTATTACTAATTATTCCAAGTTATTCCAATTTATTCTTATTTATTACTAATTATTCCTATTTATTAGTATTTATTACTATTTATTATTTTTTATTATTATTTATTATTATTGATTCTAATTTATTAATAATTTTCCTATATATTACTAATTATTTCTATTTATTTCTATTTATTCCTCTTTATTACTATTTATTCCTATTTATTCCTAATTATTCATAATTATTACTATTTAATTCTAATTATTTCAAACTATTTCTATTTATTCCAATTTTTTCCTATTTATACTATTTATTCATATTTATTAATAATTATTGCTAATTATTGCTATTTTTTCATTATAATTCCTATTTATTTCTAATTATTCCTATTTATTACTAATTATTCCTATTTATTACTAATTGTTCCTATTTACTATTATTTTTTATTTTTTATTCCTATTTATTATTATTTAATCCAATTTATTATTAATTATTTTTATTTATTACTAATATCATTCTATTTATTTAAAATTATTCTTATTTATTACTAATTATTTTTAATTATTAGTATTTATAACTATTTATTAGTATTTTGTACTACTTATTACTATTTAGTCATATTTATAACTATTTAGTCCGATTTATTAATATTTAGTGCTAATTATTACTAATTATTCCTAATTATTACTAATTATTCTTAATTGTTACTATTTATTCCTAATTATTACTATTTATTCCTAATTATTACTATTTATTCCTAATTATTAATAATTATTCATAGTTATTATTATTTATTGTTAATTATTCATATTGATTGTTAATTATACTTATTTATTACTAATTATTCCTATTTATTCCTTATTATAGCTATTTATTACTGATTATTCTTATTTATTACTAATTATTTCTATTTATTACTAATTATTCCAATTTATTAGTATTTATTATTATTTATACTTATTTATTACTACTTATTCCAATTTTTTACTAATTATTCCTATTTATTACTAATTATTCCTATTAATTACTAATTATTCTTTTTTATCAGTATTTAGTTGTAATTATTACTGTTTAGTCCTAATTAACTCTAATTACAACTAATTACTATTAATTATTACTAATTACATCTAATTACAACTAAATACTACTAATTAGTACTAATTATTCTTAATTATTAATATTTATTCCTAATCATTTCTAATATTTCTTAATTATTACTAATTATTACTAATTATTACTAATTATTACTAATTATTCCTAATTGTTCCTAATTATTACTAATTATTCTTAATTATTTCTAATTATTCCTACTTATTCTTCTTTATTTCTATTTATTCCTATTTATTACTAATTATTATCATTTATTACTAATTATTCCTATTTATTACAAATTATACCCATTTATAACTACTTATTCCTATTTATAACAAATTATTTCTATTTATTACTAATTATTCTTTTTTTTTTCAAAAATTATTCCTAATTATTAGTATTTATTAGTATTTATTCCTATTTATTAGTATTTATTATTATTTATTCTTAGATATTACTAATTATTCCTATTTATTATTAATTATATCTATTTATTAGTATTTATTCATATTTATTTCTATTTATTTCTATATATTTCTATATATTTCTAATTATTCTTCAGTGTTCGTTATTATTACAATATATTTCAAATTGTTATAAATTATTGTTATTTATTGCTAGTTATATCTATTTATTTCTAATTACTCATTAATTTTAATAATTACTAATTATTCCTAATAATTACTAATTATTCCTAATAATTACTAATTATTCGTTATAAATAATAATTATTCCTATTTATTACTAATTAATCCTATTTATTACTAATTATTCCTATTTATTAATAATTATTCATCTTTATTACTATTTATTCCCATTTATAAACAACTTTTACTAATAATTTCAATTTATTATTACCAATAAATACTGTTAACAAAAAAATTTAATTACAATTAAATTAAAACTAATCAAAAATAATAAAAATTATCATTAAAAAATGAATTAATTATTAAATTAAATTAAATATAAATAACTTTTAACTTGATCATCTGTTGGTGTAAATAGCTTCAAAACATTTTCCTCAAAAAAAACTAACTTAAACAAATTATCACTCTCAAAATAGGGTTGAGAGAGAGAGAGACTAAGAATTGAGAGGAGGATTTGAAAAAATGGATTGGGGTATATATTGGTTAGATTTGTCGCGAGTGGACCTTTTGCAATGGTATTTCCATCGCAATATGTCTTTGCTGCGATGGGGCCCGTGGCAAATACCTTTGCCCGCATTAATTGCTGTCAGCGGTTAAAAGGTTATTTGCATGGGGCCCCAACGCAAAAGGTACCTTCCGACACACGTTTTGCGATGGGGCAACATCCCGTCGTAAAATCCCATTTACGGCCACTGTGTATTTGCGATGGGACCTGTCACAAATACCCTCTGAGCAGCGAACTATTTCAGACGGGGGAATTCCCCCATCACAAATAACCTTCCGATCCCAAAAACACATTTACCGCCGCTGGGTATTTGTGACGGGACCCATCACAAAAACCTCTGAGCAATAAATTATTCATGATAGGAATATTCCTCATGTCGCAAATAACCTTCTCGTGCAATACTTGTTGTGATGATCCACCAAAACCCATCACAAATAACTTGTTATTTGCGACGTGAAGACCCCCCCATCTCAAATAATCTCTGGATTGGACTACTTGCGATGAGAAAATATCCCGTTGCAAAAGTTTTTTTTTCATAGTGATCATAACCTGGAACATGATAAAGGGCCATTCTGCACACTTGGTTTGACAATTCCAGGGGATTTGATTTGGAAGTTCACAAACTCTTTAGTAATTTTCATGAAGGATTTAAATATATCTTGTCTATAAATAACCTAGGATAGACTTAAGGTTTCAACGATAAAAAATTTTGTGTCATGATTTAGAAATCATATATTTTACTTTTCCTTATATGTGTTTCTCAACCTATTCTGTCTTGTTATAGTAAATGGGGAGAACAAGAAATAAAATGGTAAACAATGAATGATTCTTATGTGGATATTATGGGAATTATAAAAATTGATTTCCCAAGTGTAAATATCAAAAGGAGATTTATGAAGGTGGTATGAGTATCAAATATTGTTAGTAAGATAATGATACTGCAAAAAAATGTGAAATGTATGTGATGTTCATGCAGTATTGTTTACTGTCAACATTATAAGGCTGATTATATTTAGTTTGTGGAACCTTAGGAAATGATTCAAATTTCAAAATATAGGAACGTGGTATTGAGTAATATGTTGATGAATCTTGGGAAATGGATTAAGAATAAAGATGGATTATTAAAGTGCATATGTTTGGGAAATCAAATATTATGATATATGAATCATTAGGTATTTATGTATTGGAATTGTAAGTTTTACATCAAGGTTTTAAAAGGATATATTGAATGGTCTTAAAGACATTGAAAAGTGATACTTTGATTAAATGGTGGCACCCCTTAATGTGGCATGGATGTGGAGAAAATTGTGTTTATCTTGTATAAAGAGATAATTTATTTGGATAATGTAAAATATATATCATTGATTACCATGGATCTGATAATTTATTTTGTGAAAATGTGGCTTATTCCATCATGGATGAAGTATAAAAATTATTTTTTAAGGAATATATATTATACATTAGAACAAGGGACAATACATGTTTTCTAGAAGTACTTATAAAAATTTAGGTTATTAACATGTTTTAAGAGATTATGCGATGAGGGTATTTACATGGAAAGTCAAAATTAATCATTAGATGAAGTATTTATGAATTCATATGGTATTGAATATCACTATTTAGTGATTAATATTATTTCAAGAATTTAATCATATTTAATTTGTAAATAATATTAGGTTCGTTTTAGAAAAGGGAATCTTGAATGATTGGTGATAATAAATCAAGTCTGGCAAGGTTTCGGGTCCTGAACCCATGACTGATGGATAATAAGGGTTTCTTACCTACAAAATTATTATGCGATATCATTGTTAATATATAATAATTATTTTGTAAATAAATATTTATGGGCAATGGCTATTGTTACTTTTTATTTTTGGAGATTAATTTATTAACCATAGTTAATTTTACCAATAAATAGTTAGTCTTGTCATTGTTTAGGGGCCTTAAGTTCAATAAAAAGTGTATGTTAGTCCTTCAGGCATCAAGGTTAATTTCTAGAAAAAAATTTCATGAACTAATGGATAAATTATAAATCGAACAATGAAATACCCAAGAAATAATTTTTTTTGTAGAATTATATGAATAATATTTCACTATATTCATTGACAATAAATAAATTACTCAATGATATAATAATGATAAAAAGAATGTTGTCCAAATACTATAATTTGTTTTCTTTAACTGATGGCCTCTTAAATCATCAAGTATTTATAAATTTGAGGCAATCAACATGTCATTTATCATTCACATGGTTGTGATTTATATCATCAATCACTCAATATAAATATATACTATTTTCATCCATGTCTATATCGTCACTTCCCACCTATTTTCCCCTACGTGGAAACCTAGTTATATGTTATTTGGGGTAACCATTAGGTTTCCAAAATTGTTATTAGGGAATTTCACTATATGTTTTGATGATGTGAATTTCTATGAAAGTAACATTCAAGTATTATATCATTTATAACCTAAATTAATTTTGAGGGAATTTTTTTTAATTGGGTGGAATTTGACACCTCACATTTTTCAAAGTTATTTTTTATGAATTACTTTTATCCTTTTGATATTTCTCATTTCCTACAACACTGATAATAGTTTATTTTATATTATTGAACTATATATGGTTAACATTTTACACAACACCAAGATATGAGTACACTACACGCAATATAAATTTTAGAGTTCTGCAAACTAAACAACGAGTTTTTCATATGTTACACACAACACTGACTTTCATTGGTGGGTTATCTAACACGAAAGACCAAGTGTTACCAAAAAATAATAAATATTTAATATTTTAATGTTTAATAACATTTATCCAAGCCATTAAATTATAATAATAGGATTCACTAACATATGAAAATATATTGTTGAATTAATTAGTTATCTATTAATTATATATAAATATTGAAAACTAATGAATATAAATGAATTGATTTTATAAAATACTATTTTTTGTGAAAAATGTGATTTATCATAATAAGTTTAATTAATTATTAGTATTGAAGTATTTTTATTAAATTTATATGTTATATACTCAATTAAATATTTTTTATATTATTCCAATTTATTTTATAGTTATAAGATGAGGATAGACCTAATATGACACATAAAACCCTATATTTTCATAAAAGTAGTTTTACTACATTTTAATGGAAATCATATTTTAAATTTAATTTTTGGAACACTTAAAAATTAATATATCACAAAAAATATTCATTTAAATTGAAACAAAAAAATTAGGTTAGGTAAAATTGTTGGTATTTTTGTGGGAAGTTTTATTTTTTGATGAAAAATGATAAATATTGAATTTTAATTAAAACATGATTGGTATAAAATTTATATATAATGATAAATTATAATATAAATTGGTAATAAATTTATATTATCTAATGCTTTTATCAATTAATCCTCTTTAGTTATTTATAATTATTTTCAAATTGAAATTGAATATAAAAATGATTCAAAATTGGAATGTTTTTTACATTAACAACCTGAATTGACCTCCTTTATTTGGAATTAAATTAATTTTAATTTATGGAACATATATGATTGGAATTTGGAAAATGGATAAAATATTGGGAATCACAATCATATATAACTTCTAATGAGGTAAACTTAGCTTCATATTAATTTATTTTAAATGTATTTAAATTTAATTATAATAATTAAATTGAAATTATGTTTCACAATGGAGTGGAACTTAATTATAAGGGATCAAATGGCCTACAAAAATGTCAAAAAGTTTTTTTATGTACATTATTTTGCCACAAAACATACATTATTGAGTGTTGTTTTGTTTTGGATGACATTTTCCAAGAAAAAATGTGGGTACACCAAACTTGTTTTAAAGAAATACCAACAGTGTCATCTCCCTTCTAAATAAAGGTACACCACATCTCCTCATTCATGACACCTATCAAACCACATATGTTTAGACAAGATCTTCAAAATAACCTTCCCAAAATCCATCCCTTATTCCTTTAAGCCTCCCATTGGGATGAATGTGCTCCAAGGAAGCACTTTGGTGAATACCAAAAGAAGTTATCCAAAGAGAAGGTAACAACCTTCATCAAGAAACTTTTTTTTTACATATCTACCCCATAAACTGTCCATATTCTATTATTATATAATAATATAATTATACCCTTATGTACTAAGATATAATTATACTATATCTTTTACGTACACATACAGAAACATTCATTTAATTGGTAGCGAACGTATTGGTTTCCTGTACGGAGAACAACCACTTAACGAAAAGATGATTGTTCATTTTTATTTTCCCCCCTTCAATGGTTGGGTATTATGATAGAAACACAATTTATATATGATATATATTATATTTTTTTTATTTATGTTTTTTTTGATTCTTTTATAACACACACCTTTACACTTTCCATGTTCTGTAAATGTGATAATTTTTTTGAGAATGTGTTGACTCTCGCCTCCTCGAAATGGTATGATTGATTCACTCACTACATTAAATGTATTAAGGTTAGTTTTAGGGAAATTGTATGAAATATATTTCATAATAATTCTAATTTAATTATATTATGGAAATATATTCATATAAACCATTTACTTTCATTCATTCAATATGAAAATAAAACAAAAACAACGTTAATGCTTACGTACGACATACTGTCTCCATGAACGGTGTGTTCCATTTCATAATTTTATATTCTACAGAATAATATAAATAAAATATTATGAATAAATATAAAGACCTGTAAAATTCAAGGGAATTTTTTTTCATAATTTTCTTTTGTATTTTACAAGAATGCGGTTTCTGATGGCACTTGATTCCGAGGCCCGGTAGGCCCAGAATTTCTATCCAACTTTTAGCTCGGGTACGTTCAGTGAACGAATGAGCGGGTTTTTCTAACTTTTGATCCGGTGCTCGGAATCTAATTCCAAGGGCACCGATGGATTCACAGTGCCGTTAATTGCTTAGGAACACCTATTTCGGAGTTGCATTTTCACGAGAGGAGTTGTTAAATTTTTTTGGAAGTTCAAAAAAAAACTTATCTACAAATTTTATTTTTTTTCTAAGTGTTTTTCCTTTGGGTGGAAGTTGGGTAACCACCCATCTTACCATGAGAGGTTATGAGGGTGGTGGGACCCATAAAAACCCCACCCCTTCATATTCTCTAACCCCCTCAACTCACCATTAATTTTTGACAACTTATGTTTATTAATTAGGTGAGTTTAATTTGAGGGAATTAATTCAACTTTTGAATTTCAAACATAAGTCATGTTAATAAAATAAGTGAAGGACTTATTTTATGATGGTTGGGTTTTGTTGTGTTAAGAGTTTGGGAGAAAAAGGAGCGGTCTTGAGGATTCTTCGTTCTTCGTTGAAGAACGCGAAGAACGCACCGCCGCCGACGAAGAACGCCGACCTCCGACGGCGGAAGACGGCAAGAGACACCTTCCTCGGAGATCAACTAACAACTTTCCTTCCATGACACTTTATTCCGTGATGATCCTCTTCTTCCACAACAGTTAATTCCGCGACGAACTCTCCTTCGACGACAACATTGAGTTAGGGGTTAATTTAATTGTTGTTTCGTGTTTACTTCCGTCGTTTTCTTCTTTTAAAATTGAGCCACCTGTTATCGCAATAACGAGAGGAGGTCAGACCACACAAACACAGCCGACTCTCCTCCCCATTGGTTGTTGGATTTTTATGCGGCACGTGTATGGCGGTGCGGTGCCGTTACACCGCGCGAAAACTACGAGTTTGGGCGAAGAAGCGCAGCGCCGTCGCATCGCGCCGTTGAATCGAGCAAGATCGCGGTGCCATCACACCACGCCGAAGAACCCAGAAGGCACTGCGGCCGGAGCGGGGCCACGGCGGAGGGGTGCGGCACCATCACACCGTGCCGGGCGGATTAAGGCTGCGGCCATAGGTCGCGGAGGAGCAGAGGAACCGGTGGCCGGTTCCGGGCCGCCAGCATCGAAGCAGGGGGGAACGGCCTTGCTGGTTCTGTGGCGGCAGAAGCCGGCCGGCCGGAGCGGGCCGGCCGGACAGGGGAAGAACCGGGGGTTCAAAAACCCCGTCTGGCTGGACATGAGCGGCCCCATAATGGGGACCGCGGTTACACACAGGGGGCATCGCGCCACCCCCAATCCGCTCGGCCGGTCGGCCGAGCCACCAGGCTGGTGCCAGTCTTCCGGGTCGGCTGCCCTGGCCGGGCCACGCCCAAGCGGGCCAGACCCGGACCCGGGTCGAGTCGCTCAGTTCGGGCCGACCCATGGGGTACCGGGCCGGGTCAGACCGGGCCCGAACCCACTAATAACAGACTGTTACGGTCTTTTGCCCATAACATGGGATGCAGACTTTCGATCGATGCACCGTCAGCTGCGATGTGATCCTTGGATTGAGACGGTCATTTTGGTATATCACACTCAAGGTTTCAGAGTACTTTGGGTTTGGCCAGGTTGGTTCGTACACGAAACCAACCAGGCCTTCGGAGCGGAAACACTTATATCTTGAGCACCTGACGTCTGATTGATGTGCCGTCGACGTCATTGGATTACTCTTGATGAGATGGAACTTTTGGCATAATTCTATCGAGATTTGGATACAGTTGGAGTATGGCCGGGTTAGATGGTACCTGAAATCCAACCGGGCCCCTAGAACGGAAAAGCTGTTATCTTTCAGACTGGACGTCCGTTTGACGAACTGTTAGTGGCGTTGCTGATCACATTGAGAAACGGTCCCTATGAGCATACCCTATGAGAGTTCGGGGTACAGGCGAGATACGACCGGGTTGGTTCGCACATGAAACCAACTGGGCCCCACAGATAAAAAGGCTAGTAACTCCCAGACCGGGCGTCCAACTGACGTGTCGTCTGTTACATTGAGACCCCTATGAAGATGAGGTAATTTGATATACTTCTTCATGGAACTTTGTGATACTTGGAGTATCGACCAGTAGCTCGTGGATCGGACCCTCCCGGTGACGAACTAGCAGAGTGGAGTGACCTAGTAGCTGGATGAGACTTGACGAGTGCTGATTCATCGACTCAGTGTGTTTCGGATAGCCTAGTGGGGAACCATTGGTTGTAGCAGCAGACCCACGGCGGAGGACCGCTTGGTAGTAGCGGCACACCCGCGGTGCTCAACAGAAGGAGCAGCTCTGGATTCTATGAGGGGGAGCACTTGGTTGTAGCGGTAGACCCACGGCAGAGGAGCGCTTGGTTATAGCGGCAGACCCGTGGTACTCAACAGAAAGAGTACCTATGGAACCTATGAGGGGGAGTGCTTGGTTGTAGCGGCAGACCCATGGTGGGAAGCGCTTGGTTGTAGCGGCAGACCCATGGTGGGAAGAACTTGGTTGTAGCAGCAGGCCCACAGTACTCGACATGTGGAGTACTATGGCAGTTCAAGGAGTTCGGCACGCTGGGTTGTAGCAGAAGGCCCTCTGAACTCGACAGAGTAGAAGTTCGGCATGCTTGGTTATAGCGGCAGGCCCTATGAACTCAACAGAGGAGGAGTTCGGCGCGCTTGGTTGTAAGGACAGGTCCTCTGAACTCGACAGAGGAGGAGTTCGGTGCACTTGGTTGTAGCGGCAGGCCCACTGTACTCGACGGAGGAGGAGTTCTCCAGCAGCAGTGGTTTCAACATCATGATTTATATCCTGGTTGAGATGAGTCTATGACCTTTGTGTTTACCTCATGTTTGAGACGGGTCACTTGATATCTTAGGTATATTTATGGGAATATACCTGGATAGTGGATATCCATTTATTTCATAATCTTTGTGTTTCCTCAAGATTGAGATGGGTTACATGATAACTTAGGTATATGTATGGGAATATACCTAAGTAGAGGTTATGTGTTGAGATCTTCTTTTGGTTATCCTTGTTGCATTTAGTGAGACCTTGAGGGTCTCGGGGTCCCTACTGAGTATCGTTATACTCACCCCTGCACGGGCTATGCCCGCACCTCGTTGTGTTTGTTGCAGACGACGGGAAGTGCTGATGGAGGCCGAGAGTTCGATGACTGGATGGTATCCGGAGGTGGAATTCACGACGAGACGACACTCGGAGGAGGTTGGCGGGCGAGATCATTGTGGAGGCTATCTATACATATCCTTCAGGTAGGATCCGTGGTGGATGATCCAGGAGCTGCGCTATCTGTACCTACCCTTCAGGTAGGATCCGAGGAGGACGACCCAAGAGTTGATTCCATTCTTCCAGATGTTGTCTTTTCTATTGTACTTTCTTTCAGTTGTAGTTGTACTTTCGATTGGGTTTGTATTCTGTCCCATTTACTTTTCAGCACTTCATTTTTGTACATAGTGTTTTACTTCTGCTTGTAATCTGTGGTGTTTTGTTACTTTTATAAAGGAAATCCCTTCCCAGTTATCAGGATTTACTCCTTTGGTGCTAGTCGCCAGCCCTAGGCCTATGGAAGGAGGGCTTGGGGTAGTCACGACACGGGCCCCGAGGACGGGTCGTGACAAATTGGTATCAAAGGAGCTCTGTTCTAGTGTAGAACTCAGAAATCTGATCTTTTTCAATGTGAAGCAATAGTGTTAAGAGTATTGAGTGTGGTTATCAGTCCAGGGAGTCCAGTGTTGGTGCGGTGGCCGATGTATCCTTACACCAGGACCTTGACTTCTGATTTCCGACTTAATGCACGAAAACAATGATTGCATGTGTGTTTCAAATTTTCTCTATGTTTACATTATGTCATCTCACCAGGTATAATGTTCTGACCGTGATGCACCTGTATCTTTTCAGGATGACCCCACGACGACAGCCAGCTAGGGTTCTGAGAGTTGTGCTTGGCGACAACCCACCGAGCGACGAGGCCTCAGTACAGGGCCGTTTGACAGCAGAGGCACCAATGATACCTCTACCCACCGAGCCACCAATGCTACCAGCCCCAGCCGCTGACGGTGAACGTTTCCATAGTGCACCGCATGAGTTTCAATATCAGCGACTGCCTAGGTTCCATGAGGAGATGGACCCTCAGGCAGTCGAGGATTGGCTGGAGGCTATTGTACGAGTTTTCCATTTGGTAGGGACACCAGCTGACCTTATGGTGGTCCTTGCAGAGAGCCTCCTACACGTGGAAGCAGACAGATGGTGGAGCTTGATGCTCCAGGTTCATGACGAGGCATCTCTCCTTTGGACGGACTTTGAGAGACTTTTTCGCTCAGAGTTCATCCTAACCACCGTCCGAGCGGTGCACATCCAGGAGCTGCTACAGATGCGGCTGGGCAACATGAAAGTAGCCCAGTACACGCAAGGTTTACCGATCTCTCGCGCTATTCCACGGACATGTTACAAGACCTATTCATCAGGGCCCAAACCTTCGATCAGGGGATCAGGTAAGAGGTCAGAGCCTCAGTTGTTTCCCACACCATTCTGACACAGGTAGGGGTGTTGGAGCGAGCCCTCTTAGTGGAGAGTTTCCTTGCTGAGCAATCTCTAGCAGCAGGACCCACCACTAGCCGGCTTGCGGCAGAGTCTTCTGCAGCATGCAGTAGACAGATGACACAGAGGTCCAAGAGGACTAGACCTACAGGTAGTCTACCGCATGACACAGGATCATTTGTGCAAGGTACCTGGGGTGGAGAATGACTTACCATGCGCGGACAGTGTTACTCCTGCAGCGAGGTTGGTCACATGGCTCGTGACTGTCCGACCCGCCATACGGATGACCAACAGATGAACGAAGGATCTCCTAGGAAGAGGAAGTGGTTCAATCGAGGTGGAATTCAAGGAGCAGGAGACCGTGGTAGGGGAGCTGACCGTGCAGCTGGAGGTGGGCGACGCTTAGAGGTGTTGCCACCACCACCACTAGGAGGTCCACCCCGAACGTAGGGAACAGGTGGACGTAGGAGAGATCAGCTTCAGGCAGCTGAGGCCTATGATCATGGAGCTCCGAGAGCAGATGGACAGGAACGGGACTAGCTCCAGTCCTGGAGAATTTTTTTGATGTTGCTTCTAGATCTGTGGATGTTTCTTTGTAAATGCTTTGTGTCTTTGTACTTTGAGCTGCAGTAATAAAAGACACCTTTCATGTGGTGTTTACCCTCTTGTCCCGTCTATTTGTTCATACTAAGAGGTTTCGGTTTAAAAACCGTTGAATTGACCCTCACATTGAGATACCTACTGGAGGAGACCCAGTGACCACACACTGATGCCGACAGTGTGACTCAACCCTTGGAGGTGAGAGTAACGGTTGTATCTCATGGTAGTAGCGTCGAGGCCTTACGACGTCATCCTTGGTATGGATTAGTATCATCCATGCTGGGATTAACTGTATTAGGTGAAGAACGTGGTTCATCCAAGGGATGATACCAGATTTCTCATATCGTCAAAGAGGAAATCTCAGCAGCTCTTGTAGGACCAGAAAGGTCCAAGTCATCCAAGAGCGGATGGGGACAGCTTAGAGCCGGCAAAATTCTTGTGCTGACAGCGGGTAGAGACCACTAGAGTTCTAGTTTGGCAACCATGTTTCCCTACGGGTATCACCTCAACGTGAGTTACGGAGATGTGGCCGAGGCGAAAAGTTAACTCCGAGGTTCAACGGACCTTTCTAGGTCCTCAGCAGGGTAGGCAAGGTGGTTTACCGCTTGGCCCACCCACCTTAGTTGCTCCAGGAGCATGACGACTTCCATGTATCTCAACTGAGGAGATACATGCTTGACCTGACGCATGTCATCGAACATGGGAAACGAGACCTTAGCGATGGGGTGACTTTCACGGAGGTTCTAGTGGGAAACGAGGAACGACAGTAGCAGATCCTATGAGGATGGTCGATTCCTCGGGTGCGCTTCCACTGGCAATACGGGATCCTCTAGGTGAGAACATGGGAGCGGGAGGCTCAGGTGCGTGCTCAGTACCGCTTTTGTTTCCCTAGTTTGTGTTATAGCTTTACGGGGACATAAATCCCTGAGGTGGGAGTAATGTAAATACCTTTAAAATTCAAGGGAAATGTTTTTCTTAATTTTCACTTGGATTTTACAAGAACGCGGTTTTTGGCGGAACATGATTTCGTGGCCCGATGTGCCTGGAATTTCTATCCGAAGTTTGGCTCGGGTACGTTCAGTGAACGAATGAGCGGATTTATCTAACTTCTGAACCAGTGCTCGGAATCGAATTCTTAGGGCACCGATGGATTCGTAGCCCCGGTAATTGCTTAGGAACACCTATTCTGGAGTTGTGTTTTCATGAGAGGAGTTGTTAATGTTTTTTTGAAGTTAAAATAAAATTTAAACTACAAATTTTATTTTTCTTTCTAAGTGTTTAACCTTTTGGTGGAAGTTGGGTAACCACCCAACTTCCCATGAGAGGTTATGAGGGCGGTGGGACCCACACAAACCCCACCCCTTCATATTCTCTAACCCCCTCAACTCACCATTAATTTTTGACAACTTATGAAAATTAATTAGGTGAGTTTAATTTGAGAGAATTAACTCAAATTTTGAATTTCAAACATAAGTCATGTTAATAAAACAGGTGAAGGACTTATTTTATGATGGTTGAGTTTTTTTGTGTTAAGACTTTGGGAGAAAAAGGAGAGGTCTTGAGGATTCTTCGTTTTTCGTCGAAGAACGTGAAGAAAGCACCACCGCCGACAAAGAACGCCGACCTCCGACGGTGGATGAAGGCGACAGATGCCTTCCTCGGAGATCAACTAATGACGTTCCATTCCTGACGGTTTCTTCCACGATGATCCTCTTCTTCTACGACGGTTAATTCCGCGACGAACTCTCGTTCGATGACAATGTTGAGGTAGAGGTTAATTTAATCGTTGGTTCGTGTTTACTTCCGTCATTTTCTTCTTTTAAAATTGATCCACCTATTATCGCAATAACGGGAGGAGGTCGGACCGCACAAACACGACCAACTCTCCTCCCCTTTGGTTGTTGGATTTTGTTGCGGCATGTGTAAGGTGGGGCGGTGCCGCTGCACCGCGCGGAAACTACGAGTTTGGGCGAAGAAGTGCGGTGCCGTCACGTCGCGCCGTTGAATCGAGCAAGATTGTGGCACCGTCGCACCGCGCTGAAGAACCTCGAAGGCACCGCGGCCGGAACGGGGCTGCAGTTGAGGGGCGCGGCGCCATCACGCCGTGCCGGGCGGACTAAGGCCGCGACCATAGTCCGCAGTGGAGTAGAGGAACCGGCGGCCGGTTCTGGGCCGCCGGCGTCGGAGCAGGGGGGACCGGCCTTGCCGGTACCGTGGTGGCAGAAGCCGGCCGGCCGGAGCTGGCCGACCAGACAGGTTAAGAACCAGGGGTTCAAAACCCCCGGCAGGCTAGACATGAACTGCCCCATAATGGGGTCCGCGGTTACACACAGGGGGCAGCGCCCCCCCCCCCCCATCCAGTCGGCCGATCGGCCAAGCCACCAGGCTGGCGCCAGCGAGCCGGGCCGGCTACCTGGGTCGGGACGCGCCCAAGTGGGCCGGACCCGGACCGTAGTCGGGTCGCCCAGTTTGGGCCGACCCAGGGGGTACCGGGTCGGGTCGGACCGGGCCTGAACCCCCTAACACCGGACTGTTACTATCCTTTTCCCATAACATGGGATGCAGACCTCCGATCGACGCACCGTTAGCTGAGATGCGATCCTTGGATCGAGATGGTCGTTTTGGTATACTACACTCAAGGTTTTGGAGTACATTGGGTTCAGCCGGGTAGGTTCGTACACGAAACCAACTGGGCCCTCGGAGCAGAAACACTTATATCCTGAGCACCAGAGGTCCGATTGACGTGCCGTCGAGTTTGATGGATTCCTACTGCTGAGATGGAACTTTTGGCATACTTCTCCCGAGGTTTGGACGCAGTAGGGGTATGGCCGGGTTAGATTATACCTGAAATCCAACCAGGCCTCTCGAACAGAAAAGCTGTTATCTTTCAGACCGGACGTCTGTTTGACGAACAGTCAGCGGAGTTGTTGATCACGTTGAGAAACGGTCCCTATGAGAATTCCATATGAGATTTCGGGGTACAGACGAGATACGGCCGGGTTGGTTTGCAAACGAAACCAACTGGGCCCCTGGGATAAAAAGGCTATAAACTCACCAACCGGGCATCCGACTGATGTGCCATCTGTTACGTTGAGACCCCTACGATGAGTCGATACTTTGTGATACTTATTCGTGGAACATTGTGATACTTGGAGTATCGACCAGTAGCTCATGGAGCGGACCCTCCTGGTGATGACCTAGTAGAGTGTAGAGAACTAGTAGCTGGCTGAGACTTGACGACTACTGATTTATCAACTCGGTGTGTTTCAGATAGACTAGTGGGAAGCGCTTTTTTGTAGCGGCAGACCCACAGTGGATGAGCACTTGGTAGTAGCGGAAGACCCGTGATACTCAATAGAAGGAGTACCTTTGGAGGCTATGAGGGGGAGCACTTGGTTGTAGCAGCAGACCCACGGCGGAGGAGCGCTTGGTTATAGCGGCAGACCCGCGGTACACAACAAAAAGAGTACCTCTGGAACCTATGAGGGGAGCGTTTGGTTGTAGCGGAAGACCCATGGTGGGAAGTGACTGGTTGTAGTAGCAGGCCCAACAGTACTCTACCGGTGGAGTACTACAGCAGTCCAAGGTGTTCAGCGCGATTGGTTGTAGCGGCATGCCCTCTGAACTCAACAGAGGAGGAGTTCAGCGCGCTTGGTTGTAGCGGCATGCCCTATGAACTCGATATAGGAGGAGTTCAGCGTGCATGGTTTTAGCGGCAGACACTCTAAACTAGACAGAGGAGGAGTTCAGTGTGCTTGGTTGTAGCGGCAGGCCCACTGTACTCGATGGAGGAGGAGTTCTCCAACAGCCGTGGTTTCGACGTCATGATTTAAATGCTTGTTGAGCTGAGTCCATGACCTTTGTGTTTACCTCATGTTTGATATGGGTCACTTGTTATATTAGGTATATGAATGGGCATATTCCTGGATTGTCGATATTCGTTGATTTCATAATCATTGTGTTTCCTCAAGATTGAGATGGGTTACTTGATAACTTAGGTATATGTATAGGAATATACCTAAGTAGAGGTTATGTGTTGAGATCTTATTTATGGTTATCCTTGCTGGATTTAGTGAGACCTTGAGAGTCTCAGGGTCCCTACTGAGTATCGCTATACTCACCCATGCACGGGCTATGCCCGCACATCATTGTGTTTGTTGCAGATGACGGGCAGTGCTGACGGAGGCTGAGAGTTCGAGGACTGGACGGTATCCGAAGGTGGACTTCACGACGAGATGACACTCGGAGGAGGTTGGCCGGTGAGAGTGTTGTGGAGGATATCCGTAGCTACCCTTCAGGTAGGATCCTTGGTGGATGATCCAGGAGCTGCACTATCTGTACCTACCCTTCAGGTAGGATCCTAGGAGGACGACCCATGAGTTGCTTCCGTTCTTCTAGTTGTTGTCTTTTCTATTGTACGTTCTTTCAGTTGTAGTTGTACTTTCGATTGGGTTTGTATTCTGGCCCATTTACTTTTCAGCACTTTCTTTTTGTACTTAGTGTTTTACTTCCACTTGTACTCTATGGTGTTTTGTTACTTTTATAAAGGCAAAGACTTCCCAGTTATCAGGATTTACGCCTTTGGTGCAAGTCGCCACCTCAAGGCCTATGGAAGGCGGGCTTGGGGTAGTCACGATACGGGCCCCGAGGAAAGGTCGTGACAATATAAAGGATAGTTATATCATGTATTACATTATGGAAATCATGATATATGTATATGGACCAGTGATATAACAAAAAAAGACACTTGTGAAAAATAAATTGAATATTACCCAAAACATAACCTTAACATGGAATTGTTAACATGATGATAAAATAAATTTATAACCAAACCATATATTGTATAAAATATAAAAATTATTTTTTGATAGGTATATAATAATTATATATTTATTATATATTAGGTTTGAAAAATTACAATAAGAGTGAAGACACATGGTAAGGTAATTTTATCTCAATTTTTATTTCTGTGAGACGTATTCTTATTATAAAAGTGTCTTGACTTTTTCATTGACCTTTTGGTTTTGGAAATCAAAAATTACTTAATGTTTATAATTTATGTTGTTTTAAAATGTTACCAAATATGATGTTATACAATTGTAATAACATAAAAACATAATCACATATTTTGTTCTACAATCATAACCAGGTAATGTATCGTATTCATACTAAACATCATAACCAAGAATCTTAACAATGTTATACATCTTGCATCATAAACTTGTGCTTCATAACCAATTTAAATATTGTATCGTAATCATGCATCATAACCTTCTACATTATAACCAATTTTAGTATTGTAACATAATGATGCATCATAAAAAGGTTGTGTATTGTATTGCAATAATACATCATAACCACATTCATCATAACCACATGCATCATAGCCATATGAATCATAACGACGTGCATTGTAACCACATAAAACACAACCACATATATTGTAAACCGGATACACATCATAATCATATCATTCATCGTAACTATGATATAATCTACAACCAGGGTATGAATCATTTCATTTAAAGCATCGTAACTGTGTTCTGTATAGTAACCATTATATGCATCATAATAATGACAAGCATTGTGGTTGTATTAATAATCGTACTGATGTTATATACTGAATTCTTGACTTAACTTCAATATCGATTACATGTTACTCATACTCATTCTTTCATACTTTTGTACATACTATTTTCTAACTAAAACTATGTCGTTGAGGTGGTTATATATCTGCCAAATGATGTCATGTATTCTGTTTGTTTTCTCCATTATAATGCCAGGTTTCCAAGTCCCTTCAAAATTTTTAGATAAATATGACCGTTAAAGGAAATATAACTGTTGGAACCTGAGGCCAATAAATAGGTGGCCATTTGAACCAGAATACATAACTATGTATCTTTTTCTATCATCAAGTTCTAAAGAGATATAATATAATTTATCTCTTGTTCATGCGAAAGCCTTGAAGATACCAGAAGTGAACGACTTGTTCCAAGATCTTGTATTTATTTAAGTTCTTTGTTTCAACATTGTGAATTCGATCATTATTAAAACCATTGCAGGATTCAGGGTATAGGAGGGCATGATATCGATCATCGTATCGAGGGATTTCATGTGTTTTAAAGACAAAGGTTTAGATTATCTTCTTAATCAAGGGATTTTAGGGATAAAAATATAGTCGTACCGATCATCTTATCATGGTCTAACCAAGGTGGTGGGTGGTATGACAAATCTTTTATCTTAGGTCAAAGGATACCCAACTCTATTGGATAAAATAATTGTAATACCTTTACATTTTCACTTCAATTTTTAATTGAAATTGAATCAATTTGTTTCTTATTTTTACTCACATTCTTTTATATTGTAATTTTTTCAATTACGATTAATTAATTACATGTTGTATTAAGAGATTTTATACATTGTATGGTAGAAATATTTACATGTGTATTACTCTGATCATTGTATTCAATTCAAATACAATTGTTTTTTATTACTAGTGGAATTTTAATATATGAAATCCCTTTGATCCAAGACCTAGATGGAAATTTTTATTGGTTTTTAATTGTATTAGATTAAGACCTCTTACACTAAGTTCATTCGTAAGTTTTTAAATACAATGTTTTTAATCCTACAAGTCACCCTCCTCCTGTATTGTGACAACTCATATAAATCTACATACACAATTTCAATAAACCAATTGGTATCAGAGGAAGTTTCCACTGTTTTCTGTTACTTGCATAATTTATTTCGTTAAGACAATTGTATTTGACTTTCAAATCGTTTTTTATAACTACTTACTACACTAACATGGGGAGAGTAAGAGTATTGTTTTTTAAGATGGCAGGAATGAATGTGGGATCAATTGGAAAACTGAACCCAACAAGACCACCAATTTTAGATGGAAATGATTATGATTATTGAAGATATCCCATGATGACTATTTTTAATAATACCGGAGTAGACAACTTTATCATTCTTATGGGAGATTACAAAATACAAGACAAGGAAGTCACAACTATCACCAAACATGAAAAACAGTAATATCATCTGAATTACAAGGTATACAATACTTCGTTGTGTTGTATAACCAGGAATATATATAATCATATATCATCCGATGAAGTAGTCAATTTTATTTGGAAGAAATTGGATGTCACACCCTTCAGTACATCTAATGTTATAGAAATAATAAGATCCATGCTCTGAGCTAAATATCTAGGGGTTTTTTTCTTTATAGACAACCAATGTGAAAGATTCAACAAATATTTATGACCATTGTCAATAGTCATCAATCAATGGGAGAGATGGGTATTGATGATAATGTTTTTATGGAAAAGATAAATGATATAATTCCAATTGAGAGGGAGTAAAAAAAAGGACTTTTATTAATGAGTGTTGGAAAGTAACTCAAATCACTCTTGATGAATTATTCGGTACTCTCTTACAATATGAGACAAGAATAAAAATAGATGATGTTCTTAAAAAGAATAATAATTGAAATAGATGTGTATCTTTTACAACTAAATCTAAATCCATGACACCATATACGGTAATAGGATCCAAAACTATGAATGGTGTTGTTATATCAGAATCGAGTGCAAGTGATCACTCGGAGAATGAATTAGCCAATCGAGCTTGAAGGATGAATAAGATTATTAGAAAATTTGACTATCTATACAGTTTCAAAAATAATGGTAGAAAGGACAATAAATATTCATAAGTAACATGTTATGTATGTAAAAGAGCAGGTCATATTAGGCCAAATTATCTATTTGAGAAAAGAAAAAATAGGAAGGATAAACATTTTGAAAGAAACAATAAAATGTTGTACCAGTCAAAGACTAAGAAAGTCCTAAAAAATGATACTTGGAGTGATATTGGTGGTGATTCTTCAGACGAATATTCATAATATGAATCTTATACTAAGAAGAATATATTACTCTTAGCCAGACTTCCTATTGGAAACCATTGTTTCATGTCCTAGGTACACAATTCAAAATCTCTTACAAATGTATCTTTGAATGCCAATTACCATGAAGAGATATATTATATCTCTTCAAATGTATAACATTCCTTAATATAGAAAAATATACCTTGTTTTGAAGAAGTATCCAAATTTTCCAAATTACATGAGAATGAGAATTTGAAACTAATGAAAAAGCGTGAAAAGGAAAATTCATGATTATATTTTCTTAAAAAAGAAGTGTGAGATCATTCTAAAGATATTTATCATAACACTATTTATTTTGGAAATATTACAACAAACCTTATGGAAGTAAATTCTAAGAGAGATAATCATTCTATGCACATTGAACAAATTTTTTAGAGAAAAATTCTTTTAAAACATTAAACAATTCCAAAACAATTTCTTGTGAGAATGATAATTTAGTCAAAAAACAAAAGTCAAAAATATTTTTTCTTAAGAATAATTTTTCAAACATTACTAATGGAATGAAATAATTTGAAAAAATCTATTCCCAAATTCAACCTCTAAGGAATAGTCCTATAATTGTCTATACTCATTCAAAACTGATTTTTTTATAACCATTTTATTCCCCAAATGATCCATTATTTACCAAATGTCATTGTGATGGACAATGGTAATGAAATTTTTCTCTTCATAAAACCAACTATTTTAGAATTTATAAATCTCAGTTTTCAAAACAAATGTGGATTCTAGAAATTATTATTTCTAATAGTTCCGGATACAAAGGATTGGGTTCTGAAATAATAATTGATTTTTTTCTGGAAAACAAGGTTTAATAACAAAAAGAATAAATGGTAAATGGATAGTGTTTGTTCACGACACATAAAAAATTATATTTCTTTGACAATATTATTGAAAAGAACGGTCGAAGAGTTACATTTAGAGATAATTCTCAGAGAATGATCATAGGTATATGTATTATTTTTCTTTTAGGAAAATCTTAATTTCAAATGTTTTATTTGTTAAAGGTCATATGCAAAACTTTATATTCATAATTAAATTATGTGATGAATGATACCTTGTGATTTTTTAGGAATAAAATGTGTTCAGTTCACAATTCCAAGGATGAAGTCATCTTTCTTCCTATAGTCATGTGAATGTATACCCATTTAACTTAGATGACCATAGGATCCAACACTTACCTGCATAAGTGAAATGGAAGACCAATCATGGATATGGGATAGATGGTTTGGATATTGTAACCTTAGTAACCATTATAAACTCTCAATGGAAGGACTTGTTAATCATATAACATATATAAGATATGAATCATCAAAAAAATTTGACGCTTTTAAATATAAAAATCAACATAAAACATGCTTTAAATCAATTAATGAGGTTTCAAATTCTAATGCATTATAGTTTGTTCATATTTATATTTCAGTCCTATACAATCTAGAATCATTATATATAAATATTACATATTTGTTTTAGTAGATGACAAAAATAGATTTACATGGGTCTATTTTCTAGCAAAAAAATTTGAAGACTATTTATATTTTAAAACATTTATAACCAATGTTAAAAATGAAAAAAAACTACCACTGATAAAAAATTATAGTGATCATGATAGATAATTTCAAAATTCATATTTTGAAACTTTTTTTAAGAAATGTATTACTCTCAACTTTATAACTCCAGGATCCCCTCAGTAATATGGCGTTTTTGAATGAAGAAATCATATTCTTCTAGAAATGAAAAGAACCATTTCAATTGAATACTCAATTTCTTAGCATTTCTAGGATAAAGCCTCTAGAAAGGCATGTTTTACTATAAATTGAGTTTTAACTAGACCTTTTCTTAATTGAACAACTTATGAATTGTGGACCGGCTAAAAACCTAATGTTTCTTATGTCAGATAATTTGGATGAAAAGTATTCATATTGAATACTTAATATAATCTATAAAAATTCTCACCTAAATTCGACGAAGGAATTTTTCTAGTTTATTCCACAACTTTAAAGGCTTATTGAGTTTTTAACAAGAACACTGGTATTGTTGAAGAAATAGTGCTTGTTATATTTGATGAAACTGACCAATTTGTTTTTAAACAACCCTTACCTATAAAAATAAATGTGTTTTCACAAACAAATTATCAACCATTGATTGAAAACTCTTCTGAAAAGGGAAATACTCAAGAAAATGTTTCTGAAATATTTACCCCTGAAGAATTTCTATCATATGTTAATAAAAAATTCTTAAAAAGCCCCAATCAATTGTTTCATAGGAATTATTACACTGATAATATCATTGGTTATGTAAATAAACCTGTAAGGACCAGAAATTCCTTGAGAAATGAAATATAACATCATCCTTTTCTATCTCAATTTGAACCTAAAACTTTTAATGAGGCCTTAGGTGATGCAAATGGGATTAATTCAATGAAACATAAACTAAATGATTTTTAAAGGAATCATGTTTGGAAAATGGTTAAAAGACCAAAAGAAACAACTATAATTGGGGTAAAATGGGTTTTTAGAAACAAATGTGATGAAAATGGAGTCATTATTAGAAATAATGAAATACATGTTTCTGAGGTCTATAATAAAAAAGAGGGAATATACATTGAAGAAACCTATGATATGGTATCTAGACTAGAATATATTCATATTATATTATCCATTGAAATATACTTCAATTTCAATCTTTTTTAAATGGGTGTAAAATGTGATTTTCTTAATGGGTTTTTAGAATAAAATGTTTTTGTAGAAAAACCACCTGGTTTAATAGATCCCAAACATCCTGATCATGTTTTTAAAAATAATTAATCTTTATATTTCCTTAAACAATCACCTAGAGATATGTATGATAGACTAACACGATTTATTTTACATAAACATTATGAAAAAGATTTTTTAGATCCAACACGTTTTATAAAAATGGATAATAATAAGTATTGAATGTTCAGATCTATGATGATGAAATAATATTTGGATCAACTTTTCATTCCATAACTAATTCTTCTTCAAATCTAATGAAATATGATTTCGAAATGGGTATGATGTGTGAGTAACATTCTTTTTAGGTTTTTAAATGTCTCAAAAACTAAATGGAACTTATATATCCAAGCATAAGAATATAAAAGTTTTACATAAAATATATGGATATGAAAACTCTAAAAGTATAAGTCTGCCAATCGGTACCACAAATACAGATGATCTTGATAATGTTGGTAAACCAATAGATCAAACATCTTTTACAGGTATGATAAGAAGATTGTTATATATAACATCTAGTTGTCAAGATATATTGTTTTCAGTATTCTAAGGTGCAATATACCTATCTAATATAAAATAATATCATTAAAAATCATTGAAAAAAATATTTTCCTGCTTGATAAGAACTATAGATTTAACACTATTCTATTCATTTGGAAATTATTTTGTCAGAAATGTTTTTTAGATGATGACTTTGGTGGTTATAGAGTGGATAAAAAATTACATCCTGAACTTGTCATTTCTTAGGAAATTCATTAGTTTCAAGGAAATGAAAAAAAAACACTAAGAAGCTCTTTCCACAGCTGAAGCTGAATATTTAGTAGTTTGAATTTATTGTTCTTAGGTGTAGTGGATGCAACAGAAAATTACTTACTATGGAATTAGTTTTTTCAAAACTTGAGTACCATGTGATAATTATAGTTCCATTTCTCTTAGTAATAACCCTTAACTTCACTCATGTGCATAACACATAGATATTTGACATCAAATTCTTACAGATCACACACAAAAATAGATATTATTATAGAAAACATTGGAATGAAATATCAACAAGTTGATATTTTCAAAAGAATTATCTTCCAATAGATTTTAATACATTTAATAGAATCATGGAATGATCACTGTAAGGTCATCTTTCACATCAATTTATTATCGAAACAAACTACTTATATTACAATAATACATTTCAAGGGGGGTATATATAATTTTTTCATTTTTACTTATTAGTTTTACATTTTATCGATATCACTTATTTGTTTTACAATTTATCAGTTTCACATATTAGTTTAACAGTTTATTGGTTTCACTTATTAGTTCTATAGGCAATCTATTTTACTTATATTTTTTACATTTTATCTTCTTCACTTTTTAGTTTTACATTTCATTGATTTCACTTATTAGTTTTACATTTTATAAGATTAATTTAATAATTCTACGATTTACCAGTTTAACTTATTATTTATGCATATTTCAGTTTTTCATTTATCAGTTTTACATGTATCTATTCTTCATGTATCGGTTTTTCATGTGTCAGTTTTACATGTATTGGTTTTTAATTAATCATTATTTCATGTATTGGTTTTGAATATATCAGTTTTTCATGTATCCATTTTTTCATATATCAAATTTTCATGTATCAGTTTTTCATGTATTAGTTTTTCATTTATCGGTTTTGCATCTATCAATTTTTCATGTATAAGAATTTCATGTATCAATTTTTCATGTATATGTTTTACATTTTCAGTTTTACATGTCTATTGCTTTCACATTTTAATTGGTTTCATCTTTATCGGTTTCATGTTTCATTTCATGAGTAATAGATTATTAGTAATGGATTATCCAATCGGTACAATATTATCAGTATTGGATTATTGTATCGGTTCTAGATTAGCAGTACCAGCGTATTTGATTTTATTGTTTTTTTATTTTTTATCACTTTTAGTTTTTTTATTATTATCATAAGAACAATATACTAAAACCAATACATCTATCTTGATACTTCGATAGGTACAATTTTATATTCCATATTTTTTTGTTTAAGTAGTTGTTTCACAATTCTTTCTTATAAATCCAAATTAGATTTAGTATGACTACAATTTTATATTAATGAAAACCTAAAGAGTTTGAAATAATTGGCAACCATTCAATCTTTTAGATCTTATCATGATCGCCAATTTATTTTTATAATAAACTATCCCACATCAAACACATCTGTTTTCCCTTAATTGTTGTTACTCTATAATTTGGCAGCATGGTTCATAATTAGTTCTTACCATTGTTTTCATAAATATATATCTACTCAACTTTTGTAGCTAGTATGATCTTCAGGGTTTGAGATAGTCATTCATGTATGAGTCAACCACTTCTACCGCAAATAAAATTTCTCCTAATTATTTCTCTTCCATGAACTTTCAAGGCGAAATGATGGTTTTCCTATAGTTTTACAAGACTTTTGATATATCTTTCAAAAGATTAATATGTTTTTGAGGCAACGAATCTATTTTTGGTGAAAGTCTGGATTCTGATCATGATTTTTTGTATCACGATGAGGTGTTACAATTTAATAAATTAGTATAGACATAAAGGATCTTAAGATTTATTTTATGTTGTATTATATGAAATATACCACATTCATAAAAAATTATGCCACATTTCTTGGAGTTCCATTTTAGGGTCACACTCTATTTTCCTTCAAATAAATTATCAGAATCTGATGGAACATTTTATATGTTTAAAGATGAATAATTTCTTTTTTATATTCATGAGGAGAAGAGAAAGGTGATTTATTTATCAACATATAATAGTTTTATAGCCCTCTGGATGCAAGGATTTTTATTTTCAGGAAAAAAGAGACAAGGAATCTTTATAAGTTTCAGATGTGTATGTTCTTGATTATTTGGTGAACATGAGGATGTTTAACATTATGGGATTCGTTTTTTAGGATTAACAAGCTCAATTCTGGTGCTATAAAATCATAGTTGATCATGTCTCCCTCTATTGTTAGTATGTTTTTAAAAGAATGCTTGAGATGTTATAATGTTGCAATTATTTCAGATCTGACTTCTATCAAAGAGCCTTTAATCAGTAAGGATACAGTAAAGATGATCATATTACAATTTAATCCTGAATAGAAAACGTTTTAGAAATATTTGGATGGTGAGAATGAAAAGGAATTGGTCAAAGATGGGGAAAAACCATATAATCCATCCAAGAAATCTTCAACTAAAATTAAAGGTAATTAAGACTAAAACACCCGATGCATCAATGAAATTAATGGTTGTACATGATAAGGTATCTGTCAGGTAGAGAAAGAAGAATGATGAAATAAAATAAGAGGATCCTCAGTTTGGTTTGGATCAAGCTGAAGCACTGGATCTCAAAATAAGACCAGAAGTGTCCTTGAGATAATAAGAAATGAAGAATATGATGAAGAAGATAAAGGATCATGCTATTGACACTGATACTCTTCCCAACATAGATGATGAAAAAAAAACTAGAATTGTAATATGGGATCCAACTGTTCAGACTCAATCAGATCCATCTGAAAAAGGCTACAAAAAACAAGCATTTGATCAATTGGACACACAAGATATTAATCGTTAATATGAATAATAAGAAGAATAATAACAAGAAAAACAAGTTCTATAATTACAATACCAAGAAGAAGAAGTAGAATAACAACAGGGCCAAGAAAAAATATAAGTGAAAGAGAAACTAGATGTAAAAAAGATAAGATATAAACCAAAATACCCATAATTTCCATCATTTAATTTTCCCTCTCCCGATCCTCAGTCTTCGAAGAAACGTTCTCAAAAGGTTTCATCCATGAAATTTATTCAGATCTCAGATAAAGATGAATAAAAATAAGAATCAAATAAAAATAATAATCAGCCAACTCAATTGATCGGTACTAAAACCAATTTTAGTGATCTCTCTAAATACACTAAGGATACATATTCTGACTGAAGAATTAATTTCAAGGGAAATTAGTACATCGAATGAATTTTTAATATATTGGAGAAGATTATACATTTCATTCCAAATATAGAAGCTTGGTAAGAAAACCTTCCTAATTCTCATAATGATAGAACAAACTCTGTCAGGGTTCTGAGGGACATGTTTCTAAGTTTTAAAGTCGATTTCAAGATATTCATGGAACATGTTGTTTAGAATAGTAAGGCCTGAAATAAGGTTCTAATGTGGACACAAAAAGTTCATGATATTCTAAAGAATCTTCTTGTCAAGTTGGATGAATTGGTACATCAGGTAAATGTCCTCAATTCACTGTATCAAATGACGACTACTGATTTTCATGATTAACATGAAGTCCACTAATGACATAGTACCTCACAATGAATTTACTCTAAAGAGATTCATGGTTTATTGAAAAATTTGAGAATGAGAGTAATTTGGTTGTGTTACACTCAAATAGAGATATTATTATGGTGAAGAATACAGACTTAGATTGGAAGACATCAATTCTCATGATGTAAATATTAAAGCCCTGGAAGAAATCAATCATCCTCTAGAATTATGGCTTTAGAAATAATAAATAGTTTTTGATGAACAATATGTGAAGTTAAAATCACATCAAGAAGCTCTTGACAAGATGATGGAGGATAAGAAAGTGTTCATGAAAATAAATTTTATGATGTTCAATATTTTGGAAAAACAAAATGGAAATGAATGATTTTTGAACCCAAGTTGTAATGAAAATTTGTTTCATTCCATGTAAGTACTTATGATTCATACTCTGTTTCTCAAACGTTGTGGTAGGAAATGAATACTTTCCCTTATTCATATGGAAATTCACAAAGGGGGGGAATAGTTTGTTAAATAATAATTTGATGAATACCTTATTAAGGGGGAGAACTCATAACTAACAGAAAAGAGAATATGAACCCTAGTGACTTGTTTAATTATTGGTTGGATATAGCTGTATTTTCTATTACTTTTAGAAAATTTAGTAAACTCAGGGGGAGATAAGTCATTTAGGTTTATTTGGTTTTGTGATTTCCAAAAAGGGGGATATTGTTGAGTCTAAATGTGTATTGACTCTCTATTTTTCCTTTTTGTTTTGTAAATCATAAATTTCATCTTTTTTATCATGTATGCTATTTTACAATGTAACAAGATCTGTTGTTTTAAAATCATTATCACATACAATTTTATTCACATATATTTTCATACAATCATATACAAGAATCATAACAAGGTAATGTATCATATTCATAATGAGAAATATAAAAAATAATTGCAACTATGTTATAAATCGTGCATCGTAACCCTGTGCACCATAACCTGGTTATGTATTGTATCGTAGTCATGCACCATAACCCTATGCATCAACACCAAGTTAAGTATTATATGTTAATCAAGCATGGTAACCAGGTTAAGTATTGTATCATAATCATACACCACCACCACATGCTTCGTAACCACATGCATCATAACCACATACATTGTAACCACGTGCATTGTAACCACATATATCATAATCTGGATAAACATAGTAATAATATCATGAATCGTCACCATGATATAAATGGTAACTATGATATGCCTCTTTTTCAAGTTAAGCATTGTAATTGTGTTTTTTTATCATAACCATTATATGCGTCATAATGATGACCTGAAATGTGACCATATTATTTATAATACTCATGTAATGTTTTAGAATTCATGTCTTAACTTCAATATCAATTACATATTACTGATAACCATTGTTTCATAATTTTGTACATACTATTTTCTAACTAAAATGATGTCATTGAGTTGGTTATATACCAATAAAAATGATGTCGTGTATTGTATTTGTTTTGAATGTTGTAATGTTAGGAGTCCATATCACTCTGAAATTTTCAAAGAAATATGACCGACAGAGGAAATATGACCATTACAACTTGAGGCATATAAGTAGGATGTAATTTAAACTAGAATACATAACATTAAAACTCTTCCAAGCATCATGTTCTTGAGTTATATAGTACGACTTTTCTCTTGCATCATGTGAAAGGCTTGAAGATGCCATAAGTGAACTTCTTCTTCCAAGTTCTTGTATTTCTATAAGTTCTTTGTTTCTACTTTGTGAGTCTGATCATTGTGATAATTATCAAGGGATTCTGGGGATTGGATGACTTTATTCTTATCATCATATCAAGGGATTTCAATTGTTTGAAATACAGATGTTCCATTTACCTTCTTAACAAAGGTCATCCAATTATAGGATGATATTCGTGCCAATCATCGTATCGAGGGATTACCAAGGTGGTGTTAAGACATACCTTTTATCCTAGGTGAAAGGATACCCTACTCTTTGGAATAATATAATTATAATACCTTTACATTTTCACTGTTATTTCTAATAGAAAGGGAATCAATTTTTTTTATTCTATAAATTTAAATTCTTTTCTATTGTAATTGTTTCAATTATGATTCATTCATTACCAATTTTATTAAGAGATTATATATGTTGTACGGTTGAATACTTTATATTTTTTTTACTCTTATCATTTTATTCAATTATAGTACAATTGTTTTTCACTACTTCTATTATTACAATATATCATATCCATCAGATAAAGGACCTATATTATCATTCATATTGGTTGTGAATTGTATTAGTTTAAGACATCTTAAACTATGTTTATTATTAAGTGTTTAAATACAAATTTATCAATCCTATAATTCACCCCCATTTTCATTGTTCCATCTCATATACATCTATATACAATATTTCGATCAAGTGATATATTCTTTATTCAGAACCCATTCCTTTTATGTGGCATGAATTATTCACATGTATGTATTCTGTGATCTTTATAATTACATTTATGTGAATTTAGATATCCAATTTGTGATGTTACTTTGAAGGTGTTTATGGTACAGAAGTTACCAAATATGTAATGTAATTTTGTCTCAGTTTACCTACAATGAGACACATTCCATGTTATGAACCTATGTTTTTCAAAGAGGGGTATATACTGCCTTTGAAATTTATATCATGAATCTCATCCAATTCATGATATTTTAAGCTTCATGTAGTTTATATTTTCCAATTTTTAATCATTCTAATTTTCTTAATTGGAAAGGGTTTATAGTTACAATCTCAATTTTATCGATATTTTTTATGATTGAGCTCCGATTGATGAAATATTATGATCCATATCTATACAACACACATAATATTTTATAATTTCTTGTTATTAATTTAATATCCAATTAATTGTACCATTTTTTCACTCTTTGGTACATAAGGTGATTAAGAAAGTACTTTTAAGATTGTCTGACATACCACTCTCTTGTGTCAGAAATCTATGTTCTTTAAAAAATATTTTTACCTGGTTTCAATGAATATTAAATTATAATACTATGTTAATTACGATAAAATTTTAACCTTGATTTATCTTTTGAATAAAAAAGGGTTCTAAAAAGGAATCTTCATGTCATTTTCCAATCGAGGAACTTTTCCAATCATTCTAAGATGAAAAGGGAATATTCAACATGTATAAATTTACCTATCTTAATTCCTTTAAAAATTTATTTGAAATATATAAATGTTATTTTTTAAAATAAAATTTTCTCTTTATATTCTTGAAATCAGTTTTTTTAAGTTTATTTCAATTAAAATGATTTTCAAAAATAGTTTATGTCTAAAAAGTGTTTTAAATTATTTTTAAAAAACTTCCATTAAAAATTTTTAAGAAGTTTCTTTCAGAAAATATTATTTAAATGATCTATAAGATTTTTTTTATATTTTTCAAAAGTATTTTCAACAAAATTATTTTTAAAATATTTTTAATAATCTTAAAAAACATTTAAACAAAAATAGTTTTCAAAATTTTGCATGATTCAATTATAAGTTTTAAAAAAAAAATTATTTTGATATTGATTTCAATACATCATTCTTTATTTTAAAATTATTTTTAATGAAAATTCATTTAAAAAGGATTAATCTTTTGGAATTATTTTTCATATAATAATGTATATTTTTTAGAAGAAATTTATTTAATGATATATCAACATTATTTTCATTCTAAGATGGCATCCTTTGATGTTACTCATTACTTTGTGGGAAATGATCCAATGGTTCCATACATATTCTTTTTATGAATGTTCTTTATTTTGATGGCATGATGATTATGATAACTCATTCTTCTTCCATGGTTTATATGGTTATGAATGTTATTCCTCCTCCATGGGTTATATTTTTATAAATACCATTCCTCTTCCATGGGTTTTATGTTTATGAAACTCATCCCTCATCCATGGATTATGCTTTTGAGACCCATTTCTCTTCAGAAAGTTATACCATGACAAATTCTTATGAATATATATTCCTTTAATAGGTTATTATAGGAATAAATGATATGAAAAGTTTATCTTTTCCATAGGTTATGACATGATAAATGTTCATGATACCCATTTCATTTCACGGGTTATGATATTGTAACACCCCATGATTTTATGAGATATTTTATTTTTATTTTCTTTGATGTATTCTATTGTACACTACACTAAAATTATCTTGTACTATATAGAACACCGTATTACCATGTAGTATATGCAACACTATTCTTGGCTCGTGTTACACCCAATTTCATGTTCACTTTGTAGAAATTATTCTACGCAACAATAAGTGTAGATTTTTTTCTTTAATTTATAAATGAAAAAAGTTTATATCATTTTGTATGAAACACCAAAGTGAGCTTGCACTACATGCAGTCCTGAATTGGATTGCATTACATGTAATCGTGACCTTCCTCGATAGCGTGTGTAGTACGCAATATCGGGTTTCACTAAACAAAAATTTATTTTTATAATAATATTATGAACCATACATTATGAATATTATTAAATAAAATTTGAATTTTATAACATTATTATTCATCTTACACATTTCCTATAACATGGTATGCGAATGAAATAAAATTTTCAGGTAAAATAAGTATTATTCAAAAAATGCAGTTTTGCGACATTTTGATGGTGCATGCAATTTAAATATAGTTTTAGAAATGTTTATAAGTTTAATTTGAAAAAATATAATTCTTATTTGGAATCATGATATAAAAATTTACTTTTGATAAAATTTTCATATTAATCTGCTAACTTTCATATTTTAATGAATATTAAAAACACGCTATATTATAATTAAAAACAACTTTTTTTTCATCGTAATAATTTATATTGTTAAATTATAATATTTATTGGTTTTAAAGTATAAATATAACACACTTTTACCATTTAATATAATGTATGCCACTATCTTTGATTTCACATTGAATTTGTAGAAAAATTCATTTCAATCTTTGGCAATGTTTTAACTTTTAAATACTCATTTTCCTAACAACACGACTAATTTTAAATTAATTTCTACAAATTATGTGTTTTTAATTGGGGAAAATGGATCCCATACTTGGAATCAGTTGGTCCAAATTATGTTAATAGTCTACTTTTATTTTTGGGCACTTTGAATAGTAACTACGGTAAATTATATTTACCATAGTTAAAGGTAAATTGGTTAATTAAGGATAAATATAATATTATAAAATTACCCCAACACTTGTCGTAATATAATTGGATGATTACATTTTTTCCTAAGGAATGTTTGGGTCGAAATACAATCCATTGGAACCCACTTGGTTGTGATTATGACCTTTTAATTTATTTTCTTTTAAAGAAAGTGAAATATGTCTCACTCAAACTTTAATAATTATAGTATTTTTAATATAAGGTTATACAGAATATAAAATATATTATAAATACTCATTTGAAATATAATTTTTTTTATTAATAATGGTAATTTAATTGTAAATTTTAAGAAATATTTATTTACTTTAATAGATTATACATTAATGATGTTGAAATTATTTTTTCTGTGAAAACATAGTAAAATAGTTATTATTAAAATAATAATACCCATTAAAGGCCCAAAAACCTTCCAAAACTTATTTTTCGTATATATATAAACCATAGACATCCAATGGTCAAATTATTGACCATTTGGAGCATAATTAAAATGATTATGACAATTATATTATATTATTTTAAATGATGTTAAAGTTTCCACCTTTATAATTTAATAAATATAAGAATTTACATGTTTTGATTTTAAGATGATAAATTCAGGTAAAAGTTTTTTTTGAAAGATATTATATTTACAATCATAATAGTGTTTTTTAATTTTTATTAAACTAATAAGTATATTAAATGAATATAAAAAATTGATTTAGTAATTGTATTATTAAGAGAAATATCAAATAAATGGTTTTATAAATATTAAAATAAATAAGATATAAACTAATTAATGTTCTCCATAAATTTTATAGATTAAAATGACATGTTAGGAATCTATTAAACATTTTTTTCAAATATATCATATATGTGGATTTTCTTTAAATTAAAATAAATTAATAGAGTTCAAATTAAAACTATTGTTATTTTATAAAAATAACATTTTATTAAATTGTTTAAAAATCACAAAAATATTTAAAAATTATAAATTGAAATTTACATGGTCTCAAATTTTAAAATGTATCCAATTATGGAAAATTCACAACACATAAGTAATTATTTATAACAATTTAATATTTATAATATTATTTTCACAAATAAAATTAAAATGTTTAAATAAGGATAAATCAAGTTGATAAGGATTAAAATAAATTACCAACTTGTCTAAATTTTATTGGTTAATTATATTAGAACCACATCACATCTCATCTTCGAATTGAGTCATTTTTGGAGGTTTTTATGTGGGGATTGAATTTATTATAAATTAATATTTCTCATGTCTCCAAAAGTTCCCATGTCCTTCCTTATAAAAGAGAACCTCCTCCCTCTTCTCCTCACACCACATTGAGCCTTCAGGCTAGGACCAGTCCTGACCATTTCTCTTCTCCACTTTACTAACAACATTATAGAAGTCCTGGTCTTCTTCAATGTCTATTTTTAGTTCCCTAAGAGGAATTTTAGAAGAGGCGTGTCGAAGAAGAGGTAATATCCTATCCCGATTCGTTCAAGTTATTTCTTATTCTTTATCCTCTTATTTATTTTTTTATTATAAAGAAATAACATATGTATAAATAATATAATTATATGTTATTATTAATATTAAACAACCCTGTTTCACATTCTATCCATCCTACGGAAAATGAATCACCACGTGTGCGTACGTACGGAATACGTCTCCACACCGTGGTGTAATCTTTTTTCCACCACCACCATACTTGGATTGGTATAATGGTAGAAATAATAACTATATATGATTATTAATACATCATAATGATTTATATAAATTATATCATCCACTCCAAATCCATTCAATAATTATGGGATTGATATCATCGCGCATGCGTACGTACGGATTACCGTCTCCACGACGCGATGAGATTAATTCTCCATGATTAACCATTCAAGTGTGATTATAATGTATATATAATAAATAATCCTGAAATATATGAAATTTTAATGACACTGAATGTATGTATATTTTTTTACTTACTTCCATTTAATTTAATAAGGAAACTAAAACAGTGTTCATGCGTATGTACGACTTACTATCTCCATGAACGGTGTATAACTTTCCATTTATCGATCAATTATATATATCAATATTATGAATATATATTATATATAAATCTTTTTTACATTCTAGAAGTAATTAATCATGATCTACATAATCATATTAATAATTTCAAGTCAAAACATGGACGATAAATGAAACGATTTTACCCAAAACGCTACTTTAACATGGAATTGAAAAATGAATGGGTAATATAAAGTCGTAAGTGAATCATATATGATATCATAAATATTATTATGGTTATGTTACAAGTTAATAATATGTTTATACCCACTATACTGGTGTCTCAGACACATATGAGGGAAATTGGACATAAGGTAATGGTTAATTTCGTAATCTCATTTTTATCCAAGATTGCTTATACGTAGGTATTTACTAGGGTTATATTTTTCATCAATGTCCATAAAATGTTTTTCATAAAGTGTTTAATATTTTTCCATGAATTTTTAAAGTAATTTTTATGTTTCATTGCCCTTTACTTTTTGTTATTGAAAGAATCTTTCTTTTGTTTACCATAGGTGGTACCTTTTGACTTTGCCATTAAAAGTACGATGAGAATGCTTTTTTAACTTATATAGCGTGAACAGATTCTTACGATTTCATAAACCCATATTTTCCCAAAGCATACAATACATTTTTTCATGAATATTTTCAAAAAAATCATTTTCTTTAAAAATTATGTTGCATATTGTGAATAGAAAATAATTTTAAAGAAGAAAGGATATTTTCCTCAAAAATTTATTTCATGTGTTTTATCAAAACTATTTTCTATATAAGATGACATTATTTAGTTTGTTTATGATTCATGTATAATGTCTCTATTAATTACATGATTTGATTTTTCTTATGATTAAATGATATCCATTTATTTTATATGCATTATGTTATGATGGAATGATTTTTATGAAACCCATTTTATTCTTGGGGTTATGATGAATGATTTATGATTATGTTGTGGCACACGTAAGAATGATTTCATTATAAGATGGGTGGAACCTATACCTCCCTCCAATGCATTAGGTAATTATTAATATCTCATGAGATAGATATGGATGGAATGAAAAGTGAACCCGGTTCAGGAATACATGGCTGGAACGACAAATAAACCTAGTTCAGTAATGGGATTTGTCCACTATGATGGTCTTAACAGCAATGCCTTGGCCACTATGGAAATAAAATCATGTGTTTAATGATTTTCCACAATTACATGTTTTATTACCATACTATTTTATCATGATTAATGTTCCCTTTTTATATATGTCTTACGTACTACCATATTTTATGTCATTGCTCAAGATTTTAAAGTTTAAACATTATGTTCATGTTTTTATGTTCAAATGTATATAGTTTTTTTATTTTCTACATGATTACCATTAGTAATCATTTTACCTCACCCATTATATGTTTTCATTTCCCCAGGATATAATGAAATGTTTTAGTTTAGAAAAAAAAAAGTGGAAGAACTTTATGGGAGATGTTGAAGTTATTTTACCAAGATTAGAAGATTATGTTCCGATTGTCCAAAGACACTAAACTATTACGGTCCTTGGGCATCTGTTTTTGTCATGTATTAAGTATTAATCAAAAGCAATGTAATGTCCATGTAAGTAAGGATTTGGGTATCTACATTTGGTATCAGTGCAAAGGAGGTAGGAATTAATCCAATCCTTGGGATCTCTCACGTGTGACCATTGGATGAAGTGTGGATCTCTTCCCAAGGGGTTCATAAAGAAATGGATACCACTGGGGATGGTGGTGTGTCCCACCCAGGGGGTGTATCCACCCATGGAGTTCTCTGAGAGGTATCAATTATAGTCCTCTAGAAATAAATCTGGGCCGCTATAGTTGGTATCAAAGAGAAGGTTTAGTTAGCCTTTGGAAACTAGGCTGTGAAAAGTTTAGAGAGATCCCAAGAGATATTCGTAAGGTATGTCTAGGGATGTCCCAAAAGTTAAGTATAAGTATAGGTTATAGTCCTAGAATTACGGTAACCATCATAGAATTCATCCTAAGATGTTATATATTGAAGTTACACCCCATTTATTATTTTATTTTTCTAGTATGATTTTTGTCTCGCACAATATTCATTTTGGGTTTTAGAAAATGGATGGAAACATGAAGATTCACGATAATGTAGGATATGATGGGCAATGGAATGATAGTATTCATGAGCAAACAAATGAAACGGGATTTGGATTTCCAAACATCATTATTATATCTAATCAGAAATCTCATTATATGATCAATAATCTCAACATTTAGATGTTTCACGACTCATCTAATAAGAGAGAGATGGAGTTTCATGATGATCATAGAGGAAAGAAAGTTCAATTTTCCTCTTGTAAGTCATGTAAGAAGGGGCATCAAGGATAATGCTTCAATGGAACTGCAAGATGATTTGGGTGAGTAAAAAAAGGACACAAAGATAGTAATTTCAAAGGAAAAGGATTAGTCAACATAAAGGAAAAGGATAATGGTATTGCTAAGACAACAACAATGGTTAAATTCTTTAAATATGTAATTTACAGGCATTAGGAAAACCAATGGCCTAAGGGAAAGTCTCATGAAGAGAATAATCATGGTCATATGGGTAGTATTTATGTTGTTGATGATGAAGACACAAAAAATTATATATGAGATGATAGAAGTGTTGAGAGATAAAATGATGATGCTCTGTAAATAGATTAAGAAGGTAGTATAATTATTGCATGTTTATCAAGAATAATTTATAGTACTATGGAATAAAGAAAAATATAAGGATTGTTACACTATAATTTTTCCTTCAGTATTTGAATGTATATGTTTAATGGAACCGGTAACCATGAAAAGAGATTGAAATATTTTTGGAAACCAGATAATATGCGTATAATGAAGGTATAAGGAGAAAATAATATGTTTTATAATATTAATGATATCATGATTGATATAAGGACAAAGGGATATCATGGTTTGAGTATATAGAAATTTTAGGATTTTGGTATGTGGAGAGAGATACAATTTGAGGGAATTCATGTTTTCACTATGGTTCTATGGTAATTTATGTTTCAAGAGAATAAATGATTAAGGTATTCACATGTTCGAAATGCGATAAACAAGATATATCTTATGATATATCGGGGATAAATGATGGTATTCACGTGCATGTGTTGTGAACTTTCCAGTAATGGTTTTCATTATACTATGAGACTGGACAGAGGTATTTTGGATAATTTATATACTAGAATGGATTATATTGGACATCAGATAGTATTATTTAAGGCAAGAATTTTTTTCGATATAATTTCTGTAATGTTATAATAATGTAGTTTTAGAAAAATTACAACCTGCAGAACATGCGACAACCCATCGCGTCGGACAAGGTTGCGGGAATCAAACCCACAACCAATATGAAACAAGCCTTTATTTCCTACCACTGGCCTACAGAAAGTCCCTAGTTAGTAGAAACTAGTTTTATTTTTTTTATGGAGGATGATAGATGAAGTATAAGTCCATTTTTGGAACCATATACAATTAATCTCACCATAGATGGACTTATGTATATAACTTTTTCTAAAGTTATGTTAGAAACAGATGGAATGACCTATCATTGAATCACATGATCTGCTAACACTTCATGAAATAAAAAATTAACTTCATTTCTTTAAAAGATGAAGTGGAAATTGTTTAAGGCATGGGCAACAATGAGATTGTACCAAAATCAAGTAAGTATTTCTATTAATTCAAAATTTATTCAATATTTGGTAAATGATATTGAAATCCAAAAATGTTGTCCTAGTGCCCTTATATCTGATGAATCAGATGGTACCTTATATCATCACAAATTTATGACTTTGTGATTGTCGGCTTTTTCATAGCCATGTCCTCTACCACTGTTCATCAGAAGTTGATGGTTATATTTCTTTTCCATGTCCAAATTTTCACATATTTTCTCCTATGTCAAAACCCAGTAATGTTTTAATTTGTGTACCCGTTATGTTTCTTACTTAACTTTTTAAAATTAAGTTTTAGTAATCCTTTTTACGATGTCGGTTTTAATGAAAGAATCATTCAAGTAGTAAACGATTTATAACCGTGACAAATTTCGAGGGAAAAATTAATTTCAAAGGGGTAGAATGTAACACCCTGAGATTTTATGAGATATATTATTTTTAATTTCATTGATGTCTTATATTGTACACTATACCAAGATTAGCTTGTACTATACGTAACCCTGTATTAGCATGCAATATACAGAACACTATTCTTGACTCATGTTACACCCAATTTCATGTTCGTTTTGTAGAAATTATTCTATAGAACATTATGTATAGATTTTGTTTAATCTATAAATGAAATAAGTTTTGAACATGTTATATGCAACACCAATGGGAGAATTCACTACACGCAACCCTGAATTGGCTTGCATTACACACAATTGCAACCTTTCTTGATAGCGTGTGTAGTACGCAATACCAGTTTTCAAAAAACAATGATATATTATTATAATATTATTATGAACTATCCGTTATGAATAGTATTAACTAAATTTGTAATTTTATAACATTATTATTCATCTATCACACTTTCTAGAACATGGTATGAGAACAAAATAAATATTTCGGGTAAAATAAGTATTTTGAAAAACATCCAGTTTTGATGCCTTTTGATGGCGCACCCACATTAAATTCTAATTTTGACATGTTTATATGTTAAATTTGACAAAATAAAATTCTTATTTTCAATCAGGATATAAAATATTACTTTGGATAAATTCTACATATTGTTCTAATAACTTTTATATTTAAATGAATAGCAAAAACACGTTATCTTTTATTTAAAAACAACTTTTTTTATCGTAATAATTTATATGGTTAAATTATAGTATTGAATGTTTTTAAAGTATAAATATAATATATGTTTACCTTTTAATATAATTTAGGTCATTATCATTTATTTTATGTTAAATTCATAGGTAAAATCATTTCAATCTTTTACAATGTTTTAACTTTTAAAAACACGTTTTCTTAACAACGGGATTAATTTTAAATTAATTTCGGAAAATTATATTATTTGAATTTTGGAAATTGGTTACCATATTTGGAATCATTAGTTCCAAATTATGATAATAGAAAACTTTTTATCCTTTTGCACTTTTAAAAGTAACTACGATAAAATTTATTTACCATAGTTAAAGATAAATTGGCTAATTAATGGTAAATATAATTTTATAAAATTACCCTAACACTTGTCTTAATACAATTGAATGATTATATTTCGTTCTAAGGAATATTTGGGTCCAAATGTAATCTATTGGAACCCTCTTGGATGTGATTAAGAGCTTTAATTTATTTTATTTTAAAGAAAGTGAAATATGTCTCACTCAAACTTTAATAATTAACATTTTTTTAATATAAGGTGATACAGAATATAAAATCTATTTTAAATAATCATTTGAAATATAAATTGTTTTTCTTTGTTATGGTAGTTTTTTTGTAATTTTAAGATATATTTAATTACTTTAGTAGATTATACATTAATGATGCTGAAATTATTTATTAAGTGAAAAATTAGTAATACAGTTTTTTAAAAAATAATAATACAGATTAAAAGGCCCAAAAACTAGACCAAAACCTATTGGTCATATATATATAAATACTAACCACCAAATGTTCTAATTATTGTCCATTTTTGACTTTATAAAAGTGATTATGACACTTATATTATTTTATTTTAAATGATGTCAAAGTTGTCACCTTCATAATGTAATAAATATAACAATTTATATGTTTTTATTTTAAGTTGATAAATTCGAGTAAAAGTATTATATTGAAAGATAATATATTTATCACCGTCATATTATTTTATTTTAATTTTTTATGCAACTAAAAATTATATTAAATGATTATAAAAAATGCAGTAGTAATAGTTTTATAAAGAGAAATATCAAATAAATTGTTTTATACATATTAAAAAAAATATTATCAGAACTAATTAATGTTCTCCACAAATTTTATACATGAATATGAAATGTTATAAATATATTAAACATTTTTTATTGAATATCTCTTTTGTGTGGATTTTATTTAAATTCAAATAAATTAATAGTGTCAAAATTAACATTATTGTTATTTTATAAAAAAACATATTATTAAAATGTTTAAAAATCACAAAAATATTTAAAAACTCTAAATTTAAATTTATATGGAATAAAATTTCATAAATTATACAATTACGGACAATTCACAACACATAAGAAATTATTTATGACAATTTAAAGTTTAGAATATTATTTCCACAAATAAAATTAAATAGACTAAATAAGGATAAATCAAGTTTATAAGGTTTAAAATAAATTAAGAACATGTATAAATTTTATTTTTTGATGATATTACAACCATAGATCATCTCATAATATAATTTTGTCTTTCTTGGTGGTTTTTAAGTTGGTTTTGAATTTATTATAAATTAATATTTCTTGTGTTTTCAAAACTGCCCCTCTCCTCCCTTATAAAATGGAACCTCATACCTCTCCTCCTCACACCACATTGAGCTTTCAAGCTCGGAAAAACCCTTCCCATTTTTCTTATACACTTTCCTAGAAACATACTATAAGTCCTGTTCTTTTTTAAAGACCATATTTAGTGCCCTAAGAGGATGTTTAGAAGAGGCGCGTCGAAGAAGAGGTAATATCCTTTACCGATTCATTCAAGTTCATTTCTTCTTCTACATCCTCTTATTTATTTGTTTCATTATAATATAATAAAATCAGTATAAATAATATACAGATATGTTATTATAAATATGAAACAACCCTATTTCACCTTCTATCCATCCTACAGAAAACGAAATCACATTTCATGCGTATGTACATAATACCGTCTCCAAGCTGTGGTGTAATCTATTTTCCACCACCAACATACTTGGATGGGTATAATGGTTGAAATAATAACTATATATGATTATTAAAATATCATACTAATTCTGTTAAATTATATAATCCACTCCAATTCCATTCAATAATTATGAGAATGATATCATTGCTCGTGCGTACGTACGGATTACCGTCTCCACGACGCGATGAGATTCATTCTTCATGATTAACCATTAAAGTATTATTATAAAGTATATATAATAAATAATCCAGAAATATATGAAGTATTAATGATTTTGTATATATTTATATGTTATTTACTTACTTCCATTCAATTTAATAAGGAAATGAAAACAATGTTCACGCGTACGTACAACCTACCATCTCCATGAACGGTGTATTTATTTCCATTTATTGATCTATTATATATATGTATATTCTGAAAATAGAATATATATAAATCATGTTTTACTTTTTAGAAGTAATTAATCATGATCAATGTAATCATATGAATAATTACAAGTCAAAACACGGATGATAAATGAAATGATTTGACCCAAAATGTTGCTTTAACATGGAATTGACAAATGAACGAGTAATATAAAGTTGTAAGTGAATGATATATGATATAATAAATATTATTATGGCTCTATTACAACTTATTAATAATTTTAAACCCACTATACAAGAGTCCTGGACACATACGAAAGAAATTGGACATAAGGAAAGAGATAATTTTGCAATCTCATTTTTATCTAAGATTTCTTATACGTAAGTATTTACTGGGGTTATATTTTTCATCCAGGTCCATAAAATGTGTTCCATAAAGTGTTTAATATTTTCCCATGTATTTTTAAAGTCATGTTTACCCCTCTTTGACTTTTACTTTGTGTTATGGAAGGACTCATTCTTTTGTTTACCATACATTGTACCTTTTGACTTTTCTGTTAAAAATATGAGGCGAATATCATTTTAACTTATATGGAATGAACAGATTTTTACGATTTCATAAACCCTTATTTTCATGAAGAATACTCTACAATATTTCATGACCACTTTAAAAAAATTATTTTCTTTAAAAATTTCATGGCATTTTTGTAAAAAGAAAATGATTTTGAAGAAGAAAGGATATTTTCATAAAGAATTTATTTCTAGTGTTTTATCAGAACTATTTTCGATCTGTAATTACATTATTTAGTTTGTTTATGCTTCAAGTATAAAGTCTCTATTATTTACACGGTTTGATTTTTCTTATGATAAAATTATATACATTTGTTTTATATGGATTATGTTATGATGGGATGATGTTTATGAAACCCATTTTATTATTTATGTTATGATGAATGATTTATGTTTCTGTTGTGGCACACGTAAGAATGATTTCATTATGAGATTTTTGGGACCTATATGTCCCAGAAATGCATTGGATAAAGATATATATCAAATTAGATATACATGGCTGGAACGGAAAGTGAATCTAGTTCAGTAATTCAGGGCGGTAACGTCAAGTAAACCCGATTCAGTAATGGACTTTGTCCACTATGATGGTCTTGGCAACAATGCCTTGGCTATTATGGAAATAATATCATGTGATTAATGGATTTCGACAATTAAATGTTTTATTAAGATGATATTATATCATGATTTATGTTCTATTTTGATCTATTCCTTATGTACTACCTAGTTTTATGTCATTGCTCGAGATTTTGAAGTTTAAACATCATGTCCATGTTTTTAAGTTCAAATGTATATGGTGTGTTTTAATTTCTCCATGATTAAACATACTGAGAATTTGAGTTCAGCCTTTATATGTTTTCTTTTCCCCATGATATAAAGAAATGTTTTAGGTATAAAAAAAAGTGGACGATCTTTATGGGAGATGTTGAATATCATTCACCAAGATTAGAAGATTATTTTCTGAGTTTCCAAAGACACTAAACTTTTACTGTCCTTGGGTGTCTGTTTTTTAAATGTATTAAGTATTCCACGAAAGTAATGTAATGTCCATGTATATCAAGCTTTTTTTCTCTACATATATGATCTCTTGTTATGGGAAATTATATGATGCATGTTTTGTTATCTTATAGAACATTTATGTAAGAGTTTTTATGTGACTGGTGTTACCAATATATCTATATAATGAATTTTCTAATAATGAATGAATAATGAGTATAAATGTTATGCATGAACTTTATTACATGTTCACAATATTATGAATGGACCTGGTTACATCTTCAGTAGTTTATAAGTGAACCTGATTATTTATTCCCAATGTCATGAGTGAATCTTATTATGTGTTAATAATGTTATGTGGGAACCTAATTACATATTTACAATTTTATTCATGGACCTAGTTACAAATCTATAATTTCATGTGTGAACATGATTACATGTTCAAAATGTCATGAGTGAACCTTATAATGCATTCAGAGAGTTATGAATGAACCAATTTAAATGTTACAAATGTTATAAATGGACATGGTTACTTGTACATTTGTTTATTTTTGAACCTAATTTATTATTTAGAATGTTACGAGTGAACCTTGTTATGTGTTCATAATGTTATGCATTTACATGATTACTTGTTCACAATGTTTTTCATGGACCTGGTTACATGTCCAAAATTTTATTTATGGACCAGATTACATGTTGACAATGTTATACGTGAACCTAATTACATGATCACAACATTATTATTTGACATGGTTTCATGTCCATAAGTCTATATAAGGGTTTGATTTCATCTGCATAACATAATGAGAGAACATTTTTTACTTATACGTGTTCATGATGTTATATGTTGAATTATATGACACAATTCTATGAATTATTAATATGTAATGCCTTTATGACTTATGTTCCTGGTAATCTTAGGATTCATGTCTTATATACTACTAATATTTAATCTAGGATTAATATTTAAAATATTTTATATTCGAGGTATGGTATCCTAACGATATGATCATTGTTTCATACCCTTATGGTCATCTTATGCTTAGGTATTTTCTTTATTTACCTTTACTTAGAATTTGTTCTCATCTAATTCTTATATTTCATTTCCATAGGTTATTTAGAATGGTTTTATGTTAAAATAATATGGGGGTGAAATTTTTGGTAAAAAGTGAAGATCATTCAATGAGTTAGAATATTTTTTCTCATGTTTCCAAAGCCAGTAAAATAATACAAAATTTTCAAATCTATTTCTCTAATGTATTAAGTATTCTAAAAATTGATGTAATTTCAATGCATGTTATTACTAGGTTGTTATATCATGAGTAATTTTTTGTGGGTGTGAATGATGATTCATGTCCCCTAAAAATGAAAAATTGATTTGTGGGTGGTAATAATGTTTTCAATCTCTAAATAATGATGATGTTGTTTTTAGGTGAAAAACTATTATTCATGCCCCACAGGTGAAAAGGACAATTAGTGTGTGAGGGTGATCATTTTTTCACCATGAAAAATTTCATTCACGTTCATGCCCATCATATATAAGCTCCCACAAATGATTGTATCCCAACCAACCATGGATAACCATCCATCCAAGTAGTTAGTTAATATACTCCTCAATAAAACCCCTGAGTAAAAAATGAGATAAATACACACAAAGGATGGAAATAAATTTAATGAATGGTGTGACAGATATATAATTATGAGTAGTTTACCTACCACGTAACATTAAATTAGAAAAGGAATCCACCCTAACATTTGTAAACCCAAAAGCATTTTAGATGCCATTATGTGAATCATAAGTTGATGGAATATTTTCATTACATATCATAATATAGTAAAAAGATATGCGGATGGATCGATATGACATTTAGGAAGCACTTCACGTGACAAAATCGAGCCAATGTAAAAATGTAGTATGTGGATGGGCCTCAGTTTCATAAATTAAAGAGCTACATGGGATGGTCCCATTCCCATGTATGAAATAACTACGTTGAGAGAAACCAACCCCAAACAGAGAATAACTATATAGAGTTAAACCAATCAAATATAATATGACATTATATGTAATGGGGTATCCTTGGAAGTATAGCTTTCCTTATCTTATTTTTTCAGACCATTCAATCCCAAGTTTGACCATTCATGAATTTCCCTAATTGATTTATTTGTCAAACATTTTTATGTGAATCTCAATTACCTATGTGGTGCCCATTTCAACACATCATTAAATGTATTATCACAAAACCTCCATATACATATTATCAAATCATTGGACATGTCAGTGTCTCCTCTCAGGCATACATACTCATGGTAAATGAGTTTCATTTGGAATCCACCTTAAATTGGTGGATCCTTGGACTGATATCAAGATTATATTCTATGGGAAACATGTATCTAAACCATGGAGGTACTCACATGAACCACCTAGGTTCATATATTTAAGGGAACCACTGGCCTTCTCATACAATGAGGGCCAATTCTAGATTCTTCTCTCATTCTCTTTTAAATTTGGATAAGGGGATATCTCCTAGAGTATGCCACTATATTTATTTCTTGATCTCGTACTCTTTATCCTCTTCACCTACCAATATTTATAGCTAGGATTCGATGTGACAATCCAAGTTACCAAAGTAATTGAGGATACAGGTTCCGGATCCCACCCTATCTATCTCAATTTGGTCCCCAAACACATCCACTAGAGGAAATAAATTACTTCTTGTAGGGTTTAGATATATCACTTATTCTTGTTTATCACACTAATCTTGCCACACATGGTCATAGTAGTGATTGGTGATCATGAAATCTACACAATCCAAAGAACATGGTCCTCATATAAGGCTAATGCCGAAACTATACTCATTCAAATGGGCCTACCTCAGAGGTGTATGCCCCAACAAAACCTAAAAAACCCCACGAGCTGATACATTCCTCATAATCCTAGAATCAACCACCTCCTCCTAGGTGTAAACACCACATTTATTTCACTAATATCCCAACAGTCATTATTCCCCACTAGATGAGCCTTCAAAGGTCTATATTCCCAATAATGATAGTAATTTGGCCTCCTCCATAGTTTTACTCCCCAACCCTTCAAAATATAGGGTATTTCATTCTTGAACAACTATTATACTTAGTAAGCTTCCAAGAGTTCTAAACCAAACACCCATAATTCATTTTAATCATCTCATATCCATATTCCAACTAGGGTCACATTTAACTTGGATGACCTTATTCCATCCGAGCTCCTTTTATTACAGTCATTTATTGGGATACATTTTTGATAAGATCATATCCCCACTTGGGATACCAAATATCTTCTAGGCCCCTTTTGCAGCATCAGCGTTATTCCCACACAAACTAATGACATAGAACATTAATCCTTTTTATTATTCTTGCATTGTGTTAAGATGAACAATTTGGTCTTTATAACAGGGCCTTGAAATTTACGATCATTCTTATTAAATGGAACCAAATAACGTGGGTTATAATTGCACTCACAATTATTTTTTAGTATACCATTTTATGGGTTCAATCCCAACATCAAATCATATCTCATCTCCCTCAATGATAATAAGTTCCTGAGATCCCCACTATGTGCCCTAAAACCAACATTATATAAAAACTGACCATAGAATATATATTTCATCCATAATTGGATTCCATTGATGGAGAACCATGAATAAATAATGATATATAAACTAATGAAGAACCTTAAATATATATAAATGATTCTAAATTATGCGTATTCCAAAAATATATTGTTAGATCTTGGGTGGATGAAGTAATGCATGGGAATGAAAAAACTATTTGTTAACATATCTTAAATTTATAAGAGATTCATATAGTAGTAAATAATTCTTCCCAATAGAGAGTGATGAGCCCGACCTAGCATCCTCTTATCCATTGTGAGTTTTAAGTTCCATTCCCAATGATCCCAAGCAAACCCCTACCTTTTTTACATTAGTTCCATGATTGATTAAGAATATACGATATGTTCGGAGTTTTTAATTCAATGAAAAAACCTTGTTGGATGCCTTCATGTCACTAATAAGTGTTAAATAGATTTGTAAACTTGATCTAAATGATTGTAAAATTTTCAGACCCCACAATCAATAATACTAAACCGAACACACATTGATTCCTTTCATTTAAAAAAATACTTTTTTACTTAGATTTGATGTATTAACCAATTCACTCATCATCCCACTCTCATAAGAAAATTTTTTGGAACTCTATGATGAAAATATTCAGGATGAAAACCAAACACCCCTAGTCCAAATGAAGTATATAGAAAGATATCATGTGTTTACCAGAATGAAACATAATTTTGGAGAATCCATTTAATGTACTGATGGTTAGTCTAGAATCATTCCATTAGTATAAGGAGATAGTCTTGGAAAGGAATATATTTTCCCTATTACACTCAAAGTAGTAGAATTTCCCTTTCAACCACCTAATAAAGACTCGAATAACCTAGTTCCACCAATTGAGTTACAGAAACAACCAAATCACCCTTATCCAGAAGAAAAAAAATTAGATCATGGTCTCCTGTGATTTGAATAATGGATGAATACATCGTACTCCTTTATAAATAATTAATACCATAGTTATTTCCTTTCAAACATATAAAATAACCTACTAAATTTTTCATATCCTAGAAATCTTAATGACTTCAACTTCACTAATCTCCCCAACTACTTCCCTTTCTAATGGAGGCTGGGTCGAAAATTACAAAATTCCTTCTTCCAAAAATACTTTCTCCAAATCATTTTTGATTATAGATAGGTAGTGACAGAAAATTCGCTAGAACAGGTGACCCTTGAAACCATTTACCAATAAGTATAATAAGGTGATTTAAAAAAATTTGGGCCATGTATGGGAAAATGTTCGATAATTGTATGACTCAAAATGTTACTGATCGAGCTAATTCCAATATGCAAGAATAACTTAACATCCCATAAAAAACCATAACCTAGGGAGGAGACATTGAATGTGCCTCCCAGATGTGTAAGTAATTATTAAACAAAGGAAGAGATAAATGAAGAAGATTCATATTAAAATCCCTCACAAGCTCTTACTCATGTAGACTTCTTTCCTACACCTTCTAGAGAATGGGTACTTCCCCATTAAATGACACCCTGATCAGAAGAGGGGATCATAATTTTTTTTATCAATGTAATACTACTAGAATACCACTTCCCCAAAATGATGAATACACCTTTGAGTATTAGTTAACCATACATTAATGGAGAACCCATTATCGTAGGTTCCGGATATGTGGACACATGGGGCATGCATATGGTCTCGTACCCAATATCATGGTCGCATCATAAGAAAGGATAAATATAAAGTTAAGACCCCTAGGAAATCACACTAATGAGATAAATAAAATAACAAAGGTGAATCAGTTCCCTCTAGTGGTCACCCTAGTCCAGTTATATTTCATGACAGTCTGGAGCGGATTTTATTTTCTGATCAACCTAGACAACAATTAAGTCTTGCGTGACCAACGCCATTAGTAAATGATTCTCTTCTGACCTCTACAAAATAACCAAGCCCAACTACATAAAATCACCAGGTCATGATTCATATAATAATGTGAAAAAAACCTTGTGGAATGCATACTTATCTCACAAAATTATTACATTCTTAAAAATTTAGCAGTTGTCTAGTCCAATCTCGCAATTAAAGATTTTCTCCATATTTCAAAATAACCCAATGAGACCCTATTCGAGGCCCTCCAGAGCCCATAGAATTTTGAGATAGAGGTGGCTACAATTAAGAATTTTCTTTTGTAGAATATTCCATCATAAGTCCAGGTATCCATGTAGTTTACAGTGTTATATGAGGAATAGGTCATCCATGGACCCATCATACCCCGATATGATTTAGGAAATATCATAAATTTCAACATCCAAAGTGTGCTAATTGATAGTGGTTCCCAGATCCATCTCATCCAAATCTAGTACCATCGATATTTGGTATATATATATGGGGAATTGTCTCCTAAAATGATGACAAATCAATTGTATGATAATGGAGAACAAGGAACTCTCAAGAAAATCATTATTAATGCTCAACTTGGGGATCTCACATCTAACGCTCATTTCATGGTTAGCTAGAAAGATATAATGGATAATATCATTCTTAGAAGGCCTTGTAATCTAATCTAAATGGCCAATACAATCAATATTTAATCAATTCAAGGAAAAAAACAATCGATGTGACGTTCAATGTTCTACATGGTGATATTTCACTTTTCAATTCATTCAAAGACAAATATGGTGATGTAGATTTATAGAAAATGAAGGAAGACAACATACAATGGATGAAAATATGTAGGGTGTATCCACAATGTATAGGGGGTGACCCCTATTAATATTTTGTTTATTCTTGACAATGATTATGTGCTACCCATAAATATTATTGAGGATATAGAAATAATCCCATACGTCGAATCTCCTTCTGTTCTAAGAGATTACATATAATAACAAAATCAAATCCCAAATTTCACTATGTTAACTCAAGCAATAGGGGTGATAATGATCCATCCTTGGGACCCTCTCATTATGAAGATGACATATATTCCATCATATTATCTACCACACCATAAAATGCCTATAATGAATTAGAGATGGTTGAAGAAGTGGATAACCTCTAGAATTACCCTCCCTCATTGGAGTATGGTTTCTCTATCACCATTGATGAGTTCTGATATGAAAATTTGGGAATAAAATAACACACAATGTCTACATTTATTAGATCATCCCTTCCACTCAAAGAAAATGTTATGGGACTCTCATCTATAATGAAACATCAATACGTGTTCTATTGGAATTACATAATGATTCCTGGAATGAACCCTTATGTGGATACACACCATTTAGGGTTATCTAATGACCATAAAATGTTCAAGATGGTGACCAAGATGAATCACACCTTTCATGCTACCAATGTGGACACGTAAGATGAAAAATTAATGAAATTCAATTTTTTCTGAGAGTTTCAATACCTCTAATTGATTTTTAATATCATCCCTCTCATGAAAAACAATGAATATTTTATGGTGTTGATCAATTTCAGTGTCCCTAATATCCATTTCCCAAATTATGATTTCCCATTCATAATTACAAAACTATTGATATATTCCCCTTCTAGCATTAAATCCCTTTTCTTCTTGGATGGGTACTCAGGGTACAACAAAATAATGATATCGCCTGATGTTAAGGAACATAATAACTTTAGTGTACCAAAGGATATTTTTTCTATTATTTTATTCCATTTGGATTATATAAAACTAGATCCACTTATCATTACACCATGAATATGATATTTAATCCCTTCGTGGAACTAATAGTATAATGTAATATTGATAACATAGAGGCAAAATAATGGTAGTGATGTGAGCACCTCAAAAACCTCCAAATAGTCTATAAAATGTTTTGATAGAACCATCTAAATATGAACATATTGAAATTATATTTCAAGGTAACATCTAATAAATTAACTATATTTTTGGTACTCCACCTCATCATTGAGGTTAACTCAAAAAAGACTAATAAAATTATTGATATTTTAACCCATCATAATCTCAATGAACTGAGGGGGATATAAGGGAACCTTTCATGCATTCAACATTTCAAAAAATATCCTAGATGAAAATATATATCATTCAACATGTTAATGAATAAAGGTGACACCTAAAAGTTAAATGATGACTTCCCAGAATCCTTTGAGAGTCTCATGTAGCACATTATTCAAATTCTAGTATTGATGTCCCTAGTGGATGTAAATCCACTCATCTTATATGTGTAATTCATGGAATGATCTCTTAGCACACTCCTCATAGAAAAAATGATATTTGTAATGAATACAACCTATGTTAGGTAAGATGAATAATGAATGGAACTGACACCCTATATTATAATGTCAAGAAGAATTTCCTCCCCACTCATCATTACAGTGTAAAATTTTGAATATTTACATGTAGCACTAAGAAGTCCACCTTGTCTCTTGAATTGTACCACTCATGTATATAATTTGCCATAATATGGTGATAGAATATGGAATGATGGATGACCATTCAAAAATTGTATGATATCCTGTTTTTTTTCATTGAGGGATGTGAAATGACAGGCCCTGGATGATTTCCATGGATCAAACCACACTCTATAAATACACCATTGGACAGTGAAATTCTTGATGATGGGGTTTTCTATGCCATTGATACTCTCCAGATATGGTAGATGTATTTTGACTGTGCCTATCATATCAATATAGAATAGAGAACATAATATCCAATACACAATATGGTTGGTTCATGGGTTTTATTGTGACTCTAGAAAAAGAAATTTTCCTATACATATTCTCATTATCTGAAAGCATAAACAATAATGTGCCTGAATACTAAGCCCACATTATTGGTTTGGAACTAGTACTAAATTTATATATATCCAACAATAAAATCAATATGTATATAGAGTTAGTGATAAATAAGATCAATGGAGATTTTGAACTAGAAAATTTTTATTTGTCCACTATAATCGGCTATGTCATTTGATTTATGAAAGAGATACATTTTGATTCTATATTACATCTGGTCACCTGATTATAACATTCTAATGATGGTGTACTAGCTAATACAGCCACAGTTTGGGCCAACCCTAACCAGGATAAAGTAATCATTTACATCACACACAGAAGGTGGTCTCATCGATCAACATATATTGCATAGAAGAAATCAAATAGATCAAAGCTTCAAAAGAGTGTGAGGATGTTTTATCCTATCCAAGATGGATGCATCCCATACTGGATTATATCCAAAATTTTATCTTCCTAACATACTACTCTAAAAGTGAATTAATTTTGTGACAAGAAGAATTATTTACCCTCAAATATTTTCCAAAATAGTAAAAACCCATCTAGAAGTGATTCATCAATAGAATACTCCGTAGATGAATATTTTAATGATATATTACTAATTGTCATTGGAAAATACCATAGAGGATTTTTTTTTGTGCTCAGATATCTGAGATCATGATCTCCCCCAAAATCAGAAGGCCTAGTTACTAATAGAAAAAATTATTCAAGACTATGTGGAGTTCATAATGAAATTTCATGCATGCTAGATTATAGAATATACCACCCACCAACATTAATAATTTCAATATATATCTAAATATTACTATAATTTTCTATGCGTTGAATGGATGTTGTGGGGCTATATCCCCCATCCACAACTAATGAGTTCTTATAAATACCTATTTCTACTCAATTATTTTCAAAATGGGATGATTAAATACCACTAATGGAAGTCAAAACATATAATATAATCAAATTTCTTGATGTCTAATAAAATAACCATATTTTGTGCCCCTCCAAAGATATTAACATTCAATGGAACCAATTTCTATTATATAGGATTGATGAAATTATACTAGGAGTACCACATTGATTCAAAACATTAATATCTCTATCAAATAGTGGAAAATGGAAAAATATTGGACTTAAATAAGAAAATAAATTATATAATATAATATTTTCTGAATAAATAAAAACATTCGAGACATGAAAAGATCCTCCAAGTTGTATGGACCTACCATACCACCATGCACACAACCATGCAAGAAGATATGTAACCATAAGTGTACAAAAATGTGTTTGTATTTACCCTATATGTCTATTTTCCATCTCTTAAAATAGCCATCTTCATGAAACTTATAGTTTTTGAGAGGAAACAAAATAGTTTTGGTGAATTATAACATTCAGATGATAAATGGTTGTGTACATTTCACTACCATATTGTCTGTCAAAATTAGATCACATATATCTTCAATAAGAAGATACACCAACGTTTTTCCTTCAAGGAGAATAAGTATTAGATCATAGGTCCCCTGTGATACTAGGAAACAATAATATAAGATTTAAACACAAATTTGGAGGTCCTTGTATCTTACATAAGTTCTATCACAATGGATCATAGTCATTGTCCACACTGTATGAGGAAAGTGTTTCACCCCACACCAATTTGATGTTCCATAAGAAATACATTGTGTATCGACCATCATCCCTAATTTTATCACTTACCAAATTATATTAAACTCTATGGAAAATTTATTAGTAGTAGGATAATAATCGTCACAACGTCTCACATCCTGACCATAATATGTTTAATAGTAGCTAAACATGTCATCATAGAATGACATTAAAATTCATGGGAAAAATCTTCATCCATGACATTGAACTCTATAAGAAGCATAATAAAACTACAAATTCAGTTAACATAATATATATTTCTGAAAAGGATAAATGAAATTCCCATATCCAAATGTTTGAGCAAGACCCACATTGGGAGTCTCCCATCCAAGTACTATTCATTTCCTGATTCTGGTCATCACATGATATGTAGTGATGGAAAGATCCCAAATCCCTAGTCCATCAATAATATGTCATTCCCAGTCATAGGAAATTACATTGTTTGACAACATTCAAGACTTTTTATTCACATCAAGTGAATTTTTTCCACATCGTATGATATGAAACTGTATAACTAATGTCTTTACTACATGACAGTAATATGCATAGTTTTTCTAAAACTATCTACATCTATATTCTTAACCCAATGAGATATGTTGGGTTTCCATGAACCTATATCTTCTCCTAGTCTACATAAGATTAAAAATACCAATTTCATTCCGATTAATTTTCACTTTGTTGTGAGAGAACCACTCCCCATTCCTTGTTTCTCACTCCATTCATTGCTCAGGTGGTTTTTGGATTTTAGTAATTTTTTCCCAGCATAATTGAGATATATCAATTCACGAGAGGGTTATCATGGTTTGGGATGGAAGACCATAAATGGAACTCCATGAGTTCTTGAAATATTACATTAATAATAATGGTTGAAAACCATTTCATGATAAAAAACATCACTTACAATGGACATCACCAGAGAGGACTAATATCATCAGTGTTGGTCTCCCACAACACGTCAATTTTAAAACAACATGTCACTTGATTATTTCCATTACATTATATGTTGTGAAAACAATATCCATTAATGTGGTCCAACCAAAATATTCCCTTCTCAAATTTGGATACTTGTGTCATTACCATATGATGCGAAACTATATGGTTTATCAATATATATGCATCGCTTGATTCTTTCCATTGTAGGATATGTAGTGACACAGAGATCAAAATCGTGGGTCTAGATACAATATTTCTTTTTCATGTTAGGGGACCTATGTCTTACCCACAAGATTTTAGACTAAATGGTATCTTAATAACTAATTATAAATTGGTTCCTCTTATCATGGGATACATTATAAAGTATAGATCTCCAATCCTAGGTCTAATTATTACAATCTATGGGAACAATCCACCCCCTCCCCAATGTGTATAAGTCAGACCTGGGTGTAGATTTTCACATTCATGAGCTACATATTTTTTGATTCTTTCCATAATAGGATATATGGTGATGCCTAAATATTCAACATTATGTCCACGTACCACAATAAATAGTAACAATACCCCCTCTATATTTGGGTAATACCTATGTATAAAGGATGGGGGAAAGCCCCCTTTTGAACTGGGTAAGGGAAGACCCATTTCAAAACTCTAGACGTAGAGGCCAACAACCCCAATGTTCAGTGGCCCTAGTTCCCATAGGGAAAAACCCCATACAAAATCAATGCCCAATACCAAACCAATTCCATAATACATGAAAATAATGGAATATAAATTATTATTTCCTTATGAGGTTAATATAAAAAGATAATCTCATAGTATAATGACATTAAAACTTCATATAAAATACAACCCTATTACATGATGTCAAAAGTTATAGTCCCTAACCCATCATCATTCATTATAAAATTATCACTACTGCCTAACCCTAGTCAATGATAGAATTTGGTTCTCTCATCATTTTTATGAACCACAACCCATAAATCACACATCATATCTTATGTTCCTTAGCTTTCTTCCAAAAATTATTTATCATTAGAAACATACACTAGATTGTAGGGGAACCATTGTTTGACATTGAATGTCTACCCCTGGTTTCTACATATGATCACATGGCTGTCAACAAAATGCATCATATCTTGAAAAAAGGTCTTTCTGATCATTCAGATCCTTGATGTCACCATGAATGTACACAACACCATAGTGTGTTTTAGGTCATCCGTGACATGATTCTTCCATATCACTACACATGCATTAAGAACATCAATCCATGACATAATAAATTTTCAAACCATTATCAGAATGATGACTGTGAACAGTGGAACCTAGGTATCCTAATCATGCTATTATGGAACATTCCCCTCAAAATAGGTCTATGTGCATCATAACCATAAAATTATTTCACTTCGGTCAAATTATTACGTCTATAATCGTTACTCGTTGATGATAAAATTTAAAATAGCCCAAAAATTCTAGTAAAAGAGGCACAAAAATTGTGAGGTTGGAATCACACAATGGGTGGCCCAAGAAGAAGTCAATCCTTTTCTCACTAATCCCTTCATCTCTAGTGTGTTGGAATTTTTTTTGAGAATCAATAAATAGGGAATAAGTCTTATTGATCCCTCTTTTGGTACATAGTTAATGTTTATCCATGTTCACTGGACCCCCTGCTCAATGGAAAAGTTAATGTAAGTATTTTCACATATCCTCGCTGAAATAACATGTTCAGTATCCGGTGAAACAAAATTTAGGGGGATTTTAACATCCCGGTTCTAGAAGCCACCCATAGGATCCCCTTTCCCGGTTGGTCACATGGCCTCATGAACATTTCCCAGAATACCAGAGGCTGCCGACTAGTAGTGAGGGTCTTGGATGTGATAGTGGGGGAACTATGCCCTCATTACGAGAGTACAAAACAAAAGTAACAACAAACAATAGCATAAATAGTAAATATCCAACAACAGTAAATAGCGTAATACTGATAATGAAAAAAATGTATAAAAATATATATAAATGATGCATGATACATATATGGATAAGAAAGCATCCAAATTAGTCACAATGCTGAATACTATACAAAACCAATGTACAAATGAAAAAAAAAGATGAGAAACTCCTCAGCATCGCAAGCCTTAGCTTGATCCCATGCTATCCAGCTCCAATTCAATCAAGTAATTGAAGTCAAATGGCACTTTACCTTATATATAACTGCAACAATATAATCTGTTTGGGCCCCAAAGCATGTCCCATACTAGGTGAGAGACTAAATCCCATTAGGCAACCACCTGAAGATTTGTGCCTAACAGTCGGTGAGTATATGGCAGGTAAAAGTATAGAATGCAGTAAACAAGGAAGTACTAAGCAGTCAACAAACCATAGTTTAAGAATTCAAAACAACGCACACCATGCCACAAAAAAAACAGATAGCACAACATGTAACACTCTTGGATGTACCCACATCTTATCCCCTCTGGTCCTACCTATCAAGTTCAAGAAACCCTCTAGGAAGCACACACAGTCTCACCCATCTGGTTCGGCTAAATTATAGACACTCTGAGAAGGCACTCTCCATCAATTCCCCCTATAGTATCATATCATTATAAAGGCACTCTGGTTAATCACTCAAAGTAAATTCCCCATGTGGCTCGCATCGAGGAGCTATATACACTCTAGGGAAGCACTCAATCTCAATCCCCCATGTAGTCTAACATCGTAATTATAAAGACACTCTGAAGAATCCCCTAATGTCAATTCTCCCAATGATCTATACACCAGGTTCTCACGGCCTTGTTTAAGTCAACAAGAATAGCATCACATAATGGACAACGTGATCCTCAAGAACTAATTAGCTAGAATTCTATAGCATAACATCATATCAGAGCAACAGTTACACCATCCTATAATACTAGGCATGAAAAAGGAAACAACATCCAAACTGGAAAACTACACCTAATGGTCTAATGTAGGAATAACATGCATGGGAAATACACCCAAAGAACAACGAAATTCCTTATTCACAAACAATAACATCTACACAGACATACAAGCAATGTAGGAAAACAATAGGTCTAAAATGGTAAATGCGCAATACCCCGTTAATGGGTATTGGGAAAATCTGCACAAAAATCTCAAATACATTATATATAAAGGCACAAACCACCTATCTCAGGTTTAGGAGATCAATATAATTGAACCTTGAAGCTTGATTCTCCTTAAAACACTATACATTTAAGAAAAATTCTAAAAAGTTAAACCCATGATAACATGGAAAAGAAAAGAAATTAGGAAACAAAAATCTATGTGAAGAAAAAAAATACAGCTACGATTCCAATGAAATTGATGGTGATGGATTTGGAGAACGGATGCACGATCAGGGGTTCAGGGAAGTCTCATCATTGTATGGGTGCTTCGGAACGTCTCGGCCAAAGAAGAAGACGCCCTTATCCATTACACATGTCTATGGAACGTTTAATGAAAAACAATACATGGTGTGTAATTATAAAGTACATGGAGTGTACATTACCTTTTTGTACTCCTCTTTAGGCGGCCTCCACATCACCCCACACGGCTGTGTGTGTGGCCATGACACGGCCAGCACACAGCCTCCTACGACAACGAAGTACATGGCATGTACGTCAAAATTTTTCAAAAACTCCTCTTTTCTAAAAATCTCAAGAAACAGAAAATACATACCCAAAAATATGTCCCGGGTTCATAAAAAATTCCCCCCTTAATGAAATTTGTCCCCGAATTTCCCTAGCCTATCATAGAAGATGAATCCTCAAACAGTTCTGGCCCTTAAGCTTGCACATCGGCCTCCCTCTCCCAAGTCTCATCATGTACCTGTCCGTGCTGCCACAACACTTGTTTCAAGGGAACCGACCGGCCATAGAGAACCTTTGTACTGTGGTACACAATCTTGGATAGGATGCTCCTCAAATGACACATCCACTTCGAGCACTACCTCCATGGGTAGGAAGACATGAGACGAGTCTGAAAAGTAATGTCGGAGCTGAGAGACGTGAAAAACCTCGTGCATAGCATGGTACCTATGAGGTAACATCGACTGATAGGCAACCTTCCCAACTCTCTCCATCACATAAAATGGCCTGATGTAACTCAGTGAAATCTTACCCTGTCTTCTAATCCGGTTCTATCCCAACCTCGGTGTGACACGCAATAAAACATAATCCTCGATATCGAAACCCATAGGTCATCTCCGCTGATCATTATATGAATTCTGATGAGACTGTGTCGTAGCCATCCTCATTTGAATCAACCCTATCGGCTATGTGGTCTACTAAACAAGATGAGGTCCCAGCAAAGTTGCCACTCCTACATCCATCCAACATAAGGGTGATCGGCATGAACTACCGTATAGAGCCTCATAAGGTGTCATATGAATAGTTGCTTGAAAACTATTTTGGTAGAAATATCCACAAGAGGTATATGCTTCTCCCAAGAACCACCAAAATCTAGAATTTATACTCAGAGCATATTCTCAAGCACTTGAATCATAGGCTCATACTGGACATCTGTCTGGGGATAGTAAGTTGTACTCAAAAGTTCTTTTGTGCCCAAATCCTTCTAAATCCCCTTCCATCCCCGAAAATTAAAAAGGGAATCCCTGTCTATAAAAATGGAGTTTGGAACTCCATGCATAAGTATAATCTCTCGGAAGTACAACCCTCCCAGCTCATCAACAATGAAGGTCTCCTTGATCAGCAAGAAGTGAGAAACCTTCAAGAGTATGTCAATGAAAACCCAAACTGCGTCATTACCTCAAGACGACCTTGTTAAACTTGTCACGAAGTCCATCGTGACATCATTCCATTTCAACTCTGGAATAGTTAACTACTGTAAAATCCCAGCTGGTTGTTGATGCTCCACCTTCACCTGCTAACAAGTGGAACAACTCATGACGAAACCAGCAACGTCCCTCTTCATACTTGGCAACCAATAATAACTGTGTAGATCATGATACATTTTGGGGACACCCAGATGAACTTCCCAAACCGAGGAATGGAAACCCCGCATCAGCTTCTCACGTATTTCTGCTTGAACCCATACACTCTCTTGGAAACAGAAGATCTCATCCTCGCCTATGGTCCAACAAGGAATAGGGTACTCTCCTGACTCGATATCTCGTATGACTAGGCCTTTAGAATCAAATAGATGCCTCATTCTTACATGTTAAAGAAGGGTAAAGGTAACAGCTACATAAGATAGAAATGTCTGCCCCTTCCTATCGTGCACCTCCAAATGCATCTTAGAGAATAGATCCATAAGCTTCCACTCACTTCTGGCCTCCCAAAACTTCCTTTATCTGAGTCCTCCTGTTCAACACATCAGCCACTGCATTGCCTTTCCCCGGTGTGTAGGCAATATCAATGTCAAAAGGCTGAAGGTACTCAACCCACCATCGCTGTCTCAAATTTGTTTCACGCTGATTGAAGATGTACATTAGACTCTTGTGGTTAGTGAAAAACACAAAGTGCTCTCCTAGAAGAAAATGACTCTAGCAGCGTAGAGCATGAACAACAGCCGCCAACTCCAGATCATGCGTCGGGTAATTCCTCTAATGTGGCCTTAACTGCCGAGACCCGTATGTAATGAGTCCATATCCCTATATAAGCACAGCTCCCGTCCTGATACCTGACACATCGCAGTAAATGATATATCTCTTGCCCGGATCTCGAAAGACTAGTATAGGTGCTTAATTCACCTCCCTTTCAACTCCTAAAATGATGAATCCCAAGAGTGTGACCATAAGAACTTCACACCATTCTTGGTCAGTCCTTTCAGTTGTGCTACTAAGCGTGAAAAGTCCTGGATGAAACGTTTGTAGTATCCACCCTAACCTAGAAAACGTATCACCTCAAATACGTTTTCAAACTACTCCCATGAAACTACTACTCTCACTTTCTCTAAGTCTACTAAAAATCCTATCTCTGAGATGACATGAAACAAGAAGTGAATCTAGTCCATCCAAAAGTGTCATTTTTAGAGCGTAGCATATAGATGATCTTTCCACCATTTACTCTAAATGATCTCAGGATGGGTAGAACGGTCTTGTCGTGTGGGAGAGTACACCAATATATCATCCACAAAAACAACCACAAAGGAATCCAAGTATGGATGGAACACTCGGTTCATCAGTTCCATGAAAACTATTGGCGCGTTCATGAGACCGAACATCATAACCATATACTAGTATATACCATACCTGCTCCGGAAGGTTCTAAGAGGTATATCAAATGGTCTAACGCACAATAGATGGCAACCAGACCTCACGTCAATCTTCAAGAACACCCAGGATCCTCGAATCTCATGAAAGAGATCATCAATCCTAGGCAAGGGATATCAGTTCTTGATCGTCAACTGCTTCATCTTTCAATAATTCACACAATGCCTAAGTGTGTCATCTTCCTTCTTCGATATAGGATAGGTGAACCCCAAAGAGAAGTGTTGGGTCAAATTAAACCCTTTTCCTATAACTCCTCCAACTACTTCTTGAGCTCCTAAAACTCTGGTGTAGCCATCCTATAAGGAGGACTGGAAACCAGTGCCGTCCCTAGCACATGCTCAATAGAAAAGTCTACCTCAATCTCCAGAGGCAAAACTGAGAAGTCCTCTGGAAAGACATCCATGAAACGATCCACCACTGGGGGAAAGTCTAACTGTGATGTCCCCCAGTCATCCAGATAAAGACTAGTAATCTGGGTTGTTACTGCTCCCAACCCATGATTCTATGAACCCGCTCAGCTTGCCTAGACATACTAGTCACCCTTATGAAAAAAAGATCCACCCTCTCTTGATATGAAAATCTCCATGCGGTGATAACAGTCGATGAATACCTATAAGGGAACTAGCTTGTCCATTCTATGAATGACATCATATCATGTCATCTCTAGGACGTAGACATCCCAAAGGAAGTGACACCCACCAACCTCGAGAGGGAACTCCTTGCACTAACATACAACAGATGTTCTTGTCCCCAACAAAGTTTCTAGTTTCAAAACATCAGAGGAAGAAAATATACAGATCCCAAGGATCTACACAATAGTAATAGATATAAAGCTATGCGTATCACCAGTATCAAAAAGACCTGAAGATAAAACTGAGGCAACTAGGATCGTACATCGAACTATATAGTGGTAGGGATCCTGCTTTTGATGGGTCTGCTCCACTACAAAAGTCTTGCCAGATCCATGGACCTGTGACCCTGCCTGACTACTATGAGCTGACCCACCCTACTGTCACTGGTAGTCTGGGGACTGACCACTGTGGCTGTGACCTCCTCCTCATCCTGAACGGTCAGAAGAACTCCAATTACCAGACTGGTGAGAAACTGGCAGAGCTTCTCCTACTCGAGGAGTCATAGATGAACCCCTGTCAGCAGCTCCTGGTGAAAAGTTCTAACAGAAACGCTGAAGGTGTCCCAACTTGCCGCAATATCGTCACTCCACTAGGTATATTTGGCACTATGACCTCTAATGCCCACTTCTCTCGAACTGGTAGCACACGACATGGATACCAGAAGAGCCATACCGCCTACTCAGATATCCCTGTGTAGTCTCCCTGTGGCACTTCCGGCTATCATTTGGTGGAGAAATAACTCTGGATGTCAAGATTCCCAATCTCACAATCTCAGATTCCCTCAGATTCTACTCTATGATCAATGCCTGGTTGACGATGGAAATTATGGAAGTCAACCTAAAGATATTCACCTGAGAGAAGATATCCTGTCTGAGTCCATCTTCGATCATTCTTGCAAGTAATAACCCATATCCTCTAAGGAAGGGTGTGAAACGCTGAAGCTCGGTGAAACGAGAGGAGTATTCTATAACTGATAGGGTACCATACTCAAGGATCATAAACACCTGAGCTCGGTCCGACCTCAGGGTCTCTGGGTAGAAGTAGTCATAGAAGATGCACTGGAACTCCTCCTAACCCATGACCTGCTGATGACCCGCCTGTGAGATCACATCCCAACATCTCTTGGAGGAATCTCGTAGCATATATGTAGTGATATTTACTCCCCTCTTTGGAGGTGTCTCCAGATGATCAAATATTTTCATCATGGATTCAATCCATGTATTTGGAGCATGAGGTCCTACTTCCCCAGAGAAAGTGGGAGGTTGTTGCTATTGGAAGACCCGTGTCAAATCAACCATCAGTTGGGCAGGAGGCGGCACTCCCTGAAAAGTCTGCATCAACCTCATTAAGCCTTTCCTAAACTGTGCATCTGCACCATTAACATTTATAACTAATAGTGCCAACACTTGAAAAATAGGTGGATCTATAGGTGGTCCCTGATCAGCGATGTCCGGTGTCTGATCACCGCCTAGAAATTGGCGTACAACTGGAGGATGTCTCGGTGGCATGACTCTGCAAGGTCAAGTGCACACCTCAAATCAGAATTATCAAGGACTAAAAACAAGGAGTGTAATAAGAGAACAAGAGAAAGAAAACATTGATGTTTTATAAAACATGACTACCTAGCGTGTACGCTACCTACACGACATGTTCCCAGAAGTCATTCACATGGTCATGTACTTTTGCCTAAACTGGTTGTGTGAGACCCCAAACACATGGCATGTTCTCAAAACACACGATGTGTACTTGAATCCTCTTCCCATGCCTGGGTCCATCAATATGGTTAAGCCACACGGCTCTCCTAAGACAAAACTACATGTTGTGTTCATGTTATACACGACGTGTACTGGACAAGATTCACTAGGCCCGTGTTGTTAGTGACATGAGTCAAGCTACACGACGTGTTCCTGATAGACATGGCATGTACGTGAAAGGATAACACTGACCTGTGTTGTCTGTGAAATGTCAGGGTACCTGGGTCAGACTACATGGCATGTTAAAGGGGGACACAACATGTATAAGAAGAGACTCTACCGACCCGTGTAGTTAGCTACAGTGCTGGGTTCCTAAGATTATACTACACAACGTGTTCAACACAGACACAATGTGTTTCCACCAGACTTTTCCCATCCCATTTCTCTAAAAACATGGCATATGACATGTTCAGAGACTACACGGCGTGTACATAAAGTACACTCCGTGTAATTAGGAAAAAATGTATCATTATGAGTAAAAGAACACATGTCATGTACTTAACATTACACGACATGCATTCTAGGTTTTCCTGGATAGAAAGCCTTAGAAACTACTCCGAAACCCAGAAAACACTGAAACAAGCACTGAAAGTACCAAATTCTAAGCAGTGAGACCCCATACTCCATGAGAATCAATGTTTTGCATCCCATTCAAGTTATAAACAAGAAAACAGTGCAATGATCCAACAAATTATGGTCCATGAGGGCCCATAACACCTCCTGAATCAAAGTTTAGTGTTCATTCAACCAAAACCATTCACTCAATTCCCTATCAAACATTAGGTATTTATATCAAGGCATCTATAAAAACATCATGCATATTCTAGACAATATCTATCAGAAAAATATGCATTTTTGAAAATCAAATTAACAGTAATAATTGTAAAACCAGAAATATTGTAATTAACAGGGTAGATTGTATTTTCGCTGTACACAGGTTATCTATTCCTGGGCACAGCTTATTACCATATACCTATTCATTCCTATCCCTAACTATTTTCTCCAAACAGTAAATAAATTGAATAGAATGCCTCTGATACCATTTTGTATCATCCGTGTTCCAGAAGCCACACAGAGGCGCCCCGTACCCGATTGGTCACATGGCCTCAAGCGCATTTCACCAAACACCAGAGGTTGCCGACTAGAAGCATGGGCTTTGGGTGTGATAGTGGGGAAACTACGACCTCATTAGCAGAGTACACAACAGAAGTAATAACACACAATAATGGAAAATGTAAATATCCATCAATAGTAAATAGTGGAATAATGATAAAGAAACAACTGAAAAATATATATAAATGATGCATGATACATATATGTCTAGGAAAGCAGCCAAACATGTCACACTGCTGAATATAATACTATGTCTAAGAATAAAAGGAAAACAGATGAGCAACTCCTCAGTATCGCAAGCCTTGACATTGTCCTGTGATCTTTAACTCCATTGCAATCAAGTACGTGAAGTCGAAGGGCACTTTCCCATATCTATACCTGCAGCAATATAATCTGTTTGGGCCCAAAAGCATGGCCAAAATATGGTGTGAGACTAAATCCTAGTAGAAAACCACCCAAAGATACGTGCCTAACATTCAGTGAGTATATAGAAGGTAAAATTACAGAAACCAGTAAACAAGGAAGAACTAAGTAGTAAACAATCCATAGTTTAATCATTCAAAAAACACACAACATGCAACAGAAAAACAGATGACACAATAGGTAACCCTCTGGGAATTACCCATAACCTACCCCCTCTGGTCCTACCTATCAAGTACAATAATCCCTCTGGGAAGAAAACATAGTCTCACCCCTCTAGTTCAGCTAAATTATACACTCTTTGAGGAAGCACTCACCATCAATTACCCCTATAGTCTCGTATCATACTAAAGGTGCTCTGGGGAAGCACTCAATGTTAATTCCCCCAGTGTCCCATGTCGAGAAAATACCGACACACTGGGAAAGCACTCAACATCAATTCCCCCTATGGACTGGAATCGTAATTATAAAAACATTCTAGAGAAGCCCTCAACATCAATTCTCCCTAGGGTATATACACAAGGTTCTCATAGCCCTGTGTTAGTCAACATGAATAGCATTGCGTATTGGCCAAAGTAAACCTCAAGATCTACTTGGATATCATTCTACAACATACCAATATACCATAGAAATAGTCACACCATCCTATAATATGAGGCATAGAATAGGAAACCGCTGCCTAACAAGAAAACTAGACCTAAAGGTCAAATGCAGGAAAAACATGCATGGGAAATACATCCAAAGCACATAAATATTATCTATTCACAAGCAATAACCTATAATCAGTCATACAATCAATGAAGGCAATGAATAGGGCTAAAATGGTAAACACACAATATCCTGTTCAAGGGAATTGGAAAAATGTGAACATAAAACTCAAAGACTTTATACAGAAAGGCCCAAACCACCTACCTCGGGGTTTGGAGATCAATATACTTGAACCACTAAGATTTAATCTCCTTAGACTGTCGTAGATCTATGAAAACATTTAAATCATTCAACCCACAATAACTCAGAAATGAAGAGAAAACAAGAAACCAAACTCCTGGAGAAGGAAGAGCTTACCGCTGCGATTCCAACGCAATTTATGGCGGTCAATTCGGAGAACCGAAGCGTGTTCATAGGCTCAGGGAAGTCTCGGAACCGTACAGGTGCTCCGGAAGGTCTCAGTTGAAGAAGAAGACACCCCTGTCCATTTGAAGCAAATCTGGTCCATTTATTGGAAAATGAACAAAATACATGGTGTGTACTTTTGATGTACACTGCGTGTAATTCCCCTTTCCGTACTCTGCTTCAGGCTGCCTCCACATCACCACACATGACTGTGTGTGTGGACATGACACGGCTAGCATAGGGCCTCCTACAATAAAGAAGTACACGATGTGTACTCATAAAGTCAATGGCGCGTACATCAAAAATATCCAGAAACTCCTCTTTTCTCAAAAAATCTAGAAAAATGAAAAAATACCTAAATAGAATGTTAGTGTTCTTATAGGGATCGAACTCCTCTTGAATTTTATATATTCCATAAATAAAACTTCATTGTTTTGAGGCCTCAAATCATTGAAGATATTCAATGGATCTTTAAATAGGATTCTAATATTTAGGGATATTTTGTCTGACTATGAATTTCTTCTACTATTCCAATCATATGTGCCACAGTCCTTCATCCAAATGAATCATAACTTGTGAAAATATCTTTATGATCATTTTTATCCCTAAGATAATAGTGGAAGAACCCATCAACTAAGTGTGTTTTGGGTCATCCCTAACATTATCGATCTATATCCTTACTCATGATGCAAGAACTTTGGAACATGATATATAATCCTCATGAATGAAAAATTCAAGTGGATATGACATCCTAAAAATTGCGTCAGTATTTTTTGTAAACATTCTCATTTCAAGAATGTCACATGCCATTCAAAAGCCTTTTGTTGGACCTCTCCATGTGAATTAAAACCACAATGTATAGGGGTTGAGGATCCCAAAAAACTTAAATTTCCTAGGGTTGAAGAATCATTCCAAGTGATCTTTATCTCCATTTCCCATGTGATTTTCCAGGAATTTGGGACATAAAAATTCTATTATAGTCCATGGAAAAGTGTGGTGAGATCCCTATTTTACCATGATATTGACTCATAAGGGATTTAACCAAACTACTATAGGTGGATACACATTTTATGATAGAATGTTTGATACTCAATAGCCCCCGGTAACAATGCTAAGGGACTAAATTCCTTAAGGTTGATTGGGTCATCCAAGGTATGACTTCACAATTCTATATTAGTTGGATTATGTTTTTGAGTTATGAATTACTCAAGACATATTCAAAATATCCAGGTGGATATAGATTTCATAACTTTTAATCATCACAAATAACATCACAATAAAACATCATATCCTTAGAAAAAGGCTACAAAACCATTTATTGACCATTCTATCAATGAATAATGGATTTTACCTTCCAACATATAAAATGTTCTCATTATAGGTTAGGAACTCCAAATCCTTAGTGTCTTGGAAACACCATAGTAAAACCCAAAATCTTAGTCTATTTTGGGTCATCCTAAGAATGTCACTCACTTATTCCATAATCATAAATCAACTCCTTATAGAATGATAATAAACTAAAAATATTTTGTACCCTTATACGAAAGGATTTAAACGATATAGTACTTAATGTCTTAGTTGAAATACATTAAAATGTATAGAATATATATGTCATTACTGAATGATGCTAAACTGCTCGGAATAATTCTATACAACAACAAATTATACTGCATTAAATATTTTCTTACTTCATAACATAAAATATTACGGAAAATGTCAACCATGAATGATGTTAAACTGCATGGAATATTTTGTTATCACATGAAATTTAATATCCCAAAGAACATTACATTCCAAATTGAATATTTTAAAAAGAATAAATTCTAAGCTAAAAGGACCTAAACAACATAAATAAAAGGTTTGATCTAAAATGATCTTAACTAAATCACTATTATGTTTTGTGAGGTTGAAATGAATCTAACTGAAAAAGTTCCAATGCTTTCTAATTTGAAAACCCAATAATGGACCCTTAGAAAAAAGAAAATTCTATTCTCACTAGAAATGACCTTTCTGTATTTCAGTCAATATTGATAACTCATAAAATTGAAAAGGAAAAAAGCCCATTATTCCAAAAACCAATAAAAAGAAGCCTGATAAAAACAGTAGTCCACTCCCTATAACCCCACCCTAATACGATTCATATGAAAAAATAAATGAAATATAATGAGATACATATAATTATTTTAGGGACCATCCTTTTCTCTAGAAAAATATATCTATGATATCTATGTCCATTTACATTAACAAAATACAATGAACTCTCCAAATACGACATTTTGTACCCAAATTAACCTTTTGTAAATTAGGTGGTCTCAACATAACATGAGAGTGTATATTAATAAGGAATCACAAGTTGGTGGGAATTCATGAGAAATCATCACTAAAAAATTTTTTATTTAAAAACATAAATACATTCATTTTTTTAAATTGACATTATACTATGGATGGGTACCGTGGATGATCTATGTGAAAATGAAATTCTTTTCAAACCATAAAAGAAAATAAAATATGAACAATGATATATATAGATCAAAAGAATGAATCTTTGAAAATGTGTTCAATAAATGAGGAGTCCCCACATTCTAGAACCTCTATAAGGATTCCATGAAAAAAATAAAACATTTATATCGAACATAGTAAAATTTGATTCATTAAATTTTCTATGCCGGCAAGAATCATAAGAAAATCATTGATTATGAATCGAAGATCCACTGACACCTTTTCTTATACTACAACCCAAGGATGAAAAGTAACAATTAGGTAAGACAAATATGAATCAATTTTTTTGATAAATTGTTAATGAGGATGATGAAATTAAGAGATCATCCTTTATGTGAGGGATCATCACTTTATGTCTCCATTTTTACATGTTCATTGTATCCATAGGGGTGTGCATCATGGATATTATCTGATGACACTATTCTATTTCCTTTAAATCTTACCTCGCTAGATTTTCGGGGGAGTATTGTCATCTAAATCCCAAAGTCACCTCTTTCTAGTAGAAAATGGTTTTACGAACAAGACAATTTTTTTTCATGAAGATATATAATGGATTCCGATCAATTTCCCAGACCTATAAATCTTGAAAATGATAATGAATTTGTTCCTCTTTGTCACTAAATGCTTCTAAGGGAGTCTCTGTGATCAAAGTGTACATCTACAACCAGATTGACCTTTGTCATTTTTGGAACATTCTAGCTGATTTGGTGGGTACATTAGATGGGGGGATGGCTAGATGATATTTTTAGAAGGAACATAATAAGTTTCATATACTCTATCCTCAAATAATGAAACATAACTATCTTATATTTAAGGACAAATTTACTCTCCAAATTATACCCCACTAGTGGGATGCTAATTTCCAAGATGGGGATGTTTCCATAATGTCTCCCCTAAATATTTAATCAATTCCATTGTTGCTAGAATCATGGATGTTAGTATTGAAAATATTTTATCTACCTGATGGACTTTAAAATCCATCACACCCCCAGCTGGACATCCAAACATGCCATGGAATAATCGTAAGATAAAAATTCTTGGGTACCAATAGGAGGATGGATAATATGATAACTTTTATATTCACATTCCAATACAATCCAATTTTGGAGGATAATCATAGGATGTTGTTCTTCTCACACACCGGCTTATATAAGAGGTTATATGCCTTGAATGAAACAGAATATGTGGGAAGCCAAAAAGGGTTATGTGGTTCACAATCGATTATATCATCCCCATGATATATGAGAACCTTATCTCAACATTACAACTTATATGATCACTCGTCAAGAGATCACCAACCATTATAAACAATTGGACCTGTCAGTGAAGGATTAGGAGTAAATCTCAAATGATCATACGATCTAAACATCTCAAAAACCTCATCGGGTCTATGAAAAATCACCTCCGCCACATGAATAATCATCATTATGAGATAGATTGAGGGTTTAGTGATATTTGTTTTATTATGGTATTTGTAGAAGAAAAAATGATCCCCTATCTATGAAAATTATAATGATAAAGGGTTGTTGATATTGTATGGAATATTTTATTATAGAATATTTCACATTAGATACTACAGTTAATAATGAGTTTTTATGGTTATAATAAAATACAACCCACTACTAATCGAGATTCCATCACTAGTGTGGTCACTTGAATTCCTAGATGGGTATCCTGGAATGGGAATATCCATCTATTCATGAACATGGCTAAGAAACCATCCAAAAAAAGGCTTATGGATATCTCATATCTCCTTCTATAAAACCATGTGATATACTCCCACTCCATAAGGATTTCTCAATATGAGCCTATGTTTTCACATATATTCCAAGAAGGGAACCAGTGAGGGCATATAGTAGTCAGCTGAGAAACACTATGGAAGAGAATGAAACAGTCCCATTCCTTAAATTATATAAGTTATAACATATTCACCTAATTCTTTTACTTCCCTTTCACAATGTTAATCATGTCCCTTTCCAAGACTACAGTTTTTTAGGGCCATCCAAGATATCCATTGTAGGAAGGAACTCATCATATATCTACCCATGTTGATATATCCCACCCACATTGTAGATATCCGAATGTATGATTCCAACATCACCATGGGATAGATGTAATGAATTAGTTTCATGTTACCAATGGATATTCAATTAATTAGGAATATATTATTGATGATGGATTCTGAACTAATAAAACCATATGGCCTCATAATAGAGAATGTAATGTAACTTATTAGAACATTATGAGAAGATATTTATCACCCATAATATCCACACTCATTCATTAATGAAATTTCTAATATGCCTTAGGTAACATTGAGATCTCCATTCCCTTTTCCTATTGTTCAGGGATGAGATAAATATGCTTGAATAACATATGAAAAAGTATTGTGGTATAAAAAACAAATGTTCAAACCCTAACTGGAGTTATCCATTATATAATATGACCATAATGATCATACCATGAACAATTAATTTCCATTTTAAATCATCATTGGTACATAAACTAGGGGAGATGACAAGAAAATAGATGGGGTGTTCTGGTATAGTGAGGGGTTGATAACATCATCAAAATGACTAAATCCATATAAAGGGAGAAGTTATTACAATGGTAGTTCTACAGTTAATATGGGATAATATTCTTTAAAACCTCTTTGTAAGAGTGTACATGATTTGGAGGGTCAGTTTTTTGATTCCCAAAAAACGTTACCCTATTACTAGCCATGGTGGAAGACCTATAGAAATTCCAATCCATCTTTATCAAATAATGACGTATATATCATAAATGCGAAAACCCCACAATAGAGATACATAACCCCAAAAAATCATGAAACTTTAAAGAACCATTAAGGGATTCATGGTTGAATGGACCGATAAAGGTCTTGTGAACTATAACACCCATGAAGATCTCACAGATCATATGACCCAAGGTGTATCTTCAACACATGAACAGTCATAAGAATCACATTTGTGTGGCCCCAATGTGGTCACAAAAATCGCATAACAATAATCTGATAATGAAAACATGTAATAAAATCATGTGAAACATGTATGATAACCATAAATCTAAGGACCTTGGTCATTATTTGAGAAATTATTGAGCAGCGACTTATAGATTATCTAAACAAGTTCTGGGGAAAAGTAGAGCGTGAAATATGATCTCATTAATGAACCCCATGAAACTGCCCTATGGTCATGTCTAGAAAATGATCTTGTTACCAGGTCCCGTTAATAGGTCATGTGAATGAGGTCCTATGATGTGGTCTTGCGAAGGGGTTATGTGAAGATGAGATCCATAAAACCACTGAGAGGTGAATTTCTAATGAAATGAGGCTCCCCTATACCCCTATTTCTATTCTGCACTTATGAATACCAATATTCACCCAAGAGACTAAAAATATCTCGAGTAACCAATTTATGGCATCTCTAATGACTCAGTATATCATTTACATTCCTCAAAATTGAGCCCCTTTTCCATATGGACATCACTCTTGGGGGGATTTGATGAAAATTTCCTTATGAATATTGAAAAATCTATAACAGAAGAAATATCCAAAGAATGGTTATTATTTTTTTACATAAAATAATGGAAGAGAATGTATCTTCCTTGTAAAGATAATTTATCCCTTTGAGGTACATAAGGAAACACAACCCATAGAGGGTAATGTGAACGGATCACGTGAATTGTATGATCGAAATTTGATCTCACACATCCCCTTTGGAAACACACTTTTTTTTAAGAAGGTGTCCTGATAATAACAAATGATCACTAGGAGAATGTAGGCTGAGTTCTTCCAAATTGTGTGACTTGTAAACTAAAATAAACATACAACTCATCGAAAAACCCATATCAAATAACGGTGGAGAAATGTGGATGCATTTTAAAAGGTAGTGTTACAATGATATTCATGTGGCATGTTTAAGCGATCTGCAAGGACTTATGAAGTTTTTGGTGACATGACTACTAGGTTTCACAAATTTATGTGGGCATGTCACATTCTTCATTCAAAGTTCTTGACACACCTGAATCTAAATATATAATTCTTTTGTACCTTAATAAACATGTAGAGGGGGTATCCATTTAATTTCTCATGAATCGCTATTAGAACAACTATTTATCATGATGTGCAACAAAGTTAAGTACAATCATTTTCCTAAACACAAATCATACTACATAAAAATATCTCCTGACCTTGTATAATTAAGAAGGAATTTAAAATGTGAATTGGTGGAAGCCTTTTTCATGGGGAAAATATTATAAAAATAACTTAAAATGGATCGTATTATAGAATAAATGTACATTCATCATGTGAAACCCCCTTAACATGATATCATGATCTCTTGAATTCCCATAGACATGTCATCCTGATCCCATATAGGCCCAATTGATGAGCTGCCTTAGTCTCATAGAGTGGACAATAAAAGTCATCATTGATCATGTGAAATCCATTCTATGCCTGTACAAATCCATTGAAGACTCCAAGTCTTATCTAATTATCCCTCTAGAAAATTGTTGAAATATAATCATGGTTATTAAAAATCTCTTTGATCGGTTGTTGTCTATTGAAAATGGAGATAGATGAACATTACTATGGTCTCTATCATTTTGCACTGACATGGATAACACATTTGAGGATCATCTGAAGTGTGAGACTCCAATATCCATCTATAGAATCCATCTCATATTTCTAAAATACATGCTACAAAAATTGGGGTATAGCTAGAGAAGTGAGGCCAATAAATCTCTCTCTATTTTCAATATAAAAATGGAATGGAGATTGCTACATGGGCACACAATAGTGGACATCTCAGACCATCCAATCATCTTATCATAAAGTTATTCTACAATTTGAAATTTTGGGGAATTACCAAAAGGATCATTTGGCATGAATATCTGCTTTGAATGATCACTCTATAGATCAATTGAAAGACTTTTGGCATGTAGACTAGGTTATAAGAAATAAGAATCTAAACTGGGAAAAACCTGAGGACCATATAGAATAAATTCTAGAATATTAATTGAAAAATATTGGAATTTTTTTAAGATGTAAATACTGATCTTCATGATCTTCACGTGACCTACTAAGATCAAAAGACAACAATAATAAATTTCTTATAAGTCATGTGACACTCTATCAATATATCACCTAGATCATGCGATGTCCCATGGAAATGTCATGAAAATAATTTTATCCCCTCCCAGAATTCCAACAAATTCTTGTAAAGTCCTTAGGTAATTCTTAACAAATCATGTAATGTCCCCCAGACATGTCGATAATGTTATGCGGTGGAACCACAAAATTTCATCTTGCTCTCGTGGTGTGCTCTTGACATGATAGATGGGCATGGAGGTGTCTCGTGATTAATTCATCTAGATCATGTGATTTATTCTAGAAAATTCATCATTGTTTATGTGAAATATTATAAACATATCTTCCTTTTTATTGTGACACCCTCCACACATGTCATCCATGGCCATGCATTGTCCTCCCAAAATGAAATTCCTATAAGGAAATTTCTATAAGAAAATTCAATAATATAATTGGATTTTCATTGGGCATGTCTATTAAAAAACCATGACACATCGAAAAATCATCAAAAATTTCATACACACACCCCCAACATTTCATGAAGGAAATTAGAAAATATTTGTTAGACAATCCAGACATGTTTGGTAGAAAATAAGGATATTTCAAAAAGGATATCAGTATATTATAGGCAATCATCCTATGACATGATAACCTTTTCTAGAGGTTATATTTAGGCATACCCATAAAATAACAACAATAAAATTGATTCCAATGATAACTAGGATATATTGGAAGACTCTCTAAGGGAAAATCTCCAATTGGAATCTACATTGTTGTAAGTCCTTTTATGCATCTAACATCATAATTATTCAGATCCAATCTCTCCCACAAGATTATAATTCGTCATCATCCATTAGTGGATTGAGAAACCAATTGAACTATGATGACTCTAATTCTTTCCATAACCAGGATACACATGACTCTTTCATAAGGAACTTGCTATATATCAAACAACCCATAAGGGATACCCTAATCAACAAGTCCATTATCAATATGCAGTGAGATTTATTTCTTCTCTCCCCTTGATTATCACAACCAGAATTGATCATGTGGCATTAGGGATTTATAATAGTCATCTCACTTGCACCACGATCCTTTACTAGATAGGGAAACCATAGTGTTTAATCCCCATACAACGCCATGATATGATAGCCCACGAACAAGAGAATCTACCAAAGTTTAAATCAATGGGGTAGGATCAAACTATAATGACTCGGATTATTATGATAAACATGATACATAAGATTCCTTCCTATGGATTTAGCAAAAAACTAGTGACTCTGTTCCCTCATATACATCCTTTCTACAAGATATTAAACATTATTGTTCCAAAATACCATGGGGGATTTGATTCCTATTATAAATGATATAGAAGACACCTTTTAAAAGTTCAATACCATCCTCATGTTATTAATCACCTCCAATTATGGATTTAAACTCCAGAGGGAGCAGTTATATGGATTTAAAATATAATAAGAAACATGATAATGGGAAGAAGATGGAGAACATAAAATAATTTAAAATATACTCAATATTAGATCACCCAAAACAAATGGAAGCGTTAAACCATTGATAATTTTATTAGGGTAACTGGTCTCATGTCGATATTTGGAAGAGATTCACAAACATATATAAAATCAATAAGAGATTCTTAGAGTTGGAAACAATTTCCTCTAAATTAGTGTTATAAGTCCAACCTCTCTTTCTCTTGGCCAATGTGTGTTCCTAATTTTCATTGGGTTTCAAACCCCAATTGACTTTATGAAATTGGTTATTTGTTCCAAACACTATAATGGTTGGGGGAACCATTGTGAGTTTCTATGAGAGAAAAACGTAGTGATCCTGACATGATGAATTGTGTAGCATAATCAACTTCCTATAATTAATCATTAGTAATCTCTACAACACCATTTTCCCACAAAATAGTCATGTCATGTCATAATGTCATAATCTATGGAAAAATATATGGAAATATCATTATCTAAAATAGTTCTTTATTTAACACCCAAAAATTCTAAAATAAGGACATTGTATTTGATAGTTTCTATATCACACAACACTAAGACATGAAGGGAATATAACACACCAATACCTTAACATATATTCATTATTATATAAAATTAATCACTTCATTAGAATACATCAATCAGGGAAAAACATTTCTTGTATTACAGGAAATAAAAAGTTTCTTTAAAATTTTTTGTTACACTCCAGGTCATGTTTTAACAAACAATAATATACAATTAAAATTTTTATTTAATATGAATATTATCACCCAGAAATTGGAATGGTGGGAAATTATAGGATTAAATGAATTATTAAAATATTTATTTTTAATTTTTTATTATATATATATTTATTATAAATAAAATAACAATAATTTAATGGAAAGACAAATATTTAATGATGCAATATGTATTCCTAAAATAAGAAATGTTCCATATAAGGTAATGTCAATTAAATTACATTTTAACACATTTAGAATAATTATTTGGAAAAATAAACATCATTTTATTAAATTTATACACTAAAATTATCAAAGGTTTATTTTTTTTGGGAATTTTATGAGAAGTTTCATTTTTTCCTTAATGGTTAATAATACTATATTTTAATTGAAAATAGTATTTTTATGTCTATAATTTATAATAATACATTTTATTTTAAATCAACTTTAAAGTAATTTTATTTCATATATATATTTATTAATCCATTAAATTTCATTGCACCAAATTTAATAATTTATTTATTTATAAATACAATCTAATCTTTTGAAAAAAATATCTTAAAACATTTTAATTTGTCATCCCATATATGGGATTATTTTTAAATTCATTTCTGCTAATTATATGAATGAAACTTTTAAAAATAGATTCTATATTTGGAATAATAATTATTTATATTATCTTTAATGTTCAACCTAATTATTATCCCTTTTTATTTGTGAGATAGTAAAATCTAATTCACCAGATCAAGGTTAAAAAGAGTTTTGGTACATTTCATGCATTTGTATTAATCTTAATTTTACAGAAACATATGACATTATTCGATAAATGTAATTTAATATTTATTAACATAATTTTTTAATTAGTTAATAAAACATATGTTAATGATATTCTTAAATGTTAAATTACTTAGTTTAATAAAAAGATAAAATTTTCAATGAAAAAACTAAGAGGGAAAAAATGAGTAAACTTAAACAGTATAGAATAAAATGATTAAATGTGTTTATTTTATGTGTTGGAGTTTTTTATAGACCAAATAAAAACTAACATTAATTATTATTAATTTTATTTATCCACATGTGGTAATTTAGACCTCCAAAAAGTGGATACTTTTCAGTATTTACATGAATTCCACTCTTTAATTATTAAATAGTACTCGCTCTCTACCATTATTTACCACAAAAATTAAAATTTTCTCATCCAAAACCATCCCAAAAAAACTCCAAAAATCCCAAAAATATTATTTAATTCATTATTTTATTGAGAAAATACAACCTTTGATGGATTTAGTGTAATCCTAATGTGGATATCCCATGTAGTGGTAATGTTTTTCAACGAGCATCATTATATTATGACTTCCTCCACCTCCTTAAATTTTTGTAAAACCATGAGGATATATAATATAATTATATTACATATAATTTTTTATATAATAATTCCATTACCAAAATACATCTACACAGCCATTAAATGGCGTATGAAATCTTTGTTCAAGTGTATGGTGGAATATCACCTCATGAACTAATGTCAATCATTTTTCCATTTCCACATATCATGGTCTGGAATGATGATCTATATAAAATATATATATGATAATTATAACAGAGTGTTACCTATTACATCTTAAATTAATATATATATATATATATATATATTATCATACATTATATAGGACATATGATAATATCACTCTTGTGTACGGGACACTACCGCCTCAGGAAATGATGTGATTATTATTTCCGTAAAGCGTTAAATTAATGGTGATAAAGATATATTTGTGGATTATATGTGATATAAATGAAATAATTTTTAAATTAATGAAGTTTTATTATTATATATATATATATATATTATATTTCATTTAATTTCTTTCCAATTAACTTAATTAATGATTATAACATCATTCATGTACTTGTGGAATATCGCCATCATGAAGAAATGTGAAACTAAATTCACCACCATACCACATTTATGATATACATATATATGATTATATAATATAATATATATGATATTATGATAATTATGCAATGGAAAATATTACATAACCCCTTTCATTATTGATCATTGAAAAATTGAAATGTTACTCATACATATGTAAATCCAACAATCTATGTGGTCTTAACATACATCATCTTTCATAACAATCACTCATGATTAAATTTAAAAGTAAAATTGATGTAAAATTATGATAATTATTTTATTATTATTATTCTTGAGATTATTCAAATTCATAATATACATATTAATCAGAACATTCAAGAAAAAACACATGAAAAAATGATTCAATCAACACTAGGAATAGTGAATATAATGATAGATTATTATAAAATAGATTTTAAAAATATACAGTAGGATAATTTATGAAACTAAAATTATAAATATGGTTTTTGGATATTTAATTATCATAGTAAAACATATTTTATAATATTTTTAATATCAATCATCTAGAAAGGATGTGTATTGTAAGATATTTAATCTCAATATCATTTCATTGAGGCATATTGTAATGTTATGAACCAAATTTATTTTATCTGGCCTATAAAATATAACTTTGACATGTAATATAATTAATCATTCATTATTTAGGGTATTTTATGTTTTAATTTTAATTATTTCATCCAAGGGGATTTTACATAACAGGTACCAAGTGATAAAACATAACTTAATTCAATTTATTTTCCTTGGGTTATATTAGATTCTAATTGTAGTTTATATTCTATGATTATTTGTATAATGAATTTATATTTAAATATGATTCATTTCCACTTGTTTTATGGGTTTTTATAGTGGGTACACATAATTGATTCATTTGTTAATTCTCTTATCAATGTCTTTATCTTTCCAAGGGTTTATTTTACTATCATATTTTAATATAGATTGTCTACCCTTGAATTTCGATTATAGTATTTTATTTCACAATTGTTTTAAAAAATATTAATTTTATCAAACTGTTGTTATTCACGATCTTTTTTGATGTATTAGTACGATTTCATCACACTTTGGTATATAAAATTATTGATAAAATATTATTAATAATATCCAACATCATTCATCTCTTTAGTCGAAAATCTATTTACTTTCAAAACCATATTTTCTAAAATAGAGTACATATATTTTTATATGCTTTTATAAATTATTTATCTAATTTTTTTTTACCAATTTTCACTTTTTGGAAAAAAATTACAAAGGAACCCTATTTCCCTTTTTCAAACAAGGCACATTCCTAAAATTTTTACACTCTAAAGGGAATGTTATTTTTATCTTGAATGACATGTATAAAATTACATGACATCAAAAAATTCATTTATTTGATGATTATTTTTCAATTTTATGGTGATAATATTAAATAAAATGTCTTGTAATGATATTTTCAAATAGAAGGATTTTCAAATAAAAAAATCAAAATTAAATGGTTATTTTAATCAAACATGTTTCATAGATAATTTATGGTATTTCAATTCTTTAATGAGAATAACCCTTTATTCTTACTCTAATGTATATATGTTGATATAATCGTTATTTTTTCTTTGGATGGTTTATGATTATTTTTACAATGTGTATACTTGAAATTACCTTCCATGATTATTTTTATAGTTATTTATTTTCCCTTGAAATAATCACATTCCTTTGATCATTAAACATTACATTTCCCTCATAATATCAATATGATTCATTATAAACATTATTATTTATTAAAAATTATCTCATTTATACAAACAATTTTATACTTTGAATTTTATTAAAATTAATATGGAAATATTTTGGAAAAATTACATCAATTAATTAATACAGATATTTGATGTTGAATCATATTATTTCATGAATTAACTCAATTATTTGATGTGTTTGGAATGATTTAAACCTATAGCGATGGTTGTGGAATGGAATTATATATCTCCTTGATGAAATTGTAGGAATTGTTAGATGATCAAATTAATGTATCATACAGGTAGTTTAAATTGTCTTGTGAAAGGACATGGTGGAAGAGGTATCATTTTTATGAGACCTAAAATCCAATAATTAAACATTACCATTGTTAATAATTTATTTACTATTACGCATGAGATTTACCCTATGATATTATCTATGTATGCATGAATTTATCAATTTATTGATTATGTTGAATGTGTTTTAACATATTAACCATCACATAATGATTATTCTATATCCAATTATTTAAATTGAATGTGTTATCTATTATTTAACATTCAAAAATAATTATTCATTTTCTAGTAATTTAGATGACATGTTTCATCCATTCTTTACCATACCATATTTATTATTCTTATTGATTCGTGATAGTTCTTATTACACATTAACCATACAGATAATTTCATATCAACGTTATTTTTTTCCTTACCCCCAGATTCAATGATGTTTATTATGATAATATATGGGGACATTTTAGGGAGAATAATGTCATAATCTATCAAATTACGTTGAAATTTTTTTATTCCAATGTAACGTAATAAATATTAATTTTATATCAGTTTATGAGTCCAAGAAACTATTTGGTCTTTTTGAATACATTTACTTGTATGGGATTCTAATGTAATAAAATAAAGAACCAACTCTTGGTTACTATGGTTAGAGGTCTCTTTAGTTGGTATTATAGTAATTTTAGTAGAGACTATAAAAAATGTATTTTTGAAAACTTATATAAGAGACCATGATACAATTTTAGACATTGAGGATATTTATAGAAGAACATCCTAACATTTTTCTATGGTATAGATTGTATGGTATATCCTCAAAATACATCCATGTAAAGATACTACAAGGGTAAATTATTATATGATTGATATACCAAGGGGAAATGAATTTGAAAATGAAGCATTTTCATTAACTTGATCACCACATGATAAACAACCATGGGACTTAATACACACCAATATTTCCACTTCCTTGGGACATTCTTAGGATAATACTATTTTTAATTGTAATAAATTAAGAATAATTTAAATAAATAATGAAAATGAATAACCTATGATAAACCACACACCAATTAAATAACCACGCATATATAAAATGTATTATGTATTTCCGTATTCGGATTCCAAAAAATTAAATTTTAGAACAACTTTAATCGATGATATTTTGGTTAAATGAATAATGAATGACTTTCATATTTTTTGTATACTATATATCTTTATTATCATATAATTTATGGATACCATCATGGGTTATGATTTTATGGTATATTCTAAATTAAAATTCATGAACATCAATTTTTTTATTTTTTATGTAATGAGATTCTATCCAACCTAAATACCTTTTAAAAGAATTTGAGGAAAATATATGTCTTAGAGGAAAAATTATTTGAAACATAATTCTTTTAAATTTTATACACATAATTTTAAATTTATTGATATCCTTCGGGGTTAATATTACCATTTACTAGATTCTGATATATGTCATATAAGATCATTAGACATTTTGAAAAAAGTAAGTTGTATTAAAAACCATATTAAACATGGTTATTTAAATATATAATTTATTTAAAGGATGTAGATCATATTTATTATGAGGAAATTAAGGGAATTTTATTAATATAGTTTAGAAAAAGGGAAACATATTTTATAGGGGACAACCCGTCACATCCAAAAAAAAGGGGGGCTTGAACCCTTGAAATATTGTCGATAAGGGATTCATGCCTACCAGAAGCCTATGTGATATCCTAGTTAATATAATATTGTTTTTAGTTAAAAAATTCGAAAAAAATATATATTCATGACAAACCAATAATTATAAATTTTATTTTTATAGACAAACTTATTGAATAACCTGTACTCACTTTATTGGGTTTTAATAATAGTTAGATATATATATATATATATTACTCTTTTATGGATATTAAAATCTGTTAAAAGTGAATTTTAGTTCCTTGGGCCAAAAATAAATTCATTTTTAGAAATTCATTTCTTGGGGTAAGTGTTGAATTAGAAATTTATCGAAAAAAGGATAAAATTATAAATAGTAAAGGGAAACATTTAAATTAGGTATATTTCATTATATTCATATATAAAAATAGAATTAAATAACTTTAGGAATAATATATTGAAGCCAAAAATAGTATCTGATTACATTCTTATTTAATGAATAAGTTATCCTTCTAAATCATCATAGATTTATATATTTGAGTCTCTGAACGTTTTATATACCATTCACATTATTATGATTAGTGAACTGAATTTACCTCTATAATTATTCAAATATTCCTCTATGACCCTATCTTCACATTCTCCTACTGTTATCCTGTGTAAAAAACTAGTTATGTGATTAATGTAGAAGAACTGTTTACTTAACTTTCACTCACATTAAGTGGATATTTTATAAACCTTTTTAGGATATGGGTTTTCAAATAATAAATTATCAATTATAAAACCCTTTAATTCCTTTATCATGGTTAAATTTACAAGATCATATTTATTTATGATGGGGAGAATATGACACAGAAAAAATCTAAAATAAGGACATTGTTTTTGATACCAAGTATGGCACACAAAACTAATAATAGAAGGTAATATAACACTCCAAAAACATATGATATATTTATTTTTATGTATATTAAATCTTTTAAAAATCTTACATCATGTGAGAAATTGAGTTATTCATACATTAGACACAAAAATGAGTTTCTTGAAAATATCGTGTTTCACTCTTGTTGGAGTTTTACTGAACAAAAATATAATAATAATATTATTATTTAAAATGAAAATTTTCGCATATCCATTAAAATGCATGGGAAATAATATGATTATCTATGTTATGAGAACATATATTTTACAAATGTATACTATCTATATATTGATTATAAATAAATTAAGAATCAATTAAATTAATATGATTTATTACATAAAATAATTTATTTTCCTAAAAGACATATTAGTCAGGTTGTGGCTAGAAAATTTGAAATCAAATTTTACCACTTTTACAAAAATTAATTTTTAAAAAACTATCCATTAAAAAACGACTAAAAAATTATCTTATAGTGTTTTTTTGGCTTTTTGAGGGGTTTTATTTTTTGATAAATTTTGAAAAATGATTGATTTTAATTGAAAAGTGCAATTTTCTTTAAACAGATTATATTGATAAATTATATTTTAAATTGGTTTTAAAGTAAAATTAAATAAATTTTATATAAATTAATCAAATTTAGGTCATTGTATTGATTTTAAAATTGAATTTAGATGTATAACATTATAATAATTTGAATATTTTCCGTTAAAAAACTCACATTTTCATCGCGTCTGTATGATTACTTTTAAATTAATTTATACCACTTCTATAAATATAATTTTGATTAATGGATTTTAATCAGATTAATGTTTATTATATAATAATTTAAACCTAAATTTTCACCATATTAATTTGTTAAAAAAGTTTAAATTGGTTACCAAGATTATGGTTAAAATGAGGTTTTACAAATTACATACATTTATATTAGATTTTATTTTACGCACATATAATATTTTAATTTGTGAAATTGGATTTAATATTTATAATATTATTGTTTTATATATATAATAAAACTCACTTTAGTTTTATTCTAAGTGGAAAAATCACCATTGTAAATTTAAAGATATATTTACCATAATAAAAACAAAAATCGTAAAATTGAGTAAATATAAAGACTACGTAATAGTATTTTAATGATGTGTTTTTCATTTTCAGGAGTTTATATACCAAATAAACCCATACAACCATTTTTATTTGATTGTTATGCCACATGATTTATGTGAGACCACGAAATAGTGAATACATTATAGTATTTATAAAAATACCACTCCTCCTCAACTATATAAGGGATCTTAGTTCCACCTTTCCTCAAACCAACAATCCACATTTAATCTCAAAAAAATCCCAAATACCACCCAAAATTAATCCCCTGATAATATATTCCTTATATAGTTTATAGATATATCTTTTGAAGGATTTAGTGAAATACTAAATAAGATACCCTAATAATAGGACATGTCTTCTAAATAATATCCTTATATTGATTCTTTCTCTGCGTGATATACTTTTTATTAAACCATGATGATATAATAGCCATAGTATATTTAATAAAATATGATTTTTTATTATAATTAAATGGCATAAAATCATTTTCACCTCCATATAAAGTGTTATGAATTTAACATTCGTATTTATGGGGGACTACTGCCTCGCGAACCGATGCCATTATTTTTTCCATTTCCACCTCTCATGGTTAGCTATAATGATGGACATAAAGCACACACACACACAGATATATATATATATATATCATATTAATAATATATATTTGTATATATAGAGTAATTATATGATACATACATATATATATTTTGTTTCCATTCACTCCCTTGGTGACATGATATTGTCGCTCATTGGTGCAGAAGAATACAACCTTTTGAGGCGATGTGATTCTTCTTACACTAATTCTTTATATTAAAGGCGATAAAGATAAATAAAATTTTTATATGTGGAATAGAAGAAATATTTGTGATATTAATGAAATAATTATCATTCTATAAAGATATTATATTTCATTTTCTTTCGTTCCATTTCATTCAAGTAAAAATTATTACATCATTTCTGTACTTGTGGACTACAACCATCACAAAGCCATGTGATACTCTATTAGTATTAACATCACATGGATGATATACATATACAGATATATATATATATATATATAATAGGGTAATTTTAATTATTAATATTATTTAAAAAAAATATTATATACATCCGTACCACAATGCTCATTGAATAATAGAGACCTTCCACATATATATGTAAATCATACAGTTTCCATGAACATAACATACTTCATTTTTTCATAAAAATCATTCTTGATTGGTTTTAAAACATAATGTGATGTAAAAATATTATAATTAATTTATTATTATTATTATTATTATTATTATGTTAGATTTATATAATATATTCATTAATTGGAACATTCATGACAAAACACAGATGGAAAAAATTAGTCTATTAACACCTAGGAAAATAAAAATAATGAATTAATATTATCAAATAGATAGTAAAATGACATTAAAGGATCATATATGATAATATAATTTTTAAAAAGGGTTTGTTATATGATAATAACAATCATTAAACTATTATATAGAATATTAATGAGAATTCAACTAAAATTAATCCTATGGTAATGGTTTCATCTCAATTTCATTTAATTGATGCATATTGAAATGTTTTAAAAAACAATTATATGGTTCATATAATATGGAAATGGTATTTAATAAAAATAAGACAACATTATTTATGGGATTTTATGTTTTAATTTAAATTATGTCAAACATGTGGATGTCACTTAAAAGGTACCAAATGATAAAAAATTTCAGAACTCGTTTTTTTAAATTTGTTCATATTACTTCCCCATAGTCGTTAATATTGTAATATTTTGTGTATATTGAGATTTTAATTAGTTATGATATATTTCTTTTTTTATTTACATTTTATACACACAATCTAATCATTGGTTAATTTACATTTCATTTTTGCGATCTTTACAAGTGTTTACTTCACAATTTCATTTTAATTGGGATTTTTTACATTTGAATTTTCATTAAAGGAAATTATTTGGTCATTTTTTAATAAAACCATTAATTTAATTATCTTATGGTTATTCATGATATTTTATTGGTATTAGTACAATTTTCCCACTCCATGGTATTTAAAATAATCAATAATTTTTATAATAAAATCAGAATTCATTAACCTCTTCGGTCTGAAATCTCTTTTCATTAAATATAAGTTTGTATAAAAATTAATTCAAAAATTTTTCTACCAAATTAATAATTATTTCTTAAATATATTTTTTCCAATTTATTAATTCTTGTAAAAAAAATCCAATTTATATTAATGTCATTTTATGTACAAGGAACATTTATATCATTTTTATTGTGAAAAATGAATGTTCTTTTTAAAATTTAGAACATGTAAATAATTACCTTACAAACATACCATATTTTACATTAATACTCCATTTAAATTATATAAGTATATTATGGAGAAATTTTTTCTAATTTAAATGTTTTTTTCCAAAATAATCAAAATGAAAAGTCATTTTCCTCCAGAATGTTTTTAATGAACTTTTGTGGTATTTCTATTCGTAAATGAAAATGAAAATTTATTTTTAATCCAACTGCTATATGTTAATATCATCCTTAATATTACTAAATATGGTTTATTATTATTTTAACCAAGCATACTATTTATATTCACATCCTTGTTTCATGTTGTAGTGATTAACTTCCCCATGAAAAAATCACATTCCTATAATCAGTAGACATTTTATTTATAATGAAATATCAAAATTATTCATGATGAGTATAGTTATTTTATAATCTGTATGTCATATCTACATACAATTTTTTTTACTTTGAATGTTTTTTTATTTACTAGATAAATATTGATAAATTTGAATCCTTTACACAATATAGAGAATCGATGTTAACAAATATTGATTCATGAAATAATTTTATTATTTGATATATGAATAATGATTTGAACTGTACTGATTGGTGGGGAAAATAATTTTATAGCACCTCAAACATTCAGTCAGTCTCACGAGACTTTCTAGTTATGAATTCATTAAATGTTATTTTATCTGTAGTTAAAACATTCTTATGAAATGTCTTGGCAGTAGATGTGATGACTCGGAATTATATGAACAAAATTTCCCTTCTTAAATTATTTAAAATAGTATAAATAACATTAATAACTTTTAAAACACAATAATAAAATTATAAATGATTAATGACTGAAATAAGAAGTTTTTCAAGAAGTTAAGTTACCTATACCAACTAAATATTAATATGCACTTCAAAGTACTACTATGACCATTATGAATAGTAAACCAGACAATATAATGGTAACACCACAAATGAAAGTCTAAATAATATTTATTCATCCTATATATGGAATTATGATATAATTATATCACAGTATATGTAAATAAATTATTTAAAAACGATAAATTATGTGTTGGTATTTTTGTAAGTTATCACTATTCCAATAAAATTTTATATTTAATATAATGATTTAAAATAGAATTTATATACATAAATAGATTCATATATTAATATTTTTTGGTTTATTATTTTAGTAAAATTTTACGACATATTATTTATTATTTTAAATATTTATAAAATCAATTATAAAAATAAAATATGTGTTTTTCAAATAAATGAACATGTTAATTAAAAATTAAATTTTTCACATTTATAAAATTATTTCCATTAAATGGAGTAAATTTTATAATTTTAAGCAATTATAAATGGTTATGATTAAATTTTGCGATTTCTCAAAAATAAATGAATTTTAGTGAATAGTAGAAAATGATAATTTATGATTACTGTTATATACAAGAATTATTGAGCCATAGATGATGTAAGTATGATTTAATTCAATAATCTCAAACACTCCTTAATTATTTGAAAATATGAAATTATAATTCTCAAACTATTCATAGTCATTACACAAAATAATAAAATAATGAATAAAATATTCAAAAACTGTCCCACTCCTCCAGAACCAAAAATTCTCCTCACATCTTCCTAGATTTGATTCTTGTCCAATTTGAACCCAAAAATATTTCATGACCCTTACCCAAATCAATTATCCCTTATTATCATCAAAAGACGAGACCCTTTTCCCTAAGGAGGTTATAAATGAGGTGAAAATTGATATGTAAAATCCACTTTCATTTTCTTTTAACTTCTTTTATTTTGTTTTCGTATCGTCTACTCAACTCCCTATTACAAAGTAAAATGACATCTAAAATATATTTTTTTAATATAATTTAATTTTTTTAAATGAATAATACATCATCAATTATTTTCCCTTTACATTTAATGTAAAAATTAAAACATAATTTGCAAGGTTCTGATTTACCACCTTCATGAACGATGTGTTTGTTTTTCAATTCTGCCATAAAGGCGAGTCATAAAACCATTTTTTCGATATATATATATATATATATTAGATTAATTAATTTCATATAACAATTATATATTCATTAAATCTACTCATAAAACAAAAGTAGTTAGTGATGATAAGAAATTCCCTTCTTTAATATAACGATAATAACTAACATATTATCTCATGATTCATCCACATAAAATATTTCCTAACAGTTATATAAGACCATTTAATATTTCATATGTTCATTAATAGCATATAACTTAAATTTTGGATATTTATTCCCATTTTACATGAACATTCATACTCATATACAATTAAACCACTCATGAAAACCAAGGAAACGAACGATCATGAATGATAACATTATATCACATAACACCTAAAAAGAACATAAATAAAGTTAATAAAATTATGAAAATGAAAATAAATGTATAAAAGGTTATTAAATAAATTATTAATTAATATAATTTCTTATTCAATGACATTATGTTAAAGTGCATAACACCATCAGACATAAGGCTTAGGAGACTCCCGAAATCTCCATTTTTCATTTAGGACACACATTTTCTATCATTATACAAATTTAATACTAAATTTTTATTATATATTCCCCATAAATTCAATTTCAATGTTCCATATATATGTCTCTAAAAAAGTATTTCTTTCTTTGATGAATATTTCTATGTTTTTATGGATCCTTTATGAATTCATAATAATAAACAAGCCTGATAGAAGGGAACATCGGAATTTTATACTCATTTTTATGTACACTCAATAATATATTTTAAGACAGGAATATATTTACAAAAAAAATTTATCATTAAAAACTATCATTATTTACTTTTAGATTTATGACAATATATTTTCAAATGAACTCTTATTTGAAAACTAAAATGGGTATTTCTCTTAAGAATTATGAGGTGATTTTATTTGAGTATATTCATCTACTACAAAACAGATTCGTCATTATTATTTTATATTGGAAGTAATCATTTATGATATCATATATAATTTTAAATTTAATGTCTTTTTATTATTTTGACTTGGTATATACTATCTTGATACCATTCTCCATATTATTATGGATCATTTATGATTATGTTTATTTTTAGAGAATGTTATTTAAATTACACATTCTCTCATTAATAATAATGAATATCTTTATTTTTATTTATACATTTAATATGAGTAATTAATTGGACATAGTATGTTACGTTTGGGGCCCACTATATCCCCTCGACGCATCGATATGTCACATAAGGCAAACATGACTATGCTTTTACCCATTATATATTATGTCTTAGCTAGAGCCTAGGAATTCTTTTTGATTTACGGTATTATTTATTCCCTAATTATTATATTAGTAAAATTTAACCCATTTTATTATTTTACTAATCTAATATATGTTGTAATGTTTCATTCTCATCTGATTATTTCATATGGCGTGTCACGAACCAACCCGGGTCGACCGTGAACCAGTCACCCTAGCTGGCCCGTGACATGGCCCAAGGGGCATTCCCAATCCCCATAGCCTGACAACTTGTGTCGAGCTTCAAAATTAAATAGGTGGGAACGATTTGGCTCAAAATAAAATAAACTATGCAATGGAAAACAAATAGAGCAAAAACAAATAAATAAATAACAACCAACAACACTACTAACCTGACTACGACCAGAAATCCACGTGACCCCGTGTGTCACTCACCAATACCACAACCAACATCGCTCAAGGTGAATAACGAATGATTGAACCTTCAATAGAACTAAAAACAAGAAAACACTATAGGCGTGATTATTAAAACTCAGTAGGCGTTCCCAACAAACTATTCAAAATACACTACCTTTAAATAAAGAAATTTACTAATTCCAGGTTTGATCTAAATATAAATAATATTTTTTTTCACACACACACTTTCATTTCTAAAACAACTATCAGTCCATTTCCCATTATAATTTAGAAATAATTTTTAATGTTTTCAAGGAACTGGTGAATTGCATTTGAGATCATTTTTACGAACAATTAGAAAACCAAAATTTATTTATTAGCCACAAATGAAACTACACATAACACACAACACACACCAAGGTAAACGGAAAAAGTGGCACAAAGGGGCCAGCAATAGAACTAGACCTCTCAACCGTCCACCACATACAAATAAACACTAATAGAAACATGGGTCGAACTTAGGAGATTGTGAAAATTCCAGAACATACTATACATGTGACTCATCCTGAAAGCATGCTCTAAATTGATGATGTCATAACGCCCTAATGCCCGGCATATCCCTACATGGCCTAACCATGGATCCCAATCCCCCTAGCAGCAATAAATCAGTATTCCCCTGCTATGGGGCCACTAGCCAGTGCATAGTCTAAACTAGTGCAGCAATCGTTCTCAGAAGATTCACTCACTATGCCATGTTCCCATGTCAACACAAATAATAAATGAGGGGTGAGTCAATAATTCCAAACAATCAATCATGATGCACAAACATCACATATAGCTCACACAATCAACACACACCAAAGATCACCCCTGATGGGTTTTCCAAAATAATTTATTTTATTAAAGTGACAAACGAGCCTTCACCAATTTTAAAGAAAACCCTCATTTATTGAGAAAACCCAAAACACTTGTTCAGAAGAAATAAATTATCTTTAAAAATAGAAGTACATTTGAAATTCCATGGATTATGTTTAAAGTGGAAATGGGCATTCATTCAATATTGGGTGTCCGCTCATCAATACAATGTTTCAAGTGTTCAGTATAAAATAAACGTCTCTTTTCACACCAAATAGTCATTTAAAAATTAATTATCATATTTTATTTCTCAATCAATAAAATTAATAAAACATCAAGCAATTAATAAATTCTAAATTTAAAGGTGAGTGCAGTGGGGGACCTACCTCAGCTCACTGTCCAAACACAATGACGTAACGTGCCTCATACGGGTGCACAAGTGCTCACGCAAGCTGACAATCACATGAGTGTTGAAAATCCTTAACAAAGCACTGTAACCGAAAAGGTAACTAAAATACATAAACACATACTTAAAATAATCCAAATGAACAATCAATGCAAACCCCACCTCAACATGTTTTCAACACACAAAACGAACCAACACCACTATTTACTAAATACCTTTTAAAAAATCTAAAAAGTGTTTAGAAAAACCACACAACATCAAAAATAACTCAATAATCATTTTTAAGAGCCAACCAGACAAATTTTACTAGAACATGGTGTGCACAACTTAAAAAAAACACAACCCACATCGAGGTCCAATTTTGAAATCAAGCGTCCCTCAAAAGAATTTCTAGAACATGCTTCACATTATTAATATTATTTAATAAACCATAAAAAGGATTATAAAAAATATTTTAATGAATCACACACCACTTTTCACACACACCAAACTTGCTCAAAAATCCCTTTTACAGTCAAACGCACATCCATAGCATATCAAAACAGGAAACGTACCATTTCCATGAATAAAATCACAAATTGCACAATTTAACATAACTATTAAACAATATATTATTTATTTCCATCAAAACACATATCATTTAAGAAGATAAAATTTATTCAAACAATATGGAGTGATTAAATAACAATCAAGAAAGGTGATGACATCAAGAATTTGATGAAATCTAAATTTAGAGAAAATGTGAAAAGTGTTCCTACCTCAATTCCAATGCGCCATAAAAACATAGACCTGAGACCAGTAAAAGATCTAATTCTCACCTCAGTTGCATGCTTCAAAAGCATAAAAAAATTCTACGCCATCAAAACAAACCCTAATACAATGATCTGAACAAAAAATATCATTGTCGGACCTCAAACAACTGAAATCCCACAAATCAAAACTCAATGAACAAAGACAAAAATCCTAGCAAGGTAGGAGGGAAAAAATACCAAAGAGGGGTGGATTCTGGAGAGATGAACCTAGATGGGGATTTTGCACGCCGGAGGGAAAGGGGTGGTCGGGGGTCGTTGGTGGCCGGAGGCCGGTGCGCAAGCAGGAGAGTGGGACAGTGCTATGGAGGCCGAGAGGGCATGGCGGGGGCAGGATGAGGGCACGTAGGGATGCTTGAGGTCGATGCGCCACTATTGAGGAGGAGGCGGTCAAATGTGATGACGATGTGGAGGAGAGGACATGGGGGTGGTGGTGGGGTGGGGGTTGTAGGGGGGGCTTGTGCGCGCGGGGTCACTGGAGCGGGTGAGTGAGGGTGAGGCGAGGCCGGCGGTGCCGAGCAGGGAGAGCCAATGAGAGGGGGGTGGGGTTGCGACAAGGCGGTGCGATGGGAGGTGAGACGAGGGAAGGGTGAGGGAGAGGGGCTAGTGGCTGAGCGAGGCAGTGGGAACGTCGAGGGCGGCTGTGGCTGGGCAAGGCGGAGGGAGCGCTGCGACGGCTATGACCGGGAGAGGCGGAGGGAGCTCGGTAGGTGGAGGCCGGAAATGAGCGGTGGAAGCGCTGCATGAAGAAAGAAAAAAAACGGGGAAGAGAAGGGGGGAAACACTGGGTGATTAGGGTTAGGGCCATATTTTTTTTCATTTAAAATTAACTAATTGTAATAATAAGACTAATAATAATAATAATAATAATAATAATGAAACAGGAATAATAATAAAAATAAAATTTCAATAATTAAGATAATAATAATAATAATAAAACTAGAGTGATAATATTAATAAAATTTATTTAACAACAAAATTAATAATAAGAATAATGAAAATAATAAGGAAGGGGGAATAAAGCCTAACACGTAGGCCGACTGTGGGGCGACCGCCAACCGCATGGTGGCCGCACATATGTCTGAAACCCAGTAATGGTGTTAAATGACAACAAATTTTAATCTGGGGCTCAGCCTGGACCTCAGCACGAATGCCTGAAACCAAGAAATAATAAAAATAAAATAAAAATAAAGGGCCTTTGTGAAAATTCTCCCCCCAACAGATACTTTCTGCCCCCATAATGTCACTCAGATGAACGATGGACCAAACAAGATTCCATGCCCAAATAAAACTAGAAGAAACCACAACATAAGAGAATACGAGCACATGAGAGTATTCTCCCCACCACAAGAACTCAACTAGCAGGGAAATTTAACCCTTAAAAATATAACCTAGGGAATGGGGGGGAGACACAGGGACTCCCAACTGATCCAGACTAACCTATATATCATGAGCAAAACAACACCTCTGTTAAAAATTTGGAACTCTCGACTCAGACCAAAGGAATCCCAAACACTAAGGGAAAACCTCTGGACAGAACATAACCCAAGTGGTAAAACAGAGCATAAGCAAAAACCTGAACTCCTCTACAGGCACTTATATCTCCATACGAACACTGATAAACCATGATTAACCCATCCAAGGTCCAAACATACTTTTATGAAAAAGGCACGATCCAGAAAACCATAATCAGACAAACGAGGCTGTTCGGATTACAAAGGAACATGTTCATCCCAACCTCATGATGACACAATGGACCTACAACAATGCCAAAACATTAACAGTGGAAGAACGAGAATGGAATGACATTAAATGTTTCATTTCCAACACAGAACATGAAACTCTAACTAAGGCGTCACACCCCCGACAACTCCTTACTACACGCAAGCTTCACCCCAAGACCTATGGCTGTGGATCTGAGGGTTGAAACATCTCCTACCTCACAGTCAGGCATATGAATCTTTTGGTCACATTGTGTTCCTCAGACAACGCATCCTACAAAGCCTCTCTAGATGACGTAGACACCTGCAATGATGGAACGTCCGCGGTGGGGTGTGACATGATGGCTTGTATGCCCTAAATATCCATACTGAAGGTACACCATTAGACGGTCCGACGAACTGGAAGTTAGATCCACTACAAAGAAGTCTTTAGAAACAATTTACCGGACACACTCTGCTCGTCGGATGGGGTACTTTCATGAGCAACTAGATGCTATGGATTTCCAACTATTTGCACTCTGGAAACCAACTCAGCTAAGAACACCTCATGCAACAACTTCTCAAAAGTGATGATCCAAAAAAGGGAGGACCTTCTCTTTGATCTCTGGAAAAAGACCCCTAATGAAGGGAGGAGTCTTCATCAAATCCTATGACACTACCCCCGGAAAAAAAGACACAAGATCCTTGAAATGGTCAAGATACACTTTCACCGTCTGCTAGCCATGTTGTACAAGCATGATCTCTTCCATTTTCTTCGTCTTCACATCCACAAGTATAAACCATTGAACAAAGACGACATTAAATACTTACTACTTCATCCCAACTTGCAGTAATTGTGGGACGAACAACTCCTACTCGTCCAGAGCTAGACCTTCGAACAGACCCAAAACAACATGCACTCTAACTTCTTAGGGAGTTCCCAATACACTGGAGACACGCTCGACCTCTTCAAGTCACTCCACTGTCTCTAACAAACTCTAATCACAATAAAGGACAGACAATGTCTGAGAATGACCAAAAACTAGGCATGCATCATAAAAACTCTGGGGACCTTTCTTGGTGGAATTTCTGAACAAGGTATATAACACAAAGCCGAAACCAATATCAATCGAAGAAACATCAAAGAAACCAGCTTCATCCAAAACAACCATCTCAAAAGAAACAAACAACCGCAAACACAACCCTAAATGCCATGTCCAAAATTCCCATTTCATTTTAGATTCCTGAAGCACCCCTTTTTTTATATTTCAAAACTGATTTCTTTCAAGACCACTTTCCAAATACCAAATCCTCTTTTCAATCCAAATTCACTTTCCAATACCATTTTCCTCTTCAAAAGCCAATTTAGAAAACAAGGTCAAGCCTTTAATTTCAAACACACCTAGGTAATCTCATGAACCATTGCACATGTTTTCATACACTATCATTAATATGAACCAACACACACTTTCCACGGATCCTCTCACATGTGAAAATGTTCATAAAAAGTACCTGAGGTTTCACCTCAAACCATTCTCAACCAATTTCCAAGTAAACACCAATTTTCCCAAACCAAAAGATTTCAGTTTTAAAAATCATTTCATAAATTTAAATTCATTTAAAAGAAATCAGTCCCATTTTCAAAAACCCTTTTTTTCATTTCCAAAACGTGATTACTGCAACCAGAATGAAAACAACACTCAACATGCATCAATCCACCAGATTTAGGGACTAGCGGTCACACTTAACCTAGCGACATGGTAGTGGGACATGCCTAAAGTAAGCGTCAACAAATTGGAGGAATTCCAACCCTGTTCCCAGAATCCACATGGGTCACTAATCCATCTGAGATCACATTGTAACATCGGTTTACCTCCATTGTCAGCCATCAATCCAAAACAAATAAGAATGAAACAAATAATCAATTCCCAGACTATCCCTGGAGACTGGATGTGCGGAATGGGAGAGGGTTCATGACGTCCTACCCGTACCTACCTCTTGAGTCCCGACACACCTAATCTACATCTACCAGACACCCCAAATAACAAGGGACTCCTTTGATACCATTTTGTCACGAACCAACCCGGGTCAACCCAGAACCCGTCACCCGAGCCAGCACGCGACATGGCCCGAGGGGCATTCCCTATCCCCACAGGCTGCCAACTAATTCCGGGATTTAAAATTAAACAATTGGGAACAATTTGGCCCTAATGAAAATAAACAAAGAAGTGTAAAATAAATAGAGAAAAAGAGAATAAATAAATAACAACCAACAACACTACTAACCTGACTAAAACCAAAACTCCATGTGACCCCGTGGGTCACTCTCCAATACCACAACCAACGTCGCTCAAGGAGAACAAATGAAGTTGTAACCTGCAACAGAACTAAAAACAAGAAAACAGAATAGGCGTGAGTATTAAAACATAGTAGGCATGCCCAAAAACTATTCCCAATGCACTACCTTTAAATAAATAAATTTACTAATTCCAGGTTTGAACTAAATATACAAAATATTGGTTTTCACACACACACACTTTAATTTCTAAAACAAGTATCAGTCCATCGACCTTTATAATTTAAAAAAAATTAATGTTTTCATGGAACATGTGCATTGAATTTTAGAACATTTTTGTGGACAATTAGAATACCAAACATTAGTTATTAGCCAAAAAGGAAACTACACATAACACACAACACACACCGATGGAAATGGAAAAAGTGGCACACATGGGATAGAAAATGAACTAGACCTCTCAAAAGTCCACCACATACAAATAAACACTAACATAAACATGGGTCGAACCTATGAGATCGTGGACAATCCAGAACGTACTATACATGTGACTCATCCTGAAATCATTCTCTAGATCGATGACATCATAATGCCCTAATGCCCGACATAACCCTACATAGCATATCTGAGGGACCAAATCCCCATAGCAGCAATAACTCAGTATTCCCCTACTATGGTGCCACTAGTTAGTGCATAGTCCAAACTAGTGCAGCAATCGTTTTCAAAAGATTCACTCACTCTCCCAGGTTCCCATGTCAACACACATAATAAAAGAGGGGTGATTCAGCAATTCCAAACAATCAGTCACAATGCACAAACATCACATACAGCTCACACAATCAATGCACACTAAAGATCACCCCTGATGGGTTTTCAAAAATAATTTATTTTATTAAAGTCCCAAATTGGCCTTCACCAATTTTAAAGCAAAACCTCATTTCTCGAGAAAACCCAAAACACTTGTACGGAATAAATCATTTATCTTTAAAACCATATGTACATTTTAAATTCCATTGATTATTTTAAAGGTGAAATGATCATTCTTTCAATATTGGGTGTCCGATCGTCAAGAAAATGTTTCAAGTGGTCGGTACAAAATAAACGACTCCTTTCACACCAAATAATCATTTAAAAATTAATTATCATATTTTATTTCTCAATCATTAAAATGAATAGAAGATAAATCAATTAATATATTCTAAACTTAAATGTGAATGTAGTGGGGGACCTACATCGGCTCGCTGTCTAAACACAATAATGTAACGTGCCTCGCATGGGCGTGCAAGTGCTCGCGCAAGCTGACAATCACATGAGATTGGAAAAACCTTGACAATGCGCTGCAACCGCAAAGGTAACTAAAATACATAAACACATACTTAAAAGAATCCAAACTAACAAACAATGCAAACACCACCTCAACATGTTTTCAACACACAAAATGCACCAACACCACTATTTACTAAATATCTTTTAAAAAACACAATGTGTTTAAAAAAACCACACAATGTCAAAAATAACTCACTAATCATTTTAAAGAGCCAACTGTAAAAATTTTACTTGAACATGGTGTGCACAAAAATGTGCTTCAGTTGTTTACCTTTTCACCATACCTATTATTGAATTTTAAATAATTGTCGGTACGAGATTCCTTTCAAAATTTTATGTGAAAATATATTTAAAAAGTATGAAATTAATATTGATGTGGAAGATTCAAAATCCCTTATCATTAGAGTGGAAACCTCATCATCTATGTAATATCTAGATCTACCTCATGTTTCTCTTCTAAATGAAATTATGGGGGAGGTAGAGAAAACGTAATCTATGGAAGAGAAAATAAATCTTCATATTTAGGATGTACCTATTGTAAAATAATACATTGATATATTTCCATAGTATTTACCTGAACGTCCTATAATGTGGAATTTGTACATTTGTATTAACATAATCCCTAATGAAATTCCAAAATCAAATAATCCTTCTTGAATGGACAATTTGGAATTAGTGGAGGTGAAGAAAAATTTGAGTATTTTAGTAATAAGGGATTTATTCACCATAGTGTGTCTCCATGGAAATACCATTTTATCTTTTTTACAAATAAATTATTGGTCCCTGAGGATGTGCATTTAATATAAAGAAATAAATGATACTATATCAAATAACAAGTATCCACTTACTCATATTGATGATTTATTCGATCAAATCCTTGGAGCTCAATGTTTTTTTAATAGTGGAATTCAATATGGATATCATAAATTGTGTGTGATGAAGGAAGTAATTATTAGGGAATAATTTTGAACTAGTTATGGAAATTACGAGTTTATATTAATTTTATTTGGACTTACTAATGAACTGTTTATTTTTATTGATATAATTAAAATATTCTTCAAGAAATATTAAGACTATTTTAATCATTTATTTATTGATGATATCTTGATATACCCAAAAGCTATGTGGACCATAAGAACCACATTTGGATTATTCTAGATACTCTTAAAAGAATATATTATTATAGTATATATAGATGGATTGAATTGTGGATTCAAACAGTTTCATTTCTAGGGCATATTGTCTCAACGGATGGAATCTGACTTGATCTTACAAATACAATAGCAGTTTAGGAATGGCCTACACCAATGAATATAACTAAGGTATGCAGTTTCATTGTTTTAGCATGTTACTATCAGGGTTTTTTCACGAATATTTCTAGATTATCTAACCAGTTATCCAAGCATACTGTTAAAGGGGTTATGTTTGTATGGGGAAAATAGAGTGAAGAATGTTTTGAATAATTCAATAGGATATTATCAATTGATCTTATATTTAATCTACCTTTATGAATTGGTAGATTTAAGATTTATATTAACAATTCAAAGAACGTACTTGGATTTTTCCTTATAGACAACAATATAGTCATTTCATATACTCCATGTTAGGTAAAAATTGATGAATAGACCTATCCAACTCATGATCTTCACTTATCAGCTGTAATCATTGCTCGGATGATTTGGAAGCACTGTATCTATGAAGAATGATGTGAGATAAATACATATAACTTGAGATTAAAATATATCTTCTCAATGAAATAAATCAACATGAGGCAATGGTGATTCCACTAACTACTCAAGTAATGATTTGTTCAAACACTACCATCAAGGGACGGTAAATAAATTTGCATATGCATTGAGTAGAAAGGATCACAGAGTTATGATCAAAATCATGAATGACATAGATCATGTGTACATGGATTTATCAAGTATCGATACGAGAATTATCACATTAGTGAAACATTATTTCTTTTAAAATTGGATTACCATCTTCTTATACTAGAAAATATTAAAAGGCAACATTCTGATTACGAGAAAATTCAAATCAAAATTATTTTTAAAGGATGGGATGTTGGTTGTCGTGGGGAATAAAAATAAAATTATGATATTTTGAAGGAGGAAACATGTTCGCTCTATACTCCAGATAAAAATGGAGTTATTGGAAGATGACCAGGCCTCAAATATTTCTATAAACCCTGCTTGCGCTATGATGTACGAAGATTTGAAGGAACATTTATTATGGGCTAACATGAAGGGACAAATTATTGATTATATATACATATGATTAGTTTGTCAATAGACAAAGGATGAAAGACATAATCCAAGAGGGTTCATACATCTAATTCATTCAACCATTAATATGTAATAAAATCACTATATATTTTTCCCCTGATTACATAAAACTCCAATAAAGAATGATGTAAAATGGTTAATTGTAGATCAACAAACAAAATCTGCACATTTACCCTCTATAAGGGATGACTTACTACTAGAGTGAATTGCACGACTCTATATTAATAATTTTTTAAGAATTCAATGGAGTTGATATTTTAATTATGTTTGAACACGATCCATGATTTAAATCAATATTCAGGAACACTCATCATGAAGCCTTGGATATTGAGCTCCATTTGACAACTGCTTATCAACCTCAAACTAATAGGTAGTCTAAAAGGACCATTAATACATTATATTACATGTTTATATGATTCTCACATGACATTAAAGGTAAGTGGGAATAATATTTAGCATTGTTAGAATTATCCTACTACAATAGTTTCCATTCAAGTACTCAAATGGAACCATATGAAACATTGTATGGAAAGAGATGTACTATGCCAACTTATAAGATAATATTGTGGAAAAAAAGCATGTAGGCCGAGAACATGTAGAGGAAACAACAAAAACTGTTAATATTATTCAAACACATATCAAAATAGCCCATAGTAAGAAACATCTCTATTCAGATAATTAAATGGGGGATTTTGAATTTCATGTGGTAGATCATGTTTTGTTGAAATTATCTCATTATAAGGTTTTATAAGAATTATATGTAAATGAAAACTAATAACAATATACATTAATCATTTTGAAAACCTAGAGAGAATTAGAGACGTTTCTTATCATTTTGAAATGCAACCTACCCTTTCAAAACTCGATGATGTGCTCCACATCTCTTTATTATGGAAGTACATTATAGGACCAATGTAAGTTTTCATTTATGAATAAATAGTATTGGATCTATATTTTTCTATCTATGAAGAGCCTATACAGATTCTAGACACTAGAGTGTATGTGTTGTGGAATCAAATGACTTGTATGGTAATGGTACTTTGGAAAAATCTATTCATTAAAGAAGTGAAGTGGGAACAATAGAAAGTTATAATTAAGATCTACCCAAATCTTTTTATGAGGTGAAATTCTTGAAATTTAAAGGATGAGGTTTTTGTAGGAGGGGAGATTGTAATGAAACTAGATTATGTCAAAGAAATTTAACTTATTATTATTATTTTATACAGCATGAATCGCATAAAATAACTTGTGGAATACAATGAAACATTATAAATAAATATTGATATAGATAATAGGTATTTATAGATGTTATGGAACCTATACCCATAGAATAGTAACTTGACCATTGAAATAGTAATGTTATGCCTATGAGTAGTAAACTATCCAATAGAATACTAAACTCACCAATGAAAGTATAAAAAATATTTATCAGTCCTAAAAATGAAAATATGATATAATTATATAATAGTTTAAGTAAATAAAAGTTTTAAAAATAATAAATTATGTGTTGGTATTTTATAAGGTATTAATATATAATTATATTTATATAATTAAAAATTATTATTTAAAAGAAAATATATTTTTACAAAATATATTCATATTTTAATATTTTTTTCCTATGATTATAGGATAATTTTATGGGACCTTATTTAATTTTTGAAGGTGTCATAAAATCGATTATAATATTTAAATCAGAATTTTTTAATTAAATAACGATTTTAATTAAAAATTAAAATTCCAATATGTTGAAATTTATTCTCATAAAATGAATTCCATTTTTGATTTCAACAATTTAGATAATTTTCAAGGTGAATTTTTTGATTCCTAAAAAATAGAAGTATTTTTTATAAATAGTAAAATACGATAATTTACCATAAATGCTAAATACATGAATTATTGAGTCATAGATGGTTCATGGATGATTTTTGAACATAATATATAACAATAAAAAATTATGTTAATATATTTAGTTATAAATATCAATTTATTCATGGTATTGAGATGAAATAAAAATCTAATGAATAAAATATTCAAATAACACTCCTCTCCTCCACTATAAATACCACCCCTCAACGCAGCTTTTCCTCACACCTAACAATATTTTATAATTTTAAATTTTTTATCCAATAGTATTCTAAATCCCCCCCCATTTCTCTCATCCCTTTTTCTTTTAAAAATGCCAAACCCATTTCTACTAGGAGGTTCTCAAGGTGGAGAAAATGAAGAGGTAAAACCACATTCTTTTTCTTATAATTTCATTTCATGTTTTATTATTTTCTTATTTCTCATCAACTCTATATCTAAATGTTACATGACATATCATGTATGTATTGTATACTATAATTTTTATTGGCTAGGGAATAATACATCATCAATTCTCTTCCACCTCCTTTTATTCTAAAAATGAAAACATTTCCTGTGAGGTTCTGATTTACTACCGATGGGGACGATGTGTTTTTTTTCAAATTTTTCCTACAATTATTGTTATATGTCCATTTTTATGGTTAAAAAATATTATAACATATATTACATATTATTTAATTCTATTTTACCATTTTATTCCATAATATTCCTTAATAAAACAAAAATAGTTTCTGATGCTCATAAATTAACTAAAATTAACTAATGATCATCCCTAAGGTTTTTTCAAATGATTCATCGTCATAACATATTGAAAAAGATATGTAAGATAATTTATTATTTATTTATGTTTATAAATAAAATATCCAATCAATTATGGATATCTATTTCCATTTTACATGAACATCCATACACATATACAGGTAAACCGATAAGAAAAACAAATCAATAGTATGCTCTCGAATGATAAAATTGTTTGTTATAACTCTTTAAAAAGACCATAAATGAACATAATAAAATATTAACAAATCAAATTAATGTTTTAATGGTTATTAAATAATTTATTATTTAATATAATTTCATATTTTAGTACATTATGGCCAAGTGCAGATCACGTTTGGACAAAATTTAAAGATTATCCTCAAACCAACATTTTTCATTCAGGTTATGCTTTCTCTCTCTTAACCCCAATGTAATTATTAATTATTATTATGTAATCTTCTAATATTATGTGATAATTATCCATATATATGTATCATTCAAAATTATACTTTTTTATGGAGAGTTACATGTTTTATAAGGACCTTTCTCAATATTTCCCAATAAACAAGACCGATTAAAGTGAGCATGTAATTTTATTACACATTGTTAAGTACACTACCTAATTTTTGTGTGACAATTTTTTTCCCAAAATTAAAATTTTTATCCTAAAAAACTATATAAGTTCATTTCTTGTTTTATACAAATATTTTAACAAAAATACTATTCATTTCAATGTAAAAAAGTGTGTTTCTATCAGGATTTCCTCGATGATTTTATTAGATAATTTCCATCTAATTTAAAATCCTATATTTAATATTATTCATAATTGGTATTAATATCTTATGATATGATATACCATATTTTAAAGAATATTTTTGATTATCTTAAATATATATGTACTATCTTGATTACATTCCCCATATTACTTTGAATGGTTTTTGATTATGTTTATTTTTAGGAAAAAAGTTATATATATTTCTTTTTCTAGATTCAATTTGAATGTATATGTAGTTTATTATTCACTCCTTTTGTACAAGGAATGCATTGAATATATTAAGGGATGGGTGTGTTATGCTACAACCCCTCAATTCATCGGTAGGTCTCATTAGAAAAACAAGACTGAAGTTTCACCTGATCTATTTTGTGTCTTAGAAGAATCCTTCATAGTATGGTTTTGATATCAAAAATCATGAATTACATCAATATGATACCATTAAAAGATATAACATGTGTTTATTTTCCTATTATAACATCAATGTTTATGTTTCATTCTCATGTTATTATTTTATATGGAATTATTTTATCATATTTTATTCCTTCCTTATTATGCTCAAAATTATGTTTTAAGGGAAAGTTTTTTTAGTCAATCACCATTAATTATTATTTATGTTTATAGATTATATTGTATTTTAGACCCTTACTGAGCATCTAAGATAACACATTCATTATGATTTATTTTTTTCAAGGATGTGATGATGTATGTTATGAATGACATATTTGTATAATATAAGAGTTTTTGACTATTTATAGTGGAATTTATATGTTGTATTTCCTTTTAATTTGTAATGTAATTATTATGTATGAAATATTTCTTCCCAAACTACTAAAATTATTGGTCATTTAGGAATCTTGTCATGTATCTAAAATGATGTATAAATATAAGTCGTGATTTCTGAGCTACTAGTGTCGGAGTATCTACATTATAGGTATCATGTTCTTAATAAATGATGTCCAGTAATTAGGATTTTTGTAATTTAGAATTCCTCTATTGTTATCAATGATATTTTCCCTGGGATATTATCTATGGATGCATTTTATTTATAGTTTATTGATTAAATTGAATTTGTTTTTAGTTATTCACCATTATATATTGATTATTCCTAATCTCTTTATTTAATTGACATGTGTGGTAAAGTATTTACCATTCCATATTGATTATTACTTATCCATATATTTAAATGGAATTTGTGATCAGTAATTTATATTTCTGTATTCATTATGCTTATTTATACATTACATCATCCATTATACTTAACCCTTACTGAGAAGTTATGCCCACTCATATTTTATTCCATTCTACATTTTTATATGAAGATTACTATAACTAATATATCAAGATATTCTAGATTGAAGATTGTTATTCATGAAATAATTATGTTGTAATTTACCATGACAATGTAATGTAAGACATTAATTATCTATCTTGTTTACCAAAAACTGTAAACTATTCAGTCCATCCAGATTTAATTACTTGTTTGATATTCCAATATAAGAATGAATGAAACCTAATCTAGGATGATGGAGATAGGGTATATATATATTGTTAATCTACATAATTTTCATGAAGAGTATCATGAAAGATACTATTTGAAATTATATATAATACATAATATTTTTTTTAATATGTATTATGTGTCATAAAAATATAACTGAGATGAGGAATTTTTACCTCATGTCATGACATTCCCATACATGTTCAAACCTAGACTTCATTAAAAACCCTATTTTGTCTTACACCTTAATCCATTAAATGGTTGTAATTTGGAAATGTAATAATCAATAGGAAATGGGTAAGGAATCCTAGATAATATTAGGGATGGTTATTTCTATTCAATAAGGCTCAAACAATTTGAATAGAATATTAGAGTTGCTTCCCATTTTTAGGTAAGGTAATGGAAACACATAGAATTACATAAATATTCAATAACAAACACACACACACACACATATATATATATCATAATTAAGAAAAGTAGAACCATAATCCCCCATTTATGAAGATAATATTTTATAGGGTTTAATGAAACAGTTCCAGACACATTTATAAAATTTTTGGATAAATTTTAATCCTTATATTTTAATTAAACCACTTTAAACCCATTTTATCCATTATTGTGATAACTTAACTATGTACTATAGTATCATTATTATAGGAAAAAAATATAAAGGGATTTATAACCAAATATGGAAATGATGGTTGAAAATTATGAATCTATTTTATCAAATTCATTTTCTATAGGTGGTTGAAATTATTTTAATATAAAATATGAAAATGCATGATAATTAGTTTCAAGGGAAATACCTTATTTTATATTATATATAATTTCAACATGAAATAATTTAATAATTTGTATTTAATGAATTATTTTTAATATATAATAAAATAATAATTTATTTCAATAATTGGTGCAATCCATAACAAAATAACATCTTTCAATAATGACATCAAATGTATATACCAAAACACAGTTTTGGATTTGAATAGAATATATCATATCTCTAAAAAAGTAAATATTGGTATCCCAATTTTAATATAATGTTATATAATCCAATTATTCTCTAATTATACTGCAATTTGGTTGAACACCAATTATCCCATTGGATTATGTAACATGTTGGAGTGATTTTAATCCTTTTACACATTGTTGTAATAATGGTTTACCTATTTTATCAAGGTGAATTGTTTCCGCAGTATATATTCATAATGAAAAAATAATACCTTGAACCTTTCAATTTATATTATTTATTATATTTCCAAATATATAAAAAATTTTATAATATTATTTTTCTATATGTGAAAAATAATCATTTTAATAAAAATATGTAAACTGGAATTAAATTATTTTTATAAAATTATTTTTTAATCCCAAATTTAATCTTGTACTAAATAAATGTATACTCCTAATTCCTATAAATTTTATTTTAATATTTATAAGAAAAATTATATTATATCAATTTAATTATAATTTAAATTAATTATGGAGATTTTCTAATGAAATTAAATAGTCATAATTTTGAATTATATCCAGGTAAAATTTTGATATTTTTTCCAAAAGATTTATTTTTCAATATTCAATGAAAAATAAATCTTTTGGGAAAGGTCACAAAATTTTAACATGATATATTTCTGATATGATGACTTAAAATTTGATAAACCTTTTAAAAAATAATATTTTTTTTAATATTTGAAATTATTTTTAATATTCAATTACACAAATTAATGAGAATATTTTTCAGAGAAAAAGAGTTTTGGAATTATAAAATGATTGTAGAGAAGATTGCGTAATTATTTATTATTCATTTATAAATGAAATTGAATTTTATAAAACCATTTTTAATTTTTTTATAATTTAGATTTTGTGTTCACAAAAATAATTTAATCAAGTGGGTTATAATAGTATCATTTAGGTAGTAATATTTCTATATTATATAATAATTCCATTTATTCATTATATTCTAATTATGAAATATGTAATGATTATAACTTTTTTAAAATAATTTTTTGGGTGGTTCACTGTCTACCCCAAAAATAAATAAATTATTTTCATGAATTTTAATAGTTTTCATTTAAATTTGATTATTTAAAATTATTTTGTTGAAAAGCCATATCAAAAAATGGACAATAATACCTGAATTGTAAAAGGGGTTTATTGAAAATAATTATTTCCTAAAATAACACATAACCATGTTCAAAATTTAGTAGAACATTATAAGGAAGAAAAAATATTGGCATTGAGGAGAAAACTAATTTCCAAACAGTAATAGATAGAGATAGAGTTTATGGCGATGAGAAAGTTAATAATCAAAAATCCATAAATCAGTAAGGGGTTAAAACACATAAATTCCAAAAAAATGATTTTTTAATAAGGTAAATTTATTTTGAGGTCCTTTTAGTAATGTTAATATTTTATTCTATTATCAGAATAGAGTGAATATGAAAATAAACATATATTATTTATTTTAATTTAATAATCATAATTTTACCTTTTGATTATGATTCGAGTGGTTTTTTGTCCTTACATTATCTCATATTACATATGGAAAATATGAATGATACATTTTCTATGAATATATCAAAATAAATATATATGGAATCATAAGATCCACAATATTATAAAATATAATTCCCCGTATTTTTATCAATTAAAAAAATTGAAAATAATTATCCCAATTTATCAAATATGGGTAACTAAAATACCTTAATCTATAAACCACAAAAATTACAACCAATGTTCAACTTAATATCTTCAATAAATAGTTTAACTTATGAAAAACTCATAAATTATAAAATAAAATTAAAAATCCAACAATAAAAATATTTGATCACAAATTTTTTCCAATATAAACATTAAAATTTATCCAAAAAACTACATGAAGTTTCTCATAATTTCACATACCAATATTTTTAATACTATGAAATTATATGATCCGGATACATGAATGTAACCAAAAAAAACCAAAAAAACTCCCAAGGAATAAAATGATTCAAAAAATATAAACTATTTTTATTCCTCAAATAAAAATATATTTAATATATTCTATAAATCCAAATATCTCAGGAATTTTAAGATAAATAACTTTTTAATCAAATAAATAATCATTTTCAGGGTCACTAATGAAAATATAACTATCAATCAATTATTTATCCAAAGTAAATTTTATTATTTACAAATAAATAATATATTATGGGTTATTTACCTAGGAATCACGTGTTTCCAAAAAATCATCACATTACCACTAAATCACATTTATATCTTATCGATACCATTCAACATGTACATAGAAATCCTCAAAACTACTATAGAAGAAACCATATAAGTTTCATCATACATATAACTATAATATCATGTATAATGATGTTATATATTAAAATTATCAAATCCAAAAACATAAACACAACAATAATTCCACTTGACCAATTGGAATAGTATATTCTCTTACTTGATCTAGGATATAACCCTTAGATTAGGGAATTAAATCATATAATTTCAACGTTTCTCATATAATCTAAAAATAAATATAAATAGTTCATTATTATTTACTTAATATGTCTCCATATAACACTCCATTATTCTTTGGTAGTTAACTTATTTATTCCACTATTTTCCACACATAAAACAACTTTCCATTCCATAGACTCATTTTCCTAGGGTATTCTTCCCATGCCCTCAGCATATAAAAAGAGAAAGGTTTTTACTTTATATTCATCATAAATATACATTTTTCCTAAATTTAGTTCCCTATTAAACTGTCTTATGTTTTGATTTTGATTATATATCAATATATTTTGTAAGGAATAATCACACAATTTCACATTCTAACTCCAAAATTATTTCTTTATATATGAGGAAAATAGATTAATTGTCTATGAAATTTAGCTATAACATGAATGATCCAAAATTAATCCATTATATAAAACAAACAAATTATAGTTTGATAAATTATTTAATCATTGTAAATATTTTAGTGGATATCTGAATCTTGAATCCCTCTTTCCATATTTTTATGCCTTCGGGTTATCCAAATTAAACCATGGTCGAAATCTATTTAAATCAATCATAATAGTTCATAAATAAAATATGAATTATCCCACGATATCCCGTGGGAGTTTCAAACCATGTGCACAATAATGTTCCATTCACAAAGCACAATAATGATAATTATTATATAAGATATAAAATCAAATTATTATATTTTAACCACTAATGTATGTATTCCAAAACCATATAATGTTATGGTATCCACATAGATATGTATTTCTAGAAAAACCACATAACATATACAACATAAAAAAATAAGCATGTTATCTTATACATAAATGCATTGCCACTGTTCTGTATATTTTTTTCTGACCCAAATATAAAAAAATTTATTAATCACTACTCTAAACCAAACAATAGTGACCCATGATATTCATATATACATATTATATCCTTTTTAATGAATATTCATCACATAACATTATTACCTATTCTAAAACAAAAAGTTTTCATTTCATTGGAAACATGGATACAGAATCATCTTTTATATAAATAATCAATGATGTGTCCCACTTAATTATTTTCATATATAATGTTTCTTATAAAAATAATTATTAAAAACCTAATTCGTATATTGGGGAAAATAAACATAATAAACGAGGATCAACATTTCTTAGTAAAAGTAAACAAGGGAGATATAAATGTTCATTTAATTATAACATGAGAATAACTATATAATAACACAATATTAATATTTAAAAACATACACAAGAATTCATAGATCATATTATTGATTCATGAAATAAAGCATTGTTGTTCAAAAGACATGAATCATTACGAAATAAAACAAAATCATATGATATATCATATCAATGGCATATAATTATGTTTGAAAGTAAATTAATAATGTGTGGCATAATTATAATCATAGAAATCATATGTCATGTCTACCCACCAAGACATTCATCACATGTTAGGCATAAAATATCCACCCAATTTCCTGTTACAAGATAGGGATTACCATATGTCTACCCTCTTTTTGTAATGGGGTGAAATCAAATGTTCCCTCTTTTAGGATTATGATAACTTCCCATATACCCTCTTTCGGGCCTCTGATATCCTCATGTGAACCTTTTTTCTAACATGAGATAATATATCATTTTCCATCTTTTGAGTTTGGGATAACATCCTATATACCCATTGGGTTCACAAAAAAATATTCTTTCCCATATTATTTAGATTTATATATAAATATTGTCCTATATATAGAAGAATAAAATACATCCATATGTTTTCTATATGATCATTAATACATTTATCATAAATAAACCCATGTCAAAAAAATGGGTTTAATAAATAATTCATCATTATAATAAAAATTTATCAATATAAATAATAATGAATGTTTTTTTGAAACATATCCCCATTAAATCGTAAGTAACATTAAAATATGTTATAATTGGTAAAATAGGAATTTAGAATATCACATGAATATATCTTGAAAAAAATACCATTTTAATTTTGAAATCACTTAATTAAAATATAAAAATGACAAATTATTAAAGAAATATTTTCTTTTAAAACATTTAAGAAAACAATCATTATAATATTCAATGAAAATAATGGTCATGATGGTAGAAAAAAACATTCACGTTGAATATTTTAATAGAAAATACTACTTTCATGCCATTGAAAAAAAGGAAAAACCCACTTTTTCAAAAAACATTTCAGTACATTCCTTTTTAAATAATTATAAATAATTCAAATGTAGTGAAATTACTATTTCAATTAATTTCATTCAACGTAAAATAAACATTGATAAAAAAAAATTATTATGATCGTAGGCAATGAATAAATATTTTTTTCATCCAAAGATGAATTAATAATGTCTTTTCTTTAAAAAAATCATAAATAATTTTTATCACAAAAGAAATAAAAATGGTATTAAGGAATAAAATTTCTAGTAATTAATATGTTAGAATAAATTTTTTGGATTTTAATGTCTATGGTCTATAAATTTCTCCTTATTGAATTTTTATCATTTATAATCCAAAAAAGAAAATAGATGGTATCATAAACCAATGTCTCTTTAGTAATCTCTAAATAAAAACCACATGAATAAGATAACATTAAGTGGAAATGAAAACCATCATAATTTTTATAAGAAGAATAATTTTATAAATTCATTGGTTGTATATACGAAAAAGAAAATAAATAAGTGCTTAATATTTATTATGTCTCCGAAAAATAAATTTGAGATGAGAAAACCTTGACTAATGTCTCATATTTTTTATATGTGTTCAAAACTTGTCTTTATTGTGAATCCCATTTTGGGATAAACCATAATCCTTAAAAGGTTTTAATTTTTCAAGAACTATAAGATCTATGTAGTGTAGAGGTAATCCTGGTCAATATTAGGGTTAAAAAAACCTAGGAATAACATACAAGGATATTACATCAATTTAGTTAAATATTCATCACATTATAAAAGTACATGTTTGAGGACCACTATAGTTTAGTGTCTTCAGAAACATGGATCAAAATCTTCTATCATGTTGAAATAGATACAAGGTTTTCATAAAATATATTCCCTTTTAATACATATATTTGAAACCATTCTTCATAACACGTGGTAAAGGACGTATAAGAATAAGGGAAATAATGATATACATAAGAATAAAATGATTATAAGGGTATGAGAACAAGAAAATAACATTTTAAGACAATTCCATACATATCAAATATCATATTCATGAGTCATTGCATAAATATTTTTTCCCTAAGAAGATAATCATAAGGGTATCATGATCGTAAGAGTCTATCTAGTTAGAGGAATTAGTATCAGGAATTTCTGAGAGACACATATCCATATAAATTGATTTCTATAGTAGTAAATGCATCGCTTTCAATTCCTTGTTAGTTGTATGGGTTTATTCCCCATACCATCTTAGTCATCATGTTGTACTCCAAGGATCTTATTAGTCTTCATGGATCTCTCCCAATAATATTTTTGTAGTCTAGGATGACTCCCGAGACCATCTTAGCAGAAAAAGTCCTTTACAGACCCAAATTCGCTCCTCGTTCTAGCCATGCCAATCTCAGGATATATAAATCGATACACAATGTATTGAAGGGAGATATAGGTCCCACCCATCACATAATTAACTCATATATTTTTTTTCTATTAAAAGTTCATCTTTTCATGACCCAAATGATGTAATGGGTATAATGAACAAGTACTGATATCATAAATATTTGTAAATAGATAGGTTTCATAATCATTTTATCAATTCATAACTTGTGAAAAGAAGCGGGTTTCATAAGAATATAATACATGAAAGGGGAATCTGTTCGGTAATAATATAACCAATGAATGAGTAAGGGTTTTCATAAATATATAATTTATAAAATAGAAATAGGATTCCTAAAAATATAACCCCTGAAAGAGAAACTAGTTCCATAATCATCATTCCATTAAAACATAAACCATTTTTAGAATGAATATGAATGAAACCCTTGGATCATATCATAAATAAATGGAATGAGTTACAATAACATATTTCATATTAGATTGAAAATATTTATTAAGAAATATTTTAAAATCATTTCTTGATGAAAATATATGATCACCATAAAAGTATTTTTTTAAAGTATAAATCATTTTGAAAACCATTTTCCTGGAAAAACATTAAACGAATATTTAACAAATTAAAATAATTTGAAAACATATAAAGAAATCCTGATAAAATTATGAAAACCATTTTCTTTGATGATAATTTGAAAACATACAATGAAATCAAGAAAACATTTTTAAAACAATTTTATTGAAAAGAATGACTGAATTCATTTTTGAAAACAATTTCGTTGAAAAAAAATATTGACAACCATTTTGAATACTTATTTTGGTGACAAAATATAAAAGAATAATAATTTTTTTGAAAACCTATTTAATTGAAAGTACATTTATAATTTAAAAAAATATAGAAATCATATTGAAACCATTTTATTTGAAATTACATTAATAGTTATAAAGAAATCATGAAAACAGTTCAATTTTTTTTGAAAATGATGTTATGAAATATTTTCTGAAAACTATTTCATTGAATAGTGATAATGAAATATTTTATGAAATTAAATTATTTCAGAATTAATCATGATAATTTTATTTATTTTTTTGAAAACACGGGGTTTCCAATAAAAAATATCTTTGATAGAAAATAAAAATGAGGTCACACTTTCTTAAAAACACTTTATAAATTATATAAATTAAAAAACAGTGGGAAAAAGAATAAAAAAAATTAATATATCAATAATAACCAAAGGTGAAAAAAATTCATGTGTTTTATTGAGATATAGGTTATACAATTTCATCAATTAAGGCATAATAATAATCAATTATGATAAAAAATGGAATTATGTCAATAAAATAATACCACTTGGAATCATTCAATAAAAATACCTATGTAACAAAATGGAATTAAATGAAGCATAAAATACCATTAAAAAATTATATTCATGATATAAAATGTCATATTGTGTTATATATTCATCTTGAATGAATATAGGATCATAACAAAACATGTGTTTGAAGGAAGGAAAATTGAGACATAATTACATTACCAATTTGGTGTCATTTGAAACATAAAACCCAAAAAATAAATATAATAAAATGGATATGTATAGCCCCATTAAACTAAGTATCATAATATTAGAATAATATAATTTCTATTATATACACCACTTAGATGAAATTAGTTGTGAATTTGGAATAAATCTCTGATAAATAAAACTAAAATTAGAAAACCCTTACCATAAGTCATATCTTTCTTAAAACACATTCCAAAATCCATGATAATAAATATTTTTTAATAAATATATAATATAACATTATTACTATATTACTATATTTAATACCATATAATATTCACTTATGACATTATATAACACATTTATTTACAACTCAATGTTATGGTAATGTTTTGGGTAATAACTTCTTTGATTATCATTCGTGTTTTGAATAGTTATTCATGATCCTCTTATAGAGAAAATGGTATAATTATTTCTAGAATTTAAAAATATATTTATATTTCATATATATTAATTATATAAATATTTTTAATATTCTATGAAATATATATATATGAAATGCAATACACCATTTATAGAGATGGTAGGTTGTACATACGCACGAACGTTGTTTCTGTTTTCTTATCATACTGAAAGCAATGTAAAGTAGAGATATGTGTATATGTATTTATATAATACTATTCCTGGAAAATTATTAACTAATATATATCATATAATTTAACTAAACCAATCATTAATACATTCCATGTAATGTGTGAACAGATCACATAAATTTAAGGATATGGTAGTCCACACTTCGAAAAACAATGTTTTCATAATTTTAAAAAATAGAAAGAATGAAGACGTGAATTATAAAATTGTTCAATAAAAAAAATACATCATAAATATCATATATATATATATATATTATAAAAATATAGTTTAAATTATAATTCCCTTCTTTATTATGTGGTTATGTAACAAAATAACTACATTGTTTAATGAGGTCGTATTTTACCAAACAGAAGAACAATAATTTCTGTACCCATTTGATGGATATGAGTCTAGGATCAGGAAGAAACCATCCCTTTAAAAATAATCATTATATATAGGATATATATATTATTATATAATCTTTTTATAATATTAAATTAATGGGTGGATAAACAAATAAAACATAAATCCATATTGAAGAATGTCACCTCTTTTTTAGGTGACTACTTTTAGTATGCACCAAAGGGAATCCATGGGTTTCATCTTGTTTATGTTAAGGATTATAGGATGGTTTTTTGTATTTTTAGATAAAATTAGAGTTGATTTTGTATGTACCAATGTTTCATTAGTGTTTTATGTGATGGTAATAATGAATGCCTATTTATAATGAAGGGGAAGTGTTAGTGTTGTAAATACAAAAAATGAAATCAATTTTGGGAGGTATGCATTATCTAATGTGCTTAAAAATGAATGAATAATTTATAAAATATAAATTATTGTATATCAAATTCACCAACACATAAATAATTGAATTTTTTAAATTATTTATCCTAACCTTTAATTCCCCTTATATTTTACATTTTAGTTGTTTTCATTTTGGTAACTAGTTTTCCATCCTAAGTAATTTTATAATTACGAATAAATTATGGATAGATTTATTATAAAATACATCACCACTTAATTAAATGTATAATATTTCATTTACAAAATAAAAATAAAACGTGTGTTGGAAATAAATGTTTAAAAAATAACATTTGACATGAAAAAACATTGCTTTAACATGGACCATGCTAACAATGTTTGTACTGTTTTTGTGTTAAACTATAAAATATTAATGGTAAATTGGTCCATAAGTGGAAGAAATTTGGTATTAATTATCAGTTCAAAATAAATTATCATAATGTAGTATTTTTATTAAATAGAATACATTTAATAAATATCATTTATTGTAAAATAAAATATATGTAAATTTTTACAAAATTATCTTAAATTTAATTTTATAATATAAAAAAATAGCGGATTTAGATTATCTTAATTTCTAAGATGTGTAACTTTATATATTCATCTATAATAATAACAGATCATAATAATTCATTAAATTTATAATAATTTTATTATTTTAGCATCATCTATTTTCTCTTATTATTAACTAAATAATACAAGTGTTAGCATTTGTTAAGCATTTAATGTAAGTATAAGAAATAAATCAATTTTACTTAAAATAATTTTTAGAACTGAAATTATATATCATCTTCAGACGCTAATGATTTTAAACTTTTAAAGGCAATAACAGTTCCCTTTTAATCTTTTTCCTTAACATATTTTATGTGCCACATTCATGAAAATGTGTGTAATTAACAAATTAAATCAAAACCAACAGTGTTTATGGTTTAAATGTTTGCATAAAATTAATTTTAGATAAGTTTCTATGTCATTTTGGCTAATAAGTTTAAAGTTTAATCCTTTATTAAACTTAATTTTACCTAAATCACGTTAATTAATATTAATTGCATTCACTAATAATTTTTTTCAAAAAAATAATTGCTCATAATAGAATCTCAAAAATATAAGAATTAAAACTGTTACAATCCATTATTTAAAATTCAATTCACAAAAAAACATAGAATAATTTTATAGCTAATCTCACATATATGGCAAGAAAACGAGATTTTATTGAAAAATATTCAGAAGGTCATTAAGTAATTAAATATAAATTAAATATAAAAATGATTTCAATAACCTATATATGATTATTATATATATAATTTAATTATTTAGACATTAAAATAATATAATTTCGCATTTTTAATTATTCCAATTAAAAGTTGGGTTTTAACAAAAATGCAGTATTTTTTTCAATTCATTAAAATTAAAAATTCCCTTAATAATAAGAAAATGAACCCTTGGATAATTTTAACATTAAGTGTTCAAATATAATGTCTAATGTTTCAAATAAAAATTAGTAATGTTTCAAAATATTGTTTTGAAAATAATTATATACTAAATGGTGATATAATTTGGGCTAGTGTGTAACACATACTATCATAGTGATTTTTAGTCGAAGCATTTTTAGTGTAGCATATAAAAAAATATTAACTTAGTTTTGTGAAAAAGAAAAGACTAACTTAGGGATTTCTTATAACACAAGCTATATTAATTGATTAATGAAGTGAAAAATATCAACTGTTTAAATTAATTCTAAAAAATTTATTCAAAAGATCTCACAGTGTTACATATTACCCCACCCCACCCCACCCCTTAAAATGAATTTATCCCTAAAAATCCATCTAGATTATTAATTATTTAATACCTGAATGTTCCATTTATAGAATCTACCATTGAAAAATTAAAAAATAATTATTATTTTCAAAATTAATGTTAGAACCACAATGGTTACCCATTATAACTCATAACTAGGCTTCCCCATAATAGAACATAGGTGGAAAGGGAAAAATGGCGATGGAAGGGAAATATAACCATCATGTTCTGATGGAGAGTGATGGAAAACAAGGTAATGTTAAACATTAACATTCCAAAATCTATAAATCTATGATGATCTGAGAGGTCATTTTATTAATTGAAAAAAGGTACTATCATAGGAATTTGAGTTTCATGAATCATTACCTAGAGTTGAATAATTTTTATGAGAAGATATGATACAACATAGTCCCACCCATCACTCTTACTTTCTTGATTTCCACTTCATCTCTTAAACCAAAATATAGATGTGAATGTTTCATTCTCGGAGAATTAACAGATCATGAGTTCCATAAAAATATTGATAGGACATTCCATTTGTATTTGTCACAAAAAGAAGGTTAGTGCAAGTTAGCCAATAAGTATAAATCCTCATTTGGAGATATAACACATCAATCTCTAAAACTGAATCAAATGAATAGCTTAAACCATCCCATAAATGTTCAACCTTATAACCCTTAAAATATATAAATTGAAAACTTTATAAAAAAATTCACTAAATAAATTAAACATTGATCCATTATATATCATAATATATCTATTATTTGTCACATTCCAACCATGTTAATTCCTTCATAGTGTATTCTATTGAAACATGTTAATAACATAAATTACCATATATCCATTGGGAAAACCTGTATGATTCCTTATTACAATGATTAGTGGTCATAATCCTTAAATATGAGAATTATAAGATTCATCTATGATACATAGACCTCATTTTCAAAAAATAAATTAGCAGTACTGAGGTCAAAAATAAAATACAATTTCCATTATCTATATCACCATCTCTTTATCAATAGAAAATTTCATTTTCTAACCCTAGGTAACATGTTAATGGATACCTTCCCTTATTGTAAAATTTCCAATAATTTAATTTACTAGGTTATTTGTATCATTTAAAATATTATTGAAAATACTTAAAGAAAAACTTCTTCAAAAAAATTTGATATACATAATGATTCCTAATCATTGAATTCCAAAACATATACTCTTTAATCATCCAAAATTATTCATAAAACATTACATGGTCTTCATAAACTTATTCCTTAACACATTATTAAAATAAATTGAAATATGAATCATGTCTAAAGGTTCTTCAAAATAAATCTAATCATAATTCATACACTTATTTTAAACAATACTGGAAGAGCATACCTTAACATTCACATGACATTTTATGTCTATTTATCATAAATAGTGTGACCAATAGTTATACCACCATCTGGATCCAATTCATGATATTTCCACTATTGAAATATATTGTATAATTTCCATAATTTCCTCATCTAAAACATTAATTATTATCCTAGATTCTTTTATTTCATTATATTTTCTATGACTAGATTAATCATGTGAGAAAAAATTATCATAGAAGAAAACCATGTAATCATGAAAAACTAATTACTGGATTTCTATGTCATGAAACCTTCTTTTAAATCTGTGACGCCATAGAACTATCCATAGATACATCCCTATATATATCCTTATAAATATACCAAGGGACCCCACTAAACGATTATCATCCAATTTTCCAACTTTTTACTAAACATTTATTTGATACAAAAAATAGTGACCTAGGCATTACAAAAAAAGATTTTACATTAATTTAGATTAATATTCGTCACATTAAAAAATTACATTCCCAAGGACTGTAATATTTTATTGTATTTGGAATCATGTAACAAACTAATCTAACATGGTGAATGGTCTTCAATGATTCCCACAAATATCACACCCTTTAGTACATATAATTAAACAATTTCTTCATAACCTAGGGGAAATAAAACATAATAAAGGGGTGAGATTAGATACTCAAAAATTTTAAATAGTTGAGATAAATAAGAATATATGATCATAAGTGTATGTGAACATGAGAATAAAATTTGAAGATACTTCCATGCATATGGAAGATCACATACATTGTTCTTTTCATAATTATTAGTAGTTTATATGACCCGAATCATATGGTAATAAAGATAAAAAGAAAATAAAAAATAAAATATGAATTAAGACATGGGATTTTTTGGGAGGCACATAGGAATATAAATTTATTTCCGTAGTTGTTATGACATCCCTTCCAATTCTATATTAGTAGTATGTGTTCAATTACCATATCATCTCAGTAGTCATGGTTCGCTCTAATGAAATTATTAGTAGTCAATGATCACTACCAATACCATCTTAGTAATTAAGGATCAATCCCACTATAATATTATTATAAATAGTCCTTTACTAAAACTAGTTCACTCCTCGTTTTTTCCATTTATGTGTCTGGATATATACATATTTACCCAATTCATTAAAGGTAAATATAGGTCCCACAAATACCATTATTAAATCATATATATATATTCCATAAAAAATTCATTTTATCATGAACCATTAAATAAATGGGTGTCATAAACATGTAATCATAGCATAACCTATAAAAAGAGATAGGTTTCTTAATCAATTCATAAAATAAAATATTGTGAATACAAGCTATTTTCATGATGATATAACTTGTAAAATATAAATTTATTTTACAAACTTATAACCCATGAACAGTAAATGGGTTTCATAAACATATAAACAATGAAATATAAACGGGTTTTATGACAACCCTAATTTTTATTACACACTTAAACCTGATTTATAACATAATATATTCACTTGATACAACACAGAATATAGAGAGTTATAGTGTATTTGTGGCTTGAGAACATTTAATAACAACATATAACATAAAACACACAACATATTTATTGAAAAAAATCCATTACATGACCACTACATTCCATCATACATAGTATTGCGTGGGATTATCTGAGAACATGCATAAGAAAAGGGTGATCTATAAAGCCTAGTAAGGGAATAAACATGGAATAACATGAGGAATATAATAAATTATAGATTATAGGCATATAAATGGAGCACAATAGAAACATGAACAAAAAGGAATGATAAATCATGACAATCATAACATGGAAATGTGGCAACAACACTTAACATGGAATTAGCATGAGGATAGGCTCATTGCACATGGATCATGAGTAAACCCTCATTACACATGAAGCACAAGTAAAACCTAGTTTCACTTGAATTATCTTGAGTCAACATCCATTTCACATGATATATCATGATACTGTACTTTACCCAATGCATTAGAGCACTATCAGGTCACACCTTTCTTAAACATTTCATTTCACGCATATGTGTGCCACCCAGATCATATGACATGTAATCAATCAACATCATAAGTTATTCCACAATTATGTAATGTGGAATAAATACACGAAAGTACCTTTCAATATGTAAATGTGAATAAAGGTGAATACCCTTGATAGAGACATGGGTATGGTATTCACTACATAATGATATTGGATTGAAAAAATGTGGTGCAATTTCGGCTGCATAACGGCGTGACATAAGGATTCATGAAAAACGTGGTTGAGATATAAAATGGTGTATCGTCATATGTAAATGAAATTTAATGTATGTGGGTTATATGGATACATGTCTTAACAAAATTAATGGAATTTAGATGCATAATACAAAGAATAACTTGGATGTAAAAGAGGAGAGAGAAATCCATCATAAAATTTCAGCAAGGTAACAGGTGTAAATGGGAGGCTATAATGATAGGTAAAGGTGTCTCCCATCATCCAAACATAAATAGGATAGTATGGGGAGTTTAAAAATCATACCCCAATATTTTTAATTGAAAACAAAAGGTTATAACAACTTAAAGAAAATTATACAAAAATGAGAATGGAAGAAATCCCATACTTGGATTTATGTTCCCAAAGGCTTGGGAGAGTCTTGATAGAGGCCTCATCAAAGCCTTGAGGAACTTGGGAGGATTATAGGGAGATGAGGGTAGGGGTTGGTCTATCTCCAAAGGATTTGTGTGAAGTGGAAGTGGGAGATTGGGTGGGTTTATATAGGAATTGAGAGGGAATTCGTTATTATTTTGGTTTGAGACACCTCACATTGAACTAATCAATACCGCAAACCAGACCATGGTTTTTGCCAATGTTTCTTTCCAAAGGGGAGTGGAAAACAATATTTTATAAGTACAATGGCCTAACTTCTAAAAATAATAGGGTTGCCCATATGGAGGTCAGTCATACTCTCAAGGAAAACAATTTAAAAAGTCAAAATGTTTTATAAGTTTTGGAGAGTCCACAAAAACATTATAAAATAAATAAAACTAATATAAAATCTTATTATATTAAATATAATACATATATTGTGAGAATATAATGTTTATAGTATTTTATTACCTCATTATTAGGTTATTATGATGTCATAAAACACATTATATATTTAAACGATATTTACTTTTTACCCAAAAATTTGACTGTCTCAGAAAATGAAGAAAAATTAACCATTGGACAATTTTTAAGTCTTGATTCCAAAAATAATATTAATTTTATCAAATTTATTTTATAGATATGCAATTTTTTACTTTTAAAATAAAAACGGAACTTATTGAAAATTCATGGGTTTTGATAAAAAAAGTTTTCAAAACATAATAAAAATTACAACTACATTCATAAAATTATATGATCATTTATATTAAAACGTGATTTATAAATAATATTTTATTAAAATATTTTTTAATTAAAAAATTAATTAATTCATCTAAATTGATTTCTGTGTTGAATATTAACTAAAAATAGTTTTTGTGCTTTAAAATACTATTTACAATGTAACAATAATAAAATGAATGCACATTTTTTATACAAAAATAATGTAGATTTTCATAGTTCTATGTTCTTGTTACATAAGACTTTATAACACCCACTTAGAATGAAGGGTAAAGTGTCCGATGGTTACAGACTCTTGGGGTGGCTCGAATAACATCGCTCGGGTGGTAATCTCTATTAACTTCCACTACTCCCGTAGTCGGTTCTACTCAAGCTTAACAAGTTCAAGCTGAGCTCGGGCATGGTCAAGAGAGAAACCCAATTACACCACCTCCTTTTTGAGCTCCAAAAAGGGTTTTTTATGGGGAAAGTCTACTGGATGAGGCCATCACTTTCTTTTTCTGAGTAAATTAGATTTTTCAAAGCCCTATATTTTTACTAATCATGTGATCATTGTTCGACAAATATAATTATAAATGGTAAAAATTGATAATGGTATTTTAAAATTTAGAAATATAAAACCAATTAAGTTCACATTTTATATAACGATAGTTATAAATTTAATTAGATCAAGGGGAATTTTCATTAATTAACATTTGGGTCATTACAATCTTAGCCCCTTAAGAAATTTCACCCTTGAAATTTCATTTTCCCACACTAAAACATTTGTGGGTGACTTTGCTTCATCAATTCCTCTAATTATCATTTCTCTTCTCCAAATATGTGGTTTCACCACCACACCTTGATGAGGGGCATTGTCTTTTTTCATAAAACCTTTTCTCTGTGATCTAAGATCTTCACTGGTTGCTCTTCGTATGAAAGATCATCCTTAATCTATACTACCTTGGAAGATAGTACCTGTGAAGGGTCTGATATGTACTTTCTTAAGAGGGATACAATAAAGACATCATGTACTTCTACTATGTTAGGTGGAAGTGCAAGTCGATATTCTACATCCCCCACACGATCAAGAATCTCGAAGGGACTAATGTACCTAGGAATTAACATCCCTTTCATTACAATCCTCGTGACCTTCTTCGATTGAGAAATGAGTATAAATACAATGTTTCCTTCTTTAAACTCAAGGTCTCATCAATGGTTATATTCATCACTCTTCTATTGACACTAGGCTGCCTTAAAATGATACTGAATGGTTTTCACCTTCTCCACAATTTCATCAACCATTTCTAGTCCTAGCAGCTTACGCTCACCGACTTCTTCCCAACATGTCGGTGTTTTCCACATCTTCCCATTGATGGCTCCATAAGGTGACATTCAGATACTCGAGTGGAAACTATTATTGTATGAGAATTAAACCAGTGGAAGATGTTGGTCCTACCCTCCTTAGAAGTCCATAGAACATGCTCTCAACATTTCCTCATGTATTAGGATTGTCCGCTCGGATTGGCCATCTGTTTGAGGATGAAAATTCGTACTGTAGTTCATCTCAGTATCTAGGGCATGTTGAAGACTCTTCCAAAACATAGAGGGGAATCTTGGTTCTTTATCGGATACAATAGATAGTGGAACTCCAGGAAGCCTTACCACATCCATGATATATATCTGTACCAGCTGATCCAATGAGGAATTCTCCTAAATTTCAATGAAATGCGTAGACTTTGTATGATGATCCTCAACAACATTGATTTCATTATTCCGTCTAGATGTCTTCAGAAGTCCGGTGACAAAGCCCATGGTGATATTCTCCCATATCTATGCTGGTATGGGTAATGGTTGCATCATACCATTAGACTTAGAGCTCTTTTCCTTCACTTGCTGACACACCAGGCACATTGATTTTTACTCAGTGATATCGTTCTTTATATTAACCAAACAATAATGCTCTCGGAGACCTCAATACAACTTTGTGTTTCCTAGGTGAATAGAGAAATTTGAACTATGAGAAGCATCCAAATGTTTCTTCTTCTACTCTTGACATGATGGAACACAGAGTATTTAACCAAATATCACAATTCCTTCTTTATTAACATTGAACTTCGAGGATTTCCATTTTCTGATAGCTTCCACTCTCTTTGGAATTCCCACATCATCCTTTTGAGCATCCTTTAACCTTTCCAAAAGAGACGGTTGAACATTCATTTGTGAGAGGATTGATAATTTTCCCCTCTATATGATTCCCATGTCCATATTCGTCAAATATAAGAAGATTGTGTCCATCTCAATTCTCATCAATGATATAATTGTTGGGTATATTCTACTTAGAGAATCATTCTCCTTGTTCGTTTCCTAGGGTGGTAATGGATTGAGATGTCATTGTCTTTGATTAACTCTAACCAATTTCATTGGTTCATGTTCAACTCAATCTCTGTGAATATATAATTTAGGATTTTTTGGTCTGTTTATATTTCACACTTCTCTACAAAGAGATAATGCTGCCAAATTTTTATAGCGAAGATCACCGCAGAAAGCTCCAAATCATGTGTTGGAAAATTCTGCACATGAACATTCAATATGATTAAAGAATAGGCAATGACTTTTCATTTTTCATCAACACACAGCCTAGGCCCTTCTTTGAAGAATAAATAAATACCATAAAAATTTATCCACCTATGGGTAACGAGAGAACGTGCATAGTGATAATCCTCCATTTAAACTCCTTGAAGCTTTCTATGCATTCATCAATCCATGAAAAATTTACTCCTTTCTGAGTTTTATTGGTAGGAGGGTTGGATAATCGTGAGAAATTTCTCACAAATCGTCGATAATATCCAGCTAACGCCAAGAATCTACGGATATCTGTTACCGATGATGGCCTCGACCATCCCTAAATTGCATCTGTTTTGGTGGGATCCATGTATATTTGATTTCTTGGGATGATGTTTCCTAAGAATGAGACCTCCTTCAACAAGAAATCACACTTGATGTGCATTTCATAGCTATTCTCCTTCAGGAAGGTCTCTATTATAGTTCATAGATTCTCCTTATAAGCCTCCATGGTTTTGGAGTATATCAGAATAACATCTATAAAGACTACCACAAATTGTTCTGGGTAATCCCTAGACACTCTGTTCTCAAATCCATGATGATTTCTAGAGAATTAGTGATTCCTAAAGTCATTACTATGAATTCATAGTGCTTGTATCTTGTACAAAAATTAGTCTTGGGGGTATCTTCCTTCTTCACCCTTACTTGATATTTTCCCTACTAAAAATTCACCTTAGAGAAGTATTGTTCTCCACGTAGCTGATTGAACAAGAAATCAATTCATGGTAGTGTATACATATATTTTTTGTGATTTTGTTAAGATCGCGATAATCGATGCAATGGCGCATTGACCCATCCTTCTTCTTGATGAATAGGACTGGTGCACCACATGGTGAAGCACTGGGGCGTATAAAGCCTTTATCCAGATTCTCATGTAGTTGTTTCTTTAGCTCCTCAAGCTCCACAATAGCCATTCTTTACAGAGTCTTGGATATTGTAAATGCCCCAGGTATTAGACCAATTGAGAATTCAACATCCATTCTAGAAGGAAAACCAGGCAATTCCCTGGGAAACACTTCAGCAAATCCCTTCACAATAGGCATGTCATCAAGGATGGTTTCCTCCTTAGACTCTATCATCTATGCCATATATGCATGCTCATATTGTGGTAATATCCATGTTTGAGATGATGGAGCTAATTAAGATTCATCTTCCACTTTCACTTGTATAAAATCGGGGAATGATTCTCCACATGGAGAGTTATTTCCCACTCACTGCAATTTTTGTTGGCTCTATATAAGGAAAGCCAATCCATGCCAAGAATTACATAAAATTACACCAGAGGGAGTATGATGAGGATTCCTGGGAAATTAAACCAATATATTATGATAGGGGAGGTGTTATATTCCTTTGATACAATTATTTCCCCATTTTCTGTACTCACTGACATCTTTACATCCATGATTTTTGGTGGTGCTGGGATTTTTCTACTAAACTTTTGGAAAATAAAATAATTCTTAGAACCTAAATCAAAAAGCATGTTCACTATTCATGAATGAATAAATAGCGTACCTATCACCAATTCATTTTTGGGGTTCACTTCAGCAGTAGTGATGGAAAAATCTCTCCTTTGGACCCTTGAAGGATGTTGGATTCCTCCAAAATTCATTGGCATAGGGCACTGATTTTCAAGATGCCCTGGTTCATTACAGTTGTATCAATGAACAACACATTGAGGTTTGAATAGAGCGCTCCTCTCCACTATTGTTTTCACTGGTTTTTCTTGACTATTGTTAACAGTAAGATGCCCTTCTCTTCCATATCTAAAGCATTTCCTCGTCCCCTTCATGAAATTTTCAGGGTTCTTCTTTCCCACATTTGGCAAGTGGGGTGCTGGATCTTTTTAGCACCGTTGGATTTATCCATCTAATTTCCAATATTGAAGTCCACCTTACACTTCTTATCCCCATGATACCCCTATGATTCTTCAATCTCCATTTCGATATTGAGGCCACATTAGAAAATTTCTTCATAATTGTCGAAGTCACGGATCACCAACATTTTCCATAGGCTAGGTTTCAGACAACCAAAGAAGCGGCCAACATTGCATTCAAGGGCAACGAAAAAGACGGAGGCATATTGTGCAAGACTCGTGATGTTTGACTCATACACTCTAATATACTCATTTCCTTTTTTCATGAGGGAAAGGAAGTCTCGTTCCATCTTAAGTCGTAGGTTGTGTGAAAAATATTTATCAAGAAACATATTATGGAAATCCATGTATTTCAAAGCCTCGATCACTTCCTCGGGATTTATATTTTTGGTCAAAATCCACCATTGATCGGATTCACCTTCCATATGGTAAGTAGCCAGAAGAACCTTCTCTTGTTCAAAACATTGAAGAAATTTAAAGATCATCTCAATATAGTTGATCCATTGTCCATCGATTGAGGGATCCGATGATCCATTAAAAGTAGGAGGCATTTTTCTCGTAAATCTCTCGATAAAGACTTGTTATTTATTGTGGGGGGAGGGGTTGAACATTCCTCTTGACCCCTCTTTATATTCAATTCTTGAGATAATTGAGAGAGAATAATGACAAGGTTCTCAATTCCTACTCCCCTCGGATTGTGCATCTCATTTGCACAGTCATCACATTGATCTTCACATCGGTTGTTTGCCTGAGTCCTCCTATTACCAGCCATTGGATGGAATAAAACGATAGTTAGGGGTAACACATAAAGAGTAATTCAAGGACAAAATTGATGAATTTTAAATAAATTATATTTCCTTAACTTATTAATTCATAGGCTATAATCTCTGTTATCCATGGTCTAATTTCAAACACATATTTGTAGACACATTTTTTTAATTCCATTAATAGGGGTTCATACTATGCTTTTGAATTTAGAAAAGCATATCCCCCGAGAGTTTCATAACCAAGAGTGTAGAAAGTACCGATATCATGCATCAGTTCCCATTAGAGTTTATCTCAAAGCAGTGTTTTCATGATTTACCCCTTAGATACTTCTACGCCAGAGCCGCCTCTACCTGCTCATATCCATACATGGATGTATTTCCTTGATAAACCACTTAATCAATACTCACTAATACTTTTTTTTATTATACTTATTCTTTTCTCTAAGTCTTCACTAGGTTTTTCAAATCCTAATCCCAAAAATTACTAAACCTATCCTCTAATACCAACTATAACAACCATGATTTTTATTACTCATATATAGTTGATTTATTACAAAAATCTCCACTTGATACTACAAAGAATATTGATATGTATAGTTTCACTAGGGCTTAGGAACATTACATAATAGCTTAGAACATATAACACACAACTTAATTATTGAAAACATCATTTACATGACCACTACATTCCCTCGTACTTAGCATTGCATGGTATAACCTCAGGACATGCATAAGAAAAGGGTGTTCTGTAAATCCTTATAATAGAATAAACATGGAATAACATGTGGGAAATAATATGTGTTAGAAAATAGGAAAATAAATGGAGCACAAGAGAAACATGAACATAATGTCATGATAAAGCATGGTAATCATAACATGGAAATGTTGCAACAACACTTAACATGGAATTAGCTTGAGCCAAGGCTCATTGTACAAGGAGCATGAGTAAATCCTTATTTACCTTGAGGAACGAGTTAAACCTTGCTGCACTTGAATTATATTGATTCAACACCCATTTCACATGATGTATCATGATATTATACTTTGCCCAATTCATTGAAGCGATATCATGGTGCACCATTCCTAAACATTTCATTCCATGCATAAGTTTGTCCATGGATCATATAACATGGAATCATTCAGCATCATAAGTTATTCCACAATTATGTAATGTGGAATAAATACATGGTAGTAACATTAAATATATATAAGTGCATAACTGTGAATACCCTTGATAGAGACATGTGTATGTTATTCACAACACAATCTTGGATTGGAAAAACACGGTGCAATTTCGACAGCATAACATTGGGACATAAGGATTCATGAAAATAGTTGATGAGATAGAAAAGGGTGTCTCATAATATGTACATGAAATGGAATTTAAGGGGGTCATATAAAAACAATTCCCATCAAATGTAATGGAATATAAATGCAAAATACAAAAATAATTATTTGGATGTAAAAGAGAAGAGAGAAATCCCTCACAAAAGTTTTGCATGGTAATGGGTGTACATGGGAGGCTTTAATGAGGGATAAAGGGGAATCTAAAAATCCAAACATTAATATTACAGTATGGGGGAGGTGTGAAATAATAAAACAAAATTCTTAATTGAAAACAAAAGGGCATAACATCATAAATAAAATTAGGCAAAAATGTGAAAGGAAGTAATCCCTTACATGGATGTGTGATCTGAGAGGCTTAAAAGAGGCTTGAGGGAGGATTCTTGGGAGCTTGTGGAACCTTGGGTGGAATCAATAGAGAGGAGGGTAAAATTTGGTCAAACTCCAAAGGATTTGAGTGAAGAGGAAGTGGGATCTTGGGTGGGTTTATATAGGAAAGGAGAGACAATTCTTTATTATTTAGGTTTGGGTCACCCCACATTAAACTATTAAATACCACAATCAAGCCCATGGGTTTTACCATTTCCATCCGAAGGGGAGTGGAAAACAATATTGTATAAGGCCAATGGATTAACGTTTTAAAATAATAGGGTTGGTTATGTGGAGATGAGTCACACACTCAACGAAAACAGTTTTAAAAGACAAAATGTTTTATAAGTCTTGGATGGTCCACAAAAGATTTGTAAAATAAAAAAAACTATAATCACAAAATTTTAACTATAAAACAAATATTGGACAGAAAAAATGTTTATAGTATTTTATTACCTTACTATTGGGTTATTATGCTGTCATAAAACACATTATATATTTAAATAGTATTTAATTTTTACCCAAACATTCGGCTGTCACAGAAAATTATGAAAAATGAACCATTGGATAATTTCGACATACTAATTCAAAAAATAATATTCATTTTATCTAAATAATTTTATAAATATGTGAATTTGTAATTTTAAAATAAATAATGATTTTTATAGAAAATTCATGGGTTTTAACAAAAACAGTTTTCAAACCTTAAAAAATTTCAATTTCATTCATAAAATTATATGTTCATTTATATGAAAATTTATTTTAATAATCATATATTAATAAAATAATATTTAATTAAAAAATCCATTAATTCATCAAAATATATGTCATAGTTGAATATTAACTTAAAATAATATTTGTTCTTTAAAAAAACTATTTACAAAGAAACAATAATAAAATGAATGCACATTCAATATACCAGAATAATGTACATTGTCATAATGCTAGGGTATTGTTACATCACCCATTATAACAACCGTATAAGACCGAAGGGTAAGGTGTGCGATGGTGAAAGACTCTTGGGTTGGCTCAGATAATATTGCTCGGGTGGTAATCTCTATTAACTTCCACTTCTCCTGTAGTCGGTTCTGCTCTAGATTAATTTGTTCAGTCTCGGATTGGGCATGGTCAAGAAAGAAGCACAATGATGCCACCTCCCCTCCAAGCTCCAATATATGGGATTCATATGGTGCAAGTCTACTGGGTGAGGCCATCGATTCGTTTTTAGAGTAAATTAGATTTGTTAAAACACTATATTTATACTAATCATGTGATCAGTGTTCAACAGGTATATTAGCAACAGTCCCAATTCATAATTGTATTTTAAAAATCCTAAAACATAAAACCATTTAAGTTCATATTTTAAATAAAAATAATAAGAAATTTAAATATATCAATAGGAATTTTCATTAATGAATGTTTGGGTCTTTACAGGTTTAATATGTATGTAACCCATGAAAGAGAAATGGGAATTATGAGCATCATTCCATATAAAAAATACCATTTATAGAAGTAATAATAATTTAATTCTTAGATCAAAACTTCAATAAATAAATGAGTAATAGAAATGTATTTCATCTTATATAAAACCTAATTCTTGAGAAATCATTCAAAACTATTTTTGAGTAAGATATTCTTTTTTCTTGAAAATAACTTTTTTGAACATAAAACATTTGGAAAAAAATTTACATTGGAAATAACTTTTAAAACCTATAATATAATCATGGAAACATATTGAAAACTTTTTTCCTTGAAAACATATAGTATAATCTAAAAAAAATTCAAAAACCATTTTCATTGAAAATAAATTGAATCTTTAAAAATAAATATTTAAAATATCTTGAAAAACTATTGTTAAATTATTTTAATATATATAAATAAATATTTTAAATATTTTGAAAACCATTTTCTAGAAAAGAAATCATGAAATTATTTTTGAAAACTATTTATTTGAAAATGAGGCATGAAAACAATTTTGAAAACCTTTTTCCTTGAAAACCTATTAAATAATCATTAAATTTTTTGAGAATAGTTTTCTTTGAAATTTATTTTAAAACATATAATAAAATCACGAAATCATTTCGAAAATATTTTTATTAGAATATAATTTGAAATAATATAAATAAATCTTGAAAATATTTTGAAAACGATTTCTTTGAAATGAAAGTTTAATTTTTTTATACCCTTTCATTATATATGAATCATTAAAAAATTAAAATTATTTATTTGAAAATGATGCATGAAATTTTTTTTAAAAACATTTTTTAAAACAAAGGATTTTGAATAATAAAAATTTCCATCCGAAATGAGAATTGATGATAGATTTTTCTAAAAACATTGTCCTAATTATATTAAGTAACAAATAGTGGAAAATGGAACTAATAAATGAGGATGTAATTACTAACAGAAAGAGAATAAATTTAATTATATTTCTTGACAGATGGATTATATTATTTCATCAATGAAAGGATAATCATAACTAATATTGATAAACTATGGGATTATTGAAATAAACTCATACCACTTGGTAACATTGAATAAAACATTAAATTTCAGAAAATTAAAATATATGAATCTTAAAATATCAATTAAATAATAATATTAATGATATGACTTCTCAAATTTAATTATATACATCGCTTTAAAGAATATATGTGCATAATGGAACATGTGTCTCAATGGGGAAAAATTGGGGAAAAGTTACTTTAATAATTTGGTATTTTTTGAAACATAAACCTCATAAAATATTGATTATAAATTAAATAATTAAATAAACATAAATTTTAGGATAATAATCATTGAATATATAAATTCTAATTATATACACCACACAAAAAAATGAGTGGCGAATAAGGAATAAATCTCACACAGATAAACATCAGATGCATAAACACTTACAGTAAGTCTTGACTATCACTGTACACATTAAAAACAATGATAATATAATTAAATTATTATTATAAATTTTATAAAGAAAAATATTCTTATATATAAATCCATATAATATTCAGTTATAACTTTATATTACCTATTTATTAACAACTCTATGTTGATGTACCATTCTGTGTAAGAACACTTAGTTTTTTGTACGTGTATTGACAGGTTATTATTGATCCTCTTACATAGATTATGATTAAATTACTTATAGAATGAAAAACAAGATATATATATATATAATATATTAATTATATTAAATTTTTATTAATTTATGAAATATAGATATATTATGTGGTATTTCATTCATGGAGATGGTCGGTCATACGTACGCATGATCACTGTTTTTTTTCTTATCATATTTAAAGAAATTTTAATGAAATATATGTATATGTATATATATAATATTATAAAATTATGATTTTTAAATCATATAATTAATATAAGTTTACTTAACCCATGTTTAATTCATTCCATGTAAAATGTGGGTGAATAAAATCTCTTTGGGGAGCCAATTTTCCACACTTCTATATATGATGTTATCTTATTTACCAAAAATGGAATGCATTGAGGTATGTGTTATATAATAATTAAATAATAATTAATAAATAATTCATATAATATGTATCAGCTAAATAATGAGTATCCATAATAATTTTAAACCATGAGAGGTGGTAGAAGAAAAATGAACAACATTGTTTTGGGAGGTGGTAGTTCACCATAGACTAGAATGGTTAGTTAGCTAGAAATTTTATGGAAGTGTGAGTAGCATTAGGTAGAAACCTTAAAAAAATTTAATTATATTTAGTATACATATGTTATTTTATAATGATGTAATTATATGAAATGAAGGGGTTGAGAAACAAATTAACCATTAATTAACATTGAAGAATGTTACATCCTTTCAGAGAAAATTCTTTTGTTTTACACAAAATGGCATACTTGGATTGATTTCTACCAACGGTTGGACTTCTAGGATTAGGATACGGATATTTAGAGAATATTTTTGCCTGTTTTTAATAATCCCTTGTGGCACAATAGGTGTAATGAATTGGAAGAGTTATTTTCTTTATAATTGAGGGGGAATGACACTCTTGAAAATTCCAGAATGTAATAATTTTTCAAATATCTACCTTGAATAATTGTTCTATAAAATGGGAAATAATTTATTAATGCTAAAAAAATTTCAATGAAAATCTCCATCACATAAAAAATAATTTATTTTTATAATTTTGTTCTCTAGTCTATATATTTCATTATATTTTTCATTTTGGTTTTTTCATTTAGTTAATAGGGTTTAAAACATATGTAATATAACAATTAAGTATAAATTAGGGTGATATTTATTATAAAATATACTCCAAATTAATTATAAATATGATATATACTTTACAAAATAGATATCCATTGTTTTTGGAAATTATTTTTAAAACAAGTGCATCTAATGAGCAAAAACACTACATTAATTTGGACTAAGCTAACAATGTTTTTACTACCTCTAGGAAAACATGTTAATTGGGAATTCTCTATTGGTAACTCTATGTAATGTTTTTTTGTATTTATTAACAAACACAAATCACTTGGTAGAAAAATGGGTTTTTATTAAATTTAAAACATTTAATAATATATCATTTATTGAAAATTAACATTAATGTCAATTTTTCCATTAATAACATAATTTTAATTTAAAAATATCAAAACAAGGACTGATTTAAAATATATTAGTTTAATAGTATTTAACATGATATATTAATCTAAAAAATAATGGAATTCATTAATTTATTTAATTCACATTACTTGTAATGTTTTTAGTGTGATTTATTTATTAAATTATAAACTAAATAAATCAAGTGTTAGGGGTTGTTAACCATTAAATGTGATTTTATCATCCTTTTAAATTAAATATAAATTAACATGATAGAAAAAACCATTTATATTTAAAAATAATGTTTATAATCTAAACTATTTATTTTCTTCAAGACTCTAAATATTTATAAATGTTTAGGTAAGAACGATTCATTTTTTGAATGTTTAGTTACTTAAAATATTATATGGATGAAATTCATGAACATATGTCCTACAAACTCATAAAATGTAATCCAATAGGGTCTATGGTAAAAATATTTTCATCCAATGGATTTTGGCCAGGTTTATAGATCATTTTTTCATTATTTTAAAGGTATAGTCCCTTAGTAGGCTTACTTTTACCATAATCAATGTAATTAATTTTAATTATCATCATTAATATCATTGGTAAAAAATTATGTTTACCTTATTATACTAAAAATAGTATAGTAACTAATACCATATATGTATTTTATATTAAAATAAATTCATATAAGTGGTTGTATTAAATTTAATGCTAATCTTGCATACATGATAGGAAAGTGGGTTTTGAGTTTTAAATGTTCAAATGTTTATTATGAATTAAAATATAAATTAAATATAAATATGATAAAAATTAACTATATCTGATTATTAAATATATAATTGATATATTTTGACTTTAAAAAAAATTTAAAATATAATTTAACATAAATAATTATTCCATCAAAATGGCAGTTTTTATTTAAAATACAATATTTTTCACTATTCCTAAAAAAGAAGCTTCTTATAAATTTTTTTTTACCAAATATATTATTTACATTATATATTAAAAAATTCTGATTGTTTTTACAAATAAAATTAAATAATGTGTCAAAATATAGTTTCAAAAATCTGCGAGCCACAAAAAGGCGATAAAACATAGTCTTACGTGTAATGAAATATGAGTTAGTGTTGTATGTAGTGAATTATTCACATTGTGTAGAATATAATTCAATTATAGATTGGTTTATTATAAAAATAATGAATAACTTGGTTTGTTTGTATAACACAAGGTACATTCTATTTTTTTGAAATTATAAATATCAAAAGTTTAAATTATTTCAAAAAAAATTTATTTCAAAAAATATCTAGGTGTAACATGGGTAGGTCATGTCCAATATATATATCTAAAACAATGTGAATAATATAGTATTGAATTCCCCTTTTATATGTTTGGGAAAAAAAACTTCTAATTACATAAATTACTAATTAATATGTATATACCACAATCATGTAATATGGAAGAAAGACAATACATATTCAATTATAAGATGTGATAGGGTCAATGTATACCCAACCAATCACATATAGATATGTTTTGGTCACATATTACGACTATTCAACTAGTTAAAAATCTTCTAAACTAGTTTATCCTTAACCGTGATAACATAACTTTTTACCATGATAAAATAATTGTATTATAAAAAAAATTATCCTTCAAAAAAAATTTAAATTCTAATCCTAAAATTGGAACCCATTTTATCAGTTTCAATTAAAGTTGGTGTAAGGTTTAATTATAATATAATAAAACAAATGAAATAGAAAAAATTAATTTAGAAATTATTCGATTTAATAATAACAATCACATCACATTGAAATCATGTAAAAAGGTTGGTTTTGAATAGTTTATTAGTTCTTTAATAAAAAATGATTTAAGATTTATCAAAAAATAAAAATATTAATCTATTATTCATACAATTCCATCAAATTCAAACACCCATAAGTATTTTTTAATTTAATTATAATGTAACTTTTAAAAAAAATACTTTATTATGATCCCAAAATCAAAATAATGTGTTAAAATAAATTATTTAACTACTTTAAATAATCTTTTGCATAAAAAAATAAATCTAATAGGATAAAATTAATAGTTCTATATATTATAATTCATTACCTTATAGATGTAACCTTTTTTCCCTCTTTTAGTTAGGTGATAAATCATTTCCACTTTCACCATTAATAATGATAAAAAATTTTGGTCACAATATGACATTATATTAATTTTTATTATTCCAAGTATTAAATTTACATTAAAAATAGTAAATTTCTATATGAGTCACAAATTCATTTTATATTAATGTGTAAAACACAATAATTTCTCTTTATAAAATGTCATTTTTAAGCCAATAAATGACCCTATACCAAAATCAACTACTAAAATTATTACCCTTATGTTGATAAGATAATCTATAATATAATGAGAGTTATGTTAATTTAGTGTCAAATTCAATGCATTATGAGGCATTTTAAATGAATGGAAACTAAAATATTTTTGAAATTGGTATTTTCCACTATTCAATAAAAATTGATCATTTCAATAAAAATGAAAAATTTTCACCAAAATATAATTTTAATATAAGGATTTAATTAACTACATCCTTATTAAAGAATGTACTTTTTACAAGAGGAGTAAATTAATAATAATTTTCTCATAAAATAGGAGAAATTGTTTTTGAAGAAAATGTATTTCTGAAGCATAAATTGATTTTACTAAGATTTTAATTCCTATTTTTTATATATGAAAAATTTAATTATAATTATATAAAAAAATAATAAATATTTTTACAAATGTTTATATTTATATCTATACACCCAATTTCAGTGGCTAGGTTATAATGTTCATGTTTTAATAATCACAGTTCTATTATATATTGTAGTTCCGATGAATCTTTATCTTGTATGTTATCAAATCTATAAGGGCTATAATTATTTAAAATACTTTTTTATGTTGTTATATTTAATGAAAATTTTTTTTTATTGAAAATTCATTTTAAATAAATAAATTTATCATTATGTATTGTAGTTATTTAAAACACATACCCCATTTTAGTTAATTTGGTTCATTATAATATACACCATGTCAGACTTAGAATACCATTAAGCATCATAATGTTTGACAGTATAGACATTTTATATTGAAAATTATGAATAATTTATATTATTTGTTTTGATAAAACACTATTGACATAGAAGGAAGAATATGTGGCCTCAACATGTAGGATTATACACTATGAAGCTCTTCTATCTATGATTCCAAGGGAGATGTCATCATCGAAATTTCTATAGAACAATCCCAATACAAGATTATTTTTTATTTTAAAAAATAAAATCACATTATATTTAAGTGGGAACCAATTAGTAGACCATAGGCGCAGAAAAGAACAATAAACAGGTTAGGGAAGGAACCTTGCTAAGAAACGACCTACCCAAATGGGGAAACTGAAAAAACCACCAATAGACCGACGAAGGAACAATGTCTGGGAGCTACATCCCCAAATAACAAATAAAAGCAACATGCATGTTGTCCATCACCATGAATCACTTCATATCTACCTCGGGACAAGTCAAATAACTAAACCACATCACATCCATCTGACTAAATACAAGAGATCACACCACCCATGTTGTCTCTTCTCTTCTATGTGCCCTTAAATCCCATCCTATCCCTCTGTGATGCCACCATCACCACTAGATCCCACATCTAATGACGTCAGATAAGAGTCCAAAAATCCAACACCAAGAGAAAATTGGAAATAAGATCAATGAGATAACTGTAGGCAACAACCACTCCCGTCACCACCGTGCATAGCAGAACCCCCCATACCTTCACAGACCCACATACATAATTATTGTTTCCACTATGAGTTTTGGGACATTTATGTTCTATAGTTGGGATGAGGGAAGAAAACCATGGTATAAGACGAATGATAGAAACCTTAATTGATGTTTTTGACGAGGAGCATGGAGCTGCCACAAAAAAAAAAACAGATCGCAAACCAACCAAACGAGAAATAAGAACCATGGAACAAACCTAAAATAATATAGGAAACCATGTTCAAAAAATAACACCAAGAGATCACCCCTTTTTCTAAGATAACCCTTAGGATGTACACTAGTGCAAAAAAGGGTTATATATCTAGTCTACAGTAGTATACTTTTTTATATTTTGATATTTATTAAAATAATTATTATAGATACACATTTTCATTATGAAATTATATATATATATATATATTAATTAATAAGTATTATTATTAAAATATTATTTTTATATAATGAAACTCAAATTGTATTTTTCAGAAATTTATTTGTTCAATTGTGTAAATAATTTTTAATATATTCAATAATTTCCTAGAAAAAAATAATTCTAAAAACAATTATTATGAAATAATATTTAAATTAAAATGATAATGTTATTTAATGAATTCCAATTTAATTTTTTAATGGTTAGAGAGTCTATAGGGTTGTATAGAAATGTTTTTCTTAGTAAATATCTGATTTTATTCTAATAGTAAAATAATTTATATTCAAAATCAATTAAATAAAAGAAAAATATTTTTGACATTAGCAAAAAGGAATTATCTAATGGTGCATTATTCATATTTTTCTAGGATAGTCAATTTTTTATGTAAAAAGTAAACATGACTTAAATATTTGATATTTATCATGACAATGTATTAGGGAAACAAATATGTAAAAAATGTTATATTTTGAATATGTGAATAATTATAGATGTTAATATTTAAAATAATTTCAGTATTAATTAATTTTATTAATTTTATAACCCATTAATGAGTCCTCTAAATCATATATTATTTTTTATGGTATTATAATCATATATTTTTTAACATAACTCACTTCCACATCACCAAGGGTAATATTTTAATTTGTTTGTTTCTAAGATATATAAATATTAAAAAACAATTATATTTGATATAAACTCTTGGGAAGAAACATTAGAAGGTTTCAAATAAATATTATTTTATAATATAGTCTCAAAAAACAACATTTAGAAGTTATTATATAATTTTCTTCACTTTTGTATAAATACCCAGCCATCCTTCCACAATTATTTACTCAAAAATCATTGAAAAATAAATTAATCTCATTATTATTCTATAAATCCATCATAATGTGTTACCAAGAGCTTAATGAGAACATCCTAATAATTTATATATTCCCTCTTTATATAAGGGGTCCTCTTCTAAAGATTTTTATTTAAGAACATTCTTTATAATAATCATTTTGGTTTCCAATTTTACATTTTATAATGTGTTTTACTCAACCCCTTATGGCCATTATGATGCCTATATAATGAGATACCACCATTCACTCTCATTAAACCTCTACAAGTAACATTTAGTATAAACAATTATGTGGTTGAAATTATCTAGTGATTTTACATGCCCAACTTTTATATAAGGAACACTCGTCCCCATTTGCTCTCAATTGTATTGATCTAGATATACATATAATTTATTTATTTTTTAATTGAATGTATGTTAACAATACCGATCAATCAAGGGACATAATGTGATGAATGAATTTCTTATATTTTATGATCTATTTGGTTGAAAAATGAACATACAAGATGTGTATTTTATGAGTTGGAAAAATATTATATAGTCATCCAATGCATTAGGTATTTTTTTATCCCATTAGTTACCATGTATGATGAATGGGTGGTAATCCAATGCACACTATGTTATGTTATCTTGGATTTATCCATGACATATTATTATGATTTCATGACTTATGTTTTCTTCAAATTCCTATATTTGTCATCTTATATCATGCTTCAACGTTCATGATTCTGAATATCATTTATTTATTTTATCAATATATTTATAATAAGACCCATGTATTATGGTTATTTATTAATGAATGGATTATTCCATTAGAAGTAACTTTATCTCACCCCTTTCTTATATATGTCCCCTAGTTATACCGTTTAGTATTAGAATATCTATGGAACATAATGGAATTTTTTTATTTTTTTTATTTTTTTATTTTTACATGATTCATGTTGTTGTTCTATATATATAATCAAAAAAAAAAATAAAATATGCATTATGAAATTTTTTTATTATATTAATTGTATTATTTTTTAATAAATTGTGAATTATGTTATATTAAATATATGGGTTATCTTTTTCGGTATTTGGTCTAGGAATTGTTATTTTTGGGGATAAGGATTTTTCAAAGCTACTGAAAGCATTTAATAAAATACTAAACATCGATATAAATCCCGAAATTATGATAAATAATTTATTATGTAGCTTCTCTGAAACAAAATCATTATCTGTATACAAGTGGATATAGATCATGTATAGTTTTATATAGGGGTAATAACACCAAAAGGGAACATTATGTATTAACAAAATTATAAACTACTATATGATACAGAGACCTTACTACACACCTTTTTTGACACTCTATAGGGATTTGATTTGGAAAATTCATAATCTCTTTAGAAACTATTATGATGGGAACTAAAAATCCCATGTTTATATTAGAAACTAATCCATCGATATCTTATATTGAATGTAGTAAATTCAATAGTTAAGAAATATATTTCATTAATTATTTATGTAGTTAATGATCACAGTTTCTCATTAATGTGTTTAACTATTTTTAAATTATCAGCCATACTTTTTATATTATTCCATTCAATGGGTGGTAATATGATTCATCATGTCAGTAGCTAATGTGATGGGAAATGTGATAAATTCCCAAATAATATTCCCAAACTAATGGGAGTGGGAGTCGAGACAATGTGTCAATACACTGTTGACTAATTAAAAAAATTAATATATACATTAATAAATGGGAACCCAAAATTCTCACTAAGAATGATCATGATTCAATGGATAGAATTATTTGAAAAATGTATTAGTCACTCAGATAATCATAGGATCCCTTAATAATTGATCAATAGATAATCTCTATTGAAATGACCATCATTATTCATGAATTAACTATGAAAGATAAGGTCGGCCATGCTATTTATCATTTGGAGGGAGAAGAAAATTAGGGGTGGTTATTGGTCATAAATACAATGCTCAAGAATGATATCAATGTGATGGTGTGAGAATATAACTGATAATATTTTTTGATAAATATTATCATCATATTGTCAAACTAAAAATATAGAGACAATTTTCTTGAATCAAGATAAATGATGACAAATCCCATTGGTAGTGTGAGGAAAAAATCATAAGGCTTTTGCAATACACCTATGAGTTTTTCATTGACCATGAATATAATATTGACAACATATTCATGGTGTTAAAGGAGAATATATGAGGAAATTTTGTGATTTGGGACTTTGACATATCTTAGGAAATTTTCCAATGTTCCTTCAAATTCAATATAGAGTTATTGAATATAAATGTTTAGGATATATAATGTGAAGAATGAATATCAATTCTTTTGAAGAGATAGAGTAATATCATATTGGCATTAAATTTCTATGTCTAACTTTTCAAAAGTAAGGTATGAATAATCCTGATAATATTCTGATGGGGATGAGGAAATGATTTGGGTATGGGAAGGAAGGTAATATTGCTAGTGAATACCTATGGGAGAAACCGACCAATGTTATGGATGAAATGAATGTTATAATCAACCCCCATCCTACTGTCTTGTGTTAAAAATATAATTTAAAAGGATACTATTCAAATCATTGAACAAATCTAAAGGTTGTCACTGATAATAGATAAAAATATAAACAAATTCCTTGGAAGAAATGGAGATATTATTCTAATATGATTGTTGTGCTAGATCTGGAAAATGATGTCATGGTAGATAAAGTAGTTATTGAATGAATGATATTAAATGTACTATTTTTTCTACTTCTAAAATTTATTTAATATCACTAATGTTTAGTAGAACTATTCAAACACCAATAAAAAACATTAAAGTTGAGATATATTTGAAGTAGAAAAGGTGGGAAATTATTGCATCCCAATTATATAACTACTACCCTATATATATTTTCTGGGTGAATTTTAATGTTTTAATTTTGATACTCCAATTATAGGAATTCAATTATATTTTCATGACCCATCCCATTGGGTCGTGCTATTACTACCCCAAGCCTACCTTCCAAAGGCTAGGGGTTGGACTCTAGCAATAAAAAGGTGTATTCCTATAATGGGAAGGCATTGCCTTTAATCCAATAAAAACTCACAATCTAAGAACACAACAAGAAGAAACATAAAAAAACTACTATAGTAAAATGTGTACTAAATTTAAAGGCACTGGAATACAAGATCAACTGAAAAGTAAAAGTACAAATGAAAAGAGAAAACATATCCTAGATATTCCACCAAGGATCATACATGAAGGGTGGGTAGAGATCCTCTCCACAATACTCAATTCCAACTTGTCTCCTATGTGTACCTCTTGGTCCTAGCTCCCTCAATTCTTAGCCTAGCTTCTCGTTTTCTGCACAACACCTAATATTGTATAGTCAAAGCCCATGTAGGGGTGAATATAAAAATACGCAGAAGGGGACACTGAGACACCCTGAATGTCTCTCAGTGGTCTACAATGGAAAATATCACAAGATATAATTCAACGTTAATATCATAAGATTGATCTAAATAATGAAGCATAAAATTAAAAGAGAGAGCTCACAGCAGGTATACAACTTAGAGATTAGTAATATAAATTATTTGTCTTAAGCTATATCATCTTATTCCATTCACAATTTCCACAAATTATCTATAAAGAAGTTGTTCTACTACCGATCTGAAGGACCCCGGGACACCCTGAGAGGGGTGGGGTGAATCAGGGTGACCACTTTTTCTTTTAAAGTGATGGATCTTGTTCCCACATTGGTAGGAACTTGTTGAACCTATATGATGATTATGATCAGAAATAAAACATTCACATACACATAGAAGACACAACCCTTTTTTCTTGGATCACCACTAAGGGCTACATCCAAGGAGCATACGCCGACAGGTTGTTGGTCGTACCAAAATCCACTATGCTTCACTAGCAGTAGATTACAAAAGTTCGGGAACATTTACTCTGTCGCAGGCTCACTGCCATTACAAAGGATCAGGGATAGCCCACTGCGTCCCTCGGGTCACTCCCGTTGACTCTCCCTAGCTCACTGTCGTTGGTGAAGTCTCACTCAGTTTATAGACGGGAAGGTCTCTTCATCATTTTCATAAGAATGCATCCTTTGTTGTATGTATATGCTCTATTGAAGTCTGATTCTCACCAGAAGCAGAATATCAATTTTCCTCGAATGTATCAGGTAGTCTCCTGGCATTCGTGCAGCTCCAAACAGGCCGGCGGGCTTCAACAAAAACTGGCGCGCTTCTCCAAGCCGGATGCGCAAGTCCCAATACAGCGCACAAGTCCAGACTGGCGCGCAAGTGTCACCAACTCACCTGCGCGACACTTCCTTCCCCGACAACAAACTTGCGCGGTCCACTTCCTTTCTCTTCCAAACTGCCTTGGGCGCTCAGCAGACAACTGGCGTGCAAGCTCTACTTGCGCGACCAAACTACCGCCTATGCGGCTCAACCACCTGCGCGAAGAGAGCTCGAAAAATCTCTAAGTATCGAACTCCATATGAAATGAGGAGGGGTGGTCCCGTATTTATAGGCATACTGGTCCCCCTGCGCGGAGGCGCTCAAGTCCCTCAGCAGCGCACAAGTCTTGTCTCCAGTAACCTCTATCACGCAACTCACTTGCGCGACCCAACCAACACTTGTGTGACCTTCTTTCCATAGCCAAATTGTGATGTTCTGATACTCAAAAACATATGGCGCGCAAGTCTTTTATCCTCCAAGAGCTCGGCACGCAAGTACCTTTGCCAAAAACACTTTACTTTATTGGCCGATTTTCAGGCCCAAAAATTTGGCAAACACTGGGAAACAGCGCCACCTTCACTACTGTTTTTTTCTTGAAAGGTATGATCTCTTTGTTGGTACACATCCTGAACATCCACTGAGGATTGACAACAAACACAAACCATACGCCAAATCATGCTTTGAAGACCCCGGTTCCAACGATCTCCCCCTTTGGGTTTGTTGGCAATCAGAATAAATTCAATAGATCTCCAACCATGAGCAAACCCAAAACCCAAGAATCAACTCAGCCAACACTCTAAGTCTACGTGAGAAATGATCGGTGTAGAAAACAAGAGAGGAAGCTTGAATTGGGTTCCGATGTTTTGAAATTCTCCATGACGCCCGATTGTATCCTTCTTATAATTCTCATCACAGAAGCATTTCTTGCCTTTAATTTATTCTTTTCTCCCCCATTGACAATAAAACCAAAGACCGATAAGTTGTTCAACATTCAGCTCAAGCCATACTCCCCCTGGATAGTATCTCCCCCATAAAGCTGCATCACATCCATAAGCAGATAAAAATAGTTATAACAAATGGGGAGAGGGGATTTCCGGAGCCTCCTTATGCAGTAGGAGGTGGTTGAACAACGAGGTTCAACCGATGCTTCTCAAACACAGCCACAGACAATGGCTTGGTAAGGATATCAGCCACTTTCTCATCAGTTCCAATATGATCCATTCTAATCACGCCTTGTTCAAACTTTTCTTTGATAAAATGATACCGTATTTCAATATGTTTTGTATGAGAATGATGAACCGGATTCTTCGTAAGATCAATTGCACTTTTGTTATCACAATAAATCAAAATTGGTTGTTGTACCTTATCACCAATATCTGTTAGCTGCTGCTTCATCCAAAGAAGTTGAGTGCATGCTTTTGTGGCTGAGATATACTCAGCTTCAGCCGTACTAATAGAAGTACTTTCTTGTTTCTTGCTCAACCAACCGACACATTTCTTCCCAATATAGAAAGCTCCACCACTAGTGGACTTTCTGTCTACCACATCACCAGCCCAGTCAGCATCTGAAAATGCGGATAATTTACTGTCCCTGCCTGCAGCAAAAAATAACCTAAAGTTATGTGTACCGTGAATGTATCTCATGATTCTTTTTTACTGCTGCCATATGTTCCCCTTTTGGATTACTCTGAAAGTGGGCTGCAAGGCATGTGACAAAGACAATATCTGGCCTTGTCGCTGTCAGGTACAGTAGGCTTCCAATGATCCTCCTGTACATCGTGGGATCAATAGAGTCCCCATCCACATGCTTTCCGAGTTTAGTTCCAACTGCAACCGGAGTTGACATTGGTTTGGAGTCTTGCATATTGAACTTCTTCAGTAGCTATCTTGCATATTTTTCCTGAGAAATGAAAGTGTCTTCCTTCTTTTGAATCACCTGCAGCCCCAAGAAATATGTGAGCTCCACAATCATAGACATTTCAAATTCTGATTTCATGTGGTTGGAAAATTCATCCACTGATTTCTGCCTACTGCCACCAAATATGATATCATCAACGTAGACAAGAACCATGAATTGATCTTTTGGAGAATTCTTCACATAGAGATTGTGATAAACTCCTCCTCTTTTGAATTCCAACTTCTTGAGATATGAATCCAGCCGCGAGTGCTATGCCCGTGGTGCCTGCTTCAAACCATATAGAGCTTTCTTCAGTTTACAGACCTTTGTTTCATCAGTACCCAAAACAAAGCCCACTAGTTGTTCAATATAGACTTCTTCTTCGAGTACACAATTCAAGAATGTTGTCTTAACATCCATTTGATATACTTTATATCCTCTTGGGAGTGCCATGGGTAGTAAAAGCCTGATTGACTCCAGTCTAGACACTGGAGAAAAGGTTTCTTCAACATCAATGCCTTCAATCTGAGAGTATCCTTTACATAACAGACGTGCCATATTTCTGATGACACTTCCATGTTCATCAAACTTATTTTTGAAGATCCATTTGGCACCAATCACATTTTGACCTTCGGGTCTCTGGACAAGATCCCATGTCTGATTCTTGTCAATCTGATCTAATTCATCATTCATGGATTTAACCCAAGATTCATCATTAGTAGCTTCGTCGAATAAGGATGGGTCTACAACTGATAGAAATGTAGATTGCGTGTTATTCCTCATTCTCATTATTTGTGTGGGTGCACTTCTATCCCCAATTATATTGGATGGATCAATCTCAGCTCTTCGATTTCTCCTGCGAGGTTCAGTAGCATTTTCTCCAGTCATAGTTTCTTCTTCAGATTCTTCTTCTGAGTCAATATCATGATGTGACTGCTGAGAGTTTTGAACAACTTCATCTATTTCTGCATTTGTATTTTCTTCACGTTCACATTCTTCCTGACTTTCTATCACATCAGTATATGACGTCCTTGAAGCATTCATGGTTTTATCTTCAATTATCTAAACATCATTGCTTTCCACAATTCTTCCCAAACGCTTGTTGAAGCATTTTTAGGCTTTGCTGTTCATTGAGTAACCAAGGAAAATTCCTTCTTCTGCATTGTCGCCATATTTCCCTTGATTTCCTTCTTTGTTCCTGATGAAGCATTTACTTCCAAAGACACAGAAGTATTTTAAAGATGCTTCCGTCCATTCCACAATTCAAATGGTGTCTTCGTCTCACCCATATAGAGTCCTGTTCGATTCTGAATGTACACTGCAGCTTGAACCGCCTCTTTCCAGTAATGTCGTGGTATACGACTCTCAATCAGCATAGTTCGCGCCATGTTGTTCACCTGTCGATTCCTACGTTCAACAACTCCATTTTGTTGTGGACTTCTCACAGATTCTACATCATGCTGTATCCCATGCTTCTCTAGATAATTCTCAAATTCAATGGACGTGTATTCTCCTCCATTGTCAGATCGCAACACTTTGATTGTTCGTCCAGTATCATTCTTGGCGATTCAAAGATATGTTTTCATGCAGTCAAGGACTTGTCGTTTCCTGTGAATGACCATCACACATGCCATTCTACTGTAATCATCTATGAAAAGGACAAAGTACCTTTATCCATGTGTTCCGGCAACATTTATTGGACCACAAACATCTGTATGAATCAGATCAAGAAGGTGAGATGCCTTTTTCTTCTTTGGCCGATATGAACTGCAGACCATCTTACCATGAATACAAGCATCACAAGATTTTTCACGCTCACGCTTCAGGTTGGGGATGTCCATGACAATTCTCAATTTTGATATTTTCTCCATGTCTTGTTGATTGATGTGTCCCAATCTCCGATGCCACAAATTGTTTTCTTCTTCAACAGTCATGTAACATGAATTTTCTTTACTATCAACCTGATACAAGTTGCCTTCTGTTCTGCATCCTTTCATAAGTGAATTGCCGGTTTTTCCCTTGATAGTGCAGCCTTTCTGATTAAAAGTAACTATAAGTCCTGAGTCACAGAGTTGACTCACGTTGAGGAGATTATGACGTAGGCCATCTACGTAAAGGACTTCAGTATTCTTTAGTTCTCCATTAGCTAAATGAGTACTTCCACTCCCTTTGATTTTCAGAGCCCCATCATTACCAAATTTTACTGTACCATCAACATTCTTTATGATATTCATTAGTAGGCCGGCATTACCCATCATATGAGATGAACAACCGCTATCCAGAATCCAGGTACTCTTGTTCTTTGTAGCTTTGAGGGCTACATCTGCAAGGTTCGATTTATCATTCTTCTTCATTTCCTTCCATGAGACATTATATTGAGTATATATAAATGATGTCCTTTCAACTATCTCTTCTGCATACCCAGGTTCTTCATAGTCAAAGTCTTCTTTGAGAGGTGAGAACCTGTTTGAATGAGTAACACTGTCTTGCTGACGAGACTTGACTTGTCTTGAACTTCGGTATGAGGTGTCTATGTCCCTTCTCTTCCTACAATTAACGGCCTTATAACCAAAGTTAGAACAACGAAAACAATATCCATAGAAATTATTTCATCTATGATAATTAGAATATGAGATTGTTCTCCTTTGTTGAGCATCTATATCTTCTCCATTCAGATAGCTTATTGCCTCTTCACAATAAGACATGGAATGGCCTAGATAGCCACAGAACTAACACTTCATGAGAGGAAATGTCTTCTCACTTGAATTTCTCCTGATATCTTCTTCCTTGGGAGAATAGTAATATTGTCTGTAATTTTTGAAAGTTTGAGGATAATTTTCGGGTCTCCTTTTAGTTTGGATTGAGGGTTCCTTTTTCAGCACTCTAGGTAACATTTCATCATGTTCAACTTTCATCTTATCTTTCTTTTGGATCTTTTCACTTCCAGAAGTTGATGACTCAGCCTCCCAGCCAATTCAACTCATTCCCATTCAAGTGGGTCTTTGATCACTCAAGATTTTTCCAACCCCATCTGAACCACACTTGTCTCTTGCAAGTAATTCTGCATCTAAGAATCTTCCGAACAGTATTTTCTTCCTCGATTATTTTGGAATTGATTCAGTCTTCAGTTTACTCCTTATAGTAACTACTTCCTCCTCAAGACCCTCAGTAGTCTTGGATTTTTCATCCAGTCTGGATGTGTGGTCATTGATGACCTTTGCCTGCTCTTCAATTCTCAGCTTTAGATCAACTACATCATCATTGCATTCAATTATTTTAGACTGTACCTTCACAAATTCTTCCAGTCATTCAATTTCAGCTTCAAGTTGATCAACATATTCAGTTGATTCTTCTACAATTGATTTCCACTTATTGAAGCTCTTACATTTAATCTTAAGCTTACCAACTGCATCCTTAAGTTGCACCTCAGGATCTACACAAGTTCTCAGTTGTTTTTCTCCATCAGTATCTTCTGACTTTTCAACAGTTTCCATCATAGAAGCATGGTTCCCAATTTTGAATTCTGGTTCTTCTTCATCACAGAATTCATTGTCATCTTCTTCTTCTTCATAGAAAAAACTCTTCCTTTTTATTTTCTTACCAGATTTGAAGTATCCCTTTTTGAAGAACCTTCTCTGAGGCTTCTTGAAGTTTTCATCTTCACTGTCATCATCATTGATATTCTTCAAGCACTGAGAGGCAATGTGCTCAACTTTTCCACATCGGGAACATGTGAGAGGTAACTTCCCTTTGAATTTCCCTTTCACCTTCTGGAACTTCTTTGCAATGAGAGAAAGAATTTATTTCTCTTCGTTATCATCACCGCTACTATCCTTTTAGATTTTCAATTTATCCATGGCCTTGAATGCCATTCCTTCCTCACCCGAGTCGTAGCATCTTCTGGTTTGACTCTCATTTCATATTCTACCAAGATGCTTAGTAGATCATCTAGAGAAAGTTTGGAAAGATATATTTCCTCAAGGGCTGACACCTTCGCATTATACAGAGGTAGAAGTCTTCCTAATATTTTCTTTACAATATCAATGTCTTTGATTTCTTCGCCTAGACCCCGAATTTCTCCAACCACTTCAGTAATTTGATTGAAGAAAGAGTCTGCATTCTCGTCTCGATGCATCTTCAGATCATCAAACCGATTGTGTAGCACTTGTAGTTTCGCTTCCTTCACTTTTCTATCTCCTTCATAAATATTCTCAAGTTTATCCCAAATGGATTTTCCTGAGGTGCAATTCATCACCTTTAGGTAGATCTGATCAGAAAGGGCTGCAGTGAGAGCATTCTGTCCTTTAGCATCTGCATCAAGAAGTTTCCTATCTGTTTCATTCATAGCCAGACCTGTTGGATCAGTGACTTGTATTCCTTGCACAGTAGAAAAAAGAACATCCATTCCAAGAGATCTTAGATGAGATCTCATTCTATTCTTCCAGATCTGGAAATTGCTTCTATCGAAGTGAGGGACTCCCCTGACATTTACCACGTTTTCCATGACGAAGAAGGTCAGATTCAACACCAGCAACCTTTATCCTCTTATACCACTTGAAGGACCCCGTGACACCCTGAGAGGGGAGGGGTGAATCAGGGTGGCCAATTTTTCTTTTAAAGTGATGGATCTTGTTCCCATGTTGGTAGGAACTTGTTAAACCTATATGATGATTATGATCAGAAAGCAAACATTCACATACATAGAGAAGACACAGCCCTTTTTACTTGGTTCACCACTAAGGGCTACGTCCAAGGAGCATACGCCGACAGGTTTTCGGTCGTACCAAAATCCACTATGCTTCACTAGAGGTAGATTACAAAAGTTCTGGTACAGTTACTCTGTCCCAGGCTCACTGCCTTTACAAAGGTTTAGGGATAGCCCACTGCGTCTATCGGGTCACTCCCGTTGACTCCCCATAGCTCACTGCCGTTGGTGAAGTCTCACTCAGTTTATAGACGTGAAGGTCTCTTCATCATTTGCATAAGAATACATCCTTTGTTGTATGTAGATGCTCTATTGAAGTCTGATTCTCACCAGAAGCAGAATATCAATTTTCCTCGAATGTATCGGGTAGTCTCCTGGCTTTCGTGCAGCTCCAAACAGGACGGCGGGCTTCAGAAAAAACTGGCGCGCTGTAACGCCCCGACCCTAGTTACCCAGAGTTGGTGCATTATTACATAACATTGGCATGATCACAAGAAAGATCAATTCTCAAAAGACCGATTGGTTTAGTAGCATTGGAAACACTAGATATATTCATAAGTTTTACATTACATCATAAAATAAAAAAACTACTACAACAACATAATGTCTCCACAGTCCACACTATTATCCCCTCATAAAATCCCTACAGGTCATTCATAATTTACTTCTTCACTTCTTGGGAAAAATAAAACATAGAAAAGGGGTGAGATCAAATGCCCAATAAGGATAACAATATAGTGGAAACTTTCATAAATAAGAATAAACATTTAAGGCAATGTATAACTAAAACAAAACCCTTTTAAACTTGAACATTTAACATAGTATAGCATAAATAAAATGAAATATTGCCATTTACTTATTCACATGGTTATTCTACTAATCGAATAATCACGTGAAAATTCAATAACCCCTTTCATAATGATGGAATGCATAATACTGAACTTTAATTTCTTTGTCAAGGCCTCGTCCCAAGACCTAGTGGCTAACTGTAACCCGAACCCAACCCGGAGTGCCTCTAATAACCGGACACCAACCCGGAGTGCCTCTAATAACTGGACACCAACCCGGAGTGCCTCTAATAATCGGACACCAACCCGGAGTGCCTCTAATAACCGGAGACCAAATCGGAGGGCATACTTTTACCGGTCCCCAACCCGGAACATACTTGTCTAACACATTCATCTGAATGAAAGGTTGAAATATAACATAAACATTCAGATTACAAATAACTTATGAAATGTCAATACTCTAAACAAAAACCATGAGTGACATAAGAATAACTTATCCATAGTCAAAAATATCAAAAAACCATCAATAAAATATGGATGTTTTGTATCATAATAAATCAACTTCAAATAAGCTTAAAATCCATCAAAGGATGTTGACATAGATGAAATAAAGTCTATTTTAGAGAAATATCTCTTTTTTTGAAATCATTTTAAAAGTAACATAATTATAAAATAATACATTTAATTTGAAAATATTCTTATAAGCTTGTATGGGAAGCTTTGACGATTTTATAACGGCGGAAAATAGCCGCACCCACCGTATAAGTTAAAAAAACATTCTTACCTTAATTTTGCCGAAAAGGTTAAAAAAGCACCTTTTTTGGAAAACGACGGAAAGATTCCTTTATAAACCTCTTATAAAAAGTCAAACAAGGGTATAAATGACTTTAACCCATATTCTTGTGAATAGTGAAAATGTTTTGAAGTACATTTTTAAGAAACATGGATGTGGATGATAAAGAGATCCCAGTAGATTATTACGTATAAACAACCTCGGATAATGAATAGATTGTGAAATAAACCTTACCATTTTGGTAACTTATGAAACATACAACCCATGAAAGAGGTATCATACAATGAATATGTAAATACACATAAATTAGAGTGTATTACACAAAGAATATAATTATGGGCAGTACATACACCATATAAAAGGTGATGGTGGGAATATGGAATGAATCTCACGGGAATAAGGAGTGAGAAGAAAACCCCTTACCACGTTAATCAACTGAGTCGTATGGAAAAAAGTTAATAACCACCAAATTATTTCCAGAATAAAATGAATATAAAGAGAATCATGATAGTGTATATCAAATGGCAGTACACAATACACCACTTTCAATAATTTAGTGGCGAACAATGGAAATCTCACGGAATTGAAAGTGAGATAAGAAAATCCCTTACCTTGTACTTTTCCTTGGTTGGGGTAGGTTAACCTCTTGTATAATGGTGAAATAATTTTTATTAAATTATAAAAGAATCATATACATAATTATGATATCATATATGATCTTTTAATACTGATTTGATAATAATATCTTAATATTATCGTTGTTTCGGGTGTTAACTTACTTGTTTTATTTTATATGTTTTGTTATGTAAGCCATGTTTGTAATGTATAGGTGGTATATTATTCATATCAAGAATGATATCAAGTCCTTAAACATCATTTTTTAAATCATCAAATGATAATTATACTTGAATTGATACGATGGAGAATGAATCTCATCGCGTTCGTGGAGATGGTAGTCCGTACGTACACACGAGCGACAATATCATTCTTTTGATATTAAAATAATATATAAATGGATGGTATATCATATATACAGAATCATTAAAATATTATATTTATTATTTTAATGAGTTACATATCAATATTATACCCATCCAAATAATAATATATTGAATAACAATTACACCACGACGTGGAGACGGTAAGCCGTACGTACGCACGTATGTTGACATGTTATTCAAAGGGTGGATAGAATACTGAATATGGTTATACCATATTTATAATAACATCACAGTATATATATGATACTAGAGTTATTATTTTATAATGGTAACAACAAAGGAAGAATAAGTGGAAGTAGAAATGAACTTGGAAAAGGGTGGTGAAATCATTACCTCTTCTTCGGGTTCTTCCTTTTGATTTGATCAAAAGGGCTCCTTATGTTGGATTTCTGATCAAACTAAGGACTCTAGGTTGTAGTGAGGGATGTTGGGAGAGTATTTGGGCAGTGTTTGGCCGATCAAAAAGGCTTTGAAGGTGTGAAAAAATGAGAAGGAGGAGTGCCCTTTTATAAGAGGGGTGAGGGGCACCTTTGGAAAAGCTAGAGATATTAGTTTATAATAAATTCATAATCGGTTTCCAATGGCTCCAAAGTTGACTATTCAAAATTTAAGGTGGGGATGGGTCGAAAAAAACTCAACCAATATAATTTAGACAGGTTTTGGTACTTATATTAACCTTATCTTTAAGTATTAACTCTAAGTTAATTAGTTTCACTTTTACAATGTCTCTTTGTATTTTTATATAATATGGTTAATAAACATACTATATACATCCATGCGACCCCCAAGTGGTCCATTAATGGTGAACCTATCATGATATAAGTATCTTGGCCGAACCTTAGATTTTTAGGAATTTAATATCAATTAATAATATAATATTTGTTTTAAGAACTCTTTTATGTCAATTTTGACACTATTCAAGATTTTATTTTTTTGAAACTCATAACAGATTGATTACTTCAAAAAAAGTAAATTAAATCAATCCTAATATATCATATTATCATAGAAAATTAGTTTAATGCATTAAAATTTTCATATTATATATATTTGGGTATTTATAATATCAATTAATTTAATGTTTCACTATTTTAGTAATTACTGCATCATCATTGTGTCATAAATAAAATATATTATTTAATGTCTAAAAATTATAAATAAAATATAATTATGTAGGAAATCTTTTTATCGTTCTAATTAATATTTATAATCTAAAATCCAACATATATAACCCTATGTAATAATTGTTTTTCTAAAAGATATATGATTGTGTCATTTTTGTATTCATTTTAACTTAATTAAAATAAAGTGTCCCTATCACCTACAAGTGGCACCATGGGTTCCTAAAATCGACCCAAAGATGCCTATGGTCGAACATGTATCAACCAATAAGGCTAGGACGCGTTTTAGGGTAATTTAGTATTATTATAATGTTATTTTTTAACCCTTATTTACCGGATTTACCCTTAACCATGATAAATAAAATATTACCACAGTAATTATTCAAAATGTCTAAAAATAAAAGTTACCTATTTACACAATTTGTACATCCTGATTCCAAATATGGAATCCATTTTTCTAAATTCAAAACACAGAAGTGGACGAAATTAATTTAAAATTAATTCCCGCTGTCAAAAAAAAGCGTGTTTTTAAGAGATAATAACTATCAAAAGATTGACACTTGTTTATGTTCGATTTAATTGTAAAATTATGTCCAATGACCAAAATTATATTAAATGGTAGAAATATATTCTAAATATACTTTAAAACCACTCAAATTCATAATTTATCACTATTAATTATTTTGATTAAAAAAGTTGTTTTTAATTAAAATTTAGTAATTTTCACTATTCATCAAAATATGAAAGTTATCCGAAAAGTACCAAAATTTCACCTTAGGCTAAATTCGATATTCCGAATCCATAAATGAAGTCCATTTTAAAATATAAAATATATATAATTTCTAAAAGTAGGTATTACTATTCATAATGGCTAGTTTGATTGGTTATGGTGTGTGTTAAAACTCAAGGTTGCGTACAACACCCGCTACTGTATTATTCAAAGAAAGCATACCGTGGAAGCTTGGGATGTTTAATTTTAAATTTTTGATGTCCCCATTTAGTCAAAAAGTTTAAAATATTGTATTTAAAAAGGGTTCACTATTAAAATTTGATAAAAGTGCAATACTGAAAATGAATTTGTTCTTGTATTATGTCTAAGATACACATCATATGGAAAAATTATAAGGATTATATAAAGTTTAAAATTTAGTTAATACTATTCATAACCTCTTTTGAATTTCTTTTTGGTAAGTAATGGTGCAATTGAACTCGGTGTTGCGTGTAGTGCATGTTATTGAATTATTTTGAAGAAATAACACATTATGAATTCTTGGGGTGTTACATTCTCCCCTCCTTAAATAAATTGCATCCTCGCAATTTGAAATTGTTCATCGAAAATAAAAGGTTGAAAGTAAATAATATATTTGTGGGAAAACCCACATCGGACATTGGGTTACTAAAATTTAGTCTTAATATGAGGAAAAGAGAATTCAAAGGGTCACCACCAAATTATGATCTTGATTAGGAGAACATTGGTGGCAATTAGATACATATAATTGGAGGAAAAATGTAAATATTTATAGGTAGTGCTTGAGGTCATCAATCACAAACAAGTGTAAAATTGAGGTCCTTAAATTCATCAATCTATGATGATTTGAAATACCACCGGTTCAACAAAACATAGGGTATTAGGATAACACATTTTTGACGTTTCAAAATATTTTAGTTGAAATCCCATATCAAAAAATGAATTAATGAGGCCTCTATTTAAAATAAAGAGTCGAAAGTATGAAGATTACCAAAAATAACACATAATAGGGTTCCATGTAGGAAAATATGGATATGGAAGAAAAATCTAACCATCAATTATCTGATGGAGAGTGGTAGAGAACATGGCTATGAAAAGGCCAACAATCCCAAAGCCATAAATTAGTGATGATTTAAGGTACTATCTAGGAAAACTTTTTTGTTCTAAGTTTCTTTTCTTAATGTTGAGGAATTTATTTATGAGATTGTCTAAGATCATAAGGAGATATACTTACTTTATAATTAGAGTTTTATCCATTAATAAATTTCTACCAGAAACTCATCTTTCACTCTAAAAGATAATAGAATGTAAAAAATTCTATTTACACTATTCATATAGGGTTCCAAAATAAACGAATTTATAATTCATCTACAAGATCTTTTAATAAAAACTACATTATTTAATCCAGGACATCTCATGGGCTAGTGGTAGGTGATACACCCTTGACGCCCTTCGGTTGCGGGTTCAAGTCTCGCAGCCTTGCCGGACGCGACAGGTTGCCGCCCGACCTCCGAGTTGTCCTTTTATGGCAATCCAAAATAATCCAAACTAGAACTATCCAAAATACTTCTGTCCAAACTCACAGTCCAAAATTTATAAGGAAGGTAAACATAATATAGATCCTTTTTACCCCGTAATATCATATGAATACATTCATCATGTATTACCATATTCCTTATTGATTGCATTCATGCTCCCTTATTCCATATAGAATACTGGATATACTTCATTAATCCAAAAATGTTTTTAACCCCAACAATGATGGAATATACAAATCATTAATCTGTTCCAAGGTAGTCAAGAATATCCAATATAATTTATCCAAAACAATCACATATTATTCCAAAATCACTACCTCAGTATCAGAACTATATTATGATTTATCATTTTCTCAACCATATATTTTCCAAACATTTATCCTGCTATTGAGTCACTTTTCTTTGTTCCACAAAATCTCATGTCCTTAATGAAATAGTACTACAGTACAATCCTTATATACTCCATAATTATTATAACAAGTACATTGTTGATACATCACTCAATTGAAATAATCAACATAAGAACTCTAATCATTCCTCTTCATCTGTGGTAGTATCATAACTTGATTATTATCCAATAACATCATTTGCGGCACAGTCTGATGACTGGGACATAGGTTCGCGTAGTGTCCAAACTCCTTGCAAATGAAGCATTGTACATTTGAAACCATTTTCTTACCCTTGCAGTCACGTACTTTGTGCCCTTTTCCTCCACACTTATAAAAAACTCCCATTCCTTTCAGGAAAGTTCCAGGGTGTTTCTTTCCACAGTTACCGCATATGAGAAAATTCTTCTTTTCCCTCTTCCCTTTATCCATCTTTCTCTCTTCCATCCTTTTCTTATCTTTCTTCCCTTCAAAGCCATAAGACTCATTAAACTCTTTACTTATCTTTTCAACACATGATATTATTTCTTCATATGATGATAATACATGGGAGACTATTTCTCTTATAAATTCTAGCTTAAGACCATGAAAGATATGATCCTTCCTTCTCTTAGGATCATGTGCATTGCTGGAGTTCTCATTCTTTCTACTAGGCACCATTTCTAAACAACGGCATACACTAGATTAGTTTATGAATCAAAATACATAATCCCATACTTATAAAACACTTAACAAAAATTGAACTATTTATGGATATAATCCATAATCATAAAAAATATTTTCTTTGAGGAAGTATATACTCATAAACCCTTCATAATGATTTGTAAAGAAAATGAGAGTTATCCTAAGAATATCCCCCGGGAGTGTCATAACCAAGAGTGCAGCAAGGCCCGTTGTCGTGCACCAGTTCCCGTTCGAGTCTAGCTCAAAGCGGTGTTTTCGGGTTTTACCCCTAGGTACATCTGTTCCAGAGACGCCTCTACCTGCTCGTATCCAGACAGGGATGTATTGCTCGGAAAACTCACAAAATCCCTACAATACCAAAATTCTAGGAAGTTCTTCTATACTAATCCTCAAAGTTCATCTTAGGTCTACGTGCTCTAATCAGAGTTTATCTAAATCTAGTTTCCAAGGTTTGTACTAAACTTCCTCTGATACCAACTGTAACGCCCCGACCCTAGTTATCCAGAGTCGGTGCATTATTACATAACATTGGCATGATCACAAGAAAGATCAATTCTCGAAAGACCGATTGGTTTAGTAGCCTTGGAAACACTAGATATATTCATAAGTTTTACATTACATCATAAAATAAAAAAAACTACTACAACAACATAATGTCTCCACAGTCCACACTATTATCCCCTCATAAAATCCCTGCAGGTCATTCATAATTTACTTCTTCACTTCCTGGGAAAAATAAAACATAGAAAAGCGGTGAGCTCAAATGCCCAGTAAGGATAACAATATAGCGGAAACTTTCATAAATAAGAATAAACATTTAAGGCAATGTATAACTAAAACAAAAGCCTTTTAAACTTGAACATTTAACATAGTATGGCATAAATAAAATGAAATAATTCCATTTACTTATTCACATGGTTATTCTAATAATCTAATAATCACATGAAAAATCAATAACCACTTTCATAATGATGGAATGCATAATACTGAACTTTAATTTCTTTGTCAAGGCCTCGTCCCAAGACCTAGGGGATAACTGTAACCGGAACCCAACCCGGAGTGCCTCTAATAACCGGACACCAACCCGGAGTGCCTCTAATAACCGGACACCAACCCGGAGTGCCTCTAATAACCGGATACCAAACCGGAGGGCTTACTTTTACCGGTCCCCAACCCAGAACATACTTGTCTAACACATTCATCTGAATGAAAGGTTGAAATATAACATAAACATTCAAATTAAAAATAACATATGAAATGTCAATACTCTAAAAAAAACCATGAGTGACATAAGAATAACTTATCCACAGTCAAAAATATCACAAAACCTTCAATAAAATATGGATGTTTTGTATCATAATAAATCAACTTCAAATAAGCTTAAAATCCATCAAAGGATGTTGACATAGAAGAAATAAAGACTATTTTAGAGAAATATCTCTTTTTTTATTGAAATAATTTTAAAAGTAACATAATTATAAAATAATACATTTAATTTGAAAATATTCTTATAAGCTTGTATGGGAAGCTTTGACGACTTTATAACGGCGGAAAATAGCCACACCCACCATATAAGATAAAAAAACATTCTTACCTTAATTTTGTCGAAAAGGTTAAAAAAGCACCTTGTTTGGATAACGACGGAAAGATTCCTTTATAAACCTCTTATAAAAAGTCAAACAAGGGTATAAATGACTTTAACCCATATTCTTGTGAATGGTGAAAATGTTTTGAAATACATTTTTAAGAAACATGGATGTGGATGATAAAGAGATCCCAGTAGATTATTACGTATAAACAACCTCGGATAATGAAGAGATTGTGAAATAACCCTTACCAATTTGGTAACTTATGAAACATACTACCCATGAAAGAGGTATCATACAATGAATATGTAAATACACATAAATTAGAGTGTATTACACAAAGAATATAATTATGGGTAGTACATACACCACACAAAAGGTGATGGTGGCAATATGGCATGAATCTCACGGGAATAAGGAGTGAGATGAAAACCCCTTACCACGTTAATCAACTGAGTCATATGGACAAAAGTTAATAACCACCAAATTATTTCCAGAATAAAATGAATATAAAGAGAATCATGATAGTGTATATCAAATGGCAGTACACAATACACCACTTTCAATAATTTAGTGGCGAACAATGGAAATCTCACGGAATTGAAAGTGAGATAAGAAAATACCTTACCTTGTACTTTTCCTTGGTTGGGGTAGGTTAACCTCCTGTATTATGGTGAAATAATATTTATTAAATTATAAAAGAATCATATACATAATTATGATATCATATATGATCTTTTAATATTGATTTGATAATAATATCTTAATATTATCGTTGTTTCAGGTGTTAACTTACTTGTTTTCTTTTATATGATTTGTTATGTAAGCCATGTTTGTAATGTATAGGTGGTATATTATTCATATCCAGAATGATATCAAGTCCTTAAACATCATTTTTTAAATCATAAAATGATAATTATACTTGAATGGATACGATGGAGAATGAATCTCATCGTGTTCGTGGAGACGGTAGTCCGTACGTACGCACGAGCGACAATATCATTCTTTTGATATTAAAATAATATATAAATGGATGGTATATCATATATACAGAATAATTAAAATATTATATTTATTATTTTCATGAGTTATTAATCATTATTATACCCATCCAAATAATAATATATTGAATATCAATTACACCACGACGTGGAGACGGTAAGCCGTACGTACGCACGTATGGTGACATGTTATTCAAAGGGTGGATAGAATACTGAATATGGTTGTACCATATTTATAATAACATCATAGTATATATATGATACTGGAGTTATTATTTTATAATGGTAACAACAAAGGAAGAATAAGTGGAAGAAGAAATGAACTTGGAAAAGGGTGGTGAAATCATTACCTCTTCTTCGGGTTCTTCCTTTTGATTTGATCAAAAGGGCTCCTTATGTTGGATTTCTGATCAAAATAAGGCCTCTAGGTTTTAGTGAGGGATGTTGGGAGAGTATTTGGGCAGAGTTTGGCCGAACCAAAAGGCTTTGAAGGTGTGAAGAAATGAGAAGGAGGATTGCCCTTTTATAAGAGGGGTGAGGGGCACCTTTGGAAAAGCTAGAGATATTAGTTTATAATAAATTCATAATCGGTTTCCAATGGCTCCAATGTTGACTATTAAAAGGTTAAGGTGGGGATGGGTCGAAAACAACTCAACCAATAGAATTTAGACAGGTTTGGGTACTTATATTAACCTTATCTTTAAGTATTAACTCTAAGTTAATTAGTTTCACTTTTACAATGTCTCTTTGTATTTTTATATAATATGGTTAATAAACATACTATATACATCCAAGAGACCCCCAAGTGGTCCATTAATGATGAACCTATCATTATATAAGTCTCTTGGCCGAACCTTAGATTTTTAGGAATTTAATATCAATTAATAATATAATATTTGTTTAAGAACTCTTTTATGTCAATTTTGACACTATTCAATAGTTGATTTTTTTGAAACTCATAACAGATTGATTACTTCGAAAAACGTAAATTAAATCAATCCTAATATATCATAGTATCCTAGAAAATTAGTTTAATTCATTAAATGTTTCATATTATATTTATTTGGGTATTTATAATATCAATTAATTTAATTTTTCACTATTTTAGTAATTAATGCATCATCATTGTGTCATAAATAAAATAAATTATTTAATGTCTAAAAATTATAAATAAAATATCATTATGTAGTAAATATTTTTATCTTTATAATGAATATTTATAATCTAAAATCCAACATATATAACCCTATGTAATAAATGTTTTTCTAAAAGATATATTCTTGTGTCATTTTTGTATTCATTTTAACTTAATTAAAATAAAGTGTCCCGATCACCTACAAGTGGCACCATGGGGTCTCCAAATCGACCCAAAGATGCTTATGGTCGAACAGGTATCAACCAATAAGGCTAGGACACGTTTTAGGGTAATTTAGTATTATTATAATATTATTTTTTAACCCTTATTTACCAGATTTACCCTTAACCATGGTAAATAAAATATTTACCACAGTAATTATTCAAAATGTCTAAAAATAAAAGTTACCTATTTACACAATTTGGACATCCTGATTCCAAATATAGAATCCATTTTTCTAAATTCAAAACACAAAAGTGGCAGAAATTAATTTAAAATTAATTCCCGCTGTCAAAACAAAAAGGGTGTTTTTAAGAGATAATAACTATCAAAAGATTGACACTTGTTTATGTTCGGTTTAATTGTAAAATTATGTCCAATGACCAACATTAGATTAAATGGTAAAAATATATTCTAAATATACTTTAAAACCACTCAAATTCAAAATTTATCACTATTAATTATTTTTATTAAAAAAGTTGTTTTTAATTAAAATTTAGTAATTTTCACTATTCATCAAAATATGAAAGTTATTTGAAAAGTACCAAAATTTCACCTTAGGATAAATTTGATATTCCGAATCCGTAAATGAAGTCCATTTTAAAATATAAAATATATATAATTTTGAAATGGAGGTATTACTATTCATAATGGCTAGTTTGATTGGTTATGGTGTGTGTTAAAACTCAAGGTTGCATACAACACACGCTACTGTATTATTCAAAGAAAGCGTACCGTGGAAGCTTGGGATGTTTCATTTTAAATTTTTGATGTCCCCATTTAGTCAAAAAGTTTAAAATATTGTATTTAAAAAGGGTTCACGATTAAAAGTTGATAAAAGTGCAATACTGAAAATGAATTTGTTCTTGCATTATGTCTAAGATACTCATAATATGGAAAAATTATAAGGATTATATAAAGTTTGAAATTTAGTTAATTCTATTCATAACCTCTTTTGAATGGATTTTTGGTATGTCATGGTGCAATTGAACTCGGTGTTGCGTGTAGTGCAAGTTATTGAATTATTTTGAAAAAATAACACATTATGAATTCTTGGGGTGTTACACGCGCTTCTCCAAGACGGACGCACAAGTCCCAATACAGCGCGCAAGTCCAGACTGGCGTGAAAGTGTCACCAATGCACCTGCGCGACACTTCCTTCCCCGACAACAAACTTGCGCGGTCCACTTCCTTTCTCTTCCAAACCGCCTTGGGCGCTCAGCAGACAACCGGCGCACAAGCTCTACTTGCACGACCAAACTACCACCTACGCGGCTCAACCACCTGCGCGAAGAGAGCTCGAACAATCTCTACGTCTCGAACTCCGTAGGAAATGAGGAGGGGTGGTCCAGTATTTATAGGCAAACTGGACCCCCTGCGCGGAGGCGCGCAAGTCCCTCAGCGGCGCGCAAGTCTTGTCTCCAGTAACCTCTGTCGCGCAACTCACTTGCATGACCTAACAAACACTTGCGTGATCTTCTTTCCTTAGACAAATTTTGATGTTCTGATCCTCAAAAATATATGGCACGCAAGTCTTTTATCCTCCAAGAGCTCGGCCCGCAAGTACCTTTTCCAAAAACACATTACTTTATTGGCTGATTTTCAGGCCCAAAAATTTGGGAAACACTAGGAAACGACGCCACCTTCACTACTATTTTCTGCTTGAACGGTATGATCACTTTGTTGGTACACATCCTGAACTTCCACTGAGGATTGACAACAAACACAAACCATACACCAAATCATGCTTTGATGACCCTGGTTCCAACACGATCCACTCTTGGACAAAAGTCATTATTTAATGATGGTCTACTGTAAGGCCTGTCCTTTTTGGGTCATGATAATGCTTATCTTCATAGGGTCACAAAAATGCACATCCACACAGGGTCATTAGAATGCTAATCCACATATGGTTGTTGGATTTCTGATCCACAAAGTGTCCCTAGAAGGCTGATCCATACAGGGTCGCTCGAGGCTGATCGACATAGGGTCTCTCATTGTTGATCCACATACGGTCTCTAGTTTCTGATCCTCAATGGGACACTATAAGGTGGGTCCTCTTTGGGTAGCTACGATGATGATCCAAATTTTTTGCTAGGATGCTGATCAACACATGGTCTATAATTTCAAGACAGTCGGTCACATGATTCCCGCTCAAAGTACACTTGTTTCTGGGAAAACGTCTCCTCATTCATTTGGTCACATTTCAACTGGTACAAAGTCCCACAAAAAAAATACCAAAGGGACCACCCCGTCACAGGGTTCCCAACGTGACATACAACGCATCAATCGAACACACAGTTTGTGAGATATGGGCTCTTTTGTAAAAAAGTCCAAGTTGGATTCAAGTCTGATCCAACCCAATTTGCTTGTCAAACCCTATCAAAACTAACATAGATTATTTCAAAAGGACCTCCTTATCACAAGGGTCCTTATGTCCTTGAGGAAATGTCGATCAGATTCTCAGATTGTTGGTTATGTCCTTTTCCATGAATCAGGGTGATCAGACATTAGTTCAGCCTGGCTCGGTCAGGCCCACCAGAATATTCGAAAGGGACAGATTCCCAAAAGGGGTCCCAATGTCACTGATGGAAGGTCAAACAGACACATGGTTCGTCAGTTATGGGTGTTTATTTAATCAGTGGTCGGTTGGTTCTGGGCCCGGTATGACTCAATCTGACCAGTATGACACAACGGTTCTTAGGGTCTACCTGACCCTACCTGGGTCTGAAAAGTTAAGGGCCGAACCTTTGGTTTGCGGGCCTGAGCCGCAATTGGCCCGACCCGGTAGGTGGGGCTCAACCCACAAGTGCTGCCCTGCTAGGCCGTGGGTCTAGGTCGCTCGACCACCTCATGTCCAGCTCGGTCACCCATAATGTGGCACTACTAGAAATCTAATCTTTCCCAACGCTTCTATACCAACAGTTTTTAAAAACCATTGTTATAGGTCCCATTTCCCAATGTTTTGACCAAACCATTGGGAAAGCCCACTTTGAGGCCACCTTTCCAAAAGGTTTGGCCGAACCGTTGGGAAAAGTCCACTTTGTGGCCACCATTCCAAACAGTTTGGCCAAACCGTTGACATACCCTTTCCCAATGGTTTGGGTAACCATTTGGAAAAGTCCACTTTGTGGACACCTTTCCCAACGGCTTGTCCAAACTATTGGGAAAGGGTATAACTATCCCAACAGTATTCCAAAATTGTTGGGATAGGTGTCCCATATATCATCCTTCCACCCAGAATTGAATCCAGAATCTGGACCTATACAAACGGTTGTCAAAACTGTTGGTATAAGTCTATACCAACGGTTCTGACAACCGTTGGTATAACTCCTTTAAATTTTTATCAGAACTTCTTACCGATAACATTATATAAATCAAAATTTAAAATAATTATGACAATACATATATATATTTATGTATTTAAGTTCACAAAAGTCATGTTAGGTTAGTGGTTAAGTTGTTCAATGATAAAATAGGTGGTCCTGGGATCCAATCTCAGCGAATGTGTTTTTTTTGAAATACATATACCAACGGTTCCATAACTATTGGTATAGATTTTCATATTACATATGCCAATGGTTTCCAAAACTGTTGGTATAGTTCTATACCAACAGTTTTCCCAAAACCGTTGGTATAGACATATCCCAACGTCTTACTTGGAAACGGTTCTCCAAACAGTTGGTATAGGACATACCAACGGTTTGGAGGCCTATACCAACGGTTCCAAATCGTTGGTATAGGTTAGTTTTCCAGTAGTTCAGACCGTTTTCACCCACTAGCCATGTGGTTGAAGGGACGTTTTGTCCAGTCGGTGGGGTGCTTCCCCACTGGGTTCAATGGTCATTAATTTTCCCAACTGGCTTCTGCCAACATGGCAGAGCATGGGGCCACGCCAACCTCCACAAACCATGGCCCATTGGCCATGGATTCTACCTCTAGCAGTACCTGCGGGCGCGCCCCTTGTCCCGTGAAGCCGGCTCAGGCCGGCCGCCATCGACATAGCCCACCGATGGTGTCTTAGATGGGCCACCAGACACGCTCTAGAGGTCCTTTATTGATGACGTCAATGCCTCTGATGCTCTTGGGACACCATCGTTTCTTTGTGTTCTTCGTTTTCGTCCTACCGCACCGTTTAGAAAACCCGTTGTAGAATAATTAAGAAAATACCATAAAAGCATAGGGTCTAGGTCTTGTTCATTTGGAACATTACCTTCACATTATGATTGCATCAAGTGGTCCACAATTTATCTCATAATAATGAACATTATAATAAACCCCCTACCTGGATAAGACATCCACTAAGGATGATTGAAGGAACATCCTTCATCATTGTCGTCAGTTCCTGATTCGGTGGCGCTGATCACCACTTGCTGAAACTAGTCTAGTTCGCCAATTGGTTGGAATCGTCTTACTTTTCCATTGCTTTGTTGTTTGGTGAAGCCATTCCAACAACCCTTCCTAAGCACCATATAAATAGGATGGTGAAGAGGTGGGTATTTCATAATGGAATTTATGAGTTTCATTTTATAAATATACCTCCAAAATTTCAATAGTATAGTTACAATAAGGAAAATCCAACACAATTAATGGCTTGACATGTCATTGGTCCCATAGCCAATTCTTATCCAGTGGAAAAAAAGATAAGAAATATAATGACATAACATGAAATTTTATTATTCTTTCAATAGTCTGCAAAATGTTTTTTTCACCCAACCTACTGCAGTGAAGTAAATACTCCCTTAAGAGAATCTCCATGTTACAGATTCAACCGTGCCCTCAAATTTCAATTCTGAGCACCTGTTCAAATTATAGAAAATGGTGCCCACACGTTTACTAAACATACATTAAAATTTGTTCATAAATTCATTCAGGGCACCTCGAGCCTTGGAATCACAAATTGTAAATTTTCAAAGGCACGTAATAATTTCACATAATAAAAAAATTACATGGAAAATCTAGTTTATTACGTCTATTCTTGGTATGGATTGAAATTCCTTATATATACCGAATATAAATTTCATAGATAAATAAATCTCCTTCTATATCATGAATCACACTCAAATTATATACATGTCAAAGGAGGAAGAAGAAAATCCATTGGAATCATCATCTGGATCGTGGATAATATTAAATTATGAGAATGTTTATCATGCCCAAATGATTGATAGTATAGAAAAGGATCATCCTTTTTGACATTCAAATTATGAGGTAACAATTTGTTCTATTTCTCAAATAATTTTTTAGGCTTCCTCCTGATGAAAGATTGAGTTCTAAATCAAAATTATACAAAAAAATTGAAAATATCCAATACTATCTATAAAATATCCGTTATATAACATGAAGTGATGAAGAAGAAAATGAAGTAAAATATAGATAATGTGTTTATTGGAGCATTTTAATTACTATGGGTCACACTAGTTATTTTCATCAATAAAAGGGATTTTTCTATGTGCATATACATTGATTATTATGATCTTTACCATAACATGACTCAAAATGTATATCATATGACTTGGGTTTATGACATTTTCAATTAGCTATGTCTATCTAGTACATATTCCAGGTGGATCTATAGTTTGGATATTATCATGTAGAGGTGAATAAGGATGATATACACAAGACTGATTTTCATATAAGTTACAGGCACTATGAGTTCCTAGTGACTGTATTTGAGCTCAAATAGTTTTGTGCTATCATTAAGGACATAATGAACAGAGTCATCAGGGATTACCTAGAAAATTTTATGGTAGTATTTCTATATTTTTTGTTTATCTACTCTAGAAGAAAGGAGCTACATGAGGATAATTTTTTTGTTTTACTATGTAAAAAGAGAATAGAAAATTCAAATTCAATGTATAGGAAATAATATCTGTATATGATTAATGTAACATAATTGCATAAGTTTATCTCCAAAAAAGTGGTTTTGGTGGATCCTTTAGAAATAGAGAAAACTAACGTATGGTGAAGATCAATAGATATTATATAGATCCATATTTATTTAATTATTAAGGTACTATCTTTAATTTGTGAGAAACTTATCAATATTATCAAACCCACTAACCATGATAACTCAGGTGGGTGTGGCATTTCTCTGCAAGAATGAATGTGAGTTGATAATATAAGAGTGAAAGAATAGGTTATTCACTTAACCTTTCCTTCCATTACCCCTTGTGGGGAAGGATTTTTAATCTAATGTGATGAATATAAAAAAGAATTGAGTAGTGCACTCATTTATGATGATAATGTGATAGTATATTCCTCCCACCCACAAATGATCTAGGATTATAACGACCTAACCCTTGATCTATAAATAGATGTTGTGATCTTCACATTAATAATTTTGAAACATTATATTTTTGAAAAAATTTGTGACATATATATGATCTATAAAATACTATAGTATATACTCACAAAAAAGGATGTCAATGTGATCCAAATATGGTGGATAGAAATAATCAAGGATTATGATTGTTAATTCGATTACAATACCCTGATAATGAAAAATGGTGTATTTTTATCTAACTCTAATGGGTCCTCCAACCCTATCCATGATAAGGATTTAATGTGATCCAATATTCATTGAAATTTAATGGATAGAAATGGGAATATAAAGGAATATTCATCCTAACTTTTTGAAAAAAAATATTAACCCAACAATTCATTAGAGGTCATGGATGCCCAAAATGATGATGGGATACATAAAATATTAGTTAATATTTTTGATTTCCAATTTTATAAATATGGTGTCATAATGTTTGGAAACTAGATATGTGTCCCATAAAAACTAGAGATGAATTGGGAAATTTTGGATGATGAACATAATTCATCCATCTCTACTCATCCATGAATCACAAAGATGAATTGATATATAAAGAAAAAGTTCTTATGGGATAAAATGAAGGTGTAGATCATAGAAATTGAATTGTGATGAATGTATTGTCAACAAGTAAAGGATAAATGATAAATTCTAATGGTATGATGAAATAATTCCCCATTCTAGTATTTTAGACGTTTTAATAGCCATAGATTTTATTTTAGGACTCCCTCTGATATCTATTGGAAATAATTCCATCATGGAGGTTGTCAATCACATCACTATTGAATAAAAATTTATAAATATCATGGAATATTTATCTCTTGTTCAAATCACAAATGTATACAAATGGGAATTCAGAAAACTACATAGATTTTCAATCTATGTTAGACATGATTTATATCTAATTTTTACCATGAGGATTAATAGAATCCTTTTGAAAGCATTGGATATTGCACTATGTTTTTGTGCTTCTTATCACCATCAGAATGATTTTATATTTTAATAAACCAATAAACTCTTGAGGATATTCTATGATCTTGATTAATGAATTTACAATGATATTTTTACCTGTATATTACCCTAATCTAGTTTTTATTTTAAAATAAAAACCATTATATCATTAATTTGGAACCTTATAAGGCTCTGTAAGGGAAGAGGTGTAAAACTGGAAAATAATGGGATGAGATGGGAGAGTGGAAGAATAAGGGGTCAAATATTATCTTATGATGATAAATAAATTATCAACCTTTCATATTTATATGAAACATGAAAAAATATGATATAAATGAAATTCAAAAAAACCTAAACGAGACTTGTATTTTGAGTGAAGAGACAATGTGTTCATTTGAAAATTATAATGGAAGAAAATATTGGGGTTTGGAAGAGGGGAAATCTTGTTCCTATATACAACATCCCTTTTATGATCCTTGATCTCATAAGAGCTATGGATTTTTTAATAGAACTCTAAATAAACCAACGTCAATTAGATGATATGTTCAATGTATCACTCTTGAGTATATAGATACCATACCACTCACATGTACCAAATCCATATGTGATACATTTATTGAATGATATTCAATACATATACTAGGTGGTGATGATCTTAGATCATATATATAAATCTATAGAAGATAAGGAATCACTTTTTGTTAAATTACTAGGGTTGAACAAGAATGTTCTGGAAGTAACATTTGGGTCTAGGATAGGGGGTGAATCTGAAGTACCCTCAACTATTCTAGTGTATTAAATGAATCTTTGATTATGAAATATATGAAGTAGGGAATAATGTAACTATACAAACATTAATAAATAAAATTTAAATTTAAAATAATGAATTTCTCAGAAAGTAATGTAGATATAGAGAACCGATGCACTACTCTAGTTATTTTGGACCATGATAAAATAAAACATATTAGTTTTAAAAGATCATTAATAACCTAAAATATTGATATATAGTCATTTTACATTGACAGATATGATTAATAGAAATTAAGGGTTATTATATAGTCCAATTTATATATATGGAGGTTGTGATATCATTAATCAGTATGATTTTACCCTTTATTGCCCATTTGTTAGAGCTTCTAGATAAGATAGCACACCATGGTATTTCCCTTGAACAAATCCAAGTCATGATTCAACAACTAAAACAAGGGAAAAAAATTCTACTATATAATTTAAATATTATCATCATATTGGCCCAAACCATATCTTTTGAACCACCTCCAAGTAATTTTTGACATCATGCAACATAGAATTAGGGATTATACTAGAGTAATAAAGTGTAATTTTTATTGACCCTAGTTATATATTTTTTTATTTTCACAACTATAATTATAATATTTACCCTTATAATAACAATTAAATTATCAATATATGATTAAATAAAATGTTTCATAAAAATTAGATATTGATAGGATTGAGCTGAAATTGTAAATTTGTGAATTAAAAAGCTTCAACTGAGCGAATCTTTTTAATAGATTCATGTATTTCTAAATTTAATTTAATTTTTAAAAAATACTCTTACTAAATAAAATATAAATATAATTTATAATTTAATTTAATTAGGTATAATTAAATATTTATAAGTGTGAGAATGTTGTTAGTTTTCTAAAAACTTTTATTTTTATGTAATTATGGATTTTTAGTTAAAATTGAAATTTATGCAACATATAAAATTAATTTCTATAAAAATATATATTTTTTGTGAAATTTCTATGTCAAAATAAACAAATTTTCAATTCTCTAAAATTTTCTAAGACTATATAATTTTTGGATAAAAATTAATTACATTATAAGTATTCAGTCTGTATTATAGAATCATAATTGCTAAAAGGTTATGTAATAAATTATATGAAAGGTATCCAAGACTAAAATATAGATTTATCATATATAATAACATGTTTTGATGTTATTTGATTAATTTTATGACCACTTAATGAAGCATGCCTATCACATGTCATATATTATGGTTTTGTAAAAAAATATATTTATGATTGTGACTCACTTCCTCATCTCTAAAGGTATTGTGGTTTTATGGTCAGATATTAGACATAGAAAATATTGAAAACCACTCTTATTTTGAAAAAACTCTTTGTAAAATACCTGAAATGTTTTTTTAATATTTTATTATAAAGACTAGAAATCCTTTATATGTAAATTAATAAATAATTCAACCTTTTTTTCTATAAATACACACCCAACCTCCCAATTAAATTCACAAAATCACTATAATACATTCATTTCCTACCATACTACCTCTCTAAATACCTCTCATGGTGTTCCCATGTTTGTAATAAGAACCATTAAATATTTTAGAAGCATAATATCAAGGTAAGGGGTTGTTTTATATTTTTTTATTTTAGTTCATTATTTGTACTAAGTTATTTGATTGTTAATTTCTCATTTTGTAATGTGTTTTTACAATGACCATTAAATACCTCGTGATTCCAAATTTATGAGTGACCATATTTAACTCTCATTAAACCCTTCCATGTTCGTTTATGTCCACTCGTTATGAATCCAAACTTATCACTTGATTTTCCATACCCAACATTTATACTGTGAATACCCATCCCCAATTCCATGAAAGCGTATTATCCAAGATATAGATAACCTTCATTGATTTTGGGATTCCATCTATGTGACCCAAAATCAGTAACATTGTGATTTAATGTGTTAAACAAGATCTTATTTTGTATAAAAAATTTGGTAGAAAAATTCTTAATCATCACATGAATGTGATGTCTGGGAATGATATTATATTTCATTCTACTTCAGAGTGTAATGTTTTTATCAAAAGAGATATGAAGAATAATGCATGGATTTTGTTTCTAGGAACACTTTTTTTTAATGTCTCATTAGTTAGAATTTTCTTATTCTTAAAATTTCATGTTTTATATTATTTCCAAATTCCAATGTTTCCTTTATATTATAATCATTTATAATGCTTTGTTGTTCATGTTTATGAATTTCACTCTTTTATTTAATTTCAATATTCATATTGAATCACATGTATTACTTTCATGATTTGAAGATTTTTTATTCCCCTATTACGATTTATAGATCACCCCTTTTTATATAAATCCCCAAGATATATCTTATAGTATTAGAGGAATGATTGAATGTAAAATATTGTGTTGGATGTTTTTTAATAATTTTTTTCTTCATATGTTTCATTATAGTTTTCTATGAATATTATTACTTATATAATCCCTAAATCATGATCTATTTGGATTGTTTTAAAGTCATCATTATGTATTATATTAAAATTTATGGTGTATTAAATATACAGATTTTCTTATTAAACCTATTTTTTCAAAATATTATTTTATCAAAGAATATATATATTTACAATGACTTAAATATATCAATAGTTTAAGATAGAGGTACAACCCATCATAAAAACACCTAAAACAGAACTGGAAAAAACATGGTGTATGAAAATTAAAAAAATAACCCATGTTATTCTACATAGGAAAATAAATTCTTGATCAAAAAATCTCTCAATTCGTTTTTCACTGTTCCCAAAGAAATCTCTTACATTGGTGGAATTTAAATACCAGAATCATGAATAACATGGTCTGTAAGTATACTAATTGGAAATTTGTGGGGTTTATGTACATAATACCCTATGTACAGTCTCCATTATATCAAAACCATCTAATTATATTATCATGTGAATGTATCTATACTATAATGTATGAATGGAAGCATTATAAACAACATAAATATTGTAAATACTGGTATACTAATGAAGACACATTTGAGAAGGGGTGAATTATGAGGTCTTCAATTTTATAAAATTCCAATTACTTTTTTAATCCATTAAATCATTTTGTATTTTGAGCCTCCAGTATCAGATAAAAATATTCGATCTGTTTTTGTTTAACCTAGAATACACCTATATGAAATGTTAAAACGAAACAATATTCAAAATACTCTTTTTTATGGTTTGACAGCCCTAAAAAATCTCCCTCCCTATAAGGTGTGGGATTTCTAAGTCATAGATTCTTCCATAATAACTATTTATCTATATGATTGAACACTATAATGTTTTTATTTAAACCAAAAACTGCATATTACCAAAATGTGATTTCATTACATAATACCACTTCATAACTACCACATCCCACAAAACCTCTTTATTCTTGCATCCCACTTGATTTCCATATCATCATTTATCCTATTATTTAATTATACCATGATAAAATTAAAATATTTCATTTATTTTATAAAATTTTATTTGTTTAATAAGAAAAATAGGCTTTGATATCATTTATATCTTTAATAACTGCTGATATTACTCAAAGTATATTCACTACATTGCTCCCTAAATCTCATAAAACTACGTATTGGATATCACAGATAAGAAATCAATAATTTAACCCCCAAAATAACTCTTACACAGGGAAGACATATAATGATATGATAAATTATAAAATACGATTCTTAATAATAAAACATTTGAATAAACATGTCTCTTTAATTTATTCTATTTGACTAAAACTTTATAGAAAAAATAATTCCACATACCCAAAATCTCTTCATATTCTAATTTATTATTGAATCATGGTTGTATTACTATGATTGGAACCCTCTTTTCATTCTTAACACTGAAAGGAATGGATTCATTCTATTCTCCTTTCAGTGTATGTTCTAATCTTATTGAATACTCATAACACAAATACACATCAAAGGATCCTACTTGTTTTTGTTTTATCTTGCACTGTGATTTTTAGCCATTCCCACAAGCATGAGGGCAAATATTAAAACACCTATCTCATTTAAAATATAAATAGATTGGATAAATTCTGATTTTTATCAATGAATCGTCAATACTATAAAAACCCACACATTTTGTTCCCAATTATCTTCCACAAAATAATTTTCATTTCAAATGATATTCCAAAAATACCCTTAATTATTACATATAACATGGACAAATAAATTAATCTATTATTATTTAACCAGATTAGATTAATTTTATTATTCTCTATTTTTTCTCACATTTGAATCATATCGTATATTTAATTCACAAATCACATAGAAGAACAGCTTCATGCAACAAAAAAATTTCACAGTTTGAGAGAATCTCAAGGAAATTATAAACCATTTTTGATGATTCTAAACATAATAGTCACATATAATATTTTCCATTTTCTAATTATAAAATTAAAATATATATTTGATATTCTAATCCACTATAAACCTGCTAAATGCATCAAATAACTTTATTTATTCCTTTTTGTGTTCATTGAAATATCAAAGGCCCATATTAATGGGTAAATTTATTTACATAAATCTCAAATTCAACCTCATATTCTCAAACATGTATAATTATTATTTAGAAAATGGAGTACATGTTGGGTATTCACTCAATGTCATCAATATTATTCTTGAAACCCGTGATGTTTCATTTTATTTATATAGTGACTCTAACACATTATATCTTCATCCACAATATTAAATAATGGTCAAAAAGGGAATCATTATATTTTGAACACCACATTAATATTATTTCATATTCATAATTTATTTCCATTAAATTTAATAATTACTGAAAATAATATTTTTAGAGTATATAAATTATATCAACATTCATCATTCCAGGATCTTCCTCATTGAAGTGCCCAGATCAGTGTGAATCACTGAGAGGGGGAGGGGTGAATCAGTGATCCCTTAAACCTTTTTACTAATTGATTCTTAATCAATTAAACCTCTATGGCTTGTTAAGGCCTCGATCCACTCTTCTTATGTCTCTCAACCTTTCCTGGATAATGCAGTAATGAAAAAGCACAGGACACAAGGATTTACAAGGTTCGGCACCAAAGGCCTACATCCTTGCCATGCTCTCCCAGCATGGATTCTCCCATTATAATCTGTTATTATTACAATGGTCGATACAGCTTCCCACCGTATCTCTCCTGAGTCCCACAAGAGGGTCTTTATACTGCTTCACACAGTGTTACCAGAGTCCCACTGGCCTGCTCCAGAATCCCACTGAAGACTTCTTCTCCCTAAGTCCCACAGGGTCTTCTCTTGGCTGCTCGAGTTGCACGAGTAGCTCTTCTCCTCTTTAAGTTCTTCAAGTAACTTCAAAAGCCTGGAATAAAGGCTGCTGGCCTTGCTCTTCTCTTCTGATCACTTGTGGTTGATCAGGGCTTCTCGTCTAGCTCAGGCTTTATCTCCTTCTTCAGGATGACCTGGATTCTCTCTTCAAGAATCTTCAACAGCCTCTGAAAAGGTCTATTGGTCTTGCTCAGCGACTTCTGATCACTTCTCTTGATCAGGATCTTCTCAATCTACTGCAAACTCAGACAAACAATATCTTTCACTTCAGTCAGGCTCAGTCTCACTTCAATTCAACTTCATGCACTGAGTGCATGGCAACTCTGATTCCTCATGCGCTGACTGCATGGTCTCTCAATTTTCTTCAAGAACTCTTGGTCTTGGACTCCTCAAATGCACACAAGCTGGTTTGGCTTTATTCACGTGTGCATGTGCATGCATGCATGCATGCACTCCCCTCTTTCTTGTCTTGGTGTGATTAACCCACAAAGGGTGTATTCTTATTAAGCACACACACCTTCTCAACCTTCTTCACACTTTTTTCTTTTGATTACACACACATAAAAGTGTGTTATACTTTAGTGTAAGAGTCTTCATTCAACTTCTTCTAAGTGTGTTCACTTTTAGTGCACACCTAGGTTCGGCCTTCTTCTTCTTGTTTGCACACACACACTCAAGGTATGTTCTTCAATTTTCATACACAAGGTTCTCCACTTTTCACACACACAACACAAAACTTGGTGTGGTCTTCTTGTTTGCACAAGGCTACGGCCTTTCCCTCCTTTGCACACAAAGTGCCTCGGGTATTCTTTTCACTTAGCACACACCGAAGGATGCAAGGGGCTCAACCTTCCTTCACTTCAACAACCGCGCTAGCCTCGGGTGCAAGGCAGTCGCGGGCGCGCAAGCTCCTCCTGCCGCGGGGCGCGCAAGTGCAACACCCGCGGGGTCTTCCTCCTTCCGTGCAAGGGTACGGGCAGAGAGGGAACAAGCCTCGGGCGCGCAAGGTGTTGCGGCCATGAGGTCTTCCTGCCGCGCAAAGGATTAGCGCGCAGGGGACTCCCTTTCTTCTTTTGCGCAAGGAGTGCACAAAAGGAACCAAACAGAGCTAGGGAAGCTCTGGGCTGTACTGTCGCGCATGTGTGCGCGCAGACTCTTCTTCACGAGGCAAAGGTGCTCTCACGGGACGTCCAAGTTTTTCAGCGGATCAGCAACCAGCTATGATGCTCGAGAGCTCCTTTTATAGACAGAGGAATGCCTTTGATCATCCGCGTGATCATAAATTCAAACTCCCGAATATCTCGGGTTTTCAAGATTTCCAAAATCTTGTTTCTCCTCTGCTTCACGCGGCTTCCCTCTTCTGTTCTTTTTCTCTTCATGCATGCTTCGTTGAACGTGTGCATGGCCTTTTTTAAACCCAATCCTTGCAAAGCATCAACACCGAATGGCCTCGCACCTTCGGTTGCTTCGGCCGAACTTCAAATTCTCCATCCAACGTGTGCATGCATATTTTATTGCATGTATATGTTCCTTACGGAGAGACGTTCACAATGGTGCCTTCGGCTTCGAGAAAGACAGCCGGGAGCTCGACTTCAGTGCTCGGGTTGCTCCTGGTTCGACGGAGGCACGCGGGAAGGGCTCGGCATGGCTGGAGGTTGAAGACGATCTGCAGATGCATCGGAAGGTTAAGATCTGGCACGCGATTAGATGGGCGGCTCAGATTAGATCGCGAGCGGCGCGATGCATCGGGCGGTCGTGATCTGTCGCGAGATCGCCTGGACGGCTGAGATTTGCTCCCGGGTGAAAATTATGCGTCCCACATCGAAACGGGCCGCCATTTTTCCGCAGTTTATCAATGTGTCGCTGCCTTCCACTCATCAATTGAACTTCCCTCCTCACGGTGCTGCCCCGCACCGTGTTCTCCCAGCGGGCGCGCTCTGCGCCCACTCTTGCCTTTGCGGGCGCGCTCCTAGCGCCCACTATGCACACTCAGGTGCGCGGGCTTCACCACCGCGTGCCCTCGGGGGCTTATACACGGCCCCCTGCCGCCTTGTGCTTGCACCATGGGATCCCCCATGGGCGTGGCGCCTTAGGCCCACAAGTGCCTGGGGGTTGAACCCGTGGGCTGGCCTTGGCTGGCCTAATTTTTGATAAGTATAGGAATAAAGACTTTGTATAAAAACAAAGTATCCCCATATGCCAAATGCCACTTCAAGCCATCTTCTTCATAATTCTTCTCCTTCTTAGGAATTTCCCATCTCCTCCTCATGTTCTTAATAAATTTTCAACATTTCACAACTTAGGAGGGAATTCCGAAGGTTCTTCATCAACCGAGCTCTTGAATCACATAAAATCTCCAATGTTCTTCATTGATCCAATCAGAGATCAAGTTGGATCAAATTCATGTTCACATGCACTAAGTGATAGTGCATGGACTCTTCCATCCGCTCACTTCATCCACTTAGAAGTTGTGGATGGATCCCATTCAACTCCTCATGCATTGTCAATACAATGCATGGTCTTCAAACATTGTTGTAACATTGTATCCACTTGATACAAGTTCTTTGAACATTAAGAACATCTCAACAATCGTCTGATATGCATGGAGAATGTTTCAACCACAATTTCCAATACCACTTAGTGAATCTCCTAAGTGACATGCATCTTAGTACCATGGCCATTCTCCTTCACCACCAACACCATCACAACCTTTGGCATTCACATCTTGACAATTCTTGACATCCATTCATTCTAAGACAACAACATGTCTCATTGACAACAAATGCAACACAATGCACTTCAATATCCCCCTTTGTATTTGTTGGCAATACACTAGAGCACATATGAATGGGTCAATATGTGTGCCAATATTTTCTCCCCCTTATTGGCAATCAAATGCAAAGGTGTGGTGTGGTTCTCTTTCAAAAATCTCTTCCTCCCTTTGAAAAGTATTTTCTTGAAAAACACTGAGAGAGGGATGATGTCACATGTTCTCTTTAGCAAAGAACCTTTAGTAAATCAACTCTAAGTCTACTTGGGCTAACCCGGTGTAGAAAATAAGAGTGATGTAACCAAGGAACTCGATGCTGTCCAAAATTCATTGTACATGTGAGATCATGCTTCAGGGGTTTGAAATTTTTCAGATATATCAATGAATTGCTAAATCCTGCACAACTTCACAAAACTCATTAGAAAGTTCAGGTGCAAAGATAAAGCTCCCCCTTTCAACCATTTGTCTTCAATCAATACTCCCCCTTAATTGTCATGATGAATACAATTAAGAAACAAGGGATGAAAGTATGATTGGAATACCTTCACTTTTCTTCAAGATGGTATTAATCTAAGAATCCCATCTTCTTCAGATTGGCTCCCCCTCAAGGGGTGCACTCCATTCTGTCCAAACCACTCTCCAGATGAGAATGATCATCATCTTCAATTCCCTGCAGTGTTAGCACATGTAAATACAAGAAGTATTAGGGAATAAGATGGAACCTCCTTGGTTCATCAATGTGAACAATAAGGTTGAGAAGATTCTCTCAACCGAGATGTCCCATTTTCACCATTCTTCACACTTGCACATCTGATCTTCAATGATGATTGTGCTGGTGTGGATCTCAATACATCTTCATGTGAAATATTATTCTTCCCTTTTTCCTTAGCAATTGCCAGAACTTCATCTTCAGCTCTTTGTAGATCTTTGGCAAGTTGCAACTGATTTGGCCATATGACTAACAAATCGCTTGGAAGTGTGGCCTCAGTTCTGGAAGTTCCACATGGGTCTTTTGATGCTGTCAAGCTACCTTTCTTAGGAAACTTGTTTTCAATCAATCCCTTCTGCTTCTTCTGGATTGATTGTCTGTTTGAGTCCAGTCTGCCTCTATTGAATTTCATGGATTCTTTACAAAGATCCATGATATGTCCTTTCTTTCCACAGTAGAAGCATTTCTTCTTGGTGGTCCTTCTGGATGCATCACCCTTCTTGGATTTAGACTCCAAGGTCTTCTCTTCCTTTTTCATAATCTTCTTGGGAGCATCTTCAGCTTTCTTCTGCTTGCTTCCCAAGGATTCTTTCTGAGCCAGGTTCTGTGATCTTTTCTTCTTTTGAGCTCTGGATACAGTTGGAGATTGACATGTATCTTTTTGACCACTTTTGCAATCATCCCAGATGTTGTCAAGTAATCCAAATCTATTTGCAGTAAACAAATGTCTCTGGACCTGTGGATGCTGCTTCTTTTCTTCTGGCTTGCTCCCCCTTGGCATGGGCTTCCTTTGTGCTTTGAAATTCAGTGGATTGTACCAACAATCCTTTGCACAGTGCCCATACTTATTACAACACCAACACTGACCCACAAATCTTGACCTCTTCAGTCCTTCTGATTGTTGGGTACTTTTCTTGACTTTCTGTGTTGTTTCAGGAGAGCATTCTTTCTTCACTGTCTTCATCCATACTTGTTTGGATTCATTCCTCCATCCTGCACTTTTAGTAGAAACACTTTTAGAAGCATGAGTACAAGATGGTATGGATGGTACCTTCTTTTTAGAAGATGTTGCCCTTTCATTAGAGGATGTCGTTCTTTTAGAATCATCCTTCTCAAAGCATACTTGAGTAGCAACATTTCTTCTTTCATCCGACTGGGAGGATTCAGCTTTGGGTGATTGCAGATTTTTCAATATCACCTCCAGTTCAAAGAATTTCATGTTGAGGGAGTTCTTCTCATCCTCAACCAATCTTAGCCTACCTTCCCAATTCTGTTTCAGCTGTTCCATCTGGTCATCATGCACCTTCTTTATTTCATGCAATGAGTTGTCAAGCTCCTTCACCATTTTGACTTTGTCTTTGAGTTGAGCGTCTCTGACATTCATTGACACTTTATGCCTCTTTTCCAGTGCATGGAAAACATCTTTGATCATTATCAAAAATATTTCTTTCTCAGAAAGGCTTCTTTGCAATTCTTCAGTAGTGTCTTCATATCTTTCATTGCAAAGAGAAACTGTTTCATCTTTAGCCTTCACCAGCTTTCTGAGAGTGTTGGTTATGCCAACCCTTTTTGCCAATTGGACTTCCAGAGAATTGGCTTCATCTTCTAGCTGTAATTTTTCTTCTTGAAGATCAAGGAGGCCTGTATCTATACACATTGCCACTTCCTTGGGGACTGCCTTCTGAAGATATTTTATTGCATTTAGAAGATCATTGTTTCTTCCATCTTCATCATAGCTAGAGCAGGCTTCATCAGAAGAATGATAAAAGGAATTGTCATCTGATGTGACTTTCACATTTCTTTCCATAGAAGGAGTTTCTCTGATTGCACCAGCCTTATTCTTCATCTTCTTTGCCTGTTTCTTCATTCTGTTTTTCAGAGTCTTGGAAGATATCTCCATTTGAGGCTGTTCTTTCATTTCCTCAAATCTGCACTCCATATAGACTCTCTTGGATCTTTTAGAGGTGACCTCCCTCTGATACCAATTGAAGTGCCCAGATCATTGTGAATCACTGAGAGGGGGAGGGGGTGAATCAGTGATCCCTTAAAACTTTTTACTAATTGATTCTTAATCAATTAAACCTCTATGGCTTGTTAAGGCCTCGATCCACTCTTCTTATGTCTCTCAACCTTTCCCGGATAATGCAGTAATGGAAAGGCACAGGACAAAAGGATTTACAAGGTTCGGCACCAAAGGCCTACATCCTTGCCATGCTCTCCCAGCATGGATTCTCCCATTATAATCTGTTAGTATTACAATGGTCGATACAGCTTCCCACCGTATCTCTCCTGAGTCCCACAGGAGGGTCTTTATACTGCTTCACACAGTGTTACCAGAGTCCCACTGGCCTGCTCCAGAATCCCACTGAAGACTTATTCTCCCTGAGTCCCACAGGGTCTTCTCTTGGATGCTCGAGTCGCACGAGTAGCTCTTCTCCTCTTTTAGTTCTTCAAGTAATTTCAGAAGCCTGGGATAAAGGCTGCTGGCCTTGCTCTTCTCTTCTGATCACTTGTGGTTGATCAGGGCTTCTCGTCTAGCTCAGGCTTTATCTCCTTCTTCAGGATGACCTGGCCTCTCTCTTCAAGAATCTTCAACAGCCTCTGAAAAGGTCTGTTGGTCTTGCTCAGCAACTTCTGATCACTTCTCTTGATCAGGCTCTTCTCAATCTACTGCAAACTCAGACAAACAATATCTTTCACTTCAGTCTGGCTCAGTCTCACTTCAATTCAACTTCATGCACTGAGTGCATGGCAACTCTGATTCCTCATGCGCTGACTGCATGGTCTCTCAATTTTCATCAAGAACTCTTGGTCTTGGACTCCTCAAATGCACACAAGCTGGTTTGGCTTTATTCACGTGTGCATGTGCATGTGCATGCATGCATGCACTCCCCTCTTTCTTGTCTTGGTGTGATAAACCCACAAAGGGTGTATTCTTATTAAGCACACACACCTTCTCAACCTTCTTCACACTTTTTTCTTTTGATTACACACACATAAAAGTGTGTTATACTTTAGTGTAAGAGTCTTATTTCAACTTCTTCTAAGTGTGTTCACTTTTAGTGCACACCTAGGTTCGACCTTCTTCTTTTTGTTTGCACACACACACTCAAGTTATGTTCTTCAATTTGCATACACAAGGTTCTCCACTTTTCACACACACAACACACAACTTGGTGTGGTCTTCTTGTTTGCACAAGGCTACGGCCTTTCCCTCCTTTGCACACAAAGTGCCTCGGGTATTCTTTGCACTTAGCACACACCGAAGGATGCAAGGGGCTCGACCTTCCTTCACTTCAACAACCGCGCTAGCCTTAGGTGCAAGGCAGTCGCGGGCGTGCAAGCTCCTCCTGCCGCGGAGCGCGCAAGTGCAACACCCGCGGGGTCTTCCTCCTGCCGCGCAAGGGTGCGGGCAGAGAGGGAACAAGCCTCAGGCGCGCAAGGTGTTGCGGCCACGAGGTCTTCCTGCCGCGCAAAGGATTAGCGCTCATGGGACTCCCTTTCTTCTTTTGCGCAAGGAGTGCACAAAAGGAACCGAACAGAGATAGGGAATCTCTGGGCTGTACTGCCGTGCAAGTGTGCGCGCAGACTCTTCTTCGCGAGGCAAAGGTGCTCTCACGGGACGTCCAAGTTTTTCAGCGGATCAGCAACTAGCTATGATGCTCGAGAGCTCCTTTTATAGGCAGAGGAATGCCTTTGATCATCCGCGTGATCATAAATTCAAACTCCCGAATATCTCGGGTTTTCAAGATTTCCAAAATCTTGTTTCTCCTCTGTTTCACGCGGCTTCCCTCTTCTGTTATTTTTCTCTTCATGCATGCTTCGTTGAACGTGTGCATGGACTTTTTTAAACCCAATCCATGCAAAGCATCAACACCGAATGGCCTCGCACCTTCGGTTGCTTCGGACGAACTTCAAATTCTCCATCCAATGTGTGCATGCATATTTTATTGCATGTATATTTTCCTTACGGAGAGACGAGCACAATGGTGCCTTCGGCTTCGAGAAAGACAGCCGGGAGCTCGACTTCAGTGCTCGGGTTGCTCCTGGTTCGACGGAGGCACGCGGGAAGGCCTCGGCATGGCTGGAGGTTGAAGACGATCCGCAGATGCATCGGACGGTTAAGATCTGGCGCGCGATTAGATGGGCGGCTCAGATTAGATCGCGAGCGGCGCGATGCATCGGGCGGCCGTGATCTGCCGCGAGATCTCCTGGACGGCTGAGATTTGCTCCCGGGTGAAAATTCCGCGTCCCACATCGAAACGGGCCGCGATTTTTCTGCAGTTTATCAATGTGCCACTGCCTTCCACTCAGCAATTGAACTTCCCTCCTCACGATGCCGCCCCGCACCGTGTTCTCCCTGTGGGCGCGCTCTGTGCCCACTCTCGCCTTTGCGGGCGTGCTCCTAGCGCCCACTATGCACACTCGGGTGCGTGGGCTTCACCACCGCGTGCCTTCGGGGGCTTATACACGGCCCCCTGCCGCCTTGTGCTTGCACCATGGGATCCCCCATGGGCGTGGCGCCTTAGGCCCACAAGTTCCTTGGGGTTGAACCCGTGGGCTGGCCTTGGCTGGCCTAATTTTTGCTAAGTATAGGAATAAAGACTTTGTATAAAAACAAAGTATCCCCATATGCCAAATGCCACTTCAAGCCATCTTCTTCATAATTCTTCTCCTTCTTAGGAATTTCCCATCTCCTCCTCATGTTCTTAATAACTTTTCAACATTTCACAACTTAGGAGGAAATTCTGAAGGTTCTTCATCAACCGAGCTCTTGAATCACATAAAATCTCCAATGTTCTTCATTGATCCAATCAGAGATCAAGTTGGATCAACTTCATGTTCACATGCACTAAGTGATAGTGCATGGAATCTTCCATCCGCTCACTTCATCCACTTAGAAGTTGTGGATGGATCCCATTCAACTCCTCATGCATTGTCAATACAATGCATGGTCTTCAAACATTGTTGTAACATTGTATCCACTTGATACAAGTTCTTTGAACTTTAAGAACAGCTCAACAATCATCTGATATGCATGGAGAATGTTTCAACCACAATTTCCAATACCACTTAGTGAATCTCCTAAGTGACATGCATCTTAGTACCATGGCCATTCTCCTTCACCACCAACACCATCACAACCTTTGGCATTCACATCTTGAAAATTCTTGACATCCATTCATTCTATGACAACAACATGTCTCATTGACAACAAATGAAACACAATGCACTTCACTCATAATATAATTGAAGATCATATCCTCAATTACTCGGTAATTGGATGACATTACATTTGATTTTTTTTGTGATGATTAACACCTTGAAGGCCATTGTTTTCATCATCTGAATAAAATTCCTTATTCAAATTTAAAAACTATATGATAACTTTTTGGTCTATAGAAATATATTTTTTTAATAAGGTGTAATGGTTAAATCAAAAAAATATTATATACACTACTATATTTCACACTTATATATATAAATTCATCATTATGAGGACCTTTATCATGTTTATTAATTTAAAAGTTGATGGTTACACTTGTATTGATGATGTATGTGCAACTCATGGAATGATGTTTATATCAATAATGATAAATTCCAATATAGCTAAAATGAATTTTAGATATGAGAAATAATTTTTATCTGAACAACAATAACATTTATGATGAAACATGTTATGTTTCCTTAGGTCTTCTAGATGGTTATATTTCTTAATTTTTATTCTTATATAGATAATACATTTAAATTTTTCTTATTTCTAAAAGATGATATTATATTTATTCACTGAATATATAATGACTACCCAATAAAACAAATGATTATTATAACCCCTTATATAACCCTCACACAAGTATTGAATAATATATATTTAACCACCAACATTATTTGTAACTCATAGATGAATTCTCAATATTTTTTACTAGAATTCATCCTTGAATAAGTACACATAAAGATCCTAATGTTCTATCTTCTCCATAAGTATATTAGAAGTGTTGTAGATATTACATCATACATATAGTACAATAATTTGATATAATTATAATCATTTAAATTATCATTTTCAAGAAATTATCCTTGGGAATATATCCCAATAGTTATTTTAAAGACATTAGAAGTTCATCATGATATATTACCAAATATTATATCATTAGAACCTTGATAAAGCATTCAAAAATGTTATTGGATAAATAAATATTATAATTGATTATGAAAACATAATCCATCATCGAACTACATGACATCAATATTATAACATATGGACAGTAAATACAACCAAACATATAAGGGTATATTCTTTTGAATCAATCCCTCTAGCAGTTATAATGATTGTTACACATCTTAGAGCATCATCACACATCAATGTATGGGAATAATTTTCTTTAACAACTACCCAATTTTTTTGGTAAAAATAAAAAATGAATATAATTTTTGGAAACACACCCCATCACTTGTCTTCATGTTATAAAAATTGAGGCTAATTGATAACAAATATAACCAAACAAATTTAAGTACTTCAATCTCCCCCATTCTATTTTCTTCAATAGAAATTATGGTTTCCCACAATTAGTATTTGTCAGTAATTATTATATATTATATTGAAAATTAAAAAATTATTTAGGTCCTTTTCAACTCATTATACTAATAATAATTTCATATCATTTTTTAATTTTGAATCTCTTATAGAGAAAGAGATCATTATGCATCCACTTAATTTTATAGTAAAGGATCCTTGAGTTACACCACTATAAAATTTCATGATCTATATCAATATAGAAAAAATACCATGGTTTTAAATGATATCCACAAAACAACATGCATATGATTCCACTCCTAAAAAAATATTTTAGAGTATCTGAGATGAATTATGTAAGAAAATATGCGAACCATCATTCAATTGAAAAATTAATTAAATCATTCAAGAATATGCTAATTCCTCTCCCCATAATTATTGGATATCGAATCCATCATACTAAAAATAATTACCAAAAACGTAAATGAGGAAGTCAAAATATAACCACCAATTATAGTTTTTGAACGATCTTTATAGAATTCCAAATTTTTAAGAAGTTATAAATTTATAGAACATAGAAATATTCTGATATCTCCCCATAAAATTATTATCCATATGATTTTAAACGTCAAATCCTTAATTTAGACATATTAATAAAATTATAGGAATAAGAACATCTAATTTTCATTTTCATAGTTAGAGAAGTGGGTTGGTAGTTATTTCTAAATCCAAGCCAATTTTTTATGAAATCCCCAACACTTTGATAACACTTCTTGTTATCTATAACATTTATTTTCTCTGTATGAATTTTTGGAATTATTGATTTTATATTATATTTAATAACACATGTAGTTGGATTGGGATTAGCCAACTTTCAAAATTGATCAATTTGATCCTTTTCAAATTTTTTACACATTCAAGACAATTCCTACATTTTATCCATATATCTAAGAACACTTTTGATAAATTCATTGGTTTTCATTACTATGTGTACTTTTTCATCATTGAAAATGATTTTCAACTTTAAGCCAGTAATGATTTACCTTTTTTCAATCACTTTATATGTCTAGGTATCCATTTCATACATCTCACCCCCTATAAACTCCCTATTTTAATATCAAAAAACAACTTTAGAGGCTTTAATGTAAAAGTATGGGAACCTTTTTAAACTATTCAATATGTTTCCCAATGAACATGTCAACCATATTTTCCATTTCTTATAAAGATTATTTTTTTTGTTCATTACATCTTGTTCCTATTCAATTTTATTTTCATGAACATTTAAAATGGTCATAGGTGTAGTTTATCTTCCAAAAAATAAGCATCTTCATGAAATTAGTTTGAAATTATTTTATTATTTAATTACATATATCTTGTGATTCATTCTCTCTTCATTCTTATTCATTCATTTACATCTCAAGGAAAACTTATTGTCTTCCATCACTTACACCATTTTAATTTGTGGACTTAATTACACATTACACAATTAATTTTAAATTGGAATGTACTTGAAATATATGTAGTGGTGGACATAAACAGTTGATTAATGAAATATACCATCAATATAATAAAATGTTTTCCCTATGGTGAGGTTATTCTTCTTCGTTGAAATATTCTACAATTCATAAGGATTATTCATACTCTTAGTAATTATCCCCCTTTCATAAAGCCTTACATAATATGAAAATAATTATATAATATTACAAAAAATTGATCATGTGTCTGATCATTTATAGGACCCAATAATATCATAAAAACCTCTTACATTATCTTGAGAATGTAATATTTAAAGAATTTCATGGTATTTTATCTTATTATTTTTTACATAGATATATCATACATTTTTACTCTATTTGAATACCTACTTTTTAAAAAAAAACCCACCTGCACCGCTAATACATTGGTGGGTCTATAAATATTTTTATAAATCCATATTTATATAATTTTTTATTTGATGTTTTTAGAACATGTTCAAATAGATTTAGTAGAAATAGATTAAATTATGATATGGGATACATTCCTCTATAAATTGAGGAGGATTTTTCTCCAGATATTCTCAAAATCTCTTGATGATTCACCAATAACGACTACATTCTATACTTATGGTGTGGTCAAATTTGAAATTTTTATAAAACACATACTAAACTAGCTAATGAAGATTAATTTAGTGGAATCACATGTATGATCCCATAGAGAGCATGGATCATTGTGATAGAAAATATTCACCAATGGTTGGGTTTTCTCAGTTTTGATTTTATTCTATTAAACTATGTATATTTTTTTCATATTAATAAAAGGAAAATATCGATTTCAAGGTGTAGGAAAATGAAAATCCTAAGACTAACTTATGTTAGACCCATGGAACAGGTTCGATGGTGTTGAAAAAGCAATCATATGTCATTTTTCAATCCAATTGGATCATCCTATGCTAGAAAATACTTCTTAGTCCAGAATAATTTATAATCTATGAAGATAAATTTCGGATTCTTGTAAGTTGAAACCAAATTTTATTAGCCATTACATAATTAACACCACATAGTTCATGTTCATTTGATTAAACATTAAATGTTCGGGCTCAATGTAATTAAATGAGATAGAAATTTTTTTAATCATAGTTACTAACCATTGGGTTACTAGGATTGATTTTTGGATGTTAATTAAATTAAAACCCCCTACTATCGACCCCTACTAATTTATATGGTCATCACTGGGTGATCCCCAGTGATGAATAAAAAATTACCCATAACAGGGAGATCATAAGAGAAATAATGAGAATGGAAGAAAAAAATAGTTAGAAATAAACTACAAAGAAAACCACTGTTACATCAATGATGAAAACATAAAATAATTGAAAAACATAAAACTATATATGAAAAACTCTATGTCGGATTGCTGTGGAATCCTCCCTATAGTAGATCTTCTAAAATACCATAATATAATAAATATATACTTTCCCAAACCCTATCTTTATAAGATTTGATATAATCCCTTAGCTTCCACGGATTAAATATAGATTTTAATGGTCATTCGTTTCAAAAGGTAAATATTTCTCCAAATGATATGTTTAAAATTCCTGATTTTTTTATTTAACATCATGTAATTTCATTGAATGTCATAAAATGTATTGAGATGAATTTATTATTTTTAAAAACCATAAATGGTTCACTCTGTATAAAATTTCACATAGTTTAATGATCGCATGACATGTAATGTTTGATTCAACTATTAAATTTTTGTTTCTTCTAGTTATTAATTTTTGAGACTTTGGTACCTGTCATGATCATACAAAATCATAGGAAAACATTATAAAATTTATTTATTTATCTCTATGGCAATAATAATCCATCCTGTATTTAATCTTCAATTTCTATTAAAAACATTTATCCAATTGTGTTATGCAATTTCCACAATTTCCTCTTTATTTTTTACCGGCCATTCATGCATACGAATACATAAACCTAAAATATACTCCACAAAACTCATCAATAATTAGTTATTTTTAAACTCAATAACATATAAAATGTTTTAAATATATTACATAAAATAGAGATATCACCTAACAAAATACATAGGTACATTTTTTGGGAAAACCATTCGTAGACACATGGTAGGTAAAAAATATCTTCTCAAATTTTTGGGATGTCATAGATTGTGTAGAATTTATATTTATCCATTTGACTTTCAAATCTCAACATAATATTTATGATTACATTTCTCAATCTCAACTAAGATCAACAATCCTACCCATTCATTTTTAAATTTATGAGTGAGTTCATCATTCAACTAACCCTAATATAATTTATAATTATCCGGAACCTTGATCACCATTCCCTTGATATCTAATTAGAAAATAATGAAACCAATTTTTTTGAGTTTCTTATATGTTATAGATATTTTCATCACAAAAATTGTTAAAAATTAAATTCCTATATCATATGATTGAAAATTATCTCCTGGAATTGAAAAAATTTATTTTCAAATATTTTTGGATGTCTCCACATAATTTAAATCCCAAATGAGAATGTTATATTTTTGTAATTATCATGAAAATTTATTTTTCATCAAATAAGTATCTTTATTATGATATGATTTTTCATCATATATATCCTAGATAAAATCAAATAAATTTTTGAAAACATACCCAATTATTTTCATCATATATTCCTTAATCTCAATATATAGATCGTTAGTTTTTACCAACACATTTATAGTGTATCATATATTGGATTCATCAGGGAAATCACATTTTATATATTAATATTTATTATTAATATTATAAATACCATCAACTATTTTTTTTATTCCAATTTTAAATCATTAATAATATAATTTTCCTCTTTCATCTTCCTATTTTTTGTGATAATTTCTAAAACAAAAAAATCATTAAAAATGTTTATTGAAGTAGATTATTCCATATTAGGATCCTATAAAACCACATAATAAAAAAATAATTTTTTTATAGAATGTATTGGGTGGTGAAATTATGGATCCAATAAGAGGGAACCATGGATCTAGTACCAATTGAATGTCCTTAGGGATAAATTTAAACACACCTAAAAGGTGGGAAATTGGGTGGTATTCATTATTATAAAATTATATGTCCTACTATAAATCATTCACATTATTTGTAATTTTATTATATGGTTTCTGCTAAAAATATTTGATTTATTATTTTTAAATGAACATTCACATTCATTCAAGGATGAAATATCAATTAAATTAAATATGAAATTTATTATGGTTGTGAACCTCTTGATAGTAGTACTCATAATAATTCATGGAATGTATAATAATTCTATTATCCAATTGAATAATTTTGTCAATACCATTGAATTGTGCAATGTCTCTATAAAAACTAATTTATGTCATATTACATTTGGGCAGGTATACAATATTAAATACATAAAAAATTTCTTTTCTCATAGAACCACTTCATGATAGAATCCAACATGTTTATATTATTATAAATTCCTTTCCTCTTAATATTGATCACAAATTATAACTAGGGATGTAACAACAACCCAAAATTATGATATCGTTCCTCCTAGTATAATGGAATTCACATCATATATCTCTTAAGTATCATCTCATGAGTCGATACATTTTTCACTATACATTTAATTATATCACTAGAATAACTTTATATTGGATATCATAAAAAACATAAGAATATATCCCCATAATAAATATGAACATGAATATATATATAATTTCATGCATAACTCCTATAGATATTTTTTGGATAGTAACACCATGAATACAATGATCTTTCTCTTTTCTTATCTTATTCATAATCTATATAACAAAATCAAGTTTTCCTAATAAGAATCTACTATACTTATTTAATTTACTTAAAACCAAATATGTAAAATAGGATCATCATAATTTTCCCTTCTATTATATTAAATGAAATTTTTTATATTATTCATTTATTTACTGGTCTGGTTCTCTCTTGCACTCATTAAAAAACAACTTGATATTAGATCCTACATGTTTTATTATCTTAATCATTGTAGATTTTTTACCATTATATTATACATGGGTATCTATATTAAACTTCTCATATCATTCATAATATCAATAAATGGGATACATTGATGAATTTGTTATAGATGAAATGTTTTATTATGAACATATACACTTTTTATTCCTCGTGTTATTTCAGTACCTCTTTATTAACTCAATAGAAACTACAAGAATACAAAAAATATAGGAACTATATCATTATTAAAGTCATAGTTCATCCCAATAAAATTCATTTAGATTGTAGTTTAATATGTACAAATTAGTCATATCTCATTTTTTTGTTCTACTTACACATGAATAAAAACATAGTCATGATATTTTAATCCACTATAAAATAGAAAAAATATCGAATAATCTACCATTTCATTTCTATATTCACTAATATCCATATTTAACACATCATAATCACTGGAATTTTCATATAATTCCATCTAATCCTCTAATTCATCTTCTCAGTCCAGCGTCACATTTTTTTAAACACCAAAGTATTGAATTATGATTAACTCGACTACAAATTTATTAATATTTAAACCCTTAATGTTTCATTTTAATTATTAAGTGATTCATCCACTTGATCATACCAACCTCAAGGTTAAATCATAGCTATATATATATAATATTTTTAATTTGAATAATACAACCCAATTGTTTCATCATAAGATGTTCTTTTCATATAAATTTAAAATTCATGAAACTATGATTTCAAGACATTAAAAATAAACTCAAACATCTTCATAGCTCAATATTCCTCCACGATTCATTTAAGTTAATATATCATTTGGTTAAATAATTGTATCATACAACAATTTAGGTGTTTATTATGATTAATACCATGGATAGAATCTTTTGAATTTTCCAAAAAAGTAATAATTCTGGGATTAAATCTAGATGTACTCTTATCAATCTATACACATCTATATTTTTAATTACATATGATATTTACAAAGAAAGAGGATACAAAGCCTCATTTTATTATTATGTATAACAACATAGTCCATATGTAAACCTATATTAGGTTTACATGGATAAAAATTAATGGTTAATATTTTCTGAAATATATTTATATAGTTTTAGGAATGATGATCATTTAGAGATAGATTCAAGGCGACACTACCATGAAAATGATTATTTTGAGGAAAAAGTGGTTACAATGAAAACATTCATGATTATTCAGATATATATATGTTCTGTTAAATTTTTTTATGATGGTTACAAAAATCAATGAGGGCTCTTACACATATCTTACTTTTCCATTATTCTAAAATCCATTATCTATGATGATAGTTAAGTAAAAGGGATATTATTCTTACATGTAACTTTGAATGATTAATATATATCCTTATCTAACATCCATCCATATTTTCAATGAAACATATTCTATAATCTAATATTCTATGTAAATCATTTATAGTTTCCCAATAATGTTGGCTCTCATTCTTCCTTAAACAATTATAGTTCATTGTCATAGTGTGTTATTTTCTCCATGAACATATTAAAACTGATATAGATTATACTCCAATGCATTGGTAATTTTTGATAACAAAATAATTATATGTCTAATCATCCCATGTATTTTTGTTTCCATTGTAATATTTGAAATATTCTATTGAAAGGATCGTAATACTTCTTCAAGCACTATTACCCATTAAGGAATGGCTAGCACCTTCATCAAACTATAAACAAATCTATGGGTAGCATACAAATATACTATCAAGGTTATAGACACAATCTATAACCAATGAAATTGACATAAATATTGATACATATTGACAAAAATAAAACCACACACCATTGGGTACATTAATTATTTTATGAATTAATTATTGAAATTTACTATTCTAATCATTCATGGGGTTACTTTCGAGGTGTTAAAAAGACAACAGGGAACTAACCCCAATTTTATTCAAGGCATACTAAAAATCTATTTTATTGGAACCTATTATAAATGGGATAACTATAGATAACTAGTGTTTTTTTCAAGGCACATTAATACAGATAAAATAAAATCATTACAAATAAATAAGAGTCAAGGCAACGTAGTGAAGTTACCAAACTGAGGATAACATAAAACACCAAATACAGTTAATCTAGGTTATTATTTCTTATATAAAAATTTTTACAATAACTATCCCATTATTAATATGTATATATATAGTATATAATGTTTTCACATATCCATGAAAAAATGGTGTATACGTGAAAACCTAATGTTTTATCATCAAAGCCTAAATAACCTTCAAAAAATCTACAATTGAATACACATATTATTTCATGATTTAAAAAATTAATCCAAATATATGTACTAATGGTTTTACCATCTAAATTAATAGGAATGAAACGATATACTCTAAAATAAAAGTATAATCCATTTGAATGAAAATTTTCTTACAAAATAATTTATTTTAAATATATTATGATAGATATTATATAATAATTATATAAAATATTAATGTTGATAAATCCATGTTCTCATACTATATAAGAATAATTTCAAAACCTATAATATATAACAAACAACTATAAATTTTTTATTAGATGTTGGTATTTTTTCTGTTAGCAATGGTTGTTACCCCTTCTAAATATTTTACAAGTTTTTTCATTACAATTTTGAGATGAAAAAAGAAGAAGATGAATATGTTTTATATTTATTCCATTGATTAATTATTAATTCTCAGAAATAGATACATAGTCCTAGTACATAGTTTTTAAGTTTCCATGAATAGTTCTTATAGAAACAAAGTTTTGTACATTATTTCATCATCTTATCCCCCCATATTCTCTAGATATGTCTTGATTATAAATATATTAATGAATATTATTTCTAGTAGAAATAGGATATATAATGAGGTGTGAGATCAAAATATCTGAAATGGAAAAACTTATCAATGATTCAAAATGTGGATAGATCATAATCGTTTAATAATATGTAAAAATGGGATAAATATATGATTAATGTGAGCATATAATTATAAGGGTTTTATATAAGGGTTTATATAAGGAAATATAACCTTAATGGATCATAAATATAATATGGTGCGATGATGTGAAGGCGTGAAATACTAGTGTTGATCCACAGATCAAAAGATACGAATGTGGAAATATATAGAAATGTATTATAACATAGAAATGTGGTGTAACATAGAAATGTGGAATAACATAGTAATTTGGTATACCATTAAAATAAGGAATAAGGTTATGAATAGTAAATTAAAAAATTTTATGATAATAAGAATTATTCTAAATAATAATATTGTGTGAAAATACTATTCATACCGTTCGAAAAGTAGTTAGAAAACCCAAAATATTATCAAGTATAATGGTTTGAAAAACTGAAAATCATCTCCACGAATGAAAATATTTCTCTATTGATGTATAAATAATTATATTTATAATTTGAGGTTTATATAGTAACCAACCATCAAAAAATGGTATACCATATATTTTTTTAACATAAAATGTATCATTCATCTTATCTTGAAAAAAATTGAATGAAAATGTGGTGAATAAAAATTTAAAAATCTATCACATAAAATGAAATCAAGAATTATATTTGTTTCTACTAAAAACTAATTCACACAAAATATATATATATATCATAAATGAATTTATATGGGTGATAATTAAAATACCCACATTGGGTCGATCTTTTTTAGATAAATATGAAAATAGATGTTAGAATTTAAAATAATTTTTCATACAAAAATTAACATTTTCCTAAAAATATGATGGTATAAGTAACTTCTATTAACAATTGTATACAAGGTAATTAGTATAAATTTTTTTGAAAAATAATATAATTTAAAATAATGGAATCCAAAAAATAAATTATGATTAATTAAATACATTCATAGCCAAAGATAAAAAAATATCAATGTGTAGTGAAATAACTTTTTTGCCTTTTTAGACAATTTTATAGAAAAAACACATATATGTATTAGATATTATGTTCCATATAAAAACAAGATAAATATAGTTATAATTTTTTATGAATTTAATAAATATTTATTTTTATCATTATGAAAATAAATGATCAATTTTATAAAATAATGTGGAAAATGAAGTGAAGTAGGTAATAGAGTGGATGACATTTATTTCTTAACAGAATTATAATATTTTGAATAATTAAATCCATAAAAGTATAAGTCTTAGTCATGAAAATGAAATTTATTTATAGAAAAATAGAAAATAACTAATGTAATAGTAGAATTTTATAATGTAATAAATTTTGAAGAACATAATAAAATAATAAAACATCATTACTTAGTGAAATCAATATATAGTCATCAAAAACCCATTATAAAATTACAAATGAATATGTAAATTGAGAATTAAAAAGATGACATGAAATGTAACAATAAATACTATGAATAAGAAACCAATTTTGGTAAAAAAAATCTTATTGGCAGTTTAAAAATAATACTCCAAAAAAATATAAAAATAATATAAAACATGCCATCAAAAGGATAAATTATGATATAAACACATTAAATTTTTAATAAATATTATTTTAAAAAGAAATAATTAATAAATAATGAAAATATAAATGAATTTTGAATCCCATGAAAAACAGATATAGTAATCAACATAAAGTAAATAGATGAAAATGATGAGAAAATGTGATCATATGCAAGGTGTTATATAAGGGAATCATTTAAATAAATTTCAAATAAAAAGAAATTCCTTAGAAAATATCCAAAATGAACAATTAAAATATTGATAAATAACTTTATAAATAATATGGTAATTGATGAATGATAATATATGGGGTTTTAAATATAAAGATCCTAATATTTTCCGTAAAACGTAATTTATTTAGTGACAATCATTATTTGAGAGTGAGATTGAAAAGGGAACTTTTATTATTTCATAATTTATAATGTAAAAATCATTATAGAAGTTATTATTTGAAAATAAATAAAAAAACCAAGGTTAAATAGTATTAATTATTCTATAATAAAATTATATGGTATAATTTACTAAACATATAACAGAAATATATAATAAAATTTCAACGAACTAGTGAAATGAAATTTAGTTAACCAAAACATTTACATATTTGGTAACTTAAAAATAAAATAACATAGAATGGGGGAATGAGATATGAATTTTTTTCTCCATTTTAATTCATTTAAAACATTATAAAATATATTTATGGTAGGTATATACACCACCAAAAGAAAACAACATGGGAAGACTGATCATTTAACCAGGAAATGACACTTAAAATGGATTCCGGACTATTCAAACATGTTATAACATACATTATAACAAATATAAATTAATTAGTAACCTATATAAAAGAAAAATTCTTATATATTTTAATTCATACAATTTATTCATGGTTACTTATTACCCATTAATTAATCATTTTTTAAATTAATGTTAACATTTTAATTATCTTGTTTATTTAATGAATGCTTTGGTATTGTGACTTCAATGATAGATCCTCAAATAAGTTTTCACCACCTCCATATTATTTATTGAGGTCACATGAGTGTGTTTGATATAGTTATTAAATCCAATTTTTTTTATTGATGATATGTTGAGGATTCATAATGAGAAATTAATATACCGTTTTAAAGAATTTTGATTAAATAAAAATCATTTTATTAATTATTAGACATATATATTACCTATAAATAATTATTAAGAGATTTTAAATTCTTCATTATTACTAAATATTATCAATATCTATTTTTCATAATAATTCAGGACATAGACCTTAAAACATCATTCATATAGGGGTAAAACTAACCCAAACATGAACATGTTATAATGAATGAATGAATGAATTATAAAAGTTTATTGTATAGATATAATATCACCACTATAGAATTACAGTAGTTCCAAATAATGTAATTATAATTATAAATAAAAATTAAGAATAGGTTGATGAAAAATAAAAAAAATAAATTATTATTGAAGGTATGATACTTACCCTAAGGACTTGAAATTTCTGATTGACTTCCTATTACAAATGATGGTTTTGGGACTCATTATTTTAATTAAATGTTACCAAAGTATGAAGTGGTTTCTTATGTTAATAATTTAGTTATGGATTCAAAGGAAACTATATGAAATATTTGTGATGAAGTGGGTATAAGAGTGGGTAATAACCCAAGATAATTGGTGTTATAACTTTTCATGGGAGTCTAATTTTTAATTATGGTGATAAATTCATTCCTAGAAATTGATTTTTTTTTGAAAAAATGAATTTGACATTTGGGTGAGGTTCTTGTTATATCTATTTAGGAATGATTGGTGTTGTGGGTTCTCATGTGGGTGTAAGAGTAGGGTCCGGATGGCCAGATTTATAATTTTAGCACTACATAGTGGATAATTTTGTTACCCAAGAGAGTTTTGTTGTGAGGTTATTTAACCTATAGTGGTGTTTATACATAGTTTAATTCTGAGAATTAATGGAAATGGGTGCTAGGATTCATTTCATGAAGGGTCAAAGGCCCTTGGTCTAGCTAGAGAACCTTTGAAGTGCCATCTACTATAGGTGCATGTGTCACAACCTTTTCGATATGCCTCTTAAATTTTAGATGATAGAGGTTTTTTCCACACAATCACCATGTACGTGTCATTACCAAGGCTAGTATGACAACTCTAAATTTGGGTTAGGTCTATCTTTTTACGTCATTATATTGGATTTTTTTTGGGATGTGTTGTGTCATGTAGAGAATATTTAGTCATTTCTCCCCTTTACCTTTCTCATATACATCCCCAATTACTATAGAAGATTATGGTTATGTTTCTAAAATAATATGAGGTAAATTATTATATTCTTATTTTTATGGTTCCACATCAAATAACATTACTTTTGTGGAATTTTTGTTAGGTTTCATTAATGATTTCCACAAGTTCAAGTTGGAAGTCATCCAGAATAATTGGGATTCATATTTTTTGTTTAGGGGACATAAGTAATATATAACAAAAATAATTTTGTTGGATTATATCTTAGTTGTGTTTCAAAATAATATTTATTTTGAATATGAAATCTTTGATTAAATTGATATATTAAATATAAATATTAATTATTTTTATTTAATGTGAGATAAAATCTTCAGTGGTTGTAAAAGATTGTTTTTGGCATGGTTAGGATTGGTGAGGTGTTGTATAATCATGTTGAGAGGTTACCTTTAAAATCATTATATGTTTTTTCCTTTATTTCAAATTCATAAACATGTCATACATCGTTTCTTATTCTGTAAATTATTTATTTGTTCATGGAGGGAAAATAGAGATTAAAAACAACCTAGTTGAAATAATAGTATAGACTTGGGCCTTATGGTTTCATGATATGTTCAGATTAGATACTTTAGTGATTCAAATTTCCTAGAAACAATTTCTACAAGTAGAAAGATCTTTTTAAGAGTCAACATGATTCCCTAGGAAGGAATATTGATATAAGTGGCGAATGAGGTATATATGTTTTGGTTACTTATGATAGATTGGTAACATTGATATTTTTAGTCCTAGTATGGTCTGGTGATATATTTTATGTCTCATTCCATGTGATTGAAAAACACATATGGGTGGTTTGAGTCTCAAAGATAATTGTCAATGGTATGAATTCCTCTATACTATATACACTATAATGGAGAGGGTTTTCCTCCTTATTGAAGACATATATTTCTTATATGGGAGATATCAAATTGGACATGACTGAAAGTTGTGAAGTATAATTAGAGAGGGATATTGACCCCTACATTCCATATATATTCCATAAGATCATATAGTTTTTATTTTCAGATAAGGGTGATGAATCTAAGGGGTTATTGAGTAGTGATAAAAATTGTTTTGGAGGAATAATTGTAACCCTAACTAGTGAGACAATATTTTCATTGAGATTAGGATTTAGGATTTGAGTGACCAGCACCCTTGAATCAGCTGGATGTCTATGTAAAATCTAAAATTCATTTTTAATATATTATCTATGTGGTTGTGATAGGTTATTGAACCAATGGGGGAATAGGATCTTGATGGATATCCCCACCACGCGGGAGATGGTTATGGTTGGACTATCATTGGTTGGAAATATTTTTCATGTACATGAATTATAGACCTTTCCATGAGTGAGAATATTTGGGTTATTATATTAAACTTACATGAGTGCAAAAATTGTGATGTGATTATAGATGAGATTTTCATTAAAGACCCTATTATTAATATAAATAAATTGGGTTTCTTTTTGAATAAAGGACGCTACCATGTCCCTTCAAGTTGTGGAATCAGTTATTGGGTGTTTCCAAACCCGAGAACTCACGAATATGATATATATGGTTTTGATGATGAGAGGTGAAAACTAAATTATTCAATGATTTCAAAGAAATTATAATGACATGTCTTGGTGGACTACTTAACACACAATTACCCAATGCTCATGGAGTAATGGTGTCTTAGTTATATAATTATGTTTGATATGAATGTGTGGATTGATTTTTTAATTTAATAAAAAATAAATATATATAATTCAATACACTACGGGATCATGGTGAGACCTAAAAAAATTTTATTTCTCACATCTATAGAGGAACTCTGTTCTGTAATAAAATGTTATAACTAATTTTTTTGTGAATACGTTTTGTAGTTAATCATGGAGTGGCTTGATAAGTACTAGAGTTTGGGATGAAGCCTAGGGACTGTAATAGGGTAGTGTATATTTTTTTTCCTTTTTTTATTTTTTATATTATTTCAATAAATCTATAGATAATTTCATTTATTCCATTATGACTTCTTCATGGTAAAATTTGATTAAGTATTATTTTTATTTATTTTTGTGTATGCAAGTGGTTTTGATGATTATTTTTTTGGTTAATTTTTATTGTGCACATGGAATCATGTGGGATTGTGGTATTAAATGGGACATCTAAGGTACTATCCTTTTTGGAATATTATCTATTTAAAGATATGGATTTCAATTCATGTTTATGGACATGAATTTTTAACAGACATCTCACTTTGATATTCTAGAAAAAAACCTATATGAGGTTGTTTCAAAATTGAATATGGTTGTTAGTGATATTTTGGGTCACTCCCATATTCGCTAAAGCATATCCCCAACAATTGAAACATGTTGAAGCATGATTCAATAATATTTAAGGATATTATACACCTTTCATGAGGTAAAAATGAAAACTGATTATCATAATTCCAATGATGATTTGGATGGAGTGTTGATGAATTACTCGAGTGTTGGATCATTACCATAAGAATGTATTTACAATTTTTGGTGAGATTCACCTAGGCTACAATACATTAATCCTCCTTAATTTGGATTCAAAGCATTATTTAATTCATAATAAAAACTAATAATTAACTATATATTTAACATTGATTTATGATAATAGTATCTAAATTGTATGGATTAGTCCCATGTAACTAGTAATATTCCACTGGTGTATAGGGCGGTGTTCCCAAGGATATGTATCTTCATTGAATGGGGAAACTTTTGGGTGGCCCCCAGATTGAGGTAACGAAAAAAGTGAACAAATCTATTACAGACATACTATTTATGGACATGGAACACTACTGATATAGGAATGTGTTGGACCTTTTAATGAAGCGTTGAAAATTCCTTCATAAAAAAATTTCCTTTCGGATTTCCTAGTAACCATTTTTATAGGATTGATGTTAGCATTTTCACTATTATGATTGATATGAATTTTAAATATGAGAGTTTCAAAAGTTTTATTTATGATTTTTGGATCATGGAAGTGTAGAAATTTTCAGATATATATGTATCATATTTGGATCTGAGGAATTATAATATATGTTTTTTCATTCTATTTATTTATTTCACTAATTGTGGTTGAGTTATTTATTGTTTCAATAAAAACATAAATGGTTTCCCCCGTATAAATCATTTGAGGCATTCTAGATAGCTAAATAAAAGATACTATTCTGTTGGTTGGTCATGTGGATTTATGGTGGATGTTCCCTAGAGATGACTACAACGACCCTTTATAAAAGAGATAAATAGTGACCCATGTATGGTATGGTTTGTGTATTTAATGCGTAAGGGATCACCGAGTAGTGGGAATGTGTTTCCCTGAGGATATGTATTTATTAAATAATTTTTTAATAACAATATATATATTGTTTTCCAATAATGAATCTTAATATAATTCTACTTAATGGAACCATGTAGTGGTACAAATACCCTTAGTGAGGTATTAAAAGGTAGGTGAAATGAATTCTGTGTGGTTTCTAGGTTAGGTTTTAGGAGGATATGATTAGTCTGATGCTTGGAACTATTGGTAATGAATACCATTTTTTGTAGATTAATGGGAGAATAGGTATAATATAATGGGTATAGAATAACTCTTCTGTGTTAGGAGATCATGGGATTGGTTCGGGAATGAATTTATTACATTATTATAGTTATGTACACTCATAAAAGAAAAATATGGGTGAAAATAAATGGTAATAGTAACAAAGTCACTATGATAAAAATGTGATACTTGGATTGATGGGATTCAACTGATGGGAGTTCAATTCCAGTTTCACCATCAGGTTATATGGAAAAATGAATTAATTTCATTCTAATGAGCCTGATGTAGGTAGTGGTTATGAAATATTAAGAGAGTTCTAATTAGATCACTCAACCTGAGGATAAGGGTGATCGTTGTCTTATTTTTTTAAATGAATCATTGGGCGAGGGAAGGTTTTTTTGGGGTAAGAGACATTTTATTTTAGTTGCGGATCAAAGAGAAGTTTGTGTTTAGGGCTATTTAGAATTGTTTGGTTGTTGATGAACCTAAATAAAACTACAATGGTATTATGGTGGAGAAACTAATTTTGAATTGGAATATTTAGAAATATTTTAGGTCATAAGATGTTGTACCTATGATAATATAGTGATATCATTGACAGATCATTCCATACATTTATCAGATGGGTGAGTGTGGGGTTAGAGGAGTGGATGGAATATGATATTGGGACATGTTTAGGTCAGTGATTGCGGAGATTTTTTAGGAATGAAATTTGGGTAGATATAATACCATTAGAAATTAAAGGGTGAGATCATCATTTTATGTTATTTGCTAAACATAAAGGATGGTGTTCCTGGTGTTCTTAGAACAATAATCATTAGGAGTGTCTTACTGGAAATCCAGCATCTATAGGGTGGACACATCAAGCCATTATGTTTGATAATAGATGAAATAATGGTAATGGTGGAAAAAAATTATGTTTATTTGAAAATTATTTTGATACTTATTTTTTATATAGTGTCATATTATTCAATACTGAACATCCCTCGATTTGGATGTGTCCTTGTTGTAGTGAGACCATTTAGTGTATGGTCATAGTTACACATGGATTCTAGTGTGTAGGATTATTTGATGCAATATCGTTTCTAAAGTAATACTATATTCGGAATTCAGATTTTGTGTTTCATGGAGTTGGAACATTTGAATTTATCTTATGATTGAGTTGTTATATTCTGGGGGTGAGTTAGATCAATAGTGTGTTAGTGATCATGGGAGGATAATAATGGTTTGATGGGTCATTTTGTGATACAACAACTAAATTACATCAGGTTTTGAGTTTTAAACTAGGTGTAGACATTTGAAAATCCCCTTGATTGATCAATGAGTTATGGAATCATGATTGTGAGAAGGATGTATGGATCAATTGAGAAAACTAGTCTTTTTTAGAAAAATTCAGCCATAGGTGGACCGAATATTGATTTTAATGGAATTGAATATGGTTTGGTATAAATAATTTCAAGTGTATAATTAGAACTCAATGCTATATTTTTTTAAGAATTTAAATTTTTTGGGAGATCCATGTCTTTGAATCGTCAATAACCAAAATTTGATTAAAACAGAGAGAACAATAAGCATGAAGATGCAACAGTCAAAGAGATAATGTTGTCACATCATAGATTGGTGCAATGTGTGTTATCCTAATGTTGAAATTTTTGTAATTGAGGTGGCTATATATTTTGAAAACATATATTCTTCTATATTTATTCATGTAGTGGATGATCATTCAATGTTCAGATACGGAGCTCAGTGATTCTATGGTGAATTTGTAAACATGGAAAGTTGAACATGATGGTTTAAGGACTACCTTATCTTCTCAAAGATGAAATAAATTATGTTAGGTATTTCTTTATGACCCATAAATTTTGGTGTCATAATTTTTTAGGATAGTTTCCTTTTTTTCTTCTACTAAAGAATTCGAGAAATTAATTGGGTTTCAGAAATAAAATCCAAGAATTGGACATATTATAAGGTAATTTTTTTTATAAATTCAGACGGGTTAGGGTTATAAGTGCTCTAGTTGGAAACAAGTAGGGTTGAGGTATCCAAGTATTGAAATTTAGTTGTATATAGAAGACTATACATGAATTAGGTGGGTCATGCCAAGATAAGGCTAGACTAAGGGAGCCCCACATCTTCGATACATTCCCAGTATAAAATAAATTGGGCATGAGGATTCATTCATAATAAGATAGAGTCTTTGAAAAACCATATCTTCTATATAAAACTATTTCAGGATTTATTACATTAAAATAAATACAATATTGTCATAGAGTATTTTGAGACCCAATTTTTTTGGTAAATTATGTATATTTCACTATAAAATAAAAAAATATTTCTATAAAAAACTTCATAATATCCACTAAATATTCCATCACACTTATAAAACTGGATGAGATAACCTATGAATGTACATTAGAAATGGACAATCTATGAAACCCAGTATGGGAATAATCAAATAAGAGTACAAGGTAATGTATTACATGTGATTCTAGAGCAATATCATCATAATATAATCTAGGATACAATAACAAATTTGAACATTGAATATGATAAAATATGATAGAAAAGATACAAAACGAGAATTCAATAACACCATAAATCATGAAATCATTAACATAAATCTGGGATATCTACTATGGAAAAAATAAAATAGTGTTCTTATGATTACATCCCATTCGCCATTCATGATATCTAATGAGGAAAAAAATTACAAGAGGCATTCAAGTGCCACATAATTGTGGGACCACCAATCACATTCATATCATGTACATGCATAAGTGTGCCACATTGATCATATAATATAAGTATTTATTTGATCATTACTAATCCCATGATTAACAAGGGTGGGTTACGTGCATGGAATTCCCAAATCAACAACATATTGATACATCTAATTGAATACCCTTGAATATAAATGGATATTGGTATTCACACCCCAAAAGTTTGGTATAGAAAATCACAAGACAATTTTGGTAGCAAAACTAGGGTATGTAAAGATCCATGGAAATTATTAGTTAGTCTATTATGTATCTATAATAATATGGAAAATATATGGATAACAAAAGGGAAGGGTAAAAACATATACCAACATGCTAAATTTTAAATCAAGGGGCATATTATAAAAATGGTCCTTGAATGAAAAAGATAACGAGAAAATATCTAACCATGATAATGAACATTTATTAACTAGGGAAGAGATTCTTAAGATTTTGGTTATACTTTTGGAGGTATCTATGGATGTAATGGTAGAGTAAATACATTATAAGTGGGGTTTGACTGATGTGGAATTGGTTTTATGTAGGTTTTTATACCAAAATATAGATAAATTGTTTATTAATTTTGTAACATATGTTTTGGACTATAAATGATAAATTAATGCAAATCAAAATCCTTATAATGGATTTTATTAGTTGTTTCATCAAAAGAGAATTATTTATTAGTATTTTAAAACTCTTCTATCTCAAATCACTAAAATAACACACTTGGTGAAGTTTTAAGTTATTATTCTTCTTAATGAAATATTTTTAAAACATTAAAATATAATGTACATTTTTAAGGATTCAGTACAGGTTTTTAAAATTTATCAAATGACCTAAAATAATTTAATTTTAAATTTGAAACACCATTATTTTCATGGTTTATATTATTTTTATTTATTATATCACTAGTGGAATTTTATGTTGTCAGAATATGTAACATATATTTATAGTATATTTAATTTTTACCAAAATATTTAATTATTCTAACCAATTTTGAATAATTCACTGCTGATTAATTTCAATTTGCCTATTTAAGATATTTTATTAATTTTTTTGGATTAATTTCCTAAATATGAAAATCTTCACTTTTCAATCTTGAATACAAATTTATTTATCAATATAGTTTTGTTCGGTGATATCTCATTCTGACAGTTATAAAAATTTCATTTCAATTCATAATAATAAAATATCATTTTAATAAAAATAATTATTAATTATTAATTTTTTTATTAAAATAAAATTTATTTCAGTAATTATTTTATACTTTTAATGTTTTCCTTGAATGAGAGTATATTTTTTAAAAAAAATTAATTTTACTCTCATCCTATAAAAATAATTGTTTAATCAAATTAATTATTTAATCATTTAATAATTATTTATATTAATTGAAAAAAATAATTACAATATTATTAAGAAATCATAATTTTAGGTTCTATATACATAAACCATTATTAAAAAAAGTCTATTCACTTTTGGTAAGGTGCGTAATGGTAAACATTTCTTATCGTGGTTGGGAAAACATGGTTTGGACTGTGAACTTGTCAAGATTTAACTTCTCCTATAAAATATTTTTCTCACACATGAGCTATTTAATCATTGATTGTTATTAAGCAAGGGAAATTTATCATGATTCAATAACTCTTGGAAGCTCTGATAAATGAGCTTCATAGGGAATGAGGCATCTTGTTAATGCCATGACTTCTTCCTTCTTAGACAATTGAATTTATCATAAGCCTTAATACATGATAATAATAAAGAACACTATGAAGAGTCTATATTATAAATGAATTATATTTTTAAAGGTATTTTAAATAAAATGTGATATAACTTATAATATACTAAAATATCCAATATGGTTCATGCCTTTGATATAATATATTTACTCAATACGTAATTTATTCATTTGTAAGTGGAATATAATTTATAAAATATCTGGTCATCACATTTATACAACCTTCATAAATTTTACTCACAAAAATTAAAATCAGAATATAAAATAGATTAGGGATCTACAGATTAATTACCTCTTCACATTTTTATGTTTCTTCCCCAAACATGTGGTCTCTATATATCATTTTTACTATGTGATTTTCATGTTTTTTATAACATTATATCTATGATATAAGATCACCACTAGCTATTCTTTGTATGAAAGATCATAATCTAATGGTTCCACCTATGTATTTTATACATGTGATGGGTTTGGTTTAATCTTTTTTTAAATGGATACATTGAACAAATCATGTATGTGATATTGGTTTTCTAAGAGTGAAAGTCTATATACAACAACTATTATGTGATAAAGGACATAATGGTTATGATGTATCTTGGACTATGTTTTCATTTCTTCTTAACCCTCATGAATTTTATCCATGATGATATAAGAAGAAAATATGTTACTCTAAAATATATCTCTAGGTCTCATCGATGATGTACTGCAATTATTTTATGTCAATATTTATTAGATTTTATATAATTCGGAGTAGTTTGAATATTCTATTTCATTTCTTGGAAAAGATAAATTCTGATCAGCTTCTACTCTCCAACATCATCCCAACATTACAACGTCTATGACCTCCTCCTGTAGAGAGCCTCATAAGGTTTCTTTTGAATAATAAAATATAATTTTTTTATATGATAATTCCACTTATGGAATGTGTTGATCCCATAATTCATGTAAATCCATTTAAAAATATCTCCACATATACTCTAGATATTGAATGGTTTTCTCAGATTTACCATCCACCTAAGGGTGAAAAGAATTGTTAAAACTCATCTCCATATCAAACAATTTTTAAAGGAATCTATAGTACCATGTGGTAGTTCTTAGATGTAGTTTAGATATAATTAAGATTGGAAGTCCATGAAATATTAAAAATTATCTTTTGGATATCTTAGTGAGTTTTATGAGTGAAATCATCCTAGATTTCAATAACATTCATGGTCATTGTAAGGTGATAGAAATCCCCCTAGATAGAAGTATTTCATTTATATGTCCAAGGGAGTCCTAGAAATAAATCCATGGTTTATTCCCACATCCATACTGGTATCAGAAATGGTATCAACATACCCTTATACTACTATCATTCATCCATATCTTGTTGGAATATCATGCATCATGATCTAAATTCTGTAGTCTCCCACTTATTTTATCCAATTGAATGTTTTTCTTCTGATCCATATAAATCATAGTACATAATACATGAATAGATAAGTATTTTTTCCTTCCACAATCAAGAAGATCCCTATATTATTTTAGTATTTTTGGGAAACATATCCATGATCCTAACATTATAACTTTGTTTAAAGAAAACCTGAACTTTATGATATTCACTACATTTTAACCTCATAATCATCTTTCTAGGGATCTTTTATTCTCTGAGGAATTAATGGTTAAGTAGTTATTTGGGAAAGGTATTATGATGATCCATTTATTATTCACATATCTATATATTTTCTCTCAAATAATTTTCTATTCCTTAAAATCATACTCATTGATAGGGTTTCATGATTAATTTTAATAAGATTATCATTCAATTTTTTCACATTCCCAAAATGTTAATGGTTTGAACAAGAAAAATAATTTATCTGATCTTACCACCTTTATGTGTTCATATTTATCAACTTTTTTAAATTTATACATCAATATTCTATAATCCATTTATATTACACACATATCAATATAGACATAATTTTTCAAAAGCATCAAGACAGTGCTCACTACTACCTATTATAGATCATTCAATAAGTAGTTTTTAGGAATCATTAATTGGATACAAGATTATACTTTCACTTTATCACTATTCATGAGTAAAAAACAAAATCAATTATTATATTCCTCATTATGGATCACATGTCCTTTTATACTGGTGGTTAATGTGAGTAACTCCTTAATTATTTCATTCCCTCCAAACATTCTCTAGTCTATCAGAACATTACTCTCTTTCCATTTATCATTGTTATAGATATTGAAAATAATTAGGTGTTTCTCACAAATTAATAATATAACCTACCTAATCCATAGAAAATGTGAATTTTTGTCATTGGTTTTGTTCTAGGACATCATTCAATTGCCTCTATTTTTAAAGGATCCAAATAAATTCATTTACAAGTGATAAAATTCTCTATTAATTTGACTAGATACATATAAAAATATAATTTATTTTATATGGAATGTAAATTTTCATTTAGCAAGTTCAGGATTAAAACATTAAAAGGCTCATCATGATACTCCTTGTTTTTGGAGAAGATATGAATATCATATATAAAGACTACCGTTAATGTTTCAAGGTAATCCATAAGAATCAATTTATCATGTTCATCAATATAGTTATAGCTATATTGACTGAAGAGGTCATCTCTATGAACTTTTAGTGCCCATACATTACCCCAAAATAATTCTTTTAGATATCAACCTTCTTCTTGTTTACATTCCTATATATCAACTGAAGACTACCTTGGATAATTATGGATATTCACATAGTTGATTGACAGATTAATCAATCTATGGAAGAGTATACATTTTCTTTCTAATTATCTTATTGAAAACCCAATAATCAAAGCATAGGAACATTGATAGGTCCTTATTCATACCAAAAAATGACTTGTGCACCCCATAGTGAAGTACGTGGGTATATAAATAGTTTATGAAGATTCCATGGATTTTTATTCTTCAACTCTTGAATTTAAACCTTGGAAATTTAATATTAATTCTTTGATGTTTAAAAATATTTGTTTATATGTTTGATTTGGAACTCAACCTCTATGATGGGAGGATGACCAAAAAAATCCTTTAGTAAACTCATCTATGAATTACCATAAATTGGGAATGTCATAAAGTATGAGCTTTTACATATTATTAATTACTTGAGATAGGTAATCTATCTTACAAGGAAGTAATATCCATGATTTAGATTAATTTTCTAATGGATATTTTTTCTCCTACATGAATTGTATAGAATAATAGCGTGATTTGTGATGAAGATGTTGATTTCATTCTCTCAGAAATTTATGGTGGCTACCTTTATACAAATTCAATCAATTACTATAGCATCATTAAATTCAATTAAAGGGGTTATCAATGTATTTTTAAGGAAATTTAGTCGACAATCATTTGGGGGTTGATTTATATACTTTGGCTCCTACTATTAATCCATTTTACATCATCACAAATAAATCAACCCCAATGTATTGATGTGTTGTTTGATTAATTATAGTAAACATTATCGATATAAAACAATGTCTAAACCCTAAATAAAATACAATGTTTTCTATCCTTGAATGAATATATTTTGTACCTATGACCATTTTTTTCGGCAACAACATATATAGATGTTATGACCAAACCTCTCCCTTTCTCTATAGGCCATAGTGGTTGTTAGCATCATTTACTATATATAACCCTTTGATTATTTCAACTATTCACAGATCTTCAATTATCATTATTGTTGAAAAAATGGATAGTATTATCAGGTTTTATTATATAATTCATTTCTTACACAACATTTGTAGGACTCTCCTATTAATATTCACTATCATGGTTCCATTCCTTTTGTCAACCAGAGCATTTCATTTTCCCATTTATTAAATTTATAAGATTTTTATTCCATAAATTTAAAAAAATACTATATGGTAATATCATTTTCCCATTAAATTTTCCCATATTAAATCCATAATTAAAGTCCATCATCCAGTTCCTTTCTCTAAAATGATAAAACCCATGAAATTATTTAATATCTATTTTTATTTTTAATGAAAATAAGTCAACTTCCAAGTAGATTTGAATGTCTTGAATCACATATTTGATTTCATAGAATTAAATTTTCCCAATAAAAAAGTTATAAACCATACATTTCTGTGAAAATAAAAATCTAGAGGTATAACAATCATGTATTATATGGTTCAACTCAGACATTGTAGTTGATTAATCATCATTTTATAGGAGATTAAAGAAATACCTCTCCATTTTAAACCATATTGAGAAAGGAAAATATTATTCTAAAATATTAGAATTAATTACACTCCATATCATCAATATATTAATCAAGATTAATATTTGATATCAATGTCCACCGGTGATCTGCTTCACCTATTCCACGACAAACTACTATTATGACCTTCTATTATAATGACCAATGAAGTATAAAGAATATCTTTTTAATAGAGTTGATCTATTATTCTCTGATTAAAGGTTCAAAATATACATTTAAAGATGGATACTTATTTCTCATAAAGGTCTCAATTTTACCTTTCTCTATATTAGGATGATATAGGGTTTCCATTGGATTCATGTTTCTATAAAAAACATTACATAATTAAATTTTTATCATGAAATTCTAAAATATTATACTCATTGGGGAGTGTATCTAATCTGGGTGTCCATTATATTTCTCAACACAATGTTATAGACTCTGTTTCTCTTATTTTAATTAATTTTCTAGAATAAGGATATAACTTGGGTTGATATGTCTAAAACTATCGAATAGGTAAATGTGAATCAAGGATCATAAAGTCATAAATCATAAATCAAATACATTCCTTAAACTATTAATTTCGTGTTTCAATATTAATTATACATGATTTATTTCCAAACATAATATATTTTGGATATTTTTCTCCTTAATATAGGTTCATATAGATCATGTGAATTTACCAGAGGATATAACCTATGATTTTCAAAAAAATGTTTGTAATAAGGCATCATTGCATTGTACTAGGTAATGATCGAGTCAGTCACAATACACCCTTTTACGGTCATTATCGCAATGTACTATAGTTCTAGAGTTTCATCTAATTGTAGTATCCAAAATAAGATTTATTATCATGAAAACCACATTAAAAAACATAAATTTAAGGATGTTTTCTTATGTATATGTCCATAATGATTTCACTAGGGTTTTCTAATCCAAATACCAAAAAGTAAATAGAAATTCCTCTAATGCCAAAAAATTGTAATTCTTTTATAAACATTATTTCATTGTTTATTAAATAAAATTACACTTAATATAAGATCATAATATTGCACGACCTTATGTTCATTAGATGTTTGGAACCTAGAACAATAACAGAAACTATAATAGAATTAGATTGTTACATCATAACCTAGAATCCACTAAATTGTTCCCCAATATTGTGGGTAAAATTCCCTCAATTACACATCCCCTTTTTTCATAGGCTACCAATTAGAAGTGAGGTCCTAGAGTGTGTCTATGTGGTGAAAATTCCTTCATGTCAGAGTTTAAAATAGTGGTTGTAATCATATCACACAATATCAGAATCAGTAAATCAAATCGACAAAATATAAACATTAATGATATGAAATTATAAACAATGCCAAAAGTAATCTCTTACAAAAATGATGCATCATTTCATATATCTAAAATTTTGGAAAACATGTATAGATAAATCTAATACAACACATGACCCAAAATAAAAAAATAAAAAAAACATATTTATAGATAGCATCACAACTGATCCTAGGTCATCTGCTCCCCAAAAACTACTAAATGAACAGTCAATCCTCATATAATGGGCCCTTTCACAGTCCCTACATGCATCCATGATTTATATTTGGTTACTGACTTGTGTCCTGAATAGGGTGTGAGATAACAATCACTAATCCAAATACAATGCTTTTTAAAATAATTTTTTAGTATCTATAATAATATAATATGAGCAAAATATATCACAAGTATAAAAATAGTACTGGTGAAGTTCCTAGAGAAAAACTGATAAATTTAAAGTGATATTGTCTGTCCTTTCAATAATAATGATGTTCTGATACATGGGTAAAATAGAAAAAAATACACTATATGAATCAGATAACTATAATATATAATGAAACCACACCATAAATGTTATATAACAAAGATATTATAAGAATCAATATTATCTAATTCATGGTAATCCATGGTATAACATTTACCACAACCATTTTGTATAATCATGTGTATTTAAAATCAATCATGTCTATGTTATATTACTAATTGTATAACATCCACCATGACCACTTTATATAATAAAAGGTTTTCATCCATTAAGATACATATCCAATGTATAGAATATGAAGGCATCCAAGTCTATTCCCAAGATAATCATGATGGAAACTCGTCAATGACTTGTTTGCAGTCCAATGAGCTTGTCATAACACCATTTACAACCTACGTCCATGAAAGGTAGATCAAAGATGTACAATTTCATTTTATTTCTTATGCAAATAAGATCCAGTTATGAAATAGGTCGAAGGAATCTATTAAAAAAATCAAGACCCATGAAGTAGAAATGCACATGGAGTCCTATTGGGAGATGATCAATGGTATACCAACAATGAAATCTTCTAGAAAAATAATTCATGTCTTAAGAGTCTTCTACCCTAATCATTAATCATCTCAGACATTGATCAGTTCACACCATTTAACTTTTGATGAGTGTATCCTACATATTTACACAATGACATTCTATCAATTCAATCATTTTACAACATGTAACAACATGTAGAAGAGTCATAATCATCCCCTAATAATCATAATTCAATTAAATTAAATTTATAAAGGATCCCTCTAAGAAATAGAGAAATCACACACCCAAAAAGGATGTATAAGATAAGGAAAATATAAATTAACACACCATGGGTGTCCTGTGTTGGGGATAAAAACCTCAAATAATCTCAAAGGAAGAAGGGGGAAACCAAAAAATGATCCAATATATTCAATTAAAGTATTCAATTTCTTTTTATAGTAAATGATGAAATATCAACTGTGAGGCACAACAAAAACTGTCAATATAAAACACCAACCTAGCATAAAATGTATAAACCACCTACTATGGAACATTCATAGAAATAAAATCCATTATTGACTTTTGATTTTGTCCTTATTTGAAAAAAAGATAACAAAAATATGAATGGAATGTAAATAGGTCATTTTATCGTGCACCTAAAAGAAAGTGATGATACACTGATAAAATGAAAAATGGTACGATAAGAATGTGCAACTAACCATCATATATCCAACTGGCCAAATGAAAGTCGAATTGGTCCTTAGATTGGAAAGTTACTCCATATCCTAGAATAGGATTGAAGAGGCTCCCTTATAAGAGTGGAATAAGGCCATCACTAGAGAAGAAATTGAAATAATAGGATGTATTAACAATGAAAATCATTAAGGGAAAAATATCATTTTTCTCAAATACACATGGTCACACAGTTTGGAAGCACGATTGAACAAACTATTCACAAACCATGTGAGCTTCACTCTCAAAAGGAATACCATGTATAGTTCATGAGCATCATTTGAGAAACTATGTGAAAACATTGTTTCATTACTCTTCTGAAAAAGGAAGAGATTCTTATAAGGGCTTACACCCCTAAATTTATTATTTCCTCAAAACATGTAGCCAATTTCATCGCTCAGTCTATCCCTTCAATGTAACCCCTTACCAGGTGTCTTGGGTCGCACGAGTTATCATAACAGTGTTGCCTAACAGTTTTCATCCAAAATATAGGATTTAGGATTTCAACAAGACTTGAACACCCTAATAACTCCTATGATCTCATTTTGAAACCATATAATGACAAAATCAAGGAGCTAAAATTAAAAAAAAAAGATCTATGACTCATTGGAATAAATGGAATACTCTACTATTCCACCTTAAAGAATTTAGAATCTTGATTTCCCTTACAAGGTTGTTCATGAATGAATAAAAAAATTTATCATTAAGCATTTACATCCCCATCCCTCTCCCAATAAACCTCATATAAATGGACATGCTTCCATTGCACAAGTAATAGAAGAAATGACTGGCCTCGATGATCCATCATGATCCAATCAACAATTATAATAGGATTCTTCTCAGTGGAATATTATACTAGTAAACCACCTCATTTGTTAGTAGTGTGTGAGATTTTTGTGAGGGAAAATGACATAATGGTGATACCTGGAAGACATCGTGCATTGGTTGGTACCAATGTGGTTACTACTACTAAGAGAATACCAGCGTGAATCTCTCTAGAATCCAAAAAAACCAAACATGTAATTGTGAGAGCCCTTCCTATCTCATAATTTGTCTATTTCATAACCATAATGACATATGTATAGAGAACCAATATTTGATATTCATATATAGAGGTTTTCGATAGGAATATGAATATGATTTCTCTCAAGATTGTGTTGTTTTCACCCATTCCCAAATCAACTGAACATGTTTAAATTTTACTAAATAAGATGAGGTTAGAGTAAATCATTATATCCTTCCTCTAACTTGAACGCGAGTGATAAGAATGGTCAATCATTCAAAAAATCATAATCTTACTTCCTTTTAGTTTCTAGATAGTTCTTGTTGTATGAAAACTCTATAAGAGTAATATTCCTCTCCCTAGAGCACTTAAAATATTGGACACATGCTCTCATAATTTCCTAAAGAACATAAATTTTTTACACTAATAGTCAATTATCCTTTGGGTGGTAATTCATGCAAAGAACCACCAATTTAACTAACCCCCTATGAACTGTCTTCCAAAAATGAGATGTATACTAGGAATTCGTATCAGATTCCATGCTACAATGTTCCCCATGAATTCACACAATATTATAGATATACAACCTACCAATATATTCTAATAATATTGTATCATTGATTTTGGGGAATTTTGAATACTATGTGATCTTGTAATAAAAGCCCACACGAAATCACAACATCAATGAAATCTCGATAATTTGATCACTGAATCCATCCGAACATAATACCATTACAACTTGATAATATATAACATCTTTAAATTCATATATGGTTGTTGATATACTACCTTCACCAATTGATAGGTGAAACACCATGTGAAAAAATAGGCTTCCTATTATTTCATCCATGGCCACCAATATAGGGTACACAAGTCTTGGTACATTATGGTAATGCCAGGATGAATTTCCATAACTGAGGCATGAAACTCCAAGATCAGTTCCTTGAGTATGTCTAATGGAACAAAAACATGACTGTGGATACATATAATTTCATTTGTGCCCATAGTCCAATCTAGAGAAGAGTCCTTAGATGCCACACTCTCCCATAGTACAAGGATATAGACATCCAATATTTATCTTATCGTCACTCTATCATGAATATTATATCTCACATCTATGGATGAAACAAATGTTTATTCCTAACCTTCTTGCACCTCCAAGTTCATCTTAGATAAAAAAGCCATAAACTACCACCTATTAATGTCCTCCAAATATATATATATCATGGTTCCCCTACTCATTTCGTTGACCTCTACATTTTTTCTTCTAGTAATATAAGATCTCATAAAGTCTAATGACTTTAGGTACAGAACCCTCCGTCGCTACCATATATTAATGACATGATATGTTAAAATTTACTTGAGTGTTTTTGGCCCAAGTACCCCAAGAAACTACATCTCAATTAATATTTTCTCCAAAAAAAAGATGATCATAGACAAAGTGGGAAACTTAAATTAATGCATAGGGTATTTCATCTGATTTGGCCTCAGTTGAAGATACTTGTATTCCATGACTCTCTCCCCTCCATCAGATCTCCTCCAAGCCCAATACTGGATTCATCCTAATAAATTGTGTAGCTCCTTCCTAGATATATAAGAATTGGAATACATGTTGATGTCTATATTACATTCAAAAAATGATGGGATTTCTTATAGGTCTCTATCCATAGACACTTCACAATCATCTTAGTCATGCCTTTAAGAGGTGCTACAAATCCTGAGAAGTCCAATATGAAGTGCCCCAAATTTTACTGCCTAAATTGCTAAAAATAAAATTTCACATTTGATTTAATTAAATGCCTTATTATGTAATATGTTTTTATAAAAAACCTGTATTTATTTTGTTTTATTATATCCCATTTTTTTAAAAATACCATTAATAATCATTACAATTGATAATGTATACATTGAATAGTGATCACAAGATTATTATAATCATAAGGTTTTAACAAATTTATTTGACACTAAAAAAGAAATTGATGGCCTCAACCAGTAGGATCATACCCTGGGAAGCCCATCTTTCAGAGATTACAATTGAGATATCAATTCTTTTCATTTCCCTTGATCAATCCCAAACAATGATCCAAAAAGATAATCCCGAGTGAAACTATTTATAGGAGAATTTCAAGATCATTGAGATCATGGTCCAACCCACGTACCACGAACCACACCATGAATGTATCATAGTCACACACCATATACATATCTTGATTTCTTATGTATTAAAAGGAATTGTATCGAGACCTTAGAGATATGATTATTTACATAATTTTATTATATAATAATGACTATATTTTCATCAAATTATTGTTACTTTATAAATGATTTTTATTTTGATACTATAAAAAATTAATAGTATTTTTATGTGATATTATAATTCAATTAATGAATTAATTTGAATTAATTACTATATTTTTGAAATAATTAATTATTTAATTTTATTATTAAATAATTTATTTTAAATATAAATGATCCTATAATTTTGATGATGTCAAATATATTTTTTAAATTGGGTTGAAACTAGGTATTGTGAAAAAGGAAGAAATTTCTTAATAAATATCAATTTAATTTTAAAATAGAATATTGAAATATTTAATATATATATATATATTAAATGAATATTATTGTTGGAATCAAAATGTTGAAATTTTCCAATGGTTATTTTTTCAAAATTTTCTAATACATATGAATTTTTGGGTAAAAATTAAATACTATATAAATATCTATTATGTATTGTGACATCATAATGACCGCAAAGTGATTTAATAGCTACAATAAAACTATCCAAGACCAAATATATATATATTCTTTCAAATAATGATATTTTATGATTGTTTTAGTATATTTATAGAGCCATTTTAAACCCTCCAAAACTAGTAATATATTTTAGGGTTTTAAAATCATCTTTTTAGGAGTGTAACTCACCAACACATAAGTGAGTGTTTTATTTTGTTATATTTGGAACATGTCCATATAAAATAATTTAGAAAAAATCTATTTGGGAGTAACCATGGGATGGTTTGTGGTTTTTTTATATTGTTATATAGAGTCCAAAACCTGTGTTTGAGAAATATTAACAAAATCCACACACTTTTCCTATATAAACCCACCCAAGCCCGCAATTTTCATAACAAAAAATTACTATAGAAAATACTTACTCTTCCATAACCTCTCTATAATCCTCTCACAGTGTCCCGATCTCTCAATAATCTCATTCAAAGCATTTGGAGTCACACACTCATGTAAGGGATACTCACCGTATCTTCTCTATTTAAGTTTCATTATTATCTTATACCATCAATTTCCAATTAATATTGTTGGGAAATGTCATTACTCTTCCATAATACTGCTCATTTTATTTCCAAATGATGATATATAATTTAATCTCTCATTTACCATTTTTATGTTTTTTATGTGATGTTGTTATGTTGTAGATATATCATTGTGTTATCCATACCATAACAATTATGTAGTAAATAACCTACCCATTTTCATTAAAGGGTGTTCAAATTTATAAACATATACTTCATTTAACTATAAAACTCATGTATTTATTTCACACTTCATTATTTTCAAATAAAATATTATTATAAATGATCCATGATTCATGTTATATGTGGAACACATATGCAAAAGAATGAAATGAAAGTTAGCAGTGAGCCAAAAATTATATTTTAATCTAAATAAGTGGGTAGTTTTTAGTCCCATTAGATTTCATGTTGGTATGGGGAGTAAACCATATTCCCTTATTGGACTTCATCTATCCTCGTTTATTGGTAGTATTCCTTGTTCGATGTTTTTTATGCAATGTTTTATTTTGTTCCCACATTTCCCATTTTGAAAATATGTTATCATGATATATCATGAAATATTTTTCATGTTCCTTTTATTCTCCTTTTACTTTCATATTTCTTATCATATATTACCTTTTAAAATTTTTATTCCTTACTAGTATTTGTATTTCACCACGTTATTTTGTATGTCCCCAGTTTATCGTATGCAGTTTTAAAAAGAGATCGAATTTTAGAAGAATGATAAGTAAGTTTTCAGAATTTTGGTTTTATCCAATTTTCAATATGTCATTCTATGAATATTATTCAAAATGACACTAGAATTTTAAAACATGCTGGATGTATTAAGATTAATATTTTGTAATAAATCATTTATTCATTGGAATTAAAGAGAAGGGTTGTTATAGATGGTGTCAAATGAGAAGTTTAGTTATTATTTGGATTTGGATTTGACCAATATAGAGAAAGAATTATGGATAAGACTAAGTATAATAAAACAACCCTAAATTTTGGTAAGTATATATTATGAGTTTTACCAAAACAATACATCCATTTGTGGATAATACAAGTTGATGTGGTTCTGGAACATATGCTCTTAGTGGTAAAAACCCTTATAAGTCATGTCGGGCCTAACTCGGCCTAACCTGATACATGAAAACGGACCATAATACACACATGTTTCGTCCATCACAAGGGATATTATTTTGTAAAATCACAAGATCATTATGAAATATTATTAAGGAAAATAAAATTTAAATAATAATATATAGTTGAAAAAAGATCATGGATTACATATATTGATTCCTAGGAGTTCATAAATTATGGAAATAAATGTAAGTTATAAGTTATAAATTGAATGTTATTAAATTCCAATTTTTTCTTTAGTATTTTAAAAATATTCATTGCTAGTATTTTATTTTATTCTTTATAATGACCAGAAATAATATTAATCAGGTAAACGATCAATGTCAAGGAAAATGTGATTATTGACCCAACAAGAATCCCAACCCGATAAGAGCAGGAATCAAGAAATTCAAGAAGATACACACTCGACTATCTCCTTTTATGAATAAAAATCATGAATAAGAGGACTATATGAATCCCTTAAAAAAGAACTAGTGGTGATTGATTCCTTTATGTGAAAATTTCCACTATCATTCAATGGATCATCTGATCCCATAATCAAGGAACACTAGGTCAACACCATTGAGAATAACTTCACTATCCTTCAATTTTCTAAAAAAGAGAATATTCTACTAGTTTTTTATCATATGGAGGGATAAGATTATAATTGGTGGGCATTTATTAGGAATAAAAATTTCGAGGAAGTTATCAAAGTGATGGGTGGAAGGAATTCAGAAAAATGTTTTACAATAAATAGTTTCATCATACTCTTCAACATAAAATGGAAATGGATTTAATTTCCGACATGAAAAAAAGATAATGACTCTATCAGGGTGTATAATGAAGACATCACCTGACATTCACGATACTCCTTCAACTTTGTTGTTACCCCTAATTGATGGTTGAACAATTCTTTGTTTGGATAAAACTTGGTTTTTAAAATTCTATGTCGATCTGTTACATGTATAGTAATGGGGAAATTATCTATTGTGCCCTGAATGTAAAAATGGAGATTGGTGAATCCTAAGGGTATCACGAGGATAAAAATTTGAATGTGAAATTTAATTCTATCATTCCAATATAAAAATCCAATGGTGCTTTAAAATATCAAAATCCCACTATTCAATGGTGCAGAAAGAATCTCCACAGAATTTTAATAATTGAGTTGAAAATATGCTTTATGTGACAATAAAATGAATATTGAGATAGAGATTTTAAACCAGAGATACACCCTAATATGATGGAGGAATGTTTTTATCTATTCAACATTTAGCTTATTATTCATTACAATAACATTAATGAACCATGGATCTTTGTAAACCAATGTACAATGCCAAAGGTATTGAGAGACATCAGATAATAACCAAGGCAATAAGGGTGAGATTCTTCAATAAAAATAACTAAGGTGGATCATGAAAATTAATTTGTTAGAGGTACAATAGTTATTAATCCAAGAAAAGTGATCATACAATTTTATTCTTGTTCTTTGCATTCCATCATTTCATGAATGTTTATTTAACTATTCAAACACCACCACAAATCTTGTAGGTTGCACAATCCATGAAAATAGAAAATGGGGAAATTATTTCATTCAAAGTATACAACTTATCCCATGTAAATATTTGTGGGTTTAAATTACCCATAAACGTTGACATAATTGATTTGGTGGAATTTGATATAATTATTGGCTTGTATTGTCATTAACTATATAAATCCAACATAAATTGCTAATGGAAGGAAATAACTCTCAGAGTTATGATTCAGACCTCTATTTTGTGCAATTACAAGAATGAGAATGAATAATCTTTAGCACCAACATCCATGCATGTCAATAATTTCACTTGGAGAATGTGTTTATTGCTCAAATTATTGATTCCAAGGATTGAACAGTCCATTAAAATATGCCTATTGTGTGGGAATATGAATATGTTTTTCAAGAGGAATTGTTTGTACATCCACATAGCTTATAAGTTTATTTTTTATTGAGCATATACTTGGGGCGTTGATATTAACCAAGACTCTATAAAATAGATATTATGGAATTTCATGAGCAAATTAAGAAACTATAGGAGTATTTGGATAATGGTTACATATGCCCATGTTCTTCACCATAGTGTGAACTAGTTCTATTTATCTTGAAGTATGATGGGGAAATGCACCGTTTCATTTATTATCATGATCTCAAAAAGATCATGATAATGAATGGGTATCATCTTCTATAGACTAATGACTCATATGATCAGCTACATAGATCAAAATACTTCTACATGGTGGATCTACGTCCAAGATACTTCTATGTTTGGAAGAAGAAATATGATATCCCTAAGATAACATTTTTTAAAAGGTACAAGAACTATGAGTTCAAAGTAATGCCATTGATGCACACAAATTCCCCATAAATCATCATGGAATTGAGGAGTATTTTCAACCGAGATTGCCTCAAAAAATTATATTGTAGCCTTTATATATGAAATTATAATTTTTTCCAAAACCCAAGAGGATAATGAGGTGTATACAAGAACTATTCTAAAGAACATTTTAAAGGTTAATCATTAATCCAAGTACAAAAAATGTATGTTCTGGTTGAATAAAGACTCATGCATTGGGTATATCATTACAAGAAATTGGATATATGTGATCCTTTCAAGATAGATGAAATTAAATGATGGTTGTGTCAAATATATGTGACATAAATCTATAGATTACATAGATTATCTTGGTATTGTAATCAATTTTTGTGGAATTTATTTTGATTTTAAAACCATCTCACCATTCTATCTTGGAAGGTAGTTTGGTTTTCATGGTATTTTGAATGGGAAGAGAGATTCATGTATTTGAAAATGAGGCCTATCATTGTACCTGTGATCAATATATCAACATGTGGAGATATTTTCATTGTATTCATCAATTCATGGAAGAATTTATTAGGCAATGTGTAAATAAAAAATGAAAAATTCATAGCATTTTCTTCAAAGAAGTTGAATGTTCACGGACAGAACTTTCCAACACATGATTTAGAGTTAGTTTCAGTGATATATTCATTGAAAATTTGGTGACATTGTCTTTTTAAAGATAAGTTTAAAAATATATATGGACTATATAATCCTCATGTATATATTGAAATATAATGTGTTGAATATTCACCAACAAATATGGTTAGATCTGATCAAGGACAATGATTTCTCAATACACTACCATCCTAGTAAAGAAAATAAAGTGGATAACTATCTATATAGAAAGGATCCATAAATTTTATCATTTATGAGAATTACTATGGATCCAATATTGTTATATTTTGAATATATGGACATGGGAATAATAATGGATGTATCATCATCAATCCTTATACAAATTATATCTCAAATATCTCTACAAGTGAGGTTAATGGATGCTCAAATAGATGATGGTGGAATGTAGAATAGTGTGTAAAATATTAGAAAAGGTAAATACATATAGTTAAATTTAAATGAAAAAGGAGTTGTGAGATTTGGTTTAATAATTTTTGTACCCTAAAATATCAAGATAAAGAAGGAACCACTGGATGATGCACATAGCTTAGCCTTCTCTATCCACATAAGAAGCACAAATATGTATCAAGATCTCTGAGAACTATATTGGTAAAAATATATGGTAGAGAAGGTAACAAAATATAAATCAATATGAATTATGTTTTTGTAAGTGAAATTGAAAAAGGAAAAAATACAACGGGGGGGGGGGGGATGAAACCATTACTAATACCAGTACGAATATGGGAAAAATCACCATAGAACTTATCAATGGTTTTTTGAATACATCCAGATGGAATAATGCTATATGGGATATGGTGAATCATATTACAATGAATGAACACTTAATTAAGATTACTAAAGACTTATCAATGGATCAATGTGCATGGATATACATCAGTGAGGTTGTATGGCTACATTAAGTTCCACTATTGGTTGCATCAGATCATGATTTTAGATTCAACTCCATATTATAGAAAATTCTAAAAAATTCCCTAAACACTCATCTGAACATCATCTTGGAATATAACCCCAAAATCGATGACCAATATTACTGGACTATCCAGACACTTGAGAACATGTTGATAGAATGATCAATTTTCATTAATTCATGATAGAATCAACATATCCTTCTAGTTTAGTACAATTAAATAAAATATTCCACTCAAGAAACTAAATGGCTCACTATCAATCCCATTATGATAAGAGGTTCATAACACCATCATGTTTTGAGGTAGTTGTGGGATGAAAACTAATAGGTCCTAAAATGGTCATGGAAATGGTGTAATAGCTTAAGATGATTCACTATCACATCAAGGATGCTCAAATTTGACAAATGAACTATGATGAAAATAATCGACAATCCCTTGAGATTAATGTTGGAGACATGGTATTTCTCGGCATATCTTCATGCTAGAATGTGATGTGATTTGGGAAGAGGAGAAATATTATTCCTTGATAGATTAGACCCTTTGATATCCTTCGTCACATTGGAGTAAAGGCCTATTGAATACCACTACCCCAAATCCAATCACAATTACATGATGTATTCCTTATATCCATATTGATAAAGAGCATACCAGAATCTTTACATATATTCAATCTAGTGGATGTACCATTGGTGAATGATCATTCTTATAAATAGATTCCAATGAATGTACTTGATCATATAGAAAGTGTTCTACAAAATAAGTCACTGAACCTAGTCGAATTGTTATAAAGAAACAACAAGTTTGAGGAAGTAGAAAGGGAACTAGAGGTTGTTTTGACACCGAGTTAACCTTATCTATTTTTTTGTGGGAAATTAAAATTTCGAGGGGGAAATTTCATTAGGGGGATGATTGCAACGACCCGAATATTTATAAATAAAATTTTTACTTGTGATTTAAGTAAATGTCATATAATGTATTAAGTTTATAGAAAATAAGTGACTCTATTTTGTTTTATTATATCCTATATGATTTAAAATCCTGTTAATAATCATTACAATTAATAATATTAATGTTGAATAGTGATCACCTGATTAGTATAAATATAGGGTTTTAAAAAATCTATTTGACACAAACAAAGAATATTGTTGCCTCAAATAGTAGGATCATACCCTATAAATCCCATTTATCAGTTCATCCAATTGTGATATTGTCTTTGGGACTTTTCATTGACCAAACCCATGATGAGATCCAAAAACATAATCATGTGTGAAACAATTTACGATAGAAGTTCATTATCACTGAGATCATGGCCCAAACTATATACTCCAAACCACACCATAAATTTCTCACCATAATTCACCTTACCCATAGAGAATTTTATGGTTTATTAAGAATATATTTATTAAGACCATATTAATATGATTATGTCCATTATTTTTGTTAATAATGATTAATATATTTTTATCCTATTATAGTTATATTTTAAACATTTTTTATTTTGAAACATTAAAACACGAATAGTTTTTTTCTGTAATATTAAAAATAAAAATAGAAACTTATTTTTGATGTGTTTATAGAGTTTTTAAATATATAATATTATTAATTTTTTTTTTGTTAAATAATTTTTATGAAGTCAAATGTAATTTTTATAAGGGTTCAAAAGATGTTATCATCAAAAAAACAAAGATATTCATAATAAAAATCAACTTTTATTCAAAAGTCTAAATTAAATATTTAAAAATATATATAGATTAAATTAATATTATTTTTTAAATAATACTGTCGAAATTTTCCAAGTGGTGAGTTTTTCAAAATTTTCAGAGAGTGTCAAATTTCCATGTAAAAATTAAATATCTTTTAAATATACATTGTTCATCAGGACATCATAATGAACCAAAAGTGATTAATAAGTACTATTAAAGGTATCATTTACCCAATATATGTTTCATCTTTAAAATAATTAGATTTTATGTTTATTTGATTAATTTTATGAACCATTATCAGTCCTCTAAATCCATTAATATATTTTTAGGTTTCTAAATTATTTAATTAACAGGATAAATCACCAATATATAAAAAAGAGAATTATTTTATGATTACCATCCATTTCCCATATAAAATATTTAAAAACAGTTTAATTTGGAAGAAAATATGGTAAAAAATAATTGAAAGGTTTGTGTTTTGGGTTATTTTTTATAGAGTCCAAAATCTATGTTTGAGAAATAATAAAGACACCCCTACAAATTCCCTATATAAACAAATAAAATCCCCCATTTACCATCACATTAAATTATTTAATAATGTCTTTACTCTATACTAACTTAACTTGAGTCATCTGAAGGTACAAAAAATCTTTCAAGAAGCTCCACCCAAGCATTTGGACTCACACACTCGTGTAATGGATCCACACCTTCAATTCTTTTAACATGTTTCTTTATTAATGTATACCTTCCATATTGAATAAAAAATATTTGGATATATATTTCCATGTCCAAAATACAGACCATTGTATTTCCAAATTATTAGATACTCCATTCTCTCTCATCATCCCATTTTATGTATTTTATAGTGATGTTGTCCTGCTGCTAAAATTTCCCCACAATATTCAATGCCATTAATATTGTGCAGTGTATACCATTTCCATTTTTTTCAAGCATGTAAAATATGATATAATTTAACTTCATTGAAATGGGATATACATTAATTTATTTTTAACTCCACGATCATGTAATAAATTGTGATTATTAATGATTCCCTATTATATGATTTATGTGGTATACATAAGAATGGGAATAACATGAATGTGACTGGTGCATCAAGAATTAAATAACACAACAAAACATTTTGTGGTGTTTAGACTCATTATATATCATTTTGATAAATGGAGTAAACCTTACTACTTTATGGGAATTTTAATGTAATTATGTCTTTGAATTTATCCTTGGTCTATGTTTATGATGCGGTGTTTTATGTTGTTACCACAATTCCCATATTCATTTTATGTTATAATGCTATATCAAGACATTTATTGATGTTCCTTATAGTCCCCATTGATATTCATGTTTACTAACATTTATTAACTTATTAAATATTTATTCCCTTTCTAGAATTTATTGATCACCCCTTTCTTTTGTATGTCCCTAGGTTGTCCTATTAATTATTTAGAACATGGAATTTCATAAGAATATTATGTTTTTTCCCATAATGTTGTTGTATCCTATTTACAAGATATTATTATATGTATCTAATTCTAAAATACAAAAGATTTATCAATCATAAAGGTCATATTAATTTTAATATAATTTAATAAATCATATATTAATGTGAAATAAAGAGCAGGGTTGTTATACGTAACATATGGCTATCCCCAAGACACATTGTACATTAAGTATGTTCTTGGGATGCACCCAAAAAAACAACTGTCACTTTCTATGGGTCTATATATAATCATATATATAAGATTATATTGCCCAATAAGTGAATATATCCATCCATAAGTGTCACTTTGTTATTATAGTATATAAATAATGACTTCCTAGTGTATCAAAAAAAATTCAAGATGTTAGACATAGTAATGTTTATTTTTAGAATACACAAAGATATCGTTGATTAATACCACTAGAAATTACATTAGATACGGAAGGAAAACATGTTTCATCCATTCCATGAATACTTTTGGCACATTCTTTAGACCAAACAACAAACCTAGATACTCTTATAGATCATAACTATTATTAAAATCAGTATGATTTATTTCTTCAAGTGAAACACGTACTTTTGGATATCTAGATCCCAAATCAATTTCCAAGACCACTCGATCCCTTTATAGTTGATCAAAATGTTCATATATCATCAGTAGGGAATGCCAAGTCTTAACCACAATCTGGTTAAATTTTTGGTATTCCATGTATATCCAAAGGGTACCAATCTTGTTTTCTCAAAAAAGGATTGGAGAACCCCATGGAGAAGTATTAGTTCATATAAAACCCTTTGCATCGAGTACAATAGCAACCACTTGAGATCCTGAAACATCGTATAAGGTACCCTCTAAGGAGGAATGGATAATCATCTTTATCCAAGAACATGTTTGTTAAAGAACTATACATATCTCTTATGAGGTAAACACGAATATTATTCTGGGAAAACAACCCAAAAATGATCAACCACCTGATGGAAATACATCTCATGTGATCCCAGATCATCCAAATATGAACTAGAAAAAAGGGATAACATCTAAACCATCCCACAAAGCTGTAGGGAATCTCAGCACATCTAGATACCCCATTCTCTCTTGTAAATTAAAACCCATCACTTTAATTATTTTATGGTCACCATATGTTGATAAAATACACATAGTCATGATATAAAACTATCCATTCTTTCTAATTTTTGATGTAAAACCTTCAAATATTGAGGAAAAAAGATCCTATAAGAACTGAAACCCACCAATCTCAAGCTTCACTCCATGCACTAGTGATTAACCTCCTTTATAATACTCATTCGAGTATCCAATTTGATAACTCCATTATAAAATTGTAATCCAAGTCCAATGATCTCTAAAATAGGTATATATATGAATATATAAGAATCAAATTTATCAAAAAAATGATATAAAAGTTCTGAGAATACTATGAACAAACCTCTCAACATAGATAGTATAGTGATTTTCATCTGGGTTGTAGCTGTACAGAATACATTGAGCCTGAACTATGACTCTATTAAAAAACCTCACTACCTAGACTAGGACCACTCTACAATCTATATACAACTTGTTCATGGATTAATTTTCCACGACTACCAACATATCATGACTAACATGTACTAACCAAGATTCTATCCTGATGTGGATCTTCAAATCCCAGTATTGAATATGGATGTTGGGTCAACACACATCCCCTAACAACTAGATTAAAGGTCTTGTAGAAACATAGTATGTGGCTCATCCTATTGCAATATCAGAACTCAACAAATCTTGATCACTCTGATTCTTCATAATACCCTATCTTCAAAATTGATGATAAAAATAATGTTACATTAACATAATACCTGGTTTTTACACCCCACATGGGAATTCTCAAAATGTTGATTCAGTATACTAGATGTTGATCCACTTGGTCGATAGACTACACTTCCCTACTATGCACCCCCCGGATTCCCTCATGTTCCTCTTAGTAATACATTTCAGATTCAATATATCTATAAAATGTTTCATACTAAACAAATTTACCGGGATCAAACAACATTATCAAGACCTTCCTCAGAGACTTTTTCCATTGATGTTTCATCATCAAGATTTATTAGTAAAAAATGATGAAGCTCTATAAATAGTAAACAACATATTATATCAGTAACATCATTATCTATTCTAGAAGCATAATCTCACATTCCCTTTCATCTCTAAATTCTGAGGATGAAATTAGTTACAAAACATGGATTGTAAATCAATCTAAACCATATCTCGTAATGTATCAACCATGTATAGAGAATCCCAACAACTATTTGCCTCTCCCCTAATTATATATATCTTAAGATTTCATTTCCTATTAGGAGGTGTTTCCAGATTCTCGAATATTGAAAAATTAGTATCATGCCATAGTCTAGAATCGTATATTCTATCATCCCTAGAAAAAATTTGTTGATTCTACTACTTGAATATAATAATTATCCCTTATTTAAACAATCCAGGTTATGTTTCTCCCTGAAATGTCCGTATAAAGTAAAAAACTACTCAAGGAATTATGCCACATCACCCATATTCATTACATCTACTAGTTCACAATGGAAAACATAGGAGTTTATACTTGTATCCCATGGATGACCACCTATGGAACATGGTCATCTCCACCCTCCTAGCATATAGATGGAAGATTTCATAGTGTTATGTCTCTCCAATTCCAAACACATTCTTCGAAATATGTCAAAAAAAATTTCATAGGTATAAATTCTTAGGACATGTAATTCCTTTATATAATTATATCAATCCTCTATTCATGCTCCTAAATACTAAACTGGCTAAAAATAATTAGTCATAACCATAACTGAAAAAACTATCTATTTCCCACTCAAATGTTGGGTCTAAGTTAGGCTCTCTATTTACATAATCTCAATTTCCATTGAAATTATTATTTATTCACAATTACAGTTAAAACATTGAATTAAATGGATCATCCCTTAAAATCCATTAAATTCCATACACCTCCTAAACATAAGAGGGGTTCCCTCCTATTCCAAGCCATAATTCAATATAGTACATGTGACCAAAGGTCCATGACTCAAAAATCTATAGTTGTCTTCTTAGGGTTTTTGTTATAGCCTATGCATGAAAACACTATTTAGGTTATGGAAAGAACTCTATCTTCCTTCTAGTTTTATAAATTCCCTTCACAAAATATTTATCAATTGAAATATTTATCTCTCATGGAACACATAAAAATATCATGAAATCAAGAAATGCATCCTATATGGACTCACATAATTCATGGCATCTCAATTATAGAAGGTTCCATAAATAATTCATTAGATGGAATACCCTCATCACATTAGTGAATAGTAAAATAAAATCACATCAAAATAGATTGTATCACCCTATATTGTAATTAAGTCAATAGCAAGAGACAAAATCTAGAAAACAACAATATATTTTCTTGGGAATTTGGATTTTTCATATATGTGGCTTGGATAATCCCAAGCATGTAGAATTACCAAATAAGAATAACATTCTAATATCATGTCTATTGTAACAAATAAAAGAAATCTGGAAATGAATATGTTTTAGTATAACTTCGTAATGTTCGAAATGGAAGCCACTATATGGTGCCCCAAGAAGATGGGTCACATGGACTCAGGCATGTGTCCTTGTACACTAGTGGATTCAAACTAGTATCGAGTGAATTGGGCGTTACATTGCGGAGACTATTTCCACCTATAAGAGTGCAACAAATATGTTGTAATACAATAAGTCAATAATGGAAATAGTAAATTAACCAAACAGAAGATAAACATCACTTATAGAAATATATGAACTACACCAAAAGTATTGTCTTATAAAATATGGCATGTCATGTTAGGTATCTATAAATATCAAAAATAGATATACATGAATCCAATTACCTGACTCAAGGGTAAAAAATAACCAAACTAACTATCTTCATATAGTATCAAAACCGATGTTATGTCCTATTCTCCCCTGCTACTAATCAATGAACATTCATGCATCATACAATGATCACATTCCATTAATATTGTTCAATCACTTGACATCATGTAATCACATTCCAAAAGATGAACCAACATATCCTAATAATCTTAATTAAATTAAATTAAACTTATAAAGGATGTCCCTAATAAGGAGAGAACTAAAAGACATGGAAGGATTTTTTCATGTAAGTCTGATAGAAAGGAACATGACATGTGTGGCTTGGGATAGATCTAACAGACTCCAACAATCTCAATGGTACAAGTGAGAAGCCTAAAATGGTTATAATTAATTAAATTAAATTATTGAATTACATTAAGTGGAATCTCCAGAAATTATAGCATACCAAACAATGGATAATATCTCTATAACCCACTAAACATATGATAGAAAGTATATAACACCTATTATAGGTCTGTAAAAGAATTGGCATCCAGTATCAACCACTGACTCAGACCAGAATGGGAGAAAATCAATGAACATACGAAATGAATTAAAATATGGAATAATATCTTAGAAAAATAAATCTATTGATATGATGACAAATACTGAACTACACTAGATGAACATAGAAATTTCAGAGAAAGATCGAATGGGAGAATAATATTACAAATAGGCGATCAGATAGAAATCTTTCACCACATCTTAGCATAGGCATGAATCGTCTAACCCATGGAAGAAGAAGAAGTCCCCCACAAGAGAAGAAAGGGAAATAGGAGGATGAGTTGACATTTAAACTCATTAAGGGAAAGAGATTCATTTTGACACAAATATATATGGTCATATGGTTTGGCTTCATTGTTGGACAAACCATGCACCAGCTGTTCATCCATCACTATTTAAGTGATGACCCTAAATTGTTTATGCTCTCAGTTTGGGGAGGTGTGTGTAGAACATGCTAGAAACCACTACAAAAAAACTAAAAATCTATGTTCATGAGAGTGCATGCATGGTTTCATTTTTTCAAAACAAAAATGTGTCATCATACTACCCTAGGTCCATCCCCAATCAATTACACTAAACCATGAATCTTGGGACCCACGTTTTCTCCTAATCGTACAACCCAACTGTTTTCATCCAAAAGATGGGTACTGGGCTCCAAACATTCCCCAAACACCATCGAAACTCTTGGGATCCCATTAGTCACTCAAATATTTCCCAAAAAAATATTTAAACTAAAAATATTTATTCATAACTCATATGAGAACCTTTTATCATCGATATATTATTTAAAACATCATAACATTCTCTTGAAATTCCATCAATATTCAAAACACTACGGGATACCCTAGGGATGTACATAAGAAAGGGGTGAGGGATAAATCCCAGTAATGGAAGAATAAAGGTATAAATATGGTAATGAAGTACAAGTGAGTCAATTTTAATAATAATGATATATAAGAGGTTTGAGAATCATATATTTGAACATTGAATAATTTTATTATATGATATCATAGAGGAATCTTGGAGATTTTCAAATAATATAAAACATGAAATAATAAAAATAATTTAATGATAACATCCTAGACGTCATAACATAGAGTGATATGCATAACCTTCAATTAACCACACATGTTATCTCATGATATATACACATTTCCCAATTTATTATAGGTGTATATAATTTCGATACCAATTATCACATTCCTATCATGTACATGCATAAGTGTACCACCTAGATTATAAAACAAAAGGATGTATTTAATAACAATTAATCCAACAATTAATGACTGTGTGATAAATATAGTGATTTCCCCAATCTATGATGAATAGGTACTTCAAGTAGAATACCCATGTGTGGAAATGGTAATGGGTATTCTCTATATAAATGTATTACATGGAAAATATCATGATAACTTGGAAACACAATGAGGGTACATTAAGATTCGTAGAAGGGTCTAATGAGAGTGAAAGGGGAATATCATCACTTGGAAATCATATTTAATGTATGATGAATTTGTATAAACCTATACCAATATATAAAATTGGAAATAAGAAGGCATAATACTATGATTGTTCTTAATGAAATAGTAGATGGAGGAACTCTCTGCCTTGATAGGGTTATTTTATGAGATTGCTAGAAGATTCTTAAGAGTATGGGAACACTTTTAGGGGGGTCTAGAGAGGTAAATAAATAATAATTAATTCATAAATGGGTGTTTTAAAATATAAATTAATTATTATATAATTTATAAACATATCGTTAAGATTATATATGATAAAATAGACAGGACCCAATCCATCCCATGGATTTTACCCATGTTTTCAATAAAAGAGGATCATTTAAAAAATTATAATTCAAAGAAAAAATCCAATTAAACTAACAAACTTTGTGATATGGATTTGGGATGTGTTCATTAGAAAATAATTTTATAAACATAAAATATAATATATTGTTTGGGGGATTAATTAACGGATTATAAAATTAAATGTATAAATTCAAAAACATTTTTTAAATTAGGAAAAATAATTTTAGTCATTGTAAATATTTGTTGAATTTATTATAGTAATTATCTTATTTTATGATTTCAAAATTCAGGTTGTATAATAATATCGTAGTTAATTTTAACTAAAAATTTATATTATCTATGAAAATTATGAAAAATCCACTGTTGAATAATTTTGATCTGTCAATTTCATGAATAATATTTATTTTATCAAAATAACTCTCAAAATATGAAAATTTTCTCTTTTAAATAAAAATCCTCATGTAATTGTTAAATAATAGTTTTATGATATAAAAATTTATTACCCTTACAAAAATTTCATTTGAATTCATAAAATTATGATATAATTTATAATTATAAATATAATATTTGGTAGAATAATTTCCTGGACAGAACATTAATTTCGAAAATTCATGAATTTATAAATATATTTTCTTGATTAATATAATAAAGGTTCCCAGAAATACAATTTTCGTTTTATCATATCAAAATATTATTATTTTATTCTAAATATTTCATAATTTATAATGTAATAATAAAAAATGGAAAAATATAATTATTATTTTAATAAACATATAAATTTTTTCGGTCTGGGTCTAGATAAACCACCCCTTATTTCACCAATGTATTCCCAAATGGTAAGGTGTGGGATGGTGAATCTTTCAAGGTATTTTTATGTAAAAATTGTTTGTGTTTAGATATAATTAAGACTAAAATAATCTTGTATAAGATTTTTCATATACATTAGCTGTTGAATCTCATATTGGGTTTTATCACAGGAAAACATCAATGATGGAATATCCATCAAAAGCTATGATAAATTTTATTCATAAGGTATGATACTAGAGGTTAGGGAAATCACTTATTTCCATTTTTGAAATTTATATTTTCAATAACCCATAATATATACCAACCAAACAGATTATTGTAAAGTTGATATGTTATTAATAGTTATGAATCATAATGCTCTTTAAATCTGATGGGATATAACATGTAATGAACCAAAATAACTAATATAGTGAATGTGTTATATATTAAAACATTACATAAAATGAAATATATTTATCTAATCATGGAATTTAATTAATAAAAATTAATGTCATCATAGAGGCCTTATATATAGCCTTCTTCTTTGGGTGGTGACACAACAACCCTCAGGTCATATCTTAAATATTTCGGTGGATGGGGTGTGTAAAAATATGAAACCCTTGGTCACATATTTACTATATACTATGTGAATTTTTTATCATGTTTGTAAATGTATTCATAGGGTCACCCCTGTCTAGTTTAAGAGTAATTGGGGCCTCGAAGATATAACATTCAGCCATCTCTCCACTTCCCTTCCTCCCACAAATCCCCTATGTTAGGGGATGATTTCCATGGAATTTCCAAGATAATCTAAGGTAACATAATTTATCTAGACACTATTAATGGTTCCATTTCATATCCATCTAAATTTTGGCATATTGGTCAGGGTTTATTTAAGATTTTAACCAGAGCATGGTGGATATCCCCTACATAGATTGGAATTTTTTATAGACTTTCTAGAGGAGGTTCAATAAATAAGAACACATGTCATTGGGGGTAATTTTGAGTATGTTGCAATTTTGGTGAATTTGTATGTAAATATTCCTACATTTAATAAATTACGTAATTAATTTTAAATTATTATAGTGAATTTTTAATAAATTATGGGTTGAGATAAATGTTTGGGTTGTAGTATGACCATGATATAGGTATGGGCAGGAAAGGATAAGGGGGCGTGCATTCTAGGTGAGGGATAGACTCGTGTATTAGGGTATGTTTTCCATTTAATTCAAATAAATATACATGTTATGCAAGTATTTCATCTTTCTGCATAAATCTAGGATTTGGGTAGAGTGAGTAAGGACTAATAATACCTTAAATGAAGAGATATGGTGATTTTTATCCATCAAGTCATTATTAAACTATCACTTAGATATTTTGGTGATTTAGATTATCTAGGCACTATATTGACAAATGGAGAGACTATTGGATGAGTGAAAAATTGAACTATAGTAGATATTAAGATGATAAGAGTGCCTATGGATGTCCCAAGTTGGGTTCCACAGTATAGATGGTAATTCATATTGTATATATGCCTTGTAATAATGGGTGATATATTCATTGATCTCATGCCAGGTTAGTGAATCTCTCCTCTGGATGGTTTGACTCATGATGTGTTATATGAGTAGGAAGAGCCCCACATTGATACAAGAGGTGTGATGAATAGAGTTTTTACTAGGTGTTAGCATGAGTTATCTCTCTTGGGAGATATGAGATGGCACTATATTGAGGGTCATGAAGCAGACTTTGGTGACAATATGGACCCTAATGTTAGAATTGGGGTCAATAAGATACATTAGAATTTGATGTCATTTAGGTGTGATGGATTCAATATGGTATTGATCAGAGATCATGATGGATCTAAAGGACCTGGTGGATTCCGTAAAGGGTGATACGATATGTGCTTCGAGATGAGGCATAATGGGTCCTAAAAATTTTCAAATGGAATATAAATACTCCCAATGATTTGAATAAATAATAGAAACTAGTAGAATGAAGAATTGAATAATACTATTTAATAAATCCAAATTTGAAAAAGAAAAATAGCGTGCCATGAAGCCTAAGTCATTCATGGACCACTACTTCACATGGTTATCCACCACATAATGTATCCCTCAAACTGAATGGTTCATGGGACAGTGAACCCAATATCAGACCCTTATAAATAAAGTCATTTGTTGGAAGGAGGTTTAGAAATATACCCCAAATATGGTCCCCCCATGTGAACTCAAATATATTATGGGTAATTTGAAGCCAACAACATTCCATGAAAGAATCAATGATGTCTGTGGGAGTTGAGGTGGTGGTTTTCACTACCGCCAACAACTACCCCATATCCCACTGACCGAGTCATCCATGAACTGAGTTTCTTTTGTGGGCCTCTACAGAAGTTTCTAACTACACACTGATCTATATCTTCATCCTCTCAACAAAAGGACCCCAAGAGGAGGACTAAGATGTTTATTTATAGGTCTTGATCGATCAAAGGAACATAAGAAGAAAATAACCACACAAGAAGGACTCTTTCAACAATTCCAATAGGTAAAACCCACCCTATAGCATTAAATGAGGAATTTTTTAGATGAATTGATATATGAAAAACCTATATAATTATAGATGAACATACTACCAAGCATTAAACTAATTACTTGTTTACGATTAGGTGTCCCATATAGAACATCACCACATGAATGAAGACAAGTGCTGCATAGCACATCAATATGTGGATGGAACCCTGCTCCATGTAAAAAACACTATACGAATGGAATTTAGTGTTGTGTAGCAAAATAATATGCATATAGAACTTGTTTCCATGTAGAAAAATGTTACAAAGATCAACCCTGGACCTCATACCACCATGGTATGTAGATGGCCTCTAACCCGCATAACAACATGCTATGCTGAGGAAACCCAATCCCACCTAAGGAAACAGTGCACAGAAGGGGGTACCTTCAGGTATTCCACCCTCCAGCTCTAATCATTTCCTTCAGCATCTATCGCATCATCTGTAGTACCTATATGAACCTACCTAACTTTATTTGGCTAAGTCATCTTCCAAATCCACTCTACCCTTATGATAAAACCATCAAGAGAGTAAACACAACCTTTTCAGTTTAGATACCCATTCTGAGAAGAGTCACGTGAGTAATACCCTGTAACAAGTTGATCCCCCTGAATTGTTCCTATTGTTACTTTCCCATGGTAACACAGGTTCTGACATTGGGATACTCACCTGAACCTCCCAATTCTAGTGATTAATAGTAATCATCGTCCTTTCCAATTTATGAGGACTGGTGATAAATAAGTTAAATCAAAATTGTTTTTCCCTTTGATGAGAGGAATCATTCTTCCCCTTTACCAAAACCAATTTCAAGGCATCCAACAATGAGTAATACCATTTTATCCAAGGTTGTTGTACCCTTGTTCCTCTCTACCACCATATCTTCTCCCACTCTTCTAGAAAAGAATGTAAAAATGAATGGTTTGTTGAATCTACCGGTTCATCTTGTTTCTCAAACCGATCATGGTTCACATGGGATTAGAGTCTAGTTATGATCACACAACCCACACAATACTACGAGAAATTGAACAACAAGGAAAATTATTCCTTCTATAACTAGTATATATAGGACTCATTCCTATGGAACAAGCACCAGTGTTCTATCTTTTTAGATAATTTCCCCAATTCATGTATAGTGAAAAATAATGTTTTTTAGTAAAAAACTGTCTTTATGTATAATTATTTATTAATTATGAAGGATATTATAAATTTATTTTATAGTCACATTAGAAAAATATTACATCTATTAATACATTTGAATTCATTATAATCAATTTCACTTTGAAGTTGAATATAAAAACTTATCATTCTTTTGACCATTTTTCTACTATTTAAACACTATTTTACCTCGTCTGTGGGATTAGTGTTAATCAAAATTTTCCTATTTCATTTATTATAATTTTGAAAATAAAAAATACATAGAGTTAATTTATATAATATTTCTTGTCTAATAAAATCAACATAATTTTTTGACCAAAATGATAAGTAAATGTGATTAAAATTATTTACAGTGATTATGTTTTGATTATGATTAATAAAGGACTAAACCATAATATTAATGGCCCAAATGACCTAGAAACTTCTCTAAACCCAATTTTATGTCAAAATTTCGTAAATAAACCATCAATTATTTATATTATTTGGTTTGTTAATACATTTTTATGTAATAACATCTGCACAACTAAGTAATTTCTAAAAATTCCCAGTGAGTCTTTTTCTTTTGCTATAAATGGCCACCACCTCTACCAATTCACCAAACCTCTCAAACATTTTATATTAATCAATGAGCTGCCCATTAAGCCTCCCAAAAAACCTAATTTATACCATGAATCCTCCCTTTTAGAGGAAACCCTCTCAAGTAAGACTTTCAGCACTAACCATAAGGAGTTACTTAATTTAGAGGTAACGACTTCTATCATGCTCTTCTCCTTTATTTACCTTCTTCAACAATACACTATACTTATTACATTATTTTGTGACAAAACTAGTATCCAACATATAATATGATTTTTTTTCATTTTTTATAACCTACACTTACATAAACATCCATCTAATGGATGTCGAACCTACTTTTTCTGTGTATGGTGAACTACTACCTCAATAAATGATGATTGTTCATTTCTCCTTTACCACCAACCATGGTCTCAATTGTGGTGGAAAAAATATATATATTTGTAATATATTATATTTATTATTTCCATAATATTCTATATTTTGTTTTAAAACACATATCTTTTTACCTCCCATTTGGTGTTATTATGATAATCTAGTTGGAGGAAGAGTGGACTATCGCCCCTAAAAGCAATATGATTAATTCTCAAACCAAATGGAATGTATTAAGGATGAGTTTAAAAAAACTTATATGATATATTTGATATATATATGATACAATGAAAATGATTTATATGTACATATACATATATATATATATATGTCATTTTCTTTCCTTATTTTAAGAACACAATTAAAAACAGAAACAACGTTCATGTGTACGTACAACTTACTGTCACCCGAAATGGTGTATTTAATTTTGTAAATATTTATTTTATAAATTATTTTAATATAAATTTAATAGATATACATGATATTTATATAATGATCTACATTATGGAACCATGATATATGTATACCCTATCATACTAGAATATGTGGGATTTGATTATCAATTAACAAGGATATTTAGGTAGTCTCCTTTTTGTCCTAATGAAACAATGAAATATTCCCAAATGTTTTATGGGACATATGAATGATACGGTCACACTCACCCCTATGACCACATATCTTCTGGGTACCTTCTGTTTCCTCATCATAAGTGCCACACCAAATCACGAAAAGGCATCTTCTGCCTAGAAGTCCTTGCCACCTGACATTAAACTATATTGTCGATTTGTTATCACATGACTTTCAAAGGTGATGTTTCCAATTTTTTCTAATCAAACTATATTGGTTCTGATTTCAATAAATAGAAAACATAGCAACCCCATTTTATCATATCGATTCTAACATTGAAATAATTCACACCCCCTAAATGATGATGAAATCCAAAGAGTATTATCAAATGGATTAAACCTATGTTGTCTCAATAAATGATAATGGAAATCATTCTGAATCCAAAAATGGTGACATTGATGAAGAACCTCGAATACATATTGTTATATTCATTTATAGAGATCCTCAATTATATACAGATGATCCTAGACCTATGTGTATGTATGATTTATTTTGAAATATGGGAGTATTCTACGGACACATGCTGTGTAATGAACTAAGGATTCAAAAATATATGAACAAAGTTTAAATTTATAATAGTGTCCTTTAATAGAAAATACTTCTTCTAAAAAGTGTGTGATGATCCCGTGTTCCCATCATATCGACTAAGGTGAGTTCTTCACTGTTATTTACCAAATCATCCAAAAAAATATCTCTTTTGGTAAACAGGACCTTGGTTCTTGGAAAATTGTTATGTTAGGTGTTTTTGGGTCCATATATGATCCTGTTAGAGAGAATTTGAAGAAATAATACTCAATGTGGGCTGATTTAAAAAATACTCAACCCCCAACAATCACCCATCGAGATCATGAAATGACTCAGGTCGAGAAAAAATTAATCCTGGAGTTGAACCCTTAATTGTGGAAAATCCTTAGTAAGATAAAAATGATATACCACCAAGCCCCCATTGGTTCATTTCATTCTGGGTAAAACGTATATCAGGATAAAACAAAAATGGTGAACCTAATGTGAATCTTTAACCAATTTTACGGTGTCACATGCCTTAGGTCCCTTTTATATTAAAAAATGCGAGAGGGCCATGAAACATCATAAATTATGCTTGTGGTCAAGAGATGATACATTGATGGGGTTATTATTATATACTTGTCGAATATATTTTAGGTATTCTCCTCATATTAATTCAATCTAATGCATTCAGACAGCTCAATTAGACACATGAATCCACAACGGAAAAGGAGGATGGGTCCTCAACAAAGAACAAGACACCATCACAAATGCAAAATATTCAACATTGGGTTTCAAATACATTGACTAGTGATTACCATCAAAATAGTACTCTTCCCACTATAGAGGAAGCCAAACCGGCCCTCCAAATTATTTAATTCTTCCAGCTGTCCACTTTGCAGTGGACACCGATCCCATAATGGGTAACTCCACTATCATTCGATAATCATTTTGAGAGCATGTCCCAGGAAATTGTTAATGAGTTCCCCCCATATATCAAGTAGGCAATTGAATTCATCATTGATGACTTCATTCGAAGTTTCCAAGGGTATCACTAGAGGGCCCCCACCATAAAAAATCACTACCAAAATTGTGAAACCTAATATCCTTATTCAGAAGAGGATATTAAAATGAGGACTCTTGCTATTGTTAAACTCATGTGGGCCCCCGGGCATCCCGTCAAGGGAGGTGAACTTACTGTCAGTAACAGGTTATCACCTTGGTTCCTAAAGTGGAGATCCATCATGAAAATGTTTTAGAATACTATGGAAATGAACATATTCTTTTCCCATCATCTAATATTGAACATTGAAATATGGTGGGAAATTACGGGAAAGAAAAACCTTGAGCCAATGCCCTCCAGTCCCACCCAAAAAATAAGGTGTAAAATTATAGTCTAATGAAAATCTCTACCATTGAAAATCCAAACCATCATCCAAATGGGGTGGTAACTAGCAATGATTAGATGCTAATTTCTATTTATGCATGAAAATATCTTCCTCTAAAGAGGATAACAATCTCTTGGTAGGCACATGTCCCTACCAATGGATATGAATCCCACCAGACAAATATACTTAAAATCAAATCAGGGAAGAGCCAAATTTCTTCTCCGACACATGAATCCAATTACATAAATATTATGGAAATAAATTATAGTAAGATTTAAATTCCAACATTTTCATATCATGCTCTTCATACAAATGTAGTGGAAAATAGGAATATCCAAATTCTTACTTGAAAATATGAGTCCCACCAATAAAATACAGTGGAAACTAGATAAAATAGTTGGCATATCCTAATAATATAATAAGTGAACACATGATTCTCTACCCTCACTTTGTAGAAGATCCGATATAAATAGGCATAATATGGGGGACTAAAGAAGACACAAAAAGCTGTTGTGTCATCGAAATGGGAATCTATCCTTGTTCCGTTGAAATATTTTTCTCAAAAATCCTTGGAAGATATGGAGGATTAGACATTTATTCTTGATCATATCCTATACACCCTTGAATACATAATCACATCTATAGAAATAGAAAAGATTCACGCTGACAACCCACTCCCCATAAGTGGGGTGACTCATCCACAAGATAATCTGGTCACTCCGAAGCAGACACACATCCCCTCTAAAATCCAAGAGTGTTGTCGATTACAATCCAAAATAAAAGGATAATGAGATTAGGAACCAATATTGGTTCCAACTACAGGACACCTGGTCCAACATAGTGGCCAGTCCTGGGAAATCATATATCCTTGTCAGAACTCGAGATGCTCATTGGTGTATCCTTGTGGCATATTCGGAATTTCTCAAATAACAACCCATATATGAAGGCCATTTCCAATATTATGCCACCCCAGTCACCCAAAAGAGATCTCACAAAATTTAAATGTACCAAAGGAACACTAGTAAAAAAACAATTTTTAATATCACTATTTTTCATGTTGGTTTTTTATAACTGAAATGAAAATCATTGGAAATGTATTTTTTTACATTGTTTATAATAAAATTGACAAGAAAATCCTTTTTCCCTTATTTTTCAAGTCGACTTTATAAGAACAAATGTGAAAAATCCATTTAGGCCAATTTTTCACATTGGTTATATTATAACAGATGTGAAAAATCTATTTTCTTCTCTTTTTCAGATTGTTTATTTAGTAATTAAGGTGAAAAATGTTTATAAACATGTAGTTTATTTCTCAATCTTTGAATATACAGGACTTAGAGCTGAACTAGAGTTACGGATCAAAATTTATGGTCTTCGAAAGTTGATCATCTCTAAAAAAAGTTTTAGGGAAGGAAAATTTCTGAAGACCATAACTTTTTATCTGTAACACTGTTTGATATATGTGGAAATTATAATCGAATTGTGGTTTGTAAAACACATGTTTGTAAAAAAATTGACATTAGTTATTAAATATCTGATGTGAAAAGGTCAAGAAAATAAATTTTTCACATCTGTTAATTAATAAATGTCCTTTAAAAGAGATGAAAATTGATTTTTGATGTTGGTTATATAATAACCGACATGAAAAATCAATGGAAATTTTATTTTATTTTCAGGATGGTTATTTTAAAACTGATGTGAAACATAATTTTAGTATCCCGCCAACGTAAAATTTTAATTTTTTAACATCATGGCGTCAAAATTTCCAATTATCACCAAAGAATTTTAATAATGCATTTTTTTATCATCTGAATTATCATTTTTAGTTATTCACATATCCTAATTTAACGATCATTTCATTCAACAATCATCAATCCCCCAACTCAACTCGTTTGATCTTCAACATGAATCAATTTTTTCTTCTCATTACAATATCATCTAGGTATTTGTAAAAAAATTTCCATGATTTATTATTTTTTGATTTGTTTTCTTAATTGATATAAAATTCAATGATTATTTATTTCAACCATTATAATTCCACCACCTCAACATGTTTTATCTTCTAGATGAATCCACTATTTCTTCCTTCCATGATCTTGTCATGGTATTTGTAATTATATTTCTAGGATTTATATTTTTTATGAGTAGTTTTCTAAATTAATATACCATTTAATGATAAATATTTTATTATCATGATGGATAATTCTTTTATCGTGGTAAAATGACAAATCCTCCTTCGGATTATAATATTCTTTTTAAGACAAAGCTATGGCTGGCTCATTCCAACTTTCCTCGAAAAAATATATCAAATTTTTTATGGTCATAACATTAGATTCGTAACCCTGTTGGAGATTTAAGACCTATCAAAAAAGAGCATATTAAGTTATCTACAGGATGCTAGACACATATTACATTAGGGATTTAAAATATGACATTAAAAATGACTTTTAACATCAGTTGTTTAATAATTGATGATAAAAACCATTGAACCACATTTTTAACATCGGTTATTAAATAACCAAAGTATAATTCATATTTTTAACATCACTTGAAAAAACTCACCTCAAAATAAATGTTAAAAAGATAAAAAACAAATGTAAAAAATGGTCTATTTACTAGTGGGAACTACAAAATGAAAAAAATAGTCATGATTATTCTCTACAGGAAGCTACAGTTCTTATTGACATCGAAAACATGTTACTAATGGGACAAGATCCTATCAACCGATTAAAAAATTATGTGGGTGATAATAGGAGTTGTAGAGGTCCACCCCATAATATTATTACAAGTAGCTCTAAAGGTCAACCATAGAGCACGCATGAGGTCTCACCTCATGGGAATGGAATGATCGATCATGTGAGAAAGTGTCTTGATGTGTGTAATGGTATCCCTCCACTTGACCAGAAGATCATACAAAAAGAATGTTCTCCCCTTGTTGTCATCTTCCCTAATGGTCCTCCCTATGGTATATTCTATATAAATTCTCCATACAGTCGGACGTCAAGCAATGATGGACATCCTTGCCAAGATGGCGAGCCACTATGAATTATCTCCCTGCAATGGCATGAAGAATAAAAAGGTCCTCTTCTAGATTTAGTACATCCTAAAGGCTATCCTCATGATTCACACAACAAATATTCTCCCTGAAGTGGGATATCAACATATTATAGTAGTCTTCCCCATGATGGAAATCACTACAGAGGCCCTCCCCTAATGGAATCAAGATGCAAGAAGTACCTCCCATTTCTACAGTTTTCTCTAAAGGTCCTCCCTTGGTAATATTCTGTACAAATTCTCCCTACAGTTGGGAAATAAGATGTGGTGGTAGCCCTCCCCATAATGAAATTGGTTGTGAAGGTCCTCCCTACAGTCAAAACTCACACTTTCAAGATGTCCCTCCCCTCACCATGTAATATACTAGTAAGCCTTCATATTCTAAGGCTCTTGAAAAAATTAAGTCACACATGATGGATAATTTATCTGTGATAAAAGACATATTTTCACAACCATATAATGACCTATGTCCATGCTCATCATATGATCAAACCCTATAACATTCACACAGTGATGCGACTCTTACTAGCCCCACTTCTTAGAAAAAAATCGTTAAGAATCATTCATGATGGGAAATCCAACTAGAGGAGTCCTTTTAAGAATTACAAAATGACATGTTGCTCGTGAAGATACAATTAGTAAGGGATGACATACGAGTTATGTAATGGAACATGTATAATTCCTAGATCAATGTACAAGAATATTTATTCTATAAATTCATGCATAATAATCATCTCAATACCTTGACAAATATCCACTAGGTGGAGTGAAAATATTTTCTTTATAATGGTTTACTTACCATGATAATATATTGTGGGAGAATCACAACCAAATTGACATAGAATATCTTTTATCTATATACTGTCTGTAATTAGGGAGGAGGAAGAATGATCTTGAATAGTCCAACCTTCTCATGCTGCATATGTTACATTATCTTATAATCAATCAAAAATTTGGTATCCATCTCTGGGGAAGGGGAGAACATGGAGATTTAAACATCACCCCACATCACATCCAAATGAACCCGTTGGATATTAAATCCATCAATTTAATTTTCCTAATGAAGAAATCAATCAAAATATAGATTCATGAAAGACTACAAGGTTAGAGAGATCCATCCTTGAGTAAGTCTGAAAAGCATTAGACCTGACGAGTGCAAGATATTGAAAAACTCCCAAACTAACCCATTTAAATCATTTATAAGGATTATAAACCATGGGAATCCAATAAAAATCATCTATGATGTCTTAAGAAGCATGTAATTAAAATCAAGACTCAAATCCAAATCTGTCTTAAACATGAGTAGAGATGCGCAAGATCAAGAAAGTGGAAAACGTATCAATAATTTTCGTAGTACAAGATTAACCCGACCCCGTAGGGATGGGGGAATTTTGAAAATAAAATACCCCTTAAGACAAAAAATTAGGGCTGAAGAATAATATATACGGAAGGAGAGAAACTGTAGCACATAAGCCTAGGGGAATTTTTACCTCCCCCACATGATGAGTGGATGTCAGTATTTTTCTACATAGGGAAAACTATGAATAGAGAGGTTATCTATTTAATCTCGTCTCGTGACTCATATTACCCAAAAAGGAGGTGTACAATAAGGTCATATCAAGGTTACCCTCGAGTTACCCTTCACTAGGAAACCTAAAGAGGTCCCTAGAATAGAAAGAGAAGATCTAACAAGAGACGTAAGTGGATCCCCTGTCATTCTGCAGCTGGAATGCCACCCGCAATGTGGTATGCATTGGTGAATTTCAAGTATATTAATACCATGAATATCTCTAAAAATAATAAAAATGATGGGGATGAATGAGAGGATGGTTCCCTCCCATAGTTTTTCCACATCAAGCAAGAAGGTGTGCATACCCAGAACCAAAGAGCCACCCTAAATCTAGGAACTCCATTATCCATAACATCCTTACCTCTTTTGAAAATAGGTTCCACCAGAAAAATAAGTGAAAGGTCACACATGAAAAAAATTCCACCTCTCCACAATAATGATCCCATCATGCTTGAGGATATGTTTTCATGGTAGGACGAAGAAATGAAGTAGTTGAGTAGAATGAACACCAGACTAATATGAGGAAGTTATCCTGTCAGATATGTTCCCTAGTAAGAGCATCAACATAAACTTCCAACTAGTGTGCCTTTGGCACAAAGGCTCATCCAAGAATGTGAATGAAGGCCGGGATGCTCATCTAACCTGGAATCGGGACCATCTATCTACCATAATCCAATCCCTAAAGGATATACAGATTTACACTCATTGAAGAATCAATAAGAATAGATTTAGGAGGGTCCACAAATGACGCCACAAGATGGGTATCCACCTCATGTATCTGTGTTTATTTCATGTCTAATAATTCTCTTAAATGATCCTATCCATGATCAGGTTCAAACTGACATTCATCAATGTCTCATTAATACCATTGTGTCATTGGCCAGCTTGACTAGAAGCCTTGTAAGGATGGCGCGCTATAATATAGCCAAAACAGAAATCATACTCCCACTTCGTGAGAAGAATGATGACACCACCAAATTTTAAGAACATCGTATTATCAATATTCAATGGCTTCACGGACCTAAAACAACATCTGATTCCCTAGGAATATTTCTATGATCCGATGATGGGAACCCTATAGAAAAAAAAGCAATGAAACGTTGATGGTTCATGAGAACCCCGCGTGGATCATACTTTGTATGGTTTACCATTTTCCCCCAAATTTGATAATATAATTGGAGGACCTTCAGCCTATGTACCTTTTCCATTTCAGTTCAATGATCCCAAAGACAACATTCAGTGAACTTATGAACTATAAAATGGGAGAATGATAGATTTTCAGTATTTATTTCCAAATGGAATGGTCTAATTATCTCCTAGAATATGCCTCTCTCTCAATATGATATTATTACTTTGTGCAGTGATACGCTCTATGATTGGATTCGAACACTTCTATTCCTGGTGAAATATAAATGTTGATTTCATAATTTCTATACAATTTTCTAGAGAATAGAGGATTTATTACAATGGACTAATGTCAAATCTTGGGCAACCCGATCAACCCCATGGAAATGAATGGGAAGTGTTGATGTGACTTCCCTCATGCTCAGGCCCCCTCCTGCACCAGCACCACCTCCAAGGCCAGCACCGAATCGTGTAGGGGCCCTAGGACGTCAAAAGCTACCCCTTCCATGGCCAGATTAATGAATGGGGGACCAAAGATATCAATTAAAAGAATGAAAAAAATAATTTTTACTATTTATAAGATGACCATGATAGTGGCTACTTTGGACCTTCAACGAATTATAACATTTTATGGGTACGATAGCTGATTAAGTTGGATGAATTAGGTCTCGTTGACTAGCCAGATTATTGTCCCACCATCCGAATATTGGGAAACACTGTCTATGAGATTTTTTCATTGTGGTCCTCCTTCACTGAATGATATATTCCAAATTGTTCATGCAAGGAGTACCTCCAGACCACAGTAAATATGATTCCACCACTGATCCTTATGCGGGAGGTTAGTGGAATAAATTCATTAGAAAAATGGAATAGATGTTCGATAGTTGGATGACCTGGAAAACATTCATCTGAGACCATGGAATACTCAAGGGGTTGTGGAAGCAATATATGTTTCCCCCAGTAGCTCCTGATGCTACATAGCCAACATCCTCAGCCACATAATCCTCTAAGGATTGACTATCCTAAAATTAATCCAACCAGAAAGACAATGACAAACCGCTAGAAGACGAACCATCAACAAGGACAATGTTGGATTTGACACTATTAGATTTCTTGTAATTATATCTGAATAAATGTGCACTTCTCTACCAAATAGAACCACTATAAAATTCAACTATGCAGAGTCATCTTCAGATGAGGAAAGGGTTTTTGAATCCATTAATTTTACCCACTTAGTGGAACTCTTCTTTGATTAAGAATACGGTTATGAAACTGAGTTCCCCACACCCTATAAGGTAACCATAAGGAGATTCTATAAGTGCCAATGATACATAGAATGACGTAGACATGGTGGAAACTCAATTCTTGTCTTCACTATTGCTCAAATCTTCAATGTTGCAGACACTCCTGGAAGAGAACTTCAGCGGACCCAATAAGAATAGGGAATATTCTCTACCCCTACAGGGATAAACATTGATGGATATTCCTAGATTATATATTAGATTTGGATGAAATGTTGAATCATCCATGGGGTGAATCCATACCTACCCGAAAAAATTTTCAATGTACAAAAGCACCACTAACTCCTTTTTAGGGTTCGGGTCATCTATGTCTAGTGTTGAAGTCTCTAAAGTACATATGAAGGAGCATCCCCATGTTGGGAAGTGCTTACCTTTCGATAAAAAATATGATTTTCTGAAATATCTATCGTTGGTACTATCCATGATATAAATCCTGGATGCACTAAATCTATTATCTAATCATGGGGAATCACTAATAGATGCTTCGCTATGTCCCCCGGATTTTGAATCCATGGTTCCCACAACTGAAGTCTATCGAGATGATATCTATATATCATAATTTCTCGATTCCATATCCTTCTTGGATAATCATGAAGATGACATCATGAAAGGAAACATGAAAACCTTATTATTCATTCCTGATGAATAAATTATGTAGATAATTGAAATTTCTTCATTAAAAATGGCTACATACTTAGTCTCATCCCAATATGGATACTCTTTCGGTTGGGAAGCAATGAGGATAACCCGATGCCTTACAACACAACATTGTGGGGGAATATTAAAATTTGGGAGAATTCATTTGGTCAAACCAAACTCTAATCATATTTTTGGAACCTCATAGCCAACTAAAAATTATTGATGGTCTAGAAAAATATATCCTCCATCATCATTCTAGGAATGCCTTGGATTTATCTGCACACAATGATTCCTTTATTGTACAATTTTTTGTAAAATAATTCATTAGAGGAAAAAATGGGACGTTGTATGTTGATAAGGCCCAATATCTATCTTTCGAGTCACATTATATTGATGTAGGATTCTATGGAGATAATGGGAATAATCCCTTTGTCGATGGTGTTGATGGGGTCACCATCCACAATTGTTTAAAAGTGGTTCTCAAGGACCCCCTCGGGCATGTTAGAAAAAGAATACATATTTCCCATCAAAGAGGCTGAGGGTATAAGTCAAAATTCAAAAATGTATTTTTCCATATTCATGATCTCTGTCATAGACACCAAGAATAAAAGAATAAAAAATTGCAGTGACCATAAGACGATGGAGAGTGCTCAAATGATAATGTCCCTAATACATCAAAAAGTCACTAGATAATCCATTTTACACTGACTAGGGTAGAAGGGAAGTCTGTGGCACCCCATGATTTGGATAATTGTTTATTTTTTAAATTAATGTACCTTTTCAATATTTTTCATTACACATGACATTGAAAATAGTTATATATATATATATATATATATATTAAAAAACTATTTCAATTATTCATTCCCTATGAAATTCAAAATGGCATTGTGTTACACGCAATACTAACTTGTCTTACACTATAAGCGACACCGACTTGGTGCATAGTACATGGAACATAGATTTTTGACGAAACATCTTTTTTGTTTAATTAATTATATGATATAATTCTAACATATCCCTTAAAAATATTGATAGTAATAGTAATAACTACTTTCTAAATATGTTTTATAATTGTTTGATATAAATAAAACATTTTTACAATGAATGAAAATATATTTGGTAATGTCATTTTATGATAAAAATATTGTTCTCTTGAAGGAAACTCTTTTAATAATAAAAATAGTTTAAAAAAAATTGAAATTGAATTTGTTAAAAATAATGTTTTTTAGTGAAAAAATGTCTTTATGTCTAATTAATTATTAATTCTGAATGATATTATAAATTTTTTAAGGTCACTGTAGAAAAATATTAAATCTATTAATAGATTTGAATTCATTATAATCAATTTCACTTTGAAATTGAATATAAAAACTCAACATTCTTTTGAATTTTTTTCTATTATTATTTTACCTCGAATGTGGGATTAGCGTTAATCATAATTTTCCCAATTCGGTTATTAGAATTTTGAAAATAAAAAATAAACAAAGATAATTATTATTTTATTTTTTATCTACTAATATCAACTTAATTTTTTCGACCAAAATGATAGGTAAATGTGATTAAAATTAATAACGGTGATTAAGGTTTGATTATGATTAATAATGGACTAATCCATAATATTAATGGCCCAAATGACCTTGAAACTTCTCCAAACCCCATTTTTTTCCATATTTCTAAAATAAACTATCTATTATATAGATTAATTAGTTTGGTTAAACACTTGTTAGGTACAAACATCTGCACAACTAAGTAATTTCTAAAAATTCCATTTGAGTATTTTTCATTCCCTATAAAATACCACCACCTCTACCAATTCCCTGCACCTCTCAAACATTTTATATTCATCAATGATCTACCCATGAAGCCTCAAAAAATACCTAACTTATACCATGAATACACCCTTTTAAAAGAAACCCTCTCCAGGAATTTGTTTGGCAGAAACCATTATGAGTTACCCAATTTACAGGTGACAAATTCTATCAAGCTCCTTTCCTTTATTTCCCGTATTCACCCATACACTATCATTGTTGCATTATTTTGTGAAAAAACCAGTATCCAGCATATAATATTATTTTTTTAATGTTTATAACCTACAATTACACACACATCCATCTAATGGATGTCGAACCTACTTTTTCTGTGTATGGCGAACTACCGCCTCATTAAATGATGATTTTTTATTTCTCCTTTACCACCAACTATGGTGTCAATTATGATGGAAAAAGTATATATATATATATATGTAATATATTATATTTATTATTTCATTAATATTTTATTTTTCTTTATACAACAAACATTTTTTTACCTTCCATTTGGTGTTAATATGATAATCTCAATGCAGGAAGAGTGGACAATCACCCCCTCAAAGCGGTGTGATTCATTCACACACCCCATGGGATGTATTAAGGATGAGTTTAAAAAACTTATATGATATATTTTATATTTTAATGATAAAATAAAAAAGATTTATATGTACATATAAAAATATATATGTCATTTTCTTTCGTTCTTTTAAGAACACAATTAAAAACGAAAACAACATTCATGCGTACGTACAACTTACTGTAACTAGAAATGGTGTATTTCATTTTATAAATATTTATGTTATAAACTATTATAATATATATAATAGATATAAATTATATTTATATAATGATCTACATTCTGGAATCATGATATATTTATAAGGACAAAAAATATAACAAATTAAGACACATGGGAAGAACAAAGAAAATATGACCCAAAGTGAAAACATAACATATGATCTCTAAATAGAATGTAATATAAGGCCATAATGGAACCACATATGGAATTATCATATAATAATATTCTTTTATAAGAGATTTATAATAAAATTATAATTATTATATTGGAATCTTTTATGAGTATGGGGAGATTCAAGACACTGGGTAAGGGGATTTCATCTCACATTTAATTCCTATGAAATACATGATATGATCACCACTTGTTCCTTTTTTGTAGTGTTTATATTTACCATGATTTTATTATATATATATTTTACCTAAATACATTGGTATTAACATTCTCATTATATGATCCTTATTTCATGGTGCTTATATTTCAAATGTTACCAAATTAGTTAAAATGTTTGTGTATCAATTTGACTTCTTTTAGTCTCATGTATTGTTATGAACCTAAACCATTTTTTAGGGTGAATGTAAATCCATTTTACGTTACATGTAATGAATCTCAATATTTGAAAGATATTATATTGAATATTTAATTTCCATTCCATAAACTGTGAGCACGATCCCAAGATACCATTTTATGATAGTTTATTGATACAATCCCTTTTCAATTCAAGATTGTTTATGTTATGCTTACTTTGATGATATCATATTATCCATCACTCAATATTATTTTAGGGCTTCCTTTTAAAATTTTATTTCATGATATAATCATGTATTAGTTCCATTTTTTACTCTTAGTACATTAGATAGTTAAGAACATGTTTTTAGGAAATCCTGACTTTATTCTCTCTTCATTCAGAACTCTATGTTTTCTAAAAAGAGTTTCCAAGAAAAATTCACCTTTAATAGAAAAAGTAAAATTTTATACTTTTTTTTATTTTAAAATTATATTCAAGGTAATATTGGTTTTAATTTCTGGAAAATTGAGTTTTTTTATCCTTTTTACCATGAAAATGGAATGTTCTTTTGACCTCGTATGACATGTTCATATTTAACTACTATCATTTCTAAGATGCTCCCATTGAATTTTTTAAAATTATAATCCATAAGAAAATTTCTTGATGGTATTTTTAATGAAATTTATTTTTTAAAATGTTTTAAAACTTCTTTCAAAATCATGTAAGGAAAATTATATTCAAAAAGTTTTCATTCCTTATTTGAATGATTCAATGTTATTTCAAAGAAAGGGATTTCAAAATGTTTTTATGTTTTCCAGGAAAATGATTTTGATTTTTTTTAATAATTCTATATATTTTTTAAAATATATATAAGTAAATGTGTTTTATAACATTTTATATCATATTTTAAAAGTTTTAATTTAAAATGGTTTCTAAATATTTTTCAATATTTCATTAATGGTTTTCAAAGTAATTTCAAATAAATTATTTTTACAATGTTTTAGTGCTTTCTTTAATAGATTTGAAAATATTTCAAAAAATTAAAATTTTTCATGCATTATTTAATTATTTTCAAATTATTTTTAAATAAATTTATTTAAATATTTTTCAATAATTTTTAATTTTTTTCAATGTATTTTCAGTGAAATGACATTCAAATCGTTTTCATGCATTAATTAAATTTTTTTGATGTGTTTTCAACAAAAATTATTTTTTTAAAATGTTTTATAATTTATTTTAAATATTTATTATAATATTTCAAAGAAAAATGTTTTCAAAATTATTTCCAGTATTCTTTTATTTTCAAAACTATTATTTATAAAAATGATTTTCAATTGGTTTTATGAATATGTAATTCTTTCCAAGAACGAAAGGATATTTTTCCTAAAGAAATGTTTTTTAAAGATATTTCAAAATTATTTACAATCTATGATAACAAATATTAATGTTTCTCATGACATTAGTGGAAATTATATAAAGGTTCCATTCATATTTTTTCTATGAATGGGTTATTTTTAATGTCATTGTCTTTATGAAAACAATTTCTCTTTTATGTGTTATATGTGTATGAAACCTATTTCGTTTTCACATGTTATATAATTTTGAATCCCAATTCTTTTAACGAGTTACTTTTATTATGAGGTGATTATGAAATATGAAACATGTCTCCTTCCAAAGGTTATGATATGTTCACATGTTTATTATATCCATTTCATTTTATGGGTTTTGATATGTTTACTTATTATCATGTATAACATGTATATATGATTTCATTATGTGATGGGAGAGACCTATATCTATATTTGATGCATTGGGTGATGATTGATATATCATGAGATAAATATCGATGTAATGAGGGTTTAATGTGTTTTGTAATACATGAATAGAATGACGGTTTACTCAGTTCAGTAACATAGGGCTGGAACAAGGGTTTACATAGTTCAGTAATACATGGTTGGAATGTGGGTTTACTCGGTTCTGTAATACAAGGCTTGAATGATGGTTTAATCATTTTAGTAATACAAGGATATAATGAGGGTTTACCCATTTCAATAATACATGACTGGAATGAGTTTTCACATAGTTTACTAATACAGGGCTGGAACAGGGGTTCACCCGGTTTAGTAATGGATTTTGTCCACTAATATATTCATGGAATTCATGTATTGGATACTATTGAAGTCATTATATTATTATGTGTTGACATAATACCATGTCTTATTCATAATTTATGCTTTAAGGGCTTATGTTATTTATTTCAATATGATTCTTCTCTAATAAACTGCCAAAAATATGCCATGATTCATCTTTATGATCATTGATATGTATGGTGTGATATTCTATATTCATGATCACATTATAATACCCTTATGTTCATGTTTATGCCTATATGTCTCCCATTTTAACCCTTACCGAGCATTTCAGATCACTCATTTCTTATGTTTCCTTTCCCCAAGTTATGAGGAAAAGTTTTAAGAAGAAGTACTAAAGGTGGAGATCTTTATGGGAGATGTTGTAGAACATTCCCTAGGATATAATATTTTGTTCCAATGTTTCCAATGACTCTAAACTATTACAATTCTCAGGCATGTATTTTTTTTGTAATGAATATTTATCTAAAATGATGTAATATCTATGTATGTTAAACCATGGTCACTATAGTTGTAATCAAAGGAAATCATTAGTAAAGCATTGGAAACCAGGATGAATAAACTTAGTGAGATCCCTAGGTTTATTTATAAGGATATGTCTTGGGATGTCTCTAATGGTAAGTATAAGGACGAGTTAACATTTTGGAAAATGTATTGGAATTTTGAAAATAGATAGATTGACTGGTTTCCTATAAATAAATTCCCATCTGGATAATACAAGTGGATGGGGTTCTGGAACATATCTACCTAGAGGTGATAACTCTGACAATATGTTCCATGCATGACCCATGATAATTTGGTACATGACAATGGACCATTCCACACACCTGGTTTGACACTTTCAGGGTACATGCTTTCGAAATTCACAAACACTTCCTGAACCATAATAAAGGATTTAAATTTTCTTTTTCTATGAATAACCAAGGATAAACCCGAGGTGTCATAGATTATGGAAGATATCATTATTTAGACATCCAAAATTTAATTTCTTTCCTGACTACGTGGCTGTATGCTATGACAACTAATTATCACACTATGATTCTAGTTTTATTCAATCGAAGGAACTTGATGGAACTAAATAAATGTTTAAGGTTATGGATGATTTTCTAATGAGCAATCATGTGAGATAATCAATAGAGTGAATGATGTCATCATCATGCCAAATCATTTTTAGGGAACATGATTCACAATTTTTACCATAACCAACACTAAGACTCACCTAGGTAGAGATAGAAGTAGTTCACTGAGGGTTCTGTCAATAAAGACCATGGAGGAATGAATATTTGGTTTCCTTTATGTCAGTAATGTGGAAATAATCACCAAAATGAATGTCTTAGAGGAATAAGAAGGTGTTTTGACTATGTAAAATAAGGACACAATGCAAGTGACATCAAGAGAAGAAATATGAGTTTGGTTAACAAAAAGGAATTGAACTTTGTCCTCCCTATGTAGCCATTAATGGTTATCTATTTTAAGTGTGGAGTACATGGTCATTATGCCACTCAATGTCGCAAGAGGAATGTTCTTAAAGAGAATCAATAATTTGGTTCAAGTAATGCTATGATTTTTGGTTATTAACAGACCACATATGAAATGTGATATTTAATAGTTATTATTGTTAATGAATTAAGGATGTTGTAATCGAAGTATTTATGTATTTTTATTCAAAAGTTATGGATGAGGAAATATAAAAAGGATTGTTTTACATATGTTTTCTCTATCGTTATTTTCATGTTTTTATAGAATGTTCCCTTGGGACCGGTGAATTGATTTAAATATAATATTATATTTTTACTATGGGAAACAAACCCTTAGAATGTCCTTTATAATAAGATAATGTTGTGTGTATTAAGATACAAGGGGTGTGAATAATTAAATTGGAATGTATTTATTACCTTATAAGTGCCCAAGGAATTGTTTATGGGTGGTTTATGCTACCACTAATGATTTTTACATCATTTTTTGATTTATTGACAAAGTCCAATATACTTTGGAATGAGGAATCGTGCATGTTTTCCAAAAGGATTTATGGTAATTCGGGTTATTACTATGTTTCAAGTGAATATCCAATAAGAATATTCACATGTTTGGAATGTTACAACAAAAATATACTTTGGGGTATAGGGTCCTCAATTTTAATATAATTTCATGACTCTCTTTCAAGGTTTTTGGATTATCAAATTTCTAAAGAGTTAAATGTTTATCCATTAATGAAAAGATTTATTCATACTTCAGATGATGTATTTGTACACTTAGATTGTGTTGAAATCCTTGGATAATAGAATAAACAGTGGTAGACCTTATTTCATATATTTCCACATTATATATTATATTAGTATGGTTTTAAAGAAATACATCATGTATGTGACAACCAATCAAGTCTTGAAAGGTCACAAGTCTTGAACCCCTGACTAGAGGACGATAAGGGTTCCATGCCTAACACCGGCCTATGCACTGTCCTAGTTAATGTCTATTTACATCTAATGAATGAATAATTATAATGAATTATTAGTGTGTAATTTTTATTTTTATAGAATAATTCATGTTGTTAGATTTTTATTTTTATGGGCCTTAACATCCATTAAAAGAATATTTATGTTCATTATAAATAAAAGTAAATATTTATACATTCATTCCATATGGTTATGGATGTATTATAAATTTTTAAAAGAACAAACCAGAATGAAATTTTGATTATAGAATTTTATCAAGAATTACTCAACATTCTGAGAGTGATACAAAAAAATGGTTTCATGTACCTTAAATTTTGTTGGACCAATGGATTTTTGAATCATTATAGATTTATAACAATCAGGCCCTCGATATTACATTAATCATTAATTTTTATCTTATTGATGACCTCAATCACTTATTATAAATATTTAATTTATTTCCTCCTTGTCCAATCTCCACACCCAATCCATGTTCTTCTATGTGGAATCCCAATTATATGTTATATTGTGTAACTGTTATGGTTCCAAATTTCCCTTTTTAAGGACTTTTTTAGTATTCATTTTTAAAGTGGGTAGAATGTTACACGACATGATTTTGAGAATTTTTTTTTTGAATTAATGTAACTTTTAAATATTATTAATTTCACATGACACTGGAAATACACAAATATATAGATATATTAAAAAAACAAGTCAAACATTTCTTCCCCATGAAATACCAACCTAGATTGTACTACATGTACTACCAACATAGCATGCACTACAAGCAACGCAGACTTGGTGTTTAATGCATGCATCAATGAGTGTTGATGAAACATATTTTTTAATTTAATTAATTAAATGATATAATTATAACATAACCATTAAAAATAGTAATCGTAATAGTAATAACTATTTTCTAAATATGGTTTATTGTTTTTTGTATAAATAGTATATTTTGATAATGAATGATTTTTTGGGTAAAGACATTTTATGTTACAAATATAGACTTCTTGAATTAATTTCCATTAATAATAAAATTAAATTTAGAAAAATTTATACATTTAATTTGATAAAATAAAAATAATTTTATAACTCAGAAAAACTAAATTACCCTAGGGTGAATTTTTGGGATTTTTCTGAGAAACATCATATTGTGAAAATAGTAAAAAAATATTACTTTTAATTAAGAACTACATTTTTTCTAACTAAATATTAATTATAAATGATATTATAAAAACATTTATGATAAATGTAGATAAATATTACATATATTAATACGTTTTAATTAACTATTATCAATTTCACATAGAAATTGAAAATAAAAACCCAACAACATTTTGAATGTTTTCCTACTGTAAAAACATGTTATTTGGCCTTGTCTGTGGGATTAGTGTCAATCTTAATTTCCCCACTTATTTTAATAGAATTATTAAAATAATAACTACAAAGAGGTAATCAGTATCATATTTATGGTCTAAAATGATCAACATATATTTTTTTACCAAAATTATTAGGGAATGTGATTAAAATTAATTACTATGATTGAGGGACGTTTAATCATAATGAAGTACTAAACCATAAAATTTAGATCCCATATGACATATACATTTTTCCAAAACACATTTTATGTACATATTTCTTCCATAAACAATACATTATTTTGTGTATATGTTTTTTAGTCTTTTAGGTAAGAACATGTCCACACCAAATTGTTTTATAATAATTTCAGGTGAGTCCTTTTCCTTCTCAATAAAAGGCCCCCACCTATACCAATTCCTCAAACATCTATTACATTTCAAGTTCATCCAAGATATATCCATGTTTCCTCCCAAAAAAACTATGTTTAACCTTGAATTATACCTTTTGGGAGAAACCATATCAAGGAATACTTTTGGCACAAACCATATGGAGTTAGCCAATATAGATGTTACTACTACTTTCATGCTCCCATACTTTATCTCCTTTCTTCACCCATCTACTATCTTTATTACCATATTGTGTGAAAAAAATATTATCCCAAATATAATATAATTTTTTCATGAAATTTATATAAATTAACTTACACACACATCTATCTAATGGATGTCGAATATACTATTTGTTTGTATATCCAACTACTTCCTCACAAAATGATGATTGTTCATTTCTCCATTACCACTAATCATCATGTCCAATATGATAGAAAATCAATTAATATATGTAATATATTATATTTATTATTTCTTTATTATTTTTTATTCCTTTTTACAACACACATATTTTAACCTTCCATTTGGTGTTAATATGATAACCTCGTTTGAAGAAGACTGGACTATCACCCCCTCATAGTGATGTGATTCGTTGACACACCACATGGGTTGTATTAAAATTTTCTTTCACAAAATTATATGATAAATTTGATATACTAATGATAATGTAACAATGATAAATATTGAAAAATATATATACATATATATCTAAATTTCTTTCATTATTTTAATAAGACAATTAAAAACAGAATCAACTTTCAGGCGTACGTGTTTCTTACTGTCTCCATGAATGGTGTTTTCCATATTCATACTTATTTATTAAATTAATTATTATAATATTCATTTAATGGATATAAATTATATTTATATCATTATCTACATTCTTTAATTATGAAAATAGTTTAATGACCGATGATGTAACAAATTAAGACACATACGAAGAGCAAAGAAAATATTACCCGAAGTGAAAACATAACATATGATCCTTAAATAGTAGGTAATACATGGTCATGAAAAAAATATGCTATTTTGTATAATAATAATCTTTTATAAAATATTTATAATAAAATTATATTTATTATATTGGAATATTTTACAAGTATGGAGAGATTTATGACATAAGGTAAGGGTATTTCATCTCACTTTATATTTCTATGATATGCAAGATATGTTCACCACTTACTCCTTTTTTGGTTTATATACTTACCATGATTGTATCATATAATTATTTTAGATAAATTTATGGGTATTAACATTCCAATTTTATTATCATTCTTTCATGGGATTTAAGTTTCAAAAATTACAAAATTGGTAAAAAATAAATCTCTCTCAATTTGACTTCTTTGAGACTCATGATTTGTTATATCCAAAACACTTTTTCTCGGTGTTTATACATCCATTTTATATGAAATATAATGAATCAAAATATTTTAATGATATTATATTATTCTTGTAATTACCCTTCCTTAAATGGAGTGTTTTATCCCAAGATGCAATGTTAAAAGAGTTTATTGATTCAATCCCATTGCTTTTCGAGATAGTTTATGTTTGTGATTCCGTTGTGGAAATCAGTTTATCTATCTCTCAAGAATATTCGTGACCTTCCTTATCTTATGTTATTTTCTGATATACTCATTTATTGGTACCATGTTTTACTATTTGATAAAAAATATAGTTAAGAATGGATTTTCAGGAAAGCATGACTTTACCCTCACTTTGGTTAGAACCCTATGTTTGATAAAAAGAGTTTCCAGGAATATTATACCATTACCCTATAATTTCTAAAATAAATTTCAACCCATTTTGTAGTATACCAATTTCTTAAATGTAATATTCTTATATCATTCCAAAAAATGCATTATTCTATTCATTTTACCCTGAATAAGGAATGTTCATCTATCATCGAATAACTTGTACATATTTTCCCACTGTAATTTATTTGAATATCCATTTGAATTTTTCATAAAAGGTTAATCAATAAGAATTTTTTTTAAAAGTATATTTCATGAAAATTATTTTCAAAATGTTTTCAATATTCTTTATATGTTTTCAATGGAAATTCTTTTCAAAATTTCTTCAAGCCTTCTATAAAATATTTAGAGTGCTTTCAAAGAAAGGGTTTTCAAAATGATTTTAAGTATTAAAGGAAAATATAATTCAAAAAATATTCAATATTTATATAAATTTTTTAAACAATATTTAAATTAAATTGGGTTTAAAAAAATTTTAATTATTATTTATATATTTTCATGTAAAATGGTTTTCAGCTATATTCAAAATTTCTTAAATGATTTTCAATGTATTTTCAAAGAAATGATTTTTAAAACATTTTCAAACATTCTTTAATGGATTTAGTATTATTTATAACAAAATTATTTTTTAAATATTTTTCAATATTTCTTTAAATAAATATAAATTATTTTCAATGAATTGTTTTTCAAATCACTTTTTTTCTTTCTTTAACGATTTTCAATGTTTTTTCAATAAAAAATGTTTTTTTAAATGATTTAAGCTTATTTTATAAGTGTTCAAGGAAAAATGTTTCCAAAATTATTTCATGTCTTCTTTATATGTTTTAAAATCAATTTTTTATGAGAATTATCTTCAGATGGGTTTATGAATTCACAATAAATTTTCAGGAAATAAAGGATATTTTCCTCAAGAAATGTTTCTGAATGATATTAAAAAATTATTTTTCATAAAAGATGACATCTATTGATTTTACTCAATTCTTTATAAGAAATGATCTAAAGGTTCCATTAATATCATTTCTATGAATGAGTTATTCTTAATATAATGGTAATTATGAAATCCAATTTTCTTTCATGGGTTATACATGTATGAAACACATTTCTCTTTCATGGGTTATATGCTTTTGAATCCCACTTCTTTTCACAGATTATATTTATGATGATATTATTATGAAACTTATTTACTTCCATAGGTTATGATATGTTTACATGTTTATGATACCCATTTCATTAAATGGGTTATGATATGTTTATTTATGATCTTATTGCGCATGTATGTATGATTTCATTATGTGATGGGTGGGACCAATATCTTCATATGGTGCATTGGGTACAGATTTAAATCTCTTGAGATGGAAAATGATGTAATTAGGGTTTACGTATCTCATTAATACTGGAATGGAATAATAGATTACGTACTTGAATAATATAGTGTTGGAATGTGTGTTTACTCAGTTTGGTAATACAGGGATAAAATGAGGGTTTAGTCGGTTCTGTAATACATGACTATAACATAGGTTTACTCAGTTTATTAATACAAGGCTGGAATGAGGGTTCACCTAGTTCAGTAATACGCAGCAGGAATGAGGAATCACTCAGTTCAGTAATAGAGGGTTGGAATAGGGGATCATCGGATTCATTAAAGGACTTATTCCACTAAGATGGTCTTGGTATTGATGTCTTGTCTACAATTGAAGTAATAATATGCTTATGTGTTTCCACAATTCCATGTATTATTCCTAGGTTTTGATATCATAGTGCTAGTTCCTTATTTCCTTATTATTCGTCTCATATAATCTTCCAAGCTTTAGTAAATGATTCATCTTTATGATCTTTGATATGCAGGGTTTGATATTCTATTTTCTTGATCACATTCTCATAACCTTATAATAATTTTTATGGTTACATGTCTCCCTTGTTTACCAATACTTAGTATTTTAGCTCACCACTTTCTTATATTTCATATATCCATGTTATAAAGAAATACCCCCACCCATCTCTTTTATGCTGATGACATAATTCTGTTTTTAAAAGGGGATCAAAAGAACATGCATGTCCTTAAACAAACTCTTCAACACTATGAAGAAGTCTCCGGACAAGCGATATCCTGGAATAAATCGTTTGTTTTCTTTGGTAAAATATTTCCTGATAGGAGAAAATCTAGCATTACTAACTACCTTGATATTAAAGAAGGCTCTTTCCCCTTTACTTATTTGGGAGTTCCTATATTCTGGGGTCGCCCCAAGGCCAGATATTTTGGTAATATCATTGATCAAATAACAACTCAGCTTGCTTCTTGGAAAGGAAAATCCCTATCCATGGCTGGTAGGATATGTTTGGTTAAATCAACCATTGTCTCCAAAATGGTCTACTCCATCATGATTTATAAATGGCCTATAGGCATTTTCAAGAAAATTAATACCTATATAAAAAATTTCATTTGGACGGGTAGTATCATGGAGAGGAAACTTGTTACTATCCCTTGGAATTCCTGTTGTCAACCTCTAGACAAAGGTGGCATTGGCATTAAAAATCTTAAGTTGTTCAACGATGCTCTCCAAGCTCGTCTCACTTGGCGTATTATTAATTGCTCTTCAAAAGCTTCTGAATTCTTGAATTCTAGATTCCGCGCTAAACTCTTAAGTGGTAATTTCAACTACATCAACTCTTTGATCTGGCCTTCGATTAGAGACTCGTACCACAAAATCATTGAAAAATCTAGATGGATGGTTAGTGTTGACTCTTCCATCAATTTTTGGTGTGCAAATTGGTGTGGCAATCCCTTGATTACTTTGTTACCGACTAACACTTTTCCTGAAGATGCTAGCCTCTCCATTAAGGATGTCCTCCATTCACATAGACAAGCCCTCCCTGCCAACATCGCTCAGATCATTGATAATCACCCCTTTTCCTCTAATGGGGATTTCCTGCTTTGGGAGCCGGCTCCAAATGGCATTCTTGACTCCAAAAACTTTTACAGGCATAATTTTTCTGGAAATGACTCGAACCTACAATGGGTCTGTCAATTTAATAAGCCGTGGATTAAACCTTCTCGTCTCACTCTCATTTGGGGTATTGCTCACAATAGATTACCCACGGAATCCTGTCTCCAAGCTTTTAATATTCAACTCTGTTCGAAATGTTGCTTGTGTAACCAGCATAGGGAGGATGCTGACCACCTTTTCTTGTCGTGTGCGACAGCTGCTGCTTTATGGAATTATGTTCTTGATATTTTTAGCTGCAGATGGCCTTTAACTGATTCTATTTTTTTGTTTCTCAAAAATTGCATTAGATATGACGCTTCTTTGCAGATCAAAAATCTCTTCCTTGCGGCCGTGGCAGAACTCCTGCATGAAATCTGGTACGCAAGAAATGATTTTATTCATAATAATCGCTCTTTTGGTCTCAATGCAGGAAAATCTCGGATTCTGATTGCGATTCACGAAGCTGCCTCAATTCAAAAAGAATGTTGCAACAACTCGATTGGCGACTTTGAGATTCTTCGTCGCATCCGTGTGCCTGGCATTTTTCCAAAGACTAAACGTCCCTTTGAAGTATTCTGGAAATCACCCATGCCAGGATGGATCAAAGTGAACGTTGACGGTGCTTCTAAAGGCAATTCTGGCCCCGCCAGTTGTGGTGCTATCTTCAGAGACTCAGATGGCCAGTGCCAGGGTTGCTTCTATGCTGGTTGTGGGCACTCTTCGTCTCTTGAGGCTGAAATGTTGGGAGTCATCCATGCGGTTAACTTTTCCCTCCAAAGGGGCTGGAGGAAGCTCTGGATTGAAAGTGACTCCACTACTATTGTTCATGCCATCTGGAATGGTATCATCCATCTTCCTTGGCCTCTTACTGCTCTTTGGTCGAGATGTCTGAGCTCTCTTCAAGAGATTGACTACATTGCTACTCATGCCTACCGTGAAGCGAACGCTGTGGATGATGCTCTTGCCAACAAAGGTGTTCATCAAATCATGAATTGGATGGACACTTTTCCCCCTGACTTATTGTATTTTTTTGATAGAGACTGTAAAAAAATCCCTTCTTTTCGCATGTTGTAATCTTTTGATCTTCAATAAATTGTGCTTTGGTCTTTGACCAAAGCATTACCTTTTAAAAAAAATGTTATAAAGAAATGTTTTAGGTAGAAGTACTAAAAGTGGAGATCATTATAAGAGATGTTAAAGATCATTCACCAGGATAAATTATTTTGTTTCCATGTTTCCAAAGGCACGAAACTATTACGGTACTATGGATGGAATTTATGTAATGTACTATATATTCATTTAAAATAATGTAATATCCCTATATATTATGATTGGGTAGCTATAGATGGTTTCAATGTAAGTGACTAGTCAACCATTAGGAACTAGGATGAGAAATGATTAGTGTGATACCTGTGATTATTTATTATAATATGTTAATGGATGTCTCTAAGTATAATTATAAGGATGAGTTAATATTTAGGATAATGTCATGGAACTTTGGTAAAGTATATATTGAGTGGTTTCATATAAATACTTCCCGGTCTGGATATTACATGTGGATGTGGCTTTGGAACAGATTTACCTAGGGGTAACAAATCTAATAAGATGTTCAGATTTTGACTCGGGGTAATGTGGTACGTAACAACAGGCCATGCAACAGAACTATTTTGACACTCTTGTAGAATATTTTTTAGTAATTCACAAACTTATCAGGAACCATAATTAAGGATTTATATATATTGTATCTATGAATAACCATGGATAAACCCAAGGTGTCATATATTATTAAAGGTATCAGGATTTAGAAATCTTATAAGGAATTATTTATATGACTATGTGGTTTTAGACTATGATATGTAATGCTCAGAATATGATTCAGGGTTTAGTGAATGGTAAGAACTGGAAGGAATTTGATTTATGTTAAATGTTATGGACGATTTAATGATAAGAAATCATGTAATATAATCATTTGAGTGACAGATGTCGTAATCATACCTAATTAGTTTTCACAGAACATGATTAATAATGCTTACCTTAAAAAACTCTCGAACTCACCAAGGAAGATAATGAAAGAGTTTGATGATTTTTTGTATAATGGAGACCATAATGGAAATAATATTTTGTTTCTTTTGTGTTGGTAATAGTGAATGAATCACCTAAGCGAATGTCTAATAGGAACAAGAAGGTGTTTCTACAATGGAATGTAATGACACAAATCATGTGATATCAATGGAAAAATGAAGAGTTCATTTAAGGAAATGGATAGGAATTTTGAAATCCCTAAGTCATCATCAAAGGTTATGTGTTTTATGTTTGGAAAAATTATTAATTACGCAACTCAATGTCACCAGAAGAATGTTCCTAAAGGGAATCAGTGAGGTGGTGCAAGAAATGGTACATTGTGGAAGTAGAAGAGACTGCAGAGGAAATGTGATAAGAAAGATGTATTATTGTTAATGGATTATGGATGAAGTAATAAAAGTATTTATGTATTTGGATTAAAATGTTATGGATGATGAAATATAAAAGGATTGATCTACTTATGTTTTTTTGCATTGAATTTTCTTGTTTATGTATAATGTTCCCTATGGAAAAGTGATGTGACTTAATACCAATGTGATATCTTGAATAAGGGAAATTAACCCATAATATGTTCTTTATGATATGTGAATGTTAAAGGGGTAAATATACGTGGGGTATGAATAAGTAAATTGGACAGTATTGATTTCCTTTGAACTATGTAAGGAAATTTCATTGGCGCATTGCACTACCAGTAATGATTTTACAAAATTCAGGGATTTAAAGAGTAAATCCAATATACATTGGAATGAGGAAGAATGCATGTTTTCCAAAATGATTTATGGTAGGTTAGGTTATTACTATGTCCCAAGTGAATATACTATAAAGGTATTCGTAGGTTTTGAATGTTAAAACCAAGAGATTCATTTTTATATAGGGGAATCAAGGTTAATCTGATTTCATGACACTCTTTCAATGGTTTTGGATTTTCATCTTTTTGACAGGTTATTAGGTTATTCATTCATTAAACGTTTATGTAAAACTATGTGGGATGTATTTGTGCACTGTTTTTCTATTAAAAACCTTGGTTAAAAGGATAATCAGTGACTAAACTTATTTCAAGGATACCCATATAATAAATTATTTTAGTTAGATTAAAAAAATACATCATGGATATTGGGTGACAACCAATCAAGACTGGAAATGCTGCAGTTCATGAATCCATTACTAAAGGATGATAAGGGTTTCATGCCTACCACTAGCCTATACAATGTCCTTATTAATGTGTGTATATTTTTAATGAAATAATATTAATTATAAACTACTAGTTTTACATTTTATATTTATTTATTAATGCATGTTTTTATACTTTTTATTTATTATAATCCTTAATATACACTAAAAACATATTTTAGTGCATTATTCCGAAAATTTAATTTCTAGAAATTCATTCAATGTGGTAATAGATGTATTTGAAAATTTTAAAATCAATACACAAGAATGAAATATTTTTATAGTTATTTCTCAAAATTACACAACATTATAAAAGTGATACCAAAAAATAATGTCATAATACATTAAATTATGTAGAACAAATCACTTCAGGAATCATCAATGATTTATAACTTTGAGTCCCTCGACATTCCTTTTATTAGTCACTAGTTTTTTATTGATGAACGTAATCCCTCCATATGAATATTTATGTTTTCTCTCCTTTTCCAATCTTGACACCCAACCCTAGTTCTCATATCTACGAACCCAGTTATATGATAATTTGGGTAACCGTTATGGTTCCAAATTTCCCTTTTTAAGGGATGTTTAATTATTCATTATTTCATTGGGGGTATTATGAATGGAAATTTCAATTATTATACCACTGATAACCATATTATTTTTGAGGTTGAAATTCATTTTAAGGGGGGTAAAACGTAACATCCTAAGATTTTGAGAAATATTTTTTTCATATTAATTTAACTTTTCCATATTTATCCATTCACAAGACACAAGAAATAGTTCAATATATACATATATATATATATATATTAAAACACTAATTAAAAAATTCCAATCATATGAAATAACAACTGGGCTTGTGATACATGAAATACCAACTTGGAATGCACTATAAGCAACACTGACTAGGCATGCATGCATGCAACACTAATTTAAATGAAACATATTTTTAATTATACAATTAATTAGACGATATAATTTTATTCTAACCATTAAAAATAGTTCTATTAATAGTAATAACTACATTTGAAATATGGTTTATAATTTTTTTATATAAAAATAACATTTTTATAATGAAGATAATTTCTTTGGTAAAGTACATTTATTTTAAAAATATTATTTTCTTGAATGAACCTCCCCGGATAATAAAATTAATATTTGAATATTTTTTCAATTTTATTTTTTAGTGTAAAAATAATCTTTTAATTCAAAAAATCTAAATTATCTTTGGTTTAATTTTTGGGATTTTTATGAGAAACATCATTTTTTGATGAATAGTGAAAATACTACTGTTTAATTAAAAACTGCCTTTTATCTAAATAATTAGTAAAGATAAATGATATTATTAAATTTTTTAAGGTCACAGTAGTTGAATATCACATCTATTAATACAATATAATTAATATTAATAAATTCAACTATTAAATTGAATATAAAAACATAACAATTTTTTAAACATTTTTCTACTACAAAACACAATTATTTTTCCCCACCTGTGGGACTAGCTTTAATCTTAATTTTACCACTTATATTATTAGAATTTTTAAAATCTGACATAAATGTATTTCATTAGTATTATATTTTTGGTGTAATAACATGAACTTAATGTTTTGACCAAAATGGTTAATAAATTTGATTAAAATTAATTACGGTGATTAAGATACGATTAAGTTTAATAAGGGAAAAAACCAAGAATTTAAAGCGAACAAATTACCAATAAACTTTTCCAAAACCCATTGGATGTCCATAGTTAGTTCATACACCTTAAAGTGTGGAGTTTTGTGGGTTATTAACACTTTTATATGAAAGAACATGTTCGCACCAAATTTTATTCGAAAAATTCAATGTGAGTCTTGTCCCTTCCCTATAAATGGCAACCACCTCTACCCATTACTAAAAACTCTATAAAAATTTATTTTATCCAATGTTCTACCTAATTATCCTAAAAAATAATCCACCCTTTATCCTGGAATAATCCCGTTTAGAAGAAACCATCTCATGGTAGCCTTTTGGCACAAACCAAATGGAGTTACCCGATTTAGAGGTATCGTCTTTTTTCATTCTCCTTTTATTTGTTTCCCTTATTCACCCCACTAATATCTTTATTCCCTTATTGTGTGAAAAAATAGAAACCTACATATATTAGGATGTTTTTATGAAATGGTTCTTACATACACTTACACACACCACAATCTATGGATTTTGAACATACTGTTTTTGTGTTTGGTTAAGTACCACCTCACAAAATGATGATTGTTCATTTCTCCTTTACCCCCAATCATTGTGTTTATTATGATGGAAAAAATATTTACATATATAATATATAATATTTATTTTTATTTAATATTATTTATTCCTTTTTTCAACACAAATTTTTTCACCATCTATTTAGTGTTAATACAATAATCTTGGTTGAGAAAGTGTGGAAAATATCCCCTTTAAAGCGATGTTATTCATTCACACACAACATGCGGTTTATAAAGGATAAAATTAGTTAAATTATTTGATATATATGAAATATTAATTAAACATAAATGAATAGGTATATTCATATATACATATATATCATTTTCCTTCATTCATTCAATACGATAATTAAAAACTGTAACATTGTTCATGCATACATATGAATTATCGTCTGCGTGAACTGTGTATTCCATTTAATTGTTATTTATACAATAAATTATTATAATTTAAATATACAGTATATAAATGATATTTGAATCATGATATATATTATTGAATCATGATATATATATAAGGACCAACAATATAACAATTTAAAAAACATGTGAAGAACAATTCAAATTTTACCCAAATAGAAAACATAACATATGATCACTAACAAGAGGGTAATATTAGGTCATCATTAAACCACATATGGTATTATGTATAAGAATACAATTCCTTAAATTATTCATAATAAACCTTTATTTATTTTACAGAAATATTTTCTGAGTATAAAGATATTCAAAACATAAGGTAATGGGATTTCATCTCACTTTAATTTTTGTGACATACAAGCTATGTTCACCACCCATTCCTTTTGTGTGGTGTATGTAATACTATTGATTTTATTACATTTATATTTTACCAATATTTATGGGTATTTAAATTCAAATTTGATGACCATTCTTTCATGGGGTTTATGTTTCAAAAGATACCAAATTGGTAAAAATGTTTCTCTCTCAATTTTCTTTCTTTGAGACTCATGTTTTGTTATACACCTAAACTCTTTGTAGGGGAGCATATACGTCCATTTTACATGAAATATCATGAATATAAATAATTTTATGATATTATATGATTTATATAATCAACATTCATTACATAATGAAGATATTCATGAGATACTATGTTATAAGAGTTTATTCAGACAATCTCATTGCTTTCCAAGATTGTTTATAGTTTTGCTTACTTTGAAGAAATATGATTATACATCTCTCAATAATACTCAAAACAATAATTATAATATTTTATTTTATGATATACCCATGTACTGTTAACATTTTTTACTATTTGGTTAGTAATATAGTTAAGAATAAGTTTTTAGGAAAGCCCGACTTTACAAACGCTTTAGTCAGAGCTCTATGTTTTCTAAAGAGAGTTTCCATTATAATTATACCATTAAACTATAATATATAAAAAACATTTAGCCTATTTTTTATTTACCAATCACTTCAAGGGAATATTCTTGTCATTTTCTGAATAAGGAACTTTTCTATCCTTTTTACTGTGAAAAAGGAATGTTTTTTTGACCTCGTACAACATGTACAGAATTAACTGTCATCATCTCTATGAAGATCATTTTTCAGTTATTTTAATTCTTAATATTTAAGAATATTTTTATAAAGCTATTTTTCAGGATTTTTTTTTCAAAATTTTTTCCAACATATTCTACATGTTTCTCAGAAAAATGTTTTCCAAATATTTTCAAGGATTATTTAAATATTTTCAATGTGATTTCAATGAAATGGTTTACAAAATGTTTTTATTTTTTAAATTAAATCTTTTTAAAATGTTTTCATTATTTTTTTATATGTTTTCAAAATATCTCTAATGGAATGGTTTTGAAAAAATCACATTATTCTTTCATTATTTTACATGTAAAATGGTTATCAAAATGTTTTTATGATTTCTTTAATTATTTTCAATGTATTTCTTAAGAAATGAATTTTTAATCATTTTCAAGCATTCCTTAAATGATTTAAATTTTTTCAAATAAACGATTTTAAATAAATTTTATACATTTATTTAATGGTTTTCAATGTATTTTCACATAAAAGAAATTTCAAAAAGTAATCCAGCTTTGTTTATTGTTTTGAATGTATTTTCAATGAAATGATTTTCAAATTGTTTTCAATCATTCATTATTGGTTTTAAATTTACATTAAGTGAAAATGGTTTCTAAAATGTTATGAATCTTATATTATATGATATCATGGAAAGAGGATTTAAAAATTATTCCATGTATACATTATATTATTTCGAAGCTATTTTCTATAATAAATTTTTTCAAATAGTTTAAATAATTAAAAATATTTTTTCCATAAAGAAATTATATTATACTAAATTAATTATTTTTAAGGATATATAGAAATTATTTACCATTTATGGTGAAATATTTATATGATACCCATTAATTTTTTAGAAATTATCTAAAGGTTCCATTCATATCCTTTTTATGAATTTGTTATGAGTAATATCATGGTATTTTTGAAACCCATTTCTCATTCACAGGTAATGTGTGTACGAACCACATTTCCCTTTCATGTGTTATATTCATTTAAAACCCACTTATTTTCATGATTTATGTTTACTATGAAATGATTATGAATCATGTCTATTTATAAAGGTTATGATATGGTTAAATGTTTATGATAACCATTTCATTTCATGGGTCATAATATGTTTATTCATGATCTTTCTAAATAGGTATGCATCATTTCATTATGTGACAGGTGGGACCTATATCTCCATCTAATGAATTGGTTAATGATTTTCATTTCATAAGATAGATAGTTATGGAATGAATGTTTACTCGGTTCAGTAATAAATGGAGGGAATGAGGGTGTGATGACCCAGACTCTCTTGATCCTTCACTTTGCCAAAATCCGGGTCCTAAAGGAGTGGCGTCTCGGTGAGACTGATCGGCGCGACCGATCGGTGAGAATGATTGGTGAGAATGATTGGCGCGACCGATCGGGGCGACCGATCGGTGAGACTGATCGGCGTCACCCGACCTTGACGAGTTGTTTCCAGTAGCGCTCCTTTTGCGTAAATAGGGTTTTAAACCCTATTCTGACTTGTTTAAGCGCGTTTTAAAGACCTGTAACGCGCATAAGAGTTTTAATTAAATACTTAATCAATTCATGAGTCGGCTTAAACCACCCGACCCCCTTTTATGACGAGTGGAGCCGCATGGTCAACCCACGACCCCCGCGCCTTACGCGGTTTCACGTTTTCACCTCAACCGTCCCCGACTCTTATAAACTAAGGGTTAGCCGTGGTTTCTCTTTCCTCAATTGTTTCTTTTCACAAACAACTTCTATTGTATCGGGCACATCGTTATCCGTAAAGTTTCGCGCTCGGACGAAGCATCGATCGTCGATCAAACATGTAGGGAATTTCTTCTTTGCCTCTCTCTTTTTGTGTATCATGTGGGGTGGGCGTGCTTTTGTTCTTGTAGGATTGGATAAACCAGACCTAATTAAAGATAATTGAACGAATTCTATAAAGAAAGGAGGGGGTATGTGATCGTTGATGTTGTCTTGTATTTTGATGTTTTTATATTATAACCATCTTGTTGAGTTATGCTGCCTTATGCCTTCTGAAAATCGAGGCCTTTGGTGGTCATTGTTTGTGCACTAATGAAGCCCGCTGATGTTTTAAATTGATTGTTTTTGGTTGTAAACTCATACTGTGAAAAGTAAATTGGTTAATCACGTATATCCGGCTGAATAAATAGAAAGCGCCAGGATCAACCCTTCTGTGATAACTCCCGGTTAGAACACTCGGGATTTGAATCATGGAGTGTGTTAAGTCGTTTGAATCTGATAATACTGGCATGGCCCTGACTTGTGTTGGTGGTGGTAGTTGGTTGTTTTCCTTTTGGGCTGATTGCTGGAGATGTGGGAGGGGAGGGGATCCCCTGTCTTTATACCCTCAATGGTTGTGTGAAGTTGGGGATGGTATCTCCAGTTGGTATGGATTCAGTGGTTGTGAGTTTTAAAACCCAGTGGTTTCTTGACTATATCACAATCTCGAGTGGGATCCTCTGTTGGTGAAGAGAATGTTTAAATTGACGATTGGCTGGACTCTTTTCCTTGGTTATTCTTATGGTGTTAGATTCCCAGTAGTGCATGAACTTATCTGAACATTAACACTGAACATGAAACAAGAATGGGAGAAATGGGGTTTTTTGGCGAGAGTGGTGACTTGTGACTTGGATGTAGTGGTGTTGTGTTCTATAGTTTGGTTAGAGAAACATAGACTTTGGGTGAGTTCTTGTTACCTATATCTATACTTGTAGTTTTGTGTTTCTTATTCCCGCCCCACCCAAGTTGAGCACTTAAGTGCTGAACACCCCCATTTCATGGGGGAGGGTGTTTTTCCCAACACTATTCTTGGTGGCTAGTTATTATATCCTTTTCTGCTCCCTTTCCCGGATATCCCAAGTATCATCAGGCAGGCTGTGATGGCCTGAGGCCCATTATTAGCCCAAGAACCTTCGGGCGGGGTAGTGTGGTGGTTGGCCAGGTGTGTACGACAGGTGGTTTCCCAAGTGTCTTTGGGATGAGGCCCAGGTGTCTTCGGGCATGGCAGTGGATTTTCTAGACTAGGTGTCTTCGGGAACGGTGGTGAATTTTATGGCCTAGGTGTTTGCAGGCGTGGTTACATGTGACAGTTGTGGCCCAGGTGTGTGCAGGCGGGATTCAACAGTGGGACTGTGTGCGGTTGTGGCCCAGGTGTGTGTAGGCGGGATTCAGCAGTGGGACTACGTGCGGTTGAGGCCCAGGTGTGTGCAGGCAGGTGTGGCAGTGGGACTGTTGTGAGAATGGCGGGATTTGTCTGATGCGTAGGATGTCTCAATAACCAGTGTGAAATTGGTGCGGGGTACCCAAACATCGATGTGCTCTTATTATATATATTACTTGTCTTGTGTTGTTTGGGGATTGTACCTTGGTGAGGCTTGAGTGGATAGTTTACCTTGATAGGTGTTTGGATTACTCTTTTCTCACGGGACTTTACTACGTTCCACCACTTTTGCATGAGAGACTTTGGTCTTCCCTACTCATTGTACTTGTATGCTCACCCTACGTATATAAAACTGCTTTCAGGTTTCCAGGAGGACATTGGGGACCATGCAGGACTTTACTAGCTCGGACCATTGGGGAAGTTGCAGTTGTCGCTTTTCCTCTATGGTACTTACCTTTGTAGTCACCTTTTGTACCTTGTGGCTTTACATTTGGATCATGCTTGTCGAAATGGTTTATTTTTTTCGTTACATTTCTTTTACCTTGGTGTTGTTGAGTTTCATCATCTCATCTCTCGATCTTATAAAAAAAAGGGTAATTCCTTCCATTTGTGAGAAATTTCTATACCCTTGGTGCTAGTCGCCACTCCGGGACCTATTGGAGGCGGGTCTCGGGGGTCATTATCTCTCCTTCAACTTAAATAAGGAAGGGCCTGGAAGTCTTCAGACCCTTCCCTCATTTTGGTGAAGGCGGGTCGTGATAGAATGGTATCAGAGGTGAGGTTGAGAGATACGATGGAGTCTGGAGTTAGTAACAGTGAGGATTGCATGGGATGGTAAGGAAAAATTGTTGGGTGACATTGGAACGTGAATTAGGCCAGGGAAGACCGGCTAGGACACAGGATTTTAGGGCCCCCCGTGATCCGATGCTAGGACTCTGGACCTACCGAATGAAAAAGTGAGGCCACACTGATTGCAAGGTAGAGACCCTAGGAAAGGTACATGCATCATAATGACTTGTGTTCTTATGTTTTTGGGATGTCATGGGAATTAAGAATAAATTAAATTTTAAGAAGTATTTAAGACGATATTCTGCACTACTTAGGCTTAGGAATTGCTTGTTTACCTTGAAGCTATGGCACCTGGAAGGCGACCACGTGTGGTACAGGCGATCGAGGCCCCGGAGACTACTTTGGCTGATCGGCTGAGAGTTGATCGAGAGGAAGAGGAAGACTAGTGGAAGAAGACTCTTCGGGCCTTCCAGCAACATGCCCTCGAGAAGTATGAGGGAAGAACCTCCGATATGAAGACGAAAGGCTGGCTAGAGGAGCTAGTTATAGCCTTCGGCCAGATTCAGGCCCCAACTGAGTACTAGGTTCCTCTGGCCATTATCCAGATGCGGGGAGAGGCATTTCAGTGGTGGATGCTTTACCTAGGGGAGAGGAGAGAGTTTGAGGTGGCTTGGGGGATTTTGAGAGGGAGTTATGGGCGTAATTCCTCTCCTCGACGATGAAGGAAGAAAAGATGCAGGAACTACTATCCCTCCAGTAGGGGAGTAGGTCCTTGAGGGAGCTAGGTATCATGTTCATAGACCTCATATGTTTTACCCCGGACCACTTTCCCAACGAGGAGTCTCGGGCAAGGCGTTTAGAGGAGGCACTCTGACCCTCCCTCCAGTATGATGTTACCCCCTTTACCCTGCCGACGTACATGGAGGTCCAGAAGAAGGGCGAAGTGGTGGAGAGGATGCATTCTCTAGGAGGAGTGTCGCAAGAGGGGATCCAGCTGGGACCATCTAAGGGGAAGGCCGTCAGTACCAGGCCTCCAGCGTGAGGACCCCCTAGGTTCCGACCCGCAGGGAGCAGGCCACAACAGTTTCAGTTTTGATCCCCCGGCCCTCGCCCTTTTCCTTCAGGCACGGGACCGCGATGCTTCATTTGTGGGAGCCCTGGGCATCTCCAGAGTCAGTTCCCTGAACGGTTGTAGTACAGCAGTTGCAGTTATCCCCAGCACCTGCCCCAGCAGCAACTTCAAGCGAGACCTTTCCAGCAGCAGCAGCAGGGACAGCGAGCTCCCGCTCCTCCGAGGGCAGACGTAGGAGGAGGAGGCCGACCTAAGGGCATGCCACAGGGACCTCGACCAGGGCATGGTTGGGGAGGTGGCCGATAGCCGAGGGGAAGGGGAGCTGGGCGTGGACAGTTACATGCCGCAAATGCAGCAGTTCCAGCAGAGCCAGAGGTTGTTCGAGGTACGATCAGTCTGTTTATCACTCTTGATTATGATTTGTTCCATACCAGAGCATCGCACTCCTTTGTTGCACCCAGTCTAGAATGTGCCTTGGGTATAGATGTCGAGAGACTTCTAGTTCCCCTGGTGTTGATCCCACCATTTGGAGGTCAGACCAACTTGTTGTTCATTTGTCGGGGATAGAGACTGATGTTACAACCACATCAGTCGGTTAGAGATCTTCTTCTGCTACAGATTCAACCATACGATGTCATCCTAGGCATCAACTGGCTATTTTTTTGTGTGCTGTCATCGACTGTTTCCGAAGAAGGGTGGTGTTCTCAGACTTGGATGGCCAGCGTGTTACCTTCACCGGCGAGCGGAGCAGTCCGAAGGGAAACAGGAGAGAGGAACCTATCCTCTCCTTGTTTGCCAAGCTGACAGTGGGATCAGTAGACGCTGAAATGGTGGAAGTTCTAGAGATCATCCATTAGTTTATGGACATCTTTCCTTAAGAGTTTAATACTCTACCCCCTCGACGTGATATCGAGTTCGGTATAGACCTGCAGCCCGACGCTCGTCCAATATCGATGGCTCATTACCAGATGGAACCTTTAGAGCTACGGGAGTTGCGGATACATATTGACGATCTGATGAAGAGGGGTTATGTTCGTTCGAGCGCTTCACCGTGGGGCTCTCCAGTCCTGTTCGCAAAGAAGGCAAATGGTGGCCTCAGATTGTGCATAGACTAAAGGAGGCTGAATCAGGTAACGATCAAGAATCACTACCCTCTTCCGAGAATAGATGATCTCTTCGACCAGCTAAAAGGGGCCGGATGGTTATCGAAGATCGACTTGTGGTCTGGGTACCACCAGATGAGGATGAAAGAGAGAGACATCCCGAATACAGTGTTTAGGTGCAGGTATGGACACTTCGAGTTCGTAGTCATGCCCTTCGGTGTTACAAACACCCCGGCTGTGTTCATGGGGATTATGAACTCCATCTTCCGGGAGTACTTTGAATGGTCCGTGGTTGTGTTCATCGATGATATCCTTATCTATTCGAGGTTATAAGAGGACCATGTAGAGAACCTGAGGACAGTTTTGGAGGTCCTCCGACAGCACCAGCTCTATGGGAAGTTGTCAAAATGCAAGTTCTGGACACGAGAAGTGCACTTCCTCAGGCGCGTAGTGTCTGAGCAGGGGGTAGCGGTCGACCCATCAAAGGTTGGGGCAGTTGTTTCTTAGGAAACACCCAAGAGTGTGGCGGAAGTCCGAAGTTTCCTCAGGCTGGCAGGTTACTACTGGAGATTCGTACCCAACTTCTCCTGAGTAGCAGCCCCTTTGACGGCTCTGACCAAGAAGGACCAGGCTTTCGTATGGAGTGAGCAGTTCTAGTAAGCCTTCAGCTATCTGAAGGAGAAGTTAGTCAGAGCCCCAGTGATGAGGTTACCAGAAGAAGGGGCGGCTTATGAGGTGCTCTCTGATTCATCAGGACAGGGCCTTGGATGCTTGTTGATGCAGCGACAAGGGGTGATCTCTTATGGGTCTAGGCAGTTATGTTCCCATGAGCGAAATTACACCACCCACGACCTGGAGCTTGCAGTGGTCGTTTTTGCGCTAAAGTTATGGCGGCACTACCTCATCGGGGAACACTTTGTGGTCTTCACGGATCACAAAAGCTTGAGGTATATCTTCTCCCAGCAGGACTTAAACATGCCACATCGGAGATGGGTGAAGTTCCTCCAGGATTAATACTTTGAGATCTCTTATACTGAGGGAAAGGGAAATGTGGTGGCCGATGCCTTGAGCAGGAGGACGCAGAAGGATGCGGTCCGAGAGTCGGCGGACGCCTGGAAGGCAATGGATGAGTTGGCCACCATACACCTGGATGCGAAGATGGATAGCGGCAGAGGCTTCCTATATCAGATGACAGTGCAGTCATCCAAGTTTCATCAAGTGGAGGAGTCTCGGTGGGGAGACCTAGAGTGCGAAGTGATGCATGACCGTGTTGACCAGGGTAATGCTCTGGAAGGATGGACATAGGATGGTCAGAACTAGATGCTTTTCCAAAAAAGGTTTGTTGTCCCGGAGGTGATGCACGACAAGGTTCTCAGTGAGTTCCACAACTCACCCCTGGCGGTACACCCAGGAGTTTCGAAGATGTACCAGGGTTTGAAGAGGCAGTTTTGGTTGCCCGGAGTTAAGCGAGTGGTGGCAGAGTTTGTGGCCAAGTGCTTGGTGTGTCAGCAAGTGAAGGATGAACACCGAGTTCCAGGCGGCCTACTACGGCCTCTAGATGTCCCAGAGTGTAAGTGGGATGACATCTCGATGGATTTCGTCACGAGACTACCCATGGTCCAAGGAGGGTATGACGCCATCTAGTTGGTAGTGGACATGTTGACGAAATCGGCTCACTTTTTGGCAATCAGGGAGTCGAGTGCTGTGGATTCTTTGGCACAAAAGTACGTGGATGAGGTGGTGCGGTTGCATAGAGTTCTGAGGTCTATAGTATCGGATAGAGATGCATGGTTTACCTCGAGAGTCCGGAGAGGATTTCAGAATTTGTTTGGCACCCAGTTACGCCTTAGCACTGCTTTAAATCCCCAGACAGATGGAAAAACAGAGCACACCATCCAGACCTTGGAGGTTATGCTACGGGCATGTGTTCTGGACTCATGAGAATCATGGGTGCGATACTTGCCTCTGGTAGAGTTTTCCTACAATAATAGCTACCACTCTAGAATTGGCATGGCCCTGTTTGAAGATTGTACGGGAGGCCATGCCGTTCACCAGTGTGTTGGACTGAAGTAGGAGAGACAGGCATCCTTGGCCCGGAGGTGGTTCAGAACACGACAGAGAAGGTTCAGCTCATACGGGAAAGGATGAAGGCAGCCCAGGACCAACATAAGTCGTATGCTGATACCAGGAGGAGTCCCTTGAAGTTTTAGGTTGGGGACCACGTGTTTTTGAAGGTCTCCTATCGGCGTGGGAAGTGGAGGTTCGGTAAATGGAGTAAGCTTTCTCCCAGATTCATCGGACACTTCGAAGTGTTGCGGCGGGTTGGCGATGTGGCTTACCAGCTAGCGTTTCCATTTCTGCTACTAAGGAAACATGATTTCTATCATGTGTCCCAGCTCCGTCAGTATCTACACGACGATTCACACGTCCTTTATTGGGGTGAGATAGACATCGAGGACGACATAACCTTTGTGGAGAGACCAGTGGTGATTGAGGATCGCAAGGGGAAGGTTCTTCACGGGTGAACAATCCCCTTGGTTTTTGTGTTGTGGAGATAAGGTGGGCTTGAGGAGAGTACGTGGGAGAGGGAAGCACAGATGCATACACAGTACCCAGAGTTGTTTTGAGTTTGTTCCGTGTTGTACCTGTTGTGGTTGAATTATTTTTCTTTTGGCTATGAAATGTACTGGTTTTCATTCCTCTGGTGGTGTGTGAAAATCCCCGGCTATGGGGAAGGAGAGAACCCGACCCCTAATCGAGACGCATTAAGGTGGATGCGATTAAACCCGTGCGGGCGAGTCAGTGCCGCCCAAAGCGGGTAATATCTTGACATGGGGGAGGAGACTCCCCAACCCCCATGCCTGAGCTATTTGGCATGGTATGTTGCTTTGTTCGTGACAAGAAGGTGTTCTTAATTAAACAACGAGGTTCACTATTGAGATTTATCTTTCAGGGTGATTGTTCGGACCCTCCCTTTCCTTCTGGGATGTTTAAATTCTCGAGGACGAGAATAGTTTAGAGGTATCTGATGTGATGTCCCAGACTCTCTTGATCCTTCACTTTGCCAAAATCCGGGTCCTGAAGGAGTGGTGTCTCGGTGAGACCGATCGGCACGACCGATTGGTGAGACCGATCGGCGTCACCCAGCCTTGACGAGTTGTTTCCAGTAGCACTCCTTTTGCGCAAATAGGGTTTTAAACCCTATTTTGACTCGTTTAAGCATTTTTAAGGACCTGTAACGTGCATAACAGTTTTAATTAAATACTTAATCAATTCACGAGTCGGATTAAACAACATGACTCCCTTTTATGATGAGTGGAGCCGCGTGGTCAACCCACGACCCCCGTGCCATAGGCGGTTTCGCATTTTCTCCTCAACCGTCCCTGAATCTTATAAACTAAGGGTTAGCCGTGGTTTCTCTTTCCTCAATCATGGATTTTCAAAAACAGCTTCTGGTGCATCGGGCGCATCATTATCCGTAAAGTTTCGCACCCGTCCTAAGTGTCGATCGTCGATCGAACAAGTAGGAAATTTCTCCTTTGCCTCTCTCTTTTTGTGTATCATTCGGGGTGGGTATGATTTTAATTCTGTATGATTGGATAAACCAGGCCTAATTAAAGATAATTGAACGAATTCTATAAAGAAAGGAGGGGGGCTGTGATCATTGATGATATCTTATATTTTGATGTTGTTTATATTATGACCATCTTGTTGATTTGTGTTTGCTTATGCCTTCTGAAAATCGAGGCCATTGGTTGTCATTGTTTGTGCAATAATGAACCCTGATGATGTTTTAAATGGATTGTTTGTGGTTGTAAACTCCAGCTGTGAAAATTAAATTGGTTAATCACGTATATCCGGCTGAATAAATGGAAAGCACCAGGATCAACCCTTCTGTGATAACTCCCTGTTAGAACACAGGGAATTTGAATCATGGAGTGTGTTAAGTCGTTTAAATCTAAAAATACTGGCATGGCCTTGACTTGTGTTGGTGGTGGTAGTTGGTTGTTTTCCTTTCGGGCCGATTGCTGGAGACGTGGGAGGGGATGGGATCCCCTGTATTTATACCCTCGGTGGTTGTGTGAAGTTAGGGATGGGATCCCCTGTTGGTATGGATTCAGTGGTTGTGAGTTTTAAGACCCGATGTTTACTGGCCTATATCACAAACTCGGGTGGGATCTTCTATTGGTGAAGAGAATGTTTAAATTGACGATTGGCTAGACTCTTTTCCTTGATTATGATTATGGTGTTAGTTGCCTAGTGGTGCATGAACTTATCTGAACATTAACACTGAACATGAAACAAGAATGGGACAAATGGGGTCTGTTGGAAAGAGTCGTGACTTGTGACTTGGATGTAGTGGTGTTGTGTTCTGTAGGTTGGTTAGAAAAACCTAGACTTTGGGTGAGTGCTTGTTACCTATATCTATACTTGTAGTTTTGTGTTTCTTTTTTGCGCCCCACCCAAGTTGAGCACTTAAGTGCCGAACACCCCCATTTCATTGGAGAGGGTGTTTTTCCCAACACTTTTCTTGGTGGCTGGTTATTAGCTCCTTTTCTGCTCCCTTTCCCGGATAGCGCAAGTATCTTCGGGCAGGCTGTGATGGCCTAACGTCCATTATTAACCCAAGAACCTTTGTGCGGGGTAGTGTGGTGGTTGTCCAGGTGTTTGCGGCAGGTGGTTTCCCAAGTGTCTTCAGGATGAGGCCCAAGTGTCTTTGGGCGTGGAAGTGGATTTTCTCACCCAGGTGTCTTCGGGCGTGGTGGTGGTTGTTCTGGCCTAGGTGTTTGTAGGTGTGGTTACGTGTGACAGTTGTGGCCCAGGTGTGTGCGGGCAGGATTCAGCACTGGGACTGCATGCGGATGTGGCTCAGGTGTGTGCGGACGGGATTCAGCAGTGGGACTCTGTGCGGTTAAGGCCCAGGTGTGTGCGGGTGGGTGTGGCAGTGGGACTACGGTGAGAATGGTAGGATTGGTCTGATGCGTAGGATGTCTCAATAACCAGTGGTAAAGTGGCGCGAGGTACCCAAACATCAATGTGCTCTTATTATATATATTACTTTTCTTGCATTATTTGTGGAGTGTACCTTGGTGAGGCTTGGGTGGATAGTTTACCCTAATAGGTGTTTGGTTTACTCTTTTCTCACGGGACTTTAGTACGTTCCCGCACTTATGCATGAGAGTCTTTGGTTTTCCCAAACGAGTTTACTTGTATGCTCACCCTACGTATATAAAACTACTTTCAGGTTTCTAGGAGGACTTCAGGGTTCACGCAAGACCTTACTAGCTCGGACCTTTGGGGAAGATGCAGTTGTTGGTTTTCCTCTTTGGTACTTACCTTTGTAGTCACCTTTTGTTCCTTGTGGCTTTACATTTGGAACATGCATGTGGGAATGGTTTATTTTTGGTTTTACTTTTATTTTACCTTGGTGTTGTTGAGTTTCATCATCTCATATCTCGATCTTATAAAACAAAAAAGGGGTAATGCCTTCCATTTGTGAGAAATTTATAAACCCTTGGTACTAGTCTCTACACCGGGACCTATTGAAGGCGGGTCTCAGGGGTCATTATATCTCTTTCAACTTAAAGAAGGAAGGGAATGGCAATCTGCTGACTCTTCCCTCCTTTTAGTGAATGCGGGTCGTGATAGAGGGTTTACTATGTTTGTAAATACTGGGATGGAACAAGGTTTTACTAAGTTAAAAAATAATGGTCTAGAATGAGGTATTAATAGCTTTAGTAATATAGGACTGGAATGAGGGTTTACAAGGTTGAGTAATACAGGGCTAGAATGATAGTTGACTTGTTTTAGTAATATTGGGGTGTAATGAGGATCACATTGTCTAACAGTACATTCCTAGAATGGGTGTTCACCTATTTCAGTAATGGAAATTTTCCACTAATATGGTCCTTGAATTGATGCCTTGGCTACTACAATGGTCAATATAATCTTAGGAGTTTTTAAAATTCTATGTCTTATTCTAATGTTTTTCTTTCATGGCTTATGATATTTATCTACATATGATTCATCTCTTATATACAACCATGATTTTTTACCGCATTTAACTTTATGATCTTTGATATGTGGATTATGATCTTATATTTTCATGATCAAATTATCATTTCCTTTTAGTCATGATTATGCTTACACATCTCCATTTTTTTACCCATACTGAGGCTTTGAGCTCAAACATTTCGTATATTTATTTTCTCCAGGTTTTGTAGATAGGGTTTAGGTAGAAGTAATATTGGTGGAGATATTTAGTTTAGATATTGAAGATATATCACCAGGATAGAATATCATTTTTCCTTGTTTCCAAATACACTATAAAATTATGGTTCTCTTGCATGTATTTTGGTAATGTACTGTATATTCATCTAGAATGATGTTATATCACTATATGTTATGTTTGTCTCACTATATTTTTTATCAAAGGAAAGGGTTTTTCAACCATTATGATCAAGATGAGAAAACTTTAGTGAGATCCCTAGATTTATTTCTAAGGATATGTTTAGTCATACCTATAAGGTTAAATAAATAGATGAGTTAAAAATTAGGAAAATGTCATCGAATTTTGGTAAATGATGGAGTTAGTGGTATCCATGAAATAAATACAGGTCTGGATATTTAAAGTTGATGTAGATCTTGAATGTTTGTTCCTAGGGGTAACAACTCTGACAATATGTTCCTGGCTTGACTCAGGATAATCTGGTACACGATAACGGGCCATACTGCCTACTTGGTTTGTCAATCCTAGGGGATATGCTTTGGGAATTCACATACTCTTCATAAACCATAATGAAAGACATATATATATATATGAAATGAATGTGGTAGGATAAACCAAAGATTTCATATATTATGGAAGGTTTCTGAATTTAGAGATCATATAAATAATTATTTTCATGACTGTGTGTTTTATGTAATGATAAGTAGTGCTCACACTATGCTTCTGGTTTTAGTCAATAGCGTGAACTGCACATTACTATATTCATGTTGAATGTGATGGAAGATTTTATGATTAGTATTCAAGTGGGATGATCAATATATGCGAATATTTCATGATCATGCCTAATCAGTTTTCACAGAACATAATTAATGATGTTTACCTTAACCATCTCTCAGACTCTCCAAAAAAGATAAAGGAGTTCATTGAGATTTTGGGTAATGTAGACCATAAGATAAAGATGATTTTCTTTCCTATCTATCAGGAATGTGGAAAAAATCACCTATGTGAATTTCATAATGTAACAAAAAAAATTGACTATAGAAAATATGGAAACAAAGCAAGTGACTACAAGGGAAAATGAAGTGTTTGGTTAACGAAATGGGTGGGAATTTTAGCCTCCCTATGTCTTCATCAAAGGTTATGTCTTTTAAGTGTGAATAAAATGGTAATTATGCAACTAAATTTCCCAAGAGGAATGTTCTTGATGTGAATCAACATGATGGTGCATGTAATGGTTACATTGTCGATGATGAATAGACTATAAATGAAATGTGAAAGGAAAAAAGGTATAATTGTTAATAGAAAATGTTTTTTGTAATAAAATTATTTATATATTTGGATTCAAAATACATAGATGATGAAATATAAAAGTATTTTTTTACTTATATTTTTTACTCAGTAATTTAATGTTTATGTAGAATGTTCCCTATTGATCGATGATGTTATTTAATGACATGATTATATTTTGACTAAGGGAAGGTAACCCTTAACATGTTCCTTATGATATTATAATGTTGTGTGGATAATGATTTATGGGGTATGAATATATAATTGGACAGTATTTATTACCTTGGACCTATGTAAGGACTAGTTTATAGTAGTTTAATGCTACCACTAATGAAGTTTACCAAAATTTTGGATTTAAGGTGTAAATCCAATATACATATGAAGGAGGAAGATTGCATGTTTTCCAAATTGATTTATGGTAATTTAGGATGTCACCATTTTTCATTGTAATATACTATAAGCGTATTCACAAGTTTGGAATGTTACCACCATGAGATACTACTTGATACATGGGAATCAATGTTATTAGGATATCATGAGATTATTTCATAGGTTTTGGATTTGTATCTTTATGAAGCATTATAAGGTTATCCATTCCTGAAAAGATTATGTTAAACATTAGAGGATATATTTGTGCACTAATTTTGTGGTGAAAACATTAGTTTAAAGGATAATCTGATATTAACTATATTTCAAGGATGTCCATTTTATATGATATATTATTGTCGTTTAAAAAATTACATCATGTATGTTAGGTGAAAACCAATCAAGTCTTGTAAGGTTGAGGGTCTTGAACCCATGACTAAAGGATGATTAGTGTTTCAAACCAACCGGTGTCTTATGTGATGTCCTGATTAATGTGTATTTATTTTTAATAAATGAATATTTTGGATGAACTTTTAGTGTTACTTTTTATTTTTATAGATTAATACATGTTGTAAGACTTTTTATTCTTTATGGGTCTTAAGAACCATTAAACGAAAATTTTAGTGATTTATTCAGTAGAGATATTTTCTAGACATTTATTCCATGAGGTTATGGATGTATTTGATGATGTTAAAATCACAATCCATGAATAAATTTTTTTAATATAAATTTATCATGAATAACTCAATGTTATGAAAAGGATACAAAAAAATGATGTCCTAATACGTTTAATTATGTTGAACCAAGTGCTTCCGGAATCATCACAGATTCAAAACATTGTGGACCTTAACATTCTTTAGATTATTCACGTTTCTGCGATTGATGTGATCAATCTATCACTATAAATATTTATGTTTTTCCACTTTGTCCAATCTTCCCACCCAACCCTTGTTTTACAATGTAGAAACCTAGTTACATGATACTTTGGGTAAATGTTATGGTTCCCATTTTCCATTTTTAAGGGTAGTTGTTGTATTCATTATTACTATATGGGTTTCAATGAACAAAACCATCAATTATTAATCCATTAATAATCCAGATGAATTTTGATGGTGAAATTTATTTTAAAGGGGTAGAATATAACACCCTGAAATTATATGAATTTTTTTTTTCGAAATAATGAATAAATACAGTGTTTTTCAATGCACATGACATTGTAAATAGTTCATTATATTTATATATATACATATTAAACACTAGGTTAACAATTAAATTCACTCCCAAAACCAACTGAGCTTGCGTTAAATGCAATACCAACTTGGTTTTCACTAACACTAACATCGACTAGGTGTACAATGAATACTACATTGAGTTTTGTTGAAACATAGTTTTATTTATATAGTTAATTTAATTATATAATTAGAATATAACCATTAAAAATAGTTATAGAAATACTAATAAATAATTTCAAAATATGGTTTTAATTTTTTTTATTAAAAACATCTTTATAATGGAAGAAAATATTTTTAGTAAAGTGATTTTATGATAAAAATATTGTTTTCTTGATTGAACCAAATTTAATAATAAAATTTATTTTAGAAAAAAAAAATTTAATTTAATTTCATAAATTAATAATTTTTTTGAGTTCAGAATATCAAAATTATCTTATGGTGATTATTTTGATTTTTCTAAGATGCTTCATTTTGTGATGATTAGTGAAAAATACTGCTTTTTTGATAAAGACTACCTTTTTTCTAATTAATTATTAATACTAAATTATATTAAAAAAAATTTAAGGCCGCATTAGATAAATATTACATCAATTAATAAAATTTAATTTATTAAAATCAATTACACATTTAAATTTAATATAAAAGATTAACAATATTTAGAACATTTTTCTATTAAATAACCTCATTATTTCACCCTATCTGTAGGATTAGTGTTAGTCATAATTTTCCGACATCAGAGATTATTATTTTTATAATAAGACATACATAGATTTAGTTATCAATAATTTTTTCTCTATAAAGATCATCATATTTTCTGACCAAAATGATTTCTGAATGTGATTAAAATTAATTTCAACGATTAAGGAACGATTAAGATTAATAATGGACTAAACCATAAAATTAAGGGCCAAAAAGATCCATAAACGTGTACACAACTCTATTTATATCTATATTTAGTCCATAAACCTTATAATGTTGATTTTTTTTTTATTTTTTAAGACTTTTTTTATGTAAGAACATGTGCACACCTAATTTGATTCTTAAAATTCCTTGTGAGTCCTTTTCCATCCCTATAAAAATAAACCATATCTATTCATTCTTCACACCACTAAAACATTTTAATTTCGTCCAAAATATTCCCAATAATTCTCCCAAATATCCTAACTTTGAACTTGAAGGCTCCCTTTGGTCAAAATCCTTCTCAAGGAAGCCTTTTGGCACAATCCAAAAGGAGTTACCTTATATAGAGGTAACGTCTTTATTCAAGATCCTTTCCATTATTTCCCTTCATCACCCTCCACTATTTTAGTTCCATTATTTTAGTGAAAACACCAGTATCATACATATACTGGGATGTTGATATGAATATTTTCATACCTACACTAACACACACCTATATCAAATGGATGTCGAACATACTATTTCTATGTACATTGAACAGCTGCCTCACGAAATGATGATTTTTCATTTCTCATTTACCATATATCATGGTTTCCATTATCATGAAAACTCTATTTATATATGTAATATATTATATTTATTATTCACTTTACCTTATCTATTCCTTTTTATAACATTATACTTTTTACCTTCCATCTTGTGATAAAACGATCTTCTTTTTTGAGGAAATGTGGACTACTGCCCCCTCAAAGTGATGTGATTCATTCACACACAAAATGGGATGTATTATGGATTATTTTATTAAAAATATATGATATATATGATATATTAATGATGTTTTAAAAATTATATATATAAATATACATATACACCCAAACATTTATAAATATAAATAAATAAATAAATATATATATATATATATATCATTTTCTTTCTTTCTTTCAATACGACAATTAAAAACAGAAATAAAATTCATGTGTACATATGAAATACCATCTCCATGTATAGTGTATTCCATTTCATTATTATTTACATTATAGATTATTAAAATTTAGATATAACAGATATTAATTATATTTATATCATGATATAAATTTGGGAATCGTGAAATATATATAAGGACTAATGATATAAAAAATTAAGTCACATGCGAAGAACAAAGAAAATATTACCCAAAGTGAAAATGTAACATTGGATCGCTAATAAGAGGGTAATATAATGTCATAATAAAACTATATATGGTATTTTTTGTAAGAATAATCTTATTTAAAAGAGTTATAATAAAATTATATTTATTATAAATGAGGAAAGTATGAGTACAGAGAGAGTCAAGACACTAGGTTAGGGGATTTCATCTCAATTTTATTTTCTGTGAGATACAAGCTTTGTTCGCCACTCATTCCTTTTGTCTGGTGTATGTACTACATATGATTTTATTCTATTTTTCATTAAATTTAATTAATGAATATTAAAATTCCAATTTTATGATCATTCATTTATGGGGTTTATGATTGAAGAGTAACCTATTTAGAAAAAATGTTTTTGTCTCAATTTTCCATCTTCGAGACTCCTGTTTTTTATGGACATAAACTGTTTTTTGGGGTATGTATACCCCCATTTTATATTCCATATCATGAATCTAAATATTTCCACGATTTTATATTATTTATTTAATTACCTTTTCTTACATAAATATCATTGTCGATGGGTACCAAGTTATAAGAGTTTATTGAGACAATATCATTGCTTTTCAAGATTGTTTATGTTTATGCTTACTTGGATGAAATATTATTATCAATATCTCATGAATATTCATGAGATTCCTTATCTTTTATTATTTTAATATATATTATTTTTCAGTACAATTTTTTACTCTTTGGTATATATGATAGTTATCAAAATGTTTTTAGGAAAGCCTATATTTACCCTCTCTTCAGTCGGAAATCTATGTTTTCCACAAATATTTTACAAGTAAATTATACTATTCCCTTATAATATCTCGAAGAAAATATTAATATTTTTTATTTTATCAATATCTTCATAGGAATCTTCTTGTGTCATTCCAAACAAGGCACTTTTCTATCCTTTCAATCGTGAAATTGGAATGTTTTTTTGACCTAGTATGTCATGGAGGGATTTACAATCCATCATTTCTCTGAAGCTCCCCCATCATTTTTAAGGGGTAACCTTTTGTAAAATGTGTTTTAAAATTAATTTTCATTAAATTTTCATTCAATATTTTTGAAAACTTTTATTACATGTTTTTATGGAAATATTTTTCAAAATATTCTGATTCCATATTTAAATGTTCTTAACGTGTATTCAAAGAAAGGGTTTTCAAAACGTGTTTATGTTTTCAAGGAATTGTTTTCCAAAATTGGTTTCAATAATTATTTATATTTTTTCAAAATATTTCTAAATAAATGGTTTTCAAAAAATTCTCCAGATTATTTTATATGTCTTCATGTAAAATATTTCTCAAAACTTTTTCAATATATTTTTAAAGACATTCCAATTATTTTTATATAAATTATTTTTAAAATGTTTTCAAGATTTCTATAATGGTTTTGTAAGTATTTTCAAATAAATGTTCTTTTCGAAGCGTTTTCAATATTTCTCTAAAAATTTTAAATGTATTTTCATTGAAATAATTTTCAAATCATTTTCAAACATTCATTAATGGTTTTAAAAGTGTATTTTAATAAAAAAAAATTTAAAATGTTTTGTAACATATATTATAAGAATTCAAGGAAAAAGGATTTCAAAATGAGTTTATGTATTATTTATATATTTTCAAATCAGTTTTTTGTGAAATTTATATTAAAATGGTTTGAGGTATTAAAAATCATTTTTTCTTTAAATAAAGAATATTTCCCTCCAGAAATTTTTTTTATGACATTTCAAAATTATTTGACATCAAATAAGAAATCTCATGATGTTACTCATTCTATTATAGGAAATAATCTAATGGTTCCATTCATATCATTTATGTGATTGGGTTATTCATAATATCATGGGCTTTAGGAAAACCATTTATCTTTCATTGGGTATACGTGTACGAAACCCATTTCTATTTTACAAGATATATGATTTTGATACCTTCTTCTTGAAAGAGGATATGTTTTTAATAAAATAATTATGAAACATATCTCTTTCCATAGGTTGTGATATGTTTACATGTTTGTTATACCCATTTCATTTCATGGGTTATGAAATGTTTATTTATGTTCTTGTGGAACATGTATGTATGATTTCATTATTTGATGGGTCAGACCTATATCTCTTTCCAAGGAATTGGGTAATGATTTATATATCATGAGATTGAAAGGGATAGATTGGGGGTTTAATCTATTTCGTAATACATGGATGGATAGTGGGTTTACTCCATTCAATAATATAGGTTTGGAATGAGAGTTTACTCAATTTAGTAATACAAGTCTGGAATGAAGGTTTACTCAGTTTAGTAATATAGGGATAGAACATGGGTTTCGTCAATGTATTAATACAGGATTGGAATGAGGTTTTACTTTGTTCAGTAATATAGGTCTCAAATAAGGGTTCACTCAGTTCTACAATACAGGGTTAGAATAAGGGTTCACCTAGTTCAATAAAGGGATTTGTCCACTAAGATGGTCATAACATTGATGCCTTCACTACTATGGAATATTTTATATCATTAAGTGTTTCAAAAATTCCAAATCTTATATTTATGTTATGATTTCATGGATTATGTTCTTTATTTATTTATAATTAATCTCTTATAATAATCTATTCTTTATGGCACGATTCAACTTTATGATCTTTGATATGCTGGGTATGATCTTCTATTTTTATAATCACATTCTCATACCCTTATGATAATGTTTATTCTTACATGTCTACCTTATTTACCCTTAATGATTATTTTATCTTATTAAATTATTATGATTCCTTTATCTAGGTTATAAATAATGGTTTCAATTATATGTTCTCATGGTGGAGATCTTTATAAGAGATGTTGAACATCATTCACCAGGAATGAAGATTTTTTTTAAAAAATTTCAAATACACACAACTATTACGGTCCTCTAGAATGTATTTTTGTAATGTACTATATATTCATATAATATGATTTAATATCCATATATTATAGTCCTAGGTATCTATAATGTATTTTCACCTATATAATATAAGGATAATTCTCCACCCCCAACTTCATCTTTACCAAAAAAAATCTTGTAGTCATTCGAGGTGGAAGAAAATGTTGCGTCTTCTAAGTAATAAGATTTTGGATCATTTCTCAACCATGAAGATATCATGTCAAGCATTGGATTCACATAATAATGGTAAAATAATGAGGAGGATATAGAGCAGAAAGAGGAATAATACCTTAGTGATTCCCCTCCACTATTCGAGGAAGATACCTCTTCCACAATTGATAAATTTAGAGGAATAAATCAGGGTACCGAAGAGGACCCACGACCCACTCTGATTAATGTGGACATGTCTTATGAGGAGATATAGGTAAAAACCTATATCTTAAGGAATAATTGAGATGTTTTCACTCATAATACTATAGAAATTATATTTCTCAACCCTGAGGTGTCCAACCACCCCATAGGCTTCCTAGAAGACAACTATGGCTAGAAGCAAGCTGCAAAGAGGACACACCAGACACATGCTTCCAAAATAGAGATAGATGTTGAGATCATCATCAGATAAAAATTATTTTTATAGGTCTTATATCCCATATGTATAGAAAGTATCATCCCTAAAAGAAGAACAACTGGTATCTTAGAGTCTACATCAATTTCAGGGATCCTAATTAGCTTTTTCATAAAAATGATCTCATGGTCCTAATCACAGAATTGGTGATCAATGAAACTGCAGAATATCAGGAAATATTATTCATGGATGACTAATTAAGATATAAATATATCTATATTGACCATTTAGATAAATCATCATCTACCTTTAGGGCCCCGAATGAGTTTTTTTCTACAAGATGATGCACTTTGGATTGAAAAATGCAAACACCACATACCAAGGTGCCATGAAACACATTTTCAAACAAATATTAGGAAATTTATTTTAATGGTATATTAATTTATTGTTAGTTATATAAAAAAAGTTCTCATACCACTGGTCAGATCTTGATATCATTTCCAACAAACTACGACAACACAATCTCAAATTGAGCCCCCTAAAATTTTCATTCGGTGTAACCTCAAGAAAATTCCTTGGGTTCATCATACACTATTGTGGCATTGAATTAAAACCAGGAAGACGATGTTTATCAATATCATGTCACCTCCATGAACAATGATTTTGTTGGATATAATTGGATTGATGATTGGCATGAATCATTTAACATTATCAGGAGACATCTCTTAATTTCTCTAGTGATAATGCGTCCTGTGAAAGGAATAACACTCATTATGTATGTGACTACCTTGGAATGGTCTGTAAGGGCCTTTCTGGCATAAAATAATGATTTATGTATTGTGAATAGACCCTATAATATTATCAGAAACATGATTGATGTTGACACTCGTTTTTTAATATCAAGAAGATATTATTTTCCCAAATCATCACATTCCAAAAACTGAGGAACACTATAATGTACAACGAGGTCCCCCTAGTATCTCATATTAACTCGATTATGTATATTATTGGCCATCCAATGTTGACTGGATGCATATCACGGTCGGTGTTTATCCTACAACAGTTTTATATAAGGATTAAACTTCGGAAAGTCGTCAAAGGACAAGTAGAAGCTAATTTCTAAGCAGAACACCCCTCAACAGAAATTAATTCATTGGATGTCGAACTATGAAAAGAATTCCTTTTCTCTAATCAAAAATATTTCCCAATATATGAAATTCACATCATTGGATCCTCCTACAGTTTGATATGGAAAATTAATGAAGGCCTCAAGCTTAAAAATGTATGATTGGGAGTCACACTCATATATCCTGAGAAGGTAGTATTTACATAATCCTTCCTTCTGTCATAGGGGTGCATAAATAATGAAAAAGGGTACCGACCCCTCATTACAATCCTAAAGCTGTCACATTAGGTACAAGATGAATTCATGATGATTGATGGAGATTCAAAAAATGGTCATCACGTAAGTCTGCAGTGATTATGATATCATGAATGAAGAACTAATCCCTTTTATAAACCATATCTAAGAACTCATGGATGAATTATCCTCATATTTGATAATACCTTATGTCCCCCTGTCACAAAATACACAGTCCAATGCATTATAAAATTCTACCACATCCCAAACCAATCCAGACTTGGTGGAAATTTTCATCATCATTGCCCATAGTTGGATGGTTATACCATTTTTTTCAGGAAAAAGGGGATTAAATAAATGATAATAGTCTCTTCTCTGAGTGGCATGATCTTAACCCTAGTTGGATGACACTCATTGTGGATTACATCCAAAAGGGTGAACTCCCACCGAATAGTGATGAAATGGACTAGTTCAAAAGATGAGAAATCAACGTCATTTTTTATGATGGTACAACTTAACAAAAATTTCCTATATAATAGTGGCCACGATGGAGTCCTTCTCATGAAAATTACTGGAGAAGAGACTGCCACCATCATGAAAGATGTGCATTCTAGATATAGCGGGGTACATCAATCTAGAATGAATATATCTCACCAAATTCGATGGCATAGATATGATTGGCCCACTATGACACAAAATAGCACTAAATTAACCATGAAGTGTCTTTCATGTCAATTTAATTAAAATTTCATCAGCCAACCCCCAGAGTTACATCACACAAATATGTACTCTAAGACATTTTCTTTATGCAGAATAGAAGTTGTGGGACTATATCCTCCCCCCACATCCAAGAAATTCAGTTATATTATCATAAAAAATTCTCTTACCTATGATCAGAATTTGTACCACTTAATTAGGTAATGGAAAGAAAAATTTTCATATTTGTGAAAACCAACATCATCAATAGATTTTGTTTCCCTTATAAAATTTTAACAGACAACTACACCAATCTCAACTCTTTTGAGTGGGAGAAGCTATATCAAGAGTATCGAATCAAGGACAACCATTCATCCCACTACCATGCAGTGGAAAAAAAGTATATTTAAGCCTTAAACATGTACATATCCAATATATCCCATAATATGTTATACAAGGACAATAAACCACGGTCAGAAATGCTCCTCTATACTTTATGTGCTTATAGGACCATGACTTGCACCACCACTCAAGCGGCATTGTGCTCATTAGTATATGGGATGAAGTAAGTTAAACCCATTGAATTTCAACTACCATCAATCAATGTTACCATATGTGATAAATTTCCATGTATGAACATTCATAGCAGTAGCTTAATGAGTTGTTGAAAAGGGATGAGAAAATATTTCACACTTATCAACATTTGGAAACCTAACAAAACAAGATCGAGACAGCCTTTAAAAAAGGTTCTCCTACAATATTTCATAAATTAAAAATTGTTTTTGGTCCTCATAACATCTATGATACTCCGAATGAAACCTAAAAATTTGGATCCAAAATGGTCGGGGCCATAAGTCATACAGAAGGTCTAATATAATGGAGAATATTCTTTAATTTCAATGGATGGACAAGTCAACACAGATCTCACCCATGGGAAGGTTCTTGAAGAAATATTTAATGTATCCAAAAGTCCTCATCCATATCTCATGATGTATAAATCCATGATGAAATATAATGACTAAATGATGTTAAACTATATGGCCAAAAAGTACTAAATGTCAGATGTTAAACTGCCCGGTACAACATGCATTTCCTTTCACATTGGGTTATCCACATCCTAACCGGATGGCGTTAAACAACATGGAAATAATTTCCTCACCACATTAAATTAAAATGTAGAATTAATCATCATCACCACTTGACGTTATATTTCATGGCCAAAATGTCGTCATTTCATGATGGTAATCTACAGAATAAATCTTCATCACCACTAGATGTTAAACTAAATAGAATCTATCATTCTAACCACATGAAACTGTACTGTATGTAGATTATTGTGTCCTAACCAATTGTTCCTCACAAATGAGTCCAATCTATGATGGAGAAATATATAATTCCCTAATTCTTATGCTAGTTTCATGTCCACATGGGAATAAAATTTCTCTAGAACTATACGTTGATAGATTCCTATCTACATTGGATACAAAGTGACACCTGTTATAGGCCCAACCGCCACCCTCAAAAAATGACCCCCTCTTATTGAATGGAACAAATATATGAAATAAGGTCTCTTCACAGAACTATGTTTGGATTGATTCCCATCCATTAATGGGATACGTAGAGAGTCCTCAATCATAGATCTTGTTCCAATAACCAAATGATACAATATTCCTCTATTTTACACTAAGGTGCCTCTATATTTCTATAGGTAACCCTTATTATTCATTTTTATCTCACTGAACACAACTCACGTGATATTAGGAATGGCGATGAAGGCTTCCCCCCACATAAACAAAGAGTAATGTCCCATTACTGACCCACTTCTAAAAAATGGTTAAAAATGATCCCTCCCTATGGATTGGTCTGACAAGTACAAGGAACTTTAGAACAATGTGTGGCTTGATTCCTACCCTTACAGGATATATAGTGATGCAGATCTTACATTTTGGCTCATCTGCCTTCAACAAAAAAATAAGAAAAAAAATTAAATTTTCCCTACGTATTGACAAGACCTATGTAAAGAATTTCATCATATAACTATGTGTGGCTTGATTACTACACTCACGGGATACATAGTGACTCATGGGTTCCACAACCTTAGACCCATCCTCCACGACAATAAAAATTACCCTTCCCATGTGTATAGTTTAATCTTATATAGGGAAATACACAGAACAACATCTATATCTCCAAGTCTTAACCACATAATTCTAAACTAAATGGTACATCAAGAACTACATGTGGCTTGATTCTCATTATATCAAGATACCTTCTGACACCCATTCCTTGTTCTTCAGTCAAGCTACGCAAAAAATCCTCCAATATCCAATAAATAAACAATGATCCACGAAGGAGATTCCAAACCTTGATTCCAACAATAAGGGTTTTCAAAGGATCATACACCCAACATATGTCCTAGATATACCTAAGGTAATTTATTCTTCACAACTAATCATGGTCTAGATATTTTTAATGTAGCATAATATATCCTTTTTATTCCTCGAATTCCATGTCTAGAGAAATCTAAAATCACCATAAATATCTATGGCCCATAAAAATTGATGTTTAGTGTCCTACAGACACTTTTGATTGTGTTTGAAAAAAATTCCTCAAAGTCTCTTCATAAATATATCACAAAAAAATACATTTCAACTAAAGGCAAAATTTTCCCCGTAGAGGGGATTTTCTAACCTCCATACACCTATTAGATTCTAAGCCCGGTATCACTCCTCTTGATATGATGGACCTAAAGATCAGGGTTTACACATTATTCTTCCCCTCACGTCTGGGGCATGCAAGAATATACCAGACCGATTAACCCACACTTATTCATGGTCACTATGAAATTTAGTCCCCATAACATGACATTAAGAAACTCTTCTAGTGTTATCACCATTAGAAGTTAAACTTCCAGGATCAAAAACACCAATTTCCATTCACATTGCGTTACATACATCCTCACTGCATGAAATTAGAAAACATGAAAAAACCAACATCACCACATGATGTTGAACTAAATGGAAGAAACCCCCTCACCACATGATGCTAAACAGGATGGATTATTAGTGTTCTCACATGAGAGAAAAGCCCCCCCCCCTCTGACATTGGTCACCTACCCTGAAACATTATAGAACTACATAAAACTTGATCCCTTCCAATATAGGATACATAGAGATTCCTAGATCATCATCCTGGCCCACCCCCACCCAAATAAAAATGTATTCCCTCCCTAAGAATGGGTCATATCTAGGAAGGTTATTTTATATAAGGGACTATGTGTGGTTTTATTCTAATCATACTATGGGATATGTAGTGATTCAAGGATTCAATGACCTCAATTTAGTAATGGAATTCAAAAAAATGTTTCCTCCTCTGTATGGAAGTTGGTTCAGGTAATGGGAGTTCCACACATCACCTACGTGTAAGAACATTTCATTAATAATCATATATACCTTATTTTACATCATGCAATCCATTCCCTCACCACAAGATGATAAAATTAAAGGAATCTATTTCCCTTAAACATGATGCTAAAATATATTCAAAAATTCTTGTTTGTACAACGTCAAGCATTACAACATCACCCTAAATATAATATTTTCATTTCCTTGATTATTCCATCCATAGTGGGTGAATTAAAACCCTTTCCATCCCTTGTTTCACAATGAAACCGTATATCATGTGCGTTTAGGGACCACAAAATTTGATTCCCCATAAACCCATGTCAAATCAATCCATAATAGTTGGCCCAGGTGGAACAATCTTAAAATGAATGTTAGGGACCTCCCCCCGTATTAGGATAACTTAAGTACTAACTGCATGACATTATACTATATGGTACCCCCCAAAACTATGTATGTCCTGAATCTTTTGCATACATGATACATAGTGATGCTTGGATAATGGATCATAGGCCCAACCACCTCCTAAGAAAACAAATGTAGCTAAAAATGCCTTGCTATATGAGTATGTAAAAGACTTCTAACTGAAGTCTAATTTGGAGGACACTCGTATGTTCCAAACTAGGTAAAAATGCAATAATGGAATTGAAGTTTCACACCTCAAATATGAGTAAAATCTATATAGGTAAATTCCAAATTCCATGGGTAATCATGGCCTAAGTGTTTCTAATATGTTCAAACAAATGATTTCCAATAGCCTACCATCATGCCTCATGTTATCCTAGATATCCACAAACCCCCTTATCCATCTTAAATGGAGGTTCAGTGTCATGGGGGCACATTTTTTGACTTTTTCCATAATGATTTCATGGCTCTGTATGAGTTTCCTACAAAAGGACCTATCAACCAAAGAATAATTCGTCCTTAGGAGAGGTTTCTCCTACCTCGGTACGCTCAACAGATTATAAGGACAATATCATTAATCCTAATCTAAGATCCCTTGAAAACATTGTTTACACATTCCATCCTACCCGTTTCATGGACATGTTGGGAAACCCATGGCCAATTATCTTCCAGTTACTCCTAGATTCTTTATCAATGTCCAAATCACGTGAAATTAATGTCACATGATGTTTGATAACCAATGATCACCTTTAGTCCAATACATATCAATGAATATTTCACCCATGTAATTTTTTATGAATTAAATCTTCATGGGAAAGTCCAATATCCATCACACCACATTAGTGATCTTGTATACAACATGAAATTTCCATATTCCTGTTTGGAAAACATGTTTGCATATGGGAAAATGTTTAAATAACTATATCTAGAAATATTTCTATCATTATAGGATAATTAGTGACACCCAAATTTCATATCATGGGGCTAGTCATGAAACAAATTTATTCCACAAATTTTTTGTGCATGGGCTAGACCCACATCAGGAAATTCTTCACATAGTTATAGAGAGAGCATCTCTACCTTTTCCTAAAAATGTTTTTCTTGAAATTTCCATTTCATGATTAGGTAATCCTCTTAAAAAAAGATTCTATATCTAGAATGTTATGAATCCCCATAATCATTTTTTCCATTAGAAATGGATGGTTGGTTTCCTGATGACACATTTTATTTACTATTCACATGTTCCCTAGTGGATTTTCTGATGTTTCCCAAAAAAATGGCCCATCAACCAAAAGAAAATTCTTCCTCAGGATTGTCTTTTCCTACCAATTTATTTTTCTATGAAATTTATCTCTCACCTAAATCCTTTGTTTCAAACCCCCCATGATTACAATTCACTTCTTTTCACCCCACCCCAGGACTAAATATGATAGAACATTTATTGTTTGACTACCATTGAATCGGAATGTTTTCTGTCCCATTCGAGTTCAGGGTTGGGGGAATTTAAATCAGAAGTCTCAAATTTTATTGTTTTTTGATGTTAAACTACACCATGATTTATCACTCCATTACGTAAGAAAAATTAGTGTGGTGTCCGTTTCACATTCAAAGAAACTTGTTCAATGCCAATAAATATTCCCTTATCATGTTCAATTATCTTTCCATCGAAATTCCACATACTGTGGCCTTACAAAAACAAAAAATATAAAAAATTCCATGAATCAACATATCCATAAAAAATGGATGTTCAGTGTCTCGAGGACACCTTTGTTTGACTGGGCACACAACGCATCAAGTGCTCAATATAATTTTCCCAAAAAATGGCATGTCAACCAAAAAAATTCATCTATAAGAGAAGATTTTCATACATCCATACGCCTATGGCTTCCATTCCCCATACCATTTACTATGTATAGAAAACATAAAATCAGGTTAATAAAAAACCCTTATCAATGTATTAAATCTATTGGTACATCCATTATTAATGAGACTGTATAAGGGTCCTCACCTTAGAAGTCATAGTGAAATATGTTTGACTTAAAACATCAGTCACGATCATGGTTGTTCAGTATAAGACATCAGTAATTATAGTACAATTTTCAAGACATCAAAATTCCAATCAAAATATACACAACACTCACCATGATGAAAACTAGTAAAGGTAATCCAATATAAAAGTTGATTACAATTTCAAAAAACCTCTTCCTTACATGGTTTAGGAAAAATATAGAAAAATCAAAAGTAAAAAGAAACACAAAGACCGTTATTTTGAAAGCACGCAAATGGACGACTGATAAAATTCATGTTATACCCACTAAGCCCAAATCAAATTCGGTTTTAGGAAAAAAATAGGTTAACAAACAAAAAATAAGCAATGTTCATAGAGTTTTCCAAATATCCATAGAAATAAAAAAACAATGTCATTAATCCCCTCAGTATAGAAAAAAATTAAACCATGATTTCATTATTTTAATAAACTTTTCCCTTATTAGGCTTCATATGAGTATCTAGATGAAAACTATAATTGAAAATATAGTCTATTATAATTGATTAAAATTACACTAAATGTTAAAGGAGGATCACTAGAGATAAAAAAGATTTCTTTTGATCAAATGAAGATAAGAAGGGATTCCAAAATATGGAGCCTCTCCATATGTGTAGGGATGCTAAATATTGAATAAGATCAGTGAATTTTGAAGATTGTATTAATATCTAACACTATTCATTAATGGCTTGGTGGAGCTCTATGAAAATAATAGCCTTGGCTGCCCCCAGCCTGCAATGCCTTCGTGTCATTTGTTGTGTCATGTCTACCTTTTAACTCTCATTCACTAGTCGATTCCGCTTGATAACTATGCTATTGAACATTTCCATTCCAATTTAATTCACTCCAGTTAATTTCATTAACATTCTTCTTCCTTAACAAGATGCTCCGCTAAAGACCATTGCATTGTGAGTTTTCACTCTAGCCTCATGAGTACCCCAACTTTCTTAGTACCTTCTACCATGAGGATCTTTCTAGAAGTGGTAATATGATCCATCGACTCTTCATTGGAATATTGATATTTGATCATTTCAATTTCCCCTTTGGAAAAATGTTTTTTTGACACCACAATAATTGAACCCCCATAGATATGAACAAGAAACTTACAACATAAAATGAGAAGCTTTATTGGAATGTTTTCATAGGAGATTGGGAAATCAGCCTTCAAATGTCTCCCTGCACTTCCTAGAAAATAATAAGGAAGAAGACCAATCCCCCCTAGTCTGCATTAGAGTCACATTCAGAAGGTATAATGTATTTAGGAATGTGTTCCATTAGATAAGTTTTTGCTTCATTGGACTCAGTGCGATTTGAAACCATATCCATCGCATCTTCGGTAGTGTTAATATGAAGAAATATTGAAGCACCAACCATAGTCACAAGTGCATCTGGTTGGTATTGAAAGTTCAAACATATGTAAAATGGAAGTTTTGATCCCAATAGAAAAAATATTAAATTGGTGGAGAAGTGGAAATCTAATCTCCACTTGCTGATGTACCAATGTCTTTGACATCCACTATGGAATCACCACCATGAAATGTGGCTGCAACCCACATAATCTGAGAATGGGCCTCTGGATCTCTCAAAGTTGTTCAAAGAGTAGAACTATGCATGGTGGGATCAGCAGACCCCAAAAGGACTCATACCAAGATTGTCCCTGTAGGTATGACTATCACAAAGTAAAGAATGATGGCTAGTTCTAGAATTCATTAAGATGATAAAACCCCTATTGTGTGGTTTTATCCCCTGGAGGAGAAGGATCAGTATGCTCCATAGGAGATTCAACCCATAAAGATACCCCTTCCATGACGTCGGAATCCATTTGGTTCAAAACAAGAACACTCTTAGGATTCAGGATCTTCCTTATATTCTCAGAAAATTGTGTCTCCCCACCCAGCCCAACTTCTACCAGTAAAATTTACCCAGATGTTTCTAAAAGGGAATAATCACCTCAGGAATATGTATTTTCTACTTATAAATATTCTCCCCCTATTGGGATATGTTTCATTTCATCCTAAATGAATGATCCATAAGGGATAGGGACACCCTCAAATGCTTCAATTGTCCTGGATTATCTGGCATGTTCGGCTTCAATTACCGTTGGTACCTCCTCTACCACAAAAAATAGTAGGAGAAACAGATGAATATGAAGTTGTTGCCTCTTTTATTTCATACCTACATTTAGATAGAAGTAAAATAATTGGATAACTAATGAAAACATTTATAATGAATTCTAGATAAAGGGTATGGAATTTATATATAATTCCCAACATTATAAGTATTGACTGGTTTTTTTACAATCGACATTTCAAGGTGTGCAATAGAGATGGTCCTCTTATAGAAGAAAAATGAAAATCAAGAGTTGGGAATGCTCTGGTGGGGTCATTGATGACTACCTCCATATATTCTCTAGATTTGGGGGAACCCTCCATAACAACCCCCACATCTGAAGGTACAGGTTCACCAGCTGTAGTGACCCTTAGTGTATATATCAGAGATAGTGTCATCTCCTGAGCCCCCATAGATTCCATAAAATGTATGGAATAGAGTCTTCAATCCTCACAATGAATGGAAGTATAGTTGGGCTAAGCAAATATATCTACCATTACATCTATATCGTCCAACATTGATATTACCATGATGCATGCTACATGATCAGACCAACAAAGTATTTCCTTGGAAGAATTATGGAAGGTTTCCATCTCAATTAGATACCAAACTACTTCACCTTGATCTTCATGAATTGAAATCCTTAGGAAAGCAACGACTTCCCCAAATCCTAGATGATCAAATTATTTTTCTTTGAGTAGCTCCCAGATGTCTTCATTGGATGTGTTTTCCCCCAAGTCATCCCAAACCATCTAGGACACCAAGAATGTGGCCGTAATAGGGATGGATAATACAGGAGGATCATATCAGGGAGGAAAAGTAGGTTCCCATGGCTGCAATGGATTCTTAGGTTCCTTCATAGCCCTATAACCCTCAAGGGTCAGACTATTGCAGGGCTCTTAAAATGGGTTATGAAATTCACCTACTTCAGTCACAAAAGGAAAATCAAAGAGATTCTCACCCTCAAAGGCATGATCATCATCATCATCATCCATTATGACCTTGGGCCTTACCCTGACTTGTAATCGATAAAAATATTAACATAAATTCTATATATCATGGGTCAAGGATTAGATATCATAAAGGTTGAGATCTATATTCTTAGGTTCATCATCATAATAAATTTCAACCGGAACTGACATGTTGTCGATCCAAGTAAGAGAAACGCCTTTATATTGAAAAAAGAACCACAAAGTTAGAGGGTATTCCGCAAGAATGGATTGAATACCACTTAAAGAATCTCATTTCCTTCTGGACATAGGAAAGGTGGTACTCTAAGACAGGAATTAATGGTCTTCAATTGTGGCACCAATATCCTGAGATGTCAAACCCTAGGCTCTAAAATACATCCTCATGGGTATAGAGACAAGGTATTTCCATAGTTGCATTCTAGGATTGGGGTACCTATCAATCCTCTTATATTTCCCTTTAGATCGAGATTTCTTATAGACCGTGAAAATGGAAACCATCATTGCCTATTGACCACTTGGGTAAGAAATAATCCAAATGTCAAAATAAGCCATTGTGAGGTTTGGTTAAAACCCCATAGAATCTAGAGGCTTAATCAGGAACTATGTATCTTCTTCGGTAAACATCATCTAATGCGTTTGGTTTATCATAATATATTTTCGAGTCATTCACTATTGAGGGAAGGAGGACACAAAATTCGAATTTCATTGAATTTAATACCAAATTTATAGGGTGTGTATCCCGAAAAAATAAGGTCCTCATCAATTCAAGTAACCAAAAAAACTCTAAGATGAAAAATATGAAGCCTCACATAGAGAAGTCACCTAATTAATCATTAAATGTGAATAGTATGTGGGGGAGTATGGGTTATATATGAAGTGTTCGTGAAAATTGATGTGGGCTAGCAGTTCCTATTCATTCCTCTTGTCGTGTTTATCCTGTGCATCCCTCTTATCCCATTTATCCTACTTATCCCACTTATCTTGGTTATCATGTACTATGCATTTTTTTGAATGACTCCACTAAATATTTAGTGATTAGGATGAATAATAGAACCTAGAATTTGTAGTCGATTGATAAATTTTTACCCTCCTATGTGTGCTATCATCCAACCCAAGAGGATTTGTAAAAGACCGACTAGCAGGTGAGGTGGCATCCCCTAACTGATTTGTCCCGATAAGTGATAGATTTTATCTAGTAATGGAATGGCCATATTGATGCATCTACCAGTCTCAAGCTGATCCTTCATGGTGAAGGATTTGACTATCACACTATTGTAGTCAAGCACCAGTAGGATCCAACCACTTAGACACATGGAGAAGAAGGCCACAAGCCGAAACAATTGGTTAACATCCCATACAATTTTCATTTCCATTCTTAGAACTGAACCTCTTCTAGGATAGGCCAGTATGAACCTACTCTACTTTGAGTATGAATGGTCTGGTAGGACCTTGATCTATATGTCTGAGGTTGTTATCATCTTTTTGTAGCATAGAATTTGGTTCAATTCGCAATGGGAATTTATTTTCAAAGGAAAAGGGTCGATATCATTTGAATGGGTTTTCTCAGAGGCAATAAGTTCCATATCATGATGGGGGGTCCTCTACTCCTAATAATAGTAAGAGAAAAGTGGAATTAATTCATCATAAATGTATCCAACAATGGGAACTCATTATATTATCTGGAAATCCTAGAGGTAGATACCAACCTCCCAGTGAACCAGATGAAAGGTGTTCGTATCTTGGATCCATCTATTAAGAAGCCAAAAAAGGAGAGAATGGTTTTCAATAGAATATAATTGGGATACCATTACTGATTCATATAGTCCCATGATCTACATTTCAGGTATGAATTTTTCACAGCTTTGGCAAAACCAGAACGACCACCCCTTGTCCAGACTAAATTAACATTAGAAACGAAGTTCCCAATTTGACGACCAACCATGTCTTCCATTTTTAATGACCTCTCCCAAAATTTTATTATAGCAATGAGATTTATCCTCGGATCCCCACAAATTATCCTATAGTGACTATGGGGCATAGTTTAGAAAAAATCCTATTATGATGTCGTTCCATGTGAATAGTTCCCTATTCAAAATAATATCCATAGGAACAATATTGTTATCAATTATCTAGGTCGTGGGTTGGCTATCCTGGTGTGGTTCCAAAATTAAGACATCAGAATGTAAATGAAATCCATAAATTGGAAATCTCTATAATGTCAGATATTCCCTTTAACCTACAATAAGGAGTTTGGATAAGGATTGATGCAATGGGACAATGAGGATCTTGTTATCAGAATCATCTATCATATCCATCAACCATTCATTAGTAGATAAATTGGAAAAAGTAAGAGAATATATAAAAACAACTTGTGATGGATCTATCTTCGTATTATTTGAATGACTGTGCAAAAAGGGGTTACAAAAAATTTGGAAAAGGGAAAAAATTCAACTTTCTGAGAGTCTCAGGAACATTCATTGGAAGGAACTGCCTACAAACTGATAGTTTGTGAATGATTGAGAGGCATTGGAATCATAAGAATTGGACAATGATTTTATGGTTCATGGAATAGGTAAACCACATATAGACATGTGCTATAGATAATCCCTAACTCAACATTCATGAAATAAATTATTTGTTGTTTTGAATGCAATGATCAGTTTTTAGTCAAAGGGAATTCGCAAAGGAGATGGTATACAGTGACAAAGCGTCCAAGACAATCATAGGAGTGCAAAATTATTCAACAAACACATTAAAGGAAAAATGAACTGGGACCCCTATATATAGGTGTGTCCCACCTATGGGTCCACACTTATACCAAAAACTAGTTCAAGCCAGGACTTCTTTCTACATTAAAATTTCCTGCTCCTCATCCCAATCTAAACCCATTTTTATTTGGGGAATTTGTTAGGTCCCTAAAAAAATTCAATGTGAATGAAAATACTCTCGATTATTTGAAATAGGAAGAAAAAGTAGTCGTAGGAATAATCCAAGAATAATGTTGTGAGAAACCAAATTTGGAAAAGGGAAATTGAATACCATGAAGCATAAGTAGTTCACAGACCCTTTCTTCACATGAAATTCCTCCCCACAAATGCATCCACGAATTAACTGTTCATGGGATGGTGGTTCTGGTGTTTCCCGTCAAAAAAAATTCATTTGAAGTAAAGAGGTGGATATATATGCACAACATAGGGTCTCCCCCCATGAACAAAAATGGTTCACAGGTGTGGTGAAGCTAACAATGTCCTATTAATGATAAAATGTATTTCTTAAGAACGGTGCAATGATTTTCGATGTCATGGATGACAACCATGTATTTCATTGACCGAGTCATTTTACGGATTAGGTTACTCCCTTAGGCCTCTACAAAAGATTATTATGGCCCACTAATATATATCTAATGCCATTATATAAGAAAAAACCATAGGTGATGAGTATGAAGTGGATTTTTATGAATTGATTGTTCGAAGGAATTAAAGAAGAATCAAAAAATAAAATAAGAACTATTTTGATGATTCCCCAGAAGTAAATCCTATTGAATTTAATTAATGTGTAAAGGATAAAATGAATGTATAAAAAAACAAACTTCATTTTAAAATGTACTACCCTTAAAGAATTGAACCAATTCCTATTTTTTAATTAGGCATCCAACATAGAACATTAGCATGTGAATGAAATCATGTGCTATGTATAACATTGCTATATGGATGGAACCCTACACTGTGTAAAGAAATACAATGTAGTTGGCATTCGATGCCATGTAGGAAAACTATATATGGACCGAAAATGGTTCAACATAGAAATATTCTTTGTGGGTCGAACCCCAGTGTACGTACCACCATTGTTTGTTGATGGCCCCTAAACCTCATAAAATTATGATTTCTGTAGGAAACCCCATCCCACATAATTAAATGATAAATGGAATGGAGTATATTAGAGTCTTCCACTCTCTAGCTCCAATCAATTCCTTCCATTTTTATCATGTCAATTGTAGTCCCTCTACACACCAATCCAAAAAAAATAAAACAATTAATCTTCCAAATTCACTAAACTCCTGTGATAATGCCATCTAGGAAATCAGTGCAACCTTTTTAGTTTACATACCCATGGTTAGAGGAGTCATGTTAGTAATACCCCGCAACAAGGTGAACCCCAATAATGTCCCTAAGATTACATTCTCATGGTAACATAGCTTCTGACCATGGGTTACTCACATTAACCTCCCTATTCAAAGGATTAAGGGTAATCATTGTCATCTCCCTTCGATTAGGAATAGTGATAAATATGGGAAATCATCGAGGATTTTTACATTCACGTGTGGAAACATTCCTCTACTTTCCTAAAACTAATTTCAGGGTATCTCTCCCAGAGTAATCTACTTTGATCATAGAAGGTTTCACCCTTACTCCTCTATAACACCTTTTCCCTCCCCGTCCTTAACTAGGTGATAAGGTAATAGTGTGATGTTCACTAGATCTACCACTTCTCATTTATTCTCACACCAAGCATGACTCACATGGTCCTAGAGGCAAGTGATGATCTCAAAACCCACAAAATCCACAAAAAATTTGAACTACATGAACTCTAATTCATTCTCTATCTACGATACATAGGATTCCTTCCTATGGTCCAAGCTGAAATGGGTCTTCTTCTTAGATATAATCCATGAATCGTGCCCCATTAATGGGAATCAACCATGCGTAAGCCACAACTTACTGAACAATGAGGGCATTGATTCTAAATTAAATCATATATGTAGGAATCCTCGCATGGTCCAATCCTGACATCAAAATCCACCCTAATGTATTATGGGCCATATTCTAAGAACGAACAAACTCACCCCATAGACCACATCTCTTCTGTGTTCCTCAGTATGTTTCAGCATAAGTCCGACAACAAATCATGACTAGGAACCTTCTACCTAAATGTCCTTGATGCATGATATTATATTACAAGTTCAGGTCCTCATCACACTACCTTATATTGTGACGTGTCCAGTTAACCGGCACTGAACTAGGTTGGTCCTGATTCCTATCAAGGGGATACATATTGAGATCATTTTATTATTTTGATCCTCACATCATAATAATTCTTGGCACCACTTGATGATGATAAACTACAAATCACCATATCAAAGGGCTTAAACATTCGTTGTGTCAATAAATGATAACAAAATTCCAACTCTATCAACAAAAGGGTAACATTGATGAGGAACCTCCAATACATGCAAATATCTTCATTGATAGAGAAACTCATATACATACATGTTATTCTAGACCCATGTGTATCTATTTCTGATCATGAAACATATGTTTAATCCGTTAACATAAGTTTGTGAAAGAAATAAGGATTCATGAACATACGTGCATAGATTAAATCTATAATAGAGTCCCAAAAAAGGAAATAATTCTCCACAAAAGGGAGTGATGAGACTAAGTTCCCATCCTCCCAACAAATGCGAGTCATTAAGTGTAGTTGACCAAATCATCTAATAAACGCATACATTGGGAATGTTGGACCATGAATCATGGAAAAGAGGGTCATTGGTTCCTTCTTGCTCTGCAAATAAGCCCATTGAATACCATCAGAGAACATCTTTCACGAAGTAGATTTATTTCCTAAACACTCAACCCCATTTAATCACCCATAGACATCATGAAATGATTTAGGTATAAAAAATGGTAGGCCTGGTGTTGAACACTAAATTTTGGAACGTCTTTCGTAAAAGATATCGGATATAACACATAGTCTCCATTTCACCCTTTCATTTCGGGTATGATGCACCTGGGGATGACACATACACTAAGACATCAAGCATGGGATGGTTATATGTTCAATGGCATGGAGGATGACTATATTCTTGAATGGTTCCTAAAAATGTATAATAAAGTGTCGTAGTGGCCTTGTTAGAACATTATAATTCTATTCACATTGATTTATGGTTTACTTGATAGCACACAATGTATTAAAAAGATGTGTGACATGTTTATTTAAATTTATCATGAATACATGTATATGAATTAATATACTATATAAAATCAGTGAGACCTACTATGTTTTATTTTTCAAACCACACATGGGAACATTAATGTGAATATATGTCTCCAATCCATATTCTTATAGAGAACAATTTGTGTAGCGGGTCATACATCAATGGATTGATGGGTATTGGAGACTGAGATGAGGCCCGGGGGTGAGTTAAGTGGCTTGTGTTTTGTCTCATATTTTCTATTATGTATATTACACCAGTTGGTGATCATCTAATATATTAATGTGTGACTTCTACATGGTAAATTTTGATATACCAATATTATTATCTTTTATTTATACTCTAATGATTGGGATGAATATTATATTTTTATATGTGATGTTTTTTTATCTAATTTAATGGAATATTCTCCCCATTTTATTGATTTACCCATTACTTTTGATCAATAGGATCTAGTTTCTAGGGACGCACACATGAGGCCATGTATTTCCCTTGGGTAAGATAACTATTGAGTGGTCATTAGAGAATGATTTTATTTGTGGGTCCTTTTATTGGTGATCTAGGGTGGGATATTTCAAATACACATTATTGAATGAATTAGGAGTGTAATTTGTCAATACATGTAGAACAAAATTTTAAAAATAATAAATATAAGATAATATGAGTTTAAAACTCCCTCAAATAAACCCATTTATAGATGATGATTCATGATATTTTAATCCATTTTCTCAAAGTTAAACCCATTTAACTAAATTTATATTCATTTTCATTTCTCAATTTATACATTATAATTTTATTTCTTATGCATAAAAATGAAATTTTATTTTTTTACTTAATTTTACAACCCAGGTTCAAAATATAAATTATATTTTATGATATTCATTTTTTAAAGTGATAAAAAATAATTTTAACATAGGAACTCATAACAAGATGAAAATTGTTTAGAAAATACATATTTATAATAATAACAATTAATTTTAATTTTATTCCTTTATATTTAGAAAAAAATATACCAATATTATTTTATTATAATTTCTATATTAACAATGAATTTCATTAATTTTTATATGAATTTTTTATAAATTTATCTTTATAAGAAAACATTTAATATATAGAAAAAAAATCTTTATAAAAAATTTTCTTTTAAAACATTATTTGTTTCTATTAAAATTAGAAACCAATTAATAATTTTTAAATGTATGATAGCCTATATTTTATTTCGATAAAAAAATTACTCAAAATATTCATCCTTAAATAATTATTTATTTCTATAATTAAAAGCCATAACATTAAATAATGTTTTTAGAAAATATATATTTTTAAAATATAATTTATTTTATTCCAATTTCAGACTAATAAATATTAAAAAAATTAATTTTTATTCATTAATATTTATATATTTATATATTACAAAATTCATTAAAATTGTTATTTAAATGTGTTGGATTAAATAAAAAAATCTAAAAAAAATATTTTGAGTAAATATCTATCTTTTGTATTATAAAAAAACTAATTTTTTTATAATTATCTATTATCTATTCAATGAAAAATAATTATTTATTCATACATATCAAGAATACCTCTTTTACTATATAATATTTTTTTTATTTCATATTCGATTATTGTTGAGTTATTTTTAATAAAAATATTTAGTAATTATTTTTTTGGAAGTTTCATTCATTAGTACCTTAAAATAATTAATGTTATCAATGAATATATATTATACCATATTTTATATAAAAAATAATTATATTTCTCATTATTGAAATTATATTTTTAATTTATTCTAATTCCACATTTTATGGTTTTTCTTTTCAACCTATGAGTAAAATATTTCATCCATTTTGAATTATTTATTCTATAGATATTATTTATCATTTTTATTAATTATTAGTATACATCATGATATATAATTTTTCATGTTCATAAAATAATCATCAGAATAAATATTATTTTGGAAAAAGATGGAATAAGATTTAATTCTACCAGATGTAATTAAATATGGTGATTGTATATTTTTTAAAATTACTTTTATTTAAAATTATTGTACAACTTATCATATTTATTAATTTTCCTATTGAATAAATTTCATTATATTGAAATTCCATTTAATACAACATTAGTATTCCCACACATGAAAACTAATGAGCTATATACTCCAAAAAGCATGATTATTAAATTCTACCTCCTTAAATAAATTACATCTTCTCAAATTTATTCTCTCATTTTTCATAAGGGGATGTTTTATAAGTTACATTAATGAATATATAATTGTGTAATAAAATCATTTTTTATCTTAATTTACCATGATACACCACTTCAATCCAAATAATTGTTATAATGCTTCAAAAAATTTCCAGATCGTTCAAATTCAATTATCTGTGACTTTTTAAAACATTTTTATTGAATTTGATATTGATAAAAGTTGAATATTTTAAATAATTGTTTTCAATTTTAATCCATAGTTTTACACCAACATTTGAAACATAAATTCCTTACAACCTTAATATATGATTTAGTATGAATTTTTATTATGATTTTTCCATTATGATATTAAAAACACAAATCCAACAATTGAGTGACATATTTTTCATAGTGGAAACACTATAATATATCTAAATAGTGAAAAATATGTCCTTTATCTAATAGTTCCATTTTAAAAACATTATATAGTAAAAATAATTATTCTTTAAAATCAATAAGATAAGATAGTTGGGTATTCAAAATATGGTCTCAGGAATCACATTGGACTTATCTATATCGATGTGTAAAATACTATTGAGATATGTTGTATATTTCATTTAATGTATGTTTTATATTGTAAAAATTGTTCTAAATTACTAGAGATGTATTTCACAATGATTATTGAAATTAAATCCATAAGATGAAATTATGTTATTCCGTATGACTCTTGTCCTTCCTTTTGTGGGGGTGAATTTTACTATGGTGAAAAAAAATTAGATCAATAAACAATATTTGAAATAAATTGATAATTTTTAAAGTATATAATTTTTTTTAACAAATTATTAATATTTTTTTAATCTAATATTATAAAATCCTGAGGGTTAAAAATATAGCCAAAAATCATATTTTAATATTATAACATCATTTCATATGACAAATTAACTTCAATCTATAGTATATTAAAAATAATCATGGCAGTTTTAGGTTTATTTATATGATAATTATTATTATAATGCATAAAATAAGTAAACCCCATTCACATGAAAAATCACATAATAATACCCAAAAAATCATATATTGTACTTTATTTCCATAATTTAAACATCACATATCTCAAATAAATTTATAATAATTGAACATACTATCTAAGTGACTTTTGATATTAGAAATATAAATTTCAGATAGAATATTATTTAATAAAAATCTCTTAAAAATAACTACAAGTGACTTTGTTTTAGAAATAATATAGTATATAAATAACTAGTGGAATGAGTAAAACAAGGAGTGAACTCTAAAGATCAGTAAGGGAAAACATGTCAATGAGTCACAAATTGGTCAGATAATAAGAATGAAAAATACATCAATATTAATGAAATATCTGAATAAAAAAAAATAAATAATCATTGTTTCTATATGGAATTTAGAGACTTGATACAATTATCATTTTTAATGAATCATAATATAGACATGTTTAATAACATATATGTGTGGAATAACAATGAAATATGGCCAAAAAATATAATGTGTCATCACATAGAAATGTGGTTGAATTATAAGAGAATAAAATCATAATATTTTGAGAAAATAGAGATCATATCAGTGTAAAAATTAGTGAGAAAACCCTAATCATAACAACATATAATTTTATGAAAAAACCCCACCATATCCCAACATAATGTTAGAAAGAAAATGAAACATTTCCATTGATATAATCATTATCTCAGGAGATAAAAAACATATAAAAAATCATTGGAGGACCATATAATACCTACAAAATTGATAATGTTATTCCATGGATATGTTTTCCATGAAATCCCTATAGAGAGAATATGTGTTTCAAAAAAATTTCAAATGGAGTCAGGTTAAGGGATATCAATAACTAGAAAAAAAATATGAAAAACTACATCATTGAAGAAAATTAAATAATAATAAATTACGGAGAGTGATCGTAAAAAATAACCATAGGATACATATCATTTTTAGATAGAGTATAAAACAGAAGCCAAATCATAAAAATCATTTTCATAATACATGTTAAACATTTTTCTAAAAGGACAATGTTACAAATAAAATCTATAATTTTTTTTTTGAGATTGTGAAAATAATAATTTTGAAAATATTTTTATATGATTCTGAAATAATTTATCCAATAAAATAAAAAAATAATTAAATTTGGAGTGGAATATAAAAAATATTTGGAAGTGATTAGTAATTTATTTTTATATTTTATATAGTTTTAAGGAAAACAGTAGTATATAAAATAGATATAATGATCCATTTTTAAAATATATAATAATAAATAAAATTGATATAAGATATAAAACATATTTTTAATTCTAAATTTGAAAATGAAAACACATTTTTAAGAAAGAATATGGACATGATGGAGAAATAGGTAATAGAGTGGTTGTGAATTATTCTTCACAATGAAATGTTTTAATACTGAGAATAAATCCATCATATTATAAAATATTGAATTGAAAATATTATTTAATAATATAAATTATTAAAAAAGGATATTATATAAAAAAGTTGAATAAGATAAAAACATGTGATAATGTAGTCAATGAAGACAGATTATAACACAAAAAATGAAATTTATTCATGAAAAATCCATTAAATTTTGATAATGAATATGTAAATTTAAAATGAATGTGAGAATGTAAAATATATCATTAAATACAATGAATAAAAATATATTTTCCAAAAAATATCCAATCTGGTATTATATACTCTATACATGTGGAAATAGTGGTATAATATAAAAAATCCATAAAATTGGGAAAAATAAGTTGAAAATTACATACAATTTTAAATATTATATTATTTTAGGAAATAACATAATAAATAATTTTAGTTGAAAATAATTTTTAAAAAATTAAAACATATAGAGCAGTAATCATAATAACAATTAAAGAAGATAGATGAAAAATGCCATCATATTAAAAGAGTTAAGTTAAAATATTATTTTCATAATTTTGTATAGAAATTCCAAATTAATTGAAGAATATAAATTGAAATAATTAATGTATTGATATTTTATCCAAAACCTAAAGAATATGTTCATGAAAGAGTGAAAAACGTGGGTTTCAGAGATATATACATAGTAATATTTCCTCGAAAACATATTTTTTTCAAAGATAATTTTGATTTAAAAGTGATATTTGGAAAAAAAAACCCAACTATTTAATATTTAATGCTATTAATAATTTGAAAAGTAGATTAATATAATGAAATTAAATTCATCTTAAAAAATTGGGTTAATTTTTTTGAAAAAATCAAATTTTCTAATTCACCAATCCTATTTCTATAATGTTCAAGTAAAATTATTATAACTCACTGAAAAAATTGTGTTAATAAAAAATTTAAATGAATTGATATATTTTTAATCAAAATCATTTAAAATAGTTTTCATTATATGGATATAGAAATACATTTAATATCATTAAATTTATATTGAAATACATCCATGTTCAATGTATATATGACATTAAAGAAGACCAGGGATCAATATTAAGCATGTCTTAATGAAATGAAATAGATAGGTGAAACCTTATTATACATTCCTACATGTTTGGAAATGATGTAACATTCTATATATTCAATTTTGGTGTATTATTCATCTATATATAAACCATATGTATATATATTCTAATTAATACAATTAAATCATATTTTCATATTACCCATTGTTAATCATTTTTCGATAAAATTGATATTTGGTTGTTAATTATTGTTATTGTTATATAATATCATTGGTATAAAAGTCCAGGTACATGATAATTTCATATGAATTCATTATATCTATATTGTCCATAAGGTTCATAGAGGATTGTTAGATACAGTTCTTATGTAAAATGGTTACCTTCAAAAGGTTATATTGATTGTACATAAAAATTATTAATATGATAGTTTTTTTTATTTTTTGTTTACTAAAAATAACAGATTTTACTAGTGAAAATACATATGCATTTTTATATTATATAATTAGAATAAAAATTATTATTTCATAATTTTTAACAATTTTACTAGATTTCATGTTTTGTTAATCATTGATGATATAAATATTATAACATCATTCATATAGGTGGTATAACTGACCAAAATAATAATTTTTAATAATGAATGAATAAATAAAAACATGTTTTTGAGTACCATTAATATCGTATTTATAAAAAAATAAAACATTAATAATAATTATTTTAAAGTGAATATTTTTATTAGTGACTATATGGGAAAAATTATAATGTTGAAATGATCAATGAATATATAATATATAAATTAATGACATGATTATTATCTTTTAGAAACTCTTGTAAATTAATTCTTTCTGATAACTCTATGAAGATGGATTACCAATCATGAATAATGAGTGTTAGGGAGATACATTTTCTATTTATTCATGTGAAAAATAAAGGAAATTTTTCTAATATAGTTAGTAGAGAAATAGTCATTTTATAAATTATATTGAGTATTAATTTTGTAAATATCAATTCCTTAATGAATAAGGATTGTTATTTCTCATGGAAAATGGATAAAACATTGAAAATTAATGGATATAGGATGATTTTTGTTCAATAATCACCTCATAAAATATTTTATAGATAATTTATCATCACATTTAAGGCCTTTATCCTTAATTTAAACCAATTTTCCCAATTTTCCCATCAGCGTGGTAACTCAATTTTTATCAATGTAACTAATGTTTTATTCCTAAAAATGATATTGACTACGCCGAATTCATTTGTCAAAATGATTCCAAAAAATAAATTTACATTTTTAAATTAAATTTATAAAAGTGATGAAAATAAATTTTAATATAATGATGCATAATGTAAAATTATCATAGGGATGGGTAGAATTATACTTCCACTGTTATGAGAAAAAAATAAAATGATTTTTCTTAAACAATTTTGGATAATGAAAAAAATTATAGATAAACATCTAGAAATCCATGTTTTAGTTAAAGAGATAATAAATGAAATATTTTTTTGTTCCTAAAATAAAATAAAATTTTATGGAGGATAAATATTAGACTTAGTGATGGGTCTTATACAGACGATGTGGATTTGGCTAGAAATCTTGTGGTGGATCATTTTAATGAGCTACTCATTGGAACTATTGGATTTGAGGGAGGGGGTGTCTGAGTTCAAATTATGGAAACCATTTTCTTTCTAACCTTCCTCTCCATATAAAGGAAATCATGATTGATTAATTGGAGGACATTCATAGAGAGAAGAATATTTGGAATATTGTTTCTATCTTGAGTTTGAAAAGTGCACTAGGACCTGATGGGATGTCGAGATTATTAAATATGGTTGACTAGGATATCATAAAATCCTAATGGATTGATGATTTTTAAGGATTATTTATTTTAAGATCACAAACTATAATGGTGGTGTGAGTCGATAGTGGTCCAGATCCCAATTGTGAACAATTTGAAGTCTCTCATCTCATATAATTTAATTTATCCATTAAACATCCCTTAAAAATAGTGTTCAATATTCTAAAAATATATGGAATGTTATACTAAGGCTCATATATAAGGAGAATCATGGATTCATTCATGGATGATGAATCCATGGGGTGATCGGTATTTCTAATGATTTGGTGGATTGTATTAACATAAAATCATTTAGATCCAATATTATTATCCTGGTGGATATAAACAAGTAAAATTAATGATAATATAGAGTGGGGATATATTTTAAATGACAAATATGATTTTAGAATTATAAAATTAATCTTTGATATATTCTTTAATTACTTCACCTCTCCCTGAATCACCATTTTTGTTATTGGAAAATGGATTGGGTTCTTTAAATTTATGTGAGGTCTCTATCATGGATATTCTAGGTCACCTAGCATATTCATTCTAAGACAAGACACACTCTCTAGGAATGTGAATTTTATTATCAATAAATTCAGTATCATTCTTGTCAAAGATAAAATTATGTCCAGAGTCATGTAACACCATGTGTTAGTAGATGATATCGTTTTTTCAACATACAAGAAGAATTCAATCAATGAATTCATTAGTCTCATAGGGGATTACAGATTCTCGAGCAGTTAGTATATTATCCCAAAAAAATTTAGAATGTCTATTCTAAAATATGTTTTCTAAAACATGGTAAGACCAACCAAGACAGACATTGATTCCAAAAATGTATCCTTTGTATTGATTACCTTAGACCCCCCATATCATATTGAATTAATAATAATTTCATCTTTTAAATCTTCATTAAAATAACTATCCGGAAGAATGAAAACTAGAAAACCCATTTTTCATCATTTAGATGAATAACCCCTCTTGTCAATAGCATCTTAACCATAATTCCCATGCACATTCACTCAGTTATGAAGGAACCCATGGGAACCGTCAACTGGTTAGAGAGAATTATTAAGGCCTTTGTATGGGTTTCCATCCATGTAGGGAAATTTCTTAGGGATTTTTATTCCAAGATGGTGAGGCCTATATTGGATGGGGTATCAGATTGCAAAGTCAGTCAAAGACCAAAAAACACATTTAAATGATGTTATGTATCATTGATGGTTATTATTTGTGGGCTAAGATCATGAAATGTTGGTACGGGGCATAATAGAAAGTGTAGAAAGCTCGCTCCGATATAAACCTCGGCTCACACAATGTGTGATAGATAATATGGATTTTATTTAAGATAATATTTGGTGGTTTGTGGGGTGTGGATACATCTTTATCATGAACGGTAATTGGGTGGGCATGATATTGTCCCTCCCATGGTGAACAGTGATTGAGTCACCTTTCCCCGAATCTTGGATCTTCACTAATATTATCCATTGTATTCTACGTGAGGATCAAAATATGTACTTTGGGTCCATTATGCTAACAAAATATCATGATAGATGTGTTTTCTCATTTTTATCGATCATAGGATTAAAAATTTGGGATTATAATGCATGGATATATGAACATTACATGTGGTACATGTGGGATTATATACTATTGTTCAGTGAAATAATGGAGAAAATGAATAAAATAGTTAATAATATCATAAATATGTCTATTCAAACTAATGAAAATGATCAAAAGATGATATCTTTTTTATCTCAAATTACTTATGTAGTGATGAACCTAAAATTAAAAAAAAGGATCATTTCTTACAAGAAACGAACCATCATTATTTTGGATTATTGTAGAAGGTGAATGGGATTCAAAATAATTGGTAGCTCATTCAAATACGTCATAGAGGGCTTGTTTTCAAGGGATGTTTAGAATTGCATGGAAATGAAATTATGTGGCATGGAATTTTCTATTGTTTTTAGGATGTTTTGGGAGGCCAAAAATTGAATGAGAGAATTTGTTTACTGATTTTTAATCCTCATTTTGGATTTGGTAAGTTCCCTTTTCTCTAAACATTTATTTTTTATTCCAAAAAATGCGACTTCTATGTATCCCATGGGGGCTGCTTCCAAATCATACATCACCTATATAGCCAATGGAAAAATATCATTTATGGAGTTGGGACTTCTATATTTCCCCTGCCATATATTTGAATCTGGATATCGATTTCTCCATTGTTATGGTGGTAATGTGAGGAGTTGGTGTAGTTAGGGATTACATGGGCTCAGTGGTGCTTATCATATGTTCTTTTTTATGGTGCAGACAATTCAATAGGTGCCACAGATCGGGTGATGTGTAGTGGCCTCCCATTGTGTAACATATACATTTTAGTCTTATATTAATGGAAATGTGGTTGTAAATTTTTTTTTGACCCTCTTAGAGAGAAAACCATGGCCTAATGGGACCTATGGTACTTTATCAAGAAGTTAAAGATAAGCATGGTCCAAATCATTGAGGCAAGACATACCAAGAAGGAAGGAAATTTTTATATATACTCTTTATCATACAAAGGATGTGATAGTAATAGAATCATTATTTAAAATTTCATAGGATCTTTGCGACATGATTATAATATCTTGGTATGGGGTTATTCTCTAAGAATGCATCATTTTCTCCACCCAATAGTCTCTTCTTTCTTAACATATATATTTTTATTTAAAAATTTCTATTGTGTTTAAAATATTTCATTATTATTTCAAACTAATTAGTAAATAATATATAGATTATTTTCAATTTTTTTAAATATTTCAATATTTTTCACTTAATTTATTACAAAAAATGTTATTTATTATATTAGAATATATTGTAGAATAATATAATTAATCTAAATATTATTATTTATATTATAAGATATTATATTTCATCATGTAATTAAAATTAAATATTTATTGAATGAAAAAAATTTATTCATACATATAAATATATTTATTCCACTATATAATATATTTAATTTTATATTTATACATATTAATGATTTGATGAAACATTTGCAGAAAAATTATCCAGAAATAACATGATTATAAAATTTACCATTAAGGGTATAAATAGAATGAACCAAAACCCCAAGATATAGTTCTAAAAAAATTATATTCCTAGTTTGGATAATATTAAATGCGACCCAATTTTTCCAGAAAATCTAGTAATCATCAAATTTAATTATTAGATAACTTACATTCCCAAGGACATTTTAAGATTAGTGTTTTAGATAATTTATACATACTATTTCCTAAAAATCTCCCATGACATATATAGAGTAATTTTTTCTCTATAAATAGATTTTCATTTTCCATATCAGGTCACCATCATCATCAATTTTAAACCCTTCTTTAAATAATTCATTTAACATAATTCATTATATTCAATGAAAAAGAAAAAAAAGGATGGTGATTTCAAATGAACAATAAAGGTAAACAAGGGAGACAAATAAATATTAAAAAATTAATAGGGTATGATAACATGTTCATAAAATAAGATAAACCATGAAAATCAATACCCATATTATCAATCATGAAACATGAAATAACTATTTTACCATGGAAATAGTTATAGGAATCAATAATCATGATCTATTTGATGTCAATATTGATTAAAAAGAAATCATTATAACACATAGAAATAATAAATAAATCATGTTAGTTTTATGGAACATTATCCTTAGATATCTGAAATGCACTGTGTTGCATTTGTTGTCAATGAGGTTTGTTGTTGTCATGGAATGAATGGATGTCAAGGAATGTCAAGATGTGAATGACAAAGGATGTTATGGTGATGGTGATGAAGGATAATGGCCATGGTACTTAGAGGCATGTCACTTAGGAGATTCACTAAGTGACATTGGATGTTGTGGTTGAAACATTCTCATACGATATCAGACGATTGTAGAACTGATCTTAATGTTTCAATACATGTATCAAGATGATACTAAGTTACACCACTTGAAGAATGGATGATGATGGAACATCATCATTACATCAGACGATTGTTGAACTAATCTTTAAGTTCTAAGAACTTGTATCAACTGAATACAATGTCACAACAATGTTTGAAGACCATGCATTATCATAACAATGCATGAGGAGATGAAGATGATACATCCACAATAACTGAGTGGATGATGTCCATTAATGAAGATCATGCACTATCTCTTAGTGCATGATGAATTAAAGATAATCCAACTTGATCTCTGATTGGATCATTGAAGAATGTTGATGAATTATGTGATTCAAGAGTTCGGTTGAAGAAGAAGAGTTGATGATGAACCTTCAAGAATTTCACTCCTAAGTGAAGATTAAATATTGAGGAAGAGTTGGAGGAATTCAAATGAAGAAGAGAAGATAAGAAGAATAGAGGAGGAGGCATTTGGCATTTGGCAATTGGCATTTACACTTGTCACTTTGTTTTTCTTAACAAAGCACTTGTGTTTTTAAGTAGAAAAAAATATCCACCAAGGAAGGCCAGCCGAGGGTCATCACCCAAGGCTCATGTGGGACTCAGAATCACCACGCCCATGGGGAACCCTCAGGCCAAGGCAGAATATCCCTGTGGCAGAAGGTCGGGGCCGTGTATAAGCCCCGGGCCACGCTAGGGATCAGGCCTACGCAGCAGGGGCGCGAGGAGCACTCCCGTGACAAGTATAGTGGGCGCCAGTGGCGCGCCTGAGTGGCAGGGGTGGGCGAAAGAGCGCTCCCGTAGAGAGAACATGGTGCGGGGCAGCACCGTGGAGGGATAAGTTCAATTGAGGGATGGATGGCAGTGGATGTTTGATAAACCGCGGAAAATCCGCTCGCCGTTTCGATGTGGGACGCGGAAAAATCACCGGGAGCGCATCCTGGCCGCACGATTGATCGCGCGCCAGATCTCGGCCGCACATCTAATCCGCCGTGGCCCATTCTGATCACAGCCGTCCAAATCGTCGATCTGACAGCTCCCTGTCCATCCTCAACCTCAAGCCAGGCCGAAGCCTCCCCGCGTGCCTCCGTCGAACCAGGAGCAACCCAAGCACCGATTTTGAGCTCTCGGCTGTATCCCTCGAAACTGAAGGCTCCCTCGTGCTCGTCTGGCAATACCGAACCCATCCATGCATAAAAATATACTTGAATGCAACAAATGAAAAAATTCGATGAAGGTCGAAGGCAAACGAAGTGCTGAGGCCTCGGTGTTTTCGTGTTTTGCATGGGATAGAAGAGACAAAGGCCGTGCATGCGTTCTAAGTCGCATGCACGTGGAGGGGGGAAATATAGAAGGAGAACCCGTGGTGAACCGGGGAGAAAATCAAGATTTTCAAAATCTTGAAATACCTGAAAACTTCAGGGATTCAAATGTTTATCCACGCGGATTGAACAGAGGCCCTCTGCCTATAAAAAGAGAGGCCCGTGCGTCTGTGTTGCTTGCTGATGTGCTGAAACTTTGAAGATCCGTGAGTGATCTCTGCCTCACGAAGAAAAGAGCCACCATGCTAATTACATGCACGGCTGTTGTCCCGAAGCCACCCAAGTCTTTGAAGGTGTTCCATGCGTGCAACTCCTTTGCGCGACAAGAAGAAGGAGGTGAAGTGTTCCCTGCACGCCTACTCCTTGCGCGGCAGGAAGTACCCGCGACAGTAGCACCTGCGCGCTGTTGCACTTGCGCGCCCCGCGGTGTTGCACCTTGCACACCTGAGGCAGTAGCAACCTTGCTCGCCCAAGGCTGGTTGCACCTTGCACCCTGCGCGCCCGTGTATCCATGGATCCAAGTGAAGCTTGTGCGGCTCTTAAAGAACAGTGGAGTGCATACCTAGTGTGTGTGTGCAAATGGAGTAAGAGGACCCTACGGTTTTGTGTGTGCAAGGAGAACCCGAGGCCTTAGAGCCTTGTGTGAAGTGAAAGAACACACCCTAGTGGTGTATGTGCAAAACAAGAAGGCCGAGGCCTACACCTAAATGAACTAAAACAAAATGGGTTGTGGGTGTTAAACACAAGAGTGGAGGCCAAGCTCAAGTGTGTGCTAAAGTGAAAGAAGTGTGTGCAAAGAGAAAAGATGCCGAACCTAGTGTGTGTGAACTAAGTGAAGTGAACACACATAGAAGAAGGAAGAAAGAGGAGACCCTCACACTAAAGTACAACACACTTGTGAGTGTGTAAACAAAAAGAACAAAGTGTGAAGAAGGTTGAGAAGGTGTGTGTGCTTAATGAGAATACACCCTTTGTGGGTTTATCACACCAAGACAAGAAAGAGGGGAGTGCATGCATGCATGCACGTGCAAATGTGAATAGAGCCAAATCAGTGGTGTGCATCTGAGTAGTCCAAGACCAGTGGTTCTTGAAGAATTTGAGAAGTCCATGCAGTCAGTGCATGAGGATGAAGAGTTTCCATGCACTCAGTGTATGAAGTTGAAGTGAAGTGAGACTAGACCAGACTGAAGTTAAAGATATTATTTGTCTGAGTATTCAGTAGTTGGAGAGAAGCCGGGTCATCCTTAGAAGAAGGTGCTAAAGTCCGAGCAAGACGAGAAGACCTGTTCACCACAAGTGAGCAGAGGTACAGAGCAAGGCCAGCAGCCTTTATCCCAGGCTGCTGAGGATACTTGAAGAGCTGAACAAGAAGAAGAGCTACTCGTGTGACTCGAGGATCCAGGAGAAGCCCCCTGTGAGACTCAGGGTGGAAGAAGTCTTCAGTGGGATTCTGGAGCAGGCGAGTGGGACTCTGGTAACACTGTGGGACGCAGTATAAAGACCCTCCTGTGGGACTTAGGAGAGATACAGTGGGACTCTGTATCGTCCATTGTAATACTAACAGATTATAATGGAGAAACCATGTTGGGGTGTATAACCAACATGGCAAGGACGTAGGCCTTTGGTGCCGAACCTTTTAAATCCTTGTGTCATGTGCCTTTAAATTTACTGCATTACTCGAGGAAAGGATGAGAGATACAAGAAGAGTGGATCGAGGCTTTAACTAGCCATAGAGGTTTAATTGATAAGGAATCAATTAGTAAAAAGTTTTAAGGGGTTACTGATTCCCCCCCTCCCCCTCTCAGTGATTCACACTGATCTGGGAACTTCAATTGGTATCAGAGGGAGGTTACCTCTAAAAGATCCAATGGAGTCTTTATGAAGTACAGATTTGAGGAAGTGAGTGAATACCCTCAAATGGAGATATCTGCCAAGACTCAGAAAAATAGAAAGAAGAAACAGGCTAAGAAGATGAAGAAAGCCTGTCCTAGCTGTGATGATGTTGGAACAATGAAAGATCTTCAAAGTGCAATCGAATATCTTCAGAAGAAATTCCCCAAGAAAGTGGCAATGTGTATAGCTACAGGCATCCTTGATCTTCAAGAAGAAAAATCACTGTTAGAAGAAGAAGCCAATGCAATGGAAGATCAATTGGAAAAAAGGGTTGGCATAACCAACACTCTCAGAAAGCTGGTGAAGGCTAAAGATGAAACCGTTTCTCTTTGCAATGAAAGATATGAAGACACTGCTGAAGAATTGAAAAGAAGCCTTTCTGAGAAATAATTCATTAAAGTAAAAATAAAAGATGTTTATCATGCACTGAAGAAGAGGCATAGAGTATCAATGGTTGTTAAAGATGCTCAACTTGAAGACAAAGTAAAAAGGGTGAAGGAGCTTGACAACTCATTGCTTGAAATGAATAAGGTGCATGAAGACCAGATAAAGCAGCTGGAAGAGAAATGGGAAGGAAATCTAAGAACTATTGAGGATGAGAAGAACTCTCTTATTATGAAATGCTTAAAACTGGAGGTGATATTGAACAATCAGCAATCACCCAAAGCCCAAGCCTCCCAGTCAGCTGAAAGGAGAAATGTTGCTACTCAAGTATGTATTGAGCATGATGATTCTAAAAGAAAGACATCCTCTAATAAAAGGGCAACAACTTCTAAATAGAGGGTACCATCCATCCCATCTTGTACTCATGTTTCTAAATGTGTTTCCAGAAAAAGTACAGGATGGAAGAATAACACTGATCAAGTATGGATGAAGAAGATGAAGAAAGAGAGCTCTCCTGAAATAGCACAACATGTCAAGAAAAGTACCCTACAATCAGAAGGACACAAGAGGTCAAGATTTGTGGGTCAGTGTTGGTGTTGTAATAAGTATGGGCACTGTGCAAAGGATTGTTGGTACAATCCACTGAATGTCAAAGCACAAAGAAAGCCCATGCCAAGGGGGAGCAAGCCAGAGGAAAAGAAGCAACATCCACAGGTTCAGAGACATCTATTTACTGCAAAAAGATTTGGATTACTTGACAACATCTGGGATGATTGTAAAAGTGGTCAAAAAGATACATGTCAATCTCCAGCTGTATCCAGAGCTAAAAAGAAGAGAAGATCACAGAACCTGGCTCAAAAATAATCCTTGGGAAGCAAGAATAAGAAAGTGGAATATGCTCCCAAGAAGATTATGAAAAATAAAGAGAAGACCTTGGAGTCTAAATCCAAGAAGGGTGATGTATCCAGAAGGACCACCAACAAGAAAACATGCTTCTACTGTGGAAAGAAAGGACATATCATGGATCTTTTTAAACAAGCCATGAAATTCAATAGAGGCAGACTGGACTCAAACAGACAATCAATCCAGATGAAGCAGAAGGGATTGGTTGAAAACAAGTTGCCTAAGAAAGGTAGCTTTAAAGCATCAAAGGATCCATGTGGAATATCCAGAACTGAGGCCACACTTCCAAGTGACTTACTAGTCATATGGCCAAATCATGTGAAACTTGCCAAAGATCTGCAAAGAGCTGAAGATGAAGTTCTGGCAATTGGTAAGGCAAAAGGGAAGAAGAATATTTCACATGAAGATGTATTGAGATCCACACCAGCACCAACATCATTGAAGATCAAATGTGCAAGTTTGAAGAATGGTGAAAATGGGACATCTCGGTTGAGAGAATCTTCTCAACCTTGTTGTTCGCATTGATGAACCAAGGAGGTTCCATCTTATTCCCTAATCACTTGTATTTACATGTGCTAACACTGCAGGGAATTGAAGATGATGATCATTCTCAACTAGAGGATGGTTTGGACAGAATGGAGTGCACCCCTTAAGGGGGAGCAAATCAGTAGAAGATGGGATTCTGAGATTTAATACCATCTTGAGAAAAGTGAAGGATTTAGTAATTCATTGTTATATCTGAAAAATTTCAAACCCCGGAAGCATGATCTCACATGTACAGTGAATGATGGATAGCATTGAGTTCCTTGGTTACATCACTCTTGTTTTCTACACCGGGTTAGCCCAAGTAGACTTAGAGCTGATTTACTAAAGGTTCATTGCTCAAGTGAACATGTGAAATCATCCCTCTCTTGTGATTTTCAAGAAAATTCTTTTCAAAGGGAGGAAGTGATTTTTTTAGAGAACCACACCACACCTTTGCATTTGATTTCCAATAAGGGGCATAAATATTGGCACACATATTGACCCATTCATATGTGCTGAAGAAGTGTATTGACAACAAATACAATGGGGGGGATTGAAATGCACTGTGTTGCATTTGTTGTCAATGAGGTATGTTGTTGTCATGGAATGAATGGATGTCAAGGAATGTCAAGATGTAAATGACAAAGGATGTGATGGTGATGGTGATGAAGGAGACTGGCCATGGTACTTAGAGGCATGTCACTTAGGAGATTCACTAAGTGACATAGGATGTTGTGGTTGAAACATTCTCATACGATATCAGACGATTGTAGAACTGATCTTAATGTTTCAATACTTGTATCAATATGATACTAAGTTACACCACTTGAAGAATGGATGATGATGGAGCATCATCATTACATAAGATGATTGTTGAACTGATCTTTAAGTTCCAAGAACTTGTATCAACTGAATACAATGTCACAACAATGTTTGAAGACCATGCATTATCATAACAATGCATGAGGAGATGAAGATGATCCATCCACAATCACTGAGTGGATGATGTGCATTAATGAAGATCATGCACTATCTCTTAGTGCATGATGAATTGAAGATGATCCAACTTGATCTCTGATTGGATCATTGAAGAATGTTGATGAATTCTGTGATTCAAGAGTACGATTTAAGAAGAAGAGTTGATGATGAACCTTCAAAAATTTCACTCCTAAGTGAAGATTCAATGTTGAGGAAGAATTGGAGGAATTCAAATGAAGATGTGAAGATAAGAAGAATAGAGGAGGAGGCATTTGGCATTTGGAAATTGGCATTTACACTTGTCAGTTTGTTTTTCTTAACAAAGCACTTGTGTTTTTAAGTAGAAAAAAATAGCCACCAAGGAAGGCCAGCCGAGGGTCATCACCCAAGGCTCATGTGGGACTCAGAATCACCACGCCCATGGGGAAACCTCAGGCCAAGGCAACATATCCCTGAGGCAGAATGTCGGGGCCGTGTATAAGCCCCGGGCCACGCATGGGATCAGGCCTGCGCAGCAGGGGCGCGAGGAGCGCGCCCGTGACAAGCATAGTGGGTGCCAGTGGCGCGCCCGAGTGGCAGGGGTGGGCGCAAGAGCGCGCCCGCAGAGAGAACACGGTTCGGGGCGGCACCATGGAGGGAGAAGTTCAATCGAGGGATGGATGGCAGCGGATTTTTGATAAACCGCAGAAAATCCGCTCGCCGTTTCGATGTGGGATGCGGAAAAATCACCGGGAGCGCATCCTGGCTGCACGATTGATCGCGCGCCAGATCTCGGCCGCACATCTAATCCGCCATGGCCCATTCTGATCACAGCCGTCCAAATCGTCGATCTGACAGCTCCCCGTCCATCCTCAACCTCAAGCCAGGCCGAAGCCTCCCCGCGTGCCTCCGTCGAACCAGGAGCAACCCGAGCACCGATTTTGAGCTCCCGGCTGTATCTCTCAAAACTGAAGGCTCCCTCGTGCTCGTCTGGCCAAGCCGAACCCATCCAAGCATAAAAATATACTTGCATGCAACAAATGAGAAAATTCGATGAAGGCCGAAGGCAAAAGAAGTGCCGAGGCCTCGGTGTGTTCGTGTTTTGCATGGGATAGAAGAGACAAAGGCCGTGCATGCGTTCTAAGTCGCATGCACTTGGAGGAGAAAAATATAGAAAGAGAACCCGCGGTGAACTGAGGAGAAAATCAAGATTTGAAAAATCTTGAAATACCCGAAAAATTCGGGGATTCAAATTTTTATCCATGCGGATTGAATAGAGGCCCTCTGCCTATAAAAAGAGAGGCCTGTGCATCGGTGTTTCTTGCTGATGTGCTGAAACATTGAAGATCCGCGAGTGCTCTCTGCCTCACGAAGAAAGGAGCCACCGTGCAAATTACTTGCGCGACTGTTGTCCCGAAGCCACCCGAGGCTTTGAAGGTGTTCCTTGCATGCAACTCCTTTGCGTGACAAGAAGAAGGAGGTGAAGTGTTCCCTGCGCGCCTACTCCTTGCGCGGAAGGAAGTACCCGCGGCAGTAGCACCTGCGCGCTGTTGCACTTGCGCACCCCCGCGGTGTTGCACCTTGCACACCTGAGGCAGTAGCAACCTTGCTCGCCCAAGGCTGGTTGCACCTTGCACCCTGCGCGCCCGTGTAGCCTTGGATCCAAGTGAAGCTTGTGCGGCTCTTAAAGAACAGTGGAGTGAATACCTAGTGTGTGTGTACAAATGGAGTAAGAGGACCCTACGGTTTTGTGTGTGCAAGGAGAACCTGAGGCCTTAGTGCCTTGTGTGAAGTGAAAGAACACACCCTAGTGGTGTATGTGCAAAACAAGAAGGTCGAGGCTTACACCTAAATGAACTAAAACAAAATGGGTTGTGGGTGTTAAACACAAGAGAGGAGGCCAAGCTCAAGTGTGTGCTAAGGTGAAAGAAGTGTGTGCAAAGAGAAAAGATGCTGAACCTAGTGTGTGTGCACTAAGTGAAGTGAACACACTTAGAAGAAGGAAGAAAGAGGAGACCCTCACACTAAAGTACAACACACTTGTGAGTGTGTAAACAAAAAGAACAAAGTGTGAAGAAGGTTGAGAAGGTGTGTGTGATTAATGAGAATACACCCTTTGTGGGTTTATCACACTAAGACAAGAAAGAGGGGAGTGCATGCATGCATGCACGTGCACACGTGAACAGACCCAAATTAGTGGTGTGCATCTGAGTAGTCCAAGACCAGTGGTTCTTGAAGAATTTGAGAAGGCCATGCAGTCAGTGCATGAGGATGCAGAGTTTCCATGCACTCAGTGCATGAAGTTGAAGTGAAGTGAGACTGGACCAGACTGATGTTAAAGATATTATTTGTCTGAGTATTCAGTAGTTGGAGAGAAGCCGGGTCATCCTTAGAAGAAGGTGATAAAGGCCGAGCAAGACGAGAAGACCTGTTCACCACAAGTGAGCAGAGGTACAGAGCAAGGCCAGCAGCCTTTATCCCAGGCTGCTGAGGATATTTGAAGAGGTGAACAAGAAGAAGAGCTACTCGTGTGACTCGAGGAGCCAGGAGAAGCCCCCTGTGAGACTCAAAGTGGAAGAAGTCTTCAGTGGGATTCTGAAGCAGGCCAGTGAGACTCTGGTAACACTGTGGGACGCAGTATAAAGACCCTCCTGTGGGACTCAGGAGAGATATAGTGGGACTCTGTATCGACCATTGTAATACTAACCAATTATAATGGAGAAACCATGTTGGGGTGTATAAACAACATGGCAAGGACGTAGGCCTTTGGTGTCGAACCTTGTAAATACTTGTGTCCTGTGCCTTTACATTTACTGCATTACTCGAGGAAAGGCTGAGAGATACAAGAAGAGTTGATCGAGGATTTAACCAGCCATAGAGGTTTAATTGATAAGGAATCAATTAGTAAAAAGTTTTAAGGGATCACTGATTCACCCCCTCCCCCTCTCAGTTATTCACACTGATCTGGGCACTTCAATATCCAATACATAACACATACATTACCCTTTGAAATGGGATAAAAACATTCAACTTCTACACCCAATTTATTGGAGTACTATATGTCAGATCTATCATATAACAAGTATTGGTCTCACTTGTGAGCTATAATGGGTCTCAAACCATTATTAATAATGTCAAAGAACCCGAATAGGATTAATGTAATTAGAATATCATTCTCATATTAAAACAAATAAAAAATCCAGTATTCTTTCAAAAACATGAATAACCCTTTGAAAAAATAGGTATAATGTCAATGTTTTTGTAATGATCATAATATAAAAATGTCACCATTTTAGAATAATTATCCTCAATTGTTTTGATGTTGATGAATTGAAATACCATTAAAAGATAAATAAGAACAATATTAATGAAAATAACCCTACGAACATGAAATTAACTTTTAAAAACAAAACATAAACAATGTATTGAAAAGAATCACTAATAATAAACAATAGAAACATTTAAAGGAATATTAAAAGGAAAATAGGATACGTGATGGTTGTAAATTAAATTCATGTCTTAAAAATTAAAATAAACATTAATTTAAATCATTATGTAATGGGATTCAAAATCAACTCTTTGGAAATAGTTAAGAAATTATATTTTTAAACCAATTTTAAATAATTTAAAATATCATTTTTAATATATTAACAGAATATATTAAGTTTATATGAGATCATTTTTTTAATCATTTTAGAAAACATATATGTGGTAGAAACATTATCTCGATGTAAAAGAATATGAAATATCGATATCACATACAATAGCCATCCTAGATGTTTCTTTAATCAATTAGGTAAGAAATGGAAATTCAATATATAAAAAAACAATATTAACTATAAGATAGGAAATGTGATTTTGTTCAAGAAAATAATATAATGTTATTTCATCTTAATGAGTCATAAACATAAACAATGTTGAAAATAATTCAGATTATAACATATAACTTTTTCCAATATGGTATGTTTTCAATCATAAGCCCTAAGAAATAAAAATATCAAATAAAAAATTAGATATCATTAAAAAATTATATTTATGATATAATATGTAAAAGTGGAATAATAAATACCTCACAAAATAATTTAGGTGAATAACATCAACATAGGTCTCAACGAAAGTGAATTTGAGATGAATAAAACTTAAAATGATTATATAATTGAATTGAGAATAAAATAATTAAGACATTATGTATAAAAATTGTAAATAAATATTAAATAAGTTTCATTACCTATTAAATCAATTATGATATCAATTTATACCATACTCATTTAATAATATTGCAAGTTATGAAGAGGTAAAACCCGATGAAAGGAAATTAAGTTAATTAACCATTTACCACTTTGGTAACTTTATATAAAATAACAATAGAATAAATAATAAAAATAGATACCTAAAATTCCATGATGTAGAAATTATTCATTTTATAAAATTAAAACATTTTAGTACCGACATAATATAAAAGATATTCATTCAAAAGTATTATTATATTCAACAATTAAAATAAATTGAGATGAATTCCCTTATGAAATGTGTAATATATGGATTAAAACATCTTGACAGATATAAATTAATAAATATATTTAAATCAAAATTATTTTCTAAAAAATAATAATAAAATAAATTACGTGGTATTATAAACACCATAAATTATTAACAACTATTAAATTTGGCACATGATTGACCGAAATATAATTTAGAGGAGAAGTAATTTCCTCAAGTCTATATATTCCATGTATGTCCTCCAACTCATATATAATAAAAGTATATTGATTAATTTATTTGTTTAGAAACATTTATAATTTTAATAATATATACTTAAATAATTTATTTCATTTATTTTAATGACATGTTTATGTGGTTAATTAGTTGATTCAATGTCGTGTGTTTTGAGGATGTTTTGTCCATATTTTCAAAATGATTAAATTTTTTTTCCATGATCAAAGGGTTCATTATTATTTATCAAAATAATAGTAATAATGATATAAATATAATTTTATTACATAAAATATACATTTAATACCAAATATTATTTTTTAAAAATGAACAATATTAGAGTTATGGTCAACGTATGTAATATGTATGGATGAGTAACATTCTCATTTTTCAATTAATCATTATATAAATAAGGTAAGTATTATTATATCTATGAAAATAATATTAATATCATATTATATCATATTATATCATATTATATAATTTAATTAACGTATCTATGTCTTCCATGTGATGGAGGATGAATATATATCACATTGTTTTGTAGATGAAGTAGTCCACACGCACACACGAACAGATGTATCATTTTTCATTAAGTGAAATGGTAGGATATAAAATGATATATTATATTTTTAGAATGATAAATATTTCATTAATATAATAAATAATTCACATATATAACTTATATTAATTATAAAAATACTTATTATTTTCCTTGTAATGTGTTAGTGACAAAAATAACATCGCTTCAAAAGGCTGTTGTCTGTAGTAATCACAAGTGACAGTGTTGTATCCCCAGTGAAATATAATTCAGGAATTTATATGTGATTTTATAATTCCAAAAGTATACATTTTTTTCAAATAACATATATTTCCATTAAATACATCTTTTTAACTAGTTCTTAGGTTTTGATATCGAAATAAAATAACATAAATTCGTTAGGAGGTAGTTCTCCATACACATGAACATGAGTTACATTTTTCACTTTATGAAAGTGAATATATATATATAATTTTAAATTAACATTTTTAAATATAGGATATTATTGTGTTATTATTTCAGACTCATTTGCTACTATTTGTTGAGTTTAATGAAGAAATAATAAAATACCTCTTCTAGAAAGATACAGCTTCTTCGAATAACATATAAGGGTTTACACCAAAAGAATTCTTAATTTTTTTATTAAAAAAATTCCATAGGTTGTGGTTATGGATGTATGTAATTTATTTGTTCTAGTAATGACTGAACCTAAAGCCTTTTTAGGTGTGAAGTGGATAGGAATGTGTGTCGCCCATTATAAGTGTTGGAGACAACACACTAGAAATTGTTTTATAGAAAAAATGATAGCACCATTTTTCACATAACAAAAGTATAAAAAGTGGATAATTATCGAACATTTTAGAGAATAAGAATGAAATATTTCCCTAAAATATTTTTTTGACATGTTTTTAATTTATTTTAACCTTTAACATTTTATTTTAAAACCTAAATATATATGTTTTTATATTAACAATGATAAAATAATTTTAATGTTTTCACAATTAATTATATACAATAATTATAATATTAATATTATAAAATATATATTATGATCATAAAAAATATGGAATACATTTTCCCAAAACCAATTCATATAATAGGATGAATTATTTGGAAATTAAAAAACTCCACTGCAATGAAACATTGGTTTTACAATAGATGAATTGTTCATGCATTAAAATATTTTTTATTAACTCTCTGACTATTAATGACCATTATATGTATCTAAATTAATATTTATTGGTATATAATTTATAAATTTCATTTAATTCATTCTTAGATTGGGGTAATTTTACCTAACTTAATTAAGAAACATTATTCACTTTAATATTGTTTTTAGAAAAAATGTCTTTTTATACCCAAAAAATAAATTTAAACCAAAATCCATTATAAAGAGATTAAAAATTATTTATTTTGACTAAATATTACCAAATAATAAATATATTAATTGTAATAAAATTCATATAATTATGGGGACTTCCAATTACTTAATTTCTTGAAAAACGTTTTTTAAAGAAAATAGCTTTTTCACTATTCACTAAAACATTAATATTTTATCAGAAATACAAAAGAAAATTACCATATATTAATTTTAATATTATTATTTACCAAATTATTTTATTTTTAAAAAACAAATGTTCTGAAAAATATAAATTATTTATACTATTTATAGAGAAAATAAATTTAAAAATCATTTTTGAATAAAACATATTTTTTGATGAATAAATTTACATTACTAAAAATAATTGATCACTTAATAAGTATTTATTAAGAAATTTTAAATTGTGTAGTATATATATTTATTTCATAAATTATTTAACACATTCATACATACCAATTTAATGTATAAGTTATAATGGTTAAATTTAAAATAACAGTATTTAATGGTTCATTTAATCTCAGTGTTGCTTTCCATGTATGTTATCGAGCATATATTACTTTTTCAAAATTTATAATTGTTAAAGATGGTATCATATTAATTAAAATTTATCCCTAAATATTTTTAAGTAATTATATTCACAGTATAAAAAAATATGGTTTTTATTTAATCCTTATAATTTCAGATTTATATAATTTTCACTCTATTTAACTATTATGTTCATCCTATGAGTAAAATATTTAATATAATATATATTATAAATTATATTGATGATATTTATACATTTCATATATTATTGGAAAACAGTATGGTAGATTATTTTATTAATTCATACAATAATCATCATAGTCATGATGATTATGGAATATGATGTTATAAACTATTACTTCATCAATTTATTATTAAATATTGCGTGTGTAAATCATTTATAATTAAAATTGTTTAAATATAATTTTTATCCATTATTATTTATTTATTTTTAAAATTATACAATTACATTAAATGAATATAAAGTATAAAATAAAAGTTGTATTATCATATATGAATACAAAAGGAATATAGAAATAAAAAATATGGCTTATTACACACTATAAAATCGGCCAACTACATTAATTAGATATATCTATTTTAAGGAGTTAGTTTATTATATAATTTATCATCTTCCATGTCATATTATATTAAAAAAACCTACATAATAACATAATTTTGGAAATAATATATAACATTAATTGTATTTATTTATAAACATTTCTACAACGGTTATTATCCCCTTCTTATATTATTTAAAAATATATAAATGATTACTAGAACCATAATGGAAATCATAATATTTCAAAAAAAATAGGTATGATTTTTTAATTACATGAGGATCCTCTCTCTTCCATAGAACCTTCATGGAATGATCCAAGCGATGTGATGGTGCCAACATGTAGGTTATTGGGATTTACATAGACCTAAGAATCTATGTGGAAATCTCTCCACTCTTGGATCCTTCCAAGGATTATCCATGTTAGGGTGACAATTGTTTCCCATCCCCATCAGTACATGAGTTCCATGAAGCCCATGAGTGGTTCCCCAAACCCCACATCTCACAACTTGGATACACATATACCTGTTGACCAATAACTCCATAATAACCGGATACATGAACTCGGGACTTTCAAGATGAAGTTAAAGGGATTCAGACCAAGTAAACTAAATGATTTTTTATAAAGTTTCTTTCTCTACCATTGTATTGATATTTTTATATATAATTATATATTTATAAATTTTTATATAAATATATAGATATCTATATTCTTACATTTAATAATTTAATTTTTTATAATCTATATATATATTCATCTTTAAATATAATATTAATTACATATTATTATTATTTTGACAAGTAATAGTAATATAATCAATATAACTATAATGTATTCACTTATATACCTATATTTAATTTTTTGTGCATATACAGAAATAATTATTTTTTAATACTTTTATAAACAAATGTGTATATTTATATATCTACATATATTTTTATATATTTCATTTAATATATGTATATTCTTTTATTTTTTATATTATGTTTATATAATTATTATATTTAAATGAATTATATTTAAATAATTTGTTTTTGTGGATAAATTTATATAATTCATTTAAATATATTAGTTTAATGTATTTTTATAATATATTATAGTGAAAAATTTTAATATATACATATACTTGTTTATACAATATACAATATATTTATTTTTTAATATAGATTGATATAATTTATTTTTAATGCATTTTTATGTGTGTGGATGCCTAATTCTTAAATAAATATATATATAAACTATTAATTCATATGTTTATGTGAATATAGTTTTACACACATATTTATATAATGTTTTTGTATAATTAATTTTAATACATTTATATTAATATGATTCATTTTCACTAAATTCCTTTATTTAAAGTTTTTATTATAATCACACATTTATTATTTGTCTATATAACTTATTTATTTAAATTTATATAATATTGTATTTAAATTCACTTATTTAATGAATAATTATACACATTTATATTTACATAAAAAATCATATTTACATACAATTATATAATATATATCTAATATATATGGGTGTCAATATTTTTTATCTAAATTATTAAATATATATTTGTATTTTAATATGTATCCACATATATATTGTATTTATTATTAATAAATTGATAAAAATAAGTTATCAAAAATAGGACTATAAAATAAGTTTATTATAAATAAATTTATATAATATAGTTTTATGATAATTTTACAGAATTTATATAATTTATAATATATATATATTATTTGAAATTTATATGTTTGTTTGAGTATATTATATAGATAAATATGTTATTATATTTAATTTATAAAAAATCAATAAAAAATCTATTTTTAAGTAAAAAAATATTTAGGGTTTGTGCGCAGAAATTTGAATATATTCACACACACACACACATAGAGACATATATACATAAATTTATATTTATATATATTTTCACAGTCAAACACACACACACACACATAGATATATATATATATATATATCTATGTATGTGTGTACTTATATATATATATATTCATCTTATTTGATATAAAAAAATATTTATGTTGATTTCTATATGTATAGAGGGAGAGAGTTATGTAATGTATTTTCTAATTAATATTATTAAGAGCGATATTATATTGGGTCTCCAAAATCAGGGTCTCATACCATCTTGTATTATTATTAAATTAATTTTTAAAAAATATACAAAAATTTATTGGGTCTATCCTTTAATAATATAAATAACTAGTTTGGGATTAGAACCCATTCTAATTTTATTAAACAAATAATTAATTAAGTTGTTGATTTATCAATGAATTTACTCAAAACACCACCAAATATTAATTTAATCGAATGCTCTACAAAACAAAAACCATATTTATTTGATAAATTTTTCTAAAAAATTTATAACAAATATCAATAATTTTAAATCAATGATAATTATTAATATAAGTTGAAGTATTTCAAAAACCACAACTAAGATACATTAAAAAATAAATTACAGGGGTTTTGGATAACTTCTTCTTAAACCCCACCATAAATATATAGTTTTATATTGTGAAATGAATTGTAAAATCTTGAACAACTTGTAACATGGAAACAAGACACAATCAAGTCAATCCATAAAAAAATTTAATTTATGAAAGATATTTTTTAAGGATATGTCATTTTATTTTGGAATTGACTCTTCCCCATGACACAACAATCCCATATAATATAATATTTTGGTAAAACAAGTTAGGGTCATAGATCAAAGACGACATTGACTCAATTATAAAATTTAGAGGGGTGATCCTTGTTTCTATCACTATGGAATATAAAATCTTGCTATATAAATAACTAACGATTTAAAATGCAACCATGGATGAAACAAAAATTATGTAAAAGATTAGGATACAATAAACTAAGATGGTTAGGGGTCATATCCCATGACATCGTATAAAATAAAATCCAAAAATAAATCTTTATCATTAAAAATTAAATAATGGGGTATTTTGGGATTGATTCCACAACCCAAAAAGTCTAAAAAAAATAAGGAAATTAGAAGGGGCACCCATTGTTACACTCAATGATTAATATCTTTTGTATTGAATTGAAGAAAAACTAGATCATGATTTGAAGATGATTCCCCTATTATATGGATATAAATGGAGGGATACTTAGAACAGATATACAATGGCATTAGATTTGAAAAACAATATTATTTAAAATAATATTATGTATTTGATTTCCATATAGAATAATTTTTCCCTTTTTAAAAAGATACACTTAAAAACCATCTACACTGTAGTAGGTATCCACCATACCTATGATATACTAAAATGTTCCATAGATATATGGTGACTATCCACTAGGTATATTTTGACATAGTTTCACCTTTCCCATTATTCTTTCACACACTTCCTCCTCATATAACATCTATAATCCCAACTCTCGTTTTACCTAAACAAACCAGTTAGTTTTTTTATTTATTTAATATACCCAAATTGAAATGAAAAATTATCCCAAACAATAAAGGTCATTATTTTCTCCTGAATATTGCTTTTCTCATTCTAGAAAATAATTTGTGTAATTATATAATAGAAAAACCAACAACTAAGGATAAAATAACAATTATAAATGATAATTTGGGGATCCACACTATTGAATACTCATATATCTAGAATACTAGGCTAACAACTATCAATAATGGTTGTGATAATTTGGAAAAAATGTGGTCTATACAACCACTAATTATAATAGGGTTATTTCTTCTAAAAATGGGTTTTTTGATATTATATTTTTTTCATCCCTCTGATGAGACCATAGATGTATAAAATTATAATTTTTTTAGATGGATTTATAGACCCCCATCAGGTGACATCATAATATTCATCCCTATGTATTTTCAAAACAATTTCTAATAAAATCACTCAAAGCTTCTTCCTGATAAAACTGTTAAGAAACCTCAGAAATTTTATTCCATCAACCATACATGGAAATTTTAGACCAAGGAATCTTACTTGGAATCCTTTGTATGATAACATGATATAGAAATATTATTTTTAATTGATTTCCCAAAATAATCTATTTGAGGACAATACATGAAAATTTTCATCTAATGAATGTTAGTGAAAATATTCAAGGTCAGATGATTAAAAAATTATTTTTTGATCACTTGAAAATCTCATTATTCAAACACCATAAATAATTTCCTATAAATTTTTAAATTTAGAATAAAATTGGGGTTGATCATTCAAAAACAACTTTATTTTATATATCAATAATTTTACATGTCCTTATGTGGGAATTTGTATAGTTCATCAGTTATGAACTACCATGTTCCCCCAAGAACACTAATCTTCCTTTGATTTAAATGATTCTATAACTTTATATATAATGACTCATCCCAGTGAAATATGAATTATATTTCCATTCAAACATTATCATAAATCACATCCTCACAGTATATTGATGTCTGATCCATGACTACAACTTCCCAGAGAAAATTCTAAAATGGGTTGAATTGTCATTGCTTGTTTGATTTAACAATAAATATAACCAATAATAAAATTTTCCTCCACCATTCATCCAATAAATTACATCCATTCACATTATTCTGATGTATTCATGAACATTACATTGATTTTCTACCAATTAATCATCCTTTTAGATGTAAATTACATATCTTTCCATCTAATGGAACATACTAGATGACTTTTAAATATTTTTTTCAACCGAAACTCTATTTGATGGAATACCCTTAAACGAGATGTAATATTCTATTACCTTAGTTTGGGATGAAGGTTATATAGCATGTGTATTGGGTGTCTCATCCTTACATGATTAATGGGTTTACCCTTAAACAATAAGTGTTCCACAGATCCGACCATAATGTTACACAGAATCCTTTATCTGTATAACTTTGTTGGTTGGACTCTATCCAACCATACTATTTTTCTCCATCCATTCATCATAAAAAATGTTTTTCTATCACTCTCCATTGAGTTTAATAAAAATATTATGGATACATATAAGTAAAAAAAATTATTCACGTAAAATTGATTTGATAATAATTCTTGATAACTTTTTTTCATTATTCAAAAAATCATCACAATTTTTACTAAGAATGAATGTTTTAGAAAATCCTTCTTATAATTATTATGTAAAAAATCATCAAGATATTAACATCAATGAAATATTTTTATTTCATTGAATACTATTAAAACAAAACTACCACATATAGTGGGATCTTCAACCTCCTCCTTTATATTTGTTGGAAATACCGTTACAGTCTCTTCTAAGTGAATATTTCAATTTCTGTATTGTCATATTATTTATATCCCCATTTCTTTTACAAACATTTATTTCATATTATCCCTTCCTTATTGATAAAAATTACAATTCTCTTGAGAGATGTTTAACAATTCATACTTAAAAAACATGTAATACATTATCTCATAATCATTCTATATGATCTATTCTCAATATAGAAAATAAATGGATTTAATTTCGATATCAAATATTTCCATTCCCCAAAAATATTGATACCTAATGTAATTAAAAGTCATAAAACATTCTTCAATTAATTTATACTTTTTTCCATGGTGAAAATAATAATTTTAGATATGAAACATCTATAAGATATATCAACATGAAAATCAAGTGTTCATATTATAAAAAATATAAAAAATATTCAAGTCTAATATGAATGATAAGAAGACATAGTGAACTTATATACATCCTATTTTATTATGAAATTGATCAATAAAATTTATACACTTTTGTGTTTATTTTTTTTCTTTTGTACCAATTGATGGAAAATTAAAAAAAAATACATTTTCAAATGAAAAACGTTTCATTAAATTTCAAAAGAAATCAAATTTACATGATATAAAAAATATAGAATAATAAATAACATTTATTAATTGATCGACCTAATGGAGACTTTTTTATGATCATCATAACAATGAATCTCTTCAATGGTTATTATTTTGAATCAGTATGTTAAGAATTCTTAAAAAATTGATGTTTCAATATGTGGATGTCTAGACGTGACACATTTCACTTCTTCATCATGGATGATCCTAACATATTGATATTCAGAAACCAATATAAGAACCATTCCTATATTGAAATGTCCTTTTCATGGATAACCAAAATTTGAAAATATTCATCTTACATATGTTTTACCCTTAACTAAATGTGTCACCTTTAATTCCCTATTTTGAAATAAATAAATAAAAATAAAATGTTAAGGGTTTATGGTTGATCATTCGTCCTTCTCAATGTGAAAAAGTTTGAGATGATTTTCTTAACCATGTTTCTCCATTTCTTCCACTCCTTACACCTAAACTTATGAAATTCAATTCGGATTATATCTATGTAAATCTTATCACTTCTTCAATTTTATTGTTAGTGACCAATCTCTTTTCAATTGATGTTACGGATCCTGTATAACCTCTTGAATCTTTTAACAACATTTACATCTTTTCTTGAGATGGAATTATTGTGGATTTTTCTGTGTCTATAATTCCATGTTTCACCTAAAAAATCTATGTTAACTTCATATGGAATATTATCCTTTTCTTTTTCACTACCCATGGCTTGAAATATTCTAATTTTCCAATCTTCCTATATTTTTCGTCCAGATAACTGACATATCATTAGGAACTTTGGTGGTGGGTTTTTATTTTCCACATAAATTCCTCTAATTTTTATCCCACTTTTTATAAAATTTGGATGTTAATGTTTTTTTCTTCTTGGAATTCAAATCATATAAATATCACCTTTCATACTTGACTTACAATACATTGAATTCGTTTATAACATTCCTTTTATTCAATACCAAGGATTCTTTGTCATTATTATCCAAATATTTTGGACTTATTTCATAGAATACTTGTATACATGCATAGATGATAATTTACTAAACATGGAAAAAAAATCATTACCGACATCATAGGTATTTATAAATATTCTAAAATGGTTTAAAGTTTCCATATTTTATTATATTTTTGAATACGTATTCTATATCTCTACCTTTATTCCACAATGAATAGGCTTCCATTATTCATATCATTTAGTGTATTTTACCACCAGATAAACACATAGTTCCTAAATCTATTAAAGAACTATTGTTATTCCACACAAATTGATCATATTATATTTTATGTATGATGTTTTTAGTGTTATTTATAAAATATTGAGTTATTAATGTGTTACCAACTACCACTTCCATTTTCACATCTATCATAGTCATGGAGGTAGGCTTATTTTCTTCTTTTTTATACATACGTGGACATGTGTTTTCTTAACATTTAGTGTTTATGAAAATATAATTATAATAATAATGATATGTAGGTATGGATTATACCTCTTTATTTTCATCTTCTTGAGAAATATCATTACAATAATTTATGATCTTATTATAACATGTTAGTGGTATTTTATCCATATAATCCTCCAATGAACAATTTATACATATAGAAAATTTATATATCCATTGTGAATTCTCAATATATGCCTTCTAAAAATTTTCCATCTTAACATCCAATTCATGCCATCACATATTGAAATTGTGTTTCTAATCTTTAATTATAATCATTTTTTCTACTAAAATAGTATTTATTCTTTAAAAATTACATTTATAAAGATTAAATCTTTTATAATCAGTATTCATGTTAATTAATCATCTTTTATTTAACATTATATTGTAAATACATGTCATCGTTTCTATTTTTCATCATTTCTTCAATTTCATGGATCTTTTATTCTAAAATATTCTTGATTCATTATTTTTATTCAAATTTATCAAGTTAATTACCTTAAAACTTTTAGGAAATAATTTCAATATACAATTGTACTATCTTAAATGCATCGACTTCTTCATCTTGGGTAATAAATTCTTTTAAAAATTCAATGTATCAAAAAATAGGATAAACTCTTTTTCAGAAACACAATGTAAAATATCTATTAATTCAGGGCCTAATATATCTTGAGGAATTTTATATTGATCATGATGACCATTAATTTTGGGTAATTATTTTTTAGGAAGATTGATTTAACTATCGTTAAATAATGGAACATGATATTTTTACAATTTTCAGAACATAGTATGAGTAACTAGTCCTTGTCACATATAGTGATGAATAGTACCCAAATAAAACAATATAATAAAATAAAATATATTGTGGTTTGGGTAGAAATAATCTATATCCTATGTGTGAGCCCCTACACATTTGGACGGTGTATTGAAATTATAATTAATCTCTATAAAGTTGATCACCTAGTAAAATATGTTACTCCTTGATACTTCTATAAACCGCCTATATTGAAAATCTCAAACCTCATTGGAAAAATGTGTTTATATATTCCCTGCTTATTCTTCTTCACTTGTTCTATGCACAACATCAGGAAAACAACTTTCCTTCTTCATCCTTCATCAGGATATTTTCTGTGTGATTGAAATGTTCGATCCTATCCATCTAATATATATTAATCTATTGAATTTTTTCCAATTATTTATGAACAAGTCAGATTATAAAAAATGATAAGATCTATATATGGTATTTAGAATAAGCCTTCATATTCTTCCTCAATTATCCTATACATTTCCATTAAATATTCCATCTAATCTATATGTATAATATGTTTGTAAGATAAATATCATGTGGTAATGATATTTCTAGTGGTTGATTAACTGGCCACTCTTCTATCAATATTTATCTTGTACTTTAGTAAAATTTAATTTATTTTATTCATTTGGTGCCCCTCATTTATATGTTTTACCATTATCTTGAATCATCAACCCAAATAAGGGTTTTTATCATTCATTATAGATGACCCTTATATATTTTCAATTTCCTAGCATAAAACATAGCCATGGAATTGTAGTGAACATTACACCTTTGTACCTTAATACCAACTTATATTGGTTCACTTACAAAAATTTGGAAGGGTCCACAAATATATTTTCCTGGTTAAGGAATCCTTGAAATTTAAAGATTCCACAGATATTAATATCACAAGAATGCTCCTCAATTCTTATGTAACATTCATGCAGATTATTGATGTTTATTTTAAGATAAAAATTTATTCAAAATTATATAAATTATCAACAATAACATAATCCATACATTATTATTAAATATTTTAATGATCAAATCAATATCACTATAATAATAATATTTATTAAAAAATTGTAATGTTCTTCAAAAATACAACACTGTACAACTACATTTCATGTATTCCATCCTATAAAACATTATGTGGTGATTACATTCATCTTTATAGACAAATATAATCATCTTTACCATGTTAGTTCCTTTGAAAGATATCATTCATCCAATAAAATTAATTAGATTTTTTTTCATCTAATCAAATAGTTTTAACTTATGATTGAATATTTATTAGTAAACATACATAGGAATATTTATCCATCAAATTTATTCATAGATATTTGTCAGTTTTCATTTATTAAATTACCCCCCTGAGGTTTTCTCATCTCCTTATATCTCAAGGATTGATATACCACCTTCATAATACATTATAAAACTCAACTCAATATCTATAAAATAATTTTTCTAAAGACATAAACTAGAGTATTAAGTCTCAAAAAATGGTCAAAAACGTTATCAAAATTAATCTGAACATCATTCAAGGAAACAACAGTCTGATGAATTTTACTCAGAAAACATGGTTTGATAACCCATAAGGAAACTTTTCTTGAATTCCTTATCTGATTATAATCTCATTGATTCCACTACTCGTAATCTTTTTTTAGATGAATATCCCATTTAAATCTTCACTCTTAAAAGATTTTGAAACTCTTCAACAGTAAATAGGAAATCATATAAATCAAATATGATCTGATGATTCATCTAATTATTAACATTGTTGTGAATCTTCTATTTGAACAATCATGAACTTCTATACATAAAATATTTATATTCATATATATATTTCTAATGGACTTTGTAAAAATATTCATTTTGGAACCATCATTTTCCCCATGCCTCTCTAAACTTATTCTAATTTGGAAAATCCCATACATGTCAATCTAATGAAACCTCCTCGTAAAATATAGGCTTTTATTTATTTCAAAAATCATAGTGAATCACATTATTGTAGAATTGATCTATTTTATTAATGAATAACACATTAGTTGGAATTATTTGATATAGTTTTTTGAATTATGATGTATTTTATTTTACTATAAATATAATTAGTTAAACAATTTGGAACCACCTTTCTTTTATTTGATTACATCCATTCACATTAGCTTTATATGACTATTGGATGTTCTTTAGAGGATTCCTAATATTTTCTCTGTCCTATTGGACTATACATCATTTTTCATCTAATGGAAAATGATAAATGAGAATGGATTGTTTTTTTGATTGGATAATCATTTTATGAAGTATCAATTACATTGGATGTTATCATCCTATAATCGATTTTGGTTTTACCCCTAAAAAAGATTTTTATCATGGTGAAGGATATCTTATCTTTAAAAAAGTTCCTTATTTACAATCATACTATGTTTTTATATTCATATATTCTATTCCACGGGTTTCCACTTGTATTTTGAATATGAATTTCATTTACAATATTTTCTTTTATGAGTGTATGAGCATAACCATTATATAATGTTGAAACCTTAGTTCCCTTACATTTATTTTTTGGACTCTTTCTGACCATCTGTGATATCTTCATCCATTCGGATTCAAAATATTTTTCATTATCTCCCTCTTTTTGGTTTCACAAAAATACTTTAAGATTCTCAAAAGTAAACCCAAATTCATTGATGAAATTTCATTATATAATATAACATCATTGCATCTTTTATGTACTCCAGAATCATCAGTATTGTGACCATGATTGTATGATACCTTTTAACATTCCAATATCATCATCCATTTAAATTGTTCACTATTTTGATATCAATGTAATCTTCTTATTACATAGACTACTATTGATAAAAAATACAATTCACAAACATTGTGCGAACTTCCAAAACTGATATGTTGGGTAGACCTAGTTAGACATTAAGAAACAAATTATTGACTATTTCAACAAATAGGCCATGAGGGTATAAAAAACATAAGAATTTTTTAAAACACAATTCATGTGGTATGAAAATCATGGACAAAAAATATCATTCAACTGATTTTTATAATTAGTCAAGGATGGTAACTGTGAGAGATATATTTAATGAAAATATTTTTAGGAAAGTTTCACGTATGAAATGCAGCTGTAGATGAATATATTTCACTTACATATAATTTTATAGATATTTAATCAATACCTTATCATTAAGAGGAGTATGGGAAAGTGGAGGTTATGAGGATGGAGAAAGTCTAATGGAGGCACTAAAAATTATTCCATAAGTACCATGAATCATCTACTCGATGGTTTAAGTGATGTGGAATATGGGAAGATCATACATATCATTAACATATCTCTTCATTATTATTGTAGTAATTTAATTGAGTGTTATCAGTTTGGAAGATGATACAATATTTCTCCATAGTGTCCTAGGCCACTAGTTTATTAAATATTCAAAGAGAGGATATGGAACATGAAGTATTTTTGATGGAGATCATAGTATTAAACTAATAAAAAATTTATCTACACTGATAAAGGATTCAAAATCATGTTCAGGGAACACATAGTAGGTAGAAAACTAATGTGCCAATGGAAATAAAAGATTTGTAAAGGGGCATGTTTCCAAGGGATGGGAACGTATAGACAATAGGGGTTTGTAATTTAGTGTAGTCAAGATGGGAAAAAAGTAAGAGCTTTTATATAGTTTCATATAGTTCATTGTGATCCTTCTATTCAGGATATTCCAACATATACTATAATTTTTTGATATTATTGTCTTCTATGCTGGGGTATACATTATTTCATATAATATTGTTCCGCTATTTAAATCTTCTCAGTTAAATAATTTGGTAAGGTTAACCATATTGTATCAATATTTATGGAGTCATATTGACACACCCTTATTAGTGGGATATGAGGGTATTCCATGGTGTCGTTACTACACTATATTGATTAGTTGATATAAACTCATTTGGTATTTTATTATAGTAGAGATAAGTATTTTTGACTTGATCCTCTAAATGGTTTGGATTGTTTAGTATTGAGTCCATATTAATTTTTAGAAATATTGGATATCGTATACATCAATAGAGGGTGACAGTTTTTCATGTATTGGAGTGTTTCACATGTTGGTTGGTTTAGTAGGACATACCAATCCCAATTTGGTAGAAATCACAACCAATGTATCTACTCCAATATTTTAGGTTGGGGTGATGCTTACAAAATTCATTCCTTTGGTTGTTGGCTAGTACATGTTTTTTCCCTTTGGATTATTTCATGTTTAACCCAAGTGATTGGTTGATTTTTCTCTTACTGTCATTTTAGGTGAAGAAACTATTTCTATTCCACTTTATAATATGACTGTTGTCGATATATAAGAGAAGAATTAAGATTTTATAAAAATATATTAAACTGTATTCACATTTCTATGTATATTCCCTTCAGTAATATTTGTCAAATTCTGTAAGAAGAAGGTAGGTTCCTTAATATTATGTATAGATTGTAATTTGTTAAACAAAGTCACAATAATGAACCAGTAACAACTTCATGACTTTTATAATTTATTAAATTAATTTTATATTCCATAGCTTTCATTATGATTGACTTCAGTGTATGATATTAACCAGCGAGGGTGAAGCCATCTATTGTAGTTCACAAATTAGTTTTTTGAAGTCTTGACTAATTTCAGAATGAAATGATATTTTTTAGTCTAGTGAATTTGCTAAATGATTTTATTGACCTATTTAATTTAGTGATACAAAAAAAATTTATTACCTATATAGTTTTATTTATCAAAATTACCGTTGTGTCCTCTAGGTAAAGAAGGAAACAAATTAAGCTTGTTTAGATCATTTTGATCATGGTTAGATAGAATCAGTTCTATTCTAAACTCTCAACATGTCACTTTTATTCTATTCAGTTGCAATTAAAATGGAACATGATCTTATAGGTTGGTATATCTATATTCGTAGATAAAGTTAGGGAAATTAATTCTGAGGAGTTTTCCATGTAAAATTTTTAGGTCGATATCATTTTCATGGATTTTCTTTATTAATGGTACATTTGGGATCTATTCTACTTGGTAGTGTATTTTATTGGACTGTCCAGATAGGGGGTTACATTAGTTCATATTAAAATTGTGAGAATTCATTTTAGTAGTATAACTGGAGATTGAAATCTATGCCAATACCGACCGTACCTGGGATGGGTAAGAAGAATGTATTACATTGTGATCAATCAGTAGTTGGACTGGGAGTCATTATGATGATATTTGGATAATTTTATACTAATGGGTCTAGTCATTTGAGGTTGTATGAGTGTAACAACCCAATTCATGAACTTGATTTGTTATTTGTGGTACACTCCCAATGATGTAAACTCCATTACATACTGGGGGAGAGTGTTGTAGTATATAGGGACCACAAGTTCCTAAGTAATAGTTTCTCATAGTAAGACATGAAAAATAAGTAGTAAATGTGGTTTGATTATCTCCATTCCTTTGAAATCAAGATATAACATACCTCCATGAAGGGAAATTACATTACAAGATCACTAATCATAAAGACTTGGAATCATGTGGTGTAACATCCCAGGTAAATAAAGAATAATACATTTTCATATTTATTAATATTTGAGATTTGAATATTAATTTTACATTAAAGGGGTTGCTATGTTCGATAGCATACCCTATACGCAACAAAGAGTTTCTTTGAAATCTTACGTTGCACACTAGTAATAAAATAATATTATTTTAAATGGTAGTTAACATGTAGCCGTTGTATTGGCGGGAATTAATAGAAATAACTAAAATATGATTATATATGTTAAATGTTTTTACATTTATCCAATAAATGATACTGGCTTAAAATACGGAAATAATTCAATTTTAGGCATATATACCCTAATTTTCACTAAAGGTCGACTTATCGCCTTTTGATGGAGAACCATATATAAATATAGTTTTGGTAACTCTTATACATTCTATTGGACCAAATAAAATTCTTCTATAGAATCGGGACATCAAAATTTACTTTGTGTAAATTTTTGGTATTTTTCTGATAAAGTTCATTTTTTAATGAATAGTGAAAAATGTTGTATTTTAATTCAAAACCACTTTTTAATCTAATTTATTTATATTATTAGATTATCTTTTGAATTGGTTTTAAATTTTAATTATAATATATTTTTACCATTTAATCCAATAGTGGTCATTGGAATCAATTTCACTTTGAAATCAGACTTAGACTAGTGTCAATCTTTTGATACTTATTGTTTCATAAAAACACGTTATTTGCTCTGACAGCGAGAATTAATTTTTAAATTAATTAATGAAACTTATATGTTTTCAATTTTGTAAAATAGACTTAATTTTTTAATTCTGAATATTAAATATAGCTTAGGGTGAAGTTTTGGTATTTTTCTGAAAAACTTCAATTTTTGATGAATAGTGAAACCACTAAGTGGTACTTAAAAAAACTGATTTTTCATTTAAATGAAATTTTACCACCTCTGTGATTTGAATTTTAAAAATCCTACATACATGGTTTTAATTAATAAGTAAAATGTGGTTCAATGGGATTAAATTAATTTTTTTATTAATAGTAACTTTTAAGTTTTTAATCGCGATTAGAGGTAATTAGTGTAGTTTAAGGTAAAAATAATGTTTTAATATTATGAAATGACCTAGAAACATGTCCTACCCTCACTGGATGTGTCATGGTCGACCAAGAAAATCCATGGGTCAACTTGGGGACCCCATGGAGCCACTTTAGTAGGAAAATGACATTAATACCTTTTTATTTAAAGTTAAAATTTAAATGTCACAAACATGAGTTGTTTTGCTAAAAAAATATTAAATGGGGTTATAAAAGTAATATTTTTTACTATAAATATTCATTATAAATCTAAGAAGATTTCAAAAATCATGATATTTTTTTATAATTTTTAGACATTAAATAAATTAATTTATTTATGCCATCATGATGATACAACGATTACCTCATTAATGAACGATTTAAATAAAAGGAAAAGACAATTTAAACTATATTACCAAAACATGTCAAAAACCTATTGGATTGGTATATTTCGAACCCTTATCACCTTATCCTCGATTTATATCAATGTGGGACCTTTTAAATCCGATACTCATTTTAAAATAAAGTAACATTTCTTTACTTTCCAAGAGTGCCCCTCCTCCCCTCTTATAAAAGGCCCCGACCTCTACCACCTTACCCACACTTCCAAAGCCTTTGTCTCTACCAACCCCTACCCATTTTGTCTCTCCACATCCCTCTATTACTCCTAGAAGCCTAACATTGGGAAAAGACTTCCCAAGGAAGCCTTTGATCATAAATCAAAAATAGTTACCTGTTTTAAAGGCAGTGTTTTCTCTTGTGTTCTTATGTTTTATATTGCTTCTCCATCCCCCTAAAATCTTTTTATTCATTTATTCTGTAACAACACCAGTATCCTCTATATACTAGGATGTTGTTATAATATTTAGTCTAGCTACACTTAAACTCACCTTCATCTAATGGTTAAATAACATACTGTTTCTTGTGGATGGCGAATTTCTGCATCTCAAAATGATGATTGTTCAACACTCATATAACACCTTCAAAGGTGGCCATTAAGATGTCACTATATTAATATATGATATATAATATGTTTATTTTTTCCTTATGATTCTGTATTTTTCATTTATGGCATACCTTTATGGCTTCAATTATAGGTATACGTGATACCTTCATTTTAGGAAGTGCGGACTACCGCCCCCTCAATGTGATTTGATTCGTTAATGCCATATGTGGGACATATAAATGATGGATTTAAAGTTATTATATATGATGTTATAATGGAATTATAATATACCTTTATATCAGTATTATTTCATTCCATTAAAGTATGAGATAGAAATGAAAGTAGCGTTCATGCGTACGTACGACTTACCGTCTCCATGAACGGTGCATTTCATTTCTTATCCCCAAATGTAATGTACTATTATAAGTACATATATATAATGGATATATATAATTTATGTTACATATAAATGATGAATATAATTATTTAATAAAAATATATTTACCTCTCATTTAGTTTTAATTCCATTAATATGACATAGAAATGAAATTAGCGTTCAGGCGTACGTACGGTTTACCGTCTCGATGAACAGTGCATTTCATTTCATACCTCTAAATGATTATATAATATTATAAATACATGTATATTCTGGATATATATGATATATATGATATACAAATCATGAATATCATTCTGGATATAATGAACATTTGACCACACAAACAACATGTAATTGCAAGGAGTCAACTTTCGACTTAAGAACCAAATATCGACAAAACAAACATTATTAACATAAATGATTACATAATGTTTATAAAATGGTAATAAGTGATATAATATTAATAATGAACTTGAAAAATGTTCTTAATCAAGTAGAAATTAACTCATGTTTATTATTCTAGGGACTCTACCCTGCAATCTGCGTGGCCTTGCTTGGTCGTTCGGTAGGTCCAGAGTCCTTGCATCGGATCAAGGGGGCCTTAAAATCCCATGTCTTAGCCAGTATTCCCTGGCCTAATTCACGCACCAAGGTCTCCCAACAACGTTTCCCTACCATCCGATGCAATCCTACCTATGCATAACTCCAGACTCCATCCTATCTCTCAAAACTCCCCTCTGATACCATTCTCTCCCGGCCCGCCTTCACCAAAAGGAGGTGAGGGTTAGCAGATTGCCAGGCCGTTCCTTCTTCAAGTTGAAGGAGAGATAATGACCCCCGAAACCCACCTTCAATAGGTCCCGAAGTGGTGACCAGCCCCAAGGGTATATAATCACTCACTAAATGTATGGCATTACCCTTTTTCTTTTTATAGGATCGGGATATTAGAGCGTAAATCCCACAACACCAAAATTTAAAGTGCAAGAAAATCCAAAACAACCATCCCCATATGCATGTTCCAAAAGTAAATACCAGAAAGTGAAAAATGACTACAATGGTAAAGTACCAATGAAAGAAAATAGCAACTGCAAATGTCCCAAAGGTCTGAGCTAGTACGGCCCATCACGGTCCTCGAAGTCCTCCATTAAACCTGAAAACAGTTTTATATACATAGGGTGAGCATACAAGTATACTTAGTAGGGAAAAACTAAATCTCTCGTGCACAAGTGGGGGAACTTACTAGAGTCCCGTGAGAAAAAGAGTAAACCAACCACCTAACAAGGTAAACTAACCACACAAGCCTCACAAAGTCACACTCTCCAAATAATGAATGTAGAGTAAAGTATAGTAGTAACACATCGATGTTTGGGTACCCCGCACCACTTTCCCACTGGTTATTGAAGATATCCTACGCATCAGACCAATCCCAGCATTCTCACTGTAGTCCCACTCCCACACCCCGCCCACACACACCTGGGCCGTAACCTCACACAGTCTCACTGTGAAACCCCGCCCGCAAACACCTGGGCCATACCTGTCTCATGTAACCATGCCTGGAAACACCTAGGCCAGAACAACCACCGTCACTCCTAAAGAAACCTGGGCTAGAAGATCCACTGCTACACCTGAAGACACCAGGGCCTCATCCCAAAGACACTTGGGAAACCACCTACCCGCACACACCTGGTCCATAACCACCACACTACCCTGCCCGAAGGTTCATGGTCTAATAATGGACTTCAGTCCATCACAGCCTGCCCAAAGATACTTGGGCTATCTAGGAAATGGATCAAAAAAGGAGCTAATAACCAGCCACTAATAGAAGTGTTGGTAAAAACACAATCCCCCATGAAATGGGGTTTTTTTAACTAAGTTCTCAACTTGGGTGGGGCGCGAATAAGAATAACAAAACAACAATTATATGTATAGGTTGCAAGCACTTACCCAGTTTAGGTTTTTATTCACCCATCCTAAAGAATGAAAACAGAACCATGTCCAAGTCACAACTCACACCAAACCAAAACCCATCTGTCTCATCTTTGTTTTGTTGTTTAGTAATAATGTTAGAATATGTTTCTGCAACTACTGGGAAAATAACACCTTAAGCACAAACCAAGGTAAAAAGATCCATCCAAACATCAATTAAAGGTTTCACACCCAGTTCTCTTGTAAAGCCACCACAACCAAAGAAAACCCTATAGTGTTGAATATACCGTAAGTTTAGATGGTGTTTCTTATAGAGAATGATTTTCTTATTATACCATACATCACCATACAATAATGAAATGAAAAAAAGAATCATATAAAATATCAAGCTATCACCAGTATTCATTTTTTGATGTGGTTTTCTAAAAACGATCATTGAAGTAAAAACCCTTTGATAACTTGGATGAATTTTGAGGGTAAAATTCATTTTATGGTGGGTAGAATGTAACACCCAGAGATTCTAGAAAATTTATTTTTTCAAATTTATTTTTATTTTTTTTATTTCTGGTAATAATATATATATATATATATTAATGCACAAAGTTTTTCATATACTATAAAAAATACAAACTTAATAATAAATTTCAAGCATCATAATGGTCTGCTTTCTCTACACAGAACACCAAGGTTTTCTTACATTACATGCAGGACAAACATTCCTCAATGCTATGTGTAACACAGAACACCATGTTTTACAAGATAGTAATATTTTATTTAAAATATTATTATTTAATATAATATAATATAACCTAGATTTTAGGTTAGTAGTTAAGAATATTTTTAACTAGAATATGATAATATTTGGTTTACTCAAAATAAAAAATGAAATAATTTGTTACAAATTAATTAGAAATGGATATAATAACAAATTTAATAAAAAGGAAAAGATTTTAAATAAAAATATTTTTATACTTACATAGCTATTTTATCCAAGTAAATTAAAATATTGAAAATTAGATAAAGATAATAAGGAAATGTATATCGTATATATTTAATCAAATATTACTGATATTATTGCAGTAGATTTAATAACCATAAAGATATGAAAATCCCAATATTTCACAAGAAAACAATATTTTAATAAAGATACATTTACCTCTTTTTAATCGAGAACATACCTTAAATATAACTTTTGTACCCTTTATAAATAATATATATCAAAATAAACTAAATATTTGAAATAGAAACACAAAAAATACATTAGGGGGAATTGTTTTTGTTTTTCTATAAAGTTTCATTTTTAATGAATTATGAAAAATAGAAATTTTAATTAAAAACTTATTTTTCAGATATTTTATTTATATTGTTAAATTATATTTTAATTTGATTTTAAATTCACATTCTATCAGTTATTTTTCAATTAATACAATATAGTTCTTTGGAATCAATTTCACAATGAAATTGATTTGTAAAATATAACCATCTTTTGAATGTTTTTACATTAAAACCCTACATTGGCGTCCCATATGTGGGATTAAATTTAAACTAATATTTTCCAATTTTGTGATAGGAATTTGGAAAAAATGATTCCATATCTGCAATCAAAATAATTTATAAAATCTAATAACTTCAGCTTAGTATTTTGAACTATTATATTACTAAAAGTAATTATAATTAATTATAATTATTAATGTGAAATTATGATTAAAAAGTGAATAAAACATAAAAAAATCTCCAGTAACCTATAAAAAATATAATTACAATTTTAGAGATAATAATTCATCTATTATCCTTCCATTATTGTGTTTTTTTTATAATTTTATGACATCCTTTTATAAGGCCCCACCATTAATCATTAATTAATCAAGAGAAAGTCGATAATTTTACTTTAATTCACATTAAAGATATTTTGTGATTTATATATTTAGAGAATTATTCCATAACATATACATAAAATCTTGAATATAATAAGTATACAATTCCACTCACAATCCATTTTTTCATAAAACACAAACTCTTTATTTAAAATGGATGAGAATAAAAAGATCAGTAATGGATACATAATTAATGAAAACTATTACTCTTGAAAAAAAATTTAAACCATGAAAACATTATTATAAATTAGTACATTTCACCTTTATGAATTTTCAAAAACCCATTACAAAATATATGATCCTTGACTACCCTTTTGTGACCAAAAGATTACCATAAATCTCATAGAAATAAAAATATAAAATATAAAGGTAATTAGGTAAATAAACATACTTAAATTGAAAACAATATGGTCAACTTCCACACATATCCCTAAATTGAATATCCATACGGATGAATTCTATACCCAATGCATTGGAGGTTATAACGTAAACACCAGTCCATGGGTTATCATAAAACCACCCGTTATTTTATTTGTCAGATAAAAACTTTTCATTGGATTATCGTGTAACCCCTAGTCTAATGTCCATGTACTATTACATAATCATAAAACACAAAATATTGTAAATATCAACATTTCAATAATAAAATTTCATTTGAAATCAACGTAAATAATTTCAGGATATTGAAATACAAAATATATTTCAAAACTCATTATCAATACAAAAACAACCAAAATGGAAAAATGTATTTCTTTTCCTTTAAAAAATATTATGGCTTATAGGGGAATCCAAATGAGGATTACAGCATTAGATAGGTTATTGTTTCCACATATGTTAAAAACATTGTTCTTCTCATTTAGTAAAATGCCTGGTAGAAAAAAAATCCCTTTGAAAAAAATTAAAATTCATAGGGTTTAATTTTACACCATACAAAATAAGTAGGTGTATGTTATCAAAATATTCCTCAATGAAATGATATTGATATGATGACCCTTACAGAGATCATTTTGTTGAACAAATAGATCAATTTTTTGTAATCAATATAAATACCCATAAATCAAATATAAATAAATTATAAGATATCAAAATTCATTTCTCACATAATCAAAGTGTGACATATTCATGACTTAGAAGATCAACCTAAAGCATGGTAGTTGGTTTAAAAATTTCTCTTGTGAAAATTCCACAGACTAATAGTGTCACATATTAATTTAGAAAACAAGTTTTTGAGAAAAAAAGGTTCCTCATCACATTGAAATAAAATGGACAGAAATAAGGATATAGAATAACATAGCCCAAAATAAGAAAATTTAAATTTAAATACCTAACAAAAAAGAAGTCTTTAACTAAAAGAGTACGGTGAATAGTTCTCTTACATTGAGTCTGATTCATCACCTATCTTTCTTGTTCTTTTTGAATAATAAACTTAAGTTAATTTCGACTTTATTAAGATAATTTTACAAGTTTATTATTCCTTTTTATATCTATTATTACCACATTATATAAATTACATATTTATTTATGAAAATATCAGTCGTTGTATTGATATTGGGTACTTGAGTCTAAAATGATCTTGTTATAATTACAAATTGACTTTATGTGTAAAAATATCATTATCTCCATAATCATATTCATGATTTAAATATCATATATATATATATATTTTAAATATTTATTTAATTCCATTAAATATATATTTATAATTTTCCATAATATTTAGAGATAATAAATAAAATGCATCATTCATGGAGAAGGTAAGACGTATGTATGCCTGAACGCTAATTTCATTAATTTTTCATGTATAAGGAAATTAAAAATAAATGATACATAGGTATATTATAATTCCATTATAATATCATATTTTATATACATGACATAATTTCATTAATAACATCTTTTAAACATTCCATGTATGGATTTGGACGAATTATATCACTTTGAGGTGGCGATAGTCCGCCCTTCCACAAATGAAATTATCATATTTACACATGATGAAAAGCATAATGGTATATTTGTAAATAAACATTATAGTATCATAGAGAAAATATAAATATAATATATATGATATATAAATATAGATTCATCATAATGGCCATAATGAGAGGTGGTATGGGAAAATCAAACAGTCATCGTTTCGTGAGGCACTTGTTTGCCACACACAGAAATAATATGGTCATATCCATTAGATGGAGGTGTGTGTAAGAGTAGTTCGAATAATTCACATAAAAAATTCCTAATATATTTAAGAAAATTTTTGGTTATTAATTGATTCAATAAATAGAGTTTAGGGGGTTAGAGATGGAAAATAAATGAAAGAACCTTGGGAGAAGACATTACCTCAAATCGGGTAACTCCTTTTGATTTAAGCTAAAAGGCTTTCTTGAATTACCTTCAGTCCTAGTTGAGGTTTCTAAAAGAAATATATTGATGTTGGGACATTATTAATGTATATTTTGGACAATAAAAGGGTCCTGATACATGTGAGTAAGGGTTATAGGTGATTTACATTTATAAGAGGGTGGAGGGGAACTTTATGAAGGTATTGAAATATTATTTTATTATAAAATGTTTTTTGTGTCATATGGTCTCAATTTCATTTATTTCAATGATAATAATCTGTTGGGTCTAAAATATCTCAACCTATAGGTTTTTGACATGTCTAGTTCACAAATTGATCCTTATCTTTTAGCATTACCCACTAGTTAACTAATTTGACTTTTACAATGTCTTTTTTAATATTCATATTCTGGTTAATCTCGTAACTATAAAAGGAAAATGTAACCTCAAGTGGTTAATAAATAAATTTTCAACATTATCTAATTAATTTATCTGAATATTAAATTTTTATAACAATTATATCATTTAATAAAATATTATTTTTTTTAAAACACATTTGTGTCGATTTTTATACTATTCATATCAAGTATTTTTGAAAAACCCATAACACCATGATTATTTCTAAAAAGCATCATTAATTGTAATATAAAAATTTAACATAATCTCTACATTTATTTTAAGGCATAAATGTTTTCTAAATAAATTTTTATTAATATTTATAATTTCATTTTTTTAAATCATTCATTATTATGGAAATCACTACCTCATCATTAGGTCGTAAATAAATTTATCTATATTATGTCTAAAAATTAAAAAAAAATCAATGATGTATAAAATATTTTGGATATATAATGACAATTTATAGTTTAATATACCCCTTATATAGCCCCATATAAAAAATTATTTACTAAAAGATAAATTTTAATGTTACCGTTTTCTTTACTTTAAATTAATTCTTATAAAATGTCATTTTCACATCCATGTGGATACATGGGGTCCCAAAATAGACCCAAGGAAGACCATGGTCGGAAATATCTCATACATTAGTATTATGACACATGTGTGGGTACTTTAATATTATTATAATATTATCTTTTACCCTTATTTTCCTGAATTACACTTTAACCATGGTAAATAATATAATTACTGAAGTTAGTGTTCATAATGTCTCAAAATAAAAGGTAACTATTTACACAATTTTTATGACCTGATTAAAAATTATGGAATCCATTTTATTTATTTAAAACCAAAGAATTTGGTCTAATTAATATTAAATTAAATCATGCTGTCACAACCAAAAAGTGGGTTTTTAAGAAATATTAACTATCAAAAGACTGACATGTGTTTATATCCAATTAAAATGTGAAATTACATCCAATGAACATCATTGGATTAAATTATTAATATATAATCCAATAATACATTAAAATTATATTATATGGTCAAAAAAGCTATATCAATAAATTAGATGAAAAGATAGTTTTAACTTAAAATTCCACATTTTCACTATTCATTAAAAGAACTTAACATTATCAAAAAAATACCAAATTTTAATCCAATGTATATTTTGATAGCCTTATTATAAGGAATTATTTTATTTTTTAAAATAGAACATAAAAAATTTAAAAAAAATTATTTAAAAAACAACTCCATCAAAATGCAGTAAAATGGCCTTTAAATAATATTAGAGTATTTCCTGTTTAAAATCAGATTCATTTTTATTTGAAGCCTTAAATATTCTTTTGATAAATGTAGAAACAATTAACATTATTTTTTAATCATCATTTAGATAGTTATGATTTTTTTTGGAAATAAAAAAGCTATGCATTACCTACCATTTAAAATAAGAATAATATTATATTATTTTTCAGTATAACTCAATGTTGTGTGCAATGTAAGATTTAAAAGAAACTTGTTATTTCTTTTCAAGTAATCTATGAGAAAAATTGTCATCTTTAATATAAAATTAATATCATATTCCTAAATAGTAATATATATGAAAATTTATTATTCTATAAATACTTGGGCCATTACATCCTTTCACCTTTTGAATATTTCATCCCCATAATTTTAAAATTGCGCTTGAAAACATCATTGAAAATACCACATCAGAAAAAGATTAAATAATACTATAACATTTAAATAAAGAAACATAAGTACAAATGATACGTGAGATAACATGTACTAGGGTTCCATGTAGAAAAACAAGGATATTGAAGAGAAACTAAGTGTCATGTTCTAATGGAGAGTGATAGAAAACATGATCACGAGAAATTTAACTACCAAAAAATGATAAACTTATGATGGGCTAAATGGTCTATGATTCCCCTATTAGAAAAGTGAATTGAAAACGTTTTTTTATGTTTATTTTCGTAGTGGTGTTGAATTTATTTATGTGATTTACGATGATCATAAGGAAATATACTTACCTTTCAAATAGAGTTTGATCCTTTAATAAATTTCCACAACAAACTCATATTTTCTCTTAAAAATGAGTATTCATGATCACATGGTAACACCTAATTCACTAGAATCAACTTTTAGATAATAAAATAATCCACAAAAGTCAAACTATATTTTTCCCCTATCTTTAAATATTAACAAAAACTAAAATGGATAGTACAAGATCAGATAATATCCAAAAGGATATTCCTTTATAAAAAGAAATTTTACTTTAAATCTCTAAAATTCAACAAAAAAATACCCAATTTTCAACAAAGACCATTCAATAAAAAATTTACCTTAAAATTCATGAAAATAATCCAAACTAAAATTGTATCCCAAAACCCATAAGAATTTGATCACATAGTCTTCCATGATAAATCATAAAATTTATCTCCAAAAAAATCTACTACTCTTAAAGTCTAATAATGAAATATAATTAAACTAATCAAATATTCTCCAAGATAGGTTAATAATTTTCATAAATAACTAAAACCATTAAAATTAATAATAAAAAAAATATTCCAAAATAAAATTCAACCATTACTCATCAAATTAAATTCCATAGTATTATTTTTTCCATAGGTATATAGTTACCCAAAAGAGAAAATGTCTTCCAAAATAATCTTTATCACTTAATCACAAAATCATTTTCTAATATTAAAAATATCCATTTGATAAAATATTAGTTCCCAAAATAAACTTATTATTGATCTAAATGATTCATTTAACTAAAAATAATTAGTCATACTAATCAGGGAATTCATGTAGTATAATGGTAGGTGATAAATCCCAGTCGCACTTTGGTTGTGGGTTCTATTCCTGTAAATTTGTCTGATGCGACCGGTTGTCATACAGTTTGCATGTTGTCCTTTTATAAATACCATATAATTCTAATAAAATTAAAAAATGAGATAAAATCATTAAAAATGTCCATAACATGTTTTAACCTCAAAGGTTATTTCATACTTCAAATTTTTCATCCCAAAAACCAACAACTCATAATTGCCTCAAATTTGGGGATAATATAATCTCTAATAGTTCTTTATAAATATATCCACAAACTAAAAGATAATTATTCCTCAATTAACATGTTTATATAACTTACATAGGGGTTAAAAATACTCTAATTCTTCGAATTTAATCCCATCAATAATACATTTAAACATAATATCATCCATATATCCAACATAACTCATCAATTCCTACAATTTTGAACTCTTAATCATCAAACATTTTTTATGATAGTTTATCCATGTTTTTCCATATTATTTTTTAATAATTCATTCCTAAAAATTAAATCATGAATAGAATCGTAATATTTCAATAATGTCAAAACTTGAGCTAATAAATAATCCATAGATTTTATAGACCATTATCAGTTTCCTCATCTTCAATTGGAATGGAATTAGGTATTTGTAATCATATATTTGTATGGTCATAATAATCCCATTTCCAAACCTTCATCATTGGAAATCTATTTCTATAATGACCATGAACACCACATTTATCACACTCAATTGATCCCTTGGAAGAAACTTCTTTCCCATTCCAAGAGTCAACTAGATTATTCCTTTGTTCCGTGGATGGTTATTTCTGTATGACCTTCATCGCCACATCTATAAAATCTTCCCATCAAATTGAAGAATTTTCCTATGCATTTATTTCCACATCCTTGACCTATTGGGTTTTGAATATGCATACATTTATGATTATTAACTAAACATTCAAAGGGATTTGTTTCTCGAATACATAATGACTTATAAAACCCACCTAGGATCAGGTGGTCAATCATGACTCCAGATATTTGGTTAAGAATAAACACAAGAGTTATCATTGTAGCTCAAATTTCATATGGTTTCATCATTGAAAAAACTATCATAGTTACCTTCACATCCATTGTTACTTTGGTGACTTCTAGATCCAACCATTTACTAGAACCCAAAAGATCGGTGTGAGTATATCAGAAAAATCATTATACACAATATTATGAATAGGTTAAACACTAAGATATACTTATCCATGTTATCTTAAACTCTTTCAATTTATCACTAATAACTATAGATATTTCTAATATTGTAACAATTATTTTTTTGTCACATGTGATTAAATAACACGCTAACCTCTAAAATTATCTAAACAGACCTCTTATACCAACTACTAGGCCCCATCCTTAAACATTAATTAATATAGAGATAAGCCGATAATTTAACTTTAATTCATATTGAGGATATTTTTAGGTTTTATATTTTGATAATTAGGTCATAACTTATACATAATATCTTGAATATAACATGTTACACTTCTACTTACTATCCATTTTCCATAAAATAAAATCCATTTAAAACGAAATATGACATTTTTTTCAGTTTTAATAGTTTTAAGTTTCCTTGATCCTTTCCTTGGATCTATTCTTCATTATGACCTGTGATATTTTTTTCAAAACATGGGATGAGCATAAAAATCACAGCAACGGATACATAATGAAATAAAACTATTAGTCTTGAAAAATCATGCAAACCATCAAATCTTTATCATAAATTAATACTTTTCACCTTTTAGATGTAGTAAAAACACATCACTAAAAAAATATCATACCAAAATATTACCATAAATCTCAAAAAAAAGAAACTTATAACATATAAATTTTACATGGGACGTAAACATACATAAATAGAATAACCATACGGTCGACTTACACACATATCACTAAATGGAAAATCAATATGGTTGACTTCCATACCCAAGGCATTGGAGGTTATAATGTAACCACTCATCCATGGTTTATCATAGAACCACACATCATTTTGTTTATCACGTAACCACCCTCTATTAGTTTATCATTTAACCACCTGTAAAATATCCAAGAACCATTATATAATCATATGACATAAAATATTTATAATATCAACATTTATTTAATAATAATTCACTTATAATAATAGGAAATAATTTCAATATATTGAAATACACAATCCATTTCCAAAACCCATTTTCAATACCAAAACTTCTAAAAAGGGAAAATAGTGTTTCTTTTCATTTTAAAAACATTAAGGCTTATAGAGGAATCCAAATAAAAATTACAGTGGTTGAGAGGTCATTGTCTCCACGTTGGTTCAAAACATTCCTTTTCTTATTTAATAAAAAAATCATAAAAATCGATTCCCTTTGAATGAAAATAAATCCAAAGGGGTTTATTATACACCATATAAAAGAATGAGTTGAATATTATCTAAAATTTCCCCAATGATAGAATATTTAGATGAAGTCTCTTACAAAGGTCATATTATTAATCAAATAGATCAATTACGTGTATTCAATATAAATCCCCATAAATAAAATATAAATTAAAGAAAATATTTAAAAATTAATTTCCCACATAATTATATCATGACCTAGTCAAGAAGTAAAAGATCAACCAAAATAATGGAAATTGTGGGTTGAAATTTCCTTATCAAAATTCAGTAGCCTAACGACATCCCTTAAAAATTCCGAAAATGAGTTAATGAGAGAAAATAGGGTCCCTCATCCGATGGACATAAAATTGAAAAGAATAAAGATATATAAGAACATAGCCAAAAATTTGAAACATTAAATTAATATACATAACATAAAAATAAGACTTTGACTAAAAGATGATGGTGAATGGTTCACTTAACTTGAGTCTAATTTGTCACGTATGTTCCTTGTTCTTCCTGAATAATAAAATTTTGTTAATTTCATCATGATTTAAAAAATTCAGGTTTATTATTACTTTAATATAACTTATTACCATGTTACAAAAAATTAAAAAATTATTTAAGTTAATATCATTTATTTTGTCGATATTGTGTACTTGAGTCGAAAATAATCTAGTTATAATTACAAATTATCTATGTGGTCAATTGTCCATTATCTCAAAAATAATTTCCATGATTTAAATATAATATATAAAAAGTATATATGTATTTATATATAGTATATATATATATAAAATAATTCATAACATTTGGAGATATGAAATTAAATGAACCGTTCATGGAGATGGTAAGTCGTGCATACCAATAAATGATACATTCAATTATATTTCATTTTTAATGATATTAAAAGTGAATTATACATTAATAAATAATAAATAAATATAATATAAATTATTATTTACTTTATATATGTTTATTAATTCCATAATTTATATGTTCCATGTATGGTATGAACGATTCATATCAAATTCTTGGGGCGGTAGTTTTCATTTCCTCAAAATGAAATTATTGTATTTACACATCATGAAAAGCATAAAGGTATGATATTTAATAAAAAATATAATATCATATATACAATATAAATATAATATATATCATATATAAATATATTTCCATAATAATTTCCACCATGAGTTATGGTAGGGGATAAGTGAACAATCATCATTTTATGAGGCAATACTCCTCCGTAAACAGAAATAGTATGTTCATATCCATTAGGTGAAGGTTTTTGTAAGTGTACTTAGAATCAGTCACATAAAAACATCCTAGTATACTTTAGATAATTTTAATGTTATTAAATAAAGTAATAAAGAGTGTTTATTAGGTTTAAGAATAAAAATAAATGAATGAATCTTGAGGGAAGACATTACCTCAAATCGGGTAACTCCTTTTTGTTTAAGCTAAAATGATTTATTTAACTTCCATATTCACAGGGTGATGATTCTAGGAAGAATATAAGGATTTTGGGAGAATATTTTGGAAGAGGTTGGATGAGCTAAGAGTCTTGAGAGTTGTGAGTTAGGGTTGGATATGATGCACTCTTATTTAGTAGGGAAGGGGCACTTTTGGAAGCTATTGAAATATTATTTTATTATAAAAAAATTTTCAGTACAAAATGGTCCAAAATAATTTATTTCAAATATAATATTCATTTGGGTCAAAAACCGCTCCACCAAAAGGTTTTAGTGATGTCTAGGTTTCAAATTTGACCTTATCTTTTAGCTTTAACCCTCAGTTAACTAATTTGATTCTTACCATGTCTTTTTGTATATTCATACTATATGGTAAATATAGATACTATAAAATTCCAATCAAAAATAAATTGGATCATTAATGAAATGTTAAAAATTATCTAATTCATTTGGAAGAATAATAGATATGTAGGACTATTATATCATTTAATAAAATATAATATGTTTTAAAAACACATTTCTGTAAATTTAAATACTATTCATATCATGACTTTTTTAATAACACATCAAAAATATAATTATTTAAAAAAAAACTCACTAATTCAATGATAACAATTCATACATCTCCTTAAAACTTTTGTATAGTATAAAAAGATATAAAATAAATTTATTTTATTATTTATAATCTCATTTATTCAAATCATTCATTAATAAGATAACCATTATATCATCATTGTGTCATAAATAAATTTATTTATTTGATGTCTAAAAATTATAAATAAAATACCATGATGTATGAAATATTATTTTATTTGTAATAAATATTTATAGTTAAACGTATCACTTATATAACCCCATATAATAAATTATTTACTAAAATATAAAAATATGGGTTAAATTTTTAATTAAATTAAATTAATTATTATAAAATGTCCATTTTTTACATCCAAGTGTTTTTATGTGGTCCCCAAATCGACCAATGTATGCCCATGGTAAGACAATTATCCTAAAATATTATTAGGACTCTTTTTATGGTATTTTAATATTATTATAATAATATTTTTACCCTTATTTTATAGATTTACCCTTTAACCATCGCAAATAAAATTATTTCTGAAGTTACATTTCATAATTTATAAAAATAAAATGTAACTACTTAAAAAATATTGACCTCCTAATTATGGATATGGAATCCCTTTTTCCAAATTCAAAACAAGAATTCTTCAATAATTAATCAAAAAATAATTCACATTGTCAAAACCACAACACAGGTTTTTAAGAAGTTATAACTATCAAAAGATTGACATGTGTTTATATGCAATTAAAATTTGAAATTTTATCCCATGACCATAATTGGAATAAATTATATAAATATTATCCAATTATACTTTAATCCAATTAAAAGGAAAATATTACTATATAAAAAAATTATATGAAGAGGCATTTTTGAATTAAAATGCAGTATTTTTCACTATTCATTAAAATAAACTTTATGAGATAAATAAAAACATTTCAACCAATGTACATTTTGATGTCCCTAATTGTAAAGATGAATATTATTTTGTAAAATATAACATATACACATGAATGAAATATATATATTTAAAAGGGGGTTTCCATCAAAAATAGGTAAAACAACCTTTTAAAAACAATAGATTATTGCATGCTTAAAATCAAATTCAGTCTTATTTGAAGCCTATATTATTCATTGGATAAGATTTAAAACATTTAAAAATATGTGTAATGATAATTTAGTTATTTATGTTTATTATTGGAAATAAAATGGTTATACATTAAATAAAATTTAAAATAATGTTATTAATATATTATTTTTCGGTATTACCTAAAGTCATATGCAATGTAAGATTTCAGAGAAACCTATTGTTGTGTGTAAAGTACAGTATCAGAAAAAGTGTAATATTTAAAAAAAATTAATATATTATTCATAAATAATAATTGATATGAAAATGTATTATTCTATAAATACCTTATTTTTTACATTGTCTAGTTAAAAACATTGGTACACCTAATTTTGTTTTCAAAATTACCATGTGAGTTGTTTCCCTACCCTATAAGAGGACGCCACCTATACCAGTTCTTCACACCTCAATAGAAACATCATTTCATCTAATACATGGTCAATAAATTTCCAGAAATATGTTTCTCACTCCTTTAATCCTCCCTGGGTATATAAATCCATCCAAAGACTCCCTTTGGTGAAAACAATATGAGTTACCCAAAGAAGAGGTAACATCATCCTCCAGCCCCTTTGTTTTTCAATTAATCACCAACCTAATCTCTCTATATATAATTATTATATAATAACACCATTATCATAAATATTTTGATATATTAATATACTAAATTTTGGACTAAATCATACACACACTTCTATTTAATGGGTAACATTCAAATTGTTTATGTGTACAGCGAACTACTGCCTCAAAAAATGATGATTTTTCATTTTTCCTATACCCCCTTTCATGGTATGTAATTATGATGGAGTAATTGTTTAAATATTATATATTGGATAAATATTATTTATTTATGGTTTTTTATATCTTTGATAGTACATATATTTATATATTCCATTTTTTGTAAATACGATAATTTCGTTTGATGAAGTGCGGACTACCGGCTCTACAAATTGATGTGATTCGTTCACAAAGTACAAGGAATGTATTAAGGATGTGTTGAATGAAATTATATGATATATATGACATAATAATTCATATTTTATTATATCATAGAAATATATACATATATTTAATTTTATTTGTTTCTTTCAATTTGACAATAAAATGGAAGCAATGTTTATGCGTTTGTAAAACCTACCGTCTCCATGAATTGTGTATTCCATTTCCTAATTATATTATCTATAGATTATTATAATACAAATAAACTACAAATAAATTATTTCTATATCATATTTTGTATTCATTATATCATCATATATGTATAAGGACAAAAAATATAACAAATTAAGGAACATGTGAAATAGAAAGTATATATTACCCGAAGCGTTACCTTAACCTTAAATTGTTAGAAATATAGTAATATAATGACATAATAAATCCATATATGGTATAATATATAATAAAATGGTTCTGTTATAGATTTATAATAAACTTATATTTATTATACTGGATGTTTTAATGAGTATGAAGAGAGTCAAGACGCAAGGTAATGGAATTTCACCTCACTTTTTACTTTCGTGACATAAATGTCATATTCACCAACCATTTTTTTGTGTAGTTTGTATATTGACTATGAGTGCATTTTAGTATTATTCTTAAATATATGTGTTTTTACATATTAATTTTATTAACATCCTTTCAAGGGTTTTATGTTTCAAATGGTATGAAATTGGTAAAGTAATTTTGGGTCAATTTTCCTTCGTTGAGACACATACCTTGTTATTTACCTATATTTTTTCATGAGGGATATTTACTACCATTTAAATTTTATATCATTAATATAAAAATTATAAGTTTTTATTCATATTCATGTAATGTTTCTATTTCCACTATGTTATGATTCAATGTTAACAAATTGTCAAAGGATTAGAGATACAACCTTAACATTGGTTCAGATTGATTATATTTATACTCCCATTGATGAAATATTAATATTTATCTCTTAATAAATACCATGAGGTTTCATACATTATTTATATTAATTTTATGTATATATAATTTTACCAGTTTTCTACTATTTGGTATGTATAATGATCATGTAACTGTTTTTATGAATATACCACATTACCTCTCGCTTCAGGTGAAAATATTTCTTCCTTCAACACCATGTTTTCTAAAAGGTTTAGTGAAAATATATTAATATTATAATATTACTATTAAAAAAACTTTTTACCCATATTGTAATTTTTAGAAAATTATGTTTTTAAAAAGTAATCTTCTTGTTATTTTTCTAAAGAGACCATTTTCTAAAAAGTTTATGGTGAAAAGTAAATGTTCGGTATCTACAAATTTACCCGATGTCATTCGCTTGAAGCTTAATTAACAAAATTTTGATGATATTTTTTACAAAAGAAATTTTTCCTAATATTCTGATAATTTATTGATTTTAAATTGTTTTTCAATGAAAATGGTTTCCAAAAATGTTTTCTTTTTAAAAATTGTTTTAAATTATTTTCAAAAACACTTTTATATGTTTTCAATGCATTGTTTTCAAAGAAAAATATTTCAATGATCTAAAATATTATTTTATATATTTCCTAAGTATTTTTATGGAAAAAAAATTTCAAAATGATTTTAATCTTCTTTTAAAAGAATTAAAATGATTTATTTTCTAATTTTTTTGAATCTTTTTTTATGTTTTAAAGGAAAATCGTTTTTATATTTATATCAAGTCATATTTATATGTTTTCAAAGTATTTTATACTGAAAATTATCTTCAAAATATTTTATGTAATAAAATTAATTATCCCTAATAAAAGATAATTTAATCATGAATATTTTTTAAAGGATATATCAAAATTATTTTCTATCTAAGATGATATCTTTGTATATTACTCATGTGTTTCTATGAAATGTTCCCAAAGATCAATTCATATACTTTATATAATTGATTATTATTTTTGATGAAATGGTGTTTATAAAAACTCATTCATCTTACATGGGTTATATGATTATGTAAACACGTTTCTATACCATTGGTTATATAGTTATGAACCAAATTCCCCTACCATGAGTTATATGGTTGTGAAACACATTCCTATTCCCTGCGCTATTTGATTATTAAACCCATTTCCAATCAATAGGTAATACAATGAAAAATTATCATGAAACCCTATACCTTCAATGTGTTATTCTAGGATGAGCCTATTGGGAAACTTATATATATTTTCATTAGGTTATGATATGATCAAATCAATATAATATACATTTTATTTCATAGGTTATGATATGATCTCTTTGTTGGGTTCCTGATGTGATGAAAGTTTTATTATATTGTGGATCATGTATGTGTGAGTTATTATGTGATGGGTGAGACTTATATCTCCCTCTAATTCATTGGGTAATGGTCGATAGCTCATGATTATAACTGTTACTCGTGAACCAGATTACATGTTCACAATGTTATGAATGTACCTGGTTGAAAATCCAAAATTTTATGCATGAACCATATTACCTTTTCACAATGTTGTGCTTTTACATGGTTAAATTTCAATATGTTATGTGTGAACGTAATTATATGTTAAAAATTGTATTCATGAACAATATTTGATATTCAAAAAACTAGGAGGGGGCTTGGTTTATATACATAAAACAATGTGATGGCCTTATTTCATGTCATTAACTTAATGAGTGACCTTCTTTTTGCATATACATGTTCACGATGTTATATATGGAAGTGTATTCAAAAATTTCATGTCTTATTTATATGTAATTATTTCATGGATTATGATTTTTTAAGGATTCATTTCTTATGAACTGCTAACCATTATTCTATGATTTAGGTATATTATCTTTGATATAAAGGGTTTGATCTCTTAATTATACAATGATGTTCTCATACCCTTATATTCATTTAATGATTTCATATATCCTTTATATACCCATAAGGATCATTCAAGTTCACTCCTTTCTTTTGTTTCATTTCATATAGTTATAAAGATTGGTTTTTATGTATAATTACAGTGGGGGAGATCATTGTGAGAATCATTTTATACCATTCACTGATTTGGGTGATTTTTTTCTACTTTCTAGAGGAACTAAACTAATATGATCTTTTGGCATATTATATATAACGTTTTAATTATTCTAAAATAGTTATGTAATGTCTATTTGGGTCAATATTGTTTAATTATAAAGAGATCCTTTGAGTTTCAAAACATATATCAAGAATCTAATGTTCCAAAAAATGTATAATTTCAAAAAAAATCCCCCCATTCTAAAATTACAAAAATGATAAAGTTGTAGTATAGAAATTTTCCCTTTTAAAGTATAACATAAAATATGAATTCCCATTAAATTAAAACATATATCCAGGATCCACAAAAAAATTCCTTTTTCAAAACACGTATCAAAAATATATTATTTAATAAGTAGTATTTAAAAAGTTTTTTGTAAAAATTAATGACAATCCATTCCAAAAATATTAATTCTTGAAAACTAATTTCTATAGAATAAGTTAAAATAACATAATATTAATGAGAAGACTTAAATAATAACAATAAATGTTGAATATAAATTAAAACAAGTAATACGAATATATAGATTCTATATTTAAATAAATTACAATATAAAATTGAAATTTTTAGCATATAAATATACTCAGACTTGACCTTAAATAAATGTTAAATATGTATCTCCATAATTGTAATGGAATAAAAATAATTCAATGAAATAAAATTGATGTTGTTTTAGCATACACCATCATACCTTAAAAATGAATTCATATTCATAATCGAAAACTATGACAGTTTATGTTTAAACATAATTTAAAATAGAATTTATTAATTGAGAACATCATATGTTAACTATGAAAATATTATTATATTTAATATCAAATACTATTCAACATAATTTACCATTATATACACTAATGTACATTGATAAAATTTTGTCATTCCCAGAAAAAAAGAAAATAATATTTTTTTCATTCTTAAAATTGAATGATTTCAGGGAAAATTATAGAATTTAAATAAGGATTCTGCCTCATTAATCAATAAATTATATATATAAAAATTAGAACAATATGAATTTAAACAACAAAATTATTTATATATTCATTTTTCATGAATAAATATATTTGTTTGTAATGAAATTTAATCTGGACAGTTACAAACTAGTGAAGACACTTTTTAATAACACATATTCAAAAAAGGTAAATCAAATTTTAAATCTGTACATATTTTAATCTTAAAAAAATATTATATACATTAAAGTATTTCCCAATTAATTTAATAATACTTTTAAAATGAATGCATAGAAAATTTTAAAAAATATAGATAAAATAATTTCTTCTATATCTGATTTTAGAATCCTTATTTCTAGAAAAATAAGAGGAGTTCATTCATATTTAAAAATTTGGACAAAATATAATGAATAAATTTTTTGAAATCTACACATATAAAATATGTGTGTTGTAGATTATCATAACTAAAATTTACAGGATTAATTCAAAACTAAGAATAAGAGTAAATGCCCAAAAATTGAAGTTTTCCTTTAAAAATTACACTATCGAAATAGTGGAAGTAGATTATTAATTCCAAAAGAGAACAAATCTCCAAAAATCACATCGTAATGTCATTAATATCAATGAAAAATCTATAAGTTAATCAAGTAATTTTTAAAGTATCTAAATGAAAATATCATACATGTAAATCATAATTCACAACTAAGATAACATATTTACTAACCATATAATGATATTAATAAAATGTATGTGTATATTAGCTAATATACCTAATAATACACAAGTTCACTAACCAAAATAGATGGTAAATATTGAAGTACATGGTATAATATAAAACTGATACTAGGTATTCAGACTTATCCAAAATGAAATATTAAATATATTTTTTCTTATGAAAGCATTTTATGTATAAATCTATAATGACATAAATGTCGAATAGAAGAATCAAAAATTCAATATTTTCTTGGTATAAGAATTTATTTTTATTACAAGAATAATAATAAAAACATTTAGGCACATAATCAATAGATTATAATTATAGTTTTTCCTTGAAACTAGTTATAGACAAAAAATACCTTTTGTTAGGGAAATTTTCACGACCCGCCTTCACAAAAAGGAGGGAAGGGTCAGTAGATTTCCATGCTCTTCCTTATTTAAGTTAAAGGAGAGATAATGACCCCCAAAACCCACCTACAATAGGTCCCGGAGTGGCAACCAGCACCATGGGAATGAAATCACACTAAATGGAAAGCATTACCCTTATTCTTTTAATAGGATCGGGAGATTAGATAGTGAATCCCACAACACCAAAACTGGAAGTAAAAGTAAAGCCATGAACCATTCCCAATGCATGTTACAAAAGTAAAAAAATCCACAATGTATAAGGAGACTATAAAGAAAAATACCAAAAGAAAGAACAACAACAACTGTAAAGATCTGTTGCAAGGCCTGATCTAGTACGATCCATCACGACCCTTGAAGTCCTCCTAGAAACCTGAAAGCAGTTTTATATACGTACGGTGAGCATACAAGTATTCTCAGTAGGGAAAAACCAAACACTCTCATAAACAAGAGGGGAGGAATAATAATGCCCTGTGAGAAAGGAGTTAACCAAGAACCTAGAAAGGAAACTAACCACCCAAGCCTCTCCAAGGCACACTCCCCAAATAACGCAAGTTAACTAATGTTTAGTAATAGCACATCAATGTTTGGGCACCCCGTGCCGCTTTCCCACTGGTTATTGAAAACATCCTGCGCATCAGACTAATCTCGCCATTCTCATCGCAGTCCCACTGCCATACCCTGCCCACACACACATGGGCCACAACCACACATCTCGCCCACAAACACCTGGGCCACAACCACTAACCAGCTTGCAGACACCTGGGCCACAACTGTCACACGTAACCATGCATGCAAACACCTAGGCCAGAACAACTAGTACCGCACCCAAAAACACCTGGGCTAGAAGAAATACTGCCACTCTCGAAGACACATGGGCCTCATCCCGAAGATACTTGGGAAACCACCTACTCGCACACACCTGGGCCAACCTCCACACTACCCTGCCCAAAGATTCTTGGGCTAATAATGGACTTCAAGCCATCACAGCCTGCCCGAAGATACTTTGCCAATATGGGAAAGTGAGCAGAAATGAGTTAATAACCAGCCACTAATAGAAGTGTTGGAAAAAACACCATCCCCCATGAAATGGGGTGTTCGGCACTAAGTGCTCAACTTGTTTGGTGCGCGGATAAGAAACACCAAAACTAAAGGTATATTTATAAGTAACAAGCACTCACCCAATCTAGGGTTTTCTTTAGCCGGACTAAATAACTCAATCCTTACTATTCGTTAATAAGAGAAGAGAACACCACCCATTCCCAAGTCACATCTCCCATCAAACCAAAACCCCATTTTCCCATCCTTCCTTCCATGATCAGTAATAATGTTTAAATAAGTTTCTAAACTACTGGGAAACTAACATCAATTTAAGCATTCACACCCGGTTCTCTTGAAAAGTCACAACAACAAAGGGATAAGTTAGATCCCTCGAAGTACTGGAACCAAAGAAAATCCCAAGATACAGCCCCATATCCCCAAAATCCAAGAGCTAACTATTTCTATACAACAGGGGATCCCACCCTCATTCGTGATATAAGCATACTGATCACACAGCCTCAAGGTATAACAACAGGGGGTCCCATCCCCACCCGTATCACCTCATCAATCTAAGCCCCCATACGAGAAAACCATACGGTCACCCACAAATGGCCCGTGATGGAAAAAACAAAACCACTACCACCTACACAAGTCAGGCCCATTCAGGTATTTTCAGATTTAAAAGATTTAACACATTCCATGGTTTCAATTCCACTATGCTTTAACCGGGGTTATCATATAAAGAGGTTGATCCTGGTGATTTCAATTTATTTAACCAATTATACGTAATTAACCAAATCCATGTTACAGTTATTTAACATCAAGGTGCACCGAGGTTCATTAGTGCATAGAGAAATACCACCAACGATGATGATTTTTAGTGACCAATTGCCCGTATAATTCACAACATGTATCAAAATAAAAGAGTACAATAGGTCATCGATCACACCCCTTTCATTCTTTAATGGTCCGTTTATTATCTTCATTAAGTTAGGTTTCATCAATTCCCACAGAGTAGTAGCATACCCACCCCGGAAGATACACATAAAGTAGTGACTAATGTGAAACCTCTACTTGACTGATCAAGGATTGACGTTTTTCTCCACACGCTAGGAACAGGGGATGCGCGACTTGTAGGGCTCCGGCACAGGTGCACAAATTTCCCCAAGAACAAAGGATTTAAAATGCACAATGCAGAGGATACTCGCCAAAAGTAAGGAGAAGAAAAACCAGCGTGATATATAGATGAGATCCCAATGTTATGGGATAAAAAATTTGAATGCCTTGGAAGTCAGATCATGGATCTTCCAGGCTCTTGGGTTGTTACACACGACTGGATTAATTTTTATTTAGTAGTGAGGTTTCTTTGATTTTTAGGTATTACTTATGGGCTTAAAAACGACCTTGAAATGCTTCAAGAAGTTATAAGGCCTAATATTGGGGATATAGGGGAGGCTACAGCCCACCAAGGATGGATAACACTGATCAGTCCCACCGATTGGTTGCGCCGATCGGTCGCACCGATCGGTCTCACCGATGGGTCGCGCTGATCGCTCTCACCGATCGGTCGCGCTGATCGGTCTCCCCGATAGGTCTCCACGATCGGTCTCGCTTATCAGTTGCGTCTGAAATTGGCGAAGGGAGGGGTCATGTGGGTCTGGGGAATTTCAGAAATATTTAGTGAACTTGAATGGATAGTCACAACAATAATAAACATATGATCCACTTTTATAAAAATTAAATAATAAAATTGCAGACATAATTTCTTTCAAAAAATTAATATGAACAAAATAAATAAAATTAAATCTATTATTTATATTATTAAATTTCATAAAATAGTTAGTCTTTAAATTTTTTTAAATTGATGAACATGTATTATAAAATATCTTTTTCAAGAAAACCATTTCATTTCAAATATTACATAATTCATTATTCATCATATCTTTTTCTTTTTTAACATATTCCAAATCATCATAAATATTTTAATGTATGGAAGAAGTTTTGTTTCTAATATTTACATTTAAACATTTTATTTTCTTATATTATTCCTCAACAATAGACATATCATCCAATAAAAAAACTAAACACTCTTTCTCGATACTCATTATTCATAGAAATAAATTATTTAATCTTATGATTTAATTAGTTAAGATTCAACATTTTGGAATCAATATTTTTTAATTTAAGAGATAAATCCTTATTCTTTTTTTGATCCCGTATATACAATTATTTGAGTGATGTATGAGTAGAATTAATTTATTTAATTATATATTGACTACAATTACTAATTGAAATTTGTTATTCTATACATGGTTCATCATTTATAAACTTGATATAAGAAAAATAATGTGAATGGAAATTGTTATCATATGTTGTACTTACCACACATATATTTATAGTTCTTCTAGCATGTGAACGAAGCTCGGTTGAACAATAATATAGAGGTGAAAATGTAACCTTATAATATTTTGAAATAAATCAAACATTTCTATTTTATTTTGTAATTTATCCCTAGATTACAAGACATTCATAATCCATTCATAATGTAATATATATATATATATATATTCTTGAACTTCTACTAATTTTATAGATTCAGAACACTTGGAATAAAATATCTTCTATTTTTTAAACCATAAAAATAATATTATATCAATATTAATTTCAATTTAAATTATATTGATTGATACCCCCTTCAATAAAATGTTATTATTTAATTTTCATGGTTTGACACTCTTTCTTCTTGTTCATGTAATTTCAATAATTGTAGAGAATAAATATTATGGAATCTTATTCTTCAAAGATAGTTGTCTCAAGATGATTCCAAATAGTATAAGTAATTTTCCAATAAAAAATCGTCCAATAAACTTTTCAAATGAAATATCATTAATTAATATTAATGTCCTTAAATTAAGTTCATATTTTACATCTTCTTATAATTTCTAATCAATACACTCAAATTTAGGTAAACTATAATATTTATTCATAATATACAAAAAAACAAAAATCATACCCATTAGATAAGATTCTATTTGGATTTTCCACTACGTATTCTTACATCTATTGATATTTTATGGTAATGTTAGATTCAAACCACTTTTATTTATTAAGTCAGCCTTCACATAAAGTATATTTCTCTTAGTCTTTTTAATGCCGAGGACAAAAATGTTTTCACAATTAATAAAATCAAAATAAATCACATTATATTTTAAATTATCCAGCCCTTGATATCAATTTTGAAGTATAAAAGAATGTAACAGACTAATTTATTTATAAGGGTTCCTGATTTGGTACCAGTTGATATGTATCAGAGAAATAGACCAATTACACTTATCCTTCTAAGTAACCCCTTTGAAACCAATTTTAAGTTTCACGATGGGTGATGGAAATAGACTAGAGAGGGATAATTTTATTGAACAAAAAAATTAATGTTGTATAAAAATTATGATTATATAATGATTGGTTCAAATATTAGGTAATTCAACCAAATCATTATAAGATATAACATAAAAAATAAAATTCTTGATTTTAAAGGATAAATACAAGAATTTTATTCTGGTTTAGGTCTAAATGATCCTACCCCACACATCACCCATCCAAAAAAATGGATAAATATGGAACCCACTATGGTTTATCAAATTTTAAGACGATTTACAACTCTTTACATCCAACTTTTTCACTCTTGGAGGCTTACCCCAATTACCATTCCATTTATTAGATCATACCAAAAACCATCCTGAAAAATAATATAACCTAACAATATTTATAATGGCTCTATCCTAATATATTTCATTTTTTGGATTTAGATAGAACTCATCCATTTACTGGGTAAAAACATACATAGTTATTCATAGTTGTAGAACCAACCTAGACTTTCACAACCTCATTCCTATCCACTTTTAGGTTACAAGTCAGGTAGAGACCAATCATAAAAAGGGACATACTAACCTAGACTCTTAATAGAGAAATAATTTCCTATTCTATTTTATGTACTTAGAGAATCTTGTTTTTCTAAATAGAAAGTCTAAACCCAAATATACCTATTGTTATTGTACTATAACCTCAAGAAAGACATAATAAGTTAGACAATACAATCTAGACAATTACAAAAAAAATAAGAGTAAAATAATTTAACCTGTCAAATTATTTCTGATGAAGATGCTGGTATTTAGATAAGGTAGTTCTTATTCCCTTTAAGATGATGAAATAATGATGCTTGGGTATCCTATATCGTACTTCCGCAAGAGGATAAACAATGAAGATTCTAGACATATATTAAAATTTTACATCAAGAATTTCTAAAAGAAGAGTTATGTGCCTTATCTCCTCATAACAAGATTTATAGTTTTTATCCATTAAAATATGAATTTTTCTTCTATCTACTAAAAATTCATCTAATCACCTTCATAATTTTAATGAAAACAAACTCTATATGGAGTCATATTTTCATTTTTTTCCGAGTATAAAAATAATTTTGTAAATAAATAATAAATATAATAATAAAATAATATTTTTTTTAAAATTTATAAATAAATGTTGATAATAAATTCTTTCGAATGCTCCAATAAATCAAGTGAGTCTAACTCCTAATATTCAAAATTTAGATTTAATCATCACTCATGCTTATTTTTCAAATTAAATGAAAAAACTAATATTCACATTATCATTATGATGATATCATGTTCTAAAATAGTAAAATAGTAGTAAACAATAAGTTTAATTATTCTTCAAAATCCCTCTAAAAATATCAAAATGAAACATTATATTTTCCTATCATTTTTATTTTGAATATATCGTGTTGAAAACATTCAACACAAATTTCTGTACAAGTGTAATCCCATGAGAATAATATTTAATTTTTCATAAAAAAATCTAAAACATGGTATCATGGGTTGTAGATAACTAAAAAGTAATTATTAAATAAAAAATTAACATATTATATCCACAAAAAACATGAACCAAATAGATATTTTAAATATTAAATAAAATAGAGTATATTTCCAAATATTACAAGATGCTATAAAAATTCAAAAACATACTACGGAAAATAAAAATTTTGGTTTCAAATAGTATATTTATTTAGAGTAATCATCTTCGTGATTCTACATACCAAATGTACATATAAAAATTCAAAAAATTGATTTTGTAAAGGTTATTTATGAAATTGGTAAACAACATGCATTATAATGTGTTTGTTTTTAGACATGCATTAGGGGTATTCGAAATAGATTTATCTTTGGTTGATTTATAATTATCTAATTTCCTTATCTTTCAAAATAATAAAGAATATGATTTATCCTACATCTATAGTTCTTGATATTACTAAAAACAATTGAATGTTAATTCTTGAAAACCATGGAATTCACACTGAAAACATATAGTGAATAAAAGTTTGCTTCTATATTAATATAAAAATATTCAGAGTAATATTTATTCTAATTAATTTTTTATAAATTTTTTATATTTCTAAATTAAAAAGAAAAACATAATTTGTTGCTCTATATCCCAAATCATAATAAATTAACCGAAGGTAAATTCACCTACCTTAGGGTGACATAGTCAGATGACACATTTACATGACTCCTGTAGTGGGTTCCACATTCAGTATTTTTTTTTCATTTAGTATGGTGAATTGTCTAGGTCACATTGTTAGTTGACATGATGATTTGACTCTGTAGGTTTGTTCCACAATCAATACATTTTATTCATGTGGTAATCTGACGTGGTCATTTGACTCCCAATGTATGTGGGATGAAACTATTCATTGACTCCCATTGTACGTAGGTTGACAATGTTAGATGACTCCCACTATTGATTCCAGACTTCACAAAAAAATTTATTTGTAGACATTTCCGAATTATAGTTCCATAATATGTAAAATAAAATAATATAAATAATTCTTTTTAATTTTTAAAACATAAAGTGGTTCAAGGATCCACTCAAAAATAACTTAATCCAAATGTAAACAATAAGAATTATATTGGATTGTTGGATGAATAGGGATTATATAAAATCATCCAATAAAATTTATTCAAGTGTTAACATTTTTTATAGTCATAATAAAATAAATTTTAACAAATAATTTTCAGATTTACCCTTCAACGTGGTAACAAAAATTACTATCATTACTATTAATAATGACAAAAAATTAAATGGACGTTTTTTATAAATCTGGACCGCATGATTCGTAATATGGAAAACATTTTTTCAAAATTCAAAACAAAAAATTGTAATATTTTAATAAAATATTATACTGAAAAATACACAATGAAAAACAGTTTTTCAGAAAAGTGCACAATTTATGAATAAAAAAATTATATACAAAATTCAAGTATAATAGTCTTTTGGAAACTATTAATGGAATATTATTGTGTAAAATTAACTAATTAAAATTTAAATCTAACATAAAATAGAACATTATTCTCTAAATAATTTAAAATTATAATACAGTTTTCTATAAAAATGAGTATTTATCTTTATTCATTAAAAAAACATTTTAGATAATTTTTAAAATTTAATCGAAGGACAATTTTTGAATTTATAAATTCTAAAAATGAAATAAATTTTGTCATATATATTTTCTAAAATTTATTGAAAATACTAATAAAATTTACATATATAAATAAATAAAAATATGTATTAGAGAAAAATTATTTTTTATGAATAAGTTGACATTACTAAAAATTATGTGATTATTTTATAAAAATGTACCAATAAATTTCTATTGAGTAGGAACATTATATTAATATCATAAAACATTTAATCATATTCATACATTAAAATTTAATTAATCATTTCTAAATATCACATGTAAAAAACAATATTTTTCGTTTTCATTTAAGATCAATTATCCTTATCATGTATGCCATATAACATAGTATATACTTTTAAAATATCTGGATATTATACTCTCCCCATCCCATTTATGAAATTTTTTCCTAACAATTTTAATTTTTTCTCGATAACTATAATTTGGAATCTCAAAATTCCATTGTTAAAAACCAACATCATAAAATGCGTCAACAAAACATTCTCCTGGAAAGGGTAAAAGGGAATTACAAAGATTATAAGTAATACAACAAATTAGGGTTCCAAGTATGTGAACATAAGTGGGAATTAAAATCTAGGATATGGAAGTTAGTCATAACATCCAAGGATTTTTAGATAGTTTTATAGAACTTATTAATAGTTATGTTACGGATCAAAAACCATAATTATATGATATTTTAAAAGGTTATAGACATATCACATAGAAAACTAAATGGATAAATTTTTTATTTTTGAAAAAAATTTATAAATTAAATGATTTGCTTTACTTTCTAGACTTGGAACATAAGAAAACATTATTACTATTCATGAATAATTTTTTCTTTTAATAATTTTTCATCACAAACATATTTTTTTCACACAATGCTGAGTATTCCAGATGAATTTTTATCCATCAGGCACTAGAATAAAATTATAATGGATTATAGTATTGTTAAAAGGTTAAAAATATATTTATCCAATATTTATACTATAATCAAGACAAAAAATTTAGGCCAATATATGATGAATACCAAATATAACAAACCATCATACGAAAAAAATAATTCCAAATTTTTTAATAAAAATAATGAAATTTATACCGAGTTAATTCAATAAATAATTGTAATAAATATTCCCCAAAATATTATAGACTAATATTGAATTCCAAAAATCAAAAGGATTTCATCACAGATTCTTCTAGGATTGATTTAATAGTTATATTCAAATAAAAACAATCACGTTTAATGTCTAATTCCAAAAATTATATATCGTAATAATATAATCTGTTTAACATGGTAATAATTTCCATAAATATCTTGAACCACTATAAACCCGCATCAAAATTATATATTCTTCCAAAATATATTTCAACATTCATTGCCAATATAAAATCCCAAATTATTATGTTTACCAAAATCCAATAATTTTCACCAAAATTATAGTGACCTTATTACGAAATCACATTAATAAATTAATCACCAAAACAATTTCTAATCCCCGTGTAATCTATATTATAAATCATATTTTCATTAAATGAAAATAAACATTATCTATTATTGCCTTAAAATTATAAAAATTCAATATCAAACCGATCGAACATCATGTCGGTCAGTGCTATCTGATTCACCCTTGTCTACCTTTAATTGTTAGTTAAATCATCAAGACCATGAGAGATGTAACAAATTATCACTTAGCTGGTGGGGTTTCCTTTTTCATAAAATATAATCATTATAAATTTCATGTAAATTTGAGAAACATCGTAAAAAAATAATATCTTCAATATTAATGAATTTTCTTACCTCAATGATTATCTCATTCATTTCATTTAACATTCCAAAAATGTAATAACACAAAATTACCTCAAAATCAAATATTGTATAAACCCTATATTTTTTTCAAAACATTAATCTTGTTCCATAAAAATTAAAATAAAATTATTCCCTATGTATATTTTTCACATGAAAAACATTGTAGTTATATATACCAAAATATAATATCAAAAATCAACAAAAGTCTCCCAATGTACATTAATCATAAAAAATGTATTAATGATTTTAAATGTTTGATTATCCTTAAATAATAAACTACATCATTACTCTATAATGTATAAACATTAATCATTTCAAATTTCATATAATCCCTTTACTATTAATTTCTATATTATTCCTTATCACATCTTCCCAAAAAAAAACAAAAATAAAAATCATGCAATAGGATTCACCATTTTCAAATAATAGTCCATGAAATAATACATAACTTATAAATGACATTTTTAGTTTCCCCATCTTCACCAGTAATAGAATTAGGTATTTCTAAATTTTTATATGTACTATCACAATAATCGCATACATAAGCCTTCACATTTGGACATATATTTATATAATATAAATTATCCGTACATTTAAATCTTTCAATAAATACATTTAGAAGAACATATTTATCCTTGATGATGATAAATGACTGTTTTATCCCTTGGTTTATTATTACTTTATGACCTCTCTTACCAAATTTAAAACATCTTCAAATTGTTTTAATACATTTTCCGAGGATCTTGATTACAAATTTATAACACATATTTCATTGAATATATTTACCATAATGATTATTTTCATATGAACATACATTGGGATTCATTTCTCTCAGATATGATTCATTAGGAGGCTCGCATAGCTTCATGTAATTAATATTAACTCTGGATATAGTGTTAAGAAAAACTGTGATATTTCTCATTATAAATCCAAATCCATTTAGTTACTCATTCAGATGACTAACTCATTTTCCTTCACATCCATTGTTACATTGGTTCTTGTTGAATCCATCCATTTACAGAAACTAAAATGGTTAATGTGATCATATCCATAAAATCATTATATACCATCATATGTGGAGGATAAACTCTAAGATATAATTATTCATGCTATCTCAAAATTTATTTATTTTTCATAAAAATAATGATTCTCCCATAAATAATAACCATTGTGGTTATATAGGTATTTTAACTTATGATTAAATAAAAACATAGTTTTTATTGTAATGTAAATATTTCTCTCATAAGAACTCTAATGATATAGAATTAATCATAACACAACCTATTTTCCTTATAATAAAAATCAATTAATTTTCAAAACAATATATTATGATTAGGTTATTAGTTAATTATTAGATCACCATTACATAACAAAAACCATATTTTACAATTTTTTCACATTTTTCAGAATCAAATTTTCTAAAATAATAGAAAATTTACAATAATACATGTTTTATTTTCAAAAAATATCTATATGAATTCCATATAAACATCTTATTTTTTCATAACCACATTTATGCCCTATGTTTTTTTAAATTATTTATGATGAGTAAAAAATCACAGTAAGGGACACAAAAAACAAGAATTATAATATGTTAAAAAACATAAAATATAATGAATTATTTACCTTTATCTAAATTTTCATTAAGATAATGAAATAAATAATATCCACATAAAAAATAAACACTTTTTTTCTCAAATAAACCCAGTGAAACTCATTGAAATAAAATACTATACCTTTTTTGAAACATAGAAGATTTCATTTGTCAATTATGTTAGAAATAACAACATCCCAATAAAATCCAAAGTAGAAAAAAAAAACTCTAAAACTCTCATATTCATATCTGATTATATAGGGAACATTACCTAATTAATTGGGGCTTTATATGTGTGTACCCATCGTATAAGATATTTCGGGCTCACCAGGTATAATCTAGGCGCACCCAATGTATAATCTTTATCATTCTCACCCATGATATATCATGGTGCTAAACCCATTGTATATGATGTATATGTCTCACATGTTTTATATATAATTTTCATTTAACATATAAACAAATTAATCTTTCTCTTTTTTAACACAATAAATTTTTAATAACAATTAAGCCCATGTAAAAAACAAATTTGGATTTTAAAATACCCTTTATATTGAAAAAAATATCAATAACAATTGCCCAAAAATACAGAAACAAGGGTTTTCATAGAAGAAACTATCTTTAACATTTTTCACTCAGATATTAACAATTTCACATTATGTGACATCCATGGATGTCATCATTGATGCAAGTTGATTTTGTAATATCACATGGATGATATCTTCATGAAAATATCCTTTCGATTTTGAAAAAATATTACTTTAAAATAAATATAAGCTCAATTCGAAATGGAAACATTTTATTTAAAAATAATAACATATAAATTTAAATTAATCCTCAATGAATATGATAATCCTGATATATGGAAATTATCTTTAAGCAATATAAGTCAGAAAAAAAATTCAATCATACTTTTTTTATAAAATTGACATCGTACATCTTTTTGAAAATTAAAAAGCATGCCCTTAAAAAATAATTTTTAAAAATTAAAATTGGGAAAAAATGGCATTAAAAAATCTTAGTATAATAGTCAAAAAATTGTTAATTTTGTTTAGAAAATATACATATTGAATAAAAATATTATTTTAAGGGGCACATTGAATTTTGTTTATAAAGAAAGTCTCATACCTAGAGTCCAACACATCATGCACCTTATTTATCATCTTGAATAATAAATTGAGGATAACTTTTTAGTTTATTAAGAATATTTTTAAAATTTAATATTCTTTTTATATAACTTATTATCTTATTATATATAATTAATTATCTACTAAAATTCACATCAAATGGTTAGTAGATCGTATTCATAAGTAATGTTTCCATTTATAATTGATAATTATTAATAGAAATAATGTATTATTTTATCTTTTTATATTTATATTCATAACATATAAATCCTATTATATATTTTAATATACTCATACATATCATCTATTTAAATAATATCTCTTTATGGAGGTGGTATTCGACATGTGTGCACGAATGATGTTGTCATTTTCCAGTGTGTGGAAAGGTAAGAAAATATGTGTTTTATTATAATAATAGAATGATAAATACATCATGATTTTTATATATATATCTTAATTCTATTTTTATATCTATTATTGAGTGATGATGACATTGAATGAATTATATAGGTTCACGATGCTGTAGTCCATTGTTCTCATGAACGATAAACTCATTTCCTATTTTATGGAGGATAGAGATTTATATAGGAATTTCTATTTGAAAAATAATATCTTAGTACATATAGGATACCAGTGTTATTATTTATTAATGTTTTATGAAACTTATATAGAGGTTTAATATGAATCCAAATTAAAAAATTCAGTTAAATTGTTTACCTCTTATTTGGAAATCATCCTTTTACTAACATATTAATCCATATAAGGGTTGTTTTTAGAAAAAAATTAACCTCAATAATTATGGTAGGGAATATAATATGGTATTAGGGTATATTATGGATCAACTAAATGGGTTTTAATGTTTTTTTTATTGAGAGGAAGAGTTTGTATTTTATTTTTCCGAGGTGGAGAACTCTTAGAATTCCTAAAAGTTTTAAATTAAATTAAATTAATATTAAATTCAAAATTCTCCAAACCGATTTATTTGGAATATAAGATTAGTATGGGTCTAAATTACCTCATCCAAAAAAATTAAAAATGTTTTTAGTATTTTTGTTTTCTTATCTTATAGTTTTAACACGTTGTTAAAAAAATTAAAAATAATGGCACAACAAGGTTTTGAATACATTATGGGTAAATATGTTTAATATAAATGGAAAAGGCCCATAAATGAATAATGGTTGATATTATAAATCCTAAAATAGTCACTGGTATGAATCAAATATTTTTATGAATTTTCTATCTTTAAAACAAATATTAAAATATATCATTGATGACTATTTTTTATGTATTCCATACATATATTTTGACAACATCAAAAAAAAATAATAGGAAAAAATATTTTAATAAATCCATAAAAATTTATTTACATATATTAAATTCATATAATAGATTAAATATATGAAATTATATTACATAAAATACTTTTCATATCATTTATTTTTTTCGATTAACTGAATAATTTTTGTGGTAGTTACGTGTAAGCATTGAAGGGAATTATTTCTTGACTAAGAAATAAGGATAAATTCATATAATAAAAATAAATCATTTAAAATTAAAAATAAAACATATAACTGAACATATCCTCTGGATACACTTATGTTAAAAATATTATAGTTATTACAAACTAGAGTGTCACATTTTATACAATTGTTGATAGAAAATATTTTAAAGTAAAAATATCAAAAATATCAGAATAAAAGGACATCTATGGGCCCTTTGGATTATTATAAAAGAGATACTCATAAATAATTATTTAGTAATGTGTTATGGTTATATTATTATCCTTATCATAGAAATGATAACCCTTACATTATTTAACCATTCAAGTGGTAAAAAATATAATAATATTACTATTCATATTGATATAAAATAAATGGAACCAATTTAATAAATTTGTACCGATTGATTCTAAATATATAATACACTTTTCAACATTCCAAATACATAAGAGTTATAATTTAATTGTAAATAAATATGGAAATAAATAAAAAAACTTATTTTTTCATACAAATTCACTTGTTCGAATGATTTTTTTAATTAAATAAAAATTGTAATTTAATTGAAAAACTACAATTTTATTATTATTAATATAAATTAACTAATAATATTATTAAATTATTCTAAAATATATATTTATTTTGTAAATAAATAAAAATAAAATACATTTTTCAATATAAATATTTATTATTCATTATTCATGAAAACTTCTATCTATGTGAAATATTCTACAAAAAAATCACCTCAAGATAATTTTTCAATGAATAATTTAAAAATAAAAGTTATTTATTTTAAATATATTGTCTGAAATTTCTTGAAATTAATTATAATAATAATTTATTAAATTCTAGAAACAGAATTTTATAGAAAAAGTATTATTGATAAATAAAATCATTTTTATAAAAATTATGTGATTTTTTTCTAAGAATTTATCAATCCCTTATTATTGACCATGAACATTAAATATATTTCATTAGTTAAATATTTATATTCTTACCCACTAATTTACCATATTATTTATAATATTTACATTTAAATAATTATATTTTTCAATTAAGGTATATGTTTTTATCTTGAATACTATCGAATATATTATTTCCTTTTAAAATATAATGATATTTTACCAATGGAGATATCAATGATCGGACCAAAATAAAAATAAAATAATTGTATCTAATCATGAGACTTACATTTTAAAAAATTACCTAGTATATCATTGATAATAATATTAAGTCATGGAATAAATCATGCCATTTATCAATACATTAATCATAAAATATTCAAAGAACATAATCCTGGAGAGCGTAAATTGGGAATAAGACAAATGGTTTTGGTATACACATAGACTTATGAAATTATTTCTCTAGTCATGTATTACTTCAAATACTATTATAGTAGATTGGATTGACTCTGAATTTCATCATATTGTTAGTCATGGTTCATTAAAAATATTGTTATTATGGATAATCTTCTTACTGGACTTGGTTAACTCATTATTCTAGTGCATATTATCCCATGATATATCAATCATTTCCCAATAAATTAAGGGCTATATAATTCTGAGTCCACACATAAAATAATGAAAATAATTCATATTTTTTACACAATATCCTATGAAATTATCCATATCATAAGCCATGATATGGAATCATGTTTCATAATCATTTCATTATTATAACATAGAATAACCCACTGAAAATAAATCGAGTTCAAAACACTACATCATATCTTTTTTAACCCATCAAAATGAAATTCTTTTCCAAGAATCATACTTATATCATTATCATAATCGATCCAACAAATGAATTCAGATGATATCATTTCATAATGTCTTTAGTGAAGAATAAGTAACATCAGAGTATGTTATCATAGATTAAAATTTCCAGTAAAATATAATTGGAATATTTATTTAAGAAAATAACCATTTCAATTTGAAATAACTTACTTAAAATATAAATGTTTCCAAAATATTAATGATACTTTTTTATATAGAAAAGAAATTTAATATTTTAACGAATGATTCATTTCAGTGAGTGTCAATGATGATAGAAAATTTTATTCATGTTGTTTATATTAAAACAAATATTCATTCAAAATATCAATAAAATTTTCAAAGTAGCACATTCATAAATTGATAAGAAATATTCCTTTAAAATAATTTCATAAAAATTCTAACATTACTAAAAATGAATTTAAAAATAATAAGAATATACTAAGAAGATATTGAAAACAAATTTAGAATAAATGGACATTGAAGAAAAGGTATTTTTGAACAAAGAGATAAATAAAGTGTGTTTTCAATTCAAATACCTTTTTCATATCATCAGATCATAAATAGATGAAAATGAAATGAAAAATTTTAATATAAATCAATAACCATAGCTGAAAAAATAAATTTCATTATTGAGATGCGTATCATAAAATTTCATCGTCAAAAACTTAATAAGTAATTATTTTTTAAAACATTTGTATTATAAAATAAAACACTTACCTCAAGTTTAAATGTCATCAAAATTATCTCAAAATACTACATAAAAAATTTATATTTATTTATACTATATAAATGAGGAATTTGATTAATTATAATATTATATATGATCCGCTTATAACATCTCATTATTAATTAATTAATAATTACATATTAAAATCCATGTTTCTCGGTGTTAACTATTTCAATTTTAATTGCGATTTTGGTTTGGTAGTTCTAGTCCTAATTATTTGATAACTATTGCATCATATCCAAAATTAAAATTATTTCAAAATTTCAATATTTAAATTATATATATTTATATTCATCCAAAAATTTTGAAAATAAAAATGAACTACACCATTCAGGGATATGGTAGGTCAAATATAAGCAAACAATTATTTTTACATTTTAATAGATGAAATTAAATAAATGCAATTAATAAGAGACTTTTAAAAATTATTATTCTATCATATATATAATATATATTCACTATTTTCATCATTATTATCATTCATGTAAATTTGAAATGAAAAAAGAATTACATCTCTTCGTGGAGGTGGTAGTACACACATATTCATGTGGAAATTATCTTTTTCCGAATGACTACATGGAGTTGAATAATTTTTTTGATGTAATCATAATAAAAATTATATATATTGATTATAAGAAAATAATTCTTTTATAATTGATAACATCTATTTATAGGATGTGGGTATGGATGTTAGGAAGTTATTATGGACTTGATTTTGTGATCTAGAATGCTAAAAAATTATGAATAATGATGGAGATGAGGTTTCAAGTAAGGGGAGGTGAACTCATGAAATTAATTAAAAGTATTAAATATAAAAAAATTACTAGAAAAATGGATTCAAATTGATTTAATTTTAATATAATAGGATTATGAGTATAATTATTCTCTTTTAATTACATTTTATAATGTTTGGGTTATAATTTAACTCTTATCTCATAGTTTTAATCCCCATATATCATATTTGACAATTTCCTTGATAAAATAATTTTCTAGTCCATATTGGTCATGAATGATATCATAAAATAAAAATTGAACCCTAAATGGATTATGGATGATATATAAAATCATCTATCATTAATTTTTCTTAATAATTTTTTTTAGGAATTTCAAATTATGTAATAACATATTGCTTTTTATAAAATATCATTAATGGAATTCATGGATGTATTCAATTACATTGATTTTAAAAACTACATGATAATAATATAATTTGAGTCTAATCCTTTCCCACATCCTTAATATGAAATATTTTATCAATAATAATTTTTTTACAGAATAATTCTACCAAATTAGTTTACATTAAATATTTTTAAAATCTTCTATTTATATTTTAAATAATTTTAATATATATTGTGTTTACATGGTGTAGAAATGTAAGGTAAAAATTTAAAAACAAAAATATTAGAAAAAAATATATTGAAAAAAATAATTTTTTTTTGAATAAACATTTGTAATAAATAAGAAACTCTTGAATTTTTATAAAAATATTTTAGAGAAATTTTTCTCAAGAGAGTGGAATTTTTTATTTATTTTTGTAATAAAATAGTATATGGGTCATAATTAATGACAAATAAAACAATGTGGAAATATTTTAGATACTTATATGATAAGAGTATAGCTATACTCATTATATATGATAGAAGAAAGTGTTCGAATTATTTTATAACCTCGTCCAAATGTTTCTTACTTTTTTACCCATTGAATGCTTATCGAGGTGGAACATATTTACGATGGATAAAATTCTAAATAAACAAAAATTAAAAATTCCTATTTTCCAATTTTGACCATACTATTTCAATATTTGGAATCTATTTGTCAAAATTTATTTTCTATATGTGGTATAAATTCAATTTTAACAAATTACACAAAATATGATGATAACCTTTTCTTAGAAACAATATATTTTTAAGCATAAAATAGGATTTATTCATATCACATGCCTAGAAAAAACATAAATGATTATTAAAACATTTAATTTATTATATACTATATAAAATTCATTAAAATCATCCACTAATAGTGATTAATTAAATTTAATAAAATAAAAACACATTGTGTGAATAATGTTTTTTAGGAAAATAACTCTTTTATAATAATATGATTTTTACTTTCATCTCAAATTTATTGACATCTAATGAATTAATTTTATACATTTGTAAAGCATAAATGATTAATAATTTATTATGTTATATTGAAATCCACCAATCCAAAGGCTATGAGAAAACTATCACCTGAAATAATATAATTTCAATAGTGTATCGCAGTTCTTCTAAAGATAGTGTTTTGTGTCAAGATATATATTAATTAAATCAATATTATTTGTAGAAAAATATCATAAAATATAAAGTTTTTGTATATAATTTGGTATTTCATAAATAACATAGTGGATATAGAATGGATTATTGAGATGTATCTAAATATATAGACTATCAATATATAAATTTGAGCTCAGTCAGATGATATATCCACCTAGGATCCTGGAGAAGATAAAAGAGAATCATCAAGATCATGAATGTGAAAAATTAGTGGGATGACGGTGACTTATAAAATTTTAATTATTAAAATTCATTTTAAATAAAAATTATAAAATATAACCTAAATTCCACCATGTACTGAGTATCTATCATGTTCTTAGTAAGGGGCCACTGGTTTTGGGTTTGTCTACTTATTCCCCAAGGCCCCCTTAATCAACCCCCATTTAATAATAAACATTGGGAAATAGGGTAATCAATGGTATATACATCTAATATCAACATTCTACCCTAAACACCCTTTCACTAGAGAAACTCACACTATATTTGACATTAAAAATATCTATATAAATAAATATATGAAATTTTAGAATGAAATATAACATTACATCAAAATTATTTTCCATGTATTAACTCCACTCAATATAACATATCATCCTTTAGAAGTATCACTGAGCTTAATTTTCAAATAAATATATCAACTAATGTTGTATATTTATCCTCCATGACCATGTTTCATTTTAGACATGGTTGTTCCACCATTGTACATTCACTAGGGTTCCATAATCCCATAAAGTGTCTTATCAATCTAGTCCTCCATGTAAAATGGTCTCTCCATAAACAATGGGCAATCATAATACTCCACATCATTTGTACTAGTAAAAAAGAAAGGAATTTTTCTCATATCACTAAAGTAAGATACAAGGAATCCATCATGTAAAACATTGTATCTCAAGGTAATCTTTGATAAGTACAACAATAGGTTGACATTCTCTATGATACTGAACATACACACATAACAAGGAAATAGATTTACTTTCCTATATAACCACCAATGTATCTACTGAGGTGACCCTCCAATAATATATGATCTTCTATATAATAATCTGATGGTTTTATCCCTCAGTCAAAATTTGATTTCATACTACTATAAAATTCTTCAAAAACTTTTTAATTTTTTTAAATACACTTTCTAGTCTCATTTATTTGAATCTTTCATTCCATATATGACTCTATGACCTCTAGCTAGCATAAATGATATCCACATGACTTATAAAAAGTAATTAAAAGGTATCCATCTAAATTAATTATTTTGTAACCAATATTATAGTAATATTATAATATCATGATATTATACCCCAAATACGAATCAAACAACAAGGATAAACTCTCAAATCTTATCCTAAAACCACAAATACTATGATAAGGCTATACATATGTATATGTACGGTAAATTGCACTGAGCTTAATATTGATTTTTAATTTCTTCTATAGTCCATAGTAAAAAATAATAAGTTTACATCATATCCCTAACTAACATTCTACTAATAAGAACTCCATGGAACAATACTACCTCTTACAAATATATCTTTCCTAACTCATCAGAAAATTAGGTCTCTCAATTAGATTAGAAATGTGTAACCTCTATCAGTTGATCAATGGTAATCCACATAATATATCTACCTCAAATTACCCTTGATAGCCTCATTAAAAGGTCTATAATTACCTCATCCATTTCAATATAGGAACAGATATTACTATAAAAACATTAAAAATCATATTTTCTTTATCCATTTCCTACTAATATATGGGTAATCATTATACCAAGTCTATTATATACAACTATATCATGGTCCACCAAAACAATCCACTTCTATGATGGTAAATAATAGAAAATATGGGGTGTATCACCCATTATAATGTGTGTTAATTTAGAATCATCACCTCCCTCATGATCTATATAACCACAACAGGACCTTGATCTTATAAGATACAATAATACATATAAATTTAATCTATAAGTAACACACCATTATATATTCTCAAAATCGTAACATGGAAATATGATTCATTTAGATAAATATTCCTCAACCTATCTGATAATTTTTAAACCAATTGTTATAAAATTTAGTGAAAAATACCAAAATACTTGTAAACATCTAAATGAATCTTATGGAAGTGTCTCATTAACCATCACTCGTCACATTAATCACACACTAGTTATGATTAATAATTTAGGATGATAAATTTATCCATTGAATTACCATTTTTATGGGTATATAAAATCCTAAAATTGAAGGGAATTTTAAACGCAACCAGATATCCTCTATCATAGATTCAAGTACCAGTGAGAGAATATATATATTTATAAGGATTTTTGGGTTAATGTAATTAATAAATATCATTTAAAAAAGATATTTATTACAAAACTTTTTTTAAATTGACGCATTATACCAACTCTTGATCCTAATTAAGATAGTTACACACATACATTCTCAACAAACAACACCCATAATAGATAACCTAAGAATATGGAATAATAATACACCAAATGTGACTCCCATAGAATAACAATAAACTATATAATATTTATCCAAAATGTAATTATAATACTTGAATTCAATAAAATATTTATTTATTAGAAATACATGTCATGCATGTTAGTCCACTCAAACTAGACCCTATTCTTAGTGAGGTCCATCATATTCAATGATAATAAGTTGAAGTCTCAAATAAATTCTAGGGACTCTCCCAATAAATTACATTATCGTCCTTATTAGTATCTTCTTACAAGGAAAACATTGTTATAAAATTCCCTATGAAATACACTTCCCATATCAAGAAGTGTCACTTTTTAATCATTGAATAAATTTTATACACTCTAAATATACCAATTATAGTCTCTAAATGTGTTCCATGATCATTTTAAATATGGTAATAAATTTGGATATAACCATTAAATAATAAAATGAAGCATGGTATACATATAAAATCTTATTTATCATGTTTATGTTCAAAGAATACAAGTTCTCCAGAATGAATCAAATCACAATGAAATCATACAACCAATGTATGATCTAGAAATAGACCCATGGAATATACTTTTCACCAATGAAAATTAAGTGAAAAGAAATATTACATCAATATTATAGAAACAACTAGATCTAATTGAGTGATCCAAAACATTGTTAATGTGAGTAGATATAACCCATTATTGATCCTTAATTAATTTAGTCTCTATTAATTCATACACTGATACTAGATTCCATATAGATTTTTTAAAATAGACTAATATCACCTGAAGAATAATATTTCATGAAATTAAATCACATTTAACCTGAAACACAATATCTAAACTATTAAATTACTTGTCTCAATTGGCTTCAACTTTTTGTGTTGTATTGATATAGGCTTCATTCCTATTATAGTATTGATCCTAAAATGTAGTTCTATTTAATTAAATAATTCTGATCAATCCTTAGAAAAAATAAAATAAATAAAATCTATTATAGGATTAAATAAAAATTGTCTCATTTCCCACTCATCATTATAAAACACTCAAAAAATAGAATTTTTGAATTCCAAATGACTAATATTAAAATTTATTACACTCTAAATATATATATATATATACAAATATAATGTATAAAAATAATTAGCATGAGAAGTGAAATATACGTTCTCTAATAGAAAATAGAGTGTTATCGATGAGAAATCAACTAGTACATATAGAGGATCACATATAATCTAGGAATATCCAACACAAAGAAATCCCATAGACACATCACCATACAAAAAATAATAGTGAATATAATATATCTCTGAATTCCTTTAGATAATTTCCATACAGGTTTTTTTTTGGTCAATATCCCCATCAAAAACTCTTGAATCAACCACAAATTGATTTCCAAATATGAAAAAATATATATTATAGTTCACCAAAATTACTTGATGTCTAACTATGTTGTGAGACTACATATATATTTATATAATTTGACAGGGTCATGCAATTAATTAACTTGATGTAACCTTAGTTATCTCAACAAAAATAGCAAATGAAAATAGTTAGGATGGGGTTAAAATTTAATTTAAGAATTATCTCATAATAATCAAATATTGTGATTCTAGAACCCTAAATATAGATACAGTATAGTAGAAATGTTGACTGATGACTAAATATGCAGTATTAAAAAAATGTAATTACTGTGAGTTGAAGGATAAGTTCAAATGGAAGAAAAATTCATATAAATTTATAGGTGGATCTAGTGCATTTATTGAATAGATCATGTTAATAATGATGGAATGATGGATGACTGTGAAAATTAAATTGAGATAGAATTCATGGCACTTGTTATATAATATAGGATATCATCTATAAATATATTAGTTGTCGTCACATATAATAGTAATGTTTCATTTTCATTAAATTGGTATGGTTTTAAGGTCTATCAAAAAATCATTCTATATAGTTCACTTGATGTTTGGGAACTCGTAACTAAGATTAAATTTCTCATATTATTCAATTATAGATATAATTTTTATCATGGAGTGGAACATGTTATAAAGCATTAATATTAATGGTGTTAGTTATTGAGAATTTAATTTGTTTTTTATTGTTCCATTTTTTGATTGAGCATCAATAGTAAATCAATTTGTGTTAGTAGTGTCACACATCTCAATTTAGATGCTCCAATTTATTGTATAATTTGGTTTCAAACATACCAAAAATCATGTTATTTATTTTATATTTCAAAAGTAGAAACCAAATTGTGAAGACACATGAATTTTTTAATTATAAAAATTAATAAAGAATTTAATCTCTTTTTATTAAAGGGGTTTTTATTGAGAATGATAATTCAGATGGGAAATCCAAGGGTTGTAACAACTCGAGGAATTTTTTTTTGATAAATCAAGGACTGTAATGTTTTTAGGTTTCTTGGATGGATTTCAATGTATGCTTTAAAGACCCTATAGATAGTGTTTACTATCATAGCCTCAAGATAATGAGTACTTTTCATAGAGAAAGGCTTGGTGTAGCTCTCTATTGTGAAAAAAGAAGAGATCCCATTTAAATTTTTTTCTATGTGGGTTTTTTTATTGTATATCATTGGGGGAAATTCCCAGATAGACCACACACATGGTGATTGGGAGATTTGGATATTCCTAAGCCTTTTAATATTGGTGGAAACACTATGGGACTCAAAATAGATGAAACCCACATGTCGATGGTTGTGGATGGTGTTTTGGTTCTCAAAAATATCATATTTTATTTGGAGTTCACTTGTTGGGAAAATTGACAGACAACAGGTAGCAAAACACATTGGTGAATTTCATGGTTTGAGGGATGAACCTAATATGAAAAACCACATAAAAAGATGTGATATCTCTTCAACATGGTTTTAGGCATGTCATGGGTTCTCATATGCTTCATGTGGTTGAACCACAATGTGGTTCATGACACGATGGAACCCATTACAGATATTTTTAATATTTTTTTTTCATTTTCCCCATTTTAATTTTAAGAAACCACTCCACTCTATTCTCTATAACATGCTATCATACATTGTATATTTATTAATCTCTCCGCTCTCCCTCTTCCATTGACCCCCTATTAAATGTGGTTGTTTTATATTGATTTATCTAGAATTTATGTTGATTCCTTCATTCATCCCATCTTTCATATTCTCATGTATAGTCCAATAATTATTATTCTATATCTTTGAATTGATTTTGAATTAAAATGGAGTTTTATGGACATTATCCTGTATGATACATCATTTCATCTACATTCATAAAGGACATCCTATGATAAGGATAAATTATAGGAGTTGGATGTTCCATTTAAGATACATTATAAAATGGATTTTTTCATGGATTGTGATTAAATTAAATATTCATGGAAATAGAATTAATATGTGGATTTATAGATTTTTCTATATATGGTGTAATGAATATTTAACGTTCCTTCCACGAGTTATTTGTTATGGCCTCAGTGTTACAAGGTTTCTCATTACGATATTAGGCATTTATTCCTAGGGGAATTAATTTTTATTAAATATATAATTAATTATAATTTATTTATTTAATTAAATTAAATGTTATGTCTTGCATTAGGTCCTCTTGTTGAGGAATGATGACATGTTGGACATGAAAAATCCTGGGAAAGAGCTATCATACTTGATTAAATGGTAGGTGACTCATATAATATTGGTATTCCATTGAGCATTACCCATTGGTAAATGGATTTTATATAAATGCATTCAATTTGTGGTCCCACCACATTTTTTGGTTGTACATTTATTTAAATATATTGTATGAATTAGAAATTAAATTCCAATTAATGTAATGAGAAATGTGATAGGCACAATGAGGGACCCTGTGAATTGGCTTGATGCATTGGCCACTAATGTCTGAGGAATTGAAAATAAATATTTTAATAGTGATATACACAACTAGATGGGTGAGAATTATATGATTTTAATAAGTATGATGAATCTAGATAGGTTCCCTTGGTTTAATTTGTATGGTAAAGTAATGAATTATAGTGATTGTATCTATTAGGCCCTTATGGAACATTCGTGATTTTATAAATAATTTTGGTGGAATAAGACTAGTATAGGGTAAGTGTTCATTCCTGGTTGTATTATGGGTACATAAGTATCATGTAACATCGCTATTTTTTCATTATAACTCTATAAATGGTTTTATGGAATACCTTCATAGTAATGAATTGAGATGGCATGACATTCTAAGGCCTAGAGAGGCTCAATTTTGATAAAATAAATATATTATACATAATATGACAAGCAGGCACATTTTTTCTAAAATTATTGAATAACTCTTGAATTGTGTCTTGTGTGTGAAATCATGGATAAACATACCATATGGAATTCATTTTTTATCCAAGGATTGAAAAAACTTTTTTCCGTGTCAAGTATTTGTTTTATGTGCATCCTCGGGTGAAATTAATAAAATAAATAAATAAATAAATTGATTATTTTTATAAATGTAGCAACCACATCTTCCCTATAAATAAACAATTATGAAAACCCTATGGTTATTTCCATATCCCTAGATATTCGAGAGGAAATAATGGAGGGGCCTTGGCTGACATCAAGGTTTTGGATCAATGATTGTAGTTCCTCAAGGATCACCAACAATGATGGAACCAGTGGATATCACCAACGATGATGGAATGTAATAGTTCTTACCCAAAGATTGATACAAACTCATTGTAGGTTTTTTATTTAGATATATACCATTCTGATATCCAATGTTTAATGTCAACCAATTCATGTAACTAAATTGGTTTGATGATTGATGGTTGATTTTTATTAATGATTTATCTTCCTAGAATTTTGTAATTGATTGATTTACTTTTTTATTGGATAATAATTCAATATTAAAATTGAAATCAGTCAATTCCAACCCAAATAATGTCCATGTTTTGTTCCTTGTTCATGTTTTATGGAATTCTCCCCCAATTTTTTATTGGTTCATCATCATAATTTTTTTTACCAGCACTTTGATGAATTCATGGAATATGGTCCTTGTGAAATTAATATATGTTAGAAAGAATCATTACCAAAAATATTTATTTGATATAATGATGTGATTGTAGTGTGTGGTGATTAAAGTGGATTGATATTGGATAATGGGTACATTTTTTCCAGTTTTAGTTGCAGTAGTATGACAATGTGATGATGGGTTTTTTACTATTAGATTATGTGGATATAATCTATCCTCAAGAGATGAAAATTTTTCATCATCCATAGTTCCACATCAAATGGTGTGAATTATAAAAGAATTAGTAGTGGTAGTGGAATGATTAGATGATGATTGAAAAACTATGGACATTATAAAAATTGTGTCTATGTGGTGTATAGTTGAAAGAAACACTACACGTAGTCTACTTAGTGTGGTGGGTAGGGTTTCCACATAGGATATAAACACCACATGTCCTATGGGGGTACACACTCTATATGGCCCTATTTCGTCCAACTTGTCGTGTATAGGGAGTACATCCCAGGAATCCAACTGATTATACATGTCATTTTCTTTATGTCACACTTCATTTTACCCATGGAAGATGGATCAGTGTGTTTATGGATTACACGGCCAAGAAATCATGTGACCCAACAGAGCATGTATGTATATGAATAATCTATGTTCCTTGGATGGTAAATGGGCTATTCTAGATGTAATTCATAGTGGTGGGTGGAAATATAAATTTTTGAATTCCAATGGGACATGTTATGTATTTTAGAGAAAATAATTTCATGTGAGTGTGAGATATGAGTAGATATTGAATTAGTGAGAGACACCATGTACCCTTATGGGACACATCATTTACTAGATAAATTGAATGTTGGATCCCTCATTCTTCTTAGTTCCACTTAGGGGTGATATTGGTTGAATTCCATCAAATGGTTTAGTGTAGGCACACAATTTTTTAGTATGTTCCCTTTCTTCATATCTATGAGGTTACTATGTGGAATTATTTAAACATCTTAGTATTTTGATCATATCTATAGGTTTAATATTTGAGAGAATTTTCATGAATTCTTCTAGTATACCAAGGATGTTATCCACTATCTTATATTACTCCCTATGTGGGTTTGTGGAATCATCACGACCAACATACACTATTCTAGGATTCCATACGTAGTTGGTTATTTCAATTAAAGTTTTGGGTAAACCACATAATTCCATGATGTTATCCTCTATCATTGTATCAATATATTTAGAGATTTATTGGGTTATTCTAGTTTGGGTTATAATAATCCTCTATAAGCTTTAGGTGTTCTCCCATTTATATTAATCAATATCTTGGAGATCCATTGAGTACATAAATTTTTGAGGATATATTAAAAAGAACTATGAGATAAACACCATCATTGATATCATATTTCATAGAGAAATTTCTCCCAGAAAAGCATTACCTTAAATCCTCGAGCAGATCCATGGGCTGGAAGTACAGTTAGGTCCAATTTTAAAATTGGAGTTTTTTATGAATATATATAGAATGGTTATTTTTTTATGTCTTATATTCTGATTGAAATACTTACATGATTATGAGCTGATTACTCACTTGATTCATAGATTTTGGGATTTTGGGGTGTACTATTAGTATTGTTATTCTCACCCTAGTGTTGGCTTTGACAACACATGTCATGTATTACTATAGAAACATTGATTTTTTATAGATTCTTTGTAGGAACATTAGCAATTAGAGCATAATGAGATAGACTAATCGTGGTTGGATCAGGTTTTTCATTTGATATCACTCCTCTCTTACATAGATGTTTAGTCTCTTTTATTAGTTCTTTTGGATTTTATTTTCCCCTTTAATATTACTAATAATTATATCATACTCTAATGTGGAATATATTTTAATCATTCATTATGGTATTGATTTTTCATTACCTTTCACCATAGTATGGGTATTTATGGTTGACAATGTGTGTACATGTACTTAAGATAAATCATCTTGTGTGCGTGTTTTTTACTCGACAATGGTTTCTATATCCTTTCTTATTGGAGGTCATCATAGGGGTCACATTAATATTATCATGGGATAGGAGTGGAATGTTATGCCATGTCATGATAGAGTTGTATCATTGTAGTTTTATCCTATGAATAGAGTTTGTATTTTTTTTCCCTAGCCTTGTGTTTTGGCTTTAGATTTATGAAAAAAAATTAAAAATGGTTTGTTTTTAGCACTTTATCCAAGGACTCTAGTGTTACTTCAGAGTCCGAAATATCCATTCACCTAGACTCAAATAACCTACTTTATAACTCATTACAAGTAATATATAGTTTTAAGGAAGGATTTGTTACATTCATCATATAGGAGTAGGTTGTGGTTTCCATGACCATCTTGGGTAAGCTCCCCTATAATAGTAATTTACCACGGTTTTTCATTTCCTCTTAATATGATATATTTTTTTATGATATCCTATTATTATTCCATAAAATAATTTAGAGTATTAATCGATGGGTGATGCGACCACCCTGAAAGGGTCCAATCAAGAGGTTTTGTCCCTCTATGTGGATAACGTAATGTACTTTCACATAATATTCTTTACATAGACCCACATTGGGGGGTTCAAGTGGATGCATCATGTCATAATGAGCCATGGATGGCTCTGTTGGTATTGGATGATGACATGTAGGGATCTAGTTTATTTTCAGATCTTTCATATTAGCAATCAATTGACATCCACGGTAGGTGGGTCCCATTGACAAAAGGAACATGATACAAGTCACAAGACGTTGTTTCATTCATGAGTACCTCATGGATAGTTTAGTCTTTCATGGAAGATGAATTGTTATGATTATTATGGATGTGGTCATATCATGAAAGATTACCCAGCCAATCCTACTATAGATATGGATAATGTTTATATAATACTTAGAGATAGTTAGTAGTTGGAATATGTTTTATTTTATAGTGGAAATCATTATATAGGATCTTGGAGTGTTGTAGGAGGAGGATGCCACTTTATTTTTTCCTAACCAGCATCACCCACAGGAGGATCATATCAGGCTTAGGGAGTTTGTACTCTATGATATGGGAATATTTAGGTTATATAGACACAGGACCATGAGGATTCGAAAGTTATTCAAGATATGTTTTATATCTCTTATGCATTGGATATAGTTTTGATAGATATATTTATGTGCCCCCATTTTATTACTATATCTCAAGTTATAGATGTAGATATTTTGGTTGATGTATTTTTTATTTAATGTGTTTCTTTAAGACTCTAGTAGAGAAGATTGGTGACCACAAATATCTATAAGTAGAGTTTCCTAACTCTGGAAAAGAGAGATCAACCTGATGAATCTTTTCATAGAGATAGTGAGACCCTTTGATTTTTTTCCTCAGTATAGACTAGTTTTAATTCATCAATGATATGTTAATTATTTACAGTATGGGTTGTGGTGAATTTTAGATTTTGGATGACTTTTTTCTACTATGGTAAGGAATGATTCCTAACATCATAGTATGGGATCTTTTGTAGAAGGATACAATTAACAACTTATCAGTTTTCTTGTATGGCCCTTGGAGTAGTATATTTAATGATATTTTAGTTCTTTAGATTTTGTAAAAGTATGAGAATTTATTCTCATATGATTATTTATGCTCACCACCCCATAAAAAGATTGTATTCAAAATGGAAATGCACCATGGGGTGGACCGATATGTTTTCTAGCATATCATATAGTCCCAATAGGGTGTGATGGTAAATGGTGTAGTTTTGGAAATAATTTGAGCATGGGCTTTTATAGACCCAGTGTTAGCACATTATAATCCATTTTTTGACCTCCTTGGATGTGAATTAGAGCATTTGGTTAGTATTGGACTAAATTCACCTGAACCATGTTACTGGAATATGTGATTTTCTACCCCAGAGTATCGATGTCTTATTCACCTGATTGATAGGGGAATAGTGTTTGTCATATTTTATCCCCAAAAAAGTTTATATCTAGATCTAGGATTGATATGAGAATGTATAAATTTTTTATTATTAAAAAAATTATTTTTTAGTTCAGCGAGGTATGCCTTATCATGTTGGATGACTCTCTGTATCGTGATAATTAATAACCAAGTCCTTTGAAACCTCATGGGTCAGTTTTTTTCAGTCCACTTTATCGGCATCCATGTGTACTTGACATTAATTATGGAACACAAGATACACTTGGGGGTTGTTATAAACATTCTATAAGCATAATATATTTTTGTTATTCTCTCAATGAATAATTTAAATATTCAAGTGGATCAATTTCTAGGGTACATCTTATAAGACATAGTAGTGATAGTTGAACCACTATCTTTTGAGGAATTTTTGCTTGAGAACCTACGAGGTGATTTTTCATGGTTTTCAATACTCATATAAACATTTTTCATCTATTTTGGTTGAATGAGGTGATGATGAAATTGAACACCTTCCTAATATCCCATGTTTACGGGGAAAGTGCAGTGTATCTCTAGTGGATGGCTTTTACCCCTCCACTTCTACATCGATTCCGGGGGAACAAATGGGGTATATAAATTGTGAGGTCTCTCATGACTATATATCCACAAGAAATAATAGTCTTTGATTTTATAAATTTGGGTATTATTATATCCTTCTATAGAAGGATGATGACACTAGTCACATGATAGGAGGAGGTGACAAAGAGGTTTCATTCCAATAAAAACATTTCATGGATTTATGTGGATGTACTATGATCCTTTTTCATTGTGTTTGGTGACCATGTATGTTATAGCTCATTTCTAAGTCTAACTATAGATTTCTCACCTCTTAGTATGTGATGTCCCATATTCCATGATTAACGTTTATATGATTTGGTGTCATTGTGGATTTGTTATAGTTCTAAAAATTTATGTTATAGGTCATAAAAATTTCTAAGTGATCATTGACTTAATCACCATATTGTTCTACTTCGTAACCTGTAGATCAAAGCTCATACTATAGATATTTAAATTCATGTCCATGATGAAGACGACTTGGATATATATAATTACCACAATAATCATTTCAAACCCTGATTACCACATTATTTAATGATTAAAGATAGGATACAAGATTCTTTGAGACTCTAATATTGTTAAGGATGACTGTTCTTCCCCAGATAGTTGTCCAAGTAAAGAAAACTATTATGTTTCTAGAAATAATGATTTGGGATTACATTATTTATTTTTTCTAGTGTAGGTATAATCATATACCATTAGTGGTGTTTTTGTATCATATCATGTATCACTCCAACATCTATGTAGCACTATTTTAGGCCTTGTAGGGGAGACCCAAAAGGTCACCACTGTGCATTCTAGAGTAGGTGGGAGACTATTCTTATGGGCATACAGTTTTTTCTAGTGCTGGTTATAAATAGTGTAGTCTATCCAAAAGTGGATGAGCACTTCCCAGTAATTTTGATAGTTCATTATGGAAAAATGATAGTGACCATTGGATTTTATGAGGAGATCATTTTTCCAAGACATCTCCCCACATTGAGTATTATGGGGTATGGATGGGACTGTAGGATATCTCTTGGGTTTATAAGCACTTTTCTAGTTACTTCACCAGGTTAGAGAGTTTCTATACCACTATATTTGAGAATATTAGTTTTTCATGGTACTTAATGTTTTCCATGTTTCTCAACTTAGGACAAATGTGCATGAATTATTGCACGATTTTGACTGGGATGATATGGAAATTTATTATGGAGTTATACTTTTTGAGGTGCTTGAGATTCTCATTAATGTTTACGTAATTACCATATAAGACCATTCATGAGAAATTATTTTCCTTCAGTGAGTGTATTTTGACAACCTAGGACACTTTAGGAGAGATCGTAGGAGTGGGAAGCCAAGTTGAGAGATTGTTATCCGCACTTGTTAGTAATTTTTGGTTGAAAATCCTTCAAGATTTAAAGAATATAACACCTCTATTTATTCCATATAATGAGTATTATTAATTAAATGAATATTTTCATTTCTAGGTTCTGAGATTCATGAGGTTTTGTGTCTCAATATTGATATAATAAAAATATTTAATATATTATATTATTTATATGTAGTTTTACCCAAAAAATGATTTAACTCCAAAATATAGTCTCGGGTCTAAAATATGGGACCACCGTTGAATCCTAAAGGTTGATTTCACCCTATGTTCAATAAAACTATTTCCAAGATTTCGTGTTTTGTTTAATTGTAATGAAATGAAAAAATAATAATAATAAATTAATTATTTTTTATTTTTAACCCGGCTAACTAATATTCCAAATAAATACATGATTATACCAAAAACTCTATGGTTAGCTGTATAACACTATGGATTTGATATGGGATCTCAAAGGAGTTTTGGAAGACATTGAGATCATAGATCAATGATCTGTGTGCCTCAAGGATCTTCAATGATGATGAATAATGTGGATCTCACCAATGAAAATGGCATGGAACCATTATTTTTTAACAATTTATATGATCATGAAATTGGGAATTTTTTTTATTTGTATTTTTTAACATTTTAATATCCAATTTCAAACATGAACCAATTTAACTAAAAATATAGGTTTACCAATCGAGAAGTGATTTTAGTTGATGATATCACTTACTATGGGTTTGGAATTAGTTTATTTAATTTTTATATAATTATATGTACATTCATTATTATAATTGTAATAAATCAAGGAAAACCAAAATAGAGTTTGAGGTTCATTCCTCTATAATATGTTATGAATTTCTCCCCCTGTTTTACACATGTTCATCATAAACAATTCTTCATTATAGGTGGTTCGATGAATAAATAGAGACTAATCATTATACATTTGATCTATATCAAAATGTATCATTTATAATGTATTTATTTGAAATCAGTTATGCAATAGATTTTATAGTTGTAGAGATATACCAACATCAGATAGGGGGTTCATGTTTCCCTAGATTAAGGTGTGGAATCATCTGAGTTCAATGGTGGTAATTTACTAAGTGGATGATGTGGCCAGAATATGGTCACTGGTGATGGTTGGGTTTGAACTACCCGAGATCCACATCCTATAGAAAAACTCATTATGGATTATTTGGTGGTAGTGAGATTTTAAGACAATGGGTGAACAATTGGGGATTCTATATAATTCATAACTACATGGTGTGTAGTTAAGGAACACTCACTATGTATTCCCCTCTTTGTAGTGGTTTGTATTCCTATATAAATGATAAATTCCACACAATATTAGGTAATACCACATATAGTGTGAACCTTATTCAGAAGTCTCGGCATGTATATGAGTACACAATTATGTATCCATGTGATTTTATCTACCATTTGTTCCATGTCACATACCTTGTAACTCTAAGAAGATGGTCTGGTATGTATGTGGACTATAAGACCAATATCCTATGTTTCCCCACATGTCATGTACGTTGGGGAACACATCTTATAACTCATAATGTACATGGAATGTTAGGATGTCACACCGAGTTCCAAGATGGAATCTATATCCCATTTACCCCAATGTGATATGCCATGTATTTTAGTGAAAATAATGCCATGTGAGTGGGACACTAGAGAATTTCCAAGTTTAGTGAGGCATTCCATGTTCCCTAATGGATCATGCATTTTACTCCACAAAATAATTTTTTAATCCATCGTTCATTATATTTAAAAACTAGTTTGAGATTGGTTGTATTTCCATGGTCATTTCAATATAGAAAGGTATCAGTTGAGTGTGTTCCCTTGTTCTATACCTATGTGGGTATAGTGTGCCATTTCATCCTCAACTTATGATTGTTATCCTATCTACAAGTTTATTCATATATTGAGTATTCATGAATCTCTCTAGTGGTAGTGGGGTAGGATCATTGATCATACGTGTTACCATATATGGGTTTTATGGATCTTTTTTGACCAACATATATGTGTGAACGATTCATTACTTAGGGTTTTACTCCATTTAGGGCTTTTGGTGTCCCCCATGATCTTTGGGAGTGATCCCCTATCTCTGTATAAATCTCATTATAGGTTTAGTTGGTTTTTCTAGTTTGGCTTTCTAGTGTCCCCCATGATCCTTGGGTGTGATCCCTTATTTTATGTATCAAGATATTAGAGATATAGTGAGATTTTATTTGGTAAGGAATGATGAATATGACCTCTCAGATGAGAAACACTGGTGATTTCACAGCTTATGGAGTAAGTTATCTGAGATGAACATTTCCATAAAACATTGAGCAGATCATCTGGTAGGTTGTATGGTAAAGGAATCTTTAATACATGGAGTCTATTATGAGTATATCTTGGATTATTCTTATTTGTAGTACACATATTATGATTGATGTGAATACATGATGATGACATGATTACTCCCGTGATGCTGTTGATTGGTGTTTTGGGTTTCCCGCTCAGCTATTATTATACTCACCCTAACATGGGTTCTACAAACACATGTCGTTAATTATAGAGGAGACATAGTTTTTCTAAAATCCCATAATGAAGTGAGATCTAGTAGACCTTATAATTTTTTGTTGACCATGGTTGGAATATGTGTTGAATTTTATATTAGTCTCCCTCTACATAGAATATTGGACACATTTATAATTTTTTGGGGGATTATATTCGGACCATTATGTTTTCCAGTACTTATGACATACTTTTATGTGTTGTAGATTTTATGAATGTATTATGGTATTTATTTCCCTTTTCCTTTCATCATTTTATGGTAATTTCGAGATGTGTTCATGTGTACATGTAGTTAGGATAATGCATCCCATGTGTGAGTTTTTAATAATGGTTGTTAGTCTCCATCCCCTTCCTTATTGGAGGAAGACATGGGGTGTCACACTCAACATATTTCCAACCACGTGGGATTCAATTTTTATGTTCATTACATAGTAGAATTTGATATATTATTTATAGGATAGTTGAGGGGACCATCCAATAATTACATGTGTTATGAGGTACGATTTAATCCTTCTATCTAGTGAGTTTTTTGTAAGAATTTTAGTAGGAATCTAGTGAGACCTTAATCAAATTATGAGTTGGTTATGGGATGTGTTTCACTCTACATAACAAGGTATGGCATGATACATAATATTGATACTAGGATCCCATGTGAGGTGTTTGTGCTTGATGTTATATAGGGAACAATATTGGGTGATCTAGTGAAATATCTACAATTGAGATGATGAAAACAGGAATGGGTAGTAATGATGTTGGATGTCACCATATTACCTGAATTATTTTTTTGATCTTGGTATAGATAATGTGGAGATGATATCTTCTTTGATCGAGAGGTTAACCTTTTTTATGTCTGATAGTGTGGTCAGATTGAAAACCAGTGTTATCATTTTGGTATAAGATATTGTGGGAGGGATAAACCGCCCTCTAACCCTTGAAATTAATGACTGAATTTATACATAATTCTTTGGGTAATCCCATTGGATTGTTTTTTATACTTATTTATGTATAATTATTTATAAATTTACCTTAGCTTTAGTTTTAATATTACATATAATCAAATTTTCTAGGATTACCTCTTAATAATTGGATTATAATTGATATAATATGATATGTATCTAGGTGGTCTCCTTTAACCTAAGAAATTATTTGTCAGAAATTACATTGTGGGTGTTGTTCCCCTTAATATGATGTCTATGATACTCCATAGGATCAGGTGAAAAAACTAAATAGAAGGAATTCCCTAGTTACTGACTTGAATTTTATTGTAGTTCTATAATATTATGGGTTGAATAGATTTTTATTCGTTTCTTATTAGTTTAATTCATTTATATGAATTGAAATGGCCCATTCCCCTTATAATCGACCTAACTCTTACTACTATAGGATTCCCTTGTATTGCCTCCTATGAATCCACTCAAGCTTGAGACTATTGGATTTCCTTGGATGCATCCTATGAATGATTTTATTCATCTATGTTTATATACTTTTAATACATATAAACGGATGGAATGGTTATGTGTCATGATAAAAGAGACTCTTTCATTAGTTGAATTAGGTATAGTCGACAATGGGAGTCATATTAGATCATAGGGATCGATGTTGGTTATTTATAAATTCTTATATATTTATTTCATTTTTATCATTATCATGTAACATTATCCTAAACTTATTAATGGTCAAGTATATAACTCAATTTTTTGGTCCCTAATATTTTATCCTCACATTGTTCTTCAGTGGCTATGGCCCATGGGTACTTGAGTGGACAACACTGATCATAAGTCCAGGATGAGAAATTCCCCATTGTAGATTTATTTAGAGGGATAGATTATATATGATTAAAGAATGGGATTAGTTGGGGATTGAATAAATAAATAGATCCCCTAGTTTTTTGTGTGTCTTTTCTTTATTTAGTATATGTGATTGACCCATTATATGATTAGTTTTGTTTTGTTGAAATAATTGTGACTCTTTATGACAAGTTACTTTCACATATATTAATTATTGATTGTTTTTATTGTGTATACATAGAATGATGGATTTTTATTATTTTAGGAAAATAATTGTTAATTTATTCTACATTGTTCACTCGAATACCAGGGTGTTCTCTCCCCATGTTCTGTAGAATGCTACTACTAGTAGGAAACATTTGGATTTCTGGAAGGCATTCCTAAGATCTTGTAGATTCCATGAATCGAGGAACCAATTGAGTTGTATGTGGTAATGGGATGATAAAAATAGGTATCAATGTTTTGTTATGTATTAATTATTGGGATATGGTAGAAATGAGGTTTAGTAATGTTTCGGTTCTTGTTTAGGACGTTAGAGTGGTGTATTGCACGCACCTTTTCAAATAGAGCATCCTTGTTAAAAAATTATGGCATTTTTTCTGTAGTTTCTGATTTTTCAATTGTATTATTTCAACTCATGTTCTACACATTGTTTTTTGATTTATAATTTATATGTTTTTAGCTCTTATACAAATAATAAAATGTTAGTGTTTAAGAATCATTCTTTATATAGATTACTCACATGATATTTTCATGCCCATCTGTGACTAATGTCAACAGTGATAGGGTTCCATAATTTTATTTGTTACAAACAACTTATATGGTTCTTTCCATTATATAATGTTGGTTAAATTCCTCTCATCCAAACCCATGTTTATTTTCTTTTGATGATTGTTCATGTATATTCAATAGAGTGATTCTTTATGGTATTAACTATATAGTCTTAATTTTATGGGTTGAATATTGAACCTAGGAGTTTAGTCTATGAATTAGATTCCCAGTAATAATACCCATCTAGGTGGTTTTGATAATGGTTTTTAGAAAACCATATTGGTTATTTATTGTGTCAACAACCTATATAGTGTTATCTTATATAGCATCTTGATGGAATTATACATAACCAAACCATATAATTAGGGGTTAACAAATGTGGATCATTTTGGAATGATGAATATATATATATATATACATGTATATATACATGGATGAGTTATGATCCTTGAGGGTGTAGTCTCATATACATATTCCTAATGAGAAATACTACCCTAGTCAGATGATTACTAGGTGTGTGATTTCTAAGGAATATATCTGGGAAGTCAAGATTTGGTATTTGGCATGTCAATTTTCATGCAAAATTTCATATAAAAATATATTGGGTTCACCATCGATTTAACCTAAATTATATATGACATCTGGGATAGTTATTCGAACCAAGAGACCTTGAGATAGAGTATTTAATTTGGTTAGTTGAGTTATTTGTATAAGGGTATCTCAAGTGAGGGGTTAGCTATGTTAATGAATATATTGTAGATAAAAATCATCAGTATATACTCTGGGATGTGAGATTTATGTATAAGATTTTCTATTAGATGTGTGATATTGTTATATATATTTCATGATAATTATATGAAATGTACCAAAAGTTCATTCTTATAAAGGATTGGTTCATGAGGCTATAAATAGATAAATTACTGAGCATAGAGATTTTAGGAATGGATCGTGTTTTTATAGTATATTTTGATCTAGGATGGTAAAATCAATGATGGATAGAGTGTCTGTAGATTCTTCTAATTTATGAATGAGCACGAGTTGATGGGTGGTCATGTGCTAGATCATAACATAGGTAAAGCGATTGATTTTGGAGAGGAAAGGTAAGAGTTATTATGAATGTATTTTATTAACATGTGATAGTCATCGTTAATTGAGTAAATTGGTAGGTAAGTTTAAGATTGGTGAGCTTGGTACACAGGTTAGAGTGATGTGTACTTATATGCTAGTTTCACCTGAAATAGATCATGGATCTGCTAATTTTGTGTTATATGGGTGTGATCAGGATTTCCCATTAATTTAATGTGGGTGAGAGGTGTATCTCTATGATAATTTTTGTAACTGAATATGGATAAGGTTATTTGGTATGGTCAACAAGAGTGTGTTCCTTGACACAGACGGTCTGGAAGGATTATTAATATAACATATTTAGGTTGTTCTTGAGTAGTGGTATAAAGAACAATGTGTCGTGGTGCGTGCACTAATGGATGTTGTAACACTCATTAATTGATGAAATTTATGTTTATTTATAGGATAAATTTATTGTAATTTTGGAGGGAATATGAACCATTTTTCATGTCGGTGTTTGTGTATGGGATAAATGACCACATATAGCTATTAAATGTTGTAATGGGGAAAGAATGGGAAATGGAATAATGAAACACATGTTGGTAGGGTAATGGATATGATGGTATATATCATTGTAAAATAAAGAATCTTTTAGGATTATAGTGTATATATACATCCAATCATATCTAGTCCCTTATTGAAAATCATATCTAAGATTTAGATATATTATTAGGTGGAGTCTATGAGTTGGAATTGAGATGAGGATAGTTTTGATGTGATATGAGAGTATAGTGGATTAGGGTTATGTTGTTTCTCCTAACTAGATTGTGAAATCTTATTTTGATGGATAAGGAAATGACTATGAGATTTCATTAAAAATTAGGTTTGGACTTCAATGTTAGTATTTCGAAAATATGAAGATGCATTCAAGAGTAAAGTAATTATGATCTTATGATATGATGGTGAAGTTGTGGTTGTGGTAGAGAGCTTTTGAAATTAATATGGCATGTTAGTTATGGATAGTTTTTTCATGTATAATTTGGTGTGGTCAGATGTAATCCACCCTCGGTTATTCAATGGATGATTATATATTATATTTGGTATTTTATTCCAATGGGGGGATGAACCCTGCCTCAGAATCATCCCTTGTGAATAGATATCTACAATGGAAAGAAAAATTATTTTGATGAAGAATTGATGGATGGAACCACTGTTTTCTGGATATAAGATCATGGTAGTGCATCATCTTTCTAATATGGGGATGTTGGTGAGTGGATGTCATATTTTGAAGAATAGTTTTATTCATGTTTGGATATTCACATCAAAATATTGATTGAAATTTTAGATTATAATATAGATAACTGAGAATTAATTTATGATTGGGATATGTAAAGGTTAATGGTTAATGGACTATTTACACTTCCTAAAAATGAGAAATACTATATCGAAGAGTTTGTAAAAAACTGATTCATTTTGGATTGTAAAAAATTCAGATTGAATTTTAATTTTTTTAATTCATTGTAATAGGGATATTTTGAGACCAAAATTCATATAATAATTCTCAGTGATATAACACCTCATGAAGATTATTTTATATATTGATTGAGGCTAAGTATGTGTCATGGATTATCATATGAAGGTTAGAGGATGTTCAAATATCCCTACAATAGATTTTTTTTCATAAAAAACTCACCAAGGAGAAGTTCACACTATGAAAAATGCATGGTGAGGGCCTATAGTGTTCAATAGGGAGATACCTCATTGAAAGTTTTGGCTGAGTGGGAATCTTGGTTTTATGATGTCCTAATGGGAAATACCCAAGGTGACCATGCCCATGTCTTTGGGATTTTTAGATCACCTAGATCATTAGGTTATTGGTTGAAATGGTTGAGGAATCATGAGAGTCAAGAATACAATGTGTATAGATATTGTTGAAAATTAGGTGGTCCAAATGGTGTCTATTTTAGTGTAGACTGATCTTGGTGAGTATTTTGGTGGACCAAGTGTAGCATGACATAATGGTTCAGGAAAATATATATGAGAGTATCTCATTTTAAGGAATATAAATATGGCTGCAGAATCCCTTTAGAATGGTATTGTGTATGTTCGGGATTCTTGGGTGATACTTGTTGTTCAACCATGGTGTGGTGTATTTCATGGTGTATGTCATGGGGAACCCCTTCATAGATATTTTAAATTATATTTTTATTATTTTTCCTAAATTCAATTTAAAAAAACCCATAACATCTCTTGTCTACACATATATTCTTAAAGAAGAGATCTAATGATCTCCCTCCTCTCATATTTTAATTATTTCCAATTAGAAGTTGTTTTTTTATTGAAATATCACAAATATTTAAGGTGAATCTTGCACTTCTATATCTATTAATCATATCATATATCTTCCATTGATTAAAGTTATTTTAATTTGTTTTAATGGTAATTTTCACATGATCTAGGTTGAAATCATCCAAAAATTTTGGTCTCTTCCTCAATGAGGATAGAGATTAACATGGGAAAAAATCACACATAATTTTTTATTGTTCTATTAAAGGAATGTCATCATATACATTTTTTTAGTATTTTTTCAAAATTAAATAAATTTATCTATGGAATAAATGTGTAGTTTTAAGTATTTTTCAGGGGATATCATCAGGACCGTCCAAGGGAACTTCCTTGGTTTTTTGGCCATGGTGTTAGTGTGATGATTTCACCCTTTGGTACATTAGGAAATTATTCCTATTGATATTATTTTGGATTAAATTAATAAATAGTTTTAATTTTTAGTTTTTTTATATAATCTTTACGGCATGAGTTAGTATATTATGTTGATGGAAATGATAATTTGGAGTAGGAAGAGCTTGAGCAGGATATTTTAAACATTGATCAATTGGGAAATAACTAATATAATATTGATTTTCCCCAAACAATTACCCTTTTCTAAATGAATTTTATTTATTTTTCTGTGAAATATTGTCTTTCCCCCTATGGGTTATCAACCAATTTGTAAAATAATCAATTTCATTAAACATTAATTGTTATTTGAAGGGATGAATAATTTTCAAAGGATCACTAGGTCCTTATTCACTAGCATGAATACTAGACCATCAATAATCAATGAAATAACTATAAATGATTTCCCTAAGATATACAAACACTATGGGGTGAGTTGTAAATAATTGTAGTGAATGTAGTATACCTATATTGGGGACTATAGTTCCCCATTAAAGGGATGAGAATTGTAATGGAGTGATATGACCTTGTCAACCATTATTTCACATTAAATATTCCTTAAACCCTTTAATATAAATAATATGATATATTATGAGTGTTCTTTCCCCCTTATATTTCACGTACTTAATTGGGATACCCTAGGTAGATTATATATAATTATTGTTAGAGGACAAACCTGGGACGGAATGTGTGATGAGGAATTATTTACACCTTCTATTTAATAACGCATGTTTATGGATTTTCCTAGTATACTAATGAGGACTTTAGTATATTATGATTATTTCGAGGGACATGAATTCATTTGAATGAAGGGTTGTGAGATGATGGTTAAGATTGAGAATCAAAATAACTATGAGGTTTTCATGTTTGAGATTACATCGGAGACCCTATTAGGTTCCCAATAGATATAATGACATTTTTTAGGGTGAATATGGGAATGGTCAGTGGTGATTATGGGTGTCACATTAAAACCAGAATCGTTTGTGTGGGTCTATAATAGATTCATAGTGGTCTTTCATGAACTAGATAACAACAATTTTTTGGAAGACCAAGTGTTTATAAGTATATAGAATTTACCTTTTCATATCATCAATGCATAAATTTTATTATTTATGTGAATATTTTGGAGTTTTATAGAAATAGTCCCAACTATTACTCATGGGAATCAAACTGTGTAGTCATAATATTATATAAAAAATCGATGAAGTATTCATTAGAAAATGAATATATATATTTTTTTATCCCTAATAGATTAAAATACACCCATGTCTGTCCATGGAATAAACTCAATTAATCTTTTTTAATATCATAAAAATAATTTAATGAAAAAAATACAAATCTGTGATGTTACTAATTTGTGTTGTAAAGGGATATGATTATTTTCATCACATTCCACTAATAAAATAGTCATAAAAATATAAAAATTAATCAATCAATATTAACAGAGGAATACACTACTCAATATTCCATGAATAAGGATTTTATAACAATAACGATAACTATCCCATCATAAAATCACCCAAATCTTAGGATGCTTGTCCTTATTACACTATCGCTGATGGTGATGATGAAGAGAACGATATCCATAATTCTCCCACAAAATTCTTAGAAGGATTATTGACCATTATTATTGAATTTAGACATGTGAATTTGGGTGTGAAGGAATATTTTTTTTCACAAATTTACTAGAATCACCATTAATACATAAGAATAAGATGAATATATTTATTTTTTAAATAACCATCCATATGTGTTTTCATTGAATTATATAGAGATGCCCAGTTAGGATATCCATGGGTATATCAATCATTTATTTATTCCAGATGACTAATAAAATTAAAAATATTAAATAAAAAGAACAAATCTAATTTATATTGATAACCGGGATCTTAGGTTGATAAAATGGTCAATGAGACCATTATCCAAGGAGTTTAATCCACCAAATTGAACACCAATATCAATATGACCAAGAAAATTATGGGAAAATAAGATTCTATAGTTAATTTAGGTATCTCACATATCACTCCCCATACTTATTTCCCAATCATGATCCTGGAACTACACATCAATGAAATATCAGGCTATCTAGACCTCTCTTTAATGTATGGATGTTTTGGCTTTAAAGAATTCAAATGGAACATAAGAATGAAGATTCCAATTTCTATATGTAATCTTAAGAGGTATTTATAGATCGAACATTTTCAACAACTTTCACTTGTATTTACAATATTTAATACCCAATAATTTTACATCTTAAGTTATATTACATCATTTAGGGTTTTTAGTGAATTTTTGGAACTAATGTGAAAATAGTTAATTTCATAATTTTTAATAATATATTATCAGTAAGGTATTTCTTATATTACCTTTTCTAATTGATCTTAATTGAAAACTCCTTTTTCATTACATATTTATCTATAAAAAATTTAATCAAATGGGTTAAGTGTTTATTAGGATCCATGGAAACCTAAATAAATTATGCAATGCATTAAATATTAGTGGATAGATTATTCCATATCACAATAGTGTCTTCATATTTCAACAAAAAAACTATGAATGAGTTTAGAATGTTTTCATAGATATGGCACTTAGATGATTGTGTAAAAAAATAAGGAAAAAATTATTAACATTATTATATTGTGAATAATTAAAATTTGAGGAATATAAAGTGTCTTTTCTTCCAAAAAATATATATTTGTTAATTAAATGATATATTATCCTAAAATAATCCAAATAATTGGAAATTTTAAGGGAAGACCTCTAAAACCATTGTTAAGAACATTAAAGAATATTACATACTGATACTTAGCATTCATGGGGTGGTAAATTTGAAAAATATTTCATAAGACATATACATATGGTAGATTTCCCATATATCATCATTATAAATATAATTATCCACTCCCATTTCAAGATAATTTTTTGAGTTGGAGGACATGATTGGTAATGAAGATAACAAAATAGTATTTTATACTCCCAATGTAATAATCTATCCATGGAAGGATTAACTCTATGTGGCAGTGGAATCATCAACTCAAGGATTCTTCCATTTTGAATTTTTTACTTCAATTTATATTATATTTTTCTTGAAATTATTGTTAGGATTGAAAAAATTATTTATTCTCCCATAAATTCACATTATTAAAATATCTATTGATTTTTTACTATTATGTGTTAGCAGAATAATTTTACTGTTGTTTATACTAATTGGTAGAGGTCTCCCAATTGAGCAAAAAATTTTAAATTTGTTCTGGTTGATGGGAGGTCATTGGAAAATTTAACAACTTTCATACACAGATAAACCAAAATATTTTTTTTATATTTTTTATAAGCAATCCATATGATTACATGTGTGTAATTGAGTGATCATTGAGAAATAAAATTCGATAATTTAATTAAAAAGGATGAAGGGAGTATACAGGGATTTAATATGGTCATTGATTTTTATATCAATTCTATATTTTCATATATTTTATTATTGTCTCTTTTATAACATATAATATAGACTCCAAACATTTTTTCATTAAATTTGTTTCAAACTAAATGATCCTCACATTTAACTCTAACATTTTGTAATAACCAATTAACAAAGGTAACCGAATTGCAAACATAGACTACAACCTCCTCATGAGTCGACCCCATGGTCATTATTTTGTTACTTGTTATAGGGTATTATTATTTATTTATACAACCTAACTTAATAAACACTACCAAATAGCTCCATTTAAAGAGAGGATTCTCATTATTATTTTAATTATTTTGGGAATCATATGTGTTTTTACAAATAATTCATAAATTTGAAAAAAAATGTATTCTAACGGTGACTAATCCAATTCTTTTCTTTATTATTATCATTTTAGGGAGTCTAGTAAGGTATAGATAATGAAAAAACTATTAACATAAATACTATCATTCTATAAATTCATTATAAATAAATTTAAAATCCATAGAATTATATGAAATAGTTAAATGAATTGGTTACAAAAATGAGGCATAAGAAAATTAAAATCATAACACATTCACTATTTCAATTGAATAACCCTATGTGGATTAGTTGGAAATTGACATATATTTTCCTTTTTAATATTTAAAGGTATAATTTTGTAATAATTTTCTCATTGACATGATAGTAATAAATGAAATCTCTTTGGAAGGTTTTGGCATTAACTTTGTTGAAAAATAAAATTTTATGTGAGTCACCACTTTTTGAAAGATACAAAATATATGAAAAATTTCTCCAAACATTTCCAAAAGTAGAAGAAATAATTGAGATATTAATTTCTGAATAACATTTGGAGAAGCCTGATCTAGATCATTCATTTAATACACATGTCTTACACTCCTAAAAAATATTTAATATGAGAAAAAATATATAGTAGTATATAAATATAATAAAATTTTGTTAGATTATTTTGACAATGAATTATTATGTACTAATTTCTATATAAATTTTATTCTAAAATTTTATTACTGGGAATATTTTCCAGATAAGAAATAATTGATTAACAAAATTGAAGATGGAAGGGATTTCCTGATTATAGAGTACACTGATTTACATGAGGATAATGGTATCAAGATATTTTTCAAATAAGATATAATTTTTTAAATTATAATTTATAATACACCACATCCTCTAATTGAATATCATCAACCCGTTATTTTCATTTATAAATAACAACTATCATAGAAGGTTCAATACTTTTTGTTCCCTCCTTCATTAAATTATAAAAATAAAAATTTATGGATGTAAAATAGATGAAATGTATCAAGGGGATCTTCTATATGTTCTGTAACATAAAAAATTGGAGTTGAAAATTTTGTTAATGAGGAATAAACCACACCTACCTTCATATTGGGGATAAATTTTTAAAACAACCCAAATATGGGCTATGAAACCATGTGGCCCACTTGGGAATTTAAAAAAATAATATTTTCCTTCATATACATATTTCTTATTAGATTTCTTCATTATTTCAGTAAAATTTTTATTTTATAATTCTTTTTCATTTAGATTTTGATGTTTTAGTTGTTAGGAGTCGAGATCTTGGATTTTTATGCTCAGTAAAAACCAACTTGCCTCTTTCCATTCAACTTTTTTTCATGAATAATCTTCCTAATTATCACTTGGCTATTTAAACCATTATACAATGAGTAATTGTTTCAAAATATTTTTGGGGGAGGAAAATATTTAAAATATTGGAAATTTATGTGTTTTATTTTGATAAATTCTATTTCATATTTTCATTTAATTTTTTTCCTATTTTAAAATTATATGTTATTAATAAATTTCTTTTTGAAACTTCTGAAATCAAATTATCATATTTTCCATTTTTTGAGACACATGTCAAATATTGAACTAATGTGACCCATCAAAATGATCTTAAATGAAAGATGAAATGAATTTTTTCCATTTCAAATTATTTAGAATTTCATGGAATGAAAATTGAATTTGTAGTCCCTTACAACATATCAAAATATAACTTTTCAAAATAATCTTAATGAGAGGATTGTAGGCATTTTGGATATATTATTTACATTCACCTCATTTGATGAGAGACAAAAAGATTTATTTTTTAACCAAAATTTGATTTATTTATATCGTAACATGAGAGTTTTTAGGGTTTTATTTTAAATTATTTGGGAATTTATTTTAAATAAAATCCACCTCTTCATGAAATTATTTTTATTATATACCACCCCATACCATTAATCTGGATATCTATATTTATCCAAGAATGACCTATTTAGTTAACCACATTACATTCACCTTTTAATTATTTATCATACTCTATGAATTGAAATGTATAATATATTTGAATATAACTATTAATGAAGAAAAATTGTAATGTGATAAATATATTTGGAATACCTTTGGAAGAAATTTGATGCTAAAAAGTTTGTTTCTAATACATAAATCTATTCCTTATAAGTATTTTTTTAGTAGAATTCGTGAAGAAACATAATGGTTAATGGATACACGAACAATAATAGAAAAATATTTTTTAAGAAACTAAATTGTTATATTATAATTTTAATAAATGGTTATAAGTCACACAAACTATTTGAAACTTAAAATACACTCCCTACATTCAATCATCAAATTTTTACATATAATGAATATAAATAAAAAATAAATTTTAATTGGATGTTCAGTGGCATAATTTATACTACTAATATGATGAACGTTTTCTAATTTCAATGAATTTTGAAATATGTTATGATCTGATTTGTTTTCATGGGATGTAAGGAGACCTATTCCTAAGTGTTTGTTAGACATATGCTTCTTTTAGTTAGAAATAATCAAACCACATTATTCTTCCTCGTGATTTATGAATTTTAAATCCAAAAAAATATATTCCTCAAAGAATCCCTTCCAATACCTCATGATAAACATCATTCATCTCCTTATATTATCTTGATATATTGGATTTTGTAAAAACAATGGTCAGACTTTCATGTGTTTGTAGGAGAAATGTTTTGTTGAATATCTATAATAGTGTAATGGGGAAAAAATATAGAAATTTTGATTTTTCCCATTAATGGTATATGAAATGAACTTGAAATTAATTGAATGAACTAAATAGATAATTTGAAATATTTTTTTTTTGATGAATGAAAATTTTTGTTATATTTGTATAATATTTTTGAACCTCATGGGTTTTTCTGTGGAATTGTCCTTGATATGATTTTTATTCTTACTAATGTTGTATCACATGAGATAAGTGTGTGGGAATTGATATATATATAATTTTCAATACTTTTTAAAAGAATTTCAATGATATAATTGTCACCAAATTACCTTATAATGATAAATTATATCATTTGTTTATTTTTGTTGAAATTTTGGCATTAATGTGAAAATGATTAATTATATAATATTCACTATATTTTATCACCTTGGTATTTTAGGTATTAAATTTGGTAAATGATTCAAATTGAATATTTAATTTTATGGATTATATGTTTATCTTCCATAAATTTATTCTGTTCGACCAATTGATGATTTAAATCCTTAGATTCCCAAATAAATAATGCAATATATAAATCATTTTTGGGGGGTAGATTTGAAAAAAATATCACCTAATGAAATATATATCTAATATTAAAAGTCAAAATGATGTGAGAAAAGTTTTCACATATAGATGAATCATAGCTGTCACATAAAAGACATATTTTAAAGGTATTTTTCATTTAATTTACATCCTTCCTTTGTTTTGGGGGTTTCCCTAGGGTTTAGAGAGGAATAGATGAGTAATCATGAATCGGTCCAAACCGTGAGCCCAATTCCAAATTAAAAAATAAATTTTGTATCTTTTATAACATTTTCATTTATAAACATTTTTCATCCATTCAAATTCCTACTTCACCTTCTCTAACCTATTAACACCACCAAGGTAATTTGGAGCTTTTACAAATCCATAACCAGGGTTTATTTGTTTTTTATCTAAGGGGTTGGGCCTCCCCGAAAGCCAAATTCCTGTTTTAAAAATAAATTTTGATTATGTTATATATTATTAAAAGTTTGGGCCTTTTCGGTGATTCAAAGTCTCACCCAAGACCAATTAACCCAGACGCACGTCTGAACTCTCTCCCCCCACTTTGGAGCTCTGTTTAATCATGATGTGGTTCCCAACGTCATAGGTTTCCTCAAATCGCCCAGATTTTAAGAGGTAAAGTCATTCATTCATAAATATCACAATTATCAAGATTTTTCCTCCATTAAAGTTCCTAATTTACCAAATAAATATTGTTAGAATGAATCCTAAATTTTGGCTCTTTTAAATTTCATCTACTGGTGTTTTGGAGTGATTACTTTAATATACGTCAAGTAAATGAGCCCTTTTCTTTCCTCTTCCAAACTACTTTGGGTTTCATTCATTTTTAATAGGGTTTATTTGGTTATCATTGAGTTTCATACTGTTCAGAAACTAGGTTTTCAAACCTAGGGTTTACCATTGGGATTTATTGGCCATGTTTTGTGGTTTTAGGTTTGATCTAGGTATCTCTTGGTGCGGCGGGGGTGTGATTTTATTTTGGAATGGAGATTAAAGGGTTTTTGTTACTTTGGTAGGTGATTCAATTGTGTGTGAAATTTTTTTGAATTAGTTTTCTGTGTTCAGGGTACCTTAATGTTTATTTATCATTAATGATTATGTAAAAATTGGTTTTAGTTTCATTTATAATGAAAATTATTTTTAAGATCCAATTTTTGGAGAAATTGGGGGTTTTTCATTCAAATATTTTGTTGGTTCATTTTGGGCTGACCTATAATTACTTAGTTGATTTTATTGAACTTTATTATGACTAAAAATAATTTTTTGAATGTTTATTCTTTTTTGTTGTTGCTGTGGAAGTTTGTTTAAATGGTGTTTGGGAAGAAAATGGGCTTTAAGTGCCATGTTTCTGTGAAAATGGTGGTTTTTAAAAGATATAACTTCTTGGATCACATTGGGCATCCCCATAACTTAATTTTTGGTTTCATTAAAGGGTATTAAACTGAAATTTTGTTTTAATGACTTAAAAGTGTTCACATAGTGTGCAAAGTTGATATCTTAAAGAGCTTTGGGTGCAAAACAATGTGATGTTTTGAGAGGTTGTATTATTGAAAGTAAAATTATTTTATTGTGTGTTTTAAATGGTATAAAATGTTTGTATCTACTGTACAATTTTTTTGTAACCAGTAGTGATATTTTATATGCAAAAGGATGTGTGTTGTTTGATGAAATTGTTTGATCACAAAAGGAAAAGTTGGGGTACCTAGGTGGGGCGGATTTGTACTAGTACGGCTAGTGGATCCGATGGGTTTTGTCCCTGTTCCACTTTGCATTTGGATAACTACAACTCTAACTAAACTATGTGGATGATGATTTGGGACCACTAGGTTATGGGTATGTTCCCTATTAGTGGCTCGTGCATGAGAATGGATTTTTCTATGGTTACTCTACACTGAGGTACGAGGTACATAGGGCCCGAGACAACCTAGTGCTTAGGGGTGTTCCCTATTTTTATGCTCATTGGATTTGTGGTATTTACCCTTATTTTGGGGTATTTTTGGCAGTACATTATAGTAGATCACATGTCTATTTATTGTTCTGACATTCTGAAATTCTCAGATTGAAAACTGTTTTCATTTGAAAGTTCCATTTCTTTTAATTTTAACATTGTTTCACGTTGTGTATTAAAATTGATTGTTTTTTTTTCACATTGTATTGCATGCTCTTTGGAATCATCTGGTGGTATCCTATTGGGATTAGGCTCACACCATAATGACACCCCTTGGGTGTATGTAGACCTACTTATGCTTGACTCGGGTAAAGGTAAAGCTAAGGGTGATGGTGGTTCAGGGTGTTAGTCACCATCGTTGGGGCGGAGTTGCAGATAAGGCTTGTGGGTGAAGACCCCAATGTCACTTGGAGTCTAAGGGGATGTATTTATGTTTTCATTATTTGTTTTTCGACCACTTTTAGTGTCTTCAAACACATGTATTCAGATCTGGTTTTGTTAAGAATTGTTTAGTATGAAAATTTCATATTCTAATAATTGATTGTTTTTTTAGGATTTATTATTTCATACTCGGGTAAATCGTTCCCAAGACAGATTCATTTGATACCCGAGAACTTGTTCTAGACCGTGGGGATAGGGAACGCCCTTCGGGTCATGTCACGGGCTGGTATTGGTGTCGGTTTTAGCGGCGACAGGATTCGGTTCGTTACAAAATTGTATTAGAGGAGGTTCGCTCCTTGGGTTATGTTATTTGGAGAAGAGTCAGCATAGACTGGAGCTAGGATTTTCAGGACTTTAAATTTCAGTCATGGGTTGTGTGCCTGGACAGCACACCTCATGACGGGATTTAAGTCACCATGGGAAGTATGGATTTATCTAATTCCTTTGGTTTTCTTGGTTTAATTATGACTATGGGAAATGAAAAAGGAGTTGGGAGAATAATCTTAGTGAGCTTGTAGGGCCTAGCAATCCCTGTGGAGTCGTCGATATTTTCCTAGAATACTCTTGGTGACGGTGAAGTGATTGGAATTTGGCTGCTAACCATATGTCCAAGTCACCCACCAAAACTAGTTTCCTCTCACATTGTCTTGTGTCTCTTTGTTTTGGAATCTTGGAAACTTGGTTTTTTAAGAAAAAAAAATTACATCACTTTAATGAGTGTGAATTTTTGTGATGTTATTTTCTAGTAAAGTGAAAATGGTGTTTTTTAAAGTCTATAAATGAAATTTCGGAATTATTTCAAAAGGGTAAATTATGTGTTTAAACCTCTTTTGAAAGTATGAACTATGTCAATTGGTGTTTTGAAAATATATTTCTAGTGGATTTTTTTTAACCATGGAAAAGTGTTTTGGATTGAATTAAGTGCTCTATAATTTTTGTGTGGGGGTTAAAGAAGGATTTTGGGTTTGGTGACTACTGAACATTTGAAAAAAATATTATGAACTTTTAGAACCTTGCCTTGAAATGAGAAGAGTTGAGTTCTTAATTTAATGGATATTTATGAAATGGTTTTTTTTATAAAATTATATGTGTTTTGAAATGGGTTGAAATGTTTTTAAATAATTATGAAAGGCATGAATATGTGCTTTTATTGAATTATGAATTCTTTTCTAAATTGTTTTGTGAGATGAAAAATTGGGTTTTTATATTATTGTTAGTGTTTTTGATAAAGGAAAATTGTGGTTAAATGTTTGATTTTAAAAAGAGGAAAGGTTTGATTCTTGGTATTTGGTATTCTCAAGGGTGACCACATGCATAGGTTTATTTTGGAATATGGACGGGTATGATTTGGGTTCCTAGTGTGGCATATAAACATGCATGTGTGAGGCTCATGAGATACCATCGATAAATGCGCAACCGACCAACATTTTTTTAAATAATGTTTTTTAAGGAACGTGTGGTGTTTTGATAATGTATGGTTGGGAGGTATGGATTATGTGTTTTCGAGATTATTATTGTGGGATGTTTCATGTTCAATAAACCATCTTGTTTGAACGATGTTTTAGGTTTGTGTTTCATTGATAAGTTGGAATGAAGTGTAGGTCAGTGGTCTCTTTTGGGGAAAAGTTTGGGAGGCCAGTGTGGTGGCTACCCTCATGTGTTCGGTTCAGGTTTGTGGTCTGTTGTGACCAAATGACCAGATTGGTTGAGTCCTTGGGTTTTCTTGTAGGCTAGGGTACACCCCCATAAAGTGTTAATGTATGATTCATGTTTGGCCTATGGTGATTCACTGTTGGATTATCCTCTAGTTGATAAACATAAAGTCATTATTCTTGAGGTTTGGAGATTGAGTTTATCCCTCTTATTTTTCAATTATGTGGACCCCCTATTGCGGGAGAGTGTATATGGGAGGTTGAAATAGACCTTAGTTTCTTATGTTTCCTAAGTTGTTGAAGGTCAATGAAGTTCAGGGTTGTCAATGTAGAATGATGTCTTAAAGGTACTCTAGGTCTTTCGTTAGCCTCATTGAAGAAAGAGTTCATGTTAGGCCACCAGTGTGCAAGATCTGGCCAATAGTGGATATTATAGACACTTGCTGGAATCATGTGCTGTTTGGGACTCAGTACAAGGTCCCTCTCCTTGTGTTTTATTTTATCCACAATGGTCATGTTCGGTGACGCCATTCGATGTCATGTGCTCATTTGACTATAAGTGTGAAGATTGTGCAATCTTATGAGAGTAACTATTTTGTTGGATGAGTGTCTCCCTATCGGAAATTCTAAATCCAATGTTCTACAAGAATTTGTTTCTATATGTACTTTCATTCAACTTTTTAGAATCCGAAGAAAAAAAGGGGCGATGTGTGTGCATCCTCTAAGTTCTTGTTTTGGTAAAATGATGGGTTGGGGAAAGCGGGTTTGAAGTGTGTCATGTCTCAATGAGACCATCTGAGATTACAGTATAATTGTTTTTGGAACTAGAAGAAGATGTTCAGTTTAGGGCTTTCCAAATCCTAATTGCGAGGCTGAATATGCTTCAATCCATTGAGCTCCAGCCATAGGCCCCGGAGAGAAGTTGACACGTAGTTAGGGGAAATCCTAGAGTCGTTCACACTTTTGGTCAAGGTCATATCCTCAATATGAAAGATAAGAATATTTTAAACCAACGGTGTCGTCATCTTGTTCCAATTTCTCACATTTGGTGGAAAGAGGTGTGAGTAATCTCTTCCCATGTAATACACTGAGTTGATTTTTCCCCTTTGCGTTCCCTTGTGTTTTTTGAGAAAAGTTTAAAATTTGGGTTAAGGAGGTTGAAGTGCCTAGTTTGTGCGCAGTTAGCAGTAACCGTGTGCCAACCCAGTGTACCGTGTGATAAGAGACAGTAGCTACCACATGGTCTACACACGTCCATGATCATTGGCCAAGGAAACTGTGTGAAGTTTCCTCTTTGGATAGAATGATCCTCACAGTTAACTCACGGTTTCCCAAACCGTGCGAACCAACTGTGCGGCCATGCCAGCTCCTTATAATTCTGTTGTTTTTTATTGTTATCCCATAATAGTTAGTTAATATGGTTGGGTTTTTTTTGGGTATACCCACATGGGTCTCAGGTAAGTTTCATTGGATGAATTCTGATATCAATCTACCCCTAATTCGAGGAAGTCCATTCGAGGCCCCCTGTTAGTGTCTTGATTTTGTCTTAAGGAATGTTGTGTTCGTTATTATGGTAGGGAGACCCATCATGGGTATCATGTATGTTATCTTGGAAAATAAATATTTTTAGTTTAACCTTTTTTATGGGGAGATCATTCGTTCCTTCCCCAATTGTTATCCTTATTCTGTCTTAGAAATTGAGTTGTCCCAAGTGGTGGGATTTCTAGATTGGGTCACCCCGTACTAGTGACTCAGTTTTCTCCTTGGCGTATTCTAGGTAAGAGGTAGTATCGTTAAAGTCTATATATCCACAAATTTGTTACTTGGGTAAATTTGGGGTTGTATAACACCCAATGGTTTTGTTTACGTAATGTTGTGGTAGTGTTATTCGAGTTCGTTGTTCGTTTCAAGTGGATCGCTTGAGCATCGTCTATTAGTGTTTGAGGTGTTTTTTTTGGATTTTTTTGAATGTGTTTCATAATTTTAAGTAAGTGGGGTTATTTTTGGTTGGTGAGAGTATTATATTCCTTTTTTATCAACTGGAGATGTTATTCCTTTTTGATGTGGGTGAAAACGTGGCAAGGAAGTCTGTCTTGGTCTATCGTTTGGTCTTTGCTTTTGCATCTGGTCTTGTTGTGGAATTCCGGGGGCGTAATGATTTATGATGGAGATAATTTTCACACACAAGACATATTTTAAATGTATTTTTCATTTAATTTACATCATTTCTTTCTTTTGGAGGTTTCCCTAGGTTTTAGGGAGGAATAGATGAGTATTCCTGAATTGGGCCAAACCGTGAGCCCAATTCCAGATTAAAAAATAAATTTTGTATCTTTTATAACATTTCATTTTTCCAAATTTTTCATACATTCACATTCCTACATGACCTCCCCTAACCTATTACCACCACCAAGGTAATTTGGAGCTTTTATAAATCCATAACGAGGGTTTATTTGTTTTTTTATCTAAGGGGTTGAGCCTGCCCGAAAGCCCAACTCCTTTTTTAAAAATAAATCTTGATTATGTTATAACATATTCAAGTTTTGGGATTTTTTGGTGATTCCAAGTCTCACCCAAGCCCAATTAACCCATCAACGCATCTGAACTCTCTCCCCCTCTTTGGAGCTATGTTTATTTGCGATATTGTTCCCATTATCACAGGCTTTTTCAAATCGCCCAGATTTGAAGAGGTAAAGTATTTCGTTCATAACTCTCTCAATTCTCTAGATTTTTCCTCCATTATAGTTCCTAATTGACCTAATATTTCTTTTTTGAACTAACCCTAAATTTATAATATTTAATATTTCATCTACTGGTGTTTTGGAGTGATTACTTCAAGATACTTCAAGTAAATGAGCCCATTTCTTTCCTCTTCCAAACTACTTTGGATTTGATTCGTTGTTCTTAGGTTTTCTTTGGTTATCATTGAGTTTCATAATGTCCAAAAACTAGGTTTTCGAACCTAGGGTTTAACATTGGGCTTTCTTGGCCATTTTTTATGGTTTTAGTTTTGATCTAGGTCTCTCTTGGTGCGGTAGGGGTGCGATTTGATTTTCGCATGGAGATTCAATGGTTTTTGTTACTTTGGTAGGTGATTCCACTGTGTGTGAAATTTTTGTGAATTATCTTGATGTTTTCATGGTTCCGTAATGTTTATTTCACCTAATGTTTTCTGTAAAAATTGGTTTTAGTTGCATTTTTAATGAAAATGAATATTAAGTTCCAATTTTTGGTGAAATTGGGGGTTTTTCATTCAAATATTTTATTGGTTCATTTTGGGCAGACCTATAATTAATTAGTTGATTTTATTGAACTGTATTAGGAAAAAAAATAATGTTTTTAATTTTTATTGTTTTTTGTTGTTGCTGTGAAAGTTTGTTTAAATGGTGTTTGGGAAGTAAATGGGCTTTAAGTACCATGTTTGTGTAAAAATGGTGGTTTTTAAAAGATATAACTTCTTGGTTCACATTGGGATGCCCCATAACAGAATTTTTGGTTTCATTAAAGGGTATTGAACTAAAATTTTGATTTAATGACTTAAAAATGTTCACATTGTGTGCAAAACAATGTGATGTTTTGAGAGGTTGTTTTATTGAAAATAAAATTATGTTATTGTGTGTTTTAAATGGTATAAAATTTGTGTAGCTACTGTACTATTTGTTTGTGACTAGTAGTGATATTTTATATGCAAAAGGTTGTGTGTTTTTTGCTGAAATTTTTTGAGCACATAAGGGGAAGCCCATGTACCTAGGTGGGGCGGATTTGTACTAGTATGGCTAGTGGATCAGATAGGTTTTGTCCATGTTCCACATAGTATTTGGATAACGACAACTCTAAATAAACTATGTGGTTGATTATTTGGGACCAATAAGTTATGGGTATGTTCCCTACTAGTGGATCATGCACGAGAACAGATTATTCTATGGTTACTCTACACTGAGGTACGAGGTACATAGGGCCCGAGACAACATAGTTCTTAGGGGTGTTCACGATTTTGATGCTCATTGGATTTGTGGTATTTACCCTTGTTTTTGGGTGTTTTGGAAGTACTTTACAGAATCTCACATGTCTATTTAATGTGCTAACATTCTAAAATTCTCGGATAGAAAACTGTTTTCATTTGAAAGTTACATTTCTTTGAATTTTAACACTGTTTCACATTGTGTACTAAAATTGCTTGTTTTGTTCACATTGTATTTCATGCTCTTTGGAATAATCTGGTGGTATCCTATTGGTCTTAGGCTCACACCCTACTTACACCCCTTGGGTGTATGTATACCTTCTTATGCTTGACTCCAGTAAAGAGAAGGCTAAGGGTGATGGCGATTCAGGTTGTTAGTCCCCATCGTTGGGGCAGAGTTGCGAAGAAGGCTTGCGGGTGATGACCCCCATGTCATGTGGAGTCCACGGGGATTTCTTTATGTTGAAATTATTTGTTTTTAGACCACTTGTAGTGTCATTAAACAAATTTATTCAAATATGGTTTTGTTAAGAATTGCTAGCATGAAAATTTCAGATTCTAATAATTAATTATTTTTTTATGATTTATGATTTCATACTTGGGTAAATCGTTCCCAATCCAGATTTGTTTGATACCCGAGAACTTGTGCCAGCCTGCGGGGATAGGGAACACCCGTTAGGTCATGTCATGGGCTGGGATTGGTGCTGGTTTTGGCGGCTACCAGATTCGGTTCGTGACAATATGTTCTCTAGAATATTAGGTATCATGGAAAAAATTCATTAATTCAGTGTGTGTATCTATCATTGCTGAGGAATATGAATAGTATTTTTAGAATGAAAATGATTAAATTATTGTCTAAAAAGGAATAAAATTTTAATGTATAATAGTCAAGTACATTATTAATAACATTGTCGAAGGAAACCTGTCTAATTTTTTTGTTCATATGGGACAATATAATCAAACTATTGAAAGAAATAAACCATAGGGAAAAATTACAATTTTTGATCATTATAAATATAATTATCTAATACCATTCGAATGGGATGGTTATAGAGTGTGGTGATGGATGTGAAATAGGGGAATTAAGGAGTATAGAGGAGTCCAAAAAGAGTAACCTAATTCTGAATATCTGGACACTAACTGGTTGTCATAATAGAGATCTGAGGATTCTGTCTTTTTTATTTTTATACTTCATAGTATTCATTTTTTACATTTCTCGAAACTATTTTTATGATTGAATTCGGTTTTTTTCTCCTGACATCAAATTTTACATTATTTATATGGATTATTAACAACTTAGGACATTAAAATAATTTTTTTTTTGGAAATTTGTGGGATGTCTCCCAATTTATCACAAAAATTATATTTAGTTTTTTTATCAAATATATTTTGGAAATCGAATCACATTCATAAGTGGATAAACATCCATATTTGAGTTTTTAATATGATTTCTTGAAAATATAGGTGTAAACAAAGAAGAAATTTAGTAATAATAGAGGAATATAAGTAGATAATAAAATTTAACATTGATAAAGTGAGCATCCAATGATCAAATGTTTTCCATTTATATTATCACAATTCTCGTATACCATCTCCTTTCATCATGTCCCATCTAAAAATTCTATCACATATTTATGTCTTCATTTTTCACTTATACTTTTTTAAAGCGTAAAATAAGAAATTTTAACTCTATCATTTAGCAAGAAATAAATATAAAAAGACAAATATTTTCACACATACTCTACAATATCCTCATTAAGAAACCTTGCAGTCACTTCTTAATTTCATTTTATAATGGGAAATTGTTGATCCAGGTAATAGGAATTGATCCTCACTATCAATTGGAATCATTATAGATTTTTTCATGTAATTTTAATTTAATACATTTACCCATCATTAGGATTTTAACTGCAAATATATAATTTAAAAAAATGATTTTCATTGTGTCAACATCTACTATTTTCTAGATTACCAATAATTTGATAAGTATAATAAGGAAGATATAATTATTATACAAGTGAAAAAATGTTCTCATCCTTGAAACACCCATTAAAAAATTTAAATTATTTCAAATTCTAGGAATGTAACAATTTAATTGGTCAGTCAAAAGGTATCACATGAAAATGTAATTTCTGTCTCATAAACCTTTTCAACTGAAGAGAATTGTGAGGGTGAGTAAAATAATGAATTTTATTTTTTATTTTTTTAATTGAAATGAATGATTTATTTTTTATTTTTATATTAATGACACATTAGTAAATAGAAATTATTTGAAAAAAAATTGGACTATCTTTGTTGAAAATGATATTCAGTGTGATGCCCCATTTTTTAAAATTGAAATTTCAACACCATTTTCCCAAAATTTGGCCAATGTGGAAAAATGATCTAAACCATTTAATTTGAATGATTTTTTTGGAAGAACATAAAATTATAACTACATTCTAATACACATTTCATTCACTTCTAACAATATATAATCCAAGAATAATAGGAATAAGTATCCAATATAGTTCCACTTATTTCATATTAGTTTGATAATAAATTAAATCTATATCTTCATTTAAATATTATATGATTAGTAAATTTTAGATTTTAATATTATTATTAAGATCAAGTATCACTAATCGAGGGAGTGGGTGAATTAGTGATATATTTTTCATTTTATGTTTCCCGTTTTTGAAAAAACCTTTACCTCTTATTAATGATTTTCCCCCATGATTCTTGAAAAAAAAGCACACATCCATAAAAATAGAATAATTTACAAGGATCACAACATAACAAGAGTACCTACAACCTTGGAATATTTTGAAAAAAATCCGATACCACATAATCAACTAAAAAATCTGTTTGACTAGAATAAACATTGTACGATATTCCCTTACACTAATGTATAACTATGTTCAATATAACAGTCCATCTTCTTCAAGTACCAAAAAAATATGTAATAAAATGTTTTTTGTAACAACCATGATGTTCTACTACATGATCAACTTTTAAATGTATTATATTCAATAAAAATTCATTAATTTCATACCCAATATTATGAAAGGCTTTCTATAGACATCATCATGACACTCAGTCTAATTTCTTGAGATTGATTCCCTTGTATGATTGCTCAATAAAGAAATTTAACTCTATCTAAATATTATTGAAACAATTTTAAACTTCTTCGGTCTCAGTCCAAAAACTCATATTTGATTACTCAGCCAGAATCTATAATCTCTAATTATTAAATTGTATCTTCTTCTTTAGACTTCTATTAGGAAATCACCCTCAGGTATTCTTAATCCAGAAACATCTTCACTCTAAAATTTATCAGCACTCCACCTTCTTTCTTCTTTCATGAACAATACTTCAATAGTGAATGTTTAAAGTACTTATTCATTTTATAGGTGGGCCAAATATAGTTTATGTGTGATCCAAAATGTTTTCCTACTCTACCATATTTCTCAAAACCTTTATATTACTGAATATTGAAACATAATTTTTAATTATTCAATGCTTCTTGAATCATCATGAGTATTCTCGAATATTTTCAAAACATCATCTTGCTTGGGAATTTCTTAAGAATCAATAGTATGGATATTATTTTTCATTCTGATTTTACCATTATGGTGGAATATTTTGGTCACTCTAATTTTATTGACCAACATTAAAATAAACCTACATGAATTATATCTCATTAGGATTCACTATACTAGCTACAAAATGAATAACCGGACTAATGTAATGGAAATTTATTATCAATACAATCCTCAAAATCACCATCCCATTTTGATTTCCCCTTTTATACGACATTAGAAACTACTTAAACCATATTTTCAAGATCCCACTAAATAATACATTTGTGTGTGGTTGAATCAACTCTTATTTTCTTCATTTTCTCAATCTGAATATCATTTATCTGATAATGTTTATCACTACAAGCATGAACTTGACGGGTTAATGTTTTCTTCACTCTGATAACTGATGTCATCACTACTCTAATGGCTATGGAAATTTTTTTTACAAAACAAAACAATTATTATTCTTCTCTTGAAATACATGAAAATAATCAGATCATTTCTTTTCTCATGACCCACATGATAAGGAAAACAACGATTCAATATAAAAAACACTTTTCCTTCATGATAATGTTTGAATACATTGTATATTGATCTATGGTTTTATTTTTCTAGGAATTTATCAATCCCAACAACTTTCCACACAAGAAAAATACCTCTGATAAGAATCAGTATGTTATATACAAAACATAGCTATAATATAAATCAATGTTAGAATCCATTACGATTGATCAATGGTGTACTGTCTCTGATCGACCGATTGCAGCATCTTCAACATTATAAACCTCCTTTATTCTCAAATTAAGATACCAAATAACATCATACTCTTAATATTTATATCTCAAGGCTTTTGGTGTGATTGAAAACTATATTATTTGAATTTTTACATTCGAATCAAAACATTACAGCCTTTATACACTTCTACCCACAAATTGATTGAGACCATAATTCTTTGGCTTCTAGAACTTTTCATCATCTCAATGCATTATATTGTAATCCTGACTTCCTCATGAATTGGAATAATTCTAATACTGTCTTCATCAAAATTTTACTTGTTTTTAAAATATATTGTAACTTATGATTATTCCAGCAACAATATTCTTTTCATCAAAACATTAATATGTTTGGAAACAAATCTTTTCTTCAAATATGACGTTCAATATGATTGTTAGAAATTCGTATCACATTATTCTTCATAAGAATTCAATAAGAAGTCATATAGATAACTTATAATATTTTTAAAATACAATTTAATGATTCATAATTATATCTTTATCATAGTCACTTAGACATTGATCCTCATTATGATTTGAAAACATCATTCGAGACCCATAGTGAGTTTGATGATAAATTATATCATAAAAAACATCACAATCTGATGGAAGTTATTTTCCATTGTGAGATTAATTTTTTTAATATGATGTTTAGTCTTATTTTTACCACAAAAAAAGTGAGGGTATTTCTCTGTCTATGATATTTTATTAACAACAAAATATGCCACATGAATATGATCAACATCTATATTATATTGGTCCTAAAAATCTCCCATATTGAATACTTTTTCAACCAATATTCACTAATAACGCAACATTTAACCTCATGAAATGGTTTTATTATCAATATTTCTTTGTCTATGTCAGATAACGCATTATAGGAATTAAGAGTCATTGACAGAAAAACCATACTATCCAAAATTAGTGACACATGAAAGACTCCTCAATGTTTCTTCACAATGCTCTTTTGTTCATCCTTTAAAAAACGTTTCTTAAAACCAGTATAAAAAATGTATAATAGTTCACATATTTACTTTATAGATTCACATCTTACCCACCACTACCCTTTTTTACCTTCCACCTTATAATTTTTAGCACATAAAAATGGATATATTTGTTAATCATCCCCCCATAAAAACACTATCCAAATGATATGTAAGAGAGGGTATAAATACACATTCCTCAACCTTGATGAGAAATATATTGGATTACCATGTACACCTCATTTTCTGAAAAGGTTCCTTCAGTAAAGGTTTTGTGAATATAAAAGCAACATGGTTTGATATAGGAACATAATACAGAATCAATTCATTCTTCTTCGCGTGATTATCAATGAACTGATATTTGATATACATATTTTTTTATTGTGAATATTTTTACCAGATTTATTATGTGGATGATTTTACATTGAGTATCTAAACCTACAAATACATCTATCTTCACTTCAACATGTAAATATTATAATTGGGTCTTCGTCCATATAATTTTTGTAGCAACTTGTGGGGGAGCACCATACACAACATTAGACCTACAAAGTGTTACTAAATTTTATTTCATTACATTATAACTAAGATAACTATTCCATGAATGAAAACACTAACAGATGTCAATCATATATCATTAACATTTCTTTCCCAATCGACATTTTAATTCCCCAACAGTTCAATACATTCTTAGCCATTAACCTATTTCTGAAATTTACTATTCCATTCATATATCTAATAATTCATTTTCTAGATAATATATGTGGTTCCTTTAGATCACTCTAAAATATTTCACATAAGGTAATGAAATTAATAAGTCTGTGTCTTGAGGCTGTCAAATAAAAAAACATTCTATGAGCTTTTAAAACTCATTCTAATCAACTTCCCAGCCTTTACCATGTTTAAGTAAACTGGTTCCCACTAATATTGGTGAGGAAACTAGTTTTAAATTTTCAATGTCAAATATATTAAGATATTCCTTATAAAAATATTTTTGATAAATAAAAAGTTCTTTTTTATTTTGTACGATTTATAGCCCAAGAATGAATTTAATTTACCCCAGCATAGACATCATAGACAAAATTTTCATTTCTTTCAAAAATATTTCACATGTTATTTCATTATTACTAGAAAATATAATGTCCTAAACAAAAAAAATTATGATGAGGGAAAAATGAATTTTTTTGATGTATATATTACTATTAACTCATCCCTTTTAAAAACTCAGATTCCTCAATAAGGTATCCAATTGGGAATACCATACCCTAAGACCTTGTTTTTTCTCATATAAGGAATTCTTAAAATTTCACAAATAAAAATATTTTTTCTAACAACAATGCCATATATTATATAAATATTGACTTCATTACCAAGATCAACATTCAAAAATGTTGATTTCACATCCATTCTAAAAATTTTGTAGCTTCATTTTGCAGAAATATCTAGAGGGATTTTGATTGATTCAAATATTTTCACTAAAGAAAAATTCTAAAAAAATCAATGAATTCTATCTGTGAGTACCCTTTCTTTACTAATCATGATTTTTTCCTTATTATTTCACATTATTCATGCACATTATTATAAAAAACCTTCATTGTACCAATAAATTATTTTATCTAGATAGGGTATGATTTTTTAATTATCATTATTCTAAATCTTATCAAATTATACATTCATGGATTGAACCCATTCAATATGGTCATAAAATTAATTAACATCATTCATCTCCAATTTTTAATGAAAGGAAATATGTTTAACAACTTTTTATGATCTTCTTGTTTAAACCTTATAATGTTGATCACTAATAATGTTCTGAGCATACACTTTCTTCGTCACCCTATAATGTGATTTTCAACAATCATTCTTATAACTGAAAATAGTTGATTTTAATTCATCCTCTTGGGAAGGATTAACATTGTTTTAATCCTTATAAAAATAATTATCAGAATATATTTCTTCATATTTATCTTCCTTATCTACATCATTCTGTTCATCTTCTTTATATTTTTCAAAAACCTTCAAATTTAAATAGTAAAAAAACAGTATAACTCTTATCTGAAACATATAGATCTTCTTTATTTAATATCATGACCTAGAAAAATTTATTCTTAACGACTTTTAACATACATTGCAAAGCATCCAAAATTGTTCTTTATGATGTGTGGACTCCCAAATACTCTAATGTGTTTTTGAATTGGATTTTTACCATAAAACATTTCATTTGGAGACATATCTAAAATTTTCAGGTTTAGCCATAGGTTTTGAATTTATAATTAATTTCTAATGGCTTGTCTCCAAATATAATGAGTGTGACCATGCTTAAGTAACATAGTTCTCACCATTTCAACCAGATATATATTCTACCTTTCTGAATCCTCATTTTATTGAGGATTGTATAGTGAACAAAATTCGTAATGAATACAATACTTCTCAAGATAAATTTAAAATTATTCATTTTTATAATCACCACTATTATAATTTATCTACATCTTCCCTGAATACTCATATTCATTTCAAGCCTTTATCCTAAAAAAATTAAACATTTTTAGACAATCTAATCATGGATTCATATTCATAACATAATTAATGCGTGTAAATTAACCAATTAAGGCAATGAAGTTATTATCACCATGAGTTGATTTTTTTCCCATTGGCCCATAGATATCTGAATGAAAATTTTTTAGGTTTTTTTGAAAAATTTTTAACTTTATTAAGAATAGCGTTTGTAATATTTCCTTTCAAGAAAATTGTGAAACAACAATATCTTCTTCTTGAAAAATCAGATATTGGGTAGACATATTCTCTCTTAGATAACACTCTCATGTTTCCCTAACACATGTGTTCCATCCTTTTATTCTATAACCAATTATTTTATATCTTACTCAGGTAATAATAGTTTTGAATTTCACTAATATGGAATATGTTTTTGTTTATTTTTTGGCCTCTTGTAACAATTTTTCTATCTACAATAATATTAAAAAAATAAATCATTTCATAAATTAACATTTTTACCGTCATCAAAAAGTTCTGAAACACATAGAATGTTTTTTATCCCTATAAACATAATGATCATTCTTGGATTCCAAATTTTCAATCCCAATTATGTAATATCCAAAAAAAATTAATCCAGATAGATTCATCATTGAAATATAACATTATTCCTTCATTGAATTATTTCAAATTCATCATCAACATTGTATCTCCATTAATATGGGAAGAAATCCATTATCAAGAATCCTAGGTAGTTCTCATTTTGTTTAATTGAGTGTGGTTTCAATGAAAAGAGCCTCTTATTTCCCATATTCATTCGTGTCTTCTGGATTTATATAATTGTTCAGAAAATATTTTTTTGTTGGAAAAAAACAATACAATGGTGAGAAAGATGTCCAGTTTGTCTCCACATTTGACAAATAGTTCGTAGGGGTTGTAACCTATTTTCAATTTTTACATCATCTTTGATAGGTTTCTTCCAAACATCCTTCTCATACTTCTACCATTGAGTGATTAACTCTCCATCAAAAATTTCCTTTTATAATATATTTACTAGTATTAATGTTTATGATTACACCAACACATATTTTCTGTGTTTTTAAATCCATCACAATGCCTAAATTATCCATATAAATAGCATTTTACTCTGAAATATCCATACTAACCAGCTTTGTGAGCACATTTCTCAACAAATTTCACATCTGAACTTTTTTTTACCTCCAACCATTCAATGATCAACTGTAATCTTATTTTTCATATCAGTCTTCTCTTCATCCTTGTTAGAATAAGATATATTATAAACTATTTCAACCTCAGACGTTTTAAAAAAAAATTTACTTCCAGAATTTTTTTTGTTTCTTCCAAATATATAACTTTCCCACAGTTCTTCTTCTCAGAAAAAAATTGAACTGTAATGCCCCAAAAATAAAAATTAGGAATATTATATTCAATAGTGTTGGTGACATGCAATACTAATCGTGTAAGGGAATATAATATCCTCATAATTTATAATATATTTACTATTTAAAATAAATCAAATATATTTTTTATAACATTTAATGTACAAAATATCCATTTTTATTTCATTAAAAAAAATATTTAATTTCTTTTAAATATTTTTTTTCATATAAGACCTAGTTTTACCAAAAAGAAATATATTATTAAAAATTAGTATTTAATATAATCATGTATAAACTAGTTGTTAAGTACGTTTTTATTAAAAGTAATAATTAATGTTTGAAAATTATGGTTTACACATATATAAAATTAATTCATTTTCTGGAACTTAATTATAAATGAATATAAGAACCAATTGAATATAACGTGAATATTTTTTTAGTAAAAAATTTTTCTGTTCAAAAAGATATTTTTTCTTATTAAATTAAAATAATTACAATTAGTGACTAATATTATTATAATATATATATATATATATATTATATATTCAAGAAAGTATGATTTTGTTTGTCCAATATATTTTTTAAGCATACGATATGATGAAACCCTATTTTACACATAATAAGCCATATTTTTATTAAGGAACGTTTACTCCGTTTTAATGGAGAACAATTTATAAATACAATTTTGAGCATTTTATAAATTTTATATTTACAAATAAACATTATAATTGAATGAAAAACATAAAATTTCGGTTAGGGTAATTTTTTGGTATTTTTCTATAATGAATCATTTTTAAATGAGTAATGAAAAATTATTAAATTTAATTCAAAAATGATTTCTAATTTAATTTATTTGTAAGGGTAAATTTATTTTTAATAATTTTAATGTTTATTTACATCATACTGTTATCAATTAATCAAATTTAGGTCATTTTAATATATTTCACTTTCAAATTTACTATAAAAACAATTGAAACTTTGGAAAAAAATTAATTTAAAACCTGCATTATCATTCCTTCTATGGAATTGAATTTAAATTAATTTATTCAATTTCTGTGATTTTATTTTGTAAAATTAAATTCAATATTTTCTATAATAATTATTTATAACGTATTATAAATTCAATATAGTTTTTGAACAAAAATATTTGTGAGTGTAATAGAAATTAATTAGAACGATTAAGGTGAAATTAAACATAACAAGGGACTAAACCCTAAAAAAAATTAATATGTTGTTTAAAATTTTAAAAATGTAGTTTCATATATATATTTAGACTCTGTACTCCCATTTAGATAGTTTGGACCATTATTTATCCACATTCAATTAAAAAATCATTGTTAGGGTCTCTTTTTTCACAATATTTCAAGACTGCCACTCCTCCACTATTCTCCTCCCACATCCTAACATATATATAAAAACATTGACTCAACCTATATCTTCGTAAATATCTCCTAAAAATACCTCCCATAATATGATATGCCTACCATTAGGAAGAAATCAATCCAATGAATCCCTTTGTTACAAACTAAAAGTAGTAACCTGAGTAAGAGGCAACATCTTTCCTAAAGAAAATTACTTTTATTTAAATTCTACAACCCCCTTAAATATTCATATTCCAAGTTTATATAAAAAACTAGAATCCTAATTATACTAGGATATTTTTATTCTAAGGGTTATACCTACACTCACACGCACTTATATCAAATGGGTAATGATTATACTGTTTACATGTACGATAAACTATCACATCACAAAATTATGATCGTTGATTTTTTCTTTACCGCTTATCATGGAAAAAATTATGATGAAAACCCAATTGATATTGTTATATATGATATTCATTATTTCATAAATCTCTTATATTATTTTATAACATAAAACATTATACTATCGATTTTTTGTGAAAACGATAGCATTATTTGTGGAAGTGTGGAATATTGCCCCCTCGAAGCGATGTGATTTGCTTAGAAGATACATGGAATCTATAAAGAATGGGTTTAATTAAACATATATGACAAAAAAAAATTAATATGATATTAATTTCATAATAACCTTTTTGGAAATATAATATATCATTTTCTTAATTACACATTCACACACGTAAAAAGTGATAACGTCAATCGTGGATGTGTTAACTACCACCTACTCGATATGATGTAATTTATTTTACATAAAAATAATTCAATATATAAATATATATTATTAAATAATATTATATTTATCTTATAATGATTATTATATAAATATATATTATACTTTCCTTCCTTCCATAATGATTATTGGAAAATGTGAACAGTACTCATGTGTATGTATGACCTACCATCTAGATGAGTGTAACATTGGTTCATTTTACATAAACATATTTAATGATTGTTAATTAAATTATAATATATATATAAATATTATAATTATTGCAGGATTATTATTATATATGTTTTATATAAGGACACCCTTAGACCATAGTTGAACTACAAAAGTTGTTTTTGAAACATAAATCGAATTTGGTCAAAAATGTCTAATGTAAACATAATTTGTTAAGAAATTGTATAAAAAAGGGTAATAAGTAAAATAAAATAAGTTATAAACATGAAAAATGTTCACAAGAAAGTAATTAATTAATATAAGTTTACTAATCATGAATATAAATACACACGAGAAAATCCACAGTCAAGGTAAGGGATTTTTATCTCACATTTTAGACCCATGAGATAAATTTCGTGTTCACCATTTACTTATATTATTTGGTGAATCTAATACCAATTTTGATATATTATAACATGAAATGTTTTATCATAATTTGATTTAATAAATTTAATCAATATTATTCCTTCATGATTCTTTTTATTTAAAATGTTTCAAATTGGTATGGGACACTTTGGGATGTTTAATGATTATTTTCCTCAAGAAAAATACTAATGGAATTTCAATGGTATATCCATTCGTGGAAATTATATGAATATTTTTTTCAAAAATTAATTCATTATAATACGGTAATTCATGACATTTTTCAAGTATTAGTAACATTTTTTCACTTTATAGTGCCCAAAATGTTTTACAAATTATATTAGAAAAACCCGATATTATTTCTCTCATTAGTCAAATAACATATTTTCTAATAAAAGCATGTTTCATTAAAATGTTTTTGAATTTTTTTTTAAAATTATTTAGTAATGGAATGTTTATACATTTCTATTTTTTGATGTTTTCAGAGAAATATTATTGTATCATTCCCTAAAATGATTTTTTAACAATTTTTACCATGAAAAAGGAATTTTATTTTTACCAGAGATGACAAGTATTAATTTACTCACAATAATTTCATTGATGATTCCATTCATTTTGGAAAAGATGATTTTTAAAGAAATTCTATTCCAATTTGAATTTCAAAGAAATGTTTTTTTCAAAGAGTTTTTCAAAAAATTATATTTTCCTCGTAAATTTTTTTAAAAAACATTTTTATAGTGTCTCCGTTCATCAAGAAAAATATCACTTTAATGGGATATGCTGTGTTTATATGATCCCTAATATTCCTCTATCTGTTTTTTTAATTTTCAAAGGATAGTATTCACATTCAAACCCTTGATTTTGTTGTTATTTCCCATAAAATATTCAATCTACTAAGATCATTAAACAATGAAATTTTCCCTCATTATCCCTTTCATTTATCATGTATTATACTACTACCCAAACCATATTCCATTTTACATATAGTTTCAACTTTAATGGTTATTTGATTAGTTGGGAAAATATAGATAACTCTGTATTATTTACAAAATATAGTTATTTAATAAGGCATATTTTATATTTTGGCTATTTGATATGAGGAATTCATTGTATAATAAATTATGGGTGGGGATTGGAATTTATATAGTGCCTCAATGAATCAATTGGTTTTCATGAGTCCAATATGTTGTGAAAATTAAATGGGATTCCATATTTACTTTTAAACCATCTTGTGAATGGTATTGAAGATATAGGTTTTCTTGTGCATTAGACAGGATGTCCAAAAATTAATCATTTCATAATTTAATTTTAGTTATTATTCATCCATGTTATTCAATGTCAATATATTTATGGACACATTTTATTTTCAATTAACTAATTAAATATCATGTGTTTTGAGTTATTTACCCTTCCATTTGATTATCCTAAATGATTCATTATTGTTTTTTCTTTATTTTACCCTTACTGTGCATTTGAGCTCACCATTATTTTGATCCCTTTTAATATAAATCCAGGAAAATTAATAAGAATGATATTTATGGAAAAAAAATAGAGGAAATAATGTTATTATCCGTAAATTTATTTAAGAGAAATAAATTATTTTTAATTATTTTATTCATTTTTAATACAATTCTCATGTATATATCTGTTTTCCAAGATAACTAAATGGTTTGGTCCTTTGAGACATGATTTACATTTATCTTATGCTAATGTAATTGATATAATACACTGAATCTAGGATTATAAGATCAGGTCACTAAAGTCTATATTAGAGAAAGCTTAGTAGCATCATTGGGATCTTGATTTAGGAAAACATATATTGGAGAACATAAACCTAAGATATAATTTGAGGATATATATAGAAAAAAATCATATGATTTTTATAAGGAAGATATTATTTGGTTATTCCTAGAAATATATCTTTGTTAGATACTACAAGTGGACTTGTCTGTTGCACAAATTTACCTTGGAGTAACGTCTATGACAAGGTGTGTTGGGCCTCACTCAGTGTAACCTAGTATATGACAACCTTCCTTACAGCTCACCTGGTTTAACACTCCCAGGGAATATGTTAAGGATAATTTGTATTTTATTTAAAGACCATAATGAAATATTTGAATATATAATGAAAATGAATGACCTAGGTCAATCATATGGTGTTTTAGATTAATGATAATGTATCATTATTTAAAATCCAACTCATGATATTATGTATAATCCCTAAACCAAGAAAGTTCCTATGTTGAAATAAATGGTTAATGTATTTTTGTATTAGGGTTGTGATAAATCCAATAGTAAGAAGACTATTTATTGATGAACCATATTTCAATTATTTCCATAATTTTTATTTTGGAAATTATATTATTATGGTTTTAGAATCATATAATCTATATTTCTGGTGACAAACAATAATTTCCAACAATGTCATGTTTCTTGAACCCATAAAAGAAGGACAATACATTTTTTCCCATGAACCACTATCCTACGCAATATCCTAATTAATGTTTCATTATTTTTAGTTACAAATTATTATTATTAATGATGATACAATGGGGTCTCTTTTTAGTGTTAACCATATAGGATTAAGAGAATAGTATGTTACAAATAGTTATACTTTTCACTATTTTAAAGTCCTTATGAACCATTAAATATTTATTTCTCTGTTTCTTGAATCAAATATTATATTTGGATATCCATTTCTTTATGTAATAGATGAATTGGAAATTAATAAAATAACAACCAAAGGAGGAAATTGTGTCTATAGAAATATATTATTTAATTATATTTTCTTATGTTATAATGTAGTAAAATAATATCTCTACATTAAGAAACTGATCCAAAAAATGTTGTCCTGATAACAACATTTGTGTTGAACCAATGGTCTTCTATATCATCGCAAGTTTATAGATATGAGGCCCTCCACTAGTCATTGATTATTAAAATGATTTTGATTGACGAACTCAATAAAAACTTATAAATATTTAAATTTTTTCTTGAAGAACATATCATTAATTTCAACTAATGTTCTCTTACATAGAGACCAAGTTATTTGTATTTCCATGTGGCCATTTTACATCACATTCTCTCTTTAATAAAAAAAATTTGTTATAAACTATTCTCATTGTGTGGGGTTTGAAACATAGAAAAAATAAAACAATATATTACCAAGGTTGAGATTAATTTGTGAAGAAGAAATTTAATTAAATTTGGGAGAATGTAACACCCTAAAAATCTAAAGCGGAAACATTTTATTCGATAACATGTTTAACACGCATCACCTAGCACGTAAAGGGAATATAATATCCCGATAATTTATAATATATTTTACGTTTTAAATAGATTCAATATTTGTTTTATAGATTACAATTAATGTAATGGCTTTTTATCATGTGTTACAAAAATGGTGACTTTCTTTGATAGCTTGTTTTGCACACTAGGTAATGTTTTACCCCTAAAAAACAACATATTGTAAAATATTATTATTTAAAATAATAAGATATAAACTAGTCATTAAATTAATTGTTATGAATAGTAGTATCTAACATATAAAAATATGGTTTAAAATAATCTAATCTGAATTCATTAGTTGCAACTTATTTAGAAATTAATATAACAATCAATTGAATATTTAGTTAATTATTTTATAGAGAACCATTTTTATACTATGAATGTTGTATTATCATTATAAATTTAAATAATTTCAATTAGTTACTAATATTAATATCTTACATATATATTATATATTAAATAAAATATTTATTATATTCATTAAACTTATTTGATAAGAATAATATGAGAACAAAAACTATTTTACACATAAAAATAAATATTTTTAAGACAGTTTTACCAAATTGTAGGAGAGAACCTCTCTTATATCGAATTTTGAAACTTTTATAAATTTAATATTTTAAAAAAACATTATATTTTAAAATAAAATAAAAAATTTGTGCTAGTGTAAATTTTCGGTATATTTATATAAAGATTCATTTTCTAATGAATAGAGAAAAGTACTGAACTAAAATTCAAAACCACATTTTTTTCTAATGTATTTGTAAGGTAAAATTATATTTCAAAGTAGAGTTTAAGTTTAATTAGATCATACTTTTATAAATTTATTCAATTGATATCATTAGAATTAATTTAACTTTGAAATAAACTATAAAAACCTAACCAACATTTGGATGCTTTTACTTTAAAAGCATACATTATTGTATCATCTTCAAAATAAAAATTTAATTAATTTATTCCAATTCTTTTTGTTTGGAATTTGGAAAAATTGATTAATAAATTTGAATCGTCATAATTTATAATCTATAATAAATTCAACTTATTTTTTTACCAAATTGATTAGTGAAAATAATTAAAATTTATTATAACCATTAAGTTGTAGTTAAGCTTAACAGGTGAATAAAACCTACACTTAAGACCTAATATGACATATAAACATTTAAAAAATCCATTTAATGGAAATATTTCGGCCTTTCCATCCCTCTTCTATAATTTGGACCATTACTGATCCACGTCAAATAAAAAACATCAGTGGGGTTCCTTTTTTCCAAAACATTACAGGACTACCACACCTCAACAACAATAAAAAGGTCACATCTCCTCCCACCTCCCCACAGATATCTACCAATATGGGAAAGACCAAGATGTTCTTAAAAAGATTATGAAAATCCCTCCACTAATCCTAGAATCATCACCTAGGAAATAAATCATTTTGTTGATTTCTATTGGTATAAACTAAAAGGAGTTACATGTATAAGAGGTAACATCATTCCTCAATCTCGTTAGTTTTATTTACATTTTCCACCCTCTAAACACATATTTTTCTATTATTATATAACAAAACTACTATCATAAATATAATTGGATATGTTTACCTTAATAATTCTACCAACACTCATCCACACTTCCATCTAATGGGAAATAAACATATTGTTTATGTGTTTGGCGAAATACCACCTCACAAAATGATGATTGTTCATTTTTTCCGTTTACTGCCAATCATGGTGAACATTATTATAAAAATTCTATTTATATATATTTTATTTTATATTAATTCTTTTTTTAATAATACATAATTACATTACACAATATATCTTTATACATTCCATTTTTATAAAAGTCATAACATCGATTTTGAACGTGTGGACTACAGCCCCTAAAAGCGATGGGATTCATCCACAAGATACATGGAATGTATAAATGATGGTTTTAATTAAACATATGTGATATAAAAAATATCTATATTATATTCATGGAATAATTATTTTTTTGTAATGATAATATATACAATTTTCTCTATTACCCATTCACACACATAAAAAGTTATAGCATCATTCATGGACATGTGGACTATCTCCTCCTCAACACAATGTAATTCCTTTTACATCCAATGAATTATATATATAATTATATATTATTAAATAATATGGTATTTATTATATAATTATAATTCTGTAAGGATTGAATTTACTCACATTCTTTCCATAATGATCATTGAATAATAATAGTGTTACCCCTGTATATATATATGGTATATCATCACTATGATTGTAACATTAGTACATTTTTCAAAACCATATTTAATTATTGGTTATAAAATTTTAATTTATATAAAAATTTTATAATTATTTCTATATTATTAATCTGTATATGTTATATAAGGACCGCCTTTGACTATTGTTGATCAACAAATGTTGTTTTTGACATAGAACTGAATTTGGTCAAAAGTACCCAACATAAAATAAATTGTTTAGGTAGTTGTAAAAAAATGTGTCACTAATTAAAATTAAAGTAATTATTAACATGATTTTTTTAAAATCAATTAATTAATAAACATAAGTTTATTATTTAAGAATATGAAGACACACAAAAAAATTTAGATTCAAGGTAAGATATTTTCATCTCATTTTATGTATTTATGAGATAAATGTCATGTTCACCATTTAATACATTATTGTAGTATACCTAATACCCATATTGATATATTATATCCGAAATTATTTTATATTATTTTTATTTATAACATTATTTCAATATTATTCCTTCATCGGGCTTATGATTTAAATTGATTGAAAGTGGTATGGGACACTTTGGTATGTAAAAAAAATATTATCATTAATACCAATACTAATGATCTATCAATGGTATTTCCATTTGAGGAAATTATATAAACATTTTTCTATAAACCCCTTCATTATCTTCTAGTTATTTATGGTCATTTTCTAGTATTTGCACCATTTTCCACACTTTTCTACAGAACGTGTTTTAGAAAATATTTTTATGAAATATCAAATTTGTTTCTCACTTAGTCAGAGAACCTATTTTACTATACAATCCATTTTTATTAATATTTTTTAAAATTATATGTAAAACATCATGTTTACCCATATTTTATTTTTACAATTTTATCAAGGGATTATTCTTATCCCTTTCCCAAAAAAGAATTTTTTTCTTTATTACTATACAAAAGTAATGTTCTTTTTTAACTCATACAACATGTATTGATTTACTTGTCATCATTTCATTTAATCACACTTTTCATGTATAAAATGTGTTTTTTTGAGAAATTTTTTCAAAAGTGATTTTCAAATAAAAGGTTTTTCAATTTTTTTTTCAAAAATGAATGATATTTTCCACTAGAATATTTTTAGGGTATTATTATAATGGTACATTCATCAATGAAAATTACCCTTTATTGTGTTATTTTATATTGAAACAATCTGTAATCTTCTAATAGATGGTTTATGATTTATTTTTCAAGGAATAGTATTCACATTCACTTCCATGATTAATTTTTTATTCCACTTCCAATATTCAATCTAATATGATCATTGAACATTTAGTTTTCCCCAAATTATCTATTTAATTTATCATTGATAGTACATTTTCCTATATCCAATAATAATTTACATGTGGTGTCTACTTTGATGTTTATTTGATTATTTGGTGAAATATTGATAATTTTTTATTCTTTAATCAATATGGTTATGTGATAAGGCATATTAGTAATTTCAACTATTTGATATAAGGAATGATTTGGACTGGAAATGAAGAGTGGGGGGAGACTTTATATAGCCCCTCGATGCATCAATGGGTTCTCATGAGATAAATATGTTGTGAAAATTTAATGTGTTTCAATCCATATCACTAAACCTTCTTATGAAGGGTCTTAACGGTTTTGGTTTTCATGTTCCTTAGACATGACATCCAATAATTAAATATATCATCATTTTTTTAGTTAATATTAATTCATGTGATTTTTCATCAATATTTCTATGGATACATTTATTTTTTAACTCATTGATTAAATTGAATGATTCATCTATTATTTAACATTCCATTATATTATTCTAATTTATTCATTATTGGTTATTTTTTATTTTTCCCTCAATGAGAATTTGAGATATCCCTTATTATCTTTTATTTCCCCTTAAATCAAGTAATGTACTCAGAATGATATTTAATGATATTCAATGTGAAATAAAGTTATTGTCCATAATGTTATTTAGGTTAATAAATATCATGTGGTAATTTGTTTATTCGGTTTTAATACCAGACCCATGTATGTATCTCATTTTATAAGATTACTAAATTTTTCGATCCTTTAGAACACGATTTACTTTTATCTTATTCCAATGTAATTGATAACAGACCTCAGGTCTATGCGTTTGGGGTCGGGTGGTTATATAAACTTTTTTCTCAACTATTAAAGGTGATATAGATCATTCATTGGTTTATCCACTCAAGATCATTCACCAAATTCAAATGTCATATTATTGAAACTGCAAACCCAATATTAATCTATTGAATTTTTTTATTGGAAATAATTGAACTCTTCTTCATTTTCTATTAATTGAACTTCTACATTTTAGTTGTGATACTTTTCTTCCTCAAGATATATTTTCAAATCATACATCTATTCTAGTATCTTATCTATCTCATCAAGAAAAAATTATTGATTACTATATGAAGATTCATCAGTTTTCTGATTCCTGATTTCATTCTCTAGACTCTAAATATTTCTCATACATTCACCCAATTCTTATTTTATATTATATTCAAATTATATTTCTTATTCTTTAGAACTGCTTATTTTTAACACTTCATTGATCACTATTACAATTAAATTGTATTTTCTTACCTTATAAAATTATATTTTCGATTCAATGATAATATCTTCAACATCATCCTCTTTAGATATGAAAATACTTCTTTTTTATTTGAATAATTATTTATCTTTTCCTTAGGAATAAGATAAAATTTTATCCCCCTTTTTGTTCCATGATATTCTATTCCTTCAATCGTCTTTCTCAGTATATTCTTCTTTGTTGTTTGAGGATAATTGGCCACAACGGTCCCAATGGCCCCACATTCAAAACATTTCTAAGGATGTTACAATTTTTATTTACATGTATTGTTTCTAATATTTTTATAAAAGAGGACTATAATTCATCAAAATTTACAAATGCCTCATTTTTAGAATTAGAGTCACCATATTCCTCTTCCATAAGAATATTATTTGACTTTTTATTATAGGGAACATTGATGGAAATTTATCTATTAATATTTGTTTTCTCCATTGTAACCTTCTACACTAACATCTCATATGTAAAAATCATTCTATATAATTCATACAGCTATACTGTTTACATATATCAATCTTTCAATGAATAAACCAAAGTGTCATACTTGTAAAGAAGAATTATCAAGATCCCTTCAAAAACTATAGATTCATCTATTTTTTTAATATATTTAATTATGATTTCAATTTCATTCACTCTACTAAATAAGTCACCAATATATTCCTATTCACCCATCATGTAATCTTCACACCCCAGCATCCAAATTTATAAAATTTCCTTCATTACTCTTATACTACCTTTGTAATAAAATTATATTATCCCAGATACCTTTGGTTTTGGAAACGAATTTTACTCATAGAAACTCACTTTGATAAAGTGATGAGATTAAGGAATTATTGGCCCTTACATCAGTTTAAAGATTCTTCATATCAACCAATATAAGAGAAAATATATCATCAATAGGAGGAAATATATCAATTGAGTACTCATGACCATCATAAACAAATTCAATAATATAATTTAGAATTACATATTTCCATGTATGATAGGTATTACCACAAAATACCCTAATCCCTTTAATGTTCAAACAATTCAAATTCACTATGAAAACTTCTCTTCAATACTTCATCAAATAGTAAATGATGGGAACCATAATCTTTGATATCAAAAGCAATTTCCCATGAAGGATCAACTATTACTGAGAGGGGGAGAAGTCATTCATTTAAATATTTTTCTTTTTATGTTTCTCATTTTTTCAACAACCTTTTCCTATAAACATTCTAAAGACAAAACAAATACACATCCATAGAAGCCCAATATTTTACATGGGTCAATCCTCAATAAGAGTATTTACGTCCTTAGTATGGTTTGGATACAATAAAATACCACATAATCCACTAGAAAACAATACTTTTTTATAGAATAAAATGAGTAGGAAATTCCATTTTACTCATATAGAACTATGTTCAATATAATAGTTTGTGTGCATTATGTATCTCAGAATATATAATAAATTGTTTTTTAAACAATCATATAATGGTGTTTCTTAATCAAAATTCATATATAATATCTTAAATAAAAATTCTACACTTTATTATCCTTAATTTGGAATGAAATTCACATGAATTCAAAATGATACTCATTTGTAGTTCTTTGTAAGATTCCCAACTATGATTTCTCATTAATGAAATATAAATTTTTTAGAATACCACTGAAAAAATTCTTAACTTATTCTATATTAGTTTTGAAACCCAAATATAATTCCTTAGTCCAATTCTAGAAACTATTATTATGATCTTGTCTCTTATCCTTTGTTATTATTTCCAGTAAACATCCTTATGTATGCTTAATCTAGAAAATTATCTCTCTAGAATTCTTCATCACTCCACCTTATATAATCTGTTGTTAATAATACTTCATTCTGAAAATTATTATGTACATACTTCTTTTATTGGTGAGCCAACAATGGTTTAGGTGAGATTAACCCACCCCTCCCCCCTCTAAAAAATTTCAAAAATAATGACATTCTATTATATGTGAGCTTCATTTTTAATTCTTCAACATTTCTCTCTTATTCTTGAATTTTCTCAAATCATCCCACAACATTAGATCACATATGAATTTCTTAAAAAACAATTATTTTATTCCGATTTGTAATTCTAGTATTCCCATTACAATCGAAGCATTTCCTCAAATTTATTTTCTTGAACCACATGAAAATAATCTTATATAAAATATCTCTAATTATGATACTCTATAAAGGTAAAAAAAGGTATAAGAAAACTAATGTAAAAAAAATATCTTTTATATAGAATCCTTGGAATCATCTCTCAATTCTAATGTCTCCATTGAAAATGCAATTGTAACTATTTTAACCATCATTTCAAGAACCTCCTTTACAATAATTTTTTGGGTGGTTGAAAAAATAATGCTTCCAATTTTTTCTCATTCTAAACATATTTTTACTAATAATTTTTATTGGTTCCATCATGTTCTTGAAGGAATTTTATATTCATTACTTTGATAGTTGATGTCATCACCTGTATGATGGCTCTTGAACCAATTGTTACAAAATTAAAAAAATTATTCTTCTTCTTCCGACTTAACTAAAAACTCAGATTTTTTTATTTTCCATTGAACATCATGATAATGAAAAACAATAATTCAATATGAGAAATAATAACATAATTATTTTGTATAAAATTATTGAATACATTGTTTATTGATCTCTGATTTTATTTTTGTCTAAATTTATCAGCCCCAAAAACATTCCACATAAAATAGTTCTACCTCTGAAAAGACTCTACATCTGATATTAAAAAGATAACAATAATATTACTCATTTTTTGAAACCATTATGATGGATCAGTGGTGTACTGCGACCAATGGACCGATTCTTGTAGTTTCGAATTTTGAAGACTATTTTCTACTCAGATTACGATACCAAAGAAATTCATTCTATAAAAATTTATATCCACTAGATTTTTGTCTGACTAAAAACTATCATCTTAACATTTTTACATTTTGATAAAAACATTGAGGAATTTATACACTTATGTGTCTGATAATCTCACACTAATATACTAAGACAAAAAAATCATTGGCATTAGGAACATTCCTTATTCTCCAAAATTCATATTGTAATCATGATTTCCTCATGGAAAGGAATATTTTTAAATCACCTTCATCATCATCTAAATTTTATTGAAATTTATTTTAACATCACATTACTCAAAAAAAACTCCCATTCCATCCCAACCTTAATCCAAATGGGATTACGTATTTTCCTCGAATCTGATGCTCAATATAATTTTCAACAATTCTTCTCCCTCTATCTTTTATAAAAATTTATTCATATGTTCTCTTGTAAAATTCTATTAATATTAAAAAAAAAATTGTAAAATCATCATCTGGTCCAATACTCATTATGATTGAAATTCATAATTCAAAACCCAAAGTGAGAAAAATAAATATTTTTATTAGAAAACATATTCTCAATCTAATTTTATTTCTTATGAATTGTGATTTAGATTATCTGGAAACAATTGTCAGCCCAATTTTCACCAAAAACAATGGGATGAGATTTCCTCTTCTTTGATATTTCCTTAATAAAAAATACAAAACATGAATATGATCATATTCTAATTGGTTTGTCCCATCATGGTAGACTCATTTTTAAGATAAAGATTAAAAACCCTGAGATTTTACGAGAAGTATTCTTATTAATTTATTTGATGTATTTTTTTGTATTCTTCACCAAGATATCTTTCCATATACACAACATTGTATTAGATTGTAGTATACACACGACTATTGTTGGCTTGTGTTGCACACAAATTCATGATCTTTAGAATAAAATTCATTTTACACAACACCAACTATAGATTTTGATCAATGTATAACTTAACTATATTTTTATTTTGCATCACCAATGGAAGCTTTACCTACATGCAACCTTGACTTGGATTGCATTACACTCACGAGAGAACTTCCACAATAGCGTGTGTTGTACGCAATACCGAGTTTCACTAAACAATGATATATTATTATAATATTATGAAATAGCCATTATGAATATTATTAACAAATTTTTTAATTTTATAACATTATAATTCTTCTTACACATTTTCTAGATCATGTTATGAGAACAAAATAAATTTATTGGGTAAAATAAGTATTTTTAAAATGATGTTGTTTTTTCGCCTTTTGATGGCTCACCAATTTTAAATGTAATTCTTAACAAGTTTATAAGTAAAAATTTTAAAATAAACATCTTCTTGTTTTTCCACTTTTTTGAGCATTCAAGCATAGAAAAACCCAGTCCATTTCTCTCCTTCACTTCCCTACAAATATACAAGAGGTCATTTTCTACTTCAAAGACCATATTTAGTGCTCCAAGATGAAGTTTAGAGGCGGCACGCTGAAAAAGAGGTAATATCCTTTACTGATTCTTTCAAATTTAATTATTCTTCTAATTCCTATTATTTAGTTGTTTCATTATAAAGTAATTAAATAAGTATCAATAATATAATGATATGTTATTATAAATATGAAACACCTTTATTTCACCTTCTACATATCCTACGAAAAATGAAATCACCGTGCGTGCATACGTACGGAATACCGTCTCCACATCGTGGTGTAATCTGTTTTTCCAACACCACCACACATGGATGGGTATAGTGGTGGAAATAATAACTGTATATGATTATTATAAAATAATACTAATTCTTAGCTATTATATCATCCACTCCAATTCCATTCTCTAAATATGGGAACGATATCATTGCTCGTGCGTACGTACGGATTATTGTCTCCACGACGCGATGAGATTCACTCTCCTTGTTAACCATTCAAAAATGATTATAATGTATATATGGTTAATAGTAATGATATATATGACATAATTATGCTATTTTATTTATGTATATATATATATATATATGTTCCATCTACTTACTTCCATTCAATTCAATAAGGAAATGAAAATAGCCTTCATGCGTACGTACGACCTTCTATCTCCATGAATGGTGTTTTTCATTCCAGTTATCGATCTATCAAATATATATATGATAAATATATATGATATATAAATCATGTTTTAAATTATGGTATTATGTAAATAATTATAAAAGTAATAATAATATCAATAATAGAAAGTCAAAACACGTTCGATAAATGATACGATTAATACACAAAATGTTGCTTTAACATGAAATTAACAAAATAACGGTTAATATAATGCCGTAAGTGAATCATATATGATATGATAAATATTATTGTGATTCGGTTACAAGTTAATACTATGTTTAATCCCAATATATATGAGTTTTAGACACATACAATATAAATTGGACCTAAGGTAAGGGATTATTTCTTCTCACTTTTATTTCTCTCAGACATATGCCTTAATCACCAACTACTTCTCTTGTATGGTGTTAAAGATTCCCATGAATGTTTTATGATTTTTATTATTAAAAATATTATATTTACATGTTCATGAAATTTTCTTTATATTATGACATGTATGATTCCAATGATTATAAATGGTAGGGGATATTTATTCTAATCTCATTCTTATCTGGGATTGTTTATTCATAAGTATTTATTGGGGTTATGTTTATCATCCATGTCCGTTTTTTCTAAAAAAAATTCATAAAATGTATACACTTTTTTCATGTATTTTTAAATTAATTTTTACCCTTTTTGACTTTTACAACATGGTATGGAAGGAATCTTTCTTTTTTTTATCGTATGAGGTAATTTTTTTCTTTTCCATAAAATGTACGAGAATAATATTTTTTAACTTATACAGCATGAATATATTTTTATAGTTTCATTATGCCTTATTTACATAATGATTAGTCTACAATATTTCCTGGTTTTTATCAAAAAAATAATTTTCTCTTAAAATTTTGTGGCATTTTGTGAAAAAAAATCATTTGGAAGAAGAAAGGAAGCTTTCCTCAAAAAGTTATTTCAAGTGTTTTTTCAAAACTATTTTCCTTCTACGATGACATTATTTAGTTTGTTTATCTTACAAGTATAATGCGTCTATTATTTACATGGTTTGATTTTTCTTATAATGAAATGATATCCATTTTTTATATGGATTATGTTATGATGGTATGATGTTTATGAAACCCATTTTATTCTTTGGGTTATGATTAATGATTTATGTTTATGTGGTGGTACACATAAGAATGATTTATTTTGAGATGAGTGGGACTTATATATCCCTCCAATTCATTGGGAAATTATTTATATCTCATGATATAGACATGGCTGGAATGGAATTTGAATCTGGTTCAGTAATACAGGGCTGGAACGGTAAGTAAACCCAGTTCAGTAATGGACTTTGTCCACTATGATGGTCTTGGGAGCAATGCCTTGGCTACTACGGAAATCACATCATGTGCTTAATGGTTTTCCACAATTCCATGTTTTATTCCCATTCCATTTTTTATGATTATTGTTACTTTATTATCTATGCCTTATGTACTGCCATGATTTATGTCATTGCTCAAGATTTCTATGTTTTATGTTCATGTTTTTACATTCAAATGAATATGGATTGTTTTTAAGTTCTCTATGTTAACCCTTATTGATCATTTGAGCTCACCCTTTTTATGTTTTCTTTTCCCCAGGATATACAGAAAGGTTTTAGGTAAGAAAACAATAAATTAATATCATTATTGGAGATGATGAAGATCGTTCCCAATGATTAGAAGATTATGTTCTGAATTTCCAAAGACACTAAACTAACATGGTATTTGGGCATGTATTGTGTCATGTATTTAGTTTTATGAAAAATTAATGTAATGTACATGTACATCATATTTGGGACTCTACAGTTGGTATCAGAGCACAAGTTTAGTTAACCTTTGGAAACCAGGATACGAAAACATTAGTGAGATCCATAGATATATTTATAAGGAATGTCTAATGATGTCCCTAAGGTTAAGTATATGTATAGTTCTTAGTCCTAGATTTATGGTTATGATCTTAGAATTAAACTTAAGATATTATATATTGAAGGCACTCCCTCTTTATTATGGTGTTTTCCTAGCATGATTTTATCCTCTCACACTATTATTTTGGGGATTTAGATTATGGCTAGAACCTGAAGGAACCATGTAGATCAATGTAATGGACAATGCAATGATTTTCCTCATAAACAATCCAATGTTATGGGATATGGAGTGAAAAATCATATTGCTATACTTACACAATCTGTGAATCATTATGGACTTCCAAATGACCATAGAATGGAACAATATTCTATTGAGTCCTTCATGAGGCAAAATCCACCTTCTTTAAATGGGTATTATGATCCACATATTGCTGAACAATTTATTGGTACCATTTAAAAGATATTTTCTATACTTCGTTGTTCAAAACATGAAACAGTCATTTTAGCTGTTTTCAGTTTAGAATGTGAAGCAGACTAGTGGTGGGATCTAATTAATAATTCAAGGCCCCAATATGAAATTGAATCCATAGAATGGGATGAGTTCAAGAACTTATTTTCAAATAATTACTTACCTTATATTATTCGAAAAAAGTTGGAAAATGAGTTCGTTGAGCTTAAGCAGAAGGATGATGAATCTATTGGTATATACGAGGTGAATTTTACAAGTCTTGTAAGGTATGCTTCTGGATTTATCATCCAACCTGAAAGAATAATTGATCAAGTCATCAGTGGCTTAAAACCAAGCCTTTTAAGGGCATTAGCTAAAAGTTACTTCCATATCTATGACGAAATTGTGTGTTTTACTATCAAGGTAGAACAATAATTTTGTGTCACATATCCATCTCGCGGTTTTGACAAGAAATCAAAGATGGAGTTCAAGGAAAAATCACAAAATAATGGTGAAAAGAAGAGGAATGTTTCTTTATGCTTAAAGTGTGGAAAAAAGCACAGTGGAGATTTTCTTAAAGGGACTAGAAAATTCTTTAACTATATAAAAGAATTTCATCGAGTAGTTGAGTGTCGAAGTAATGTGAAAAAGGTAGCTAATGATTTGAATAAAGAAAATAATACAGAGAACGCACCACCTACACTTCAATGCTACAAGTGGAAGAAAATGGGGAATTATGCTAAACAATTCCCTAAGCCAAGGGTTAATGATGATTGACATCAATAACCTCTTAAGGCACTATACAAAGGGAAGTCACATGAGATCACTACTGGTGATTTTGAATATGAAAACGAAGTGGTGGAATGATTATGTGTATATGTAGTGGGATTGGAAAATAGTGTTGTGGAATCTCATTTATAGTATTGTGGAATATTGGAATATCTATGTATTGGTTTTCAATAATTGTGTGGTACTGGTAACCATGAAAAGTGATTGAAATATTTTTGGAAAGTAGATGATATGCACATAATGAAGGGATAAAGAGAAAATAATATGTTTGATGGTATTGATGACCTCAGGACTGATATAAGGACATAGTGACATCATGGATTGAGTATATAAAAAATTCAGAATTTTGGTATGTGGAAAGAGTTAAAGTTTTCTAGAATTCATGTTTTCACTAAATTTATATGGTAATTCATGTTTCAAGAGAATACAAGATTAAGGTGTTCCCATGTTTGTAATCCAATCAATATGATATATATTCTGATATATGGGGGATAAATGATGGTATTCACATGCTTGTTATATGACCTTGCAAATAATCATTAACTTTATACTATGAGATTGAATAGAAGTATTTTCGATAAGCCTAAAGATTGGAATGGATTAAGTTGGACATCAGATAGTATTGTTTAAGGCTATAACCATTTTTTTTAAATTATTTCTAGAATGTTATAATGGTGAAGTCTAGAAAAAATGAAAACCTGAAGGACATGCGACAGCCCATCGCGTTGGACAAGGTTGTGGGAATCGAACCCACAACCGAAGTGCGACATGCCTTTATCACCTACCACTGGCCTAGAGTAAGTCCCTGGTTTATAGAAGTTAGTTTTAATTTATTATGTGATATGATCTATGAAGTATAAGTCCATTTTTAGAGCCATATACGATTAATATCACCACATATAGACTTATGTATATTTAATAAAAAAATTTAACCTTTTGTATGAGATAGATGGAATGACCCATCATCTTATCACATGGTCTACTAACACCTCACGAATGACAATTTCAACTTCATTTCGTTATGATATGAAGTGGAATTGTTCAATGAATGACCAATGGTGTGATTGTACGAATATCAATTAATTCTTTATTCAAATTCAAATTATTCTAATTTCGTGAAATGATCATGAAAAACTAGAATGTTGTCCTACTACTCTCATATCCGATGAATCAAGTGGTAACTTAGATCATCACAAATTTATGGCTTTGTGATTGTTAGCTTTTTCATAGAAATGTTCTCTACCACTATCCATCAGAACATGATGGTTAGATTTAGCATCCATATCCATATTTTCACCTATGTTACCTTAGGTGGAAACCCAGTGATGAGTTAGTTTGGGTATCTGTTAATTTTCTAACGTTCCTTATTAAAATGACGTTTTAGTATTCCTTTTTACAATGTGGGTTTCTATGAACAAAACATTCAAGTTGGAAACCATTTATAACCCCAACTAATTTCTATGGTGAAATTCATTTTAAGGGGGTAGAATGTAACACCCTGAGATTTTATGAGAAGTATTATTTTTAATTTAATTTATGTATTTTGTTGTACTCTTCCCCAATATTATCTTGCCCTATACGCAACACTATTTAAGCTTGTAGTATATGGAACACTATTCTTGGCTTTTGTTACACCCAATTTCAAGTTCTTTCGAATAATATTCATTTTACACAACACCAATTATAGATTTTTATCAATTTATAACTTAACTATATTTTGATTATGCAACACCAAAGGAATATTTCCCTATACACAACCCTGACTTGGCTTGCATTACATGGAAAAGCGACCTTCCTCGATAGCGTGTGTTGTACGCAATACCGAGTTTCACTAAACAATGATATTTTATTATATATTATAAACAAGTTTTTATGAATAGTATAGACTAAATTTTGAATATCATAACATTATAATTCAACTTACACATTTTCTAGATCATGGCATGAGAACAAAATAAATTTTTCGGGTAAAATATGTATTTTTCAAAAAAAAAATTACAATTTTACCGCAATTTAATGGCACACCCATTTTAAACCAAATTTTTAACAATTTTATAAGCTCAATTTTAAAAAAATAATCATCTTCTTGTGAATAATGATATAAAATTTTATTTTGGAAAATGTTTAGATATTTATCTGATAACGTTCATATTTTGATGAATAGTTAAAATATGCTAAATTGTATTTAAAAACAAATTTTTTCATCATGATAATTTATATGGTTAAATTATAATATTGAATGGTTTTAAAGTATAAATAGAATATATATTCACCATTTAAAATAATTTATTTTATTATCATTAATTTTATATTGAATTCATAGGTAAAAACATCTCAATATTTTTGTAATATTTTAAAAAAACCCATTTTTCGACAACAGGATTAATTTTAATTTAATTACTACATCTTATGTGTCTTGAATTTTGAAAAATGGATTCCATATTCGGAATCAGTATGTCCAAATTATGATAATATTCTAATTTTTATTTTTGAGCATTATGAATAGTAACTACGGTAAATTTTATTTACCACAGTTAATGGTAAATCAGCCAATTAAGGGTAACAATAATATTATAAATTTATCTTAACACACGCAAAAATTATATTGGATGAATAAAAGTCGACCCATATCACCTAAGGGTCGTAATATATTCATTTCATTGAATTTTGACCATGAAATGATGCAATTATTATTAAAACCAAATAAAGTGACAACATGTCACTCTATTATATCTTATAAGTGTAATAATTTTAAGTTGGTGATAAACATTATAAAACAACGAAAATAAAGAGTCTCCCAAAATCCAATAAATGTAACTATATCATTTCAATTTATTTATAATTTTTCAGGATTAAATAATTTCCATTAATGATGACACAATAGTGGTGTAGAAATTATTTTAATGAATGAAATATCAAATTAATGGTTTTAAAAATATTAAAATAAATATTTTAAGAACTATTTATTATACTCCATGAATTTTATAGATAAATATTACATGTTATAAATCTATAATATATTTTATTTCGAATATATCCTCTCTTTGTGTTTTATTTAAATTCAAATAAATGAATAGTGTCAAAATTGTCACTATTGTTATTTTATAAATATAACATATTATTAAATTGTTTAATTTTCAAAATACTATTTAAAAATTGTAAATTGAAATTTATATGGTCTAAAATGTTATAAATTATCCAATTATGGAAACATCACAGCACATAAGTAATTATTTATAACAATTTAAAATTTAGAATATTATTACAACAAATAAAATTAAATATATTAAATAAGGATAAATCATGTTGATAATGTTTAAAATAATTTCTCAACATGTCTAAATTTTATTGGATGAGAATATTACAACCCTATCTCATCTCATCTCCAGATTTGAGTCATTTTTGGTGGTTTTTATGTGGGGTTTGAGTTTATTATAAATTAATATTTTGGAGGTTTCTAAAACTGCCGCTCTCCTCTCTTATAAAAGGGCACCTCCTCCCCCTCATCTTCACAACAATTTGAGAATTCATGTAACGACCCAATGTTTCATTAATGTAAAGTCCCCCATACGAAGCCCATTTTTCAGAGCTTGGAAAAGAGGTGGCATCCTTGGGCTTCACCCATGACCAAGCCCAAGCTGAGCTTCACCATGTCAAGCTCAAACGGGACCGTCTACGGGAAAAGTGGAAGTTGGTAGAGATTACCACTCGAGCGATGTTATTCGAGCCACCCCAAGAGTCTGTCACCATCACACACCTTACCCTTAGGTCTTATGCGGCTGTTTTAAGGTCTTATGTAAGAAATAAGTAGTACTATGTTAATGTACATTATTTTTGTATATAATAATGAATATAATTTCTAGTCATTTTTGTAACATTATAAATAATTTTTAAAGTACAAATGGTGTTTTTAGTTATTATTTAATTAAGATATATATATTATTAAATTAAGGTATATTTGAATTAAATAATATTTTAATAAAATAATAATATTATTATTAAATTTATTTTTATTAAATAAATGATCTTATAATTTTATGAATGCAATTAAAATTTTATATTAAGGTTTGAAAGCCATTTCTGTCCAACCCCGTGAATTTTTTATAAATGTTGGTTTTTATTTTAAAAGTGAAAATTAACATATTTAGAAATTTTTTTAGATAAAATAAATGACATGTCTGGAATCAGGACGTCAAAATTATCCAACGGTGAATTTTTCATAATTTTCTCAGAAAGCCAAATTTTTGGTTAAAAATTAAATACCGTATAAATATATAATGTGTTTTATGATATCATAATGACCCAATGGTGATGTAATAAAATACCATAATCCTTATGTTCGGCCAATATAAGTTGTATCATTAAAATAATGTGATTTTGGGTTTGTTTGACTTACTTTTCAAAGTATTAATGGACACCTCAAGACATATTCAACACTTTTCCTTTTTATATTAATTTCCATGGGAGTGTGACTCACCTCCACATAAGCAACCTTATTATTTTAAGAAGTTCGTACTTGGGCCTTATAAAATATTGTTTTCCTCTTCCCTTTTCCAAAAACCATGGGCAAAAACCATGGGATGTTTTGTGGTTTGGATTAATTGAATATAAGGGGTCCCAAACCTAAATAATAAAGAATTCTCTCACCTTTCCTATATAAACCCACCCAAGATCCCACTTCATTATCACTAAAAACCTTTGGAGTTCGTCCAACCACTGCCCTACTCTCTCTATAATCCCCCCAAGGTTCCCCAAGCTCTCAAGAAGCCTCTCACAAGCCTCTCCCTAGCCTTTGGAAGCACACTTCCAAGTAAGGGCTTTTTTCTTCCTTTCTCAATTTTCTCCAATTTTCGTTAAGTTGTTTTGCCCTATTAATTTCAATTATGAATGTTGGGGTATGGTTTCAAACATCCCTCATACTTCCCTCTTCATTTTTGAATGATGGGAGACCCCTTTCTCTCTCATTAAATTCCTCCCATGTACACATGTTACTAAGCCGAAATTCTGAAAGGAACTTCTCTCTCCTCTTTTACATTCAAGCAATACTTTTGTATAATTAATCTAAATTCAATTACAATTGTTGGTACATGTATCTATATGAACTCCTTACTGTCCATTACATGTAAATATGATTAGGAACCCCTTTCTCTCTCATCAATCATCTTTATGAATTCTTATGTCACATCGTTATGCTGCAGAAATCGCACCGATTTTCTAAGCCAATGTCATTGTGTAGTGAATACCATGTCCATTTCTCCATCAATGGTATTCACCTCTATGAAAATTTACTTATTGATTATAAAGTTTCATGTATGAATTCCACAATCCTTTATCATGGAATAAATGATTGTGTTTTATGAATCCATGTTTTATGATCCATGTGGCACACTTATGCATGGAATGAAATGTTTAAGAAGGGTCCACCCTTATAGTGCTCCAATGCATTGGGTAAAGTATAGTATCATGATATGTCCTGTGCAATGAGTGTTGACTCATGCTAATTCAAGTGAAAAGAGTTTTTACTCGTGCTTCCTGTGCAATGAGGGTTTACTCATGCTTTATGTGCAATGAGCCTTGGCTCATGCTAATTCCATGTTAAGTGTTGTTGCCACATTTCCATGTTATGATTATCATGCTTTATCATTCCTTTATCTTCAGGTTTCATTTATACTCTATTGATATGCCTATTGTCTAACATGTATTGTACTCCAAATTTTATTCCATGTGTACTCCCTTACTGGGCTTTATAGATCACCCTTTTCTTATGCATGTCCTCAGGTTATCCCATGCAATTCTAAGTACGAGGGAATGTAGTGGTCAGGTAAAGGATGTTTTCAATAAAGATGTTGCATTTCTTGTTTTATGTTTTTATTTAATGTTCCTAAGCCCCAAAGACAGTAAACCTCTCGATCATCTCTGTTGTATCAAGTGATGTTTTATGTAATAAATCATGTTTAAGTTGTAAAAAATATGATGGGTTGTCATAGTTGGTATCAGAGGATAGGTTTAGTTATTTTTGGGATTAGGAAACCCAAGTAAATCCTTAGATGCAAGACTAAGTATAATAAAAACATCCCTGTGTTTTTTTAAATACTAAGTAAGTGGTTTATCAAACAAATACATCCATGTTTGGATACGAGCAGGTAGAGGCAGCTCTTGTACAGTTGTATCCTAGGGGTAAAACACGAAAACACCGCTTTGAGGTAGACTCGAACGAGAACCGGTGCACGACAACAGGCCTTGCTGTACTCTTGGTTACGACACTCCCGGGGGATATTTTTTGATAAATTCACAATCTTAGTATGAACCCTTATTAAGGGAAAAATTCCCCTAAGAATATATATTAGAAAGTAGATCATGAAAAGCCTTGATTGGAGCCTATAGAATCATTAGTTAAGGAAATAATAGTTTATTTTTCAGTCATAAACTTTTGTCTTTGGATTACCCTTTATGTGTTACCCCTAACTTTCTTTTTATTCCAGCCAATGGCCGGTAATAGGAGGACTTGGGCTAACAACCGTTGTGAAGATCAGTGTGACGTCTGTACTAATGAGATGCCAAATCCAATGGGAGCGGGAATCGAGAACTTTTCCACGCTTCTCTCTCAGCTAACTCAAGTTTTGAATAGAAACACGGGTCAAGAGGAACGTTCAACCCCCCCATGAATGAACAAGTCACTATCGAGAGCTTCATGAGACAAAGGCCTCCTACTTTTAGTGGATCATCTGATCCCACGATCGCTGAAAAATGGATAAACTCCATTGAAAAGATCTTCTCCATCATCTAATGTTCTGAACAAGAGAAGGTTATCCTGGTGTCTTATTGTTTGGTTGGTGAAGCTCATAAATGGTGGAAATTGATCAAAAATATGAATCCTGAGGAGGAAATCGAGGTGTTAGAATGGAAGGATTTCCGGAAGATTTTTTTCGATAAATATTCTCCTCACACCCTCTGGATTAAGATGGAAAGGGACTTCCTTTCCCTCAAGAAAAAATATGATGAATCTGTTGGAGCGTACGAGGAAAACATCACAAGGCTTGCACGATACGCTTCCGGATTTTTCGTTACCCCCGAATGCAAGGTTGACCGCTTCTTTTGTGGGATGAAGCCTAGCTTGTGGAAAGAATTAGCGATCCGTGACTTCAACAGCTATGAGGGAATTGTCTGATGTGCCCTCAAGGTCGAAATGGAGATCGGGGAATCACATGGGTATCATGGGGACAAGAAGCATAAGGTGGAATTAAATGCTGGTGATCCAATGGATAAATCCAACGGCGCTAAGAAGATTCAGCACCCCACTTGCCAATAGTGCGGAAAGAAGCACCCTGGAAATTGCCTTAAGGGGATGAGAAAATGCTTTAGGTGTGGAAGAGAAGGGCACCTACCTGTTAACTGTCGGAAAGAAGGACCCGCTACTGTGACAGAGGAGAGGAACGCTCCATTCGAACCTCAACGCATTTTTCAATGCTACAAATGCAATGAACCGGGTGATATTGCAAATCAGTGCCCTAATCCAAGGGTTATCGGAGGCAACCAATAGCCTCCAAGACAACAAGGAAGAGCTTTTTCCATAAATTCTGCTGAAGTGAATGCCGCCAACGATGTGGTGACAAGTACGCTAGTTATTCATTCAAGAATAGTGAATGTAATTTTAAATTAAGGTTCTACGCATTCTTTTATATCTCGAATGGTTAGTAGAACAATCCTAGGACCACAAAAAAATCATGGATGTAAAGATGTCGGTTTGTATGGAAAATGGGGAAATCATTGCATCCCATGAATATAAGTCCTCCCCTGTTATAATCTGTGGATTGAATTTCCCAACGAACCTCATCATACTCCCTCTAGTGGAATTTTAGGAAATTCTTGGCATCGATTGGCATTCCTTATATAGATCCAATATAAATTGTCGGGAGACGGAAATCACACTCCCTATGGTGAATCGACCCCCAATTATTTACAAGTGTATGGAGGAAGATTAATCTCCTTTAGCTCCATCATCCCAAGCATGGATATTACTACCTTATAATCATGCATATCTGACTCAGATGATTGAGTCCAAGGAAGAAACCATCTTTGAAGAAATTCCTATTGTGAGGGAATTCACTGATGTGTTTCCCGAGGAACTTCCTAGTCTTCCTCCTAGAAGGGATGTTGAATTCTAAATTGAACTTATACACGGGGCTTTAATAATATCCAAGACTCCATATTGAATAGCTATTGTAGAGCTTGAAGAGTTGAATAAACCACTACATGAGACTCTGGACAAAGGGTTTATACGCCCAAGTGCTTCACCATGGGGTGCACTAGTCCTCTTCGTCAAGAATAAGGATGGGTCAATGTGTCTTTGCTTCTATTATCGTGAACATAACAAAATCATGTTAAAGAACATGTATCCTCTACCAAGAATTGATGAATTGTTCGATCTGTTGCGTGGAGCACAATACTTCTCCAAGGTAGATTTGCGGTCGGTATATTTTCAAGTTAGGGTGAAGAAGGAAGATGTCTCCAAGACTACTTTTCGTACAAGGTATGGGCACTATGAATTCATAGTAATGCCTTTAGGACTCCCCAATGCTCCAACTATATTCATGGATTTGATTAATAGAGTCTTTAGAGATTACCTTGACAAATTTTTTGTAGTCTTTATAGATGATATTCTAATATTTTCAAAAACCAAGGAGGATCATGATGAGCATTTAAAAACTGTACTAGAGACGTTGTGCAAGGAGAAGCTCTATGAAATGTACAGAAAGTGTGAGTTCTGGTTGAAGGAGGTCTCATTCTTGGGTCATATCATCACAAGAATTGGTATATCTATGGACCCCTCCAAAACAGATGCAATTGAGGGATGGTCGAGGCCATCATCGGTAATGGATATCCGTAGCTTCTTAGGGTCAGCTGGATATTATCGATGATTTGTGAGAAATTTCTCAGGATTTTTCAACCCTCTTACCAAGATAACTCGAAAGGGAGTAAAGTTTTCTTGGAGTGATGAGTGCAAAGAAAGCTTCAAGGAGTTGAAAAGGAGGCTTATCACTGCACCCGTGCTCACTTTACCCACAAGTGGGGGGCTATTTGTAGTATTCAGTGATTCTTTGAAGAAGGGCTTAGGATGTGTGTTGATGCAGAATGATAAAGTGATATCATATGCCTCAAGGCAGTTGAAAATCCATGACCGAAACTATCCAACACATGATCTGGAGTTGGAGGCGGTGATCATTACCTTGAAAATCTGGAGGCATTATCTCTATGGAGAGAAATGTGAGATATATACTGACAAAAAGAGTCTTAAATATATATTCACATAGAAAGAGATTAATATTCATCAAAGGAGATGGATAGAGCTCATCAAGGATTATGACTGTTCAATCCATTACCACCTTGGGAAACCGAACAAGGTGGCAGATGCCCTAAGTAGAAAGGATCCAGCAATTCTATCAATGATGAGAATTGAGAAGGATCCAATCTTCTTATACTTGATGAAGATGGACGTGGGAATCATAAATAATGAACATCATCAATCCTTTCACAAATTATTGCTCAACTATCTCTTTTGGAATGGTTAAAGGATGCTCAAAAGGTTTATGTGGGAATTCAAGAAAAAGTGGAAGCTATCAAAAAGAGAAAAATCCTTGGAGTTTAATGTTAATGAAGAAGGAATTGTGCGGTTTGGGAAAAGAATATGTGTTCCATCAAGTCCAGAGCTGAAGAATGAACTTTTGGATGATGCGCTTAGATCAAATTTCACTATTCACCTAGGGAGCACAAAGATGTATCGAGATCTCCGAGAAAACTTTTGGTGGGATAATATGAATAAAGGGATTTCTGAATATACATCAAAGTGCCTGGTGTGTCAGCATGTGAAGGAAAAGAGGCAGAAGTCTAAGGGGATGATTCCACCATTTCCCATACCAGAATGGAAATTGGAGAACATCACCATGGACTTTGTCACCGGACATCCAAGGACATCCAAAGGCAACAATGCATTCTGGATTGTTGTGGATAATCTAACAAAGACTGCACACATCATTGCTATTCGGGAGGATTTCTCATTGGATCAACTGGCACAGATATATATCAGGGAAGTGGTAAGGTTGCATGGAGTACCACTATCTATTGTGTTTGAAAGAGATCCAAGATTCGCCACTATGTTTTGGAAGAGTCTTCAACATGCTCTGAATACTGAACTGAACTTTAGTGCGGCCTATCATCCTCAAACTGATGGCCAATCTGAGTGTACTATCCAAACACTTGAGGATATGTTGAGAGCGTGCTCAATGGACTTTAAAGGAAGATGGGATCAACATCTTCCTTTGGTTTATTTCTCTTATAATAACAATTTCCACTCGAGCATCCAAATGGCACCATATGAAGCCCTCTAAGGGAAAAGGTGCAGAACACTGGCATTTTGGGATGAGGTCGGTGAACGTAAGCTGCTTGGACTAGAAATGGTCGATGAAATGGTAGAGAAGGTGAAAACCATTTAGAAGCATATCAAGGCAGCCAAGAGTTGACAGAAGAGTTCTGCAGATAATCGTTGACAAGACAATGAGTTTAAAGTTGGAGACATGGTGTTTCTACACATATCCCCATGGAAAAAGGTCATGAGGTTTGGAAAGAAATGGATGTTAAGTCCAAGGTACATCGGCCCCTTCGAGGTTCTTGATCCTGTTGGGGCCGTGCCCTATCGACTAGAACATCCACCTACTATTTCCAAAGTACATGATGTCTTTCATGTATCCCTCTTAAGGAAGTACATACCGGACCCTTCACATGTACTCTCTTCTGAGGTGGTACAATTGGAAGATGATCTTTCTTATGAGGAGCAACCACTGAAGATCTTAGATCGTAGAGAAAAATTTCCACGAAATAATACAATGCCCCTCATCAAGGTATTATGGAGAATCCAAAAGTTTGAAGAAGTGACTTGGGAATAAGAGGATATGATGAAGCTGAGTTACCCACATTTGTTTTAGTGCGGGAAAAGGAAAATTTCGAGGGCGAAATTTCTTCAGGGGGGAATATTGTAATGACCCAAAGTTTCATTAATGGAAATTCCATCTTGATCCAGTTAAATGTCTCTTTATGAAAAATATTTTTATAAGATGTCTACTTCTTTGGTTTTATGTTAAGAATTTTGACCATTGTTAATATATTCTTTGAACAGTGATCACCTTATTAGTATAAAAAAAGGACCTTAACAAATCAAATTTACTCATACAAAAGAAGTAATGGACTCATCCAGTAGAATTGCCCCATACGAAGCCCATTTTTCAGAGCTCGGAAAAGAGGTGGCATCCTTGGGCTTCGCCCTTGACCAAACCCAAGCTGAGCTTCACCATGTCAAGCTCAAACGAGACCGTCTACGGAAAAAGTGTAAGTTGATAGAGATTACCACTCGAGTGATGTTATCTAAGCCACCCCAAGAGTCTGTCACCATCGCACACCTTACCCTTAGGTCTTATGTGGTTGTTTTAAGGGGTTATGTAACAAATAATTAATACTATGTTCATGTACATTATTTTTGTATATAATAATGAATATAATTTCTAGTCATTTTTGATACATTGTAAATAGTTTTTAATGTACAAATGGTGTTTTTAGTTACTATTTAAATAAGATATATATTTTATTAAATTAATGGATTTTTGAATTAAATAATATTTTAATAAAATAATAATATTATTATTAAATTAATTTTTATTAAATAAATGATCTTATAATTTTAATAATGCAATTAAAATTTTATATTAAGGTTTGAAATCCATTTCTATCAAAACCCATGAATTTTCAATAAATGTTGGTTTTTATTTTAAAAGTGAAAATTAACATATATAGAAATTTTTCTAGACAAAATAAATGTCATTTATGGAATCAGGATGTCGAAATTATCCAACGGTGAATTTTTCATAATTTTCTGAGACAGTCAAATTTTTGGGTAAAAATTAAATACCGTTTAAATATATAATGTGTTTTATGACATCATAATGACCCAATGGTGATGTAATAAAATACCATAATCCTTATGTTCGGCTAATATATGTTTTATCATTAAAATAATGTGATTTTGGGTTTGTTTGACTTACTTTTCAAATCATTAATGGACCCCTCAAGACATATTCAACACTTTGCCTTTTTAAACTAATTTCCATGGGAGTGTGACTCACCTCCACATAAGATACTTTATTATTTTAAGAAGTTCTGACTTGGGCCTTATAAAATATTTTTTTCCTCTTCACTTTGCAAAAACACCTTGGGAAAAAACCATGGGATGTTTTGTGGTTTGGATTAATTTAATATAAGGGGTCCCAAACCTAAATAATAAAGAATTATCTCACCTTTCCTATATAAACCCACACAAGCTCCCAAGGTGCCCCAAGCTCCCAAGAATCCTCTCACAAGCCTCTCTCTAGCCTTTGGAAGCACAGTTCCAAGTAAGGGTTTTTTTCTTCCTTTCTCATTTTTGTCGAATATTTTCTAAGTTGTTTTGCCCATTTCATTTCAATTATGAATGTTGGGGTATTTTTTCAAACCTCCCTTATACTACCCTCTTAATGTTTTAATGATTGGATACCCCTTTCTCTCTCATTAAATTCCTCCCATGTACACCTGTTACTATGCCGAAATTTCGAAAGGAACTTCTCTCTCCTCTTTTACATTCAAGCAATACTTTTGTATCATGATTCTAAATTCCATTACAACTATTGGGACATTTATATATATGACCTCCTTACTGTCCATTACATGTAAATATTATGTGGAACCCCTTTCTCTCTCATCAATCATTTTTATGAATTCTTCTGTCACACCGTTACGCTGCCAAAATCGCACCGATTTTCTAAGCCAATGTCATTGTGTAGTGAATACCATGCCCATTTATCTATCAAGGGTATTCACCTTTATGCACATTTAATTATTGATTATAAAGTTTCATTTTTGAATTCCACATTCCTTTATCGTGGAATAAATGATTATGTTTTATGAATCCATGTTTTATGATCCATGTGGACCACTTATGCATGAAATGAAATGTTTAAGAAGGGTGCGCCCTTATAGCGCTCCAATGCATTGGGTAAAGTATAGTATCATGAAACATCATGTGCAATGAGTGTTTGACTCATGCTAATTCAAGTGCAATGAGGGTTTACTCGTGCTTCATGTGCAATGAGGGTTTACTCATGATTTATGTGCAATGAGCCTTTGCTCGTGCTAATTCCATGTTAAGTGTTGTTTCCACATTTCAATGTTATGTTTATCATGCCTTATCATGCCTTTATGTTCATGTTTCTTTTAATCCCTATTGATATGCCTATTGTCTATCATGTATTGTACTCCTCAAGTTATTCCATGTGTACTCCCTTACTGGGCTTTATTGCTCACCCTTTTCTTATGCATGTCCTCAGGTTATCCCATGCAATGCTAAGTACGAGGGAATGTAGTGGTCATGTAAAGGATGTTTTCAATAAAGCAGTTGTATTTCTTGTTTTAAGTTTTTATGTAATGATCCTAAGCCCCAAAGACACTAAACCTCTCAATCTTCTTTGTTGTATCAAGTGATGTTTTATGTAATAAATCATGTTTAAGTTGTAATAAAAAAGTAGGTTTGTCATAATTCAAGCATGGAAATACCTGGTCCAATTCTCTTCTCCACTTACCTATCAACATACGAGAGGTCTGAGTCTTCTTCAAAGCCCAACTTTAGTGCCCTAAGTGGAGGATTAAAAGAGGTGCGCCCAAGAAGTGGTAATATCCTTTACTGATTCTTTCAAATTTATTTCTTCTTCTACTTCCTCTTATTTAGTTGTTTCATTATAAAGTAATTAATTCAGTATCAATAATATATAGATATGTTATTATAAATATTAAACAACCCTATTTCACCTTTTATCAATCCTATGAAAAACAAAATCACCGTGTGTGCGTACGTACAGAATACCATCTCCATGCTGTGGTGTAATCTGTTTTTCCACCACCACCACACTTGGATGGGTATAATGGGGGAAATAATAACTATATATGATTATTATAAAATCACACTGATTTTGAGATATTATTCATCCACCCCAATTCCATTCAATAAATATGGTAATGATATCATCGATCATGCGTACGTACAGATTACCGTCTCTACAACGCGATGAAATTCATTCTCCATGTTAACCATTCAAAAATGATTATGAATTATATATAATGAATATTAATGAGTTATATGACATGATAATGCTACTGTATTAATGTATATATATATATATGTCATCTACTTACTTCCATTCAATTCAATAAGGAAAGGAAAATAGTGTTCAAGTGTACTTACGGCCTACCGTCTCCATGAACGGTGTATTTAATTCCATTTATCGATATGTCATATATATATATATACTAAATATATAAGATATATAAATAATGGTTATCATTCTGGAAGTATGTATATCATGATATAAGTAATAATAATATGAATAACAACATGTCCAAACACGTATGATAAATGATACGATTATTACCCAAAATTATGCTTTAACATGGAATAGACAAAATAACGGGTAATAAAAAGTTGTAAGTGAATCATATATGTTATCATAAATATTTTTTGGGTTTTATTACAAGTTAATAATATGTTTAAACCCACTATACAGGAGTTTTGGACATGTACGAAAGAAATTAGACCTATAGTAAGGGATTATTTCATCTCATTTTTATTTCTATGAGATATATGCCTTAATCAATAACTACATATTTTGTATGGTGTTTAAGATTCCCATGAATGTTTTATGATTTTTATTATGGAGGATATGATATTTACATATCCATGTAATTTTCTTTATTTTATGACATGTATGATTCCACCGATTATAAATGATAAGGGATAATTATTCCAATCTCGTTCTTATCCAGAATTGTTTATACGCAAGTATTTACTAGGGTTATGTTTATCATCCATTTTCGTGTTTTCTAAAAAAATACTAAACTTCCATGTAAGTTTAAAGTGATTTTTACCCTTTTTGACTTTTAAAACATTGTATGGAAGGAATCATTCTTTTGTTTACCATACGAGGAACTTTTTTACTTTTCCAGCAAAAGTACTAGAAGAATATTTTTTAACTTATACAACGTGAACATATTTTTTCAGTTTCATAATGCTTTATTTACATCAAGCATCCTCTACCAGATTTCATGATTATTATCAACAAAATAATTTACTTTTAAAATTGTGTGTCATTTTCTGAAAGAAAATGATTTTGAAGAAGAAAGGATATTTTCCTTAAGAATTTATTTCACGTGTTTTATCAAAACTATTTTCCATATAATATGACATTATTTAGTTTGTTTATATTTAATGTATAATATCTCTATTTTTTACATGGTTTGATTTTTCTTATGATGAAATGATATCCATTTTTTATATGGATGATTTTTTATGCGATGATTTCTATGATACCCATGTTATTTATTGGGTTATGATAAAAGATTTATGTTTATGTTGTGGCACACATACGAATGATTTCATTATTAGATGAGTGGGACCTATATCACACTCCAATGCATTGGATAATGATATTTATCTCATGAGATTGACATGGCTGGAACGTCAAGTGAATCTGGTTAAGTAATATAGGGCTGGAATGGTAAGTAAACTCGATTCAATAATAGACTTTGTCCACTATGATAGTCTTAGCATCAATGCCTTACCTACTATGATAAACATATCATGTGCTTAATGGTTTACCAAAATTCCATGTTTTATTCACATTCCATTTTATCATGATTAATTTTCCTTTATGATCTATGTCTTTTGTACTGCCAAGATTTATGTCATTTCCCAAGATTTTGATGTTTTATGTTCATGTTTTTACATTCAAATGTTTAGGGATTGTTTTTAAGTTCTCCATGTTTACCCTTACTGGGCATTTGAGCTCACCGTTTTTGTGTTTTCTTTTCCCATGGATATAAAGAAAGGCTTTAGGTAAGAAAAAAAGGGTAAGATCTTTATGGGAGTTGTTTAAGATCTTTCGCCGTGATTAGAATATTATGTTCTGAGTTTCCAAAGACAATAAAATTACATCGTCTTTGTGAATCTCTTTGTGTCATGTATTTAGTTTTCAGAAAAATTAATGTAATTTCCATGTACGTCAGGTTTGGGTCTCTATAAAGATGTAGTTCTTATTGAATTCAAAGGCAATATAATGTCTCTAGTTAAGAAGTACACTAGTTTAAATGAGTAATGTCAAACCAATCTATTATTTAATTAATAAATAAATTTTCAAGATGAAATTGTAGATAAACCACATAATAGAATTATAGTTCATCAACCAGTGGTTTTCTTTTTTAAAGAATAAGCATCTGGGAGGTGCCGCTATTTTTTTCCTCATCCACTAAATCATGTAGATTAATAATTCTTGGAGGGAACCTAAATAAATTTCTTAAGTGTAGTTTCTATATGTTTTTTTATTTGAATAAAATTTGGGCTTAAATTCTGGGGGTTCATGGGGAAAAAATCATACACAACATCAAATTGGGGATGGCATTATAGAACACTCTAACTAGGGTGAGTGAAATCCGAGAACCCACTTAGGTTATCAAAACTTGAAGCTATTAATTTATCATTTTTTATTTCCATAATTTCAATATAATTTTGATTTTTTCCTTTCCTTTATTATAGGTTTACAAGTTTCATCTTTTAGGATTCTAGCTCATGGATTCTACTATATAATAAAATCTTTTTCTATCTCCTTCCTCGCTAATTATTATTTTCATGTATTATATTCTGGATTCTTACATCCCAATATAAACTAATGTACACTGAGAAAAATTTTAAAAATAATTGTGGGGAAGAACATCAATAGTATATTTTGATTTAGGGTATTTTACTTTCTAATTTTTGTTTTCTAATCTCATTAAAATGTCTTATTTTTTCACAAGGTTAATTTTGTTATTTAAATAGAAAATTTAAATTATTCAAACCTTGGACCTAAAATTATTATTTTTTCTAATTTTGAAACCAATTTTAAATATTCAAAAAAAATTCCATGAAATTATGATTAAATGATTGCTTAAATGACAATGATTCACGCCTAAAACATTAGTAATTTCATAAAAATGATACTAAATATTGTATTCCATGTCACATCTCACTATTTTAATTATAAAAATCACCTTATTGTGAGGCTTATTAACTTTCTCACATATTTTTTACACTCACCTCTTTTATTCAGAGACCCTAATCATGCTTCATTAACAACTTTGTGAGACATTTTTTCAAAAACAATTCAGTCTGAGAATATTTTGATTAAAATAATTTAGGAATTTATTTGGTTCAAAGACCAATTTTAACAAAATCCGTTTTATACATTCATACCCTAATTATTTAATCTTTTTATCCATAAGTATCCCTAAATGATGGTTTTACATAGCGACATTACTAGAAATTTTACCCAATCCAACCTAATCTTGGAGGTGATGTGCATTATAAAATTAATGTTAACTTTATGTAGAGATATACTGTGATTTATTACATCTTTCTAGACTAAATTGGGAAAACTAAAAATTTATAAAAAGTTTATACTACTGAAAATTCAGCATTTCTAAAGAATGTTTTAGTTTAATTCAGAATAAAAACTTCATTTTGGTCAATAGTAGTCGAGAAAATAATAAAACAACTAAGGTTTCTGAAGGTGGGGGATATATTATCATTATAATTGATTTTTAAAAGTTTCATTGACTATTTAAATATCAATTTACACACACATCCTTCTAACATAAAAAATGAAATGATTTTAAAATTTTAAAATTAATTCAATTCCATGAAGCTAGTTGAGTGGAATCATTTTTATTACTGAAATTCTAAACAGTTTTAAATTACCATGAATATTCAATGATTTTTTGAGATGCTTTGTTTTTTAAGTGAGTAAAGAGACCCATTATTCAGTGTAAATATAATCCATATCTTTTTTCATTAAAAATAGTCATACCTCCATATTCTACCACCACAAATTTGGCCTTTAAACCCTACCATCCACATGCCTAATAAAATTCTACCAAGTACTCATGTAAAACACCTATGCTTCACTTATTTTGTGAATATATATATAAATGTATCAATATTATTGTGACTTTTAGATGTTCTTGGATGGAAAAATATTTTTTGATTATCTATATTTTTATTAAAATGAAAAACTCACGTGTGGTAAGAGTTTTTGGTGCAAGTGAGGTGAAATATTGTTGGAATAAACTCAATGAACATAATGGAAAATTTAGTGTGTGTATATATATACATTGTTATGAAAGATGATAAATATTATTTTCTTAGTGTTAAATTTCTAGATATCATGGGAATGTGTCTTCAGAATTTCATAGATTTTTTTTGATACTTACCAATCTAGGAGTCCAAGTTATATGTCATAAAGAATTGATAAAGATGAAATTATTAATTATTTTTATAGGTATATCAATTATATAATCCAAACTAATTTTTTATTTATATTTTATGTTTAATAATGTTTTATTTTTGATGAATTTTGTGCATTAATGTGAAAATTTATAAATTCTGGAATTTAAATATATTTATTACTTTGGTATTTTTGGTATAATATTTGATAAACTTATCCAAATAGAAAATTATTTTGGAACACTTCATTGATATATGGGATTAAATATATTCAACTCAGAAAAGTGATGATTCAAATCCATAGTGGCACAAATAAATCATGTAATATAGAAAACTATTTTCCAAAAAATTTGACCTACCATTAATTAAAATGCCTATGAAGAGATATACTACTTGAAATTTCGTTATTTCACTTTTCAGATAAAGGTGAATTTTAATTGAACATGAATATTAAATTTCATGTATAAATGATCACATTAAGGTGCTATATGAAACATTATAATAGGATTAAGATTAATACTTCTTAATGTTAATAATTTGATTTGTAAATTTGAAGAAAACATGTTCTAAACATGTTGAAAAGACATGAAATTGTGAAGGATGATAGAATATACCATTCTAAATGAAATTTTATAATAAATGCTACCATGAATATATAGTCTTTAAGGATAAATATTTTATATATTACAAATTAATGAAAAGTGAGGGAATCTTTTTGACCCCTATTAGTTATAAATATGAATCTCCACATCCATTTTTGGAGGATTGTTGGTGAGGGATTTCATGGAAATTAAATAGGATAATTATATATGATATAGGAGTTTAAATTACGTAATCTATCCATGAAGGTTTAAACTCTATGTGATAGTGGTAGTGGAGATCCAAATATTCTCCCCTTTTTATTTTTTAACCCTAATTTATTCTCATTTTAATTCTCCTAAAATTATTTTAATAATTACTGGAGGTGAATTTACTCTAGTTAATTTAATTAAATATATTTTTTCTCCATTCTATTCCAAATTATAACTATAAATCATTTTTTACCTTATTATTATGATGTCTCCCAATTTACAATAAGAAGTTCATTTCGTATTATTTTCTAAAAATTTATTACGATATAAAATAACTTTTATATGGGTATCAAGGAATTTTTATGAGTTTTTTATATAATTTCTTGAAAATATAGGTTTTCACTTGGAGGACATTGAATAAGAATTGGGAAATATAATTTCATAAATCTCTTAAAAAATTAAGGGATGATATAATGATCAAAACTAGTTTTTTGTTAACTCAATTATAATATATCATTTCCTTTAATTGTGTCTTATAACTAATATATAATGTTTATTTAATTATTATTTTTACATTTAATTTATTTGAAAACAAAAATATTAATTTTGAATATAAAATTTCACAGTTATAAAAATATGGAGAAAATTTCAGACACAGTCAGAAAGCTACTTATGAGAAAAATGACATGTTTAACATTGTGCTATTTTTAATAAGGGGAAATATTGATTCGGGAAACATGATTGAATCCTATCAATTTATTAATTACATTTTTGCGGCTGTTTCTTATGTTTATTTAATTTATATTTTGTATCTTTAGTATTTTAATAACTAATATAGAATTTTGAAACAAATAGTTTTTCAAAATGACTTCTCATACACTTTTACCGATTAAAAATAATTTTATCTGTACAATAAAGAATATATTTTGAACAAATTTGAGAAAAATGTTGATGTTCATGAACTTCTTGGTAAATAATTTTCAATTCATTCCAATTACATTAATGTAATTCAAAAATTTCCTGACCAAAAGAAAGATCAATAAAAGGAAAATCTTATCCCACCAACTTTTTATATTGAGGAACCCTCTAATGATCAGTTAAAAAGGTATTGGATTTTTGTTATTATAAAAAAAGGAAAAATTTGTCATTGATTTTCTCATTGATGATCATTTTAAAAATCAAAATTCATTATTAAAATTTGGACTTACATTATTTAAAATGAAATTCAATATGAATAACTAATTAGTAAAACAAAATATTTACAGAATGTTTTCCAAAAATTATTCTTGGATGATCAAATGGTTTGAGCCATTAATTCATTAACAAAATTAAAAGAATCCCAAGATACATCCTACTTTGAACACACATGCTTTCCACTCTAAACAAAATATCAATTCGAGAATGCATAGGTAGAAGTTTCAACACTTAATCCACTCTTATTAGATTATTTTAATAATAAATTGATCACAAATTCTTCCCATGATGATTATTGGTTTAATTTTTTTTGGAATTATTTTTTAAATACGAAGGATGTGCTAACCTAAATTAAAGAAGGAATAGACTTACAAATTGAGGATTACATAGGTTTTTAATATTAAGGTGATAAAAAACTTTTTCCAATAATGATTTCAATTTTTAATATAAAAATAAAGATAATAATAAACCTAGAATTAAATTTCATCATACAATGTTTATCTTTTTAAAAGAACAATTTTCATGGATGTGTCTTTATATTTTTCCTAGTTCCACTAAATCATGATAACTATAAATTAATGAATGGTAATAAGAATAAATGTGTCAATAGAATCATTTAAAAGTTGTATGATCTAAATATGATTGTATCAGAATATTTATGGGATAATGAAAAATAAACCACACTCACCTCTATATTGGTGATGACATTATAGAACTACCTCACTAGGGGCAGTGAAATCCTAATGATCACTTAGTGATAAAAAAGAGATTTTTTTCCTTTATCTCTTTCCTTTTTTATTAATTTTTTTTACTTTCATTAAATAAAATTTAGATTTTTTCCATATTTTACTTATTGGTGTCCAAGTTGCTGGTTTTAGGAAGCCAGCTAAATCTTAATAATACTCAATAAAACAATCATTTTTTATTTCATATCCACCTTTTTATCATCTTTTATTTTTCTGATTCTCAATCCATAATATTAACTATAATACAATGAAGAAATTTAACAAAATATTTTTAGAGGAGGATCTTCCTTTGAAGAATATTATTTTTTATTTTTTAATTTCAATATACTATTTTCTATTTTACTTAAAAACATTAATTTTTTATATTTTCATATTTTATTATCTTCATTAATTATTTTTAAAAAAATCGGAGATTAAGCTATCATCTTTAATATTTTTTAATCCCATGTCAATCGGTAAACTAATTTTTTCAAAGACATAGTGCTTAAAAGAATACTTATATTTCATGGGCTCCATTTCAAATCATTAATAATTTTAGGAAAAGACTGCTAAATTTTGAATCAGATTCCACATATTTCAATGTTAATTCTTAAAATTACATTCTTATGAGACTTATAAATATTTTATAAATATTATTTAAATTATTATAATTTCTTATGTGAACCAAATTGTGCTTTATTAATAAGAATTAAATTTATTTCTATCAAAACATAAGGGTTTAACATGTGTGTGTTTTAAATGATTACGTAATATTTTTGGTATAAAATTTCCATTTTTAATAAAAAAAGTATTCCATCTTACTATATATATTTAATTTTTGAATCCATAAGTATATATGAATGGTCTGATTATTTAGAAACATTATAAGAAAATTTTCCCCATATAAAATCCTCTAGGATTGAAATGATAGATCATGCTAATCCTAAGTGTTGGTGGATGTAGTATTGTGACATGATACACCTTTTTATGCTACTTTGGTAAGAAATAATTTCCAACAAATGAGTTTCTGGTGTTTAAATTTATTCATTATTATATAAAAATGACACTTCTAAAGCTGAAATAAAATATTATCATTTTATGTAATGGTTAAAAGTCATAAAAAATATTTGAAACTTAATGTATCCCCACTAACATCAAATATAAAACAAATAATTATTTTTATAATATATAAGAAATAAAAATCCACGATTGAAGTTATGAGGAATATTTTATATGACTATAATGATGAATCATGTGTACTTTAAATTATTTTTAAATTATTTTTCAAAAAAATTTATTTAATGGGAATAATGAAATCTAGTTTTAAGTGTAAATTAGATCCATTCAATTTTTTCATTCATAAGAGACGAACATCATTATTCTACCTTATACTTTTTTACATTTAAATCCTACTAGCCCTTATACATAGAAAAACCCTACCAAATCCACATGATAAACAATATTACATGTCATATATTGTGTAGATATTTAGGAATTTATCATTCATATGGTGAAATTTAATGTGTTTAGTGTAGAAACGTTTTTTTGAATATCTACATTTGTGTGATGAGAAATAAATTTTTTTGTGGTAAGTGTTGTATACATGGGTGAAGAAATGGTGTGGGAATTAGTTGAATGTGCTAAATATATAATTTTTAAAATTAAATTATGAGAATTCATGATTTATTTTTCTCTCAGTTTTAAATTTTTGGATATCATGGTTATGTGTTCTGAAATTTTATTGTATATGGTTTGACGCTTACATTTCCAAGAGTACAAGAGATAAGTGTTGGGTAAGGATACCAAAACCATTTTCAATACCTTTTAAATTTATTTTTAGTTATATAATTTCGACAAATATTTCACTTTTAGGTTAAAGTCCAATATTTTTCAATTTTTGGTAAATTTTGGGCATTAAAGTGAAAATTTCTTTATTCTATAATTTTATCACTTTTATATTACTTTGTAATCTTGGGTATTAAATTGATATAAATGATAAAAATTGTGAAATTCAATTTTTAGGTTTCTATGAAGTAGACATAAATTTATACAAATTTTAATATTGTCTATTTGGGTCGTATAATGCCAAAATAAATCATGAAATTTGGAAAATCAATTTTGACGATATATTTTACCATTCCTAACTAAATGATTCAAACCTAGTACTAAAAAATACCAAATGTGTATGTTAATGTTTTCAATGAAATATCACATGTAGTTTCAAATGAAAATGATATTTATTTCCAAAATTCATTCATTCAAGAAGCATATGCATGCGTCAATGTAGAGGAAGATGAAGAGTCTTTTTGGATATAAAAAGTAATATATTGTAATTTGTGGATATATTTTATTTTCAGTGTCCCAATAAAATGATGTATTTATGGATGATAAAAATTACCATTATTAAAAATAATTAATAAGACACTATTTCATGATCTAGTGGTTGTGGGCATCAAATATGTTCAATAATTTAAAATTCAGAAACTAGAGTGAAACATATCCACACCTGTTCATTATAGATAAATGTATCCACTTATATTTGAATATGTTTAATAAATAGTCGTTACATTTATTTCAGGTATAATAATTTTTTAAGAGATAGGATTTTAAAATGTGTAATATTTCCAAGAAGGGACAAATTTCTAATGGAGACTATACTAGAGATTTGAGGATTCTTCCCTTATGGATTCTATACAAAAATGTATTTCTATTATATTTTTCATAACTCTATTTTCATGGTTAGAGGATGTCACATTTTTTATATTAATATTTATTTATTCTATTTTGTTATATATTATTTACCAACTTATGAGAATAAATTTATTGTTTTATTGTTTAAACAATATTGAATGGTGTCTCCCCATTAACCAAAAAAAATTATTATTTTTGGATGTTGTGAGGTCTTTAAGAAATTGTATCAAATTTATATGTGGATAAAAACCAATATTTTTTTATATGGTTTCAATAGATTATAGGTCTTCAATTATACATATTTTTGTGATCAATGATAAATAAAATTTAAAATTTCAATTAATAATGGATGAAGGGGGTATCAAAGGATCAAGTAGTATCTATTATTGTTTTCTCAATTCTACTATCTCATCTCTTTTAATTGTCTCTCATCTCTAATTTATAAAACCATTTTGTACCGTATTATTCAAATTAATATTATTTAAATTATTACAAATCCCCAATTATAAAATATAAAATTTAGAATGAAAAAATTTATTAATGTGGTTGATTTTCAAAATTAATATACAAAATCCTCGTGAGAAAACCTCCTGTTAGAAACTATCCTATATTTTATAAACAGGAATTATGAATTCATGTAACACCATAAATATTTTGTTTCTTAAAAGGAAGGCTTATTTCCCTAAATTTCCTAATTTTTTTGTTATATGATTTTTTATTATGTTCGATGGGATTAGGGTGGTTTTTATAGGCTTAATGGGTGTTTTAGCTAGTTTTCTTGTTAAACTGGGGCGGATACATCATACATAATGTAACCACACCATTGAAGAGGTAGATATATCATAGTTAAAAGGATATTTAATTATATGATGATGTAATATGGTTTGTGTCATGGAGAAAAACGTTTTGTCGTGGTGTTGACGGAGAAGACATGTTTGTGGCCTAGCATTTACTATAGAGGAATGGATTGTGGAGGTTGCGTCATATTATCTTATTGCACACCACCGAACATGTTTCTACCTGATAGCCAAGATATGGTATTTGGTTTATTAGTACTCTTAAAAATGTGGTTATGTTATTTCTATGTGGTTTATGAATTTTAATTCCATATTATGGTCTTGATTTGGGGTTTCATTTAATAATTAAAATGGTTTCCTTATTAAAGAATTATGAGACATAAAAGAAGGATTTACAAATGTTTTTGTCTATAGATGACCCATTCAAAATACCATCTTCATCCCTTGTTCTAATTTCTTCCATTTTGTTAAGGTTATACATAAAAAACTCTATCCCGCATCCATACTTCATTCTTTGTAGAGGTTAGCACCATGACCATTTCCATGTGTCATAGTTTATTCTTCAGATGTACCTTTCAACTATAGAGGTAGAACCCTCTTTAATGGTGGTATTTTTCAAACACCCCTCCTATTTCATGTTGTTACACCCTATATCTTAGGGGATGTTTCAATCACACCACTATTCCAAACAACTTTTTTATGCCATAGAGACCCCCGATTTTATAGTAGCACTCCTCCTCATTCTTGGAAAATGATTGTGAGTCACTTTTGACAATAATTTACCCCAAGTATGTTTGGTTTAATTGTTATAATTCATTCCTCTTTTTTATGACATATAACTGGTAACATGTTGGAATGGAACTAGTTCGAGGTTACTGAGAAGGGAACTCATGTTCTAGATTCTGTGAGAGCATAGATGGGGTGATGACATCATAGATGGACCATGAATCTGACATTTACATCCATGGTGTAGCTAATTCCTCACATGGTGGGATCTTTCTTACATATTTCACCATGTTAATTTTTTTGTTTTCAAAATTATTAATTTTTCCTCATTTTTATCACATGAAGATGAGTGTGTATCCCTTGATGCTTCTATGATATCGATTCCATCATTTTTGTTAGAATATCTGAATTCCATATTTTATTTCAATTTACATGTTGACTTGGTGCAATTATTTATCTAATAAATTCTTTTTTTTCATGTGTTACCCTATGATGTGTGTTTCCATTACCATGGATGTAATATTGGTTTTTGAGATAGGTGGACCATCTTTTTATGTGAATCCTCTAGATAGGGAGTTTTATTGAATCAAAATTATGGAAACGAGGGACCTGATCACAGGGTAGCTCTATGAGGATTCAATAATGACTTTGTTGTGGATGAGGTTGCCTAATATATATTAAGGCCATATACTCTATGTATCCTTATGGATAACTAAAGGATTGGGGTAAAGTTATACACTTTATATCTAATAGACTCTGGATAGAATTTTATCCTAAAACCATGATGTTTTCGAGCTCCAAATTCTATAGATTATGGCTAGTTTGGTTAGTACTGACACCCCTCATTTTCCTTCCAACAAGGAGCTGAATCAGGTACGAAAAGGGGATTTTTGTGGAATGGATAGTGTACTACATCATGATTTAGGGTTGGGTGTTTATTCTTGTTGTGAATTTAGTAATATTATGGAATAAACTTTTTATATGTGATAATGCTGGTTTGAGGAGACATTGTTGGTGTCCTACAGAGTCTTGCACTCTAACCCAATTTATAAATTTTAGTGTGATTGTAGATTTACTAGACAGAGATCTAACAAGGAGAAATTGTTATATGGTAGATAATTAAGAAACGAAGCATGGATAAAGAGTAAAAAAGGATAGAATCTACAGGTCCCCACTGATGTTTATTTACTTATATACATATCTGCTACCCATACAACAGAAAGGATTATATCTTTTCAAGATCCTTTTTATGACATGTATGAAATACATTTAGTTTCCAAATGATTATTCTAAATATTTATTTTTTCTTTATTAAATTGTTTATTATTTATTATTTGTCTCATAAAATGATACAGAGGGTATAGTCTACCTACTGATAGTATCAAACCCTCATTACTTGTCAGAAGCCTCTTCTGTATGAAGAGACATCCATGATGTCATCTGACATTCCATCATAGACCCAGTGGTTTTGTTATGGATAATATAAAATGATATCATATGATTATAGTCACTCCTATACCATTTTTATTTGAGTTATTGTGGGATGGGATAGATAAGAGATGGGATGGTAGGGATTTAGGATGCAGACCGACGACAGTGGTTGGAAAGCATTGTATAAGGGATCATTGAGTTGATATCAAGTGGGGAAAGTATATTTTTCTATTAGAGTTGATTAAATTCACCATGCATGATTAAAATTATGTTGGTATACGATTTATGAGATTTTGGGTCCATTCATGCATTCTAACTATGTACAGAAGCCTACATTCTATATATATATATATATATACATGTTCTATTATATAGTAGTTCATTAATAAGATGAATTTATTTGTAATATATTTTCCAAATAGTTTCTCTTTTTTCGATATATCTATGTTTTCCAATTTTTATTAATTTATATCAATTGTAATTCATTTGTTGAACCAGGTATGTTATTGTGTTAAAATATATTTTTTACTGTGAATAACATGTATAGATAGAGATAAGGGTTAGTGTTATGAAGGATATACCATGGGTTGAGGTTAGAATCCTATGAATGATTTTGTGAGATCTGATAGATTGGTGAGAAATTTCAACATTCCAAATATTCATTTTTAGGTATGATATATTATCTCACATATATGTTGTGGGACCAAAAGTTGCGAAAGGCACTCCTGAAAATGTTCATGCACCTACCTCAGTGGTGCTGGTTGTAGTTCCATTCCAAAAACCAATGAGATCCATCGTTGAATACACTATGGATTTCCATATCCAATATCCCCTATACTTTTTAGTAATTATAGAACCACATGATATTGAGTACTCTATGGAAATCATAGCAGGAATATGCGATCTCACAGAGATACCAATAGAATGAAAGTTGAAGCACACATCCCTCTTTCAGTAAGGAACCATCATACGTTGGTGGGGATTTATGTGATATTCTAGATGATTTTATGGTATCAACTGGGAGTCCTTCAAGGACATATTTTTCCTAGATTTATTCCCTTACATGAAAAGGATTGACAAAACATGGTAGTTCATGGGGCTATAATAAGGATCCACGAAAGAATCTGCATAGACCATCACATTTTACAGAGATTCTTTTCTATCAACTATTTTTTTAGTATTGAGACTCAAAATTCCAAGATATTTGAGAAAAAACTTAAGCCCAGTATTATATATTATTTACAAATCATTGACTTATATTAATACTGATAGGTTTTAATAAAATCCTTGATCGTCTAGACTATCATATTAGAAGAGAGGTTAATTTCCCCTCACATTCCCTTTAGCTCTTAGCTGAGTGAAAACCCCACTGCTTTTTGAGAACCCCTTATGACTACATGAATAGGAGTAATATGGATGAAAATATAATATAATTATGAAAGAGTAATAGATTATTGATTCTTCATCCCCTGCTAGAGTTCAACCATACTACTTCATGTGTGGAATGTTTAGATATTGTTGTAGGTACTTCTTTGTATCATAGATGTAGATACACAAAGATTTATGTACATAGACAGTACATTAATTCTACAGAATACTTAATATAGAACAAAAATAGACGCCCAATGACCGTATTAGTTTTGTTTCTTTGGAAACTTAGTAAAAAATCTTCTAATCACGGTGAATGATCTTCAACATCTCCATAAAAGATCTTCCAATTTTGTTTTCTTACCTAAAACCTTTCTTTATATAATGGGGAAAATAAAACATAAAAGGGGTGAGCTCAAATTCTAAGTAACAGTAATCTTGGAGAACATAAAACAACCCATAAACATTTTAATATAAAAACATGAATTTAAAACATCAAAATCATGGGTAATGACATAAATCGTGCAAGTATATAAGTCATAGATCATAAAGTAACATTAATAATGATAAAATATCATGGGGATAAAACATTTAATTTTGTAAAACCATTATGCACATGATATTATTTCAATAGTAGCAATGGAATTGCTACCAAGACCATCACAGTGGACAAAGTCCATTACTGAACAGGGTTTACCATCCATTCCCGCCATGTATTCCTAAACCAGATTTACTTGTCGCTTTATCCATGTCTATCTCATGGGATATAAATCATTACCCAATTCATTGGAGGGATATATAGGTCCCACCAATCTCATAATGAAATCATTATTTTGTGTGCCACAAAATAAACATAAATCAATCATCATAACCCAATTAATAAAACGAGTTTCATTAACATCATCCCTTCATATCATAATCCATATAAAACAACGCATATAATTTCATCATAAAAAATTCAAACCACATAAACAATAGTGACATTATACTTGAAACATAACCATGTTTACAAATGTCATCATAGAAGGAAAATAGTTTTGATAAAACACTTGAAATGAATCCATGAGGAAAAATATCATTTCTTCCTCCAAATCATTTTTTATCTCAAAATGACATTAAATTTTAAAAGAAAATGATTTTGATAAAAATAATCCTGAAATATTTAATAGGTTTATTTATTTAAAAAGGTGTTATGAAATCATAAAAATCTGTTTACGCAGTATAAGCTAAAAAACAATCACATCGTACTTTTCCAGAAAAGACAAAAAAGTGCCTTGTATGGAAAATAAAGGAATGTTTTCTTCCATACCACATAGTAAAAGTCAAAAAGAGGTAAAAATGACATTGAAAATACATGAATGAATACTAAAAATTTTATGAAAACAGTTTTAGAAGTCATGGGCATGGATGATAAATATAACCCCAGTAAATCCTTACGAATATATAATCTTGGATAGAAACAAGATTGGAAAAGTTACCCCTTACCTTAGGTCTAGTTTCATACCTACGTTTTTAAAACTCCTATATAGTGGGTTTAGACATATTATAAACTTTTAATAGACCATAATAATATTTATGATATCATATATGATTCCCTATGACTTTATATTTCCTGTTCATTTGTCAATTCCATGTTAAAACAGTGTTTTGGGTAAAATCGTTTCATTTATCATATGTCTTTTGACTATTAATTTTTTATATGATTACATAGATCATGATTAATTACTTCCATAATGTAAATAATGATTTATATATCACATATATTCAATATATAAATATATATAATTGATCGATAAATGGATTGAAATTCACCATTCATGGAGATGGTAGGTAGTACGCACGCATGAATGTTGTTTTCATTTAATTATTAAATTAAATGGAAGTAAATGAAATATATATATATATCCATTATCATTATTATGTCATATATTTCATGATTATTTATAATATATACTTTATAATCATTCTTGAATGGTTAACATGGAGAATGAATCTCATCTCGTCGTGGATACGGTAAGCCGTACGTACACACGAGCGACAATATCATTCCCATGGTTGTGGAATTGTATATAAGTGTATGGTGTATAATATTCCAGAATAAATATGACTTTATAATAATCATATATAGATATTTCTTCTAATATTATACCCATCCAAGTTGGTTGGTTATGAAAAACATATTACACCACGGTGTGGAGACAGTAGGTCGTACGTACGCACGTGTGGTGATTTCATTTTTCATAGGATGGATAGAAGATGGAATATGGTTGTTTGATATTCATAATAACATATAATTATAAAATTTATACTGGATTAATTACCTAATAATGAAACAAAGCATATAGAGGATGTAGATGAAGAAATAAGTTTGAAAGAAACAGTCAAAGATATTACCTATTCTTCAACATGCCTCTTATAATCCTCCTCTTAGGGCACCAATGTTTGTATTTGAAGAAGTCCAGGACCTCTTGAATTTCTCAAGGGAATTTTATAAGATTAATTTTTAGGGTTTGTCTGAGTCTGAAATCTCCAAATTGTGTAAAGAGGAGAGGGAGGAGGTGCCCTTTTATAAGAGATGAGAGGGGCACTTTTAGAAACTCTCAAAAATATTAATTTATAATAAATTATATCCCAACATATAAACCACCAAAATGTCTCAAATTTAAATATTAAATTAAATAGGGTGGAAATATAATCAACCAATAAAATTTAAATATGTTTGGAATTTATTTTAAACCTTATCATATTGATTTATCCTTATTTAATCTATTTGATTTTATTTGTGGTAATAATATTATAAATTTTAAATTATTATAAATACTTAATTATGTGATGTAAATTGTCTATAATTAGATACATTTTGAAATTTTATACCATTTAATTTACAATTAGTAATTTTTATATATTTTTTTGATTTTTTAAACAATTATATAATATGTTATTTTTATAAAATACAAATAGTGTATATTTTGACACTATGAAATTATTTGAATTTAAGTTAAATCCCCATAGAAGATATATTATAACCAAAATATTTAATATATTCCTAACATGTCATTTTTATATATAAATTTTGTTGATCACATTAATTGGTTCATATAATATTTATTTTAATATTTATAAAACCATTTATTTGATATTTTTCTAAATAAAATAATTTTTACTACATTTTTGTATAATAATTTAATATACTTATTTATTTCATATAAATTAAAAATAAAATACTATGATTAATATATATTTAATATATTTAATAATAACACTTTTGGTCGAATTTATCATCTAAAAATGACAAATTTTAAAATGTTATCTTTATTAAATTATGAAGGTGACCACTTTAACATCATTTAAAATAAAATAATATAAATGCCACAATCTGTTTTATAAGGATAAAAATGGTCCACAATTCTACCCTTGGATGCTTATGGTTTATATATACTCAAAAAATAATATTTTTGTCATGTTATTGGTTCTTTTGATGTGTACTATTATTTTAATAAAAACTCTATTATTGATTTTTCACTAAATAAATAATTTCTACATCATTAATATATAAGCTATGGAGGTAATTATATATTTCTTAAAGATTAAAAATTAATTAACTTGATAAAGAAAAAAAATTTATCCTTCAAATGAGAATTTATAATAGAATTTATAATATGTATAACCTTATATTAAAAATAATTTAATTAATAATGTTTTGGTGAGACTTATTTTACATTCCTTCAAATAAAATAAATTGAATGAATTAATCTCATCCATGTGGGTTCCAATAGATTCCATTTCTACCCAAGTATGATTTAGAGAGAAATATAATCAACCACTTATATTAATACAAGTGTCAGGGTAATTTTATAATGTTATCTTTACCCTTAATATCATGATTTACCTTTAACTTGGCTAAATAACATTAACCGTAGTTACTATTTATAATGTCTAAAAACTAAAAGTTACCTATTTACACAAATTAGACATTATAATTCCAAATATGGATTCCATTTTTCAAAATTACAAACACAGAATATGGAGTAATTAATTTTAAATTAATCCTGTTGTCGAAAAAATTGGTATTTGTTTAAAACATTGCAATATATTGAAATGTTTTTACCTATGAAGTCAGTGTAAAATTATTAATAATGTCATACATTATATGAAATGGTAAAAATATATTCAATTTATACTTTATAAACATTCAATATTATAATTTAACCATATAATTTACCTTGGTGAAAAAAGTTTCTTTTAAGTAAAATTTAGCGTATTTTTACTATTCATCAATATATGAAAGTTAATATAAAAATATGAAAATTTTATCCAAAGTAAATTTTTATATCCTGATCCAAAATAATTAGTTTATTTTGTCAATTTGATCTTATAAACTTGTCCTAAATTAGACTTAAAATGGGTGCGCCATCAATAGGTGGAAAAACTGCATTTTTTTAAAAATACTTCCTTTATACGAAAAAATTGATTTTTTTTCTCATACCATGTTATGGAAAATGTGTAAGATGAATTATAATTTTTTAAAATTCAAAATACAGTTGAATATATTCCTAACAGCAAGTTCATAATAATATTATAATATATCAATATTTATTGAAACTCTGTATTGCGTATCACGCAAGCTATCGAGGAAGGCCACTCTTATGTGTAACATAAGACAAGTATATTGTTGTTTATAATGCAAGATAATGTTTTTGTAGCCTACAACATAAGATATAAAATAAATTAAAAATAATATATCTCATAAAATCTCGGGGTGTTACATTCTACCCCGCTTAAAATGAATTTTGCCCCTCAAATTCATCGAGGTTATAAATCATTTACAACTTGAATGTTTCATTCATAGAAACCCACATAATAAAAAGGAATACAAAAAATTAATTTTAAAAACTAAATTATGAAATTTAACGGTTTTCCAAATTAACTCATCACTGGGTTTCCATGTAAGAGAACACAGTTGAAAACATGGATATGAAAGAGAAATATAACCTTCATGTTCGGATGGAGATTAGTAGAGAAAATGGCTATGAAAAATCCCACAATCACAAATACATAAATTTGTGATGATCTATGGTACCATATGATTCATTGGGTATGAGGGTACTAGGACAAAATTTTTTGTTTTCAAGATCATTTCCCTAAAGTTGAAAATTTTTAATTATAAGAAATATTTACTTTATTATGGTACAATATCACCATTGGTCATTTGATGAACAATTTTGATATAATATCTTAATGAAATGAAGTTAAATATTTCATTTGTGAAGTGTTAAATGATCATGTGATAGAATGATGGGTCATTCCATCTGTCTCTATCACAAAAAAGGTTAACACAAGATATAAAATATACATAAGTCCATATATGGTGATGTTAATCATATATGGTTCCAAAAATGGATGTATACTTCTTCAATAATTCCATTTTATAAAATAAAATTAATTCCTAAAAATGAGGAAATTTATATAGGCCAGTGGTAGGAGATAAAGGCTTGTTGCAATTTGGTTGTGGGTTCGATTCTTACAACCATGTCCGACATAACAGGTTGTCACCCATCCTGTGTGTTGTCCATTTTCTAAAACAATACTATTATAACATTCCAAAAATATATAAAAAATTTCTACCCTTAAACAATACTATCTGATGTCCAACTTAATCCATTCCAATATTTAGGCTTATCCAAAATACTTCTGTCCAGTTTCATAGTATAAAGCAATAGATTTCTTGAGAGGTCGTCTACCAAGAATGTGAATACAATAATTTATTCCCCGTATATTATAAGATATATCTTCTTTGTCACATTCCAAACATGTGAATACATTAATCTTGTATTCTCTTGAAAAATGAATTACCATAGAACCTTAGTGAAAACATGAATACAGTAAAAATTTAACTCCTTCCACAAACCAAAATCCAAAAAGTTTATATATACGCAAACTATGACATGACTTTGTCCTTATATCAGTCATGAGCTCATTAATACCATCAAACATATTATATACTTCTTATCACTTCATTATTCACATATCATCTACTTTCTAAAAATATTTCAATCACTTTTCATGGTTGACAATACCATACTATTATTGAAAACCAAAACATAGATATTCTAATACTCCACGATACTATAAAAGTGATTCCACAACACTATTTTGGAATCCCATTACATAAACACTTAATCATTCCACCACTTCATTTTCATATTCTACATTTCCAACAGTGATCGAAAGTGAGTTCCCTTTGTCTATTTCCTTATGAGGTTGTTGATGGTGATCATGATTAACCCTTGAATTAGGTCATTGGTTAGAATAATGCTCCATTTCCATGCACTTGTAGCATTGATGTGTTGGTGGTTAGTTCTCTATAGTCTTGTCTCTATTCACATCATTAGCTATGTTTTCCAATTACATTGACACTAATTTTCTCGATGACCTTCTTTTCCACACTTAAAATATTTTCTAGTCCCTGTAAGAAAATCTCTACTATTCTTATTTCCATACATTGAGCATAATGAAACATTTGTCATCTTTTCACCAATGTTTTGAGATTTTTCCTTAAACTATGTCTTTAAATTCTTATTAATACCATGAGATAGGTATGGAACACCAATATCCTGTTCTATCGTGATAGTTCAACACACAATTTCATCATAACTACTGAAGTCTCTTATAGCTAATGCCCTTCAAAGAATTTTTTTTAATCCACTGAAGAGTCGATCAACTTTACATTCATGTTGGATGATAAATCCTGATGCATACCATGGAAACCTTGTAAAATTCTCCTCATATATACCAATAGATTCATCATCCTTTTGCTTATTCATACAAAACTCCTTTTCTATCTTTGTTTGTAGAATACGATGGAAGTACTTATTGAAAAACAATTTCTTGAACTCGTCCCATTCCATGGATTCAATTTCATCTTGGGGAATGGTATTCTTAATTAGAGCCCACCACCGGTATGCTTCCCCATCTAAATGGTAAAAACCCAAAATGGCTTTTTAATGTTCTGAATAGTGAAGTATGGAAAATATCATTTCAATTGTACTGATCCATTTTTCAGTAATAAGTGGATTAGAATACCCCTTAAAAGATGGTAGACATTTCCTCATGAAGGACTCAATAGAATAGTGTTCCCTTCTATACACATTTGGAAGTCCAGAATGATATATAACTTATGTAAGTATAACAATAATATTTTTCACTCCATCTCTCATAACATTTGGTTTTACTGGAGGGAAATCATTGTATTGTCCATTACATTGATTAACACAATTCCTTTGGGTTCCATCCATCGTCTAAAACCCAAAAGGAATAGTGTGAGAGGAAAAAATCATGCAAGGAAACCAACATAATAATGGGGGAGTACCTTCAATATCTAACAACTTAGGTTTAATTCAAAGATAGTTACTGTAATTCTAGGACTATAACGTATACTTATACTTAACCTTATGGACTTCTCTAGACATACCATAGCAATATCATTAGGGATCTCACTAAAGATTTGGCATCCAGGTTTCCAGAGGTTAACTAAACCATTGCTCTAATACCAACTGTAGAGACCCAAATCTTTACTTACATAGAAATTACATTAATTTTGCCAAATACTTAATACATAACAAAAACAGACACCCAAAGACCATATTAGTTTAGTGTCTTTGGTAACTCGGTACAAAATCTTTAAATCAAGGTGAAAGATCTTCAACAGCTACCATAATGATCACCCCCTTTTTTTCTTACCTTAAAAATTTATTTATATCAAGGGGAAAAGAAAACATAAAAATGATGAGTTCAAATGCTTAGTAAGGGTAAACATTGAGAACATTAAACAACCCATAAACATTTGGACATAAAAATATTGACATAAAAAATCAAAATCATCCGTAATGACATAAAAATTGGCAGTAATTATGTCATAGATCATAAAGGAACAATAATCATGATAAAATAGCATGGGGATGAAACAAGTCATTATGGTAAACCATTAAGCACATGATATGATTTCCATAGTATCCAAGGCATTGCTACCAAGACCATCATAGTGGACAAAGTCCATTACTGAATTGGGTTTACCTGTCGTTCCAGCCATGTATTCTTAAACCGAATTTAATTTCCATTCCATCCATGAATATATCATGACATATAAATAATTACACAATTAATTGGAAGGATATAATGGTCCCACCCATCTGAAATCATTCTTTAGTGTGCCACAAAATAAACATAAATTATTCATCATAACCCAACAAATAAAATGGGTTTCATAAACATCATCCCTTCATAACAAAATCAATATAAAACAATGGATATAATTTCATGATAATCAAAATAAAACCATGTAAATAGTAGTGATATTATACTTGAAACAAAACCATATTTAATAATGTCATCATAGATGGAAAATATTTTTGATAAAACACTTGAAATGAATTATGGAGTAAAATATCCTTTCTTCTTTCAGATCATTTTCTTTTCTCACAATAATGTGCAATTTCAAAAGAAATGAATTTTATTGAAATAAATACTGAAATATTGTAGAGGATTCTTTATGTAAATATGTAATTATGAAATTGAAAAAATCTGTTCACGCCGTTTATGTTAAACAAACATTATCCTTGTACATTTTTTAGAGAAGTCAAAAAGTACCTCATATGGTAAACAAAAGAAAGATTTCGTACATACCACATTGTAAAAGTCAAAAAGAGGTAATCATAACTTTGAACATACATGGAATAATAGTAAACATTTTATGAAAATAGTTTTAAAAGACATTGACATAGATGATAAATATAACCCCATTAAATACTTATGAATAAACAATCTCGGATAGAAATTAGATTGGAAATGTTACCCCTTACCATAGGTCCAATTTCTTCTGTTTGTGTCTAAAACTCTGGTATAGTGGGTTTAAGATTATTATAAACTTGAAATAGAACCATAATAATAATTATGATATCATATATGATTCCCTGTGACTTTATATTTCCCATTCATTTGTCAATTCCATGTTAAAGTAGCATTTTGGGTAAAATCATTTCATTTATCGTATCTGTTTTTACTTGTAATTTTTTATATGATTACTTAGATAATTATTAATTACTTACAGAATTTAAAACATGATTTATATATCACATATATTTAATATATAAATATATATAATTGGTTTATAAAAGGATTTAAATACACCGTTCAAGGATATGGTAGTTCGTACGTACACATGAACGATGTTTTCATTTCTTTATTAAATTAAATGGATTTAAATGAAATATATATATATACATAAATCAAATAGAATAATATTGTCATATATTTCATGATTATTTATTATATTTATTTTAAAATCATTCTTGAATGGTTAACACGGAGAATGAATCTCAACACGTTGTGGAGACGGTAAGTCGTACGTACGCACGAGCGACAATATCATTTCCTTGATTGGGGAATTGTATTGAAGTGTATGGTGTATAATATATCAGAATAAATATAACTTTAAAATAATCATATATAGTTATTTCTTCAATTATTATTCCCATCCAAGTAGGTTGGTTAGGAAGAACAGATTACACCACGGTGTGGAGATGGTAGGCCGTAAGTACGCATGGGTGGTGATTTCATTTTTCATAGGATTGATAAGAGATAGAATATGGTTGTTTCATATTCATAATAAAATATTAGTATACATGTGATACTATAGATATTTCCTAATAATAAAATAGCTTTTATAGAGGAAGTAGAAGAAGAAATAAGTTTGAATGAATCAGTAATTGATATTACCTCTTCTTCAACGTACCTCTTTTATACCTCATCTTATGGAACTAAGGTTGGTATTTGAAGAAGTCTAGGACCTATAATATGTATCTAGGGAAGTTTATGATATAAATGGGCTATGTTTCACAGAGTTTGAAATCTCAAAATGGTGTGAAGGGGAGAGGGAGGGGGTTCCCTTTTATAAGAGAGGAGTGCGACACTTTTGAAAACTCTCAAAAATATTAATTTAAATTAAAATAAAACCCCACATAAAAATCTCCAAAATGACTCACATTTAAATAAAAGATGATATAGGGTAGTAATTTCTTGAACCAATAAAATTTAGACATGTTTGGAATTTATTTTAAACATTATCATTTTGATTTATCCTTATTTAATCGATTTGATTTTATTTGTGGTAACAATATTCTAAAATTTTAATTATTTAAATAAATAATTATGTGTTCTGAATTTTCCATAATTAGATACATTATGATATTTTCGAGAATATAATTTTCATTTTGTAATTTTTAAATATTTATTTTATTTTTTAATCAATTTAATCATATGTTATTTTTATTAAATGCCTATAGTGTCTATTTTGACACTATTCAATTATTTGAATTTAAATAAAATCCACACATGAAATATGTTTGAAAAAAATATTTAATATATTCCTAACATGTCATGATTATATATAAAAATCTTGGATCACATTAATTAGTTTATATAATATTTATTTTAATATTTTTAAAACCCTTAATTAGATATTTTTCTAAACAAACTAATTCTACGACATTTTTGTATAATTATTTAATATAATTATTTTTGCATAAAAATAAAAATAAATTGTAACACCCTGAGCTTTCACGATACACCTCTCTTTCAATAATGCAATAGCTTGCATTTTACACAAGTTCGAGTTCTAACACACCGCGACTAATCAAAGTAGCCGTTATGAATAGTAATACCCACTTTTTAAAATTATAGAAATTTTATATTTCAAAATGGTATTCATTTTTGTATTCCTAATATTGAAATTAGCCTATGTTGATTTTTTTGTAATTTTCTGAGAACTTCCAAATTTTTATGAATAGTGAAAAATACTTTAAAACAACTTTTTTAATCAAAATAATTTATAGTGATAAATTATACTATTTAGTGGTTTTAAAGTATAATTAGAATATATTTTTACCATTTTATCCAATGGTGGTCTTTAGAATTAATTTAACATTGAAATTGGACATAAAAAATTTCCAATCTTTTGATATAAATTATTTCTTAAAAACACGCTATTTGTTGTGACAGCGGGAATTAATTATAAAATTAATTAATGCAACTTATATGTTTGGAATTTCATAAAATATACATCATTTTTGAATTCGGAATATCAATTATAGCTTAGGGTGAAATTTTGGCATTGTTCTGAAAAACTTCAATTTTTAATGAATAGTGAAATCACTAAGTGGTAGTTAAATAACTGATTTTTCATTTAAATGAAATATTACCACTTCTGTGATTTGATTTTCAAAAATCCGACATACATGGTTGTCATTTAGAAGTAAAATGTGGTTCAATGAGATTAAAATAATTTTTGGTGAATAGTAACTTTTAAGTTCTTAATCGCGATTAGAGGTAATTAGTGTAATTTAAGGTAAAAATAATGTTTTAATAATATGAGATGAGCTTGACACATGTCCTACCCTCATTGGATGTGCCATGGACGACCAAGACAATCCATGGGTCAACTTGGGGACCCCATGGAGCCACCTTAGTTAGAAAATTACATAAATACATTTTATTTAAGGTTAAAGTAAAAAATGACACAAACATGAAATGTTTTACTAAAAAAAATTTTACATGGGGTTATACAAGTCATAATTTTTACTATAAATAGTCATTGATAAGATAAAAAGATTTCCTAAATCATAGTATTTTTTTATAATTTTTAGACATTAAATAAATTAAATTATTTATGACATCATTATGATGCAGCGATGACCTCATTATTTAACAATTTTAATAAAATGAAAAGATAATGTACAATCCAAGGCTTACACTTGTCCAAAGACTATTTGATGGGTAGATTTCGAACCCGTATCACCATAGCCACGAATTACATAAGTTTGGGACCTTTAGAATCCGAAAAGAATTGTATAATAATGTAACATTTCAATCTTTCCAAAAGAGCCCCTCCTCTCCTCTTATAAAAGGCCCCCACCTATACCACCTTATTCACACATTCAAGCCTTTTGGTTCGGCCAACCTCTGCCCAAATACTCTTCCAACTTCTCTCCCTTCATCCTAGAAGATTTACTTTAGTCATAAAGCCATCCTAAGGAGTCCTTTTGATCAAATCAAAAGGAAGAACCTGAAGAAGATGTAACGTTTTCATCACCCTCATTCAAGTTTCTTTCTTCTTCCACTCCCTCTTTGTTTATTATTTCAATTATAAAATTATAACTCCAGTATCTTCTATATACTGTGATGTTATTATAAATATGGAACAACCATATTCAGTATTCTACCCATCATTTGAATGACATGTCACCATACGTGTGTACGTACGGCTTACCGTCTCCACATCGTGGTGTAATTGTTATTCAATATATTATTATTTAGATGGGTATAATAATGATATTTAATTCATGTAAATAATAAATATAACATGATAATGATTCTGTATATATGATATAATATCCAATTATATATTATTTTAATATCAAAATAATGATATTGTCGCTCATGCGTACGTACGGACTACTGTCTCCACGAACACGATGAGATTCATTCTCCATCCTATCCATTCAAGTATAATTATCATTAGATGATCTAAATAGAATTTTTAAAGACATGATATAATTCTGGATATGAATAAGATACAACCTATCCATGAAAACACGACTTACGAAAACGAGTAAGTTAACACCCGAAACAACGATAAATCGAAGATATTGTTAACAAAGCAATGTTAAAAGATCATATATGATATCATATGAATGTATATGATTCTTGTATAATTTAATAACAATTATTTCACCATTATACAGGAGGTTAACCTACCCCAACCAAGGAAAAGTACAAGGTAAGGGTTTACTTCACAACCTCTTCATTATCCAAGGTTGTTTATACATAATTATCTACTAGGACCTCGTTATCATCCACATCCATGTTTCTTAAAAATGTCTTTCAAAACATTTTTACTATTAAATGGAAAATGGGTTAAAGTCATTTATACCCTTATACGTTTTTGAAAGGAATCTTACCTTCATTTTCCAAACAATGTACTTTTTGACCTTTTTGACAAATTTAAGGTAAGAATGTTTTTTTAACTTATACAGCGGGTGCAGCTATTTTCCGCCGTTATAACTTTGTCGAAGCTTCCCTAACAAGCTTATAAGTATATTTTAAAAGTAAATGTATTATTTTATCATTATGGGACTTTTAAATGATTTCAAAAAGGAGAGATATTTCTCTCAAATAGATTTGATTTCATCTATGTCAACATCCTTTGATGGGTTTTAAGTTTAATTGAAATTGATTTATGATACAAAACTTCCATTGAACATTTTGTGAAATATTTGACTGTGGATGTGTTATTTTTATACCATCCATAGTTTATGGATAAACTGTTGACATTTTGTATGCTAGTTTTAATACGAATATTTATGTTATGTTTAAACCTATTGATATGAGGAATGTATTGGACTTAATAAGTGACGCGTGGAGCCCACTATAGCTCCTCGATGCATCGGTAGGTCTCATGAGACAACTAGACGTGGAATTGGCCGAGGCCCTTTCTCAATTTGATTTACGGTTTTGGCCAAGGCCTTAGTCATTTTAGATGTCTTGGCCGAGGCCTTGACAAAATGTTTCAGAATGTCTGGCATTATACATTCCCTCATTATGAAAGTGGTTATTGATATTTCATGTGATAATTCGTCTAGTAGAATATCCATGTGAGTAAGTAATGGAATTATTTTATTTTACTTTTTCCATATTATGCTGAAGTTAAAGTTCAATAAGGCTTTTGTTTTAGTTATACATTGCCTTAAATGCTTATGTTTTCTTATGAAAGTTTCCGCTATATTGTTATCCTTACGGAGCATTTGAGCTCACCCCTTTCAATGTTTTATTTTTCCCAGGATGTGAAGAGTTGTATTATGACTAAGTTGCAAGAATAGTCAGTGAGGATATGAGTGTGGACAAGGGAGACCATGTTATTGTAGTTTTCATTTTTTTGATGCAATGTAAGATTTATGAATGTATCTAGTGTTTCCAAGGCTACTAAACTAATCGGTCTTTCGAGACTTGATCTTTTGTGATCATGCCAATGTAACGAAGTAATGCACCGACTCTGGGTAGCTGGGGTCGGGGCGTTACAGTTGGTATCAGAGTCAGTTTAGTACTAACCTTGGAAGCTAGATTTAGATAAACTCTGATTAGAGCACATATCCCAAAGATAGACTTTGAGAATTAGTATAGAAGAACTTTCTAGAATTTTGGTATTATAGAATGTTATGAGTTTTCCGAGAAATACATCCCTGTCTGGATACGAGTAGGTAGAGACGGCTCTGGCACAGATGTACCTAGGTGTAAAACCCGAAAACACCGCTTTGAGCTAGAGTCGAACGGGAACTGGTGCACGACAACGGGCCTTGCTGCACTCTTGGTTACGACACTCCTGAGGGATATGCTTAGGATAATTCTCATTTTCTTTACAAACCACTATAAAGGGTTATGAGTATATACTTTATCAAAGAAAACATTTCTTTTTATGATTATGGATTATATCCATAAATAGTTCAATTTATGTAAAGTGTTTTCCAAATATTGAATGATGTATTTTAATTCATAAACTAATCTAGTTTATGCCATTGTTTAGAAATGGCGCCTAGTGGAAGGAATGGAAACCGTATCAATGCATGCACTCCGTGTAGGGATTTCCCTCCTGCTCAAGATAATTATTGTGGATCTGAAGATACAACTGGGGCTGATCAACTTATTACTATAATACGACAACTCACCCATGATATGAATAATAACCTTACTCGTATGGAGCACCCTGATCCGCAACGTGGAGGATCAATGTTAGACCACTTCATGAGGCAACAACCACCAATATTTAATGGGGGTACAAATCCATTAGTAGCTGAGAAATGGATAAACTCCTTAGAGAAAATATTCCACGCCTTGGGGAGTAGTGAAATGGAAAAGGTTATCATGGTAGTTTACCGCCTCACTGGAGATTCTGATCAATGGTGGTAATTGATTCAAAACACAAAGGAAGATGATGACATATCGAATATGGAATGGAGGGAGTTAAAAGATCTTTTCTTAGAAAAATACTTTCCTCATGACCATAGAGCAGATATGGAATGGAAATTTCTGAGTCTGAAACAAAAGGAGGATGAGAATGTCGCAATGTATGAGGCCAACATTACAAGGTTAACAAAGTATGTTATAGATTATATACATAACCCAAGAGGTAATATTGATCGTTTCTTTGATGGGTAAAAACCATTTCTCGGTTGAGCTTTAGTATCACAATCGTTCTCAACATACGAAGATATTGTCTCATGTGCTATCAAGACAGAAAATAATTCTCTAAGTCTTATGACAACAAAGTAAAGCAAGAGAAGAATAGAACGTTGGAACAAGAGACAGATAAAGGGGGAAAGGGAAACAAGGATTTTCCAGTATGTGATAATTGTGGGAATAATCACCCTGGTACTTGCCTAAAAGGAATGTGAGTTTTTTATAAATGTGGAGAAAAAGGTCACCAGGCGCGTGATGGAAAGGGAAGGAAAGAGGCTATCAATGTTGAATGGTACAATTTTAGGGAAATGGGGCATTATGAAAATGAATGTCCTAAGCGTCAGGGAAACTTACCTCAGAAAAGGCCAAGGGATCAAGGACAATCTTATGATGCTACTACAGTTGAAGCAGAATAACTAATGTATTGGTGATTTTGGACTCATGGATTATATTCTGGTTATTAGAATAATGTGATATATATATATGGATTGTACTGCAGTACTTGTTGATTTCAATAAGGTTTTAATATGATGAAGGTAATTATATTTTTATTATGTGACAATAAGAGAAACTTTAATTTTTTTGGGGAATCTGATAAATTGATTTTGGAATTAAGAGACCTTTTAGAGAAAGTCTGGACAGAGGTATTTTGGATAACAATAAAGGTTGGAGTTGATTAAGATGAACCTTGGATAGTAAATTGAAGGTTAAAAATTTTATGAAGATTATTTTTGGAATATTATAATACTATAGTTTTAGGAAAAGGACAACCTACAGGGTGGGGCATAACCCGTCGCGTCGGACAAAGCTGCAGGAATCGAACCCACAACCATAGTGCGACAGGCCTTTATTACCTACCACTAGCCTACAGGAAGTCCCTGGTTATTACAAAATAGTTTTACTAATCTAAATGGTATGTGTTAATATTTCTAACCTTATAAAATTAGGATAAATAGAATATTTTTGAGTTCCGTTACCATTTGGAGTAAAAGATGGGTTTGTGGTAAAAATTTATTAACGAATGAAAGTATACATAACAAGTATGTATATTCCCTTACGTTCTTAGTAAATCTCCTAAATAAATTCATCAGCATTATAAAAGGTAACATAAAACAAAAATGTTGTCGGTTAACTTTTCCAACTGGGGATTCAATGACCGTTTAACCAATCACAAGTTTTTGATTTTCATGTAGTTAAACTTTCTCCTAATCCTGTTTTCTATAACTCTCCATCAGACCTTGATGGTTTGTTTCTCCTCCATATCCATATTTTCATAGAATCTTAGAATGGGATATCTCGGGTGACCGTTGTACTTATCTTGCTTTCTTTTAATGTTATATATTTATTAACCTTATTTCCAATGTGGGTTTTCCACAAAGGTATTTTCTATTTTCAACCTTTTGTTTTCAAAGAAAAATTTCAAATTGCGAGGATGCAATTTATTGAAGGAGGGGATAATGTAACACCCCGAGATTTCACGATACGCCTCTCTTTCAATAATTCAATAGCTTTCATTTTACGCAAGTTCGAGTTCTAACACACCGCGACTAATCAAAGTAGCCGTTATGAATAGTAATACCCACTTTTTAAAATTATAGAAATTTTATATTTCAAAATTGAATTCATTTTTGTATTCCTAATATTGAAATTAGCCTATTGATTAGTCACTGAAAGTGGCTAATATTCATTGTTAAGATCTTAGTATTAATGTGTTTAAAAGTTCATAAACATCAATTTTAGTCCAATTCAGAAATTGAACTTCATTTCCCATCATTGTGCAATTCATGCTTAAAATGTCAATTTGGGTCTACTCAATAATTTGCTTGTGGAAATTACAATATTCATCATATTAATTTGAAATTTTGGGATATGATTAATCATTTTGTTTGGAACATTTTATCTTTTAGGTCCGATGGATGAATCCCAAAGGAAGATAGAGACTTTTGCGCCTGAAGGCAGAAACTTGCTGGAAAAATCATAATGGGCCTAAGGCCCATCAAACAAATGTGGGGCCCAGACACCAAGTCGAATGAAGCTAAAATTTATACAGTAGAAAGATAAAAATACGAGGATCATTTTATTAAACTGTGGCCGGAGCTAATTCTGATTTTTCATGATGATAAAGGGATCTGAAGTTGAGATTTAAATGGTGGACTCGTCATTAATGCACAGAAATCCGTTCCACCATTTCGACCATAACATCCAAAAGGCTGAGCCAAATTTCCTGAAATTTTGAGAGATTTTAGAAGACACATGGACGAAGATATTTTATATTTATGACACCTTCTGATTCGGCAATAGGAAGTGTCAAACTCACACGTCAAAATGGAGGACGAATCTGGACAGTTTTCCGGGTCAACTTCGAAACGTCAATTTACTTCTGATTCTTCACCCTCCTTTTGACTCTCTTAATTGTTGGGGGGTGAATTTAATGTTGGGGGTGGACCTAAGGCTCCTAATATGCCTATATAAGGTGATGGTGGTGAATGAAATTATCATCTAACATTTTCCTTTGAATCCATGTTTTTCTTTCAATTGTAATTTCCCGCTTTCGTTTTGTAATGGCATTGTCAATTTCTCTAAAGTTTTTCATTCACGTTTAGTATTTTAATAAAATTTCTTCTTCTTCACTTTTATTTTTCCTTTTTTTAAACGTTTATACCATTGAATCGTAGTGTGAATTTATTCACACCCGCACTTGTGAATTTATCACACAACGGTGGAGTGTTCATTTTGATTAATGTTTTTTTCTTTCTTCTTCAATCCCGCTTCTTTAAGTCAATTACCCGCTTCCATTGATAGAATAACATCAATGGAGAGATAAAATTTTATGGGTTGATCATAGGGAGTTGCATAAGTTGGATTGAATGTTTTTTGATGTTCTTAAATTCATAAATTTGTTCTTTATTTTAAGAGTTCCTTTCTTTGATTTATTTTCTTCTTTGTCTTCACCGAATTTAACGACGAAACATTTTGAGTGCTAGTACGATCCAATTTCTTGCAGTGCTCATTTAATTGATCCTCTAAGTGAATTGGTGATTAGCCTTGAAATTGTGTATGGATTAAATCCTAGAATGATATTGAGGAATTATTTCATTTAATGGATACCTCTTGAACCGATGAACGAAAAATCAAATGAAAAAAAATACATCCAATCAAGCCCGAGAGACAACCTAGGATCGACTCACATTAATTAGTTGTTTTAATTCAAGTAATTTTATTTATTTTTTTTCTTTAAAATAAATCAATTTTTCTTCAAATCAATTAAATCCAAAGTTGGCCACTGCATAGCCAATCCTGTATCCAATCTTAGTGTCTTAAGGTTTCTTCTTCGGTCCCTGTGGATTCGACCCCTACACCTACTACATCGACTGCTTTTACCAGTAGGGTAAAATTGGGCGCAACCAAATTTTGGCGCTGTTTCTGGGGCCCCAAGTATGTTTTCTTAGACACCCACCTTCTATTCTCACCAAACTTCTCTTTTCTCACCTATATTTCTCTTTTCTTTTCCCATTTCTATTTTCGTGTGCCCAAAAAAATCCAAATCCAAATTTCATTCAACTCCAATAGAGTATCCTCAACAATATCCCTTCACAAACTCAAGATTTAATCAGTTTGAAAATCCACATTGGGAATCACCAACCTTTTTTAATCAACCTTTCAATGAATACCCCACACCTGATAACATGAACAAAATTTGTAATGATGAATGTTTAATAGATCAATTTCCATACCTATCAAGAATAATTGAAAAGATTAATAATGAGGAAGTCCATGATGTCCAAATATCTATCAATCCTAATCCTGAAACAATTCTTAAAAATTGTGTGGACAAATGGAAAAAATGAATTCAGAGGTATCAAGTTTTAGACTAGAACTAAAAAACATTAAAACTTGTGTGGACCCCATTCCCACTCAAACCATCCCTTCCTCAATATTTATAGAAGAATATTGTAACACACAAACCCCTAATCCATTTATTGAAGAACCAACCTTAGTATTTGGGATAATTGGAGAGGATCGTGGTGTTTTTGAAGGGTCTTTAAATCAAAAGGAAATTGATTTTTTGGATTAAAAAGAGGAAAATTTGACACAATGGATTGAGTTTCCGGAATATAACTCCATTAATGATTTTTCAAAAACACCAATCACTGAAAAATTGGGAGAAATACCAAACATTGAGCCCATAAACACTCCTGAAATTCAACTAGACACTTTTGGGGATGAATCGTATTTTAAAATGGAACCAATTCTTTATAAATTTTTTGGAGAAGAAACTAACTTTCATTCAAATTTCCAATATTTATTAGGAAATTGCAATCGACCAGAACTCAAAATCATTATCCTTCCTTCCCCAGACAATAATTCCATCATAGGTGATTAAGAAGACCTTGCAGTTTTAGTTCATTCATCTAAACATGCAAATAATTTTGTAATGGTCATTGATGTCTTAGGAAAGAATAAAAGTTCAAATCGATCAACCATTTCAGATATTCCTTGGATTTTACCAATCATTGTGGAAAATAGGATTTTACATGAAACAAATTTCAAAAAAATAATCAATCTCAATCTTATTGAAGTGGAAAAAGATGGGTTAATTAAAATGCTGAAAGTTGGAATTGGATAAGTTGGGGGGTAAAAGTCGAGCCATCGACGTTAAACAAAAGCGTTGCATGGGAGGCAACCCATGGTTTTCTTGATTCCAGTCATTTTGAATCATTTTATTTTTCATATAATAAATTACCATAAGTTGTTGACCTGTTCTTCTTTTATGAGTAAGGATGGGTATGAAAGGGGAGCGCCATATTCATCCATGTCACATGGTGTGATCTCTGAGTAATACCTTACCCAGAAAATATAAAGAAGAAAATGTATCATCAGTTTATTTTGTTTTGTTTTATTTTTTTTATAGGTTAAAAAAAATAAAAGGACATGTTGAAATCCATAAGTAAAATCCATTCACCACCATCCAAGCCGCTGAGACTCAAATCCAGGATTGATGGGAGACTATGGCATGCACTATTATCATCAACCACCAGGTGACTTCATTCCATGATTTTCATTTTAAATTTCTTCATTGAACTCCTCTCCTACCCCCTTCTAACTTTTCGTTTCTCTAAACACTGGGGACGGTGTTATTCTAAGTTGGGGGGGATAAAAAATGATTTTTTTTTGAATAAAAACATGCATGAAAAGAAAAATTCCATTAACCTTGAACATGATAACACACATTGAAAAATCTAAAATTGGATGTCAGATAAATTTTGCATGCCTTGATTCTGATTTTAATGCAAGTTTAAGTTCATGAGCATAGTTTTTGGAAGGTGTAGTTTTCCGATGTGATTTTTCAAAGTTTACATTTTCATCCTCTTAATAAAAATGCCACAATACACGTCTACTGGATCGTGGGTGTAAATTTTAGTTCTTGGGTCCCTTTCATTATAGCATATGATTTTGGGGTCACTTTTAGTTTAATTTGAGTATCCAAAAAAAACAAAAAAAAACAAAAACAAAAACAAAAAAAATTGAAAAAAATAATAATGACCACATAGAGCAATGTTTTGTCCAAATGCGTGGCGTCCGGCACTTGGGATTGTGACTCCATAGTTTTCTTGCCCAGAGTTAGGCTTTATATCTCTATTGTAGATCGTGAAATTGACAAAATGCATGGCGTCCGGCACTTGGGGATCGTGACTCCATAGTTGTCTTGCCCAGAGTCAGTCTTTTCATATCTATTGTGGTTAAAAAAATCAAAAACAAAATCATAAAAAATTAAAAAAAAATGGATACTCATCTTAAGGATTAATGTGATTCCCACGTAGCACTTCCATTTTTTCCCCTTGAACAATAAAATGGGCCCCATATCTTTTATGATGCACAACACTTTATCATGCTTAATTGGAATTGGATGAAATGTGGAAATGAATTTGAAAAAAGGAATGGGATTGGGCTTGGGATATGCTTATGGACCTAGCTTGTTTTAAATTATTTTTATGGGTTTTCATAATTTTTTTTGGTATTTGATATTTGGGTGAGTAATGTGTATTTAAATGTTTTTGGAAAAGGGGATTTGGATTTCATATTTGTAATTTATTTTGCTCGGGACTAGCAAAACTCAAGTTGGAGGGTGTGATTAGTCAATGAAAGTGGATAATATTCATTGTTAAGATCATAATATTAATGTGTTTAAAAGTTCATAAACATCAATTTTTGTCCAATTCAGAAATTGAACATCATTTTCCCATCATTGTGCAATTCATGCTTAAAATGTCAATTTGGGCCCACTCAATAATTTTCTTGTTGAAATTACAATATTCATCATTTTAATTTGAAATTTCGGGATATGATTGATCACTTTGTTTGGAACATTTTATCTTTTAGGTCCGATGGATGAATCTCAAAGGAAGATGGAGACTTTTGCACCTGAAGACAGAAACATGCTAGAAAAATCATAATGGGCCTAAGGCCCATCAAACAAATGTGGGGCCCAGAAACCAAGCCCAAGGAAGCTCAAATTTATACATTAGAAATATACAAATATAATGATCATTTTATTCAACTGTGGCCAGAGCTAATTCTGATGTTTTAATGATGATAAAGGGATCTGATGTTGAGATTTAAATGGTGGACTCGTCATTAATGCACAGAAATCCGTTCCACCATTTCAACCATAACATCCAAACGGCTGAGCCAAATTTCCTGAACATTTGAGAGATTCTAGAAGACACATGGAAGAAGATATTTTATATTTATGACACCTTCGGATTTGGCCATATGAAGTGTCAAACTCACACGTTAAAATGGAGGATGAATCTGGACAGTTTTCTGGGTCAACTTCGAAACGTCAATTTCCTTTTGATTCTTCACCCTCCTTTTGAATCTCTTAATTGTTGGGGGTGAATTTAATGTTGGGGGTGGACCTAAGGCTCCTAATATTCCTATATAAGGAGATGGTGGTGAATGAAATTATCATCTAACATTTTCCTTTGAATCCAAGTTTTTCTTTCAATTGTAATTTCCCGCTTTCATTTTGTAATGGCATTGTCAATTTCTCTAATGTAAGTTTTTCATTCACCTTTAGTATTTTAATAAAATTTCTTCTTCTTCACTTTTATTTTTCCTTTTTTTACACGTTGATACCGTTGAATCGTAGTGTGAATTTATTCACACCCGCACTTGTGAATTCATCACACAACGGTGGAGTGTTCATTTTGATTAATGTTTTTTTCTTTCTTCTTCAATCCCGCTTCTTTAAGTCAATTACCCGCTTCCATTGATAGAATAACATCAATGGAGGGATAACCTTTTATGGTTTGATCATAGGGAGTTTCATAAGTTGGATTGAATGTTATTTGATGTTCTTAAATTCATAAATTTGTTCTTTATTTTAAGAGTTCCTTTCTTTGATTTATATTCTTCTTTGTCTTCACCGAATTTAACGACGACACATATTGAGTGCTAGTACGATCCAATTCCTTGCAGTGCTAATTTAATTGATCCTCTAAGTGAATTGGTGATTAGCCTTGAAATTGTGTATGGATTAAATCGGAGAATGATATTGAGGAATTATTTCATTTAATGGATACCTCTTGAACCAATGAACAGAAAATCAAATGAAAAACAATTACATCCAATCAATCCTAAGAGACAACCTAGGATTGATTCACCTTAATTAGTTGTTTTAATTCAAGTAATTTTATTTGTTTTTTTTTCTTTAAATTAAATCAATTTTTCTTCAAATCAATTCAATCCAAAGTTGGCCACTGCATAGCCAATCCCGTATCCAATCATAGTGTCTTAAGGGTTCTTCTTTGGTCCCTGTGGATTCGACCCCGACACATACTACATCGACCTCTTTTACCAGTAGGGTAAATTTGGGCGCAACCACCTATGTTGATTTTTTTGTAATTTTCTGAGAACTTCCAAATTTTTATGAATAGTGAAAAATACTTAAAAACAACTTTTTTAATAAAAATAATTTATAGTGATAAATTATACTATTTAGTAGTTTTAAAGTATAATTAGAATATATTTTTACCATTTTATCCAATGGTGGTCTTTAGAATTAATTTAACATTGAAATTGGACATAAACAATTGCCAATCTTTTGATATAAATTATTTCTTAAAAACATGCTATTTGTTGTGACAATGAGAATTAATTATAAATTTAATTAATGAAAATTATATGTTTGGAATTTCAAAAAATATACATCATTTTTGAATTCGAAATATCAATTATAGCTTAGGGTGAAATTTTGGCATTGTTCTGAAAAACATCAATTTTTGATGAATAGTGAAACCACTAAGTGGTAGTTAAATAACTGATTTTTCGTTTAAATAAAATATTACCTCTTATGTGATTTGATTTTCAAAAATCCGACATACATGGTTGTCATTAAGAAGTAAAATGTGGTTCAATGAGATTAAAATAATTTTTGGTGAATAGTAACTTTTAAGTTCTTAATCGCGATTAGAGGTAATTAGTGTAGTTTAAGGTAAAAATAATGTTTTACTAATATGAGATGAGCTTGACACATGTCCTACCCTCATCGGATGTGCCATGGCTGACCAATACAATCCATGGGTCAACTTGGGGACCCCATGGAGCCACTTTAGTTAGAAAATGACATAAATACCTTTTATTTAATGTTAAAGTAAAAAATGACACAAACATGAAATGTTTTACTAAAAACAATTTTTACATGGGGTTATAGAAGTCATATTTTTGACTATAAATAGAAATTGAAAAGATAAAAAGATTTCCTACATCATAGTATTTTTTTTATAATTTTTAGAGATTAAATAAGTTAAATTATTTATGACATCATTATGATGCAACGATGACCTCATTATTTAACGATTTTAATAAAATAAAAAGATAATGTACAATCCAAGGCTTACACTTGTCCAAAGACTATTGGATGGGTAGATTTCGAACCCTTATCACCATAGCCATGAATTATATAAGTGTGGGACCTTTAGAATCCGAAACGCATTGTATAATAATGTAACATTTCAATCGTTCCAAAAGAGCCCCTCCTCTCCTCTTATAAAAGGCCCCCACCTCTACAACCTTATTCACACTTTCAAGCCTTTTGGTTCGGCCAAACTCTGCCCAAATACTCTCCCAACTTCTCTCCCTTCATCCTAGAAGCTTTACTTTAGTCAGAAAGCCATCCTAAGGAGTCCTTTTGATCAAATCAAATGGAAGAACCTGAAGAAGAGGTAACATTTTCATCACCCTCTTTCAAGTTTCTTTCATCTTCCACTCCATATTTGTTTATTATTTAAATTCTAAAATTATAACTCCGGTATATTCTATATACTTTGATGTTATTATAAATATGGAACAACCATATTCAGTGTTCTGCCCATCATTTGAATGACATGTCACCATACGTGCGTACGTACGGCTTACCGTCTCCACGTCGTGGTGTAATTGTTATTCAATATATTATTATTTAGATGGGTATAATTATGATATGTAATTCATGTAAATAATAAATATAACATGATAATGATTCTGTATATATGATATACTATTCAATTATATATTATTTTAACATCAAAATAATGATATTGTCGCTCATGCGTACGTACGGACTACCGTCTCCACGAATGCGATGAGATTCATTTTCCGTCGTATCCATTCAAGTATAATTATCATTAGATGATCTAAAAATAATGTCTAAAGACATGATATCATTCTGGATATGAATAAGATACAACCTATCCATGAAAACACGACTTACGAAAACGAGTAAGTCAACACCCGAAACAACGATAAATCAAAGATATTGTTAACAAAGCAATGTTAAAAGATCATATATGATATCATATGAATGTATATGATTATTGTATAATTTAATAACAATTATTTCACCATTATACAGGAGGTTAACCTACACCAACCAAGGAAAAGTACAAGGTAAGGTTTTACTTCACAGCCTCTTCATTATCCAATGTTGTTTATACAAAATTATCTACTGGGACCTCGTTATCTTCCACATCCATGTTTCTTAAAAATGTCTTTCAAAACATTTTTACTATTAAATGGAAAATGGGTTAAAGTCATTTATACTGTTATACTTTTTTGAAAGGAATCTTATCATCGTTTTCCAAACAATGTACTTTTTGACCTTTTTGACAAATTTAAGGTAAGAATGTTTTTTTAACTTATACGGCGGCTGCGGCTATTTTCCGCCATTACAACTTCGTCGAAGCTTACCTAACAATCTTATAAGAATATTTTCAAAGTAAATGTATTATTTTATAATTATGGGACATTTAAATGATTTCAAAAAGGAGAGATATTTCTCTCAAATAGCTTTGATTTCATCTATGTCAACATCCTTTGATGGGTTTTAAGTTTAATTGAAATTGATTTATGATACAAAACTTCCATTGAACATTTTGTGAAATATTTGACTGTGGATGTGTTATTTTTATACCATCCATAGTTTATGGAGAAATTTTTGACATTTTGTATGCTAGTTTTAATACGAATATTTATGTTATGTTTAAACCTATTCATATGAGGAATGTATTGGACTTAATAAGTGATGGGTGGAGCCTGCTATAGCTCCTCGATGCATCGGTAGGTCTCATGAGTCAACTAGACGTGGAATTGGCCGAGGCCCTTTCCCAATTTGATTTATGGTTTTGGTCGAGGCCTTAATCATTTTAGATTTCTTGGCCGAGGCCTTGACAAAATGTTTCAGAATGTCTGTCATTATACATTCCCTCATTATGAAAGTGGTTATTGATATTTCATGTGATTATTCGTCTAGTAGAATATCCATGTGAGTAAGTAATGGAATTATTTTATTTTACTTTTTCCATATTATGCTGAAGTTCAAGTTCAATAAGGCTTTTGTTTTAGTTATAAATTGCCTTAAATGCTTATGTTTTCTTATGAAATTTTCCGCTATATTGTTATCCTTATGGAGCATTTGAGCTCACCCCTTTCAATGTTTTATTTTTCCCAGGATGTGAAGAGGTGTATTATGACTGACTTGTAAGAATAGTTAGTGAGGATATGAGTGTGGACTAGGGAGACCATGCTATTTTAGTTTTCATTTTTATGATGTAATGTAATATTTATGAATGTATCTAGTGTTTCCAAGGCTACTAAACTAATCGGTCTTTCGAGACTTGATCTTTTGTGATCATGCCAATGTTACGAAGTAATGCACCGACTGTGGGTAGCTGGGGTCAGGGCGTTACATAAAATACTATGATTAAGATAAACCTAATAGATTTTATAAGTAATATTTTAGCATAATTTATCTTCAAAACCAACCATCTTTTAAAATGTTATCTTTAATAAATTATGATGGTGACAACTTTTACATCATTACAAATTAAATAATATAAATGTCACAATCTGTTTAATAAGACTCCAAATGGTTCAAAAGTATACCCTTAGATGATTATGTTTTATATATACTCTACCAATATGGTTTGGTCTTGTTTTTTGTCCTTTTGATGTGTATTATTATTTTAATAAATACGACATTGTTGATTTTTGACTAAATTAATAATTTAGGAATCATTAATGTATAAGCTATTGAGTTAATTATTTATTTCATGAAAATTACAAATAAATTACCATGATGAATAAAAAAAATTTATTTTTAAAATGAGTATTTATAATAGAATTTATATTATGTATATCTTTTTATTAAAAATAATTTAATTAATAAATTTTGATTGAGACATATTTCAAATTCCTTTAAATAAAATAAATTAAAGGTTTTAATATCATGCAAGTGGGTTCTAATAGATTCCATTTCTACCCAAGTCTATTATAGAGAAAAATTAATCAACCAATTATATTAATACAAATGTTAGGGTGATTTTATAATATTATTATTACCCTTAATTACCTGATTTACCTTTCACTCAGGTAAATAAAATTAACCGTAGTTACTATTCATAATGTCTAAAAAATAAAAGATACAAATTTAAACAATTTGGACTTCTTGATTCCACATTTGGAATCAATTTTTCGAAATTCAAAACAAAGAAGATGTACTAAATAATTTTAAATTTATCAAGTTGTCGCAAAAATATGTTTTTCTTTAAAACATTGCAAAAGATTGAAATGTTTTTACCAATTAATTCAATGTAAAATTAATGATAACGAAATACATTATATTAAATGGAAAAAATATATTCTATCTATACTTTAAAACTATTCAATATTATAATTTAACCATATAAATTATCTTGATGAAAAGGGTTTTTTTAATTAAATTTTACTGTATTTTTTTATTCATCAAAATACGAAAGTTAACATATAAATATGAAAAAATTATCCAAAGTATATTTTTATATCCTAATTCAAAATAATTAGATTATTTTGTCTAATTGATATTATAAACATGACAAAAAAATAGATTTATATTTTGTTTGGAATCAAAAGGCGGTAAAACTACAATTTTTTTAAAATACTTCCATTATACTATAAATTGATTTTGTTCTCAAACCATGTTCTAGAAAATGTTTAAGATGAATTATAATGATAAAAAACTAAAAATTAGGTTAATACAATTCATTATGGATAGTTCATAATAATATTATAATATATCATTATTTAGTGACACTCAGTATTGCGTACCATGCAAGGTATCGTGGAAGGTTGCTAATATGTGAAACACAAGCTAGGTATATTGTTGCATATACAACAAGTTAATCTTGGTGTAGCGTACAATATAAGATATCAAAAAAATAATAAATAATATATATCATAAAATCTCGGGGTGTTACACTCGATCTATTTTAGGTAAGAGGAAATATCATACATCATCATTGGTTTTTTGAAATTTATTTGGGTAGGAGGTTGTGTTAGACATGACCAAAGAGTTGATGATATATTTGGGGTTATCAGCAGTGTATTGAGTCAAGCCATGGAACTCTATGATAATCCTTTAGAACTGAGACAGTCCATGTGTTCTCTATGGACTAGGTTGAAAGAGAATATCGAGATATTCCATATATCAATATAGGTATAGTTTTGATCATTACAATCTTATCTAATACGTTTTCTATACTAGTGCTTCACACACTTTTATTTATGGACATGTTGTTATTGTACTTGATACATTGGTCTCAATGTCCTCTAAACGAGTATCTCTCAATACACTATTTGGAATAAAAGTGGATTTTCGTGAATTATTTACAGATTTTCCTATTGTCGAAATTAGTTTTCTACATCTTCAGTTTTTCATGCTTTTGGAGATGAGGACCATTGATCAAAGCCTCTACATGGATTGGATGATGAGATTATACACTCAAATTATTTTTTATCGTAGACTACAGTATATTATTTCACCGAAGAGAGAAATATATTTTATAATTGGATGGTGGTATTTGGTAAAAAGTAGATTTGGGTCAAACATGGGTATGCTCAAAAAGATTTTAATATATTTTAAGGATTTAGATCTTTCAATATGATTAGTGATAGCCCATAAACTCTTCCTCCAATCATGGATCTCTATAAATATTTATTTACATATGACTTCAAATGAATTTATCCTAGTATAGGTGTACTTTGAGATTCTGGTGTACAACCCATTTTAATACACCATTATCATATGGCACCAACAAAAATGAATTATCTCAGGGTTGTGTTGGATGATTCGGAGGGGAAGTGCTTTACCATTCCAAATACTTCAATTTGGGGGAATCTTTATTGTTCTCCACTAATTTATATGGTAGTATTAAACTCTGAAATTTAGTATCAATGTTTGGTGGATCAGTTGATCAAATGATGGTCAGATAGAACACATGTCACAGATGGTTGGATCTTCAATATCTTTATAATGTTGATTATGTTCCCCTTGATTCATCATCCCCAACATTGCCTGGTTCTTAAGTGTCCTGAAATGGGGTGATCTCACCCCCCCCCCCCCACACTCTCACCTCCAAAACTAGGATAATAGGTTTCCCTCCTCCACTAGATCTGGTCTATCTCTAATTCCATCATACAAGTATTCTCTTTGACCACACCCTTCTTCTCAGATTCCAACATGTGCCTATTCTTATCTAGTCCGTTTGGATTCAAATTCTACATCAAAAGGTGGATTCTCGACCTTGTAAGAATCAGAAATGAATTTTGGGGATGTGGAGGCTCACATAAATAGACATTATTAGTGAGGTTCAGGATTGAAAAAACTCTGATTTCATTATTCCAGGTGTTTGTAAACTCATGGGGCTGGGAAAACCCATCCATGGAGTCAACTTTGAACCATAAATCATTTTTAATTTTCATTGATTCTCAAGAGGACATTTTCATGTATTGGATAAAACCCCTAGATTAGTGGGTCAAAGGAGGTTTAACTTATTTTGATGGTCGATGGAAGCACATACCGGTAGGGATTCATCCCGAGCTATGGTATGGATGTCTCACCTAGGTTTTCCTCTCCATTTTATTAAAGTTTTCTTCTTGCAAGGTATCAAAGACTCCCTGAGGTCCTACCACTGTTCTGACTGGTGTTTCGTTAACCTTGATGAAGTGTTGGGGGAAAAGGTGTGAGTTTCATCTCATTTTTTTAGGGTTGTTGGTATGGGTCCAAATACATATAGAACATTCTACAATGATATCACAACTCATTTGGATTTATAATTGGATAAGAGCCCATTCTTTCTAAAAAAATCAATAATAATTTTTTCTCCACTGTTGTTGTTCTATAAGAAAAAAACTATCCTCTGAAAAAAAAAGAGTATCCGCAGAGAATAAGGGTGGATGGTTCATGCATTCCAACCCACCTAACAAACACATCTAGTTATTATTTTTGTCCAATGTCTTGCTATATTTTCATTCTTTCTCTTATAACTGTGTGACCAATAAAATCACCATTGGGATACATTCTTTTCTATTATCTTTTGTGTATAATATATGCAGTAATTATTCTCAATGTTCAATTTGGTGTGATCTAGTCTTTATAAACCAGAAATTCACTCCACGTATGGTTGGTGGTGACATATATATTGTGGTGAAACTCGAGGAAAGAAATGAGGTAAGGATTTTCCAAGGAGAGCTAGTCTTGAAATTATGTCATTCATGGATAGCAATGTGATGATGGATGTGTGATATACTGGGAATCATTTGATGAGGTGTAATAACTAGAGAATGTGATATCGGACCTGGTGTCATCACGATCTCGGTGTGGGGAATGATCAATCATTATCCTTCTTAGAGACATTAATGTATTCAATATTGTGTTCATTTTATCATATAACTCACCTTTCATTATTTCCTTCTCTTTTGAGACTGATAGAGGTGAGTTTTTTCATTTTACTCATATGTGGTTGGATGACCCAAGGTTTCATAAAATATTGAGGGAGTCTGGGAATAGAAAATATTAGTGACACTTGTGAATGATTCTTCAAAACAATATTATGTCACTCAAGGGTAACCTTCAAACACCAGGGGAGAACATCAGACATCGATAATAAATCACCCCACTCTTGGACAGGATCTAAAGGTGATCAATTGGGATATTAAATGGATTGAGACTATTGTGGATATCGAGTGGGTTGATTTCTTTTTTAATGAGACCAAAAACAAGAAAAATTAAAATATTAAAATTCTCTTGAAATAGTAATATCTATCCCATGAATGATCGAGAATAAAATGAATTTGGGAAGGTGATTGTAACATCATTTTTTCATACAAGCATTAAAGAAAATTGATTTATTAATATACAAAATATATTCATTGATTATAGATATTACTCAGAGTATTGGGATGTGGTTGGAGTAAATTTTGAATGATCAATTTAAATATCTTCTAGATAGACTGACTCTTTGCTCTCCAGGAGGTAATCTAATGGGTCCTATAGAGCTCCTTGATTCCATTTCTCCCAGGGTAACTATGGTAGACAATGAAAGGTTGAGGGTTATCCTAGAAGAGAGGGAGATTCATAAGGTAGTGTAGACGCATAATCTTGAATGTGTACCCATTCCTATTAGTTTCTCATTATTCTTTAATAGGGAATCATGGGATGTGGTGAAGAGGAACCTAGTGGAAGTATTGAGAGATTACTTTGATGGTGGAAATCTTCCTGAAGTTGCACGTACACAAAAATTCAACATGTGCTAATGGTTAATGATATACATTCCCTCAATCGGTACCATTCTATGTATATGTGTTATTTTGAATATAAAGTTGTGTAACTAATCCTAAACAAAGTGAATCTTGGCTTACCTCCCCAAATATATTTCGGATGAAAAAAGTGTTCATACAATGACTAACGATTCATGAATCAATCAGCTTGTCTGTAGATGTGATCAGTGAGATTATTCATAGAATCATTGGATCCAATATAAAAATTAGGATTTATATGAAAAATCATTATGATATGGTGGAATTGAACTTCATTATAAGGGTCTATTCTTGCATGTTTTTCATCTCTTAGTTAATCGACCTTCCCTTTCGGTGTTTTAGTTCTACATGGTTATCTATATCCTTTAGGGGTAAAAAATGTAGATTATTTATGGAATTATATGTTCTATGAATTGTGGATATTCTCTACCCTACCTTTTTCATTCTCACCATGAATGTTCTTAGATGGTATATCAACCAATGCACAATTTCCTATACTATTCTCCCCCACCATAATGGAAACCATGTTGGTTGTATTTCCCACCTAATGTTCACTGATGGTACTATAATATTTTCTTATTTTTGTATTAGATTAGTATAGGGGATCCATGATTTTTTCATGAATAATGTAATTGATTATGAAATTAGTGAATTGGGACAAGTGTAACTTCTACATTACGAGTAATTATTCTCACAGGAGGGTTATGACTATGCAAAATCAATATTGACCTGTGCCGAGTGTCCTTCCTGGTGGATTATTTGGGTACCCTGGTTTCCCAAAAAAGAATTAAAATTTAATAATTTGACCTGGTAGTATATAGAATCATGGGGTGTATCATTAATTGGAAGAATAAGTTCTTATATTTTGGAGGATGAATTACAGTGGTGAACATTGTTCACTCATCAATACTCATGCACGTCTTCTCTACTCTTAATGTACCAAAAAATTCATCTCCAAAAAGGAATGATTGATGGTATAATTCTTATGGGATTGATAGTTATAGGCTAAACACCACATAAAATAATGTAATAGGATAGAAAGACTCGTCTTCTAGGGGGTATCAACATCAGTAGTGTTTCAGAGACTATATGGGGTATGTACGCTACGTTGGAATGAGATTCTACTTAGTGGAAGAATAATTTGGGTAGGAATATGTATGATAAGTATGGGATTCATATGAATACATATAGAGAAAGGAAATAAGTTATTCATCTTATTATCTAGCCTTACCTATTTATCTTACAAAAAATATACTAATTGTATCATTGGAATGGGTGAGATTAATTGATGGAATCAAAATATTATGGGGGACAGAACTAGGATATCATGGATGTCCTACTCAAGATATCAACATTAGATAAGCAGGTGATCACCCCTGCTTCATACATGTTATCCAGGATGAGAATATGTAGTTTAATTTTGATAGCATAGTGTTAAATACTAATTTGAAAAACTGTTTCTTCATGGGATATTCTTCAGGATCCATCACATAAAAAGAGTTTTAAATATTGTATATGGAAACCAATGACCACGATGTTTGGGGAGAGTCACTTTGGATCAAAGAGATTACAATAAAATTCAATTCCTTAGTATGGCGTGATTGTAGTAAGGTTATTACCCCTAAATAAAATATTCAACATTTGGGGATCCATCTTGCCTCAAGGTGTTAATGTTGTATGGAACTGAGGAATGAAACACCTGCAGACCAATTTTTTTAGAGCAATTGGGGGTGTTCTGCATGATGCGTGTTCCAGGAGTTCTCTAGGTTGGATTCCCATGTGTAATTGAGCGATATCATTCTTCATTAGTGGTTCCAGTGTGTGGCCAACCATGGATTAGAGAAGAAATCAAGGACTATCATAATAGTAGTGGGTTACTTGTGCATCTAGAAAATGAGAAATGGTGTGAAACACAAATCCATAACTAGAACCATAAGATGAATAATCATTAAAACCAATAGCCTCATAATTGATCTGACTTATCCATAAAAGTATTGAGATACAACCCCCTCCCTAATAACCATCCTGGCCTCTAGGTACTTCCCCAATATGAATATTATTCAAGGGTATGGGTGGTGGGTTTGGAGATCGCCGCATCACCTAGGTTTAAAAACTAATAATAATAGTTATTTCTACATGAGTGTCATGTGTGGTGGAGGAGTGATTCATGTACAGTAGGGCTCAGTGATTTTTTCCTTTTGAACATAATTTTGAAAATGTGACTCTCTTGAAAACTGAAGCCCAGGAAATGCTCGTCATCCTATGGTTATGAAATATGAGAAACAATCTACGTGAATTGGTCGACAATGATTCTTTGACTATTTAAAATGAGATTCATGGAATATGTACCATTTCTTAGTCTATAGTGCATACTACCTGATAGTTCAAGGAGATCATGTACAACCACATAGAAATTTTACATAAGTAGCACAAAAGGAATGTAGTTGTATACTTTTAGGCATCCATTGAGAAGATTTCTTACATTCATGGTCTAAATTCATTTCCTCATGAGGGGGTCAACATTGTTAGAGCTGATTCTCATAGAATTTAATATTTTAGACCTCGGTGATATGGGATTATTTTTTTAGTCCACTTATGTTTTCCTTGTATATATCCTTGATAATAAAAACAATATTTTATTGTTAGGCTGGGACTCTATGTTAATTACTAGAATTAAAACATGGTGATGATGGTGTACCGATATCCATTTCCCATGACGGATGATATTTTTTATCAAATACTGGGATCCCATCGGTTCTCTAATACCGATCTTTGATCGAGAAATCCCAAAATTTTATATAAAGTGGAAATCATTTTGAAGACGGCCTTTCAATGTAGGTAAGGGTTGTGTGAGTTCATAGGGATGCCTTTCTGGAAGAAAAACAAGCTAGAAATGTTCGTGGACCCCGTGAAACACATCTTCTACCAATATATGGAATTTTCATTAGTGAATTCATCGATGACATCATCATCTACTCTCAGACACTATAGAAACATGATATAAACCTTGTGATATCCTTGATTATTCTTTGATCACATCAGATATACATAAATCTATCAATGGGTGATTTATGGATATGATAGGTGAGATTATTGGGGAATGGGGTGTTGGTGATGAGAATATCCATGGTCCTAGATAATGTAGAGGTACTGATGTCTTGAATATGTCCCCATAATCTGTTTCTAATCAAGAGCTTCCTAGGCCTACCAGGATAGTAATATTGGTTTATCTAGGACTTATCCAGTAAATTGGAACCCATGATTATTTAGATAAACAATGGAATGATGTTACATTGTTCAAACCTATATAAATAATCATTCCTTGAGCTGAATAGAAGGTTGGTAATAACTCTTATACTAACACTCCCTATAATACTCAAATATATTGTAAAATCATTTTTTTAATAAATTGATTTTATTTTTTGTCTTACATAACACTATGTAAAACATTAAATTCAAATGGAACTAACATAGAATGCAATACAAGCACCACCAGCTTGGCATATAATACACACAACACTGAGTTTCGACAAAACATCATCATATTATTATAATTATTTAAATGAGATAGTTATAACCAAGATGTTAAACATAGTAATATGAATAGTGATTACTAATTTTCATAAAAAAAATTATTATTGTTTTACATAAATAAATCATATTCAGTAGGACACATATAATCTTTAAAAAATTGTTTATAAGTTTAAACATATTATTTTCTAAAATAATTACATTTCATGTCTATCTTTCAAAAACAATATAAATAATTTTAGAAACCATTTTAAATTGAATTTGATAATATAAACGTAATATCGGAATTCATAATGTATAAATTCGCATAGGGTAAATTTTTTTAAATTTTTTAGAAACATAATTTTTTGATGATTAGTGAAAATACTATATTTTTGGTAAAACCACCTTTCCATTTAAATCATAATTAATTGTAATTTATATTTTAATTTGGTTATTAAGCAAATAAAAGATAAATACTAGATATATTAAACCAATGTAGGTCATCAGAATCATTTTCATGTGGAAATTATTTATAAAAACTTATTGAACGTTTTTATATTAAACACCTGCATTCTCACCATGTATGCAAGATTATCTTTAAACATATTTCCCACTTTTTTATTACAATTCTATAAAATGGAAATAGATGGTTTTAATCAGTATGATATTTTTAGTCGAAAAAAATCAATATAATTTTTAACAAAAATGATAATTGAATGGGATTAAAATTATTCACAGTGATTTAGGTAAAATTAATCTTAATTAGGGACTAAAAATTAAACATAAAGGCCCAAATGACCTATAGACATGTTGAAAATTCATTAGATACCCATATTTATACTATATACATTAATTTTTAGAATTCCATCTCTTATTGGGATACTATTCCGTTAAATTTACCTATTTCATAAGTTAAGTAATGAAAAAGACACAAAGGGAACTTTACTCACCCTTAACAATTATAAAACATTGATAAATGAAAAAAAACAATATATTTTCGATGATAAATATCATTTTGAAAATTAAATGACTTATTTTTTTCATAATGACTTATTAATAAATTTTAGTGATTAGTTAGTTAAGTAAAATGCTTAAGAAACTCAAACTTATTGATTATTTTGTTAATAATTAACTTAAATAAATAATGATATAAATATTTAAAGAGAAGTAAATTGGTTGAAATATTTTCTTTAATTTTTTAGAATAAAATATCCTATTATAAATATATAAATATAATTAATTATGAATGAAAAATCGTTTTATATTTATTATATTAAAATTAATTAAATAATTTCAAATTTGACATTAATATTATTTTACAATAAATGATATTTAATTAAATGATTTAAAATTAATAAAAATTCTTGAATAAGACACGTTATTTTGTTTTGATAATAAATATAAAATATTGTCCATTAATTTTCTAATTTATATTTCATAATTAACATATTGACCCTTATATAGTAAAAATATTATTACCACAGTCCTAGTTGATGCAGTGTTTTTGTACATTACATGAGCATGTTTTAAATTTAATTTCAAACACACTTGGTATTTTTATTTTGTAAATTATATATCATAATTATAGTTAATTGGGGATATTTTTTATAATAAATCATACTATAATTTAGTATTAATGTATAAATTAATCATTTTATAATACTAGATACTTTAATAAAAAACTAGAATGAACAAAATGGAGAAACTAAGAAGGTAAAAAAAAAATTATAAATATGTAATTATTTTTGGGTGGTGTAGACTTTTTTGACCATTATTGACATTTAAAACATTATTTTTCCATCTTGGAGGAAAATTATGTAAATTGGAACTCCCAGTAATGTATATCGTTTGGTATTTACAAATGTGCAACTACTCCACCACTATAAAAAGGCTTCCTCTTCTCCCCCTTCTTAACACTTATCAAAACAATTTGTTTCAGAAAATAAAATCCCAGAACACTTTAAAAAACCCTCCCTTAATCCTTGAAGACTCTATTTTTGGGGGAAATAAATCCACGGATTCCCATTGAAGAAAGCCAATTAGAGTTACATGAAGAATATGTAACATCCTTCCTCAAGCTCCATTATCTTATTTTCATTATCCATCCCCCTAAACCATAATTATTTTATTATAAAAAACTATATTATAAATATACATAGTTGTTTTTATGATACATTTGTTGGCGCCAAAAATGTGGCCTGAAACAAAGGAACGAAAAAGGCCGGCGCGCTGCCTCGCGAAGCTCCGCCGCGAAGCTCCGTCGCGAAGCCTCGCCGCGAAGCGCCCTAACCATGGCGACGCCGCGAAGCTCCAGAGGCGGTAATCCTCCGCGAACCCGTTTGACGTTCGCGAGCCGTCGCGGAGCCTCGCCGCGAAGCGCCCTAACCATGGAGACGCCGCGAAGCTCCAGAGGCGGTAATCCTCCGCGAACCCGTTTGACGTTCGCGAGCCGCCGCGAAGCTCCAGAGGCGGTAATCCTCCGCGAACCCGTTTGACGTTCGCGAGCCGTCGCAGAGCCTCGCCGCGAAGCGCCCTAACCATGGCGACGCCGCGAAGCTCCAAAGGCGGTAATCCTCCGTGAACCCGTTTGATGTTCGCAAGCTGCCGCGAAGCTCCAGTGGCGGTAATCCTCCGCGAACACGTTTGACGTTCGCGAGCCGCCGCGAAGCACCAGAGGCGGTGATGCTCTGCGAACGCATTTGACGTTCGCGAGCGCGCCGCGAAGCTCCTGAGGCGGCGCAGATGTTCTGCTTTGCGGCGCCCCTTCCTATAAATACCCAGCTCACCCCCCTTCTTGAGAGGACGGCCACGGCCACTTCTCCCCTTGGGCGGCAGAGCGGAGCTCCGCATTGCGGCTCCGCGAAGCCATGCTCCGCGAGTAGCTTCCTTCGCGTTGCTGCTCCGCGAGCCGAGACTCCAGGAGTCCATGCTCCGCGAGCCTATGCTCCGCGATGCTGCTCCGCGAGACCAAGCTCCGCGAGATCCCTTTGCTCCGCGAGAGACCATTGCTCTGCGAGGCCATGCTTCGCGAAGCTACTTCGCGAAGACCCATCCTTCGCAAGGATCCTACCTTCACGCCCACCGGTCCATACCGCGGGGGCTTCGCCCCCGCACCCCTACTCGGGATCAGTTCCGCCCTGCGGTCCCGTCCCTCCAGGCCGGTCCCTTCGCTACTGTCACAGACCCCCATGAAAAATGGAGACTCGCACCGCGAACTTTTCAGGCCGGGATGTCAGGATTTTTCATTGCGCCCTTATGTGCTCCCACCTACCACCTATGGAATACCATGATTTGAGATACTCCTCCACACACCATGGAACCCCTTGAGTTGACATTTTCCTCTTGGTTTCATTCCATGTCGTGAGTTGAGATTCTCATCATCAATTCCCCGGGTACCTTGAGTCGAACCATTCCTCAGGTAACTCCTCCAAACCCGATCACTTGGCTCCTATGCCAGGTTCAACCAGAAAGGGCCGCCCTTGCGTAAGTCCCGACACCAACCATTTCTAGGCACCTTCTGCCTAATAGTCCTATCTACAAGACTATAAACTGTAGTACTCCCTGTCTAACAAATGATAGGATGCCATATGCACCAAGCATGAGATGCTAATATTCCAACCTACGTGACTCTAAACTGTAGCAATCCTTATGTGCCAAACATAGGATGCCTCTCGCCCTATATGAGAGATGCCTTATGCTCCTTGCATGAGATTCCAATAGTCCTACTTACATGACTCTAAACTGTAGCATTATCCCTATCTAACAAATGATAGGATGCCTCTTGCCCTAAACGAGAGATGCCTCATGCTCCTAGCGTGAGATGCCAAGAGTCCTACCTACATGACTCTAAATTGTAGTATTCTCCCTATGATCCACACATAGGATGCCTCTCACCCTATACGAGAGATGACTTATGCTCCAAGCATGAGATGCTAGCAGTCCTACCTACATGACTCTAAACTGTAGTAATCCCTATGTGCCAAACATAGGATGCCTCTCGCTTCTAACGAGAGATGCCTCATGATCCTAGTATGAGATGCCAACAGTCCTACCTACATGACTCTAAACTGTAGTATTCTCCCTATGATCCACACATAGGATGCCTCTTTCCCTAAATGAGAGATTCCTTATGCTCCTAGCATAAGATGCCTAATGCCATGTTTACAGTGGCATAGTTTCAAGAGCATTGGAATCCGTTCAAACATTCCAGCACTCCACCCCACGCTTTGTGTGTCCTTCATTCGGATCAGCATCCATTTACAAAGTCTTAAGGGACCCCCTAACAGTATGGACGGTAGACCCATGGTCCCCCTGCTGTCCTGGGCAAACGCCCCAAAAGGCTTCAGGTGACACTTTGAGGTCCTGTTTTTCGAATACGGTCAGCAGTCGACCCCTCATTTGTTTGTCCCCATTTTAGGCTAACGCGATAGGATGATGTGTTACAAACATGGTCAGCAGTTATCCTCTATCGCCATGCCACTCTCATTGCATTCCGAATGTCGGGCATGTGATTCACACTTTTCTTGTCCCTTTGTTTGGGCTGATTCCAACGTCCTTGGCGTTATCCCGCTTGTGCACTTGCGCATAGGCACATACCTCAACCCACCAGTGAGTTGGGATGCCCTCATGGCCAGACATGAGGAAGACATTATGGGAAGCTTCCTAGCGTAAGCCCCATTCACCAGTGCCACTCCATAGCGGCACCCGGGCAGCTTCCTAGCGTAAGCCCCATTCACCGATGCCGCTCCATAGCGGCACCCGGGCAGCTTCCTAGCGTAAGCCCCATTCACTGGTGCTGCTCCATAGCGGCACCCGGGCAGCTTCCTAGCATAAGCCCCATTCACCAGTGCCGCTCCATAGCGGCACCCGAGCAGCTTCCTAGCGTAAGCCCCATTCACCAGTGTCGCTCCATAGCGGCACCCGGGCAGCTTCCTAGCGTAAGCCCCATTCACCAGTGCCGCTCCATAGCGGCACCCGGGCAGCTTCCTAGCGTAAGCCCCATTCACCGGTGCCGCTCCATAGCGGCACCCGGGCAGCTTCCTAGCATAAGCCCCATTCACCAGTGCCACACCTTTTAAGCGGTAAGCCGTTGACACCCCATTTAGCGATAAGCCGTTCTGGGCCTCCATCCTTGAGTAAGTCCCAACACCAGGGACGGACAATCTGACCTTTCGGCTTCTCCTCTCCCGAATCGCGAAGCACGCTTTGCCCCGGGAATCATGAGCTCCGCGAGGTATTTCTACTTTGCGAGACGACTCTGCTTTGTCTCGTTTTGAGCCCCTCTTCCGAGAGGGATGCCCTTCGCGAAGCTCAAGGGCATTCGCGAAGGAAGGGGATTCCCAAGGGAACCCGGGCAGCCGCGGAGCACATGTGCTCCGCGAAACACCCAACCCATACGAGTCATACCTATGCTAAGGCAGGATCGCTCCACTTCACGAAGCACATTGCTTGGCAGGACCCTGCTTCGCGAACCACGCCTTCTTCGTGAGGCAGTGCTCCGCGAACACTGTTCCACTTCGCGAAGCACCTCCCACTTCCACCTATGCCCCACGCTAAGGCCAAGGCACCCCACTTCGCAAAGCACACTCCTCTGCTTAGAGATTCCTCTTTCCGTGCGACCCTCCAGGTTTGCACGATGTGATTTCAATGTCCCATGGACAACACCTCCCGTAGCGTTGCTTCGCCTAATGCTTCTTCGCATAGGCACGCTAACGGCTATTGCTTCTTCGCGTAGCCACGCTAACTTGGACCCCTCGATGGTTCGCCCCACTACCCCCCTTTACCATGGCCTTACCGGCACCTTCCCTTCCCCAAGGACCAGAGGGTACCGGTTATGTAAGTCCTAGGGGTGTGGAGTGAACCCACCTCGTCCGAGCTGCAGGACGTTAAACTGCCAAGCACCACGTCCTCAACACATGACGTTAATCTGTGACCCAACCTCGTCTCCCTCACGAAGGGTCCCCCCAGCTCGAACATTCTTTACACCACTCGTCTCCATGGGAATGGAACTCTTCCGCACATGGAATGAGATCCTTCTTGTCAGAGTGGTGTATGTTCGCAGGGGAAGGGCTGCCTCAGAGCATAAGCCCCTAACCTTTGGTACGGATGATTGCACCTGTGCATCTCTGTACTTCCCCACTACCAAGGTCAGTGGAGGACGTGATAGGGAACGAGGCACCCCCTCCGAGCCTCTATCCTAGAGTATGTCCCAACACCATGGGCCACCCAACGCGTAAGCCCCCCTTCGCTTCTCACGGACGCACCCTTCGCGACGTGATCGTCAGGTCCATGCAACCTCTTGTTTCTCACACCGAGCATGACTCATGTGGGCTTAGAGTGAGCACCGACCCTGACAACCCACCTGAACTACGAGGTCTTTGATCTATGCCAAGGCATGGTACGTAGGAAGCCTCCACGAGGTTCAAGCCCACCAACAGTGGACCAAGGTCTACTTTCACGTCGGTTCACCGGCGAAACCCACCTGAACTAAGAGGTCTTTGATCCATGTCAAGGCATGGTACGTAGGAAGCCTCCACGAGGTTCAAGCCCACCCGTCGCTCATTCACGTTGGGTCCCATTCCAGTCCAGTGGTAAGCCATTGCGACCCAGCCATCCGAACTACGAGGTCTTTGATCCATGTAAAGGCATGGTATGTAGGAAGCCTCCATGAGGTTCAAGCCCACCCATCGTTTATTCACGTCAGGGTTCACTATCGTCCGGCATGACATTAAACTGCATTCACTTTTGAACTACGAGGACATTGATCCATGTCAAGGCATGGTACGTAGGAAGCCTCCACGAGGTTCAAGGCCACCAATAGTGGACCAAGGTCTACTTTCACGTCGGTTTACCGACAAACCCCACCTGAACTACGAGTACTTTGATCCATGTCAAGGCATGGTACGTTGGAATCTTCCCAGAGGTTCAAGCCCAACTCCCATCAGACCGAGGTCCATATTCACGTCGGTACGCTGACGATGCCCATCGGACCAAGGTCCACCTTTACATCAGTACGCTGACGACATTCATCGGGCCAAGGTCCAACTTCACGTCGGTTTACCGGCACCATCCCGAACTACGCGGACTTTGATTCCCTGCCACGGGGATACGTAGGAAGCCTCGTCAAGGCTCAAGCCCAACTTCACTGTCGCCCCCCTGCGATGGTTCCACTTCACTCTCCTTCTACTCCATTCTCTGTCGCCCACGGGCTAGCCCCGGTGTCGATATCCCTTCAAGGAGGATCCCTCAATCCGATTTATCCCAGATAATGCTCTGGTTGGGTTGATCCGTCTCCGCTGGACGTTAAACTCGCGGCATACCCTGTGTTGAGCACGGGAAGCTGAGGAAAACCTCAGATATGTGTCTACGACATGTAATTCCCTGCGCCCGATGTGGGATGCCTCGGGCTTCCACGCCCTCGAGAAGCCTTGTGATCAAGGATAACAGACAGACATGCCAGGTACCCCAGCATCCAGACACGCTACTGATGCCTCAACGTGACTACTCCCCTGACCGAAGGTTGCTGCCCTGATTGGACCCTTTGGAATGTCCCGACATAAGCAGTGTAATTAACCGGTGTCCATGGAAACATGGCACTGGGAAGAGTTTCACGAACTACGTATTAAATCTATAAGGGTGACCCGGACTAGGTGACGAGTTCTGAGGAGGATTCCACAGGAGGAAGAACCGACATCCCATCATCTCGTTTCGATCAAGGAGCAGGCGTCAATGAATAAGGAGCGAATGCCGCCCGCCTTTGGAAAGCGGGAATGCGGGGAAACAAAGCCGCGCGTCCTCCTGACGGACGGATGCGCGCGCCCCGGAGAAAGCATCGGAAATAACATTTTTGACTTACACATACACAAACTTCAACAAATTGGGTGACAAACATATTTTTTATGTGTATGACAACCTATCGCCTCATGAAATGATGATTTTTCATTTTTCTTTTACCCCCATTCAGGTTTGGGAATTATGGTGAAAAAATTATTTATATATTATATATATTATATTTATTATGACTTTAATTATCTTTAATTATTTTACAAAACATGTATTTATACATTTCATTTTGTTTAAATATACTACTTTTACTTAAGGAGGTGTAGACTACCGCCCCCTCAAAGCAATGCGATTCCCACACACTTTTCATAGAATGGGATAAGGATGGGATTACAGAACATATACGATATATATGATATAATAATGAAACTAGAATAATAATATACATATATATATATATATATATATTTATTTATTTAAGTATGTATCATTTAATTCATTTCTTCCAATATGAAAATAAAACAGAAACATCGTCCATGCGGAAGAACGACATATAATCTCCATGAACGGTGTATTTCGTTTCATACTTATATATTATATATATTATTTTAATACAAACATAATGAATATATATAATATTTATATTATTTTTTATATTCTATAAATCATGACATGAGTATAAGTACCAAAGATACAACAAATTAAGATATATGAAAAAAAAGTGAATATTACATGATGTTAAAACATCACATAGAATTTTTAATAAGAGGGTAATATAATGTCATAATAAAACCATATATGGTATTATATATGAATAGGGCTCCTTAATATATTTATTATACATTTGTTTTTAATGAGAACGACAAAATACAACACCCAAGGTAAAGGAATTCATCTTACTTTTCATATCCATGAGATACATTCAATGTTCATGACTCTTTCATTTTTCATGGTATATATACTACCCATTAATGTATTATATTAATATTAAATGGAAATTTTTGGTTATTTATATAACCATTTTATGATATTTATTTCATGTGATTTTCGATTCAAAATTTACCAAATTAGTACCATAATTTTGTCTCAATTTACCATCTCTAAGACACATTCCATGTTATGAACAAATAATTTTATATGAGGTGGATATACTAACTTTGACATGTCATATCATGATAATCCTTATTTTCATGATATTTTAACCTTAATTTAATTTAATTTTCTTATATGAGGAGTATGTTTCCATGGTACCATATTTGGAGAGTATATTGAAACAATCACATATTCTTTTGATATTGTTTATGATTATGATTACTTTGATGAAATCATATGTTCTATCTCTTAATAACTCTCATAAATATTTTATCCACTTGTTATTCATGATATATTCATTTATATGTACCATTTTTCCACCATTTTTTATATAATATTATTAACAATGATTTTTTCAAGAATGTCTTACTTTACCTTTTCGGTCAATAATTTGTGTTCTTCCAAAGACATGTTTTCTAAAATTGTTTTAAAAACATTTGAAAACATTAATTATAAGTTTTAAAAGATTTATTAACGAAAAAATTATATGAATATTCTTTAATAAGTTTTCAAAAAAAATATATTAAAAAGGTTTTACACCTTATGTTTTTAAAGAAAAAGTTTTTCAAAATATTTTCATCACTATTTATTAATTATTCAAAGAAAATGGTTTTCAAAATGTTTTCATTATTTTATTATAAATGTTCAAGGAAATGTTTTTCCATATTTTTTTCAAATTTTTTTATATGTTTTCAATGAAAATGGATTTTAAACATGTTTTGTAGCTTCTTTTATATGTTTTCAAAGAAAGTGGTTTTCAAAATGTTTTCAGTCTCATATTATCGGATTTCTAGGAAATTTTTTTTCATGATTTATTCAATATTATTTTATAAGTTGTAAAGAAAATTTTATTTTCAAAATTTATTTAATATCCGATAATGAGTTTTCATGGGTATATTTTAAGAAAATTATTTTCAAAATGTTTTATGTTTTAAAAATAATTTTTCAAGGATGAACGGATATTTTTCTATGGAAATATTTTTAAAAGATCTTTCCCAGTTTATTTCCCTTTATGATGACACCCATTGATATTACTCATGAATTTAGGGGAAATTATCCAAAGGATCTATTCATATACTTTCCCTAAATAGTCTTTATATTGATGGATTGACGTTTATGATACTCATTCCTCTTCAATGGGTTAAATGTTATGAAACTATTTTGTTTTCTATGGGTTATATGTGTTTATGAATCCCATTCATCTTCCATGGTTTATATTGTTATGAAACATGTTCTTATTCCATGGGTTATATATTTATGAAAGTAATTCCCCTTCTATGGGTTTTATGCTTGTGAAACCCTCTTTTTTTCATGGGTTAGGATTTGATGTAATAATTATAAAACATATCCTTCCTCACAAGTTATGATATAATTACATGTTTGTGAAACCAATTTCATTTCATTGGATTAGGATATGATGTTTTTAAAACAAATTTCTTTTTAAGGGTCATAACATGATGAAAGTTTTATTTTATTTTTGCACATATATGAGTGCTTTTATTATGATATTGGTGATATCTATATCTCCCACAAATGCATTGGAAAAAAGTTATATTTCATGGGATAATGATTTTAATCAAGTCTAAGTACATGATACACTATGGGAATATGGGAAAACAAAGTCCCTTAGAAGGATAGGACTGTCACTGAGGATGGCGGTGTGTCCCTCCTAGTAGGTATAGTCACCATAAATATGGATGATGGGAAAACCTGATCCACTATGGGAAGATGAGGAAACTTGGTCTACAATGGGAATATAGGGAAACCAAATACCTTATAAAAAATGTACTGAGACTTGGGATAGTGGTGTGTCCCTCCCAGAAGGGGTAGTCAGAATAAAGATGGACGATGAGGAACTCCGGTACACTATTGGAAAATGGTAATACTTGATCTACTATGGGAAGATTGAAAAAACTAATCCCTTTTAAGTAAATGACTACGAATAGGGATGGTGGTGTGTCCCACCCAGTAGGTGTAACTCCCATGAAGTGCTTTGATATATTCTAGCAATGTGCCTTGACATACAGAGAACGATATCACATGTTTTTTTTGTGAAATTTCATATCTTATTCTAATGATATTAATTTATTTATTATATTAAATTCACCTAAGTAGTGTTTAACATTTGATAAATTGCAATTTTTTAATTTAATCATTTAAGAGAATAAAATTGATTTTTAATTTAACATATATTTCATTAAAACTCATTTCATTAACCCATATTATTCTAATGTTTACCCATTTTGTGGAAAAAAGAAGTGTAATTTCAGTAATTTTTCAACGACCAACATATAGAACATTTAATAATGATTAAATGAAAATAATGTTTTGTTAAATATTGAGGGGAATAAAATAGATTGTTCATTAAAAATATGTTTCATTAACAGTCATTTAATTCTATAATAATTCAATAAAGCAATATTAAAAATTGAAGGGAATAAAACATATGTGTAATTTTTTAAATTTAAACAATTTTTTTAAATTTTTATGATTTTTTGATTTTTTTATCTATTATTATGGTTTTCAACGAATGTAATGTGTCAATAATGATTTTTTATAAAAATATGAAACATATTTTTTCAAGGAAAATATTGGTTATATGTTCATATCATCAGTTTCATTTTCATTATGTGCCATATGATTACAATTAAAAAATTTAATATATAACATAATAGAGTAATATTAGGTTATATAGTGTTATTGTAAGGTGTATTACTTTAATGTGCACTAGTGTTATCATTTTATGATTGACACATGAACATAAAATTTGATGAATATACAATTTAGGATATCATGATATATTTGATTATGTATGAAACAGAATATTTATGTTTTTAAATTTATCATTATTTCAAATAGGAATTGAACCTATGTTCAACATTACATTGGTTCATTGTCCAATATGTTATAGACTGTATTTGATATTTTAATAGAACCTATGTTCAAAATTATATAGGTGCATTATACAATATGTTTAGACTGTATTTCATATGGTAATATTGGAATTGAACCAATGTTGAACAACATATATGTTTATTATACAATATGGTATAGACTGTATTACATATTGGAATATTGGGTGCATGGGGTGTTAGTCGATTGGTACTCGCTAGTTGTACACCTCGATATCTATGGGAAATTACCCAACCTTGAGTACCTCTACCGTTCGATACTGTAGATATTATTCCCAAGGCAATTTGAATCCTTTTCCTTGTCAGGGAACTTGCAGTGCACTCTGGGCATGGCGGGGACCCCCATAGGGAGTCATGCATTAACCTTACCCACATTTTTCACATGACCCCTAGCGTGGTATGTGAGGACTAGACCAGTGCATCTAAGAGACCGAAGATCTTATACATGAGGTGACATATTTCCGAGTTACTATTGTAGGCACTGTAGTCAGATCTATTGAAAGTACTATTTGGTACTATAGCAGGTATTGTTCAGTTCTATTGTACCTTGAATTATTCATCAATCTAGGCCTTTTGGCCACTGATTTGGTCCTCTGGTTCTGTATGGATTTCGATCCACCCAAGTACTTTGGGTCAATTATATCTCAAGGCCTTCGGGTGACATCAAGGCCTTTAGGCCACCCCAGGTCCTTTGGGACACTTAAATATGTAGATTTATTAGTGATAATACAAGGGAAAAATCTCTAGATGAGGAATCAAAGAAGGCACATTCGCCACGAATAGAGCTAACTAAAATTGGAAGAACAAGAGGGTATGAAATTTCCATCAGTATATGTCATGTGTAGCAATGAAAATGACAACTAGTCGACCACCCCTATGAGGGTTGAGTGCTGATATCATGACATGTGCTGGGGAGGAGCACATACAAGTTGTCTTATCTGGGTGATTCCCTCTAGGGCCTATGAATCGTGTAATTGTCTGTCAGACTTCGGTCCTTGTACGAGTTCCACCTTACCCCTTGAAAGGTGTATTATCAAAAATAATAAAAAACTGAAGGCCTTCAATCCAGTCATGAGGATATTGTAATATTGGAATTGAACTAATGTTCAATGTCACATAGGTGAATTATCAAATATGTTGTATACTATTATCAATTTTTGAATATACAAAAAATGATATCATGATATAAGGGTGTATCAAAAATAATGAATCTCATACTTAGACATATTATTTTTGGTACACCCATGAAATTTATAAGGATATCCTCCATCTTATATTGACCAGTTGATAACTGTATATAACATGTTGGATAATTCACCTGTGTGACATTAATCATAGGTTCAATTCCAATATTACAATATGAAATATAGTCTGTTACATATTTTTCAATGAACCTATGTAACATTGATCATAGGTTCAATTCCAATTTTATAGTATGAAATACAATTTGTAACATATTTTATAATGCACCTATGTAACGTTAAACATAGGTTCAATTACAATATGAAATGAACTATATAACATATTGTATAATGAACATATGTAACGTTGAACATATGTTCAATTCCTATATGAAATAATGATAAGTTTTAAAATTATATATATTCTATTTGGTACAACACAAAAATACATCATGATATCTTAAATCACGTATTCATCAAATTTTATATTGATGTTTCAATCGTAATATGATAACACTAGTGCACATAATAGTCACGCACAAATTGATAACACTATATAACCTAATATTACTCTATTATGTTATAAATTGATTTATTTAATGAAAACATGAGAACATAATTTTAATGAACCTAATCATAACCCCATATAAACAATATTTTAATAGAAAATATAAGTTACATTGTGTTAAAAATAAAAATCATGCTCAACACATGTAATTTATTGAAAACCATAATAATCAACAAAATAATTTACAAAATTACATAAATTACCCAAAAATCACACAAATTACACTTATTTTTTGTTCACCTAAATTTTATTAAATAGGAGAATTAAATTATAGGGGAATTAAAGGATGTTTAATGGAATATATGTTTAATGAACAATGTGTTTTATTCCCATAAATGATTAATTAAAAATAATTTTCACTTAACTTTTGTTAAAATATCCATATGTGGATCCTTGAAAAATTACACAAATTACAAGTCTTTATTTTTTCCTAAAAATGGAAAAAATTAGCATAAAATTGGTTAATGAAAAGAGGTTTAATGAAACAAATGTTAAATAAAAAATATTTTTTATTCACGTGATGTTTTAAATTAAACAAAATTATAATTTAACATATGTTAAACATTATATAGGTGCATGATTTATTTCCTTATGAATCGTGTCATTTGAACTACCATTATTTATAACATGATTCATGTTTATGATATTATTATATGTAAGGTATGATATTATAGTTTTAGGATCACATTCTCATTTCCCTATGAACATGTTGATGCTTATATGTCTCCATTGTTTACCCTTCTTGAGCATATGAGATCACACCATTTTATATTTCCATTACCCAAGGCCTTGAAGATATTTATTATGTATGATTTGTTTAAGAAGTGTTCTAGTCATGAAAAACCTCGTATCGGTGTTTACTTATCCATGTTTCCAAAGGCACTAAACTAATACATTATTTGGGCATCTGTTTGTGTAATTCCTTAAGTATTACCCAAATGTGATGTAATGTCTATATATGTTAAGATTGGGTTGTTATAATTTGTATAATTGTGATGGTTAAATCAAACATTAGATAAAAGGATGAAAAAACAATAGTGATGTCTATAGTGATATTTTGAAGGATATTTCTAGTGATGTCTCTATTTATAAGTATAAGGATGAGTTAACATTTAGTAAAATATCGTAGTATCTTGGTAACATATTGAGTGAGTGGATTCCTATCAATAAATTACTATCTCGATAATACAAGTAGACCCATGGATTGTATTGGTCATCCATGACTCATCCAATAAGGGTAGGACAAGTGTCAAGATATTTTCATATTTTTATTATATCACTTTAACCTTAAATTTCACTAATTACCTTTAATCGCGATTAATAAAACTTAAAAGTTTCTATTCACCAAATAAATATTTTAATCCCATTGAACCATATTTTACTTTATAATGACAACCATGTATGTCAGATTTTTGAAAATCAAATCACAGAAGTGGTAATGTTTCATTAAATGAAAAATTGGTTTCTAAACTACCACTTAGTGGTTTCACTATTCATCAAAAATTGATGTTTTCCAGAAAAATATCAAAAATTCACACTAAGATATAATTGATATTCCAAATTCAAAAACGATTTCTATATTAAAATATTCCTAACATATAAGTTTCATTAATTAATTTTATAATTAATTCCCGTTGTCAAAACAAATAGCGTGTTTTTAGGAAACAATATATATCAAAAGATTGACACTCGTTTATGTCCAATTTCAAAGTGAAATTAATTATAATAACCACCATTGGAAAAAATGGTAAAAATATATTCTAATTATACTTTAAAACCACTCAATATTATAATTTATCGCTATAAATTATTATCATTAAAAAAGATATTTTTAAGAATTTTTACTATTCATTGAAAATTAGAAGTTCTCAGAAAATTAAAAAAAAAATTAACTTAGGATAATTTCGATATTCCGAATTCAAAAATGAAGTCCATTTTGAAATATAAAATATATATAATTTAAAAAAGTGGGTATTACTATTCATAATGGCCTTAAAGCCTTCAATCTATGTTCATTTAAAATATTATCAGTTCGACAAGACATAAGGTACTAGGATAACACATTTTTTGTTTTAATATCCCTTTACTAATGTTTAAGAATTAATTTATTCATAGAATAAGATATAGGTATATATATATTTATGCTTGATAATTAGAGTTTCAACCTTCACATAATTTCTACCACAAACTCATCTTTCACTCAAAAAGTGAATAGAACTCAAAAATATTATATTTATCCTAATCGTACAAGGTTAAAAATATTAAAACATACCATTTAGATTAGGAAAACTATTTTGTAATAACCAGGGGCTTCCTGTAGGCTAGTGGTAGGTAATAAAGGCTTGTCGCACTATGGTTGTGGGTTCGATTCCTACAACTTTGTCTGACGCGATGGGTTATCCCCCGACCTGCAGGCTATCCTTTTCCTAAAACTATAGTATTATAATATTCCAAAAATAATCTTCAGAAATGTTTTAATCATAAAAAATACTATCCAAAGTTAAACATATTCCATTCCAACCTTTAAAGTTATCCAAAATACCTCTTTCCAGACTTTTTTCTAAAAGGTCTCTAAATTCCAAAATTAATTGTATCATCAGATTCCTCAAACAAAGTAAAGTTTATCTTATTGTCACATTCAAAAATATTATTTCTTTAATAATATTAAAACCATAATAAAAAAAAGTATTGTAGTACAATCCTTATATATATCACATTATTATTATAACCAGAATATAATCCTTGAGTCCAAAATAACCAATACATTAATTATTCCACTTCAATTGTAGTAACAACATAACATTGTGTTGGATCCCTTGGCCTTTTCTGAGTTAATTTTCCCTGATGCTTAGGACATTCATTTTCATAATGCCCCATTTCCCTAAAATTGTAGCATTCAACATTGATAGCCTCTTTCTTTCCCTTGCAATCACGAGCCTGGTGACCTTTTTCTCCACATTTATAACAAACTCGCATTCTTTTTTGTCAAGTAACGGGGTGATTCTTCCCACAATTATCGCATAATAGAAAATCCTTCTTTCCCTTTTTCCCTTCGTCTGTCTCTTATTCCACTGTTCTCTTCTTCTCTTGCTTTACATTATTGTCATAATATTTAGAGAATTCCTTTTCTGTCTTGATAGCACATGAGACAATATCTTCATACGACGATAATGAATTTGAGACTAAGGCTCGATGGAGAAACGGGTTTAACCCATCAAAGAAACAATCAATATTACTTCTTGGGTTACATATATAATCTGATGCATGCCTTGCTAACCTTGTAAAGTTAGCCTCATACTTTGCAACATTCTCATCCTCCGTTTGTCTTAGACTCAAAAATATCCTTTCCATATCTGCTCGATGGTCATGAGGGAAGTATTTTTCTATGAAAATCTCTTTGAACACCCTCCATTCCATATTAGATACTTCTTCATCCTCTTTTTTGTTTTGAATTAATGACCACCATTGATCAGAATCTCTAGCGAGGCGGTAAACTGTCATGATAACCTTTTCCCTTTCACTACTCCCCAAGGCATGGAATATTTTCTCTAAGGAATTTATCCATTGCTCAGATACTAAAGGATTAGTACTCCCATTGAATTTTTGTGGTTGTTACCTCATGAAGAGGTCTAACATTGATCCTCCACGTTACAGATCAGGGTGCTCCATACGAGTAAGGTTATTTTTCATAACCTAAGTGAGTTATCCCATTATAGTGATAAGTTGATCAGCACTAGTTGTATTACCAGCTCCACTATAATTAGCTTGAGCAGGAGGGAAATCCCTACATGGAGTGCGTGCATTGATACGGTTTCCATTCCTTCCACTAGGTTCCATTTCTTAACAATGTCAAAAACTATATTAGTTTATGAAGCGAAATACATAATTCCATACTTGTAAAACACTTAACATAAATTGAACATTTTATGGATATAATCCATAAAAAAAATTCTTTGAAGAAGTATATACACATAAAACCTTCATAATGGTTCGTAAATAAATCGTGAATTATCCTATGCATCTCCCCCAGGAGTTTCGTAACCACAAGTGCAGCAAGGCCCGTTGTCGTGTACTAGTTCTTGTTCGAGTCTAGCTCAAAGCGGTGTTTTCAGGTTTTACCCCTAGGTACATCTATGCCAGAGCTGCCTCTACCTACTCGTATCCAGACATGGATGTATTGCTCAGAAAACTCACAAAATCTCTATAATACCAAAATTATAGGAAGTTCTTCTATACTAATCCTCAAATTCTATCTTAGGGAATTGTGCTCTTATCAGAGTTTATATAAATCTAGCTTTCAAGGTTAGTACTAAACTACCACTGATACCAACTATAACGCCCCAAACCCAGTTACCCAGAGTAAGTGCATTATTGTGTAACATTGGCATGATCACAAAAGATCATGTCTCGATAGACCGATTAGTTTAGTAGCCTTGGAAACACTAGATACATTCATAAATGTTGCATTACAACATAAAGTGAAAAACTACAATATCATAGTCTCCATAGTTCAAACTCATATCCCCTACATACTATCCCTACAGGTTAGTCATAAAATATTCCTTCACATCCTGGGCAAAATAAAACATAGAAAGGGGTGTGTTCAAATTCTCAGTAAGGATACCAATATAGCGAAAGATTTCATAAATAAACATAAACATTTAAGACAATTTATAACTAAAACCAAAACCTTTTATACTTGAACTTCAACATAATATGGAAAAAATAAAATGAGATAATTCCATTAAATTATTCACATGGATATTCTACTGGTCGAATAATCACATGCAATATCAATAACCACTTTCATAATGATGGAATGCATAATGTCAGACTATCCTAACCACGTAGCCAAGGCCTCGTGCCAAGACTACAAATATGATTTTATCAAGGCCTCGTACCGAGACACTTGTTTGTCTCATGAGACATTCCGATGCATCAAGGAGCTATAGAGGGATCCACCTGTCACTTATTAATTCCAATGCATTCCTCATATGAACAGGTTTAAACAGATCATAAACAATAACATAATAGTATCACAAAAAACATGCATAAAGGAAACATAACATTTCCACATTTCAATCACAATATATCAATACAAAACATTGATATAATAAAAACATTATCAAAACCATTTTCAATACCAAAATAAAAGAAAATTGAAATTTTGTATTTATTTTTCATTTCAAAAAAATTTATGGCTTTTATGGGAAACCGAAACTCAAATAATGGTCACGACAGCGGAGAAGTCGTTGTTGCCGCATGCATAAGAAAAAAAAAATCCCTTTTGATGTTTAGTAAAACATTTCGTATAAAAATATTCCTTTTGAATAAACGTAAAAGTCAAAGGTGTTTATACACCGTATAAAATAAAGTTCTGTACAAAAAAATATGCCTCAATGAAAAGGGATTGAGACGATGTCCCTTGCAAAGATCATTTTTTAAATAAAATATATCTATTTTTTTCATTCACTATAATTAAACATAAATAAAGTACAAATACAAGATAGGACATAATAATATCATGTCATAATTTGAAAGTAGGAGATTAACCCAAAGAATGGAAATTGGGTTAAGAAGTTCCCTTACCTCGTGTCCGACTTGACTCGATCATTCTTTAACCTCCTGAATAATAAACTAGAGTTAATTTCTACTTTCATAAGAACATTTTTCAAGTTAATTATTCCTTTTATATCACTTATTACCAAATTATGAACATTATGTAATTATTTAAGGTAATAATGGTCATTTTGTCGATCTTTGGTACTTGATTCAAAAATAAACTTATTATAATTAGAAGTTGTTCATGTGGTAAAATATCAATTATATCTAGAATTATATTCATGATTTGGATATCATTTATATCATACATATCCAGTATATACATTCATTTATAAAATTACATAACATTTAGAGGTAAGATATGAAATGCACCGTTCATGGAGACGGTAAGTCGTACATACGCATGAACGCTACTTTTATTTCTATTTCTTATTTAATGGAATGAAATAATAATGATATAAAGGTATATTATAATTCCAGTATAATATTATATATAATATCATTTACTCCATCCTTTATATGCCCCACATATGGCATTAACGATTCAAATAACTTTGAGGGGGCGGTAGTCCGCACTTCCTAAAATGAAATTATCGCATTTACCCATAATGGAAATCATAAAGTTATTCCATAAATGAAAAATAAAGAAGAATAAGGATAAAATAATCATAATATATATCATATATAAAAATATTGTCATCATAATGGCCCCCATGATAAGTGTTAAAAGAAGATTGAATGATCATCATTTCGTGAGACAGTAATTCGCCACCCACAGAAACAGTATGTTCTTTAACCATTAGATGAAGGTGTGTGTATGTGTAAATAAAATAAATTTCCTAAAAACATACAAGTATGTTGCGAATACTGTTTTTGTTACAAAAGAAAATAATAAAAAGAGTTTATGGGGTTGGAGAAGAAAAATAATTCAAAAGAGCATAAGAGAAGACATTACCTTTAAATCGGGTAACTCTTTTTGATTTGAGCCAAAGGCTTCCTTTGGAAGACCTTTTACCAAAGTGAGGCTTCTAGGAGAAATAGAGGGAGGTTGAGAGAATATTTGGGTAGATTTTGGCTGAGCCAAATGGCTTTGAAGGTGTGAATAAGGTGGTAGATGTGGGGGCCTTTTATATGAGGAGAGGAGGGGGACTCTTGGAAATTCATGAAAAATTACATTATTGTGAAATGATTTTCGGATTTTAGAGGTCCTAAAATTATATATTTCGAGGATAAGGTGATAAGGGTTATAAATATACTCAACCAATAGGTTTTTTACAAGTTTAAGTATTAGATTTTACATTATCTTTTCATTTTATTTAAATCATTAATTAATGAGGTAATCATTCCATCATCATGGTGTTATAAATAGTTTAATTTATTTAATGTCTAAAAATTATAATAAAAAAAATACCATTAAGTAGGAAGAATTTTTAGCTTCCCAATGAATATTTATAGTAGAAAATCTAACTTATATAACCCGATGTAATATTTTTTTTAGTAAAACAACAAATGTTTGTGCCAATTTTATTTTTACTTTAAATAAAAAGTTATTAATGTGATTCTTTACCCAAGAGGCTCCATGGGGTCCCCAAGTTGAACCATGGATTGTCTTGGTAGGCCATGACTCATCTAATAAGGATAGGACAAGTTTTAAGATATTTTCATATTTTTATAATATCATTTTTACCTTAAATTTCACTAATTACCTTTAATCGCGATTAATAAAACATAAATGTTACTATTCACCAAAAAATTATTTTAATCCCATTGAACCACATTTTACTTCCTAATTAAAACCATGTATGTCAGATTTTTGAAAATCAAATCACAGAAGTGGTAATTTATCATTTACATTAAAAATTAGATTTTAAACTACCACTTAGTGGTTTCACTATTCATCAAAAAATTGATGTTTTTCAGACAAATAACAAAAAATCACCCTAAGCTATAATTGATATTCAGAATTAAAAAATTATGTCTATTTTAAAAAATTACAGAAATTTAATTTTCATTAATTAGTTTTATAATTAATTCTCGTTGTCAAAACAAATAGTGTGTTTTTAAGAAACAATATATATCAAAAGATTGACACTCGTTTATGTCAAATTTCAAAGTGAAATTAATTATAATGACCACCATTGGATATAATGGTAAAAATATATTCTAATTATACTTTAAAACCACTCAATAGTATAATTTATCACTATAAATTATTTTTATTAAAAAAGTTGTTTTTATGTATTTTTCCTATTCATTGAAAATTGGAAGTTCTCAAAAAATTATAAAAATTTCAACATAGGATAATTTTGATGTTCCGAATCCAAAAATGAAGTCCATTTTGAAATATAAAATTTATATAATTTCAAAACGTGGGTATTACTATTCATAATTGGTACTTTGATTGGTTTGAGTGTGTTAGAACATGAGGTTGCGTACGACAGACACTGCTCTATTATTCAAAGAGAAGCGTACCATAGAAGCTTGGGGTGTTACACCTACATACTCCATGAGGCTGGGGATCAAAACAAACATAGTTCTGGAAATGGAATGGTAGGTTACCAGTTTCAGCTAAAATATGGTCATGAGGGTCTAGTCCACGAACCAAATGAAGCAGAATTTGATAGACCGTGTTTCTCCTTTAGGATAGATGTGAGTATATTTCTCTAAAGTGATAAACATAGGACAGTGAATCCTAGTTTATCTATAGAAACCAAGACACGTGTAGGCATTGGAAAATTTTAGGGTGGATGAATAATACCCAACATGATGTCACCCTGAGTGAGGACATCACAATGTATGGTCATTTTTTATCATGTGGCTAGGAAGATAATATCATTGTTTTGGGTCGTATGATAGGACCAACCATGCATTTTAACATTGTGTAAAGAAGATGCAACAGGTTAAAGTAATGTGGGATGAGGCAGCATAGTATAACATCATATGTCTCAGACACACATAGAAATAATTTGGTTTTAGAGGAGAATGTGAATGGAGTGATAAATCCTACTCGATGTGAATGATGATTGGTCCACACCACACCATGTGAAATTCCAGGGAAGAAACCTCAGGCCGAAGGGCTAGTAGAGGTAAGAAAAATATGGTGTTGGACCTGTAGATGAAACGTCGAGGTTTTCCTATGTATCCCGTGAGGATGAGAATCAATCCATACGTAGTTTTAAGAATTCAATTTAACGTCATGAAATATGTAATAGTTTAAGGTCTTGTAGGACCATATACAGTTTAACGTCATGTAGAACAACATATAGTTTAATGTTATGCAGGGCAGGAGGTAGGAGCGACAGGATCCTAGAAGGGGAGTACGTGGTGCGGCTATAGCAAACCCAACATGAATGAGGACATAAGCCCACACATTCCACACCACATAATCCAGTAAGATTCAATCCCTAAAATGCTAAACCGGAGAGATAATTAGAGGAACCTGAGCGGGACCCAAAGATAATATGTTTGGGTGTTCCTACATATCCCATGATCAAGGAAATTAGTCTAGACTTAGTTCTATGGAGAAGACCTATAAGAGGATCTTAGTATAAGGTCTTAGAGATCGTCCATGGAGAAGAAAAACCCTTCTAAGAGAGCACATACCACAATCTAATCCCTAATCCTACGCGAGTCAAACGTTATGTGGGAAACAAGGTTGGAAGAATTATTTCCATCACGTGGAATACATGAAATGAGGAAATCAGTGTGGTGTCCTAAATGAAGCCTTATCGCGGATTTTTCCCCCAAACGTGCTAATGCTAACTGAGGGATAGTACCAAGAGTGTTGAAATTTAGGATAGAAATGATGGGGTGGAAAATTATGTGAATCATGGAACCAACACTTAGGTCTCTATAGGGTTAGCATGATGATAGAGGAAAAATGTTAACCATGGTCAATACAAAGTATCCATATCATGTGACCTGAAATGGGAACAACAAATGAAAGTCAACTACTGACCATATTCGCAATGCTGGATTTGTATCAATTTTTCCTTGGAATCTCTCAAATTTGTTTGATTGAAATGATAAGAGAGCCCTTGGGCCGAGAATCCATTCCATTTGGGGGTCATTTCAGATGTGAAATATGATGAAAACCCAAATTAAGGGGGAACGAAGCCTGAAAAATGGGTGAGAGCATGTCTAGGTATAATCTGACACTCTAGGTTCTGAACCAGAGTAATTCTAAGAACATTGGTGAATCACCAAAGAAGTTTGAGGGGCCCAAATTAAGATTATCCAACTCAAAAAGATGAATTTAGGATAGGGTAATGATGGGATATAAATAGAAATAGGTATGAGTCATTGTTATTACAAACCCAACATAAATGGGGACATAAGCCCATACCATGCCATATCCCCTCCCCTAGAAGGACTCAGGACAAGAGGCTAGAATGATTTGGAGGTTTCTAAGAGATGTGGATGGACCCAAAGAATATATGTTCAAGAAGTACTTTGTATCCCATGAGGATGGGAATCAAGTTATATGATGTTCTGAAAAGGTCATGCAGTTTAACATTGGGTGGTGAGGACGATGATGGGTGAAGACCTCCAAGAAAGGCAACACATGTGGCGGTTATGATAAACCTACAGTCAAATGAGGACATAATTCCACACTGCACCATGCATTTGGGGAGGTATGTGGGCCATATGGATGGACCAAAAGGGGTTATCATAGAGCATGGGGCTAGTCCTATTGGAAAAAATATCCAGCCATTCCTACGTATCACTGGAGGATGGGAATCAAGCCGTAAATATTTCTAAAAAGGCCTTGTAGTTTAATTTCATGTGGTGAGGATGAGGTAGAATTGATGAATGATAGTTGCACAAGGGGCGGCCAACATTGACTTGGATCTAACGAGGCCAAATAAGTTTACGCTACACCATGCAGGATCATATGAGATAACTACACCTAGGGGGTAGTCAAAGAGAAATATTTTTTCTTGGCTCCTGTCCAAGGATTCTTATGTATCCCATGAGGATGGGAATCATGACATTCGTAGTACATGGTTGTGCTATGTATTTTAAAGTCTTGCAGCAAAGTCATTGGATAGTTTATGGTCATTTCGGACCGTCTACAATTTAACATCATGCGGGGTGAAGTACACCTTAATGTCATGTAGGACTGTGTTGCTGAAGAAAAGTTTTACTTGGGGAATTTTTCATTGGTGGGAGGAGTTATATGCTCACCATCCATGGTCACTAGAGTGTATGCAGCATTGGGTCACACCTTGTGAATTATTTAAATTCCTTCCCATTTGGGCTCCAATTTGGGTAGTTTTTATCCAGGTATCATTAGTGTTCTCATGGGAAACACCAATTCACAATGCAAGAAAGAGTGGAGGAAAAATTTTCTTTTGGAAATCACTATCTATCTTGTTATGATGCCTGTCCAAATTTTAGAGGGCATGAAACCTATTCTTGTCTAGTGCTTCCAATTCAGCCAAACAGATTTCATCTACTTTATCTAGTGCCTGATGATCATATATATCTATGAGTAATGAATGTAATTGAATCTAGATGGGTAGGAAGAACTATTTTCCTTACACTAGGGAGTATGGGGTCACCTGTGTGGAATTACAAGACTTCGTCTGATAAGCCCAAAGGGCGTTGAGAATCTTGTCTGGCGAACTCTTATTGTTCTGACCAACCATTTTATACAGAATGATAGAGAGGGTTTAATTTAACGTCTAAATCTATCCATTTTCTTCTGCGTGATATCAAAGGGTATGGTTTGAACGAATATTTTATTGGTGTACAAGTTCATCAACTCAGCCACCCGGAATATGGTGTCATTATCAGTGAGGACGGTGTGATAGACTCTGAACTGGTAAATGATATTGGAACTCACATATCCAATAATAGAATGGGAAGTGACTTCCTTGAGCGGAACCACTTCTTCCCCCTTGTAAAATAAATCTATGGTTGTATGGATGAATCGGTACAGGTGTGCCGTCGCTGGTGGATATGTTCCCATGACATCGAGTCCCTAGACAAAAAAGTTCCATGAGTAATTAGAGGTGTGTAGAGGCTCCGGTGGCCTATGCACAAAGTTAGTATGAATTTTTCACACATGGAACCTCTAGAAAAATAGGATGTATACAAGGATCATGGAGGGATAAAATTATCCCACCCTCTGAAACATGCGAGATTGTTTCGCCCCGATTTGATGATCCTTGCATTAACAGGCATGAACATCCTACATGACCTGAGAAATCTCAATTCCTTGAATGAAACGGAGGATAACACCATCAATCCCACACCAGAAGAAAATATTCCCAATACCAGGACCACTCTGGAGGGTAAACTGTAATGCACAGTGTTGAATTAGCTCGCACACGGCTCGATTTTCTTGGAGATTACCATTTTGGTGGTATTAGAAAAATGAGGTTCTCTTATTGGTAGTCACCCCAATAACAGCATATGGGGGACCTAGATGTCCTAACGTGGATGTGCCAGTAGTAAGGTGGCTTACCTTTGGGTTTTCATTTCCATCTGGAGTGACAGGAGCTATGACTCTCCGGTGTGCGGCATGGATAATCAAATCATCTTGTTCATGCTCTAAAAGTGATGCAGAAAAACCGGACAAGGTTTCAACTTGACCATTCTAGGATCGAGGGACAAGATTAATTTCTAGATGAGATGGTAAATCGGTTATTAGCTAGAGGGTATGTTCCAATAGTGGTGCGAGTTCTGAATTTCTGACTCCATATTCAATGTTTATATGATTGATGACTAGTTTGGAGTCTCCTTTCACATGAAAATGGGGAACATTAATCTCAAGGGCCAACTCAAGGCCCGTAATAAGAGCCTGATACTCTACCTCATTGTTGGTGCATCCTTCTAACAATAGGAATGAATATGGAAGAATGTAAAGTTTTGGGGTAATCAAGATGATACCCAGGCCTACTCTATTGAGATTTGGGTCATTGAGCCTTTTGTTGGTAGGGCTCTGGGAAGCCCCATCAATGTGCATTTTCCAGCATAGAATGGATTGGTCTACAGAGTGGATTGCATCATCCGGAATGTCATGGTCTAGAAACTGGTCTGTGTGGGCTAGATGGGTGGTGAATAAATTTTCCAATGCTTGTCCCTTAATATCCTTTTGAGGGCTGAACTAGATTTCATACTACTAATGGATCACTACCCACGGAGCTAGACACCCTATCATCATTGGGTGGTTTAGGATGTACTTCAGCAGATCTCTATGGACACCAGATATACCTCATGCTACTACAAGTAATGTCACAATTTCAATACTACAAATACCAATTCAAGGTATATCTTATCGATAGAGTAATATCCGGTCCCTGTATCAAGGAGCATGAGGCTGAGACAGTAGAGACTATTCTTCATTCCCTCATTATTCATTTGTGCGAGAAGGGCACATAGAGATCATTCTATTGTAGTCACATAATGGACCAGTGGATTTCCAAAAACTGGCAGCATCATGATAGGAGGCTGGTGTTGATACTACTTGATTTACAAAAAAAATTCTATCATTCTTCATCCCACTGATAAATAGTTCCTTTATTTACGAGCTGAGAAAAGGCCTTAAACATGCTGGCCAAATTCGCGATGAATCCGCATAAGTAGGGAATGAGGATTTGGAAGCCCTGAAGCTCCTAGATATTGCTCAAGGGAGACATCTGGCTAATTACCTTGATCTTATTCAGGTGGATCTCAATGCCCAAGAATCTGAAAACGAATCCAAGAAACCTTCTAGAGGTAAACCAGAAGGTACAAATCAATGTGTTCATCTTCAGTTTGGGAGAATGGAGGAAGTTGAACACATTCTCAAGGCATTTTAGATGGTACTAAGATTGGCGATATTTGACTTCCAGATCATCCATGTATCATTCCACTAATTTAATTAGGATCTTCTTAAATATGCATTGTGTGGCACACTGATAGGTGGAACCTTCATTTTATAAACCGAAGGGCATTAATAGGTAATAGAAAGTACCTTGTGGTTCTTTGAAGGCTGCAGACTCTTCATTATCAGGATCCATTTGGATCTCGTTATACCAAAAGTACCCATCCAAGAATGAGAGAGCCTAAAACACAGCTATTTAATCAATCAACAATTCAGTCAAATGAACAGGAAAATAATCGTTCGGACAATGACAGTTCAGGTCTCGGAAGTCGATGCAGACTCTAATCTATCTGTTCTTCTTCCTTACTGTAACAATGTTGGCTAGCCATCTAGGGTATTTGACCTCCTTAAAACAATTTTATTTGATGATCTTATCATATTCGGCCTTGACCATGGAACCTTGATAAGGGTGAAACTTTCTAGGACGCTATTTAAACCCACTGTGATTTTCTTGGAGACCGAGGTAGTGGACGCAACCTCAGGATCTAGCCCATGCATCTCATCGTAACTCTATGAGAATACGTCACGGTGCTACTTCAGAAAGTCCACATACAATTTTTTCTCCTCGAGAGGCATAGTGGCACTAATCAATGTGGGTTTTGGATCCACCTCACTACCAAGGTTCATATGTACCAATTCAACGATCATGGTGGAGAATCCCTCTTCAAAGGCAGGAAGAGAATCCTCTAAATTCAATTTTTCACATATGGAGGAGGTATAGTCAGTGGGAGGAATTTCTCCTGAGTCATAAAATCCATTTGGGATACTGGTACCGGCCTGAGTGGTGGTGGACACAGCATCAGGGGACTCATGTACTGCTGAAACCGTAGCGATGAAAGTTTTCGATCTGATCCCATCCAGTCTACGTCCCAAGGGGCCATGCTTGAGGATATCGAATCAATATTTACAAATTTTTTTGAGATGGTTTATCTCATCCTAGAGAAATATTCATGAATGGAATATTCTTGTTGTCATGGGGTGGATATCCCGATATCTTATGGGTGTAAGGGGCTCTGGGATCACCCAATCCTGATTTGTGTTGGAGTATTAGGTGATCTTCCAGTTTCGCATAGACCTGAGAATGTGCTCCGTCATCTTTCTAGAAAAAATGAAGCAATGTCCCATGTTTGAGATTTTAGCCTCCAATCTGTGGATTGGAAAGATGTATTCTTTATCTAGATATGTCCATGGTTCGGTCGCAGTCGTAGGATTCTCAAACTCATTAGCTTGAATCTTCTTTTACATGCTCTTGTAATAGTCGATGTCCAAATAGGGGGCTTTACAAGAGGAAAAAGAGAGACACGTCATCTTAGAGTACGCCCACTAGACCATTAACCGAATACATAAGGCACTACTGATACGATGAAGGAACCTTTCCATGTATATGAAGCCATGAACTATCCATCAATGCGATTTATATAGTGTCATGCGAAACAACTATGAACTCGGTACTGGCTACCGGACAGCCGAACTTGGTTTTTATGTTGATCTTGCCGACCGGTGTCTATTACATCCTATCGTAAACTTGTATTTTCTGGTCAGAGGGAATTAGGTTATCAATAGACAGATCTGTCTTATAGAGTGTCTTTTCCATGAAAAGGTTGATACCAGAGCCTGTGTTGAAAAGACAATGATAGATTTCCACAACATTGAATTGATCAGTGATGTACAGTGGGAAGATATGCCTAGGCATGGTGGATCATTAATCTTCTCCAGATAATGAGATAATTTCTTGGCATTCTGTGTGCTCGAATACCTCAGCGGGGAATGGTTATGCAGCTGCTACCACCGTCTCAAACTGGAGAGGGATTCATAAGGCCTTGGCAATGGCTTCATGCATATCAAATGGAAGGTTAACGGACTGAAGGATAGAGATCCAGGTTGGAATTCTGGAATGATACTTGAGGAAATCCTACTTCTATACCAGGCATGAGCTTCTTCTTATAAGAGGTCTCTCTCTGATTGGAGCTATGGAAGGCCCTACTGGCTAGACCAGCTACTGATTGGTGATGTGAGTGTTCTGTTACTCACTGTCTGAAGCCTATGGAGTGACAATCGGATGAGGTCTGGATGACTAATGCCAGTCTGTAGTAGAGCGTGGCTGATCATGTCATGTTCAAGGTGTCTCCACCTAATCAAGTAGTACAAATAGTGGTGAAGGCAGATCCGATGACACCAGATGAGAAGGTTGTTCAAGATGAGTTATGCACTGGGCATGTTGACTGGTTTCAGTTTCATGCACAACATAGTTGTAAGTATAGACCAAGGCATTCCGACGAACCATATTGTCATAGCTCCATCGACCCTACTGATGGTTGGGAAAATTGGGAGGCTCCACCTGGCACTCTACGCCGTAAAAAATCACGTAGTGGTTTACCAGCTCTACAGTGTTAAATAAGGCATACCCTTGACTTCCACTTGAATAATCGTCCACTAGTTGACGGATTCTAAGTGGTAATTGCCGTCTCAGGGGGTATAAAGTCACTAAGAGTACGAGATTATGATTTCATTGGTGGGGCACTTTGTTTCCCCTTGCGCCACTAATGATTCCTCTTTCAGGAAGAGGGAGGATGAGTCATTATCATAGAGGTTCTGGATATGGGTGACGCGGTGTCTTCTGAAGTCTCAGGACAATTCATACATGCACAGATAAAACCATGGGAAAGGGAGACTACCTTATGAGTCGTCCAGTCATCAAGAATTTCAGACTCACTGTTAGAAACCTGATTCCACTCACCTACGTTGTCAGTGCTTCTATGGGGCTTCACAAATACACAAGTCACATGTTCTGGAGATGGGCCTAACATGACTACATTGTTGGCAACCTAGTCTTGAATCCATTCCTCAAAATCATATAATTGTTTATGGGTGTTCTCCATGATCTGGTAATAGGGCTAGTAGTTGCAGTGATCAGTTAGATCTGCCACATCTAGCCTACTCCATTCAGCTAAATGTATAGTTCCTTATTCAAAGGTGGTTCAGAAATAAATGGGGACCTGGGCCTTGATGAATGATTAGTTCCAATTTATTCGTTCTGGGAAGGGGGCTCTGGGAGCTTGACAATAATGAGGGTATGGAAGATTATTTCAAAGAGGTGGGACCAGGTTATCTCACCTGGGTGGTGGAAGAATGTTACATGGGTGTTTATGCCTCTTCTATGGTGGGTGTTGTTAGGCCGGAGGCTACGCCTCCAATGGCAGGCCCCTGTGAGGATGGGGAGCTAGATCCAATGGTAATAATTATAGTTGTCTGGGGGCTCTATTTGGGGCACCACGGTGGGATTGGCCTTGGTGGACCTTCTCGCGTGAATTGCAAGATGCAACAGACATACCTGGATGACCTACTTTAAGGCTTCTTCTAGAGTCTAGGCCTTATCAGAGATGTCTTATAATCCCCCGTGGTAAGTCATGGCGATCAAAGAGGGGACCAAATCTGTCTTGACATTCAAAGATACATTTTCTACAGTTTCTCCAATGTATTTTTGAAGTCAAAATAGTATGTGAGCACTTTCCACTGAGAAAAAATGTCTACAACACACTCGTTAAAAATCCGTTTTCAATTAAAGAGGTCTTTAGTACATGTATTCTGAGGGGTGGAACTGAACTGGTAAAGAAATCTCCTATGAAGATCTTTGTAGTAGATTATTGACCTGATGGGTATCTCGTTGTACCAGAAAAACGTAGGTCCTTCTAATGTTTGTATGATGCATCAGAGAATGGCGGCCACCTACAGCATCTAAGTTCCCAAAATGGGTCCACACTGTGATATGAAATGGGCCGAATGCTGTAGTGGGTCACCCATCACATTAATGGGGGATAATATGGGATTTTTGAAACCCGAGGGTGCTGTCATATCATTCACCCATGCCAGATAGGTCTTTACATGAGGCAGGATTCCCACTTGTTGCGTTTCCAATTCCTCAATATGTTTAATGAGTGCTGCCATGGGATCATCTTGGTTGGGGTTCTTGTCTTGATGGGGATCTCAAACCACCAGTGTTTTTGCGGGTTTTTCAATGTGATAAGCATGCCCAATGACTTGTGGAGTGGCTGGTGGGATAACCTGCAGAGTAGCTGGGGGAACCCGGGTTGGGTCTCGGGGGTTCTCACATCGCTCGGGTGGATTTGGAAACACACATTGTGCCCTCTTGACGTATTTTTCGGCCTGTACCCAATTAGTTTTTGTAAGATGGTTATGTTCACTTGGAGGAAATTCTTAAGGGGTAAATTGTGTCTACCCCTACTGACCCTATCGAGGATCATCGTAGTCTTCCAGTCGCTCCGCGACACACTCACCAAGGAGGTCATCAAACATCTTATTATACATCGTGAGCTGTTGAAGCAATGCAGCTTTCTCGGGATCGTACTCCATCTTTTGTAGTGATCCAGTTGGATTAGAGGGTTTGATGGATCAGAGGTGATTCTTACCCTTGTTGGGATTTTGGCTGAGGACCAATGCCTCAGTGGGTATGGGAATACACAGTATGGTTCTCTGTTGGTGAGTAACACATCCCGAAAGGTCCAAAACTAGCAGAACTCCCCCAGGGGGTATGTTTTCCTCAAGGATTTATATCTCTGTCTCTTCTTCAGATAGATTGGCTATGTTAACCGCAACTCTAACTGGAGGCATATCTTCGATATCGCCTGTCAATTTGGGATAACACCAGATAGAACAGAAGTAGAAGGTAGAATAGTGAATCCATCCATAGAACTTCACATAGGGGGAAGCCTCATTGATAGTCTTGTGGAGCACTTTAACGCTTTGAACACATCGTTGTTGGAGGTTCATATGGCGTCCTCATGACTCTGGGCGCTAGACCACAAGGGGTGCATCCAAATCAACCATACGAAATTGTTTAACAATTTCATTGAAAGGTTATTGGATTTTGGGATAAGCCACATGCTGATGATGAAGATAGATGTGTGTTTCCCAGAGGTTATGGGGAAAGAATCCAAATTCCTCATGGGTGAGCGATTTCGGAGCACTGATGTTTGGTGTCATGACGGGAAAAAACATCTCTGGGAAATGGTCTGCCACAAGAATTTCCCACAAGCTCCTCATCCCAGATTTGGGGTCTTGAGCTTGGTTTCCACACTCATCAACTAGTGGCAAGTGGGGAACCAGTAGCGGTACAAAAGCAGAATGCTAAGATGATCTGCTGGCCGGTGAGAAAATGTTGAGCAGGATGACAATCCATCGCATCTCGGGCTATCTCTTGAAGAGTTAAGTGACTCAGCCACCACATAGTGATAATACGGGTTGGTTAGAGTAGTTTTTGGTTAAAGGACTGAGGCTACAGGCAGTGGGCCATGTCATTGCTCGTTCTCCATCGGTCTCCTTAATAACTCTTCAGGATCTCTAGTTGAGGTAGAGAATTCTACTAGTACTGATTGTGGAGATTGCATAGTCGGACCATGGGGAGATAAAAAATATTCATCCTTCTATATATATTTATGGAGGGATGGAGGGATCTAGTGGATCTATCATTTCAGAAGTATGAGGTGGATGTGCCTCGTTTCTGCCTCGACCCATTACACAGATGATAGAGGTGAGGGTTCCATTGTTGAGTCATATTCTACCCACAGAATCTAAGAAGTAGTCATGTTTAATCTTAGTTTGAACCATCCCAACATTCTTTTTATGGTGTTGATGACATTACTTCCTTCACAGGGATGGATCATCAGGATAGAGTCGATTTCTGACTTGGGGAGTTACTTATCCGAACCTGTTGTAGGACGGAGAGGGCTTCTGCCTGACTGAGTAGGGGTGTGAAGAGCCCCTGGACATATGTAAAAAGGGAACATGAGGAGGACCTCCTTTTCCACTGGTCGATGTGTTGAGGGAATCTTGTCGAACATTTCTAGAGAAAGTAAGATCATGGGTAGGGCCTCCATGCTTATCTCCCCCAGTAACACCAGTTCGAGGAGGGTCCTCGTGTTAGTCAAGATGAACACGGGTTGGACCTTCATGTTGGGTTCCAATGAATCGAGGGTGACCTCACTCCTCTAATTTCAAGGGCAAGGAGGTCCTTCACCTGTTGCTGTAAGGACATAGGGAAGGCCCCCACATTGGAGATTGACTAGATGTGTAACATCTCCACGTCAGGGGCCTATGGTAGGAGGAATGACTCCATGCCCGATGTCATGAGCACTGAAGAGGTATTCGTAATGAGTGTCACAACCATTGAGAGGACCCTCATTCAAATTGAAGGTGTCTTGTGGAATACCTCCAAGTCGACCATGGAAGTGGGGAGAACCCACGTTCTCAATGGTGGTGGTATGGTGAGGACCTCCGTACTAGGTGACATTGTCACGGGTCGGTCCGCGGCGGTGCTCCCTGCACCAACAACCTGGAGAGTCAACCCAGCATGCCTGTGGGGTAGTTTGGGCCTCAATACGGGTCGGAAATCGGCATGTCCCTTCTCAGAATAAATAGGGAACTGATGTTATATGTCGAGGGTGGAATGAGCCAAGGTAGTCTTTGACGTTGATGCCCCATGGAGAGCGTCATCCTCAGATTCTTCCCGACAGCGGTGTCAAGTCAATAGGACTGGGTTTGGCAGTGCAGGTGCATAGAATATCAGTTCCTCTGCTCGTGGGGTTGGGTGGCGGTGCTCATGTGGCCTCGTTGGGGCCCTCCATTGGATCCCCTAGAATGGGATCCCAGCCGGTTTGGCCCGTACATCCTCCACCTCATCAGTGTAAGGGAGGGAGTCATCAAATAATTCCTAGGAGAGGCTCTTTAAATGGTTGTTCCTCAGAGTGGGGATCAGTGGCTTGTTGCGTGGCCCTTGTTGGTGGTTGTGGTGAAGTGGTGTAGATTACTATAGGTCCTATCAGGCCATGTCCCTGGTTGGGATGATCCCCTCCTCCTCATATCATCGGACAAGGTTGTTAGTCACACTTTTTTGAAGGAACTTAGACATGGAGATGGGTCATGGGTGTTGAGAAGCTATGGATGTGGAGGATTCAATGGGGTAAATGAAGCCACTGGGGATTGCAAAAGTGACGTTTTCCCTACCCCTATGTTGGTAGGTGGGTGGTGATATATTTCTTGATATGGAATCTTGGGTCCTCGAAAGTGGGGAGATTAAACCATTAGTGCTGCAAGAAGGAAATCAACATCCAGTGCCCCAACGCCATTATATCATCCGTGGATTGAAAGAATGATCCACGATGACAACGTCATAGACCGGGAAGTCCAACATTGAACTACCCCAACATCTGGTGAGTTTCACACTAGGCCCCATATTTTCTTGGCGGGACACGGCACCAGATACATGGATCAGGTGACATGATAATCCAATATTGTCTCAAAATCTACCAATCTCCAAATTTAGTATAAGAACATCATGTCAGGTTCACCATTTTTGATTTTCATGCTTTCATCGGGGAACACATCTGTCCTTTTCAGAGGACACAATGATTGTTTCTCAATATTCCCACTTTCCATAGGTGGGAGTAATCCATCGCCTGTTCAGGGACGTTTGTTCCAAGATCATAATGAGATGATGGGATGTCAGTTCCTCCTTCCATGTATTCCTCCTTGGAACTTGTTACCTATTCCAGGTCTCCCTTATAGACATAAGGCGTTGTTCTTGAAACTCTTCATAGTTCTATGTCTTCGTGAATGGTGGTTAATTTCACAACTTCCATCTGGACACTTCAAGGGTTCTGGTCTGGGCGGCAAACTTCGGTCGAGGGAGTAGTCATTTTAGACATCACCAATTTTTTTAGACACCAGAACACTGGCACATATTAGTTTCTTCCCCTTATGATTGGGGTTATTCAGGGCACAAAATCCCAAGGTATCCAATGTTGAGTGAAGGGAATTATACACCATGGGCATGTCTCTAAGATTTTCCTCAGCTTCCAATATTTATCATAGGGTATATCATAGGTTTAACATCTACCAGAGATTGGTCAAACAAATCAGAACACTGATGGGAGTGGATTATATTGGTAAAAACCCTTGAAAGAACACTGATGTTGGGTCTAACACTTGGTTAGTTACCCGACTGCTGCATGAAGTAGAGAGAAAATGGGTGAAATGATCCCATTAGAATCTGGTGGATTGGGTAGGAATCCGGATGGAAAAGGATTGTTGAGAATGGATGGAGAGTGAGATGGGCTTGATGCAAGGGTAGTGGAGATGATGTGATTGAGCCTCGAAGAGACTTACTACGTATCCCACTGGAAGGTAATCAATGTCCATGTACATAATTTGGTGATGAGGCACATTAGGAGGTGGCCCGTGGGAATGGATGCATGGATGGGTCCTAGAGGAAGTGAAACTTCTGGTTGGGGCATGAACTTCCAATAGCACATAGTCTTGAAGGAATGTACACGATGAAAAATGGTTGATGGTCTTGAGCCTCATAGAGGCTTCTTATTTATCCTCGTTGCAGGGAATCAATGTCCACATAGTTTAGGATGGGGTTTAGAATTGGGGTGTGCACATAGGATAGCGACCTGATGATATAATGGGGCTTACACATGGTTAATTTCCTGGGTTGGTCTAACACTTGAGGGGTGGACCTGAGATTTCGGTCCTAATAGGGGGACAATAAGGTTTACTAGTGTATCAGGTTGAACCTCAAGGAGGCATCTTGCGTACCATGTCTAGGATACATGGATCAAACCCATGTAGTTCATCTTATGATGGCTTACTGTCATGTGGGGATGACAACAACTTACAACTATATGGGATACAATATCTTACTACTGGTTGAGGGTCAACGACTTACCGTTGAATGAGGTTGACAATGGCATACCACTGATTGGGGGACACAATGACTTACTATCGATTGGGGGATAATTTAGTGTCATGTAGGAAAAAAGGGGAGTACATTTTAACATCATGCAGGATGGGGGTGGAATAACATGAAGTGGTCGGGAGTAATGGGTGTTGGGTTTGAACCATAGAGAGACTTCCTATGTACATTTCTTTGGAAAGGATCAACGTCCATGTTGGTTGGAAGTGTTGTTGAACCGATGTGAAGGGGGTCAGGGCCGATAGGTGTGTTGGGATTGAACCTGAAGGAGGCTTCAAATATACCTTGCCTGAGTAAGGATCAAAGTCCATGTTGTTCAGAGGTGTTTTGGGCTTACACTCTAGGGTGGCCCAAGAAGTATGTCATGGTCAATGCTTACTCTAATCCCAGGTGAGTCTGGCTTGATGTGAGAAATAAGAGGCAGCAAAGAACAGACGATCACATCATGAAAGGTACGTCTATGGGATGTGATGTGGGGATTACATGTGGTCAGTGGCCCCAAAAAAATATGGGCATATGCGTGGTTAGCATTCCAATGAAGAAAAAGGGACTTACCAGTGGTAAGCAGCCCAAGGAGATGGATAATGGGACATACACTAGGATGGAGGCCAGGGTGGTGACAAAGCCCAACGAGAGAGGGACGGGATAACGAATGTCCTGGTGCCCATATATGCTTTGGACTTTGGAACTGAATAAGTGAGGGGAATCAAGGATTCTACCTCCTGTAATAAAGGCTAGGAAATTACACCAGGGTGGTTTCCCTTCCCCACGGACATGCGCTGGTCCTGAAAAGAGGATCTCATTCTATGTGAGGAAGATCTCACTCCCAAGGAGATGAGAGGGCGTAGAGAATATTTGAGATGGGGCACCCCGCATAAATTGCACGGGGTGAAGTCATAGTTTAACGTCATGTGTTGAGGAAGATGATTCTTGGTAGTTTCACTTCATGCATCTCAGATTAGGGGCTTCACTATACACCCCTAGGAAATACATAATCATCACACTTTAACCGTTAATGAAGGGATGCCACCATTAATGTAGTGGTGATGGGGTGTCGTGTTTTGATCCACTAAGGGGCCCACATTATCATGGTTAAGGGAAGAAGAAATAGCCATTATTGTGCCTATGTGAAGAAGTATGAGTTGAAGCAACGAAATGGGAAATACCACACAAGGTACATTAAAGTTAATTCATACTATCCTGTATGACCATACGGGAAAGGGGTGTGTAAAGGATTTGGTCTTAGTAGGAGGTTTTTTTCAATTGGAAGGGATTTGCGAAGAGACTAGTCTTCATGAAGAGAACGAGAGTCACGAAGGGACTGGTCTTTGCGAAGAAGTTGCACCACATGAAGGGAAAATACCATTAGGAGAAGACAATATCAGCAATGGTAAAACAATTCACAAAGATTTGGGTCATTGCAAAAGGCCAAGGCTTCGTGAAGTGGTACCGTTAAGGGAACGAGGCTTTTACATAGTGAATAACTCTTTGTTTTGGGAGAATTTCTTGAAGTCTTTACCCTTCGTGAAACCTCAAACACCCCAAAGGGGGTCCTTCTTCTACGAAGGGCATGTGCCTTCGTGAAGGGAATATCCACCGTAGAAGGAGGTTGAAAAGGGAGAAAAGGGTGATGGATATCAATGGATATGTACCTTTGGGAATCCATGTGAAGTCTTGGAAAATCTCTATAAGAAATAATAAGGTGAAATTTCAGAGGAATAATGGGTTGGGGGAGGCAGTTCACCTTCTATTTATAGGAAAACCCATGTTCAAGGGGCACTGATCTTGCCGCGAAGCCACGTGGCACTATGGAAAGGCATCAGTTCGTCATCCCATAGGGGGCCTCGTGGAGGGGGTGAGACATCGTGTAGGGATCAACAGATGTGACTGATGTCGAGCACCTCACGAGGGACCTGGCATTGCAAACGGGATGCCACTGGCTTAGTCTTTCCTCAAGCAGGGGTGCCACAATGCCTCTCACGGAGCCATTTGTGAGGAACTAGGGCCTGCCACACGGTGGGAACCATGCTGGGCCTTTTCGAGATAGGTTGGGGGTTCTTTCCAACCATTTCAAGGGGTATTTGACCAATAATATTATTGAGCTTATGGGATGAGTCAGACACTAGTGTGTTTTCAGGACGAACAAAGGTTATTGATTGAGAATTGAGAAATATAATTTTATAATTAAATTAAACCAGGATGATTGGAGTATTGAATGATAAAATATTGCACACTATTTCAATATCAATTATAGTATCTTATCACTTTTATATTTTTCTTGTATATTACATATAAAATATATTTATGTCTTTTTTTACATTAATACTGTTTAAAATGATGAAATCCACACACTTAACTCTATCATTTAGCAATAAAAATTTAACAAAAGTTGTGGTTTTGATGATTTACTCTGGAAAATCAATAAGAGACAACCATGTGGTAACCACTGTGGTACATTTTTTAATGAAAAATATATATTGATTAATCAACACTGAATCCTCACTATTAGGTATACTATTGTAATTAAATTCTATTTGGATTAAATAACACGTGTTAAACCTTCCAATAGAGCAAGAACCATATCTATAAATATATTCTGGAGAAATATATGGGCTTATATATAGAATATTTGGTAATTAAATCTCAACAAAATTAAGATCACCATGATTATATTGAGGTCGCCTATAAAAAATTATTGAAATACAACTTGAAGATGTACCCCCTAAAATGATATTTGGGGAACATCATATAAATTTCTCAACATCATAATATTCCACAAAGATCTCAAAGACTACCTCAAAAAACAAAATGAGACTATTGATATTCCTCATTTATGATATCACAAGGAGTTCCAAGGAATCTGAATCATTTCAAGAAATATCATATATTTTATATCCAAAATGTCCAAAAATCATATAATTTACAATTTTGAATGGTAAATTTGTTTCAAGTCAGTGGGTTGAGGGTTTTTATTATGCATTTGATAACCTCAAACAATGTCTTTTGAAATGGTCTATCTTGATACCATCTGTATTAAGGAATATACTAATCCTCTAGGTGGAAACTGTTGTGTAATTTCATGGAACCATAATTTCATGGTAGAATGGTTCATGAAAGAAACATAGGCTCAATTATCATAGTTGGAGTATGTTGGAGGCCAATAATCAATATTCTAACATCAACCCGAACCTCCATATATAAATTTTTTAATTTAAAATATTTATTTCATTATATATAGAACCATGAGTTCTAACTCATCTCAAATATACATGTAATCAAATATATCATTATTTAAACAACAAAAAATATGTATATAGCTTAGGGGTGATTATTATATTTTAGTATGATATCTAATTTTTGAATTAGAATGAAATAAAAATGAAATAATTAAAATAATTACCCACAACACACACTATCCTCAAAAAGTCATAGTTAGATATGAATCTCCGAGATAAAATTTTTTATCCATTCCTCAAACCTTCCAATCCTTGGAGATATAATTTGATGGTCCACTGAGATGTCAATAGGTAAATGGATACAAACCCAAAATCTCCATAGGGTTATCTTATGGACTATATTCATATCTCTAGAAAAACTAGGAATGTGTGTTTTCTACCTATTATCAAAAGGATATATCAACATTGAGGTAGAATACCAGGATACTATTGAAATCATGTAACTATACCAACAAATTATTACTAGACTGATTACACATTAAACGGTATTCAAATAAGTTGATCAAGAAAATAAATGGTTACTATTCCATCAAAATATAGGATTTTTTATCCTTTTTTAATTATTCATAAGGTTTATTTTTAGTATTACATTTAGAAACTACACTAGATCCTATCACACATTCATTGAAATCCCATGATAATTTTCTAGCTAATGAAGCTATAGACTTGGCTGATCAGGACCATGGAAAATTAGGAATTAATATTGCACAACACAAGGTGGTTTCTCCTTTCATCATTATTTATATTAATTAAAGAAATAATTTTAATACCACCATATTTCAAATTGATAAATTACCCTTTATAATTGAATCCATTGATAAATAAATGTATCGTATAATAGAATCCCTCTAAAATGGGATCTTACCACCAAATCATGTCAATAAAGAATATATCTATTAGTGGTAAGAAAATACTTTTTCCAGAAAAGTCAAAATTTATATAAATTCATTAAAAAACAGGGCATTGATGGGGTGTTCCTATATGGAATTGAGTGGGGAGGAACCCTTTTTGTTATGTCGAGAATTCATCATGTCACTTGTAGTTCCCACCATTTAGAATCCATGATCCCCCAATAAATGAGATGCATGGAAACTTTTATATTTTAGTAACACAATGCTATGTTGATTTATCTAAGGAATGCAATGATTGCTATATGATTTACAACATTCAACATAATCACTCAAAATTTGTATGAGTAACACTATATTATTTAGTATTTTATACATGTGGGATATATTTCATGGGTCCATAACCTCCATCCATATAAAAATATTTTACATTCATCCTTAGGCTAATTTACATAATAATGGGTCAAATAAGTGCCCCTTTTTGAATTCATAATAAAATATATCATTAACTTTATTAATTATAATGTCATTACTTGATTTGGTGTATATCACATTATAATTATGGGAAACAACACAAATTCCAATGACTCTAATATGAAGAGGTGTATAAGTAGTATAATTTCCAATCCACCTGTCTAATGTATAATTTCTCATAATATCTCACCCCAAAATGTTTTTTTCCAAATAAGTGACCCAATACTCATTTGTATATGAAACAACGTTAGTAATTCCCTTTTGGGTTTAACTATTGACACTTTACACAACATTGTATACTTCCAAAAAATTGCATGTTCTTCATTAACTGAACTCCATGTTTTTATTAGTTTCAGAGAATCCATAATTTAATATTGATTTTCCCCACAACTAATATATAAATGATAAAATTTCATTTCATTTTTTGAATGACAAATGTCAACATGAATAACTTAAAATTATAGTAATTATCCTGAAAACATAAAATACTAAATATTTGTGTCATAGTCACACAACATTAATCATCACGAAAACCCATCCACCATAAATTACCCTTAAAATAACCAAAGTGGTTTGTTTTATACTATCTCATTTACATACAAGATATCCTGGTCCATGTGAGACACATCACTATACGGTTCTTATTTTATAAAACTATTCATGGATAAAATCTCCTCCTAGTTCAGAAGAACATTATCATATTTTTTGTTTATAATCCATGGTGTCCTTTTTTGTACAATAGATTTACTAGTGGATTTAGCCATCATACCAAACCTATATATGAGTTTGATATATGAATATATTTCATTATGGGATATTATGTGTTGCTGATTCCTATTATTTTTCAATATGTAATGATTTCCAGACCACTTATAATAGACCTAGGTTTAAAATTATCCTTTTCTATTCTCTGAATCTATGGAAACCCCATATTCACATTAGTTTGTCTACCCAAACCATATATCGAGACCAATTATAATGAGACCCTAACCTCTTGTCTAAGATATAAGCATGGGTCGTTCATTATGAATTGAAATTATATTAATGTAATAAAATTTCACCAATATAACTATCTTTTAATTGATTCCCTCTATATCAAGATATAGAGTCATTCATGGATCTCTCATCCCAAGAACATAAAAAATTTATAAATTATTTAAACTCCCTCTCCTAGTGAATATTATTTTTATTTCATATTAATTATTTTTATATTAGACTATAATCTAGGATTAAAACCCACTTTTTATAACAATATATGGCTTGAACCCTATTATCAATGTATATGTAGTGACATCAAGATATTTTTAATTTGGAATATATAGAAAATATCTTTATCATTTAATCCTATACACTAACCTAGTGTATGGTTTCAATTCATGATAAATGGTTATTCACTAGGATAAGAAAACCTTATATTAAGAAATAAATATGGATTAATTATCTACCCAGAGGATATATAGTTTTCCAAATGTTGATGTTTTCTAAAATAATATGGGGTGTATCTTTCATTTTGGGTTATATCTTTGTTATTATCCATGTTACATGTTTAACATTGGAGTCCTCATTCATTTCTATTTAATTTGAACACAATCTCAATACTTTTCAGCTTGTTGAGGTAAAATATATACAACCTTAATCTAAATGAACTATTATTCAATGAATTATCAACCTAAAATATGTCTTTTAATAGTTAAAATTACCTAAACATAAACAATAAATAAATGAGAAAAAAATATCATTAGTTTGAAAATAAATAATGGGAATCCTGCGTAAAATTGAACTCCTCAATTGTTTATCCATTAATCTTCTTGGATTATACTAAATATGGAGTATATAATAGAAGACCCTCAAATCATTGTTATTTTCAAAACCGTTAAGCGTGATCTGATTAAGAGTCAACCCTTCACCCACTAATACATTCACTTTTACATATTAGAAAAAACATAGTGTATGAAGAAACATATATTTTACATACCAAAACCCATCCTTTGAAAAGATCAAGCTCTAATTATTGGACCCACTAGTCTAATAAATATTTAGATTAGATCTTCTGTTCACCTTTACATAAGATTAAAATTTTTTATAAGTTAATATTAATTCGTGAAAATTAAATCTATTAATGTACATTATGTTATTAGATTAATGTGGTAATATATATTGAATATATATTCTATCATATCCCTTCACATCTAGAGAAATATCAATACATCGTTTTTTGACCTTTAAGGTGCTAGAACCCTTCTTGAATATCATTTTACTTATAATACCAATTTCATTCCTTAAAATTTTGAATAATTATATTTTCATAATGAATATTTTTAAAGTGAGTCTCCAACTACAAAATAAAACGTCATATTAGTAATGATATATGTTCAATATATCTTTTCTTCTAACCTGATTCATTTTTTTATCATTTTGAAAAGGTTCTTGAACCCCAAATACCATAAAAAATACTTCCATGGGACCTATCATTTAAAGTTTCTCAACATTTATCATCAAGATTATTATTAAATCCCATTATTTTTAAAATTGAATGATTCTTGTTAGGATTCATATATTCCATAATCCTACTATTAAAGCTGATGCAAACACCTTCGATGTCATACACATATGGATAGTATCCCAAATCAATGTGAGATTGTGACATAATGTTCTTGTACCCCCCATTAATTATGTGAATGAATATTTAATGAATAAAAAATATCAAGAGTAGAGATACTCTTATTGAGAGACTATTATAGATATACATGGCTTCATTCCTATTATTTTAAGATATGGATTGATGGCCATATCTATCCTCATAGTTCCAACTAGAATATATTATACCAACACCATCCTAGAAAAGGGGTTCTACCCATTCACCTTAGGGTATCTCTGATGTCCCTACATAGGTATATAAAAATTTCATTTGAATCTATGCACAAGTAATAATTGTTTAGATAAACATTGTGAGAACTATATATTTCTTAATTTATGTTTTAAAAAGATAAAAACTGACATATAGTATATATATATCCCAAACCCAGACACATATAATCCTAAAATTCTAATACCTTTAATTTTTCAATAATAGACCATCCCAGATCTATTTTGGGCTAGAGTGTCCGGGTCACTTTTTAATACCTTATCCTCATATATCATGATTAATTTCGTAAGTTTTTGAATCACTCTAACCCATTTATGTCTATTTTTATTGAGTGTATTTAACCTCAAATGAAAACTAGTGCTTGATAATAATATATGTTTTTTATGCTCAACCTTCTATCTTGGCCCATGTTATCATCCTATGAAGATATTTATACGACCCCCCAAATCCCGTTGATAGTATTTTGGTGGAACCCACCAACTAAATCAGATCAATTTTTATCCTCTACAAGAATTCACCATTTCATCACTTTTTTTCTCAAATAAATATGTTTATGATTTCAATATAGTTCATTACAATATAAAATGTATTATAGCACTTATATTGTTTAACCCCTATGTGAGTGGCTACATAACATCAATCCCTAATGGGGTATATATTATCATGGGTCACTCAATTCATGTTGGGAATACTTTTCCATTATTATATATTAAAACATACCTTTTGGGTTAAGGGTGTGTACTATAATATTAATGAACTCTATGTCAAATATATATTACCCTAAACCCAAGAAACTCTTGGTATGATATCTATGAAAATAAACTATGTTCACTTATCAAGGCTATTGTTTATACTAAATTTTATGCTACTTATTCAATGTAGGTTTAGATTCATATTGCAATTAAAACCTGTCACTCTTTATTAAATTAATTATAACCATTAAACCCCAAAAATAATTTTCCATTCATACTGACCTTAAAATATGTGAACCCATTCCTAGGATGTTATATACTTTCATTTACTCTTTCTAGTCGCATCTGGGCTACCATGACAAAACATTATAGATTTTTTCAGATTTCAGTCAAATACTTCCTCTTTAAACACTAACCTCAATTACCTAACTTGAAAAACCTTAGACTATCTGGGATGAAGAATACATGATTGTCTCATGTAGAATACCAAAAAAGGTAATTATGAACATTAGTCTAGTATCTTCATTTTGTTTCATGAAACTTATAAATTTTATGTAAAATTAAATGGTTTAATAATGATTAAGTAATAACAAATTAGGTTGAAAACCGGCGAGTGGTGTCTAGGGAGAAATATGAGTTCCAACCTGTTTAGCCTCTACTGATTATTAAATTATGATGAAGTTAGGGATAAAATATTTAAAATCATAAATTATGTTGGGATTATATTAAACCTTATAAAGTGTTATGATATACTCACTTGGTCAATCAGACTAGGGAATAATTATAGAACACTTCTGTCTTATTCATATATTTCATCAAATGATTGAAGTGAATTGAACTTAAGTGTACATGTAGAATATTTGAGCACTTTTGGGCATTGAAATAATCATTCTAAAACTACCCTTTAATTTTTTACCCCAAGTCATTTAATATTTATTATACTTGAATATAATAAACATGTATTAAATTTATGGTAAATGTACCACTATATATTACACACCTATATCTTTATAAGTATATAGGTGAAAGAATAAATTTAATTTTTTATTCATTTGTCTCGTGAACATACATCAGCTTATGATAATGGTATATCTACCAATATATTCATACCACCTATACCAATATGAGTGTAAATATTTAAAATATAATGGATTTATTCATATATATCATTATTAGCACAAGTATTTTAATGATATGATTTATCTAATATATTCCCATGAAATGTGCAAAGTGGGTTCACTTATTATGATATAACTCATTATGTGTTTCATAGATAATTATGGATCGAAAGACATGATGATTTAAAAATACCAAAATTTATGAAAACATACATAAAATGACTTTTCTCACATTTATAATATATGATGTATGGGGAAAACCATATATTTGAATCTACGTTCATCTTTAAAAAAAGAAGGATCTTTAACTGGTGACTTATCGAAGACTATGCTATATCAAAGTATGGATTTCATTGAATGGTCACTATGATTCATATGTGTTTCATTTATGTTAAACTAGATATATAGATTAATATTACTTATAGAGTGTAATTTCACCACTCATGAGATAACTTTTATCCCCACACTTTTAACTTCCTCAAATAGAATTTTCTAATGCTCTACTATTTTATTAGTTGTGGTAAAATTTTGATGAATTCATTACATTAGTTTCCTCCATTACATGTCTACATGTCATTACTTATCCACTATCATTTCATGTTGAGAGGCTTTTTAATGAAACATATCTTGGATTTGTGGAATGTTTTGCTGATTCGTACCATGAGAAGCACAGACAATAAATTTACTCGTACTCTCATTCATGAATTATTTCTACATGGTATCATTGATGTTTCAATAGTTAAAACTAACATATCCTATGTTCATTAACATATAGACAATCCTTTGAAATTTCTTATTTTTACTCTCAATGTTAATTTTTTAGACATGATTTTAAATATCATTTGAGAAATGATTCCATAAAGCACATCAAAAATCAGGAGACTCCACATTTGGCTCAGAGTCTACCTTAGAGACTAAAATTTATTTCATGACGTGTTCACTCAAATAGATCATCTATTCATCTCCCATTAAGTTTGTGTTCATAAAAGTAATCTCAATATTCATTTTATATAGAAGATGATATATTTTTATTAAAGGCCCCTCATATTGATCCTCTCTGTGAGATGGTTCCACAAAAAAGTGACAAGGAGAGTCAGTATAATTATCAATCAACATAAAAATTAAATTAATACATTAAAAAACTCACATTCTCACATCGTAGTGTGGGATTCTTCAACAATCACTTCTCTATCTCATGACTTGGAAAGGCCATCCTATATAGTGGCCATGTAATCAATTTTTTGGTTATAAATTAATTTATTATATTATCCCAATAATCATTTTAAATTACAATATCATCTAATATCATTGCACATTGGTCAAATAAGGTATCCTTATACCCTAACATGTTCATGTAATAATTTATCTATGGTATATGGATATCATGGTGCGGTGATTATTCTATTACACCTTCAATATCATCTTCAGTTATGTTGAACACATCCACCCTTTACAACTCCTAGGTCATATATTATTTTTCAAAAAGTGGTATGATTTTCCATGCATCCCATTGATGGATATTATTTGAATAATTTTCTATAAAAAAGGTTTTATAATCTTGTATTGCATGTTTAAATGAAATGAAGTTTGAAAATTTGGATATAATAAGATAGGAATACATACACCCTTTATATTTCTAGTTGATCTTAATAAATTCAAACAAGGATGAGTATATATTGATCACTATTTTAATTTACTATGTGGTGTTCATGGTATTGGAATTAATTATGAGCTATACCATGAGATAAGAAATAATTATTGTGGTAGTAAATGTGATAGTTCCACTCATTTGGTATACCTGAGTTCTGCTCTCCTCTAACAGGAATGCATCAGAGGGTCATTTTCAGTTTTCCCAACCAATATTGGTGTGAATCCATCTTTGGGAGGTGGAAGGGAAACATGATACTCCACAATATCTAATTTTGGGCTCATCTCACAATAACTCATCTCATAAAATAAGATTCTACAATGAAATATGTTTTCATATTATCTTGAATAATATTAAATATGGTTGAGACATGGAAATGATCCACTTTCACAAGTTAGGATATGTGTGCCTAATATTTTAGTGCTTCTCCAACACCAAATCAGGGAAAATGGACTATATAGACTCACCTTTGGGTGTTCTTATATCATGAATTAGAATGTATAGAGTGATTCTTACCACTCCACCTCTAACATCATTTTATGGTCATGAAACAATACCCCTATTCTAGGGTGGTCAAAACATTATAACTACTTCTAATGTGCCACTATGATGATACCATGGATACTCTAATAGTCCATATATAGCATTGTCACTCTACAAGAAGGATAATACTGAAAATTCTTGGATTATATTAAAAATGTAATTAAACCACCTTAAAACATATTTTCCATATATATTTGGGATCAAGGAGATGATCCCAATCCTCATATATAGATTGATTGATTATCCCAGCGGTGGTACCTTGATCCATAATTTTCAACACCCATATAATAATATGAACACTTTTATCAAGAACATGCTCCAACCTCTAGATCTCCCAGATATAGTTACAAGTCCTTATTGGGTCAATATCAAATTCATATTCATGGGTCACCATTTAATTAATAAATTTGGGAATATTAATTCCAACATGAACTATAGTCTATAAACATAAATAATCCATCATTGAAATGGTCACCACAATAAGAATTCGACAACATTAGGGTAAAAATAATATTAATCGGACTCAAACCTTATAGATATATATTCTGATTTCATAGCCTCTTATCATTAATTAGGGTATCACACTATTAGTGCCAGTTGGTCCATCTCAACACTTCCACAAGATTTAAAGGCTCTTTAACATTGATATATCAATTTTCCTAGGGTGGGATTGATCAAGAATCTGAGGTTCTAAATCATTCATATTTTATTTATGGGTCTTCTTGTTATCTTACTTCCATATCTCCAATACTATGATTCCATAACCTTTGGGATTCATCACACAAGAATCTTGTGAGGGTATATTGGTATCTACCTTCAAGAATACCCCGGTGTAATCCGGATGAATGTTTTTGAGGACAGAAATATTATTTTTTCCTAGGTGGTCTATAAAGATAAAATCCCCCATAGATATCATGGTTCCAATGGACTATTATACATATTCCCTTTTGAAAATGTTTCCATATCATAATATTTACTACGTCATAATTAAAGTGAAAATCAATATGGTGATTTGGAATTTTAGATTATGTTTGAATTAATATGAACTTTAAGAATGTATTCTATTGTAGTAATTCATTATGTCCCAAATTCATATTTACCATGGTAATAATCCATTATTTTTCTGTTATGGGGGAATCTATATGGATACAACAAGAATTATAATTTCATAGTCAGAATCCTTGGTTGATTTTTCCCTTTCAATTACAATGACCAGATTCTAGAAACAACCAAGTTAATTGATCTGAAATAATACCTCAGAAATTAGAATTATTTTTAGAGTATATATCTGTTAAAGTGTCTCCTTGTCCAACCCCACTAAACTTGAAATAGTGATATGATATAGAATAATATTTTTGATTGTATATTTTTTGTACACACTGGTGGAACTTGGATAGAACTGGTGCCTCCAAACCAAAGGATCCCTTATGCAAGCCTATCCTCATTGAGAAATGTACAATGTTGTACACAGGTATGTGATTTTTTAATGAAGAGTATATATCCAAAGATAAAAATGGAGAGGAATCCATATAAGTGACTATTTATGGAGTTATATCTATGTTGACATTACATCCCCACCCATCATAGTGCCCACATTCCATCTCAGACCAAAATTTTTCTGAGTGCAACTCAAGGGACTGACACTCTCGATTATAGTGATAACAACTTGTAACAAACATACTAGAATCAATACAAAATATAAATTCTCTAAAATAATTATCCAATAATTACATGACATAAAGAAAATGTTGAATTTCATACAGTTATATGAAATTTTAGGTTTATTGATTTAGATAACTAAGTCAAATCACACATTAGCAACAACCTGGTTGATGATGACTCTCCAAGTGCATCAATGAATCCTAGGTTAGATTCTGGGTGGAGGCATAATTCACCTTCAGACCATTAGTTTGGGCCTAACATACTTAAAACCTTCAGGCCACCTAATCCATTCTATTAGTAAGGCTTTTAGGAAACATTGAGGCCTTCTGGCCAACACAAGGCCTTAGGGACACCAGATGTGAAGATAATACCAAATAGTTTCTCCATGGAACATTCCCCATAAGAGGATTCAGTGAATGGAACATTCACTAGAGCAGATCAAATGAATTCGAAGGAATGAATGTGTATATAACAAGCTATCGGTATCAGGCATGTTCATCTATACACAAGATAGCTTGTCGTACAACCATGAAAAGTTGGGGAGCTGATCATGATGCAGATACTAGGGAGGGGACTTTTCAATTTGTAATAGCCTTTAATGATGAATTCCTTTAAGAAATTATGGTCTTCTAATGTCAAGTGTTCCCCTTCAACCCTTAAAAGGGGGATTATAAAAAATGATTAAAAATGAAGGACTTCGGGCCATTCAAGCAACTAAGTCAAATCAAACTCATTTCCATCCCTACAAATGGATAAATTTTCACACTATATAAGAATATAGTTAGTCCATAATAATTATGCAATACCACCAACAATTTCTCTACAAAAACAATAATACTATACATATCATGTCTAATACATTTCTTCATATCCTAGGGAAAGAAAAACCAGATAAGTGGTGTGGTAAAATGCATAGTAAGGGTATAAATAAGCAATAAAAATTGAAGATCATAATTTAGTGTATGAAGAAAATAAATTATATAGTGGGGAATGATAATAAAAAAATAATACCATATTATCATGAAACTAGAAGATAATATATATGTGGTTAACAATAGAAATAAATAGATCATATGGATAATAATAATTGAGTTCATGGTGATGTAATTCATGATTCTAGATATATTTATCTAACCATTAAAGACTTATTGAATACATTATTGATACAATAAATTTCAAATACAATATCTTTTTCATTTTTAAATACTACATAAAATACATCTTACTAAATCAGGTAGGGATACACCAAATACCCAATCATTTTTTTCTTCTAATACCTACTGATGTATTAAGGGGATATATAATTTCAATCCCCACCTATCACATGTTTTTGACCAATACATTAATTTTATATAATAATGTTTAAATAATAAATAATCATGTTTTCCAATGACTGAAAATATTTTAATAACATATATATATATATAGGATACCAATATATAATCCACCTGCCATTGGAAATAAATAATCATCAGTATGGAGAAAAAAATGATTGGAAATTCAATGAAATTCCAAGTAGATAAATATATTCAAATGATCATAATTCATATGGGGAAATGATGACATTTTTTTGTAAAAGATCATATCCCAAGGGTACCAAAATATTCTTAAATGAATGTTTACACTGATGAATAAAGTCCTCATAAAAGAATTCTTTAAACAGTATCGCATAATAAAGGATCAAGAAACGAATTGTTTGATATCATGAGTTCAATATCATGTTTATATTTTTATATATACTATATGATAAAATATTGAACATATATCCCATCATTTAAATACTTCTAAATTTTAAAATTAAAATTGATGTGAAAATTTTAAAGTTCATTTTGAAAATATTTTTAGTTTTTAGGAAAAATAAAAGCATACATATCACATAAAAGTATATTTTCAAATGGTGAAGGGAAATATTTCAAAAAAAATTTAATTTTCAAATGAATATTTAATAATAGATCCTTTTAAATGAAAAATGTTTTTATATGAAATGTGGATAAAAAAATGATTGTGAAATGATCCTTTTTAGTACATAAAATTACCTTCACTGAATATTAACATTCTAAAAAGAGTAATAATAGAAAAAATTATTTTCTATCCAATTACCAAAATATTATAATATAATACTTTATGAATATATAAGTGTTTCATTAAAAATTTAAGGAAGAAAATATTTCAAGATTAAACATCATAACTCAAATATGGGAGATTTGTTCTATCAATATCCTTTACATGAAAAATACAATATCATGATAAAATTATTTCACAATGATTTATGTGGTTGGAATGTAGAAAGAATGAAATATTTGATGAAATACCACATAATACGATCTATAGTAAAATTTATCCATATTATATGAAATAAGTTCTATAAAATGATCATAAATCAATGAATTAATGATGAGTTAGCAAAAAAAATACTTATGGGGTAACAATTGAATTAATAACCATTTGTATAAGGGAATTTTATTTATATTAGTGTAAATTTTTTTATAAAAACCTGTTACTATAAAAATACATCCATGGTAAATAAATACTCTATGAAAGGAAAACATAGAGCACTAAATATATTATTCCTTAAAGATTCATAATTGATTCCAAGGAAACCCTTATGAAATGTAAATCATTCGAATAAAAATCACTTAATGAAAATGATTTGAAATAAAACATTAAATACATTGAATAATGATATTATAATTATCTAATATATTAATGGTGTATTAGATACACCATTATGAATAAAATATGGTGTATAATAATATTTAAGTCTCAAGGGAAGTAAATTAGGGATAAATAACCCTTATAATGTCCCTAATTCATTCTATGCATGTGCTTAAATTCCTAAATAATAAAAGTAGGTTTACATGATAACATATTAGAAACATTATTAATCAATATTAAATTTTATCTTTTCCATTTATTATCATATTAAATGTCATTTTTATATAGTTTTTTCTTATGTTTATATGAAAATTAATATTTTGTCGATGTATTTCATTAATTTTAGTGATTAAATATGGTATTTTAATAATAATAAATGTTGTTAGTATAAAATTTCTTGAAAATTATAAAACATGATTCATTTTTTACATTTAGTGTCATTATTATATATTTTACCATAATCATCCCTGATATAGTTTTATAGAATTTTTCAAGTTGATGGTTAAGACAAACCAAACATGAACACGCTATATCATGTTAGATGAGTATGGTTATGGAAGTATATAAAAAATTTTATAATAGAATAATACTGATATAAATTATTTAATTTTATATTTTTGATCATATTTCAACTGGTTTTTTATAAATAATGATAATTATGTTTTAAAAAATAAAAATATTACTTAGAGGATGCAGGAGGCTGCACAATACAAGGTTAATGTTCTTTTGTTATTATATGTTGATGGAAATCCATAAATAATGGGTTTTATAATAATATAATAAAACTTTTGTATAATAATGACACTAATATCATTATATTACTATGGTTATGAAATTTAAGGGAGATAATAAGAATAAAAAGTAATTATTCAGTCATCCTCACTTTGGTACCTTGAACTTTCTCTTGTATGTATCCTTTATGATTAAGGGATTCGACCAAATAATTCTGACTAGAGGATTATTAATTTAATATAGAATTATATAAGGATAAATGTTTCATATTTTAGAAAATTAATTCAATTTAATGGGTGTCATGTTATGGGATGGACGTTTCCCCTTTTATAAGTTAATAAAAGGAACCTTTGTGAATACCCATTAATTTTCAATGATATCGTTACACGATTCAAAGTTAAATAAGCTAAAACTTTCAACCAAATTGAGTGTACGGAAATATAATAGAGATAATTCATCAAAAATTCATTTTACTACAACCTTAAAACTAGTTTAAACAATTTTAATTCATGATTTTTAAATTTTTAAATTTTTATTTTTACATTGGTATTAGTTTTTATTCTACTAATTTATATATTAATAAAAATATAAAGTAACCATTTAACAAAATAGATACATTATGGAAATAAATTTAGGATATAAATAGTCTACAATAATTTATATATATATGATATAATAACATTTTAAATTAAAATATTAAATATTTAAAAAAAAATTATTTAGAAAAATGTTATTTTTAGAATTAACTGATCTTAATCTTATTTAGTGTTTAATAATAACTGAAGGAGTGATAAGATATATACATATAGGCCTAAAAATTAGTTTGAATACAAATTTTTAAGAGATTAATTTATTTCATTAGATAATACATACACAATTTAAGTAAAATAATTCTTTGAAAATAACAGTATTTCCATTTGCATTATCATTAAAATTATACATAGTAACTATAATTTTATACCGAAAATTGAAATTTAACTTATTAAATAGTATTATTTTTTTAAGAAAAAATTAAAATATATATTTTTTAAATTTAATTTCTACAGGTGACAAAATTTTGTTTTCAACATAAGTGAATAAAAATAGTTTTGAGAGTAAAATATTACTTATGTTTCCAAAACATTACACACTGGTTAAATAAATATTACATTATAATTATAAATTATTATTTTTTCTTATGAATATATATATATATATATATTAGTAAAAGGTTTCAAATAAATTTATGACAATTTCTATTTCCATAATGTATTATAATTGATGTTTTTTCAATATCATTATTTTTTCACAATTCTACATAAAATAATGTACTACAATAAAATTGAACAAAAGATAATATCGAAATACTATATCTAAAAATTGTGTTTATTTTTTATAATTCACCTTATAGAATTTAAAAAATTTCCTTTTAAATAAAAACATACAAATATGAAAAAAAATGAATGGAAAACAAGTTTTTAATAAAATATTCACTATTTGTTATTATTTCCCATTATTTGCAATTAAAATATGTGATAATATATTTTTCATAATATATTTATATTTTAACACACAAAAAATATAGGAATCATTATTTTTTATGCATAAATATGTCTTATTAATTACTAAGAAACGCCAATTGAATTTTCATCAATGCCTATGTATAACTAAAGGAATTTATTTCTATTTTCAGGTAAAATCTATTTTTACCTTCCATTTCTATAGATATATTTCCATTATTTTTTTGGTGATTCATTTGAAGAAATAAATTGAACAAATTGTTTTGAGTGAAAAACAATAATTAGTGATCTCAGAGTTTTACATTCTCCCACACCCATAAATAAATACCATATTTTTAATTTTTAATTCTTTATATATATATATATTTAATATAGATTAGTCTGCCCAAAATAAATAAAATATACAAGTTTTAATTTATAATGATATATCATTATTAGTGTTTTTGTGCAATGAAACTCATGATTGTGCATCAATCCCTATATGTTAGGGTAAATTTCATTAGGGAGTTTTTAGTCAACCTTGATAGATGATCATGGGTTAATATAAGAAATGTAGTGGGATTTAAGATTATAATAATTGATATGAACCCTTTTAAATGACCTCTAATCCATTCCAAATACCAATTAAAATTAATGTAATAAACTATATCTATGAGGAATAACTAACCAAAAATGTTGAATGATATTTAATATTAATCATACCACCATGTTTTGTATTTATAACTCAATATGGAATAGTTTGTGAAAAAAACATTTCATAATACATTCAAAAAACAAGATTGAAGGACATTTTCCCCTTAAATCATATTTATTGCATCAGATTTTTGTTGTTCCTAATCCCTAGGTGTCTCATAGTGACTATTTTATTCATTGGATGTTGGTATTGTAAATTGATTGGAATATATAAAATTTTTCTTACACTTTAAGAAATGAATTTTTGTAGTTTTCCCTTTTTGTTGATGTAATATTATTTTTGGCATCCATTTTCATACTTACAATGAATTTTCATTTCTCTTTAAGCAGGGACTGAGGATTTTCTCTACATATTGTTGAAATGTAAGAAATTGTATCATATTACCTTCATCAAATTTGTTAATTAAACTTCCATGATACTCCAACCTTCCCTTATTTGGATTTTTTTCTATTTAAAATAGGTTCAGATTGTTATTCATAATTCATAATATCCATCTTTTCATAATTATAAGGTTTCTAACTCCATTTCTTATCCTAATGAAATTTTAATTCTCACGATATTTTCATTTTCCATTGTATCTATTTTTAACGTAGTTTCTTTAGTATTTAGGCATTAATGATAAAAAGGTGTTAATCATGAGTAATAAATAGTTATCATCCATATATAAATATTTTAAGATACATACATGATAAAATCAACCAAAAAATTTCTAAATCATGATATTTATCATTTAGTTCAATCAAAACAACAGTTGGTTCAATCTAGGTTTCATTTGGTTCGGTACCCTCCTACTCAATATCCTAATTCATTTACATAATAAATCCTTCATAATGAAATATATATAGAATGTGACTAACCAAATAATATCTCATTGTACTATCAAATGAGGTGTGTAGTTCGGTCTCATTATCGTTCACCATGCGCCAGTTGAGTTAATAAACAACATTCCATTTATAGGGTTTTTAATCCAAGGTGCATCTATTATATATCCCATATCTACCGATAGTATCCTGAGACGGTTTTTATTTCTAGGAAAACCACACACTCTATAATTTACCAAAAATTTAGGATGTTATCCTATATATAGACTTATACCTTAGAATCATCCTTAGGGTTTTCACTAAATTCCTCCTATCATTATCTCGAAAATATTCAATATTACTTCCAATTATGGGAACCCAAACCATTTACACTTAATATTATAGTATTTTTAATATAATAAACCATTAGTTAAAACCAAATAATCATGATTCCTTATGTTGTTTCAAGAATATGATAACAATACATCAAAACAAAATGAAAAACATAGAATCCTTAATTATTTCATTTTCTTAGTGAGATTATAGATCCAAATGATCTGAAAATATTCATTGGATAACATCGGGAATACGTAAAATAAAGTGGTGAACTAAAAAGTCCAATAAGTTAAAAAAATATATCGAAACATAACATGTGAGTCAAAGATATAACATGTTAACATAAATAAATCATGAATAATCACATGGAAGCATAATATAAATAACATGGTATTATAATATCTTGGTAAAATAAGAAATGTGAAAAAATTGAAAACATATCATAAATATGATCCATGGTTAACATCATATAAAATATCACATAATAGAGAATGTCCCATAACGAGTAACGATTACTCCGTAATCCCATTAATGACGCCTCATGAGAATAATGATTTACCTGATGCATTCAAGTGATATCTAGGAACCAACATCTTATCATGTTCATGATCTATGTGTGAAACATAAAAGAATAAATCATAAGGTATATGCAAATAGTTACCCCTGAATAAAAAATGGGTTTTAAAAACTTGATTCAAATAATAATAAAAGGAAATATCATAATCAATACATTTGATAGATGAACATAATGAATGTATTTATGAGTCAAATTAAGAATGTGTGAGAAATTTATATTTTTAAGTGACGAAAATATAGTATTTAGAAGCACTAAAAATAATTAATGTTTTCCTTCCTTGATGAATAGAAATAATTATAAAAACATTCATGAGAAAAAAAGTTTCCAATTTGAAAATAATTTTTTGTATAACTACAGTTCAAACAATAATTTGGAAATAATATTCTTTAAAAATAAATATATAAAATTTTAATTTAATTATTGAAACATTTATTTTCATTTATGGATGAAATTTTGATTCCGGTCGCGTATGTTTAAACCAATGATTCATTCCACAGGTTTGGTAAAATCCAAACAGGTCTTGTTTTTGAAAATTACATGATGATTAATTTTAAATAATTTTTTAAGCCAAAAAATGTGAAATATGACTTTATCAAATTTTAGAACAACATTAAAACATTTTCTATATCATTTTATGAAAACATTTAATGGGAAGAAAATATATTTTTCACCAAATAGAAGAATGGAGTAAGATTTTCTTTTAAAAATGTCAATAATTTTATGTATGAAAGGGATTATAATGTTATGGTTTATTAAAAAAATAATGAATTAATTTTAGAAAATAAAATTAAAATGGTTTATTATAAAATGATCAAATCATTCCCATCAATAGAAAATCAAGCATAAGAAATATCGATTAAAATGAGATTGAAACATGAACTCTTATCTGTTTGGTAAATTTTTTATCATAATATCCCAGGAATGAAGTATATGAATTATTACATAAAATATAACTTATTTGGAAGGATTACGGATATATTAAATATATTAATATTAAATACACCATTTAAGTGAAATGAGGTTTATAGAAGAATTTTTTTTCAAAGAAGGAAGTTGGAGATAAAACCATTACAACATTCAAATTATTGAGGAGGGAGTTTATCAATGCAGTTATTATGTGTAAAAAATTTTGATCCAAAAAATTAAAACTTTAAATAAAATATAATTCAATCAATATTCCATTCACACATAATATTTTCATAATATAATAAACAAATTTTTCTTATAACCTAATAAATGGAAATTGTGTTCAGAAATCTCTTGACAGACGCTTCCATTTAGTTGAGTGCTATTTTTCCTAATTTATATTAGTTTTAAACATGTAATTACATTAAACGAAAAAACAATATATTTAAATACTATATATATAATATTTTTATAAAATTATATTACCCATTCGTTAAAAATCATTCATTATCACTATTTTTCGTTTATTTATTTTTACATTTTATGATGCTTGTTTTTTCATGACTATTATGGGTCATGAATATTTTATATAATTACTTAATATCCAGAAAAATATTAATGTTATGACTATCATTTTTTAATATATTTTCATTATATTTATTATTTAATTTTAAACATGGAAAATGAATCACATCGCTTTGTGGAGATGGTAGGTCATATATATGCATGAACAACATTATAATTTTCTTAATGAATGAAAGGGTAAAGAAGTTAATGATATATTAATTTTCCTAAAATCAATATCATTTAATTTTTATCAGTCAGATTCATTTCATTTATACATTATTATCTTCCATGAAAATCATTATAGAAAAAGGAGTCACATAGCTTTCAGATGTAGTAGTATGTCGTATACACTAGTATTGTAATCGTATCCCCTGCTGAATGTAAAGTAAGAAGTTATATGTTATATGATAAATCTATAATTATAATATTTTCATAAATATTATTTATATTTTTTTAAAACACATGGTATCTATCATCTAAAGGCAGTGATGGAAGAAGTATTATATCGGTTCGTGAGGTGGTAGTCCTCCAAACACACGATTGATGGTTAAATTCCCTATTTAGTGGAGGGAGATGTGGATAAATATTATGCCATTAAAAATAATAGAATCTAATCTTACAGAGTTTATTTTTTTATTATATTGTATGTTTTAATACATAATTTAATGTTGAAAATTATTGAAGAAAACAAAAGATATTTGATAAGACAATTTCGTTCTATTAGAGAAACCTTCTTTGGATATCCCCTTAAGGACCATACGGTTGGTATTTTGGGAAGAACAGAATGTCTAAATTATGTATAAGGATGATTTAGAGGGATTTTGTTACATATTTGTTGACACAATTTTTTTAATGGTGTGATGAAGTAAAGGGATGGAGTGCACTTTTATAAGTGTGGAAAGAGAAGCCTCTTGGAAAATACAAATAATATTTCAAAAAGAATTAATAAATTGTAAATTTATTCCAAATAAAAATGAATCCAAACTAAATTATATGTTATTTTAGGATGTATATGTTCATGAAATTTCCATAAAATAATATTTTTATAATTTGGTAGGCCACTAATACCACTATCTTCCTAGTTCAACCACTGATAAACCCATTTTTACATTAACCGCGTTAATTATTATTTTTTACTATTTTGATAATTAGTTTTTGATGAAAATTATTTTGGAATTATTAGATAAGATAAACTACTATTAATAAAAATATTTAATCCCTTTTTCAAAAAAAAATTCAAATATTTACGAATTCTAATTAAACATTATGCCCAGAGACGCAACTAAAGAGTGGTTTTCCCATGGAAAAAATTATATAAGTATAGAATATTTCAATATAAAAATTAAATATTACGTTCAAAAAATTTACCAAATTTTCATAATTATAATATAAATAAACTAATTTTACTTTAAAAAAACATTAAAGTAAAATGTGGTGTAGGTTCTAATAAAAAACTATACTTTTCACTATTCATTGAAAATTTTACCTTATAAAAATTAAAAAACAATTCACCAGTAGTTAATTTAGATATCATGATTTAAGAAATTATGATTTCATTATATAATTAATTTTTAAATATTATTGAAAAAAATTATATATTATGTGTGTGAAGAGTGAATGAAATTCATTTTGTGAACATATAGTCTTTGAAAAAACATTTATTTTTTCATTTATCTAGTTCTTATATTATTTATAATAAATATATAACCATTTAATATTTTCTATACATTTCTGTTCCATTTAATTTTCATAATTTATTTTTTATTATTCATTACATCCAATTTCACAGCTTGGTTATAATGATATTTTATATTATACTTCAATTAGATTTTGGGTTTTATATTCTAAAATCTATAAAAGATATTGAATTTATTTAAAAATAAATATATTGTAATGTCTCAGGTTAATGCATTATATTCTAAATTTGTTGTTGTATAAAATGTATTCAATCAAAATTAATTTTCATCTATTAAAACTTAGTTGTGTTATTCCAATAACATAAATTCTTATCTATACCATGAAATTATGATCAATCATAACTTATCAACCATTAAATTATCCTCAATAAACATCCTAAAATCTATATTTATCTAAACCCTGTTCTGAAAAAAAATTGATGTCTCAGAACAAAACATTTATATCTAGTGAAAATAACACAAACAATACATGTTGGATATGATACCAAATATTTATTACTGAATATAACAATCCAATATTTATATCACATAAAGAAAATATTTAATTTCGTACATTTTTATGTCCTTCTAGTTTTAGAAAATTATACAATTAGGGAAAATCATAAACTAATAAAGCTGATGTATTTCCCAACTAATGAATATTTTATCACTATATAATAAAATACTTAACCCATAATGATACCTAAACATATTTAATAATTTCTCTTTGAAAAAAAAAACATTTATTCATATAATGTGTAATTCATTTCTTTATTACCCGGGAAAATAGAAATCTAAAAATTGGTGATCTCAAATGATCAGTAAGGGAAATCGTATTCGATAATAATCAATGATCATAAATGAGAATAACAAGATAATAAATAATATTGAAATACTAGATAATCCAAACTAATTTATTAATATAATGAAACTAAAACTATACTATATCCTTATATAATAATGGAAATAAATAGATAAAAAGGATATTAATACCTGAATTTTCAGAGATTGAATGAATAATGTAAAATGACATGATCATACACACAATGAATTTTTTTATGAATCATTCTATTCATTGAGTGCATTTCCAAGATATAATTATTCTCATTAAGGCTCCATTCATGACTCCTTGAATTAGACTGACATACACAAAACACCCGAACATAATTTTCGAATATGACATGCTAATGCAATGATGAGCTATATAATGTAAATCCCCACCCATTAATTATTATTGTTTAATAAATTAAATATATTATAAAATTATTATTTATTAAATAATACATTTTAACAATAATCCATTGCTTTGAAATAACAAATATATGGGATGACTATACGTAATCCTCATTCCTTTTTAAAAAATAATCATATATATGGATCTAAGAAATATATATAATATCAAAATATTCCCTATTATAATAATATAACCACAATATCATAATCCATTAACGTAAAAAAAATTCGATGAATAATATAATATCCACAGTGTAACAAAATAATCATCAAATGATGTTGACACTGGTGAAAAACATCCTTCTAAAAGATTTGTTCAAAAGTATCAAACAAGAAGGGATCAATAATTGAATTGTTTTAAATTTTATGGTCAATACTCCATATCATAAATATATATATATATATTTTTTTATAGGATAAATCATGAAAAATATTCCCATAATTATGATTGATTTTGAAAATTAAATGGAAAATGTAATTTAATCATTAAAAGATCATCTAGAAAACATTTTTGACATTAATGTAAAATTCAATCATGTATGTGTTATTAAAATAAAAATTTTGAAATTTTGAATATAATTATTATGAAAAAACATAATTCTAAAATAAATATACAATATTTATTCCTTAAAATTTTAATAAATTTTGTTATGGTAAATTTGGATTTAAAAGATAAAACATTTAATTATGATTGGTGCCTTTTCAATAATTTAAAATTATCTTTTTTGTAACCCCACCCTAAAAAAATAATAATTAACCCTTCATTATATTAAAAAAATATTTCCATAAATAGGATTATAAAACAACATATGATAAGATATTATTTTGAGATACCCCTATCTTATAAGAACAATTTATAATATAATACATTATAACTCAAATAAAGTATATTTGAACTACAAATATCCATTATGAAAAATGTACTCTATAAGGCAAGAAATATTTGACATGAATTTATGTGATAGAAGATTAAATGCACAAAATAGATTTTAATAATCCCACATAAAACATTCAAGTGTAAAATTTACCCATCTTATAAGATATAATTTGAAGAAAAGTATAAAAAATCAATTAAAAAAGTTTAGTTACCAAAAATCCTTATTCTTTGGGTGAAAAATTAATCAAAATATATTTTGAAAAGGGAATAAGTTTTTGATGAGTATATCTCATGAAATAAATAAACATATAATAAAAATAACTTCATGGTCAAAAAATACCCCATACATTGAAATCATAGTGCACTAAATGTATTGTGCAATAAAGAATCAGAATTGAGACCAAGAAAAATCGTACAACAATAGAATATTTTGAATTGATAACCCATGAAGGACATGATTTTAAATGAAACATAAAATTCCATAAATAAATATTATATTATGATATATAATATAATAAAGAAGCATTATATACACCAATTAAAAGTTAAATTTTACAAAATAAGAAATAAGTCTCAAGGGGTAAACGTTTAAGACAAGAAACTCATACCATGTTCCTGATCTGTTCTGTTCATGAAAATAACTTTATGATTCATAATATTAATTTTATTATATAAATTATTATGGAAATTATTTATATATTTTTTTTAATAGAAATCATTTATTACATTTTCTATTTATTAATTATATTGTTTTTTCTTATGATTTTGTGCAAATTGAATAGCTTCCGGCAAATTTCCATACTTTTACATGTAGAAGATGATACATTTATAATAATTTAAGTAAATAATATATTCATTTTTGAAAAATAAAAACAAAATAATTTTTTTTAATAACATATATTAACATTAATATTTTGGTTCCTATTGTCACCCATGATAGTGTTTTATATCATTTCATAAGTAGGTTGTAAAAACAACCTAAACATGAACATACTATATGTTGATGGGTGAGTATGGATAAATAATTGTATAAAACCATTATAACATAACAATAATAAAAATATTTCCTTTTAGGATATTTAATATGATTTTTCATTAGATAATGAATGAAAATAAATATTATAATGAAAAATGTTACTTCATAGATGTGGTTATCTTCACATTACATGACAAATGTTAATTTTTTATTCTAAGTGGATTGAACGGAATAAATAATGTTTTTTAGATTTATATAATAACACTTAAATATATATGTTTTTTTAATTTAGTTATATAAAAATGGTTAGGAACAGTTTTCATGGCAATTAATAAGATTAAAAAGACTAGGATTAGGTAATACTCATTTTGATACCTTTAACATTATCGTGAAATAGTCTATGGAAATGAACCTTATATGATAAATAAATAAGAAAAAAATATTCTGAAATTAGGGAAGGATTATTGGAGGATAAAATGGAAGAGTTTTAAGATATAATTAAAGGCAATGGTTATGGCATGAAGGGGTGGAAATGTTCTTTTTTACAACTAGATAAAATGACATATATTTTGGATACCCTTTATTTTACAATGATCTCATTACACTAATCAATTGTAAATGAATCCAAATGTCTAAAATAATGTGTATTGTAGAGAAATAAATTCTATAAATAATACACTATTCATTTCCCAACATGTTTTAAATATGTTTCAACCCTTGATAGAGTTTATATTTTAAATTTTTCTCATTTTGGTTTTTACCTTAGTAAATAGTTTTTAATCATATAGTTAATATTTTATTAAAAACAAAATGAATAAATTTTATAAAAAAACATATTTTATATATCAAAATTTACTCTATATATAGTCTATTTCAATGTATATATCATATATATTTTACTTTTAAATGGACATAGTTAAAATATAGAAAACAAAATTTGTAGAAAACAAATTCACAATATATGCTATAAATATTATGTATTATTAATTAAAAATTTAATGAATGATTATATATTTATATATAGATTTAAATATTATAATAAATTCATATTTCGTATGATATTAATTTATTTTTTCGATAAATATTAAAAAAAATTAATAAAATATTTCTCAGAAAATAATAGTTTTTTCATTATCCTGGCCATTTTTTTTAATCTTAGTAATCCAAATTCTATGACCAAAAACGAAATTTAAATTAGTATATAATATTATAATATTGAAATAAAACAATAAATACATTTTTATATATTTAATTTATACAATTGATGAATATAAATTTAAATATAAATGAAAGAAAATAGTTTATAGTGTAAAATATGAAAAAACATTCCAAAATGTTAAACATGGGTTTTATAAATATAACATAGTAATTTTAAATGATTCATTTTACTTATAAATATATTTTTGAAATAAAAATCTTCCAAAACCATTAAATTAATTATTTTCTTTTTATAATTTAATAAAAGTGAGGGTTTTAGAAATATCTGATTTTTTACAATTAACCTAATCATCAAATACTACCTAAAAATTCCAAAAATTAATTATATTCAAATATTAAAAATAAAAATCCAAAAAATTAAGTGTTTTTGTCAAATTAAAATTCAAAATTTTAATAATAGGACATCCAAATAAAAATATAGAAATATAATGAAAACTAATTTCATATGTAAATGGATTTTTTTAAAACAATATTAACTATTGTTTCATATTTTCTATAAATTACGAATAAAATTAGTTTTAATATAATATTCTATTAAAAATTCATATTTTTAAATATTATATTGAGATTTATAAATGTATAAACTAGTTTTTATAAATAGACCATATTAAATAATAATAAATTATTAATAGTTATTTAGGTATAGTAATTGAATTTTCATTAATGACTTAATATTAATTATGGCCTTTATTATTATTTTATCTAATTATCAAAAGTCAATTACATCCATTTTTACTCCCCATTATAATTGATACATTTTAGAAATTACTTAATGTTCAATGATTTTTTTGGTTTGGTTTTTTTTTTTGAATAATGATATTGAACACATTAGTTTTTTAAAGTTAAAAATTTGAATTAAGATCTTAGTGTGCTACACTAAGTCCCCACACCATATTCATATAGGTTCTCCCCACTAGTAATTTTAATTTCAATCCATCTCTATGTGTGATATATAATATCTTATTCTATGTTTCAAAACCAATGTCCATTCGTGGCTATGGATCTTTCCCTATAGTCTTTATGGATGCCCGTAGTAGTGAATTATCTAGTAGAGGAATTCGCCAATCATCTCTTGAGGAGACCATCATGGGATAGAACTCATCATAAATATCTCTAATGATTATTCCCTTTTAGATTATATATACATCACATATATTTATTCCCACATATCGATCTATCTAGTACATTGTTTTAGTTTATAGGCTCTAGTAGATCTTTAATTATTGATTAAGATCGATGCTAATATTTAGATATGTGTATGATATCCCTAAAAAATCATATAGTTTCTTTTCTTTCAACCAATATTCGAAAATAATTCATGTGTATTATAACTTTTATAATAAAATATATTCAAGTGTAATACTACATATTTTATATAGTTCTTAATCCTCAATCTAACATTTAAATTGGCCTATAGCCAAATAATGGTAGATGAAAAATTATAAACATTTAAATGAAATTTATGTATTTGTAATTATATTTGGGTAATCATTGAAATAATACAATATGTATATTGGGTTACCCTTTCCATCATGGAAATATGATACCTTCACTGTAATTTTGGATCTTCTAATATAAGAGTACTCTATGGACCAATAATTCATAAGATTTTAAGTTGGCCTTTGGGAATCTACATCTCTATGAATCCCATGTCCATATATGTGGAGTAAATCTAACATTAGATACCTTTGGTGGTACACATAGATGCATTGCACAAGTGATAATAAATGTGGCCTACACTACATGGATTGTCTATATCTGGCATCTTATATCTAGTGATTAATATAGTTGTCTTCTTTGAAGTAGAAAATCATGTTTGAAGGGTGAAAAACAATATCCATAAAAAAAATTCAGCATGTTCAATTAGATAAATTATTTTTGAATACTTTAATACCATGATATATAGAATAAATAAAGAAGTGGTATGGATGGAAATAAATTCAAAAGTGAAAAATTTCTTCTATTTTTCTTTGCTCATCTCCCTTTAGATAGATATGTGTTATAAAATATCATCCATTTTAATCCATAAGTACCAATATAATTTAATTACCAAAACTTTTCATAAAAAATACTACCTCTTAATTGAAGATTATTAATTACATAACATAGTAATCCATTCTAGGATACTTTAGATGTTGTAAATTTGGAAACATGAACACAAGAACAAAAATTCCATAAGAAAGCTATGTTTTCTCCCACTATATTATTCATAACTACCACCCTTCAGGGAAATATCTTTCATAAGACCTTTCATCATAACCAAGGGAAAGAAAACATAATAAAGGGTAATATAATAAGGTTAGTTATGTTAAACAAGGGAGATATAAATATATCATGAGCATAAGGGTATGGGAACATAATATTAACATTTTAAAGCCATACCTATCTATCACAGATCTGGAACCTAAGACAATGTATTAATATTAGTAGTTAAAAAATCATAATTCATAATAAAATCCAATAATATGAACCATCAGAACTTGAAATTTTCATAAGTCCAAGATTTATTGACTAAAAAAAAGAATAAAAAATCATTTCCTTATTTTTTTTCAAGCCTCATTGTTAAGACTGTCGTAGTGGAATGAGATAACTCCACAAACTATCATAGTTGTCAAGGTTCAATCCCAAGACTATCATAGTGGATAGATACCCTTACTAAACTGGGTTCACTCCCCATTCAAGTCGTTTTTATCTCAAGAGATATAAATATTTTCTTAATTAATTAGATAATGAAATAGTTCCCATATATCATATAATTAAAATCATATAAATTTGTCCCACAAGATCATAAAACATTCATAATATCATAACTCATGAAAATAAATTAGTATCAACAAAATTTCATCATAACATATCAAAAGGAAAATAAATAGTTAGAGTAATCATTTTATCAAATCATAATGCAGGGGAAAAGAAGTGGGTTTTATAAGAATTTCATCATGGTTTAACCCATGGAAGTGATATTTTTTTCATAAAAATATTTTCATCATAAATGTAATCCATCCAAAAAAATAATTATAATGGAATACATGGATCATTTACCTAGTAAATAATTAGTAACACCAAAGGTTTCAATATTAGATGAAATTTTTTTTGAAACCTCACAGTGAATATTTCATGAGGAAAATAGATTTTCCACTTTGAAAAACACTTTTTAGATAATAAAAAATTTTCTAAGTTATTTTATTTGAAAATAAAATTGGAATATAAATGAATTATATTTAAAAAATAATTTGAAATGTTTATTGAGGAAATATCCCTAACATTTGGAAAAATAACTTCTAGAAATAAAAAATCAGAAACAATAATGTAAATTTATTTATTTTAAAATAATATTTGAATCATATAATGGATTATTTTAAACCGTTAGAGGTTAATAATTTGGGAATTTCAATACATGTCATACATATTAAAACGAATATTCCTTTAACATATTTGGTACAATACAAGTGGGGAATGATTTTAAAAATAAAATGAAGATTTATTTAAAAATGTTTTCTAAAAATACATACAAGGGAAAAATTGACATTAAAAAGGATAAATAAAATTTTAAGAAAATTGTTTAATTATTTTATAAAACAAGGATATGAAATAAAAATGGTTTTTGTTTGAAGGGATAAATGAATTTAGTTTTATTTAAAGGCATTTTGTTTTAATAATTAGTACATAAAGAGATTAAAATCAAGGGAAATTTTTTTATCATTAAACAATGTGTATAATATAATTCATAATTTTTTTGAGATATAGATCATATGATTTCAACATCGAATGCATAATTTTTACAACCTTAATAAATAATGATATTTTAATGTCAAACCCTTACCACATTGATAAATTTTGAATCATAAGCCCCATTATCGGATAGCATAAAATCAAAATTTAATATCTTTATAATAATCAAAATTAATGATATTACATGTAATATGCGTAGTATATACACAAGATAAAAAATGAATGGTGGATTGACATATGTCTCCCATAAATAAAAGAGATACTAGAAATCCATTACATTATGAATTGAATTCCATCATACAGGTTCAAAAGTAAATTATAATAAATATAATAATAATATAAATATAATTAAGATCATGAATTATATATATCATAAGATATATGATTTACCTATGAACTTTTATTACCATTTGATTAACAATTCCATGATAAATATATGTTTCGGGCAATAACTGGTTTATTTCTCATGAATGTTTTGTTATGTTATTTTCTTCTCTTTAATTTATCATGGTCAAATAATATATATAATTTTCACCATAATTTTAAAATCATATATATTCATTTTATAATTATTTAAATAAATCCATAAAAGTTATATATATAAAATGAAATACACTATTCATGGAGATAATAGGTCGTACCTATGCATGAGAGTCATTTCAATTTTCTCAATGAATAAATAAAATAAAATTGAAATAAAATATTAGTACTGTAAAATAATTTTAAAATAATTTATATCAAAAAAATTATTTAAACCCACCCTTATTATCTTTCAATTAATGTGTTTGCGAAGAACGAATTGCTTCGCTTCGTAAGTTGGTAGTCTATCGTACACACGAGTGACATTATCGTATTATCACAAAATAGAATGTAGTAGGGTATATGTGATATTATAGTTAAATAATTATAATAATATCATTTATATCATATATAAACATTAAATATATCATTATATACATCTATTAGAGGTGGTGGTGGAAACAAAAATAACATCAGTTAGCGAGGCGGTAGTCCACCGTACACATGATTGATGGGTTGGCTTCCCATTTGATGGATGTGGAGATGAATATAGGTTGTTACATAATCATAATAAAATATTATTATATGGTTTATAATGGTATTTTTATATCATAAAAATTTATGAATATATGAAATATTTAGAATAATTTGTAAAATAAAAATCACGGAGTTAAAAAAATTTACTTCTTCTTCATACAACATCTTTAGGTTTTACCAAAGTCCTTCCTGTATTGGATTTATGATATCAAGATTTACTCAATGATATGTGGAGGTATTTAATAAAGGTGTTTTTGTGTGGATTGGAAAAAAAATATGGTTTTGGATCCATGATGAGGAGTGGAGGGGGTGGTCTTTTTTATGTTGGTGAGAGGGCAGAAATTTTTTTCAAAAAGAATATTACATACCCACATTTTTTACATAAGAAAATGGATCCAAAATAAACCATATTAGTGATAAGGTTGAAATATGTCTATAAAATGGTTTTTGGAAAAGTTTATAGGTTATTTTACACCTTTTATTTTTAATTTAATCCTATTTTATGCTTATTTTATCATTAACTGAGATAATTATTTTTTACTATTTATACTATTTATTTTGAACAAAAAATAAGTTGAACATGTTATATAATATAAATTACTATAATTGAAAATATTAAATCAATTTATCACAATAGTATTAATTTAATTTTTAAATTTTAATTTAATATTAACCTTTTTGACATTATGAGAAAGTAGTTTTCCAATGAGAAAACATTCAAAAGTGTAAAAATTATTTTTAAGACAATTCAACATGAAATTACCTAAAATGACATGATTTTTATTAATTGATATATATTTGAACTAATTTAACTATTAAAACAATATTTTAAAAAATATTAATTTTTTAAAATAAAAAGTCATTTTTAATAAAAAACCATCATTATTTACTATTCATCAAAAATTTATTCATTTCAAAAAAAATATTAAAACTTCACCCCAAATTAATTTTTACATGTAGATTTAAGAAATAATGTATATTTATTAATAAACATATTAAAAAAATCGACAGTTTCATTTATTATATTTTGAAATATTGAAATAAAAAAATTCAAAAATAATATTAGTGAAACATATATGGACATTAATAAAAATTAAGTACTTTTTTATAAATATATTTTCTTTATATGAAAATATTATAATTAATAATTAAAATTGGAATATTTCAATTCATTTTAAAATGTATAATGTATATGTACTAATATTATTGTTTAAAAATAATATTAATAGTTATTCATGGTGCGTTATAACTCAATGTTTCGAGTAACACAGGATATCAAAAAATTTAAATTTACTTGAAGAAAAATTTCGTAAAATATTTGGGTGTTACATTATACCCAATTAAATTGAATTTATCACAAGAAAGATTTTCACTTTTATACAAACAACTGAGGATTTTTTTCCTCATTGCATCCTTATGTTCGAATATATTTTTCTCAGGGTGGTGGTTTCACCATAAAAAATGGACCAGGGGAATAGTATTATTTTGTAAAACATTATTTATAAAATTCATAATTTTCACTATATTTTCCTTGTAATAAATATAATGCTCTAGATTTATAACCTATATGTTCATTGAATGTTATGAATCAAGTATATACTTCCTTAGGAGTGACACATGGAACATATAATAGACCTGATCAAGGTTTTGTGGAATTTCCAAACAATAATATACCTTACCATTAAAATCAATAATTTAAAAGGGATAAATATAACTAGGGATTAGTTTGACCTTCTTTATTACATATATAAATTTTTAGAGACACCATCTCATGGAAATCGAATTTCATATCATGCCTGAAGTTGTAAGCATAATATTTCTACAGACTCTGTGTTTTCCTTCAACATTATCAAATGGGTCAACCTTTCTCTACCATTTCTTTATCCACCTCTAGTCTTAATATATTTATTTCTTCAAATTCATCCCAATACATCAGATTTAAACTCTTACATTAATAATGGATTTTATAATGATCCATGTGATATCTCAAGTAAAATATATTTTGTATAAAAAATAACTTAAAAGATGTTGGTGATTATGGCCAGATTTTAAATCCATAAAACAATATCTTAACATATCCTCTAGAGTTTGAATTTATATATCAAAATTACAATATTTATTAGGATAATAAGTACTTAAAAAACATTAATTTTCTAGTTTTTATGATGAATAATTCTATAGAACATTGAGGTAATATTTTGATACTAATAATATAAAATATAAAATTGTACTATGTGTAACCATGACACTTCCTTAATTTATATCCTAGAAATGTTATCCAAAGATAAATATTCATTGATAGATATTATGTGTGATGACTTCATAAGGTGATGAATAGAAAACAATGTGGAATTATTCCATTTAGATACATTGGGAAGTTTGAAAATAAAAAACATGGTGATGTTTCCCATTTCCATTAAGGTTTTTATAATGGTTATAACATATACTAAAAAATTTGTCTCTTTTCCTTAAATTCATAACATACCAAGCACTGATATACATACTCATCAATATTTGACTTTATTTTTTCCCACCTAAAATATTCTTTCACGTAGACTTCTGTTAGGAGCTATGAACTTTTCACCATTTAGTTGTGGGTTTAAGCCCTAAGGCCTTTCTATTGGTAAGTGGTTGTTTCTTAGATTAATGGTTATAATTTCTCCAAAACTATATTAATATAGTTCCTAAAATTTTACAAAATTGAAATATCCCATAATTTTTTTAACATAAAAGATAATATAGACCCTAATGGTTATCAATATCATTAATCATATGCCTAAGAATATAAAAGGTACACCGCATCAAATCCTTTTTCCCACAAAAAATATATACAAAGCCTAACGGTGTTATATCTATAAATTTATAACATATTATATTTAATCGTGATAGATAGCCATCACATAAAAGATAAAAATGGGTATTTGGGATGTTGAACATTTGATAAACCCCAAACTCATAAACCCATGACAGCTTACAAAACTCATAAGTCAATCATACATGATAATATACAATTCCAAATGATAATTCCTAATTTATTTCTAAAATAAGATCTTATCTTATACAAAAAAGTTTATATTCGAATCTTAGGTTCATCCTTGAACCGATATAATGTAAAATGTGAATTTAATATTCTAGAATCCAATTAGAGGGAGATGATCAATTTTGATAATTAAATCATCTTCCACTAAAGAATAAATAGTAAGATTTGTAAACGGATCCCTCATAAAAAATCAAAAAAACAAATTCCCAACTATTGATTGGAGGTTATATTTTCCATATTTATAACGATTCATTTAATAAATTTTGATTTCATATGTATTACCTTTATCATTTACCTTTATTGGTTGCTTTGTCTTATTATCCGAACTTTTCTTTGGATTGGGGTTTTGATTCATAAAATTCCAAAACTCATATCATTTTAAACACTAGAGTGAGGGTAGTTCATTTGGTGGGTATTTCTCTCTATTAGCACCATTATTTAATTTCATCACATCACATAGAAAAAATATTTATAGACGACCTACCTTCCGAAAAGTAAAACATTTAGTAAATCCCCTTAGAAAATTTTCTCCATGTTTTCTTCCATATTTTGAGTATGATGGAAGGCTCATTTATTTCTCCATAGTTTCTAGAGATTATTTTTAATTTTATCATTACTTTTTTATTGAAGCCAATTTATTGATGGGTAACCCCAATATAAAATTCTATCATGACATCATGAGGAATTATTTAATCATATGTACTAATGAGATTTATGGGAAACATACCATGAAGACTAAATTTAATGTCACTGAACAATTGATTACCCTTACTTTTTGGTTGGACGAAAATTGAATAAGTGTACCTTCAAAGTATTATAAAATTTACATTTTGGATTCAAATATATTCCTAATCCTCTTGATTTAACTGAAGTAATTACTTCACTATTTTTATGAACAGAATATGAGTAATTGACTTATTAAAAATATATTCTCAAAAATAACCCCCATGGATTCAATTCCATTTCATAGACTCATATTCTTGATATGCTTCCATTATTTATCATCTTATCCTTCAAATGATAGAATACCCAAATTACTTTTTCAGGCATTGAATACCTGAGAATTGAAAATATATACTCAATCATACGGATCCACTGATTAGAAAAAACTACTATTACAAAAACAATAAAATTAGGTGGTGGTTGACTCATGAATACCTCAACAGATCATTTTGTCCACTTTTTCCCATTTTGAGGTTTAGCATGATTGATAACATCATAATTTTTTTAGTATAGTAACAGGAATTATGATTCCATATCCAATATATTTTGAATTCTATCAAGTATATTCATTCCATTTTCCACCACATTAATTCTTGACATGGTTCATTTAGGTTTCATTCACTGATTAAATCAAATATAATATTGTAAGAAACAATAATCATAGCGGGGAACCACATAATTAAAAAAATCACTTATAGGATATATAAATCATAAAACCTTATTTTAAATATTTGGAAGCAAAATATTACCATTGTTCATTCATGGTCATTATTAAAATCCTACATGATGATTAATAAATAGTTTCTTACTTCCGAAATCATATCCCTCGAGAGTGTCAAACTAGGTGTGCATGAAGTATGGTTTTTTTGCACTATGTAATGATTGATTCAAGCTCAATGAACCCATTTTGATGTTATTACCATAAGTTAATTTTGTTCCCGATACACAAACTTGTTTAGTAACAAGCCATTGATGTAATTTCATGGAAACCACTCACTCATTCCTTTACCAAACATTCATTAAATTTTACTATATTTGAGTTATGTATATATTTACACATCGACATATGCTTAGTTATATCATCAGTGATATTAGTAATCTTTTATCAACCTAATTTCCAATGGATCGCTACATCAGGCTTTAATACCAACTTTAAAGACCCAATCTTCTCATACAGAAATATTTTATTTCAATCATAGAATATTTATTACATAACATAATGATCCATACAAGAATCATTCATGTCTTGTTCTATTGAAACTTATATAGCTAAAGACCAATTACATGAGTGAGATATGTCATCTCCCACTATGTTCTCCATAACTATAACTGTTCTTCAAAATATTCAACATAATACCTTTCATTATAACATTGGGAAAGGAAACATAAGAAAGGGTGATATAATATTCTTATTAAGGTTAGAGAAGGACGTTATCAACATATCATGAGCATACGTTCCTGAGAACATGATAATAACATTTTAGAACCATACACATCATATCATGGATCATAAAATAGGGTCACTCCATAAATCGTGGTAGCTCATAAGACAAGAATCATAATGAGATCAAAGAACATGAACCATGAGAACATAAAGTTGGTAATAAACATAGAAAATAACTTCCATAGTAGTTCACTGATAATTTCTAAGACTAAGATAGTAGAATGTGTTCACTAGAAAAGCCATCGTAGCTGTTGAAGTTAACTCCCATGACTGTCATTGTAGATACAGTACCTAAATGAACATGTGTCACTCCATATTCTAGTCATGTTTATCACATGAGATATCAATCATTACCCAATACATTTGAGGGAGATACAGATCCCACCCATCACAAAAAAAACATATATATTTGTCCCACATGATCATAAAATGTTAATCATATCGAAACCAATGAAAAGAAATGGATTTTGTAAACATTTCATCATAACATAACCATTTAAATTTAAATAGCTCTCATAATCATTTCATTATTTCATCAAATAATAACCTATCAAAAAAGTAGTGGGTCTCATTATAATTTTATCATGCTATAACCCATGTAAGAGAAATGGGGTTCATAAACATTTTATCTTCACAAATATAGACCATCCAAACAACGAATAAGAATGGTATCATTTGATCATATCACTATTAAATATTAAGTAACATAAAATAATTTAATCATGTATTTAAAATTATTTTGAATGATCTTTTTCGGAATTTATTGAGGAAAATATCCATTACACTTTGAAAAAAAACAATTTATGTCATAAAAAAAATTTAAAATTGTTTTCATTAATAAGAAACATTGAAACTTATATGTTATTATTTATAAATTATTTAAATAATTAATTGATGAAAAAATATATTAAACATTTAAAAATAACTTTTTAAAACTAAAAATTAATAATACAATTTTGAAATCCAAATATTTTAATATAAATGTTTATACTTATAAAGAAATATTTAAAACATTGAGTAGTCCTGATAGTGGTAAATTCTATAAATGTTATATACATTAAAATAATTATTCCTTTAATTTTTTCGGGTAAAATATAAATGTGGCCTATTTTTTAAAATTAAAAGAAGTTTCTTTTTGAGAAGAAATTTTAAAAATCCAAACAGAGTAAAATTTACATTAAAAATCATATTGAAACATTAAAACATTTTATAAAACATTTTTATAAATCATAGATATGTAAAAAAAGTTTATCTTATAAAGAGATAAATAAAGGAAATTTTCTTCAAAACCATTATTTTGGAATAATTAGTACATAATGTGAGGAAATTGATGAATACATGTATTCTGATGAAATTAAAGGAGGTTAATAAAAGAAATAATGTTCTTAAGAGAAATATTATAATATTTCATCATGGAAATTATAATCACCAATAAACCTAATAAAAAATGAGATTGCAACATCAAACCCCTACCACTTTGACATCTTTTGATTCATAAGCCCCAATAAATAAAAATAAAAAAAATTTAAATACCCTTTATATAAAACAGATTCTAGATATTACATATCAAAGGGGAAGTATATATACCATGTAAAAGAAACAAATGGTGAATTGACATGTATACCAAAAATAAATGAGAGACTATAAGTACTTTACATTAATTATCGAATTTCATCAAAAACATTTTAACTTTATTTATAGAAAATTAAGTTTATCATACATATATTAACAAAATAATTAAATATATCATACCATATATGAGTTATTTATGTATAATTATTACAAGCTTATTATCAATTCTATGTTAACATCATGTTATGGACAACAGCTACTTTTTTCATGTCTATTATGATTTTTTATTTCTGATCCTATTAATTTGAAAATGGTTCTAGATTATACATAATTTTTACCAAGTTTTAGATATCATATATATTCAAAATATATTTTTAAGACCCAAATATTTTAAAACAAATATTTTTGATAGCTTACATTTCATAGAACACCAAGCATAATGGATCTCCAAAATATCACTGTTTAAATAGTATAGTTTTAAACTAGCAATTAAATTAAATTGAATAAATAGTATTAAAAAAATTATGAAATATATAATTTTAGGACTAATTTTTAATATATTAATTTATTATTTGTAAATAAAAATATAATTTTTAATAAAGTAGTTTTTTTCTTCAAATATCTATTTTCATCAAAAATAGAGTTTTATTACTTTCTATGAGAAAAAAAATTAATTTAAATTTGAAAACTTAAGAAATATTATTTGATAAAATTATGATATTTTTGGGATTCATAATGTTAGACTTTTATTACAATGTTATTTTGAGAATCTTCTGAAAAGTTTAATTTTTCAGCGAATAGTGAAAAATATCATATTGGTAAAAATGATACTTCTTTTCAATAAAGTACTCAATTTAGAAGTAATATTAATTTTTTAATATGCACGAAAGTAACAATGTAATTTTTTAATTTTATAAAACATTCAAATATTTTTTATTCTCCATTATATTTTTTTTTGAATATGTTTATTTTGGGGTTTAAAAATACGATTTTTATAAAAAAAAATAAAGTACATAATGTTTCTCATTCTTAAGTAATTAAAATTTTTCCTAATTTATAATTTTATAAATTAAATATATTACTTATATTAAATTAAATATTAATTTAGTTTCATAAAATGATAATTATTATTCATAGAGTTAATATAAAATTATATTTTCATGAAAAATACAATTCCTGAAACCCTTCTTTTTCGTCACGTTTGGGGATATTTTTCAAATATTTTTTTTGTGAATTATGTGAATTAAATTTCATAAAATGGATTAAATATTTGGAATAAAATTTTAAAAAATAAATATGAATGTAATTTACATTTTTCTGCATAAATATTTACCTTTATAAAAAAGGATTTACCACTCTATTGGAGAAATGAAGAATGAGGTTAATGTTAAAAGTTAAAATCATAACTTATAAAAAAACTACATTAAATGGGTATTTTAATTTTTTATAGACCATAAAAAACATTTAAAAGATTAATTATAAATATAATTCATTTTAATTAATTCCACCCAGTTTTTTGTCTTTAAATATAAACAAATCATTATTTAATAACATTAAATAGCCCCTCTGTAGTATAATTACCAACCCTCACAACACTTATCTACTCAATACACATTAAGATAATAAAATATCATATATTCTCTATTCTTCCCACTCATTGAAATTACATGTTCTTCTTGTCTCACCAAAAGTCCAATTCCAATGCCTTTAAATTACCCTTCAAAGACGTGTTATTCAAGAGGTAATTTTCTCAAACCACCTCTCTTATTTTATTTTCTTCTTCTACCTTCTCCTAACATAAATCACCAATAAAGTAATAAAAATTATGATATCATTTATATAATGTAATTATATTTCTAAGGTAATATATCTTATCTATACCTTTTATTTCATCATATTCTTCAAAGAAATAATACCATCTTCCAAATTTGTGGTCAACCATCTCTGTGAATAATGATTCTTCATTTTCCATTACCTCATTCAACTATGTTGATAAAATTATTATTCTATAAACAATAATATATTAATAAATATATGATTACATATTTATTTATTTATCTAATATATAGATATATTATTAATTAAAATGAGACTACTTCATGATGGTTATAAAAACCACCAAAACAGTCCAAAAAATTATCATTTACGGTTTATCTAATGAATCATCCTAATTTCAATAATAATAATAATATATGATGTAATTTAAACATATAAAAATGTATGAATAAATTTTCCTTTCACTTATTTTGTTATGATTCCATTTGAGATAAAAATAATTAACTATTCACAAGTGAACCGATCATGAAACCATGAAACAAATGCCCCCAAAACATTGAAAATAATAAAATATTATCAATTAAATGATGATAATATGTTATAAAAATATCAAATAAGGTACTATAAAAATTAATATTGTTATTAAATTAATTAATAACATTATTTTGACTATTATTATAGAGGTAAAATAATTTCACACCAAAGGGAAGCGCACATTAAGGGTTTTCCGCCTCCCTTTTACTGTAAGGAGGTATATTGCTTATTCACTACATATTTCTTGTGTGTATTGTATAAATACCCTCCTTTGATATATAATATTATGAATCTTATTATATTAATGATATTAAATGATTAATTTGATAATTTTTAATTTTATGGGGCATATGATTTGACTGATTACAAAGTAGTGAGGGATTTATTAACTCAATTTCCATACAATGGGTTAAACTTATAATTCATTGATCATATCATAATTAGATTATGTAAAAATTAAACTATAATATCTTATTGTTTGTTTTTAATTATTTTATTTGGATATATACCATATACATATACTCTAATATTTTTATTGATTCTCACTTCAATGATATGATACTTTAAGAGACATTATTTTAAAAAAAATTCTTTTTACAATATTCATTAAAAATATTTTTCTTCCATGAACATGATTTATATAATTTTTCTAAAAAACGTTTTTAATATTCTAATATGTTTGTTTAAATTCATTTATATTCTTGTTCAAGATTTATAAATTGGGTTTTAAAGGTCTATTTTTTTTGTTTTATAAACAAGGTTCTTTGAGACATTTCCGAAAACAAATACAGAAGGAATGTTTTTCTAACTTATAAAATGTGAGATGATTTTCCTAAATTCATGAAACATTAATGATTTAATGATTCCATTACAATTTTAAATGGTTTTTAATAGAATATTTTTTCTTTTAAACTTGCGCACTGTTTTCAAAATAATTTATTTTCGAAGGGAAAAAGGTAATTTTCTATAAGGAGTTTCCAATGATAAATTTTAATGTATTTTCATCTACTTCAACATAATTTGTTGAATAATATTATTCATTTAGGTTGATCTATTTTTACACCATATTTTATATTTTTTTAAATGTTTTATGACTAGTTTGATTGGGGATATACTATTTTGATACTATTCTCCATGTTACTCTTGATGGTTTATGATTATGTTCATTTGATTGGGGTAAGTACTAATATTTAATATGTTAAATTTAGTATTATTTTTTGTTTTGATTATGTTTCACTATTTTATATGAGGAATTCAATTTACATGCATGACATGGGTGGGGACTAGTTATAGATAGCCCCTTAAAGTTTTGTTAGGTATCCTGATACAAATTAGTTGGCTAAAAATAATTAGTTCAAACCTAGTATTATTAATTAGTTTATCAAAAAGTGTTTATAGTATATATGAATTTGGAAAAAACTGATAATTTTTTAACCAATAGTTCCAAGCTATCTTTTAAAGGTTCATGACGGTAGAGGTAACATGCTTCATTAGATTTTTGTGTCATATAATTTATCATTTTCTCCATTAATATTTTAGTTATTATTATCCATGAGATTTTCACTCTGATATGATATTTGGATTTATATAACTATTAGTTATTAATTAAAATTCATTTATATTTATTTACCATTACATGGTTTTTATTTTTTATTTAAGAAAGCTTTTTCTGTACTTATCCATTATTAAAAAATTGACATGACCCTATTCTTATGTTTTATTTTCCCTAGGATGATAATTGGTTTATAATGATTAATATTTTGCGTTAATCTATAATAATAGTGGTGTTATCAAATGATTTCTAGGTTGTGTTTTATATTTTCATTTGTAAGGTAATATTAAAGTATGTATCTAGTTTTCCAAAACTACTAATGTCACAAGCCGGATCTGATCGCCACTACTACCGACACCAAATACAGCCCATGAAAATTCTCTATGGGCATTCCCTATCCCAATGGGGTGGAACAAGTTCCCAGGTATCAGTAAATTAGGTTTGGGAACGATTTACCCAAGTATGAATGTATAAAGCCTTAAAAACAATCAACAAAATGAATATGAAATTTCAATTCCAAACAAGAATTAAGAAATATGTAGAACTAAATAGATTGTTTTAAACAAAGTAAAAGAGGACCAAATAATCAAAAAATAGTATAAATTCAGCCCCAATGACTCCAAATTACAAGGGGTTGTCACCCCCGAGCTGTCTCAACAACACTACACTGTTGGAGGGCTCTAACAACCAGAACCGCCTTCACCCGATGCTTTTCCTTTTCCTGAGTCAACAAAAACCAAGTCTATTTACACCTAAGGGGTGTAAGTAGGGTGTGAGCCTATTCCAAATTTAATACCACCCGAATGATCCATAGAGTATTCAATACAAGGTGTAAAAGCAAGCAGTTTTAATATGTAATGATGATTAGTGATAAATTCCATGAAATGAAACTATCAATTGAATGTCGTTTTCAAATTAAAACTTTCATAATGTTAACAAATTTAAATTATAAAAGTCTACTATTATAATTCACTACCAAAAACACCCTAATAAAAGGTTAAATACAAAAAATCTAATGAGCATTAATAATGGGAACACCCCTAGGCAACTAGATTTTCTCGAGCCCTATATACCTTGTACCTTGGTGAAAAGTAAACAAATCACAAATCATTTCCTATGCATGATCCACTTGTATGGAAAATACACATAACCTAGTGGTACCCAAACATCATTAATATATTTTAGTTAGAGTTGTCATTATCCATTTTCTCATTGAAATGGTGACAAACCCCATCTGGATCACTAGCTGTACTAGTACATATCCTCCCTCCTATGTAACCAGGTTTCCCCTGTGTGATCAAACAATTTCAGCATACTACACACATATTATTGAAAAGTAAAACACCACTAATGGTCACAAAAAAATACAGTAGATATACACACTTTATAAAACATAAAAACACACTACAATACATTTTGATTTTCAATAAAACAACTTCTCTAAATATCATATTGTTTTTTCACACAAAACTCCTTGAAATCCACACTTTTCACACCATTTACATAGATAAAATTTACCAAAATAGAAATTTCAGCCCAATAAAATTCAATGAAACTAATGAATCAGTTTTTGGGCATCCCTATATGAACCATAAAGTTATATCATTAAAAGACCTTCATTTTCACACAAACATGGTACATAAAAATTCATGTGTTCCACAATAACCATTAAAAAAATTTCCCTCACATACTACCTAATGAGATAAAAAAACTATCTTCATCTCTAATACACTTCAATAAAATCAACTAAGTAATTATATTGTATCCCCAAATGATCCAATAAGATATTTCTATGAAAAACCTTGAATTTCATATAAAAGTAGAACATAAAATTCATTTGTATTAAAAACAAAAATAAAACCAAATTTTTAAGAAATAATAAAATTATATAAATATGAAAATACTATAAACACAACATGAAAAGACACATGTATTTCATTCACAATGGAATAACCTACCAAAAGTGTAAAAAACCTCAATCATTGTGTGAAAGTTCAACCGCACCATCTATGCACCATAAAAAATTTAAAACAGACATAAAACTGAAATTTCAAACCTTGATACACAATATCCCACACTATATTCGAACCCCCACTAGCTATACATTTGGGACATCAATAATATGTGAAGAACCCATATGTTAATTGGAGCATGAAGGAATGAAATCCACTTACATGAGGGATATTGAATAAATCTCACATAATACACCAATAGTTGAAATTTTAAATTGACAAAAGTGAATGTGAGGTTAGAAAAAGGATGATGTGGTCATGTAGGAACTTTAAAGGGGGTAAAGAGTGACAAATAAAAGAGTTATGAAGGAAAAATTTACCTCTTCAAATCTGGAAGATTTGAGCAAGCTTGAGAATATTTTCCTTGATATGCGATGGAAAAGAGATCCATAGAAGGAGAATGTAATCTGGGGTCACTCCTAGGGATGTGGTATTCGATTAAGATGTGGAATCAACAATAAATTTTAAAAATGGAATAAGTTATTAAATATAAAAATAGTTTTTAAAACTGGAAATGGGCTTCCTGGATGGCCCAATTCATTAAATAAAAACCCAAATCCACCATGATTATTGATTTTTAAAGTGTCAACATTTATATGTTGTGGTTAATAGGTCATGGGATGACATTTTGGAAGTGTAATGGGTGAAAAATATGGAAAGATTAAATAGTTATAAGACAATAAAAATTGCTTTTTAAATATGGAAATGGGATCACAGTTTGGCCAAAATCATGAAAACTCTCACTTGCCACCAATAATGCATGGGAATCCCAAAGAATAAGGAAATAATGAAAATTAAATGAAAAATAAAATTAAAATATGTCATTAATGTTACAACTAACCTGTTTGTTCCTTTAATATTTTATTCCTTATATCTTATGCAAATGTAATAAAGTAATCGTTAATTATGGGATACTAAGGTAGGGGTTGTTACAATTTTTATAAAAGCATGTTTAGTTGAAAAAATGAAAACTATATTAAGGAAAAGATATACTAGATAATGAAACTATATTAGAGAATTTTTAAATACTGCCAATGAAACAAAACTTATTATTAGTTATGCCTATATTTTCAATTTACGTTAAGTAGTTTTGAGATTATACATTATGTTTTATAATGTTATGATCTAATATAGTGTATTTTATTATTTAAAAAATGAAAACTAGTGGAAGGAATGGTAATTATATCAATGAACCTAAGACATTTAGGGATTTACCTCCTAAGAAAGATAATAAAGTCAGTGTTGGAGATGTAGTATGAGCAGAACACCTTAATACTATAATTGGACAAGCAAAATTAGTTTATGAGAAATAACCGTACAAATTTAGAATTTCCTTTTTATCCACAATGTGGGGTAACTATGTTATAAAATTTTATTTTTCATCAACCTCCATCATTTACTAGAGCTACATATCATTATTCAACTAAGAAGTGGATATATTCCTTAAAGAGGTTATTTATCACCATGGGAATAAAGAAATGTAAAAGGTAATCATGGTAGTTTATCATATCATGAGAATTAATATTAATGGTGGTAATTTATTTAAAACCAAAATAAGGACAAGGAAATAGAAAACATGGAATGGTAGGATTTAAATAATCTTTTTTTTGGAAAACTATTTTCTATGCCAACAACAAGATGATATTTAGATACAATTAATTATTCTGAGACAAAATTAGGATGAGAATGTATCTACGTATGAATATAACTTTACATGGTTATTAATGGATTACTTAGACTATGTACATAATCCAATTATTAATATTCATTATTTCTTTGATGGTATTAAATAAATACTTTGATGGTAATTATTAATCCAAACATTATCAATATATGAGGATATAGTATCATGTACCGTGAAGACAGATAATGAATTTTCAAAGTCCAATGGTTCTAAATGAATGAAATTTAAAATGAAACAGAAGTTAAAAATGGATAAGGTAATGAAAATAAAGAATAATTTCACCATATGTGATAATTATGTAAAGAAACACACTAATATATTCTTAAAGGGAATGTGAGTTTATTACAAGCGTGGAGAGAAAGGCTATTAGGATCATGATAGGATGTGAATGAAAGATGTTCTAAATGTTAAATTTTTCAACTAGAAGGATATAAGGAATGCTGAAAATGAATTCCCAATCCTCCAAGAGACTATACCTCATAATAAGTTACAGTGTTAAGGAAAATGTAATGCTATTGATATATCTGAAGTAGAATGATCACAATGGTGGTTTATTTAGATCCAAGAATATTTCGTAATATTATTCTATTTATTATATTCTTGAAACTACAATATATTTTACTATTGTGATATTTCATAAAGGAATTAAAATAATGTTTAAATGATACATAGAGAAATGATTCAGTTAAAAGTTGAACTTTTTAAAAACACATGTTGGAGGGGGGATAAAACCTAATATGTTCTTAATGTTGAGAAAATAATATAGAGAGGGTTTTGTGTTATAATTGGTGACCATGAAATTGGTCAGTGACTTGGAGTTTTTTATGATCATTTCTAGAGTTTACTACATGTTTTTATTAATGTAAAATATCCAAAAATCCATGTTTTAATTAATGAATAATGAAGAATGCTTGTTATAGTATGTTGGATTGGTTTTTTGGGTTATTACTATGTTTAATGAGAATACATGATTAAGGTGTTAAATTTTTTTTAATGGGATTATTAAACATCATGAAGTTTGATATATTAATTAAAAATAGTTTAGGGACCTTTTTCAAAAATTACATATTGTAATATTTTGGAAGTTTCATATGGGTAACCATTTATGATTTTTAACATTGATAATTTGTTCAGGTTTAATATATTTATATTTTACATAAAAATAATAAGATTTATAAGTTTCAGATAACATGTTCTAGCCATTTTTTTATGATAACTTGTGACATAAGGAATGATTATGCCATCCCATTATGGATAATATGATCCACTATTTCTTCGTGTATTACCATTTTAACCTGATTTCTTAGAGTATGAAATGTTGTCGAAATTGATCAAGCTACAACTAGATAGAGGTATTTTACATATGAAATGTAATCATGTAAGTATATCTTCTAAAATGAGTTTGCAATAAAATGGTATCATATTACACTATTTTCCTATGATATCATTTACCATTTTCAGACCTATTTTATCCATGGGTTTTTCATCATTAACTATATCATGACCTTATTCTATATCAAAACCATCATAACATTATAGGTATTTTTATTTTCCATGTACATTTTTTCATTTCTACCGAAGGTTATATTATAATAAAAACTAGTTTTATGGTGACCTGCACATTTTCCGTTACCACTTTTTAAAAGGAAATTTTATGAACCCTTTTTTTGAAGTGGGATTTAGACAATGGTATTTCATAATCTCAAATTCAAAATTATCAATAAAAAGGTTATGTTTGGAATACATTATTTGATTATTGAGATTATAATTTAACACCATGGTTATTTAAATGAATATTATTTTTTATATATTATGTTGCACAGAACAATAATCTTAAATGAACTCCAAAATATCATTACTTTTGCATGACCATTATAACTTAGCAGATAAATTGGAGGAAATAAATAGTATTAATCACATTATGAATTATATAATTTTACCAATAATTTTTAATATATAAATTTATTCATTGTAAATAAACATATAATTTTTAGTAAAGTCTTTTTGTTCACTAAATATATGTTTTCTTCGAAAAGTGGTTTTTATTTCTTCCTATGGGAAAATAAATGTACTTGAATTTTGAAAATTTTATAAAATTTATTTGATAATATTAAAACATTTTTTGGATTCATAATGTCAAAATTATCTTCAAATTATATTTTTATCATCTTATGGACATATTAATTTTTTAGTATATAGTGAAAATTGTCGATTTTGTTAATAATCTCATTTATTTTTCATAAATTAAGAAATTTAAAAACTCCCATTATTATTTGAATAGTATTTTAATTGAAATATGTATTATTTATTTATATTTCATCATCAAAAATTATTTTTAATCAACATTATAGTAAAATTTGGAATATGTTTATTTTTTTATTAAAAAATTCGATTTTTCTAAACATTGTCTAAATATATATATAATGTTTATCCTTTTATGTAATTTAAAGAATAACTATTTGGGAATTATTGAAATTAAATTTATATATTATCTGTCATTTTAAATTAATTTAGTTTCATACAATAAAAATTATTAATCATATAGTTGTAATAAAATCATCTTTTATGGAAAAATACCCTTCTTGAAAACCTGTTTTTTCATCTCGTCTATGGGATTTGTTTTAAATATAGTTTTTAAAATTATTTTAATTTAATATATTATAAGTGATTAAATACATTAAATTAGATGTTCCAAATTATTTTCTAATGTAATTTCCTTTTTAGTCATAAAAACATTACCGTTGAAAAAAAGATTTACCGTAGTATAGGAAATATAATGAAACATATTCAAGTTCAAATATAAAAGAATAAAATAACTAAAAAATAAACAATAAATGGTTTTTGGATGTTTTTATAGACTATAAAAATTATCTTAAAAAATAATTTTAAATGTAATTCATTTTAGTTAATGACACACAAATATGGGTGTCTTTGAGTATAAAAAATAATTATTTAGTCACCACACTCAAGTATCAATACCACCCCCATTCTCCTCACCAGCCTTGGTGATGCTTAAATATAAAAACACCATGTTCTAACCTATATCCTCATATCCTAATGTATTTTGTCTCTGCAAAATAATAATTACATGGTTTAAAGTAATCCTTTAAGGAGGTGATATTCATGAGGTAATTTTCTAAAACCACCTCTCCTATTTTATTTCATTCTTGTAACTTATCCTCACCTTTATGATTTATTAAAGAATAATAACACCAGTAACATGTATTTAAATAATTTTTTAATGGAACCACTTATATAAATACCTATTTTTACCTTCTCTTATTAAAATAAATGATTCCATTTCCCAATTTATGGTGGTTAATAGTCTCTGTGAATAAGGATTATTCATTTTTCAATACCACATTCAAGGTTTGTCATAAAAGTATTATTCAAGATAAAAAATATTTTAATAATTATATTATAACCAATTTCATGTTATTTAATAAATATATAAAATATAAAATAAAAAACTATTTTGTGATGGTCGGAAAACCCGCAAAAATAAACTAAACATTTATCCTTAACATATTTTCAAATGTATCGTTCTCATGTGTGAAAGAAATATAATATATGGGACCATTTAAAATTATATAATTTAGTTCATGCAATTTATTTTCAATTACAATGTTTTAATTCCATTAGAAATGTAAATCCATAATTATAAAAAATTGAACCAACCCTGAAACAATAAAACAAATTCAACCGAAATAATGAAAATAATGAAATATTATTAATGAAAAAGATATAATATGTTACAAAAGGATCATATAAGGTATTATACATATAAATATTGTTCTGAAATTAATTAATAAAATTATTTAATCCATTATAATGGAGGTTAAAAAATTATACACTAAATGAAAGTGTGAGGTAAGTGTTTCTCATCTCACATTTAGTTCTATGAAATATATGAATTATTCACCGCTTATTTCTTATATGTGCTATATATATTTATTCATTTGATATATAATATAATTAATATAAAAATATTCATGTTATTAAATGTGTAATTTTATAATTATTACATTAATGGGTTATATAATTTTAATTATTATAAAGTGGTAAAGTATTTCTTTGAATAATTTATATTCATTAGGTTAATCTACAACTTCATTGATTTTTTCATAATAATATTTTTTGTGAAATGAATTTTTATTATATTATTTTTAATTTAATATTTTTTTTGTATATTTATATATAATACATAAAATCATATCTCTTTATTAATGCTCACTTCACTAATATGATATTTTAATGATATTTTGTTTTAAAATATTATCTTTTTAAGCATTCATATAATACTCTCTTTTCCTCCAAAACCATGTTTTCTATAATTGTTTCTAAATATTTTTTACTACATTACTATGATTTTATAATGTAATTTTTACCCATGTTTTAGTTTTTTTAAATTTTTTAAAGGTATATTTTTTCATTTTCCAAACAAGGTTCATTATTACTTTTTTAGAAAAATATTGAAGCAATGTGTTTTAAACTATACGACATGAGAATCTTATCAAACCATCATGATAGCTTGATTATTTGAATATTTTTTTATAGTTCTGCATATTTATTTATTAAATAATATCATTTTAATTTTGAATAATTTTAAAAAGAAGTGATTTTCAAATAGAAAAACGGTATTTTCCCCTTTATTTTTCCAATGATCTCATTTAATGTATTTTCATCCATCTTAACAAACATTGGTAAAACATATTATAAATTATTTTTTAACTATTATTATAACATATTCCATGTATTGTAAAATGTTTTATTATCATTTTTTACATGGGATGTAATGTTTTTATTCAATTCACTATATTACCCTGATGGTTTATGATTATGTTCATTTGATTGGGGTAAGTATTAACATTTCATGTGTTATTTTTTAATAATAATGGTTATGTTGATTTTGCCTCAAAATATCATATGAGGAATTCTTTTGAGTTTCATGAAATGCATGTGGCCCAAATATAGATAGCCCTTCAATGCATTGAAGAGTCTGGTGAGGAAAATCTATTATCCATACCAAACCAATTTGTACCCATAAATTTTAAACTATCTTGTGAAATATATTGATATTAGAGATGATGTATACTAGTAAAAATCATTTTTTACCCGCTAGATATAACTATTCTTGGGAGTTGTCAAGATGGTAGATGTACCATGTTGTCAGAGATCATGAAATCAAATAATTAATCATTTCCTTCGTTAAGATTTTAGTTATTATTATCGATGATATTATTAATATGATATTGTCTCTAAATGAATTTCGTTATCAGTATTGATTAAATGGAATGTTCTTTAGTTAGTTACCTTATTAAAATTGTTATTTCTTGTTCAATATATATTTTTCTTCCCTTATCCCTTTCTTAGAATTATAGTTCACCCATTTATTATGTATTAATTTTCCCCGGGATTCATAGAGTTCATTATTATTGATATACAAGGTTAATCTTGAATAATAATGTTGTTACCTAAGGATTCTATATGTTTTAGTTTATATTCTAATTTGTAATTTATTATTGATGTATGTATCTAGTTTTGAAAAACTACTAAAATATTTGTTCCTTTTTTATGTGATTCTTTGTTTCTTTTTTATAATGTAATAATTTAACCACCATATCTAGGTTACCTAGGTCAGGATATTTATAATATTTATATAATTTATTCAATAAAATTTATTGATTGAGAATTAAATACTCTTTTCTTGGTGACAGTATGTCGTACATATCCATGAATTCTATTTCCATTTTTATGATGGATGAAGAAAAATAAAGAAAAATAATATATTAAAATCATATAATGATTATATGTCATATAATTCACATATTTTTATTTTACATATCCATATTAACTTCAATTTAAAGCTTACATGATGAACAAATCTTATCACTTTGTGGGGAGGTAGTTTACCATACACACGAGCACAGTTATCGTATTTCCACAAAATAGAATGTAAGAGGGTATATGTGATATTATTATTCCAGAAGTATAATAATATCAAAAACATAATATATATAAATTTTAAATCTATAATTATATCCAACAATGAGTTTTGGTAATGGAAAATTAATAAAATTCATTCATGACGTAGTAGTTCATCGTACACATGATCAATAGTTTTGTTTCTCATTTGATGAATGTTTAAGATAAATAAATGTAATTAAATTAACATAATAATACCTTATTATTTGGGAGATCTTTTTTGTATTATGTGACCATAATTGAAAAATATTTAAAAGAATTATAAGAATAAATAAAACAAAAATTCATAGTTAATACATTACCTCTTCTTCTGACAACCTCATTTGTTCTAAATAGAATCCTTCCTAGATTATATTTATGATCTCATACATCAAACTAGGATGTGGAGATATATGTATGTAATATATTTTGGTTCCTATTTTCTAATCCAATTGGATCTATAAGTGTGAAGAGAAGATGAGTGGGGTGTCCTTTCATAAGTTTTCGAGAGGACACACATGGAACGATTCAAATGAATAAAATGTAACAATGTTATTCACATACCCAAATGATTTAAAACGCTTCATTACTAAACCGTAACGGTTATAAGGTTGAAATTTCGGAATTTAAAATGTATTTTAGAAGTTTATATTTCATTTTACCCATTATCATTTATGTTTAACCACTAATAAACTCATTTTAACTGTAATCATATGAACTAATGTTTTTTTTACTATTTTTTATACCAAAAATTAATTTTGACTAATTATATAAAATAAATCCTCATGATTAAAATTACATATCCAATTATTTAAATTCCATTAAGATAGGTGAATATTTTTAATTTAAAATTAAACACATAGGTGTGACGATAATGCGATTTTCTGAAGAGAAAATGATCAGAAGTTTAAAAATGTTTTTTTATAAAAAACTAAATTTAAATTGATTTTAATTACCTAAATTTCATTTATAGTTATATTATTGATAAAATATTACATTTTAACCATATTAAAACCAATTTCACTTTATAAATTATTTAAACGAATAGTTGGGTTTCTAAAAAAATAGTATTTTTCACTATTCAATGAAAAATTAATAATTTTAGAAAAACAAAAAAAAATCACCATAAGTTAATTATGAAATTGAAATTTAAAAACATTATATTATTTAGTCATTAAGTATTTCTAAGTCTCAAAAATTAGTTTCATTAATTTTTCATTAAAATAAATAAAATTAGAAATTAGTATTTTCAAAATATATAATATCAATACCTAAAATTATATAATTTTTTAATAAATATGTTTTCCGTTTATAAGTAACTATACATAATATTTTTAAAAAATATTATTATTTATCATGTCTCTAGGTCAACTGTATGTTTAATAATGGTTATGCATATAAAATAATATTAATAATTTGTTATGGTTAATTAAAATTCAGATTTGTGTGTAATGAAAGATATCAACAAAATAAATTTATTTCAAAAATATTTCCTAAAATCATAGGATGTTACAGATAATAATTTTGTAGATAAATGTTTCTAAACATATAATGCTAAGCATAGAGTTATAGAGGTTTTTATGGCCAGACTCATTAAGGGTAAGTCATGTCACCTTAGAAAAAAGGGAGTAAGATATTTAGGTTTCACCTAGGTCATGTGATGCATCTATAAGAAATAATACCAACATATTTATAATGTTTTGTCTTTAATCATTCTATCATCATAAACCAAACTCTTAGAGCGATTTCCTTCCTCAGCCTTTACCTGACCTGAGAAGAAATCCCCTTATGTAAATCCAACTTATTTATAGAGTCATGTTGACCTCAAGAAATTGATCATCCTTATTCCAATCAGTTTTCCTTCTAAGGTGTAATTTATTAGTGATAAATTTTTATATGGATAAATATTTTATATTTATTAAAAGAGAATATTTTATGTCATATTGTTCAACTTTACCACACCCTAGTTTCACTATTTGTTCTTATGTCCCTCCATGTTATCACCTTCTCCTCCCCATGGCATTCGTATGTAGAGATATTCAACATTCTTATCTATCAAATTATAATATAACATGGACCATTTCCTTGATAAAAAAACTCCCTTTGTTCACCTCTCATTTATTCCCAAGATTCACTTACTTGAGTAACTCGCCTTAGTATTGTGTGAGAGGCAGTTACCCCTTATCTTCATGCTATACTTGCCTTTTTCTTTTAATAAATCCTAAGAATTCCATTTTAGGGGAGAATATCCATAGGAAATAATCCTAGAATTATGAAGTATTAACAACTTTTATACATGCATGTGTCTCTCTCATCTCCTTTATGGGACTCCCTAAGTCAACTTTTAAGGATAACTAGGTGAATTTCTAGTAATTACATTATTAAAGTATTTCACCCCTAAACCATCACAAAATACCACTCACACAATATTCCTTTAGTATTGGGATTAATTAAAAAATACTCATGTATCTTATAATATGGTTCCATGTGCCCAATCAATTCTAGGAGAACCATTCTAGGTTTCAACATTATCTATATATCATAATGATCCAATACTGGGGTGTCATGCAACCATGGAATCCTAGAAATTCCTTACTATGTAAACCCTTCACCTAGTCCTCCACACTAGGGTAACCGTATTCTACAGACATTTTACATGGAATAGACATCGCCCAAGAATCCATATTAGGGAATGAATTATCTCATACCTCTATAATATGGTTACCCCTCTCTCAGGACTCCAAAATAGAACAACCCTTTTCTTAGCCTCTATAATGGGGTGGAAATTTTCTAAAAACCACATACATGGGAGACACATTATTTCATCCTCACTATGGTAAAAAACTGTCACCATGGCCATATACTATAAAAAACCTTTAAAAATACCTCTATACGTTGGAGACCATTTACCGAGACACCTATAAAAGGGTCTCACTTTTCCCTAGCCTTATATTAGGGATACACATCAGCAAGACCCTTAATTATGAAACCAAAAACCTAGGTATTCTATAGATATACAACTATGGTAAAATTCTACTCCAATATCCTGTCTAATAACCTCTTTTCCTGAGGTCACCCACATAGGCTCCCATCAAGATAAGCCTTATAAACACCCCTTAAAAACATTGTTAGATTATCCCCACAGTAGTTCTCCCATTCAGGTATATCTCCATTGATTGTGAGGATTAATGTTCATATAAAAATAATACCCTATTAAATCCAACAAAATTTATAGGACCCTAATGGTTTTAAAGAATTATTTACCTCCTTGATAACGAGGGCTCTTATCCTTAGGTGATTCATAAATCCAACCTTATATCATGATTCTCATCAAGACTTCCCCATATCAAGATTCATGATGGCTTCTAAATGAGTTAAAGAAATATATATTGGTTTGACTCTATTATGTGTAGGCCCTAACCATATCCTCATTGAGAAACATCTTCTTGATCCACATAATGTTCCATATACCGTCAAGTGGCCCTCTTTTCTATTGTAATCCTCGAGCCTTCCTCTATAGTCCAAATCGCTTTATATTTCAGTATTCTTCACCTGTTATCACATATAAAATAGTTGATAATAGATATATAGGCCTCCAATATGGTGTAATACCCAATAATATCATCTCTTTTCTAGTTACTAATAAATACGAGGACACATAATGGGTCACTCATATATAAGTACAACATAAACCATTTATATTCATTATTTACCTTGTAGTCCATTCTATATGAAATTATATTGAAAAACATATAGTCTATTCAAAATGATGTTAAAATACGCAAAATCAGTCATAGAAACTCAATATTAATAATACCTTAACATTCTCATTGTTGGATTACTATAAAAAGAAAAATAGTGGTCCTAGTTATAGAACTTAAAAGCTATGAATATTCACATTTAGTATCACCAAACTGCAAATGTTCAGATTCCCTTAATAGGGATATGTTTGAATGCCATGTCATGAGATAGATCCAAACATCACAATACCTTACACCTACTTTTATGGTGATAAATATTTGAGTTCCTAGTGGTATGAAATTAAAACTATAGTATAAGAAAATGGATGGGTAACCACAGATATATCAAAAGATTCACATCGATGCATATTAATGATTAATAACTTTTGTGGACGTAACAAATATTTTTACTATGGTAGATTTCACCAACATGTCTTACTTGTAGAATAGTGTCCATAACAGGTCATTAATACCTTATAAGGGATGATAAAACCTCTCATTCTCTCAACCAATGCATACTTCAGAGATTAAATTGTATGTCCTAGTGACTGCCTGCTATTAGAAACCAGGTTCACCCCAACTTCAAATGCTTGGACACAAGAGTACATCAGATGTAGTCTTATATAATTTAGTAGCTTTCTAGAATAGTAAATCACATGTTTCTATTTATCTCTTCCCTACCCAATAAATGTTTTCATTTAGTTACCTCTATAATAACACAGGATTCCAAAAGAGATGGTTGATTAAAGAGTAGAAATGGTTGTTATTTATATGATATTATTTTTAAATCAGTTGAATACTTTAGGAAATTATTTTACAAAATTAAATTTTATTTTCCTCATAATAAATGAACACAATGAATTTTAAATCCTTTAGAGTTCCTTGATAAATCAATATAAACCTATACTCTCAAGAAATCCCCCCATTGTCTTTACCAAATTAATTGGTGGTCGTAATGGCTAGATCAAATCATTCGGTCTAAGATGAATAACCAGATGACCTCATTCATTCCTCTAATATACATAATAATTAATAATACTGGAAAGGGCTCAGAAAATATCTTGGCGAGATAGTTCCATCAAATATAAAATAACCAATTTTTTCATAATGAGTAGAATGAGGTATAAGAAATAAAAAATAATGTAGAATCATAAAGATAAACCAACACATAAATCATAACACACGTAATGCCAAATTTAATCTTGTGGAACATTTTTAAAAAATTAACACCTATAAGTGTAAAATTTATACATTTGATATAAAAAAGAAAACAATTCAAATTCAGTATCTCAAAAATGGTCCCACTGTATTTTCTGGTATCACCTCCATCTATAACTAGATAATTTTTTTCAACAACCTAACATAGATCTCTTTCACTGGGTTGGGTTCCTAATAAAGAAATTTCATGTACACCAAGATTTTATATAGGTTATGAGTATTAAAACCCTATAGGAAACAAGTAATGTTTCCATAGTATAAGAAAATAAGTATATATGTTAGTGTATACATATAAGAAAAATAATAAACATGTAGGCACAAACCCTTTCATGATCATTGTGTTATAACCATCTTCCATTAACCCTGAATGTTCTTTCATTTACTCTATGTTTGAATAAAGACACATTTCATATTAAATACACATATCAAAACAACATATGAGTTCCTTATCACTCATTCCATGACCCATTCTTTCACTCAAGGATAGACCACACAATTTTGTCCCATACCAGTATGCTATTGTTGACGCTCCTTTCGTCACAGAATCTAAAGATCGGAAAAGGAGAATATCTTAGCACAAATTGATCCATCCTTTGAAGAAAATATCAAAAATCGACAAAGGCATGAACAAGGGATCAAAAGCACATGTGCCACGCAAGTTCTATCACTGTCGCGCAAGTCCACTTGTGCGACCTAAGTGGTAACCGCCCAGAGTCTTCTCCTGCCTATAAATAGACCCTGTGGTCCCCCCATTCGAGGAGGATTTTTTCCAGAAACTCAAATTTGAGCTCCCGGCGCCCTAGTCTCTTCTCAAAGCTTCCGAAACACATATAAGGTAATTTCTTACCTAGAATGGAAGATCTAAAGAGGGTGATGAAGGCCTGTGTGTTGAAACTCATCAACACTTGTGCTCCTAAGTGGCCATCCCTTAAGGGAAAAGGCCACACTTGCGCGCCACCTTACTCCTTCAATAGAACTTGTGCGCCCCTTTTCTGGAAGAACCTCAAGAGGATTCTAAAGGCTTTAATCAAGAGTCTCTCAAGTATTACCCTGCTGGTTAACCGTCATGCAAGTACATCATATATCGCGTAGGCATACCTGAGCGACCAAGACTTTCCCGCCCATGCAGTACCTGCGCGCCTTCCAGGACTTGTGCACCACTGCCGTTATGGGTGCCCTTCTTTCCCATTTCACCCCTCTTAAGCTATTCCACCTTTCCTATTCAAGATTCAGTCTTCAATATAATCTTCAAAGCCGTTTATGGCATGATTTCTTGATTTGACATCCTTATCTGAAAGAAACTCTGTGGAATATCTCTCAAAACCTATTGATTAACACATCTTTATGTCACTAAAGATTGAGATTTCATTCATTTAACCTCATCCTTTAAGATGAGACAATCCTTAACCTAGGTCTCCTTTTCACGAATAATCCCTAGTCATAAGTCCTCTAATTTGGGCATCCTCCTTTTCAAGATTAAGGCCTAGTCATAATTCTTAACATGGGCATCCTCCTTAGGAGTAAGCCCCAATTCTTAAAGTTCCCAAATCTGGGAATCCTCTTTAGGAGTAAGCCCCAGTCTCATATGTTGGGCATCCTCCTCAGGAGTAAGCCCCAAACCTTAATTCCCTTAACCTGGGCCTCTTTTTCAGGAGTATGCCCCAGTCTCAAATATGGGCATCCTCTTCCAGAGTAAACCCCAAGTCCCTTAAATTTTTAAATTTCTTAACCTGGGCCTCCTTTTCAGGAATAAGCCCCAGTATTAATTTCTCTTAACCAGTCCTAATTTACCATTGCTCTGGTATTCCATTTCAAGAGTAAAACACAATCATAAGTCTTCTCCTAATTTGGGCCTCCTTTTCACGAGTAATCCCCAAGTTAGAGTATTCAAAATCTCCATGAAGCACATATACCTTTATGGACCCTGTTCCTGGATTTCTTCCCTAAAGTAAATCCTAACCTTCATTTATCTGGGCAGTCATACATACATATGCCCCACATTATTTCTTATGATTGCACATTTCATGGAACAATTGTCTAATTTTTACCAATACCTCTTGTTTCTCACACCGAGCATGACTCACGTGAGTTTAGAGTGTAAAAGTAATTGTGACATCCTTCTTTGAGCCATCAATCAAAAACATCATACTCCCTTACTCGAACTACGTGGGTTCTGATTCTTTTTCTAAATAAAGGATACGTAGGAAGCCCATCTACGGGTTCGATCCGAACTCTAAAATAATCCATGTCCTTCTGAATGACAATAAACTTCAAGTGCCCCACTGAGTGGCTTTAAAACTAGAATGGTCATCATAAAGACCAAGATACTTCTATATAAATGTGTCGAAGGGTACCATTGACCAAGAATCTCTAACAAATACAGATGATTCTCTATCGATGAAGATCCTCAAATACATACAAAATATTCTCCAAATATCCTACATATTTAATCATTGATTGTCAGATCTGAAGGAAATCTCATTTTATACTTGGTAATGTAATAAGGAATCACGAATATAACATAAATCTATAAAGAGAGTCCCGAAGTAGACAATAATTCCCCTCAAAATGGTGTGATAAGTTCGACCTCCCATCCTCTCGACCAATGAAAATTCCTAAGCCTCATCAGTCCACAAACTAATGAGCACATACCTTTGAAAAGTAGGTCCAAATGGATGTGGAATAATTGGACATTTCCGGTTCTACGAACAAACCCGTTAGAAACCGATCGGAATGTTTGAACCTTCCATCAAGGCGGTCATCCCCGGATTTCGAGGGAAACAAAAATGGTGAACCCGACGTGAATCCTTAACCAATTTAAAATAATGTTTTACCCATTTGTTAGGCCCTAATTTAAAACTCAATGAGAGGGCAATCAAAAACAATCATTGACATATGTTCTCATAAAAAAGATGTAGTGGAAGAATTAATCTTGATTACGTCTGTTATATCAAATAGGCACTCTTTTCCAAGATCTTCTGCATTTCTAGAATGGCTGCTCTCAAGTTCACACCTGTGAATACTGCTGCTGTAAATGCCACTGCTGCTACTCCGGCTAGATCGTCGTCCACTCTAAGGACGATATCACCTACTCAGTATCTTCAACGCTGGGTATCAAACGCACTGGTTAAGGAGTACCGTCAACACGGTACCATCCCAACTCTGGAGGCTACCTGACAAGCCCTCCAAGTAAATAGATCACACTGGTAGTCTGGACAATGACGACCAGTAATCAAGAAGCAGGCGGTGCTGACTACCGTCTCCAACCGTTTCGGGTCATTATCCCTGGAACACACTCATTATTCACTCCCTTATTCTGTGGAGGTGAATGATCAGGTCCCTCAGGGCCTTAATTCAAACAGATGGGAGTCCTTCCTGAGTGCTCCCACCAACAATCGCCGCCAGACTCATGCGACAGTGCGCCCTCAACATGATGAGGGTACAGACTCCAGGCGTTTGGCTCAGGTTCCTCGAACCCGAGCAAGCAAGACGAACCACCAAAGGCGGAATCCGGTCAACAGTGAGTATGTTCTCATCTCTGCCATCTCTGGAGAAGTCCACCAATCTAACTTGGTGGAAAGCAATGAGAAGGCACTTACACCTTCCCGTTTTAATTCCGTTGTCCAGCAGACTCGTCTGGAAGCATCACGCCAATCCCGCCAGGCAATTCTGGTGGAGTACTATAGGTAGGAACATACACTTGTTTATACATCATTATCTAGTCAGCAGGCTCGTCTAACTACATATGATGGATCTTTTCAACCACGTTTGGCGAAGTGCAATCAGCAGGCACATACACCTGCTAGTATTAATCAAACCTACCAACAGTCTGGCTTGGTAGCATTCGGAGAAGTTAGTTGGAAAGCCCCGACAACAAATAGGAGGCAGACTCAACTCTCTCCCCCAACACATGAGTACTGTCAGGATTCACTGACAGGAAAAGGAGTACAGGAGCAGGCACATACACCTTCTCCAAGCCCAGAATGGACATATATTCCCGTTCCGGCAGCTGAAGTCACCAATCATATTCTATCAATGGTGAAAGAGCATAAGCAAATACCTGCTCATATTCTGGATGCCTGCTAGGATATTATAACAACTTCAGCGGCATATCAGAGAAAGACACATAAATCTATCCCTACCAGTGGAGTGACACATCAACAATTAACTCCGGAACAGACACACACATATGTTCCAGTCCAAGAGAGTTGTGGGGCATACTCCCCCATATTATATGGACAACCAAGTCAGGAACATACACATGATTTGAGTAGAGATCGTTTGCCTAACCTGGAAATATTTCTTGATCAGGCATATACACCTGCTCAGAGTAGCCACTTTCATCAACAAGTGGTTTCCAAGGTGAGTAAGAAGGCGTCTAAGAAAAAGACCCTCCCAGCACAGTCATGAGATCAAGAGCCAATCTGTAACGAGGATTTGCTCAGTGCTGGAGTTCATGAAGCCCTCAAACAATTATCTGTTGAAATTCAAGATTCTAATCCCTCATTTACCAATAGTGGGAACAATAATTCTAAAGGCCTTCAACAGAAACTTCCGCATGAATGCTTGCTTCATGACAATTCGGTCGATCTCGCAGTTTCATCTTCAGATGAGAGCCACAAGAACCCTCTGTGTGGTCAGAAGACCAAGGAGAAAGAGATATCATCTTTTTTTGTAACCCATTATGGTGGTCCTCCCCATGATGATGAATTTCTCTGCGAAATTCCTCTCCACAGTAGTGATGCACATTTCCCGGAAAATGCTCCAGGGGAGAATGTAGTGCCTAGAAAGCCCTCTTATATTGAGGAACCTTCAAATGTGAAACCATTCATGTCTGAAGCTTCATCGCTAGCAGGTGAAATTCATTCTCAATTAGAAGATAGCCTAGGGTGTAGGTCATTCTCTTAACCACCCATGAGTCATGCATCTTCTAGTTTGATCAATCATTTCTCTACCAATCCTGTTGAATCCAATTAAGAAACAAGGAAACACCAAATCTGTTCAAATCAGTTAGAATAATCTTCATCAAATGATAAAAAGGAAATGTTGAACATGAGAAAAAAACTGGTGAAAGGTGAAGTGCCAGTCATGTTTTGGTCTCTGGCTGACTCTCAGTATAATATTCCAGAAATGTTGACGGAAGACGAAATTCATGATATTTGTCTCAACATATGGAAAACTCTTTGTTAGTTGAAAAAGAAAGTATTATCTTATGATGAATATGAAAATCATATTAAGATATTAGAAGGGTTACAATGTCAGATTGATTTGGTGTCTCTATCAGTCTCTCGATATACGAGGGATAAAAACCAGCCGAGAGCCCTTCAACGTTCATGCTTTGGCGCACTAAGAATATTGTGTCAGTTAATTTCCAATTCCCCGTCTGGTATTTGTGTCAGAGGATGGGGTATTCATGGAGCACTGCATTTCATAGCGCTCTCCAGTCAGCATAGCCTGCCGAAAATGGTCTCATGCAATGTTATTTCCCATGGCCGACCACAGTCAACAGGCTTTGTTTGTAATCAAAAGCATGCCCAAGAACAGGCTTCAACTAGTTCCTCTCAAAATCAATAATACAGAGAACAAGTTATCGAATTACTCTTGCATCAAGAACACGAGAATATTGAACATGAATCTCGGTTGGAGCAAGCACATCACCAAGTGACAAAGGTGTAAGAAATCATCCAACGGTCTTTTGAACCGGGTGATTAAAGCGGATACAGGTTAATGTATCCAGCGAATTTCCATACTAAGGTTCGCAAGATCAGGAGGACTTTCATGAAAGTCTAAGACATAACATCTCAAGAACCAACCCAGCTCGCCAAACTGGGGACTCTTTTAAACCAACCCTCAGAATCAACAAAAAGGATTCAGGGAGTTGAGCGAGAACAGCAGGAACAGCCCCAGTCCACTGGACTGGGGACTTTTTCAAATCATCAATCCTCTCCTCAGAGAAAGTTGGTCGTTTCTCGATTGGGGAAGAAACCTCAAGAGGAATGAAGATCCAAATTATCTGGAGATTCCCTCCAAATTACGGTTCGACAAGAAGTTCCTGAGGGATTGAATAAACAAAAGGAAATGTCTCATCAAAGACATGGAAGAATACAATATCACAGAAATGCTGATAGAAGGTATATGATGACTTATGCATCAATCAATGTCATCAATTCCGTTGTTGATGATCCACCAGATGAGGCTCACTCAGGGGAATCATATGAAGAGGTTCCTACTCAAGAAGATGTATGCACCAACACAAATGAAGAAGGTGTGCATACAAGAAGTAAAATGATTACTCATAAATTAGGTAATCCTTTGAGTAACCCACTTCCCCCTCTCCAAAAAGGATCCAAAAAAGGGAAGTGAAAGAACCAGGTTACATATCCTTCCTCTGGAGAAGGTCAATCGCTCTCACTAGAGTAGAGGTTTCACAAAAGGAGGAAGAATTGAACGAATTAAGAAGGTTGAATACAGAACTAATTCAGAATAGTCTTCTTCTTAAGGATACTGGAGTTAGTTAGCCAAATAAATTTGATGCAGCTGCTGAGATGGATCAGAAATATCCTCCTATATCAGTACACCCTCACAGGTCTATTCATTCGTGTCAAGTGCAACAACAGTTGGCAGTTCTACCATCAGTTGCAGCACCAATCGCCACATCTGTACAAGCTCCAGTCATTGAACCTACCCAAGTCCAAGTTAAACTGGATGTTTCTCAAAATGTAATATCTACTATTGAGTCATTAACAGCTCGGTTAGGAACTATGGATGGGAAACGTGCGCAAGTTCAACCAGAAAAGAAAGTTTACCCTGAATGGGTAGATTCAATTTCTCCTCCATCCAATTTTGGGAACCCTATATTCCCTATTTTTAATGGATCGGGAAATCCTTAACAACATTTGACACATTACATGTCTTATTGTGATCCTATGATGGGAACTCCGGATCAGCAATAAGAAGTGAAACTCAGATTCTTCGTGTGAACCCTGCAAGGACCAGATTTTGTTTGGTATACAAGCTTGCAATCCTGGTCAATTACCGGATGGGAGGATCTTCTCCAAAAATTCCTCCTTCAGTTTAGCTCAACTTTTCCAAAGACTACAGTTTCTGATCTTACAAACTGTAAGAAAAGGGAGAATGAAAGGGTCTCTGATTTCATTGCTCAATGGAAGGTATTAACATATTCCTTGAGTTTAGCACTCCCTCAAGAATAATTGTTGCCAATCTGTGTAGCAAATCTGTGTGATGAATTATGCATGTCGTTAATCCCTATAAAATACACAAGAGGGTTTCGAGACCTTACTTCAATCGCTCAGCAGATTGAAGATTCCCTTATACTGGCTAAGTCTAAATCTCGTGAAGTTCCATTATCTCCAGGAAGGAGAATGTGTAAAGAAGAAACTACTACAGTTATGCTTAAAAAAGCACCTGTACCTATTTCTACCTCAAAACCTTCATCTTCTCGAAGGGCCCCACCTTCTGAGCGCCAACAACAAAGGCCTTTTCATCCAGACGATCAAAAATATGAAATATGAAAACAATTTGAGGATTTAAAGAGAAAAACATACTCTTTCCGAAATGAACAAGTTCCTAGTTATTTCATTTTGTCTCTGGAAAAAAATTTGGTTCAATTTCCAATACCCAAGAGGCCAAACAAGAAAGGAGATGAATATAGTTCTAATTCTTACCCTTTTCATAAAATGTTGGGGCATCCCATCCAGGAGTGTTTTGTCTTCAAAGACCTCCTGCAAAAGATGGTCGACTCGGGACAAGTCACATTGAAAGTCTCCTCAGCCCAGGTAGCATGTGTCACTTCTAATGTTCCAGAGGAGAAAGGTGAATGGAAAGAATAAAAAAATGCAAAGAAGTATGATGATTGGATGTTCAGAAAGACAATCAATCGAACTCATGCTATTTTGCGAACACAATTAAAGAAAACCAATTGTGTCTTCTACCATGAATGTTGTGGCAAAAACCTCTTCATTAGAGGGAAATTCCTCAACGAAATGGCATGATTCAAAGAATGAAAAAGAATCAGAAGAAGATGAGTATGTGTCAAAGCCTGTAACGACCCGAAATTTTGAATAAATCTTGTTACGAATTTCATGTGTTTTTTTATTTTATTTTTATACTCAACAAAAATGTTTTATTTGATAAAAATGATTATAATGAGATCAGTGGGTTTTGACTATTATATAACCATCGGTCAATATGACCGCTGTGAACAAAATGTTTTGATTATTGTCTCTAAATATAAGAAATCTTGGTTAATTATTATAGAAATAAGATTCGATGGCCTCACCTAGTAGTCTTGGACCGATCGAAGCCCATCTAACAGAGCTTGGGAAAGAGGTAGCACCATTGGGCTTTGCTCTGGATCAAATCCAAGCCGAGCTTCATCATGTGAAGCTAGAACGGAATCGCCTTCGTGAGAAGTTCAAACTGATAGAAATTACTACTCAGGCAATGTTGACTAAGCCACCCCAAGCTTCTATCACCCTAGCACACCTTACTCTTAGGTCCTATGCTGGTATTATAAGGGGCTATGTAACGAGACCGTAACTACCTTGTGTAATCCTTGTTTTAAATAAAAATTGGGATTTCTTCTTATGATGAAGTTATGAATTTTGAAATGACCGGATAAATATAGTATGCATATTTTTGATGAATTTTAGAAAAAGGATATTTTAAACATGGTTATGTAAACCTTAAATAATTAAAAATGTGTAATGATTTTCAAAAAATGGTCTTCTACAATTATGTCCAGTACAAAATTTAGAGTCTAATAAGATCAACTTGATTTTTGATGAATAGTAAATTGTGAATAGTGATTTTACGCTTAGGATTAGTAATGTGACCAAATGGATTAGTAATCTCACTTAAAGAAAGTTTTAAAATAATCTAGGCACCTTGATTAAGTAATGTGATTCAATAAAATGGTTAAATAACGGTTTCATTAATTATTATTCAAGTATTAGTTTTTTTCAGGTGAATAGTGTTTTTTAATTAAAAAATTAATTAAAAATATTTAGAAAATTATTTTTTAGAAAATGGATTTCATTTTTGAACTCAGAGCATCGATATTATGTTAAGGTAATTTTTGGGGACTTTTCTAAAAAAAATGAATTCTCGGTGAATAGTGAATTTATTTAAAAATTGAATTAAAAATATTTAGAAAATTATTTTTATAAAATGGAGTTCATTTTTGAAATCAGAGCATTGATATTTGGTTAGTGTGAAATTTTGGGATTTTTCTGAGAAAGTTGAATTTTCAGTGAATAGTAAAAATGCAGTTTTAGGGTTTCGGTATGTTTAGTGACATCATAGCTGTGTCATGATGATGTCATGAGATATTTTGAGGGTTGGCCGGCCAAGGGTGATGAATTATTGTTGTGGGGGCCCCATGTGGCCTAACTCCATGATAAATGCCAAGGGAGAGCACATGGGTTTGAGAAAAGCACATGTGAGGTGTCCTTTGGCCATTAATGCCTTGTCCACTCACTTTCCCTATAAATACCAAGCCCTCCTCTCATCCATTCGACTCCCCACTCATTCCCAACGAATTTATGGTCTCATTACCTCCCAATGAGTCCTCCCAAGGTTTCCCCAAGCCCTCAAGGTCCCAACCTTTGAGGTTTAAGAGTTACATTTTAAGGTAAGGGATCCGACCTCTCTCTTTCATTTCAAGTAATCTCTTTTATGTCATCTCTTTTATACTCCATGTTCTTATGTTGGAGGATGTTCTTTTATATTCATCATACTGCCTATTTCATGTTCATATGATGAGAGACCCCCCCTGCTCTCATCAATTTGTTTTAAGAATGTTTAAGTGGCGCCGTTAGGCTGCCGAATTTTTAAGGGATTCTTTCACCTTCCTCGTTTTCAAGTTCTATTTTCATTCAAGTCTTTCATGTTCCTTTTTATTATGTTGGGGTATGATCTCTAAATTATCATACTTATCTTTTATGATCATATGATGAGAGACCCCATTTGATCGCTTCAATTCAGTATTTTGAAGTTTTAAGTGGCGCCGCTAGGCTGCCGAATTTTTAAGTGGTTCTTCACCCTTCTCGTTTTGAAGTTCTACTTTCATGTCAATTATTTCAAGTTAATTTTTGTTATATTGGGGTATGTTCTCTATATATATCATACTGGAATCTTATGTTCATATGATGAGAGTCCCCATTTAATCTCTTCAATTCAGTATTTTGATGTTTTAAGTGGCGCCGTTAGGCTGCCGAATTTTTAAGTGGTTCTTCACCCTTCTCGTTTTGAAGTTCTACTTTCATGTCAATTCTTTCAAGTTACTTTTTGTTATGTTGGGGAATTATCTCTATATCTATAATAATTTAATCTTATGTTCATATGATGAGAGACCCTGTTTGAACTTGTCAATTCATTTTTGTTGAAGTTTAAGTGACGCCATTAGGCTGCCGAATTCTCATAAGAGAAATCTTATTTTTGTCTTCCTTTCATGTTCTTCATTTCATATGGTATATTTTCAAATTTCATTACCATGTTCTTAAATCCCTTATATTTTGTCCCTCTACTGTTTTATGGGTCATTTATGAATGTTCGACCCATGTCCCCTCTCTTTTCAATGTTTTCTAAAACCCCGAAACATAGCCGTTATGCTGCAGAATTTTCGTCTCAAAATGCATCTCTCTTTCTCAAAATTATTTTTATGTTATAAAGTGAATACTCAAAGCTCTTATTTCTAAAAGGGTATTCACATATATATCAAAATGTCCTATTTTCAATTCTGGGATTTACATACATGAGACCCGCTTTCCCTTTTCGTGGGTTTAAAGTGACGTAAAGATCATGTCTTTAAAACAGTTTTTAAAACGTTATGATTATGAAATGAAACCCATTTATTTTATGCTATGTGGGCTATTTATGAAATGTTTGATGATGATATATGTGGCTCACATGATAATAAAGTCAAATTTAAGGGTGCGCCCTGATAGCGCTCCAATGCATTGGGTAATGATGTAACCACTAGAGATTACAATTTTCACGATACCTTGGTGAATAACCTTGGTAATTTTCAAATGACACCTTGGGGATGGACCTTGGTGATATGTTCATGATTGTCTATGTTAAATGATGTAGCCACATCTTCATGTTATGAAAATGTTATTTTTATTATGATATGCCACATGATTTTTTTTATCATGCCTTAAAGTTCTTGTTCATGACATAGTTGATGTATCTCAAGTTCACATGTTAAATGTTTCCCTTGTTTCCCTTACTGGGCCTTCTGCTCACCCTTTCTTTTGATGTATGATCCCAGGTTATGTGATGCCGTAATGAACCTAGGATGAACATGAGGAGAATCCTTTCAAGTCTTTTAGAATAATGTTTTATGTTTTCATGTTTTAAGTTCCTGGTTTCCAAGACACTAAACCTTAAAGATCCTCAGTTTTGTATAATGTAATGAAAGTTTATGTGATAAAAAGGCGGGATGCTATAGTTGGTATCAAAGGATGGTTTAGTAATTTGTGGAAATTAGGATATGAAAACTCTAGGAAGAACCCTATAGAAAAGTTTAATATAGGAAATCTTCCTGGTATTTTGGTGAGTATTGAGTAAGGGGTTGCCAAGCAAATACATCCCTGTCTGGATACGAGCAGGTAGAGGTGGCTCTGGAACAGATGTGCATAGGGGTAAAACCCGAAAACACAGCTTTGAGCTAGACTCGAACGGGAACTGGTACACGACAACGGGCCTTGCTGAACTCTTGGTTACGACACTCCCGGGGGATATGCTTTGGTAAATTCATAAGCTTGGTATGAACCATTGTTAAAGGAACAAAGATAAAATAAAATAAAGGTTTACATAAGAATATATGATCATTCACAACCTAGATGGGGACCTAGGAGATCACAAGATAGGGTATACCTTTCATATACAAGTTATCCTTATATGCTTTCAGTTCCTTTTCATGATTATTAGCTAAGTACTTAAGCCCCTAATTTTAGTTTCTTTTCATAGTTAATGGCGGGAAATAGAAGAACATGTCTCAACAACCAATGTGATAGGAAATGCTACGATTGCTGTATTAAGATGACAGAGATGATTAGGGGATTAAAATATGATTTTTATTTTGGAAGACGTTCACTATTTTTGGGACCATATATGATCGAGGTAAATAGATTACAACGGTATTTTCATTGTGGAGTAAGGTTGACTTATATTTTGAAGAGTCGATGAATTTAAGGTGGACTTATAGTAATTTAGGTTACTTACGGGATTGATTAACCTATCTTGGGTAAAATATGTTTAGGTTAGCTACTTTTGTTATAAGATGTTAGGAGTGGTTGATGTTGTTTGGAGATGAACAATGAAGTTTATTTTGGAAGACTATGTTATCAAATCTTTCTTGTATTTGGGTTTCAATCTTAGTTTGGTTTATTTTGAGGAATCTTAAGGACCATTATTTACGGAGTGGACTATGATGAACTTTGGGTAGTACCATGGAATTTGATGATTTAAAAGTAGTTTCCATTCCTATGGGATTCTTTCTTTTTGAAGAGTTGTTTTACCTTAACCTTTCTGTTTTTGGGATAATGTTTAAAGATAGAAGAAATAGATAGTTAATCTTTTGTAGATTATGTGATTCTATAGAAGATGATTCTTGTGCTTTTATGAGACCAAGTGTTTTTGAATTCTCATCATTTGGAGAAAAGATTAGTGTTGGTAGGGACTCGTTAAAGGATGAAACTCTACTTGAAGGTAGGTATATTTTCTTATGATTTTGTTCTATTTAGTAAATGAAATCCTCAAAATTATGAAAGGAAACGTAAAACAAAAATGTTGTTGGTTTACGTTTCCTACTAGGTAATCAAAGACCGTTTACACACATCATAAGTTTGAGATTTTCTCATGGTTAACTTTCTCCTAATCATGTTCTCTATCACTCTCCCTGAGAACTTGACCCTTTGTTTTCTCCTCCATGTCCATGTTTTCCTACATGGAACCCTAGTGTGGGATAACTCGGGTGACCTTTGTACTTCCCTTTCTTTATTTTAAAGTAATAGTTTTACTGACTCCTTTTCCGATGTGGGACTTTCAATGAAATTTCAAAACCTAAAAATTTTTAAATTGCGAGGACGCAATTTCTTAAGGGGGAAGATTGTAACGACCCGAAATTTTGAATAAATCTTGTTACTAATTTCATGTGTTATTTTATTTTATTTTTATACTCAACAAAAATGTTTTATTTGATAAAAATGATTATAATGAGATCAGTGGGTTTTGACTATTATATAACCATCGGTCAATATGACCGCTGCGAATAAAATGTTTTGATTATTGTCTCTAAATATAAGAAATCTTGGTTAATTATTATAGAAAGAAGATTCGATGGCCTCACCTAGTAGTCTTGGACCGATCGAAGCCCATCTAATAGAGCTTGGTAAAGAGGTAGCACCATTGGGCTTTGCTCTGGATCAAATCCAAGCCGAGCTTCATCATGTGAAGCTAGAACGGAATCACCTTCGTGAGAAGTTCAAACTGATAGAAATTACTACTCGGGCAATGTTGACTGAGCCACCCCAAGCTTCTATCACCCTAGCACACCTTACTCTTAGGTCCTATGCTGGTATTATAAGGGGCTATGTAACGAGACCGTAACTGCCTTGTGTAATCCTTGTTTTAAATAAAAATTGGGATTTCTTCTTATGATGAAGTTATGAATTTTGAAATGACCGGATAAATATAGTATGCATATTTTTGATGAATTTTAGAAAAAGTATATTTTAAAAATGGTTGTGTAAACCTTAAATAATTAAAAATGTGTAATGATTTTCAAAAAATGGTCTTCTACAATTATGTCCAGTACGAAATTTAGAGTCTAATAAGAGCAACTTGATTTTTGATGAATAGTAAATTGTGAATAGTGATTTTACGCTTAGGATTAGTAATGTGACCAAATGGATTAGTAATCTCATTTAAAGAAAGTTTTAAAATAATCTAGGCACCTTCATTAAGTAATGTGATTCAATAAAATGGTTAAATAACGGTTTCATTAATTATTATTCAAGTATTAGTTTTTTTCAGGTGAATAGTGTTTTTTAATTAAAAAATTAATTAAAAATATTTAGAAAATTATTTTTTAGAAAATGGATTTCATTTTTGAACTCAGAGCATCGATATTATGTTAAGGTAATTTTTGGGGACTTTTCTGAAAAAAATGAATTTTCAGTGAATAGTGAATTTATTTAAAAATTGAATTAAAAATATTTAGAAAATTATTTTTATAAAAAGGAGTTCATTTTTGAAATCAGAGCATTGATATTTGGTTAGTGTGAAATTTTGGGATTTTTTTGAGAAAGTTGAATTTTCAGTGAATAGTAAAAATGCAGTTTTAGGGTTTCGGTATGTTTAGTGACATCATAGCTGTGTCATGATGATGTCATGAGATATTTTGAGGGTTGGCCGGCCAAAGGTGATGAATTATTGTTGTGGGGGCCCCATGTGGCCTAACTCCATGATAAATGCCAAGGGAGAGCACATGGGTTTGAGAAAAGCACATGTGAGGTGTCCTTTGGCCATTAATGCCTTGTCCCCTCACTTTCCCTATAAATACCAAGTCCTCCTCTCATACATTCGACTCCCCACTCATTCCCAACGAATTTATGGTCTCATTACCTCCCAAGGAGTCCTCCCAAGGTGCCCCCAAGCCCTCAAGGTCCCAACCTTTGAGGTTTAAGAGTTACATTTTAAGGTAAGGGATCCGACCTCTCTCTTTCTTTTCAAGTAATCTCTTTTATGTCATCTCTTTTATACTCCATGTTCTTATGTTGGAGGATGTTCTTTTATATTTATCATACTGCCTATTTCATGTTCATATGATGAGAGACCCCCCCCCCCCTTGCTCTCATCAATTTGTTTTAAGAATGTTTAAGTGGCGCCGTTAGGCTGCCGAATTTTTAAGGGATTCTTTCACCTTCCTCGTTTTCAAGTTCTATTTTCATTCAAGTCTTTCATGCTCCTTTTTATTATGTTGGGGTATGATATCTAAATTATCATACTGATATTTTATGATCATATGATGAGAGACCCCATTTGATCGCTTCAATTCAGTATTTTGATGTTTTAAGTGGCGCCGTTAGGCTGCCGAATTTTTAAGTGGTTCTTCACCCTTCTCGTTTTGAAGTTCTACTTTCATGTCAATTATTTCAAGTTCCTTTTTGTTATATTGGGGTATGATCTCTATATATATCATACTGGACTCTTATGTTCATATGATGAGAGACCCCATTTGATCTCTTCAATTCGGTATTTTGATGTTTTAAGTGGCGCCGTTAGGCTGCCGAATTTTTAAGTGGTTCTTCACCCTTCTCGTTTTGAAGTTCAACTTTCATGTCAATTATTTCAAGTTACTTTTTTTTATGTTGGGGAATTATCTCTATATCTATCATACTGTAATCTTATGTTCATATGATGAGAGACCCTGTTTGAACTTGTCAATTCATTTTTGTTGATGTTTAAGTGACGCCATTAGGCTGCCGAATTCTCATAAGAGAAATCTTATTTTTGTCTTCCTTTCATGTTCTTCATTTCATATGGTATATTTTCAAATTTCATTACCATGTTCTTAAATCCCTTATATTTTGTCCCTCTACTGTTTGATGGGTCATTTATGAATGTTCGACCCATGTCCCCTCTCTTTTCAATGTTTTCTAAAACCCCAAAACATAGCCGTTATGCTGCAGAATTTTCGTCTCAAAATGCCTCTCTCTTTCTCAAAATTATTTTTATGTTATAAAGTGAATACTCAAAGCTCTTATTTCTACAAGGGTATTCACATATATTTCAAAATGTCCTATTTTCAATTCTGGGATTTACATACATGAGACCCGCTTTCCCTTTCCGTGGGTTTAAAGTGACGTAAAGATCATGTCTTTATTATAGTTTTTAAAACTTTATGATTATGAAATGAAACCCATTTATTTTATGCTATTTGGGATATTTATGAAATGTTTGATGATGATATATGTGGCTCACATGATAATAAAGGCAAATTTAAGGGTGCGCCCTGATAGCGCTCCAATGCATTGGGTAGTGATGTAACCACTAGAGATTACAATTTTCATGATACCTTGGTGAATAACCTTGGTAATTTTCAAATGACACCTTGGGGATGGACCTTGGTTATATGTTCATGATTTTCTATGTTAAATGATGTAGCCACATCTTCAAGTTATGAAAATGTTATTTTTATTATGATATGCCACATGATTTTTTTTATCATGCCTTAAAGTTCTTGTTCATGACATAGTTGATGTATCTCAAGTTCACATGTTAAATGTTTCCCTTGTTTCCCTTACTGGGCCTTCTGCTCACCCTTTCTTTTGATGTATGATCCCAGGTTATGTGATGCCGTAATGAACCTAGGATGAACATGAGGAGAAGCCTTTCAAGTCTTTTAGAAGAATGTTTTATGTTTTCATGTTTTAAGTTCCTGGTTTCCAAGACACTAAACCTTAAAGATCCTCAGTTTTGTATTATGTAATGAAAGTTTATGTGATAAAAAGGCGGGATGCTATAAAGCCTAAGTTGTCTTTGACTTTGGCGGACTTCATTCCATCTACTTCAAAGCCACGGGCACTGCCCCACCAAACGGCACAGCCTAAACAGGCTAATCAGGCAGAGACTTCATTAGACGAAGAGTTAATATTTGGTTCTGTTAATATGATTAAATTAATAGATCCATATGCTAGTCGAAGTTTCGATTTCAATGAGCCTGAATTCACTATATCAAACAGAGGAATCAGAGGAAGTTCCAGGGGCTCAGGATACACATGAAGACATGGATCTTTCAGAAGCCACTATTCCAATTCTACCCTGGCTAGAACTGTGTACATAGCAGAAACTCATGGTAGAGCCCTTCAGGGAGCTCAACAAGAACAAGCAAGTTCTTCTACCAATAACAAATTCAGTACTGGCATAGTTATTTTGGAAGTCCAGTTGAAGTTTCCATCTTCTTCCTCTCAGCATGTAAATGGATCTAATCGGTCTAATCTTCCAAAACCAGGAATATTTCCAACTCCTATCCCAATACAAGATGCATCGACTTTTAAATCATATGCTTCCAAGGTACCTGTTAAACCACATATTCCTATTGGGAAATGCATACCTCTGGATCAAAATTATGATATATTGAAACAATTGTCCCAAGTACCAGCCAAGTTATCAATTATGGATGCTCTGAATCTATCAAAAGATCTTCAGGAAGCACTCATCGAGCCTTTGTCAAGTCCTCACAATTTTGAAACTGAAATTGATGCAGCTGAAGTCTATAACATAGAGAATAATCGTGTAGAATTCCATGAAATAATATTTTTTTACTGGTGAAGATGATGTTGTGCATGGACATATTAGACCATTTTACATGTCTGGAAATGTCAATGGCATGGATGTTCGAAGATCGTTCATTGAGAATGATTCAGGAGTCAACGTCATGCCCATTCGTAAACTTCATCGATTGGGCCTCACAGAATCTGATTTATCTCCTTCCACCATGATGCTACAGGGATATGATAAAAATGAACAATAACCACTGGGTGAATTTACACTCAGAACTTAGTTTGGAGATTTTGTATCCAATTCAGATTACATGGTTGTTGATCAAGACTCAGCCTTCAACATCTTGCTTGGAAGACCCTGGCTACTACAACATGCAGCTATCCCTTCATCATACCATCAATGTCTCAAATATTGTTTCGATGATCAAGTTGGGACATTGTTTGGTGATAAGGCCCCTTTTAAGACATTTGAGTCTCATTACATTGGGGCGGAATTTTATCACATGAAGAAAAGGGAGAAATCCATATCAAAGGAGATTACCAAAGTTAATGCTCCATATGGTTTGGAAGAAATTCTAGTAATTCCATTTACACATGTGAGTACAGATTATGTGTTGCCTATCATTCAAATTGACATGATAGACCCAAATCAAAATATTCTTATGGAATGATCCATAATGTCAATTACGACAATCGAGCCAGACAACATGGGAGAAATTGGTAATCTACCAAGCAGTGATGAAAGCACAAATGGTGACGTCTTCATTTCATCTGCTGAAATCCAACAAGTCTATGCTTCGCCAATTAGGCCAGAAGAAGTTATAGAAACATCGGAGGTGAATAATGATGTCGATTCTCAATCTGTCATCTCCACTTTATTACCCAAAGAAGACCCTTCATCATCAATCGGTTCAGAAATGGAAGCTTCTTCTTTGAGATATGCAAATTTTGACATCTCTTCAGATCATGAGAATTCTAGTTTATCATCTACTATGCAAGTAGAAACGGAATAAATAACACATGATGAAGAATAAGAGGAAGATCTCAGAGATGCTCCTCCAGCATTTGAAGAGGGTATCTCTACCACTGTGGATGAACTCAGAGAAATAAATCTAGGTACAAAAGAAGATCAACGCCCCACTTTAATCAGTGTGGCCATGACTCTTGAAGAGCAAGAGATGTATATATCTTTTCTAAAGAAAAATAGAGATATATTTTCCTGGAACTATACAGAAATTCCCAGGCTTGATCCAGATGTAGCTACTCATCATTTGGGATTACCTGAAGAACATCGAGGATTTAAGCAAGCCACGAGAAGAACACACCCAACTTATGCTTCCAAAATTGAAGCGGAAGTGGATAAGATTATCAAATCTAACTTCATCAAAGAAGTTCAATATCCCAAATGGTTGGCTAATATTGTCCCTGTAAAGAAAAAGAATCGACAAATTAGAGTTTTCATCGATTTTAGAGATCTTAATCGGCATTTTCCTAAAGAATGATTTATCAGTTCCGATTACAGAACTTCTAATTGATGGAACAGCTAGATATGAATCACTTTATTTCATGGATGGATATTTTGGATATAATCAGATCCGAATGGCCCCAAAAGATGAGGAATCTACAGCCTTCAGAGCCCCTCAGGGTGTGTTTTCATACCAGGTAATGCCCTTCAGCTTAAAGAATGCAGGTGAAACTTATCAGCGTGCCATGCATCGTATCTTTAAACCCATCTTAGGGAAGTTTTTTGAATGCTATGTAGATGATTTGGTAGTTAAATCCAAACAACGTTCTAATCACTTGGCTGATTTGGAAGTCATATTCTACAAGCTTCGACATTATAATTTGAAGATGAACCCCTTAAGATGTGCTTTTAGGGTAACCTCGGGAAAATTTCTCGGCTTTGTTTTACGCCATAGTGGTATTGAAGTCTATCCTGAGAAGACCAAGTCAATCCTTGGTATGTCACCACCTCAAAATTTGAAATAATTAAGAGGACTACCAGGACACTTAGCCTATATTCGGCGTTTCATCGCCAATTTAGCAGGCAAAAGTTTACCCTTCACCAAATTGATGAAGAATGGAGTCACTTACCAGTGGACTGAAGAATGTCAAGAAGCATTCAATATTCTCATGAAATACCTCTTGATTCCACCGGTACTCATGCCACCTGTTGAAGGAAGAACACTTATCCTCTATGTGACAGCTCTAGAGCGATCGTTGGGTGTCTTTCTTGCTCAAAATAATTATGCTCGGAATGAAAGCAGTCTCTACTATCTCAGTCGAACCATGCTTGAAGCAGAAACCCGGTATTCAAATATTGAAAAGTGTTTCCTGGCATTAATCTTTGTAGTTAAAAAGTTGAGACACTACCTGCAACATCACGAGGTCCAATTGGTATCTCGCAATAACCCGCTCAAATTTATCCTAAGTTGTCCAATGCTTACAAGACGTCTGGCAAGGTGGGAAGTTATTTTGCAGCAATTTGACATTCAGTATGTGTCTCAAAAGGCGATAAAGGTCCAAGCCCTGGCTGATTTCCTAGATGAACACCCTTCAATGGAAGACACGTCTTCAGATATTGAACTCCCTGATGGGTAAGTCTTCTCTATTCAAGAAATTCCTCAGGCATGGGAAATGTATTTTGATGGTGCTTCCATAAGTCCAACAGGGAGAAAAATAGAAAATCCTAAATTCAACAAAGTTGTCTTAGCAATTGTTCTCATTTCTCCATAAAAGGCAGTGTTACCTTATTCATTCTTATTGTGGGAAGGTGGTACCAATAATGAATCAGAATACCAAGCTCTCATCATAGGTTTAGATTTAGCACTTCAAGCACAAGTGAATCACTTAAAGGTGAAAGGTGATTCAGACCTGGTAATCAAACAAGTCAATGGGGATTATGCCATCAGAAAAGAAGAACTAATCCTTTTGTATGATTACGTCAGAGATTTAATGGCAGAATTCCCTTTGGAACCAACATTTTCTTATGTCCCAAGATCACAAAATTCTCAAGCTGATGCATTGGCTAATATAGCCACAGCTCTGGAAGATCCAAATCGGGACGAGACAACCATCAGTATTGCCCACTGTCGTGCAATTTCACCTTATGTTCAAATAAGAATAGAGGAAATTAATGAAATTTGTACCATTCCTGAACCTCATGGTCATACTACAGGATGGATGTCACCTATCAGGGAATACCTTCAAAATGGAACACTTCCACCTGATAGAGCTGAGAAAGAACAAATCCGGTGATGTGTGGTTAATTTTACTCTTTATGATAGCCCAAATCACCTAGAGAAAATTCTCTACAAACGTGGTTTTGATGGAATTCTCTTCAGATGCATTGATGGTGAAGAGACAGTGGTTGTCATGAAAGAAGTGCATGCAGGAGTCTGTGGTGCCCACCAGTCTGGACATAGACTGTCTGATCAGATTAGAAGGCTTGGATACTTTTGGCCTTCAATGATACGAGATTATGTCGATTTCCCTTAGAAGTGCCATTCATTCTAAGTACATTCCAACTTCATTCATCAACCTCCAGAGTTGCTTCATACAGCTAAATACTCATGGCCATTTTCCACATGGGCAATGGATGTGGTGGGACCTTACCCATTGGCTACGACCAAGCAGTTTAAGTACATTCTTACTGCTACTGACTTCTTTTCCAAATGGTCAAAGGAAATACCTCTCAAGGAAGTAATTTCTAAATGCGTTTTTAGTTTCATAAAGTCTAACATAACTACCAGATTTGGTGTCTCCCATACCATATTGATGGACAATGGCACCAATTTCTGTTCATCTGAGGTGAAAAAGTTGTATCAAGAATACAACATCAAATCCAACCATTCATCTCGGTATCATGCAGCGGCCAATGGCCAGATGGAAGCCTTTAACAAGACTCATTCAAATATACTGCAAAAGATGGTGGATAAAGATAAGAGGTCATGGCCTGATAAACTCTTTCATGCTTTAAAGGCTTATCGGACTACCACCCACACTGCAACTCGGTTAACTCCATATTCATTGGTATATGGAACGGAAGTCGTCTTGCACATTGAAGTTCAACTACCCTCACTCAGAGTTTCCATTTTTGATCAATCATCTAAAGATGAAAAATCTCAAAAGTGATTGAATGAATTGGAACGGTTAGATGAGAAAAGATTGTGCACTTTGCACCACTTGGAAGTCTATCAGAATCGAATAGCACGAGCTTTTAACAAAAAAGTTCGTCTTCGTTAATTCACTCAAGGAGAATTGGTATTAGTTCTCAGAACTCCAATGATACCAAGAAAAAAACATCTCATGCTTGTGCCAAAATGGCAGGGAACTTATTCAATACATAAGGTCTACTCCAATGGAGCTTATTAATTAATCTCAATGGATGGAGAACTCATCACTACTCCAACCAATGCCAGATTTTTTAAGAAGTATTTTGTATAAAATGAAAACTACTTTTCTTGTCCTTTCTATATGACGTTAAACTATATAGAAACGGTCCATACATATGACCTTAAACTATTTGTACTTTCGTCCCACACAATGTTAAACTGTGAGAAAGTTCCCTAAATGGTCCAGTACGACCTTAAAGTGCAACTAGGTCCTATATGACCTTAAACTGCATCATCAACGGTCCATGCATATGACCCAAAACTATTTGCAAGTCCCTTACGTCCAGCAAGACGTTAAACTGTGACGCCCTAACTACATGACACTAAACTGTATAAAAGTCCGTTACATCCAGAAAGACGTTAAACTACATAATAATCAAAGGTCATGCATGACCATAAACTACACCACCATCCAGCATGACATTAAACTGCACCATCCACGGTCCATGCATATGACCATAAACTATTCGCACTTTCGTCTAACATGACGCTAAACTGTATCATCCTTTTTTCATCCAACATGACATTAAAATGTGAAAAAGTCCCTAATACGTCCAACATGACGTTAAACTATATTGTCCCCATCATCCTAACTACATGACATTAAACTGTATAGAAAGTCCGTGATACGTCCTACATGACATTAAACTGTATTTTATCCCTACTACATGACACTAAACTGTGCAGCACCAATAGTCCTAACTGCAAGACTTTAAACTGCATAGTCCCATTATATGTCTGACATGACATTAAACTATGCATCGTTAAGGTTGTTGTTACCTCTTGTTTCTCACACCGAGTATGACTAATGTGAACTTAGAGCAAGCCTCAACCATAACACTCTCTCTGGACCTCTAACCATGTGTAAGTCCTAACATCATTTTTTAGGTCATTGACCCTAAGAACAACTTGATCATTAAATTAATTCTTTAATTGAACTACACGGACTTTGATCCTTGCCTTTTAGGATGGGTATGTAGGAAACCTCCCAAGGTTCAAGCCCAAAACCAATCTCTTCACATCGGTTCATCTCTATCTCAAACGATGTTAATTCATGAAACCTCCCTTAGAATCAATATCTATACATTGGTTCACTTTCGTCCTTGTTATACGACGTTAAACTATACAACACTTTTGTCCAGTATGACAATAAACTAAAAATTTCTTTGATTCCCTCACCTGGGAGGGAACCATTATTTACATTGATTTTTCAATCATGTTTCATTTCAAAGACTATGTGCATACATGGCAATGCCCAAACCATTTATCTTGGGTTAAACCATCATTATAATAATGTCCCATTTCACCCTTCACATGTACGAACCAAATTTGTACAAAGGGTATTTCTAGAACTATGTGGGATTGATTCCCATCCTTATGGGATACGTAGGAACGTTTGAGTGTCCCTCGAATCTAGCCCCAAGTCTTTGGGACTGACCCCAAATTCCACTTTAAGTCCCTTGGCTGAAAAGTCCCCATGAAAACACACACTGTGTATTTCTTACAATGGTCCAAGCGCTATGACCAAAAACTAAGATCTCTAATCCTTTTGTCCCACACGACATTAAACTGTAGTTTAAGAACTACATATGGCTTAATTCTCATCCTTATGGGATACGTAGTGAAGTCCAGCATTTCAATTCAAGACCCAGCCACAACATGATTATGGTTAGCATGGATCTATGTATCTCTGTATACATCGAACAATACCCATATTTATGTGTCATAATCCTAACCCTAAATATTTTCAGATCCTCATAACCCTTTTTATGACTTCTAGTCACAAAAATGTCAAACTTCTGAGAGTTCATTTTCCTGACTATGCAGCACGTGCCCATAGGCAGCCTTGCATAAACAGTCTACATAATAGACTTGTTAGCCAAAAGATACTATTTTTTGACTATGCCGCCAATTCCCTTAGGTGGCCCTACATAATTCAACCCCATTATGGGTTTTTCAGATAGTGGTAACTTCATTCTGGGGAAGAATGCATCTTTTGTCCTTATTTGTCTTAAATGACTGTATGTAGGGATCCGCAAAAAATAGGCATCCTTAACATATTTGTCCCATATCCATTTTCATGATCTGAAAGTATTCAAGTCTATGGTTTATATTCTTCTTCCCTACATTTGGATCAGACCTTCTTAGTAGTGATATTAATCTAGTTCTTCAATAATCTTGTTTGGAAATATCTTCTCCATATTCAAGTACCTCTTTCCATACAAAAAACTTTATACTTTGGATGATTTGAATCTCCATAAAATTTCACTGGCTTTTAGCACTAGGAAAGTAAATTTCTGAGAGTTCTTTTTCCTGACAATGCAGAACGTTCCCATAGGCAGCCTTTCATAAACATTCTATATAAAAGACTTGTTAGCCAAAAGATACTATTTTATTTTACTATGCAGCCAATTCCCTTAGGTGGCCCTACATAATTCAACCCCCTAACGGGTTTGTTAAATAATGGTAACTTCATTCTTGGAAACTACATCTTCTAATGCCTTTTAGGTCTTTTTCATATCATTCCTTAGATTCAATTATTCTTAAGTCATAGATTACATATTTTCCCTCGTACATGAGTATGGTAATATGCTTTCCGATGAATTTTCAAGGAATTGAGTCAATTCTAATCCATTTCGGTCAAAGCTATTTTGACCTTAAACATTAGCCTTTTTTATGTCTGACGTGGATGACTTTAAACTACCCACAAAAGACAAGGGAACTCTGAGTAAAAGTCAAGTTCCCAGCTCACTAAACATACATTTTGTATGATTTAGGTAATATTGAGAAATTAAAAGGTTCATGTTTGTAGGGTTATTTACATCAATAATAGTAAAAATCAAACTATGATTACTATGCCAATTGGCTTAGGTAAAATCTAAATCATTTAGAAAAAGAGAATGCAGGTACAAATGAGTGAAGGTGAATGTGTTTTTCATTGATGCACAAGAGTTTTAAGGACATCCACCGACTGGAGTCTCTTCTCTTTTCCAAGAATTACAAGAGGTTTCAACATAACTCTTCATTTGAGTTACGGAATCCCGAGCTTCATCAGCAACCACTTGGAATTCATTCATTCAACTGGATACCACAAGAGATGTAGTGATACCAGCTCTTCTTGGAAAAATTGTAAAAGATTGTTCTTGAGTGCGGTTTGAGAAATTTTTTTGCTAATAAAATAGTGACTTTGTTTCTGTCCAAGAGACTTGGAATATGGATACATGGATTTGAGAATGGAGCATTTGATGTAAAAAGCCATTTGGAGATAGTACATTCTTCAAATATTGCTCTAATGCCATGTTTGTCTTCCCTCCACCAACCGGCAGCTGAAAATATTACAGCCCATGGGTTTTCCATTTTCATATCTGCAAGGAAATGACATGGAGGAAGAATTTGAAGGTTCACACCATTTTTGTTGCTCTTAATGCACAACATAACCAAAATAGAAGAGTAACAGTGCAGCTGCATTTCAGGTGTATAGTTCTTTGCATTTGGAACATTGACTCCTTGTAGATGACCATAACCATACAGGGATAGGTAGATTCTCTGTGGGAAATTAAGATGATATTTCTTCAAGTACTTAGCCAAATATGGGAGAGTTCTCTCGCACATATCATAGTAATCATGGCCAATTATGTTCATCATTTCATCTATCCTCTTGCTAGCCAGTTAATTAGCCGTTTTAATTCCCTTGGGAGCCATTGAATCTGCACAAAAGTTGAATAAACTAACTCTTAAATGGGTTTATTTTTCATAAAATTTGTGAAAGAATTCGAAAAAAATGTCTAAGGAATTAAGGTGCGCAAGTCTAAACATGACGTGCAAGTGTTCATGTGTCACTCTATTTTTTGACGTGCAAATATAAACCACGCAGGCCCAGATACCTTTACAGCAGGGCGACAACAATGATACATCAGAAAACATAGCAACCTACGCGGCTAAGGTGACATGCGCGGCGAGAGCTCGAAGGTTTGAAATCTGCAAATCCATATGCTTGTACGGAAGTGAGGACCTCTATTTATAGACGTGTCCGGGACCCTACGTGTCGTACCTTGCGCGATCAAGGGCCGTATCCCTACACGTCAGGCCTTGCGTGCCCAATGCTCATTTGCGCCCCCTACATTGCGCAACCCAATTTCCTTGTGATTCTTGATTTCCTCAGAGTCAAATCCTCTATTCTTTCCAGATCCAACTCTGAGGGGGGACTTTTGTTGATTCTCCTTTAGTCACATAATCTAAAGATCAGAAAAGGGGAATATCTTAGCACAAATTGATCCATCCTTTGAAGAAAATATAAAAAATCGACAAAGTCGTGAACTAGGGATCAAACGCACATGTGCCACACAATTTCTATCACTATCGCGCAAGTCCACTTGCGTGATGCCTAGTGGTCACGCAAGTGACTTGCGCGACCTAAGTGGTCACCACCCGAGGTCTTCTCCTGCCTATAAATTGACACCGTGGGCCCCCCATTCGAGGAGTATTTTTTCCAGAAACTCAAATTTGAGCTCCCGGCGCCCTAGTCTCTTCTCAAATCTTCCGAAACACTTCTAAGGTAATTTATTACCTAGAACGGAAGATCTAAAGAGGGGGAGGAAGGCCTAAGTGTTGAAACTCATCAACACTTGCACGCCTGAGTGGCCAACCCTTAAGGGAAAAGGCCACACTTGTGTGCCGCCTTACTCCTTCAATTGAACTTGCGTGCCCATTTTCTGGAAGATCCTTAAGAGGATTCTAAAGGCTTTAATCAAGAGTGGCTCAATTATTACCTTACTGTTTAACCATTGTGCAAGTACACCATGTGTCGCGCAGGCATACCTTCGTGACCAGGACTTGCACGCCCACGCAGTACCTGCATGCCTGCCAGGACGTGCACGCCCCTGCCTTTTTGGGTGCCCTTCTTGCCCATTTCACCCCTATTAAGCCATTCCACCTTTCCTATTCAAGATTCAGTCTTCAAGACACTCTTCAAAGCCATTTATGGCATGATTTCTTGATTTGACTTCCTTATCTGAAAGAAATTCTATGGAATATCTCTCAAAACCTAGTGATTTACACATCTTTATGTCACTAAAGATTGATATTTCATTCATTCAAACGCATCCTTTAATATGAGAGAATCCTTAACCAGGGTCTCCTTTTCAGGGATAATCCCCAGTCATAAGTCCTCTAATTTGGGTGTCCTTCTTTTCAGGAGAAAGTCCCAGTCATAATTCTTAACTTGGGCATCCTCCTTAGGAGTAAGCCTTAATTCTTAAAGTTCCCAAATCTGGGTATCCTCCTTAGGAGTAAGCCCCAATCCCCTAATTTGGGCATCCTCCTCAGGAGTAAGCCCCAAACCTTAATTCCCTTAACCTGGGCCTCCTTTTCAGGAGTAATCCCCAGTCTCAAATATGGGCATCTTCTTCAATAGTAAACCCTAAGTCCCTTAATTTTTCAAATCTCTTAACCCGGGCCTCCTTTTCAGGAATAAGCCCCAGTCTTAATTTCTAAACCATTCCTAATTTACCTTTGATCTTGGATTCCTTTTTAGGAGTAAAACCCAATAATAGGTCTTCTCATAATTTGGGCCTCCTTTTTAGGAGTAATCCCCAAGTTAGAGTATTCAAAATCTCCATGAAGCACATACACCATTATAGACCCTGTAACTAGATTTCTTCCCTAAATTAAATCCTAAACTTCATTTATCTGGGTATTCATATATACATAAGCCCCACATTATTTCTCATGATTACATCTTTCATGGCACAATTGTCTAATTTTTACCAATACCTCTTGTTTCTCACACTGAACATGACTCACGTGAGCATAGAGTGTAAAATTAATTGTGACATCCTTATTTGAGCCATCAATCATAAACATCATACTCCCTTACTCAAACTACGTGTGTTCTGATTCCTTTTCTAAACAAAGGATACGTAGGTAGCCCGTCTACGGGTTCGATCCCAACTCTAAAATAATCCATGTCCTTCTGAATGAAAATATACTTCCAGTGCCCCACTGAGTGGTTTTAAAACTAGCATGGTCATCATAATGTCCAAGATGATTCTATATAAATGTGTCAAAGGGTACCATTGACCAAGAATCTCTAATAAATATGGATTATTCTCTATCGATGAAGAACCTTGAATAAATACAAAAGATTCTCTAAATTTCCTACATATTTAATCATTGATTTTCAGATCTGAAGTAAAGCTCATTTTATACTTGGTAATGTAATAAGGATTCACAAAAATTACTTAAATCTATAAAGAGAGCCCCGAAGTAGACAATAATCCCCCTCAAAAAGGTGTGATGAGTCCGACCTCCCATCCTCTCGACCAATGCAAATTCCTAAGCCTCATCAATCCACAAACTAATGAGCACCTACCTTTGGAAAGTAGGTCCGAATGGATGTGGAATCATTGGATGTTTCCGGTTCTACGAACAAACCCGTTAGAAACCGATCAAATTGTTTGAACCTCCCATCAAGGCAGTCATCCCCGGATTCCGAGGGAAACAACAATCACACTAGGTGAGGCCTCATGATTATAATTTGTCCACAACACCCATTCACTAAGTATGTGGTTTTATATAAACATCATTTTACACCACCATATCACTTAGGATTTAGTAAAATATTCCATATATCTCAATGTGAACTATAATATGAAGTAGTTTCAGCAAGAAAATACTCAATACCCTAAGATCGACACAACTATAAGAACCACTTTTGGATAAAATATGATCTTCCCCTTATCTCGAACATTGTAGGTATCCCATTGAACATACAATCATAAAAAAACCTACCTATTTAGATAATAATATTAAAAAATCCCATAATTCATTAATATCATAATGGATCCAATGAATCTCACTTATGGTTGAGCTAATCAATTAATATATACCTAAAAAATAACACATTGTGGTTCCATCAGAAAAAAGAATCATGAACACCCATTCATATGAATTATGTCATACAAAATAATATATAATGATGAAACATGGTAAGGATATATATCTTATAACACTCTTTAGAGAGATCACATTCCACGTCACATCACCCAATACATGACCAACTGACTAAATTTATATATATATATATATATATATATCCAAAACTCCTCCATGTTTATGATTTGAATCCACTTATAATGAAATAATTAGATAAGAATATAAATAGTTCTTATATATTGTTAAAAATGATAAAATGGGAGCACAGTAATAAACGACCCATTATATACACATAAAATAAAAGTTTGAGAATCGTAGGATCTAAGGAGAAACCAAAGAAGATTGGATGTTAGATCTAGGTTTGAGAGAGGGAAAGAGAAGGTTTAAAAGGGGTTAGGAAGGAAATTATAAAAATCCTCAAAAAACAACTAGGTAGCCACCGAGTACCCAATCCACCATTTCAAAGAACCAGGTTCCCTTATTGGGCACCCATTCCACCACCACTAACTGAGTGATGGGGCTCCAATCCTTATAGGGAATTTTACTAGTACACTAGGGACCTAGTGACCCTACACATAGTACTATATTCCCAAAATATATATTTTCAAAATTTTGTCACTTGATACCCCCCTCCAAATCACTCATAATTCCCAACACCCACCAAACACCTCTAAAATAGTCCATAATTATATATTAAAAGAATAAATTACCCTCTAATTCAAACAAATATTTTAATGGTCTTCACTAATATAAATTTATTATAAATTTTTCAAACTTATTGTACCATTTATTTATAATGAATGGCAATCTATTCTTTTGGGGATTATCATAGGGAATGATATTGATAGGTCATTAAGGGTGTAAGATAATTGTATTATATTGTATGATTTGCCCATGATATATGATACCATTTGTGTAGATTCTACCACATATTCCAAACGGTTTCCTTTGCATATGAATGATCCATAAGATTCATTTATAGCACTAAAACAAGATTATAATAATTTAAAACATTTAAAGTGTAAAGACTGGGATTTTCTATGTAATATTTTTTTATTATATGGAAATATTCTGAGGCTGAGAAATCTAATAGAGTTTGATTTCGATGCTCGGTGTTCCTGGAAGGGAATTTTAAACTTTCTTAAGTTATGTTCAGTAAATGTGTGAGAAAAAAATCATAACTTTTGAACGGGATATCAGAATTGAAATCTTAGGAAACCGTTGAACTCACAGCACCGGGATTCGCTTAAGGGAGCCTTATCCTCGTCCACAGTGGGTTGAGAGATGAAGTAGGTTTCTTGTGGTTTTTTAGGAGGATTAATAAAAATAAATCTAATTTATTTTAAATATCATACCCATCCTTTTCAACTATTTCCTTCAATGCGGGTGAATTTTCAGGTTGAACAAAACCCAAATGCAAGGGTCATGAAGAGAAGGAGATGACTCGAGAGGCCCGTAGGTATGATCAGATGGACCAAGAGACCACCGGAGCTCAGCGGGTGTCCCGCGGAAGACCGTTGGAATAGATTCATCGACGACTCACTCTGAAAGATGATGGAGGTGGCTGGAACCGGACGACCATGGTGGTGGCAGAGAACTATCACGTGCCGCAGGAGGAGGCCACAGCACTAGGCCGCAGCGGTTAGCAGGCGGCCGACACCGACCATACGTGGAGGGGGCGTAATGTCATCTTATGACGAAGGAGGATGAGTCTATGGCTTTTCAGTCACGGAGGAGGTGTGGCATGCTATCGCGTGCCGCTGGAGGCAGAGGCAGGGACCTACTCCCTACGGCTCCTATGTAAACCAGGCAGTGCCGCGAGGCAACACCACTTTAGATACCAAAAAGCCTAGACGTTTGGGAAAATGGGGAAAGGGTTCCCCCCCCCCACCTGTGCCAGCTAGTTTGGGCCCCGCACCTTCCTGGGGGATGATCTGTGCCCCCCTACGGGAAGGGTTCCACCCTCATAATAGCTGGGTTGTGCCCCCCTGTGGGATGGGCTGCACCTCCCTTACAGGTCGGGTCGCGCACCCCTTGCGAGATGGGGTGTGCCCCCCTATGGTCAGGGTTGTGCCCCCTATGGGCCGGACCCCCTCCCCCCCCCCCCACTCCAATGGTCTAGTGTAGACCATGGCCCAATCTAACCGAGGTAGCCCAGGCCGGTTCAGGCCAGGCCGGGATGGACTGGGGTCGGGTTGGGTCGACCCGAACCAGGTCGGGCTAGTTCGGACTAGTCCCAAGCCCATCGAGGTCGAGTTTAGCTAAAAATTCTATAACATTATATATAGATGTCCATTTGATGAACCTTCTATTGTGCAGGGATCCTTAGAGTGATAGGGTCTTTTTGATACACTCCTCCTAAATTTTGGAAAACATTTTAGTATGACCGGGTTGGATCGAACCCAAATCCAACTGGGCCCTCGGTAATAAAAGGCTTATAACTCAAACACCATGCATCTGATTGACATGTCTTTTGACCTGTTGTAACTGTTACGACATGGTGGTACTTTAGGTTACTCCTTTATAGAGATTAGTGGAGGTCAAGGTATCAACGATATCTCATGGAGAATATTCTACAGAACTCGAGTCCACCAGGTGCTGGGAACCCTGTGGCTGGCTGTCTTTGATGTAGCATTCATGTGTGATCAGCATCGTAGAGACCCTATGTGGATCAGAATTGTAGCTACCCGATGAGGACCAGTCTTAGTGAGGCTCATCAAAGATCAAAATATAGATACCCTGTGTGGATCAACATCGAGAGACCCAATGTGGATCAGTATTCCAGCAACCCTAGGTGGATCATCATTTCAGTGACCATGTGCGAATCAGCATTCTAACAAACCTGTGAGGATCAGTTGTTATGTGACCCGATGAGGACCATCCATACAGTGGCCTATCAAGGAACAACTTCTTATGTCCAATAATGGATCGATAATAGAAAACATCTTATGGATAATTTGGGGCACTTCTAAATGGAATAAGATGATATAGCTTAAGACTAATCATCTATATTCAGGATCTCTGAGTTGTATAATGGGTGTGAGTTGACTATTGCTTGGTGCTTTGTGATTGAGGTCTTGAATTGTCGGTTTTACTCTATGAACTCTAGGAGACCTTCGGGGGTCTCGGGGTCCCTACTAAGTATTTTTATACCCACCCCTACATGGGATTCGCCCGCACCTTGTTCTGCCTTTTGTAGATGATGGACATATTTTACAAGGATTGGGATCCAATACTAGAGGGTTCTCGGAGGTGGACCTTTAGACGTGATGTACCACAATAACAACATACATTGAAATGTACCTACACTTTAGGTAGGAGCCTTGGTCGACGATTACAAGAGATATTTTTTTGTTTCTGTTGTACATTTTAGTAGGGCATTTATTCCAGGCCCCTATACTTAAATTACTCACCCTTTTTACTTTCAGTACTCACCTTTTTATTACTACAGTTTTACTACGTGGGTTTTGCTCGTTGTACTCATGGATTGTGTGTTTATAATTTTAAATGAAATTCCATCCTATTAATTAGGGATAATCCTTTCAGTGCTAGTCTCCAACCCCTGGAGAATGGAAGTTGGGCTTGGGGAAGTCACGATACGGGCCCCGGGGGATGGGTCCTGACAAAGTGGTATCAGAGGAGTTGGTTCTACCGAAGTACTGGGAATCTGATCTTTTTAATTAAGTAATAGTGTTATGTTTTTTGAGTGTGGTTTTCAGTTTGGGGAGTCCGGTGTTTGTGCGGCGGCCGACGTATCTATACACCAGGACCCTAAATTTTGATTTTCTACTCGGTGCTGGAAAACACTAATTGCATGTGTTTTGGAAATGTTTTACATTTAATATATTTTAAGTCAACTCACCAAGTTTAAATTATTGATTATGGAACACTTATTTCCTTTCAGGATTCTAACACATAGATAGCCAGCCATGATTTCTGAAGGATTACACGATGACAGCCCACTGAGTGATGATGCTTTGGTGTAGGGCCCTCTTATTGTGGTATCACCTTCGGGCGGTGTACTAGCAGCAGCACCACCCGTTGGGCATCAAATCCCACCAGCCCCACCAGTAGATAGTGCACTGCGACTGAGCGCATTGAACGAGTTCCAGTAGCAGAGGCCAACAAGGATCTGAGGTGAGATGGATATTTAGGCGGCTGAGGACTGGCCGAAGCCTGTGGCCAGAGTTTTTCACTTGGTTGGGACACCAGCCAACCAGATGGTGTTCTTAGATACTAGCCTATTCCATGGCACTGTAGGGAGTTGGTGGAGCTTGACGCTTCATATACATAGTGAGGAAACCCTCAACTAGGAAGATTTTGGGGGACTCTTCCAGGATGGTTTTGTTCTAGCGACTACGCACTCTGTATATACACGTGCTTCTACACATAAACCAGGGCAGCCTAACCATGTACCAGTACTCGGTGAGGATCACCGACCTCTTTCCCTACTCTACGAACCTAATGCAGGACCCTTTATTCAGGGTTCATACCTTCGATAAGGGACTCCCAATGGGATATCTGATCTTCAATGGTGTCTCTCATCATCCCAATGCATGCTAGACTGCTAGAGAGAGAACTCTTGGTTGAGATATTCCTTGCCAAGAAGACACCGACAAGGAGACCAACCACTGGGTGACACACATCATTTTCATCAGTTACATGTAGTAGAAAGATGACATAGAGGTCCTAGAACACCATAACGTCTAGTGGATGACCCAGGGATGTAGGGTCATAGGTACGAGGCTCACAAGGTAGAGCATGCCAGTAGAGGAGCAGATTGTGCTTCACGTGTGGTGTGCATGGTCACAGGGTTCTTGACTACCTCACCAGCCACACTGATGACTATCATATGGTCGACGGACCACTGAATCAGAGGCAAGGATTTAAGTAGGGCGGTCCACTGGTAGTGGGCAGACATGGCAGGGGATCTAGTCATGAATCAGGTAGTGGGAAGCAATTTGATGTTCTACTACCACAACCTCCACGTAGTCCACCCTGACCACAGGGAGTAGGTGGACTGGGATGAACTATGCTCCTAGAAGTTGAGGCCTATGACCACGATGCTTCATAGATGATTGAAGGTACAATCTTTGTCCACTACACCTTCGCTGCAGTACTTATAGACACGGTTTCCAGTCACTCTTTCATTACCATCGCCCTCGTTCGGTGCACGGATATTCTAGGGGAGCCATTGTCACAATCAATACAGCTAGAGACTCCTACGGGAGGGGATTCGATGATTACACACTAATTCTGGAAGTGGGAGCTTAGTTTAAGAGGAAAGTGCTTTGGTTTTCATCTTTTAGTAGTGGTGTCGAGGCCTTACGACGTCATCTTGGGTATGGATTAGTTATCTATAGTCCATGCTCAGATTGACTACATTAGATGCAAAGTGTGGTGTGTCCACATGGATGGGACCAGGTTTTACTTCACCGGTGAGAATGGAACCTTTGAAACACATGATGGACATACCCAGAAAAGGGTACAGTTGACCACACATCAGTTGGCTAGCCTTAACCTCAGAGTAGTTGATATTGAGAGTCTAAGTTATCTAGTAGTGAAGGAAAAGTATGATGATGTCTTCTCTGATGATGTTCTGGGACTACCTCCTTTAATAGAGGTGGACTTTTACATCGACCTATTCCCCTAGAAGACACCAATATCTACACCATTATATCTGATGGCTCCTTCAGTGCTTCGTGAGTTATGGGCACAGCTAGAGGACTTGCAGAGGAAAGGGTTCATAAGGCCCAGTTTTTCTCCATGGGTAGACCCGATTTTGTTTTCCATGAATGTAGATGAGATTTTGAGGCTCAGTGTGGATTATCAATGCCTAAACCAGGTGACCTTGAAGAACAAGTATCCACTTCCAGGACTAGGTATCTCTTTGATCAGCTGAAGGGAGCTCATTGGTTTACAAAGATAGACCTCAGATCATGCCATCATCTGCTCATGGTACAAGATGAGGATGAGAAGAAGTCAACCTTTAGATGTCGGTATGGCCACTATGAGTTCTTGGTTATGCCATTCAATGTAACACCCCTGCAGTGTTCATGGGACTCATGAAAATGATCTTCTAGCCATACCTCGATCGCTTCATGGTGGTCCTCATAAACGACATCTTGATATACTCAGCATTAGAGGAGGAGCATTCATATCATCTACATATTATTCTAGATACACTCCGAGAGCACCAGCTTTATAGTAATCTCTCGATGTGGCAGTTCTGGATATGAGAGGTCCACTTTTTAGGACACATTATCTCAGATTCTAGAGTTGCAGTGGATCCGGCGAAGATAGATGTTGTGCTTTTTGGGAGCCACCAAGGAGTGTGACCGAGGTGCAGAGTTTCTTGGGGTTGGTTGGGTACTACCAATGGTTCATACCTGACTTTCCCAGAGTTTTGGAAGTCATTTCAGCATTGATGAAAAAAGAATATCCCTTCGTGTGGATAAATTGATACCAACATAGTTTTTAGGATTTGAGGAAGATATTGAGGAGGTCCCCATCTTGAGGATACTAGAAGAGGGCATTGGGTATGTAGTATACTACGATGCATCAGGGACTGAAAATTGATGTGTCTTGATGTAGAAGCGAGTAGTGATCGCTTGTGGTTAACGATAGATTAAACAACATGAGCAAAACTACAATACCCATGACCTAGAGTTAGTAGTAGTGGGCATTGCATTGAAGTTATGGCGGCAATACTTGATAGATGAACAGTTCACTGTTTACGCTGATCACAAGATTAATTGGTATATATTCTCATAGAAGGACTTGAACCTGAGATAGCGGTAATGGATAGAGTTCCTCCTGGACTATGACTTTGAGAGAGTCTATACTTCTAGGATGTGAAAAATGGAAACAGATGCACTCAGTTTTAGGTCTAGTTTGCAATTGCTGAATGAGGTGACACAACAGCTAGGCATCTTAAGATATCTATCATGAATAGAGATGAAACAGCTTACCATTAGTATATGACTGTCACTCCCCCCTCATTCAGGGAGTCGGGGAGGGGTAGCAAGGGGACCGTGACTGCGAGACTCGACATGCTCATATATCCTCCAGATAGGAACTTGATGGATTTTCTAATGGTGGGGAGCACGTTATCCTCTTTAGAGGAAGCACCATGGTACCAGTGTTTCTACAGGAGGAGGTGTTGAGGGAGATCCATACGTCCCCTCTAAAGGTACATCCTGGCGTGGAAAATATGTACTAGGACATTCAACATTAGCACTGACATCTAGGGATGAAGAAAGTAGTGTAAGAGTTTTTTTCACGATGCCACACTTGTCAGTAAGTGAAGGCGGAGCATCAGGTTCTAGCAGGCTTATCCTAGCCACTATAGGTGTCAGAAAGGAAGTGGGATGTCATTTCCAAGTATTTTGGGATAGGGCTACCATGTATTTCCAAGGGCCAGTATTCCATCTGGGTGATCATTGACTGACTCACCAAGTCGTCCCACATCCTACCAATTTGAGAGAATGGATCAGTAGAGGGCTAGGGAAGCCTCTACATACAAGAGATTTTATAGCTCCATGGGGTGCCATTGGTGATTTTATCTGATCTTGATTCATGTTTTACATCCTGGTTATGGAAGGGATTTCAAGAGGTGTTAAATAATCATCTACATTTGAGCACCATCTTTCATCCTCAGACAGATGGTAAGATGGAGCAGACCATTCAAACACTAGAAGTCATGCTGTGTTCTTGAGGCCTAGATTTTGGCCATAGTTGGGAGGAACACTTTTCATTGGTGGAGTTCACATACAACAACAACGATCACTCCTCCATTAGTATGGAACAGTTTTAGACCTTGTACAGTCAACAATGTAGATACCCTCTATGCTGGGCGGACCTAGGGGAGTCAGCACATATGGGTCCAGAGTTGGTACTGGCTACCACTGAGAAGGTTTAGATCATCAAGGAGTTGATGAAGACTGCACAAAGTAGGAAAAAGTCTTATGCTTACAAATATTGGAGAATTTTGGAATTTGAGGAGGGATACCATGTCTTCCTACAGTTCTCACCTCAACGAGGTTTATAGAGTTTTGGTCGAGGAGGAAATATATCTCCGAGGATCATCAGACCCTCTCTGGTTCTCAGAAGAGTTGGTGAGGTATCGTATCGCATAGCTCTTCCCCAACAGATGCATCGGGTGTGTGACGTTGTCCACATGTCTCCGCTGAGGAAGTACGTGCATGATCCAGAGAATGTTATCGACAAGGGTTAGTTGTAAATTGATAATGGGAAGACATTTAAGGTGGTTCTAGTGGAGATTTATTATCGATAAGAATGGGTCCTTCATGGATGATTGATTCCTCTGGTGTGCATTCTATGGCAGGACGAGAACCTCCAAAAGAGCACATAGGTTCTGGAGGCTCAGATTCGTTCACAGTACCCCCACTTCTTTACTTATTCTATATTCTAACTTTCATGGATGAGAATCCCTAAGGTGGGGAGAATGTAAAGACCCATATTTTCCTGGTAATTTTTATAATTATATGGAACTATTTCAAGGCTGAAAATCATATGGTGTTTGATTCTGATGCCATGTGTTCCTAGAAAGAAATTTTAATCTTTATTATTGTGCGTTCAGTAAACGTGCGAGAGGGAAATCATAACATGTAAACCAGTGCTCCGAATTGAAATCTGAGGGCATCATTGAACTCACTGTGTCGGGATTCGCTTAAGTGAGCCTTAACCACGACTGTAGTGGGTTGATTGAAGAAGCTGGTTTTTTCAGTTTTCATGGAGGATTAAAAAAATAAATCTTATTTATTTTAAATATCATCCATATCTCTTTTGGTTTGGGTTGTGGGGACCACAAGGGGTGGTTGGGAATTTAATGTAGGAAATTAAATCTCGGGTTACACAAAAATGTTTAACCACCTTATATAAAATTAAGGAGGATCATTAATTTCACCAATTAGTGAACCTCTCTTAATTATGTAGAGTAAGTTTAACTCCCATCATCTCTCTGTTATTGAATTCTTTGGAAAAAGGAGTGGTGTTTTTGGGAGACGAGGATTTTGTAGGAGTCTCTTGATGAAGAATGGATCCATCATGTAAGAACTGAAGATCGTCGTTTGATCTGCATCATTGGATGCTTGCTTTGGGATTAACACACACCAAACCATCTTCAAATGCCAGATGATCTCTAAAGAGTCATGAGGTAGGTTTTTGTCTTTTTTAAATTTCATGAGTTGTTGAATAATTTATTTTCTCCCTCGATTAGATACTAACACATAGGGCGTGGGCCAAACAAACAAGGCCCAATCCCTCCACTTCTTTTTCAACCATTGTGTTCTACGTGGGTGAATTTTTATATTGGATGGAACCCAAATCTCAGGGACAAAAAGCAAGGGAGATGACTTGGGAATCCCATATGTACGATCGGATGGAAGAACAGACCACCGAAGCTCACCAGGTGGCCCATGGAAGACCATCAGGATGGCACTAGTGACCCACACTAGAAAGAGATGGCCGCATGCGGCACCAGCCATCAGTGGGAATGGGGTGTGTCATCGCGGGCCGTAGGAGGAGGCCGCTACGGTTAGTAGGAGGCCGACACCGGCCGTCGGTAGAGGTGTCGGCACACCATCCCACATGACAAGAGGAGGAGGTCACAACTTTTCAGTCACAATGGTTTACCAGGGCCACTTGCATCAACCGGGCACAGAGGTGTAGCGGTGCACTGTCACGCACCACTGAAGGCATAGGCAGGGACCCACTCCCTACAGGTCCCATGGCGACCAGGCAACACCACATGGCATCGCCGCTTCAGATCCCAAACAACGTAACCATTCGGAAAAGGGGGTGATTGTTTTCTCCCCGTCCCAGCTAGGGTTTTCTCCGCACCCTAATACGGGATGAGCATCCCCCCGTGCGGGCTGGGCTGCGCCCTCATGTGGGATGGTCTGCACCTCCCTTGCGGGCCGGGACACACCTCCTTATAGGCTAGCCCCCCCCCCCCCCCCAACATGCGGGCTAGGGAACGCCCCCCCCTCCCCTAGTGGGTCGGTCCAGACCGCGGACCAGTCCAACGGGGCTGGGTCGGACAGGATCCATCCAAGCCCAATTTCGTATAAATGTCGTAACTTGATATCCAAACATCTGTTTGACAAACTATCAGAAGCATTGGGATCCTTGGAGTGAGATGGTCATTTTGATATATTCCAGTCAAATGTAGGAAAAGTTTAGAGTACGGACGAGTTGGATCGATCCTGAATCCAAATGGGCCCTTGGTACTTAGACGCTTATTGTTGTTGTAATTTTCAGTTCGACCTGTATTCTAGCCCCCATTACTTACAGTACTCACACTTTTTACTTTCAGTACACACCATTTTACTAATTTGGTTGTACTATGTGGGTTATGATCATTGTACTTTTGGATTTTGTGTTAGAAGGTCTAAAAAAAAGCCTTCCAATTTTTCTAGGATATGCTTTTTGGTGCTAGTCACCAACCCCTAGCCTATGGAAGGCGGGCTTGGGGTAGTCACGGCATAGGCCCCATGGGATGGTTTGTGACATAAATGATTATATTCCCCTATGATCATGTGTTATAATTATTTGATGTCATTTACCATTGCTTGTAATCCAATGATCATGTTCATCCATTAAATAATGGAATCCAATATAATGGGATTACATCACTTATTCTTGGTTAGAAACATAGTCCATCAAAAGTGGAACCTATCTTCTTTCATGGTTCTCTATTTCTCTTTAATGAAGAAGGTGTTATCACAACATTAGAGTCTATGGGGGTAATTTTATAGAATATAAAGAATATATTGGTCTATGTTAAACCTATAGAGGTAAAATTACTTGGGTTTTTAATTGTTTATAGAACTCATGTATACTTCATTTAAATATAAATTTCCAGAATATAGATATTTGTATTATTTTTAGGTTCTTCATACTCATGTTGATTTAAATATTAAATATCGGTCATTATTTTTTGTTTCAAAAATTTTATTCAACGTGAGAGGATACCACTAATCCATTAGTATTATTAGGGAAGCATCATCTTCAAAATGTTATGTTTTTTTATTGGATTCAATAATAAAAAATATATTATATGTTTGTTGACGAAATATCATAAGGTACGGTGTAACAACAAAAATTATAGGTCATTTGATAGCTCTAAATTTCTTTATGATATAGGGTATTATAAGGGGTGACTCTCTATTTTCATGGTTATTGGGTGTGACTACATGAATCATATTGTATGATTCTTCAATTACCATTATTTAACACTACATCGTATGGTATGTGATATTATTTCCCATGCTTGAAATTGTGGGTTTTATAAAATTAATCACATGTTGTAAAGAAGTTATTTCATATATCATTAAAATTGGCTTACATCCATTGATACTGCATATCTCCATGATATTATCATGAAATATATTTTATAGGATGTTAATAAATGATAAGTATTGTACATTATTAATAGAATATATTTATAACTAAGTTAAATATGGAATATTCATATGAATATCTCATATTTGGAAAATATAAAAAATATTTCTTAATTTCATTTTTAATTTCAAATATAAATGATTAAAAAAACATATATGTTTCGAATATTATTTTTTCATTTATTTATGTGATAAATTACTTCTTATAATATTATAATTCCATTTATTACGTGCTAGGTATGAGAGGATAATATTTAGTAGTCAAATACCACAAATAATTTTTTTATAAATTTTTATCTTTTATTTAGAGGTTTAAAAAGATTATACATATTATGAATTAATGATATAGTGTAACTGAAATATCTCTAGAGTAATGTATCATTTTGTATAAGAAATTTGGATAAGTCTTCTCACTAGGATAGAGGCATATGAATTATCTAGAGAAGTAGGGGTTGGGTATCAATGGTTCTAAGATTACACCTGTGGGTTTATAAATTTTATATAATATTAAACATTCACATGAAATAGTTCATGTACATTATACATTTGATGAATTAGATATTTATAGAAACATTGTGATTCAATTTTATTTGAGTAACCCAAATTGTTAATTTATAAAAGAGTTAACCAATAAGATGGCTTGAGTATATTAATTTGATGGATGTAAGAGGGATTCCAAAAAATAATCATCAGAAACATGCATATATAAATGAATAAGACTTTTGATAGTCCATATTTCATGTGATGTAATAATTTCAGATCAAATAATAGTTTCATGTATAATAAAATTATGGCACATTAAAATAATACCCTAGAAATTCAATGTGTTTGATTCCTTCCAATGCTAACACATGCATAGACATCGGTCATCCAAATGGGATGGTTCATTCGTTGAAAGTTTCCCATGAATTATCATTTTTATGGAATAAAGGAATTATATTACAATAAGATTTTGGTAAAAAATCCTCTTATGATTTTCAGTGAATCATACCTAGAAAACACTTTGAACTATAATACACCAGGAATAAACTTTATATTATATCAATATGATGGATTTTTCAAAATTGTTATCCATTTAACTATCAAAGTGTTACATGGGTAATGATTTGTATAATATCCAAGATAAAAAGATAAATAATGAGAGTTATATAAAAAAAAATAATTACTTTAAAAAACTGATCTTAGACCAATACAGTTAATTTTGCATTACATATCATTTTTGTAGAATTATTTTCCTTACCATACTATTATTAAAAGAAATAAAACATTATAATCACAAAAAGATATGAATTTCTCACATATTAGGGCATGAATTATGATTATTATTTTGATTCCACTTTTAGGTAAGAACTATAAAATGTTAGATGATTTGTATCTGAGGATGAGATGTTTTCTCAAAAAGAAAATTTTTTATCATATGAATATGAATGTTAAATAATTAAATATATCTATATCTAAATCATAGTTATTAAGTACCAGGTTTACATTACGCATTTATTTAGATAAAATGCTTCTCGAATATAGGAGAGGTTTGATGGAAGATGAAGAAGATCATTCTTTTAGAAATAGAGTAAGTGTTGTTTCTTTAGAAGCCCTGATATATGATATATGTCTACCTAGTGGGTTATTTTTTCAAACTACAAAATTATTATTATGTTCCAAATATAAATACGAATTTGACTTATCTATTTTGTTGAGAAATGATTGGATTTTCATTAATTATTGGGGAGGTGATTTATAATAAATATTTGAATGAAATTATTTATGAAATTGGGAATATGGTAAATTGTTTATACATTTTAAGTAGGGATATTCATGTATATAACATTAAGAATGATATTTTAAGGTTGATTTCAACTTTTCAAACATTTAAAATTATTACCTTGGATATATAAATGATAAATTATTACAAAGATTCCACAGATATATATATATTTTGAGTCATTACATTATTTATTTTTTTGACATATTAAAGTTATGTTTATTAGGAAACATTAGTGGGGACCAATATGTAATAACGAAAGTGGATGTTAAAGGTACATTTTATCCATTATCGAGGACTTTAGTATGTATTTTATGTTTTTATAATGTGAAACTAGTTTAAAATTTTTTAAAAGATCAATGTTTAATAAAACTATGTTTTGAAATGTCTAAGAAAAAGTATTAAGATTATATGATAAGATCGAGGCGGTGAATACTTAATCCAATAAGTCACTAATCATCTATGAAATTTCAGAATTATTTTATGACTCACTCCTAAAACAACACTATAATGGTAGGGGATATAAGAGAGATTGAATCATATCCTATTGAAAATGGATAGATCTATGATGATTCGATGTTATGGTGGTCCAATACCTAGTCGGTTCATATAGAGGGTGAAAATTAGTGAACAATATTTGGTTTCCTTTATTTTTTTTCTAATTTATTATGAAATAAACCTTCAACACTAAATATAGTGATCAATATATGTAATAACTCACACATACTATGGAAAATAATAAACAAAGGAAAATATATGTATAAGTTTCACCAGATAAAATGATTATTTTATCTTAGGAATGATTCATACTAACCCAAGACCACAAGATTCGCTAGAATTGTGGTCATAGATACAAATGACTTGGGGAATATCCTTAACTCGTGATAAAAAATTATCAAATAATTATATCCTGGTAAGTTTTATAATAATGTCAATCGTTTTTATGTATTGTTGATGCAAGGATTATCCTTCCTCCTCTAATGATTTTCTCTATATAATATTAGAGTGATCCACATTTTTTTATTATGAATATGTCTAACATATTCATTATTTCTAATCATATGTAACCATTGTGATGGTCACAAAAACTGGCTAATAATTTGTACCATTTATTTTATTAATCTTCTACTTTACTTATATATAGTTTTCTATTCTGATTGCCCTAGTTTTAGTACTTAATATAATCCCCTTTTTTACAACTAAATTATAAAACACACTTTCTCTCTATACATAATAATCAACTTCATTATAAATCTATTCTATATTGAACTATATTTTATCACAAAATCACATAGTAGTAAAACATTTTATTTTTACCCCTGAAATATTCTTGTAGAATTAATCTCATATAGTAACAGTTTATTCTACATGTATGAATTCAAATTTCATTTAAAAAAATAAAAAATATCCACATTTAACCGACCTATTTAAATTATAATCTTCTTCTTTGTGCTTCTTTAGAAATTGAAATTAACTAGATTGAACCAAATAAAAAAGGAAATTCAATAGTATACATTATAGTTTGGTCAATCATCTCAACTTAACTTAAATTTAATTCTATTTATTTTGTTCTTAAGAATATTTTTGTTGTGTGAACCACATTTCCTAAAACCTAAATAACAATTTCATGATATGATATTTAATCTATAAAAATATGATTCTATAACATCTAATTCTAATAAATCTCTAATTATCCAAAATTAATCATATAAATTTTGAAAAATACACTATGTTATATTCCTGAGAACTCATATTTTTTCTTAGTTTGGAAATCTTACGCAACTGGAGTAACCCATATAAAGTTAATATATCAGATAATATGAAAACTAGAATCTCTAACATAATTGTTATAATAGTTATAAAATTAAAATATTCCTTAAAAATTATCTAAATAGATCTTAAGAAAAACTATTTGATGCTTACTAAATTCATATAAACTATAATAAAATTATTTTTCATCATAGATAACCCTTAAAACTCCAGGACTATTATGATGTCTTTATGACTCATATGAAATGAATTTTTCTCCAATATAAATCATAATAAAACTTAGAGAATATTATGAGTCATCTATATAACCCCTTAAAAATTATGAACCTCATAATAATGTAGACATTGCCACAGTTCTGTATAATTTATAAAAAAGATTCAATGTTTAGTATAGTGAATTTTATGAATTTGAGACTTAGCCTTATTTCAGTCCTAATTTTGTCACATCAATCATACTCCTATATTACACGCGAAATTCTCCAAACAAATTTAAAACTTGTTCAAACATCCATAAAACATTAGAAAATAATTCACCCCATATGAATACATATTTTTATCTGTGTTTAAATATTATTTATTTGATTAAAATAAAATCCATAACTACAATAATATCCACTCCTTCGTCTTCAATTCACACTCTATAGAAAAAATAAAAATAACCTGATAAAATGATATCAACCCTGACATCTGTACATATATATTACATTATTTTAGATAAATATTCATTACATTATATAAATCACACATCAGGATTATAGTGATTAAGTGTGTTTTGAATCATGGAATCATAAAATAAAAATTAAAAAGTGATGAATCTCATTATAAACCATGGAATGGAAACAGAAAAAGGGTGAGATTAGATGATCAGTAATTGTAAATAAAGGATATGTCATTATATTCTCATATTATATAATAGTATAAGAGTAAGGGTATGCGATCATGAACATAAATTAAAAAGTTAATACCTAACCTATCATTGATCATGAACATGATTCATGGTATAAATCATTACCATTCCCAATGACATAATTCAAAAGAGTGTGTAATCAACATAATTCATTAACAATAATCTTATGAAAAAAACAGTGGCACCAAATTTGGTATAGAAACCATTAAATATTTCAATGTAAACATCAAATACCCTTAGACATAGGGGATTAGAGCTCATCATCAAATTCCCATTGTGGGTAAATCCCATCATCCAATTTCCCACTATGGATCATTCCCATTATCATGATTCCCATTGGAGAGAAATTATACAAATTTATGTTCTATTTTTATCTCAGGAGACATAAATATTTACCCAATCAATTGGAGGATGATATAGGTCCTACCAATACCATAATGAAAATCATACACACGTGTTTCAGAAGATTATAAAAAATCCACCATATCAGAATCCATGAAAACAAATGGACTTCATAAAACATTAATTGTATCTGAATCCAAGAAAATAAATATGTTTCATAAAAAATTTCATCATATCATATACTATATAAATGAATGGGATTTCATATATAACTTTTCATCATAAAAATAATTAATATAGAGAAATAATAATGGTTGTATCATTGGTTCGTATCCCCAGTAACGATTACGTAACATCAATGCATGTAAAAATAGATGTTAAATTATTTTTAATGAAAAATATCCATGAACATTTCTTAAGGAAAATAAACGTCCCTTGAAAATTACCTTTTTAAATTTATAAAATCATATAACATTATTGAAATAAATTTAAGTGAGAATATTTTTTTAAAAAATAAATGACGATTCAAAGAAAATAATGGTCATGATACTGGAAAATTCCATTAATTACAATTCCTCCCCATTATAGGAATCATGAAAGAGCCTAACTCCCAACCTTGTATGGATATGTAAAAAAAGGGTCATCGTCTGAATAGAGGAATAAAGTCAGTTTTATTTAAAAACATCATTTTTTGAATCGTTAGTGTATAAAGATAAAAAAATAAAGGTAAAACATGTATTCGCATGAAATAAACAGACGAGCGGATACCACATGAGGATATTGAATAAAATATCATAATATTTAATAATTAAAACCACAATATATAGAAACCTGTTAGGAAATTAGTTTATAACATAAAACCATTACCACTTTGGTATCTTTGGAATAATAAGACTTATTAACACATAATTTTAAATGAAAAATGAAATATAAATAATATAAATATAATTAAAATATAAAATATCAAACATGGTATTATATACACATCATAAAAAAGATATGTTCACAACACAACATATGTCCTAAAGAAGGAAAATTATTACAGAATATCTTACATTATCTCTCGAATTTGTTATTACATGTTCAAAACAACAATATAATAAATATTATTTGACTATACATGTATTATATAATGATACTCATACTCATCATACCATTAATGATTTAATTATAGAATTTAATTACCCATTTATTAATAATTCTTTGTCAAAATCTTGTTTCGGGTAATAACTATTGCATTTTTCAGGAATGTTCGGTCATTATATTTTTAAAAATGATATATAAGATCAAGAATTTTTACCATTATATAAATATTGTATCAATTAATTACATATTTATTTAGATTAATCTAAAAAATATTGACATAGTAAATTATTTACACTATTCATGGAGACTGTAGGTCGTACGTTTGAATGAACGTTGTTTTCATTTTCTCGATGAATGAAATGAATGACAGGTAAATAATATTTTACTTTTATAAAATATTTTCTTTTCAAATATATCATATTTTAATTAAACCTATCCTTATTACCCACTATTTAAATCATTAATGAATCACATCACATCATGTGGATGTAGTCTGACATACACATTAGTGAAGTTATCATATTCTCAAAGAATGAAAAGTAATAAGGTTTATGCAATATTATAATCCAATAATTAAAATTATGATCTAAATATCCTGAAAATATTTGAAATACATCATTTTATCCAACTATGAGATATAGTAATGGAAGAAATACAACATCAGTGTGTGACATGGTAATCTTTTATACACACAATCGTCAGTTTTTTCCCCACATGATAGAAGAGTATATGGATGTTAGAAATTAAATTAACATAATATCATCTCAATATATTAGAGATAATAATTTTATTATATCCTCGTATTTTAAGAATATTTCAATGATATAGAAGAGTAAATAATAGGATAATGCATGGTTAAGAGCTATATCTCTATTTCAAAGAGCCTCCATAGGATTATTCATAGATCCTTTATAGGAGGGTTTCCAAACAAAAATAGGACCTATAATACATGGTTAAAGAAGTAAGTATGAGTTTTGGGAATATATTTTCCTAATTAATAGGATTTTTTTAGATGATAAGAGAGGAGACATCTTTTTATAAGCAAATAGAGGAACCCCTTGGAAACTATATGGAAATCCCTAAAGAGTCCAAAATGATAAAGTCAATCCCAAGAATTTTTTATTAAAATGAATATATATTATATAATTGGAAGAATAATATTGAAAATATTTATAAAATATAGGATTACAGTATGCTTTTATTGAAATATTACCTTTCCCATTTTGTTAACACTCGATAAACCTATTTTGACATTAACTATGATATTTTTTTATTGTATTTAATATTAAAAATATCCAAATATTTATTAAACATTATTAAAAAATATTAATTTTTTATTTCCCAATATGGAATCCATTATTCTAAATTCCATTCATATAAGCAGGAAAATGTAATATCAAATTTAATCTATAGAATTGATAAAAATGCAGTTTCCAAAGAGACAAGTTTCAAAACTTTATAAGGTTTTTATATCAAAATTCTATATAAAAATGATTTTAATCACCAAAATTGTATTAATTATAATAATATTGATTTAATTTTACTTTTTAAATATTTTAAAACAATTGTTATCTTTTAAATTTGTTAAATTAAAAGGCATTTTTATTTCAAAAATCTATTTTTTCCTGATTCACAGAAAAAAAAATCATTACAAAAAATGTATTTAAACTTCACTGAAATATAATTTTTACATTTTTATTAAAGAAATTATGTTTATTTTTTAAATAAATTTAATAAAATTGGAAAATAAATATTATAAGTTCTCAATAGGTGGAAACATACGTTTTGAAAATATATTTTTTTTAAGCATAAAATTTAGTTTATACTAATCTCATACATAGAAAACCCTGAAGATGAATTTTTAAAAATATGATTGAATATATAATGTATAAATTTAAATTTATTCATAAAAATTGATTTATTTATTTTATTGATATGAAACACGTTTGTGTGCATAAAAATAGTTTCTTAGAGAAATATTTACTTCATTTTCAGATGGTTTTTATTTTCATTTCTAATTAATCACCAAAAGGTTTAATAGAAAATACTATTTATAAGTGGGAAATGGGGATTATAATGAACAATTATAAAAAAAATAACAAGGCATCCAAATAGGAATACACTAGTATGATGTAAATATATGGGCAAGGAAGATAAGAAATTCCCATTTAACATTGTTCATATGAACGTGAATTATCATGAGATAGTTTATAACCAAAAAATAATAAATCAACGATGTGAGAAAACACTATAAATTTTTCATAAATAAATTTAATATGAAAAAATTATTATCTCAATATACTTTCCCTAAATTTTGGAATCTTCACGAGTAAAATTCAATTATTCCATTTCATAAGAGAAAAACCATCCTTTGGTTGTTCTTTAATAAAATTCAATTTCATCTCTTACTCTAGGAAATTACGATGAATTTTTTTAATTATTGAAGCACTAAAATTAACATATAATAGATCATATGATCTAGAAAAAAAATGAAAATTCCTTCCTCCAATCCATGGTTATCATCAAAACCAATACAGTTGGCACATGTTAATCAATATGTATTAATATTAATATGATAAAATAATACATTAATCTCAATAAAATCATCCAAATATAATCTTAAACTATTCCATAAAGCTTTAACCTTATGACTCCAACAAAATTATATTTTTTTAGTAAGGTCTCTAAATTTACAAAATCAACATCACATTAATCCCTGAAAAATAAAAATTTAGAACTTTGTTGTCATAAAAAAAATGTAACGCCCCGACCCCAGCTACCCAGAGTCGGTGCATTATTACATAACATTGGCATGATCACAAGAGAGATCAAATCTTGAAAGACCGATTGGTTTAGTAGCCTTGGAAACACTAGATATATTCATAAGTTTTACATTACATACAATAACATAATGTCTCCATAATCCACACTCATATCCCCACATAATATCCCTGCAGGTCATTCATAATTTACTTCTTCACTTCCTGGGAAAAATAAAACATAGAAAAGGGGTGAGCTCAAATGCCCAGTAAGGATAACAATATAGCGGAAACTTTCATAAATAAGAATAAACATTTAAGGAAATGTATAACTAAAACAAAAGCCTTTTAAATATGAACTTTCAACATGGTATGGAATAAATAAAATTAAATAATTCCATTTACTTATTCACATGGATATTCAACTAATCGAATAATCACATGCAAAAATCAATAACCACTTTCATAATGTTGGAATGCATAATTCCAGACTATCATAACCACATAGCCAAGGCCTCGTGCCAAGACTACAAATAATATTTTGTCAAGGCCTTGTGCCATGACACTAGTTTGTCTCATGAGACCTACCGATGCATCGAGGAGCTATAGCGGGCTCCACCCGTCACTTACTAAGTCCAATGCATTCCCATATGAAAATGTTTAAACATAACATAAACATTCGTATTAAAACTAGCATACGAAATGTCAATAATTTCACCATAAACCATGAATGATATAAATATAGCACATCCACGGTCAAACATATCACAAAACCTTCAATTCAATATAGAATTTTTGTATCATAATAAATCAACTTCAAATAATCTTAAAATCCATCAAAGGATGTTGACATAGATGAAATCAAAATTCTTTTTAAAGAAGTATCTCCTTTTATTTTGAAATCATTTACGATCCATATAAAATAAAACATTTTCTTTGAAAATATTCTTATAAGCTTTTATGTAAAGCTTTGACGATTTTATAACGGCAGAAAATAACCGCACCCGCCGTATAAGTTAAAAAAACATTCTTACCTCAATTCTGTCGAAAAGGTTAAAAAGGACCTTGTTTTGAAAATGACGGAAAGATTCCTTTATAAACCTCTTATAAAAAGTCAAAAAAGGGTATAAATGACTTTAACCCATATTCTTGTAAATAGTAAAAATGTTTTGAAATACATTTCGAAAAAAACATGGATGTGGATGATAAAGAGATCCCAGTAGATTAATACGTATAATACAACCTCAGATAATGAAGAGATTGTGAAATAACCCTTACCTTGTACTTTTCCTTGGTTGGGGTAGGTTAACCTCCTGTATAATGGTGAAATAATTGTTATTAAATTATACAAGAATCATATACATTAATATGATATCATATATGATCTTTTAACATTGCTTTATTAGTAATATCTTAGTATTATCGTCGTTTCGGGTGATAATCGATTCGTTCTTCTTAAATGTTTGGTTACGTAAGACATGTTTGTAATGGATAGATTATATCTTATTCATAATCATAATTATATTAAAATTATTTTTAACCCTAAAATGAGAATAATACTTGAATGGATATGATGGAGAATGAATCTTATCGCGTTCGTGGAGACGGTAGTCCGTACGTACGCACGAACGCTACTTCCATTTAATTTTTATTTTAAAAGAATAAAATCCAAATGATACATAGGTATATTACTATTCCAGTATAATATAATATTTTATATATGTTACTTAAGTTCATTAACACCATCCTTTATACGTTCCATGTGTGGTATGAACGAGTCATATCATTTTAAGGGGGCGGTAGTCCGCACTTCCTCAAATGAAATTATCGAATGTATATACAACATGAAACAAATAATGGTATGAAATAAAATGGAATTACAGAAGCTTATATATAAAATATATATCATTAATATCATATTTAATTACAGTGCCATCATAATGGCCACCATGAGAGGTGGTAAGATGTATTTGAACAATCATCGTTTCGTGAGGCGTTAGTTTGCCATCCACAGAAACATTATATTCATCATCCATTAGATGGAGTTGTGTGTATGTGTAGTTTTAATCCTTCTTATAAAAACATCCTAGTCTATTTATGATACTGGTGTTGTTACAAGAGAAAGGAAATAAAAAGATTTTGGGGGTTGGAGAAGCAAAATAAATGAAAATACTTTAAGAGAAATTGTTACCTTTAATTTAGGTAACTCACTTTGGTTGGAACCAAAGGACTTCTTGAAATGCTTTCTGCCTAAGGGGAAGCTTCAAGGAGGAGGAGAGGGATGTGGGGAGCTTAGTTGGGCATAGTTTGGACGAGCCAAGTGGCTGGAGAGGTGTGAGGAAAAGAGAAGGAGGAGTGCCCTTTTATAAGAGGGGTGAGGGGCACCTTTGGAAAAGCTAGAAATATTAATTTATAATAAATTCATATTCGGTTTCCAAAGGCTCCAAAGTTGACTATTCAAAGGATGAGGTGGGGATAGGTCGAAAAAAACTCATCCAATAGAATTTAGACAGGTTTGGGTACTTATATTAACCTTATCTTTAAGTATTAACTCTAAGTTAATTAGTTTCACTTTTACAATGTCTCTTTGTATTTTTATATAATATGGTTAATAAACTTACTATATACATCTAAAAGACCACCAAGTGGTCCATTAATGATTAACCTATCATAATATAAGTCTCTTGGCCGAACCTTAGATTTTTATGAATTTAATATCAATTAATAATATAATATTTGTTTTAAGAACTCTTTTATGTCAATTTTGACACTATTCAATAGTTGATTTTTTTGAAACTCATAACAGATTGATTACTTCGAAAAAAGTCAATTAAATCAATCCTAATATATCATATTATCCTAGAAAATTAGTTTAATTCATTAAAAGTTTCATATTATATTTATTTGGGTATTTATAATATCAATTATTTTAATTTTTCACTATTATAGTAATTACTGCATCATCATTGTGTCATAAATAAAATAAATTATTTAATGTCTAAAAATTATAAATAAAATATCATTATGTAGGAAATCTTTCTAGATTTCTAATGAATATTTATAATCGAAAATCCAACATGTATAACCCTATGTAAAAATTGTTCTTCTAAAAGATGTAAGCTTATGCCATTTTTATTTTTATTTTAGCTTTATTAATATAATGTGTCATTATCACTTACAAGTGGATCCATGGGGTCCCAAAATAGACCCAAAGATGCCCATGGTCGACCATGTATCAACCAATAGGGTTAAGACACGTTTTAGGGTAATTTAGTATTATTATAATATTATTTTTTAACCCTTATTTACCGGATTTACCCTTAACCATGGTAAATAAAATATTTACCGCAGTAATTATTCAAAATGTCTAAAAATAAAAGTTACCTATTTACACAATTTGAACATCCTGATTCCAAATATGGAATCCTTTTTTCTAAATTCAAAAAAACAGAAGTGGCAGAAATTAATTTAAAATTAATTCCCGCTGTCAAAACAAAAAGCGTGTTTTTAAGAGATAATAACTATCAAAAGATTGACACTTGTTTATGTTCGGTTTAATTGTAAAATTATGTCCAATGACCAAAATTATATTAAATGGTAAAAATATATTCTAAATATACTTTAAAACCACTCAAATTCATAATTTATCACTATTAATTATTTTGATTAAAAAAGTTGTTTTTAATTAAAATTTAGTAATTTTCACTATTCATCAAAATATAAAAGTTATCCGAAAAGTACCAAAATTTCACCCTAGGATAATTTCGATATTCCGAATCCAAAAATGAAGTCCATTTTGAAATATAAAATATATATGATTTCAAAAAGTAGGTATTACTATTCACAACGGCTAGTTTAATTAGTTGTGGTGTGTGTTAGAACTCGAGGTTGCGTACAACACACGCTATCGCATTATTCGAAGGGAAACGTACCGTGGAAGCTTGGGGTGTTACATTCTCCCCTCCTTCAAATAATTGCGTCCTCTCAATTTCTAGGGTATTACTATATAAAAAGACTCGGGCGGTTCTTCATCATAAGTTCCTCGGGTTCCCACGTTGCCTCTTCCATCTTATGATTTCTCCAAAAAACTTTTACCAGACGCGTCGTCCGGTTTCTCAGCACTTGTTCTCTCGTATCAAGAATCTTGATGGGCTCTTCGCAATAAGACAGATCGGGTTCCAGTTCTAAATCTTCATAGGTGAGTACATGCGTTGGGTCAGGCATGTATTTCCTCAACAGAGATACGTGGAACACATCGTGAACTTTGGAGAGACTTGGCGGCATTGCCAATCGGTAAGCTACAACCCCAATTCGTTCTAGAATTTCGAAAGGTCCGATGTACCTGGGACTCAATTTACCTTTGTTACCAAAACGTATGACTCCCTTCCACGGAGATACCTTCAGGAAAACATGATCACCGACTTGAAATTCCAAATCCTTCCATCGATTATCGGCATAGCCCTTCTGCCTACTTTGAGCTGCTTTAATGTGATTTTGGATTACCTTCACCTTTTCCACCGTTTCCTCCACTAGTTCTGGGCCTACAAGTTTTCTTTCACCAACGTCATCCCAACAGGTTGGTGTACGACATCTCTTTCCGTATAACGCTTCATATGGTGCCATCTGGATACTCGAATGGAAGCTATTGTTATAAGAAAATTCTACCAGTGGTAAATATTGATCCCACATACCCTGAAAGTCAAGTGAGCAAGATCTCAACATGTCTTCTAGGGTTTGAATAGTCTGTTCTGATTGTCCATCTGTCTGAGGGTGGTAAGCAGTGCTCAAATGAAGTTCAGTATCCAGGGATTTCTGAAGACTTTTCCAAAATCTTGAAGTAAAACGGGGATCATGATCAGAAACAATTGATAAGGGTACTCCATGAAGTCTCACAACTTCATTAATATATAGTCTTTCTAGACGTTCCAGGGGTAGATCTTCTCTTATAGAAATAAAATGTGCTGACTTGGTAAGACGATCGACAATAACCCATATTGCATCGTTCCTTGTAGGAGTCTTTGGTAGCCCCATGACAAAGTCCATCGTAATATTGTCCCATTTCCACTCTGGTATGGGAAGCGGTTGCATGACTCCTCCAGGCTGTTGCCTTCCAGCTTTCACTTGTTGACAAACCATACATCTTGACACAAAATCAGCAATCTCCCTCTTCATGTTGTCCCACCAAAAATGTTCATTCAAATCTCTATACATTTTGGTGCTCCCAGGGTGTATAGAGAAATTGGAACTATGAGCATCATCCAGCAATTCCCTTTTTAGATCAGGTATATTGGGAACACAAAGTCTCTTCACGAATTTCAAAATTCCATCTTCATACACAAAGTCTCTCAATCTCCCATCATTCACAGCTTTAATCTTCTTTTGGAATTCTTCATTATTGGTCTGAGAACTCTTAATCTTTTCTAGTAAAGATGGTTTGGCAACCATTTGAAAAAGCATTGATGTTTCACCTTCCCTGGTTATTCCCATGTCCATCTTCACTAGATCCATGAAAATTGGATCCCTTTCAATTCTCATCATGTTCAAAACTCCATGGTCTTTTCTGCTCAAAGCATCTGCCACCTTGTTTGCTTTCCCCGGGTGGTAGTGTATCGTACAATCATAATCCTTGAGTAATTCAAGCCATCTCCTTTGCCTCATGTTGAGTTCTTTTTGTGAGAAAATATACTTCAAACTCTTGTGATCAGTATAAATCTCGCATTTTTCACCATAGAGGTAGTGTCTCCATATCTTCAAAGCAAAGATCATAGCTGCTAACTCAAGATCATGAGTAGGATAGTTTTGTTCATGAATTTTCAACTGTCGTGATGCATAGGCAATAACTCTATCATTCTGCATAAGGACACAACCAAGTCCTTTCTTTGATGCGTCACTATAAATAACGAACCCATCATTCCCCGATGGTAGAGTCAATATAGGAGAATTGACTAATCTTCTCTTCAGTTCTTCGAAACATTCTTCACACTCTTTTGTCCAAACAAATTTAACCCCTTTACGTGTGAGCTTCGTTAATGGGTTAGCCAATCGGGCAAAATTCTGGACGAAATGTCGATAATAACCTGCCAAACCAATAAAACTACGTACCTCAGTTATACTCATAGGTGCTGGCCATTCTTGAATTGCCTTGGTCTTAGAAGGATCAACAGAGATTCCATCTTTAGAGACAATATGGCCAAGAAAAGAAATCTCCTGAAGCCAGAATTCACACTTGCTAAACTTCCCATATAATTCATGCCTCCTCAGAGTCTTCAAGATAATGCGCAAGTGATTTTCATGATCTTCGTAGGTTTTGGAGTATACCAATATATCATCAATAAATACCACCACAAATTCATCGAGATACTCCTTGAAAACTCTATTCATCAGATCCATGAATACAGATGGTGCATTAGTCAATCCAAATGGCATTACAGTAAACTCGTAATGCCCATACCTGGTTCGAAATGCTGTTTTCGGAATGTCTTCCTTCTTCACACACAACTGATGGTATCCAGATCGAAGGTCAATCTTTGAAAAGTATTGAGCTCCATGCAGTTGGTCAAATAAATCATCAATACGAGGTAGGGGATACTTGTTCTTTATCGTTATAGCATTGATCTCCCTGTAGTCGATACATAACCTCATAGATCCATCTTTCTTTTTAACAAAAAGAACAGGGGCTCCCCATGGAGAAACACTAGGGAGAATAAATCCCTTATTACTCAATTCCTCTAGTTGTTTCTTTAGTTCGACTAATTCTACAGTGGCCATTCTATAAGGGGTCTTTGATATAGGCCTTGATCCAGGAATCAAATCAATGGAAAACTCTACTTCTCGTTCTGGAGGATGTCCAGGTAAATCTTCCGGAAATACATCTACAAATTCTTTCACAATAGGTACGTCCTCTATTTGAACATTCCTTTCCTCACCGACCGTTATTTCATTCTCTTCCTCCTCAATAATTGAATTAAGTTGAGCTACTGGGGGTGGATCTAAATAAGAATTAGGTGTTGACGATTCTGCTCTAAAAATAAGGTGTTCCTTATAATTATCATCAAGAATCGTAACCTCTTTCTTTTTACAATAAATCTTCACATCATAGTCCGAAAGCCAGTCCATACCAAGGATTATATCAAACTCAATCATAGGTATGACGATGATAGCAGCAGATAAAGAAAATTTATGTGCTCTAATGGGGACTGATTCACAAAACTTTGTTGCAATGATACTTCCCTTAGGAGTTTTAACTGACAAATCCCTTATTAAATCAAATTGGAAATATCTAATTTTCTTAGCAAACTGGGAAGATATGAAACAATGCGATGATCCAGAATCAAATAATGCATTTTCTAAACTTGAGGAAACAATTAAATTACCTTCCAATACGTCTTTCGGAGCTTCTACCTCAGCAGTAGTGATAGCATAAGCCTGGCCTTGATCCCTTGGCCTTTTCTGAGGTAAGTTCTCCTGACGCTTAGGACATGCATTTGCATAATGCCCCATCTCCCTGAAATTGTAGCACTGAACGTTGGTAGCTTCCTTCTTCCCCTTGCAATCATGAGCTTGGTGGCCTTTTTCACCACACTTGTAACAGACTCCCATTCCCTTCAAGCAAGTACCAGGATGTTTCTTCCCGCATTTACCACAAGATGGATATTCAACCTTTCCCTTCTTCCCCTTATTTCCATTCCCAGATTGATCAGCAGGTCTCTTCTTCTCTTGCTTTGATTTAAAGTCATAAGACTTAGAGAATTCCTTTTCGGTCTTGATAGCACATGAGACAATGTCTTCATACGATGAAAAGGATTGTGAGACTAATGCTCAACGGAGAAATGGTTTTAACAAATCAAAGAAACGATCAATATTACTTCTTGGGTTGCGAATATAATCTCCAGCATACCTTGCTAACCTTGTAAAGTTAGCCTCATACTTTATGACATTCTCATCCTCCTTTTGTCTCAGACTCAGAAATTGCCTTTCCATATCTGATCGATGGTCACGAGGAAAGTATTTTTCTAAAAATAAATCTTTGAACTCCCTCTATTACATATTTGATACTTCATCATCTTCCTTCATATTTTGAATCAATGACCACCATTGATCAGCATCTCCAGTGAGGCGGTAAACTGCCATGGTAACTTTTTCCCTTTCACTACTCCCCAAAGCCTGAAATATTTTCTCTAGGGAAAATATCCATTGCTCAGCTACTAAGGGATTTTTACTCCCATTGAACGTTGGTGGTTGTTGCCTCATGAATCGATCTAACATTGATCCTCCACGCTGCGGATCAGGGTGCTCCATACGGGTAAGGTTATTATTCATAACCTGAGTAAGTTGTCCCAGTATGGTGATTAGCTGATCGGCACCAGTTGCATCACCAGCTCCACTATAATTATCTTGGGCAGGAGGGAAATCCCTACATGGAGTTCGTGCATTGATACGGTTTCCATTTCTTCCACTAGGTGCCATTTCTAAACAATGGCATAAACTAGATTAGTTTATGAATCAAAATACATAATCCCATACTTATAAAACACTTAACATAAATTGAACTATCTATGGATATAATCCATAATCATAAATATGTTTTCTTTGAGGAAGTATATACTCATAAACCCTTCATAATGATTTGTAAAGAAAGTGAGAGTTATCCTAAGCATATCCCCCGGGAGTGTCGTAACCAAGAGTGCAGCAAGGCCCGTTGTCGTGCACCAGTTCCCGTTCGAGTCTAGCTCAAAGCGGTGTTTTCGGGTTTTACCCCTAGGTACATCTGTGCCAGAGCCGCCTCTACCTGCTCGTATCCAGACAGGGATGTATTGCTCGGAAAACTCACAAAATCTCTACAATACCAAAATTCTAGGAAGTTCTTCTATACTAATCCTCAAAGTTCATCTTAGGTCTACGTGCTCTAATCAGAGTTTATCTAAATCTAGCTTCCAAGGTTTGTACTAAACTTCCTCTGATACCAACTGTAACGCCCCGACCCCAGCTACCCAGAGTCGGTGCATTATTACATAACATTGGCATGATCACAAGAAAGATCAAATCTCGAAAGACCGATTGGTTTAGTAGCCTTGGAAACACTAGATATATTCATAAGTTTTACATTACATCATAAAATAAAAAACTACTACAGTAACATAATGTCTCCATAATCCACACTCATATCCCCACATAATATCCCTGCAGGTCATTCATAATTTACTTCTTCACTTCCTGGGAAAAATAAAACATAGAAAAGGGGTGAGCTCAAATGCCCAGTAAGGATAACAATATAGCGGAAACTTTCATAAATAAGAATAAACATTTAAGGCAATGTATAACTAAAACAAAAGACTTTTAAATATGAACTTTCAACATGGTATGGCATAAATAAAATGAAATAATGCCATTTACTTATTCACATGGATATTCTACTAATCGAATAATCACATGCAAAAATCAATAACCACTTTCCTAATGTTGGAATGCATAATGCCAGACTATCATAACCACATAGCCAAGGCCTCGTGCCAAGACTACATATAAGATTTTTTCAAGGCCTTGTGCCAAGACACTAGTTTGTCTCATGAGACCTACCGATGCATCGAGGAGCTATAGCGGGCTCCACCTGTCACTTACTAAGTCCAATGCATTCCCATATGAAAAGGTTTAAACATAACATAAACATTCGTATTAAAACTAGCATACGAAATGTCAATAATTTCACCATAAACCATGAATGGTATAAATATAGCACATCCACGGTCAAACATATCACAAAACCTTCAATTCAATATAGAAGTTTTGTATCATAATAAATCAACTTCAAATAATCTTAAAATCCATCAAAGGATGTTGACATAGATGAAATCAAAATTCTTTTTAAAGAAGTATCTCCTTTTATTTTGAAATCATTTAAGATCCATATAAAATAAAACATTTTCTTTGAAAATATTCTTATAAGCTTGTATGGAAAGCTTCGACGATTTTATAACGGCGGAAAATAACCGCACCCGCTGTATAAGTTAAAAAAACATTCTTACCTCAATTCTGTCGAAAAGGTTAAAAAGGACCTTGTTTTGAAAACGACGGAAAGATTCCTTTATAAACCTCTTATAAAAAGTCAAAAAAGGGTATAAATGACTTTAACCCATATTCTTGTAAATAGTAAAAATGTTTAGAAATACATTTCGAAGAAACATGGATGTGGATGATAAAGAGATCCCAGTAGATTATTACGTATAATACAACCTCGGATAATGAAGAGATTGTGAAATAACCCTTACCTTGTACTTTTCCTTGGTTGGGGTAGGTTAACCTCCTTTATAATGGTGAAATAATTGTTATTAAATTATACAAGAATCATTTACATTAATATGATATCATATATGATCTTTTAACATTGCTTTATTAATAATATCTTAGTATTATCGTCGTTTCGGGTGATAATCGATTCGTTCTTCTTAAATGTTTGGTTACGTAAGACATGTTTGTAATGGATAGATTATATCTTATTCATAATAATAATGATATTAACATTATTTTTAACCCTAAAATGAGAATAATACTTGAATGGATATGATGGAGAATGAATCTTATCGCGTTCGTGGAGACGGTAGTCCGTACGTACGCACGAACGCTACTTCCATTTAATTTTTATTTTAAAAGAATAAAATCCAAATGATACATAGGTATATTACTATTACAGTATAATATAAGATTTTATATATGTTACTTTTGTTCATTAACACCATCCTTTATACGTTCCATGTGTGGTATGAACGAGTCATATCATTTTAAGGGGGCGGTAGTCCGCACTTCCTCAAATGAAATTATCGTATGTATATACAAAATGAAACGAATAATGGTATGAAATAAACTGGAATTACAGAAGCTTATATATAAAATATATATCATTAATATCATATTTAATTACAGTTCCATCATAATGGCCACCATGAGAGGTGGTAACATGTATTTGAACAATCATCGTTTCGTGAGGCGTTAGTTTTCCATCCAAAGAAACATTATGTTCATCATCCATTAGATGGAGTTGTGTGTATGTGTAGTTTGAATCCTTCTTATAAAAACATCCTAGTATATTTAGGATACTGGTGTTGTTACAAAAGAAAGGAAATAAAAATATTTTGGGGGTTGGAGAAGCAAAATAAATGAAAATACTTTAAGAGAAATTGTTACCTTTAATTTAGGTAACTCACTTTGGTTGGAACCAAAGGACTTCTTGAAATGCTTTCTGCCTAAGGGGAAGCTTCAAGGAGGAGGAGAGGGATGTGGGGAGCTTAGTTGGGCAGAGTTTGGACGAGCCAAGTGGCTTGAGAGGTGTGAGGAAAAGAGAAGGAGGAGTGCCCTTTTATAAGAGGGGTGAGGGGAACCTTTGGAAAAGCTAGAAATATTAATTTATAATAAATTCATATTCGGTTTCCAGAGGCTCCAAAGTTGACTATTCAAAGGATGATGTGGGTATAGGTCGAAAACAACTCATCCAATAGAATTTAGACAGGTTTGGGTACTTATATTAACCTTATCTTTAAGTATTAACTCTAAGTTAATTAGTTTAACTTTTACAATGTCTCTTTTTATTTTTATATAAATGGTTAATAAACTTACTATATACATCCAAGCGACCCCCAAGTGGTCCATTAATGATTAAACTATCATAATATAAGTCTCTTGGCCGAACCTTAGATTTTTAGGAATTTAATATCAATTAATAATATAATATTTGTTTTAAGAACTCTTTTATGTCAATTTTGACACTATTCAATAGTTGATTTTTGTGAAACTCATAACAGATTGATTACTTCGAAAAAAGTCAATTACATCAATCCTAATATATCATATTATCCTATAAAATTAGTTTAATTCATTAAAAGTTTCATATTATATTTATTTTGGTATTTATAATATCAATTATTTTAATTTTTCACTATTATAGTAATTACTGCCTCATCATTGTGTCAGAAATAAAATATATTATGTAATGTCTAAAAATTATAAATAAAATATCATTATGTAGGAAATCGTTTTATCTTTCTTATGAATATTTATAATCTAAAATCCAAAATGTATAACCCTATTTAAAAATTGTTCTTCTAAAAGATGTAAGCTTATGCCATTTTTATTTTTATTTTAGCTTTATTAATATAATGTGTCATTATCACTTACAAGTGGATCCATGGGGTACCAAAATAGACCCAAAGATGCCCATGGTCGACCATGTATCATCCAATAGGGTTAATACACGTTTAAGGTAATTTAGTATTATTATAATATTATTTTTTAACCCTTATTTACCGGATTTACCCTTAACCATGGTAAATAAAATATTTACCGCAGTAATTATTCAAAATGTCTAAAAATAAAAGTTACCTATTTACACAATTTGAACATCCTGATTCCAAATATGGAATCCATTTTTCTAAATTCAAAAAAACATAATTGGCAGAAATTAATTTAAAATTAATTCCCGCTGTCAAAACAAAAAGCGTGTTTTTTAGAGATAATAACTATCAAAAGATTGACACTTGTTTATGTTCGGTTTAATTGTAAAATTATGTCCAATTACCAACATTATATTAAATGGTAAAAATATATTCTAAATATACTTTAAAACCACTCAAATTCATAATTTATCACTATTAATTATTTTGATTAAAAAAGTTGTTTTTAATTAAAATTTAGTAATTTTCACTATTCATCAAAATATAAAAGTTATCCGAAAAGTACCAAAATTTCACCCTAGGATAATTTCGATATTCCAAATCCAAAAATGAAGTCCATTTTGAAATATAAAATATATATGATTTCAAAAATTAGGTATTACTATTCACAACGGCTAGTTTAATTAGTTGTGGTGTGTGTTAGAACTCGAGGTTGCGTACAACACACGCTATCGCATTATTCGAAGGGAAACGTACCGTGGAAGCTTGGGGTGTTACAAAAAATGTGTTAATAAGTTCTTCATATATTCTCCTGAAACATGATGATAACATTATTTACCAAAAAAACATCATTGAAGACATACATGTTTCATCATTCCTTGATAAAATTCTCAGACAATTTAATATATTCCATAAATCCAAAAATGTTGTAAAATGCCATAATATTTACATATATTACATTTTATTAAATTATTAATCATTTCATGGTAATAAATATTATCTAATTTTATTTGTCTAGGTCAATCACATCTTTATACCAATATAGTTATCTCACCATAATGAAAATATTAAGGGTTAACTTTCCCTTAATCACGTGCTTTCTAAAAAATATCAGGTTTCCTAAAAATCTTATCTTAGTCATTGGTACCATTTATAATATTCATAAATATACATAAAGATAAAATTATATAAAAATTATTAATTAATTTAATAATTATTAAATTCAAAAACATAAAAAAATTTAAGCATTTTACATCATTCTTAATAAATTAACTACGATTTATCATCTTATTCCATAATACTTCATTCCCTTCATATGTCATTTTTAGCCTCTTCATAATCAACAAAAAATTCTTTACTTGTACTTCCATGATGATTATCTTCTTGAGACCCCCTATGAAATTTATTTATAGAATTCCAATAATTTCCACGTTGATATCATTCCACCATTAATGTTGGCTTAGGGAAACAATTATTTTCATATTTTTTGTTAATTGACATTTTCATTAATCATTTGAAATTAATTACTCTGTACCCTTCTTCTCCACAAATATAACATCTTCTCATTCCCTTAAGTCATTACATGGAGTACATCTTCCATTGTTCTCAGTAAATAAGAAATTTATTCTTCATTCCACCATCGTATACACCACTTGAACTCCCAATGACCTATTTTATTCTCTTCTTTCATTAGTATAAGAGTTGGATAATGTTATTTCTGAAATAATATTTCATGATAACTATTTAGGAATAACCATAATATCTATCACTCTAGGTGTCATAAAATTTGGTTTATCATAAATACATTATTTGTCACATTCAACATTAACCCAATTAAATCTTGTTCTATCAATTTTATAAAACTAAAAAGAATATTGTGAGAAAAAACATTCATAGTTCAAAACCACATGATCATAAAAAATGATTTATTGTTTTTCTAAATCATGAATTATTATTTTATGTATAAGTAACATTAGGTTTAACCTATTTCATTCATAGTCATAATCTATTTAAATACTTCATGATGGTTCATAAAAAGTTTGTGAATTTCCATATAATATCCCCCAAGAGTATCAAAACAGTTATAAAGAAATGAATATTTTCATGCATTATGTGATGATTGAGTCTTGCTCAATGTTCCTTTTTAATTAATATAACCATAAGTTAAAACTATACCCAATCTATGTCCACTTTTAGCATCCACATAGGGATGATGTTTTAAGGAAAACACATCTATATCCTTTAGCAGAATTGATGATATGTTCCTACACATAGAATTGTCCTTAAAAATATATTTAGAGATATCCCTATACATATCCCTAAAAATAATCTTAGGAATATCCCATGAGATCATGCCCAAGTTTATTTTCCAAGTTTACAATGGTTTACTAATATTTTCTTTCGACACCAACTGTACTGGACTATACTACCATACACAGATAATAATTGTTTTATAAATATTCATTAAATTTTAAAAATACATGTATGAGGGTCATAACTATTAAGTGTATTTATAAACATGGAACATAAAAAACTGGTTCTTAAGTGAGATAAATCATTTCTCACTAAGTTACTCATAACTTGAATCCTTCTTATACATATAATAGATAATAAATTTCTTCATTAATGGGGAATGGAAGACTAAGAAAATGATACCTCATACGATAAACATGGTAGATATATTTCTACAATCATACAAAAGCATAACATAAGAATAAGGGATTGTGGTCCTGAACAAAAAATTAATCATTCGTCCACAAACTATCATAGATAATAAACATGATTCATATGATAATGAATTATAATTCCAAGATACATGAGACATAATATTTTTAAATCAACATAATTAATGAACCATAAGTTAATTTCATAAAATTGTAGAACCACGTAGCAATAAAAACCCCCATATTTTTCAAGGATGACTACCAATATCATAATACATGTTGGATTAGGACTCATCACCTATTTCTTATTTGGGATCAATCCCATTATCCAGTTTCTCATTGTAGTTCAATTTCATTTCATTGTTTCCCATTATGGATCAATCCTACCGACTTGTTTCCCATTGTTATCTCATGAGATATAAAGATGTACCCAAATAATTGGATGGAGATATAAGTCTTACCTATAAAATAATGAAAATCATACATTTATATTAAATGATATCATGAAATATTCTTCATATAACAATGCATGAAAAGAAATGGGCTTCATAAAACATTATCATATCCGAATATTTGAAAAATATAATTTTTATAAAATATATCTTTATTGATTGACCCATGAAATGAAACAAGATATATTATAATAATTTCATAATAAATATAAACCATAAGAGAAATAATAAAGATGGTATAATTGGATAATAATCTTAATGAAGATTAAGTAACATCCTATCATGAAGTCATAGCTAGACATTAATTTTAGAAGAAAAATCAATTAGGGAATTACTTTTTAGAAAATAACTATACATTGGAAAAATCCTCTTTAAATATAAAAAGTTATGAAATATTTTAGAAATAAATTTCATTTAAAACACCCTTGGAAAAAAATATATAATGTATTATTCCATGAAATTAATAGGTATGAAGTTGGTAAATTAAATTCATGTCATATATGTTAAAATAGTAATTCTTTTCACCATTTCAGTAAAATCTGAACATGTATTTCTAGGAAAATGGAATAAAGATTCATTTAAAACACTTAGTAAAAATCAAATCATGGGAAAGAATTTATTTATTAAATACTTTGTGTAATGTTAATAAAATGTCAAAAACTTTTTTATAAACATGGATATTGAAATAAGAGGGTTTTCATCTATAAAGAGAAATATTTTCGGTTTTCTTGAAAAATATTATTTTGAAAAAATATGATTATTAAGAGAGTTAAATGATTGAAAACATATATTATAAAGAAATAATTATAGAATAATAAAATTTATTATGTTCTTGAGTAATATATTAAAATATATCATCTTATAATATATAATCATAATCAATCCTAAAAAATAATGAGATTGTAACATCAAACACTTATGACATTGATTACATTTGAATCATAAGGCCCATTAATTCATAAAAACAAAATAAATTCTAAATATAATGAATATAATAATATTAATGGTATAATATTTCAATGTAGAGTTATATATATCCTGTAAAATAATATAGTTGAATAACACAATATATGTCTCAATGAAAAAATTGAGACAACATCAGTTACCTTAAGTCTCGTATTATTTTTAAACATTTAAACCTCATGTAAAATAAAAATTATTATAGTATATTTAAATTAAATAATAGTAATATTATTTTTCATAACATATATTATTCAATTATGATATTTTTTGACCCACTGAATAAAAATTACTTATTAAATTTACATTTTGGGTAATAGGCATTTTATTTTTCATATATGTTTGGTTTTGGTATCTTCAGTCCATCCATTTTGAACATGGTTTATTAATATATATAATTTTTAACATTAATTAAATATATTATATATTAAATATATTATTATTTATAGTAATCCATTAATGTTATATGTAAAAATTAATTACATTGTTCATAGAGATGGTTTCTCGTACATATACAGGAATAATGTATCCATTTTCAGAAAAGGTGATAGAAAAGAGAGGTATATGTGATATTTTAATTTAAAAGGTATAATTATTTCATAAATATCACATAAATAGGTTAAATAAATCATTATATCTTTTTAGGAGAGGTGGTGATGGAAAATGAACTACATCAGGTCGTGAGGCGGTAGTTTTTCAAACACATGCTTTATGGTTTCATTTCCCACATGTTGCTAGTGGAGATAGATTTAAGTCACTAAACTAAAAAAATAAACATCCGTATATATGAGATATTATTGTTTGTATATCATAATAATTTAAATAGATTTCATTTATGTGGAATAATAAATAAAATTATAATGCATGGTAAATAGTTATATCACTTATTCGGAGAGCATAGTTAGGTTTATACCTAAAACCTATATAAGAGGGTTTTGTAATAATTATAAAGCCTCCAAGACATTGGGATGAAATTATAGAAGTTTATTAGTTAGATATTTTCCAAAATTAATGATATTGCAGTTTATAGAGGAGAAAAGTGTATATGTCCTTTTATAAGTGGGGAAAGGAACCCACACAGAAACTAATTAGAAATTTCTCAAAAGATTCATAAATGACAAAGTAATTACCAGTAAAAAAGATAAAAAATTACCTTAGAATATAAAATGGAAAATATCATATTTAAATATATCAACAAAATATTATTTAAACCCTTTGTCATAGAAATATTAGATTTATGATTTTTGTATAACACCTAAGTAATATTGTTTTAACTTTAACCATTTTATTTTTTTTATTATTTTCACTATTCATTATAGGTAATTATTATGTTGACCTTATTTTTTAATATTTATTATGATGATTAAATAATTTTAATCTACTTTTCAAAACTCTTTACAGGGAAGTATTAAAATTTAATTTAAAATTAAACTCACTAACGTGATGAAAAAATGGTTTTCCATAAATAAAACATTGACTAGTTTAAAACATTCTTATCTCAAATTTCAATGATAATGATTAAAATTACCTAGTATGGATTTATTATTATATAACTCATCTCATTTTAATTTTAAATATTTTTAAAAATTGGAAACCTTGTAAATACTTTAACTGAAAATGTATTTTTTTAATAAAAATATTATCTTTCCACTATTCTATAATAAATAATATATTTAGAAAATATAGAAAAATAAATAGAAGATAATTTTATATTTATATAATAAATTAATTTTTTTCAAATATATTTTCTGGAAGTGGAGAAAATTAAATTTAAAAAATGTGCACTAAATGAGAAAGAACTGTTTTTTAGAAAAATAATTTTTTTATGTGTAAAATTGAATTTAAACATATATTGGGCCTATAAAATCCATAAGATGAATTTTAGTCAATTTATACAATATATAATATAAAAATTAAATTGAAATCATTCGCCTAAAGATATTTATTTATTTTATTAATTCAAAACATATTTGTACGCATAAAAATCAGATTTTAGAGAAATATTTATTTAATTTTCAAATGATTTTTATATTCATTTCTATTTAATAATTCACCTTATAATTAATTTTGTATACATTTTTAGATCATATATTTTAATTATTTAGTTAATCTTATCCATTCCCATCATTAAAATGGATTGTATATACTTTAATATTAACAATAAAAGTTTATTAGTATTTCATGTTTCTTTACAACATGGTATCTTATTTGAAAAAATATAACTAATAAATTAAATTTTTTTGAGAAAAAATATTTTTTATAATATCAGTGTCTTACAAAAAATAAACACTAAAAATAATATAAAATTATCCTTGGGTTTCAAAAGTATCCCCAAAATTATATTCTTTTTCATATGCTCAAAAATCTTCCCAAAATATCTCCCGGTTTCAATAATCTCTCCCAATGAATTTTTTTTCATATAAGGAACATAAATCATTTTCTTTGACATCTAAAATTGAAAATAATAAATAATAAATAATTATAATATTAATTTAATGATATATATAAAATAAATGAAAAAAATGAATAAAAATGTGTTTTCCATAAGGGTTACTTACATCATTTTTTAAATATCCCTTGAAAAATATTGATACACAATCCCCTTGATTCCATATAAGAATAAACTTATATTCCACTTTCATCTCTCAAAAAATCGAAAAAAATTGTGTTATACATTTTTTAAAAAAATTGTACACAAAATAAATTAAAAATACCACTCACTAACTTTATATATTATCCCTTTTAAAAACATTTTTGAGATACAATCTATCCCTAAAAAAGATATTTCTCCCCCATTAGGTTAAACACATATATTTAGATTATCCCTTTTCTAGTTTTATACCAATTTTTAAAAATATTAATGGATTAATCAAAATTAAATTTATGTTTTCATTCTATCCTTATGATAAAAATATCAAATAACATATGAGAGAGGGGGAAACCCATACCATATTCTTTTGTAACTGAAGTCTAAGAATTTTTATTTAACCCCAATGTCCTGGTATTCAAATAATCCATCGAATGACAACCATTTAGATTATCCAAATTTCTCTTAAAATCCAATTTCATATTTTTAGATTTCTTATTATTATTTAACGTAGAAATGTGACATGAAAAATATTGTTTCTTTTTGTTATTCTATTCTTCTTCAATTTCAAAACTATGATACTTATGCCGTAAAATTATACCTCTGTATTATTAAAAAATTCAAAAATATATTATTCTTGAGTTTACACCTTCATCCTTTTTTTCTTGACTAAACATGTTTTCTGCATATTATAGATTTCATATTATCCAAAGGTTTATTTACATCATCTTTCTTCTTCCCATAAGTAATTTTTTTCACTGATTCACAAACAATAAAAATTTCCATAAATAGTTTTTTTTAAAAACAATACATCCATAATGAAATATCTTCACAACATACTCATTATTATAAAAAATAACATTATATAATCCATCCCAAAGTGGATATTTGTTAATTAAATTGGTATTTAAAGCATCAAAATATAATGTTCCCTTCAATTAAACTTTTTCTTATACTACTTTTGATGAACCAGAACCTATGATTTTGAAATAAATACTATTATTATAAGTAATTAATAATTTATAAAACATATTAACACCCTGAATGTTTTTAAACTCTCTTATAATATGATATGATAATCCAATTTCAAAAATACATTATTGGTTTTATTTGTGATTTTTTGTGGTTAAACATAACAATGAAATAATTTCCATTTTTTTACTTTCTTATTTTGAGCATTTTGAGTAATATAATTAATACCCAACTAGGAAAACAAAATGGTGATATATTATTCAAAAATGTGAATTGTCTGGTTAAATCATCTAGAAACCACAATCATATATTAGAACATATTATCATCTTTTAGTTTAGAATTTTTAAAAAGGTTCAGAACCATTCTTCATTGAGTATATTGATTCCTGTTTATTTTTACCACTTTAACATGTTGACTTATATTTATATTGGTAATTGTGATATATGATTTTAATTTGTCCAAGTCCTATATAATATTAATAGAGCCTATAAAATAAATGATTTCTTATGAAAACATCTAAATGTAAAAACGTTTCTACATGCACTTATTCCATCCTCTATTAATTAATATTAGATTCTTTTATCTACAAAATTGTTGGTAAACTCTCAATATGTTTCTCTATATAATGAACTTATTTTCATCATTTATTGAATCATTCTTTTAAAATAAATCCATTCATATCATTTTTCATGAAATTTATATATTTCTGAGAATTGTTTTTTTCATAAATATGACTTTATTTTTTTATGACATTAAATTAGTCTTATCGAAAACAAATTTAATATCATTATTAAAATTTGAATATGATATTTGTTGGATTAATTTAATCTCAAGATTTTTTAAGAATCTAACATCTTGTACCATATTATTCAATAATCTTTAACTAAAATCATGAATATAAATTTTATTATTTTATTTTTACCATTCCAATTCCATTTTCAAATGATTAATTTATATTAAAAAATTATAAATTCTATTTCATTTTATAAAAAATTAAATTCGTGTATAAAAATGTGTTTTATTTTATTTATAATATAATAATTTCAATTTTTGAATTTCTCTTTTCAATCATGGATATTTTTCAGTACGTAAACTATCATTCTTAATATATAATTGAAAGCCCTTTTTAAGACTATTTTTCCCAGAATTACCATTAATAAGTATTCAAGAGACACTTTTTACATTCCCTTTTCAACATAAACTCTATCTATGTATCATCACCACTTTTATCACTATTATTTTAATTGATAGTGACATCTTTATTCACCTTTTAAAATAACAACCTTTCATCATCATCACTTTATGAATCTACTTACTCATCATCCTCATTATCATCACTACCACCATGAAAAAATAAAAAATATTTTCTTTTATTTTGAGAAATAATTAACTATTCCAGTAATTTTTTTGAGTTTTTAATTTTCTGGAAGGTTTTTATAATCTCATCGTAGTAATCATTATCAACATATTTGTCCATACATGGTATGTTAGTCTAATATTTTCCAATTCACCCACATTTGAAACACATAAAATGTAATTTAAAATGAAATTTAACTTTTTAACTTCATACAATTATTAAAATTAGTGGAATATGTTCATTAAATATAACATCATTATCTTCATCTAAATTTTAATATTCTCTGTATTCATCTACATTCCCACTCTTCCTTTTATTTAATGTTTTTATATAAATTTACCAATCATCGATTCTCTTAATCAGGAAAAAATTCCATTACATATTTAATATGAAATTATATTTTTGGGGAGATCATATAAATTAAATGAATGGGGATCACAATAATTATGTGGTTATAATTATTGATAAAAAAATATGGAATTATGTGTGTTATATTCTATAAAAATATGAAATACATTAAATTTTATCCAAAACCCCTAACTTTTATCACAATTTAATTTTCTATAGTGTTGAATTCATCTTCCATTTCATCATCATTCATATTAATATCTTTTTTATTTAATATAAAATCTTATTATTCTTCTTGATTCTCTTTTCTATTTCCATAATTTAAATTATCAAACTTATCCCATATTTCATTTTCTATCTTTAGAACTTTTACCTTAATAAATTACTTCTCTAATAGAGATAATAATGTGGAATTATAATCATTGAAATTTAAATTCCACAAGGATTAGTGGAGCACTAAATGGGGAGTGGTGAATGAGTGGTATCTTTTTCTATTAGGAATTATTATGTAAAATAAACAATTGACTATTAATCCTAGTCTCAATCCACTCATATTGTTGCCTCATAATCTCCCATATAGAATGTACTAAATAAAGGCATACAAACATCGATAATTATAATGTTCAAACCAAAATAACTACTCCTTTCTTTATTGTTCATTTCCCATAATATATGATTCTCTATTATAATCTATCAAATATTACATTCTGCATAGGGAAACTCTCGCATATAATTTCCAGAATCCCAATAGACTTCTCTTAATATATTCTGACTATAAATCATTCCAAATCTTATTATGATAGTCACAGAGTTACAACATTACCTACAATTATACCCTGAGCCACAAAGGTTCAATAGAAATTCACCATATATATGAAAGTGTATAATTTTAACTATTTATTGAATTAGATATTAGACTTGGATATGGATATGATATAGTCCAAAAATAATATATTATTCTAATTAGTATAAACCCTTTGAATATAAATATACATTCACACAAATAGCATGAAAATAGGTCATTGTGGTAGCTCATCATAATATATTTTTAACAGATCTATTTCTCTGGCCTTCTCACATAAATCTAAGCTCTTATTATCATTTAAAATATTGGAGATTCTAAATTTCTAGATGTATATACCCTATGATTTTAAATATTAACAACATATAAGTCTATAAGAAAATTATTCTAAAGCATATGAAACATTGTTTATCCATATATCCTCTTCCACATTTATCTAACATTCCAATGTGATCTTCACTTTAGATCTATATTTGACCCTTATTCTTCACCTTTGAGATGTATCAATTTATTCATCTTGATTCAAAAATCCTATTTCACATAGGTATAGTAATTATTCCACTCTCATTAATTTTATTTTTAAACGTACCAAACCAATATTTTGTTTTATAATATTTATAACATAGAATATCTCCATTATATTTGATTCCCTATGATCCTCCATTTTATTTTGTCAAAAAATTCCATTTATGATTGAGATCCCACAATTTTACATGATTTCTGTATTTTTAAAGGATATCTCATCTACATTTAATTAGTTACCTCTCATTTTCTCCCATCTCATATTATCTACACAAAGATGAACACATCTCTTAGAGATTCTTCCAATAGATTTGGCTCTTTTATTATCTTCCTCTAAAAACATCTCCATTTAATCTACATATAATCATATTCCATTGTTTTGTAATTAATCATAGAGAATTAATATTTCCAATCTGACTCATTCTTCACCCCTTTCCCCATCCACTAATACATCCTCATATGTTATCATATTCATCTGATAGAGTCAAATAATGGATAATTCACAACTCAATCCAGCATTAAAACCATAATTCAATTGAGAACATATTTTCATATCATATAAAATAATCTCCCCATGAATTTAAATATTCATTGTGATATTCAAAACATATAAGTATCGTGAATCCATCTTCCTATTTATCATTTGTACATTTGATAATATAAATTTTTTTCTTCATGAATAATTTATATTTAAGATATTCTTTCTTCCATTGAAATATCCATTATTAGTAAAGAGAGTTAAATCCCAATATTTATTATTTCCTAATTATTTTATTTTTACTCAAGAAAAATATTGATCATTTTTTTATTATTCTTTGATTTCTCAATTATATAGCATTTAAATTATCCCATAATTTTGTTTCCATTGTCCCCCTTCTCTAATATCAAGGATAATCTTCTAAAAACATTTCATCTAAAATTATACTACCATTTGAGTGTTTTTTATATTATAATCCATTATGAATATTCCATATATCATCAAAATTATTCTTCTTCTTTAGATAATTAATATGGAAATCCTCACATTTTATAGTCTGTAACTTTTTCAGTTATTGACTATGTCTTGATGGTTAGCTATACTGGATTCTTGCATAATAAAATTTATTTATACATAAATGAATCCCAAACCAAATAAAAACTGAGGGTCCAAAATACATGATTCATTCATACATAGAAGAAATTTATTTTTACATAATTCCTAATTCTTTCTAACTTCACTATCTCGTGTTTACTCCTTGAAAATCACAGTTACATAGATAAGAATGATTGTTACTCATATCATCATGATGGTTATACTGACACTACATGATTCTTATTCATCTCAATAATCATTCTTAAATATCTTTATTCCCAAATAAATAACGGTTACTTGTTATTAAATTCATTTTTACACAAATAATGTTTCATTCAAATATGACCTGATTATGGTTATATATAAGGAATGTCATACATACACAAAATATTCTTCTATGATATGGTGCTTATGTAAAATCCTTGACTTATCCAAATTTCATCCTCAAAATAAAATTTATAAATTCCGTTTAAAACATATTAATATCTATTTCAAGCATCTATGATCTATCTCTCACCACCTCTATCTAACTCCAAACACTTTTGGTAGTTTATCAAACCTTATCAAACACTTAAATTCCATTCTCAAGCACACTTATAGCATATTAATAGTCAAGGGATGATATTTTAAGTAATATAATTTTAAATTTACTTAATTCTTAAAAAAAACTATCAAATTTATATGTGTCGATAATTTTAGAAAACATCAAGTGGAAGCACACTAGGATGGATTCCTTCAACATTACAACCATTATTTCTTTTATTAGGAAAATTGATTAATCATTCCCTTGAATCCAACTTCAATCTCACAACTCAAACCGATTGTAGTGGTAACTATAACCCTTCCATGAGAACTATTAATTATTTCTCATAGATATGAGTTCATTTAATTGTCTAATAACTTCCTATCACATTCCCCTAAATGGAATAATCTCACTCTTTTACCCATAATGTATGTGAAACCATTATCATATCTTTATTGGGTGGATACACTAATACATCATGAAATATTCAATTATCATTGAAAGTATATTTATGTAGATGATCTATGGACAATAAAAATAACCCCATTAAAATGTAACATCACACATCATTATTTAAAAACTATTATCTACTTTTTCCATAACAATACATCTAGAATTAGGATTTATCCTGTCAATGTTATCCTCTAAATCATTCAAACTGATATATATTATATGAGGTGCTATATAATCTTTATAAACATAATAAATCATCCAATAAAAATTGGTAATCCCCATATTGTTCACTAAATATAGGTTTTCTATATTTATGACAAAAAAGAAATCAAACAACTATTCATCACTTATAGAGGATGACATTATTAAAAGAACTCAATCACTGACTATGTTAAAAAATATTTAAAGAAACAAACTCAAAAAATTCCATATTTTAAGAGGAATAATCAATGTTTGGATACCAATTATGGTTTCCTCGGGCATGATAGTTTAACATATAGATGTGTGAACCCGTGAATAGTATATATTTTCTTCTATTACATGATATTTAATGAAATCTAAAAAAATGTGTTATTATAAAGATTGATCTCCAGGCCTTAATCACACACACTAGGGAATGTAATAGTCAACGTACACTAAATTTATACTCTTCACTACCCGAAAAGAGTTGTTAATAAATGGAATTATCTAGAATAATACAGGGTTATAAGATCCATTGGAATCACAATAATTTATATAAATGATCTAGTAATATCCTTTAACCATCATACCACAATATTGGAGTATTAACTCATGGAAATTCTCTCAAAGATGTGCATCGCTATAATGAATTTTTGAGTTTGAGATTATTATTCTTCCTCGGACAACTATCCCCCATCAATATTATATTTCTCTCAAAAAAATTATTAACATGTTTGATTTGTAAATTTTTTAATCACCACATGTCATAGTTCTTATTATCAAACACATAATACAATCATTTATATTTTCTATCTTCTTATTTTACTACTTGAAATGTTTTATGTATTTCCTTTCTCTTATCTAAATCTTACTACTAGAATGTATCCTCCTAATGTGTATAATTAAAATCACAAAACACTACTTCTCTCTAAAAATTAATATAGTCAACTATTCCCCTATTTACTATTGTATTATATTTTTTCATTATAGTACACAACTATAAACTCTCCACTCTTTACCAAATTAAGACCCATATTCCATTTTTCTCACATATAACCATTACCTTCATCATGATTGAATTTAAATTCCAAATTCATATTCAAACTACTAACCACCTACAACATTTTGAACTCCTCTTATTCATCCTAATTATTCTTTAATCATTTCAATTTTACAAGTGAACATCAACATAAATAATTGAAAATTTTTATGAATTAAGGTATGTCAAACCAATTGTCATCAGTTGAAATTTCCTTTTTCTTCCTTTGTGTATAAAAAGAGTTTTCACAAAAAAACCCACCTTCTTTTATTAGAAGAATCATACTCTGATGTTGTGATGTATAATCCATAAAAAATCAGCTTTGATGTCATCATATTTTAACAACTCTTAAATTCTCCTAAATCCTTTCTAAAAAAATCATTTTATAATTTTCAAAAAAACTTATTAATTAAATTTTTGATCATTCATATAGAACTCTTACAAAACTATAGTAACCATTATAAAACATACTTTTCAGAGAATTCACAAACTATAATCTCTTAAAAACTAAAATAAGTCATAAAAATTTAAAAACCCTTAAAAATATTTAAATAACACTTATAAAATATACATAACTCCTATGAAATACATTTTCCTCTGATATGGACCTTACAAAAACACAGAGACTCAAATATTATATTTATCACTCTTATTAAATTCTTCTTCTTAATAGATATATAATTAAAATAGTTGGAGACTCATACCAAACATAGATCTGACACAAATGAAATATTTGAAACTCTTAAGAAATAGATACATTAAAAAAAATAGTGTGATTTAGTAGAAACACTCTTATAGTTTTCAAAAATTACTCGTATGCATTTGAGACATAGAAAATATTAAGTTTGAATATATTGATCTTCAATGAAAATTCCAGATGACTCCCAAATTTCCCTAAAAATCCAAAAATATTCTACCACCCTATAAAAATTTAATATAATTTAATTTATTTTAAAAAAAATTATAACATTAAATATAATTTTTGTATTCAAAACTAAATCAAACATAATAATCAAATCCACTTCCTCTTAAATTCTTCTAATATAAAAAAACAAATGGTAGGGGAAACTTCTTCAACTACAAATCTAAAAATGAAATCATTCGGTGTAAAAAATAACTATATGGTCACATTTTTCATCATGATCTTCATAATCTCCCCAAAAAATAAGTTCGTCACGAAAACTGTGACCTTTATATTATATTCTAGGGATATTCCCTTGAAACCATTGTATTATAACTTTAATAAGTTTTGTATAAAGTATTCATAATTAAACCAATTGAGGTGAATGCTGAGAGACAAAACATTTTTAATTATATAAGGATTCAGGAATTTGAATCCTACATAAGATATTTGCTTTATATTAATCTAGTCCATATGTACAAAAAAGCTATATTTATTAGTTTTTCTAAGAAAACTATTTGATAATATTTTTATAAATACACTAGGAACCAAATGATTATGGAGAAATTTCATATGTTCTATAAGAACAAATATATCATTCAAATATTATCTGGGTTAGAAGTTGAATATGAAGGAACTACAAACCAATAATCCAAAAGTATATCAAATATAGATTATGAGTTGGTTCCAAAAATTGTAATGGATAAAGAACAAACTCATGTAACATAAGAACCATAAAGGACTTGTTCTATTCAACTATAAACTCATTGATGTTTATTTGGTATAAAAAATGATGATGATGTAATATATATATATATATATGATAAAAAACATGCAGAATTTACCATGAGAGTTATGATTCTTGGAAATAGTTTAATTCCATGAAATATGAGATAAACTACATGCACACTAACCATGGTTGGATCATTGAGGATAAACCTAAAGGGGACATACCGATAGGGTAATAGTTGTATTTTGAATAAAAACTAACATGATGGGTAATGTTTTTACCAATACAACACTCCGAGTCAAAATATTTTATAAGAAAATGCATTGTATTAACTATAAAAAATACTCCATTGGCAATGATAGATCATTTTTGGTAATTCTTTCTGAAGTGCAATGTGTTGCATTTGTTGTCAATAAGGCATGATGTTGTTGATCAGAAGATGTCAAAGAATGAATGGATGTCATGGAGAGTCAATATGTGAATGACAAAGGATGTGATGGTGTTGGTGAGGAAAGGAGAATGGCCATGGTACTAAGATGCATGTCACTTAGGAGATTCACTAAGTGACATAGGAGATGATGGTTGAAACATTCTCTAGTAATATCAGACGATTGTAGAACTGATCTTAATGTTTCAATACTTGTATCAAGATGATACTAAGTTACACCACTTGAAGAATGGATGATGATGGAACATCATCATTACATCAGACGATTGATGAGATGATCTTTAAGTTCGAAGAACTTGTATTAAGTGGATAAAATGTTACAACATTGTTAGTAAACCATGCATTGTACTGACAATGCATGAGGAGATGAAGTGATCCATCCACAATCACTAGGTGGATGAAGTGGTGCTAATTATGTCCATGCACTATCACTTAGTGCATGTGAATTTGAAGAAGATCCAACTTGATCTCTGATTGGATCAATGAAGAACATTGAAGATTATGTGATTCAGGAGCTCGGTTGATGAAGAAGACCCTTCGAGAATTCCACATTCTATGTATTGAGTATATGTGAGGAGGATTGAGGAATTCCTAATAAGAAGAGATGAGAAGAAATGAAGAAGGGAGAATGACCTGGTAGATGAATGGCATTTGACATTTTATATAAATAGGATACTTTGTTTTTTAACAAAGTGTTTTAACACTTCATTTGCCAAAAAATTGGCCAGCTGTGGACACCTTGAGGGTTCAACCCCAAGGCACATGTGGGCCTAAGGCGCCACGCCCAAGGGGGAACCCCAGGGCGGCAGGGCCATGTAGGGGTATCAAGCCCTGCATAGCGTGGGGCGCAGGAGCACACCCGAAGGTGCATAGTGGGCGCCAGTGGCACACCCGAGTGTCAGGGGTGGGCACAAAGTGCGCCCGCAAGAAGAACTCGGTGCGGGGCGGCACTGAGAGGGTTGGAAGTTCAATTGCGGTGAAGGGGGGAGTGCTAGGTTGATAAGCTGCGGAAAAACCGCGCTCCGTTTCGATGTGGGACGTGGAAAAATCTCCAGGAGCGAATCCTGGCCGCACGATTGACCGCGCGCCAGATCTCGGCCGCACATCTCATAGCGCCGCTCTCGTTTAGATCCAGGCCATCTGATGTCTTTCATTCGCCCGATCCAACGGCTCCCGGTGTGTCTCCTACCTCGAGCTCGACTGAGGCACCCGCGACGTCCCCGCTGAACCAGTGGCGCCTCCGAGCATGGATTTTGAGATCCCGGCCACCATTTCTGAAAGTAAAGTGTCCAAGTAGTTTGTCTCGACGTAATGAACACATCCATGCAACAAAATAAGCATGCATGCAACGTGATGAGATTTCGAACAAGGCCGAGGCAAAACGAAGTTGCCGAGGCTTCGGTGAGTTCGTGTTTTTCATGGGATAGAAGAGACGAAGGTCGTGCATGCGTTCTAAGTCGCATGCACATGGAGGAGAAAAACAAAAAGAAAAGTACACGCGTGTGAAACAGAGGAAGATATCAAGATTTGAAAAATCTTGAAATACCTGAAAACTTCGGGGATTCAAAAGTTATCTCACGCGGATGAACCACACTGCCTCTGCCTATATAAAGAGAGGCCGAGACCTCGATGAAGCTTGCTGATCTTTTGGAGAAAAACGAGAAGTCCCGCGAAGCTCTTGCCTAGCAAAGTATTGTCTCGCGCGACACCTACGCGACGAAGCAGCCCGGAGCCTCCCATGGCTCCGAGAGGTTCCTTTTGCGCACCTCTTGCACGAAAGAAGACAAAGGTAGAGGCCCCTGAGCGCTACCCCTTGCGTGATAGGAAGTTCCCTCTCTGCCCGCACACTTGCGCGGCAGGAGGAAGGAGCCCTGCGGTGTTGCACCTTGCACACCCGAGGACTTGCCTGCTGCCTTGTGCACCCAAGTGCTTGCGCGCCCACGACCGAGGGCCCTTTCCTCCTTGAGGACTTCCGCGGCAGTATTGAAGGAGAAAGGCCACACCACTTGCACGCCTACATTGAAGGTGGAGTTCGGGCAGAAGTGAAGTCCAAATACACACTCATTGTGTGTGTGCAAAAGAAGGCCGAGGGATTGCCTCGTGTGTGAACAAGAAGAGTCGTAGCCTTGTGCAAACAAAGAAGAACCTATGGGTAACATGTGTGAGGTGAAGAAGGAATGCCGAGGCCTTTGAGCCTTGTGTGTATTCTTGAAGAAAGAAGACCACACTTAAGTTGTGTGTGTGCTAAACAAACAAAGAAGAGGCCAAGATCATGTATGTGAAAAAGTGAAACAAGTGTGTGCAAAGAGACACGAAGGCCGAACCTAGTTTGTGCACTAAATGTGTATACACTTAGAAGAAGTAGAAGACTCCCACACTAAATTATAACACACATTCAAGTGTGTAAAAAAATTTGATAAAGCGTGTGAAGGAGGAAGAAGGTGTGTTCTTGAAGTGATTACACCCTTTGTGGGTTTATTGCACCGATAAGAAGAAAGGGAGTGCATGCTTACATGCATGCACGTGCGCACGTGAACAAAGCAAAACCAGGTTGTGTGCATTTGAGAAGTCCAGGAACAATAGTTCTTGAAGAAATTGAGAAGTCATGCAATCAGTGCATGAGGAAGCAGAGATACCATGCTCTCAGTGCATGAAGTTGATGTGAAGTGAGACTGGACCAGACAGAAGTTAAAGATATCAGTTGTCTGAGTATTCAGTAATTGGAGAGAGGCCAGGTCATCCTTAGAAGAAGGTGATAAAGCCTGAGCAAGACGAGAAGACATGTTCATCACAAGTGATCAGAGTTACAGAGCAAGGCCAGCAGCATTTATCCCAGGCTGCTGAGGATACTTGAAGAACTTAAAGTGAAGAAGAGCTACTCGTGTGACTCAAGGATCCAGGAGAAGCCCCCTGTGAGACTCAGGATGGAAGAAGTCTTCAGTGGGATTCTGGAGCAGGCCAGTGGGACTCTGGTAACACTGTGGGATGCAGTATAAAGACCCTCCTGTGGGACTCAGGAGAGATACAGTGGGATGTTGTATTGACCACTGTAATACTAACAGATTATAATGGAGAAACCATGTTGGGGTGTATAACCAACATGGCAAGGACGTAGGCCTTTGGTGCCGAACCTTGTAAATCCTTGTGTCCTGTGCCTTTTCATTACTGCATCATTCAGGAAAGGTTGAGAGATACAAGAAGAGTGGATCGAGGCCTTAACAAGCCATAGAGATTTAATTGATAAAGAATCAATTAGTAAAAAGTTTTAAAGGATAACTGATTCACCCCCTCCCCCTCACAGTGATTCACACTGATCTGGGCACTTCAATTGGTATCAGAGGGAGGTTACCTCTAAAAGATCCAAGAGAGTCTATATGGAGTGCAGATTTGAGGAAATGAAAGAACGACCTCAAATGGAGATATCTGCCAAGACTCTGAAAAACAGAATGATGAAACAGGCAAAGATGATGAAGAAGAAGGTTGTTGCAATCATAGAAACTCCTTCTATGGAAAGAAATGTGAAAGTCACATCAGATGACAATTCATTTTATCATTCTTCTGATGAAGCCTACTCTAGTTGTGATGAAGATGGAAGAAACAATGATCTTCTTTATGCAATCAAATATCTTCAAAAGACAGTCCCCAAGGAAGTGGCAATTTGTATAGCTACAGGCATCCTTGATCTTCAAGAAGAAAAATTACAGCTAGAAGATGAAGCCAATTCTCTAGAAGTCCAATTGGCAAAAAGGTTTGGCATAACCAACAATCTCAGAAAGCTGGTGAACGCCAAGGATGAAACGGTTTCCCTTTGCAATGAAATATATGAAGAAACTGCTGAAAAATTGCAAAGAAGCCTTTCTGAGAAAGAATTCTTTAAGACAATGGTCAAAGAATTTTTCCATGCACTGGAAAAATTGCACAGAGTTTCAATGGTTGTCAAAGATGCTCAACTAGAAGAGAAAGTCAAAAGGGTGAAGGAGTTAGACAATTCATTGCAAGAAATGAAGAAAGTGCATGAAGACCATATGAAACAGCTGGAAGAAAAATGGGAAGGAAGGCTAAGAACTGTTGTGGATGAGAAGAACTCCCTCAACATGAAATGCTTAGAACTAGAGGTGATATCGAAAAATCTGCAATCACCCAATGCTGAAACCTCCCAGTCAGCTGATAGAAGAAATGTTGCTACTCAAGTATGCATTGATCAGGATGATTCTAAAAGAAAGACATCATCTAATAAAAGGGCAACAACTTCTAAAAATAAGGTACCATCCATCCCATCTTGTACTAAGGCTTCTAATTGTGTTTCCACAAAAAGTGCAGGATGGAAGAATAATTCCAAACAAGTATGGATGAAGGAAATGAGGAAAGAAATCTCTCCTGAAGCAGCACAACAATTCAAGAAAAGTACCCTACAATCAGAAGGACTGAAGAGGTCAAGATTTGTGGGTCAGTGTTGGTGTTGTAATAAGTATGGGCATTGTGCAAAGGATTGTTGGTACAATCCACTGAATGTCAAAGCACAGAGGAAGCCCATGCCAAGGGGGAGCAAGCCAGAGGAAAAGAAGCAACATCCACAGGTCCAGAGACATCTGTTTACTGCTAACAGATTTGGATTTCTTGATAACATCTGGGATGTGTGCAAAAGTGGTCAAATAGATACATGTCAATCTCCAACTGTATCCAGAGCTCAAAAGAAGAAAAGATTACAGAACCTGGCTCAGAAAGAATCCTTGGTAAGCAAGAAGAAAGTTGAAGATGCTCCCAAGAAGGTTTTGAAAAAGGAAAAGAAGTCCTTGGAGACTAAATCCAAGAAGGGTGATGCATCCATAAGGACCACCAAGAAAACATGCTTCTACTGTGGAAAGAAAGGTCATACCATGGATCTTTGTGAACAAGCCATGGAACTAAATAGAAGCAGACTGGACTCAAAAAGACAATCAATCCAGAAGAAGCAGAAGGGATTGATTGAAAATAAGTTGCCTAAGAAAGGTATCTTAATAGCATCACAAGAACCATGTGGAATTTCCAAAACTGAGGCCTCACTTCCAAATGACTTATTAGTCATATGGCCTAATCAGTTGCAACTTGCCAAAGATCTACAAAGAGCTGAAGATGAAGTTATGGCAATTGCTAAGGCAAAAGGGAAGAATAATATTTCACATGAAGATGTATTGAGATCCACACCAGCACAAACATCATTGATGATCAAATGTGCAAGTGCAAAGAATGGTGAAAATGGTACATCTCGGTTGAGAGAATCTTCTCAACCTTGTTGTTCACATTGATGAACCAAGGAGGTTCCATCTTATTCCCTTATACATCTGGTATTTACATGTGCTAACATTGCAGGGAATTGAAGATGATGATCGTTCTCAACTGGAGAGTGGTTTGGATAGAATGGAGTTCACCCCTTGAGGGGGAGCCAATCTGAAGAAGATGGGATTCTTAGATTAATACCATCTTGAGAAAAGTGAAGGTATTCCAATCATACTTTCATCCCTTGTTTCTTAATTGAGTTTATCTTGTCAATTAAGGGGGAGTATAGATTGAAGACAAATGGATGAAAGGGGGAGCTTTATCTTTGCATTGAACTTTCTAATGAGTCTTGTGAAGAATGTGCAGGATTTAGCAATTTATTGTTATATCTGAAAATTTTCAAGCCCCTTGAAGCATGATCTCACATGTATAGTGAATGTTGGACAGCATTTAGTACCTTGGTTACATCACTCTTGTTTTCTACACTGGGTTAGCCCACGTAGACTTAGAGGTGATCTACTAAAGGTTCTTTTCTAAAGAGAACATGTGACATCATCCCTCTCTTAGTGATTTTGAAGAAAATGCTTTTCTAAGGGAGGAAGAGATTTTTGAAAGTGAACCACACCACATATTTGCATTTGATTTCCAATAAGGGGGAGAAAAGATTGGCACACATATTGACCCATTCATATGTGCAGAAGTAGTGTATTGACATAAAATACAAAGGGGGAGATTGAAGTGCAATGTGTTTCATTTTTTGTCAATAAGGCATGATGTTGTTGATCAGAAGATGTCAAAGAATGAATGGATGTCAAGGAGAGTCAATATGTGAATGACAAAGGATGTTATGGTGTTGGTGAGGAAAGGAGAATGGCCATGGTACTAATATGCATGTCACTTAGGAGATTCACTAAGTGACATAGGAGATGATGGTTGAAACATTCTCTAGTAATATCAGACGATTGTAGAACTGATCTTAATGTTTCAATACTTGTATCAAGATGATACTAAGTTACACCACTTGAAGAATGGATGATGATGGAACATCATCATTACATCAGACGATTGATGAGCTGATCTTTATGTTCGAAGAACTTGTATCAAGTGGATACAATGTTACAACATTGTTAGTAAACCATGCATTGTACTAACAATGCATGAGGAGATGAAGTGATCCATCCACAATCACTAGGTGGATGAAGTGGTGCTAATTATGTCCATGCACTATCACATAGTGCATGTGAATTTGAAGAAGATCCAACTTGATCTATGATTGGATCAATGAAGAACATTGAAGATTATGTGATTCAGGAGCTCGGTTGATGAAGAAGACCCTTCGGGAATTCCACATTCTATGTATTGAGTATATGTGAGGAGGATTGAGGAATTCCTAAGAAGAAGAGATGAGAAGAATTGAAGAAGGGAGAATGTCCTGGAAGATGAATGGCATTTGACATTTTATATAAATAGGATACTTTGTTTTTTAACAAAGTGTTTTAACACTTCATTTGCCAAAAAATTGGCCAGCCGTGGACACCTTGAGGGTTCAACCCCAAGGCACATGTGGGCCTAAGGCACCACGCCCAAGGGGGAACCCCAGGGCGGCAGGGCCACGCAGGGGTGTCAAGCCCTGCATAGCGTGGGGCGCAGGAGCACGCTCGAAGGTGCATAGTGGGCGCGAGTGGCGCGCCCGAGTGGCAGGGGTGGGCGCAAAGCGCGCCCGCAAGAAGAACTCGGTGCGGGGCGGCACCGAGAGGGTTGGAAGTTCAATTAAGGTGAAGGGGGGAGCGCTAGGTTGATAAGCCGCGGAAAAACCGTGCTCCGTTTCGATGTGGGATGTGGAAAAATCTCCAGGAGCAGATCCTGGACGCATGATTGATCGCGTGCCAGATCTCGGCCGCACATCTCATCGCGCCACTCCCGTTCAGATCCAGGCCGTCTGATGTCTTTCATTCGCCCGATCCAACGGCTCCCGGTGTGTCTCCTACCTCGAGCTCGACCGAGGCACCCGCGACGTCCCTGCTGAACCAGTGGCGCCTCCAAGCATGGATTTTGAGATCCCGACCACCATTTCTGAAAGTAAAGTTTCCAAGGAGTTCGTCTCGACATAATGAACACATCCATGCAGCAAAATAAGCATGCATGCAACGTGATGAGATTTCGAACAAGGCTGAGGCAAAACGAAGTTGCCGAGGCTTCAGTGAGTTTGTGTTTTGCATGGGATAGAAGAGACGAAGGCCGTGCATGCGTTCTAAGTCGCATGCACATGGAGGAGAAAAACAAAAAGAAAAGTACCCGCATGTGAAACAGAGGAAGATATCAAGATTTGAAAAATCTTGAAATACCCGAAAACTTAGGGGATTCAAAAGTTTTCTCACGCGGATGAACCACACTGCCTCTGCCTATATAAAGAGAGGTCGAGACCTCGATGAAGCTTGCTGATCTTTTGGAGAAAAACAAGAAGTCCCGCGAAGCTCTTGCCTAGCGAAGTATTGTCCCGCGCGCCACCTGCGCGACGAAGCATCCCGGAGCCTCCCTTGGCTCCGAGAGGTTCCTTTTGCCCACCTCTTGCGCGAAAGAAGAGAAAGAGAGAGGCCCCTGCGCGCTACCCCTTGCGTGACAGGAAGTTCCCTCTCTGCCCGCACACTTGCGCGGCAGGAGGATGGAGCCCCGCGGTGTTGCACCTTGCACACCCGAGGACTTGAGTGTTGCCTTGTACACCAAAGTGCTTGCGCGCCCACGGCCGAGGGCCCTTGCCTCCTTGAGGACTTGCACGGCAGTATTGAAGGAGAAAGGCAACACCACTTGCATGCCTACTTTGATGGTGGAGTTCGGGCAGAAGTGAAGTCCAAATACACACTCATTGTGTGTGTGCAAAAGAAGGCCGAGGCATTGCCTCGTGTGTGAACAAGAAGAGTCGTAGCCTTGTGCAAACAAAGAAGAACCTATGGGAAGCATGTGTGAGGTGAAGAAGGAAGGCTGAGGCCTTTGAGCCTTGTGTGTATTCTTGAAGAAAGAAGACCACACTTAAGTTTTGTGTGTTCTTAACAAACAAAGAAGATGCCAAGATCATGTATGTGCAAAAGTGAAACAAGTGTGTGCAAAGAGACACGAAGGCCGAACCTAGTGTGTGCACTAAAAGTGTATACACTTAGAAGAAGTAGAAGACTCCCACACTAAAGTATAACACACATTCATGTGTGTAAACAAATTTTCTAAAGCGTGTGAAGGAGGAAGAAGGTGTGTGCTTGAAGTGATTACACCCTTTGTGGGTTTATTGCACCGAAAAGAAGAAGGGGAGTGCATGCTTACATGCATGCACGTGCACACGTGAACAAAGCTAAATCAGGCAGTGTGCATTTGAGAAGTCCAGGAACAGCAGTTCTTGAAGAAATTGAGAAGCCATGCAATCAGTGCATGAGGAAGCAGAGATACCATGCACTCCGTACATGAAGTTGATGTGAAGTGAGACTGGACCATACTGAAGTTAAAGATATCAGTTGTCTGATTATTCAGTAATTGGAGAGAGGCCAGGTCATCCTTAGAAGAAGGTGATAAAGCCTGAGCAAGACGAGAAGACATGTTCATCAAAAGTGAGCAGACGTACAGAGCAAGGCCAGCAGCCTTTATCCCAGGCTGCTGAGGATACTTAAAGAACTTAAAGTGAAGAAGAGCTACTCGTGTGACTTGAGGAGCCAGGAGAATCCCCCTGTGAGACTCAAGGGGGAAGAAGTCTTCAGTGGGATTCTGGAGCAGGCCAGTGGGACTCTGGTAACACTGTGGGACGCAGTATAAAGACCCTCCTGTGGGACTCAGGAGAGATACAGTGGGATGCTGTATCGACCATTGTAATACTAACCGATTATAATGGAGAAACCATGTTGGGGCGTATAACCAACATGTCAAGGACGTAGGCCTTTGGTGCCGAACCTTGTAAATCCTTGTGTCCTGTGCCTTTTCATTACTGCATCATTCGGGAAAGGTTGAGAGATACAAGAAGAGTGGATCGATGCCTTAACAATCCATAGAGGTTTAATTGATAAAGAATCATTTAGTAAAAAGTTTTAAAGGATCATTGATTCACCCCTCCCCCTCTCAGTGATTCACACTGATCATGGAACTTCACTTTCCATAGCATCTCACTATTAATATTATATATAAAAAATGGAAATAAAGCATTATTTACTTAATATTAATTTATTTGGGTATATTTATATGATATAACCTATTGGGTTTTTATTATGAAAATGAGTATTCTAAGGATTGTAAGTTGAGATGGTCTATTTATGTGTCGAAGAAAGTTTCTCAGAGTTGAGACATATAAATTAATAAAATAATCAAAGAGTGTGGTTTCATATATAAATAATATTATACTTGTGTATAAAATAAGGTTAGTGGGAGTGATTATGTATTTCTAGTGTTATATGTGGATGACATACTCCTTATTGGAAATGAAAACTTTAATTTTAATTATATAAAGATATTGTTGGGAAAGTGGTTGTCAATGAAATTAAATGGTGAACCATCATGTATACTACGTATGAATATCTATATAGGTAGATCTAAAGGATAATTATAATGATTCAAAACACATATATTCATAATGTTTTATTTTATTTTATCATGGATAACTCAAATAAGGGGTCTTTACTAGTTATTAATGGAAAAAATACTTGAATGATTCAATATTCATCAAAAGAGTCTAAAATGATAGATATAATACCTTATACATCATCCTTAGGATTTATCCTGTTTTTTTATTATATAATCGACCTGATAAAGCTCATGATTTAAAAATGACAAGTATACACCAATCCAATCATGGTGAGGGTTATTGAATTAGTATAAAGAATATCCTTAAGTAATTCAGAAGAAGTAATTACATGATCATAGTATTTGGAGAAAAATAATAACTCATTGTAAGAAGTTATAGTAATGTCAGTTTTCAATTATAAAAGTATGATATAAAATATCAATCAATTTTTGTGTTTTGATTAAATGATCGAGCTATCAGTTGGAAGAGTTTCAAATAAACCATCATACGCTACTTAAAAACAAAGGTAGAGTGAATTGTTTCATCAGATGCAATAAAGGAAGTGGTTTAGATCAATAATTTCATCAATAAACATTGGTTTGTTCCTATTGTTGATATTGAAACTGATATTTAATATCACAAAAATAAATTAATTTCTCTGTCCATAGAGCCTTGATCTCGCTAAATCACCCAACACACCCTTCCCAAATACCATATCATTCAAGAGACGATTTATAAGGGATATATAATAATATATTGGACATATTTAGATGATAGTCAAGTACATCCATTGAAAAAATAATTATCATCAAAAAACAATGAGGGTCGTGTTTAATCTATTTTTATTAAATACAAAAGGTATTGTATATAATCATTTTAAAACATAACATGGTATAAAATATATGAAATATCTATTTGTAATTCATTAATTTGTAATGAATATGTATTACATGAATAGTTGATAGGTAATATCCCCTCAATGCATGAATTTAAATTATCCCTAGCTGACGGTCATCACGGAGTATTATGGGTTGTGATGGTAAGTTAACAATAGTGTGTATAAAATCAATTATGTGATACAAGGAGTTATATATGGTATAAATAATATCCTCATGAGATAACATGTCCCAAAATTTTATATGTAATTACCTACTTAATTATATTATATTTAATTTCATATGGTTATTGATAAAATTTAGGTTTTATGCTTATTATGAATCTCCATTACCTAATATTTGTCATATACCTATCATGATAACATTCATATATTTATAACATTATTTCTAAATAAAAAATATCATAGTAAATCATCCAAAGTTGGGTATGATAGTGATCATATTTTATTTTAATGATTAACCAAGATGAAATTCTTCCACTTAAATTATAAGATATGAAATTTTCCCATGATTGAAATAGAATAGGGAAATAAATTTTAATGTTTAGAAGAGTGGCATGTGATGTTCTCATATACTTGGATGAATGAAATTTTATTTATTTATTCAAACTATTCTTTCAACTTCATAGAATCATGAATCCATGAGATTAATGATACTAGATTGATATGTTCGACATATAGTGGACATCAATTTCTAGGATAAAGGAATTATATAAATATACAACTAATTTATTTGATACATCTCATCGTGCACATATTCATGTAGAGATATGATGGTATTTGATCAAGATCACACTAGAACCCTTTATAGCTTGAGTAGCACATTCATTTTTTAGAGGTTGTTCAACTCTTATATATACGAATTAGAGAATTTATATTTTATTAGCACTAAAAAGTCCCATAAGGTCAAACATTTATATCTTAGAAATGGATTGAATTTTGGATATATTTTTTTCAAAATAATGATAGTATCATAAATATATCCACAGTAAGTTGTGATTTTTTTCATATACGCTTTATATGATATTTTTGAATGTGGGAGATTGATAGATATACACAATAAATAGACCAATCATATCATATGATTGCTCTATATCACAATCCTACATATCCATGTAATGTATATAACATGCTATGATTTGACTATATCACTGAGGGATAGGATTTTTATATCATATTGTATAATATTGAATACATATATGATATCAGGTATATGTATTATGATACATATTATAAATGGTTTACTTTGATTATGAATCAATGGAAAGATTTATAAAAGAAATTAAAAAACATGTAATAATTATTTGAAACATTAAAAGGAGTATATCCCTAATGAGTATACTTATGGGTAATTAATGTTGACTACCAAGTGTTGGAAGATGATGATCTAATTTTGTCATTAAATGGAGGAATATATATAATGATATTGGATATATTCATTTTGGTGCATGTCATAGTGAAAATAAATTTTAATATTCTTCCCTACCTTATTCTCAATTTTTTAACTTATCATACAAGAATTCGGCTCTCTTGTCGGCTACCTATGGAAGAGAGAGTCTTTAGGCTATCTCTTGGTGATCTCCATTAAGCAATCTTCACCCCAATGATGTTTTTTAGAATAAAGGTATGCATATTTTATTTATTTTATGCTTACTAATTTCTATTCATTGATGATATGTCAAGAAATAAATTGGGTTTATTCTACTATGTAGTACATGATATGGTTGTAAAACCCCATAGGTTAGGAAATCCCCCTAAATGCTTCTCTTCATCAAGAAGGATCTATAAACCACCCTATAAAACTGATCCAACCACTATTTTGTACACCAAACACTCCCTGATAAGTCTCCATCTAGATACAACTATGTTTCCGCAACACCTGAATGTGTTATATTATCATCCCCTACAGCACCTTCCAACATCAATCAATGATATTCAATGGTAATTTCTCAAATAATATTCCTACCTTTGACTCAACATAATAAATATCAGTCATGTATGTTGGGTTCGGCTCATATTTCCAAAGATTCAATATATAAAACACATTATCCATAATTTTATGTCCTAGAGAAATATATAACACATAATCCATATACCTAATTACCTCCACAATCTGAAAATAAATCAATAAATCATGATTTGGGAACTCATAATTTATTAAATTTTGATTCCTTAATGGATTCAATGCCTATCAAAACACATTTTCAATAAAGGTAAACTCTAAATTTCATCACATATAGCTAACTAATGGCTATTTTCTACATTTACTGGTAACCAACTACTTCTCAATAAACCCCCACCCCCTCTCTAATTTGCCTTTTACCAATATTATCCAAAAAAATAACCTACTCACAAAAATCTATATATGGCCTTATAAGGATACATCTAGATCAAATTATGAAAATTATTTTTATAAGAAACAATGCTCGTGGAGAATAGTCATACTATTCTTGACCAAAATCAAATAAAAAATCCTTGAGAAAATCATTGAGTATCTCTATCATCCTATTAGACATCTCATCTATTTGTGGGTTATTTTGTATAATCTACTTTAGTTAAGACAACATAGACTTCTATAGACTTAACAATATTAAAAATAAAATGGAAATCCCAATTTGATATTATGCCCATGGATTTCCCAGGATAATCAAACTATATCTCTAAAAAATATCTTTCCTATCCCATTCATCGATTGATCCTCTTAGATAGGCATTAAATGTTTACACTTATTTAACTAGTCTAATACTAACCAGACGTCATCACAACCCATTGGTGTCCTTAGTATCCTAATGAAAAATTCTATACTCATCTCATCAAACTTCAACACAAAAACTAAAAGGGGCCAAATTATCCCACTTTGTTTCTAATATATCACCTTATAACACTTATAGGTGAGTTAAAAGTCTACAAATATAGTAATATCATTCCTTATATTAGGCCTCTTGAAACAACACATGATATCTTAGTATAATTTGTCAAAATGGGTGAATATCCCAATGTGGGGTATGCATGTCACTTGAAAAATTCTACCTCATTGAATTAGGCTCCACCAAATATCTATCTACATAAAGTACAACATCCTAATCCTTATACCATCATGGAACAAGATAGTCCCCCATTAGAAATTCTCACAAAACAAGATAATCTAAAACATACTCTTAGTTTCAATTCATTTAATCTAAAAGTGAGAAAGTAATGTATAAGAAATAATAGTTAATAAAAACCTAACAATAAATCATATATAGTTTCAAATTAATGAACAATCTCATCAACATATGCTCCTATCAATATTATTAAACCATTTTCTCTTATGTTTTGTGGATGAGAGTTCCAAATTTGATATTTTATTTTTCCCATGGAATATTTCTTCTCAAACAAATGTTTATAGGTAATCACCCTAACTTATCTACAACATGATCAACTCAAACTTGGATAATATGTATGAATGGGTCTTGTGGTCCTTCTACATAAAAAATTAATACCAAATAATATATTTCCTCGAAGTATTTAAGGCATTGACCACTATATAAAGATTTAGATCATGAGTTTGTTAGTACTAATCAAGGGGTTGTAACTAATGGGACCCATAAAAAATTACCCAACATTACAAAATCATGGTAGATCCCAAAATAACTATAGAGGTATCAAAGTAAATAGAATAAAACATTCCTAGGTCTAAAGGAGTCATTATTGTAGTATATTTCATACTCCCTTTCAACTAATGAAAAGATGCTTTAAACTAATCAGAGCACTATCATTTCAGACTCTTCTTGTCCATTCTCATAATATGATCTTTCATGCGAGATATATGCTAAATTAATCTCCGATAATACAAACTTAACTCTATAAAACATGTGATCTCAAGAACATTATTTGTTCACACACCCAAAAACTAACCAACTCTACTTTCTCAATGTTAACAGATATTCCTAACTCCGATATCTCATTCCTTAGGAAGCACACTTTCTAAGTAACATATTAAAAGAATTTAATAAATAGTATTTTAATTAAACATAATCAATATAACATCGATGTTCATTGAATGAAACTACTATTTCAACATATATATTATAATGTCACTAATTAACACCATACATTTGATGTCCTTGTAGGGATGAATGATTCAATTCATGAGATATTTGAAATCTACTAAAACATGTTTCAAACATAACGAAAATACATGATGATCATATAAGACATACCTTGTATGAAACACTATATTTGGTATATCATATTCCATAAATCATTGATAATTATAGCCCCAATATTGTTCAATCATGGAGAACCATTGTGATCCTATCATATGGTCAAATAGATCATATATTTATAATAATGGATTCATATCCTTTATTGTGTCCCAGTTCCTCTTTTTGTGACCTAATAAAATATTAAACAATCCCCTTACTTCCTACTAATAAAATATGTGTACCTCAAGTATCGGTACTATGTCATAAAAATACCCCTCACCTAAATATCATCGAGTTAAAACGTTACCAATGTCAACTCAATAGGCTCCATACTTTAAGAAGGTATCGATACGGTTCCATGCGAATTTTGATATTGATTATTAACATGTTATTCCTCTTATCGAACAACCCTATGAATTATTTAGAAAATACATTTTGATAATGGTATATTTATTGTTGAATGGTAGGTGGAACCATTACCCAATATATTATAAATGTTATTATAGATATATTTTTTTTTATATATTGTGAATAATTGGGGATAGGTCTATCTCTACCAAATTCCACTACTCATTTATCCAAATAAACATACTCATTCCTCATAATGATGTTAAAGACCCAACGTCTAGTAACAGTCAATATAATACGGATTGTGCATCAACCAATCCTTTCCAAAGTTGAAATCAAAGCTCATCATTTCTAAATTGGATAAATTATACACAATATAATAGCCAGAATCCCTATATTACAGAATAGGAATAACTTAGTAAAATATAAAATATTTCCCACACATGCATTAATAGGAAAAAAACCAAATAAAATATCCACTAACATCCATAAAATAGATTTCACGTGAAAAAATATAATATAATGGAATGATTTTATATCAAATAGAAAAATATATATTGTTCATGAAACTGGAATAATACCTCTCATTATAAAAGGATGTTGTTCCGAATTAGTAGAAACTAAGTCAAAACCAACAGCACTACTTACCGAATACCTATATACCAATACATATAATCCTTGACCCACCATAGGAACCAATCTATGATGCAGCTACAACTGCTCTATCCTCTAATACCAACAACCAGATCTTTACCATAATTTCCCAAATTAAGCCTTATCATCTATTTATAAAGGTCCCAAATACCAAATTTGAGAATCTTTCTTCTACTATAAGCCTCCACATGTAACCTACTATGTAATCCTCTAAAAGAAATTCTAGAAATTACATATCCTACTATATGCAGGGAACTACTTGGGTAAGCTAAGACATGTACTCAAAATTCTTTAATATCCCACACTAGTGGAATACAATGGAAAACACTCTTGAAGGAGGAAGTAATGAATCTATAACATAACCTGACTTCCTCTATCTAACCTATAATATCTCATCATTCATCTTGTTCTTAACATTTAAAGATACACCACTAGTTCAACTGGTATGGCAACCTACCAACCCAATAAAAATAAGAAGGGGTAGGTTATGTTATCCTCCAACTCACTCTTATTAGTGATAGAAACTTTCAAAACTACCTGATAATATGATGATAGGTTGAACATCATACCCTAGTTCCCATAATCTATATGAATGACTATCTAAAACCAATAGGGCTTTAGGGCCTCATTTCAATTTAGTAATTGATAAAATCATCGCAACTTTGATAAATTTATATATTTATCTCACTGATAATTTACCTCAATGAAAAACCATTAAATATTGATCCAACTGTAAATAATGTGACTGGGGGTAATTCTATAAAAATTATGTTTGAAGGGTTCCCATGATAATACATGATTCAACCTAGCCTAAACCATGACACTCCAAAAACCACATGCCATGTTCCTGAAGTATATAAACCACCAACTTTATCCACTACACATTGAATGACTATTCTTGATCAATGACACCCTCTATTATAACGATCCAGTAATTAGTATCCTAAGGATCACCCTTTACATGAAAACATAGAGGGTGTTGTATCTTAGTGTACAAGAGAATATTTTCATGGTAGATCCACCCCAATGTACGGCTTAAATTACGACTAGAAATATATAGAACACAATCGGATGATGCGGCTTTTCTACCTAGATCTCTAGTGAAACATCAAAATAATACACAGTTCCAATATACTATTCATAATGTTGTATGAAAGGTGCACTCTAAATCCCACGGATATCATCAACCCTATCCTAGGGTAGCAACATGTGATATTGTTGATGAAAAATTTTATGAAATGTAATGACAAAGAATTATAAATTAAATGTGAAACTTGAATTATAAAAAAATTAATCCTTAATTGGAACACATGGAAACTACCACCCTAGTAGGTACACACTAAGGGTGGAAGCATGATAAACTAGACACTACAAGCGACTAATAACCCATGGATTAATCCAAAACCAATTATACAATCATGTTAGTGATAGAAATATCTACTGAAAATCATATAGATTTCAAATTATATTAATTAGATTCCAATAATAATTTACTTTTGGAAATACATAATATTTTATTAGTAAAATTTAGTTAACCTAAAACCTTAACAATCACATGAATAAAAGAAGATTACATATAATCTTACATTTTTAATCACGGTGAATGAATTCTTATAATAACACCACCTTAAGAGATAAGAAATCCCATTAATGTCCATGATTCAATGCCACATGAACAATAATAAGAAACCAAAATAAATCAAATAATAAAAGAAATCACACTACATTGGTAACTAAAATTTTAACAACAAAAGTGTTTTTTAGATATAATATTAGGTTCTTACTAGAGTATTAACCATCCTACCTTCAATCTATTAATCCCAAAATTAATAAAATAATAAAATAGGGCTCTGATAACATTTTATTATTCATAGAACAGGTCACCAACTATAACCTATAATGTCATATGAATTCATGTTAACCTCCCTGTATGAAAATTCTATTAACTAGAGATGGGGTCCAAGACCATAACATAGGGATCCTTTGTTCTAGATATTTGATACCCATTAATAATATAAATCATGAAGTACGTCATATATAATAAAGGATAGTATATAATCACAATGATAAGCCAACCACATAATTATTATCACATGTAATATCAAAATAGATCATTTTATAAAACAATAAAATAGTGAAAAGAAACCACAAGAACATCATTATAATAAGTGATGAGTTTTATATATGAGTATAAAAATAGATAAAAAAATTAACATTCAAGAACACTCACATAGGGTTATCGCATGTTAACAAAGATATTACACACCCAAACCATACCTATATTGCATTCAAGATGCAAGGAAGAGTTTTCCCAAACCAAATATATATATCTCAACATATGTCATATACCTATATCACTCAAGTTAAATCCCATCATCGAGTCCTAAACCAACCACTTTTCACTCAGGATGAGCTCCCACGATGTTATGCAATACCAAAACCCTATTAGTCCGCATGAGGCCACATTCTCAAAATCATGAACTAATGCCCTTTCACTCGATGTATGGTTACATTCCAACATCAAAACCACTTCCCAATCACTCAGGTTGTGTTTAACCATTTTTTACCAATGTAAAATAAAATAAGAAGAAGGTTCATATAACCAATACCCTATCCCCTCCGGTAAAAACATGCCTAGATAACTAATCACAAAGAGATGAACCACCCTAGGATATCCTAGTGGCTTCCAATTATCTAAACCATAGTAATCCAACCACTCTAACGATAATAACATATAATTTCCATCCTATTTGGATAAGAATATCAATTATTCCCAAAATCCACACCACAAGCTAACTAATATCATATGTAAGCCTAGTCATCTCATAATAGGCTTATCTAACAAAGAGAAATACCTTTAAATAAAAGAACAAAATACACAATGGATGCATTGTACACAACACAATTAACCAGTATCTATCATCCATGGGGTAAAATACATCTATCCAGAGGTACTTGATAACTTTGATTGTAAAATTAAAACAAATAAAAATATTAACATCCAACTGCATGCACAGTTACCGATAAAACAACATACAATATAAGAACATATTATGAACTTAATGCATCATTTTTTAAGTGGGTAATCATTATGAACCAAATAATCTATAATAAATATTCATGAGACCCAAAATTAAGTATTTGAATCCACAGAAGTAGATTTAATGAGAGAGTAAATAAATAAATTATTGGGCCTTATTAAACAAAGTAATATTTGTCGTTGTTTCAATAAATAAATAAAAAAACCTTATAAAATGTCTCAAACCATTATGGCCCTTCCCATATCAACAGTAACCTAGGTATCCCACCTCAAGACCACCTCTAATAGAAAATTTTCTAATTAGAAACACCCAGTAGTAATAACACATCGTATGGTAGGCCTTATATTATATGAACTTCTAATAGATACATATCTCTATTAAATAATACAACCAATAATACTTGGATAATATTTTTAAACAATGGTTATTTATATAAAACATTCGTGTGAAAGATATTATTAACAAGATAGATAACCAGTATATAAAATGTAGAGAAAAAGGGCAACGATAAAAAATAAATATGAAAAGATGAAAACTAACATAAGTAAGATAGATGAAGACCAACAAGAAATATGGATCTAAACATGAAAATTTATTTCTAATATTAAATTTCAACACAATTAAGATCTTAAAAAACCATTTCAACCATGGTTCCATAAGAAGATATCTCTGAATATGTTATACCTACACTATATCCATCCTGAATTTCTTCATCTTCTTTATCCAATACATGGACACAACATGAATAAGAACAAATCCCATGTAGGGTAAAGTGTCAATAGAATTAGTAAGAAACCCTGAACTACAACATAAATACAAAAAAATAATCATAAAAATGTCAAATTAGAAGGGTGTAAAAAAGGAAGGAAAAAATGAAAACCGATATGATTCACTACCATAATTCCCTTGAAAATAGAGAAGCCTCAATCATCACAACTATAAACCACAAAGATCTACAAAAAATGATTTATTACGGACACTCATAGTACTGAAAATATTTTGTATAGACTGATGTCAATAACTAAGTCATATGTCATATCTCAAAGGGAACCCATGAATTTTAGAGAGTTGATAATACCTAATGAAAAATGATTAGATATGATTTACATATTATATGTTTCCACTTTAACCAATAAAGGGGGGATTTCCCATCACTATGTATGTGAATTATTTAATGTAATACTACACCATAATGCCCTTAGAGATCAAACCATTGAATAAGAACATGAACTATTCAAATAAACCCACAAAACCTCATGATAACTATTTTTCAGGGTATGGGCCACTTTGGAAGATACCATAGTCTGGCGGAATACAGACATTAGTATAGGATACATGCCTCAAATGATATCATAAATGGGGTATTATATAATCAAGGGCTAGTGGATTCCAACCCTAAGAATGCATGGGATATACAGTCCCTACATTTAAAATGAAACATATATAGATGATATATACCATCTCCATATGGGGGATACTGAATCAACCATTAGGATGAGAAAATTAAAATTATTTGGCATGAACTTCCTCATCAGAATTAATGTTCTAAACATAGAATGTATCTATGTCACCTTGAAATTTTCCTCATTAGTCCAACAAAACGATAACATCATGGTCTATATGAACAAATAATCAGATAAACTATCTATTTATTAAAAACTTATGTTAGATAAAAATTATATATTTCATTGTATCAAAGAATGGAGGCACACAATGGAGGGATCTGATTCTTATGCCACAACTATGAATTTTATATAAAATTATGGTCCTCAAATTTTCATTTATTTTACCACATTTTATTATTAGGTTACATGTATAATTTATGGTAGTGATCCTTTGTTCATAATTATAATGATTTTGTAATAAAAATGTTCAATTGATAAATTCATGGTGGGATGACATGAACATTTCATTTTTCAAAGTCACAGTTGTAGTCAATATATTTTTCATGGATGGGAAGTTCTAAATATTTACAATTAAATTCACTAGTGAATGAACAAATTCATTTTATTCCATTTTTCTATTATTTTGTCTCCATATGAAGGATATGAATGGGATGTGTGCATGTTATCTCTAGTAATCTTCTATGGGACTTGATTTCATTGATGTATTTTGATTTTTCATTTTCATGGATTTTGTACAACATGGATATATAGTTCCATTTCAATATTCAAACCCAATATAATGAAGGTTGTATAATATGATACAAACTAAATTTATCAAATTTTATAATAGGTTATATTTTTTGATATCTACGGTGGTGTTTAATGATTTAGGAATATTTGGTTTCTTATTTCCATGGGTGTGTTCAGATTTTAAGATGGGGAATAAATCCATTTGGAGTGATGATATGATTGTTTGAAGCTACAATGATTAAAAATTTTATAGATGTTTTAATGTTTGATTTTCATGATCATTATAGATATGCAGTACACTGTGGAGCTATGGATAGTGATTCTTGATGATTTTGTTCGATGTGAGTTTTATTTTATAGCATCATTTTTTACTGGTTTATGAGAAGGGGGACTCATATAATGGCTATTTTTCATAGTTAATATCTTATAAAATGTAGTGATATTACATAGTTTACATATTATTTATTCGATCCACTCATTGAAACAATCAATATGGAAAACATTGGTGATTTGATGAAATTCCCTCTAGGCAGGTTGGATTAATGAAGTCCTTTTGGACTATTCTTCTTTACTAATATATAATGAATGGGGTCTTTAATATATAGTGTGGCATAAATTGATTAATATTTCAATGACACTCATGTTTTATTTTTAATGTGGTATGAGTTAAATGAAGTATGGTTTTTTATTCACATGATAATTGTCAGAATCTCAATTATGTATTTACTTGAAATTATCTTCAAGATGGTTGGGACCCTTTTGGGTCTTTATTACTATTATATTGGATGTTTTTGAAATTTTTATACAATTTAGTTTATTACCCAACTACATTTTATGTCTAAAAATTATAAGATGACGGTTTAGTTGTGTGATGATACATCTGGTCCTCGATGATCTTGAATATGTGTTTTTTGATGACGCATTTTTTACTTTAAGACATGTTGATAAATAGTTGTTCCATGATATATAAATACATATTATAAAATGAAAAAATCATTGACAATGTTCTTATGTTATAATGTATATGATTTTTCATTATTTTATTTCATTCTTTATCTTTCTAAATTGTGTATGTTATTTGCACATATATACTCTTTATTTTTATTTAATAAATCGTAGAATGATTTGGTCTACCAAATCATGAATCATTTTACTTCCAATTATTATTGTTATAAAACACAGATAATTTAATCATATGTGGTTTCATGTGGATACTACCACCTCAAGCACCTCCTCTCTACAATATAAGATTTTCCCCTTTTTATTTCAAAAATTTTTTCTCATATCATTAACTAATACTATAAGTTTATTACAATAATAAAATGTAGAAATAATTAATGGAATAATGATTCAATATAACTATAAATATCTATTGAAAAAAATGGACTTTTATGTTTATCTCACACTCATCCAAATTGACAAATTTGGGGATTTTTATCCCACAATTTCTCTGGATTTTGTCAAGGTCCCACTATAGATTTCTCTCCCACTAACTCGCTCGATTCCACTCTCATGTTATAGGTTTTCCAAGTATCGTCCAAGAATTTTATAGAATGAATCTATAAATAGGGAAAATATTTTTCAAAATAAATTAATTAAAAAATTATTTATGAAGAAAATTAATTACATAAACTTAATTTAATTAATCATTATATGATATCCTGAACCCTGGGGATTTGTGGTGAACAAAAATTATACAATTTATAAGGTAAAATAAACATTCTAGGGGAAACTATGGTGTATTTTTTTACCATATGATTCTCTACATAGAAGTAAAAGTATAATTTTCAATGATAAACAGATATGGGGTAAAAACTATATTTTTATTATTAATTAATTTTTATAGAGGCTCCCGTATGCTCACAATTGAGCATCAGTTCCACATGGGTGTAAGTACCACACCCTGGAATCAATATCACCATTGAAGATTTTTTATGAGGATTCCTGTTGTGGTAAATTTATAATATTACTCATAGAGTGATATTGATGTTAAAAACACAAAAATGTGGTTTAATAATTGATCAGGAAACTTTCTATTCACTACATCCTCCACACCTTAATCCCTTTTCCTTGAAAAGTTAATATATATATGTCCTTATTTTTTTAGAATAAAGACCTATTTTTTTTAATAAACAACCATCACCACAAGTTCCATCATCACCCACTAATTTCTGTGATTCTAGAGAACATTGTATTCAGTTTTCATGGAAGGAAGCACCCTATTTCATCTATAAAGAATTATATCCAACCCATCTCAAAGGTTGTATTATATGTAAATATTCCCACACTCTATGTGTGTTACTTATATTCCTCTACACATTAAAATTTTTGTAACTACTGTTTATCCTACCAAACTGGACAAATCATTTCCACGAACCATTGAGATCTATATCCTAATTGTTTGTCCCAAAATACACCCCTGAAGGGAGGATCCAACTCCCCACAATTAAAGAGACTTATATATGGTTATTAGATGAGAAAATCCCACTAATTTCATACTCCAACATATATAACTTCAGAAATATATCACACCGACACTAAAAGAGTTGTAAGGCAGTATACTCCGCTAGGTAATGGTAGTTTCTACATCATTTTTCCCTATAAGGCACAAGCTCCAATGTCTCATATTAATGTAACAAAGGTAACTTTATCATTCTTTATAATACATAGCACACTACTCATGGGAATTCTCTTCCCATATCATGAACTCTAATTGACTCATTCAAATTTACAATGATTATATGGTTTTGTTGTCACTCTTCTTCCATAAAGGCTATTGAAAAGCATAATAAGAAAAAATGAAACATGTTCTAATGGATCAAAATTACACAACCACACTTCACATGGCGTAATCATCCCTAATACAAATAAAATAGTCTTAAATGTCCATATGAATGTTTTAATATTTCTCCATAACATAATGTAACACCTGACTAATTAGCCAAATTATTCAACCTCTCAATAAAACTTCATCCTTCACTAAATAGAATGAGGTTTTATATAATAGGTACACACATAAGGATAACATAGACACTCCTCACTAAGGATCATACTCCATTACGATGTTCTCAACATAATATTTCCAATAGATTATAAATTATGGGTTATAGGTAAGGCCATTATCGACCTAGTAAAGTGGCTGATGTGATCCCTAAAATTAGAAAAATCATTCATGTTCATCACCTAAGAATTCCTATCAACGTGAGGCCACTAAATCCACACCACTTAAGTGGAATTATCACACAAGTGAAGGGAAAATACCACACATATTTGATAAAATTTGATTAATGTACCCCTATATGTGCAAGAATCAATAGCTCCAAGACGAATTTCTCAAGAATCTCCTCAAGCATCTAAAAATAGATTATTATCGGAAGTATCATTCACTATGATGATACTATACCACCAAAACCACATCAATGTCCATTTTTTCATCTTCATGAACCATTAATTTCCCCCCATGCAGTTCATTTACATACTAAGATAGTTTACTAAATAGTGGGAATGCCTATGGAATGATGAGTGAAAATTTATTAAACACCTAACATGTTCTTACATGAATTGATATGAGGAATGGTTCGATCTATGTGTTCTATAAATATTAAAAAAATAAATCATAATTCCGCTAAAAACACAAGAACATGATCTCATAGATGCAATTCGATGAACATTTTGATCCCCCACAGAGGGAAAACCATGGGACACCCTATTAGAGAATTACTCATCGTTACACACTTTCTACTGTTAAATTATCATTTATACATAGATAATATAAATCCAGGCTTACAAAACTGATTAGTGGATATTTTTAACTTCTATAGGTATTTCTCCAATCATTTCACCTAAGGGGATCTGATTTACCATTGTATTTCAACAATCTCTCATAAAGAACTGCATATAACCACCCATAACTTGCAATACTACCCAAACATACCCTGATAGGTACTTTGAACCCTCATATATCCAACATAGTATCCTGAAATTACTCACTTATTCTGATATGGATAAGTTATCCTAGCCATAGAAATATTGAAATGTAAATTATCACCCAAAAAAATTGATGACCACTTCACCTTTGGGAACATGAAGACCTATATGATTTGATCATGTTTGGTATCAGAATCGTGACTAATATATGACCACTACCCACATTGCTAAAAATGATTATCTCACTTAACTTGAATATGTAAGTGAAAAATATTCACCATCAGTGGAAACTCTCTGGATGTAAAGATACAGAAAATATGTTTTTCTAGAATCATAAAATCTTAAAAATCATATGAAGAACTAATAATATGTGATTGTTACTTATAGAATGAGTTTCCCCAAAAGGTGGACATAAATCATACTCAAAACTCCATCCATTGAATCCTAAACATCATCATTCATCATTAACATATTCCAAATAATGTTATAGTCATCACTCTATGAATTAAATGATATAGAAAAGGATGGATTTTTAAATTAAATGATTTAATAATCAACCAACTCCAAAGTAACATACCCCACCCTCTACCCAATTGAAATAGCTCCCTTCTTGGACACTTCCATTAACAAGAAAATAAAATAACTCAACCTCAATAATATCAAGTTGTTAAATTCACCTTACCATAGTAAAATTACATTTTCCATTAGTAAACATTTTTACCAATAAGTATTTCAATGTCAATAAATTGGTGGTAAACATTTGGTGACTCAATGTTGTTGAGGAAGATAAAATAGTTATGTTTAAATTATAATAATTCCAACAGATAATATATAGAAGGGTAAAATTATAAATTATAGATTTATATGGAAAATTTATCTATTGATTATTTTATTATCTATTATTATAATTAATTATGGTTATTAATATCTATTTTTAAATTATATTTTATTTAAGATATTTTGTGTGTATATTCAAAACAAATTTGTTAAAATTTTGTATTATATAGATTAATCTGGTAAAAAAATAATATATTTACTATATTAATTATATAAGTATTAAATAATTATCTTATATAAATGCTAAAAATTTAGTATTGATTTGAAAAACCATGTTCATACTCCCAAAGATACATAAAACACTTGGAAAAATATTATAAATAAGTTTAAACATGTTAATACTCTATTTGACATTCTCAGTAACTCTATTAAGCATCATATTTAATATTTTTCTAACATCAAATGGTGATAGGATCAACAAATACATTTCACCCATATAGAATTGACATAGAAAAATTGGTGTTGATTACTTATTATAGGACTATATTTGACCTTATACCAATAAAACAAGCTAAACAACATTATAAAAACTCAAAACTAAGATTCTAACCCAATGATCCAAGCCATGTCACCAGGCAGATAACCATGCTAGATTCTAATAGAAGACACCTTATTGAATTAGAAATGTGTTAATGAATTTTAATTAATGGTGCATATATTATAATTTTTTAAAAGTAATTACATAATAGATAATTACCTATTATAAATATTACATAGATAAAAATTTCAAATTTTACTAATAACACATACAGTGATTACACAGATTATTTATATACTACCCACATATTGAACAACACACATATAGATTTAAGAACTGAAAATTACCATATTATAGAAAAAATGAATAGAGTATCCATTAATCGAGAAAATATAATAATTCTGTCCAATAAGTCCCAAGTTGGAATATCTTTCAAAGATTGTTAAAAAAATTATAGATAAGATAAGCAACCTTAAATCACGTAGAATTTTCACACAATATTATACTCGGTACCTTTAGTGGATGAGGAATAATCTTATAAAAATCAACTGAGTACAATAAAAATACTTATCATTTTATTCCACGAGTCCTATTTTGATCATCCCATGGATATATCCAAGGGAACATTGAACAAGGTAAGCCTATACAAAAAAATTACCAGGGATACCATCCTAAAACTAGTACCTGAGACAATTCCCAACTAACCCAAAGGGAATTCTTGATCTCCACTAGAAGGCCACAAGAATCTTGTAATAAATCAACAAACAAAGGGAATTATTTTACCTAACATAGAAAAACAACATGCAAAACAGGAAACATAAATAAATAGTGTAATTGATCAAAAATAAATATATTCCATAATAAAAGAGAAACAACAGTTGTCATAAAACTAAATAGCCAAAAAATCCAAAGGTATGGGTCTAATAAAACCCAAAGGATGACTAAAAATGACAACCTATACTCCAGGTGGTATGTGGGAAATATCCCACCATCTAACCACTAGAAACCAGTACCCTACTGACATAATCCTATATTCCCCAATATGGTTCCCTTCCCTTTCTTTAATCAAATTAATATATAAGGACTACCCACAACTAAATGGGTATTTAGGGTGTGAGCTAAATGGGATTAGTAAGATACCACCCAAGAGTTTGATATCAAGTCTCTTAAAAAATAATCCAAATATGTTATTTTAAATTAAAACAAGGAATGATATAAAGTAAAAAAGTTTTATTACACATTCTTGTTAAATATTTTAACATTTCCATAGTTCAAATGCAAACCTGGTAAAATAGTGTCAATGAATAAATCCACAAATCTCAAAAAGTTCTTATCAAATCCAAAAAATTAAAAACCCAAATAAAATAGTAAATGATCAAGGATAATAATTATTTATTATGTAAGACTACACATTTCATAATCAATGACTAGTGTACACACAATCCCTTGGAAAAACGACTTAAGGTGAAGAGGAACGCCACATGAATGAACCCCCCCAACAATGTTAACATAAATTCCCTAGGACACTACCCTAGTAAGCCAAGGTACACAGCATGACTGAACCCCTAGATAATAAAATGGATGAGTCCCAATACTACACCTTCCACCTATGTACCCAATCCTACCCTTGTGCTATATTTATAGTATCGATTTCAAAGGGATTAAAATTTAAAAATAATTGAAAAAAACACATTAACCCACCAAAAATCGTTAAAAACACATTTCACAATCCATTTCACAATGATTCGAAATGACCTTTTATCTTACCATTACATGGGAAAACCTGAATTTTACCCCAAACCCATTTATGAATAGAAATAAATCATTCCATTCTATCTATAAAACATTTTATAAAAAATTATAAACCATATTTCAACCGACATGTGCTTGATTCAAATCCATCATCCTCAAACATGGGTTGTGCAAACCCGCAACAGGATACACACACACTAGGAGAAATTAAAAACAAAATATGGAGGGCCTAGTGTCTGTTAAACATAATATAATTGAATTATAAAAGAATATTTTTAGGCTTAAAGTATTGATCATAATGTAAATCTAGTAACTCTCATGCTACACCGCAACCAACACAAGGGTTGATCCAAGAAGATGATCACACAATATATCTTGAAGGGATCAAACCAGAATAATTTAATGATTAATCAATTCCATAAACCCATCTAAAAATCATTTCCACAACCAAGAGAAAAAAAGAAGTGGAAAGGATTCACTTACTTGAAAATAAGATAAATGCAATCATGTCAGAGGCTGGCCACTGAATTAAGTGATTTAGAATAGGTGGAGTTTCCTAAAAATGCCTATATGAGAGATAATGTTAGAGGGAGGAGGCTAAAACAAGAATGAAGATATTGTTACAAGATAAGTGAATAATACCGACTATATATGAGGGTTTTATATATTGAATCATTTTTTTAAATGTGAATCATTCATAATTCATGTTTGTAAAAAACATGTCACCCTGGTTTAATTTATTCTGATTAAAAAAATTATATCCTAAAAAGGGATTTATTGATTAAAATGTATCCACACCAAAATATGATTATTATATATTGGTCTTAATGACATATTTACAACATAAATTATACATTTACATCCGAGAAGTTAGATGTACGTAGAAAAGGGTCCATGTTCTATAAAAAACTCCCAAAACCTCCCCTATGCTCTCAGAAGATAAATGTTGATCCCAAAAACCTTCAAAGATAGATTCCATTTATTAACAAAGTTAAATTATCCCTACAATATGAGTTCTCATCCCTGGTAAGTCTTTTGAAAGAATAATGATCTAAAAAATGGTGAGGACATAGCTAACTCACTAACGATTCAGGATCCTAGGTTTTGTGAGAATCTAATCTATGTCTCCATTATAGTATATCCAAAGGAATAAAATTCACAAGAAAGAATTTCAATTGGGTGTCAAAGATATCTCGTAGTTTCTACACAATAGAAACATCTATATCTAACTCAGTCGATGCCTAACTTCGAACATGGGAAGGATCGTGATATTATATACTGGGCTGAGATATGTGAAAAACCTCACGAATACCTAAGAATTAATCCTCTTATTCCACATGATAAGTATATTACCCATGATACTCAGTGACCTCAATTGGACTAATATATCTCAGATCCATATTTCCCTATTTCCCAAGGAGATGCTAACCTAACCAAAGGAATACATTCAAGAGAACTCTTCCCCTAGCAGAAAACTCAAAAGGTTGATGTTGCATATCTGTATATTGTTTAATTAAACTTTTAACTATAACCTGGTATAAATATATATCCTTAATTTTTACTGACATATCCAAAAAAAGAATGGGTCCCACAAGAGAGGGCTCACCCACATCATCCCAATAAATATTTGACCTTCACATGTGACCATACAAATCCTCAAAGGGCATATTATGATTGGTGACTTAAGACTATTAGTATAATAAAAATTTACCAATCCCAAATTGATATCCCATTATACACTAAATTCACTGATGTAAACATTGTGTATATCATCCATCATTTGAATATCATTTCCTGACTGACCATCCATCTCTCGATGATAAGTTATCATCAACCATACCTGGGTCCTCATTATCTATTGGATACTATTCCACAATCTGTATGTAAACATAGGACCCTTGTGTGAGACAATGTAAGAATGAATAAATTCTCTTATACATATATCTTAACCAGTTCATAAAATATAGTAGTGACTCTAATCAGAATGAAATGAGTATATTTCATCAACTAATATATCATCACTCTAATATCATTTTACCATTGGAGATTCCATGGAAATATAGAAAAATATTCCAAGGATACCTCATCGTATTTATAAGATAACAATAGAATAATTTTGAGAATACTAGAAAGATTTAGGTGTTATCCCTTTATCAAAATTCATGTATAATAGTGTGACACATAACACTACTGTACGTTTTTTTATTCACAATGATCTATTTGTGATGGTATCCGGTCGCAAATAAGCTTTTGCGATGGGGTCCGTTCGCAAATAGCCCATTCAAGAAAACGGTGTCGGAAATACCTTTTTTTTTTGCGATTGCCAACTTCCCTGTCACAAATAAGTCTCTAATAATATTCATTATATATAAATAAATGTAATTTCGGGGCCTGTCGTAAATACTATTTGTGACAGGGAAGTTCCCCGTCGTAAATAATTCTTCAATTAGATACATTATATATAATTTAACCTTTTGCAATAAGCCCATAGCAAATGCTATTTCTGACAGTCCCTTGGTTCCATCACAAATAGTATTTTAAAAATATTTAATATAATTATAATTAATGAAATAATAATATTAATATGATTAAAATAATAAAAAAATAAAAAAAATATTAATATTCTTAATATTCTCAAAAAAATATAAAATTTCATAAACAATTATTATTATTATTATTATTAAAATAAACAAACATTAAAATAGGATACTAAAAAAATATTTAATAAAATTCTGATTAATGAAAAAATAATATTTATATTACTAAAATAATAAAAAAATATTAAAATTCTCAATATTCAAAAAAAATATAAAATATCCTAAATTATTATGATTATTATTAGTAGTAAAATAAAAAAACGTTAAAAAATATAATTGTAATAATAAATATTAAAATATTAAAAAAATTAAATTAGTCAATATTCGCACCAATATAAAAGATAAAAACTGATAATAGTTCATATTATAGAAAATCTCAAATTCAAATGTTTTTAAAATAAAAAATCATTGGGGTCATCTTTTAGCGGAGTTGGACGAGCTGTAGGAGATGGTGTAGGAAACTACATCCCTAAACTATGAGTCGGAGGATGCATGTACTCCATCGGCTCATGCTACTGCTGCAATTGACACATCTCCTCATTGTGATGATGCAGCTGCTGCTGACACTTCTCTTCATGTTGCTTCTGCAAACTCTCTATAAGCTCAGCCTGAGTTCATAACTACTCTTGATACTGTGAGGCTGAAGATGATGCCTTTCCCCAAGCTCTTCTCAAGCTAGACCCTGACATTGTAGCAGTACCATAATAAGTATCATGAGTCACAGGAGAGTCGATACCAACTACTCAGCCCTTCTCATTTCCATACTGAGCCGCCTGCATCCATGTTGCCTCATCGAAATAGTGGGCACTAAATTGATTAGTCGCCTCATCCTGACTACCATCTTGTATCAAAGAGGTCGCGGCCTCATATGACTCATTCAATTCCAATTTGAAATTAAAATTGTGAAAATATTATGTACAGTTAATTTTAAAACTGAAAAAAATAATACTAACCACAATCTGACATTGGCGATCACCTCTAATCTCACCAGTGGATGGATCATTGTACATCCTCTGATAAACGTCGTACTCCTTAATATCTGGATGCCCGAATACCTATTAAAATATAAAATAAACTGTTTATATTTAAAGTTATATAAAATATTTAACAAATATACTTACACAATGCTCTCTATGCGTATTGAATGAATGGTTACCAGCTCGATGCATCACCTCCTATCTCCCTCGGTTCTGCCAACCCACTGAATACCTCATATGGAATCCACTACCCAACTAGTGTAAACATAATAAATCCCAAACGACAGATGAAATGTACTCTGGTCGGTGGGCTCTACAAAACTCCTTAAAATTTATCACTCCTACTTTCTTAATGGTCATCCTTCTCAATTCTTGAAAAAAATGATGGAAACGGTCACGTATAAATTCCTCCCAGGCCGCGTGGATAGCGTCACACATGCCATAATCGATAGGATACGATAAAGCCTACAAATAATTTATAATATAATGTTATTATTTAAATTAGTTTCAAATTAAATATTATATATTTACGTACTAGATAGTGATTGAACATGTCAAGCTGCACATCAATGAGAATCTGTTCCCATTTGATCTGTGGCTGAGAAAAATAATTCCACAAGATAGCACTCCCTGTCTAACAGCAACATGCACAAAACTGTGAAAAAAGAGTAAATACTAACTAAATTATTATATATATTAATAAATTAATGAAATATCACTAAAATATATAAGTTAACATACATTAGTGTGCATGGATCGAAGCCAAGACGTTGATGTCTCTTGGGGATAGGGTCAGGAATCATCAGTCGCGCATGACTGTTCCCCCTCTTTGTACCCCTTGATCCTCTAGTAGGCTTAGGGTCAGATGATCCCAAATCCCCCTCATCCAATGGTAGCTCAGCATCCTGTTACTCATGAACTATATCGTGGTCCATCTAAAACAAAAAATGATTATTGTTAGTAGATAGTTGAAAACAACTATTATATATAGATATATATTAGTTATGATTATAACCATTATTTAACTAAGTCAATGTTCACCTTCATCAACATCATCATATCTAATGATTTCAATGTCTTCATATTCCTCCTCCTCATCATCAATATCCATATGAGATTCAGTATCATCATCCCTTATTATTTCAAATTCATTTGTAACATCATTAACATCTTCGCACCATTGACCCTTAATTATGGGGTGTCATAATCGATATTCATGTCTCTATGAAAAATATGTATTTTGAGTAGTCTCTTAAAAAATTTCAATTCCATCTACATTAGCGAAACCACATTCAGTTTGAGTTAACTGATTTTTCAAATATTTTATTTTTATTATGCTCCACCAATTACTCATGTCTCTTGATGTAACATAGTACATTGGGTAATAAATTTGATTTTCTGATTGAGCCAGTAAAAATGGTTCATTTATTGACAGAAGAATTTTATATTTAATATCAATGATTCTATGAGTCATATTGAACATGAAAACCTCTCTCAATATCCAACCACTGACATTTAAACATGGTTATGTAATTCTTTCCTAGATAACACAACTCAATAATTTCATCTAAAAAACCATAAAAATCAACTTTAGTTCCTCTATGATGCGACCCTCTCAAAAAAACTCCATTGTTCATTGTTTTTTTTTGATTCCCTGTATGCACATGTATGAAATCAAAAACCATTCACTTCATATGCATTATATGATGTAACCATTTTGGATGGTGGGTTATTGTATATTCACAGTCACTTATCAATTTTATCAGCATGTTGTGTCATGACCCACCTTCACCAAAAGGACAGAAGGGAAAAAAACATTTCTATACCCTTCATTCTTTAAGATGAAGGAGAGATAATGACCCCTGAGACCTTCCTTCAATAGGTCCCGGAGAGGTGACTATCACCAAGGGTATAGAATCACACACAAGATGGAAGGCATTACCCTTTTTATTTTAATAGGATCGGGAGATAAGATAGCAACCCCAAAAACACCAAAGCTAAAAGTAAAGGTAAAGATGAAAGTAAAGAATTCCCATATGCATGTTCAGAAGTAAAAGATACAAGTCCCAAGAACTCCAAAAGTAAGCTACCAAGAAAAGGAAAATGACAACATCAACTGCCCAAAGGTCTGAGCTTGTACAGTTCCGCACAATCCTTGAAATCCTCCTAGAAGCCTGAAGGCAGTTTTATATATGTATGGTGAGCATACAAGTATACTCAGTAGAGAAAACTAGAGACTCTTGTGCACAAGTAGGGAGGCAATATAATACCCCATGAAAAAGGAGATAACCAAATCCCATAGCTAAGAAAACTATCTACCCAAGCCTCACCAAAGAAAACTCCCCAAATAACGCATGTCAAGTAATGTATAGTAATAGAACATCGATGTTTGGGTACCCCCGCGCCACTTTTCCACTTGTTATTGAAGACATCCTATGCATCATACCAATCCAACCATTCTCACTGAAGTCCCACTGCCACACCCATCCGCGCACACCTGGGCCACTACCACACATCCTTCACGTAGACACCTGGGCCACAACTGCCATGCATTACCACACCTACAAACACTTGGGGCAGAACAACTACTGCCACGCCCGAAGACACCTAGGCCAGAAAACTACTGTCACGCCCGAACACACCTAGGCCTCATCTCGAAGACAGTTGGGAAACAACATGCCCACAAACACCTGGGCCAACCACCACAACTACCATTACAGAAGATTCTTCGGCTAATACTGGACTTCAGGCCATCACAGTCTACCCGAAGAGTCTTGGGCTATTCGGGAAAGGGAGCAGAAAATGAGCTAATAACCAGCCACTCATGGGAGTGATTGAAAAAACACCCTCTCCCCTGAAATGGGGGTGTTCAGAACTAAAGTTCTCAACATAGGTGGGGTTAGAATAAGAAACATAAAAGCTACAAATATATATATATAGGTAACAAGCACGCATCCCATCCTAGGGTTCAAAAAGACAAATCTAAACACAAACAACTTATTGACTATTCATTCGTAAGAAGCCCAAAACTCACAGAAAAGTCACAACTCATCCCCAAAACCAATTCCCCATTTAAACCATTCTTGTTTTCATGTTTAGGAAAACACATTTTAATGAAATATACACTACTGGGCAACTAGCAGGTGTAACCACTTGCTAGAGGAAGAGTGAAATAGCCAACATCAATATAAGCATTCACACCCAGTTCTCTTGTAAAGTTACAACAACAAAAAGGGGGATTATTGAGATCCCTCAAAGTACTGGAAGCAAAGAAAACCTCACAAAAGGGATAAGTGGGATCCCTCTAAGTACTAGAAAAAATGAAAACCCTGATATAAAGCCCTATGTCCTCAAACCTGGAACCAATGATTTCATAGCAATAGAGGATCCCACCCGAGTTCGTGTCATAGCAAAGCAACCACACAGCTTCGGATTCACAACAAACAATCGTGCCATAATAGAGGATCCCATCACTGTCCACATCTTCCCATAAGCAACAAGAAGAATAACACGCTACTACCAAGTATAGTGGGAAACTTCCAGGTTCACACACATCATTCATTAGGTTCTTCTTTCTGTTTGTTGACTGGGGTGGTCACACATGGATTTTTGTTTTATTGGTCATCGATTTAATACAACGATTTTACATGATTAACCAATTTCCACGTTACAACCAATTAATCATCAGAGAAGAATAGATTTTATTAGTGTGTAGAGATGGACCACAAACAACCATGATTTTCTGTGTGAACAGGGGCATATAGTTCACAACACATATCAACATAAAAGAGTACAACAGAACATCGATCACACCCCCTTCATACTTTAAGTTCCATTCATTATCTTCGTTCAGTTTGGTTTCATCAATCCCCATAGAAACAAAATCAAACCCACCCTGCATGATGCACAATATGGAGAGACAAAGGAAAAACCCTACCTGGTTGATCAAGGATCAGAGTTCTCTACGCGCCAAGAATGTCTGGAATGCGCAACTTGTAGGGAACGAATGTCGGGGACTCCAAGGGTTAGCGGAAAGTTTCCGACACAGGTACACCACTTTCCTCAGGAAGGAAAACTCCAAATGCACTAAGAAGAATTGGAATCCAGCCATGAGGAAGAAGAATAAAGAATAAATTCCAATGTGATATATAGATAAGATCCTTTTGTTATAGTGATGGCATAAGCCTTCCCTTGTTCCTTTGGCTTTAGTGGATGCTGAAGTTGATTACCCTCTAGAACTCAAGGTTTAGTGCACTGTCTTTTATAGTGCCCTAGATCCCTATAGTTGTAGCATTGAACCATGAGTGGTTCTCTCCTTTATTCTACCTCATTCTCTTTCCTTTTTATGTCTATTGAACAATCTTGATTATGGTATCCTTATTTCTCACACTTGAAGCATTTCCTCTTCCCATTGAGGTAGTTCCCATTTTGAAACTTCCCATATTTTTTCATGTGGGTCATTGAGTTTTCTTCCCACCTTTTTCATTACTTCCACCATCTTGATACTCCATATTTCGTTTCATATCATAGTATTCATGGGACCATTTTCAAAATCCATCTCCACTTTGAGGTCACATCGATAAACTTCTTTAGAACACCCAAATTCTTGAATTGAAAGATCCAGTCAATGTTGTGGTTTTAATCCACAAAAGAATCAATCAATTTTGTTATCATTGTTGATAACAAAACCTAAAGCAAACCTTGCAAGCCTTGTGAAATTTCATTCATAGGATATTCCATATTCTCCTTATTTTTTCTTGAGCTCTATGAATTATCTCTCCATCTTCATAGGAAGTGTTCTTGGTAAATACTTATTAATAAACATGATCTTAATGTCTTCCCATTCCTTCTCTTCAATTTCCTCTTTTGGCTTTGTGTTCTTAATCAATGCCCAAAATTGATCAGACTCTCTATCTAGATGATACATGGCTAGAGTCACCTTCTCTATCTCAGAGTGAATAACAGAAATAATTTTCTCTAGGGATATGACCCACTATTTTGGAACTATTGGATCAAAATATCCACTAAACATCGGTAGTTGTTGCATCGTAAAACATTTGATAGCTAGTTTACCCCTCTTTGGTGAAGGAGGATGCTCCCCATTATTATGGTTTTCGTTCATAACCATAGATAGTTGGGTTATAATCTCCATGAAGTTTTGAACTCCACATCCCAAATCATTGGTTATGTCATTCGGGCAATCGTTGCATTGCCCTCGAACGAGTTATTGGCCGGGTTTCTCCTAGTTCCCACAATTTTCTAAAGCTGAAATATTTAGAATAAAACGTAAGTCAAAACATCATGAATAAATAACTTATTTATATCCAAAATTTATAATAAAATCATAACATATGGGATCCCTATTTAAAACATATTGTATACATATTTGTAATTAGTCTCGTAATAGAGGTTTTCTATAGGGTTTACTAATCCTAATTCCCAAATTAACTAAACCTTTCCTCTAATACCAACTACAGCGACCCAACCTTTTCATAAATTACTATTAAAATATTTTAAATATAAACAAAATAATAGTATTACACATAGAAGATCCAACTCTTTAGTGTCTCGGTCAAACTAATACCATACATAAATAATACAACATCGAGCATATACTTTTTTTTATTTCCTCTTCTCTAGCTTCTTATTGGCACTTGACCTCTCCTTAGTACATGTTCTCACCTAAGGATATACATCAAAAAGAGTGAACTAAAATCCTAGTAAGAGTATATATAAGAAAAATATTTCAATGGGTGATCATAATCAAAACATAGTCAAAAGATCATGGATATGAGAGAATCATTTATAAAAGACATGAAATGTGGTTATGTATAAAAATGAAACTTCTTGTCTTAGTGGTTAACTACCACACATAATTGTAAAAAAATCTAGAATCTTGTTCAAAACTAATTTCACATTTAATCATGTGATTCATCACATTACCCAATGCATTGGAGTGCTGTATAATTTTGGGTGCACTCGTCACACTGAAATATTCATATTGTAGTATATAATTCCGAGCGCACCCGCTACATCATAGCAGTATCATTTATCAAGAATGCCACAATGAAAATATAAAAAAATTGAACATAACTAACCAATGAAAAGGAATGTGTTTCATCTCTTAGGAACACATTAATAATCATTGGGTTCCCAAAAAAAGAGGGTATTACATAAATGTAACAAGAACCATCAATCATGAAAGAGAAGTAAAAGGTGTGTTCCTAAAAGAAGTGTTATTTTCGAAAACATTTGGTTTGATATAAATACTAGTTACAAACATTTATATCCCATAAAAGGAAAAAAATGATGAAAATAATATTTTTATAGAGTAACAATATAAAAATGAGTGAAAAAGGAGAACCCGAAGGATGAATGTTGGGTTTGAGAATTTCCCCTTACCTTATATCTGAATGCTTATTTTGCTTTAATGTCATGTATAATTACATTATATTCATTAATTAGTAATTTCAGAACCTTTTATACATTAATATTGGTCACTTTGGTTTCATTATGATATTTTATGGGCCTTTTGATAAGTTAAAGAGTTTAAAAACATTGTTTGGGAATGTTCGTTTTTAGGGTTTTCATGAGCGTTTAACATGTATTCATAAATTGAAGTTCGAGAAGAACTTGGGTAGACATCCATAAATGATATTACATGTTATTAATGATATTATAGAAGATTAAATGATCTTGTTATGAATTATATTATATACCCTGTGGATGAATAATTAGATATAAATTTAATGATGATCGTTAGGGTTATTTTGGGCGGTTTTTCGACCACAACTAACATGTTTTGATTAATCATTTAGTAATATGAACATAATTTAGTTACAGAAAATTAAGTAGGACAAAATAAATATAAAATATTATGTTTTAACCATAAAAATGGTTTCATGATCAGATATAATGGAACAAATTGAAAAACGAAAACATGTTGTTCTTGAAGGTGATAGATTAACACCTCAGAAACAACGTGTTCTTTTATAAAATAAAAAGAAGAGGAGAAAGGGGGTTGGATGATATAATATACCATTAGTATCATAACATTAAATTATATGTAAAATACTGAAGTTAACAAATCATTTGGAAAAATATAGGTTGGGAGAGAATAAGAAAAGAACTTGAAATAGAAAGGAAATTAATTGAATGTGGAAAGGAAATTACTTCTTGAATCCACTTCTTGAGATCCTCCTTATGAGACCTAGGGTAGGTCTTTTGATGAGACCAGAAGCTCTTGGAAATGGGGTAGGGGATAGGGAAGAATCTTGGATAGAGTTTAGACAAGGATTGAAGCTTGAGAGGTGTGAGTAAATGAGGGAGTGAAGGTTGGTATTTATAGTGGAAGAGAGAAGGGATTTCTAAATATAAAATTAATTAGATTATTATTTCCCCACAAGACAATGAATAGTGAGTCTTCCATGACTAAGAATGGTAATTTTATCAGGTGATAATAATACAATTGGACTTACATCATTAGAACATCCTACATGACAATATAATTATATTATTGAGTTTATTTTGGTAATTTATGGTATTTCACTATTCATCAAAATTCAAGTATTTTAGAAAAATCCCAAATATTAACCACTACTATTTGTTTAACGCGTAAAATCGAAAATTATTTCCATTTTTTAAAATAAATTTTTAAATATAATACATTAAATATTTAATTAAAATAGAAATTTTTGTGAAAAAATAGTTTTTAAAATTAAAACTGATTTTATAATGCTTTCAAAAATTACTTGAGGTCTTATACAGTTTTCTTTAATCTAGAAGAAATATATTTCATAATTTATGAACACTTTTTAGGAAAATAAATTTATTTTATATTATTTAATTAATCATAATGATTTATTTATGGCTTATAAAAATACCACTGCTTATAAGATGCCCAAATTTTATTTAATTACTCATGGGTGAGGTTAATATTATTTTGGGAGATTTTATATTCATAAGATTCATATTACTATTCATAAGGGTAGGTTACTATTCATATTGGTATGTTACGATTCTCCAAAAATTATTTTTGATTTATTAGACTCCAAAAATCATCTTGAACACAACCGTGTTTGTCCGAATTTTGAAATTCCAAACACTGAATTGACACACTTATTTTTAAATGTCACATAGCACTTAGTAGTTATTATGTTGGGTTTCAATGTGATTTTATTTCATATTTATAAGAAGGGAATTTCCAAGGAAAACTTTGGGTCATTACAGCGTCCCCCTAAAATATCACCTATTGACAAATTTGGGTTTAATGACAGACTAGTAGTCTTAGTATAGGCTTCCAACATCTCTTTTTGTAGAAAATTTTCCATCCTTTCTTCCCAATTTTCATTACCAGTTATTTTATCAACAATCAATAATTTTTTATAACACATTATTGATCCATTTATATCAAAACTCAATTTTTTATCTAGAATGAATTTTTATGTTCTTATATGAATAGTGCTCTGTCTATCACATAATAGAATGTAAATTTCTTTACACAATGCCAACTTTTATAGAATATTTTTTATTTATATCTTCTCCCTAAAAACATCAATGATAAAGATATAATCTTATTTTTTGGTAGATAAAGAAAAAACACATCTAAACTAATTATTTCCATGAGTCTACACCCCTTGAAAATTATATCAATTTTCTGATTATTAATTTTCTCATGACTACATATCCAACTGTATATGAATTTTGTTGTACTAACAAAAATGATCCATCACTTCCAAAACATAAAAAATTACTGGATGTTCCACATAAATACCTCAACATAAATTTAACTATTTTCTAGTACTCCTTTCTAGGAATTCATATAAATCTAATATCAATTCCAATATCATGGGAAATAATAGTTCTAATGTTCACTATAAAATATATATGACTACAAAATACTGATTGATAATGAATTTTAACCATTTATTCATTATCCCATTTCGTTTATGGAATCTAGTCTATCGTATGACTGAAATAAATATAATGGAGGGAACAAACTAGTTTCTCCTTTATTATGTTGAAAACATCAATAACCTTTTCAATGTACCGTTCTAAAGATATCTAAATCTTATAACTCCTCTGGTCATGGGTAATAATCTTACCAGGTTTATATATACCAAAACCAAAGTCCATTTTAAAATATTTGTTCAAATCCTTCTCAAACCTATCATTTTTTGGGATGTGTCTACCAATAATTATCATATCATCAACATGAAAAAACAAAATAATTAAATCAAGGTCAAAACCATTTTATGAAAACACAACGATTTCTAATTGTTCTCTTGTACAAATTTCTCTTTATGAATGAGTCAAATATTCTGTAATATTTCCTGAGTACCTATATTAGTCATTGTAAAATTATATAAAGCTAACATATAATGTTTTATTTACCCTTAACCTAAAATCCATCTAGTTACTCCATGTATATCCCCAATTCAAAAACACCATATAGGAATTCAGTCTTTATATCCAGTTATTAATCATTCAAGATGAGACATTTCACCAATACAAGAAACTTTTTTATAGAATACATTTTTTCGCATGAAAAAAAATTCCATCAAAGTAAATACTTTTATTTTGATAAAATCTATTCACCACCATCTTGGATCTATAGAGTTTTTGTGAGCTACCATTTTCTATATTAATTATATAAACCCACTTCTTATTGAGTGGCTTACCACCATGTGGTTACTTCACCAAATCAAATGTATAGTTCTTGTGAAAGTATTGAATCTTCTATTACATGTATTTTTTCATTTAAGATTCTAGTTAATTCTTATTTAATCCTCATAACTAATAAACTATCCCTTAGCAATGAGAATCACATACTCTTGTGGTGATTATCTATGAATTGGTAGGAATCCTTTAGTGGATCATCACAATTATGAGTTAAGTGGGATTTATTCATTAATATCATCTAGTAGAGACATGTAATCATATGGAATCATAATTACTATTGGTTAAGTATCATTAGTTTCAAAAAACACCTACTTCATTATTTGGAACTAATGGATGTGATAATAATTACAAATTAACATGAATTTCCTTATACTATATCTTCTACAGATATCTACTATTTTCAAAAGAATCAATCATTTCCCCTTCCGGAAAAACCAAATATCCCCTTCTAAACATAATTCAGCTAATAAAATACTAGTGTTAATAGTTAAAATTTATATTAGTGTATCATAAATATATACACTTATTTCCCTTTCTGTCTTGCTTCTCCATCTCATGTATTTGGTTGTGTATAAACACACTATATCTAATACTTTGAATGTTTATATGAAACATATTTATGTATCTGAACACTATCTGATATGTTTAATTTCAATGGAACTGATGAATAAATTTTGATCATATCAATTGTGGTCTTCACTACCTCCTCCCAAAATGTTTCCGTTAGTGGTTCATTTTAGGATAATTCACCCGACTCTTTAATAAACAGTTATATTCATCCTCTCAAAAATACCATTATGCTAAGGTACCTTTGTTTTTTATTTTTATATATTTATTTTGAAACTCCTAAAGAATTCTTCAAATGGACAATAGAAATATCATATATTATTTACATTCATACACTTCAACAATCTACTTATTTCTCTATCCTCCTTCAAATGGAATTACTTGATAAATTATACATTTAATCAATACATTTATAGAAAAATAAAAAACTATCCTACAATGGTCATATACAAAAGTACCAAAATAAATATCACCATTAATTGTTTTAGTTCTAATCATGTAGACAATAGTTTGTATCAAGATCATAATTATTTTCTTTTATAGATGTTAAATGACAACAAAATGATACTTGGTGTTACTTTCCCATGATGCAATAAACACATGTTTCAAAATATATGACTATAATTCCTACATATAGATTCATTTTTTGAGATCATTATAATTCCTCTCAAAATCATGTGACTAATATATCTCTTCCACACTTATCTGGGAACCCAGTTTCTATCCTCATCGACTTTTACTTTATATATTCCCGCATTTTGGAGATAGAGAGAAGTATATTTATTTCCTTTTTCAATAAAATTATTACCTTTGGTAAGATTCTATTTCCCCATACTAAGGGAATTAACAAATCCATTATCATAAATCATTTCAATGTATACCAGATTATGGAATATATCATAAACATGTCTCATATCCTTTGAAAGATCCCAACATTTCATAAAGGTAGTTCCTTGTATAAATTTTTGTTAAACATCCTTTGTTTTTTATAGTGAATCAGCTCCTGGTTGTATGAGATGTTTTAAGGGTATCCTGGTGTTTTGGTTCTGAAAGAATGAGAACATAATCCAAAATGTATAATACTTAGTGTAAATTCCTAGCTAGTACAAACCATGCACCTGGCCCAGGATACGATGTAGTTTGGGGACCCTTTAAGATAGAGGAGTTCACATAGTTATCGCATGGTTTTCCAAACTATTTGTGTGCTTTTAGTAAACTAAGTAGCTTGGAACCTCATAGAAATATGGAGTTTCATAGTTGGCGCATGATTCAGAAATCCATTTGGCCCATAAAATGTGGGTAATTCAAGTATTTTCCTCTTGATATGTATGGGTTATAACCCAATTTTCTTCTCTATTCCTCCTACAACATCTTTGGTGGTGACCCAAACCATCCATGACTTCCAAAAAGTGATTATTCTTTGATTTATTGGCATTTAGAGTCTTTTTTATTACTTTTAAATGATTCAAGTGACTCTAAGGGTCCTCTACATTCCTTTTTCTAGATTGGTTCTAGGGGAATTATTACCCATCATATAAATCCTTAAACACAAAATTTGTCATCATATTGTAGGTTGGGGCTTTACTGGGTGTTTGAGTTTGAATGGAGTGAAGAGGTTATTAAAGTGTTCATTAGTAGACATGAGGTAGGTTGTCTTAATTCTTTTTAATGTAGACTTTATGTGTTGTATATGTAGGTAATTGTGATAATTCGATTCCTTATTGGGTTTTATTATATTGGGTTAACGTATGTTATTTAAAACTTATTTTGAGGTGTGATACCCTTAACGAACCACATAAGATTCTTTGATGATGTGTATCAAAACATAGGGATACCCATAGGGTATGTCGAACACTTGAAAATGATGAAACAAATTAGTTAACATTGATATAGTCAAATTATGAGAGTGAATGGGTTCTGATTGGGTTTGTGGTCCTGGTAAAAATGTAAATTGAATTTATTGTGCATCTATTTATGTGAATGTTTTATGTGGATTTTGAAAATGGGTTAAAAATGTGTTTTATACATTGATCTTCATATGGTTTTAAATGAATATTTCTATTACTAAAAATGGAAAATAATTTCAGTGGGATACATTGGCCTCAATGTGATTTAGAAATTGTTTTTCATTATATATTTATAATTATTATTTGAAACTATGGCATGGTTCCCCTTTTGCAAAAAATTCTCTAATAATGAATTCAGATGGTTGAAAATTGAAATAAAAATAAGGGGGAATAATTTAGTGTTCAAATAGGAAGGCATGTGTTCTAAAGGGGTGTCTTAATGATGTTTTTCTTTTAAATGATTATTTTTATTTGTGTGATATAATTTAATTGTGAATGGAAATTTATGTTAATGGTTTTCTAGTGGTTAATATAACATATGGGGGCATTTGGCATAGTTGTAGATGTTTTTATGGGTTATGCCTTGAAAGGGGGTGTGTATAATGGGTTATGATTGTAATTGATAAATTTTCTTGATAGTTATGATTTTTAATAAGTTTGTTATTGTGAATGAAGCATGTGAACATGTCTTGGTTGGTATGTGGGGTATTGGACCGAGGTTCCTTCCACAGGTTGGGATGGAATGAGACTCTAAACCCACCACTAAAATGTAGGGGTTAGGGATTCAGACTAATTATCTAGGTCCTTAATTGTTTCATTGGATAATATTATCTTGACTGAGGCTCCTAGGTATGTGTTATGTGATCAATGGATGAGTTGTCTTACTGAGGCTCTATGCTTACCAAACCCATAGATGTGATCTAATTACTATACTGAGGCTCTAGGGTATGTTGATTATTTATGACTGGTAAATTTCACTTATTATTAATAGTATATAACCCCTTTTGGTATGGTTTTTGCTTCTAATGTGACTTGATCATGTTTTGATGGTTAGATTCACCTAACTAAATAAACGATAAAATTTTTATTTGATAATTTCTCCACTGTGACTCGATTAGGTATCCACTATTCTTTTTTCGAATTGTTTGTTTATTACACTAATACCATTGGCATACATTGTAATATATACTAGTTATTTCTTAGAAACTATAGGTTGTGGAAAACCGAGTTATACTCACACCATGCTTAGGCTACCACAGATCATGGCTACAAATAATATGTAACTCAATTTTAGGTACAAGTTCGGTATAGGGAATTAGTTTTTAGTTTATTCATGGGTTGATTGGTAAGAGTAGTTGATTTTAGGACCATTTTGGGACATTGATCCATGCTTGATATCTTTTTATATTTTTATTTTATTTTATTTGTTTAACTGTCAAACATGTAGTGTATTCATCGTATTTTTTTAGCATGTTCTACTTGGTTACTTGTTTTCATTTTTTGAAAGTTGTTTGTTTGTTGTTCTTGATGGTTATTATATATGTTGATATTATTTTTTCTATGGAATTACTTTAATAATTGTGTGTTGTCTCCCCATGTTTTCCTTTAGACCTGTGCTGCATGTCGGAAGCCTCTAGTATATAGGGAGGCACGCCTTAGGTAATGTGATGACCTGCCTCGGGGCACTGGATATAGTGTCCATCATGTTAGGTACATTATGAAGTGGTAACATATCTACATATTTTGTATTACTTTTTGGTGCATGGTAGAAAAGATAATAGGATCTTTTTGGGGTCTGGTAATGAGATCCTGCCTGGGTTCCTATAGCCCAACATACAAGGGAAAATCCAAGTCTCTATGGGTAGAAATTGATGTTTTGTTTTTACTTTTATTTTTGATTATTATTTCCAAATCGAGTGGCACACTAGGATGGGTAGTTATTGATTTGTGAGGTTTATCTATTGGACTAGTATGAAAAGACAGTGTTTATGAGTTCATTCATCATTCTTGGAACATAGAATTAGTAGGTCATTCGTATGTTTCAGATGATTGATATTACCGTGGGATTCATATGATGTAAGTGAACTTTTCTTATAGAAAATTTTTTATATTGGTTTCCCCCCTGAATTTTTTGATAAAGTAAATATTTTTATATGTGAACTTGAATAATTATTCATTTTTATAATTGTTAGGATAATAAATATGTTTACAAATGTGTAAATCCTTCGAGTTTTGAAAATAGAATATTTTGAAAAGTGAAACCTTTGGTTTTCATTAGTAAATATTAATTAATACGGGATATGAGACATGATGGAAATTGTAGGGGTTTTGGAAATGGGTATCCCTAGTGTTGCGATCAGACCATATGTATTGGTGGATTGGGTTGAAAGAGTTCCCTAGTTTTAGGCCATGGTTTTGGGTCATGAGGATGTACTGGTTTTTAATGGTAAAATATATGTGCTTATTATTCCCTAAATAAGGTTTTTACCATAGGTTTTGAGTTTTTTCGGTAATATGGATGTGGTAACTCATAAGGGTTGTGAAACTGAAAGTTTTGTTTTGTACCTTGGGTTGGTGTTTTGCTCATGGTGTTGACATATTTTTGCAGATATTCTTGTTTTGAGGAATATAGTAAAAGTTCATTGGTGTGCATTAGATGGATTATGTTTTGTGGTGGGGGTAGGAGTGCCTCCGTGAGCATCGATTTGGCTGAGGTTGGATGTGCATGGAATAGAGAAAGATATCGAGTGAACTTTTTTGAAGTGACACAATTTTTGGGATTTTGTACCATATTATCTTAGATGATGACCTATGGGAGTGTTCATATGGTTTGTTAGAGATTTTGGGTGCATATGACATAAGAATATGATCTGGACATTGGAATTGGCATGCAGAGATTGTTTCCTAGTGCAGTTATAACCAAGAGTTATAGGTGGGGAAGTTAATTGTTTTTGTGAGGTGACTCGATGTGTGGACATGTGTTAATTGTTTTGTGAAGTCAAGGGTAGACTCAAGGGAGTATGGCCTAGTATTAGATCTACCTTAATATTTCAAGCACTGTTGGATACTTTATAGGGTGAATTAGAGCATGGTTGGTGCCATCTATTTTAGTGAAAGAGCATGGGTATACTTGGGTTTATTTTCAAGGGAGATATTTGAGATCTTGTGGTTGGTTGTATGGTCGGTTTTGGAAGAGGAAAGGTTTTTAGAAGCCTTTTTTATTAGATTTATGGTGTTTTAGGTGGAAATTGATGCTTTTTAAGGGAAGAAGAAAAAGGAGACCAAATCATGGATGGAAGGATTTTCTATAAAGGTGACGCAGGTGTATGTGGTGGTCATATGGTTGGGATATCATGCAAAAGTGGTCGGTTTGTTGGCTGATAATGTTGGGAATTACTTGTGTATGAATAGTATGATAGACCAAGAGGGAGGGTTAGTAGTGTAGGTTGGTGTTCAAGAAAGATCTATTGATGTAAAATCCATTTGATCTTGAGTCGTGTTTTGTGTATAGATGTTGGAAAGTTTGAGACTACAAGGAATTAGATGGGGTCCAGTTGTGGGACTATTCTGGGGAGGGAATGTTTAAATTTGGGATGGGTGAAAGGTTGGTTCAAAAAATATTATCATAATTTGATGTGATTACAGGGGGGAGATCATGTTATGCACATGACAGTTTGGATGTGGATCAGTTTGGTTGTTAATTGTTGATGAGATGTTTACAGTTAGGTAAGCCCAATACTTTCGGTAAGTTAAAGATTCACCATGGTGGGATATGGCATTGGTGATGGATATCCCTTGGTGGCATTCATTGGTGACTTCGTAGAATAATTATAGCTATTGATGATAATTTCTAATATCTTGACAACGTCTCGGTATGCTGAGAGAGATCTAGATTTATGCCTAACTAATTAAATGGGATTTGGATGGGAATAGAGACTCTCGAAAGATATGATCATGGAGCAGTATGTGTGTGTTATTAGTATGGTGGGGGAGTACAACATCTACTGGTAAATGGAGATATCTTATGGATTGACTTTATGTCACCTAATTTCATGGGTTCTGTTCTCAGAAGCTAGAAATGAGCAGTGAGTTATTTCTTCAGTGGAATCTCGATGACCATGTCCATGTTTTGAGGATCAGCTTATGATCAAATCGTGAGCCAGGGTGGTTGATATTTCATGAGGAAATAAGTGAGAATTATACACCTATTTTGGGGAGTGGTACATATATCTTGGATGTATGGAATAGACCGTGGAGTGGATGTGGGGACATCATAATTCCAGAAAGAATCTCGTAAGGTTAATGTTTGGGTTTCTTAGGTAACACTGGGTCAAACATAGATGTGGTGGTAGATAGTACTGAGTGATGTCCTCATGCTCACGTTTATTTTATAGAACGGTGCATCGGAGATGTTTTGGTGGTTGATGTGGAGCCATGAAGAGTTTACAAAGTAGTGGACGAAAATTATATGATGTTTCACTAGAGTTTGGGAATGGACTCTGGCAGGTGCGAAAAAAATTTGGGGGTATGCTTTTAGTGAGAAGGAGTCATGTCTGGGTAGAGGGTAGAAATTCCAAAGGTGGTATTTGGGCCCCAATTAAGTTATTCATCTCAAATGGACCATCTGAGTTGGGTAGGAAGGTAATATATTTTGGGATACTTAAGCCACATAAAGTTATTTTTTTGAATGATAAGTGAATACTGATAATGTGAATGGGTTTTGCGGAAGAAAAAAGTTCTCATTAAGTGAGATTTGGATTGATAAAGTGTAACCATTCTTGGTAGATTCCACAATAAATATGGATTCCAATGCTGGGTTGAGTTTCATGGATTTTTTGGTGCGGTAATTTGGAAAAAGAATTGAGAATGTTGTGAAGGTTGAGATAAGGTTCCAATGGTATCTATTTGATGAGGGGTGTTCTCAACATGAAAAATGGTGGTGATGAACTAAAGAATATGGTGGTAATCACCATAGGGGGAAAGTAGTAAGATAGTGATGTGACCGATGTCTTGAGATGGATAATTTGGGGTAGGATCTATCTTGGTGGACTAGTTTTGAGGGGGGACATTGGCTCAGGTTTGACCAGTCGAGTACCTAGAGGTGAACGTTCTTATTGGGTTGTGATTTATAAGTTCATAAATTCAGTGAGGCCATTGTACCTCTTGTTACAAAATGATGCTAGTTAGGATATGTTGTTATAATATCTTTGTTCCATTAGTGGCACTGATCTTGGGTCACTGTTTGAATTTTGGAAACTTGGTGAGATTCTGCCATGAAACATGGGCCTTGAGTTTTTGAGAGTATTGGTCCAGAGGTGTTCTCATTAGATCTTCCTGGTGTAGGGTAGTGCTTTGTTGGTGTCCTCTTTTGTGGTGGTTAATTATTGTTACCTAGACCTTTCTCTTATGATTTATGTTGATAATGGTGAGTTGAGGTGGATGAATCCTCAAAGAGAATTAGATTTTTAATAGTGAATCGTGGTGGGGAAAATGTTTTTCGGGTAGGATTTATTCCTTGTTCTCAGTGTTCTTACAGCATGATCGAATAGATGGAGAAACATGGAAGACAGGAGTTGATAGGTGGGCCCCTAGCCCAAAATCTAGACATGGTGGCCTAGTGATGCTTGGGAAGTGTGGCTTGGGGATGAGCCATTATATTGTGGGTATATAATAAGATTCCTACCGTTCATAAAGATAAGTCTCTTTTTAAATTATTGTTAATCTACCTCTATTTTGACTAAGTAAGTGTTTCATTGGTGTATGAGGAGTTTAAGGGGTACCATGGGGGTTTGTGGAATGAAAGGAGGAGAAGAAAGGGAAAATGGTTTGAAAATAATGGTTAGCGCATGGATTGTAAAAACCATGTACTCGACCCAAGAAACCGTGCAGCTTGTGGATCTTTTTATAGACAGGTTGGTGCATTGTTACCAAATGCTTTTCCAAAGAATTTTCATTCTTCCAAAAAACCATGAAGAATGGCCTCCCTTTTTTAAAGAGGTATCAGCATGGGTAGGACATGGTTTATCCAACTATTTTTCCGTTAAAAAGTTGGAAATTATAGTTTTTTCAGCCCTGGATTTAGGGGTTCTAACCCTATTTTCTTCCCTATTACTCCTCCAGTAACTTTGGTGATGAACCGAACCCTCCAAGATATCCAATAAGTGATTTTAATTTTATTATTAGGTATTGGGAGTGATTTTTTTAGAATTAATGATCTGGCTGAGTCTAACGCTCTTCTACCATATTTCATATTACTATGTGAAGAATTGTTCCCCTTCTTTTGAAGTGAAAAAACCTTATCTTATATAGTTGATTATATGTTGGGGATTTAAGGGTGCTTTAGTTAAAATCAATGTAGTATTTTTAGATATCATATTTCAATAGATACAATGTAGGTGGTCTTAATGATTTTTTCTCATAGTTATTATGTTTTGTATGTGTATTTAGTTGTCCAAATTTCTTTCATACATTATTTAATGTATTCAGTTATGGTAAGTGATTTGGAATTTAGATTGAGGTATGTGACCCTTCATGAACCATGTCAGGTCTTTCGATGATGTGATATGAAACCTAGTTCTACCCATGGGGTATGTCGAACACATGAAAATTTTGAAATGAATTGGTAAATTTTGAGATAGGGTAAATATGATAGAAAAAGGATTGTGAATTATAATTCATTATGTGGTCTTGGTAACATGTTAAATTGAATTGATTATATATATATGTTTTTGTGAAATTCCTGAGGGGATATTGAAAATGGGATAAAAAATTTGTTTTGGAATTTGATTCAGTTATGGTTTTAAATGGATAATATGATGTTTTGAAATTGGGAAATATTTTGAAATGGAGGAATTGGACTCAAGGTGATTTAGTATGCAATTTTCATTATATATTTCAAATGAAAATTTGAAATGAGGATGTGGTTCCCCTTTGGAAAAGATGCATTAATAATTAATAAAAATGTTTGTAAATATAAATGAAATCCTTTGGGAATAATTTAGTTTTCAAATGATAAGGTAAATGTTCTAAATGGGTCGCTTCATGATGTTTTCCTTTTAAATTAATATTTTGATTTGTGTGATATTACTGAATTGTGGAATGAATTTGATGGTAATTGTTGTCTAGTGGTTAATATTTCATAAAGGAATGTTTTGAAAATTGGTATATGTGTTTATGGGTTATTTCATGAAAGGGAGATTCTATAATAGAGTATAATTGTAATTGATTAATGTGATTTATAATTAGGTTTTTGGTAAGTGTGTTGTTGTAAAAAAAAGTGTGTGAACATTTCATGGTTGTATATGGGGCATTGGACTGAGGCTCCTCCCATGTGTCGAGTTGGAAGAAGGCTCAAAAGCCACAAGTAGAATTCACGCGTTAGGTAGTCATAATGATGATCTAGTCCCCTATTAGTTTCATTGGATAAGACTACCGGGAATATTCTCTAGGCATGTGTTATTTATTCAATGGTTGGGATGTTGAACCGAGGTTTTATGCTTCTCAAACTCATGGACATGGACTGATTACTAGACTGAGGCTCTTGAGTATGTTGATAAATTTTGACTGGTGAATTCCCTCTATGATTAAAAGAATGTAACCCCTTATGGTATGGTTTAGGATTATAGTGTGATCAGAGCAAGTTTTTCTGGTTGGTTTCCCATAGATAACTAAATGATAAAATTTTAATTTGATAATTTCCCAACCATGAATCGATTAGGTATATACTTTTATTTGGTCATTGTTTATATATTTCAATGGGATTATCTACATACATTATTTTATAGACTGGTTTTTTATTAGAAACTATTGCTAGTGGCCTATTGAGTTGTACTGACACACTGCTCGGGACACCATGGAACAATGGTTCCCAAGCATAGGTCACTTGTTTTTATGTACATGTTCATAACAGGGGCCTGGTTTTTGGATTAGGATTAAGATATTTCGATGTAGGAGGGGATTCGAGGAAGGGGTTGGGACTTAGTTATTAAATTGGGATATTTTAGTAGTTTTATTTCTTTGGATTTTATTTTTTTGACCTCCTGATATGTAGGGTATCCATCATATTATTCTACCATGTATTACTGGGTTACTTGTCAAAAAAAAATTCACAAGGTGTTATTTTTTTGGTATTGTTTGTTAATATATTTTTTTATATTAATTATTGTTGTGGATTTACTATGATAAGAGGGTATAGTATCCCTATATTTTCCATTAAACCCACACTATTAGTCGGCCAACTCTAGCATATGGTTTGGTGAACCTGAGATCAATTAATAACCTAGATTAGGGCACCAGATATAGTGTCCACCGGGTCAAGGATGTTACATTGTTTAATAATAACTTATATCCAATATTTTTCTCTAGAAAGATATCACCAATACAAATAAAGTTTTATGGACTGTCATTTACAAAAAAAATTCTGAAACTCCATGAATTATAAGATGAGAAGAAATCACTTTGATTAGTGACATGGTAGAAGGATGCTAAATCAATCACCCATTTAAAATTTTGGCTTAAATGTTTGATATGTTCTTCTTAAAAAATTATCTCTTTCTTGAAAAGTATGAAATCCTTTTTGGGGGTTATCATTCCGGATTCCTCTACTCTACCTTCATATAATGACACTAATAAATGATGTTTCTAATATTTCCACAATAGAGGTACTTCATATAATATATCGATCATGATTTTCATCCCTTACTACATTGTTCACATTGATCATGAGGTTCTTTTCTTCAACTTATCCATTACATTAATACTTACCATGTTAATTAGTGATAAGAACCACTCATTATAAAATATAATCCTTATTCTTCCTATTATAATCATTATTCTTCATTTAGGGATTGACCATTTTAACTATAAATTTTTCATCTTGTGATAAATTTCCAACTGATATAAACAGTTTGTCCAATATTTTTGGAAATGATATCAACATCAAAAGAGAATGTAACTCATCATCAACCATAATTTTCATGGAATTCAATAGATCAATAATACATTAGAATTCACTCATGTTCTTTGATATGTTGTTCACAACCTTTTTACATTAGGATGAAATGTTACCATATCCGGATTAAATTATTCTATGTGATTTTCCTTATATACATGTTTTAAAATTTTTATATTAATACAATTTCATCATTTTCATTGGAAACAATTTCAACATACTCTTGTTAATCCACTACCTTATTTGAGGGGTGCACTTTTTATTGAGTATAACCCACTCTATATCAACATGTGTGGTAATCGTAGAAGTATTCTTACTAGTTTGCATTATAAATAAATATTCTTCTAATTAGACTATAATTTTATTATTGTCCTCCAAAATATACTTCTATATATCATTATTTTACAAGATATCTTCCATTTTTAGTTTCTAGATAAAAAAATTAAAATTAGTAACATTAATCATGTTATCATTACTTTTCTCCATTTATGTATTTTGATTCATAGAAAGAATACAGTACATATGTTTTTAAAATTTCTGAAATATAGGTAAAATACTCATGGATCACTAAAAGTGGACTCACTTTAACAAGTATAAGTTCCAAATAGAATCAACAATTGATAATGTTTGTTGAAGTGTCTCGTCAAATATACCACTAGAACAATCAACTAAAATATACCAGTAGAATTAATAATGTCATATTCCCTCGAAAAAGGTATTGAACCGCCTAAGAGTTGACTAAAATGTTTTCCAGCTCTATTGACATAGTTTCAACTATGTTTTGACTAATCAAGGAAAAGAAATATATTCGGACAACGTGAAATTTTCAAGTCATTAGAAAAATCCTCAGTTTTGTTTCTAATTCAACAACATGGGATTGATCCCGTATCTTTTTATATCAGAATTAAAATATAGCAAAAAAACGTGAAGAAAAAATAAAAAAAAATAAAATAATAATTTAATATGGTTAATTATTGTTCTTAAACTCATGAGAGATGGAAATATTCATTGTTCTTCATTTTATAAAAGGTATGGGGACCATAATTTTTCTTATTATAGGAAATTTTTAACAATATTTTATATATTAAAATTTCGTATTATTGTAATGGTTTGTTTTTTGTGGTTCATAAATTTTTAATGAATTCTCCTATCATTGATTTCTTCAACATTCCAAGGTACCACCATGGTTGGTTGGCACATGAGGAAGAAAAACATTTTTATTGATAAAATATAATATCAATATTTGACTCATTTGAATGTTTTATATGAATTCCTCGATAAATTTTCTCCCTTAAATTGAATTCTCCCCACACCATATCATCATTTATTAAATAAATTAAAATTAAAAATAATAAAATAATTGACTTTTTATCTATTCTAGATCATTAATAATGAATATATGTTCATATTAAAAATCCAATATAAAAATCATTAATATAGAAACTACTTTAAATAAACATCCTAACCTAAAAAATAGATTAATCACTGATGAAGATCATGGACGCATCATCATTGATTTTTTTTAGATATTTATATACTGTTATTTCTTTGGATTCAATCGATATGTAAATATAGATCTCCATATCTCAGATTCCATCCAAAATTATATGTTTTATGTATCTGAAATTAAAATTTGAGATCATAATACATTAAATAGAGAAAGTATAGGTTAATAAATTAAGTAAATAATTTAATTAAATAAATAATTATTCAAAAAATTTAATTTAATTCATTCATTTATGATGGCTAGGCCTCAACGGATCCATTATGAACCCATGTTAGATAACTCCTAGGGTAAAACCCATATTATTTATGCATCAATGGTGTATTTTATACCAATAAGTTTCTCTATTTATAAAAAATATTATTCTAAAAAAAGTTAATGAATGTTCAAAATAAAATTATTATATTTTAAATACTTTTATGGATGACTCAATGCACTAATAATTTCTAAATGTCTCAGCCTAAAGAAAATCAACATACCTCATAATAAATTGTACCATCCAGTATTTTTTATTAAGTCATCATCTAGGGTAAATTTTCATTTTACCTCTGGTGTTTTTTCAAAGAAAAAAAGTCATAACTAATATCAATTAATAATAGGTAGAATGTCATGTTACAACACCCTATAAAGGTGGTTAGAGAAGCTTGGGATCCAAGGAGAACCTAAAGTATTATGGATGGTAATGTTGGGGTTGAGCTAGGGTAGGATAGTGTTATATAATATTTTGATGGAAAATTAGAAAAAAAAACTCTCATAAAAACATATAGGCATCCATAGATTATGCAATCCACCTCTACTATATACCGAGTGAGATTACTGAAGACTACTCCTCCCCCAAAAGATAGTTGGTTAGACTCTAGTAATTATAATATATCTACCTAATAAAATGGGTAATGATGACACTACACATGATACCCATTACCCCTAAAAATAATTTCAGTAAGGGGTTCCATAACACCCCATTTCGAACACCTTTTTTTCATGAACTACCTATACACACATATCATATAAGTAATAATTAAATAATTTAAAACCAATAATAAATCATCAATTTTCACTAGAAATTTGTGGGTTATTATAGTGGAAGTGTTGAATATACCACTATTTTCATCAATACAGCCTCAATTCTATTATTAGATATCACATGACCCATAAAATAATGTTTTATAATCATAAATTAGTATTTTTTTTAATTTATCACCAATTTAGTCTCTTCTCATATATCTATCAAACAAGATAGATTCTCCAATAAATCCTCAATTTTTACTCTTATTACTAAGAAATCATCCTTGAATGCCATAATTATTATCTCAATGATATATAAAAATATTGAAATCATGCATCTATTAAATGTGGTAGGTCTTCTACATAAACCAAATTGAACCCCTCTAATGAAAAAACATTCCTAAATTAAAGTTAATATTGATTTCTCTTCATCTGTTGGATTGATTGGAACTTGGGTATATCTTAAGTAGCCATTGAACAATAAAAAATATGAGTTTACTTTAATCCTTTTAAGAATTTTATCAATTAATGGTAGTTGAAAATGTTATTTACATGGTTCACTTTTTTAATTCTTAATATTTTTAGAGGCTCTCCACCTAATGATTATCCTTATATGAACATGATCATTTTTTTTACTCGTAACAACAGTTATACCACCCTAACTTATAAAAAACATATTTGACTCAATTATAAAATTTAATAAATGGTTTAAATTAGTAACAGACTAATGATTTTATTTATTTTACCTTTTTTTGGTTTCTTTTACAATTTAATATTTGATTCACATTTTCAACCCTTGGAATTGTATACATGAAAATTAATGGGTAAATTCCCTTAGAGTCTAATGTTGATAATGTAATGGAAATTTTTTAATTTCATATAACCTTAATAAATATTGTTTTATAAATATCTTGTAGCTCATATGAAATTATTACTTATTGACTATATCTTTTACCTAATTATGTTAGTCATATTTGGAAATAAATAACCCCAACTGCTGACTTGGTGGATTTTTCATGGATTATTGTATTTCCAATTATAATCCTATAATTTCTCTTGAAATTAATCAATTAATGTGCCTCTAATAACTCTCTTATAATTTTTTGGGTTAGTATTCAATAATATATAATATTTCAACTTACTCAACCTCTCCAGTGCACTGCATAGTCTATAGCCCATTTTCACTTTTTGAAAAATGGAATCCACAAAATATTAATCATGTTGTATATCTTGTTCCATGAAATGAATTCATAATCAATATTTCTTCACCAATATAAAAAGTGATGTTTTTTATGTAATAACTATCAAGGTACCTCCAATGGATAAAAATGGTCTCCTAATAATAATTTTCACTTCTTTGTCACTCTCAAAATTATGGACTAGTAATTCAACTATTCAAATTATCCTCTAAATATAATTTCAATGTCTTCAATAACTCAAAATAGAGAGGATATAGATCCTTATTACAATTATAATTCAATAATTTTTGGATTTAAACCTTATATATATATATATATTTTTATTTATTTATATATTTTTAATGGAATCATGTTTATATTTACACATAAATATACCAAATTGGTAAATATCATTTTTGCATAAAATTCACCTAGAATTTTAAAACTCCCTATATTATTCTGTTTATATATACATTTGATATAAATAAAACAAATTTACTCTTTCATTAATGGTAATCTTGAAAACTCTATGAGATTTCCCTTACATAAGATAATGTGTTTCGAAAACACAATGTAATATATAATCATGGAATGTACTTTTCAAAATTGAATTTCAAATATTGTATTCTATAACAATGAAATTAATCACTTTAATTTCTTTCTTATTTTCTTATCTGGATCCTAGTAACTTTCATGAAATGATATAGATGGTTCATAGCCCTTGAAATTGATATCAACTAACTTGAGCATCACTCTATTATTATGATATCCCAATCTTAATTTTTTCATTATTTTATGATTTATAAGAAATATTATATAACATACTTTATAATGTAATTTTTTTATACTTTTATAAAACTAAGGTGGATCATTAACTAATAAATCAAATTTCATTCTCAACTAATAGGCATTTTTTCCACTATATTAACAACTACTTAATCCATAATAAGTCTTTAATATATCTCATAAATTCCTCACACATGCTATATTATTAAATATATATCATGTAAAATAATTTTATTAATAACTTATAGAAATTGATACATAAGAAGGGTGAGATAAAATTCTTAGTAATTGAAGGATTCTTTCAGAATTTATCATAAAATAAACAAGTCATGAATAATATAGAGGGAAGTAAATGATCATAAAATAATATAATATTACAAATCACCTGAGGATTAACTAAATACATGTATCTCATATCAACATAAATAATCACTTTTATAGAAATAAATTATTTTATATTGGTAGAATATATATTGTTGGAAATGAAAAGGCCTTGGAAAAATACATTACATACCATCCAGGCCTCATGTCAAGAAATCAACTTACTATCACGACATAACCAATACATTTAATTAAATGTGTAGGAATTCACCAAAAATCTAGGATTGATTGTCTTATGAGATCTCGCAATGCATTGAGGGGCTATTTTGGACCCTAACCATCAATAATATAATATAATGTGTTCGTCATATGAAGGAATGTATAATGTATAAAATATATGACTAAAATTTCTTAGTAATCAATAAAAATATATATTATAAATAAAATTATATAAATTTTAAATATTTTCGCAATAAATAAATGGAATATATTTCTATTTAATTATCTCATAAAATAACATCATATAGAGTAACAGATATATGGTTAATTCAATACTCTTCCAAATAAATAAATCGAATCATATGATCATAATCCGTCTTGAGGTTGAAGGTGGATTGTTAAAAACCCTATATATTAATTTTCCATTAGTAAATTCATATATAATCATGGATAAATATTACTATTTAAACATATGTTGATACTATATATAGGGATTATCAAGATATCACCATTAAATAAAATAATACAGATTACTAGTTAAATATCCAAAAATAGTAAACTCTAAAATTCAATGAAAAGTAACCTTGTCAAGGAAGTATTATAATTTATTCATAACAGCTTGAGGAATAACGATATATTTTCTATTAAATAAATTCATTATTTTGAATAGATTATGATACACGCAACACTGAGTCTAAATGAACCATAAAATATTAAAATGTTATAACCTTATTGTTAAATTAAATGATATTAATAGGACAATCTAAATTATGAAAATTATATGGTTTACACATTATTAAAATAATTTTAATTTTTATTTATGGATTATAAACAAAATAACAAACATTTGGAAGAAAATGATATGATTTCTGAAAACCTGTATTTTTCTAAACGACGGTTTCATTGTGCTTGACAGCATATTTTAAAAATATTTTTATACCACTTTTAGAATATTTATTCAAAAAAATAAACATAATTTTTGAAATGATAATGTAAAAAGTATCATATATTGAATTTTTAAAAATTTTATGAAAGTATTAATTTTTCAATGAATAGTAAAAATCCTGATTTTTATTCAATACTGTGTTTTCATTTAAAACAATTTAAATTAAAATTTTGATTTAATTTTTTTTAAAACAAAATTTTTTAGTAATAACATAATGAATCCAATTTATATCATTTAAATCAATTTCATTTTTAATTTTTATATAAAAACATTTTAATCTTTTGAACATTTTTTCATTCGAAAATAATGTTTCATCACGTCTATCGGTTTAATTTTAAATTAAATTCCACCAATTCTATTAATTGAATTTAAAAAAATGGATTCCATATTTTGAATAATTACAATATATGTTACCAAGTAATATCAAATTAATATTTTCATAATCAATGATAAAAATTACTAAGAATTATTTACTGTAATTTGTGTAAAAATGGGTTTAATGAGGGTAAAACTAAAAATATATGGGTTATAGTGACAAAAAACTAGTATAAATCTCATTTTATAGCCACATTGAAACCTTATGTCTTCTACTGTTTTTCAATTATCTATTTTTGTACCTTATACCTTGTAAAAAAGCATGGTGGAAATTTATTCCTTTCAAAAAAGTCCAAGTGTGTCCTCTACCACCACATATAAAAGGGCACCCCACCTCTTCCCTGCTACACACATCCAAATAAATTTGGTTCATCTAAAACCCACCCAAATAACTTCCTTAATTCACTACTAATATCCTAGAGTCCTTTTTTTTATCATAAGTCCAACCAAGGAAACATTTTGAGGAAAACATAAAGAGGTCGTCTGAAAATTAGGAAATGTTCTTAAATAAGAATTTTTATTTTATTTATCCTTCCTATTCATTAATTAATTATTAAATAATGATAATATAATAACTCAAGTATCTCCCATATACTAATATTATATTATTTTTATCGAATATCTTATATCCATCTCCACTTCCATCAAATGGGATATAAACCATTAATCTTTTGTATGGAGGACTACCGCCACGTGAACTGATATAATTCATTTTCCATCACAGCCACTCATGGTTGGATGTAATTATGGATTTAATTACAATATATATATATATATTATTTATTTATTTATTATATACATTTACATCACAAAATATAAAATCACATATACCAATTTACTTTCTGTTCTATTTAAAATACGATAATGTCGCTTTTGTGTACGATGGACTACCACTTTGTGAAGTGATGTAATTCATTTTTCACTTACAAAACACATAAAAAATAAAAAGGGAAATATTAATTAATATGTATTATATATTTGAAATGATATTTATTTTTTAATATTAATATATCACCCAGTTTATTACCCTTTCACCTATTAGTAAATGATATTGTTGCTCAAACGTACTTACATATGGCATACCATCACCTCAAAGTGAAGTGATTCATTATCTATGTACGATTTTAAATAATGGAACTAAAGATATACATAATGAGAAAAAGATAATATTTGTAGTATTAATATAATTTTTTATATAATGTAAATATATCCTATGTTCATGATTCATAACATTCAAGACAAAACAAGTATGAGAAAACAAGGACATTAATAATCAAAATAGTGATTTCAACCAAGTTTTGTCAATGAGCATAAATTCATGGTTAAATGTTGAAGGATAAATAAATTTTTCTATAAGATTATTCAAATGTAATTTTGGGTATAAAAAATTTTCTTCCATGTTTTTATCTAATCCCTCTTAGATTATGGTCTTGTTTCATTCTAACAGGGAATACTCCTTTAAGGGTGTGGTTCGTGCTGCTTCAGAGGAAAAATAACTAGATATGGAAAGTAAATTTCCATTATAGGATATGAAAAAAGTCAAAGGAAAAGTAATATATTTCATGGAGGTACTTTTTTCTATATATCCTTCAAAGGATGACTTCTTTAAAACTTTATCTTTCAAAAGAATGGATGATAAATGTTTCTCAGTTTTGGTGGACCTGAAGCCCTTCAACAATGGCTATAATTTTGTATGTTATCTACACTTGGGAGGATTTCATATTCAAGTAGTGATAAACCTTATGATATTCTCGATCTAAAGAATAGAATTGATCATCACTGAGGTATTCTTGAATGGATAATAATTCCAATATGAAAGGGATTTTTTCATACTCTCATGTGAAGAAAAGAGAACTATGATCTGGTATGTGGAAATAGAAACATTCACATGAATCTTGGTAAAATTCTAATTTCTCAATGGTATATGAATTTCAAACCCTTCCAAGAGCTCAATTCTACAGATAAAATATTGGTGAGACTATATAGTTTAAACATGGTATATTAGAACCCTGCATTTCTCTGAGATATTCCATCGAACATTATAATTTCTCTAAAGGTAAATCATTATACTATATTTGTTTACTGTTAATTTATTCTAGAATTTTTATTGATCATAAATTTGACTCCAATATTTTGGAGATAATTAATTTCAATGTCATTTATAAGAAATTTTAATCTAAAATGGAGTGTGAATCTACTCCTCCATTCTATGAGTTTTACAGTATTGTAGGACACTTTGTTTCAAATTATAGAGACCACCACAAGTAGGTCAATCATATCAATTATTATAACTCATATAATGATGTAAATAGAAAAAATAAAGGTATTTATCCTACCATTTATAGGGTTTATCCATAAAAAAACATCAACTCAAGGAAATAGGTTAAGAAAGAGACCAATTATTTTGGCTTCAAAAACATGAAGGGAATGTCTTGGGTTTCCCTTGCTGATGTGGAAGAAAGGGATTGTTCAATGTACATTAAATCCATTAATAAATTTATCCCTGATCTTCTGACAGGTGATGAACTGAAGAAAATTCAAACATTGAGGATGATCCCATCTTAATTTTCCTAACCCATGAGATAATCTCTATGTTATCTTTTTGTAGGGGAATTATTCAATAAAATTATCTTATATGAGAAAAAGACACCCCATAAACTCACATTAAAGGAAGTATATAAACAATCTATTCAACTAAAATTAGGGGAAATAATATATGCAAGTGGGATAATGTTTCTTCATGTAATGAAACGTACAATGCCATCATTGAACTACAACGACCCCCCTAAGAACGTTGAAAGAGATTCTAGTGATGTACATGCTAAAAATGGATCTGTAAAAACCAATATCATTATATAATCATAGCTTTCACATATCTTCACTAGAGGAATAGCCTCTTAAATAGAGTAGGATATCCATGATATTTATCACACTCCCAAATTATGTAATGAAAATCTGGGAGATTTTGGTGAAATACAAAATAGAGATTCCTCATCCACTCACTTCAACTCATATTTCTAGACTTCACTATAGGTGATGAATGATACTAAATTTTCCATTATGGAATTTACAAATAAATATTAATGTGAATGTAATTTTTTGGACATAATAAATGGAATAAACATTGATGACCTTTTTCTAATTCACAATGATGATATCAATAATTTTAGAGACTCTTCAAATAATTTATGGCAAACAACATGTGCAACAGTGGTCAGGATCTTTCTTCCCCAGAAATGATAATGAGGGATCTCAATTCTATTATAAATACAGTTATAGATTAAGAAAGAGAAAGTCATATCTAATGTCTAAAAAATTAACATATTTATAAAGAACATACTCATGTAAATGAAGGGAAAAAGACATTTACTATCAGAAAATCAACAAGAAACAAGAATTACAGTGGGAAAAAGAAATGTATCTCTTGATTCAAATGTAATATTAAATGTGGATTATTTTTTGGAATTATTATGGCCTAGACAACCCTAACACAATCAACTCTATAAATAACATTATTAAAGAATAAAAACCTATAATTCTTAGAATATATGTTCCAAAAATATGGTTTTCAACGAGTGTTTCCTATTTTGAAAAAAGTGGATTTCATCTAATAAATACAAATTTGTATAACATTAAAATTAAAAATATTTGGGTCGTTTCTCAATATAGCTTGGGTAGTGTCTCCTCTATCAAAACTTTTGACTAGATGGTTACCATTTTTTATAATCATTTTGAAACACAACATTTTTATCCTTCCGTCTCTGATTATAATGGATATCTTGATAGAAGAAAAATTTGGAAGAATGTTCGGATTACTATATTTATAGAAAATATCTCATGGACTATTCTAGGAGACATTAATTCTACCCAAAATACTAATGAGAAAATTATATTTTTCATATCTTCTATTTAATGAAATAATTTTAATGCATAAATTGAGGATTATAATCTATTGGAAGTCAATTTGTTTTGTGAGAAATTCAAATGGTATAGAAAGAATATAAATAGAATTGTGCCAAGTAAATAGTTCATTGTTTTTGTTAATTATATTACATTTTAGAACAAGAAATATATATCCTTCAATAATCTTGAAAATATCAATTCTGACCATCATCCTATTTTAAAAAACCTTGTCGCCAGAGAAACCAGTCCTACTTTTCCCTTTTGATTCGAAAGTTCCTGAGCCTTATATCCAGATTGCAAAAAACCTAGTATAATAAAACTATAACTCATTTCACATTAAAGATGATTCCTTAGAATTTTATCTAATGTTAAATTTTTTTTAGCAGAAGATGAAATCTTGGAAAAGGAAAGATTCATCAAGATAGATGAAAATATTTCTCATCTTGAATTTTTGAATCACATTACCCCGGGTTATTACACTTATGATGATTTTTCCATAGCTATTGATAAAGAAAATAGGATCGTTGAAGAACTTAATAATCTTCCTAATTTAAAAGAAGTTATACAAAGGGAAGCTTTCAAAATAAAATGGATCAAAGAAGGTGATATAAAGACTATGTTATTTAATTCTCTTAAGAGAGTTGGGAATTTCTGTATTATACTTTCCATTTTAAATGACAATGGTGGCTATCTTGATAACATGTAATATTGGGATGCACAAGATGTATGTTATTATAGGAACCTATTTAATGGTTCATGTTTTTATCATATTCTTATGGATGGAATTATTCCGAAACATGTCACCATTGAGGATAATTTTACTCTCCCTCTTCTATACCTATAGAATATGAGATTAAGGATGATGAATTTGTATTAAGTCATGGAACATAACCTGTTATGGACAGTTTTACAAATTATTACTTCCAAACCTATTGAGATATAATTCATGTTTATATCTGCATATTGATTAATCACTTTATCAATGATGGGAAATAGTCACATGGTATCAACTCCAAATTTCTTTCCCTCATTCCCAATGTGGTAAATATGAATAAAATTCATCTCTTTTAACCAGTTGACCTTGTCAACATGATTTATAAAATCAATGGGAAAAATTATTTCTAGAGGATTTCCTAGAATATCGAATAGGATTGTGTATACAAATAAATTTTGTTTCATTAAAGATATTACTTTTAAAAACTACCTCACTACTACCTCATAATTTCAAAACATTCTCATAATGATTTCCTGGGGTAATATTTTCATAAATATTGATATAAAAAAATATTTTGACACATTAGATTGGGGTTTAATTTGCAAGGTTTAATTTAATTTCTGATCTGATGAGATCTTTATTAAATGGGTTAAAGTATTCCTTATTTCAGTCCATATTTCTAAAATTATCATTGTATTTCCCAAATGTTACTTTGCATTCTCTATAGGTGTTTGAAATGTTGATCAACTTCCTTTCATTATTTTCTACATTGCAAAATCGTAGTTGAGATTAATGTTTCTTAGAATGGTGAATGAAAATAACATGAAACCCATTAGTACTGAAAAAGGTCTTGCTACCCCTACACCATTACTGTATGTTGATGAAATCATTATCTTCACCTAAAGAGACAAGAGAAACATCAGTAACATCATGAATGTACTTATTCTTTATGTTAAAGTTTTAGGGAAAGACATCACCTGGGAGAAGTAATTATTTTTTGGATATAGAATACATAGAGTTAGAAAATTTTTCACATTATATGAGCTTTAAAATTAAGGAGGGTTCAATTCCATCCAAATTTTTTGGGGTTCTCAGTTTTTGGGGGAAACTATGTACCTTCCACTTATCTCACATTGTGAGTCAAAGTAAAAATCAATTGGCCTTAATGAAAGGAAAGACTCTCACAATGTAAGGAAGACTAAATCTTGTTAAATTAGCGATTGTTTTAAAAAAAATCAATTCATTACGGTTTAAAATGGCTATTTACCCTCATCAAAAATAGAAGTACCTATATCTACAACTTTATTTCTAGTAGAAGCATTATTTAAATGAAAAATGACATTTTCTCATGAAAATAATGTTTTTAACCTATTGATCATAGAGAAATTAGCTTTTAAACCATCATTAAATACATTGAAGCCATGAAAATAAAATTTATGTGTTGAGTCATCCCTGAAAAATCCGAGTATCGATCCTTTCCTAGACTCAGATTCATTAGAAGGGTTAATACTGGAACATTGAATTTGATAGACTCCTCTATTTGGTCGACTTTTAAATCCTCTTTTTCAATGATGAAAATTAATTCTCACTAGTTAGTTAACATTATATTTTATAATAATTTTTTTAGATATTTATAAAGGTAAACCTTAAATTAAAAATTTAAGCTCTATGGATCATTTCATGATACCAATGTGACTATTAAAAAACAAATGGAGGTCCCTCTCGAATATTTTCCCAATAATGTTAAATATGTGGTTAGAAATTACACCTTCACCAACATTAAATACATTTTTATTTAATAGTCGACCATCAATTGTAGGATGACTTCAAAATCATCTTACTTCATAATGGTTCAATCACTATCCAACTATTGGGTTAATATTCACCACAAGATATAGATTTCTCCCTATCGATCTTCACTTTCATGAAGGATCATGCATTCATGGAAACCCAATGAAATTTTCCTATATTATGCTTAAAATAGTATTTTCTATCAAAGTATGGTGTGTAATCAGAATTGTGATGATTTGGATCATCATTTCCTCAGTTTTTGGACTGCTTCTACTTAATGGGATGTTGCCTCTAATCTTTTTGAGGTTTCCATTATCTGGTAAGATAACATCCAAAGAGAATCATTGCCTACACCAATCTATCTCTTTCTCAATAGTTTCAGAACCTTTTTTTGGCTTCCATCTTGGAAATTCTCCGTATTGTTTAAAAATCTCAGAATAAAATGATTCAATACTGTGTTCTTTTCCCATTGAAGTCTGAATTTTTTTTATATTTTTTGTGGTGGTTAAAAATGAAACTTCCATTTAAATGGGATTTTATGATAACTCTATCTGTTAATTTACATATTTAAAGCATTTTGGTATTACAAGTAATTATGGAGAACTAATGGGAAACTTGGAAGTCATATAGATTCATCCATCGCTGCTTTGGATCAAATGTAACCTTGATGGAGCTTCTAGAGGTAATCTAGGTCATTCTAGATATGGTTTTATCTTCAGAAACCATCATGGTGATGCAATGTTCTTCCTTGATATCCCTTATGGGATCTCCACTTCTTTAGAGGTAGAAATACATGGGTTTATCAATGTGTTTGATATGGAAAATAAATGTTGTTGGTTCAACTTATATATTAAGTGAGATCCTACCACCATTGCGAATGAAATCAAGAATGGGGTTATTCATCATTCTTGGAAGCTCACCAATCATTAGAGGAAGTGCTTGGATTTTATTTCACCCTTGAATTACATCATCACTCATTAAATACCTAAATAAAATTACTTATAGTTTTTAATTTACAATAAAGGTATCTCTAATTTTGAGATGACACTCCCCAATGAGGTCCCATTGGATATATTTTCTTTCTGGAAAAGTTATTTTTATATAAAATCCTTCTTTCATTTGGCCTAACATTGTTCTTTTTTTAAAGGGGACATTATCTTTTGGAAAATAACTTAATTTCATTCCAAAAAAAGAGTTTTTGATAAATGGGATATAAAATTATATAAACAAATCATATATAGAATTATATGTATGAGTGTAGTTATTTAATAGACTTATAATAAATATATATTTATAATATAGGAATTAGGGACACATGTGAAGGAAATCAGACATGTGGCGATGGTTTATCCTCTCCCTTTTAATTTCATGTGATTTAAGTCATGAGACATATTCAATATTCACCATTTAGTTATATTGTTTGGTGTATATATTTCCCCTTTCATATGATATATAATTAATCTCTTTAACTTAATAGTACTCAATGTTTCCATTGATGTTATATACATCATGGGGATTATGATTTCGAATTTGACAAAGTTATAATGGTTTAGGTTACAATCACATTATTTTTCATGATTATTCATTATTAATTTTATTATAATGAACTGTTATGATCTATATTTCAGGAAACTTATAAATTTTATTATCCTTAATTTATTTCTTTTGAATACATTTTTTCTTCTCATTTCACTATCCTTAATAAAAATTAGGCAAAACGATGTTTTTTAAATAAAACTAAATTCATTTATCCCTTCAGTATAGAACAATTTTTTCCTTATCAGTGTTTTCTAAAAATGTTATCGATAACATTTTAATATTATTCAAGCGGTTTTTTATTTCAATTTTTACTAATGATTGAATTTTTTTAAAAACAGTTTCCAGAGAATATTCTTATCATTTTCCAAATAGCATAGTTTTTTAACATTTACAATAGTGTGAATAGATCATTATTTTAACTTATATAGTGTGTATCATCTGAGAAACCATCATAAATACTCATTAATTTGATGATTCCTTTAAAAATTTAGAACACTTTTTTATAGAAAATCAATTCCTTAATATTCTGTCATTTTTATCTTGAAAGTGTTTTTTTCAAAATAATATTTTCTATATAAGTTTTTGTAATCGAATTTTTATATTATTTATATTAATCAATGAAAAAAGTCCATATTTTAGTTATTCCCCATTGGTAATATGTTGTAATGATACAATCCATATTGTTTCTCTAGATGAATTATGATTAGTTTGAAAGTGACACAATAGTTTGATACTATAAACCATATTACTCTGTATGGTAAATGATTTTGTTTACTAGTTGGGTAATGTGTTAAAATTTTGTATGATGGTATTCAATACGAATGTTCATGTTGATCAGCTTTCACCCCTTTTAGGTGAGGGAATTACTTTACTTATAATGTTATGGGTAGGGCCATTATAGCCTCTCAATGTATTGGTAAGTCTCATGAGAGAAACTATATTGGGATTTGGATGAGGCCATACCCATTTATATATATTTCATGGAACAAGGCCTCAATGATATGTGTTAAATATCTAGAATTATCCTTTCCATCATTATGATTTTAGTGACTGATGTCAATGTCATTATTTTTTTATGCTATCGTTGAATGGGTTTATAGTTCATGACATTATTTATATGTCATTATTTAGTTATTATTTTTTTATTGATCCTCCATTAACCTTTTCTATATGAATTCTATTTGTGAGATTTATATATCACCCCTTCTTATGTTTTATTTACCCAGGATTCCAATATGTTTATTCTGATTGAAATTTACATTAATTCATGATTAAATATTGATGTAAGTCAAGAAAATACTATTTTTTATTTACTGTTTTAAATTTTAATGTGAAATTCAAGTATGTATATAGTATTATAAACACTACTCCAATATTCATTCCTATGGGATGCGATCACCTACATCCAGCACCAACTACCTAAAGTAGCAATAGACTCTAGGTTACCAGGTTCATTGTATTTACAATTGGTATTATAGGAAGTCTAATAAAAACATATAAACTAAAGTTATGAAGACATATATTAGGTAACATATCCCTATTAAATATTTTGATGGAATGTATAAAAGAACAAACTAATCTCTTTGTGAGTAATATATTATGTGTTTTTCCTAGAAATTTTTTTTCTCGATATTACGATTGGATGTAGTTTTGGAATAGTTATACCTAGTGGTAATAACTCTAAAAAGGGTGCACTAGGATTCAACTTGATCATCACCTAGTGTATGAAAACGAGGCTTATTGTGCACCTGGTCTGAAACTACTTGGGTATGTTCATGGTTTAATTAATATTTTCATTTCTAAACATAATTGAGTATTTTGAAAATGTTTTTATGATTTTAAAATTTTCACAATAAAATCAAGATTATAATTATGATATTCGTTAGACATAAATTTATCAGTTTATTTAAATTATTTCACTAGTTTCAGTATTAAACATTGTGTTTTATTATATTATTCTCTAATTGAGTGTATTTAATTATTTAGAAAGAGTGGATAGTATAAGGAATGTGATCTGTATTAATGAACATAATACATGTGTGGATTTCCCTTGTAGGAAAAATAATGATGCTAAAGTTGGAGTTGTTGCTGGAACTAATCAAATTATATCCATATTGGGGAACCTAACTCGAGCTATGAGAAATAACATTCCCCATATAGAACTAGATAGATATCCACAACATGGTGTAATAATGTAATACCACTTCATGTAGGATGTAACAAAAGGGAAATGATTTTCATGATTGTTATTCATCTCTCAAGGTAAGTGGACAAATAATGACCATTGATTCAAAAAATAAACGGATGGGAATGAAATATCAATAACAGGGTGGAATAATTTTTATGTACAATTCTTGGAAAAAATATTTTCCTCATGTGAAACGACAGATATGGGGAGACAATTCTTGAGTCTAAGATAAAAGGGTGATGAAAATGTTGATAATTGTGAAGAAAAATTTTCAAGGCTTGAAAGGCATGATGTAGACTATGTGACAAATCAAATGAGAAATATTGACCATTTATTTGATGGCCATAAGACCAACTATCGAAGGGTACTAGTCTCCCAAACATTCTAATCTTATAGGATATAATATCATGTGCTATGAAGGTAAAGAAACAATTCTCCATATCTTATGGATCTGAAGGAAAGAAATAGTAAAAAGAGGATGGTATATAAAAAATGGATAAGGGGAAGAAGATAAAAGGTAGTTTTCCAGCATGTGATTATTATACGAGGAAAAACCTTATAACGTTTTTAAACGAAAAGTGATTTTTCTTCTAGTGTGATGGAAAATCCCCTTATTCACATTATTACAAGGGAATAAATGAAACTATAATACTCTGAGATTTTATGAATAGTTTTGTTCAACTAAATTAAATTTATTTAATTACTTCTATTACATAAACCAACATAAATATCATGTATTATTTGAATCCCTGAATTTAACTTGTTTTTCACGAGATATATTGTTTTAACAGGATATTATATATTATTAATACTATTATATAAATGCAACCATTATAACCTAGAAATTTATCCTTTAAAAAGAATAATAATATATATTTTTTAAATATTAATTATAATGTTTTTTTATAAAGAAAAAAAATTAATAAAATATTTAATATATAGAAAATACATTATTTGTTTCAAAAAATGTAATTATTTAATTTTGTAAAAAAATTAAATCAATTATTACAACGTTTAGAAACATAATTTTTAAAAAAAATTATCAGTTTTTTAATCTAAAGGATAAAATTATCTTGGAGTAAATATTTAATAATTTTATAAAAATATACAACCTTTAGTTAATAGAGAAAAGAATATTTGTATTAAGATTCGTATTTTTGTATACCAAATATTCAAGCATAGTTAAAATTTATTATGTTTTTAAAGTAAAATTAGTATATTTATATATTTATTAATATAATTTATATAATTGGAATCAATTTTTTATTGAATTTTGAAGGTAAAACTTTCACTACTTCTGAAATTTTTCTCTTGGAAAACTGTATTTCTTGTCGCATTAATTTTAAATTAAATTATACCAATTATATGAGTTGAATTTAGATAAATGGATTCTATATTTTGATTAACCATAATTTATATTATCTAATAATTTCAAATTATTTTTTTTACCATAATCAATAGTGAAAAAAAATACTTTCCACTTTTATGATAAAAATGTGTTTACCGGGGATAAACTAAAAAGATAAGGATTAAAAATGATCCAAAAATATTTAAATAACAAATTTTATAGAAATATTTCTAAAATATCACCCTTATTTTTCTAGAATTATCCATTTTTATCTTTTTGGAACATGATAATTTTTGATACACTTTATTCTTTTCAAAAAATACCATGTGTTCCCTCTCCCCCACTTATTAAAGTACAACACCTCTCATCTGCTGTTCAAAATTCAAAAACAGAATTGTTCATCCAAGAACCACTATATTAATATATTTATTTTCCTCAAGTATTCCAAAAATCTGTATTTATATTATAAATGATACCTACGATGGATTTTGTTGCAACCTTAATGAGGGTACCTAAAGAAGAGGTTACATTCTTCAATGGGAATTTTTATTTTCTTTCTTCCTCTATCTCCTTAAAATATTATCAAACCATTGTAATATAAAAATGTAAATATATTACATATAATAAGATTTTATTATTTTATTATCTTGAAATTTATCCATATCATCTTCCCTCAAATGGAAAATGATGTTAACGCTCATGAATAAGGCGGCCTACCACCTCAGGAGCCTATATGACATGTTTTCCATGAAAACCTATCATGGATTGTTATTATGATGAATATAATTTATATGTATGATATTTTAATATATTTATAATTATATAAATACATTATCATATATACATTTTTCAATTTTCATTCTGTGGGGGATATGACAATGATGATCATGTGTACGTTGGACTACGACCTCGCGGAGATATTTGATTCTTTTTTCAATTATGTTTGAATAGGAATGTAATAAGGGATAAATTTAATGAATATATGATATTATTATGAAATTTAAATGATTTTTGAATCGGAAATAAATTATTTCCTTTTTAATAAACTGTTTAAGTCAATGGAAGCATCGCTCATGCATACCTATAACATACTGTCTCCACGAACAGAGTATTTCATTATCTATAAATAACTATTATAGATTACTATAAATACATATATACTGAATATATGTGATATATATATCAATTTTATAATTATGGAGATTATTGAACCATGATCAATGTAAGAGAACTAAAAATAACATACATACATAAAAAACAAATTAGTTATTACCCAAAACATAATTTTGACAATGAATTGTTAATAGAGGGGTAATAAAAGGTTATAAGTACATCATATGTGATTTGATATATATTATTATGTACCTAGAATATATGTATATAAAATTTATATTTATTATGATGGATGATATAGAACTTTATAAGAAACATTAACTTAATGTAAGGGATTTTTGTCTCAAATAGCCTTCTTAGGTACATAAGTTATATTGTACACATATCTTCTTATCTAAGGTGTCTATACTTACCTATTAAAATGATATTTCATAAATATACATCTTTATATGAGTTAAAAAGTTTCATTTGATGTTATTATTTAATGGGGCATATGATTCAAATGATACCAATGTGGTAAGGGTTTTATGATACATTCTCATCCTTTATTAGGATTGTTTATGTTTATGATTTCATTGATGAAATTTAATCTATATAAAATTAAACTCATTAAATTTATTCTAATATTTATATTTCAAGAGAATAAGTGTTTTTTATTCATTTATATCTCTATATTAACTCAATATTTAAATGAATGTTTTTAAATAAAACTGATTTTATTTCTCTTTTCGGTTGAAAAACCATTCTCTTCCTTGTGTATGTTTTATAAAAAAAATAAAAAATGTTGTAAAGTTCTGATATGATTTCATAATTTCATTTTTACCATTTTTTGACGTTTTATAAATTATTTACAATGAATCATCATGTTTTATTCAAGAAAAGAACAATTTTGATTTTACGGAAAATGTGAAAGGAATATTTGTTTTAACATGTAGGACATGAATGGAATATTCAACCATCATGACCATTATTTTAATTGAATATTACTTTATACATTTTCAAGATTGTTTTCAAATAAAATTATTTCAAATATATTTTATGAATTGTTCAATATCAAATTTTATTTTATAACAAAAATTATTTTCCTCAAAAAATGTTCTAAGTGATATTTCAAAATAATTTTCCATCTAAGATAGAATCCTTTGATTTTACTTATTATTTAATGAGGATATGATCCTAGGATACCAAAATTATACATTCTATTGGTGTTTTTGTTTTTATGATGATAATAGGTTTATGAAAATCCATTTCCCTTCTATGAGTTTTATAATTATAAAATGATTATAAAACCAACTTCATTTTATATGGATTATTAATTGATGAAATGGTTATTTGAACATTTTGTTTTATATAGGTTATGTTATGATGAAATATTTATTTAGCCAATTTTTTTCATATGTTCAGATATGATTAATTTTTTATGATCTTGTGGGACATGTATCTATGATTTTCCTTTTTTGATTAGTGGGATCTATATCTCCATGTAATGAATTGGGTAAAGATTAATATCTGTTGAGATAATGTGGACTACAATGGATAGTGAACCCCGTTTAGTAAGGGACTGTATTCACTAGGTTATTTCTGAGATTAAACCATGACTAATACAATGTCTTGGAGAGTGTACCCATTCCACTATTATAGTCTAGTAAATGATCCATTAACTATTAAGGAAATTACATTTTATGCTTATATGATTGTAATAATTCTATTTGTTACGCCAAATTTATGTTCCCATCGTTAATATTTGTTGATATCATTTTTATTCATCTCTTATGAAATACTAATATTTATTCAATGTCTAGATTATATGATCCATGATATACATGGAATGGTTTTTGAATAGTATTCTAATTGTCTCAAAATCTTATTCTCGTGATATGTTGATATCTCCCTTGATTATCCTTATTAAGAATTTGTGTTCACCATTTCTTACATTTCATTTCTCTAGGGTATGATGAAATATATTATGTTTTATATTTATAAGAAGAGTGGTAATATTGAATAACTTATTGGGAGATGAAATACCTTTCTTATAGAACATTTATTTACATGTACTGGTTTCAAAATACACTAGACCTAAATTATTTTATAATGGATCATTATGTTATGTAATTAATATTCATCTATTAAGATTTAATATTTATGTATGAAAAGTTTGATACATTATAGTTTGTATTATAGAAATTTTTAGTTAACCTTTCGAAACAAGGATGTGAAAAAATTTGTGAGATACCTAGGGATGTTTATTTGGATATTTAAAGGGATATTTCTATTGATATGTATAAGGATGAGTGAATGTATAAGAAAATTTCTTGTAATTTTTTTAAAGGAAAGAGTGATTGGTTCAATGTAATGACATCCATATCTGGATACTAAAATTGGATGCGGCTCGAGCATAAAGGTACCTAAGCATAATCACTTTGAAAAAGGTGCATTGATTTGGACTAGATTAACACCTAGTGCACAAAAATGGGTCTTCTTGAACTTCTTGTTTTACACTCATGGGGGGTCTACTTTGGAAATTAAAAAACACTTTAAAAATCATCATAAAGAAATAGAATAATTACAAAAAATGACCTATTTTAAGACAATGTGGTTATATATTTATAATAAGGTATCATTATGTAGACATACTTTATGTGATTTTTCATGATTATATGGTTCCCTAATATTATTAATATTTTTTACAATATGATGTTTTTTAGAAAATGGATATAACCCCAGGAAAACATATTAATGATAATAATGATAGACATTTCAATAGTAATCCTCCTGAGTAGCCAAATATTATGGGTGATATCATAAAAAAATAAAGTATTACTCTTGCACAACTTTATAAATCTATAAATAACATTGAACATAAAAATTAAAAAAAGAATGGAACAACAATCTATTGAGTTATTCAATAGGAAATTTCCACCTTATTTTAGTGTTTTTTCTGATAAACAAGTTTTTTAAAAATTGATCATTTCCAAGGAAATGTTATTTTCTATTATCTAGGGTTCATAGAATAAAAAATTAACATCATATGTATAATTTTTGTAAGGTGAAGTAGATCAATGGTTGAATCTTATCATGATTACCAATCCACATGTTGAAATTAAATCCATAGAATGGTATGTGTTTAGGTAGTCTTTTTCAATAAGTGTATTCCTTTTATTCTTCACATTAAAATGGGGAAACAATTCAATTAGTTAATTTAGGAGTATGATTAATTCATTGGTATCTATGAGGAAAAGATTTCAATACTTGAATGATACAATTCTTCTATTATCATAAAACCTAAAATTAAGGTTGATTGATACTTTATTTGAATAAAAATAACTCTATAAATGGAAATTTCTATAAGTAACATTAATATATATGAATAATTAAATCATTGTTATATCATGTTTTAAGTGGAGATTGGGGATATATATAAATCACATGGTTCTGATATTAAAATAAACATAGAATTCAATGGAAACTCTAAAAACATTGAGAAATTAATATGATATTTCCTGAATTCTTAAGGTGTGGAAGGAAACATGGAAAAAATTATATTAAAAGGGATAGAAAATATTTTTTATGTATGGGAGGAATGTTCATCGGGAAATCAAATGATGATGAAATGAGAAGAAGTCAACTAATGGTGTGAATATAGAGAAAGCTACAAATAATGCACCCCCCATAATGAAGTGTTTAAAATGAAAGGAGTATGGGAATTATTTTATCTAGTTATTATATCCAAAGGTTAATGAAAATGATTAAAATTAAAAACCTAGTATGTCAATATAGAATTTGAAATCTCATGTGATCACTATTTCAAACAAGGCCTGTGATAAAGGAATGGTGAAAAGTACACATACCTTCTACTCTATAAATGATAATGTATTAATTGACACAATATCTACCAATTATTTCACATTTGATGAATTTTATAATAGTTTCAAGATTCCACCCATACAATTATAAGTATAATTATAAGTTAAAACCATTATAATAATATGATCACATCTTTGGTATATAATTCATACCCTATTAATATTTTGGGACAATATACTTCCTGTAAATATTATCATTCTTCCACTGGTTGAATTTATATTATCTTATGAATGGATTTCATTCTCTATATAAATTCAACATTAATTTCTAAAGAAGGGAAGTAATGTTTGAAATTCCAAACCAACCTATGATATTATTTCAATTTAATGAAAAAAGATGCACTTTTATGGAAATCACATCCATTGTATGGGTTTTAATTCCTATTCAATATGGGTTTTTTTCTTATTTGGTTCGGGATAAACTCAATATTGATGATATGACTATTTTTCTGGAGTTTTTAATTTTTTTCCATGGTATTTTCATATCCTCCATCTAAAATATGTTGTTGATCTCTCAATATAACACATACATGGTTCTATTATTATTTCAAATAATCAACATATAATGGCCCAAATTGAGTTGTTGGAATTAAAAAATGAAAAAATAGGAGAACATTGACATGGGATTTTTTTCAAGTGTGTAACCTTTGGGTGTACCGATTCGTATTGTTCATAAAATTAGGCTTGATGTCACTCTATATTGATTATTTGGAACTGAACAAAATCGTGATGAATAATAATATCCTCTTCACCATACTGATGACCTATTTGATCAAATATGATGAGCTCAATGATTTTCGAAGATTAAACATCATTTTTGATATCATCAGCTAATTTTAAATAAGGATTATATACATAATAAAAAATTCCATTCTATGTATGAAAATTATGAATATATAGTGATTCCATTTTCCCATACTAATGTACCCTGTATCGTCATGAATTCTATGAAAAGAGTCTTTATACAATTCCTTGATTAATTATTTATAATCTTTAAAAATATATTATTATCCCTTCAAAGAGAAATGAAGATCATGAAGATCGGTTGAGAATAGTACTAAAAACCCTATGTAGAAATATATGAAAAATTTACAAAATTTGAATTTTTTATTACAAAATGATTCATTTTTGTGTCATATAATATCAATAAAGGGTATATTTGTATATTCATCAAATACAAAGGATGTTTAATAATGTCCTAGATAAACCACGTTGACTGAGATCCATAGTATTCTAGGTGTAGCTGGATAATATTGATGGTATGTGGGGAATTTCTCCGGACTATCCAATCCAATCACTAAGTTAACTTAGAAGGGAACCATGTTTCTCCAAATAGATGATTGTGAGGAAATTTTCAAGGAACTAATGTGGAGATTAGTCACCATGCCAATGATTTCATTACCCTATAATGTATAAGGTTTTTAAATCTTATGTAATGATTCTCATAGTGAATTAGGATATTTTATCATGAAAAATGACATGGCTATAACTTATTCCATATGAAAATTAATGAATCCTAAAAAAAATAACCTACTCATTAGTGGAATTAGGTGAGGTAATTTTTATATTAATTATATTGAGGAATTATATTTATGGAAAAAAGTTTGTTATATATATATCAGTCAAAAAAAATTATGTATATATTAACACATTAGGAGTTCAATATGAACCATATAAGATGGTTTGAGCTAATTAAATATTATTTATGATCAATACATTACCAACCAGGGAAAGAGAATAAGATGGTTGATGATTTGATTCAAAAGGATCATGCTATCTTATCAATGATTCATATCCAAAAAGATGAAATATTTTTTGGATTTATAATCTATAGGTGTAAATCCTAAAGTATAGGGATAAATATTATCTTTCTCAATTGAATTTTCAATCATATACCCATTTGAACATTAAAGAGCTGCAGAAGGAAGATGTAGATCTATAAAAAAGTGAGATATGTTCCTTAGATTAATCATTATCATGATGGAATTATTAGGTTTAGGGATCCTGTATGTGTTCTATCCATATTCAATTTGATGAAGGTTCTAGTAGAGTAAGCTCGTATTTATTCATTATATATTTATCTAGGAAGTACGAATATGTACAGATATTTGAAAGAATAATTCTCATGGGATATAATATAGTGAGATATCATAGAGTTTGTATCTTGGTGATTTTATATCAATAAGTTAATGATGTAAGAAAAAATTCAAATGGAATTTTGCATCTATTTCTCATAAAAAATTAGAAATGGGAAAACATCACCATTGATTTTGTCCTTGAAATCCGAAAAATGTATATTAGGAATAATTCTATATGTTTTGTAGTCAATTTCATTAAAAAGTAATCACACTTCATCACTTTCAAATAAGACTTCTCTCTTGATATAATTTCATGAACATACATTATGGAATTGGTAAGGTTTCATGGAGTACCACATTCCATTATGTCTAATCAGGTTCAAACATTTACCTCTACATTTTGATGAATTATTCTCTAATATTTTGATACATATTTTTGTTTTATCACTACATATCATCCCCATAGGGATGTTTAATCTAGGATAAAAATTAATACCCTGTAGGATATGTTGAGATCTTATTCTATTTATTCCAAAAGTGGTTTTGGTCAACACCTTCCTCTTGCTGATATTTCATATAAAAATAACATTCACTCATGAATTTAGATGGATTTTTTTGTATACATCATTTGACTAAGGTTTGGAACTCCAAAATTCTTGAGTGATGTTGGAGAAAAACAATTAAAGCCTAAGAAAGATGATGAAATGGAAGAGAATGTTAGGGACATTCAATAACGCATCAAGGTAGATCATAGTCATAAAAAGTTAAACTCATAAAAGATGATGTGACCTATAATTTGAAGACGGTGAAAAGGTGTTCCCAATTATTTCCTATGGGAAGAACATAATGATATTTATAAAGAAGGGAAAAATAAACCAAATAAATGTCATAAACTTTGAAATTATTTAAATTATTAGGATGGTAGACTATCATTTGGCGCTTCCACAAAACCTATATTAAGATCATGATTTGTTCCATGTATCTCTTATGAGGAAGTGGTTACCCGATCCTTCACATGTACTGAATTGAGAGGTTATACCACTATAGTAGGATCATTCTTATGTGGAAGAGAAAGGGAAGATTTTATATTATAGATGGAAATTTTTGGGAATCAATAACACTCCATGTGTTAAAGTTTTATGGTGAAACCACCAATTATAAGAAGCATCATGGGAACCTTATGAAATTATTTGGGAAAATTACCCTAATATTTTTTATCGGAGTGATGAATTTTGAGGATAATGTTCATTTTAAGGGGATTAAAATTTAAAACCCCATGTTTTTATTAATAATTATTTTTGAAAATATTAAATTTATCTGATAGCTTATGTTGCATGAAACACTGATATTAATTTACATTATATGAAACACTGAGTTTAGCTTTCATTACACCTGACTCTATGTTATAAAAAAGCATGGTATATTACTAATCTTATTATCTAGAAGTGACCATTTTAACATAGTTATATAACTTAGTGATATGAATACTAATAAAAAAATTTATCTATTATGTATAATGGTTTTAAATAAAGAAAAAATATTGATAAAAAATATTTAATTTTCAAAAATGTCTTTATGTCTCTAAAATAATATTTTCTCTAAAACACTATTTTTTATATTTTGTAAAAAAAGTGATTTTTACCATTTTATGAAAATTAACGTGAAAAGTTAATATTAATTTTTGAAATAAACATTTCAAAATTATCTTGGAGTGAATTTTTTATTATTTTATGAAAAGATATCTTTTTTGTGAATAATAAAAAATACTAGTTTTTATTGATTCTTTTATTTTTAATCACAACATTTAAAAATATAAAAATTGTTTTGACATGGATTTAATAGTAAAATTGGTTCAGTAATATTGTTATAAATTTAGTTTAGTTCACTGTAATAAATTTCATATTGATTTTTGATATTAATACTTTCTCTAATAAAAAAATTCCCTTTGAAAACTTGTTTAATCCTCATCTCTACTAGTATAATTTTAAATTAATTTCCTATAATTAGAATAGGTTAATGTGTAAAAATGGATTCCATATTCAGAATATGAATATTTTATATTGTCTAATAATTTAATTTTATGTTTTTACCACAATTAAATGTTAAAAAATAGTAAGCATTATTTACCACCCTGAAGGTAAAAATGGGTTTTTTTGGGGGAGGGGGTAAAACTATAAAGATAAGGGTTTAAATAGCCCAAAATATGTAAAAAATCCATTTTACCCATCGTTTGACTTAATCACCTATAAGGTTTGATAATGAACTAATATTTCCATTTTTTTATATGAAAAATGATGGTACAATTTATACTCTTAATAAATTAAAATTGTGTCCTCTCCCGCACTTATAAAAGGCCACCTATCTCATCACCCCTTCACACATAAAAACAACATTTCATCTAATAACATTCCTAAATAACCTATTTTATACCCTAATATCATCTTATAATACATAATTTGATAATAAATCCAACCAAGGATGGGTTTTTTTACAAATATATAGAGGTTTCCCGAAGAAGTAGTAATGTTCTTCAATAGGTGTTTTTATTAAAATTATTCCTCCACTATGATATGATATTTTTAAACCACCATAAAATAATAACCATATTATATTTAATATATTAATAACTTATTATTCTATGATCATGACCTACATATATCTTCTGTTCTCTAGAAAGGAAAATAGTACCATCACCTATGTGAACGGCCGACTACAGCCATACGAAACATTGTCAAAGGTTTTACATCAACCCTATCACGGTTGTGAATTATGATGAAAATAATATATGTGTGTTAAATTTTTAAAATTCATATAATTTTGTAAATATATATTTACATATTACTATTTTACTATCCACTCAATTGGGGATATGATATTGTCAACTATGTATACGGCGGACTCCCACCTCGTGAAGTGATGTGATTCCTTTTTCAATTTCATTTTAAATGTATAGTAATAAGGGATAATATTATTTAATATATTGGATACATTTTTCATATAAATGATTCAACTATTTTAGTATATTATTTACCATTATTTTATTCAATCCATCATGATAATGGAAACTAAGTTCATGTATATGTATGACCACCATCTCCAAGAACTGTGTATTTAATTATCTACCTCTGACATTTTTGTATTAGTATAAATAAATATATAATGAAAATATTTTATATTTTATCATTTTTATTATTATTTATATTAGTTATATTATTTAACCATGATCAAAGTAATAGGACCAAAAATAAAAAATATACTGGAAAAACAAAGCGGTTGTCACTTGAAATATAATTTTAACAATGAATTATTAATTAATTGGTAATAAAATAGTTTAACTACATAATATATGATATGATATATATTATTATAAACCTTCAACATATTTATAATAAATTTTTATTTATTTTATATAATGATAATAATCTTTCATGTAAGAGTAACTCCAGGTAAAGGATTTTGGTCTCAAATTTCCTTCTTTGGAACATAAGTTATGTTATACATCTATATTCTTCTATGAGATGTATATAATTCCCAATTGTAATTGTATATCATGATAAAAATTAATTTAATTATATAAAAAAATTTATTTTATTTTACCCCTTAATTGGAACTATGATTCAAAATATACCAAAGTGGTGAGTGATTTATGATACAATCTCATCGTTAATCATGATTGGTTATGTTTATTATTCTGATGAGGAAATATTATAAAAATTATTTTAAGGAAATAATTAATTTTCTTAAAAATTTTATATTAAATGATAATACATGTTTTTTCATTATTTTCCACTCTTTATACACTCAATATTTCAAAAGACTTTTTTTAATAAAACAGACTTTATTAATATCGTCTATTAAAACCCATTTCTCTTCAATGTCCATGATTTATAAAAAATGTTTTCAAAAATGTTTTAATGTTATAATAGGATCATTAAAAATTATTTTGACCATTACTTGAATTTTTTTTAAAATAAAATTATTCATTGTGTTATTTTATAAATAATTCATGCTTGGATTTTTCTAAAAATATGACCAAAATATTTGTTTTATCATGTATGGTATGAATAGAATTTACCAATATTATGACCATTAAATTCTTTAAATAATCATTTGTAATGATTCATGTTTTTTTAAAGAAAATTATTTCAAAATATTTTATTAATTTTTTGTTTTATAAATTTATTCTCAATATAAAGTTTTTTTCATCAATTAATGTTCCTAGTGATCTTTCAAAATCATTTTCTATATAAGATGAAATCCAATTATTTTACTTATTATTTTTTGGGAATATATTTCATGTATAACATTATTATTGTTTGTTTAGGTGGTTTTTTATTACAATATGTTTGTGAAACCTCTTTCTCTTACACAGGTTATACCATGATAAAAAGCTTATAAAACCCACTTTTTCCCTCTGAATATGATTTTATGAAATAATGAAATTATTATCCAACCTATTCATTTTCCAAATTTTATTTTATGATGAAATTTTAATGAAACCCATTTCTTTTAATTGATTTTTATATAATGATTTTTAATTATATTTTGGCACACATATTTATGATTTTAATTATGTAATACATGGGAACTATATCTCCCAACAATACATTGGTTAGTGATTGATATGACATGGGATAAACCAGACTTCAATGGAGATTGAACCCAACTCAATAAGGGAAATTGTCCTTTATGATAGTCTTGGGAGTAAACCTTTACTACTATGATGGTTTGGGGAGTGAACTCATTCAACTATAATAGACTTTCCAATTGTCCTTAAACAATTAAATAAATGAGTTTCTATACTTCTATGTATGCCATAAAACTATAAATTTTATTAATGTTATGTTATCATGGTTCATTTTTTTTAAATTATGATTCTTATCTTATTAAATTCCAATATTTATTCCATGAATAAATTTTATGATCTATGATATGGTTCATTTTTTTCCAATGTTATTACCTTTTTCTCATGCTCTTAAGTTGGAATCTCCTTGGTTTTCCCATTACCAAGCATCTCATCTCACCCTTTATAATGATTATTTTCCCCATGTTATGAACAAATTTATTATTTATGATAATTTTAATAAGGATTATAGTTATATTGTACATTTTTGGAGATAATGTATCTCACATATGAACTAGATGTTATGTGTCCACGTTTACAAAAAAAACTAGATATAAATGATTCTATTATAGATTGTTATGTTATGTAAGGAATATTCATTTATTAATATTTAATATTAATTTTTAATAATTATGGGTCTTTATATAAACTACCAATGTCTAATTATTCATCTATAATAATATGGGTCACTATGAAAATGATTTTCACCTATATAGAGACAATTTTTACAAAAACAATAGACAACTGAACAAGGCTACTCTTACGCTATCAGAACAGTTGAGGAAGAAGTCCCTAATGATGTGGGGGTAGGCACATTAATAAAATTTTCAAATATTTCCAATACTTTATTTTATTTTGGATATTTTCTCTCTTGTATATCTTCCATGATTTCTAAGAAAATTAGATATTTCCCTACAACATTAATAATGGAGTTATCAGTCAAGAATCCAAGTATAAGTCTCATCGTAATAATGATATGTCAATGAGTCCCCATTATTGAAAATAAACATTCTATATTTTATAAAATCATTATTATATTTATGGTTTAACATTACATAATAATTGTAATGGATTGGATTTTAAAATATATTAAAAAAATTATTTCAAAGAGAGTGATGTTATGATTTGTGAAGAAGATGTGGAATTATTTATATTTATAGGGTAGAATGCATTATCCAATTCTTATCTCAATCCACCCCCAGTATTTATTTTGAATGATATTATTGGGTAATAATAATGGAAATATTCTATTTCTGGAAAATATAAAATTCAAGTTAATTATATATCTATTATGGAGGAATAAATTTAAGTATTTCATAAGAAATTTCATTGACATCAACCATAGCGTGAAGATGAATTTTATTTAATCCCAAATGTAAGATCAATATAAAATTATTCCTATTTAATTTACATTATAAAATTATTCTAGATATATAATAAACTATAGGAGTTCTGTGATAAGTGATTTATAAACCTTAGTTTTTCTCCTTGGGGAGGCCCAGTTCTTTTTATTGAAAAATAAAGGGTATATAAGGTTGTGCATTGATTATAGGGAAATCAATTCTATTTATATAAAGAACAGATACCCTCTACCATGCATTGATGTATTATTCAATCAACATCATGGTGCTAAATATGTTTCAAATGTTGAACTTAAATATTCATATCTTTAATTGCAATTAATGAAGAATGATATTCTGAAGAGAGAATTTCAAATGAGGTATGGACATTATGAGTTCACATTATTACCTTTGGTTTGACTAATGCACCTGATGTCATCATGGATATAATGAATATATTATTACTTTAGTATTTTTATAGAATTTTTTTTCTCATTTATTCATGATATATTGGTGTACTAAAAGATCTATGAGGACCATGAGAATCACATTAGGATCATTCTTGAGTATCTTATAATAAAATATTAATATTGGAAATTTAAAAATTAAGAATTCAGGCTTTAGATTGTTTCATTTCCTAGTTATATTATCCCCCAATATGGAGTCTTAGTTGATCCTATGAAGATAAATTTAGTCCAATAAAGGAATACACTAATTAACATTACTGAGGTAGGTATTTTCATTAGTTTGGTTGGTTACTATAGTTGAATTTTACAAATAAAAATCTCGATTGGATTACCCATTAACTAATCATACATGTAAAAGGGTTAAGTTTATATCAAAATAGGAATTAGAGGAGTGTTTTTATGAATTTAATAGGATATTGGTGAATTATTATATTTGTATTATACGATCATTAAATTATGGGCCTCTCATATATTGTGATCCATTGAAGAAGGGACATTATTGTGTACTTATGCATAATGATAAATTCCTTGCTATGCATAAAAATAGTTAAATATTTACGTAAAAATATTCCCAACCCAAGTTCTTGAGTTGTAATCCATAATATTTTACTGGAATATATAGAGAAAATATCTATATCATTAAAAATTTGAGATATATATGGATCAAAATATTTTGAAATACTTCTTTTCACAAAAAGATATCAACATGAGGAAAATGAGATGGCTCAAATTATTCAAGGGATATGATTTATCATTAAACTACCTCCAATTGAAGGGAAATAATGTAGTGGATTCTTTGAAATAGAATGATCATGGATTCCTATCCAAAAAGTGTATTAAAAAGGATATTATGTTTATTGTGAAGTGCCAAAATCAGTGTGAGATCACTAAGCGATTGAGGGGTGAATCAGTTATCCCTATTGATTTTTACAAATTGATTCTTTTATATTAAATCTATATATGTGGAGAAATCTTTTATCCACTCTTATTATGTCATTCAAAATTACCTCAAATAATTATGTAAATAAAAAGGATAAAAACATAAGGATTTACAAGATTCTGTACAAATACCTACTCATTGTCGTGTGGGATATTCTCCCCAGCACTGATTATTCAATATCATTTTGTAAACAATTGAAATAGTTGATATAGAGTCACACAATATCTATCCAAACTACACATGATATGTTCTTTATAATTTATCCCACAATTTTACTAAAATCCACACTCGGCTGCTCCAAAATCCGCACTAAATACTTCTACTCATGAATCACATAAGAGACATCTTGCTCCAGCTCCAACCAAAGACTTCTTCCTTTCTTCAAGCTTTGATGCAATATAGGTTGATATTTTGATATTTATATATGATATTGTTGTATATTTATTGAAATTATACTCTTATATATCCTTTTTAATGTTTTTTGGTCTTACTCACAAATTTCTGATCACCTATATTTGATCAGTTGCCTCCAAGAAAAAACATCCAAGGATGAATCATTCTTCTGAGAAAGAAGTCTCTGCCTCACTTGTTATATAAAATTATTGCACAAAACCTTTTCCTAGATATTTATATGCAAGAAGGTTATTAAATATTATCAAGTCAGTTCTTTATCTTGAATTCCCAATAAAATTATACATAAATTCTTCTAATATTTTACCCGGCTTCAGTCTAAAAAATATGTGCTTCAGATATAGTATGAAAATTTATTTTTAGATTCAATAAATAATAATGGAATAACATATGTACACTATTTAAAAATTTCTACATGATATAATATTGATAACAAAACAAATTAGCACACCTATATATTCTTTCACAGATTAACTACGTAAGATTTTATTTTCTTCACGACCATGTTCTCAACACTTTGAGTAACAAATTTTTTTCCTAGAAAATTATTCTGAGATAATATTCAGTGACACTACTCACTTCTCTGTGTTTCTAAAAATATTTCACACATATATTAAATACCTTCCTTCATACAATAATCAAGATGATATTTATAATGAAGTAATCACATATCATTTTTCCAGTTATAATTCGATAATTATACTAAGGTTTTTATCCATTTAAAGCTATTCATCTAACTCAGCAAGTTTCCCACCACCTCATCTACAAATAATATTTTACTATTATTTTCATAGTATATTCATTTCTCATTCACCACATGCCAAAAAACCCTCATTAAACAATCCCAATCTACAAATAACATCCTTTTGAACCACAGTTTGCAAGGTGCATCATCGCGAACCATTATACACCAAACAACACAATCATGAACTGCCTGGAAACCCATGAAAGATTTCATTGTAAAAAAACTATTCACAAAATAGATTCACTTTGAATTACTATCCGTGAAGGAAAATAAAAAAACTATTGGGAAACCCACAAACCATGTCATTTCTTATTGTTCAATGGGTTGTTTTTCATCTGTCGAATATTTCCAACTGAAAATACTGATATTTGAATATAGTTCCTCATGATGCATTCATCATTTCAAATCATTTACTGTCTTTTCAAAAATTATCCTCTAATAATATTTTTACCTCCCAAAGTGTATTTGATGCTTCTGTACGGTAGTCGAAAGATTCTTGGAAGCTGGTCTGTAACCCCCATTTGTGGGGGATTCATCTGTGAAGGAATCATTCACAAGAGGAGGAAGAGATCTCCCACGATATTAGATGGCTCAAATTTTAACAAGTATATGAGACTAGAAAGCTCATGTTATGTCCTATTTTTTATGGGGTGGGTGAACAATACCAACATTCTATCATCCCTTGTCTAAACTGCAAAGTGGAGGGACCATAGTTTATCAATAAATGGTTACCAGTAGTGGCCTGAATTCCCCAATCCCCATCCATTGTACTTCCTGTATGGTGGAACCTCATCCACTCTTCTATAGGATATCTGGCCCAACCCATGCCCTCCTAAAGGCATGCACTATGTGGGCCCTGTACACGTTGATTCTCTCTTAAGGCTTATACACAACACCTTTTGCAAGATTAATTCTTCAATTTCACCTCTTGGGGGCATGGTTGACCTACAGTCCTACATATGTCGTGGTTGAAAAAGGGTTGGACTCATAGTTAGTTGTACCCTAATCTTTATATGAGTATTATATCCCTTTAAAACCATATTAACTAATCAAATTCCAAGATACCATATCAACACCTCAAATCCACAATTAAACTTCCTCCACATCTTCAACACTTGTTGTAATCAATGTTTCCATACTGAAAAATGTCTTTGGTCATTAATTATCATCACAATAGATGTCAAAATTATAAACCAATAAGAAATATCCAAGGGTGACATCAAATGTTGTATAAAGAAGAATTATAAAAGCAATAAATCCAATTTTATTGATTGATTCGTAATAATTCTCAACGAATCGCCATTTCATCAATAACAATTCTCTAGGAATCACTACGTCAAGAATCCTATGATTATTATTTATGTCTTCCCCATATATTGACATTATGATATTCTGAAAACAAACACAACATGCAATAATCCATCATGAACTTTTCATATTCACATGGATTTAATAAATATGGATATATTAGTCATTAAATAAGGGAACACATCACTTATCTTTAAAATTATTGTTAAACCATAATTTTTTGAAATGTTAAAAGGTTTTTAACCTGATGATTAAAAACTTGATAAGAAAATAAAACCTTTGAATGATGGAAAATTGGAAGACTTAATTTTGTAAGATGTTGTCCTAAAATATGGGAAGAGAATATGTGTTGAATATATACCTGATATAAAGGGGGAATTATTCGATGATTCTTATAGATCAAATTTTACTATTAACCCTAGGAAACAATGATTTTGAGTGATTTTATGGAACACTTTGGGTAATATAATATGATGTGGGAAATTGAAAATTTTATCTTAAGGTGTTTCGTTTTTCAATAGGCGTGGGATGATAGATAACACACTAAATGAGTCATGAAACCTCTACATATTCCTATATGGAAATGGAATAGTGTCACAATATATTTGTTCAAGGGATTACTAAAGCCTTTTTGAAATAATGATGAAATTTGGTTTAGTTTTGATCATCTCCCCACACCTGCAAATTTAGTCACTATATGAAATGATTTATGTCTTGAGCTCTATAAATGACTCTATGTTAATGAGGTTGTAATAAATTAGGGTGAAACTCATTCAATTGTGTCTGATCATGATCAATGGTTTATATAAAAATTGTAGAAAATTATTTAGATGGATTTTGAATCAATGATTCATTTGATCAATACTTATAACCTGAAAATCGATGGATAGCTCAAAAGGACTATTCAAAAATTAATAGACATTTTGATGTCATGATATCTTGACATTAAAGTTATTTTTGATTAGTATTTATAATTTGGGGAGTTCTCATATATCAATATATTCCATTCAATTATTCCAATGGAACTATATAAAGCATTACATGGAAAGAGATATTGTACCCAAAACTTATTATGGTGATATTTTTGAATGTTTGTAGGCCTGGATCATTGGGATGGGACTATGGTAAATATATAGACTATTCAAAATGAAATCAAAACATCTCAAATAAACTCAAATAAGGAAAAACAACTATGAAAATAACTAGGGGATAGATTTGGAATTTCATATGGGAGATCACGTTTTATTGGATGTATTTCTATTGAAGGGTGTTCTATGTTTTGGTATGAAAGGGAAACTAAAGCCCATGTACATGAGAATTTTTAAAATCATGTAAATAATTGGATTTGTTGTTACCATGTAGTGATTCCCCCAAGTCACTCTAAATCACATGATGTGTTTCATATCTCATTGTTAAGGATATAAATACCAAATCCAATGAATCTGTTCACTGATAAATAAATATAATTTAACCTTATTTTTATTACTATGAAGTTCCTATATATATTATGAACACTAGGGAAGAAGATTTGAGGAATCATACGACACTATTTGAAAGGGACATTGGAGAAATCATAAAATTGAAGAGGCAATGTGGGAACCTGAATAAATAATGTTAAACAACTACACAAATAACTTTATGAGGTCATATTATAGAAATTTAAAGGATGTTTTTTATAAGGGGTAGTAATTTAACACCCTAAGACTATAAAATATAATTATTTTTAAATAAATTCATTCTCTTTGATAGCTTATGATACATCCAAACATGATTCTAAAAGTGCCATGATATATTGTATTATTATTAACTAGTTGAAAAATTAGTGAGTAAGAATAGGAATAAATAAATTATGAAACATATATTGTTTAAACGTGTATAAAATAAATTTAATGGCTATAAATTTATTATTAATAAAATACAAATCGTTTGAAATAAAAATAAACGTTATTTGAATAAAATAATTTTTCTAAAAGGTGGTTTCTTTGCGATTTCTGTACATATTTTTAAGTACATTTTTACCATTTTAATAAAATATATTTGACAAAATAAACATAATTTTTGAAATAATAATGTCAAAATTAACATAATGTGAATTTTTGAAAATTTTATGAAAAGTTATGTTTTTTATGAGTAGAGAAATAAACAGATTTTTATACAAAACATCATTTTCAATTAAAAATTTTAAAAGAACAATTTTCATATAAATTGTTTTAAAAATAAAATTTGTTAAATAATAATATAGATAATAAAATTTAGGACATTTAAACCATTTTCATATTGATTTTTGATATAATAACTATATAAACTATTAAAAAACCTTTTCCTAGAAAAATGTGTTTTCTTTATGTATTTAGGTTTAATTTTAAAATTAATTCCATCATTGTAAACAATTTCATAATGAATTTAGATATAATAAATTTTTAAACAATTGAAATTATTTTCTTTGTAAAATCGTGTTTTCATCATGCCTACGGGTTTAATTTCAAAATGAATTCCACCAATTATATGAATTGAATTTCGAAAAACGGATTCCATATTTAGAATAATAATAATATATATTATATAATAATATCAAATAATTATGTTATCATAATTAATTGTAAAAATATTAAATGTTATTTACTATTGTTTGGGTTAAAACAGATTTTCCTTAGGGTTAAACTAAATAAGATAATTGATAAAAGTGTCAAAAAACATGTCAAAATATCATTTTAGGGAAATATTTAGACCATATAAAATAATAGGTTCTATAATATGCCATTTTATTTCCTCTTATTTTAAAAAAGGATATTTTAATTCATTGTTTTCAAAATTTTCAACTGTATCCTCTCCACCAACTTATAAAAGGCCACCCCATATCCTCCACTATTCAAAATTCCAAATCCATTTGTTTTAAAAAGTACCTACCAAAAATCACATCATTAATTCATTCCCAACATCTTATATTCCATGAAATGGTATTAAATACATCTTAGGATGTCTTTTTTTTCAAACCTAAAGAGGTCATTCATGGAAAATGTGACTTTCGTAAATGAAAATTTTTATGTTATTTCTTATTAAACATCTTTCTAATATTATTCAACAATGATAATAAAATAAAAACAATATGTTACATATTCATATGTCATATAATTTTAATTTAATAACCTATATCCATATCCACTTATTTCAAATGGGGAATGAATCCAATGACCGTGTGTTTGGTTGACGTCCTCCTTGCGAACCAATGTAATTCTCTCTTCATCACCTCCTACAATGGTTAGAGATAATGATGGGTTTAATTAAAATATATAATATTTATTATATATATATATAATTATTTGATTATAATTTCACATATAACTTCTTAATTTCTATTTCCTTTAAAATATGATAATATCACTTATGTGTACTATATGTTGTGGCCTCGTGAAACGATGTGATGTTTTGAAATTACCCATCACATGGATGGAAATAAGGATATATTTAATGAATATATGTGAAATATATGAAAATATATTTATTATTTAAAAATAATATAACACAAACTTCCATACCCATTCACCTATTATGAAATGATATCATTTCTTGTGCGTAAGAATGGCATATCATCTCCATGAAGAGATACAATTCATTTTATATGTAAAATTTTCAATAATGGTACTAAATATGTATATAATGAGATGAAATTATAATTATAAAATAAATATAATTCCTTATATTATGTAGTTATATAACATATTCATGAATCGAAACTTTCACGACAAAACATGCATTAGAAAACAAGATAATTAACACCCGAAAAAGTGATATTAACAAGGTTTGTTAATAAACTGGTCATAATATATTATTAAAAAATAATATATTTTGTTAAATATATTATTGTGGTTATTTAATGTTTCTTTAATAAATCATTATTTATTATATTGGAGTTACAGACACATATGAAGGAAATTGAACATGAGGTAAGTGTTTCTCGGCTCACTTTCACTTTTGTGAGATGTATTCCATATTCACCACTAAGTTATTTCTTGTAGTTTATATACTGCACCATTGAAATTTTATATCATTAATCCATTCATCTTCATGGTATTTAATGTTTTGTTTGAAATTATTTTCTTCATGGGGATTCTTATTCAAAAGTTACCAAAGTGGCAATAGTTAATGTTACAGTCTCATTGTTTATCGAGATTGTTCATGATTAAGTTTCTCATAATGGACAATTTTGATAAATATTTAAATAAAATAATTAATTTTATTTTAATATTGTTTTTATAGATAATAAATGTTTTCCTCTCATTTTCATCACTTCAAAAAAAAAGAGTCCAAAAAATTGTTTTAAAAACAAACCAACTTCATTTCTCTCTATAGTCAAAAACACATTTTCTTACATATACATGTTTGTTTAAAAAATTATTATGGAACTTATTAAATTATACAATTGATTTATTAAGGATATTTCCACCCATGTTTTAATTTAAACAAAACATTTCCTAATGTAATCTTCTTGTCATTTTCTGAATGAGACACTTTTAATGTTCTTATAAAATTAAAAAATAAATGATTTTTAACATACATTGATTTTATAGTATTAACAACCATCATTACCCCTCATTCCTTTAAATAATCCATTGTTATTTTAAAATTATTTTTTTAAATAAAATATTTTTCATAATATTCTGCAAAGTTTGGGTTCTATAAAGTGATTTTTTTAATATGATATTTTCCTCGAGAATGTTTATAATGGAATTTTATGATATTTATATTAATAAATGAAAAAACAATTATTTAAGTTATTCTGCACTAGGAATATATAATATTGATAATATTAGTATTATTTATTTGGATGGATTATGATCTGTTTGACTAAGGATAAACTATTTGGATTTCATTCACGATATTACTCAGAATTGTTATGATTGGGTTTACTGGTTGGGGAAAATAATAACATTTTTTATGTCAGTTCTTAATAATAATTTAAATTTTGATCATTTTTCACCAATTTAACATGGGTAATTAATTGTACTTATTAAGTGATGAGTTAGGCCCTCTATATCCCCTCGATGCATTGTTTGGCCTCCTGAGATGCGCTAGATTGGGTTTTTGCTGAGGCCTTACCAAATTTTTTATATGTATTATCACATTGTTGTGATGTAATGTTTTAGAAGACTAGTATTATGGATTCCATCATTATCAATTCTGTTACTAATGTCCATTTGATTATTTCATTATTTATTATATCCAGGGATGATAATATAGTCATGAGGTTATTTATAGGCATTATTTGATTATCATTTATTCATTCCATATTATCCATGCCTTATTAACTTCAATTTTATGTCAAACCTTATTGATCATTAGATATCACCCTTTATATTCTTTAATTTCCCCATTATGAAAAAGTTTTATTATGATTGATATGAAAGGTTGTGCTAGAGTAAATAATGATGACATCAAATAATGTATTAAGTCTTATTTTATAATACCAATTATTATCTAAATGAAATAATGTATATAGTTTTCCAATACTACTACAATATTCATTCCTTTAGGATGAAATAAATTTTATCCAGAACTAATTTAAAATAGTAACCACTAACTATAGGATACTAGGGTTAGGTTCGTTAATGTAATACTAAGGATTACCTTTATGGCATAATAATATCAATCATAAATGATCATTAAAATGGATTCTAGGATAATGAAAGGTAAATACATGGAAAAGTATGTAGATTAAAATATAATTTAACAAAAATATATATTTTACAAAAAATTTAAATATAATTATCAAGATGAATAATCATAACTCAAGAAATCAAAATTGTGTTAGAAAAAACACATAAAGTTTTTGTAAAACATGGATCAAAAGGAATGTAAGGAGAGATTTATGAAAATACATTTGGAACCCATTGAATAAAATTTAGAAATAATAACAATATAAGTAAATTGGTAAGTGGTTACATAATATATAATAAAAAAAGGTGCACAATATGAAACACATCTCAAGGATTTGAAAATTGAGATAAATTATCCTTACAAATATAAAAATCATTGAAGGGATATAATTTTTAAAATTATTTTATAAGAAAGATTTGAAAGTACAAAAAAATGATATTGGAAGTAATATTTTATAAAATAATATTATTGATTAATATAACATATAAATATGTGGTTCAATAATAGTAATTATAAATCAAAGAATATAAATTGAGTTATGAAAAACTCTTAGGAATACCATCATTCATGAAGTATATAACATTTTAAAAAATAATTAATTGATAAGAAATGTAAATCCCCATAAAATAAATATTAATTTCAAAATAATAAAATCATAGGTTTGAACATACCCAAATTATATGAATTAATTTCAAAAATAACGATCCTAAACCAATTAACAAAAATTGAGTTTAAAAACCTCTTTTGTTTTGGTAACACATTCATCAAACGAAGAATAATAAAGAAAATTGATTTATATTTTTATATCAATTAAATTACATTAAAATTATATTAATATAAAATCATGGTAATAAAATCAAATTAACACTATATAAATGAAAAAATGGTACACAAAATATAGCATGTCCTAAAGAGTCGCAATTTAAATCAAGAAACCCTTAAATTTAATTTCTTTTAGATAAAGGTTCTATGTCCCCATATATAATATAAATATTAATATTAATATTTTATTTGAGATTATAATTCATATCCACTTCCGTTTTTAGTATATTTTTATAATTATTTATTAGGAATTTATTTTTTAGTTATCACTTATTTTCATTATGAGATGTTGTAATATTATTTGTTTCACACATAGATTATAATTTCAATGTTGATAATTATTATTATGATATTGTTTTTAATTTATTATAATATTAATGATAATTTACCATATGTTTCACTTTTGTTTATAAATTTACATGTTCATCCCATAACAGGTTTAGTTATGATAGTTAAAGGTACAATAAAACTTATTTATGTAATTTTGATGAGAAAAGGATGTCATATTAATAAAAAATAAGGTATTAGAATAATAACTCCAAAGACTTAATAATTTTTTACTATAAAATTTATTCATTATATATATTTATATATACATGCATATAATATGATGATGAAAATAATAACATCATTTTGGGATGGCGGTAGTCTTCATGTACACCCAAACAAAGCTTTTATTTTTCATAGAATGGGTGGAAGGTAGGAAATGGATTATTTTTTATATTATTAAAAACCTTATAAATAAAATATCTATTCATTAAATCTCCACTTTTATCCATATATATAAGTTGTTCAAGTAAAATGATACATGTTTATCCATAGAGGTGGTTTCCCACACCTACATTGGAACAACGTGTTTGTTTTTATAAAAAAAGAAAAAACATAAATAATGTTTATTCTATAAAAAAAAATTAACTAAAACCAACTTCATTATGTTTTAATGGGTATGTTTTTTTAGAATAATATTAATAAGAAATAGTCATGGAGTACGTTATACTCATGTATATATCTTGAACATTCTCTTGAAAGTCGCCTTAAAAATGAATGGCTTGGGCTAAACAGTGGGGACCGGGGGATTGTGGATTGTCAAAGGGTTTATTTGAGAGGTGAAATTGTAATATTATCAAGATAATTTCATAATTTAAGTGTATCATTGAAGGGGTTGAAGTGAGCCAAGTAAAAAAATTACATTTTTTTTAAATACTCTTTACTTTTCATTAATGGAATGAAAATATTCCAAGGTAAAAGGAACAATAATAGACTGTAATGAAATTTTGGACATACTATGTTATATAATACAATCATAAATTCATTTTTTATGGAATAAAATTAATGATTTTTTCCCTTTATCAATACTTTTATCTTTTTACCCAAATTAAATTTTACTATGGTTACTCAATTTTAAAAATCATAATTAATTTTAAAAGAGAATATAAAAATTAAAATTATTAATTAATTTGGAAATTTGGATTTCATGTATTATAATCATTTTATTAAATACTTTTTCTTATATAATGAAAATTTAATTTTTCTATTTTCTCACATAATGTGTAAAAACCATTTTTTGAGGATCTTTGTGTTTAATGCATAAAAATTATTTATAGGATAAAATTATCAATGTTTTTATTTTCATGAAATAAATTGGTTTATTAGAAAAATAAATTTTTATTTGGAATTCAAAACAATAAAAAAAACCAAGTGTTACAAAAATAATATTTAATTAAAATGAAATACCAAAATAGAATTGTTTATTTGAAAATATTACTTAAGTCCATAAAATGTTAATAATAGGTTTTTTAAATTCGATATAGTTTTTTTAAAATCTATATTTTTATATATTAATGATATATTTATTTAATTAAAAGGTTTTATAAACCTATTCATAATTTTATTATAATGAAAAGTCATTAAATTTTCTTTTTTATTAAAAAAACAATATTTTTTCATGTTCTCCAAAAAACTAATATTTCAAAAAGTCCCAAAAATTCATTTTAATATAATATTTTTATTTATTGAATCAAAAAATGAAGTAAATTATTTTATAGTCAAATTTTAAAAGGTTATATTTAACTTTTAAATAAAATATAAAAATATGAAAAAACTTTTCATAGGAAAATAACTTTTTTTAAATATTTACTATTCTTATTCTTATTTCCTACCAATTAATAATGAAATTCATTTTTATAAATTATTAAAATAAAAAATATATTTTATCCATAATATATTTATTCTCTTCAAATAATTCTCATTAAAAAGTTTTTTCTAAACAATATAATGAAGAAAATATCCTTATTAATTATTTAGCCACACAAATTTAATATAATAAATTTCTTTGTAATAATAATGACCTTAATGTTTAATTATACATATATTTCAAAATGTTTTACCTCTATTTCTAAACACCAATTATATTGTTATATTTTAATATTTATATATTGTATGTTGTTCATTTTGTAATGATATTATAAATGAAGCAAGCTAGTGAACACATTTGGATTCAAAGGAAAATATAATTGAAAATCCCATGGTGTTATATTTCCCCCAAAAAACATTTATCATTATTTTTAGTCAACACGTACTAATAAAATTAGTTATTATTATTTAAAATATGTATATAACTCAAGATATAATTACAAATGTAGTTTCAATATTAATATAATATGTATGGCTAAGAAACACATCTTTTACCCACAACAGGTTTATGGATTTATTAATATTTCATTTTCAAATTTCATCTATATTTCTTCCTTTTCCACACAGAGATATCATTTTTAGGTTAATTTGAGTCATTCATTAGGGTTTTTTGTTCTCAAATTGTTTATAGATATGAAATTGAATATTATTTATTTCATCATATATTTTTTTTGAAATTTTATGAGACATTATCCTAACCTACTTTGGTGTACTTGGATGTTCAGAAAGGTAAAAGTTGTTAAAAATAATTTGTTATTGTTTCTTAGGGATAATCATTATACTTATTACTCTAGTTCTTATCCCAATTGGTTTCCCATTAGGACCAACAGTGAATTGACCATCATATCCATCGTCAACATGGTTCATCATAGCTTCATAAATTACTAAAACCCATTGAGTTAACATGAATGAGAAATAATTATAATCATAAGAGATTTATGAAAGTTGTAACCACAATATATCATACTCAATGATACCATTATGTTTTCTTATATTTCATTCAATTATCATTATACCACTCTTGGTTTAACCAATTATGTTAATTGTTTGGCTCCTAAATCATCATAATCCTCAAAACTAATAGTCCCAAATTACCATAAATGTTTCTATAATATTCTAAACTGAAAAATAATGGGAATTTATGTCCCCAAAATTCATGTCAACCCTTTATTCAAAAAATCACAAATCAATTAATATATACCTTAATATATGAGTCTCTAAATTTTAATCTATGTTTCCTATCATCACTATCCTATTAGGTTCTCTAACCATTATATTTAAATACTTTTAATGGTTTTTATGTTGTATGTAATTATTCCAATGTATATCCCCTAGGATTTTCTAGAAAGTTGTCCAATCATATTCCCACTCATCATGCACTAAGTGAAGTTATATTTGATACTAAACCATAATTTTTCTATTTTATTATGTCTAGCTATATATGTACCATGGATACATCCACACATCATTATCCAAACAAAGATGTATTTTCTTGGAACCACACACGGCATACTTTTCTAAAATTAATGAATTTTTTCTATACATAGACTCATCCCTAGGGTTTTCTCCATAGTTCATTGATCCCAATTCTATAAAATAGTATATATTACCTCAAATAACCTAAATAGTTATCTATACCTTTTAAATTATGTAAAAACATATCTTATAAAACCTTAATGACATTAAAAACTCTTAAATTATACTCAACTGAAAATCATAACCTCTAATGTTATCTAAACCCTTATGTGATAATAACTATAATAGTATAGATGTAACTATCCATAATTACAATATATAATGAAAATATTACATTACATAAATTCATATTACATTTTTCAGTTTTATAGATTTAGATAATTATGATACCTCATTTTCTAATAAAACCCATCTATTTCTGAAATAAGGAATGTTTTTTCAAATCTATTGGGAACTAAAAGATCAATAATAATTCTTTAACATCTACCATGAATTCTTAATAAATTTTGTTTTTTTCAATATATATAATTTGTAATAAATTTCATCATATCTTAGGGAAATGGAAACCTATTAATGGTGAGATCAAACTCTTAGTAAGGGAAATTGTATACCATATGCTATCGTTTAATAAAAAAGGCGTTCATAATATAGTTGTATGTAAATGATAATAAAATAATTAAATATACTGACCACATGATCTGAAATAAATCTATGGATGAATTATGAATATAAATAATCACATGGATGGAAATAAATAGTTTCACAATTATAAAATCTTTAATATCATATTTGTCAAAGACTTATACTAATAAATTACATTTCATAAAGTCCTTGATCTAATACATTGACATTATTTCAAGACATTAGACAATAAATCTACTAGATTTAAAGGTTTCTTCAATGAAATATAATTAAATGTGTTGACATACACCAAACACCTAGTCTAGTTTTTCTAAAGAGACTTATTAATGTATCAAGGGGATATGGTTTCCCCCATGCATCAGTAACTAATTTCATTCCATTCATTATATGGTGGAATAAAGTACTATAAAATTCATTAAAACATTCCTTAGAAATCAACAAAATTCTATATTGAAATGAAAAATGCATAGATTGTTAGTATATCCCCAATAAATTGGTAGAATATCTCTATATATAAGAATCCTTCAAACTAACACCATATATTGTAATTCTTATATGGTCAATTAATTACTTTATTAAGTCAATATATGGTATTATATGATGATAAGTCATCCAGCTAATGGAGGAGGATTGTTAAACAATACATGTCTTAATGTTCTATGAGGAACCTCATACATTATCATGATAAAGTTTTTAATAGTTATCTATATAGAAAAAATATATATAAATATTATAAATATTTCTCTATTCAATGGAATAATGATGATAACTATTTGAATATATAAAAATAATAATATTCACAATAACATGGAATGTAAACTTTTCAAATAATGACAATATGGTAGTAGTGAGTATTACATTCACTGTATAAGGATATCAATTAGAATTGTTCCTTTAAAAATGATTTCTTAAGGATAAAAGAAAATTCCATATAAAATCATGTGGAATTAATATATAATTTAATCATAATGTATAATTTAACTAACATATAATAATAATATTCATAAAGAATAATCAAAATTTGAGAATTTGAAATTGAGTTGGTAAAAACAATTAAGGTTTTAAAAACACTAGGATAAAAAGTGTTGGAAAGATAGATTCATGTAAAGGAATGTAGATCCCATGTAATAGTCATTAATAGTAATTATAAAATTGTAAAAACCCTGAAATGGAAGACACTATAACCAGTGCCCCAAGCTATTTCGTCACATGACCTCATGCTTTCCTACCCATATGCCCGAGGCTGCTAACTAGCAGTGCAGGTCTAAAGAGAAACAAGGGGGAGACTATACCCACTTAATAGAGTGACTCCACAATTGATGTAACATAAACATATAAAACAACCATTCATAATGACAAATGGGTATCATAAGACAAAACCCAATAAGTAAGTAGGTACACATTCTATAAAAAAATCTAGTGAATAAATTATATGCTAGGAATTCATACAATATATTCCATGACCAAAATAGCCAAAAGACTTTACACCCAGATCCATGTTCCACCTAGGTCATGACCTCCCATACACTAACCCATCAACCCATGCACAACCAAACACCATTTCTTTTGTCCTAAACCTGTATCAGAAAACATGATGTGTCTTCTCAGGTACCCATGTGCCATGGAGGCCCGAGTAGGGTGTGAGTACAATAATATAGTCCACCACTAATGGTTTCCAAAAAAATAACTAGTTCATACTATATTGTTTGCAAATAATCAAGTGTAAAAAATTAAACATGTAAAAAAGAAAACCATTTAAGTAATTATCTAACATCTATTTAACCATTTTGTTCTATAGATTTAACCTATTGACAAAACATGCTAAGTTCACACAGGGAGTCTAAGCCAAGGCACATGGAGCTTCATACTCTTTTTACCATAAAGGGTGTTCACTAATAAAAAATATCACATACCCACTAGTTAATCATATTCACATGATCATTAACATCATCTTCCCCCATGGGTTTGGAATTTATGTTATTTACACTATGGCATAAGCTAGACAATTACTATATATAATGGAATAAGTCATGTACCCTATCTCACTAGTGAAAACATTTCCCAATAATTATATCTCACTTACCTTGGATCATCAATCCAGGTAGTCAACCACTCTTACCTTAGAGCATCATTCTAGGTAGTCTATCACCTATACCTTGGATCATCTGTTGAGGTAGTCTCATCTAATGCATTTATTAGTGTCATAGAGCCTAATTATGACTCCCTTACCCATGTATTATAGGGTTGGGTTTAGAGTCTCAGTCCAACCCGACATATTGGAGGAGCCTTAGTCCATTATCCGACACCTCCAAGCCATGTTCAAATGATTATTTATCCATTTACCACACATAACATATCACCAAATATAAATAACCAATACACGTGAAATTTACAATTCACATTTCATTCAAAACACAAGTCCTTATCATGCCTAAACTGATTACACGTTTACCAATTACATTTCATAATCCATTTACCCTCTTTCATAATACCAAACACTCTCTTATGCCTTGTTTTTAATTAAACACAATTAACAGTAATCTAAATTTGAACCTATTTCACATTTACCAACAAAACCATAACAATTAACTCATATATCATTATGTTCATTTCATAACCATGTATACTTTAAAACATAATCAACATGAGACCTATATACCTAGACTATAGATCAATTTATGGACTATGGTCCTAACATGCCTTTAAAACCACAACATGGTGTAATACCACAATTGAGAATACTTGTTTTAAATCATCATAGAACCACCCTTGAAAACATGTCCCTTCCTATTCGAATAATCAAAACATTCCCCAAGGCTTCCATTCCAATTTCCAACCATTGAAAACAATCTATAAAAATTTTCACAATGCAGGGGTCACACCCCCATCTCAAATCATAATTTCCAATCAATTGATAAAACCATCCTTAAAACATTTGTGGACAGCACCTTCTTCCAAAAATTCATTAATTTCAAGAATTAATTTTATCATTGAAAAACATGGTCAGGAAAAACCCCAAAACACATATTTAAAACCTTTTTAAAAGAACCTGTGAAACATCACAAAAATATCATATAATCAATCAAATTACCCATTAACCAATAATGTATACTTGATTACAATTTTACATCTCTTCACTCTCAAATTTCTCTTATCTCACCATTACCTAGTTCATACCATTGTTTCATGGATTTGGAACACCCCAATGTTTGAACTAGATTTTGTCTCACAAACCCAACGAACCCAACATGTTTCGTGATGGGGTTTCAATATCAATCTAATTCCTATAACAATTTTTATAATCAACGACAAATAAATGAAACAAGGCGCCACATTTTTAAAACTACATACAAACATAAATATTATGGGGAATGTCTTAAAGACCACCTACCTCTTGCTCGAAGATGATTACTATCCCAAACACATCCTTAATTTGAAATCAAACTCTATTAAATTCCCCAACATAAAATCTGCATGAAAATTGAAGGTTGTAGGGATTCAGATTGAGAAGATTGATTCTAAAATACCTAATCTAGATAATAGAGACAAAAAGAACGGTTTGAACTACTCATATCATTAATTTTTACCCAAACACACTCAAAATTCCTAAGAATTGAAGTAAAATCACCCATGGAGGAGAAGGGGGACACTGGTTTATCACCCAAGATGGGGGGAAAATAAGGTGAAAATGGGGAATAAAGAAATAGTATTGGGAGGGAAATCTATAAGAATCTTGTTTTTAAATGATATATAGTTTAGTAGAAAAATTTTGTAATCCATGTGCCAACAGTGTGGATACCTATATTTGAGAGGGGCCAAGATGCACGGTTTTCTAGGACCACCCACACGGTTTATAAAACCATGAAATAACCATCTTATATCCTATATTCAGAATAGTCCCCATGCTGTATTGTTTCTTGTGCTAGGTGCACGAGTATCTCAAACTATGTGCCAACCATGTGCTTCACACTCTATGGCGTATTTTCCCCTCCTTCTGTATCCAAAACCTCCCAGAACACTCCCCAAATACCATGTACACCCAATAACTTATCCATTAGCCATAACCAATGAATTTTAACCAAAATATAAACCAGAATGTACCTTCATGAAATTTTTTAATCTTACAACCTCCCCACCATATAACTTCTCAACCTCGAGGCATACATTAAAACCTTACTGACCCTTTAAGGAAAATGGTAAGGCCATGGGGACCACCTTTCAAGATTCATTCCACAATATTTCTTCTGAACATGGCCAATATTTCACCACATATAGACAAGGGAAATATTCCTACCCAAAGAAACATCCCATGTCTTACTTAACAACTTTGAGTTAATGATCCTCAAGAATGAAACTTCCTCAAACTCATCATTACTAGCAACAAGAACAAGAAAAGGGTATGATTAACTCCATTAGATTACCGCAAAACAGGATACCAATAAGGCACTATATCACCATGGGATAACCAATTGGGACACACTCGGTTTGATCCTCTCTATATATCGTTTCCCAAATCACTTGTCACCATCTCACCCAAATTCATTCAAAGCTTTAATGGTGACCAAAGCATGACATCAACAGAGACAAAATCTTTATTTTAACCATATACCCTGACCTTACCCTGTCTTCAACTTGAGACCCAACTACCGTAGTTCATTTTTAAACATCTTAAAATAAAAACCCAAACATACTCTTCATATTAAGGTACTTAACTATTCCACATTTGAGCTATATCCCATCTCTAAAACTGATACTCCAAGATGGTTACCACCCAATTCCATCCTACACGAACTGCATGATACATCATTAACTGATAACTTTACCACTATGGTGCTTCCCACAATATTCTCTACCACTATACTTTTCAGGATATTAATCAATTTGATAATGGGAATAAATGACTAATAGAACCTCCAGTGAATTTCCACAATATACCTGATAGATTTTCCAACTCATCGTGCCCAAATTTCCACAAGATAACCATCCAAAATTTGAATTCATCTATTACATGTAAATGAAAATTATTAGTCACCTCCACTATCCATGCTCATTTAAGGGTAACGAGGTTCTTGATCAGAGCTTATTCCCATTATGGAAACACACTTATCCTTCCAATGTTAAATAGAAGTGGATAATAGTCCACCACAAATGTTCCTTTTTACACAATTGAGTCAGGTCATCTCTGGTTGACTCACTCAGTTGAATACCATCCTCTATTTTTGGAATGCCACTCCTTTACCTGGCCAATACTACTTTTCACTTAAGTAATACCACCCTCAACTGCACGCACAAACCAAAGTCATTTCCAATGTTTGGTAAAACTCTTCCACTATAGAATTCACTACACTTCAAACAGTCTTCATGCTCTACATCACCCCTCAACACATATCTAATTTGATGACTATAAATACCTTCAAAAAAATCCAAATATCAATGTTATCACTCAATTTGGTTGACCATCACATCCAAGGCCAACCTGATTTCCCCCCAAAGAACCTGAACATGCACCTCATAGGTTTATCAATGGAATCTCAATTCCACAACAACAACTTCATGTCTTGGTCCACACATCCATGACTCATCATAACACACCCCACTATAAGAGTATCATTCTCACTTCTTTCCTCAATCAAGTTCAACCTCCATTAATCACTCTCAATCACATGATAAACACCAATACTTGGATGTAGTCATCAACAATTCACTACAATAACTATGAAAACATCACCCACTACTCGTTCATATCCTTCGATAATGACACCCCTGGTATTCGTCGATAGTTGGTCCATCCCGAGGAACATACCCACAATAGTTCGATGGTGTACTACCCACCACATGACTCCATATATATTTAACTGTGAGCATAACCTCCAAGAGGATCCATTTCCATCCAAAACACATTTAGGTAGCTAGGTGTAATGCTAGAGGTCTCTTAGAGTACCTAAGATGATTTCAAGTTATTGGGAATGATCATGACTGGATAAAATTATGATAATAACTCATCGATGAACTCCACCAAACACCATCAATAACCATCGTCACCTATCACCAATAGGACACCTAAATCTACTTAAGGTCTCGGCTACCATGATCGCAATTGTCTTGCCTATACTAATGCATCGCTACTTGAAAGTAAATTCCAACCAAACCCAATACCACATCACAACCTTCTTCTAAGTGGTTGTGACCTAGCATTACTTATGTCACACTTATCGTTAATCCACTTCAGTTATTCTTACATGGTCCCACTAATCAAAACAGATATGTAATGATTCATTCCACCAGTGAAAACCCTATCATTTTATTGCACTACCATGGCCTCTCTTCTTTGATTCCATGGAAATAATATGCACTTATATTCAACCCACCTTGTAACACCCTGCCCCTTCCTCATTGGCTTGACGAGGTAGTGAGGGTTACTTGGCCATAAACGACGTTCCCATGGAACCAAAGGCCGAAAATAAATGACAAGGGCTTCGAGAAATGATTTGGGAATGATTTTACCTTGAGACACAACCAACAAACCAAACGATCCGCAATCAACAAACTACATGATGCATGTCAACAAAACAACCAACTCATACATTACTAAAATGGAACTACACTATTCCAAAATACAACCCACAAACCAATACAACCAACACAATATCAGATTACTATGTGGAAGACTAAATAAAAGACCCAAAATAATCCATGACACACTCCACCTCTTCCTCAAGCCAATGAGGTTGGGGCGGGGTGTTACAAGTGGTATCATCTTGCTTGGTCCTTTGGAGTTGATTATCGGAATTGGATTTGACATTCGTTGTGGTATATTCCTTGAGTCGAGATGGTAGCAAGGAATAGGAATGTCGGAAAATGGAATGTATAGCATAAAAGGAAGTAGCTAACCCTTTTATGATGACTTTAAGTTACCTAGGAGTTGGGTGAATAAGTGTTTTGGAGACACTTATAGGCATTGGCAATCTCATTGTCCTGGGTGTAGCCAATGAGATATACATGTCAGATATGGTAGAAATGACATCCCTCTAGGATGCCTATTTCATTGGGCATAATGATTTATGGGATGAGTTGAGAAATGGTTTTTGAAATGTGTGAAATTGTAATGTGAATAAATTTGGAATTTTGAAAATGGATTGTTTTTCAAAAATGGTGAAACATGGATAATGTGGAAACGTGGAAAGCCTTGTTGTGATAGTGTTGTGTAATGAGATTTGAAATGGGAATTCTGGATGTTTACGGAACTGAGAATCATGGTTCTCTGTTTACTATTTATAGAAATGGCATCGGGTAGGCATTACAGAGACCAACCGGAAGTGGCCGATGAGAACATGGTTGCAATTGAGCCCCAAGTGAACCAGCAGTTAGTCCAGATCATAGTGCAAGATTTCCAAGCTGTGGGAAGTGTGAATAGAGTAGAAGAGCCAAAGAATGTTGATTATGTAGCACAGTTTCATAAGCAGGATCCTCCCATTTTTAGGGGTGATTCAGACCCAGAAAGTGTAGAGGCGTGGCTATCCATAATGAATAGAATTTTCAAATTCATGGGGATTCCAGTAGAGTTGAAATTAAAGCTAGCAACGTATAAGCTAGAGGATCTTGGTCTTTAGTGGTGGGAGTTGGTAGTCCAAGCGGGTACGGACCATTTTATGGTGTGGGAAGGATTTGAGGAATTGTTTAATAAACAATTCTACCCAAATAAATTCATAATTGAGCACACAACTGATTTCTTCTATCTAAAGAAAGAGCATATGTCTGTGACAGAGAATTAAGATATTTTTATGAGATTAGTGTGTTCTGTGCCTGAGGTGGTGGGTAGCAATTCGTTGAATCCAAGGATCATTGAAGCAGGTTTAAGGAAAGAGATCCATTCAAAAAATAGCATTGATGTGTGTTGGTGATTACATAGAGATAGTGAATCGAGCATCCGTGGCTGAGAAGGATCTGTTGGGAGCTCCAGGTAGAGGAAGTATGGGGGTACCATTGGGGAATAGTGGGAACTCTGTGCTGGGTTCAATCAGAGGAGGGACACTTATTCCTAGGGTAGGAGTATAGAACACAATTCGACGACACAATCGGTAAATCTTCCTCTGAAACCCCAAAGAAAACCAGGATGTTTTCAGTGTGGCTATACGACACACATCAAGTGGGACTCTATGGGACAACCTCGAGCATGTCACAATTGCAAGCAGATGGGGCATCTTTAGCGCTATTATAGGAATCCTCTGAGTTCCGGTGCACGTGACACTCCTTAGGGATCACAGACATCGTATTCTTGGATGGGACGGGGACAACAGCATACCCCTTTTCAGCAAAGAAAAGTTAGTCATGGGGATTCTCAGAACACCACAACACCTCATCAGGGAAATAAAGAGTAGAGTTTAGTAACCAATGCATTGTTCGGAGCCAAGAAAATTGTGGTGGATGATCAGTTGGGACCATCCAGGATGCGAGGTACTATTGTTTTAAATTATACCTTGATGCAAGTGATGTTTGATACGGTGTATTCAGACACTTTTATTACTGAACATGTGGTTGAGTTGCTGGTTTTAAGGGTAGAAATGATGCCTTCAATTTTGAATCTTCAAAATCCTCTGGGATGAAGAGCGTGTCGAGCCTTCTTGAGTAGAGCATGTTGTATCGTTGTTGGCGAGGTTGAGCTAATGTGGAATTTCTCAGTGCATGAGATGGAAGGGTATGATGTAATCCTGGGAATTGATTGGCTGGTGGATTTTAAGTCCCATATCGACTATAATGCACAAACAGTGGATTTTACAACACAAGATGGCATTAGACATCTCTTTATAGGAGAGAGGCATGAAAGGCAGGGTGAAAAAGGTTTTGTTGTGACCAGTAGTGGGAAACTTATTGTATCATTTGGTGGGGTTGTTGTTTGAATCGGTAGTGGGTGTTGATCAGAGTGTTCTTCTGGCAGTAGTGGATCAGTTTGTGGATGTTTTTCCCGAAGAATTCCATGGGTTATCTCCTCTAACAGAAGTGGAGTTTATGATTGATCTCTTTATAGGGACCAATCCTATCTCACTTCTACCTTACCGAATGGAACCTACTTAATTGTGGGAATTGAAATTCCAGTTGGAAGAGTTAGAAAACAAAGGGTTTAACCAACCTAGCATGTCTCCATGGGCAGCGCCAGTGTTGTTTGTGAAGAAGGCCAATGGAACATTGAGGATCTATGTTGATTATCATAGACTTAACCAATTTATGATAAAGAAAAGATATCCACTTCCATGAATTGATGATTTTTTAATATAGTTGAGGGGAGCCCATTGGTTCTCCATGATCGTCCTGAGGTCGGGATATCATCAATTGAGGGTGAGGAATGACGATATTCCTAAATGTAACGCCCCGACCCCAGCTACCCAGAGTCGGTGCATTACTTCGTAACATTGGCATGATCACAAAAGATCAAGTCTCGAAAGGCCGATTAGTTTAGTAGCCTTGGAAACACTAGATACATTCGTAAACGTTACATTACATCATAAAGTGAAAAACTACAATAACAAAGTCTCCATAGTCCACACTCATATCCTCTTCTCACAATCCCTGCAGGTCATTCATAAAATACTTCTTCACATCCTGGAAAATATTAAAACATTGAAAGGGGTGAGCTCAGATGCTCAGTAAGGATAACAATATTGCGGAAGCTTTCATAAATAAACATTAACATTTAAGGCAATGTATAGCTAAAACAAAATCCTTTTTAAACTTGAACTTCAGAATAATATGGCAAAAATAAAATGAGATAATGCCATTTACTTATTCACATGGATATTCTACTGGTCGAATAATCACATGCAATATCAATAACCACTTTCATAATGATGGAATGCATAATTCCAGACTATCATAACCATGTAGTCAAGGCCTCGAGCCAAGACCACAAATAATCTTTTGTCAAGGCCTCGTGCCAAGACACTAGTTTGTCTCATGAGACCTGCCGGTGCATCGAGGAGCTATAGCGGGCTCCACCCGTCACTTATTAAGTCCAATGCATTCCTCATATGAATAGGTTTAAACATATCATAAACCATAACATAATCATATCACATAAAACATGCATAAAGGAAACATAACATTTACACATTTCAATCACAAGATATAAATACAACACATTGATTAATAAAAATGCTTTCAAAAGCATTTTCAATACCAAAATAAAAGAAAGTTAAAACTTTGTATTTATTTTTCATTAAAAAAAATGATGGCTTGTAGAAGAAGCCGAATCTCAAATAATGGTCACGTCGGCGGAGAAGTCGTTTTCGCCGCATAAGTACGGAAGGAAAACATTCCCTTTTGTCGTTTAGCAAAATGCTTCGTATAAAAAAAGATTCATTTTGAATAAATGTAAAAGTCAAAGGGGTTTATACACCGTATAAAATAAAGTTGTGTATAAAACCAAATATGCCTCAATGAAAGGGGATTGAGGCGAGGTCCTTAAAAGATCATTTTTAAAATAAAATAGATCTATTATGTGTATTAACTATAGGTACACATAAAGAATGTAAAAATACAAAATAGGACAAAATATTATCAGGACATAATTTGAAAGTAAAAGATTAACCCAAAGATTGGAAGTTGGGTTAAGAAATTCCCTTACCTTGTGTCTGACTTGACTCAACCGTTCTTTAACCTCCTGAATAATAAACTAGAGTTAATATCTACCTTATTAAGAACCATTTTAAATTTCATTATCCTTTTTATATCACTTATTACAATGTTATGAACATTATGTAATTATTTAAGTTAATAACGGTCGTTTTGTCGATCTTTGGTAACTTGAGTCAACAATAAACTTCTTATAATTACAAGTTGTTCATGTGGTAGAATATCCATTATATACAGAATTATATTCATGATTTAGATGTCATATATATCTTATATATCCAGTATATACATTCATTTATAATATTACGTAACATTTAGAGGTAAGAAATGAAATGCACCGTTCATGGAGACGGTAAGCCGTACGTACGCATGAACGCTACTTTCATTTCAATTTCATATTTAATGGAACTAAATCATAATGATATAAATGTATAATATAATTCCAGTATAATATAGTGTATAATACCATTTACTCCATCCTTTATACATCCCACATATGGCATTAACGATTCAAATCACTTTGAGGGGGCGGTAGTCCGCACTTCCTAAAATGAAATTATCGCGTTTTACCCATAATGGAAATCATAAAGTATGCCATAAATGAGAAATACAGAAGCATAAGTAAAACATAAACATATTATATATCATATATAAAAATAGTGACATCTTAATGGCCACCTTTGGAGGTGTTATATGAGTGTTGAACAATCATCGTTTCGTGAGGCAGAAATTCGCCATCCATAGAAACCGTATGTTCTTTAACCATTAGATGTAGGTGTGTGTAAGTGTTGCTCGAATCCTTCTTATAACAACATCCTAGTATATTGAGGATACTGGTGTTGTTACAAAAGAATTTAATAAAAAGAGTTTAGGGGGATGGAGAAGAAAAATAAACCAAAACAACATTAGAGAAGACATTACCTCAAAATCGGGTAACTCTTTTTTATTTGAGCCAAAGGCTTCCTTGAGAAAAGTTCTGCCCAAAGTGAGGCTTCTAGGAGAAATAGAGGGAAGTTGGGAGAGTATTTGGGCAGAGGTTGGCTGAGCCAAATGGCTTGAAATTGTAAATGAGGTGGGAGAGGTGGGGGCCTTTTATAAGTGGAGAGGAGGGGCACTTTTGGAAAGATTGAAATGTTATATTATTTCACAATGCTTTTCGGATTCGAAAGGTCCCACACTTATATAATTCGAGGATAATGTGATAAGGTTTCGAAATCTCCTCATCCAATAGGCTTTGGACAAGTGTAAGCCTTGGATTTTGCATTATCTTCTCATTTTATTTAAATCGTTAAATAATGAGGTCATCGCTACATCATAATGATGTCATAAATAATTTACTTTATTTAATGTCTAAAAATTATAAAAAAAAATACAATGATGTAGGAAATCTTTTTAGATTTCTAATGAATATTTATAATCAAAATTTTGACTTGTGTAACCCCACGTAAAAATTGTTTTAGTAAAACATTTTATGTTTGTGTCATTTTTTACTTTAACATTAAATAAAAAGTATTTATGTCATTTTCTAACTAAAGTGGCTCCATGGGGTCCCCAAGTTGACCCATGGGTTGTCTTGGTCGGCCATGACTCATCCAATAAGAGTAGGACAAGTTTCATGCTCATCTCATATTATTAAAACATTTTTTGTACCTTAAACTACACTAATTACCTCTAATCGCGATTAAGAACTTAAAAGTTACTATTCACCAAAAAATTATTTTAATCTCATTGAACCACATTTTACTTCTTAATGACAACCATGTATGTCGGATTTTTTAAAATCAAATCACAGAAGTGGTAATATTTCATTTAAACGAAAAATCAGTTATTTAACTACCACTTAGTGGTTTCACTATTAATCAAAAATTGATGTTTTTCAGAATAAGGCCAAAATTTCACCCTAAGCTATAATTGATATTCCGAATTCAAAAATGATGTCTATTTTACAAAATTCCAAAAATATAAGTTGGATTAATTAATTTTATAATTAATTCCCATTGTCACAACAAATAGCGTGTTTTAAGAAACAATTTATATCAAAAGATTGACAATTGTTTATTTCCAATTTTAATGTTAAATTAATTCTAAGGACCACCATTGGATAAAATGGTAAAAAAATATTCTAATTATACCTTAAAACCACTAAATAGTATAACTTATCACTATAAATTATTTTGATTAAAAAAGTTTTTTTAAGTATTATTCACTATTCATAAAAATTTGGAAGTTCTCGGAAAATTACAAAAAATTCAACATAGGATAATTTCAATATTAGGAATACAAAAATGAAGTCCATTTTGAAATATAAAATTTCTATAAATTTAAAATGTGGTTATTACTATTCATAACGACTACTTTGATTAGTTGCAGTGTGTTAGAACTCGAACATGCGTACAATGCAAGCTATTGCATTATTGAAAGAGAGGCGTATCGTGGAAGCTCGGTGTGTTACATTCTCCCCTCCTTCAATAAATTGCGTCCTCGCAATTTGATATTTTTCTTTGAAAATAAGAGGTTGAAAATAGAAAATACCTTTGTGGAAAACCCACATCGGAAATAAGGTTAATAAAATTTAGCCTTAATAAGAGGGAAATGAAAATAAGAAAGTCACCACCAAATTATGATCTCGATAAGGAGAACATTGGTGGCAATTAGAGACATATAATTGGAGGAAAAACGTAAATATTTGTAGGGAGTGATTGAGGTCATCAATCACAATCAACTGTCAAATTGAGGGCCTCAAAGCCTTCAATCTATGTTGATTTAAAATATCATCAGTTCAACAAGACATAAGGTATTAGGATAACACATTTTTTGTTTTAATATCCCTTTACTAAAGTTTAAGAATTAATTTATTCATTGAATAATAGATAGGTATATATATATTTATGCTTGACAATTAGAGTTTCAACCTTCAACTCATCTTTCACTCAATAAGATAATAGAACACAAAAATATTATACTTATCCTAATTGTATAATGTTCCAAATGTTAACACATACCATTTATATTAGTAAAATTATTTTGTAATAACCAGGGACTTCCTGTAGGCTAGTGGTAGGAAATAAAGGCCTGTCGCACTATGATTGTGGGTTCGATTCCTGCAGCTTTGTCCGGCGCGACAGGTTATGCCCCACCCTGCAGGTTGTCCTTTTTCCTAAAACTATAGTATTATAATATTCCAAAAATAATCTTTAGAAATGCTTTAACCTTAAACAATACTATCCATGGTTCAACTTAATCCATTCCAACCTTAATAGTTATCCAAAATACCTCCGTCTAGACTTTCTCTAAAAGGTCTCTAAATTCCAAAATCAATTGTAACATTAGAATCCCCAAACAAATTAAGGTTTCTCTTATTATCACATACTAAAAATATGATTACCTTAATCATATTAAAACATTAATGAAATCAACAAGTACTGCAGTACAATCCTTATATATATATATCACATTATTCTAATAACCAGAGTATAATCCATGAGTCCAAAGGCACCAATACATTAATTATTCTGCTTCAACTGTAGTAACAGCATAAGATTGTCCTTGATCCCTTGGCCTTTTCTGAGGTAAGTTTCCCTGACTCTTAGGACATTCATTTGCAGAATGACCCATTTCTCTACAATTGTAGCATTCAACTTTGATAGCCTCTTTCTTTCCCTTGCAATCACGAGCCTGGTGACCCTTTTCTCCACATTTATAACAAAATCTCATTCCTTTTAGGCAAGTACCGGGGTGATTCTTCCCACAATTATCACATACTGGAAAATCCTTCTTTCCCTTTTCCCTTTATCTGTCTCTTGTTCCACCGTTCTCTTCTTCTCTTGCTTTACTTTGTTGACATAAGACTTAGAGAATTCATTTTCTGTCTTGATAGCACACGAGACAATATCTTCGTATGATGAGAAGGATTGTGATACCAAAGCTCGACGGAGAAATGGTTTTAACCCATCAAAGAAACGATCAATCTTACTCCTTGGGTTACGTATATAATCGGCAGCATGCCTCGCTAACCTTGTAAAGTTAGCCTCATAATTTGCGACATTCTCATCCTCCTTCTGCCTCAGACTCAGAAATTGCCTTTCCATATCTGCTCAATGGTCACGAGGAAAGTATTTTTCAAAGAAAAGCTCTTTGAACTCCCTCCATTCCATATTCGATACGTTATCATCTTCCTTTGTGTTTTGAATCAGCGACCACCACTGATCGGCATCTCCAGTGAGGCGGTAAACTGCCATGACAACCTTCTCCCTTTCACTACTCCCCAAGGCATGAAATATTTTCTCTAAGAATTTATCCATTGCTCAGCTACTATAGGATTTGAACTCCCATTGAAGGTTGGTGGTTGTTGCCTCATGAAGCGGTCTAACATTGATCCTCCGCGTTGCGGATCAGGGTGCTCCATACGAGTAAGGTTATTATTCATAACCTGAGTAAGTTGTCCCAGTATGGTGATTAGCTGATCGGCACCAGTTGCATCACCAGCCCCACTATAATTATCTTGAGCAGGAGGTAAATCCCTACATGGAGTGCGTGCATTGATACGGTTTCCATTTCTTCCACTAGGCGCCATTTCTAAACAATTGCGTAAACTAGATCGGTTTATAAATCAAAATACATAATCCCATACTTATAAAACAGTTAACATAAATTGAACTATTTATGGATATAATCCATAATCATAAAAATGTTTTCTTTGAGGAAGTATATACTCATAAACCTTTCATAATGATTTGTAAAGAAAAAGAGAGTTATCCTAAGCATATCCCCCGGGAGTGTCGTAACCAAGAGTGCAGCAAGGCCCGTTTTCGTGCACCAGTTCCCGTTCGAGTCTAGCTCAAAGCGGTGTTTTCGGTTTTTACCCCTAGGTACATCTTTGCCAGAGCCGCCTCTACCTGCTCGTATCCAGACAGGGATGTATTGGTCGGAAAACTCACAACATCTCTACAATGCCAAAATTTTAGGAAGTTCTTCTATACTAATCCTCAAAGTCTATCTTTGGGCTATGTGCTCTAATCAGAGTTTATCTAAATCTAGCTTCCAAGGTTAGTACTAAACTGCCTCTGATACCAACTGTAACGCCCCGACCCCAGCTACCCAGAGTCGGTGCATTACTTCGTAACATTGGCATGATCACAAAAGATCAAGTCTCGAAAGGCCTATTAGTTTAGTAGCCTTGGAAACACTAGATACATTCGTAAACGTTACATTACATCATAAAGTGAAAACTACAATAACAAAGTCTCCATAGTCCACACTCATATCCTCTTCTCACAATCCCTGCAGGTCATTCATAAAATACTTCTTCACATCCTGGAAAATATTAAAACATTGAAAGGGGTGAGCTCAGATGCTCAGTAAGGATAACAATATTGCGGAAGCTTTCATAAATAAACATTAACATTTAAGGCAATGTATAGCTAAAACAAAAGCCTTTTTAAACTTGAACTTCAGAATAATATGGCAAAAATAAAATGAGATAATGCCATTTACTTATTCACATGGATATTCTACTGGTCGAATAATCACATGCAATATCAATAACCACTTTCATAATGATGGAATGCATAATGCCAGACTATCATAACCACGTAGTCAAGGCCTCGGGCCAAGACCACAAATAATCTTTTGTCAAGGCCTCGTGCCAAGACACTAGTTTGTCTCATGAGACCTGCCGATGCATCGAGGAGCTATAGCGGGCTCCACCCGTCACTTATTACGTCCAATGCATTCCTCATATGAATAGGTTTAAACATATCATAAACCATAACATAATCATATCACATAAAACATGCATAAAGGAAACATAACATTTCCACATTTCAATCACAAGATATAAATACAACACATTGATATAATAAAAATGCTTTCGAAACCATTTTCAATACCAAAATAAAAGAAAGTTAAAACTTTGTATTTATTTTTCAATAAAAAATGATGGATTGTAGAAGAAGCCGAATCTCAAATAATGGTCATGTCGGCGGAGAAGTCGTTTTCGCCGCATAAGTACGGAAGGAAAACATTCCCTTTTGTCGTTTAGCAAAACGCTTCGTATAAAAAAAGATTCCTTTTGAATAAATGTAAAAGTCAAAGGGGTTTATACACCGTATAAAATAAAGTTGTGTATAAAACCAAATATGCCTCAATGAAAGGGGATTGAGACGAAGTCCTTAAAAGATCATTTTTAAAATAAAATAGATCTATTATGTGTATTCACAATAGGTACACATAAAGAATGTAAAAATACAAAATAGGACATAATATTATCAGGACATAATTTGAAAGTAAAAGATTAACCCAAAGATTGGATGTTGGGTTAAGAAATTCCCTTACCTTGTGTCCGACTTGACTCAACCGTTCTTTAACCTCCTGAATAATAAACTAGAGTTAATATCTACCTTATTAAGAACCATTTTAAATTTCATTATCCTTTTTATATCACTTATTACAATGTTATGAACATTATGTAATTATTTAAGTTAATAACGGTCGTTTTGTCGATCTTTGGTAACTTGAGTCAACAATAAACTTCTTATAATTACAAGTTGTTCATGTGGTAGAATATCCATTATATCCAGAATTATATTCATGATTTAGATGTCATATATATCTTATATATCCAGTATATACATTCATTTATAATATTACGTAACATTTAGAGGTAAGAAATGAAATGCACCGTTCATGGAGACGGTAAGCCGTACGTACGCATTAACGCTACTTTCACTTCAATTTCATATTTAATGGAACTAAATCATAATTATATAAATGTATAATATAATTCCAGTATAATATATTGTATAATACCATTTACTCCATCCTTTATACATCCCACATATGGCATTAACGATTCAAATCACTTTGAGGGGGCGGTAGTCCGCACTTCCTAAAATGAAATTATCGCGTTTTACCCATAATGGAAATCATAAAGTATGCCATAAATGAGAAATACAGAAGCATAAGTAAAACATAAACATATTATATATCATATATAAAAATAGTGACATCTTAATGTCCACCTTTGGAGGTGTTATATGAGTGTTGAATAATCATCGTTTCGTGAGGCAGAAATTCACCATCCACAGAAACCGTATGTTCTTTAACCATTAGATGTAGGTGTGTGTAAGTGTAGCTCTAATACTTCTTATAACAACATCATAGTATATTGAGGATACTGGTGTTGTTACAAAAGAATTTAATAAAAAGAGTTTAGGGGGATGGAGAAGAAAAATAAACCAGAACAACATTAGAGAAGACATTACCTCTAAATCGGGTAACTCTTTTTTATTTGAGCCAAAGGCTTCCTTGAGAAGAGTTCTGCCCAAAGTGAGGCTTCTAGGAGAAATAGAGGGAAGTTGGGAGAGTATTTTGGCAGAGTTTGGCCGAGCCAAATGGCTTGAAAGTGTAAATGAGGTGGGAGAGGTGGGGGCCTTTTATAAGTGGAGAGGAGGGGCACTTTTGGAAAGATTGAAATGTTATATTATTTCACAATGCTTTTCGGATTCGAAAGGTCCCACATTTATATAATTCGAGGATAATGTGATAAGGTTTCTAAATCTCCTCATCCAATAGTCTTTGGACAAGTGTATGCCTTGGATTTTGCATTATCTTCTCATTTTATTTAAATCATTAAATAATGAGGTCATCGCTGCATCATAATGATGTCATAAATAATTTACTTTATTTTATGTCTAAAAATTATAAAAAAAATACTATGATGTAGGAAATCTTTTTATCTTTCTAATGAATATTTATAATAAAAATTTGGACTTGTGTAACCCCACGTAAAAATTGTTTTAGTAAAACATTTTATGTTTGTGTCATTTTTTACTTTAACATTAAATAAAAGGTATTTATGTCATTTTCTAACTAAAGTGGCTCCATGGGGTCCCCAAGTTGACCCATGGGTTGTCTTGGTCGGCCATGACTCATCCAATAGGAGTAGGACAAGTTTCATGCTCATCTCATATTATTAAAACATTATTTGTACCTTAAACTACACTAATTACCTCTAATCGCGATTAAGAACTTAAAAGTTACTATTCACCAAAAAATTATTTTAATCTCATTGAACCACATTTTACTTCTTAATGACAACCATGTATGTCGGATTTTTGAAAATCAAATCACAGAAGTGGTAATATTTCATTTAAACGAAAAATCAGTTATTTAACTACCACTTAGTGGTTTCACTATTCATCAAAAATTGAAGTTTTTCAGAACAAGCCCAAAATTTCACCCTAAGCTATAATTGATACTCCGAATTCAAAAATGATGTCTATTTTACAAAATTCCAAACATATAAGTTGGATTAATTAATTTTATAATTAATTCCCATTGTCACAACAAATAGCGTGTTTTAAGAAACAATTTATATCAAAAGATTGACAATTGTTTATGTCCAATTTCAATGTTAAATTAATTCTAATGACCACCATTGGATAAAATGGTAAAAAAATATTCTAATTATACCTTAAAACCACTAAATAGTATAACTTATCACTATAAATTATTTTGATTAAAAAAGTTGTTTTAAGTATTATTCACTATTCATTAAAATTTGGAAGTTCTCGGAAAATTACAAAAAATTCAACATAGGATAATTTCAATATTAGGAATACAAAAATGAATTCCATTTTGAAATATAAAATTTCTATAAATTTAAAATGTGGTTATTACTATTCATAACGACTACTTTGATTAGTTGCGGTGTGTTAGAACTCGAACTTGCGTACAATGCAAGCTATTGCATTATTGAAAGAGAGGCGTATCGTGGAAGCTCGGGGTGTTACATAAAAGAGCTTTTAGAAGTATATATGGCCATTATTAATACGTGGTTATTCCCTTTGGTCTAAAGAATACACCAGCAGTATTAATGGCATTGATGAATTATATATTTTAGAGAAATCTGGATTCATTTTTGGTCGTTTGTGTAGATGATATTCTGGTGTATTCTAAGTCAAGGGTGGAGCATGATCAGCACTTGGAAACAGTGCTGGGGATCTTGAGGGATCATCGGTTTTATGCCAAATTTTCAAAGTGCAACTTTTGGATACATGAAGTCTATTTTCTTGGTGATGTGATTTTTTAAATGGGTGTTTGAGTGGATATGGAAAAGATAGAGGCTATTATCTCATGGAAACCGCTAATGAATGTTTTCAAGATACGGAGCTTCCTTGTTCTATTGGGGTATTATCGACGTTTTGTTCATAATTTTTCACGTTTGGCTTCACCAATGACATCTTTGAAAAGAAATAATGTTCCATTCTAGTGGAATGATCAATTTCAGTAGTGTTTCAAAGAGTTAAAGGGTCGCCTTACATCCGCACTAATCCTGGTTTTTTCAGAACCAGGAAAAGGGTACTTGGTTTATTGTGATGCATCGAGATCAAGGTTGGGGTGCGTTCTCATGCAACGGAATCATGTGGTTGCGTATGGATCATGGATTTTGAGGGGGCATGAGAAGAACTACCCAACTCCTGTTTTGGAATTGGTAGAAATGGTACATTCTTTGAAAGTGTGTCATTATTATCTCGTCAGTGAGAAATTCATGGTATATACATATTATAAGAGCTTGAAGAACATTTTCACACAAAGGGATTGGAACGTGAGGCAAAGGAGCTATTTTTAATATCTCTAGATGTTTAATTTTTACTTTATGTACACACCAGGTAAGGGAAATTCAGTGGTGAATGAATTAAGTAGAAAATTATATGCTCAAGTGGTTAAACAGACATCAGAACAGTGGAAATTGATGTCGGTTATAGCGACATGCGGTAGGAATGTGAGGACCTTGGTGATAGAGCGGTCTTATTTCCAATTTTGTTTATTCTTGTAATGGTTGGCCTAGTTATAGAGTCACAAATATATGATTCTGAGGGTGTGACCTTGAGGTCGAAACTCAATAGTGGGGAGACCATTCAGGGTTGCCAACTGAATAGAGATTCAGTTTTGTGTTTTCGGAATCGGATGGTTGTACCAGTTTCATGTCAGGAGGATCTTTTCAGGGCGTATCATCATTCTAAGTGGGTTGTTCATCCTAGAATACAGAAAATGTATAATGCGTTGAAAGTGCAATTTTGGTGGGCTGGTATGAAAACAAGAGTGACTAAGTTTTTTTTGAGATGATATACTTTTTAGTAGGATCTTCTCACCATCATATATATATTGCGAACAATTAATCAAAATCACAACACATACGATTGAACAATCCATCACTAACCTAATTTCAATGGAAAACATGACATATCTAAGTGAAAAAGTCATCACTAATCCTAAGAGTATGATCTTCCACCACTACCCATATCTAGGTAGAAGATATACTATTATCACATAACCCATGTGGATGATACACACCAATACCACCCAAAAAAAGTAGAATATTCCCCACTAGAATCAACTCCTTGAGTAGATGATAGACCACCACTCTCCAAATCTATGTGAATAAAGCACCACTAATATAAATATTTATGTGGATGGTATACCACTAATACCATTTTTCAAGTTGACTATGCACCACTGAGGCTACTACAATTGCTGGATGGAATACAGCCAACATGAATCTTCATATGTATAATAAACCACCATTGATAATCCCAAAGTGAACAAGGTTCCACCATTAAAATGGCCTCATGGTTAATGATGGATCATCATCTCAATTTTTGTGGATGGGATACACCTAAAAATTTAAGTTATAAGAGATGTTACAATATTACTATAAATAAATTTATATAAATAACTTATCATATAGAATTGGAATATAGAATTAAAAATTTATTCATCACAAAAGGGTTAATCCATCAAGTAACTAACCCTCTCAATGTCTTATGACTATTCTATCCCACCAATAGTCCTTAGAATTATCAATCCATTTCTAATCAATATATATACTAGGATGACACTCAAGGATCCTATGGTTATTTTTCATGCATAGGTACTCAAATAAGGTCCCAAATTCATTATTTTAAATTCTAAATCACAAAAAAAATGATCATTGGTGATAGTGTCAACACACACACCCTAAATACCACCCAAGACCATCCCATGAACCAATAATACCATACATTTTTATGGAAATTAAATTAAATTTATTCACTGGGCTACGTCCATGGAGGATACGCCGAAAAGTTGTTGGTCGTACCAAATTCCACTGAACTTCACTAGCTGTGGATTACAAGGTACGAGTACGATCACTCTGTCCCAGGATCACTGCCTTTACAAGATCTAGGGTCTACTCACTGCTTTCCCAATGGTCACTCCTTGTTTCTCTCTCTCTGGCTCACTGCCAGTGGAGAGGATCACCTTCTTCCTCTTCCTTCACTCACTGCTCTGGAAAGGATCCACTCATAGAATATAGACCTGTAGGTATCTTCATTTTCATGAAGGAATGAATCTTCATCTGTATGTAGATGCTCTTTTGAAGTACAACTTTCACCCATAGATGAATATCTCTTTGCACCGAAGGTATCGGGAAAACTTACAGCTTCCACACGACCCCAATGAACGGTCGGGAAATCAACCTTACATGGTGCGTAAGTCTACCTCGGTGCTCAAGTATCGGTGTGCAAGTCACAACTGGCGCACAAGCCTTCCTCAACTACTTGCGAGACTCAAGCTTCTGCAACTCCAAACCTGTGTGACTCATTTCATTCCTCACCTAAACCACCTCAAGCACGCATCTCACCCTTGGTCCACAACTTCCTACTCTGACGTGCATGTTCCACTTGTGCGACACACCACCACTTGGGTGACTTCCAGACCTGCGTGAAGAGAGCTCTGAATCTTCAAAGTGTTGAACTCCAGTAAAAAATGAAGAGGATTGGCCGAGTATTTATAGGCATTTGGTCACCCCTGCGCGATGGCGTGCAAGTCTGTCCTCAGCCTGCAAGTCTCGGCACGTAGGTCTCTTCTCCTACAAGTCACTTGCGTGAACTAATTCCAAACATGCGCGAACCTCTTTCCATTGTCATATTTTGATCTTCTGATCTTTAAAAACTATAGGCGTGCAAGTTCTCAAGCTTCCATGGAATCGGCGTGCAAGTCTCTTTCACGGTGCACAAGTCACCAGCGCGACACCACCAATACTTGCACGACACTTTTCCTTTTGCTACATTTTGATAATCTGATCTTGAAAAACATATGGCGCGCAAGTTTGCAAGCCTTAAAGTACATGGCGCGCATGTCCCTTTTCCAAAAACCACTTTTCTTCATTTGATGATTTTCAGGCCCAAAAATTTGGCAAGCACTGGAAAATGGCCCCACTTTTTATCTATTCTTTTGTACCGCCTCCAGATCATCCATTACTTTTGTTGACATTCTTGAATAAAACATGGATCATTGACCTCAGCTCTTGAACTCGACATTCCATCATGAAATCGTCTTTTTCATCAAATTTGTATGTCATTGTTTTTCTTTGTCAACAATCACCACTCAGATGTCCACTTTGTCAACAAACACAATCACCTCAAAATTGATTGAATGATACCTTGAGGGATTTTTTTCCAACATATGTGAAGTACCCTATTCATCTAGATATCATCTAAGAATATGGGCTATAACATCTCCTAACCCATGATGCTTGGGTCCAACTATGCTTGCCTGCACATTCCATTCATCCTTGTGTAGAAAATACCCACCCTCTGGTGACGTGAAACTCACCCTGTGGTGATAGAAGTCAACAAAGTATTGGAAAAATACATAGAAATCCATTACCAGAGCAACAACCAAGACTTTCATCTCTATGACATAGAGGCCCCACAAGAAGTGTCACCCACCAACCTCAAGAGGAATTTCTTGAACTGACATACACTAGCTGTTTTAATCCCCAATGGAGTGTCTATCATTGTAAAATTCATAGAAGTAAAGATACAGAGCCCAAGGCTCTCTACAACGGAAAATATATAAAATTATGGGAAGACCATGTATCCAAAATAGAAGAAGCTATAACTTTGGAAACTGGAATCGTACCTCTAACCATAGAGGCATTGGAATCCTTCTCTTTCTAGGTCTACTCCGCTGCAATGGTCTGACCTATACTGCGGCCATGTGACCCTTCATGACTACCCTAATATGGTCCACTCTGTTGTCACTGAAAGGCTGACAAATGGCTACCCTGGCCATGACCTCCTCATTCTCCTGGATGGACATACATAATCCAGTACCCAAACTGATGAGAAACTAGTGGTCCTTCTCCTAAATGTGGAGTCATATAAGAAGACATATCAGCAGTTGCTGGTGTAAAAAAACAAAATAAATGTTGAATATGGACCATCTTTCCTCAAGACCAGCACTCAACTAGGTCTTTCGGGTAATAAGGTATCGTGTTCCCACTCTTACCACACATGTAGCATACCCCTAGCTAACTGAAATAATATCCTGTCTACTCGGATTTCTATGCATAGACTCCCTAATGTGCTTCATATTGTTATACGGAGGAGTACCAAATCTGAATGCTGAACCACCCTAGATCAAAACTCCAGACTATATCATATTATGCTCAATGATCAGTGCCTAGTTGATAATAGATTATATATAAGTCAACCTGATGATGTTCACCTGGTATTATATGTCATGTATGAGACCATCCTTAATCTTTTGGGCCATAAATAACACATCACCCCCCAGAATGGGTTTGAAGCACTGCAGTAATGTGAAGCGAGAGAATACTCCATGACTCAAAGAGTACCCTTTTCCATAACCATTAACTCTCAGGCTGTGTCAGAACTCAAGGTCTTTGGGTATAAAAATTCATAAAAGGTCGGCTAGAACTCATTCCCAGGCCATAACTCATTTGCATCCTCCCTGTGATATCACATTCCGCAATCTCTTGGATAAATCTCGAAGCATGTAGGTTGAGATCTTCTTCCTCCTCTCAAGAGGTCTCTTGAGATGCTCAAATATAGACATCATTGAATTTAACAATGACTCTATAGCCTGACGTCCTCTATTCCCTGAGAAAGTTGAATGATGTTTATGCTGAAAAATATGTGTCAACTCTACCATAGATGGGGCAAGATGCCGTGCTCCCTGGTAGGTCTGCATAAACCGCATGATGCCTTCTCGGAACTGTGCATCAACACCTTTGTCCAGCATAACATTTGTTCGCAAGACACACATGATGGGAGGATATGTTGGTAGTCCCTAATCTAACTATTCGGGTGTCTAAACGTAGCACTGTATCTGGAATAAAACTAGAGCAAGTCTCGGTGGCGTGACTCTAAAAGGTCAAGCACACACCTCAGTTTAATATTATCAAGGACTGAAACATAGAAGTGAAAGAATGGAATAGGAGGAGAAAACATTATAGTTTTACAAAATAGGGTTAAACGGCGTGTATACCCCCCACATGGCATGTTCCCTTGGGTTTCAACATTGGTGTGTGTCTCTACCAAACCTGTTCATGTAACACCCCTACACATGGTGTGTTCCTCCTGTGACACGGTGTGTGCTTGAATTTTTCGTCCTACCCGAGTTCTTCTACATGGATAAACCCAATGGTTCTCTCTTAGGTACCACTACATGGAATGTTCACCCAACGCATGGAATATACCACTTATGTTCAAACCACCCATATTGTTAGTCAGACATTCAGAGACCTGGTAAACTCTACATAGTGTGAAATAACATGGAACGACGTGTACAACCTATGTTTTTTATCCACCCGTTTCATTAGTCACAAGGCTGGATATAAGGCCTCCTTGGCATAGCGTGTACTCCCAGTACACGGCATTTCCTCCCAAACATTTATCAACCAGTTTCTCTTCTCACATGATTAGTCACATGGTAAAGCTCTACATGGTGTGTACTTGTTGTACATGGTGTTTACTCAATAAAAGCTTTTTCTTCTAGAACAGAAGAACATATCGTGTGTGTCCATAACACCACATGCTGTGTTGTATGGGTTTCTAGATAGTAGGACTCTAAAACTTCTCTGGAACCCATAAAAACATAAAATTGTTTCCAAGGATATTACAAATTCTAACCGTTGAGAGCCCATACTCTCATGTATCACTTTTTTCCATCCTTATTCACATCATAACTAGACAAAATTCAATTAAATCTCAAAATTGATCTAGAAAATTCCAATCCATGAGGGCCCATAACACCCCAGGGACTAATGTTGGGTATCCATCTAGATGAAGCTCTATATATTCTAGTACCCAATCAAAATAGAAGGTATTCTATTAGGGAATCCTTCCCTGCTGCATGAATATATATCACAACATCTTTGACAATATCATGCAAGCAGAAATACATCCAAAATGGCATCGAAATAATGCATGACATGTGATCTCTAGTAAGTTCCTATATGATACATGAGATGGAATACCCTCATCTCATGGGTTTCAACAAAAATAGTACCTCAATAATATCAACCATAATAGCACAAAACATGTGTATCACCCAATGGTGAAATCCAATCAACTGTAATGATTGAAAACCCAAAAAATTGAAATATTCAAGTTAAATTGGATTTTCCCTATATATGGGTTAGCTACTCCTGGGCACAACTTGTTACCAACTACCTAATCCTTTATCTCCATGTCTATAGGCTCCAAACAGTATGTCAATGAAGGAAAGAAACCCCTCTGAAACCACTTTGTAACATCCCGGTTCCGGGTGCCACCCAAAGGTGCCCCGTACCCCATTGGTCACATGGACTCAAGCGCATTTCCCCAAATTCTAGAGGATTCTGACTAGTAGTGAGGTAATATGATGTGATATTGGAAAAATTATGCCCTCATAGGCAGAGTAACACAACCAAAACAAATATTAAATAATTAAAAAAGTAGTAAGACCATACAACATGGTAAACAATGGAAGATTGGTAGTAAAGAAAAAACTAGAGCACATATATAAATGATGTGTGTCACATATGTCTAAAAAAACAGCCAAAAATGTCACATTCCTTGGAAAACAGTACTCAACCATAGTAAAATAGTTTAAAACTAAACTCCTACATCATCGCAAACCTCATCTTGATCCCATGCGCTCCATCTCCAATAGTAATCAAGTTCCTGACGTAGAAGAGAGCTTTCCATTATCTATTCCTAAAACCATATAATCTATTTGGGTCTAAAAGCATAACCCAAACAGGGTGTGAGATGAATCCCACAAAAAATCCACCAAAATATCTATGCCTAACTGTTAGTGAATATATATATAGTAAGAAATATGAAAAATGATGAAATAAACAAGGACTCAAAAGTAAATAATCCTACAATTTAAAATTACATTCATTTACATTTTTTAAATTATTCAAACCGTTGAATATTGAAACCCTTGGATCTATCCTATTCTATGTATCCCTTATATAATATAAAATCATATGTCTTAGAAAACCATCTAACAATCATGTAAGACTGAGTCCAATCTTTTGCTTCGGCTTAGCAGGCTCATCATAATCAATCAATCATTCACAGGAAACCTTCTGGGAATGTTCACATAGTCTAAACCCTATGGTTCAACATATCATCAATTCAATAATGATATAATATCCCTCTAGGAAATCTCAAATAGTCTAACCCCTTTGGTCCCACAAAATAAAGAATCCCTGAGGAAGGACATACCGTCAATTCCCCATGTAGTCTTTTAACATTAATGACAGACTCTCTATGAAGAACTCAATGTTAATTCCCCATCTGGTCTCATAATGGTATACTATAGATCTCTTGTAGAGGACTCTCCATGAAGCCCTCCAATGGTATCACAATGTAAATATAATATACACTCTCGGGAATCCATCAATGTCAATTTCCACTATGGTCTAACTACACCATGTCTCATACCATCATCTAATACAGTCATGCAAAAATGATATACATCAACCCAATGTAATCACAAATACAAAAAGGATAAGCAGTTATAAATTATAACAAAAGAATTTAACAAGACTAAATAAGCAATCAATTCCAACCTGAGAAGCAAGGAAAGGTAATAAGGTCTGCCTCATAGGCAACTTGGACCTAACACCCATAAACATTCAAACAAGGATACCCACCAATAGGGTGATCCATAGAAATGAAATTTAGCATAATGTATCAATGAAAACCCTTAATCTATCAATAAATATGTGCAAAATGAAAACATGGTTCAATTCCATAACACAAAATACTAAAATCCTAGTCAATCGGCACATAGGAATATATAACTCAAAGAAAAACTCTAAAAGGCCACAAACCACCTACCTTGACATGGTAAAATTGATATAGTTGAACCTCAACCTTTTAATCGACCGAGAACATATTAGATCTAAAAAAATGTCAAAAAAATTCAAACTTGAATAACTCATGAGAGAGGAAAATCAGGAAGATAGATTCAAGAAGAACCAACAACTCACTGAGGTGATTCCAACACAATCAATGGTGTTTGATCCAGAGAACAGATGAAGAATCGATGGTTCGAAAAAGATTCAGTGATTATGTATGCTCATTTGCAAGAAAAGACTAGAAGAATAGGGTTCTAGGGATGAGACGTGACCCCAGTCTGATTAATCAAATAAAAATAAAAGTACACGGAATTTTCTTTTAATGTACTTGTCGTGTACTAGCCTGAACTAGCCCCCACTTTAGGCAGTCCTCCATGTCACCCACATGACCATGTACTCGGTTGTTACACTGCTCGTACATGTTTATGCATGAAAACTAGGTATAAGACGTGTACTCAAGAGTACATGGAATTCACCTAGAAATTTTACAAAATCATTATTTTTCCTCAAAAACACTTGAAATAAAGATTCAAACCATAAAAAAAAGATTTGGGTTCTCACAACAAACATGCTACCTCCATCACTAGCTAGTAAATGACTTAATTGTTGATAACCATTGGAAAATCTTCATTCCCCCATTTTACATGGATATCGAAATTCTCTAAGATATTAATCCTAGTTTTTCATTCGATCAATGAAAATAAATGAGGAAGCATGTATCCCTTAGTACCAAGTCTAATTCCATTGGGAGATAATTGTTAGATAATTATTATGTATACCTCCATTACCTTAGGTAGGTGGTGGAGCAAGTCAAACTTATCCTCATTGGTGATGATGAGTTACCTATGAGGGATTGTGGTGTCCATTAACATCACTAATAATGTGAAGACAAATATCTATAAGAATTCACTGAGGAGACCACTCTAGTGATCCCATCTCCAGTCATATAGAATAGGTAACGTATGAGGATGTATTAAAAAGAGTTATATTTTGAAATTAATTCTCAGGGGTAAGACCATATTCTTTTTCACACTATGGAATCTCACCATCTTATATTGGTATTTATTAAAAATTAGTCTCATATTCCTAATAAAAATGACCAACCATGTTTTTATATCTTGGTGGAATCTACGAAGCAAGATAATATTCTTAATCACCATCAAGTATCCCTCTGATATATCTAATAGACATATTAGGAGAAAACATATTTTCTAACTCTTACCCTGGAGATTATAAGGGGTATCCGGATGGAATCAAAGACGAAGGCTTATATCCCAATTCTATTAAATATCTAGGAAGGTCTTAAAAATATTTTAGAGGTAGTCCAATAGATGGAAAATAACCCTTCTTTCATTCATATTGTATATAGTAATATTCCAACACAGGCCTGGATGTAGGTGTATTTATATGTTTCTAAATAAGAAGTTTGTTGTCAAATTGTGGTGGTAATACAGAAGTTGGCTCATATCCCATCATTTATCAATATCAATGATATTCATCAACATATTATGGTGGTGTAATTAGAGAAATCTATTATTACCCTTTCCTATAAATCCCATAGACATATTATGATGGAAACCATAGATCAGAATCATATTCCTTCTCATTCTCATGAAACTCATAAAATTATTTGGAAGGAAACATTGGAGTTTTCTATGTGGGTTCACTCCCATGAGGGTCACTTCCCAAATTGTGTATCCCAAATTATAGTTGAGGTTATAACCCTAGTCACATGATAAGGGACACTTAGAATGAATACTCACCAAAGGGAATCTAAAATCCTAGAGAATTCATATATCAATTCCCCTATCAATGAAAATATTCATCAGAATCTTCATCAGATTTCAATCATGGACTAAGAACCTTCCCTATCTTCATCAATAAGAGAATTGTATTATTCATATAAAGTTACTCACTAAATAACCTTCATGAAAAACTATGGAGGACATCCCTATATCACCTTCATAGTGGTCCTCCTTATGAAACATTATATACCTTCAATGAAGATTCCTCTCATATATACAATAGAATATCATCAACTATGTGTTAACCCAAAGATATGTTTCAATGTTATTGAGTACATTAGGATATTGTTAGGATATGATGTTCCCTCTAGCATGTGGAATTTCTCTAGATTTTAATGTATTCAAAGTGTTGATGTGGATATGATTATTGTGTTATATTTTTTTCTTAATGCTTATATATTATTCTATCTCTCTAAAACAAACAATTTTAAGGTGTTGTTATGGTTTTTGAAGAATTTTAATATAATTGGGGTTGATTTTGAAATGATTTTATGTTATTTATGTGTCTTTGAATTTTAATTTGAAATGTGAAGGATATATTCATAAGGTATACTCTGGCATTAAAATTGATAGGGTATACTATGATAGTGATTTAATAAAATTCATGGAATTTTTATAGGGTACATACTTTATAAAGTACATTTGTAGAGTATATGAAAATCATTATAATCTATAGAGTGTCATTATATAAATTCTAATGGTATAATATAATTTTTTAAATAACACTAAACATCATAGGGTACCTTCATAAGGTATATTTGAGACATTTTAGGGTACATGAACCCTAAATTGGATCATTGTATGGTGTATAAAATATAAGAGATAGTATGTAGGGTGCATTGAATTTTATAATGAATCTTTATAAGGTACATGATAAGTTAAATTCCAAAATCCTGACGTGGTAATGAAAATTATGAACTTTATAGCATACTTAAATATTATAGGGTTCAACATGCAACTAAAATTTTGAGAATAATGAAAATATTAGAATCGATATTATGAAGATTATTATCAATCAACATAATGATAGTTTATAAAGTTTAAATTGGGTTTTGTGATTCAATTTAATAGAGAGTATGGTTCACACAATGGAGTATTTGTTTCACAATAAAGGAAATAATGTAGTTATGGAATAATAGCTCAACTACATTGCAACATTTTCTACAACACTATTATATCTTAGAGAAGAGTTTGAAAATAAGAAGATGAAGAATAATAAAATGTTATAAAATAGTTATTGTAATTTATTCAATTGAATTTTAATTTTTATTTAAATTTCAAATGAGTTAATAAAAAAAATTGGGATATAAAATATAATATCATACATTAAAAAGTGATAGTGTATGGGAATAAGAGTATACTATCTATAGAAATACCAATAATATTTTTTAGAGAAATAAAATAGTCATGATGTGTTGTGTAGTTCACACAATTTAACCCCCTTAGTATTTTAAAAAAATATTTTATTCGACTAAATTTAATTTCAATGATAGTTTGTGTTACACACAACAATGTGTTTTAATGAACCATAATATAATAATATTATTATTATTGATACCTGACCAGTATAACCTAGATGTTAAATATGGTGGAATAAATAAGAATAAAAATATTTTAAAAATTAAGTATAATGATATTAGATAAAAACTATGTATTAATAAATAAGTACTTAGTTTTTATTAAATTCATTATGATCTTCAAAAATATCATTTTTCCAAAATACGATTTGTAATTATTTTCCTAAAGAAAAAAATTAATTGAAATTTTGAAATTATTAAAATAAATATTTTAAAAAATAAAATAAATTTTTTAAATCTATATGTAAAAAAATATCTTTGAGTTACTTTTTCGTAATTTTTTTAAAATATTAATATTTTTATGAATAAAAAAAATCCTGATTTATACCTGAATATATATTTTTTATTAATTTATTTAAAAGAGCATTTTATTTTAATATGGTAAGTAAAATTATTTTAAATATATATTTATTAATCCCATTTAGGCCATTTGAATCACTTTCATTTTGAATCTTGATATTAAAACATTTTCTACTTATGGAAATTTTATCTTTTAAAAATCTCTTTTTTATCATATTTGTTATATTAATTTTTAATTAAATTATTATGATTAGATGAATTGAATTTGGAAAATGTTATAACATATTTAATAATCACAACATAATTTTTTTTGAAAATGAATGGTAAAAACAATAAAAAATATTTATAGGGTTGATTAAACTAAAATGATTTGGGATAAAAGGATCTAGAAAGCTGTAAAAATTCCATTTTATGGACATAATTCAACCTTGTACCCTCTAAGGATCTAAAATGAGATATTTTTATTCTATTATCATGTTAAAAACGTTGGTTTTTTTATTTTAAAATTTTTAAGTGTGTCCTCTCACAACATATAAAAGTGCACTAACTCCCCTTTACTATTCATGCTTCCAATACCATTTTGTTCAGCAAATATGAACTAAAATGAAGTCATTTATTTGATAATCACATCATAGATTGATTATTTTAAATAGGAACCACTAATAAGAAGTATTTTGTTCTAATTATAAAGAGGTTTTCTGAATAATAGTTAAAATTCTAAAACATTTCTTTTCATTTGATTTCTTATTTAAAATCCATGAAATACCCTTCAAAAATGATGATATACAGAATCCATATCTCCCATATAATTAGATGTTATTATGTTAATATCATGACTTACATCCATATTCTCTACCATTTAGTTGGAAAGGAAAATTTCGACCGTGCATACGGTGGACTACCACCTCACAAACTGATATATATTCTTTTCCATCACCACACATCACAGATGGATAAATGATGAATTTATTATATATATATATATGTCAGATATTTTTGAAATAATTATACATACTGAATTATAATATCACATTACCATCTTACATTCCCTTCTATTAGAATATAATAATGTCGCTCATGTGTATGGTGCACTACCACCTCACGAAGTGATGTGATTCGTTCATGCTTTACATGGCTGGTAATAAGGATTGGTTTAATGAAAATATGTGAAATATATTACATAAAAATGATTATATAAGTTTAATATATTATTTACCTTTCTTTCATTCCATCCTTTGAGAAAATGGAAACCACGTTCAGGTGTATGTACAACCTACCCTCTCCATCAATGGTGTGGTCAATTTTATATCAATAAAAATAACATATTACTAGAAATACATATATAATTAATATATAAGTTATTTATATCATTGAAAACATCAATATTATAGAAACATAATCATGTAAAATAACCAAAAATATCTTACCAAAACATATATAAAAATGAAGTAATTATTACATGAAACGTGAATTTAACATGTAATTCTTAATAAAAAGGTAATAAAAGGGATTAAGTAAATGATATATTGTATGATAAATATTATTATGGTAATGTAATAGATTTTTAATAATCATATATTTATTTTATATTTGTTTTGAACTTGTACAATGGAATTCAATACTTATGGTATGGGATTTTTGTATCAAATTGTCTTTTTTAGGATATAAGTTATGTTATTCACCTATCTTCTTTTTTGAGGTGTATATAGTACCCCTTTGAAATATTATATCATGAATTTCATTTTTCATTTAAATTTTAATTTTAATTTTATTGTATTCATTAATGGGTTATATGATTCAAAAGATAACAGAGTGGTAAAGGTTTCATGTTACAATCTCATTGTTTATCAGGATTATTTATAATTAAGTTTTTGAAGATGAAAAATTATGATATACCACTAATGAAACACTCATATTTTCATATAATGTGGTATTTTATATACAATAAATCTTTTCAATAATTTTCCTATCTTAAAGGATTAATGAGACCAAAATAATGTTTTAATAAAAATCACCATTATTTCTCTCTTCAGTCGAATACCCTTTTTCTAACATATATATTTTTTATAAAAATTATTTCAAAAATGTTTTACCATAATCCAAAGGATTTATTAAATATATTACAACCCATTTTTTCCTTTCTAAAATTCTTTTTAAAAGTAATCTTCAGGTCGTTTTCAAAACAAGGATCGTTTGGCTATTACTGATAATGAGAAATGAATCTTTGTTTTAACATGTACAACTTGAACAGAATTTTTCAATTTCATGACCATTATTTACATTAAATACTTCATTATCTTTTTAAAAAATTTATTCTAATAAAAGTATTTTTACAATATTTTATGAATTTAAAATTTAAAAAATTATATTTTCAAAAATATGTTCTTTTCTTAAAGAAATGATTGAAGTGATTTTCTTTTAAAATCATTATCATATAAGATGAAATAATTTTATATTAATTCATATTTCCTAGGTTTATTATTCAATGATACCATATACCTTCTTTCTCAATATTTTTTATGTTTTTCAATGAAAATAGTTTTATAATGCCCATTTTTTCAATGGGTTATTCTATGATGTAATATTCTTTGAAACCTTTTTCTTTTCATGGATTCAAATATGATGAATGTATTTTGATCTAGTGGAACACATATGTGTGAGTATAATTATTTCATGGGTGGTACCAATATATTTTTCTAAAGCATTGTGTAAAGATTTATATCTCGTGAGGTCATAATGGGAAACAAGTCAACATTCTTCATCGATAATGGGAAACATGATGATGTGATTAATGAAAAATGGGAAATAGGTGGGGAACTATGTTTAATGGTCTTGGTAGTTAACCTTGAAAATTTAAATTGTTTATATACCTATGTTTGTTCCATACTTTTATGAGATGAACATATTATTTATAAATTATGATGATTTCATTCTTTTGAATCATGTAATTTGGAATGATAATGCTTTATTCCATGACCTAATTTTATGATATATAAAAGGATGGGTACACCCTTTTTTATTTATATTCTGGATTTCATACTCTTATGATTATCATTTGATTTTATATGATCATAGAATGATATCTCCCAATCGTACCCTTACTGAAAATATAATCTCCCCCTTTCGTATTTTTTCTTTCACCATATTATGATTAATATTTTTAAGTAGGATATGTTTATGGGGAGTAAAAAAGAGAAAGATATTTATGGGAGATATTGAAGGTCATTATTAAAATAAGAATATTTTGTATGTAGTTTCAAAATAAACTAAACTATTATGGTCCTTGGGCCTGTATTTTTGAAATGGAATTAATAGTCTCTAAAAATATTTTATATTTATTTTGGAAAATCTGAGGTTGTTTTTGTTCATATCAAAGGAATGGTTTAGATAAACATTGGAAACTATGATGAGAAAAATTATGTGACAACACATGGGATTAGCCTATATATGTGATAATAACCTAAATTATTAGTAATGAATATATTATGTGGTTTACCTATAAATAATTCTCTTTCTAGATCCGACAAGTGGAAGTGGTTTTGGAACTGATGTACATTGGTGTAAAAACTATGAAAAATGCCTTCTGAGCTTGACTTGAGTGTTACGTGGTACATGAATTCTTACATTACAATTGTTTTTACACTCTTGGGGGATATGATTTGGTTAATTCACATTTTATTTACAATCCATATTGAAGGGTTTGATTGGATGATGATCACAGATGAACTAATTTAAACTTATGTGGCCACTAATTTAAAATAGTGCGTCTTGATTTAGAAAAACTATAAATGAATCTTCATAACCATGTGTTTCTATAATATGATTGGTGTTTCTTAAAAAATTATGTTTTGTTTCATAAAATTGATGGAACTTAAAGGATAAATGCTAATGATGATTATCAAGTAAAATATAATGATTGTCCACCATACCAACCAAATTCTATGGGAGCTGGGATGCATAAATATTTTATTCTTCACACACATCTTGATCAATTAAAGAATCATGATGAGAGTGCAGATGATCAATGGAGGGAAAAACATTCTATCCAATCCTTTATAAGACAACATCCACCCACTTTTATAGTTACTTCTAATCCACTCACTACTATGAAACAAGCAATTAACAGCATTTCTATTTATCAGTGCAAGGAAAAAAACATCGATAAGTGGAATCATTACAAGTGCTAAAGAAATAAAAAATAAATTTCACCCTTTATCATAGTTTTCAGCATTGATAAAGATCCACTATATGAGTTCTTTATTTTTATCTATGATAATGGGTTCCCTTTCTCAATTCTTTATTTTTAGCACTCATAAAGGGTACCCTTTATCAGGGATATATTTTTAAAGCTCATAAATGAGTATTTTATCATTGCCTTTTTAGAATTGTTAAAGGTATAAATAAATATAATGAAATAATGAAATTAATAAAAATTAAAAAATGGGTTCATTAAAAAAATATTACAAATTTTGTTAGTTAAATAATTATTTATAAAAATGAATAAGTTGATTATACTATATATAAATAATAAATACGAATAAATAATATTTATTAAATATATAGATTTGAAAGATGAAAATTAAACAAAATATAATTAGAAATAAGTAAATTAAGACTTTTTTTAAATATTTTATCAATTAGATTATTAGTTATATATTAATGTACATAAATATCATTTATATATTACAAAATATTTATGCACTATATTTAGTGAATAATGGTATATAATTTGAAAAAAAAAATATAAACTAAAAATACTGACTAATTGCAATGAGTAATGGATATATAATTGAATGTCCTATTATTTTTCAATTTAACATAGATCAAATCTGTGTTATATTGATTTCATATATACATATTTTATCCATTTTTATATAAAATGTACACACATAGACTTATCAATTTTTTTAATATTATTAAAGTGTACTTATTTTTAATCTATTCAATTTCACTCACTTTTATCATTCATGCACTTAAAATTTGATATTCATTAATAATGATAAAAAATATATTTGTAAAAAAACATTTATAAATAAATATATTTAAAAATGTACGTACTGTATTTATAAAACTATATATTCATAATTAAAAATAATTAAATATTTTTTTAAAAGTATTTATATAATTGTAAACAAATAAATATATATATTTATACAATTAATAAATTTATAATAAATTTACTTAAATAATTAATATATTTACTATATTTATATTTATATATATTTATTATATATATATATATAAATATATAAATATATATATTGATATAAATATTATTTTTTAAATGAATATTTAATTATAAATGAATAATTATATTTTAAAATAATTATAAAATTATAATAAATATATTTAAATAAAGAATATATTTACTACATTTAAATTTATATATATTGATTAAGTATATATATTCATATATTAAAAAAATTATAATTATAAATCCTTTTTGATCGCTTATGTAATAATTGCTGATATGTGGCTTTATCAACACTAAAGAAAGCACTGATAAATGCCATATTCATCAGCGCAAAAACTTTAGTGGTGATAAATATTGATTTCATCAGTTCTCTTTTATCTTTGATAAAGACCTACCTTTATTAGGGCTAAAAAATCCCTAATAAATATGCATTTTAGCAGCGCTTAAAAAATATGCACTGTTAAAAGTGTCCCAATCTAATTAAGAAATACATCCTATTGCAAACCTATTACTATAAAACAATCTTTCCCTCCAATCTTCTCTTTGTCAATGCTCCTCCTCAGTGAATCAGAGCCCGAATCACACAAACCCACTACCTCCAATTTCTCAAACATCTTCTGGAATTCGGTGTTCGGTTTTAGTTAGGGATTCTAAAGAAAATATTGAGATCAGGATCCTAGGGTCTTAGATTCTCTTCAACCTAGAAAGATAGCCATGTATTTTCCATTATAGGTTCGTTTTTCCATATTTTTCATTTCACGATCTCGATCTGATTATTTCTGATTTTCCTTTATAGGTATTGAATTTATTTCAGTATTTTTTTCTCCGGTTGTTGTATTGTGCTTTGATTTTGTTTATGATACGTTATTTACTTTAATTCTGTTTTGGATATCCTATTTTGGTCTTTTTTTAATAAAAATTGAATGAATTTTCATCAAATTCTACTTATATACCCCATATTTCATCACTGGTTTGAATCAATTTCTTTTGTAGGTTCTATGAAAATATATTTAGAAAACCATTTCTCAGTTTGATGGTGGTGTGAAGCAATAATAGAAGTTGATTTTATACAACTCTTTTAAGGGGGTTTATTTATTTAAATTCTTTTTTGACATTATTATATATGGTTATTTCATTAAAAACTTTTTCTTGGAATTTTTTTGTTTTATTTTAGGATAATTCATAGTAATCTTGATAAAATATTTATCCATTTTAAATGGATCTCTATTTTCAAAATTAGTATGTTGTTGTATTTCTTTTACTATGTTGTGATATTCTGCTAAAATTTTTACATATATTCTTATCAATTTATGTTTACATTATAAATTTATATAGACATTTATATATATATATATATATATATATATTTCTATCTATTTATATTCTCTTTCAAAATATATAATGTAAGGGTGATTTTATAATAATTTGTTCAAAAATTATGGTTCTGGATTCCCAAAATAGGAAGTGATTATATTTATTTTCATTAAAAATTATGTTTAAATATTATTTTTTTTCAATTATGGGTATTATAAATTCTATGATATATATGTGTGTGTATGTGTGCATGTTTGTGTGTTTAAATTTATATGGAATAGACGTTGCAAGAGTTGATGTGTTTTTCTCCATTGTTTTGGAAATATCATGTTGATGTGTATTATTACATTATTGAAACTTCTTTATGGGAATCCCTATAATTTCGATGATTGGTCAATGCGTATTAGATGGCCTCACTATAATCCTTAGGTTGCTGCATCTTTTGTTCCAAAAAATAGAATAAAAGTTATCAAATTCTATATATTAGAAATTATTTTTAGGTATTCATCATTTTAGGTATATATATACTTTTAAGGTCTATATTTACATTTAATTAATAGTAATATATTTTATATATAAATAACCAATAAAATATTTTAAACTCTTGTTACGTTAAAAATTATAAAATTAGGTAACAAAATATATATTTTTTTGAAATAATTAATCATTCCAAAATTTAAATAATTATATTTTACACACAATTATTCAAAATAAAAATTACTTATAATTAATATAATTTTAAAATTATTGTTATTATTATTTATGTTTCATTAGAAAAAATAGAATTATATATATACCTCAAATAATATATTTTATATTTAAATAAATTTAAATTTGATAAATAATATACATGAATAAATATATTTATATTCATATAAACTTACTAATATAATACATATATGTACATAACATATATATATGCAATATTTATGAAAATTCCCTTTATTTATCTTTGTATGAAATTTGGAGGGACCTATTTTTTATAGTTTTTTACAGTGGAAGGTGGGAACCTCATTTTAGTTTATTTCCTATCAAGGTAAGTACGAATGATGTACACAACTCCATCGAACTATTTTTTCTAATAATATAAAACCCTATCATTTTTTTAATAAAATTAAACCCATAAAAAGCATTTTATAAATAGAAATATAAAAAATCATCGACCAATTATTTTATTAATGTTTAATTTTGAACCTTGTGGATAAATTCCAGAATAAAAAATGAAATTAATTCATTATTATCTCTACCTCCATGTAAAATAAAATAAATTAATTTCAGTAAGTGATGAAGCTTGAATTTTCATATATTATATACTGTATTTCAATTTTCTAATACCCACTATAGTGTTATTTTATGGGAAATTGTCGCATTTGTTTTTTTAGTTGTATTTTGAGCTCAAATTCAAAAATGGCTTTATTTTGGTGTTTAACTATTTTATTTGTCTTCTGTATTTTTGTTATATTATTTTCCTCACTGGACCAAATTGTGAAATTACATTTTTTAGGTTTCCTTACATCTTTGGCCGAAGTTCATCCTTCTGGAGTCCCAGCTCAATCAATCATTTGGAGGCCCTAAATCAGCTCACAATACGGACCTCGAAAATTGTGCACAGATTAGGAATGTTGTAAAGATGAGCTTGTATATCGAAGTAAACTGGTCCATTGGAGCTGAAATTAATCATGAATCTGGAATATTAATTATTGAACATCTTTAATTAATTAGGAAACGTATGAATCCACTGATTACAGGGCCATAATGGCATGGGATGTTTGAGTTGTGGAAGACGAAGAGTCACTTTGACAGATTTAATTTTCCGAACCAAAATAGTCATAACTCCATCATACGTGGACAAATAAGGATGAACGTTTGTGGAGGGACACGTAATACTATTTGGAAAAACATTCAAGAAGGCTTCATTTCCCAATTAATCCATTTAATTGGATTAAAAGTCAATGAAATGCAGAGGGTAGAATTTGAGTGGGATTTCTTCACTCATTTTCCCTATAAATTTGTATCTCTTCTCCAATTTACAATAATAGCCGATTCAAGGGAGGATAAGGTGGAGTTTTGTAGTTTTCATTTTTCTTAATTTTTATATTATATATTAGATTAGAGTTCTTATCCTTATGTTCATTTCTTCTTTTCTTTCATTTCGTTAATTTTATGTGTTTCTCCCACCCTGATTCTTTCTAACTCCATGCTTGTGGAGAGCTAACCCTCACTGTTGTTTGAGGGGGGATGTTGTGGTATTTTATTTTTATGTGCTTTACCGATTTATCATTTTTTATTATATGGAATCAGTAGTGGTTAAATGATTGTGGTGAGTGGTCGCCCCACTTTTTCTAATATTGACTTCTTCCTCCTCGTTTATTATTTTTCATTCCCATTAATATCTAATTAATTCAAACGGTGGAGTTTGGATTGGGAATTGTTGTGGAAGAGATTACTCTTACTTTTAGAGTTCTCAATGTAGGGTAATACATTTCAAATGGGAGGTTGTGGAGTGATTGGACTTGATCTCCACGTTGAATAATTCAATGATAGATATTTTGAATAACAATGATAATTCCACCATGAAACCCTAAGAACAATGGTTTTCTATTACTTCCTTCTTTCTATCATTCCATCATTTTCATTGAATTTTGTATTTTTATGTATTTATATATTTATATTATATTTATAGTTTCCACATTTCAATTATCCCCCCCCCCATTAATATTAGTATTATATTTGTATATTAGTTATTTTGTAATAGTGAAAATAGGAAATAGTGCGTGTAAGTGGCCCCCTTATGACCGACCCTAGGGTGTGACACTATGGTAAATTTTTAGGTAAATAAGAATTAAATTTAATTGTGGTTCGCGACAAACCACTCTCATCAGTAACATACACTCTTTAGCTGAAATTACACTGCAACATCCCAAGACACTCATCTTGAACAACACTATAGTCGTGTATTCTGATTATTCTGTCTCCACCCTCTCAATTTATTTCCCTACCTTTACTCTATCATTTCTATAGTTATGTAAGGCTTAACTCTAGAATTAGTTGGGGAAAATAGAGGCTTCTATCCAATGGTATAATTCTCACAAATGGTATTCGTTTTCCCTTTTAGAGAACACAATGAAGTACAATTTTCATCATCATCAGCATTATCTCTTGAACAATTATTATTTTATTTTTCTTCCTTCAGACTCATCACCCATCTCTTTTATATTTATTACACTACTCTAAGAATTAGTCATCCCAAGGATGACTTCTTCTTAGATTATTTCAAGAATCATAGGTGAATGTCCCCAAGTGATGGAAGATGTGTGTCAAACAACAAAATGCAATTATAAATTTTGAGAAGATAAGCTGATGAGGATTACAATTGTACTTAATTTGGTTCTCTAAAAGGTTAAATTCCTCCCATTCGTGAGAATTACACCATTGACACTAGTTATTAAATAGATTACTCTATTTCCACCAAATCATTCATAGAAAATCTCCACACATCCAAATAAACGATAGAGTGAAGGATGAGAAATAAACGAGTTTGGTGGAGACAAAAGAATTAGAATACACAACTACAGTGCTAAGACACCTTTGGTTATTGGGTTTCAATAGTATAATTTCAGCTGATGAGTGTATATTAACAAAATTAATTAATTTGATTTGATGTGGAGGCATAGTTAATGATGAATTGCTTTCATTTTTATCGATGAATTTATCTAAAAGGATATGAATAAAACATTAATAAAATAACAATTTGAGGATTTTGTTATAATTTTTTTTTGATAAAATATTATCTTTTTCATAGGATTTATTTTATTAAAAAAAATATAGTGTTTTAAATAATTTGAAAATGTGGTCTATTGAGGTGTTTACCTCTTTCATACTTAGGTAAATGATCTATAAGTCATTTTAGATGTCTAGGGATCAGTAATACCTCAATTGTTTGAATGGTGTGACCGGTAGGACTCAATGTGTCCATTATCAGTTTAAAATAAATAGTTTAGATAAAATAATTCACTCACTGGAAAAAAAATTGTTTAATTTTCTTGATAATTTATGACATTCGTTCATAAGTCCTTTGTGACATGTACGAATAGGTCTCATATCAAACTGATACATGATGTGATCGGTATAGGTCAAAGTGTGTGATTCTTGTTTAAGATTACATTTTAGTACAAAAACAAGTGACGTAATCAAATCTAATAAAACACATTAATATTATTTTTGTAAATCCATAAATCATTTTTAATGTGTAGGAATTAGCCACACCTCAATCTGATACATTGTGTGATCAAAATGACTCTATGTGTGTCATTATTTAAAATTGACATCAATTTTAGTTTAAACAAACTGAAATACTCAAAAACCAAACATACACATTCATGTTTTTTTGATACTCAATTTCAATTATCCATATGTTATTTGTGATATGCATGAATTAGGCGCACCTTAATCTGATGCACAGTGTGACCGATATGACTTCACGTGCATTTTTTATTTAAAATTGACATCAAATTTAGTAAAAAGTCCAACTGACCTAATCAAAACCAAAACAACGCCTCCATATTGTTTAAATAATTTAATAAAATTATCCATAATCCATTTTATATTTGTAGGAATCATTTGCTTCTCAATATGATACCCAATTTGATCTATATGAGTCAAAGTGCATGTTACAATTTAAAAATGTCATTTTAGTAAAAATAGAGAAGTGACATACTCCAAACCCAGAAAATTCATTCATATTGTTTTGATAAAATATTAAAATGATACATAAGTCATTTAAGACTTGTTGGAATAAATTGAACCTCGGTCTGATGCACGGTGTGGCCAGAATTACTCAAAGTACATGTTTTTATTTTAAATTATCATCAACTTTATAAAATTGAAATCTTTCCTACTGAAAATTGAAAATACACATTCAGATTGATTTAATACCTTAATAAAATGATCCATGAGTCATTTGTGACATGTAGGAGTTGACCAAACCTCAATCTAATACATGATGTGCCTAGTATCACTAAAAGTATCTGTTTTCAGTTTAAAATTGGCATTTTTGTTCAAAAACTATTAGTCACGGAAAAATTATCAAACATGCTTGTATTTACTTGATACTTTAGTAAAATTATTCATAAGAAATGTGACATCTAGGAATCCATTTCACATAAAACTAAAAGTGATGTGATCAGAATGATTCATAAGTGTGTGTTTTCAGTTTAAAATTAATTTTTATTAAAACAGACAAATAACATACTCAAAAATGAGAAAACGCATTCATATTGTTTTGATACATTATTAAAACGATCCAAAAGTCATTTGAGATGTTTTGGAATCATCGTCCCATCAATCTGATGCATGGTGTGATTGATATGACGCTACATGCAAGTTTTTATTTAGAATTGACATCAATGTTTATAAAATTATTACTTTTTGTTTATTTATTTATTTATATTATTAATAACATAAAAATTGATTTCATATATAGGTGAATTATTTTTTTCAAGAAGGAGTGGTTTATTTTATAATAGCATGTGTTGGTTTTGGAATAAAAGATAAAGAAACATTGAAATTTTTTAATGTATGTGATAATTTGTACTTATGTAATTATATAAACCAATGTTTGAAATGTATTAAATATATATTATTTTTCCTTGTTGGGTTTTAAATTAAATTTCATTTTAATTCAGTATTGGGACTTGTTTTAATTTAAATATTTTTTGTTTCTAGTGATGTGGTGTATTGCTACAACACACTACAGTGGTTCTATATTGTGTTTTTACAACACACTATAGTATAGACCTTTGTCAGTTCTCCTTTAAGCACTAATAATGGTCTACTTTATCAATGACTCTATGAGTAATGATAAAAAGTCCTTTATCAGTGCTCTTATAAGCACAGATAAAGCCTAGGTGTCGTGACTGGTGAGCCTAAGATTATGGATGAACTCAAGAATTTAAACTCTGATAGCGTCATGGGTACTGATGGGTTTCCTGATTCATTCTATAGGGCCTCTTGGGATATGGTTAAGGAAGATCAGATCACTTCTATTTAATATTTCTTTCAAGGGGGTGCCTACCAAGTGTTTCATGCACCACCACCCTCATTCTCCTTCCCAAGACCAGGAGTCCCTCTTTGATCTCGCACTACCTCCCGGTGAGTTTGTGTAACGTTCCATAAATGACCAGGGACAATATCATTAATCTCGATGGGTGGTGCATCTTCCTCAGTGGATATCCATGGAGTAGCACAGATTTATCAAATGTCACTTGATTTAAGAAGCTATCTCCCTTGCCTGCTGTCACGACCCGTCCTCGGGGCCTGTGCCGTGACTACCCCAAGTCGGCCTTCCATAGGTCAGGGGATGGCGACCAGCACCAAAGGCGTAAATCCTGATAATTGGGAAGGCATTTCCTTTATAAAAGTAAACAAAACACCACAGTGTACAAGCAGAATTAATACACTAAGTACAAAGAAGTTCTGAAAAGTAAAGGGCCAGAATACAAACCCAACTAAAATGTATAGCTAAAACTAAACTAAATTACAACAGAAAAGACAAACAGCTGGAAGAATAGAAACAGATCATGAGTCATCCACCTCGGATCCTACCTGAAGGGTAGGTACAGATAGTGCAGCTCCTGGATCGTCCACCACTGATCCTACCTGAAGGGTAGGTACAGATAGCGCATCTCCTGGATCGACCACCACGGATAGGCATAGATAGCCTCCACAATGCTCTCGCCCGTCAACCTCCTTCGAGTATCGTCACGTCATGAAGTCCACCTTTGGATACTGACTCATCGTGAGATCCACCTACGGGTATCGTCCAGTCCTCAAACACTCGGCCTCTGTCAGCGCTGCTCGTCGTCTGCAACCAACACAACGAGGTGCGGGCATAGCCCGTGCAGGGGTGAGTATAACGATACTCAGTAGGGACCCCGACACCATCAAGGTCTCACTAAATCCAACAAGGATAACCACAAAGAAAGATCTCAATAGATAACCTTTACTTAGGTATATACCCATACATATACATAAGTTATCAATTAACCCATCCCAATCATGAGGAAATACAAAGATTATGAAATCAATGGATAACCACTACCCAGGTATATGCCCATACATATACCCAAGTTACCAAGTTACCCATATCAATCATTAGGTAAACACAAAGATTATAGACTCATCTCAAACCAAGATTTTCATTATCGAAATCGTAACTGCTGAAGAGCCCCGTCTTTGGAGTGTACAATGGTCTTGTCACGACTCCGAGATACTTCTCACTAACCTAAGACTGGTGAGGTACTCCTCCTGTCGCGTACCACGGTTCAGCCACCCAAACACAGTAGTGATTCCCGCCGGGGTATGCCACCCAAACATAGTAGCGCACACCCCCTAATAGCCTGCAGAGGTACTCTCCGGACGAGTATCGAGGGTCTGCATTGTCATACAGTAGTGCACCGTCCGCCATGGGTCTGCACCCAAACAAGTAGTTCTATGTCCACTAGGCTAGTCGACTCACTCCAAGTCGAGTCGGTCAAGCAGTCGTCAGGTCTCAGCCGGCTACACGGTCTCCGTACACTCGTCTCCGGGAGGGTCCGCTCCACGTGCTAAAGGTTGATACTCCAAGTATCTCAATGTCCCACGAAGAAATATCTCAAAGGACCGCCCCGACATAAGGGTCTCAACACAATAGACGACGCGTCAATCGGACACCCTGTCTGTGAGTTATTAGACTTTTAGTCTCAGGGGCCCAGTTGGTTTCATGTGCGAACCAGCCCGGACGTATCACAACTTTACCCCGAACTCTCATAGAGTATACTCATAGGGACCGTTTCCCAATGTGATCACCAACGCCACTGACGGTTCGTCAAACGGACGTCCAGTCTGAAAGTTATCAGATTTTCCGTTCCAGGGGCCCGATTGGATATCAGGTACAATCCAACCAGGCCACTATCCAACTGCATCCAAGTCTCAGTAGAAGTATGCCAAAAGTTCCATCTCATCAAGAGGAATCCAACGAGTCAACGACACGTCAATTGGACATCCGGAGCTCAAGGTATAAGTGTTTCCGCTCCGAGGGCCCTTTTGGATTCTTTTTCGAACCAACCCGGCCATACCCAAAGTTCTTTGAAACCCTCAGTGTAATAAACCGAAACTACCTTCTTGATCCAAGTATCACATCTCAACTGACGGTGCGTCGATCAGAGGTCTGTAGCCCGAGTTATGGGCAGAAGATTGAAGACAGTCCGAAATGGGGGGTCTGGGCCCGGCCCAACCCCCCCTGAGTCGGCCGAACCAGGTGGACCCGACCTTGCTCCGGCTCGGCTGGGCATGGCCTGGCCCGTTTCAGCGTGGCCCGGCCCAGACTTCGTGGCCAGGCCCGGCCTGGGCGGCCCGGCCTGGGCGGCCCGACCCGGCCTGGGCAGCCGGCTGGCCTGGCGCTAGCGCGGCACGGCGCCCGCGTGGCCAGCGGGTGCAGGGGGTTACAAACCCCCTCGGTCGACGAAACGGCGCAGCTTTAAGCCATGTCGCCCCAAATCCGGAATGGTCATAGGCTGTTCCGGTTCACATTCCATCGCTGCTGCTTAGCCGTGGCTGTCTGCTGCGGTGGCACGCCGCCGCCGCCTTCTGCGGACCACCCGACGCGCTCTGGTGGTCCGTTTCGCCTGCCACCTTTTCCAACAGTCCTCTCGGGACCCCATCATTACTTTGAAGAGATTAAAATGCCATTTTGGCCCGATTCATCGTCACCTGTCAAATCGAACGTCAATTAAACAACTGTGGAGTCTTCGATTGACCTCTGCGGCCCCGACTCCGGTCGCGATTTCGTTCGGCCTCTATGGCACGTCATAATTGAGTTGTGCTTCTTCGTTGGTGATCCTCCATGTTTCTGCGCGGTGCCTTTGCACCGCGCCACCTTCTTTCAAACCGCAATATCACAACAACAAAAGGGGGAGGAGAGTCGGCTGTGTTCGTGTGGTCTGACCTCCTTCAGTTAAGTTGATATCAAGCGGACAAAATACACAGATGAAGAACAGAGGATAACTCATGAACAAAAGAAATTAACCCCTAACTCGAAAAGACGTCGCACGTCATCGAGTCACAGAAGTCGATCGTCGCGGTAGAACTGTATCGATTCCGATGTCGTCGGAGTGACCCGAGGAAGTGACATCTCATCTCTTGTCGTGGAGGAAGAATAGGATGAAGAACCATGATCGTTGAGTCGTTCCATGTCGAGGGGTCGATGTTCTTCATTGGAGAAGAACCATTCTTTATGGAGAGGATGATGTTCTTCCACCCTAGAGGAACTTCCTACTTCTTTTACATAAGAGCTCCTTCCATTTTCTTCCAACACAAAGGTGCCAAAAATAAAATAATAGGTTAATGCTATTATTTTATTAACACAAGTACTTTCAACTTTGCAAAATTCAAACTCTCAGTTAATTAATTGAATAGGTACAATTAGTTAATTAAGGTTTGTGTTGGCGAAAGTAAATGAGGAAGAGAGGGATAAAGTGAAGGGTCACTCTATTAAAGATGAGTTTACCAAACATAGAAGGGAGTTAAGGATTTTAAGATGAATGTGAAGGGGTTGGGGTTTTTGTGGGCCCCACCTCTCCTTGATTCTCTCGTTCATCCTCACATGGGTAGTTAGGTGTCACCCCAACTTCCCCATGTAGGATAAAAAAACCTTATTCTTAAAAATAAAATTGTTTAACAATTTTATTCATTCATCATTTAATCCACAAATTTAACTTCTCCACCCGCAAAAACGAAACTCTGGAATAGGTGTTCCTAAACAATTACCGGTGATCCGATTCCATCAATGCCCTTGGATTTCGATTCCGAGCACCGGTTCAAAATTTAGAAAAACCCGCTCATTCGTTCACTGAACATACACGGGCTAAACTTCAGAAAATGATTCTGGGCACACAGTGCCTCTGAATCAGGCGCCGTCAGAAACTGCGCACTCGTAAAATTCCAAAAAAATTAAGAAAAAAAAATTCATTGAAATTTACGGGTCTTTACATTACTCCCACCTCAAGGATTTACGTCCCCGTAAAGCTATAACACAAACTAATGAAAAAAAATTGGTACTGAGCACGCATCTGAGCCTCCTGCTCCCATTTGCCCACTTGGAGGTTCCCGTGCTGTCAACGAAAGTGCACAAGAGGAATCGACCGTCCTTTAAGGATCCTCTCCTATTGATCCTCATCCTCTACTAAACCCCCGCAAAAGTCACCCCATCGCCAAAGTCCAGTTCCCCATGTTCGATGATAAGCGAAGGGTCTTGCACGTATCTCCTTAGTTGAGATATGTGTAAGTTATCATGCACCTGGTGCAACTGAGGTGGATGGGTCAGGCGGTAAACCACCTCGCCTACCCTGTTGAGGACCTAAAAAGGTCCACTGAACCTCGGATATTACTTTCCACCTCGGCCACATCTCCATAGACCTCGTCGAGGTGAGACCCATAAGAAAACGTGGTCGCCATCCTCAAATCCCAGTGGTTCTGTCACCTATCAACATAAGACATCTTGTCGGCTCGGAGTTGTCCTCATCTGCTCCTGGATGACCTGGACTTTCCCTGTTGTGGCCTGGACTATCTCTGGTCCCATAAGAGCTGCTATGATTTCTTCTTTGCCGATAAGAGAAATCTGGTCTCATCCCCTGGATGAACCATGTTCTTTGCGTAAAACATTCAATCCTGTCATGAATGGCACTAATACATGCCATGGATGACATCGTAAGGCCACGATGCTACTACCAAGAGATCCAACTGTTACTCTCACCTCCAAGGGTTGAGTCACACTGTCAGCATCAGTGTGTGGTCACTGGGTCTCCGCCAATATGAATCTCAAAAGTGAGGGTCAAGTCAACAGTTTTTTTAACCGAAACCTATTAGTACCAATCAAACCAAAAAGGACAGGTAAGTAAACGTCACAAAGATAAGTGACTTTTATTACTGCAGATCGTAGTACAAGACACACAACAACCACAAACAACAACAACAACAACAACAACAAGGATGCTGGTAGCACCAAGATCAAAGGCCTCTATGCTTGGAACTAGTCCGCTCCTGATAAGAACTGAAACTCAAAACTCCTGCTGCCATGTGGGTGAAGTTGCCAATTCAAGAGTGATCGACTACACCTTCCTATGAAAGAGTTAATCCTGTGCTTCTTGGGGTTTCCTTTTTTCCGACCAAGGAAAACCCATCCCGATGTTTTCCTAATACCATTAATTTTTGTATGAACTGTGGATCAAATCCATACTCAGATCTACATCGTAAGGCCTCGACACTGCCACCAAGAGATTCCAACCGAAACTATCACCTCATGGGTCAGATCACACTGTCGGCGTAAGTGTGATTATCGAGTCTCCTCCCAAGGTATCTCCAAACGTGAGGGTCAATTCAATGGATTAACCAGAAACTCTAGTTCTGGGACAAGATTCGTGGAAGGAAGGAATGATTCGTATCAACGTCTGTTACTATGGTAGCTTTTAGTGGACACAGACTGTCCCTCAAATCATTCTTAGAGCCATTGGGTCACTCTCCTTGACTGCATGCAGCTACTCTCTTACCCTGCCCTCCAGCTTCCTGATCCTGGAGGGAACAACAAAGATGAGTGGTTGTAACATGTTGATATGTACACCACCTCATGCTGCTCTCCTATCTCTGCATCCACGTCTACTACTCTGCAGATTCATATGTCTGTAACATTTCCTCTTTTTGAAACCTTCACACACCCAAGTCTCTGAGACTGATACCAGTTCGCATCTTCCCACTGTTAACATTCACTGGCTAAAACCGATCAGCCCAAGAACATTAAACCACAAAGGTTCTTTCTAGCATCCTAACATAAGTAGGAATGCGTAGAGAAAAGAGTGATCACTTGGATATCCATTAAACACACATCTCTCTGAGGTCCAAGAACTAAATCACTGATCATATCATAGTCATCAAGTACCAAGAATGATCGGTACACCTCGATGATTACTCAGCTACTAAAACATCGCCCTGCCAAAGCAGTATAAGCTCTAGAAAACTCTCAACCACCTCCTCAAGCCAGTTCTCAGCTTCCTGTGAGTTGGGCTTACCTCGGAACACGAGGGTATCTGATATTGAAAAATGTGTAAGGCAGTAATCCTACATGTGCCACCTATCGGTACCGCCAGTTGTAACTTCAGACCAATAAGTAGTGATGTATAGCGGACACACTACTCGAAGGCACTATCTCAGGCATCGGTCCACATACCGAAGCCCCGTCGCTATGCGGACCATCCTCATGGTCACTCACTGGAAAACACTAGTAGACAAGTACACCATCCACTCTACTGATGTCTCAGCTAGGCAAAAAACTCTAGAAATCGCCTCTAGCCAGTGCTCTGCTGTCTGGGAATCTGCCTCGCCTCGTAACCTCGGAGGCCGCTACTACTGGAACTCGTGCAACGCGCTCTTCCAGCATTCACAGTTTTCTAGTATGAATGGTGGCATCTCCTACCGAATAGGTTTTGGTGATGTTGGTACACCACTCGAGTGTGCCGACATAGTAAAAAGGGCCCCGCACCGGAGCCTCGTCGCTCGGTGAGCCGTCATCAAGTTCCCTCTCGGAACTCCGACTGACTATCTGCGTAGAGACATCCTGAACAGATGTGACACAGTCAATGATTTATACCTAGTGATCTGACCTAGTTTGAGAAGACTTTAAAACTCTTGGAAACACACACGCAATGAGTATTTTTCATGCACAAAGTCGGAAATTAGTAGTCAGGGTCCTGGTGTATGGATATGTCGGTCGCCGCACCAACACTGGACTCCTTGAACTGAAAACTACACTTGGTACCCTTAACACTATTTCTTCAAAGAAAGAAAAAGATCAGAGTCCTTAGTTCTGCGGTAGAACCGAACTCCTTTGATACCAATTTGCCACGACCCATTCTCGGGGTCCGGGCCGTGACTACCCCGAACCCGCTTTCCATTGGCCAGGGGCTGGCGACTAGCACCAAAGGCGTAAATCCCGATGACTGGGAAGGAATTTCCTTTATAAAAGTAAACAAAACACCATAGAGTACAAGAGGAAGTAAAACACTAAGTACAAAGAAGTGCTGAAAAGTAAAGGGCCAGAATACAAACCCAACTGAAAATTAAAGCTACAACTGAAAAAAAGTACAATAGAAAAGGCAAACGTCTTAAAGAATAGAAATAACTCCTGAGTCATCCACCTCGGATCCTACCTAAAGGGTACGTATAGATAGTGCAGCTCCTGGATCATCCACCACGGATCCTACCTGAAGGGTAGGTACAGATAGCGCAGCTCCTGGATCGTCCACCACGGATAGGTACAGATAGCCTCCACAACACTCTCGCCCATCAACCTCCTTCGATTATCGTCACGTCTTGAATTCCACCTCCGGATACTGACTCGTCGTGAGATCCACCTCCGGGTACCGTCCAGTCCTCAAACACTTGGCCTCTGTCAACCCTGCCCGTCGTCTGCAACCAACACAACGAGGTGCCGGCATAACCCGTGCAGGGGTGAGTATAATGATAATCAGTAGGGACCCCGAGACTATCAAGGTCCCACTAAATCCAACAAGGATAACCACAAAGAAAGATTTCAACAGATGGCCTTTACTTAGGTATATACCCATACATATACCTATGTTATCAAATAACCCATCTCAATCATGATGAAACACAAAGATTATGAAATAAACGGATAAACACTACCCAGGTATATGCCCATACATATACCTAAGTTATAAAGTGACCCATCTAAATCATGAGGTAAACACAAAGATTATAGACTCAGCTCAAACCAGGATTTTCATTATCGAAACCGTAACTGCAGAAGAACCCCATCTCTGGAGTGTACAGTGGTCCTGTTAAGACTCCGAGGTACTGCTCACTAACCTAAGACTGCTGAGGTACTCCTCCTATCGCGTACAGCAGGTCAGCCACCCAAACACAGCAGTGCTTCCCTCCGGGGTATGCCACCCAAACACAGCAGTGCACACCCCCTAATAGCCTGCAGAGGTACTCTCCGGACGAATACCGCGGGTCTGCACTGTCACACAGTAGTGCTCCATCTGCCATGGGTTTTCACCCAAACAAGTAGTGCTCCCTCTACTAGGCTAGTCGACTTACTCCAAGTCATGTCGGTCAAGCAGTCGTCAGGTCTCAGCCGGCTACATGGTCTCCGTACTCCGTACGCTCGTCTCCGGGAGGGTCCGTTCCACGTGCTACAGGTCGATACTCCAAGTATCTCAAAGTCCCACGAAGAAGTATCTCAAAGGACCGCCTCGTCATAGGGGTCTCAACACAAAAGACAGCGCGTCAATCGGACGCCCGGTCTGTGAGTTATTAGCCTTTTCGTCCCAGGGGCCCGGTTGGTTTCATGTGCGAACCAACCCGGCCGTATCTCAATTGTACCCCAAACTCTCATAGGGTATAATCATAGGGACCGTTTCTCAACGTGATCACCAACGCTGCTGACGGTTCATCAAACGGATGTCCAGTCTGAAAGTTATCATCTTTTCTGTTCGAGGGGCCCGGTTGGATTTCTGGTACAATCCAACACGACCACTATCCAACTGAATCAAAATCTCAGGCGAAGTATTCTAACAGTTCTGTCTCATCAAGAGGAATCCAACAAGTCGACAACATGTCAATCGAACGTCCGGAGCTCAAGATATAAGTGTTTCCACTCTGAGGGCCCGGTTGGTTTCGTGTTCGAACCAACCCGGCCATACCCAAAGTTCCCCGAAACCTTGAGTGTAATATACCAAAACGACCTTCCCGATCCAAAGATCTCATCACAACTAACTGTGTGTTGATCGGAGGTCTGTATCCCGAGTTATGGGCAAAGGACTGGAGACAGTCTGAAATGGGGGGTCTGGGCCCGGCCCGGCCCGGCCCAACCCCCCTGGGTCGGTCGAACGGGGTCCGAGTCTGGCCCGACGCGGTGTGGCCCAGCCCGGCTTGGGCAGCCAGCTGGCGTGGCGCTGGCGCGGCGTGGCACCTCTGTGGCCAACGGGTGCGAAGGGTTACAAACCCTCACGTTCGACGAACCAGCGTGGCATTAAGCCTCACCGAGCCAAATCTGGTACGGTCGTAGGCCGTTCTGGTTCACATTCCACCGCTGCGGCTTAGCTGCATCGGTTTGCTCTAGCGGTGCGCCTTCGCCGCCTTCTGCAGACCACCGGACGCGCTCTGGTGGTCCGTTTCTCCTGTCGCCTTCGCCAACAGTCCTCCAGGGACCCGATCTTTACTACGAAGAGATTAAAATTCTATTTTGTCTTGATTCATCATCGCCCACCGATTCGCACTTCAATTAAACAACTACGGAGTCTTCGATTCACCTATGCGGCCCCGACTTCGGCCGCGGTTTCGTTCAGCCTCTACGATGCAGCGTAATTGCTTCGCGCTTCTTCGCCGATGATCCTCCTTGTTTCTGCATGGTGCCTTTGCACCGCGCCTCCTTCTTTCGAACCGCAATATCACAACAAAAAAAGGGGGAGGAGAGTCAGTCATGTTTGTGCGGTCTGACCTCCTTCCGTTAAGTTGATATCAAGCGGCCAAAATACAAAGACGACGAACAGAAAAAGATAACTCATGAAAAAAATCAATTATCCCCTACCATGAAAAGACGTCACACGTCGTTGAGTCACGGAAGTCGATCGTCTGGGTAGAATGGTATCGATTCCGTCGTCGTCGAAGTGAACCGATGAAGTGACACCTCCTCTCTTGTCGTGGAGGAATAATAGGATGAAAAACCCTGATCTCCGAGTCATTCCATGTTGATGGTCGATATTCTTCATCAGAGAAGAACCGTTCTACATGGAGAGGATGATGTTCTTCCACCCAATAGGAACTTCCTCCTTCCTTTACACAAGAGCTCCTTCCCTTTTCTTCCAACACAATGGTTCCAAAATAAAATAATAGGTTCATGCTATTATTTTATTAACACAAGTAATTTTTCCTTTTCAAAATTCAAACTCTTAGTTAATTAATTGAATTGGTACAATTTATTAATTAAGGTGTGTGTTGGCGAGAGTAAATGAGGGAGAGAGAGAGTGAAGGGTCACTCCATTAAAGATGATTTTACCAAACTTAAGAGGGAGTTAGGGAGTTTAAGAAGAATGTGAAGGCGTTGGGGTTAGTGTGGGCCCCACCTCTCCTTTATTCTCTCATTAATCCTCAAATGGGTAGTTAGGTGTCACCCTAACTTCCCCATGTCAGATAAAATCACCTTAGAATTAAAAATAAAATTGTTTCACAATTTTATTCATTCCTCATTTAATCCAAAAATTTAACTTCTCCACCCGCACAAACGCAACTCTGGAATTGGTGTTCCTAAGCAATTAATAGTGTTGCGGTTTCATCGGTGCCCTGGGATTTTGATTCCGAGCACCGGTTCAAAAGTTATAAAACCCTGCTCATTTGTTCACTGAACGTACCCGAGCTAAACTTCGGAAATTGATTCCGGGCACACCGGGCCTCAGAATCAGGCGCCGTCAGAAACTGCGCACTCGCAAAATTCCAATGAAAGTAAGAAAAAAAATTTCCTTGAAATTTCTGGGTCTTTACATTACTCCCACCTCAGGGTTTTACGTCCCCGTAAAGCTATAACACAAACTAGGGAAACAAAAGTGGTACTGAGCACGCATCTGAGTCTCCCACTCCCATGTGCCCATGTGAAGGTTCCCATGCTGTCAACGAAAGCACACAAAAGGAATTTACCATCCTTGAAGGATCATCTACTTTCAATCCTCAACATCTACTAGAACCTCTCAAAAGTCACCCCATCACCAAAGTCCAGTTCCCCATGGTCGATGATAAGCGAAGGGTCGTGCATGTATCTCCTTAGTTGAGATACGTGTAAGTCATTGTGCACCTGGTGCAACTGAGGTGGATGGGTCAAGCAGTAAACCACCTCACCTACCCTGCTGGGGACCTAAAAAGGTCCGATGAACCTCGGAGATTACTTGTCACCTCGTCCACATCTCCATATACCTCATTAAGGTGAGACCTGTAAGAAAATGTGGTCGCCATCCTCAAATCCCCGTGGTTCTGTCTCCTATCAACATAATAATTCTTGTCGGCTCATAGCTATCCTCATCCCCTCCTGGATGACCTGGACCTTCTCTGTTGTGGCCTGGACCATCTCTGGTCCCATAAGAGCAGCTAAGATTTCATCTTTTCTGATAAGAGAAATCTGGTCTCATCCCCAGGATGAACCATGTTCTTTCCCTAAAACAGTCAATCCTGTCATGAATGGCACTAATCCATGCAATGGATGACATCATAAGGCGTCAACACTACTACCAAGAAATCCAACTGTTACTCTCGCCTCCAAGGGTTGAGTCACCCTGTCGGCATCAATGTGTGGTCACTGGGTCTCCTCCAGTATAAATATCATAAGTGAGGGTCAAGTCAACGTGTTTTTTAACCGGAACCTCTTAGTATCAATCAAACCAAAAATGGAAGGTAAGTAAATGTCCTAAAGATAAGTGACTTTTATTACTGTAGCTCATAGTACACGACACACTACAACCACAAAAAACAACAACAACAATAAGGAAGCTGGTAGCACCAAGATCAAAGGCCTCTATGTCGGGAACTAGTCCGCTCCTGATTAGAACTGAAAATCAAAACTCATGCTGCCACGTGGGTGAAGTTGCTGATTCAAGAGTGATCGGCTACACCTTCCTATACAAGAGTTAATGCTATGTTTCCAAGGGTTTCTTTTTCTCCAACCAAGGAGAACTCATCCTGACGTTTTCCTAATACCGTCAATTTGTGTATGAACTGTGGACCCATCTGTATTCAGATCAACGTCGTAAGGCCTCGACGCTGCCACCAATAGATTCCAACCGAAACTCTTGCCTCATGGGTCAGATCACACTTTCGGCATAAGTGTCATTATCGAGTCTCCTCCCAAAGTATCTCCAGACGTGAGGTTCAAGTCAACGACTTAACCGGAAACTCTAGGTCTGGGACAAGATTCATGGAAGGAAGGAATGATTCATATCAATTTTTGTTACTATGGCAGCTTGTAGTGGACACAGACTATCCCTCAAATCATTCTTAGAGCCATTGGGTCACTCTCCTTGACCACATGAAGCTACTCTCTTACCCTGCCCTACAGCTCCCTGATCCTGGAGGGAACAACAAAGATGGGTGGTTGTAACATGTTGATATGTACACCACCTCATGCTGCTCTCTTAGCTATGCCTCCATGTCTGATACTCTGTAGATTCATCTGTCCTTAAAATTTCCTCTTTTTGAATCATTCGCACGCCCAAGTCTCTGAGACTAACGCCAGTTTTCATCTTCCCACTGTTAACATTCACTGGCTAAAACTGATCATCCCAAGAACATTAAACCACAAAGGTTCTTTCTAGAACCCTAACATAAGTAGGAATGTGTAGAGAAAAGATTTCTCACTCGGATATCCTTTAAACACACCTCGCTATGAGGTCCGAGCTCTAAATAACTAATCATATCGTAGTAATCAAGTACCAAGAACGATTGGTACGCCTCGATGGTTACTCAGCTACTGAAACATCTTCCTGTCAAAGCTGTATAAGCTCTAGAAAACTCTCAGCCAACTCCTCAAGCCAGTTCACAGCTTCCTATGAGTCGGGCTTACCTCGGAACTTCAGGGTATCTGATATTGAAACACGTGTAAGGTAGTAAACTACATGTTCCACCTGCCGGTACCGTAGGTTGTAACTTCAGACCAACAAGTAGTGATGTATAGCTGACACACTACCCGAAGGCACTATCTTAGGCATTCGTCCAAGTACCGAAGCCTCATCGCTATGCGGACCATCCTCGTGGTCACTCACTGGAAAACACTAGTAGCCAAGTCCACCATCCACTGTACAGATGTCTCAGCTAGGCGAAAAACTCAAGCAATTGCCTCCAGCCAGTACTCTGCTGTCTGGAAATCTGCCTCGCCTCGTAACCTCGGAGGTCGCTGCTGCTGGAACTCGTGCAACGCGCTCTTCCAGCGTGCACAGTTTTTTAGTATGACTGGTGGCATCTTCTTCCCAATAGGTGGTGGTGCTGCTGGTACACCACCCGAGGGTGCCAACATAGTAAAAAGGTCCATGCACCAGAGCCTCGTCGCTCGGTGAGCCGTCATCGAGTACTCTCTCGGAACTCCAACTGACTGTTTGTGTGGAGACATCCTGAACAGATGCGACACGGTCAACGATTTATACCTAGTGAGCTGACCTGGTTTGAGCTGACTTTAAAAACTCTAGGAAACACAAATGCAATCAGTGTTTTTCATGCACAAAGTCGGAAATCAGTAGTCAGGGTCCTGGTGTATGGATACATCGGCCGCCGCACCAACACTGGACTCCCTGAACTAAAAACCGAACTTGGTACCCTAAACACTATTGCTTCACAGAAAGAAAAAGATCAGAGTCCTTAGTTCTTCAGAAGAACTGAACTCCTTTGATACCAATTTGTCACGACCCGTCCTCAGGGCCCGTGTCGTGACTACCCCAAACCCGCCTTCCATAGGCTAGGGGCTGGCGACTAGCACTAAAGGCGTAAATCCTGATAACTAGGAAGGAATTTCCTTTATAAAAGTAAACAAAACACCACAGAGTAGAAGTGGAAGTAAAACACTATGTACAAAGAAGTGATGAAAAGTAAAGGGCTAGAATACAAACCCAATAGAAAAGTACAACTACAACTGAATGAAAGTACAACAGAAAAGAAAAACAGCTGGAAGAATAGAAACAGCTCCTGAGTCGTCCACCTCGGATCCTACCTGAATGGTAGGTACAGAAAGTGCAGCTCCGGGATCATCCACTACGGATCCTACCTGAAGGGTAGGAACAGATAGTGCATCTCCCGGATCGTCCACCATGGATAGGTACATATATCCTCCACAACTCTCACACCCGTCAAACTACTCCGAGTATCGTCATGTCGTGAAGTCCACCTCCGGATACTGACTCGTCATGAGATCCACCTCCGGGTACCGTCTAGTCCTCAAACACTCGGCCTCTATCAGCGTAGCCCGTCATCTGCAACCAACACAATGAGGTGCGTGCATAACCGGTGCAGGCGTGAGTATAACGACACTCATTAGGGACCCTGAGACCATCAAGTTCTCACTAAATCCAACAAGGATAACCACAAAGAAAGATCTCAATAGATAACCTTTACTTAGGTATATACCCATATATATACCTAAGTTATCAAGTAACTCATCCCAATCATGAGGAAACACAAAGATTATGATATCAACGGATAACTACTACCCAGTTATATTCCCATACATATACCTAAGATATCAAGTGACCCATCTCAATCATGAGGTAAACACAAAGATTATAGACCCAGCTCAAACTAGGATTTTCATTATCGAAACTATAACTACTGAAGAGCCTTGTCTTTGGAGTGTCCAGTGGTCCTGTCACGACTCCGAGTTACTGCTCACTAACCTAAGACTGTTGAGGTACTCCTCATGTCGCGTACCGTGGGTCATCCACCCAAACACAGTAGTGCTTCCCGCCGGGGTATGCCACCCAAACACAGTAGTGAACACCCCCAAATAGCCTGCAGAGGTACTATCCGGACGAGTACCATGGGTCTTCTCTTTCACACAGTAGTGCTCCGTCCTCCATGGGTCTGCACCCAAACAATTAGTGCTCCGTCCACTAGGCTAGTCGACTCTCTCCAAGTTGAGTCGGTCAAGCAGTCGTCAGGTCTCAGCCAGCTACACGGTCTCCATACTCCGAACTCTCGTCTTTGGGAGGGTCCGGTCCATGTTCTACATGTCTATACTCCAAGTATCTCAAATTCCCACTAATAAGTATCTCAAAGGACCGCCTCGTCATAGGGGTCTCAACACAACAGACGGCGCATCAATCGGACGCTCGGTCTGTGAGTTATTAGCCTTTTCATCCCAGGGGCCCGGTTGGTTTCGTGTGCGAACCAACCCGTCCGAATCTCAACTGTACCCCGAACAGTCATAGGGTAAACTCATAGGGACCGTTTCTCAATGTGATCACCAACGCCGCTGACGGTTTGTCAAACGGACAGTCTGAAAGTTATCAGCTTTTCCGTTCCAGGGGCCCGGTTGGATTTCGGGTACAATCCAACCCGGCCACTATCCAACTGCATCCAAATCTCAGGCGATGTATTCCAAAAGTTCCGTCTCATCAAGATGAATCCAACAAGTCGACGATGCGTCAATCGGACGTCCTGAGCTCAATATATAAGTGTTTCTGCTCCGAGGGCCCGGTTGGTTTCGTGTTCGAACCAACCCGGCCGTACACAATGTTCTCTGAAACCCTAAGTGTAATATACCAAAACGACCGTCTCGATCCAAGGATCAAATATCAACTAACGGTGCATCAATCAGAGGTCTGTAGCCCGAGTTATGGGTAAAAGAATAAAGACAGTCTGAAATGGGGGGTCTGGGCCCGGCCCGGCCCGGCCCAACCCCCTGGGTTGGCCGAACCCGGTCGACCCGACCCGGGTCCGAGGCTGGCCCGGCTGGGCGCGGCCCTGCCCGTCCCGGCTTGGGCGGGCCATCCTGGCGCTAGCGCGGTGCGGCTCCCGCGTGGCCAGCGGGTGCGGGGGGTTACAAACCCCCATGGTCGACGAACCGGCGCGGCTTTAAACCGTGCCACCCCAAATACGGAACGGTTGTAGGCCATTCCAGTTCACATTCCACCGCCACGGCACAACCACGAATGTTTTCTCCTGCAGCACGCCGCCGCCGCCGCCTTTTGCGGACCATCGGACGCGCTCCGGTGGTACGTTTCGCCTGCCACCTTCGCCAACAGTCCTCCCGGGACCCGATCTTTACTGCGAAGAGATTCATACGCCATTTCGGCCCGATTCGTCATCGCCTATCGATTCACATGTAAAATAAACAACTACGGAGTCTTTGATTCACCTCTGCGGCCCCGACTCCGGTCGCGGTTTCGTTCGGCCTCTACGGCGCGGCGCAATTGCGCCGCGCTTCTTCACCGATGATCCCCCTTGTTTCTGCATGGTGCCTTTGCACCGCACCGCCTTCTTTCGAACCACAATATGACAACAACAAAAGGGGGAGGAGAGTCGACCGTGTTCATGCGGTCTGACCTCCTTCCGTTAAGTAGATATAAAATGGCCAAAATACACAGATGAAGAACGAAAAAGGATAACTCATGGACAAAAGCAATTAACCCCTACCTCGAAAAGATGTTGCACATCGTCGAGTCACGGAAGTCGATCGTCGCGGTAGAACGGTATTGATTCCATCGTCGTTGGAGTGACCTGAGGAAGTGACATCTCCTCTCTTGTCATGGAGGAAGAAGAGGATGAAGAATCATGATAGCCGAGTCATTCCATGTCGAGGGGTTTATGTTCTTCATCGGAGAAGAACCGTTCTTCACAGAGAGGATGATGTTCTTCCAACCAAGAGGAACTTCCTCCTTCCTTTAGACAGGAGCTCCTTCCCTTTTCTTCCAACACAATGGTTCCAAAATAAAATAATAGGTTCATGCTATTATTTTATTAACACAAGTAATTTCAACTTTTCGAAATTCAAACTCTTATTTAATTAATTGAATTGGTACAATTAATTATTTAAGGTGTGTGTTTGTGAGATTAAATGAGGGAGAGAGAGAGAAAGTGAAGGGTCACTCCATTAAAGATGATTTTACCAAACATATGAGGGAGCTAGGGTGTTTAAGAAGAATGTGAAGGGGTTGGGGTTCGTGTGGGCCCCACCTCTCCTTTATTCTCTCATTCATCCTCACATGGGTAGTTAGGTGTCACCCCAACTTCCCCATGTAGGATAAAACCACCTTAGACTTAAAAATAAAATTGTTTCAGAATTTTATTCATTCCTCATTTAATCCACAAATTTAACTTCTACACCCGCACAAACGCAACTCCGGAATAGGTGTTCCTAAGCAATTATCGGCGATGTGGTATCATCGGTGCCCTCAGATTTCGATTCCAAGCACCGGTTCAAAAGTTAGAAAAACCCGCACATTCGTTCACTTAACATACCTGAGATAAATTTCTAAAAATGATTCCGAGCACACTGGGCCTCGGAATCAGGCGTTGTCAGAAACTATGCACTCGTAAAATTCCAAAGAAATTAATACAAAAAAAATTCCTTGAAATTTCTAGCTCTTTACACCTACTAGATGATTAACAACATCAACTTTAAAACCCCCATGTATAAAATTATCATTATACTTGATATGAGCAAGGAATATGATCGGTTGGAATGGAGTTTTATTAATATAGCTTTTTCAGGTATGTGATCCACTCTCAGAATGTTGATATTATCTTTCGCTACTTCAGTTCCTCGTGTCTCTTAGTGAACATCATACAAAATTCATATGGATTCTTCTATTCTACCTATGGTATCAAGAAAAATGACCCTATCTCTCCATCATTGTTCATCACCATTCAGGATGTTATGAGTCGACTCATTCAGAGGAGAATCAATAATGTAGACATCCTATCATATTTATGTCAGTCAAGGGCCCCGACAATATCCCACCTTATATTTTTTGATGATAATATCTTATTCCTGAATGGCAAGCATATATAAGTAAGAAGACTAAATGGAGTGCCGGAGGATTATTGTTGTTGGAGTGGTCATACCATTAATAAGAGGAAGACTAATTTATTTATTTCCAATAGGTGCTCCGGTGAGATATTACATGTTGTTAGTTGACTCAATGACATTGAGAGGGGCGAGTTCCCTATTGTGTATTTAGGCATGCCTGTCTTGCCTGTGATTCTTTGGATTCATGTCTTCGATGCCCTATGAACCATAGTTTCAGATAAAGTGTTTAAATGGAAAAATAAATTTTTATCCTTTGGTGGATGTATTTCCCTAGTGAACAATGTTCTAGTGGCATCTCTGATCTATTTCCAATCCTCAATCATAATTTTTAAGGGGGTTATTAAAAAGATCAACCAGATTCTTCCAATTTGATCTGGGATCCATTATCAGAGGGGAAGAAGCACTGGGTAGCCTGGGGGAAAATGGTGTTTCCCGTGAATGAAGGAGGTATCGATGTGTGCAACCTGGAGGATACCCTCTACTACATGTATTATAGGCTCGCACAGAGTGTACCGGAATGGTGTAACCTATGGGGGACTACCAAGCATGCATAAATGACATGCCTCTGTGACTCGAGGGAAGGGAAACATTCCTCCCTTTGGTTTTTGATAGCTCCTATTGTCGATATACTTCTTCTGTTATCTCGATGGGTTATAGGGAAAGGTGAGATATCTTTATGCCATCAGGATTGGTTTGGTACAGTTTTGGGATTCCTTGGATGTCTGGGTACTGATATTTCATTCAACGAGACCAGTCTCTTCCCTAGCTTCACCATCACAGTTAAGGAACAGCAGGAGTGCTTTCAAGTCATTAAACATAATGAATAGGATTGAAAATGTGCGTTCATGGCCTCCTCCTCGTTCTTGTTATCTTCAAAGGATTTCTATTGCATCGGTAGTGGACAGATCTAGGTGGAGGGCTGGGATGAGACTCATTGGCTAAAAAAAATCCCCACCAAGATCAACTTTCCCACCTAGAGGATTCGCAATAGAGCCCTTCCGACTGATGAAAATATTCATTTATGTGGTATCCATCTTGCGTCTAGGTGCATCTTGTTGTAGTGTTCCTAGGGAAGAGAGAACCGCCCATCTCTTCTTTGGTAGTGACTAGGCACGCGAAGTGTGGAATGTCCGGGGGGAGTTCTCTATGACCATTCCCCTGTATAGATATACCCACACCATTCCTATTTAGTGGTTCCAAGTCTCTGATAGATGAGGACCGAAGAGGGTGGCCCAAGTGGTTGTGCTACATGTGGGGTGTTGGACCATCTCATAGGGGTGGAACAAATTAAAGCATGAGGGGGTGGGGGTGTTGGCTTGTGTAATTATTTTTTGGGTGAAAAATCTTCTACTGGACGAGAAAAAGGTAGTGAGGAAATGGAAGTTGGCTCCTTCTCTCCATCGGTTCCAAGTGGGAACCAAGGTGGACATGTCACCTAAAAGTAGGGAATGAAGCTGGGAATTATGGTGGACTCCCTTAGTGGGACCGAATCTCAATATGGAAAAACCTTGCATCCAAGGGAACCTGCGTAGAGGACGATGATACATGACCACAATGGTTCGGTTTTTTAGCATTGTCATCCAGATTGGGCAAGGGTTATTCTCTTCAAGAAGAGGCGAAGGAAATACTCATTATGCTCAACCTTTGCATGAAAAAGGGTCTAGAAATCGTTAAAATCTAAATATACTCCATAATTGTGAACAAATACCTGAAAGGGTACGGTGAATCTACATGGTCGATCAACTATGTCATCGAAAAATGTTGAAGAATTATTAATACCAAATTGAGTATTCTTAAAAATTAGAGAGATGTGAACAAGGTCGTGGGTCACTTTGCCTCAGTGGACTTCAATAGCATGAAGGAGGTGTTTCTTCACACTGCGGGAAGAATCCATACTAATGGGATTGACTATATCAAAGGGGATGTGCTCAGTCATCACCATTTCATTCCACCCTATGTTCCTTTTTGGCGGTGTGGGGGGCCTCCCGTCATGTATTTCTTGTTTTTGTTTTTTTCTTCTTTTCCATTTGTATTCATCCCTTCATTTGATAAAAATTTACATGATGATGATGGTGATAAATTTTTTATTTATCAAAAATTTTAAAATCACTTATAAAGGTCTCATTTATCAACCCCCTTTTTAGCACCAATAAAGGACCCCATTATTGGCAATTTTTCAGCATTGATAAAAAGCCATGGATATTAACCTCACTCATGTAGTCATCACTTTTCTAGCACTGATAAATTCCATTTCTAGCGATGTTAAAGGCCTATTGTTTAGAATTATATATTGGTTGAGTGATGGATCAATGCCATTGAGAATATATTTTCTATGGTATGGTGATCAAAACATGAATAGTTTATCCTATCTTTTTATCATTTGGAAGGTGAAGTGGATCAATGGTGGACCCTTGTCAAGAATATGAGGTAAGAGGAAAAAAATGACACAATGGAATGAGATGAGTTTAAAGGTATATATCATGGTAACTAATTCTCATGATCTCAATGTAAAAAATATCAGAAATAATTCATAGAGCTAAAGAAAAAGTATAATGAATATATCGGTTCATATAAGAAAATTTTATGAGCAATTCTTGGTATTCCTATGGATTACGTATCCACCCAAAAATAAAAATTGATTAATTCTTTGGTGGCTTGACAACGAATCTCCTAAGGCCATTTAACATAAGAGAATTTAGTATCTATGAAAAAAAATTAATGTTCAACCAAGGTTGAAATGGAAATTAATGATTCCCACTATTCATCTGGTTTTGATAAGAAAAGGAATATTGATTCCCATGAAAACTTGAATAAATCACAAGGTAGAAGGAAATTCCATCCATCTACATGCTAGAAATGTGGGGAGAAACATCAAGGGAGTTGTTTTAATGGACATGTTATGTGATTTAAATGTGGAAGGGCGTGTCATTAATAATTTTAATATTAAAATGTGATGAATGTGGTGACTAATGTAATATAGAAGAAGAGTATTACAACTAATTCACTACCCACTATTCAATTCTACAAAAAAATGAGTGCGGAAATTCTTCCAACAATTTTACAATTCAAAAGGTTTTTGAGGATTTGTATAAACAACCAACATGACCCAATGAAAAAGGGAAATATGATATGATGATGACTTCCAAAGAGGGATATGATAATGACATAGTGAAAGGTATAGTTACCATCCACTCAATAATGGATAACGACAAATTTGATTATAGATCTACCCACTCTTTTATATATAAGGAATCTTCAAAGGTTGTTGAATTTGAAACTGAATGATTAGAAGTTAAGTTAGTGGTAAATAATATTAATGGTGCGATGGTCACATTATAATTCTATATTTCCCTATGATTGATGTTTTTTTAATGTGCTTCCTGTAAATTTTTTGATTCTTCCTTTAGTTGAATTTGGTGATGATTTTATGCATAGAGTGTATTTCTTTATATGGATCCCTTAAATATTAATAAGGGAAGTCACATTTCTTATTCCAAATGAAACTATGCAAATTTATTTTTTTGAGGATGAATAAAATATTCCAATAGGAATTACTTCAACCTTGTGGGTCTTAATTCCTCTCCATGAGGGATATTTATCTCAAATGGTTAGAGAGAAACTTGAAATTTATTATATTATTATTGTTTGAGGGTTTTTTTGTCTCTCTGAAAGAGTATCCTAGTCTTCCACTAAATGATGAAGTTGAGTTATCAATCGAACTCATACATGGAGTTACACATATTTCAAGGACTCCATATTTTATGGACCTAATTTAGTTGCAATAATTGAATAAGAAACTACAATAGAATATTTACAAATGATTTATACTCCCTAGTGAGTAACCGTGTGGTGCACAAGTTATATTTGTTAATAATAAATATGGCTCAAAATGACTTTGAGTTGATTACAAAGAGATGAACAAGACCACAATCCAGAACAAGTATCCTATACCCCATATTGATGAATTATTTGATCAATTGTGTAGAGATCAATAAGATTACACGATTTAAATTAATTATAGATATCATAATTTGAGGGTTATAAAGGAACAAATACCCAAGTTAGAATTCAATACTAAGTACGAAAACTATGGCTATATAGTGATTCCATTTAGTCTTACAAATTACTATGTCATATTCATGGATTTAATGAATAGAGTATTTAAAGATTACCTTGATCATTTTGTGGAACTATGTAAAAATGACATTCTAACATATTTAAAGAGAAGGGAATAACATTAAGATCACTTGATAATTATATAAAAGACTTTAAGAAATGAGGAGTTGTATGAAAAAAATACTAAGTGTAAATTTTAAATTTTAAAATTTTCATTTTTGGGTCAAATAATTTCAAGATAGGGTATATCGGATGATCCATCAATGATAGGTTTTATTGAATATTGTCCCAGTCCAACAATGGTAACTATGATCTGATGTTTCATTCACTTGGTTAGATATTATGGATGTTTTGTGGATATTTTTTCATGACTATCTAATCCACTCACCAAGTTAACTCAAAATGGATCCAAGATCATTTAGTTGGATGAATGTGAGGAAAATTTCCAGGAACTAAAGAGAAGATTAATCAGTGAACCTATTCATAAATTTCCATATAGTGGAGAAGGGTTTGTAATCTATAGATATGCATCCAAAAGGTATTTTAATTCATTATACTTAATAATGACATGTTTATACCTTATTTCTGGTGACAATTGACTTTTCATGGGAAAACATACCCAACTCATGATTTAGTGTTAGATGCTGTAATTTTTTCATTAAAGATATGGAGACATTATCATTATCGATAATATATACATATATATTGATAAGAATATTCTAATGTGTATATTCACAAAATATTACTTGAACATCACCATAGAATATGGTTAGCGATGATTAAAGATTGTCACTACTCAATACATTGCCACCATGGGAAAGATAACAAGGTGAAATATGCTTTGAGTTGAAATGATTATGTTATCTTATCCATATTGAGGTTAAAAAAAGATACAATATTTATAAATTTTCAAAGGATGGATCTAGAAATCCTAAAGTAAGGGAAAAATCTTATCACTCTCAAATGATTGTTCAACCGTTTATCCAAGTGATGATTAATGAGGAATAAAAGGATCATTTTGAGGTATATAAGTTGGTTAGAAATATTCCTATGTTAAACAGTGATTATAATGGAATGATAAGGTTCAAGAACTATTTATAGGTTCCATTAATATTGTATTTGACGAAGGGTTTATTAGAATAGGCTCCTAGTTCTTCATTCTCTATTCATACTAGAAGTAAAAAATGATTAATAGAGATGTGATGGAGCATTTTCAGTTGGATGGAATGAAAGGTGATATTCCATAGTTTGTATCTTTGTTCATGGATTTCAGTAAGTTTAGTATGAGAGAAAAAATTCTAAGAGAATTATATAACCATTACCCATACAATAATGTAAATTATAAAACCCCACCATAGATTTTGTCCTTATACTCCCAAAAATATCTAAATGGTATAATGTTGTATGGGTTGTTTTTGATCACTTTAACAAGTAAGCATACATCATAGCTATTAGATAATAATTATATAAGGATAATATTTACATAATATACTTTAAGGAAGTAGTAAGGTTTAATGGAGTTCCACATTCCATTATATCAGATTAGGATTCAAGGATTACCTCAATGTTCTGGAAAATTATTCTACAAGCTCTTAATAATGATTTCAATTTTATTACTGTAAATCATCCTCTAATTTTTTTTCAGGATGAGATAAAAATTAAAATCCTAAAAGAGATATTAAGAAATTTTTCTTTCTATTTTAAAGTGGTATGGGTCAACACCTTCCTCTCACTAATTTTTCATTCAATAATAGATTTAAACCAAATATCCAGATGGCTCTTAATGATTCCCTATATGGAAAGAAGTGTATAATTCTAATGTAGTAGGATGAAGTTGGAGAAAGAAATATTTTCGGACTATATCTGGCTGAATAAATGGTAAATAATTTTAGATCCATTCATCAATACAAATGGGCATCTCATAGTTGGCATTAAAGCTATGCTAAAAATAACTGGCATGATCTTGAATTTGAAGTTACTGTCAAGGTATTTTAAAAATATCTCTATGGATAGAGGTGATAAAATTTGTAAAGAATTAAAAAGTAGTCCCTAAGTAAATTGTTCAATTTGAAATTGTTTATTGTATCGGGACTATAGGATATCTCTTAGTGCTTCCACCAAACCTCTCTCAGGATCACGATGTGTTCCAGGTATCTCTCATGATAAAATTTATACATGATCCATCACATGTACTAAACTCAGATTTTATACCATTATAGCCTGATATTTCATTTGAGGAACAAGAATTAGAGATTCTATATTGTTCATAGAATGTTCTACAAAATAAGTCCACTCTCTAGGTCATATTTTTGTAGTGAAGCCACTAGTTTGAAGTAGCTACCTGTGGACCTCATGATGTAATGATGTAGAAGTATCCTCAGTTTTTTTTACCAAAGTAGTAGTATTTCATGTGATAATTTCATTTTAAGAGGTTTATAATGAAACACCCCTTGTTTTTAGGAAATATATTTTTTAAATTCATTTAATTTATTTATATCTTGAGTCTCATGTAACCTTGAGTTTTAATATACCGAGATATACTATTAGTTTTATTATTTAAACTTCATTGATATAATCTATGATTTAAATTTTATGGTGGAAATAAGAATAATTTTTTTGATAATTATGTATAAAAGTTTAATATACAGAATATTTATTTATAAATAGGTACTTGATTTTTTGAAAAGTTTTTATGTGCTTTAAAAATACATTTTTCTCAAAAAATAATTTTTATTTCTTTTTGTGAAATAATAATAAAAATAAATTTTCAAAATTTTAGAAAATTTAATTTAGAAAATACATATAATTTTTAAAATATTCAGGTTAAAATTACCTTTGAAATATTTTATGATATTTTTTTGGAAATATTAATTTCATGACGAATAGTAAAAAATAGTTTCTTATTAAAAATCCTTTTCATTTAAAATATTAACAAAAAATATTTTACTTAAATGTGGTTTTTAAAGTTTAATTAGATAAATTATATATTTATTAATACTATTTATATTATTGGAATCAATTTAATATTTAATTTTGATATTGAAACTTTCTCTACTTATAAAAATAATTATCTTTAGAAAACAACTTTTTCATCACATCTGTGGATTTACTTTTAAATTATATTTTGGCACTTATGTTAATGGAATTTTTAAAAAGGGACTAAATATTTGGAATCAGAATAATTTTTATTATATAATAATCTGAAAATTCTTTTTCATCAAAATTAATAGTAAAAATAGTAAAAATTAATTTTTACAGCTGAGTTCAAAACCGGATTACCAGATTGTTAAACTAAAAACATAGTTAAATGATCTATAAACATGTAAAAGTAATATTGTATGAAATTTTTTTGACCTTTTCATCACTAAGATTTTTTAATTACCATTTTATGTCTTTTTCATGGGAAAAACATGGGTACATGGTTTCTTTTCAAAAATTTCAACTATGTCCTCTCCCCCACTTATAAATGGCACCCACTCTCCTCTCACCTTCATGATTCCAAAAAAAACATTTTATTATACCATAACTTCCAATATATACACCATAATTCCCTAAAACCATCATATATTCCTTATTATTATTATGAACCCATCCTATTAAGGCTTTAGGTAAAAAACTATAGATGTTCTCTTAAAAAGAGGTAAAAATTTTAAACATATATTTTCATTTTATTTATACTTTCACCTCCCTAAAATATTATTAAAAAACTATTATTAAATAATAATATATTTTCCCATACAATGAGATGTTATTATTTTAATATCATGATTTACTTCCATCACATATTCCATCAAGTGGGAAGAAAAACCTTCAATTGTGAGTATGGCGGACTACCGCCTCGTAAATTGATGTGGTTATTTTTCCATAAAAAAACATTTATGAATGCATATAATTATGGGTTTAAAATATATATATGATATTTATGGTATAAATATAATTCCTTAATTAAAAAATCACATATAACTTCTTATTTGCCATTCCATGAGAATACGATAGTGTCTCTCGTGTATGGTGGACTACTGCCTAGCGAATTGATGTGATTTGTTCACTCTATACATGAAAGGTAATAATGATATGTTTTATGAATATATGTGATATATATGAAATAAAAATTATTTTATATAGGTAATTTATTAGTTACATTTCCTGCATTTCATCCTTTGAGAAATGGAAAAAATGTTCATTCATACGTACGGTCTACCGTCCCCATGAACAATGTGATTCGTTTTCTATTTCTAACATTAATGGATTACTATTAAAACATATATAATTAAATTATATGATATTTATATTGTGGATAATATTTTGGATATTATATAACCATTATCATGAAAAATAACTAAAAATAAAAAACCAAAACACAGGTAAAAAATGAAGAAATCATTACTTGAAACATGATTTTAATAAGGAAATGTTAATAAAAGAGTAATTAATGGTCATAAGTAAAAGAATATATGGTATGTTACATATTATTATGGATATTTAATATATATACAATAAACATATATTTATTATAAATGAGGTCTGCCCGTGAATGATGGATGTCGGAACTTAAGGTGAGGTATTTTTGCCTCAAATTGCATTCTTTGGGACATATGCTATGTTATACACCTATATTCTTTTTTAGGCGTATATACTACCACATTTACATTTTATATCACGAATATCCATTTTCATTGCATTAAAATATTAATTTTATGTTATAATTTAATGGGGATTATTATTCAAAAGATACCTAACTGGAAAATGATTTATGTTACAATCTTATTATTTATTGATATTATTTAAGATTATGTTTCTGATGATGAAATATTATTACATGTAACATCACATGAATTAAAATCATAGTTTCTGATTATATGAAATCGATTAATTCCTAATTAAAATTATCTACATTGATTTTTAATATCACGCGATATAATTTTCTACAATCAAAATAAATATTGGATATAAAATATTCTAGTTAAAAAAAATGTTATAATTTAAATAAGAAAAAATATGTTAACCTGTTAGTAATGATACAGCTAAAAAATGGTTCTACGCAATAATTTAACTATAAAAAATTTATTAAATTCATTAAAAAAATTAAAAATAGAAATATTTAAATTCAAATAAATTAATATTAACAAGTAATTTTAGAAAATAATTCTATAAACAAATTACATTTGACCTTATAAAATATGTTTATTTGATATATGATATTAAATATAAACAATATGTAATATTACAAACTTTGTTAAAAAACAAGAATATATATATTGAATAAATAAGAAATAATTTTATATATATATTAAGTATACAATTTTAATTTTAAGGAAAATAATGGTTTATATTTTGAAATTTTAAATTTAATAAATTTTATGAACATATTAATATATTATTTATGATAATTACGAATATTATTAAATTATTTTTTAAAACATTAATTTTGTACAGTGTAAAATTAAAAATATAATAATAAATGAAATTATGAAAATACGACAAAACAATAATTTTAAATATATTAAGTAATGATAATTATATGAGTATAAAAAATTTCTTCTATGAAATATTAATTAATAATGTTATTAAATTAGAATAAAATATAATGATAAACGTTTTTATTTATATAATATGTGAATTGAGAATGTTATTTTAAATCAAAATAATGATAAATGAAAGAAAATACTAAATAACGATAAACGGATTTGAGAGATAGTAAGGGATCGCATAGAGAAGAGGTGATCAAGGTTTCAAGATAGTTGAGTCTAAGGGTTCTCAAGAAGAACTAGAAACTTTCCATGGGATCTCAAACAAGCTTTAAATGTAGACCAAAGAGTCAAGATCAGTTGAAGAAATTTCTACTAGTGAGAGTCTTTCAGATTGAAATCAATATGGTTTCAGGTTCATATCAATTGATGGAGGGGTCCCAAATGGAGAAGAATGTTCCAAAGAGGATTAAGGGTAAACCACTGTACTCTTTAAATAACCCATATTCTTATCATGTAATATGATTTTTAGATCGAAGGTAGGTGTATGTGTTTTTTATTCTTTTTTAGCATCTGAATTCAATTTCTAGGGTTGATTCTATTTGATATTAACCTGTTAGTCATTGTCTTGGTTTTTTATTCACCTTGATGTTTGATTTTAAATTCTAGTGTTTAATTGATACTGGTTTTTTAATGTTCATTTTCTGAAGATTCTTTATTCTTCGATTTTCAATTTTTTCTCTTCGATCGTTATCAAAACAGTAGCCTTTTTTGAGGCAATTATTTTGTCAAAAATTTTCTTTGGCTTTATTTCAAATATGTGAATCTTTATATAGATGATTGGACAAAATAGAATCAAAATAATAAAATAATCAATTGTAAACATTGGTGTAATTATTTTTCAATTAGTTTTTTCTAATTTCCTTTAATAAAATGCATATAAATATTTATGATTTCACTATTGATATGATTTCCATTGAATTTATACATGTTTAGTTCCAATTGGATTATATAATGAGGAACTAAATTATAAGTTTATATATATATTCATGAATATAAAATATTTTTAATCCATATATATAATAAGCACTACTCTCTGATTGTAGTTTGTTCTAATTATTGTGCCATGTGTGAGATTGATAGAGTGGGAGAAGGAGAATTGATGCTAACATCCCCTAATAAAAAGACAAAGAGTGTCTGAACATTATGGGAGGATGTATTCTGTAATTAAGGTAAGGTATGTAACTATTTTTTTAACTTTTTTATTCTTGTTAAATATTTGTAAATTTTGTTTTCAAATTATGAAGGAAACAAATTAATAATTTCATAAATTACTTAATTAAAGATTATTATGTTGGTATATATATGTTATATAAATTCATGAATTGTTTGTAAAATTATTGATAAATTTGTAATTTTAAAGCATATATAAACATATAATTTTATGAAAAATAATTTTATTATTATTATTATTATTATTATTATTATTATTCAATTCCAATATATATTACGTAATTTGTAACAATAAAAAACATTTTTTTCTATTTTTTAACTCTATATTTAAAATACCCTTTGATTTTATTAAATTCTCTATGTTAATAATTCTAATGGGAAAATTTAACATTGAAAACTATCATTTTAGGTGATATAATTCATTTATGTATGGACATATATTATGTGAATACTAACAATAGTGCATATTTCATACAATCATTGTTTAAATTCCAAACCATTTATATTTATTATTGTTGATTAGAATCATTTATCTGGGAAAGAGGGATTTCCCATAAAATTATGTTTTTTTCAATCAAAGAAGTTATATAATTATTTTCATTTATGAAAATAATTTTTGTAATATTTTTAAATAGATTTAATGGATTTTAAATGAGAAAAGGCAATCTTTAGTAAAAATATATATTAAAATTAATTTTTGTGCTTTCATATCAAATGAAATGACAATGGGTGGGGAGTAAAGCCACTCCCTCTAGGGGATGTTTTTTAGAAATTGATATTTCTAAGTTGTCATATGGTTTTCATGTGATCATCCATGTATCATTTTTATCCATAAAAGAATTATTATTTTCAAATTATATTTAAGGATAAATCCATTAATTTTTACAAAGATTATTCTGGAAATGATTTTTCAAAATGATAAAAAAAAATTGATGTATTTTATATATGAAAATTATTTATTTGATATAAATGGTTTTAAAAATATTTTTTAAATGAGATTTCAAATAATTATTTTTCACTAGTTTTAAAAAACCATACTGGGAAATTTAACGCACATCCCATGGTTTAAAATATTTTTCACTGGATTACTAGAAATTCTAAATGTTCTCGTTTGGTATAAAGAGGTAGCACAAATGAATGAAATTACTTAAATTGTCTAAATATCTTATAAATTTTATTTTTTTATCTAATTATCCATAATCTAGACTGAAAATAGTTTTATAATGTATAAAGTACTACATAATTCTTAGTTATATTTTAAAAAACAGAATTTTTAGTTCTGAATCTGAATATGCGAGTTCAGGGCTTTACATGATATACCTCTCAATAAACTCTTATTTTTTATTCTCCTATTTTTATTCTCATTGGTCGAATACTCGTTTTTTTCCATAACCCTATTTTCTAAAAATGTTTTCAAAAATATTTCAACACTATCCAAATTATTTATTAAATATATTATTTCTCATTTTTTACTTTTTAGAATTATTTTTAAAAATAATATTCATTTCATTTTCCAAACAAGGTCATTTTTTCTTTTACTGAGAATTTGAAATTAATATTTGTTTTAATGTGTATAACATGAACAGAATTTCATGTTTTTATAACCTTTCTTTTTATTGAAGATTAGATTATAATTTTTCATGGTTTTCTTAAAAAAATAATTCTATAATATTTTTTCAATTTCAAATTTTTTAAAATGTGATTTTCTATGAAAGGTTATTTTCTTTAAGAAATGATCCAAGTTATTTTTCATTCAAAATAATTTTTAATCTAAGATAACATCCTTTGATATTTATTAATATTTTTGTAACATCTCATATTTTCTAAAAGGTAAACACCATTCATTTTTAGTTGTAATTTTTTTACCCTATTAATGATGCGTAATTAAGGAAAGGATAAATTGGGTTTGTTTGGGGGTTGTTTAGAATGTAGACACCTAAAATGGGAAGAGGCGGACAGGGCCGCATGGTTAGTAGAAACTGTGTTTCCCAACTCGCATGGTCACCTAAACTGTGCATTGGTAGATAGTGGGCACTTGGGGGCTTCATGGTTTGTCTATAACTATGATACCAAAGGTAAACAATCATTTTGAAACCTATATTTTTTATTAGTGGCTATTCACACATTTTTCACATAGTAATACAAACTGTGCGCCTAAACGTGCGTGATGCCCCCTTTGAGCAGTGGATTGGCTCAATATTGGCGCATGGTTTGGAGAACTATGTATCCAAACCATGAACGACTATATTTGAGGGTTTAAGTCCAGCTTTTATACTCTTTAAATATTTAAACCCCTATTTTTCCCCTTTCTTACCCCAGCAGAAGAATTCATCTCCTCCTCTCATGAGATCCCACCTTCTTCAAACTTGGCATTGAGATAACTTCTCGATCCATTTCATGAACCCAACTATATCATAAGAATCATATCTATCATGGTAATATCCTCAATCATCATCATTATATTTCAAGTTATTCTTCCCATACTTTTCACTATCTTGGTGCAAGATCAATTTCCATATTTTCTGGGAATATGATGGGTTGATCAATTTCTCTCATTCTAGATTACAAAATGATTGACGATGTATGAGAGAAGATATATGAGGATATGGTAGGTGTTCTAGGATCTTTCTCCCCATTTCATTTCACTTTCAAAATTTTTCCATTGTGCCACGAGCCAGACCCTTCTGGCGTCACCTCAAATTTGTTAATTTAATTAATTTAAACACCTCACATTTCCAATTATATCCCAATATAGTAGGGAATCATCCTTGTGGTCTGACTTCCTTGATCAATATCACCCAAATCAGTGTGATTTTTCATTGATACTTAATTTACCTTCTTCTGTAGTTGTTTAAATTCCCTTGTGGGTGTTTCCTTATAATTAATTCTTGAGATTATGAATTGAGTTGAACTAATTACTTTGTCCATGATTTTAAGTTGTGTTCCCTATGTCTTATAACATATATGGTTTTCCTAATATAATTATCATATCCAATATTCCAATATGAAATAAGTTTTTGATTTAAATGAAATTTAATTCTCCTTAAGACATCACATTATTTCATTTCTTGTTTAAATTCTTCTCCCTGGGTGTCGAGGGGGAAACAAGGGGTTCTGAATTAAGGAAACCCTTAATGCACTCTTCTTTCCTTCTTTATTGTAATTTTAAATGTTTATAAACACATTGGGGATAGCTACATCATTCCTAGGGATGAGATCACTAAGTGTAGTTGGTTTTACCTCCATACGAGTGACATTGTTTCCCTAGTGGAGACCCCCTTGACAGGATTGATGGTAAGATGTGAGTACCACACCCCAAGAGAGACATGGTACCCTACATGTGATGCTCAGTACAACCATAGAGGTTATTTAATAACATTGTAATGCTATGTTTGATGTGAAACTTTTTACTTTATTCTTGAGTCACCTTGGATGGACTCCCTAGGAATTGTACATATGTCGAGCACATCAAGCGATACATGACAATTCTCTTTGAATTTCCATTGATGGGATCAGGGTGAGACTCGATTTTAAAAATTGGTTTTCTATTAAATATAATAAATGTTAATTGAATGATTCAAATAAGAATTGATTCTTTATCCTTTAATACATAGGTACATGTCCTCTAATCCCACCACAAGCTTGGGGACAGTCCATTTCTCTATACTTATTTATCACGTACTTTACCTCTATAGGATCCCTAGGTTCAGATTCATCGACATAGGCCAAAGTAGTTAAATTGGGTGAGTCTCTTATTGGAACCCATTTTGGTTTATTGAGTTACTTATTTCTATTTTTTTAATTAATAACTATGGAATACTATTTATTTTACAATGCATGAATGGATTGAGCTAGACACCATTGGTGGTGGGAAAATGGGATTTTATCTCATACCTTACTTGCGTCACCCTTGGTACCTGAGTAGACTTTATGACTATTAGTGTACATAAAGGGAAGTGTCCTACTTCCAAATATATATATTTTTATCTTTGGGGTGGAGTTGGGGGTATAGGAATGAGCCTATGATCGAGTTGGTAGTTGTAGAAGTTTTTGGAATTTTTTACATTATGTTAGCATGTGGTATATGAATGTATTACTTGCCCCTTTAATATTAACTTTTTGTATAACCATCATCATCAATTTTATATGTTTATTATTCAGATTATGTTTACTATTTTTTAGCTTGAATGTTTTATAATTATGGTTTCACTTCCTGATTTTTATTATTTTGGATTCTATTAATTATTATCATTATCTACTAGTGCACTCCACTGTAATCAATGAGGGAATTGTCATCCGACAACCACTCCATAGGTCCTCTCATCTAGTTGGCAGCCACTAGAATTCGAGGAGGTGTGTTAGGGGTCTTGTGGCTACCAACTCGGGGCACCACAAAGCACCATCTAGGGTAGGATGCTACAAAATGGTATCAAATCTCTTTTTCCTTTTCAATCACTATTTGGGTTTGGAAAAGAGACTAGGATTTTGGAATTTGGTAATGATCTTGTTCCTGGGAGTAGCTAACCCATGTACTGGGTAATCCCAAATTACATAGAATGGGAAAATGTTGTTATTATTTTTTCTTGGTACATTTTCATGGATTTCACCACTGGATGACTCACTTTCATTGTGATGTTATTAATTTTCATGTTATTAAGAAGGGTTTTTTGATTTTACCCAATGATATGAGGTGATTTCAATTCATGAATCATATTAGGAACCTTAGAATCAGAATATCATGCATTATACAATTCCATTTTTACTTTTATGTGTGCATTCCATATTTTACATGTGATTTTGGATGTTTCTTTATTGGTACACCATTAAGTGCTTGATTTTTATATATATCTATAGAATTGGGCCGAAATGTTCTTCTAAGAAAGAGAAAACACAACTTTCACTTAATTTATCTACCTTAACCTAAAATCATTTTCATATATATGTTAAAGAAAATGCCTTAAGTAGCTGATTATGGAACTTTGTTCCATAGACCATCAATCTCTTGGGCTATAACTTGTTGTGGTTGAGATTAAATAGACATGTCTATCTAAATTATGAGGTGTATGGTATCTTATAAGTTGGATAAGGTGATTCATATATTTCAGCCACATAAAACTGAATTTAAATGTGTAGATAAATTAAAATTAAAAAAACATTAATTTGAAATGGAACCCTTATTTATATAACATGAGACCTTGACCCAGACCAAACATTTTTAGTGGGATGTAGGCTTTGTCTCCTATGATCCCTCTATGACCCATTCTTATCTCCTAGAACTAGCTCTTGGATATGGATAAGGTTTGTAATGTGCTTATATGTGGGCTTTGCACCAATCCTTCCTTATTTTTTTCTATATCAATTGTAAATCCTCTTTGTTCCCAGCTCTTGGAAATTGTAGATTTATTCCATTGCAAAAACCATGTATTGTATTCCAAGATAGTGTTCATTAACGTACTCCAAAGGTAGTGGGCCCTGAGACACATGTGATACCACTTGTACTGTGACCTGAGGAACCTCCATAAAACCTTTTATAGGGAATTTATGATCAATTCAGGGTTAGTTTCCTTCACTTTAAGAAATAATTTTAGGGTGTTATTTGACCTAACCCTGCCATGGAAAAGATGACTAGGTAGTTCCAACAACAGCATCTTCCCAACTTTTTAGGGTATGGAGAACCTCAGGATGGTGATTCCTAGATCGAGGACATGTTTTCAATTATAGATCATATCGAGATGCCTCCAAAGTGGAGATACAAGCTCGCAACCTATATGTTGTGTGACTTTGAAAACAATTGGTGGGATATTCTCAATTAGGTCGGATGACATCTAGGTATGGTCTAGGTAGACTTCAAAAAATACTTCTTTGAAAAATTATTTTCAAAGAACTTGATAACAGATCATTCTTGTGAATTCATGCACCATTGCCAAGGAATCATTTCAATAATGTTATATTAAACTCACATCATCGAATTACATCATTTTACACTAACATTGTCTGGTGATGGGATTAATACATAAAAGAGATTCAATGATGGGATTTTATAAGTCCTTCACTCACATGTGAATGTTTTTCAACTACCCACCATTTCTATGATAGTAAACTAGACACTCATCACAAGGAATAACCTAAGGGAATCAGGTGACGTATGACATGGTAATTCATCTTCCAAGTAAAATAGCTGGTTATCTAGTGATAGGATGAAAAATTTCCAGGACATATGTGGGGGAAGTGTCATCTAGGTGAACACACTAATAGTTATGTGATGTGTTACCAGAATAGTAGGGCCTGTCATTAAAATCCCTAGTGTTTGGAGAACCTGATCGAGTGTCAGTTATGAGATAAGATTAGTCACCCCTAGCCATTATGTTGATCCTTCCCACATGTCTGAATTGATTAGGGTTCTGTGCCAGCACCACCTAGAGGTGTAGGATCAGCAAAACCACACCAAGCTTAAACTTTTTCTTATACAGGCCATTTGGTTTGAGTTGGTGGTCATGGCCATGGTTTTCAGGACTTATATTTTCAGTGGTAATAGAGTGGACATAGTCAATCTACCCAGGATGCATATCAATGTTAGGGTTCATTCCATATTTATATAGTGAATCCTCCACTAGAGGAGAAGATTCAAGGACCATCTACAGTAAGATGAACTATTTCAGTAGCCTCCACTATATTTTCATCTCTTTTCGATATAGGTACATCACACTCTTTTATATCATCTACAACTATTTGAATTCTAGGCCTAGTGGTAGAGTACTCAAGTGGAGTTATGATGTTTGGCACACCATTATGAGTTAGAGATGAGGGTATATGTTAGTGTAATGATTCCCCCATGGAAATAGGTTGGTATTGTTTTCTGGGTAGATTCTTCATCCTTGGAAGTATCGACATCTACATCATTCTTAGTATGGAATGGCTTGTACCTAATCAATCCCATGTAAATTTGTTTCCACAATGGGGTGTCCTTAACATCACCTGAGGGAAGCACATATATTCATAATTGTGAATGGGATCTCTTTTCTAGTCGATCTGGACTCAAGAAAACTGGGTTAGGTAGAGTGACAACCTACACGACTAGTCTCTTTATGAGAAATCCGGGAATGCATCTCATGGATTTAACTGTTATGATGGATCGTTCTAGGGATGTCTTCCCTGATGATTTATTTCTCTTACCTCTAGGGAGAGAGGTTGATTACACCATTGAACATATGTGAGGTGAAACACCTATATTCATCCCTCTTTATAGGATCGAACCTACCGTGATCTATAAACTCAAGAAGCATCTTAAATATTTAGAGGCTAATGGTTCTATCTGACCCATCATAGCACCATGGGGTTCATCAGTCCTTTCCATGATGAAGGAGGATGGTACCCCTAGATTGTGTGTGTATTACTGATGATTGAACAAGATCATGGGGATGAGTTGGTATCTAATTCCTCAAATAGATAAACTCTTTAACAAGATTCGAGGACAAACTCATTTTTCCATTATTGATTTGAGTCTGAGATACCATCAAGTACATGTTAGACCATCATAAATACCACGTATTTTGTTTATGATTAGGTATTAGTTGTACAAGTATCTGGTAGTGTAATTTTGTCTGATGAACGCTCTTATATTCTTTATGGGTCTGATGAATTTGGTTTTCCACCTATATTATGATTCTTTTCTGATGATCTTCATTGAAGACATCTTATCATATTCATGCACTATTCACATCCATGAAAACCATCTTAACATCACGATATGTACACTAAGAGAGAACCAGTGTTGCAAAAATCCTAGTAAATTCCACTTTTGGAACAACATGTTTCACTTATTGGATCATATCATATCTTAGGTAGGATTATCTTTTAACCTAGAGAAGGTGAGCATCGTGGTTTAATGGGAGTAACCCAAGAATTTGTTTGTAATACACAAATTATTGGGGATAGATATCTATGATAAGAAATTCATCTATAACTTCTCGCACCTAGAAACACCTCTTAAGGGATTGGCCAAAAATGGTGTGAAATTTGATTATACTGAAGTGGATGAGAAAACTTTTCAAGAGCTAAAGGGGAGACTAACTTTAGTATGGATCCATATTCCTCCTGATATGCATATAATATATACTATTTATTGTGATTCTTTAGGGAATGTGATTGGTATGTTCTAATATAGGGGGATAGGGTGGTAGAATATGTTTCCCTCTCTCTAAGGCCCCATGATAATGACTACACTATGCATGGCCCTGAGCTATCATTTATGGTTCATGATCTATACTGTTGGAGGCACTACTTTTTGGGTGAGTATTTCATTATTTACACAAATCATAAAAGTTAGAAATACATATCCACACTGAGAGACTCTAATTTGAGGCCTTGTAGGTGGGTGTAATACCTGTAATCTTTTGACATTGATATTTCTTACACACATGGAAATGGAAATTGCATTACTGATTTCTTAAAATGTAAGATTCAGATGTAAGCCATCAAGGATGCCAATAGTGAGTGGAAGTTGATGGATTTATTCAATGAGGTTCATTAATGAGATTCGTTAATTGCTTGGGAAACTAGTCTTTGCAGCTCTAGTAGTGACATACTCTCTTCTGGAATGGGTCTGAATGAGGAAGTTAAAAGATTCCTTGGGCCTTGTCTTGATGGGGAGTGTCAAAGGTGAGAACCCACCTCTGGGATGGGTCATTGATGATAATGATACCTTAATCTTCCTTATCCATGTATGGGTGCCTTAGGATACACATGAAGATATTATGAGTAAATAGCATTCCTCTGTTTGGGTAGTTCATCTTAGGATTACCAATATATGCAGATATATATTTCATCAATACTTGTGGATAGGTATCAAGAGACAGATTTCAGACTTTACCACTCGGTGCTTCACCTCTCAGTAGGTGAATGCTAATCAGCAATGACCTTCTTGTGTTCTATAGCCTCTATCCATTCTTGAATGGAAATTTAATGGCATCACCATGTATTTTCTGATGGAATTTATAATATCCCCTTGATGTAATGATGTGGTTTGGGTGATCCCTAATAAGTTGACCAAGGTTTCAAACTTCTATCAGATCTGGGATATATTCTCTATTGATGAGTTATGAAGGATATATATTTAAGAGATAGTTCACCTTATGTTGTTCCATGTTCTATAATTTCATACCGAGATGAAAACATTACATCATATTTTGGGCAAGGGTTAAAAATAGAACTGAGTGCATAGGTTCTCTTGAGTATAACATATCACCCTCAAACAGATGGGCACACTGAGTGGAACATACGATTGTTATTGGGATATTCTTTAAGCCTTCATCCTTGATTTTAGAGGTTCTTGGGAAAATCATATTCCTTTGGTTGAGTATTCCTACAATAACACCTTTCGGGAAATGATTCATATAGCTCCATGTGGGGCCCTTTACGGTAGCTATTCCAATCTCCACTATTCTGGTTAGAGGTAGGTAAGAAAGATCTATTAGGTCCTCTTATTATTCTGGAGACTTCAGAGCAAATCTAGCTGATTCAGAAGAGTATGGCTATATCTCAATCTAGGAATAATTCTTATACCGATCCTCATCATTTACCTTTAGAGTTCATGGTGGACATTAAGTCTTTATATATGTATCACCAGGATTGGGTCACAATTTTTTTGATTGGGTACGATATCTCCATGATATGTCTGGCCTTTCAATGTAGTGGAGAGAGTCATGTCGGTATCCCATCAGATGAAGTTACCTCAGATGTACCATGCCATGAACAATGTCTTCCACATATCTCATCATTGACAGTATCATGCTAACCAGTCTCATTCATTTGACCCTAATGATATTTTTCTATATGTGGATTAACCCTTCAAGGATAATCTGATACGTATTGTAGGATTGAGCATAAAGGACCTCTAATGTAGGTATGGTCCTCTAGTCTGGCTGATGTGGAGTTACAAACATGTATAGAACGAGACCTAGGAGCGGGTGGATGATGTATTAGTAGAGTGGCTGGAACATTTCTCAGATGACGTTCTACCACCATCGAAAGGAAAAATCAAGGATGATTTGTCTTAAGGAGGGGTGGTTGTAATGTCTTATCTTTTCTCATATGTATGAACCATTCATTTTCAGTTGTAATTATTTTTGTGTCCCTATTAATGATTCCTAATATAGTAAATGAGATATTAGGTGTGTCTGGAATCATTCGGAGCTCAGAGCCCCAAAATGGGAAAAGGTAGATCATGTCTCATGGTTAGTAGAAACTGTGTCGCCCAGCATTCGTGGTTTCCCAAAATCTTGTTGTTGCAGGAAAGGGGTACCTGGGGGTTACATAGTTTGTATAAATTCATGAAACCCATGGAACATGGTCATGTGGGCCATAGGTAGTTTTTAGTAGATATTTTTGTCATGTTTTTCACACATTTAAAGAAACCATGCACCTAACCATGCTCGATTCCCCTTTGAGGAGTGGCTTTGTGTATGGTTAGCATAGGGATTGACCAACTCTATGGACAAACAATGCGCTAGAATATTTGAGGGTAAAGTTACCAATTTTTTCCTATTTATTGATTTTAAAAAATATTTATATCTCCCTCGTTTCTATAGTAATAGAATTCTTCTCATCCTCTAGTGAGCTCTCATAATCTTCAACCAATGGATTGAGATAACTTTTTGATAAGTTTCTCAAATCTTGATCTGTCAGAAGCATCAGATCCATCTCGGTAGGCTCCTAAATTCTATCACTTCTATTTCAAGTTCTTCTTCCTATCTATCACTCTATCTCAGTGCAATCTAATTTTCCCCATTTTTAGGGAATTTTACGGTTTATTCGATTTCTCTCACTCTAGTTCTAATCGAAGACTGTTGTTGGATGGTGGATCCTCTACGAGTTTATGGTAGGTGGTATATGCCCTTTACCCTAATTTTTTCACATTATAATTTGTTCCATTTTGCAGCGAAATGGATCCTTCAAACATCACATAATTTTTTTTAATTTATTGTAATGCCTCACCTTGCCAATTACAACCTGGGATAGATGCAAATATTCTTTATGGTTTTTCTCCTTGATCAATGTCACCCAAATGGGTGTGATTCACCATTGAGCCTTAATTTTACGTCTTACCTAGTTGTTTAATTTCCTTTGTGTGAATTTACTTACAATTAATTATTGAGATTATGAAACGAGTTCAACTAATTAGTTTTGACATGAGTTTTGGTTGTTTCCTTATGACATAATGGCCTACCCAATGTTATTACCTTGAAGAATGTGCCTATATTATATAAATTCTCGTGTTAAATGAATTACCATTTTCATTAAGACATATCATGAATGCATGTCTTGTTTAAATTTTTTTCCTGTGTGTCGATGGTAATGAAATTGATTCTGACTCAAGTACCCCTTGGATGAACTCTTTATGCCTTCTTGATTAGAATTCAAAATGATTATAAACATATCCTGGGAGAAACCAACTATACCTAGTATAGCCTTGTTAAGAGTTATAACTTTTACCTCTAGATTAGTGACACTAGTTCCCTAGTGGATACCCCTTGGATGGGATAGATGGACTGATGGGTGTACTATGCCATGAGAGATACTCAGGCCCCTATGCGATTTCAGGTACAGACACAGAGTTGAGTTCCTAACAATATCACCCCATAATTGAAGTGACACTTGGGACATCATTCATGAGTCTCCTTGGATGGAATCCCTATGAATTGGGAATATGTTGATCCCCTTGATCGATACATATAAATTTTCTATGAATTACCATGGTCGGTTTCACGGTGAATCTATTTTATAAAAAGAGTTTTTCGGTTAAATTTAAAAGGTAAATTAATAATTTGCAAAAATTATTGATTCCGTGCTCTTAGAAACTTATGTATGTACCCTACAGGCCGAATCAAAAACTTGGGGACTATATATTTCCTTAAACTTGATTAAAACTAACTTTAACCACACAAGACACCTAGTTTCAGATTCACCAACATAGTCTGAAGTAGTTATCTTTGGAAGGTGTCATATTCAAACACAGTACGGTTTATTTAGTTATTTATATTTGTTTTTCATTTATTATCTATGGAACACTATTCATTTTATAATACATGATTGGATTGAGGTATATATTTTTGGTTGTATCCTATTGGTATTTTTTCCCACAACCTACTCAAGATTCCCTTAGTACCCAAGTAGAAATTATGACTGCAGGTGTTGGTAATGGGAAGTGGGTTTCTTATGATGTTTGATTTCCATTTTTATGATGGAGTTGGGGGGGAAAAGGACCGATCCAATGATTCAGATGCTATTTGTAGTAGTTTTTGTCCTTTTTTTCTATTTTTTTAGCATCTGGTATATGAATATATCCCCTACTACTTGAATATCCATTTTGTATAAGAATTTTCATCAGTTGTATCTATTTATTATTTTAATCCTTTTAATAGTTATTAGAATTAATGTTTTATTATTATGGTTTTGCTTCCATATTTTTATTATTTCCTATTTTTCTAACTATTATCATAATGTACTTATGAACTTCACTCTAATAAATGAGGTAATAGTTTCACCACAGACACTCCCTAGCCCATCACTGCTAGTTAGAATCCTCTCGAATTTGGGGAGGTTCTCTTAAGGTATTGTGGACACTATTTTAGGAATTTTTACTAGCATTCAGGGTGGGACACTACACTTTACTAGGTATATGATCTCTTTATACCATATTTATTATGTCCTTGGGTGTTTTATCTTTATTTATACAATATATTTATGAAACTTGTGTCTATTATTATGGTTATGCTATAATGAAATGTTTTATGAAATGAATTTCTTTTCATGGATTCTAATATGATGAATGGTTAAAAATATTATGGCACACATATGTATAAGTTTCATTAATTATGGTTGTGACCTATATATCCCTCCAATGCATTAGGTAAATTTTTATATCTCATGGTATAACAATGGGATGTAAGTCTATGGGCTTGATCCATTATGGGAAATAGGCCGATGGGATTGATATATAATTGGAAATAGGTTGTGAGGAAAGATCCACTAGTTTTTATGGTATTATTAGTTATCCTTGAAAAATTAAATGCTATATATAACTTTTTTGGTGCCATAGTTTTATGAAATTAGCTTATAGTTCTTGAAAAATGATGATTTCAAACTTTTATGAATCATGTATTTTGGAATGATAATTCATTATTCTATGACTCATTTTTATGATATATGAAATGTTGGGTGTAGAAGTTGAAAGATATATTCATAATCTCACAACTTTATAATTATCTTATTCTTTCATATGAAAATGGAATGATATCTAACATGTTTACCCTTATAGGTAATCTGATCTATCCCTTACTTGTGTTTCCTTTCCCTAGGTTATAAATAATGGTTTTAAGTAGTGTATGTTTATCAGAAGTAAAAAATTGTAATATCATTATGGTATATGTTAAATATACTTCATTAAATAAGAATATTTTGAAACTATTCTATAATTAAACTAAACTATTATGGTCTTTGGGACTTTATTTTGGAATTTCATTGAATATTCATTTAAAAATGATTTATTAATGTGAAAATTTTGGGACATTTAAAAATATGTGATGTTGATGAACCTTCAGTAGAATATATTAAAAAATCCGAAAAGGTATCACTCGAACAATTCTATAGTAGTTTAGTTATATTGAATAATTTTTTTTTGGTTGAAATATACAATTATTTTATCATTATAAAATTATGTGAATCACTCATCACAGTTAGGATACATGTATCATGGGGAAAAGGATATTCCCTACTTATTATAACTCATACATTGATACTAGTCAATCGTGTGGTCTCTTTGAAACTAAATCATTCCATGGATTAGACTTCTAATTTTGAGAGGTGATCTCTGAAAATAGATTGTTCCATTTTTGTGTGTGAATATATGTGATTACAATAACCAGACATAACATATTAGTGTTAGGAAAAAAAATTCATGAATAAACAAAAGAAAAGAATTTATAATCACTAATTAGAACCCCCCCAAAGACACTCGCCTTAGTGATTTCATTGATCTTAAGGGCCCATTAATGTTTTATCAGAGACGCCATTCCCTTAGTTTTGTGATCTATTTTTCAAATGTTAATGTTTTTTGAGTTTCTCTCATAATGATGTTTAGTTATTAAATTTCAATGAATAATCCAAATTAAATGAACAATAAGGTAATTACCACATTTTATTTGAAGAATTTTCATATTTATAAATACATGATAAGATATTTTATTTTAACTAAATGTTTGGATAGTCCAAAAGATATAACTAATGAGTTTCCACCTCATCTCAGAATATTGTTATGTCAACAACCTATTGGAATAATCATGATAATTATTTATGTTCGTGAAATTCCATTTTTCATCTTTATCATAAAATTACTTTATGAATCATAAAGGTATCAATAAAACTGAGTTAATATAGGATAAACTCATAAATACCTATGAATATAATGATAATGTAATGTGAGAAAAACTACAAACATAGAGGCTAGTATATAAAGATCTAAAAACTCATGATGAATAATTTTTTGATAACTCTTTCATAAGGGTGAATGAAATTATGAGAATAGTTAGAATATTTAGTGAGAGTTTGGAAGATACAACAGTGGTTGATAAAATATTACACATCCTATAAGATATGTTAGATGAAAAATTATCAAATTTATAAGATAAATATTTAATAAAACTCCCTATTGATTATATACATAACATTTTAATATCATATCACATGATAAAAGATAATGTTTTTAAGAAGAATATAAATGTTGAAAAAATAATTTCTATTAAAGCCTCAAAACTGGAAAAGTATGAGAAAAAAATGTTGAATAATAATTTTGTTTTTTAGATTTAGAATCAGATATAGATAAAAGGTTTTATAAAATTTCCTCTCTTAACTATTGAAATTTTATAAGAGGCAGAGTAAATTGTGAGTGAAATCTTCCACTTAAATGTTTTCATTTTGGATAAATTGATTATCTTCATGAAAACTATCCAATGTTAAAATATGATAGATCCAGTGAAGAAGAAGAATAAATACTAATGATACCATTTTAAAAAGAAATCACCAATGGTTCCCAAGAAAATGAAATATTTAAAATGGAAGGGAAAAAATTCCCTTTATAAAAAAAACTCTTTATCTATCATTGGATATAGTTAAAGTAGTGATGATAATAAGGTGTTTGATAATTCTAGTGATTTTGATGAAAACATTATAATTTATAAGGTGTAGGGAAATTAATTCTCTAGTGATAAATGAATAAATTATTGAGGTGATGGAGAATAAATTGCAATGACGTTTCTTTTTATGATATATTTGAAGGAATTATTATAAATTATACAAATATTGGATAAGGAGACAAGAATTAAAAAAGAATCCCTATAAATATTCTATAAGTAATTAATCATTCCATTTAAAATAGAAATCAAAATTGTAAAAATAAAATTAGGATCTAAAGAATATGTTTAGTGATGAGAAAACTCAAAATATAAGGATGGGAGAAAGGGTAAATAAGAAATAGAGACTCTTAAAAGTATTCAATAGAAACTAACTAACGTATATGAGTGGAATAATTATAAAACCAACTTTTAAAATTATATTTCATAGGTGGGAGAATGATCAAAAAATATAATTTTATTAAAGAGAAAATAATTACTCTATAAGGGTGAAAATATTCCTAAAAAATTGTGAAAAGTATGGGGAGAATAAGTAAGTAAAGAATAAAAATTTTGTGTGAAAAATCTTTTTTATCCTAGAAATCTAAAAAATTTGAAATCTAACTTGAAGTTAAAAACAATGATTAATGGTGAATATAAAATGGATGAATATAATCCAACATTAAAGAATATGATTTAGGAACCAATAGTAAATTTTTTCACAAATATGATCCATGATTGGTGACTCCATTAAATAAGGAAGACATCTGTTCAAGAGAGTAGTCTACCTATAGAAACTAGTTTATTTTCTATAGCTATTTTTGGAACTACAGAGACTTCATGAACATATAATTAACATGTTGGCTCAACAATAATAAATTTCTTGAGCCTCGGTTGTTTATAAGGAAAATATTTAGGTGGATTTGTCCTTCTCAAAATTTAAAATTTAAAAAACAAATTTTATATTTTGGATCTAAATACTAGAATAGGTTTCATGTGATTGAATAAGTGTGTGAAAGATTCATCCAAGTGGTTCATAATGAAAATTAATTCCACATCCTTCTAAAAACCCCCACAATATATAAGCTAAAATACTCAAAATACTCAAAATATTAAGATTAAAGGTAGTTATAAAGTGTTGATTTTTTATGTGATATTAAAAGTATCAAAAGGGGATAATCCATGGATTCTAGACTATAGATTTTCATCTCATATAATATTATGTTTGAATTTTATTAATGATGTTTAAAATAAAACAAAATAATCAATGACCTTTTTAAATTATGGTTTAATCACAATCAAATGTGTTGGATTGGTTGTGATTGGGAAATATCAACATAAATACAAGAATTATTTTTGTTAAAATATTTAAAAATAATATTATTAATGAATCTCATATATGTGCTGATGTAAATGAAGTGGTCTTTCAAAAGGATATATTTATGGTTAGTAGCTTAAAATATGGATTTATTTTGATAAGAGAATAATGGAAAAGGTGTATCTATTTTAGGTTAGTGATCTGGGAAATTCATATTACATAGCATGAATAAAGAAAATCAATTCTGGTATAAAATAATTGACCATTTTTGAATAAATAACATGAGAATTCTTACCCATGGATAATATTTGTTTTATATTCTTATTCTATAAAGATAGATTAATTAAATTATCTTAACATTTAAAAAAGTAAATATTGTTAGTTCTCTACACAAGAAGGTAGAGCCTCCATTATATCATCCATTAGGCCTTATCCATTCATAATTTTATATGCCAATGAATAAGAAATAAAAAAATCAAGAGAAGTATATTATTTCTTTTATTAATGAAATTACATTGATTACATGAATTATTCTTATAAATCACATGATATAGGATCTTAATATGTAAATATTTCTTAAATGATTTGTTTTGAAGTTGTGTGGTTTCTCCTTAAAGAATATCTATACAGATAATGTTGTTGAATTCACAAGTGGAGGATTTGATTCTTATATTGAGAATCATGATTTTCACCATGAACATAGTGCATAATACAAACCAAAAAAATGGCACTATAGAATGGAATAATTGAATTTTAATGAATATGGATCAAACAATATTTAAATAGCATGATACCTATCGGTATTCTATTGAAGATATATTGGTACAGTGGTTCAAATTCAAAATTATTATTTGTGAAAACAAACTAATATCAGTACAAAAAATTATATTTATTAAAGGATATTTATGTTTAATTACCATATTGTTTTTGGAATCTTCAACATGGTCAATTTTCGAGATGAAAATATGGAAAACTTTAATCAAATATGTGTTGATTATATCTTCCTATGTTATTCTCCAAATGGAAGGTTATTCCATTATTACAAAAAATGTAATATTATTGTTATTGTGTATGTGAAAGTATATGAACACAATGAACTAAATCATTTAGGAAGAAGAATGATCCAAAAGTGTTGGAGATGAGACTATTTTTTCCAATAACCAGATTATGTTTTAGAAAATAATGAAGATAAATAATATGTTTATATTGGATATGTCTATTAATACCTCTAAAGTGGTGTGGAACAACCTAATTTATATCATCTGAGTCTGATAAGATAGGTGGACCTCCAAAACATCATTTGAAGTCATGGACAACAAGTTAAAACTCAAATAACATTATTCAAATCAAGAAAAGGCCTCATTTCCCTCACAAGTTGAACCAAAATATGTTTTCGAATAATTAAAACATAAACAATGTGTTGATTAAATGAAATAATAATTAAAACATATATGTAAGAGAAAAACATGATATTTGGTATCTATGAAAAAAACATTATTGGAACTAAATGGTAATTTTCAAACTAGTTGACTTAAAATATAGAAGTCATGATAAACAAAGAAATAATTGCGTTTAAGAACTATTCCTAGGTTGAAGGGGTATGAATTTATGAGACCTTTTCATAATTTACAAGACATTTAAAAATTACAATATTTCATTCCCTTTAATCCCAAATAAAATACAAGATGTTTTAAAAGGATTTCAAATCAAAATTACATGCTGAAGAGTTGGAATATGAGGATGAAATTGATAAAACAGGTGATTTCTTAATCAAAGAAGATGATAAATATTTTTTTAGATAAAAAAATAAATTATTTTGGCTGAAACAAAGCCCGTGAACTAGGTATTCAAATACGGACACCATCTTGATGAAGTAGAAATTCAAAAATGGATGAGTGGATAGAAACCAACACATTAAATTTGATAAATATATATTTCTCATTGTTATTTTTTATAATGATGGAATCATCTTTATTAGAAATTATGTGAGAGTTTGTGTATTATTTTAAAAGGATCTAAGGAATCTATTTGAAATTTTCATTATTATTAAGATGTGGTAATTCAATAGCATCTAAATTTATCTACAGAGAGATTATATTTTTCATTATCTATAGAAGTATGAAAGAGATGTTCTGAAAAAAAATTGGCATGTAACATTAATGTCAAATTTTTACTCTTTTTTTAGTGGTAAAAAAACCATAAAAATAACATCATGGAAAGGATATGAATCTAACAGAAATATGGAAGGTAGTTCGATGTCTTTTATACTAGAAACATTCTATACCAGGTATATTCTATGACATTACTATTGTTCTAGGTATCATAGTGGACAAAACGAGTTTCATTTTAGTGATGGAAAAATTATTCTAAGGTATATTAATGGTAAAATGTATTTTGGAAATAAAATTTAAAGCATGGTAATGATTGGTATATTAATTAGGAAGATACAAATTTGGATGAATTTTTAGATGTTATAAAATCAATATATGTTATATATTTCTTTCATAGAAAATGGTTTGTTAGTTTGTATACAAAGAAAAATGATTCCTCACATTTAGAACTACAGTAGAGGAAAATGTGGTTGTAACTCATGCCACAACTCATTTAATGTGGATGAAAAACAAATTTAACGAACTCAAGGTTATTTTGAAGCTATATATTCTTGTTTTATGTGTTAATCAATGTTTTAAAAACATTTCATGGAATCTAGTTCAACATTCAAGATCCAAGTACATTGATATTAATTATCACTTAATAAAGAAACATTTTAAATAAACTTTTCTAATAACAAAATTCATTTCAATTATGGGGAAAGTGGCTGATAATTTCACTAAACCAATTCAAAAGTATTATTCCCAAAGTTAGAGGCTAGTGATGGGAGTTAAACCACATTCCTCTCAAGTATAGAGTATGGTGATTCAGTCCCCTATCTCATATTGTTATTTTTATTGTTATTATAAATATGGGAGAAAGAAAAAAAATATAAATATGTTTCTTCCTTAATGTATATATAATGGGGGAGTGTAATTTTATAAAATAAATCCACTTATATGTGTTTTCCAAATGGGAGAGGGATATCTTATTTAGGGGGTTCATATTTTTCGATATAGTTATTAAAAGTGGGAATTTGTAAGGGATAGTTTGTGGATTGTGTGTCCTTATGAATATTTCTAAAAAAATATTTATCATGTGTGTGAGAATCTATTTTCATAATGGTTTCAAATATACTTATTAAGATGAAGATGTTTTGAACCTCGAGTGATATGGCAAATTCTATTTATAGTGGTATCAAAAAGATGAGAAAATATTTTATCTTTATTAAATTAGAATCATGTGAATCAAATTCCCTGAAGGTGTGAATATAAATAACTTTTATATTGAAAATAAGGTATGATTATTCAATTTTCTTATTTCCAAATCAATGTTATCTATAGTAAGAATAGATTTATCAAATTATTATTCAAGGAAAAGTAATTTTATATTGAAAGTGGATTATGTTCCTTTTCTTCTAATAAAATACTAATGTTTATATTGGTGAGCTCATGAGCTGTTGGAATTTTTTTTAATTCTTGTAATGATTGTTGAGATTAGAAGTTCCTTCTAACATATTGAATTTTTCTACAGCATAATGTATCGGTAGCATTGAATTGGTTATGATTATTGTGATATATTTTGTATTGAATGCATAAATCTTATTTAAAATCATAAAAAAATCAATTTATAATGTGATGAAGGTTTTAGAATAGGTTACAAACCATTGGAGTCTGTATAGGAAGTATTTTATGGTATTATGATGGTTATAATGTTTGAGCTAAAATGTGGAGGAGATCATTTTAGGGTATATAATGGTACTAGACTTTATAGAGCACACCCTGAGTTGATTATTTAATGTCATGGATAGTAAAATTAGATAATAAAACATAAGGTAACATAATGAGCTACATTTAGATCATAATAAGTTATATAGGAGCCTCATAGGTTACCTTCATAAGGTATAGTGAAATTTTATAGGGTACATTAAACTCCATAGTGTAGTTTTGTAACATATAGAGAAAACATCATGGTTTACATGAACCATATATTGAATCTTTGTAAGATACACCAAAGTGAATAGGAACATTATATGTCTTAATGAATCCTATGATGATGATTTTTGAAGAAAAGGTCAATCTAGAATATGATATTTTGATAAAGGAATCAAACCTCCAGAAATCATAGGGTACAAAAGCTGACCAGAATGTTTAGAAAAATAAAATTCGAGAATAAATATTATAAATAGAATTAGTATTAAAACAAATTAAAAGATAATAGATCATTATTTAAACTTCATGAATTGTATTCAATCCAAGGGAGATTAAGGTTCTCACCCTCGAGGATCTGTTTTACAATAATAGAAATAATACAGTTTTGGAATAACTTCTCAACCATGCTGCCACACATCCTATAATATTGTAGTGACTTAGAAAAGTATTTAAATAAAATAAGATAAAGGGGGAATAATATAATAGGTTTTAAAATAGTTATGGGAAGTTAAAATTTGAATTTCAATTTCAATATCAAATTCATATATATTTTCTTACTGGCATTGTGAGATAAATATAACATCATGAATTTAAAATGGTTATAATGTATTTTAATAAGAGTATAATCAATATAGAAATTATTGAGAATATTTTTTAGGTATGTAAGAGAAGATGGATAGGATATAACGTTTACAAGAAGTGAATAAAAGGAACCTTCTATAGTAAGGGTTCAAGAAGAAGCAGAAAAGGTATGACTACAAAAGAAATATATGAACCTCCAATTCTATTGAATATATTTTGGTTATTAAATGAAAAAATATTTTCTCATTATATAAGTGCATAAAGAACTCATCAAGTACAAAAAAATGTATCATTATTATAAAGATATACATTTCCCATTGAATATCACTTGTTGATATTAGTGGGTCTTATGGACTTGGTGAACTCTATATCATTATAATGTTTTCCCTTCTCATTTTGAAAGTTTATCCTTTTATATCTATTAGTAACTTATTTTTTTATTCTAGTATGTGTTGATAGAAATCGTTTTTACCATTGTAATAGGCATAGAAGTTTGTTTCAAGAAGAAATATTAAAATAAATTTATAATAATTATCCCCTCATGTAATTTAACATATCTTAAGGTTCCTTTTAACATGGTGTTCCTCCCCATGGTTTACATTTCTAGGACCCTCCCCACAATAACATATCTCCCCATCATGATGTTCTTCTACAAGTCAATGAAAATATAATGTTTCCCTCTTGAAAAGAGGCACTTGATTAATTGAGGTCAGATACAGCCAATACCTCATTATTAATCTAAATTGATTCAACCCTATCAATTTGTGATTTAGGTTGATGTTGATCATTTAAATTTTCCCTAGACTATACACCCATATATGTGACTAAGTAGATTTTAAATAATAATTTTATTGTCACCAAAGTAGTAGAGAAATGACCTTTATTGTCAGATCAGGTCAAGGAACCCCACATGGAGGATAAGGGAAATGGTGTCATAATGTTGAAGGAGTTGGTATAGGATATAATACTAGTCAATAACTGGCCCATCATCACCCTCATAAAATGAAATTTTAAATTTTCTTGATGAGGATCACATGCCCTACATTCATATAAATGTGTGGGAGACTATTTATTATCTAAAATACTATATAATATTCTTGTGGAGAGTATGTCAACAATATCTAGGTGGTGAGTGATATTTTCTATCAAGTTGACATGGATTAATTTTCAATATCTTGGATCCCATAGTCAAGGAAATAGTACATATTTATTCTGCATGTTTTCATTAGTGGTAAGAAGTTTCTTCACCAAATATCCATTGATGTCCAATATAATTTTCTCATTAGAGGATGGATTGAATATAGATTTCTATATTGAACCTCATAAATTAGACAAAAAGGTTGTCTAGGTAAATTAACCTAAAATTTTATATCTTCTGGCCAGGTCTCTAGCCTTTATTCTGCATATTTATTTTGGTTAGTCTAATGAAATCTTAATGTCTCTATAACCTAGTACTATAGTACTTATAAAGAGAAATTGATTGGAAGGCTCTTAAATTAGGCTATAAATAAAGATAAAATTGATTCTTGATTGAGGGAATAATGACGACCAATATTTGAGTAATTGTTAGTGGTACCACTTTTCTAGAATGTGTGTTATGCCCAACTGATGTCTAAATAGAGGCCTGAATGAATTCTGAAATAGTTAGATCCTCCTTAGTTTCATAAGAGAAATCCCAACTTGTAGGGATGTGGTTATTTCTTCCACCACTGATGCCCCATAGATCATCAACTCCATGATATATTGTGCCCATTATATCTAATGATCTATGTTAACCTAGGCCTTTATGGTTGGGTCTAGTATTATCTCCTAATCCTCTAAGGAATTAATTTTTCTACAGATTGTGAGTTGATTAATTGGAAATATTCTTAGAGTTCCATAATTTTTATAACATATAATATTTTTTTGGAACATATTTAGTGAAAAGTTTCAAGGATTTCCTTTTTATAACCATCCAAAAATCATTCCATAGAGAACATTGAGGAGAAACAATGAACTCTAACATGGCATAAAAGTCAAATTGGTCCTCTAAGAAGAAAGGTATCAAATTTTATTATGATATATCTCTAAAAGGATATATAGAGGATAAAAAATCCCAGTACTATTTTGATAAATATTTTCAATTATTCTCACTAAATGAATTGAATCAATGCATTTCAATAATGTCAGTCTCATAGATAATACATAGAATGACACTAATTTATAGGAATGTGACAAATAGGAATCCATTCGAAACATAGTACACAATAAGATATAGGAATAACGTCTGAAAATTCATAATTATATATATACTCAATACTTGGGAGATTTTAGAAACATTCTTAGTGATTCTTGACTAATGATAAAGTGAAGGGAGTGGATACATTTATATCCCACCCACCACACAATGATGTCGAGACTCTATACACTGAGAATAATATCAATCAAAATGAGGTCAAGATAGGAAATCAGGTGTGGCTCAACATTGAATTACATAGAATTAATATCCTTACTAAGTATAACTTCCACGATCAGATAAATTTATCCCCTCCAAAAAAACACCCTTTATGACGGTTCTAATCAATTTAAAAGAGCAGAGTCCAGTCATACAGCCTACCTAGGAGACATAAATATTTCATACCTTATTCCTGTGACCATGGATCATAATAAAGTAACCATTTGTTAAGTCCAAATGGAAATAAATAGTGGACACATTTGAATCAACCATATCAATCTATCCTTAATACCTCCACATAAGAATTAGGGTATAAAATTGTCCCAACAGATCTCATTGAAACAATAAAGTCCCTCATTGCTCGAATAGAATCCATATTGGGATGATGTGGGCTTGTATAGATAGAAAAAAACTTTTACCATAAATTGATGGAATTTATTCTTCCTCCACCTAAATTTCAAAACCATGAATTCAAAAAAATTAATGGAATGGGTGACCATAACAAAACCCTAAACATTTCACATATCAAAATGTCCTCTGGAGAAAAACACTAAAGAAATAGTAAGTGGAAAATATTTTGTTATTTGTATATAACCTATATAGACCAATATTTATTTGGTACAGAAATATTCTAGATAAATCATTTACTAATTGGGAATATCTCTATAGTTGGTTTCTTTAAATTTTTAATTTGATAATAAAAAACACAATTACCTTTAACGACACATATTTATAATATATTTAAAATGAGATACTTATATATTTTATAATTAGATTTAAAGGTTTGACATATTCATTGGAAATGAAACTTATTCAACAGAATCTATTTGAGATATGCATTGAAATTTTATTGATAAGTTACAAAGATCACCTATTCTCCTAAATTATATTTGTGGGTTCAAAGACATTACATTGGTGGAATAATTCATGTAAAATAAAATATAGGATTCCATAGATAATTCTTCAATGTTTCCAATATGAACATGAATTAGATATTTTAAAGAATAAATTTCAATAGTTACACTGAAACCAACACATATGATAACTCCAAACCATAAGACTACTTATTTACATGTTATAAATTCTCTTTAAAATTAATTCCTATAAGAACATCCTTGTTGATAGGTGAGGAAGGAATAATTTTTTTTCCAAATTTTGAAGATTTGTTAAATAAAGACCAGTCATTAAGAAAAGAATAAGTTCTAGGTTATATAATTATATACATGGAGAAATCCCTACTCCAATTACCCAAGGTTGGAAATCCATATTAAGTGGGTCTAGATAACTACTCCAATTATTAACATTTACATCTGATATTGGGATTTAAAATCTAGGATTAATTCATCCACAAAGATATACATTAGATGATGGTTTTCTCTAGGAAAGTCAAATCTTATAAACCTCCAATTCAAGTGAAGTAATTATTTTATACCTCATTATAAAATGAAATGTGGTGGAGGGAAGTATAAAAAACGGTAATAAAAATTTGATGATGGGATGATAAGGAAATCATTCAATTGGGTGCCTAAAATTTATAAGCTTAAATAAACTAGATTTTTTAGACCCCAATTCTTTCTATAAAACAAAATTTGCAAATTTTATCATAGTAATCAATGTGTCAGTGTTATCTTCCTGGATGAAATATGTCTTGTGAAGAGGAATTCATACTAGTGGCCAAGCTAGTCTCAACTATTGTAGAATTTATACCCCCATCATTGGGAGGATAGGAACTGAACTGTCAAAAAAGATTCTCCATGGATGATGCATCACAATATATCTCAGTTAGAGTCATACAATCGCTAGACTCGTCCGATAATGAGGAATATATACATATATATATATATATATATGATCCTAAATTCCCTATCAATAATTTAAGAAGTGGTCATAGAGTTCGAGGAAAAAAATCTATGGTTGAACATGATAGTCAGAAATCACTTCCAATAAATATATATATATACCAAACCCAAAGATAAAAAATCTTCAAAGATCAATTGGAAAATCAATCTGGTAATAAATATTTATGGTATCATTCGATTCTAATGATATTTGAATACTGACTAAAAAACATGTTATTGGTTTTAAACATTGGAATATGAGAACATCATCTTAGCCTCACTCATATAACATAAATATATCCCCCATTTTCATTAAAGTTAAATAATTTTTTGAACAATTAGAATCATTCACTGAACCCCAAGGAGAGGAGTAACCTCTTGGTGAGAACCTTGAATGCTTGGTCTAGAAATATGATCTTCTGAAGTATATTTCTACTATTTCATCCAAGCACCCTATTTTGGATTCCCTTCAAATTTCAAAGTAATACATGAATGTACTCATTTATGAACATTAAATCAATCAGTAATTCATTGATATTTTCACTACATCCAATACATATCATATAAAGGTAGGCTCTACTAAATTCTATATGGTAATTTCTTTTTCAGAACATGTTTAGGAAGCATCCATACATGGACATATAAAACCCTGATATATATAAATCTCGATGATATCGATATATATCAAGGATAAATTGATCATGGTTTTAGGATCAATCTTTAATATCCCAACATTTTAAAATAATGACTTTGTTCGATAGTGAACAAAATACACAACACCGAGCATAAACAAACAACAAAATATTATTATTTATATATGAATGTTATAACCTGGCTATTAAATTGGTGGGTATGAATAGGATTCACTACATATGAAATATATATATATTATGTTTCAAATCAATAAAAATTTATTTATTAATTCTTAGGAAATAAGCACTCTATTTTTAGTAAAACCATTTTTATTCTTCAAAGATATGTTTTCCTCAAAAATGGTTTTTATTTATTTTTGTGAGAAAATAATATAATTAATTTGAAGAAAATATATAAATTTTATTTGAAAAAATATGTATCATTTTGTAAATCAACATATCTAAATTATCCTATTGGGAAATTTTAAAATGTATCTCAAACGTTTGATTTTTCAATGAATAGTGAAAATAATAATTTTTATTGAAAACTGCATTTTCATTTTAAGTATTTACAAACAAAAAATTATTTTTTAATTATTTTTAAAATTAAATTAGTTCATTTTAATTTAAATTAAAATAATTATATTATTTGAAATTAATTTTATACGTGAATTTAGTATAGATATTTTATATTTAAAAAGGCCATATTTCTAAAAAACTGTTATTTATCACGTTTTTTAGTTTAATTTTAATTCAATTACAAAACATGTATTTTTTTAATATTTAAAAATATATTCCATATATTTTAAAATTTTGTCCAAAATTTTTAAATAGGTCGATTTTGTTTTTTTCCAATATGAATAGTAAGTTCAGTAAATATGTATCCCCTCTGTATTGGTAAATCTGGTAATTAAGGGTTAAAAATAAAATGATAAGGACAATGAAATAATCCTAACATGTGATGTAATTTTATTTTATGATTTAATTTCATCCATACACATAAAATAATTGTTTATACGACCTTTGGATTTAATTTGGATGCAATCGTTACTTTTATAATATTTTATGTAATGAAAATTAAAAATGTGATGTTATTGTATTTAATAATTATTATATTTCCAAAACAGGGATAAAGAGAGAATATGTTTAGTTATAAATATTTATTTTAAATATAATTGATTTATTTTTAAAATAACTATATTATTTATAATATTTAGTTAATAAATAATTACCGTAAATGCTTACACAATGCTGACGCGATAATTTTTTAATTAATGGAAAAAAATAAATGATATTAAAAATATTCATAGTAATAAAAATTTAAATAATTAATGTGATAAATTAATATAAAAAAAATATAATATCATTGGGGTGTATTGAAATATATTATTGGAATTCCATTTGTTTTCATGATGTTATTAAAGAAAAAGTAATGAATGGTTCTAAAGTTGACATTAATAATGTTTTACATTAAATAATATTTTTTTAAATGATACACAATTTATAACAATATTGTATTCATCCTATTTATTATGATACGGTTAACAATATATAAAATGGTCTATGTGCATTTTATTCATTTATAGTACCTATCTTGACCCTCAAATTTTAAAAAGACCTTGTCATCATAATAAGTTTGTTAATGGTTGAGGAAAGGTTGATACAAATTGATAAGTGCTACAAATGTGATTCAATATTGTCCAAATTTTATAAAATTATATTATTTTGAATCATCTAAATGTTATATAATATTTTTATCAATTCTGATCTATTTTAAAATTGAAATAAATTTATATTAATTTAATATTTTAAGAAATTGAAAGATTTACCCTACCCACTCTTGTAAAAGGGTGTATATTCTTCTCTTTTATTCATCGTTAAGGAAATTAGTCTCATCCAATAAATATCCAAATACCTTCCTAAAACATTTTTACACATTCTATAGGCCTTATTTTAGTAATAATACGGATCATAGACATCTTAAGGTGAAAACAAAAGGAGGTTGTATAAAGAATAATTATAGTTGTTAGCCCAGTGTTTTGGTTTTATATCATTTTACACATCCTTTATATATTCATAAAAAATGATAATATAATAAAAATATTATATTACATATACCAATTTTTTATTATGTTAATTTATATCCATCTCCAAAATCTATCAAATGGGATAGGACTCTATCATTCATGTGTACGGAAGACTACCTCCTCACAAACAGATATACTTTGTTTTCCAACACCACCTCCCGCATAAGGATATAATGATGTAATTTCTATATATATAATATATTAATGAAATATTTTTCATTATTAAAAAACAATATTTCATTTAATTTCTTACTTTTTTACTCACTAAATAATAACAATTCCATTCATGCATATGTGTGGACAACCACCTCCATGAAGCGATGTGATTCATTATTCATCACCCCATCACTTGGATGATATATACAAGTTTTCCAAAAGAAATTTCGTGTTATTAAATATATAATTATCACTATTTAATTAAAAAATAATACTAACGATCATTTCTTAATGATCATTAAAAAAATAAATGTTATTAATTCATACATACGACCTACTATCTCCGTGATTATAACGTTGTTCATTTTTTATAACCAGGTTTAACGATTAGTTTTAAATGTAAAATTTATGTATAAAAATTTTAATTTTTTAATTTTAATTATTCTTGAGATTATGGAATAATTACCCCTTTGACCATTTTCAACTTGCCGAATTCATTTGGAAATAATGAATTGAACATCCACAAAACTCCCAATGGGGACTTAACTGATTAAGTAATTAAATATATCAAAAAAATAAATGAAATTATTGGTTTAAGGATAAAGTATTAAACCTATAAAAATTAATAAATATATAATTTATAAAATTTTATTATATAGGAATTGCAGGACTTACCTGAAAAGTATGGACTCAAGGCATGGGATTTCACGTCAATTTCTCTTCATTTAGACATATATTAATGTAATACTCAAACTTTCTTAGGGTATATATAATATCCATTTTAAATTTCTTATAATTAATCATTAATAATTCAAGTTATTTCATGTTTCAATTTTAATTTTTTCATCCAAGATGAATTTACATGAATGTTACCAAGCGCTAAAGGGTTTTTTAACTAGATTTCCTTTTGTTGTCTGAGAACTCTTTTTCATTTACATTATTATGAGATAATTAAATGTAAATTGATATTTAAATTGTTTTATTCTATATTTATTTATTTATTGATGTACTTTTTTTAAACATAATCACCCCATTAGTTAATTCTCAGTTTGATGATATGATCATTGTATTGGTTATCCATCTCAAATTCTTTTTCTATGGAATATACGTTTATGATATGAAACTCTCTTATTTTATGAGTTTTATATACTGAAAATTTTACATGTAATATCATATTTTTAATTATTTTCTCGATATTTAAGGTTTAATTTGAAGCTAGTATTTCATAGGGATTATTATTAAGGAGTTACCAAAGTGGTAAAGGATTTATATTACAATATCATTTTTTTCATGATTATTTATATTGAAGGATACTTGCGGTGAAATCATACACTCTTATTTTCCATTAACAACATATATTTTAGAATCATATGGTTATGAATGTGATTTACATGTTTAATTTCCATTTCCTCTACTTTTTATTGAAGAAACACCAACAAATTTGTTTGTAGGTAATACTAATCATGTATATTCTTTTAGATCGGGAATGATTCTCTTATTATACCAACCGTATATCCATCCTTTCAAGCGAATGAGTATACGAACAATAGAGAAGAATCCGAGCGATCGAATGACTATGAAAGACGTCATGACTCTTCTAATAGTGAGTACTCTACTCTAATAGTAATGCAATAATCGATATTAGAGAGATTCTCCGTTGTTTAATGGGAACTGCGTGGGAGAGTGGTACGCGCAAGGTCTCGCTCTTCTTTCTAGGTTTTCAAAGTCCTGTTTTTTGGGGTATGCGAAGCTCAATATCTAGAGTCCGGGGCCTTTCCAATCAAATCTTATATGTGAGGCCGATAGTATTACTTTTTCACTTATTCTTTATCTTTCCAGCTTTCCTCCCTTATCACACTCAAAGGCACCCCTCAATATATAATATATAAGTACCAGTTCCTTGGCACAAGCGCTAAGCAATAAGAATTCCTTTTGAACAGTCATTTCAATCATTTTCTTCTAAGTGATCGGTCCAACCGGAACTACACCTAGCAAACCTAGGCCCAGAACAAGCCGCCCGACGGAACTACATAATCAGACACGGAGTCGGCTTTCCAGCAGCAAACTACAACGATTCGAGTCTTTCAGTATGCAAGATCTGATCTTCCCTTAAGCCGAGCAGACGATCAAACCAATACTAACATTGAGTCTGCTTCATCGTCTTTGAGTCTTATCTATTCTTTGAGTCTTCATTGACCTTGTCAGCTAGGCACAACCTGAATATGACCTCTGTGCCTGACCCTCTTTCCCTCTTTCATTCCTTTGCTGCTTTCCGGTTAGGAGAAAGCTTCAGCTCGAGATCGATTCGACTTCAAGTATGAATTCCCCGCTTACCCCTTCAAACAGGAGCACGAACTAGCGGCTTAAGCGAGCGGATAAGACTGCCCGCCTTTACGCCCTTCTTTCAAGTAGTCTTGAATGATTTCCTGCTTCCTGCATCCAACATTCCTACAAGCGTTCCTTCGCCCCCGTTATCTAGGTCTAGTTCAGCTTGAAGTGTCTAGCCCAGTCGAATATCAATAACAATATATATAAGTACCGTAACTAGAATCATAGATAAAGGAAGAGTCTCTCTCTTTGTTTTGGGGTGGCTCTTAGCAGGAACTTTTTTCCCTGCTGCTCTAGCTGGAGTTATAGGCTTAATAGCTATGAATCGTTCTTTGCCTGCCCTCTTTCAAGTGTGAGGGATCAGATTGTCAAACGAGAAGTCCAATATAGCAGCAAGAATCATACTTGATCTTTGATTCCCCGTTGCATCTTTCATGTAGTGTAGTGACTGGGACGAGGGCATCGATCGTACGAAGGGTCTCTATATGGTGCCTTTTCCTTGTTCACTGCTTTCTATTGGCCTTTCCCTGCCTACCTACCTACCACGATACTCTTCTAATAGTGTCCATATAGGAAGAGTACCCGGGCTAACGCGCAACGGTGGTCGTAGATCAGGTAGGGCGCTCATTCGTTGGCTGCTTGTTTGGTCCCCTTTCACCGCACTATATAGGAAAAGTACCGTTGGAATTGAGGGCAGACGGTACAGAATGGGGGGCTGGTGAGGCACGGTCCGGGGACGGAACTAGCATTCGTAGTCATTTAGCTTAAAGTTCCAGTAGTATAGTAGTCGACTGTATCTGTTGCAATGCCTATTCAACTTAATTAAGTGCCTGCGGAGGAGACCGCATTCTGTTAGGTGTAGAGGAGCAAGGCAAGAAAACCGTGGTGCCGGAACAGAACTATCAAATGGAGGCCCGGGTGCCTAAGTGGAAAAGAGAAGGTTGGAAGGTCAGTCTACTACCTATATTATACCGATATCGATTTTCAAATAGAACTACGGATGCTGGGCCACGCCCCTTCATCAACCACTCGAACCAGATCAGCAGATAAAGAAGTACGCTACATGTCAGACCAAGCCAATCCAGATTCAACTTGGTATTTAGCATATAAAGTCATAGGATGCTGACGTAGCGGGTGCCGAAGAAGACACTTCTTAGGGGTAGTGGAGTCATGATCTTGCCTCCGTGACTATTAGAGTAGAGTACTGCTCTCCCCTTTCTTTTGAGAGGCTTTCTTCCGTCCCTTTTCATGCCCAGGCGTGGCAATCCCATATTCAGTGTAACCGGGGTCAGAGGCGGCTGATGTATCGTACTAATGTTGTGTTGCCTAGATGGCTCAGTAAGACTGGTGAGGCCTGTTTGAGAGCTTAAGGTGGATAGCGGTTCCGTATAGGACTACTTTTGACTAGTGGCCCCAGTCAGGTGACTTGTTAGGCCCGGATAGCGAAGATCGATTCGGTGACTATTAGATTAGAGTACTCATTATTAGAAGAGTACTTGATGCCCGCGTAGTTTGATCCGTAATTAAAGATCAAGGAATGTGGTCCTGTAATACCTCTTCCTTCAGGTCTTGTCCATCGGCAAACGGAATCTTTCGCACCCGGAATCGAGGAAGCACATCTCTGTTTATAGAGTACTTTTGAGATTGGATGGTTGGGAGGGAAGGGAAGGCGATTAGGAAAGGCTAATAGGTGATGCAAGCTAGGGTGAGGGAACTCCGGCTTTCACTGTCAGCTAAGCAGCACCAGTCAAGTAGGGATTTCTTCGCAAATAGTCATTTGATTACTATAGGATCATATGAATTGAATGAAATAGTACCAGGCCTTGCAAAGGTAGGAAGAAACTCCTCCGGAGGGCTCTTGACGCAATGAAAGGAAGGAGACAGTTCACCTGGTTCTATACAGGAAGGGCCTAAGCTGCTGGAAAAGAGATGGGGCTATCGACTTTGCTTTCAGCTTGAGCTTGGGAAACAGACTAGGAACTTGATTCAGAAAGAGCTTAAAGGGACCTAGCTTACAAAGTCCTCTCTCACTTCTCTTTCTGCTGGTCAATCGGAGGCCCTGGGAACTGAGGCCAAGCAAACAAGCTACTACCTATATTATACCGAAACTACGGAGCAGTCGTAGCAAGCGAGACAGACGGCTCAGCGTTCGCAGGCACTTTCCACATCGAGATCGGGCTTGGTGAACCGGGCCCAAGGTGATGCTTCCTGAATGACTGAGTGAGAGGCACGAAGAGCAGGGATCCTCCTTGAAAGCAGCCCGAAAAGACAGATCGAGCTAACAGAAGGTTCTAAACCCTTGATATATATATATTCAGTAGCACCTTTCTCAACCGAATAGGGTTCAGTAGCCGAGTTCAAAGATCTGACCCTTTCTAAAGGGTCAGGATTGCTGCTAGATTCTATACCAACGCATTCTCTCAATCAAAGAAGGAAAGTAGAATCGCAAGGGTATGAAACATAGCTATGAAAAGCAATCCCCCCACATCAAAAGTATTCTTCTTTTGATTCTTTCTTCTTTCTGTTTCTGTTCACCTTCTTTACTTTCTTTTTTTCGAGCGGGAATGGAATAACAGCAAGAGCTTGAGTTTAGAGATGGGTTCACAATGCTCATGGTTCTGTCTACCCGATTGATACCCGAGAGTCACTGAACTTAGAATAGTGAATCCAGTTCCACACTTAGAATAGTTCATTCAGTCCTTAGAAGAATGAAGCCTTAGAATAGGAAATAGGAATAGTGAGGCTTCCTGACCCTTTTAGAAAGGGTCAGATCTTTGAACCTGATCCTATTCGGATCAGATCTTTTAGAACCTCACCCTTGACTTTAGAAAGGGTCAGATCTTTGAACCTCACCCTAAGGTCTACTTCATCTATAAGGGTTTAGAACTCGGCTACTGAACCCTATTCGGTTTGGTTGAGAAAGGGTCAGATCTACGGTACTTGACCCAATATAGTTCACCCCTATCAGTTGCCGAATTGTGGACATGCCGTGCTTGATTCGAGTCATTCCCGACCTTGTGCGATAGTCGTTAGCCATTGACTCGACTCGCACTTCCGGCCTCGACCCCTCGGATGGAACATGCAGAGCTTAATTTATTGTCATAGAAGGACCAATCGCTCAAAGGGAAGGGTCATATATCTTCGGAATGTTCCATGGGAGTCAAACCAACCCATTATGCTGAACTGACAAGCGTATTAGAGAGTCGAATGCACCAACTGGACACAATGAGTACCCAAACGGTGGAAACAAACGGGCTAGTCTTGGGCTATGGGGATGGCATTTCACGTGTATCTGGGTTGCATCAATTGAAATGTGGTGAAATGGTCCAGTTTGCTAGCGGTGTGAAAGGCATAGCGTTGAATCTGGAGCCCGAGCTTGTCCGTATAGTGGTGTTGGGGTTGGATACCATCGTGAAAAAAGCAGATCAGGTCACGCGCACCGGTTCGATCGTGGATGTGCCCTCGGGGATGTGCTAGCTGGGTCGTGTTGTCGACGCTTTGGGTGTTCCAATTGACAATACCTCAACCGCACACTGGGAATCCGAGACTAGACGTGTCGAACTGAAAGGTCCGGGCATTATCGAACGTCAACCGGTTCACGAGCCAATGCAGACTGGTCTCAAAGCGGTGGATAGCCTGATGCCTATCGGTCATGGGCAACGCGAACTCATCATTGGGGACCGACAAACGGGAAAAACCAGCATTGGGGTCGATACCAGGATTGCCCAAAAGCAAGTGAACGCCACCGCTCGGGAACGAGACAAGCTCTATTGTGTCTATGTAGCTATAGGACAGAAACGCTCAACGGTTGCACAAGTCGTTCAATTACTCTCGGACGCTTCCAGCATGGGGTATTCCATTCTGGTGGCTGCTACAGCTTCAGAACCTGCTCCAGTTCAATTTCTTGGACCATATTCCGGGTGTGCAATGGGGGAATATTTCCGCGATCATGGAATGCACGATGTGATCATATATGATGATCTTTCAAAACAGGCAGTGGCGTATCGACAAATGGCATTATTGTTACGCCGACCACCGGGCCGTGAGGCATTCCCATGAGATGTTTTATATTTACATTCCCGTCTATTAGAACGAGCAGCTAAACGATCGGACAATACCGGTGCAGGTAGCTTGACCGCCCTTCCCATTATAGAAACACTAGCGGGAGACGTCTCGGCCTATATTCCCACCAATGTGATCCCAATTACTGATGGACAAATCTGTTCGGACACGGAGCTCTTTTATCGAGGTATGCGCCCAGCAATCAACGTTGGATTATCGGTCAGTCGAGTTGGCTCAGCCGCTCAGGTGAAAGCTATGAAACAAGTATGCGGTGCTTCAAAACTAGAATTGGCACAATATCGAGAATTGGCAGCCCTTGCTCAATTTGGTTCAGACCTGGATGAAGCGACTCAGGCTATTCCCAATCGAGGTGCCCGGCTTACGGAAGTTCCGAAACAACCACTACATCATCCACTGGCTCTTGAACAACAACTACTAGTACTATATGCAGCAGTCAATGGTTTCTTTGATCGAATGCCTGTTGATCGAATAGCGCAATATGAGATAGCAATCACACACCACCTCAGAGATGGTTGGCCTTTCAATCCGGACTGGCTCGCTGGGTTCACACTCGAGGTAAAGAAGGAAACCGATCACTTATTATACGAAATCACTTCATTGATCGACTAGCTAGATCTAATATAGTAGGCAAGTTCTTGTTCATTCAACCGGTCGGCTTTGCGACTCACTTGCGGAAGCTACCTAACTATATAGAGTAGAGTACTTGGGAACTGGATAGCTCGATCTCTGGGTACAGTGCTGCAGTGAATGATCCGATACTCAAGGCTGGATTCTTCTTTCTCAGTGAAAGGATCACTACCACCTCTACTACCTATATTATACCAACTATGATGATACGACCTCTACTACCTATATTATACCGATCAAGGACCATTTCAAGGTTGGTGCTCTCCGTACTCTTCTAATAGTGAGTACTCTACTCTAATAGTACCACCAACTCTCATCGATGTCCACTATCTATATTATACCGACTTGATGACATAGTGACTTCAAGGGCGAGTGAAACGATTGAAATAGTACGGGATGGGTTCTGCGCGTTCTCTGAAACACCATGCTCAACGGGGAGGGAATACGAAGGTGGTGCATCAGTACTCTACTCTAATAGTTTGGAGGTACGATACTATTAGAGTAGAGTACTGACAGGCTGTGATGAATGTGATTGATGGTGACGGGTGCGGAACACTTGAGGGTGATTGGACCTAAAAATGCCCACTGAATGAGTCAACACAGAGAGACAAACCATGGGGGTTTGAAGGTTCTAAACCCTTATATATAATATATCTGTAGCACCTTACCGAATAGGGTTCAGTATCCGAGTTCTAAACCCTTGATATAATATATCAGTAGCACCTTTCTCAACCTGAAGTAGCCGAGTTCAAAGATCTGACCCTTTCTCAACCTCAGTAGCCGAGTTCAAAGATCTAACCCTTTCTCAACCTCAGTAGCCGAGTTCTAAATGATCTGACCTCAGGTTCAAAGATCTGACCCTTTATAATGGGTTAGGAAAGATACGAAGAAAGAGGAGTGGCGGTGGCAGGCTTTTGATTTCCGACGAGGATGAGGATATGAAATAGAAGAGAGGGATGGGATCTACTCCATTAAAGAATGCACTATAAAGAGATCCTGTTGCTGCTTGTATGCCCACTAGTGGATTAGTAAGAGTTCCTCTATTGACGGAAGAGAGCTTGTTGCCTTCGTCGGAGGCAATAGCGAACCAGAGGCGAGAGAAACCCACGGAAGACGAAAGCGGGGAGTTTTACACCAGAGCATAGATCGGACTCAGAATAACAAGGCTCGAGAGACCACTTCTCAAGCTACAAGAAAGCCATCTCAATCCCAAGAAAGTCAGTACGCACTCAATCCAAACTCTTATTAGAAATCTACCTCAAATGGATTAGAAGGCTCTGAAAGGCGATGTGAATCGTGGCCTTTCCGAGCTTCGAATCAACACACAATACAAGATTGCCTCACCCAGCCAGTGAAATAGATGTAGATATGGAGCGTATGAGGAAGAAGATGAATTAGGGGATTGAGATTAGATTGTTATGGATTATCAAAAAGACTTACAGTGTCACCTTTTCAATCCTCACGAAGGTAGAGCGAACTTTCATATCCTAAAATGTATACATTCAATAATGCATGGCTCTCTCGCTGTGAGCTATACATATAGGATAGGGGACTTCTTCATCTAATCGGCATGAGTACGCGCGAGAAGTGCGTGTAGTGTTCGTGTACTGGAGAACGCCCCTGAATGGGGGGCACGCTTGGCCCCTATTACATTGCTTGATTCTTTCTGGCCTGAGAGATCAAGTTGGAATGGTTTCGCTTATTCAATGATCGTGTCCCTCTCTTCGTGGGTCACATTTCTCGAAACATATCCAGTCCGCACGGGTTTAAAGGGAGGTGCACTTGTTTTGGAAGCGAACAAGCAAATCACCAACCGCTCGGTAAAGAGAAGCTTTTTGTTGATCTAATTTCAACGGTGCTTCCAGCTTCTGGGCCCCAGTGCGCCAAATCGATTCTCGTGACCTGAGAGTAGGGCTCACCATCATGTCCACTATATATATAAGTACCCAGATTGAATCTGACCCGATTCCAGCCAAAAGCCTGAGTATGTGTCTGCAGTTTCAGACTGACTTTAGGCGATGAGTTCACTCACCCCAGACGTACGCACCCTTGTCCCAGGTGCGGAACCGGACAACCACGATTGAATAAGTGGAAGTTCCCTGGAAATTCAAATCAATCCGGAGGTGTTGGTTCAAAACCAGCTCGTGACAAGGGGATTCATAAATAGTATTGAGAAATATCGTAGTGTGACAAGAGAAAAGCGAGTGAGAGAGAGAGAGATAGAAAGAGCTCCTATTTCCCCGAACGACGAAGGTACCACAGACCGTTCTGCCTAGAAGACTCTCTCTTTTGTTAGCACCAGTTGATTGATTGAATGACTAGGCGCATTACCAGTGAAGATGAGACTCTCCATGATGCGTCAGAGAAAGACCGGCTCCGCTTAGTCTGTAAGGTATAATAGCAGGGAACTAGGTAGTGCTTTTTCTCCTTCGATATAAGAACTTTTTTTCGGGCGGGGAACGAAGCAAACAAATGAGCTGATCTTTCATTCGGGGTTGCCAGAAGTTTTTCCACCCATGCGAAAGAGGAGTGAACGACAATCTTTTTATTTCAGATTGAACCAGGTTCAGGAGCTCCTGTCTGATTCTCTCTTCTGATAGATCAGAAACTGTACCCTTTCTGTCAGAGTTCTAATGAATCTCGGTTTTTTTATAGGGACAGCAGCCTGGAGACATTGCCGGCCCTTCAGCTCGGACTTATGGATCTCTTCCTCAGATTGAAACGGTGCTTTTTTGCCATAATCCATCCATTTCAAAAGGGGATATGAGAAAAGGGAGAAGAGAATCAATTAGCTTCTTCCCTCCCTCCGGATTCAAATAGTGGATTTCTAAATTGCGTAAGAGATGAGAGAGGGCTGCTTAGAAGATTGAGCTCTTTTTTGAGCTTTGTCTGTCTCTAATGCGAATGAAGAATGCAAGAGAACAGAGTAGTCTCCGCCCAAAGGTGCCCTACGAGGGCCGGTCACCGGGGATGAAGTCAACTTTCTTCTGATTGAGCATGAGGCTGCTTTTCAGATGAATGAGAGTTTTTTTATTCTCCGATGTGATATGCTTAACACATTTAAGTTGTTTTCGGTATTACAGTTACTCTTCTATATAGTGCCCATCTCAATCTATTCCTGCAATTGGGGTGAGTCTCGCCTATTCATCGTTGCTTGACGTATCGAACCGAGCACTTGTGTTCTATTTCTTTATATAGTTATGGAAGTCTAACTAATTGAAATCGACGTATATATTGATTTGATATAGTTAGAACACTCGAATTCACTGACAAAGCGTCTTTTCACGGAGGTTGTTGTAGTTTTCGTAGTTTCTTGTAGACTCACTATTATAAGAGTACATGTTTTCATCGAGATTGGGTTGGTGTTCAGTGTACCTTTTTTTAGTACAAGAGACATTATATGCTAGAATACCTACGTTCGAAGGGTCGCACCTTCTGTTTGTTGGCCAACAACCCACCACAACTCTATCTAATATTTATTAGAGAAAGTCTCCGGGGTAAAGAATACAAAAAGATAAATGATAAGACTCAACAAGCAACGGCTTTATAGCGTCTGTGCGAAGGGAGTTGTTTGTTCCGTTTTTCTTTGCTTTTAGCCCCACTATTAGAAGAGTACCTGAATGGGATGACTTAGGCGAAGTGCGAAGCTGTAGTTAGTGACTTTCCAGCCCTTCGCTAAAGTTGTTCATTAGAGGTTTGGAACCAATCAAAAAGGAAGAATCAAGGAGGAGAAAAAGGATGAAGCCGAAACGGGTTGAGGGCGAACAGCAATTGTCGTCTGACTTCGAGCATTCTCTTCTACACATGGAGGGGGGTTCCGGCATAGCAGGGTTCATTAAGTCATGGGAGCTTAGAGAGACTGAGACAGGTACTCTTCTAAATAGTTCGGAAGCTCCATCTCCCTTTGGTTTTGGTTCTGCTTTCGTTGTGATGCTTCTTTGTCTTTCTTTCTCATCCGTCTATTTGACATGACTATATGACAATCTCGACTCTTAGGCAGTCTGAGAAGTTGAGGTACTAATGGGCGAGTCAGTCACAGACCGAGGATCAGAGTTGTCCCATTCGATTGATCGATTCAGAGTTCCGCACCGCTATGATAATGAGTTCGAACCTGAGATCATGGGTTAACCAGTCCCATCCCAAGTCAAATCAACAGGACGGAGCAAGACCTATTCAGATGAGGTCTCGCAGGATCTCATCGCTCAAGTCCTCCGACAGCCCTGTGTAAGCTTAGCAATGCAAATAGACAGGAAAGAGGCCGGGATCTCCTAAAGCAACTGCCAAATTTCCTCTTTCTTTCGCAAGACAGACAGAGATTGAATGAACGGAAAGTAACTGAACCCTGAATGGACAGGGAGAATAGTCTAATAAAATAGCATATATGCAAGTTGAACGTCAGTACTCTTCTAATAGTGTGTCTCGTAGAAAAAGGAATGCTCGAAAGTGATAGGGAGAGTGAGAGATTAGATCTTTATAGTATCTATTCTCGATAGCTTATCTAGATTGATCCGTAAACTGTTTGTCTTCATACTAAGACCAAGATGTTGTAACAGATCAACTAAACTAGTCAGTACTCTTCTAATAGTGTCTATCTATAAGTTCTGCTAAGAAAGTTTCCAGTATTTTCATTCAATAGTAAGGATTCTTTATATGCTAGAATACCTGTCTCTAGCTTCTCTATAGCTAGCTATATAATTATCTATACAGCTTATAAGCGTCACAGCCATTCAATTTCTATAGCTGATAATAGTAAGATAGCTGCCAATTTCCTTGCGAGACAAAATGTCTATACGTAGTCGGTAAGACTTTCTTTTCCATAGTTGGGAATGGAGTGATCCCTAGGGGGTAAAAGGTTCCATGGATATAGGAGGTTTTTTACATACCTATACTAACCCTTTAGAAAGGGTCAGATCTTTTAGAACCATACCCTTTAGAAAGGGTCAGATCTTTTAGAACCATACCCTTTAGAAAGGGTCAGATCATTTAGAACCATACCCTAAAGGTGCTACTTATATATAAGGGTTTAGAACCATACCTCATTTTATAAAAAAGAGCCCTCTTCAAGTCTCGGCTACTTGATATCTAAGGTTTAGAAAGGGTCAGATCTACGGTACTTGACCCTATATAGTTGAAAAGGGCCTTTTCAACCCTCTTCGAGTCCTTATGCTTTATTTTCCGCCGCCTTTTGAAGGTATGAGTATGTTACAGCCCTAGTTTCAGGGTGTAAGGGAGAGATGAAGTGAAGTACTATATGGAATATGGGTTAGATCGAGTGACCAGGTTCCTTTGCTATTGGTCCAGCCATTGAGGGTTCAAGTCCTACTCATCTAGAGCCAGTTTCAGTTCTAAAGGAAGGAATCGAGTGAGTGTAAGTTCTTCGCTTGTTACGTTACAGCCAGTAAAGAATAAAGCCTTTGAAACCTCTTCAAGTACATCAAAGCAATTCTACTATATATATTATACCGACAGTCATAGGGTAATTTATCTAGTTTAGTCCTGTAGGCTTCTTTGATAGCTTAAGAGAAGATATTATAGTCAGGGACATTATAGTCAGAATAATATGAAATTTGCTTAGTAGATACTAAAAGAAGTCACTCCCTTCGCGCACTAGTGCTCAAGCCTATAGCGTTAGCTATGGATTTTGATTGCTCGGTCTTCGGTATAATATAGGTATTAGGGTCAAAAAGCCAGAAGTGAAGTGGCAATATATATCAGTACCAGGTTCAAAATTTCTGATCGACCTCGTTAACCCTATCAAGACGTCATACTAGGACTTTTGAAACTCTCACACCCATTCCATGGTCATGGGTGAGCCCTCGGACGACGACAAGAGTGGTTATAAGTTATCGGGATAATGGCTTTCTTCGACAGGGAGATGCGAAGAGACGTTTATGAAGTGAAAGCATCTAAGCTCCCCAGCTCGAACAGAACAAGGTCAGTACTCTACTCTAATAGTGTCGAGAGTTAGGTGTCCGCTAACAATCGATACGGGAAGGTTCGAGGTGGACCACTGCCGCTCCGAACGCAGGTAGCTCAGTACTGTACTCTAATAGTGCGGTCAGTGAGAAAACGTAGAGCCGACGAGTGAATGGAAAGGATTCATCCAGAATCCCAATAGCTCCTAATTCGGCTTTGTAAACTACCCCTAGGAACTTCGACCCCAACGCTCCGGCGGATTGTCCTTCTCACGGGCTGGAAAACCAGACTATTAGAGTAGACTATATAGAATCAAGTACTGAACTCTACTCTATATAGTCTGGCACTGTCGATTATTTAAGTCAGCGCTTCCTCGCCATGTCACAATGGGTTTGGGCCCTCAAGAATACCGCCCACCTTTGACTGGGAGCGAGTAGGATCCTCAAGCTCCTATCAGTAGTGAGCCGGTAACCATCGGTTAACCTGTTACAGTTTCCTCTGGAGTCGTGTTATTGGCCGATGTCGCCTCCAACCCAATAACAAACAAATAGGACACAACCCTTTCGGCTGGTAAAGGATCAGATCTCACGAGCGCGGTTCACTAGTTCCCACAGTTCGTCGGGGAAACTATCTAGTGCCAACGGTGGATCCGGTGCCACATATGATTATATTATCACTGCCGGCTTGGCAGGCTCAACTATTAGAATATAATGGAGTCATGCACGGAATCACTCGTTCCGCCTTCCCCCTGTAAAAGGAAGGAACTTCGATCGATTGATTCTATCTAAAGCTAAATATCTCAAACGAATAGGTAAGGGTTTCACTAATGTACCAACTGTCGTGAGTTGGGCGGACAACTCGCAGACTAGCTTAGCGAAACCATGGAATAGAGGCTCTCGACTTTGGCGGGATCCCTAGTTCCGTCTATCGGCTCCCAATTATCTCGGATATTCTTATAATATAAGGATCCGCTCGAAGCCTTTTAAGTAAAGGACTCTGGGGAATTCCATCAATCTCGTAGACAATCGTGGGAAGAGTAGACTTCAAGTATTGGACTTACGTGAGTTGGTCGGACTATATAGACAGAGTACCTGAATCTACTCTAATAGTACTATATAGACAGAGTACCTGACGCTACTCCATAGACTTGAAACCGAGCGGCTGGGACTAGCCTTTCACAGTGCTGGTCTACCCCGATTTACCCATTGAGAGGGACTCTCTATTATATCATTTCTGAGGTTTCGCCACCCCTATTTCATTAGCATTATCTTTTTTTCTTGCATTGAGTTGGTACTTATATATATTGTTGGAATTGGCCAATCACCAAGGGCGATGTTAGGTTAGCATTCTGTTAGAACGAATAGAACGAACTCGACTGATAGGGATAAGGAACTGATCACCGGTACGGCACAGCCGGGGAGAGCGGAGAAAGGTACAGCACAACTAGAATGCTTTTTCAGAGCCCGAAAAAAGAAGTAATGCAATTGGTTGACCCAACAAGGTCACGGCCCCTACCGCTAACTTCTCTGTCCTAATCTCCTGTGTCGAAGCTTTCAGGTCCTTAGATCGGGTCAAGCTTGCTCACTTCCTCTAACTAGAAAATCAAATCTCTAACTGGTCCTAGAGAATAACCTTACTGGCCTACACTATTAGAGTAGAGTACTGACTCCATAGCTAGAAGAGGGAATGACAAGATGCCGGATGAATGGAAGCATTTCGCTGTGGTTCAAGAGAGTAGATCCCGAGACAAAGGGTGTTGAAGTGCTCCGAGGGGGAATAGAGAAAGACAGTTCCGGGGGTGAAGTCATTAAGGAATAGGGAATTTGAGACAGTATTCGTATCAATTCGGAGAGGTAGCGCGAGAGAAGTGGAGTTGGGGGCTATGATGGCATTGGAATTGGGGGTGGAACCGATAGGCCAAAGAAAGCAGGTTGTAATCGACAATGTCGGGAACGACTAGAGTTGGGGTTCATGGGCCGCCGGTTGGGCAGCTTCCATGGCCATCGAACAGCGTGGGATATAGGTGGTTGTGGTCAATTCGGAACACCGGTGACTCCGTACGACTCATGGGGTTTGGGTCGACCGAGGAGGACCTGGAATACTTCATTCTGCGTATGTGCTCGATGTCGTGGCCCAAGGGTTGGTGGTTGAAATGGGGTTTCCGGGGTGAAACGCAAGTGGTTCTCGCATGGGGATGAGCTCGAGACTACGATGAGCCAGTGCTGGTGCCTGCTGCTTCGCCAATATCAATGACAAGATGGAATGGTCTGTCTCCGTTTCAGGTGCCAATGCCTATTGTGAAATGATGGTACACCTACTACACTCTCTATTTCACCTATTGGGGGTGGCCTGAAAGGTGACAGAAGGGTGAGGAGGGGGAGCAGTATCATCGGGGGGTACGCGCTTCCTGCCAGTGTATTGCGCGGTGGAGTTCTGGCATTGCATTTTGGGGCTCATGAGTGGTTGGTTTGGAGTATTGGGACATGAGGTTCGGAGACGAAGATAATAGTCATTGAAGTGGCGGTACGGTTTAGCGCTCAACGCCCAGCATGCTTTCGAGTTCAAAGGGCATTCTACTACCTATATTATATCGATGTTTCATCAAAAACATTCATATGGGTTGGGGTTGGAAGGCCAATAGATCCACGTTAGGTAGTAGCGTCGGTATCATCAAAGCATCATTCTCTTCTTCTTGGACTGGTATGCCTCATATGCAGTTGAAATGGGGGTCCTACTGTGTGTCGGCACTGCGGTTTGATTTTTGTCGAAAGTCGTAGGAACTATAGCATTGAGGTATGGGAGACCAGTAGTTGCGATTTTCATTCATAATTGAATATTCATAATTTCATCGAGTATATCCTGACCCTTTCTAAAGGGTCAGATCTTTGAACCTGATCCTATTCGGATCAGATATTTTAGAACCTCACCCTTTATTTAGAAAGGGTCAGATATTTTAGAACCTGACCCTCCCTAAAGGTGCTACTGAATATATAAGGGTTTAGAACCTTCTGAACTCTCTCTTAGTTCCCCGCCAGCTAATGCTAAAAGGTCTACTTCTTTTTCTCTTCCAGCTAGTTCTGGTTCTCTTGAGGGTGGATATGGGTTCATGCGAGCTCCTAGTCATTTCAAGGTACCTTGGATGTTTTGGGGTCAGAGCTAACAGCTATGGAATTCTCGGGGCTGGTAGCAGTCTCAATTATCCTATGCTTCACACGTGGTGGAGCTAAGGATTTCATACCTTCTTTCACAATATATATAAGTATCAGGTTTCTTCTCGCCTCTTAAGCCGTTTCAAACACGGAAGGGTCTACTAATCAATCATACATTTCGGACATTGCCACCGCTCAATCCACCCCTGCAGAAAGTTAGTATTCAAGAGACGGAAACTATGTCAAGAAGGTGGAACTAGGAATAATAATAGGGATCCACGTCGAGCGGACGAGCAGCATCACTGGTACTGATATATATTGTAGCAGACACAAAGACGAAGACAGAGACGAGCTAACATGTAAAGTAGTGGAATGGAAAAGGATGGTAGCCCACCCAGAACAGAACATAGAGTAAGGTTGGCTCTATGCGAGAGAGGAAAACCGCATGGACACGGCTCCTTTTGGATAGATCGTCAAGCAATTGACCCATATAGCTATTATCGCGAGGGTGAAATACAATCTAGATTGAAACTTGAGAACCTCGAGAACCAAAGATATAAACTGAAATATAGAAGCTATCTAACAATTTGAATATGAATAGTCTACTATCTATATTATACTGACAGAGATAAGAGACAAGGCCAGGCCGAAATGAGATTGCCATTCCTCAACCTTTAGAAAGGGTCAGGAAATGAGACTCTTCTCTTAATCCCCATCAAGACTACTTGGTAGGGGGTATGTAATACCATAGCTCACTCATGCTCTGTTTTATCAAAGGAGCAGAAAATCATACAAGAAGATGATTATTGGAAGATCGTCTGATCGGATTATCGTCTTGTATAGTCTTTATAGATGCAGACATTAAGACAATAAATAATATATCGTCTAATAGTGACAGAAACCCGAGTGATCGACCATTAGTTGCCTTCGTCCACACAACTTCTGGCCGAATTGCATAAATGTTGTGGGGTGTATTTAGCATATAAAGTCCACCCCCATCTTTTTGTCCTCAAGACAGATTCCACTCCTAGTAGTTCAATCTGAAGAGTTATCATTTAGTAAACCCCGTATGTTTGTCCTCAACTGCTAAGAGATAGGATAGAAAGATTCCATTATCGATGGACACATCATGTCCACTAATCGATGGACACATCATGTCCACTATATATATAAGTACCCGGCACTCCTTGCTGCTTTCAAAGCTACACTTGCTTCCTTCCTTCATAAGCTAATAAGAGATTCTATTATTCTAAACTGTAATATGACTGTATTGCTTGTCTTTCTTCTCCTAGTTATTTCTCTACCAGTTATGTCTGAGATGTTTGCTAAGCTCTTTATGAACGAAGTGAGACTATTACGGTCGGGTAGAAGCACTAACTTTCTGTCTATTAGCCCGTTGAGGAGGTTAACGACTACAATGAGTGAGTAGCCCCCGCTAGGAGGAGAATCAGAGCTGTTTGGCATCCCTCATGGTTGAATTATTGAATTCATGCTTTCATGCCTGATTGGAGCTCATTGGCTCAGCAGGAGGAGGAGGATCGAGAAGCTTAACTTACACAGAATTGTTGAAGAGCGAGGGGAGTCAACTATTAGAATATAATAGCTATCTCTCTGCATTTAGTCGTGATCCTTAGGCTTATACTTTACTCATTAAGTTTGTGTGCCGGGGCAGGCAGAAAGACTTAGCTTAGGTGCGTCAAGCTCGTTGCATCTGAGAATAGTGCTGACTTTCCTGAAAGCATAGTAAGGAGATTCACCCTTTTCCATGTATTGCAGTTGATTTCTCTTTTGATATGAGTTACCGCCCCGTGGGTCCTTCAAAGCCAGCTATCTCCGACAAATCCGATCCGATGATCCCAGATCACACAAGGTGCGAAGCCTTGACTCATTCTGTAACATTGGGGCGTAGCGGATTGACTATCGGGATAACTTTCAGGGCTAAGACGATGACAAAGAGTTACTACAAGTGCTGTGATGAGATCTGTATTTCGGCATGGTCGATCAAAGAGTAAGAGTGAGCTCTCCTATGTCTCTAGTAGACTAAGCCTGATCCTACATTGCGGGTGCAGCAGGTCTAGGACTATATAGAAGAGTACCTGTTTTTCGTCTGAGGTAACGTGGTAGCCGCTAAGACTTTATATCCAATTCTATCTCATTCTGATCTCGTTATGAGGGAAATAGGTGAGGCAAGGCTAAGACAACATATGGGACTTCCCGCGCTAAGTTGTTCCAATCTCTGTACAAAGTAACTAAACTCGGCAATGCTGCTATGAGCTAGATTTGCGCGTACAAGGGTAACGAAGCGAACAGGGCTACCTTTCCGTTGGAAATCCTATACCTGAGTGCTATTTGATCAGAGTGAGTTGTAATTGAGATTGATTTAGTTGCTCTCGTATTGAAATGCTTTTTTTAAGTATGTGGGTGACTCATCGTCGTGAGATCGGTTGGTACCCTCCATAAAGAAGGTTGGTGAGGAGGATCACAGGTGCGGAATGTCAAAGGTCAGTTTCAATCTTGTATTGTGGGCGGAAAGAAAGTGAAAAAGAAAAAACGGAATAACTTCAGCAGACAATCAGACAAGAAGACGATTATCGGAACATCGTCTGATCATCTGATCGTCTTGTATAGTCTTTATAGAGAAGAGATCTAGCATTCTATGCACACTATATTAGAAGAGTACCTGGGCTTTACCGTGTGGCTATTCGTAGAATGGACTCTGTTAGGGGTGATCTCTCTCTATCTTAAGTCAGTCATTTCTACCGGCTCTGGGTCACTTCCTTTAGGAAGGAAAGCAAGTCCCATCGATTGAGCTGTTGATGGAATGAATGGAATAACCTTGGTGTGGAATGAGTACCCGATTGAAAACCTGAAAGAGGTCCACTATTAGGGTAGAGTACTGAGAATCGGGCTAGGAGCAGCTATTGAATTTGTTGATGGCGGTGTGATAATTCCAGTCGATGATGGGTGGAATAAGCCTCTGGATGATGGTGTTTTTTATCTTCAAACCCATCGGTTGATTCACTGTAATGGGTTTGGTCATCTACTCTGTATTAATGGAATTGAAGGAGGGTCTAGGTATCTCTACGGCAGAGAAATCATGGATCTTTGGGATCGAATCTGCACAAATCTCCAGACCCGATAATGAAAATCCCTAAATGACTTCTTTTTGTAAGATTTTTCAGGTTGAGGATGTGTCGAAAAAGTCCACATGGGCATGCTACTCAGGTTGCTTCATGGGGTTGCGTACGGGCATCCGTGGTTCGGTAGATGGGGGTACAGATTCTGGCATGGAAGCTTTGGAGTGACCGAAAACAATTACGAAAGAGCAATCGACATTATTACAATATATATCAGTACCAGTGAACTTGATAAGATCAGCCAAGATTTCAGTCACACGAGCCGATGTCAAGCAAGTCATTCGTTATTACGAGTGAGACCCAATTGATCACAATCAGAGATCTTCTCAGAGTCATGCTGACTCTCAAATCCCCAGCTCCTGCGTCGATCATGGCTACCACTCTTTTATACTTCTTCAAGACTTTCAACCCCTGCAAAACAAGCAAGAGAAAAATCTGTGAAAAAAATGCACTACTGCTATCACGATAGCAGATGGCCTGCATGAAGATTAGAATATGCAGCACAAACATTGAAAGAAAAGCGCCAATATATATCAGTACCAGCCCCTCTCGACAAGTTTAGGATGAGTCAGCAGGAAGTGCAAGAGGCTGCACATTGGTGATACGGGACCATAAGGTTGAAGTACTGAGTGCTGAAATCAATGAACAATGTCATCGTTGGAAGTCACATTGTCTGTACCATAAGGTTGAAGTACCGACCGGGGAATACACGATTCATGAGCTTGGTAATTGCCTAGTGACTGGTACTGATATAAATTGACCGCAATGAACCGGAACCTGAAATAGTTCCTGAGCCACTTCCAGTACCTGCTCTAGTGCCTGGGGCTGATGTTTACAGTGATGTCGTCTACTTTTATACAAATGTACTATTGGGTATGGGAGGGAAGTGGGACTGGTACTGATAGATATTGACGGTCAGCATGATAAGCGGTACGTGACGCCAGCGATCAGGCACCACCGCCGATATATATCAGTACCAGCCCCCATACTGTCTGTGCACACCATGGGAAGGTCCTGGTACTGATATATATTGTACGAATCAGCTGGTCAAGTAGAAGGTTGATGACGAATCGCTTATGTCTAGACGAAAGCTAGTGGTTGCTAAAACACTCTGAGAAGTTGAGGTACTGTGCGGTGCGGAAAGAGCGTGGGCAAGCTTTTTTTCAGGTCACTTTGCCATCACATTGACTCTGCATAGGCGTAAGAGGTGGCTGGCATGATATGGATTGGCAGTCGTGCGGTACATTGGAAGGTCCACGGTGCCGTCAGCCTGAGTTGAAAGGGTCGGTACTTCAACCGGTGGCAGTGGGAAGCTAGTCGAGAACAGTATGGGGGCTGGTACTGATATATATTTCCGATGTGACTGAAACAAGTCTTTGAGCCAGGTTGTTCCAACTATATAGGAAGAGTACCCGAACTCTACTCTAATAGTGTGTCAAGAGCTTGAAAGGTGCAAACATGACCATAAGGTTTAAGTAATGATTGAGTAGTGGAGCACGATCTCAAAGCAAGCACAACCTAGACACACACCAGTCGGCACTGTAGAGTCAAGGCAACAGGTACTATTCTATATAGAGGTACGTTTGGAACCTGTCCAAACGTTCAGTCCAATTTCAAAAGGGAAGGTATGGGGTCGTGCCAATACAAACCAGTAGGCAGGGGGTAGCCGCAGGTGAACAACAAGGGAGAAGTTCGGATCAGCAACAGTGGGATCGATCATGGAATCGGCCAACTATATAGAGTAGAGGTTCATCAATCGATATCTGAAAGCGTGGTACGGGGACCACTCAAGCACGGGTTCTCTATTGGAATTGTTATGGGGGGTTTGGCAGGTGTCATCAATAAAAAAGTGAAGAGTGCTGGGGTGTCTGAAATTGGTGTCCGAATGATCTGCATCGTGATGAGAGCATTTGAGAAACCGTTCATTGTCAACCGAGTTGGGTTGGTGGGGCTATTCGACTCGAGAACCTTACCTGTACCGCTGGGATTGCCTGAAAAACGAGTCTGATATACACTGTTACGATCACCTTTTATCGATAAGAGGTCCAGACAACATTTTGACCTCGAAGTGCATACCGAAGCGCAGGAATACACTCCAAGCAAAGGGGAACATGAATCGAGCCAGGTAGTATGGGGGTTCAAACGCCGTTCGACTCATTGACAGCCATCAAACCGTATACTGTTGATTAGCTCAGTACTTTATTCTATATAGTCGGCTATTAGAAGAGGTTTCGTTACGCGATACGACTCGGTACTCTACTCTAATAGTCCGTACACTACTCTAAACTATATTGGAAAAGTACCTGGCTCTACTCTAATAGTCTCGGACCAGGGTCAATCCCGCGTGAACTATATGATAGACTATATTGGTGGCATTGAGGGACTGGATGCTCTTATGCGATGTTGGAAACTCGGCAGGGCTGATTTGATTTGGGTGCCGGGAATGCTGAAACTGCTATTGGGAACCATGTGGTGACGCTGCGTGATCCGATCAAAAAGAGTCGAGTAGAGTGGAATGGACATGTTTTGGAGTCGAGGCCCAAGATTGTTTTGCTACTGCACCGGAGGATATCCATTCAACTGCTGCTCGTTTGGCATCTCCTGAGAACTGGAAAAAGGAACCCAGATGCCCACTATTGGATGCACTGACGTTCCGCATCGGGCATTGACGATCCAATCCGTAGTCGGTATAATATAGGTAGTAGAGTCGTCTGGCAACTCCACACCGTCAGTTCTCGGTATAATATAGGTAGTAGAGCCGGGTGGACATACCTCTACTACTTAAACTATATTATACCGAACTCTATCCCTATATAGTAGGGTGATGGTAGGTGTATGTAGCGACATCATGCCTCGGGGTTCCATGGTGGCTGCCTAGTGGTTCCAATGAAACTGGTACTAGTAGCGTGACTTGGATTGGTGGTTTAGCCGTGGAATGAAAGCGAGATCAGAGTGAATAGTTTGGGTATCGCGCAGCTCAATGGGGCATACTCTACTACCTATATTATACCGACAATATATATCAGTACCTCAGGCCACCTAGCAACGATCGATGTAAACGGGAGAAAGGCAAGATGAACTGCCCCTATAGCCCCTTGCGGATGAAAGGCACGTTCGGTTATTCGGATGCCTACGAACCAACCATCTACCCCCAACCGTAGGTAGCCACAACGTATGCTTTGGAGCTCAATCCACTGTCCGATGTTGTTTCAAGACCAGGTTCGGACGAGTCGATTCAGATATTGCTCCTCTCGGCTGATTCAGCAAGAGCTCTGAAACAAAAGAGTGAATTGACTGATATTTTCATAATATAAGGCCCTGAGTTCGCAGTCGATTCGGTCACAGGAAAAGCAAATACTACCACGAGTGACCCATAGCATTCGTAGATAGGCTACTATTCTATCACAATCGGACATTCCTCCCTTCTAGATATTCTTCTTTCAGTACTCTTCTAATAGTGTCATTACTCTACTCTAATAGTGGGATCTTCCTAAACAGGATTGAACTAGATGATGTTCGAGGTAGTAGACCCTGCCCCCGGATCAACCTAGCTGCAATCTTTCCATTGGGATTCGTGAAAACGGCTGTTACTTATATATATTGACGGACTCCTCACTATTAGAGTAGAGTACTGACTACTAGAGTAGAGTATTGAGCAGCTTCTCTTCCCTTCCTTCTGAGCACTACGTGATAAATAGCAAAACGAGGTCCTCCCTCCTCTTCCTATTGAGCCGGGTGTGGGTACGAACCTTATAACAGGTCCTTATAACAGGCCCTTCTAAAATGAATACCTGTTATAAGGGCCTGTTATAAGGGCCTGTGTCCGAAACCCTGCGAAAGAGAAAGTCAGTACTCTACTCTAATATCTAATAGTTTTGATACCGCTCCTGACCCTTTAGAAAGGGTAAGGAAAGGTTCTTTCGTCAAATTCACCTCTCCCATTCCCAATCTTTACATCAGTGGATGGGAGCAGAGCAAGTCAAGTTAGCCCAGTTCTCTTTGCATAGACCTAGACCTATAACCTATAGGGAATCGAATGAGCTAGAAGAGAAGGCAGAAAGCCTATAAGTTGTTTGTCCCTTGATTCATTCAGCCTTGCTTGACCGAAGGAGATAGAAGGCTCATCAATCAGTCATAGCCTAAACTGAGGCTTTGGAGGGAAGTACGCATGATAATTTACAGTATGAAGAAGGTGCACATTTCGATTTGGTCAATCTCATCTCTTTCTTCTCTGGTAAAAGCCTAGAAGTGAAAAGGAAGTCAAGAGATTTGCTTTCCGGCATTTTTCTTTTGTTTGGATCGAACTCCAAGGGTTGCCATTCTACTAAGTAAGAAGAAATCGAACTCGCAGGAAAATCTAAGTAGCAAGGGGTACGACATTCAGTCAGCTTGGTGAAAGACTTTCTTTGTCTAATTCCACAGTGCTTTCAAGAGGAATATAAAATAGAAAGTACATAGGATCAAACGAGAAGGAAGGTACGACATTTTCAAAATGATTGGAAATCTTCCACGTTTTCCCTTCCTTAGTCGGTAATGATAGATCTATGTCTAAAAGGAAGGCATGTTGGCAAGAAAGCATTCACCGAAGTTTCTATACTTCTATGTATGCCATAAAACTATAAATTTTATTAATGTTATGTTATCATGGTTCATTTTTTTTAAATTATGATTCTTATCTTATTAAATTCCAAGATTTATTCCATGAATAAATTTTATGATCTATGATATGGTTCATTTTTTCCAATGGTATTACCTTTTTCTCATGCACTTAGGTTAGAATCTCCTTGGTTTTCCCATTACCAAGCATCTCAGCTCACCCTTTATAATGATTCTTTTCCCCATGTTATGAACAAATTTATTATTTATGATAATTTTAATAAGGATTATAGTTATATAGTACATTTTTGGAGATAATGTATCTCACATATGAACTAGATGTTATGTGTCCACGTTTACAAAAAAACTAGATATAAATGATTCTATTATAGATTGTTATGTTATGTAAGGAATATTCATTTATGAATATTTAATATTAATTTTTAATAATTATGGGTCTTTATATAAACTACCAATGTCTAATTATTCATCTATAATAATATGGGTCACTATGAAAATGATTTTCACCTATATAGAGACAATTTTTACAAAAACAATAGACAACTGAACAAGGCTACTCTTACGCTATCAGAACAGTTGAGGAAGAAGTCCCTAATGATGTGGGGGTAGGCACATTAATAAAATTTTCAAATATTTCCAATACTTTATTTTATTTTGGATATTTTCTCTCTTGTATATCTTCCATGATTTCTAAGAAAATTAGATATTTCCCTACAACATTAATAATGGAGTTATCAGTCAAGAATCCAAGTATAAGTCTCATCGTAATAATGATATGTCAATGAGTCCCCATTATTGAAAATAAACATTCTATATTTTATAAAATCATTATTATATTTATGGTTTAACATTACATAATAATTGTAATGGATTGGATTTTAAAATATTTTAAAAAAATTATTTCAAAGAGAGTAATGTTATGATTTGTGAAGAAGATGTGGAATTATTTATATTTATAGGGTAGAATGCATTATCCAATTCTTATCTCAATCCACCCCCAGTATCTATTTTGAATGATATTATTGGGTAATAATAATGGAAATATTCTATTTCTGGAAAATATAAAATTCAAGTTAATTATATATCTATTATGGAGGAATAAATTTATGTATTTCATAAGAAATTGCATTGACATCAACCATAGCGTGAAGATGAATTTTATTTAATCCCAAATGTAAGATCAATATAAAAGTATTCCTATTTAATATACATTATAAAATTATTCTAGATATATAATAAACTATAGGAGTTCTGTGATAAGTGATTTATAAACCTTAGTTTTTCTCCTTGGGGAGGCCCAATTCTTTTTATTGAAAAATAAAGGGTATATAAGGTTGTGCATTGATTATAGGGAAATCAATTCTATTTATATAAGGAACAGATACCCTCTACCTTGCATTGATGTATTATTCAATCAACATCATGGTGATAAATATGTTTCAAATGTTGAACTTAAATATTCATATCTTTAATTGCAATTAATGAAGAATAATATTCTGAAGAGAGCATTTCAAATGAGGTATGGACATTATGAGTTCACATTATTACCTTTGGTTTGACTAATGCACCTGATGTCATCATGGATATAATGAATATATTATTACTTTAGTATTTTTATAGAATTTTTTTTTCTCATTTATTCATGATATATTGGTGTACTAAAAGTTCTATGAGGACCATGATAATCACATTAAGATCATTCTTGAGTATCTTAGAATAAAATATTAATATGGGAAATTTAAAAATTAAGAATTCAGGATTTAGATTGTTTCATTTCCTAGTTATATTATCCCCCAATATGGAGTCTTAGTTGATCCTATGAAGATAAATTTAGTCCAATAAAGGAATACACTAATTAACATTACTGAGGTAGGTATTTTCATTAGTTTGGTTGGTTACTATAGTTGAATTTTACAAATAAAAATCTCGATTGGATTACCCATTAACTAATCATACATGTAAAAGGGTTAAGTTTATATCAAAATAGGAATTAGAGGAGTGTTTTTATGAATTTAATAGGATATTGGTGAATTATTATATTTGTATTATATGATCATTAAATTATGGGCTTCTGATATATAGTGATCCATTGAAGAAGGGACATTATTGTGTACTTATGCATAATGATAAATTCCTTGCTATGCATAAAAATACTTAAATATTTACGTAAAAATATTCCCAACCCAAGTTCTTGAGTTGTAATCCATAATATTTTACTGGAATATATAGAGAAAATATCTATATCATTAAAAATTTGAGATATATATGGATAAAAATATTTTGAAATACATCTTTTCACAAAAAGATATCAACATGAGGAAAATGAGATGGCTCAAATTATTCAAGGGATATGATTTATCATTAAACTACCTCCAATTGAAGGAAAATAATGTAGTGGATTCTTTGAAATAGAATGATCATGGATTCCTATCCAAAAAGTGTATTAAAAGGGATATTATGTTTATTGTTAAGTGCCAAAATCAGTGTGAGATCACTAAGCGATTGAGGGGTGAATCAGTTATCCCTATTTATTTTTACAAATTGATTCTTTTATATTAAATCTATATAGGTGGAGAAATCTTTTATCCACTCTTATTATGTCATTCAAAATTACCTCAAATAATTATGTAAATAAAAAGGATAAAAACATAAGGATTTACAAGATTCTGTACAAATACCTCCTCATTGTCGTGTGGGATATTCTCCCCAGCACTGATTATTCAATATAATTTTGTAAACAATTGAAATAGTTGATATAGAGTCACACAATATCTATCCAAACTACACATGATATGTTCTTTATAATTTATCCCACAATTTTACTAGAATCCACACTCGGCTGCTCCAAAATCCCCACTAAATACTTCTACTCATGAATCACATAAGAGACATCTTGCTCCAGCTCTAACCAAAGACATCTTCCATTCTTCAAGCTTTGATGCAATATAGGTTGATATTTTGATATTTATATATGATATTGTTGTATATTAATTGAAATTATACTCTTAAATATCCTTTTTAATGTTTTTTGGTCTTACTCACAAATTTATGATCACCTATATTTGATCAGTTGCCTCCAAGAAAAAACATCCAAGGATGAATCATTCTTCTGAGAAAGAAGTCTCTGCCTCACTTATTATATAAAATTATTGCACAAAACCTTTTCCTGGATATTTATATGCAAGAAGGTTATTAAATATTATCAATTTAGTTCTTTATCTTGAATTCCCAATAAAATTATACATAAATTCTTCTAATATTTTACCCGGCTTCAGTCTAAAAAATATGTTCTTCAGATATAGTATGAAAATTTATTTTTAGATTCAATAAATAATAATGGAATAACATATGTACACTATTTAAAAATTTCTACATGATATAATATTGATAACAAAACAAATTAGTACACCTATATATTCTTTCACAGATTAACTACGTAAGATTTTATTTTCTTCACGACCATGTTCTCAACACTTTGAGTAACAAATTTTTTTCCTAGAAAATTATTCTGAGATAATATTCAGTGACACTACTCACTTCTCTGTGTTTCTAAAAATATTTCACACATATATTAAATACCTTCCTTCATACAATAATCAACATGATATTTATAATGAAGTAATCACATATCATTTTTTCAGTTATAACTCGATAATTATACTAAGGTTTTTATCCATTTAAAGCTATTCATCTAACTTAGCAAGTTTCCCACCACCTCATCTACAAATAAGATTTTATTATTATTTTCATATTATATTCATTTCACATTCACCACATGCCAAAAAACCCTCATTAAACAATCCCAATCTACAAAGAACATCCTTTTGAACCACAGTTTGCAAGGTGCATCATCGCGAACCATTATACACCAAACAACACAATCATAAACTGCCTGGAAACCCATGAATTATTTCATTGTAAAAAAACTATTCACAAAATAGATTCACATTGAATTACTATTCGTGAAGGAAAATAAAAAAACAATTGGGAAACCCACAAACCGTGTCATTTCTTATTGTTCAATGGGTTGTTTTTCATCTGTCAAATATTTCCAACTGAAAATACTGATATTTGAATATAGTTCCTCATGATGCATTCATCATTTCAAATCATTTACAGTCTTTTCAAAAATTATCCTCTAATAATATTTTTACCTCCCAAAGTGTATTTGATGCTTCTGTACGGTAGTCGAAAGATTATTGGAAGCTGGTCTGTAACCCCCATTTGTGGGGGATTCATCTGTGAAGGAATCATTCACAAGAGGAGGAAGAGATCTCCCACGATATTAGATGGCTCAAATTTTAACAAGTAGATGAGACTAGAAAGCTCATGTTATGTCCTATTTTTTATGGGGTGGGTGAACAATACCCACATACTATCATCCCTCGTCTAAACTGCAAAGTGGAGGGACCATAGTTTATCAATAAATGGTTACCAGTAGTGGCCTGAATTCCCCAATCCCCATCCATTGTACTTCCTGTATGGTGGAACCTCATCCACTCTTCTATAGGATATCTGGCCCAACCCATGCCCTCATACAGGCATGCACTATGTGGGCCCTGTACACGTTGATTCTCTCTTAAGGCTTATACACAACACCTTTTGCAAGATTACTTCTTCAATTTCACCTCTTGTGGGCATGGTTGACTTACAGTCCTACATCTGTCGTGGTTGAGGAAGGGTTGGACTCATAGTTAGTTGTACCCTAATCTTTATATGAGTATTATATCCCTTTAAAACCATATTAACTAATCAAATTCCAAGATACCATCTCAACACCTCAAATCCACAATTAAACTTCCTCCACATCTTCAACACTTTTTGTAATCAATGTTTCCATACTGAAAAATGTCTTTGGTCATTAATTATCATCACAATAGATGTCAAAATTATAAACCAATAAGAAATATCCAAGGGTGACATCAAATGTTGTATAAAGAAGAATTATAAAAGCAATAAATCCAATTTTATTGATTAATTCGTAATAATTCTCAACGAATCGCCATTTCATCAATAACAATTCTCTAGGAATCACTACATCAAGAATCCTATGATTATTATTTATGTCTTCCCCATATATTGACATTATGATATTTTGAAAACAAACACAACATGCAATAATCCATCATGAACTTTTCATATTCACATGGATTTAATAAATATGGATATATTAGTCATTAAATAAGGGAACACATCACTTATCTTTAAAATTATTGTTAAACAATAATTTTTTGAAAATTTAAAAGGTTTTTAACCTGATGATTAAAAACTTGATAAGAAAATAAAACCATTGAATGATGGAAAATTGGAAGACTTGATTTTGTAAGATGTTGTCCTAAAATATGGGAAGAGAATATGTGTTGAATATATACCTGATATAAAGGGGGAATTATTCGATGATTCTTATAGATCAAATTTTACTATTAACCCTTGGAAACAATGATTTTGAGTGATTTTATGGAACACTTTGGGTGAGATAATATGATGTGGGAAATTGAAAATATTATCTTAAGGTGTTTTGTTTTTCAATAGGCGTGGGATGATAGATAACACACTAAATGAGTCATGAAACCTCTACATATTCCTATATGGAAATGGAATAGTGTCACAATATATTTGTTCAAGGGATTACTAAAGCCTTTTTGAAATAATGATGAAATGTGGTTTAGTTTTGATCATCTCCCCACACCTGCAAATTTAGTCACTATATGAAATGATTTATGTCTTGAGCTCTATAAATGACTCTATGTTAATGAGGTTGAAATAAATTAGGGTGAAACTCATTCAATTGTGTCTGATCATGATCAATGGTTTATATAAAAATTGTAGAAAATTATTTATATGGATTTTGAATCAATGATTCATTTGATCAATACTTATAACCTGAAAATCGATGGATAGCTCAAAAGGACTATTCAAAAATTAATAGACATTTTGATGTCATGATATCTTGACATTAAAGTTATTTGTGATTAGTATTTATAATTTGGGGAGTTCTCATATATCAATATATTCCATTCAATTATTCCAATGGAACTATATAAAGCATTACATGGAAAGAGATGCTGTACCCAAAACTTATTATGATGATATTTTTGAATGTTTGTGGGCCTGGATCATTGGGATGGGACTATGGTAAATATATAGACTATTCAAAATGAAATCAAAACATCTCAAATAAACTCAAATAAGGAAAAACAACTATGCAAATAACTAGAGGATAGATTTGGAATTTCATATGGGAGATCACTTTTTATTGGATGTATTTCTATTGAACGGTGTTCTATGTTTTGGTATGAAAGGGAAACTAAAGCCCATGTACATGAGAATTTTTAAAATCATGTAAATAATTGGATTTGTTGTTATCATGTAGTGATTCCCCCAAGTCACTCTAAATCACATGATGTGTTTCATATCTCATTGTTAAGGATATAAATACCAAATCCAATGAATCTGTTCACTGATAAATAAATATAATTTAACCTTATTTTTATTACTATGAAGTGCCTATATATATTATGAACACTAGGGAAGAATATTTGAGGAATCATACGACACTATTTGTAAAGGGACATTGGAGAAATCATAAAATTGAAGAGGCAATGTGGGAACCTGAATAAATAATGTTAAAAAACTACACAAATAACTTTATGAGGTCATATTATAGAAATTTAAAGGATGTTTTTTTATAAGGGGTAGTAATTTAACACCCTAAGACTATAAAATATAATTATTTTTAAATAAATTCATTCTCTTTGATAGCTTGTGATACATGCAAACATGATTATAAAAGTTCCATGATATATTGTATTATTATTACCTAGTTGAAAAATTAGTGAGTAAGAATAGGAATAGATAAATTATGAAACATATATTGTTTAAACATGTATAAAATAAATTCAATGGCTATAAATTTATTATTAATAAAATAAAAATCGTTTGAAATAAAAATAAATGTTATTTGAATAAAATAATTTTTCTAAAAGGTGGTTTCTTTGCGGTTTCTGTACATATTTTTAACTAAATTTTTACCATTTTAATAAAATATATTTGACAAAATAAACATAATTTTTGAAATAATAATGTCAAAATTAACATAATGTGAATTTTTGAAAATTTTATGAAAAGTTATGTTTTTTATGAGTACAGAAATAAACAGATTTTTATACAAAACATCATTTTCAATTAAAAATTTTAAAAGAACAATTTTCATATAAATTGTTTTAAAAATAAAATTTGTTAAATAATAATATAGATTATCAAATTTAGGACATTTAAACCATTTTCATATTGATTTTTGATATAATAACTATATAAACTATTAAAAAACTTTTTCCAAGAAAAATGTGTTTTTTATGTATTTAGGTTTAATTTTAAAATGAATTCCATTATTGTAAACAATTTCATAATGAATTTAGATATAATAAATTTTTAAACAATTGAAATTATTTTCTTTGTAAAATCGTGTTTTCATCATGCCTGCAGGTTTAATTTCAAAATGAATTCCACCAATTATATGAATTGAATTTCGAAAAACGGATTACATATTTAGAATAATAATAATATATATTATATAATAATATCAAATAATTATGTTATCATAATTAATTTTAAAAATATTAAATGTTATTTACTATTGTTTGGGTTAAAACAGATTTTCCTTAGGGTTAAACTAAATAAGATAATTTCTAAAAGTGTCAAAAAACATGTCAAAATATCATTTTATGGAAATATTTAGACCATATAAAATAATAGGTTCTATAATATGCCATTTTATTTCCTCTTATTTTAAAAAAGGATATTTTAATTCATTATTTTCAAAATTTTCAACTGTATCCTCTCCACCCACTTATAAAAGGCCACCCCATATCCTCCACTATTCAAAATTCCAAATCCATTTGTTTTAAAAAGTACCTACCCAAAATCACATCATTAATTCATTCCCAACATCTTATATTCCATGAAATGGTATTAAATACATCTTAGGATGTCTTTTTTTGCAAACCTAAAGAGGTCATTCATGGAAAATGTGACTTTCGTAAATGAAAATTTTTATGTTATTTCTTATTAAACCTCTTTCTAATATTATTCAACAATGATAATAAAATAAAAACAATATGTTACATATTCATATGTTATATAATTTTAATTTAATAACCTATATCCATCTCCACTTCTTTCAAATGGGGAATGAATCCAATGACCGTGTGTTTGGTTGACGTCCTCCTTGCGAACCAATGTAATTCTCTCTTCATCACCTCCTATAATGGTTAGAGATAATGATGGGTTTAATTAAAATATATAATATTTAGTATATATATATATAATTATTTAATTATAATTTCACATATAACTTCTTAATTTCTATTTCCTTTAAAATATGATAATATCACTTATGTGTACTATATGTTGTGGCCTCGTGAAACGATGTGATGTTTTGAAATTACCCATCACATGGATGGTAATAAGGATATATTTAATGAATATATGTGAAATATATGACAATATATTTATTATTTAAAAATAATATAACACAAACATCCATACCCATTCACCTATTATGAAATGATATCATTTCTTGTGCGTAAGAATGGCTTATCATCTCCATGAAGTGATACAATTCATTATATATGTAAAATTTTCAATAATGGTACTAAAGATGTATATAATGAGATGAAATTATAATTATAAAATAAATATAATTGCTTATATTATTTAGTTATATAACATATTCATGAATCGAAACTTTCACGACAAAACAAGCATTAGAAAACAAGACAATTAACACCCGAAAAAGTGATATTAACAAGGTTTGTTAATAAACTGGTCATAATATATTATTAAAAAATAATATATGTTGTTAAATATATTATTGTGGTTATTTAATGTTTCTTTAATAAATCTTTATTTATTATATTGGAGTTACGGACACATATGAAGGAAATTGAACATGAGGTAAGTGTATCTTGCCTCACTTTCACTTTTGTGAGATGTGTTCCATATTCACCACTAAGTTATTTCTTGTGGTTTATATACTGCCCCATTGAAATTTTATATCATTAATCCATTCATCTTCATGGTATTTAATGTTTTGTTTGAAATTATTTTCTTCATGGGGATTCTTATTCAAAAGTTACCAAAGTGGCAATAGTTAATGTTACAGTCTCATTGTTTATCGAGATTGTTCATGATTAAGTTTCTAATAATGGACAATTTTGATAAATATTTAAATAAAATAATTAATTTTATTGTAATATTGTTTTTATAGATAATAAATGTTTTCCTCTCACTTTCATCGCTTCAAAAAAAAGAGTCCAAAAAATTGTTTTAAAAAAACCAACTACATTTCTCTCTATAGTCAAAAACACATTTTCTTACATATACATGTTTGTTTAAAAAATCATTATTGAACTTATTAAATTATACAATTGATTTATTAAGGATATTTCCACCCATGTTTTAATTTAAACAAAACATTTCTTAATGTAATCTTCTTGTCATTTTCTGAATGAGACACTTTTAATGTTCTTATAAAATTAACAAATAAATGCTTTTTAACATACATTGATTTTATAGTATTAACAACCATCATTACCCCTCATTCCTTTAAATAATCCTTTGTTATTTTAAAATTATTTTTTTAAATAAAATATTTTTCATAATATTCTGCAAAGTTTTGGTTCTATAAAGTGATTTTTTTTAATATGATATTTTCCTCGAGAATGTTTATAATGGAATTTTATGATATTTATATTAATAAATGAAAAAAAAATTATTTAAGTTATTCCGCACCAGGAATATATAAAATTGATAATATTAGTATTATTTATTTGGATGGATTATGATCTGTTTGACTAAGGATAAACTATTTGGATTTCATTCACGATATTACTCAGAATTGTTATGATTGGGTTTACTGGTTGGAGAAAATATTAACATTTTTTATGTTAGTTCTTAATAATAATTTAAATTTTGATCATTTTTCACCAATTTAACATGGGTAATTAATTGTACTTATTAAGTGATGAGTTAGGACCTCTATATCCCCTCGATGCATTGTTAGGCCTCCTGAGATGCACTAGATTGGGTTTTTGCTGAGGCCTTACCATTTTTTTTATATGTATTATCACATTGTTGTGATGTAATGTTTTAGAAGACTAGTAGTATGGATTCCATCATTATCAATTCAGTTACTAATGTCCATTTGATTATTTCATTATTTATTATATTCAGGGATGATAATATAGTCATGAGGTTATTTATAGACATTATTTGATTATCATTTATTCATTCCATATTATCCATGCCTTATTAACTTCTATTTTATGTAAAACCTTATTGATCATTAGATATAACCCTTTATATTCTTTAATTTCCCCATTATGAAAATTTTTTATTATGATTGATATGAAAGGTTGTGCTAGAGTAAATAATGATGACATCAAATAATGTATTAAGTCTTATTTTATAATACCAATTATTATCTAAATGAAATAATGTATATAGTTTTCCAATACTACTACAATATTCATTCATTTAGGATGAAATAAATTTTATCCAGAACTAATTTAAAATAGTAACCACTAACTATAGGATACTGGGGTTAGGTTCGTTAATGTAATACTAAGGATTATCTTTATGGCATAATAATATCAATCATAAATGATCATTAAAATGGATTCTAGGATAATGAAAGGTAAATACATGGAAAAGTATGTAGATTAAAATATAATTTAACAAAAATATATATTTTACAAAAAATTTAAATATAATTATCAAGATGAATAATCATAACTCAATAAATCAAAATTGTGTTAGAAAAAACACATAAAGTTTTTGTAAAACATGGATCAAAAAGAATGTAAGGAGAGATTTATGAAAATACATTTGGAACCCATTGAATAAAATTTAGAAATATTAACAATATAAGTAAATTGGTAAGTGGTTACATAATATATAATAAAAAAAGGTGCACAATATGAAACACATCTCAAGGATTTGAAAATTGAGATAAATTATCCTTACAAATATAAAAATCATTGAAGGGATATTATTTTTAAAATTATTTTATAAGAAAGATTTGAAAGTACAGAAAAATGATATTGGAAGTAATATTTTATAAAATAATATTATTGATTAATATAACATATTAATATGTGGTTCAATAATAGTAATTATAAATCAAAGAATATAAATTGAGTTATGAAAAACTCTTAGGAATACCATCATTCATGAAGTATATAACATTTTAAAAAATAATTAATTGATAAGAAATGTAAATCCACATAAAATAAATATTAATTTCAAAATAATAAAATCATAGGTTTGAACATACCCAAATTATATGAATAAATTTCAAAAATAACGATCCTGAACCAATTAACAAAAATTGAGTTTAAAAACCTCTTTTGTTTTGGTAACACATTCATCAAACGAAGAATAATAAAGAAAATTGATTTATATTTTTATATCAATTAAATTACATTAAAATTATATTAATATAAAATCATGGTAATAAAATCAAATTAACAATATATAAATGAAAAAATGGTACACAAAATATAGCATGTCCTAAAGAGTCGCAATTTAAATCAAGAAACCCTTAAATTTAATTTCTTTTAGATAAAGGTTCTATGTCCCCATATATAATATAAATATAAATATAAATATTTTATTTTAGATTATAATTCATATCCACTTCTGTTTTTAGTATATTTTTATAATTATTTATTAGGAATTTATTTTTTAGTTATCACTTATTTTCATTATGAGATGTTGTAATATTATTTGTTTCACACATAGATTATAATTTCAATGTTGATAGTTATTATTATGATATTGTTTTTAATTTATTATAATATTAATGATAATTTACCATATGACTCACTTTTGTTTATAAATTTACATTTTCATCCCACAACAGGTTTAGTTATGACAGTTAAAGGTACAATTTATAAAAAACTTATTTATGTAATTTTAATGAAAAAAGGATGTCATATTAATAAAAAATAAGGTATTAGAATAATAACTCCAAAGACTTAATAATTTTTTACTATAAAATTTATTCATTATATATATTTATATATACATGCATATAATATGATGATGAAAATAATAACATCATTTTGGGATGGCGGTAGTCTTCATGTACACCCAAACAAAGCTTTTATTTTTCATAGAATGGGTGGAAGGCAGGAAATGGATTATTTTTTATATTATTAAAAACCTTATAAATAAAATATCTATCCATTAAATCTCCACTTTTATCCATATATATAAGTTGTTCAAGTAAAATGATACATGTTTATCCATAGAGGTGGTTTCCCACACCTACACTGGAACAACATGATTGTTTGTATAAAAAAAGGAAAAACATAAATAATGTTTATTCCATAAAAAAAAAAAAATTTAACTAAAACCAACTTCATTATGTTTTAATGGGTATGTTTTTTTAGAATAATATTAATAAGAAATAGTCATGGAGTATGTTATACTCATGTATATATCTTGAAAATTCTCTTGAAAGTCGCCTTAAAAATGAATGGCTTGGGCTAAACAGTGGGGACCAGGGGATTATGGATTGTCAAAGGGTTTCTTTGAGAGGTGAAATTGTAATATTATCAAGATAATTTCATAATTTAAGTGTATCATTGAAGGGGTTGAAGTGAGCTAAGTAAAAAAATTACTTTTTTTTAAATACTCTTTACTTTTCATTAATGGAAGGAAAATATTCCAAGGTAAAAGGAACAATAATAGACTGTAATGAAATTTGGGACATACTATGTTATATAATACATTCATAAATTCATTTTTTATGGAATAAAATTAATGATTTTGTCCCTTTATCAATACTTTTATCTTTTTACCCAAATTAAATTTTACTATGGTTACTCAATTTTAAAAATCATAATTAATTTTAAAAGAGAATATAAAAATTAAAATTATTAATTAATTTTGAAATTTGGATTTCATGTATTATAATCATTTTATTAAATACTTTTTCTTATATAATGAAAATTTAATTTTTCTATTTTCTCACATAATGTGTAAAAACCATTTTTTGAGGATCTTTGTGTTTAATGCATAAAAATTATTTATAGTATAAAATTATCAATGTTTTTATTTTCATGAAATAAATTGGTTTATTAGAAAAATAAATTTTTATTTGGAATTCAAAACAATAAAAAAAACCAAATATTACAAAAATAATATTTAATTAAAATGAAATACCAAAATAGAATTGTTTATTTGAAAATATTACTTAAGTCCATAAAATGTTAATAATAGGTTTTTTAAATTCGACATAGTTTTTTTAAAATATATATTTTTATATATTAATGATATATTTATTTAATTAAAAGGTTTTATAAACTTATTCATAATTTTATTATAATGAAAAGTCATTAAAATTTCTTTTTTATTGGAAAAACAGTATTTTTTCCTGTTCTCCAAAAAACTAGTATTTCAAAAAGTCCCAAAAATTCATTTTAATATAATATTTTTATTTATTGAATCAAAAAATGAAGTAAATTATTTTATAGTCAAATTTTAAAAGGTTATATTTAACTTTTAAATAAAATATAAAAATATGAAAAAACGTTTCATAGGAAAATAACTTTTTTTAAATATTTACTATTCTTATTCTTATTTCCTACCAATTAATAATGAAATTCATTTTTATAAATTATTAAAATAAAAAATATATTTTATCCATAATATATTTATTCTCTTCAAATAATTCTCATTAAAAAGTTTTTTTAAACAATATAATGAAGAAAATATCCTTATTAATTATTTAGCCACACAAATTGAATATAATAAATTTCTTTGTAATAATAATGACCTTAATGTTTAATTATACATATATTTCAAAATGTTTTACCTCTATTTCTAAACACCAATTCTATTGTTATATTTTAATATTAATATAATGTATGTTGTTCATTTTGTAATGATATTATAAATGAAGCAAGCTAGTGAACACATTTGGATTCAAGGGAAAATATAATTGAAAATCCCATGGTGTTATATTTCCCCCAAAAAACATTTATCATTATTTTTAGTCAACACGTACTAATAAAATTAGTTATTATTATTTAAAATATGTATATAACTCAAGATATAATTACAAATGTAGTTTCACTATTAATATAATATGTATGGCTAAGAAACACATCTTTTACCCACAACAGGTTTATGGATTTATTAATATTTCATTTTCAAATTTCATCTATATTTCATCCTTATCCACACAGAGATATCATTTTTAGGTTAATTTGAGTCATTCATTAGGGTTTTTTGTTCTCAAATTGTTTATGGATATGAAATTGAATATTATTTATTTCATCATATATTTTTTTTGAAATTTTATGAGACATTATCCTAACCTACTTTGGTGTACTTGGATGTTCAGAAAGGTAAAAGTTGTTAAAAATAATTTGTTATTGTTTCTTAGGGATAATCATTATACTTATTACTCTAGTTCTTATCCCAATTGGTTTCCCATTAGGACCAACAGTGAATTGACCATCATATCCATCGTCAACATGGTTCATCATAGCTTCAGAAATTACTAAAACCCATTGAGTTAACATGAATGAGAAATAATTATAATCATAAGAGATTTATGAAAGTTGTAACCACAATATATCATACTCAATGATACCATTATGTTTTCTTATATTTCATTCAATTATCATTATACCACTCTTGGTTTAACCAATTATGTTAGTTGTTTGGCTCCTAAATCATCATAATCTTCAAACCTAATAGTCCCAAATTACCATAAATGTTTCTATAATATTCTAAACTGAAAAATAATGGGAATTTATGTCCCCAAAATTCATGTCAACCCTTTATTCAAAAAATCACAAATCAATTAATATATACCTTAATATATGAGTCTCTAAATTTTAATCTATGTTTCCTATCATCACTATCCTATTAGGTTCTCTATCCATTATATTTAAATACTTTTAATGGTTTTTATGTTGTATGTAATTATTCCAATGTATATCCCCTAGGATTTTCTAGAAAGTTGTCCAATCATATGCCCACTCATCATGCACTAAGTGAAGTTATATTTGATACTAAACCATAATTTTTCTATTTTATTATGTCTAGCTATATATGTACCATGGATACATCCACATATCATTATCCAAACAAAGATGTATTTTCATGGAACCACACACGCCATACTTTTCTAAAATTAATGAATTTTTTCTATACATAGACTCATTCCTAGGGTTTTATCCATAGTTCATTGATCCTAATTCTATAAAATAGTATATATTACCTCAAATAACCTAAATAGTTATCTATACCTTTTAAATTATGTAAAAACATATCTTATAAAACCTTAATGACATTAAAAACTCTTAAATTATCCTAAAATGAAAATCATAACCTCTAATGTTATCTAAACCCTTATGTGATAATAACTATAATAGTATAGATGTAACTATCCATAATTACAATATATAATGAAAATATTACATTACATTAATTCATATTACATTTTTCAGTTTTATAGATTTAGATAATTATGATACCTCATTTTCTAATAAAACCCATCTATTTCTGAAATAATGAACGTTTTTTCAAATCTATTGGGAACTAAAAGATCAATAATAATTCTTTAACATCTACCATGAATTCTTAATAAATTCTATTTTATTCAATATATATAATTTGTAATAAATTTCATCATATCTTAGGGAAATGGAAACCAATTAATGGTGAGATCAAACTCTTAGTAAGGGAAATTGTATACCATGTGCTATCGTTTAATAAAAAAGGCGTTCATAATATAGTTGTATGTAAATGATAATAAATTAATTAAATATACTGATCACATGATCTGAAATAAATCTATGGATGAATTATCAATATAAATAATCACATGGATGGAAATAAATAGTTTCACAATTATAAAATCATTAATATCATATTTGTCAAAGACTTATACTAATAAATTACATTTCATAAAGTCCTTGCTCTAATACATTGACATTATTTCAAGACATTAGACAATAAATCTACTAGATTTAAAGGTTTCTTCAATGAAATATAATTAAATGTGTTGACATACACCAAACACCTAGTCTAGTTTTTCTAAAGAGACTTATTAATGTATCAAGGGGATATGGTTTCCCCCATGCATCAGTAACTAATTTCATTCCATTCATTATATGGTGGAATAAAGTACTATAAAATTCATTAAAACATTCCTTAGAAATCAACAAAATTCTATATTGAAATGAAAAATTCACAGATTGTTAGTATATCCCCAATAAATTGGTAGAATATCTCTATATATAATAATCCTTCAAACTAACACCATATATAGTAATGGGTATATGGTCAATTAATTACTTTATTAAGTCAATATATGGAATTATATGATGATAAGTCATCTAGCTAATGGAGGAGGATTGTTAAACAATACATGTCTTAATGTTCTATGAGGAACCTCATACATTATCATGATAAAGTTTTTAATAGTTATCTATATATAAAAAATATATATAAATATTATAAATATTTCTTTATTCAATGGAATAATGATGATAACTAGTTGAATATATAAAAATAATAATATTCACAATAACATGGAATGTAAACTTTTCAAATAATGACAATATGGTAGTAGTGAGTATTACATTCACTGTATAAGGATATCAATTAGAATTGTTCCTTTTAAAAAATGAATTCTTAAGGATAAAAGAAAATTCCATATAAAATCATGTGGAATTAATATATAATTTAATCATAATGTATAATTTAACTAACATATAATAATAATATTCATAAAGAATAATCAAAATTTGAGAATTTGAAATTGAGTTGGTAAAAACAATTAAGGTTTTAAAAACACTAGGATAAAAAGTGTTGGAAAGATAGATTCATGTAAAGGAATGTAGATCCCATGTAATAGTCATTAATAGTAATTATAAAATTGTAAAAACCCTGAAATGGAAGACACTATAACCAGTGCCCCAAGCTATTTCGTCACATGACCTCATGCTTTCCTACCCATATGCCCAAGGCTGCTAACTAGCAGTGCAGGTCTAAAGAGAAACAAGGGGGAGACTATACCCACTTAATAGAGTGACTCCACAATTGATGTAACATAAACATATAAAACAACCATTCATAATGACAAATGGATATCATAAGACAAACCCCAATAAGTAACTAGGTACACATTCTATAAAAAAATCTAGTGAATAAATTATATGCTAGGAATTCATACAATATATTCCATGACCAAAATGGCCAAAAGACTTTACACCCAGAACCAAGTTCCACCTAGGTCATGACCTCCCATACTCTAACCCATCAACCCATGCACAACCAAACACCATTTCTTTTGTCCTAAACCTGTATCAGAAAACATGATGCGTCTTCTCAAGTAACCATGTGCCATGGAGGCCCGAGTAGGGTGTGAGTACAATAATATAGTCCATCACTAATGGTTTCCAAAAAAATAACTAGTTCATACTATATTGTTTTCAAATAATCAAGTGTAAAAAATTAAGCATGTAAAAAAGAAAACCATTTAAGTAATTATCTAACATCTATTTAACCATTTTGTTCTATAGATTTAACCTATTGACAAAACATGCTAAGTTCACACAGGGAGTCTAAGCCAAGGCACATGGAGCTTCATACTATTTTTACCATAAAGGGTGTTCACTAATAAAAAATATCACATACCCACTAGTTAATCATATTCATATGATCATTAACATCATCTTCCCCCATGGGTTTGGAATTTATGTTATTTACACTATGGCATAACCTAGACAATTACTATATATAATGGAATAAGTCATGTACCCTATCTCACTAGTGAAAACATTTCCCAATAATTATATCTCACTTACCTTGGATCATCAATCCAGGTAGTCAACCACTCTTACCTTAGAGCATCATTCTAGGTAGTCTATCACCTATACCTTGGATCATCTGTTGAGGTAGTCTCATCCAATGCATTTATTAGTGTCATAGAGCCTAATTATGACTCCCTTACCCATGCATTATAGGGTTGGGTTTAGAGTCTCAGTCCAACCCGACATATTGGAGGAGCCTTAGTCCATTATCTAACACCTCCAAGCCATGTTCAAATGATTATTTATCCATTTACCACACATAACATATCACCAAATATAAATAACCAATACACGTGAAATTTAAAATTCACATTTCATTCAAAACACAAGTCCTTATCATGCCTAAACAGATTACACGTTTACCAATTACATTTCATAACCCATTTACCCCCTTTCATAATACCAAACACTCTCTTATGCCTTGTTTTTAATTAAACACAATTAACAGTAATCTAAATTTGAACATATTTCACATTTACCAACAAAACCATAACAATTAACACATATATCATTATGTTCATTTCATAACCATGTATACTTTAAAACATAATCAACATGAGACCTATATACCTAGACTATAGATCAATTTATGGACTATGGTCCTAACATGCCTTTAAAACCACAACATGGTGTAATACCACAATTGAGAATACTTGTTTTAAATCATCTTAAAACCACCCTTGAAAACATGTCCCTTCCTATTCAAATAATCCAAACATTCCCCAAGGCTTCCATTCAAATTTCCAACCATTGAAAACAATCTATAAACATTTTCACAATGCAGGGGTCACACCCCCATCTCAAATAATAATTTCCTATCAATTGATAAAACCCTCCTTAAAACATTTGTGGACAACACCTTCTTCCAAAAATTCATTAATTTCAAGAATTAATTTTATCATTGAAAAACATGGTCAGGAAAAACCCCAAAACACATATTTAAAACCTTTTCAAAAGAACCTGTGAAACATCACAAAAATATCATATAATCAATCAAATTACCCATTAACCAATAATGTATACTTGATTACAATTTTACATCTCTTCACTCTCAAATTTCACTTATCTCACCATTACCTAGTTCATACCATTGTTTCATGGATTTGGAACACACCAATGTTTGAACTAGATTGTGTCTCACAAACCCAACGAACCCAACATGTTTCGTGATGGGGTTTCAATCTCAATATAATGCCTATAACAATTTTTATAATCAACGACAAATAAATGAAACAAGGCGCCACATTTTTAAAACTACATACAAACATAAATATTATGGGGAATGTCTTAAAGACCACCTACCTCTTGCTCGAAGATGATTACTATCCCAAAAACATCCTTAATTTGAAATCAAACTCTATTAAATTCCCCAACATAAAATCTGCATGAAAATTGAAGGTTGTAGGGATTCAGAATGAGAAGATTGATTCTAAAATACCTAATCTAGATAATAGAGACAAAAAGAACGGTTTGAACTACTCATATCATTAATGTTTACCCAAACACACTCAAAATTCCTATGAATTGAAGTAAAATCACCCATGGAGGAGAAGGGGGACACTGGTTTATCACCCAAGATGGGGGGAAAATAAGGTGAAAATGGGGAATAAAGAAATAGTATTGGGAGGGAAATCTATAAGAATCTTGTTTTTAAATGATACATAGTTTAGTCGAAAAATTTTCTAATCCATGTGCCAACAGTGTGGATACCTATATTTGAGAGGGGCCAAGTTGCACGGTTTTCTAGGACCACCCACACGGTTTATAAAACCCTGAAATAACCATCTTATATCCTATATTCAGAATAGTCCCCAAGCTGTATTGTTTCTTGTTCTAGGTGCACGAGTATCTCAAACTATGTGCCAACCATGTGCTTCACACTCTTTGGCGTATTTTCCCCTCCTTCTGTATCCAAAACCTCCCAGAACACTCCCCAAATACCATGTACACCCAATAACTACTCCATTAGCCATAACCAATGAATTTTAACCAAAATATAAACCAGAATGTACCTTCATGAAATTTTTTAATCTTACAACCTCCCCACAATATAACTTCTCAACCTCGAGGCATACATTAAAACCTTACTGACCCTTTAAGGCCAATGGTAAGGCCATGGGGACCACCTTTCAAGATTCATTCCACAATATTTCTTCTGAACATGGCCAATATTTCACCACATATAGACAAGGGAAATATTCCTACCCAAAGAAACATCCCATGTCTTACTTAACAACTTTGAGTTAATGATCCTCAAGAATGAAACTACATCAAACTCATCATTACTAGCAACAAGAACAAGAAAAGGGTATGATTAACTCCAATAGATTACCTCAAAAAAGGATACCAATAAGGCACTATATCACCATGGGATAACCAATTGGGAGACACTCGGTTTGATCCTCTCTATATATCGTTTCCCAAATCACTTGTCACCATCTCACCCAAATTCATTCAAAGCTTTAATGGTGACCAAAGCATGACATCAACGGAGACAAAATCTTTATTTTAACCATATACCCTGACCTTACCCTGTCTTCAACTTGTGACCCAACTACCGTAGTTCATTTTTAAACATCTTAAAATAAAAACCCAAACATACTCTTCATATTAAGGTACTTAACTATTCCACATTTGAGCTATATCCCATCGCTAAAACTGATACTCCAAGATGGTTACCACCCAATTCCATCCTACACGAACTGCATGATACATCATTAACTGATAACTTTACCACTATGGTGCTTCCCACAATATTCTCTACCACTATAATTTTCAGGATATTAATCAATTTGATAATGGGAATAAATGACTAATAGAACCTCCAGTGAATTTCCACAATATACCTGATAGATTTTCCAACTCATCGTGCCCAAATTTCCACAAGATAACCATCCAAAATTTGAATTCATCCATTACATATAAATGAAAATTATTAGTCACCTCCACTATCCATGCTCATTTAAGGGTAACGTGGTTCTTGATCAGAGCTTATTCCCATTATGGAAACACACTTATCCTTCCAATGTTAAATAGAAGTGGATAATAGTCCACCACACATGTTCCTTTTTACACAATTGAGTCAGGTCATCTCTGGTTGACTCACTCAGTTGAATACCATCCTCTATTTTTGGAATTCCACTCCTTTACCTGGCCAATACTACTTTTCACTTAAGGAATACCACCCTCAACTGCACGCACAAACCAAAGTCATTGCCAATGTTTGGTAAAACTCTTCCACTATAGAATTCACTACACTTCAAACAGTCTTCATGCTCTACATCACCCCTCAACACATATCTAATTTGATGACTATAAATACCATCAAAAAAAATCCAAAGATCAATGTTATCACTCAATTTGGTTGACCGTCACATCCAAGGCCAACCTGATTTCCCCCCAAAGAACCTGAACATCCACCTCATAGGTTTCTCAATGGAATCTCAATTCCACAAAAACAACTTCATGTCTTGGTCCACACATCCATAACTCATCATAACACTCCCCACTATAAGAGTATCATTCTCACTTCTTTCCTTAATCAAGTTCAACCTCCATTAATCACTCTCAATCACATGATAAACACCAAAACTTGGATGTAGTCATCAACAATTCACTACAATAACTATGAAAACATCACCCACTACTCGTTCATATCCTTCGATAATGACACCCCTGGTATTCGTCGATAGTTGGCCCATCCCGAGGAACATACCCCCAATAGTTCGATGGTGTACTACCCAACACATGACTCCATATATATTTAACTATGAGCATAACCTCCAAGAGGATCCATTTCCATCCAAAACACATTTAGGTAGCTAGGTGTAATGCTAGAGTTCTCTTAGAGTACCTAAGATGATTTCAAGTTATTGGGAATGATCATGACTGGATAAAATTATGATAATAACTCATCGATGCACTCCACCAAACACCATCAATAACCATCGTCACCTATCACCAATAAGACACCTAAATCTACTTAATGTCTCGGCTACCATGATCGCTAATGTCTTGCCTATACTAATGCATCGCTACTTGAAAGTAAATTCCAACCAAACCCAATACCACATCACAACCTTCTTCTAAGTAGTTGTGACCTAGAATTACTTATGTCACACTTATCGTTAATCCACTTCAGTTATTCTTACATGGTCCCACTAATCAAAATAGATATGTAATGATTCATTACACCAGTGAAAACCCTATCATTTTATTGCACTACCATGGCCTCTCTTCTTTGATTCCATGGAAATAATATGCACTTATATTCAACCCACCTTGTAACACCCTGCCCCTTCCTCATTGGCTTGACAAGGCAGTGAGGGTTGCTTGTCCATAAACGACGTTCCCATGGCACCAAAGGCTGAAAATAAATGATGAGGGCTTTGAGAAATGATTTGGGAATGATTTTACCTTGAGACAAAACCAACCAACCAAACGATCCACAATCAACAAACTACATGATGCGTGTCAACAAAACAACCAACTCATACATTACTAAAATGGAACTACACTATTCCAAAATACAACCCACAAACCAATACAACCAACACAATATCATATTACTATGTGGAAGAATAAATAAAAGACCCAAAATAATCCATGACACACTCCACCTCTTCCTCAAGCCAATGAGGTTGGGGCGGGGTGTTACAAGTGGTATCATCTTGTTTGGTCCTTTGGAGTTGATTATCGGAATTGGAGTTGACATTCGTTGTGGTATATTCCTTGAGTCGAGATGGTAGCAAGGAATAGGAATGTCGGAAAATGGAATGTATAGCATAAAAGGAAGTAGCTAACCATTTTATGATGACTTTAAGTTACCTAGGAGTTGGGTGAATAAGTGTTTTGGAGACACTTATAGGCATTGGCAATCTCATTGTCCTGGGTGTAGCCAATGAGATATACATGTCAGATAAGGTAGAAATGACATCCCTCTAGGATGCCTATTTCATTGGGCATAATTATTTATGGGATGAGTTGAGAAATGGTTTTTCAAATGTGTGAAATTGTAATGTGAATAAATTTGGAATTTTGAAAATGGATTGTTTTTCAAAAATGGTGAAACATGGATAATGTGGAAACGTGGAAAGCCTTGTTGTGATAGTGTTGTGTAATGAGATTTGAAATGGGAATTCTGGATGTTTACGGAACTGAGAATCATGGTTCTCTGTTTACTATTTATAGAAATGGCATCGGGTAGGCATTATGGAGACCAACCGGAACTGGCCGATGAGAACATGGTTGCAATTGAGCCCCAAGTGAACCAGCAGTTAGTCCAGATCATAGTGCAAGATTTCCAAGCTGTGGGAAGTGTGAATAGAGTAGAAGAGCCAAAGAATGTTGATTATGTAGCACAGTTTCAAAAGCAGGATCCTCCCATATTTAGGGGTGATTCAGACCCAGAAAGTGTAGAGGCGTGGCTATCCATAATGAATAGAATTTTCAAATTCATGGGGATTCCAATAGAGTTGAAATTAAAGCTAGCAACGTATAAGCTTGAGGATCTTGATCTTTAGTGGTGGGAGTTGGTAGTCCAAGCGGGTACCGAACATTTTATGGCGTGGGAAGGATTTGAGGAATTGTTTAATAGACAATTCTACCCAAATAAATTCATAATTGAGCACACAACTGATTTCTTCTGTCTAAAGAAAGAGCATATGTCTGTGACAGAGAATTAAGATATTTTTATGAGATTAGGGTGTTTTGTGCCTGAGGTGGTGGGTAGAAATTCGTTGAATCCAAGGATCATTGAAGCAGGTTTAAGGCAAGAGATCCATTCAAAAAATAGCATTGATGTGTGTTGGTGATTACATAGAGATAGTGAATCGAGCATCTGTGGCTGAGAAGGATCTGTTGGGAGCTCCAGGTAGAGGAAGTATGGTGGTACCATTGGGGAATAGTGGGAACTCTGTGCTGGGTTCAATCAGAGGAGGGACACTTATTCCTAGGGTAGGAGTATAGAACACAATTCGACAACACAATCGGTAAATCTTCCTCTGAAACCCCAAAGAATACCAGGATGTTTTCAGTGTGGCTATACGACACACATCAAGTGGGACTCTATGGGACAAACTCGAGCATGTCACAATTGCAAGCAGATGGGGCATCTTCAGCACTATTATAGGAATGCTATGAGTTCTGGTGCACGTGACACTCCTTAGGGATCACAGACATCGTATTCTTGGATGGGACTGGGACAACAGCATACCCCTTTTCAGCAAAGAAAAGTTAGTCATGGGGATTCTCAGAACACCACAACACTTCATCAGGGCAATAAAGAGTAGATTTTAGTAACCAATGCATTGTTCGGAGCCAAGAAAATTGTGTTGGATGATCAGTTGGGACCATCCATGATGCGAGGTACTATTGTTTTAAATTATACCTTGATGAAAGTGATGATTGATATGGTGTATTCAGACACTTTTTTTTACTGAACATGTGGTTGAGTTGCTGGGTTTAAGGGTAGAAATGATGCCTTCAGTTTTGAATATTCAAACTCCTCTGGGATGAAGAGCGTGTCGAGCCTTCTTGAGTAGAGCATGTTGTATCGTTGTTGGCGAGGTTGAGCTAAGGTGGAATTTCTCAGTGCATGAGATGGAAGGGTATGATGTAATCCTGGGAATTGATTGGCTGGTGGATTTTAAGTCCCATATCGACTGTAATGTGCAAACAGTGGATTTTACGACACAAGATGGCATTAGACATCACTTTATAGGAGAGAGGCATGAAAGCCAGGGTGAAAAAGGTTTTGTTGTGACCAGTAGTGGGAAACTTATTGTATCATTTGGTGGGGTTGTTGTTTGAATCGGTAGTGGGTGTTGATCAGAGTGTTCTTCTGGCAGTAGTGGATCAGTTTGTGGATGTTTTTCCCGAAGAATTCCCTGTGTTAGCTCCTCTAATAGAAGTGGAGTTTATGATTGATCTCTTTATAGGGACCAATCCTATCTCACTTCTACCTTACCGAATGGAACCTTCTGAATTGTGGGAATTGAAATTCTAGTTGGAAGAGTTAGAAAACAAAGGGTTTATCCAACCTAGCATATCTCCATGGGCAGCGCCAGTGTTGTTTGTGAAGAAGGCCAATGGAACATTGAGGATCTATGTTGATTATCATAGACTTAACCAAGTTATGATAAAGAAAAGATATCCACTTCCATGAATTGATGATTTTTTCATATAGTTGAGGGGAGCCCATTGGTTCTCCATGATCGTCCTGAGGTCGGGATATCATCAATTGAGGGTGAGGAATGACGATATTCCTAAAAGAGCTTTTAGAAGTATATATGGCCATTATTAATACGTGGTTATTCCCTTTGGTCTAAAGAATAAAACAGAAATATTAATGGCATTGATGAATTATATATTTCAGAGAAATCTGGATTCATTTTTGGTGGTGTGTGTAGATGATATTCTGGTGTATTCTAAGTCAAGGGTGGAGCATGAACAGCACTTGGCAACAGTGCCGGGGATCTTGAGGGATCATCGGTTTTATGCCAAATTTTCAAAGTGTGACTTTTGGATACATGAAGTCTATTTTCTTGGCGATGTGATTTTTTAAATGGGTGTTTGAGTGGATATGGAAAAGATAGAGGCTATTATCTCATGGAAACCACTAATGAATGTTTTCAAGATACGGAGCTTCCTTGTTCTATCGGGGTATTATCGACGTTTTGTTCATAATGTTTCACGTTTGGCTTCACCAATGACAGCTTTGAAAAGAAATAATGTTCCATTCTAGTGGAATGATCAATTTCAGTAGTGTTTCAAAGAGTTAAAGGGTCGCCTTACATCCGCACTAATCCTGGTTTTTCCAGAACCAGGAAAAGGGTACTTGGTTTATTGTGATGCATCGAGATCAAGGTTGGGGTGCGTTCTCATGCAACGAAATCATGTGGTTGCGTATGGATCATGGATTTTGAGGGGGCATGAGAAGAACTACCCAACTCGTGTTTTGGAATTGGTAGAAATGGTAAATTCTTTGAAAGTGTGTCATTATTATCTCGTCAGTGAGAAATTCATGGTATATACATATTATAAGAGCTTGAAGAACATTTTCACACAAATGGATTGGAACGTGAGGCAAAGGAGCTATTTGTAATATCTCTAGATGTTTAATTTTTACTTTATGTACACACCAGGTAAGGGAAATTCAGTGGTGAATGAATTAAGTAGAAAATTATATGCTCAAGTGGTTAAACAGACATCAGAACAGTAGAAATTGATGTCGGTTATAGCGACATGCGGTAGTAATGTGAGGACCTTGGTGATAGAGTGGTCTTATTTCCAATTTTGTTTATTCTTGGAATGGTTGGACAAGTTAAAGAGTCACAAATATATGATTCTGAGGGTGTGACCTTGAGGTCGAAACTCAATAGTGGGGAGACCATTCAGGGTTTCCAACTGAATAGAGATTCAGTTTTGTGTTTTCGGAATCGGATGGTTGTACCAGTTTCATGTTAGGAGGATCTTTTCAGGGCGTATCATCATTCTATGTGGGTTGTTCATCCTAGAATACAGAAAATGTATAATGCGTTGAAAGTGCAATTTTGGTGGGATGGTATGAAAACAAGAGTGACTAAGTTTTTTTTGAGATGATATACTTTTTAGTAGGATCATCTCACCATCATATATATATTGAGAACAATTAATCAAAATCACAACACATCCGATTGAACAATCCATAACTAACCTAATTTCAATGGAAAACGTGACATATCTAAGTGAAAAAGTCATCACTAATCCTAAGAGGATGATCTTCCACCACTACCCATATCTAGGTAGATGATATACTATTATCACATAACCCATGTGGATGATACACACCAATACCACCCAAAAAAAGTAGAATATTCCCCACTACAATCAACTCCTTGAGTAGATGATAGACCACCACTCTCCAAATCTATGTGAATAAAGCACCACTAATATAAATATTTAGGTGGATGGTATACCACTAATACCATTTTTCAAGTTGACTATGCACCACTGAGGCTACTACAATTGCTGGATGGAATACAGCCAACATGAATCTTCATATGTATAATAAACCACCATTGATAATCCCAAAGTGAACAAGATTCCACCATTAAAATGGCCTCATGGTTAATGATGGATCATCATCTCAATTTTTGTGGATGGGATACCCCTAAAAATTTAAGTTATAAGAGATGTTACAATATTACTATAAATAAATTTATATAAATAACTTATCATATAGAATTGGAATATAGAATTAAAAATTTATTCATCACAAAAGGGTTAATCCATCAAGTAACTAACCCTCTCAATGTCTTATGACTATTCTATCCCACCAATAGTCCTTAGAATTATCAATCCATTTCTAATCAATATATATACTAGGATGACACTCAAGGATCCTATGGTTATTTTTCATGCATAGGTACTCAAATAAGGTCCCAAATTCATTATTTTAAATTCTAAATCACAAGAAAAATGATCATTGGTGATAGTGTCAACACACACACCCTAAATACCACCCAAGACCTTCCCATGAACCAATTATACCATACATTTTTATGGAAATTAAATTAAATTAATTCACTGGGCTACGTCCATGGAGGATACGCCGAAAGGTTGTTGGTCGTACCAAATTCCACTAAACATCACTAGCTTTGGATTACAAGGTACGAGTATGATCACTCTGTCCCAGGATCACTGCCTTTACAAGATCTAGGGTCTGCTCACTGCATTCCCAATGGTCACTCCTTGTTTCTCTCTCTCTGGCTCACTGCCAGTGGAGAGGATCACCTTCTTCCTCTTCCTTCACTCAATGCTCTGGAAAGGATCCACTCACAGAATATAGACCTGTAGGTATCTTCATTTTCATGAAGGAATGCATCTTCCTCTGTATGTAGATGCTCTTTTGAAGTACAACTTTCACCCATAGATGAATATCTCTTTGCACCGAAGGTATCGGGAAAACTTACAGCTTCCACACGACCCCAATGAACGGTCGGGAAATCAACCTTACATGGCGCGTAAGTCTACCTCGGTGCTCAAGTATCGATGTGCAAGTCACAACTGGCGCACAAGCCTTCCTCAACTACTTGCGAGACTCAAGCTTCTGTAACTCCAAACATGCGCGACTCACTTCATTCCTCACCTAAACCACCTCAAGCGCGCATCTCACCCTTGGTGCACAACTTCCTACTCTGACGTGCATGTTCCACTTGTGCGACACACCACCACTTGCGTGACTTCCACACCTACGTGACGAGAGCTCTGAATCTTCAAAGTGTTGAACTCCAGTAAAAAATGAAGAGGATTGGCCGAGTATTTATAGGAATTTGGTCACCCCTGTGCGACGGCGTGCAAGTCTGTCCTCAGCTTGCAAGTCTCGGCACGTAGGTCTCTTCTCCTACAAGTCACTTGCGTGAACTAATTCCAAACATGCGCGATCCTCTTTCCATTGTCATATTTTGATCTTCTGATCTTTAAAAACTATAGGCGTGCAAGTTCTCATGCTTCCATGGAATCGGCGTGCAAGTCTCTTTCACGGTGCACAAGTTACCTGCGCGACACCACCAATACTTGCACGACACTTGTCCTTTTGCTACATTTTGATAATCTGATCTTGAAAAACATATGGCGCACAAGTTTGCAAGCCTTAAAGTACATGGCGCGCATGTCCCTTTGCCAAAAACCACTTTTCTTCATTTGATGATTTTCAGGCCCAAAAATTTGGCAAGCATTGGAAAATGGCCCCACTTTTTATCTGTTCTTTTGTACCGCCTCCAGATCATCCATTACTTTTGTTGACGTTCTTGAATAAAACATGGATCATTGACCTCAGCTCTTGAACTCGACATTCCATCATGAAATCGTCTTTTTCATCAAATTTGTATGTCATTGTTTTTCTTTGTCAACAATCACCACTCAGATGTCCACTTTGTCAACAAACACAATCACCTCAAAATTGATTGAATGATACCTTGAGGGTTTTTTTCCCAACATATGTGAAGTACCCTATTCATCGAGATATCATCTAAGAATCCGGGCTATAACATCTCTTAACCCATGATGTTTGGGTCCAACTATGCTTGCCTGCACATTCCATTCACCCTTGTGTAGAAAATACCCACCCTCTGGTGACGTGAAACTCACCCTGTGGTGATAGAAGTCAACAAAGTATTGGAAAAATACGTAGAAATCCATTATTAGAGCAACAACCAAGACATTCATCTCTATGACATAGAGGTCCCACAAGAAGTGTCACCCACCAACCTCAAGAGGAATTCCTTGAACTAACATACACTAGCTGTTTTAATCCCCAATGGAGTGTCTATCATTTTAAAATTCATAGAAGTAAAGATACAGAGCCCAAAGCTCTCTACAACGGAAAATATATAAAATTATGGGAAGCCCCTGTATCCAAAATAGAAGAAGCTATAACTGAGGAAACTGGAATCGTACCTCTAACCTTAGAGGCATTGGAATCCTTCTCTTGTTAGGTCTACTCCGCTGCAATGGTCTGACCTATACTGCGGCCATGTGACCCTTCATGACTACCCTAATATGGTCCACTCTGTTGTCACTGAAAGCCTGACAAATGGCTACCCGGGCCATGACCTCCTCATTCTCTTGAATGGACATACATAATCCAGTACCCAAACTGATGAGAAACTAGTGGTCCTTCTCCTAAATGTGGAGTCATATAAGAAAACATATCAGTAGTTGATGGTGTAAAAAAAACAAAATAAATGTTGAATATGGACCATCTTTCCTCAAGACCAGCACTCAACTAGGTCTTTCGGGTAATAGGGTATCATGTTCCCACTCTTACCACACATGTAGTATACCCCTAGCTAACTGAAATAATATCCTGTCTACTCGGATTTCTATGCATAGACTCCCTAATGTGCTTCATATTGTTATACGGAGGAGTACCAAATCTGAATGCTGAACCACCCTAGATCAAAACTCCAGACTATATCAGATTATGCTCAATGATCAGTGCCTAGTTGATAATAGATAATATATAAGACAACCTGATGATGTTCACCTGGTATTATATGTCATGTATGAGACCATCCTTAATCTTTTGGGCCATAAATAACACATCACCCCCCAGAATGGGTGTGAAGCACTGCAGTAATGGGAAGCGAGAGAATACTCCATGACTCAAAGAGTACCCTTTTCCATAACCATTAACTCTCAGGCTGTGTCAGAACTCAAGGTCTTTGGGTATAAAAATTCATAAAAGGTCGGCTAGAACTCATTCCCAGGCCATAACTCATTGGCGTCCTGCCTGTGATATCACTTTCCGCCATCTCTTGGATAAATCTAGAAGCATGTAGGTTGAGAGCTTCTTCCTCCTCTCAAGAGGTCTCTTGAGATGCTCAAATATAGACATAATTGAATTTAACAATGACTCTATAGCCTGAGGTCCTCCATTCCCTGAGAAAGTTGAATGATGTTTCTCCTGAAAAATATGTGTCAACTCTACCATAGATGGGGCAAGATGTCGTGCTCCCTGGTAGGTCTGCATAAACCGCATGATGCCTCCTCGGAACTGTGCATCAACACCTTTGTCCAGAATAACATTTGTTCGCAAGACACACATGATGGGAGGATATGTTGGTAGTCCCTAATCCAACTATTCGGGTGTCTAAACGTAGCACTATATCTGGCATAAAACTAGAGCAAGTCTCGGTGGCGTGACTCTGAAAGGTCAAGCACACACCTCAGTTTAAGATTATCAAGGACTGAAACATAGAAGTGAAAGAATGGAATAGGAGGAGAAAACATTATAGTTTTACAAAATAGGGTTAAACGGCGTGTATACCCCCCACATGGCATGTTCCCTTAGGTTTCAACATGGGTGTGTGTCTCTACCAAACCTGGTCATGTAACACCCCTACACATGGTGTGTTCCTCCTGTGACATGGTGTGTGCTTGAATTTTTTGTCCTACCTGAGTTCTTCTACATGGATAAACCCAATGGTTCTCTCTTAGGTAACACTACATGGAATGTTCACCCAACGCATGGAATATACCACTTATGTTCAAACCACCCATATTGTTAGTCAGACGTTCAAAGACCTGGTAAACTCTACATAGTGTGAAATAACATGGAACGACGTGTACAACCTATGTTTTTTATCCACCCGTTTCATTAGTCACAAGGCTGGATATAAGGCCTCCATGGCATAGCGTGTACTCCCAGTACACGGCATGTCCTCCCAAACATTTATCAACCAGTTTCTCTTCTCACATGATTAGTCACATGGTAAAGATCTACATGGCGTGTACTTGTTGTACATGGTGTTTACTCAATAAAAGTTTTTTCTTCTAGAACAGAAGAACATATCGTGTGTGTCCATAACACCACATGCTGTGTTGTCTGGGTTTCTAGATAGTAGGACTCTAAAACTTCTCTGGAACCCATAAAAACATAAAATTGTTTCCAAGGATATTACAAATTCTAACCGTTGAGAGCCCATACTCTCATGAATCACTTTTTTTCATCCTTATTCACATCATAACTAGACAAAATTCAATTAAATCTCAAACTTGATCTAGAAAATTCCAATCCATGAGGGCCCATAACACCCCAGGGACTAATGTGGGGTATCCATCTCGATGAAGCTCTATATATTCTAATACCCAATCAAAATAGCAGGTACTCTATTAGGGAATCATTCCCAGTAGCATGAATATATATCACAACATCTTTGACAATATCATGCAAGCAGAAATACATCCAAAATGGCATCGAAATAATGCATGGCATGTGATCTCTAGTAAGTTCCTATATGATACATGAGATGGAATACCCTCATCTCATGGGTTTCAACAAAAATAGTACCTCAATAATATCAACCATAATAGCACAAAACATGTGTATCACCCAATGGTGAAATCCAATCAACTGTAATGATTGAAAACCCAAAAAATTTCAATATTCAAGTTAAATTGGATTTTCCCTATATATGGGTTAGCTACTCCTGGGCACAGCTTATTACCAACTACCTAATCCTTTCTCTCCATGTATATAGGCTCCAAACAGTATGTCAATGAAGGAAAGAAACCCCTCTGAAACCACTTTGTAACGTCCCGGTTCCGGGTGCCACCCAAAGGTGCCCCGTACCCCATTGGTCACATGGACTCAAGCGCATTTCCCCAAATTCTAGAGGATTCTGACTAGTAGTGAGGTAATATGATGTGATATTGGAAAAATTATGCCCTCATAGGCAGATTAACACAACCAAAACAAATATTAAATAATTAAAAAAGCAGTAAGACCATACAACATGGTAAACAATGGAAGACTGGTAGTAATGAAAAAACTAGAGCACATATATAAATGATGTGTGTCACATATGTCTACGAAAACAGCCAAAAAAGTCACATTCCTTGAAAAACAGTACTCAACCATAGTAAAATAGTTTAAAACTAAACTCCTACATCATCGCAAACCTCATCTTGATCCCATGCGCTCCATCTCCAATAGTAATCAAGTTCCTGACGTAGAAGAGAGCTTTCCATTATCTATTCCTAAAACCATATAATCTATTTGGGTCTAAAAGCATAACCCAAACAGGGTGTGAGATGAATCCCACAAAAAATCCACCAAAATATCTATGCCTAACTGTTAGTGAATATATATATAGTAAGAAATATGAAAAATGATGAAATAAACAAGGACTCAAAAGTAAATAATCCTACAATTTAAAATTACATTCATTTACATTTTTTAAATTATTCAAACCGTTGAATAATGAAACCCTAGGATCTATCCTATTCTATGTATCCCTTATATAATATAAAATCATATGTCTTAGAAAACCATCTAACAATCATGTAAGACTGAGTCCAATCTTGTGCTTTGGCTTAGCAGGCTCATCATAATCAGTCAATCATTCACAAGAAACCTTCTGGGAATGTTCACATAGTCTAAACCCTATGGTTCAACATATCATCAATTCAATAATGATATAATATCCCTCTAGGAAATCTCAAATAGTCTAACCCCTTTGGTCCCACAAAATAAAGACTCCCTGAGGAAGGACATACCGTCAATTCCCCATGTGGTCTTTTAACGTTAATGACAGACTCTCTATGAAGAACTCAATGTTAATTCCCCATCTGGTCTCATAATGGTATACTATAGAAACTCTTGTAGAGGACTCTCCATGAAGCCCTCCTATGGTATCACAATGTAAATATAATATACACTCTCGGGAATCCCTCAATGTCAATTTCCACTATGGTCTAACTACACCAGGTCTCATACCATCATCTAATACAATCATGCAAAAATGATATACATCAACCCAATGTAATCACAAATACAAAAAGGATAAGCAGTTATAAAGTATAACAAAAGAATTTAACAAGAATAAATAAGCAATCAATTCCAACCTGAGAAGCAAGGAAAGGTAATAAGGTCTGCCTCATAGGCAACTTGGACCTAACGGCCATAAACATTCAAACAAGGAAACCCACCAATAGGGTGTTCCATAGAAATGAAATTTAGCATAATGTATCAATGAAAACCCTTAATCTATCAATAAATATGTGCAAAATGAAAACATGGTTCAATTCCATAACACAAAATACTAAAATCCATGTCAATCGGCACTTAGGAATATATAACTCAAAGAAAAACTCTGAAAGGCCACAAACCACCTACCTTGACATGGTAAAATTGATATAGTTGAACCTCAACCTTTTAATCGACCGAGAACATATTAGATCTAAAAAAAGGTCAAAAAAATTCAAACATGAATAACTCATGAGAGAGGAAAATCAGGAAGATAGATTCAAGAAGAACCAACAACTCACTGAGGTGATTCCAACACAATCAATGGTGTTTGATCCAGAGAACAGATGAAGAATCGATGGTTCGAAAAAGATTCAGTGATTATGTATGCTCATTTGCAAGAAAAGACTAGAAGAATAGGGTTCTAGGGATGAGACGTGACCCCAGTCTGATTAATCAAATAAAAATAAAAGTACACGGAATTTTTTTTTAATGTACTTGTCGTGTACTAGCCTAAACTAGCCCCCACTTTAGGCAGTCCTCCATGTCACCCACATGACCATGTACTCGGTTGTTACACTGCTCGTACATGTTTATGCATGAAAACTAGGTATAAGACGTGTACTCAAGAGTACATGGAATTCACCTAGAAATTTTACAAAATCATTATTTTTCCTCAAAAACACTTGAAATAAAGATTCAAACCATAAAAAAAAGATTTGGGTTCTCACAACAAACATGCTACCTCCATCACTAGCTATTAAATGACTTAATTATTTATTACCATTGGAAAATCTTCATTCCCCCATTTTACATGGATATTGAAATTCTCTAAGATATGAATCCAAGTTTTTCATTCGATCAATGAAAATAAATGAGGAAGCATGTATCCCTTAGTACCAAGTCTAATTCCATTAGGAGATAATCGTTAGATAATTATTATGTATACCTCCATTACCTTAGGTAGGTGGTGGAGCAAGTCAAACTTATCCTCATTGGTGATGATGAGTTACCTATGAGGGATTGTGGTGTCCATTAACATCACTAATTATGTGAAGACAAATATCTATAAGAATTCACTGAGGAGACCACTCTAGTGATCCCATCTCCAGTCATATAGAATAGGTAACGTATGAGGATGTATTGAAAAGAGTTATATTTTGAAATTAATTCTCAGGGGTAAGACCATATTCTTTTTCACACTATGGAATCTCGCCATCTTATATTGGTATTTATTAAAAATTAGTCTCATATTCCTAATAAAAATGACCAACCATGTTTTTATATCTTGGTGGAATCTACGAAGCAAGATCATATTCTTAATCACCATCAAGTATCCCTCTAATATATCTAATAGACATATTAGGAGAAAACATATTTTCTAACTCTTACCCTGGAGATTATAAGGGGTATCCGGATGGAATCAAAGACGAAGGCTTATATCACAACTCTATTAAATATCTAGGAAGGTCTTGAAAATATTTTAGAGGTAGGCCAATAGATGGAAAATAACCCTTCTTTCATTCATATTGTATATAGTAATATTCCAACATAGGCCTGGATGTAGGTGTATTTATATGTTTCTAAATAAGAAGTTTGTTGTCAAATTGTGGTGGTAATACAGAAGTTGGCTCATATCCCATCATTTATCAATATCAATGATATTCATCAACATATTATGGTGGTGTAATTAGAGAAATCTATTATTACCCTTTCCTATAAATCCCATAGACATATTATGATGGAAACCATAGATCATAATCATATTCCTTCTCATTATCATGAAACCCATAAAATTATTTGGAAGGAAACATTGGAGTTTTCTATGTGGGTTCACTCCCATGAGGGTCACTTCCCAAATTGTGTATCCCAAATTATAGTTGAGGTTATAACCCTAGTCACATGATAAGGGACACTTAGAATGAATACTCACCAAAGGGAATCTAAAATCCTAGAGAATTCATATATCAATTCCCCTATCAATGAAAATATTCATCAGAATCTTCATCAGATTTCAATCATGGACTAAGAACCTTCCCTATCTTCATCAATAAGAGAATTCTATTATGCATATAAAGTTACTCACTAAATAACCTTCATGAAAAACTATGGAGGACATCCCTATATCACCCTCATGGTGGTCCTCCATATGAAACATTATATACCTTCAATGAAGATTCCTCTGATATATACAATAGAATATCATCAACTATGTGTTAACCCAAAGATATGTTTCAATGTTATTGAGTACTTTAGGATATTGTTAGGATATGATGTTCCCTCTAGCATGTGCAATTTCTCAAGATTTTAATGTATTCAAAGTGTTGATGTGGATATGATTATTGTGTTATATTTTTTTCTTAATGCTTATATATTATTCTATCTCTCTAAAACAAAAAATTTTAAGGTGTTGTTATGGTTTTTGAAGCATTTAAATATAATTGGGGTTGATTTTGAAATGATTTTATGTTATTTATGTGTCTTTGAATTTTAATTTGAAATGTGAAGGATATATTCATAAGGTATACTCTGGCATTAAAATTGATAGGGTATACTATGATAGTGATTTAATAAAATTCATGGAATTTTTATAGGGTACATACTTTATAAAGTACATTTGTAGAGTATATGAAAATCATTTTAATCTATAGAGTGTCATTATTTAAATTCTAATGGTATAATATAATTTTTTAAAGAACACTAAACATCATAGGGTACCTTCATAAGGTATATATGAGACATTTTAGGGTACATGAACCCTAAATTGGATCATTGTATGGTGTATAAAATATAAGAGATAGTACGTAGGGTGCATTGATTTTTATAATGAATCTTTATAAGGTACATGATAAGTTAAATTCCAAAATCTTGACGTGGTAATGAAAATTATGAACTTTATAGCATACTTAAATATAATAGGGTTCAACATGCAACTAAAATTTTGAGAATAATGAAAATATTAGAATCGATATTATGAAGATTATTATCAATCCACATAATGATAGTTTATAAAGTTTAAATTGGGTTTTGTGATTCAATTCAATAGAGAGTATGGTTCACACAATGGAGTATTTGTTTCACAATAAAGGAAATAATGTAGTTATGGAATAATAGCTCAACTACATTGCAACATTTTCTACAACACTATTATATCTTAGAGAAGAGTTTGAAAATAAGAAGATGTAGAATAATAAAATGTTATAAAATAGTTATTGTAATTTATTCAATTGAATTTTAATTTTTATTTAAATTTCAAATGAGTTAAAAAAAAATTTTGGGATATAAAATATAATATCATACATTAAAAAGTGATAGTGTATGGGAATAAGAGTATACTATCTATAGAAATACCAATAATATTTTTTAGAGAAATAAAATAGTCATGATGTGTTGTGTAGTTCACACAATTTAACCCCCTTAGTATTTTAAGAAAATATTTTATTCGACTAAATTTAATTTCATTGATAGTTTGTGTTACACACAACAATGTGTTTTAATGAACCATAATATAATAATATTATTATTATTGATACCTGACCAGTATAACCTAGATGTTAAATATGGTGGAATAAATAAGAATAAAAATATTTTAAAAATTAAGTATAATGATATTAGATAAACACAATGTATTAATAAATAAGTACTTAGTTTTTATTAAATTCATTATGTTCTTCAAAAATATCATTTTTCAAAAATACGATTTGTAATTATTTTCCTAAATGAAAAAATTAATTGAAATTTTGAAATTATTAAAATAAATATTTTAAAAAATAAAATAAATTTTTTAAATCTATATGTAAAAAAATATCTTTGAGTTACTTTTTCGTAATTTTTTTAAAACATTAATATTTTTATGAATAAAAAAATCCTGATTTATATCTGAATATATATTTTTTATTAATTTATTTAAAGGAGCATTTTATTTTAATATGGTAAGTAAAATTATTTTAAATATATATTTATTAATCCCATTTAGGCCATTTGAATCACTTTCATTTTGAATCTTGATATTAAAACATTTTCTACTTATGGAAATTTTATCTTTTAAAAATCTCTTTTTTTATCATATTTGTTATATTAATTTTTAATTAAATTATTATGATTACATGAATTGAATTTGGAAAATGTTATAACATATTTAATAATCACAACATAATTTTTTTTGAAAATGAATGGTAAAAACAATAAAAAATATTTATAGGGTTGATTAAACTAAAATGATTTGGGATAAAAGGATCTAGAAAGCTGTACAAATCCCATTTTATGGACATAATTCAACCTTGTACCCTCTAAGGATCTAAAATGAGATATTTTTATTCTATTATCATGTTAAAAACGTTGGTTTTTTTATTTTAAAATTTTTAAGTGTGTCCTCTCACAACTTATAAAAGTGCACTAACTCCCCTTTACTATTCATGCTTCCAATACCATTTTGTTCAGCAAATACGAACTAAAATGAAGTCATTTATTTGATAATCACATCATAGATTGATTATTTTAAATAGGAACCACTAATAAGAAGTATTTTGTTCTAATTATAAAGAGGTTTTCTGAATAATAGTTAAAATTCTAAAACATTTCTTTTCGTTTGATTTCTTATTTAAAATCCATGAAATACCCTTCAAAAATGATGATATACAGAATCCATATCTCCCATATAATTAGATGTTATTATGTTAATATCATGACTTACATCCATATTCTCTACCATTTAGTTGGAAAGGAAAATTTCGACCGTGCATACGGTGGACTACCACCTCACAAAATGATATATATTCTTTTCCATCACCACACATCACAGATGGATAAATGATGAATTTATTATATATATATATATGTCAGATATTTTTGAAATAATTATACATACTGAATTATAATATCACATTACCATCTTACATTCCCTTCTATTAGAATATAATAATGTCGCTCATGTGTATGGTGCACTACCACCTCACGAAGTGATGTGATTCGTTCATGCTTTACATGGCTGGTAATAAGGCTTGGTTTAATGAAAATATGTGAAATATATTACATAAAAATGATTCTATAAGTTTAATATTTTATTTACCTTTCTTTCATTCCATCCTTTGAGAAAATGGAAACCACGTTCAGGTGTATGTACAACCTACCCTCTCCATCAATGGTGTGGTCAATTTTATATCAATAAAAATAACATATTACTAGAAATACATATATAATTAATATATAAGTTATTTATATCATTGAAAACATCAATATTATAGAAACATAATCATGTAAAATAACCAAAAATATCTTACCAAAACATATATAAAAATGAAGTAATTATTACATGAAACGTGAATTTAACATGTAATTCTTAATAAAAAGGTAATAAAAGGGATTAAGTAAATGATATATGGTATGATAAATATTATTATGGTAATGTAATAGATTTTTAATAATCATATATTTATTTTATATTTGTTTTGAACTTGTACACTGGAATTCAATACTTATGGTATGGGATTTTTGTATCAAATTGACTTTTTTAGGATATAAGTTATGTTATTCACCTATCTTCTTTTTTGAGGTGTATATAGTACCCCTTTGAAATCTTATATCATGAATTTAATTTTTCATTTAAATTTAAATTTTAATTTTATTGTATTCATTAATGGGTTATATGATTCAAAAGATAACAAAGTGGTAAAGGTTTCATGTTACAATCTCATTGTTTATCAGGATTATTTATAATTATGTTTTTGAAGATGAAAAATTATGATATAACACTAATGAAACTCTCATATTTTCATATAATGTGGTATTTTATATACAATAAATCTTTTCAATAATTTTCCTATCTTAAAGGATTAATGAGACCAAAATAATGTTTTAATAAAAATCACCATTATTTCTCTCTTCAGTCGAATACCCTTTTTCTAACATATATATTTTTAAAAATAATTATTTCAAAAATGTTTTACCATAATCCAAAGGATTTATTAAATATATTACAACCCATTTTTTCCTTTCTAAAATTCTTTTTAAAAGTAATCTTCAGGTCGTTTTCAAAACAAGGATCATTTGGCTATTACTGATAATGAGAAATGAATCTTTATTTTAACATGTACAACTTGAACAGAATTTTTCAATTTCATGACCATTATTTACATTAAATACGTCATTATCTTTTTAAAAAATTTATTCTAATAAAAGTATTTTTACAATATTTTATGAATTTATAATTTAAAAAATTATATTTTCAAAAATATGATCTTTTCGTAAAGAAATGATTGAAGTGATTTTCTTTTAAAATAATTATCATATAAGATGAAATAATTTTATATTAATTTATATTTACTAGGTTTATTATTCAATGATACCATATACCTTCTTTCTCAATATTTTTTATGTTTTTCAATGAAAATAGTTTTATAATGCCCATTTTTTCCATGGGTTATTCTATGATGTAATATTCTTTGAAACCTTTTTCTTTTAATGGATTCAAATATGATGAATGTATTTTGATCTAGTGGAACACATATGTGTGAGTATAATTATTTCATGGGTGGTAACAATATATTTTTCCAAAGCATTGTGTAAAGATTTATATCTCATGAGGTCATAATGGGAAACAAGTCAACATTCTTCATCGATAACGGGAAACATGATGATGTGATTAATGAAAAATGGGAAATAGGTGGGGAACTATGTTTAATGGTCTTGGTAGTTAACCTTGAAAATTTAAATAGTTTATATACCTATGTTTGTTCCATACTTTTATGAGATGAACATATTATTCACAAATTATGATGATTTCATTCTTTTGAATCATGTAATTTGGAATGATAATGCTTTATTCCATGACCTAATTTTATGATATATAAAAGGATGGGTACACCCTTTTTTATTTATATTCGGGATTTCATACTCTTATGATTATCATTTGATTTTATATGATCATAGAATGATATCTCCCAATCGTACCCTTACTGAAAATATAATCTCTCCCTTTCGTATTTTTTCTTTCCCCATATTGTGAATAATGTTTTTAAGTAGGATATGTTTATGAGGAGTAAAAAAGAGAAAGATATTTATGGGAGATATTGAAGGTCATTATTAAAATAAGAATATTTTGTATGTAGTATCAAAATTAACTAAACTATTATGGTCCTTGGGCCTGTATTTTTGAAATGGAATTAATAGTCTCTAAAAATATTTTATATTTATTTTGGAAAATCTGAGGTTGTTTTTGTTCATATCAAAGGAATGGTTTAGATAAACATTGGAAACTATGATGAGAAAAATTATGTGAAAACACATGGGATTAGCCTATATATGTGATAATAACCTAAATTTTTAGTAATGAATATATTATGTGGTTTACCTAGAAATAATTCTCTTTCTAGATCCGACAAGTTGAAGTGGTTTTTGAACTGATGTACGTTGGTGTAAAAACTATGAAAAAGGCCTTCTGAGCTTGACTTGAGTGTTACGTGGTACATGAATGTGGTTCTTACATTACAATTGTTTTTACACTCTTGGGGGATATGATTTGGTTAATTCACATTTTATTTACAATCCATATTGAAGGGTTTGATTGGATGATGATCACAGATGAACTAATTTAAACTTATGTGGCCACTAATTTAAAATAGTGCGTCTTGATTTAGAAAAACTATAAATGATTCTTCATAACCATGTGTTTCTATAATATGATTGGTGTTTCTTAAAAAATTATTTTTTGTTTCATAAAATTGATGGAACTTAAAGGATAAATGCTAATGATGATTATCAAGTAAAATATAATGATTGTCCACCATACCAACCAAATTCTATGGGAGCTGGGATGTATAAATATTTTATTCTTCACACACAGCTTGATCAATTAAAGAATCATGATGAGAGTGCAGATGATCAATGGAGGGAATAACATTCTATCGAATCCTTTATAAGACAACATCCACCCACTTTTATAGTTACTTCTAATCCACTCACTACTATGAAACAAGCAATTAACAGCATTGCTATTTATGAGTGCTAGAAAAAAAACATCGATAAATGGAATCATTACAAGTGCTAAAGAAAGAAAAAATAAATTTCACCCTTTATCATAGTTTTCAGCATTGATAAAGATCCACTATATGAGTTCTTTATTTTTATCTCTGATAATGGGTTCCCTTTCTCAATGCTTTATTTTTAGCACTCATAAAGGGTACCCTTTATCAGGGATATATTTTTAAAGCTCATAAATGAGTATTTTATCATTGCCTTATTAGAATTGTTAAAGGTCTAAATAAATATAATGAAATAATGAAATTAATAAAAATTAAAAAATGGGTTCATTAAAAAAATATTACAAATTTTATTAGTTAAATAATTATTTATAAAAATGAATAAGTTGATTATACTATATATAAATAATAAATACGAATAAATAATATTTATTAAATATATAGATTTGAAAGATGAAAATTAAACAAAATATAATTAGAAATAAGTAAATTAAGACTTTTTTAAATATTTTATCAATTAGATTATTAGTTATATATTAATGTATATAAATATCATTTATATATTACAAAATATTTATGCACTATATTTAGTGAATAATGGTATATAATTTGAGAAAAAAAATATAAACTAAAAATACTGACTAATTGCAATGAGTAATGGGTATATAATTGAATGTCCTATTATTTCTCAATTTAACATAGATCAAATCTGTGTTATATTGATTTCATATATACATATTTTATCCATTTTTATATACAATGTACACACACAGACTTATCCATTTTTTTAATATTATTAAAGTGTACTTATTTTTAATTTATTCAATTTCACTCACTTTTAACATTCATGCACTTAAAATTTGATATTCATTAATAATGATAAAAAATATATTTGTAAAAAAACATTTATAAATAAATATATTTAAAAATGTACATACTGTATTTATAAAACTATATATTCATAATTAAAAATAATTAAATATTTTTTTAAAAGTATTTATATAATTGTAAACAAATAAATATATATATTTATACAATTAATAAATTTATAATAAATTTACTTAAATAATTAATATATTTACTATATTTATATTTATATATATTTATTAAATATATATATATATAAATATATAAATATATATATTGATATAAATATTATTTTTTAAATGAATATTTATTTATAAATGAATAATTATATTTTAAAATAATTATAAAATTATAATAAATATATTTAAATAAAGAATATATTTACTACATTTAAATTTATATATATTGATTAAGTATATATATTCATATATTAAAAAAATTATAATTATAAATCCTTTATGATCGCTTATGTAATAATTGCTGATATGTGGCTTTATCAACACGAAAAAAAGCACTGATAAATGCCATATTCATCAGCGCAAAAACTTTAGTGGTGATAAATATTGATTTCATCAGTTCTCTTTTATCTTTGATAAAGACCTACCTTTATTAGGGCTAAAAAATCACTAATAAATATGAATTTTAGCAGCGCTTAAATAATAGGCACTGTTAAAAGTGTCCCAATCTAATTAAAAAATACATCCTATTGCAAACCTATTACTATAAAATAATCTTTCCCTACAATCTTCTCTTTGTCAATGCTCCTCCTCGGTGAATCAGAGCCCGAATCACACAAACCCACTACCTCCAATTTCTCAAACATCTTCTGGAATTCGGTGTGCGGTTTTAGTTAGGGTTTCTAAAGAAAATATTGAGATCAGGATCCTAGGGTCTTAGATTCTCTTCAACCTAGAAAGGTAGCCATGTATTTTCCATTATAGGTTCGTTTTTCCATATTTTTCATTTCACGATATCGATCTGATTATTTCTGATTTTCCTTTATAGGTATTTATTTTATTTCGGTATTTTTTCTCCGGTTGTTGTATTGTGCTTTGATTTTGTTTATGATACGTTATTTACTTTAATTCTGTTTTGGATATCCTATTTTGGTCTTTTTTTAATAAAAATTGAATCAATTTTCATCAAATTCTACTTATATACCCCATCTTTCATCACTGGTTTGAATCAATTTCTTTTGTAGGTTCTATGAAAATATATTTAGAAAACCATTTCTCATATTGATGGTGGTGTGAAGCAATAATAGAAGCTGATTTTATACAACTCTTTTAAGGGGGTTTATTTATTTAAATTATTTTTTGACATTATTATATATGGTTTTTTCATTAAAAACTTTTTCCTGGAATTTTTTTGTTTTATTTTAGGATAATTCATAGTAAGCTTGATAAAATATTTATCCATTTTAAATGGATCTCTATTTTCAAAATTAGTATGTTGTTGTATTTCTTTTACTATGTTGTGATATTCTGCTAAAAGTTTTACATATATTCTTATCAATTTATGTTTACATTATAAATTTATATAGACATTTATATATATATATATATATATATTTCTATCTATTTATATTCTCTTTCAAAATATATAATGTAAGGGTGATTTTATAATAATTTGTTCAAAAATTATGGTTCTGGATTCCCAAAATAGGAAATTATTATATTTATTTTCATTAAAAATTATGTTTAAATATTATTTTTTTCAATTATGGGTATTATAAATTCTATGATATATATGTGTGTGTATGTGTGCATGTTTGTGTGTTTAAATTTATATGGAATAGACGTTGCAAGAGTTGATGTGTTTTTCTCCATTGTTTGGGAAATATCATGTTGATGTGTATTATTACATTATTGAAACTTCTTTATGGGAATCCCTATAATTTCGATGATTGGTCAATGCGTATTAGATGGCCTCACTATAATCCTTAGGTTGCTGCATCTTTTGTTCCAAAAAATAGAATGAAAGTAATCAAATTCTATATATTAGAAATTATTTTTAGGTATTCATCATTTTAGGTATATATATACTTTTAAGGTCTATATTTACATTTAATTAATAGTAATATATTTTATACATAAATAACCAATAAAATATTTTAAACTCTTGTTACGTTAAAAATTATAAAATTAGGTAACAAAATATATATTTTTTAAAATTATTAATCATTCCAATATTTAAATAATTATATTTTACACACAATTATTCAAAATAAAAATTACTTTTAATTAATATAATTTTAAAATTATTGTTATTATTATTTATGTTTCATTAGAAAAAATAGAATTATATATATACCTCAAATAATATATTTTATATTTAAATAAATTTAAATTTGATAAATAATATACATGAATAAATATATTTATATTCATATAAACTTACTAAAATAATACATATATGTACATAACATATATATATGCAATATTTATGAAAATTCCCTTTATTTATCTTTGTATGAAATTTGGAGGGACCTATTTTTTATAGTTTTTTACAGTGGAAGGTGGGAACCTCATTTTAGTTTATTTCCTATCAAGGTAAGTACGAATGATGTACACAACTCCATCGAACTATTTTTTATAATAATATAAAACCCTATCATTTTTTTAATAAAATTAAACCCATAAAAAGCATTTTATAAATAGAAATATAAAAAATCATCGACCAATTATTTTATTAATGTTTAATTTGGAACCTTGTGGATAAATTCCAGAATAAAAAATGAAATTAATTCATTATTATCTCTACCTCCATGTAAAATAAAATAAATTAATTTCAGTAAGTGATGAAGCTTGAATTTTCATATATTATATACTGTATTTCAATTTTCTAATACCCACTATAGTGTTATTTTATGGGAAATTGTCGCATTAGTTTTTTTAGTTGTATTTTGAGCTCAAATTCAAAAATGGATTTATTTTGGTGTTTAACTATTTTATTTGTCTTCTGTATTTTGGTTATATTATTTTCCTCACTGGACCAAATTGTGAAATTACATTTTTTAGGTATCCTTACATCTTTGGCCGAAGTTCATCCTTCTGGAGTCCCAGCTCAATCAATCATTTGGAGGCCCAAAATCAGCTCACAGTACGGACCTCGAAAATTGTGCACAGATTAGGAATGTTGTAAAGATGAGCTTGTATATCGAAGTAAACTGGTCCATTGGAGCTGAAATTAATCATGAATCTGGAAGATTAATTATTAAACATCTTTAATTAATTAGGAAACGTCTGAATCCACTGATTACAAGGCCATAATGGCATGGGAAGTTTGAGTTGTGGAAGACGAAGAGTCACTTTGACAGATTTAATTTTCCGTACCAAAATAGTCATCAATCTATCATACGTGGACAAATAAGGATGAACGTTTGTGGAGGGACACGTAATACTATTTGGAAAAACTTTCAAGAAGGCTTCATTTCCCAATTAATCCATTTAATTGGATTAAAAGTCAGTGAAATGCAGAGGGTAGAATTTGAGTGGGATTTCTTCACTCAATTTCCCTATAAATTTGTATTTCTTCTCCAATTTACAATAATAGCCGATTCAAGGGAGGATAAGGTGGAGTTTTGTAGTTTTCATTTTTCTTAATTTTTATATTATATATTAGATTTGATTTCTTATCCTTATGTTCATTTCTTCTTTTCTTTCATTTCGTTAATTTTATGTGTTTCTCCCACCGTGATTCTTTCTAACTCCATGCTTGTGGAGAGCTAACCCTCACTGTTGTTTGAGGGGGGATGTTGTGGTATTTTATTTTTATGTGCTTTACTGATTTATCATTTTTTATTATATGGAATCAGTAGTGGATAAATGATTATGGTGAGTGGTCGCCCCACTTTTTCTAATATTGACTTCTTCCTCCTCGTTTATTATTTTTCATTCCCATCAATATCTAATTAATTCAAACGGTGGAGTTTGGATTGGGAATTGTTGTGGAAGAGATTACTCTTACTTTTAGAGGTCTCAATGTAGGGTAATACATTTCAAATGGGAGGTTGTGGAGTGATTGGACTTGATCTCCACGTTGAATAATTCATTGATAGATATTTTGAATAACAATGATAATTCCACCATGAAACCCCAAGAACAATGGTTTTCTATTACTTCCTTCTTTCTATCATTCCATACTTTTCAATGAATTTTGTATTTTTATGTATTTATATATTTATATTATATTTATAGTTTCCGCATTTCAATTATCCCCCCCATTAATATTAGTATTATATTTGTATATTAGTTATTTTGTAATAGTGAAAATAGGAAATAGTGCGTGTAAGTGGCCCCCTTATGACCGACCCTAGGGTGTGACACTATGGTAAATATTTAGGTAAATAAGAATTAAATTTAATTGTGGTTCGCGACAAACCACTCTCATCAGTAACATACACTCGTTAGCTGAAATTACACTGCAACATCCCAAGACACTCATCTTGAACAACACTATAGTCGTGTATTCTGATTATTCTGTCTCCACCCTCTCAATTTATTTCCCTTCCATTACTCTATCATTTCTATAGTTATGTAAGGCTTAGCTCTAGAATTAGTTGGGGAAAATAGAGGCTTCTATCCAATGGTATAATTCTCACAAATGGGATTCGTTTTCCCTTTTAGAGAACATAATGAAGTACAATTTTCATCATCATCAGCATTATCTCTTGAACAATTATTATTTTATTTTTCTTCCTTCAGACTCATCACCCATATCTTTTATATATATTACACTACTCTAAGAATTAGTCATCCCAAGGATGACTTATTCTTAGAGTATTTCAAGAATCATAGGTGAATGTCCCCAAGTGATGGAAGATGTGTGTCAAACAACAAAATGCAATTATAAATTTTGAGAAGATAAGCTGATGAGGATTACAATTGTACTTAATTTGGTTCTCTAAAAGGTTAAATTCCTCCCATTCGTGAGAATTACACCATTGACACTAGTTATTAACTAGATTACTCTATTTCCACCAAATCATTCATAGAAAATCTCCACACATCCAAATAAACGATAGAGTGAAGGATGAGAAATAAATGAGTTTGGTGGAGACAAAATAATTAGAATACACAACTACAGTGCTACGACACCTATGGTTATTGGGTTTCAATAGTATAATTTCAGCTGATGAGTGTATATTAATAAAATTAATTAATTTGATTTGATGTGGAGGCATAGTTAATGATGAATTACTTTCATTTTTATCGATGAATTTATCTAAAAGGATATGAATAAAACATTAATAAAATAACAATTTGAGGATTTTGTTATAATTTTTTTTGATAAAATATTATCTTTTTCATAGGATTTATTTTATTAAAAAAAATATAGTGTTTTAAATAATTTAAAAATGTGGTCTATTGAGGTGTTTACCTCTTTCATACTTAGGTAAATGATCTATAAGTCATTTTAGATGTCTAGGGATCAGTCATACCTCAATTGTTTGAATGGTGTGTCCGGTAGGACTCAATGTGTCCATTATCAGTTTAAAATAAATAGTTTAGATAAAATAATTCACTCACTGAAAAAAAAACTGTTTGATTTTCTTGATAATTTATGACATTCATTCATAAGTCCTTTGTGACATGTACGAATAGGTATCATATCAAACTGATACATGATGTGATTGGTATAGGTCAAAGTGTGTGATTCTTGTTTAAGATTACATTTTAGTACAAAAACAAGTGACATAATCAAATCTAAGAAAACACATTAATATTATTTTTGTAAATCCATAAATCATTTTTAATGTGTAGGAATTATCCACAACTCATTCTGATACATTGTGTGATCAGAATGACTCTATGTGTGTCATTATTTAAAATTGACATCAATTTTAGTTTAAACAAACTGAAATACTCAAAAACCAAACATACACATTCGTGTTTTTTTGATACTGAATTTCAATTATCCATATGTTATTTGTGATATGCATGAATTAGGCGCACCTTAATCTGATGCACAGTGTGACCGATATGACTTCGCGTGCATTTTTTATTTAAAATTGACATCAAATTTAGTAAAAAGTCCAACTGACCTAATCAAAACCAAAACAACGCCTCCATATTGTTTAAATAATTTAATAAAATGATCCATAATCCATTTTCTATTTGTAGGAATCATTTGCTTCTCAATATGATACCCAATTTGATCGATATGAGTCAAAGTGCATGTTACAATTTAAAAATGTCATTTTAGTAAAAAAAGAGAAGTGACATACTCCAAACCCAGAAAATTCATTCATATTGTTTTGATAAAATATTAAAATGATACATAAGTCATTTAGGACTTGTTGGAATAAATTGAACCTCGGTCTGATGCACGGTGTGGCCAGAATTACTCAAAGTACATATTTTTATTTTAAATTATCATCACCTTTTTAAAATGGAAAACTTTCCTACTGAAAATTGAAAATACACATTCAGATTGATTTAATACCTTAATAAAATGATCCATGAGTCATTTGTGACATGTAGGAGTTGACCAAACCTCAATCCAATACATGATGTGCCTAGTATCACTCAAAGTATCTGTTTTCAGTTTAAAATTGGCATTTTTGTTCAAAAACTATTAGTCACGGAAAAATTATCAAACATGCTTGTATTTACTTGATAATTTAGTAAAATTATTCATAAGAAATGTGACATCTAGGAATCCATTTCACATAAAACTAAAAGTGATGTGATCAGAATGATTCAGAAGTGTGTGTTTTCAGTTTAAAATTAATTTTTATTAAAACAGACAAATAACATACTCAAAAATGAGAAAACGCATTCATATTGTTTTGATACATTATTAAAACGATCCAAAAGTCAATTGAGATGTTTTGGAATCATCGTCCCATCAATCTAATGCATGGTGTGATTGATATGACGCTACATGCATGTTTTTATTTAGAATTGACATCAATGTTTATAAAATTATGACTTTTTGTTTATTTATTTATTTATATTATTAATAACATAAAAATTGATTTCATATATAGGTGAATTATTTTTTTCTAGAAGGAGTGGTTTATTTTATAATAGCATGTGTTGGTTTTGGAATAAAAGATAAAGAAACATTGAAATTTTTTAATGTATGTGATAATTTGTACTTATGTAATTATATAAACCAATGTTCGAAATATATTAAATATATATTATTTTTCCTTGTTGGGTTTTAAATTAAATTTCATTTTAATTCAGTATTGGGACTTGTTTTTATTTATATATTTTTTGTTTCTAGTGATGTGGTGTATTGTTACAACACACTACAGTGGTTCTATATTGTGTTTTTACAACACACTATAGTATAGACCTTTGTCAGTTCTCCTTTAAGCACTAATAATGGTCTAATTTATCAATGACTCTATGAGTAATGACAAAAAGTCCTTTATCAGTGCTTTTATAAGCACAGATAAAGCCTAGGTGTCGTGATTGGTGAGCCTAAGATTATGGATGAACTCAAGCATTTAAACTCGGATAGCGTCATGGGTACTGATGGGTTTCCGGATTCATTCTATACGGCCTCTTGGGATATGGTTAAGGAAGAACAGATCGCTTCTATTTAATATTTCTTTCAAGGGGGTGCCTACCAAGAGTTTCATGCACCACCACCCTCATTCTCCTTCCCAAGACTAGGAGTCCCTCTTTGATCTCGCACTACCTACCGGGGAGTTTGTGTAACGTTCCATAAATGACCAGGGACAATATCATTAATCTCGATGGGTGGTGCATCTTCCTCAGTGGATATCCATGGAGTAGCACAGATTTATCAAACGTCACTTGATTTAAGAAGCTATCTCCCTTGCCTACTGTCACGACCCGTCCTCGGGGCCTGTGTCGTGACTACCCCGAGTTGGCCTTCCATAGGTCAGGGGATGGCGACTAGCACCAAAGGCATAAATCCTGATAATTGGGAAGGCATTTCCTTTATAAAAGTAAACAAAACACCACAGTGTATAAGCAGAATTAAAACACTAAGTACAAAGAAGTTCTGAAAAGTAAAGGGCCAGAATACAAACCCAACTAAAATGTATAGCTACAACTGAACGAAATTACAATAGAAAAGACAAACAGCTGGAAGAATAGAAACAGATCATGAGTCATCCACCTCGGATCCTACCTGAAGGGTAGGTACAGATAGTGCAGCTCCTGGATCGTCCACCACGGATCCTACCTGAAGGGTAGGTACAGATAGCGCATCTCCTGGATCGACCACCACGGATAGGCACAGATAGCCTCCACAATGCTCTCGCCCGTCAACCTCCTCCGAGTATCGTCACGTCATGAAGTCCACCTTCGGATACTGACTCATCGTGAGATCCACCTCCGGGTATCATCCAGTTCTCAAACACTCGGCCTCTGTCAGCGCTGCCCGTCATCTGCAACCAACACAACGAGGTGCGGGCATAGCCCGTGCAGGGGTGAGTATAACGATACTCAGTAGGGACCCCGACACCATCAAGGTCTCACTAAATCCAACAAGGATAACCACAAATAAAGATCTCAATAGATAACCTTTACTTAGGTATATACCCATACGTATACCTAAGTTATCAATTAACCCATCCCAATCATGAGGAAATACAAAGATTATGAAATCAATGGATAACCACTACCCAGGTATATGCCCATACATATACCCAAGTTACCAAGTTACCCATATCAATCATTAGGTAAATAACAAGATTATAGACTCATCTCAAACCAAGATTTTCATTATCGAAATCATAACTGCTGAAGAGCCCCGTCTTTGAAGTGTACAATGGTCTTGTCACGACTCCGAGGTACTTCTCACTAACCTAAGACTGGTGAGGTACTCCTCCTGTCGCGTACCACGGTTCAGCCACCCAAACACAGTAGTGATTCCCGCCGGGGTATGCCACCCAAACATAGTAGCGCACACCCCCTAATAGCCTGCAGAGGTACTCTCCAGACGAGTACCGCAGGTCTGCATTGTCATATAGTAGTGCACCGTCCGCCATGGGTCTTCACCCAAACAAGTAGTGCTATGTCCACTAGGCTAGTCGACTCACTCCAAGTCGAGTCGGTCAAGTAGTCGTCAGGTCTCAGTCGGCTACACGGTCTCCGTACACTCGTCTCCGGGAGGGTCTGTTCCACGTGCTAAAGGTCGATACTCCAAGTATCTCAAAGTCCCACGAAGAAATATCTCAAAGGACCGCCCCGTCATAAGGGTCTCAACACAATAGACGACGCGTCAATCGGACACCCTGTCTGTGAGTTATTAGCCTTTTAGTCTCAGGGGCCCAGTTGGTTTCATGTGCGAACCAGCCCGGACGTATCAAAACTTTACCCCGAACTCTCATAGAGTATACTCATAGGGACCGTTTCCCAATGTGATCACCAACGCCACTGACGGTTCGTCAAACAGACGTCCAGTCTGAAAGTTATCAGATTTTCCGTTCCAGGGGCCCGGTTGGATATCAGGTACAATCCAACCAGGCCACTATCCAACTGCATCCAAGTCTCAGTAGAAGTATGCCAAAAGTTCCATCTCATCAAGAGGAATCCAACAAGTCGACGACACGTCAATCGGACATCCGGAGCTCAAGGTATAAGTGTTTCCGCTCCGAGGGCCCATTTGGATTCGTTTTCGAACCAACCCTGCCATACCCAAAGTTCTTCGAAACCCTCAGTGTAATAAACCGAAACGACCTTCTCGATCCAAGTATCAAATCTCAACTGACGTTGCGTCGATCGGAGGTCCGTAGCCCGAGTTATGGGCAGAAGATTGAAGACAGTCCGAAATGGGGGGTTTGGGCCCGGCCCAACCCCCCCTGGGTCGGCCGAACCGGGTGGACCCGACCTGCCTCCGGCCCGGCTGGGCACGGCCTGGCCCGTTTCAGCGTGTCCCGGCCCAGACTTCGTGGCCAGGCCTGGCCTGGGCGGCCCGACCCGGCCTGGGCAGCCGGCTAGCCTGGCGCTAGCGCGGCACGGCGCCCGCGTGGCCAGCGGGTGCGGGGGGTTACAAACCCCCACGGTCGACGAAACGGCGCAGCTTTAAGCCATGCCGCCCCAAATCCGGAATGGTCATAGGCTGTTCCGGTTCACATTCCATCGCTGCTGCTTAGCCGTGGCTGTTTTCTGCAGTGGCACGCCGCTGCCGCCTTCTGCGGACCACCAGACGCGCTCTGGTGGTCCGTTTCGCCTGCCGCCTTTTCCAACAGTCCTCTTGGGACCCCATCTTTACTTTGAAGAGATTCAAATGCCATTTGGCCCGATTCGTCGTCACCTATCAAATCGAATGTCAATTAAACAACTGTGGAGTCTTCGATTGACCTATACGGCCCCGACTCCGGCCGCGATTTCGTTCGGCCTCTATGGCACGTCATAATTGAGCTGTGCTTCTTCGTTGGTGATCCTCCATGTTTCTTCGTGGTGCCTTTGCACCGCGCCGCCTTCTTTCAAACCGCAATATCACAACAAAAAAAGGGGGAGGAGAGTCGGCTGTGCTCGTGTGGTCTGACCTCCTTCAGTTAAGTTGATATCAAGCGGACAAAATACACAGATGAAGAACAGAGGATAACTCATGAACAAAAGAAATTAACCCCTACCTCGAAAAGACGTCGCACGTCGTCGAGTCGCGGAAGTCGATCGTCGCGGTAGAACGGTATCGATTCCGACGTCGTCGGAGTGACCCGAGGAAGTGACATCTCATCTCTTGTCATGGAGGAAGAATAGGATGAAGAACCGTGATCGTTGAGTCGTTCCATGTCGAGGGGTCGATGTTCTTCATCGGAGAAGAACCGTTCTTCATGGAGAGGATGATGTTCTTCCACCCAAGAGGAACTTCCTACTTCCTTTACATAAGAGCTCCTTCCATTTTCTTCCAACACAAAGGTGCCAAAAATAAAATAATAGGTTAATGCTATTATTTTATTAAAACAAGTACTTTAAACTTTGCAAAATTCATACTCTCAGTTAATTAATTGAATAGGTACAATTAATTAATTAAGGTTTTTGTTGGCGAGAGTAAATGAGGAAGAGAGAGAGAAAGTGAAGGGTCACTCTATTAAAGATGAGTTTACCAAACATAGAAGGGAGTTAAGGAGTTTAAGATGAATGTGAAGGGGTTGGGGTTTTTGTGGGCCCCACCTCTCCTTGATTCTCTCATTCGTCCTCACATGGGTAGTTAGGTGTCACCCCAACTTCCCCATGTAGGATAAAAAAATGTTATTCTTAAAAATAAAATTGTTTAACAATTTTATTCATTCATCATTTAATCCACAAACTTAACTTCTCCACCCGCAAAAACGAAACTCCGGAATAGGTGTTCCTAAACAATTACCGGCGATCCGATTCCATCGGTGCCCTTGGATTTCGATTCCGAGAACCGGTTCAAAAGTTAGAAAAACCCGATCATTCGTTCACTGAACATACACGGGCTAAACTTCAGAAAATGATTCTGGGCACACAGTGCCTCGGAATCAGGCGCCGTCAGAAACTGCGCACTCGTAAAATTCCAAAGAAATTAAGAAAAAAAATTAATTTAAATTTAAGGGTCTTTACATTACTCCCACCTCAAGGATTTACGTCCCCGTAAAGCTATAACACAAACTAAGGAAAAAAAATTGGTACTGAGCACGCATCTGAGCCTCCTGCTCCCATGTGCCCACTTGGAGGTTCCCGTGCTGTCAACGAAAGTGCACAAGAGGAATCGACCGTCCTTTAAGGATCCTCTCCTATCGATCCTCAACCTCTACTAAACCCCCGCAAAAGTCACCCCATCGCCAAAGTCTAGTTCCCCATGGTCGATGATAAGCGAAGGGTCTTGCACGTATCTCCTTAGTTGAGATATGTGTAAGTTATCATGCACCTGGTGCAACTGAGGTGGATGGGTCAAGCGGTAAACCACCTCGCCTACCCTGTTGAGGATTTAAAAAGGTCCGATGAACCTCGGATATTACTTTCCACCTCGGCCACATCTCCATAGACCTCGTCGAGGTGAGACCCATAAGAAAATGTGGTCGCCATCCTCAAATCCGAGTGGTTCTGTCACCTATCAACATAAGACATCTTGTCGGCTCGGAGTTGTCCTCATCTGCTCCTAGATGACCTGGACTTTCCCTGTTGTGGCCTGGACCATCTCTGGTCCGATAAGAGCTGCAAAGATTTCTTCTTTGCCGATAAGAGAAATCTGGTCTCATCCCCTGGATGAACCATGTTCTTTGCGTAAAACATTCAATCCTGTCATGAATGGCACTAATCCATGCCATGGATGACATCTTAAGGCCTCGATGCTACTACCAAGAGATCCAACTGTTACACTCACCTCCAAGGGTTGAGTCACACTGTCGGCATCAGTGTGTGGTCACTGGGTCTCCTCCAATATGAATCTCAAAAGTGAGGGTCAAGTCAATAGTTTTTTTAACCGAAACCTCTTAGTATCAATCAAACCAAAAAGGACAGGTAAGTAAACGTCACAAAGATAAGTGACTTTTATTACTGCAGATCGTAGTACAAGACACACAACAACCACAAACAACAACAACAACAACAAGGAAGCTGGTAGCACCAAGATCAAAGGCCTCTGTGCTTGGAACTAGTCCGCTCCTGATTAGAACTGAAACTCAAAACCCCTGTTGCCATGTGGGTGAAGTTGCCAATTCAAGAGTGATTGACTACACCTTCCTATGAAAGAGTTAATCCTGTGCTTCTTGGGGTTTCCTTTTTGCCGACCAAGGAAAACCCATCCCGATGTTTTCCTAATACCATCAATTTTTGTATGAACTGTGGATCCAATCCATACTCAGATCAACATCGTAAGGCCTCGACACTGCCACCAAGAGATTCCAACCGAAACTCTCACCTCATGGGTCAGATCACACTGTCGGCGTAAGTGTGATTATCGAATCTCCTCCCAAGGTATCTCCAAACGTGAGGGTCAATTCAACGGCTTAACCAGAAACTCTAGTTCTGGGACAAGATTCGTGGAAGGAAGGAATGATTCGTATCAACGTCTGTTACTATGGTAGCTTTTAGTGGACACAGACTATCCCTCAAATCATTCTTAGAGCCATTGGGTCACTCTCCTTGACCGCATGCAGCTACTCTCTTACCCTGCCCTCCAGCTTCCTGATCCTGGAGGGAACAACAAAGATGAGTGGTTGTAACATGTTGATATGTAAACCACCTCATGCTGCTCTCCTATCTCTGCATCCACGTCTACTACTCTGCAGATTCATATGTCTGTAACATTTACTCTTTTTGAAACCTTCACACGCCTAAGTCTCTGAGACTGATACCAGTTCGCATCTTCCCACTGTTAACATTCACTGGCTAAAACCGATCAGCCCAAGAACATTAAACCACAAAGGTTCTTTCTAGCATCCTAACATAAGTTGGAATGCGTAGAGAAAAGAGTGATCACTCGGATATCCATTAAACACACATCTCTCTGAGGTCCGAGAACTAAATCACTGATCATATCGTAGTCATCAAGTACCAAGAATGATCGGTACACCTCGATGATTACTCAGCTACTAAAACATCGTCCTGCCAAAGCAGTATAAGCTCTAGAAAACTCTCAACCACCTCCTCAAGCCAGTTCTCAGCTTCCTGTGAGTTGGGCTTACCTCGGAACACGAGGGTATCTGATATTGAAAATTTTGTAAGGCAGTAAGCCTACATGTTCCACCTATCGGTACCACCGGTTGTAACTTCAGACCAACAAGTAGTGATGTATAGCGGACACACTACTCGAAGGCACTATCTCAGGCATCGGTCCACATACCGAAGCCACGTCGCTATGCGGACCATCCTCATGGTAACTCACTGTAAAACACTAGTAGACAAGTACACCATCCACTCTACTGATGTCTCAGCTAGGCAAAAAACTCTAGAAATCGCCTCTAGCCAGTGCTCTGCTGTCTGGGAATCTGCCTCGCCTCGTAACCTCGGAGGCCGCTACTACGGGAACTCGTGCAACACGCTCTGCCAGAATTCACATTTATCTAGTATGAATGGTGGCATCTGCTACCCAATAGGTTTTGGTGCTGTTGGTACACCACTCGAGTGTGCCGACATAGTAAAAAGGGCCCCGCACCGGAGCCTCGTCGCTCGGTGAGCCGTCATCAAGTTCCCTCTCGGAACTCCGACTGACTATCTGCGTAGAGACATCCTGAACAGATGTGACACAGTCAATGATTTATACCTAGTGATCTGACCTGGTTTGAGCAGACTTTAAAACTCTTGGAAACACACACGCAATCAGTATTTTTCATGCACAAAGTTGGAAATTAGTAGTCAGGGTCCTGGTGTACGGATATGTCGGTCGCCGCACCAACACTGGACTCCCTGAACTGAAAACCACACTCGGTACCCTTAACACTATTTCTTCACAGAAAGAAAAAGATCAGAGTCCTTAGTTCTGCGGTAGAACCGAACTCCTTTGATACCAATTTGCCACGACCCATCCTCGGGGCCCGGGCCATGACTACCCTGAACCCGCTTTCCATTGGCCAGGTGCTGGTGACTAGCACCAAAGGCGTAAATCCTGATGACTGGGAAGGAAGTTCGTTTATAAAAATAAACAAAACACCATAGAGTACAATAGGAAGTAAAACACTAAGTACAAAGAAGTGCTGAAAAGTAAAGGGCCAGAATACAAACCCAACTGAAAATTAAAGCTACAACTGAACGAAAGTACAATAGAAAAGGCAAACAGCTTAAAGAATAGAAATAACTCCTGAGTCATCCACCTCAGATCCTACCTGAAGGGTACGTATAGATAGTGCAACTCCTGGATCATCCACCACGGATCCTACCTGAAGGGTAGGTACAGATAGCGCAGCTCCTGGATCGTCCACCACGGATAGGTACAGATAGCCTCCACAACGCTCTCTCCCATCAACCTCCTTCGAGTATCGTCACGTCTTGAATTCCACCTCCGGATACTGACTCGTCGTGAGATCCACCTCCGGGTACCGTCCAGTCCTCAAACACTCGGCCTCTGTCAACCCTGCCCGTCGTCTGCAACCAACACAATGAGGTGCCAGCATAGCCCGTGCAGGGGTGAGTATAATGATACTCAGTAGGGACCCCGAGACTATCAAGGTCCCACTAAATCCAACAAGGATAACCACAAAGAAAGATTTCAACAGATGGCCTTTACTTAGATATATACCCATACATATACCTAAGTTATCAAATAACCCATCTCAATCATGAGGAAACACAAAGATTATGAAATAAACAGATAAACACTACCCAGGTATATGCCCATACATATACCTAAGTTATAAAGTGACCCATCTAAATCATGAGGTAAACACAAAGATTATAGACTCAGCTCAAACCAGGATTTTCATTATCGAAACCGTAACTGCTGAAGAACCCCATCTCTGGAGTGTACAGTGGTCCTATTAAGACTCCGAGGTACTGCTCACTAACCTAAGACTGCTGAGGTACTCCTCCTATCGCGTACAGCAGGTCAGCCACCCAAACACAGTAGTGCTTCCCTCCGGGGTATGCCACCCAAACACAGCAGTGCACACCCCCTAATAGCCTACAGAGGTACTCTCCGGACGAGTACCGCGGGTCTGCACTGTCACACAGTAGTGCTCCATTTGCCATGGGTTTGCACCCAAACAAGTAGTGCTCCCTCTACTGGGCTTGTCGACTTACTCCAAGTCATGTCGGTCAAGCAGTCGTCAGGTCTCAGCACGCTACATGGTCTCCGTACTCCGTACGCTCGTCTCTGGGAGGGTCCGCTCCACATGCTACAGGTCGATACTCCAAGTATCTCAAAGTCCCACGAAGAAGTATCTCAAAGGACCGCCTCGTCATAGTGGTCTCAACACAAAAGACAGCGCGTCAATCGGACGCCCGGTCTGTGAGTTATTAGCCTTTTCGTCCCAGGGGCCCGGTTGGTTTCGTGTGCGAACCAACCCGGCCGTATCTCAATTTTACCCCAAACTCTCATAGGGTATAATCATAGGGACCGTTTCTCAACGTGATCACCAACGATGCTGACGGTTCGTCAAACGGACGTCCAGTCTGAAAGTTATCAGCTTTTCCGTTCGAGGGGCCCGGTTGGATTTCTGGTACAATCCAACACGACCACTATCCAACTGAATCAAAATCTCAGGCGAAGTATTCTAACAGTTCTGTCTCATCAAGAGGAATCCAACAAGTTGACAACATGTCAATCGAACGTCCGGAGCTCAAGATATAAGTGTTTCCGCTCCGAGGGCCCGGTTGGTTTCGTGTTCGAACCAACCCGGCCATACCCAAAGTTCCCCGAAACCTTGAGTGTAATATACCAAAACGACCTTCCCGATCCAAAGATCTCCTCGCAACTAACTGTGCGACGATTGGAGGTCTGTATCCCGAGTTATGGGCAAAGGACTGGAGACAGTCTGAAATGGGGGGTCTGGGCCCGGCCCGGCCCGGCCCAACCCCCCTGGGTCGGTCGAACCGGGTCCGAGTCTGGCCCGACGGGGCGCGGCCCGGCCCAGCTTGGGCAGCCAGCTGGCGTGGCGCTGGCGCGGCGCGACACCTCTGTGGCCAACGGGTGCGAAGGCTTACAAACCCTCACGTTCGACGAACCGGTGCGACATTAAGCCGCACCGCCCCAAATCCGGTACGGTCGTAGGCCGTTCTGGTTCACATTCCACCGCTGCGGCTTAGCGGCAGCGGTTTGCTCCAGCGGTGCACCTTCGCCGCCTTCTGCAGACCACCGGACGCGCTCTGGTGGTCCGTTTCTCCTGTCGCCTTCGCCAACAGTCCTCCTGGGACCCGATCTTTACTACGAAGAGATTAAAATTCTATTTTGTCTTGATTCATCATCGCCCGCCGATTCGCACTTCAATTAAACAACTGCAGAGTCTTCGATTCACCTCTGCGGCCCCGACTTCAGCCGCGGTTTCGTTCAGCCTCTACGACGCGGCGTAATTGCTTCGCGCTTCTTCGCCGATGATCCTCCTTGTTTCTGCATGGTGCCTTTGCACCGCGCCTCCTTCTTTCGAACTGCAATATCACAACAAAAAAAGGGGGAGGAGAGTCAGTCGTGTTTGTGCGGTCCAACCTCCTTCCGTTAAGTTGATATCAAGCAGCCAAAATACAAAGACGAAGAACAGCAAAAGATAACTCATGAAAAAAATCAATTAACCCCTACCATGAAAAGACGTCACGGGTCGTTGAGTCACGGAAGTCGATCGTCGCGGTAGAATGGTATCGATTCCGTCGTCGTCGAAGTGAACCGATGAAGTGACACCTCCTCTCTTGTCGTGGAGGAAGAATAGGATGAAAAACCCTGATCACTGAGTCATTCCATGTTGAGGGTCGATATTCTTCATCATAGAAGAACCATTCTACATGGAGAGGATGATGTTCTTCCACCCAATATGAACTTCCTCCTTCCTTTACACCAGAGCTCCTTCCCTTTTCTTCCAACACAATGGTTCCAAAATAAAATAATAGGTTCATGCTATTATTTTATTAACACAAGAAATTTCCACTTTTCAAAATTCAAACTCTTAGTTAATTAATTGAATAGGTACAATTTATTAATTAAGGTGTGTGTTGGCGAGAGTAAATGAGGGAGAGAGAGAGAGTGAAGGGTCACTCCATTAAAGATGATTTTACCAAACTTAAGAGGGAGTTAGGGAGTTTAAGAGGAATGTGAAGGCGTTGGGGTTATTGTGGGCCCCACCTCTCCTTTATTCTCTCATTAATCCTCACATGGGTAGTTAGGTGTCACCCTAACTTCCCCATGTCAGATAAAATCACCTTAGACTTAAAAATAAAATTTTTTCACAATTTTATTCATTCCTCATTTAATCCACAAATTTAACTTCTCCACCCGCACAAACGCAACTCTGGAATAGGTGTTCCTAAGCAATTAATAGTGTTGTGGTTTCATCGGTGCCCTAGGATTTTGATTCTGAGCACCGGTTCAAAAGTTATAAAAACCCGCTCATTTGTTCACTGAATGTACCCGAGCTAAACTTCGGAAATTGATTCCGGGCACACCGGGCCTCGGAATCAGGCGCCGTCAGAAACTGCGCACTCGTAAAATTCCAATGAAAGAAAGAAAAAAAATTTCCATGAAATTTCTGGGTCTTTACATTACTCCCACCTCAGGTTTTTGCATCCCCGTAAAGCTATAACACAAACTAGGGAAACAAAAGTGGTACTGAGCACGCATCTGAGTCTCCCACTCCCATGTGCCCATGTGGAGGTTCCCGTGCTGTCAACGAAAGCACACAAAAGGAATTGACCATCCTTGAAGGATCATCTACTTTCAATCCTCAACATCTACTAGAACCTCTCAAAAGTCACCCCATCGCCAAAGTCCAGTTCCCCATGGTCGATGATAAGCGAAGGGTCGTGCATGTATCTCCTTAGTTGAGATACGTGTAAGTCATTGTGCACCTGGTGCAACTGAGGTGGATGGGTCAAGCAGTAAACCACCTCACCTACCCTGCTGAGGACCTAAAAAGGTCCGATGAACCTCGGAGATTACTTGTCGCCTCGTCCACATCTCCATAACCCTCATTAAGGTGAGACCTGTAAGAAAATGTGGTCGCCATCCTCAAATCCCAGTGGTTCTGTCTCCTATCAACATAAGAGATTTTGTCGGCTCAGAGCTATCCTCATCCCCTCCTGGATGACCTGGACCTTCTCTGTTGTGGCCTGGACCATCTCTGGTCCCATAAGAGCTGCTAAGATTTCTTCTTTTCCGATAAGAGAAATCTGGTCTCATCCCCAGGATGAACCATGTTCCTTCCCTAAAACAGTCAATCCTGTCATGAATGGCACTAATCCATGCCATGGATGACATCATAAGGCGTCGACACTACTACCAAGAAATCCAACTGTTACTCTCACCTCCAAGGGTTGAGTCACCCTGTCGGCATCAATGTGTGGTCACTGGGTCTCCTCCAGTATAAATCTCATAAGTGAGGGTCAAGTCAACATGTTTTTTAACTGGAACCTCTTAGTATCAATCAAACCAAAAATGGAAGGTAAGTAAATGTCCTAAAGATAAGTGACTTTTATTACTGTAGCTCATAGTACACGACACACAACAACCACAAAAAACAACAACAATAATAAGGAAGCTGGTAGCACCAAGATCAAAGGCCTCTATGTCGGGAACTAGTCCGCTCCTGATTAGAACTAAAACTCAAAACTCATGCTGCCACGTGGGTGAAGTTACTGATTCAAGAGTGATCGGCTACAACTTCCTTAGCAAGAGTTAATCCTATGTTTCCTAGGGTTTCCTTTTCTCCAACCAAGGAAAACTCATCCTGACGTTTTCCTAATACAGTCAATTTGTGTATGAACTGTGGACCCATCTGTATTCAGATCAACGTCGTAAGGCCTCGACGCTGCCACTAATAGATTCCAACCGAAACTCTTTCCTCATGGGTCAGATCGCTCTTTCGGCATAAGTGTGATTATCGAGTCTCCTCCCAAGGTATCTCCAGACGTGAGGGTCAAGTCAACGACTTAACCGAAAACTCTAGGTCTGGGACAAGATTCATGGAAGGAAGGAATGATTCATATCAATTTTTGTTACTATGGCAGCTTGTAGTGGACACAGACTGTCCCTCAAATCATTCTTAGAGCCATTGGGTCACTCTCCTTGACCACATGAAGCTACTCTCTTACCCTGCCCTACAGCTCCCTGAGCCTGGAGGGAACAACAAAGATGGGTGGTTGTAACATGTTGATATGTACACCACCTCATGCTACTCTCTTAGCTATGCCTCCACTTCTGCTACTCTGTAGATTCATCTGTCCTTAAAATTTCCTCTTTTTGAAACATTCGCATGCCCAAGTCTCTAAGACTGACGCCAGTTTGCATCTTCCCACTGTTAACATTCACTTGCTAAAACTGATCAGCCCAAGAACATTAAACCACAAAGGTTCTTTCTAGCACCCTAACATAAGTAGGAATGTGTAGAGAAAAGATTTCTCACTCGGATATCCTTTAAACACACCTCGCTCTGAGGTCCGAGCTCTAAATAACTGATCATATCATAGTAATCAAGTACCAAGAACGACTGGTACGCCTCGATGGTTACTCAGCTACTGAAACATCATCCTGTCAAAGCTGTATAAGCTCTAGAAAACTCTCATCCAACTCCTCAAGCCAGTTCACAGCTTCCTATGAGTCGGGCTTACCTCGGAACTTTAGGGTATCTGATATTGAAACACGTGTAAGGCAGTAAACTACATGTTCCAACTGCCGGTACCGTAGGTTGTAACTTCAGACCAACAAGTAGTGATGTATAGCTGGCACACTACCCGAAGGCACTATCTTAGGCATTCGTCCAAGTACCGAAGCCTCATCGCTATGCGGACCATCCTCATGGTCACTCACTAGAAAACACTAGTAGCCATGTCCACCATCCACTGTACAGATGTCTCAGCTAGGCGAAAAACTCTAGCAATTGCCTCCAGCCAGTGCTCTGCTGTCTGGAAATCTGCCTCGCCTCGTAACCTCGGAGGTCGCTGCTGATGGAACTCATGCAACGCGCTCTTCCAGCGTGCACAGTTTTCTAGTATGACTGGTGGAATCTGCTTCCCAACAGGTGGTGGTGCTGCTGGTACACCACCCGAGGGTGCCAACATAGTAAAAAGAGCCATGCACCAGAGCCTCGTCGCTCGGTGAGCCGTCATCGAGTACTCTCTCGGAACTCCAACTGACTGTTTGTGTGGAGACATCCTGAACAGATGTGACACGGTCAACGATTTATACCTAGTGAGCTGAACTGGTTTGAGCTGACTTTTAAAAACTCTAGGAAACACAAATGCAATCAGTGTTTTTCGTGCACAAAGTCGGAAATCAGTAGTAAGGGTCCTGGTGTATGGATACATCGGCCGCCGCACCAACACTGGACTCCCTGAACTAAAAACCGAACTTGGTACCCTAAACACTATTGCTTCACAAAAAAGAAAAAGATCAGATTCCTTAGTTCTTCAGAAGAACTGAACTCCTTTGATACCAATTTTTCACGACCCGTCCTCAGGGCCCGTGTCGTGACTACCCCAAACCCGCCTTCCATAGGCTAGGGGTTGGTGACTAGCACTAAAGGTGTAAATCCCGATAACTAGGAAGGAATTTCCTGTATAAAAGTAAACAAAACACCACAGAGTAGAAGTGGAAGTAAAACACTATGTACAAAGAAGTGATGAAAAGTAAAGGGCTAGAATACAAACCCAATAGAAAAGTACAACTACAACTGAACGAAAGTACAACAGAAAAGAAAAACAGCTGGAAGAATAGAAACAACTCCTGAGTCGTCCACCTCGGATCCTACCTGAATGGTAGGTACAGATAGTGCAGCTCTGGGATCATCCACCACGGATCCTACCTGAAGGGTAGGAACAGATAGCGCATCTCCCGGATCGTCCACCATGGATAGGTACATATATCCTCCACAACTCTCACACCCGTCAACCTCCTCCGAGTATCGTCACGTCATGAAGTCCACCTCCGGATACTGACTCGTCATGAGATCCACCTCCGGGTACCGTCTAGTCCTCAAACACTCAGCCTCTATCAGCGTAGCCCGTCGTCTGCAACCAACACAATGAGGTGCGTGAATAACCGGTGCAGGCGTGAGTATAACGACACTCATTAGGGACCCGGAGACCATCAAGTTCTCACTAAATCCAACAAGGATAACCACAAAGAAAGATCTCAATAGATAACCTTTACTTAGGTATATACCCATATATATACCTAAGTTATCATGTAACTCATCTCAATCATGAGGAAACACAAAGATTATGAAATCAACGGATAACTACTACCCAGGTATATTCCCATACATATACCTAAGATATCAAGTGACCCATCTCAATCATGAGGTAAACACAAAGATTATAGACCCAACTCAAACCAAGATTTTCATTATCAAAACTGTAACTACTGAAGAGCCTTGTCTTTGGAGTGTCCAGTGGTCCTGTCACGACTCCGAGTTACTTCTCACTAACCTAAGACTGTTGAGGTACTCCTCATGTCGCGTACCGTGGGTCATCCACCCAAACACAATAGTGCTTCCCGCCGGGGTATGCCACCCAAACACAGTAGTGAACACCCCCAAATAGCCTGCAGAGGTACTATCCGGACGAGTACCATGGGTGTTCGCTTTCACACAGTAGTGCTCCGTCCTCCATGGGTCTGCACCCAAACAATTAGTGCTCCGTCCACTGGGCTAGTCGACTCTCTCCAAGTTGAGTCGGTCAAGCAGTCGTCAGGTCTCAGCCAGCTACACGGTCTCCATACTCCGAACGCTCGTCTCTGGGAGGGTCCGATCCATGTGCTACATGTCGATACTCCAAGTATCTCAAATTCCCACTAATAAGTATCTCAAAGAACCGCCTCGTCATAGGGGTCTCAACACAACAGACGGCGCATCAATCGGACGCTCGGTCTATGAGTTATTAGCCTTTTCATCCCAGGGGCCCGGTTGGTTTCGTGTGCGAACCAACCCGTCTGAATCTCAACTGTACCCCGAACAGTCATAGGGTAAACTCATAGGGACCGTTTCTCAACGTGATCACCAACGCCGCTGACGGTTTGTCAAACGGACAGTCTGAAAGTTATCAGCTTTTCCGTTCCAGGGGCCCGGTTGGATTTCGGGTACAATCCAACCCGGCCACTATCCAACTGCATCCAAATCTCAGGAGAAGTATTCCAAAAGTTCCGTCTCATCAAGATGAATCCAACAAGTCGACGACGCGTCAATCGGACGTCCTGAGCTCAATATATAAGTGTTTCCACTCCGAGGGCCCGGCTGGTTTCGTGTTCGAACCAACCCAGCCGTACACAATGTTCTCTGAAACCCTAAGTGTAATATACCAAAACGACCGCCTCGATCCAAGGATCAAATCTCAACTAACGGTGCGTCAATCAGAGGTCTGTAGCCCGAGTTATGGGTAAAAGAATAAAGACAGTCTGAAATGGGGGGTCTGGGCCCGGCCCGGCCCGGCCCAACCCCCCTGGGTCGGCCGAACCCGGTCGACCCGACCCGGGTCCGGGGCTGGCCCGGCTGGGCGCGTCCCTGCCCGTCCCGGCTTGGCCGGGCCATCCTGGCGCTAGCGTGGTGCGGCTCCCGCATGGCCAGCGGGTGCGGGGGGTTACAAACCCCCACGGTCGACGAACCGGCGTGGCTTTAAACCGTGCCACCCCAAATACGGAACGGTTGTAGGCCATTCCAGTTCACATTCCACCGCCATGGCACAGTCATGAATGTTTTCTCCTGTAGCACGCCACTACCGCCGCCTTCTGCGGACCATCGGACGTGCTCTGGTGGTACGTTTCGCCTGCCACCTTCGCCAACAGTCCTCCCGGGACCCGATCTTTACTGCGAAGAGATTCATACGCCATTTCGGCCCGATTCGTCATCGCCTATCGATTCGCATGTAAAATAAACAACTACGGAGTCTTCGATTCACCTCTGCGGCCCCGACTCCGGTCGCGGTTTCGTTCAGCCTCTACGGCGCGGCGCAATTGTGCCGCGCTTCTTCACCGATGATCCCCCTTGTTTCTGCATGGTGCCTTTGCACCGCGCCGACTTCTTTCGAACCACAATATCACAACAACAAAAGGGGGAGGAGAGTCGGCCGTGTTCATACGGTCCGACCTCCTTCCGTTAAGTAGATATCAAATGGCCAAAATACACAGATGAAGAACGAAAAAGGATAACTCCTGGACAAAAGCAATTAACCCCTACCTCGAAAAGATGTTGCACATCGTCGAGCCGCAGAAGTCGATCGTCACGGTAGAACAGTATTGATTCCATCATCGTTGGAGTGACCTGAGGAAGTGACATCTCCTCTCTTGTCGTGGAGGAAGAAGAGGATGAAGAATCGTGATCGCCGAGTCATTCCATGTCGAGGGGTTTATGTTCTTCGTCGGAGAAGAACCATTCTTCACAGAGAAGATGATGTTCTTCCAACCAAGAGGAACTTCCTCCTTCCTTTAGACAGGAGCTCCTTCCCTTTTCTTCCAACACAAAGGTTCCAAAATAAAATAATAGGTTCATGCTATTATTTTATTAACACAAGTAATTTCAACTTTTCAAAATTCAAACTCTTATTTAATTAATTGAATTGGTACAATTAATTAGTTAAGGTGTGTGTTGGTGAGATTAAATGAGGGAGAGAGAGAGAAAGTGAAGGGTCACTCCATTAAAGATGATTTTACCAAACATATGAGGGAGCTAGGGAGTTTAAGAAGAATGTGAAGGGGTTGGGGTTCGTGTGGGCCCCACCTCTCCTTTATTCTCTCATTCATCCTCACATGGGTAGTTAGGTGTCACCCCAACTTCCACATATAGGATAAAACCACCTTAGACTTAAAAATAAAATTGTTTCAGAATTTTATTCATTCCCCATTTAATCCACAAATTTAACTTCTACACCCGCACAAACGCAACTCCAGAATAGGTGTTCCTAAGCAATTATCGGCGATGTGGTATCATCGGTGCCCTCGTATTTCGATTCCAAGCACCGGTTCAAAAGTTAGAAAAACCCTCACATTCGTTCACTTAACGTACCCGAGATAAATTTCGAAAAATGATTCCGGGCACACTGGGCCTCGGAATCAGGCGTTGTCAGAAACTACGCACTCGTAAAATTCCAAAGAAATTAATACAAAAAAATTCCTTGAAATTTCCAGGTCTTTACACCTACGAGATGATTAACAACATCAACTTTAAAACCCACATGTATAAAATTATCATTATACTTGATATGAGCAAGGAATATGATCGGTTGGAATGGAGTTTTATTAATATAGCTTTTTTAGGTATGTGATCCACTCTCAGAATGTTGATATTGTCTTTTGCTACTTCAGTTCCTCGTGTCTCTTAGTGAACATCATAGAAAAGTCATATGGATTCTTCTATTCTACCTATGGTATCAAGAAAAAAGACCCTATCTCTCCATCATTGTTCATCACCATTCAGGATGTTATGAGTCGACTCATTCAGAGGAGAATCAATAATGTAGACATCCTATCATATTTGTGTCAGTCAAGGGCCCCGACAATATCCCACCTTATATTTTTTGATGATAATATCTTATTCCTGAATGGCAAGCATATATAAGTACGAAGACTAAATGGAGTGCCGGAGGATTATTGTTGTTGGAGTGGTCATACCATTAATAAGAGGAAGATTAATTTATTTATTTCCAATAGGTGCTCCGGTGAGATATTACATGTTGTTAGTTGACTCCATGACATTGAGAGGGGCGAGTTCCCTATTCTCTATTTAGGCATGCCTGCCTTGCCTAGGATTCTTTGGATTCATGTCTTCGATGCCCTATGAACCAGAGTTTCAGATAAAGTGCTTAAATGGAAAAATAAATTTTTATCCTTTGGTGGATGTATTTCCCTAGTGAACAATGTTCTAGTGGCATCTCTGATCCATTTCCAATCCTCAATCATATTTTTTAAGGGGGTTATTAAAAAGATCAACCAGATTCTTCCAATTTGATCTGGGATCCATTATCATAGGGGAAGAAGCACTGGGTAGCCTGGGGGAAAATGGTATTTCCTGTGAATGAAGGAGGTATTGATGTGTGCAACCTGGAGGATACCCTCTACTAGATGCATTATAGGCTCGCATAGAGTGTACCGGAATGGTGTAACCTATGGGGGACTACCAAGCATGCATAAATGACATGCCTCTGTGACTCGAGGGATGGGAAACATTCCTCCCTTTGGTTTTTGATAGCTCCTATTGTCGATATACTTCTTCCGTTATCTCGATGGGTTATAGGGAAAGGTGAGATATCTTTATGGCATCAGGATTGGTTTGGTACAGTTTTGGGATTCCTTGGATGTCTGGGTACTGATATTTCATTCAACGAGACCAGTCTCTTCCCTAGCTTCACCATCACAGTTAAGGAACAGCAGGAGTGCTTCCAAGTCATTGAACATAATGAATAGGATTGAAAATGTGCGTTCATGGCCTCCTCCACGTGCTTGTTATCTTCAAAGGATTTCTATTGCATCGGTAGTGGACAGATCCAGGCGGAGGGCTGGGATGAGACTCATTGGCTAAAAAAAATCCCCACCAAGATCAACTTTCCCACCTAGAGGATTCGCAATAGAGCCCTTCCGACTGATGAAAATATTCATTTATGTGGTATCCATCTTGCGTCTAGGTGCATCTTGTTGTAGTGTTCCTAGGGAAGAGAGAACCGCCCATCTGTTCTTTGGTAGTGACTAGGCACGCGAAGTGTGGAATGTCCGAGGGGAGTTCTCTGTGACCATTCCCCTGTATAGATATACCCACACCATTCCTATTTAGTGGTTCCAAGTCTCTGATAGATGAGGACCAAAGAGGGTGGCCCAAGTAGTGGTGCTACATGTGGGGTGTTGGACCATCTCACAGGGGTGGAACAAATTAAAGCACGAGGGGGTGGGGGTGTTGGCTTGTGTAATTATTTTTTGGGTGAAAAATCTTCTACTGGACGAGAAAAAGGTAGTGAGGAAATGGAAGTTGGCTCCTTCTCTCTGTCGGTTCCAAGTGGGAACCAAGGTGGACATGTCACCTAAAAGCAGGGAATGAAGCTAGGAATTATGGTGGACTCCCTTAGTGGGACCGAATCTCAATATGGAAAAACCTTACATCCAAGGGAACCTGCGTAGAGGACGATGGTACATGACCACAATGGTTCGGTTTTTTAGCATTGTCATCCAGATTGGGCAAGGGTTATTCTCTTCAAGAAGAGGTGAAGGAAATACTCATTGTGCTCAACCTTTGCATGAAAAAGGGTCTAGAAATCGTTAAAATCTAAATATACTCCATAATTGTGAACAAATACCTGAAAGGGTACGGTGAATCTACATGGTCGATCAACTATGTCATCGAAAAATGTTGAAGAATTATTAATACCAAAGTGATTATTCTTCACAATTAGAGAGATGGGAACAAGGTCGTGGGTCACTTGGCCTTAGTTGACTTCAATAGCATGAAGGAGGTGTTTCTTCACACTGCGGGAAGAATCCATACTAATGGGATTGACTATATCAAAGGGGATGTGCTCAGTCATCACCATTTCATTCCACCCTATGTTCCTTTTTGGAGGTGTGGGGGGCCTCCCGTCATGTATTTCTTGTTTTTGTTTTTTTTCTTCTTTTCCATTTGTATTCATCCCTTCATTTGATAAAAATTTACATGATGATGATGGTGATAAATTTTTTATTTATCAACAATTTTAAAATCACTTATAAAGGTCTCATTTATCAACCCCCTTTTTAGCACCAATAAAGGACCCCATTATTGGAAATTTTTCAGCATTGATAAAAAGCCATGGATATTAACCTCACTCATGTAGTCATCACTTTTCTAGCACTGATAAATTCCATTTCTAGCGATGTTAAAGGCCTATTGTTTAGAATTAAATATTGTTTGAGTGATAGATCAACGCCATTGAGAATTTATTTTCTATTGTATGGTGATCAAAACATGAATAGTTTATCCTATATTTTTATCATTTGGAAGGTGAAGTGGATCAATGGTGGACCCTTGTCAAGAATATGAGGTAAGAGGAAAAAACTGACACAATGGAATGAGATGAGTTTAAAGGTATATATCATGGTAACTAATTCTCATGCTCTCAATGTAAAAAATATCAGAAATAATTCATAGAGCTAATGAAAAAGTATAATGAATATATCGGTTTATATAAGAAAATTTTATGAGCAATTCTTGGTATTCCTATGGATTACGTATCCACCCAAAAATAAAAATTGATTAATTCTTTGGTGGCTTGACAACGAATCTCCTAAGGCCATTTAACATAAGAGAATTTAGTATCTATGAAAAAAAATTAATGTTCAACCAAGGTTGAAATGGAAATTAATGATTCCCACTATTCATCTGGTTTTGATAAGAAAAGGAATATTGATTCCCATGAAAACTTGAATAAATCACAAGGTAGAAGGAAATTCCATCCATCTACATGCTAGAAATGTGGGAAGAAACATCAAGGGAGTTGTTTTAATGGACATGTTATGCGTTTTAAATGTGGAAGGGCGTGTCATTAATAATTTTAATATTAAAATGTGATGAATGTGGTGACTAATGTAATATAGAAGAAGAGTATTACAACTAATTCACTACCCACTATTCAATTCTACAAAAAAATGAGTGCGGAAATTCTTCCAACAATTTTACAATTCAAAAGGTTTTTGAGGATTTGTATAAACAACCAACATGACCCAATGAAAAAGGGAAATATGATATGATGATGACTTCCAAAGAGGGATATGATAATGACATAGTGAAAGGTATAGTTACCATCCACTCAATAATAGATAACGACAAATTTGATTATAGATCTACCCACTCTTTTATATCTAAGGAATCTTCAAAGGTTGCTGAATTTGAAATTGAATGATTAGAAGTAATGTTAGTGGTAAATAATATTAATGGTGCGATGGTCACATTATAATTATATATTTCCCTATGATTGATGTTTTTTTAATGTGCTTCCTGTAAATTTTGTGATTCTTCCTTTAGTTGAATTTGATGACGATTTTATGCATAGAGTGTATTTCTTTATATGGATCCCTTAAATATTAATAAGGGAAGTCACATTTCATATTCCAAATGAAACTATGCAAATTTATTTTTTTGAGGATGAATAAAATATTCCAATAGGAATTACTTCAACCTTGTGGGTCTTAATTCCTCTCCATGAGGGATATTTTTCTCAAATGGTTAGAGAGAAACTTGAAATTTATTATATTATTATTGTTTGAGGGTTTTTTTGTCTCTCTGAAAGAGTATCCTAGTCTTCCACTAAATGATGAAGTTGAGTTATCAATAGAACTCATACATGGAGTTACACATATTTCAAGGACTCCATATTTTATGGACCTAATTTAGTTGCAATAATTGAATAAGAAACTACAATAGAATATTTACAAATGATTTATAATCCCTAGTGAGTAACCGTGTGGTGCACAAGTTATATTTGTTAATAATAAATATGGCTCAAAATGACTTTGAATTGATTACAAAGAGATGAACAAGACCACAATCCAGAACAAGTATCATCTACCCCATATTGATGAATTATTTGATCAATTGTGTAGAGATCAATAAGATTACACGATTTAAATTAATTATAGATATCATAATTTGAGGGTTATAAAGGAACAAATACCCAAGTAAGAATTCAATACTAAGTACGAAAACTATGGCTATATAGTGATTCCATTTAGTCTTACAAATTACTATGTCATATTCATGGATTTAATGAATAGAGTATTTAAAGATTACCTTGATCATTTTGTGGAACTATGTAAAAATGACATTCTAACATATTTAAAGAGAAAGGAATAACATTAAGATCACTTGATAATTATATAAAAGACTTTAAGAAATGAGGATTTGTATGAAAAAAATACTAAGTGTAAATTTTAAATTGAAAATTTTTCATTTTTGGGTCAAATAATTTCAAGATAGGGTATATCGGATGATCCATCAATGATAGATTTTATTGAATATTGTCCCAGTCCAACAATGGTAACTAAGATCTGATGTTTCATTCACTTAGTTAGATATTATGGATGTTTTGTGGATATTTTTTCATGACTATCTAATCCACTCACCAAGTTAACTCAAAATGGATCCAAGATCATTTAGTTGGATGAATGTGAGGAAAATTTCCAGGAACTAAAGAGAAGATTAATCAGTGAACCTATTCATAAATTTCCATATAGTGGAGAAGGGTTTGTAATCTATAGATATGTATCCAAAAGGTATTTTAATTCATTATACTTAATAATGACATGTTTATACCTTATTTCTGGTGACAATTGACTTTTCATGGGAAAACATACCCAACTCATGATTTAGTGTTAGATGCTGTAATTTTTTCATTAAAGATATGGAGACATTATCATTATCGATAATATATACATATATATTGATAAGAAAATTCTAATGTGTATATTCACAAAAAATTACTTGAACATCACCAGAGAATATGGTTAGCGATGATTAAAGATTGTCACTACTCAATACATTGCCACCATGGGAAAGATGACAAGGTGAAATATGCTTTGAGTTGAAATGATTATGTTATCTTATCCATGTTGAGGTTAAAAAAAGATACAATATTTATAAATTTTCAAAGGATGGATCTAGAAATCCTAATGTAAGGGAAAAATCTTATCACTCTCAAATGATTGTTCAACCGTTTATCTAAGTGATGATTAATGAGGAATAAAAGGATCATTTTGAGGTATATAAGTTGGTTAGAAATATTCCTATGTTAAACAGTGATTATAATGGAATGATAAGGTTCAAGAACTATTTATAGGTTCCATTAATATTGTATTTGACGAAGGGTTTATTAGAATAGGCTCCTAGTTCTTTATTCTCTATTCATACTAGAAGTAAAAAATGATTAATAGAGATGTGATGGAGCATTTTTGGTTGGATGGAATGAAAGGTGATATTCCATAGTTTGTATCTTTGTTCATGGATTTCAGTAAGTTTAGTATGAGAGAAAAAATTCTAAGAGAATTATATAACCATTACCCATACAATAATGTAAATTATAAAACCCCACCATAGATTTTGTCCTTATACTCCCAAAAATATCTAAATGGTATAATGTTATATGGGTTGTTTTTGATCACTTTAACAAGTAAGCATACATCATAGCTATTAGATAATAATTATATAAGGATAATATTTACATAATATACTTTAAGGAAGTAGTAAGGTTTCATGGAGTTCCACATTCCATTATATCAGATTAGGATTCAAGGATTACCTCAATGTTCTGGAAAATTATTCTGCAAGCTCTTAATAAAGATTTCAATTTTATTACTGTAAATCATCCTCTAATTTTTTTTTCAGGATGAGATAAAAATTAAAATCCTAAAAGAGATATTAAGAAATTTTTCTTTCTATTCTAAAGTGGTATGGGTCAAAACCTTCCTCTCACTAATTTTTCATTCAATAATAGATTTAAACCAAATATCCAGATGGCTCTTAATGATTCCCTATATGGAAAGAAGTGTATAATTCTAAAGTAGTAGGATGAAGTTGGAGAAAGAAATATTTTCGGACTATATCTGGCTGAAGAAATGGTAAAGAAGTTTAGATCCATTCAGCAATACAAATGGGCATCTCATATTTGGCATAAAAGCTATTCTAAAAATAACTGGCATGATCTTGAATTTGAAGTTACTGTCAAGGTATTTTAAAAATATCTCTATGGATATAGGTGATAAAATTTGTAAAGAATTAAAAAGTAGTCCCTAAGTAAATTGTTCCATTTGAAATTTTTTATTGTATCGGGACTATAGGATATCTCTTAGTGCTTCCACCAAACCTCTCTCAGGATCACGATGTGTTCCAGGTATCTCTCATGATAAAATTTATACATGATCCATCACATGTACTAAACTCTGATTTTATACCATTGTATCCTGATATTTCATTTGAGGAATAAGAATTAGAGATTCTAGATTGTTCATAGAATGTTCTACAAAATAAGTCCACTCTCTAGGTCATATTTTTGTAGTGAAGCCACTAGTTTGAAGTAGCTACCTGTGGACCTCATGATGTAATGATGTAGAAGTATCCTCAGTTTTTTTACCAACGTAGTAGTATTTCATGTGATAATTTCATTTTAAGAGGTTTATAATGAAACACCCCCTGTTTTTAGGAAATATATTTTTTAAATTAATTTAATTTCTTTATATCTTGAGTCTCATGTAACCTTGAGTTTTAATATACCGAGATATACTATTAGTTTTATTATTTAAACTTCATTAATATAATCTATGATTTAAATTTTATGGTGGAAATAAGAATAATTTTTTTGATATTTATGTATAAAAGTTTAATATACAGAATATGTATTTATAAATAGGTACTTGATTTTTTGAAAAGTTTTTATGTGCTTTAAAAATACATTTTTCTCAAAAAATATTTTTTATTTATTTTTGTGAAATAATAATAAAAATAAATTTTCAAAATTTTAGAAAATTTAATTTAGAAAATACATATAATTTTTAAAATAGTCAGGTTAAAATTACCTTTGAAATATTTTATGATATTTTTTTGGAAATATTAATTTCATGACGAATAGTAAAAAATAGTTTTTTATTAAAAATCCTTTTCATTTAAACTATTAACAAAAAATATTTTACTTAAATGTGGTTTTAAAAGTTTAATTAGATAAATTATATATTTATTAATACTATTTATATTATTGGAATCAATTTAATATTTAATTTTTATATTGAAACTTTCTCTACTTATAAAAACAATTATCTTTAGAAAACAACTTTTTCATCACATCTGTGGATTTACTATTAAATTATATTTTGGAACTTATGTTAATGGAATTTTTAAAAAGGGACTAAATATTTGGAATCAAAATAATTTTTATTATATAATAATCTGAAAATTCTTTTTCATCAAAATTAATAGTAAAAATAGTAAAAATTAATTTTTACAGCTGAGTTCAAAACCGGATTACCAGATTGTTAAACTAAAAACATAGTTAAATGATCAATAAACATGTAAAAGTAATATTGTATGAATTTTTTTTGACCTTTTCATCACTAAGATTTTTTAATTACCATTTTATGTCTTTTTCATGGGAAAAACATGGGTACATGGTTTCTTTTCAAAAATTTCAACTATGTCCTCTCCCCCACTTATAAATGGCACCCACTCTCCTCTCACCTTCATGATTCCAAAAAACATTTTATTATACCATAACTTCCAATATATACACCATAATTCCCTAAACCCATCATATATTCCTTATTGTTATTATGAACCCATCCTATTAAGGCTTTAGCTAAAAAACTATAGATGTTCTCTTAAAAAGTGGTAAAAATTTTAAACATATATTTTCGTTTTATTTATACTTTCACCTCCCTAAAATATTATTAAAAAACTATTATAAAATAATAATAGATTTTCCCATACAATGAGATGTTATTATTTTAATATCATGATTTACTTCCATCACATATTCCATCAAGTGGGAAGAAAAACCTTCAATTGTGAGTATGGCGGACTACCGCCTTGTAAATTGATGTGGTTATTTTTCCATAAAAAAAACATTTATGAATGCATATAATTATGGGTTTAAAATATATGTATTATATTTATGGTATAAATATAATTCCTTAATTAAAAAATCACATATAACTTCTTATTTTCCATTCCATGAGAATACGATAGTGTCTCTCGTGTATGGTGGACTACCGCCTAGCGAATTGATGTGATTTGTTCACTCTTTACATGAAAGGTAATAATGATATGTTTTATGAATATATGTGATATATATGAAATAAAAATTATTTTATATAGGTAATTTATTAGTTACATTTCCTGCATTTCATCCTTTGAGAAATGGAAACAATGTTCATTCATACGTACGGTCTACCGTCCCCATGAACAGTGTGATTCGTTTTCTATTTCTAACATTAATGGATTACTATTAAAACATATATAATTAAATTATATGATATTTATATCGTGGATAATATTTTGGATATTATATAACCATGATCATGAAAAATAACTAAAAATACAAAACCAAGACAGAGGTAAAAAATGAAGAAATCATTACTTGAAACATAATTTTAATAAGGAAATGTTAATAAAAGAGTAATTAATGGTCATAAGTAAAAGAATATATGGTATGTTACATATTATTATGGGTATTTAATATATATATACAGTAAACATATATTTATTATAAATGAGGTCTGCCCGTGAATGATGGATGTCGGAACTTAAGGTGAGGTATTTTTGCCTCAAATTGCATTCTTTGGGACATATGCTATGTTATACACCTATATTCCTTTTTAGGCGTATATACTACCATATTTACATTTTATATCACGAATATCCATTTTCATTGCATTAAAATATTAATTTTATGGTATAATTTAATGGGGATTATTATTCAAAAGATACCTAACTGGAAAATGATTTATGTTACAATCTTATTATCTATTGATATTATTTAAGATTATGTTTCTGATGATGAAATATTATTACATGTAACATCACATGAATTAAAATCATAGTTTCTTATTATATGAAATGGATTAATTCCTAATTAAAATTATCTACATTGATTTTTAATATCACGTGATATAATTTTCTACAATCAAAATAAATATTGGATATAAAATATTCTAGTTAAAAAAAATGTTATAATTTAAATATGAAAAAATATGTTAACCTGTTAGTAATGATACAGCTAAAAAATGGTTCTAAGAAATAATTTATCTATAAAAAATTTATTAAATTCATTAAAAAAATTAAAAATATAAATATTTAAATTCAAATAAATTAATATTAACAAGTAATTTTAGAAAATAATTCTATAAAAAATTACATTTGACCTTATAAAATATGTTTATTTGATATATGATATTAAATATAAACAATATGTAATATTACAAACTATGTTAAAAAACGAGAATATATATATTGAATAAATAAGAAATAATTTTATATATATATTAAGTATACAATTTTTATTTTAAGGAAAATAATGGTTTATATTTTGAAATTTTAAATTTAATAAATTTTATGAACATATTAATATATTATTTATTATAATTACGAATATTATTAAATTATTTTTTAAAACATAAATTTTGTATAGTATAAAATTAAAAATATAATAATAAATGAAATTATGAAAATACGACAAAACAATAATTTTAAATATATTAAGTAATGATAATTATATGAGTATAAAAAATTTCTTGTATGAAATATTAATTAAGAATGTTATTAAATTAGAATAAAATATAATGATAAACGTTTTTATTTATATAATATGTGAATTGAGAATGTTATTTTAAATCAAAATAATGATAAATGAAAGAAAATACTAAATAACGATAAACGGATTTGAGAGATAGTAAGGGATCGCATAGAGAAGAGGTGATCAAGGTTTCAAGATAGTTGAGTCTAAGGGTTCTCAAGAAGAAGTAGAAACTTTCCATGGGATCTCAAACAAGCTTTAAATATAGACCAAAGAGTCAAGATCAGTTGAAGAAATTTCTACTAGTGAGAGTCTTTCAGATTGAAATCAATATGGTTTCAGGTTTATAACAATTGATGGAGGGGTCCCAAATGGAGAAGAATGTTCCAAAGAGGATTAAGGGTAAACCACTGTACTCTTTAAATAACCCATATTCTTATCATGTAATCTGATTTTTAGATCGAAGGTAGGTGTATGTGTTTTTTATTCTTTTTTAGCATCTGAATTCAATTTCTAGGGTTGATTCTATTTGATATTAACCTGTTAGTCATTGTCTTGGTTTTTTATTCACCTTGATGTTTGATTTTAAATTCTAGTGTTTAATTGATACTGGTTTTTTAATGTTCATTGTCAGAAGATTCTTTATTCTTCGATTTTCAATTTTTTCTCTTCGATCGTTATCAAAACAGTAGCATTTTTTGAGGCAAATTATTTTGTCAAAAATTTTCTTTGGATTTATTTCAAATATGTGAAGCTTTATATAAATGATTGGAAAAAATAGAATCAAAATAATAAAATAATCAATTGTAAACATTGGTGTAATTATTTTTCAATTAGTTTTTTCTAATTTCCTTTAATAAAATGCATATAAATATTTATGATTTCACTATTGATATGATTTCCATTGAATTTATACATGTTTAGTTCCAATTGGATTATATAATGAGGAACTGAATTATAAGTTTATATATATATTCATGAATATAAAATATTTTTAATCCATATATATAATAAGCACTACTCTCTGATTGTAGTTTGTTCTAATTATTGTGCCATGTGTGAGATTGATAGAGTGGGAGAAGGAGAATTGATGCTAACATCCCCTAATAAAAAGACAAAGAGAGTCTGAACATTATGGGAGGATGTATTCTGTAATTAAGGTAAGGTATGTAACTATTTTTTTAACTTTTTTATTCTTGTTAAATATTTGTAATTTTTTTTTCAAATTATGAAGGAAACAAATTAATAATTTCATAAATTACTTAATTAAAGATTATTATGTTGGTATATATATGTTATATAAATTCATGAATTGTTTGTAAAATTATTGATAAATTTGTAATTTTAAAGCATATATAAACATATAATTTTATGAAAAATAATTTTATTATTATTATTATTATTATTATTATTAAATTCCAATATATATTACATAATTTGTAACAATAAAAAACATTTTTTTCTATTTTTTAACTCTATATTTAAAATACCCTTTGATTTTATTAAATTCTCTATGTTAATAATTCTAATGGGAAAATTTAACATTGAAAACTATCATTTTAGGTGATATAATTCATTTATGTATGGACATATATTATGTGAATACTAACAATTGTTCATATTTCATACAATCACTGTTTAAATTCCAAACCATTTATATTTATTATTGTTGATTAGAATCATTTCTCTGGGAAAGAGGGATTTCCCCTAAAATTATGTTTTTTTCAATCAAAGAAGTTATATAATTATTTTCATTTATGAAAATAATTTTTGTAATATTTTTAAATATATTTAATGGATTTTAAATGAGAAAAGGCGATCTTTAGTAAAAATATATATTAAAATTATTTTTTGTGCTTGCATATCAAATGAAATGACAAAGGGTGGGGAGTAAAGCCACTCCCTCTAGGGGATGTTTTTTTAGAAATTGATATTTGTAAGTTGTCATATGGTTTTAATGTGATCATCCATGTATCATTTTTATCCATAAAAGAATTATTATTTTCAAATTATATTTAAGGATAAATCCATTAATTTTTACAAAGATTATTCTGGAAATGATTTTTCAAAATGATAAAAAAAATTTGATGTATTTTATATATGAAAATTATTTATTTGATATAAATCGTTTTAAAAATATTTTTTAAATGAGATTTCAAAAAATTATTTTTCACTAGTTTTAAAAAACCATACTGGGAAATTTAACGCACATCCCATGGTTTAAAATATTTTTCACTGGATTAGTAGAATTTCTAAATGTTCTCGTTTGGTATAAAGAGGTAGCACAAATGAATGAAATTACTTAAATTGTCTAAATATCTTATAAATTTTATTTTTTTATCTAATTATCCATAATCTAGACTGAAAATAGTTTTATAATGTATAAAGTACTACGTAATTCTTAGTTATATTTTAAAAAACATAAATTTTAGTTCTGAATCTGAATGTGCGAGTTCAGGGCTTTACATGATATACCTCTCAATAAACTCTTATTTTTTATTCTCATATTTTTATTTCTAGGGGATAAATTTTTAAATAATTAGACTCTCTTAATATATTAATGATTCTGAAATAGTATTTTTATGAAAACAATCTTTATTTCTCTCATTGGTCGAATACTCGTTTTTTTCCATAACCCTATTTTCTAAAAATGTTTTCAAAAATATTTTAACACTATCCAAATTATTTATTAAATATATTATTTCTCATTTTTTACTTTTTAGAATTATTTTTAAAAATAATATTCATTTCATTTTCCAAACAAGGTCATTTTTTCTTTTACTGAGAATTTGAAATTAATCTTTGTTTTAATGTGTATAACATGAACAGAATTTCATGTTTTTATAACCTTTCTTTTCATTGAAGATTAGATTATAATTTTTCATGGTTTTCTTAAAAAAATAATTCTATAATATTTTTTCAATTTCAAATTTTTTAAAATGTGATTTTCTATGAAAGGTTATTTTCTTTAAGAAATAATCCAAGTTATTTTTCATTCAAAATAATTTTTAATCTAAGATAACATCCTTTGATATTTATTAATATTTTTGTAACATCTCATATTTTCTAAAAGGTAAACGCCATTCATTTTTAGTTGTAATTTTTTTACCCTATTAATGATGCGTAATTAAGGAAAGGATAAATTGGGTTTGTTTGGGGGTTGTTTAGAATGTAGACACCTAAAATGGGAAGAGGCGGACAGGGCCGCATGGTTAGTAGAAACTGTGTTTCCCAACTCGCATGGTCACCTAAACTGTGCATTGGTAGATAGTGGGCACTTTGGGGCTTCATGGTTTGTCTATAACTATGATACCAAAGTTAGACAATCATTTTGAAACCTATATTTTTTATTAGTGGCTATTCACACATTTTTCACACAGTAATACAAACTGTGCGCCTAAACGTGCGTGATGCCCACTTTGAGCAGTGGATTGGCTCAATATTGGCGCATGGTTTTGAGAACTATGTATCCAAACCATGAACGACTATATTTGAGGGTTAAAGTCCAGCTTTTATACTCTTTAAATATTTAAACCCCTATTTTTCCCCTTTCTTACCCCAGCAGAAGAATTCATCTCCTCCTCTCATGAGATCCCACCTTCTTCAAACTTGGCATTGAGATAACTTCTCGATCCATTTCATGAACCCAAATATATCATAAGAATCATATCTATCATGGTAATCTCCTCAATCATCATCATTATATTTCAAGTTATTCTTCCCATACGTTTCACTATCTTGGTGCAAGATCAATTTCCCTATTTTCTGGGAATATGACGGGTTGACCAATTTCTCTCATTCTAGATTAAAAAATGATTGAAGATGTATGAGAGAAGATATATGAGGATATGGTAGGTTTTCTAGGATCTTTCTCCCCATTTCATTTCTCTTTCGAAATTTTTCCATTGTGCCACGAGCCAGACCCTTCTGGCGTCACCTCAAATTTGTTAATATAATTAATTTAAACACCTCACATTTCCAATTATAACCCAATATAGTAGGGAATCATCCATGTGGTCTGACTTCCTTGATCAATATCACCCAAATCAGTGTGATTTTTCATTGATACTTAATTTACCTTCTTCTGTAGTTGTTTAAATTCCCTTGTGGGTGTTTCCTTATAATTAATTCTTGAGATTATGAATTGAGTTGAACTAATTACTTTGTCCATGATTTTAATTTGTGTTCCCTATGTCTTATAACATATATGGTTTTCCTAATATAATTATCTTATCCAATATTCCAATATGAAATAAGTTTTTGATTTAAATGAAATTTAATTCTCCTTAAGACATCACATTATTTCATTTCTTGTTTAAATTCTTCTCCCTGAGTGTCGAGGGGGAAACAAGGGGTTCTGAATTAAGGAAATCCTTAATGCACTCTTCTTTCCTTCTTTATTGTAATTTTAAATGTTTATAAACACATTGGGGATAGCTACATCATTCCTAGGGATGATATCACTAAGTGTAGTTGGTTTTACCTCCATACGAGTGACATTGTTTCCCTAGTGGAGACCCCATTGACAGGATTCATGGTAAGATGTGAGTACCACACCCAAAGAGAGACATGGTACCCTACATGTGATGCTCGGTACAACCATAGAGGTTATTTAATAACATTGTAATGCTATGTTTGATGTGAAACTTTTTACTTTATTCTTGAGTCACCTTGGATGGACTCCCTAGGAATTGTACATATGTCGAGCACCTCAAGCGATACATGACAATTCTCTTTGAATTTCCATTGATGGGATCAGGGTGAGACTCGATTTTAAAAATTGGTTTTCTATTAAATTTAATAAATTTTAATTGAATGATTCAAATAAGAATTGATTCTTTATCCTTTGATACATAGGTACATGTCCTCTAATCCCACCACAAGATTGGGGACAGTCCATTTCTCTATACTTATTTATCACTCACTTTACCTCTATAGGATCCATAGGTTCAGATTCATCGACATAGGCCAAAGTAGTTAAATTTGGTGAGTCTCTTATTTGAACCCATTTTGGTTTATTGAGTTACTTATTTCTATTTTTTTAATTAATAACTATGGAATACTATTTATTTTACAATGCATCAATGGATTGAGCTAGACACCATTGGTGGTGGGAAACTGGGATTTTATCTCATACCTTACTTGCGTCACCCTTGGTACCTGAGTAGACTTTATGACTATTAGTGTACATAAAGGGAAGTGTCCTACTTTCAAATATATATATTTTTATCTTTGGGGTGGAGTTGGGGGTATAGGAATGAGCCTATGATCGAGTTGGAAGTTGTAGAAGTTTTTGGAATTTTTTACATTATCTTAGCATGTGGTATATTAATGTATTACTTGCCCCTTTAATATTAACTTTTTGTATAAGCATCATCATCAATTTTATATGTTTATTATTCAGATTATTTTTACTATTTTTTAGCTTGAATGTTTTATAATTATGGTTTCAATTCCTGATTTTTATTATTTTGGATTCTATTAATTATTATCATTATCTACTAGTGCACTCCACTGTAATCAGTGAGGGAATTGTCATCCCACAACCACTCCATAGGTCCTCTCATCTAGTTGGCAACCACTAGCATTCGAGGAGGTGTGTTAGGGGTCTTGTGGCTACCAACTCGGGGCACCACAAAGCACCATCTAGGGTAGGATGCTACAAAATGGTATCAAATCTCTTTTTTCCTTTTCAATCACTATTTGGGTTTGGAAAAGAGACTAGGATTTTGGAATTTGGTAATGGTCTTGTTCCTGGGAGTAGCTAACCCATGTACTGGGTAAGCCCAAATTACATAGAATGGGAAAATGTTGTTATTATTTTTTATTGGTACATTTTCATGGATTTCACCACTGGATGACTCACTTTCATTGTGATGTTATTAATTTTCATGTTATTAAGAAGGGTTTTTTGATTTTACCCAATGATATGAGGTGATGTCAATTCATGAATCATATTAGGAACCTTAGAATCATAATATCAGGCATTATACAATTCCATTTTTACTTTTATGTGTGCATTCCATATTTTACATGTGATTTTGGATGTTTCTTTATTGGTACACCATTAAGTGCTTGATTTTTATATATATCTATAGAATTGTGCCGAAATGTTCTTCTAAGAAAGAGAAAACACAACTTTCACTTAATTCATCTACCTTAACCTAAAATCATTTTCTTATATATGTTAAAGAAAATGCCTTAAGTAGCTGATTATGGAACTTTGTTCCATAGACCATCAATCTCTTGGGCTATAACATGTTGTGGTTGAGATTAAATAGACATGTCTATCAAAATTATGAGGTGTATGGTATCTTATAAGTTGGATAAGGTGATTCATATATTTCAACCACTTAAAACTGAATTTAAATGTGTAGATAAATTAAAATTAAAAAAACATTAATTTGAAATGGAACCCTTATTTATATAACATGAGACCTTGACCCAGACCAAACCTTTTTAGTGGGAAGTAGGCTTCGTCTCCTATGATCCCTCTATGACCCATTCTTATCTCCCATAACTAGCTCTTGGATATGGATAAGGTTTGTAATGTGCTTATATGTGGGCTTTGCACCAATACTTCCTTATTTTTTTCTATATCAATTGTAAATCCTCTTTGTTCCCAGCTCTTGGAAATTGTAGATTTATTCCATTGCAAAAACCATGTATTGTATTCCAAGATAGTGTTCATTAACGTACTCCAAAGGTAGTGGGCCCTGAGACACATGTGATACCACTTGTAGTGTGACCTGAGGAACCTCTATAAAACCTTTTATAGGGAATTTATGATCAATTCAACGTTAGTTTCCTTCACTTTAAGAAATAATTTTTGGGTGTTATTTGACCTAACCCTGCCATGGAAAAGATGACTAGGTAGTTCCAACAACAGCATCTTCCCAGCTTTTTAGGGTATGGAGAACCTCAGGATGGTGATTCCTAGATCGAGGACATGTTTTCAATTATAGAGCATATAGAGATGCCTCCAAAGTGGAGATCCAAGCTCGCAACCTATATGTTGTGTGACTCTGAAAACAATTGGTGGAATATTCTCAATTAGGTCGGCTGACATCTAGGTATGCTCTAGGTAGACTTCAAAAAATACTTCTTTGAAAAATTATTTTCAAAGAACTTGATAACAGATCATTCTTGTTAATTCATGCACCATTTCCAAGGAATCATTTCAATAATGTTATATTAAACTCACATCATTGAATTAAAGCATTTTACACTAACATTGTCTGGTGATGGGATTAATACATAAAAGAGATTCAATGATGGGATTTTATAAGTCCTTCACTCACAAGTGAATGTTTTTCAACTACCCACCATTTCTATGATAGTGAACTAGACACTCATCACAAGGAATAACCTAAGGGAATCAGGTGACGTATGACATGGTAATTCATCTTCCAAGTAAAATAGCTGGTTATCTAGTGATAGGATGAAAACTTTCCAGGACATATGTGGGGGAAGTTCCATCTAGGTGAACACACTAATAGTTATGTGACGTGTTACCAGAATAGTAGGGCATGTCATTAAAATCCCTAGTGTTTGGAGAACCTGATCGAGTGTCAGTTATGAGATAAGATTAGTCACCCCTAGCCATTATGTTGATCCTTCCCACATGTCTGAATTGATTAGGGTTCTGTGCAAGCACCACCTAGAGGTGTAGGATCAGAAAAACCACACCAAGCTTGAAATTTTTCTTATATAGGCCATTTGGTTTGAGTTGGTGGTCATGGCCATGGTTTTCAGGACTTATCTTTTCAGTGGTAATAGAGTGGACATAGTCAATCTACCCAGGTTGCATATCAATGTTAGGGTTCATTCCATATTTATATAGTGAAGCCTCCACTAGAGGATAAGAGTCAAGGACCATCTACGGTAAGATGAACTATTTTAGTAGCCTCCACTATATTTTCATCTCTTTTCGATATAGGTACATCACACTCTTTTGTATCATCTACAACTATTGGAATTCTAGGCCTAGTGGTAGAGTACTCAAGTGGAGTTATGATGTTTGGCACACCATTATGAGTTAGAGATTAGGGTATGTGTTAGTGTAATGATTCCCCCATGGAAATAGGTTGGTATTGTTTTCTGGGTAGATTCTTCATCCTTGGAAGTATTGACATCTACATCATTCTTAGTATGGAATGGCTTGTACCTAATCAATCCCATCTAAATTTGTTTCCACAATGGGGTGTCCTTAACATCACCTGAGGGAAGCACGTATATTCATAAGGGTGAATGGGATCTATTTTCTAGTTGATCTGGACTCAAGAAAACTGGTTTAGGTAGAGTGACAACCTACACGACTAGTCTCTTTATGAGAAATCCGGGAATGCATCTCATGGATTTAACTATTATGATGGATCGTTCTAGGGATGTCTTCCCCGATGATTTATTTCTCTTACCTCTAGGGAGAGAGGTTGAGTTCACCATTGAAATTATGTGAGGTGAAACACCTATATTCATCCCTCTTTATAGGATCGAACCTACCGTGATATATAAACTCAAGAAGCATCTTAAATATTTAGAGGCTAATGGTTCTATCTGACCCATCATAGCACCATGGGGTTCATCAGTCCTTTCCATGATGAAGGAGGATGGTACCCCTAGATTGTGTGTGTATTACTGATGATTGAACAAGATCATGGGGATGAGTTGGTATCTAATTCCTCAAATAGATAAACTCTTTAACAAGATTCGAGGACAAACTCATTTTTCCATTATTGATTTGAGTCTGAGATACCATCAAGTACATGTTAGACCATCATAAATACCACGTATTGTGTTTATGATTAGGTGTTAGTTTTACAAGTATCTGGTAGTGTAATTTTGTTTGATGAACGCTCTTATAGTCTTTATGGGTCTGATGAATTTGGTTTTCCACCTATATTATGATTCTTTTCTGATGTTCTTCATTGAAGACATCTTATCATATTCATGCACTATTCACATCCATGAAAACCATCTTAACATCACGATATGTACACTAAGAGAGAACCAGTGTTGCAAAAATCTTAGTAAATTCCACTTTTGGAACAACATGTTTCACTTATTGGATCATATCATATCTTAGGTAGGATTATCTTTTAACCTAGAAAAGGCGAGCATCGTGGTTTAATGGGAGTAACCCAAGAATTTGTTTGTAATACACAGATTATTGGGGATAGATATCTATGATAAGAAATTCATCTATAACTTCTCGCACCTAGAAACACCTCTTAAGGGATTGGCCAAAAATGGTGTGAAATTTGATTATACTGAAGTGGCTGAGAAAACATTTCAAGAGATAAAGGGGAGACTAACTTTAGTATGGATCCATATTCCTCCTGATATGCATATAATATATACTATTTATTGTGATTCTTTAGGGAATGTGATTGGTATGTTCTAATATAGGGGGATAGGGTGGTAGAATATGTGTCCCTCTCTCTAAGGCCTCATGATAATGACTACACTATGCAAGGCCCTGAGATATCATTTATGGTTCATGATCTATATTGTTGGAGGCACTACTTTTTGGGTGAGTATTTCATTATTTACACAAATCATAAAAGTTAGAAATACATATCCACACTGAGAGACTCTAATTTGAGGCCTTGTAGGTGGGTGTAATACCTGTAATCTTTTGACATTGATATTTCTTACACACATGGAAATGGAAATTGCATTACTGATTTCTTAAAATGTATGATTCAGATGTAATCCATCAAGGATGCCAATAGTGAGTGGAAGTTGATGGATTTATTCTATGAGGTTCATTAATGAGGTTCGTTAATTGCTTGGGAAACCAGTCTTTGCAGCTCTAGTAGTGACATACTCTCTTCTGGAATGGGTCTGAATGAGGAAGTTAAAAGATTCCTAGGGCCTTGTCTTGAGGGAGAGTGTCAAAGGTGAGAACCCATCTCTGGGATGGGTCATTGATGATAATGATACCTTAATCATCCTTATCCATGTATGGGTGCCTTAGGATATAGATGAAGATATTATGAGTAAATAGCATTCCTCTGTTTGGGTAGTTCATCCTAGGATTACCAATATATACAGATATATATTTCATCAATACTTGTGGATAGGTATCAAGAGACAGATTTCAGACTTTACCACTCGGTGCTTCACCTCTGAGTAGGTGAATGCTAATCATCAATGACCTTCTTGTGTTCTATAGCCTCTATCCATTCTTGAATGGAAATTTAATGACATCACCATGTATTTTCTGATGGGATTTATGATATCCCCTTGTTGTAATGATGTGGTTTGGGTGATCCCTAATAGGCTGACCAAGGTTTCAAACTTCTATCAGATCTGGGATATATTCTCTATTGATGAGTTAGGAAGGATATATATTTAAGAGATAGTTCACCTTATGTTGTTCCATGTTCTATAATTTCATACTGAGATGAAAACATTACATCATATTTTGGGCAAGGGTTAAAAAAAGAACTGGGTGCACAGGTTCTCTTGAGTATAACATATCACCCTCAAACAGATGGGCACACTGAGTGGAACATACGATTGTTATGGGATATTCTTTGAGCCTTCATCCTTGATTTTAGAGGTTCATGGGAAAATAATATTCCTTTGGTTGAGTATTCCTACAATAACACATTTCGGGAAATGATTCATATAGCTCCATGTGGGGCCCTTTACGGTAGCTATTCCAATCTCCACTATTCTGGTTAGAGGTAGGTAAGAAAGATCTATTAGGTCCTCTTATTATTCTGGAGACTTCAGAGCAAATCTAGCTGATTCAGAAGAGTATGGCTATATCTCAGTCTTTGAATAATTCTTATACCGATCCTCATCATTGACCTTTAGAGTTCATGGTGGACATTAGGTCTTTATATATGTATCAAGAGGATTGGGTCACAATTTTTTTGATTGGGTACGATATCTCCATGATATGTCTGGCCTTTCAATGTAGTGGAGAGAGTCATGTCGGTATGCCATCTGATGAAGTTACCTCAGATGTACCATGCCATGAACAATGTCTTCCACATATCTCATCATTGACAGTATCATGCTAACCAGTCTCATTCATTTGACCCTAATGATATTTTTCTATATGTGGATTAACCCTTCAAGGATAATCTGATACGTATTGTAGGATTGAGCATAAAGGACCTCTAATGTAGGTATGGTCCTCTAGTCTGGCTGATATGGAATTACAAACATGTATAGAACGAGACCTAGGAGCGGGTGGATGATGTATTAGTACAGTGGCTGGAACATTTCTAGGATGATGTTCTACCACCATCGAAAGGAAAAATCAAGGATGATTTGTCTTAAGGAGGGGTGGTTGTAATGTCTTATCTTTTCTCATATGTATGAACTATTCATTTTCAGTTGTAATTATTTTTGTGTCCCTATTAATGATTCCTAATATAGTAAATGAGGTATTAGGTGTGTCTGGAATCATTCGGAGCTCGGAGCCCCAAAATGGGAAAAGGTAGATCATGTCTCATGGTTAGTAGAAACTGTGTCGCCCAGCATTCGTGGTTTCCCAAAATCTTGTTGTTGTAGGAAGGGGGTACCTGGGGGTTACATAGTTTGTATAAATTCATGAAACCCATGGAACATGGTCATGTGGGCCATAGGTAGTTTTTAGTAGATATTTTTATCATGTTTTTCACACATTTAAAGAAACCATGCACCTAACCATGCTCGATTCCCCTTTGAGGAGTGGCTTTGTGTATGGTTAGCATAGGGATTGACCAACTCTATGGACAAACAATGCGCTAGAATATTTGAGGGTAAAGTTACCAATTTTTTCCTCTTTATTGATTTTAAAAAATATTTATATCTCCCTCGTTTCTATGGTGATAGAATTCTTCTCATCCTCTAGTGAGCTCTCATAATCTTCAACCAGTGGATTGAGATAACTTTTTGATAAGTTTCTCAAATCTTGATCTGTCAGAAGCATCATATCCATCTCGGTAGGCTCCTAAATTCTATCACTTCTATTTCAAGTTCTTCTTCCTATCTATCACTCTATCTCAGTGCAATCTAATTTTCCCCATTTTTAGGGAATTTTACGGTTTATTCGATTTCTCTCACTCTAGTTCTAATCGAAGACTGTTGTTGGATGGTGGATCCTCTACGAGTTTATGGTAGGTGGTATATGCCCTTTACCCTAATTTTTTCACATTATAATTTGTTCCATTTTGCAGTGAAATGGATCCTTCAAACATCACATAATTTTTTTTAATTTATTTTAATGCCTCACCTTGCCAATTACAACCTGGGATAGATGCAAATCTTCTTTATGGTTTTTCTCCTTGATCAATGTCACCCAAATGGGTGTGATTCACCGTTGAGGCTTAATTTTACATCTTACCTAGTTGTTTAATTTCCTTTGTGTGAATTTACTTACAATTAATTATTGAGATTATGAAATGAGTTCAACTAATTAGTTTTGACATGAGTTTTGGTTGTTTCCTTATGACATAATGGCCTACCCAATGTTATTACCTTGAAGAACGTGCCTATATTATATAAATTCTCGTGTTAAATGAATTACCATTTTCATTAAGACATATCATGAATGCATGTCTTGTTTAAATTTTTTTCCTGTGTGTCGATGGTGATGAAATTGATTCTGAATCAAGTACCCCTTGGATGAACTCTTTATGCCTTCTTGATTAGAATTCAAAATGATTATAAACATATCCTGGGAGAAACCAACTATACCTAGTATAGCCTTGTTAAGAGTTAGAACTTTTACCTCTAGATTAGTGACACTAGTTACCTAGGGGATACCCCTTGGATGGGCTAGATGGACTGATGGGTGTACTATGCCATGAGAGATACTCAGGCCCCTATGCGATTTTAGGTACAGACACAGAGTTGAGTTCCTAACAATATCACCCCATAATTGAAGTGACACTTGGGACATCATTCATGAGTCTCCTTGGATGGAATCCCTATGAATTGGGAATATTTTGATCCCCTTGATCGATACATATAAATTTTCTAAGAATTACCATGGTCGGTTTCAGGGTGACTCTATTTTTTAAAAAGAGTTTTTCGGTTAAATTTAAAAGGTAAATTAATAATTTGCAAAAATTATTGATTCCGTGCTCTTAGAAACTTATGTATGTACCCTACAGGCCGAATCAAAAACTTGGGGACTATATATTTCCTTAAAATTGATTAAAACTAACTTTAACCACACAAGATACCTGGTTTCAGATTCACCAACATAGGCTGAAGTAGTTATCTTTGGAAGGTGTCATATTCAAACACAGTACGGTTTATTTAGTTATTTATTTTTGTTTTTCATTTATTATCTATGTAACACTATTCATTTTATAATACATGAATGGATTGAGGTATATATTTTTGGTTGTATCCTATTGGTGTTTTTTCCCACAACCTACTCAAGATTCCCTTAGTACCCAAGTAGAAATTATGACTGCAGGTGTTGGTAATGGGAAGTGGGTTTCTTATGATGTTTGATTTCCATTTTTATGATGGAGTTGGGGGGGAAAAGGACCGATCCAATGATTCAGATGCTATTTGTAGTAGTTTTTGTCCTTTTTTTCTATTTTTTAGCATCTGGTATATGAATATATCCCCTACTACTTGAATATCCATTTTTGTATAAGAATTTACATCAGTTGTATCTATTTATTATTTTTAATCCTTTTAATAGTTATTAGAATTAATGTTTTATTATTATGGTTTTGCTTCCATATTTTTATTATTTCCTATTTTTCTAACTATTATCATAATATACTTATGAACTTCACTCTAATAAATGAGGTAATAGTTTCACCACAGACACTCCCTAGGCCATCACTGCTAGTTGGAATCCTCTCAAATTTGGGGAGGTTCTCTTAAGGTATTGTGGACACTATTTTAGGAATTTTTACTGGCATTCAGGGTGGGACACTAAACTTTACTAGGTATATGATCTCTTTATACCATATTTATTATGTCCTTGGGTGTTTTATCTTTATTTATACAATATATTTATGAAACTTGTGTCTATTATTATGGTTATGCTATAATGAAATTTTTTATGAAATGAATTTCTTTTCATGGATTCTAATATGATGAATTGTTAAAAATATTATGGCACACATATGTATATGTTTCATTAATTATGGTTGTGACCTATATATCCCTCCAATGCATTAGGTAAATTTTTATATCTCATGGTATAACAATGGGATGTAAGTCTATGGGCTTGATCCATTATGGGAAATAGGACGATGGGATTGATATATATTTGGAAATAGGTTGTGAGGAAAGATCCACTATTTTTTATGGTATTATTAGTTATCCTTGAAAAATTAAATGCTATATATAACTTTTTTGGTGCCATAGTTTTAAGAAATTAGCTTATAGTTCTTGAAAAATGATGATTTCAAACTTCTATGAATCATGTATTTTGGAATGATAATTCATTATTCTATGACTCATTTTTATGATATATGACATGTTGGGTGTAGAAGTTGAAAGATATATTCATAATCTCACAACTTTAAAATTATCTTATTCTTTCATATGAAAATGGAATGATATCTAACATGTTTACCCATATAGGTAATCTGATCTAACCCTTACTTGTGTTTCCTTTCCCTAGGTTATAAATAATGGTTTTAAGTAGTGTATGTTTATCAGAAGTAAAAAAGTGTAATATCATTATGGTATATGTTAAATATACTTCATTAAATAAGAATATTTTGAAACTATTCTCTAATGAAACTAAACTATTATGGTCTTTGGGACTTTATTTTTGAATTTCATTGAATATTCATCTAAAAATGATTTATTAATGTTAAAATTTTGGGACATTAAAAAATATGTGATGTTGATGATCCTTCAGTAGAATATATTAAAAAATCCGAAAAGGTATCACTCGAACAATTCTATAGTAGTTTAGTTATATTGAATAATTTTTTTTGGTTGAAAGATACAATTATTTTATCATTATAAAATTATGTGAATCACTCATCACAGTTATGATACATGTATCATGGGGAAAAGGATATTCCCTACTTATTATAACTCATACATTGATACTAGTCAATCGTGTGGTCTCGTTGAAACTAAATCATTCCATGGATTAGACTTCTAATTTTGAGAGGTGATCTCTGAAAATAGATTGTTCTATTTTTGTGTGTGAATATATGTGATTACAATAACCAGACATAACATATTAGTGGTAGGAAAAAAATTTCATGAATAAACAAAAGAAAAGAATTTATAATCACTAATTAGCACCCCCCCAAAGACACTCACCTTAGTGATTTCATTGATCTTAAGGGCCCATTAATGTTTTATCAGAGACGCCATTCCCTTAGTTTTGTGATCTATTTTTCAAATGTTAATGTTTTTTGAGTTTCTCTCATAATGATGTTTAGTTATTAAATTTCAATGAATAATCCAAATTAAATGAACAATAAGGTAATTACCACATTTTATTGGAAGAATTTTCATATTTATAAATACATGATAAGATATTTTATTTTAACTAAATGTTTGGATAGTCTAAAAGATATAACTAATGAGTTTCCACCTCATCTCAGAATATTGTTATGTCAACAACCTATTGGAATAATCATGATAATTATTTATGTTCATGAAATTCCATTTTTCATCTTTATCATAAAATTACTTTATGAATCATAAAGGTATCAATAAAACTGAGTTAATATAGGATAAACTCATAAATACCTATGAATATAATGATAATGTAATGTGAGAAAAACTACAAACATAGAGGCTAGAATATAAAGATCTAAAAACTCATGATGAATAATTTTTTGATAACTCTTTCATAAGGGTGAATGAAATTATGAGAATAGTTAGAATATTTAGTGAGAGTTTGGAAGATACAACAGTGGTTGATAAAATATTACACATCCTATAAGATAAGTTAGATGAAAAATTATCATATTTATAAGAAAAATATTTAATAAAACTCCCTATTGATTATATACATAACATTTTAATATCATATCACATGATAAAAGATAATGTTTTTAAGAAGAATATAAATGTTGAAAAAATAATTTCTATTAAAGCCTCAAAACTGGAAAAGTATGAGAAAAAAATGTTGAATAACAATTTTGTTTTTTAGATTTAGAATCAGATATAGATAAAAAGTTTTATAAAATTTCCTCTCTTAACTATTGAAATGTTATAAGAGGCAGAGTAAATTGTGAGTGAAATCTTCCACTTAAATGTTTTCATTTTGGATAAATTGATTATCTTCATGAAAACTATCCAATGTTAAAATATGATAGATCCAGTGAAGAAGAATAATAAATACTAATGATACCATTTTAAAAAGAAATCACCAATGGTTCCCAAGAAAACGAAATATTCAAAATGGAAGGGAAAAAATTCCCTTTATAAAAAAAACTCTTTATCTATCATTGGATATAGTTAAATTAGTGATGATAATAAGGTGTTTGATAATTCTAGTGATTTTGATGAAAAAATTATAATTTATAAGGTGTATAGAAATTAATTCTCTAGTGATAAATGAATAAATTATTGAGGTGATGGAGAATAAATTGCAATGACGTTTCTTTTTATGATATATTTGAAAGAATTATTATAAATTATACCAATATTGGATAAGGAGACAAGAATTAAAAAAGAATCCCTATAAATATTCTATAAGTAATTAATCATTCCATTTAAAATAGAAATCAAAATTGTAAAAATAAAATTAGGATCTAAAGAATATGTTTAGTGATGAGAAAACTCAAAATATAAGGATGGGAGAAAGGGTAAATAAGAAATAGAGACTCTTAAAATTATTCAATAGAAACTAACTAACGTATATGAGTGGAATAATTATAAAACCAACTTTTAAAATTATATTTCATAGGTGGGAGAATGATCAAAAAATATAATTTGTTTAAAGACAAAATAATTACTCTATAAGGGTGAAAATATTCCTAAAAAATTGTGAAAAGTATGGGGAGAATAAGTAAGTAAAGAATAAAAATTTTTTGTGAAAAATCTTTTTTATCCAAGAAATCTAAAAAAATTGAAATCTAACTTGAAGTTAAATACAATGATTAATGGTGAATATAAAATGGATGAATATAATCCAACATTAAAGAATATAATTTAAGAACCAATAGTAATTTTTTTCACAAATATGATCCATGATTGGTGACTCCATTAAATAAGGAAGACATCTGTTCAAGAGAGTAGTCTACCTATAAAACTAGTTTATTTTCTATAGCTATTTTTGGAACTACAGAGACTTCAAGAACATATAATTAACATGTTGGCTCAACAATAATAAATTTCTTGATCCTCGGTTGTTTATGAGGAAAATATTGAGGTGGATTTGTCCTTCTCAAAATTTAAAATTTAAAAAACAAATTTTATATTTTGGATCTAAATACTAGAATAGGTTTCATGTGATTGAATAAGTGTGTGAAAGATTCATCTAAGTGGTTCAAAATGAAAATTAATTCCACATCCTTTTAAAAACCCCCACAATATATAAGCTAAAATACTCAAAATACTCAAAATATTATGATTAAAGGTAGTTAGAAAGTGTTGATTTTTGATGTGATATTAAAAGTATCAAAAGGGGATAATCCATGGATTCTAGACTATAGATTTTCATCTCATATAATAGTATGTTTGAATTTTATTAATGATGTTTAAAATAAAACAAAATAATCAATGACCTTTTTAAATTATGGTTTAATCACAATCAAATGTGTTGGATTGGTTGTGATTGGGAAATATCAACATAAATACAAGAATTATTTTTTTTAAAATATTTAAAAATAATATTATTAATGAATCTCATATATGTGCTGATTTAAATGAAGTGGTCATTCAAAAGGATATATTTATGGTTAGTAGCTTAAAATATGGATTTATTTTGATAAGAGAATAATGGAAAAGGTGTATCTATTTTAGGTTATTGATCTGGGAAATTCATATTACATAGCATGAATAAAGAAAATCAATTCTGGTATAAAATAATTGACCATTTTTGAATAAATAACATGAGAATTCTTACCCATGGATAATATTTGTTTTATATTCTTATTCTATAAAGATAGAGTAATTATATTATCTTAACATTTAAAAAAGTAAATATTGTTAGTTCTCTACACAAGAAGGTAGAGCCTCCATTATATCATCCATTAGGCCTTATCCATTCATAATTTTATATGCCAATGAATAAGAAATAAAAAAATCAAGAGAAGTATATTATTTCTCTTATTAATGAAATTACATTGATTACATGAATTATGCTTATAAATCACATGATATAGGCTCTTAATATGTAAATATTTCTTAAATGATTTGTTTTGAAGTTGTGTGGTTTCTCCTTAAAGAATATCTATACAGATAATGTTGTTGAATACACAAGTGGAGGATTTGATTCTTATATTGAGAATCATGATTTTCACCATGAACATAGTGCATAATACAAACCAAAAAAATGGCACTATAGAACGGAATAATTGAATTTTAATGAATATGGATCAAACAATATTTAAATAGCATGATACCTATCGGTATTTTATTGAAGATATATTGGTACGGTGATTCAAATTCAAAATTATTGTTTATGAAAACAAACTAATATCAGTACAAAAAATTATATTTATTAAAGGATATTTATGTTTAATTACCATATTGTTTTTGGAATCTTCAACATGGTCAATTTTCGAGATGAAAATATGGAAAAATTTAATCAAATATGTGTTGATTGTATCTTCCTATGTTATTCTCCAAATGGAAGGTTATTCCATTATTACAAAAAATGTAATATTATTGTTATTGTGTATGTGAAAGTATATGAACACAAAGAACTAAATCATTTAGGAAGAAGAATGATCCAAAAGTGTTGGAGATGAGACTATTTTTTCCAATAACCAGATTATGTTTTAGAAAATAATGAAGATAAACAATATGTTTATATTGGATATGTCTATTAATACCTCTAAAGTGGTGTGGAACAACCTAATTTATATCATCTGAGTCTGATAAGATAGGTGGACCTCCAAAACATCATTTGAAGTCATGGACAACAAGTTAAAACTCAAATAACATTATTCACATCAACAAAAGGCCTCATTTCCCTCACAAGTTGAACCAAAATATGTTTTAGAATAATTAAAACATAAACAATGTGTTGATTAAATGAAATAATAATTAAAACATATATGTAAGAGAAAAACATGATATTTGGTATCTATGAAAAAAAAATTATTGGAACTAAATGGTAATTTTCAAAATAGTTGAATTAAAATATAGAAGTCATGATAAACAAAGAAATAATTGCGTTTAAGAACTATTCCTAGGTTGAAGGGGTATGAATTTATGAGACCTTTTCATAATTTAAAAGACATTTAAAAATTAAAATATTTCTTTCCCATTAATCCCAAATAAAATACAAGATGTTTTAAAAGGATTTCCAATCAAAATTACATGCTGAAGAGTTGGAATATGAGGTTTAAATTGATAAAACAGGTGATTTCTTAATCAAAGAAGATGATAAATATTTTTTTAGATAAAAAAATAAATTATTTTGGCTGAAACAAAGCCCGTGAACTAGGTATTCAAATACGGACACCATCTTGATGAAGTAGAAATTCAAAAATGGATGAGTGGATAGAAACCAACACATTAAATTTGATAAATATATATTTCTCATTGTTATTTTTTATAATGATGGAATCATGTTTATTAGAAATTATATGAGAGTTTGTGTATTGTTTTAAAAGGATCTAAGGAATCTATTTGAAATTTTCATTCTTATTAAGATGTGGTAATTCAATAGCATCTAAATTTATCTACAGAGAGATTATATTTTTCATTATCTATAGAAGTATGAAAGAGATGTTCTGAAAAAAAATTGGCATGTAACATTAATGTCAAATTTTTACTCTTTTTTTAGTGGTAAAAAACCATAAAAATAACATCATGGAAAGGATATGAATCTAACAGAAATATGGAAGGTAGTTTGATGTCTATTATACTAGAAACATTCTATACCAGGTATATTCTATGACATTACTATTATTCTAGGTATCATAGTGGACAAAACGAGTTTCATTTTAGTGATGGAAAAATAATTCTAAGGTATATTAATGGTAAAATGTATTTTGGAAATAAAATTTAAAGCATGGTAATGATTGGTATATTAATTAGGAAGATGCAAATTTGGATGAATTTTTAGATGTTATAAAATCAATATATGTTATATTTTTCTTTCTTAGAAAATGGTTTGTTAGTTTGTATACAAAGAAAAATGATTCCTCACATTTAGAACTACAGTAGAGGAAAATGTGGTTGTAACTCATGCCACAACTCATTTAATGTGGATGAAAACCAAATTTAACGAACTCAAGGTTATTTTGAAGCTATATATTCTTGTTTTATGTGTTAATCAATGTTTTAAAAACATTTCATGGAATCTAGTTCATCATTCAAGATCCAAGTACATTGATATTAATTATCACTTAATAAAGAAACATTTTAGATAAACTTTTCTAATAACAAAATTCATTTCAATTATGGGGAAAGTGGCTGATAATTTCACTAAACCAATTAAAAAGTATTATTCCCAAAGTTAGAGGCTAGTGATGGGAGTTAAACCTCATTCCTCTCAAGTATAGGGTATGGTGATTCGGTCCCCTATCTCATATTGTTATTTTTATTGTTATTATAAATATGGGAGAAAGAAAAATAATATAAATATGTTTCTTCCTTAATGTATATATATTGGGGGAGTGTAATTTTATAAAATAAATCCACTTATATGTGTTTTCCATATGGGAGAGGGATATCTTATTTAGGGGGTTCATATTTTTAGATAGAGTTATTAAAAGTGGGAATTTGTAAGGGATAGTTTGTGGATTGTGTGTCCTTATGAATATTTCTAAAAAAATATTTATCATGTGTGTGAGAATCTATTTTCATAATGGTTTCAAATATACTTATTAAGATGAAGATGTTTTGAACCTCGAGTGATATGACAAATTATATTTATAGTGGTATCAAAAAGATGAGAAAATATTTGATCTTTATTAAATTAGAATCATGTGGATAAAATGCCCTGAAGGTGTGAATATAAATAACTTTTATATTGAAAATAAGGTATGATTATTCAATTTTCTTATTTCCAAAACAATGTTATCTATGGTAAGAATAGATTTATCAAATTATTATTCAAGGAAAAGTAATTTTATATTGAAAGTGGATTATGTTCCTTTTCTTCTAATAAAATACTAATGTTTATATTGGTGAGCTCATGAGCTGTTGGAATTTTTTTTAATTCTTGTAATGATTGTTGAGATTAGAAGTTCCATCTAACATATTGAATTTTTCTACATCATAATGTATTGGTAGCATTGAATTGGTTATGATTATTGTGATATATTTTGTATTGAATTCATAAATATTATTTAAAATCATAAAAAAATCAATTTATAATGTGAGGAAGGTTTTAGAATAGGTTACAAACCATTGGAGTCTGTATAGGAAGTATTTTATGGTATTATGATGGTTATAATGTTTGAGCTAAAATGTGGAGGAGATCATTTTAGGGTATATAATGGTACTAGACTTTATAGAGCACACCCTGAGTTGATTTTTTAATGTCATGGAAAGTAAAATTAGATAATAAAACATAAGGTAACATAATAAGCTACATTTAGATCATAATAAGTTATATAGGAGCCTCATAGGTTACCTTCATAAGGTATAGTGAAATTTTATAGGGTACATTAAACTCCATAGTGTAGTTTTGTAACATATAGAGAAAACATCATGGTTTACATGAACCATATATTGAATCTTTGTAAGATACACCAAAGTGAATAGGAACATTATATGTCTTAATGAATCTTATGATGATGATTTTTGAAGAAAAGGTCAATCTAGAATATGATATTTTGATAAAGGAATCAAAACTCCAGACATCATAGGGTACAATAGCTGACCAGAATGTTTAGAAAAATAAAATTCGAGAATAAATATTATAAATAGAATTAGTATTAAAACAAATTAAAAGATAATAGATCATTATTTAAACTTCATTAATTGTATTCAATCCAAGGGAGATTAAGGTTCTCACCCTCTAGGATCTGTTTTACAATAATAGAAATAATACAGTTTTGGAATAACTTCTCAACCATGCTGCCACACATCCTATAATATTGTAGTGACTTAGAAAAGTGTTTAAATAAAATAAGATAAAAAGGGAATAATATAATAGGTTTTAAAATAGTTATGGGAAGTTAAAATTTAAATTTCAATTTCAATATCAAATTCATATGTATTTTCTTACTAGCATTGTGAGATAAATATACATCATGAATTTAAAATGGTTATAATGTATTTGAATAAGAGTCTAATCAATATAGAAATTATTGGGAATATTTTTTAGGTATGTAAGAGAAGATGGATAGGATATAACGTTTATAAGAAGTGAATAAAAGGAACCTTCTATAGTAAGGGTTCAAGAAGAAGCAGAAAAGGTATGACTACAAAAGAAATATATGAACCTCCAATTCTATTGAATATATTTTGGTTATTAAATGAAAAAATATTTTCTCATTATAGAAGTGCATACAGAACTCATCAAGTACAAACAAATGTATCATTATTATAAAGATATAAATTTCCCATTGAATATCACTTGTTGATATTAGTGGGTCTTATGGACTTGGTGAACTCTATATCATTATAATGTTTTCCCTTCTCATTTTGAATGTTTATCCTTTTATATATATTAGTAACTTATTTTTTTGTTCTAGTATGTGTTGATAGAAATCGTTTTTACCATTGTAATAGGCATAGAAGTTTGTTTCAAGAAGAAATATTAAAATAGATTTATAATAATTATCCCCTCATGTTATTTAACATATCTTAAGGTTCCTTTTAACATGGTGGTCCTCCCCATGGTTTACATTTCTGGGACCCTCCCCACAATAACATATCTCCCCATCATGATTTTCTTATACAAGTCAATGAAAATATAATGTTTCCCTCTTGAAAAGAGGCACTTGATTAATTGAGGTCAGATACACCCAATACCTCATTATTAATCTAAATTGATTCAACCCTATCAATTTGTGATTTAGGTTGATGTTGATCATTTAAATTTTCCCTAGACTATACACCCATATATGTGACTAAGTAGATTTTAAATAATAATTATATTGTCACCAAAGTAGTAGAGAAATGACCTTTATTGTCAGATCAGGTCAAGGAACCCCACATGGAGGATAAGGGAAATGGTGTCATAATGTTGAAGGAGTTGGTATAGGATATAATACTAGTCAATAACTGGCCCATCATCACCCTCATAAAATGAAATTTTAAATTTTCTTGATGAGGATCACATGCCCTACATTCACATAAATGTGTGGGAGACTATTTATTATCTAAAATACTAGATAATATTCTTGTGGAGAGTATGTCAACCATATCTAGGTGGTGAGTGATATTTTCTATCAATTTGACATAGATTAATTTTCAATATCTTGGATCCCATAGTCAAGGAAATAGTACATATTTATTCTGCATGTTTTCATTAGTGGTAAGAAGTTTCTTCACCGAATATCCATTGATGTCCAATATAATTTTCTCATTAGAGGATGGATTGAATATAGATTTCTATATTGAACCTCATAAATTAGACAAAAATGTTGTCTAGGTAAATTAACCTAAAATTTTATATCTTCTGGCCAGGTCTCTAGCCTTTAGTCTGCATATTTATTTTGGTTAGTCTAATGAAATCTTAATGTCTCTATAACCTAGTACTATAGTACATATAAAGAGAAATTGATTGGAAGGATCTTAAATTAGGCTATAAATAAGGATAAAATTGATTCTTGATTGAGGGAATAATGACGACCAATATTTGAGTAATTGTTAGTGGTACCACTTTTCTAGAATGTGTGTTATGCCCAACTGATGTCTAAATAGAGGCCTGAATGAATTCTGCAATAGTTAGATCCTCCTTGGTTTCATAAGAGAAATCCCAACTTGTAGGGATGTGGTAATTTCTTCCACCACTACTGCCCCATAGATCATCAACTCCGTGATATATTGTGCCCATTATATCTAATGATCTATGTTAACCTAGGCCTTTATGGTTGGGTCTAGTATTATCTCCTAATCCTCTAAGGAATTAATTTTTCTACAGATTGTGAGTTGATTAATTGGAAATATTCTTAGAGTTCCATAATTTTTATAACATATAATACTTTTTAGGAACATATTTAGTGAAAAGTTTCAAGGATTTCCTTTTGATAACCATCCAAAAATCATTCCATAGAGAACATTGAGGAGAAACAATGAACTCTAACATGGCATAAAAGTCAAATTGGTCCTCTAAGAAGAAAGGTATCAAATTTTATTATGATATATCTCTAAAAGGATATATAGAGGATGAAAAATCCCGGTACTATTTTGATAAATATTTTCAATTATTCTCACTAAATGAATTGAATCAATGCGTTTCAATAATGTTAGTCTCATAGATAATACAGAGAATGACACTAATTTATAGGAATGTGACAAATAGGAATCCATTCGAAACATAGTACACAATAAGATATAGGAATAACGTCTGAATATTCATAATTATATATATACTCAATACTTGGGAGATTTTAGAAACATTCTTAGTGATTCTTGACTAAAGATAAAGTGAAGGGAGTGGATACATCTATATCCCACCCACCACACAATGATGTCGAGACTCTATACACTGAGAATAATATCAATCAAAATGAGGTCAAGATAGGAAATCAGGTGTGTCTCAACATTGAATTACATAGAATTAATATCCTTACTAAGTATAACTTCCACGATCAGATAAATTTATCCCCTCCAAAAAAACACCATTTATGATGGTTCTAATCAATTTAAAAGAGTAGAGTCCAGTCATACAGCCTACCTAGGAGACATAAATATTTCATACCTTATTCCTGTGACCATGGATCATAATAAAGTAACCATTTGTTAAGTCCAAATGGAAATAAATAGTGGACACATTTGAATCAACCATATCAATCTATCCTTAATACCTCCACATACGAATTAGGCTATAAAATTGTCCCACAAGATCTCATTGAAACAATAAAGTCCCTCATTGCTCGAATAGAATCCATATTGGGATGATGTGGGCTTGTATAGATAGAGAAAATTTTTTACCATAAATTGATGGAATTTATTCTTCCTCCACCTAAATTTCAAAACCATGAATTCAAAAAATTTAATGGAATGGGTGACCATAACATAACCCTAAACATTTCACATATCAAAATGTCCTCTGGAGAAAAACACTAAAGAAATAGTAAGTGGAAAATATTTTGTTATTTGTATATAACCTATATAGACCAATATTTATTTGGTATAGAAATATTCTAGATAAATCATTTACTAATTGGGAATATCTCTATAGTTGGTTTCTTTAAATTTTTAATTTGATAATAAAAAACACAATTACCATTAATGACACAAATTTATAATATATTTAAAATGAGATACTTATATATTTTATAATTAGATTTAAAGGTTTGACATATTCATTGGAAATGAAACTTATTCAACAGAATCTATTTGAGATATGCATTGAAATTTTATTGATAAGTTACAAAGATCACCTATTCTCCTAAAATATATTTGTGGGTTCAAAGACATTACATTGGTGGAATAATTCATGAAAAATAAAATATAGGATTCCATAGATAATTCTTCAATGTTTCCAATATGAACATGAATTAGATATTTTAAAGAATAAATTTCAATAGTTACACTGAAACCAACACATATGATAACTCCAAACCATAAGACTACTTATTTACATGTTATAAATTCTCTTTAAAATTAATTCCTGTAAGAACATCCTTGTTGATAGGTGAGGAAGGAATAATTTTTTTTCCAAATTTTGAAGATTTGTTAAATAAAGACTAGTCATTAAGAAAAGAATAAGTTCTAGGTTATATAATTATATACATGGAGAAATCCCTACTCCAATTACCTAAGGTTGGAAATCCATATTAAGTGGGTCTAGATAACTACTCCAATTATTAACATTTACATCTGATATTGGGATTTAAAATCTAGGATTAATTCATCCACAAAGATATACATTAGATGATGGTTTTCTCTAGGAAATTCAAATCTTATAAACCTCCAATTCAAGTGATGTAATTATTTTATACCTCATTATAAAATGAAATGTGGTGGCGGGAAGTATAAAAAATGGTAATAAAAATTTGATGATGGAATGATAAGGAAATCATTCAATTGGGTGCCTAAAATTTATAAGCTTAAATAAACTAGATTCTTTAGACCCCAATTCTTTCTATAAAACAAAATTTGCAAATTTTATCATAGTAATCAATGTGTCAGTGTTATCTTCCTGGATGAAATATGTCTTGTGAAGAGGTATTCATACTATTGGCCAAGCTAGTCTCAACTATTGTAGAATTTATACCCCCATCATTGGGAGGATAGGAACTGACCTGTCAAAAAAGATTCTCTATGGATGATGCATCACAATATATCTCAGTTAGAGTCATACAATCGCTAGACTCGTCCGATAATGAGGAATATATACATATATATATATATGATCCTAAATTCCCTATCAATAATTTAAGAAGTGGTCATAGAGTTCGAGGAAAAAAATCTATGGTAGAACATGATAGTCAGAAATCACTTCCAGTAAATATATATATATACCAAACCCAAAGATAAAAAATCTTCAAAGATCAATTGGAAAATCAATCTGGTAATAAATATTTATGGTATCATTCGATTCTAATGATATTTGAATACTGACTAAAAAACATGTTGTTGGGTTTAAACATTGGAATATGAGAACATCATCTTAGCCTCACTCATATAACATAAATATATCCCCCATTTTCATTAAAGTTAAATAATTTTTTGAACAATTAGAATCATTCACTGAACCCCAAGGAGAGGAGTAACCTCTTGGTGAGAACCTTGAATGCTTGGTCTACAAATATGATCTTCTGAAGTATATTTCTACTATTTCATCCAAGCACCCTATTTTGGATTCCCTTCAAATTTCAATGTAATACATGAATGTACTCATTTATGATAATTAAATCAATCAGTAATTCATTGATATTTTCACTACATCCAATACATATCATATAAAGGTAGGCTCTACTAAATTCTATATGGTAATTTCTTTTTCAGAACATGTTTAGGAAGCATCCATACATGGACATATAAAACCCTGATATATATAAATCTCGATGATATCGATATATATCAAGGATAAATTGATCATGGTTTTAGGATCAATCTTTAATATCCCAACATTTTAAAATAATGACTTTGTTCGATAGTGAACAAAATACACAACACCGAGAATAAACAAACAACAAAATATTATTATTTATATATGAATGTTATAATCTGGCTGTTAAATTGGTGGGTATGAATAGGATTCACTACATATGAAATATATATATATTATGTTTCAAATCAACAAAAATTTATTTATTAATTCTTAGGAAATAAGCACTCTATTTTTAGTAAAACCATTTTTATTCTTCAAAGATATGTTTTCCTCAAAAATGGTTTTTATTTATTTTTGTGAGAAAATAATATAATTAATTTCAAGAAAATATATAAATTTTATTTGAAAAAATATGTATCATTTTGTAAATCAACATATCTAAATTATCCTATTGGGAAATTTTAAAATTTTTCTCAAACGTTTGATTTTTCAATGAATAAAGAAAATAATAATTTTTATTGAAAACTGCATTTTCATTTTAAGTATTTACAAACAAAAAATCATTTTTTATTTATTTTTAAAATTAAATTAGTTCATTTTAATTTAAATTAAAATAATTATATTATTTTAAATTAATTTTATATGTGAATTTAGTATAGATATTTTATATTTAAAAAGGCCATATTTCTAAAAAACTGTTATTTATCACGTTTTTTAGTTTAATTTTAATTCAATTACAAAACTTGTATTTTTTTAATATTTAAAAATATATTCCATATATTTTAAAATTTTGTCCAAATTTTTTAAATAGGTCGATTTTGTTTTTTTCCAATATGAATAGTAAGTTCAGTAAATATGTATCCCCTCTGTATTGGTAAATCCGGTAATTAAGGGTTAAAAATAAAATGATAAGGACAATGAAATAATCCTAACATGTGATGTAATTTTATTTTATGATTTAATTTCATGCATACACATAAAATAATTGTTTATACATCCTTTGGATTTTATTTGGTTGCAATCGTTACTTTTATAATATTTTATGTAATGAAAATTAAAAATGTGATGTTATTGTATTTAATAATTATTATATTTCAAAAACAGGGATAAAGAGAGAATATGTTTAGTTATAAATATGTATTTTAAATATAATTGATTTATTTTTAAAATTAATATATTATTTATAATATTTAGTTAATAAATAATTGCCGTAAATTCTTACACAATGTTGACGCGATAATTTTTTAATTAATGGAAAAAAATAAATGATATTAAAAATATTCATAGTAATAAAAATTTAAATAATTAATGTGATAAATTAATATTAAAAAAATATAATATCATTGGGGTGTATTGAAATATTTTATTGTAATTCCATTTGTTTTCATGATGTTATTAAAGAAAAAGTAATGAATGGTTCTAAAGTTGACATTAATAATGTTTTACATTAAATAATATTTTTTTAAATGATATAAAATTTATAACAATCTTGTATTCATCCTATTTATTATGATACGGTTAACAATATATAAAATGGTCTATGTACATTTTATTCATTTATAGTACCTATCTTGAGCCTCAAATTTTAAAAAGACCTTGTCATCATAAAAAGTTTGTTAATGGTTGAGGAAAGGTTGATACAAATTGATAAGTGCTACAAATGTGATCCAATATTGTCCAAATTTTATAAAATTATATTATTTTGAATCATCTAAATGTTATATAATATTTTTATCAATTCTGATCTATTTTAAAATTGAAATAAATTTATATTAATTTAATATTTTAAGAAATTGAAAGATTTCCCCTACCCACTCTTGTAAAAGGGTGTATATTCTTCTCTTTTATTCATCGTTAAGGAAATTAGTTTCATCCAATAACTATCCAAATACCTTCCTAAAACATTTTTACACATTCTATAGGCCTTATTTTAGTAATAATACGGATCATAGACATCTTAAGGTGAAAACAAAAGGAGGTTGTATAAAGAATAATTATAGTTCTTAGCCCAGTGTTTTGGTTTTATATCATTTTCCACATCCTTTATATATTCATAAAAAATGATAATATAATAAAAATATTATATTACATATACCAATTTTTTATTATGTTAATTTATATCCACCTCCAAAATCTATCAAATGGGATAGGACTCTATCATTCATGTGTATGGAAGACTACCTCCTCACAAACAGATATACTTTGTTTTCCAACACCACCTCCTGCATAAGGATATAATGATGTAATTTCTGTATATATAATATATTAATGAAATATTTTTCATTATTAAAAAACAATATTTCATTTAATTTCTTACTTTTTTACTCACTAAATAATAACAATTCCATTCATGCATATGTGTGGACAACCACCTCCATGAAGCGATGTGATTCATTATTCATCACCCCATCACTTGGATGATATATACAAGTTTTCCAAAAGAAATTTCGTGTTATTAAATATATAATTATCACTATTTAATTAAAAAATAATACTAACCATCATTTCTTAATGATCATTAAAAAAATAAATGTTATTAATTCATACATACGACCTACTATCTCCGTGATTATAACGTTGTTCATTTTTTATAACCAGGTTTAACGATTAGTTTTAAATGTAAAATTTATGTATAAAAATTTTAATTTTTAAATTTTAATTATTCTTGAGATTATGGAATAATTACCCCTTTGACCATTTTCAACTTTCCGAATTCATTTGGAAATAATGAATTGAACATCCACAAAACTCCCAATGGGGACTTAACTGATTAAGTAATTAAATATATCAAAAAAATAAATGAAATTATTGGTTTAAGGATAAAGTATGAAACCTATAAAAATTAATAAATATATAATTTATAAAATTTTATTATATAGGAATTGCAGGACATACCTAAAAAGTATGGACTCAAGGTTTGGGATTTCACGTCAATTTCCCTTCATTTAGACATATATTAATGTAATACTCATACATTTTTAGGGTATATATAATATCCATTTTAAATTTCTTATAATTAATCATTAATAATTCAAGTTATTTCATGTTTCAATTTTAATTTTTTCATCCAAGATGAATTTACATGAATGTTACCAAGCGCTAAAGGGTTTTTTAACTAGATTTCCTTTTGTTGTCTTAGAACTCTTTTTCATTGAGATTATTATGAGATAATTAAATGTAAATTGATATTTAAATTGTTTTATTCTATATTTATTTATTTACTGATGTACATTTTTTAAACATAATCACCCCATTAGTTAATTCTCAGTTTGATGATATGATCATTGTATTGGTTATCCATCTCAAATTCTTTTTCTATGGAATATACGTTTATGATATGAAACTCTATTATTTTATGAGTTTTATGTACTGAAAATTTTACATGTAATATCATATTTTTAATTATTTTCTTGATATTTAATGTTTAATTTGAAGCTAGTATTTCATAGGGATTATTATTAAGGAGTTACCAAAGTGGTAAAGGATTTATATTACAATATCATTTTTTCATGATTATTTATATTGAAGGATACTTGGGGTGAAATCATACACTCTTATTTTCCATTAACAACATATATTTTAGAATCATATGGTTATGAATGTGATTTACATGTTTAATTTCCATTTGCTCTACTTTTTATTGAAGAAACACCAACAAATTTGATTGTAGGTAATACAAATCATGTATCTTCTTTTAGATCGGGAATGATTCTCTTATATATCAATGTTTTCAAAACATTACTTTTATAAACATAAATAATTTTATCAATCTATTTCAAATGCTATTTTATATTCTTTTAAATTGGTTTCAAAAGTAAATTTATTAAAATCTTCCAAATGGGTCATTTTAGAAACCTTTCACAAAATGTTTGAAAATAATGTTTGTTTTTAACATTTACAACATGAATGTATTTTCATCCATAATGAACATCATTATTTTTAACCTTATATTATTATATTCTAGATTTATTTCCAAATATAATGAATTTTAAAATATTTTATGATTTTTTAAAATTAATTGTCAAAGTGAAAATGGTATTTTTCTCAATAATGGTATTAATGATCATTTAATAGTATTTCCATTCATCAATGATGGCAACCATTAATGTTACTTATGATCTGATTGGGATATATAGTAATGATACTATCCTCACAATTTATCTATATGGATAATGATATTGACATGGAACCCATTTATTTTTGGTATATCAATTTTGAAATAAAATAATAATGATTTTATTTCTGTAGAAAGTGAATGATTATAAATGTTTTATTCATGAACGGTACTTGGAAATTATTAATCATGATGGGTTGATCCCCATAATAGCTCATGTTTGATCCCGATATAGCATATATATCAGGATTATCCCTATTATAGCTCATCAAAAATGAGTGATCCTGATATATATTATACGATGTGTGTGCTCTATTAGCACTCCAACGTATTGGTTAATGTTTCGAATCTTTAGAGGTAAGAAGAATGGAGTAACAAGATGGTTTATCCAATGAATTTAACTAAGGTAAAACTATTTCAATGATGTTTTTAGGATAGTTTATGAATATAATGTTCCAATATACCAAAAAAGTTTCTTTATACTTGCTATAGGTTATAAATGTTTTCACTGACCAATGTTAAAATCACATTTCATATGATTATTGATTCTTATGACTCTCAAGTTTCTTATATATTTATGACATGTTTCATGATATTTTGATACTAGTATTGATGGGTATAAATTATCTTATGTTAAGATCATTCACTTTGATGATGTTATCATACGCATATACAGATATTATTCTCACTAATGACATTCAATTGTTAATGCATATGTTTATCCATACTATGAATTTCAGTTACCCCTTCTTAGAATTCACATTTCCTGGGTTTCTAATATTTTTTTCAGAATATTTTTTCTACAAAGGTTACTAAATGTGAAAAAATATTTGGGAGATGAAACTGATCCTCATAAACCAGTTTTTTATGAATCTAATTTGATAATATTTTGACCAAATTTTATAATCCTCTAAACCTAAAATGTACTTGGGTATACCAGTGGTCTAATATTTAAATTTTTATTTTCTTGCCACTATATTTTATTTATTAATTTTAATGAGAACATAAAATTAAAAACCGAATTTTCAAAAATTTAATAATTAGATAAAACATATAGTTGAATAATTATTGTATCACTTGTTGAAGTTTGTGGGAATGTGAAACATAGACGTCTTATTATTCTACCATTAGATTAATTTAATATGATTTTGGAAATAGATTAGTTATCTCTACATAGAAACATTGTTAATTAACAAAATAGGGAAATAATATTTCATATAACAAAAATACACTATGATCATTTATTAGTGTATAGATGACTATGTACTCGAAGAAAGATCAGTTCCATTATATGGATCTTAATACATAGTCATGGGTGGTATTAATCTAAAATTACTGGATATAAAAATCATTTCTGTAGATAATCCCACTATGAGGGAAAATATTAGTTTTCACGTTTTTCATAATATAAGTAAATTGATGTCCCATTGTAAACTATATCTGAATATTTTCAATATTGTAGATACCGTTATCTATTCCATTAGTTAATAATAATTAAATTTGTGAGGAAACCATTAATTTTTTAGGGATATAACCCCCAATGATGTTTTATGAATTTTACATTAAATAAATACTATTTTTAATATCTTTCTTTACACAAAACACTAGACTAAAATATGAACTATAACAAATTTTTTAAGATAAAATATTATACAAAAGTACATGAAAACATGTAATACATAACATGGCCAATTACATCTATTAAAATTATAAAAATTAAACGGGGATAATAAATAAAAATGAATAATATATTCACTACTCATAGATCCCTTAGATCATAATCACCCTTAAGAATCACCTTTTGTTGAACAAAACCAACAATAAAAAATAAAATTTGAAATTTGAAATTATTTTCAAAAATACTTAATAAGGAATGTAATGTTTTACTTAATAAGTGAGGATGAAATAAATTCTCTTAGTAAGTCTACATATCAAAAAAAAATGGTAAATGTAAATATGGAATATTGATATATATACATACATACATACATATATATATATATATAATTTCAATAGGTATTTAATGTTGTGACTGAGTATCCCATGTAAGATGCCACTGTTATCCAAAAAATTTAAAGGATCCCTTATACGATTCCTCATCGTGTGTTTCAACATTGGAGATCCCATATGGGATGCCTCTATTCGCTAACTAATTCTAAGGATCCCATGTAGGATTCCTCTACTTGTAGATTCCAATGATTCTGAGTAAGATTTGTCTCTTATGTTTTGATTTAGGGGACCCAGTAGGTGCCCTGATCAATGACAGACCATCAGCTAGTGCACTACATGGTTGGGTAGGGATGGTAACAAGTGACAACTAGAACTCATGATAAACATATAATCTTAAGGTAATATGTTATTGTTATATGGTATATGTTTTATTCCACCTTCACCCTTTTATTTTTGTTTTCACATGGTTAACCTTGATGAATCTATGATTAACAATATTATTTCCTAGTATTTGGATGATGGGTCGAGTGTGATGTGATATAAGACAGGGATTCTATGATGTGTTTCTTAGGAAATTTGTTCTATGCCATAATTATTTTGGATCCCCAAAGGATCTTCCTAGGATCTAGATCTTGAGCCTATTTACATTATTTCGATTCTAATACATGCTTCCTAAGATCTATCTTATAAGCCTACATATTTATTTGGATTCCCAGTCATACATCTTGGTATCTGAATATTAACCCTAAATGGTTGTTTTTTATTTTATTAGGATTGACATAGGTACTTATTGGGACACATTAAATGATCCTTACTTGATCATGTTTTTGGACATAGAAATCCTCGACATTGATTTGAAATATTCTCTTGGATCGATTATTCTCCCTTCATTAGCAACTATATCATGGTGTTAGACATAGTGATCCACATCACAGTTTTGAGATATACTCAGGGATTAATTATGCTCTACTTAAGTGACTCCTTGGATGATCCATAAGGTTGGTTGGATGCACAATTTACTGTACTCTCCAGAATTTTACAGAAGTGGGTTGTTGTCCTATTTATAGAAATAATGTTGATCTTGTACTTAGATCTATAGAAAATTCCTCTAATATTGTCTAAGGTCCATCACCGTAAGAATTATTGGAGTTATAATTTCATGATTTCATATAGATCAAGACCTAGTACTTGGGAATTGAATTCGATTTACATGGATTGAGTGGTATGAAATCTAACTGATTTCTATATTTATTATATGTCCATATATTATCAGGAATCCTTCATTATAGTGATTTTTTGTGAAGATGAGTGAACCTCAGGCTAGTATATGGAACCACCTTTGGTGAAGTAACATTCTCAATTATAGTTCTAGTGTTGGACTCAGTAGGTATTTTCAATTGAGATTACATACACAAGAATTGATTTAATTATATACAACTTGAGTGGTATGACATCCAAAAAATTGAGTTTTTCATTGGATTTATAGATTATCAGGATCATAGAACCAAGGATCTAAATTGGATTGATTATATCATATTAATGATATTTTCCCCTTATCTATTATTATAGTTGTGTCTTAACTAGGATGAGAAACTTTTATGAACATGTACTTGAGGAAAAATATTATAGGTTAACCATTAGGTGTGGCCTACTAAGAATTATTTCTCACCCCTTCATGTGTACCTCAGTATGCAGGATGAATTTTTTTTGATTTTTATTTGAGAAAAGAATAATAATTTATAGATCCAAGGACCAGGTTTGGATGACCAAGCATAGCTTCTTATGAGGATTCTTAAGATCTTTCTAGAGCAATGGGATAGTTTCAATATGACTGGGTATGTTGTTGAACATGGAGTTATTAGTAGGGCCAAAATCTTTTATTTCGGATTATTTCATTCGAATATGTGTGGAAATTCTAGTAGAGGACCCGTGAAATATGTATGACATGGTCATTTAGGCCTTTACATGATTCCATTTTTTTATTAAAACCTTGTTTATATTAATTTCTTATGTACTATATTTTTTTCTTACAAGGGAGGATTATTAGTTATTTACATTGTTATGATTAGTCTGATATGAGGGCATAGTCTCTTTAAGAACACACCATAGGCCCTTACTACTAGTTGAAAGCTTCTGGTGTATAGATGGGCATTCTTGAAGGATTATGGAGAACTGACTAGGGAAACTAGTTTAATGGCATCTGGGATAGGATGCAACAACGTTGTATCAGATCTATTCATTTTCTATTGTATTACTATTTATGATAAAGTAGATATGATTATGATGAATTTTTTGAATCCTATGATGGATATCATACTGGTTTGTTGAGATCACTTGACCCAATAGTCAGACCTAGTTTCTAGAGTTATTGAATAATTTTTCATAATATATGGTGTTACATTGGTTTATGGATTTTTATTTGAGTGACACACATGTGATGTGGAGTTATGATTTAATGTTAATTTTTGGATACATACCTTTTTTAAAAGTCTATTAATATATTTTTTAATATTATTCTATGGAGGTAATTGAAATCACATGCATCATATTCATTACATAGGGTCCACGTCTTATAGGCTCCTAGTGTGAAACTTTACTAATGATGAATAAGTTCAACTGTTTAAATCATTTTCAAATAACATAAATGGTGTTGTACTATGTAGGTTATTAGTGGTAAAATAATCATTTATATTGACATATATACATGTTTTTTTGATGGTATCTCACGTGTATCTATGGTGAGATGCTTGTTAGTGAGGAAACTGACTTAGTCTTTGGGCACAGAAGGTGCAGTAACCTTTGTAGGCCAACAGGTTACATGGTTCCCTAGTGTTAGAACCCACATAGGGATTTTCTTATTATGTTTATTTATTTCAAGTGTCAGTAACACCCTAGATATTTTTTCTTACATATAATTGGATTACATTCTACTTAATCGAATCATTTTAATCTTAGTAGCTAACACCCTTCCAGTAGACCCTTTGAGGGTGTATCCCTTTTAATGTGCGGTTAACTAATTATTTGTAGAAAACTACTTGTTTTTTAATATAAAAATATATTATATTTTTCTTTACCAGCATTTATTTATAAATATCTAGTTCGATCCTATAGTCCAATGTCTATAGTTAAGTAAATTTTTCTTGTAAAATGGTCCTTGAGGGGGTATTACCATGTATGTATTCACGATGAGGATTTGTCTAATATCTTCCTTATTATATTTTATAACCTCTAAGGAGTAGTTCCTTATATTTTTTCTCTAGTATATTCAAGAAATAAAAGTATAATTATGGTAATGTGATGATATTTCATTCATTTCTTTGAAATAGTACCTTACTAGTCGGTTACATATTAAAAGATTTCCAGTCACAACATATAGGGTTTTTTACTATACAAATTCTCAATTTAAAAACTATATAAATGAAACCATATTTATCTATTTTAACCCTTGTATGTCTATGTTATACTTTACTACCTTTCAGATGGTTGAGATATGTGTTATATTCCTTGCATTGAGACTACTCTGTGGATGATGTCATGTGAGATGTACCTTTTGTGAGAGGTTTGACTTTTGGGCTAGGTGATTAGACCTAATGACTCGACTATGAAATGTGATTGGTAGGTGTAGGTGAGAGAACTAGATACCATTATTTTTGACTCATACCCTTTTAAGTCGATGTTTGGTTTTATCAAAATAAACATGCAATAGAGGTTTTCCCAGGTTTATAGATTCCTTTTTAGTTGTAGTTCAGTGTAATACAATCATCTTGAGACATATGCACAGTACATTCTTAGGTTTTGAGATATATGCATGATGATTCTAATAATTTATGAGGAAGAGCCTTGGGTTTTTTCATATCAGGACTATGTTCTATGAGAATGAATGTTCTGGTAACAGGATCTGTTGACTACACGCTTTGATTTTGACTCTTCATTTTCTTATAAAGATGATATCTATTGAGTTCTTGTGGAATAAATCATGCATGAATTGAATTATCTATTCGTGAAGAAGAGTTCCAATGTAGATCATATAATGATAAAAATGATGTTCCATGTAACATGGTTAGCCAGGAATTATGATGGATGACTTGTGGGAGTGGGAGTTTGATAAAAATGGTATATTCTTGTTAAGTGTGATGCCATTTAAATCATTAATCGATGAGTGGACATATGCATGCTAAGAACTGGCTGTTTTAAAGAAATAAATTTTCATGTTTTTTCGGTATTTGTGATTAAATGATAAATGTACCTCCATGGTAGATGAGACATCAATAATTAATCATCTTGTATGAGGTGGTTGACCTATGGCTATACTTGGACACACATCATTTGGAAACATGGTGTCAAGGGTTCGTTAAATGGAAATACATCCTATTTCTAGTGATTGTGGATCAAAGATAGCTATACATTCCTATTGATGTAATCATATAATACTCCTTGTTTATAGATGATTTTACCCTATATATTTCCATTTTCCAATGTATATAGGGTGATCATTGACTATACGGGGAGATTTAAAAATATTTTCTCTAGTTTGATGGAGAAATTTATTAAGGATTCACTTTAGGAGTGATATAAAATAAACAAATAGTGGGGGTTCATTATTAGACGGTTAATGGTGGTGACCCTCTTTATGATTTGAAATTCATAATTCTCCTCATAAATCATTCTTAGAAAGAAGGAATAAGTGATTCATGATCTTGTGGGTTGACACGATGATATGTCAAGTTTTATCCATGCCATTCATTATGTATTTTAATGAATAGATCATGGATCTATGAGCTTAGTTTTGGTTGCAATGAAATGATACGAGATATCCTATAGTGGGGATTACTAGATTAGTCATGTGTGAATATATCTCATGAAGGGGGGGGGGGGTTGTGGATGGTGTGAGATCAGTCATTGGATGGTAAAAATAATAGAGTTAAAGATATTCTTAGGATGGGAGCATGGATTTTTTACCACCATGTCTTCTTAGGTGTGACAAGGTTTATGGTTGGGAGGTTGTAAATACATATATTTATTTGGACTGTGAAATTGCATAGGAATTTAATTTTTTTTCATATCCTATATAAGGTAAAATTAGAGTATTATCCTTGTATTTATTCTGATATAATTTTTTTGACCACTCTGTTGGTTCTATACAAGGTTTTTTACCTAGTGATAGATGTCTTGCGGGATTATGAGTTGTTCTAGTTTTTTTATGAATAAATGGCATTTAAATTTTAATTAATTAAATTAAATGTAATTCATTTATTTTTTTAAATATATCATTTAAACAGATTGTATTATTTATATTCTATCTCTACTATTATGATTTTAATGGTGGTTTTTTTATATGAGTCATAAACTCCTATCGGGTTCCTGGTCGGGCCCAAACCCATTTTTCATTTTCGTTTTATTTTATGATTTTCATTTCACTTTTCTAAATTGAATTCTCATGAAATAACCCTGTGGGATCAATTTTTCAGAAACTAGAGATAAGAGAGATAGATTTATAGATATAGGGGAAGATATGATAATAGGTTCCATCGTGGGGCTCGGGAGGATTTAGATCACCATGCAACAGCCGAGGATTGCAAAAATGAGGAAAGATTTTGTGAATTATTCCCAATGGTGGTTCATTTATAATTTAATCCTTAAATTCCTATATATTTACTATTTTGTATTTTTAAGGACCAATTAAAACTAATATAGACCAATGCTGGGTTGGTCTATGGTTAATCATGAGAAAAATGGGGTTTCAAGCTGTTTGCATGGGTTTCTTATTCAGGAATCCTTCTCACACTGATTGTAACACTAAAACACACTCTGTATGCTCTTACTATTTGGGGAAGAATATTTTTTAAAATTTCACACCATGTACTAGGTATACACATCATACAGTGGTATTCATTCATGTTTTTGAGTACATTTGTAGATAACCCATATAGGGGCCCTTGGTTGTACTGAGTACAAATACAGAACCATTGTGGGATACACACCATGAATAAGTTCACATACAGGTGAGGACACATGGACATTCCATGTGAGATATATGGGTAGGAACCCCATCTTGGTTTCATTATGTGTATATGTTTTACACACTGTGTACTTGTGTTTTAAATCCATGTCTGATTGTAGTACATTCCCATGTAGAAATTTAAGGTTACACAATGTGTACTTGTGTATACACATCATTTACTACTACCTTGCTACACTTTTGAGGTATTTTCATGTATTTACTCCTCAAATTTATAAGTGAATATATGATTAGTCCATATTCTACGTTTTTCTATGTAGATCATGGTAGTGGAACTCATGTGTAAATTATGGACTCCAAAGAGGTGTTTTGGGTCGAGTTATCTATGATGGAGAGTTTCTTCCTCCATAAAACAATCTATGTGATATTTATAGTGATATAGATTTCCTATATGTTTAGACCATCCAAGATTGAGACCTTAATCAGAGATGGGTCATTATCTATCTCTCTAGACTGATGTTGACATAATTTTTACCAAGGGGATATATCCCCTTTGTGATATTCTCTTTTGGTCCCAAAGGCCATCAGATTTGTTTTTACTAAGGATCTCAGGTAAGACACCACTATTTACTAACACAATTCAAAGATCCCCTATAGAATTCCTCAATTTATGTTTCAATTTATAGGATACCCTATAAGAAGCCTCTTCTCACTTACCTATTCAATGGGTTCTAAGTATGATTCCTCCTCTTACTTATCAATTATAAGGATCCCAAGTAGGACTCGTCTTCTTGGATTAGTTTTAGGGGACCTAGTTGGTACATTGGTAGTTAAAAGAACATAAGATATTTTGTCCTGGTTTTGGGTAGATATGGTAGTAAGTGTTATCTAGAACCTATACGAAACATGCAATCTCGAGGGGTTGTGGTAGTAGTGGTGGAACAAGGTGATAGGAAACACTCACTCATTTATTATTATTTACCTAGGGTTACTCTTGATGCAACTGTGATTCCTGGAGGCATTTCCTAGTATTTTATTTATGGGATTTATTCAATGTGATGTAAAAATGGAATGCTAAGATGTGTTTCTTAGGATCTTTATTTTGAACCATATTGATTTGAGTTGCTCAAAGGTTCTTTTTGGGATCTAGATATTGAGCCTACAAACATTGTTGGGATTTTCATATGTGCTTCTTGGGATCCTAATTATGAGCCTACTTATTTATTGGGATTCCCATACATACATCCTCTAATTTTGATATTAAGCATACATGTTTGAATGTTATTTTATTGAGATGTTCAAATGCACTTCTGAGGCTATGGATTATGATCCTCTCTTTATAATGGTCTTCGACATGTTTTTCCTCATGATTGATTTGAGATATTCTTAGTGATGGATTATTCTATCCTTGATTAATTACTTGACTATAGTGTTGTACATTTTGTTCCGCATCATTTTTAATATATACTGAGGGATCAATTACACCCTCCTTGAGTGACTCCTAGTATTCTACCTAGGGTTGGGTCTGATATCCATTTACTATACTCCTCATACTTGACTACAAGTGGGTTTTTAAGTCATTTATTGAATGGATGTTGAGATTATATAGGGGTTAATATAGCATTCCATATAGATCACCTAATTATGACCCCCTTAGGGATTGTCTAAGTTATAATGTCCTGGTTTCTTATAAATCGAGATGTGCGATTTAGACACTGTTTCCAATGCTTTCTTCGGGGCCCACGCGTCATCTCGTTCGGGGACGAGAGGCGTGGATTTTGTTGCCCCGCATTCTTGCTTTCAAAAGGCGAGCAACATCCACTCTTTATTCAGAGATCTCTGCTCCTTGATCGAAACAAGACGATGGGATGTCGGTTCTTCCTTCCATGGATTCCTCCTTGGAAATCATCACCTAGTCTGGGTCTCCCTCATAGACTTAAAATGTTGTTCGTGAAACTCTTCCTTACGCCATATCTTCATTGACACCAGTTAATTACACTTCTTCTGTCTGTACATTCCAAGGGTTCCAGTCAGGGCAGTAACCTTTGGTTATGGGAATAGTCATGTTGGGCATCACTGTCGTGTCTGGACGCTAGGGGATTGGAGTGTCTGTCTTATGTCCCTTATTATAGGGGTTCATGAGGGTGCGGAAGTCTGAGGCATCCCACATTGAATGCGGGGAATCATATGCCATGGTCATGTATCTAAGGTTTTCCTCATCTTCCGATGTTTAACACAGGGTATGCTATAAGTTTAACGTCCAGTGGAGATGGATCGGGCTGATTAGAACACTGACTATAGTGGATCAAATGGAGTAACCCCTTAGAGGGAACACCGATACTGGGGCCATCGTGTGGGTGGACTCCCGATTGATGTTAGTTGGAATGGGGAATGGGGTAGCATGATCCCATCAGGATGTGGTCACCCGAGTTAGAATCAGGATGGATGATGGAAGGTATCGTGAGAGTGGTGGTGAATGGGATGGAACCGTCATTATGATGATGATGGTTTTGGGCATGATCCTCGAAGAGGATTCCTACATATCCATGTGGCAGGGAATCAAAGTCCACATAGTTCGTCTGATGGAATCTTTCCACTGAATGGGGTCACAATGGTTTACTATTGGATGGGGTCACAACGGCTTACTGTTGGATTGGGTCACAACTGCTTACCATTGGATGGGGTCTATAGTTTAACGTCATACATGACAGGGATGAAACAACATGAAGGGGGAAGGAATGAACAAAGGATGATGGGATTGAACCTCAGGGAGTCTTCCTACATACCTTGCCTTGGAAAGGATCAAAGACCATTTAGTTCTTGTGGAATTTGGGGCTTACGCTCTGAGTCAGCCCATGGGGTCGGTGAATTGACATGAATAAAGACATGGGGTCTTGATCGGTGGTGGGTTTGAACCTCATGGAGGCTTCTTACATACCTTTCCTTAACAAAGATCAAATTCCTCATAGTTCTGGTGTGGGTTTGGGTGAATCGATGTGAAGGGGATCGGAATGACCCGGTCGATAACAACATAGTCAGGCTAGGCCAGACCCCAATACAAGTGGCAGGTGTATTTGTAAAGCCAGACAGCAGTAGCGACAGTGAAGGTGAGTGAAGCAGGTTTCTAACCGCTGGTCTAGAAGTAAGACAACAGGATGGCTCGCAAGACAGTTGCGCACACCCATGACATTATTCGGGAACACCTGAATCATCTTGATCCTTTGGAAGCTGCAACCACCCCTTCTACGTCATCATCTCAGCTGGCCTCTTCCTAGAAGAGCAAGCATCAGCAGTGTAAGGGAATGTAACGCTCCCCACCAATACCATCATTGTCCTGCACTTTAAGGGACTTTATGCCCTAGGAGATGGAGATCCCTCCCAGAATCTTCCCAGTAGTGGATGAATCTTCAAGTGATAGTCAAGGGTATGCTTCGGTTAATACTGTGGAGTTGGTAAGACCCTATATGACTCTTGATGATGGGGAGTACCAGGATAATTTCTCCAATGTCCCTAGCAGATGCTAATTTCAGCGGAGCTGTGTCCATATGGGTCATCGAGGCGCATTATTTAGCACCTCTAGCTAGGACGTGCATGCCACTGAGACCAAACAGTAGGCCCAGGGCAAAGCTAAACACGCGCAACCTCTTTATCTATTGTCGTTAGGATATCCTCCACCACCGTTTGTGCAATTAGATCAGGTAGAGATTACTCGTCCAGGACTAGACCAGCCTCGCTCGGCTACAGGCCAATATCAATCGTTCAGTCCTCTTCCGACAGCTACTCTTCAGGCTTTGACTAGTGAGTAGTGGGATATGCCAAGCACCCGCCAGCCGTCGGTCCGGCCGGCAGGGCCCGCCATGCCTTCTATCATAGAGAGGCCTCTTGTAAGTAGAATTTCACGTCTGGAATGGAAGTATGATGTTCGCAAGCACCTCACCGGCATCCCAGCGAGGCTTTCCATCCTTGAACCCCTTTACTTGTCGTCAGATATGCGCGAGGCCCTCACTGAGGCTTTAAGATGCCCCCTCCAGTTTAAGACAAAGGTAGTAGCTACAGAAGTCTTTCTTGCTGAAGCGGTCAAGGATGCTGAAATCCAGGCCAACATTTCATTATCAGGAGAAGATGAAGCCTCTCCTATATAGGGGCATATCTTCCCACCGTACATCACTGGCCAATTTAACAGTGTGGAGGTTCACTGCTGTTTTGTTGACACTGGCTCCATGATCAACCTTATCCCAACGCAGACATTGTGGAAGCTGAGGTTAGCCAAATATGTCCTGACTCCCTCCAATTTAAGGATCTAGGGATATGATAGGAGAGATTAGACCCCGGTCTACAAGATCCGTTTAAAGACCCAGTTTGGTGGCCTAGTTTCCAGTATCGAGTTTATGGTTGTCTCCCAGGACGCCATGAAAAATACATTGATGGGAAGACCATTTCTCTACCTGCATGTGGTGGTCACCTCATCATATCACCAATGCCTCAAGTACTCCCTTAATGGTCGAGTAGGCATGATTCAAGGGGATGAATCTCTATTCTCCTCTTGTGAAGCCTGCTACCTAGATGCCGACTATTACAAGAGCAAGGATAAGCAGATTCAGGCAAGTGAGGGTGAACCCCTCACAGTCGCAACTGACCCCTAGGAAGGTATGGATGACGCCTACATCTTCCCGATCCATAGATTGGAGGCCACAACCCCCGATATGGGGAATGAATTGTTATCTCTGGTACAAGATGGAAGCATATTATTAAGTACAAGCGATGGTTGGAAATCACCTCGTACTTCTACATAAACTAGGATCAGGTGAACCCAGAGCCTCCTACCCCCATACAGTATTAGGATGTCTGCCCCATGGAAACTACAGTACATCATACGTATATGTTTCTCCAGGCTGGGATTAACCATCTCAAGCCGAAGTGCCACTATTGCTTTAATATCATCAAGTGTGGCCCCTTGAGCCAAAGACCAGATGGGATCGGATCGACAGCCTTCATCGCTAGGGTCACAGTGGCGTGTGAATCTCCTGATATGATGTCCCTTGTTGTCCAAGCTGGTACTAGCCTCTCGTTAGGATCTGCCGACCCAGAGGAAGCATCACTCACTGGGAATTCTTCCTTTGTAATTGATTAAGAGTATTTTCAGGATGCTCCCCCCTCATTTGAAGATGGTGTTTTTACCATAGTCGATGAACTCCTACAGGTGAACCTTGGTTGCGAGGCAAATCCGAGACCCACATTGATACATGCTGCCATGTCCCTCAAAGAGCAGCAACGGTAGGTATATTTCTTGAAACAGCACTGTGACTTGTTTTCTAGGAGTTACGACAAGATTCCAGGTTTATATCCTCAGGTAGCCTTCCACCACCTCCGTCTCCCGAAAATCATTGTGGGTTCAAGCAACCTCCTAGAATGTTCCAACCTTCTCACGATGCCATGGTCGAGGCCGAAGTTGACAAGATAATCAGAGCCAACTTCTTCCTGGAGTTCCAATACCCCAATTGGCTCACCAACATTGTGCTAGTCAGAACGAAGAATGGGTAGATCAGAGTCTACATCGACTTCCGAGATCTCAATTGTCACTGTCCGAAGGATGATTTTCCCCTTCCAGTGACAGAATTGTCAATCGACGCTACGGCCGGGTTCCAAGCCTTGTTTTTCATGTATGGTTACTTTGGATAAAATTAGGTTCAGAAGGCCCCCGAGGATAAAGTTTCCACTTCTTTAAGGGTTCCCCAAGGTACCAGGGCATTGAGATTGACCCAGTGAAGATCAAGGCAATCATCTAGATGACTCTCCCGAGCAATATTCAGGAGCTTCATGGTTTCCAAGGCCACTTAGCCTACATACGCCGATTCATTGTGAATTTGGCCGACAAGTGAATGCCATTTTCTCGGCTAATAAAGAATGGTTCTTCCTACGAGTGGTACGAAGAGTGTCAGACGGTGTTTGAGGAAATCAAGCAGTATCTACACTAGCCTCCGGTCTTATCTCTGGAAAACCACTGATCTTGTAAATGACTTCCTTGGAACGATCTCTCAGCACCCATCTCACCCAGAAGAACAATTAGGGGATGGAAAGTAGCCTCTACTGCCTCAGCCACATGCTCCTTCACACGGAGACCAGATACTACCCCATCGAAAAGATATGACTTACGTTGGTATTCATAGTAAAAAAAATTTGACACTACCTGCAGCACCACGAGGTACAACTGGTGTCTTGGGTAGACCCACTGAAGTACATTCTGAACCTCCCCATGTTGACCGGCTGACTAGCATGGTGGGAAGTAATCCTCCAGCAGTTCAACATCAGGTTTGTCCCTCAGAAGGCTATCAAGGTTCATGCATTGGCATACTTTCTTACTTCTCATCCAACCTCCACGGACCATATCTTGGACATGGATTTTCCAGATGAGGCAATCCTCTCAGTAGATCCTGCCATCCCATGTTGGCAGATGCACTTTGATGATGCCTCCCAGAGCCCCATGAGTAGGAGGCTCAATGATCCGAGACTCAACAGAGTAGGCTTGGGTATTTTCATTATTACCCTGGCGTAAGCCATTCTGTTGTATTCATTCCTGTTTTTAGAAGGTTGCACCAATATTGAGGAAGACTATCATCCTCTTATCACTGTCCTCGATCTGGCCCTTGAGATCGATGTTCCCCATTTTCACGTGAAAGGATATTTCGGACTAGTCATCCTGCAAATCAATGGTGACTACGTCTGTCAGAAAGAGAGATCTCGTACCATTATTGGGGAACACCCTCCAGCTCATGGACTAGTTTCCATCTCAGCTGGAGGTAACTCATTTCCCTCAATCTCAAAACCGTCGAGCTGATGCCCTGGCCGGCCTGGCTGCATCACTTGTAGAACACGAGCAGGATGATCTGATTATACACGTGGCACATCGGAGATTCATTGCTCCTGTCACCTCAGATGATGACGATGGCATGCGAGTAAGCCATCATACCACCAGATCCTCCACGTCAGGACCCCCCAGGTTCCTCAAATGCAGTGGTTGAAGCGACCCCCGAATGGAGATCCCCCTATGTTGAGTATCTCCAAAATGGTTACTTCCTAGGTGATCGGGCCGAGCACGAGCAAATATGACGTCGTAGGCTGTAGTTTACCCTCCAGAGTTGTCCTAGTCTTAAGCAGATCATCTACAAGCGCAGGTTTGATGGTGTTCTCCTCTGTTCCATCCAAGTAGTTGAGGTTTCTTAGGTCATGTAGGAGGTTCACACTAGTTCCTGTGGGGCTCACCAGGCTGGGTTGAAGCTGTCCCATCAGATCCAGAGACTAGGGTACTTCTGGACCTCCATAATCCATGATTGTGTCGAGTTTGCCAAGAGATGTCACATGTGCCAAATTCAAGCTAACTTCATGCATCGGCCACCCGAACCTCTCCACTCCACCAAGTTCTCTTGGCCATTTGCGGTGTGGTGAATCATTGTCATGGGACCATATCCACCAGTGACAGCTCAACAATGCAGGTTTATCCTGACCGCCACGAATTTCTTTTCCAAGTAGGCAGAGGCAGTTCTACTCAAGGAGGTTAAGGTCTGTTCTATCGTTGACTTCGTGAGATCCAATATCATCTACCAATTTGGGGTCCCTCACGCCTTCCTCACTGATAACGGCACCAACTTTTGTGAATTCGAGTTCAAGAAATTGTACGCCAAATATAATATCCATTTGAACCATACCTCCCGCTATCACACGCATGCGAATGGACAGATCGAGGAATTCAACAAAACCCTCTCTAACATTTTTCATAAAATGGTTGGTCAGAATATGATGATTTGGCAAGACAAGCTCCCCAACCCCATCTGGGCCTATCAGATGACAACTCGTAATTCTACCCAGGTGACCCCCTATTCCCTGGTGTATGGAGCTGAGGTCATCCTGCCCATCGAGATCCAGATACCTTCATTATGCATAATGGTCAATGACTAGAAGGTGCTAGATAAGGTAGCTGAAATTTGTCTGGCTGAATTGGAAGCACTTGACTAGAATAGGCTTTGTGCCCTGCACAATCTGGTAAGGCATTAGAATAAGATAGCTAGAGCCTTCAACAAGAAGGTTCGCCTATGCTCTTTTCTATAAGGAGACTTGGTATTGGCCCTCCAGGCACCAAGGATCCCTGGCAAGAAACCACACAAGTTGGAGCCTAAATGGGACGGACCGTACATAGTTCACAGGGTTTACCCCAATGGAGCATACTCCCTGGTGGCCATGGATGGAGAGCGTATAACTCCTCCCACCAAAGACAACTTCCTCAACAAATACTTTTCTTAAGCCTAATGGTCCTACACAAACTAAAATTGGAAGGTACCGTATGACCTTAAACTACATGATGGTCCAACATGACCATAAACCATCCAGTCCTACATGACTTTAAACTATTCATCATCCCACAAGACGTTAAACTGCTCCCATAGAACTACATACGGCTTGATTCCCATTCTCACGGGATAAGTATGAATTCTCAAGCATTTATTCTTGATCCCAACCCCTAAATTCTTCTCTATGACTATTTCCCCTGTGTATATTTTTCACGGGGGACCTTTGTATGATATGGTGTAGGATTCCTTATCCCCACTCATACCAGGATTATAATGGTCGAACCATGTGGACACTCCCCATTATTAAATCCTCTCATGTTCTCACTGTATTACGTTAAACTGCATGGCCTTTATGAACTATATACGGCTTGATTCCCATCATTATGGGATACGTCGGAACACCCGAACATTTCGTCTGTTGGCCCAGCCCAAATGCAAGATCTTCCCCTCGGGTCAAGACATATGGTAGAGGTGCAGACTATTTCCCCAATTAACATCAATCTAACCTCGATCTACCCATACTTCCTTCTCCCTAGAGATGTTTTCCTCTTTCATAGATGGGTACAGCTATGCATCGCCCACTCTTTTGATTGGGACTCCATCATCATCCCCATCCAGAAGGGCCCCCGAATGGTCACTATAGGGACGTTGTGTTTTGAACATGGTAAACAACTATATTGCATCATTGGAACCACCCCAAGATGTTCCAAACATCGATTATAGTGGTTTATTCTACCATGTTGTATCTCCAATAGACAAACTCCCTTTGGGAAAATCCATCTTTTTGACCCCCCATATGACGGGGAGAGCCGAGACCGACTCCTTGTTTCCCACTCTGATCACTGATCATGTGGGATTAAGAACTGAGATGAGGTGGTAACCATATAAGAGGATGTATGGCCTTCCCATTTGTGGCCCAGCCTCAGTCTCCTTGGCCTTTTTGGGCCCTGACCCAGGTTCTATCTTATGGGATTGTACGGTGTGGTTTGAGATTATGTCCTCATTCACGTCGAGTTATTCACCATGTCGTACACCTCCCTTGTTTGGGGTATCTTACACCTCTCTTCATCCTCACTGGAAGACGTTAAACTGCAAGATGGCCAGGCCTTCCTGACCAAGGCCTAGCCTCAGGCCCCCCAACTGATGTTCCTATTTAAGAGTGTACGGTGTGGTATGGGATTATGTCCTCATTCACAACGGGTTATTCTCCATGTCGTACACCTCACTTGTTTGGGGTTTCCTACTCCTATATTCGTCCTCATTTCATGATGCTAAACTGCAAACTGGTCGGGCCTTTTTGACCTAGGCCCACCCACAGGCCCCTTGGCTTTTTCAGGCCCCTAGCCCAAGTTCCTATTTTGGGTTGTACAGTGTGGTAGGGGATTTTGTCGTCATTCACGTTGGGTTACTCGCTATGTCATACACCCCCCTCATTATGGTATCCTACCCCTATGTTTGAATCCATAACTACATATATCTTGATTCCCATCCTCACAGGATACATAGGACCACCCGAATGTCTAGACTTTATGTCCAACCACATCTCTCAGAAATCTCCCTTTCACCTTGGCCATGTGGCCTACCCTTTCTTGGGGAGGGGAATATATGGTGTGGCATGGTATTAAGTCCTCATTCACTTTGGGTTTGTAATGACCATGACACATACCTCTCCCTCCTTGGAGTTCTCTACCCCTGTATTATATACTCATCCCTTAAAATCGGTTACTCTCAAAGTTGAGCACCCTCTTCGACCCTCATTGGTGATTCACCTATGTGCCTAAGGGTACACTGGTTTAGTACCTGGAATGTCGGACTCTACTCAGACATACTTTCATATGTTTCTCATGCTCCGTGTTCCCCTTCATTAGGGCTTCCATCACCATTCACACCCGAATGGACCCCCAAGTGGCATGGATGATAGTCCTAAGGGCTCTCCTACCATTACGGGCCAACGTCCTCGACGGTCACAGACAAAAAATAAATAAAAATCCCGCATTTTGAATATGGTCAGTGGTCGATGCTCATTTGATTGTCCCCATTTCAGGATAACACGATATGGATGCTATGTTTCAAACACGGTCAACAATCATCCTCCATCGTCACGCCAACCCCATTAAGCCCAAAATGTTGGTTACATGATTCACATCCTTCTCTACCTCATTATGTCCAAGTATAACTTCGAAAATCTTGGTACTATTCCTCAGTGCGCATCCGCACGTTAGGAGGAAAAAGGAAACGGTAAGGAGATCACTCGGGGCTTCCTGATTCCCCCTTTTCATGTATTTCATGTATTGCGAATACTTTATCAGCCCTTGTTTCCTACACTGAGTTCAACTCAAGTATGCTTAGGGATTGGGTTAAGGTCCACCTTTACATGGGGTAGTCTAGCTTCTCCATGGTCTGAGTTCTATGACCTTAAACTAAGATCTTTTCATACTTCCCCTTTGTGAAAACTATGTATAGCTTGATTCCAATCTTCATGTGATATGTAGGGGCACCCAGACGTCTCGTTTTCGGGTCCAGCTCAATTACGAGCTAATTTATCCTTCCCCTTACCCTTTTACCTCTATTTTGGCCCCTTGGCCTGAGGTTTCTTTTGCAGAATCACGTACGGTACTACGTGTATGCCGCGTGATGTTAAAATGCACACCTCGTCCCATCACAAGACCCTAAAATGTGACATTATCCTCCTAGATGAACGACAAAAAATGGCACTACATCATGATTTCCTCACTCAAGGGGACACCATGTTTGGTATTGGTTACATTTCGTACCATTTTTTAACGCCTGCATAGGGATTGATTTTGGTGGCGATATCGAGACTTGCTATCCCAGGCCTGTTGCATCACAAAAAAACCATTCACCTTAAGGGACAAAAAAGATTTATCAAATACCGCTTATTTTGGTGCGAGGTCCACAACTGCACGCCCCTTTTATCCCTAGCACCGGTACCCTACTATGACACACATCTTAGAACTATGTGCATCTTGATCCCCATCCACATGGGGTATGTAGGAACATCTCTGCACATTGCCTCGGGCCCAGCTTAACACTCATTTTTGGTCCCTTGACCTAAAATCATCCTAGGGAACACGTGGAGGTCAGAAACCCAGGTTCCCATCCACATCAGGTTTTATAATTACCCCACCATGTGTCTCCCGCGTTTCCAAACATCCATTGTTTGAGCTATTTGACCATAGACTAAGACCACTTTGCGTCCTTGCCGCAAGACGTTAAACTATGCCACACATCTTAAGAACTATGGATGTCTTGAAGCCCATCCTCATGGGATACATAGAGACACGCAGGCATTTCACCTCAGGTCCAGCCCTAGGAATCATAAAATATGTTCCTCCTCATTTCCTGCCACTGGCCTGACCCCTTGTGGGGAACCATGTAACGACAGCTTTTCCCTGAACAAGTTTGGGATACCAAACGATGAAATTGGGAAGCGACAACTCCCTCGCTAGAGAGGTACTATCTAAAAGTAGGAATGCTCCATGATTAGACTGATGCTCCCCTCTAATGTGATTCCACTACGGTGGCGTAATTTTAAGAGTGTTGGATTATGTTCCAACAAACCATTGCTCCACATTTGTAACACCCTGAGATTTTATGAGAAATATTCTTTTTAATTTCTTTGATTTATTTTGTTTTACGCTACAGATTATCATGTGCTATACTCAACACCATATTAGCTTGTAGTATACGCAAACACTATTCTTTTCTTGTGTTGCATGCAAGAGCGACATTTCCCGATAGCGTGTGTTGTATGCAATAACATGTTTCACTAAATGATGATATATTATTATGAACTAGCCGTTATAAATATTATTAACTACATTTTGAATTTTATTACATAATAATTCATCTTACACATATTCTAGAACATGTTATGAGAACAAAATAATTTTTTCAGGAAAATTAAGTATTTTTAAAAAAATGCAGTTTTGCCGCCTTTTGATGGTGCACCCACTTTAAATATAGTTTTTGACATATTTATAACTTCAATTTGACAAGATAAAATTATTCTATGGAATTAGGATATAAAATTTTTCTTTGGATAAATTTTTCATATTATTCTGATAACTTTCATATTTTAATGAATAGTAAAAACACGCTATATTTTATTTAAAAACAACTTTTTTCATCGTAATAATTTATATGGATAAATAATAATATTGAATGGTTTTAAAGTATAAATAGAATATATTTTTACCATTTAATATAATATGTTTAATTAGCATTGATTTTACATTGAATTCATAGGTAAAATCATTTCAATCTTTTGCAATGTTTTAACTTTTAAAAACTCATTTTCTTAACAATGAGATTAATTTTAAATTAATTTCTGCAACATCTGTGATTTGAATTTGAAAAATGTATTCCATATTTTCATTTAGTAGGTCCAAATTATGTTAATAGGCTAATTTTATTTTCGGGCACTATGAATAGTAACGACGATAAATTTTATTTATCATAGAAGGTAAATCAGGTAATTAAGTGTAAATATAATATTATAAAATTACCCTAACACTACTATTGATATAATTGGATGATAATATTTTGTCTCAAGGAATATTTGGCTGGAAATGGAATCCATTGGAACCCACATGGATGTGATTAAGACCTTTAATTTATTTTATTTTAAAGAAAGTGAAATATGTCTCACTCCAACTTTAATAATTATAGTATTTTTAATATAAGGTTATACAGAATATAAATTCAATTATAAATACTCATTTGAAATATAAATTTTTTTCTTTGTTATGGTAATTTATTTTTAGTTTTTAAGAGATATATAATCACCTTAATAGCTTATACATTAATGATGCAGAAATTATTTACGTATTGAAAAATCAGAAATATAGTTTTATTAAAATTATAATACCCATTAAAAGGCCAAAAAACCTGACGAAAACTTCTTGGTGGTATATATATAAATTATAACCATCCAATATTCTAATGGTTGACCATTTTTATCTTTATAAAAACGATTATGACACTTATATTATATTATTTTAAATGATGTCAAAGTTGTCACCTTCATAATTTAATAAATATAACAATTTACATGCTCTGATTTTAAGATTATAAATTCGAGTAGAAGTATTATTTTGAAATATATTAGATTTATAATCATCATAGTATTTTATTTTTAATTTTTTTCGAACTAATAAGTATATTAAAATATTATACAAAAATGATGTAGTAATTTTTTTATTAAGAGAAATATCAAATAAATGGTTTTATAAATATTAAAATAAATATTATATGAATTAATTAATATTCTCCACAAATTATCTATATGAAAATGGAATGTTAGGAGTCTATTAAATATTTTTGTTCGAATATATCCTATGTTTGGATTTTATTTAAATTCAAATAAATGAATATTGTCAAAATTGACACTATTGTTATTTTATAAAAATAACATATTATAAATTTGTTTAAAAATCACAAAAATATTTAAAAAGTATAAATTGAATTTTATATAGTCTAAAATGTCATAAAGTATCCAATTATGGACAATTCATAACACATATGTAATAATTTATAATAATTTAAAATTTGGAATATTATTACCACAAATAAAATTAAATAGATTAAATAAGGATAAATCAAGTTGTAATGTTTAAAATAAATAACCAACATGTCTAAATATTATTTTTTGATGATATTACAACCCTATATCATCTAATATTATGATTTTATTCATTTCTGGATGTTTTTAATTGGGTTTTGAATTTATTATAAATTTATATATTTTAGGTTTCCAAAGGTGCCCCTCTCCTCCCTTATAAAAGGGAACCTCCTCCCTCTCCACTTCAAAACATTTTCTGAGATTTAAATTTCGTCCAAATACAACCCATTTCACTTATACACTTCCCTAGAAACCTAATATAGGTCCTGGACTTCATTAAAGACCATATTTAGTGCCCTAAGAGGGGGTTTAGAAGAGGCGTGTCGAAGAGGAGGTAATATCCTTTACCGATTCTTTCAAGTTCATTTCTTCTTCTACTTCCTATTATTTTTTTGTTTCATAATAAAGTAATGACATAAGTATCCCTCATATACTGATATTTTATTATAAATATGAATCAACCCTATTTCACCATCTATCCATCATACGGAAAATGACATCACCGCGTGTGCGTAAGTACGGAATATTGTCTCCACGTCGTGGTGTAATCTGTTTTTTCACCACCACCTTACTTGGATGGGTATAATGGTGTAAATAATAAATATATATGGTTATTATAACATGATACCAATTCTGAAATATTTTATCATATACTCTAATTCCATTCAATAATTATGATAACAATCTCATCACTTGTGCGTACGTAAGAATTGTCGTCTCGACGACACGATAAGATTCATTCTCGAAGTTAACCATTAAAGAATGATTATCAAGTATATATAATAAATAAAAATGATATATATGACATATTAATTAACTGGATTTATTTATATGTTATTTAATTACTTCTATTCAATTTAATAAGGAAACAAAAACAGCATTCATGCGTACGTACGGCCTACCGTCTCCATGAATGGTGTATTTCTTTCCATTTATCAATATATTATATATATGTATATTATAAATATATATTATATATAAATCATGTTATACATTCTAGAAGTATGTAATCATGATCAAAGTAATCATATGAATAATTACTAGTCAAAACACGGATGATAAATGAAACGATTTTACCCAAAATGCTTCTTTAACATGGAATTGAAAATTGAACGGGCAATATAAAGACTTAAGTGAATAATTTATGATATCATACATATTATTACGTTTATGTTACAAGTTAAAACATTTTTTAAACCCACTATATAAGAGTCTCGGACACATATGGAACAAATTGGACATAAGGTAAGGGAATATTTCATCTCACTTTTATTTCTATGAGACATATGCCTTAATCACCAACTACTTCTTTTGTATGGGGTTTAAGCTTCCCATGAATGGTTTATTTCTTTTATTATGAAGGTTATTATATTTACATATGCTTGTAATTTTCATTATTTTATGACACATATAATTCCACTGATTATAAATGGTAAGGTATAATTTTTCCTATCTCGTTCTTATCCGGGATTGTTTATTCGTAAGTATTTACTGGGGTTATGTTTATCATCATTATCCATTTTTTCTAAAAAAAATGTTTTCATAAATTGTTTAATATTCTTCCATGTATTTTTAAATTCATTTTTACCCTTTTTGACTTCTACCACATGTTATGGAAAGAAACTTTCTTTTCTTTACCATACGAGGTACTTTTTGAATCTTCTGGAAATAGAAAGAGAAGGATGTTTTTTTAACTTATACGGCATGAATATATTTTTACAGTTTCATAATGAATTATTTCCATGATTCTTCCTATGTAATATTTCATGATTAAAAATATTCATTTCTTTTAAAATTGTATGTCATTTTGAGAAAAGATAACGATTTTAATGAAGAAGGGATATTTTCCTCAAGAATTCATTTCAAGTTTTTTGTCAAAACTATTTTCCATCAAAATGACATTATTTAGATTGATTATGTTTCAAGTATAACGACTCTATTATTTACATGGTTTTATTCTTCTTATGATGAAATGATGTCCATTTGGTTTATATGTATTATGTTATGATGGGATGATGTTTATCTAACCCATTTTATTCTTTGGGTTATGATGAATGATTTATGTTTATTTTGTGGCACAGGTAAGAATGATTTCATTATGAGATAGTTGGGACCTATATATCCATCCAATGAATTGGGTAATGATTTATATCTCATGAGATAGACATGTCTGGAAAGTAAAGTGAATCTGGTTCAGTAATACAGGGTTGGAACAATATGTAAACCCGGTTCAGTAATGGACTTTGTCCACTATGATGGTCTTGGAAACAATGCCTTGGCTACTATGGAAATAATAACATGTTCTTAATGGTTTTCCACAATTACATGTTTTATTCCCATGTTATTTTATCATGATTAATTTTCTTTTGTGATCTATGCCTTACGTACTACCAAGATTTATTTCACAACTCATGATTTTGATGTTTAAATTTTTTTCCCTGTTTCTAAGTTCAAATGTATATGGTTTGTTTTATTTTCTCCATGCTTACCCTTACTGAGAATTTGAGATCACACTTTTTATTTTTTCTTTTCCTCGGGATATAATGAAAGGTTTTAGGTAATAAAACAAAAGGGGAAGATATTTATGGGAGATTGATGATCTTTCACCATGATTAGAAGATTTTTTTCTATTTTTCCAAAGACACTAAACTATTACGGTCCTTGGGAGTCTGTTTTTGTTATGTATTAAGTATTCCACAAAAGTAATGTAATTTCTATGTATGTCAATCTTGGTTCTTTACTATTGGTATCAGAGAAAAGTTTTAGTTAACCATTGGAAACTAGGATGAGAAAACTTTAGTTATATCCCTAAAGATATTTCTAAGGTATGTCTAGGTATGTCCCTAAGGTTAAGTATAAGTATATGTTCTAGTCCAAGAATTATGGTAATGATCTTAGAATTAAACCTAAGATGATAGATATTGAAGGTACTCTCCCTTTATTATGTTGTTTTCCTAATGTGATTTTTTCCTCTCACACAATTCTTTTTGGGTTTTAGAAAATGGTTGGAAACTGGAAGATTCACAATAATAGATTATATGATGGACAATGGAAAGATATTCTTCATGAGAAACCAAATGAAATGGGATTTGGAAGTCCAAACATCTTTATTATTACTAATCAACAATCTCATAATATGATCAATAATCTCAACTTTGGTAAGATTCCTCACTCATCCAATAAGAGAAAGATGGAGTTTCATGATGATCATAGTGGAAAGAAAGTTTAATTTCTATCATGTAAATCAGGTGGAATGAGGGATTAGGGAGAATGTTTCAAAGGAACTGGAAGATGATTTGGGTGTGGAAAAGAATGACACAAAGCCAATAATTGCAATGGAAAGGGTTAGTTAACACTATTGACAAGTATAATGGTATTCCTAAGACATCAACAACAGATAAATGTTTTAAATGTGGGACGTATGGGCATTATGCCAACCAATTCCCTAAGGGAAATTCTCAATAAAAGAATCTGCATGTTTGTATGGGTATTATTTATTTGGATGAAGATGAATAGACTAAAAATAATATATGAGATGAAAGAAGTGTTGAGGAATAAAACGACAAAGCTTGGTCAATGGTTTAAGAAGGTAGTGGAATGATTGTATGTTTATCAAGAGTTATGTTTTATAGGTAATATAATGGTACTATGTAATAAATAAACATTTAAGGATTGTTACAATATTGTCTTTCTTAAAGTATTGGAAAGTGTATGTTGAATGATATCGGTAACCATTAAAGTTTATTGAGATATTTTTAGAAAGAAGATGACATGCGCATAATGAATGGATAAGGAGAAAATAATATGCATGATAGTATTAATGAGATCATTACTGATATAAGGACAATGTGATATCATTGTTTGAGTATATAGAATTTTTGGTATTTTGGTATGTGGAAAGAGTTATCTTTTGACAGCATTCATGTTTTCACTAAGTTTCAATGGGAATTTATTTTTCAACAGAATACATGATTAAGGTATTCACATATTTTGAATATGACCAAAAAGATATATATTATGATATATGGGGATAAATTATGGTAATCACATGATTTGTATATGACCTCTCCAGTAATATTTTTCTTTATACTATAAGCTTGGACATAAGTATTTTAGATAAACCTAACGATTGGAATTGATTATGTTAGACATGAGATAGTATTGTTTAAGGATAGAAATTTTTGATATTATTTCTGAAATGTTATAATTGTATAGTCTTATAACAAGGATAACCCATAGAGAGGGCGACAACCCCTCGCGTCGGAGAAGGTTGTGGGAATCGAACCCACAACTGAAGTACGACTGGCCTTTATCAATTACCACAAGCCTACAAAAGGGCCCTGGTTATTAGAAATTAATTTTATTTATTTATTTATTAAGCGGTATGATAGTTGAATTGTAAGTCCATTTTTGGAATCATATACGATTAATCTCACCATAGATGGACTTATGTATATTTAATAACTTTTAATAAATTTTTGTTCGAGATAGATGGAATAACCTATCCTTATATCACATGATCTACTAACATTTCAAGAAGGAAAAATTCAACTACATTTCCTTAAATTAGAGATGAAGTGGAAATTGATCAAGGGATGACCAATGATGATATTACAATAAAATCAAGTATGTATTTCTCCTTATGAAAAAATTCATAAACTTTAGGGAAATAATGTTGAAAACCAAAAATGCTATCATATTACCCTCATATCTGATAAATCATATAGTAACTTAGATCATCACATATTTATGGATTTGTGATTGTTGTCTGTTTCACAGCCATGTTCTCTACCACTCTTCATCAGAACATTATGGTTAGATTTCTCTTCCATATCAATATTTTCACTTATATTCTCTTATGTGGAAACCTAGTGTTGAGTAACTTTGGGTGACCAATATTTTTCTAACATTAGTTATTAAAATTAAATATTAGTACTATTTTCTACGATGTAAGTTTCTGTGAAAGTATCTTTAATGTCATAAATGATTTAGAACCCTAACAAATTTCGAGGGAGAAATTCATTTTAAGGGGGGTAGAATGTAACACCCCGATATTTTATGAGAAATATTCTGTTTAATTTCTTTGATGTATTTTGTTATACTCTATAGATTAGCATGTGCTTTACTCAACACTATATTATCTTGTAGTATACACAAACATTATTCTTGGCTTGTGTTGCACGCAAGAGCGACCTTCCTCGATAGCGTGTGTTGTACGCAATACCATGTTTCAATAAACAACGATATATTATTATGAACTAGCTGTTATGAATAGAATTAACTAAATTTTGAATTTTATTACTTAATAATTCATCTTACACATATTCTATAACATGGTATGAGAACAAAAAAAAATTCGGGTAAAATAAGTATTTTTAAAAAAAATGCAGTTTTGCCACCTTTTGATGGAGCACCCACATTAAATCTAGTTTTTGACATGTTTATAAGTTCAATATAACAAAATAGAATTATTATATGAAATCAGGATATAAATATTTACTTTGGATAAATTTGTCATATTATTCTAATAACTTTCATATTTTAATGAATAGTAAAAACACGCTATATTTTAATTAAAAGCATCTTTTTTCATAGTAATAATTTATATGGTTAAATTATAATATTGAATGGTTTTAAAGTATAAATAGAATATATTTTTACCATTTAATATAATTTGTGTAATTATAATTGATATTACATTGAATTCATAGGTAAAATCATTTCAATCTTTTGTAATGTTTTACCTTTTAGAAACTCGTTTTCTTTACAACGAGATTAATTTTAAATTATTCTGCAACTTCTGTGATTTGAATTTGAAAAATTGGATTTTATATTTGGAATCATTAGGTCCAAATTTTGTTAATATTCTACTTTTTATTTTTGGGAACTATGAATAGTAACTACGGTAAATTTTATTTACCATTATTAAAGGTAAATCCGGTAATTGAGAGTAAATATAATATTTTAAAATTTCTCTAACACTTGTATCAATATAATTGGATGATTATATTTCATCCTAATACATATTTGGGTCATAATGGAATCCACTATAACTCACTTGGATGTGATTAGGACTGTTAATTTATTTTATTTTAATGAAAGTGAAATATGTCTCACTCAAACATTAATAATTAAAGTATTTTTAATATAAGGTTATACAGAATATAAATTCGATTATAAATACTCATTTGAAAGATAAATTTTTATTCTTTGTTATGGCAATTTATTTGTAGTTTTTAAGTGATATTTAATTACCTTAATAGCTTATACATTAATGATGCAGAAATTATTTATTTAGTGAAAAATATGTAATATAGTTATTATTAAAATAATAATACCCATTAAAAGTCCCAAAAACCTGACCAAAACTTATTGGTCATATATATCTAATCCATAACCATCCAACGGTCGAATGGGTGACCATTTGGGGCTTTATAAAAACAATTATGACACTTATATTATTTTATTTTAAATGATGTCAAAGTTGTCACCTTCATAATTTAATAAATATAACAATTTACCTGTTGTGATATTAAGATGATAAATTCGGGTAAAAGAATTATTTTTAAATATATTAGGTTTATCATCAACATAATATTTTATTTTTAATTTTTATGAAATTAATATGTATATTAAATTATTATACAAAAATGATGTAGTAATTGTTTTATTAAGAGAAATATCAAATAAATGGTTTTATAAATCTTAAAATTAATATTATATGAACTAAATAATGTTCTATACGAATTTTATATGTTAATATGACATGTTATGAGTCTATTAAAAATTTTTATTTGAATATATCCTCTTTGTGGCTTTTATTTAAATGAAAATAATTAAATAGTGTCAAAATTGACACTATTGTTATTTTGTAAAAATAACATATTATGAAATTGTTTAAAAATCACAAAAATATTTAAAAATTATAAATTTATATTTATATTGTCTATAATGTCATAAAGTATCCATTTATGGACAATTCAAAACACATAAATAATTATTTATAACAATTTAAAATTTAGAATATTATTACTACAAATAAAATTAAATAGATTAAATAAGGACAAATCAAGTTGATGAGTTTTAAAATAAATTAACAACATGTCTAAAACATACTGGATGATAATATTAAAACCCTATATCATATAATATTTTTATTTGACTCATTTTTTGATGTTTTTAAGTGAGGTTTGAATTTATTATAAATTAATATATTATAGGTTTCCAAAGGTGCCCCTCTCCTCCCTTATAAAAGGGCACCTCCTCCCTCTCTACTTCAAACCATTTTTTAGCTTTAAAATTCGTCCAAACCCTACCCATTTTACTTCTCAACTTCCTTATAATCCTACTATAGGTCCTGTTATTCTTTAAATACCATCTTTAGTGACCTAAGAGGAGGTTTAGAAGAGGCGTGTCGAAGAAGAGATAATATCCATTACCGATTCTTTAAGGTTCATTTCTTCTTCTACTTCCTATTGTATAGTTGTTTAATAATAAAGTGATAACATCAGTGTCACTCATATACTTATAACTTGTTATAAATATGAACAAACAATATTTCACTTTCTATCCATCCTACGGAAAACGAAATCACCGCGCGTGCGTACGTACGAAATACTGTCTCCACGTCATGGTGTAATCTATTTTTCCACCACCACCTTACTTGGATGGGTATAATGGTGTAATTAATAAATATATATGGTTATTATAAAATTACACTAATTCTGAGATATTATATCATCCACTCTAATTCCATTCAATAATTATGGGAACGATATCATCGCTTGTTCGTACGTACGGATTATCGTCTCCACGACGTGATGTGATTCATTCTCCAAGTTATCCATTCAAGAATGATTATAAAGTATATATAATAAATAATCAAGAAATATATTACATATTAATGATAATGGATTTATTTATATTTTATTTACTTACTTCCATTCTATTTAATAAGGAAATGAAAACAGCGTTCATGCGTACGTACGGCCTACCATCCCCTTGAACGATGTATTTCTTTCCATTTATCGATCTATTATATATATGTATATTCCAAATATATATTATTTATAAATAATGTTTTACATTCTGTATTTATGTAATCATGGTCTAAGTAATCATATTAATAATTACAAGATAAAACACATATGATAAATGAAACGATTTTACCAAAAACACTGCTTTAACATGGAATTGACAAATGAACAGGTAATATAAGGTCTTAAGTGAATCATATCTGATATCATAAATATTATTATGGTTCTATTACAAGTTAATAATATTTTTAAACCCACTATATAGGAGTCTCAGACACATACGGAAGAAATTGGACATAATGTAAGGGATTATTTCGTCTCACTTTTATTTCTGTCAGACATATGCCTTAATCACCAACTACTTGTTTTGTATGGTGTTTAAGCTTACCCTGAATGTTTTATTATTTTCATTATGAAGGATATGATATTTACATATGCATGTAATTTTCTTTATTTTATGACATGCATGATTCCACCGATTATAAATGGTAAGGGATAATTATTCCAATCTCGTTCTTATCCGGGATTGTTTATTCGTAAGTATTTACTGGTGTTATGTTTATCATGCATATCCATTTTATCTAAAAAAATGTTTTCATAAAATGTTTAATATTCCTAAATTATGTTTAAAGTCATTTTTACCCTTTTTTACTTCTACCACATGGTATGGAAGGAATCTTTATTTTGTTTACCATACGAGGTACTTTTTGACTTTTCTAGAAATAGTATGAGAAGAATGTTTTTTTAATATATGGGATGACCGGATTTTTATGGTTTCATAATGCCTTATTTCCATGATTCTTCCTATGCAATATTTCATGATTAAAAATATTCATTTCTTTTAAAATTTTATTTCATTTTGAGAAAAGAAAACGATTTTAAAGAAGAAATGATATTTTCCTTAAGAATTCATTTCAAGTGTTTCGTCAAAACTATTTTCCATAAAAGATGTAATTATTTAGTATGACTATGTTTCATGTATAATGTCTCTATTATTTACATGGTTTGATTCTTCTTATGATTAAATGATATCCATTTGTTTTATATGGATTGTGTTATGATGGGATGATGTTTATGAAACCCATTTTATTCTTTGGGTTATGATGAATGTTTTATGTTTATTTTGTGGCACAAGTAAGAATTATCTCATTATGATATGGGTGGGAACTATATCTCCCTCCAATTAATTGGGTAAGTATTTATATCTCATGAGATAGACATGGCTGGAACTGCAAGTGAATTTGGTTCTGTAATACAAAGCTGGAACGAAATGTAAACCCAATTCAGTAATGGACTTTGTCCTCTCTGATGGTCTTGGCAACAATTCCATGGCTACTATGGAAATCATAACATGTGTATAATGGGTTGCCACAATTAAAAGTTTTTTTCCCATTCTATTTTATCATGATTAATGTTCCTTTATGATCTATGTCTTACGTACTGCCAAGATTTATTTCATGACTCATGATTTTTATGTTTCAACATTTTGTTCATGTTTCTAAGTTCAAATGTATATGGTTTGTTTTATTTATCCCATGATTACCCTTAATGAGAATTTGAGCTCACCCTTTTTATGTTTTCTTTTCCCCAGGATATAATGAAAGGTTTTAGGTAAGAAAACCAAAGGGGAAGATATTTATGGGAGATGATGCAGATCTTTCACCATGATTAGAAGATTTTGTTCTGAGTTTCCGAATACACTAAACTATTATGTACCTTGGGTGTCTATTTTTGTTATGTATTAAGTAATCCATAAAAGTAATATAATTTCCATGTATGTAAATCATGGGTCTCTACAATTTGTATCAGAGGAAATTTTTAGTTAACCTTTAGAAACTAAGATGTGAAAACTTTATTGAGATCCCTATAGATATTTCTAACGTATGTCTAGGTATGTCCCTAATGTTAAGTATAAGTATAAGTTATAGTCCTATAATTATGGTAACGATCTTAGAATTAATCCTAAGATGTCAGATTTTGAAGGTAATCTCCCTTTATTATGTTTTTTTCCTCTCACACTATTCTTTTTGGGTTTTAGAAAATGGCTGGAAACAAGAAGATTCACGAAAATGGAGGATATGATGGACAATGGAATGGTATTTTTCATTAGAAACAAAATGAAATGGGATTTGGACGTCCAAAAATCATTATTATGCCTAATAAAAAATCTCATAAATTGATCACTAATCAAAACTTTGGTAAGTTTCCTAACTAAGCTAATAACAGAAAGATGGAGTTTCATGACGTTCATAGAGGAAAGAAAGTTCAATTTCCATCATTTAAATCATGTGGCAAGAGGGATCAGGGAGAATGTTTTTGAGGAACTGGATGAAGCTTTGGGTGTGGAAAAGAAGAACACAAAGTTAGTAATTGCAAAGGAAAGGGTTCAGTTTACACTATGGACAAGGATAATGGTATTCCTAAGACATCATCAACAGTTAAATGTTTTAAATGTGTAATGTACAAGAATTATGCAAACCAATGCCCTAAGGGAAAGTCTCATGAGGAGAATCAGCATGGTCATATGGTTAGTATTTATGTTGATGATGATGAAGAGACTAGAAATTATATATGAGATGAAATAAGTGTTGAGGAGTAAAATGATGAAGCTCGGTCAATGGTTTAAGAAGGTAGTGGAATGATTGTATGTTTATCAAGAGTTATGTTGTATAGGTAATTTAATGGTACTATGGAAAAAAGAAACATCTAAGTATTGTTACAATATTATTTTTCCAAATGTATTTGAAAGTGTATGTTGAATGATGCCAGTAACCATGAAAGGTTTTTCAGACATTTTTGAAAAGAAGATGATATGTACATAATGAATGGATAAGTAGAAAATAATATGTTTGATAGTATTAATGAGCTCATGACTGATATAAGGACAAAGTGATATCATTGTTTGAGTATATAGAAATTTTGGGATTTTGTTAAGTGGAAAGAGTTAACATTTGACAGCATTCAGGTTTTCACTATGGTTCAATGGGTATTAATTTTTCAAAAGAATACATGATTAAGTTATTCACATGTTTGGAATATCACCAAAAATATATATCTTATGATATATGGGGGATAAATGATAGTAATCACATGCTTTGTATATGAACTCTCTAGTAATATTTTTCATTATAATATGAGCTTGGAGATAAGTATTTTGGATAAGCCTAAAGATTGGAATGGATTATGTAAGACATCAGATAGTATTGTTTAAGGCTAGAACATTTTGATATTATTTCTGAAATGTTATAATAGCATAGTTTTAGAAAAATCACAACTCGTAGGGAGGGGAAAAAGCCATCACATCGGACAAGGCTATGGGAATCGAACCCACAACTGAAGTATGACATGCCTTTATTGCTTACCACTATGCTACAGAAGGTCCCTAGTTAGTACAAATTAATTTTTATTTATTTATTTCTTAAGAGGTATGATAGTAGAAGTATAAGTCCATCTTTGGAATCATATATGATAAATCTCACCATAGATGGACTTATGTATATTTAATAAATTTTGCTAACTTTGTTTCCCAGACAGATGGAATAACATATCATTCTATTGCATTATATGATAACATTTAAGAAGAACAAATTCAACTTCATTTCTTTAAATAAGAGATGAAGTGGAAATTGTTCATGGAATGACCAACGACGATATTACACTAAAATCAAATAAGTATTACTCCTTATGCAAAAATTCATCAACTTTTGGGAAATGATCTTAAAAACCAAAAATGTTGTCCTATGACCCTCAAATGTGATGAATCAGATGGTACCTTAGATCATCACAAATTTATGGCTTTGTGATTTTTGTCTTTTTCATAGCCATGTTCTCTACCACTCTTCATCAGAACATGATGGTTATATTTCTATTCCACATCCATATTTTCACCTATATTCTCTTATGTGGAAACCCAATGTTGAGTTAATTTGGGTGAACGTTATTTTTCTAACGTTCCTTTTTAAAATTATGTTTTAGTATAACTTTATATGATGTGGGTTTCTATGGAAGAAACATTAAAGCTGTAAATGATTAAGAACCCCAAAGAATTTCGTGGGCAAAATTCATTTTATGGGGGGTGGAATGTAACACCCTGATATTTTATGAGAAATATTCTTTTTAATTTATTTGATGTATTGTGTTTTATGATACAGATTAGCATGCGGTATAATCAACACCATATTATCTTTTAGTTTAAACAAACAATATTCTTGGCTTGTGTTGCACACAAAAGCGACCTTCCTTGATTTCGATTGTTGTACGCAATACTGAGTTTCACTAAACAAAGATATATTATTATGAACTATCCATTATGAATAGTATTAAATAAATTTTAAATTTTATTACAAAATAATTCATCTTCAACATATTCTAGAATATGATATAAGAACAAAACAATTTTTTCGGGTAAAATAATTTTTTTCAAAAAATGCAGTTTTGCCGCCTTTTGATGGCACACCAACTTTAAATCTAGTTTTTGACATGTTTATAAGTTCAATTTGACAAAATAAAATTGTTCTATGGAATTAGGAAATAAAAATTTACTTTGGATAAAAATTTCATATTATTCTGATAACTTTTGTATTTTAATGAATAGTAAAAACACGCAATATTTTAATTAAAAAAAACATTTTTCATAGTAATAATGTATATGGTCAAATTATAATCATGAATGGTTTTAAAGAATATATATAATAAATTTTTACCATTTAATATAATTTATGTAATTATCATTGATATTACATTGAATTCATAGGTAAAATCATTTCAATCTTTTGCAATGTTTTAACTTTTAAAAACTTGTTTTCTTAACAACGAGATTAATTTTAAATTAATTTCAGCAACTTTGGTGATTTTAATTTGAAATTTTTTCCCTATATGGAATCAGTACATCCAAATTATGTTAATAGGCTACTTTTTTATTTTTGGGCACTATGAATAGTTACTACGGTAAATTTTATTTACCATAGTTAAATGTAAATCGGGTAATTAAGGATAAATATAATATTATAAAATTTCCCTAATACTTTTCATAATATAATTGGATGATTATATTTCTTTATAAGTAATATTTGGGTCTAAATGGACTCCATGGGAACCCACTTGGATGTGATTAAGACCTTTAATTTATTTTATTTTAAAAAAGTGAAATATGTCTCACTCAAACATTAATAATTAAAGTATTTTTAATATAAGGTTATACAGAAGATAAATTCAATTATAAATACTCATTTGAAAGATAAATTTTTTTTATTTTAAATGGTAATTTTTTTTAAGAGATATTTAATTACCTTAATAGCTTATACATTAATGATATAGAAATTATTTATTTTGTGAAAAATCAGTTATATAGTTTTTATTAAAATAATAATACCCATTAGAAGGCCCAAAAACCTGACCCAAAATTATTTTTCATATATATCTAAACCATAACCATCCAATGGTCTAATTTTTGACCATTTGGAGCTTTATAAAAACGATTATGAAACTTATATTATTTTATTTTAAATGAGGTCAAAGTTGTCACTTTCATAATTTAATAAATATAACAATTTACATGTTGTGGTTTTAAGATTAAAAATTCGATTAAAAGTATTATTTTGAAATATATTAGGTTTATCATCATAATAGTATTTTATTTTTAATTTCTATGCAACTAATTAGTATATTAAAATATTATACAAAAATGATGTAGTAATTGTTTTATTAAGAGAAATATCAAATAAATGGTTTTATAAATATTTAAGTAGGTATTAAATGAACTAATTAATGTTCTTCACAAATTTTCTAGATTAATATGATATTTTATGAGTCTATTAAATATTTTGGTATGAATATATCCTCTGTGTGTATTTTATTTAAATTCAAATAAATGAATAGTGTCAAAATTGACACTATAGTTATTTTATAAAAATAACATATTATAAAATTGTTTAAAAATCACAAAAATATTTAAAAATTATAAATTTATATTTATATTGTCCAAAAAGTCATAAAGTATACAATTATGGAAAATTCACAACACATAAGTAATTATTTATAACAATTTAAAATTTAGAATATTATTACAAAAAATAAAATTAAATAGATTAAATAAGGATAAATCAAGTGGATAAGGTTTAAAATAAATTACCAACATTTATAAATCTTATTGGTTTATAATATTAGAACCATATATCATCTAATATTCGGATTTGAGTCATTTTTTGATGTTTTTAAGTTTGGTTTAAATTTATTATAAATTAATATATTTTAGTTTTCTAAAGGTGCCCCTCTTCTCAGATATAAAAGGGAACCTCCTCCCTCTCCACTTCACACCATTTTTTGAGCTTTAAAATTCGTCCAAAACCTGACCATTTCACTTATAATTTTCTCTATAAACCTAATATAGGTCCTGGTCATCTTTAAAGACCAAATCTAGTGCCCTAAGAGGAGGCTTAGAAGAGGCGCGTTGAAGAAGTGGTAATATCCTTTACCGATTCTTTCAAGTTCATTTCTTCTTCTACATCCTCTTAATTTGTTGTTTTATAATAAAGTAATAACATCATTATCAATAATATACTGATATGTTATGATAAATATGAACCAGCCCAATTTCAACTTCTATCCATCCTATGGAAAATGAAATCACCACGCGTGTGTACGTACGGAATACCGTCTCCACGGCGTGGTGTGATCCATTTATCCACCACCACCATACATGGAGGGGTATAATGGTGTAAAGAATTACCATATATGGTTATTATAAAATTATAATAATTCTTAGATATTATATCATCCACTCTAATTCCATTCAATAATTATGGGAATGATATCATCGCTCGTGCGTACGTACGGATTACCGTCTCCACGACGCGATGAGATTCTTTCTCCAAGTTAACCATTCAAGAATGATTATAATGTATATATAATAAAAAATAATTAAATATATGACATATTAATTATACTGTATTAATTTATATGTTATTTACTTACTTCCATTCAATTTAATAAGGAAACAAAAACTGCGTTCATGCGTACGTACGGCCTACCGTCTCCATGAATGATGTATTTCTTTCCATTTATCGATCTATTATATATATGTATATTCTAAATATATATTATATATAAATAATTTTTTACATTTTTTAAGTATGTAATCATGATCAAAGTAATCATATGAAGAATTACAAGTCAAAACACGGACGATAAATGAAACGATTTTACCCAAAACGCTACTTTAACATAGAAATGACTAATGAACGGGTAATATAAAGTATTAAGTGAATCATATATGTTATAATAAAAATTATTATGTTTATATTAAAAGTTAATAATATTTTTAAACCCACTATAAAGGAGTCTCAGACACATAAGGAAGAAATTGGACATAAGGTAAGGGATTTTTTCGTCTCACTTTTTTTCTGTGTGACATATCCTTAATCACCAACTACTTATTTTGTATGGTGTTTAAGCTTCCCATTAATGTTTTATGATTTTTATTATGAAGGATATGATATTTACATATGAATGTAATTTTCTTTATTTTATGACACGTATGATTCCACTGATTATAAATGGTAAGGGATAATTATTCCAATCTTGTTCTTATCTGGGATTGATTATTCGTAAGTATTTACAGGGTTATGTTTATCATCCATATCCATTTTTTCTAAAAAAAATCATAAAATGTTTAATATTCTTCCATGTATGTTTAAAGTCATTTTTACCCTTTTAGGCTTTTATGACATGGTATGGAAGGAATCGTTCTTTTGTTTACCATACGAGGCACTTTTTTCCTCTTCCGAAAAAAGTACGAGAAGAATATTTTCTTAACTTATACGGGTTGAATGGATTTTTTCGGTTTCATAACGCCTTATTTCCATGAATCTTCCTATTCAATATATCATGATTAAAAATATTCAATTCTTTTAAAAGTGTGTGTCATTTTGAGAAAATAAAACTATTTTAAAGAAGAAAGGATATTTTCCTCAAAAATTCATTTCGGGTGTTTTGTTAAAACTATTTCCCATATAAGATAACATTATATAGTATGATTATGTTTCAAGTATAATGTCTCTATTATTTACATGTTTTGATTCTTCTTAGGATGAAATGATATCCATTTGTTTTATATGGATTATGTTATTATGGGATGATTTTTATGAAACCCATTTTATTCTTTGGGTTATGATGAATGATTTATGTTTATATTGTGGCACAAGTAATAATGATTTCATTATAAGACTATTGGGACCTATATCTCCCTCTAATGCATTGGGTAAAGATTTATATCTCATTAGATAGACATGGCTGGAACAACAAGTGAATCCAGTTCAGTAATACTGGGTTGGAACGACAAGTAAACTCAATTCAGTAATGGACTTTGTCCACTATGACAGTCTTGAAAACAATGCCTTGGCTACTATGCAATTAATAACATGTGATTAATGGTTTTCCACAATTATATGTTTTATTCCCATGCTATTTTATCATGATTAATGTTCCTTTATGATCTATTCCTTAGGTACTTCCAGGATATATTTCACGACTCCGGATTTTGATGTTTAAACTTTTTGTTCATGTTTCTATGTTCAAATGTATATGGTTTGTTATATTTTTCTCCATGCTTACCCTTATTAAGCATTTGTGATCACACATTTTATGTTTTCTTTTCCCCATGATATAATGAAAGGTTTTAGGTAAGAAACCAAAAGGCGAAGATATTTTTGGGAGATATTGAAGATCTTTCACCATGATTAGAAGATTTTGTTCGGAGTTTCCAAAGACATTAAACTATTAGGGTCTTTGGGTGTCAGATTTTGTTATTTATTAAGTATTTCTCAAAAGTATTGCAATTTCCATGTACGTCATTCTTGGGTCTCTACAACATTCCACGCTTTGCGTGCCCCTTATTCGGACCCTCATCCTCTTTCATGTCTAAGGGAACCCCCTAACAGTATGGATGCTCGGCCTATGGCTCGCCTATTGTCCTAGGCCAATGTTCCTGAAGGCTGATAGATGACATTTTGAGTCAGGACCCATGTTTCGAACATAGTCACTGGTTGGCCCTCATTTTTTATCCCTATTCCAGGCTAACACAATAAGGATAATGTGTTTCAAATGCGTTAAACAGTTATTCTTCATTGTCACACCACCCCCACAGTGTTCGAATCCTAGGTATCATGATTCACACCTTCTATTCTAATCTGTTCAAATTGATTCCAACACCATTGGTGTTATCACATTCATGGACAAAAGCACATTGGGAAAATGGGAATTCAGCTATTCTGAGAGCTTCATTCTCCTGTCAGGTCTCTCTTATTTCCTCCAAAAAATCTGGGCTAGTTATTCAAACCCTGGATTCCCGAATCTTGGTTGAAGCTCCCACAATCAATTGAAGTAATAGTATGAACTTCCCTCGTTTCTCACATTGGGTGCGACCCGCGTGAGCTTAGGAATGGATTTATATCTATGTCGTGATTGTGGTTGAATTCATTAAACCAAACGAACAAGTAAATAAATTCATCCATACATGCAGTTCCAAATAAGAAGTAGTAAGGAGAAATGATTTTATGAGTTTGGCCAAAACAAAGCCCTTAATAGTCATCTTTTTAGATGGATCGTTCCAGCATCGCTACCCTTTCACTGGTGGCCTCCAGGACTGCCTCCTACACCGTGAGGGCTCTCTCTTCATCAGTAAATGTAGAGAATAGTCCATTGACCATATCCCATGATTGCGCCTCTTTGGTTTGTAGTGCAGATAATTTGTGACCCGCCTCCACTAGTTGCTCTTGGGAATCTTCCAGTTGGCCCTCAACTGTTCCATAAGCTCAGAACAGTTTGAAATGAATATCTCCTTTCCTTTCACCATTTCATCAAGCTGTTGGTCCTCTTGTTCTACCTTTATGAATGCTTGGATACTCCTTGACTCCTCCAGACACTGAGAAACATCGGAGCGGCGGCTGCTCTCATGCAGCTTCTCGGCCATGTAGTCACGGACTGTTGAATTAAGGTGATGAGCATCCACCCATCTAGCACAGAGAATGCACAGCCAGGTTTTGAGTGATCCCATCCGTTTCAACCATTCTGTATGGGGTTGACCGAGAAAGCACTTGATGCACTTCCACCCTTTGCACCATGTCATTCGGCTCTTCTTAGCTGCCTCCGAGTCTGAATCATCAATCTCATTTGGGTCTGTGGGCTGATAGTCAGGGAAAGCATCCAATAAACCAGTAGTAGGGTCTTATTTGGGTGCCCCTCCTAAGGGGTTCGTCTCTCCAATGCCTGAGCGACCGTCCACTGTCATCTTATTCTCGGTAGCTCATGCGCTGACTTCCGGCCCTGCCCCGACCTGAGTACCACCGATGTCCACCACTCTCTGATCACTGAGTGTTGGGGTCAGCTCAGTTTGAGAAGGGTGCCCTGAATGGGATGACACATTTGTAGTTGAATTAATCGTGGATGACCCAGGTCCGACAGCCCGACGAGATTACATGGTTGTGATTACTACACAAACAATGAACACCCTGATCAACTGATCTATCTAACATTGAATGCCGACATTGAAGTAATGAACATACAGGATCCCAAATCATCATCCTCCAGTGTTCTAACTGCTACAGGAGTTGCCATCGCGCAGGATCCATCGGCGCTCATCAGTTCAATAATCTGCATCGGTTCCCCACCTTGTTCTACCGGTGCCTCCTCCCCTTTGCATGGAGACCCATGGTCGATGGTCATATTCTCTTAAACAGGATAAGAAGTTATAACTGAGGGATATAAAAGATGATGAGAGGAATGTATAGATAATGGATGAGATTTACCGCAAGAAGCTCGGTTATATCTACATCAGATCCGACGATCTCACCACTCTCTCGAAGACTCCCTTGGTGGGATGCCCCCTAAGACTCTCCACCTTCAGGATCCTCTTCGTCTTCACCCCCTCCTTCACCTTCTGATTTTTCCTCCTCTTCTGTCTCAGCACCTTCCGGCTCTTTGTCGCTGTCATCATGCTCTGAAGGAATATTTTTTAGATCATGCTCTTGGTCGAGCATTACTTCCACCAAGAAGTGTGGCTCTGCACGCTAACCCCATTGACGTGAATATGCATCCATGGCCATCAGGTTTGCATGATGATGATGAAAGTTCACCCTGACAATAACCTGAATGAGTCCGAACTCCGGCAGCCAGATTCTGCCTCGCATTATCTTTTTCCAAAGAGCATCGGTACCCATCGATTGTCGTAGGGTCATCCAAGATGACCACAGAGCCTAGATGATTGTTTCATTGGAGGGATGGATCATATACCTAATATGCTTCCCTGGGAGTTCCCTCGCTGCTACATGAGCCCCTCTCCCCCTAGACGATGAGGGCCCGACCGCACCATGTGACGTCCCCGATACTGATGTCCAAACCTCTGTGGGCCCGGTTGCCTGATTTTCCTCTGACCTTTCCATCCCAATAACACCATGTCTAGTCTCTCGCTGCCCAGGTTCTACACATGCTACCTTCAGTTTCCGGAATAGCTTCCAAAAAAGTCCCTAGGGGTACGCTATATCCTAATGTTTGTCATATTCTGTTGACAGGCCAGCATCAACTCCAATGGGGGGAAAGTTAATGACATCTCCAGATCCCTGGGCAATGAACATCAGCCATATTTGGCGAAGAACTCAAGGGTTCCTCTCTTCCTAAACATCCGTGTATAGCTTCTTCGGCATCTGCTGAAGGCATCTGAACTACTTGGAAAACCTAGACAGCATGTAGGGATATCAAAAGATCATCTCATCAATCCGGGCCACAAGCACCCCACCTCTGATGCTCTAGATGTATTCCCTCTTCTCCAGTGAGCCTTTCCCATTATCTATCATATGTCCTGTCGGGGTGGGGAATGGGATGAATGTGAAGTTGGTGTGATTTCTGATTCTGATCCTAACTCCCTCTTTATTGAGCGTTAATGGCATGACCCCGGTGATGTTCAAAAAGGAAGGTCACAGGCCATTACCTGGAAGACGAGTGGCATTCAGGAAGGTATACCTGCCACAATGGGTTGCAACCCATCCACAATAGATCTGGAAGGGGCCACAGATCCTCCGCGGTGACCCTCCTCTCAAAATGCATCCTAAAATGGCATACAGACGAGCTAACATGGGGACTCCCATATTGAATCGTTGATTGGAGGCCATGATGCCTGCCATAACTAGGGTCGTTGGGCGGACACCCATCCTTGCATCCCCCACCAGCAAGATACACCCACTCAAAAATGGGGAAAGAAATTTAGTGAATCAGATGTTCAGGTCCCGGATCTCATTTTTGTTGAATCCCAAGGACTGATAGTCCCCTGCCTCCAGGATCCTTTAGTATGATCCTCTCTTTCTCCTCTGTGTCATAGTCGGACACTGTCTCCCTCGCACTGGCATCTTGACTTCCAGATTTTTTACCAGGAACAAGCTGAACCATTTCCTGTAATAAATGTCCTTCTAGAAATCCTTGACCCCCAGCCTCTCCTTGGCCAGCTCTAGTAGGTTCCATGTCAGAATAGGATTTCGTGATTTGTCACCCCAGGGGTTCCTTGTCGGGATGAATTCATCATACAGATGCCCATATAGAGGGATACCCCCAATGAAATGGATTTACCACAGGCTGATGCCGACTTCCCCATGATGATAGTGGAAAGTATTGTTGTTGGGAGACCATCGAGTAAAAAACTCTGGCCCAAGATCAGGCTGGTGATAGAAATGAAACTACAACGTCCACACTCCCTCGAAAAAACCGATGTCACATAGTTCGGCCCCAAACTGGTTGCATGTATGGCGAATCCAATATGCCCAGGACCATTCACTGGTGATGTTGCCTCCAGACCGTAGATCCAAATCCTGTAGCCGACCTTTGTTCTCATCAGTAACACTCTGAAGGAAGGTGCTTGTGTAAAGGGCTGGAGAACTCTCCATGATAGGGTCACTCCCCGAGATGGTCCTGGTTCTGGTATTCAGGATGTAAACATCTAGGTGTCTATTTTCTCTAGTAGGATGGCCGTTGTAGGAGATTTTATATTAGGGTAGGTCATCCTCGCAGGTCACCCATGACCATGGTGTGTTGACCTCAAACTGTGGCATGGGTACCTCCTCTAGGATTCTGAAGTCCCTGATCGGCAGATTAGAAGATAGTGCATACTCCTTCTTCACTAGGTTAAACATGTTGAAGAGAGTATGGTTGTTGGATACGATCCTTCAGGCTCCATAAACCTCAGGGTTGGCGACCATCTCAGCCCTTCGAGTAGAGGATGCGGCTTCCATCTCACTGTCATCCTGATTGGTGTCCATCTTCGGCCGGCAAGATTTTAAGGAGTAATGACGAAAAAGCCGGACTTGGAGAAAAAAATAAGGATCCAGTGTGAAAAATCAGCGACCGGCATGAAAAATTAGTATTGGCGCGGGAAATCCTGGGTTGGCATGAAAACAAACGACTAATTGCGGCGAATTACGCGCAACCGCAGCGTTTTTTACACAGGTGGAGGATTTGTTTTCATACAAGAGCTCCGGGATTATCGTGCGAGAAAATCCGTCTAGAATGGTGGACCCATAGGGCCTTTTATAGGAATACTGAGTAGTTTCTGTCCGCGCGTGAAAACCAGCTTGTGCGCTCCGGACTGATTTTTTGTGCCACACTAGTTTTAAGTGCGTGACGGACCCAGGGAGTCCTGTTTCTCATCATTTTCCCCATATTCTGACCTCTGTGGCCCCGTGCCTATCAGATTCCAAGGGGACGCATTTATAGACGTCGAAAGGCGCTACAGGGCTAAGAAAGGTTCGGGAACAACAAAGAGAAGCCATATTTGTAACCGATGATCCATTCTGGGGGTCATGAAGGGGTGGCGTGAAAAAAATGGCGAGTTGCAAGAAACAAATATGACCCAGGCGAAATACACTGGGATTCATGAGAGTTTTCTGTGTAGGCGCGGAACTATTTCACGCCACCGCTCTACACTGTTGATCTTCACATTGTCAACCTCAGGGCACACAATATTTCATGCTGAAGTATTTTTCATGTGGACCCGCTATCCTGAGCGCTTATAAATAGAAGGTCATCCCTACAACTTCAGTCATGAAGAATGTGAACTATCTCCCCCACGTGAAATTCCTCTCCCGTTCATGAAAAATGATTGCCCTCAGGTACTAAATTTTTCACGCCTGGTCACCCGGGGGTCCGCCTTTGCACGCGACTAATCAGGCTTGATCCTTGTCCACATCCCTGTGAGCCCCTTCCCCCGTGCACAATTCCTTTCGATTGCAGGCAATTTATTTTGCATCATGGCCTGCCCGTTTTCACACCCAGTGAACAATTTCACGCCGACCCGTTCTTTTTCACGCGCACAATTCCTTTTGTACGCCGGCCCGACCCCTTTTTCGTGCAATGACCCCTTTTGCGTGCAAGCCTCCCACCTTGTGTACCCATGATGTCCCTCTTCTGAGCATCATTTTCAGGCACCTCTTGTGCCCAAAACACCCTCACCGTATACTGATTTCCCATGAGACCACCTAGGTTCAAAAGAAGTAACTTCAAAGTCCCATGGATGATATTGCCCATTTCATTGCTTCGCCTCATTTTTGTTCACATAGGCACGCTAACGGCTATTGCTTCTTCACATAGTCACGCTAATGTGGACTCCCTGATGGTTCTCTCCATGACACCCCCTCACCAAGGCTTTGCCTGTCCCCACTTTACACGAATGAGCAAAGGGTACAGGTAATGTATGTCCTAGGGGTGCAGAGAAAACCCACCTCGTCCAAGCTGCAGGACGTTAAACTTCCAAGGACCTTTTTCCTCGGCACATGAAGTTAAATTGTGACCTCGCCTCATGCCTCGCACATGGGGTACCCCCACCTTGGACATTCTCTACATCCAATGGTCTCCACAAAGGATGATATCCTCCTTATGGGAGTGGTGTTTTTCTGCCGGGAAAGTGGAACTATCTCAGTGTAATCCCCTAGATTTCTTGTTGGAGGCAGCAACCCTGCTCCTCCTTTCTTCTTCAGTCGACAGGGCCAGCAAAGGACGTGATGGGGAATGGTGCTTCTCCTTTCTTCAGTCCCAAATCCCTCTCTTGATGATCTTTGTCACCCATGGGCCTCCATCCTAGAGTAAGTCCCAACCTCTTTGGGCTGCTAACCACACATAAGCCCCCCCTTTTCCTCTTTGGTTTATGATCACGTGTAAGACTTATGCCACTTCCCACGGATTCACCTTTCATGAAGTGATCGTTAGGTCTCTACTGCCTCTTGTTTCTCACACCGAGCATGACTCACATGGTCTTAGAGTAAACACTGACACCTACATCTTCCATGGGAATCCTACAGTGTAATCCCCACACCCAACCACCTGAACTATGAGGACATTGATCCTTGCGATGGTAGGGTACGTATGAAGCCTCCACGAGGTTCAATCCCAACAATAATTGGACCCCAGATCCGCCTTCACGTCAGTTCCCCATACATGAACTACGAGGTATTTGATCCTTTCCAAGGCAAGGTACGTAGGAAGACTCCTTGAGGTTCAAGACCATCACCCATAGGTCGTTCTAACCATCTTCACATTGGTTCACCAATACCCTAGGCATCCTAGAGTGTAATCCCCATGCCCCATACCTGAACTACAAGGTCTTTGATCCATGCCAAGGAAAGGTACATAGGAAGCCTCCATGAGGTTCAATCCCACAACCCCGGTCATTCTGACCTCCTTCACGTCAGTTCACCAACACCCTGGGTAGCCTAGAGTGTAATCCTCACAACCAACTACATGAACTACGATGTATTTGATATTTTCTATGGCAAGGTATGTAGGAAGGCTCATTGAGGTTCAAACCCACCAACACCCGGTCATTCCGATCCCCTTCACGTCGGTTCCCCAAACCCATATCGGAACTACGAGGACTTTGAACTTTGCTAAGGAAAGGTACGTAAGAAGCCTCTATAAGGTTCAAACCCACCACCCATCTGGACCCCAGGTCTTTATTCACATCAGTTCATCGACCCCATGGGCTGCCTCATAGCGTAAGCCCCAAATTCCACCTGAACTACATGGTCTTTGATTCTTTCCAAAGCATGGTATATAGAAAGCCTCCTTGAGGTTCATGCCCATCACCTATTGGTCGTTCCGACCCCCTTCGTGTCGGTTCATCTCTGTCTTGAAAGACGTTAAACTATGGACCCCATCCAGTGGTAAGCCATTGTGACCCCATCCAACAGTAAGTCATTGTGACCCCATCCAGCGGTAAGACGTTGTGACCCCGTTCAGCAGAAAGCCACCATCAAACGAACTACGTGGACTTATATTCCTTGCCACAGGGATACGTAGGAAGCCTCTTAGAGTCTCGAGTCTAAAACCATCATCATCCTCATGACGGTTTCATCCCATTCACCACCCCCCTCACAAAACATTCCATCATCCATCCTGATTCGTACCCGGGTTGCCACATCCCGGTGGGATCATGCCACCCAATTCCCCGTTCCAACTAACCACATTCGGGAGGCCACCCACATGATGGACCTAGTATCGGTGTTCCCTCCATGGGGTTCCTCCATGTGATCCACTCTAGACAATGTTTTGATCAGCCCGATCTGTCTCTATTGGACGTTAAACTTGTGTCACACCCTGTGTTAAACATTGGAAGCCGAGGAAAACCTCAGATACATGCCCCTGGAATATGATTCACCACATTTGATGTGGGATTCCTCATGCTTCCACGCCATTGAGAAGCCCTGTAATAAGGTACAAAATATAGACATGCCAATATCCCAGCATCCAGAGACACCAGTGATGCCCAACATGACTACTCCCCAAACCAAAGGTTACTACCCTAACCAGAACCCTTGGAATTTTCTGACAGAAGCAGTGTAATTAATTGGTGTCCATGAGGATATGGTGCGAGGAAGTTTTTCAAGAACATCTTAAGTCTATGAGGGAGACCTGGACAAGGTGATGAGTTCCAATGAGGAATCCATGGAAGGAATAACCGACATCCCATCATCCCATTTCAATCAGGGAGCAGATTTCAATGAATAAATAGAGGATGCCACCCACCTTTGGAAAGCGGGAATACGGGGAAACAAAAATCGAACCTCTCATCCCCGAATGAGACGGATGCACGCGCCCTGAAGAAAATGTCAGAAACAGACATCATACTAGATTTACATGGCTTGTGTTGTATGACATCCATTACAGTTCTATATTTACAATATGTCAAGATATTATATAGAATCCTTCATTATGGTGATTAGAGGTGTGTACAGGTAAACCCAAGGTTGGAACTTGTTTCCCCTATAATCTTGTATATTTATCAAAGGTGTTTTTAGTACTGGTCGAAGTAGGTATTGTCAATCTATGTTACAACCTAATGATTGAATTAGTTATACATACATTCTATGGTACAACATCCTTCTCAATTCATATTCCAATGTATGTCCAGATGATTGGGATCATAGATATAAGGAACAAATGTGGATTTATTATATTCTATTCATGATTTTTTTCTTTATTTATTATTCCTATTATGTCACGGGTAGGATGAGTGTATTACGTAAGAATGAACTAATGGTGGAATATTATAGGTTCACCGCTGTGGGTGGACGACTGAGATTTATTTCTAACACCCAGTACATTCACCTCAATGTGTGTGAAAACCCTATTTTTACTCTTAGTTTGATCATGGATACATAATGGACAAGGTTGAGGCCTTGGGTTTCATGACTGAGCACATTTTCTCATGTGAATTCTTATGATCAAGCAGGATCCACTTGATAGTGTCATGGAGACTGTGTATGTGGTTAAGCTTAGAGTTATTAGTAGATCCATGCACTTTTTGTTTTTATTTCTTTCATTACATTATATGTGATTGGATCAGTGGGTGATCAGTGATGTATGTATGACATCATTTGTTGATCCTTTACTGTATTCTATTTTTATATTATAGCCTTGTTTATATTTATTACTTCTTCACTCTATTTAATTCCTATTATGGTTGATGCTTAGTTATTTTAGCTATTTTTTATTCTCATATGTGGGAATAGTCTATCCATGTACACACCTTAGGCCCTTATTTTTAGTTTACAACATCTGGTGGTTGGAGAGGTGCACTTTATGCCTTATAGAAAACCATCTCAGGGCACTAGTTTAGTGTAATAAAGGCCAGGACCTGAAAATGATAAATCATTTAAATTTTTTGAATCCCTAACTATCATTGTTAATTTTGAAGGGAATTCACCTATAAATCATTATTAATTAATTTACTAGGTAAACCTTTTTCATACATGTGTATTTCATTGTTTAAGATACTAAAATATTTTTTGACAAGTTTCATTGAGAAATTCAACCAAGTATTTTTAAGTTGTTCCTTTTTTATCATAATTCCATTCGTTGTCTATAAAATTTCTGTATATGATGGAATAAATAAGATTTTAATGTAATGGTTGGGTCTTGGAATTATAAATCCCCTTAGTACACTAGTAGGTCCCTTGAGAAAACAAATAAAGGATAATGGGACTATCCTTACCCTTTTCATATGATGTCATGGCATAAGTCCGTAACGATATGTTTAGGATTTATATCATTATACATTCCCACCTTTTCCATCATTATGTTATATTTTTATTATATCCATGTGATTAACTATTAAAATTTATTTTTAATGTATTTAACTATATAAAATCATTTATTACTTTTTTATGTCATTTTAATGTAATGTTATATTTCACAATATGCCTTCCCTTATTGGGTGTTTGAGCACACCCATTAGTTTTTTTATTTTAGCTAGGTAATGAAGTGGAATACTATGTATGATACATTCTAAGGATTATGCTAAAAAATAAATACTTTTAGTCAAATGACATAATATGTCATGTCATATTGAAATGTTTATGTATCTAGTCTCTAAATGGAAACTAAACCTCGATCTTGGTAATTTGATCTCATTTAATATGATTTACATTTAATAAATAACCCACCAACTATAGGTTATCATGGTTTGGGTAATTATAATTGGTAACATAGAAAGGTTTGATAGAAACAATTAGATGTACATTTAAAAAACATATTTAAGGAATATTGAAATGTCTTCTAGAAAAGTCTAGAGAAAATTCAATAATTTTTTTTATAAGTATATTACGAATAAGATCATATTTTAGGAATAAATTATATAAAATTCATTTTTTAGATACTAATAGTATTGAATATTACTAATGAATTTATGAATCATGTGAATATCCAGCGAAAATAGATTACCTTAATGAAATACTTGGGAAAAAATATATGAAATTCAACCAATGTAGGTTTTGAAAATAGAAGTAATACCCATTTTTCAAGAATATATTAATGTATTTTCAAATTAATTAACTAGATTTCACTTAGATAGAGGTGTTGAATTATCTATTGATCTTAACCCTAATAAAAACTGTATATCTAAGCCACCATATCAAATAGATCTGTAGAACTTATTTGAGTTAAAGAAGTAATTATAAGTCTTATGGGATAAAGGTTAACATCATCAAAGTGTGTCACTATACTCTGAACTTGTTTCATTTGTGAAGTAGGATAGTTCAATGAGTTTATGAATTTATTATATGGAAGTAATTGGAATTACAGTAAAGGATAAGTATCAATTTATATGTATTGGTGACCGATTTGGTTAAACTCAAGGAGATCAGCATATCTCAAATATTTACCTTTATTTTTTATATCATTAGTTAAAATTTATGTAGGATGTCCCAAATATATTCTTTCATATGAGGTATGTTCATTATTAGTTCATAGTATTACCTTTTCAGGTGACTAATGAACCCTTTGTGTTTATGAATTTGATGAATAGAGAATTATAGGATTATCATGATAAGTTTTTTGTGTTTCTTATTGACGATATTAGTATATACAATAAGAGTTATGAGGAGTATGAAACTCATTTGAAAATCATTCTTGATGTTTTGAGGAAAATTAAATTATATGTGAAATTCAATAAATATTAACTCTGTATTTAAAACAATTATTTCCAAGGACATGTTGTATCCAAGGATGGTATATTTATTTAACCATTAAGAATTAAGGTTATTCAGGAATTTCCATGACCTTGTAGCATAACTAAAATACGTAGTTTCCTTTTGATATCATGACACTTTTAATGATTTCCGTAAAAATTCACTCAATTAGCTAATATTCTAAACTAGTTCACACATAAGGGGGTTCAATTCACATGTATAAAGGAATATAAGGATATATTTGATTCATTGTCACATAAATGACATATTATAGAGCATTTTTCATTTAATTTACATACTTGCTTTGTTTTGGTGGTTTTCCATCCATTTTTGAAAGAAATAATGGGTTTCCAAAATTTGGGCCAACCTGAGAGCCCATTTCCAGTTTTGAAAGGAAATTTTGTTTCTTTAATAACTCCTTAGTTATTCAACATTTTCACCCATTAAACATCAAAAATGACCTTCATTTAAATATTAAAAACACAAAATAATTTTGGGCCCCTTAAAAATTCATTAGCATCTTGGATTTGTGTGATCAAATTAGGTATTGGGCCAACCCGAAAGCCCATTTCCAGTTTTAAAATTGTTTTGTAATGCTTTCATAAAATATTTATTTTTTATCCTTTTCCGGTGATTCCACCTCTCACACGTTACCATCAAACCCAGCCACACACCCATCCTCGTGTTTGAATCTTTGGAGCTCATATTAATCGCGATTTAGGGCCGAACTTCAGAATCTCCAAAAAATATACATATTTCTCAAGTAAGTTGGTTCTCTTCCTTATTCCTCCCTTCTTCTTAGGGTTTCTCCTTTTTTTATTGAATCACAAAATGTACAAAAGATGGGGTTTCGTACCTAGGGTTTTAGTTTTGAGTTTCTTGGTCCAATACTCTGGTTTTAGGTTCAATCTTACTCCCTTATGGTGCGGCGGAGGTGCGGTTGAAGTGACGCACAAGGATTTGGGGGTTTTGACTCTTTTGGTAGGTGATTTCATATGTAGGTATTGTAGAATGAGTTTTCTTGCTGTATTTATGTTTCCATTATGTTAATCATTCAGTATTTCGATTAAAAAAATTGATTTTGGTAGCATTCTAAAAGCGGTTGATTTTTATGTTCCAATTTTGTGTGAAAATAGGTGTTTTACATGTGCAACACATGTTGTGCCTCTTGGTGTTGTTTTATAATTCAGGGGTTGGATTTATAAAAATGGTTTTATGCTGAAATTTATGTTTTGGTATAATATTGGTCTCCATTTGGTTTTAAATGTGGGATTTTAGATGAATTTAATGTGCAACATTTGATTAATTTTCTTGAAATTGTTTTTTGGAAATTATAAGTGGTTTATTGAGTTATACGAAAGGTGGAAAGATGGTGTAGATACTGTTTTGAATGTGTGTGACCAGAACTGATATTTATATGTGAATATTGATTTTTGTAGCATGTGGTGACTATTTGAGCACAATACGGGAAACTCGGGTATCTAGGTGGGCTAACGTGTACTAGTACGCTAGTGAACAGATGGGTTTTGACCATGGTTCACTTGGCAAGTCTGAAATGGATAACACTAACAAAAATATAATGGAGATGATTGGAGACCACTAGGTTATGGGTATTCTCCCTACTATTGGCTCGTGCACGAGAATGAATTTCATTATGGTTACTTTCACCGAGGTACGAGGTACTTGGGGCTCACAACAAACTAGTACCTAGGGGTGTTCCTATGCTTGGTGCTCGTGGCCTTTTTGGCATTTATACTTTATTTATGGTATTTTGTAATGTGAAAACTAGTAGATTGAATGTTTTATTCAAATTCACTCATTCTTTAATGTTATCCTCATTGAAAGTTATTTTCTTTTCAAAGTTTCACTTTTAAAAATAAATGCTACCATTATCTATTTATAACTCTTGCAAACCTTATATTTTATAATGCCTATCACTTGGAATCCTTTGGTGATATCCTATTGGGCTTAGTCTCACACCCTACTTACACCTTTGGGTGTAAGTAGACTTGATCATTTTTGACACAGGCAAAGGTAAGGCCTTGGGCGATGGCGGTTCGGGTTGCTAGTTTCTCTCGATGGTGCGGTGTTGTGGAGACGGCTTGTGAGTGATGACCCCTTGTCGTGTGGAGTCTCATGGGATGTTTGCTGCTACTTTTATGTACATTTGGACCTCTTGTGTCTTTTTTAAACTCAGATACTCAGTTCTGATTTTTTATAAAGTCTTGTTTGGCATAATGTTTTAGATTTGGTTTGTTGTTTGTTTTTGGTTATCTTATGAACCCAAACTCAGGTAAATCGTTCCCAAATGAATTTTTATGATACCCGGGCACTTGTGACAGCCCGTGGGGATGGGTAACGCCCTTCGGGTCTTTCCATGAGCTAGGTTTGGTGCCGGTTTGATGGAAACCAGATCCGGTTCATGACAAAATGGTATCAGAGGAGGTTAAAGTTGTTGGGTTATATTGTTATTTTGGGATGAGTTGGGATAGACAGGATCTAGGAATGTCAGGGCTCGGGGTTTTGGTTGTGAGTAGGGTGTTTGGCCCGCACCTCTCATGGCAGACCCTGAGTCACCAGGGGATGTTGGAATTTAAATATTGACTTCACTTCCAGGTAAGACGTGTGGGATGCAGACCACATGTGGACATCATGCGGATGTAGAGTAGTTGTTTATTTTATTACTGAAATGTGTTTAGATTATTTATATTTGATGTATTTGATTAAAATTTTCAGAATTGTGGTATTGATTATTGTTTTGTGACTATTACATTTTGTAGCAACATGCCTCCCCGGAAAGCTCTCACGCACCCACAGGAGGAAGCCGGAGAGAGTTCTCCCACACCAATTGATCAGAGGCTAGTCGAGGTCGTGGTCTGGGATGTCCAGGCTCTAGGATATGGACCATCTCCAGTTCCAGCTCATGTTAGAGAGGATGATACTGGTCCTAGAAAGGACAAGGCCTAAGAGTTCCTGAAAAATAAGCCTCCAACCTTCCGAGGCAGCTCAGAACCCCAAGAAGAAGAGGAATGGATCGAGAAGATCGAGCGTATATTTGAGTTCCTGGAAACCCCTGAGGAGATCAGGGTGAAGTGTTCCTCCTTTCGGTTAGAGGGTCCCAATCATAAATGGTGGGAGTCATTGCTTCAGTCTAGGAAGAATGAGCAGATGTGCTGGGGATATTTCAAGGCTGTCTTCAATGAACAGTACTACCCTGAGGTGTTGGCTTATGCCAGGTATAAGGAGTTCATGGAACTTGTTCAGGGAAATCTATTTGTGATGAAGTATGCCAACCGTTTTTCTGAGTTGGTTCGGTATGCTCCAGAAATTGTCTCTAATGAGAAAGCGAAGGCCCAGAGGTTTCAGAAAGGCTTGAGACCAGAGATATACTCCCAGGTGTTCTTATTTAAGCTGAGGACCTATGCTGAGGTCGTTGATCGGGCATGCATGGTGGAGATTGATAGAAAAGGCAGGGCTAGTTTCTATGGTTCTATATCAGCAGTGGGAAGTGGAAGCTCCTCAGAGAAGAAAAGTAAGTGGGAGGATCATGTGAAGAAAGGAGGAGGCAGTTCAGGGAACTCTTCCAGACAGTTTTCATCAGCGGCTTCTGATGCGAGATCGGTCATGTGCCACTAGTGTGGGAAGCCCGGGCACATCCATCAAGCATGCCCTCATCCTCCGAAGACCTATTTCTAGTGTGGAGGTATGGGACATGTGTAACGCTTTTGCGGGATAGAGCGTCCACTTCAAAGTGGGGCAGGATCCATGGCTCCCAGAGGAGTGCCAGCACAGTCTGAGCTGTCGAGGACTGGGGGATCTTGATTTGGAAGTCGTGGTGGTTGGGATGGGTCATCTTTTGGCCAGATCCAGTTCAGGGCATAGCCACAGACTATCGGTTGTCTTCAGCCAGAGACTGGACATCTCCATGCAGTGGATCAGGCACCAGCAGGATCAGAGGCGGGCACGTCGACTGTTCGAGGTACCGTTTTGATTTCATATTCTATAGCTACTGCTCTTTTTGATACTGGTGCCTCTGTTTAATTCATTTCTTCCCATGTTTTAGACATTCTGAATTTTCCAACTGATTTGATGTCATTCGTAATGGAGTTGGTGACACCGCTGGGAAAGAAGAAGGAGGAGGGTCTCAGGTGCCCATCATGTGCGCTTTCTATGTCAGGGGTCGAGATCGAGTGGGACCTCTTGGTCTTAGATATGAACCTTTTTGATTTCATACTCGGGATGTATTGGCTAGTACACGTCTAGGAACACATCGATTGCTATAGACAGCGTGTGAGTTTCACGGCACCTGATGGGAGCCGTCAGGTTTTTCATGGGGAATGGGATCCTCGGTCAGGTCACGCAGGGCCTCCACTCCCAAAGTTGGGAAGTATTATCTTCTAGTTATCTTCTCTTATGATAGAGGATGTTCTTTCCCCTGAAGGTGCACTACCTCATGTTGTGAATGAGTTTCCATAGGTATTCCCAGATGATTTTTCAGGCTTGCCCTCGGAGCAGGATGTGGAGTTTTTGATTGATCTGGCGTCGGGAACACAGCCGATATCTCTTCCCTCTTATCGCATGGCCCCCATCGAGATGAGGGAATTAAAGATATAGATGGATGACTTCGAACCCAGAGGATTCATTCGCCCGAGCGTCTCTCCTTGGGATGCTCTTGTATTGATCGCAAAAAAGGCTGATGGATCCCTTCGGTTGTCTATTGACTACCGAAAGCTGAATAAGGTAACAATTAAAAACAAATACCCTTTACCCAGAATAGATGATTTTTTTGATCAGTTGAAGGGGGAAAAGTGGTTCTCAAAGATAGACCTGCGTTCAGGGTATCATCAACTCAGGGTAAAGGAGTTACATATCCCAAAGACAGCCTTCTGAAGCAGGTACAACTAGTTTGAGTATTTGGTCATGCCCTTTGGATTGAGAAATGATCCACCAGTATTTATGGCACATATGAATAGGGTGTTCTATCAATATCTCAATTCCTTTGTTGTGGTGTTCATGGATGACATTCTGGTATACTCTAGCTCTGAGGAGGAACACGAACATCACTTGAGGGTCATTTTGGGTACATTACGGGATCACCGCCTCTATGCAAAGTTGTCAAAGTGAACTTTCTGGATCAGGGATGTGAGATTTCTAGGGAATGTGATCTCAGAGCATGGAGTTTCAGTGGACCCTGATAAAATTAGTGCGGTTATGTCATGGGAGAAGCCGAAGAATGTGTTCGAGATCAGGAGTTTCCTTGGCCTAGATGGTTATTATAGGCAATTCGTTCGGGATTTCTCTCGGCTTGCTTCACCGATGACTTCCCTCACCCAGAAAGGGGTGAAGTTTGTATTGGGTCCAGAATGGCAGGCATCATTCGAGGAGATGAAGAGGCGATTGACTACTACCCCCGTGCTGATTTTTCGAGAGGCTGGAAAGGGATATGTGGTTTATTGTGATTCTTCAAGTATGGGTCTTGGGTGCTTGCTTATGCAGGATGATCACGTGGTGGCGTATGGATCTCGCCAACTCCGGCCACACGAAAAGAACTACCCAACCCATGAATTGGAGTTGGCATCAGTGATGCATGCTTTGAAGACGTGGCGTCACTACCTCTTTGGGGAGAATTTTTTGGTCTATTCTGATCACAAAAGCTTGGCTTATATCTTCTCACAAAAGTACCTCAACTTGAGGTAGTGTCGCTGGATCGAGTACTTGAAAGGGTTTGACTTTGACATTGTCTATACCCCAGGTAAGGGTAATGTAGTGGCCGACGCCTTGAGCAGAAGGGTTCCAGTGCAGGCTTTGAGGAAGTCCAGTGATGAGTGGACATTGATGCAGATCTTTTCTCAGATGCATGTGGAGACCAAGGAACATAGTGGAGGGGAATTCTTGGAGAGAATCTAGTTGACTCCTTCTCTGTTGGAGTTGATTCAGTGGGAACAGCCCAGTGATGAGATTTTTCAGTGATCTAAGCAATTTCTTCATGGTGGGGAGACATCCTCTGATTGGTCATCGTCTCCCGAGGGCATCTTGTACTTCAAGGGCCGTTCAGTAGTGTCGTTATCTATACAAAAGGTGGTGATGCGGGATAGCCACCAGTCTCAGTGGGTTGTCCATCCGGATGCCACTAAGATGTATTATGATGTCCGTCGGTAGTTTTGGTGGCCTGGTATGAGACCGAACATAGTGGACTTTGTGTCGAGATGCTACACATGCCAGCAGGTGATAGTAGAGCACCAATGGCCCTCCGGTTTGCCCCAACCACTACCCATTCCTACCTGGAAGTGTGACGAGGTTTCCATGGACTTCATTTTTGTATTACCTCGTACACCTCGAGGTAAGAATTCCATTTGGGTGGTGATTGATCATCTAACCAAATTAGCCCACTTCATTCCAATCAGAGATACATCTAAAGTGGATGAGTTGGGCCGCTTGTATCTTCAGGAGGTGGTGAGACTCCATGGTGTTCTAGTAGCAGTTGTCTCAGATAGAGACCCTCGTTTCACCTCTCGGTTCTGGGAAGGCCTTCAGAAGGCCTTGGGGTCCCAGATTAAGAAGATCACAGCATACCATCCGCAGACGGATGGTCAGACCGAGCGGGCGAATCAGATTTTGGAGGGCATGCTTTGTGCATGTGTCCTAGACTTTGGAGGTTAGTGGGATACCCATTTGGGATTGGTTGAGTTTTCTTATAATAACAGTGTCCAATCCTCGATTCGAATGGCTCCTTTTGAGGTTCTCTATGGTCGGCCTTGTCGGTCCCCCCTGTGTTGGGCTGAGGTAGGTGAGACCTCACTACTGGGGCCGAGTATGGTGTAGGAGACATCTGATAAGGTAAAATTAATTAGGAAACGTTTATTGATAGCTCAGAGTCATCATAAATCATATGCTAACCGGAGGCGTCGAGACCTAGAGTTTTCTGTGGGTGACAGAGTATTCTTGAAGGTGGCCCATCGTTTGGTCCATCGTCGATTGGGGAAGCAAGGTAAGCTGACTCCGCGGTATGTCGGGCCATTTTAGATCATCGAACGTATTGGAAAGGTGGCATATAGGTTGGCCTTACCTTCTCAGTTGACGTCCATCCATGATGTCTTCCATGTTTCTCAGTTGAAGAAATACTACCCGGATCCGTCCCATGTGTTGAGTTGGGAAGGACTGGAGATAGAGACTGACTTGTCTATTGTTGAGAGGCCAGTGAAAATAGTGGACTCCCAAGAGAAGATACGTCGAGTAAAGTCTATTCCATTAGTCCGGGTTCTATGGAAGCATGGAGATGATACACATGAGACATGGGAGCGAAAGTCGTGGGTCGAGGAAGAGTACCCGTTCTTGTTTTCCAATCAAGCCTCATGTTGACTTTCCGGGGCGGAAAGTCCTTCATGGTGGGGAGAATTGTCACATACATGACATATTTTAAGGTATTTTCATTTAATTTACATCATTGCTTTGTTTTGGTGGTTTTCCATCCATTTTTGAAGGAAATAATGGGTTTCCAAAATTTGGGCCAACCTGAGAGCCCATTTCCAGTTTTGAAAGTAAATTTTGTTTCTTTAATAACTCCTTCGTTTTTCAGCATTTTTCACTCATTAAACTTCCAAAATTACATTAATATAAATATTAAAACCACAAAATAATTTTGGGCCCCTTAAAAATTCATTAGAATCTTAGATTTGGGTGATCAAATTAGGTATTGGGCCAACCCGAAAGCCCATTTCCAGTTTTAAAATTGTTTTGTAATTCTTTCATAAAATATTTATTTTTTATCCTTTTTCGGTGATTCCACCTCTCACATGTTACCATAGAACCTAGAAAGACCCCCCATCTTCGTTTTCGTATCTTTGGATCTCAGATTCATCGCGATTTAGGGACGAACTTCTGAATCTCCAAAAAATGTTCAGATTTCTCAAGTAAGTTGGTTATCTTCCTTATTCCTCCCTTCTTATTAGGGTTTCTACTATTTTTATTGAATCCCAAAATGTACAGAAGATGGTATTTCGTACCTAGTGTTTTATTTTTGAGTTTTATGGTCCAATCCTCTGGTTTTAGGTTCAATATTACTCACTTGTGGTGCGGCGGAGGTGCGGTTGAAGTGACGCACAAGGATTTGGGGGTTTTGACTCTTTTGGTAGGTGATTTCATATGTAGGTATTGTAGAATGAGTTGTCTTGATGTATTTATGTTTCCATTATGTTCATCATTCAGTATTTTGATTGCAAAAATTTATTTGGGTAGCATTTTAAAAGTGGTTGATTTTTAAGTGCCAATTTTGTCTGAAAATGGGTGTTTTACATGTGCAACCCATGTTGTGCCTCTTCGTGTTGTTTTATAATTCAGGGATTGGATTTATATAAATGTTTTGATACTGAAATTTATGTTTTGGTATAATATTGTTCTCCATTTGGTTTTAAATGTGGGATTTTAGATGAATTTAATGTGCAACATTTGATTAATTTTCTGGAAATTGTTTTATTGAAATTTTAAGTGGTTTATTGAGTTATATGAAAGGTGAAAAGAAGGTGTAGATATTGTTTTGAGTGTGTGTGACCAGAGCTGATATTTATATGTGAAAATTGATTTCGGTATCATGTGGTGACTATTTGAGCACAATACGGGAAACCCGGGTATCTAGGTGGGCTAACGTGTACTAGTACGCTAGTTAACGGAGGGGTTTTGACCATGGTTCACTTAGCAAGTCTGACATGGATAAAACTAACAAAACTATAATGGAGATGATTGGAGACCACTAGGTTATGGGTATGCTCCCTACTAGTGGCTCGTTCACGAGAACTAATTTCATTATGGTAAATTTCACCGAGGTACGAGGTACTTGGGGCTCACAACAAACTTGTACCTAGCGGTGTTCCTATGCTTGGTGCTCGTGGCCTTTTTGAAATTTATAATTTCTTTATGGTATTTTATAATGTGAAAACCAGTATCATGAATGTTTTATTCAAATTCACTATTTCTTTAATGTTATCCTCATTGAAAGTTATTTTCTTTTCAAAGTTTCACTTTTAAAAATAATTGCTACCATTATCTATTTATAACTCTTGCAAGCCTTTTATTTTATAATGCCTATCACTTGGAATCCTTTGGTGATATCCTATTGGGCTTAGTCTCACACCCTACTTACACCTTTTGGTGTATGTAGACTTGATCATTTTTTACACAGGCAAAGGTAAGGCCTTGGGCGATGGCGGTTCAGGTTTCTAGTTTCTCTCTATGGTGCGGTGTTGTGGAGACGACTTGTGGGTGATGACCCCTTGTCGTGTGGAGTCTCATGGGCTGTTTGCTGCTAATTTTATGTACCTTTGGACCTCTTGTATCTTTTTTAAACTCATATACTCAGTTCTGAATTTTTATTATGTCATGTTTGGCATAATTTTTTAGATTTGGTTTGTTGTTTGTTTTTGGTTATCTTATGAACCCAAACTAGGGTAAATCGTTCCCAAATGAATTTTTTAGATACCCGACAACTTGTGCTAGCCCGTGGGGATGGGGAACACCTTTCGGGTCTTTCCATGAGCCAGGTTTGGTGCCGATTTGATGGTGACCAGATTCGGTTCGTGACATTTATTAAATCAGATATTTGTTAATTCGCTTTTATTAACTCCTATTTTTGGAAATTAAGGGGTTTTTATATACACTGATGTTTCATATAAAGGTCATAGATGTGGTCAAGTAAAATATGATATAGTGTTGGTTTATTCATCTTTAAAGTGTAATTCCCATGTGATTAATTATCCCACTCATAATTTAGAGTTGGTGGTGTTTATCATTTCCAAAAAACTTATTGATAGAGTATCTATATTGAGACATGTGTGAAATATAAACTAACCAAAAGAGTTTGAAATGGTTATTTTCTCTGAAATAAGTAAATATGAGGCAATGTATATTGTTATAACTACTCAAGTATTGTGACTTATATATATTACCATCTTTTGAACTTAAAAAAAGTAGTGGACGCATTGATTAAAAAATATCATACTATATTATCCATGATGAGGGTGGAGAATGATTGAATTAGAAAGGATTTAGTAATGATATACATTGGTATTATAATGGAAGGGAAAAATTTTTACTTATTCTTTATAATAATCCATCCTTATTTATCAGAGAATATGAATAAAGCTATAAATTTTGATAACGACCTATAAAAGAAGATATAAGATGTTAGGAATAGAAAATTTCCATAGTTTTTTCTTTATAGTGATTGAGTTCTACGGTTTAATAAGTAGTTAAGTGTTGGAAAAATACCAAAGGTTAATTGATACATACTATATGTGGCTCATAAATCAATATAATCAATTTATCCTATAATCATCATGATGTATAGAGATGTATGGATTTATTATTTGTTGGAAAATATAAAGTATGTGATTGTGGATTATGATTTAAGTTGAAAAGTGTGAAATAATTATAAGATAAAGGATAGTATCTTAATTTCATTGTGCATATTTTTCCTATACTAAATTTGAAGTGGGGTAATATTTTTATGGTTTTCATCACTGGGATTTTTTAGACATCAATGGGGGAAAATGAAATAAGGGTCATTTTTTATTTTATACACATTCATCTAATTTCCTTAAAATTGGATAATATTTTCCTCTAGATAATCTTGAGAGGTTATATATAAATATTGTTTTAAGGATTCATGGAACACCCTTATCCATAGTTCTTAATCATGGCCCAAGGATTACTTACAAAATTTAAGGAGTCTCTTGATGGATTTAAATGTAAATCTTAATCTTAGTAAACATATCATCAACAAACAGATAGTCTGTCTAAAAGGACTGTCCAATCAATGGGGGATATTCTTAGTTCATTCTCTCTCAATTTCCATGAGTTTTGGGGTCCATATATTTCTCTAGTGAAGTTTTTATAAAAAAAATTTACCTTAAAATTATAAAAATTACACCATATAAATCCTTGTTATGAATGAGATGTAGGAATTTAAAATGTTGGGATGAAGTGATAGAAAGAATGCTATTGTGTACATAATTTGTTGAAAAATATCATAGAAGGTAAAATTCAGTCATAAGCATGAAAAATACCTCAAAGAAATAAAATAACTTATGTAGACAACCAAAAATGGGATCATAAATTCTAATTAACGGACCATGTCTTTGTAATGATATCTCCATGAAAATTATTTATGATATTTTGAATGAAATGTTTGGATACCTTTTTGGTATATTGGCCCATTTAAAATATTTGATCAGATTAGAAATGTGTAATATCATTACATTATGCCACAAAATCAATATCAACTAAAAAACATATTCAATATGCCACTTTTTTGTAAGTATATTACATAACAACTATATATTTAAAAGGTGTATCATGTTCATTTTGAGCCTCATTTTTTATAAAATGAAAAGATGATTCAAATGATGGTATGAGATATAACATGCTTTGAAATTGAATGACTCAGCTAGTGAAGGTTCTTTGAAAAAATAATCAATTGTAATAGGACAAATGGGATACATAGGATTAAATTATAAAGGATTATCCACATTTTTTGGGATTGATTTACTATTTCAAGGATGAAGTTATTAAAATGGGAAAAATGTAATAATCAAGAAAATTCTAGTAATAAATAAACATGTTTTATTATAATGTAATTCATTATAAATCAAAATACAAGCATCCTAATACTGTTATAACAAATAATGAATACAATTATTTTATAAATAATGAAATAAATTTATAGATGTCACCAAGCCCATATTCCTTAATAAACATCATAGCTATAATAATAATAGTATAAAAGAACAATACAAGACCCAGAATCAACATATTAAAACAACTAAAAATGATAAGGGTTTTTTAATGGATTTGTTTCAATGAATATATATAAAGTAAATATGGCTATTACATGATATTTAGGCATTATTAACTTCCATAATTATGATTTTTTTTGTAATTATTATCTTTGGGCATTATAACTATTGGTAAGAGAGTTTTTATAATGTGATCATTATAATTAGTGTATATTATGGATAATGATAATAGATAATGGATAAATAAAATATAAAACCTTTCCCCAACCTATAATAATATCCCCTATGAACTGCATTTATCAGATCTTGGGAGGGATGTTGTGTAATTATGGTTTTCCCTTGACCAAGTCTAATTAGAACCTCAACAACTGAGGTTTGAGGGGAATCATATGTGTGATGAATTTAAGTTAGTGGAAATAACATCCCAATTAATTTTGGTTTAATAAATATACGGAAGTACCAACAATTCACACATAACCATTATATATTAATCAGTTGTGATAAGGGGTTAGCTATCTATGGGTTAAGTAGTATTGAAGTGTAAATTATTTTATAAATGAAAGGGTATTTACATAGAAACCTCATTTTTATTAAATATTCTTTACATTAAATTAATGTTAAAATGTATATAATTAGATTATGGATTTGATAAAATGGATTTCATATTCGAAATCATGACATTAAAATATCCTACGGGGTGAAATTTGGTATTTTTTCAATGAACTATATGGTAAAAGTAGTTAAATAAGGTGATATGTGGTTATATGACCTCATATATATAAGCATGACTCAACATGAACAAGTAATTTATATTTAGATATTTTTATCACTAACCATTATAGTAGATCACTAATGGATGTATTGGGGTGCTATGGGTGGTAGTGGAGAACTAGAGATAGTGGAGAAATAAATTAATCAATAATATATTCCATAATGTTATACTCGTGACATCTATAAATACCCAAACCCTATTATAATTTCTCTCAAATGAAATTCAAAATTACATATTCATATCTCAATCTGAATATCTCTCTTATAGATCACTAATCAATATTGAAGAGTTTTTCAAATTATAGATGTTGTCAACTTGTGTGGGGATTATCTGATCACTCCCCACTACTCGTTTCCTTATCCTCAAGATAGGATCAGCCCAAAAAAATCAGATATTATCACCAATGGGATAGAATCTCGGGTTTCCATGACCTGGTTAACGACACCTGGGGGGAGCCCACTCAGGGACCTTCATGGATTGACATTCATAACAAGATCTGAAGGCTTATGGAAAAGCTTCAAATATGTTAGAGATCACTATCTTCCATGGTTGGTGACATCACGACCACCATGAAATATGTGGATCTCCTAGAGGGGATCTTTGAGGTCGATTGGGATGATATGGGGTTCGACGACCTTTCCAACAAGAAAAGTGTTCTGGCGGACATGCTTTTAAAGAAGGAATGCCTGGTGAGGGAGGAGTTGAGGATCAAATAGATTAGGTAGGGAGATTGGAATACTGGATTTTTCCATGTGTGTATCAAGGAATGGAAGCACATGGTGAATCCCAACATTTTACTGGATGATGGTAGGTACTCTGACCATAGAGACACTATAGGTTCTATGGCCCTGCCTCTCTAGAAGAACTCCTTGTTTGTCCCAATACTTGCCTTCACAATGGTTATCCAGAGGAGGAATGGGGGTTTTTTGATGTGATTATAAACCATCTATCGTCCCAGGACAATGATTCCATGAGCTCTATTCTAGAAGAAAAGGAAATTTAGAACGCTATGATGAGGCTCAACCCTGAAAGCACTCCTGGCCCAGACAGGTTCCTAGGTTTGTTTTTTATAGCATTGTGGGACGTCATTAAAGTTGATGTCATCTCTTCCATCCACAACTTCTTCCTAGGGGGGTCACCTCCCCAGTGATTCTTTTGCCACGCTCATTGTTTTCCTACCCAAGACAAAGAAACCCACTTCCACATCCCACTACCAGCCAATTAGCCTTTGTAACATTCCTTATTAGATATTGGCCAACCTGATCAATGCAAGGGTGGTCGCCCATATTCCCCAGTGGGTATCCTTGGAACAACACATATTTGTGAAGGGGAGGTCCATTCAGGGGGCCATTACTCTGACTCATGAGATGATCAGAGACATATACTTCAATACCCACAGCTTCAATCTATCTTTCAGTTAGAAATGGGTGATGATTATGACCGGATAGAGTGTGGATTCATCAACAAGGTGATGTAAAAAATGGGATTATCCCTATGGAACATTGACATCATCTTTAGGTGTTTCATATCCTCCTGGCTAGTTGTCTCTTTTATGGAGAAATATTATGGGTTTTTCAAGGCTACCTGTAGTCTAAGGCAGGGTGATCCCCTATCCCCAAGCCTCTCCATTATCTCGTAGGATGTACTCAGTCAACAACTATATAGGGGCATCAACAACGACGAGATCATGGAATATCTCCGAAGGAAGTGGGATCCCCCTGTTTCCCATTTTATTTTCATAGATGATTCATTCATCTTCTCGAATGCTAGTCGGCGGTCCATCAATGGTCTCAATAGGGTGTTGCATGAGTATTGCTTCTAGAGTGGGCAGGGGATCAATAAGGCCTAATGAAATTTCTTTCTATCCAATGGTTTCACTGTCTCTCAGACTCATAATATTAATCTAACCCTGGACATGCAACAAGATTCCATCCCCATGGAGTATTTGGGTACCCCAATTTCCCCAAGGTGACTCAGCTTAAGTGAATTTGACTCCATTGTCAACAGGATTACAGACCGGATAATCGACTGGAAGAATGTCAACCTATCATTTGGGGGTCGGATAACACTGGTCAATAATCGGCTTCTTGCCACCCCTATCCACTCTCTATCATTCGTCAATTTTCTGAATAGCATCATCAACATGATTGATTAGATCATTTATAGCCTCATCTGGGATCCATGATCGAAGGGAATACATCATTGGGCTTCATGGGACTGGGTGGCGAGGCTAGCTATGGAAGGGGGCATCAATATTCGTCGTCTTGAAGATACGATCATGTGCATGCATGAAAAAATAGCCAGGGAGGTTCTGGAATGCGTACTCTATGGGGGTTAACCATGCACAAATCCCATCCTGGTCCCAAGTCAAGGGATGCCAGCCAAACCTCTCCCTTCTAGTCAGTGATTTCCCCTCTTCTTGTTTCACTGGAACCATAGTCTATATGGAACTTTGGGAGGGGGAATCCTCTTCTGGCGACATTAATTGGGTCGGGACTGTCCTTGGCTTCCCTGGGTGACTTGGCATACTAATCACTTTCAAGGAGGCTAGTGCACACCCAACCTTTATTGTAACGATCTGGGATGAGGACCAGGGTGATAACTTTAACATTATCGAGATCAACTCTAAACCGTATAGGTGTGTGTCCTCTTCCCCTTCATTGGGGTCCTTCTCTTCAAGAGACTTCAGTAGATCCATGCCCCCTCGACCATAGTGACTAATGGAATGATATCTTATGGTCCAAAGGAACTTCGCTCAAAAATATATTTCTTACCTAGCGGTTTCATCACAAGTCCATTCCCACAGATGAAAAAATTAAGCACTGGGGCATCCCACTGGTTTCAAGGTGTCACTACTGCTCAGAACACCAAGAGGAGAGTGTGGGTAACCTTTTTTTAAAGGATAATGGGAAAGGAAGGTGAGGTAGTATTTTGGTGATTTCACAGCAATTTCTGATAAATGAATTACCTACATGTTGTTCCTGGACCAATGGTTCCATGGTGAAGAGAAGAGGGTCCCCGAGTAGATGTCACACACCATGGTCATTTTTGAAGGCTATTGGTCGATTTTTAAAGCACGGAATGAGGCTCGACATGATGGGAACATCACTTCAAGACAACAAATTACTATACATACTAAGTCCCTTCTATTGGATTTGATTATATCTTCTAGAAAATGGAAGGATGCACTGACTCACCAATGTATGTAGGCAAGTACTGCTACCGATTCTTCAGGTAGTAGCATTAGTAGAGGAAATTGTGTTCGTTTGTCACCACCAAGAAGAGGGCTCAAACTTAACTCCGACGGGTCATGCAGAATGGGGATGATTCGAGGAGGATTGGTGGTTTGAAACCCCTCTAGGTCTATCATAATCCTTTTTATTCCTTCCTGGGGAGCGGGTGTTCGTTCCAGGAGGAGGCCAAGGCGATGCTAATGGGCCTCTCTCTATGCCATCAAGAGGGGATAGCTTTATCAGAGGTTGAAACGGATTCACTAATTCTACACAATTTTGTACATGGATCTGATATCATCCCATAGTCTATCCACTACATCACTAGGAAATATAGAGACATGATCAGCAGAAACATCAGCGTAGTCCAAACACGGTGTGAGGGGATTAAGGTTGCGGACCACCTTGCTTACATCAATTTCCCCGGTCTAGACCATTTTTGTTTTCACACTACTACCACCATGAAGTCGGAGGGGGTTAACTTGGTTCGAGGGAATGCCCTCGGCCTCCACTATTTTTGGCCTCCTTAGTCTTATCTTTTTTTTTCTTGGAACTTTTGGCCCATTTTTCTTCTTTTGGGGGAGCTTTTTAGAATAAATTTACAGTATGTTTTAAGGGAATTCCCCTAAAATCAATAATAATTCATTTATTGTGGAAGTAGTTTTTCGGTCCCATAAAATACTTTCTTTCATATGAAAAAATATTATAATAAAAACACCATTGATAAATTATTCTATGTATATCTGAGTTGTTCATTTTTTACATTATACCATTTATTTCCTATGAAATTTTAATATATAATGAATCTATATGAATTTTATGTGACTAGTGGGGCATAGAATTATATATTACCCCAGTGCACTATAGGTCCCAAGAGAGAACCATGATATGGTAATGTAAGTACCCTTACCATTTATGATGATTTCTTGGAAAAGGGCATTAATGGTATATTTATGATAAATGAAAATATGAATTCTCATCATTTAAATCATTATATGATCATTTACATCTATATATGCTATTAATTATTAATTTTTAATATTATGTATTTATCTATGAAGCATTATTTTTTTTATTCTTGTTACATTACCTTTTTCATTTTAGATAATTATATATTTCACTAAACACATTCCCTTGCTAAGCATTTCATCTCACTGTATACTCTTGTTTCCCATTTTATCTAGTTAATGATGTGGAATAGTATGTATTAATAGCTACAGGGATGGATCAATAAAATAAATACTGGTACTACAATGATGTAATATGACATGTCAAACTGAAATTTTAATAAATCAAGTCTCTTAAGTATTACTAAACCATGATATTTATAATTTAATCTGGTGTAGTCATATTTCCTTGTAATAAATAACCCACCCACTCTAGGTTACTAGGGTTGGGGGATTACATTTAATATTAATGATTATGTGTCCTCAGAAACCATATAATGTATTTGTAGCCCGACATCATTTTTTTAATAAGTGGTGGTAATTCTTCATATATATAGAACCTATTATTTTCCTATGAATTGATTAGTGGCATTATGATGTATATCATTCATGACTGCATGATCTACTCACTTTTCCATGACCATGAATGGTTATGATCATGTGACCTATATGTGATCTTATATCCAAATATTTTGCTAATAATACATTACTTATAAATACATGTCATGAATTTAAAGTGTTAAATTCATATATTAAAAGGAGAACACTTTGAGTCATCAAGTATTTACTAATATTTCATTAATATTTTAGATAGATATCATGAAAATAATATTTATTCATTCTAAATTTATTTCCAATTCATAAATATTTAAATAAAACTTAGGTAATTCACTATTATTCAGTCAAATAAGAAATGGGTGGATCATAGTGAATGATATTCATGATAATTCTCCCACAACATATAAATCTTGTAGGGATATCTTCATAAGACATAAATGAAGGAATCTAGTAAGCCCCCTTTATGGAGAGCTATTTTTTGTGAAGTAATTCATTAACATCCTTGAAACCCACACTTCCATGAACAATGTTCCTTCGCATAAGCATCTAATTTTACATTAAAATTGGGCCCTTGAAGTAAATTTTAGCCTCTTAAAAATAGTCCCAAACTGTGAGATATTTTACCTATGTTGATTAGTGATATTAAGGAATCATACTTTGGGAATATAAGACACTTTCATTTCCCTTCTTTGACTAAGGTCATCTACCTAGGTTGAGTTGAACCCAAGTGACCTCATTGGATTTATTTCACCAATTTCAAAGCACTAAAAATTTAATTCCAATGAGGCCTTCTCCATGGAATCTTGAGATACGTGAATGGGTTATACACACCATAGTTCCTCCTTTCTATTAGGTATTCCTTTGATAATGTACCTACTTGGGTTTTCATCTCATATAGATAGGACCCTTGGGGTGTTAACAATAATTTATTCCCTTGATAATAAGGGTATCAATCATAAGGTTGCTAGTGGAAGCTCTCTAAGAACAATATTCTCATCATGGCTATCCTATGTCAAATATCCTATTTTTCCTAGATTCAATGGGTCTCTTTCATCCACTCAAAATGGTAGGGATGATTTTGAACTCTTTCATTGTTTAATACCCAATAATACCCCATTGGTGACGTATTTACTTAATGATACATAAAAATATATGGAATTCTAATCCAATATGATCCCCAAAACACACCTTCACCTAAGAAATCATCTAAGATAAATCAGGAGGGGATGAACCCATGCATAATACAGAATAAATCTCTAATATTTTACTTATTCACAATACATACATCTTTACCTCAAAATTGAAAACTGCATGGATTGGTCTTTAAATATTTATCTAAACTATAAAACATGAATTATGTAGGATTCTATTTATATTAACAAAGATATGTAGGATTCCTCTATGAATTTAAATCCCAACACCCTAACACATATCATGGGCCTTTTATAGGTGTAATCCATAATAAATTCTCACTAGTCAATGTTACTTATGAACCACAACCTCATTGAGATATGTTCCTTATAACCCTCATCCACACTGGTCTATATTCCCTATAGAATTATATACACACTGGGCACCTAGTCCATGATGACCATCCCTATTGGGAAATATTACTCTTATGTCAAGTCATAACCCTTTCTTGTTTAGTTAGAAATGGAAAATATTAACCATGAAGGATCTTTTAAAAAAATCACCACATCAACCATTTATACGAACCCCTTTTATAGTATTCCTAACTACATGACTTAAAATTACATATCATAATGTCCATTTTGCATAAATCTAAGATACACAACCCTAAAAATCACTTCACATGGTCCTGGATGTGTAACCCTAAAAGGGACATCATTAGTTCATTGCTATATAAAATTAATGTGAACCACATCAGTCCCTGTAACATGATCTTAAAAGGTATGGTATGTAATGACTCCAAATTTTTTATTTCTCACTATAAAAAATATTGAATAATATTTTTTACATATGCACATTTTTATTGTGGACTTTTGGACCGTGTGGAGGCTCGTTATTGATATATTAAAAATAATATATATAATATATCATGTGACTGTAATTTTTTGTAAACAATGGAATATATATAGAATGATTTTATATATTGAAAAACCAATATCGCCATTAAATATAGAATTTGTGTTATTCCCTAGGAATTTCATAACTTTTGTGTGTAGAAGAACTATCATTTAAGTATAGTCATAGGTTAAATATTAGATGAATAAATTTATTAAATAAATTATTATCTATTAATTTACAAAAAACATAATCCTCCCATATTTTAGAAATTGTATGAAAAAAACTCATGTTGGATACCTAAACCTGGTGAATTTGTAGAGGTTTCCATTGGTTGATGCTAGCAAGGTCTGTTTAGTGATAGTGATCAGATGTGGTAATTATTAATGATGATGATGGGATAAATTAATTCATGAAATTAAATTCTTTTAGATTAATTATCCTCTAGGGATAAATCCAACCATGGTACAAGTTATTTTGTTTAGCCCCCGCTCTTTTTTTTTGGTATAAACATGAAATAATTTAATTTGAAATTAAATCCTGGATTGTTCTTTTTTGATTAGATTGTTGGTTATATCATTTTCTAATAATTATGAATCTGATGTTATTTTGGTTTTGATAATTTTATTATACTTCCCATTCTAAAGATTTATAAAATAATGGATAATAAAAAATGAACCTTGTTTTATGATAACATTTGTGTTTTGGTCATTTCTCTTTTCATTCTTTAAAAATTATTCATTAGTATTTTTATTGGTCGACAATTCAAATTTATTTGAAAACCCATTTGTTACACAATTTCATTATCTGGTTCTATAGATCGTTATTGTGGTATCAATTCAAATGATTATAGCATGATGAATGATTGATGATGATAGTGGTGGTCATGGATGTATGATGATTGATTGAGGGATTTTGGTGTCATGGGTAATGGTGTTCAGGAAATGTGAAGTGTGATGGGAGTCGATTTCTATGAAAAGGGTGGTTTGAATCTGGCCATTTGTGACATTACCATATCAATAATTTTGGGTTGTGGCTATTTTGACCAAGTTCTCTATAGGATTCATTGATTGTGGAAAAATATTTAGAGATTCTTTGTGTTTCTAGAAATATATATAAATTAAGATGTAAATGGAATATATTTCAGATGAATTCATGTTCTTTATCATGATATTGTAGTAGATAGGATTATGAGTGATGTTTAGTATCACATTTCATGTTTCATATCAACATGTTTTGTGACCCCCAAGGCTAGCAGCTCAGTTTGTACCATCCATAGTACATATACACGGGAATAGTACCTGGAAATGGGAAGAGTGCACATATACAAGAGGATACACATTCCCAAGTACCAATAGTGGCCTATAAAAACCATGTATGACACTAACATTCCATGTAATTGGTGAAGAACATTCCATGTAAGATGGTAGAACACAGGTAAAACTAAACTTTAGGTGACATTTTGTGTGTCTTATGGGAAATGTTGTGTACTTCCAATGAAGATAGATAATTTCATCTAGATGCGGGTTTTCTCATCTTAATACCTAGGGAGAGTCAAATATCTCACCAAATGGGATAAGGATCATACTAAATTGTAGAATCTCTCCCATGTGAGTATGAGTAGGGAAGAGATCCTCTACATATAGGATTAAGATAGAGTCTGTCACTTAACCCACATTAATGGGGTAGGGATCCTTTATCTACAGAGTAAATTTTCACTCATTTATAGAACTCTAACTAGAGATGGATCTACCTCTATAGTTTCATATTTCACCCACATTTATCAGGTAGGGATGATCTAGCATTATCAAAGTGAAGGGACTATAAATAATTCTTCAAACTATAGAAAAATAGAGATTTAATGAAATTATTCCGGTTGATGGTTGAGATAGACCATACTCTGAGGCTTGATTACCTCCAATAAAAATGTCTAGGTTATCTTTTGGAATTTTCTTTTTGATTTAGAGTTGAATACTTCTTTGATTATTTGTGTTTAGTGAATTTTGGTGTCCTATTAGATATGTATATACTCACCTCTACATGGTCTCTACACCCACAAGATTTTTATTATAAAGATGAAATTCCCTTCAGTGAAGAACTATGTGGAATAGTAGGAGGTGGACCTTAGTGGTTATAGACAAACTGCAAATAGATCTAGGATTCTTTTTAGTAGCAGTCCATTTTTATTATCAGTTCGAACTTCTTTACAGTATTATTGTAATTATATTTTGACTCCTTTTCATTTGTGTACTCTTTTTTATAATATTATGTGGTATAATATGTTATTCATTCATTTAAAATATCATTTATTTACCTCTCCATGATTATAATGTTGTATGGAGATATTTTCATGTGTATATTGGCTTTAGCCTAAGGTCTCCCATGTGTGTGACATGTCAAATCAGCTATAGTCATCATCTCATAACCTATTTGAGTTGATATTGTGGTGTCACTCTTAGAATACTACCAACCATGTGGTATTTTCTGGATCAGGTCATGATAAAGTGGTCTCAAATCATAGTCTACCTTAGTATAGGTTTTTAGAGATAGTCTAGTTGTGAGGATTGGTTTGGGACTAGTGAAATAGTGTTGATGTGTCTCAATTATATCTTTCAAGATAAGGAACCATATGATGGTGCAGAAACCAATGTATCCAAACAAAAAGACTTTGATAACCTACTTTTCAACTCATCACACTAGGACACCAGTTGTAGAAAATAAAATTGGTGCATCTATTGTATAGAAATGGGACGTAGTTTTTTAGTTATTATTAACCCAGCTCCCCATATATGCTCTTAGAATATGGTGTATTTAGAAAATTATAGTATTTCTCCATGGTGACATCCAGTATAAATACCATAATGTAATAATTATGATGAACCTACTATCGATGAGAATTTGATATTGGGACCTGATCATGAGATGACCCCTCCAGGTGGACTACGATCATTACCTCCACTCATTATGTAGCATGTTTACCCACCCCTGATAGTTTAGGTGGACTCTCTCCATTATATTGTGAAATAATTACTCCCAACAGTATTGGAAAAAAATTCATGTTGGCCAAGTCCACTTAATGATTTTTATAGTAAAAGACAGCCCATGTTTCAGGGTGATATATGCACCCATATAGTTGAGGATTGTCTTGATCCTATGGCTTGATTATTCCACCTTGTTTGGATCCCACCTGGTTAAATGGTTTTTTGAATATATATAATTTTTAATAAAAATGTATTCTATTAGTGGATCAATGTTTTCGTGATGTATGATGTGGATTCGAGCAAAAAGTGGTGCATCTATTGTATAAAAATGGGATGTAGTTTTTTAGTTATTCTTAAGTTATCTCCCCCTATATGCTCTTAGAATATGGTGTATTTAAAAAATAATAGGATTCATCCATGGTGACATCTAGTATAAATACCATAATTTAATAATTATGATGAACCTACTAGCGATGAGAATTTGATATTGGGACCTGATCATGAGATGACCCCTCAAGGTGGACTACGATCATTACCTCCACTCATTAAGTAGCATGTTTACCCACCCCTGATAGTTTAGGTGGAATCTCTCCATTAGATTGTGAAACAATCACTCCCAACAGTATTGGAAAATAATTCATGTTGGCTAAGTCCACTTAATGAGTTTTATAGTAAAAGACAACCCATGTTTCAGGGTGATCTATACACCCATATAGTTGTGGATTGTCTTGAGCCTACGGCTTGAGTATTCCACCTTGTTTGGATCCCACCTGGTTAGATGGTTTTTTGAATATCTATAATTCTTAATTAAAATGTATTCTATTAGTGTATCAATGTTTTCGTGATGTATGATGTGGATTTGAGCATAAAAATAGCTGGGAAACTTCCCACATCATGATGTGTTTTCTGGCAATTCATTTTAAAGTTGTGTGGGTGAGACAAGGACACCTAAAGTGTGTAGTATTCAGGTTTGGTGAATGGTTTTATTTTATTGGTTTTTTGGTGTTTTTTGGATGTTCTACGGTGTTGGAGTGAACTATGGTTATAGATAATTGGTGATAAATGGAAGGGAATGTTGCAGGAAGTGGGGGATTTTATCCTGGAATCTCTATGTGTGATCTATGGTACGACCAGTATCTTCTCTAATTTAGTTACAGATTTGGTATACCTGAGTGCAAGAAAATATTTCCTTATCGTATCCCTTGGTTGAGTCCTATATATTCCTCTAGTTTCTTTAGCTTGACCCATGTGATTAGAGTCTCCAACTATGAGAGATTCAGTGATCTCATACTTCTACCATTAGTGTGACCTAACTATCGGAGGAGAGAGATTAGCATAGGATATCTTTTTAGCCAAAATGATACCACTTTATTTCATTATGGGTATGGACTAGATCTCTATATTCTATGAATATATTAGATATTTAATTTTTAAGATATGTTTTACTTATTTTTATGAGACGGAATTTTTCTTTTTTGGTGAGAAATAAACTCAAACAGAAAAGGCTAGGCTCATGTCTAAAAATTTATAGTCACTTTCTCAAAATTTGGATAGTATGTCCCTTTTAGAAGTAGTCTCTATGAGATTTAATTTCCAAAATATATTGGAGAAGATTTTATGAAACCTTCCAAAGGATGTGTCAGGATTTCCTCCTATAACATGTTAATATTTTAAAAACAAAACTATGTTGGATAGCATATATGACACCAACCCTGAGCCTAAACGAACCCTAAAATATTATTATTTACATGTGACTATTATAACCAAGGGATTAAGTAAGAATGTAGGAATATGATTAGTTTCTTTATGAAAAATATATATAATTTTCCTATTCAATATAATTTTTTTGATAATTCCTCTATAAATAATCATTCAATTTTATATAAATCCATTCTATTTATTAAAAATAATTTTTCCACAAAAAAATGTTTTTATGCGAAAATAGTATAATTAATTTCCGGACTATTTTAAAATTTTATTTGATAAAATGTATATATGTTTTAAAATTAATTTATGGATAAATTTTGATATTTTTCTGAAATTTTTGATTTTTAAATGTATAGTGAAAATATTGAATTTTTTTAAAAAATATCTTTTCAATAATGTATTTATTGAGTTTAATCATATCTTGGATTAGTTTTAAAATTTCATTATTTTATTTTGATTAAAAACAATATAATAATAGTTTTTTAATAAACTTTAGGCTCATATGTGGTATAAGATCATTTTTATACTTAAAAAACATTTTACGGAAAAATTGTTTTTCATTGTGTTTTGTGGTTTAATATAAAATTAATCTCTACCAATTCTATAAATTTAATCATGGAAAAAGGTTTCCATATATGAAATAAGGAGATGGAAATTTTTTAAATAGGTTCATTTTATTTTTGGTCATTATGAATTGTAACCATACTAAATTATTATCACCATAGAAAAGGTAAATCAGGTAATTAAGGTTAAAAATAATATGATAAGGACTTTAAATGAACCTAAGACATAACTCCATCCTATTTTATGTTTTTATTTCTTCCATTTATAGTCTAGTTTCTAAATTATGTAATCCTGGATCCATATTTCTTTTATTTTTACCTTTATATTATTTTTTGTAAAAAATCAAAAATGCCATTCCCTTTGTTTTATTACCTGAAATTTTTTTATGAATGGATAAACAAATATTATGTTAAAGTATAAATGGTTTATTTGAGATATAAATTATTTTTTATCATGATATTTTATTTCTAATTTTAATGATGATATAATTTCTTTAAATGTGTACACAACATCGGCATGGTATATATTTTTAAATTATTTAAAAATGAAAAAAATGGGTTTAAAATTATGAAGAATAATTTAATTTGAAGGAATTGTAATGTTTCTTACATATTTTATATAAAAATAATATATTATCAATTTTTTAATTTATTATATTGAAATTATATTATGGTCTTGTTGTATTCAAAGTCAAATTAAATGTATAGGTCCAAAAATGACTATAATATTATTTTATAATAAATGTTATTTTATCAACTGATTACAAATTCCTCAAAAACCTATCGGAAACCAATTTATTGGGATTTTTTTAACAGATACAACATTTTCCATTTATTGGAAAATTTTCCTTTTATAGAAACTATATTAAATCCTACAGTTTAAAAAACATGGTTATTACTATAATCATCAAAAGGGTTAACCAAGGGATAAAACAAAATGGTAAGGGTGAAAAAATCATCTAAAATATTTATATTTTTATTTAATGAGAATATTTTCAATCATAACCATCTTATATTTCCATTATATCATTTTGGATAAATTTTTCACTGATAAATAATTTATATCAATTTAATACTTTATCAAAATCCAAGAATTCCCCTCCAATATCATACAAAAGGGAAAAACATCTTCACTTTTCTTCACACATAAAAAGAATTTTTTTCTATAAATATATTAAAAACACTTAGTAACATTTAAAAAATTCTTTTTACATATAAATTGGGTAAAAATACCAACCATAAAGGTTTTAAAGTGTAATGAAAAATAAGTTGTCCAAATAAGAGGTATAATCATTAACCAAATATTTTAGTTTTATTTCTTCCTCTACCTCCATAAAATATTCATAAAACATTATGAAAAAATATCATATGTATCCCCAAAATACATATATATTTTTTTATTAGTTTAACCACCTAAATCTATCTCCCCTTCCATAAAAATTTGAATGAAAATTGTGGTTCATTTGAATGGGGGACTATGGTATCAAAAACTGATGTTATTTGTTTTCCATCACCACTTATCATATATGATTATAATGATGGAATTAATAAATAGATCAGTTATCTATAATATTATTATTAATATATAATGTACAATTACTATCTAATTTCTTTTTTTTTCAATCCATATAAAATTGAAACAATGTTCCTACAAACATACGGCCTACCATCACCATAAATGGTGTAATTCATTTATTTTATCTGCATATTTTATTGATGACTCTTGATATGAATATAATTATACATATAATGAATATGTATGATATAAATTTCTTATTTAAAGGTATCTAGATTATGGAACAATGATGCAAGTATAAATAACAATATTACCAAACCAAAACATGCATGAAATATGAAGCAGTTATCACCCAGAATAGTGATTTTAATAAAGAATTGTTAATAAATGGGAGGTAATATGTTGTAATAAAATCATATAATGTATGAAATATAAATTATTATAGTTTTTTAATACATATATAATTAATATATATTTATTATATAAGATTTTATAATGCATACAAATAAATACAAAACATATGGTAAGTGATCTATCTAAACCACCATTTTTGTCCGGGTTACAATTATTTTCCCTCTAAATCACTTTATCTATCTCTATTTGATGTCATAAAAAGGTTTTAAGTTATAAATATATATATATATCTTACATATATAACTATATTATTATCCCATCCTTTTATGTGTTGATATTTTTCATAAGTTCATTTCTCAAATTAATTCTTTAAAATCAAACCCGATAAAGGGGAACTTTTATATCCCCTTAATCCTTTGATGTAATGATAATTAAATGTTTTTATTCAAAATTGAACACCTTATTTTGTAATATACGATTATTTTATCAAATATTAACATCCATAATATATAATGCCTTCTTTTCTAGGGAACCGTTTTGAAATTTCTTTTTATTGTGATATGGTGAAAGATTTTACAACCTATTTACTTACATTGGTGATTATTATAATTATTCCTTATGATTGATTATCATTTTCACCATAGAAAATCATGAACATGTTTGGATGGGTTCTCCTAGATATATATCCAATGAATTAGTAAAAAAATTCCAATGAGATTTTACGCGTGGGAATAGGGAGAAAACCTAATCCACTATGCGACTTTTACAACAAAGTGATGTTGTCTTGGAAGTTAGCCTTGACTTATAATGAAGTCATTTTTTTTGTATCTTCCACATTAAGTATTTTTCCATGATCATATAATACCATGTTGTTTATTGTATTATCCCTTGAGTTTACTCATGATCCTTCCCTTTTATGATGGTGTTTTATACGTTGGACTTACACATTATGCTTCATTGTCATGTTTATTAACTTACTGGGATTTTAAGTCACCCCTTTTGTCTATGTACTTCCTTAGGTTACCCTATATAATTTTAGGATTTAAATGGTATTTACGAGTTCATTAAGGATAAACAAATAAATATTTTGTGTTTTTGTTTCATGTTAATGTTTTATATAAATAGTATTCCTAATAAACTGGACTTTTAATCCTTTGGTTATGTTTATTAGATGTTTATGTTAAAATTTATATAATAATATATGCAAATGGATTGGTTCACTATAACAACCTGAGATTTTATAAGATATATTCGTTTTAATTTCTTTCCTATCTTCTGTTGTACGCTACACCAAGATTTTCTTGCACTATACGCAACACCGTATTAGCTTGAAGTATACGCAGCACTATTCTTGGATCGTGTTACACACAATTTCATGTTTGTTTGATAGTAGTTATTCTACGAAACATTGAGTATATATATATATATATATTCAATGTATTTTGTTATACACAAAGACAAAGGATTCGTGCACTACACGCAACCCTGACATGGCTTGCATTACATGTAATCATGACCTTCCTTGATAGCGTGTGTTGTACGCAATACCGGGTTTTACTAAATAACGATATGCTATTAAAATATTATTAAAACCAGCCGTTATGAATAGTAATACCCAATTTTTGAATTTTTTTAAATTTTATCTTTCAAAATGGACTTCATTTTTGGATTCAGAATATCAAAATTAGCTTAGGGTGAAATTTTGGTACTTTTCAGATAACTTTCATATTCAGATGAATAGTGAGAATTACTAAATTTTAATTAAAAACAAATTTTTTAATCAAAATAATTAATAGTGAGAAATTATTAATTCGAGTGGTTTTAAAGTTTATTTAGAATATATTTTCATAGTTTAATACAATGTTGTTCATTGGATATAATTTCACATTTAAACCAGACATAAACAAGTGTCAATCTTTTGATGGTTATTATCTCTTATAAACACACTATTTGTTTTGACGATGGGAATTAATTTTTACATTAGTTAATGTAACTGATATGTTTTTAATTTGGTAAAATAAACATAATTTTTGAATTCATAATATCAAATATATATTAGGCCTCATTTTTGATATTTTTATGGAAACATTCATTTTTTGATGAATAGTGAAACCACTAAGTTGTAGTTAAAAAACTGAATTTTTCATAAAACATAATTTTACCGCTTCTGTGAGTGGAATTTCAAAAATCTAAGAGACACGGTTAATATCAAGGACTAAAATATGGATCAATGAGATGAAACTAATTTTTGGTGAATAGTAACTCTTTACTTTTTTTTAACACGGTTAAAAGTAAATAGGGAAATTAAGGGTAAATATGATATTATTATTCCCCTAACACATATCCTAATTCTATTAGATAAGTTTAATTCAGCTAGAAACAACCTTAGGAATAAAATATGACCATCTAGGCCCACTAGGATTAGACTAGGACATTTATTATTAATTTATTTAAAGAATGGTTAAAATAGTTAAAATCAAAGTTTAATAACTAAATAATTTTTAATATAGGGTTTTAATTAAGATAAATTAGACTATAAATATTCATTAGAAAGATAACAGTATTTCCTACATAATGGTATTTTATTTGTAAATTTTAGACTTAAAATAATTTAATTTATTTATGACATAATGAAGATGTAGTACTTATCTTATTAAGGAAATATTGACATAATTGAGGTTATAAATACCCAAATAAATGTCATTTGACACTTTTTATGAATTAAAATAATTGTATATGTTAATATGACATGTTAGTATTTATTTAATTAACTTTTTTCGAACTAATAATTCTTTTATGATTTTTAAAAAAATCAATTACCAAATAGTTTAAAATTGACATAAAATAGTTGTTAAAACAAATATTATATTATTAATTGTTATTATATTCATAAAAATCTAAGGTTCTGCCAAGATACTAATATCTGGATATTTGTATCATTTATGGACCACTTGGGGGTCTCTTTGATGTATATGGTAAGTTTATTAACTATATAATATAAAAATACAGAGTGACATGGTAAATGTCAATCTAATTAACTAAGAGTTAAAACTAAAATATAAGGTTAATATAATGACTTAAACTTGTCTAAATTCTATTGTATGAGAGTATTTCGACCCATAGCCACCTTATCTTAGAAATATATCAATTTGGAGCTATTAAAAACCGAATATGGCTTGATAATAAAATAATATGTTTAGTTTTTCCAAAGGTGCCCCTCTCCTCCCTTATAAAAGGGCACCACCTCCCTCTCTTCCTCACACCACTTTGAGCCTTCAAGCTCGGAAAAACCCTGCCAAATTCTCTTTTCCACTTCCATATAAACATCCTAGAGGTTATTCTCTTCTTCAGAGACCAATTTTAGTGCCCTAAGAGGAGGTCTCAAAGAGGCGCTTCAAAGAAGAGGTAATGTCCGTTACCGATTCTTTCAACTTTATTTCTTCTTCCACTTCTTCTTATTTAGATGTTTCATTATTAAGTAATGACATAAGTATAACTCATATAATGATATGTTATTATAAGTATGAAACAACCCTATTTCACCATCTATCCATCCTACGGAAAATGAAATCACCACACGTGCGTACGTACGGAATACCGTCTCCACGCCGTGGTGAAATCTGTTTTTCCACCAACACCTTACATGGATTGGTGTAATGTTGTAAAGAATAATTATATATGGTGATTATAACATCATACTGATTCTTATATATTATACCATCCACTCCAATTCTAGTCAATAATTATGGGAACGATATCATCGCTCGTGCGTACGTACGGACTACCATCTCTACGACGCGATGAGATTCATTCTCCATGTTAACCATACATGAATGATCATAATGTTTATATAATGAATAATAATTAAATATATGAAATAATAATTCTATTATATTTATGTATATATGTATGTATGTCATCTATTTAGTTTCATTCAATTCAATAAGGAAAGGAAAATAGTGTTCAAGCGTACGTACTGCCTACCGTCTCCATGAACGGTGTATTTCGTTCCTTTTATCGATCTATAATATATATATTTATATGATGAATATATATTATATATAAATCATGTTTTAAATTCTGAAATTATTTAAATCAGGATATAAGTAATAATATCAAGAACAATAAGTCCAAACACATACGATAAATGAAATAATTGTACCCAAAACACTGCTTTAACATGGAATTTACAAAAGAACGGTTAATATACAGTCATAAGTGAAATATATATGATATCATAACAATGAATATGATTCTGTAATAAGTCAATAACATTATTTTAATAATTATAGAAGAGGTTCGGATACGTACGAAGCATATCGGACCTAAGGTAAGGGATAATTTTGTGAATCTCATTTTTATCCGAGATTGCTTATATGTAAGTATTTACTGTGGTTATTTCTATCATCCATGTTCATGTTTTATAAAAGTGTTTTCATGAATGTTTAAAGTCCTTTTTACCCATTTTTGAATTTTACTACATGGTATGTAAGGAATCTTTCATTTTTTTACGTTACGAGGTACTTTATTTTACTTTTCTGACAAAATTACGAGAAGATTGTTTTTAAATTATACGACATGAAAGGATTTTTACGGTTTTATAAAGCCTTATTTTCATGAATCTTCCTCCAAAATATTTCATGACTATTTTAAACCAATATTTTTCTTTTAAAATTTCATGACGCTTTGTGAAAAGAAATTGATTTTTAAGAAGAAAGGATATTTTCTTCAAGAATTCATTTCATGTGTTTTATCAAAACCATTTTTCATCTAAGATGACATTATTTCATATGTGCATGTTTCAAGTATCATGTCTCTATGATTTACATGGTTTCACTTTTCTTCTTATGAAATGATATTCATTTCTTTTATGTGGATTATGTGATGATGGGATGATGTTTATGAAACCCGTTTTATTTATTGGGTTTTTATGAATGATGTATGTTTATTTTGTGGCATAAGTAAGAATGATTTCATTATGAGATGGGTGAGACCTATATCTCCCTCCAATGAATTGGGTAATGATTTATATCTCATGAGATAGACATGGCTGGAATGGTAAGTTAATCTGGTTCAGTGTTACAGGACTGGAACGATGAGTGAACTCAATTCAGAAAGGGACTTTGTCCACTAAGATGGTCTTGGCAGCAATGCCTTGGATACTATGGAAATCATAACAAGTGCTGAATGGTTTCCACAATTACATGTTATATTACCATGCTATTTTATCATGATTTATTTTCCTTTATGATACATGCCTTACGTACTTCCACGATTTATGTCTTTGCTCAAGATTTTGATGTTTAAATTTCATGTTCAAGTTTTTGCTTCCAAATGTTTATGGATTGTTTTATGTTATCTATGTTTTCCCTTACTGAGAATTTGAGCTCACCCTTTTTATGTTTTATTTTCCCCAGGAAATAAAGAAAGGTTTTAGTTAAGGAAACAAAAAGGGTAAGATCATTATGGGAGTTGTCGAAGATTTTTCAACATGCTTTGAAGTTTATATTCCGAGTTTCCAAAGACAATAAATTATTACGGTCCTTGTGTGTCTGTTTTTGTTATGTATTAAGTATTCAACAAAAGTAATTTAATGTCCATGTATGTCAAGCTTCGGGTCTCTATAGTTTCTATCAGAGGAAAGGTTTAGTCAACATTTTGAAACTAAGATGCGAGAACTTTAGTGAGATCCCTAGATATATTTCTACGGTATGTCTAGGGATGTCCCTAAGGTTAAGTATAAGTATAGGTTATAGTCCTAGAATTACGTTAGCAATCTTATAATTAAACCTAAGATGTTAGATATTGAAGGTAATCCCCCTTTATTATGTTGTTTTCCCTAGCATGATTTTTTCCTCTCACACTATTCGTTTTGGGTTTTAGACGATGCGTGGAACCTGAAGGAACTGTGTTGATCAATGCAATGGACAATGCAATGGACAATGCAATGATTTTCCTCATGAACAAATAAATGTTATGGGATATGGAGTGAAAAATTCTATTGCTATACTTACTCAAGATATGAGTCATTCAAGACTTCCAAATAAGTAGAGAATGGAACAATATTCCATTGAGTCCTTCATGAGGCAACGTCCACCTTCTTTCAGTGGGTCTTCTGATCCACTTGTTGCTGAACAATGGATCAGTACCACTAAAAAGATATTTTTTGTTCTTAAATTTTCTGACCATGATAAAGTCATCTTAGCAGTATATCGTTTGGAAGGTGAAGCTGATCAATGGTGGAATCTTATCAAGAATATGAGACCAAGAGATGAAATTGAGTCCATGGAATGGGATGAGTTCAAGAACTTATTTTTCAATAAGCACATCCCTCGTATTCTTCGAACAAAGATGGAGAAGGAGTTTTTTGAACTAAATCAAAAGGATGATGAATCTGTTGGTGTATACGAAGCGAATTTTACAAGCCTTGCAAGGTATGCATCTGGCTTTATCATCCAACCTGAAAGTAAAGCTGATAGATTTTTCAGTGGCTTAAAACCAAATCTTCGAATGGAATTAGCTATAAGAGACTCAAGTAGCTATGAAGAAATTGTGCATTGTGATATCAAGGTAGAAATGGAAGTTGGTGTTACTTATCCATATCATGGTTTTGACAAGAAACGAAAGATGGAGTTCAAGGAGAAATCTCAGAATAATGGTGAAAAGAATGTGAATGTTTCCTTACGCTCAAAGTGTGTAAAGAAGCATGGTGGAGATTGTCTTAAGGGGAATAGAAAATGTTTTAAATGTTGAAAAGAAGGTCATCGATCAGCTGAGTGTCGAAGTAATAAAAAAAGGGTTGCTAATGATGTGAATAAAGAAAATACTGCAGAGAAAGCACCACCAACACTTTAATTCTTAAAGTGCAAGGAAATGGGGCATTATGCTAATAAATTCCTTAATCCAGGGGTTAGTGATGATCGACATGAGCAACCAATTATGGAAAAGGACAAAGGGAAGTCACATGCCATCACTATTGGAGATGTTCAATATGAAAACGATGTGGTGGAATGATTATGTGTTTATGTAATGGGATTCCAAAATATTGTTGTATATAGTATCGTTGAATATTGGAATATTTATGTATTTTTCTATTGTGGTTTTCAATAATTTTATGGTACCGGTAACCATAGAAAGTGATTGAGATATTTTTGGAAAGAAGATGATATGCACATAATGAAGGGATAAAAAGAAAATGAAATGTTTGACAGTATTCATGAGCTCATGATTGATATAAGGACTAATTGATATCATGGTTTGAGTATATATAATTTTTGGGATTTTGGTATGTGGAAAGAGTTAAATTTTGAAAGCATTCATGTTTTCACTAAGGTTAAATGGGTTTTTATTTTTTTCCAATAGAATGCATGATTAAGGCCTTCGAATGTTTGGAATTTTACCAACAAGACATATCTTATGATATACGGGGATCAATGATGGTATTAACATGCTTGTTATATGAAATATCTGGTAATCGTTTTCACTATAATATGAGAGTGGACTACATTATTATGTATAAGCCTAAAGATTGGAATTGATTATGTTGGACATAAGTTAGTATTGATTAAGAATAAAAGTTTTTTCAATATTATTGATGGGATGTTATAGTAATGTAGTTTTAGAAAAAGGACACCTGTAGGATGGGCGACAACCCATCGCATCGGACAAGGCTGTGGGAATCGAACTTAGAACTGAAGTCGGACAGGCCTTTATCGCCTACCATTGGCCTACAAGAAGTCCTTGTTTAGTAGAAACTAGTTTTATTTTATTAAGCAGTATGATATATGATGTATAAGTCCATATTAGGAACCACATATGATTAATATCACTATAGATCGACTTATGTATATTTAATATCTTTTTATAACCTTTTGTTTGAGACAGATGGAATGACCCTTCATTCTATCACATGATCTTCTAACACTTCATGAATAACAAATTCAACTTCATTTCTTTAAGAGATGAAGTGGAAATTGTTCAAGGCACGAACAACAGTGAGATTGTACCAAAATAAGGTATGTATTTATTCTAATTCAAATTCTTCAACTTTAGGGAAATGATCTTGAAAACAAAAAATGTTGTCCTAGTGCTCTTATATCCTATGAATCAGACTGTACCTTAGATCATCACAAATTCATGGCTTTGTGATTGTTGGTTTTTCATAGCCATGTTCTCTACCACTCTCCATCAGAACTTGATGGTTAGATTTTTCTTCCATATCCAAATTTTAACCTATGTTCTCCTATATAGAAACCCAGTGATGAGTTACTTTGGGTATTCGTTACGTTTCATACTTTAGTTTTTAAAATTAAGTTTTAGTATTCCTTTTTACGATGTGGGTTTATATGAATAGTAAACAATTTATAACCCCAACAAATTTCGAGGGCGAAATTCATTTTAAGGGGGTAGAATGTAACAACCCGAGATTTTATAAGATATATTAGTTTTAATTTCTTTCATATCTTCTGTTGTACGCTACACAAAGATTATCTTGCGCTATACGCAACACCGTATTAGCTTGAAGTATATGCAACACTAATCTTGGATCGTGTTACACACAATTTCATGTTTGTTTGATAGTAGTTATTCTACGAAACATTGAATATATATATATATATATATATATATATTCAATGTATTTTGTTATACACAAAGACAAAGGATTCGTGCACTACACGCAACCCTAAATTGTCTTTCATTACACGTAATCGCAACCTTCTTCGATAGCGTGTGTTGTACGCAATACCGGGTTTTACTAAATAACGATATGCTAATAAAATATTATTAAAACTAGCCGTTATGAATAGTAATACCCAATTTTTGAAATTTTATATATTCTATCTTTCAAAATGGACTTCATTTTTGGATTCGGAATATCGAAATTAGCGTAGGGTGAAATTTTGGTACTTTTCGGATAACTTTCATATTTTGATGAATAGTGAGAATTATTAATTTTAATTAAAAACAACTTTTTTAATCGAAATAATTAATAGTGATAAATTATTAATTTGAGTGTTTTTAAATTATATTTAGAATATATTTTTACAGTTTAATACAATGTTGTTCATTGGATGTAATTTCACATTTAAACCAGACATAAACAAGTGTCAATCTTTTGATAATTATTATCTCTTAAAAACACGCTATTTGTTTTGACAATGAGAATTAATTTTTTAAATTAGTTAATGTAACTGATATGTTTTGAATTTGGTAAAATAAACATCATTTTTGAATTCAGAATATCAAATAAATCTTAGGCCTAATTTTTGGTATTGTTCTGGAAACTTTCATTTTTTGATGAATAGTGAAACAACTAAGTGGTAGTTAAAAAACTGAATTTTTCATAAAACATAATTTTACTGCTTCTGTGAGTGGAATTTCGAAAATCTGAGAGAAACGATTAATATCAAGGACTAAAATGTGGTTCAATGAGATTAAAATAATAATTTTTGGTGAATAGTAACTCTTTACTTTTTTACCACGGTTAAAACTAAATAGGGTAATTAAGGGTAAATATGATATTATCATTATCCTAACACATATCCTAATTCTATTGGATAAGTGTAATTCGGCCAAAAACAACCTTAGGAATTAAATATGACTATTTATTCCCACTTGGATTAGATTAGGACATTTATTATTAATTTATTTAAAGAAGGGTTAAAATAGTTAAAATCAAAGTTTAATAATTAAATAATTTTTAATATAGGGTTATACATAAGATAAATTCGACTATAAATATTAATTAGATATCTAAAAAGATTTCATACATAATGGTATTTTATTTGTAATTTTTAGACTTAAAATAATTTAATTTATTTATAACACAATGAAGATGTAGTAATTATCTTATTAAGAAAATATTGACATAATTGATGTTATAAATACCCAAATAAATGTAATTTGAGACTTTTTATGAATTAAAATAATTTTATACATTAATATGACATGTTAGAATTTATTTAAGTAGCTTTTTTCGAACTAATCATTCTGTTATGATTTTCACAAAAATAAATTTCCAAATAGTTTCAAAATTGACATAAAATAGTTTTTAAAAAAAATATTATATTATTAATTGTTATTATATTCCTAAAAATATAAGGTTCAGCCAAGATACTAATATCAGGATAGTTGTATCATTAATGGACCACTTTGTGGTCTCTTGGATGTATATGGTAAGTTTATTAACTATATAATATAAAAATACAAAGTGACATGGTAAATGTCAATCTAATTAACTAAGAGTTAAAACTAAAATATAAGGTTAATATAATGACCTAAACTTGTCTAAATTATATTGGATGAGATTATTTCGACCCATACCCGCCTTAGCTTCGAAATATATCAATTTGGATCTATTAAAAACCAAATATGACTTTATAATAAAATAATATTTTTAGTTTTTCCAAAGGTGCCCCTCTCCTCCCTTATAAAAGGGCACCTCCTCCCTCTCTTCCTCACACCACTTTGAGACTTCAAGATCGGAAGACCCCTGCCAAATTCTATTCTCCGCTTCTGTATAAACATCCTAGTGGTTCTGGTCTTCTTAAAATACCAATTTTAGTGCCCTAAGAGGAGGTCTCAAAGAGGCTCTTCAAAGAAGAGGTAATGTCTGTTACCGATTCTTTCAACTTTGTTTCTTCTTCCACTTCTTATTCTTTAGATGTTTCATTATGAAGTAATAACATCAGTATAACTCCTATAATGATATGTTATTATAAGTATGAAACAACCCTATTTCACCATCTATCCATCCTACAGAAAACGAAATCACCACGCGTGCGTACATACGGAATATCGTCTCCACGCCGTGGTGAAATCTGTTTTTCCACCAACACGTTACATGGATGGGTATAATGGAGTAAAGAATAACTATATATGGTTATTATAACATCATACTTATTCTTATATATTATAACATCCACTCCAATTCTATTCAATAATTATGGTAACGATATCATCACCCGTGCATACGTACGGACTACTGTCTCCACGACGCGATAAGATTCATTCTCCATGTTAACCATAAATGAATGATCATAATGTTTATATAATGAATAATAATGAAATATATGAAATAATAATTCTACTTTATTTATGTATATATGTATTTATGTCATCTATTTAGTCTAATTCAATTCAATAATGAAACAAAAACAGCTTTCATGCGTACGTACGGCCTACCGTCTCCATTAACGGTGTATTTCATTCCTTTTATCGATATATAATATATATATGTATATGATGAATATATAATATATATAAATCATGTTTTACATTCTGGAATTATGTAAATCAGGATATAAGTAATAATATCAAGAAAAACAAGTCGAAACACATACGATAAATGAAATGATTTTACCCAAAACGCTGCTTTAACATGGAATTTACAAAAGAATGGTTAATATAAAGTCATAAGTGAAAAATATATGATATGATAACAATGAATATGATTCTGTAATAAGTCAATGACATTATTTAAATCATTATAAAGTAGGTTCGGATACGTATGAAGCATATCAGACCTAAGGTAAGGGATAATTTTTCGAATCTCATTTTTATCCGAGATTGCTTATATGTTAGTATTTACTGGGGTTATTTATATCATCCATGTCCATGTTTTATAAAAGTGTTTTCATGAATGTTTAAAGTCCTTTTTACCCATTTTGGACTTTTAATACATGGTATGTAAGGAATATTTCGTTGGTTTACGTTACGAGGTACTTTTTTTAACTTTTCCGACAAAAGTACAAGAATAATGTTTTTAACTTATACGGCATGAAAGGATTTTTACGGTTTTATAAAGCCTTATTTTCATGAATCTTCCTCCAAAAGATTTCATGACTATTTTAAACAAATATTTTTCTTTTAAAATTTCATGATGCTTTGTGAACAGAAATTGATTTTGAAAAAGAAAGGATATTTTTCTCAAGAATTCATTTCATGTGTTTTATCAAAACCATTTTTCATCTAAGATGACATTATTTCATATGTGTATGTTTAAAGTATCATGTTTCTATGATTTAAATGGTTTGACTTTTCTTATTATGAAATGATATTCATTTCTTTTATATGGATTATGTGATGATGGGATGATGTTTATTAAACCCATTTCATTTATTGGGAATTTATGAATGATGTATGTTTATTTTGTGGCACAAGTAAGAATGATTTAATTATGAGATGGGTGGGACCTATATCTCCCTCCAATGCATTGGGTAAATATTTATATCTCATGAGATAAACATGGATGGAATGGTTTTTTAATATGGTTTACTGTTACAGGACTGGAACGAGGAGTGAACTCGATTCAGAAAGGGACTTTGTCCACTAAGATGGTCTTGGCAGCAATGCCTTGGATACTATGGAAAACATAACAAGTGCTGAATGGTTTCCACAATTACATTTTTTATTCCCATACGATTTTATCATGATTGATTTTGATTTATGATACATGCCTCACGTACTTCCATGATTTATGTCTTTGCTAAAGATTTTGATGTTTAAATTTCATGTTCAAGTTTTTGCTTCCAAATGTTTATGGATTGTTTTATGTTATCTATGTTTTCCTTACTGATCATTTGAGCTCACCCTTTTTATGTTTTATTTTCCCTAGGAAATAAATAAAGTTTTTAGGTAAGGAAACAAAAAGGGGAAGATCGTTATGGGAGTTGTTGAAGATTTTTCAACATGATTAGAAGTTTATATTCCAAGTTCCCAAAGACACTAAGCTATTACGGTCCTTGTGTGTCTATTTTTGTTATGTATTAAGTATTCCGCAAAAGTAATGTAATGTTCATGTATGTCAAGATTTGGGTCTCTATAGTCACTATATTTGGTATCAGATTGAATTTAATTATTTTATGGATTGGAAATAGAATAGTTATGTAAGAACCCTATGGATAAGTTCATGTATATGAAAATATCATGAAATTTTGGTGATTTATAGAGAAAGTAGATTCCAAGAAATTTCAAACATGTTTGGATACTACAAGTGGATATTTATCTTGATCATTTTCACCTGGGGTTAATAACCCTGAAAATGGTGTATTGGGAATTTACTCTATTTTCACCTGGTTCATGACAAATTGGCCTTATTTCACCCAAATGTTTATATTCCTGGTGGATATTCTTTGACAAATTCACAAACACATTATGAACTATTATAAAATAATTGAATAAATTGTTTTATTAGAAACAATTATTGAAAAATTACCATGGATAACCTCGATTGAAACCGGGAAACTCATAAATTTGGATAAACTTATCATTTATAAGTTATTCCTTCAATGTTTATAAGTTTCCCTACTATATGTTTATTAGTTAAATTATTTTCATCTTCTTTTCCATTTTTTAGTTAATATAGGGAAATTGTAGAAATCATACCAACAACTAACGTGATATGAAATAGGATGATCTTCCTAATGATGTTTATAACCTTATGTGATTGAGATCATGGTTTTTTTATTGAATTACAGGCTTAGTTGAGTCATTATATGAATAGTAACATGAATCATGTGGAATACCCCTCTTCTCCTAAGAAAGTGAAAGTTCCGTTCGAGTCTTTTATGTGAAAAAAGCCTCCATCCATTAGTGGATATTTTCAACCCCTCATAACAGAGAAATGTGTTATATCCATTGAGAATATATATTATTTCATACAATGCTTATAATAATAGAATGTTTTTATGGTGATTTTTCATATAGAGGGGGAATCTAGTCCGTGGTGGGCATTGATCAGGAATAGTAATTCTAAAGATGATATTGACTCCATGAAAAGTGAGTAATTCAATAAAATATTTTTGAATAAATATTTCCCTGAAATTCCCATATAAAAATGGAGACAGAGTTAATTATTTTGAAGAAAAAGGAAGACGAGTCTATTTGGTTGTTTATGTGGCACCATTTTATCACATTTCTCACATCTCTTTTGGTGAAATTTTTTTTTATATATTGACGTATTGATATTATAAGTGAAAAATATTGATTTTGGAAAAAAACTATGGGATCTTATTATTTATTTAATTTTATAAGGAAAATTTATATTTTTAGGTGCTCGATTTATCTAATATGTTATAGTTAAAAATTATCCATTATATTTCATAAACTAATTAAATTCTAGGAAAATCACAGTAGGTAGAATTTTTTCTATAGAATATACAAATAAGTGTAGAAAATATGAATTCATTTGTAAATATATCTCATCTTGATCTTCAATACATATGCACTTTCTGAGGTATATATGAATGTCGGGTTCCCCAATCTGAGATTATATATGAAGGTTTTTTATGCCACAACATTATATAGTTTTTGGGTTTCAAGATTATTGTTTTTATGATCGATTGTGAAGGGCCTACTTATATTGATGTGGGTAAATCCTCTACTGCCATTTTTTATGTGGGAATCCCCATTTAAAGTGAGATGTAATCTGAATGCTACCAAATTCAATGCACAAGTGGGCTACAATATTGTAAGAATGTCAAAAGATTGAACATATCTTGTTGAAACTCTATGATTCTCCCCCCAGGGATATCGAGTACTCTACAATCAAATATTTGAGATTTGTAGTTCTATAATAGATTTTTTGAGTCATAATTTATGAGCCTAAGGTGAGGAGGGGAATGAAAGAGATCATCAGGCTCATTCCTATAGAACCACTTTCACTTGGAATTTGGAATTCAATTCCAATACTTGATTTATTTAATTTTATTTGATGAATACTAATAGGCTATGTTGGTCAAAATTTCACAATGAGATTCATATACATCATCAAATTTGGCTAAATGAATCTAAAATGCCTACATGGGAAATCAACCACATCCTAGCATTTGACTATGTGAATCTCATATTACTACATGAGAAATCACCTACATCATCACTTTACCCTATGTGGGAAATAATGTGTTTTGATCAAATATTAAATTTCTTAAAACATGTGAAGTGAGAATCATCTATGTGGGAAATCATGTACATCGATCAATCTAACTAATGAATATAAAAAAATAATTGACTATATGTTTCCAAACTGTTATGTGATATCATTCAGCTACGTGTATCGGATAGTCCACATAGTTATAATGGGTATGTCAAAAGTGGATCCTCTCATAGGGAGAATTTTCTTGAAGATATCCATAGAACATATGATGAAAGTGGATATTTCACTCGAATGTTTCTCGAATGCATATACAGAGCATAATTATAGAAGTTGTAAGCGATCATGGGACTTAAATCAAATATAGAAGGTATGATCAATCTAAAGTGGTCATAATTAACATTGATCCATCCATGTGGAGAGAATCTAATATTTGGATAACTATTTCTACATAGCATAGATCATCAAGGGGTTTTACATTCTACTTGAGGTCTCTTGTCTTCAGTTAGCAAGTGAGGACGACGTATAGGGGAAAGCATGCAACATGGAAGACCGATAGTTTCTAGAAAATCTATTACCATGATATTATGGATTGTAATGGTGTAAAAATGTAATATTAATAAAATAATATTAATCCAGAAATGAATTATTGACACACCCATTATCAAAATAGATGCACAGTTGAAAAAAAAGAACATCACAATAAGGGAACCGAGACATCATGAGATACTGGGAATTGGGAAGGAGATGTGGGGGGAAATAAGACAATCCAAACTCCCTTATCCTATTTATTTGTTTATTTATACATGAATTATTCTATTCTATAAAATTTAATATGTTTAATACATCCATGATTTTCTATTAATCACATATAGAGGAATATATTGTGATGGTTCATCTTTTTTAATTTTTTCATGCATCATCTTAATAGGTTTATTTTATTTATTAATCTTTTAATAATAATTTAAATTTAAAACATTAAAAATTAGTAAAAACTAATATTGATCTATCTTAAATTCAAAATGTATTAAATAATAGGATTTTACTTAAAATTAAATCAATTTTATGGTAGATTCACACACCGAGTTCAACAAACAACTTGAACTTAGTGAAAATTGATTAGGTCCACTTAGTGATCAGGTGACTTCTGCAGTTTAAAAACTATAGAAGCTACTCATTCATTGGTTGACTTAATGAAAAATATATTTAACCAAATTAAATTATTTCCTTGTGTTTTATGTAAAATTAACAAATAAATGAAAATATATATAAAAACCACCTAACTAAATTCTGCCTACTTTATCTACTAATCTCTCTAACCGGTTCTATTCTTCTTTCCTCTATATTTTTATCTTTCTATTCTTACTATAAAACTCACATCAACAAAAATATTTATTCTCATCACTACTTTACTACAATTCCATATTTTATAATAGGTTTATGTTGTTTTTTATTCCTATTTTTTCTACTTGTTCACAATGTTAAATCATGAACCGTGAGTCCTTCTCTATGGATTGACACTTATTCATCACTATACATGTTTTAATTAGATTTATTGATAATTAATCTTCCAAAATCTAAATTACCCATTTAATGTTTTGGAGCCCTTATCAGGAGGGAGTGTGTGACCAAGAAAAAAAACTAAAAACACTCCAAATATAAAAAAAATATGTAAAACTATCAAAAATATATTAAAGAAAAATAAAAAACAAATTTATAAAGTTGTTGGGTGTATTAAAACTATGATTAAAATTGAGTCCATGGAACAAATCATGTGTGAATGTGATATAAAACTTTGGTATTTTAAGAATAAAAAAACAAAATAAAAATGGAAGATAATAAAGATGATGATATCCATAACCTTAATAAAAAACCATATGTAAATGTAAATCCCATTGGAAATGAGATAATTAAGAGACACACATCGAGATAATTCTTTTTTTCTACTATATCTAGTAATTTTTCATTCAATAAACTATCATCAAGGTCTACAAATTATGGAATAAAACAATCTATGTTGCCCCAACTTTCGACCTTCATTGGAATTCCCAATGAATACTCTCTTAACATCATTAGGGACATCTAATGTGGTGTTTAGAAGCTTCCATGGATAGGCCTATGTGAGGAAGTTGTTGAACTGAGTTTATTAGCTTATTGACTCAAGTGAAATTCCCAGACATGGTTTCAATGGATTCCATAGGAAATATTTTTCACCTAGGATCTTGTTTACAATGCCTTCACCGTGAAGTTTCACCCTAGGGGAATGAATTCTGGAATTAGACACAAAATCACTAGATTCTTGAAAGATGAGGTACAAATATTACATGAATCTAGGGATAGATTTAGGGTATTACATTGAAAATAGATGAAAGACCGATGTACTGTCCAATTCATCAAGGAACCTTTCTTCAATAGTCTCACCCCTTACCACTAAACATTGGTGGATCAATATTTCAGTGATAACAATCCAAAGGAACTGAAAAAAATCATTAAAATAGTGAAGAAAACCTGCAACACAAATTATCTAGGATAATAAATATTATCAATAAGAAACCCAATCCTATTATACCTGGTGAGGAATAAGCTACTGGATTTTTAAATTAAAATAAACAAAATAATATTCAAGAGAAATTCCAATGCTAAGGTATGTTTGGTCAGTTACACCCATATTGTTCTAATTGTGATATGCCTAAATAAGCTCTAAAAAATGCAAACATTGATGTATCCGGTCATAAAATTAATAGTAGGGATGACCCATTTTCAAAAAAAAATATAATATGGGGTTTAGAAACCACCAAAACATTCCCTAGAGGGAATAGGGAGTTCTTAGACGTGCTGAAACCTTGGGTTTCCAACAACCTCCTGGGTAGTAGTTCTCGCACCATCCAAAAGTAGAATCATGTAAATATCTAGATAATGTAATGGTTATGTTCTAATAGCTTATAGGTAGTTTTGATGAAAAAAATCCAAAAAATTATTTTGGTTAAGTGAAAATGGATTCTATGATGAAAAAAACAGATATTCAAATGGTGCATTTGGATATATAATTTGTCGGTAGAGATATGGGTAAGCTTCCAAGAACTGAAAAAATGAACCGTAGAGAAAACTCCATGTATGGGAAAACCATGAGTCATCTCTAAACCCACCAAAAATCTAGAAACGTAACCTAAACAACCAAAAATGAAAAAGTAGATGAATATGGACACTCAAATCTAAAAATTATTGTATCTATAAATTTTGATAGAAGATCTATAAACACTCCAAACCATGCTTTCCTAACTAAAATCAATAATAAAATAGATTTAAAAAAGGAAAGAAGGAAAATAAAAAACATGAAGAGTATTTGGAAGGGATTCCTAAAATTATTAGAATATTTTCTCTAATAATTATTTTTCCAAAAAAATGAAAAAAGAAAAACATGATTCGGAATTTTTGAAATTTATCAATTTAGTTAAAAAATAAACATTAACATTCATTTATTTAGAATAAGTAATTCAAATACAATATTATCTAGAATCCCTCATGAAAATATATTTACAAAATATATCCCAAGAATAATTATTCACATACAATCTGACAGAGGAGTGTAGTGATGTGATGAATAATGGGATACCACCCAAACATTAATACCCAATGATATTTTTCATCCCCTTAACCTATAAAGATTGAAGGTAAAGTTTAATTATTTGTTTCATATTATAAAAAACATAATTTTAATTATTCTTTCTTTATTTAAACCCTTTATAATTATGAGTTCCCCAACCCACCATTGTTGTTTTAGAACTTTCTAATTGATCCATTACACACCTAGTTGGTAGGGTAGATGAATTTCTAGTGGGATTAGAAATAAATTTGTTTCCCTAGTGATTCTATGATACTAGATATAGAGAGTTACCAGGAGGTATCAATGGTCCTTTGTAGGCCCTTTCTATCCATTGGGGGGACATTCATTAATGTCTCAATGAGGGAATTTAGTTTTTAACCTGGATGAACAAAAAGTGTAATTCAATGTTTTCAAAAAAAAGATTAAATAACCCACCAAAGAACCAATACTATAAATTATAGTCGTGATGTGATATAGAATATGATATCTCCAAAACATTAATACCCAAGGATCTTTACCATCCCATGAACCTTTAGAGATATAAGGTAAAATTCATTTGTCTGTGTGATCTTAAAAAATACATAAATTTAATTCCTCTTTCTTTTCTTCAACACATGATATTAGGAGTTCCCCAACCCACCACTATTGTTTTTACAACTTTTTTATTAATTAATTACTCACAATTTGGTAGGATAACTGATTTTCTTTTGGTACTAGAAAGGAATGTTTTTTCTGGTGATTTTATTAAACTATATATAGAGTGTTACCAGGAGGTAATTGTCATCCTTGTTAGGATATTTTTAGAAAAAGGGGGATAATTCATCTAGTTCACAATAGGAAATTAATTTTTAACCTAGGTGCAAAATATAGGAATTCAATGTTTTCCAAAAACATTAAAGAACCGACCCATGACCCTATTTTTTCTAGAGATGGGATTTTAAGAGTTGAAGAATATTTTGATGATGAGGATGATTATTTTTTGAAGATGATAGAAGAAATTAATGGTGCACTAGAGTTCTATACTAAAACATGCAAGCTAATTAGTTGTACTAAGGAAAATTTTCTTTTAGATGAGTCTGAGGGGGAATTCTTGGAACACCTAGATGAATTGTCCATAGAACACATCTTGACTTAAATAAAAGAGTCTAGATGCTAAGATGCCTTTCCAGAATTAATAGTGATGAAGATAAATCTTTCTTCAATTCCTTATTTTAAAAGGAAACATGAGGACCCTAGTCCACCCCATCCCAAGTGTCTTCCCTTAAGCCAAGAACTACCCAATATGGAACTCAATACCCTTCTAGCCTATTTGAAACCTTCTTTTTTAGGTGACTGGTCTATATTTCTAGTCATCGTATCATCCGTACTAGAGAAACCCAGAGGAGAATTGTTTAACTGTCTTGAGGATGTATATGTTTTTTATTAACTAGTCAATAATTGGTATAAAGGGTATAATTCCATCATTTTCAAGCACAAAATCCCTATGGATATTGGGTATAAACCAAGAGTGGAATCCCAAAGAAAATTTAACCCAATCATGAAATAAATATTATAATAGGATGTGATCATGTTTCTTGATACTGGGATAATAATTCATGTTTCTAATAGTCCTTGGGTAAGTCCTATCTAGGTATCTCTTAACTATAGTTTATTGATTTTGATAAAAAATTAAAGGAATGAGAAAATTGAATCTAGAACTATAAAAAAATTAGAGGTTTTTTTTAAAATATATAAAATTGAATGATTCCATAAGGATTGTTTCCCTATTACATTTTTTCTAAAAATTGATAGACAATTTTTCAATGATTATTTATTCATTTTTGATGGTTAATCAAGTTACAACTAGATTGATATTTCTATTAATGGTCAGGAGAAAAACACCTTCATGTTTCTATTTTGGACATTTTCCTATCATTGAATTCCCTTTGGATTGTGTGGTTCTCCAACCAATTTTCTGTTATTCATGATGGAAATCTTCTTATTCATGATTTTAATGTGATATTGAAGTATTTATGGATTTTTTCTTAGTCGGGGGGGGGGGGTGTAATTTTGAAAACTTCTGGGAAAATATTGAATGTTTTTTGTAAAATGTCAAGAAAAAACATATTTTATGTAATGAAAAGTTTCATTTTATGGATGCTAAAGAAATTTTATTTGGTTGAAAAATTTCTAAGAAAGTATCTAAAGTTTATAATTCCAAAATTTAGGTAATCCAGAAGCTAAAACAAACTAATAATATTCAAGATATTTGAATTTTTTTAAGAAATACAATATTTTATAGGTGGTTAATTAAAAAAATTTCCCCGATAACAAGGCCACTCTTACCTAATTTTATTAAGAACACTCTTTTTTTCTTGATAAATGTTTAGAACCCTATAACTTTCTTAATGAGAAACTTAATACATCACCAGTGACCATTTCTAAAGAATAGAAGTTCCCATTTGAAGGGATGTGTAATGCTAGTGATCTAGTTGTATGTTTTATTCTAGGGAATAAGATGGATGATAGGTTGTATATCATTTATTCGGATTTAAATCTACTGGATTATATTCAAAATAATTTTTCCATCATATAAAAGGAATTGGATACTATAATGTTTTCCTGTGTTAAATTTAAACAATACTTGATAGGGTCTAAGGTGAGCATTTTCTCTGATCATTCATCCCTCAAGTAACTAATAGAAAAGAAAAAATCAAATCAAATGTACATGAGGTTGACTCTTTGGCAACCAGATTTTAATTTTGTAAGAAAGGATTAAAAAGTGGCAAAAATCGTTGTTTCATACTATTTATATAAGCTTCCAAACACCCAAATTGTGGAACCATGGGTGATCAATACATCTTTCAGATATGAAAATTGTTTATTTATTTTGTGAAGCAATCTTATTGGTTTTTAGATTATGTAATTTTTCTAGATGTTGGATTTATCCCCAAGGATCTTTCTTATAACCAGTGGAAGAGATTTACATCTAAAATAAAATATTACTTATGTGATAACCCTATTATTTTTAGAAGATGTGTTAACATTATATTGATGAGATGTGTGGATATGGGGGAAATGTTACCCATCCTTTCAAGTTGAAATTCATTACCTTGGGGTGGACACCATTGAGGGGAAATGACTTCTCATAAAGGTTTTTGGGAATTTTTTAACATTCCAATATTTTTCATGGATTCTATGTGTTTGCTGATTGGTTGTGATAAGGGATAAATGCTTAGAAATGTAAGTAGAAGATAGTAGATTCCATAAAAAGTATTACTAGAGGTTTATTTTTTCAATTTTTGGGGATTTTATTTCATATGAACCTTCCCTTCCTCTTTTGGGAATGATGATATTCATGTGGATATAGACTATCTGTCCAAGTGGTTTGAGGGAATGGTTGTTCCAAACAGTTTTCCTTTTATTGTAGTGAAATTCATCAAGAAAAATTTTTTATCTAGGTTTGGAGTGACATAGGAATTTATTTTAGATATTTGAACCCATATAAAAAAGAACATATTTATGAATTTAATTGATAAGTGTGGATTTTCTCCTAGAACTATTACAACCTACCACCCACAATCTAGTGGGTAGGATGAAGTGTCAATAAATAGATCAAACAAAATTTTGAGAATACAATTTCTTTCTCAAGGAAATATTTTTCAATAAAGTTGGATAAAGATCTTTAGGCTTACAGAACTACATATAAGACCCCCATATGGATTTCCTTATATATTTTTATCTTTGGTAATATTTTTCATCTACCTTTGGAAAAACATAAAAAACCTTTTTGGATAGTAAAGGACATAAACTCTTACATTAATTCTGCTAGTGAGATGAGGTTAATGGAGTTGAGTGTGATGTAGTAAATTATAAAAGAATAACATGAAAATGTTAAAATTTAAAAAGATAAAAAAATACGTCCATGACTCAATAAATTAGAATAGGGACTTCAAGGATAGTCAATGTGTCCTTATATTGAATTCCTTTCTGAAATGTTTCTAATAAAAATAGATAACCAAGGGGTCAGGAACCTTCACTATTCTAAGAGTGCTTATTAATTGATCTATGGGGATAGTTAAAGAGGAAAAACCATTCTTGGTAAATGTCTATGGAATAAAACACTAATTTAAAGAGAATGAAATGGGATTGGATTCTATTTATCTTCATAAATTATAAATCTTTCTCATGTCTAACCAAGGATTGTAAACTAAAAGTTTCATGGGAACTGACCCACGGAATTTTTCTATTTTATTTTTATTTTCATTACCCAATAAAATTAATTCCTACTTCCCCATTATCTAGTAATCTACATCTATTTTTTATATGTATCATGTGACTTTTAACCACAATATTGTTTCTGCTACCAGAAACATGGTAGGGGTAAACCAAGAGAAAAACACACTAGATATTCTAGATAAAACCTCATAAAATCAATCCTTGGTCAAAATTTTTATTGAACATTAATTTATGTGTTTTCTTGTCTATTTTCTTAACCTTATAGAAAATTAATAGTACTAATAAAAGGAATTTACTCAGTATTTCAAAGGAGGAACTCTTTAATAAACATCAATTATTAAAGTCCCCACATTTGTGGAAGTTTTTTTATCTTTCCATTTCAATACTCTGCTTATTTTTTACTACCTCATACTATTAACAAACTATTGGGGAAGACCACATGATCATTTGTAAGTTTTTAACCACATTTCTCTCTTGATTATTTATTAGTTGAATTCTTGAGACTTGAAAATTATATTAAGTTGCATTGTGGATGTAACATCCTAGGTAAATAAAGAATATGACATTTTTATATTTATCCCTATTTGTGGAAAAAAATATTAATATTACTTTAAAGGGAACTCTATGCTCGATGGCGTACCCAATACGCGACAACGAGTTCCTTTGAAATCTTACGTTGCACTATAATAATATTATTTTAAATGGTAGTTAACGCCTTACCGTTGTAATGGTGGGAATAAACAGAACTAACTAAAAAATGATTATATATGTTTGTCAAATATTTTTACTTTTTTCAATAAATTTTAGAGGATTAAAAATGCAAATGAATCCAGTTTTTAAGCGTAAACATTCTAATATTCTTTAAAAGGTCGATTAACCGCCTTTTGATGGAGAACCCCTTTTAAATCCACTTTTTGACAATTTTATAAGCTCTCTTTTTCAAAATAAACATATTATTTATGATTTGGACATTGAAATTTACCTTGGGTTAATTTTTGGTATTTTTCTAACAATGTTCATTTTTCAATGAATAGTGAAAAATACTGCATTTTACATTAAAACTGCTTTTTCATATAATTTAATTATATGGTTATATTATAATTTTAATTTTTTTTAAATTTTAATTATAATATATTTTTACCATGTAATCAAATTATTTTCATTGGGATTAATTTCACTTTGTAATTAGGCATAAACAAGTTCCAAACTTTTCTTAAATATTGTTTCTAAAAAACCCGCTATTTGTTTTGACAATGGGAATTATTTTTAAATTAATTATTTCAATTTATGTGTTTAGAATTTGGTAAAATGTATTACATATTTGGAATCATAAGGTCCAAATTATGTAATTAAGACTCTTTTGTTTTTGGACTTTATGAATAGTAACGATGGTAATTATCTTTAATTATCTTGATTAAGGAGTAATCGGGTAGTTAAAGATAATAAAATAATATCATAATAATAAAAAATGACCACAACATGTGTTCTAAGGCTACTGGTTGTCTCATGTCCGACAATGGGATGCCTTGTGCCAATCTTGGGGGCCCCATGGAATCACTTTTGTGAGAAAGTGACTTTTTATCTTTTTATTTTTAAAGAATGTTAAATATAACAAAGAATGTATCACCTGAGTAAAACATTTTTAATTTTGTCTAAATAAATGATCTCTTAGACTATAAATAGTCATTGGAAATCTAAAAATATTTCCTACATCATAGTATTTTTTTTATAATTTTTAGACATTAAATAAATTAAATTATTTATGACATCATGATGATGCAGCGATGACCTCATTATTTAACGATTTATAGAAAATGGAAAGATAATGTAAAATCTAAGACCTAAACATGTCCAAAACCTATTGTATGGGTGGATTTCGAACCCTTATCACCTTATACTAGAAACACATCAATGTGGGATCATTAAAATCCGAATCGCATTCTAAAATAAAGTAACATTTCTTTACTTTCCAAGAGTGCCCCTCCTCTCCTCTTACAAAAGGCCCCCACCTCTACCTCCTTACCCACACATCCAAAGCCTTTGGCTCTTCCAACCCCGGACCATTTTGTCTCTCCACATCCCTCTATAACTCCTTGAAGCCTCACATTGGGAAGAAGGCTTCCCAATGAAGCCTTTGAGCTCAAACCAACAGGAGTTACCCGATTTTAAGGTAATGTCTTCACTTGTGTCCTTTTGTTTTATTTTTCTTCTCAAACCCCCTAAACTCTTTTTATTAATTTATTTTGTAATGACTCCAGTATCTTAAATATACTAGGATGTTTTTATAATAAGGATTCAAGCTATACTTACACACACCATCGTCTAATGGTTAAAGAACATATTGTTTCTGTGGTTGGCGAACTTTTGCCTCACGAAACGATGATCGTTCAACATTCTTCTAACACCTTCAAAGGTGGACATTAAGATGACACTATATTTATATATGATATATAATATTTTTATGTTTTACTTAAGCTTCTGTGTTTTTCATTTATGGCATACTTTTATGGTTTCCATTATGGGTAAACGCGATATCTTCATTTAAGGAAGTGCGGACTACCGCCCCCTCAAAGTGATTTGATTCGTTAATACCATATGTGGTATGTATAAAGGATATGTTTAATGATATTATATATGATACCATACTGGAATTAAAATACTATTATGTATCATTATGTTTTAATTCCATTAAATATGAAATAGAAACGGATGTAGCGTTCATGCGTACGTACAGCTTACCGTCTCCATGAACGGTACATTTCATTTCTTATCTCAAAATGTTATGTACTATTATAAGTACATATATATAATGGATATATATGTAATATATTACATATAAATGATGGATATAATTATGGAATTATAACATATATATATATATATATATATATCTCATTTTGTTGTAATTCCATTAATATGACAGAGAAAAAAAAATAAAAGTAGCGTTCATGCGTACGTACGGCCTACCATCTCCATGAACGGTGCTTTTCATTTTTTATCTCCAAATGATATGGAATAGTATAAAATGAATATGTACTAGATATATATGATATTTTAATCATTAATACTATTCTGGAAATTATTTACTTATAACCACATGGACAATCATTTTTCAAACAAGTTCATTTTTGAATCATGTACCAAACATCGACAAAAACCTCTGATATGAACTCATATTATTAACCAATTATTATAACATTATAATATGTGATATGAACTGAATAATAATATTTAAAGGAGTTACTTAGGCAATTATAAATTGACCAATGTTTATTATTCAGGAATATAAAGAAACGAACAAGACAAATTGGACTTGAGGTAAGGGATCCGACTCCTCTCTTTCTTTTAAAGTACACTCTTTTATGTCATTTCTGTTAAAACTCATCTTTCTTGTTATTGGGATATTTTTTATATTACTGTTACTGTAATTTTTATGTTCATATGATGAGAGACCCTATTCTCTCTCATCAATCCATTTTGGAAGTTTTGAGTGGTGCTGTTAGGCTGCCGAATTTTTGTAAGAGATCCAACCTCTCTCTTTCTTTTTAAGTACTCTCCTTTATGTCACTTCTTTTAAGCTCCCCTTTTTTATGTTGGGGAATGTTATTTTATATTCCTCTTTCTATAAAATTTATGTTTATATGATGAGAGACCCTATTTTCTCTCATCAATCAATTTTGGAAGTTTTAAGTGGCGCTGTTAGGCTGCCGAGTCTTCGTAAGAGATTTTTCATCTCACTTTTATTCCCGTGAGATTTATGCTACATTTTCCACAATTTCCTTTGAGTGGTGTATTTACTGCCCATTATTTTACTCATTGTGTAATATACATTCATTTATGAGTATTTACATCAATATTGTATTGTCCTTCTTTCACAGGGTGTATGTTTCGAAAGATACCCATGTCGGTAAGGGAACCTTTCACCCTCCTCTTTTTAAAAGACTTCTTTTGTTATGTCTTTTAATTCACATACAATTATGTTGGGATATGTTCTTCTATATCCTTATTGATTTAAATTTGATGTCCATGTGATGAGATACCCTTTTTATCTCTCATCAACTCATTTTCTGAATTTTGTAGTGACGCCGTTAGACTGTAAAATTTTTGCAAGGGAACTTCTTAACCCAAATTTGATTTTTTGGGATAAACATGTACCCCTTGAGTATGTTGTTATATGAATATGTGTGAATAACCATTTATTGTTTTACACATAATATCCACTTATATTTGGTGTATTCGTTTTTCACACCTAATTATGTAATTGATTTGTCCTTAAACCAAGGATACCGTCTTTGTAAGGGACTTCGTCTCAATCTCCTTTCATTGAGGAATATTTTGTTTTATACACAAATTTCTTTTATACGGTGTATAAACCCCTATGAATTTTATGTTTATCCAAAAGGAATCTTTATTATATGAATCATTTTACAAAACGATAAAAGGGAATGTTTTTGTCATACGTATGCGGCGACAATGACTTCTCCGCCGCCGTGACCATTATTTGAGTTTCGGCTTCCTCTACAAGCCATACCTTCTTTTTAAAAGAAAAATAAATACCATGTTGTTCTTTTCTTTTATTTTGGTATTGAAAATGGTTTTCATAATGTTTTTATATCAATGTGTTTTATTGATATCTTGTTATTGAAATGTGGAAATGTTATGTTTCCTTTATGCATGTTTTATGTGATACGATTATGTTATGGTTCTTGGGAATTGTTATGAAGACGGGTTGTTTCGTGATAAAATAAGGTCAGGTGAGCCCGATATAGCTCTCCAATGCATTGGGTAATGCGAAGGAGTGAAATGTTATGGTTTCTCCGAAGTGATTTAGGGAATATACTGTGGTGGTTATTCCAAACGTAACCAAGGGGGTTACTCCCTACGTAAGAATGTTATGAATGCCTCAAGTTACCTTTATGTATTATGATTTCTATGATTTATTAATGATTTTATGAGGTATTTTAAAGTTCTTATGTTTTATGGGTAAAGTATGATTTCATTCTTATTTACACATGTACTCATGTTTCCTTTCCATATTTTTCATATCCTTTACTGAGCTTTTTATGCTCATCCCAAGTTTTTGAAATGATTCTCACAGGTCAAGGGAAAGGTACATGATGTGATGATAGTGTCAAGGATGTGTCAAGAAAGAATCCATGTTTTATTTTAAATATTTTTCCGTTGATGGAAAAAAATGAATACTGTCTTTTATGTATCCACTTTGTTTAAATGTGCAATGTAATGCATGTTTCATGATCTAATTCTCTAAAACTCTAAACCGGAAAAGATCCTCAATGTGTAATCTTGTAATAACTCAAGATTAAGTAAGGTTTAAGGCTAGGGCCTTATAGTTGGTATCAAAGGTCTGTTTAGATAACTTTAGAGGTTAGGGTATTCTCTAAGCACAAGTGACATTACCATAATGGTTGGCATATCAGAAAGAGTCCTAGTTTTAGATAAAGTGAATGAGTAAGTATTTCTTAGTGTTTACCTTCATCATTAGTAGATGATGGTTTTGGTGATATACTCACACTGACATTTATGTTTTTAGTGAATGGATGGATCTAGCAGGCACCAAAGAGACATCAGGTTTGAAGGAAACTGTGGTGGTTCTCTGATTAAGATACTAGATAAAATGGGGGATTCAATGAGGAAACTCGTGGTTGTTCTAAACCGACTATCAAGGAGTCATGATCAACCACTTCGACCTTTGTATGATCTGTAATTCATCATGTATGAGATGACCAATCGATGTGGAAGTTCAGGTAATATTTATAAAGGTAACCATTAGATTTTATATGATCCTTACTTTTGAGGTTATTATGGGTTATTATATGTTAAGATGGAAAATGAAAGGAATGAGATAAACATGAGGTTAAAATATGTTATGATCATTTTTGAAGATTTTATCTCGTTTTGGGGAATGTTTTAAGAATTATATAGTTTTGGAAAAAGGACAACACGTAGACCGTGTGACAACCCGTTGCGTCGGACAAAGCTGCGGGAATCGAACCCACAACTAAAGTGCAACTGGTATTTATCGCCTACCACTGGACTACGTGAAGTCCCTGGTTATTTTGAATAATACTTTTTAGTTAGATGGTTTTAGTAATCAAGAGTAAGTTTATTTTGGGTTATCTATGGAAATTATTAACCTATCATGGAGGATATGTGATTAGGTTAATTATTTTTCAATATGAGATTTTAAGAGAAACTGATGTTATTTGGAGATAAAAGTTATTTTGTACCTTGGAAGACATTGTGATTAAATCCTTAAAATATTTGGGTTTCAATCTTAGTTTGGTTTAAATTGAATAATTTTATGGACAAATTGTTTATCGAATGGTCCTCGTTGAACTTTGGGGTTTGTTGGACAAATTTTGGAGATTAAGAATAGATTTCCTTTTTTGTAAAGGGTTATCCTTTTCTGGATTATCTGATCTTGTAATAACCTTTTTGGTTTTGGTTTTGGTTAAAGTCTAAAGACATGGGAAGTATATATTTCACTTTTTTGGATTAGTTGATTCTCTAGAAGTTGATTATAGTACTCTTAATGTGAACAAGTCTTCCTAAATACTCGTCTTTTGGAGAAAATATGAGTTTGTGTAAGGAATCTAATAAAAGTTGAAAGTCAACATGATAAGTGATTTTGTTTCCTTATGAAAAAATTTCTCAATAAAAAGTAACTTAAAACAAAAATGTTGTCTATTAACTTTTCCTACGGAGGAATCGAATACCGTTTAACCCATCACAAGTTTGTGATTTTCTTTTGGTTAACTTTCTCCTAGACATGTTTACTATCACTCTCCATCAGAACATGACCCTTTGTTTTTTTCCACCATGTCCGTATTTCCATACATTGAATCCTAGTATGGGTTAACTCGGGTGACCTTTTTACTTTCCTTTCTTTCATTTAAAGTGATAGTTTAATTTACTCTTGTTCCGATGTGGGACTTTCAAGGATGTTTCCAAGCTCAATTTTGAAATTGCCAGGACGCAATTCCCAAAAGGGGGGAAGGATGTAACACCCCAGGTAAATAAAGAATATGAAATTTTTATATTTATCCCTATTTTTGGAAAAAAATATTAATATTACTTTAAAGGGAACTCTATGCTCGATGGCGTACCCAATACGCAACAACGTGTTCCTTTGAAATCTTATGTTGCACTATAATAATATTATTTTAAATGGTAGTTAACACCTAGCTATTGAAATGGTGGGAATGAACAGAACTAAATAAAAAATGATTATATATTTTTGTCAAATATTTTTACTTTTTTCAATAAATGTTAGAGGATTAAAAATGCAAATGAATCCAGTTTTTAAGCGTAAACATTCTAATATTCTTTAAAAGGTCGATTAACCGCCTTTTGATGGAGAACCCCTTTTAAATCCACTTTTTGACAATTTTATAAGCTCTATTTTTCAAAATAAACATATTATTTTTGATTCGGACATTGAAATTTACCTTGGGTTAATTTTTTGTATTTTTCTGACAATGTTCATTTTTCAATGAATAGTAAAAAATACTGTATTTTACATTAAAATTGATTTTTTAAATAATTTAATTATATGGTTATATTATCTTTTCAATTTGTTTTAAAGTGTAATTAGAATATATTTTTACCATGTAATCCAATGATGGTCATTGGGATTAATTTCACTTTGTAATTAGGCATAAACAAGTGCCAAACTTTTCATAAATATTGTTTCTAAAAAACTCGCTATTTGTTTTGACAATGGGAATTATTTTTAAATTAATTATTTCAATTTATGTGTTTGGAATTTGGTAAAATGGATTAAATATTTGGAATAATAAGGTCCAAATTATGTAATTATGAATCTTTTGTTTTTGGACATTATGAATAGTAACGACGGTAATTATCTTTAATTATCTTGATTAAGGAGTAATCGGGTAGTTAAAGATAATAAAATAATATCATAATAATAATAAAATGACCACAACATGTGTTCTAAGGCTACTGGTTGTCTCATGGCCGACCATGGTATGCCTTGTGCCAAACTTGGGGGGCCCATGGAATCACTTTTGTGAGAAGGTGACTTTTTATCTTTTTATTTTTAAAGAATGTTAAATATAACAAAGAATGTATCACCTGAGTAAAACATTTTTAATTTTGACTAAATAAATGTTCTTTTAGACTATAAATAGTCATTGGAAAGCTACAAATATTTCCTACATCATAGTATTTGTTTTATAATTTTTAGACATAAAATAAATTAAATTATTTATGACATCACGATGATGCAGCGATGACCTCATTATTTAACGATTTAAATAAAATGGAAAGATAATGTAAAATATAAGACCTAAACATGTCTAAAACCTATTGTATGGGTGTCTTTAGAACCATTATCACCTTATCCTCGAAACACATAAATTTGGGACCATTAAAATCCGAAACTCATTCTAATATAAAGTAACATTTCTTTACTTTCCAAGAGTGCCCCTCCTCTCCTCTTATAAAAGGCCCCCACCTCTACCTCCTTACCCACACTTCCAAAGCCTTTGGATCGGCCAAACCCTATCCATGGTGTCTCTACACATCCCTCTATAACTCCTTGAAGCCTCACTTTGGGAATAATTCTTCCCAAGGAAGCCTTTGAGCTCAAACCAAAGGGAGTTACCCGATTTTAAGGTAATGTCTTCACTTGTGTCCTTTTGTTTTATTTCGCTTCTGCAACCCCCTAAACTCTTTTTATTAATTTATTTTGTAATAACTACAGTATCTTAAATATACTAGGATGTTGTTATAATAATTATTCGAGCTAAACTTACACACACCTTCGTCTAATGGTTAAAGAACATATTGTTTCTGTGGTTTGCGAATTTCTGCCTCACGAAACGATGATTGTTCAACATTATTCTAACACATTCGAAGGTGGCCATTAAGATGACACTATATTTATATATGATATATTATATGTTTATTTTTTACTTATGATTATTTATTTTTCATTTATGGAATACCTTTATGGTTTCCATTATGGGTAAATGTGATATCTTCATTTAAGGAAGTGTGGACTACCGCCCCCTCAAAGTGATTTGATTCGTTAATACCATATGTGGTACGTATAAAGGATATATTTAATGATATTATATATGATATCATACTGGAATTAAAATACTATTATGTATCATTATGTTTTAATTCCATTAAATATGAAATAGAAATGAAAGTAGCATTCATGTGTACGTACAGCTTACCGTATCCATGAACGGTACATTTCATTTCTTATATCAAGATGTTATGTACTATTATAAGTACATATATATAATGGATATATATGTAATATATTACATATAAATGATGGATATCATTCTGGAATTATAACATATATATATATCTCTCTTATTTTGTTGTAATTCCATTAATATGACAGAGAAAAAAATGAAAGTAGCGTTCATGCGTACGTACGGCCTACCGTCTCCATGAACGGTGCTTTTCGTTTTTTTATCTCCAAATGATATGGAATAGTATAAAATGAATATGTACTGGATATATATGATATTTTAATCATTAATACTATTCTGGAAATTATTTACTTATAACTACATGGACAATCATTTTTCAAACAAGTTCATTTTTGACTCATGTACCAAACATCGACAAAAACGTCTGATATGAACTCATATTATTAACCAATTATTATAACATTATAATATGTGATATGAACTGAATAATAATCTTTAAATTAGGTCCTTAGGCAATTATAAATTGACCAAAGTTTATTATTCAGGAATATAAAGAAACGAACAAGACAAGTTGGACTTGAGGTAAGGGATCTGACTCCTCTCTTTCTTTTAAAGTACACTCTTTTATGTCATTTCTGTTAAAGCTCATCTTTCTTGTTATTGGGATATTCTTTTATATTACTCTTACTGTATGTTTTATGTTCACATGATGAGAGACCCTATTCTCTCTCATCAATCCATTTTGTAAGTTTTGAGTGGCGCCGTTAAGCTGCAGAATTTTCGTAAGAGATCCAACCTCTATCTTTCTTTTTAAGTACGCTCCTTTATGTCACTTCTTTTAAGCTCCAATTTGTTATGTTGGGGGATGTTATTTTATATTCTGCTTTCTGTAAAATTTATTTTTATATTATGAGAGACGCTATTTCCTCTCATCAATCCATTTTGGAAGTTTTAAGTGGCGTCGTTAGGCTGCCGAGTCTTCGTAAGAGATTTTTCATCTCACTTTTATTCCCGTGAGATTTATGCTACATTTGCCACAATTTCCTTTGAGTGGTGTATGTACTGCCCATTATTTTACTCATTGTGTAATATATTTTCATTTATGAGTATTTACATCAATGTTGTATTGTCCTTCTTTCATGGGGCCTATGTTTCGAACGATACCCATGTCGGTAAGGGAACCTTTCACCCTCCTCTTTTTAAAAGACTTCTTTTTTATGTCTTTTAATTCACATAATATTATGATGGTATATGTTCTTCTATATCCTTATTGATTTAAATTTGATGTCCATGTTATGAGATACCCTTTTTATCTCTCATCAACTCAATTTCTGAATTTTGTAGTGACGCCGTTAGGCTATCAAATTTTTGAAAGGGAACTTCTTAACCCAAATTTGATTCTTTGGGATAAACATGTACCCCTTTAATATGTCGTTATATGAATATTTGTTAATAACATCCTATTTTTTTACACTTAATATCAACTTATATTTGGTGTATTCGTTTGTCACACATAATTATGTAATTGATTTGTCCTTAAACCAAGGATACCGTCTTTGTTAGGGACTTTGTCTAAATCTCCTTTCATTGAGGCATATATTGTTTTATACACAACTTTATTTTATATGGTGTATAAACCCCTTTGAATTTTATGTTTATCCAAAAGTAATCTTTTTTATACGAAGCATTTTACAAAACGACAAAAGGGAATGTTTTTTTCATACGAATGCGGCGAAAATGACTTCTCTGTCGCCATGACCATTATTTGAGTTTCGGCTTCCTCTACAAGCCATACCTTCTTTTTAAAAGAAAAATAAATACAATGTTTTACTTTTCTATTATTTTGGTATTGAAAATGGTTTTCATAATTTTTTTATATTAATGTGTTTTATTGATATCTTGTTATTGAAATGTGGAAATGTTATGTTTCCTTTATCCATGTTTTATGTGATACGATTATGTTATGGTTCTTGGGAATTGTTATGAAGATGGGTAGTTCTATGATAAATTAAGGGCGGGTTAGCCCGATATATCTCTCCAATGCATTGGGTAACGCGAAGGAGTGAAACGTTAAGGTTTCTGCGAAGAGATTTAGGGAATATACTGTGGTGGTTATTCCAGACGTAACCAAGAGGGTTACTCCCTACGTAAGAATGTTATGAATGCCTCAAGTTACCGTTATGTCTTATTATTTCTACGATTTATTCATGATTTTATGAGGTATGTTAAAGTGCTTATGTTTTATGGGTAAAGTATGATTTCATTCTTATGTACACATGTACTCATGTTTCCTTTCCATATTTTTTATATCCCTTACTGAGCTTTTTATGCTCATCCCACGTTTTTGAAATGTTTCTCATAGGTCAAGGGAAAGGTATATGATGTGATGATAGTTTCAAGGATGTGTTAAGAAAGAATCCATGTTTTATTTTAAATATGTTTCCATTGATGGAAAAAAATTAATATTGTCTTTTATGTAACCACTTTGTTTAAATGTGGAATGTAATGCAAGTTTCATGATCTAATTCTCTAAAACTCTAAACCTGAAAAGATCCTCAATGTGTAATCTTGTAATAACTCAAGATTAAGTAAGGTTTAAGGCTGGGTCCTTATAGTGGAACCTTCTTTTACCCATTAAAATCACATTTTTTAATTCATTTTGTATAACATTGTTCATTATTACAATCAATTATTTCCAACCTAGAATATAATAATAAAATGGTTTTTTAGGTTACATTGATTCTGAAATTGTTGGAAGTGTTTTACTGATGACTAGTGTTACATACTATTTTTATGTATATTCTGTTTAGAAACTAGTAATATAATGTGAGATGATTGATATTTGTTGAATTATGATTGTAATATTAAGAAAATAGATATTTGAACTTGAAACTAGGGGAATGTCCTTTTGAAAACTAATCACTTTAGATAGCTATCTCATCTAATAATCACATAATTATTTTGATTCTGTAGTGAAACATATAATTTCCATTTTGCAGTTAGTCTCTATGATAAGGGAGTTAGGTGTGTTTTTTCAATATATAAAAGTCAAAGATAGTATGTTTATTTTATACTGATATACCCAAACCATTAACCATGAGAAAATAAAAATAATGGGCCTTATCAAAAATGATATCATTAAGGTGAGGTTAATATTGAACCCAAATGAAGAATGGGATAATTGACTTATATTAATATCATCTTATTTGTATCAATTAAGTGATATGAAAGAAATTTTATTTTTGGAAGCTATTAGAAAGTGAAAATTAAATGTGCCTCTTAGTAATGATTTATTTCGACTTAATTTAATCTTTAATCAATCATAGAATTGGAACATGAACTAAAAGTGTTGTTGGGTAGTAAGTGACTTAATATATGAGGTGTGAGATTTTCAATGATGAATGGATCTATTTTCACTTGATTCATAGTATGTCTTAGAACTTAGGTAGGACCTCCTAAGAAAATTCTTTGAAAATCCTAACTCACCTCAGAGTTTTTTCCTCTATAAGGAATATTTTGAGATGATTTATTTTGAGCTTACTATGAAAATTATTTTTGCCTATTTTACAAAGACAAAAATCTATAATTTTTAAAGAACACAAAACCATTTAACTATTTGGGAGTTTGATATGGCACTATTTCATCACATATTTTCACCTCTATTTTGGTTAATTAAATGTGTATATACTACTGTATTAAGATTATAATGGATAACATTCCAAATTTATAAAAAATATATTATATTTTATTATTCATTGAATTTTATAATAAAACTGTCTTTTTGTGGTCGATTTGTCTAAAATACTATATTTCAATTTTAGCCATTATACTATGTCAAGTAGTTTACTTCTATTAAAAATGAATAGTAGATGGAATTGTCCATATAGGAAATAAAAACAATAGCATAACATCTATATTCATTTTTCAATGCCTCTAATTCGGATAGTATGTATGCTGAAACTTGCTCAGGTACATATAGAAGCTGAGTTTCCCAAATATGAGAGAACAACTGAAGATTTTAGACACATCTACCTGCCACCATTTTGGGTTTGGATATTCATGTCTCCACAGTCGATTAGGAAGTACTAAAAGTTGTAGATGATTGTGAGTCATCTTCTATCTCTTTTGATGAAGGAGCCCCCATTTTATGTGATCTTCAGCCCAAATTCCCCCAAAGTCTACACTCAAGTATGCTATGGTATGAGAAAATCCATATAAAACATGATGAGACTTAAGTTAATGGATCTTTTTGAACCACCCTTTTTCTTCGAGTTATGACCATCCTCCATCCAACTCACTTTATCTCTCTATCTATCTAAGATTTTATTAAGTGATTATAAATTATGTATATATGTATATTACAAATATACCTATCTCATTATATTTATTTTCTATCAGTTAATACAAATCGTAAGTTCATTTCTCGAATTCCTTCTTTCTAATCAAACCTGATTAAGGGGATCTTTTTGATCCCTTAATCCATTTATGTAATGCCCTTTTAATGATTTTAAAGGAAAAATAAAATTTTATTTTGAGATTCATGATAATTTACTTTGATATTAATTTAAATGATATTTAATCCTTTATTTTCATTGTAATCTTCATGAAATTTCATTTGATTATGATATGAGGCAATATTATGCAACCAATTTCTTTTCATGTGTAATTCTTTTGATTCTACCTCATGGTTTATTTCATATTGTTGAAAAAATAATCATGAACATGTTATGATGGGTGTTCCAAGATAGAACTCTAATTTATTGGGTAATTCTTTTTCTTCTGATTTGTTAGGTATGGGATTAGAGAGTAAACTTAATCCACTATTTGAATATGTTTTCCATGTGATGTTGTCTTTGTAGTTGTCCTTGACTTATGAATATGTCATGTTTTTTATTACTAGAAAATGTTTAATGTTTCCATGATCATATGAAACCATATTATTTATGTTATTCTTCCATTTTATTACTCACTAGGCTTCTCTTTTATGATATCATGTAATACCTTTGACTCACATGTTATGCTTGTTTATCATGGTTATTCCCTTATTATGATTTTTAGCTAAACCATTTTGTCTATTTATTTACCAATGGTATCGTATTTAGTTTTAGGAGGTAAATGGTATTTAGGATCTCATTAATTATAAATAAATAATGATTTTGTGTTTTAGTTTCATGTTTAAGTTTTATATACCTTGTCTTCTTGAGACACTAGGACTTTTAATCCTTTGTATTTATTTATTTGATATTTGTGTTACAAATCATATAATAATATGTGTAAATATAATGGGTAACTATAATTTCCCATATAGAGGTTTAACTATTCATATAAAATCACCGAATGACTTCCCCAATATCTATGATATTATATCGAATGGCCCCTATAGGGTAGTGATAAATGAACATGCCGCTTGAGGAGCTATAGAGAAATGGCTACACCACACATAGTGAGTACCCCTGGGAAGACCTAGTGTGGAAATCCAATTACTAATATAGGTTTTTAATTTTATTTATATATTATCATCAGTTAAACTAGGTGACTATAAAAAATAAGTATCCCCTTTTAAGAACTGATGATATCTTCGACTTGATGAAAGTGGAGATGTGGTTCTTAAATTTTGACAGTAGGTCTAGTTATCATCAAATGTAAGTTCTGGTGGAGGATATACTAAATATATATATTTAATGTTTATATGGTCACTATGAGTACTTGGTGATTCTTTTTAGTATGAATAATTCCCTAGTTTTTTCATGAGAATCAAGAACTAGATCTTCTAGACTTTCCTAGACCATTTTTTGGAGGTATTCGTAGTAGACATCATCATGTACTCAAAATTAGAGGAGGAGTCTTTGAGACATTTGAGGATGGGTCTATACATACTCTAGGAGTACCATCTTTATGGAAATATCTTAGAGCGTTAGTTTTGGATTCTAGAGGTCCACTTTCGGGGACATGTCATCTTAGAAGAGTGTGTATTAGTGGACCTTGAAAAGATTGAGACGGTGAAAGATTGGAAGCCACCCAAGAGCATGAAAGAGGTGAAGGTCAATCTCAGGCTAGTAGGATATTATCAGATATTCATCCCCAATTTCTTCATAATTATAGAACATTAGACTTTATTGACCTGAAAGGGGAATCCATTCGTATAGACAGAAAACTGTCAATTGGATTTTTAGGAATTGTGATAGAGGTCGAAAATTTCCCTCAAATTAAGACTACCAGATGAGGGTAAAGAGTATGTGGTGTTATTTGATGAATCTAAAGATGGTCTTGGATATGTTTTGATGCATGGGTGAGGAGTGATTTCTTATTAGCAACAGTGTCTGAGGCCCCATAAATATTATTACATGGACCATTCTTCGGATCAGGCAGTTGCGGTGTTCACTTTGAAGTCTTTGTGACATTATCTTATGGGAGAGTGATTAATTTTCTATTATGATAATATTAATATCAAGTATATCATCTCACAAAAATATATTAACCTGAGTTAGAGGTGTCTGTTGTAGTTCCTACAGGACTATGATTTTGAGATATTCTATACTTCTAGAAAAGGGAATGTGGTGGTAGATTATATCAATCGGAAATCCTATTTACAGTTGAAGAAAATTAAAATAAAGTAGTGATCCTCATTTTAATTGACATATATGGAAAAGTTTGGAGTGGTGTATCTTGAGTCACTGTTTGTGAATCATCTACTTCTTCAACATATCAGGAAGGCATAACCTAAAGATATCGATTACAGGGTCTTATATTAATAGATATTCATAGAAAATTATCATAATGGATGTTATTAACATGGGAAGCACCTCATCCATTTATGAGTATGTTCATGGAAACAATCACACTACAGGAGGAGTTTTTTAGAAAGTTTCATACATCCAACATAGTATTATATCCATGAGTGGTGAAGATATACCCAGACCTCCACAGTTAGTTTTGTTGGTCGAGGATGAAGTGGGGTGTTGATGATTTTATCCCACTATATCCCACCTTCCAAATGGTGAAAGCCAAGAACTAGCTTCAAGAGGGTTTATCCCATCCTATTGAGGTTCCATAGTAGACGTGGGGACGTATATCTATGGATTTTGTGATAGGAATTCCATGCTTAGATAGAGGTCACAATGCTATCTAGATGATCATAGACTGACTCATTATTTCATCCCACAACCTATCTATCTGAGATCATAGTTCAATGAAGATACCCATACTCAATTACATGAAAATTATATTTATGCCGCATAGTGTCCCCTTGGTTATTTTTTCAGATTGCGATTCTCACTTAATGCTCTAATTATGGAGAGGATTACAAGTGACTTTTTGAACTCGGTTGTGGAGGCGAACAATGTCCCACCTAACATGGATGGTCATAATAGATGAACCATTCCAGTCTTGGAGGAAGTAATGCAATATTGTGCATTATATTTGGTTTAAGTTAGGGGATAACCTACCCTTGGCAGAGTTTATGTAAAAAATAGTTACTGTTTCACCATTGGTATAGAAACATTATAGGCCTTATAAAGGAAATGTTCCATTTCACCACTATGGTAGATAGAGTTAGGAGAGATAGATTTTATGGCCCAAAGATTTTGAATGTAATGAATCAAATGGTGCATATAATCTATAAGGGGTTGAGGACTTCCCCAAACAATCATAATTCTTATGAATACCAACGATGGTGGCCTTTGGAGTTTGACGATAGAGGCCACGTGTTTCTAAAGATCAGACCCTTAAAAATAGTATGTAGATTTTGTTGGGGTGGAGAGTTATCTCTAAGTTTTATCTACCCTTATCTAGATACATTATGATATTGATTAAGTTGTATATTATTTATCTTTACCTATGAAGTTTTACCAAGTGTATGACATCATCCAAGTGTTGCAGCTGAGGATATAAATTCATGACCAATTATACATCATTGATTTTGGTGAGATATATATTGAAAATAGATATACCTTTGTAGAGTACCTAGTGTTAAGGAAGAATAAGTAGTATAAGATCCTCCATGGTTGAGTGATTCCCTTGGTGTGAATTTATTGGTAGTATGGGAATCATCACAAGATCACCTATGTGTGGTGGACCAGATAAGAGGTTAACACCCTCGCCTTTATGATTAGGTTTTCAAGTTTTGAGGTTAAAATCAATGAAGGTGTGAAGAATGTTGCAAATATAAAATTTTATATTGAGAATATTTAAAATGATGAAAAATATTCAGGAGTAAGACTCAGAGACGGTATAGATTTATGGGCCCTGTGGAGGCTCGGTGTTGATATATTAAAAATATTATTTATAATATATCACACATGTGTATTTATTTTTTTGAAAAATGGAATATCAATTTAATGATGACACTAATGAAAAAACGGATAATTCCATTAAATATACAAATTTGGTTATACCATAAGAATGATATAACATTTTTGTGTGTTAAAAAAAATTTCTAAGTGCATTCGTGGGAAAAATACCAGATTAATGAATAAATAAATTTATTGATTATATATTATTTTCATGAAAACTAATCCACTTATTTTAAAGAAATGATATGCTCATATCCTAGTATTTTACAAATAACCCAATATATTTAGTGGAGGATGAAATTGGACTGGTACAATGAGATTTTTAATAGATGATGATCAAAGATGGGAATTCTTGGATTCAACAAGGAGCAATACCAATTTTTCAACATCAGAATGTTTTGATGAATTCCCCTAAAATGATCAATAAAATATTTGGTGTCTATTTTTTTATTTTTTTTAACCACTATTCATGATTTTTATTATGAAAATGAATTAATTTAATTTGAAATTAATTTATCGACAGTTCTTTATTTATTTTTTTTGTTTCTTATTTCATTTTCTCAGAATTGGGAATTTGATATTATTTTTGGTTTTGATAATTTTATTATTAATTCTATTATCTAAATTCCATCAATAATTGACAAATAAAAATGGAACTCAATTGATTCTCACTTTTTGTTTTGTTTTTTCCTTTATCCCTCAATTATTCAAACCTTTGACATTGGTATTTTTATTAGACGATGATTCAACATTTTCTAGGAACTCGTTATTTAAATGATTTTGTACTCATGTTCCGTAGATCCTTGTTATTGTATCAGAACCATATATTATGGAAAAAATAATGATAAATAAATATGATAAAATTATAATGATAGATCAATGGATTCTGGTTTCACGGGTTATGTCATAAGGGTGCAACATGGTGAAATGGGAGTTGATTTATCAGAAATGTTTTTCAGAAATCCGACCACCATTGATATTACAGGCTAGGTAAATGAAGTTTTAGGAAATTTTGATTTCATTTTTTAGTGTTTGTAGTATTTGAGGTGACATATTTAGAGATTCAATGTGTTTTTGGGATCCTAGAAAAAAATAGACATATACATGTATAATTCATATGAACATACAGTGTATTATGGTAAGTTCCCCATCTTGGATTTTGGGTGAAGTTAGGTATCACAAGTCATGTTTCCTATCCACAAATCATGTGACCCCCCAGTCCATAATCTCATCATGTACCATCTAGGGTATACAAATACAAACACAAACATGAGTGTAGTTCATAAAAATTTGTTGAGTATGCAGATACGGATAGAGATGCAAGCATGATTACCTCGACTGGCCTCTACATTTTGATTATTATACTGAAATTCCATATATATATATATATATAATGAAATATAGTTTTATTAGTGAAAAAACATAGGTATAAATATACTTGGGTAAACATGTCATGTGTCCTATGGGACACACCATTTATTTTAGATAACATGGAAAAGTTTTTCTAGGAATGGGTTCTCCCCTTGTAATCCCTGGGGAGAGTTAGGTATCTCCCCAATGGGAATGAGATCCTCCTAAAGAGTAAAATCTCACCATTATGATTATGAGTGGGATAGGTATCCTCTACATATAGAAAATAGATAGAGTCAAGTATTTCACCCATATTTCCAAGTCATGGATCCTCTATCTATAGGGTAGAATTTCTTTCATCAATAGAGATCATACAGGAGATGGATCCTCGACTCGAATCTTGTATTCCACACACTTTAATGGGGTATGGATCCTCTAGTGTTATCCGAGGGAAGGGGACATGAATAATGACAGAAACTATTGAATGTGAGTTCTAGGATGAATGTATATGTGTGGTTTGTTAATATGGAAAATACATTGAGTTTTTAATATATATGATAAACAAATTTTGGTTATCTTGTTCCCCTTTATTTTTCGATTTAATGTTGACTCCCTCTTTGATGCTTTGTTTTAGTGATTTCATAGTGTCTTATTGGGTATGTATATACACACCCTGGCATAGGATCTTCAAGTATGATTCCTAACTTATGTAGGTTATAGGACTTTTGATGGAGGCTTATGTGGACCAAGAGTAGGTGGAGATGACTAGTTATAAAAGGATTATAGACAGATCCATGAGTTTTTTTAATATTTGTCCCCTTCTGTTACTAATTCAGACTCAATTATAGTATTTGTGGGACTTTTTTTTACCCCTTTTACATTTTTATACTATTTTCTCATACTCTAGTGATGGATTAGATGTTATGAATTCATTTAAAATATTAGTTATTTCCCTTTTTCATTTATACAAGAGTATGGAAAAGTTTATTTTTGTATCGGTGCATTAGAAAAATTAATCCCCCATGTATCATATACCTACTTGGTGATAGCACCCACCCCTATCGTATTCTAAGTGGGTTGGGGGTGTAAATATGAGCATACTATTGGATAGGTGGTTCTAGTAGGTTGGTTCATGACAAGGTGTGTCAAAAAATTTTCTACCAAAATATGTACCCACTGATTTACCACATAGTGATGCCTATGAATCCCCTCTCACAAGATCGATCCTAAGATCACAACACCTCCCACCTCCAGGGATGGTGATAAATTTCTGGTTTCCTTGTTATGTGACTTTAAACAAATTATAATCACTATAAAAATAAATTAAAATAACATCAAATATTTAAAGATGTTGAAATCAAGGCATTTCAGTGTTATATCACTTTCATGGTGGTAACTAGTGGTCAAATATTTTCTGGAAAAGGTTCAAAAACATGATTTTAATCTTTAAGAGAGTCCTAGAGTAGGTAAAAAAATTGTACCCCCTTGAAGATAGTGTTTTTTCAATGCATGTTAAATATGATTATTAATATTCTTCTCTTTAGAGAAATATTGGTATGTGGTTATGGATAAAGGAACATTGTCAAGTTGTATTTGGAAGTGTTCCTATGATGTTTAAGAATTTCATGTCATGGTTTGAAATAATAATGAATTCTATTATTGTAATGAGTATAGTGATAAATGAAAATATCATATCATCCAAGCTCATATGATATTTTATTTATTCAAATTTGGAAAGGGAATTTCATATCTGTATAGTCTCTTGGGATATTTTATGTCAGTATATATAAAATTTCATATAAGTATCTAATGATTGAAAATTAGAAAATTTATTTACCCAATGCATATAGAATTTCTATTTAAGTGCTCTATCCACATGATATTTTATAAATTAATATGATATATTGAATACTGAAATCTATAAAAGGGAAAAACTATACCATGTGGGTGTTTTTGGATTCTTGTATGATATTTCACCTATATAAGAACCACATGTGTGTTGTTTTTGGCCACATAGGATAATTGGTTTACATAGAGGATATTTTATGTGCTCATATCATACTTAAGATTTCCTCTTTTTGATAATGGTTGATCATACATTTCTTTTTAAAGATAAAATGATGTTTCAGATATCATATGAATTTTAATTAAATGTTTCTTTTTTCATAATTAAAGCTATAATTCCGATGATAAATTCATAATACCCATCATTAATCAAAAAACAGGATCAGTACTATTACGGATGATTCAATATGAGATCAAAGGGAAGAACAGGTTGAGGGATGTATTGGTGCTTGAGAAACTCTATACCAAATATTGAGGTTACACATCATAGACACATTAATCTAAACATAAATGGATTTTTTCAAATGAAAATATACATATGGATTTTTTTGGAGAATTTTAATGAAGAGAAAGATTATGATATTTAAAATATATTGTGATAGGATGTTTCTTGAGTTTAAAATGAATTAGAATGAGTACCTTGACTTGAAGATGAATGTGTTTGAATGGGTCACTATATGCTACCATAAATATATGATATTTTCATAACTGGTAAAGAAAAAATATCTATACAAGATTAGGTGAATATAAATAAAAAGAAATTAAAAAATATAAGTAACTGAGAATTATGGTAGAGAGGAACCAATATATTGTTATATCAGGAAAAAAACATGAGAAGGGCCACTAGAGATTATTGTAAAAGGAATTTGAAGAAGATTTGTATATGTGGTGTCCATTTGTGTGATCATATATTTACTAGTGATATTTCTTCAAAAGGTGTTGGTTTTTCTATTAATGTGACAATGTCACTAGTTGTCTCTATAAGTTGAATCAGTTCAAGGTCATAACCTTTCTCACTTTCCATTGGTTTATAAAATGGGAACTATGTGTGTAGGATAATATAAATTCCACACTAGAGATGTATTTATCATTAATGGAGGATAAAATCATTATATACATGATATGTTCATTTATTTTTATCATCGTTCGATATCTTGAGATAGATTATTCAATAAGAATGAGAGTTGAAGGGGAATTTCAATAATTTTGCAAACTGATTCACCCCAAACCTAATTTTTATCACCCTTTGTATAATCCAATAATTTCTATTAGAGATAATACTACCCTCTTATTTATATCAAGAGCCTATTATATATCAACATAACTTTTTCAATATCAAATTCATCCCAACAATTAATGGAAAAGGGTTTCATTCAGGGAACTAGTGGATGGAACATTACATTCATTCTTTATGGATTTATGTTCATGATTATATTCAATATGTATTCACTAGAAAAAATGAAGCATTATCATAGTCTCTAACTAAAAATATGAACATTGAAAATGTTGGGAAGTCCTCATTTTCTTCCTTATCAGAAAATGAGTTGGAAAAGGTAATGGGATCCAAAACTATCAATTATATTTGGAATAATATTTATAGAACCTATGAATGAAACCAATATATGGATGAAAAAATGCAATAAATCTGTCAACAATAGTTTGAAGTTGATATAATACAGTAGGATGTGACAGTTGATGAATTTTTTACTCGGGTAAATATTATACTCATCTCTATTAAATTGTTTATACAGACTATTTAATACTCTTATATTACACAAAACACTGATATAAATCCATCGTATTCTAGGATTTTGGCTTCAGAAGATAGATAATTTTATGAATTTACCATTGATAAACTCTACAATACAATTACATGTTATGAGATAGTAAGAGTAACGTCTCTTAAAAAGAAAAGGTATGTATCAAAATGAAATAACTTTCAGACCCTTCAAAGTATAAATATTTAACAGAAGTAGGACTTCTAGGATGAAGAATAAAATATTTAAGATTAAGTCAAGGCCATTTCCCTTATGTTAAGAAATTTCACTGGTGGACGAATAGGAAAATATATTGGTAAAATTCATTTCATGTTTTTAACTGTTGGAAAGTTATCTATTTTTATGATAAATTCCCAAAAAAAAGTTTACAATAAAAAGATAATAAAGAAACTATGATGAATAACTCTAATAGGGGAGAACTCACACATTCTCAATAAAAAGTAAAGAATTTATTTTCTCATGGTTCCTTTAGAATGAATTTTTTGTTCGTTTAGTAAGGTGTCTTGGATAGTGAACAGAGTAGTGACAAAGATGAAAAAGTACATTTAAATTTATCTCAAAGAGTTATCAAGGATTAAGAATAGTAATATGTGAACCCATTTAAATATTATCCATAATAAAATAGTTAGTGTGATCGTGATAAGGAGATAGTGATAAAGAATATACTACAAGAAATTAAAACAAGATGTATCTAAAAGAAATAAGTATGATGAGAAAAGGAAACACTCAGCTAAAATATGGTTCAAAAAAATTAAGTAAACTAAAAATTGAAAAAAACATTCTAGTCAATGAAATTTAGATGTTGAATATTTATATTCTAAAAAAGGGTATATTCATTGAATATATAATTTTTAATATTATCCTTGAGGATAATGAAGTGGATAAACTAAGAAAACATTTTACTAAATTTTTGAAATAAGAATAGAAAAATAAATGTAATAGGAACATGTCTGTTATATATAAGTGAGTTCTATATGAAATATGATACAATAATCTATTCTTAATAATAACTAAGACATAAGATTAGAAATTCTATAGAAAATATATTATGAAAGAAGATTTTTTCTGCTATATAATCATACGAAAAGATGAAATCTATAATTGTATAGAGTTATAAATAAATTTTAAAATATTGTATAATATAAAAAGAAAAATTAATTTAAAATAATCATCAATGGTAAGAAATGTTTAGAAAATAGATATAAATAATGTAATTGTATGTTCTACTGATTTATGGATGATAACCCAATCTATATTTTAACCTTTTCTATAGAAGAATATTTATCAGAACATAAATCTTGATAGATAATACTTATGTTTTAGTTCATTTATCCACTAATATTTAACTATTTTTATAATTGAACATTACTTGTACAAAAAAGTGATCGGGAATAAAAGGTGTGAAAACAATCACAAGTGAACACTAAAATAATAACTCAACACTTCGAGCATAATGTTGATGTACAAAATAAATTTTAAAGAATAGATTATGTATGTAAAAGATTTTATCAATAATGAATCAATTAAAATGTGTGTGTTTCTTTTATCCCAAATAATTTCAATATATGTAAATGGTTTAAAAATAATCATAATCATAATCATATTAGGTAACTGTAAAATATGGTTAATTTTTATTTTAAAGCATGAAAATATGAGAAACCTTGGATCTCGGATGTTGGGTTTTTATCAAATATGACAGGTGATCTAAATTTTTTTCAAAATATTGAGAAATGTGATGGGTGTGATATGACATTTGGAAATGATGTCTCACTAAAGATAAAATCATAAAAAATTACAGACATTATAAAAATCAAATCATTCTAGGAAGGGTATTGTTTGTTGATGGATTAAAGAACTTATTGATTTTATAGTGACTATGTGATGCGACAAATGAGGTAATCATCAAAAAGGGGGTTATTTTCTTAAGAACGAAATATGGGGATGTTGTTATAAAGGGATTGTGAACCCTAGGAAATCTATTTTTGATTGCAGCAGCATGTAAAATATATTATTTGATTCAAAAAATTTGAATAATATTTGGACCAAAAGAATTGGTTACCTTTGAAAAATGAATATAATACAACTAGTAAAAGAAGAATATGTGAAAAATATACCCATCTGTAAAGAGAATATAGCCACTATTTTTAAAATATTCATGAAGGGTAAAACAAGAACCAAACAGATATGGGTGATCAAATTAAAACTTAAAATACTCTTCAACAGATTCACTCTGATTTATGTGGTCTAATGACTAAGAAGTAAAAAAACTAATAAATATATTTAATAACATTTATAAATGATTTGACAAGGAGAACATGAATAATATTCATTTCACAAAAATCATATTCTTTAAACAAGTTGAGGAGTTTTAAAATACAAAAATAATTGAAAAAAATGATTTTACTTTAAAAGGTTACGATTAAATAATTAGAGTGATAATTCCCAAATGAAATTTTTTGAATATCTTAAAAAACATGGAATCCAAAAAACTTATTTATTAATATACTCCTCAAAAAAATTATTGGATAAATGGAATAATAGGAGTCTTATTGATATGGATAGAACAATTTGGGTGGATCATGAAAACACAAGGTTTTACTAGTTATAAGGCATCAAAATTATTATTATAATACAAAATAGATGTCTCTTGATAAAAAATTAAGACATGAATCCCTCTAAAATAATTTATGATAAATTATAATTTTAAACACTTCATAGTTTTTGAAATTTTATTCTTGATCAAGAAGAAATATATAAGTTCAATAAAAATTCATAAAAAATCAAAATATAAAATATATATTAGGTATACAAAAATTACATCAGATGTTACAACAGATAATCTAAAATATCTATTGATAGTTAAGATTTCATGATCATGGAAAATGAAAAATTATTCATAAATACTATCATTATAGATTATGAGGGTGATATTATAAATTGAAAAATTATTGAATAATATGTTGATAAAAAGAATCATATTGAAGATGTAGACTTTATAGTTTAATATGATGGTGACCGATAACTGAATACTAAAGGTGTAAATACAAAACTAAGAAAACATATTGATCCTAAAAACATTATTCAGGAAAAAATAAATCTTTATAGAGAAGAATAAATATCATAGAAACTTTTAATACCATTCTACTATCAAAGGTTGAGCATCAGATATTTAAGGAAAAACTGGAACACAAGGACCGAGTTCAAGCTATGAATAAACAACATGAGTAGACTAAAAATAATGAGACATGGCAGTTTTTTCCTAAACCCATTAAAAATAACTATATTGTATAAAAATGGGTTTTTATAAATAAATTTGATGAATATTTTGACTTGTATAGAAATAAGGATAGGTTGGAATGTAAGGTGTATTAATAAATTAAAGGGATTAACATTGAAGAAACCTTTACACCAGTTAGTATAATTGAGTCCATAATAATATTCATATCCATTGCATCTCGTAAAAGTTCTAAAATATCTGAAATTGATATTAAATCATCTTTTATGAGTGGATAGATAGATAAAGATGTGTATATGAAATATCTTATAAGATTCATGATATATTCAGATGGAATCATGGTATGTAAGAAGGAAAATATCTCTATAGGATGAAGTGTTCTCCAAGTGATTGGTATTTTAATCTTAATTTGTATCTGAAGAGAATGAAATTTTAGAAAGGGTATGTGAATAGTAATCTATATGAGAAAAATATTAATACCACATCAAACTTTTTGACTCATAATAGAAATATATAAATCTTGTGAGGGTATTTATCAAGGTACATAAAAGAAAAGTTCTAAATGAAAATTATTAGATGTAACACCCCAAGCTTCCACAATACGCTTCTCTTTCAATAATGCAATAGCTTGCATTGTATGCAAGTTCGAAATTCTAACACACTGCGACCAATCAAAGTAGTTGTTATGAATAGAAATACCCACATTTTGAAATTATATAAATTTTATATTTCATAATGGACTTCATTTTTTTCATTCATAATATCGAAATTAGCCTATGTTGAATTTTTGGTATTTTTCAGAGAAATTCCAATTTTCGATGAATAGTGAAAAATACTTAAAAACAACCTTTTTAATCAAAATAATTTATAGTGATAAATTATACTATTTAGTGATTTTAAATTTTAATTAGAATATAATTTTACCATTTTATCCAATGGTGGACATTAGAATTAATTTCACATTGAAATTGTACAGAAACAATTGTCATTCTTTTGATTGATATTGTTTCTTAAAAACACGCTATTTGTTTTGACAATGGGAATTAATTATAAAATTAATTAATGCAACTTATATGTTTGAAATTTTTTTAAAATATAAATCATTTTTGAATTCGGAATATCAATTATAGTTTAGGGTGGATTTTTTGTATTGTTCTGAGAAACTTTAATTTTTGATGAATAGTGAAACCACTAAGTGGTAGTTAAAAAACTAATTTTTCATTTAAATGAAACTTTACCACCACTGTGATTTGAATTTAAAAAATCCGACATATATAATTGTCATTATGAAGTAAAATTTGGTTTAATGTGATTAAAATAATTTTTGGTGAAGAGTAACTTTTAAGTTCTATTAATCGCGATTAATGGTATTTAGTGTAATTTAAGGTAAATATAATGTTATAATAATATGAAATTACTTTTACACTTGTACTACCTTTATTGGATGATTCATGGCCGACCAATACAATCCATGGGTCAATTTGGGGACCCCATGGATCCACTTGGGTAAGAAAATGACATTAATAACTTTTTTTTTAAAGTAAAAATAAAATTGTCACAAACATGTGTTGTTTTACCAAAAAAATTATTACATGGGGTTATAAAAGATAACATTTAGACTATAAATATTCATTGGAAGGATAAAAATATTTCATACATCATGGTAATTTTTTTATAATTTTTAGACATTAAATAAATAAATTTATTTATGACACCATGATGATGCAGTGAATACATCATTAATGAACAATTTAAATAAAATGAAATGATAAGGTAAAATATAGGACATATACTTGTCTAAAACCTATTTTATGGGTATATTTAGAACCCTTATAACCTTATTCTATAAATATTTCATTTTGGGACTTTTAAAATCCAAAAATCATTTCATAATATAGTAACATTTCATGACATTCCAAGAGTGACACTCCTCTCCTCTTATAAATGGCCCCCACCTCTTCCACCTTATTCACACATTCAAAGACATTTGGCTCGGCCAACCTCTGCCCAAATACTCTCTCAAATTCTGTCTCCCACTCCTATAAGCCTCACTTTGGGCAGAAGTCTTCCCAAGGAATCCTTTGCCTCAATTCAAAAAGAGTTACCCGATTTTAAGGTAATGTCTTCTCTTATGTTCTTTTGTTTTATTTTGCTTCTCTAACCCCTTAAACTCTTTTTATTCCTTTATTTTGTAACAAAAATAGTGTTTTAAATATACTAGTATGTTTTTTTTAGAATCGTTTGATTTACACTTACACACGCCTTCTACTAATGGTTAATGAACATACTGTTTCTATGGGTGGCGAATTACTGCCTCACGAAATGATGATTGTTCAATATTCTTTTAACACCTCTCATAGTGGCCATTAATATGTCACTATATTTATAAATGATATATATTATGTTTATTTTTTCCTTTTTCTTCTGTATTTTTCATTTATCGCATACCTTTAAGATTTCTATTATGGGTAAATGTGATAACTTCTTTTTAGGAAGTGCGGACTACCGCCCCCTCAAAGAGATTTGAATCGTTAATTCCATATGTGGGATGTATAAAGGATGAATTAAATGATATTATATATGATATTATACTGTAATTATAATATAACTTTATATAATTATCATTTCATTCCATTAAATATGAAATTGAAATGAAATTAGTGTTCATGCATACGTACGGCTTACCGTCTCCATGAAAGGTACATTTCATTTCTTAACACTAAATGTTATGTAATATTATAAATGAATTTATATACTGGATATATATGATATATATGATATCTACATCATGAATAGAATTCTGGATATAATGGATATTTTACCACATGAACAACTTGTAATTATAGGAAGTTTATTATTGACTCAAGTACCAAGGATCGACAAAACGACTGTTATTAAGTTAATTGATTACATAATGTTCATAACATGGTAATAAGTGATATAATAGGAATAATGAACTTGAAAAAGGTCTTAAACAATTAGAAATTAATTCTAGTTTATAATTCAGGACATTAAAGAATGATCGAGTCAAGTCGGACACGAAGTAAGGGACTTCTTCTCAATCTCCTTTCATTGAGGCATATTTTATTTTATACAGAAATTTATTTTATATGGTGTATAAACCCATTTTACTATTAATTTTGTTCAAAAGGAATCTTTTTATAATAATTGTTTTTACTAATCGACAAAAGGAATGTTTTGTCTTACGTATGTGGCGGAAAAGACTTCTCCGCCACTATGACAATTATTTGAGTTTCGGCTTCCTCTACAAGCCATAACTTTTTTTAAAGGAAAAATAAATACCATGTTTTACTTTTCTTTTATTTTGGTGTTGAAAATGGTTTTGATAATGTTTTTGTGTTGTATTGATATCTTGTGATTGAAATGTGGAAATGTTATGTTTCCTTTATGTGTGTTTTATGTGATACTATTATGTTATGGTTCTTGGGAATTTTTTATGATATTTTTAAACCTTTTCATATAAGGAATACATTGGACATAGTAAGTGATGGGTGGAGCCCGCTATAGCTCCTCGATGCATCGATAGGTCTCATGAGACAAACTATTGTCTTGGCACAAGGCCTTGACAAAATCATATTTGTAGTCTTGGCACAAGGCCTTGACTATGTTGTTATGATGGTCAGGCATTATGCATTACATATTACGAATGTGGTTATTGATATTGCATGTGATTATTATACTAGTAGAATATCCATGTGAATAAGTAAATGGAATTATTTTATTTTATTTTTTCCATATTATGCTGAAGTTCAAGTTTAAAAGGCTTTTGTTTTAGTTATGAATTGCCTTAAATGTTAATGTTTATTTATGAAATATTCCACTATATTGTTATCCTTACTAAGAATCTGAGCTCAACCCTTTCTATGTTTTATTTTTCCCAAGATGTGAAGAAATATTTTATGACTAACCTACTGGGATAGTCTGAAGGGGATATGAGTGTGAACTATGGAGACCATGTTATTGTAGTTTTTCAATTTAAGATGTAATGTAACATTTTAGATTGTATCTAGTGTTTCCAAGGCTACTAAACTAATCGGTCTTTGAAGACATGATCTTTTGTGATCATGTCAATGTTATGTAATAATTCACCAACCCTGGGTAATAGGGGTCCGGGTGTTACAGTTGGTATTAGAGGCAGTTTAGTATTAACCATGAAAGCCAGATTTAGAAAAACTCTAATTAGAACACATATCCCTAAGATAGACTTTGTGGATTGGTATAGAAGAACTTCCTAGAATTTTGGTATTATAGAGATTTTGTGAGATTTCAGAGCAATACATACCAGTCTGTATACAAGAATGTAGAGGCGGCTCTAGCACAGATATACCTAGGGGTAAAACCCGAAAGCACCACATTAAGCTAGACTCGAACGGGAACTGGTGCACGACAACGGGCCTTGCTGCACTCTTGGTTACGAAACTCCCAGGTGATATGCTTAGGATAATTCTCATTTTCTTTACAAACCATTATGAAGGGTTTATGAGTATATAATTCCTCAAATAAAACATTTTTATGATTATAGATTATATCCATAAACTATTCAATTTATGTTAAGTGTTTTACAAGTATGGAATTATGTATTTTCATTCATAAACTAATCTAGTTTATGCCATTGTTTAGAAATGGAACCTAGTGGAAGGAATGGAAACAGTATCAATGCACGCACTCCATGTAGGGATTTCCCTCCTGATCAAGATAATTATAGTGGAGCTGGTGATGCAACTGGTGCTGATAAGTTAATCAGCATACTGGGACAACTCACTCAGGTTATGAATAATAACCGTACTCGTATGGAGCACCTTGATCTACAACGTCGAGGATCAATGTTAGACTGCTTCATGAGGCAAAAACCACCAGCATTTAATGGGGGTACAAATCTATTAGTAGCTGAGCAATGGATAAATTCCCCAGAGAAAATATTTCATGATTTAGGGAGTAGTGAAAGGGAAAAAGTTGTCATTGAAGTTTACCGCCTCTCTGGAGATGCTGATCAGTGGTGGTTATTGATTAAAAACACAAAGGAAGATGAAGAAGTATCATGTAATGAATGTAGAGATTTCAAAGATCATTTATTAGAAAAATAATTTCCTCGTGACCATCGAGCAGATATAGAAAGGCAATTTCTGAGTCTGAGACAAAAGGAGGATGAGAATGTCGCAAAGTATGAGGCCAACTTTACAAGGTTAGTGAGTTATGATGCAGATTATATACGTAACCCAAGAAGTAAGATTGATCATTTCCTTGATGGGTTAAAACTGTTTCTCCATCAATCCTTAGTCTCACAATCTTTCTTATCATATGAAAATATACTCTCATGTGCTATCAAGACAGAAAAGGAATTCTCTAAATCTTATGACAATAAAATAAAGCAAGAGAAGAAGAGAACGGTGGAACAAGAGACATATAAAGGTAAAAAGGGAAAGAATGATTTTATATTATGCGATAATTTTGGGAAGAATCACCATTGTACTTGCCTAAAAGGAATTAGAGTTTGTTATAAATGTGGAGAAAAAGGTCACCAGGCTCGTGATTGTAAGGGAAAGAAAGAGGCTATCAATGTTGAATACTAAAATTATACAAATGAATGCCCTAAGATCCAAGGAAACTTACCTCAGAAAAGGATAAGGGATCAAGGCCAATCTTATGTTGTTACTACAGTTAAAGTGGAATAATTAATGTATTTGTGCTTTTGGACTCAAGGATTATTTTCTGGTTATAAGAATAATGTGATATATATGAGGATTGTCTTGTAGTACTTGTTGTTTTCATTATGATTTTAATATGATAAAGGGAATAATATTTTTAGTATGTGGAAATAAGAGAAACATTACTTTGTTTTGGGAATCTGATGTTACAATTGATTTTGGAATTTAGATACCTTTTAGAGAAAGTCTGGATAGAGGTATTTTGGATAACTATAAAGGATGAAATGGATTAAGTTTACCTTTGGATAGTATTGTTTAAGGTTAAAAAATTTCTGAATATTATTTTTGGAATATTATAATACTATAGTTTGGGGAAAAGGACAACCTGCAGGTTGGGGGATAACTCGTCGCGTCGGACAAAGTTGCAGGAATCGAACCCACAACCATAGTGCAAGAGGCCATTATTACCTACCACTAGCCTATAGGAAGTCCCTGGTTATTACAAAATAGTATTCCTGATCTAAATGGTATGTGCTAATATTTGGAACCTTGTACGATTAGAATAAATATAATATTTTTGAGTTCTATTAACTTTTTGAGTGAAAGATGGGTTTGTGGTAAAAATTTATTAAAGAATGAATGTCTACATGACAAGTATGTATATTTCTTTACGTTCTTAGTAAATCTCATAAATAAATTCCTCAACTTTATGAAAGGTAACATAAAACAAGAAAGGTTGTCGGTTAACTTTTCCTACTGGGTAATCAATGATCATTTGACCAATCACAAGTTTGTGATTTTCTTATAGTTAACTTTCTCCAAATCCTATTTTCTACAACTCTCCATCAGACCTTGATGGTTTGTTTCTCCTCCATATCCATGTTTTCATAGAATCCTAGTATGGGCTATCTTGGGTGACCTTTGTACTTCTATTTATTTCTATTAAAGTTATATTTTTATTAACCTTATTTCCGATGTGGGTTTTCCATAATGGTATTTGCTACTTTAAACCTTTTATTTTTGAAGAAAAATTTCAAATTGTGAGGATGCAATTTATTTAAGGAGAGGATAATGTAACACCCCAAACTTCCACTATAAACTTCTCTTTCAATAATGCAATAGCTTGCCTTGTACGCAAGTTCGAGATTCTAACACACTGCGACCAATCAAAGTAGTCGTTCTGAATAGTAATACCCACTTTTTGAATTTATATACATTTTATATTTCAGAATGGACTTCATTTTTGGATTCAAAATATCAAAATTAGCCTATTTTGAATTTTTGGTATTTTTCTGAGAACTTCCAATTTTCGATGAATCGTGAAAAATACTTCAAAAAAACATGTTTAATCAAAAAAATTTATAGTGATAAATTATACTATTGAGTGGTTTTAACATATAATTATAATATAATTTTACCATTTTATCCAATGGTGGACATTATAATTAATTTCACTTTGAAATTGGACACAAACAATTGTCAATCTTTTGATTGATATTGTTTCTTAAAAGCACGCTATTTGTTTTGACAACAGGAATTAATTATAAAATTAATTAATGCAACTTATATGTTTTGAATTTTATAAAATAGACATCATTTTTGAATTCGGAATATCAATTATAGCTTAGGGTGCATTTTTGGTATTGTTCTGAGAAACTTCAATTTTTGATGAATAGTTAAACCACTAAGTGGTAGTTAAAAAACTAATTTTTTGTTTAAATGAAATTTTACCACCTCTAAGATTTGAATTTCAAAAATCTGACATACATCATTTCCCTTCTGAAGTAAAATGTGGTTCAATGGGATTGAAATAATTTTTGGGGAATAGAAACTTTTAAGTTCTATTAATCGTGATTAAAGGTAATTAGTGTAATTTAAGGTAAATATAATGTTATAATAATATGAAATTACCTTTACACTTATCCTACCCTTATTGGATGAGTCATGGACGACCAATAAAATCCACGAGTCAACTTGGGGACCCCATGGAGCCACTTGGGTATGAAAATGACATTAATAACTTTTTATTTAAAGTAAAAAAAATTGTCACAAACATGTGTTGTTTAACTAAAACAGTTATTACATGGGGTTATAAAGTTAACATTTAGACTATAAATATTCATTATAAAGATAAAAATATTTCCCACATCATGGTAATTGTTCTATAATTTTTAGAGATTAAATAAATAATTTTATTTATGACACCATGATGATGCAGTGATTACCTCATTAATGAACAATTTAAATAAAATGAAAAGATAAGGTAAAATATAAGACTTACACTTGTCAAAAACCTATTTTATGGGTATATTTAGAACCCTTATCACCTTATACTCTAAATATATAATTTTGGGGCCTTTAAAATCCGAAAATCATTTCATAATAAAGAAACATTTCATGACTTTCCAAGAGTGCCCCTCCTCTCCTCTTATAAAAGGCCCCCACCTCTACCACCTTATTCACACCATAAAAGCCATTTTTTTCGGCCAACATCTGCCCAAACACTCTCTCAACTTACCTATCTCACTCCTAGAATACTCACTTTGGGCAGAATGCTTCCCAAGGAAGCCTTTGGTTCAAATCAAAAAGAGTTACCCGATTTTAAGGTAATGTCTTCTCTTATGTTCTTTTGTTTTATTTTGCTTCTCCAACCCCTTAAACTCTTTTTATTCACTTATTTTGTAACAAGAACAGTGTCTTAAATATACTAGGATTTTTTTTTGATACTTATTTTATTTACACATGCACACACTATCTTCTAATGGTTAAAGAACATATTGTTTCTGTGGGTGGCGACTTACTGCCTTACGAAACGATGATTGTTCAATATTCTTTTAACACCTCTCATGGTGGTAATTAAGATGTCACTATATTTATATATTATGTTTATTTTTTCCTTATCCTTTTTTATTTTTCATTTATGGCATACCTTCATTATTTCCATTATGGGTAAAGGCGATAATTCCATTTTAGGAAGTGTGGACTACCGCCCCCTCAAAGTGATTTGAATCGTTAATGCCATATGTGGGACGTATAAAGGATGAATTAAATGATATTATATATGATATTATACGGGAATTATAATATAACTTTATATAATTATCATTTCATTCCATTTAATATTAAATAGAAATGAAATTAGTGTTCATGCATACATACGGCTTACCGTCTCCATGAACGGTACATTTCATTTCTTACCACTAAATGTTATATAATATTATAAATGAATGTATATACTGGATATATATGATATATATGATATCTAAATCATGAATAGAATTCTGTATATAAAGCATATTTTACCACATGAACAACTTGTAATTATAAGAAGTTTATTTTTGACTCAAGTACCAAGGATCGACAAAACGACTGTTATTAACTTAAATGATTACATAATGTTCATAACATGGTAATAAGTGATATAATAGGAATAATGAACTTCAAAAAGGTCTTAAACAATTAGAAATTAATTCTAGTTTATAATTCAGGACATTAAAGAAGGATCAAGTCAATTCGGACATGAGGTCAGGGACTTCGTCTCAATCTCCTTTCATTGAGGCATTTTTTATTTTATACACAACTTTATTTTATACGGTGTATAAACCCATTTAACTTCTACTTTTATTCAAAAGGAAACATTTTATATGAAGCATTTTTACTAAACGACAAAAGGAATGTTTTTTCTTAAGTATGTAGCTGCAACTACTTCTCCGCCGCCGTGACCATTATTTGAGTTTCGACTTCCTGTACAAGACATAATTTTTTTCAATTGAAAAATAAATACCATGTTTTACTTTTCTTTTCTTTTGGTGTTGAAAATTGTTTTGATAATGTTTTTGTGTTGTATTGATATCTTGTGATTGAAATGTGGAAATGTTATGTTTTCTTTATGCCTGTTTTATGTGATACTATTATGTTATGGTTCATGGAAATTGTTTATGATATTTTTAAACCTTTTCATATAAGGAATTCATTGGACTTAGTAAGTCACGGCTGGCGCCCACTATAGTTCCTCGATGCATCGGTAGGTCTCATGAGACAAACTAGTGTGTTATCACATGGCCTTGAAAAAATCTTATATTTAGTCTTGGCACAAAGCCTTTACTATGTGGTTATGATAGTCTGGAATTATGCATTCCATCATTATGAAAGTTGTTATTGATATTGCATGTGATTACTCGAAGATGAATGTGTTTGAATGGGTCACTATATGCTACCATAAATAAATGATATTTTCATAACTGGTAAAGAAAAAATATATATACAAGATTAGGTGAATATAAATAAAAAGAAATTAAAAAATATAAGGAACTGATAATTATGGTAGAGAGGAACCAATATATTGTTGTATCAGGAAAAAAACATGAGAAGGGCCACCAGAGAGAATTGTGAAAGGAAGTTGAAGAAGATCCATATATATGGTGTCAATTTTTGGGATCATACATTTACTAGTGATATTTATTCATAAGGAGTTGTTTGTTCTATTAATGTGACAATGTCACTAGTTGTTGCTAGACATTGAATCAGTTCAAGGTCATAACCTTTCTCACATTCCATTGGTTAATAAAATGGGAACTATGTGTGTGGGATAATATAAATTCCACACTAGAGATGTATTTATCATTAATGGAGGATAAAATCGTTAATAGACATGCTATGTTCATTTATTTTTAGCATCGTTTGATATATTGAGATATATTATTGAATAAGAATGAAAGTTGAAGGGGAATTTTAATAATTGTGCAAACTGATTCACCCCAAACCAAATTTTTATCACCCTTTATATGGTCCAATAATTTCTATTAGAGATAATACTACTCTCTTATTTATATCAAGAGTCTATTATATATCAACATAACATTTTCAATATCAAATACATCACAACATTTAGTGGAAAAGGGTTTCATTCAGGGAAAGAGAGGATGTAACATTACATTCATTCTCTATGGATTTATGTTTATGATTATATTCAATAAGTATTCACTAGAAAAAATGAAGAATTATCATAGTCTCTAACTAAAAATATGAACATTTAAAATGTTGGGAAGTCCTAATTTTCTTCCTTATCAGAAAATGAGTTGTAAAAGGTAATGGGATCCCAAAATATCAATTATATTTGGAATAATATTTATAGAACATATGAACGAAACCAATATATGAATGAAAAAAAGCTATAAATATGTCAACAATAGTTTGAAGTTGATATAATACAGTAGGATGTGAAAGTTTATGAATTGTTTACTAGGGTAAATATTTTACTCATCTCTATTAAATGGTTTATACAGACTATTTAATACTCTAATACTACAAAAAAACAAAGATATAAATCCATCGTATTCTTGGATTTTGGCTTCAGAAGATAGATAATTTTATGAATTTACCATTGATAAACTCTACTATATTTATATATAATATATATTATGTTTATTTTTTCCTTATGCTTCTGTATTTTTCATTTATGTCATACCTTTAAGATTCCTATTATGGGTAAATGCGATAACTTCATTTTAGGAAGTGCGGACTATCACCCCCTCAAAGTGATTTGTATTGTTAATTCCATGTGTGGGATGTATAAAGGATGAAGTAAATTATATTATATATGATATTATACTGTAATTATAATATACCATTATATCTTTAGGATTTCATTCCATTGAATATGACATAGAAATGAAATTAGCGTTCATGCGTACGTACGGCTTACCGTCTCCATGAACGGTGCATTTCATTTCATACCTCTAAATGTTATGTAATATTTTAAATGAATGTATATACTGGATATATATGATATATATTATATCTAAATCATGAAGATAATTCTATATATAATGGATATTTTACCACATGAACAACTTGTAATTATAAGAAGTTTATTTTTGACTCAAGTACCAAAGATCGACAAAATGACCGTTATTAATTTAAATGATTAAATAATGTTCATAACATGGTAATAAGTGATATAATAGGAATAATGAACTTGAAAAAGGTCTTAAGCAAGTATAAATTAATTCTAGTTTATTATTCAGGACATTAAAGAAGGATTGAGTCATGTCGGACAGGAGGTAAGAGATTTCCTCTCAATCTCCTTTCATTGAGGCATATTTTATTTTATACCCAACTTTATTTTATACGGTATATAAACCCCTTTGACTTTTACTTTTATTCAAAAGGAATCTTTTTATATGAATTGTTTTTACTAAATGACAAAAGGAATGCTTTGTCTTACGTATGCGGTGACAACAACTTCTCCGCCGCCGTGACCATTATTTGAGTTATGGCTTCCTCTACAAGACATAACTTTTTTTAAATGAAAAATTAATACCTTGTTTTACTTTTCCTTTATTTTGGTGTTGAAAATGGTTTTGATAATATTTTTGTGTAGTATTGATATCTTGTGATTGGAAAGTGGAAATTTTATCTTTCCTTTATGCGTGTTTTATGTGATACTATTATGTTATGGTTCTTGGGAATTGTTTATGATATTTTTAAACCTTTTCATATAAGGAATTAATTGGACATTTTAAGTGATGGGTGGAGCCCGCTATATCTCCTCGATGCATCGGTAGGTCTCATGAGACAAACTAGTGTCTTGGCATAAGGCCTTGACAAAATCTTATTTATAGTATTGGCACAAGGCCTTACTCTGTGGTTATGATGGTCTGGCATTATGTATTCTATCATTATGAAAGTGGTTATTGATATTGCATGTGATTATTCGACAAGTAGAATATCCATGTGAATAAGTAAATGCCATTATTTTATTTTATGTTTGCCATATTATGCTGATGTTCAAGTTTGAAAGGATTTTGTTTTAGTTATTCATTGCCTTAAATGTTTATGTTTATTTATGAAATTTTCCGCTATATTGTTATCCTTATTGGGCATCTGAGCTCACCCCTTTCTATGTTTTATTTTTCCCAGGATGTGATGAAATATTTTATGATTGACCTGCAGGGATAGTCTGAAGGGAATATGAGTGTGGACTATGGAGACCATGTTATTGTAGTTTTTCACTTTATTATGTAATGTAAAATTTAAGAATGTATCTAGTGATTCCATGGATACTAAACTAATCAGTCTTCTGAGACTTGATCTTTTGTGATCATGCTAATGTTACGTAATAATGCACTGACTCTGGGTAACTAGGTTTGGGGTGTTACATTTGGTATCAATGGAAATTTAGTACTAACCTTGGATGATAGATTTAGAAAAACTCTAATTAGAGCACATATCCCTAAGATAGAATTTGAGGATTGGTATAAAAGTACTTCCTAGAATTTTGGTATTATAGAGATTTTTTGAGTTTTCCAAGAAATACATCCATGTATAGATACGAGTAGGTGGAGGCAGCTCTGGAACAGATGTACCTATGTGTAAAACCCAAAAACACCACTTTGAGCTGGACTCGAACGAGAACTGGTGCACGACAACAGGTCTTGCTGCACTCTTGGTTACGACACTCCCAGGTGATATGCTTAGGGTAATTCTCATTTTCTTTCCAAACAATTATGAAGGGTTTATGAGTATATATACTTCCTCAAAGAAAACATTTTTATGATTATGGGTTATATCCGTAATCTATTCAATTTATGTTAAGTGTTTTACAAGTATGGAATTATCTATTTTGATTCATAAACTGATCTAGTTTATTCCTTTGTTTAGAAATGGAACCTAGTGGAAGGAATGGGAACTATATCAATGCACTCACTCCATGTAGGGATTTCCCTCCTACTCAAGATAATTATAGTGGATCTGGTGATGCAACTGGTGATGATAAGATAATCACTATACTAGGACAACTCACTCAATTTATGAATAATAACCTTACCCGTATGGAGAACCCTGATCTGCAACGTGGAGGATCAATGTTAGACCACTTCATGAGGCAACAACCACCAACATTTAATGGGGGTACAAATCCCTTAGTAGCTGAGCAATGGACAAATCCCATAGAGAAAATATTTCCGGCTTTAGGGAGTAGTGAAAGGGAAAAAGTTGTCATGGTAGTTTACCGCCTCTCTGGAGATGCGGATCAATGGTGGTCATTGATTAGAAAAACAAAGGAAGATGAAGAAGTATCAAGTATGGAATGGAGAGTGTTCAAAGAGATTTTCTTAGAAAAATAATTTCGTCGTGACCATTAAGGAGATATGGAAAGGCAATTTCTGAGTCTGAAACAAAAGTAGGATGAAAATGTCGCAAAGTATGAGGCCAAATTTACATGGTTAGCGAGTTATGTTGCAGATTATATAAGTAACCCAAGAAGTAAGATTGATCGTTTCTTTGATGGGTTAAAACTGTTTTTCCGTCGAGCCTTAGTCGCACAATCTTTCTCATCGTATGAAAATATAGTCTCATGTGCTATCAAGACAGAAAATGAATTATCTAAATCTTATGACAATAAAGTAAAGCAAGAGAAGAAGCGAACGGTTGAACAAGAGAGAGATAAAGGAAAAAATGGGAATAAGTATTTTCCATTATGTGATAATTTTGGGAAGAATCACCACGGTACTTGCTTAAAAGGAATGGGATTTTGTTATAAATGTTGAGAAAAAGGTAACCAGGCTCGTGATTGTAAGGGAAATAAGGAGGCTATCAATGTTGAATGATACAATTGTCAAGAAATGGGGAATTATACAAATGAATTCCATAAGCGCCAAATAAATTTACCTCAAAAAGGCCAAGGGATCAAGGCCAATCTAATGATGTTACTATAGTTAAAGTGGAATAATTAATGTATTGGTTCTTTTGGACTCAATGATAATATTCTGGTTATAAGAATAATGTGATATATATAAGGATTGTATTGCAGTACTTGTTTTCCACAAAGGTATTTTCTACTTTTGACCTTTTATTTTTTAAGAACAATTTCAAATTTTGAGGATGCAATTTATGGAAGGAGAGGATAATGTAACGCCCCAAGCTTCCACGATACGCTTCTCTTTCAATAATGCAACAGCTTGAATTGTACGCAAGTTCAAGATTCTATCACACCGCGACCAATCAAAGTAGTCTTTATGAATAATAATACCCAAATTTTGAAATTATATAAATTTTATATTTCAGAATGGACTTCATTTTTAGATTCAAAATATCAAAATTATCCTATGTTGAATTTTTGGTATTTTTTCGAGAACTTCCAATTTTCGTTGAATAGTGAAAAATACTTAAAAACAACATTTTTAATCAAAATAATTTATAGTGATAAATTATACTATTGGGTGGTTTTAACATATGATTAGAATATAATTTTCCCATTTTATCCAATGGATGACATTAGAATTAATTTACTATGAAATTGGACAAAAACAATTGGCAATCTTTTGATTGATATTGTTTCTTAAAAACACGCTATTTTTTTACAGCGGGAATTAATTATAAAATTAATTAATGAAACTTATATGTTTGGAATTTTTTAAAATAGACACCATTTTTGAATTTAGAATATCAATTATAGCTTAGGGTGGATATTTGGTATTGTTCTGAGAAACTTCAATTTTTGATTAATAGTGAAACCACTAAGTGGTAGTTAAAAAACTAATTTTTCATTTAAATGAAATTTTACCACCTCTGTGATTTGAATTTCAAAAATCCAACATACATCATTTCCATTTGGAAGTAAAATGTGGTTCAATGGGATTGAAATAATTTTGGGGGAATAGTAACTTTTATGTTCTATTAAACACGATTAAAGGTAATTGGTGTAATTTAATGTAAATATAATGTTATAATAATATGAAATTACTTTTACACTTATCCTACCCATATTGGATGAGTCATGGACGACCAAGAAAATCCACGGGTCAACTTGGGGACCCCATGGAGCTACTTGGGTAATAAAAGGACATTAATAACATGTTATTTAAAGTAAAAATAAAATTGTCACAAACATGTGTTGTTTTACTAAAACAATTATTACATCGGGTTATATAAGTTATATTTTCGACTATAAATATTCATTGGAAAGATAAAAATATTTCCTACATCATGGTAATTGGTTTATAATTTTTAGACATTAAATAAATAAATTTATTTATGACACCATGATGATGCAGTGATTACCTCATTAATGAACAGTTTAAATAAAATGAAAAGATAAGGTAAAATATAAGACTTACAATTGTCTAAAACCTATTGTATGGGTATATTTCAAACCCTTATCACCTTATACTCGAAATATATTATTTTGGGGCCTTTAAAATCCTAAAATAATTTCATAATAAAGTAACATTTCATGACCTTCCAAGAGTGCCCCTTCTCTCCTCTTATGAAAGGCCCCCACCTCTACCACCTTATTCACACCATCAAATCCATTTTTCTCGGCCATACTCTACCCAAATACTCTCTCAACTTTTCTCTATCACTCCTAGAAGCCTCAATTTGGGCATAAGTCTTCTCAAGGAAGCCTTTGGTTCAAATCAAAAAGAGTTACCCGATTTTAAGGTAATGTCTTCTCTTATGTTATTTTGTTTTATTTTGCTTCTCCAACCCCTTAAAATATTTTAATTAATTTATTTGGTAACAAGAACATTTTGTTAAATATACTAGGATGTTGTTATGAGAATTATTTGATTTAAACTTAAGCACACCATCTTCTAATGGTTAAAGAACATATTGTTTCTGTGGGCGGCGAATTACTGCCTCTTGAAACGATGATTGTTCAATCTTCTTTTAACACCTCTCATGGTGGCCATTAAGATGTCACTATATTTATATATTATGTTTATTATGTTAATGGTTTCCTTATGCTTTTGTATTTTTCATTTATGGAATACATTTATGATTTCCATTTTGGGTAAACGCGATAATTTCATTTTAGGAAGTGCGGACTACTGCCCCCTCAAAGTGATTCGAATCGTTAATGCCATTTGTAAGACGTATAAAGGATGGAGTAAATGATATTACATATGATATTATACTGGAATTATAATATACCTTTATATCATTATGATTTCATTCCATTAAATACGAAATAGAAATGAATGTAGCGTTCATGCGTACATACGGCTTATTGTCTCCATAAACAGTGCATTTCATTTCTTACCTCTAAATGTTATGTAATATTATAAATGAATGTATATACTGGATATATATTATATATATGATATCTACATCATGGATATAATTCATGATATAATTGATATTTTACCACATGAAAAAATTGTAATTATAAGAAGTTTATTTTTGACTCAAGTATCAAAGATCAACAAAACGACCATTATTAACTTAAATTATTACATAATGTTAATAACATGGTAATAAGTGATATAAAAGGAATAATGAACGTGAAAAAGGTTCTTAAGTGAGTAGAAATTAATTCTAGTTTATTATTCAGGACATTAAAGAACGATCAAGTCAAGTCGGGCACGAGGTAAGGGACTTCGTCTCAATCTCCTTTCATTGAGGCATATTTTATTTTATACACAACATTCTTTTATAAGATGTATAAACTGCTTTAACTTTTACTTTTATTCAAAAGGAACCTTTTTATACGAATCCTTTTTACTAAACAACAAAAGGAATGTTTTGTCTTACGTATGCAGCGGCAACTACTTTTCCGCCGCCATGACCATTATTTGAGTTTCGACTTCCTCAACAAGCCATAACTTTTTTTAAATGAACAATAAATACCATGTTTTACTTTTATTTTATTTTGGTGTTTAAAATGGTTTTGATAATTTTTTTGTTTTGTATTGATATCTTGTGATTGAAATGTGGAAATTTTATGTTTTCTTTTATGAATGTTTTATGTGATACTATTATGTTATGGTTCTTGGAAATTGTTTAGGATATTTTTAAACCTTTTCATATAAGGAATGCATTGGACATAGTAAGAGACGGGTGGAGCCTAATATATCTCTTCGATGCATCGGTAGGTCTCATGAGAAAAACTAGTGTCTTCGCACAAGGCCTTGACAAAATCTTATTTGTAGTCCTAGAACAAGGCCTTGACTATGTTGTTATGATAGTCTGGCATTATGCATTCCATCATTATGAAAGCAGTTATTGATATTGCATGTGATTACTCGACTAGTATAATATCCATGTGAATAAGTAAATGGAATTATTTCATTTTATTTTTTCCATATTATGATGAAGTTCATGTTTAAAAGGCTCTTGTTATAGTTATACATTGCCTTAAATTTTTTTGTTTATTTATAAAATATTATGATATATTGTTATCCTTACTGAGAATATAAGCTCACCCCTTTCTATGTATTATTTTTTCCAGGATGTGAAGAAATATTTTATGACTGACCTGCAGGGATAGTATGAAGGGGATATGAGTGGGGAATATGGAGACCATGTTATTGTAGTTTTTCAATTTATGATGTAATGAAACATTTAAGAATGTATCTAGTGTTTCCAAGGCTACTAAACTAACCGGTCTTTCAAGACATGATCTTTTGTTATCATGCCAATGTTACATAATAATGCACCGACTCTGGGTAACTTGGTTCGGGGCATTGCAGTATGTATCCAAGGCAGTTTAGTACTAACCTTGGAAGCTAGATTTAGAAAAACTCTAATTAGAGCACATATCCCTAAGATAGACTTTGAGGATTGGTATAGAAGAACTTCCTAGAATTTTGGTATTATAGAGATTTTGTTAATTTTCGGATCAATACATCCCTGTCTGGTTACGAGCAGGTAGAGGCGGCTCTGGCATAGATGTACCGAGGGGTAAAACCCAAAAACACTGCTTTGAGTAAGACTCGAACGGGAACTGGTGCACAACAACGGGCCTTGCTTCACTCTTGGTTACGACACTCCTGGTGGATTATTCTTAGGATAATTCTCATTTTCTTTACAAAACATTATGAAGTTTTTTTGAGTATATACTTCCTAAAAGATTTTTTTTTATAATTATGGATTATATCCATAAACTGTTCAATTTATGTTAAGTGTTTTACAAGTATGGAATTATATATTTTGATACATAAACTGGTCTACTTTATGCCATTGTTTAGAAATGGAACCTAGTGGAAGGAATGGAAACTATATCACTGCATGCACTCTATGTAAGGATTGCTCTCCTACTCAAGATAATTATAATGGATCTGCTGATGCAACTGGTGATGATAAGCTAATCACCATACTGGGACAACTCACTCAGGTTATGAATAATAACCATACCCATATGGAGCACCCTGATCTGCATCTTGGAGGATCAATGTTAGACCGCTTCATGAGGAAAAAACACCAATATTTGATGGGGGTAAAATCCATTAGTAGCTGAGCAATGGATAAATTCCCTTGGGAAAATATTTCAGGCTTTAGCGAGTAGTGAAAGGGAAAAAGTTTTCAGGGAAGTTTACCACCTCTCGGGAGATGCTGATCAATGGTGGTCATTGATTCAAAACACAAAGGAAGATAAAGAAGTATCAAGTATGGAATGGAGAGAGTTCAAAGATAATTTCATAGAAAAGTACTTTCCTCATGACCATCGAGCAGATATGGAAAGGCAATTTCTGAGTCTGAGACAAAAGGAGGATGATAATGTTGCAAAGTATGAGGCCAACTTTACAAGGTTAGCGAGGTATGATACAGATTATATACATAACCCAAAAAGTAAGATTGAACATTTTTTTGATGGGTTAAAACCGTTTCTCGATCGAGCCTTAGTCTCAGAGTCTTTCTCGTCGTATGAAAATATTGTCTCGTGTGCTATCAAGACAGAAAAGGAATTCTCTAAATCTTATGACAATAAAGTAAAGAAAGAGAAGAAGAGAACGGTGTAACAAGAGACAGATAAAGGGAAAAAAGGAAAGAAGGATTTTCCATCATGCGATAATTGTGGGAAGAATCACCATGTTACTTGCCTAAAAGGAATAGGAGTTGGTTATACATGTTGAGAAAAATGTCACCAGGCTCGTGATTGTAAGGGAAAGAAAGAGGCTATCTAGGTTGAATGCTACAATTTTATAGAAATGGGGAATTATACAAATGAATCCCCTAAGTACCAAGGAAAATTACCTCAGAAAAGTCCAAGGGATCAAGGCCAATCTTATGTCGTTACTACAGTTGAAGTGGAATAATTAATGTATTGGTGCTTTTGGACTCAAGGATTATATTCTGGTTATAATAATAATGTGATATATATAAGGATTGTACTGAAGTACTTGTTGTTTTCATTATGTTTTTAATATGATGAAGGTGATCATATTTTTAGTATGTGAAAATAATAGAAACATTACTTTGTTTGGGGAATCTGATGTTACAATTGATTTTGGAATTTAGATACCTTTTAGAGAATGTTTGGATAGAGGTATTTTGGATAACTATAAAGGTTGAAATGGATTAAGTATAACTTTGGATAGTATTATTCAAGGTTAAAACATTTCTGAAGATTATTTTTGGAATATTATAATACAATAATTTGGGGAAAAGGACAACCTTCATGTTGGGGGATAACCAGTCGCGTCGGAAAAAGCTGCAGGAATCGAACCCAAAACCATAGTACGACAGGCCTTTATTACCTACCACTAGCCTACAGGAAGTCCCTCGTTATTACAAAATAGTTTTACTTATCTAAATGGTATGTGTTAATATTTGGAACCCTGTACGATTATGATAAGTATAATATTTTTTAGTTCTATTAGATTTCTGAATGAAATATGGGTTTGTGGTAAAAATTTATTAAAGAATGAAATTCTTCATGACAAGTATGTATATTTCCTTATATTCTTAGTAAATCTCCTAAATAAATTCCTCGACTTTATAAAAGGTAACTTAAAACAAAAACGTTGTCGATTAGCTTTTTCTACTTGGGAATCAACGATCATTTAACCAATCACAATTTTGGGATTTTCTTGTAGTTAACTTTCTCCTAATGCTATTTTCTACAGCTCTCCATTATACCTTGATGGTTTGTTTCTCCTCCAAATCCATGTTTTCATATAATCCTAGTATGGGTTATCTTGGGTGACCTTTGTACTTCTATTTCTTCCTATTAAAGTTATACTTTTATGAACCTTATTTCCGATGTGGGTTTTCCACAAAGGTATTTGCTACATTCAACCTTTTATTTTTGAAGAACAATTTCAAATTGCGAGGACACAATTTATTGAAGGAGGGGAGAATGTAACACCCAAACTTCCATGATATTATTCTCTTTCAATAATGCAATAGCTTGCATTGTACGCAAGTTCGAGATTCTAACAAACCACGACCTATTAAAGTAGTCGTTAAGAATAGTAATACCCACTTTTTGAAATTAAATACTTTTTATATTTTAGAATGGAATTCATATTTGGATTCTGAATATTGAAATTAGCCTATGTTGAATTTTTGGTATGTTTCTGAGAACTTCCTATTTTCGATGAATAATGAAAAATACTTAAAAACATTATTTTTAATCAAAATAATTTATAGTGATAAATTATACTATTGAGTGGTTTAAAAGTATAATTAGAATATAACTTTACCATTTTAACCAATGGTGGATATTATAATTAATTTCACTTTGAAATTGGACATAAACAATTGTCAATCTTTTGTTTGATATTGTTTCTTAAAAACACGCTATTTGTTTTGACAATGGGAATCAAATATAAAATTAGTTAATGTAGCTTATAGGTTTTTAATTTTGTAAAATAGACATCATTTTTGAATTCAGAATATCAATTATAGCTTAGGTGTATTTTTGGTATTGTTCTGAGAAACTTCAATTTTTGATGAATAGTGAAACCACTAAGTGGTAGTTAAAAAACTAATTTTTCATTTAAATGAAATTTTACCACCTATGTGATTTGAATTTAAAAAATCCGACATACATCATTGTCATTAGGAAGAAAAATGTGGTTAAATAGGATTAAAATAATTTTTAGTGAATAGTAACTTTTAAGTTCTATTAATCACGACTAAAGTTAATTATTGTAATTTAAGGTAAATATAATGTTATAATAATATGAAATTACCTTTACACTTGTTCTACCCTTATTGGATGAGTCATGGCCGACCATGAAAATCCATTGGTCAACTTGGGGACACCATGAAGCCACTTGGGTATGAAAATGACATTACTAACTTTTTATTTAATGTAAAAATAAAATTGTCACAAACAGGTGTTGTTTTACTAAAACAATAATTACCTGGGGTTATATAAGGTAACTTTTCTACTATAAATATTCATTGTAATGATAAAAATATTTCCTACATCATGGTAATTTTTTTATAATTTTTATACATTAAAAAAGTAAATTTTTTTATGACACCGTGATAATGTAGTGATTAACCCATTAATGAACAATTTAAATAAAATGAAAAGATAAGGTAAAATATAAGACGTAAACTTGTCAAAAACCTATTTAATGGGTATATTCCGAACCCTTATCTCCTTTTCCTCTAAATATATCATTGTGTGACCTTTAAAATCCGAAAAGCATTTTATAATAATGTAACATTTCATGCCTTTTCAAGAGTACCCCTCCTCTACCCTTATAAAAGGCCCCCACCTCTACCTCCTTATTCACACCTTAAAATCCATTTTTCTAGGCCAACATCTACCCAAATACTCTCTAAACTTCCCTCTCTCACTCCTAGAAGCCTCAATTTGGGAAGAAGTCTTCCCAAGGAAGCCTTTGGTTCAAATCAAAAAGAGTTACCCGATTTTAAGGTGATGTCTTCTCTTATGTTCTTTTGTTTTTTTTTCTCCAACCCATTAAACTCTTTCTATTCCTTTATTTTTTAACAACACCAGTATATTAAATATACTAGGATTTTTTTATGAGAATTATTTTCTTTACGCTTACACACACCTTCGTCTAATGGTTAAAGAACATACTGTTTCTGTGGGTGGCGAATTATTGCCTCACGAAATGATGATTGTTCAATATTATTTTAACACCTCTCATGGTGGCCATTAAGATGTCACTATATTTATATATGATATATATTATGTTTATTTATTCCTTATGCTTCTTTATTTTTCATTTATGTAATAACTTTATGATTTCCATTATGGGTAAACGCGATAATTTCATTTTAGGAAGTGCGGACTACCGCCCCCTAAAAGTGATTTGAATCGTTAATGTCATATGTGGGATGTATAAAGGATGGATTAAATGATATTATATATGATATTATACTTAAATTATAATATACCTTTATATCATTATGATTTCATTCCATTAAATACTAAATAGAAATGAAAGCAGCGTTCATGCATACGTACGGCTTATCGTCTCCATGAACGGTGCATTTCATTTCTTACATCTAAATGTTATGTAATATTATAAATGAATGTATATAATGGATATATATGATATATCTGATTTCTAAATCCGGAATATAATTATGGATATAATATATATTTTACCACATGAACAACTTGTAATTATAAGATGTTTATTTTAGACTCAAGTACCAAAGATCGACAAAACGACCATTATTAACATAAATGATTACATAATGTTCATAACATGGTAATAAGTTATATAAAAGGAATAATGAACTTGAAAAAGGTTCTTAAGAAAGTAGAAATTAATTCTATTTTATTATTCAGGACATTAAAGAACGATCGAGTCAATTCGGATACGAGGTAAGGGACTTTGTATCAATCTCCTTTCATTGAGGTATATTTTATTTTATACACAACTTTCTTTTATATGGTGTATAAACCCCTTTGAATTTTAATTTTATTCAAAAGGAATCCTTTTATATGAATAGTTTTTACTAAAAGACAAAAGGAATGTTTTGTCTTACGTATGCGGCGGAAACGACTTCTCTTCTGCCGTGACCATTATTAGAGTTTAGGCTTCCTCTACAAGCCATAACTTTTTTTAAATGAACAATAAATACCATGTTTTACTTTTCTTTTATTTTGTTGTTGAAAATGGTTTTGATAATGTTTTTGTGTTGTATTGATATCTTTTGATTGAGATGTGGAAATGTTATGTTTCCTTTATGCATGTATTATGTGATACTATTATGTTATGGTTCTCAGGAATTGTTTATGATATTTTTAAACCTTTTCATATAAGGAATGCATTGGACTTAGTAAGTGACAGGTGGAGCCTGCTATAGCTATTCAATGCATTGGTAGGTCTCATGAGACAAACTAGTGTCTTGACATAAGGCCTTGACAAAATCCTATTTGTAGTCTTGGCCCAAGTCCTTGAATATGTGGTTATAACAGTCTGGAATTATGCATTCTATCATTATGAAAGTGGTTATTGATATTGCATGTGATTATTAGAATAGTATAATATCCATGTGAATAAGTAAATGAAATTATTTCATTTTATTTTGTCCATATTATGCTGAAGTTCAAGTTTAAATGGTTTTTGTTTTAGTTATATATTTCCTTAAATGTTTATGTTTATTTATGAATGTTTCTGCTATATTGATATCCTTACTGAGCATCTGATATCACCCCTTTATATGTTTTATTTTTCCCAGGATGTGAAGAAATATTTTATGACTGACCTGCAGGGATTGTCTGAAGGGGATATGAGTGTGGACTATGGAGACCATGTTATTGTATTTTTTGGCTTTATGATGTAATGTAACATTTAATAATGTATCTACTATTTCCAATGCTACTAAACTAATCAGTCTTTCGAGACATGATCTTTTGGGATCATGCCAATGTTACGTAATAATGCACCGACTTTTGGTAACTGGGGTCGGGGCATTACATTAGATAAATGAGATTATTTTTGGGACACCAAATTATTCAAAAAATATGTTATTTCTTCTAGTATAAAATTATACAAAGAGTATATTTAAAAAGTTTGATATATAGGAAGCTACTGGGTTTCCACACCAATTAGGGTGGGCATAAAGATGAGATAGAATAAGTGAGGTAAATTTTGTCATGAGAATTAATTTAGAAATTTGATTCATAGAATTATGTACCTGAAAAAAATCAATACCTAAAATTGTCTATGTTTTCACTCTTTGTGCCTGGTATGATTCAAATCCATAAGAAACACAGCTCCCAGTTATAATGAATATCATGAGATACATCCCCAATATTTTCAACTATAAGATACTATATAAAAATTCATGAAACCTAAATCTATGATGTTTTACTCATTATAACAGGGTAGGGGATATTAATTATAATAAATTCACATCTAATGGAGTCTTTTTCATTATAATAATTAGTGTTTCTTGGAATATAAGAAATAAAACATTGGATACCATGAACTCTACTGAGGCTAAATATATAGTTATATCTAAACAAGATACAAATATGATATGAATGAAGATCTAGTTGAAAGACATTAATGTTGAATCTATATATCCTATCATCATATTTTTTACATTTAGAGAACTTTTAGTCTATCCAAAAATCATGAATATTACTATGTATCAAAACATATTAAGATAATGTACCTATTATGAAAGAGGATATTGATTATAGTGTTCTGATGCTGGAATTTGTTTCAACTGAAAACATGTTGATGATATTATAACCAAAATCCTCAAAACTAAATAGTTAGATAAGTTATGGATGAAAATGGTAGTACATCTCTATCCCTCTCACTGAGGTATGTAACAATTTTTAGTTTCCTCCTTTATTCTTTCTTTTAAAAATTATTAAAAATATTATTTTATTTTAAGGGATGAAACTTACTCTCCCCAGTAGTAATATTTTCTAATTTTATGTTAAGATACTCATGAAATAAATGTATATAATTTTTATTAGGTTCCACTCCTAAATAATCCTATGGAATCAAAATTCTATGACGAGTTGTTGTTAAGGATAGAATTGATGACTGAATTATTAAATCTTGTTTTTTATAAGGGGATATCTTACTTAGACATAGAGATGAATGATTTATGATTCCTTTGTTATTTGATGGTTTATTTGATCCCTAATAGTTAATCACTTTGGTTTTATTATAAATAATGTAATTTAAGTATATTGTATTGAAAAAAACTAAAAATGGGAATTTTGGTAAACCATCTTCAAGGTGGTGTTTCATTTTTTGAATACATGTAAATTATGATGATTGATGGTTTTATCTTTAAGGAACTGGGGAATCTATTAAATTATCTAGCAACACCATCTATTAATTTTTTAATGTGTGGTTGATATTTTTTAGAAGTTTTAGTTATGATTTATAATAATCTAGAATACCGTTGTTGAAGTGTGAATAATGATAAAGGAAAATATCTAATATACTAAGTGAATATGATATTTGATTTGTTAATATTTCAGAAAGTAATATCATATACGAATAGTCTCATAGAATATTTTGTGTCATCATCTATGATATTTCATTTAAGAAACTGATTATTAAAAATTGGAAAAGTAATTTATCTTATTAATATGATATTTCATCTAAGTGAGTTGTCTATATAATATATTCAGAAAATGTGTGATATTTTTAATATGAAAATATAAAACAAGGGAAAATTCATATGGCATGGGTGTTTTGGAATGATTGTTTAACATCACACCTATATTTTAATTTCTCATATGATGTTTTTTCCATGTAGTAGAATTGGTTTACACTAAGGATATTTGAGGATCATGTGTGATATTAGATATTGATTCATTTTGACAAAGGATAATCTCATATGACTTTTTGAATATCATGATATGTTTTGGATCTCATCTGATGTCTGCCATAGATATTTTCTTGGAGAATTTAATTTACAATTAAAATAATGCTTCTATGATGTTCTTCATGAATAAAAAATCATGGTCATTCTTATTGATCAGGATTCAAGTTAAGATCAATAGGAAGAACTTAATGAGGGAGGTGATGAAGTATAAGGAACTAATCATTGGAGATTTAGATTCCATATCAAAGACATATGATTCCATTCTTATATGGAAGTTCCCAAAGTAAAATATATGCATCGTTTTTTTGAAAATTTTAGTTACGATGAGGACCATTATATTTAAACTATCTTATGAGGTAAATATTTCAAATTCATAAGGAGAATTAAAAGGAAAACCTTAACATAAAGATGAATATGTTTGAATGAATCATTTTTTACTTCAATTAATTAATGATATGTCCATAGCTAGTATAGAAATAATATTCTTAAAATATTTTTTGAATATAAATAACTAGAGATAAATAAATAGAAGGCACTAAGAATCTTTTTAGAGGGTAAATAATATGTTGTCATATTTATGAATGAAAAAACCAAGTAATAGTTACTAGATATTATTGTGCAATGAAGAGAAAGAATATCAACTTCTATAGAGTTTGTATGGATGCTTATATATTCAAAAATGTTCTTTTTTTATAAGTATATGTATGTTTTATTAATACGAGTTTATAACTTGTTGGTTACATATTTTGTATGAGTATAATGAAAAAACCTTTATCTTGATATGTTTGATAATAATAAGGTATCTTTGTATGTGGAATAAAATCTACGATATACTAAGGACATTATCAAAATTAAACATGAAATCCTCATTAATAATCACATTGTGTTTTTTTATTTCTATCACCAGTGAGTATCGTGAGATAGATTGTTGAATAATCATGGGATTTCTATGTAAATTTAAATAACTATACACCAAAATCTTTTCCCCCTCTCAATGTGTATCACCGTTCATGTGATCTAACATAATTCTACATCAAAATAGTGAGGTGATTTCAACTTCTCATCCTCTTGAAAAATATGCTATGAAAGTGTCACTAATAAAATCCGAGTGACTACCTACCTTTTAAAAGTAGGTATGCATCAACTCAAAAGATATCCAGGTGCGGGTCATATCATAAATAACCACAATACCTCTATAGGGAACCTATCTACCCATAAGATTGGAACTCTATTGGATATATATCACAATAAAATTAAATATAACACTACTAAACACACTTGTAGAACTTAACTAAGAATCTCCATCTTATAGAAAATGATGAACTAGTTGGCTCACTATTCTTCTCATCTCCACCCTAATGAGAATGCTCAATCCTCTACTTCATAAAACCCAAAAAACCACTCCCAATCCCTATAGGAGATTCATGTTTTATACATGGTTTTCAAGTGGTCTTATTCTACTCTAAAATTTGGTCATGATTCATAGACACTAAAAGGGATATCAATTAAAAAATCCATCAATGACTAAATAGAGTGCCTTAGGTTTTTCACAAAATTTATGAATCCAGTAGTCATCACCCCATAGAATAGGATCAAGACATATAAATTATATAAAATGGGTGGAATAATACATAATTAACATGCCTCTCTATGCTAGATGTATGAACTTCATGGATCTGTCATCCTTCAATGTATTTGGGAAGAAACTTTCATGAAGAGTGACTAAACACTTTCCAGGAAAACCCTATATATTTCTTTTCATAGATGGGAATGTCCAACCTATTATTCATTTTTCCTTGAATAATGTATAAAATAAGATTCATCCTCTTACTGGGGGTGTCTTGAGATGATAAAAATGGTTTATTTGGACTTTATCTTGAACTTAGAAGCCTTTGTTTCACCCTCACCAACAAATAATGGTTTTTTATATAGGTGGAACTCGTGATTCTGGTTTGACATGGTCAACCTAACTCTAAATGACATATTCCCCATAAACTATAACACCTGAATCAAACTCTCTCATAGATATTGATTAATAGGAAGAATTGGACAAACAGGTGGCCCCACCTCCATTATTAGTGGGGCATGATAATCACCACCCTCTTGGTGCTCAATGTGAGGTCATCATGATGGAATTTCACTACTATGTGAAGAAAATTAATCAAATTATAATTTTATCAGAGGTCAAGATATCATAGTTTAAGGTAATAAATAATAGTCACATTTTTTCCAATATTAAAAACACACCCTATGATTAAATATTTATATATATATAGTTGACTCTAGCCTAATGTACTCACTCTCAATTTAGGTATAAGTCTCACATAGGATCATAAAATAGAAATAGTATATAAACAGTAGTTGTCAAAAATCATGGTTCAGTCAAGTACAATGTCACCAAGAATTTATAAAGGAAAATATTGTATAAGTTATTTTTGGAACTTTACATGACCCATCCATACATCACAGCTAGGATATAAATCCCATGTATGAAAATTTTATATGATAAATTTGCAGAATGAATGGGGAATGATTGCCGGATCTATGTCTTCCCCTTTCCAAGATTAAAAACCAATATACCTTATATCAATTTCCCAATACATATATTCAGAAAATGTATCTCAACTATAAATGTGAAATACAAGAAAATGAATCTCATACCTAGTAACATTGAATTACCTCAAATGTGGGTTACTTACTCTGAGTAAAAATATCAATAACAAGACTTGATAATTCCTTATCTCTTATTCATTGTATCCCAAGTATAATGATAAAAGCAAAACAAGTATTTGATACAAATTTATAACTTCCCTGGTCTAGTTCATTTCAACCATGACATAATGGAGTCTCTATATACCTCAAGAACATATCCATGTATGCTAGGGACTACTAACTAGAGACAAGGGTTGGCATAGAACAACTGAGGATATAATACCCTAAAGTATAGATAACCATGAAGACATAGTGGAAGAAATATAAAAACTATCCATCATGATATAATAGTAGTATGAAAAGTATATATCATAGTAAAATATCGTAAAATAGTAAATATCAAAATCATGATATATATAAATGATTAATTGTACATCACAAACATTTCAATAAATATTTACATGCTCTCTCATGATTAGATCATATTCAACATGGTCAAAAAGTAAAAAAAGGACAGCAAAAAAATTGTACCTAAGTCTTAATCTAGTAACTTATCCCAACACTAATAAATATCTATCATCTCAACCATATGAAGAAGTAGGACCCTTTACCTTACCTAATTCATGGATCATGAAGTTGTCTAAAAAAATAATGAACCTGAGTAGGGTGTACATACAATTGAGTAGTCCACCACCAATTATATCCTTAACTAGTCTAGTATATACACATTCATTCTCAATATGAATTTATAATAATGTAAAAAAATGAATAAATTATAACCTCCTATAGTGATCAATATGTAAATCACATCTGACCATATCTACATTGGATATTATCATAATGGGATAAAACACCCACGGTCTGAATACGCCTCTTTGTTGAATGATGATTATCTCATCTTATAAGAAGTAATGTGAATGAGATATCACCGCCACGTATTACAACTGAGTGATTCATAATTATCCCAACCCATCGTGGTGAGTAATCCAAAACCAATCTAATTTCAATGGAGGAGGAGACATCACCCAGTGAATAAGGGTTCACCAGTCCCAGGTGGATAAGCTACCACCAATGCCCATCCTTAGGTAGATGATATACCACCATTATATAAATCGAGTGGAATATAAACCACCAATAACACACACCATTTATAGATGACGCACCAACAAAATAAACTAGTTTGGTGGGTGATATATCAACACTGTCATATTCAAGTATCGTGATTCACCACTAGAATAAATCTATGGGTAGATGATATACCAAATGTTCTAGTTCCTATATGGATAATGCGCCATCGAGACTACTCTTATAGGTGGATGGTATAACTCTTATATAACTCTTTAGGATTATAATGACCCACAGTATTGAATCTAAATGTGTTTGTGGTTCCACCATTACATTGGCCTCATAGTGTGTAGTGAATCCTTAGATCAATTTGGGTGAACAAGATACACTAACCAACATAGAGTTTATGAGATACCACCATTTTACCGATCATTCATTTAAGTTTCCTTTAAAACTAGTGTATAACATTTATAATTTATTCAATTCATAAAGTCAGATTCACTAACGACACTAACCCTATCAGGGTGTCATTACTAGGATAGCACACCCTTGGTCCTAAACATTTTTAATCCATTTTTTACAAAGGTATATACTAAGACACCAGAAAACGCTCCTAGGGTAAGTCTTGGGTATATGAACCTATATTGGGTTACATATTCATAGTTTTAAATTGAAAATATCATTGGAAATTTTCATCGGTGACCAAGAGAGATAATAGACACCTCCCACAGACCACACATTGTATTCTCTGTCTCTATTAGAATAATATAAATTTAAGGAACCCAAATTAAATTAGTTATATTTCATAAATAATAAATTGTTATTTCCCATATTTTATATAATGAATTATATACATGTAAATTCCAATTAAAATGTAAGGGACCACCTACTTGGGTCTATAAGGGTCCTACTCATTGAAAACCACCAATTGATTCCACATCAAATGAATAAAAATTTAGAAATATGAAAAAATAATTCATTAAATTGGGATGAATAAATGGTAAATGATGAAACAAAATAATAAAATAAGAATATTTTAATATGAGTCATATAATTTATGGTGATGTTCAGCTATGAAAGAAAATACATGAAAAAAACTGAACAAGGGTAATTCAACCATTGGAATAGACGAATGGGGAAAACAAAGTAGGGAAGTGTGGCTGTTGTGTGAAGAAAATGAGATGAATTATAATTTTAATGGAATTGATAATAATTTACTAGTTAATTAAAATGATAAAAAAATACAGGAACCCACTAGGAACCCACTATCCTTTCATCAAGTACTCGTTTGTCACTGGGTACCCATTCTAGGGTTACCAACTACCCGGTGGCCTGCATGGAGCTAGAACATCTAATTCCACCTTCATCGTGTACCATGTGACATTTTTTAGAGGAAAATATTCATGGAACCCAACAATCTTTCTTGAAAATACCAACAGGCCTCTTAAACACTTCCAAAATATAATAATGTCCAAAATACACAAGGTTTGGGAATAAGAGATCACAAATGTACCTTGCACATAAACGGATGTCACATTATCTGCTATAGTTTCCATGTAGCTGTCTTCTCCAATTTAACAAGATAATGATTCTTCTGTTTGAAATTTGATGTTTAAAAAATGTATGAAACTATGGCTAGATATCCCATAGTAATTAAACTACTCTTTATTTCATTTTGTTTTTTAAATAATTTTTTTTATTTTACAATTCATTATTTTTTGTATTGATTTCAACGTCAAATATATCTTCATTAATAGTAACTCTTTTACCTATGATTTCCCTCTATTATGAGTTGGTCGATAGTTTATTTTATCATCATTTGAGCTCATTTATTTTCTTATTAGTATAGTGACCTTCTTCTATAGAACCAACTGATGTATACCCCATAACATTAAATCCATCGTAATGAAATTTCATTAGTGGAGAATATGGGAATTGACTATGGAGAAACTATTGATTGTAGTAGTTTAATATTTTTATGCCTCAGAAAATTATTATTTATATTTCTAAAAAATTTGGATATAATAGTCCTAAAATATATTATTCATAGTTTTTGATAAATTTTTTTGATAAAACCTTTATAAATTTCCTCTAATGTGTTTAAAATGTTTTCATCTAATTGAAACATCAAATTTTGAGTTTTTTACATAATGAAGATAGGAAAACAGCTCATTTTGATATCATCAAGAGTGACTCTATTTACTGTAAAATATTTTACCCTATTTAAGAAATGATTTATATATTTCATTTCATCTTTTGATGGAATCCCATTAAATGAAGCCCGGCACTAAATATGGTAACACTAGAACTTGTAGTTCCACTAATAAGAAGTTAATAAAATGAAATATGGGTTTCTGAATACCCTTGAAACTTACGATTCTCTAAACCCTAACAGAGGTTTCACATTATATACTATAGAATTAGGAAACAGTTTCAATTTTATTGATTATGGCCAATTTATAGGATTAATATATTCCATGTATTTTTAATTTATATCCCTAAATTATTGGAACTTTCATTCAATATATAGAATGTGTGGTAAAAAATATGCACTAATATTTCTCCTTATGTTTATGAACTTTTAAACTATATATTATTAGGTCCACTAGGCTAGATACCCTGAGAGGGGGGTGAATTAGGGTACGAAAATTTAAAACAACTGCCCCTTTTGATCTTGTTTTGTTGTTAGAAAAAACCCTTTTTTCTCTCCCCTTCACATTGTAGAGTATGAATGAATCATAAAGCATGAACATGACACAACAGTTTCACTTGTTTCACTATCACTGGGATACATCCAAGGAGCACACACCGACAATGTGCTGATTTACCAAATCCATTATAAGCGCACTGTTGTTTATAAGTTCATAGCAGACTCACTGTCCCTCTTGGTTTACAACCACTCATAATATAAAATCTCACTACTCTCTCAACAGAAGTGTGCTCACTACTTCTTCAGAAGATCCACTCATAGTTTATAGAATTGTAAGTCTCTTCGTTATCTCTAATGGAATATGTATCTTTAACTGTTGATAAATGCTCTGTTGATGTCCAACTTCATAGGAAGATGAATCTTTCTTTGCACCGGGTGTATTGGGAAACCCCAATTTTTACGCGCAGCCACTACACTACCATTCGTGTAATTTTCTAATTTTGCGCGAAATCCACTTTTCGCGCAACACCACTTTTACGTGCAACCATTTATTTTACGTGAAACCATTTCATTACGTGCAACCACTTATTTTATGTGAAGCCTTTTCTTTATGAGAAAACACTACTTTTACACACAAATGTTTTCTTTTATGTGCAACCTTTTCTTTGGATGCAAATAATTAATTTACACACAAGCCAACTCCCTTGTGCACTCAAATTTCATGTGCCAGAGCTTGGATACTCTCTTTGTGTTGATAACTCATGAATGAGGGGGTCACTTCATATTTATAGGAAAAATTGACCCCTATGAGAAAAACACTCCTTCCATGTGTAATTCTCTTTGAGCATGAAAACCACATTATCCACGCAATATTGTATTTCGCACAATGGTCCAATTTTTCATGCACCTCATGCCTTTACCAATTTTGAGCTTCTGATCTCAAAACACCTCTTGTGAGAAAAACTACATTCCTCTATTTCACGCACCATGCCATTATTTTTCGTACCACTTTTTTCCCACGCACCGCTCTAATTTTGCGTGCACCTCATGCCTTTGCCAATTTTCGAGCATATGATCTTGAACAACTTTTTTGTGAAAAACTTCTTGTAACTATATTGTGCACCAGGACAATAGTTCACACACCAATTTCTTTTTCATGCACTAATATAATTTTTTTCTCACCTCCCTTTGCCAAAAAAAACAACTCTCCATTTTTCAATTTTTAGGCCAAAAAATTTGGCAAACACTGGAAAACGGTGCCACCTTAGATATGTTCTCTTTGTACCACCTCCAAGTCATCCATTACTTTTTCATAGTTATTTATCAATATAGGTTATCAACAATACCTAGGAAACTCAAAAAATCACCATATAAACCCCATTTGTCAGCAAAATTAACATCGTGGTCTGCTCTTTCAACAAACACATCATGGATGTCCTCTTTGTCAACAAACACAATCACCTCAAAAATTCGTCAAGGATGCCTTGAGGGATTTTTTACAAACAAATATAAATGTTGTAATTTATTTTATAATTTGAAATAAATGAAATATGTAATTATTTAATATTTATATGTTAAGTGTTTCCAATATATTTTATGTTTTCTCTATCAATTTTAAACATAAATATGTGATGTAAATTTATTGTCCCTACCAATACTGAAAATTGAGATTTATTTTTAACTATAAAGTTAAACTATATAAATCCTCACTCAAGTGTATTGGGTGAGGTATCACATTAACTAGGAGCTACATTAGAAATCTCCCCAATGATAGAGAGAGTAATTAACTATTATAGTTTACCTTTAGTAAGCACAAAAATAATGCATGTGTGTTATATTTTATCATATATTGTAACTAAGGAACACCAACAACCTAAATATAAAAAGAATGTATTTAATTGAGGATGAATATATAATAAATGAAGTTAGTTTAAATAATAAATTATGGGATATTGGGGTTGTTGGGATTTATTTTTTTATTTCACAAAATAAATAAAATTCTCATACACATATGGAATTCCAATGAAATTTTATTATGATTATGGGTTTTCATTTTATTTGGAAGCATGGGGAAGATAAATCTCTCCAAATAATAAATGCCTAATAAATAAAACAATAACATATAAAACTAAATTAGTAATGAATTACATAGAAACTATAACTTAATTGATTATATGTACTAATAATTTAGGGAACATAATAAAATACATTAATAGTTTATCTACCACTCTAGGTAACAAAACCATTCATGTTACTATATTTATAATCTAATATAATCCCTTAAATCTAATAATGATCTATATTTGACTTACATAACGAAATGATTCACTATTTTATGAAATAACGCAATCAAATAAACAACTATCATGCTTATATTTTAACTAAACTAATCATGTTATAAATATTTTAAGAATGATTTAGAATTTATTTAGTGAAAAAATATAAAATGTACATATATTTTACTTATATATCTAACACCTATAATTTAGGATAATTAAATAACTAAATTAAATTTCACATCATTTCATATACTATGAGCACTCAAATAAACTATTTACTCTAATTCTAAAACAATTGGCTTCACACTAATAAAAACAATAATTGAAAAAAATATAAAATAAATATCTAAGAAAAACAATTCATATGATTAATATTATAATACTAATTTATTAATACATAAGTTAACAATCAAATTAATAAAATTATTTACTAATAATATGTTTATTGAAATCATTAAAGGATCAACACATAATTAAATTTATCTATAATAAACCATGCTTTGAATAATGTTTCTAACAAGACAAATAATAGGGTAAAAGATTTCAAAAATAAAAATATCATCATTAAACAAATAACGGAAAATAATATTTTAAATATCATGAATGACTTTCAAACTATTAATAAATCTTAGATTTAACACACTAAGACAATATTTGGATCAAAATTCCATTGTCCAAATAAAAAAATACAAAATTAATGTAAATCTAAACAATTAATGTTTAACTAAATAGATAATAATCAAAAATAATATTAGAATAAAAAATTTAGACCATTTTTTATTTTAAGGAAACACTATTTTATATATGAGCCTTCACATGTCTAAATAAAACAACATGTTTTTTTTATTATTTACACCCATTTTAATCCATTAAAATTAATTATTACTGAATTTCTCTTCATTTTAAAATAAAAAAATGTTTAAACATAACTAAATGTGGTTCCATTTTTTCAAAAAAAAAACATCCTTAATACCATTAATACATTCACTTATAGTATGAAAAGTATCATTTTCTTTAACATGTTAATGATTAATTAGAATAAATAATTTACTACCAATTAAAAATTCTTTTATACTTTAAAATAGATATTTTTAAAACAATTTTACAAAAGAAAACACAAGTTATAAAAACAAAATTAAATATATAACCAACTACACTAATATAATTTTAATTAAATATAAGGAAACCACATAAATTAAATTAAAAATTCATCCCCAATATAGAAATAAGTAAAATGTGAAAAAAAATATAATGAACACAAATTAAAATATCTATATGATTAAATATAAATCCAATACCCTATAAATAATATAAAACATTTTATACAGAGAAAAAGCATTAAAATTTAATATTTAATGTCAAACCATAAAAAATATTTCTCACTATATAAAAATCATTACCTTTAACAAAATATTATTAGAAGAACTATTTCCAAATAGAATAATTTTCATTAGTGTAAGATATTAAATAAAAATAATAAAATAACGTTATAATAATACTAACACCATATAAAATATTTAAAAATCATTTATCAAAGTAAATATGATAAATTAAAACCTCAAACATTACTAAATTAAGGTTAAATAATTTATGTATAATAAATAAATGTGTAGATATTTCAATATTATGAGATAGTAAAGCAATATAAACATAGATTAGTAAAGAACTAAAATTTTAAATATGACCATCAGAAACCAAAAAATATATTCAAAATCATTTAAATTAAATGTCATTATTTTCAAAAAATATATTTTAGATCATTGCATTGAAAATACTATCACCAATTTAATTTTTTTCAGAAATAAGTTCCAAAAATATTCCAAAAATACTACACAATTTTAGTTTCCCCTAATTCATTCGAACAAAAGATTTTATTCATAAATAACACTTAAATAATTAATTTCTCTTAATGTGTTTTATTAGTATTTAATTTTCACATTTGTGTTTATTAAATCTATTCATCTAAAATATCCTAAAACATTTCCTGTATAAAAACTTTATTAAATAGAAAACAAAAAAATAATTAACAAAACAATTTCATACTATGATAATACATTAATAAATATTCATATAAGACAATTGAATATCTTGTTGATAATTGAAAAACCAATAAATCAAGAAAATCATAAAAGGAATAAATCAATAAAAAATTATAAATAAAATAAATATATGTTTTGGTTAATTAAACCTACCTGATTTAAACATTAAAAAAACACTTAATGTCTACACAATTATTTACAATCAATCCAAATAATTTTTAAAAATATACCACCCAAAAAGTACACTGATTTTATTAAACAATGATGATTAATAAAGTTTACTAAAATATCAGAATATATCAAAATAAATAACCCCTTAAGGCATGATAAGATCAACCCATACCTAATGGTACTTAAGGGATGTAATAGTTAAGAAAAAACTTAATTCAATATCATTTAATCTAGTTTATAATGTATAAAAAATAAATATATTGAAAAGGTTTTCAAAAAAATTAGATAAGCATAAATATCCATTTAGAAAAATAAATAGAGTAAATCACATAATTTTTAATATTAATTTATCCATTACTAATAAATAATTCAGAATAATGTTTTCATTTAGTAATTAGTTTTAGTAAATATAACCCTCTAATTGATTTCAATAAAAAATGAAAACAAACCAGAAAGGTATAAAATATTCTTGGTTTTAATATAAGTTCCTTTATATAATTATATAATCCTGATGCATTAGATCTAAAAATAATAAATATATGTTAAAAAAGGCCAAGTCAAATGTTGAATATCCTTGGTAACTTAATATTTATCCGTAATTATATTTACCATACATTTTTATGGGTTACTTCTTGAGTCATGAAAATCCAATCTCTTGGATAATCCCAACCCAAATATCTAAGATAATTTATCAATCCATTTTATAATGGATTATTATAGATTCAATAGTTTCATACCTGAATCACCGTAAGACCTCATATTCACATTAAGATTTATAGAAGGTGGTATAAACATAATGGGATAATCCATGGTTATATGGGATGAAATTTTCCACCTTTTTAATTTAACTAATATGTAAACTAATCATCTTAAGAAACTAAAATCCTTATACATAGATTATAAATTATAAAAATAAATCATATACACCAAATAAAGGAACATATACACCTGGAAGTACTTTTCATAACTAAATATAAATATAGCCAACATTCACTAAGAATAAAAACTCATATACATAAAAAATTAAAAACATATAGAAAACCCAATGATTATAACCTAAACACATAAATAACATATAAATGTTATTCAAAAAGGGAAAAAATATCCCAAGTCATCCTTCTTTGTCCAATGATTTCCACCTCCAAAAGACCTCCCAATATCCTATCTCTACCTCCAATCCATTTTTTTGTATTTTCTATAAATCCACTTTAAGAATAAGTGTTAATCACATATACCAGGAAACAAAACCACTGAAAAATATGACATAATATTAAAAAAAACAACCAACTATACTGAATTTCAAAATTCAAAATGAAAAACCCAAAACCATGGAATTTCAAATTTCAAAAACCACCACAAGCTTAGAGCCATGAGCTACCACCAGCCTAAGATCCTATCTCTAATTCCAAAAAACTGTCTTGTATTGGTGTTTTTCCTTTACCTAGATCATCAATACAATGTTGTACATGCATTTTAATGGGATTTATGTATGGTGTGTGTACATTATATCATATGGGTAGGCACAACACCACCCCTAACTAAATTTTTTTATGATCAATACAATAGAAAAATAAATTACGAAGGTAACCTAATATAGAACACAATTAGTTTATGACATAACTATGGAGAAAACTAAATTGAACTACCTCAGGTTTGGTTTCTATGAGGTAAAAAATCCACTTAGGAACCCAAGTAGCCATTATATGAGCCACTCTCAAAATACATGTCATTAGAACTCATGGACCTTGGGATACATGTGGATGACTAAATAATTTATAAATTAACTTTTATATAGTGAAAAGAGAATAAATTTTAAAAAACATGGGTTATAGTACCTCAGTTTCCATTCAAAACTAAGTCATATTTTATAAACCAAAGTTTGAGCACCAAAATTATCATCCCCTATAGATTTAGGTTATTGTAAAAGAAATACCATAATATATATAATGTGTAGTCGATGTATATATATCAATGTGAAGTTATTGTGCACAGACTAAGTCATTATCTAATCATTAAGGACCTAAATAACATGTAACACAATCTATAAAGATATTTATATATTTTTTCCCAATTTAAAACTTGAATCCACATTTATGTATCATATGTGTAACCATTTAGTTTCATGAGCACTCTCATTTAAAGTTAATAATACCTATATAAGTCATTTATAATAATATTTAAAAACTACCAACAATTTAAAATATATTAGATATAAAATATAAAGAAAAAATATTAGATATCTATAAGGAGAAGTTCATGTTATCAAACTATATAGCCATGACTATTAAACCTACAAAATATAAAAAAATTATTGGTAATGATCATATAAAACTAATTCCACGGAAACACAATATGATTAACTGAAGTTAAACTAAAAATAATTTTAATTAAAATAAATTATTTTAATGAAATTTTGTTTTAGGTTTAACCTCACTCTACCCACATGCCACTTCAAACCCATACACTACAAAAACATGAGAGAAAAGGAGGGTTCACTTACAAAATACTATATTGAATCAAAATTCTAGGTTAGAGGAGACTGTATAACACTACCACCAATGATTTTACAAATATATTATGTAATAAAAAATTTATTTAATCCACTAAAATTGGATAAAGAAAAATTGTGAGAAAGTTTTACAAACCTTATCTCAATATCATCAAGTATGATCTCCCTCAACAACATGGTAGTAGAAATAAAAAAATAAGATGAATCATTAAAACATAGTTAAATGTTATTTTTGGATTGACTCTACATCCTAATAAGATAAAAGGATCAAGGAAAAATAAAGGATACCCTACCTTAAACTCATTAATTAAATGATTTATGTAAACTGGATGTTAAAAAAAGATTGCAAGATGATGCACCAATAAGAAAGATAAAAATGGAGATATTATCATAGGAGAGCTATAGGAGGATGATAAGTGAAACACCTTATGGTGTCTCATTTTATGTAATATTTTTTTTAATTTATAAAAATAAAAATTTATAACTTTTTATTAAAATCCCCCTTGAACCTACTAGAACTATGATGGGTATCCACCATAATTTTGTATCCACAAAACTATATAATGGTTATCCATTGGGTATGTACTACGGCTGTTTTAACTTACCATTAATTTTATCTTATATCTTACTCCTTTAATTCCTTAAAATCCATCTTATAGAATTTTTAAACATCAAAACTAATGTAATTAACAATTTAAAATACTAGAAGAAAAAACTATCTAAAATGATAAGGATTGTTAAAAGTTTTGTTTCTTTTTGAGTCTCTAATATAAAATATTTTTTATCAAATCATGGTTGTACAATTTTAGATTTAGGAGAATTTTGTAATATTTATTTTCAAATAGTGGTTATTTCCACATGTTTAAGGGTAATTGAATATTTTTTTCATTTTATTCATAAAATCACCTCTTCTAAACATGGATGTGCCATAATTTTGTAATGTTTATCACTCTTTCACTAACCAATATCCCAAATTGGGTCACCACAAGACCTCAATCATCAGTATTAAATTATTAGTGGAATCTAATAAGTTGTGAGGGTCTATGAATATTAGTGGGAAACTATAATCTCAATATGATAACCATAAATGTCTAATATATAATAATGAAATAAGGAAATTATGGTGATGATACAACCACAAAAACATGTAATATACTATAAAAAATATGAACCCATGAAAATGAAATTTTAGTCAAACATCATATACAGGATCACCTAGTGGGTCATTCATAAATAAGGAATAATATAAAAATAAAATTTAATATAGATATAACCCAAAAAGGTTTATCCAAGGCCTTGTCTTGTCCATTATCTTAATCCCTACCACCCCATCTCTAAGTTTCCCTATTTAAATCAGGGTCATTACCATACTTGTAAAAAGAATCATGACGTTTTTATGACCACCAAGTTGCATGTACTTGTCATGATCAATATACTCTATAGGACACCACCAACAGTATCTTAAAATAAATTAACTATATTTGGTTAAATAAAGAATATGATATAAGGGAAAACCAAAAAATACTCATTGTATCATTGAGTTCGTGAAAAGGAACCCTAATGAGTTAATATACCTAATTCATCTAGTTATGTTATTTGGAATAGATTTTCTATGGTCTGAACATGGCATAACATAGTTTACTCATATAACATCAAAATTGTGTTCTCATCACAGTCAAAAAACATTGTCAGATTAAAACCAACATGTCAGTATTAATTGTATAGGAAAGGATAGTTTAGCTCATGTCACTACTACTTAATCTCATCCTGATCAAAATTATGTGTACTAATATGTATTACTTCTATATATACATTACACTTGAGATTTTAGGTTGGTATGCATATGACCTATAAGTACTCATCACATACACATAGGTAAATCTTGCATGTATATAAATGGAATATGAAGATCATTATCACCACCCATAGAAAAGAAACTTACCCACACCACCCATGTGTTATTCCCCATGATAGTTCACTTAATCCTATACTCTCATGGAACAACTTACAGTACCACATAATCACTCATCCCATGATGATAAAGACATCATAGTAACTTACCAACCAGGAACCAACATAATGGCCACACTCATCCATATCCAATCATAAAAGTGGACTCCCCATTTAAGTTAAAATTCATACTAGGTCCCATTATAATTAAAAAAATAAATCCAAAATAAGATACAAGACCCCCCCCCATTACAATTCAAAATTTAAACATACACAACACTTTCCATATATTATATATAAAATAGTGGTTATGTGATCAAGGTAAAACATATGGAAGACACTTTGTGAGCCTAATGAGACTCACCTCACAAGTATAATGAAATCCAATTCAATTACAATATATATCATTATCACCCAATCACTACACCCACATAACACATGATACAAGAAATTTAAATAACATAATAGGAAATCTAAGACTACCCACCCTGATATTGTAGGTTCCCACCCATCATAAATCATAGGTTGATTCGAATAAAAATGATGCTAATCATGAAACCTAACATACACCATAAAAATAAGGTTTTTGGAAAAACAATATAGAGATTGCGAGAGATATCAGGAATTAATAAAAGAATATGGGGAGACTATCCACAAAGGATTAAAAAAGAAGGATATTATATAAATCCACATTCAAACAAAAGATGAATCAACTTTAGCTGGAGGAGAATAGAAGAGAAACTACTGAATGGAATATACTCCTCAAATTTGTTGAGGGTGAGTTATAACATTTTAATTATTAAAATTCATTTTAAATTAAAATTTAAAAAACATCCTAAGAAGCTATAAAGTACCCAGTGTTCTCCAAGTTATTTTCTAGGGGCCATTTTCCATCTAGTGTCACCCCTATTACTGATGGACCCCTTATACCACCCCATTGAGTACAGAGAAGAGAGTCATCGATTACCTAGTGGTATATACTAAAAATTTTATATTACGATACTAACCCCCCCCCCCTGAGAAACCTAAAATTCCTGAAACTTATCAAGTTTCCGTAAAAAAGAAAATAAAAATTTAAAATACAAAAACATAAATACAAAAAATGCCTCAGACTATTTGGGGTATAACAAACTACCTTCTATTTTATTTATAATCCTTTAGATATTCCATTGAGTCTTATGAGTGAAACGTTGCACCACTATGTTTTTATATTGGTCCTCTATACCAAAAATTCCTTCTAAACATTCTTATTATACCACTAAATATGTACTATTGGTACCATCTTCACATTAATATATATTCATTTAATTCCACTATGTATATGGTTATCTCCTTGAACAATGTGTCAACATCAAACTTAATATCATCAATATAGGTCACAAGAAAATTTTATGAGCCATATTTTTAAAATATATGTGAATGGAATGCACCATATAATAAATGTATCTCAAAGAATGAAATAATTTATATTCTACTATGTCGATCTTTTATAAAATTTCAATTATATCCACATAATGAGTCACTAAATTTCCTTTCATTTATAACCATTATTGTCCTAGTTGAGGTCACAATATATTTAATATTAGATCACCTACCTGAAACTCCAATGGGTTGAGTCATCAGTCGAAATATGATCACTTCTTATTAATATACGTTTTTGATAACTTTTTAATTACCTGAACACACTTTGAAAACACATGTACAAGAATTTTTAAAGTTAAGGATGACCCTCCCACCCTTATTTGACATAGAGGTATCTACACAACTTTACATATAATAAATGAATTTTTTTCTCTATAAATAAATTATCAATAACTATTATTAAAGAAAAATTATTCTAGGGTAAGATGAGCCTCCCAAGTTTCACATAAGTCTAGGATGCACACTTGAATCATATCCTAAAAAATGAAACCTTAATCTCATATTATCCATCCATATGAGTATGCTACATTTTTTGAACTTTAATTTAGGTTCCAATGCCCTATATAGACCCTAATAAAAATTTGAAGTGAACCTTACATCTTCATCATATATGATACTCATAGGATCCCTGTGGATTCATACTATCTCCCCCACATATAATTTTCCCTACTTGTTAAATCATGATGTCTCTATGATGGATTTGAATTTTGTCTCCTTGTTGAATCAATCAATTATAATTCACACAATATCATTTCCTCATTTTGAATTTAATATCCCTATTACAAATTCCATGGAGACCTTATCTTATTTCTATATAGTATTTGGTATTTTTTGATGAATATTGATAGACCTTTAGAAGTTGATAGATGAGGAATCATTATTAACCGTTTCTATCTTCATCATAATCCACTAAAATAATCATTCAATGTTATTATATTTTATTTTAAATCTTAGTGGTATCCCCACATTTAGATGTTTGGGGATTTAGCATAATATCTAAAAAGACACCATTGGAATTAGTGAAATCACTAAGAGGGGTGACCTAATGATTTATAAATATTTTTAATTTTCACCCCTTAAAAAACCTTGTACACTAGTGAGAGTGATTAAATTTAACATTTTAACACACACACATAGAAAATGTCACAATATATTAACATAGTTCACTACTCAACATGAGTAGTTATTTCTGGGCATGATCTAGAATTACCCAAGATCGCATTGTCTACTAGTATCGATATATGAATTTCAATGATTTGGTTTTATCATTTAACTCATTTTAAGTGTACATAATATGTACACATATCCTACATAGTTATAATGATAAAATAGTGTTTTGAAACAATAAGAGAGTCTTTCATCTCTTTAAGACATCAATTGCATTGTCATTGTTTAAATTATTCATCTTCTTCTTTTACTTGAACATAAAAAAGTATGTACCTTCTTCCTATTATTTTTATTCTAAAATCACTTTAATAAATATGGTTCCCATTTTAGAAAAGTATCCTCAAATTATATTCCTCTCTTATCACTTTTTTTATCAAAATAAAATTCTTTCTTTTCACTTTTTATATTCACTAAATTTGATGAATATTATTTCCATAAAAAAAATTTTGTAATTAATAATACTTTATTCCATCCCCATAAATAATTTTAATTATTCACAAATTATTCTACAACATTCTCACAATGTTTAATTTAAAATATTTAACTTTAAATTATCTCAAATATTTCATCATGATATTCTATTTCAAATATTATACAAATATTTCCATATATATCACTTCAAAACACTCCCCCCAAACCACTAAATTAATTATAATTGTGTTTTCATCAATATTTTTTTGATAGTATAAAACACCATGACATGGAATTCATCTTTGAGTAATGTAATTATTGAACTTTATCTTGAATCACAAAATATATTGTGATATTTGACTCCATAAATATTTATCCCCTAAGAATCATCTAATTTATATTTCCATTTAAAAGAATTAATAATTTTATAAAGTATATTACTCATAAAAATTAATTAATTGATCATCCATAGTAGGAAATATAATCTATTAATGACATATGCACTCTTCTAATGTACATATTTAATATTCCTAATTCTATACTTCCTGATCCAATCTTTGAGAATACTTTTCCAAATTCGTAGGAACTTTGTTGAAGTCCTGTATTATTTTCTAAACCCAATAATTTTTTTTAAAGTACTGAATTAATATTTTTAATTCTAATATAATTTTATGAAGTCCAGGAATACTCATCTGAAGTCACTAAATACTCTTCTAAAGTAAAAAATTTACCCTTTTGAATTGACAAGTTACTCTTCTGAAGTGATTCCTTTGCCATGTTTTCAATATCCTCTAAACTTGACGAATATTTAAAATTCCTAGGGACATAGAAAATTTTAACCGTACAATTACAAAATTAAATAATACATCAAAACACCAATAAAAATGTTAAAAACTCCTCCAACAATTGAAAAATCCATCACCTCACATATTATAATTAATTTTATGTGAGTCTGAATATGATTCATGTTGTGGAAAAAAATCGAACATTATTAAAATATCCACTACATCACTGCCAATTATTATTATCTATAGATAATAAAAAATTCTATAGGTACCCTCTATAATTCAAAAAAATAATAACATCTACTCATGTATCAACAATCTCAACCAATTTTATAAAAATTTTCTAAGAAACTATTGGAAAAAATAATCTATCCTATTTGATTTTGTTGGAAACTGAGGAACATAAATCACCTTTAATGTAATTTTACATATAAATGAATCATCAATCATAAAATCTAATCCTAATTGAGTGAATTAGGTGTAGAAAATAATAACATTAAATAATAAACTAATCATATCAACAAAAATACTGACTTTCATACAACTATTCATAGAACTTGATCATTTTGACACAATTTAAAAAAATATCAATTTTAAACTCATATAATATAGATTCTTGAATCTGTACTCACTAAAATTGTTATAATAGTTCAAAAATAACACAACTCACACACCTACATGTTAACCACACATAGTTCCCCTTTAAAGTCCTCTCTAAAATCATGATTCCCCTAAATAAGTGATCTATCTCCCATTCTAGAAAACATATATCAAACGATATTCTCAAAATATTATAACACATTTTGTAAATAAATTTAGGGATAAAAATAAAGAGATTTGTTTTGTAAATTTTCTCCCCTAAAAAATATCCAATGAATAAAAAGATGGAGGTGATGGTAACACCATACAATACCCATGAGGGGAATTTGGTTGAACTCCCATCTTCAACTTAATCATGGAAATTCATCTATTGGAAATGGTTTGGTGAAATAATATACTTTTTTCTATAAGTTAGGAACAAATTGAATGTTTAGATCATTTACAACCATAATAATATTATTAAAGTGATATTTGATATCAATGTTCTTGGAAAATGAATTCTAAATAAGCCTCCATGAAAAATTAATATAACTTTAATTATCATATCCAAAAAGTATTGAAAGATTAAATTCAACCTTGATATCTAACAAATGGGCTTATTTAAACAATAATTGGGTTTTGGATTAAGTTTTAGTCACATATTTTTATTCCAAAATATTAAAGGTAATATAATGTTTATTCTTTATTAATCAACAAATATACATTTCTTCAAAAAGGTAAAATCCTTCCGTTGTATATTTTTTATCATCAATATTTTCTTTTTAATCTTAATTTTTGTATCCAAATAAATAAATATTTCCCTTGTTTTCATACATTAACTCAAAAAAATCTCTTTGTTTTTTTAGAATTAATTTCCAAGAACTATAAATAGATAGCTTTTATTCACTTTTATTTATCTTAGAAAGGGAGAAAAAATATAAAATATTAATTCTAGAAGTTATAAATTACAACAAACACCCAATATGATTCAAAATATATTTGTGGAAAAAATAATTTCCTTCTATATCCTTTGAATATTTGGATCCAAATTAGAGAAGTTTTGAAACATTATTTGAAAAATATATTTCAAAATTTATTAAATGGTATTTAGCATACTTCACTTAATAAATAAAGATGTGAACTTTTTCTTGTAAAAATTATAAACCAAAAGAGTATATCATGTCACCAAACATGGAAGTTTCATTTAACATATTCATATTAACTAAAAATTATTCCTGGACACCATATTAATTAAAAAAATTATATCATCTACATAAAAAATTACTATGATTTATAATTTATTATCATCTTTAATATAGATATTGTTTTCAAATCTTCCATATCTAAACATTAACATCTACAAAAATATATATAACTTGTAAGACCTTTCACATGGAGATTATTTCAACATATATAGATAATTTTTTAATATTAAAACACAGTTATCATCTTTACTAAGATATTTTAAACTATTTTGGTCAATGTAAACCTCATAGTTTAACTCTAAACTATGAATGGTGGACTTAAAATCCATTTGTGAAATGTTGAACAACCTTCATGTTGTAATTGAAATAAATATACTAATGATTTCTATTTTTGAATCCAATGGAAATGAATCATAAAAATAATTGTATTCAAATATATAATACCCCTTTATCATAATAATATCATTATTTCTCATAGCATCTTCACTTTTATTCAATTTGTTTCAAAACACCCATTTTTTCCAAAAAGATTATTATATAAAGTATTAGGTTTAGATTCCCAAGTTCTATTCTTATCTATGTGATATAATTGTTTATTCATGTAGTTAACCCACTCTTGATGCATAAAATATCACTAAAATCTATTGGTTAAACTTGATAAAGTAGTGAGGTATGTCCTACTCTATTTAATGTTATTCTAGTTTTATCTTATTTACCTTGTTATACAATGCTTTTGTGGACCTCCACATATTTTATTATCCTTGGATGAGATAATAATGGTTTCTATTAATAACTTTAATTGGATAAATCATCATCTTCTACCTATACGTATTAGTAATTTTAAACATTTTCTGAAACTTCATTCATTTTTTTACAAAAAAAAACTACATCTTCATCACTTATATACATTTATTCTTCATGTGTATCATATTTCTAGGATTTTTTCGTCACTTTTACATCTGTTGTGTAACAAATATTCAATATATCATTATTTTATATTTATATCCTATACCAATTAGATGATAAACCCATAATATACCATCATCATGTAACAACCTAACATTTCACTATATATTTTTATGAAATTCAAAATGTGTTTGATATCTTTCTCCACACGCAACACCAATGTAAAATGAAATTGTGATATTTTTATACCATTAAAACATATTTCATTTAATTCATGAGAGTGAATAGGAGTAACTAATTTATGTAGTTTTTATAAAAATAAAATGAATGATAAATTTAATATTAATGAAATTCAAATGGTATAACTAAATTGACTAATATATTCATTGTATGCATAGAAATCTATTTTTCAAAATATTGTATTTTCACGCGATATGTATTTATATTTCATAAAACATTAGATTTATGATGATAAAATATATTTCATATGAATAATTTTTAAAATATTATTTTAATTAGTATATGATGGGAAATATGAATGAGAATAGTTAATATTCTAAAAAAACTATTTTCTTATAAAAAAATTCATTATATCTCATATTTTTTATTAAAATTTACATTAAAATTTTTTAATTTTAATATAATAAATGAAAAATATTTCTGGTTTAATCATATTAATATTTTATTAAGATTATTTTTATCTATTTTTTTAAAAAGACTACTTTTTAGGTGAATAGTATAAAATACTATTTTTACAAATAACTTAACTTTTATGAAATTATTACTATATCTATAAGAATTAAAAATTCATGTAACGTTTTTATAATAAAAAATTTATTTAATAAGTTAATTTATAATTTAAAAAAAATTAATTTATAAACCCATATTTCATATTTTATAACTTAAGTTATAATTTTCAAAAAACTGTTTCTAATGCATCATTTATTTTTTATTTTAAAACTAATATTTATCACTTTTAGAAATTTAATATAATATTGTATATTTAAAATTTGGAATCATCGTGTCCAAATTATATAATAAGGAAAAGTTTATTTTTAAACATATACAATAAATTACATTGTTAAGAACTAGTTACATCGGTAAAAATAAAAATGGGGTAAAAAGGTTTTAACCATAAAGGAAAGACCACAGACATGTTTAAAACATCTGTGTTAATGTGAAGTTTTGTCCTTTCCTGATCTTATCCCATCCCATGTATATAAGTTAAAAAAAATTTCCCCTACATTCAATGAGAGTGACTTCACGTTATATTCATAACTTACATTTTATTTATTAGTTTATTTAATATATTTTTATGTTGTTGGGATTTTACTAGAATTTAATGTTGGAATTTTTTTATTTTTTCATTTATAAAGGGAACACATTTTGAAAACCCATGTGGAAGTCATGTGATTGGAACTATCTCATGATAGATCCATTTGGCATGGTTTTTTCATGGTTTTTTAATTCATGAAGGTTCTATTATTAATCATTCATAGTGATTTTAGGGTTCTAATGGATATTACATGGTTTTATCCTTATTTTCTAAACCATGGGCCTTAACTATGTGAGTTACCCATGTTTTAAAAAGTTATATTGTATTTATCGTATTTATTTTTTTTATTTTCTTTCATTTTATCTTCTATTATTTTATTTTCTGTGTCCCACCCTTATAGTTCTCCCTATCTATGTGGGGATTACCCCCTCTTACAAACACCCTTTCACAAATCTCCCCTCCCCACTGGTGGCCTCTAACATATGTCCACCCTCACATGGGCCCTAATAGCCAAGACTTCTACACACTTTCATTCCCTCTCCCTTATTCCCACCCACAAAACTCTAAGTCAAAACTTATGTTGTTTTCACACCCCCTCTCTCGATAATCTCCTCCACTAGTGTTTTATCAAGATTATCCATGGTTCCTGGCTGATTCCCACAAGGTATTGACTCCTCTCCCAACCTTCATTCTAATTATTTTTATTTTCCATTTCCCTATTGAAATTTTTGTTTGATCAAACCCAACGGGTTCTAGGTTGTCAGGTTTTTATGTTATATTTATTTTTAGTGTTCATGTGGGATTAGTCTTCCCCAATTGGGTGCTTTACAATGAAAGTGAAATGTTCTGTCTCATGCACCATTTATTTCTAAATATATTTCCCCATGTATAAGAATTAATTTGAAGAAAAATTGGGTGTTTCATGTTTCTTAATATTTTATTTAAAATATAATTATTTTTTATGATATTCATAAATAATTTTAAAAAATTTACAAGTGTTTTTCATTAATAATAATTCACTTACTTTTCATTTTAATTTTATCTTGAAATTACATTCATTTAAAAAGAAAAATAATTTTGAAAATTAAATTTAAAGGTTCAATGCTGTTTTGACCCTGTTTCGGGGTTAATACATTTTAAAAGTTTTCAATACGAATTTAATTTTTTTTCAAAGAGGTTTTCAAATGGATTCATTTTAAGAATTGTTTTATGAATTATTTCAATATAAATTTTTAAAATGTATTTTCAAATCCATTGTATGGATAATTGTTTAAATAATTTTTTAATTTAAAAAGGTTAGGTTTTAATTGGATTTGACCTCATTTAGGTCATGTTTATATTTAAAAAGGGATTTGATTTATTAAATAAATTTTTAAAGGTGATTCCAAGTATAATGTTTTTCGAATTTGTTTTTTAGAATGTTTTTTCAATTGTTTCAAAGTAATAAACATCACAGGTTGTTGTTGAATGACATGGTTGTATCTTTTAATTGATTTCTAATTTTGGTGTGTGTGTGTGTGAATACCTCTTGAGCCCCATTGGTTTTGACTTATATTGATGGTGTATTGTTTTTTAGGGATTTTCTATGAGATTAAGTTGAAGGTAATGGTGGTTTCTTCTTTATTTCAAGTCATTTATTGTCTCTTCTTATTATTGAATATACTCCTTTCATGTTTTCTCAGCCAGGATTTATGTTTTTTCAGGGTTACCTGGGTAGATAATTGGGATTTTAGACATATGATACACTATATAGCAACATACTATTGGTGTCCCCTTGAGTTAATAGTAGGGATATATGGGGTGAACCATTATAATGATAATCATTATAGGATAGTTTGGTGGTTTTTTATAGGATGCAATGTAGGCTATTAGGTTGGTCCATTGAGTAAGGTTTAGGATAGTCTCCCTTTATAACCTAGGTTATATCCAATGAAATTTATTCTTTTAGTTAGTATATTCACTTAGGTGGATCTATTAGCTTCTTTGAAATCCCTCAATTTCTTGATGTGTATTTCACTAGTGATTGGATACTTTTATTTTCTTGTTTCATTTATGACATGGTGCTTATTTTATTGATATCTTACTTCATAAAGTATGTGTTGGTGTTTCTAAAGTGTTTTTGGAAGTGCTTGAAAAGAATTTCTAAAAATAAATAAGTTTTTATATGATATAGTGTGCGTGATTTCTAAATAATTTTTTAAAGTGATTTTTTAAATTTAATAAAAATAAAGTTGGATGTTTTAAAAAAAATATAAGGTGTTCTTAGTTTCAAAATATATTTATGAAATAAAAATACATTATTTATTAATATGTTTCTTACTACCACTAAATTGGTCTTTCTTTTAATGTTTATTTTTTTGGTGCGGCTTCTCATGTAATGTCCACTAAGCTTTCTCTCATACATATCAATCATTTTAGTTGAAGTCGGTTATCTATATTTTGTACAATCTTGAGAGTGTTGGTTGATCTAAGGTTAGTTTTTATTTTATTGAATTCATATTTTGGTGTCTTTTACTCAGTTTCATAGGACATAATTTTACTTTTATATAATGTATATTGTGTGACCCTTTACATGATTTACCATAGCCAATTACACTTTTTATTTCCTTCTATGGATGGGGGTAGCTATATCTATAGGAGGACAGGAAGGCACTAGAGGTAGTTGTTGTTTTCATTGCATGAGGGATATTTAGGTGAGTGGAGGTATTATTTCCTTAATTTTATTTATCTATTTTATCATTTATTTATATATATTTGATTTAGCATAGATTTCTTATATATGGATGGGTTATACCGGTTTTTTAGTTTTTATATTGTTATTTTACTAAGATTTGAGGGATAAATCATTCCCATTTTATGTATTTGAGGACATGGTGCTTGTCGCCACCCCATGGTTAATTAGTAACACACCTTAGGGTAGTGTTAGGTTAGCATAATAGTTTGAAATATAGACAACTAGGGTCATTTTCTGAAAAATTGTATTGGGTAAACCGAGTTCTTTTCTCAGTAGGAACATTGTCTCATTCATTAGTAACCCTTGTGTTATTTGGGGTTTCATGGTAGGATAAAGTTATAATTAGTTTTCAGGACTCTTTGGGTTTGTTCATTAATGTGTCCCTAATAAAAACCTATAATTATTACACTTGGTTCACTTTGGGTAGTTGGTATTTTAATTTTTAGTTATAAATTTTATTTATTTATTGTTGATATTTTTTTATCCTTAACAAAATGATTAATTTTCCCTGAGTTTATATTGGATTTTGGTTGGGAAATGAAAAATATATCATGGTGTGAGTTTTAATTTCATGGTTTGAAAAACCATTAAACAAATAAACAATAGATCATGTGATTTCATAACAATTCTTTAGTGTCTGGCACATGGTCCCTAATACTATGTGGTTTTGTCAAATATGGTTCTTCATTCCATTTTGATTTGATATATCAACTTCTCTTGAGTAATTCACAATATTGGGAGGATAATCAAGTGGTACTTGTGACATGTTTACATTTGGTTTGGAATTTTTGTGTGCATTAATTTGTGTGCTATTTGAAATTTTTTTAGAGATACAAATAAAATTGGTTTTTAGGAAATATTTTGAAAATGTTTGATTTTATTTTAAAACCATGAGGTATTTTTTATTTTGAAATTGGATTTAGAATTTTTTTTTAAAAAAAAAATTATTTTATTTTAAATTAAGTATTTCATTACTTCTTATCATTTAAAATATTTTTTATAGAATTCTTAAAGGGAATTTTTTTATTTAAATCAGATTTGTAAAATATTTCAAACTCTTTTGAATATTGAAATATTGTTTTTATTTTAAATTGAATATTTTGAAGTTTCAAAAAATACTTTTTTATAAAAAAAAGGACATTGTTATGTGATGGTTTTGTATATTCATTGTTATTGGTTTTACAATTTAAATTTTTCCCATTGTTTAGTGGGACTTGTTTCTTGAGTGTTTAAGACATGAAATTGAAAAGTTTAGGTTTCATATTACTTTAATTATGTTTCCTTCAATGTACATAGAGTGTATGGATTTCATGATTCCAAGGATGATCATTAGGGTGATTTTCTTATTTTTTTAGTGAAATTAATCTAGTTTTTCGCTTCCCAGACTAATAATTGGGTGGTAATTATAAATTCTTTATTCTCATAGCTTTGGATTTAGGTTTCTAAAAAACATTTCCCCTATTGTGTCTGATTCTCTACATTCTTCATAGGTATCTTGAAAAAACCATGATTAATATTTTGTGGTATTTTTTAATTTTTATTTGGGTTTATTGTTAGTTATAGTGATTATTTCATTTAGGATGTATTTAGAATCAGTACGATATTTTGGGGTATCCTTGATTTAGTTGTGTTTCGGTTGATTTGGTGAGAGTGATTATGGTATATTGGTTGTTATTTTGGTTCTTAGGGCTTGTTGGTAACCACATTCCTTGTGCTTTTTTATATGATTATTTATGCTTGGTATTTTGTGTTTGGTGTATTGGGAGTTTTGGTTTTAAAGTATTGGGAATTACTAATTTTGGTTTAGTACATAGTTAACTAGGAAGGATGGACTTCAGATAATTGAGAATGTGATATTGACTATTCTAATGTCGTTCTTGATGAGACATTATTCTAGATTTGATATCCTAGTTTAACCATTTGATTATGGTGACCCAAGTCTGAGACCCATATTGGTTTTTTATTTTGAGAGTTATTTGAGTTATTTATATTTTATTTTGTGTTTTGATCATAGCTATTTGGGATGTGAAGCATGACTAGTAACAAAACTATGATTAATACTGGGAATTTTGATGAAGTTCTTCATTAGTGGTACTTAATCCCTTAGATATTGGGTTTGGTAACCCCCCTTTTTAGATGAAGTATAAATAGTGGGGTTACTTGGATAGGTCTTGGTGCTCAATCATACATTATAACCCCTATTTGTGGTTGGATTTTTATTGGATATTCCAGGTGTTTCTTGGTGATGTGCTCTATTTTTTTCTAGGGAATTGTACTTTTTGGTGTTTTCTAGTGTTTTATTTCATTTGGAAATGGAGATCTAGGGGTATAAAGCTTTGTACTATGGATAATTATTACGCCCCATGTTTTATTTATAAATATTTTTTGATGTAATTAAATATTATTTCGATTCAATATGAGTTTTTTGGAATTTTATTCAAGTAATTTGTAAATTTTAGAAATTATAAAGGGTCTCATGGTAAGCTAGCACGATTTTAAAAATAGTACAACAACCATTAGATAAGTCAAGTCATGGGACAAATCTATTTGGAATGTCCTTCACATGTTTTTTTAACTATGTGGAAACCTATTAGTAACCACGAATAATTATTTTGTGGGCGCATTGAACATTTTATGGTTTTTTGAACCATGTACCTTAACTGTGTGGGTTTCAACAGTATTAAAAAATAGCATTCTTATTTTACCTATTTTTTATTTAAATTTATTTTTCTCTTATCGTCTTTTCTTTTGTTTTATTTTCTATTGTGGCTCCCCCTATTCCTAAGTGTACCCCTCCCTCATGTGGAAAACCTTGTCCTAATCTCCCATCCCCATGAAATGTCTCCTTCATGTGGTTCCCCAGGGTATATCCCCCTACCCTTCATCCATTTATCTCCCTTTCTCCCTTGTGAAACATCCTGAGTCAAACCCCATGGTGTTCTCACCCTCAATCTCCTTATTACCTTTCCTCTACAGTTTTCCATCGATTATTCACTATTCTAGGACAATTTCTCCTAGGTGTGGACTCTCTTACCCAACTTTCTTATTGTTTTAATTTTATCTTCCCCATCAAAATTTTGGACTGGTTGAACCCTAATGATTATAGGTCGACCAATTGTTTTCACTTTACTTTTAGGGTTCATGTGGGTTCCTTCTTCCTTTTTTGGTGTTCTCTATTTAAGGAGGAATGGTTTGACTCATGGAACATTTATTTTTTGGATGTTTTAAGCATGTATAACATTTAAATTTAAGAATCATTTATACTTGATGTTTCTTAATATTTTATTTAATTAATAAACATTATTTATGTTATTCAAAATGAATCTCCTGAAATTTCCAAGGGGTTTTCAGTAGGCATAATTCGTTTACATGGAATTTCTAGTATAACATGAAATGTAAAATATTTAATGATTGATATATTATTATTTTAAATTCATTTGAAATTTTTAAAGTGGATTTTACCCAGTTTTGTTCATGAATATAATAGAAAATTTTGGTTTGGACCTTTGGAATGTTCTTAAAAAAATTTAAATTGATTTTTTTCAAGGGGAATCTAAAATATATTTTTTTTTAATTTATTTTATAAAATATTTTACGCTTTATTTTTAAAAGATTTTATGAAATCCTACATATGGATAATTGTTTAAATAATTATTTTAATCATAAATGTGGTGTTTTAAAGGTATTTGATCTCATTATTGGTCGTGTGAATATTAAAAAGGGATTTGAGATCTTAAATTAATTTTTAATGGTGATCCCAACTATAATGTTTTGATAAATTTTATCTTTTATAAAGGGATTTATATTGTTTCAAAGTACTCAAAATCTCAATTGGTTTTTAGAAACTCTTGGTTGGCAGTTTCAATTGATTTCTAATTAGGTGTGTGTGTGTGTGTGTTTCAAACCCCATCTTAATCTTCATTTGTTTCAGTTAATATATATTTTGGATGGATTTTTGGGGATTGTACTTAATATGGATTTAAAGGTGGGTTTGGGATCCATGATAGTGCTCAATCCTTATTTTCTCTACTTATTATTGGTTATTCTCCTTGATTGTTTTCTCACACTTTGATTTTTTTTCTAGGGGATCTTCGGTATCTAAGTGGGAATTGAGTCTTTTTCTGTACAAGATATTCACACATTACTTGTGCACCCTATAGATAGTGATAGGGATAGATGGGGTTATCTATTCCGATGAGATATGGTGTAGGCTAGTCATGTTGTTTGTGATAATATGTAATATAGGATGATAGGTTGGTCTATTGAGTAAGTTATAGGACTATGTCACATTAGGAACTGGGGTAGAGCCCGTGATATCTATTCATTTGGCTGTTGGATTCACATATAGGGAATCCCTTCGATTCTTTGATATCTCCCGACTGCTTGATGTACGTGGAACCTTTGGATTGGATACATTAATTTTCTTATTTTATTTATGGTAGGGTTCCACTTTTATTAAACTCTTACTTCTTGAATCATGTGTTAGTTTTTATAAAAAAAATTAGAAATGGTTTCAAGTAATTTCTACAACTAAGAAATGGGTTATTTTATATAGTGTGTTTGATTTCTAAATAAATTTTACAAAGTGATTTTATTCATTTAATAAAATAAAGCATATAGTTTGTAAAACTTCTATAATACCAACATAATTTCTGGTATGTATCCACTTAAATAAATATCTTATGTTGCACACAACCCTATTCTTAAACGAATATTAGTATACTATTAAATAGTAACTTGACCGTTGGATTAGTAATGTGATCATTATGAAGAGTAATGTGACCATTAAAATAGTAACCTCACCTATTATTTTATAAATAAAATTTAGCTATATTATAAATTGTAATATGATATAATTATATCAAAGTATAAGCAAATAATATTTTTTGAAATTATTAATTAATTGTTGATATTTATTATAAAAAATAAATATTTGTTTTCAATTTTATAATTAATACAGTGATTTAAAAGAAAATTAATTTTCATAAAATTTATTTAAAAATAATATTTTATTTTCTTATGATTATAATATAATTTTATAAGACCTTAATTATTTTTTCAAGGTGTTATAAAATTAGTTAAAATTTTAAAATTGGTATTTTCCATGTAAATTATGATTTTGATTAAAAATTAAATTTCATATATTTATAAAATTATTTTAATAAAAGGAAATTCATTTTGGAATTATACACATCGAAAAATTATTAGGGATAATTTTTTGGATTTTTCAAAAATAGTTGAATTTTTGTGAATAGTAAAATACAGTGATTTACGGTATATATACATTATAAGTTAAATACACTATTCCATGAGTCATAACTAATGTAAGAACCATAATATCAAACTATCCTTCTCTAGTTACTATATTTATTCATGTAATGATCACAATTTCTTTCCTTTATCCAAAATAATAAACTATTGAATAAAATAATCAAAAAAACACCCCTCTCATCCACTATAAATACCACCCCTCACCGCCTCTTCTCCTCACACCTCTTAATCGATGAATATTATCCAATATATTCACTATTATCTTACCAAGACACTTACACATGTCCTTTAGTTTCTTCTGTGGATAATTTACATTCTCTTTACAAACCATTATGAAGGATTTAAATGTAAATATTTCTCCAAAGAAACCATGATTATGATTATGAGATTATCTATGCATAAATTTTCAGTTTATTTGAAGTTTTTTTCTAGTTCGAAATTATTCATTTTGATTCTTAACCAAATCTAGTGTATTCCATTATTTAGAAATGATGGCTAATGGAAGGAAATCAATCAATACTCACAGAAAATATAGGTATTTACCTTATAAAAAAGTCAACACAATTAGTGATGGATTTGAGCATATCATTAACATATTAGAATAGATTACTCAGGTAATGATGAATAACCATAATAAAATATTTTTGGATCATTTCATGTGGCAGAAGACCCCATATTTTAGTCATAATACTAATATAGTGATAGTTAAGCAGTGGATAATGTCCCTTAAAATATATTTCTAGAATTTGGAAAAAATGAAAATGAAAAGGTAGTACTACAATTATATTTCCTCAAGGGAGATTCTGATTAATAGTTTTCATTAATCTAGAATACTAAAAAGGAATATGAAATATATGACATGGAATGATGAAATTTTAGGGAATAATTTTTTAAAAAATAATCCCCTCATGATAAATGAACTGAAATGATAATAAAATTCATTAGCATAAACAAAATAGAAGAGGAGAGTGTAGCAGGGTATGATGTTACCTTCACAAGACTAGATGTGTGTGTTATATATTCCAAACTTGATTCGGAAGACAATATTGATCATTTCATTTAATTTCTTAAATCATGTCTCTGAAGGGAACTAGCTTCTCAAACATTTTCATCATATGATGAAATAATATTAAGTGATATAAAAATGGAGAATCGGTTTTCAAGATTCTATTTGTTGAAGGGATGTAAATAGAAGAAAATTTCATTTGATAACCATAGAAAAATTGAACCATCAAAGAATAATAAGGGAATGAATAAATACCAATTATGTGAAAATTGTGTAAATAATCATCCTAGTAAATAGATGAAAGGCATGGGAGTTTTCATTAAGTGAAGAGAATATGGTCATCAAGATAATGAGTATAAGGGTAAGAATCAAATATATGATGTTCAATGATTCAAAAATAATGAAATGGGTAATTATTCAAATAAATTTTTCAAGCGTTAGAGGAATCTACCACAAAAAGAGTCCAATGGTTGGTGGCCAAGCTTATGTGATCACCACATCTAATGTACAAGTGCCAAATTATATAGTGGAAGGTTGTTAAATCCGATATTCATGTCTATACAATTATTTATTTCATTCTATATCATCTCACTCTTTTATGTCAACACATTCTTTCATGAAAATTTTATATTTACCTTTTCATTTAATGAAGGAGTTATTAGTCAAAACTCCAAAGGGAAGTCACATTGCAACAAAAAAGTGTCGGTGAGTCCACTTTATGACACATAATTGTCATTTAGTTGTAGAACTTATCATCATATATATGTTTGAATTTCATATAATCCTTTGTATAGACTAGATTTTAAAATAAGATGTGGGAATTTATTATAAATGGATGAAAATTATGATTTGTGAATAATATATAGAATCTATTATCTTTAGAGTAGAAACTTCATCATCTAATTCTTATATAGATCCACCTATAGTATCTATGATGATTAAAATTATTGTGGAGGAAAAACAAAAAACATCTAGGGATAAGGAAATTCATCTTAAAATTGATAGTGTACCAATTTTATAGGAATACATTGATGTATTACTAGGGGAATTACCTAGACACCCCTGGAGCATGAAGATGAGTTTTCTATTGATTTAATCTGTGATAAAAGACAAATATCAAGTATTCCTTCATGAAGGGCCACTAAAATTAGTGGAGATTAAGAAATAACAATGGGAGTTGAGTAATAAGGTATTTATTCTCCCTAGTGTTTTTTCATATGGATCCCATAATCTTTTTGTTAAGAATAAATGTGGATCCTTGAGGTTGTATATTGACTATAGAGAAATATATGATATTACAATAAGGAACATGTATCCACTTCCACAAATTGAGGTTTTATTTGATCCACTTCTTGTATCTCAATATTTTTAGAAGGTTTAACATCATTCTGGATATCATCAATTGTATGTAAGGAAGGAATATATTTCAAAGGCGTTAATTCGAACCAGGTATGGACATTATGTGTTTACAGTAATGCCATTAGGAATAACTAATTCACCCTCTATTTCAATGGATCTAATGATCTTAGTATTCATGGAATATATTGATAGTTTTGTTTGTATTTTTTTATGATATCTTGGTGTACTCCAAAATCTATGAGAATCATGAGAACTAATTTCAGATTGTTATAAATACTCTTAGATGAAAATAGATATATAGAAAGTTTTGATAGTGTAAATTATAGATTTAAATAGTTTTTTTGTATTCCATATTGTGTCTTAGTATGGAATATTAGTTGATCCTTCAATGATAAATTCTATCAAAGAATGGACTTTTCCAAAAAAAACATAACTGAGGTACATAGTTTCATTGGTTTAGTAGGTCACTATCTGTAATTTTTTCGAAAACATTGATTGGATAACTCATTAACAAATCTCACATGTAAATGGGTTAAGTTTGTGTGGTCAAAATAATGTTAATTTGTTTTTTGAATAATTGAAGAGAATATTGTTTAATGCTCCAATTTTGACTCTTCCTTTAAGAAATGATGGGTATTTTGATATACAGTGATGCATCAAAGAATGGAATGGGTTGTGTACTCATGTAATGTGATAAATTTATTTCTTATGCATCAATGTAGTTGAATAGTTATGAAAAAAATTGTCCAAATCATGAACATTAGTTAGAATACATAAGCATTGATCTGAAGATATGGATAACTACCTTTACGGTGAAAGATGTGAGATATATATGGATCACAAGAGTTTGAAATACATTATTATATAGAAAGAACTCAACATTAGGAATAGGTAATGGATTGAGTTAATAAAATATTATTATTTATAAATACACTAACACCCAAAAAAGGAAAATAAGGTAGAAAATGAATTAATACGGAAAGATCATGTACTTGTGACCCAAATTAGGATTGAGAAAGATCTTATATTCATGTATTTAGTAAAAATGGATATGGTACATGTTTAGAAAATAAAAACATTTCTACTTTTTTAAATGATTCCTACCCCTTATTTATTGTATAATATAAAAAGATCTCAGTCTTATAGTGATAATTTAAATTAAAATTAATTTCATTATGTATGGAATAGTGGAATACTTCATGTAAAATGATGGAATTCTGAAATTCAGAAAGCGGTTATGTGGCCCATCTATACCGGAGATAAAACGGGAACAATTAGATGATTCTCATATCACAAACATCTCTATACACCCTGGTATTACCAAGATATATATAGATGTAAAGGAACATGTTTTGGGTGTAACATAATGTGAGATATTGATGAATATGTGTCAAGGTGTCTAGTTTTTCAACAGGTGAAGGTCAAGACACAACATCATATTGGAGTCATACAACCTCTAGCTATTTTTGTGCGGATGTGGGATAACATTACTATGTAATTCTTCATAGGACTACCAATTAACCTAGAATAAATAACGAAATATGGGTTATTATTGATCATCTTATCAAATCTAAACATTTCCTTGTTATAAGGGATGCTTTTCCACTAGAGATCCTAGTAAGACTCTATATTAATGAAGTTGTAAGTCTTCATTTTGGACCTCTATCGATTCTGACTGGTCAAGATCCATATTTTCCTTAAAATTTCAGAAGATTCATTAGACGTATTTGGATACAAATCTTTATATGTGTTCTAATTATCACCCTCGAAATGATAGTTATACTGAAAGGAAAATTAAAACATTGGAAGATGTGTTTTGATCATGCTCACTTTACATTCATGGTATGTGGGATCAGTATTTAACTATGGGGGAATTATCCTACAATAGCAGTTTCTATTCTAGTATTCAAATGACACCATTTTAAACATTATATGGAATGATATGTCAAACTCAATCTTGTTGGGATGAAGTTTGTGAGAGGAAACTTATCAGCCCATAAATTATTACAAAAACTGATAAAGGTATTGAGTATAAAAGAGTATATTAATTCAGCTTAAAGTTAAAGAATAGTTACGCTAACAACCTGATAAAGGATTGGTAATTTCAAGTGTGGTGTCATGTATTTTTTAATGTATCTTCTTGGATGGGTGTCTTTAGATTTTGTAATAAATGGAAATTGATCCCCAGTTACATTTGAATATTTTTAATTAACGATTGAATTGGATATATAGATTACCTATTAGAAATTCCACCAATTCTATCCAAATTTCATGATTTTTTCTACATATCATTGTTAAATAAGTACATTCTAGACCCAACACATGTACTTAAGCATGATGAAATAAAATTGGAACCTAATTTTTCTAACTGTGAATAGCCTATTGAGATTATTGACAAAATATAGAAATTATTGAGAAATTGGACAACTCAATCGGTAAAGGTTCTTTAGAGAAACCATAAAATAAAAAAAATAAATGTGGGAATGAAAGGATTATATGAATAAAAATGAAACTTATCTATTTAGAAGACAATATTCATAAAGATTCCAAGGAATAAATTTCCAAAGGACTGAAGAGTATAACACCCCCATGATTTTATGGTGTGTATTCTATTAAATAAATATCTTATTTTTCACACAACACTGAGCTTAAACGAAAATAATATACTATTAAATAGTAACATAAGCATTTGAATAGAAATGTGACCATTAGGAATAGTAATGTGAAAATTGAAGAGTAACCTCACTAATAAAAGTATAAACATAATTTAGGAATCTTATAAATGATAATATAATATAATTATATCATGGTATAATTAAATAAATGTTTTAGAAATTTTTAATTAAGTGTTGATATTTTTTATAAAACATAAATGTTTATTTTCAAATTTATAATTAATATAATTATTTAAAAGAAAATGAATATTCATAAAATTTATTCAAAAATTAATATTTTATTGTCTGATGATTATAAGATAATTTTTTAATACCTTAATTAATTTTTCAATGTGTTATAAAATCCGTCATATTTTGAAAAATGGTATTTTACAAGTAAATGATTATTTTAATATAAAATTAAATTTCTAATATTTATAAAATAATTTTCATAAAATGGGGTTCATTTTTGAAAGCAACACATTGAAAAATGGAAAGGGTGAATTTTTTAGATTTTTCTAAAATAGTTGATTTTTTGTAAATAGTAAAATGCGATAATTTAAAGTATATATACATTATAATTTAAATAAAATATTTATTGAGTAATAAATAATGTAAATACCGTAATATGTAAATATACTTATCTATTTATTGTATCTAGTCATTGAATCATATCTATTTATTCTCTTGATCCTAAATAATAAATTAACGAATAAAATAATCAAAAAACACTCCACTCCTCCACTATAAATATCACCCATCACCGTCTCTTCTTCACACACCTATTAAGGATTTATTCTTGTCCAATGTATTTTAAATACCACTACCAAGCCTCTTTCCCATATCTTTGAGTTTTTGTTCTCAATAAAGGACCAAAACCAATTTCCCTATGGAGGTTCTTAAGGAGAAGAAATCAAGAGGTAAAACCCACTTTCGCATTCTTTATTTTCATTCCATTTTCATTTCATTTTTTTATATTATCCTCACATTATATATCCAAAAAATAATTATAACTATATTATCTTATATATATATTTTTTATTTTTAATATTGAAATTTAAATTCCACCATCAAGTCACTTCTGCCCATCCTTTTATTTTAAAAAGGAAAACATCATCTGTGAGGTGCTGATTTACAACATTTACTGATGAAATTTTTTCTTTTTTAAAAACTTCAGGGATAGTAATAAAACCATTTATAATTTTAAAACATATTATATTAATTGTATTATATCTTATTTAAAGTCTTCTAACTAGTATATATACATTATATTAATTAATAAAACAAAACTAGCTCGTTTTGATAAAAAAATAGCCAAAATAGACCGAACGATTATCACTAACTTATAATATAATGATTCATCCTCATACCATTTAAACGACATAAATATATAAACATTTAATAATATTTAATTTCATTAATAATATATAATTTTAATTTTGGACAACTATTCTCATTTTATATGATTTTCCATTCATGTGTACAAGTAAACCAATCATGGAAACCACGGAAACAAACGCTCCCAAATGATAAAATTGTATCTTATAACTCATAAAAAGGGGAATAAATGTACTTAATAAAAGTATAATAAATAAAAAATATATATATAATTCTATTAATAAATTAATTAATGGATTTAATTTGATTATCCAGGACATTAAGATTAAGTGCAGAACACATTCATACATAAGGTACGGGATTCTTTGCGAACCTCAATTTTTTTCCTTCAGGTTATTCTTTATCACACTTTACCCCATTGTAATTATTATTTATTATTATTTATGTCATATAAATTTTGTTTATATGTTCCAAAATCATGTATCCAGATCATATCATCCTTCTTTTATGGGGAAATATATGTTTTAAAAAGATTCCCTTATAAATTCTTCCCAATAAGAAAACTTTTATAAAGGGGCTTTCCAATTTCTTACCCATTTTCATGTACCATCCATCAAATATTGTACGCTACCAATATTTTTTTAAAATAACTCAATTTATCATGAAAAACTATATTTGATCAAATTTTTTTATACAAACAATTATTCCATTTTTAGTTATAAAGATATTATAATATTTTCCTTAAACCACACTGAAGAGGAACATTTCTAAAGTTTCTTAAACACTCTATTTATATGTTTTCACTTCAGAATTATATAATTTATCAAGATATACACATATTTTCCATTATTAATTTCCATGTTTTATTTAAATCCATTCTTTCATAGACTCCATTATGATATTCCCTTTGGTAATGCATTATTTGTCATTTATTCCTTCTGTTTGGTGAATATATAACTATCCTTCAATAATGATCATAATTAATTGAATATTTCATTAAATATACATATTTCTTGTGTCATGGATATTATTATTGACACAGTTATGTACTATTTTTACAAATATTGTTTCCTTGGATGATGTTTTAATTGGGTAAATATTGATGATTCTTGATCATATACTCAAAATGGATGTTTTGATAATTCATATTATTCATGAATTGAATCTTTGTATAAATAATTATTTATACATGCAATGATCGGTGGGGCCCTCTATATCCCCTAAATTCATCGATATGTCTCACGAGACGAAATAGTTGTTGAAAGACCACAATGTTTTTTTCTTGTAGAATCAAATTAGTTTTTACCAACAAACATAAATCTTTTTGATAGTATAATGGTTCATGTTCTAGATACATGACATCCAATGAATAATAATTTTCTTCATTCAGTATTGAGTTACTACTTTTCCTAATATTTTAACTATGAAAAAATCTATGGATTCATTTTCACTCTCAGATTATTGATGGCATGTTTATTTTATATTATTTACCTTGTTATAATGTCTAAGCCTTATTTTATTTTCTTCACTTATTATTGTTTAATATAAAACTTAATGATAATTTGATATCACCATTTTATTTTTTTCCTTCCCCAGGTTTTGAATATTAAATCTTTGAATAAGTGAAAAGAAGTGGTTTATTTTCTTTTATTATGTACTATGTTTAATTACTAATGTAATAAGGAAACATGTATGTATCTAGCTTCTTAAAGACTACTAAACTTATCTATCCTTGTGGATGTGATCTCTTATATCTATTCCATTGTAATAAAATGAAACTTGAATCTAGGATACTAGGTTTGGTTTAGTTACAACTACTTTGAGATGTTTTGTTTGCAAAATATAATTAAGCATGAAAAATCTATAATTTATTATTTTATTTCAAAATAACACTAAATGTATCTTTCACTTACTTTTTATGCTTTGGGAGTGGTTTTTTTCTTATATTCTTATGATGAACCATGAATTTTACCAATATTCTTATATAATTTTTTAATATAAACATGCATTAATCGTAACCCAAAGATCGTGAGGCCTAATGTCTTTGGAAGAGTAGGATCATAAAACATCAAAGGAATCAAAAACATGTAATAATTTATTTCTTTTCCATAGTGATCTAGTATATCTATTTGATCTCATAAACAATATAGTATAACCAAAGAAATATATAATAGAAAGGGGTGAGGTGAAAATCCAATTAAGCTAATAGACATGATAAGAAATCATAACATGTGATTCATGATATAACATGATAAAATAAAATTGAAATAACATGAGTAATCATTATGGAGAATAAAATATAAGATAAGATATCATAAAATGATGGAATGATAAGAAATTTTGGAATGATATATAACATGAAATAAGAATGACTTAAAGATAACTTCCTAGACAATATCACATGGTGGAAAAAGTCTCAAAATGGATTAGGTTTACTACCTAATTTCGTACATGATGACTCATGAGACTATAACATTACCAAATACATTGATGAAATATTTGGATGAACCCATTAAAACATGTTAACTATCTATGTGTGCCACATAAAGGAAATCAATAAAAACGCATAACATAATAATTACTCATGAAAATAAAATGGGTGGTATAATCTGGTTTCATATCATAATCAATGAAAATTTCATAATGAATGCATTTGGAAATGATTATAAGGAATGTATTAAACCATAAAAAGAAGGAAGATCTAATAATATATGTGAGATACATATATATTTAATTTATATTTTTTCCATAACATTAATGGTTGTTTTAATTAATGAATATATGAATTTTAATAATATAATTAAGGAAAATAACCTTTCCACTTTGAAAATAATTTTTTAAAAACATAACATTTCAAAAATATTATGGAAATCCTTTTCTCTTAAAATATCCTTAGAGACATATAAATTAATCTTCAAGTAAAATAATTTCCATGATGCTATAAAATACCATTCTTTTCATACAGATTTAAAACAATGATTATTTTCACATTTTTAGTAAAATTCAAATGGGCCTTGTTTTTTAAAATGACATCAAGATACCTTTTAAAATGTTATTAAAAATTCAAAAAAAAGGTAAAATTAACTTTAGAAAACAATACAAGAACATTAAAACATTTTTTATACTTTTTTTTAAAACATAGACAAATAAGAGAAATGGTTTTCGACCGAAGGGAGACATAAAGCCAGTTTTCATAAAAAATAATATTTGATAATAATTATTACATAAAGAGAGAAAAATGAATGGAAAACATGGATTATCATGTAATAAATAGAGAATAAAGAATTTGATAAATTTCATAAGTAGTAGGCAAAAATCTTGCATCACTCAAATCATAATGATAAACAATCCTGATAAACAATTAGAATATAACATCAAACCCTTACAACTTTGGTATCTTTTAAAACATAAGACCCATTAAAGTGTAACATAAAATAGAAAATAAATATAATTATTATATGTTGATACATGATATAATATTTAAATGGGGTGGAATTCTTAATTCATAAAATAAGATAGGTTCATAACATAATGTATGCCTAAATGAAGGCAAGTTGAGGCCAAAAACCCCCTCACACATTTGGTAATACTTGAATCTTAACCCCAATTAATGAATGAAATAAATTTTCAAATAAAATACCATTAATAGTGAATTATTGATGATATAATATGTAAATGGTTATTATATACACCATATAATATAAACTAGGTTCATAAAAGAACATGTGTTTTAAAGAAAGGGTTTGAGATAAAACCCCTACAAAGTTTGTATCCTTAAGGTGAGAGTTCATAAATGAAGTGATTATGTGAAAAAAATAATATATATAACAATTAAAGTATAAATATAACATATTTCAATAAAATTAAATTTCACATATAATATTTTCACAATGAAATAAATAAATTAGACATATAACCCAATTAAGCGATATTTTGATAAGAAAACACTTAACTCCTGCTTACCATTACTAGAGTGCACTTTAGCATCATGTATATTAGTTTTAAGAATGTTATTAAAACATAATAGAACCATATTAATATTTATAATATCATTTATATGTTCCTTTTATAACAACATATTACTTTTTCATTAATAATTATCTTTATCACTATTGATTCGAGTGTTAATTACCTTGTTTTCTAATCCATGTTTTGTCATGAAAGTTTCAGATCATGAAAAAAGGATATAGTCACATGATCTAAAAAATGATATTAATTTTATAAATATAATTTTTTCATTATATTATTCTTCAAAATCATTATTGAATATTTTACATGGATAATGAATCACATCGCTTTGTGGAGACAGTAGGTCATATGTATGCATGAGCGGCGTTATCAATTATTTGACGGATGATGTGGTGAGAAAGTATATGATATATTTCTGTTTCAGAATATTTAATATTTCAGGATTATAAAATATATACATTAAATTTATCCTTAATACCATCCATATAAATAGTAAGATAAAAATTAATCAAAATTATTCATGAGGTGGTAGTCTTCCATACACACAAGGGATGTTATCATATTCTCTATAGAATATAAATTTTGAAGGTGAATGTGATATTTTAGTTATATAAGTATAATTATATCATAAATAAAATATATAAACATTAAATAAATATATATATCAAACTGTGGGTGGTGGTCATGGAAAATGAATAACATTTCTTTGTGAGGCGGTGGTTTACCGTACAAACAGATGATGATTTTGCATCTCATTACATGGAAGAGAAGGATAAATATTATGAAATTAATATAATAAAAAATAATTATATTTTATATACTAGTGTTATTATATTTTATGTTTTAATACATAATTTAATGTGGAAAAAAGAATAAATAAAATGAAAGAGCTTTGATAAGGCAATTACCTTCTTTTAGAGAAACCTCCTTTGGATATCCTCTTAAGGACCCTAGAGTGGGTCGTCGGGGAAAATCAGTGCCCCTATAATAAGAATAAGGAGGTTGGGGAGGTATTTTTTCAGGATTTTGTTTTCCAAATTAAATTAAATGTGCGAATATGTGAATGGAGGGAGTGCTCTTTTATAAGTGGGAAAAGTGAACCCTCTTGGGAATTACTTGGAATTTTACCAAAATAATGGAAAATGATAAATTCATTTCGAAGAAAAAATCTTCCAAATGACCTTAGATCCATATTTTTGGATGCATAATTTCAATATAATCCAAAAATAAAATATTTTTACAAGTTTGTAGGTCCTTTTGACCCTTATCTTCTCAGTTTATCCCCTAGTAAAACCCATTTTTACCTTAAAAGTTTAAATTAATTTTTTTTACTGCTTAAACACTTAATTTTAGTTAAAAATTAATTTAACCTTATTTTATAATATAAATTATACTGAATCCAAATATAAAATCCATTTTTTTTTAATTTTAATTCACATAAGTGGAAGAATTCAGATTAAAATTATACCCTCAAGTGCAATGATAAAGCGGGTTTCCAATGAGAAACTTCTCATAAGTATAAAATGTTAAAATATAAAAATGAAAAAAGAAATTAATTCCAATATACTGATTTTTATTTATAATAAATTAATATAACTATTTTTACTTTTAAAAGACATTAAAATAAAACGGGCCTTGTAAATTATTTAAACAAAAGTGCAAATTTTAATAAAAGTCAGTATTTTTTACTATTCATAAAAAATGAAACTTTTCGTAAAAATACCAAAACATAAAACAAATATTATATAAATATTATTATTTAAAACTTTTATTTAATTTTTTAAAATAAATTTTTAGATTGTTTTGGAAATTAATTATAAATTTTGTACTCGAAGTGTGACTAAATCGTCTTTTAGAAAAAAAATTAGATTTTCAAAAAAATATATTTTTTCTTTAAAATGGTTATTATTTAATTTCAAAAATATATATAACCATTTAAATTATTCAATACATGTGTAAACCATATTGTTTTAATAATTTATTTATTCATATTAATATTCAATAATTTAATGTCTAGGTTATAATGGTATACTATATTATGGATCATTTAGATTTTTGGTTGGGTGTTCTGCAGTTTATCGAAGAGATTGAATTTATTTAAAAAAAATAAATATATCATAAATTCTGGGGCTGTTAATTTATCTTCTAATATTGGTTTTTATGTCATATATGTTATAAAACATTAAGTTTCTATTTAAAAATCTCAGGGTGTTTCATTATACCCCCCTAAATAATTTTTTTCCCCACAGTTTAATCTTGATCTTGGTAATAAAGTGATTGATATCCCAAAACATTAAGGGTTAATAAGGGTTAATAAAAAATACAATAATTGAAATCCCAAAATGTGATAAGGGTTAATAAGTGTTAAAATACACTAATTGAAATCCCAAAATGTGGTAACGGGTAAAAAAATTTCCTATTAATAAGTAATAATGGGAAGTAATAATGTCATCTATAATAAAAAATAACTATGTTTCCAAGTATGAGAATATTGGTTGGAAATAAAAACATGGACATGGAAGAGAATACTAGAAACCAAGGATTAATAAGGATTGATAAAGTACATGGTACATAGAATGTTAACCACTAAAACCCCATAAATATTTGATAATTCAAAAGGAAATTGATTCAAAAAAATAAAGGTATTAGGATAACACTTTTTTAAAATACTTTTCCTAGAGTAGATTAATTCTTTTACCATTTAGACTGGGAACAGAAGAAAATATACTTAATTAACAAGTATAATTTTATGTTTTAATCAATTTCCACCATAATTTCATATTTTTATCCAATTATGAGTATTAAAGATTAATTTTTAATGCTATAAGAACTAAATTCTATATCAAATAGATCAAAAGATACATAAAAGTGTATAAATCTATTCATCTTATCTTTATTAAAACCAACATGGTTATAAAAAGTTAAGATAATACACAAAATGAATATGAATATATTAATCTAAAAATTTCACCAATTTAATCATAGATTTAAAATTGATTATTCCTTAAATAACCCAATATCTTTAATAACCTCAATAACCTCATAACAAAATAAGGTTTTAACCTCAAATGTTATCTCATTCTCATTCAACATACATATCCAAAATCATGATTGTATTCTTTCCAAATAATAATTTACATTAAACATCAAGTTTATACAAAATTATACCTAATAAAAAGTATCATGATGTATCATTAATAACCTCAAAAAAAATTTATCAACTCAACATTTTTTCATAAAATCATTTATGTGAGGACGATGTCATTCTAACCAGTATATCACCAACATAGTGGTCGATGATGCACCAATATCACCCTTTGGTTTTTAGTCAAAGCCTTGTGGCTTTTTCATGTGAAATGGGTTTTCACCCAACATGATTTTTAACCTTTTTATAAAACTATATTAATATAATTCTTATAAAGTTATAAAAAAGTATGATGAAAATCATCATAATAATATTAAACATTAAATAACTTTTAACCATTATGGTTTTCTCTACAGCTTATCTTTCCCACAGAATCAAATATTCTTAAAAAAATATTATTACCTTAATCATCAGAGATTTGATAAGCCCTAATGTTTACCTATATAATTAAACTTATGTTCACATAATTTAAATGAATTATTCATCAAAAAAACTTTTTTATTAAAACTCATACTAGACCCAATGGTTATATTACAATAAATGTCTCCCAAAATACGCTTAATAATATTAGACTTCCATAACATAAATCTTCAAAATGGGTAATTATGCCTTCAAAATAATGATCAAGCTTAGAAATATCATCACAAGACACTTTAGGTTAAACATAAATTATCCATGATTATTAATTATTCAATCCCATCATCATGGTTTTTAATGAGTTTGTGAATTTTAAAAGTATATCCCCCAAGAGTGTCAAACCAGATGCATAGTAAGGCGCATTATTGGGTACCAGGTAATGCTCGAGTTGATGCTAACATTTCTTTTTTATAGTTATTACCCCCAGGTACATCTAATCAATAAACACATCCACTTGTAGTATCCAGAGAGGGATGTAGTTTCTCGAAAACCACTCGCTCTATAATTCACCTAGATTCCAATATATTTTTATATATTTAGACTTATACTTAAAATTATCTTTATAATTATACCTATGGTTTTAACTAATGTTTTATAATCCTAGTTTTCAAAGCATATCTAAACCATGTCCCCAATTTCAACTATAGTGACCCAAGAATTTTACACCTATTATTACAAGATTTTTCAAACATAAACACCCATTAGTTACAACCCAAAGATCATGAGGATTAGTGTCTTTGGAAGACTGGGATCATAAAATATCAATGGAAACTAAAACATGTCATATTATTTTACTTTTTCTTTAGTGATCTCCTAGACACATTTGAGATCCTAAACTATATAGGATAACTAGGGAAATACATAAAATAAAGGGTTGAGATAAAAATACCAATAAGGGAATAAAAATGATAAGGAATCCTAAAATCTGAGTTAAAATAAAACATTACAACATAAAAGGGAAGGAAAATGAGTAAACACATGGAAGAATAACATAATTAACATGGTATCATAAGATCATGGTATCATAGGAAATTTGGAAACAACATATAACATGACATAACCATGAGTAAAGTCTAACTACCTAGGAAATATCACGGGGTGGACAAAGTCCTATAATGGATTATGTTCACTACCTAATAACATACATGAAGTCTCATTAGACTATAACATTACCCAACACATTGGAGCACTATTTTAGAACACCCATCATGAAATATTTTTGATCCATGTGTTCAACATAATGGAAATAAATAATAAGGCATAACATAGGAATTTCCAACAGAACGAAAATGAGTTTCATAATCTTGTCTCATATCATAATCAATATAAATTTCATAATGAAGGCCTTTGTGAAATCATTATAAGGAATATCTTACCAAATCAAAGGAATGAAGAATAATTTAGTTAGATATTTTAGATACATATATATTTAACATTGAATTATTCCAGAACATTAATGGTTATTTTCATTGATGAATTTATGTATTTTAAATAACATTCTTTAAGAAAATAACCATTCTACTTTGAAATTAATTTTGGAACAAAAAATATTTTAAAAAATATTTTGGACATAATTTTATTTAATAATAACCTTGGAAACATATAAATTAATATTCCATTAATATAATATCCATGACTATGTAAAATATCATTTATGTTGTTCATGTTTAAAACAAAGATTCATTTCACATTTTTAGTAAAAGTCAAACAAGCCATGTTTTTAAATTAACATTAATGAAACATTTTAAAAACATTGTAAAAATAAAAACATGGGTAAACTAGACATTAAAATATCATATATTAAAATTAAATCCTTTTTTCAAACATTTTTTTAGAAAACATATACATCGAAGAGAAAGGGTTTTCGACCCAAGGGAGAAATAAAGTCAGTTTTATATAAAAGAAATAGAATATTGAGTACATAGAGGGAAGAAAATGAAAATAATAAATGTATTCTCATGTAATAACCAGATTAGAAGAAAATTTATAAAATTCTTGAGAACTATTCCACAATATTTCGTCACCTAAAGAATAATCATAAATAATCCTGATAAATAATGAGATTATGACAAAAAAATTTATAACTTTGGTATATTTTGAACCATAAGACCCATTAAAGTGTGACATCAAATGAGACATTAAATATAAAGAATAGAAATATATTCATGATATAACAATTTTAAGGGTTATTATTCTTACTTCATAAAACAAGATAGGTTCATAATATAACATATGTCTTAGAGAAGGAAAATTGAGACAAAAAAATATCTCATACTGTTTTCGTAAATTTTGAATCCAAACACCCTTGAATAAAGGAAATTAATTATAACATAAAATACCATTAAGTATTAAGTATTCATTATATAATATTTAACGGCGTATTATATATATTATATATAATATACTATGTTTATAAAAGGACATGTGTCTCAAAGACAGATGTTTGAGATGAAAGCCTTAAAAAATTTGTATCATTGAGGTGAGAGTTCATCAATTAAGTCATTAAGTGTAACAAATTTATATCCAAACAAATTCAAGTGGAATTAAAAAATAAATAAATAAAAGGAAATTTAACTCATAATATTTTAATAACATAATCAATTAATTAGACATATAACCCAATTAATGGAAATTTAGTTAATAAAACCCTCACCTCACAATTCTCTTTAGTTGAGTTCTCCTTAACATTATGTATAGTGGTTTTAAAAAAATTATTAACTTATAATAGAAACATATTAATATATATAATATCATATATGATCCTTTTATAACATCATATAAAACTATCATTAATAATCAATCATTATCACTATTATTTTGGGTGTTAATTGTCTTGTTTCTCATTCGTGTTCTGTTATAAAAGTTACGGATATTTAATATAGGATGTAGTTCCAAAATATCCAAAATTATAATAATTTTAGAAATATAATTTGTTTTTTTATATAATTCATTATAATCATTATAAAATTTTTTAACAAGGGGAATGCATCACATCGCTTCATGGAGAAGGTAAGTCGTACGTGCAAACGAGCAACATTATCATATATTTAATGGATGGTAAGGTAACATAGTATTTGATATATTTATTTTAAATAATGTTTAATATTACATTATTATCATATATAAACATTAAAATAATCCTTATTTCCTTCCATATTAGTCATAAGTGTAAAATTAATCCCATCACTTCGTGAGGAAATAGTCCATCGTACACAAGAACAACATTATCATATTCCATACATAATATAAATTAATAAATTTTATGTGCTATTATATTTATATAATTTTAATTATATCATAAATATGATATATAAACATTAAATATTTCATTATATCTATCCATGAGAGGTGGTGATGTAAAGAAAATAACATCAGTCCATGAGGTTTTACTTTTTCGTATACATGAATGAAGATTTTAAAACTCATTTTATTAAAAAGGAGAAAGATAAATATTATTTCATCAGCATAATAACATATATTTATGGGATATAATGGTTTAATTTTATTTTATGTGTTAATACATACTTTAATGTGGAATAAATAAATAAAATTGAAGCTATTCTATAAGAGAATGATATTTTCTTAGAGAAACCTCCTTTTAATCTCCCCCAAAATAACATAGGATATGTATTTTGGGATTAACATCGCATATAGAATGAGGTTAATGATTTTTTTAAAGGGGTTATTTATAACACCCTAAATTTATAAAATAAGTAAATTGTATTTTATAATGTATATAACATTAAACAGCAAGTTTATAAGGGAATATAATATTCCAATACATTACAATATATTTTCTATTCTAAATAAATTCAGTCTATTCTATATATTTCAATGCACAAAACATATATTTTACATTTTGAGTTACACACAAGATCGAATCATACAGAATACTATTAATATTATTATTTATATTGAAAATTATCTTCTATTCATTAAATTGATGTTATAAATAGGATTAGATTATGAAAATTTATATTTAAATTAATCGGCTACTAATTAATTATAATGTAATATAGAAACCATGTGAATATAAAGGTAATGAATTTATAAAAAACTATTTTTATGATCCAAATGTGTTTTATCTTAATAAATTAAATTAATTACTAGTAGTGTTTGATATTAATAATATATATATATATATATTATTTATTCATTAAAATATTATTTATATTCATCCAATATATTTTATAGGCATAAGATAAGAGAGAACCCATAAAAATCTATATTTTTATAAAATGAGTTTTACCACCTTTTAATGGTGAAATTAATTTAAATAGGAATTTTTACACATTTATAAATATTATATGTCAAAATAAAATTCATTTTTAAATTTTAAATTTAAAAATTATGTTAGGGGGAATTTTTTGTATTTTTCTCTGAAGTTTTATTTTTTGAAGAATAGTGAAAATACTGAATTTTAATTGAAAACTGATTTTTAGTATAATTTATTTATAAGGATGAATTATATATCAAATTGGTTTCACAGTAGCATTATATCAATTATAAATTAGTTAATCTAATTTATTTCATTGTAATATATTAAACATTAAAATTGAATATAAAAACAAAACAAACTTTTGAACACATTTACTATAAAAACTCTCTTTGTCATCTCGTCTACTGGATTAAATTTAAATTAATTTTTGTCACTTAAATCATAGGAATTTTAAAAAATGGATTCAATAAGTTTAATAATAAAAATATATAATTTCCAAAAGGTTAACTTATTTTCTTACCAAAAATATTATTAAAAGAGATTGAAATTAATTACAGTGATTAAGAGAAAAAATATTATAACAAAATACTAACTCGTAAACATAAGGCCCAAAATGATCTATACACTTGTAAAAAATCTATTTAATGTCAATATTTTGACCCTATACACCCTTTTATATAATTTTTACCATTATTGGTGACTCTTTACATGGGAAAAATAGGTGTGGAATTCCCTTTTCAAAAATTTATAAGAATATCACTTCTCCACTATAAAAAGGCACTCACCCCTCTTATTTATTAACACCTCTAAACCCCTTTAGGTCATCCAATAATTTCCCTGATAATATCCCAATATCCTTATCCTCCTTCTATAATACTAAATTTGGCGATAATTCTATTCAAGGAATTATATTCATATAAAAAAAGGAGTTACCTGAAAAAGAGGTAGCATTCTTCAATGACCACTTTCATTTCATTTCTTTATCCACCAATTAAATAATTCTTATATAATTACTATATAATAACATCATTATATTAAATATTATTTAATTTTATTTTTATAATATTTCTACCTAAAATTTTACACACATCCGTCAAATGGGACACACAATCATCGTTCGTGTGTACGACGGACTACTGTCTCACGAAACTATGTTATTAGTTCTTCCATTTACCAACATTCAAATTTTGAATAATGATGGATTTATACATTATATATGATATATATATTATTTATAACGTATTTATTTGTCTTTAATTTTTGTAAAATACATACCTTTATGTACTCGATTTGTGGGAATATGAAATCATCGTGTGTGGACGTGTTGACTACCACCTCCTCAAAGTGATGCGATTCATTCACAATCTATAAATTGAATGAAATAGGGATATTTTTACTAAATATATGTGACATATTTGATATAAATATGATAAAATAATTATAATATAAATATATATCATTTAATTTTCATTATATTAATACGGAAAAGAAATGGAAGTAGCGTTCATGCGTATGTACGACCTACCGTCTCCCTGAACAGTGCATTTAATTTCTTATCTCTAAATATTATGGATTTTTTTAAAATACAAATATATTGGATATATATGATTTTTAAATCATGTTTCACATTTTTTAAATGATGAAATCATGATCTAATTAATTATAACTTCAATTAAAAATTCATAACATACTAAAAAAACTAAGCAATTAACACCCAAAATAGTAAAAATATTGAATGATTGTTAAAAAATAGATAATATGAAATTATAATAATATAATATATGATGTTATAAATATTATTATTTATCTTTTATATGTTATTAATGTTAATAATACCATTATACAAGAGGTTAAAAGATGTTCACCTAAAATAAAACGCATGGTAAAGGATTTTGTCTCAATTTACATTCCATTGAGACTTATTTGTTTTTTATGAACTAATTAAATTTAATGTAGTGTATATACTAACCATTTTTATTTTAATATAATTATTATCTCATAATTAATTTTATTTTATGTTTCAATTTTATTTATATCACCCATGGTTTTTAGCTTGAATATTTCCAAGTGGTAAAAGTTGTCTTTTCAATCTCTATTTCTTTTGTGATTGTTAACTTTTCTTGAAACAATAAAATTATTGTAATATTTTTTTAATCGGAAATTTCCTTAAATATCCAAATTATTTGGTGATGTATATTATTATTTCCTCATCCTTATTCCAATTTCTTATACTATGTTTACTTTGATAGTTATTTTATTTTCTGGAGGAATATCGATAAATTTGTGTTGTTTATTCAATATGGATATTTGGTAACACATATTTTTTATTAATTAAATCGATTACTCAATATGATAAACATGCTTTATTTGAGGATATCATTAAATTCAAATAATTCATAATGGTTTTTATACAAAATGTGAATTATCCTAAGTGTATCCCCTAGGAGTTTCAATCCTCATTCATAGTTTTATGAGCTAATCTAGTGTATAATATTGTTTAGAAATGGAACCTGGAAAGAATAAGTGTATCAATACTCATGGACTATGCAGAGGATACCCTATATAGAAATTCATTGTAGGTGGTATTCAAACTGAGGAATTTATGGATATATTTGGGTATTTTAATGAGGTTTTGACACACAGACTTTCCAAAATGGTTCAACCTGTTCCACAATCTGATTCTTTGATGTCGAGTAGCTTTATTATAGATAGTCCCACATTATTTAGTGGGAAAACTAGTCTAATGGTATCTAAGAAATGGATTAAGTCTTTTTAGAATATATTCATAGAATTGAGATGTGGTGAAAAGAAAAATGTTACACTTGCACTGTATTTTCTCAATGGTGATGTGGATCAATGGTGGTCATTGATCCAGAATACTGGGTAGGAATATGAAATTAAACTCATGGTATGGAGAACTTTTTAGGATACATTATTCAATAAATACATCTCTTTTGATCATCAAATTGATCTAAATAAAAATTTCCTTAGCTAAAATCAAAATTAATAATAGAGTGTTTCATATTTTGAAGCTACCTTTAAAGGAATATCTTGGAATGATATGGATTACATATGAAACACAAAGTGTAATATTGATCACTTTTTTTATGTAATTGAGAAAAGTCTCTAAAGGCAACCGGTCTCCCAAAATTTTTCATCATATGAATAAATACTTTTATATTCTATTAAGAGAGATAAATAATTATCCATATCATATGGATTCAAATGGAATTAAGAGGATAAGAGAAAGGAAGAGAAAATAACAGATAAATGGAATAACAGAAAGAATAATTTTCCCACATGTGATAACTATGTAAAGAATCACCCTCATAAATTAGTTAAAGGATTGGGAGTTATTTATAAGTGTAGAGAAAATGGTTTACAAGAAATATAATACAATGGGAAGATGGAAAATGAATCTATTAAATGTTATAACAACAAGTACATGGGGAACTATTCTAATGAATTCCCCAAGAATCAAGGGAATTTACATTAGAAGAAGCTAAGGGATCATGTTTAACAATATGTTATTATCACAACTGATGTGGAAAGATTAATTTTATCATGTATTTTTATCCTTGAATAATGTGGTAAAAATTTGGTTTTTCATGATTTATTAGTTATAAGTAATATTCAATATATATATATTTTACTGTAGTACCTTTTCATCAAGCCTAATAAAATATGTGATGACTGATACAAATAACCAAGAAAAGTGATTCAGTAGCAAGTTAATTTTTTTTGTAAAATACTTGGTTGTGGGAAAGATAAAACTTAATATTCTCCTAATATTGAGATAATACTTTTTGGATAAATAATTTATTGATTTGGATACGTGATTAATACCAAGGAACTGATTAATGTTTTGTTCAGAAAGTGGTTTATACTATCATTGATGGAGTTTACAAAACTTTTGGATATATGAAATATATCTAATAACATATTTTTTTCCTTAAGGAATAATGAATAATTCATATTTCCAATAATGTTTTATGAAAATTAATGTTATTAACATATTTAAGGAGAATACAAGATGATTATGTTCACTTGTTCAATATGTGATGATTAAATAGCTACTTCATGTTGATTGAACTCTAATGATAAGTTCTGTTTTGAAATTCAATGACCTTCCTTCTAAAGTGTAGGATCATAATATTTTAGAAAAGTTAACCATTTATGAAATGGTTTAAGATGATGTTTAGATGATTTTTTTGAGGTTAATACATTACCTCACCATATGATGAAACCTATGCTATTAAATGATGTATAAAAGGTTCACAGAACAACTAAAGGATAATACTACTCTTATAAAATATAAATGTATCAAAAAATTATATTTCCTTACATTATTATAGAGGTAAAGAATTCCTCAACTCTAAGAAATATGTTTTGAAACAAAAATATTGTCCTATCATCATCATTTTTAATGATATCAACGACCTTTTTCGCACTTATTGTAATTTTTTTATGGCCATTAACTATCATCTAAACATGTTCTCAATAACTATCCATCGAAACTTGATAGTTAGATTTATCTTCCATTTAAAATTTTTAATTAATGTTCTCCTATTTGAAAGCCTAGTTTTGTGGTGACCTTCAATGTTTATTTCAACTATTATTAAGAATATGTGTTGTTTAACCTATTTATGATGTGGTTTTTTCAACAGTAGTTTTTTCAAATATCAATCCTTCGATTAATAAGTCTATGTTTAAATTGTGAGGACATAATTTATTTAATGTGGGGATAATACAACACCATAAAATTCTAAAATAAGGACATTTTATTTGATATAATATATAACATAAAACACAAATCATATAAGGGAGTATAATATATTGATACTTTATAGTATGTTTTCTATTTTAAATAGATTCAATCTATTCTATTTATTTTAATGCACGCAACATTGATTTTAGCTTGCGAGTTACACGCATGACCGAATCTTAACGAATACTATTAATATTAGTATTTAATATGAAAATTATATACATGTTAACAGGATTAAATAACATCTGAATAGATATAGTGGAATTAATTGGTTACCAATTAGTTTTAAATGGATATAGAAACAAAATGAATATAAAGGGAATTATTTTTCTAAAAAATGTACTTTTATGCACCAAAGGAATTTTATCTTAATAAAATAAATTAACTAATATTAGTGAATTATATTAATAAAATATATATATATTATAAATTTAATCAGTTTTTTTATCCAATAGATTTTATAGGCATAAGATAAGAACAACCCCAATTTTACACATAAAAACCTTTATTCTTATAAAAATAGTTTTACCAACTCTCAAATGGTGCGCCTGTATTAAATTTGAATTTTGATACTTTTATAAATTTTTTTATTTAAAAATAAAATTCATTTTAAAAATATTAAATATCAAAATTATATTATGGTGAGTTTTTTTAATTTTATGTGAGGTTTCATTTATTGATTAATAGTGAAAACAATGAATATTTATTGAAAACTTCTTCTTGGCCTAATTTATTTAAAAAGATAAATTATATTTTAAATTATATTTTAAATTAGTTTTAAGGAAAAAATATATAAATTATACATCAATTCATCCAATTTATGTCATTGTAATTAATTTCACATTGTTATTAAATATTAAAACCTAGAAAACTTTGGAACATTTTTAGTTTAAAAACCTGCTTCATCGTCTTTTCTATGGGATTAAATTTAAATTAATGTATGCCAATTATATTTTTTGATTTTTTATAATTTTATTTCATATTTGGAATCATCAAAATTCATAATTTCTAAAAAGGTAAAATCATTTTTTGACCTAAAATACTAGTCAAAGTGACTAAAATTAATTAGAGTGATTAAGAGAAAAATTATCTTAACAAAGGACTAAATCTTAAACGTAAGACCTAAATAACCTATAAACTTTTCAAAAATCGATTATATTTCAATATTTCGACCATATACACCTTTTTATAAAACTTTTACCATTATTGGAGTAACTTGACATGGTAAAAACATGGGTGGAATTCCCTTTTAAAAACTTACACGAATTCCACTCCTCCACTATAAAAAGTCACTCACCTCTCCCATTTAGTCACACCTATCAATCCCTTTTGATCATAAAAATACTGACCAAATAATCTTAAAACATACATTCCCTCATCCAAGAAGCCTCACTTTTTCTATACAGATAACCAAGGAAGTCTTTTGGTATAAAACAAATGGAGTTACCAGAAAAAGATGTAACATTCTTCAACGATCACTTGTGTTTCATTTTTATATCCACCCATTAAATTATAATTATATCATTAAAATATAAAAACATTAGTTTCCTAAAAATAATTTAATGTTATTATGCTATGATTTCTTCCTACACATTAACACACATCCATCAAATAGGATATGCAATCATCATTCATGTGTACGACGGACTACCGCCCTGCGAACTGATGTAATTTTTCCTTTCATTTACCACCTTTCATGGTTGTTATAATGATGTATTTAATGTTTATATGTGATATATATAGTATTTATAATGTCTTTATGCTTATTTAATTTTTATACAGTACTTATATTAATGCACTCCATTTGTGGTAATACGATAATATTGTTTGTGGATGTGTGGACTACCACCTCCTCAAAGCGATGTGATTTAGTCATTATATAAATAGAATTTATTAGGGATCATTTGAATAAAAATATGTGAAATAAATGAAATAAATATGATAATATAATTATAATATACATATATATCATTTACTTTTTTTTATTTTAATGTGATAAAGAAATGTAAGTAGCGTTTATCCATATGTACGATCCTCTGTCTCCATGAATGGTGCATTTCATTTCTTATCTATAAATATTATGGTGTATTATAAATACATATATAATAGATATATATTGTATTTATATCATGTTTTATATTTTTTATATTCTTAAATCATGATCTAATTAATAAGAACAACAACTAACATGTCAAAACATACTTAAAAAACTCGGCAATTAACACCCAAAATAGTGAAAATAATGAACGATTGTTAACAATTGGGTAATATTACTTTATAATATAATATAATATAAAATTTATATGCTAATTATTATATTATATGTTATTAAAATTATTAAAACAATTATACAATATGTTATGGATATTCACGCAAAAGAAAACATAATGTAATGGATTTCGTCTCAATTTACATTCCATTTAGACTTATTTATTATTATGAACCAATTCACTTTAATATGGTGTATATAACACCCCTTTCACTTTTAATATCATGATTCTATCATACTTCACATTATTTTATGTTTCAATTTTAATTTTCCTACCTGAGGGGTTTTGATTGAAAATAACCAGCGGTAAAAGTTATATTTGCAATATCACTTTATTTTGTGATTGTTAACATCCTCTTGAAACAATCAACTTATTTTTATCATTTTTTATTTTAGATTCCATAAAATATACACATTATTGGGTTATATATTTTATTATTTCCTAAATCATATACTATTTTTAAATACGATGTTTTCTTGGACAATTGTCTTATTTCCTAGGGAAATATTGATAAATCAATGTTATTTCTTCAATACATATATTTGATATGGAATATTGTTTATTTATTAAATGGATTACAAAATATGATGAATTATTTTGAAAGATAGTGATAGGTGGTGCCTAGACTTTATTTAACCCCTTGATGCATCGGTAGGTTCTCTTATGACAAATAAGTTGTCCAAATTAAACAAGTTTCTACCCATTTTTTTAAACTGACATGTGAATGGTCATGATAATATATTTTTTAATGTTCCTATTAATTATTTTGAATAACTTATCATTTATTTCATTTATATTTTAGTTATCATAGTTATTATCCATGAGATTTTTATATGATAAAAACTTAGGATGAATTATATTCTCACTGTATTGACTAAATGGTGTGTGTTTCAGTTATTTAACTTTACATCTTAATTATGCCTTATCTAGTTATTTAAATTAAATTTTCTCTAATTTATTAACCTTTAAATTTTAATTTACTATTAATGATTCATTATTTATTCCATTATACTCACCCTTATTGGGCATTTAAGATCACAATTTTTTAATTTTCCTTTACCAGGTTATAAAGAGGTATCCTTTGAATGGATTTAAGGATGAAGATATTTTTTTTGGATTTATACTTTTTCCAATATAATATGGGAATCATGTATGTAATATTGTTTTTACCGAAGTGCCAAACTATTCTCTCCCTTGGGGTTTGAAGCTTTTATTTATGCCAATGTAATGAAATAATGCATCGAATATGGGTTCTGGGATCGGGGGTTTAAATTTTGGTAGGGTTTTTTCGATCCCAATGGATTATGATGTGTGAAGAGGTTAATTTAGGTAGTTAACTTTTATAGGTGTGTAAAGGTAATCCTCTAAGAAATTACTTTAAAATTTTCTAAAAGACTCCAAAATGATAAAGTCACTCCCAAGAAAAATTCTTCCAAATGACCATATATTAAAATTTTGGATAGTTAAGTTTGAAATATGGCCATCCAAAATACATTTTATAAGTTTCTAGTGCATTTTAACCCATATATTCTTATTTTAACCCCTAAGAAAATCTTTTTTACCTTAACCACGATAATTAGTTTTTTTATCCCTTTTATTATTTATTTTTTAAAAAACATAATCTAAACATATTATATAATATAAATTATTCTAATTCAAAATATTTAATCAAATTTTACAAATTCAATTCATATAATTTCCCTAAATAAAATTAAAATTATACCTCCATACGTGAAGAAAAAGTAGGTTTCCAAAGATAAAATTCTCATAAGTATAAAATGTTTTAATATCAAAATTCAGTATGAAATTGATTAAACTTAAATATTTTATATTTATTATAATATAGTTGAACTAATTTTACTTTTAAAACCATTTAAAAATAAAATGGGGCTTTTAAATTCTTTAAATGAAAGGCAGTTTTTAATATAAAAAAATAGTGTTTTCACTCTTCATCAAAAAAAAATTTAGAAAAAATCTAAAAAATCACCCCAGGATAATTTCAATATTCTGATTTAAATCCTGTATTCATTTTTAAAAATAAATTTTATAAAATTGTTAAAAATTAATTCTAAATTAAGTTCATTAATCATGACTAAACTTCCTTTCTGAAAAGAATATTTTTTTAGAAAACATTTCTTTTTCATTAAAATTATTCTAATTTTATTTATAATATATATATAACCATATAATCTATTCTATACATGTGGAAAACATATAATTTTTAAAATTTGTTTATTAATATTCATACTCACTAATTTAAAATCAAATTTATAAATCTATACTATATTACAATTCATTTAGATTCTGGGTTGTGTGTTCCATAAGCTATCGAAAAAATTGAATTAATTTCAAAAAATAAATATATCTTATATTATTGTTTCATTGCATTATCTTTTAAGATTTGTGTATTATTAATTATATTCAATGAAATAATACATTCCCCTTTTAAAATATTAGGGTTTTACAATTCTTATTAAAATTTAGCTCATGTATATCTATTATTTCAGTTATAGGATCTTGTATATCTTTTGGAAACTCTTTAGAGAACTTATTGATCTGAGGTTAGGTTATATTTTATTTTATTCATTATATTGTTCCTTTTACTTATTTTAATAAGACATTTTTTAAATTTTATATAATTTCCATTGTGTGGCTTTTTATATGATTTACCTTGTCTAATTAGTCCTTTTATTTATTTCTATATCTAAAAAGTCAAGATGGAACTAGAGGTAGCTTCAGTTTTATTTGCAAAGGAGAAACATAATTGGTGAGTGAAGGGATTATTTTTAATTTTATTTTTCTTATTTGTCATTTAAGTTGGAATATTGTTTTTTTAATTTTTTTCTAATATATAGACAAGTCATGTCAGATTTTTATTAGTTTTTCTACTGTGATTTTACTCTGATTTGAGGGAGAAATCATTCCCATTAGATGTATATGATTCCCTTGTTCTAGTTTCAAACGTGGGGTGATTGAGAAATAGGTACGGGGTAGTCATAGGAAATTTAATATGTTTGAAGGATGGATGTCTTGGGTTGGTTCATGAAAATTATTAAACTATTTTGGATATTTAGAAAAATCCCATCCCCTTTCACTTATAAAAGGGGAAACATTCACCCCTACATTAAAATACCATTAAATATAATTTTTTTCTTAAAAATATTATATTTATATCCTCATATAATCCTATATCAATATTATAAGTCCCTGATAATTATAAATTATCATAGGCCCTTTATTTCAAGGGATATTTTCAAAAGAAAATCCATGGTACCAAAGTGAGGACTACTTACTCTACCATTTGTTCTTAATATTAATCTTTAATTACTACCATATCCGTAGTTATATAACTACTTAATTATCATTATTATCCTAACTTTTTATTTTATTAATGTAATAACCATTATTTATTCCATTCCAACAACTTATAAAAATAAAAAAATGATAATTGTGCATTGTGCATTGTGTGGACTACTGCCTCCACGAAGTAACAATTTTCTTTTTTCAAATTTATTTTACTTCTTTATAAAAAACATATAAAATGAGAATCAGAAACAAATAAAATATAAATAATATCTTTGATATTATATTATCATGATATTATACATTTCCTTAATAATACTCACCCATCGAGATATGACATGTTTATGTTTCGATTAGTTTTACCACCTACTTCAAAAATGATTTTAAATTTAGTCATAGGTTACTATGGGAAATTAAATACTAATATTATTATAATTAAAAATAAATAAAATAAGTATTTTTTTAGTTCTATAATGGTTATATTAATTATTTAACTTATTATTAAAATATTATATTCGGTCACTAAAATAACAAAAATTAGTTGAAACTGATTCAACATTCTCTTAAACAGAAAAATATGATAAATAAATAGAATATGATAATATATAATATATATTAAAAAAAATATTAAAGAATAATTTTCCTAAAAAGGTATATAATAATCTCAATTTTATTATTCAATGAAGTTAGTCACATTTTCATAATAAATCAAGAACAAGGTAAGTGTTTTTTTCATATTTTTTAATTCCTTGAGACATACTTCTTACTACACATCATGTTTTCATTGGAATTGTTTATCTAATTCCCCTTTAACATTTTGTATCATGATCCTCTAATTATTCATGTTATTTAATGTTTTATTTGAAATAATATCCTTCAAGGGGTTCTTGAGTGAATTTTTTTAAGGCTGTAAGGGTTTTCTCAGATTCTATTCTGATTCTTTAAGACATAATACTATTTGGGAACTATGTTTTCCCTATATTGTGAATTTAATTCCCATTGATGTATTTTTATCATAATTATTTTTATTTCATGGTATATAGTAATAGAAATAAAATTACATTCTTCAAATGTCTATTGATTTAATTATTACCTTGGTGGTAAGGATATTTGGTAACTCATCATTCCTTCATTGACATTTGATCATTCTATTGAACATATTTCATAGATGTTGGGTAAATTATTTCAAATATTTTATTATGTTGTATTATCTCATTTTTTATATGTAATTAAATTCATACCACATAAATCCTTGTGTAATATTTCTAACCTTATGATGTATATTTCCTATAAGGGGTTTTGATTGCTCAAATTTCCGTTCTTATAGTTATAAAGTATTATCTTGATAACTATTACTAAATTTTTTGGTTATACTAATCTAATAATTTGTTATATTTATTTTTAAAATTATGTTTTCTGAAATTATGTTTTAATACAGAATACTTTTTTACTATGAGGATTCTTAACAATTGTAATTTAAAAGTATTAAAAATGTTCCTTTCATAATCAAATGTTTTATATTTGGCTCCATATGTCTAATAGAAAAAATTATTCCATTTTTAAGACTCCCTTATCGAAGAATATTTTTAAGAATTTATGTTTTCAAAATATTTTACTTATCCTTTTCAAATGTTTCTTTTGAAATAGACTTGTAATTTTGTATTTTACATCAAGTTTAAATTTTTTTCCAAAATCTATTTTAAGTTTTCACCTCCATTATCCTTTTCATATTCCAAAGGATTTAAACTAATGGGATTTATGTTTCCTAAACTATAATTTAATAAATATATGTATATTTATATTTTTTGTGATTTAACTCATGGTATCAAACAATTTGACTCTTTATCCCTTCTCGAGTGACACCACATAAAGAATCCTTTTTTATGTTTTTCATATATGTCAATATCCTTTTGAGGTTTCATTGTTACACTATGGATATTTCTATTTCAACCATCCAACTTCTATCTCTGGATGGAATATTTAATGTTTTCCTCTATTAAGGATATGATCTATCACTACCTTCATATTTCCAAACCATCCACTATGAATAGTCATAAATTTTCTTCTAATGGATTTACTTGGTAAATACCCTGTTTTCCATTTTATTAATTGAAGTTTGATTACCTAGATTCCATACATATATTGATTTGGGGAAATATAGACATAACATTATACCCCTTACTCTATCTGGTGTTAGTTTAAGGGATTCTTACAAAGTAACCTATTACATTCATTGATTAGAGGGTGTTTATTCATTACTAGGTAAACATGACTATGTATTGTTTAAATATACACATTCTTTCTTTGGATGGATATTATAATTATGTATCTTTTTTGGTCATGTGGAAAACTATTATGACCTTTTATGTTGTTATTCCAATATGAATGATTATTATAAATGTTTATTATGTATTTTTTTACTCAATATCTCATATGAAGAATGCACTAGACCTAAAAAAAGGTGATGGGTGTGTACTAGTATTATATAACCCCTTGATGAATTTCTTAGTCTCATGAGACAAACATATTTGTTATTTTTGTGCATGGATACCAAATTCAATAATATGTCTTGATTGTTGTATTAATGAAAAGATTGATATCTTTTCTATGGCTTTAAAGGTATGTATTATTTCTTGGTTGAGGCCGTGATAGTAAGATCATGATTTATGAAATTATACAATCCATAATAATGAATTTAGTTATTATTATCCATGTGATATAATTATTTTCTTTATTATCCTTATATATATTATGATATCATTTTTATTTGATTATATTATTATGATGATCACTAATTCATGCCATAATATTTTTGTCTTGTTTATCCCATGACTTCCTTGGATTTATGTTTTCTATGACTAAGCATTTGAGATCACCCCATATTATGTTTCCATTTCCCTAGGATATGAAGAAAATTATTAATAATGATATGGGTAACAAGATAGATTATGGGATATTTTTAAGACTTCTAATTGATTAAGAGGTTTATTATAGTGAAAAACAAATTCCATTAATTGATAAATGAAAAGGCTTGATTAGTTTTTTGTTTTCAACAAATTATCTAAATTAATAAACCAAAATGGTATTGTAAATGTTTTCAATTCAATATTTTATTTAATTCATAAAATTATGTGATAGTTCTGATCAAGAATCATTAGTTGTTTTTGAAACTTGTCTGTAAGGTGTGTGTTTTATGATCTAAGCTCGGGATTATGGGTTTAGGGTGCTACAGTTGGTATCAGAGTAGTGTTTATATAAATTTATATATTATGATGTTTGTTGAGGATAATTTTAGAATTGATAAATTATGGTTGATCAAAAATTTAAAGGTATAGATAACCTTTTTATATGTTATATAATTTAATGTTAAGGTGATAATGAACATTTTATTAGGGGATTAGGATAAAAGAATTTTAGTGAAAACCTTAGAGATATCATCCTAATGTTTTGTTAAAGTATACATTGTTTGGATATCATAGAAATAACATCCAAATATTGATAGTGAAATTTGATGTAGTCTTCTTTATAAATATACCCATGTTTAATAACTCTAAAAAATGAATATTAGGTATTGACTCAATATTCACCTAGTGAATGATAAAGAATCTTAACTAAACACCTGATATGAAACTCCATGGGAATATTCTGTGGTTAATCACATTATCATTACAAACCATTATAAAGTATTTATATAATAGTTAAATTATGGTATTTGGCTAATATTTATAATAGAAAATAACATAAATAGAATTAGATTTAACTAAAAGTATCAAAGAATGAAATGAAAGTATCATTAAAGATGGTTGAGTTTTCATATTCATATGATCATTTACTATGATCCTATTGAATATTATCCTTCTAATTTTGAATTTAGTTTTTGGTTAAAACTATATCATCAAATTGAATCTGAGAAAGTTATGTATCTTGAAACCACTATGTATTATAACTGAATAAGGTACCATACTTAAATGGTAGAGAATCTTAGTGTATTCCCCTTAAGATATAAAATATGTGTGTCATTATTATAAGATCCAAGTTCTCTAATGAGGTATGTACCTTTTTAATTTCAACCAAATCCCCTTGTTTTCTATTTATGAAGTTACCAAATGGTTTTGGGTGGTCACAGGGTGATTGTGAAGAGAATAAGGAGGTCAGGACTAGAATTACATGGACTACAGTTCCACCGACTAGCCAGTGGTAGTCCACCATCTAGCCAGTGGGCTTCTTGTGGGTTGGTAAATCCACAGAAAGACTTGTTGGCACATCCGTGAGATATATCAGTTAGCTGGTGGGATTTGGTTGCATTTTTTAAAATAGGGTAAATATGTTATTTACCCCATCACTCATATTTCTTCCATAACTCGAATTTCACCTCATTTGGTAAAAACCAGTACTGTAGGTAGCTCTCCTCTCCTCCCCTTGATTCTTTAGTTGTTCTCCCTCATATGGCCTATGTTTGTTCTTCCTCTTTTCATGTTGTAAAGCTCTTGTTCAGGATATCAATCCATAATCTTCCCATACTTCTTTTACTTTCCATCCAAATATATCCCACCCTGGTTAACATAAATACCTTATTTCCAGGGAATTTTACTACTTCATTATTTTCTCTCGTTCCATCCCAAATATGAAGTTGATATTGGATACGGATTCTTCCATGAACCCTAGGTAGAAGGTCGACATAATTTTCCATAAAATTATCTATGTTTATAAAATGTATCACTATGAAACACATAAATATTTGAATTTATTTACCCTAGAATTTATATTCCTTTACTTTTTACACTTTAAGTTTGACCAAGACATACTACAAGACTCCCGAACACCATAGGCAGTTGAAAAACTAAACCTAAACCACCCATTAAGGAGTATATCACCTAACACCCATGAAAACCACACATAAAGTGTAATTTAAACACACATCAATGTTTGTTTACCATGGAATTTAGGAAATACCCAATTTATATTTTATCTAACAAACCCACCCCATATGGTGTATTTGGAATGTCACTTAAAATATGGAATTCTTAATATGGGACATTGGGTGGGTAATGTATAACGTAAAAATATTTATTCTAATTAGGTTGGCTTGGGTAATTTCTAGATCCTTAACGCTATAATATTTAGGAAATTAAAAGAGGAATGGAATAATTAAATCCTTATATAATGTGGGTATCTCATGGAACAAGAGAAAGGAAACTTCCAAGGTTGTGTTTAATGTTTGATAAAATCCATGATAGGAATGCTTTACTAGGATATTATGACTTATTATCATAGATTCTTTGGTTATTAATTATGGAACTTGGTCACTCCATTAAATTTGTGCCATTCCTCAAACAAGCATGGGATTACCACTTTGAAATTCATTGATTGAAATCAAAGGATTACAACCCATTCATTCGTCTGAATTAAAAGTCGTAAACCCACCTTGGATCTGATCAGTGTATTTATCTCATGAAATTAATGGCTAGTCATCATATATTAATCTTGATCTTTAAAAAAATATAACTTGGGATGATCTTCTAGGTTTTCCTTTATTTCCTCATACAAGTAATTCCTTGGGTCATCCTCTTGGATTATAATTGAGACCTACCTTGAAATTAAAGGTTGTAATTATTTGGTTCTATATAAATCTCTTAGGAGAATAATTCTAAGGGTCCATCCCTTGGATTCCCCTCAAAATCAAAGTGTTAAAAATTATGTATTGATCACCTTAAGTTGGACCAAAGACTAAAATTTAAGAATGAAAATGGTCTTCTACGGACATAAAAAGAGTGTGTAGTGAATGAATACCTAGAGGAATTAAATGGATTTATTGTCATTATTTATTCTTGTATGTCTTAGATGCATTCCTTGGGTCACTAACCCAATTATAAAGTCACATGTTCAGATACATATTGCTTTGGCTGTAGTAAGTAGGGTTGGACAGGTATCCTATAAGGATCTCAAGCTTGAAACCATTTCTCTTACTTTATTGATTTAAATTATTATGCCTACACATTATTACATTTTATATTTATAGACTATATTTGAAGTATAAATTGTTGGATGTGCCTTAAAAAGTAGTACTCAGACACTGTTTGGGTCGTCTTTGGGTACCTGGGTAGATCTCATGGATTATGGGAAGGAAAATAGAAAGTTCCCTACTATGGACACATGATTAATGTCTTGGGTTTGGATAATGGGAGCACAATATTGATCTTAGACTTAGGAATCTCATAGAGATTAGTTATTTATGGTATTATTTTATTTTTATTATCCATGTACTACTTGTATGATTTATTCCATGACACTCTTAACTCATATCTCAAACTCTCGTGACATCCTCTATATCTAGTAATGCATTATTTCCTTGTGTTTATTTTATTTATTATCTAGATGTATTTTTTGTCTTTAATTTTATTATGTTTCACATTGATAAAGATAGTATAGTCTCCCTAATATACTACCATGCATCCTCACATCTAGTTTGTAGCCTTTATCATATGGAGAAGAACACTTACGGCTTATAACCCACTAGACCAGTTATGTATTGTTAAACCAATTCAAGGACATAAAAATGTGGTAACATAGCAGTTTTTTGATTTTTAATATTTTTTATGTTGGTAGATATGAGACTATGAAGTGTTGAAACATGTTAATAAGCCATTTATTGGGAGTACTTAACCTGAATGTGGAGGAAATGTCACGTTTCTAGGGATGGCACATGTTTTTATATAATTTTATTGTTACCGTTGTACTATTTCCACCTTTGGTTGATGCAAATATTATATAATGTTATGTTTTATGGGATTTCTAATCTTGGTAAGATATAAAATATTCGTATTGAATCATGAATTATCATAGGAAAGTATGGATATATTTTTCAATCATATTCCATGCCATGCATATTTAGTTACTTGTGATACTTGTTACTTAGATTTTACGCATCAGTTTCTATACATATAATTTATAACATTTCTTGTTTAAAAAATTTGATTTCTTAAAGTGGATCCATCAATCAAAATAGTTTTTTCTAGATATCTTGATGATTTAATTTTACTGAACCAACTATAAAATTCGAAAATACTTAAATCCTTGGGTGCATAATTTTATAATTTAAACTAGTTGCATTTAAATAAAGTTTTAGTTGAATCTTTTAGGGTGTATACATCTATAACATGTGAATCAATACTCATATAACAAATCCATTATATTTAGACTTTACAAATTCTAACTTAAAACATTAAAAAATTTGGTTGTAGTTAAATGGGATATAAATTTCAACATAAATAGTGTTTACCTCTATAACATAAGATTGAAAACCTATATAAATGAAACATTACAAAAATGATTTTAAACATTACCATATAACCTGATCCTAGGAATGGGAAGTTGGGTTTGGTCTAATCGCCAGGATTAAATATTTATATGAAATTAAGGTATCTCATGTAGCAAGTCATTAATCCTATTATTTAATTCCCTATCTATAATGACATCTATTTTAGTATTGTGTTTTCTAACACTATATTGGAATTTTAGACACAAACCTCTTGGAAGCCCTCGAGACGAGTGCCCAAAAGTTAGTGAAAATTATGATCTAGGGGTAGTGGGACACAAAACACCAGCGGTGCCGACTATAATGGAACTTGTGAAACCTCCTCTCGTACCACATATCATTTCTGAGATAGGCTCTAATTATCATCTTAGATAGGGTTTTATATATCTTGTATAGTCATTGGAGTGAGCCCTATGGGTGGTGCCAACCATGTCTAAGTTCACTATGGAGTTCTATAAGCAGTACCCACCTATTTTATTAGGGTAAGTAGGTCCTTAGGATAAGAAGTATTGTTTAGAATATATGCATAAAATCTTCAATAATTTTTCGATTCCCCCATATAAGAGTGTAAATCATGCAACCTATATGATTTATGGATATTCTAACCGATGGAGGGATGTTATTACTCAAGGATATGAACATTAGGTCATGGTTTGGAAATAATTTCATAATATATTCTTCGATTAATTTTCCCAAGGGCTTTGAGGGCTAATAAAGATATTCAATTCATGAAAACTAAGTAGGGTAAAAGGTCTTTTATGGATTACTCTTATCAATTCAAAAATATTCAGTGATTTTCACCCACTCATGCTAGTGATGATCTATCCAGGGTGAGACATTTTAAAAATAGACGAAGGTGTGCTATTTGATATTAGTTGAATGTATTTAGAATTAAGATTATCTCTAAAATGGTGAACCAAATCCTTATCTTAGAGTCAAATATGAGGGAAGATGAAGGTACTGGTCACGGTGGTTCAACAACTAGTCCATGATTTAGACCATCCAGTGGTTGGAAGCATCGCCCTAAGACTTCTCACTAGTGAAGTAGTAGGTAGGGTGTATACACATGAAGTTATATGGTATGTAATCAGTGTGGTAGGTAGTGTTACATGAATCCTTGGTGAGAAAAGGACCAAGTATATTGTTGATATAATAGTAATATGGTCAATCGCTAAAGATTATACATGAACTATCTTTTGGTACCCAGTGAAAGGTTATCTATACTAGTTCAAAGTTACAGATTGGGAGCTATAAAACCACCTAAGAAAGAAATTGGAGTACTACTGGACATTCAGGTTGAGATAAAGGGAGAAAATATAGGATATATATCACAAGTAGAGTAAAGATTCCAATAGTGGTCAGGTTATAGCTCAGGGTAGTGGATCTGTCCATTTACATGCAGTGTATCCTGCACATATTGAGTAGAGCATAAAACCATCTATAGTTAAAGACACAATTCTAGTGGACTTAACTTTACTTTCTCACTTGTTTGACAAATATATAGTGAACTCCTTTATAACATCTACTTTTATCAGGAGACTAGTATTAGATATTCAATACTTATAGGTAGAATTTTCCCTTAACACACCTATAAGAATATAGTTTTGGGAATTCATCGTTTCAAGGAGTTTCCCCTCGAGATAGGTGGATACCAATTTTTTGGGGCCTTTTCATCCTTAAGATGTAAGGATTTGAATTAGTTCAATGAATGGACTAGCTAATTCCCATTTGAGATCATATTGGTTGTTATCGCAAAATGGGTTCTATTATCATAACTTAAGGGAGGTAGTTATATTCACAAGGAAGAATGGTATTTCTAAGAAGGTCATGTTGGACTTGAGTATCATGGGATGGGAGGAGTATTGTACCATATTTCAGACCTCTTACTCGATGATCAGGGAGTACAACATGTTATCCCTCTTCTATTTGTGGATTATTTTAGGGATGTCATCCATGATGATTTTTCTTAGATACCGCCTAAGAGAGAGGTTTAATCTACTATTTATCTTATTCTAGTAGAATAACTGGTATCCATTCTTCCATATATGATGGATTCTATTAAACTCTATGTGCTCAAGAGGATGTTCAAGGACCAAAAATCCAAGGGGGTTATGTAACACCCCAAGATTTCATAGTGTGTTATTTCTTCAAAATAATTCAATAACTTGCACTACACGCAACACCGAGTTCAATCACACCCTGACTTACAAAAAAAGAGCCATTCAAAAGAGTTTATGAATAGTATTATCTAAATTTTAAACTTTATATAATCCTTATAATTTTAGAATAATATTATGAGTTTCTTAGATATAATGCAAGAAAAATTCATTTTCAGTATTGCACTTTTATCAACTTTTAATAGTGAACCCTTTTTAAATACAATATTTTAAACTTTTTGACTAAATGGGGACATCAAAAATTTAAAATGAAACATCCCAAGCTTCCACGGTACACTTTCTTTGAATAATACAGTAGCGTGTGTTGTACGCAACCTTGAGTTTTAACACACACCACAACCAATCAAACTAGCCGTTATGAATTGTAATACCTACATTTTGAAATTATATATAGTTTATATTTTAAAATGGACTTCATTTTTGGATTTGGAATATCGAATTTAGCCTATGGTGAAATTTTGGTACATTTTGGATAACTTTCATATTTTGATGAATAGTCAAAATTACTAAATTTTAATTAAAACAACTTTTTTAATCAAAATAATTAATAGTGATAAATTATGAATTTGAGTGGTTTTAAAGTATATTTAGAATATATTTTTACCATTTAATATAATTTTGGTCATTGGACATAATTTTACAATTAAACCGAACATAAACAAGTGTCAATCTTTTGATAGTTATTATCTCTTAAAAACACGCTTTTTGTTTTGACAGCGGGAATTAATTTTAAATTAATTTCTGCCACTTCTGTGTTTTGAATTTAGAAAAATGGATTCCATATTTGGAATCAGGATGTTCAAATTGTGTAAATAGATAACTTTTATTTTTAGACATTTTGAATAATTACTGCAGTAAATATTTTATTTACCATGGTTAAGGGTAAATCCGGTAAATAAGGGTTAAAAAATAATATTATAATAATACTAAATTACCCTAAAACGTGTCCTAGCAATATTGGTTGATACATGTTCGACCATAGGCATCTTTGGGTCGATTTTGGGACCCCATGGATCCACTTGTAAGTGATAATGACACTTTATTTTAATTAAGCTAAAATGAATACAAAAATGACACAAGCATATATCTTTTAGAAAAACAATTTTTAAATAGGGTTATATATGTCCGATTTTAGATTATAAATATTAATTAGAAAGATAAAAATATTTCCTACATAATTATATTTTATTTATAATTTTTAGACATTAAATAATTTATTTTATTTATGACACAATGATGATGAAGTAATTACTATAATAGTGAAAAATTAAAATAATTGATATTATAAATACACAAATAAATATAATATTAAATTTTTAATGAATTAAACTAATTTTCTAGGATAATATGATATATTAGGATTGATTTAATTGACTTTGTTCGAAGTAATCAATCTGTTATGAGTTTTACAAAAATCAACTATTGAATAGTGTCAAAATTGACATAAAAGGGTTCTTAAAACAAATATTATATTATAAATTGATATTAAATTCCTAAAAATCTAAGGTTCCGCCAAGAGAGTTATATCATGATAGTTCCCTCATTAATGGACCACTTGGGGGTCTCTTGGATGTATATAGTAAGTTTATTAACCATATTATATAAAAATACAAAGAGACATTGTAAAAGTGAAACTAATTAACTTAGAGTTAATACTTAAAGATAAGGTTAATATAAGTACCCAAACCTATCTAAATTCTATTTGTTGAGTGGTGTTCGACCTATCCCCACCTTAAACTTTGAATAATCAACTTTGGAGCCATTAGAAACTGAATATTAATTTATTATAAATTAATATTTCTAGCTTTTCCAAAGGTGCCCCTCACCCCTCTTATAAAAGGGCACTCCTCCTTCTCATTTCTTCACACCTTCAAAGCCTTTTGGTTCGGCCAAACTCTGCCCAAATACTCTCCCAACTTCCCTCACTACAACCTAGAGGCATTAGTTTGATCAGAAAGCCAACCTAAGGAGCCCTTTTGATCAAATCAAAAGGAAGAACCCGAAGAAGAGGTAATGATTTCACCACCCTTTTTCCAAGTTCATTTCTTCTTCCACTTCTTCTTCCTTTGTTGTTACCATTCTAAAATAATAACTCCAGTATCTCAAATATAATGTGATGTTATTATAAATATGTTACAACCATATTCAGTATTCTATCCACCCTTTGAATAACATTTCACCATACGTGCGTACGTACGGCTTACCGTCTCCACGTCGTGGTGTAATTGTTATTCAATATATTATTATTTTGGATGGGTATAATAATGATATGTAACTCATGTAAATAATAAATATAATATGTTAATGATTTTGTATATATTATATACCATCCATTTATATATTATTTTAATATCAAAAGAATGATATTGTCGCTCGTGCGTACGTACGGACTACCGTCTCCAAGAACGCGATGAGATTCATTCTCCATCGTATCCATTCAAGTATAATTATCATTTGATGATTTAAAAATGATTTTTAAGGACTTTATATAATTCTGGATATGAATAAGATACAACAAACATGGCTTATGTAACAAAACATATAAAAGAAAATGAGTAAGTTAACACCCGAAACGACGATAATTCTAAGATATTATTAACATATCAATGTTAAAAGATCATATATGATATCATATTAATATATATGATTCTTTTATAATTTAATAACAATTATTTCACCATTATACAGGAGGTTAACCTACCCCAACCAAGGAAAAGTACAAGGTAAGGGGTTTTCATCTCACTCCTTATTTCTGTGAGATTCATGCCATATTGCCACCATCACCTTTTGTGTGGTGTATGTACTACCCATAATTATATTCTTTGTGTAATACACTCTAATTTATGTGTATTTACATATTCATTGTATGATACCTCTTTCATGGGTTGTATGTTTCATAAGTTACCAAATTGGTAAGGTTTATTTCACAATCTCTTCATTATCCGAGGTTTTTTATATGTAATAATCTACTGGGATCTCTTTATCATCCACATCCATGTTTCTTCAAAATGTATTTCAAAACATTTTTATTATTTACAAGAATATGGGTTAAAGTCATTTATACCCTTGTTTGACTTTTTATAAGAGTAATCTTTCCATCGTTTTCAAAACAAGGTCCTTTTTAACCTTTTCGACAGAATTAAGGTAAGAATGTTTTTTTAACTTATACGGCAAGTGCGGTTATTTTCTGCCGTTATAAAATCTTCAAAGCTTTCCTTACAATCTTATAAGAATATTTTCAATAAAATGTTTTATTTTTATATGTCTCTTAAATGCTTTCAAAAATAGAAAGAGATATTTCTCCAAAAAGTGTTTTGATTTCATCTATGTCAACATCATTTGATGGATTTTACGCTTATTTGAAGTTTATTTATTATGATACAAAACTTCTATATTGTATTGAAGGTTTTGTGATATGTTTGACTATAGATGTTCTATTTTTATACCATTCATAGTTTATGGTGAAATTATTGACATTTCGTATGCTAGTTTTAATACGAATGTTTATGTTGTGTTTAAACCTTTTCATGTGGGAATGCATTGGACTTAATATGTGACGGGTGGAGCCCGCTATAGCTCCTCAATGCATCGGTAGGTCTCAGGAGACAAACTAGTGTCTTGGCATAAGGCCTTGACAAAATCTTATTTTTAGTCTTGGCACGAGGCCTTGACTATGTGGTTATGATAGTTTGGCATTATGCATTCCAACATTATGAAAGTGGTTATTGATTTTTGCATGTGATTATTCGATTAGTAGAATATCCATGTGAAAAAGTAAATGGCATTATTTCATTTTATTTATGCCATACCATGTTGAAAGTTCATGTCTGAAAGGCTTTTGTTTAAGTTATACATTGCCTTAAATGTTTATTGTTATTTATGAAAGTCTCCGCTATATTGTTATCCTTACTGGGAATTTGAGCTCACCCCTTTTCTATGTTTTATTTTTCCCAGGTAGTGAAGAAGTAAATTATGAATGACCTGCAAAGATATTATGTGGGGATATGAGTGTGGATTATGGAGACATTATGTTGTTGTTGTAGTTTTTCATTTTATGATGTAATGTAAAACTTATGAATATATCTAGTGTTTCCAAGGCTACTAAACCAATCGGTCTTTCGAGATTTGATCTTTCTTGTGATCATGCCAATGTTATGTAATAATGAACCGAATCTGGGTAACTGGGGTCGGGGCGTTACAGTTGGTATCAGAGGAAGTTTAGTACAAACCTTGGAAGCTAGATTTAGATAAACTTTGATTAGAGCACGTAGACCTAAGATGAACTTTAAGGATTAGTGTAGAAGAACTTCCTAGAATTTTGGTATTGTAGAGATTTTGTGAGTTTTCCGAGCAATACATCCCTGTCTGGATACGAGCAGGTAGAGGTGGCTCTGGCATAGATGTACCTAGGGGTAAAACCCGAAAACACCGCTTTGAACTAGACTCGAACGGGAACTGGTGCACGACAACAGGCCTTTCTGCACTCTTGGTTACGACACTCCCGGGGGATATGCTTAGGATAATTCTCATTTTCTTTACAAACCATTATGAAGGGTTTATGAGTATATACATCCTCAAAGGAGACATTTTTATGATTATGGATTATATCCATAAATAGTTCAATTTATGTTAAGTGTTTTATAAGTATGGGATTATGTATTTTGATTCATAAACTGATCTAGTGTATGCCATTGTTTAGAAATGGCGCCCAGTAGAAGGAATGAGAACTCCAGAAATGCACATGATCCAAAGAGAAGGAAGGATCATATCTTTCATGGTCTTAAGCTAGAATTTATAAGAGAAATAGTCTCCCATGTATTATCATCATATGAAGAAATAATATCATGTGTTGATAAGATAAGTAAAGAGTTTACTGAGTCCTATGGCTTTGAAGGGAAGCAAGAGAAGAAAAGGATGGAAGAGAGAAAGATAGATAAAGGGAAGAGGGAAAAAAAGAATTTTCCCATATGTGGTAACTGTGGAAAGAAACACCCTGGAACTTGCCTGAAAGGAATGGGAGTTTGTTATAAGTTTGGAGGAAAAGGGCACAAAGTACATGACTGCAAGGGTAAGAAATGGTTTTAAATGTACAATGCTTCATTTGCAAGGAGTTTGGACACTACGCGAACCTATGTCCTAGTCATCAGACTATGCCGCAAATGATGTTATTGGATAATAATCATGTTATGATACTACCACAGATGAAGAGGAATGATTAGAGTTCTTATGTTGATTATGTCAATTTAGTGTTGTATCAACAATGTACTTGTTATAATAATTATGGAGTATATAAGGATTGTACTGCAGTACTATTTCATTAAGGACTTGAGATTGTGTGGAACAAAGAAAAGTGACTCAATAGCAGGATAAATTTTTGGAAAATATATGGTTGAGAGAATGATAAATCATAATATAGTTCTGATACTGAGGTAGTGATTTTGGAATAATATGTGATTGGTTTGGATAAATTATATTGGATATTCTTGACTACCTTGGAACTGATTAATGATTTGTATATTCCATCATTGTTGGGGTTTAAAACATTTTTGGATTAATGAAGTATATCCAGCATGCTATATGGAATAAGGGAGCATGAATGTAATCAATAAGGAATATGGTAATGCATGATGAAGGTATTCATATGCTATTACGGGGTAAAAAGGATCTATATTATGTTTACCTTCCTTATAAATGTTAGACTGTGAGTTTGGATAGAAGTATTTTGGATAGTTCTAGTTTGGATTATTTTGGATTGCCATAAAAGGACAACTCGGAGGTCGGGCGGCAACCCGTCGCGTCCGGCAAGGCTGCGAGACTTGAACCCGCAACCGAAGGGCGACAAGGGTGTATCACCTACCACTGGCCAATGAGATGTCCTGGATTAAATAATTTAGTTTTTATTAAAAGATCATGTAGATGAATTATAAATTCGTTTATTTTGGAACCCTATACGAATAGTGTAAATAGAATTTTTTTACATTCTATTATCTTTTAGAGTGAAAGATGAGTTTGTGGTAGAAATTTATTAATGGATAAAACTCTAATTATAAAGTAAGTATATCTCCTTATGATCTTAGCCAATCTCATAAATAAATTCCTCAATATTAAGAAAAGCAACTTAGAACAAAAATGTTTTCCTAGATGGTACCTTAAATCATCACTAATTTATGGCTTTGGGATTGTTGGCCTTTTCATAGCCATGTTCTCTACCACTCTCCATCAGATAATTGATGGTTAGATTTTTCTTCCGTATCCATATTTTCCTACATGGAACCCTAGTATGTGTTATTTTCGGTAATCTTCATACTTTCGACTCTTTATTTTAAATAGAGGCCTCATTAATTCATTTTTCGATGTGGGATTTCAACTAAGATATTTTGAAACGTCAAAAATGTGTTATCCTAATACCCTATGTTTTGTTGAACCGATGGTATTTCAAATCATCATAGATTGATGAATTTAAGGACCTCAATTTTATACTTGTTTGTGATTGATGACCTCAATCACTACCTATAAATATTTACGTTTTTCCTCCAATTATATGTCTCTAAATGCCACCAATATTCTCCTAATCGAGATCATAATTTGGTGGTGACCCTTTCATTTCTCTTTTCCACGTATTAAGACTAAATTTTAGTAACCCAATTTCCGATGTGGGTTTTCCCACAAATATATTTTCTATTTTCAACCTTTTATTTTTGAAGAACAATTTCAAATTGTGAGGACGCAATTTATTGAAGGAGGGGAGAATGTAACACCCCAAGATTTCATAGTGTGTTATTTCTTCAAAATAATTCAATAACTTGCACTACACGCAACACCGAGTTCAATCACACCATGACTTACAAAAAAAAATCCATTCAAAAGAGGTTATGAATAGTATTATCTAAATTTTAAACTTTATATAATCCTTATAATTTTAGAATCCATATTATGAGTTTCTTAGATATAATGAAAGAACAAATTCATTTTCAGTATTGCACTTTTATCAACTTTTAATAGTGAACCCTTTTTTAAATACAATATTTTAAACTTTTTGACTAAATGGGGACATCAAAAATTTAAAATGAAACATCCCAAGCTTCCACGGTACACTTTCTTTGAATAATACAGTAGCGTGTGTTGTACGCAACCTTGAGTTTTAACACACCACAACCAATCAAACTAGCCGTTATGAATAGTAATACCTACTTTTTGAAATTATATATATTTTATATTTTAAAATGGACTTCATTTTTGGATTCGGAATATTTAATTTAGCCTAAGGCGAAATTTTGGTACATTTCGGATAACTTTCATATTTTGATGAATAGTGAAAATTACTAAATTTTAATTAAAAACATCTTTTTTAATCAAAATAATTAATAGTGATAAATTATGAATTTGAGTGGTTTTAAAGTATATTTAGAATATATTTTTACCATTTAATATAATTTTGGTCATTGGACATAATTTTACAATTAAACCGAACATAAACAAGTGTCAATCTTTTGATAGTTATTATCTCTTAAAAACACGCTTTTTGTTTTGACAGCAGGAATTAATTTTAAATTAATTTCTGCCACTTCTGTGTTTTGAATTTATAAAAATGGATTTCATATTTGGAATCAGGATGTTCAAATTGTGTAAATAGGTAACTTTTATTTTTAGACATTTTGAAAAATTACTGCGATAATATTTTATTTACCATGGTTAAGGGTAAATCCGGTAAATAAGGGTTAAAAAATAATATTATAATAATACTAAATTACCCTAAAACGTGTCCTAGCCTTATTGGTTGATACATGTTCGACCATAGGCATCTTTGGGTCGATTTTGGGACCTCATGGATCCACTTGTAAGTGATAATGACACTTTATTTTAATTAAGTTAAAATGAATACAAAAATGACACAAGCATATATCTTTTAGAAAAACAATTGTTACATAGGGTTATATATGTTGGATTTTAGATTATAAATATTCATTAGAAAGATAAAACGATTTCCTACATAATTATATTTTATTTATAATTTTTAGAGATTAAATAATTTATTTTATTTATGACACAATGATGATGAAGTAATTACTATAATAGTGAAAAATTAAAATAATTGATATTATAAATACCCAAATAAATATAATATGAAACTTTTAATGAATTAAACTAATTTTATAGGATAATATGATATATTAGGATTGATTTAATTGACTTTTTTTGAAGTAATCAATCTGTTATGGGTTTCACAAAAATCAACTATTGAATAGTGTCAAATTTGACCTAAAAGAGTTCTTAAAACAAATATTATATTATTAATTGATATTAAATTCATAAAAATCTAATGTTCGGCCAAGAGACTTATATAATGATTGTTTCCTCATTAATGGACCACTTGGGGGTCTCTTGGATTTATATAGTAAGTTTATTAACCATATTATATAAAAATACAAAGAGACATTGTAAAAGTGAAACTAATTAACTTAGAGTTAATACTTAAAGATAGGGTTAATATAAGTACCCAAACCTGTCTAAATTCTATTGGTTGAGTTGTGTTCGACCTATACCCACCTTAACCTTTGAATAATCAACTTTGGATCCATTAGAAACCGAATATGAATTTATTATAAATTAATATTTCTAGCTTTTCCAAAGGTGCCCCTCACCCCTCTTATAAAAGGGCACTCCTCCTTCTCATTTCTTCACACCTTCAAAGCCTTTTGGTTCGGAAAAAATCTGCCCAAATACTCTAACAACTTCCCTCACTACAACCTAGAGGCCTTAGTTTGATCAGAAAGCCAACCTAAGGAGCCCTTTTGATCAAATCAAAAGGAAGAACCCGAAGAAGAGGTAATGATTTCACCACCCTTTTTCCAAGTTCATTTCTTCTTCCACTTCTTCTTCCTTTGTTGTTACCATTCTAAAATAATAACTCCAGTATCTCACATATACTGTGATGTTATTATAAATATGTTACAACCATATTCATTATTCTATCCACCCTTTGAATAACATGTCACCATACGTGCGTACGTACGGCTTACCGTCTCCACGTCGTGGTGTAATTGTTATTCAATATATTATTATTTTGGATGGGTATAATAATGATATGTAACTCATGTAAATAATAAATATAACATGTTAATGATTATGTATATATGATATACCATCCATTTATATATTATTTTAATATCAAAAGAATGATATTGTCGCTCGTGCGTACGTACGGACTACCGTCTCCACGAACGCAATGAGATTCATTCTCCATCGTATCCATTCAAGTATAATTATCATTTGATGATTTAAAAATGATGTTTAAGGACTTGATATCATTCTGGATATGAATAATATACAACAAACATGGCTTATTTAACAAAACATATAAAAGAAAATGAGTAAGTTAACACCCGAAACGACGATAATTCTAAGATATTATTAACAAATCAATGTTAAAAGATCATATATGATATCATATTAATATATATGATTATTGTATAATTTAATAACAATTATTTCACCATTATAAAGGAGGTTAACCTACCCCAACCAAGGAAATGTACAAGGTAAGGGGTTTTCATCTCACTTCTTATTTCCGTGAGATTCATGCCATATTGCCACCATCACCTTTTGTGTGGTGTATGTACTGCCCATAATTATATTCGTTGTGTAATACACTCTAATTTATGTGTATTTACATATTCATTGTATGATACCTCTTTCATGGGTTGTATGTTTCATAAGTTACCAAATTGGTAAGGGTTATTTCACAATCTCTTCATTATCCGAGGTTGTTTATATGTAATAATCTACTAGGATCTCTTTGTCATCCACATCCATGTTTCTTCAAAATGTATTTCAAAACATTTTTATTATTTACAATAATATGGGTTAAAGTCATTTATACCCTTGTTTGACTTTTTATAAGAGGAATCTTTCCGTCGTTTTCAAAACAAGGTCCTTTTTAACCTTTTCGACAGAATTAAGGTAAGAATGTTTTTTTAAACTTATACGGAAAGTGCGGTTATTTTCTGCCATTATAAAATATTCAAAGCTTTCCTTACAAGCTTATAAGAATATTTTCAAGAAAAGGTTTTATTTTTATATGGCTCTTAAATGCTTTCAAAAATAGAAAGAGATATTTCTCCAAAAAGTGTTTTGATTTCATCTATGTCAACATCCTTTGATGGATTTTACGCTTATTTGAAGTTGATTTATTATGATACAAAACTTCTATATTGTATTGAAGGTTTTGTGATATGTTTGATTGTGGATGTGCTATTTTTATACCATTCAAAGTTTATGGTGAAAGTATTGTCATTTCGTATGCTAGTTTTAATACGAATGTTTATGGTGTGTTTAAACCTTTTCATGTGGGAATGCATTGGACTTAATATGTGACGGGTGGAGCCCGCTATAGCTCCTCGATGCATCGGTAGGTCTCATGAGACAAACTAGTGTCTTGGCACAAGGCCTTGACAAAATCTTATTTGTAGTCTTGGCACGAGGCCTTGACTATGTGGTTATGATAGTCTGGCATTATGCATTCCAACATTATGAAAGTGGTTATTGATTTTTGCAAGTGATTATGCGATTAGTAGAATATCCATGTGAAAAAGTAAATGGCATTATTTGATTTTATTAATGCCATACCATGTTGAAAGTTCATGTTTTAAAGGCTTTTGTTTTAGTTATACATTGCCTTAAATGTTTATTCTTATTTATGAAAGTTTCCGCTATATTGTTATCCTTACTGGGCATTTGAGCTCACCCCTTTTCTATGTTTTATTTTTCCCAGGAAGTGAAGAAGTAAATTATGAATGACCTGCAAAGATATTATGTGGGGATATGAGTGTGGATTATGGAGACATTATGTTGTTGTAGTAGTTTTTCATTTTATGATGTAATGTAAAACTTATGAATATATCTAGTGTTTCCAAGGCTACTAAACCAATCGGTCTTTCGAGATTTGATCTTTCTTGTGATCATGCCAATGTTATGTAATAATGCACCGACTCTAGGTAACTGGGGTCGGGGCGTTACAGGTTATTCGACTAAGAACAACTCCTTGGGGTTCACCAATACTTTTCCTCAAGAATACAGATTATAATTTTTGGTTATGTGTGGATTACTAGATATTTAATTAATAAGAACTTAAAAATTGGTATCCACTTCCTCATATAGATGATCTATTCTTCCATATATAGGCTGCTAAGGTTTTCTTAATGATTTATTTGAGATTGGGAAATCATCATGTGAGATGTTGTCCCCCATACAAACTATGTACAAAATTTTGAAGTATGTGTGGGTTATATGATTTTTTGGTAATGTCATCTAGTCTGATGAATGCACCTTCAATATTTATGGACTTAGTGAATTAGACATTCCACATGTATCTATATTCTTTCCTGTTTGTTTTTGTCAATGATATATTGGTATACTCATAGTCATGGGAGGAGCACATGTGGAATCTAGAGGTCATTTTAACTACTATTTTATAGAATTGTTTTTATTCAAAACAAAAAAGTGTAGCTTTTTTATCGATAAAGTTCACTTCTTTAGCAACATTATTTAATAAGTAAGGGTATTAGTGGATCCATAGATTGTGAGAGTAGTTATTTTTTTTATCTCTTAAAGAATATTTTTATATTTTATGCATCTTGGGATTATCCAATTACTACTGATGACTCATTCATAAATTTTCTCTATTAATAGTGCCTCTTACAAGATTGACGCAGAAGGTTGTATGTTTTATATGTTCAAAAAAATTGAAAATGAATTTAATTAATTGAAAGGAATATTATACTCAGCATTGATCCTGATTTTTTCTATGATGGGAAAAGGGTGCATAGTCTTTCTATCATTCATTGGAATATATATGGAAGATATATTAATTCAAGGTAAGTGAGTTATGGTGTACATGTCTCGTCATTTTAGGATCCATGAATTCAATTGCCTAATGCATGACCTTGAGTTAGTATCTACTTTTCACACTGTTCATTTCTATAAAAATTACCTCATGTGGTAGTGGTTTGTGGTATATATGGACTATAAGATCCATGAATATATATTTTCTCAACAGGGAAAAAATCGCTGACAATGAAGGTGGGTTGAATATCTTCAGTATTTTGAATGTGGGCTCACATATAAATTAGGGAAAGGGAATGTTGATATCGATTTTTTGAGTGGAAAGACTCTGGATTAGTTAGTTCAGGAATATATTAGTGAATTTTATCTAATGTATCTATATTCTAAAATGGATCTCGATGTTTAGAAATGTTGATGGAAACATATCCTCATGGATTTATTAGTGGTTTGATCACTTTTAAATTGAACAAATATGTGGAAGACTTATAATCTTAAAGTATTATTCTTGAGTGAAAATATTTAAGGTGAGGAGCCACTTCCTGGTTGGGTTGTTCAGTAGGATGAGATATTACATGTCCACATGTGAGAGTAGATATCTACAGAAATGTGGGAGAAACTCATGTAATAATTTCATGCTTATAAGTTGGAAGTTTATCACAAATTGAGAATATGTATCATGATCTGCATCAATAGTATTGGTGGCCAAGAATAAAGATTTAAATTTTAGGCATTGTTACATAGTGCTCTATCTATTATTACGTGAAGGCAGAAAACCCATAGATTTTTGGACTATTATATCCATTAACCATCCCAAAATGGAAATGAGATGCTCTCACTGGGAATTTTGTAATGGGATTACCAAATTCACCCCAAGTTAGTGATGGAATGTGGGTGAACGAGGAAAGGTTGTTGGATGTATCTATTTCTTTCATATTTGAGAGACTATATTATTGGATGATATTGGGAGGTTATATGTCTGAGAGGTCATATGTCTTTATGGGATTCAATGTACCATTGTATTGGACAATGATGTTTGGTTCACATAATATTGTTAATAGGGGTTTCTGAATTCTATTGGTTGGTAGGTACTCTTATGTAAATATTTTTACCCTAAAACCATTAACCAATCCAATTGGACTATATAGGTACTGGAGGACATGTTTTGTTAATACCTCCTATATTTTGGAGGCTCATGGTAGAAACAATTTCCTCTAGTTGGGATCTCATAAAAATTAAGAATCCAAGAGAAACTTTAGATGGATCCTTATGAAGCTCTATGTGGTAGTCCATGTTGTTCAAATCGGTGGTGGTTAGAGGTAGGGGAGGCAGTGCTTCTTGAACCAATTCTCATTCAATTGACATTAAGGAAAATGTAACAAGTCTAAAAGTGTATGGAAATGGGTCAATAAATGTAGAATCTATATGTCTATCAGCATCAACAACCACGGTAGTTTAAGGTGGGGGTCGGGTATTCTTACATGATTAATCTATATTGCTTCATTAATGGATTCAGAGGAAAGGAAATATGACACCAATATTTTTTTTTGTCATTTACAATTTCAGATAGGGTTAGTTTAGTATCTTATCGGTTAGATCTTCCTCATAGGTAAATTATTATACATGATTGCTTCCATATATCTCATCTCTACCATTACTATCCTAACATTCCTTGTGTTTTTGGTCTTAAGGAATCTAAATTGGAGACTAATGCTTCATTTGATGAGTTTCTAGTTTATATCATTATTCATAGTACAAAGAATCTCTGAGGTAGAATGGTTCCTATAGTTTAGCTGTTTTGTTAACATGATAATACTCATGAGGATACATGGGAATGGGAGTATGATATATGTTCTCAATGGCCTAAATTACTATTTGATATAGCTCAACATCCCTAAGAGTTACAACTGTGGGATGAGTCATCTTAGGGAGGGGAGGTTGTAATATCTGATTTCTTAAATAAGGTGTGAAAAATTTTAATTTCTACTAAAAACCCATTTTATATGTGATAAAGGGAGTTTATGTGGTCTTGGGGGTTTTCATTAAGAGTGGTAGCAGTCCAGGGAATGTGGTCTAATAAATACAGTGCCAGCGGCTAGATAATAGGATTCATATAAGTTTGGTGAGCCACTTGAAGCCCCTGGGATAGCCGATGAGACCCAATTACTAGGTGGTAGGTTCTTGTTGTGTTTTTTTAAAACATGGGGAAAAGGTTATTTTACCCATTTATCCTTATCTCTTCTGTAACTCTAATTTTACCCTCATTTATGTAGAATCAACAGCATATGATGAACTTTAATCCTCCCCTTGATACTTGAGTGTATGTCCTTCATCTAACATCTATTTATATTTTTTTTGGTCACGTTGGATGGATATTGGAAAGGCTATCACTCAATTAGATTCCTATATTACTTTTACATTCTCTCCAAATATCATTCTCCAGGATTAACATAAATACCTTATTTTTAGTTCTTTTGTATGGTTCCTCATTTTCTCTTGTTCCAGCTGAAATTTGATGTTGATACCGAATTATGAGGTTTCCATGAACCTTGGTAGGTGTTCTACATGATTTTAACTAAAATTATCACCATTTATAAAATGTTTTGTTGTGCTACTTGTGAGTATTTTTTATAATTTACCCTATATTTAAATTTTCTTAATTGTTTCACCTTAATACTGACATAAACACATTAAAAGTCTCCCAAACACCATTGGTGGTTTCAACCTCAACTCAAACCACCCATTAGGGTGTTTTTATCCTAACACCCTTGACAATCATACCTTAAGTGTGACCAAAAGTCACCTTATAGTGTGTTTGTCTTAGAATTAAAGAAAACTCCAATTTATATTTTATATAATCAAACCACCACTTAGGGTGTGTTTGGTATATCACTTAAAATAGGGAATTCTTAATATGGGTTGTTGGGTATATCATGGGTAACATAAAAATAGTTAAGAAACATATAATGTCTTGGATAAATTCTCGAGATCAAACACCATATGTTTTTTGTAATTCAAAAAGTAATTGACTAATTAAATTGTTAAATGATGTGGGTATCTCATGGATAATCATGGAGGAAACATTCATGGTTTTGATTTAATTTTGATAAAATACTAGACATGAATACTTTACTTGTAACTTATGAATCATTTCTAGGAATTCTCTGGTTACTAATTATAGAACTTGGGAACATCATAAAAGGTGTTTCATGAAACTATAAATCACTAGATTTCTTCTTTGTAATTACATGAGTGAACTCATAGGATTCCACGTGATTTATTGATGTTAATGCCAAGTGGTAAACCCAATTTGTATTTATTCAGTGTGTTACTTGCATAAATTGCATGGCTAGCCATCTTAGATTCCTCTAGACGTCCAGAAAAACTAGGATACTAGGGATAATCTCCTAGGTTTGGAATGATATCCTTAGATAAAGAAGGTCTTGGGGCATACCCTTATATTCAAATAGAGACCTACTCAAAAATGAAAGGATTTGTTTCCTTGGTTTTGTTAGAAAATATTTATAATAGAATTCAAAGATTCTATTCCATGGATTCCACTAAAAATAAAAGTCTTAAAATCGAAAATTAATCACTATAAGTTGGCTCAAAATCCAAAAATTAATAATTCCATGGGTTCTTTGTGGATTCAAAATGGGTTCAAAGTGTAGTAATTCCTGGACCAATTCTATGTATTCCTTTTCATTATTTATTCATGTATTCCTTGGATTCATGTCTTGGTTCCCCTACCTAATAAAGATTCCACATGATCATAGAAATATGGAATAGAAACCCAATCTTTTTACACATATTGTTACATTATTTTTAATATAAATATCCTATAAAAACAATTCAAGAATCCTAAGGCCTGGTGACTTTGGAAGAATAGGTATATAAATCATCAACAAGAAAATAAAACACAACATATTATTTTATTATCCATAATAAACTCATAAATCCTATATAACTCCTAAAACTACATACGATGACCTAGGGAATATATAAACAAAATGGGTGAGCTATAAATACTTTAATATAGAAAACATGGTAATGAAGCATAACATGTGACGAAAATGTCATAACATGATATAATAAAAGATAAGGCTCATGAATAATCACATGGGATCATTAATTAATAAATATGGTATCATGAGATCATGAAAAAATATTAAAGCAGTAGTAACATCAAACATGTCATAAGCATAAGTCAAGGCTAGGCACCAAGAAAATATCACATGGTTTACAAAGTCCCACTATAGATTATTTTCACTCCATAATCCCATAAATAATGTCTTGAGATACATAAACATTACAAAATAAATTTCAGTTCTATTTGGGAGAACCCATCATAACATGTACAAGAATATGTGTCCCATATAAGAAAATCAAACATAAGTCATAAACATAAGGATTACACATGGAAAGAAAAGCGTTTCAGAACCATGTCGTATAGAACAACCAGATAGAATATCATAATGGTTTCTATAAAATAATATATTTATGAGTTCTTGGACACTCATAAGAATATTTCATAAAACATTATGTCCAAGTGACATGAATTCTTGAAAAGGAGTAAGGAAATTCCTTTGGAAATGTAACTCTTAAGTGGTTCTTTAATAAAAAGGGTAATGATCCTTTAAAGACGGTAAATGGATAATGATTTATATAAAACAAGAAATGAACTAAAATGGATTTTTGTGATAAAATTATAATTTTGAAAATCATGGATGGTATAAAAAAATTTTAAGGAGGGGTACCTGAAAAGGAGTAAGAAATAGGGAAGATCCCTTTAATCGTATTTTCTAATCAAGAGAAATTGATAAGGGGACCTTTTAATAAATATATATCAGCATCAAGTAAAAATAAATTTAACTTGTTATATATGTTTAATACACATATACATAATATAAAATAAGTAAATAAGATATATATTTTGATAAATTAAGGCAAAGAGGGAGAAAATGTATTGCCATGAAAATAGGGCGGTTCAAAGAGATCTCTTACCTTATGTCTGGATCTATTATATACATGAACATAACAGCCTAAATAATAAAATTATATTCATTAATTTGATTATTTTTAAACTCTTCCATCAATATTTTATATATTATATTTTTTATGTTTTGTAACTATTTAAATGATATATAAAGTTTATTTTTTTCTTTTCTGAGAGCGTTCATTTCATGGTTCCAAGGTCAGATCACTTGTGGATAATTATTGATATCCTTATAAAATTGGAATACAACTCTATAATTCAAATGAAATGGTATTCATGTCCTTAAAAAATTTAAATGGTCCTAAATTTCCTTTTTTTCTAACATATGTGTGATTTACATACTAAATATTATAACATTTGAGGTTAGTTCATTTAGGTCGTTTGACCAACTATAATGAAATACTTTTGTTATATTTAATATTATGTATATATATTAATTATAGAAAATTAAGTAAATTATAATGTTTTTATTATCATATTATTTTACCATAAAAATATTTCTATGACCATCCTTGAAGGAGGTGGGAAAAATTATGTTTTTCATTGAGATAGTGAACCAACCATATTGTAAACAATATTTTAATTTTAGAAATAAAATAGGGAAAGAGATGAGGTTGGATGTAGATATTAAATTCTAAAAAATAGAATTCCAATTTATAAATTATATTGGTGTTATTATTCCTTGTTGGATGTAGTTTTTTTAGAGGATAAGGAGGGAAAAATTCAAAGAACCAATTGAAGAGATTACATTCTCTTTTGGATGTATCCTCTTGGGATTCCACTTAATGTGAATTAGAATGGTCTTTGGATGAGACCAAAAGAACTAGGACATGGTGGAGAATATTTGTAAGATATGTGGTCATAAATTTATCAATCTCTAAGTCTTATAACTTGTGGGGATAAGTGGTGGTGTTTATAAGGGGGAGAGGGGTTTTTTAAATATTATATTCATTAGTTTACTGTTTTAGGCTCAATATTGTTAATAGTATTGATTATTATGACTATATATAGTAAATGGTGAATGTGTGTTCAAATGAATGGGTTATTTCATCAATAATGACTTAAAAAGACCTATATTTAGCTTATAATTTTAAATATCAAATTTTGGCTTATTTCACTATTCACCAAAAAAATTAACTATTTTACAAAACTACCAAGAATTCACCCTATCCATTTTTTGAGGTGTAAATTCCAAAAATAAATTCCATTTTATGAAAGTAATTTTCTAAATATGATAAACATAATTTTTAAATAAAATCCTCATTTATTTGAGAAATACAAATTTTAATATTATGATCAATTTTCTGACCCTTTGAAAAAAACCATAAGGTCTCAGAAAATTATATTATAATTATAGTATCACATAATATTAGTCTATAAACCCATTTTATTAAAATAAAGTTTATTTTAAATTATTATTTTTGTTATAAAAATAAAAATAAACAATATATGTTTAAAAATATATTAACACTTGTCATATCATTTTAAAAACGTTTGTTTACTTGTATCATGACATAAATATATCATATTTTTTTATATGATACTTAGATGTTTTTTTAAACTTCCATATTTGAAATTGCTTTTCTAAATTTCATTTTAATATTCCTAAAGGTCATATTACTATTCCAATGATTAGATTACTATTCCAACTTTTAGGTTACTATTCCAATGATCAGATTACTATTTTAATGGTCACATTTCTAACAGTCATATCAGATCCATTCTTCCTATAAATACATCATATTTCATTAATTATTCATTAAATTATATTATCTATAAAATTTATATATATATATATATATTAATGTTCATAATAAATATTTTATTATTAATATTTGGATTCATTTATATAGTGTTTTTCTTGGGTGTGATTATTCTAGTGGATTGAGAAGATACAAATTTTCCTATAATTATTGTATAATTTTCTATTTTTGTCTAATTGTGATAATTTCAATTATTATATCCATTTTTATTTTATAAATTTATTTTTTAAATTAATACCATAATATGTTTTTTTGTTTTATCAAGTGGTTCATGTGCTTTATATTTATATACTCAAAAGGTAGATTCCATTTGACAAAGTTATGGGTTGTTACATTCTTCCCCTCTTAAGAAATTTTGCCCCCAAATTTTCATTTTACATAATACGATGAAAACATTTTAGAGTACTTATTACTCGTTGTTTCCTCTGATTCCCACGTGGTCTCTTCATACTTATAGTTTCACAATAGTACATTAATAAGATCAGTTGTCTAACTATATATAACTTTATCTCTATGGTCTAAGTTATTCACTAGCTACTCCACATAAGAGAGATCATTTTCAAGTCATAAAATCATAGAAGTCAGTACATGTGGGGGATATGTTATTTACTTTCTCAAGAGGCATACATAGAATAAATCATATACTTTATAAAGGATTGGTTGGAGTGTTAGTTTATAGGGTAAAAATCTAATGTGATCAATAATATCAAGGGGGTCTATGTACCTGGGACTTTTCATTCCCTTATTCCCTAATCTAATGACTATCTCCCATAAAGATATTTAGATGAATAATTTATCTACAACCTCATACTAAAGGTATCATTTATGATTTCTAGTATAACACCTTTTCATCAATGACCAACCCTGATGTGATACTAAATTGACTTGACCCTTTATACCTTTTCCTAAACCATTTAACATCCTAGAAACCTGTGTTATCCAACTTCATTCCAATGTGTATGTATTATACATTTATTACCAAAAGGATAATAATATATAACCATTTGTATACCTGATTGAAAAATATTATTATATGAGATCTTTACTATGGGATGATGTTGATCCCATACTAATTTTAAGTAAATGGATAATTATCTCAAAATATATTCAAGTTTCTTGATAGTCCACTTAGATTGGCCATCAGTTTGGGGGTGATAAGTAATATCAAAATACAACTCAATGTTAAGAGAATATTAGAGACTCTTCGAGAACATAAACCTAAAACATGGATCTTGATTGGATATAGTAGATAGTTGTGTTTCATGTAGCCATGTCACTTATTTAATGTATATCCTTGAACTTTTATCAATTTATAAGTCCTCTTTAATTTCAATTAAATATATATTATTTTTTATATGATCCACCACCACCCTTGTAGAATTATTTCTTCAATTTATTGGAATAGAAATTAAAAAGTTCATGGTGATGTTTTCCATTACCATGTAGTTATGGTTAATGGTTGTATCATCCCCTTAGTCATTTTCCATTAAACCTTCACCTACTGACATACCATGAATTTTTATGTAGACTTTGTGATCTCTTTATTCATATTTTCCCACTAATCATTTTCTTAGAGATATTGATAAATATTTGTGCACCCTAGGTGGATGGAGAAGGATTAACAATGTTAATCACTAAATAACTCCTTTTTCTTGACATTTTATAGTACACATTGTCGTATCCCAGATAATAAAGATCCTTTCTCATCAATTTTTAACTCTTAGGATTTATATTTTCTTATATATTTCACCTTATTTTGTACTTCCATGTCATCTCTTTGAGAATCCTTTGTATTCTTCAAAATAAATGGTTGAAAAATCATTTGAGAAAGGAAAGATTAAGTTCATTCATTTATGATTCCCATGTTCATCATTTTCAAGTATAAGAAGATTTTATCCTTATCAATTCTCAACATTATTATGGTTTTTAGATCCTTTCTACATAGAGTATCTGCCAATTTATTTTCATTCCCAGGATATTAATGGATTGAGTAGTGATAGTCCTTGATTATATTTAACCATCTTCACTGGTTCATTTTAATCTCTTTATGATTGAATCTATATTTGATGATCTTATGATTCATATATATTTCACACTTCTCCCCATAGAGATAACAATGCTAGGGTTTCAATATGAAGATCACTACAACCAACTTCAGAAGATGTGTTGGATAGTTCTTCTCATGAAATTTAAACTTCCTTGAGGTGTAGGATATCAGATTATCATTTTTCAAAAGTACACATCCTAACCCCTTCTTCAAATCATCACTGTATACCATAAAAATTTCTCCACATGTGGATAGTGTATGTATTGGTGTAGTGATAATCCTTTTTCAACTCTTTGAAGCTCTCTTCACAGTTATTATTCTGTAAAAACATCACCACCTTTTGAGTCAACCTATTCATCTGGTTTTACAATTGAAATATGTTTCTCAAAAATCATCTATAATACCCATCTCACCCAAGGAAACTACGGATATCCATTACTGATGTTGTTCTGGTACATTATTCAATTGCCATTATCTTAAAAGGGTCCATTTATATAACTTTCTTTGTGATAACATACCCCATGAATGATACTTTCTCTATCTAGAACACAAATTTACTATACATTAAATATATATTTTCCTTTCATAAATACATTAGAATAGTATTCAAATACACTTAATTGTCCTACATTATTTTAGAGTATATCATAATATCATCAATAAATACTACCAAAAATTTGATGATGTAGTCTTTAAAGACTCTATTCATTAAGTCTATAAATATTTTTAAATAATTTTTTATTCCAAATTCCATCACTGTAAACTCATAGTTTCCATATCTTATTTGAAAGGTATATTTGGGAAAATCATTCTTCTTTACCATTAATTGGTGATATCATGACTAAAAGTCCAACTTAGATAAATATTTTTCCCCACATAGTTGATCAAAAAAGTCATATATCTATGGAAGGGGATACTTTTTAATTATCATAATTTTTTTGAGTTCAAGATAATCAATTAAATAGAATATTGAACCATTTTAATTCTTAATTAATAGGAAGGTGCACCCCATAGTGAAGCACTTGGTAATATAAAACCCTTTTCAAGATTATCTTAAAGTTACTTCTTTAATTATTCAAACTAAATGGTTTCTATTCAATCATGATTCTTGGATTTGGGTAGATATCTATGTATAATTTTAATTGAGATCTCAAAATAATTGTCAGAAGAATGTCTAGGAAACTATTTTGGGAATATATCAGTATAATCCCTCATAATGGGGTTGAGCATCATTCTCTCTTTTCTATCAATCATTTGGGCTAGATAAATTTTCTTATAATGTAATAATATCCATTATAGAAATTTGGATTCCAAAGGAAATTCTTCATCCTCCTTACACTTATTCAAAATTAGAGGATGACTGAGGATGTGAAGAGTGATCTTCCTCTCTTGATAGTTTATGTTGTCTTTATATAAGGATATCCAAACCATTTAAATATATTATCAAATGATTTAGGAAAATATTTTCTAACTATTTTAGTCTAAAAAATTTTATTAGGGATTATTTATATACTTGGGATATAATAGTTGATTGATTTTATGTTCTAATATATATATCAACCCCCATGTTTTGAGGTAGTGTTTGGATACTTCTACTAAACATTCAAGATATGAAAAAATTCATAAAAATAGATTCAAAATTACATTCTTTATTCATTAATTGATAACCAACATACCATTAAAAAAAATTTTGTTTGGATCCACCTCAATAATAGAGATATTATATTCCCTCCCTTTCTCTCTAGGCCTTGAAGTTTTTTTCATTATTTTTCTTGGAAAACCCTTATATTAGGTCATTGGTTCTCATAATTCCTATATTACATTCAATTGAAATAGTGTACCACAAGCTAAGATTTTATCTAAAACTTCTTTTCCTTTTTCATGTTAATGAACTTATTCATTTACCTTTAGTATTTATTAGCCTAGTTCCCCTATTTTCTAAACATAAAGCAATTCTCTATTCCCTTAAAATAGTTTATAGGATACTTCTTACCAAATTTTTTGAAATGTGGGTACATGGTTTTTCTTTCTACCAAGATATTTATCCATAGATACTCCTGAATGAAACTGTACTTACCCTTTCATCTCAAGGTCCACAAGACCACCAAGAGTCATCGATCTCTATCTCGTCCTTAAGGACACTATAGAAAATATTTTTATAGATGTAAATGTCTTGAGTCACTAAATATTTTTATATAATCATATTTAACAAACTAAATAAATGTTACACCTTAATTTTGGAATTAATGTAAAATCAAGAGTCGTGTCATGCAATCCTTGTGAAAATTTCCTTGTACTTTTTAACAGACTAATCTTACTTTTAAATTATTTTAAAGAACTCCCTATTCATTTTAACATGCAGAGTTTGGGAAAACTATATATTGGAAAATATTTTCTTGAATCCTTCCCAATACATGAAATAAATTTCCTCTCTAGAATTCATTTTATTTATTAGTGTTCACCATTGATCAGTTTCCTCCTCCATGTGATAAATTTCTAGCACAAATTTCTCTTATTCTGAGCATTATATAGTATAGAATATATTTTCAATAGATTTATTTCATTGTTCCATGATTAGGGGACTAGAAGTTCCACTAAAGTTAAGAGGCCTTTTCGTATAAAGGATTCAATCCCAAATTTCCATTTATTAAAATAAAGAGGGTGTTGTAAATGATTAAAGTTATTATTCATATAATGGGTCAGCTAATCTAGTACTTCAATAATGTTCTAATATCTTACTCCCATAAGGTTAGGCATATCATTTGTTAAATCATCACATTGGTTGTTGGCACAGTTCTTTTTAAATCCCACCATTGACTAAAATAAAAAAAGTATGAGATTACTCGAAATAAATATTATATAAAAAATGGAAACTATGAACATATAACGAATAACATATAATAGATATGTAATTCCTAATTATGTATCTCTAGGTTTCAATCTTGGTAATACATGGTAATTTTTACTATTAATTTTTCTTTCATAAAAATGAATTCAACTCCTTTGGGTCATGTATTGTGAGTCCTGTCAGGCCTTGTTCCTTGGGCCTACGGGTCATGTACGGGTTCCCCTTCATCCTTTATAAGGAAGATTACTATAATAAAATAAAAAAGAAGGCCTTCGGGCCATTTGGGCTAATGTGTGTCAAACAAAGTGTGAATCATAAAGTCTTTATCATACACTTTGTGAAGATTCATTTAATACCTAATGTACCATTTTCAGTGTTATCACGCCAAGATTAAACTATTCTAAATCTAAACATGAGTGTAATTTATTTTAAAGAAATTGCTTTATACTTCAGTAAAATTCAAGGATATTATCTTATAAATAAACTTATCCATAAGATTCTTACTAAAATATTCTAGTCCTAATCAAAAAAAATAACTATATCTTTCTCTAATAATAACTATAGTGACCTAATACTTTTACCCATATTTTTACATTGTTTTTAACATAAATATCCAATAAAAACAAACTATAAATCATAAGGTTCGTGTATTTATAATTATAGGTTCATAAAACCTCAACAATAAACAAAAACATATATTTTTATTTTATTCTCCGGAATGAGATATTAAATCCCTCTATGATCCTAATAATATATATGATAACTTGGTGAATAAATAAAATAAATGGGTGAGAAATAAAGATCAGTATCTAGGAAACATGGTAATGAAGTATAACATTTGATTCAAACAGCATAACATAATATCATAAAATATAATCCTCATGAATAATCACATTGGATAATAACATGATGAACATGGTATCAAGAGATCGTGGAAACATAAGAAATTGGAAAAAACATAAAAGATGACATAAGAATAAGTCAGGGCTAACTACCAAGACAACATCACTTAGTGGATGGAGTCCCATAATGGATTAAGTTCACATCCTAATCCCATAAATAATGTATCATGAGACAAAAAGATTACCTAACTCATTGGAGTTTTATCTAGGTTAACCCACAGTAACATGTATATTCATATGTGTTCCACATAATGAAATCAAACATATTGCATAAACATAAAGACTACTCATGGAAAGCAATGGGTTTCATGACCATGTCATATATTATAACCAGATGGAATGACATAATGCTTTCCATGAAAGAAGGGATTTAACAATTCTTGTACTTTCCTAATAATAATCCATGAATAATGTTTTCCAAGTTAAATTAATACATGAAAAGGAGTACAGAAATCCATTTGGAAATGTAACTCATAATAGAGATTTAGGAAAAAGGGTAACGAGTCATTAAAGATGATAAAGGCATAATAATTTTCATAAAATAGAATGAATTATAATGGTATTAAATGATAAAAAATTAATTTTTTAAAAAAGGGTGCTTTAAAACATTTTAAGTATAAGTACTTGAAAATGATAAGAAATTGGGAAGTTCCCTTTAATTGGGTTTTCTTATCGGGAGAAATTGAGAAGGAAACCGTTTAAAATATGTATATCCCCATCCAGGAAAACTGAATTTAACTAGGTATATATTTTTAGGACCCATATATAGAATATATAATTAGTAAATAATAAAAACATAGATATAAATTTATGTAAGGAGAGATAAATTGAAACCCAAAGAAAATAGGGTGGTATGGAGAGATCCCTAATGTTATGTCCGGGTATGTTCTGAAATTGCACATAAAATCATAAATAATAAAATTAGATTCATTAATTACATAATTTAGAATATTTTACATTAATATTTTATTTATTATAACTTTATTGTGTTCATTTAGAAGCATTTCCATGAGTTATAATGTTTAATTTATCTTTTATGAGACCATTTGTTTCATGGTTTCATGGTTCCATGGTCGGATCACTTCTGGATAATTATTGATGTCCTTATCAAATGGGATTACAAATACATATGTGAAATAAAATTTTATTCATGTCCTTAAAAAAACTAAAATGGTCCTAAATATCCTTTTTTTGTTTCGATATAAGGATGATTCACTTAGTAAAACTTTTAACATTATGAGGTAAGTTCTTTTTGGCCATTTTCCCTACTATCATGAACTAGTTTCATTTAATTTCATTTAATATATATATACTATTTAAAGAAATTAAAATAGAAATTAATATACTTATTATCATATTATCTAACTGTATTTATATTTGAATGACCATCCTAAAGGTGGTGGTGAAAAATGAAGTACGCTTTTCATGGAGGCGATGAACCAACCATATTAACATCAACATTTTCGTTTTAGAATCGATTGAGGGAAATAGAATTGGAATGATGTTAGATATTCAGTTAACATAATAACATTATAGTATATATATTATATAATAGTGTTATAATTTCATGTTTTATGGATTTTTTTTGAATTATTATGAGGAAGAAAAATTAAAAGAATCAGTTGAAGGAATTACTTTCTCTTTTGGATATCTCTTCTTGGAATTACACTTAAGGCACATTGGAATGGTCTTTATATGAGACTATAAGAACTATGAAATGGGAGAGAGTATTGGAATGACATCAGGTTAGAATTTTTTCAACATACAAGGCTTATATGTTTTAAGAAGAAGGGGTGGTGAGAGGTTCATTTTATAATGGGGGTGAGGGCTGTTTTTGAATTTTATATTTATTAGTTTATTATTTAAGATTGAGACTATGAATATTTTGGATTTTGGTAAAAATATATTTTAAATTGTCCATGATAGTTTTTAATAATGGTTTATTACATCATCAATTACTCAAAAAAAATTTATTTATCTTATAATGTTAAATATCATATTTTTTTCACATTTCACTATTCAGCAAAAATTCAATTATTTTAAAAAATACCAAAAATTAACCCTAACCATTTTTAAAAGTGTGCATTTAAAAAATGAAATCCATAACATGGAAATATTTCTATAAATATAATTAATATGTTTTTAAAATAAAATCCTCATTTATTTTAAAAATACCAATTTTATTATTTTGTTCATATTTTTTACCCTTTCAAAAATTACTTAAGATGTCATAAAATTATATTATCATTATAATATAACATAATATTAATTTATAAACCCATTTTATGAAAATTTAATTTATTTTAAATTATTTTTTTATAATAATGAACATAAAACATATATATTTTACAAAAATATAAACACTTCTTTTATCATTTTTAATTCTTTTCTTTATTAGTATCATGATATAACTATAAAATATTTTTCTTTTATAAGATACCTAAATATTATTTTACAATTCCATAGGTGAGGATACTATTCTAATAGTTAGGTTTCTAATCCTAGCGATCAGATTAAAAATCCAATAGTCATATTACTATTCCAATGGTCAGGTTATTATTCTAATGGTCAAATTACTATTTCAATAGTCAGATTTGTAATGGTCACATGGGATCGCTACTTCTTATAAGTACCTCAAATTTCATTAATTATGTATTTACTATTATTATCAATCAAATATATATATATATATATATCATTTTCGAAATTCATATCTCATTAATAACATTCTTCTTCATTTCTATTGTGTTATACATCAGTGTGACTATTCTAGGGGATCTAAAATATTCAAATTTTCCTATTATTATTATATTATTTTATATGTTTCCCCTTTTTAATACATTATGGCCATTTTTTCTCTAAATTTAATGTTTAGATTAATAAAATAAAATTTTGTAAGTTTTATCTTGTGGTGCATATGCTTTTCAGTAATATAATCAGAAGGGAAATTCCATTTGGTTAAATTTTTTGTTGTTACATACAAATTAGGGTGAAGTGGGTAGGTTTGGATGGGAATCCTACAATTATCCCGATATTAACAAGTTTTATCATACTTTACTACTTTAAACTACTATACCACCACACTATTACATTTTATATTCACATATTTGATTTTAATTAGACATTGTTGGTGGTGACTTGATGAGTTGTACTCACACCCTATTCCTAATTTCATATGGAACCCATATAGATTTCATAGATGCGGGAAATGAAAAATTAAAGATACCTATTTTGGACGCTTGATTTCTATCTTAGGTTTGGAATATGGCAGCAGAGGACTGAACTTGGACTAGGGATACTCATGGAGATTAGTAGTTTATGGTAATTTTTTCATTACCCAAGTACTACATTTATAAAGGATTCCATGACATGATTGGATTATTACTCACACTACTGTGACATCATATTTTTCAAGTGCTGACTTTTTTCCTTATATTTATTTTATCTATTATCTAGTTGGATTGTTTTTTCATTGTTTTAACAATGTTTCACACCAATACAGAGGGTATAGTCTCCCCCACTATACTATCATTCAACCTCATTTCTAGTCAGTAGCCTATGTCATATGGGGAGGTTTGATTAAGTATATATGGCCCACTATATTGTTTAAATATTAGTGAAATGGGTTGGGTACATTACACAATTATTGCCTAATTTAGGTTGGATGATATCTTAATAGAAATTACTTCTTGATACTTATAACTGTTTTTACTAGGTAATTATATTTATTTATGATATTCTGGTATATTATAAAAGATATAATAATTATATGAAACATATTAGGATTGTTCTCTAATAAATTTTTACTTTTAAAGGATTGGAAAAGTATATTAAATTGTATAAATAACCTTGAAAAGTGATTTTATGAAAAGGTTATATTTTGGGGATAACTATTGGAGAACAAATGATTAAAGAATAGGTAACTCTTAGGTTTAATATACACATGATGTTGAGATAATAAAGGGTTGATTAATTTGGATAAAGTAATTTAAGTGTTATTGGTAACCTTTGGTAAGATAATTGGTTTATGATATTATAAGTGACGTTCGTCACATTTTTTGGATTGAGGTATATAATGGCTGATGTTGGATTTTATACTATTTGATTGTTAAATATAGTGCTAATTTCTAAAAGGATATATGGTTTCATTATATTTGGTGAGTTGGAGGGTCAAATAGTATTGGGAAAAGTATATTATTTAGAATATATAATTAATGAATATAAAAACCTAGGTATATGATTGTATGAATGATTAATGTTGTTTTAGGAAAGATAAGAAACTAGACATAGCCCTAGAGAGTGAGATACATGTCATATTAGAGGTTATACCCCTAATGATGAATATGTTAGGAATAACATCACTTAATTTTTCAAATGATTAATAATTATAATTTTAAAAATTTAATTTATATAAGGGGGAGAATGTAATTCCCTGATATTTAACTCAACATTTTCTTTAAATAAACAATATGTTTGATATCTTGCTCCACATGAAATATAAAACTAAAATGAAACTATGATATGTTCATACTATTAAAATATAGATTCAAAATTAGTGAGAATTATTATTAGTATCCTGTTTATGAAATATTTATAGAATTAATTTAATGGATACTTTTAATATGAATTGAATTCAATAGGTATATGTAAAATGACTAATAGTGTCATTTTATGCTTAGAAAAGTATTTTTCTAAATCATTCCATTTTATGAATTATGTATTTATATTTCAAGAAAATTTTTATTAATGAAAATATGATATAATTTATATTAATATAATCTCAATAACAATTTAATTACTAAATAATAATAATTTTGAATGAGAATGGTTAATATTCTAAAAAACCGTTTTTCCCTCTAAACATATATTTCTTTATATATATTTTTTTTACTTAAAAATATTATTTTCTAAATTTTATAATTTTAATTTTAAAATATTAAAAAATATTTTTTGATTCATCATAGAAATATTTTATTAAAAAAATTTGGATTTTTCTAAAAAAAGATTGATTTTTAGGTGAATAGTGAAAATATTATCCTTACAACTAACATGACTTTTATGAAATTACTATAATATAAGAATGAATTGTAAATTCATGAAAAATTTTATAAGAAAAAAAATTATTTTATAAGTGAATTTATAATTTTAAAAACATAGTTTTTTATTTATATACCCATATTGGACATTTTAAAACTTAGGTTATCTTTTTCAAAACAAATAATACATTATACATTTAGTATTTTAACATTAATTCTAAAACATTAAAAATATTAATATAAAAATATGTATTTCAAATTTGGAATCATTATGTCCAAATTATATAATAAGGATTAATTTATTATCAAGCATAAAGGTGAAATTACTTTCCTAAAAACCAGTTACCTCGGTAAAAAAGAAAATGGGTAAAATTGGTTTAACCAATGGGGAAAGATAAAAAACATGTTTAAAACATGTGTGTGAATGTCCTTTTGAGGCCTTTATATACTTTATCCCTTCAAACCTCCATTATTTCCCCATTTTCTGTGATACTTTTATTGATGGTGCCTTCCCATTATAGAAAAGTTTTTGGTATTAACAAAAATTTCAACCATTTTCACTTATAAAATGAGGCACTTCCACCCCTTTATGCTGCACCCATTACATATAATTTCATCCAAGTAACAATCCATTTTTAAACTTCTAGAAAACTATCTCAATTTCATAATCCCTCATTCATAATAAGATGAATTCAGCACTTTATTTCCCAAGATATTTTCAAGATAATGTTTAGGGTACCAAAGTGTGTATTAATAACTCCTTAACATTTATTCTTAATATTTCTTTTCTAAAAATATGTTATACATGGTTATATAATGACCTTGGTATTATTATTACATAGAAGTTGAAAGTACCCCATCAGGATGATTATATCACTAAGAGGGGGAGGGGTGAATCAGTGATACTTTTTCTTTTATGTTTCCTTGAAACAATATTCGCCTCCTATTAATGAATCAATTCTTTACTGAAAACCATTCAACTACACATCCAATGGAACACGAGTATTTACAAGGTTCAATATTAAATAAGAACTTCTGTGTATCTGGTATGGTTTTTTAATGATCCAATATCACACAATCCACTAGAAAAAAATCCTTGGATTACAATGATTAGGATATACCCTTTTCCTCATTTAGCATTATGTAAAAAACTATAATAGTTTGTATGCACCCTCTTAGAAAAAATAGTGTAAAATAATAATTCAGTAACAAAGCATGTTACCTATTCTTATTTTCAATTCCACAAATTTAGTCAATTTTAAATGCTTCATTAATTTTATACCCAAAATATGGTAAAAACTTCATGGAATTTTTTTCTAAAATTCAAGTCTAATTTTTCTAGTCCTTTTTTCCCAGTCTGATTCCTCTGAGTACGATTCTCCCTGATACAATTATTCTTTGTACAATACTTCCCAATATAATTTCCCCTATTATAAAAAATATAACTTTGATAGAATAATATAGAGATGAATCAGCACCACATCAATTAAACTTCTTCCTCAGTCTAAAAATCCTAGTATAGAAATCCCAATCCAATTAATCCACCCAAATATGATAATCATCCGAACACAATTGAAAATATAAATATGTTAATTAGATGAGTGAAAAAACAATAAGTATGATGATCAGATAAATAAAATGTTGTGATCTTGTCTCTTCAATTTCAATTCTATCTGTCAAAACCTTTTCAAAAAAAGAAAATACAGAAACTTCTTCTTCTCTCTCATGAATAGTACATTAGTCCTCATAAAAGTAAAATGTACTTTCCAGTTTATATAGGTGTCCCTCAAGTGGCTTTGGAGGGAATCATAACAAAATTCTAGCCTAATAAAATTCACCCTAATCTCAATTTCCCATAAAATATTAGGTGAATTTTGACTTCATCAACTCTTCTTGTAGCTTCATGATTATTCTACAATCTTCACTTCTTATTCAGACTTTCATTTCAATAGAAATCCCTATTTCGATTCATGGGTCCGATTTTTTGAATTTGATTTCTTTGAATGAAATATATGTTCCAATTGTAAGAAAGTGTATGAAGAAATGGATACCACTTATGAATACTGAATAAAATCATTCTTTTGAATTTCAATCTTCCCCTTGATAATTCATTCAGAAATATTTTCTTTCAAATAACTTTAACTTCTTCACTTCTTCACTTGACCTAGTAAAATGTATAAAAAATGAACTATGGTAAAAAAACTCTTGACCCAATTAAAATATACATTATCACCATCATTTATTCACTTTTTCTCTTGACCCATTTGAGATACCAAAATTCTTCTTCTCCTCTTGTCTTGACCCACATGAAAAACTAACTTGAAGAAAACAACGAAGTAATTCAAATATTAACCCACTTGATGAATACATTTTAATAATAATATATTTCATCGATCTCTTCCTTCAATAGTTCAATCAACAATCCAAATAATCTTGAGTACAATTATCTGGAGTATGACCTTTCAGATTACAATTGGCTTGGATACGATCATTATGGGTGTGATCATTCTGGATATGATCATTCTCTTTCTAGTCTTGAGTATGATCATCCTAGGTATGAAATGTTTTTTATGCATACGATAGATGAATGAATGTTATAGTTCATGATTAAGATCTTCCTTTTTAATCAGTGGAATCTATTTTTTCTCTTCCACCTAGATACGATTAATCTAGGTACAATCATTCTGATTACGATCCTCAATACCTTATTTCTTTCCTTCTCATCCCGAATCTGATCTTCAAGAGTACGATCGGAACGGATATAACTATCCTAGCAAAAATATCTTGAGTATGACTCTCGGTAACCTTTTCTTCTCAGAAAACTATCAGCCTAAATCTTTTTAACTCCCTCTTTCTTTTACCAATATTGTATCATAAGTTCTCAAATTAACTTATGATTTTTGAAATACTAATCATCAAATAATCGTCACATTTAATTTTATCGTAGTCATGCAGAGTCTGATACTTTAAAAAAAATATTTACTTTCATATCGATTCAAGAGTAAATATGATGAAAAAAATTCTTCATTATGATATTCTCCCATACTAGACCCAAGGCGAGTCTGATCAAAACATTTAAGTGTGTGTCTGATTCTTTTGAAAGCACGAGTCTGATTCCTTTGGAAAAAAAGATCAATACAATTTCATTCCATAATCTGTCTCAAAATAATTTACTTCTTCATCATATAGATCTATCGAAAAAAATACAACCAAAATACAACTTGGGCCTAGCAATCTCCCCATTTTTATTTGTTATAAATCCCACTACAAATTCATCAATAACTTGAAAATAATAATTGGTATATTTTTATTTTCTTAATTTCAATTCTCCACATTTCTTTCTTTCTCCCTCTATTTCTTTTAAATCCCCCCCTTATTGACAATAAAATTCAAAGGGATCATCACGACAAGTTTATCCCAAACAATATCATTTCTAGGGGTTGTAACTTTCCATTTCTGAATCTTGAAAATTTTCTTTAACGTGAGTGTCACATGAGTTTCTTAACAAATTACCATTGACTAAACAACTCTATGTCTACATGGGTGAAACTAGAGTAGATTACAAGAGTGTATAATCAATGTGATCAATATTTTCCATAAAAAAACTTTCATGTAATATTTTTTCAGGTTTATTTAAACATTATCATGATTGTGAAAATCCTTGAAAGAATTTGTTTAAGATAAAATTAACCTGCACCCATCTCAACAAACATATCATAAATTTCAAGTGTACAAAAACACAAATTTTCAAAACCTCGTGTTTTTCATAACCTCATTACTTTATTTTTTAATAATATTAATAAACTCAAAAATACCATATTCCTCATTTCCACTCCTTCAATTCCTTGAATGTTAGTACAAATATACAAAGATTTTGGTAATACATAGGAACATTGATTGTTTCTTTGAAGAAACTGTTAGACTGAGTGTTCTCTCTCAATCTTGAATTTTTCTTGTTTTTCTTAGATAGTGAGTTGGAAGTGATTTCTTACTTTGGTTAATCCTTCTCAGATTGTGTAACAAATTTCTTCTCATTTTAGAATCTTCTGATGTGGATTCCGACTTTTCATCATCTTATGAAATCTATTTCTTCCTCCCTTATTTCATTTATTTTTTTATTCATCTAACTTCTTATCCAATTAAATGTATTCTTGATTGATAATTAACCACTACTTATTTTCCTTCTTCACTTTTGGATATCGAGAATAGTCAAGAATCTCTTGTTGTGTTGGTAACAAAAAAGGACATTATTTTGTATGGTGTCCAATTTTCTCACACATTTCACAAAAAGTTTCTTCTGATTGGAACTTATTTTCAATCTTTACTCCAACCTTATCAAGTTTATTTAAAAAAACCTTCTCAGACTTCTTATTTTGATGGAATTGACCCCCCCCCCCAACATTTCCTTTTATAACCCATAGAATAACATCAGCATTGTTGGTTAAATGAACACATATTTTTGGTATATCCAAATCCACTAAAATACCAACAACAACCATAAAATGATTATTTTCCTCTGAAACTTCCATATTTAACAGAATTATGAATACATTTCTTATCCACCATATTTTCTTTCTTCTCTGAGCCACAAACTTCTCTATTTTCAATCATATTTTTCCTTTCCTTTTCAATATTATCTGAACCATAAGTATTTGAAAATTTTCAGTATTAATAATGTTTCAAAACTTTTTTGGACTCATGATATATTGTAACATATGAATTCCCAACATTGTTTGTCTTGTCTACGTACATGAAATTCTTAGTATTATTATTTTTGGAAACATTTCCATCTTTCTTCTCACCCTTTAAAGGTAAATATTGTAGAACCATCCCAAGTCTCTCATTATGAGAACCTTCACCAACCTCATAGATATATTTTTTAAAACTTTTATTTCTCAATTAATCGTTAGATAGATTTTGTTGGATAAGTTCCAACTCTTCTTCTTTTTTACTTTAGCTTAACATTTACATGATCCTTAAAATTCTTTTCAAATTCATGATATTTCTTTACATCGTCAATCTCTTCCAACGTCTTGTTCCTTTCTTTGAAAAATATTTCTAGAATTATTGAGGAACATTTATTTTCCAAATTCTTATTTTTCTTTTGAGGTCTTCTAATCTTTCTCAAACATTATTTCAATTCTGATTTTAAATGGATTTCAAGATTTTTTCATCTTCTTTAGAACTACAGCTTTTAAACTCCTCCTCATTCACTATTGCAACAAAATTATTCTCTATACCATGCTCAACAAAGTTTTTGGATTCAACTTCACATTATTTATTAACTATTACTATAAATGTATTCTCTTCATCAACATTTTTAACCTCTTCACAATCATCATTATTTGACAAAAACATTCTCTGTTTGGATTTCGAGAACTTCTTATCTTCCCTCTTTGAGTAGAATTTTTCTTTATCACCATTTTTCATCCTAGATATTCTTGATCATCTTTCTTATTCTTCAATTTATTCATCATCATTTTCTTCTTCATTTCCTCTTTAAGGAAAATTATAAACAAAATGACCAATGGCTCCAGATACAAAACTTTTTAATGGAATTTTCCTTTTATACATTATTATACCTCTTCTAAATTATTTAGAAAACAGGGATGAAATACTAAAAATATTTTTACATATCTCATTTTCAAAATCAAATTCATTATCTTATTCTTCAATAGGAATATTCTTTTACATTTCTTTCTTTGAATCCTTAAATAAAATTTCCCTATCAAATTTTTTTTCCCTTTTATATGATTCCCCCGTCTCATTTAATAAGTAATGAGAGTACAATTAAAATCATATAGATAAAAAGTTTTCGGATCTCTATATTCTAATGAAGAAACCATGGAATCAAACTTTTGAGGAAGAATTCTCAAGATCATTCCAAAAATAGTATAATCTTCTAAATGTTCACCAAGATAGCTAATAGTGCTAACAATGTCATTTTCCCGGTTAAATAAATCATCAACAAATTCATTCTCACCCATTTTGAGATCATTATTATTCAATATCTATATTTTTATGTTTTTTTATTCACATTTTCATTTCCTTCATTAATTTTGTTCACCTTAGGTAGTGGAAACTCATTTTACACTCAGAAACACACTTTTAGAAAGTAGTGAGAGTAAATAATTCCTGTCTCTTCTATCATTAAAAATGATTTTATTTATCATCAATATGAGTGGATCTTTCTCAAGACGAGGAGATAATCCATATATAATAGTTCTCTAAAAATCATACCAAAGAGATATAGGATATAGAAGAATTATCCAATTACATATATGATAATTCTTATCATTTGAGATCAGATTCCCCTTAATGTTCACATAACTCAGTTTATTCATCATAACTTATTTTTCAAATACTTCAACAAAGAATAAGAAAAAGGGAACAAACCCTCTGACACCACATGAAATTTCCCAATCAGGATGATTGTATCACTGGGAGGGGAGGGGGTGAATCAGTGATACTTTTTCTTTTATGTTCCATTGAAAAAACCTTCACCTCCAGTTAAGGAATCAATTCCTTATTGAAAAATATTCAACCAGGAATCCAAAAGAACACATGTATTTACAAGGTACATTATTCAATAAGAATAGTTATGTCCTTGGTATGGTTTGTAAATGACCCAATACCACACAATCCACTAGAATTAAATACTTGGATTACAATGAGTATGATATACACTTTTACACATGTAGCGCTATGTAAACAATTCCAATAGTGTGTGTGCACCCTCTTAGCACAAATAGGGTAAAACAATAACTGTGTAACAATCCATTTTACCTGTTTTTCTTTTCAATTCCACTAATTTATTCAATTAAAAGAACATATTTAATTTCATACCCATAAGAATGTATGAAATTATTGTACTTTGTTATGGAAAACTTGAGTCTGATGTTCCCAATCTGATTCCTCTGAGTATGATTCTCCCTGATACAATTCTTCTCAGTATGATAGTTTAGGTATGATTATCACAAGTATAAAAAATATAACTTTGATAGAATATGGTAGAGATGAATTTTCACTACATCATTTATTCTTCTTCCTTAGTCTAAACATCCTAGAATGCACATCCCAATCTGATTAATCCATCCTAATACGATAATCAGTCAAATACAATTGAAAAGATGAATATGATAATCAGTTATGTATGAAAAACTCTGAGTATGTTGATCAGTTAAATACAATGTTGTGATCTTGTATCTTCTCTTTAACTTCAATATTTTAGAACGTTTTCAACAGAAGTGATTATAAAAAAATCTTCTTATCTCTACAACTTGGATATTCTCTCTCATGAACAGTACATCATTCATCAAAAAACTGTAATTTGCCTTTTCACCATTTATAGGTGACCCTCGAGTAACTTTGGTAGGAATCCCAAAATATTTTCTGCTTAACCAAATTCAATATAATCTCAATTTCCTATAAAACCTTGAGTGAATTTTGACTTCATCAACTCTTCTCAAAGATTATTGATTCTTATATAATATTCACTTATTCATCTGAATTTCATTTTAATAAATTATGATTTTAATTCATGGGCCCCATTTTATGAATAATATTTCATCAAAACAATGCTATGTACCGATTGTAAGAATGTGTATGAAGAAATGGATACCACACTTGAATTCTGAATACAGTCATTATTTTGAGTTTTGATCTCCCCCATGATAATTCTTTCATTAATCTCTTCTTTAAAACTACTTTTACTTATTCACTTCTTCTCAGGACCCAGTTGGATTGATAATACAATTCAACTCAGATACAAATTCTCTTTACCCAATTGAAATACACATCATATCCTTAATTTCTACACTTTTTCACTTTACCAAATTGGGATACAAAACTTTTTTTCTCCTCTTCTCTTGGCCCACTTGAAAAACTCAGTTTAAGAGAAGAAAAATGTAATTTAACTCTTGACCCACTTCATGAATACATTTGAAACCTAATCAAAGTTCATATATCTTTTCCTTCAATAATTCAATCAACAATCTGAATCATATTGAGTACGATTATCCAGATTACAATCATTCTTATTACGATTGGCCTGGATATGATCATTCTGGGTATGATCATTCTAGATATGAATATTATCTTCTTAATCTTGAGTACGATCATCCTATGTATTAAAAGTTTTGTATGCCTATGATGGATGATATAATGTTATAGTACCTGAGTATGATATTCCTTTTCAATCGGTAGTATCTATTTTTTCTCTTCCACCTACATATAATTAATCTGGGTACGATATTTCTAATTACAATCATCATCTCCTCCATTATTTCCTTCTTAGCTTGAATCTAATTTCCATGAGTATGATCGTCCTGGATACAATTATCCAAGGTATGATCTCTTAAGTATGATTCCCATCAACCTTTTCTTCTCAAAAAACCATCAGCCTAAATCTTTTTCACTCCCAATTTCATTCACCAAGATTACATCATAATATCTATAATTAACTTATGATTTAGGAAATATGAATCATCAAAGCATCATCACATTTAATTTTATTATAGTCATGCGGACTCTGATAAGTCATAAAAATATCTTCTTTCTTATCAAATCCATAGTGAATCTGATGACAAACAATTCCTGATTATGATCTTCTCCCATACTAGACCCATGGTGAGTCTGATCAAACTCTTTAAAAGCACACGTACGATTATTTTGAATGCGTGAGTCTGATTCTTTTGAAAACAAAGATCAATACAATTTATATCCATCATCTTTCCCAACATACAGTCTTTCTTCAATATATAGATTTATTGACAACAAATACAACCCAAAAAAACTTGGGACTAACATAAGTTTTATTATATTAATGTAAAAACCAGTTTTTTTCCATTTCACCCACTAAAAAAACAATTTAATGTTATTCTTCCATTTTTTAGACTATTTCCTCCATGAATTAACATTTTAAATTTATCATTTTGATTGTATTTATTTATCCAAAAAACCTAAAATATGATTCACTGACTTAAAAACATCTAAAAATTATTTTTATTTTTTTTTATAATGATATTATACACTTCTATAACCATACTAACTCATCATGATATAGTGGGTTCATGTTTGGGTTGGTTTGGCCACTAAATTGAATAAAGATATAAAACTCTACCATGGATGAATATGAGAAATTAAATACTAATGTTATTATAATTTAATAATAAAATAGTTTTTTTGTTTTCTAATGGTTATATTATATGTTTAACTAATTATTAATATATCATCTTCGATTGCTAAAATCACCAAAATAAGACTACATCAATTCAACATTCATGGAAACATAAGAAAGAAATGTAAAATAAATAAATAAAATATTATAACAAGTTGAATATATTAAATTATATATATATATATATTAGTAAGTTTACTAAAAAGTTATATAATAAAATCAACATTATTATTCATGAATTTAAGAACATGCACATGATGGATCAAGAACAAGGTAAGGGTTTCTTGTCTCAATTTTAAATTCCTTGAGACATACTTCTTATTATACACTATGGATTCTTTGGAATGGTGTATCTAATTCACCTTTAATATATTTTATTAGGATCCTATAATTATTCTTGGAATTTATTATTTCACATGAAATCATATCCTTCATGGTGTTTTGAGTAGAAACTTCATAAGGATGTAAGGGTTTTCTTGGTCTCAATTCTGATTCTTTGAGACAAAAGACATATGTTTCACCATGTTTTCCTTGTATAGTGTATTTACATTCCATTGTTATATTTTTAACATAATATTTTTTGTATTTACTAGGATGTACAAAGAAAAGTTTTATTCCCTACTTCCAATGGATAATGATTCAATTGTTTCCCCACAAGTAAGGTTTTTTTGTAAATCAACTTCCATTGATTGAGTTATAATCATTCTCTAGAACTTATTTCATATAATTTGTTTAAATTAAATCCCTAATTTTATTATTTTTTATTATATCATTGTTTTTTGTGGATTTATATTTCTACCATATAAATCCTTGTTTAATATTTTATACCTTATGGACTATGTTTCCCATAATGGATATTGAAAGCATAAATCTCCTTTATTTGAGTCATAAAGTTTTAGCTTGAACGTTTTTCATCCATGACTAGGTTATAACACCCCCAAAATTTTATAATATGTATCTTCTTAAATAAATTCAATTTTTTGAATAGTATATGTTTCATGTAACACCAATCATAAAATAATCATGATATAATATTAAATATTATTATTTTAACTCTAGCTATTTATTTGGAGGTTGTGAAAATGATTAACTCAATTATAGAAATATACATTCCACATGTTTATAAAATGACTTCATTGATTACAAATTAATTGGAAAATAAAATAAAAACCAATGGAATATAGATGATGTTTTTTTATTAAAAAACAATTTTTATACCCACAGTGGAATTTTATGGAAAAATCAATATATTTTTGTTATCAAAGGAAAGTAGGTTCAAATAGAAAATGTAGTAAAAAAGAAAAACTGAAACCATAACTAAAAATATAGACAACCAAGATTTATGGGGGCCTAAAGTAGTGTAGCATAATAGGATCTTCCTCTATAAGTTTTTCCCCATACATCGGTAAATAATCGATGTTGTGAATTATATAAGACCTAGCACCATTTCCAACCTTTGACACCATGAAATCTATCACTTTGTTACCCTCACACCAGAAGTGGAGAACACTAATATGGTCATTAATAAGACCCCTTAAGTTTATAATAATGTAGTCAATTGACCAATGGATGGTTCATGAATTATTTAGAGAGTTTTATAGTGTAGTGAAATCTATTTTAATTTCTGCTAGATTGATATTATGCTGACTTCATATATAGAGACCAATGAACATATCCATCACCTTAGTTTGTAATGAGTCCCTGGGACAAAAGACTACCAAAAATTATATGATAATTGTCCCCCAATAATCCTTAACCACACCTCCTCCATTAATCTCACACATAAAATAAGAGTTTTCAATGTTAATTTTATGCTGGAAAGGGGAGGTAACCAATAGACCTGGCATCCCTTATTTGTGATTGAGGAATTTGGTGTGGGGGACTACCTTCCAGAAGTGGATTAAGTGTAGGTGCGTATTCCTAGTTACGAATGAGGGGGTCAGATTGAGGATGAGTTTTTTCGTTCTAATAACTATTTTTCTTTCCTCCCTAGAGGTTTCATTTACATAAACATTGTTTGGCACCTACAAGTGGATCCAGAAACCTGCATGTTGGACCAATAATCTTTCCATTTGTTCAAGTTGTGGTGTTACCATGCCATGAAAGTGTAAATATAGAATGATCCTACCTAATACAACCTAGTAAGTGATGCCTATAAAGTATCTGAATGTGATCCACACTGCACAAGCCTAATCTCTCTCAAAAAAATAGATTCTCAGAGATCTCATCCTTTTGGTCCCTAAAACAACAACATTTGGTGGTCATATTTATCCTTGTACGCTTTATGTTTTCATCAATAGGGAGGGATCTATTTCTGATTCTACAAAGAAGAAAATTATATTTCATGTGGATATATTTACACCATATAATATCCCCCATCTATCCTCCCTGTTGGGAGACATTAACACTCTCTTATAGTCCTTCGTCGAGAATTTTTCTATGCTGGATGCCATAAACAAACACATGTATGGTTCTCTATTAAATTCAATAAGGTTGAAATAATCCATCAATTGGCTATCCAAAATAGCACTAAAAAAATTATTATGCATGCATTAATTTTTAATGGTAATACCCAGAACCAGGTATGCATGGAATCCCAGATTCAATTCTACCCAATTTTAGTTCTAGAATGAAATATCCTCCCTTCCCATTATCCATCAGGAATGGTCTTGAAGTATCAAAAAGTGATGTTTAATGATGAACCAAAGATACAAATGACCACCTCTTATCAAGACCCTATCACCACTGTATTTATTTTCTATGAAAATACCCCAAAATGACTGCTCCTCAATAATATTCCATACCATCTTTTCATTAATTCTTTAGATAGTGTCTAACATTAATGCTTCATTCCTTAATTATCTTGGAAATTATTCCTCAAGAGGCCTAATGATTCTTACCTTCCTTATGTGCATCGCATAAGAATAAAGCTATAATTTTTTCAATATGAGAGATGAAAAATTATAGGACATTAGTCACCGAGATGGCATGAACCAGAATAGAGGAGAAAAAATTATTCACTAGGTTAATTTTTCTACTAATGGAATGGAAACAATTTTTCCAATTCAAAATCCTCTCACTAGTCTTCTCAAAAAAACAATCAAAGTGTTTAATGCGAGTCTTGCGTGAGAAACTTTTTTCATCCAGGTATTCCATGGGGAAGATTCTCCTCTGCATGTAAAGGTCATTAGTGATGGAGGGGATCCTTATTTACAATCATGTGTAAGAAATGTAGAAACTACTTTTGGTTCGATTGATTATTTTTCACTCTATTTACAATATTATTCAATGAATGTATTTATTATTCAAATTGATCTTATACTGGCACTGGAAAAAATGATTGTGTCATTGGCGAACATGAGGAGAGAGATACTACCTGAGCATTTCCTATATATGTATTTTTATATGTACCCTCATTGAATACTCCTATGGATTAGAATTGTAAGGACATCATGGGTAATAATGAATAATGTAGGTGATAAAGGGTCTCTATGACTTATTCCTATGGTAACTTTTAAAAAAACTGCAATTTTTTCCCAAGAATGAAAGTGATATCCAAGAGGATCTAAAGTGCCTAAACATGATATCATTGGCCCTAGAGGATAATCCCATTCTTTCTGACACTTTAAGGATGAAATTCCATTAAACTCTTTCATAGGATTTGTCCATGTCCAACATTATTTCCATATTAGATCCAAGAACCTTTTGGTTGATGTCACTAATCACCTCTTGAACCAATACCATCACCCCTTGAATGAACCTCCCTTTTAAAAACCCATTTCGTTCATCAGATATCCATATTGTTAGATGTGAGAAAAATCTTTTTTTAATCCCACTATGAAGCACCTTGTTAGAAAAATAACACATGATAATTAGGAAATAATGATTAAATGATGAGGGGTTATTTATTTTGGGAATCAGCACTAGAGTGGTGGAACCTACCACCTAAGGGAGATACCCCCCCCCCCCCAAATCATGATCACCACATACAAAATCCCTTTTGAAAAGGTCCCATGAAGCCCTACAAAAGGATCTAAAGAAGTTTTCTAGACCTGGGGCACTCTCTGGGTTGATCCCTTTCAAAACATCATAAATTTCCTCTTCATCAGTTATGGATTCAAAGAAGGAATTTTTAGAAGAACATACCACAAGAAGAACCACATAAATAATGTCTTCATAGCCCCATGGTTATTCAAATTGTATATGTATATTGGGACCTACAAGCATAGATTTGAAATGATATTGTACAATACCTCTGACCACCCCTCTGTAATTGGTATAGGATCCATATTTCATCATGTTATTAATTATTATAAACCAACTATTCTCTCTTATTCATGCATAAAGAAAGTAATGTTTTTACCCTTTTCATAACCATTTGAATCTAAAATGTTTTCACTCTAGACGCTCTTGCCTTAGTATTAAGTCATTCATGATTCCATTATTATTAGGGAGCTCATAAAATAAGGTCGCATCCCAATCACCATCCAATTTAATATCCATCCATTCAAACTCCATCTACGCCACCTCAATGTATTGAGTGCGGTGGGTATTTATAATCCAGTAATAGAGGTCACCTTTGATCATTCGAATTTTATTATGATGCATAGTCCATGTATTCCCCTAAACAAATTTTTTCTAAGATGAACTCACTAATTCAATATATTTGGGATTGTTGATCCTTTCTAAGAGAAAGTTAACATCCAACTGTGATTATTCATGTTAAATAAATAAATCAAGAGTGGAAAATGGTCAGAAATACTTCTCATAATATGTGTTACCTTTGCATATGGGTAAGGAGATATGGCATATAAATTGGTGAAATAATGATCTAGGAGAAACCAAGTTTAAAGATCCCATTTCTAGTTGTTTCACTATGTAAATAAATTTCTTGTAAAACCCATGTGACGAAGCCCATTCCTCACCATAAAGGAAACAAATTCATCGATATCCTTCCTTGGCAAGTCTTTTCTTCATTGTTTCTCTTTCAGGCTAGAAAAAATATTGAATTATCCCCCAAGAACCATGGGGAGTTCCCTATATTGAAAAGTCCAAGATAATACTATAATGATTCCCTTACTTATGCATCACAATTCCCATAAACAAAAGTGAAGAATAAACTAATGGATCTAAAATATATCTTTTTAGTGACATATTGATCTGACACTTCAATAATATCCACTGTTAATTTTTTATTCCAAAATATCTATATATGATGATTTTGAGGATTCACATGAAAACAACCACTCATTATTACCTGACATGTGAAGTCATCTATTTAGGAGAAATCATGTTTAGGATCGAACACATATATTAGAGATACATTCTACGATTGAACATCAGTTGTAATAAAATCTGTCTTTACACGAGCACCGAAGCCTCAGGTGTTATAGATAATAAATGAAATCATGGAACCTGGGAACACCTCATACTGGACCTAAGAAACTAGAATCACTGATGCAGAGAAGATATTTGTGCAGAAGTATATTTGGTCTGAGACCTAGTGCATGTACCCTTTGATGATGGCAAAGGAAATAGCACACTAAGAGAAATAAAATCTTGGTTATGGGTTGAACCCCACTAAAGTATCTTGGGGATAGGGAAAGGAGAATAAAAAGATACAACATATATGGGATTGGAAAATATGACCTTATTATCTGATGGGGATTCCGGAGGGTCCTTCGGCTTAGGAGATACCACCAGCTCATTTTGTGAGGAATGAAAATTTGAGGAGACTACATCATGATGGGAAAGAGATAAAGTGTTTTCATACATTGTAGTAACATCAAGTACCTGAAAATAGGGCCCAAGATCACATGGGGGAGCTATATGAAGAAACTTCTTACTGCAAACTATTTATTTTCCCTAATCCATTGATTTTTGGAATTCTAGAAGACCCTAGGGAGGATCAACCAGAGAGGCCATGTGGTCCAGTTCCATATATGGAATCAAATTCATACAGTGATAATACTTCCTTTAAACATGTTTTTTATGAGAACCTTCTTTTATAACTGAGGATAACTGATAGAGAACTCCATGAGGTTCATTTTTAACCTGATCCTGATCTGACCCCCTCTAAGATGATTTTCCCAAAAAAAAATCTGCAGACTGGGACTCCATAGCAACACCCGTAGAACCTTATTGACCAACATTGGGATTGGTTGATCATTATTTCCTGCAAAAAGGTTGATTGTTCCCATATAACTGATAGAAGAAACTATATCTGGTAAATGTGGGGTACATAAGAAATTGGTACCAAACAAACAAATCTTGGACTTACAACCAGATCTTATCAAGGAGAGGCTTGAAGATGAACCTCTAGACACAAATAATAGCTACAAAAAACTCATTAAGTTTAATGGTATGGTCCACCACACAAAGTAAATCCCCTACCTAATCTCTAATAGAACAAATATGAGACAATTTCTAAAAAGGGAGAGGAAACCCCATTTGAGAGATCCACACTACCGCACGGGAACATTATCTATAGAAATGGGAATCCATCATAAATATTGAAAGGGAAAAATGAAACATAACTAATGATTTTGGGGAATGTCTCCATGCCTTCATGGAGTCCTCTCAATACACCAGAACCACAAATAATGAGTTTCTATTTAGTAAAGGGACCCAGACTGTAGAATCCACACCCTAGGAGCTCACAAAATTAAGGAAGCGGGGAAGCTCCGTCTTGTCTACTCAAAATTTTGACACCAAATTCTACTTTATTAAATTGAAATAATCCTTTAAAATGGTATCCATGGTATCCAATATTTCAGAGTTACCCTCAGGGTAATTAGCTGAGATCTTCAAAGAGAGTTTGTGGAAGAAAATCTGAGAAGACTGACAGGGGCGATGATGGATGTCACTGAAGGAAAGGAAAGGACATGGTACCATAGCATAATATAAATGGAAATATATATATTAGATAGAGTTTAAATAAAGTGGGGTTTCATGTGGGAATAAGATATGGGTGGGATCCATCGATGATGAGGCAACCAGCTAAGAGGAGAAAACCGCTGGAGAAGCAACTGTCAAAATTATTTGAAAGTGTGTCGATTCATGAAGCACATTATTTTAAAATATATTAATTAAATATATATTTTATATATTCAAAAAAACTTTAAAATTCATCCAATAAGTTTTATAGTATTAATATAAGAATAAAACCATTTTTAAGCATAAAATGCTATATTTTTCTAAAGGTAGTTTCACCGCATTTTGATGGAGCACTTGTTTTAAATCATGTTTTTGACATTTTTATAAATTCTATTTGAGAAATTAAACTTCTTATTTTAAATATTAATATAAAAATTTCCTTTTATTAAATTATTGGTATTTTTTTGATAAGCTTCATGTTTTCATGAATAGTGAAAAATATTGCATTTTAATCGAAAATAGATTTTTCATCTAAATGATTTATAGTGTTAAAATATATTTTTAATTGATTTTAAAGAAAAATTAAATCAATATTTTTTAATTTAATCTATTTTATGTAATTGAAATTATTTTCAAATTTAATTTGGATATGAAAAAAATTTCAATCTTTTGAATGTTTTCACTTTTAAACCCCAATTTATTATTCTATCAATGAGATTTATATTAAATTAATGTTATCCAATTTTGTGTTTATAATTCTGAAAAATGGATTCCATATTTGGAATTATCAGTTCCAAATTTGGTAATTAGGTCCCTTTTTGGACAAAATTTGAATATTAACTTTATTATTTTATTTAATTACCACGATTAAAAGTAAATATTGTAATTGAGGGTATAAATAATATTATAATTGTTATAAAATTACCCCCACACTTCCATTTATTTTATTTGATGACTTATTGTCAACCGAAATCATCTTTTTTCTAGTTTTATGGCCTCTTGAATCCACTCAGATTTCTGTAAGGCTTTTATAGTATTTTATTATTAGGAAAGTAAAATATGTCATACTCAAGTTTTTAATAAGTGTTTTATTTTTTCTATATGGTTATTCCAAAGACATATTCAACCATAAATATTAATTTTAAATCAAAAATTATATCTTCATAATTATAATTTATTTTTAATTTTGAGGAACAAAATAATTAAATTATAAACTTTCAAATTTTGGGCATGTATAGAGAGAAAGAAACTTTGTGGCTCATAGTTTAGCTCATAAAGATAAGGAAGATGAGGATCTCACCATGTACAAAATTGTGGGTTCATTTTATATGCCTTGAAGAAACATTATGCAAGGAGATTCCCTAGGTATTTATAATTGTAGTCCAACAATATTTTTTAGTTTCTATTTTTTGGTACTCTTTTATGGCTCTCTTTTTTTCAATAAAAATTTAATTTTCAATGCGACATTCAAAATTGACATTAATGATATTTTAAAATAAATAATATTTTATTAAATGATATAAAGTTTATAAAAATATAAAATTCATGAAAATGGTTGGGATAAAGTTTAAAATTTCATCCATGACTCATTTATTATTTTTTTGTCATTTTATAGTAACTATATTGACCCATAAAGTGTAAAACCCCATTTTTTCATGGTAACATTTAAAGGGATTAACTAAGGGTTAAATCCAAATGATAAGGATAAGAATGTGATCTCAAATTTTATAAAAATTATTTTTAGAGATTATTTATACTGATCTTTATATTATCTTCTAAATACCTCACTTTGGATCCATTTGGAATAGAAATTAATTTATATTAATTTAATATTTTGAGAGTTTCCAAAAGTCCCACTTACCTCAATTATAAAAGGGAACCTCCTCCCTCACATCCTCACACCAGATTGAGCCTTATAGATCATACAAATCCTTCCCAATTAACCTCCCAATTTCCCTCCACTCATCTTATAATATTTATGTTGTGTATAAATCCAACCAATGAAGTCCTTTTGTGAAAATCAAAAAGAGATACCCAAATAAGAGGTATTGTTAATCAATGAATGCTTTTGTTTTATTTCTTCCTTAAACCACTTAAATTATTTTTATTCCATTATTTTATAATGAAAATAATATCCTCAAAATTTTTAAATTTTTTAAAGTTGTATTTTTTACCTGCACCTAGACACACTTGCATCAAATGGGTAACGAACATATTGTTTGTGTATGGAGAACTACAGCCTCACGAAACAATGTCGTTTGTTTTTTATTTACCACCTACCATGGTTGGGAATTATGATTAATATGAATGTTTAATATGATATATCTGATATTTAGGTTTTCTTAATACTTCTTTACTTTTTATGCAACACATACCTTTATTCTTTTCATTTTGTGAATATATGATAACGTCATTTGTGGATGTGTGGACTACTGCCTCCTCAAAGAGATATGATTCATTCATGAGATACATTGTATGTATTAAAGATTATTTTAATAAAAATATGGAACATATATGACATAAATATGATACTAGAATTATAATATACATATATATCATTTACTTTTCTGTCTTTTAATATGACAAATAAATGGATGTAGTGTTCATGTGTGTGTACGACCTACCATCTCCATGAACGATGCATTTCATTTCCTATCTACAGATTTTATAGATTATTATAAATATAAATATACTGAAAATATTGGATATTTAAATCTTTTTTTACATTCTTTATATGATGAAATCCTGATCTAAGTAATAGGAACAATATGTAACAAGTCAAAATATACTTGAAAAACTAGGAAATTAACACCCAAAATATATAAAATAATAAATGATTGTTAACAAAAGGGTAATGAAATATAATAATAAGTTAATATACAATATTATAAATATTTTTATAGCTTTTTTATAAGTTAATAACATAAATAAAACCATTATACATGTGGTAATTCACCCAAAAGAAAACATTAGGTGCGGTATTTTGTCTCAATTTCATTTCATTGAGACATATTGTAATGTTATGTAACTAGTTTCTTTTATATAGAATATATACTACCCATTGACATGTTATAACATGAATATAATTATTTTCATGATATTATATGTTTCAATTAATATTATTCCTTCATGGTAATTATGATTTATATGTTTCAATGTGGCATGGGACACTTTGGAATTTTTGAAGATTATTTTTCCCAAGAATGTTTGTAATGATCTTTCAATAGTAATTCCATTCATCAACATCAAAAACCCTTATTTTTAATTATCCTATACTGGGAAATTATTAATAAATATGTATTCCTTATTCAATATGGATGTTTGATGATTCGTATTAATTATGAATTATATTGATTACTCAAAATGATGAATGCATTGGACTAGCAATGACGGGTGGGACCCGGAATTTATATACCCCCTTGATGAATCAACAGGTTATCATGGGAAAAATAAGTTTTCCAAATTAAGTAGGTTTATACATATAGTTTTAACCACCTTGTGAAAGGTCTTTATAGTATAGATTTTCATGTGTCTCAGACAAGGCTTCTTTTAATTAAGCATTTCATTCATATATATTTTAGTTATTATTGTTATTATCCATGATATTTTCAAATGATAAAGTATATGGATGCATTTTATTTTCAAATTATTGATTAAATGGAATGTATTTTAGTTATTTTTTATTCATTATTTAGTTATTTTAATGGCATGTTTTCTCAGTTGTTTACCTTTCCATGTAGATTCATACTTATTTATTCATTATTGTTTCCTCTTTACTTACCCTTACTAAGCATTTGAGTCCACCCTTATTATGTTTCCATTAGCTAGGTTATGAAGAGTTATCCTTTGAATTAGTTTCAAGGATTCTGATATTTTACTTATGTTTTGACTTATTTTAATTTCCCAATGTATTATCGGTATCTTGTATGTAATCTATTTTTCCAAAACTGCTAAATTGTCAGGTCCTTTGGGATTTTATTCCTTATAGTCATTCCAACGTAATAAAGTAATGCACTAGATCCAATCATCTGGGGTTGGGTAGTTACAGTTGGTATCCAATTAATTTTAGTAGTAACCTTGGAAACTAGATTTAAGAAACATATATTTGGAAACATAACCATAAGAAAAACATTGAGGATAATAATATATGGGCATCCCAAAGAAACCATGTTTATGATTATGATATTAGTTATTTATATTTTTTCACTTTATGATATCTATTTCACTAGTTTTATGATTCTACATGTTAAGATATAATCAATTAGATGTATTCATTTAGAAATAGAACCTAGTAGAATGAATGCAAACCTTAGTAATGCACATGATTCAAAGAGTAATAATGGTAATTTCTTTTATGGTCTTAAGATAATATTTAGAAGGGAAATAGTATCCCAAACATTCTCATCGTACATGCACATAGTATTATGTGATAATAAGATAGAGAAATAATTCTCTAACGATTATGGATTTAGAAAAAAGCATGAGAATAAGAGGATAGATGGGGAAAATATGGATAATGGGAAAAAAATGAAAGAACGATTTTCCCAATTGTGATATTTGTGGAAAGAATCTCCTTGGTAAATTCTTGAATATATTGTGAGTTTGTTATAAGTGTATAGATAAGGGTCTCCATGCTAAATAATTCCAAGGGGTGAATAAAAATTATATTATTTAGTGTTACAACTACAAGAATATAGGGAACTATGAAAATGGATTCCCCATAATCAATAGAACATACCTTAGAAAGAGTTAAGGGATCAAGGTTAAGATTATTCTATTGATATAGATAAAGTGGAATGATTAATTTTCTCATATAATTTTATATTTGAAAAATATTTTAAAATTATATTATTGATGGTATTCTAGTTATATGTATTTTGGAATGTATAAGGATTGTACTGTAGTGCTTTTTCATCAAGGATTTAGAGGTGTTTCTTGATTGGTTCTGATAACCAAGAAAAGTGATTCATTAGAAAGTTGAACATTTTTGGAAAACAAATAGTTGAGGGAAACATAACCATTAATATGTTCTTGATAGTGAGATAATAATTTTGTAATAAATAGATGATTGATATGGATAATGTAAATCAGATACAACTAACTTCCATGGAAATGATTCTAAAGTGTTGAATCAAAATCTTTTGGAATTCTCAACCATTTATGAAATGCTTTAAGTTTAACTTTGGATATTATTTATTTAGTTTAAATTATGATTTATTATATTGAATATTACATTATAACCTTTTTTGGTTTTAGAAAACATTTAAAGGATGAAATAATTACTTGTGGAATATATGATTCATTAAAAGTGATTAAGGCATAAAAATATTTCTTTAATAACCCTTTCCATATTTAAGAAATGAAGTGTAAATATATCAAAGCACAAAAAAATGATGAGATTATGAATATTAAATTGAAAGAAATCAAGTATGATTATTTTCTCAATTTCTTATCTATATTGTAACATAATTCCTCAACTCTAGGAAATTATTTTAAAAAAAGTCATTCCTTTATTTTTTTATCCGGAAATCATTGGCCACTTTAACACATTAAACATTTATGGTGCTGTGATGGTAGAATTTTTGTTAACCATGTTCTCTATCAGTCTCCATCAGAATTTGATAGTTTTATTTCTCCTCCATATCCATGTTTTAACTTTCCACTAATGTTCTCCTATTCAAAAACCTAATTCTATGGTAAGATCTCCATTTCACATTCTGTAACACCCCAAGATTTCATAGTGTGTTATTTCTTCAAAATAATTCAATAACTTGCACTACACGCAACACCGAGTTCAATCACACCATGACTTACAAAAAAAAAGCCATTAAAAAGAGGTTATGAATAGTATTATCTAAATTTTAAACTTTATATAATCCTTATAATTTTAGAATCCATATTATGAGTTTCTTAAATATAATGCAAGAACAAATTCATTTTCAGTATTGCACTTTTATCAACTTTTAATAGTGAACCCTTTTTAAATACAATATTTTAAACTTTTTGACTAAATGGGGACATCAAAAATTTAAAATGAAACATCCCAAGCTTCCACGGTACACTTTCTTTGAATAATACAGTAGCGTGTGGTGTACGCAACCTTGAGTTTTAACACACACCACAACCAATCAAACTAGCCGTTATGAAGTGTAATACCTACTTTTTGAAATTATATATGTTTTATATTTTAAAATGGACTTCATTTTTGGATTCGGAATATCGAATTTATCCTAAGGTAAAATTTTGGTACATTTCGGATAACTTTCATATTTTGATGAATAGTGAAAATTACTCAATTTTAATTAAAAACAACTTTTTTAATAAAAATAATTAATAGTGATAAATTATGAATTTGAGTGGTTTTAAAGTATATTTAGAATATATTTTTACCATTTAATATAATTTTTGTCATTGGACATAATTTTACAATTAAACCGAACATAAACAAGTGTCAATCTTTTGATAGTTATTATCTCTTATAAACACGCTTTTTGATTTGACAGTGGGAATTAATTTTAAATTAATTTCTGCCACTTCTGTGTTTTGAATTTAGAAAAATGGATTCCATATTTGGAATCAGGAGGTTAAAATTGTGTAAATAGGTAACTTTTATTTTTAGACATTTTGAATAATTACTGCGGTAAATATTTTATTTACCATGGTTAAGGGTAAATCCGGTAAATAAGGGTTAAAAATTAATATTATAATAATACTAAATTACCCTAAAACGTGTCCTAGCCTTATTGTTTGATACCTTTTCTACCATAGGCATCTTTGGGTCGGTTTTGGGACCCCATGGAACCACTTGTAAGTGATAATGACACTTTATTTTAATTAAGTTAAAATGAATACAAAAATGGCACAAGCATATATCTTTTAGAAAAACAATTGTTACATAGGGTTATTTATGTTGGATTTTAGATTATAAATATTCCTTAGAAAGATAAAAAGATTTCCTACATAATGATATTTTATTTATAATTTTTAGACATTAAATAATTTATTTTATTTATGACACAATGATGATGGAGTAATTACTATAATAGTGAAAAATTAAAATAATTGATATTATAAATACCCAAATAAATATAATAGGAAACTTTTAATGAATTAAACTAATTTTATAGGATAATATGATATATTAGGATCGATTTAATTGACTTTTTTTGAAGTAATAAATCTGTTATGAGTTTCAAAAAAATCAACTATTGAATAGTGTCAAAATTCACATAAAAGAGTTCTTAAAACAAATATTATATTATTAATTGAAATTAAATTCCTAAAAATATAAGATTCGGCCAAGAGACTTATATCATGATAGGTTCCTCATTAATGGACCACTTGGGGGTATCTTGGATGTATATAGTATGTTTATTAACCATATTATATAAAAATACCAAGAGACATTGTAAAAGTGAAACTAATTAACTTAGAGTTAATACTTAAAGATAATGTTAATATAAGTACCCAAACCTGTCTAAATTCTATTGGTTGAGTGGTTTTAGACCTATACCCACCTTAACCTTTGAATAATCAACTTTGGAGCTATTAGAAACCGAATATGAATTTATTATAAATTAATATTTCTAGCTTTTCCAAAGGTGCCCCTCACCCCTCTTATAAAAGGGCACTCCTCCTTCTCATTTCTTCACACCTTCAAAGCCTTATGGTTCGGCCAAACTCTGCCCAAATACTCTCCAGACTTCCCTCACTACAACCTAGAGGCCTTAGTTTGATCAAAAAGTCAACCTAAGGATCCCTTTTGATCAAATCAAAAGGAAGAACCCGAAGAAGAGGTAATGATTTCACCACCCTTTTTCCAAGTTCATTTCTTCTTCCACTTCTTCTTCCTTTGTTGTTACCATTCTAAAATAATAACTCCAGTATCTCACATATACTGTGATGTTATTATAAATATGTTACAACCATATTCATTATTCTATCCACCCTTTGAATAACATGTCACCATACGTGTGTACGTACGGCTTACCGTCTCCACGTCGTGGTGTAATTGTTATTCAATATATTATTATTTTGGATGGGTATAATAATGATATGTAACTCATGTAAATAATAAATATAACATGTTAATGATTCTGTATATATGATATACCATCCATTTATATATTATTTTAATATCAAAATAATGATATTGTCGCTCGTGCGTACGTACAGACTACCGTCTCCACGAACGCGATGAGATTCATTCTCCATCGTATCCATTCAAGTATAATTATCATTTGAGGATTTAAAAATGATGTTTAAGGACTTGATATCATTCTGGATATGAATAGTATACAACCTATCCTTTACAAACATGTCTTACGTAACAAAACATATAAAATAAAACAAGTAAGTTAACACCCGAAACAATGATAATACTAAGATATTATTATCAAATCAACTTTAAAAGATCATATATGATATCATATTAATGTATATGATTCTTGTATAATTTAATAACAATTATTTCACCATTATACAGGAGGTTAACCTACCCCAACCAAGGAAAAGTACAAGGTAAGGGTTATTTCACAATCTCTTCATTATCCGAGGTTGTTTATATGTAATAATCTACTGGGATCTCTTTATCATCCACATCCATGTTTCTTAAAAATGTATTTCAAATTTTTTTTACTATTTACTAGAATATGAGTTAAAGTCATTTATACCATTTTTGACTTTTATAAGTGGTTTATAAAGGAATCTTTCCATCATTTTCAAAAGAAGGTCCCTTTTAACCTTTTCGACAGAATTAAGGTAAGAATGTTTTTTTTACTTATACGGCGGGTGCGGCTATTTTCCGCCGTTATTAAATCTTCAAAGCTTCCCTTACAAGCTTATAAGATTATTTTCAAAGAAAAAGTTTTATTTTATATGGATCTTAAATGATTTCAAAATAAAAGGAGATATTTCTTTAAAAAGAATTTTGATTTCATCTATGTCAACATCCTTTGATGGATTTTAAGATTATTTGAAGTTGATTTATTATGAAACAAAACTTCTATATTGTATTGAAGGTTTTGTGATATGTTTGACTGTGGATGTGCTATTTTTATACCATTCATAGTTTATGGTGAAATTATTGACATTTCGTATGCTAGTTTTAATACGAATGTTTATGTTATGTTTAAACCTTTTCATATGGGAATGCATTGGACTTAATATGTGATGGGTGGAGCCCGCTATAGCTCCTCGATGCATCGGTAGGTCTCATGAGACAAACTAGTGTCTTGGAACAAGGCCTTGACAAAATCGTATTTGTAGTCTTGGCACGAGGCCTTGGCTATGTGGTTATGATAGTCTGGCATTATGCATTCCAACATTATGAAAGTGGTTATTGATTTTTTCATGTGATTATTCGATTAGTAGAATATCCATGTGAATAAGTAAATGGCATTATTTCATTTTATTTATTTCATACCATGTTGAAAGTTCATGTTTGAAAGGATTTTGTTTTAGTTATACATTGCCTTAAATGTTTATTCTTATTTATGAAAGTTTCCGCTATATTGTTATCCTTACTGGGCATTTGAGCTCACCCCTTTTCTATGTTTTATTTTTCCCAGGAAGTGAAGAAGTAAGTTATGAATGACCTGTAGGGATATTATGTGGGGATATGAGTGTGGATTATGGAGACATTATGTTGTTGTAGTATTTTTTCATTTTATGATGTAATCTAAAACTTATGAATATATCTAGTGTTTCCAAGGCTACTAAACCAATCGGTCTTTCGAGATTTGATCTTTCTGGTGATCATGCCAATGTTATGTAATAATGCACCGACTCTGGGTAACTAGGGTCGGAGCGTTACAGTTGGTATTAGAGGAAGTTTAGTACAAACCTTGGAAGCTATATTTAGATAAACTCTGATTAGAGCACGTAGACGTAAGATGAACTTTGAGGATTAGTGTAGAAGAACTTCCTAGAATTTTGGTATTGTAGAGATTTTGTGAGTTTTCCGAGCAATACATCCTTGTCTGGATACGAGCAGGTAGAGGCGGCTCTGGCACAGATGTACCTAGGGGTAAAACCTGAAAACACCGCTTTGAGCTAGACTCGAACGGGAACTGGTGCACGACAACGGGCCTTGCTGCACTCTTGGTTACGACACTCCCGGGGGATATGCTTAAGATAATTCTCATTTTCTTTACAAACCATTATGAAGGGTTTATGAGTATATACATCCTCAAAGGAGACATTTTTATGATTATGGATTATATCCATAAATAGTTCAATTTATGTTAAGTGTTTTATAAGTATGGGATTATGTATTTTGATTCATAAACTGATCTAGTGTATGCCATTGTTTAGAAATGGCGTCCAGTAGAATGAATGAGAACTCCAGAAATGCACATGATCCAAAGAGAAGGAAGGATCATATCTTTCATGGTCTTAAGCTAGAATTTATAAGAGAAATAGTCTCCCATGTATTATCATCATATGAAGAAATAATATCATGTGTTGATAAGATAAGTAAAGAGTTTACCGAGTCCTATGGCTTTGAAGGGAAGCAAGAGAAGAAAAGGATGGAAGAGAGAAAGATGGATAAAGGGAAGAGGGAAAAGAAGAATTTTCCCATATGTGGTAACTGTGGAAAGAAACACCCTGGAACTTGCCTGAAAGGAATGGGAGTTTGTTATAAGTGTGGAGGAAAAGGGCACAAATTACGTGACTGCAAGGGTAAGAAAATGGTTTTAAATGTACAATGCTTCATTTGCAAGGAGTTTGGACACTACGCGAACCTATGTCCCAGTCATCAGACTATGCCACAAATGATGTTATTGGATTATAATCAAGTTATGATACTACCACAGATGAAGAGGAATGATTAGAGTTCTTATGTTGATTATGTCAATTGAGTGTTGTATCAACAATGTACTTGTTATAATAATTATGGAGTATATAAGGATTGTACTGCAGTACTATTTAATTAAGGACTTGAGATTGTGTGGAACAAAGAAAAGTGACTCAATAGCAGGATAAATTTTTGGAAAATATATGGTTGAGAGAATGATAAATCATAATATATTTCTGATACTGAGGTAGTGATTTTTGAATAATATGTGATTGATTTGGATAAATTATATTGGATATTCTTGACTACCTTGGAACTGATTAATGATTTGTATATTCCATCATTGTTGGGGTTTAAAACATTTTTGGATTAATGAAGTATATCCAGCATTCTATATGGAATAAGGGAGCATGAATGTAATCAATAAGGAATATGGTAATACATGATGAAGGTATTCATATACTATTACGGGGTAAAAAGGATCTATATTATGTTTACCTTCCTTATAAATGTTAGACTGTGAGTTTGGACAGAAGTATTTTGGATAGTTCTAGTTTGGATTATTATGGATTGCCATAAAAGGACAACCCGGAGGTCGGGCGGCAACCCGTCGCATCCGGCAAGGCTGCGAGACTTGAACCCGCAACCGAAGGGCGACAAGGGTGTATCACCTACCACTGGCCCATGAGATGTCCTGGATTAAATAATGTAGTTTTTATTAAAAGATCATGTAGATGAATTATAAATTCGTTTATTTTGGAACCCTATACGAATAGTGTAAATAGAATTTTTTTACATTCTATTATCTTTTAGAGTGAAAGATGAGTTTGTGGTAGAAATTTATTAATGGATAAAACTCTAATTATAAAGTAAGTATATCTCCTTATGATCTTAGCCAATCTCATAAATAAATTCCTCAATATTAAGAAAAGCAACTTAGAACAAAAATGTTTTCCTAGATGGTACCTAAAATCATCACTAATTTATGGCTTTGGGATTGATGGCCTTTTCATAGCCATGTTCTCTACCACTCTCCATCAGATAATTGATGGTTAGATTTTTCTTCCATATCCATATTTTCCTACATGGAACCCTAGTATGTGTTATTTTCAGTAATCTTCATACTTTCGACTCTTTATTTTAAATAGAGGCCTCATTAATTCATTTTTCGATGTGGGATTTCAACTAGGATATTTTGAAACGTCAAAAATGTGTTATCCTAATACCCTATGTTTTGTTGAACCGATGGTATTTCAAATCATCATAGATTGATGAATTTAAGGACCTCAATTTTATACTTGTTTGTTATTGATGACCTCAATCACTACCTATAAATATTTACGTTTTTCCTCCAATTATATGTCTCTAAATGCCACCAATGTTCTCCTAATCGAGATCATAATTTGGTGGTGACCCTTTAATTTCTCTTTTCCTCATATTAAGACTAAATTTTAGTAACCCAATTTCCGATGTGGGTTTTCCCACAAATATATTTTCTATTTTCAACCTTTTATTTTCAAAGAACAATTTCAAATTGCGAGGACGCAATTTATTGAAGTAGGGGAGAATGTAACACCCCAAGATTTCATAGTGTGTTATTTCTCCAAAATAATTCAATAACTTGCGCTACACGCAACACCGAGTTCAATCACACCATGACTTACAAAAAAAAAATCCATTCAAAAGAGGTTATGAATAGTATTATCTAAATTTTAAACTTTATATAATCCTTATAATTTTAGAATCCATATTATGAGTTTCTTAGATATAATACAAGAACAAATTCATTTTCAGTATTGCACTTTTATCAACTTTTAATAGTGAACCCTTTTTAAATAAAATATTTTAAACTTTTTGACTAAATGGGGACATCAAAAATTTAAAATGAAACATCCCAAGCTTCCACGGTACACTTTCTTTGAATAATACAGTAGTGTGTGTTGTACGCAACCTTGAGTTTTAACACACACCACAACCAATCAAACTAGCCGTTATGAAGTGTAATACCTACTTTTTGAAATTATATATATTTTATATTTTATAATGGACTTCATTTTTGGATTCGGAATATCTAATTTAGCCTAAGGTGAAATTTTGGTACATTTCGGATAACTTTCATATTTTGATGAATAGTGAAAATTACTAAATTTTAATTAAAAACAACTTTTTTAATCAAAATAATTAATAGTGATAAATTATGAATTTGAGTGGTTTTAAAGTATATTTAGAATATATTTTTACCATTTAATATAATTTTGGTCATTGGACATAATTTTACAATTAAACCGAACATAAACAAGTGTCAATCTTTTGATAGTTATTATCTCTTAAAAACACGCTTTTTGATTTGACAGCGGGAATTAATTTTAAATTAATTTCTGCCACTTCTGTGTTTTGAATTTAGAAAAATGGATTCCATATTTGGAATCAGGATGTTCAAATTGTGTAAATAGGTAACTTTTATTTTTAGACATTTTGAATAATTACTGCGGTAAATATTTTATTTACCATGGTTAAGGGTAAATCCGGTAAATAAGGGTTAAAAATTAATATTATAATAATACTAAATTACCCTAAAACGTGTCCTAGCCTTATTGTTTGATACATGTTCGACCATAGGCATCTTTGGGTCGATTTTGGGACCCCATTTATCCACTTGTAAGTGATAATGACACTTTATTTTAATTAAGTTAAAATGAATACAAAAATGGCACAAGCATATATCTTTTAGCAAAACAATTGTTACATAGGGTTATATATGTTGGATTTTAGATTATAAATATTAATTAGAAAGATAAAAGGATTTACTAAATAATTATATTTTATTTATAATTTTTAGACATTAAATAATTTATTTTATTTATGACACAGTGATGATGCTGAAATTACTATAATAGTGAAAAATTAAAATAATTGATCTTATAAATACCCAAATAAATATAATATGAAACTTTTAATGAATTAAACTAATTTTCTAGGATAATATGATATATTAGGATTGCTTTAATTGACTTTTTTAGAAGTAATCAATCTGTTATGAGTTTCACAAAAATCAACTATTGAATAGTGTCAAAATTGACATAAAAGAGTTCTTAAAACAAATATTATATTATTAATTGAAATTAAATTCCTAAAAATCTAAGGATCGGCCAAGTGACTTATATCATGATAGGTTCATCATTAATGGACCACTTGGGGGGTCTCTTGGATGTATATAGTAAGTTTATTAACCATATTATATAAAAATAGCAAGAGACATTGTAAAAGTGAAACTAATTAACTTAGAGTTAATACTTAGAGATAACCTGCAGGGATATTATGTGGGGATATGAGTGTGGATTATGGAGACATTATGTTGTTGTAGTAGTTTTTAATTTTATGATGTAATGTAAAACTTATGAATATATCTAGTGTTTCCAAGGCTACTAAACCAATCGGTCTTTCGAGATTTGATCTTTCTTGTGATCATGCCAATGTTATGTAATAATCCACCGACTCTGGGTAACGAGGGTCGGGGTGTTACACATTCCCTCTTATTAAGAGATGTTTTATTAACCCTATTTACGTTGTGGGATTCCCGCAAAAGAATTTTCAAGTATCAAAATTTGATTTTAATTGTGAAATTTAAAATTATGAGGATGAAATTTATTGAAGGATGGGAGACTAAAACACCCCATGATTTTATAGTTTGTATCTTTTTAAATAAATTCAATTTCTTCGATAGTATACATTTCATGCAACTCTGAGTTTAAATGAACCATGATATACTATTAAATATTATTATTTTCACAGTAGCTATTAAGTATGAGGTTTTGAATATGATTAAATAAATTATGGAAATAAATTTTATACATGTTTATAAAAGGAATTCATTGATTACCAATTAATTGGAAATTAAAATAAAAACCAATTAAATATAAAGGATATGTTTTGATTAAAAAAAACTATTTTTATGCTCACAATGGAATTTTATCATAATAAATTAAATTAATCCTTATTAGTGAAATGTATTAATGAAATATTATGTTATATATTAAAAATAATATTTTTAAATTCATCCAATAATTTTTATCGAATTAAGATTAGAATAAAACCTATTTTAAGAATAAAAGGATATATTTTTCTAAAGGAATATTTACTGGATTCTAATGAAACTCCTGTTTTAGATAAATTTTTTGAAACTTTCGTAAATTATATTTTATATAATAAACTTATTATTTTAAATTATATTATAAAAATTAAATTTTTTTTAAATTTCTAATATATTTCTGATAAGATTTATGATTTTATGGACAGTGATGACATATTGTATTTTATTTGACAACAGCTTTTTTGTCTAAATAATTTATAGTGTAAAATTATACTTTTAATTATTTTTAAAGTATAATTAGATTATTTATTATCAATTAATAAAATATAGGTCATTGTAATCAATTTAACATTTAATTTGGATATAAAAACATTTCAATATGTTCAACATTTTCACTTTAAACACCTATTTTCTCATTCTATCAATGAGATTAATTTTAAATAAATTTTAGCCAATTATTTGTTTTTTATTTTAAAAAATGGATTCCATATTCTAAATCATAAGTTGCAAATTTATTAATTAAGTCCCTTTTTCTGGAAAAAAAATAAGAATATAAATTTAGTATTTTATTTAATTACCACAGTTAAGAGTAAATTGAGTAATTAAGTGTTAAAATAATATTATAAGTGTTTTAAAATTAATCCAACAATTGTCCTAATTTTATCAGATGAGTGATTATGGATAAAAATCATCCTTGGGCTGATTTTATGTCCTCTTTGAGCAACTTGGATGTCTTTATGGCTTTAATCGTATTTTATTATATGGAAAGTCAAATATGACATACCCAATTTTTTAATAAGTGTTCCATTTTTTTATAAATGGTTATTCAGATTATATCTTAAACTATAAATAGTAATTTTAAATCATAAATATTTTTATTAATCATGATAATTTTATTACTTTTTGGTGAGGATATAATTAAATTAAAGGCTTTCAAAATGATGATGTAGTAATTGTTTAATTAACAGAAATATTAAATAAATGTTATTAAAAATATTAAAATAAATATAATTTTATACAATTAATTTCCTCCAAGAATTTTTTTAGATTATTTTTACACATTATTAATGAGTTAAAATAGTTGGTACAAATATATCATGTTGTTATGATATTTTAAAAAATTCGAGTAATGAATAGTATAAAAATTGACATTAATGATATTTTAAAATAAGTAATATTTTATTAAATGATATAAAATTAATGATGATATAAAATTCAGGAAAATTGTCAGTTTCAACTTGAAAATTTCAGGTATTACTTGTTTATGTTTCTTTTTTTCATTTTATTATAACTATTATAACCCTAAAAGAGTAAAAAGAAAAGGTGTTACAGTACAAGTTAAAGGGTTTAATTAAGGGTTAAATCCAAAGGATAAGGGTAATAATGTGACTAAAACTTGTCTAAAAATTATTTCTTGAGCATATTTTGATAAATAATCAAATTATCTTAGAAATCACTCAATTTTGAGATATTTGGAATTGAAAATTAATTTATATTAATTTAATATTTCGAGAGTTTCTTAATGTGACCCATATATCAATTATAAAAGCGTATCTCCTCCCTCGCTTATTGACACCCCATTAAGCCTTAAATATCTTCCAACCCATTCCAAAAGTAATCTTCTAACTTCACTCCCCTAATCCTACAATCTGTATATTGGGAAGAAATCGATCCAAAGAAGTCTATTTGTGAAAATCCAAAAGAGATTTCCAGAGAAGAGTAAACATTCATCAATGAATGTTTTTGTTTTATTTCACCCTTAAACCCATTAAACCCTTTTTATTCCATGCTTATATAATAACAAAAATATCCTAAATTTACTGATATATTGTTATGTTAAGGGTTATTCCTACATATAAACACAATTCCATCAAATGGGAAAATGACTTACCATTCCTGTACGGTGAACTACTGCCTCACAAAACTATGTCATCCATTTTTACTTAACCACCTCTCATGGTTGGGAATTACATTGGATACACTTTTTTATATTATATTTATTTTTTCTTAATATTTAAGTAATTTTTATAAAATGCATACCTTAATTATTTCCATTTTATGTAAATATGGTTACATCATTTGTGGATGTGCGGACTACCACATCCTCAATGTGATGTGATTCATTTATGCTATACATGGAACAAATTAAGGATAATTTTAACAAAAAAAATATGATATATATGCCATAAATATTATACTAGAATTATAATATTAATATATGACTTTTATTTTTATTCTTTTAATATGACAATTAAATGGAAGTAGTGTGTATGAATACATATGGCCTACAGTCTCTATGACCGGTGCATTTCATTTCCTATCTCCAAGTTTTATGGATTATTATAAATACATATATAATGAATATATATGATATTTAAATCATGTTTTATGTTTTACAGTTGATGAATTCATGATATAATTAATAATAACAACAAATAACAAGTCAACATATACTCGAAAAACTGGGCAATTAATATACAAATAGAGAAAATAGTGGAAGATTTTTAACAAAATTGTAATGAGATATTATGAGTTAATATATGATATTTTAAATATTATTATCGATATGGTATATGTTAATAACATGATTAAAACCATTATAAAATAGGTTAAGGGATTTCACCCAAAAGGAAATACAATATAATGGATTTTGACTCAATTTCATTTTATTGATGCATATTGCAATGTTATGCACCTAGTTTCTTTTATATAGTGTAAATACTACCCTTCAACATGTTATATCATGAATATACTTATTTTTGTGATATTAGAAGTTCTACTTAATATTATTCCTCCATGGTAATTATGATTCAAATGTTTCAAAGTGGTATGAGACACTTTGGAATGTTTAATGGTTATTTACCTCAAGAATATTTTTAATTATCTTTCAATAGTAATTCTATTATTCACCATCAACAAACCGTGTTGTTACTTATCTTCCACTTCTAAATTATTGATAAATCGATATTTTTTATTCAATATGGATATTTTATAAGACATGTTAATTATTAATTAAACCAATTACTCGATATGAGAAATACTTTGGATTAGAAATGGCATGTGGGCCACAGATATTAAATAACCCCTAGATGCATCGATAGGTTATCTTAAGAAAACTATGATGGACAATTTTAATGGCTTCATCTTCTATTTTTAACCATATTGTGAAAGTTATTGATAGTATAGTTCCCTAGTTCCCTTTACTACAAGGCTAGGCCTTGGGGGCACAATTATTATTTTTATTATCCATGATATTTTCATATAATTAAATTTGGTAATTCATTTTATTTTAAGACTGTTGATTAAATGAAATGTGTTTTAGTTATTTACATTTTCATGTTGTTTATTCCTTATACAGTTATTTTAATGGCATGTGATATAGGTTATTTACCTTTCCATGTTGATTCAAACTTATTGATTAATTATTAATTCCACTTTACTTACCCTTATTGAGAATTTGAGATCACCCTTATTATGTTACCTTTCCCCATGATATAAATAGGAATCCTTTGAATTAGTTTAAAGGATTCTCAGCTTTTACTTATGTTATGATTTATTTTCTTTTGCCAATGTATTATGGGTATCATGTAAGTAATCTGTTTTACCAAAACTAATAAACTATTTGGTCCTTCAAGATTTGATTCCTTGTAATCATTCCAATTTAGTAAAGTAATTCACATGATTCAGGATTCTTAGGGAAGGGAATTACATGGGTTATACCTCCATAATTATTTATTATATGGTATTTTATAATCTAATTTTTTTAATTTAAAATTTAAAACAAAATAATGTTTTACATTATGAGTGTTTAACAATGGTGGTTTCAAACTACTAAAAAGGTTTCTTTTAAAATCACTTGTTTTATCTTTGGCTCTATATTTCCTATAGAAAACTTTATATCATTTTCAAGGATCCATTATTATAGATTATTTTTAAATGTAAAATTTATCTAAATTTTTTTCTTTAACATTTTAAAATTTAATATGGAAATTAGAATATGAGATTGTATTTTACATCGATGTCAAAAATGTTTTCTAAAAGATATTTTAAGGTTTCACCTCTCCTTTCCTCTTCATATTCCAAAGGATTTAAACTCATGGGATTTATGTTATAGAATTCATTATCTAATAAATATATATATTTTTAATTTGGGGGATTTAACTCCTGGTATCAAAAATTTCAATTTTTTATCCCTTCTTGGTTGATACCATTAGAAGAATTATTTTGAAAGTATTTTTTTCATCTATGTAAACTTACTTATAAGTTTAGTTTATAATAGTGAGGATATGTTTTATTAAAACCACAAACCTTATTTATATGGACAGTTTATGTAATTGTTTTCTCTATCAATGATGTGATCCATCATTGCCTTTATCTTTCCTAACCATCCACCATTAATAGGTATAACTTTTCATCAAATGATTTTACTTTGTGAAAACCCTATTTTCCATTTTGATGATTGAAGTACATTCACCAAGATTCCATGCATCTATTGATTGGATAAATTATTTACGTAACTATATACCCCTAAATCTATATAGTGTTATTTTAAGGTATGATTACAAATAAATCCATTCAGTTCATTAATTGGATAACTATTGAAAATATTTATATTTTTTAGTTTGATATGGTTGTTTATTACATTATCAAAAAATTTGAATATGTATTGTTTAACCATCCACATTATTTACATAGATAAGTTATGATCATGTTATACATTTTAATGAATTGGGGACAAGTATTGGTGTTCCTTATGTTATACCAATATAGATTATTATTTTACAATTTGATGAATGAATTTGACTTGAAAGAGTGACAAGTGGGGTCTTGAATTATATAGCTTCTCAATGAATCGGTGGGACTCATGAGAAAAAAATATTTCAGTATTTAGTGTATACCCCCTAATTAAGTAATATATCTTGACTATGTTCTTTATGAAATGAATTATGAATAGGGCTTGGAATTGATATAAATAATTATGTCTTGGTAGAGGCCTTGAATGTATGATCAAGAGGTATGATATTATTCATTTCATCACCATGAATTTAGTTGTTGTTATTATTGTGATCTATTTTTTCTTTGTTACCCATATATATTATTATCTTAGTTTCATCAAAATATGTAATTATAATGATTACTTATTCCTTCCATAATATTTATGATATGTTTAAGCCATTATTTCCCCAATTTCATCTTTACCCTTACTAATATTTTTAGATAACTCCTTTTTTGTTTTTTTCATCATGTTATGAAAAAAATTATTAAACATGATATTTATAATAAGATAGCTTGTGGTATATGATGAATAATTGTTACAAATTATGTATTTTTTTATATAGTGGGAAAAAAATTATTTATTTTAGGAAGACATGGTATTTATTATTTTATGTTTTATCTTAATATTATAAAGCTCTAAATCAAAAATTTCATGGGAATGTATGTAACGTAATATTTTCTTTAAGTCATATTATTTTTTGATAGTTGTTTTCTAGAATCTATAGTTGGTATCAAAGATATAATTTAAGGTTTATTTTTTTCAAAATGCCTAGCAGTGTAGGTATGGGGCATTAGATAACACCTATTTTATGAAACTTCCCATGATTTTATACATTTAATTTGATGATTCGTGTACTAAAAAATACCCTTAAGTATTCCAAAAATGGGGTCTTATTATAACAAATCTCATATAGTGAAAAGTTATAATATTTTATGAAAAATAAATGATTTTAAATGTGAATTCTTACTCTAATAGAATCTCTCCAAAAATACTAATAAGTATCATTCTCTATAAATATAGTTTGTTCTATCTCTACCAAAATTATATTATTTCATTTTAAAACAAAATTTTTTGTGATGTATATAGTGTATTGAATTTTTAGTGAATACCATACTTCTCAAGACAATATTTAAGTCTTCTATTATAATATTCAGCATAATTTATTTTATGTATCTTCTTTAAGGAGTAACCACACTACTTAATAATAATTATCCTAAAAAACATAAACATATTAAAATTCTATTATATATGCCTGCTAAAAATAATACAACTAATGTGATTAAATTCATAAATAAAGGGATACAATTTCATATATATTTTTATTACTTTCTCATCTTCCCACAAATGTCTAAATGAATAATCTCTAATGGATGAGATATATTAATCTCAACACTCTTGTGTTGAGAATTGGTAATCTTCAAAATTTGGAATATGGATCATATAAAATTACACTCTCTCTATCTCTCTTAATCATAGTAACATCATAAAATTTTATCCTCAAGTAATATTTCTTATATTAATTCTTCAATTATGTCAATTATTTAAAATCCATAGTTGAATTTATTCTTTCATAGTTAAGTGGAAAGAATTTTTGGAATGACCCACATGAGATACATTACCCCTGGTTTATTTTCCTATTTTTAAAATATGACCATATTCAAAAATACATTATATAGAAACCCAAATTTCCTAAAAATAACTTATTTTCCTTTATAAAAGAGTCAAGAAACAATTAACAAATTTTATTTCAACCCATTAACTTACAAATTATTCTTTGAAATCATCCTCTTTTTCTTAATAAAAATTTATCCAACACTATTTTTTAATTGACCTATCATTTTAAAAGTTCATTAAGATTTATTTATATAATTAAACATTCTTAAAATATTTTTTTTACTCTTATAACATGTAAAGAACACCCACTATCTAGAATCCATAGAGATCCCTTTTTATGATTTAAGAGAAACTTCTTGAAAAAATAGATTTTTCGTTACATGAATCCTTATTTTTTAGAATTTTTATTATTGTAATCCATACTCAGTTGGTCTAGTAAGATGGTTATAAAATTATTAGAATGGTGACTTATCTTATCATACCTTCCTCAAACTTCTTCAAAATGTTAAAATTTATTCTGATCTTTTAGTTTAGACTTTTCACTTTTTTTAACTTTCCTCCTTTGAATGGGATGAATCCCTTTAAAACTATACCTCCAAAACCGTCTAAACTCATTAATATATTTTTAATTAAACCAATGCATTCTATTTGTATGCCTGGAGCCTCCACTGTGTCAATAGTGTCCATAAAAATCATGCTTTCCTCCCAAAACAACATGTTATATAGAATTTGGAACAAATATTTCATCTTACATTTGACCAAAAGTCATGGATCCTTTTTACAGACCAAAACTACTGTAGGATATAAAAACATTCTTCTTACATCTTTTCTTTATGACAACCTTTTCTAAAATACCAGTTATAATAGTTTTTAATTTAAATTTTTTATTCCCAAAATAATTAGATATCTATGAGTCATTTTTTTAAACCAAATTGGCCTTATTCTATATTTTCATTAAATAAGACTCACCAAAAACATTTATAAGAAATTTTTCATTTTTTGAAGTGATATTTTCTGGTCTTACTTTATAATATTCTTCTTAGAGATTCTAATTTTATTTAATAGAGTTATAAAAATAGTAATTTCATTTTTATGGTTCTTTTAGATAATTGTCCAATTTATATTGAAAAAGTTCAAGATCCTTAAAAATTTCATTATTTTTTATTTTTTATTGACTTTTAAAGTATTATGATCATTAAGAAACTTATTTAATTCATCAATATCTACAAACAATTTTTTTCTTCTACAAAAATAAATTATTTATTAGTATCACATTAATTATTCTTCTTTATATATTAGATCTTCTTATCAATCATGGAGATATTTTAAAGACACTCCTTCAGTTATCAATTCATCATAAATATCATTTCAGTTTCTTTATCACTCCCAACTTCACTAATTTAAACACTAGTCATTTACTTTAGTAATTAGTAGCTTCCCATATACTTAATTTGATGTTTCACTATCCTCTATTTTATCACTACTCTTGATATCTTTACATATTGATTATAAATTTATATTATTGTACTTAAAGAAGTCTTTACCATTTCTTTTAGAATAAAACATTTATTTTTTTTCTTTATTAATTGAGGATCTTCTTAGACTTTCATCTTCATCATCACTAGATTCATATTCTTTTTATTTTAGGTATTTTTCTTCAATGTTCTAAATATATCTACACATAAACCATTTCAGTGGGATCTTAACTTTGAAATTTACCTTTCCTATTTTAACGCTTTTATAGGTAAGAGATAAAATCTTATCAATTTTTTTATCCACGTCTTATTCTGAGTAAGAAAAACATCTTCATCTTCATAAACTTACTTATTAATTTTTTCTTTATTTGAGGCTTTAAAATATTTTTATTTTTTATATTTGTCTATCTTTTTGGTATAATTTTCCATCCTCATCTAATAATCTAAGAGAATATTTTGTATAGTATCTGTTAGAATAGTACCAAGAACTTTATCTTCCATTGAAACGAATTTATAATAAAGAATATCTGTTAAAATTTGAATAATATTCTTATAAAACATTTATTTTTCTAAATTTTTACCAAATATATTAACTGTGATCGTAATTTTATTGACCCATATAAAGAATTAATATAAAAATTTATCATTGTGTATCATGAATTCCTCATATTTTTATCTCCAGATACATAAGTTTTCTATCCTTACCATGGAATTTCATTTATAGATATTTTCTAGTTTATCCCATATACCTTTAGTTGTCTTAATCCATTTAATATTTATATTCACATTTTATTATAAGAAATATAGTATATCATTTTAATCATGGACAAAATTCTCAAGATTATTTCTACAATTTTCTATCATGGTAGATCCTTTATCTTGAAGATTAAACCCATTATATAAATACTCTAATATATCCAATCTAATTAATAAAATATAAGGAAACATTTGACCCTTTCAAATATAGTAATTTTTTCCATTGAATGTGGGAATCCCCATCATTTTCACTAAATAGTGATTGTTCATAATTCAAGAAACATTACTCTAAAAATAAATCATAAAATAGATATAAATAAAAACAAATTAATATCTAAATATTAATGATTCAATGAAGAGAACCAATATCTGATACCACTTGGAAATTCACCCATGAGATTAATAAAATCACTGAGAGTGGGGGTAATTTAGTGATTGAGAATTCTTTTTAATTTTTAACTATTAAAAAAACATTTCTAATTGTTAGAGTTATTGAATTAATCATTTAAACAAAAACAAAAGACTACATAAAATATTCCATAATAGATTTACAAGGTTTACAACTCAACATAGGTAGCTTTTCCTTACCTTGATATGGAATAACCCAAGATCACACGGTCCACTAGTATCAACCAGTGGATTACAATGTAAATGGTTTATCCTTAAAGTCATCTGACAAGTATCTTTCCTGCATATGTTCCTCCCATATAGTTATAATGATAAAATAATGGTTCATAATAATTTGATAGTCTTTCACCCCTTTAAGACATCAATCACATAGTCGTTATACTTCTAGTTCCTCTTCTTATTTTTCACATTGATGAATAGTGAGATAATGTCTTCTCATTCTTCTTATTCTTATTCTAATATATCTATATCGTCAATAAATAATGTTTTAATTATATCATGGTATTGAAAAATATTATTTTTCTATTCTCAATTTTTTTTCACAATAATATTCTTCTTTTTTTTCTCTTTTTATATTCCTATAATTTCAATAATAATATTTGCAAAAAATATTATTTAAGTTCCCAAAACTTTTATCCATCCCCATAATTGAGGTAAACTATTCCCAAATTATTCTCTACCTTTCAAAAAATGTTTAATTTCAAATATTTAATTTTAAATTCTCTCTAATTATTCACCATGATCTTCACTTTTAAATCTTTCTTAAATATTATCATAATATTAACCTCAAAAAAATTCACCAAAACCGCTGTATTTTTTTTCATCTATATGTGCATGACATTATGCAACCCAAAGATTTGGAACTCGTGTTTAAAACTTCAAATTATAAAACACTAACTAGAATCACATTTAATTGTTGTGATATTGGATTCAATAATGATCAGTTCACTAAGAGTCACGTAGTTTATATTTCCATTCTGCATATTTCACAATTTCAAAAAATATCTAACTATTATGAAGTCATTAATTTCTATAAAAATGTAGGTAATATACTAATATAAGGTCCCAGATACACTTTTGAAGTCTCCATTTATTCTTTCAATGTTTGGACTATGTCATTCGAACTCTTTGATTAATCTTATAAATTATTGGGTACTCTTTCAAAGTCATGTATTATTTTTTTGAACACTCTAAATACTCTTAAAAAGTTCGGATTTAATTTTTTGAAGTCTAAATTACAATCTCAAAGTCATATAATACCCTTCTTAAGTCTCAAAATACTCTTTCTGAGTAATAATTTATCTTTAAAAATTAATAAGTTACTCTTTCAAAGTAACAAGTTACTCTTATGAAGTAATTACTTTGTTATATTTTCAATGTCCTCTATACTATATGACTCTTTCAAAGACCTATGGTATTAGATGAATTTTAAGTCCACAATTTCAAAATTATAGAATACTTCAAAACGCCTTTAGACTTATTCTCAACTCATCCAAACATTCACAAAACCTTCACCTCACATATTATAATTTATATTCTATGAGTTTGAATATAATTTATATATATAAAATAAAATAAAACACAAAAAACATCTCCACATTAACTCCACTAATTATTATTCTCTAGACATAATATCAAATTATAGAGTTTCCTTATGTAATTCCAAAACATGGAACCTTCTAACCAAGTCTCAACAATCCCCCTAAAGTTATCAAAAATTTATAAAACAAATATTATGCTCAACAATACCTTCCCCCTAGGTTGTAAACACCATAACACTACCCCAAACATATAGAATATATTTATCACCCTAAATCTAATATAAATGAAAATATACACCATATATTATCTCACTAAAAACTTTGATATATGAGTTCATTAGTTTAATCTACTTCACCATATGCAATAGTGATATTGTGATGATTTGAGGGGTCAATGAAAAAATCCCATAATAATCCTCAGTTTCTAAATGAATCTCAGTGAAGAGGTTCACCAAATTACACTCATCACTAGACTTTTACCTACATGTGCTTGCGTCTTCTAATGAAGATATTCTACAAAGTAATTTACATTGTAAGGGGTATATAATATCTCAAAATTAAAGGACAATATATGCGTGAAACATATCCACTGATGAAGATTTATGACTTGTTGATAGAATATATATTTTAGTATCGTGTACCTATTATAAATCATAAATTTATTCTTAAGAAGGTAGCGATTCAAAAACATTTGTAAATGGACTATTATAACCAAATCTAGTTTTTAAATTGGATAGTTCTTCTCATGAATTCACAAATAAAAACACACATAAGTGAAAACCAAACCATATTATATAAATATTTCTAAAATAATAATAATCAATTCATCATAATACATATTATAATCTACCAAGAAATCTTAAATAAAATTAAAATTCAATCTCCCTTTCATCTTTAAGAAACCCCTTTCAACATTCAACCTGAACCTCACCCCATTCTTAGTCAAGTCCATTATGGATACTATTATTGTTATAATTATTGAATGAACTTCATATAATAGCCAATCAATCCCAGTAATCCAATGATATCAAATAAATTCATGGTACTCTCATATGTAATCATAACATTGACCTTCTTGAGGTCCACCAATATGATATACTCTTGTATGACATACCCCCAAAAAAATTTTCCTATTTCTAGAGTTGTCACTTCGAAACCGTAAAAAAAGTTTATTCACTCTCAATATACCTAGTATAGTCTCTAGATACATTCCATGATCCTTTTACATCTAATAATATACTTAGATATCATTAATTAATAAAAACATGGTTTAATTGATATAAATGTATAAAATATTATTGATCAAATGTGTAAACGTATTTGGAATGTTCTTTAGAATGAATAAAATCAAAAGAACTTATACAAAACATATCTAATATAGAAATCATACAATGGAATAAAATTTTCTATCACCAAAAATTACTAATTAATAAAATTTAGATCAATCGTGGAGAACCCTCTAGATCCGCACAAATGATCAAATAGGTAATTAATGTGAGTTAGTGGATATTGATTATTGTTCATAACCTAGTATAGTAATCAGTAATCCATACATAAACATAGGATAAAATCACCCTTCTTGTATAATATAATGGGATCTCGCAAAAAATAAGTGATCAGGTGAATAAACCCCTTCAACTCAAGGTCCTCCACCTAGACCTTTAATACTCTCAACTTATCTGGTTTGATATTATATCATTGTATGGATATATCCTCTACACCTAATACCAAATCAATCATAAATATTACTCATCTCTCAATCAGTAATCCCAAGAAATCAACAAGAAAACAACTTAATAGAAATATATGATTGGATTAAAAACTTGTTATATCGTATCATACTCATCCCCCAAAAAATACCCACAAACAAGGATGTGTTGATAGTAGTGACGATTATGACCTACCTACAAATCATATTCTTGAACTAAATTATAAAAAACACTAGTATAAGATGTGAATGATACATTTCCCAAGGAAAAATATGTGATTTCTCTACAATGAGTCATTTAATACATATTAAGGATCACATAAAATTTATTTCTATCTAAATAAATAAATTCCCATATATAATTGTAACCACCATAAAATTTAAGAAATACCTAAATACCCCTAGATAGTTTAACTATCAGTATGGTGATTCTTAAAATCACCATCTGATACTATAACATTAACCCCAAATTAATTAAAAATTACGAAAAAATAAAAAATTTAATCATATTTGATTGATTTGTAACTATTTCAGGTAACTAAATAAATATTTCTTTAAGTGCATGGGGTGATGCAGTATATTAACTAGTAGTTACCCAGGTTATCTCCATAAGGACAAAAAGACCAATTTATGATTATTTCTTACTTTTTATAAGAATGGAAATTATGTTGTCATGTGTTCTTGTATCAGGTAATGTTGCAAAGGAACATTAGTAAATGAAATGTTGGAAGAAAAAAATGAAATAGGGATAAAAAATAGGAATGTAGTTGTTCTAAATGAAATAATTAATGAAGATTGGGGATGTTGGTATTGAATTCATTATTCTGTATTGTTCATTCATAATCTGTTTAATTTATAACTACCATAATAAATCAATATTACAAGTTCTCTCCCAATGAACTCTTCACCTCCTTAGTATAACTGAATATCCACATAACATTTCTTGTACTGGTTATGTTAAGTGTATTCAATTAATAGTTAGTTATTTATGTGTGCCTTAGCCTATAAGGATACTTTTATTCATAAAATAAATAATTACACTCTTAAGAGAATAGGCTAGACTTAGACTCTATCTCTATCATCCAAAATTTTCCAATAAAAAATTATGTAGTAAATATGATATTCCCTCAAGAATATAATAGAAGGATAATAATATGATGATTCATTCAATCATTAATAGTGGTCCATAATTACACCTCACTGGAACCCTACTACGAGGTTATCCACACATGATTATACTAAACAGAATTAAAACGAGTAAGAAAATTCTTTATTGTAATTATCTATACATACACTTAACTCTGATGTTTGGTACTCTAAATCACTACAATGCCAAAATTTCAAAATTCATACCCCCAAAATTTCCCTCTATCTAATACACAAGATCCCCATCCTATTTTTATTCTTCCTTCCTATAATCAATCCACATAGGCATCCATGTGTTTAGATCACTCGATGTGGCTAACAACTTGAAATTCACTTTATTAGGCTTCACTAACCTTTTCCACATGAATCATATTTTCTCTCCCTAAGATATATTACCATGTATATAAATAATTAAGCAATTACATAATTTAGTTAAACATGAATGTATAGTGATTCCTTTGGTCCCCATACTCTGTGTATGGGATCCATGTGTCTTTGTGGAAGATAAATGGTTCTAATTTCTCATTATTACCTCGTTAAAAATGTATATTTTATGTTCATTATCTACTGTCTCTAGGATGTATAAACTCTTCCAAAAAATTCTACAAAAAACTATTCAAACTGAGTTATTACTTGAGTGATTACTTGTTCTTAAGTAATTTCTAGCAATATGTTTCAAAAAGATCCCATATCTCAAGTTCAATTACTAATTCATTAAATTATAATCGATATAAATTAATTGGATCCTAATTTTAGCAAGAAACACTTTTAAAGATTAATCTCCTTCAAGTTCATTTTATACTATTCAATTTCACACTTCATTTATTCATTTTAAATAATAATCTTATGATTAAAATTTCCCTTATTCAACTGAGTTTAGTATTTCCCTCTTAATAAATTTATTTTGAATATTAAGTATATATTTTATTATTTTTGTAGTCCATAAAATCTTTAATTTCACTTATTTAATGATTATGAGTAATTTTGAACTAAATTATCCAACATCAAGTTTCCCTTAGGACTAGTAATAATAGTCAAAGTATAGATGTAGGGTTGGGTAACCAACTCTCATATTTCATGTTGACTATTATTTATGGATTTAATATTTCACACATACATCCAGTGCTTAATAATCTTGGAAAACTTCATGTGGTATCCCAAAGATTCATTTTAATGAAATTCAAAGTAATTGTCTGATTTTTTATTTAAGTTATCTCTTTGATGTTTTATTTCGTTATAGTAAAAAATTCACTCAACATCATGTTCATAATTCTTGTTTATACATATTACAATCTTATAAACCTAAACCAATTTTATTTTAAAATTCAGTAAACAATGTATTCACATATGATATGAAATTTTCTCAATGTGATCTATCTCCTATAGTGCTGGTGGATTGAATTTTAAATTGTTTACTTAAACTATACACACACCACTCTTCCCTCATAGTATATTTTTACTAACCAATTAATATATATAAATGAAGTAATTTTAATAGATAGTATCATATTAATCTCAAAAGAAAAATTAGTAAAGTATAATACTCTATTTATAGAATGAATTATCTTATCTGGTATGTGTCTCTTATCATTTGTCTTCAAATTTCATTTTTATTTTATTCAATCATGTATATTACAAGAAACACTCAAGGGGGGTGAATTTATGATTTAAAAAAAACTATAATGAAAAATATTATTCTTGGACTACTTCCCAAGAGAGCATGTTTTATAGTCATTGTCATAAATTATTTAACTTTTTATTCTATAAACCACATGTCGGTTGATTTACCAACCATCTCCCATTAAATGTATAACATAATTATCTATATATTTATAGTTAATTTATATCTAGATTCTCCATATAAACTTTAGATATCTATTCATTTTCACCATAATAACATTAAATTTTCTAAACTATATGGACATTATATTCACAATCTTTAGCTTCAATCTTGAATTAAATAAAAGGACCAATTATTATTCTTTAAATTAATTCCTCTAGATTAACATTTAATGAATGTATTGGATTTTCCCTTCACAAATATACCATTTTCAATTGATTATATTTTTTAATTTCAACCAATTCATTCAAATCAAACCATCTCTTCTTAGTAGCACTCATGTAATCTAAATTCAATATCTTTACTACCGAAAAGTTTGTATTCTCAATCATAAATGGAGGACGATATTATTTTATAAATACCAGTCATTTGGGTCACATCCTAATGGGTGTTTTGTATTTATTAATATATACTAGAATTTCATCATCTAGTTTATAGATTCAATATTTTCTTGAGTTGCAGACTATCATTTCATGAATTTTTCTAATTATTATTTGATATTTATGCCTTTACATTGGTTTCTAGATGATGAATGGTTCCAGTATTTTTATTGAATTTATAATTATCTATCCAATCTATATATTAAAATTTTGTTTAAATGAACACTATTATCACAAATTATGGATTTTGGAACTCCATCTCAATAGAATCTTTGTTTTTAAAAAAATCAAGATAGATATTCTACAATTTCATGGAAGATAAATGAATTAAATAAATTTTAAAAAATTGTCTACTTCCATCATAATATTATCATTCCAATGTGATTTTGGGAATCCTCTAATAAATTATAATCCCCAGACATCTAAAAAATCAACTATAATACCACAACCCCAGAATATTAGAGTCAATGAATTAATTTAGTGCATTGGTATGATTACAAAGGATTGAATCCTAAATAACTGATTAGTTTAGTATTTTTGGAAAACCAAATTATAGGCATAATACCAATTTTATATTTTTAAATAGAAAAAAAAACATGATTCATAATAAAAACTAATAAACTAAATCCTTAAACCCCATTCAAAGATATCTTCTTCATAACCTAGGTAAAGAAAAAAAATAATGGTGAGATAAAATTATCAAAATTGGTTAAGAACAACAGAAGGTATCTTGAATCAATAACTAATAATCAATATGTAAATGTAAATAACTAAAACATGTGTCATTTAATCAAGAAATTGCAAATTAAATGCATCCATAGATAATGTCAAAGTAAAAAAATATCATCGATAATAATAATAATAAATGGATTATCAATAAATGAAGTGATTATTTATTGGATGCCATGTCTCCTAGTTATATAGTATATTTATCATCAAGTCCTTTACCAAGATATTTTATCATATCGGTTAGAAACCCATCTGACTTTCCCAACTAATTCATCTCATGAGACTACTGACTCATCAATGGGGATTACTTTAAACGGTCCCCAAACCATATTGTACTAGTCTAAATCCTTACTTATATATTGAATAATTGATTTAATTCATTAAAAATGTTCCTTATGAAAAATATTATTCATAAAATGATACTAATTTGTCAATATTTACCAAATAAATCATATAACATTCAAAGTAAACAACCAAATGTAAAAATGATATAGAATTTATGAAATAATTATACTCATCATAAAATTATATGAATATTAAAATAAATATAATTTATAATGTAAAATTATTAAAATAAATTTATTGTTTCAATAGAAATTTAACAATCAAAAAAGTAATTGAGATTGTGCAATAACATTTACCACATGGAAATGTTAATTTCATATCCCCATGGATGAGATAATTCAAAGTGAAACTTAAAATACCATGAAGAATAAGGTATTAATGATGTTAATTTTCATATATAAGTATATAAAACATATAAAATTGAAGTGGTTCATATTAAAAAATAAGTATAAATAGAATATAAATTGAGATTAAATATCTTACCTTGAGTATAACTTGTCAAGTGTGTCTTTATCTTATTGTTTTTTAGGTAACTCCCTTTGGTTTTCACCAAATAACATACTTGGTTTTATTTATTTCAAAATTTACCATTATAGGATGTGGTTAGGGATTTTTGGGGTCAATTGATTTAGGTTATTTTACAAGAAAAATATCTTGATAAGTGTGAATAAGTGTGGCGTTGAGTTCCCTTTTATAGTCAAAAAGGAGTGGAATTCTTGTAAATGTAAAACGGTAAACAATATTGAGAGGTCTCCATTAAATATTTTTCCTCCAATAATGAACCCAATTTTATAAAAGGGAGTATATAGTCTAAATATGGGCATCTAATGGCTTTCAGATAGGTTTATACATCATTTGTTTCCTTAAGATTAATGTCAAACTGCTAAGTAAACTATTTTTTTCCTTAGTCGATGTAATTAATTTTAATTGATTTCACAAATATTTTTGGTAAAAAACATAGTTGATATTAATAGACATTATAAATTATTATAATTACATATATGGGTCTATTTTTTAAAATTCTAGTCAAATAAGTGGTAGAAATTAGTCTCATAGATGGGATGGGAAAATGATTTTTTAAAGTGAAAATGTTCAAAAGTTCACTAAGTGTATATCCAAATTCAATATGAAAATGATTCCAATGGCATAAATTATATTAAAATAAATAAAATTAATATAATGATATTTTTACAAAAATTAATAATATAATTTAACACTATAAATTATTTACCTAAAAAGTCAACTTTCAATTAAAATTTAATATTTTTCACTATTCATCAAAAAATGAAACATCACAGAAAAATACTAAAAGGTCACCCTAAGATAATTTTTTCATTAATATTTAAAAAATACTTATATTTTTTCATATAAAATTTATAAATGTTCACAAATTTTCTTTTAAAATAGGTGCGCCATTAAAAAGTAGAAAAACTGCCTTTAGAAAAATATAGCTTTTATGTATAAAATTGGATTTTGTTCTTGTTATCTTACTTTTTAAAAAACCTATTAGATGAATCTAAAAAATAATTGATTGAATATAATATATATATATCATTAATATCATTCACTAATATAAATTAATTTAATTTATTGAGACAAAATGCCTTGGTGTATATAAAAATAGTTTTTTTGTAAAAAAACCATTTCCTTTACATTCAGTTGGTTTTTATTTTAATTTATAATTAATTGTTAACAAATTAATTAATTTTATATTTTTTTAAACCACGTATTTTCATAATTTTTTAATCATATTCATAACTACTAAATTAATGCCTAATAGGTAATTTTCATTTTAAATACTAATATTAATGGTATTTGGTAAAACTCGGTCTTGTATGTAACGCAATCCATCAAAGAAATTCATTTATATGTGTAATGAAAGATAAATTTGAGGCTCCATGTATAGAAATATAGGAATCTTTTTTCATATAAAACAAGCTAATCTAAATTTTTCTTATAACGGAAGCATAACATAAGGTTTCATATAAAGCATGTTGGCAAAAATATTAAATTTATTCTAAAAGGAAAATATTGTAACGTATTTGAGTGTTACATTATATCCACCTTAAATAAATTCCATCCCCATAATTAAAAAATAATCTTGGTAATTGAAGGATTTAAATTTAAAAATACTATAGTTGAAAAACCCACATCGTAAATAGAGTAAGTAACGCATCTTCTTAATAAGAGGGAAAGGGAATTGACAAGGTCACCACAAAACTCGGCTTTAAAATAGGATAACATTAGTGAAAAATTTGACATGGAATAGAAATATTACGATAATTTATTTATGGAGAGTGATATAGAACATTGATCACAAAAAAGTGGGTTATCTAAATAGGGTTAATGATCACAAGACTATAAACCAAATAAGTATAAAAAAGATTAATGAAATCATAAAAAATGATTTTTATAATAATAAATTTTTTTTCAAGACCATTGTTCCTAGAGTTGATGAATTATTTCACTCTCTATGAATATAAAGAAATATATTTACTTGATACATTCTTATTTCATAAGCATATTATTATCTTTAGTTATTTCTCGAACTATTTCTGCTTCATTTCCTTGTAAATATTTCATCATATGTTGAAGTAAAACATTAATCTGGGAAACCTCATCCAACTTTCACCTTAAACCATTTCTTAAAAGCTTAACCTTACGACCCTTGAAAAATTTTATGAACCAAAAAATAATAATTATTTCAAAGGAGGTTAGTAGTATCCAGTTTACTTTATCCATATCAATCGTCTCTTTATCCAAAAATCATTATTAGGAACATATTAAGAATTTCCTTTCCCTTGATCATATGTTTTCCAAGAATTTTAACATATAACAGAATCATTTATCTTGGTCATCGGTACTAATTAATAGATCATTTTAAAACCTTGATGAAAATTATGGCAGTACAATCCTTACACATTTCATAATACTTATACCTTGGATATCATTTATAACATACTCTTAAAACATTATTCAAGGATCCAAATATATAAGAAAATTAACCATTCTACTTTATCTATATCAATAACATAATCTTGACCTTGATCCTTTATATTCTTATGAGGTATATTCTCTTGATGCTTGGGGAATTCATTTTCACACTACCCCATCACCTTGTAGTTGTAACACTGAATAATAGACTTTTTATCCTTACTTTTGCATTCTTTTTCCTAGTAACCCTTATCTTCAAAATTATAAAAAACTCTTAAAACGTTAAAGAATTTCCCAAGGTGATTTCTTCAATATTTATCACATGTTGTGAAATACTTATTTATCTTTATCCCATTATCCATTATCTTATCTTTCTTCCTCATATTCTATTAATTTTCTTTTAATATGTTTATTTTAGAAAATTACTTCTCTTTTTTTATGGTGCATAAAACTTTTTCATCATATTATGAAAAAATTCTAGACCATTTCCCTTTTGATACTTTGATTACGTTCTTCAAAAAAATGATTGATATTTCCCTTTATATTTTGTATGTAATACATAGAATACCTAGCTATCGTTGTAAAGTTAGCTTCAGAATATGTGACACACTATGATTTCTTTTTTCTTTAAGATAAGTAACTTTCTTTTCATCTAAATTTGTTGCTAATGGGGGAAATATTTATCAAATAATTTGTCCTTAAACTCTTTCCATTCCATGATTTTTATTTCTTCTTCATCTCTATTATTCTTGATGAAACACAACCATTGATCAGCATCCCCATTGAGAATATACACTACAATTTTAGCCTTTTCGTTTTCACCAAATCATAATGCCATAAATATCTTCTCCAAATACTTAATTCATTAGCCATCAGCCATAGGATTAATAGTCCCACAAAATGATGGGGGATTTTATCATATTAAGTGATCCAGCAGAGGAGAGTCTCACTATAGAATAGCTCACTCTATCAAGGAGAGGTTATTTTCAATAACTTGATTAATTTTTCCATATATATTCGTAACATGCTCAGTTCTGATACCAGCTATATTGGCTTTGTCAAAACAGAAACCTCTACATTGGCCACAAGTATTGATACGCTTATTCCTTCCAGGATCCATTTCTAAATAATGGAATACACTAGATTATAACATAACATTATATAATATAAGTTTTAATCCCAAAAATAGTGAAATACATATCACAAATTAGAAAATTTATGCGTAGATAATCTCATAGTCATAAACACGGTTTCTTTGTTATGTTATTCTATAATTATCCTCAAAGTCAATAATAGGTTTGTGTTCTCAAATCTATGTTTTCCTAAATCTAGTTTCTAAGGTTTATACTAAACTTCATTTGATACCAATAATAACAATGCAACCCCAGAATCCCAGAGTCGTGAATTAATTTATTAAATTTTCATGATTATATGGAATTGAATCCCAATAAACTGATCAGTTTAGCAATTTTAGAAAATAATATTACATATAGGATACCCATTTTATATTTAAAATAGAAAATAAAACATGATATATAATAAAATCTAATAAATTTCAACCTTTAAAACTCATTTAAAGATCACTTCTTCATAACTTGGGAAAAAAATGACACTGAGATTAAATTCTCATAATTGTTAAGTACATAAATATATATCATGAATCAATCATGAATAATCAATATATAAAGGTAAGTAAATTAATCTCAATCCATTTAATAAATAAAATTAGAATGAAATTCATCTATAAATAATGTCAAAGGAAATGTATCCTTGATAATAAAATTAATAATTTAATTCTTAATAAAGGTAATTATTAATTATTGGACATCATGTTTCTTAGGTATAAGGTACCTTTACTATCAATACCTTTCACAATATTATTTAGCGTACCAGGTATAAACCATATGATTTTTTAACTGATTTGTCTCATGAGACTATCAATGCATCGAGTGATTTACTTTAAATGGTCACCAACCCTTGTTGTATCCATTCAAATAATTCATTATATGTCTAATAATTAATTTAATTCATAAACAATTTTCTTTATCAAATATTCATATTGATAAATGGATACATATTTATCAATATTTCCCTAGTAAATCATATAACTTTCAATGTAAATACTGTATGGAAAAATAGTATCTGGATTAGGAAATAATTATACCCATTATACAAGAATATAGATTTTAATGGAATTCACTTATAAATGATTACAAGAAACTTATCGTTTCAAGATGAAGTTAACAATCACAAAATGAATTCATATTGTGGGATAAATTTTACCACTTGGTAATTTCCTAGTCATATCCCATCGGATGAGATAATTCAAAGTTAAACATAAGATTCCATGAAGAATTTAGTATTCATAATATTAAATTTCATACGGTGGTATATAAACTATATTAAATTGAATTGGTTAATAATAGTATGTAAATCTCATTAGAATGTAAATTGAGATGAAGTCCATTACCTTAAGTCTAACTTTTTCATGTGGGTCTTTATCTTCCTCTTCTTCTGGTAACTCATTTTAGTTTTCACCAAAAAACATCATTGGTTTGCTTTATTCATCAAGTGTGGATAATAGGATTAGGGTAGGGATATTTGGGAGCTATTTGGGAAGGTTTTTGAGAAGCCAAAAGACTTTAGAGGTGTGAATAAGTGATGACACAAGTTCTTTTTATAGGGGAGGAGGAGAATAATTTTTTAAATATTAAAATATAGACACTATTAAGAGGTCCCCCTTACTTCATGTCCCTCCAATAATAAACCACAATATATAAAATAGAGTATATGGTCAAAATATGGGCATAAAATGATTTTTTTACAAGTTTCTAGGTCATTGTTTCCCTTAAGATAAATTTTTAACCACTATGTAAACAAAATTTTAACTTAATCAATATAATTAATTATAAATAATTTTACTAATTTTTTTTTTGTAAAAAACTAATTTGACCTTAATAGAAATTATAAATTATGTTGATTCCAAATATGGAACCAATTTTTCCAAATTCCATTCATAGAGGTGGAAGAAATTAATTTAATATTAATCCAGTATGTGGGACAGGAAACCGGGTTTAAAAAGTGAGAATGGTTAAAAGTTCACTCTATTTTTATATCTAAATTCTCTATAAAAATAATTTCAATGACCTAAATTTTCTTAATAGATTTAAAATTGATCTCATCATACTTAAAAAAATAATTATTAATATAATATAACACTATAAATTTATTTAGATGAAAAGTGATTTTTTAATTAAAATCAAGTATTTTCGACTATTCATCATAAAATTAAACATCACAGAAAAATACCATAAGTTTACCCTAAAATAATTATGGCATTAATTTTTTAAAAATGAAGATTATTTTTTTCTATAAAATTTATATAAGTGCTAATATTTTGTTTTAAAATAGTTTCACCATTAAAAGGTTGCACAACTGCCATTAGAAAAATTCATATTTTTATGCATAAAATTGGATTTGTTCTAATATTATTCCTATAAAACCTATTGGATGAATGTGAAAAATAATTGATTGAATATATAATATATATATTTCATTAATATCATTCACTAATATCAATTAATTTTTTTTTAAGAAAAAATACCTTTGGGTTCATAACAAAATAGTTTTTTATAAAAACATTTCCTTTTACATTCAATCGCTTTTTATTTTTATATCTAATTAATTGAAAACTAATGAATTAATTTTATATTTTTTAAAAAAATATATTTTCATAAGTTATTTATTCATATTAATAGATTTTAATATAACTTTTGGGAGGTATTTTTCATTTTAAATAATAAAATTAATGGTCTTTGATAAAACTCAGTCCTCCGTGTAATGCAAGTCATTGATGAAAGTCATTATTTCCTATAATGCAAGATAAATTCAAGTTTCCTTGTAGAAAAATATAAGAATAGTTTTTTTTGTAATATAATATAATATTAATTTTGCATGTATCATAATCTTAACTTTATGTTACTTATAAAGTAATCCAGCAACAAAATTAAATTTATTATAAAAGTAAAATATTATAAAGTCTTGGGGAGTTACATAAACTTTTAGAATCCCTCTTTAGGGAATCTCTTAAATTCTAAAAATATTTTCTAGTCACTAGAAGTTATTAAAATTATTTAAAAAATACATATAATCCATGAAAATGATTATCTAGTAGAGGCCACTATTTAACACCTTTATTATAGTATTTATACTTCATTAATTTATTATATGGGTAATTGAGTAAAAATGGTTTAGAATTGATAAAACATCTACCTCAACCAAAAAAATTCTAATCATACTATTCAGTCCCTAATAAAACATATATGGATCTTTCCAAAGGAGATCCTGTGCATATTCCTTAAATAATTTCTTCTCAGTCTAAGTAATTTCATCATATATTTTATTTCTAGTAATTTTATTATCAATTATAGATTACTAGAGAATGCCTCTAGTTGTAACAACATAAATTTTCTTATCTAAAAAATAACCTTTAATAGGATTATTGTGATCCTATTGTAAATAAATGGGTCATTATAGAAAATTAGAAACATCGTTTTCAGCTCACCTTAAATCATTGATTTTAATGTCAATCCCTATAGAAAGTAGTACCCGTATAATAAGGATCAGCTTTGATTTATTTTCATAAAATATATACTTAAAATATTAATGGTCAATGAAAACATTAACCTTACATCTAATGAAGTATGGTCTGTATTTCTTCATGGAATACAAAACTATCAATATCTATTTCTCTATTATTTCATAATTGAGGAGCTCTCATTTTAGTAGTTTTATTACAAAGTAAATCACATTTTTTCTTTATCAATTATCTATCTTAGAATAGCTCAAACTACATCACCATTAACATTATAAGTAATTCCAAATGGTAATATTCAATATTGTTCAATAATGGAGGGTGTTAATATAAACACCTTCTTGAATATTTTATAAACTTCAATGAATTATTTTTCAAGCATAAATTTAATATTCCTCAAAAAAAATGAAAATGGTTTCTTGGAAATGAGGTAGAATTACTTGATGATTAGCCCATAAAACCTAGAATTTATATAGATACTAATAACTATATTGAAAAAATTTGGTGGTGTTGGTTTTGAAATTATATCAATTTTTGGACTTTTCAACTCAATTCCATCATTTTACATCCTTTAACTAATCAAAATTAAATCTATAACCATAAACTAGAATTTTTCATAACTGATCACTTAGTTGATCTCTTACAATTTAGATGACATCCTAAATAGATTCTTAAATATTTATTTAAATGGTATACCTTTGAATGATAATTCATCCATGAATACCAAAAAAAATTTCTAAACATAGTATAAAAATATTAACATTATACATATCTAAAATGTGAGATATTTTTTACTAAAACAAAATAATATCATTATATAGTAAAAAGTTCCATAAATAAATGTGGAGGTTGTTTTCTCATTATCAATTGGATCAATTGGAACTTGGATTCATCTTGACTAACCATCTAAAAAGAAACAATGTGAGTATAATATAAGTCATTCAATGATTTTATTAAGGAATGGTTGTGGAAAATGTTTTATTCTTGTAACTTTGTCTATATTTCTCTAATCTATACAGTCTACCCATATAATGATTTTATTTATGAAATTTGATAATTTTTTTCATTTCTAAAATTTTTTAGACAAAACATATTTACTACAAAATTTATGGGAATGAACCATTCACTATATGAAATGTGATAAAATTTAGATTCATCAAGAAGTTTGATGATCTTCACTTTAGGTTAATCATCTTTTGATACTCAAAGTTGGGATTTACTTCTTCTTCTATTAGAATGTCATTCATGAATATTGATGGATGGGTGTACTTAATGTTCAATATTATCTTGGTTGGTAATTCCTCATAACCATGATTAATCTCATTTCTTTATCCAATTTTGAATCTGTTGACATTATTACTAAAAATGTCTCTATTTCACCCAAATAAAAATAGTTTTCCTTAGCAGTAAATATATTCATCTTCTAAATTAGTGGATTTTGTTTAGATGGGTGTATATCCTATATGATTTCTTTTAATTATTCTTTAAATTGATCAATTGTGTGCCTGTGATATCTTTTTTTAATGACATTAGTTAGTCTACTATCATATCTGTTATATTATATTTATTATTAGGTTTAGTGATTATTGTAGTAAATAACTCATTTTTCCCTTCTTAATCAATAACATCCATAGAAAACTAATCATGATACCCTATTTTACTTTTCATAACTTGAAATATACTAAAAATTTCATTATCTAAACCAACATCAAAAGTGATTTTTCCTAGGGAAACATCTATTAAGGTACCTCTATTTTCTACGAATAATATCATAAGGATAATTAGAAATTCTCTGTCACTATATATATCAAGGAAAAATAAATCAACTGGATGAATTATCATCCCTACTCTTACTAGTAGGTATTCAATAAATTCAAATGGATAGGCGATAGATATATCTACCAACTATAATGATACTATAGTAGGATTTAATAAATTTGGCTCAAATAATCTTACCACCTTATTCTTTTTCCTAGGGTTGAAATAAATTGAGCATTCACACTCTTTAATCATCTCCAACTATCTTTTATGGAACATATTCAACTCTTTCTATGTGAAAATAAACTTTAAAATTTTATGATCAATATATATATTACACCTTTCTCCATAAAGATAATTCTTCTATATATTTATTGACAAAATTACTGTAACTAATTCCAAATCATGAGTTTGTGATTTTTCCCATGAACCTTCAATTCTAATGAGGCATAATACTACTACAAAAGAGGCCTTAAGAACGCTATAATTGTCCTTTATCAATACTAAAAAAGTGATTATTAAAGGATCATGGTTAAAATATTTAGGTTTTTATCAGTACTAGAAAAGTACTGCTAAATGGTTCCTTTATCAGTGCTAAAAATCACTAATAAAGAAACTCTTGATCAGTACTTTTAGAAGTGCTGAAAAAAGACACCATTTATGAGTGATTTTATTTAGCACTAATAAAAGGGAATATTGTAGTGTGATTTTATAGTGCACTCCACCACCAGAAACAGGGTATACTATAGTGTGCTATAATATCACACTCTAGAACTAGAAACAACACTAGAAATTAGAAAAATCAGATACAAATACAAAATTTAAATGAAACAAATTACAACCCAAATACTAGAAAAAAACACCAATATAGTGAAAAATAACGCACCTTTATAAAAGAGAAAACCAAACCTACTCGATAAAAAGGACATTCCTACCATCAAGACCAGCCATAAGTGATGCTTCTGACTATTTATTAAAAAAAGGAAAAGAGTACAGAGGAGATAGGCGGTGTCAAACAAAGGGGCTTTCCCTCATCCGTCAAATAAAAAGGACATTCCTATATAAGAAAAAAATTCTTACAATAGTAATAATATAAAGGAATAAATTAAATATAAATTGTTAGTTTTAAAATAAACATTGAGTCGTACCAGAAACATTATGTATCTGATTGAGTTGCGGTTGATTCTTACATGTCACACAATTTATTATTCAATATTAAGAATTATCTATGTGCAAATCAACTAAATAATTATAAGGTAAATATTACAAGTAAATTATTTAATTAATAGAAGATATAATTAAGAGAAAAAAAATATAGGCTCGTTTTCTCATTTTTGGCAATGTAATGTGCTTTTTAAACTAAAATGACACTTATATATTAAAAAGACGTACTTAGAGTCTTACCAGTCACACCATGAATTGTATTGAGGTACAATTGATTATTACACTTACCAAATGAATTATGGATCATTTTTGTTTAGTATTAAAATAATCCAAATGTGTTTTCCTAGTTTTCAGTTCACCACTTGTGTTTTTTACTAAAATGTCATTTTAAACTAGAAATATGAAATTTGAGTCATATCAGTCACATAGTGTCTAGTTTTAATATGATACTAATTGTTATACCTCAGAAATAAATTATGAATCATTTCCCTAAATTATTAATACAATTTAAGTCTCTTTTCTCAGTTTTTAGTGAGTGATACTTTTTGTACTAAAATATCAATTTTCAACTTATAACGGACCCTTTTAGTCATTGTCGAGCACATTTTGAATCAGATTGAGGTAGAGCTAATTCATACACATCAAAAATTACTTAAGGATAATTTTAATAAACTATAAAAACAATATTAATGTGTTTTATTGGTTTTGAGTGTTAGTTGTCTTTCTTACTAAAATTAATGAAAATTGTAAATACAAAGATGCACTTTGAGTAATATCTATCATATCGAGTGTCGGATTGAGTTGTGATTGATTCCTACAAGTCCCAAATGACTTACATATTTTTTCCTAATTTATAAAAAAAATCAAATGTTTGTTATAATTTTTGAGTATGCCACTTGTGTTTTTTTTCTCAAATTTTATTTTAAATTGGAAACACACATTTTGAGTCATACCGGTCACATCATGTGTGTCTTTTACATGTCACTGGTTCCTACACATCAAAAATTAATTATAAATAATTTTCATAAATTATCAAGATAATACAAGCACATTTTTTTCATTTTCATCGGGTGAAACGTGTTATACTAAAATTCCAATTTTAATATAATAATAGACTCTTTCAGTAATACCAAGAACATTGTGTATTAGATTGAGGTGTGGATGATTCCTAAACATAAAAATGATTTATAGATCATTTTTCTAATGTATCAAAACAATATGAATTTGTTTCCTTAGTTTTGAGAATTTCAATTGACTTTTTTACTAAAATTAGTGTCAATTTTAAATAAAATGATTCACTTGGAGTCATACCGAAAAAACCATGTTTCGGACTGAGGTGAAGATAATTCATACATGTCCAGAATGAATTATGGATCATTATCCTATTTTATCAAAATAATTTAAATGTGTTTTCTCATTTTTGAGCATGTGATGTGTTTTTGGAACTAAATTGTAAATTATAAACTAAAAACATGTTTTTGAGTCATATTGGTCACACCGTGCATCATATTGAGGCATAGATGATTGAGTATGTGATGTGTATTTTTCATTGAACCATCTACACTACTCCAGAAAAGAAAGATATGTTCCATTTTTATGGAAGAAGAAACCCCATGCTGCCTGAAATGCCTCATCCAAAATAACCATGTTCCCTCTTTTCTAGCTTATTACATATGATTAAAGGAAAAAATATGAATTCTCAAAATACATGTGAAAAAAATAGATACAAATGGTAAGGAAATTAATTTAAAGATAGTATATAAAATGGTAAAAAAAATAACCAAATAAGAAGTGGAAATTTAAATTTTCATTAAGGTTGTATAAATTATTAACCCATTTCCTTATTGTTGTTATCTTAGTTACAGCCTTGATGTCCAATCTCTCATGAACACAAGAAGCTTAAAAAGAACACCCCAACTTGAGAAAAATAATCCTCCTATATAATAAAACAATTCTTGTGTTGGTAAGAATATAAATAAATAAATTAAATAATAATATGAAATAATACATTAATAAAATGTCAACTTTAAAATGAAACCACACAATTTGAGTCATACCAAGCACAATGTGTTTTTCTTTGAGGTATTGTTGATTCCACCATTTATTTTTATCCTAAAGTGTATTCAATACTCCATATTATCTAAAAAATATTGAATTTTGATATCCCAAAAATTTGAATGCATTAGAGAATAAAAATAAAATGGAATCATCTTGAGTGAGTCATTTTTATTGAGTTTGTGATATTAGTATGGGAGTGAATCATCCTTGTTGAAGAATTCATTTATTCTTAGAAAACATTAACCATTAGTGTATACCTATAATAATTCATTGAATGAAATAAAACAAATATTTACCTATGATTTTTATAGAATATAATAAAATATATCATACCCTTTCACCATCATAGAGAGTACAAACACCATGATAAACCATTTAAACTCATTAATGTAAAAAACTTTAGTGTGACCTGTTATGTATTTTCAGAAGACACTAAAATACATTATAAATTATTTACCCCTTTTTGACAGTATAAAACATTGGTATATCTCGTTATATAATAAAAATGACCCTAAAATATAGTGCACCCATTAAGTCTTATTATATTGTGCTATAGATTAGTATATCCTTTTCAATATTATGGGTTATGATAAAGTCTAACATAACATCATAATTATTTTTTCATAAAAATGGGAATTTCCCTATTCTCATGTATTTTTTATTGATAATGATAATGTGTTTTTTTTAATAATGAGCTTGTGAATATAGATAATTTTTCATATGGAATGTGAACATATATAATTTATGTTACTTTTTTGGATTTAAAAAGCATTTCTAATATTAATCATGCATCTAATTGATGATTGAATAGCCCGAATAATTCCACCACATACAAAAGTAAAACCACTATATTGTTCTTTTCGGAAAATTCATGATTCAACTAATAAAAGTTTGTATTTATTTATTTTTTAGAGGTTTTGAATCAATCTACAAGATTATTTTTCTAATGGGACTTCATTTTTATTTTTGGTTCTTAACAAATTCATTTGAATTAGGTTTTTCATTTTAGGGGATTTATTTTAAAGGTAGTTTCTTTTCATTTGATATATTCTTTCCTTTAACACCATCCCTACTCAATAACCCCAATCTCTTAATGATGTTTTTCCTCCAATAATTATCTTATATACCTATTGGATTTGTTGTTTGATTAAAAAAATATTTGTTCAAACATTTGAGTTTGATTATATACATATTTGATGATTTTATTAGTGTTGTATGGTTCTTAAAGTGGTGAAAAAAATATTTTTCAATAATCCTTATAAAACACTTCTATAATGGCTCTTATCTTAATTAAAAAGTGTTGTTCGTACTTTTCAAAAAAATTTCTCATACACAACATTTGTATGATCCCCATTCTAATCCATTTCCTAAAAATTTTATTATTTGAAAGCTAGTGCTTACTAACCTCCTCTACCTTGTTCTCCACCTTTACCTCCTCTTCCACCTTAGTGTCTAAATCTAACTCTGTCTTCACCACTTTCTCAACCTCTGCCTTTACCTCTATCTCTTCCTCTTCCTTTAACTCTTCCATTTCCTAACAATTTTATTATTTGTAGTTTAGTGCTTCTAAAAAAATTGATTTTATCCATTATACTTCTCCTTGACAAAACATATCAAAAATAATATATAATCATTCTAACACAAATACTTCACACCCTAAATATTTTTTTGAGGCCATATATTGTAATACATAATAAACATAATAGGTAATCATCTAAATTTGTTGTCTAAAAACATTCTGAAAACATTTACACTACTCACTCATCACTAAAAAAATTTACTTCTTCTTTTCATTATAAAGGTTGTTGGAAATATTGATAGTACTGAGAAAATATAGGAAAACCAATTATTAATAATTATATTTGATGAAATTGTAATTACCATAAAAAATTTCTTATTTGGAAATGCTGGTATTTTTATGCTTAATGACATATCTCATAAATTTGCAAACATAATATCAAAATTGATGCCAACATCTTGCTTCGTACACTAAGGTAACATTTAAAGAAATAAAAAATTGTTTTAAAATATGTTATGATTGTTAAAAATTTATATATATACCTTAATCTATTTCCATTTTTAGTAATCCATAGGCTTTATCTATTCTGACACCGGCTTCAGGCCATGTTTTAGCATATATTCAGAAAACTCAATATCATAACAAAATTCATGTTAAAACACAGACTGAGACATGTAATAAAAATTTTATCTATAGAATGTTGATTTTAGAGTATTAAAAATTAACAATACACATCATTTGTGGTCGGATTATTGGATATCTATGCATCGAATAGAAAAAAATTAATATTTGGGATATCCAGATTGACTACGATGAGCAATCAGTGTTTCCTTAAAATACAAAGAAGTAATGAAAATATGAAATATATTTTTTATGTCATTTGATTGCATATTTTTACCTCTATATTTTATGCATAAAAAAGAGTATGTTGTCTGGTTTTTTCTTCTCAAACTCTTCAATTAGCTCATTTTTTTGTTCTCTTTCTCTTCCTTATTTAAATTAAGTTTGTTCATATAAATGATATAAGGATTAATGAATAAAAAATTGTAATTCTTATGTTTTACCTTTATATAGTATTAATATTAATTCGTATAGAAAATATGAATATTTATTAACTTCAATAAATATATTACCTCAATATTTGGATATACATATTATGAAAATATACCTTATGTATTTATTCACAACTGAGACTCCAAACCATTGATTCTTAAGATTATCATTTATAATATCAAGACCAATTATGTATAAAATGAAAGTTATATATATTTAATTTTATATAGAATTTAATATATATTTTAATATTTAAATTTGGTCTCTGTGTGAAGTTTTAATGACAATAACTATTTTTCTAGAATTGGTGGGAGAAGGTACTCCTAGAAGGTCATTTTAATTTCATGGTCAATTCACGAGATTCTCTGAATTTCACCTTATATTTCCACATTAGTTTATCCATATGTAATATCATACCTTAATAAAACCCTTTTTTCATCAATTATTACAAGTTTCGAATATGAATTTTTTTTAACGACTTACCTCATGTATCTTTATACAATTATATGACAATTCTATTAAAGTTTATATAGCATCATTGACTGTAATAATATTTTGGCATGAATTTATAGTGTGGCATGTCGCCCAGGATATTATACAACATACCCCTCATAGTAGACTAGTGTTTGGGTGTTGAAAAATACAAATCACATACAATTTTACCCTGTACAAATTTAGTAATATGAGGTTATCGAATGTTTTTCTATTTACATTTTGGAGAAAGAGTAATGAAAAAAATCATTACCTTGGGTAAGGTATAGAGTTAAAGGGAATGACTGGCCTCAAATATAGTGGGATCATTTGGTTCATGTGTGGATCTTTATTCCACTATCAGTTAGCTTTGATCCTTTATCATATATTGGTATGTCATACCATATCAGGTAATAATATCTTACAGGTCATCTATTTGTGTTTTTAATCCTTTCACCATCTTATATGTATCTTCATGTGTTTTTATGTTCTTCAAATATGTTTGAGGAGACACTTTATAACCTAATCCTCTAATGAAACCATATTCTTCAGGCCGCTTCAAAACTACTAATAGTAGTTTCTCTTCGGGTATCATCATTGTTGATTCATGTGTATAAACTGTATAAAAAATATGAATATAAAAAGGTATTTTTATGTAATACTATTATAAACATATAGAATTAACATTATGTAATATGTACACTTTTTTCACATAATTATTCTATGTTTTCATCAACTAGTTTACCATCTTAATTTACACAAGCCTCCTTCCATAGCACATGATGTAAGATAGAGTTGGCTTTAGATTCTCCTTCACCAATGTAAATATAAAAAAATGGAACATATGTTGTTCCATATTATATAAAACTTATATTGTTGATTTAAAATACATACTGATTTCTTCACTAGTGAAGTGTACCCCATACTCTATTTGTCATAAGGGTACATTGGTTTTTATGGAAATAATTTATTTTCAACATTCGTTTACTATTTCATAAATTAACAATTTTAAATTAAATTTGATAAAATAAATAATATAAATTAATATATTATCTACTGCACTACACCTAAAATGATTTCTCATTACGACGAATGATGAAAGTAGTCCATGTTTCTTTCTTTTTTATGTGTGAATAACAAAATGGTGGGCAGGGCTTTGCTTTCCCTTCTGCATCCCAAATATGTAACTTGGTAAGAAGAGTCTGACAGCCTCTATGGGATCTTCCATTTTCCATTAAGAAAAATTTCATATAGAAATATTTTAAAATAAATGAACTCTTCAAGGAATAATAAAAATTTAATCAATATTTAATTATATAATTTTTCTGTAAAATAGAGAAAGTATATTGAAACATTTAAATTAAATATTTCCAAAGGGTTTCCTCCATCACAGGCAAGACGTGGTTCCACAAATCCAAATCAATCATCTCATTCATCCTCATTATGACCCCTACATAACTAATGAACATTGACTTGTTGGGGTTAATAGGTTGTCCACATTAATTCTATCTAACCTCTAATCTTATACACTAACTTCTTACCCTGATAATTTTATTCAACATTATGACGATGATCATTTTTGTTTTTTCCATCAACATGTTGTTGATCACCTAATAATTCTTTAGTTTCATCATCATAATTATATTCTTCATCATAATTTCTAACAACATCATGTATAGAATACATTTTCATCATGAGTATTGAAACATTTAATTTTTCTTTAATAACAACAATGTAAACATGGAAAAAAGATTTGAGAAGGGTCATATGCATACTCTATTGCAAACATGATAAACTCTTTAACTCCCTCTTCATATTCTTTTGTCAAATTATTATCGTGTATCCATTTTTTTGGAAATGAGTAGTTGAATATAAGAAAAAAAATTCCTCCATTATGGTAGGTGTTATCCTATGAACTCATCTAAAAATGCTAAAAATTATTTGACAATACCATGAGAACATCAAATCATACCCACTAAGTTGCATCGACTCTAATCTATGTTACTAGTCTATTTCCCTCACCTGTATCTCAAATATAAGATCTCTATATCCACTGAGGTTCATGTATATGGTTTGAGTATAAAAATGAAAAAGTAAAAACTAACAGGGAACCTAAAATATAAAACAATGAATCTATTTGAATTAGTAACACTCAAAAACACATGTAAGTTAGGTCATTGTGTACTAAATTGGACACTATGATAATAAAATGTACCTTCTTTATTTCATAATAGTGAATTATATTAATCATACCATAAGTTTACACCATGGTTGTTCCATAAAATTCAAATCATATCACTAATAACAAGTTAACATTTGATTCATAAGAGTAGAAAAAATTATTTATCTCCCTCTATAAATAACCACATCATAGGTACCCTGAGATTTGACCTCAGACCCCTATCATCCAAGACTATCCCTTAGGGACAACCATCGCATGTACTTATTGTTTCCAAGTCATCAAATGGGTAAAACATACCCATTTTTCTTAGGAAGGTCATTTGAAATATGCATAATTCATCACATAAATGGTTCCCTTAGGAAAGAACAACACAATCAGTACCAAAATACATTAGTTAAACCTCACTTCTGAAAACCCATAATAAAAAACAAACAACAACCCAAAAATCACATCGCCCTCACCCTAGCCCTCGATAAATCTCTAATATGTCTATAGTAACTCACATTCAAGCATATCATACATATCCCTCACATAATACCCATCATATACTAATATATGATAAAAATTATTTTTATCACATGAACACATGTATTTCTTATAGAAAAATATTGTAATCATACATTGAGAGGTATATTTAAAATCATATCCAATAATATCATGTGATTATTCAAAGAAAATATTATAAGTCAAGATTTATAAAAAATTAACCAAAACATTAGTGACATTTTATGTTTAGAACAATAATTTTGAAAATACAATAATCTAGAGAACAAATTATTATATAAGTAAACAAAAAACATTAGTTAAAAAATCAGTAAAAATGTATACACATTTAAAAATGAAGACTTACTAAATAAAAGTCACAGCATTTTTCCATTTCCATAAATTTTATTGTTTAGAAAAAAATCATGTTACATTTTATAATAATTTATATAGTTCCCTCAGTCAAAAAATTATTTATAAATGTATATTGGTTAATTTTAAAATATAAAGATTATTAAACCATATTTTTGTATGATTACAGAAAAATAATCTAAAGAATATATTTATCCTATCAATATATATATATTATGAACCATTTCATTTGAAAAATAAAATATTGAATACATATATAAAAACTATAACTAATCTGAAATTGTAAACATCGAGTTCCTTAATCAAAAAATAAACCATGATAATCACTTAAATATTTCTCTTATAGCACGTGTAATACATAATAATTAGTCAAGATTCAATATAACCCATGTCTTCTCAAATCTAGCATAATTAAACCCATTCACTGTTATTGATTATCTTCAAACCCAATCTAAAGCCCTTATCAATGGAGTTTTTTAATTAGCTGGCATACTTAGTTCTCCAAGGGAGAAGAGAAGTTGGGTTCTTCATGGTTGAGAACACTGATAAAACACAAACTGTAGAACCCAAACAAGCAATAAATGAGAGAGGAAAAGGGGAAAATAGCACACCTTGGATTATAGCCTTAATTTGTCTTGGAGAATGTAGAGAATGAGTGTCCATAGTAAGGAAGTTCTTTCAGATAATGAGAATCACGACTGAATGGGTCATGATTAGGATTTATTTAAATAGATCAGGGACACTTTTATCAGTGCTTGCAAAAAAGCACTAATAAAGATCCCTATTATCAGAGCTAAAGAAGTGATGATAAAAGGATCTTTTATCACTACTAAAACTTTAGCACAGATAGAGGATTTATAATTATAATTATAAATTACAAAAAAAATGTAAATATATTTATATGATTATATATTTATTTATTATAATTTTATAATTATTTATTTATATAATTATTTATTTATAATTACGTAAATAATTATTAAAAAATATATTTTTTATTTATAATTACAAAATATAATATTATAAATATAGTATGTATACATTTATAAATATATTTATAAATAAATATATCTTTAACTATATTTATAATAATTTATTTATAATTGTAAATATATTTATATATATATATATTTAGAAAATTATATATATATTTGATAAATATATATAAATATAAATATATTTAATATATTTAATATAATTTGATAATTATAAATATATTTATATCACTATATATATGTAAATAATTATATATTTATTTAATAAATATATATAAATATAAATATAGTAAATAAATTCATTATTTAAATATATTTATTATAATTATTTAAATATATTATTATTTATTTATAAATATATTAATAATTTTAAAAAAATAAAATTTATAAAATTTTATCATTATATATATTTATATATTTATATTTATATATATAATAAATATAAATATAAATATAAATATTGTATATTGTATATTCATTATTTAAATAAATTTTTTAAAATGTTTATATTAATTATATATATATAATTATTTATTTATAATTATATAAATACTTTTTTAAAAAATAATTTTTATTTATTTAAAATAATTATAAATTTATAAATATAATAAATATAAATTTATAAATATATTTATTTATAAATATATGTTTAACATTATTAATGAATATATAATCTTAAATACATGCATTTTAAAAAAGGGTGAAATTGTATACATGAAAATGAGTTCACATTAAAAATATTGAAAAAATAGAAAATTTTAATTAATTAAATGAGAATTATTAAAAAAAATGGATATATATTTAAGTAAATATTAATATTTATTGAAAATCCTATAACATCATAAATAAAGTTATATAAATAAATAATAGAAAATGATAAATTCAAACACAAATGAAAAAAATAAAAATTATTAAAAGTGAATAAATAATACCCAACTGTAATAACATAAAAAATAAATTAATTAAATTATCCAATTAAGAACAGAACATATTAAATGTATCTTTTTTTAATGAAATAAATATTAAATTTATCTAGTTTTAAAATAATAAATATTAGGTGTTTGTATTTTTATATAAGATTTCATTAATTACGTAAATATTTGTCTTTGTGTGTTGTATATGAAAATTAATTAATTGCGTATATGTATGTGAAAGTAATGTAACATGCGTTTGAGATATTTTAAATTGAAAAAAAACAACCTTAAAAATGAATAAGATGATAATATGTTTTTAATTATAACATTTTATTCATTTTTTATATATTTATATTTAAAATAAATTATTTAATATAATTTAAAAATAATATATTTATATATATTAAACTTATTAATTTTTATTAATAATTATTTCATTAATAAATTTTTTAATCATTTTGTAATTTATTAATTTTTAATTTTTTTATTTTATTATTACTATTTATTCATTTTTATTTTTTTGCTTAATTGTTACAATTTATTCATTTTATATATCTATAATTAATATAAACTATTTATTAATATTTATAATCTATATATATATATTGTTGGATATTAAATTTATTCAATTTGGTTAATAATTTTTTAATTAATAAAATGTTTAATATTTTTCTTAATTTGCTCATTTTTAATTATTATTTGTTTAATTATTTCATTTTAATCATTTTAATAACATATCAACATATTTATCATAAACTATTTATTAATATTTAATATATATATATATATATATATATATATATTCATTTTATTCATTTTTATCAATAATTAATTAATTAATTAAATTGTTAATATTTTTTAAAATTTTATGTCACACATGGTTTTTCAAGTCTTGTCTTATATTTCGGTTCATTGGGAATCCTGGTTTTTTTCTCAAGTTCTAGGTGTGACGGGGGGCCTGAGTTTTGATGTTTTTTTTGTCTAGTTTTTGTTTTGTGGAAGTTCCTCGGTTCATTTAGAAGTTTTCTGAGCAAATTTTGAAATTATGGCTTAGTAGTGACCTACGCACGGTTGGTGAACGGTTTGGTAAACCGTGTAGTAAAACCCAGGTAACCATGGGTAGGTGGTGGGTTTGGGCAGAACCTACTGCACAGTCTATGCACGGTCGGTGAAACCGTGGGAGTAGGTCACGAGGTCAATCTCTTCATGGGAATGGCTTCTGCACGGTTTCCACACGATTCGATAAACTGTGTGGATAAACCGTGTGATTTGTTTGTATCTTAAATTTTGTAATTTTCCAAGTTTACCCCTTTCGGGATTTTAACAAAAATATGCCCAAACCTTCCTCTCTTGGTTCAAGTGAAATTAAGGGGCTCTCCCCTTTCTCTCCAAGACTTCTCCTTCTTCCTTGGGTGTGGATCTAGGGTTTTCTTCAAGGGTTTGGCTAAATATTCCCAGTATTTCTCCTCCTCTTCATCTTCCTTCTCCTTCCATTTATTTTATAGATTATCTTACCTCATGGTCATGGTGACCCGAGGTTTACATTTATCTTCATTTATGTTTGTATTTTTCCCCATTTAGGGTTACTCTTCATTGATCTAGGGTTTAGAACCCTCCTGTAGTTATTTCGGGCGTGCGTTGTCATTGTGCCATTGATCCAAGGTAGGTTTTCCATTGCGCCTGCCTTTATAATTTAAGATTTTTTTTATTTCATGTTTTTCGCACCTTCCTTAAATTTTAAATATTGATATATGTTCCTTGAAATAATTTTTCACTATGGATAATGTTTATTGTACCCTTTTTGTGATAAATAGGTTTGTTTTGCTAAATATTGTACACCAAGTGTTCGATGAAATGCTTGATTGGACCTTGCATGTGTTTTGTGACATCTAAAGCACAGTTTTTTTTATGAATATATTTTTGATATTTGAAATGATGATTTTAATTCCTTGAATGGGTTTTCAAAGTGGTTTTTGATTTAAATGAAATGTTCATTTGGTGTGTCTAGTGAATAATGGCCCGTTTGGCATTTTAATAGAGATGGATTGACTGGAAAATGTGGCATGTTTTTTAAAAAAAGAATTGTATGATGTGATTGTGAAATGGTAAATTGTGTGTTAACACTTATTTTAAAAAGGTTGTTTTGTTCTTTGATAAATATTCATTTTGAGAAAAGATCATGAGGCCTGTTTGGCACCTTGAGGAAAGTGGTAAATGTTTATCTTCAAACCCCTCCTTGAAAAATTCTCTTTCTTTGTTTATGGGAATGGGTGGGATATCCTCACTGTGGAATCCTTGCGAGTGATTTACTCATTTATGCATTATAAGGAAAATATATTGATTCTTGTTGTGACTTGGGGTGATGCATGCTTTGTAAATTATTATATATGATATATGTGAATGTGATTGGATGCTCGATTGGCATCAGTTGGTTCATCCCCTTTATACGTGAGACATGGGAACCTGGTATAGTGTGAGAATTTCCTAAGAACTATTATTTCATCGGCTAGTTTACGCACTATCTAGTGGACCATAGCACAAGTATATATTGATTTTTATTGCTATGTGGTTTTCCCCTCAGTTTTCCCAAAGTTAGGGTGGATGGGATTATTTTGGGTGCTTTGATCCTCATCGTGTGAGGCATGATTTTAGGGGATGGTTATCTTGTATTAGTATATTCTGGATTATTCATGATCTCCTAGGTTTACCCATTTCTATTAGTATATATCTTCTTATAGTGATGATTACGATACTTGGTTTCACTAGTATGATTATTTCCATTTCCCTCCTTGTGTGACTATTATAGTTCTCTCTTGTATAGAATTTTATTGGAATGTGGTGTCTTGATTTATAATGGTTTATGAAAAAAATTATGTTAAAAGTGTTTTATACTCTCTCGTTCCATTTGAAAATGAAAGCATCACTTTCCTCTAGAAATGTTATTGTCTTGCTTCTAGTAATGATCCGGGTTTTGAAATAAAGTAGGGAAATGGACCGTAGTTGGTTTTTAATTAAAATGTAAATAAAATAATAATTTTATAAATTTTATTTCAAACTTTAAGTTGAAGTTTCTTTGATTTTAAATGATTTTCATTGGGAATATATTATAGGGATAGACTACTGAGTATTAATACTCATGTTTATAGTTATTTTTTATTTTTAGCCTTTGTGCAGGTTTTAGATTGAGTTTGATTTCCTTGAGAGATAGTTCGTATTTGTGTTGCAGAGTGACCTGTGGGGTCACATGGAGATCGTGTGGTCATCTCATTTGGTTGGTCTTGTTGTGTTGTTTGGTTGTGTTTTCATATTTTGTATAAAATATGTTCAGTTCAGTTTATTTTTATATTGGTTATCTTGTACATATTTCAACTGTTTAGTTTATTTGTTAATTGATTGGGTTAAATAATTCCCTTTTTGTAATATATTGATTCTTGACACTATTTTCCATCCCATGGGGATTGGGAACATCCTTTGGGCCATTCCACGGATCAGCTCGAGTGACCGGTTCAGGGTCTACTTGGATTGGTTCATGAAATTTTATTTGTTAAACAATTTTATTTTATTTTGGTCCTTTATCACTATTAAAAAAGAGATGATAAAACATTGATTAAGGATACTATTTACTAGTGATAAATAAAATTTCTGAAAAAGGTTACCCATTATCAATGCTAAAAAACAATTTGAAAAACTAGTGTTGTTAAATGTATGTTTTGTAATGGTTTAAGTTGTCACCATATCATTCTGCAAGATAACACATCCCAAATCATTCTTTGATTCATCATTATAGATTATAAACCCTCCTCCACTATAGGGTAAAGTAAGCACGTGTTCATTAACTGACCTTCTATTTAGTTCCTTGAAATTTTCTTCACATTCATATGTCCAAATAAACTTAACTCTCTTCTGAGTTAGCCTGGTGAGTGTATTAGACAGTCATGATAAACTCTACATAAAGTGTTGATAATATCTAGCTAGTCTTGGGGGGATTAGTAAAGAAAAATTGAATCACTATAAATTCATAGAGTCCATACCTTGAATAGACTGTTTTCTTGGGAATATCCTCACTCTTTACCCCCAACTTATGATATCCTAAATAATGGTTAAACATAGAAAAGTATTTAGCTTTTGGTAGTTGATCAAACAAGTAATCAATATGGGGTAGAGGATACTTGTTCTGGATAGTGATTTTGTTATATTCTTAATAGTCAATTAAAATTCACATTGATCCATATTTATTCTTACCAAAAATAACTAGTGCACCCCATGGTTATGCACTTGATAAAATGAATACCTTTTTAATATTCACTTGGAGCTGCTTCTTCAAATCATACAAATCGATCAAGTCCTTTCAACATGGAGTCTTTGAAATAGGTGTAGAACTAGGTATGAATTATATTGAGAACTCAATTACACAATTCTACGGAATATGAGGAAATTATTCCTAAAATAAATTAAAATATATCCCACACAATAGTTATTCATTTTATTTTTAGTTTCACCCCAACCATTTGAGATAAACACCCCTTTTGAATAAGAACCAAGACCCATACAATGATTGTGTTTTCCATCATAATTCATATTTATATTCACACTAATATATGATCATCTGTTTGTTTGGAATATCAAATGTGACTTCCCTTCCTTGAAAATTTATGTGGGATTTATGTAAATAAAACTAATTCATTCCTAGGATAACATCAAACTCAAAAAAGGGATAATAATAATTTTTCATGAAGCACGTTCCAACAAAGTTCAATCGGAGATAAATCATAGAATAGAGATGTGATCATCATACCATTATGAGATTTTACTAATAACTCAACATCTAATCTTTGATGTGTTATAGTGATACAAATAGAAAATTCTTTGGATATAAAATAGTGGGTAGATATTGAATCAAATAAGACATTAGTAGTTCAAAAGTGTATGGTAAGTGTACCTTTCAACACATCATTTTTGTACCTCAGATTTTAAATAGATATCGCATGATATTTTCCTTTTTTTCTAGTATTAATAGGTTGTTGACATCGATCAATATCATTAACCATTAGATTTGGGAACTAGTTAGAATAATTCCCATATTTTTTTATTTAAAACACTAGAGTGTGTGTGGTACATTCAGTTGGGATTTCTCTTTATTTGTATCATTAGATAACTTCTTCCCATCACTTTAGTATTCAATTTCTCAATGACTTCCTTTTCCAGACATGAAACATTTACTAGTTTCGTTAAAAAAAATTCCTCCATGCTTCCTTTCCACACTTTAAGCATAAGTAAAATATCATCTTTTACTCCCCATGGTATTTTGAAATCCTTTTCAATTACAAATTATTTTATATCAAAATGAGAATATTTATGGGTAACTCCAATCTCCATATCCACCATAGTATCACATAAAATTATTTCTTCATAGCTACTAAAATCCCTTATGGTTAATTCCCTTTCAGAGGCATGGGTTTCATCCAATGAAGAATCAGTCAACCTTACTTTCAGGTTGGATGATAATTCTAGAAGCATGCCTCACAAGCCATGTAAAAGTTTCTTCATAGGTACCAACATAATCATCATACATATGTTTAAGATCGAGGAGTTCATTCTCTATTTCCATTTTAATAATACAATAAATTATTGGGAAATAATCTCTTAAACTCATCCCACTCTATGGAGTCAATTTTTTTCTGTAGCTTCATGTTCTTGATAAGATTACACCATTTATGTACTTCCCCTTCCAAATAATAAAAGTCCAAAATAATTCTTTCATGTCACAAACACTATAGAATGGAAAATAAATTTTCAATGGTACTAATCCATTTCCCATCCACTAGTATATCAAAAAACCCACTAAAATAAGGTGGGTGTTTCCCCGTGAAGGCCTCAAAAATATATTGTTCCCTCATTCCCATATTTGGAATATTAGTGAGATTCATATCCTGAGAAAGTTGTGTAAATATATCAATGATATTTTTTTCCATCTCACATAACATTCAGTTTCTCATGAGGACAATCATTTCAGTATTCATTGCATTTAGCATTATCTTGATTCCTTTGTGTTCTATCCATTGACTAAAAAGAAAATACATAGTGTGAGTAACAATGATCATTTTTTAAAACCAAAAAATCATGAAAAATCATTTATATAATGTCAAAATCATGAAACATGATTCTATGAAACCTTTTGTTTGACATAGGTAATTCAAGATCTTTACCAAAACATTAGAATGTTATCCTATACATAGAATTTTCCCTTGTGTTCTCGATAAATTTTTATAATCCATGTATCCAAAGGTTAAAAAAATATTTCTATGATACCAACTATAGTAACCCATACTTTTCATATATAGATATCAAAACTTAATAGATTAATATTAATTACAAAACATAATGATTCATTCCAAAATCAAAGAGGTCTAGTGCCTTTAAAAACTTTGAAACATAAACAACTGGTTCATAAAATATCTACATTGTCTCCCACTAAGTTTTTCATAACTACCACCCTTCTTAGACATATAATAATTAGTACCTTTCTTCATAACCTATGGAAAAACACATACAATGGGTAAGCTTAGATGCTCAGTAAGGGTAAACAAGGGAGATATTATTGATCATTTGAAAAAAAACATGAACATAAGAGTATAATAACATGAGTATAACATTTTAAAATCATACCCTTAATATAATAAATTATATTCTTGAGAAATATCATAAATATTAGTAGTTCATAAGATTATAATGATAAAGGAATCAAATAAAATAAGTCATTAAATCATAACATTCACATAAAACATGGAATTTTGGCATACACATAATCATACAAAATTATTTCCAAAGTATCCATGGATCATTTACAAGACTATCATAGTGGAAGGGTCACTCCCCAAACCATCATTGTAGTCAAGCTTCACTCATAATACTATCAAAGTGGAAGAAGTCCATTACTGAACTTGTTTCACTTCCGATTCCAATCCAATTTATCTGATAAGATATTTATCTTTACCCAATGCATTGGATGGAAATATAGGTCCCACCTATCACATAAGGAAATCTTATATATGTCTACCACAATATTATAAAACATTCATCATATCAAAACACATGAAAAATAAATGGGACTCATAAACATTTCATCATATCATAACCCATGGAAAATAAATGTGGTTCATAAACATTTCATCATAGCATAACCCATGGAAAAGAAATGGGTTTCAAAAAAATTTCATCATATCCTGACCCATGGAAAATAAATGGGTTTTGTAAACATTCAATCATTTCATTATAGCATAACACATGGAAAAGGAACTGATTTAATACACATTTTCCATCATAAACATAAATTGTATCATCTGACCCCTCCACATTGGATTGAGAACGCAGTGGAATGCTACTTGGCCATAGGTGACATATCCAAGACACCAAAGGCTGGAAATAAATTCCAATGCCTTCAATATAATTGGGTGAAAATTTTCGAATTGAAAATAAAACAATCACAAACAAGCCTAATATAACCAAAATCGCTAAATTATGCACGATAATAGTGTAAGAAAAATAAATTTATAAAAATAATACCATATTTATCAGTGTTACGAGAATAAACCAATATCAACATTAATTTTAAAGAGGAATACAAAACCAACAAAACACAAAGACTCCAAAGACATAACTTCAAAGCTCCAAATATGATTTATTCTCCAACTCCACAATATAGCCCAAGTCTCATGAATAAGAACTAAAGAAATGTGATACATTACCTTTAGCTTTGTTATGATAAACAACATCAGCAAAATCATTGATGTTCCACGGAAGGGGTGGGTAATGATACTCAGTAGGTTTTCCCCAAAAGACTTCCCTATGCATGCCACTAGGAGAGAACGTGTTAGAAAATTATATAATAAAATTTATAGAAAAAAAATATGAATGATTTTATAGAAAAATATAAAACAATTTTCAATTAAAACGATTTTCTAATGAAAATAACCAAACCATTCATTAAATAATTTCATGTTCCTTTTTTTCATACCCATTCCTGATTCAAACACATACACATGCATGCTTTAGTGACTGTTCTATACTCATGAGTGTTTTCTCATCCATCCACAAATTAGTCACTAAGTGGCCAATATCAATGTACCCCAATGACACATTGCCCTTATCCAGGGTCACATTCCCTGTACACCAATGGTACATACCGATTATTCTGATACACATTGAAAGAATGAAATCACACTAACCCGTTTATTCCAAAACCAAGTAAAACCAGCCATTTAAATCCATTTCAATAAAAAACATTTTTTATTCAAAATCATTCCACGAACCATTTTCCATAAATCAAGACAAATCTGTATTTTAAAATTCCATTTTAAAATCATTAAAATAAGTACTAATAAAACAATCAATTTCCACAAAACCACAAATCCGAAAACCATCACTAAAGAAGGCTTCAACCATTATTTTCACCACAATTTCACAATAAAATTTAGGAAATTAAATATATTTGAAACTAATCATTAAATTTATAAGAATATGAGTCAATAGTGAATCCACCTACCTCAGGAATTATGGAAAAAACAAAGAACATCATGATTTTTCAACAAAACCAGTTTGGATCTCAAAAAACTCACCTTAGATCTCTTTCACTAACATCAACATAGCCATATATCATCATTATTAGCATCAAAAATCATATATCAATCCCCAACATACAATATTTATGATTAAGATAGTGGGAAAGAAAGTAGATCTAAGAAAAACTACAAAAAATGAAGACTTACCTAGGTAATCGAGCTTCGACGCACCAAGAATTGCCTTTGGATTGCTTTTAGTTTGGAGGGGGAGACTTCACATCCTTTGGGAGGAATAAAAAATTACTTATAGTTAAAAATAGTGGAAAAATATAGGCTTATAGGTAAAAATTAGTGATATCCACATTTTTAGGATCTCAATTTTAAACCATACTTGGTTAGTCATACGGTTATTAAAATTGTGCACTAATCGTGCACCTACCTCTACCTCAAGAAGAACATCGCATGGTTATCAAGTACTGTTAGAAAAAACATGCACTAACCATGAAAAAGTTCTTTTTCCCACTTCACATGGTTACTCTTCGATGGCTGAATGGTTTGGAAAAACTGTGTGCCTTCCCAGTAGCCCATGTCTCACTATGCACATTTTTCAATAAGATTTTCATGGCTTCAACCAACCTTTCACCTTTAGAAAATCCACAAAAACATTTGAAAAGTCTTACAAACCCTCAAAAACATAACCCAAACACTTTACATAATTAAAATACATAAATAAAGGGTTACATACTTGAAATCGGGGGTACTATATTCTCTCCACCATTAGTATTCCCATCCATGGAAATTAGAAAAACAACCTTTCCATAAATAGTTCTGGTTATTTATCAATCACTGGATTCTCCCATTCCTAATTTTCTTCCTAAATTCAACCATGTTTCCAAAAAAACCTGTAATAGACTGATGTTTTTCACATGAAATACGTTCTCTTGCCTATCCATAGTCCATACCAACATTTGAACCAATAAAGAATTATTCTCTACATCAATATGATCTCATCGAATCGCATGGTCTGGATCAGGATGATACTTTTTCAACTAAGATATATGAAACACATTATGCACTGCACTGAATCATGATGAAAAATCCAAATGATATTCTACCTCACCAACCCATTCAGGTATCTCAAAAGGGCCTATGTACTGAGGAGATAACTTTCCATGCATGCCAAAATGATGATGCCCAAGCCTTGGAGAGATGCTCAAGAACACATGATCCCTTAGCTTGAATGAAAATGGTGGTCAAAGATGATCTTTATATGAATTCTGACACCTCTAGGTTATCTTCATTATCTTCATGATCAACTAAATATTTTTCATTATCTCTTAGAAAAGGCTTTGCCCAACTAGTGAAGTCTCTCCTATTTCCACCCAAAAAAGGGGAGAACAATAAGGATGCCCAAAAAATGCTTTAAAAGGATACATATGTATCGAGTACTGATAAATATTTTTATGATATAACTCCACTAATGGTACAGGATACTCCCATGAGCCACTAAAATCCATTACACAAGCCTGGAACATGTTTTTAAATGATTGTATCATCTGTTAGGATTTCCCAACCATCTGAGGATGATACACCATACTCATTGTAAACTAAGTCCCGAGGGATTTCTGTAAGGATTTACAAAAAGGATACTTAAACCTTAGATCTTGGTATCATATTATAAAAAATATTACAACATTCCTCTTTACCACTTCTCAAATATATATTTTATACATGTCATTTATTGTACCATATTCACGAATGGGAATGAAATGAGATGACTTTGTGAGTAGATCCACTATCACTCATATGACATCATATTTATAAACCATTATTGGGTGACCTATCACAAAATCCATGGGTTTTTTCTACCATTTCCAAATAGGTATAGGTAAAGACTGCAACAAACCCACTGGTCATTAATGATCTTCTTTAACCTACTGACAAGTTAAGCATGTTGAAACAAACTCATCCAGAATTATTTTTATACCAACCGACCAAAACTATGCTTGAAACGTCTTAAACATATTTCATATTCCAAGATAAATATCCCATATTGAAAGGTGGTAATAATGAAGAAGTTGTTTCTGACAAGCGAAAGGTATGACAATTCGATCTCAAAACTACAAAACTGAACTGACATCCAGCTTTCATCCCTCAATGGTCTCACCACCATTAATTTTTGAGCTTATCACAACACATTCTGAATCGGATGTCTATGCCTCTTTGTCAATTGAAACCAAATCAAGAAAAATATAAATTTTAAATAAAACTACAATATCACCTCAGTCTTTATAATCCAATTTCATGTCAGATATCACAGACATCAACTGCCACTGATCTGAAGCCTCTTTTTCCAACTAAGAATATGAATTTCTTCTTAATGAACCTTCCACCAATTTTCCTTTACCCAGTGTATACATCAATTCAAATTTATATCCCTTTGTGAGAAAATATTTTTTAAACTCTTATGATCTGTAAACAATTTAAATCTCTCACCAAAGAGGTAATGATGCCATGTTTTCAAAGCATGGACTATAGAATCTTACTCCAAATTGTTTGTTGGGTAGTTATTCCGATGAAACCATAGCTACCTTGATCCATAAAAAACAATATGATCTCCCTACATGAGAACACATCCTAACCCAGACCCTGAAGCCTCACAATACACCACATACACTGGTCCTGATTCTCGAAAAAAATTTAGATTGGTGCTGATGTAAGGAAACATTTATGCTCTTGAAAAGGCATCTGAAATTCATCAATACATTGTAATGAAACATTATTCCTTTTAAAATATTTCATTGGTGAGTCTAGATGCGAGACTTCATGAACAAATCGACGATAATAATTTTCTAGAAGAGGGAAATTATGTATCTCGAAGGCATTCTTTGGCAGTTTCCAAGAGATTATGACCTCTATAATTTTTTGATCCACTAAAACAATTATTTTAGAGATTATATGGATGATTAAATTTAATTATTATATCCAAAAATCACACTTTTATAGTTTTTCAAACATACAATTATCCCACAAGATTCCCAACAATATCTCCAATTGTTGCTCATGTTTAGCACTTGTCCTTGAATAAACCAATATTTCATCCAAAAACACCACCAAAAAAGATTCCAAATATCTATGAAACATCTAATTCATCAATTCCATAAAGAATATTGGTGAATTTATAAGACCAAAAGGAATAACTGCATACACATAATTTCCATATCTTCTTGTGGATTTTATTTTGGGAATATCCTTTTTCTAAAACTACAATGGATAATATCCAGACTACAAGTCAAATTTGTAGAACTAATTATCTCTCATAAATTGATAAAAAAGATCATCAATTAATGGAGGTGAATATCAATTCTTTATCATAACTTGGTTAATCTTGTAATAATCAACACACAAGAAAATATTTTTATCTATCTTTTTGGAAAACTATAGTGATGCTGCCCATGGAGACATGCTAGTCCAAATGACACCTTTTCTTTTAAGCTCTTCCAACTAGACTTTCAATTAACTTAATTAAGTTGGTGTTATCCTGTAAGAGGGAAGGGAAATAGGACTGGTCCCTGGAGAGAGATCAATTGTAAACTCCACTTCTCTTGTGGATGGAAACCCTGGGAAATTTTCAGGAAATACATTCAAAAATTGATCAACAACCACTGGAAATATATTATTCTTGAACTCTTCCATTGATTCAAAATTCAATGTTTCCAACTTTTATGATATCATTCCAACTGCTGGTGCCAACAAGCCTGTTGCATCTGCCTTTCCATTTCAATCTCCTTTGAAGAGGTGATTGACACCATCATTAGTTTTACAACTAATTCTTCGAGTATAATAGTTGATGTGAGCCTTTAACATTACCAACTAATCCATGCCCATGATTATGTCATAAAAATTCATCTAAATCGCATCTAATTTCCATATCAACTTATCTCTATAAACAATAATATAATATGATTTACACAAAAAGGCTCAAAATTCTCTTTGACCAAGAGTATTTGAATATTCAAAACATAAGGCACCATCTCAACATTTTAACTCAATAAATCAACAGCACAAGATGAAACAGACAAATTTGATGCACCTATATCAAAAAAAACCTTCATGTGGTTAGAATTGAAAATAATCATACCTCACATGGTTAATGGACCAGGTTGATCATCCAAAGTAACCTTCTTATGTACATACAATGACTTACTCACTACACTTTTTTATTTATCTCCCTATTGAGATTGAACTACCTAAGGAGTCTTGGTATTCTTAGAATCACCATTTCTAGGTCAGTTCTGCTAATGAGAGTTATTTTATTTTCCTTATCCCATTGATGCATATGATGAATGTGACCCAAGAGAAGAATATTAAATGCCTAACCTTGGAGTATTGTGATAATAGTGCTAAAGATTCACCATATGATTATAATTGTGACATTCTATTGGTGGTATCATACACTCTCACTTCATGTGATCAAAATAACCACATTGAAAACAACCATATTTACTCTTGGGTCTTGGAGTAAGATTCACTAATCTAGTTGTTTTATTCTAAGTCATACTCCAACCTTGGAAATAGGTGTCCCTCTTCTTCTTATTCCCAAATTGGAGTTCTAACCATTTAATGTAGGTATCAATAAGTTTCCTCCACTTGTAGCTCTAGAGATATATTTCTTGGCCACCATCACTCTATTCACCATTTCTATATAATCCATCAAATAGATATCATCAATCTTTGATAGAATATCCTACCTCAACCTTTATTCAAAAATGTGTTCATTAAAGGGCACACTTGACGAAACTTGAGGTGAAAAGTAGACAAAATTCATGAATTTAACCATGTCCTCTGTCACAAAAATATTTTCCTACTTCAAGCTGAAAAAATAGTCATTCTTGTAATTTTAAACATGTGAGGATAGAAAGTTTTATTAAAAAATTCTTCCAAATTCTTCCAACCAATTATTTGATCTAATTTATCCTGAACTACTAAATCCCACCATTTTAATGAAATATCATCCAAAATATATGTTGGCAACATGATTTTCATATCTTCTAGTGTTCCAAGGAAATATAAGATTCAATTAATCTTATTCATCCACACCTATAATTTCTATGGTTCCAAATAACCATGAAATATGGGTGGATTCAACTTTTGGAACTGAATTAAACGATCCAATTTCTTTAGTTCATCCCTTAGGTTCACTCTATCCCTAGCCTGAAAATCTAGGAATATACTCTGAACCAGTTCTTGGGTAACATGTGGCACAGGTGAAACCACATTCTTAGTAGGCTATTCTAATTGGTTTCTATGATTCCTACTAGGTTTTATTTTTTCTAAACACAAAAACACCAAATATCTCACTCTCTATAAACTGAAGGCTTATCATTTTCAAATTCTACAACATCACACATATCACAATAAGGATTTCTCAAAATTAAAAATTTTTACATTCAATAATTTTTTAAAATTTCACCATGGTTTTTAAAATCAACCCATTTTCAAAACATTCATATCATGCCTTTTTCAAAATCTCACATTTGAAAAGAATTCAAACATTTTTAAAAAATCATCATTTTTACACATAACAATAAATCATTACTCAAAATGAAATATGTACTCCAAGTAGGAATTCATTTCTATAGTAGATGTCATGATCTTCTCATTGGATAAATCCATGAAAATGAGATTACAACTCCTATAAGTTTCTCAATGTACTTATGTGCCCTACTACCTAGTAACTTTAAGTTCAACATAAAAAGGTTAGCTACATCTTTTTATGCTCTATATTTCATGTTCTGAAAACCTACTTCTTTCTAATATCCCAACTGAAGTACTAAACCAGAATAAATTCTCAACTCTAAGACCAATACAGTTGATCACCAAGGATCAAATAATTATTACATTTTGTAAGTCAAGGACCAAACAAGAGGATACCACTTGTAACATCATGCCCCTCCTCATTGGCTTGAGAATGTGGTGGAATGATACTTGTCCTTAGGCGACATCCCCAAGATTCAAAAGGTTGGAAATAAATTCCAAGGGATTTAATACAATTAGGGGATGATTTTCCATTTGAAAATAATGTAGGTTTTGGGTATAGTAGAAGTGTGCAATGGGGGGTGCCTAAATTTTCTTTTTTCCATAACTGATGATCATTCAAATATCAATATGACCATGATTTTTATGATCCATGGAATTGAATCAAATAAATATACAATGGATAATTACACCAGAACTAGATAGAGAATCATCACATACTATTTATAATTAATTTAATTAAATAATTAATTAATTTTAAGGAATTCCTTATTCTTTGAGGAATACAGTGACAAGTTCTCAGTCCAACATCATTATGTTGTAGAAACCAAGTGTATATTTCCTCTAGCGGTGATCCACATGTGTTCCACAAATCAACAGACTCCATCAAAGGAATCTTCAAGTGCAAGCATGGCATATCATTGTGCATTTGTCTTCCTCCTTTGATCGCTTCAATAATTACTTCCAAATAATTCCCCTTTATTCGGTAGAGGAATATTGTTATCTATTCTTGGGAGTGTTCTTGGAGAAATGAGCCCTCTAGGATTGGGAGGATTCTTCAAAACCATTGTGAACAACCAAGACAAAATGAATTGCTACTTGAGAAAAAAACATAATTGGTTTTATATATTCCAAGGGTCAAAATAAAATAATTTCACAAGTTACCATAATTATTTATAAAATCCTAGTGAACCTCATGTCAAATAATAAAAATAATATCATTATTTCCCAACATGTTCTTAAAATGAGAATTAAAATTAAATATTATTTAATAAAATAATATTAAATATTCATTATTTATTAACAGACCTAAAATCTCGGCCCGCCATTCCTCTATAATATTTATCATACATTGAATAATGACTATTCATTTATTAAATAAACATCGCTGCATTATTCTCCTATAAATAATAAAATATTATATTCACTAAATAGATAATAAATATTTATTAAATATTCCACTCATATTATATTTTCTAGAATAACTGGTGATGGAATATATTGGATAAAACATACTTGAGTAATTGTTAAACAATGTTCAAGTATAATATTTATTCAACTTTTTAAATAATAAATAATAATATATTATTTAACTCAGATTCTTGATAAACATAGTGTGTGACCCTCTAGGCCTCTTTTTTAGTATAATTAGGTGAAGAATCCTAAAATCCATCATATATCAACATGACATGGAAACCATAAATAAATAAGTTAATGACAAAACAACATTTTACCTTATATGGATTCTTACTATTTAATATAATCCCCTTATCACGATATCTCAAATCAATTTGGTTGCATGTCACTGACATTAACCCATGTGCTCAATGTCTCTTTATTTGACATCACAGAAATAGAACTTGCATATATAACTCCATGGTCATGGATTTATTTAGGCTATATCATTTCCATCAATGGGACGAACATATAAACATCCTTCAAATAATAGAAGGGAAAAATCCTTACTCGCATTATTCATTAATGTAATATTAATCATGATGCATCCAATGTATTCTACCTCGCCGTGATCATCTATGATAACAGTTTTCAACAATACATAAAATTACATGACTCATAATACTCATTAATAATAATCTTAAAGTATAAGTACCAATACACACATAAAAATATTGGAACATCCAATGACACATATAAATGTGGGTTTCCTACTAGAGTGTCTTGTTCTCATAATATCCTACTAGATATTACCAAGGGTGTACACAATGATAAGGTGCCTCAAATTACTCTAAGTTTCCATCCCTGATATCCTGTATCATTTGTGACCCTCAAATGATATCATCCGGCTATAGAACATATATTTAATAATTGTGTTGTAGCACTTATGGGTTCACGTCATATTAGAAAAATGTTATAACCTTTTAGTGTGACATCTACTCTTAAGATATTGTCACATACAATGTTATGAAAAATAACAATCATGATGTGATAACTAGTTTAATTAATATACAAAATGATGAATACATGTTATCATAAAGTACACCGAATTTGGTTCTGGGGAACCAACTCAAACAGCCTCCCACTTTCACAAGAGCCAACTTCTAACAACCTTTAGTCTTCTAGCTTTCACGTGATAATCATGATTCTGCTAAGATAGGCCTTTAGTAAAGGGGTCTACCACATTCTCTTCAATGGTTACTCTACTTACTGCAACTTCACCCCTCTCATGAAAATCCCACAAGAGTGATACTTATGAAGTATATTATTTTTGTGATAGTGTCACCTTGGATATTTTGTAAGAGCCACCATTGTTGTAATATCATAATATAATGTGATAGGTTATTTACAACTAGGTACCACATCAAGCTCTTGGACAATGTTCTGAATCCAAAAATCTTCCTTGGATATATCAGAAGCCGATATATACTTAGACTACACTGTAGAATCATAGAAAACTGGCTTCTTTGAAATCTTCTAACTCATATATCCTCCGTTAAAACAGAAAACATATCTTAATTGTGACTTTAGATCATTATGATCAGTCTGAAAACCAACCACAATATATCCAGTTATGACCATATCCTCATCTCCTCCATAAACTAGGAACATATCATTAGATACTCTAAGATACTTAAGGATAGCCTTAACATCAGTCCAATATTGTTATCCTGGATCTTCTTGATATCTTCCTACCTTTCTCAATGCATGGGAAACATTAAGTCTACTACAGAACATGGAATTGATGATTTATCCTTTCACATAAGCGTATGGGATATTACTCATTCTCTCTTTCTCCTATTGTGTCTGAGGACACAATTTATTAGAAATAGGTAAACCATGTGACACTAGAACCAATACCCACTTGGATTGTTCCATATTAAATATCTTTAGTATTTTGTCAATATATATACTTTGACTTATTCCATGTATCTTTTTGGATCTATCACAAATGATCTTGATCCCTATAATATAGGCTTCTTCACCTAAGTTCTTCATACAGAAACGTTTTTCAACTAGTTGGTAACTGACTATAAGACAGGTATTTCATTTCCATTAAGTAATATTTCATCAACATATACTATGAGGATAAAAACTGCATTCCCACAAAACCTCATGTAAACACATGGCTTATATTTGTTCTTAATGAAACTAGATTCTTTTATGGATTCATCAAATCAAATGTTCTATGACCTGAATACTTGGATTAATCCATAAATGGATCTCTGCAACTTGAAAATCCTATTGACATCACATAGAGACACAAAACCCTCTAGTTGTGTCATATAGATATCTTCCTGAAGGTTCTCATTACGGAATTCATTTTTTACATCCATCTTCCAAATATCATTTTCAGGGTAAGAAGTTATAGAAAGTAGAATTATGATGGATTTAAACATATAAACTGGTAAAAAGGTTTCATTGTAGTTAACTCCTTGATGTTTTTTAAACCCTTTATCCAATAGACTTTCTTTATAGGTATTTAATTTACCTTCCATTTCCAGTTTCCTCTTGAATACCCATTTTCACCCAACAGGATTTACATCAATTGGCACATCAACCAGAACCCAAAATTGGTTATAATACATGAAATACATTTCAAAATTCATAGATTCTTTTCATCTCACAGCTTCTATGCTCTATACTACCTCTTAGTAGGATAGAGGTACATCATTGTCAACCAAAAATGAGTCACCGTCTTTGATAACTAAAAATCCATATCTCTCTGGTTCTCTTACCTCTCATACACTCCTACATAGTACTTGTGTTTCAGGGACTATTTCTTCTATGGGAACCCATAGAATCAATTCCTATACCAACTCTTATGTATCTTGAGCATTAACTTCGTTGAAGTCAATATTGATCCCACTATCACTTTTGAGTATGTGCTCCCTCTCAAGAAAGACATCTTGTCTGGAAAAAGTCACTTTCATATCTGAGGGGTTGTATTGGTAATATCTTCTTATTTTCATGGGATACCCAATAAAGATACACTTTGTTCCTGGGGGTAGTAATTGTTTCCCTAAAAATTCCATAAAAAATTCCTCACAACCCCATATATGTGTGTGCGATAAAATAGTTTTCTTTCCACTCTATAGCTCAAAGGGAATTCCATTTTCTTCTTTAGTCGGTACTCGGTTTAACTTGTATGTCATAGTTTGTAATGTATAAGACTAAAAGGATAATGTAATATACGTCTGACTCATTATTGACCTTACCATTTCTAACAAGGTATGGTACATCATCTCACTATCACTGTTCCACTGTGGTCTGTAAGGTGGAGTGTGTTGAGATAGAATCCCAAACTCCCGTAGAAAGTCAATGAACTGTTGGTTAAGATATTTGTCACCTTGATCTGATCAAATATTATTTATCTTCTTACCTAGTTTATTCTCAACTTCATTCATTAATTCATTGAATTTATCAAAGGAACTGGTCTTATACATCATTTAATAGACATACCTATATCAACTCAAGTTATCAAGAAAAGTTATGAAGTATGAATATCCACCAATAGATTTTACTAGAAATAATCCACACACATCAGTATATACCAATCCTATAATATTTGTGTCCCTTTCACCCTATCTACCAAATAGTTGATTAGTTATTCTTTCTTATAGACAATCATGACATTTATCATGTGGTTTTAGCTCAGAAGAGTCTAGATCACCATATTGACATATCCTCATCAAACGCTTCTCATTTATATGACCAAGACAGTGATTCCACAACAGGGTGTTATAGGAGTCATGTGAACATGATTCGTTATCTATTTCCAAGACATGGTTTCTGTAATTTAATACATAAATACCATTAATTAAATTTTCCATGCCATAAGATATTTTTTCCTTATAAAAGAAACAGATTTTAATTTAAAACCTGAAAACAAACCCATATGTATCTTAGAATGATATGGAAATTATGTTTTTGGTAACTTTAGGTACATAATAAAAATATTTCACAATCAAAATCATTCTCATTGATAGTGAGAGGTGTTATTCATCATTGGCCAGTGTAGCTAGCCTCCCACCATTAGTAGCTCTTAGATCCACCTATCCTCTAGAAATATTTCGAAATCTACTTCGTTCCTATATTTGGATAAAAATTTGATCCCCACAAGATGTATCTAATACCCAATGTATAGGTACTAAAATATTACAATCGATAACAAACACACCTTTAGATTCCCCTTTTTTGGTTGAAATTCCTCTTCCAGTGGCCTGACTTGCCACATGTAAAATTTATTACCTCCTTCTCTTTTCCCTTCCTCTAGATCTTCTTCTTATTGGAAGGATGGATCTCGAGAGATTTAGACTATTTATATACCTTGGTACCCTTTTCCTTGTTCTTAATTTTCCTATTCACCATAAATACTGTGGGTTTTTCATGCCCCATGTCCTTATTCACTTTTCGAATTAAAGTACGATGTTCTGAAGGACTCTTCTCATTATTAATCATATTGAAATTAACAATAAAGCTGGAAAATTCTTTATGTAGTTATGAAAGTATGAGATCTATATGAAACTCGTCTAAGAATTTAATCTCTAAGATGTTCAGGCATTCAATGTAGCCAATAATCTTGAATACATAAGTCCCAGCTAGTGCATACTCTTCAATCAAAATTGCGAACAAATCTGTAACAGCCCAAGATTTTATGAAAAATATTATTTTTAATTTCACTAATGTCTTGTGTTGTACGCAACACAAAAAGGAGCTTTCACAACACGCATCCTTGACTTTCCTTGCATTACACGCAATCTCAACCTTCCTCGATAACGTGTGTAGTACGTAATACTGAGTTTCACGAAACAACGATATGCTATTAAAATATTATTAAAACTAGCCGTTATGAATAGTAATAACCACTTTTTAAAATTTTAGAAATTTTATCTCTCAAAATGGACTTCATTTTTGGATTCGGAGTATCGAATTTAGCCTAAGGTGAAATTTTGGTACTTTTCGGATAACTTTCATATTCTGATGAATAGTGAAAATTACTAAATTATAATTAAAAACAACTTTTTTTAATCAAAATAATTAATAGTGATAAATTATTAATTTGAGTTGTTTTAAAGTATATTTAGAATATATTTTTACAATTTAATACAATGTTGGTCATTGGATGTAATTTCACATTTAAACCAGACATAATCAAGTGTCAATCTTTTGAAAGATATTGTTTCTTAAAAACACGCTATTTGTTTTAACAGCGGGATTTAATTATAAAATTAATTAATGCAATTTCTATGTTATGAATTTGGTAAAATAGACTTCATTTTTGAATTTGGAATATGAAATATAGCTTAGGATTAAATTTTGGCATTTTTCTGAAAACTTTCAATTTTTGATGAATAGTGAAACCACTAAGTGGTAGGTTAAAAACTGAATTTTGCATAAAACTTAATTTTACCGCTTCTGTGAATGGAATTTAGAAAATCCGATAGACACGGTTAATATCAAGGACTAAAATTTGGTTCAATGAGATGAAAATAATTTTTGGTGAATAGTAACTTTTTATTTTATTTTTTTTACCACGGTTAATAGTAAATAGGGTAACTAAGGGTAAATATGATATTACTATTACCCTAACACATGTCCTAATTCTATTGGATAAGTGTAATTCGACCAAAAACAACCTTATGAATATAATATGACCATTTAGGTCCACTTGGATTAGATTATGACATTTAATATTATTTTATTTAATGAATAGTTAAAATAGTTAAAATCAAAGTTTAATAACTAAAAAATTTTTAATATGGGGTTATACATACGATAAATTCGAGTATAAATATTCATTAGAAATCTAAAAAGATTTCCTACATAATGATATTTTATTTATAATTTTTAGAATTTAAATAAATTAATTTATTTATGACACAACGATGATGCAGTAATTACCCTTTTAAAGAAATATTAACATAATTGATGTTATAAATGCTCAAATGAATGTAATTTGAGACTTTTTATGAATTCCACTAATTTTATAGGTTACTATGATATATTAGTGTTGATTTAATCAACTTGTTTCGAACATATAATTCTGTTATGACTTTCACAAAAATCATATATCAAATAGTGTCAAAATTGACACAAAATAGTTTTTAAATCAAATATTATATTATTAATTGTTATTTTATTCCTAAAAATCTAAGGTTCGGTCAAATGACTTAGATAATGATATATATATTAATAATAAACAATTTGGGGTCCGTTTGGCATGTTATAGTAAGTGTATTAACCATATAGTGAAAGAAAATAAAAAGACACGGTAAAAGTTAAATTATTTAACTTAGAGTTAAATATAATTGATAAGGTTAAAATAATACCCTAAACTTGTCTAAATCCTATTGGATGATAGGATTTCGACCCATCCCCACTTTAGCTTCGAAATAAGACCCTTTGGAACCATTATAAACCGATTTTGACTTTAATATAAAATAATATTTTGAGATATTCCTAAGGTGCCCCTCTCCTCCCTTATAAAAGGGTACCTCCTCCCCCTCCTCCTCACACCAATTTGAGCACTCAAGCTCGGACAAACCCTACCAAAATCCCTTCTCCACTTCCCTAGAATAATTCTAGAGGTCCTGGTCTTCTTCAAAGACCAATCTTAGTTCCCTAAGTGGAGGATTCAAAGAGGCGTTTCAAAGAAGAGGTAATATCCATTACCGATCTTTTCAATTTCTTTCTTCTTCAACTTCTTCTTCTTTAGTTGTTTCATGATAAAGTAATAACATCAGTATTTATTATATACTGATATGTTATTATAAATATGAAACAACTCTAATTCACCTTCTATCCATCCTACGGAAAAATGAAATCACCGCGCGTGCGTACGTACGGAATACCGTCTCCATGCCGTGGTGTAATATATTTTCCGTCACCACCTTAATTGGATTGGTATAATGGTGTAATGAGTAACTATATATGATTATTATAAATTGATATTGATACTGAAATTGTATACTTACACTTAAACACAATTCCATGACCATGGGAACGATATCATCGCTCGTGCGTACGTACGGACTACCGTCTCCACGACGCGATGAGATTCATTCTCCATGTTAACCATTTAAGAATGATTAAAAAGTATATATAAGAAATAATAATGAAATATATGACATTATAAAGCTACTGTATTTATGTATATATGTATATGTATGTCATCTACTTACTTCCATTCAAGACAATAAGGAAAGGAAAACAGCGTTCATGCGTACGTACGGACTACCGTCTCCATGAACGGTGTTTTTCATTTCATTTATCTATATTATATATATATATACTGAATATATATGATATATAAATCATATTTTATATTCTAGAAGTAAGTAAATCATGATATAAGTAATAATAATGTCAAGAACAACAAGTCAAAACACCTACGATAAATGAAACGATTTTACCCAAAACGCTTCTTTAACATGGAATTTACAAAAGAACGGGTAATATAATGTCATAAGTGAAACATATATGATATCATAACAATAAATATGATTCTGTAATAAGTCAATGACATTATTTAAATCATTATACAAGAGTTTCGGACACATACGAAGCAAATCGGACCTAAGGTAAGGGAAATATCACAATCTCATTTTTATCCGAGATTGTTTATTCGTAAGTATTTACTGGGGTGTATTTTATCATCCACATCCATGTTTCATCAATATGTAATATTATTTCCATCCACCTACAATTGTTTAAATCCATTTTTACCCTTCGGTGAGTTTTTAGTAAAAGATATGAAAGGAATCTTTTGTCATTTTTCATACGAGATACTTTTTTTACTTTTCCGACAAAAGTACGAGAAGAATGTTTTTTTAACTAAAACGGCACGAACGGATTTTTACGGTTTTATAAAGCCTTATTTTCATGAATCTTCCTCCAAAAGATTTCATTACTATTTTCAATAAAATCTCTTTCTTTTAAAATTGCATGATGTTTTGTGAAAAGAAATTGATTTTGAAGAAGAAAGGATATTTTCCTCAAGAATTCATTTCAAGTGTTTTATCAAAATTATTTTCCATCTAAGATACTAAAGGGTTCTGTTTATATCCATATTTTTACATTTATTTGACTATGTTGTGATGGAATTATGTTTATGAATTCCTTTATCTTATATGAATGGTTTTATGATGTCATGTTGTCTAAGAATCCCATTTTTATTACATGGGTTATGCAATGATGTATGATTTATGGTTTTGTGGCACACATAAGAAAGGATTCATTATAAGATGGGTGGGACCTATATCTCCCTCCAATGCATTGGGTAAAGATTTTATATCTCAAGAGATAGACATGGCTGGAATGGTATGTTATACCGGTTCAGTGAAACGGGACTGAAACGAGGGTTACTCGTTTCAGAAAGGGACTTTGTCCACTAAGATAGTCTTGGCAATGAGTCTTGACTAACAAGAAATTATTCTCTATGATTATTTGTGAATGCCACAAAGTTTCATGTTTTAAGTTATGATTATTGTGATTACATTTCACTGCCATGATTTATCCCATGTTATGAAATTATGCTCTCTTTTGCAGGTTATGATTTCCAAAATGTTATGTTCTTATGAATATGATGTGATTGATATTTCTTTTGTTTACCCTTACTGAGAATTTGAGCTCAACCTTTTACGTTTTCTTTTCCCCAGGATATTAAGAAAGGTTTTAGGTATAAAAAAAGGAATATCTTTATGGGATATGTTCAAGATCTTTCACCAGGATTAGAAGATTATATTTTGAGTTTCCAAAGACACTAAACTATTACGATCCTTGTGTGTGTCTTTTTGTTATGTACTAAGTATTCCGAAAAAGTAATGTAATGTCTATGTACGTCTAGCTTCGGGTCTCTACAGTTGGTATCAGAGGAAAGGTTTATTCAACCTTTGGAAACTAGGATGCGAGAACTTTAGTGAGATCCCTAGAGATATTTATAAGGTATGTCTAGGGATGTCCCTAAGGATAAGTATACGTATAGGATATAGTCCTAGAACTATGGTAACGATCATAGAATTTAACATAAGATGTTAGATATTGAGGGTAATCCCCCTTTATTATGTTGTTTTCCCTAGCATGATTTTTGCCTCTCACACTATTCTTTTTTGGTTTTTAGAAAATGGCTGGAAACAAGATGATTCACGATAATGGAGGATATGATGGACAATGGAATGATATTCTTCATAATGAAATGGGATTTGGAAGTCCAAACATCATTATTATGCCGAATCAGCAATCTCATAATATGATCAATAAAGTAAAATTTGGTAAGTTTCCTGACTCGGCTAATAAGAGAAAGATGGAGTTTCATGATGATCATAGAGGAAAGAAAGTTCAATTTCCCCTATGTAAATCATGTGGGAAGAGGCATCAAGGAGAATGTTTCAAAGGAACTGGAAGATGCTTTGGGTGTGGAAAAGAAGGACACAAAGAAAGTAAGTGAAAAGGAAAAGGTTCAGTTAACACCATGGATGAGGATAATGGTATTGCTACGACATCAACAATGGTTAAATGTTTTAAATGTGGAATGTACGGGCATTATTCAAACCAATGCCCTAAGGGAAAGTCTCATGAAGATAATCAGTATGGTCATATGGGAAGTATTTATGTTGATGATGATGAAGAGACTACAAATGATATGTGAGATGAAAGAATTGTTGAAGCTCGGTCAATGGTTTAAGAATGTAGTTGAATGATTACATGTTTATCATGTGTAATGTTGTATAAGAAATCTCATGGTACTATGGAATAAAGAGACATCTAAGGATTGTTACACTGTTGTCTTTCCTTGAGTTATGAAAGTGTATTATTAATGGTACCACTATCCATGAAAGGTTATTCAGATATTTTTGGAATTTAGATGATATGCGCATAATGAAAGAATAATAAGATAATGAGGTGTTTGATTGTATTCATGATCTCATGACTGATATAAGGAGAAGGTTATATCATGGTTTCAGTATATAGAATTTTTCGATTTTGGTATGTGGAAAGAGTTAACTTTTAAATACATTCATGTTTTCACTAAGGTTCAATGGGTATTCAAGAGAATACATGATTAAGGCCTTTGAATGTTTGGAATGTGACCAACAAGACATATATTATGATATATGGGGATTAACGACAGTATTAAATCTCCGGTAATCGTTCTCACTATATTATGAGAGTGGACTGTAGTATTATGGATAAGCCTAAAGATTAGAATGGATTATGTTGGACATAAGTTAGTATTGTTTAAGGATAGAAGATTTTCGATATTATTGATGGGATGTTATAGTAATGTAGTTTTAGAAAAAGGACAACATGCAGGATGGGCAACAACCCATCGCTTCGGACAAGGCTGTGGGAATCGAACCCACAACCGAAGTCCGACTGGCCTTTATCGCCTAGCACTGGCCTACAGGAAGTCCCTGTTTAGTAGAAACTAGTTTTATTATATTATGAAGTATGATATATGAAGTATAAGTCCATTTTAGGAACCATATATGATTAATCTCACTATAGATCGACTTATGTATATAATTTTTGCTAACCTTTTGTTTGAGACAGATGGAATGACCCGTCATTCTATCACATGATCTGCTAACACTTCACGAATAACAAATTCAACTTCATTTATTTAAGAGATGAAGTGGAAATTGTTCAATGCACGAACAATAGTGCGATTGTACCAAAATAAAGTAAGTATTTATTCTAATTCAAATTCTTCAACTTTAGGGAAACGATCTTGAAAACCAGAAAATGTTTTCCTAGTGATCTTATATCTAATTAATCGGATGGTACCTTAGATCGTCACAAATTTATGGATTTGTGATTGTTGGCTTTTCCATAGCCATGTTCTCTACCACTCTCCATCAGAACATGATGGTTAGATTTTTCTTCCATATCCATATTTTCACCTATGTGGAAACCCAGTGATTAGTTTATTTGGGTAACCGTTAAGTTTCATACTTTTGTTTTAAAATATTGGTTTTGGTATTCCTTTTTACGATGTGGGTTTCTATTAAAGAAACTTTCGAATAGTAAACCATTTATAACCCCGACGAATTTCGAGGGCGAAATTCATTTTAAGGGGGGTAGAATGTAACAGCCCAAGATTTTATGAAAAATATTCTTTTTAATTTCACTAATGTCTTGTGTTGTACTCAACACAAAAAGGAGCTTGCACAACACGCATCCTTGACTTGCCTTGCATTACACGCAATCGCAACCTTCCTCGATAACGTGTGTAGTACGTAATACTGAGTTTCACGAAACAACGATATGCTATTAAAATATTATTAAAACTAGCCGTTATGAATAGTAATAACCACTTTTTAAAATTTTAGAAATTTTAGCTCTCAAAATGGACTTCATTTTTGGATTCGGAGTATCGAATTTAGCCTAAGGTGAAATTTTGGTACTTTTCGGATAACTTTCATATTCTGATGAATAGTGAAAATTACTAAATTATAATTAAAAACAACTTTTTTTAATAAAAATAATTAATAGTGATAAATTATTAATTTGATTTGTTTTAAAGTATATTTAGAATATATTTTTACAATTTAATACAATGTTGTTCATTGGATGTAATTTCACATTTAAACCAGACATAATCAAGTGTCAATCTTTTGATAGATATTGTTTCTTAAAAACACGCTATTTGTTTTAACAGCGGGATTTAATTATAAAATTAATTAATGCAATTTCTATGTTATGAATTTGGTAAAATAGACTTCATTTTTGAATTCGGAATATGAAATATAGCTTAGGATGAAATTTTGGTATTTTTCTGAAAACATTCAATTTTTGATGAATAGTGAAACCACTAAGTGGTAGGTTAAAAACTGAATTTTGCATAAAACTTAATTTTACCGCTTCTGTGAATGGAATTTTGAAAATCCGACAGACACGGTTAATATCAAGGACTAAAATGTGGTTCAATGAGATGAAAATAATTTTTGGTGAATAGTAACTTTTTTTACCACGGTTAATAGTAAATAGGGTAACTAAGGGTAAATATGATATTACTATTACCCTAACACATGTCCTAATTCTATTGGATAAGTTTAATTCGACCAAAAACAACCTTATGAATATAATATGACCATTTAGGTCCACTTGGATTAGATTATGACATTTAATATTATTTTATTTAATGAATAGTTAAAATAGTTAAAATCAAAGTTTAATAACTAAAACATTTTTAATATGGGGCTATACATAAGATAAATTCGACTATAAATATTCATTAGAAATCTAAACAGATTTCCTAAATAATGATATTTTATTTATAATTTTTAGACTTTAAATAAATTAAATTATTTATGACACAACGATGATGCAGTAATTACCCTTTTAAGGAAATATTAACATAATTGATGTTATAAATGCTCAAATGAATGTAATTTGAGACTTTTTATGAATTCCACTAATTGTCTAGGTTACTATGATATATTAGTATTGCTTTAATCAACTTGGTTCGAACATATAATTCTGTTATGACTTTCACAAAAATCATATATCAAATAGTGTCAAAATTGACACAAAATAGTTTTTAAATCAAATATAAAATTATTAATTATTATTTTATTCCTAAAAATCTAAGGTTCGGCCAAATTACTTAGATAAGGATATATATATTAATAATAAACAATTTGGGGTTCGTTTGGCATGTTATAGAAAGTGTATTAACCATATAGTGAAAGAAAACAAAAAGACACGGTAAAAGTTAAATTATTTAACTTAGAGTTAAATCTAATTGATAAGGTTAAAATAATACCCTAAACTTGTCTAAATCCTATTGGATGATATTATTTCGACCCATACCCACTTTAGATTCTAAATAAGACCATTTGGAACCAGTATAAACTGATTTTGTCTTTAATATAAAATAATATTTTGAGATATTCCTAAGGTGCCCCTCTCCTCCCTTATAAAAGGGTACCTCCTCCCCCTCCTCCTCACACCAATTTGAGCACTCAAGCTCGGCCAACCCCTGCAAAAATCCCTTCTCCACTTCCCTAGAATAATCCTAGAGGTCCTGGTCTTCTTCAAAGACCAATCTTAGTTCCCTAAGTGGAGGATTCAAAGAGGCGTTTCAAAGAAGAGGTAATATCCATTACCGATCTTTTCAATTTCTTTCTTCTTCAACTTCTTCTTCTTTAGTTGTTTCATGATAAAGTAATAACATCAGTATTTATTATATACTGATATGTTATTATAAATATGAAACAACTCTAATTCACCTTCTATCCATCCTACGGAAAAATGAAATCACCGCGCGTGCGTACGTACGGAATACCGTCTCCACGCCGTGGTGTAATATATTTTCCGTCACCAGCTTAATTGGATTGGTATAATGGTGTAATGAGTAACTATATAGGATTATTATAAATTGATATTGATACTTAAATAGTATACATACACTTCAACACAATTCCACGACCATGGGAACGATATCATCGCTCGTGCGTACGTACGGACTACCGTCTCCACGACGCGATGAGATTCATTCTCCATGTTAACCATTTAAGAATGATTAAAAAGTATATATAAGAAATAATAATGAAATATATGACATTATAAAGATACTGTATTTATGTATATATGTATATGTATGTCATCTACTTACTTCCATTCAAGACAATAAGGAAAGGAAAACAGTGTTCATGCGTACGTACGGACTACCGTCTCCATGAACGGTGTTTTTCATTTCATTTATCTATCTTATATATATATATATATATATACTGAATATATATGATATATAAATCATATTTTATATTCTTTAAGTACGTAAATCATGATATAAGTAATAATAATGTCAAGAACAACAAGTCAAAACACCTACGATAAATGAAACGATTTTACCCAAAACGCTTCTTTAACATGGAATTTACAAAAGAACGGGTAATATAATTTCATAAGTGAACCATATATGATATCATAACAATGAATATGATTCTTTAATAAGTCAATGACATTATTTAAATCATTATACAGGAGGTTCGGACACATACGAAGCAAATCGGACCTAAGGTAAGGGAAATATCACAATCTCATTTTTATCCGAGATTGTTTATTCGTAAGTATTTACTGGGGTGTATTTTATCATCCACATCCATGTTTCATCAATATGTAATATTATTTCCATCCACCTAAAATTGTTTAAATCCATTTTTACCCTTCGGTGAGTTTTTAGTAAAATATATGAAAGGAATCTTTTGTCATTTTTCATACGAGATACTTTTTTGACTTTTCTGACAAAAGTACGAGAGGAATGTTTTTTTAACTTAAATGGAACGAACGGATTTTTACGGTTTTATAAAGCCTTATTTTCATGAAGATTCCTCCAAAAGATTTCATGACTATTTTCAATAAAATCTCTTTCTTTTAAAATTGCATGATGTTTTCTGAAAAGAAATTGATTTTGAAGAAGAAAGGATATTTTCCTCAAGAATTCATTTCAAGTGTTTTATCAAAATTATTTTCCATCTAAGATAATAAAGGGTTCTGTTTCTATCCATATTTTTACATTTATTTGACTATGTTGTGATGTAATTATGTTTATAAATTCCTTTATCTTATATGAATGGTTTTATGATGTCATGTTGTCTAAGAATCCCATTTTTATTACATGGGTTATGCAAGGATGTATGATTTATGGTTTTGTGGCACACATAAGAAAGGATTCATTATAAGATGGGTGGGACCTATATCTCCCTCCAATGCATTGGGTAAAGATTTTATATCTCATGAGATAGACATGGCTGGAATGGTAGGTTATACTGGTTCAGTGAAACAGGACTGAAACGAGGGTTACTCGATTCAGAAAGGGACTTTGTCCACTAAGATAGTCTTGGCAATGAGTCTTGACTAACAAGAAATGATTCTCTATGATTATGTGTGAATGCCACAAAGTTTCATGTTTTAAGTTATGATTATTGTGATTACATTTCACTGCCATGATTTATCCCATGTTATGAAATTATGCTCTCTTTTGCAGGTTATGATTTCCAAAATGTTATGTTCTTATGAATATGATGTGATTGATATTTCTTTTGTTTACCCTTACTGAGCATTTGAGCTCACCCTTTTATGTTTTCTTTTCCCCAGGATATTAAGAAAGGTTTTAGGTATAAACAAAGAAAGATCTTTATGGGATATGTTCAAGATCTTTCACCAGGATTAGAAGATTATATTCCGAGTTTCCAAAGACACTAAACTATTACGATCCTTGTGTGTGTGTTTTTGTTATGTACTAAGTATTCCGAAAAAGTAATGTAATGTCTATGTACGTCTAGCTTCGGGTATCTACAAAATCATTGGATAACTCATACCTCTCTTGGAATTACTTCTATTGATAGAGATCCTAATGGTCATACATCGTTCTATAGGAACCCATATCCTCAGGTTACTTAAAAACCTCATTGGGGATGGATGATATCATGAATAATTGAACATATGTATCATCATTAAGATGTTTCTCATGGAGAGATATATCTTCATCACTTTTTTCATTACCAGGAGCAACTGGAAAAGGTTCTTCCAACACATATAATTTACATTCATGGAGAAGGATGACAATGGGAACCTCTTCCACTCTTGGAAATTTGTTCTGGTGAGAATTTGGCCCTTCTAATATATGGATCACAATTATATATTTGATGCAATTTTAATTATGTTTATATAAAATAAGATAAGAATAATTTTAGTACTTTATCTGATAAAATTTAGACAAATAAATTAATATAATATTTATTAGTCTCCTGCTATTTTATCGAAACCCAATAGTCATCACCATTGGACTCAGAATATCATGTTCCTTTGATATTCTAGTGGGAAGTATCCATATTCCCATTCTCATTACCCAAACATGTGTTGTTAAAGAAACTTGAATGGTTTTAGGTTCGTATTCCAAATGTAAACTGTATTAACTCATAGTTCCTTGATCTGGTGAGTGGACTTCCCAATCCTGAAATCCTTAAAATAGATCTCCTCAACCTTTGCCTCTCAGTTACACCAAGTCCTACTTTGGCAGTAAACCATTGATGTGAACTAATTTAAGTCAACCTAAAACATCAAGTCGGAATTCCCCAATAATTAAAATCACTCTAACTTCGGTTGGTCAAGCACTTTGAACTATGGTTCAATTTTAACTCAAGTAGTAGAAGTTTATATCAATTTAATTTTTTTTAGGGTTTTTATTCATTTATAATTAAATTTAAAATTATTATATTTATCACGTTCTTGTTAATATTAAGTGGTTTTACTTAAGTGATTAACCATGTTATAGATAATATTTACCCATAAGCCAGTTTATTTTACTTCTATCTTTCATGCTCGTTAATTAATTAAATTATATGATCACAAAAACTCATCCATAATGAAATAACCCTAAAAATTGACAGAAATAAAATAATAAAGTTTTTTGATCATGAGATTTAAAAATGGTTAGTTTATTTACCAGTTTATAAAATAATTGTTGACCTTGGGGAAAAACCTTGAACTGATTATGGTTTTTGTTACAACTTTCCACATATCCACCAATGTATCTCCTTGGATTGGTTTCACCTAGACTCTGAACATTAACCACCTCCATTATCATGAGAGCTCCATTCATTACAAATGGATTTTAACTCACATGCAGGTGATGGGAAAATGGGTTTACATTAATGAACCCATGGGCATACAAGACCTATATAATAAGAGGATAGAAGGTGTACATGCCAATAATTTAATTCAATATTATATTAAATGAAACTAATCACAAACAATGGTCTGGTCTAGATCATGATTATCCACATGTATGAAAATAATTATTCATTTAATAAAACTATCATTCAATTTTTAATAATTCTTATTTTAGATAAATTGTGCTCAAACCAATTAATTATTATCATTTATTAATCAATTATTTTATATTAATTTTCATCTGAATTTCCTTAACATTCTCATCCATTATAATTTTAAACAAATTAAATAAATTTGTTTAAAATTAATTTTGTTCATTACTGTACCATGGATAAAACATGGTGAATACTCGTCTTATTTTTTCCAATATACATTATAATTTTATTCTATTTTACTCTTAATGAATATGGAATACATGACTTATCACTTACTTTTGAAACATGTACTTCACATATGATTACATGAATTACATGATTTTTTGGTCATGTGTTAAACTACAATGCATGTAGAGTAACAACTTTTGATATGAATCATACATGATATGTAGATATGAACATTATGCCGATATTGATTAAACATTTAAATATTTATATATATTAAAACCAATCACATGGTGTGTCCTATCTTTATGACCACATGATAGTACATGTCTCAAGGTTTACATAGTAAAATAAATAAATTTTAAATCTATATAATTTGGTATAAGTACATAGTGTGTACATCCAAGATACATAGTGTGTACATCTCTCACTGTCTATCTGAGGTACATGCCTAGGGACTCAGCGTTTAAATCATTCCTCAAAAAATAGAGTACCCAATAATTCCAATCGGATACACTCCATTCTATCTTTGAATTACATGATCACCAGTAAGTTAGGCCATGTATGGTAGTACACGACCCATTTGTGACTCAAAGGAACTACACACTGTGTATGTGGGCTACATGTCACGTACTTCGGTTGACCATGCGCCCTTATGTTCAGGTCAATACATAGTGCATTTAAATCATGTAATTGATGCATAATCTTGAATTAATTTCTCAATAAATTTTGATTCATTGAACATGACTACATGGAATGTAACTCCGGTTACATGGATTGTAGTCCTGTGTTGTCTATCCAGAAACCTTGGAACCTCTGGATGAGATCCTTGATTTCATTTTATTCATAAAATTTATTTTTTTGATTAAATCTATGATAATAGAAGGAGGAAGAAGTGGATATCATGATTTAGATTAAAAGAACAATTAAATTTTAATTGAAAAAATAATTACAGATATGTAAATAACAATAAATATTTAAATAATTATAAATAATCATGTGCCACTCTGATACCACTTGTAGGTTCCAGGCGCAGCGGAATCATGCATTGGGTGGTACACAACTTTTGTTTTTTCCATAATCGATGATCAATATGTTATCTATACAATGAAAAATATCATGATCCACATAATTTAATCAAGTAATTAGACAATGTATATTTTCTCCACAACTAAAGAGAAAATCATCACATATTTTTTATAATTAATTTAATTAAATAAAGAATTACCATTAAGGAATTATTTCTTCATTGATGAATTTGGGGACTGATCTACAGTCCACCATCACTGGATTGTAGAAACTAGGTATATATTTATTGTAGCGGTGATCCATGTATGTTCTAATAATCTTCAAACTTCGTTGAAGGAATATTTGGGTTCTATCATGATAGATCCTTGTGCTTGTATCATCCACCTTCGATCACTTTGAGAACTACTTCCTAAGTGTTCTCCTTTATCTGGTGGAGGAGGATTTCTCTATGTTCTTAGAATCATTCTTAAAAAAGGGATCTCTCTAGGCTTGAGAGAATTCTCCAAATCTATTGTTCATAACCAAGAAAAAAAATGAATTGTCTACTTAATAAAAATACATTATTGGGTTTATATATTGCTAGGGTTAAAATAAAATAATTACATAACTTCCCTTCATTATTTATTTAATCCTAGAAAAACCCCATTTTAAATAATAATAACAATATCAACATTTCTCAACATGTTCTTAACTTACGAATAACAATTAAATATTATTTAGCCAATAATATTAAATATTTATTTTTTCTCACAAGACCTAAAATCTCAGTCTTCCATTCCTCCATAATATTTATCAAACATTGAATAATGGCTATTTATTTATTAAATAAATATCAATTCATTATTCACCAATAAAAAAATAAATATTATATTCACTAAATATAAATTAAATATTTATTAAATATTCCACTCACATTATATTCTCAACATACATGAATAATTATTAAACTATTTTCGGGAATAATATTTATTCAACTTGTTAAATAATAAATAATAATATACTATTTAACTGAGATTCAGGATACACTTAGCATGTCACCCTCTAGGTCTTTTTCTCAGTGGAATTAGGAGAAGTAGCCTAAAGTCCAAGGTTAGAATCTAACAACATGCCAAGGCACCAATAGATAAAGAATTTAATGTCACAATGACATGTTACCTCATACAGGCGCTTACTGTGTAACGTAATCTCTTTATCACGATATCTCAAATCAAGCAGGTTGCATGCCAGTGCCATCAACCTATGTGCTCAATGTCACTTTCTTTAACTTCACAGAAATAGAACACGCCTATAGAACACCATGGCCATGGATTTATTTAGGCTATATCATTTCCATAAAAGGCCAAAGATATCAACTTTTGTCAAATAACAGATGGGAGAAATCATTTCTCACATTATTCATTAATGAAATATTAATCGTGATGTGCCCAACGTATCCTACCTCACTGTGAACATCTGTCATCATGGTTTTAATGAATAAATCAAAGTACATAACTCATAATAATCATTATTAATAATATTCAAATACAAGGACCATTACACACATCCACAGATAGGAGCATCCAATGACACATATAAATGTGTATTTCCTACTGGAAGGTCTCATTCTCACAATATCCTGTGGGATATTACAAAGGGAGTACAACATGAGATGGTGCCTCAAATTCCTATGAGTCTCCACCCTAGATAGCCTATATCATTTGTGTCCCTAAAATTATTTCATCTATTTATAGAACATATATTTAATAATAGTATCATAGCTCATCCAGTTTCTCATCATTATGAGGAACTGCTATAACATTTTAGTGTGAAAACAACTCTTGACACATTATCACATACAATGTTACGTATAAGAACACTCATGATGTGAGGAGTATTTTAATTAATATTGAAAAATAATAATACATGTTATTATAAAGTACACTGAAGTTGGTTCTAGGGAACAAATCCCAACAAATAAAACAACCACAACTAAGCATGCCATAACCTATACCACTAAGTGATTCATGATAACAATGTAAGACAACTCAATGTATAACAAATCATGCCATCTTTATTAGAGTACTATGTGGAAACCAATATCAATAGTAACTATAAAGAATAAGACAAGACCAACAAAACTCAGAGTCTCCCAAGACATTACTACATATTTCCAAACATCCTCTATGCTCTAACTCCACAATTTATCCCAAGGGTTACAAATAACCACTAAATAAATGTGATATTTTACATTTACCTATGACCCAATAAAAAATATATGTAGAATCACCAAAGTGACAAAGTAGGGGTGAGTAATGAAACTCAATAGTTTTTCCCCAAATTACCTCCCTAATCACTCCACTAGGATAGAACATATTATCAAAATTGTATAAAACAATTTATATAAAAAAATTTGAATATATTATATAAAAAATATAAAACAATTTTCATTGAAAACTAGTTTACAAGGAAAACAACCAAACCATAGTTTAAATCATTTCATCTTCCTTTTTTGTCATACCCATTCTGTAATTCACACACATAAACACACACACACACATTCATTCTTCAATGACATTTTCATACTCATGAGGGGTTTCTTGTCCATCCACCAATTCAACACTAAGTGGAAAATATCCACTCTCCCTAGTGAAACATTCCCCTTATCTAAGGTCACGTCCCTTGTACCCTAATTCTACACACCACTTATCCAGGGTCATGTTGACAGCACAAACTCACACCCAGTCATGTATACAAAAACCAAGTCAAACCAACCCTTTCAATCCATTTCAATATAACAAATGTTTTATTAAAACCCATTCCACAAAACCTTTTCCATGATTCTATCCAAATCTATATTTTAAGACAACATTTTAAAGTCATTAATAAAATCACTTATACAACAACTGATTTCCACAAAACAACAAATCCACAAACCAAAAAATCCACAAATCATTACTAAAGAATGTTTCTTCCATTATTTTCATAAAAATTTCCTAATCAATTTCCTACAATTCAATAAATTTGAAACTAATACTTCAATTTCTAAGAAGAGGAGTTGAGAGTGAAACCACCTACCTCAATAGTTATGGATAAAACAAAGAATGGAACAATTCTTCAATAAAATTAAGTTCAATATCCAAAAAACCCTTACATGTCTTTATCGGACATCAAAAAATACATATATCTTCATTATTACCATAAAAAATCATAGATATATCACCAACAGACTAGATCTAGGATACTAAGAGAGGGAGAAAAAATAGATCTAATAAAAATTACCAATAATCAAGACTTGCTAAGGGAATCAGACTTCAACACACTAATAATTACCTTCATAATACATTTGGCTTGAATGGTATAGGATCCAAAACCTTTGGGAGAAAGAAAACTAACGGTCAAAAATAGTGAAAATTAAGAGGCATATATGTAAAAATGAGAGTCAGGTCCACTTTTTTAGGATCTCGCTATTAAACTGTGCATGGTTAGTCGCAAGGTTATAAAAATTCTGCACCAGTCTCTACCTGAAGAATCACATCACATAGATGGCTAGAACAGATACACAAACCATGCTCAACACATGAAAAATCCATTTATCCCACTTCACATGGTTACTCCAGGGTGGCTGCATGGTTTGGAAAACCCATGTGTCTAACTGTGCACCTTCCCATTTGCACAAGTGTCATTTTGCAAGGTTTTTTGCAGGAGTTTCATGGTTTCCACTAAATGTTCTTAAACCATTCACCTTTATAAAAGCCCCAAAAATATTCCAAATGGCTTCTAAGCCCTCCTAAACTTCGTCCAAACTCTATAAATACTTAAAATACAAAATGAAATGGTTACATACTTAAAAACATGGGTGATACATAAACCATCCATAGAGAGAAAAGGGATGGTATCCTTGGACCATATCCCTAGTAAAGCATAAGTGAAATCATGTTTTTTTATTTTATGAATAGAAATTTCTTTAAAATATCATTAATCATTCTTGAGTAAAATAGCCTTTTAATTTTGAAATCACTTCTTGAAAATATAAAAATTTAAAAAAAATTATAAAAAAAATTCTTTTAAAATAACCCTTGAAATTTTTAAAGGAAACATTAAATAATTTACTGGTCATAACGTTGGGAAATTCTATTCATGCGGTATAAGTCAAAAAAAATCCTTTCATACTTTTGTAAAAATTCATTAAAAATATACATTGTTCTTAAAATAAAAACATTCTTTTTAAAAAAATATTAATTCAATCATGGGTAAAAATTATTTTTAAAAATAATAGGATATGATTAGGAACCTTCTTAAATTTTTTGATATATGGATATGGAATAAAAAAATTTGACCAAAGAGAAAAATAAATTTGATTTTCCTTAAAAACATATTTTCTAAATTTTGAGTACTTAAGGTGCGGAATATGAAAGGAAAACATGTACTGATATGAAATAAATATTGGATAATAAATTTAATGAGTTTTTGAGATATATATCAAAGTATTTCATCATAAGAAACATAATCATAAATAATCCCTATAAATAGTGAGATTGTAACATAAAACCCTTACCACTATGGTAACTTTTGAATCATAGGACCTATGAAATAATGAAACTTATATGGATATGTGAATACCCATAAATTTTATATTATTAATAATAAAATACATTCATATATAAAATATACAATCCATAAAATAAACAAGTGGTGAATATGACATGTTCCCCACATAAATAAAAGTGATATGAAAATCCCTTCCCTAAGATATGACTTCCTTCATACATGTTTGAAACTCATGTATAATAAATATAGATTTATTATAAATATATTAAATAAATATACTCATATATATCATAACATATAATATATAATCATAACCTTTTATCACCCATTTGTTAACACTCATTTATTAAAATCACTGTTCCAAGTTATATCTGTTTCATTTTTCATGTATGTTTTGGTTCAGTGGTTTTCGTCCTCTTATAATGATCATGAATACAGTTTTTCTAGAATTTTATTAATGATATAAATATAATATATACTCATTATATAATTTTTTATAGTCATTCCTTAATCATAGATATGGAAAAATGAATTATACCATTCATGGAGATGGTAAGTCATACGTACGCATGAATATCATTTCCATTTTTTGAAGGATGGAATAAAATAAAGATAAATAATACATATATATATATATATTAAATAATTATTATTTTATCATATATATTCAGTAAATATATCCTTATTATAATCCAATTAAAACATAAATGAAAAATGAATCGCATCGCTTCGTAGAGGTGGTAGTCCATAAGTATGCACATTCGATGCTTTCATTTTCCAATGGTTTGGAAGGTAAGATAGTAGATATGATATTATCATTAAAAAATATAATTATTTCATAGTTATCATATATAAACATTAAACCCATCATAAAACTCATTTATAAATTATGTTGATGAGAAATTAATGATATCGCTATGTGGAGATGGTAAGTCGTTCGTACACACGAGTAATATTTTCTCTTCCCATTTCATAGGAAGAGGGTTAATAGTGGGAGATTAATAATCATAATAAAATTTAAGTATATTTAGTACATTGAATTTATTATTTTATTAATAATATAATAGATTTAGAATAGGTAAAAGAATAATTAAAAAGAAAGTGATCGATTCAGATCGTTACATCTTCTTTGAAATAACTTCTTTAGATATCTTCTAAAGTACTATAGGGTTGTTATTTTAGGCAGACCATTGTAACACCCCAATCTTCCATGGTACTATTATCTTGGAACAATACAATAGCTTGTGTTGTATGCAACTCTGAGTTCTAGCACACCACGACCATTCAAACTTACTCTTTAAAAAGTAGTTCTGAATAATAACACCCACTTTTTGAAATTTTATAGATAATATTTTTCAAAATGGACTTCATTTTTTGATTTGGAATATCAAAATTTCATTAGGGTGAATTTTGGGTATTTTTCTGAAAACTTTAAATTTTTTGATCAATAGTGAAAAAAACAATGTTATTGTTTAAAACGGACTTTTTATTTAAATAATAATTTTTTAAAATATAAATTTATTTTATTGTGAAAATAGATACATAATACTTATATTTTTCCAATTTAATTCATTGAAGTTTTTTTATAATAAGATTAGATATATAAAATTTTGTTTAACCTTTTAACGTCTTTTACCCACCTTCTAGGCACATTTGCAAATTTGCTTAAAATGTTATTTTATCGCTTCTGTCATTTAAATTTCAAAAATCTAGCAGACAAAATATTCATCAGCAAGAAAAATGTGGTTCAATAGGATGAAAATAATTTTTTTTGAATAGTAACTTTTGAATTTTATTTTCCACGGTTTAAAGTAAATAGGGTAATTAAAGGTAAAAAATATATTTTAATAATATAAAATTACCCCATCACAAGTATTAATTCTATTATATAAGTGTATTTTGACCAAAATAAACCTTAGGACAAAAATATGATCCTTTTTTCACATGGATTAGATTAGGATATTAATTATATTTTATTTAAAGAAAAGTCAAAAGTATTAAATTCAAAGCTTAACAACTAAACCATTTTTAATATAGTTTTATACATAAGATAAATTCAACTGTAAATTTTCATTATAAAGCTAAAAATATTTCCAATATCATTTTATTTTATTTATAATATTTATACATTAAATAATTAAATTTATTTATGACACAATGATGATGCAACAATTAACTTATTGTTGACTGATTAAAATAATTGATATTATAAATATTAAACTATATGTAAATTGAAACTTTTCATTCCATACATGAATTTTATAGGTTAATATTACATGTTATGGTTGATTCAATGTATTTTTCATGAAGTAATAAATTTTTTATGACTTTTACAAAATCAAAATACTAAATAGTGTCAAAATTAACAAAAATGAGTTTTTAAAACAAATACTATAATATTAAAAGGTATAATATTCCTAAAATTATAAGATTCGGCCAAAGAACTTATATAATTTTATATATGTAAATAATTAACCACTTGAGGTTCTATTGACATTTTATAGTAACTATATTAACCATGTAGTATAAAAATACAAGAAGACATGGTAAAAGTTAAAATATTTAACTAAGACTTAAATCTAAAATATAAGGTCAATATGGTGACCTAAACTTGTCTAAAACCTATTGTTTGAGAGGATTTTGACCCATCCCCACATTTTCCTCCAAATAAACCCATTTGTAGCTTTTATAAATCGAAAATAATTTTATAATAAATTAATATTTCAATCTTTTCCTAAAGTGCCCCTCCCCTCTCTTATTAAAGGGTACATCCCTTTCTCTTAAATTCACACATCCAAAGCATTTTGGATCTGCCAAACTCGGCTCAAATATCCTCCCAACTACTATAACTTAATCCTAGATGCCTTAATCTGATCACAAAGCCATCCTAGGGATCCCTTTTGTTCAAATCAAAAGGCAGCACATGAAGAAGAGGTAAATATTTTATCACCTCTTTCAAAGTTATTTTCTTCTTCCACATCCTATTTCATTGTTGTTTCCATACTAAAATAATAAATCCAATACCTTCTACATAATATGATGTAATTATAAATATGTTACAACCATATTAATTATTCTATCCATCCTATGAATGACAAAGTCACCATATGTGCATACGTACATCTTGTCGTCTCCACGTCGTAGTGTAGTTTTTTATTCAACACTTCATTAATTTAATGGGTATAATAATTAGTGTAATTGATGTAAATAATAAATATAACATGTTAATTTTTATGTATATATAATATACCATACAATTAAATATGATTTCACCATCAATAGAATGATATTTTCGCTCGTCTGTATATATGGCTTACCATCTCCACAACGTGATGAGATTTCATTCTCCATCATAACCATTCAAGATTAAATTTCATTTGATGATTAAAAAAAATTAAAAACTTAATAAAATTTTGGATATAAATCAAATACATTTTATCCATAACAAACCTGATTTATGTAACAAAACAAAAAAAGCAAAACAAATCTGTTAACACCCGGAACAATGATACTACTGAAATATTATTTACAAAGAAATATTATAGGATCAAATTTGATATCATATTTATGTATGTGGTTCCTATATAATTTAATAAAAATTAATTAACCATTATACAGGAGTTTAACATACACTCAACTAAGGAAAAGTACAAGTTAATGGTTAATTTTACAATCTCTTTATTATCCGAGGTTGTTTATACGTAAGTATCTACTGGGACTTATTTCTCATCAACATCTATGTTTCTTAAAAATTTATTTCAAAACATTTTTACAATTTCCTAGACCATGGGTTAAAGTAATTTATACCCTTGTTTGATTTTTTATAAAAAAAATTGAATGGAATCTTTCCTTCGTTTTCCAAACAATGTACTTTATGACCTTTTCGACAAATTAATGAAATAATGTCTTTTAACTTTTACAACGGGTGCAGATATTTTCCATTGTTAAAACACCTTCGAATCTTCCCCTACAAGCTTATAAGAGTATTTTAAAAATAAATGTTTTCTTTTATAATTATATTACTTTTAAATGATTTCAAATTAGACAGATATATTTTTCTCAAATAATTTTTGGATTGATTTCATCTATGTCAACATCAATTGTTGGATTTTATGTTTAATTGAAGTTTATTTATTATGATACAATACTCCTTATCGTATTGATAGTTTTATGATATGTTTGACTATGGATGTGCTATTTTTTATGTCAATTGAAATTTATGGTTAAAGTATTAACGTTTTTTATGCTAGTTTAATATAAATATTTATGCTAAGTCTCACCCTTTTCATATGAGGAATGCATTAGACTTAGTAAGTGAAGGTAGGGGCCCAATACAGCCCCTCGATGCATCAGTAGGTCTCATGAGACAAACTAGTGTCTTGTCACAAGGCCTTGAAAATATTTTTATTTTTAGTCTTGTCATGAGACCTTGACTATTTAGTTATGATGTCTGGCATTATGCATCCCATCATTATGAGATTAGTTATTGATATTACATGTGACTGTTCTTCTAGTAGAATATCCATGTGAATAAGTAAATGGAATTATTTGATTTATCTTTCCCATATTATTCTGAATTTTATGTTTAAAAGGATTGTGTTTTAGTCTTATACATTGTCTTAAATATTTATGCTTATTTATGATAGTTTCCGCTATATTGTTATCCTTACTGAGCATCTGATCTCACTCATTTCTTATGTTTAATTTTTTCCCGGATGTGAATATGTATATTATAATTGAACTAAAAGGATAGGCTAAAGGATATGAGTGTGTTAAAAGGATACACAATGATTCATTTTCATTTCATAATGTAATATAAAACTTATGTATGTATATATTACATACAAGGCTACTAAACTGATTGGTCTTTCAGGACTTGATCTCTTGTGATCATGCCAATGTTATGTAATACTGCACTAACTCTGGATAACATACGTGAGGGAATTATAGTTGGTATCATAGGAAGTTTATTACAAACATTGGAAACTAGATTTAGAAAAACTCTAATTACAGAACAATACCATAATATACACTTTAAGTATTATTATAGAAGAACCTCCAAAATTTTTGGTAATATAGATATTATATGGGTTTTACAAACAATACATAAATTTATAGATACTACAAGTGGATGTGTTTTTTGTACAAATGTACCTAGGATTGAGAACACTAACAAGGAGTTTCAGTCTTGACATGGGGTATCCTAGTACAAGACAATGGGTCTTACTACGCACCTAGGTTGACACTCCCAAGGTATATTCTTAGGATAATTCACATTTTCTTTACAAACCATTATGATGGATTTATGAGTAAATACATCCCCAAAGAAAACATTTTTTTAGGATTATGGATTATATGCATAAACTATTCAATTTATTTTAAGTATTTTACATGTTTGGAATTATGCATTGTGATTCATAAACTAATCTAGTGTATGCTATTTTTTAGAAATAGAGCCTAGTAGAAGGAATGGAAACCATATCAACACATGCAATTCATGTAGGTATTCCCCTCCTATTAAAGATCATTATAGTGGAGCCGGTGATGCAACTGGTTTAGAGTATCTTATAACTATACTAGGACAACTCACTCAAGTTATGAATAATAATCTTACCCATATGAATCACCCTGATCCACAATGGGGAGGACCAATGTTATACCGCTTCATGAGGAATCAACCATAAAAATTTAATGGGACTACAAATCCATTTATATATGATCAATGGGTAAGTTCTATAGAGAACGTATTTCATGCTTTGGGGAGTAGCAAAAGGGAAAAGGTTTTCATGGTAGTTTATCACCTCTCAAGAGATGCAAATCTATGTTTTTCATTAATTAAAAACACATAGAAGGATGAAGAAGTATCAAATGTGAAATGGAGGGAGTTTAAATATATTTTATTAGAAAAATACTTTCCTCGTGAACATCGATCAGATATGGAAAGTCAATTTATGAGTCTAAGGCAAAATGAGGATGAGAATGTTGCAAAGTATGAGGTGAGCTTTACAAGGTTAGGAATTCAAACTGTAGATTATATATTTAACACAAGAAGTAAGATTTATTGATTCTATAATGGTTAAAAACCATTTCTCTATCGAGCATTAGTCTCACAAACCTTCTCGTCATATGAAGATAGCATCTCACGTGCTATCAAGATAAAAAAGGAATTCTCAATGTCTTATGTCTTTAAAGAGAAGCAAGAGAATAAGAGATCTGTTGAACACTCTATAAAAGACAATAAGGGGAAGAAGGGAAAAGTTAATTTTCTATCCTATATTAATTGTTAGAAGAAACCCCATGGTACATGCCTAAAGGGTATGGGAGTTTGTTACAAGTGTGTAAAAAAGGCCACCAAGATTGTGATTACAAGGGGAAGAAATAGGTTTTCAATGTTCAATGCTACAATTGTAAAGAGATGGGGATTTATTCAAATTAATATGCTAAGAACCAAGAAAACTGACCTTAGAAAAGGCCAAGGGAGCAAGTCTATGCTTATGCAATCACAAATGCTGAGTTTGAAGTTCTTAATGACATGGTTATAGGTAATTTAATCATTTATTCAAAATTAACCAAGGCTTTATTTGATTCTATATAAATTCATTCTTTCATATATTCTCAGTTTTCCAATAAAATTAGTTATTTCAAAATTGAATTAACAAGGGATTTTTCAATCAAAAAATCTAAGGAAAGTATCATAGAAACAAATTCTTGTTAATCATTTACCATTATGGAATATAAAAGTGATTTATCTTCTAATATTATTGTCATTATCATGATTGAATTTGATATAATCCTCTATATGGATTGGCTTTTGGAGCATGATGCAAAAAACTTAATTTAAGAAGAATGAGATTACAATTTTTTATGATGATAAGGAATCCCTTATCTTTTGAGAAGAAACAGCACCATCTGATTCTCAGCTAGATCCACCCACAATAGCTCTACTAAATTAAATTATTGGGGAGGAAGGGAGTGAAACAACAATGGGTGGGGAAAGGAATGTTCAAATAGAGGATGTACCTATTGTGAAAGAATTTGTTGATGTGTTTCCAGAGGATTTACATGTACATCCTCTAAAATGAGAAATTGAGTTTTCCATTAACTAAATTCTTGGTTCAAGGCCCATGTTGAAGACCCCTTATAGAATGTCCACTCTGGAATTAGTGTAAATAAAGAAATATCTAGAGAAGTTGAGTAATAAAGGATTTGTTTTCCCTAGTGTTCCTCCAAGGGGAGACCCTATTCTTTTTTTAAGAAGAAAGATGGATCTATGAGGTTGTGAATTTAGTACAGGTAGATCGATTCTATAAAAATAAAGAACAAGTCTCACCTACCTCGCATTGATGATTTATTTGATCAACTTCGTAGAGATCAATATTTTTTAAAGATTTTCCTTCGATCTATATATCATTAGTTGTGCATAAAGAAGGAAGACATTCCAAAGACAGCATTTCTAACTAGGTATGGGCATTATGAGATTACAGTAATATATTTTTGACTCACTAATTCACCCTCTGTTTTCATGGATCTAATGAATAGAGTTTTCAAGGAGTATCTTAATTAATTTTTAGTGTTATCTATTGATTATATCTTGGTATACTCCAAATGATACGAAGATCATGAAAATCACTAGCACACTATTCTAAAAACTCTTAGAAGAAATGAATTATATGGGATCTTTAGAAAGTGTAAATTTTGGCTTCATGAAATTTATTTTCATGTCCATATTATCTCTACAGATTGAATCTTTTTTTACCATTCAAAGATAAGGGAAATCAAAGAATGTTCAACACTGATGATTATAACTGAGGTACGCCATTTTATTGGTTTAGTAAATTTCTATTGGTGTTTTGTCTGAAAAATTTCCCAATTGTCTAACCCATTAACCAAGATCACATGTAAAGGGTTTGAATTTATTTGGATAAAAGTGTGTGATAAATGTTTTGAATAATTGAAGATAATATTAGTTGATTCTTCTATCATGACTCTACCATCGGGGAATGATGGGTTTATTATTTATTGTGATGCTTCAAAGAAAGGACATAGTTGTGTCCTTATGCATAATGATAGAGTTATTGCCTATGCATCACGGTAGATAAAAATTTATGAAAAAAAACTGTCCTACTCATGATCTTGAGTTAGTAGCTATAATATTTTCTCTAAAGATATGGAGACACTATCTCTATGGTGAAAATGTGAGATATATATTGATCACAATAGTTTGAATTATATTTTCTCATAGAAAGAACTCAACATGAGGAAAAGTCGATGGCTTGAACAACTCAAGGATTATGATTTCACAATAAACTACCACCTAGGGAAGGAAAATAAGGTGGAAGATTATTTGAGTAGAAAGGATCATGGAGTTATGTACATGATGACAGTTGAAAGGGATCTTATGTTCATGGATCTAGTAAAGATGGATATGGGAATAATCATGGAAGGTGAAACATCAATACTTTTCCAAATGGTTTCCAAACTATCTCTACTAGAAAAGATAAAAAGTTATCATATTTATGATGAAGAGTTTCAAAAAAAAATTAACATTGTGAATCATGGGAGGTTGATTGACTTCATATATGAAGATGGAATTTTGAAATTTGGGTAGAGGCTTTGTGTTCCTGATATACCTGATCTAAAAAGAGAATTGTTGGATGATGCTCATAGCTCCAATTTCTCTATACAACCTGGTAGCACTAATATGTATAGAGATTTGAAAGAACATTTTTGTTAGGACAATATAAAGAGGGAGATTTCTAATTATGTGTCAAGATGTATGGTTTTTCAACAGGTGAAGGTTGGAAGACAACATCCTAGGGGAGTCATGCAACCACTTCCCATACCTGAGTGGAAATGGTATGATATTACGATGGACTTTGTCAGGGGGATACCAAAGACTCATAGAATGAATGATGAAATATGGGTCATTGTTGATCATATTACCAAGTCATCACATTTTCTTGCTATAAGGGAATATTTAACACTTTAATGTTTAGAAAGACTAAATATTTATGAAGTTGTATGACTTCACGTTGTACCCCTATCAATTGTTTCTGATCATGATCCTCATTTTACATCATGATTCTGGAAATGTCTTCAGAAAGCCCTGGATAATGAACTTCATTTGAGCACTGCCTACCATGATCAAAATGAGGGACAATCAGAATGGACAATTCAAACCTTAGAAGACATGTTGAGATCTTGTTCACTTGACTTTCAAGGTATGTGGGATTAGTATTTACCTCTGGTAGAATTTTCCTAGAAAAATAGCTTCCATTCAAGTATTTATATGGCACCATATGAAGCGTTATATGGAAAGAGATTTTTCACACCAACTTATTGGGATGATGTTGGTGAAAGAAAACTTGTAAGCCCAGAACTTGTTAAGGAAACAATGGAAAAGTTAAATATTATCCAAACCCACATAAAATCATCTCAATGTAGGAAAAAGAGATTTGTCGATAACCGAAGTAAGGATTTGAAATTTCAAGTATGAGATCATGTTTTCTTGAAAGTATCTCCATGGAAGGGTGTTATATGATTCAGTAAGAAGGGTAGATTAAGTCCCATGTACATCGGACCATTCAAAATTCTAGAACGAATTGTAGTTGTAGCGTACCGTTTGAAAAAACTTCCAAGTCACTCCAAAGTTCATGATTGTTCCATCTATCACTGTTGAGAGAATACATGTCTGACCCAACACATGTACTCACCTATGAAGAAATAGAACTAGAACTAGATTTGTCTTATTGTGAAGAGCCTATCAGAATTCTAGATACCAGAGAACAAGTGTTGAGAAACTGGATGAATCATCTGGTAAAAGTTCTTTGGAGAAACCATAAAATGGAAGAGGCAATGTGGGAACCTGAGGAACTTATGATGAAGAACCACATGAATATTTTTATGTTGTAATATTCTAGAAATTTCTAGGACAAGATTATTTGAAGGAGAGAAGAATGTAACACCCCAAGCTTCCACAGTACGCTTCTCTTTTAATAAAACAATATCTTTCATTGTACAGAGCTTCGAAATCTAGCACACCACACCCAATAAAACTAGCCATTTAAAAAGTAGTTAGGAATAGTAATATCCACTTTTTTAAATTTTATAAATTTCATTTTTCAAAATGGACATTATTTTTGGATTCAGAATATGAATATTATCTTAGGGTGAATTTTTGGTATTTTTCTAAAAACTTTCAATTTGTGATGAATAGTGAAAACACTGCATTATTATTTAAAACTGTCTTTTTATTTAAATAATTATGTTTTTAATTTAAATTTATTTTAAATTCAAAACAGATACTTAATACTCATATAAGTCCAATTTAATTCATTGGAGTAGTTTTATAGTAAGATTAATTATATAAAATTGTACTGAACATTTTAACATCTTTTACCCACCTTTTAGGGAAATTTAAAAATTTACATTAAACATAATTTTACCTCTTATGTGAATTGAATTTCAAAAATCCGACAGGCATGGATTTAATTAGTAAGAAAAATGTAGTTCTATAGGATGAAAATAATTTTTGGTGAATAGTAACTTTTGATTTTTATTTACCACAGTTAAAAGTAAATTGGGTAATTAAAGGTAGAAATAATATTATAGTAATATAAAATTACTCCAACAGATGTCCTAATTCTATTGGATAACCGTATTTCGACCATAATCAACCTTAGGATAAAAATATGATCTTTTGTGATCTACATGGATTAGATTATGACATATATTATATTTTATTTAAAGAATAGTTTAAAGTGATAAACTCAAAGTTTAATAACTAATCAATTTTTAATATAGTGTTATGCATAAGATAAATTAGACTATAAATATTAATTAAAATTCTAAAAATATTTCCTACATCATGGTATTTTATTTATAATTTTTATAAATTAAAGAAGAAAATTTATTTATGACACAATGATGATACGGTAATTACCTTATTAATGAAAAAATAAAATAAATGATATTATAAATATTAAAATAAATTTAAATTGAAACTTTTGATGCCATAAACGAATTTTTTTAGGTCAATATTACATGTTATGGTTGATTCAATGTATTTAGTTTGATGTAATCAAGTTTTTATAACTTTAAAAAAACAAATACTAAATATTGTCAAAATTAACATAAATGAGTTTTTAAAAACAAATACTATTTTATTAATAGATATAATATTCCTAAAAATATAATATTAAGAAAAAATACTTATATAATGTTATATATGTCATTAATTAACCACTTTAGGTTATCTTAAAATTTTATAGTAACTATATTAACCATATAGTTTAAAAGTACAAGAAGACATGGAAAAAGTTAAACTATTTAACTAAGAGTTAAATATAAAAGATAATGTTAATATGGTGACCTAAACTTGTCTAAACTGATTGGTTGAGATTATTTTGACACATCCCAACCATATCCTAAAAATAAATCCATTTGGATCTATTATAAACCGAAAATAATTTAATAATAAATTAATCTTTCAAGCTTTTCCTAAAGTGTCTCTCACCTCTCTGATAATAGGGTACTTCCCCTTCTCTTAAATTCCCACCTCCAAAGCCTTTTGGATCGGCAAAAACCTGCTCAAATATCCCCCCAAATATCCTCAATTCATCCTATAGGCCTTAATTTGATTATAAAGATGACCTAAAGATCCCTTTTGTTCAAATCAAAATGAAGAACCTAAAGAAGAGGTAATTATTTTATCACCTCTTTCAAAGTTCTTTTCTGCTTCCACGTCCTCTTTCTTCATATTTTCTAAACTAAAATAATAAATCCAATACCTTATACATATTGTGATGTTATTATAAATATGGTACAACCATATTAATTATGTTATCCATCTTATGAATGAAAAATTCACTATATGTGTGTAAGTATGGCTTATCGTCTCCACATCATGGTGTAGTTTGTTATTCAACAATTCATTATTTGAATAGGTCTAATAATGAGTATAGCTGATGTAAATAATAAATATAACATTTTAATGATTCTTTATATATAATATACCATCCAATTATATATAATTTCACAATCAATATAATGATATAGTTGATCGTGCGTACGTACAGCTTACTTTCTTCACAACCCTGTGAGATTTTGTTCCCCATCAGAACCATTCAAGAATACTTTTCATTAGATGATTAAAAAATATTGTTTAAGAACATAATATCCTTAATGATATGAATCAAATACATACTCTCCATAACAAACATGATTTACATAACAAAAAATTTAAAGGAGAACGAATCAGTTTACACCCAAAACATTGATACTACTAAAATATTATAAACAAAGCAATATTAGAGGATCATATATGATATCATATTTATGTATTTGGTCCTTTTATAATTTAATAACAATTATTTAACCATTATACAGGATGTTAACGTACACTCGACTAAAGAAAAGTCTGAGGTAATGGTTAATTTTACAATATCTTTATTATCCGAGGTTGTTTATATGTAAGTATCTACTGGGACTTCTTTCTCATCAACACCTGTGTTTCTTAGAAATGTATTTCAAAACATTTTTAATATTTTCTATACCATGGTTTAATGTCATTTATACCCTTGTTTTACTTTTTATAAAAAAAAATTAAATGAATATTTCTGTCATTTTCCAACCAAGTTACTTTATAATCTTTTCAAAAAAATTAAGGAAAGAATGTTTTTTTACTTATACGGAGGGTGCGGCTATTTTCTGCTATTAATACACCTTCATGTCCTCCCTTAAAATATTATAAAAATATTTTCAAAATAAATTTTTTCATTTATAATTATGTGACTTTTAAATGATTTAAATGTAGAAATAGACATTTCTCTCAAATAGTTTTTGGATTGATTTCATATGTGTCAACATCTATTGTTATATTTTATGTTTAATTGAAGTTGATTTACTATGATATAATAATCCTTATCGTATTGATAGATTTATGATATGTTTGACTATGGATTTGCTATTTTTATGTCATTCTCAATTTATGGTTTAAGTATTTTCATTTTTTATGCTACTTTAATATGAATATTTATGTTATGTTTCACCCTTTTCCTATGAGGAATGCATTAGACATAGTAAGTGAAGGGAGGGGCCCACTATAGCCTCTCGATGCATCGGTAGGTATCATGAGACAAACTAGTGTCCTGTCACAATGCCTTGAAAGTATTTCTATTTGTATTCTTGTCACTAGGCCTTGACTATATAGTTATGATGTCCGGCATTATGCATTCTTTAATTATGAGATTAGCTATTGATATTACATGTGATTATTCTTCTAATATAATATCCATGTGAATAATTAAAGGGAATTATTTGATTTATCTTTTCCATATTATGCAGAATTTTATGTTTAAAAGAATTTTGTTTTAGTCTTATACATTGGATTAAATGTTTATGCTTATTTATAATAGTTCCCCCTATATTTTTATCCTTACTGAGCATCTGAGATCACCCCTTTCTTATGTTTTTTTTACAGGATGTGAAAAAGTTTATTATGAATGACTTGTAAGGATAGGATAAAGGATATGATTGAATTCAAAAGAGACACAATGTTTCTTTTTCATTTCATAATGTAATGTAAAATATATGTATGTATCTAGTACTTCTAAAGCTACTAAACTGATCAGTCTTTTGATATTTGATCTCTTGTGATCATGCCAATTTTATGTAATAATGCACAGAATCTGGGTGACTGGGGTTGGAGAGTTACAACCATCACCTCTAAAATGTCTCTAGTGGAGTGTATGAGATAAATTGGTAGAAATATGTAACTCTAAAGGCTTAAATTTATGTTAAGAAGAGAAAAGTGGGGGTTTCCATTTATAATTGAGGGGAGGGGCACCCTTGGAATTTCTTAAAATATTAAAATATATTAAATTCATTATCAAGACAAATTATTCCAAATATACTATAAATGGGAGAGGGATTAAATTTTGGACCATATATATTACCTATTTTCCTCTTTTAATATTTTTATGATTTTTATGTAATTTAATACAATATTTATTTCAAAAAGTATAACTATTTATAATCTCAAAACAATTCATTTAATTAGATTTAAATGACATAAATACAAGATTTTAATTAGAATATAATTCATTAAAATAATACTAATATGTCATATTCATCTAAAATATAATTTCACAGATTAAATCACTCAATTTATAATACTTCCAATATTTTTAGAATAATTTTATATATTTTGTATTAATTATAGAAATATTGCATCACTGTTTCATAAGAATTTAATTTCATTATATAATTGATAAGAATTATAAAAAAATTATATCATGAAAATAATTTCATTAATCTAAAAAAAGACACATATATTCATTACTTACTTGATTTTGTCCCTATATGGACACATAAGAGATATTTAAAACAAAGAGTGACATTTTGTAACTTTCTTTGCTTTAAATATTATATATGTCATTTTCATTAAATAATGTCCATTAAATAACTAAATTTTGAGACTATGATGATAAGAGTAAAATTAACATTATCTGAGAAGAATTATGAATAAGGATTATGGAATTATGACTTCATTTTGTCTTTGATTAAACTAATTTACCATTTATTGAGGTGATAAATTTTACCACCGTTATTATTCATATTAATCAAAAATAAAAGGGCCTATTTAGAAAAAAATAACCTCTTATTTCTAATTATGGAATCCATTTTATAATTTTTTATCTATAATTTGTAGAAATTATTTTTAAAATAAATGTGAAACAGATGATGAAAACCACTTTTTAGAAGAAAAAAATACATTTTTAAGCATAAAAATTGATTTATTCTTATAACATGCTTATAAAAAATATTAAAAAAATGTTAAAAAAATTATTTAATTTATAATATATAAATTTCCTAAAAATAATTCACTAATAGTGGTTAATTAAATTTATTTAGATAAGAGTTCATTGTGCACATAAAAATAGTTTTTCAGAAAAAATATCTATTTTACATTCATTTTCTGTATAATTAATTAATACCCAAAAAATAATTTATACTTATGTAAATATAATTTCTTCATAATATAGTTAGTACAATTATTAATTTTTAAACCAATGGACAAGTGATCATTATAATTTTATAGTATATCATGGTTTGTTTGAAATCAGTGTTGAGTGTAACACAGGATATCAAAGAAATTAAATTTATTAAAAAAATATTTCATAAAATCTTGAGGTGTTATATCTAATATCAAAATACTCAGATTAGGACCTCTTTATTGGTGTTGAGTATCCTTCATCTGGCTGCCTCAACCTCATCCACCTCCTCGGCCGGTACAATATGCGGTACTCTAGTTCCCTGTCTGACATAGAGCTATTGAGCCTACTTCTAAATATGAAGTCAGTATAGATAACCTCTTACTAGTTAATGGAGGAAATATTTGTCATAAATGATGAATATATCCCATCATTCCATAGGATCATAACTTAATTGGGTCTCCGTTTCACTAGGGTTTTGTGTGACCAGACAACCCACTCTGATGACGTATCGCGTAATTGTTAGTGTGTGTCATATGACATTCACTCCCCCATAAGAAGAATCCAGACATTACTTCTTACCACCAAATAAATTTCTTCCCTATCTTGATACTAAACCACCATGGCCCACACCATTAGATTCCCTCATATTGTGGTTAGTGGTGGGGGATGGTTTACTATCGTAGAAATGGTAGTCAATTGGGTGATGTTAACCTAAGATTGGATGGAATAAAGGAGTCCATCCATAAACCATCTAACTATCATCATCTCGTCACCGGCAAGAGTAAGGAAAAAAATACTAGATCTTTGTGAAATGAGTTCAATAATCCACCACTGACATATCACCATATTGTTGGTGTATAAACTCTTTGGATTAGTCTAATATCAATTTCTGTAGAAACAATTAGTCACAGAATACCATCTAAAACTCCATCCATACCATTTCCCAATGATGATGATCCTGGGTAATGAAATCCCACCAATACTTGGTGGAATCATGTAGCATGTAAGTTGTGAGCTTTACCCCCCATTCTATAGGCATCTTCTGATGCTCGATAATAGATAGCATGGAATCTTTCCATGACTCAATGGCTTTGAGAAACCTTCATTAGAAGAATAATGAGGGTGATGCTACTTGAACTCCCTGGTCAAATTTTCCATTGAACGGGTAGGTCACAGAGGTCCCTGTATAGACTTCACTAGGTATTAAAATACATCTCAAAACCGAGCATCGGCAACTAGATCTGGTATAATAGGAGGTGTCTCATGTGGAATTACAAGAGGTAATATTGGTGGTTCAAGTCCCACTTCCTCTAGATCATGGTCATCACCAACTCCATGGTTCACAATTGGAGGTCGTCGTGGAAGTATACATATAAACTTCCAACCACGCACCTCATAGTGAGATTCAATAAAACAAAATATTATAGATATAGAAATAGGAATAGAACAATATTTCCTACATAAGAGTCATCATACCACTACCTACTCCCTAATATTCATCTATGTGATATATAATATCATGAAGGGTCATAAGAGACACTCCCTACTTCCCACTACTATGGTCAGGTTTGGGTCAATATCTCTATTTTATGTCAATGGTCCCAATATATAGTGTCAATTGAAAGTTATAGAGGTAAACACCTTTAAGTTTCAACTGGAATTTCCATTTAACATAAATAATTTTATTTAATAATCACAAGTAAATATTTATATATATATATATATATAATTGTGTAGTTTAATGCCTCATACATTACCAAGTTATAAAGTCCTTAAATTAATAAGTTTCAATCAGTAATTCATGTAACTACCACCAGCCTTCTTACATTGGTTTAATTATAAGGATCACAATTTCCAATTTATAAGGGTTTATAAACCTTATAAATTTCAATAAGCATCCATTTAATTTCATCCACTGATGTTTCATCACATTTAACCAATGGTCCATGGCTCAAACAAGAAATAATTGGTTAATTTTAGTGCTGCCATCAAGCTATGTTGGAAAAAAAATTAGTTTAATGCACAAACATTAAATAACCAATTATGTATAATTTTCCTATAAGAAAAATTAATCCAATTTATAGATATAACAATCCAGGCACTAAAACATGCTTCAGGAAATACATGCAGTAATATAGACATGGCATGGAATATGCATGATAGAAAAATTCTGAGGATCCTATAATGATGTATGAATAATACTTTATTATCGTACCGAGCCAAGGGTAACAGTAGAATCCATAATAGTAATAATTAACCCCACAAATCATGTGAATTTTACAACAGTGAAATCATTACAACTATAATTGGTTAAAACTGTAATAAAAAGTCTTGTCATAGGCAACTTGGATTTTTCCCAATACATGAGTTAGCTACTCCAAGGAATAGGCTCATCACCAAACTTTAACACATTCTGGGACTCATGTTTAACTATCCAAAATAGTAAGATAAAAGAAAAAAAGGATTTGATACCACTTGTAATATCCTAGACCCAGTTCCCTCATAAATAATTGATCATAATTGGGCATGTGGCCTCAAGCGCTCATTCTTGTTTTCCAAAGGCTGCCGATTAGTAGTGAGGGTCTAAGTTGGTATGGTGATGAGACTATACCATATTATTATAGTGGATCATAGTGGTGAAAAATATGAATTAACCAGTATAAGATTGATTTAGAAAATAGAATAAGCTTAACATCTAGAAATTAATAATCATTCATAAATGATATCTATTGTATATAGAAAACATGACGATGTCATGATGTTTCACAAGTGAGGTAGGAATACATGAGTGTAGAAAGACATATGGTATATATATATCAAAAGAACAAAATACCCCTCAGATTCTAGCTCTCATAGAATCATGATAACTATCTTGATCCTATGCTCCTATTCTCCCCCCTAGTATAGAAAATCAAGCATCCATAGTTGGGCGCTTGCCTTTGTCCCAACCTACAACCATGATATCTTCTCAGGTACCAAACGTTTTCCTGAACAAGGTGTGAGTAAAACTAAGTAGGCCACCACCAATGGTTTCTAGCATGATTCCATCTAGTGTATATAAAATATTAGTGTGCAAGTATAATAATATAAAAATGTTATAAGATAAACTAAACCAAATCGGATTGGGTTCCCCAAGGATGCATGTCCAACACTACCAGCTTCGGCCCAAGAAAGAATGTCTATTAACATGTGTCATCACACACACACATGTGTGTGTGTATGTGTTTTTGTAAATGGGTAATTTATGTGGCCTTTAATTGAGTGATTTCCCACATCTTTTTAATCAATATTTTGTTAAATTAATTAATTAATTTACCGTTAATTGTTAAATAAATGAACTTACGTATATTTTAAAAATAATAAATTTGTCAATTTTTATTTTTTATTTTTTATTTTTGGCTCATAATTAATTAATTATTTCTTCCCTTTATTTTATTATCATTTTATTTCTAATTTTCTTCTAGAATATTTTTTAAGTGTTTCTAATTTTAATTTTTACTTTTTTTAAATTATATTTATCATCATTATATTTGTATTTAAATTATGAAACTTAAATTTAATCTCTTAACCCATATGTCTGAATTTCATTTGATATGTATTTAAATTTTAGTATTTAAGTTAAAATTTAGGTATTATTTCTTATTAAAATGAATTTTAATTTAATTCATTTAATTAAGTAGTTTTAAATTTTTTTTAAATTCAACTTGTAATTTATGTTTCATTTAATTAATTAATTTAATTATTTGTTAGTTTTTAATATTTATTATTTTAAAATTTTAATATTTTATTAATGTTATTTGTTATTTTTTATCTATATTTTTTGCTTCAACATATCTATCTGTGGGAGATTTCATCAGTTATCATTCTAGACACGAAACAGGGCATCCACTGCCAGAGTAAGAGATCCACCGCAAGCCTGATTCACAATAGGGGATCTACCAGTTCTAAGAAGATCTAAGGCTAGAAACCAAATCACATCTAACAATGAAATTTTTATCTACTAAATGAAGAATCGCCCACTATTAAGTTGATCTACCAATGGACGATTTCATAAAACACTGTTGTAGCCACAAAACAGGGAATCCACCGCCAGAGTAGGAGATCCACCGCCAGCCAGATTCACAATAGGGGATCTACTAGTTCTAAGCATATCTACCGCCAGAGAAAAAATAACATATAATAGTGAAATTTTCTTCTACTAACAGCAGAATCACCCACTGTTAAATTGATATACCGGTGGGTGATTTCATCAGCAATCATTGTAGCCATAAAACAATGCATCCACCACCAGAGTAAGAGATCCACTGCCATCCTGATTCACAACAGGGGATCTACCAATTCTATGTAAATCTACCTCAAGAGACCAAATCATATCTAAAAGTGAAATTTGAATTTATTGAAAACAGAATAACCCAATGTAAAATTGATCTACGGTGGGAAGAGAATCTATCATTATACTGATCACTAGCACAATTCCCTACCCATGTTCTGTAGGTGGCCACTATTAGATCTCCCTATTCCACCATATATGCACCATAAAACAAAGATCCATCAGTATTTGATGAAGAAAATGAAGTCCTCACCATTCCATGGTCACTTGAGATCTATTACCTCACCTGTCCTCGAGCTTCCACCCTAATATCTATATCTAAAACTCAACTTAGTCCCCTTAAAAAGTCACACCACTAAGATCCAGTCATTCTTCTGCATTCAATCAACCAACTCCAAATAAAAAAACCAATGTAGGAAGAAAACTAAGAACCTATAAGGTCAATTGCATAAGAACCTCACCTCAGCGCCTCGAGAGTAAGATGATCGTCGCATGCTGGTGATGAAGAACCCATGTTGAGCCTCACTGATCTGCACCTCACCAGCCACATTGAAGAAATAGGACCACCAAGAAACCGAAAATTGAACTTCCATAAACACTCCACCCTCTCTTCCAGATGAATCCACTATGACACCAAGCTCCATGGGTGACTAGCACTTGAAGAAGAAACAGGTGACCATCTCTCCTTTTTATCTTTTTCATTTTAATTTGTAATTTGGATAGGATATTTCTTAAGTTCCTCAATTGTTATTATTCTCAGATAATTTCTCCCATGGGGGATTTAATTCTACTGGTTTTCATATTTTATCTTCTTCACAAAATTCTTCTAAAAAATTTGTAATTAATCGGGGAGATTAGTTCTAGATCTTTAAATTGTTATGTGCCTCTAAAACATCATTTCAAAACTTTGGAAATAATCAGTGTGATTATTTCTGATGACATTTTATCAAAATTAAATTATTGTTTTAGTTTTTTTTTAAATGGTGAACTTCAAGAATCATTCTTCTACATGTTTAATCATCAGGAGTGGGAGATTAATCGAACCCTTTTTCAAGGATGTAATTTATAATAACTGTGAAAGAAGAAACCCATTTAAACTAGTAATATTATTTTTCCTAATGCATCTACCTTGGTCATTTTTATCACCTGTTCTCATTGTCCGATCATTTTTTTCCAATATTTCTTTAAAAACAATTGTTTCATTTTCAAATATATTTCACATTAAAAAATCAACAAAAAAGATTTTTTATTCTTTTTTCAGTGCTTTGTTCATGAAATTTGGTACATATCCCTTCCTTGTGATTCAAAAAACTATAAATCACTATACTTTAGTAAGAGTTTGTAAAATAATTAGATTATGCACATTTTAATGATGAAAATTTCAGTAAACACACACACACACACAGATATATATATATATATGTCTGTATGTATGTATACACAATGTATTATCCAATACTCGAGGGGTATGAACAAGGAAGACTTGCATAATCATAAGTGTCTCGTACTGTAAAAATGGAATCGACCAAAAATTATTCTAGGAATATGAAATTTCATGTATAAAAAAACCTAATCAATGATTTGGTTTATCATGATCAATATCCTAACCAAAAGAGTGTGATGCGTTATTTCCAACATCTCACTAAATGATGAGAAAACGTTTTGTTAAACATCAAAATTCAAGGGACCATGGAACATCATGATCAACAATTCCCATAACCATTTCACAATAACTATTATCCATGATACAATAATAATAAATATTAATAATTTCATTCAATACTTTAATGGATAAAAAAATTAGTATACATTTCAAACTCTCATTTCATTTAATACCATTTAGTCATGGGTGTCACTCTTAATTCAAAAAGGGCCAAGGTACATGTTATTACCATTTACATTTCATTTAATTCATTCTAACCATTTAAATTTAGAAATAACCAAACCCATTTAGATTGTGTTTTGTGTCATACATCCATTTATGAGTCTTGGGAGTATTCAATTGACACACCCCAAGGGTGGTACTAGTCATATTAAACAAGGGTATATGGGATTATCTCTAAAAAGGGATCATCAATTTAAAAGAATTTACTCATTTTTAAGGCAATGTTTGTAAGGTCCAATGCATGACACAATGGCGTGTAATGTAAACAAAAAAGTATTAAGGGAATGGTAATAAATCACCTAAGTTTGATGGGTACTAGACTCCTCATCCAATATCATCTTCTAATTCATGCTAAAATTGGAGAAATTTATGAAAAAGACCAACACATTGAAAATAGGTCATATTAGCTCCCTCAAATTGGGAATTAGATATGGGAAGTTAAATAAAGGAGAGAAATAGGCAGAATCATAATCTTATTGAGGGGGTCCATTAAGATGAATTGATCTTGGATCAGAGGTCACGTTACAAATTTGGCTTAAAGCCTATGAGAAGAGTGAAAGGGAGATCCACGGGTGTCTGTTACTTTGAAAATGAAGAAAAGAGGAATGGCGTTTTAGTTTTATGGGAAATTGTGAAAATTTGTAATTTTCTAGGGTCTTTTATGAGACACATGGTTTTTCACAAGGTTTATGAACCCATGTTCATCCACTATACAAGTGGGACACCCCTTCACATGGTTAGGAAGATGTTTTGAAAAAAACATGTGCAGCCTGTGCATTCTCTCTATCTAAGATGCATACCTCCTTTCATGATTTATGCATGGTTTGAAAATCCATGTGCATAGTGCTTAGATCACATATGAAACATGTATTCACCATTTACATAGTCATGCAGAATCCATATCCTAGTTTATCAAACCATGATACTCTTTTTTTTGGGATACACAGTTGAGATACATGGTTAGCACTAAATGTGCGCCTATCAGGCACCTCATCATTTTTCTCCAGAAACTGCAGCCCTGGGCTCTGAACAAGACTTAAACTCTCTTGAACTATTCCTTAACTCTTAGGCACTCTCATTTTGATATAAACAAATGTTTAGATAAAAATTTAAATAACCCTTACATCATGAGGAAAATAGGTATCTTACATTTGTATTCTAAGATATTTTCTATACCTTTTAAGGATAGGTCGGCGTATATAGGCCCTATACATGGGTAGTGGACACTTGTCTGATTTTGTTTAAAATTAAAGAAAATATGTATTATAAAATTTTCATGGGTTTTTTCATATATATTTAGGTGGGGTTTGATAGAATTCTCACTGAGTAGGTTGTTGGATAGTTGAGAATGTGTTTTATTAGGAGGTTCTTATTGGGTTATCACCATGGATCAAAATAAGTTTTTGTGAGTTAAATCATTTGGTGGGGAGTTCCATAATCCATGGGTGATGTTTTTGATGAAATTTTGATGTCTTGGGATATATGGTATCATAGAAAACCTTATACTTGTTTCAGTGATGATTTCAAGTGGTGGATTGAATTTTTATGAATGTTGCACCTATTATTGGGAGATTCATAGTAGAAGCTCATTAAGGTTTCTAGAATTAAATGAGATGAGTTGATCAAAAATTAGAAACTTAAGTAGATTGGATGTATGGTTAGTATACTTCTTTAGATTGATATGTTATGTGGTGGGATGATTATAATAGCATATTCCAGTATTGGATATAAAATTTAGAAGGAATTGAAATTTTTTTCCTTTAGTGGATGGATCATTTTGATAACCAGGACTCATAATAAGATTATAAGAGTTTAAACATCAGAAATTCATGTTTTTATGAGATTAAAGGCTCGATTGGTGACATGAGGGTTTGGGTGATGACTGGAGGAGGTACAGGTGTATGACAGCTGAATTTTTAAGCTAATATATCCATTTACACTATGACCCATGGGACCACACTGTGAATGGAGTAAACCCTAAAATTTTGAGTTGTTAATTGCATTCAAGTCATGAGTTGATGATCATAGGGATAATTCATGGTGTGTCCATCTTTATCACACTGTAAAGGGTGCCTATGATATTTTATTTTTTAGTAGGATAATTTTGATCTTTTGGGGTCATGGGATTCATGATTTAGTTGATGGGGGGAAATCGAGAGAGGTCATTTTTAATCGTTCCTCCTCTCACACACCTCTCCTTAGATCCTATTCAACCATGGATGATTCTCAGTGAATTATTCAAAAATTTGAGTTTTTTTCCTCCTCTTCTTGCATCTCTCTTAAAAGACAACTATTTCTAAATGATTTTTCATTAAGGGATTTTGTTTTTAATCCAATATATCATGGTATAATAAATAAAGATTCATGGGTATTTTTCCTATTCTATGTAGCAGAGGACTCGAGACAGTATAATCACATCATTCATCATTTTTCAGTGAAGGTACATAACCTGATAATTTTTAAGGTTTTGGGGGTTTAATTAAATTATTAGGAATATAAACATGTGTCATGTGCTATGTATTTTCATTATGATGGAATGAAGGGAAATTTATGAACCTTCCAAGAAATTTTGGTTGTAGATTTAGTAAGGCAATATGGCCTGATGAGTATTTAGGTTGTTATACCGATTTAGAAATTTATTATATAATTTTTTTATAAATTTATATAATTTATATATTTGGATTTATTGTCATGTCTTAAGACCTTTATATGATGGGTAGTGATATATTGGCTTGGATAGGATTGGGAAAGGCTTTCAAGTGGAAAATTAAAAAGGAAAGGGATTGATTCTGAGGAAGGTGGTCATACATACATTCCCCTTTGGTATTCTTCATGTTTATTTAGTTTATGATATGTGGTATTGACACTATAAGTGATCTTCCCCATTTTTATTAAAAAAGTTATTTAATATTAAATTAAATTTCATAGATTAATTGAAAACTTTTCCAAGGTGAAACACCCCAAAATTCTAAAATAAGAACATTATATTTGATAACATATATGGAATGAAAAACCAAGATTAAAAGAAAATATAACACCCAAAGAATTATGATATATTTATTTTCACATAAATTAAATATATTTAATTTATTTCATTACAATAAGCACTTATTTATGTTGTGTTACATGCAAAAATGAGTTTCCTCGATAGATTGTGTTACACGCAAGACTAAGTTTTTCCAAACAACAATATAATATTGACATTATTATTTAATATAATGCATACTTGTTGGAATTGAGGGTATGAATAGGATAAAATAACATATGAAAATACATTTTTTAAAAACATTTATTATTTATAAATTTATTATAAATAAAATAAAAATCACTTAAAATAAATAAACTGTTTCTGGAAAACTCTGATTTTTCTAGAAGGTAGTTTAGTCGCGCTTTGCGCAAATAATTTAAAATTAATTTTTTTTATAATTTTATAAAATTATTTTAAAAAAAGGAGAATCGTTTTTGAAATAATAATATCAAAATTATAATAGGTTTAAGTTTTTATATTTTTATGAAAAGTTTTATTTTTTGAGGAATGCTCAAAAATACTAAATTTTAATTGAAAACTACCTTATTGTTTAAATTATTTATGAAGTTAAATTATATTATAAATTTTTTTTAATGTAAAAAAAATTGAAATAATATTTAAATTTATCAAATTTAGGTCATTAGAATCATTTTCATATTGAATTTTGATATAAAAATAATGTAAAATTTTGAACATTTCCTCTTAAAAACCCTGCTTTCTCATCGCGTATGTAGGATTAATTTTAAGATAATTTTTTTTATGTGAATAATATTTAGAAAAATGGATTATTTATTTTTAATAAGAATTATTTAAATTATCTAGTAAGTTTAACTTAATTTTTTACCAAAAAGAATAATGAAAATAGTAAAAATTATTTATCATAGTTAAGGTAGAAATGGATTTACAGGGGGTTAAACTAAAAATATATGGGTTAAAAATGACCAAAAACTATTCCAATACCCATTTTATGGAAATATTTCCACCTTATATCTTATAGTTTATATAATACCACATTTTTTTAATCTTTTTTCCATATAAAAAAGTTGTAATGATTGAATCTTTTCAAATAATTTAAAGTGTTTCACTTACTTCACTTATAAAAGGACCCCCTTTCCCCTCTTATTCAAACCCTAAAACCACTTTGGTTATAAAAATACCTCCCCAAACAAGTTACCAAATTACATAATATCATCATATAAGCCTTAGTTTTTTAGTAAATCCAACCTAGTAATGTTTTAGTGAAAACCTATGGAGTATACCCAAAGAAGACGCATTGTTCTTCAACAGGCGTCTTTATTTTATTTCTTTCTCCACCTACTTAAATTATTCTTCAACCATGATGATATAAAAAACTAAGTATATTCCATATACATGGTTATTTTTATAATAAATTAATGACCTAAAACGATCTCCACTTCCATAAAATGAGTTATGAAATCACTGTTTGTGTGTATGACGGACTACTGCCTCATCAATCGATGCCATTCGTTCTTCAATTACCACATTTCATGGTTGATCATAATAATGGATATAAATTCTATATATGATATTAATAACATATATATAACTCTGGAGTCCTTATTTCATAGATATATTTTTAAAATTCGATTACATAAGAGATACAATAATATCACTCGTGTGTACAATGGACTACCACCTTATAAAGCGATGTGATTTGTCTTTCACTAACACTTCACATAGAAGGTGAAAAGGATAAAATTATTTATTATATGTAAGATACATGGAATAATTATTATATAGATGTAATTTTTATCATTCTTTAAATATAATATATCATTTTATTTCTTACCTTTCCACTCACTTAAAGATGAAAACTTTTTTCGTGTATGTGTGGACTACCACCTTCACGAGGACATATGACTCTCTTTTCATCACCACACCATGTAGATGATATAAATAAGTATATAATATTATATATATATATATATATATTTTGATAATTATGGAAATATTATATATTATTTTCCTTTCTTCCATAACTATCATTGGAAAATGGAAATGTTACTCAGGCATATGTATGGCCTACCAACTCCATGATCGTAACATACTTGATTTTTCATAAAAATATTTAATTATTGGTTTTAAAGATATTTTTAAAAAAAATATGATAATCATGTCATTTTTATTATTCAATATATGGTTAAACAATGTAATATGTTCAAGAAATTTATCTTTAATGACAAAACATGCATAATAAAACAAGGAAATTGACACCCGAAGTAATAAAAATAATGAAAGATTATTAATGAATGGGTGATAAGATTCTATAAAAAGTATTAGGTATGATATTTTAAATAGTAATATGGTTATATTATAATTTAATAACATTTTCTATTCCAATATATAAAAGGTTAAAAAAATTTCAATCAAAAGGAAGTGTGGGGTAAGAAATATTCGTCTCACTTTTAATTCTATGAGACACATGCCATATTCACCACCAATTTCATTTATGTGGGTTATATACTTCCAATGAAAGTATTTTTTTATTCTTCTACATAAAATTATATGTATTTACATATCCATTTTATGATTTCTCTTTCATTGGTCTTACAATTTAATTTTATGAAATTGGTAAGGGTTTTATGTTACAATCTCATCATTTATTGGGATTTCTCCTGATTATGATTCTAATATTGAAGTCATTTAATCCATACCTCAAGAAACTCATGAATTTTAGTATTATATGTTTATTTATGATATTTTAAAGTAATAGTAACATTTTTTGCACTCTTGTACTTAGTATAATTGATAATTTTTTAATAAATTCCAACTTCATTACTTTCTTCCATCGGAAATATGTTTTCTTCCAGAACAATATTTTCTAAAAATAATTTAAAAATTGTTTTAGAATAATCCACATGATTTACTAAAGACATTTACATCCAAGTTTATCTTTTTTTATAATTTTTTTAAAATGAATCTTCTTATCCTTTTATAAATGAGGAACTTTTCTAACCTATTTATTGTGTAAAAGAAATGTCCTTTTAACTTGTATGGCATGTACAGAATTACCTTCCAACATGTCCATAAATTATTTGAAGCTTAATTTTAAATTTGAAAATATTAATTTCAACAACAAAAAATTCCCCTTATAATTTGTAACTTCTTAGTTTTTAAAATTTATTTTCAAAGAAAATAATTTTCAAATTGTTTTATGTTGAAAGGGATATTTTCATCATGATTTTTTTTAAAAGAAATTTTTTTGGTATTTCTATTTATCAATGAAAACAATCCTTTATTACTAATCTAATGGGTATTTGTTGTAATGATATCACCCTTATTATTTCATTGGATGGTTTATTAACATTTTTATAGGGGATAAACTACATTGACACCATCCACATTTCTATAGATGATTTATGATTATGTTTATTGATTCGGGAAAGTATTTATATTTTGTAGTATAGTTTAAATATGAATATTTATATTCATTATATTTCACCCCTTTAATATGAATAATGAATTATACTTAGTAAGTGATGGGAGGAGCCCATTATAGCCCCTTGATGCATCAATGGGTCTTATAAGACAAAATGGATATGGTATTGGTTGAGTACTTACCTATTTATATAGATATATTGGAGTAAGGCCTCAATTGTTTTAGAGGTCTTGGCATAAAGCCTCGATGGTATTATATGTCTTAGCTTGATCCTTTAATGGAATATTTTAGATTTCCATCATTATTCATTACATCATTATAAATTCATTTATTGATATCCCATGTGACTATTTCATTATTTAGAATATTTGTGGATAAGTTTCAAGATCATGTGATTATTTATGTTAAATTATTTTACCATTGTTTATTCCATCCATATTATGCTCAATTTATTGATTAAATATCATATATTTTAGTCATTAATCTTTCCATATTGATTATTATTTATTTATTCGTATATTTTATTCTATTCTTACCCTTTGTGAGCATATGAGCTCACCCCTTTATTATGTTTTATATTACCCATGATACTAGGAAGTATTTTATGATTGATATATAGGGATATACTAAGTAGAATATTGGAATTCTCAAGAAAATAATTTTTTGTAATCTATTTTTTGAAATATAAATGTGATTCAAGTATGTATCTAGTTTACTAAGACTACTAAACTATTTGGTACTTCGAGATGATATTCTTTGTGTGTTATTCCAATTTAATAAGGAAAAAACCATCTTAGGGATTCTGGGGTTAGGGTTTCTACAATTGGTATCAGATAAAGTTTAGTAGAAACCTTGATAACTAGATTTTGGAAAACATAGATTAGGTAATGTAACCCTATGATAGAATTTGGGGATAAGTGTAGAATAAAATCCTAATGTTCTGGTAAAGTTGATATTATGTGGTTTCTCCAAGACATATATCCTTATTTGGATACTATAAGTGGTCATAGTGTTGGCATAGAGGTACCTGGGGTAATAACTCCAAAAAGGGCGCATTGGTATGGACCTGATCATCACATAGTGCATGACAACAGTCATTATTGTGTTCCTGGTTTGACACTCCTTGGAGATATGCTTATAATAATTCACATTTTCTTTATAAACCATTATGAATTATTTCATAATAAATATATCTCCAATGAATCCATTTTTATTATTATGATATTATCTATGCATAAAGTTTTCAAATTTATGTTAAGTGTTTCACTAGATTTTGGATTTTATATTATGTTTGATAATTTTATGATCTAATCTATCATATTTCATTGTCTATAAATTGAGCCTAATGGAAGAAATGGAAACTCTATCATTTCATATACTCATTTTAGATATTTCCCTCATGGGATAGATAATAAAATTGGAGTTTGATCTATAGTAGCAACTGAACAAATTATAACCTTATTGGGGAATACGACTCGGGTTATGCGTTATAACATTTTCTGTATGGAGCAGTTTGATGACCCACCATAAGTTGTAATAATTATAGACTGCTTCATGCATCTAAAACCTCTTCCCTTTAATAAGAATACAAATCCATTTTTAGAAGAGTAATGAATAAATTATTTATTTAAAATATTTCTTGCTCTAGGAAGTAGTGAAATGGGCAAATTTTTCATGGAAGTTTATTATATCTATGGAGATGTGGATCAATGGTGTTCATTGATTCAAAACACTAAGGATGAGGAGGAACTATCTAGAATGGAGTGGATGGAATTCAAGGTAATCTTCTAGGAAAAATATTTTCCTCATGAGAAATGTGCGGATATGGAAATAAAGTTCTTGAGTATAAAACAAAAATAAGTAGAAAATGTTGTTAATTATGAAACCAAATTCACAAGGTTAGTGACACATTCCTATAGTGGGGTGTGTAAAAAAGAAAATTTATATATTTTCCTAGTGCATCATAGGGGCTGACTAGGGTCATCTCACTTGAGGAGCTTCATAGATTTTCTTACTTGTTCCAATTAAATTAAATTGTTATTTTTTTATTATTTTATGAAAAAAGGGACTTTGTGAAAATATATGAAATTCTAAAAATTAAAAAAAAAACATGAAATAACAGAATTATGTTATAAAATAAATAAATTGGCCTTAGTGGACTGGTTTATGGGTTCCATCATTCTTCTTTTTGTTGTTTAGGTTTGATAGTTTAATTATTAAAAATATCTCTATTAAACTACTATTATTTTATTTAGTGCTTGTGAAATCTTGAATTCTAGTAGAAAAATAAATTCCACCTCTTTATATAATCAAGTTTGTTGGCACACCTCAATCGGGTTTGTGACAACATTTAGGACCCAGCTCCATCATATGTTGTTTCATCCCTTGAATGAATCAACTCAAACATGTGAAGAGATAGTGTTCAAAGGAAGGATATGAAAATATTAGAATATATAATAGAAATGAGTTTGAATTTAGTTTCATAGTGGTAAATCACCACACTTGTAAACTTCTCTATTTCTCATAGAAAATGTAAATAAAACATATAAATTGAAGTGAAGAATGAATGAAAATACCACATACCTACCCAAGGCCATGCCACATGTTAGACCTTCAATTTTTACAGTAAGATATCAAGGTGGTGAGAGTAATAATATGAGAAGAGAATAAAATTAAAATTAAAAGGGAAATAAGAACACATAAAATAAGTGAATAAATATAGAAGAAGATATATATGTATGAAAAGAATAAGAATAAGAACAAATAAAAATATATAAATACAGAGTGAATAAATTATAAGAATAAGAAAAATTATTGGGTGGAACACTTGATACTAAAAACATGCATGAGTTATTTTTATTAAAAACAATTAAATTAAAACTCAAAAAACTAGAAATACATAAGAAATAAAAACACGAATGAAAAGGGATGTCATAGCCTTCTCCACCGATTTCACCTCAGGTATCAACTCCCTTGACCATCCGTGATATCCATCTATTTATATAGGGAAAGAGCTATCTTAATCCTTCCTCAGTTTAAATTTAAATTATTCGTCAAAAGAACTATATTTTAAAATCTCAAAATCATCCATGTGGTAAAATTTTGGAAACACTTGAATATTTTGAATGATTGAATAGGCAGCCTGGACTGGAAAGGGAGACGGGTAGCATGACCTTATTCATTAGGCATGGTCTTCGGTGCATGGCTTGATGTGGTGGTTCCACATGGTAGGCATATAATTTGTTAGTGTTCTTGTGGTGTGGTACTGTCCAATTAGGTTTTACAGCCTTTACAGTGGTTGGAGGAAGCTCAGTTATCATACATGGAATCTATTCGCCTTCAAAATGGTTCACGATGAACTTCTATGGCATCGAAAGTGATACATGGTGGTCTTGGGGCCTCAATAGTGGATATGATCTTGAGTTTTAGATTTTAGGGTAGTATCCACAGCATCTCCAATGTGTTTTAGTTGTGACAGGAAAGGAAGAAGGTGACGACAGTGGAAAAAAGTAGCAAAGCTATGTGTTTGAGATGGGTTGAGATTAATGGAATAGGATGACATTGTTCAATTTTAAAGATGAATAATAACACATATAAAGAGTCCCACATCATAAAATATAATGATATACATACTTGTTTATCATATAAGGCATGGAATCTCAACTCAGAAGCTTGCACCTGGGTGGGCACCTGGACGCACTACATCCCCTATAAATGGGTCACGCCTCACACTTGTGCGGAATGTGCAGGCTACGACATGATATTTTCATTATGGTTTTACCCACAGGATCAAACTCCCATCGACGCCTTATATAGGATCTCTAAGTTTAATACTTGGTCGGATGACCTCTTTAGGAGGCAGGCTATGTGTCTTGTGGGCTGCCTGGTTGAGGGCTAGCCCTTGTCCCATTTTATTACCTGAAAATACATTTCAATAAAATAAGTTATTTCAAAACACTAAATAAATTTATCAATAAAAATTTCATAATTAAAACTAATAAAAAAAATTCATCCTTCTTAATTAATTTTAAACCATTTAAATTCCATATTTAAAATTTCCAATCTTTTAATAAAATTTTTAAATATATGGGTATATTGATTAAAATCAAGTTAAAATCATTAAAAATGTTTATATTTTTTCATAAAAATAATAATGTGTCAAATATCCCCACACAAAAACTATTTTTATCCTCAAGCATAAAATATCAACATTGAAAATCAGAAGGAACCAATTGTATCAATATTTAAATTTTAAAGTAATAATATAATATGATTATTAATGTTAAATCAAACATTCAAAATTACAAAAAACATATTAATGTAATTTCCCTCTTTCCAAAAGATAAATCAATTTAATTATTTTAGTTTTTTTCCTTTAAAAACTTATGGAACTTATCCTTTCATTCATTCAAGCTCCTTAATTTTTTTATTAAACATGCCAAGTTATTATTTACCTCTCTTTTCGTATTTTTTTCTCTTATCACTCATGATAGAAAGTCAAGTAGAGTTATGAAAATATCATGGAACATGTTTCTTATTCGTAAGCTTTTCAAGGAAATACATTCTCCACTTTATAAAGACAAAACCACATAAAATCATGAGAACTTTTCAATTAAGGTTCTAATGACCCTGAGGCTTATGGTTAGTAGGAATTTATTTTCAAAAAGTAGATATCAAAGAGGAGGTTAATCTATAAAGTATTAAGAATGAAATCAAAATTAAAAACTCAATGAAATTATCCCCTTCAAATTGTAACAACTCCCACTTCCCATGCTCAAAATAAAGTCATGATCAAAATTAATCACAATGAATGATTTTTCCACCTTCATAAATTTTTATCTACTTTTATTCTTTTTTGTTTCAAATTACCTTTTTCTCATTTTTTTTATTTTTTGAAATTTATGCTTAGAATAAATCTCACATTCCCGACATAACCACATACGATAATAATAATAGGTCTGATGATGGTGATTTTGACACTCCCAAGTCACAACCCACATTTTTTCATTTTTGTTTTCATTTTCATCATTTTTTTTCAAGAAGGGGAAACTATAGGGAATAATGAATGAATCAATAAACCGTTTTCAATACCCAAAATTAGAAACCACACATTTTTCCTAATAATTTATTTTATCTATTTCAACATGACTTCCTCAACCCTGACACTTATACTTTAAAATATCATAAAAATACTAAGAGGTGGGTAGGAATAGATAAAAATGGCTTGAAACATGGATCATCCCTAAAAAGGTTATTCATGGTCTCAATGAGCTAAATAAGGATTTATTTATTAGGTTCTCTCAAGAATAACGGATTATAAATAAAAATTACACAATAATTTTTAATTTGGTTCTGTACAGAAATAGCTTTGAAATTTTCAAAAACAAGTTCTAGAAAGTGATATGTCCCCAGATCACTCAACAAAAATGATTAAGAAGAAATAAGAAATACATGGCCTATAAATCCCCTCAATAATGGAAATATGATATTAGATAATTCTTAAAGGAATAACTAATAATGAAAAAATTAATTTACATAAATTTTAGAAATTCAAAGTGTGAAAATGGATGAAAAATTTCATTTAAATGAATCAGTTATTTTCCTCAAATCATGAGTCATCATTTTAATATCCATGCTTCCCTCTAATCATTTAATTCTCTATTTTATTGATTAAATATTATTATACATGAAATAAAAAAACATGCAATTACTAGATTCCTAAGAAACTAATTTCTCCTATATAAGTCATGTAAAGAAATGATTCATGTATGGTCATGAAATATTCAGGTTAACATAGCTGCTAGAATTTCTAGTTTAAAGCATATTTTCAAGAACATGTAGGAATTTGTAAACATAAATACTGAATGAAAGATCTTATTATTACCATGAAGCTTTTGGCTACTTCCTTCTTAGTTTATGGGGATTATTTTTAACTTGCTTCATGGATATCTTATAAAAAACTCATACCAGTTTAAGATTCATTACATTAAAGCTCATGGGATGAAGCGAGAGGTAACTAAATGAAAAATCTTAATAAAATAGTAAAAATCATGTTTCCTCCTAAAGAATCCTTTGGTTAATTTTGTTTGATCAACGTAACCTCATCGGAAGAGATCAGTAGATAGGGTGGAGAATTCTGATCTCCTCCACTGGTATTTGAGGTAGATTCACATGGAACTGTTGCAGCCTCTTCCCATTGACTGTGAATGGGTTTCCTTCCTCTTCTCTATTAATATTAAAGGAACCAAATTGATAGAAATTAGTAACTATAAAATATCTTTCCCACCTATAATGAATCTTTCATCGAATTAAATTTATCCTGGAATTGTATAGTAGGTCTTTTTTCCTGGTTGAATGGTCTTTTACTCAATCAGTTTTTCTTGTGAAACACTAGTTCTATACTTTTAAATTATTGAGTTTCCAAAATCCTCTCTTCTTATTTCTTACAATTATTTTAAATAGATATTTCTCTCTTTCCCAGCACTCACTAAATCCATATTCATCTATTTTATATACAAATATTTTTGGTGCTCCAACTCCATCGAAATATGAAAACTCGTTCCATAAATATTTCTATATGGTCTCATATATATAGATGTTTTTTATATTTCATAATATTCCCATAAGGTTTCTTCAAGCCTTTGTCTCTAATACTTCCAATTTGGTTTAGCTATTTTCTACTAATTACCTTTAATCTTCTGATTAGACAATTAATTTTGGCCATTTTTTCAAGGATAATAAGGTGTGCATGTCTCGTGGTGCGCCCCCATACTTTTTAACCAAAACCTCCATATTTATGTTGCAAAAATGATTCCATTGGTCACTAATTATGTCCATTTTCACTCCAAACCTACAAAATATGTTAGTTCTGACAAAATCACATACAAATTTGGCATCATCAGTCTCAGTGGCCTTAGCTCCCCCCCCCCAATTTAGAGACATAATCTACAGCAAGTAAAATTTAATAACACCCAAAATAAATAAGAAAAGGTCACATATAATCAATTTTTCATACTTCAATTATTTCATAAAAAATTATGTGTTTTTTAATAATCTCATGTATTTTTGTAATATTTCCAAAATATTGACACTTCTCTAATTATTTTCAATATTCATGAGCATCTTTAAATAAGTTTTCCCAATAAATTACCAATTCCCAAACTTTTTTATCCATAATTTGAGGTCCAAATTGGACTAAAAATTAAAATGTTTGAAAAAATTCATATATAGAATCTATTTCACTTGATGGTAAGCATCTTCTTATGACATGATCATTATAGATTTTCCGTAGAAATAGATATTCAAAAAATATAAAATCTTTCTCTAACCTTAACATTATTCTTGTGATGATGGTTAAGGTGATAATGTACCTGATATGTGGTAACATAATTTACTAAATCGGCATACCATGTTACATTACCTTCAACTATGTAGATTTTCTCTACAGGTATGTGATCATTGAGCAGGCTCAATTCTGGAATGTATGTTTCAATAGTGTTGGGGAGTCTATTAAGGTGATCATCCACCTGATTTAGAACTCCCTTATTTTCCATGATATCTAAGTTGTAATATTTCAAGAGTAATATCCATCTCAGTAACCTTGGTATGGAATCATCATTCTTCATCAAGTACCTATGTGATTCATGATCACAAAATAAAACTATTTTTGTTCCCAATAAATAAGATACAAATTTATCTAATGAAAATAAGAAAAATAAATATATTATTTTTTAGTATTTTTTTAATTTAAAAGAGTTTAATCCAATGTTAATGAGTATTATGTTATGACTTGTGGACTTTCTTCAATTATTTGTGAGAGGAATGTCCATACAACTTTTTTTGATGAATCACAAAGTAACTTAAATGGGTGCTCCAAATCTGGGGGTTTCATAAATAGTGGGGTAATCAACTTTTCCTTTAGATCATCAAAATATTCCTTGAAATTATCATTAAAAACAAAGTAATATTCTTTTAAAGGTAATTTTAAAAGCGGATCAATGATCTTACTAAAGTCCATGGTGAATATTATATAAATTTCCACATGGCCCAAAAATGATCTAATATGTCTCACATAGTTTGGATATGGAAAATAATTTATTAAATAAACATTAGACCTATCCACCTCAATGTATTTTTAATGGCTCGGACCACTCTGGTCCATGACATTGTGAAAATCTAGTGTTTGAAGTGTTTAGGGAGGTCATAGTAACTCATTTCAGGAGTTTTCTAGTTTTCCAATTTTTCAAATGTTAGGTCGCATTGGTGGGTCATGTCAGTGGGTCATGTGGGTGGGTCACATTGTTAGGTAGTGTTGGTGACTCACTGTCAATAGGTGGCATCGGAGAGTGGTATATGTGAGTCCCATCGGTGAGTCGCATCAGTGATTGGTGTTGGTATGTGGTGTCGGTGGGTCGCATTGTTGACTCATTGTCGGTAGGTGACATTAGTGAGTGGAGTTAGTGAATCACATCGGTGAGTTGCATCGGTGGCTTTCATTGGCGACTCACATCGGTTAATTAGCCATCGATGACTTATGTGGGTGACTCATCCATCCGTGAGTCATTTCCATATTTTCCCAGTTTCTCTAGCTTCTCCCCTCTTATGTTTTATTTGACATAAATCGAGTTTAAATCCCTTTTTGACAGTTTTTTATGATGTTTTAAAGGATATAAATTATATCTATAATATCATTTTGCCTCGGGGACTTTGAAATGGCCAAGATGCATGGTCTTAATCATGATCTGAATTTTAAGTACTTTGTAATCATCTCTATTCTATTGATATAGGATCTAGACTTTTCTAAACTCGAGATCATCTCTTCATTAAATCCTTCTGTTTTCTCTTGATGCCCCTAAAACCTTTGTTCCCTGAGGAGTCACATCTATGTTGTAGATATCGCTTGATTTTTCCCTTGGATTCTTTATTTTTTCTTTTTCGTGCCCCTATTTTGGCGCAAGGGGGAGTTGTCGATCATTTTTTCTTCGTGATAGGAATTACTTCCTCTCTCTTCTTATTGTGTATCATGTGGGGTGGGTGTAATGGTGTCACTTTTTGAATACGATCGAATCCCAATTTTAATTAAGGATGTTATGAAGATAATCGAACATGTTATGATAATGGGTTTTTTTACCTTATTAATAAATGAATGGTGGGTAAGATGATGATGATGCATGAGGTGTTTTACCTATTATATTTGATCCATGTTTTGAGTTGTATGGGCTATAAGCCTTCTGAAAATCATGGACATTGGTGGTATTTTATTACGCACAGGTGATGCTTTATACTTATTGTTGATCCTCTATTGAATGGCTGCTAATATGAAAATATATATAATCACATATATTTCTTTAAATAAATGGATTCCCCATGATTGAACTATTCTGTGATCACCCCTAAATTAACAAAGTGAAATTAAAGAATGATTGTTGGTTTAATATAAAAACAACCCACTTATTTTGGTGTGGTTCTATGCTATGTGTGGTCCTATTCGGCCTGGTGTCTTGTACAAGGAGTGTGGTTCTATGGCTGGGAGTGTGGATGTGTGTATGGGGTGGTTAAAGTTGTTTAATTTAAATCTCATATGAAGAGTTTGATTGATTGTGGAATGGATGAACTTGTTTTGCAGTGGAACTACATCTAGGTGTGTTATTTTTTTTTGGGTGTGATGTGTTTATGCAGTGGGACTACAATTTGGGGGGTGCGTTGGTTTTTCTTCTGATGTGTTGGGTGTGACTGTGAGTTGGTGATTGTTAGGTTTATGTGGGTGGCTTGGGTAGCATTACTTTGAAGAATGATAGTGGATGTAAAGAGGCAGTGTGAAGTGTGTGGGTTATGTTGTTACTTTTGGTGTATTGTGGTTGGTATTTTCCTAGATGGGGAAGGAATAAAAAAAGTTTATTCTTAATAATGTTGAATTTTATTATTGTTAAGTATGGGAGGGTTATGAATATAATTTCATTTATCAACTTTTGAAGTGACTGTTTCTAGTGTAAATACATGCATGTAGGGGTAGCGGTAAGGGCAGTTTTATATGGGATGGTTGTTTGTTTATAAACCCATAGGTTAGTTAGACTGTTTGATATACATATATATATATATATATTTAGTTCCTTGTGATTTCTATATTCACCCCACCCATGTTGAGCACTAGGTGTCAAACACCCCCATTGTCATGGGGGAGGGTGTCCTTTCCCAACATCCCAGGGGGGATGGATGGATGGTTATTGGGTCAACCCTACTCCCACTTATAGGTATTGTTATCCCAATACATTTTAGGCATGTTGTGGTGTCTTTGTGAGGCCTAGGTTTCTGTGGGTGATGTGTGTTTTCCCAGATGTCTTTGGGATGAGTTGTGTTGTGTTTTCTCAGGTGTCTTCAGGATGTGACCTAGGTGTCTGTAGGCGGGGTGAGGCTGTGGATGAGGCCCAGGTGTCTGTGGGTGGGATGAGGCTGTGGTTGTGGCCCATGTGTGTATGGGTGGGTTTTTGATGTGGGACATGTGTAAGAGCATGGTAGTGTCAAGACATTCGATGTTAGGGATGAGCAGTTAACTAGTGGAAAGAGGTGCAGGGTGACCTATCATCAATGTGATTACTACATTACATTACATGACTTACATTATTTTTTGATCATGCATTGGTGATGTTGGGGTGGATAGTATACCTTGTTATGTGATTTTTATTTTCTATTCTTTTCTCATAGGGGAATTAGTATTCTTCTCCCACTTGGGCACGAGCGACTTTGGCTTTTCCAAATGTGTATACTTGTATGATCAACTTGTGTATATAAAACTATTTTCAGGTTTTCAGGGAGATTATGTGGGTTGTGTCGGAATGTACTAGATTGGGTGTTAGAGATTGTTGTTGTATCGCTACTTGGTTTTTATTTTGGTATTTACTTTGGAGGATCTTTCTTTTGTATTAGTTACATTTTGAAACATGCATGTGGGAAGGTTTTGGTTTTCTTTCATATATACATGTCTTGGATGTGTTTGAGGTTGATACATCTTATCTCCTTATCTTGGTTACTATAAAAAATTCTAATGCCACCCATTTTGTGAGATCTATATACCCTAAATTCTGGTCGCCACCCCAGGGCCTACTAGAGGTGGGACTTAGGGTGTCATTATCTATTTTTCATCATGAAGAAGGAAGTTCATGTCACCTTACTATCCCTTCCCTCATCTTGAGGAAAGAGGGTCACGACTGAATGGTATCGGAGGTGATGATTGATATATAGGATGGAGTTTGAAGTTAGGCATAGTGAAAATTGCATGAGATGGTAGGGAAACAATGTTAGGTGATATTGGTGCATGACATAGTCCTAGGAAGCCCAGCTAGGACATGAGATTTTAGGGCCTCTCTCAATCTAATGTAAGGACTCTGAGCTTACCAAATAACCAAGTGAGGCTACACCATTTGTAGGATAGAGACCCTAGTAAAGGTGTGTGCCTCATAATGACTTGTGTTCTTTTTTTCCTTTGGGGTTTTTGGGAATATTAAATAAATCATGGGTTAAATGAATTCTAAATTAAATTCCATACTACTTGGTCTTATGAGTTCCTTTTTTACCTTTTTAGCTATGGCACCCAGTCATCATTCACATGTTATATGGGCAGTGGAGGCCCAACAGGATGACCTAATTGAATGTTGGAGGTTTGATCCCATGTAAGAGTATGATCAGTGGAAGAAGACAATTCATGCTTTCCAATGGTAGAATATGGGGAAGTAAGAAGGCAGTGGTTCTATTACAGAGATAGATAGTTGTCTTGAGAAGCTAGTGATCACCTTTATCTTTATCCTGAATTTGAGAGAGTATTGGTTTCCTCTAACAGTAATCCATCTGAGAGGAGAATCACGTTAGTGGTGGATGCCCTACCTAGGGTCAAGGAAGGAGATCATTGTTCTCTAGGGCGATTTTGAGAAGGAGTTCTAAGCGGAATGCTTTTCTTGGACCATGAAGGCCAAAAAGTGGAAGGATTTACTCTACCTCCAACAAGAGAGTATGTAGGTACATGAGATAAGGATCAAGTTTATGTATCTCCTTCACTTTTATATGGATCTCTTTTTGTATGAGGAGTGTCGAGTGAGATGATTAGAGGAGGCACTTTGTCCTTCTCTCTAGTACACAATTACTCCCTTCACCTTACTAACATACATAGAGGTCCGGAAAAAGATAGAGGTAGTTGAGAGGATTCACTTCAGAGGAGGTCTCCAATGATAGGGGATCCTTCATGGTTCTTTGTAGGGAAAAGAAACTAGTAGCAGTTCTTAGGCACCATATCCTTTGAGGGTTTGTCTGGTAGTGGGTCGACCTTAGTAGTTTCTATTCTGAAAAACTGGTCTTCATGCTTTTCTAATTGGATTGGGAACGAGGTGTTTCTCTTGTGGAGGACATGGGAATCTTCAGAGTCAGTACCCAGTTCGAGCTCAGTATAGTGGAGGTGGGAAGGTTTAGTGTCTTCTTTAATAGTAGTTTCCAGCTAGGCCGAATCATTATCAAGGATAGTAGTCTGCTACTCCACCGAGGGGAAACAGAGAAAGTGGAGGCTAACCCCACAACATTCCTTAAGGACCTCAACCCAAGCTTGGTCAGTGAGGTAGAAAATAGTAGAGGCGTAGATGATCTAGCTATAGTTAGTCTCACGTTATATAGGTAGTAGTTCTTACAGTTTTGGTGATCGTTTGAGGTATGATCAGTTTTTTTAGTACTATTTCTTGTGATTTGTTTAATTCAAGAGCTTCACACTCCTTCATTTCACCCACTCTATCCCATTTTTTGGGACTATACATAGTAATACTTTCCATTCCCCTAGTGTTTAGTAAAACAATCAGAGGTCAAACCCACTTTTTGATGTTTTTCAAGGATGTAGACTAATTTTGGGGCCCCATCTGTCCTGTGAGGATCTATTCTTTCTATAGATGCATCCATGAAATGTCATCCTTAGAATTGAATATTTGTTTTCCATTCATGCTTGTATCAACTACTTCTGGTGGAAATTCATTTTTTAGACTTGTATGGATAGTGTGTGGCTTTCATTGGAAAGTAGATTTGTCAGGTGGGTAACCAATGTGTGGAGCATCTTCTTTCTTTATTGGATGATATTTTAGTGGAATCGATGGAAGTTTTGATGGTGGAAGTTACCAGTATTTTTAAGGAATTATTGGATTATTTCCTTGAGATTATTGTGACTCTACCCCCTCGATGTGATGTTGAGTTTGGGGTATAATTAGATCCTAGTGATCACCTAACTTCAATAGCTCCTTATCGGATGGCACCTTCTGAGTTTCGGGAGTTTCGGATCCATATTGACGACCTGATTAAGAAGGGATTTATCTTACTCATTGTGTCAATGTGGGGTGCACTAGTATTGTTTTAAAGAAGGAAAATGGTGGTCTATGGTTTTCTATTGACTACTAGAGGTAGAATCAGGTGATGGTCAAGAACTGTTACCCCCTTCCAAGGATAGATGATATTTTAAACTAGTTGAGGGGAGCAATTTGGTTCTCTGATATCGATCTGTGGTCTGGATACCACCAGTTGAGGGTGGAGGGTGATATATCGAAAACAGCTTTTAGGTGATGGTATGGGCACTTCTGGCCATTCCATTAATTATTAAAAATCACCAGACATGATCATAGGGCTCATAAACTCTGTCTTCCATGAGTTCCTGGACCGGTTTATCATCATGTTCATCGGTGACATCTTGATCTACTCAATGTCAGAGGATGAGAATACCAACCATATCAGAATTGTCTTGGAAGTTCTTCGACACCACCATCTCTTTGGAAAGTTTTCCAAGTGTAAGTTTTGGACACAAGAGGTCCACTTCCTTAGTCATGTGGTGTCTCATCTAGGGATAACAGTGGACCTATAGAAGGTCAAGGTAGTTTTTTCATCGGTACTACCTAATAATGTGGTGGAAGTTCATAGTATTCTTGGTTTGGTAGGCTATTACCAAATATTTTTACCTTATTTCTCTTGATTTGCAGCTCTGTTCACGGATTTGACTAGGAAATACAAGGCATTTTTATGGAGTGATCAGTGTTAGGAAGCTTTCATCTATCTAAAGGGGAAGTTTTTCAGTGATCCAATGCTTTTGTTTCTAGAAGATGGGGTGATGTTCGCGGTGTTTTATGTCACTTACCTTTTGGTCTTGGGATGCATTATGATGTAGCAATAGGGATTGATATCTTATGGGTCTACATAACTGCATCTACATGAAGGTAACTATTCCACCCATGATCTGGAGCTAGTAGCAGTCATGTTTGTGCTGAATTTGTGGTAGAATTACCTCATAGTGGAGGGTTTTTTGGTCTTCACAGATCACCAGATCTTGAGGTAAATATTCTCCCAGTGATATATGAACCTGTGATAGTGAAGTTGGATGGATTTTCTCTAGGACTAAGACTTCAAGAGCTCTTACACCTTAGGGAATTTGAATTTCGTGATTGATTCTTTGAGTAGGACTTCATATAATGAGGTAGTTTGGGAATTTGTAGATTCTTGGAAGGTGATGGAGAACTTGGCTACCTTGCACCTGGATGCAGGGATGGATGATCGAAGAATTTTTCTATTTCTGATGAATTTGCATTCATATTTGAGGCAGAATGTGGAAGAGTCTCAGTGGGGAGACTTGGCAGTAGAGGTGATGTGTGATCACGTTGACCAGGGTGGTGCTCTGGAAGGGTGGTCAGAGGATGGTAAGAATAAATTTATGTTCCATGGGAAGCTATTTATCCAAGTGGTTATGCATGATGGAGTTCCCAATGAGTTTCATATCTCACCCTTGGTGGTACACCCATGATTTTCTAAGATGTACCATGGCTTAAGGGAGTAGTTTTGGTGGCCCGGGGTGAAGTGGGTAGTGGCGAGGTTTGTGGAAATGGGACTAGTGTTCTATCAGGTGAGTAGAACCATGTTCCTAGATGTTTTTTTTAGCCCATGGATGTCCCTGAGTGGAAGTTGGATGAAAGCTCGATGAACTCCATCAGAAGACTACCCAGGTCTCATGGGGGTTGTGATGCTATCTGGGTAGTGGTGTACTGGCTGAAGAAATCATCTGACTTCTAATCAATTTAGGAGTCGAGCATAGTGGATACCTTGGAAAAAAGGTATGTGGACGAGGTAGTGAAGTTCCATGGGGTTCCAAGGTCCATCATCTTATATTGGGATGTGCAGTTTACCTCACGAGTCTGGAAGTGGTTACAACATGCTTTTGGCACTCAGTTACACCTAAGCAATGATTTTCACCCTTAGGCAGATGGGAAGATAGGGAAAACCATCCAGACACTAGAGGATATGTTGTGTGCGTGTGTTCTGGACATTGGAGGATTGTGGGTACAACAATTACTACAGGTATAGTTCACTTACAATAATATTTATCATTCCACCATTGGCATGGAACCATTTTAAGTCTTCTATAGAAGACAATGTTGTTTACCTTGGTGCTAGACAGAGGATGTGGAAATGGTTATCCATAGGCCCGATGTGGTATAGAGCACAAAATAGAAGGTTTATCTCATGCGTGAGAGGATGAAGGCAGCCCAATATTGGAAGAAGTCATACACTGATCATATGATGATTCCCTTGGAGTTCAAGGTTGGATACCACATTTTCTTGAAGGTTTGCCTCGACATGGGCAGTGGAGGTTCGGTAAGGGGAAAAATCTTTATCCCAAGTTCAGTGGACTTTTCTAGGTGTAGGGATGAGTTCGTGAGGTGGTGTACCAGTTGGAGTTTCCACCATAGTTAGAGAGGATCCACAACATATTCCATGTCTCCCAACTTCACCAGTATCTACAAAATGACTCCCACATCATTGACTGGGGAGAGTTGGATATTGAGGAGAACGCAATATTTTTGGAGCGACCAGTGTCGATCCAGTATCATTGGGAGAAGGTGTTGTGTGGGTGGACCATTCCTTTGGTGTTTGTGTTGTGGAGGCATGGGGGCCTGCAGGAGAGTACTTGGGAGTGAGAAGTGCAGATGTGTTCCCAGTACCCAGAGTTTTTTTGAGTTCTACCTTGTTTTTTTTCTTTGTATTGTGATGTTTGAACCTTGTTTGTTATGAGATGATTCGTTTATTTGTTTTTTAATGTGTTTGATAAATTCCTAACATGTGGAATGGGAAAGACCATATTCCTAATCAATATTCATTAATTAGGATTCTATTAAACCCATTTGGGTGAGTTAGTACCACCAAGAGCGGATAATATCTTCACGTGGAGGAAACAATTCACAAATTTATGTGTTCGGATAGTTGGTTCTTGTGTGGGGTATCTTATGGTCATTTGGGATAGCAGATATTGGAGGATGTGTTCTTGGATGTCAAGGTTTCACTTCACATTTGGGACCAGTAGGGTGGTTTTTCCTTAGGTGGTATCTTATGAGGTGGTTGTTCAGACCTCTCTCTTTTATGGGCTTAGTTTTAGATTCTCGAGGGTGATAATAGGTTGAGAGGTATATGATGTAATGTTTTGGACCTCTCTTGTCCATTACTTTGTGAAAATAAAGTGTTTGAAGTGTTCAAGGAGGTCATGGTAACTCATTTCAAGAGTTTTCCAATTTTCCAATTTTTCTGATGGTAGGTCCATCAGTTGGACACGTCGGTGGGATGTGTCGGTGACTCGATGTCTGTATGTGGTGTTAGTGAGTGGTGTTAGTGACAAGAATTGGTGATTATCATTGGTAAGTGGCATTGATATGTATAATTGGTGGGTAATTTCAATGACTCACTATCAGTAGTTGGACCCAGTGAGTGGCATCAGAGATTCATGTTAGTGAGTTGTGTCAGTGGATCGCGTCAGTGAATCGTGTCGATGACTCAGCCATCGGTGACTTTTTTTGGTGACTCATCCATCAGTGATTCATTTTCAGATTTTCCTAGTTTTTTTCAGTTTCACCCATGTTACATTTTATTTAATGTTAATCAAGTTTAAAACTATTTTTGACCATTTTTGAAGTAGTTTCAAAGGATAAAAATTATATCTTTAATATCCCAACACCCTAGGGACTTTAAAATGGCCAAGATTCATGGTCTTGACTATGATCCAAATTTCAAGTACTTTGAAATCATCTCCCTTCCATTGATAAAGGATATAGCCTTTTCAATGGTCGATATCTCATCTTCCTTGAACTCCTCCATTTTCTCTTATTGTACCTAAAACCTTTCTTCCCCGAGGAGTTACATCTGTAATGTAGAATTCAGTTGAGTTTTCTTTTGGAGTATTTTCTGATACTTTCATAACCCCTATTTTGGCACAAGTAGGAGTTAATGATCATATATTATTCAAGTTGGTAATTCCTTCATCTCTCTTCTAATTGTGTACCATGTGGGGTGGGTCTAATTGTGTCACTTTTTGAATACCATCAAATCTAGTTTTAATTTAGGATTTTATGAAGAAAATCAGACTTGTTATGATAATGAGTTTTGTTACCATAGTAATAAATGAGTCTCACGAAAGATGATGATGATTCTTGTGTTGTTTTACCTGTTATATTTGATCTATGTTGTGAGTTGTATGGGTTCTAAGCCTTTTTAAAATAATGGCCTTTGGTGGTATTTTCATGAGAATAGGTGATGATTCATACTTGTTATTGATCCTCTATTGAATGTATGCTAATATGAAAATCTAGAAAATCACATATATTTGGTTAAATAAATGGATTCCCCAGTATTGAACTATTCTATGATCACCCCTGAATTAACACAGTGAAATTTAAGAACAATTTTTGGTTAAATCTGAAGAAACCTCACTTATTTTGGTGTGTTTTTGTGCTATGTGTGGTCCTATTCATCCTAGTGTCTTGTATGAGTTATGTGGTGTTTTGGCTGGGAGTGTGGCTATGTGTATGTGGTGTTGTAAGTGATGTAATGGAAACATCATATGGAGAGTTTCGTTGATTTTTTTAATAGATGAACTTATTATTAATTGGGACTACATCTGGTGTGTTATGTTTTTGGGTGTGATGTGTTTGTCCAATGGGACTGTAATTTAGGTGGTGCATTGGTTGTGATGATGATGTGTTGGGTGTGACTGTGAGTTTGAAATTGTTCTATTTTGGTGGGTGGTTTGGGAAATATTACATTGAAGAATGATGGTGGTAGTAAAGAGGCGATGTGAATTGTGTGGGTTATGATGTTACTTGGGGTGTTTTGTGGTTGTTAGTTGCCTAGATAGGTATGGAATAAAAAAAGTTAATTCTTATTAATGGTTAATTGAATTAGTGTTAAGTAAGGGATCTTTATGAACTGGATTTCATTTATCAACGTTGGAAGTGACTATTTCTGGTGTAAATACATGCATGTAGGTGTAGCGGTAAGGGTAGTTCATTGTGGGTGGGTTGTTTTTTTGGAAACCCATAGGTTGGGTAGAGTTTTTAATATATATATATACACATTTAGTTCCTTATGATTTATATATACACCCCACCCATGTTAAGAACTACGTTTGAAACACCCCCATTATCATGGGGAGGGTGTCCTTTCCCAACATTCCAGTGGGTGGATGGATGGATGTTTATTGGATATTACATACTCCCTCTTCTTGGAATTGATATCCTAATACTATTTTAGTAGGTTTTGGTGCATTTGTGAGGCCCAAGTGTCTGCAGGCGAGGTGTGCTTTTGCTGGTGTCTTTAGGATGAACTTTTTGTGTTTTCTCAGTGTATTTCTGATGAGGCCCAGGTGTCAATGGGTGGGGTGAGGTTGTGGATGAGGCTTGGGTGTCTGTGGGTGGAATGAAGTTGTGGTTGTGTCCCATGTGTGTGTGTGCGGGTTTGTGATGTGAGACATGTGAAAGATCATGGCAGTGAAAGGACATTTGACATTAGGGATGAGTAGTAAACTAGTGGGAAGAGGTTTTGGGTAGCCTATCATTAATGTGATTAATAATTTACATTACTTGATTTTCATTATTTGGTGAGCATTCCTTGGTGAGGTTTGGGTGTATATTATACCTTATTAGGGCTTTTGAGTTTCTTGTTTTTTATCATAGTGGTATTAGTATGCTTCTCCCACTTGTGTACCAGTGACTTTGGCTTTTCCAACTGAGTATACTTGTATGCTCACCCTACGTATATAAAACTATTTTCAGGTTTTTAGGTAGATTATGTGGACCAAATGGGACTATACTAGCTCTGGTTTTGGAGATAGTTTTTTACCACTTCTTAGATTTTCTTTTGGTATTTACTTTAGAGTCTCTTTCTTTTTAATTAGTTACATTTTGAAACATTCATATGGGATGGTTTTGGTTTTATTTCATATATACATGTCTTGGAGTTGTTTTAGGTTGATACATCTTATATCCCGATCATGGTTACTATAAAAAAAAGGTAATTCCTCTTATTTTGTGAGATTTATATACCCTTGGTGTTGGTTTCCACCCTGGGGCCAACTAGAGGCAGGACTCAGGGTCATTATCTCCTTTTCATCTTAAAGAAGGAAGTTCATGGAACCTTGTTATACCTCCCCTCATCTTGAGTAAGGAGGTCCATGACAATATTTTTCTAAAATAGTATAAACTAATACTATCCCTTTTTCAACCATAAAGTGAAACTTCTCAAATATTAGAATAATATTTTTCTCTATGTATATTTTCAAAACATTTTCTAGATTCCCTAATAAATGATAAAAAAGTGTTTCAAAAAATAGTAAATTCATCAAAAAAAACCTCCATAAATCCCTCCATGTGATATGAGAAAAATACTTACCAAACACCATTGAAATGTACTTGTAGAATTGAAAAATTTTAAAGGCTTCCTCCTGTAAGAAAATGTACTAAAATGATAGGTGAATATTGTATTGTAATGGTCATCTTGTGAAATTGGTACCTGAAAATATCCCTTAAATCTATCCAATAAATATTAATGTGTTCTTCCTTACAATATTTCTAACATTTTTTATATGAATCGGAAGGTGGAGTGGTCTTTTTGGGTGAATTTCTTCAGATTTATATAATCAATACACATCCTCAAACTATTCTGAACTATCATGGTGATTAATTCATTATTATCATTTATCACTATTGTAAAACATGTTTACTTTGGAACCATATGTATAGGGATGGCCCATTATTAGTCCAAAATTGGATATATTATTTTGAATTTCAATTGTATTTCAATATCTTTTTTACAACTTCTATAATGGTGGGGTTAAGTATTCTTTGGAGTATTTTAATAGGTTTAGATTCCCCCTCTATAAAAATTATATGGGAAAACATTTTGGAATTTACTTCAGGGATGTCTCCAAGGCTACACCCTAGGGATTGGATGTTTCTTATCAAAAGTTCAATTAAAATAATATCTTGATCTTGGGATATGTGTTTGGCTATGATTACTTGAAATTTTTCTCCTTATATAAGATACACATATTTTAATTCATGTGGGAGGGGTTTTATTTCAAAATTTAGGGGTTGTTCTTGAGATGATATAGAATTCAAATTTTCTACTTTAAAATATTTAATGTCCTTAGGAAAGGGTAACATGTCAATTAATTCTAGAAAATTATCAAATAATTCATATGTTATTTATTCTTGATCATTAAAAACGAAATATCTATATTTTGAGTACTTATTTGTTCCTTAGTGTTTTCAACAGAAAGGTTATCTCGTATGGTTAAAAATTTTCTACGAAAACCTGAGTCTTCAAGGGTAGAAACACCTTATTTGTGTCAACTTGTAATTATTGAATGATTGTTTGAATGGTTCCTCTTAAAATCAAGAACATTGAAGTACACCTTGTTTTATCCAAGCTCCATGGTGAGTGTCCCCTCATGTACATTAATGATCAGCTTGGTCATCATTAATAATGTTTTTCCCAAAATAATTGGTTAATTCCCCAATGATTTATTTTCCTCCATTGTGAGATCATAAAAATATATTGGGAAAACAATTCCTCCCACTCACATAAACATATATTCCAAAACTCCATCTAGAAAAATAGTAGATATGTTTTCTAGTTAGACAAACACCCTTGTGGGAAAGAGAATACCTATTTTCAATTATGAAAATACAATTGTAGACAAGACATTGATTTAATAACCAACATTACAAAGTGTATCAAGAAATTTCAACTATCTAATAGTTCAGGTAATATAAAATGACCCTTGATCTTTAAACTTTTTATCCAATGGTGGGTGATCATGGTTGAGACACTCCTTCTGAGGTTGATTCATTCATTCCCATCCAAATTCTTTCTCTTAATGAAAATTTCTTTAAGAAATTTAGTATATTTGGTACTTTCACTAATGAATTACAATAGGGATATGTTATTTTAAACCTTATAAAATGTCTCTTAGGTATCTCTTTGAAGATTTTATTCCTCAGTTTTCTTAGATTTTGTAAAACTAGAAGGGAATGCAATGGGGTTTCTTTATTCTCCATTTTCTATCTTTATAATGGAGTTACAAGTCTCTCTTTCCTAAATATTTTCTTGGGTTCTTTAGTATTCTTATCCATTTAGGGTGGTTTCCTATTATAGAATCTGTCCAGAATTTCCATAATTTATGTAATCAACTTATTCTAGTTAATATTGAGTTTCCTTAGGTTCTGGTGGCTTTATATCCTTACCCTACCATGTGATGATCATTCTTACACTTTTTGTTGGGTTTGGGATTGTCTAAGATGAGAGTTTTCTTCGGTTTTAAGACATAACATCCATGAGATTCTAAAATTTATTTGATAAATCCTTCACTATATTTTTATGCTCCTCTATCCATATTCCCTTTCTTCGTCTGACTAGTAGTTCACCGGATTATGGTTGTCTATTGGATTTCTATTCAAAATGAGGTGGATGATAGGATAGTTTTTTGTATTGTTTCTTGTATGGTTGTTGGAAAGGGGGTGGATTTTGTAATTTCAGTTGGAAAGGGGGTTTAGTCTGGCATTCTTGAACTACAAAACCATATTGGGATTCCCCTTCTCTCCATGGTTGGTTATATTGACATTATTTGGGCTAGAATTTTGTTTCACAACTTTCCATACCTAGTACCTCATCACACTGATCGGTGAAGTGATGGGGTGATGAATATAAACCACATAACTAGGGTAGGGAAGGTTGTTCATTTACTTGTTTTACATCTATCTATATTACTAGGCTTTTTAATTATTCAAGTTTGGTTTCAATAAAGGGTGATGAGACTGAATTTCTTACCCCATATATTCCTCTTGTACTTATACTACTTTTTCTATAATGTAGTGAATTCTATGAAATATTCTGGATTAGGATCCTAGCTTCAATAGGTGATTTATCGATCAAATATCCTCTATATGATGAATCCAATAGGTTTCTCTCAATTTATAGGATACCATAGTAGAATAATAATATGAAGTAATTATCTACCACATCTTGGTGAGGGAAGCTTGCACACAACTTTTTTAATCATTCTGAATATTTATAAAGGCTTTCTCCAATAGCTTGTATGATGGCATAAATATCCTTTGTGTAGTGTTCTAGGATTCTAGGAATAATTTTTACATGAAACTTCTTTAGAGATAATCCCATTCTTAGATCTCTCCTATTTTTAGACTATACAACCACTCTTTTTTATCTTCCTCATGTAAAAAGGGGTATTCCCTCTACTTTCCTTGTTCCTCGTCTACTCTTCTTGACTTGAAGATTAAAGAAACATAGATGAAATCCTAAATGTGTCAATTCAAGTCTTATCCTCCAAGACCACAAAACATTCCTAATACATGAATCATATTGACTCCTTGTTCAAAATAATTTTGTTGCACATGCATACTTAATTGATTGTTCTAGTTTTGTGGTTTAATTTCCATGTTTGTTGGCTCTGTGTGAGAAATTGATGTTTCAATTGAGTCTCATAATTTTATTTTTTCAAATTGGTTTCCATGATTAAGAGTCCTAAGCCAAGTTAGAAAATCCATCTCTATATTAGGTTCAAGATCAAATAGTTTCTCATTGTAGGTCCTAGTTATCCAAGTTATGGATTTTATTAAACAGTTACTCCCTAAAAATGATTCTATGTTTTTACACACACCTGTTTTGGGGCATGAAAAAAGAAAATTTAGAGGTTTTCCTAGTGAAACACAGTGGTTGAACAAGGTCGAATCGCTTGGGGAGCTTCATATTTTGTTTACTTACTTAATATAATTCACCTAAACTATTTATTTTTGTTTATTTTTATTATTTTATGAATACATTGGAATTTGATAATAATTATGAAATAAGAAAAAATAAAATAACATGAAATTATAGAATGTGATTAGAAAATAAATAACTTGGCTTTTATGGTTTGGTTTAGGGGTTCCATCATTCTTGTTGTTGTTGTTGAGGTTTGATAATTTAATTATGAAATATAACTCTTAAACTACAATTATTTTATTTAATGATTGTGAAATATTGAATTCTTAGAGAAAACTGAATTCCACATCCTTATAAAATCAAATTTTATGTAACACATCAATCAAGAGTGTGACACCTTCTAGGACACAGCTCCATCGTATGATATTTCATCCCTTAAATGGATCAACTCCATCATGTGAAGAGATGGTGTTCAATGAAATTAAAGGAAAATATTAAAATAATATAATAAAAATGAGTTTTACTTCAATGTCATGGTGAGAAATCACCACACTCATACACTTCACTCTTTCACACCACAAATGTAAATAAAACATATGAATTGATGCGCAGAATGAATGGAAATACCACATATATCTCCTAGCCCATGCCTCAAGTTAGCCCCTCATTTTTTATGGTAAGAGATCATGGTGGTGAGAATAAGAAGAAGATAAGAGAGTTAAAATGAAAAGAAAAGGTAAATAAAGAGAACAAATAAAATAATAGAATAAAAATGGAAGAAGATAGAGAGTTGTATATATATATATAGAAGAATGATAACTAAATAAAATAAAAAATATATAAATATGGCATGTATAAAATAGAAGAAGGAGAAAAATTGGTGGGTAGAACACTATGAAATAAAAACATGCATGAGTTATTTTTATTAAAATTAAATTAATTGAAAACTAAAACAAAAAAGGATACATAAGAAATAAAAACAAGAAAGAAAAGGGAGGCAGCGACTTCAGTAATGGCATTCTCCATTGGTTTCCCCTCAGCTTTCAACTCTCATGTAAAGTGATGAGACTTGTGATAACTAGGCCACACTGACAGCATAAACACTCTCATTAACATTGACATCGAGTACAGGCCCACCAGGTACCACCAGTTTCCCCACAGATACATGGTCCCCTCTATAGGGCCTACCCACATGCCCAAAACGGGTTATTAGAATAATGACTTCTCCCACAATCCAACACAAGTTCTTTATAATGTGATTTTTCTTCACACATACAAACCCTAGGGAACTTCCCATAAGGTCACACATTCTGATCACTACTCCAATTCAAGCATACTTAACTATGGAGTTTTAATTAGGCAGGCTCCTAAAAATAAAGGTGTACCTTGTTAACATGATTCATTTCATTTATTAATTTAACCCTTTATAATTATGGGGTGTTACATTCACCCCCCACCATTAGATCACAATTTCCTCATTGTGGAACCTATATCTCATCCTAGGTAGTTCCACCACACTTATGGTTGGGTTCCTCCTCTGATACCAATGTTACAACAGGACCACACTAGCCATCAAGTCCTAGATTTCTAGGTACCACTAGTTTTCCCGCATATATGTGGTACCCTCTATGGGGGCCACCCACATTCTAGAATGGTTCATCTGACTAATGACTATCCCCATAGGCCAAGAAATGTTATTTATAGTGTGTTTTTACTTCACTCACACACACATTAGGAAAATTCCCATAAGTTCACCCATCTAGATCACTACTCTAGGCCAAAAATTCTTAACTACATATTTCTAACCAAGTAGGCTCCCAAAAAGAAATGCGTTCCATGTGGATATGATTCATATAATTTAGTCATTTAACCCTTTATCATTCTTGAGTGTTACAATTCACCTCTATTTATAAAGGGGAAAGAGACCTCTTCCACCTTCCTTAGTTCAACTTAAAATCCTTGGTCAAAGGATTATATTTTAAAATCTTAAAATCATCCTTAGGGTGAAATTTTAGAAACACCTGAATATTTCAGGTGTTTCAATATATAGTGTGAACTATTCGTGAATTGGGGTATCACAACCTTATTCTTTGTGCATATGACTCAATTCATAGATCAATGTTGTGTTTCTAAATTGTAGGTGTGGTAGAAATGAAGACTCTCGAGGTGCAGTAGCAGTCTATTAGGTCCTCTAGCATTCACAATGGCTGGAGGAAGCTTAGTTATCATACATTATTCCTATGTATCTTGAAAAGGGATCACATAGATCATCTGAGGAACCCAAAGTGATCCATGGTGTTCAGGGGGGCCTTAGAAGAGGAGATGATATTGAGTTAGATCTTCCAAGGAATATTTCATATCATCTCTTATGTGTTTCAGTGGTGAAAGGTGATGACGAATGCAGCAGTAGTAACGAAGAGCAATAGAGTGGTGTATCCAAGCAAGGTAAAGTAGAATGCCATGGGATAACATCATTCAATTTAAAATATGAAAGGTAACCCACAAAAAGAGTCCCACATCACGAATGATAATGATCTTCATGCTTATTTCTAATACAAAGTGTGGCATCTCTACTTAGAATCCCACAATGGGGTGGGAATCCAGATACATTTCACCCAATATAAATGGTCCATGCCTTATACTTGTGTGACCCATGTGGACTATGGCCTAATATATACATGATAGTTGCACATGTGGGCTCACACCCTCACCTATACCTTGAGAAGGATCTCTGAGTGCCTACTTGGATGACTATCCTCTTTAAGAAGTAGGATATGTGGCTTATGGGACTCCTGGTTGAGGGCTACCCCTTGGCCTAAATTTTTAGATGAAAATAATTTTCAAATAACTAAGTAATTTTAAAACACTAAAGAAAATTTTCAATATAAGTTTCATAATTAAAACTGATAGCAAAAATTCAACATTCTTCATTCATTTTAAAACATTTAAATTCCATATTTTAAATTTACCACTTGTTAATAAAACATTTACATATATGGTCATATTGATTAAAATATAGTAAAAATACTTTAATAATGTTTATAAATTTGAATAAAAATATCAGTTTGTGATTTATAAAGGAATTTTGTGAACAACATATGTAATCAAAATAGAAATATTGATCATTTCTTTTATAGTCTTAAGACAATCCTCCAAATATAACTAGTCTCCCAAAAATTATCATAATATAAATTCATATTATCAAGTGATATAAAGATATAGAAATAATTCCCTAAGTCTTATGACATTGAAGGTATTCAAGAGAAGAAGATATTGGCCGAGAAAAATATGGATAAAGGTAAGAAGGGAAAGAATTATTTTCCAAAATGAGATACTTGTAGAACGAAACCCCTTGCTACATGCTTAAAAGGAAAAGAAGTTTGCCTCAAGTTTGGATAAAAATTCCACCATTACCATGATTACAAGGGAAATAAATAATTTTACAATTTTCTATGCTTAAACTGTAAGGACATGGGGAACTATTAAAATTACAACACCCAATGTCAAAAGAATATACCTTAGAATAACCAAAGAGATCAATTTCAATCTTATTTTATTACCATATATGTAGTTTAATGATTAATTTTCTTGTGTTTGGATTCAAGAATTATGTCATTGGAGTATTTTATCAATGATAATCTAGTTAAAGTAAAATGTATAAATATTTTACTGTAATACTACTTATTAAAGGATTTGAAAGCATGTATTGAATGGTGCCAAGAAAAGTGATTTATTGGAACGTTGAAATTCTTGTAAAATAGATGATAATGGGAAATATAATCCTTGATATGTTCCTAATGTTGAGAGAATAATGTTAGGATAAAGGGATAATTGATATTAAAAAATTAAATTGGATATCACTAAGTCCCTTGGTACTGATTAATGATTTTTTTACAAATTAGTTTGTATTATCGTTAATTGATTTTATGACATATTTGGTTTTATGGAATATATTCAATAATATATTTTTAACATAAGTAATAAGGTGGAATGAATTTTTTTATATGGTCTTATGGTAATTCAAGTTATTTCCATGGTTCAAGAGAATACATGATGGAGGTATTCACATGTTTGGTATGTGATGATTAAGAGATAATTCATGTTTTTTGGATTAATAATAAGTTAATTTTTGAAATTAAGTGAAATTTTTTCTAATGTTTTATATATTAATATTTTTAAAGTATTATAATGTTAACCATTTATGAAATGGTAAGTTGAAATTTGGAGGTTTTTTTAGTGTATTACATCACCATATTGAGATTTATGCATATTGGATAAATTGTGATAACATATCGGTTGTGGAAAATAGTTAAAGATAGATATAAAGACATGTCACTATTTTAAAGACATTATGATCCATTAAAATCGAATTTTATTTCTTCAGTAGTAAAATATTCATTTTTGGTTATTCATTTCCTGGAGTAAGCGATGAATTGTAAATTGATCGAAGAACAACCAAAGGATGAAATTGTGATTATAAAATAGAAATATATCAAGTATATTTTCATATATTCTTAGTCTATATTAAAATTAATTACTCAAATTTGGGAAAAAGATCATGAAAAAGAATGTTATCCCATCGCCATCATTTCTGATGATATCAATGAATTTTTCATCCATCTTTGGTTTATGGATTTTTGGTCATTAACCTTCTCTTAATCCACCAATTTCTTATTATCAATGTTCTCTATCACTATCCATCATGTTTTCAGTATTAGTTTTCTCTTATATTTCCATTTTTTCACTTCCTACCTATGTTCTCGTATTTTGGAAACCTGGTATGTGTTGTTCTAGATAACTTTTTCATGTACCTTTCTCTTTTTCAAGTGGATGTTTTATTAACTCTTTTTATGATGTGGGTTTTTTCATCAATGATATTTCTAAATATCAACCCAATTATTATCGAGATCAAGTTTAAATTTGGAGAACATAATTTATTTAAGGTGGGTAGAATGTAACATGTTACAATTCTAAAAAAGAGCATTTTATTTGATAGAGTATATGACTCGAAACACCAAGATTAGAAGACATTATAACACCCCTAGACTTTATGATATATTTATTTTTAAATAAATTCAATATATTTAATATATTTCATTTCACAAAACACTGAGGTATCCAATGTTACACGAAAAAATGAGATTTCTCGATAGCTTATGTTATATGCAAGACTGAGTTTTACCGAACAACGATATACTATTAAAATTATTATATAATATATCAATTATATATTGGAATGGTGGGTATGAATAAGATCAAATAAATTATGAAAATATATATTTTACACATATTTATTATTTTTCTATATATTATAAATAAAATAATAATCATTTAAAAAAAAGAAATATTTTCTGAAGAATTGTATTAATTCAAAAAGATGGTTTAGTCACGCTTTGTGAACATAATTTCAATATATTTTTTCCAGTATTAGAAAAATTATTTGAAAAAATAAGATTTTCTTTCAAAATCATCATATCAAAATTCGATAAGGGTGAATTTTGGAGATTTTTCTAAAACTTTTCATTTTTTGAAGAATAATGAAAAATAATGAATTTTAATTGAAAACTGCATTTTTATTTAAGTTATTTATAAATATAAATTATATTTTAAATAGTTTTTAGATTTAAATTAATTAAATTAAATATCATTCAATTACATTTAGGTCATTGTAATCATTTTTATATTTAATCATGACATAAACACAATATAATCTTTTGAATATTTTATCTTTGAAAACATGTTTTCTCATCATGTCTGTGAGTTTAATTTAAAAATATAATTTTACACTTTTGTGAATTAAATTTTTAAAAATGGATTCAATATTTGATATCATAATAATTTATAGGCCTTAATAATTTCAAATTAATTTTTGACCAAAATAAATAGTGAAAATAGTAAAAAAATATTACAGTGGTTCAGGTAAAAATGGATTTACCAGGGGTTAAACTAAGAAGATAAAGTTTAAAAATAACCTCCCAAATTTTTCAACACCTATTAGATGGACATATTTCAATATTATAACTTCTAGGTTCTATAATTGATAATTTTTTAATCTTTTTGAATGAAAAAAAAAATGTGTTTGTGATTGAATCGTTTTAAAACATCACAAGTGTTCCACTCACCTTACTTATAAAAGGTCATCCCATATCCTCTCTTCCTCACACATTAAAACATATTTTTTCAGAAAATACCTTCCAAAATGAATTCCCAACATCCCTCATCACATATTATAAGACTTATTTTGGGAATAAATCTAGCCTATTAAGGCTTTAGTGAAAACCTATGGGGGAAACCTCAAGAAAAGGTAATGTTCTTCAACGAGTGTCTTTATTTTATTTCTTCCTCAAACTCTTTAAATTATTATTAAAATATTATGATTTAATAAAATCATTATCATCCATAAAATATGATATTTTTATTATAATTTAAGGACTTGAAACCATCTCCACTTCCATTAGATGTGTTACGAAATCATTGTTCGTGTGTACGGCAGACTACCACCTCGTGAACCGATGTCATTTATTCTTTCATTACCACCTTTCACAGTTGGGTATGATGATGGATATAAAGTATATATATAATATTTATAAAATAGTTATACCTATGGAGTTATTATATCATATATTTCATTTTTAACTTCCATTCCATAGGAGATATGATAAATTCACTCGTGTGTACGGTGGACTACTGCCTTGCAAAGCGATGTGATTTTCCTTTCACTAATGCTTCACATGGAAGATGATAAGGATAAATTTAATGATTATATGTGATATAAATGACATAATTATGATATTAATGACATATTTTTCATTCTATAATGATAATATATCATTTTATTTCTTACCTTTACATTCCCTTAAAGATGATAACATCATTCGTGTACGTGTGGACTACCATCTTCATAGAGCGATGTGACTCTCTTTTCATCACCACACCACATAAATGAAATATATAATTATATAATAGGGTATGTATGATATTATCATCATTATATAAATATTATATATTACTTACCTTCTTTCCATAATTATAATTTTAAAATGGAAATGTTACTCATGTGTATGTATGGTATACCATCTCCATGATCGCAATGTACTTTATTTTTCAAAACCATATTTCATTATTGGTTTTAAAAGTAAATTTTGAAGTAAAAATATGATAATAATTTCATGATTATTATTTTGGATATTATGAAACTATTTAATATATGAAATAATTGGATCTTTAATGACAAAACACACATAATAAAACAAGGAAATTGACACTCTAAACAATGAAAAAAATGAAAGATTAATAATGAATGGTGATAATATGTTATAAAAAGGTTAAAGTATGATATTATAAATAGTAATATGGTTATGGATAAATTTAATAACATGTTTAAAACCAACATATATTAGTTTAAAAACATTCTCTCAAAATTCATCTTGAGGTAAGTGATTTCCATCTCACTTTTTACTTCTATGAGACACATGCCATATTCCCTACCTATTTATTTTATATGGTGTATATAATGTACCCAAATTTATTTTATGATTTTTATATAGAAAAGTATTGGTATTTATATATCCATTAGAGGATATCTATTATATGTGCCTTATGAATCAATTTTATGAAATTGGTAAGGGTTTTATGTTACAATATCATTATTTATCGGTAATACTCATGATTATGCTTCCAATAATGAAATATTATTATCTATACCTCAATAAACTCCTGAATTTTATTATAATATGGTTATTTATGATCTTTTCAAGTAAAATTACCATTTTTACATTCTTTGGTACTTAATATAATTGATAATTCTTTTTTAAGAAAATCCAAATTCATTTCTCTCTTCGGGAAGAAATCTATTTTATTTCAAAACCATGTTTTCTTAAAAAATAAAAAAAAATTATAAAAAAATTATTAAATAAATTTATACCCATTTTGAATTTTTTTTAAACATTTTGAAAGGAATATTCTTGTTTTTTCTGAATGAGAAACTTTTTCTAACCTATTTACAGTGTAAAAGAAAAATCATTATAACTTATACAGAATGTACATAATTAACCACCAACATGTCTATCATTTATTTGAAGAATTATTTTCATTTTTACATGTTTATTCAAACAGAAACTGGTTTTTCCTAATTTTATATAAATTATAATTTTTTAAAATTTATCTTAAAAAAAGATTTCAAAATGTTTTCCATTAAAAAGGAAATTTTCCTCAATAATGTTTTTTAAAGATAATTTTATGGTATTTACATTCATCAATGAAAAAAAACATTAGTCTTACTTCAATGGGTATATTTTGGAATGAAACCATCCTTGTTATTTCTATACATTTTTTATTATTATTATGATTGGGAATATACTAAATTAACATCATCCATATTACTCTATATAGTTTATGATTATGTCTATTGATTGGGGAAATTATTTATATTTTGTATTCTAGTTTAAATATGAACGTTTATGTGATTTATAATTCACCCATTTCATATGAGAAATTCATTGTAATTAGTAAGTGATGAGTGGGGCCCACTATAGACCCTCGATGCATCATTATGTCTCATCAAAAAAACTAGATATGGTTTTTAGATAAGGTCTTACCCATTTATATAGATTTCTTTTCATGAGGCATTTAAGGTTTTAGATTTCTTAGCACAAAGACTTGACAATATTATATTTCATGGAATAATACCTCGATGGTATATTTTAGATGTCCATAATTATTCATTTTATCGTTATGAAATTATTTATTGATATTCCATGTGATTATTCAATTAGTAAGAATATTCATGGTTAATTTTCATACTCATGTGATTATTTAAATGGAATTATTTAACAATAAATTATTCCTTCCATATTCTACTCAAGTTATTTATTAAATGTAATATGTTTCAGTTATTTACCTTTCCATATTAATTATACCTAATTTATTCATAGCTTCCACTATACTATTACCCTTACTGAGCACTTGAGATCACCCCTTTATTATATTTTATTTTTTCATTGGGATACTAGAAAGTAGTTTTTAATTAATATGAAGGGAAGTTCTAAGGGGAATAATGGAATTCTCAATAAAATACTTGTATTATATTCTATAATGCAATTCAAGTGTGTATCTATTTTTTCAAGACAATTAATCTATTCAGTTCTTTGGGATAAGATTCCTTATATATCATACCAATTTTATAAAGAAAACATCAGCTCAAGGATTCTAGGTTTGGGGTCACTATACAAGGATAAGAGGGACATTGGGTACTAGCTTGATTTCACTAGACCGCTGATGGATGAGGCCTTGATTATAACGGTACACCCTGTGAAAATTAAACCCCAAGGGGATTAAGTAAAAAATATATAATGAATGAGATATACTGAATCAAGTGTCATTTACCCATAGTAACATCTTATGAGAGATAGTGATTAATTGAGATTGAGCGGTCGGAGTTGGCCATGTGAGAAAGTTGAAATTCCCTTAAGCCTTCAAGATATTGAGATGGTGGTGGGGTGATTGTTCCTCCCCACTAAGAACGTGATTACCTAGGTGGGTAGACACTATAAATAATGATAGATAGTTTAGGCATTTAAACTAACCTAAGGTGATCGGGAAAGGTTATGGTATTAATGATTTCACCCTTTTTGGGATTTCATAGGAGGATAGTAAGGCCTCGATGAGACCTAGGGTACCCTGGTGAGTTCCCCAATGATATTTTTTCCTAGTGAGAGAGAGTGAAAAGGAAATGTGTAATGATGATATTGTGTGTCACCATATATATGGGATCAATGTTGTGATCCTTATGTGGTTGGGGTGACCATTATAGATTTTTCCCATGAAAGGTTGTCCATTTATACAATATGGGATCAGGTATATGGTTATCCCTAATGAGGTGTTACAGGATGAAGTACTTCCCTTTGAGATGTATTAATATACATGGATTCCTTGGATGTTCTCCTTGGTTCTATAATTTGAGAATGCTACTATATAATGCTTAGGATTATCTTCTAAGGTTCAATGATAATTCATGATGATTGTGGAGCGCCAAGGGTGATACACCTTGGGTTTAGTGATGATGCCTAACAACTATGGAATGTTCGTGATTACATCTTGAGGTTTAATAATGATACATGATGACTATGGAATTCTCAAGATTAACCCCTGAGGATTAGTGATGATACCTGATGCTTGTATATTTCTTAGGGTTATCCCCCTCGGAATTGGAAGTTGTTCATGATACCCATGGATGCCTTTGTCATGGTCCTTGGATCTAGTGATGATGCCTACTACTATGGGATGCCTTAGACATTCTCATTAGATCCATCAATTATTCTGGATACTATGTAACACCATGGATAAACTCTTAGTGGTTTATTTTTTCACTTTGTATATTGGAATGATTCCACAATATTCCTAGAGACACCCAAACACAGGATGAAGTAGGTTTGGGTTGATCTCAGGTTCCATGGTAGAACCTGAGGACTGAAAGTGGTTATTATTTATGCTTCCTTGCTATAGTTTAAACTTTTTATTTAGTCCATTTAACATGAACTTCTGATTCATTTTACTATTTATGTATGGGACCGCATTGGTAGTTCCCTACTGAGTTATAATCATTCCCTACACGGGTGGACATGAAACTTATGTACCTAGGTGGCCCTCACTAATTGTAGGTTTAGGTTGTCTAGAGGCACAGGGTTTCATTATCTTATAGGATAGATCATATGATATTGGATATTGGGATGAGATAAGGCTCAAGTATTGTAGTATATTGACCTATATTTTAATTCTATCATTTATTTTCATATGTGATCAGCTCGGTTGGAGATCATTATTGTATGAATTTATGCCTCCAAATTTCATTTATTATTTTTCATTCTTGTTTATTGCTTCTACTTATTTTGGTATTTTGTGGATGATTTTTAGTTATTTTTATCCTTTATTGATCAATCTGATTTGGGGATATATTCTCCCCCATGATATCACCATAGACACCCACTACTAGTCAACAAACTATGGAATATTGGGGTATGCCTGATGTCTCATAACTCTCCAGTCCAGACACTTTTCATAGTGGACTAAGGAAAGGATGTTAAAACATTGTATATCTACATTATGCTTCTTTGAATTTAGAAAATCTGGATACTATATCAATGAATTTTTAATTTCAAATTAAAATTTAAAGATATAACTTTCTTCAATTTCTCCCACTTCTTCTTCAACCTTAAAATATTTAAAGGAATTATATTGACCCTTTGATATAGTTAAAATACTTATAAGTCAAACCATAAAGTACTAAATGATCCACATGATCAAAATCTATAATTCTAGACTCCATAATAAATCATTGTGTGACATTATTCACTATAGAATTATCAATGAGTATTACTATAACTACTTATCAAACCATGTTCCTCTTTATGTAGAGATTATCATCTTTATAGTGTGAGGATTCTCTTTCCCAAAACTATCATAAAATGATTATATTTTTTTCAATTAAAGATAATCCATATTCTTCTTTTTTTTATAGTTTTAACATGTAATAGTATATTATAGCATAATACATCTTGACACCTCATAATAGTGTGGAGATTAAATTTCACAGTAACTCATTGCGGTGTGAATTCATCCAATAAATAAATCTTCATCAAATACTATAGTGTGGACATATCATTTTGATCTCACTTTCTATTTATTTAAATAACTATCTATAGCCTTCTCAAACCATTTTAATCATCAACTTATTTCAATATAACATGATCATCATCATTGTGGAATAATTAAAACTTCTTCAAACTTATCTTGAAATACAATTAATCGAGGTATTCACAATATTTAAATCATTAAATAGAGGAATAATCATTATCTAATTTAATTATCCAATCATGGTGTGAACTATTTTTTCCAATTTTGATTTAATATTTTTCTATATAAATTAATATTTTTTAGATTTGATAACAACATTTCCATTTTATTTACTCTTCCTTCATTATTCTTTAATATTCTATAGTATTCAATTCAAAATCACTTATTCTTTTATTTATCCCATTTTAATGTGATTATAACACTCATATTATTACCGAAATAAACCTTTATATTTATGAATCATATATAGATTTTGTCTCAGTAATGATAATCTTACAAAGATTTTATTCTCATCTGAATTAATCTCTTCTAGAAATCATTATTGTGTGATGACATATGTTGTGCCATGATTTAATATATATCTCAAAAACCTCTTCCAAACATTAGTATCTCAACTTAAAACTTCTTTAATCTAACTCAAAACTTCCAAATATCATTCACATCACATGAATCTATATTTAATATAATTTTCAAAATTATTTATCTATTGAAAAATAATCCAACATAAAAAAAATGTCCAATTAATCTCTCCTCAACTAATTCCCCCAAAACAAACACCAAAATGCTATGTGTTTCTTCTCTAATGTCTGATCTCCAAAAACTCCCCCTGTGTATATAAAATCTTCCCAAAATAGTTCTTGGTCGCAAACATTAACCAAATTGAATTTTTTTTATCAACTGTTGGGAATTAATCACTTTTGAAATACAACACACTTATAAATGAATCATCATTCAATAATTTTACCAATGTTTAAGAAAACTTGGTGTATAAAATATAAAAAATGAACAATAGTGTCATATTATCCATTTAAGTGGATTACATCTACTTCTCACTAATTCACAGCTCCTATAACTAGTTGAGATCTTATTTATGAAACAATTATTATTGTTCTTCACAAAGAAAACTATTCTTTAAACCTATTTACAAACAAGTTCTTGTATGCATACTCAACCAACATGTTAGAATAGTTTGCAGTTCACACACACCAGTTGACTTTACTAATTTCCTATGATATAACTCTTCTAAAAATATGTCAAATCATAAAGGAAATAAATATTCCTTGAATTGATATTTTTAATGAAATATTTGTGTTTCTATATCCCCCTTCAAATAAAAATATCCAAATAAAAAGTGAGATTGAGGAAAGGATCCCCATAACATAACCTTGAGTGAATTTTGGTTCAACTCCCATCATCAACCTCAAATTCTGAATTGATTCCTCTAATAGTTTCTTAGTGAACGCATTATAAATATTCTCTATGATAGTAAAAAACTTCATCTTTATATTTCCTTACTCTACCAAATCCCTAATGAAGTGATATTTAAATCAATGTTAATTGATCATGAATAATGTACTAGATTATTAAAAGTTTTATAACACTGTGATTATGATATCCCATGAGTTGTGGTAACTATTCATCCACCTTGAGATCCTTAAATTGAGTCTTTATATATATAAATTTAGTTATTACTTGATTTTTATCAATATAATAAACTTTATTATCACTCAAGGACACCAAAATTTTCTTCTTTGTGTTTCATTCCCCATACTTCTCTTGAAATAAGAAAACTTCACTATATATTAAAATTACGTCATCCAAATTTCCAACCCAATATGATTTTTTATATCTAAAGAGATCAATATTATCTTTGTTGTAACTTTCCAAACCATAATTCACAATTGTTTTAATGTATTTAATAATCCTCTTGGATTCCCTAATATCTTATTCTTTAGGAAAACTTTAAAAATGGGTAGATAGTGTGACAACATAAACTAAATATACACTTTAATTTTTCAAATTTAGAAAACTCAGAATAAGTTTTCAGATCATCCATAACAAAAAATTATTTTTATATTAATCCTTTGATATATAATTTCCCCATTAAAATTTGAGTAAATATGGATTTGAATCCTCCCATATGAGCTTATTCAAAAGTTATCAGGAATATTTCTCTTGAGGAAATAAAATATGGTCCTTATCTTGAAATATTTTCAAAAACACGAAATTCCACATCTCTCTGAGAATGGATATATTAAATATATTATTAAACTCTAATGAAAACTCCTAGAAAACATAATTTTCATTTCTATAAAAGATAATATAATAAAAATAGAGAAAAATTAAATATGTCTCTTTACTTTTTTTGATGTAGATATTGTTGTACACTCTCCCCTTTCTAAGATTCAATGACTTCAAGAATGATTTAATATTTGATTGACATGACCTCAGGGATTTATTTAAACCATAAAATTCCTTTTTAACTTGAAACAATATTATTCATTTTTTATAACCAAGAATCAATTGGGTATCAATATATACTTTCACTTATAATTATCCATTGAGGAAGGTATACTTTTTTATGCTCACAAATAGATTACATAATTCTCATAGAGGTTATCCACCAGAACTTATTGATTATAAAGAAAGCACCGATATGATATTGTGAACTCAACATATCGAAACATAAAAAACTCACTTAATTCATTGCAATAAAATGAAAACATTTAAATGAATGAAAATAATATTTTTGGAAAAATGTGATTTAAATAATAAATGAAAGATAAAAAACAATATGTTACATAGTCAAGACATGAGTCTTAATCCATGGGAAGGGGGAAGCTACAATTAAATTATTAAAGGAAAATGAATATGGTTATAATGTATGGTCTTTTATATAATCATAAGATACTTCACCTTACTAATATAGTAGAGTCTAGCTGGTTCAACTGGTTGATCCATATTCTAATCTATATGGTTAATTTTTTGATATAAATCCAATGTTCATGGGAATCCCCCAGCTCTTAAAATATATACATCACCTCAACACCATATTCTGGTATATAATGTCTACTTTTCAAACCCTCATGATTTTAATATTATGCTTTGGAAACTCACTTTTATATATTCATTTTCTAAAAATCCTCTTGGGGAATCCTTCAAATAGACTCTTACATATTTCAAGGGTTACTTTTACAAAAATCCTCACAACTCTACACTTCCTCCATCAGATCATGTCAAGGGGTAAATTATGATTATTAAAACCTAAATCATATCTTTCGGTCTAGTTAAATTCCAAATATCTAAACTTAGCCAATAGAATTCAACCATATATATATAATCCATTATAAGTTATTATTCTAGACTTCATCCTTCTATTAGATTAGTTCCATGGTCATAAAATAGTTTTTCTCAAATAAAATTAATAGTTTCCCACTTGTGAATAATTTTCCAAGATTCACCACCAAATCCTTTTTCGCTATCTATAAAATTAATTCCATTAATAATAATTATTTTATAGGTTAAATGTTCCCCCACCATCCTTCTAATTATCCCAGATAGACTAAGGTGCAGCACCATCTCAACACATGCATAACTTATACCTTTGTTAGAATATTCTATAGATTCTTGTCTTCATCTATCTTATGTAGATCAATCACTAATTCCTATAAAAACTTCTATATGAAGTGATACTTCGATTGAATAATATTAATCCTATAAGGGAATATCTATTTTTTTCAAATTAATCATGAATTATAAATCACAAAATAACATAACATCACCTTGCCTCTTTATGGGATCTTCCAATATCCCCTTCATCCAAATAATCTCCTTCCTATATTTTGTTAGAGAAATGTACTACACTTCCATTTTTGAGATTGAAACTCCTAATTGAGCCTTTTATATCTAACACACATTCATTCCTCAAAAAAAAATACATAGTTGGTGGTACAATTTTGATTATTTAAATATATCCCAAAGTTTGATCCAGTGAACCCTTATAATGGATCATCTATTACAATATAATGTGATAATAGTTTATAACCCTTTACATACTCAATAATCAAATTCACATATTCTCAATTCTCTCTATAGATATTTAACATATATCGATTAACTCCACTCACTACTTGAATAATGTATAGTAGAGTATAAACTAAGGCATACATCAAGATTTTAATTGTAAATGCATTGAGATCCTTTTTCATATACTCCACTTCATTTTCAATTTATGGTGCCTTATCCTTATTCAATATGAAATTTATTACCAGAGGAGAGGTCACCAATTTCACCATCCACATGAAAAATTACTTCACCACCTTTTGGTTGTAATCTAAATGAGTCAGGTAAAAATTTCTAAAACATAAATCCATCATAATTTTCATTACTAAAATAAATTTAGCTAGACATGTATTATTTATATCAAAACTTTTTTTTCAATTAAAACCTATATCATCATCCTTTTTTTACTGAACTGACAATAATAATATCGTCAACATATAGAGATAAGATAATAAAACACCAGTCATTTAAAAACTTATGTTAACAAGATTGATTAACATTAATCTAAATGAAATTCTACTTTACCATAAAGTAATTAAATTTTTTATTTTACTACCTTAAAGCTTTTTCACAACTATAAATGTGTTTCTTTGTCTTGTACATAAGATTTGAATTTCATTGATCCGTGAAAAATTCCAACTTCTCTATGTAAAATTTATCATCTATGTCCACATGAAGAAAATTATTCATTATATACAACTTATACAGAAGAAATATTTCCATTAAAACCATACAAAATACGATTTTAAGAGTAATATTTTTAACAATCTATGAGAATGGTTTAGAGAAATACACACCTTTTTTAAACCCATCCATGAATACCATGACTTGAACCTCTAGTTATCATATTCTTCCACAATTAATTGATTAACCCACTTATTCAAAAGAAATTTCTTTCTAATAGTTTTTTATGTCAGATGTAAAGTTTAATATACCTAGAGTTAATAAATCTCATCCATCATGGATAACTCCAACAGATTTTATTCTTTCATATTTATATCTTCTTTTGAGCTCTTAGACTCTCCATTTTCTATGAGTAGAAAGTAGTTAAAATAACTATTATACCTCTTTAATTGTCAACTAACTCTAGTAGAGCACCATGAATTTCCATATGGTTGTACTCCTTTTGTTACTGCAACTTTTGGAGAATTATAATATAGAACTATTCTTTTAAAACTCCACCCGAATATTCTATATTCCTAAATAATTCTATTACTTCTAGTTATGGAACCACCATCGAAATTTGACCTCCTTTAAGTGCTTCCCAAAAACTTTCTTGTGTTTATAGTAATTTTTTACTCTTTAAATTATCTGAAACATATATAACATCGAAACATCTATTTAGGTTATCCTTACCATCTGATTATACTTTTATCTCATTTGTAATATGTACTTAGTTTTAATCCTTCCTCAAGACCACTTCATTGAAGATGATGTTTAATTTTATAGAAACTATCTGAGAGTTGTTATCCTAGAGTAAAAAACCAATCTCTTCATCACCATACCTAATAAATTAACATGCTTGGGACATAGCCTATATATTATCCCAATCCATAGAACCAACATGTACACTAGAAATTTACCCATGTACTTTGAGATAGATAAAATTAACTTTTCATCAAGACTAAAATAATTAGGGAATATTTTGGCCCAATGAAGAATAAGGGTTTCTATTGATTAAGTAAAATGCATGATTCAAAACATCTGACCAAAATACCTTGTAGAACCCCATATGAATTCTGCTGCTCCTTGTCTTTTCAACGAATGTTTTTTCTATCCACTATATGACTTTTTTATGTTCCAGAATACCTAGTACAAACTTCTTAAACCATATTCCTTTCCTATAATAGAACCTTTGTAACTCTCTTCTTCTATAATCCCCAAAATTATCAGACTTCAAACACATAAGTTTATTCTTGATATTTTTTTACCATGTCTTTCCATAAGAATTTTTTTTTTAAAAACCTCATAATTTTGGTTGAGAAATAATACCCACACCTTTTGTGTCATTTCATTGATAGAGAACCTTTATGAGAATGAAATAAATCTAACCCCTATACATCCATATAAACCAACTCTAACTTTCAGCTCTAAAGTGTCTTACCTTAAATTTGTAAGGAATCATTCTGATAATTTGAAAAGATATAATCATCATATGTTCTTTATTTAATTCAATTGATTTTAATCATATCTTTAGTGATGAGGATCTTCATAACTTCCTCACTTATGTGACCCAGATGGTCATGCCATAACTTTTCTGAAGTTACTTCTCCAGTATAAATTCCACCTTCGGATACTCCCATTAGGTACAATGTTTACCATGGAAAAATTTGAAATTTTCTATACACAATTCATGAATATTTTTAAAAAAACTACATAATATAAATTTCTAAAAAAATATTTTATTACCTAACCTTAGGTTGTTCCACATGTCTTAAAACTTCAGAAAAATTACATTCCCATTCTGAATGAAAACATTTCCTTTTTATAAAATCTGAGAGCTTCAAAATCTATAAAGTATACCTTGTTGAATACTATGGAAGTATAATTCCTAAAACTTTCCTTCTCCTATGTTAAGTGAAATAATGATCCAGAGTCTATAATGTAATACTCATGTGAGTTATAAGCACTCAAAAATAGAGCTCTTGTATCTTCTCATTCAAGATTCACATACCCTCTCATAGAATCATATATTATATAGTTGAATCATCACTCATTACAACCTTTATTGAGATTACCTTTCTTCCCCCAATTCCAACACATGGTACCACCTTCTATTGAGCAACTTCAACTATGAATTCTACTTCATTTACTCCTATTGTGAACTTTTCATGTTGTGGGACATCCTTTTCCTTAAATATTTTAATAACTTATATAAGATAATTGTATATACTTATAATGAACTTATTTTTTCATTATCATGTATACAATATACAAAAAAATAATTATTATCTTACTGCTTGAATTACTCAATGTGGTAACCATAAAATCCCAAGACTTAGGGAGTGAAGAATGTAACAACAGCACCTACTCCAAATCTACAAAGTTCACCTTCATTGATTTTAGTTATCTCTTTATCATGTTTAATTTGTTGATATGGTCTTTCACTGGTTTAATATATAGTATCCTCATGGAAAACAACCATTATAAATTTAATACCTTATTCAACATAATCATATTCTTATATATATATATATAATTCTTATGTTTCAATGTAGATTCCACTTATAAAAAATTATAAGGAATATTTTGGGTTAATGAAATCTAGATCAGTCCTAAGGATTTATTAACCAACCTCTAATATTCTTCCTTCATAATTTTTTAAATCTTGGTAACCATAAATGAAGTATCAATTTCCTTTTATAGTAGAAAATACTCTATCTTTATTTTACAAACCCCAAAATCCATGTCATCAAACTTCTCTACCCAAACCTTACCAACATCCAATGAAATTACTTTCAATGGATAGTAAACTCTTACTAAATTATGAAATATGTAAAGGGATCAAGAACTACTTAACAAAATTATCCTCTAAGGAAAACAATAAAATGATTCTACTAAATAGATCTTTAAATAATCTTCACCAAGTTTTTTCATGTGAAACACTTCAAATGAAGCTTTGATCCCACTTTTCTGGATGATAGATAACTTTTATAAATCCTATAGAAGTTATCCACTGGGACATATAGGGTGGAAATAAAGTAATGGAATGAGACTTTGTACTCAATTTACTAGAACTTAGTAGACAATTGTACCTAAGTCACCACACAAAAATACATATCTTTTAAATAACAAAAAAAATTCAAAGACGATGATTAAAAGAATGGATGAAAAAATAACAACACAATACTTTAATTGGATTGGAAATGAGTCTTAATACATTGGTGGGGGGATTTTGTGAGTGATTTATTCCTAGAATTAGAATTTGATTACAATTTATGATATGTTATACAATCACAAGTTATTTAACCCTGCTAATATAGTAGAGATTAGTTGGTGTATCCATTCAACACATATTTTAGTCTCCACGATGAGTGATTTTATATATATATATATATATTATCTTGGTGAGTATCACTATACATGGTAAAACATATCAACCACCTCAAAAAAACACCTCAAATATATCTTCTATTATACAATTTCTACTTCTAAAACACTCATTAGTTTATACTTAATTTTTGGAAAGACACTCGTATGTATCCCTTTTCCTCAAAACATCCAATGGAATCCTTTAAAAGGACTCTTAAATTTATTCAAATTTACTTTTACATAATTTCTTGCACCTCCAAACTACCTATATCAGATCATGTCAATGGGTAAATTCTGATCATATGAAAAAAAAATAGAATCTTTTGGACTATATAAATTTTAGATTTCTATAAATTAGCTAATATCATTCAATGATAACTATTTGATCCACCCAAAGTTAGTATTCAAGATTTTCTCCTTCAATTGGATTAATTACATGGTTGAAAAATGGTTTTCATAGGTGATCAAAATAGACTTGAAATCTATTTTAATGATTAGGGATCACCTTTAGGTAAAAATAGTATGAAAAATGATAATAGTAAAAATTGGTGTCAAATTTTAACCAAAATAAATTCATTATTCTTATGAAAATCCTTTGAACAAGAGTCTTACTTAAAATATTTAATGTATATTTCCTTTCCAGTCTTACTATTATTCTTGAAAACGCTTACTTTTCTAATATCATAAGAAATTAATATTTTATTAAAATTATACAATGGAAGTGTGTCCATATCATAGTATTCAAGTTATAAACCCTTTTCTTCATATATATCTGCAAGATATGTATTATATTTTCATAATATACAGATTCATTCAAAATTTCATCAAAACCTATTATAATGATAATAAATTAATTACCATAAGTTAATAATTAATTTAGTATTTCATCATCATTAATCTTGATATCTTCATACTCAAACCACTAAATTTATAGATAATATTTATCTAATCATAGATATTCTCTAAACTAATTGAAAAATGATGTGAAAGGAACCAATCTATAAAAATATAAAAAATCATCCCATAAAATGTGGTAATACCATTATTATTCACTAAATTAATATTTTCATTAATCATAATAAAAAATAAAATATTGAAAATTTAAACAATGCAGAACACCAACTCTCAAAAACACTAAATGGATAATTATATTTGAAGAGAACCTGGATTTGATATGAGTTGAAAGGGACTACATGGATAGTGATAATTCAATTAGAGGGGTGAATTAGTGAATCGAATTATTTTTATATGTATCCTCCCAAACAACCTTTGACGCCTACTAAGTACACAAAATAATCATTTTACACAAACACACACACTACAAGTCACAAACATAGAAAATGAACCATGTTTTTACAAACATAACTACTCAAAATGAGTAACTACATCCCTAGATTGATCTAGTAATACACATGATCACAAATTCCATTAGAATCACCATGTAAATTATAAAGAGTCATGGATTATCCTTAAACATGTGATACACAATGTGTCTCCTAACATGTGTAATGTTATCTTGAAAAAAAGATATAGAATCTAGTTTTTTAAAATATGAGTGTCTTCAATTGAGATGGAATTTCATCATGTTTTTATTGTGATTAGTTCTATTCTTATTCCTCATATTCATATTCTTCTTCTATATTCACAATAGTAAGTACTTTTCTATCCTTAAACTAATTATATAGAAATATGTATATCTCTTTTATTAATATTATATAGTAGTAAAATCCTGATTCATTGTATAGGAATTTTTAATTTCATATTAAAATTAAAAGATATAACTTCCTTCAACTAATCACGCTTATTTTCAACCTTTAGATCTATCTAAAACTTCAATCCACCATTTTATAAATTTATAAGACTTAATTATTCAAGTTAGAGTATATCATGAATCACTAAATGATCCACATCATTAAGATATAAAATTCTAAACTCTTGTAAAGTTACAGTATGAAATTATTCATTATAGAATGATCAACTAGTTTTCCTATAATAACTTCCCAATCTTTCTCTCCCGTTATGGAAAGATTAGCATATTCATGGTTCATGGATTTTCTTACCTGAAACTCTAATGGAATTATTATATTATTCACATTTCAAGATAATATCTACTCTTCTTTAGGTATTTCATGGTTATGGAATGGTATCATATATTAAAGAGAAATCCATATAAACACCTCAAAATAGCATGGATTTTAACTTTCATAGATAATAACTATGGCATGAAGTCCTCTGAAAAATATCTCATAATCATATACTATGGCGTGGTCATGTCATTATGATGTGACTATCACTTTATTCATAGAACCAATTATAGCCTTCCCAAAGCATTTAATCATCTACATCCTCCATTATGATTTGATCATTATCTTTAAAGTTAAATTCACACTTCTTAAAACTTATTTTGAATTATGATTAATAAAGATAATCGTAATATTTAAATTCTTTAATAGTGACATAAGAATATTGTAATTTAATTCTCCATTAATGATTCAAATTATTTTTTGGGGAATGATTTAGAATTTATTTTAGATAAATTAAACTAGTATAGCTTTAATAATTTTATAATTTTTTTTATTACAGTTATATTTATAATTCCATAAAAAAATTAATATTCCATAGTATTCAAGTAAAAATAACTTTCTTTTATATATCTCCCATTACAGAATGATTAGAACACTCAAGGAATGCCTAGACTAAAACTCTCTATATATGAATCGTACATACATTTTGTGTCTACAAATTAATTTTACATATAGTTCATTCTCATATAAATCAATTTTATGAAAAACTCATTCTAGAATGGTGAAATATGTTTTGTAATGATTTAATTTTCATATCTATAACCACTTCCAAACATTAATATATCAACTCCAAACTTCAATCACCTAACTCTAGACTTCCAAACATCCTTAACCTCACATGAAACTAAATTTAATGTGAGTTTTAACATGATTTTCATATTGAAAAAAAAATAAACAAGAAAACCATATCCACTTTATCTATCCTTATCTTCTACTCCATAAAAACATAAAAAATAAAGAGTTTTCATATTAAATACTGTATCAAAGAAAACTCTACTGGGTCTTAACAATCTTACAAAAATATCTCTTCATTCATAACACCCTAAAGTGTGGATGAATTTTATGTTGGATTGAGAATTCTTTCTTAAGTATTGAGATTAGGAAATGTTGATCAAGGAATGATCTATTAAGCTTTAGTATCATAATACATTGGCCCTAGAAACTATCAGATCCTCTCAATTTTAATAATACACATATTTTCCATTATTTTGTCTATTCATATAATAGCTTCTTATTTACACCAAAACACATTAAAAAATAAGTGAATTAATTGTAAATAAATTATATTTTAAATTATATCTTGAATAAATAAAAATTAATGAATTATTTATCCATATTAAGTTTTTTGATTACCAAATCTACCTAAATTTAGTGAACTACTGTAAAACTTATTAAAATTACAAAATAAAGCCCAAAACATGATTGAAAGACTACCTAAAACCAATGAATGATTTATGTGCTTAAATATCCATATTGAATAAAATTGACATTAAGGTAGATTACACCAATGTTAAACCACACATTTTAGATAGTCCCCTTTATTAATCAGTTGATTTCTATTTAATAATAAAAAATAGACACAAACATGTTCTCTAGTTCTAAACTTTTGACATCATAATACCTTGTGGTGTATCTCCCTAATTTCACAAATATCCCTATTAAAAACAACCATTATAATTTTACATGTACCCTTGAATAATAATCTGAGGTGATGCTCCATAACATGCTATAAACCTTTTAGTTTTCATAGAACCTCACCTGCTACTTTTTTTAGGTGCACTCTTAAAAAATTATTGTAAATTTCCCATCTACTGAAAAAAAACATCTCTCTCATGATCATCTATCACACTCAGAGTAAATATGTATTATTATCACATAATGTAAGATCTTTATAGGGTTCCTCTATAAATATATAAGAGATGAAAACCTACCTTGACTCACTCTTCTATTGCCTCCCTCAACAGAACCATCACACCATCACTTTTTATTCCCAGAATATTCATTCCTCTAATAGTCAAAATTCATATACTACCCTAGTATACCGATTTAATTTAAATTAAATTTTTATTAATTTTTAAGAAAACACATTTAAGGAGAAGTGGTAACTAAAGAATTCATATAATTAAACCATAAAGGGGGAAACAGTCATACCAATTCAACCTTATATTGTTAGAATATTTCATCCTGTGGAGACTCTAAAAATTAGGGAATTTAATCCTCTTGAATCTTCATGAATCATATACTCAAATAAATATTCCATCATTTCCAATATATTAATGAACTCTTATATATAAATATTTATTTCATTAAACTCATAAAGTAATATATGATCCGGGTTAATAATCCATATTTCTTGTTCCTTAGTGACAACTTTAAGGATTTTATCCTTCATCCTAGCTTGGTATTTCATTAATACTTTGACCAGAAAATCCTATTGTAACATTTTCACCATGTAATTAATAATGAGGATCATAGTGGTAACATTGAAATTAAATATTGATTTACTATATAATAAAATGAAGTCAATTTGGAAAAAATTAAGTAAACTCATATAGGAATCCACTTCTCGACCTCAGAATTCCAAGCCCTGGGAGTCTCATCTCCATCTAACGTTAGATAAAAAATAAAAATCTCCATAAATATTGTATTTTAATACATAACTAATATTTCAACCTAACTAATATTTATAAACTCTTATATACACTCCATAATTAGTTTTTTAGGTAAAACTACTCAATAAAATGAGTTTGGAAGTCAATCTTGAACAAACCCTAATGTAAACTATCCTAGACCTACATATCCCATTAGTGATTATATAATAAATGAAATATATAAGTATCTAGATTCACCCTAAAATTAGTTGGATTCTCAATATGTTAAAATATTCACTGAATCAACTCCACCCACTCCCCAATACCCTATTGTCCATATTTAACCATAATGAGGGGAGAGAGTTATATATCACACTCTTATAAGAAATGACATTGAAATATCTCCCCTCAATGTCCCATGATCAATAGAAAATATCACTTGAAGTAAGATAAATTTTATTTTTATATTCATCAAATGTTTTGGTGCTACTACTAGTAGATCATGATTGACTCTTGCCTCTAGGAACTTGGCCAAAGTCCTTTATGGAGGAATATCACTAAAATTATAAATGAAGATATTTTAAAATTTCTATCATATTTCTTAATACCATATTTTAAGATAATTATTAACAATAAATGAATCTTGATACTCTATACACTCCCTACTTACATAAGGGTTCTATATAAGTTAGGGAACCCCCTTTCCTAACCAAACCACTCTCACGGTTTGGTTCACAATAAATTTACAGTTTATATCATTAGTAATCATGTAGTAATCATAAAGTAAAGTTATATATGTAGTTTTACTTAATTAATTTGACACTAATAATTTATGAAAGAAAATAAGCAACCAATTAATATGTCACATTCAGTCACACACATCTCATATAAACCGAAATGTCAAATATGATGCATGAACACATGCACTCTTTCCACCCATGTCCAAGAGTACAATAATAAATAGTAAATTGCAGATAGTATTACTTTAAATCATAAGAATATAAAATAAAAATACTAAGAATCACAATCCCACTCTCGTGTGACATGGACTTTCCCCTATATGTGTTATGAAAGCACAATAAAAAGGTCCTTTGAGAGTTTCAACCATTCAAATCACTAACTTCTACATCTTGTATTGTAAAAAAAGATTAGATACTATTTTTTAATTTTCCTAACCTAACCACTATCCATTTTCTTGATCTTGGTAGATATATGAACTTAAGAATGAATCCTCATATTCCAAAGGCTACCATCTAGTAGTGAGGTTCCATCATTATTATGGTGATTCTATATCTAATTTTATAATAATATAAATATCAATGAATAATTCAATAATAATCATCCATTATATAAAAAAATATGAAAAATATGATTATGGGACAACTATAACAGTATTCACATACTATAACAAAATATGAACTCAATTAAATTTCCTTAAAAACATACATCAAATGCAAGATTTCTTAATTGGGTAATCATAGACATGGTATAATAAAAAAATAAAAAATAATGGATACATAAACAAAAATATGTGTCCAAGTCCTATCTCGATCCCATATCTTACTTCCTACCACCCATATATAACTTATCCCTTAATCATCAAGGCCTTACCCTTACCTTCATCGTGGATCATTAACTCCATAAACTTATTGAGGTGTGTATGTAATGTGTGAGAAATATACTCGGTAGGCCATAAAAATAGGATTCCCAAATAAATCTAGTATATATGGGTTCATGCACAATATGATATTATATAAAAAACAAAAACAATATGTATCTTGTCATTAAGTGTTTGAAAATACACCAATATGATCAATACTTCTATGTTTGGTTAGTTCTGGTAAGTGGGGAAGAGTTCCCATAATCTAAACACAACATAACAACAGTGTGTCACCTAGATCCAAAACCTATACTAATCACAGTCTAAAAACTAGTGGTACATATGTCCAATATATAAAAACTGATCCTATCCAATATTATAGGTTGGTCAATGTATAACTTGTCAGAAATTATAATATATAAGAGGCTATGTAGGCATGTATCTCACCTGCCTAAACTTATCACACACCAAAGGATAAGTAGACCAACATCCCTTTTTCTTATACTCATCACAATCAGTATTTTAGTTAGATCTACTTCTAACCTATTTATAAACATCACATATATGTAGGAGAGGTTATTATATTTCCAAATTTCTTATACCCATCACCACCACAACATAAGTTATATGAACTAAACCAAATCATCCATGTGTCATCTTTCAAGATAACTCACTCGAGGTTGAAAACTCGTGTCATAAATCATGGTACCACATAATCAATCATTTCATTATAATAAAGATATAAAAATCATTAACCAACTCAATGAAAGGACCAGTCATGATCAATGTGATCACTGGGATGGGGAGGGGGTGAATCAATGATCTTTTCTTTTTATGTTTTTTTCTTAATAAACAACATTCACCTTCTGTTAGGGAGATATGAATTTTTTAAAAACAACAAAAACCATAAAAACCACAAGAACATAGGTATTTAGAATTTTGAATTTTCAATAAGAGTATTTAGTCCTTGGAATGGTTTCAAAATAATCCAAGACCACACAAACCACTGTAATACAATACTCTAATGAGGTTATAGAAAGTAAGGAGTATCATTTCACTTACAACGCACTATAATCAATCAATAGTGCATGATCTCCTTGTATAGATAAATTATATAAAATATTTTTCTAAAAACTATAAGAACATTATCCAATAGAATTCAGTATGGTTTTATGGTGCTGATTATACTTTCTTCACACTTGATTTTTATGAATGTACTTTTTCTTCTTCACTTTTTTACAACCTATATTGCAATAACTTCCTCCTTAAACTTCTATAAAAATATGTCCATATAATCACATATTTTTCCAATATGATCAGTTTGGTTTCCATAAAATAAACTTTATTTGGTTCTTTTTGAAGACTAATACTACGTATTATTTTTTATTTATCAAATCATTTAAAGACTCTATCATGGGAGCTCTCAAATGATGTGGGGTTTTCTGGTACATAGTTTTAGTAGAGTGGTGGACCAAGGTCATCTCTCCAAGTGGCAGTAATTAAAAAAAATTATTAAAGGTATTATGAAAATAAAGATAAAATAAATACCAAAATTAGAAGAATGAGGTAGTTTTTTTATATTTTTAAAAAAAGAATATGTATGATTGAAAAAGATTGTATTTTTTGTTTTTTTTTTAAATGAAATTGAGAAAAAACAATAACAAGATGTTTTTTAAAAATTATTTTTAGAAGGATTAATTGAAAAAACTCTACATATTCACTTAAATATTATATTTTTATAATTTATATTAAAATCCACTTAATTACGATCTTATAATTTTTTAACCCTCAAACCCTATGGGAGTTAATTTAACCAAAAAGGATAAAATTAATTAAACCATAATATAACATTAGAATATACAATTTTAGCACCCTGATTTGATTTTTACTATAATTCTAGATTATGGTTAGTGTTAAATTAGGTCACATATCCATTCTAAAACTGAGTATTAATTTACTTTTTATATTATATGTTAACACAAAAAATTGATCTTGTATTGTTTTGTTTTACCGATTAAAATTGTACTTTCTTAATTCACACAATTCACAACCATGTGTGTTTTATGTTAATTATTCAACTACTTTATTAATTTATTTTAAGCTAAAACAATTATTCATAGATCATATTATATTAATTTCAATATCTCATTGATTAAAAATAAATAAACAAATAAGGATAGAGGTAGATCAATTACTAAAAATAACTACACTTCTATGGGCGATGTAGTCATTGATGAAATGTTTTACATTCACAAAGGTAGTAGAAATGGTTTTACCAAATAATATTTCAAATCTTGATTTAAATCCAAAATATAAAAATTATTGAGTAACAATATTGAAGAAAATATATAAATATAAGATAAATTAACAAGTTTATTACAAAAACACAAACATTACAACATGGTGAAGAAGAAGAAGGATTCGATGAAGGGATCCTTTCTTAAAGAGATATCCTTATTAAAAATACTAGATAAATGGATTTAAACTAAATCTACATTCCCTAAATATCCTAATTTACCTCCAACTACCTCAAAATGATAAAAAACATATTTATATAGTGGTTAGGGGATAGGGTTTCTAGACATTTCAAGTGTGAATGGGAAATTCGAGAAAATATTTTAATACAAATTACACTGACTATTTGATCATTAAAAAGCATGAACCATATTTATTTCCAGAAGTTTCATTTTTGTGAAATTTGGTTCACTATATTATTTCCAAATTTTGTCCTAATCCAAGCACATATGAAGAAGTTGTGGACTAAATATAGAAGTGGTTTCTAGTCTAGATATTCTAGTCCAACTTTGTCTTCATGGCTCATTTACATCAATAAAAAGCATGATTCAACTGGAATTTCCTAAATCAAAGTCATATCCCATTGATAAAGTAAAAATTTAAAAAAAAATAAGTTCAAATAAGTAACATAGATATATATATATATGTACAAAATACTATAGTTCACTTTAAAGGGGAAAACTGGAATTTTCATCAAATTTTCTTATGAATGATATAATCCCAAATATTCCATATATAAAAATCCTTATCAAAATGTGATGAAATTATGTCATTTATTATCAATAAAATATTCAATAAAATTGTGTTTTATAAACTCCCCCACACTTACCATTTTTCACATCTAGTAAAAGTCGTATTCCTTGTATTCCCGAAAATTTTGACATGATATGCATACTCATATTTCCCAATCCACATTGGAAATATAGGAAAAGTAAGAATCTCATAAAGAGCCAATATCAATAAATTTTAAAAACATTTTCTCATAAATTGAATCAAAACAAAACCTATTGAGATTAATGACACTAATAATATAGAAACAAATTATAGGTCTACCATGCCATTAATTCCCCATGTGTGTGTGTGTGCCAACAATTTAAAGCTCCCGCCTCTACCCTTTATTCAGTATATTCAGTTTATATAAAATGTTTCCACTTAATTGGTTTAATTCCAAAAAATCTATTCTATATTCCATGTCAATCAAATTTCAAGTCCCACTTAATTAAGAATTCCTGAAAGTCAAACCTTAAGCTCCCAACATAAATATCTCCACAAGTTGTACATTTCATCACTCCCCTATTTATTAATATAATATATTTTAATTTTTATTCTATTTTTTATTTTTATTTTTTTGAGGACGTACAATTATCAGATATTAGGTACACACTCATATGTCAATTATGTATAGTAATAAAACCGATCATAATATAAATGAATATATGGATTAAAAATTGATATAAGATGAATTTTTTTACCTAAATTGGATATACCTTTAATTGATTAGGAAAAATTTTACAAGTCATGGTTGCATAAATGGTTTTGTTGAGAAATCAAGGACATAATTTAACATGAACCAATATCACAAAGAATGGTATCAAAATCAAAAAAGGTTTTAAAATGACATGACCAATCATATCATCAATGAATTCCACTTTTGTAAAAATCAACCCTTTATGATGAAATATTTTACATTCTTATCATTCTACCAATTAATTTTGAAAACATTCATTTTATAAATGTTTCACATGTAAATTATCATGTTACATGATGTATTTTTTTATTTTTTTCTTTTCTTTTTTTAATTTTTTTTGAAAATTTAATGTAAAACCAAACAGAAAACACCACAAATGAAATTTCTAATTAGCTACCCCAAAATGTTTCACCCTCCCCCACACATAAAATATTTCATTATCATCAATTTGAATTTATGAGATTATATTTTCAAATTAAATTTTTAAGTCTAAATAAGAAAAATAATATAAAAGTAAAAGGGTTAGGAATGTACAAATATTCTAAAGCGATGATGAGGTTATGCAATGTGATGAAACCAACTGTACGGTGGGGAAGTACTTTAATGTATTACTTAAAAAATTATCTATTGAATGTAAATCTCCTTCCCAATTATTCTTGTGTGACCCCCACTACACCATAAGGAAAAACATTAGATATAACATAAGGGCCTAACCATCTGGAACAAAACATACCAAGTGTCAGCTTCAATCGTGAATAGTAGAGAAGTACTACCTTTATAACATAAAACTCTCTTTTTAGACCATTATATAATGAGAAATTTTTGATATTTTCTTATATATACTTTATTTCTCGTATCATTGAAATAAAATGTCCTCAAACCCTTTTATTTGTATCTTCCTTTGATCTCTATATTGGAAAAATCCATGTTTAATTTATTTATATCCCAATATGCATGATGATCAACCTCCATGAGAAGATGAAATGAGTTCCGAAAAATTATCTATAAGGGGGACATACCAAGGGGAGTTTTTAATGTTATCCAATAAGTCCCTAGAGCATCATCCAATCACTTTCTCCAATCCTTCCTATTCAACTTTACGGTTTTCTCCAAAATTTGTTTTAACTCCCAATTTGAAACCTCATCCAGGAAATTTTTTTGGGGGTGGTATCGAATAGAATATTTATGTGCCACACTATACATTTTAAAGAGTGAATCCAAATTCCAATTACAAAAGTGTGTCCCATGATCACTGAAAATAGCCCTTGGTACTCCAAAACTATAAATTATTTGACCCTTTACAAAATCCACTACAACATGAGAATCACCATTACTGGTGGCCTTGGTCCCCAAACATTTACTAACATAATAAAAACAACAATAAAATATAAGAAACCAAATGACCATGTAAATGGACCTATAAAATCAATTTCCAATACATCAAAAATCATAAAAATAATATGGACTATTATGGAATCTTGTGTCTCCTCGAAATGTTTCCAATGTGTTGGAAACAAGAGCATGAATTAATAAACACATTGTAATCATGAAATAAGATATGAAAATATATTTCAGGGTCTAATACCTTCCTAACAATCCTTTGGGGTCCAAAGTGTCCACTATAAATAATTTTATAACAAAAAGGAGAAATAGACTCAAACTCATAATTAGAAACCCATCTCTAAATGACTTGGTCATTACACAAGAACAAGAGGTAGGGATTATCCCACACATAAAAACTAGACTAAATTTTTAATTTTTGGACTTTATATTTTTTAAATTTGAAATAATTTCATTAAAAACAAGGCAATTCACTAAATCTGTAAACCGAGGATGCGTACCTGAGAAGACATGGAGATGATCATAGGGGAAAGTGTCCTAAAGTGGTACCTAGTCCAAGGTGGCATCCTATAGTGTGTGATAAATCCTACCAATGTATTATTCCACCAAGTTCTCTAATCCCTTATTATAACAATATCAAATTCTTGAAGAAGGATCATTCATTGGATAAGTTTAGGCTCTGCATCTGGATTCTTCAAGTGGTGCCTCAGAGTTGTATGGTTAGAAAAAACAACTCCTTTTGAACCCAATAAATATTAATGGAATTTATCTATAGAAAGTATAACAAAAAGAAACTCATTTTCCATTATGGTGTAATTTTCTTTGTCTGAATCCAAATTCATCGATGCATAAGAAATCACATGGGATTGACCTTCCACCCTCTAAGATAAGATAGATCAAACCTTGAAGTTTGATGTTTCATACATAATCTCGAAAGGAAGATCCCATCATAGATTTTGTATGATTGGTGGAGTGGTCAGAAGCTTCTTTATATCATAAAATTATGCCCTTTATATCAAAACATAATTCAGTGTCTTTTTGAAGCAATTGAGATAATGGTAGATAGATATTACTGAAATTTGTAATGAACTGTCAATAAAAACTAGCATGTACAAGGAATTATCGAACATCATGCACAAATATAGGATATGTAAAGGATGAAATAAATAAATACATTATATTTATCAACCTTAATTTCGTACTTTGACACTACATGACTATGTAATATTATTTTATCTTCCTTGAAAGGGATTTTCTCAAAGATCAAAACCATATTTTTCTGAATGTAGTGATGAGACACATTCCTTAATTTCAAGAGACACTCATCAAATGATAAACTGTACATATTAAAGTAATCCATAAATACCTCCATCCAACTCTCAATTAAATTAGAAAAGATACTTACCATGTATCCAAGGAAGTTACCTAGGGTGTTTCAAATTCCAAACGACATCCTATGGTAATAGAATGTATTAAATGGGCAAGTGAATTTCACTTTATCATAGTCTTCTATTGAAATCAGAACATTAAAATAGCCATATAAACCATCTAATAAGTAATAGTATATCCTACATGAAATTCTCTCAATCATATTGACAATTAATAGATGTTTTAAATGTTCCTTTTGAGTGGATTGATTCAGTTTCAAATAATCTATGCACACTCTCCAACTATTTTTACTTTCATGGGAACTAACTCATCATTTTCATTATTTATAATAGCTTACCTATATTTCTTGGGTATGACCTGGATAGGGAAAACCCATTTAGAGTTTGAATTGGGGTATATGATACCTACCTCAAGTAACTTCTTCACCTCTTTTTTCAAAACTTATAATAGTTTCGGGTTAAGTATCCTTTGTGGTTTCCTAACCTGTTTATCCCTATCCTCTAAAAGAATCATATGCATGAAAATGGATGGAAAAATACTCAGTATGTCTACTGAGGTCCACCAAATTTCCCTAATATTCTACCTTAAAAATTTTAAAAGTTTGTGTTTCTTATTAAGGTAGGATATTATTATCAATTATTAGAGGTGATTTTTCATTATTCCACATTTATGAATGTTTTATTTTTGGTGGAAATGGTTTGAGTTCCATTTTGGTTGGGTTCTATATTGATTGGAATGATATGGTAACTAATATATGTGCACAATTAATTTTTGTTTTTGAATATAAATAATAAACATCATTGAATAATGAATTAAATCCATTTGAAAAATCAACAATCATATAATAATCAGAAATTACATACATAGAATCATAAAAATAATCCACAGAAGAATTAGAAATGTGTTTTGTTTGATCATCAGGAAAAGGTGTGAATGTATTTTGTGACATAAAACTAGAAAAAATTCTCAAGATCTATCTAATCATGGAATGATCCCCATTTGAAAAATATTAAAGATAATTATTTTCATAATCATTATAAGATGAATCATAATGGGAGATAAAGAAAGAATAATGGTCCTTTGAGGGGTGCTTCATGGAGTCTAAAATATTAAATCATAAGATATCATCTCAAAGATCCATTTAAATTATACCCTCATGGGCATTTATGGTTGTCTTGGTGATTTTTAGGAATGTTCTACTAAGAATGATGGGAGCATGGAAACTTACCTAATTATCCTCTATATTCAGTATGTGGAAATCTGGCGGAAAGAAAATATTCCTTGTACAAATAACGACATCCTTGATGACTCTCATCAGGTATGTTGTGGCCTTATTCACTAGTTTCACCACCACCCTTGTCATCTTCAATTCTCCAACCTGCAAGGTAGAGAACAAAAAGTGATTCATTACATTAATGGAGGAAACCAAACCACATAAAACATCATAGAAATGTATCTCTCCTATATTGAATGGAATTTTGAATGTCCCTGGTTCCTTTCACTTTATAGGAATTACTATGTTTGGTGTGATGAGTGCAGAGACATTCCTCCCCATGTTGATCCACTCATTTACCTTTATCCCTCTTCTATATGTACACAGTTCTTTAAAAAACATGGCATACCTAAGATTTTTCTTTATTAATTCAAGTAGAGGGATCTTGATAAAAACACAGATGAATTTATCCAAAAAATCATTTTTACGTAGTCTCTTTAGCCATATTCTTAGTTCATAAAACTCTATTTGGAAATGGAAGGGTTTTAGGAGGAAGATAATAAATATTTTTCTTACCTTTTTCTTTATCCTTGAGATTCTCATTAGTTGATCTTGAATGGTGCTTCTCTAGGGTTGAGGTTAATCCAGGTGGAATGATAGGTACATATGTACCAGTCATTTTCTTTCCACTTCACAATGTTATGGCACAAACATTCCCCTTTGGATTTAGAGTAGGTTGGGAAGGAATATTTCCATTGTTCATACATACCAGTTCATATAGGGTGGTGGAAATCATGCTCATTTGTGTCTTAAACTCCCTCAACTATGAACCTTGAATCTTCAACTCATTATATTGATTAATAAAAAAAATTAAAAGTTCATTTGTATTAGAATATATCTTTTTTTTATAATTCCCTTGTTGTTGAATTATTGGTGTTCGAGATTAAAATATCCTTTGGTTTTATTTAAATCATTATTAGTAAGGCATAGGATATTGTATATTTTGTTGAAAAATGATTTTTTATTGTTTTCAAAATACATACCTCATATCCTATTGATCTTTACATCCTTGTTTTTATGATGGTGAAAATTAATTACACTTATTATGGGGATTCGGTGGATGTTGATGCGGATATGGTCTCTCATGGAACATGGTTTCACAATCATATGCCACTTGTACTTGGGGGATATAGTTAGTTTGGTGGTCTATTTGGGTGAAAATTCTATAAGGCCTAGTTAGAGAGGGTTGGTATGTATTCTGTTCCAAAGTGATCCATCTCACCATAGTGGTCAATTTTTCCAACATGGTATCAATTAAATGATTTTCAAGAGAAGAAGAACTTACCGGATGTATTCCTCTATCATGTGGTGTATCTCTATCTTAAAATTGTTTGGAGTTTTGTTCCATATCATCTATAAACATAGGTGAAAATAATAGTTTTTTTTCTACTAACTCTCCTACATACGCAACATCCTCCATACACTCTTCCATAGGCATGAGGCCTTCGTATAAGTATTGGATAAGTAGATTATCACTAATTTAGTGATGCTGAATTATTTAACACAACTTTTTGAATTTTTCATATTATTCATAAATTGACTCCCCTTTTTATTACTTTATTCCTCGTATCTATTTGCAAATGGAAGTGGTCCTTGATGCAAGAAAAAATCTCTATAAGAAAATATGTTTCAAATTGTTCCAACAAGTTACATCTTTAGGTTATAAATAATACATCCAATATTTTATAGTTACATTAAGTTAGAATGTGAATTATCTTAGTTTTATTTGATATTCATTGAAATTTGTTGGTTTTAAAGTTATAAAAACCACTTTAAATTCCTTACGGTGTTTTTTTGGATCCCCACCATATAATCCATGAAACATTAGTAGAAGGTTAATTAACCCAGATTTTAGTATGATGTTTGATTCAAGGTTTGGGTATGCAATAAAATTTAGTTGATAATTAATGTTTGGTACAAAAAATTATATAATGGTTATATTAAGTTCATTATTATTTTTATCCATTTGTTTGGGTTTATGTTTTATTTATAATTGATTCCAATTTTAATGTTTCTAGAATGGATGAATTCCCCAATACAGTGAATGTTGAAACTTTCCATAGACTGATATTTTCTGGATTGATCCCTAAGGCTATGTTCAATATCAAGGTCAACATATAAGAGATCCTTGGTACTATTTAATTTCATAAATCAAATAAAAAATGAAATGAGTAATGGTGGAACATAATAAAAACAAATTAAATTTGAGTTGATGGTCCTAAAAAAGAAGAAAAAAAGGATGACAATTTGAAAAATAGAAAAGAAGGAATAAAGAAGAGAAGAATTGAAGGAAATAAAATTTAAAAAAAATACCTCTATTTGGTTAAATAAATTACTTTCTTGCTTATAAATATCATTAATTTTAAAGGCACTATTGTGGGAGCTCTCAAATGATCAGTGGTTTTTGGGTGCTTAACTCTAGTGGGGTGTCTGACCAAGGTCATATCATAAAAAGGAAGAAATTAAAACAACTTATTAAAGGTATTATGAAAATAAATATAAAATAAATAAAAAAAATAGAAGGATGGGGATTTTTTTAGGTTTATAAATAAAGAAAAAGTATTTTGGGGGGAGATTGTTTCTTTTAAATGATATTAAAATAACTCAACAACAAGATGTTTTTTTATAAAATAAATTTATATGGTTTAATGGGTCTAAATTTACCTATTCACTTACTTATTAATAATTTTAATTTAAATTAACATAAAATTAATTATTATCCTCTTATTTTTTAACCCTCAAACCCTATGTGAGTTAACTTAACTACAAAGGGAAAATTAATTAAATCCTAGGCTAGCTTCAGAACATGCAGTCATAGCATCCTGATTTTATTTTAATTATAAGGATATATTATAGTTAGTGGTAAATAAGAGCACATATCCATTATATAAATAAATCTGAATTGATTTTTTGTATTAAATTTTAACTCTTCTAATTGATCTCGTATTTTTTTATAGATTAAAATTGCGCTCTCACAAATCATATAATTCTTGACCTCGTGTGTTTTGTGTTAATTGTTAAATTGATTAATGAGTTTATTTTAATTTAAAAAATAAATTCATATATAATATTATGTGAATAACAGTATCTACTAGATTCAAAATAAATTAATTAATAATGACAGAGGTATATCGACTACTAAGAAATACTACTCTTCTATGGGTAGTGTAGTCATCATAGAAAGGTCTTGTGTTCGAAAATGTCCTAGAAAAGGTATAACCTGATAAAATTTCAACTCTATATTTTCATACTAAATTTAAAAAATATATAATAATCATATTGAATAATATAGAAGTAATATAATAGAAACAGATAACTTTATTATAAAAACACAAACATTGCAACATAGAGAAGAAGAAGAAGGCTTCAATGAAGGGATCCTTACGTAAAGAGATATCTCTCTTTAAATTATTTTATAAATGGATTAAAACAAATTATACTCTTTACTAAATATAATAATTTACATCCAAACCCATAAAACATTTATAGAGTAGAGGAGAGGCTATGGTTTCAAGAAATTTCAAGTTTGAATGGGAAATTAATCCAAATATTTTAATCCAACTTGAACCGGATTTTTGACCTCTAAAATGCATGAACCTTCTATCCTTATAGATAAATTATTTATGTAAAATTTGTTCCAATAATTTTTTTTTAATTGGTTACCAATAAAATCAAGGATAAAGAATTTGTGGCTGAAATACTGAAGTGGTGTCCAATTTTGAAAGCTTAGACCAACTTTGTCTTCATGACTCATTAACTCCAATAAAATTCATTATCTAACTAGGATGTACTCAATGAAATGTGTATCCCATTGAGTGAGTAACACAATTATAAAATTTTAAGTTAAAATAATTCACATAAAATATTTATGGCTGAAATACTATAGTTTACTTTAAATATGAAAACTAGAATTTTTATCAAATTTTGAAATAAATGATCTAATACCAAATATTCTATAAATAAACATATTTAACACAATGTGAGGAAATTATTTCATTTATTATATACAAAATATTCAATGAAATTGTTTTTTATCAATCACATTAGCATATTGTATGTTTGATACCACCTGATATAAAATATTGTCTAGTATCTTTCAACTGATCATGCTCTGACCTATTCAACTGGTCACTTGTTCACACCATCTGTAAAATATCAACTTTATAGGAAACTTTTCTTGGTATTATCCTAAAAAATTCTTCTTTAGTATATTCATTTGATCAACTTGACACTTGGATTGTTCTACACCTCACAAAAAAATCTTCAATAGTTTCACCAAGCTGCATATAACCCATTTCTATAAGAAAGGATCCATCCAGATTTTAAGAAAATGTGTGGACTTGATTCAAATTCCCCCACTTAATATTTCTATCATCTTAATCATAAATTTCCTTCTGTTGATTTCATTGAAAGATCTTAAAACTTGGAGTCAATGAACACTTTCAAATTTATTTCTAACTCGACAAGAATTTATGTATATTTATTCCAAGATATTTGGAACATTGATAGATCAGTGTAGAAACATTACATTGATACCTTTATAAATGTTTCATAACGTATTTAAAACAAGTATAGCTTTAGACCACTCATTAATTTGGTAAACCTTCATAGTAGCACTTATATTTGATTCACCTCCATCCAGTGTTCATGTAAATATTTATTGAGACATCTTGGAAGTATTCCACCAGACACCTCCACCATCTGATGACTTGCATAAAAACTCATAATACGTTTCCTCCATACACCATCCTATGAATGAAAAACATCATATTTAAAAATCTTTTTGATGAATTTAACTAAAACCATTTATCTTCTTACTTGAATACTTCTATCATATCATTCTAAAATAATAACACATCACAACTTGTTACGTGCCTATTCGATAGAAATTTTGCTACGTAGTGGTATTTGGATATGTGAATTCAGTTTAATCTTTGAACCATCCATGTGATTTTCCAATTTCATTGAATCAGATATGTGTCACTAGAATATGGCCCATTACATTGTGAAAAATAATCCATTGGTCTTTGTTTGATGACACTCCTCAAAAACATCCCATTATGCTTCAAAAACATTCCTCTCATTAGAAAACATCACAAAAAATAGTTTGAAGACACTTCTTACTACCACAATCTTTCAAACCCTAATTAACTTTGAACAAAACTCTACTTATCCAAACCTTTGACTAATATCTTCTATCTAGTGAACTTACAAATTCTTAATATGAACTTGTTAAATACAAAAAAAAATATCCCTCTTTCAACATGACTTAGAATATAAAGTCTTTCAATACTCATGATGTTAGAAACATTAAGAACAGAAAAGAATCACCAAATTTAATCATCAAACACTTTGTCCAATGAACCTTCTAAGCATGATAAGATAATAATTAATCATAATACTATGTCAATGGTTTACCATCTAGCATCCCCATTCCAAAAAACCTTTCTAAAATTAATTCCTTTTTAACACAATAATATTCTTATATATATAAAAAATTCATAAGTTTCAAAGTAAATACCACTTCTCAAAAGTTATAAGGAGTATTTTGGGTTAATGAAATCTATATCATCCCTAGGTCTTTCTTGAACAACCTCTCCTATTCTTATTTATTAATTGTTTTAATATTTTAAAACATAAATGGAGTATCAATGTCATCATATAGTAGAAAATCCACTATCTGTATTTTACAATCCCCCAAATCCATGTCATCTAACATCTATACCCATACCATACCAACATCCAATGAAATTACTTTTGATAGATATTGAAATTACACTAAATTATGGAATATTTAAGAGGAATCAAGAACTACATACCAGAATTATCCTATAAAAATGATAAAATTATTCTACTAAACATATCATCGAATCATCTTCACCAAGTATTTTTCATCTGAAACTCTTTGACTGACGCTTTGATCTCACTTTTTAGGTTCATGTATAACTTTTGTAAATCCTACAGAATTTATCCACTGAAACATATAGGGTAGAAATAAAGTAATGAAATGATATTGTTTGCTCAATTTACAAGAACTTAGAATAAAACTGTACATAATTCGCCACACCAAAATAAACCTCTTTGAAAGAACACAAAAAAAAATTCCCGAAGATTATGATTGAAAGAATAAAGGAAAAAAGAACAACACAATAATTTAATTGCATTGGAAATGAGTCTTAATACATGGGGGGATTTTGTGAGTTCTTTATTCATGTAATTAAAATATGATTACAATGTATGATATATTATATAATCACAAGTGATTTAACCCTTCTAATATAGTAGAGATCAATTGGTACATCTGATAAACCCATCTTGTGATCTCTTTGATGAGTGATTCTGTATAGATATTATTTTCATGAGTATCCCTATAATTGGTTAAATATATCCACCAACTCAACTCTATATTCTAGTATATACTATCTACTTCTAAAAGACTCATTAGTTTATAATTAATTTTGGTAAAGTCACATGTATGTATCCCTTTTCCTAAAAACATCCAAGGTAATACTACAAATTTTTAATGTCTATACATTAGCTAGCATCATTCAATGATCACTATTTGATCCATCAGTAGTTTGTCTCCTAGAGTTCCTCCATACATTGGATTAATTACTTGGCTGAAAAAAGGTTTTCATTAGTGGTCCTAATGGACTTGAAATGTATTTGAAATATCATGGATTAACTTTATGTAAAAATAGTAAGAAAATGATAATGGTATAAACTGGTGTAAAAAATTCCCCCAAAATAAATTATTATTCCTACTAATAGCCTTTGAACATGATTATTTATTCAAGGATTTAATGGATATTTCCCTATTATCCTTACCATTCTTATTGAAAATGATTAATTTTCTCATATCATAAGTAATTAATATTTTATTCAAATCATCCAATGGAAGTGTTTCAATATCATGGTATTCAAGTTATAAAACCTTTTATTCAAATATATCTACAAGTAACGTAATATTATTTGAAAAACATAAATCCATTTACCATATCACCAAAATCCCTTATAATGATAATAAATTAATTATAATTAGTGAATAATTCATTTACTATTTCATCATAATTAATCTTGATATCTTCATAATTCAACAACCAACTTATAGCTACGATTTCTTCAATTAAATATTACTATATAGAGATTCTCCAAACTAATTGAAAAAAGATATGGAAGCATACAATCTTTCTATATATAATAATTCATCCCATAAAATTTGGTAGTCCCATTATTATTCACTAAATTAATATTTTCCTTAATCATAAAAGAAATTAAAATATTAAAACTTTAAACAATGGGGAACACAAACTCAGAAAACCTCTAAATGGATAATTGTCTTTGAAGGGAACCTAGATCTGATATGAGTTGAAAGAGACCACGTGGATAGTGAGAATTCACTGAGAAGGTGTGAATTATTGGATTGAATAATTTTTACGTATATCCTCTAAAACAACCTTCATCACCTATTAAGGTTCAAAAAAAAAATTTACACAAACTACATACACTAAAAGTCACAAACATAGTAGGTCGAACATAATTTTACAAGGTTCACTACTCAACATTAGTAGCTACATCCCAAGAATGATCTAGTAATACTCATGATCAGAAATTCCACTTGAATCACCATGTGAATTATAAAAGGTTATGAATTATCATTAAAAATGTGATACATAATGTATCTCCCAACATGTGTAATTTTATCTTTAAAAAAAATATATAATCTAATTTTTAACAATAAGAGTGTCTTCAATCAAGATAAACATTCATAAATTTTTAAGTGTGATTAGTTCTATTATTCTTCCTCATATTCATCTTCCTCTTCTACATTCAAAATAGTAAGTACTTTTCTCTCCTTTTACTAATTCTACACAAATATGTATATCTCTTTTATTGAAATACTGCCTAAACCCAATGAATGATTTATGCAATTACATATGAATATTGAATAAAATTAAAGATAAGGTAGATTACCCTGGGATTAAACCACACATTATTGATAGTCCCCATCCTTTGTCTAGTGATTTATTTTCAGTCATAAAAAACAAACATGAACCTGTGCTCTAGTCCTAGACTTCTGACATCACAATACCCTATAGTGTATCTCCCTAATTTAAAAAATAACCCTATGAACAAAACCAATTATAATTTTATATATACACTTGAATACTAATGTAAGGTGATTCTCCATACCATGCTATAAATCCTGGAGTTTTCATAGCACCTCACCCACTACTTGGCTGAGGAACAATCTTACAAAATCATTGTAAATTTCCCATCTACCTCAAAAAACAGCACTCGCATAGTCATCTATCACACTCATACTGAATATGAACTAGTCTCTAATAATGGAATATCTTTATAGGGTTCCTCAATCAATAGGGAAGAGATGAAAATTTGCATTGAATACCTCTTCTATTACCTCCCTAAACATATCCATTGAACCTTCAATTTCTATTCCCAAAATATCCATTACTAGACTAGTCATAATTCATATACTACCCTATTATACCAATTTCTTACAAATTAAATTATTATTCATTTTTAATAAAACCACTTTTAAGGGGAATTGGTAACTCAATCAAGCATAATATTAAACCATAAAAGGGAAAATTGTTTCATCCTAGTAGAGAATTATATTGTTATAATCTTTCATTCTACGAAGACTCTAAACATTAGGGAATTTACTCCACTTGACTCCTCATGAATCATCTCCTCAAATAAATATTCCACTATTTCCCAACTCTTAAATAACTCGTCTATACAAATCTATATTTCATTAAAGTCCAAAATTAAGATATGATCCTAGGTATTAATATATATCACTTTTTCTATAGTGAAAACTTTCAAGATTATATCCTTTATCCTAGCTTGGTCTTTCATTGATACATTGGCCATAAAATCCTCTTATAACATTTTCAACATGTAATTCATAAGGAGGATCATAGAGGAAAATTAAAGTTAAGTATTGGTTTAAAATATAATAAAATTAAGCCAAGTGGAAAATTTTTATGTAAACTCATATAGGATCCCCATACTCGACCTCAAAATTCCTAGTCCTAGGAGTGTCATCTCCATCCAATATCAGATAAAAAATAATAATCTTCATAAATTAGGAATTTTAATACATCACTAATATATCAAACTAAATAAAATGTATAAACTCTTATATCCACTCCATAATTAGTGTTTTGAGGTAAAACTACTCCACGGAATGAGTTTGGAATTCCAAATTGAACAAACACTCATGTCAACTTTCCTAAATGTACATATCACATTAGTGCTTATATAATCAATGAATTATATATGTATCTAGCTTCACCCTCAGATAAGTTGGTGTCTCAATCAGTTCAAATATTCATTGGATCAACTCCACCCACTCTTTAGTACCTCTTAGTCCATCTTTAACCTAAAATAGGGGTGGGAGTTATATCTCGCACTCTTATAAATTCTGAGAGTGAAATATATCCACTCAATTTTCCATGATAAATAGTAAAAAATCATTTTAAGTAATATCATTTTGAGTTTTATATTAATCAAAGGTTTTGTTGCTACTACCAGTGGATCATGATTGACTCCTGCCTCTAGACACTCATCCAAAGGCCTTTAGGGAGGAATATCACTAAAATTACAAATAAAAATATTTTGAAATTTCTATCAAAGTTTATAATATCATATTTTATGATAAGTCTTAACAATAAATTAATCTTGATACTCTATACACACCCTACTCACATAAGGGTTCTATATAAGATAGGTAATCCCCTTTCCTAACCTACCCACTCTAAGGGTTTGATTCATGATAAATGTAAAGTTCATACAATTATTATTCATGTAGTAATCATCAAGAAAATTAATATCTATAGGTTTACTCAATTAACTTGATATCAATAATTTATTCAAGAAAATAAGTAACCACTTTATTAATCTCATTCATTCATAGGCATCTCATGTAGACCAAAATGTCAAATATGATGCATGAACACATGCACTCTTTCCACCCCAGGCCAAGAGTAAATTAATAAAGAGTAAATTTCACATCTAATTACTTTAAATAATAAGACCATAAAATAAAAACACTAATAATCACAATCCCACTCTTGGGTAACTTTTACTTTATCCATATAGGTGTTAGCAAAGCAAAAGGATAGGATCCAAATAGAGTTTCAACCATTACAATAACTAACTTCCATGTATTGTATAGTAAAAAAATCAAACAAGGATTAGATACTATTTTTTAATTTTTTTAACATAACCATTAACAATTAGCTTGATCTAGGTATCTACTTGACCTTAAGCATGACTCTCCATATTCCAAAGGCTACCAGCTAGTAGTGAGAGTCCATCATTATCATGGTGAGACAATATCTACTTTTAGATTTATATAAATATCAATGAATAATTCAAGACTAATAATCCATTATATAAAAAAATAATATGAAAAATGTGAATATGGGAAAGTACAATAATATATCACACACTATAAAAAAATATGAACCTGCGTAAATGTCATTAAAAACATTAATCAAATATAGGATTTCTTGGTGGATCTATCATATACAAGTTATAACATAAAATATAAAAAACAATGGAAACATAAACAAAAATATGGTTCTAAGTCCTAGATCAATCCCATATCTTAATCACTACCACCCATCTATAACTCATACCTCAGTCATCAAGTCCTTAACCTTACCCGCATCATGAATCATGAACTCCGTAAACCTATCGATGTGTATATGTAAGGTGTGAGAAATATACTCAGTAGGCCATGAAAAATATTATCCCTAAATAAATCTTGTATATATGTGTCCATGCACAAAATGATATGATATAAAAATAAACAAAAAAATAATGTGTAACATGCCATTAAATGTTCGACAAGCCACCAATATGAGCAGTACTGCTATGTTTGGTCAGTTATGGTAAGTGGGGAAGAGTTCCTATAATCTAAACAGAATATAAAAGGGTGTTTTGACCTATATCCAAACCCAATACTAATCATAGTCCAAAAACTAGGTGTACATAAATACAATCAATACATACCAATAATATCCAAGATACTAGGTTTGTCGCTATCTAACTTTTCATCACTCATCACATATAAGAGGCTAAGTAGGCTGACATCCCACCGTCCAAAACTTATCACACACTAAAGGATAAGTATACCAATATCCCTCTTCATTATACTCATCACACTCAGTATTATGGTTAGTTCTTATTATAACCTATTTATACACATCAAATAAATGTAGGATAGGTTATATTATTTCCAAATGCCCTATACCCATCACTTCCACAACACAAGTCATATGAAATAACCCAAATCACTCATGTCTCATGTTCCAAGATAACTCACTCAATTCTGAACACCCATAGAATAACCCACAGTACCACATAATAAATCATTTCATTATAATAAAGATATAAAACCCATTAACCAACCCAATAAAAGGACCACTCAGGATCAGGGTGATCATTTATAGGGTAGTGGTTGAATCATTGGTCTTTTATTTTTATGTTTTTTTCTTAAGAAACAACTTTCACCTTCTGTTAAATAGATATGACTTTTTTAAAATCAAGAAAATAAGAACAACAAGAAGAAAATAGATTTTTACAATTTTGAATTGTCAATAAGAGTAATTATTCATTGGAATAGTTTAGAAATAATCCAAGACCACACTGGACACTATAAAACAATAATCTAATGTGGTTACAGCAAGTAGGGAGTATCACTTCACTTGCAACACACTTTAGTCAATCAATAGTAATTTTTGTCCTTGTACAGATGAGTGATATACAATTTTTTTGGAACAAATATAATAATATTCACCAACATGATTTAGTCTGTTTTCATTGTGCTGTAAATACTTTTTTACACTTTAATTTCATGCAATTTCTTCTTCTTCTTCTTCACTTTTTTACACCATAGCTGGTAAGAACTTCTTTCTTAGACTTCTGTAAAAATATTACAATCTAGTCACATGTTTTTCCAATATGATTGGTATGGGTTTCCATCAAGTAAACTTCATTTGGTTCCTTTTAAAGACTGCTATTACATCTTATGTATTGTTCATCTGATCATTAAAAGGCTCTATCATGATAACACTCAAATGATGTGTGGTTTTTTGGTACTTATGTGTGGCAGAATAGCTAACCAAGTTCATCTCTCAAAGAAGCGAAAATTAAAACAAATTATTAATGGTATTATGAAAATAAAGATAAAATTAAAAAAAATTATAAGTATAGGGTTGTTTTTTAAGGTTTGTAAAATAATAATATGTATTCTTGAATAAGATTATATTTTTTGGTTTTAGTTTATGAAATGAGATTGAGAAAACACAATGAGAATATGTTTTTTAGAAACAATTTTTAGAAGGATTAATCGATTAAAATATACCTATTAACATAGTTATTAATCATTATAATTTAAATTAACATTTACTTAATTATTATCTTCTAATTTGTTAACCCTTAAACCCTGTAGAAGTTAACTTAACCAAAAAGATGAAATTTATTAAAACCTAGGCTAGCTTCAGGATAAGCAATTGTAGAAACCTATTTTGATTCTTATTCTAAGGCTATATTATGGTTAGTGTTAAATTTGGGTACATATCCATTTAATATATTATGATTAATTTAGTTTTTGTATTATATTATTGCTCTAAAATTTTATCTTGTATTGTTTTTTTACCAATTAAAATTGTACTCTCATAATTCACACAATTCTTGACCTTGTGTGTTTTATATTAATTGATCAATTTGTTTCTTAGTTTATTATAAGTTAATAACTTACTTAATATATCATATTATTTAAATTCTAATATCTCATTAACTCAAAATAAATAAATAAATAAGTATAGTGGTAGATCAACTACTAAGAAAAACTACTCTTCCAGGGGCGGTGTAGTCATCATAGAAATGTTTTGCATTCACCAAGTTTATAGAAAGGGTATGACACAATGACATTTATAATCTTTATTTACATCCCAAATATTAAAAATATAGAAAAAATATTTAAGAAAAATAGAATAAATAGAAGAGAAACTAAGAAGTTTTTTTAGAAAAAACACAACATTACAACATAGAAGAGAAAAATAAGGCTTCTATGAAAGTATCCTTGATTCAAGATCTATCCCTATATAAATTCCTATATAAATTGAGTTAAACCAATTATCATATTCACTAAGTCTCGTAATTCACTTCCAACCACCTCCAAATGAGAAAAAAACACATTTATAGAGTGGTTGGGAGGCAAGGGTTTCTAGGATTTTCAAGTGTGAATAGAAAATTTGGACCAATATTTTAATCCAAATTTCACTGACTATTTGTCCTTCAAAAATCATGAACCATATTTCTTTTGAAAACATTTATTTTTGATAAATTTTATTCACCAAAGTTTTTCCAAATTTGGTCCCAATCCAAGTACATATAAAGAAGTTATGGCCTAAATACGGTGGTGGTTTTCATTCTAGAGATTCCAGTACAACTTTGTCTTCATGGTCCATTTAGTCTAATAAAATGCATGATCTAGCTCAAAAGTCCTAAATTAAAGTTGAATACCATTGAGTGAGAACAATTTTACAAAATTTAAGTTCAAATAAGTAACAAACATATATATATATCCAAAACACTATAGTATACTTTAAAGGGGGAAACTGGAATTTTCATCAAATTTTCAAATGAATAATATAATACCAAATATTACATAAATAAAAATATTTAACACAATGTGAGGAAATTAAGTCATTTATAATAAATAAAATATTCAATAAAATTATGTTTTATTAAATCCCCCACACTTACCTATTTTCACTCATGGGTAAAGTCACATGTCTGGTATTCCATAAAATTGTGACAAGATATGCATATTCATGTTTCCCAATCCAAACTGGAAATATAGGAAAATTAAGAATCTCATCAAGATTAAATATCAATAAATTTTAATTTCATTGTCTCGAAAATTGTATCAAAAAAATCCAGTGATATTAATGACACTAATCATAAAGAAACATGTTATGGGTCTACCATGACATTAATTCCCCATGTCTGTGTGTGTGCCAACCATTTCAAGCTCATATATCCACCCTTTATTTAGTATATTCAAGTTATATAAAACATTTATTCTTACTTGGTTTAATCCCAAGTAAAAAGTTCTGTATTCCATTTTAATCAGATTTCAAGACCAATTCAGTTATAATTTTTTAAATTCAAACCTTAAGCTCCCAACCTAAATATCCCCACATGTTGTACATTTCATCACTCCACTCTTTATTAAGATATTATATTTTTTTATTTTTTTTATTTTTTTTAATGTTTGAGGGCGTACAACTATCAGATATCAGGTACACATGCATAGGTCAATTTGTTACAGTAATGAAACTGATCAGAAGAGAAATGAATGTATGTATTAACCATTGATATAAGGTAAATTTGTTTACCTAACTTGGATATACATTAAATTGAGTAGAAAAACTTTTATATGTCATGGTTTCATGAAAAGTTTTAATTTGAAATCAATGACACAATTTACAATGAACCAATATCACAAATAATGGTGTCCAAATCTAAAAGGTTTTATAATTATACAACCAATCATATCATCTATGACTTCCATTTTTATAAAAATCAGATATTTATGATGAAATCTTGATCATTCTTATCATACTACCAATTAATTTTGAAAACATGAATTTTCTATATGTTTCACATATAAATGATCATGTTACATGATGTATTTTTTTCTTTTCTTCTTTTATTTTTTTATCTAATTGAAATCCTAATAGAAAAAACCCACAAATAAAAATCCTAATTCAAAACCCCAAAATATTTTCCCCTCCCCCAAACAAAAAATATTTCATTTTCTTGAATTTGAACCTATGAGATGATATGTGAACATGAAATTTATAATTAAAAATAATCAAATAAAATAAAAGTGAAAGGGTTAGGAACTACCTGATATTCTCAAGTGGTGATGAGGTTATGTATTATGATGAAATCTACTACATAGTTGGTAAGTCCCTCATTGTATTACTTAAAATTTTGTAAATTTATTATAAAGATACTTCATAATTATTTTTTTTTATAACCACTTCACCATAAGGAAAAACATTAGATACAACATAAGGACCTAACCATCTATAACACAACTTACCAGGAATCAGCTTCAATCATAAACAATAGAGAAGTACTTTCTCTCTGACATGAAACTCCCTTTTTTATCATTATATCATGATACATTTTTTATCTTTCTTTATAGATCCTTGATTTATAAAATTATGATAATCAAATATCCTCAAACTCTTGAATTTATAGCTTCCTTTTATCTCTATCTTGGTCAAAATCTAAGTTTAATTTCTTTATAGCCCAATATGTGTGATGCTCAACCTCAACGAGAAGATGAAATTCCTTCCCAAAAAATGATCCATAAGGGGTACATACCAATGGGAGTTTTTAATTTCGTCCTATAATTCCACATCATATCATCCAATCACATTCTCCAATCCTTCCAATATGACAGCATAGTTTTCTCCAAAATTTGTTTTAACTCCTTATTTGAAACCTCAGCCTGGATATTTTTTTATGGGTGTTATGGAATATAAGTTTTATGTGTCACACCATAAATTTAAAAGACTGAATTTAAATTACAATTACAAAAGTGTGTCCCCTGATCACTGATTATAGCCTTCGGTACTCCAAAACTATAGAAAATTTGACCCTTGAAAAAAATCCACTTCAACATAAGAATCATCATCCCTGATGGCCTTGTCCTCCACCCATTTACTAAAATAATAAAAAGAAACAATAATGTTTAAGAAACCAAATGATCATGAAAATAGAACTATAAAATCATTTCCCAATACATCAAAAATATTACAAAATAATTTGGATTGTTGGGGAATCTCATGTATCCTCAAAATGTTTCCACTGTGCAAGAAACAATAGCATGACTTACAAGAAACATTAGAATCCTGAAATACGATAGGAAAATATATTATAGAGTATACTACCTTCTTATCTATTCATTTGGTTTTAAATCTTCCACCATAAGTAATTTTGGGAAGAAAATGAAAAACAAACTCAAACACTTGATTGGGCACACATCTCTTAATTACATGTTCACTACACAAGCGTGAGAGGTAGGGAATATCCCACTCATAAAAAATATACACACTCTTTAATTTTTAGAATTTATGTTTCTTTGAATTTGAATGAATTTCATAGTTTACAAGTAATTTCACTAAATCTTCATACCAAGTATGCATACCTGATATGACATAGAGATTATCATAGGGGAAAGTGTCCCGAAGTGGTTCCTAGTCCAAGGTGTCATCCTCTACTATGTGATTAATCCTACTCATGTGCTCCACCACCAAATTATCTAACCCCTTCTTATCCTTTATCTCAATAACAAATTCTTGAAGAAGGATCACCCATCGAATAAGTCTAGGATTTGCATCTGGCTTCTTCAAGAGGTGCCTCAGAACTATATTACCAAAAAAAAACTTTAGAACCTAGTAAATATGAATGGAATTTTTCTAAAGAAAATATAACATTAAGAAACTACTTTTAAATTTTGGTTTAATTTTATTGGTCTGAATCAAAAGTCCTCAATGAATAATAAATCATATGGGACTGACCTTCCACCCTCTGAGATAAGATAGCTCCGACCATGAAGTTGGACGCGTCAAACATAAGCATGAAAAGAAGCTATGACAATGGTCTTTGTATGATGGGTGGATTGATAAGACACTTCTTTATATCATAAAATTATGTCGTGTATGAATCATCAAAAAAATAATCCAATATATTTTTTAAGAAATTGAGATAAGGGTAGAGTGATATTACTAAAATCTCTAATGAAGCGTCAATAAAAATTACCATGTCCAATGAATGATCGAACGTCACCCACACATGTAGGATATGTAAATGATGAAATAATTTATACCATATATTTATCCACATTAATTTCATGTCGTAACACTACACGACCAAGGATGATTCCCTTATCTTACATGGAATGGAATTTCTCAAAGTTTAAAACCATATTTTTCTGAATGTAGTGATGAAACACATTACCCAAACTCAAGAGACACTCATCAAATAAAAAACCATAAAAAATAAATCAATCCCTAAATACCTCCATAAAAGTCTCAATTTAATTATAAAATATACTTACTATGTATCCATGGAAGGTACTTGGGGTGTTTCAAAGTCCAAACAACATCCTATGGTAAGAAAATATATCAAATGGGCTGGTGAATGTTGTCTTATCCTAATCTTCTATTTTAATCAGAATTTAAAAATAGCCATAGAAACTATCCAATATGAAATAGTGTATCCTATATGAAATTATCTCAAGAATCTGTTCAATGAATGGAATTACTAAATGGTCTTTATCTGTGTATTGGTTCAGTTTCCTAAAATCTATGCACGCTCTCCAACTATTTTTTAATCTCATGGGAACTAACTCATCATTTTCATTATTTATAACATTTTAACTAGATTTCATGGGTGTGACTTGGATAGGTAAAACCCTTTAGAGTCAGAAATGGGGTTGATGATACCTACCTCAAGTAACTTTTACACCTCTTTTTCACAACTTATAATAGTTTGGAGTTAACTCTCCATTGTGGTTTCCAAACTAGTTTATCCCCATCCTCTAAAAGAATCCTATGAATTAAAATGGAGAGTAAAATATATTCTATGTATAATAATGTCCACCCAATTCCCCTAATATGATCCCTTAAAATATTTAAAAAAAATTAATATTTAGGTAGGATACTATTAGCAATTATCACATTAAATTTTTTATTATTAAAAATCTACGAATATTTTTTGTTTTTTGGAAACGGTTTGAGTTCCAGTTTGGGTGGGTTCTATATTGGTTGGAATAATATGGTAACTAATATATGTGCAAAATTAATTTTGATGTTTGAATATACATCATGAACATTAGTGAATAATGAATCAAATCCATCTTCAAAATCAATATCCATATTATAATCAGAAAGTACATATATATAATAAGAAAAATAATCCATAGAATAATCAGAAATGAGTTCAGTTTGATCATGAGAAAAATGTTTGAAATTATTTTGTGAACAAAAAACTATAACAAATTCTCAATATCTCTCTAAGAATGGAATTATCCACATTTTAAAAATATTGAAAATCATTATTTTGAGAATCATCACAAGATGGATCAGGATGGGAGATAAAAAAGTAGAATGGTCACTTGAGAGGTACTTCATGGAGTCTAAAATATTAAATTATACAATATAATCTCTAAACTACATTGAAATTGTACCCTCATTAACATTTATGATTTTATTGGTGGTTTTTAGGAATGGTCTTCCAAGAATGATGGGAGCATGGGAACTTACCTGATCATCATACATATTCGACACATGGAAATACATAGGAAATAACATATCACTTACATGAATAAGGACATCCTAGATGACTCTCATCAATTATTTTGTGGACCTATTAACTAGTTTAACCACCACCCTTGTCATATTCAGTTCTCCAACCTACAAGTTAGAGAAAACAAAGTGAGGCATTACATTAATAGAGGCATCCAAATCACATAAAACATTAGATAAATTTTACTCTCCTATAGTTCATGGAATTGTGAATGTCTTGGAGTCCTTTACCTTTATTGTAATCACCAATGTTGGTGTGATGAGTGTAGAGACATTCCTATCCAATTTGATCCACTCATTTCCCTTCGTCCCTCTTTTATTTGTATATAGTTCTTTCCAAAACATGGCATAACTTAGAAATTTTTTGATTTATTTTAGTATAGGGGTGTTGATAAAAAATCACTTGAATGTATCCAAAACCTCTTTTTTCAATGTATATTCAGTCATATTCTTGGTTTTTACAATTCTATATAGAAATTTAAGGGTTTGGGGAGGAACATAAAAAATATTTTTCTTATGTTTGTCTTTATCCTTGGGATTGTCATTAGTTGGTATTGAATGGGGTTTCTCTAGGGTTGAGGTGAATTTTAGTAAAATGATAGGTGCATATGTATTAGTCATTTTCTTCCCACTTCTAAAGGTTATGGAACTTACATTCTCTTTAAGATTTAGAGTAAGTTGGGAAGTAAGATTTCTATAGTTCTTACTTACCAGTTCATGGAGGGTGGTGGCTATCAAGATCATTTGTGTATTCAAATCCCTCAACTTGGAACCTTAACCCCTCAACACATTATATTGATTAAGAATAATTTTTTTCAAAAGTTCATCTGTATTAGAATATACCTTTGCTTTATAATTCCACTATTGTTGACTTGTTGGTGCTTTTTCTTCAAATCTCTTTTGGGTTTGTTGAAATCATTATTGATAAGGTGTAGGATTCTAGAAGTTTTGTTGAAAAGGGGGATTTTGTTTCTATTGTCAAAAAACATACCTCATATTCGATTGATCTTTACATATATAGTTTTATGTTGGTAAAAAGTAATTATACTTATTATAGTAATTTTTTGGATTTTTCTACTGATATGGTCTCCCATGGAACACGGCTATGCAATCCTATGTCTCTTGTAATCGGGGGAAATATTCAGTTAGGAGGTCAGATTTAGTGAAAATTATACAAGGAATCATTATAGAGGGTTGGGGTGTCTTCTTTTCCAAAGTGACTTATCTCACCATAGTGTTCAATTCATTCGATTTGGTATTAATTAAATTATTTTCAAGAGAATAAGAACTTACCTGATGTATTCCTCTTACATGTGGTGTACCTCGATCTCAAAATTGTTGGAAGTTTTGTTCCTTATTTTTTATCAACACACATGCATATATTGTATTTTTTTCTACCAAATCCCCTCCATCTACAACAACCACCATACTATTCTCCCTAGGCATGAGGCCTTCGTATAAGTATTGGATGAGTAGTTGTTCACTAATTTAGTGATGTGGGAATCTTCCCAAAACTTCTTAAATCACTCCCAGTACTCATACACTGAATTCACTTTTTCCTACTTGATTCCTCATATCTATTTTCAAATGAAAGTGGTCCTTGATGATGAAAAAATTTTCTTTATGAAAAGATGTTTCAAATCATTCCAATAAGTTACATATTTCAATTATAAATAATGCATCCAATCTTTTTTAGTTACATCATTTAATAATGGTATTGAACTTAGTTTTATTTGATCTTTATGGAAATTTATTGGTTTTAGGGATGATATAAACACATTAAATTCTTCAAGGTGTTTGTTTGGATCCTCAGTAGATAAGCCGTGAAACTTTGGAAGAAGGTGAATTAACCCAGATTTTAATTCAATGTCTGATTCAAGGTTTGGGTATGCAATAAAATTTGCTTGATAATTAATTTCGGTTACATAAAATTATCTAATGGTTATATTAAGTTAATTATTATTATTATTAGCCATTTTTTCTAGTTTTATCTTAAATTTAGAAGTGCTTCCATTTTTAATGTTTTCATAATAGAGGAATTCCCCAACTGGGTGAATGTTGAAACTTCCCGTAGACTAAGATTTTATGATTTGATCCCTAAGGATATGTTCAATATCAGGTTCAACATATAAGAGAACATTAGTACTATATTGTGTCATTTATGAAATAAAAATTACATAAATAAAAGTTTACCATAATAGAAATAAAATAAATTTGAGTTGATGGTCCAAAAAAAGAAGAATAATATGAAGAAAATTTGAAAAGGGGGAAAGAAGGAATAAAGAATATAAAAATTTTATGAAATAAAAGTTAAAAAATACCTCTATTCAGTTAAATAAATTAATTTCATCCCCATAAACCACAAAAATTTTAAAGGTACTATCATGGGAGCTCTCAAATGATGTGGGTTTTTTGGGTAATTAGGCGTCATGGAGTGTCTGACCATGGAAATATCTTAAAATGGAAGTAATTAAAAAAACTTATTAAAGGTATTATGAAAAAAAAGATAAAATAAATACACAGCTTAGAATGATGGGGAGTATTTTTAGGTTTATAAATAAATAATAAGTATGTTGTAAGAAGACTGTTTTTTTAAATGAGATTGAAAAAAACACAATAAGAATATGTACTTTTATAAACTACTTTTATAAGGAATAATGAATCTTACTCTATCTATTTAATTACTTATCAATAATTTTAATTTAAATTAATATAAACTTAATTGTGATCCTTTAATTGTTTAACCCTCTAACCCTATATGATTTTACTTAACTACAAAGATGAAATTAATTAAACCCTAAGCTAGCTTTAGAACATTAAATTGTAGCACCCTGATTTGATTTTAATGATAAGGATATATTATAGTTATTGGTAAATTAGGGCGCATGTCCTTTCTGAAAATTAAGATTTATTGATTTTTCAAATTATATTTGAAATCTACAAATTGATCTTGAATTTTTTTTTATGGATTAAAATTACGCTCTCACAATTCACACAACTATCAACCTCAAGTGTTTTGTGTTAACTGTTAAATTACTTACTTAGTTTATTTTAATTTAAAAAATAAATTCATATGTAATATTATGCGAATAATAGTATTTCATTGATTCAAAATAAATAAATTAATATGGATAGAGGTATATCAACTACTAAGAAAAACTACTCTTCAATGGGTTGTGTATTCATCATAGAAACGTCTTAAATTCGCAAAGGTCAAAGAAAAGTTATATCCCAATCACATCTTTACTATTTATTTATATCCCAAAGATTAAAAATATTGAATAATAATATTGAATAAAATATAAGGAATATAATATAAACTAAGAAGCTTATTATAAAAACACAAACATTGCAACATGGAGAAGAAGAAGAAGGCTTTGATGAAGGGATCCTTTCTTTAAGAGATATCCCTAGTTAAATGACTGGATAAATGGATTGAAAAAAATTAAACTATTTCATAAATATGATAATTCATTTCCGAACCCCTCCAAATTAAAAGTCACACATTTATAGAGTGGATGGGTGGTTATGGTTTAAATAATTTTCAAGTGTGAATGGAAAATTCAGCCAAATATTTTAAGCCTGGTAGAATTGGATTTTTGACCTACAAAATGCATCAACCATCTTTCCTTACAAAATTATTATTTGTGTAAAAATTCTTCCAATATCTTTTTTCTAAATTGGGACCCATTCAAATCAAGGATAAAGAAGTTATGGCCCAAATACTGAAGTAGTGTCCAATCTGGAAAGTCCAGTCTAACTTTGTCTTCATGTATCATTTACTCCAAACAAATTCATGATCTAACATGTATTTCCTAAATTTTATTTGTATCATGTTTATTGAGGAACACGTTTATAAAATTTTATGTTAAAATAAGTCAAATAAAAACAAATTATGGCTAAAATACTATATTTTACTTTAAAGGGGGAAAACTGGAATTTTTATCAAGTTTTCAAATGAGTAATCTAATCCCAACTATTCTATAAATAAACATATTTAACACAATGTGAGGAAATTATGTCATTTATTATAAAAACAATTCAATCATTGTGGCATACTGTATGTTTGATGCCACCTGATATAAAACTTTTTCTAGTATCATTCAACTGATGTTGCTATAACATGTTCGACTGATCACTTGTTCACACCATATGTTTCATACCAACTTTGTGGGAAACTTTTCATGGTATTATCCTGATATATGCTTATTTAGTCTATTCATTTGTTCAGATAGTCACTTTGACCATGCTTCACCTCACTTCAAAAATCTTCAACACTTTTAACCTTGATGCATTAACCCCATTTCTATAGGCAAGGCTCCATTGTGATTTTAGGTAAATGTGTCGACTTGATTCAAATTCCCCACTTAATATTTCTATCATCCTACTCATAAATTTAATTCTATTGACTACATTGAAAGTTCCTTAAGACTTGGAGTCAATTAACTCTTTCTAACTTCCTTTTAACTCATCAATAATTAGGGATATTTATTCCTTGATATTTGGAACACTAATAGATCAATGTAGCATCCTTGCATTGATACCTTTACAAAAGTTTCATAAATTATTTAAAACCAGTATAGATTTATACCAATCATTAATCATGTAAAAAATTTTAGAATCACCAATTTATAACTCACCTCTACCCAGTGTTCATGTAAAAGTTTTTGGAACATCTTGGAAGTATTCTACCAAACACCTCCACCATCTAATGATTTGCATAAAAACTATTAGTTCATTGCCTTCATAAACTAGCCTCTAAATAATGAACTTCATATAGAAACATCTTTTCGATGATTTTAACCAAAACCATATATCATATAACTCATATAATTCTATAAAATAATTATAAAATAATAACACTTCTCAACTTTTTACTTGTCTATTCAATAGAAATTTGGCTATGTGGAAGCATTCAGGTATATGAATTCATTTCATGGATGAACCAGCTATGTGATTTTCCTATTTAACAGAATTAGCTATGTGTCAATGGAATCCATCCCATGAAATTGTGAGAAATCATCCATTGGTCTTCTTTGTTGATACTCCTTAGAAACTTACCATTATTCTTTGACAACTTTACTCTAATAAAAAAACTTCACAAATAATTATTTGTAAACAATTCTTACTACTGAAATATTCAAAAACATAATTAACTTTGAACCAAACATTATTTATCCAAACCTCTTACTAATAGATTCTATCTAGTTAACTTCTTTATAAACTGTTAATATAAAATTGTTACATATAAACAATTTTATCCCCCTTTCAAATCGACTTACAACATGAAGTCTTTCAATATTCATGATGTTAGAAACATTAAGAACAATAAATAATCACCAGATTTATTCATCAAACACTTTGTCCAATGAACCTTCTAATAATTATAAGATAATAATTCCTCATAATACTAAGGTAGATCATGTCTATTCGTTAATTTTCATCTGATGAACTTGGTCCAGTAAACTCATGCCATTCATCTTCGTCTGATTTCCCATGTTAGAAATATTAACAAAGTGAGGTGATTTATGTTTGAAAATACAATGCAACCCTTTTGGGTAACCAACATTCATTCATTACATGAGTAACCAACATCTTCATAACATATTCCAACTTATTTGAAACACCTAAAACCCTCTTGGTTCTAATAATATCCCCCTTTAGATTTTATTATCAACCAAGGAACATAAATCCCTGATACTTTTTAACTCGTAATGGATTACTTATCAAAAAATTATAAGCCTGTAAGGGAAAAATCAGTGTAGGAAAATAGAATCTTTGAATAATAATATCATGTTTTCCATAATCAATGACTTTAGATACTTTTTTATACACATGATAATAAAATTTTTGTGGAAACATTTCAAATTTCTTCTTCCACTTGAAACTTTCATCAAATAAAAACTCCATCTTATGAGAAAAAAATTTCTTGAATCCTCTTAAAATTTTTACACATGATGAAATAATAGGTTACTCCTCATAAGTACAACAAATAAATACATTCTTTAACTTTAAAGGTAATCACATACCAATGGATATATTTATGTTACAATATTTTTCACCCTCTTTGACAACACTATCGAAACACAAGATAGAGAGTGGATAGATTTTAAATACTTTAACTTTAAAGAGGGTTAGTTTGTATACCCACGATCAAACTCAGCTTATGAAATGTTTCATTCGATAATAGTTTGGTGAAAAAATAATATAATTGCTCCACTGTAGGAACAAACTCTATATTTAGTTCATTTTTTCCACAGCCTCTTTGAAGAAGTGATATTTGATATCAATGTGCTTGGAATGAGAATGTTGCACATGATTCTTAGAAATATTTATTGAACTTTTATTGTCAAAACCATGTTAAAGGGTAAACTTTACATCAACAAACAAGTCTTAAAATGGTGTCATCATCCATATAAGTTGTGTTGTGACTTGATTGGAAGCTACATACATAGATTCTATGGTGCTAAGAGTTATAGAATATTTCTTAATTTTATGCCAACTCACCCATATATCTCCCAAAAAACTCTACCAGATGTGGATAATTTATCATTAACACAACCTACCCAATATTCATCTATAAAACTAAATAGATCAATATTTCAAGATATATAATATTTTATTCTAAAGTTAGTTATTTCTTTGATATAAATAAGAATTACTTTTCCTATCATGAGATGTGATTATTTTAGATAACTTTGATATATATAATACAATTAAAAAGTATACACGATATTTTGTCTTGAATCCCTTATATACAATAATCTTCAAACCATTTTCCTAAAAGCTTTACGATCAACCTTGTTACTATATCTATATTTTGACAACTTATTTCCCACTGAAATAGGTTTGGAAATTGGATTTGAATCTTCTATTCCAAACTTATTCATAATTTCCCAGTATACTTCTCTTGAGATAGAAAAATGTATTTCTTCTTTTGATAGATTCTTAATCCAAAAATGCATTTCATTTATCCTAGAATAGAAATATAAAAAATATTATACATCTCCTCAGCAAACTTATCACATTTTTCTTCATCATTACCTCTAAATATAATGTTATCAATATAAATAATCACAATGAGGGAAACCAATTGAATTTAATTTACATAGAGGTCACTATAAACTCATCCTTTCTTGAACATAAAATTCCTGAATCAGGTATCCAATTTAGAATACCAATATCTCATAGATATCTTCAACCCCTAAAATTCCTTATTTAACTTGAACATGTAGCGTTTAGCTTTCTGAAGCATAAAGTCATGTGGTTTTACAATATAAACTTATTCATCAAGCTATGAACTAAGAAAATATGACTTAACACTCATCTGGAATATATTATATTTCCATTTTTCACTGAAAGAAAGAAATATTATGATAGTTTCAATTATTTACACTGGATTAAAAATTTCATCAAAGTCAATACCTTTAATTTGTGATTAATATTTATAAATTAGTAGTTCCTTGTTTCTTTTCACTTCATTGTTTTCATTAAACTTATTTCAAAAACCCCAATTTTTTACAATCTCATTCTTTTTTTTGGTTTGGGTACAAGTTCCCAAGTATCATTATTTTGAATATGATTCAGTTCTTTATTCATATAATCAATCCATTTTGATTAACCAAATATTTATCAATATATTTTTGCTCAAAATATGAATATAAGGAAGTATGTGAGACAAATATTGATGTTCTTATAGGTTTAACCTATTTTCATTGAACTCTAATGATGTTTTTGAATTCCATATGCTTCTTCATTCAAGGATGAGATGAACATACTTTTTCCTCGTCACTTGAGATCGTTGACTCTAGATATTTATCTTAAGAAACTTCATCTTTATTATTATCGTTAAGAAAATTTTCCCATTATTCAACTACAATCACTCCATATCCACTTCTTATCAGATCTGCAATTGACTACAAATAATTATATCATAATATTCATAAATTTTTATATATTTAGAGTCAAAAAATATTTCTTATTTATTTTCTATAGAATCAATATCCTCTTCCATTAGGAGGGTATCCAAGAAATATTCCATTAACACCTCTCTTATCAAACTTCCCAAGGTTCTCACCCTTAACTTTTATAATGAAAGAACTACTAAAACCATTAGATATTTAAAACTTAGGGGTTCCTTTATAATACATCTTGTAAAGAGTCATATCAGACTTTTCCCTATAGAAACATTAATTATGAATATGCACTACTACTTGAAAATATTTCCTATAAAAATATCAAGAAGTATCATGTTCGATCAACATTTTCTTTTTCATCTCAACCAAACTTATATTTATTCTATCCGCAATACCATTTTTTATTTTATATAGTAAACTAAATTCAAAATGAATTCTTTTATTTTTAAGAAAATATTTAAACTTATCATTTATATATTCTCTGCTATTATCAATTTGAATTTTCTTCACTAGATGTCTGCATTCTTTTTCATCACTTCTATTTAAACTATTATACATTTTTTGATCCTTTTATTTTTGTTTTAGAAACATAATACATTTAATGTGAGTAAATTCATCAATAAAATAAATTAATTAATTATCAATATTTTTTTATTTCTTTCCCATGGGCCTAAAAATGTCAGAATGTATCATCTCCAAGAGATGAGTTGAATGTATCTCAACTTTTCTATGTGTCAAGTTTAAAATCATCCCTTTATGGATTATATAATAACAAAAATCTCTTATTCTTATCATGTAAGGAATATTTTGAATATTTTTAACTTTTTTATCTTGCACATATTCCTCTGATACACATTCCCTAACCATTTATTCCAAATATGGTTTTGTTCTATCATGAACAGATATCATAAACACTAAGTATCTCCAACTTGAAACAAGTTTCCCTTAGCTTATTTCCCTCTTGTAATAAATTTTCCATAATATATATATTTAACAAAAAACTATCTATTATAAAAAAACTTCATTACCTTCATTTAAAATTTGTGAAACACTCAAACAATTATGATTAATCCCATAAAAAACCAAGGATCTTTTGTATCTTAACTTTTTATTCCATAATAAAATAATATTCAACAGATTTGATTTTGAGTGACTCATCATTTTAAAAATTCATAGTACCTTATTTATAATATTTTAAAATATTTATCAACTTGAAATATCCTATCATATGAGAATAACACACACTATCTATTTTCTAAGGTCATTATTTTTTTATAGCTTTGAGATAAGTTTCAATAACTAAAGTTTATTATTTTAATTTCTCTTACTTCTCATGAAGACTTTGTGATCTATCATATAATAGTTTTTTAGATATCATGAAAATACACCCTTTCAAAATATAACAAGGCTGATAATATCTTTCACAAGTAGATTCCAAGGGTTGGAATCTATTTTCAATATTCAAAATGAATTTATTAGTTTGTCTTCTTTGAGTGGGTTGACTGTCCCCCAAACATTGCCTATAGTTCCTCCAAGATTCATTGTAGGGTTTGTGATTTAACCAATACATTTTCAACACATACCCAAAGCCTCCATAATAACATTAGTAACCACTGAAATAATATTTATCTTTTTAAGTTTCATACTTTCTAGAGTTGTGAACCTACTTTTCATTAACTTTATCATTGTACACTTTGTTACTATATTGTATAAAAAAAATTTGATTACCACTAGGAATTTTCTTCTTCCTATTATATTTCTTCTCATGCATAAAAAAATCCCTAATTATAGTAGCTTCTGGTTCAAGATTTAAAATCTTAGATACTTTCAGGTTTTGAACTCCACATGTTTTGACTTTATTCATGGTCTTCTTAACAATTTTATTCTTATCAATGTATCATCCTTATTATTAACCTTTCAGTATAATTTTTGTTATTCCTTATGATTTTTATGATTTTCAAAACTTTCAGTAAATTCTATAACTAGTTTTTGGAAGTTTGTAATTTCTTTCTCATCTTTAAAAAGTTTTTATTGAAAAAGCTCTTCCTAATTTACGACCATATTTTCATCAATATTTCCATTGAGTTCATTATTTTCATAAATAAACTTCTTTAAGTCATCAATATATTTTATAAACATAGGTTTGTTTCAAGAAAATATTCATTATTTTTTGCTAAAATATTTCATTTCTTCAACTTCTTATTCTTCTTTTCAAGTATAACAAACTTTGTAAGACATTATTTCACTTATCACTTTTGTATAAACTATAACTGATTATCTTCTTTATATTCTCTGGAGATACTTATTTTTTCATTAGTGAAATTTTTATCATTCAATTTTTTAATAAGAAATTTTCCAGTAACATAATCATTGGAGTTTTTAAATTCTTCTTCACTGTCATCATCTTACCCATAATTAGAAAAAATATCTATATTTATGTATTTAAAAAAATATTATCATTTCCCTTCGAATATAAATTTGATTTTTTTTTGTATTATTCTTGACATACTTTATTAACTTTCTACCATCTTTATTATTTTCGTTATTTTCCTTTCACTAAGGATAATTTTCTAAAAACATTCCAAACGATCCACAAATAAATAACTTCATTGGAAAATTTCATGTGTACTTTCTTAGGCCTCTTTTAACCTTTTGTAAAAATACATAAATTCATAAATGTTTCTACTGAACTCATATATATTAGAGTACTGGATTCTTCCTCAATAATTTTCTTAGTCTTTCCTTTCTTGGATTCTTTTAAAGAAATTTCTCGATCATCCATTTCTTTGTTCTTTGTAACCATTTTTCTTCTAATTTTGTAATTGATGAGAGTGTTATGCAAGAAATCCATATATAGAGTTTCAAGATATCTATATTCCAATGATGGTACCTTATAATCAAATTTATCAAGAATAAAGTTTAAGATCATTTCAATGATGGTTGAATATTCCAACTTCTCACCAAGACTTCTTATAGTTCTTACAATGTCATTCACCCATATAAAAAAGTCACAAACAGATTCATCCTGACCCATATTAATATCTTAAAACATTAATATTTAGATTTATAACTTATATTTTTTTAATTTATTATTTCCTTCATATATGTTCTTTAGTATGTCCCAGATGCCTTTATCCATTCTAATTCCTTTAACTCTAAGAAACTAACCTTTGGAGAGTGAGGAATGTATAGCATTTCTGGCTCACCCATCATTCTCTAAATTTTTCTTATCAATATAGTTTAATAGAACATATTCATCATAAGGAGGTAAATAATTTGTAACAAACTCAAGAAATTCATAACCAATGGACAATGATAGAAAAAAATCAATCCTTCTGAATATGGAAACTTTTCTCCTCAAAGATAGAATCCCCTTTCTATTCATAGAGTTCTAAACATCCATGGAAGCTTCTATTTTCTTTTAACTTTATCAAAGAGCAAAAAAAGGGTAACTAGATCTAATAACACTTAAAATTACTTATTGGGACTAGAGTGATCACTGATAGGGGGAGTGGTGAATTACGGGTCTTTTCTTTTTGGTGTTTCCTTCTTAAGAAACAACATTCCCCTTGTGTTAGAGAGATATGAATTTTCAAAAAATAATAAAACAATAATAAACACATGAACACATGTATTTACAAGGTTCATTACTTAGTATGAGTATATAGTCCTTGGAATGGTTTTTAAATAAACCAAAATAACATAAATCCCTATAAGACTACACTTTAATGAGGATATAGAATGAAGGGAGTATATTTTCACTTCCATCACACTATATTCAATTAATAGTACATTTGTTACTCATAAAGATAAATGATATAAAATGTTTTTGTAAAAACTATAAGGACCTTTTCTAATAGGATTTATTATGTTTTCACTATTCTTCTTGTACTTTGTTCATACATTTCATGAATGTACTTCTTGTTCTTCATTTTCTTACACAACAACAAGAAAGAAATTACTCCTTGGAATTCTATATAAAGATGTTTGTTTTAATATCTATTCTTTGGTATACTCCATCCAATAATAAATTCAACAAACACTGTTTGGTTCTTTATGAATAATGATACCACTTTTTATGCATTATTAATCCAATAACATTGGAATATTGTCCATCTGATACCACCAGATATAAAATTTCATATAGTATCATTCAACTAATACCTCTACAACTTGTTCTACAAATAATTTTTTCACACCGTATATATAATACAAAATTCATGGAAAACTCTATTTGGTATCCTTCATAAAAATACTTCAGTAATCTACTTATCTGATCATCTCAACACTTCAGCAGGGCCCTGTATCACTTCAAAAATCTATAACACGTAAACCTAGATGAATAACCCCATTTATATATTCATGGTTTCTTATATATTTTAATGAAATGGGTGAAAATGATTCAAACATTCCACTTAATATATCTAGTTTCTTTCTTAGAAACTTCATTCTGTTAACTACATTGAAATTTTCTTAAGACTCGTTATAAATAAACTCTTACAACCTTCATTCTGACTCAATTAAAATAATAGATCTTTATTCCAGGATATTTATAACATTTATAGATCCACATAGAGTCATCACATTGATACCATTATGAATTTCTAATAAAGTCTTTTGAAATGGTATAACTTTATACCACTCATTCATCAGGTAAAAATTCAAAGAACCACCTCCATCCAATTCACCTTCCATCCAGTGTTCTGACATAATTTTTTAGAAATTTCACAGAAGTATTCCACTATATACTTCCACAATCTAATGAATTTATTTGATTTCTTCATCTATTTCCTTCATGTGCTAGCCTTTAATTTTTAAACTTCATACAGAAACATCTTTATGATTAATTCAACCAAAACTATCTATTTGATAACTTAGAGACTTCCATATAACGATATTTAAACAAAAAAAACTTTGAAACTTAATATATTTCCATATAATAGAAATTTAGCAATGTAGTAGAACTTTTATACATGAATTCAGTTATGTTGATGAATTAGATATATGATTTTATTATTTCACTGAATAATCTAAGAGTCAATGGACTCTAATTAATGAAATTGTGATAGATTTTCTGATGGTATTCATCTGATGAAACACTTCAAAAACATCCCATTGTGCTTTGACAACATTCATATTATCAGTAATCTTTAAAAAGAATTGTTCAAAAACACCTCATACTATTAAAATATTATAAAACATCATAAAATTAGAACACAAACTCTACTCAGACAAACCTATTATTGATTACTTCTATCCAATTAACTTCCTAATAACTTTATAATATGAAATTTGTATATAATAATAATTTTCTCCCCTATTAGACTCATCTTGGATCATGAGGTCTTTCATACTCATGATATTAGAAACATTAAGAAAAAAATCATCACCATATTTCTTCATAAAACACTCTATCCAATAAAACTTCTAATCCTGATAATATAAGCATTCAGTATAATAATCCAGTTGATCATCTCTATCTGGTAAATTTCTTAAGATGAAATTGGTATGCTAAACTTGATTTGATTATATTCTTCTAATTGACCATGTTGGAAAGCATAAAGAAATGAGGTATTTTATGTTATACAACAAAAGAAAACCCTTTTGAGAAACCTTCCTTCAATTATAATAAGCCTAAGAACAACTTCTTAACATCATTTAGCTTTTTTGAAACACCTAAAAACCTCTTGGTCCCAACACAAAAAAACTAACATCGTGGCCACAATTATCCCTTTACTATATAAAACAAAGCCACATATTTTATAGAAAAAATCCTAAAACTAACACTCATGATCAACCAACACATGGTTATAACTTTATCGACGCACAGTATTTTCCATATCTAAAATAGGAATTCACGGTTGGGTGATCAAGGTAAAATATTCCAAAAAACCATTATGAGTATAAAATGCCCAAATCATATTTTAATATACTGGGAAACAAAATTTGGATCCATTTCAAATAATTATAAACTAATATCCACACTAATATACCACACTACATAAACAAATCAAATAAACCAGGGGGAAATATAGATATCAACAACATTAAACTTATAGAAGTCCACTGATTAAAAACATATTTTGATTTGATTGAAAATTATAAAAATAATGAAATCTAACACAAACCCCAAAATTATGGATTTATGATGAAGAATTTTGAAACAAACCAAATAAAACGGTGTTGATGGAGAGACCTTCTTAGAGGGATCCAACCCAAATAAAAGGGTGTTGATGGAGAGACCTTCTTAGAGGGATCCAATGGGATTAACGATATATGAATCCAATCTCAAAAGGAATAAAAATACACTTTGGGTGATTGGGTAATATGGGTCATGTACTAACCAAATGATAGGGGTGAGGGTGATTTATAACTTTTTAATTATTAAAATATATTATTAATAAAAATTAACAAAACTGTCTAGGAAGCCATAGTGTACTCAGTGCTCCCTCACTAGGGTACCCAAAAGCTACCAAATTCCTAGCCATGGGGCACTGTTTTTTTATTGGTGAACTTACTACCCATTTCACACATTTTACATATCATTGGGTACTCAACAGATAGCCACTAGGTACCTAGTGGTATCTACTTCAAATTTTATCATTCAAAAAATCAACCCCTCTTTCACTTGAAAAAATATAACTCCTTCTTAATTATCAAAATTCTAGTAAAAAAATAAAATATAGATTTTAAATAGAGAAAATTAAATTCAATGTTTTCTGTAAAATATTAGGGTTCTACAATTTTAAGGTTTTTCTTTTATTAAATATAAGAACATGTATATATAAAATTTGATGTATTATGACGAAGTATAATATACAAATATTATGAAAGGATATGTGTTTAGAGACACAATAGAAGTTGTGGGAAAAAAATCAAATCAATGAGTTCTTGAATTTTATGTCAAATATAATAAGGTATATGGATAAAAAATGAACAAAATGGTTTATAGAAGAATTTTACATTATGGAATATCTAAATTGGTGTTATAGATATTAGATCAAATGTATTAAAAATTTTCCATATAATAAAAATAATATTTTATGTTATCATTTAATTATGATTATATGAGTAATGATGATAATTTGATGGAGAATTTTAAATATAATAATTTCTTATGTCAACCCATCTAAGAAAACACAAAAATCATAATGTTATGAATAAAAATAATATATTATGAAATGTAAGTTAGTAATTTGTTCTTGAAAATTATAAAACTAACAAATCTAGGAATAATATATTTATATAATAAATTTTAGATAAACATTCATCTAAATTTTATTCAATTATGATGACTTCTAAAGAAAATAAAAAATATATATGAGATTGATGAATGAAGACTTTGTGCTTCAAAAGGTTTTAAAGAGAATAAATTAATTTGTATAATAAATCAAATAGATTAATATGGAGTTATGAGAACTTTAAAGAAATGGATTAAAATCAATTAGTAATTTTCACATAAAAGATAGTCAGAAGATAAAATTTCACTTATCAGGGAGAAACTCTAGATATCTATCGATGAAATGAAAAAAATAGAAATTGGTGAAGATTATATTACTAAAAAATAAAAAACAAGAGAAATAAAAAAAATTGAAAGAATAATTTCAAATTAATAAGAAATAAAAAATGTATTTAAATAATCTTTCTATTTATATTGTTAAAAATTAAGACCAATACACATGCATACTTTCTCGGATAATATAAATGAATGAGAAAAAATGTTAAATATAGATAAAAGTAAAAATTTGGATTATAATGAGAATTTTATCAAAGGGAATGGGATGATCAAGACTCTTGAGAATAAGATTAATGTTTTAAAAGGATTGCTCAAATTTTCTATAGTATTGAATAATGATTACTTTCAAAATAAGCCTAATATGATGAATAATCCTGATCTTTAACGTAAATGAATGAATAAATTGTAATATGTTCATAAATTTTATATTATTGATATAAAAAAGAAAATGTAAAGACAATATCAAAATTATCTTCTAAAAATGGAATTTATATAACTAATAATCAAGCTAATATCACTGGAATAAATTAAATATATGGAATCAAAAAAAGAATTCTATTACTTAAAATAGAAATATTTTATTGGGATCTTGTGAGAACTAAAAATTGATTTTTGATGGAATATGTTTTATTTATGGCATTGAGGGAAATATTTCCCAGTATTAAGATAGGATAAATTTAACACATTTATACATAGATGGTCAACATTGATATAAGAGGGAATCAATTATTATAAGAAATATATTACATGAACATGTTCAGTACAATTTTAAATATGTAAAATGTGTGAATAAAATTTTCAAAGTGACCAATGTATAGTGTGGGTATTGGATATAAAATAAGAAATTCTTCAATTTTAAGAAAAATGAATAGGAAATATGGAAATATTTTAATGATAAGATACTTTATCAGAATAATTTCATCAACCATCAAACAAAAATGGAGCATGAGGGGTGTTACATGGTAGGAAGTTGTCTAATATTGATAAATAAGATTATAAAAGATGATGAAAGTGTCTCAATGTAGAATAATATTGAAAAAGATATAAGGAGCAATGATAATGAAAATAAATAAGAGTTTTGTACGAGTGTATTTCAGAAAATAATTTCACCATGAAACATTAGTGATAGTAGAAACAATTATATACAAATTGGATTATAAATATGTCACCCACTAGGAAGATGTATTATCATAATTAAAAACAAAGATCATGTGTAACATCCCTGGCCTGGTCACTGTCCATTTAGCCAATCCAAATACATTATGAGGCCTTAGGGGAAGCATCTCATATTCTAAAATAAGTGGGCTAGTGGAGAGGGCCAATGATCAATGTTAGGGAAACTATACCCTCAATATCATTATCATTAAATAACATGTAAATAATTTAACCATATATAAAATGAATATCATAATACACATATGTAATTATAGTGGATAACTAACTATAATAAATGAAACATATACTTCATTGAATAAAAATGAACTCATGTTGTAGTAGGAAATTCATAAACATAATACATCAATATGTATCACACATTAGTTTGATTGTATATATATATGTATAACAAAATATAAAAAACATAGAGACACCATTAAAAATTTTCAAGGCTTCACCCCAACACCATATCTAAAATCCCATCAATCTAATCCATCATGATCATCTATACAAAATCATGTGTCCTAAACTACATATCAACCATAAGGACTTCTCACCTGCCAAATTACATGTGTAAGGTGTGAGTATAAAACTCAATAGCACACCACAAACAAGACCCCTATTAAATTCTATATTCTATAATTTGTACATTAAATAAATGAAGGATGATATAATAAAAGAAATAGACATTTTACTGTAAAAAATCAAGATTGCTCATCATGTGAAAACCAAGCCACCATGTCACCCAACACTACCTTCTTCAGTTAGTATTAGAGATTCAATTCAGGCATATTAGGATTTATATTATGGTTCACGATGGTCTCCAAGTTTGTTCACCAATTAAATGTTTATAATTTAAATCTTCGTATATTCAAATAAAAATCCAAAGCTTTATAAGAAAAACAAAGTGGGTTCTATAAGAATAGCCCTTGGTTTACTAAAATCCAAATCAATCAATAGAAATCCATTCCATGGGTATCATAGAACATAATTCAAGGATTTTTCACATGAGTCCACTTGAGATAAAACCAAACCATGGAATACCACAATACTAGTCACTAGATCCCATATAATTTTACATAGTTAGAAGATCCACACTATATGTACCATGATTCATCAGGTAGGCCCCTTGAATATGAGGCCACTTGGGAGAAATGCACTAGGAAAAGTTCTATAGATCATTATCATCTCCTATAATCAAAATAATTATTTATATATAAGTTTCTTCACACACATAGACTAAATATTATAAAATTTTAGAAAAATAAAAAAAATTCATGGAAAACATGGGCCAAATCCTAGCTCTTGGATAATTTTTAATCAATTCTTAACTCATATCTAGTATCCAATCAGATTCTACCTCTTATTTAGTGTCCCACAAAACCTATAATTCCCATATCCACACTCACAAATTTGGGATTTGTTCATTAAATATGTATTTGTTCCACCTCTGAGGTGGTGCATTCTGGGCGATAATGGAATGGCCAGACAAGAATCATCACCTGCCTCTTTTCTATAGAGATGGGTTCTCATCAAGTTCACAATTTCTTTTATTTCAACCCATTCTGCATCATTATCCTTTAATGTAGGGTTGGATTAACCCCACTGGGGCTCATAAATTCACCACTTTCTTATTGCAAAGGATATTACACAGTCAAATGGTCCCAATGGGTGATTGCATGGGGTCAAGTACTTGGGAAATTTGTTCTCCTCAGATATAAATTCCTTGTATGGTCTCCAAAGGGTTTATTCGTGGAGCTAAGAACACGCAACGTCCTTGGTATCCATGATTCATGGACCTTATTTACAAAGTCAAGAATTTGTTGGATGATTATTTGGCCAGTGAAATTTATGAAATCCATTGGATGAGAGGATTGGAATTTGGGCTCACCGCACCCTTCTAGGGGAGTATTATTTCCTATTTGAGGACTCTCTTATATATTTAAGTCATGTTCATATGTTCATCAATCCTTGGTTCTTTCTTGAAGAGTGTGTCCATGGGATACCCCTGGTTTGAAGGATCTTTGAAAGCATACATATATTTGATGCTACGGAGGTAATGCTGACCTGATACATATAATAAGGCACTCTAGAGTTTATCGTCATCTTGGGAGGATGGAAGGTGACTTGATTTTGGGATCAGACCCATAAGATGAGTTTCCTATATATCCTTGATATAGGAATTAGAACCCACATAGTTTGAAATTATGTGGGACTTACGCATGGAAGCTTCCAATTTAGTGGGACAAGGTTGGGTGAACCCTTTTGGATGGTCACCCTTCTGAGCCCAGGCCTTCGAGTAGGCATCCTACATATCCTGGTTTGATCAGGAATCATATTTCTCATAGTTAATATTTCTGTATGTTATAATTTTCACAAACCACTAATACCACATGAGTCATGCTTGGTTTGAGAAACAAAAGGATGTAAAAGATTTAAAAAAGCGCATGCTTCCTCACCTACTGGTGGGAGAGGTCGAGCCTATGACATAAGAGGTCGGGGCGATGATGGGTGAGGGAATTGAGTGATGAACCTTTTCATGTGAAATGAAATTAAAGGTCATGTGACTCAACATAAAAAGATTGGGGACTTAACTTAGTGGGAGTGCCCCTTTAATATCATTTGGGGTATACTAGAGTTTAAATTCATATAGATTGGATGATGATTAACTGGAGGATAATCATGTTGGGATGTTCTAAAATGCCTCGAAAATGAGAGGGGTGGAGTGTGTAAAACATGATTATAGAGGATATCATATTATTTGAAATGATATGGGGAACTAGAATCCATTGTGGCATACAAAGGTAGGACAGGACTCTCATGAGGATGAATTTTCCTTTGGTTGATGGAGACTTTTGTGAGAAATGTATGCAGAGACACCGGGGCATGATGTGCATAGTCAAGCATAGGTGTCCTCAGGACATTGGACCTCCGCTTATGATGGTTGTGGCGGTTTATGAAGATCTGAAATCACCTAAAATACTACATTTTATAGTCATATATCTTCTACATGGTATTATAGTTTAATGTCGTGTTGCATGGACTAATACCTTATAGTTTAGCATCATGTGGTTAGGATGATAACTCATAGATTAAGGTCATAGATCTTAGACCATTTGTCATCTAATCCATGATTTTTTTTAGGAAAATTGGGCTGGGATGTTATGACATGCCTCGAACTTGAGAGGGAAGGAGAGTTTAAACCATGAATTTAGGGATTCTCAGATTAGGAGAAATGATATGGGGCATGGAAGACATTGAGGAATACAGAAGGTAGGAAAGGACTCTCCTGTTGACAAATTTTCATTTGGTTGACGGTTGTTTTTGTGGGAAACATATGTAGAGCCATCGGGGAATGATGTTCATAGTCAAGCTGAGGTGTCCTCAAAACACTGGCCTTCCTCTTTTGATGGCCATGGAGGTTTATGAGGATCCCGAGTAGGGGTGTAGGGGCGCAAACCCCAAGGTATGGACTAGTGGGTGAAAACTATTCTCCACATAGACCAAGTTGCATTGGAGCTGGCTGCGTAGGATAGTACACAGAAGAGCTGGCCGCCAAGGACCGTCTGTGTACTGGGTTCCGCATATGGGAGTCTGCGTACTATCTTCCTCATATGGGCATTCGTGTACCGTTGGCCGGATAAGAGCTGGCCAAGAATTGTTTTCCTCAAAGGGGTGTCTGTGTACTGCCTTCTGCATGGGGAGTCCGCATAATGTTTTTTCCTCTTCTGTGAACCATTTTTTTTAATTTTTTATTGGTTTTCTGTTTGGCGTCGGAGGGTGTTCCAAATACGGTTCATGGGATGGAGTCCTTGAACATCATTTGGTTCGCATAATTGAATTTGTGAACTATTTTTGATGCGGGATGGAGTCCCGCAAACTGCTTGAGTGTGGGAGAAATTCCTACCACACCCTTTATGTTCCTCATCCCCTCTTTGCATGTCCCATATCTCTCTCCCTCACCTTCGTACACTGTTTCTTCAGTTCCCATGGTGGTCCTTTTATAGAGTGTCGGTGGAAGTTGTATATGTGATTCACGCGACATCTTTTGTGGAAGCCCATGGAAGAAGTCTGGCCCGCAGATGATTTGGTCAACAATAGATTGCAGAGGTGTAGGATGTCACCAAATTCTCCTCATCCTCAAACAACATCGTTCATTGGGATGGTGTGTGGGGTGTATCTTTGTTGGATTCTCACCAGAAAAAATGGTTTACAGAAGCTTTGGTTCGTGGGTGGAAATTCACCGCTAACTATTTCATTCACTAGCTAGTGCCTCATAGGCCAGCACTTCATAGGCCATCTACATACCGATGGTTCTTGTTTTATGCCTTCCGTGAACCTTTCCCGGTAATCGGTATGCAGCCAGTCCCGATTCCTTTGCAAATTTTGATTTCTTCAAATTTCTTCTCAAATTTGCAATCTAATTTGTATCCATTTTCCTTACTAGACATGTGAGAGTATTTAATTTCCCTTAAATGAATTTAAGGGACCCTAAAATATTCCACTCTACCCACAATATAACCCATCAATCACTAATCCCATAGGCTATACCCCATCACACCACACTCTGACTCATAATTCAAAAAAATCTAAACTAATCGACTATATCATCCACACAAGACATACCATCCCACTCTACCTCCATGGGCATATCCTAGATCCAAACCATACATCATTATTAAAGATAAAATAACATCCATGGTGATTAAAATTTCTATACATTTTACCTAAAACCACAATATGCACTAATTATGTAGGATAACATATCACCAAAGATAAACCATCACCCTGGCCTAATGTAAATCACCCATACAAGATCATTAATCCATAAAAAATATTTTTAATAAAAAATTAATTAATACCCCTAGTCCATCTTTCAAATAAGAGGACTCAAGACCCATGAATCTAATTCCCTTTCCCACTTTTCAATGGTTCCCTTAGACAAATCCATTATCCAATGAAAAATCATAGGGTTTGATACAGAAACTCCTTTCATTGAGATACAAAAATCCTTAAAATAATTATCATGATTATTTACATACCCAAGACCCAAATATTGAATCTAAATTATATATCATGGTTCTTAGACCATTAACACATCCTTACTAAACCAATACATAAGGTGTCTCTCTCCCCAAGACAATCATAAATGGTCTACCATCATAAGACCCATGTAATGTTTTTATAAGGGAATGTACCATGATTTTTTTAATTAATTTCACCCTAAAAGTATTATTCAGAGTCTAATACACATATATAGTATTAGAACCCCATATGGACAAGATAGTTGGGAAATCCTAAAATTGATAAACTTTTTCCATAATGTATGTTTCAATCCTAATAGTCTTTACCAAAATTATCATTCAATTTCTCACCCTCTTGATGTTTTTTCATATCACCATGACATGAACAAACATGTTCAAATACCACATCACATATGAAACGTGAAACATGTTATATAAAATATAATGGGCCTACTTATACGTACTTATTAGTGTTATCTTCTCAATAATCATCTTATAATTTGTTCACATTCACATAAAATCAAAGAATCAAAATGAAAGGTCCAATTTGAGAGATTTAGGGTAGAGAAACACTAATGGTGGAAGAAAAAATAAATTAATGGGTGCATGAAGATATTCATACCCATATAAGAACACTTTCATTGATGATTTGAAAATTGGATGGTTAATAGTGAACCAATATCTTATATAGGGGTAGAGGGAAATGGGGTTTGGCCTCCTAGTGTCAATACCAGGTAGGTTAAAGAGTAGAAGTTATATGAATTTTAAAAAAAAATTAATAAATTTAAAATTTCTTAAAAGTACATCATTTTTCTATCGGGTACCTAGTAGTTCACCCCCTTAATAGGTTCTTAAAATCCCTCTACTAGACACATGGGGATTACTCCCCCCTAGAACCCCAAAAAGGTACCTAGTGAGACCCCACTGAGTATCTAATGGTATCTACTACAAAATAAGGTATATTACCAATCAATATACACTCTACCCCAACCTATAAAATTTCACCATAACCTCCAAAATAATATAAAATATTCCGTTATTTAATACTCTAATACTAAAAAAATCAATCTAAATCTATAAATTCAAAACCCCCTACTCCAATTTCACTTGAGTATATTCTACCTCTACATCCACCAAATTATAAATACATGGGTTTATATGTCATGTAGAATTAGAGATATAATATAAAATATTATTCTTTAGTATAATTCTTACTTAGAATAAGAAAATAAAGAACCAAAATCCAAATATGAATCTTAAATCCAAGTTGGGCATAGAGAACCAATTACACTGAGAAGATGAACCCCTAGTTGGCCCTATGTATTTTTTATATTTTAAATGTTATGGGGCAACTCTAAAATAATTTTTTAATCTAATAAAGGGGGCCTAGAAGTAATAAAAACATGAATAATGACTTGATTATGTTTTATAGTTTATGTATATGCACAAAATTGTTATTATAAAAAAATTATGATGATGGTATTTCATCCAAAGGTAGAAACTAAAAGAACATTAAATTAGATAAGTCCTCATGGATATTATTATAAATATATTAACATGTATATGTGAAAAAGAGGGTGTCTATGATTTTCTAAATATATGGTTTACTTCTATTTCACATTGTATTTGGTGACTATATATTGATTTTTTTTTTTGAAAATTTGATAAAGATCATTGGGAGACTAATTTTACTTGGGGGTATTTATTCAGTTTTGAGAATGATATGTAAAATATAATATTAGTTCAAAGTTTCATATGAGGTAAATGGGAAAGATATTTTTTATGGACAACTGTGGATTATTAGTTAATTATCTTGTCTTCTAAACCGATCAATAACTCAAGTATGTTGGGAGGATTGATTAAATATTTTTTTTTTAAATTTATAACCTCTCTAAATATATGAATAATGTAGTAAATATTATTATTTTATGAATTTTGATGTCAAAGGGGTAGAATTATTTGGTATTTGATGAAAATAAAATACAAATAGAGATATTATCAAAACCCATGGATTTTTTTATTGGTTAATTTTTCAAATATCTTATTATTCAATTATTATAGTGCATCAAATTTTTTTAGGATGTATAGTTTGATTATTACGATGAGCTGAGAATGTGATGTATCATATAGATTGAGTTGATAATAGATTGTATCTTAGATTAGTAATTCATTGAATGTCTATAATCATAATGAATCATGATATAAAACGCATGAGTGAGCTTGTAAAGGGTTGGAAATTGTCTAAGGTATGAAATTATTTGGACTATAGTAAATATTTTTTAGTGTAATAATTATCAAAATTATAATGTTTTGTTATACTCATGAGGAGTTTGATGATATTTTTTTGAAATTGGAATGTTTTATAAATAGTATAATTAAAATCATTTTAATTTATTAAAGATACTTTCAGAAATCATTTCAAGATAAAGTGTGCATTATTATAGTTAATATATATAAATGCCCTTTGGAGGAAAGGACGATTAAGGATTTCAAATTGACTTTATTTGGATGACATATTTGTTTATATAAAATGAATCTTTCTTGATCCCTTATTAAAAATATTAGTATAGTTAGTGAAGTAAAATAGAGTGTTGGAATATATCAAAACCCAAGAAATGAGGATATAACTACCAATGATAGAAATAGAGGATTCATAATGGGATTATCACAACTTAAAGTAAGGTGGCATGAAGTAATGCGGATGGAATTTTAAACATAATCTACCTATGAAAAAAACACAGGGTATATAATGGGATTATCATTTCCCATAATAGGAATGTAAGAATTGATTTTATCCTAGCCCATGATAATGAATTTATATCATATAATGTGATATATCTATATCACTACCCACATCAAAGGAAACTATGAATACATCATTACTGTCAATGAGTTTAGAAACAATTATTTAGTTGTATCACTACCCATGTTACGGTGTGTGGATAATAATAAATAGTGATTGAGGTATAATGTTATTTAGATAACAGTTGTATATTTTTTTATGAATAGCATAATATGGTTATCAAAGATGGTAATAAAAGGAAAACATAGGTAATGTTTGTATTAAATAGGATACAAGTGCATATCACTGGTAATGATTGTGTCATAATAGGTTAAAAGGGGTTATGACTACTTATATATGTCACAAGAGGTTAAAAATGACTAACACGAGTAATGGCATATCATACATCCATATCATAATCATTAAAAAGAATTAAATTTGGATTGTAATAAGGGTTTATAAATGTAATTTTACTATAAAACATAATGATATAATATATTATAATTCATGATAAAGAGAAAGAGGCCTAATATTGATAGTGATATATATATTAATACTTCATTTTTATATTCATGTATTTATTGATTTTTTCTATGTAATTGAGTTTATTTTTCCTAAATAATTTTGTTTTGGATATTTTAAAGGTATATTAGAGATTTATAATAAAATAGAGAACTTTAGAATAATAATATAAAACTAAAAAAAACCATTATGTGGTGGGAACTAAAAACACCATTGTGATTTTTATTCTAATAATCTTTAAAAAATACCCATCTTCTATAGATGAAGTGAACGTTTTGTCAAAGTAAAACCAAAATCAGAAAACCACTTCAAGGATAGAGTAAGAAAACTTTTACTCATGGATTTATATTTAAATATAAGATATGAAAGATATATTTCATATCTCCTAATTTTTTATTTGAATAGTTCATGGATTTGACTAAAATAGGGATTTTAAAACCAACCCATGTCATGGTGGAAGATCAGGACCATAATATAGATAATTTTTCATTATTTTAACTTGAACATGATTCTATTTATTCAATATTTATCCTAGATATATTTACCCTAACATGTTGTATCCTACCATGATGTGGTGAGTCTAGATTTAGAAATAATAGTGGTTTTCATGGTTTCAAATATATAGTACATAGATTCATCATATTTCTCAAATTCCTTGATTAATTATCAATTCCAAAATCTGTATATAAACACATTATATATTCACTTTATTTTGTTTTGATTTCAATTAATTATTTTTATTTAAATTTAAATTTATTTAATTTTTTTTATTCTTTAGTCTTATCTCTTAATATGATCAATCCATTAATGCTTTAATCCCATTTAACCATGTTTTTTTAGTATCTTAAGAGGTAATAGATCTAGAGTAGAAGGATGGGTACTTTATCCATTATATTTAATTCATTTATAAAGAATTTGTTTTAATTAAGAATCATCTTGAGAACTACCAAGATGACTGAGAGGATTATATTGTGAACAACATTTTGGATTCATCCTTTTCTTTTAAGGTTGAAATTAATTAACTTATTTTGGTTTATTTACTTAATCAAAAAATTAAATTAGTTTAAGTAGAATTGGTTGATTTGATGATATTGAAACTAATTACCATTGAATATAATTTCAAAAAATTAACTCAATGGATTTATTAATGAATTAGATGATATTATTTTAAAAACCCATCATTAAAAAATTGATTTCTTACTTATTTATTTATTTTATTGTCTTTCATCACTCCATAGTGTAATTTTATAGTTTATTAAAATCTTAATTAAGGTTATAAAATGAGTTAAAAATTGGTAAAAATTCACTCTTGGGGATTAATTTGGTATCCTTCATGTGATATATCTCATAATTAAACTATTTAATACCTTTGTAGTTTTATGTATAGAGAAATCATAATATTTTCTAAACATTAGCGCCCATTATAGCTAATTACATTGGTAGGTAATATGAAAACATTTATCGTTTTTTATATTTTTATTTTTATTCTATTTATATGTGTTGATGTTTTATTTTTTATTCTTATATTTATATATCTATGAGTATGATACCTATTAATTGATCATGTAACATAGATTTAAGATATCCTAATGATTTAATCCTAAGATCAAATGATACATTCCAAGTTTAGCAGCCATGGCTAGGCTCAATTTCTCCAGTGCACATGAATATGTTCTTATAAATTTTACCCTTGAGCACTATCAAGAAGAATAAAAAATCAATTAGGTAAAATTATTCGGAACTATGATTTATTATCCATCAATGGGGATTATTTGATAATTATTCAACCTCTTATTTAAGCGAACAACTTGGAGATCCAATCCTTCAATCCATTTTTTTGTATTTTCTAAAATCCTCTTTAAGGTTTAATGGGAACCACACATATCAAAATTAAAATAAAACAATGCATAGGATCCAAATTCAAAATTTAAAATAGACACCAGAAAAATCCAAGAATTCAAAATTTGAAATCACACCTTGATCCCAATACCACCAACCACCTCGGTCCACAAGAGAGGATCCACCTCATACATTAAGGTCTGACACATTGATTCCACATCATTAACCATGTCAACATCCCCAATAAAAAATCTCCACCATCATCATCATGTAACTAACATCAATAATACTGACAAACACAACCAGTTTCACCACTGATGAACCTTGAATCACATGTGTCAGCTCCCATCACCATCCATCATCCTCAAAAGTACACAACCATTATCATCGTTTCCTGATCACCACCAAAGCCGATAATCAGAATAAAATAATATTTCTTCAGTCACAATATTGTAAATACACCAATGATGTCATTAATATCTAACACTATGATCCTATATTTGGAGTGACATCCTCAACAGTGAACCACAACCATTACCAGAAGCTTTTTTTGGTACCACCACCGTATGAGACAATCTATTTTGCAATGATGAACCAGTATAATGAGTATCCATCAAACTGGAACCTAAAAATTATAAAGGGATAGATCCTATACAGGTTGAGCCTCCTTGAACCCCATCGATCGCTTTAAGGATTGGTTGAAAAGATTTATCGTATTCTTATTATCACATAAGTATTGAATGAAGGATTTGTTGAAAATATTTTTGAGTATTTTCATCACTATTTGGGATATGTAGGATAAACAATTCTTAAATAAATACATCCCCCCATAAAAAATTGAACCTAAGAGTGAAATTTAAAATATTGTTCAAAAATATGAAGAATGATTATTCAATGTTTTGGATATATTTAATGAGTTTTGTGATATTTTTCACACTACATGTTGGATTTTTTTATCTAAATGAAATTTTTTTACTACGTGTTATAAATGAAATCCCAATATAAGATTAATGATTTAGAGTATGGGGATTTATGTAAAAAATAATAAATTTTCATGAGACCTCATTAATGAAATATATCACAACTTTATCCTTTATAAAATTGATAGAGGAATAATGAGGAGAGTAATAATTCAAGCGGAGGAGACTTCTTGTTTTGGAATACAATTGATAATTGGATTGTGATTACAAGAATTATAATTATCCTATTTAATAATTTTATATTTCTTAAGAGTGTTTGGTGAATATCAATATAAACTAAATTTTAGGATAGAATTAATAATAAAGTGGATAAAATTTCAATATAGATTGTGGTATGCCTGGATATAACTCTAAACCACAAGTTTTAAGACCCTTTCAACAAGTAATCCAACCTCCTAAGCCTCAATTTAACCAACCTCCAAAGTATTTCTAGTTGTAATAAAAATTTCCAAATCCATATATTTAGTACATTCTCACTAATTATATTAAAAAAGTTTAATTATTAGATTATGAACTAGGAAAATTCTCTAATGAGTAAGTAATCCACACTATGAAATCTTGAGAATTGAATAACACGTGGAATTATTGAAGGTGTATTGTACTTGTTATCAACTGTGAGTGAATATTATTGGAAGTTTTTTGGAATTTTTTTTGATGTATTGGAGAGATTTTATATGAACTAAAAATGTGTAAATATGTTCTATGCTGATTTATAAAAGATATGGGATTTTGAGTTGGAGATAAAAATTGATAAAGGAAGGGAATATGTAATTTTTTCTTTAAACCATAATATTGGTGAAGAACTAGAGCTCTTTATGACATGTTACATCATCTGTATAATATTTAAGAAATTATGGAAGTTTAACAAGGGTAAATAATATATTTCATATGGTATAAAAGTTTACTTACTAATATTAACATATCATAGTCTATACGAAAGATATATGGTAAAGTATGGTAAAGTGTGGAAAAGTGAAGATCTTACAGTGATACATAAGATATTTAAAGCATGAAAAATATATTTTTTGAGTTCATGGGTAAATGAAGAAAAGTAAAAAACCATATTATGATATGAAATATATTTAGATCATATGTAATATATCATATATGTAATATAAGATAGTGAAGGGTGAAAATAGGAATAGTATCAGACCTTATGTAACACGTAATATATTTTATCTGATATGAAAGATTTTAAAAGTTTTATAAAATATATTTGAGAATAAATTATATTATCATGACCATATGGAAGATATTATATGAATTTTTAAGATAATAGAGGTTGTATAAGGGATATATAAGATATTAAAATTCTTACATAAGGTTTTCTAGTTAGGAAAATGTGATATTTATAGAGCATCAAGTTAGATGATTCTTTCTAATATTCAAGGTATAAATATCATGATGCAAAGAAATTTATCCATGAATAAATCCACGTAATTAATATAATGAAATGAGAATAAATTGGGAGGTTCATGGTATAATAATTATAGGATTTCAAAAAAAATTCAAATCATTATTGGAGATCAAAACTGGGGATTTTATAAAGAGAAATATTTTGACTAGTTTTAAAATAAAGATTAGTGGTTCTATAATTAAAGGATATTTTTTCATATTAAAATTATATAAATAATATTCACATGATTATATGAATAAAAGATAGAGAGAATAAGAAAAGAATGATAATTATTGATCTGAGAGAAACCAATGAGTGCATACAACTGCTGGTTTTCATCTGTGTTGTGGTCTAATAATTTAAGTGTTAATAAACAGAAGTATTGTTATTGAGGAGGAAGACAACATAAATTTTCATGATCTCATTCATACGTAGATAAATCTAAAATTTTAAGAAGAAGGTTAAGTGCATGAAGTGTTACTGTTAATTCTCTAGAAGTCAAACACAAATTATTGGGGAATAAGATCATACATTGTAATGTAGATACATTGAGGAGCACTCAAAATATATTGTTAAAAAGATAATAAATAGGATAATTTAATATTTTATGGATCCAATATAATCTTAGACAACCCCATACTATTGAGAGATAGTTATTTTTTCTAGTAAGTGGTTGTTAATTGTACCCTAATGTTTCTTTATTATTAAAAATCATCTAGTGTATGAGTTGGGTTAGTGATGATACCTTACCATATATTTTAATCACTTTTCTAAACTAGTTATAAAATATGTATATTGGACTCAGTATAAAAAAAAGAGAGTATTCCCCCACATTATAGAAAAACATTATAAAAAACTCATGTGTACATTATGTTTATTTCATTTAAATTGTATACATGTGAGAATGTGATTTCAAATAGTGTGAATTGAGAATTTAACTATTCATATAGGGTAATTTCAAATCCATGAACTTTAAAAAAGAGTATCAATTTTTCATCACCACCCCCTTCTTAGTGATACATCACCACATACCTTGGAACTCTAAGTGGTATTATATCTCACCAGGTTCCCTTTAAAAGATCCAATATTGACTAATAAATGGATATAAAATATGAATAATGAAAATATAAGAGGTAATATAACATTCCGTGGAAAGAATTATCATATTTTGAAGAATATAATGATTATTTGTCTTCTTTATCTTGGCCTAAAAGTCAAGGATAATGTTACAATAGGTTTGAAACTATTTTATAGGTATGATACTATGAAATTTGAAGATAAAATAAATTTAGTGGTTGGTGGAAGGTAAATAAATGAAATTATGATCACCTTATAATAGAATTTATATAACATAAAACTAACAAGGAGATATTGGATAAGTTTGAGAAATTTTTTGAAGGGAATTTCAAAGAGAAAGAATATAAACTATATATTTAGATGTAAATGTTTAAAGATATTATAATGGATGATAATGATACTATAAATGACTACATCGCAAGGGTGGATGATATTTTCAATAATATAAAGGGTTTTAGAGACACTCTAGAAGGCTCAACCTTTTTTAATAAACATATGAGAATTTTTCTATATATATTTGGGGTAAAAGTTTTTAATTTTTAAAAAAATGATTACAAATATCTTTATGAGTCACATAATACAATTGATAACTATGAGATAAGGAAATCCACTATGTTTAAGAAGAATATCAAGGAGTATATAGAATTCAAATAAATAAGAAAGATTAAAATCATGGAAGAGTAGGATCATTCCTCTAGTAAATTTAATGATGGTGAAGGAAATGATGAAGAGTGTAAGAGGATCATGGATCTTATATTAATTGATTTACTAAAATTAAAGGGTAAGTGTAAATGGAAATCCCATTTAAATATTTTAATTGTGATGGAATTTTATACCTTGATATTGATAATCCGAAGAATAAAAGTAGTTTATATGATGAACATAAAAGAAAGATAGTATTAAGAATATGAGATAGAGTAAAAGAAATATGTAAGATATGGAACTAGTTGAAGGAAAGAAAGGATTATCCAAAAGGAAAATAATAAACATGTTTAAAAAAGAAATAGGAGACTACTCTATTGTAAGTAGTTAATCTAAAGAAGAAGTTCTTAAAAATTTTAGGAACTTTATGGATCGTATTGAAAATCATAAAGAAACCTCTAATAGTGGTGAAGATAGTAAAAAATCTTACACTGAGCATATATTGAAATATGAGATCGAAGAATCTCTTTACTAAAAAACCCAATACAAAATGAAAATCCCAACCTAAAAGAAACAAGTTGAGAAAATAAAGGTATGTGATGATAAATCTTATAAAAAATAAGTTAGTTATATCAAAAATTAAGAATCTCAAGGTGAAAGTTGAATAATAAGATAAAATGTTAAAATAATTTAAGGAAAAATTTCTTCCAAAGAAGAAAATTTTAAAAAGACACAATCAACGCATATTAATGCTAAAACTCCCTAGATAAAGTGTTACATGAATATAATAATGTTATATGAGTAAATGGAGATAGACTATGAACTTCTGGAAATTGTTTCACAAAATATCATATAAAATATGCATATGTTAATCACAAGAATGTTGAACCTATTTTGACTATCAGTGCATGATATAAATGTAAATTTGGGTAATCTTGGACTAATAAAAATCATGATAATACCACTTCTACATCAAGGGCGTTGGATATATCTTTATAATTGAAATTTACATAAGGAAAAAACAAAAGGGATATGGTTATATACTTCTATAGTAAGAATAATTTCATATATAGCTTCATCAGTATCATTGGATATCAATTTTATAAGGTTATTATTGGTTTTTTTTTGAGTTTATAATAAAAATAATCTGATTTATGGTATAATATATCATTTATTTTTTATAAAATGAGAAATTAATTAATTGGGAGTTATCCAAGGAAGATGAAAAATAATTCTTAAAAGAAGAAAGTTGTAAATAGAAATCTATCAATATTTTCTACTCATAATTGGTTTGATTTCTTAGTTGAAATCTATGGATGGTATGACTAATAAGGTCATTCAGATGATTAATTCATGACAAAACTTCTAGGGAAAACTCTTAAAGCATATATAGATAAGAAGGTTTAGGGAAGAGAAAATTTTGAGAGGTTAATTCTTATTGTGGTTAATCTTAAAGTAAGAAAGATAAGAAATACAGGGATACTTAATAGTGGTTTTTTATATCATATAACTTAAGATATAAAAATAATTAAAAACATTGAAGACAATTAAGGATGTGAAATTACTTTTGAGAATAAAATTTCCTTAAAATCAAAGGAATTGGTACAACTGATATTGAATCTAAAAAACTAAAATCTAAATATGTTTTGTTTATTAATGGGATTAATCACAACTTATTAAGTCTAATATATCTTTGTGATAATGGTGATTAATCTATGATCAAAAGAAACTTTTTTCTCATCATGTTCATATAATACGGAATAATTTTCACTAAGTGTGAAATAACAATTGGTAACTTATTCAAAATTGGTGATCCATATAATTTTCATTATCTAAGTGAAAAATATGAAAATAATCATTATCATAGAAAATTATTCAAATTATTTAAATGAATTTGAGAAATATTTCAAAGGATGATGTGGTGAGATACTTTCCCTTACTAAATAGAGAAATAGATGATATTTTTAAAACATTCATAAAGGAAAAAATGAGGCAAAAAATCTATAAGAGTGTAAAGATTTAGTTTAGAAGTCTAATTAAATTGATTCATTAAGATTTATATAGGACAATGATATATTAATTCTAAAAATTTGATATTTATTTCATCAAATTTATTTATTACTTTACAATAATGATAAATGTGTTGTTTATGAAGTATAAATATATAGTTTTAGATATGTTTAAGAACTTTAGAAGATAATTTGAGAAAGATATGGGGGGATTATATCAAGAAAATAAGAAAACTAATGGAAGGTATTTTCTTGAAAATTAATTTAAATCCTATATTTTTAATAATGGAATCAATAATTATTATAGTTATCTATATATACACTAGTAAACTGAAGTTATATAGAGGAAAAATAGAATTCTGGTTGAGATGGAAAGAACTATACCAGCTGAATTTAAGCTCTCAGTAGAGAGATGTAGTGAGTATAACTATGAAAATTTAAAATATGTTATTCTAGAGATAATAATTATCATGAATCCATCTAAAATGTAGTAAAAATATTAATTTTTTTATCATTAAATTCTTTATGAATATATAAAATTTAGATCTATGAAAATTTCATGAAAATGTTGTGAAAGTAATTTTTATATGTTATTTAACCAATAGAAGAGGCTACAATTATTGGAAAAAGATACTTCAAAATATAGAAAATTTTTGTGTGTGAGGATTATTGAAAATAAACTTAATTTTAGAGAGTAAATGAATCATATTTTTAGAATACATATGTTGATAATAAGATATTTTTTAACAAATAAATGAGAAATAAATTAAAAAACTAGATAATATTGATATTGATTAAGACTAGATCATTGATGATTAATTTGTTTTTAAAGATAGGAAATAAAAATATCATAGGATAAAGAATCATGTGGAAGTTGAAAATAAAATTAGAAATTGGAATGCACCAGTACAAACCAAAAACAATACTAATGTGAAATAATGAAAAAAATATTGTTTCACATGTTTAGCCATAAACACTTGATCAAGATTTTGATCACAAAGAATAGATAGATGAAACTTATGAGGATCCTGATAAAATTGAAATAAATCCCACTAGGGATAAAATTCCAAGATCAAAATAAAAAAAATCATTGGAACTAACTAGGTTTTAGAAACAAGATTAATGATATAGGTGAATTTTACAGAAACAAAGACAAATTAATTTGAAAAGGCTCCTCTAAATTATAGGTAGTTGATTTTGAGTATATATTTTATCCTATTATAATAATTGAATCAATAATAATATTCTTATTTTTTGTGACTCATAATAATAAAGAGAATTATCAAAAGGATGTGAAGTCTATTTTTATGAATAAATAACTTAAAGAATAAGTTTATATTACTTAACTTGGAGGTCTTATTCTTAGAATCTATGGAACCATGGTGTGTAGGTTAATGAAATTTTTATAAGGGTTAAGAAAATATCTTATTGTCTAGTATTCCAACATATAAAACTATTTGGAAAAATAAAAATATATAAATAAACAATTTGAAATAAACTTATATCTGAAGTTTATGAAGACATATACTCTTATCTTCATTGTTTATATTGATAAAATTATTCATATGGTAGAAAAAATAATGTTTGTGAATAATTTTCAAGGAAAATAAAGAGTCATATTGAAATTTCTATGATTGGAGAGATGAGTTTCTTCTTGGGATTCAATGTTATACAAAAATAAGATCTCATTTTTCTATCCCTAGAAAAATATGTCAAGGAAATGTTGAATACATTTGGCATGGAAAATTAAAAAGAGGTGTCTACTACCATGAAATTTGGGGTGAAACTGAGCAAGGATGGTGCAATGGAGGGAGTGAATAAAAAAAAGGAAGTTGATTGGATGTTTAATTTACCTCATTATATCTAACCATGACATTCTTTATATAGTAACATTATGTTCTATGTATCAAATTGATCCAAAATAATCACACTTAGTTGTAGATAAGAGAGTTCTTAAATACATCCAAGGGACTTTCAATTTTATGTTGGTGTAGAGAAGAAGTGTTCACCTAGACCTATTTCAATTTATTGATATTATATGGGATAGATATTATGCTGACCATAAATCAACATCAGCTAGTATATTATTTTTTGGGAAATATTCATGTTAGTTTCAATTGTAAGAAGAAAAAGTATCATGAGATTAAAAACTATAGAGGTGGGTTATGTTTCTATGATAAATATATGCACAAAGATGATTTGTATAAAGAAGAAATTGGAATATTTAAAGGAATTAATCAAGAATACATTGAGTTTTACATGTGATAATCAATGTTTAATTGATCTATCCAATAATTTTATGAAACACACAATATTTAAATATATTTAAATTGAATATTATTTTATCAAAAATGATTTTAAATGTATATGCGATATTGGAACATCACCCTACAAGGGATAAAATTACAGATATTTTCACAAATATCATTCTAAAAGATATATTTTAAAGCTTTGAGGCTAGATATACTTGTTCATCCTTTCTGTCTAACTTTTAAGTGTTTGGATTTCCCTATATTCCATTAGATAATGGAGGAAAAAGATGAAAACTTATTATATATTACTATTTTAAATACAAATTAATTTTCCTTGGAAAATGGAGAAAACATAGTGATTTGATTAAGGGGGGATCATTAAAATCACTAAGCCATAATTTTCATGTTAATAATGGAGAGAAATATCTCAAAAAAATCATTTTATATTAATTCATTTTAAAGACATTATTATTTAAAAAGGATATTATTTGATTAAATCTAGCATGAGTTTTTGTAGTTGAAAACAAATTAAAATTGGGGATTAATGATCCCATGTAATTATTAATTTTTTATTTTATTTTCTATCAACAATGATTAAATATCATTAAAATTTATGTAGAATGTTTTTGAGATGTATTTGATTGATTATATATTCCATGTGAATGTCTGAAGAGGTTTTGATCTGATTTGTAAAATTTCTAGAATTATGAGTTGGAGCTAAAAAATAGAAAAGGCAAGGAATACGTAAGTTTTTTCTCAAAAGTGGAATATTTTAAAAGGATTAGAGATCATTGTGATACACTAAATTTGATTGATGACACCTCTGAGATTCTAGAAGTTTCACTAGGGTAAGTAACATATTTAACATGGTATGTAAGGTTTCTTGCTGATATATAACATATCTCAATTCATACAAAATATTTATATTAAAATATTTTAAAATACAATAAAAAAGGAAAGATCATGTTGTGATATGAAAAATATTTGAATCATATATAAGATATTTATTGAGTGTATATTTAAATTAAGAAAAGGAAAAACTATAATATGATTTTTAATATATTTAGAACGTATATAATATATCATATATGGAATGTAAGATATTGAAGTATGAAAATTGGAAAATTATAGGTCCTTATGTAATACATAATATATTTGGTCTCATATGAAATATTTTCAAAGGAATTTTATGTGACCAGTCAATGTAATTGTGTCACTGGGAGGGGGAGGGGTGAATCAATGATACTTTTTATTTTAAAGTTTCCTTACAATTTAAAAATCCTTTTCCTCCTATTAATGTTTCTATTACCTATTGAAAACAAATTAAACACACATCCATGGGAACAAAAGTATTTATAAGGTTCACTATTCAATACGAATAGCTACATCCTTGGTATGGTTTGGAGAAAATCCAATACCACACAATCCACTAGAAAAAATATCCTTAGATTACAATGAGTAGGATATTACCTCTCACTCATGTAGCACTTTGAAGATAGTCCAATAGTGTGTGTGCACCCTCTTAGCACAAATAGGGAAATACGAAGTTTGTGTAACAACGCTTATCACATGTGCTTATTTTCAATTTCAGAATTTTATTCCTTTTAAAAAAATATTCAATTTCTTACCCAGAAGATGGTAAGAACTTCCTAGACTTTGTTAAGGAAAAACAAAATCTAATATTCCTAGTATATATTTCCCAGTCTGATTCCTCTGAGTACGATTCTCCCTGAAATGATTCTTCCTGATATGATTCTCTCTGCCTAATTCTTCCAAGCCTGATATTTTCCAGTATGATTTCTCAATACAAAATGATATAGTGTTGGTTAAGTATGATTGATACAATTCAAAACTCCTTCTCCTTATTTTGAAAAAACACAATATGTAAATATTGATTTGATTATCTAGCTTGGTATGAAGATATGCCGAATATGATTGACAACCTGAGTATGGTAATCATCTAAATATGATGATTACTAAATACAATTATTAGCTGGATACAACTTTGAAATCTTGTTTTTTCTCATATCACTTCTTCATTGGAACTTCTTCAACAAAAGCATAGTACGAAAACATATTCTTCTCTCTAAAAACCCATATATTCTCTCCCTTCTGTGAGGAATAGTCCATCGATCATCAAAAAAGTATGATGTACTTTTTCCTTTTATAGGTGAACCATAATAGGTTTTGGTGAGAATCCCAAAACCTTTCCTGGTCACTTAAATTCACCCAAATCTCAATTTCCTCTAACATCTATGGTGTATTTAAGACTTTATCAATGCTTCTCAATTCTTCTCGAATCTTATTCAAACATTATCTCTTCTTCATATCAATTTAATTTTTTAAAAACAAATCATTGTATAAATTGAATGTAAATGAATGAAGAAATGAATACCATTTTGGTTTTCTGAATACAATGTTCTATATCAATTGAATATAATCATTATTTTTAATTTCAAGCTCCCACTTGATAGCTTATTCTGTAAACACCTTCATCTTTACTCTCAAACCACTTATACTTCTTCACCATTTCTCTTGAACCAATTGAAAATTAACTTGAAAAGAAAACAAAGTGGTTCAAATCTGATATGATGGCTCCTAACCCAATTGATGAAGCATTACTTTTGAAGTTAGAGTTCATATTCCACCAACATCTTAAAAAACCAAGCCCTTCCTTCATCAAATCATTAAACCATCTAAAATTATTGACTAAATTATTGATCAGTCCTTTCCATTATGATTTTCATCATCTTCAGCTCAATTCCTTTTATATTGTACTTTATTGAGAAAAGTTTTTCTAGAGTATGATGGTATGCTGAATATGATGAATCGATGCCAATATCTTTCAACTCCACCAACCATCTTTCTCTCTAACTTATCTTGAGCAAAATTATCCAAAGTATGTTTTTTCTGAGTACGATTTCCCTGTATATGATTATCCTAGGTACGATCATCTTGATTACGATTTTATTTGATACGATCTTTTCTGTGTATGATCTTTATCATTCTTTTTCTTCTCTTCCACCCAAATATGATTAAACTAGGTATGATTGGGAACACCTCTTTTCTCTTAAATTCTATCAATATTGCATCATAATTTCACTAATTAACTTATGAATTACTGTAACTCCAAGATCGGTAAAGAATATTCTAATTTATTTTATCATAGTCATGTAGACTCTGATTTTCCATCAATAAAATCACTTCTTCTATACTGAATTCATATTGAATCTTATGACCATTTAATTCAAGAAAGATACATTCTCAATGTGACTAGTCCATTCATTTTGTACCCATGGTGAGTTCGATTATAATCAATTACTCATTAAGTTATTCTCTCATTCTAAACCCAAGGTGAGTCTGATTCTTTTTAATGTGACAGTCTAATTCTTTTGAAAACAATGGTTAATATAATTTTCTCCAAATACAAAGTGAGGTTATTTTATTGACAACAAAAGAAAAAACTTGAAAAAAAATACCATCCTCTTCAACTTAGTCCAAACAATCTCCTACTTTGGATTTTTTTGTCAACCAAATTTCTTAAATAATCAAAAAAATTATCCTTAGGAAATAGATTATAAATCAATAATTCTAATCCTACGTGATCTAATACATTATATAAAACAAGAATCATTGATAGCATAACCATGAAGTCCAAAAATAGTGATTATAAAAACCTTCTTCATCTTCCTTACTTTTCTCTTCTTCAACCTTATCTTTTCCTCAACCTCCATAGAATAAAAAACAATTTCTTTCCTGTAACCACTCTAAAAAATAGTTAGAATCATTCACTCACAATAAAATGTTGAATTCACAACTTACCCAAAACTCTATCTTTTTTTACATTCAAAAGTATAGATTTATGAAACAATTCTCCCCCTTTACAACTCTATCTAAAGGTAAGATGATATAGAAGACAAAAACTCATACCTCAACCTTGATGAGAAAGTAGTTGGACACCCATGTTCAACCTCAATCTAGATAATGATTCCTTTGGAAAATGTTTTGTGAAAATGTCATAAACTTGTTCCGATGTTGGAACATAATCCAAATTAAATTAATTCTTCTCCATGTGATCTTTGATGAAATGATATTTGATATTAATTTATTTTGAACAAGAGTGTTGAACATGATTTTTGGTGACATTGATTGTACTTTTATTTTCACAACCCAACAAAAACGGTAACTTTACTTTAATAAGTAAATCTTCTAATTGAGTTTTCATATACAAAAGTTGAGAAGTGTCTTGAGTGGTAGAAACATACTCAGATTCATTTGTACTAAGATATATTGAATTCTATTTCTTTGAATGAAAACTAACACAATTATTTCCCTGAAAGAATACTCCACCATTTTTGGATCTTCTATCATCAATATTTTCTTCCAAATTAGCATCTGAATACCCAAAAAAATCAATACTATCTGAGATTCCATACTTGATTCCTAATTCTCTTGTGACTTTTATGAATCTAATAATTCTTTTTCCAGCAAGTAAATGTGATTATTTTGGAGCACTCTAAAATCTTTCACATAGGGTAACAACATAATAAATGTCAGGTCTTGATGTAGTCAAAAACAAAAAACATCCAATAAACTTTTTAAATTATTTCTGATCAACTTCTTTTCCTTATCCATCTTTAGACAACTTTGTTCCCAATGAAATTAGTGGGAAAATAGGTTTTCCATTTTCCATTCCAGACCTATTAAGAAGTTCCTTATCATACTTTTTTGAGAAATAAAAATGTATTTCTTCTTTTTTAATAATTATAACCCAATAAAGTATTTTATTTCCTCTGGAATGGAAATTTTAAATTACTTTTTCATTTATTCATAAAACCTTTCAAAAATTATTTCATCATTCCGAGAAAAAGAAATTTCATCAACTTAAAAAATTATAATGATGTAATAATATTTACTTTCTCTGATATAAATATTGTTATCCACTCTTCCTTTCTTAAAACTCATCTTCCTTAAGCATGTATCCAATTTCTAATATCAAGCCTTTGGATCTTGTTTTAGCCCATACAATTCCTTTTTCAATCTACACACATAAATTTCATCTTTCCTAATTACAAAGCCACAAGGTTTTTCAATATAAAATTCCTCATTTAGATCACTATTCAATAACATTTATTTGAAATCAATTTGAATGATCTTGTAGCCTTGTTGTGCAGGAATAGTAAGAAAGATTCTAATAGTTTCTAATCATGCCACCAGAGAAAATATTTCATCAAAATCAATACCTTAAATTTGTGAATACCCTTTTCACACCAATCTTGATTTTTTTATTATTACTTCACCTTCTTCATTCATCTTATTCTAGAAAACCCACTTGGTTCCAATATTTTTTTTTGTATGAGTTCCCATGTATCAATTTTTCAATTTTATCCAACTCTTCATTCATGGCCTGAACCCATTACAAATGCTCAAAATCTTTTTTCACATCATTTGACTTCACGTTTGAATATAAAGATGTTTGTATAATAGAAATTGTGGTTCTTTTTATTTGAACCTTCTGATGTTAATAACTAATTATATTCTAATCTTCCACTTGATTCCTCAACCTAGGATGATATTTTATAATATCTTCTTCATCACTAGGAATAGATGAGTATATTTATTCTTCTTGAGTAGGAATACAATTGTATGTATCCTTATCAGAATTGTTTTCTTCATTTTTTCTCAACTTCCTAGACTGCCTGAGTATGTTTGTATTTCTCTACCTTATCAATTAACTTCACATCATATAAATCAACAATTATTTCTATTTATTTATTGAAACATCTATATCCTCTTTCTTTGGGAACATATCCAAGAAAAATCCATCTTCAAATTTTTTTAATGTTCAAAAATTTCCACATTTCTTCTTTATAATACATGGACTCCCAAAAAATCTTAATTGTTTCAAACAATTAGTATTTCCATAAAAAAATTCCTATGGAGTGTTATCTTAATCAGAAATGTAGAAATATTGATTTTTAATGTAAATAGAAATAATCATGGCTTGCCGCCAAAATTAATAAGGAAGGTCATGCTCAGGTAACACGGTTCTTCCCATTTCCACCAAAATTCTATTCTTTCTTTCAAAAATCCCATTTTCTTGAGGAGTGTATGGGGTATTGTACTCATTCCAAATTCTATGATTCTCAAGATATATTTTGAATTCTTCACTTCTGTATTCACCACCACTGTAGGTTCTCAAATTCATCACTGAATACTAACATTCTTTCCCATCTTTCCTTCAGAAACTTTTATACATTTTCAAAGATTCGGATTTCATTTTCATATACATAACACAAGTAATGTGAGTAAAATAATAAATTAAAGTGATAAAGTGTTTATCTCCATTTATTGACTGTTTCCTCATCAGCCCACAAATGTCGGAATGAATCAACTCTAGGGTTTGTCTTCAACAAATCTTAACTTTCTTATGCACAATAATTATAATATTTCCTTTCTCACAAATAGAGAAACACCAATATATTCTTATTGGAAAACCAGGAATGTCTCGGACACTATTTCTATTAGATAGCTTGTTCATGTTTCTCAACCCCATGTATTCTATCCTTTTTTACACAATTGATTGACTCTCTTCCACCATACTCATGTAACAATAATTTTTTATTTCACTAACATGAAACAGATTTACTTTTATACATTGTCCACTTTTAAAAATATTTCCATCTTCTTTGATTTTAACCAAAACCCTATCTTTTCTAAATACAACATTGTTACCCTCATCACACCATTGTGATACACTTATCAATTTTTGTTTCTTCCCATGAACATATAATGTTTTCTTGGATTTAAACTTTTATTTTCCAATGATGGATGATCCAACACCTTTTATTTTCAAGGATTCATCATTGCCAAATTTCACTACTCCTTTAAAATATTTCACATTATTCAATAATTTCAAGTCTCCTAACATATGATAAGAACACCCACTATCAAGAATCCATGGTCATTCTCATTTTTTAGCTTTCAATGTGGTTTCTAAAACATGAACTTTTTATTCTTTCTTTAAGTTATTCACCTTTAGCTTTTGATAATTTTTATGAAACTTTTGTTGTGTCGGTAATAAAACAAGACAAAATTTTGCAAGATGTTAAGTCTTTTCACATCTTTCAAAAATAGTTTCCAATAGTTGGAACCTATTCTCAATATTTACTCCAACATTTTCATGTTTCTTTAAAAAAACATCTCATAATTCTTTCTTCGAGGAGATTGAATCCCCCCACAACCTCTTCCTTTCATAACCTGTGGGATAATAGAATTTTTTTTGTTTGAACCAACACATATTATTAGTGTGACTGGACCCCCCACTATACTAGCAATAGTTATAGAATGGATATTTTCCTCTGAAATATACATACTATCTAGAATTGTTAATACATTTCTTATTCGCCATTTTCACTTTATTTTTATCATTGTCGGAACTAGAAGCATAGAAACCTTTTCTAGATTCATAATATTTTCAAAAAAATTGGACTCAAGATTCTTTGAGATATCTAAATTCCCAACTTTATTGGTTTTGACCACAAACATAAATTTCTCAACTTTCTTTTGTTTAGATACAATTCCCTCTTTCTTCTCAACCTTTAAAGGTAACTTCTATTAAGACTTCTCAGGTTTCTCATTATGGGAACTTTCACCAACTTCAGTAATAGAGTTTTTAAAACTTATACCATTCTTTTCAGCTTTAGAAACATTTTTTTGAAAAAATTATAACTCTTATTCTTTTTCTTTAAACTTCACTTTTATATTATCATTACAATTCTTTTCTTCCTCCAGATATTTCTTCAAATCATCAATCTATTTTAACACCCTCACCTCTTAATTAGAAAAATATTTTGATTGCTCATTGAGGATCATTCATCTTACACCTTTTTTTTCTTCTTTTCAATCCTTCTAATCTTTCTCATACATTATATCAACTCTTCTTTAAATTGAATTTCATGTTGAGTTTCTTCTTCAGAACTACTACTACAAAATTCTTCATCATTTACTATTTTAATAAAAGTATTCTCAATTCCATTCTAAATAGAATTTTCAGATTCAATATCGCTAACTTATTCTTCTTTATCTTTAGATAATAAAATTATTCTTTTGGATTTGAAGAATTTTATTTCTTTCCTTGTAGAATACAATTTTCTTTTACCACCCAATTTCTTCCATGATCTTATTGTCTTTACTTCTTCTTCATTATCCTCTTCTTTCATTATTTGAGGAAAATTGGAAGGAATGTTCCCAACAGCTCCACATTGAATAAAAATCAAGGTGATTTTCCCTTTGTATTTCTTTGTACCTTTTTCCACATTCTTGGAAAATAAAGATAAAATATTATCATGATTTTTACATACCTTGCCTTCATAATCAGATTCACCAGCTTCAACTTCAATGAGATTCTTCTTTGTATTTTTTTATTAGCATCCTTGAAAGACATTTCTCTATCAACTTTTGTTTTTATTTTCATATCTTTTTATCTTCTCATTTCATAAGTGATAATAGTTCTATATAGATCATTAAGAGATAATGTTTCGAGGTCTATTCCTTATAATGAAGAAACTTCTGCATCAAACTTTTTGTGAAGGATTCTCAAGATGTTTTCAACAACTATAGAATCATCTAACTTTTCACCAAGATATCTGATAGTGATAAAAATATCATTCACCCTAGTAAAGAACTCCCCAATAGATTCATGTTCTACCATATTCAAATCTCCATACTTAAATCTCTATATTTTAAACTTTTCTATCTTCACTTTCGTATTTCCTTCATATATTTTTTTCAATTTATCACATATACCTTTGGTTATGGAAACATGTTTCACCCTTAGGAATTTAATTTCATGAATTAATGATAACATAGAATTGTTGTACAATCCATCATTCTCTAAATTCTTCTTATCTATAGATGTAAGAGGAGCTTTATCATCAATGGGGGAAACCCAACTATTGTGGATTCAAGAACATATTAATTGATTGACATAAGATGAGGAAACATTATATCTTTCTATATATGATAATTCTTTCCATCAAACACTGAACTTATTTAACTATCAAAAAAGTTCACATTCATCATCACTAAAGAATAAGCAAAAGGAACCTTCGGCTCTGAAACCACTTATAAGTTCCTAGTCAGTGTAATTGCTTCACTGAGAGAGGGAGGGGTGAATCAGTGATACTTTTTCTTTTTCAGTTTCTTTACAAATGAAACAAATTTAACCACTTGTTAAATATTTTATTCCCTATTAAAAATAATTTAAACATGTATCCATAAGAACAAGTATTTATAAGGTTCACTATTCAATATGAATAGTTATATCCTTTGTATTGTTTGGAGAAAATCTCATACCACAAAATATTCTAGAAAAAAATCCTTGGATTACAATGAGTAGGATATACCCTTTCACTTGTGTAGCACTTTGAAGTCAATCCAATAGTGTGTGTGCACCCTCTTAGCACAAATAGAGTAATACGAAGTTTTTGTAACAATGCATGTTACCTGTGTTTCTTTTTAATTTCACAAATGTATTCTTTTTATTAAAAAAATCAATTTCTTACCTAGAATATAGTAAGAACTTCTTGGACTTTGTTAAGGAAAAAACTAATCTTATTTTCCCAGTATATTCTTTTTAATCCAATTCCTCTAAGTAGGATTCTCCTCAATACGATTCTTCCCAGTACGATTCTCTTAGATCAATTCTACCGATCCTGATTATTTTCGATATGATTTCACAATAGAAAATATATATAATTGGTTGAGTATGACTGATACAATTCAAAACTCCTTCTTACTCAGTTTGGAAAACCCAGGATGAAAATCCCAATCTGATTTATCATCCTGATATGATGATCATCTGAATACTATTCACAACCTGAGTATAGTAAAAAACTAAATACGATAATTAATAAATAATATTATCAGCTGAATACAACATTTGAATCCTATTTCTTTTACTATCACTTCTTCGTCAAAACTTTTTCAATAAAAGGTCAGTATGAAAACTTATTCTTTTCTTTCAAAAATCAGAGCTGATCTCTCTTCTACAATGAACAATAAATCGATTATCAAAAAAGTATGATGAATTTTCACCTTTTATAGGTAACCCATATGAGGTTTTGGTGTGAATCCCAAAACATTTCCTACTTACTTAAATTCACCCATATCTCAATTTCCCCAAAATCATCAATTTCATTTAAGACTTCTTCAATGCTTCTGGATTTTTCTTGAATCTTCTTCAAACTTCATCTCTTCTTCATATCAATTCAATTTCATCAGCATAAATACTTGTATAAATTAAATATAAATGAATGTATAAATGGATACCACTCTAATTTTATGAATAAAATTCTCTATATTAGTTGAATATAATCATTCAATTAAATGTCAAGTTCCCCCTTAATAAAACATTCAGCAAACCCCTTAATCTATATTCTCAAACAACTTCTACTTATTCAAATTTTCTCTTGGACCACTAGAAAATTCACTTGAAAAGAAAAAAAAATGGTTTAAATTTGATATGATGGCTCCTAACCCAATTGAAAAAGTATCACTTTTGAAAACAAATTAGAGTTCATCTTACTCAATAATTTTAAAAAACAAAACCCTTCCTTCATCAAATCATTAAACCATCTCAAATGTTTGAATACATTGTTGATAAGTCCTTTTCATTATGATTTTCATCAGCATCAGCTCAATTACTTTTCAATCAAACTTGATTAAAAACAATTCTTCCTGAGTACGGTGGTATGCTGAATACGATGAATTGATGTTAACAACTTTCAACTCCACCAACCAGCATTCTCTCCAACTCAGCTTGAGTATGATTTTATAGAGTATGTTTTTTTTGTACAACTTCCCTTAATATAATTATCCTTGGTACAATCATTATGATTATGATTTTTCTTGGATACGGTCTTTTCTGAGTATGATCTTCAGCATCCTTTTCTTCTCTTCCACCTAGATATGATTAAACTGGGTATGATTGGGAACACCTCTTTTACCTTTCCTTCCATAAATATTGCATCATAAGTTCTCCAATTAACTTATGATTTATTATAACTCTTTGATCAGAAAATCATCATCATATTTATTTTATTATAGTCATCTAGACTTTGATTTTCCATCAATACAATCACTTCTTCCTTACTGAATTCAAAGTGAATCTGATGACCATTTTCTTCCAGTAAGATATATTTTCAATGTGACCGATCATTTCATTCTAGACCCACGGTGAGTCTGAATAAAATCAATTCCTCATTATGAGATTCTCCCATTTCGGACCCAAGGTGGGTCTGATTATTTTGAAAATAATGGTCAATATAATTTTATCCAAATAAAAAGTGATATGATTTTTTGGAGAACAAAATACAACACTTGAAAACAAATACTTTCCTCATCATCTTGGTCCTAATAGGAATGAAAAAGATATTTTAGAATATGTAATATTCTCGTGATTATAAAAAATATATTCTAAGCATGTGTAAGATATTGAATCTCAAATAAGTGATATATAAGATGATTCACTTTATATATAAGGTTTTTTAGTTAAAAATGTGATATTTCTAGCCAATAAAGTTGGATAATTATTTTCTAATCTTCAAGTCATTAGTATCATGGTGCTTTATAATTTTTTTAGGATTCAAGTCGAGTCAAAATGATAATTAAATGAGAATAAATTGATAGGATCTTTTAATGTTAATTCTATTATTTCGAATAGAATATTTGAAATCATTATTAAAGATCAAAACTTGAGCATTTATTGAGAGAGATTTTGAATAGTTTTAAAATGTATATTAATGATTATAAAATTAAAGGATATTTTTCCAAATTCAAGTTATGTAAATAATATTCACATTTTTATATAAATAATATATAGAATAAAGTAAATAAGAATTGTTGATGTGAGAGAAATTGATGAGCACCTACAACTATTGGTTTTCATCTACATCAAGTCGGGTAGATTTAAGTGTTGGTCAAAAGAAGGATTTCTTGAGGATGAAAAATATGATGTATGTTTTCATGATCTCATGTATAAATAGATCACTATAAAAAATTTAGAAGAATTATGATGTGCATACAGTGTTATTTCTAATTGTTTGGCATTCGAATACGTACTATTGAGGAAGAATATATTACATTGTAATGCAGAGACTTATAGGATCACATTGAAGAAATTTATCATAAGAGTTTAAGGAGGACCATTGAATACTATAGGGTTCCATTATAATCTTATTCAAATCCATATTATTAGGTGATAGTTATTTTTCTAGTAAAGTAGTTTTCAAACTTTCCCTAAGGTATCCTATGGAGTAAAAATTATCAACTATATATGTTGTCTTAAGGGTGATATCCAGCCACATATTTTAATAAATTTTATACATTAGTGATAAAATATATTTCCCGAACTCGACACAAAAATAGTAAGGAGTAGTCACACATATTTGGGAAAAACCTTATAAAATTACTTATGTGTACCTTTTTTCATTTATATCAACTATATACAGGAAAGAATGGGATTTTGGAGAGTATGGATTGGGACTTTAACCATTCCCAGAGGTTAATTTAAAAAAATAAATTGTAAAAATATTATCATTGATTCACCCCCCCCCCTCCCCATCAGTGATAAATCACCACTTACCTAAGAACTTTAAGTATCTAGTTAGACAATTTCCCAAACTCAATTAAAGTGATTATCCAGTACACTCTTGAGTAAAATGGATAAAAAAAAGATGTGAAAGTGATGAACTTTCATAATAGTAAATATCAGTAGTAAATGAGACCAAAAGTGGATAATAAATAGGTGTAAAATAGGATAATAAATGATATATTGATTTGGAAAGTTAAGATAAAAAATAAGAAGAAAAATAAGATAAATCTTGAAAAGAAAATAAAGAATAAAGTTATGAGAAATATAAAACATTATACCCATAAAATAAAACTCTTCCATTCAAAAATATGAAGAGGGAAAGAATAATAGGAATTTAGTTCGAGAATATTCTTGATATCTTGAAGTAATCCCATATTAAGATACCCCTTGTTGATGTAGTTTATAAAATTTTTTCATGAAAAATTCTTTAAGGTGCTACATTCAAAAGGAAATTAGAGGATCTTAAAGAAATATCCCTATGTGAGGAGTGTCACATTATAGTGAAAAGAAAAAACCCTGAAAATATAAGATATCCTAAAGGTTTCTCCTTCAAATTCACTATTAGATAATTTATATTTGGGAAGTAAAGGTGCGACTTGGGGGTGAGTGTCAAATTGATACCACAAAGTGTGTTTTAAAAAATGTGATTGGATGAACCGAAATGAACAAGAGATTCACTTTAACTCACTTTTATTTTGTAAATTACCCTTATATAATTCATCAGTATATTCTTTTCAAGGTGGGAAATTTCACATTTTCAAATGAATTTTTGATACTTGTGATATAAGAATAAGGGGATGTTTGCATTGTCCTGGAGATGCCATTTTTAACACGGGGAAATATTTAATAGATGTTGATCAAGGAATATTTATTTTAAAATTTGGTGATGAAAAATTCACTTTTATACACATGAATTTCATTAAGCATAGAGATAAATATAAGAATTTTCAAACTATATTTTCTACTAAAAAACATTCAACAACAATGAGTTTTTAGTAAGAGGGAGAATAAAGCATGATGAAACTTATTAATGACATGGTGGACTATAATTAACTGAACCAAGATTCTATAAAAACTTTCACTTGAATTGATCCACCAATGGATTAAAGATAATTTTTGATCCCCATGGGATAGAAACTAGTTCTTGGGCATCACAGGAACAGACTTTGGAATGATTTCTCCTAATAATCAAGTTAAATCACAAATTATTGTCTACTAAAAAATTGTAGTAACCATTATGTAAGTTTGAAATCCTTGAAAAAATTAAAATATTTGTAAATAAACAAATATAAGGTAATAAATGAAGAAACTAAACTATTGACTCACCGTCCAAACACCCTCTACTGCAAAATCAACCTCTAACTGTTCATATCCACGACCACTGCAATATCACCACACCTGAAACCGTAGAAAGTAGTAAAAGAGCACATGGCCAAATTAAATCATTTAAAGGGTCACACTATAATATCCCAATTTTTTCCTAATAATACTTGAGGAAATATTAAAAAAAATTAGATCCAGGTACTGAAACGACATGAGATTCCGAGTCTCGATGGGCCTAAATATTGTTATAAAAAATAATAAATATATTATATCCTCGTATAATAATTTTCATAAAATAATGGAATATATTCTTAAAGGAGTCTCAGATTAGAACTTTAAGGCCACTTTTGAATCTAGAATGTGGATTTTAACCATTATGTGACATAACCTGCATCAGGTTTGGGTGTTTTGTGAAAGTTCAGTCGTAGATGGATTAGTGATTTAATAAATTTATTAATTTATTAATTTATTTATTACTTATTATATCATCATGACCTATAATTGTTTATATAATAATGTTTATGAAAAATCACTAGGGATAGCTGCATAACCCTAGGTATTGAGAGAGGATCCATTAGAGGAGCTTTATTTAATGACCAATATCAGATCATTCTTTGGAAATTGGTGCATGGACGGAGTTTGTGGATCTTTCCAATGATGATGGAAAGGAACAATTATTTTCCAATGATTGATCATAACTCAAGGTAAGATTTTTTTTATATATATATTTATCCTATTTTTTTATCTCGTGATGAATTTGAATCAATTATTCTAACAGTTTGAATCATGGATCGATCATGTCGTGTGGATATTGGTTTGTCTTCCAAGAAATAGGAATTTGGTATTGCTCTAATTTTTCCTCATTTTTCATCATTATTATAATAAAGGATCAAGGAAAACATGAAAATGGGCCAAGGTTTGTTCATCATGTTTGTTTTTTATGTATTTCTTACCCCATTTTTAATGCAATCATCATTTATATTTAGTTTCATTAATGGTTCGACAAATACCAGGTAATCAATCATCATAAAACCATTATTTGGTAGAATGGATTGATATCATGTGTTAAGTTTTCAAATAAGTGATTCATTTGAGTTGATATGACAATGAATATGGATAAAGATCAGATCATCATGCTTCATGCACGGTTGGGTGCGCATTGATAGTGTGGTGCTATGGGATCAATTCCTGAGCAGATCGGATAGCAGAAATCTGGACACTAGAAACAACAAGGCTTGGTCAACCTAGTTCCACATTTTTTCAGTGAGAATAGTGGAATAAATTAAGGAATAATTGGTTTAATAAAATTCATTAATAACCTATAGTTTTTGTAAAATTTCTGACTAGACATCGTGTATCCCAAAGAGAACACGTCGTATAGTGCCCCTTCTATAATTCTAGGTTTTATACATAGAGAAAATTATCACATGTCATGTAACATTGTGACACACTTTGTAACCCATAACTGATGGCTCATTGTGTACCCTAGGGTATAATGGAATGGATATGGCCAGGTACATGAGCACGAACAAAGTACACAGTTACGGACGGAAGTACATAGGCATGGGCTGAGGTGCACGGGCAGACCCAGGGTAGGAAATAAATTTCATGTACTTCCATTACATGTTTTGAAGTTTCCATCATTATATCTTTAAGCCCTTTTTATCTTCAGTATGGACTGGTTTATTTAGGGTGCATTCCCTTCTTTCATTCCTTATGAGGGTAGATTGTGGCATCATGTCCTGAGCATGGGATGCAGTCCCCTCTGTGGGATTAGTCTAGGATACAGTTATTGGAATCCCTCATGATACCGAAGGTATTATCCTCTATTATATATTCTAACCAAATTAGGGTTCTAGGGATAACTGTGACCAACATAAATGGGTTTTGATCCCCTACTTAGCAGGTTAATCTAGTTAGGGTTTGCGATTTCCCCCACGACCATGGGTGTGGTCCCCAATATGTGTATTGATCTCTTCTGAAAACTAGTGCATATTTATTTTTGTGAGACCCAACAATCATGAAATCTCAGATGAATTCCATTAATTTTATCCATATCAGGGTGTGAGTTCTCTAGGATGAGCATTATCTTGTAATCTCGAGCATAATCCAAGGCTAGCTTTTCTATTGTGACCTTATCCAGATACTTAGTGTCTATCATGACTATATCTAGATTTTATTATAATATGTCTTATATTCTCATTTACAATGCCTTGTGATGATATGGATACTCACTTTATGGTTTATTTTTGGTGATTTTAGGGCATCTTACTATGTATTGTTATACTCACCCCTATATGGGTTCTGCCTGCACATGTCATGTTTTGTGCATATGATAGGTCATTTGATATGGTCCTTGGTGGACCAGGATAATATGGGGTATAGATGAGATAAAAAAACTATGGTTCATACCAGGTTTTGAATTTGATAGTATTCTCCTCCTTCTAGTAGGTTGGATTTTAGAATTTTTTGTGGGATTGTATTTGGACCTTTATTATTTACAGTACTTTGTCATAATCTGAGGTGGGATAGATGTTATGAATGAATTATGATATAAAATATATTGTTTTAAATTTTAGTATTTCATGGGAATTTATATATATGTGTGTGTACAATATCTTATTCCAAGGCCTCTCATGTGTGAGATATTCCTGTGTTATTCACTAGACCCTTGACTATTAGAGGTGGGCTTGGGGTTTCACACTCGACATTCCACCAACCAGGTGGTCCTTGGTGGGTCAGGTTGTGATAGAGTGGTGTCAAGGTATTTTCATCCTATGACAATAGTATGGATATTTTATCACAATTAGATTTGGTTTGGGACTCATGGAAACAATGTTAGAGTGTTTTGAGTTCATCTCTATTGACAAGAAATTAAGTGTTGGTATGGTAGATGATGTATCTATCCACCAAGACTCTGATAACTCACTTTTTGACTTAGTATATGTAGAAATTGGTTTTATGGAAAACATTATTTCATGCATCATATAATAATGGGTTGTGGTTTCCATGTCCTTCTTGAGTCATCTCCCTAGATATACTCTTGATCTTTGTGTATATTTTCTATTTTAGGATGACTCCATGAAATTTTCTACATAGGATTTTGTAGATAGATCACTAATGGTATATGTAGTGATGAGGTTTTGATAGATGGACCTGTTTAGGAGGTGATACCTCTTGGTGGTTTTTCAACCATACATATGCCCTTTGAGAAGAAAAGTTTCCTGGCATTTTCAACAAATGGGGTGTGTGGGAAGAGTGCACTAAATGAGTTTTAGAAATAGTTTCCCCTCATGTTTCAAGGAAATATATACCCCCATGTAGCTGAGGATGGGGTCAAGGTAGTTACATGAGTCTTTCACCTTGTTAGGACATCTACATACCAGATGGTGGTCCTAGAAACTAGCCTTCTGCATGGATCTGCAGGGTGATGGTGGGGCCTAGTGACTCTAGAATATAAATATATGACTATATCATGGATAAAGTTTTAGAAAATTTTCATAGATAAGTTATCTTCAACTGTGTTATGGCCAGCGCACATCTAGGAGCTTCTACAGCTTTATCAGGGTAGCACGACCATGTTTAGGTATTCGTCGAGGTTCACTAACCTCTCACGATACTCTATATATATGGTTCCAGGTTGATTATTCTAAGAACATAACTTTGAGTATATCCTATGAATAGATTTTTAGGATAGTTTTATTCCACGTTTCTTGCCTACATATGTTAGTGAGATGGAGTGTGCTTTGGTAGTAGAGAGCACTCTTATCGAGTAGACATCGATAGTGGGTTCTAGTAGTGGGCACACATGAGTTGATACTTTGGCTATGGGTAGCTGATAGCTAGAATAAGGATTCATATGTGAGATACATTTCAGTAGATTATCATAAGATATAAGTTCTGTAGTTTAGAGCTCTCAATATAGTTTTATCTAGCCTAAGGAGAGGTGGTTCTAATCTTGTGATGTTTGAGGACATATCGAACAGGATTGTCTGACCCACCATACAGCTGATAGGGACACCATGTATAGACTACAAAGGTAGAGATAGTGGTAGGATTAGGGAGTTCCACCAGGTGTAGAACATGGAAGATAATAAGTGATAGTATTTGGAGATGGAAAACGTTTTGACTTATTATCACTTCCACCCCCATGTGGTCCTCACTAGGCTTAGGTATCTAGAGGACATGGATGAGAATTGCTATAGGTAGTGGAGGCCTATGACACTGAGGCTCCATGGATGATTAGAGGTATGTTCTATCTATTTTAGACCTTATAAATATTACTAATAGACATAGTCTTGATCCACCCTTTTCTTATTACATCCCTAGTTTGAGTCTCAGAAATCCCAATTGAAGCTTTGTCTCAACCCTTTCATTTAGAGACTCCTACTGGAGAGGATTCAGCAATCACCCACTTCTATCGGTAGTGTGACCTAACTATTAGAGAAGATAGATTCCTTTGGGATATCTTCATGGTAGTTATGAGGCTTTATGACATCAACTAGGTATGGACTAAATATACACTCTTTCTTCATAGATTGACTATTTTATGTGGAGGATGTGGTGTGTCCATGTATATAGAATGATATTTTCCTTCATCGATGAGAAATAAACACAGTTAGATTAGGATGGGATCATAAATAGGATGATACATCCTATTACTCATCAGTTAGCTAGTATTATACTTGGATTAGTGGATTTTATGTTCTTTCATCTTCCTATAGTGGTGGCGGGTATGAGGAAGTTTTTTCTAAGGAAATGCTAGGATTAACTCCCCACTAAGAGGTAGATTTATGAATATACAATCACCAAGGTATTTCCTTGATATCTCCACCAGTATATTGAATGGATCTTGTAGAGATTTTTGAGATGAAGTTACAATTCAAAGACTTGTAGAACAATGGCTTTATTATACCATGTGTGCCACCTTGGGAAGCCCCTATTTTCTTTTATAAGAAGGATGATGGAAGCTTGAGGTTGTGTGTGGATTATTGTCACCTATACTAGGTGACCATGAAGATTAAGTTTCCACTATAGAGGATGTATGCCTATTTGATCAGTTGAAAGGGGCGAAATGGTTCTTGAATATAGACCTCAGATCAGTTTATCACCAAATTTGAGTATGAGACATGGATATACAAAAGATGAAATTCTAATTTCATTATAGTCATTACAAGTACATGGTGATTCCTTTTAATGTGAAAAAATTCCATGTAGTTTTTTTGGGATTCTTAAACCGGATCTTTCATCCTTTATTAGACTGCTTTGTGGTGGTCTTCATTGATGGCATTCTAGTGTGCTTAGTTCCTAAGGTGGAGCACATGATACACTTAAATATGATCTAACATATACTTTGATAGAATCATATTTATGTTAATCTCTTGAAGTTTCAATTCTAGATTCCATAGGTCCTTTTTCTATGAAATGTCATCTCATCAAACAGTGTGAAAGTGGACCCAACAATACTTGAGGTAGTGTTAGTGTGGGATCCACCCAAGATAATGATAGAGGTATGGAGATTCCTTATATTGGAAGTATAGTATAGAATATTCATTTTTTATTTCTCCAGAATATTGGCACCCTTAACTACTTTGACCTATAAAATACAAGCTTTCATATGGATGGAAAGGTTCCAGTATAATTTCTAAGAGTTATGAAATCACCAACATCTTGAGATTTCCAGAGGATGGTGTCGAGTATATAGTGTTCTAATATTCCTTAGAGACTCGACATAGAATTTTTCAAATGAATAGGTATGTGGTGATTTCTTATGGGTCCTCATATTTGAGACCACATGATAAGAACTATGTAACCCATGATCTATAGATGGAAGTGGTAGTCTTCACCCTGAAGATGTGGTGACACTACCATATATGTGAGTGGTTTATCATCTATTTTTACCACAAGAGTCTCAAATATATAATCTCATGTAATGATATTAAATTAAGATAGTTTTTTTGGATATATTATTCAAGGATTATAACTTCGAGATTGTTTATACACCCATGAAGGGAAACATGGGGGCATATTATCTCAGTATGAGATCTTCTTCTAAGTTGTTGGTCAAGGCGTCAGAGTAGTTGGCATTATTGTAGTTGTTCGTAATGGATGAGGATGGTTCAACATATCTATAGTTAATGGTTGTTACCTCGGCACTTCTAAATCATGTTAGGGAGGCTCATCTTGGAGATACCGACTATGAGACCTTACATATGTAGGTATCCATTTGATAGGTTCTTGATGGATTCTCTAAAGGTGGGGATCATGTCATCCTTTTTAGAGGATGGATGGTGGTATAAATGGAAATTTCTAATGAGGTTCTAAGGGATTTTCATACATACCCCTTGGGGGTGGTTTCGAGAGTGGAAAATATATACCAGGACCTTCGGCGTCAGTTTTAGTAACTAGGGATCATGAAGTGTGTAGTATAGTTTTTCTATTTATTCCTCACTTGGTAGTAGGTGAATATTGAGCACTAGGTTCTAGAAAGTTTAGCTCAACCACTTGAGATGCTAGAGTGGAATTGGGATAGTAAATATATGGACATTGTGATGGAATTTCCATGAATTTATAGAGGGCATGATTTCATATGGGTGATCATAGACTGATTCACCAAGTCTCCCCTCTTCCTATCTATAAGAGAGTAGAGTTCAGTAAAGATATTGGAACTCCTTTAAATATAGAAGATAATATGGATTCATGGAGTTCCCTCAATGATCATTTTAGATCGTGATTCTTGACTAACATCATGATTATGGAGAGGATTTCAATAGTACTTTGGGACTCAGTTTCATTTGATAATAACATTTCACCCCAAAATTGATGGCTAGACTAAGTAGACAATTCTAGTTCTATAGGACATGTTGTAAGCTTTAATTTTGGACTTTGGGTATAGTTTTTAGGATCACCTAAACTTTTTGGAGTTTTCATACAATAATAGTTATCATTCTACCATCAGTATGGTTCCATTCAAGGACTTGTATGGGAGACACTACAGCTCATAACTATGTTGGACTGATCCAAGTGATTCAGCTATCATGGTCCCGAAGTTAGTGTGAGCAACAAAAAAGAAGGTGTAGATCATCCAAGAGTGGATGATGATTTCCTATATCCATTATAAGTCTTACATGGATTCACGACTAATGACTTTGGATTTTGAGGAGGGAAACCATGTGTTCTTGAAGGTCTCACCTCAACATGGATTGTAGAGACTTGGTTGGTGTGACAAGTCATATTCAAGAATCATTGGTCATTTCTAGATAATGTTTAGGGTCTGTGAGGTGGCATGCCTCTTGGTCATACCACCGTAGTTAGACTAAGTGCCTGATGACTTATACATGTCATAGTTGAAGAGGTATGTGCATGACCTATCTCATGTTATCGACTAGTGAAAATGGACATTGAGGATAAGGATGCCTTTATATAGTACCGAGTATAGATTTATGATCAGTAGGATAATATCCTTTGAGGGTGATTGATTCCCTTGGTGCATGTTCGGTGATAGTATAGGAATCTTAATGAGAGCACCTAAGAATGGGAGACCTATATGATGCTCTATAAGCTTATATTTTTAGTAGGATTTTTTATTTTTGGGATGAAACCTGATAAAGTGGGGAGAATGTAATGTCCCTAATTTTTCCTTATAAGGATTTTAAAAATATTAAGTAATATTTTTGAATCCAGACCCTGAGACAATGTGATATTTAGAGGCCTGGTGAGCCTCAGTGTTGATATAATAAAAATGTTTATATTTTATATCAATAACATTTATTTTTCCTAAAATTATGGAATAAATTCATATTAGATTCTTGGATCAAAAATCTGAGACTTCCATTCAATCTGAAATTATGTTTTACCATAGGTGGGATATAACCTTTTTCATTGTCAGTTATTTCATGGAAGGATTTACAATTTAATAAATAAATTTATTTATTTATTACTTATTATATATTCATGACCTAGAATCTTCTAAATAATCAAGGTCATGAAAAATACCTAGGGTTAGCCGTATAAACCTAGGGATTGAGGTTCATTCCTCATGTTTTTGTTCTATAAATTTCTCTCCATGTTCTTCATGTGATCATTATTGGTATTTTTTTTGCTGGTATTCAGGCAAATACCCAATAATCAATCATTTCCCAACCATTATCTGGCACAATAAATTGATACCATGGTTTTGGGTTTGAGATTGATGATTCATTAGAGGTATGATGGAAATTACGCAGGATTGAGATCGAATTGGCATTATTCATGAGTTGTTGGGTGTGAGATAGTAGTGTGGTGCTATGGGATTGATTCCTGAGCAGATCAGATGGCCGAAATCAACTGCCAACGATGGTGAGGCTCAATCAACCTAGATACATGTTTTTTAGGTGATTTTATTATTGAAAATAAATTTATAAGCGGTGTTAGTGTACACATGAAGAACCTACGGGTTATAGAAAATTCCTGACTGCACATCTTGTATTTCGAAGAAAACATCTTGTTTAGTATACCTTCTGTGGTTCTAGGTTTTACTCATAGATAAAAGTATCAAATTCCATGTGACATGTGCCACATATCATATAACCTACAGTTGGAATCTTAGCGTGTACCCTAGGGGTACATCTGCACGAACACATCTGGGTACCTGGGAATGGACATACTACATGGGCATGGCCCAATACTCATGCATGACTAGGTACATAGGTACATACACATCCAAGTACACAATAATGGCCAAAGAACATGGTCATGGCTAGGATTACACAATCATGGGTTAAGGAACATAGGAAGACCTGAGGTAGGAAAGACACACACACCATATAATACAAAAAAATCATGTACTTTATCCAAGATAGCTTAAGGACCTTGTTTTATTCTGTATAGACTAGTTTATTTAGGGTTCATTACCCATGAGGGTAGAGTGATTCATCATGTATTAAGTATAGGATATGATACCCTTTGTGGGATTAGTCATGGATAGAGTCATAGGAATCCCCCATGAGTCCAAGAGTGGCATTATCTATCATATCTTCTACCCTAGGTGTGGTTCTAAAAATATTTAAAACTAACATACATTGGCATTGATCCCCTACTTAGTGGGTTAATCAAGTTAGATTTTGTGGTATCCCCCATATCCCTAGGTGTGATCCCATATTTGTGTATCGATCTCTTATAACTTTCAGTGCATACTTACCCCTGGTGAGACCTAATGAGCATGACATCTTGGATGAGCGTCATCAGTGTTATCCAGCTCATGGAGTGAGTTATCTTACACGAGTGTTATCATGTAATCTCGAGTAGAATCTTATCATATCTTTGTGGTTTTGACATTACCCTAATACTTAGTTTCTATCGTGAGTATATAAATATTTTATTATCATATGTCTAAAATTATAATTGACATGGCCTTATGATGAGATGGCTGCTCTATTAATTCATTATTTTTGGTGATTTTGGGGTGTTCTACTAGGTATCGTTAGACTCAACCCTACATGGGCTCTTCCTGCACATGTCATGTCTTATGTAGATGATAGGTCATTAGATTGGGTCCTTGGGGGTCTAGGAAAAAATGGGTCATAACTAAGCTAGATAAACAATGGTTCATACCAAGTGTTTCATTTGGTTGTAGTCCCCTCTTTCTATCAGGTTGTAATTCCTTTATATTTTTTAGTGGGCTTATATGTGGCCCTCTATTCTTTCCAGTACTTTATCATACTCTAATGTGGGATAGATTTTATGCATGAATTATGGAATTAGATATATTATTTTACCTTTCATAATTTTATTGTTATTTAGAGATGTGTTCATGTGTATATGTACTTAGTAAAATTCCTCCCATGTGTGGGATATGCATACTCATCACTTGTCTTTATCCCCTATCCCAATGGAAGTGGGGTTAGGGTGTCACACTCATATTTCCACTAGCCAAGCAGGCCTCAGTAGGTCATCTAATGACACACATGCTACTTGTTATATAAAAATAAATTAAAGACTTGAAAAATCATGTAAGAAGCACCATAGGATGAATGTGATAAAATAAATAACTAACCTCAATCCCTTAAAGTAAATAAACACTCCCATGAGTCGTTGAGAACATAACCAATAACCTAAAACTGAGATAATATAGGCATGAAACCAAACATGCCCAGTAGTTCACCACCCACTGAAACTATGGAAATCCCTTAGTAAAATAGTTTATAAAATTATAGTTTTAAACTAAGGTGAAAAATAGATTTTTACATGCTTTATAAAAGAAATCTACAAACATGACACATAAAATTGTTCAAAAAAAACATCCTTATTATAAAATAAAAATAAATGATGATAAAAAAATTTAAATTAAGACTTTAAATCAGGGGAAAAGTGAATTTAAAACCATAAAAAACAAAATAAATCACTATTTTCCCCTCTTTTAAAGAATCTCATAAGAACTCCTTCTCTTCATAAATAATATCAGGGAAAACCATTTCATAAAAACTCTTTTTAATAAAGATAAAACATTTCCCCATTTAAACCACACTTTAAAACTATATATAACAATAATCCATTTTAAATTAAACTAACACACACTCAAAGTGATTTATAAACAACACAAAGGCACCCCAAGCATCAAGGAAAAATAATCCAAGAAATTTGACCAAGAAATGGTTCCAATAAAATCAATAAATATAGGGGATAAAATCAAATAATGAAACTAAAATAACCTAAAACATACCAATAAGGACCTAAGAGTCATGGGTATCATCTCTAGTATCTAGTAATAAAGGGCCCAAACTAGCGAAAAGGAACCCGGATTGACAATACTAAAATTGTCACATCCCTACAAGTCCCATTAAACTCACCCAAAAATAATCATACCTAGATATCATTCACCACCATAGGAATAAAATAAATTTCTCACTCAAAATTATTGTTATCCCATATGATCAAACAATTTTGTACAATCTTAGAACATTCGATAGATATCCCTATATTACATACTATGGGTTTCCTTAATACTGGTCTCTTACTATATTCCTAGGACTCCCATGACAAGTAAAATGGAGGTTAACAATCAATAATCACATAAAAAATACAAAACATTTCAAAATACTCACACCTCACTCTTAAACCCTCATAAGAAACCTCCCCAATCACATATCCATGCATATGCATCAAAACATTCATGTCAATATAAAATATTCCACTCATAGGGTCATAATAAACAATAGGAAATTTTAACACATGAGGATTAAATAGATTCTCTCCCATATATAAAATCATTCCAAATTAAGTTCCAACCTATCTTTGAAAAAGGGGACAAGAGGCTAAGTAATTTTATCACCCTTAGAATTTTTTTTCAAATTTCATTGAAAAACTAGTTTAAAATCCTCTCTAGAAAAACTTGTTTCAAACCCCCCTTGAAATCCATTTTTCCAAATCACACTTATAAATACATTTTGAAATAAACTATTCCTATAAAATATCTTTTAAAATAGTTAATTGTTTTCAAAAGAAACAAATGGTGATAAGATCTCTTTTTCATAAAACCCTAACAAACTATTTAAATTTTATTTTTCAAATCACTTTGAGACCCACAGTCTGAAAATAATTTCAAAGAGGTATAACTTCATTATTTTTATAAAAAACCATTAAAACATTACGCACATAGTTAATAAATGGATTCAAGATCAAATATATTTTTAAAAAATTAAAATCCCTTTATAAAATCCAAATAGGCATTTAAACCAACACTTGGAATGCAACTTAAGTCCATGCCAAGTCTTTAAAATTATTAAAAACTAATTAAAACTAGTTTGAGTATACTAGTTACACGATGTTCCAAAAAAACATTTCAAAACACTAAAATCGTTTTTAAAGTGCCACTTGGGTAATTTGACAGGCACATGGATTGTGACCTAATCTCATGTCAAGTGAAAAATCCATTTAAATGTTGATTCAAGATAACTAAAGGAATAAAATATGTTTCTAAAATCATAAAAATCATTTAAAACACCTGATAAATTTAATTACATGTAATTAAAGGGAGTTCCAATGAAACACCTACCTCCAATTGATGAAAATCAAGCCAAATCGTGTCTCCTTCAATGGAGAACACTCAAATGAGCATGAAGGGACTCATACGATCCCTATAAAATAAGAGAACATATAAAATCAACCAACATGGTACCCTTAGGGTTCATTATATCTAAAATATTTATGAAATAGGGAGAAATAATGTGGAAAATGAAGAGAGAGGCAAGGGGAGTCCATAACTAGGAGATTCAGACAAGAGTCTCCAAGAAATTTGATGCAAATCACATGAGGAGATGAGTTTTATAGGGGGAGGTCACACGTGTAAAGGGGATTTGACTAGGGGGTTTAATTTGAGGAGAGGGGGAGTGATGAGGGAAAATAAATCCTTAAAATAAACAAAGGATAACATCAAATTTAGAAATTTTAAACATCTTCCAACCTGCATGGTTCACCCATAGGGTTTTTCAAATCCAACAAATTTCATACTGCCCACACTAAACCCCCAAGACCGTAGTGCATAGTTTCCCATAAGACACTACATGGTTTAACAAACCATGCACTAACTTTGTTGAATATAATTATCCTATTAATAGACCCCCACAAACTGGTTCTACACAATTAATCCAAACTGTGTGCAATCATGTTTAGAGAAAAATCTTCAAATTTAAAAAACATAATCCATGGACTTCTAAAAATTTTAATGAGGGTATAATTAATTAATAAAATTCAAAATAAAAGGTAATGGTAACATATGGGTGTCATAATTCTCCACACCATGCCACTTTATTCCTCTAGAAAGTCTCTAGTCAAAATAAAGGCAGTTAAAAAGAAGGAATACCCATCACATTTTCATAAGAAGTGAAAATGGTCATGTAAAACTCAGAAATATAAAGACTATAGAAACCTTAAAAAAGATCCATACTCCAAAGAACCACAAAAATTACTCAAAAAAATGATGAAAACCATAAAAAAGGAATCAACCATGAGCATCCACTAAGAAATTATAAATGAAGGGAGACCAAATGGAGTTCTCCTTGCTATTTATAATTGATTTAAATGGTAAATCATCAAACAGATTCCCCTATAGTGGAAGAGTCACCAAGGTAACCATGATTCCTTGAAACCATAAGAGAAATCATAGGATTACACTGTCTATAGAAATCCATAAATAGATAATCTATTAAAATTAATCATGGTCTATGAAATAATCAAATTAATTGGTAATAAAACACATTCCTTAATCAAAGAAACAATATGGTCCATAAACTTGGACAATAATTAAGATAAAATGGGAAAATTAGGACCTCACACCCAAGACACCCTCTCATGGTGAACCAAACAAAATATGAATCAACACCAGCCAATTCATAATCTCAACTAGTTCCATAATAGTTCTATCCACCATAATCACTCATCCAAGGCTATCCCACATCAAAACAATAAATAAAAACTCATTCAAGGCCTTATTCATAAGGTTGCCATCACCAAAATATTCTATATAAGAAAAAAGAGAAAGAGGCATAAAAAAATTCAAACAACCACTTGTCAAACAAAAAATCATAGGAAAAACACCAATCCTGAACCAAAATCATTCACAGAAGATATTCCAAGACAAAATCCACCTCAAGGATAAAATTATCTATATTCGTTGAGTATAAATCCTTGAAATAAACCATCTTCCCAAGATAAAACTCTCACTTAGTGATCAAGAAAATCAGTCGTTATCAAATCACCTAGCTAACTATCCAAGGTTCGTTTATACTAGTTTCTCTAACAAAAATAATATCCAACACACTACTACATCATTAAAAGGGAAATAACACTTTCCATTCAAATCAAAGTCCAGGAAAGAGACAAAAATAAGGGAAATATTTCCCCTAAAGATAAACCTGACAAACTGACCTAGATCATTCCAAAAGGTGTACTTTATATACAATATAATATGAACTCAACCTTCCCACATTCCCAAAATCACATCAACTGGTCCCAAATGACGTGTAGGGATAAGATCCAACAATATAAGAAAAAAAGTCAACTAACATGCCAAAACCCACTCCTTTAAAAACCTCTACAACCCTGAAAGAATAAAAAACCATTTTCAAAAAACACACAAAATTTTAAAATCACGAAACCACTTGGAAAAAATATTACTTCTTTTAAAACCCCAATTCCCTAGGTGGATTCCAAAATAATTTAACCTGATTTTAAAAACTTCTAATTCCTTTAGAAAATAAGAAAACAAACAGAGCATCTCAAATCCCATTTCATAAAATGTTTCAAAAACATTTACCACTTCATTTTAATTAAATGAAAATAATCACCTTTATAAAAAAACCCCAAATAATTGCAAATTTTTTTACAATTATCCAATCAATGGGTTTTAACACCAAAACATTTTTTGAAAAACCAAATTAACCTATTTAGATAAAAAATACCCAAAATTTTCTAAAAACCCAATTTCATTTTATAAAAAATCACAAATTCTTAACCACCAATGAAAAATTATTTTATGAAATTCCAAACATATTTTTAAACAATCTTTGAGGGATCCTTTCAAACCATAATCATTTTTAATAAAAACAACCCTTTTTAAAACATAATTTCACAATAATTAATCAAAAAATAAGGAATCCCATATTTCTCAATCCACATCATTAATTTGTCAAAAGACCCACCTTGAATCAACTCTCTTAATTAAGGATATCTTAAGGGTGATATAAATGATAAGCTAAAAGGGTTTTGGAATCATCTCTGACCTAAATATATATGGTTAGATTGGTCATGGTCTAGTTATGAATGACCCCTTTAATTTTCAAAAGATCAGGCATTTGTTCACATCCCCGATTTATTAGGTTATGTAAAGTAATATACTACCACTGGTCCTATTTTTTCCCATCCCAATATTCAACCTAACCCTTAAATAAACTCATACTATACCAATTAATATCAACACATAATCAATAGTAAATCCAAAAAAATCAAAAAACAAAATTCTAGTCTCACTTCCCATGGTAACTCTGGCATCATCATGAAGGGTGGTGGTCAAGTACCCACTCATGAACAACCTCTTGAGTCATGATACTAAATCTCACTCAACCTTATGAAGACACATCCAAATAATAAAAGGGATACACACAAAATATTCTATGATCCCACTGTAGAACCGGGATTCGATACCATTTGTAAAAAAACTTGACCTGGCTACCATCAGAACCAACACTTGAACTGATCTTCCACTATCCTGAAGGGTGATCCCAATCCCTGTGATTTAGAAAACAGCTCTTGATAATCAAAATAACACACTTGGGAATGATTTTTTCCAATAATCAGAGTTTAATCAGAATATATTTTCTTCTGGAAATCTAGCTTGACCCATATCAAAGTCTCATATCCATTCCAAAACCAAATAAATATAAATAAACAAATATAAAATAATAAATATAGAAAATAAACAATCATCTCACCATCCAAACACCTTCCATTAAAAAACAACCTCCAACAATGCATATCCTTGGCCACCAAAATATCACAACACCTTTTATCGTAGTAAGCATTAAACATCAATATGGCCAAAGTAAATCATAGAAAGGTCCATATTCTAGTAATTCTAATAAAATAATGTCATTTCTTACAAAATATTAGTATAGGAACCACAATATAAATATAATAAAAAAATAACTAACCTCAAACTCCCAAATTCGATCAATGATTCCAAGAGTGGCTGGGAACTAAACCAACAACATGAAACTCAAATAATATAAGTGTGAGCACAATCATTCCTAGTTAGTCACCACCCACCAAAACTATATAAATTCTTTAGAAACGTTTTTTATAAAATAGTAGTTTTAATATAAGGTACACAATAGGTTTTTCTAGGATTTATAAAACAAATCCAAACAAAATTCAATATGCACATTTTAAAAAAACCATCCTTATTATAAAATAAAAACAAGGATGATTAATCATTTTTAAATTAGGGCTTTAAAACAAGGAAAGTCAGATTTTAAATCATAAAAACAAAACAAATCACCATTTTCCCCTTTTTCCAAGAATATTATGAAAACTCTTTTTTTTATAAACAATCTTAGGTAATGACATTTCATAACAACTATTTTTAAGAAAAAACAAACTATTTCCCTTTTTAAACTATATATAAAAATTAAAAATTTTAAGGTAAACCAACACACACTTAAAGTTATGCATAAACCACAAAAAGCAACCCAACTATAAAGGAATCACAATCCAATAAATTCAGCCAAAAAATAGTGCTAATAAAATCAATAAATATAGGGGATACAATCAAATCTTGAAACCAAAATACCCAAAAACTTACTAAGAATTAATTGAACATCATGGGAATCATTCCTAGTATCTAGTAATAAAGGACTTGAACTGACAACAAGGAACCTATGATATCACTATCGAACTTGCCTCATCCTAAAAAGTCTCATTAGACTATCTAAAAAATAATGTCCTTGGATATCCTTCTCCACTATGAGAAACAAATGAGGATTCTAGAACAAAATTCCCACTATCCATTATGGTTAAACCATATCAGGGTAGCGAGGAACATACCCTATATATCCCACTACTTCATACTAGGGGTTTCCCTCATGAAGGTAACCTACTATATTCATATGACTCCTATGAAAAGTAAAATATATGTGAGAAATCAATAATCACATACAATAAGTAAAACAAAATAAAAGTACTCGTAGTGTACCTCCTACACCCTCAAAAAAAACTCCCCCATCACATATATATTCATAAGTATCTCAAAATTCATTTCAATATAAATCATTCCCCACACAGGGTCAGAAGTCACAATAAGAAAATTAAATCCCGAATCTCAAAGATGGTCTCACACATTTATAAAATAATTCCACATAAAGTGCCAACTAGACCTTCACAAAATATTTTTTGAGGCCAATCCATTTTCTCACCCTTGAAATCCATTTTCCAAACCTCATTAAAAAAATAGTTTTAAATCATATATTAAAAAACTAGTTTTAAACCCCACTTGAAATCCATTTTTTCATGTAAAACATATAATTAATTTGGAAATAAACTCTTTCAAAAAAAATATTTTAAAATAATTAACCATTTCCAAAATAAAAAAAGTTCTAAGAACACATTTTTAACAAACCCCAACTTAATTTTTATTGTTTATTTTCCAAATCACCATGAGAACCATGTTCTGAATGTTATTTAAAAATACATACAATCCACTTTTTTATAAAAACAATCCTTTAAAATATTACACACCCATTTCAATAATTGATCCAACATAAAATAAATTTTTAAAACCTTTTAATACATTTTAAAAATCCATAAAAATCATTTAAAACAATAATTGGCATGTGACTTAAGTCCATTCCAAGTCTTTAAATTACTTAAAATCCAATTAAAACTAATTTGTACATGTTGATTACATGAATTTCCATAAAAACATTTCAATGAACCAAAATCATTTTAAAAGTTCTAATTGGGAATTTTACAATAACTTAGAATGTGGCATAAGCCCATGTTAGGTTAAAAAATCATTTAAACAATGATTCAATCCTACTATGGGAATATAATATGTTTCTAAATTCATAATAGATCAGTTAAAACACATAGGAAATTAAATTTAACATTATACAGGGGAATTATAAATAAACAACTACCTTTTATTGATGGTAATCAAGTTGAATCATTTTTCCTTTAATGGAGGATACCAAAAAGAGCACAAAGGGACCCAAATAAGCCCTAGAAAATAGAATAACATCAAAAATTGGACAACCCAGTACCCTTCGGGTTCAACCAAACCAAAATCATCATGGAGGATGGAGAAATAATGGGGAAAATGGATAGATAATTAAGAAGATACCATTCCTAGGATATCTATCCAAAAATCACCGTGAAATATGTTAAAAATAACATGAGGAGAGGAGGTCCATATGGAGTAGGTCACACATGAAAAGGATTCATGGATGGGAGATTTGATGCCAAAATAAGGGGATATGAAAGAAAATGTATCCCTAAAATAAATAAGGGATAACATGGAATTTTATAAATTTTAAAAATTGGGTAACCCACATGGTTTACCCACACAGTTTTCCAAACCGTATGATATCTGTGTTGTCTACACTGAACCCCCAAAACAACTGATCATAGTTTCCCCTAAGACACTAGAAAGTTTAACTAACTTTTTTCTGAATATGTTTAATGGTATTTTCCTGTTAATATACCCACATTCACAATTATCACATGGATACTCATAACTATGAAGAACTCATTTGCATAATATAAATGCTTAAAATTTAAAAATATTAAGACCAAGACTTCTAGAAATTTTAATGAGCCAAAAATTAATTAAAATAATTCAAAATAGAAGTTAATATGGATAGGAAGGTTTTATATGGATGATAAGGAGGAAAATGATAATTTAGAGGATAAATAAGGACCTAATTATATGAATAAGATAGAACACTTATTGATGGAATCTTACCTATATTTGACACCTTATATAATAAATCCACTAATTCTATATTTTAATCCAAAACCACACATTTTAAGGTATTTTTTCAACATTTAATTATTTTTTCCTGGAAGAAAAAGAGACATTTCTTGTGATTATCAATGTATATTTTTCAAATTAACAAGAGGAAAAACTTTTACAAGTATTTAGGAAGGTGAAACAAGAAATGGTTTGGGGTATTTTTATATTAAAGGAACTATACCCACTATTTTCACACCTAAAGTACTACTAGAAGAATGAAAAAATTGATCCATCAACCACACAAGAAACTTACACCCCTAATGAAGGACTTAGTGAAAAAGGTATTCTTGAAGCTTCTTGATGTGGGTATTTTATTTTCAATTTTTAAAAGTGAATGGTTTTCCCACATAAAGTTCTTATAGTGAAGGAAGGAATGATATTAATTCAAAATGTGGATAATGATTTGATTCTAATAGTGACTTTAATTATGTGGATATTATTTTTTGATTTTGGAAATCTAGATATAACAACAATAAAGTAACACTTTACCAAAAAAATTTCAATATCCCTTAAAACATATTTTTCATAACAATATAGAGGTGTTTTTGGAGATATTAATGGATAATGTTTTAGTAAATATGATACTTTTTGAGGTATTCATTCCTAACCTTGATCTGGTCCTAAAAATATGTGAGGAAATTTTCTTAGTACTTAATTGGGAAAAGTTATATTTCATGGTTCAAGAGGGAATCTTCCTTGGATTCTAAATTTCAAAGTAAGGAATATAGGTTAATCCCACTAAGATAAAATTGATAAAAGAATTACTTGATCTAACTATAGTGAAGTTAATTCATAACTTTCTTGGATGAGAAGGTTTATACTATCACTTTGTCAAATAATTATCCAAGATATCTCAACCACTAAGATACTTACTATCATAGTAAGTGTTTAGTGGCTCCCCTTTACAATTTAATTTATGTTCTTTGAAAATAAAAAAACTCTTTATCTTCATGTTATTTATTTTATTTATTTCTTATTATTCATGAATTTTTGTTTATTTGTTATTTTGAATATTTTTTTTTAATTATTGGAATCTTATATGTTTCTTAAAAAATCTAACATTCTATATTTATAGTAAATAATAATATATTAATTATTGTATTATTCTATTTTAAATATCTTTTTTATCATTATAGACTGTTGATGATACTATATATGTATTTTTTTAATTCCAAAATTTTTCTTACTACCCTTTATTAAAAAAACATTAAATATGAATTTAAATTTCTTGCACATTGGATAGAATATATTACAAATTCTAAGTATCATGATTTATTTTTAAGTATAAAATATTACTCATCTAAAAATATACTACACACTACTAGAAAATTTGTCTTTTCCCATGGCCTATAGCCACAGTCAGACTTGACCATGGATATAGTCCACCTATAGTCATGGTTAAAAGATGGTCATGGATATAAGGGAGCTATATCCATGGGAAAATGTGTGTGTGGATATAGATTATTACATGCCCTTCCCATGAAGGAACTATTTCCATAAGAAGGGTGTAGGAGGACCCTATAGCTGAATATCATCCTAGACCATGCTTATAGGTCACCTATAGAAATAGGCATGTCAGCCCATTCCTATAGGTTCTTTACCCATCACACTAAAAAAGATCCCTATTTTACCAAATAGTAACAAAATAATAAATTGATACTTTTTTATTTTATATATATATATATGTGTGTGTGTGTGTGTGTGTGTTTGTGTGTGTGTGTAAATGTGTAAGTTAAGTGATAGTGTACTCACTCTATAGGCAAGAGACCTGGATTTAAAACACTACGGCTAAATTTTTGTCTTCCATGAGTATTTTCTCATTACTATTTCCTACGGGTCTATTTCTATATACATAGCCTCTATGGGAATCTTGATGGTGGATATGACCTATAGACATGGTCAAATGTATTATAGCCACTAGCATGGCATGTGGTTATAGGAAATTATTTCATTAGTGATGCATGTTAAGAAAACCTCACATTTGGTATTTCTATAAAGGATAAAAACATACATATTCTAAATAATTTAGATAAAAATATTATTTATTCTTTATAGTTGGATATATTTATTATGTATCAATTTTTCTCAATGGAAAAATCCTTATGCTTTAGAGTATAAAATGAAAATATTATGTATCACAGTGAGAGATAAATTTATTATGCATTGGACTTATGAAATTTTTTCAATATAATTTATATTACATATGAAACTCTATATATAATTATATTATTAATTTACATATAATTTTTTTGAAGTTATCATCTCATATTTTAAAGATTTTGAATTTATTCTTTTATGTTTGATAGGAGGATTATCAATTGTTTACTATGATTTATTATCTATCAATTCCAATGATTAATAATTTTTTATTTTTTATTTTACCCTATGATTTTATATAACTATTTCTATGAATATTTGGTATTATTCTTATAATGGAGTAATATTATTTATGAGGTAATTATAAAAGGATATCAAAAACCTTAATCATGGAGATTATTTTGAGGCTACTATATTGGGAATTGAATCCCTAACACATATAAATATTTTGAATAAAGTATTTACCAACTCTAAATTAGTTTTTTATTTTAAAAAATATTTTCATGATTGGTATTATAAGAAAATAACATAATAAGTGGCTATAAAGATTTGAAGTTGAGGATTATAAATACATATATATAAATAGATATGGGACTAAACTAAAAATTTATAGGAGGTATACATCAAATAAATTTGAGATAAAATTAAATTTTTCATTCACAATACTACTACACTTCACATGATGGACTTTATTGTATATAACCTCATTTATAAAGTGATGAAGCTAATATAATTTTTATACTTTAAATTTTTTAACCCTAGATTTATTGTTTTGTAATTATTTATTTTCTATTGTGTGTTTATTTTAAGTAATTTATATTTCTTCCTAAAAAGTAAGACATTTTCTGGTTATAACACCATAAAAGTTACGATTTAATTCAGGTTGTGACTATATTTGAAAAGTTATTTTTGTATTTTAGTTGTACCTACACAAGAAAAAAGAGTTGTAATTAGGTTGTGACTCCCCTTTAAATTTTGGTTTTTTAGTGAGTGTCAAACCATCTTAATGAGTGTAGGGGTGTGAAGAGTAGATGTATGATATTATTTATATGAACTACTATAAAAAATTGTTTTTTTCATATTTACATTTTTTTCACTTTAAATGTTTTTAATTAACCACATCCCCCTCATGGCCATCTAAATTATCTAAAATATGTGAAAACAATTGGTATTAGATCATTGGAACTTTTAAATTATTTATATATTCAACAAACTTATCCTAGACTTAACATTATGATGGAAAGATATCTAGATGGTAGTATGAGGTTATAATGATGGTTGTATTCCTCAAAGGACACACTTCTTTGATGGAAATGGTTACAGAAACTGGAAATCTAGAATGAAATATTTACTTAAGGACCTTATCATTGAGAACTCAAATTTCATTATAAAACCATATATATTACATAATACTAAACATAAATCTTTTATAAATATTATTCTCCAAAGTATATTTTAAATTATAAATTCATGAATATTTTATATTGTACTATTAATAGAAATGTTTTAGTCATGTATCAACTTGTAAAAAATTTCACAACATTTAGAGGAATTTTAAGTCACATTATTTGGAATACACAACCTAAAGAGAACCAATCTTGGGATTTTTTGAACTAAATATCAATACTTTAAGATGTTATAATAAAAAACTATTGATTATATGTTCCATAGATTTATGAATATCATAAATGGAATGAATCCTCTTAATGGATTCTTGGATAAAACTGTTCTCATTGAAATAATTTTGATATTTTTTCCCAAGATGTGTCATGATAAGAAGTTTTTTATTGTTATAGATAAAATTTTCAAAAAGTACACTCTTAATGAAATAATTATTTCAATGTCTCAATATTAATTGGAGTTAAAGAATATTGTTGAATAAGAGTCTACCAAAAGGAGAGGTGTAGATTTTAAATGTTTTAATGTTACTTATTAATATTATAATATTAAAATTTATGAATGTGAAAAGTATAAATTTTCATAGGTAGTGAAATGAGTATACAAGGACTTGAAAAAAATAAATACTTCTTAAGATGGTTTGGAAAAGATTATCAAAGGGGTGATCGAAAAGGAAAAAAGGAAGGTAAGATTAATTATTATCGTGATGATTCTAATTTAACCTATTATAGATGTATAAATAAAGGCCATATTATGATGGAATTCCTAATATTAAATAATAAAATATAAAAAATATAAAAATGAAATAAAAGAGAGATTTATTTGCAACTTGTAGTTTCATTGAGGACTCAAATTCAAGTGAATAATCTGGTACTCAGAAGGAGTATGTTAACTTATGCTTTACGGATACTACTAACGAGTTTAGTGATTCTAGTTTAAATTATAATTTATTTCCAACGTTGAATATAATTCTTAAAACCCTAGAATTAATGGTTTTAATGTAAAAATAGAGAAATTATAAAGAGATATCATAATAATATATGTGTTATATATATAACTCAAAGGAAACAATAAGAAGCTAGTTAATGAAAACAAGATTCTTAACTAGGAGCATAAGAAACTAAATTATATTGATTTCAGGTCAAATGAAAAGTAATTTTAAGACTTTGAGATTAATCAATATGAGAATGAAAATATTAATAAGGACGCTATAAATTTGAATTTATATTTAGATTTTTTTCACGGTAATGAAAAATGTGGTAAAATTATTTTTATTGACAAAGTAAAAAAAATAAGAGTGGTGTTGGATATGATAAAAAACATTCATAGATGTACTGAAATTTCGTTCTTAAAATCATGAAAGGTATTATTTCTATTTTTATGTGTTTTAGATGTAAAATTCATGGTCACTATTCTAGTGAAAGTTCACTTAGATTTTTATAATCTTTCATAAATGATAAATAAATTATTTTTAAGTAATTATCTTTTATATTACCCATTAATACATGTTTGAAATTCATATAAGTTCTTAAAAATATAATGACTAATCACATTTGATCCAAAGTTTCATTAGATCCAAAATTGACTCCTAATTGATTTTTCAAGAAAAATGCATGGAAAGTATTCAGAAAGACATACAGTATATAGATTGTGGATACTCTATGAATATTACTAGAGAACCATCAAATTTTATCTCATGAAATCAACGTGATAGAGGCACTGTGACTTTTGTATATAGTTATAAAATCAAAGATAAAGTTTTTAGTAAATTTTGTATTTATAATTCTATTATCATTAATAATGTTTTATGTATCTATGGTTAAAATAATAATATGATTAGTATTCATAATTTATATGATGATGGTATATTTTTTATGATTAAAAATGATAAATATATTATTTTCAAATATGAATCTATATAACTTTATGTTAACCTAATGGATAATATTTATTTTATTAGCCTTTATGAACTAATAGTTCAAAATATGAAGTGTTTAAATACTATTAAGAGATATGATATTTTATGGAATATAATTCGTGTCCAAAAGAACATTATATTTCCACAAAAACTATTTAAACATGAACTAGTTATATAGTTACGTAAACTTAAATTTAATAGAAATAGTGTATGTGGTTTATACATGAAAGGAAAACAACACAAATAAATTTGCAGAGCAGTGAAGGACGTGAACATGTTCATAACTCTACCTCTAGTTCATTTTGAATTTTTTTTACCTATTCAAGTGGTAAGACTTGATTGTGAGGAATATGGTTTTTTTATTATTATTAACTTTAATATATTTATTCAGGTTTATTTTCTTGCACATAAAATTAAGACTTTATCAATGTTTTCTATCAACTACAAACTAGTTATAAATGAGAAAATATGTTAGATTTTATCTCTTAGAGGGAATAGAGGAGTATAATTCTACAAATCCAAATTGGAAAAAAATTGAATATAATGGTTATTAAAATAACTTCTTCTCCTTAAAAACTCTTCAGTAAAATGGATTTTTAGAAAGGAAAAAAGATTAATTTTATAATAAATGGAAATAATTATGATAATTCTGTATAGTTCACCTAAGTATTTTAGAATTTAAGTTATTCATTAAGGTTGTTATGTCTCAAAAAAATATTATTAGACCTATTATAAAGAAAACATATTATAATTTTTAGAAAGGAGGGAACTAGAAGTTTTTTATTTTATATTTTTTATATATAATGATTTTATCCTTAATACTAAATATAGTTTATATAAATTTGGTGAAAAATCTAATGAATGAATATTTTTAGGATATTTGAGTGTTATTAAAGCTTATAGAATTTATAATAAAATTATTATGGTTATTAAATAATCACTTCATGTTAAGTTTTATGAGAAGTAATAAAGGATAAATATTCTAAAGAATATTAGATTGAAGATAATTTTATAGATTTTAATTTTAAAGAAGTTGAAATTCAAGTGATTAATTAAACTATTGAGGGAGAGAAAAAACTCATCAAAGAACTTGGAAAACTCATAGAACCACCTAATTGAAATATTGGTTAGTAATGTTGATTCTAGAGTACACACTATAAATTTAGTAATAAAATTATATTATTATTCTTTAATTATTTCTAAGATTTTTCTAAATGATATTTTAGAAACCATAAAATATCTTAATTGTATTTTGACTAGAGAAGAGGAACATAATTATTTTTTAGGGAATGAAATTGGTTAATTGATTCTTCCACCTAAATATAAGTATGTTATTGGAACTAAGTGGATTTTAAGGAATAATCATAATAAATCTCAACACATTTTAAGAAATAATGAAATATTAGTTTCTCATGGATATTGTTGAGAAAAATATATTAGTTATGGTGAAACATTTTCACTAGATAAAATGTTAGAAAATATTAAAAGTATGTTATCTTATATAGTAAATCTGGGATTTAATATTTATCAAATGGATGTGAAAATTGATTTTCATAATAGACTTATTTTAGAGTAATTTTAAATAAATTTTACAAGTAGTTTTTAGAATTGGAAGAATATTAACTATGTGTTGAAAATTTTAAAAGATATTTATAGACTCATACAAGCCTTGCGAGAATTCTATAAAATACAATATTGTTTTATTTTATATAATGGTTTTATTAAATGTATTTTTTACCCAACTTAATTTATTAAAAATTTTCCAAGGATTTTTTGATTCCTTGGATTTTTGTTGATGATATTACTTTAGGATTATCTAGTAAATTTCTATAAAAATAATTTTTATATTTAATGACTAATGAATTTTAAATGAGTCTTATGGAAGAATTGGAGTTTTCAAATTTATCAGAGAGATGATGGAATATTTATTAATCATATAAATTATTCTAAAGAGTTAGTTAAAATATTTGGTTTTAAATTTTATAAGAGCATGAGTACCCCCATAAGTACTCCATGTATACCGGATGTAGTTTTTTCTAATAAATGATTTTATTAAAATATTTTCAAATGTATGATTGGATTTATACTATATTTAAATTATTCTAGAAATAATTTATGTTTAGAGTATATATATGTTCTAGATTTAATGCTATCCCTAAATATAGTAAATTGAATATAGTTCAAAGTACTATTAAATATGATAATGGTTTTGTGAATCATGGTTTATTATACCTAGGAAGAAATTATTTTGACTTTAAAAGTTATTCTGATTATGATTTTAGAGGATTCAAAATTGAAATAAAATATCAATGGTATCTTTATTTTTTTAGGAAATAGTTTAGTTTCATGGATTTCAAAGAAACAAATTTGAGTGTATTTATCTACAAATGAAGTAGAATATTCCATGGTTTGGAATTGATGTGCTTAAAATATATGGATTAAACATACTTTATCTAATTTTGATATCCATTTTGAGAATATTACAATATTTTTTAATAATTCTTATATTATTTATATTTTGAAGAATCCATTACAATATTCCAAAACTAAGCATATTGAAGTTAGATTTTATTTTATTCTAGATCATATTCAAAATGAAGATATATGTTTAGGGTTTACACCTATATTTTAATAGTTAGTAACATTTTTTATTAAGCCTTTTGATGTAGCAATGTTTTAGAAACTTAAGTATGAACTTGGCATAATGAAGGTATGAATTTATCAGTAAAAATGAATATTTTTTGAATTTATCAAATAAAAAGGGATTATTTTCTACTCTACTACATATTATTCATTAAATTTGTCCATTATTTTTTCATGTCTCATTCCAATACCATCTTATCTAAACGATATATACTATTTAATATTTTTAAAGAGAAAATATTTTATTATAGGGAAGGTTATAAGTTTTTATTATTATAATTTCATTTATCTTTTAAATTGTGCATTAATTTGGGGTTTTGTTATTTTAATAATAAATTTAAATTCTTATTAATGATAAAGTATATTCAGTGTCATATTTATGTTTTATTTTTGTATTTATTATTTTTATCTGTTATGTATATTGAATTTTATACATAACCATATTATTTCAAGAACTTATCCTCTTTGATTTTATCTTTTTTATTCTTACAAAAAGGGGGTTGTGTTATTGTTATAGATATTGTAGATATCTAGGTTCTGTAATAATCAAAATTGGGGATATTTTTTAGTAGATCTCCTTGCCACATTAATTTATTTATATTATTAAATAAAAATTCCCACTTTTCTTATAATTTAATTTATTAATTTATTATTTTTCTAGAATTATTATTATCTTATTATATTGAAGAATTTTTTTTAAGTCTATGACTCTTATATGTTTTTTTAAACCTTATGTCTTGATTTTATGATAAAGTGTAATATATTATGTATTTATTGTTCTATTTTAAATATATTATGTATAATTATTATGTATTGAACATATTACATATGTATTTTTTGGATAATTCTAAAATCCTATGTATTACCCTTGAGTAATATAACTTTACATATGAAATTTAATTTATTACTTATTGGATAAAATATCTTTTGCACCTGTTAGATTTAGATTTATGATTAAGTATGAAATATTATGCATGTAAAAATATACTATGCATGTTCAGAAAACCTTATGTTTAGTTTTTCTATAAAGGATAAAAATTTAGGTATTCTATATAGGTTTGATAAAAATATTATGTATTATATGTATTTTGATATTTTTCTTATGTGTTGATTTTTCTCAAAATAAAAATCCACACACTTCATAATACAAAAGCAAAATACTACATATCACAATTAAAGATAAATTTATCACATATTGAACTTATTAAATTTTGGATAAGGTATATATATTATTTTTGAATCCCTTTATATAATTATATTACATATTTACTTTAAATATTTTATAAGTTAGTGTTTCATATTTCAAATCTTTATAATATATTCCTTTACGAATGATATGAGGATTATCACTCGTTTACTTTTATTTATTATATATTATTTCATATGATTAATGATTTTCTTTGTTATGTTGTGATTTTATCTAACTATTTATATGATGTTTTATTATTATTTTTATGGAAAAGTGGTTCAATTTATAAGGTGATCGAATAAGGATATCAAGAATTTTATTCATAGAGATTATTTTTATGTCATTGTATTAAAAATCTAATCCCTAATGGATATAAATATTTTGACTGAATGATATCCCAACTTTGAAGTATTTCATTATTTTTTAAATTATATTGATAATCAATGTTATTGGGAAAGAAAATAATCAATGTATATGAAAATTCAAAGTCGATTATTATGAATACATATCTTTAAATAGTGACAGGATTAAACTAGACATATAGAGGTGATACACATGTGTTACAGTTAAGATACAGAAAAATTTTTACAATCCCAATACTTCTACACTTCACATGATGAACTTCACCATATAGTTTTTCATTGATAAGGTGATCAATTTGATATGATGTTCATGAATTACAATATTTAACTCTAGTTTTGTGTTCATATAATTATTTATCTTATATTATGTGTTTATTTTAATTAATTTGTGTTTTTTCTTTTAAAAGTGATGCCTTCTCAAGTTATACTTCTATAAAAGGTATATTTATATTTGGGTTGTGACTCCCCTTGAAATTTTAGGGTTTATTTTGGTTTTTCCTCCACTAAAAAATGAATATTGTAATTAGGTTCCACTTTAAAAGTTATATTTTTAGTGGGTGTCACATCCTATCAAGAAGTAGATGGGTGTGAAGAGTAGAAAATAGATCTTTTTTATCATAACTACAATAAAAATATCTTGTGTTAAAATTTACATTTCTTTTCTTACCTCGTTTTTTTTTAATTTAACCCCCCCTCAACCATCTTATCCATCTAACATCTGGGAAAAAATGATGTTATATTCAACTTCGATGATTCATGTAGGGAATGTTTCACTATTTTGAAAATAAATTTAGTGAACACCCTAATAATTGTCTTCCTCAAATGTTAAAACATATTTGAATTAATGTGTGGTGCTTGTGATTTAATTATGTAGGATTCCTTGCAATGGTGGGTTGACCATATTCTTTAACCCATTGAGAGGACCAATTCATGATATGCTCAACACTGAGAGTGGGGGTGAATCAGTGTTGGGACCTTTTAACCAATTATAAATATTATCTCTTTACCTATTAGACATTTTAGTATCTTTATTCTCATATTATCTTCCTTATAATATGCAAGTACATGACATAAGTTACATGGTGGAAAATTATATTTTTATAAGGTTAACTAGTCAATAAGGGTAGCTAGTAATTTCCATGTATAGTGATGAATAGAACACAAATTCTTCACTGTAATCATATACCAAGTATATTAGTTTATATATAAAATAATATATAGAGTAAGTGTGATTCCATGCACTCTAGGATTTGGATAGAAACAATCTTTAATCCCTAGACTGGTGATGACCTAGTCCAATCTACATCTACCCTTTAGTTCTTTATATTTCCTACTGAATATATTTTTCATATTATTCTTAAGGTAATTTATATAACCAAGAAATTATTTCACTAGATGATACTTCTATTGGATTTCACAGTGTTTTTTGGTTCTCAACTTCTTCTTCTTTACTTGTTACTTTCATAGAAGTGAGTAATAAGCCTTCTTTATTCTTCCTTCATCCAGATATTTTCTATCCAATAACTTTATCTGATCATTTCCATATGATTTTTATTCATTGGATGAGAGTTTTTTTAAACCTTCTAATACATGAAACTCATTATAAATAAAATGATAAAAACATTATATTGTATCTTGTCAAACCTTCTTCTTCTTCCTCCTTCATTCAAAACATATCTGTTTGATCCTCCATCTAATCTGTCTATCAGGTCTATCCATATGATAATGTTAATCTGAGAATGATATGACCAATGATAGTTCATCTAATTTCTATTATTCCATTCTTAATTTAGTGAATTAGTTTTTTCCAGTTCTTTAGATCTCTCTATTACTCCCTGCTCTATTTGGTACTCTTCTCTCAAAACTTTATCCCAAATAATAATTTCTATCAAACATTATGTTCATTACTTCTTTAAGTGTTTTAAATTATTCAAAATAAATCACATCCATGCAACAATATTCTACCTATAATACATACTATTTTACCCCTTTATATATGTGAATTTATAGAAGTTTGTGTGGGATTTCAAATACTATTTCCTACTCATAGTAACTTTTAAATTCGAAGCTTCTGCTCAATTTTATTTCATGGGGTTCTTCTCAAATATTCTATAATCTTATTAAGGATTCTTGAAGTTTTATTTAAATCTTCCACTTCCTTAAAAATTCCTTAAACTCAGTGATAAAGAAATTTTTAAATCTTATTTAAACTTATAAATATAGAAAACATTGGAGGAATGTCTTCAGCATCGATATTGTTAATAACTTTACAAAACACTTTGTAAATTTCTTCAAAAATTCCACTTGTATAACTTCAAAACATGTATTCTATCTAGTGAAACTTCACCCATTTTTTATTTACATTTTCATAGTAATATCTTGAAATATATCTCAAGATTATTCCTATGACTGATGATATTATTCGAAAATATTTCATCTGAAAAATTATTTGTTCTAAAGAATCTATTTGATTTCCCTTTGAATTGTTTTTAGTATACTTCTATAGGGATATTCCTCTATCTAATGGGTTCTCAGATGGTTGTTATTTTCCCTTTATAAGATAACCCTTAGAGGTCTTCTCTTTACCTTCTATCTGATGATTTTATAGTAATCTTTCAGAATAATTTTTAATACTCATCCTAATGTCTATGTAACACTTTATCTAATGAAATTGCCTGAAGACTATTATCTGATAAAAATATTCATAAACCTAAAAAATATTCATCTAATTATCTTTCACTAAAACTTTTTTTTGATGAATTTTACTCAAAAACCTATATGTAATAACTTCATCTATAATATTTTGTATGAAACCTTAGATCTGAATCATCTATTTGATGTCACTGCTCTGAAAATTTCATCCTATGAACATCTCTGAGAAATATCTATTTGAGGAATTCATGTGGAAACTTTTTTATAACACTCTATCCCAGAAACATTCAATCATTTTTATTTGATGATATTCATATGTTTCCTCTAAATTTGTTAAGAAAAATTTGGATAATCATTAGGAAACCTTTATCTATAATCTTTATAACTATTCCAATGTCCAGTAACCTATTTTAGAGCCTTATTCTCTATCTAATGATTACAAACTCTTCTTTGATAATTTTGAAATATCTTTCTTTGAATATCTTGACATGTTTCTTCTAACTTATATATTTTTTAAGAAACTTTTTTTTGATAATTCTAGAACTTATTTATTTTACATCTTGATATTTTAACAAGTTTTTCTGATGTACTTAGTAAAAATTTTCATTTTGGAACCATCAAGTTCCTACAACCTCTCTAAACTTCCTCTGATTATAAATTTTCCATTCATGTCTATCTGATGACACTTCCCAGTGACACATAATCTTTTATTTTATTCCAAAATTCATCTTTAATCATATCCTCATGGAATTATGATGTTTGAACAATGAAGATTTCTTCACTTGGAAATGCCTGAAATAGTAAATAACTTATTTCTACCAGTCATCTAATCGACTCAATCCGTTTATCCCATAGATATTACCGTTAGATTGGTTTCTAGAACTCAAGATAACCCTTATTTAAGTTTTTTTACCTTTATACAAACTTTTTATCTGAAAAACTTCCTTTACACAATGCTTCACTACAATTACATAGATTCATTTCAAGTATCGGTGTTCCTTTATGCAAGTCTGTACATGACATTTACATAACTTGGAAACCTTCATCAATTTATCTTGGTCTAATATACTTTATCCAATAATATTTTCTAACTTTATATGGTAACAAACTATCTAGAAAATTATTATGAAAACTCCTTAATAATATTTCCTTAGTATGATAAACTTCTTCTAATCAACTTAATATGATTGACTCCATCTAATCACCTCAATTTTCTGGCCTTCATTAGATCATATGTGATATCTTCGTCCATTCAATTTCACAAAAATTATGAAGGAAAATTTTATATTGTTGATAAAAATTGTTATTCTACAAAAAATACATGTCTTCATTAATTAACTCAATGTATTTTAAAGAACTTTCTTAAGATAATAAGATTTGAGTACTTTATTTCTTCTTAATTCATTCATCTAAGCTATATCAACTTTATTACCAATCTTGGATACTTTAACTGAACTTTCATGTACCTTCTTATTTATAATTTATTTAATATATGGACATCAATGAAATATTTCTATTTCATTGATAACCATTTAAAAATAATTTCAACCATTGATATCAAATGAAAATTACACACAAAATGGGTTCAACAATATCCCCCTTTGTATTCTTTAGCAATACCTTCAAAGTACTTTCTAAATGGATATTTCAATATGTAAATATTCATCTTCTTTCTATCCCCTTTACTTTTAAAACTTTAATTTCATTTTCTATCCCCATTATTGACATGAAATAAAATTTTCATGGTACTTAATAAATATTTCATCCATCATTTCACTCTGTCTACATGATCCTTGCTCACTGTATAAAATAAAAGTATTTTATTTAGACATAAAAGTTGTCCTATATCAACTAATCTTGATACCTCATAGAATGAAAACTCGTAAATTGTTCTTCAAGTGATGTCTAATATTATTCCAGGATGAAGATAATAATTTGAGATATGAAACATCTATAAGATAAAACATCTAGAAACTCATGTCCTCACTTTTTAAATCAAAACATTTAAGTGAAATAAGTAGGTTAAGAGGCCTTGGAATACTTCCATACTTACACTTATTATTTAATTAATTAATTCAATTTCTCCCCCTTTATTTTAAATTTATTATTTTAGTAACCAAGGATGATAGATTAAGGAATGCATGCCTTTCCAAAGACATGATCTTCAAGTACATTCTAGAATAATCATATTTATATGAGATAATGATTTTGGATGCATCTTAAACTTTCACCAAATGTATCCCTATAAAGGAGATTTTTTATGATCTTTATAATGATGAATTTATTCAATAGATATGCTTTAGAAACTTTTTGTTGAAAATGCACTAAAATGGATCTTATATTATGTGGATGCCCATACTTGAAAATTCTACATATTTATCGAGGAAGATCATTTCATAAAAAAATTCAATGAAACAATATAGGACACATCCTAGGATAGAATATTTTTTATCTTGGATAACAAAATTTGGAATCCATTCCTTCTACTTAGGATCTCCCTTGAGTGAATGACTCACCTTCAATTCCCTATTTTGGAATAGAAAAAAACATAGAGATTGAGGGAATAAGGTGGATCCTTCATAATTATTAATATGAATAGTATGGTTGAGATGTTTTTCTCAACCAAGTTACTCCATTTCCTCCACTCTTCATGACTGCACTTATTAACTTCAATTATGATTGACACTTCATGGATCTTATTACTTATATAATTTTTATATGTTTGAACCATATTTATTCAAGATAATTTAAAGAAATTATATCACCCAGTTCAACTTTTACCTTCCAAAATAATTCTTCTTTTTCTCAAATTATTATAGAAAAATATTTTGCAGTATTCCCAAATATGTTGAACCTCACACATAAAATGTATTTATCCTCAAGTGGAATCTTTTTTTTCCCTTTTTATCTATACTTTGTTTGTGATTATACCATTTTTTTCATTCCCACTAAATCTTCTAGCTAGATAAATACTTTATCATTGAGAACTATGGAATCAAGTTTGAGTTTTCCACATGATTCTTTAGAGTTCCATCATTTTTATTTGTTCTTTTGTATACTACATTTTTCTTCATCTTATTGGATTTAGAATCCAAGTTCCTCTCACTTTTCTACCTTGATTTATTCTTTGGAGAATTTTTGTTTAAAATAATTATATATTTACTTCCCAAGGATGCTTCTTCTTTCTTAACCATATTTTTTTATCTTATTTTCTTAACATATTTATAGACAATTCAATATGATTAGGAACCATTATTGTTACCACCGTCTTCTCCAACATTATAGGTATTTTTAAACTTTCCAAAAACATTATAAGTTTTTATATTTTTCTTACATTGTGTATGTTTCTTCTTCATCTCTGCATTTATCCCCTTTTGCATGGGATTCCTGTATGATTATACATTTAGAGGATTGTACCAAAAATCTAAATCAAAATACCCAAATCTGTTTCAGCACCAACATTAAACCACAGACCTTGATCTTATTATTTAATATATATGATCGTTATGGTTTTTCTTCATAATATGTTAGGATCTTTATGGGGAAATAGATTCCAAAAGATTTTTATTATCCACACTAGTCATGTTAGTGGGATTTTTATCTTATTTATTTATATATAATTGTATGTATTTTGACTTTAAACCTATAGTATTCATGAACATATATTTATAAACATTATTAAAAGATGATATAGATGGTACCACTTTCTTCACAGATGCTTGAGATAGATAATTGAATGACTTAATGATCTTCTTATCACATGTTAGAGGTCTTACAACCTTATATTCCTATATTGAACCTTGGGTTATAGAAAAAAAGTTATTTCTTTTGTGAAGTGTAAATATATTTATTCACAAAATTGGCTAACTTATCTTCCAATTATAGAAATATCATATTGAGGGTGTTTTTATGATCATTAATAATAATGAAATTTTCTTTATAAACATTCTAAATTATTTTAAATTCCTATTCATGAAACTTAAATTTTATTATAAAAAAGATTCAAGTTGTTTTATATTCTTGTATTTTTCATCCAATTATAAATTCTTGACATAAATATTATTTTTAAAATTTTCTTCAAGTGCATGGATATTTTCTTCAAGAGTCTTCTTAAATATATCATTATCTTTAACTTACTTGATCCATTTTCTTCTAAATTTTGAGGAAATTATTTAAAGATCCACCTTTCTTGCTTAAAAGGCTTAAACATGTATGGATATCTTTATACATTCAAGATCATTTCCTTTTAAAGCCTTCTCCATGGTATCTTCTTCTTCTTCCGGCTAGGTTATATCTTCCTATATACTTTGAAAGACTCCATAAACATGAAAGATTGTTTCTTTGGGAGAATAATACTGAATATATCTTAATATATAAAATGATATATTGTGATAAGTTTTAGATTGATCATTTTCACTAATTATTCTAGGATATTTTTCTTGAGGATACTTTTACAAGAATTTTCACAAACCTAATGGTTACTGAAGGTGGGAAAATTGTCCTTATTCTTAGTGAAAATTTGAGCAACCTACACTTCACTTTCCAAACCTAACATATCATCTTTGTTATAATAGAATGTAGAATATGATAGTTTTTTCTTATTAGAAAATATGGGTTTATTCTTCAACATTATAGTTTCTTTCTTTCTCTTGTTAATAATATTCTTGTTAGAAGGAGAATTATGCCAAGAGATAACTAAATCTTCACCAAAATTGAACTTCACTGCTAGTATAGGAAATAAACTCAAATATTAAAAAGATAATTGCTATAATGTAGAGAATATAATAGAGTTGAACATACCTCTGATACCAATTGAGAGGACCACTTTGGGATATACTCAACAATAATAGGGGTGAATTAGTTTTGGAAATTTCTAACCAATTATAATTTTTATTCATTTACCTCTTATACAAGTTAGGATATCAATTCTCCTATTATATTTTCCTTGTCAAATTCAAGTATATGAATGCAGGAAAACAATGTCATGTGATATTTTTACAAGGTTAACTACTCAATATGAGTAGCTAGTCCTTTTTGTATATGGTGATGACAAGTACATAGATCCTCCACTATAATCGGATACCAAGTATAGTAGTTTGGATAGAAAAAAATCCTTATACTAAATGTGATTCCCTATAGTTTAGGAGTGGGGGTAGAATCAATATTGAATCCCCAGATCAGTGATGAGCTATTCAAACTTATATCTACTATATAGTTCATTATACTTCCTACTAAACACATTATTCACCTTCTTCTTAAGTTATTTTGTTACACCAAGAAATTCTTCCACCATATATGACTTATGTAGGATTTCATAGTGCATCTTTGTTCTCCAATTATTATTTTTTAGGTCTTACATACACAATAGCGGGAAACAAACTTTTATTATTCTTATTTTATCTATATATTTTCAATCTAATAACTTCATCCTATCCTATCAATTTGATACTAATTATTCTAGTGATAGTTTGTTCAATACTTCTTTTTTTCCCTATTGACACCAAATGATAAAAAACTTCTCTAGTATTTGTTTGAGCATTTATTCTTCCTACTCCTTCATCTAGAACCAATCTATATGATCCTTCATTTTATTTTATTTTTAAGATCTATCCATATGGTAATTTTAATCCAATAATGAAATTACTATTGAATGTTCTTATGATCTCTCTTCTTCCTTTCTATGTTTGGTGAATTACCTTCATTTGGGGATCTAGATCCACCTAGAACTCTTTGCTATTTCTATTAATCTTGACTCAAAAAATCATTTAATATGATAATATATCCCAAACTTGTTAACTAACACTTCCTTAAAAAATTTCAATTCTTCAACATAGAGCACATCCACACAATAATAGTCAACTTCAAATATGTATTGTTTTACTTATTTATATATGTTGACTTCTAGAATTTTGAGTATTATATCAAATATATTTTTCCCCTTAAAGTAACTTTTAATTTTTAATATTCCTTAAAATTTTCTTTCACAAAGTGCTTCTCAATTATTTTGGAATCTACTTGAGACTTCTTGAAGTTTTCTTAAAATATCACCCTTTCATGAAACTTCCATAAACTCAGTGTTAATAAACTTTTTCAAACTTACATAACCTCATAAAAATAGAAAACATTGAATTAATTAATTTAGCATCAAAAAATTTAAAACATTAAAAAACATTATAAAGTTATTAGAACATTTTGTCTGGTACAACTTCATAACATGTCTTTTATCTAGTGAAACTTCCTTAGGCATTCCTTTACATATTTATAGGAACATCTCAAAATCGTTTTCAGGATTACTCCTCTGATCGGTGACATGAATTAAAAATTATTCATCTAATAACATCTTTTTTTATGACATAGTTTCATATTCACCTTGAATATTTATTTAAAATACTTTTATAGGGTAATTCATATATCAAATGGGTTCTCATATGTTTGTTAGTTTTCCTAGGTTTGATGAACCCTCATATTTATTATCTTCACCTTCTATCAGATGAATTCATAGAAATTCATTATAAAACTTCCTAATACTCAACCCAATGTCTATCTAACACTTTATCTGACGAAATAATCTAGAGAATTTTATCTGACACAACTGTTCAGAAACCTCAACAACATTAATCCAATCATCTTTTATGGAAAATTTAGTATGATTAAAATTACATAGATACCTCTATCTGATAACTTCATACATAAAAAAATGTTTGTTCACTTAGCTCAAAATATTTTATCTAATTCCACTACATGGAATATTTCATATGATGAATTTCACTTGAAAATATTTGTTTGATGACTTCATTTGAAAACTTATATCTAATTCCCTATCTCCAAAACCTTCAGCCAAATTTTTCTGATGGTTTTTTATGTTTCCTATAACTTTTTTATGAATAATTTATCTAAAAATTAGAAATATTATATCTAAAATCATCACATCTATTCCTTTTGTACAAGTACATTTGATGGACTTGGTATTTCTCTTTGTTTAAGAACCATAAAGTTCCACCAAATTCACTAAACTTCCTATAATTTAGAAGATTCCATACATATTTTTCCAATGAAACTTCCTAGTGACATAGAGGCTTTCATTTTCTTCCAAATTTTAAATTTAATCATAGACTCATGGCATTGTGATGTCTGATCAATGAAGAACACTTCACTTAGAAATATGTGAAATATTCACCAGTCTTATGATTGAATCAACCCATTCATCCCATCAATATTACCCTTATTTAGCTTTTAGTAACTCATTATAACCCTTATACAAGTTAATTTTTACCTTTATGAAATATTTTCAACCATAGAACTTACTTTAAAAAACACTTCACAGCCTTTATGAATATTACTTTCATGTTTCAGGGTTCCTTTATGAATTTTTAAGCATGAACTTTATATAAATTGGAAACCTTTTTCCATTTATCTTCGCCTGTTGAACTGCATTCGACCATCTTCGCTAAAGTTTTATAGTAAAAAAAAATTCAGGAACTTCTTAAGGAAACTCCTTAAGGAGAATTACTCAATCTGATCAGATTTTTTTATCATCTTAGTACGATCGATTATGTCCAATCACCTTGGTCTACTGAAATCTATCTGATCATCTCTGTTATCTTCATCCGTTAAGTTTTAAAAAACTTCTTAAATAAACTCCTTAATGAAAATTTCATGGTCTTGATAAAAAAATGTTCTTCTATAAGAATTTATTATTTTCTTTCTTCTTCATTTGTTCAAACATAAACATTTTTACCAAGCTTGGATACTTTAACATAACATTCATACATCTTCTTCTCTATAATTTCGTTAACATATTGACTTCATGTAAACCATTCTATTTCATTGAAAAAAATTTATATCCAATAAACCCCATTAATAAAGAATATAAATCACATAAAAAATGGTCTCAACGCCCTTCTATTATGAAATACGTTCTCTTAATAATGCTCAAATCAATTACACTACCATAGATAAATAACTCTTAGTAGTGTTCTTTTATTTTGGAAATTTAATATTTATTTAGTACTCACCAAGGTAGTATTCCATTCATACCATGTCACTTTGAGATTCTTCTTAAACAAAATGGAGTTAAATATATAGCTGCTCCTATGGATGTTATTTTTAAAAGAGTTTGGTATCATTATCATGGATAAAAAAAGCTTATAGAATGTAGTGATAGACTATTATTTAATATTGGAATAGAAAAGTATGGATAAAGGGTAGGATATTAACATTGATGATGTGTTATCATATGAAAAATATTTTCATGATAATTTTTAAGCTCTTCATTAGTTTTTCAACATCAAAAACTATTTATAAAATAGAACCATATATCCCCACTTTGGATATTAACAATGAAAAATATTATTTAGCACATTACTTTTCAATAAAACTTTGTTGTTCTTGTAATGTGGATATGGAATTACTAAGTGGTGAGTGCCTGAATCTAAGGTATAATTATTTTAGAATTTATTTCATTCGTCAACTACTGGAGGAAACCATAGGCCACATAAAACAACAGTAAATATCTCCCAATGTTGGTTATTTTTTCCCACACTCTAAAAAGATACAGGATAGTTTTTGAGATTATAGGTTTGATGATAAATAATAGGCAATAATAGAAAGTATAATGAAATGGAAGAATAATCAATTATTCATGCTAAAGTGTTTTATGTGTGAATAATTTATTTTCAGGGAACCTTCCTATACTAGTTTGGAAACACATACATTATTTTGTTTTTTGATTATGTGCCAAATGTATGGAATATGAAGTAATAGTGGAGAATACAATGAGATTTATAATTAATTTTTAAAATAATAACATATTTTATTCATTTTTAATCACTTATTTACTCATTTTTTATCTAGTTACTCACATTAATAACTACTTTTTTAAGTTATTTCTAGAAAAAAGTTGAGTTCAATACAATATAATCACCCCATATCACCCACAAACAAGTAGGAAAATTGTAGTGTCTAACAAGAAAATAAAAAAATAAAAAAATATTCAACTAGAAATAGAATTATTAGAGTAAGAAGTTGGAAAAAGATTTTTGGATGCACTAGATAACCTTTAAAGTTTCCATTATGAAAATCTATGTTATTTTTTGGTACAACTCACACAAAAAGCATATTTGTTTATGATAAAAGTAAATCTCGATCTATAATTATCCAATAAGAAAAGATTATAATAGAAAGATAAAATTAGCTAAAATAAGAAGGTATTCTTATGAGAATGAATGTATTTATGAGGAGAAGACTAAAAAGTAGTATGATCAAAGAATTAGACAATGATAATTTATTCCCAAAGACATGGTACACTTATTTAACTTATATTTAAAATTATTTTTAATAAAATTAAAATTATGTTGGTTAGGACCATTTAGGATGATAAAAACCATCCATCGTAAATAAATAGATATTCAAAGGGATTATAAATCCTCATTTAAGGTCAGAAAACAAATTTCTTTGTTCTGTATAGATAATTTCCAACAAAGGTGAATTATAACCCTTAAACTTTATTAAATAACAAAATATGCATTAAGGACTAAATATTAAATGAAGAAATGGTGAGGAGGAAACCTTTTTATGTCTTTAAAAACATAAAAACGTTTTTATAGGTTTTATATAATTATAACTTGTTAGTTTAAGAAGTTTTAGTAAAAGTTTCTAAAGTACAATCATTTGAAAAAATTATAAAAACCATCTAAATTGAAAATAAAATTAAATAAAGGAGTGGTGGAATAAAATATTCCATATGGTAAAATATAAATGAAATGATTTGAGAAGAAAATAAAACTAATACATGAGGCATATCAACACATGTTGTGGTGAAGTGAAAAAATACCCTAGGATGAAACATGACTAGACCATATAGATTATATGTTTTTTAACCAATTTTCAAAAAAATGAAGATTTAAAATATCATACCAAAGAATAGTTCAAAGGGGTATGAAGTGGTGGAGCCCAAGTGTATCCCACAAACAATGTTTTTACAATATGGGGAGAGAGATCCTACACTATTAAATAGTTAAAAATATACATTTAGATCACCTTTAGAATCAAATAGATCTGAAACCTAGTTTCCCTCCTAATAAGGACATGTAATCACCACCTAATTATCAATAAACTACTTCCATTCCCTGATGAAGTAACAGACCAGTGAACAAGAGATAAACCTAACCAAAATTTATAAAAGGAAGAATATGATTCCACATAATAATGGAAGATGTTTTAAAGTATATAAAGAATATTTCCATTGATTATAGCTTGGGATTCTATGATAATAGGGTTACCCTCCCCATAAAAGGAACTGAATTTTAACACAACTAAGCTTTTATCATCACATATAATACCTCCCCCGTGAATGATATCATTAGCACAAGATACATTGGTATTGAGTTTGAATCCAATACTTGGAGTATTTTAATTAACCCAATAGCCCTTCACATCACTAAATTTGTTTATCAAGGTATTAAAAAATATCAGGTGAAGGTTTTGAAATGTAAGATATCAGTTACTCCATATACAGGATAATCCCATATCAATTATCAATGTAATTATTCTAGTTTTCAAGTGATTAGTATTAGATTAAGTTCCCAGGTTCTTGGTCTCATTTTTAACCTCCCTTAAAATCCATCATTCAATAGTAAATGTCACATTATGAGCCTAGACTTCATTGGAATCAACATTACTCAATGAAATCATGAAAACAAGAATTAGTTAAGATAATTGAGGTAAATGGATAAACCCATACAATGTCAAAGAAAATTACAAATGAATCATTCCCATTCCACTTCCAATAAAAGGTAATCCTCTATTTTTATTTATTATTACACGCAACATATGATTTTAGAGGTCAAATAATTTCATTTATATTGAATTTAATTTTTATGGGAATTTATCTTTATTGAACATGCCACACTATGCATATATATTTGAAAGGAATAGTTGTTTTAAAAAAGATATTATCCCATCATTTAGAGACTTGTTGGACATATATGAGTTTATGATAGTCAAAAGTGGATAAAAACGCAAACTAACATGGGTAAAATCCCAATGGTCAGGCTCATTTTCTAGGCTGTTGATAGAAATTAATGCCTTCATATCATCATTAAGGAAAATGTTGATAAACCTTGAATGCTCTATTTACACATAGAATCTCATACCATGGTATGAGCACCATGGAAAGTAAATAGAATGACTATAACTATTATATTCCTGAAAAGAGATGTCATAGCAGCCTATGATCCATCATGATTTCTTGAGAAGAATACAAAAAGTTTCCCTAAAGACTCCATCAAATATAGGAAGTTGAAAAGTTACCATTACAAGAAGCATCGGTTATCCTCCGATATTTGTATTTAATATATCTTAACTACAACAACTGACCTATGAGATCGTCATATGAGAGCTTCACCCGCATGATTCATATGCATTACTCAATTCTCATGATATTGAAACCTTCTTCCAATAGTTTTTCTAGTCATAGTTATCTTTCCTAGTGTCATTTACTCTCTTTATGAAAATCCCATGATAATTCATTGAGTATGATTTGAATATTCTTGATGACTACTTTAGAGAAATTAATAACTTATAGAACATGAATTTTCATATAATAAAGGGCATTGGTAATGATGAAAATCCTACCTTTTAAAGAAAAAATGAATTGTCTATTTCATGATATGATCTATGTTTATTTCCATTAAACCATCAAAATGATGGATAAATATTCTTCTTGTATGTAGTAGAGCTCCAAGATAGATCACGAGGAAGTTACTTTTCAAAAATCAAATCTATCTTTCAATGAGTTGAGTACATTTTTACATGAATCTACTTAAGATAACCACACCACTTTTAGCAGTATTTATTTATTTTCCACTCTATATATCATATATATTGATCATAAATTTTAAGTTCAAAACGGATCTATTCCATATGATTAAAAATAAGTGAATATCATTTTCATAAAAAATGTGTGATACACCTATGAATCCATATCTGTGCCTAAAAAAATCACATCTCCATTAATAATAGCTTTGTTTAGATTCCTACTAAGCATGTGAAATGATATAACATGTAGACTATAAGAAAGATGATTTCCCTGGTAAAGGTCACAAATCATCATGAAGAATCAATGTATTCTTTCCATTAGGGTGAATGATAACCATAGGAGGAGGAGTTGTGAAATACTAGTTCACAGACCCACTCTATAAATCAATATATCCTTATAAGCTACAAAATAAAGTTTCATTCTAGTATCTTATAGGCCTTTTCCGTATAAATATTGACCATGATATTAGTTCAAATAAATTTTCAATCGAAATACACTATCTTCTCTTATACAAATATAGAGACACTTTGTATACTCCTTACCTTAAAAACTATGTTATTATTTAAAGACTAGGTTTGGGAGGATATTGGAAATTTTTTCATTAATAATTTTGGTGAGGACTTTATAGGATAAGTTACAAATATTGATGGGTCGATACTCGTTGAAGGAGTTTTTATATTTCACCTTGGGAATATGGTTAAGAGTTATCACAAATATGGAATTAGGGAGTGTTCTCCCTTTGAAGTTGTCTTGTAAGGTATCAATGAGCTATTGTTGATGATCCCCCATGCTACAATCTAAAATGAATAGGAAATCCCTCAGGTCAAATGGTATTATTCGAGTTGTTATTACTGATTGTATCTTTCATCAACTCTTCTATTGGAATGGTTTTCATAAAAATATTTTAATACTCTTAATGGATCAGGGAATAATATTGAATAAATTTTCAAACTCTACCTACCTAAGGTATTTTCTCCTATTCTGTAGCCAATAACTTGTGACTAATGAGGAAAAATATGAAACGGTAAGAGGACCAGTTACCTTTACATCACTAGTATTAGAATCACCATGTAGTTGCATGTTTATATTCCTGATAAATTTATTTATTTAATATATTCATGAAAGATGGCAGTATTCAGGTACCCCTATTTAAGTTACAATACTCTAGATTTTCCTTGATCATGATTTTCTTACTCTTGAAATCTCCCTTCCAAAAGTCTCCCTCCCATATCATTTTGAATGGATAACATGAGCTTTATACCAACCATGATGGTCCCTATACCTATATACCCTTACCCATTTTTTCAATCATTACAAACACAAAACCATAACCAAGACACCACTATCATTTTCCCTTGAACAATTTCTTAACATAGCTAATAAAAATGAACAACCTAACAAAACTATATCATGGATTCTTAAAATCATGGTAAACATTAATTTCTCTAATAAACTAAGATATCCATTATGTCATGGTTTCCTATTACATCTAATATTGTCAACATTATATAACCAAAATTTCATAGCCTATCCCATTTTAATTGACCATTTTACCCCATACCTAATCTAATTTCTACCTTGAAACCTTGAGCAACATATCATGCCCATTTTTCTGCCCCATTTCATTTTAAATTCACCAAATTAAACCATGGGAAAATGCCCATTTTTTAATAATCCATATTGAACATGGAGTAAATTCCCTCTAAAACTAGGATTTCTAAAATGACCATTTTTCTAACACCACCTTATTATAACTTTGACCCAACATACAAATTATGTGGTTATAAAAACCACATCATGGTGATTTTAACTCATACACAAACCTCAAAACTTGACCCTCAAACCATAATGACCAACCCCTAAATAATCAATGGTTTCTTCAACATGGTTCAAGAAAATATTTCAATTACTTCCTGGTGATGTACAAATACATCATGGTCTAACCCATCCAAGAAAAAATATGAAGATTAATGTACATAACTATTTAAACCTTAACCCCTAACTCTTCCCCTCCCATGATCCAATTCATAAAAACCACATCACCCAAGAAAATATTTACCCAATTTATCCTCCCTTATTCTATCCACTCATCCATTTCACATATTCCAAACCATAAACCATACCCCAAATCATCATCATACCTTTTTATTTTCAATACCATTCATATTTTTTAACCCCCATTCCCAAATTCTCCCAAAATGAAATTTAAATTGTTCAAAACAACCACAATAGGTCAGCATTTTGATGTTTCTCAAAGTAGACAATCTATAAAGATCTCAAAGAAAATCAAGGGAACCTCACCATTACCTCCTTCTAAGAAATATCATTTCTCAACCCAGCTATAATGTGATCCCCCAATTAAATGGACCTAAACCAATATTTTCTCCTTTTAATAAAAAAATCCATAACCTCATCCTCTAGCCACCATCCATAATTAATACCCCAACACTCTCATTCATTCTATTTATCTAAAAGTGATGATTTGACACGTTTTACAACTTTATAACTATTCATGATTTATAGTTTTCTTAAATTTCATGAGGTACATCAAATAAAAGAAACTTGAGATTTTAGAATAATGGAATATTTAGGTGGGTAATATTTTGAATCCTATCATTTTAGACCAAATTGGATTGGAGGATATTTTTGGTGAATATTTAAAGAATATATACTTTGAGATAATAGAGGAAGGTTTTAAGGAAAAACACATAGTTCTAATGTTAGACTTCTCAAACACTATCACATATAATTAGTAGTATGTGTTCTTTTATTTTGCATTAATAAGTTTATATTAATAACCATAATTTTTTCTTATAAGGTTAGTATTTATTAATAGAATTTTGTTCCTTATAAGGCCTATATGATTTTGATACTTAATCCCCCAATGGATGTTGTCTATTCTTGATAGAGATAATTGAAAATATATCATAGAGACCAAAATAGTCTGGATAAATCCAAAATTTATTAATTAAAATATACATTGATTAGAGTGATTTATTGAATCACAAAAACCTCTTAGATATCAAAATGGATAGTCAAGGGGTGGTGAACTAGCTGGATGTGTTTATCCTATATTCTATTTTGGAAGGAAAACTATTTCAAATAAAGAGGCTTTTGATTATGAATTTTCAATATATGAATCTGAATAGGAAAGCTATTATGATGGGAGGTTAATTCATCACAAATTTTTACAATCCACTAATGTTTTTTGTTCATTACTATGAGTCATTTACTTAGGGGAGATCCATCTTATTGAATTTACCACTTTTTACAAGATGGGTATGGTTATAAAGGTATATATGAGATTTATCTTAATATGAGTTGATCTATACCCTGCTTGGTAGGAAGAGATTTCTAGGGACCTTACTATTGAGACACACAAGTAATAGTTTAGTTAGATTATATCTCATCTCTTAAATACTCCTTCAAAGTATCCAATCATTGAAACTTTTACCAAAATCATATTTAATGTTGATTATATGACTAAGATGAATAAGTACACTATTAAAGTTATATGACTACTCATCAATAATTCTATAGTTAAGATATTATCATGGATTATTCCTCCTTGATCTGTTGACTATGAGAAGAAGTATCCTAAATACTTTGACCTTATACTCAATCTAGTTGAACTTTTTATATAGTTGTCACACCAACTACTAATTCCCCACTATAACATCCCCTGAGGTACCTCTATTTCATCAAAATACAACCACACCCTCTTATCAGGCATCCTTAACCCCTATTGGGAATAATATCCATTCCATAACATCCAAAGTTGAAAGAAAGAAATGTGATTTGGTGGATATGGGAGTTTTTCCAGTTGATCTCTAAAGAACTTTTTGTGGGTGATCTTAAATGATGTGTCATTTTACATCATAAGTGAAACATAGTGTCTAACCATGGTTGATCAATCAAGGAGTTAGTACTTAAAATAAACTACTAAATTTATTTTTAAGAAAACATAAAATAAATTAAATTCTAAAAAGGATGGAGTTTTTTTTTGTTTAAAGACAAGAAGAAAAAGAGAATGAGAATATATTTTTTATAAAATATTTTTAGAAGGTGTAATCAATATAACTCTACCAATTAAATTATCTATTAGTCATTATAATTTTGATTAAATTTATTTAAATTATAATCCCTTAATTCATCAACTTACAAATGCTAAATAAATTAACACAACTATGGTGAAATTATTAAACCCAAGGATAAATTTTGGATGTGAAATCTTAGAAACCTACCTTTATTTTCATCCATAGTATAAATTATGTTCAGTTTTTGATTAGGTCAAAAATATATTCTAGAAATGATAATGAATTGGGTTTAGGGATTATACTTGAACTCTAAAAATAAATAATACATAATTCAGTTTTATCAATTAATATTATGCTCTCATAATTCACACATTACTCAACCTTGTGTAAAAATTATTTAGAATTTGAATAATTGTTTAATTAAAACCAAATTCATATATTATAATTATATTAATTATAGTTATGTTTTAGATTTATAAAAAATTAGAGAAATATATTTCATGTGAAAATTTATAGTAAAGGAATAACCCAATCATGTCTCCCCTATTGATTTATATCTTAATAATTTAATGAAATAAAAAAATTGAATAAAAAATTTAAATAGAAGATAAATGGAGAGTTTTATTATAATAAATGAAAATCTATGTTAGTTTTTGGTACAACTCACACAAAAAGCATATTTGTTTATGATAAAAGTAAATCTCGATCTATAATTATCCAATAAGAAAAGATTATAATAGAAAGATAAAATTAGCTAAAATAAGAAGGTATTCTTATGAGAATGAATGTATTTATGAGGAGAAGACTAAGAAGTAGTATGATCAAAGAATTAGACAATGATAATTTATTCCCAAAGACATGGTACACTTATTTAACTTATATTTAAAATTATTTTTAATAAAATTAAAATAATGTTGGTTGGGACCATTTAGGATGATAAAAACCATCCATCGTTAATAAATAGATATTCAAAGGGATTATAAATCCTCATTTAAGGTCAGAAAACAAATTTCTTTGTTCTGTATAGATAATTTCCAACAAAGGTGAATTATAACCCTTAAACTTTATTAAATAACAAAAGATGCATTAAGGACTAAATATTAAATGAAGAAATGGTGAGGAGGAAACCTTTTTATGTCTTTAAAAACATAAAAACGTTTTTATAGGTTTTATATAATTATAACTTGTTAGTTTAAGAAGTTTTAGTAAAATTTTCTAAAGTACAATCATTTTAAAAAATTATAAAAACCATCTAAATTGAAAATAAAATTAAATAAAGGAGTGGTGGAATAAAATATTCCATATGGTAAAATATAAATGAAATGATTTGAGAAGAAAATAAAACTAATACATGAGGCATATCAACACATGTTGTGGTGAAGTGAAAAAATAACCTGGGATGAAACATGACTAGACCATATAGATTATATGTTTTTTAACCAATTTTCAAAAAAATGAAGATTTAAAATATCATACCAAAGAATAGTTCAAGGGGGTATGAAGTGGTGGAGCCCAAGTGTATCCCACAAACAATGTTTTTACAATATGGGGAGAGAGATCCTACACTATTAAATAGTTAAAAATATACATTTAGATCACCTTTAGAATCAAATAGATCTGAAACCTAGTTTCCCTCCTAATAAGGACATGTAATCACCACCTAATTATCAATAAACTACTTCCATTCCCTGATGAAGTAACAGACCAGTGAACAGGAGATAAACCTAACCAAAATTTATAAAAGGAAGAATATGATTCCACATAATAATGGAAGATGTTTTAAAGTATATAAAGAATATTTCCATTGAGTATAGCTTGGTATTCTATGATAAGAGGGTTACCCTCCCCATAAAAGGAACTGAATTCTAACACAACTAAGCTTTTATCATCACATATAATACATCCCCCGTGAATGATATCATTATCACAAGATACATTGGTATTGAGTTTGAATCCAATACTTGGAGTATTTTAATTAACCCAATAGCCCTTCACATCACTAACTTTGTTTATCAAGGTATTAAAAAATATCAGGTGAAGGTTTTGAAATGTAAGATATCAGTTACTCCATATACAGGATAATCCCATATCAATTATCAATGTAAGTATTCTAGTTTTCAAGTGATTAGTATTATATTAAGTTCCCAGGTTCTTGGTCTCATTTTTAACCTCCCTTAAAATCCATCATTCAATAGTAAATGTCACATTATGAGCCTAGACTTCATTGGAATCAACATTACTCAATGAAATCATGAAAACAAGAATTAGTTAAGATAATTGAGGTAAATGGATAAACCCATACAATGTCAAAGAAAATTACAAATGAATCATTCCCATTCCACTTCCAATAAAAGGTAATCCTCTATTTTTATTTTTTATTACACGCAACATATGATTTTAGAGGTCAAATAATTTCATTTATATTGAATTTAATTTTTATGGGAATTTATCTTTATTGAACATGCCACACTATGCATATATATTTGAAAGGAATAGTTGTTTTAAAAAAGATATTATCCCATCATTTAGAGACTTGTTGGACATATATGAGTTTATGATAGTCAAAAGTGGATAAAAACGCAAACTAACATGGGTAAAATCCCAATGGTCAGGCTCATATTCTAGGCTGTTGATAGAAATTAATGCCTTCATATCATCATTAAGGAAAATGTTGATAAACCTTGAATGCTCTATTTACACATAGAATATCATACCATGGTATGAGCACCATGGAAAGTAAATAGAATGACTATAACTATTATATTCCTGAAAATAGATGTCATAGCAGCCTATGATCCATCATGATTTCTTGAGAAGAATACAAAAAGTTTCCCTAAAGACTCCATCAAATATAGGAAGTTGAAAAGTTACCATTACAAGAAGCATCGGTTATCCTCCGATATTTGTATTTAATATATCTTAACTACAACAACTGACCTATGAGATCGTCATATGAGAGCTTCACCCGCATGATTCATATGCATTACTCAATTCTCATGATATTGAAACCTTCTTCCAATAGTTTTTCTAGTCATAGTTATCTTTCCTAGTGTCATTTACTCTCTTTATGAAAATCCCATGATAATTCATTGAGTATGATTTGAATATTCTTGATGACTACTTTAGAGAAATTAATAACTTATAGAACATGCATTTTCATATAATAAAGGGCATTGGTAATGATGAAAATCCTACCTTTTAAAGAAAAAATGAATTGTCTATTTCATGATATGATCTATGTTTATTTCCATTAAACCATCAAAATGGTGGATAAATATTCTTCTTGTATGTAGTAGAGCTCCAAGATAGATCACGAGGAAGTTACTTTTCAAAAATCAAATCTATCTTTCAATGAGTTGAGTACATTTTTACATGAATCTACTTAAGATAACCACACCACTTTTAGCAGTATTTATTTATTTTCCACTCTATATATCATATATATTGATCATAAATTTTAAGTTCAAAACGGATCTATTCCATATGATTAAAAATAAGTGAATATCATTTTCATAAAAAATGTGTGATACACCTATGAATCCATATCTGTGCCTAAAAAAATCACATCTCCATTAATAATAGCTTTGTTTAGATTCCTACTAAGCATGTGAAATGATATAACATGTAGACTATAAGAAAGATGATTTCCCTGGTAAAGGTCACAAATCATCATGAAGAATCAATGTATTCTTACCATTAGGGTGAATGATAACCATAGGAGGAGTAGTTGTGAAATACTAGTTCACAGACCCACTCTATAAATCAATATATCCTTATAAGCTACAAAATAAAGTTTCATTCTAGTATCTTATAGGCCTTTTCCGTATAAATATTGACCATGATATTAGTTCAAATAAATTTCCAATCTAAATCCATTATCTTCTCTTATACAAATATAGAGACACTTTGTATACTCCTTACCTTAAAAACTATGTTATTATTTAAAGACTAGGTTTGGGAGGATATTGGAAATTTTTTCATTAATAATTTTGGTGAGGACTTTATAGGATAAGTTACAAATATTGATGGATCGATACTCATTGAAGGAGTTTTTATATTTCACCTTGGGAATATGGTTAAGAGTTATCACAAATATGGAATTAGGGAGTGTTCTCCCTTTGAAGTTGTCTCCTAAGGTATCAATGAGCTATTTTTGATGATCACCCATGCTACAATCTAAAATGAATAGGAAATCCCTCAGGTCAAAGGGTATTATTCGAGTTGTTATTACTGATTGTATCTTTCATCAACTCTTCTATTGGAATGGTTTTCATAAAAATATTTTAATACTCCTAATGGATCAGGGAATAATATTGAATAAATTTTCAAACTCTACCTACCTAAGGTATTTTCTCCTATTCTGTAGCCAATAACTTGTGACTAATGAGGAAAAATATGAAACGGTAAGAGGACCAGTTACCTTTACATAACTAGTATTAGAATCACCATGTAGTTGCATGTTTATATTCCTGATAAATTTATTTATTTAATATATTCATGAAATATGGTAGTATTCAGGTACCCCTATTTAAGTTACAATACTCTAGATTTTCCTTGATCATGATTTTCTTACTCTTGAAATCTCCCTTACAAAAGTCTCCCTCCCATATCATTTTTAATGGATAACATGAGCTTTATACCAACCATGATGGTCCCTATACCTATATACCCTTACCCATTTTTTCAATCATTACAAACATAAAACCATAACCAAGACACCACTATCATTTTCCCTTGAACAGTTTCTTAATATAGCTAATAAAAATGAACAACCTAACAAAACTATATCATGGATTCTTAAAATCATGGTAAACATTAATTTCTCTAATAAACTAAGATATCCATTATGTCATGGTTTCCTATTACATCTAATATTGTCAACATTATATAACCAAAATTTCATAGCCTATCCCATTTTAATTGACCATTTTACCACATACCTAATCTAATTTCTACCTTGAAACCTTGAGCAACATATCATGCCCATTTTTCTGCCCCATTTCATTTTAAATTCACCAAATTAAACCATGGGAAAATGCCCATTTTTTAATAATCCATATTGAACATGGAGTAAATTCCCTCTAAAACTAGGATTTCTAAAATGACCATTTTTCTAACACCACCTTATTATAACTTTGACCCAACATACAAATTATGTGGTTATAAAAACCACATCATGGTGATTTTAACTCATACACAAACCTCAAAACTTGACCCTCAAACCATAATGACCAACCCCTAAATAATCAATGGTTTATTTAACATGGTTCAAGAAAATATTTCAATTACTTCCTGGTGATGTACAAATACATCATGGTCTAACCCATCCGAGAAAAAATATGAAGATGAATGTACATAACTATTTAAACCTTAACCCCTAACTCTTCCCCTCCCATGATCCAATTCATAAAAACCACATCACCCAAGAAAATATTTACCCAATTTGTCCTCCCTTATTCTATCCACTCATCCATTTCACACATTCCAAACCATAAACCATACCCCAAATCATCATCATACCTTTTTATTTTCAATACCATTCATATTTTTTAACCCCCATTCCCAAATTCTCCCAAAATGAAATTTAAATTGTTCAAACCAACCACAATAGGTCAGCATTTTGATGTTTCTCAAAGTAGACAATCTATAAAGATCTCTAAGAAAATCAAGGGAACCTCACCATTACCTCCTTCTAAGAAATATCATTTCTCAACCCAGCTATAATGTGATCCCCCAATTAAATGGACCTAAACCAATATTTTCACCTTTTAATAAAAAAATCCATAACCTCATCCTCTAGCCACCATCCATAATTAATACCCCAACACTCTCATTCGTTCTATTTATCTAAAAGTGATGATTTGACACGTTTTACAACTTTATAACTATTCATGATTTATAGTTTTCTTAAATTTCATGAGGTACATCAAATAAAAGAAACTTGAGATTTTAGAATAATGGAATATTTAGGTGGGTAATATTTTGAATCCTATCATTTTAGACCAAATTGGATTGGAGGATATTTTTGGTGAATATTTAAAGAATCTATACTTTGAGATAATAGAGGAAGGTTTTAAGGAAAAACACATAGTTCTAATGTTATACTTCTCAAACACTATCACATATAATTAGTAGTATGTGTTCTTTTATTTTGCATTAATAAGTTTATATTAATAACCATAATTTTTTCTTATAAGGTTAGTATTTATTAATAGAATTTTGTTCCTTATAAGGCCTATATGATTTTGATACTTAATCCTCCAATGGATGTTGTCTATTCTTGATAGAGATAATTGAAAATATATCCTAGAGACCAAAATAGTCTGGATAAATCCAAAATTTATTAATTAAAATATACATTGATTAGAGTGATTTATTGAATCAAAAAAACCTCTTAGATATCAAAATGGATAGTCAAGGGGTGGTGAACTAGCTGGATGTGTTTATCCTATATTCTATTTTGGAAGGAAAACTATTTCAAATAAAGAGGCTTTTGATTATGAATTTTCAATATATGAATCTGAATAGGAAAGCTATTATGATGGGAGGTTAATTCATCACAAATTTTTACAATCCACTAATGTTTTTTGTTCATTACTATGAGTCATTTTCTTAGGGGAGATCCATCTTATTGAATTTCCCACTTTTTACAAGATGGGTATGGTTATAAAGGTATACATGAGATTTATCTTAATATGAGTTGATCTATACCCTGCTTGGTAGGAGGAGATTTCTAGGGACCTTACTATTGAGACACACAAGTAATAGTTTAGTTAGATTATATATCATCTCTTAAATACTCCTTCAAAGTATCCAATCATTGAAACTTTGACCAAAATCATATTTAATATTGATTATATGACTAAGATGAATAAGTACACTATTAAAGTTATATGACTACTCATCAATAATTCTATAGTTAAGATATTATCATGGATTATGCCTCCTTGATCTGTTGACTATGAGAAGAAGTAGCCTAAATACTTTGACCTTATACTCAATCTAGTTGAACTTTTTATATAGTTGTCACACCAACTACTAATTCCCCACTATATCATCCCCTGAGGTACCTCTATTTCACCAAAATACAACCACACCCTCTTATCAGGCATCCTTATCCCCTATTGGGAATAATATCCATTCCATAACATCCAAAGTTGAAAGAAAGAAATGTGATTTGGTGGATATGGGAGTTTGTCCAGTTGATCTCTAAAGAACTTTTTGTGGGTGATCTTAAATGATGTGTAATTTTACATCATAAGTGAAACATAGTGTCTAACCATGGTTGATCAATCAAGGAGTTAGTACTTAAAATAAACTACTAAATTTATTTTGAAGAAAACATAAAATAAATTAAATTCTAAAAAGGATGGAGTTTTTTTATGTTTAAAGATAAGAAGAAAAAGAGAATGAGAATATATTTTTTATAAAATATTTTTAGAAGGTGTAATCAATATAACTCTACCAATTAAATTATCTATTAGTCATTATAATTTTGATTAAATTTATTTAAATTATAATCCCTTAATTCATCAACTTACAAATGTTAAATAAATTAACACAACTATGGTGAAATTATTAAACCCAAGGATAAATTTTGGATGTGAAATCTTAGAAACCTACCTTTATTTTCATCCATAGAATAAATTATGTTCAGTTGTTGATTAGGTCAAAAATATATTCTAGAAATGATAATGAATTGGGTTTAGGGATTATACTTGAACTCTAAAAATAAATATTACATAATTCAGTTTTATCAATTAATATTATGCTCTCATAATTCATACATTACTCAACCTTGTGTAAAAATTATTTAGAATTTGAATAATTGTTTAATTAAAACCAAATTCATATATTATAATTATATTAATTATAGTTATGTTTTAGATTTATAAAAAATTAGAGAAATATATTTCATGTGAAAATTTATAGTAAAGGAATAACCCAATCATGTCTCCCCTATTGATTTATATCTTAATAATTGAATGAAATAAAAAAATTGAATAAAAAATTTAAATAGAAGATAAATGGAGAGTTTTATTATAATAAATGAAATATACAATGTGAAGAAGAAGAAAGCAACGATGAAGGAATCCTTGATCCAAGATCTATACCTCTTCCAATTCTTAGATAAATTGAGTAAAACCACTTATCCTCTACCATAAATCTCATAATTCATGTAAAAACCCCTACAAATGATAAAAATATGAATTCATAGAGTGTGGGGAGGCTTGGGTTATAAGAGGTTACAAGTGTGAATGGGAAATTCAAACAAATATTTTTATCCAAATTTCACTGACTTGTTGACCAACAAATCACATAAATCAGTTATAATTTTAGAATAATTTTTTGTAAGAAATTTTATCCTCTATTTCTTGTCCAAATTTTATCCTAATACAATATTTAATTAATAAGATATGTTTCAAAAGATAAAGTGGTGTCTATGTTGATAAGTTTAGTGCATCATTAAATTAATGGCCCATTTTCTCCTATAAAATGTATCATCTAGCAAGGATAGTTAAAATGATCATTGTAATTCTCAGGGTGGATAATACATTAAGAAAATTTCAAATCCAAATAAGTATTATATAAAATTATATGTAAAAAATAATAGAGTGGACTTTAAAGGGTTAAAACTGGATTTGTCATCTTATTTTTAAATGCAAGATCCAATCCCAAATTTTCCATAAATAAAAATATTTAGCACAATTTGGGGATAACATGTGATTTATTATCAAAAAATATTCAATAGAAATGTTTTTTTTAATCCCACACAACCAAAAACTACTATTTTACACTTTTCATAGGATAATTACACCTTATCAATCTTGGAATTATAGACTAAAGTTATGGAAAATACAAAAGAAAAGATAAATAAGGGGGGATATGAAAAAGAAAATTAAGGATGAGAAAAAGGAGTGTAAATGGAAAACTGAAGATGTATTATAAAATAAATCCAAATAAGGGATATCTATTTGTGTGCCCATTACAAAAAAGGAAAGTTAGAGTTACTATTTGGGAACCCCAACCAAAGACTACCCAAATTGAAACTACCACTGAGAGAGTTTAGATTTCCCCCAAAATCATTTCTCCTAATTCAGATCATACTTTCCCCCATTCAATTCAGATTGCATCATCAATTTAGGCCACATAGAACCCTTCTTATATAGTTTCAAAAGAGTCATTGGCCCTTTTTCCCATTCCAGAGTAGATTTATATCACTTTTAATGGAGTAAAGATTTTTCTGACACCCATTTATTATAAGGTATCACCAATATATCATATTTCATCTACTTTATCATGCCTTTAATATTATCTTACTTCTATTTAAAACAACTATCTAGATGTTTCTCTTCATGAAAAATATAATAATTATTTTGTTAAATTTGAGTAATATATGATGATTGATAATCCTTTTATATCACATATAGAGAAATATGAAGATTGGGTGATTTATGGGTTGATTCTAAGGAAACTTAGGATTTTTTTAATTTTTACTTTTATTTTTATATCTTTATAACAATGAATTTTCCTTGGGTTTTGTAATCCTATACAATATCATTTATGACATGTAATAAAGGAACGCAAAAATTTATAATTATAAATTTAATAGAATTAATTTTGATTCTATATTTATTTATAATTTTTAACTATTATATCACATTTAATTTTTATACTGATATTTTTTCATAAAATAGAACTTATTTTTCATGTATAAGGAACCTCAATTTCATCCAAAGATCATAGTAATACACAGAACATCAAGTTCAAGGAAGTCCTAAATTGTTTTTTCCATTCCTTTTCATTATTTTAATCGAAAAAAATATTATATACTCTATCACTTTAAGAAAAAATGGTGAGGAAACTATTTGTATTTAATTTTGGGAGAAGTTTAGTTGAAAATGAACTTGATTTTTTATCTTGAATTCAACTTTAAAGGAGAAATTTTTCTTAATAATAGTCTCTTGAATTGTGGAAAATCATATAATAATGAAGATATGATTGAGATGTATAATTGGAAATTTTTAAAAATCAAATATTTTTTTGATTATTAGGTTTAAATTCAAAATTATTACTTAATTTATTTGGTTTTCTTATTTTAATTCTCTTAAATTATCATTAATTTAATAGTTACATTTTATTAATTCCATGAGTGATTTACCAATATCAAAGATTCCATAATCGAAAGGTATTCTAAAACCCTATAATTATTTTTATAATACCCTATTTCTTACAACATTATAATGATATGCATTTCTACTAGGACTTACTATAGGTTTTTTTGAATCATGAAGAATTTTTAACCATATTAAGATGATTGAGGCCATCTGTTCGATTTTTATACCCATTTTCCATAAACCCTACCTTTCATTTGAACCTCCTTTAAGACCATACAAACCATTGATATATATTTAGGTAATCCATATTAAAATCTTATTTTTTTTCTTATTACCCAATTATTTTGTATCATTTATTAATTTCATTTAAGCTAAAAGTGGGAGTTTGGATCGTTTCATGGATATATTGGGAAAGAATATTTTTAAAGGAATTAAGGTTAAGGGTTTATTATTGGTTATTGGATATTGATTAAAACAGTTATTGTGAATTTTTCTTTTATGTTTCCTTTATCATTTTATGAAATAAAAAATAAAAAATGGATGAATAATTCTGACAAAAGTAATATTTCATCATTATTTTAAAGCTTTACTTTATAAACTCATCGTACAAATAAAAGGTAGAAAAGGGATTTGATGTAGGATTTATTCTAAATAATAATTGGTTCATTTTTATTGAGTTTAAGTGAAAATCATGCATTTTACTTATGCGTCATTTTAAACCTTTTTAATTTTTAAATTATTTGTCCATAAACCCTCAAAGTGAGAACAACCTTTTCAAAAAATCTCTTCATTAGTGTAGTCAGATTTCTAAAGTGATCGTGTGTACTTTATATTGAGTGTAAAAACAATAAAATAATATTGAGTTAAAAGATAAAGTATCTTTTGATAAGGTAGATCACAAAGTGAGCAAGAATATCTAAGAAAAGTTTAGAGATAACAATGTAAAGGATGATGAATTAAAATTTTAATTCAATGATGATGCATGATTGAGTTCCTAAAGAGGAATGTTTTTTCGAATTTTATTATTTTAAATTATAAATTTTCATATATTAGCATGATTTATTCTAAATTTATCATATTAAATAGATACTTTTTTAAAAATCTTTGTTTAATATTTTTTATTGAGGATAAGAAAAATATTAAGTATGGGGGAATTTGATACTTTATTCTTATATTCATATTTTTTTTTGATTTTTTCTATGTAATTGAGTTCATTATGGATAAATAATGTAGTTTGGTATAATTATATTGAATTATACCAAAATTAATTATTTATAAACCTACCTACAACTAGTATCATGGTGAGCAGGGTTAAACCCAAAGGACATTTTTGTATTTAAGGGAAAAAGGAAAAAAGCTATAAAAAAAGTGGATGAAATGGGGATTTGGTGACATTAGTCAATTTAGAAGGTGAAGTTGAAAGTGGTGAAAAGAAAAAAAAAGACACAAACAAATAGGAACCAATAAAAAACAGGAAAGAAAATGAATAGATAAATGGGGAGTCCTTATTAATATTGACTGATAAAATTATTTTTCCTTACAACAAGTGTGTGTGAAGAAACAAAACTCAAATTTTCAGTGATGATTAATTCTTGGAAAATAATATTTATCAAAATTTTCCAATTAAATAACTTCTATTGACATTTTACAATTTCATTTTTCAATTTGTTTTCTCTTGTATGTTCATTAAACAATAGAGAAGAAGTTCTCAAGAATGAATAAAAATTTAATATCAATAAAAAAGAACACACTACTTCCTTAGTAATTCATCAACTAAATATTTCAACTTATTACTAAAGGATAAACTATTATCATAATGATAATTATCATTTACATCACTCTTCAATGTATAATTGATGATAAATTCAAAAAGAATTTTTAGTGAGAATGGACAAGAGGGAGAATCAGTGATTCTATCGAACATAAGGAAAGAGAAGAAATAAAATTATCCCATTTAAATAATTATCCCCTATGAAATTAGGTTATTTATAATCTAATATACACATCAAACGACTAAAGATATATATAAAAAATAATGATAAATGGTTAATAAGTCTTTTCTATTGAGAAATAATTTATTCTCCTCTCATTTCTATTGTTGTTCCTCACTCTAATATTCTCCAAGATTATCCCCCTTTTACGCTCCAGTAGGTCTCTCCCAAAAAAATTATGAATGAATCCCCCTCAAATATATTCCAAAATTCCAAAACTAAAATTCACAAATTTAGTCTCACAAACATCTAGTCTATATGGAAGCACTATATCAAACTCCCAGTTTTCCATCACTTATAGTCTAGTAATTAAAGTAATCCACTTGTAACTAATTATTTTTATGCACATGAATCCATACCATCATGAAACCAGAAATCCTATCAGACATCATTCAATTAGTGGGAAAAATCCAAAACCTCTCAGTACCCTCATGAATATTCAAGAAACTCCTTCAGTGTCACTTTAAGGTGTAATATCATGACACCTTCACCTAAAAGCTTAGTAAAATCAACTCCTAATTTAGAAATTCAAACAAACACCTATTGAGAATAATTCCTTGAATTTCAAATCAATTAAATGGTAATTAATGATTTCCCTATATATCTTTATTAAAACATACAAATAGAAACAAAGAGAGCATAATTTTCTACAATCAACAAAGTTGGCATCCAGAGATCACTAATTTTATTCAATATGGCTTAGACCATGTAGTAGAATATGTATCATATTTGATCAAACTTAGGTGGTAAAAATTTATAAAACAAATATTGTGATGGCACATCAACTGAGGTCATCAAATTGCCTCAGCATTGGTACCTACTCAAATGAATTAGAAAAGATAAAAGGAAAACTTGCAATCTATTTTCAAAAAAATGATTTTTCAGTCCCAATTCATCCTCATTATTGACTAGAATCTCTTTATCATATCATAATAATCCTTATTAAAATCAAATACCTTTTTCAACTTTAAAAAAAATCTTATTCAATGAATCTCAATTTTATTATCAATAGTCTTGATCAGTTGTCATTTGTATTGATAATCACTAGAGATAAATATTTATGGTTAGTCTACATCAATCTAAATCAGTTCAATATTATTTCAGTGATCCTCAGATGACATTGATATTTATTTAATGTGTCTGCAAATGTGTAGTCCCTTGGAAATTGAATATTGCAGTCGATCGCAAATGGATATCATGGAAAGTTGATATTTTTATCAGCCAGAGTGAGTTTAAAATTCACATGTGGAAGGTTCTATTCCAGAATCATGGTCACTTAAGTGACCATGGATACTAAAAAATTGCACTCACATTAAGTTTCACTATATGATTTTAGTAATTTATCACTAATCATACAGTCACTTAATGATAAAACTACATGGTATCTTCGAAAACACACACTATTAGTTCTCCTTTCCTCACTCATAGTAAATTAAGTTATTATTTCCCTTTATAGGGCCACTAGATGTGGAAACTTTATGTGGTGTCTTTCCCATTTGTTAAAAAAAATCCACATTCACCTTGACCAAGTTTTAACCCATATAAAAAAATTAAATCAAAATTGTAAAATTAAAATTTAAAACAAAATAATTAATTAAAAACTATAATTTGAAGAATGAATAAAAAAAATTCTAAACTAAAATAAAATTATAAATAAAATAAATCATGGAAAAGAATAATTTTGAAGAAACCCATAAAGATTTTATTATAATGAAATGAATGGATTAAATAATTCTATAATGTTGATCCTAAAATAAAACGAAATAAAAAACATAAACAAAAAATTAATCAATCATCAAAATAAAAACATTTAAAAATAAATTTAAAAAATAATTTATAACCTAGGATTGATGATATTTAGATAATTTTACCATTTAAACACATTTAATCATTAAAAATATTATTAAAACGCCTAAAATGATGTGGAAACAAGTTAAAAATATCCAGATCAAATTCCCGCTACACTTAAAACATTGGTTGTACTCATGTAATCACTTAGTCAAATTCAGTGGGATAAAATGAATCTAAATATTGAAATACTATATTTCTATAAATAATTGGTTTTGAAATTAATTTTCCCAAATTTATTTTCCATAATCCATTAATGAATTTACCATAACAAAATTAATTATTTTAGTGAAAAATGTGATCAATGTTTTAAAAAAATAGATTTGAAAATTTTTAAGATAATTAAACACACTTAAATTTTTATTCAATTGAAATTATAAAATAATATTTACTCCAAGATAATAGAGTCACATAAATGGAATCTATAATAATTAAACACTTTTTTTGGATGATAAATCTTAATAGTAAAAAAGGAATCATAGATAAGTCATCCAAATTATTTAAAATAATTATGGGGAAAATATTCAACATGGATTAGGAATTTTGTTACATAATTAATTTTAATGCATATTTTATGAGTCTAAATCTATGTTCAAAAAGTTCAAAGGCAATAAGGATTATATAAAATTCATCTAATATTTTACTAAATTCAATTTCATTCAAGAGGAAAAAAATGATTTACCCAATTAAATCTAAATGTTGATAGATAATTAACTTTATCAAAGTGAATACATAAAATTAAAATTTCATAAAGAAATTTAACCACATAAAATGATTAATTGATACCTGAAAACATTCAACATTGAAAATTTTAAGGTTATATAATTGGTAACATCAAAAAAACTTCAACTCAATTTAGACACCTCCCCCACACATAAAATCAAAAAATGTTCCCATTTTTAAAACCACAATATGGAGAAAAAAATATTCAGTTAAACTCAAATAGTTTTTCAAAAAAAAAATAAATAGTATGTTTAAGGTTCATAATAAATTCAAAATCATGTTTCCATAATTTCAAATTATTCATTCATAAATAAAGTAAAAAGTACATGAATTTTTTTATAGACATATGAATTTCTAATAAAGTTAAAAATAGTATCATAATGATCATTAATTATATATAAAAATAATAACTTGAAACCAAGGCATTTTAGAGGGTGTCACCAAGTTTGAAATTTTGTTTCAACTAGATTTTCAACACCCTGGAAAATATCATGCTAAACACCCAAAAATGATATGAAAATTCACTAAAATCAAAAAAAAATATAGAGGAATAATCCCCTCACACTTAATTTCAATGAATTATAAAACATTATGAAACTTATAAAATTTAAATTCACTTTATATGGAAGCATGTAATTATTTTAATAATTAAGTTCTTATAAATTATGAAAAAACTACCTTGAAATTGTATTTATTTATTTCCTTAAGATAATCCTACCGATCACTCTAATTTATCATTTTATATTCCATTTTATCTATCAATTAAGGTTCCTATAAAATTAAATACATAAATTATTAAATCCAATAATAAAAATCAAGAAATTTATACCAATATGTTGTGAGAGGATGTATAGATGAAATTACAAAATATTATTGAAAACGTTTTTGTGGAAAAAAAATAACATATGAGGGAGAAATGATAAATGTATCTTTTTATTAAAAAAACAAAAATAATACATTTATTAAAAATAACCACAAATAATGTTTTATTAAATCATGGGTTTCCTCCTATGTAGTGCAAGATTTAAACTCCCCAACTAAAATTTCTTTAAAAAATTATCCATAATCATGAGAAAGAATTGTTTCCTCAATGGGTGGAGTGTTATAATTTCCAATAACAGAATCAATAGGATTTTTCAAATATTTCCTAAACCCAATAGCAAGAAAAAAATTCTAGAGATTTTCCAAAGTCACTAGGTCGACACAATTGTCCACAATAGTTTCAAATCTTCTATCATAACAAACATTATCCATGATATGAATCATGATCCTATAAATATAATTTAAAATAAAAAGACAATATTATATCTACCATTACACTTAAAGGTTATAAAACACATATTAAAATGGGTAGAATTAGCAACAACTACTCAAAATCACCATTAAAAACCCAAAATAACCTATGAATATGACATTTCAAAAGGTTCCCACCTAAAGGTTTAGAATTATGTAATAAGAATATATTTTTTTTCAAATTTCAAGTGGGAATCATTTGAATTTAATTTTTCATAAACATGTGGGTAAAACCCATACACAACTTTAAACACATTGGGTGAGAAACAATCAATGAAACAGACCTATGAATATTGACAAGTATCTTTTTTTAGAAGGATTTAATATAGAATTATCCATAGTTTTAAAGACCTTAATATACTCAGTTACATGATAAAAACTCCCAAAATAGGCTCAAAAACTCTAAATGAAATATGTTTAAATCTAATTACATGTTTGGTTCTTTATATATGTAATTTACATAGACATATGGCTATGAAATAGGGGTTTCCTCATCAACTTAAGTTAAAAAGTGTTGAAAAAAAACTGAGAATTTATTTCTAAGAAATAGTTTTTTCTATATTTGGGAACTTCATAATGCTTAGAAATTATTTTTCTAAGTTTAATCACAATCCTTCCTATCTTTTCAAGTTTTCTTCTGGATTCAGTTTTAATATAGTTAACTTGAAAAAATTCTTCAAATAATCTTCCAATAATTTTATCATAAGAGAAATGGGTGTCATTACTAATATAATTTTTACAAAAACTCTATATCTACATCTATTAGTTTTAAAATAACCAATAATTTAAATTTATTAAAAACATGGAATTCTTCTTGATTGTCACCAGCTTGAAAAATATGATTTTGTTTATACATCAATGGTAGTACTCCAAACTTATAGGAATTTTATATCCAAAATAATTGGTACCCTATTGTCATAACCCATCTCAATCAATAATAAATCCATGGTTAATACAATTTTTTACTAAATTTACTAATAATTTAACCACTCTTTCCATGGTATGAGTGACGGATCTATCAGCCTAGTGAAGTGAAACTAATGTTGGTTTCAAATTCCCTATACCCAACTACTTAAATAGAAAAAAATGGCATAAGATTAATGATAGCACCAAGATTTCACAATTAATTAATATCTTCACTTTCTCCTATACTATATTATATTCCAAATCTTCAAGAATATTTTATTTTTTGAGGTAAATTCTTTTTAAGGGTATCTCCACACTCCTCAATATAACCTATCATTTAAAAATATTATAAATCCCTTTTGTTAGAAAAAAACTCTCTTATGGTATTTAACATTTAATGGGTTTTATTTAAGGCCTCAATAAATGGCATGTTTCTTCTAAAAGTCGTAAACACATCAAGAAACTTCAAGTAATATTTCTCATCACTCTTGATTTTGATTATTTGAGGGAAGAGAATTATAGGGACATAATTATCAAAATAGGTTGATTGCATGCCTTCTCATCAAACCTAACCTTTTTCTTAACTTATTAGATCAATTTCCACTTTATTTTATTTATTTCATTTTAGTGTGAATTTATCATTTTTTTTTAAATGGACCTTGTTGTCCAAAATTCAAAATTTAGTGTTTTCTATATTTTGAATTTTATAATCAACTAAAACTTTTCATTAAACTTTTCAAGGTTTTTCATTTGTGTTTTCAACCCACTTATAGTAGTAACATAATTCACACTCTCTAAAAATTTCATCTTAGCTGTGTTTAAAAATATTTCAATTCCTTTATATCACAAGTCACTAACCAATTTCCTCAATTGAGTTTCTATGTTAATAATTTTAAAAAAAAACATCCCCTTTGGATTTATGTGTATCCTTTTATGAGTTAATTTGTTTTATTCTATGTTGAATCATCATCTCAAAATTTATAAAGGAATGAGAAAAATCATCCTCACATTGTAATTTTTTTATGCTAATTATAGTATCTAGGGGTAATAGTTTTTTGTATTAACGCTTGATCACTCTTGGATTGATTGGTGAAATTGTTTCACCCAAAAATTTCAATTGTATAAAGAAACTTTTATATTAACTTATTACCTACTATAAAAATAAATAAAATAAGCATTTTATAGGCATTTAACAGACATGATATTCACTTAACCCAAAAAACTCACAAAACTCATTTGAATACCAATATTGTTCTTGAAAAGTGACTTTTTTAATACTTTTATTAATTAAAGTTAAAAACTATTTTTTAATTTCATCAATTTAAAAGCTCATTTTTTAACATGAAACAGTGTTGTTTTCAGTTTTATTGACTTTTATTCTCTTGGATTGTTTTTTTTTGTGAATTTTTTATAAGTGTGTTATAAATTTGTTTCAATTATTAAATATTTTTTTTCTATATAATTTCACAAACCATTTGGTTAAATAAATATTATTAAGATGTTATAATTCCATTATAGAAGGTTTCTATCAAAATATGGAAGGGAATTTTATTATGGGGGAATTTTCTAAGAAAACTCCAAAACTTATCCCATGCCTCATGGAATAACTCGTTTTCATCAAGATGGAAATTTTTGATTTTATTCCTTAAATCCCTAGTTAACCACATGGGAATTTATATTATAATAAAATATTTATAAATTTGATCCCATTTATCGATGAATATTTCCTCTAATTGATTGAACCAATTCTTAGTTGTTTTCTTTAGTAAATATAGAAAAATTATTAGTTTAATCTCATTCTCACTCAATTTCATAAGTGTAATATACTTGAAAACATTATAAAACAGTCCAATGAAATATAGAGTGTCTTTATTAGGTAACCTAGAAAACAATTTCAGTAATGCCAAATAGGATTGCTTGAGTTCATTGTTCCTAGATGATTGAGAAAGACAGATGTTTCAAGGGTTTCCAAAAAATATAATTAGTTTATATTATCTAAGTTTAAAAATTTCAAAATTTTCAATACTAGACTCATTTTGAATAGTATGTTCAATTATAGCTTCAATTTTTACCTTTTTTTGAATTTTTGTTTTCAAAAAAAATATTATTTTTACCTTGGACACACGTCACCTTCCCTAGAAATGATACCAAAAAATTAGTACAATGTTGTTCAATTATACCAAAAAATTTTATTTATAACCCAAGTTATAACTAGTATTTTGGTGAATAGGTTTTAACCCAAAGGAATTACTTTTGTGTATCCAAGGAAAAATAAAAGAAAACAAAATAGTCAAAAATTGTGAATGAAATGGAGAGTTTTTGATTTTTATGAATGGAAAAGGTGAAGATTAAAATGGTGAAAATAAAAAAAAGATACAAATAGATAGAATCTAATAAATAATAGTAAAAATAACTAATAGATAAATGGGGATTCTATAATGATCTATACTGAGAAAAATATTTTTCCTTGCAATAAGTGTGTCTGATGAAACAAAACTCTAATGTGAAATGATCATCCATTCTTGGAGAATATGACATGTCAACCTTTTTAATTAAATTAATTCTATTTGAATTTTATAGTTTTATTTTTCATTTTTTATTTCCTATTATTTCATTAAATAATTGATAATTAGTGCTCAAGAATGAATAAAAATTGAAAATTAAGAAAAATATAACACATTTCTTCTCTAATGATTCATCCACTAAATATTTAACTTTATTACTAGTGAATGAAGTTTTATCTCACTGGAAAAGATAATTATCATTAAAATCACCCATTAGTGCATAATTAATGATAAATGGAAATATAATTTTTAATTAGAATGGATAAGATGAGAAGTGGTGATTCTTTCCAACACAATGAAATAACAAAAAGAGAATCAGTTCATTTGAATCTTTATCCCTAATGGAATTTTATTATTTATATTCCATGATATATAGAAAATGAATAAAAAATATATAGAATAAATAATTATAAATGGGTATGAAGTCACCTATATTGATAGATAATTTCTTCTACTCTTGTTTTTATTACATTTCCCCACTCTGATCTTCTTTGAGCTACTCCCACTGTTTTACTCCAAATTTTCACTCCCAAAAATTCACCAAATTAAGCCCACTCAAATACATTTCAAAATTACAAAAAAAAATATAAAAATTCAATCTCACCAACACCTAGTTCATATGGTAGCACTAGGTTAAACTCCATGTTTTCCTTAACAATAATTTTAATAAATAAAGTAATCCCCTAGTAACTGGTTATTTTTTGCATGTGCATCTAACTCAACATGCACCCAAATATCCTATCATATTTCATTCAATCAATGGAAAAAATTTCAAAACCTCCCAGAACCCTTAATAATCTTCTATAAACTCCTTCAACATCACTTAGAGGTGTAACATCATGACACCATCACATAAAATCTTGGCGATACCATCTTTTTATTCAAACATTACAAAAAAATACCTAGTGAGTATCAATACTTGAATTTAAAACCATATCAATGGTAATGAATGACGTCCCCACCTATCATCATTTAAAAATTTAAAAAAATAGTAGAATAGTCATAATCTATGATCGAACTTGGGTAGTCTTTGTTGTGAAAACCAAGCTTACAATGGCTCATTGGATCGGGTCATTACTAGACTCAACACTGGTACCTCCTCAAATGACTCATATGAGCTGAAAAGAAAACATGAAATAAATTTTCAAAACAATTAGTTTTTATCCTCAATTGTTCCTAAATATTTATTGGAATCCATTAACCACCTATTAATACTCCATATTCAAATAAATACTTAGGTCGAGATGGTTCTTGGCTTTAAACACTAATTTTCTTCAATGAATCTCAATTTAGTCATGATCAATCTCAATCAGTTTTTGTTTGTAGTGAGTATCATTAGAGATAAATATTTAAGGTTTTCTTATATTAATTGAGTTCAGATCGATCTTCATTCAGTAAGATTTATGAATATTTGAGATTAATTTAACACATTTTCAAAGGTGTGGTCACTTAAAAACTGAATCTTGTGGTTGATTGGAAAGCTCTAGCATATTAGGTTGAGATTTTCATCAAGCATGGTCAGTTTTAAATAAACACATATTATGTTCTCTTCCTCACTTGTAGTCACTTAAGTGACCATAGCTGTTAAAAAATTAGGATCACGATAAGTTTCAGTGTAGACTTGTTGTAACTTGTCTCTCATCATGTGTTCACATAACACCAAGACTCCACAGTAGCTTTAGAAATAGGAATGGCCAATTCTTCTTACCTCGTTCATGGTCACTTAAGTTACCATGTCCCTTCACATAGACACTTGATGTAGAAACTTGATGTGATGTATTTCCCCTTTATTAAAAAAATTCCACACACACCATGAAAAAATTTTAATCTATTTAAAAAATATTTAATTTGAAATTATAAAATAAAAATTACAAACAAAAACAATTAATAAAAAACTATAATTCAAATAATTAACAAAAATACAAATTTGAAGAAAATTATAAATAAAATAAATCATGGAAAAGGATAATTTTCAAGAAACCCATAAAAATATTACTATAATTAAATTATCCCCTTAAATAATTCCATATAATCGATCTTAAAATAATTGAAAATCAAAAACATAAATAATAAATTAATTAATCATAAAAAACATTTTAAATAATAAATTAAAAATAGAATTTACAACCTAATATTGATAATATTTTGATAATTTGAATATTTAAGCACATTTAAGAATTAATGAATATAATTAAAACTACTAAAATGATATGTAAAAAAGTAAAAAAGAGTTCCACATCATTATTCTTTTGTTTTATAGGTATATTTAATCTTTTTAAGAATTTGGAGAACTAAGTAGTGAATATAAGAAAACAAAAAGAAAAAATATAATGTGGTGAGAAAGAAAACATTCAAGGTGCTTTTTATTCCAGGAAGCTTAAAGAAGAAAAATATAAAGTGACATGGCTATAGTAAACCGGTTTTCCAAGTAAAATTATTGTTAAAAAATAAAAACATGGTCAGCATGAGAGAACCATTTTTCATGGATTGATATTTAAAGATAAGATGTGCAGGATATATCTCATATCTCTCTGTTTTCTACTCTAAATAGTTCATAGATTTCAACTAAAATGGGGAGATCAAAACCAAACCATGTCATGGTGAATGATCATGGCCAAAAGATAGATATTTTTTCACCATTTTCACTTGATCATGGTGAAGTTTTATCGATTTTTATCCTAGATATGGAAATCATTATTTAGTGAATCTGTTTATGTTTTGGTCGATATAGATTTAAAAATATTAGTACATTAGATATTTTAAGACATTTATTGAATATAGTTTCTATATTTTTCACCTTCTTTGAGTACTTTTCCATTACAAAGTCTTTCCTTGGATGAAATATACTTTCACTTTAGTAAGATTTGATTTAAATTAATTAATTTTGATTATTTGTTCTATTTTCTTCAATATTAAGTCATTATTTCATTATTTTTCTTAACTCTTCAGTTTATTATTCTATTGATGGTTTAATCCCCTTTGACCATGAGTGTTTAGTCTCTTTAGAGGTAATATATCTAGAGTATAATGATGGGAACTTAATATTTTTTATTAAATGTATTCATAAAGAAATTTTTTTTAATCATGAATCATATTAAGTCTTATTTATTATCTTATTCCTGAATAATTATTTTAAAAAGAGGTATTAATAGATGAATACCAAGATAGTTAAGAGAATTAAATTGTGACTATTAATTTAGCTTCATCATTTACTTTTAATGTTGAACTTAAGGCAGTTATTTTTTTTATTCTTGCTGGATTTCAACAGATCTAACAACACTTGTTAAACACATAAAATTCAATATAGAAACCCTTAACCAAGATTATAAATGTGAGAATACCCAAAACCACACTTCATATAAAATAAAGAAACTACACCTGTGCCTTACACTATATAATTACTATTATTATATTATAATGAATCTGTTTGATAAAGATCAATAAATGGTTGTCATCAAACTCCCCTCTCAGCGATGTATCCATAGGTTAAGATGAATCACTCGGGGTTTGATTAAGACAATCATTCCTTCATGATATAATAGTATCTCAGTTTTCAAAAAAGGAAGAAGGAGGAATATAACTTGAGTAAAAGAGTTTTAGCCAAGACTTGGGTAAGACCACCTATATCCATTACATGTTAATAGGTTTCTTTTATATCTACTCTATATAGTCTAACATGATCCATGAATTAACTCATATGTTATGAGTTAATGCATGTTGGTACATTGGTTGTAACCCTTTGACCAGGTCGTATCTCACCATTTCATCATATGAAATAGTTTATTCCTGATATCCAAGTTGGAATATTATCTAAACATTAATCCTATTTACATTTTACTTTTATGAAAGGACAATTTCTTATTATCTCATAATATGATTTCATGATATCCCTAACTGTAGGAATTTTATATGCCTTATTACCATTCATATTATACTATATGACATGCACATATATTTTAAATTATGATATCACCCAATGCATGGTCTTTATAGAATATCTCTTTAAATTTATTTGATCAAAATATTTAAATTTATTTAAGTAGAATTAGTGGATTGGATCATATTAAAACTAATTACCTTTTAACAGTATTTCAACCAATTAACTCAGTGTATTTATGAATGAATGAGACATCATGTTTTTATGAAACCATTATTTGAAATTGATTTATTTCTTCTAGATTTGGTTAGTTTTATTTCATCACTTTATAACATAGTTTTTAAGTTTATTATAATATTTATTAAGGTTGTAATAGGGGTTAATAGTTAGTGAACATTCACTCTTGAGGATTAATTTTTAATTCTTCATGGTATTGATATCAAACTTATACTATTATATACCTTAGTAGTTTTATTTATAGTGTGATAATTGTAGTTTCTAAACTTTGTAAGCTTTCATAGTTAACAATGTCAGTATGTTTCATCATGTATAATGTTATTCATGATAATAAATTCATATTGTTGTATAATAAAATCCTAGAGAATCTAATATCATTAAAATTGAATTCTAAGAGTGATCCATGATTCTAAGAGGTTAAATAATTATCTTATAAAAGATAAAAAAATTATTAAACATGTATAAAATAGAACATTTCAAAAGGTAATATCATAGTGAATATAAGTTAAATGTATGATAATTTTATACATGTGGTCATAACCCCCTACTATCAGAACTTGTTATAAAGATTTAAAAATTAGACTAAATGGATATAAGGATGTATGTGGGGAAATTAATATTTTTGTGAGTCTAGTTTCTTCATGGAATTTTATAAATGGTTGATACATGATGTAGACATGTTTTAAGTAAGATAATGTTGAGTAGTTCAGTCTGTCATTAATATTATTAGTGGATCATGTAGTCAATATTATCTTTAAATGGATCTAGAGAGTTTCACTTACACATGGAGAGACGATGGGAGGTTTATATCCATATGGAATTATTACTTGGTGAAATAATGACATAAAACTTTCACTGATATTAATTTAATGTATTGTAAATGGAAAGATTAATTATATAGTAATACATAGAAAATAAGAAAATGTCTGAAGATTGTGTGCTTTATATATGCACCAGAGGCAAGAGGTATGAATAGAGAAAAGTGATCATAGTAAGATATATCTCATGGAATAATTTTAGATAAGATGAAAACCATGACATTTATGTTTTTGGTGAGGTATCTTGCATTGGTCTCATCATTGGTGGTATGAAATTAATTAAATGATTAAGACTATATTTTTCACTTATGTGTAGAGGAAGAGATATCCCATGCCTTGTTGACTAGGATAGTAGTACCCATATTAAAATCATGTCCATGATATATGTTGTGGAAATAGTTTTTGTTTATTGTTGTTTTTTTAAATGGTAATTTTGGGATAAGAGACTAATTCAATGAAAAGGATATGTCTTGGGTGATATACAAAGGATCCACCCAAAGGATGTAAATAAGTTTCTTCCCATATATTGATGGGTAATGATAAGAATAAGTTTTTTTGCTGATGAAAATATTGATGGGAGGCTTCTAGGTAGTTGAAATATATATAATTATTGTTAATCTAGAATGTATGGATATGAAATGTACTACATAAAATGGAACAATAATTTTCATACACACTAGAAGTAAGTGGAAGAGGTGAAGGAGTTGGCTGAACTGGACCCTACTAAACAGCTTGTACATTTATGAATACAATGTCTAAATAGAGTTCAAATTTTATGAGAAACTAGCCTTAACTATATAGAACCCATCTAAGGATTACCAAGTATGAAGGCTAGTGTATTTAGTGATTATAAACTTATATATAAATACTGATTTGAATTGATATTATTTATGATTAATTTGAGAAAGGGTGAACTTAAGTTGTCAGAGGTGTTCATTAAAATGATCTATATTGAGTAGTTTATATGTTGTATCTCTATAAAAATGTTACTAAAGGAATATATTTTTTTTAATAATTCATATAACTATTTGAATGTGTTATGAGATGATTTTAAGAGTCTTGATAATTCCTAATAATTGATGAAGTCTCCCTGATCCGATTTGAATAAAATAAGAATTCCTTTGTCAGAGCATGAAAAACTACAAAAGGTAATCATCATATGTCACAAACATGTAGGATAAATAATCTATATATAAGGTATTTTCTAACTATATACTATATTTTAGCATGAAATATATCCAATACAAAGGATTATAAAAAGGGAAAAGTAACTTTTCTTATTCATAAGAGAATTGAGTTTTGCGCAGACTGATTGAGACCCACATAAGTAAATTATGCTATGTGGATAAAAATTGGAAAAGGGAATTTAGCTACATAAGCTAGACTATAATATATTTTTTAGTGTATAAGAAAATTAAGTTACACAGAGAACTTTACATAAGTAAAATATCTTATAAGAGTTCCCATGTATGTAAATTTAGTTACATGGAAGGGAAGTGTCTACCCATAAGAGAAAGGACTTAATAAAAATTAGAGATTATGGTAGACTAAAAATCATATTTCTAGAATTATTGATTCTAAATATTCTAATGATATTAATATAAGACACATTTTTCTTGATAGAGTGGAAAAGGATTAAATAAATTTTCATGAATAATGAAGATGAAAATACATTGAAGATCGAGGTGTTCTTTATGGCCTAAATCTTAGTAAACTAATATGGTTAAGTGAGATAAGAAATATGGGTTGATATGTTGTTGTTGTGTACATATCCAAGTATGAAGGTTTTACTATTTTTTGGGAAAGTCTCATGAAAAAAATATTAGTTCTGTGCCATAGAATAAATGATGTGTTATATATTTATTATATATCTATAGAAATTATAGTGAAAATTTCAATAAAGATATTTTGAGTTAAAGAAAAATATGAATTTGGTCCTATAGACAAACAAAATAAAAATAAAATTGACTAATTAGGTTCATTACATGAAAGTATTTTTGAAATATTCTTTGAGTTGAACATTTCTTATTAGGAAAATCATAGAAACCCAAATCTTGGTACTTTTTAATACTACTTGTGTGCTAACAGCTACTTTGTCCCATTAATGTACCATTTATGGAAATTAAAAAATAAATGATAAATTAATGTATCCACCCATTAATTTGAGAATATGATATATTTTAGGACGATTAAATAGAAAAAGGAAGATGGTTTCATTGTTTGTGTCTGAGAAGAAAATTATAATAAGCTGAGAAAACTAGAGAACTCAAAAAGGTAGAAGAAGAAGAATAAATTATGGCCTTTAGTGAGGTAGAAGAAGATAAATGAGCTCATGAAACATTGTAGATTTAATAAAAATAATAAATTAATAGGATTTTCTATAACCTAAAGCGATGAAGAAAAAGGAAGGAAGAAGATAAATCTATTGAGTTATCTGAGAGAACCTAATATATCATGAAATGTTAAAACAAGTAGGTGTAGAAATTAAGCATCCATGTAAAAATTTCTGACTCACATGAGGTTATTTTTAACACTCAATTATAGTCGAGTTATTTAATAGTGATTTTCTAGTAATATTTTTGTAAAGAATTGGAAGTTCAAGATATACTAAAGGCCAAGTTTCACATATGAGTTCTTGAAACAATTCTGGAAGTTGAAGAAACTCTGAGGTGATGAAGCATATATAGTATTATTGGTGTAGTGTCACCTAGTTCTTAGTGAATATCTACTTCAATAGGTGGATTTTGTTAAAGAACTTGTGGGTTGTGAGTGTAAAGAATATATAGGGTAATAAAAGTTCACTTAGGTAAAATATTAAACCAAACATGTGTAATATTGTGTGATCATGGTTACAGGATGATCCCTAGACACCCATTGTAATTGGTTATTAGATTATAGTGTAGAATACATGACTCAGTGGGAGTTTACATGAAAAGTCATAGGTTTCCCACATCAAGGTCAGACCTTGTAAACAACTGCACGTTATTTTCTTCTTTACATTTATGTATTATATGTGGTAGTTTATTTTTTGGTAAAAATTAGAATTTATATTTATATTATAATAGATATCATGGGTTTCAATACTAAATAGGATAATTTAAAAGAATATTTAGAATTTGGTAAAAAAATCACCTCATTCGCCCACCCTCTCAGGTGTGTCTACATAGTTCACTAGGAACAACAATAGAAGAAGGTAACTTCATCTAGTAAATTCATTAAAATAATAAATAAAATATGTAAGGATGGTGACAAAAGTTGTAAATCCTTATTTATGAGATATCATAAGATAAAGAGACTATATCACAAGACATGTATTCTTGGGAAGTTATCATTGATATGATTAAACCTTATATCCTTAGGGACCATTATGTGTTGTTATATAACACCCTTTTCCTATGAGTATGACTCACTACTATCGATATAAGGTCCTATAGGTCCACAAATAAATCATATTCAGAAGCTTACCCATTTTTAATGCTTTTAATTTTAAGACAAGGTGGGCCTTGCAGTGTGGGTTGGGTAATGAATAAGTTTAATCAATCGCCAAGGAATAAATAAATTAAATATTATTCAAGTTTATAATAATAATAAGTATTGAATTTATTGACTCAATGTATTCACAAGTTATTAATTGATTATATAGTAAAATATTTTATGAATGAATGTTATTATTTAAGGTTTTTTTAATATTTATGGGATATATGATTCAAGTTAATGACTTATATTTTATCATGTAACATTATTTTAAATGTTACTAGTAAGTGATAAAATATTTATGATGTTAATGACACATTCTCATGGTCATAAATACTATTTAGTTCTTATTAATATGGTTAGTTGTTTTTTAGGTCCAATGTGGAATTTTCAAGAGTTTAACCTATGTATATAAGTTGATACAAGCTTAAATTTGGTAGGAATATTGATATAGAAAATTTGAGAGATTCAATATTATATCTCCTAATTCCTAGAGAGAGGAGTGATCTGAGCACCTCAATCCAAGAAAATCTTCTGGAATTAATGAAATTTTAAGGACCCAGACTTAAACATTACATATTCTAGTGTCTTTTTACTAGAAATGATTTTCTTTCATTCCCATATATCATTTAGTATTATTTTTTTATAAGATTATTAAAAACTCTTACATAGTAAACCCATAAAATACAAGTGGACACTTATACTCAATAAACATTTTTTCACACGATAAAACCTTTTAAAATAAAACATGGTTTCTATTCATGATCAATCTTTACAATTTTTCCCCTTGATGTCATCCTTTCCTTTATTCTCATTTAAATCCTATGAAAAAAATTACAAACTTGGGATGAGAAAAAAAAAGATCATTAAGGGATATAAAAGAAATAAACCCATTATTCTAGTGAAAAACAATAAAATATTTTCTTAAAAACATTCATTTTACCTTGAAAAAGGAATAATTATTTCAAAAATATAATTATCTTACCATTTTAAAATTAAATTATTTTCATAAAAACTAATAAGAAATAATATAAAAGATAAGTAGGTAACTGGGGAAATCATTTTCCATATCACTCCTACAAAAATTTTAGCACTCTAAGCTACACATGGAATAACCATCAAAGTTACATTTGGAATAATCACCATAGTATTATTCCTATAATCTCTTAAGAGAAACCCAATCGATTAAATTTGTCCCATTACTAAATGAATTAGAGATATATAATGATCTCACCCACCCTCAATTTATCATAGAACCTCTCATATTCATAAATAATTCTTAATAATCACAACACATAAATCTTTCATAAAAGAAACATTCTTGAGGAAAATAAGTTTTCCATTTTGAAATCAATTTTCATTTTTTTACAAAGACGTGCACTAATAAATGAAAAAAAATATTTTAAAATAAAATTTTAAAGGAATATTAAAAATATTAAAGCATCATAAAAGTGAGAAATTCCATTCACACCATATATGTTTAAAAAACATTCCCTTTATATTTTTTCAGAAAAGTCATAAATAACAACATTTATAAAATGAAAAGATGAATACATTAAAAACATTTATAAAAAGTAATAAATGAGTATAAATGACTTTAAAAAATCATAGAATAATAGTGAAAAAAAATTAGAAATAATTTTATAAAACGTGTACATGGAAGATAAATAGATTTTTAACGGTAACTTTAGAAGGGTGATTTTTAAAATAAATTCCCTTATAAATATCATATAATTAAAATGGGAATCAATAAAATGAATAAAACATATGTATCCATTGTAAATATATATAAAATAAGTGGAAATAAAACATAGGATATTCAAAATTCATTTTACATAAAATCTTACTAAAACATAATTAATAAGTATAAGTTTAACCGAAATAATGGAAATTGGGTTAAGAAATCCCCTTACCTCATGTTCGACTTCCTTCAAAAGTGTTAAAAACTCATGTATAATGGAATAAATAATGTTATTAATTTATTATATAAATATATTAATATTTATAATACCTTATATGACATTTTAATAATATCTTACCACCAATTCATTAATAATATTTCCTTATTTTCATTTTTTGGGAGCTTTTGTTTTATGGTTTCATGGTCGGTTCACTTGTGTAATATTATGGATATTATTATAAAATAAGATTACAACTTTAAAATTAGAATAAAATAATATTAATGAACTTATAGATGTATTAATGTTTAAATATATCATTTTTCTTTCTTGTATGAGGATGATTCATTTGATAAAAGTTTACTGATAAATGTTTAGTTTATTTTGGTGGTTTTTCCGAACACCATGAACTAGTTTTGACTTATTTAATATTATGTGTATATATTAGTTGAAAAATAATAAATAGGTTAAAATATAATTATTTAAATATTATTTAACAATAATTATACATTGATGACCAATCATGAAGTTAGTAATGGAAAACAAAAAATCATTATCCACAGAGACGGTTAACCACCATAATTTGGACAATGGTTTGGTTTCTTTGAATAAGAGGAGGTAATAAAAAGAATGAATATAATATATTACATAATCAACATAAAACTATAGTTTATACTTGATTATATATTTATCATGACTCTATGTATGAATTAGGTGAGGATAAAATAGAATAAGAAAAGAAAAGAAGAGAGGTCCTTTGAGAAAATTACCTCTTGGATATCACCTCCTTGAAGGACTCCTTAAGGACTTTGGATTTGGTCTTTCGGTGATAAAAATAGAAATAAGGCATGTAGAGAGTGATTATGAGTGGCTTTGGAAGATATTTTCATATATTCAAGGCTTTTGAGGAAAAATACGGTGAGTAGGGGTGGTATTTATACTTGAGGAGCGGTGGTTTTAAGTGATTAAATAATGATTATTTTATAATTAAAGCCAGCAACATTGAGATGGAATTAATTTCAATGAATTTGAATGATAATAAATGTTTTAAATTATATTTAGGTTCTATTAATACCTCAATAAACCATTAAATTTTTCAGTTTGTAGGTATTTTAAGCCTTTACCTTTAACTTTAACCTTTTTTCATTATTTTACATATGCTATGGTAAATCTTTTTTTTACCACGATAAATTTTTTATACCTAAAAATAAAATTTACCTTAAAACTTAATTTGGAACTTATAATTCAAAATATATAATCCATTTTACTAAATTCAATTCAAATAATTGGAAAATGTATATTTAAAATTAATCTCGCATATACAACGAAAAAGCTAATTTTTAAAGTGAAACGTTCAAAAGATTGAAATTTTTTATATCCAATTTCAATGTGAAATTGATTCCAATGTTATAAAATGGTTTTATAGATGTATAATTGAACTAATTATACTTTAAAACAAATTTTAAATATAATTTAAATATATTAATTATATGGATGAAAAGGAAATTTTCAATTAAGATGCATTATTTTTCACTATTCATCTAAAAAGAAACTTGTTAGAAAAATATCAAAAAAATCACCTTAAGATAATTTTTATATTTAACCTTAAAATTTTAAGATTATATTTTTCATATAAAATATTTAAAAGTGCCAAATTTTATATTTAAAATAGGTATGCTGTAAAAAGGTGACAGAATTATCTTTTAGAAAAATATAGATTTTATGATTAAAATTGGATTTATTATTAACTTAATCCTATCAAATTTTTTATATGAATTTATAAAAAAAATATAGGATATAAAACATATAAATTTCATTATTATATTTCACTAAGAGTGATTAATTAAATATATTAATATAAAATGTCATTATTGGCCTACCTGCAAATCATTTTTTACCATTTTCTAAAAGCCAGTTTAAGGGTATCTGGGACCCTAAGATTACAACCATCAAAACTAAAGGAACCACATAGAAAAAAAATCAAAATTTAAAAGATTAGTTCAAAACAGGTGGAACACCTCAATCCGCGAACCCACGCATCGGCCTCGAAGTACGAGATCACCCGCAACTTGTAGCATCACGATTCAAGAGCCTCGGGACACACACCCGAGGAGACTGACAAATCTGCATCAACCGAAACACTAGGGAGCTTCACTGGTTCCCTTCACGAGTTCACTGATAGTTGAACAGATCACCAGCACCTCTACAAAAATCACTAAAAACCAGACTTGCACAAAACCACTCCTAGCATCAATCGGCCACAAGCCGAGTAGAAAAATCAAACCTTAAGGGACCGATGTGTAGAGAAAGCCGAAGAACCAACCATTCAACCAAAATCAAACCACTTCCTAAGCACAAATCATAAAATCCAAGACCAATGCCGACTCATGAACCAAGTTTAATGCCAAACCAAAATCGACTACAAAAAAACCTAAAATCGAAAAACATCACCATAACGTCGGAAGGAAGACCTCTGAAATTTGAATCTCGTCACCACAATCCCAGATGCCCGAAAAGACCACGACGGTCCAACCGACATACAGACGAAAGACACAGTGGCCCACTCAGGCCGTAGAAACTGGATCTTGGCCTCCGACCGGCACCATGCTTCCTTGAAAGGCTTTATTCAGAGAAGGGGGGATAGGGAGAGGAGAGGATAGCAGCGATGTGAGGAAAGGTCGAGTCCACGAAGCCGCTGACGCCACTACAGCTGAGGATCCGCTTCCGAAACCTCTCTAAGCATGGTGGTGGAGATGTCGCGCCAACCCTAGATGAAGTATGTGGCGATGAGGAAAACCATTTCATGGAGAGTGCCCCTTACGGGCTCATCCCTTTCTCATTATTGGCATAAAAATAGTTTTTTAATAAAAACAAATCTTTTTTATTCAATTTGTTTTTATTTTCATTTATAATTAATTTTTAACCAATTTATTAATTTATAAATATTTTTTAACTATATTTTCAAAATTTAGTTAATCTAATACATTCCCATCATTCCAACAGCTAGGTGATAACTATCACATTTAAATAATAATATTTAATAATTTTTTTAATCTCAATGTGGTGTATCTTATATGATATTGAACATAGTGTTTCCTTATTAAAATACTGGGATGTTTCATCCCCCTCCCCCCTGACTTTAATAAATTTTGTCCTCTCAATTTGATCTTAGGATTGAAATACTAGGTATTTGAATTTTCAAAATACATTTGTTAAAATCCCACATTGTAATAGGGGTAAATAAAACTTTTATTTTAAAAGAGATAAAATAAAGTACAAAGGTCACCAGAGATAACACATACTAGGTTTCTATGTAGAGAAACTATGACATAAAAGAGAAATCTAACTATCAATTTCTGATGGAGAGTGATAAAGAACATATTCCTGATAAAGTTAACCACCAACAAACTATAAATCTATGATGGATTAAAAGTCCATTGAATCCTCACTAAGAAAATTAAATGGATAATGTTTTTTATCCAAAATCCTTTTCTCAATGTTGAGGAATTATTTTACTACCTAGAATGAGAACATAAGTAAATATACTTAATTGAAAATTAGAATTTCATCCTCATATTTTCTCCAAAAGATGAGTATTTAAGATGAATTTTTCATACTTGAAGCATCAAAATCAACTAATATAGATAAAAAAATCAACAAAATTATATCTATATATTCCTCATGTATTTAGGTATTAACAAAAACCAAAATTTTTAGTACCAGATAATGTAATTATCAGAAAATAACAATCCTTTATATTATGAAAAACTACTTTAATCTTCAAAATTCAATAGTAATACCCAAAGTTCAACATAGATCATTCAACAATTAACTATCCTTAAAATTCCTCAAAATAATATAGACTAAAATTTGAAACCCAAAAATTATAAGTATTTGATCAATTAGTATTCCAAGATAAATTTAATATTAATCTTTAAATAATATTAATCACTCTTAAAGCCTTATACCAAAAAGTAATTTTCCTAACCATATAATCTTCAAGATATACTAATAATGTTCATAAATAACCTAAATCACCATAAATCATGTATATTTACAGATGATAATTCATACTTTATTTCTCAGTTTAAATTCTATAGTATTCTATTTACCAAAATCATATAAGGTTCTCAAAATAGTGAACGTCTTCTGAAATAACATTAATCAGTTAATAACCAAATTATTTTCTAGTCTCATGGTTATTAATATGATAAACATATGTTCCCAAAATGAACTCAACCTTTATCCACCATATAGTTTAATAAATAAAAAATCACAATAACCAAGACATCACATTGTTCAGTGGAAGAAGATGCACCCTTATCGCCCTTCGGTTTTGGGTTTGATCCCCACAGCCTTTCTAGATACGACGGATTATCACTCATCCTATGGGATGTCCTTTTTCCAAAAATATATTAATATAAACATTATAAAATTCTTGAAATGTCATAAACATCCTCAAAAATAAACTTAATATATTTTAACCTCAAAGGTTATCTCATAACATTCATTTTTCATCCCAAAAAGTAAGATCCCATAATTCCCTCAAATTCAAAGATCATATAAACCAAAAAAGACTTCCAATACCTTTATACTTATGTCCACCAAAATTAAAGGCATTTTAACAAAAATAAAATTTTTAATATCATCAACATAATGGTTACATGTACCTCAATATTTTATCAAAACTCAATAAATGTCTCCAAAAAAATGTCACTTTTTCACCACATTTCAATGGTATTGATCCCCTCTAACAGATGTTTCCAAATTTATAAAAACAAAACCTACTATTAAAAAATCCATAGGCATTCCATGATTCTATTAATATTTATAAAATAACACTATATCATAAATTTGAAAACCCAATACATAAAAACATCATTCATTCAACTTCCTTCTTAAACCATTAACCATGATTTGTCATCTTAATACTTCATTTATACAATCAAGATATAAATTATATCCTATGATTCATTAATATCAACCTAAAAATGTTTCATACCTATAACATAAGAAAATAATTCATACCTTAAATCTAGACATTGCGATTTATTTGATATCCCCTTTATCTTCAACTTCCAAAAAGTCAATGGACATGTCCTTTGTGGAATTTCACTTTTCGAGAGATATAGAAAAGTTGTGACTTTAGAATAAAATGAAAAATATACCATGACCCATAAAATTTTTAGAGAAAATAAAAGTTTTTAGATAAGTTAATCATTTTATTATAGTTTATTTTAATACTCTAAAATCTGTCAAAAATAATTTGACAAGTATTTTGCAATAATAGTGATAAAAAATATTCCTGAAGGGATAATAAGGTTTTGAAAATTTCTTTCCTTACATATTGATAAATTGTCCTTAATATGTATAAATAAACATAATTAAAACATGAAATGAATTGTTACATGTTAAAATGAAAATAGTCCTTTTAAATATTATACCCATAGAAACTCAATAATACCTTAACCTTCAAATCATTTATACATTAATCAATTTACCTTTATAAATAAAATCTTCAAAAATATTATTAATCTTCTAGAAATCCACGACTTTATACAATAAAAGGGGTGTTTCTGACATAAAACTTATAATCATTATTAAAATTGTAAACCCAAGATGATATTTATATCTCTTAAGAAATATTTTCCAGGAAAAAACATAATCTCCAAAGTTGTATAAACCTTACTCTAATACCAACAATAAGGACTTGTCCTTGAACATTACATATTCTAGTGACTTTTGACTAGAATTAATTTTCTTTAATTCCCAAATATATTTCATTTTTAGAGTTTTATAAAATTAGAAAAATCTCTTAAATATTAAAAACATACATTACAAGTGGACACTTCTACTCAATATCTATTTTTTTCATAAGCCAAAACCTTTTAAAATAATACATGGTTTCTGTTCATGATCAATCTTTACAATTTTTCCCCTTGATCTCATCCTTGTATCTATTCTCCATTAAATCCTATGAAAAAATTTAAAATCATAGTATGAGCACAAAAATATCATTAAGGGATATAAAATAAAGGAACCCATTAGTCTAGTGAAAACCCATAAAACATTTTCTTAAAAACATACATTTTACTCAGAAAAAGGAATCATCATTTCAAAAAGATCATTATCTTACCATTTTAAAATTAAATGATTTTCATGAAAATGAAAAAGAAATCATACAAAAGATAAATAGGTAACTCAGAAAACGTTTTCTATATCACACTTATAAATATTGTATCTTTCTCAGGTATATAGGGAGTAACCATCATAGTTACATTTGGAATAATCACCTTAGTATTATTCCTACAATCTCTTAGGAAAAACCTAATCAGTTAAATGTTTCCCATTAACCAATTCATTAGAGAGATATAACAAGATCACCTACCCACGGTTTATCACAAAACCACCCATCCTCATAAATAATTCCAAATAACTGTAACATAAGAATAACACATAAATCTTTCATAAAATTAATGTTCTTTAGGGAAATAACTTTTCCATTTTCAAATCACTTTTCAATTTTTAACAATGACATGAAATCATAAATAAAAATATTTTATTTGAAAAAAAAAATTTAAACTTTTAAATGAAGCTTCAAAACATTAAAAAATCATGAAATATAGAAATTACATTCATGTTGTATATGTTAAAAAACATTCCCTCTGTATTTTTTCAGAAAACTCTTAAAAATCACTTTATAAAAAATGAATACTTTAAAACATTTTTAAAAATTCATAAAGGAGTATAAATTAATTTAAAAATTCATATTAGAATAGTAAAAACATTTTTTGAAATGATTTTAGAATACATGGAAATGGAAGAAAAAGTGAGTTTTAAGAGTAACTATAAAAGGATAATTTTTAAAAGAAAGTTCCTTATAAATATCATATTTTTGAAGTGGGAATTAATAAAATGAATCAAACATGTGTATCCACTTTAAATACATATAAAACAAGTGGAAATTAAACATAAGATATTAAAATTTCATTTTATATATAAGCTTAGTGAAACATAATCAAGAAGTAGAAGTTATCCCAAAGAATGGAAATTGGGTTAAGAAATCTCCTTACCTCACATTAAACTTCCTTAAAAATTGTTAAAACCTCATGTATAATGGTTTAAATAATGTTATTAATTTAATAAATAACTATATTAATATTTATAATACCCTATATTACCTTTTAATAACATATTACTACCCATTCATTAATAATATTTCATTATTTTCATTGTTTTTCGGTGCTTTTATTTCATGGTTTCATGGTCGATTCACTTGTGTAATATTATGGATATTCTTATGAAATAGGATAAAAACTATAGAAGTGGAATGAAATAGTATTAATTAAATTACATAAGTTTTAATGGTCTCATATGTAATTTTTATTTCTTGTATGAGGATGATTCATTTAATAAAATGTTCACGATAAATGTTTAGTTTATTTTGGTGGTTTTTCCAAACACTATAAACTAGTTTCATATTATTTAATATTATGTTTATATATTAGTTATAGAATATGAAATATTTTATAATATACCTATTTCAATATATTTTAACAATAATGATACTTTTATGATCATCCATGAAGGTGGTAATAGAAAATGAAAAATCATTCTCCACAGAGATGGTTAACCACCATAATTTGGACAATGGTTTTGTTTATTTGAATAAGAGGAAGTAATAAAACGGATGAATATAATATATTATTTAATAAACATAAAAATATAGTATTTACATGATTTTCTAGTTATAATGACTTTATGGATGAATTAGGTGAGGATAAAATAGAAGAAGAAAAGATAATAAGAGAGGTGCTTAGAGAAAATTACCTCTGGGATATCACCTCCTTGAAGGACCCCTTGAGGAACTTGGATTTGTTATTTTGGTGATAAAATAAGAAATTGGACATTTTTAGAGTGATTAGGAGAGGTTTTGGTACATATTTTAAGATCTTAAATTCTTATGATAAGAAATGGGGTTAGGAGAGTGATATTTATACTTGAGGATGGGTGGTTTTAAGTGACAATATAATTATTATTTTATAATTAAATGCAATCACATTGATGTGGAATTAATTTCCATGACTTTTTATGATAATTAATATTGTAAATTATATTTATGGTTGATAAATACCTCAAAATACCATTAAATGTTTCATTTTTTAGGTATTTTAAGCCTTTACCTTTTAAGTTTAACCCCTTTCATTATTTTACCTTTATTGCGGAAAAACTTTTTTTTACCATAATAACTTTTTTATACCAAAAAATTAAATTGACCTTAAAAACTAATTTGGAAGTTATAATTATAAATATTTAATCCATTTTATCAAATTAAATTCATATAATTTGTAAAATTATATTTTAAATTAATCCCGGATACAAAATGAAAAAAGAAGGCTTTATAGTGAAAGGTTCAAAAGTTTGAAATGTTTTTATATCCAATTTCAATGTAAAATTTATTCCAATGACATAAATTGGTTTCATTGAATTATAATTGAACTAATTATACAATAAAACCAATTTAAAATATAATTTAAATATATAAATTATTTATCTGAAAAATAATTTTTCAATTAAAATGCAGTATTTTTTACTATTCATTAAAAAATGAAACTTGTCATAAAAATACCAAAATTTCACCCTAATATAATTTTGATATTACTATTTCAAAATTAAATTTTATTTTTCATATAAAATTTATAAAAGGTTAAAATTTATATTTAAAATAGGTGCACCGTTAAAAGGTGGAAAATTTACCTTTTAGAAAAATACAGCTTTTATGCTTAAATTTTGATTTATTCTTATATTATGTCTGTAAAAATTATTATATGAATTTAAATACATTTTATTTGATATAAAAAATATAAATTTCATTAATATATTTCACTAATAGTGACTAATTAAATTTATTAAGATAAAATTTTATTATGGGAATAAAAATAGTTTTTTAATAAAAACAATCCTTTATATTCAATTGATTTTTATTTTTATTTATAATTAATTGGTAAAAAAATAATTCATTTTATTAATATGTGTAAAATTTATTTTCATAATTTAGTTAATCTCATTCATTACATCTATTCCAATGGATATGTGATAACTATCACAATTAAATAATGATATTTAATCATTTGTTTAACCTCGATGTGGTGTATCTTATATGATATTAAACATAGTGTTTCCTTATTAAAATATTGGGACGTTATATAAATGGTTCTCCAATGATATTTGATATATAAAAGTATCCATCAATTATATGTACTGGAACCCATAAATTGATGGCTGATGCATCATCAATATTTTGGAGTATGTGTAGCCGATATGGATGGTTTTGGCTTCGGTTCGTTCAAGAAACAATCGTTGGAGGGGAGTAGAACATGTGTTTGATCAAAATAAAAATATATATCGTTTTTATTTTATTTTTTAAGCTTAATTAAATAATATTATATCCTTGGGTTTATTGCCAGGTAGATACTTTCTATAGATGATGTCTGAACATCGATCCTGCAACAGGAATTTAAATTTCCCCTGATTTTATGATGTTGATGAACAGATGGTACAAAAAAGTGGTATCAAAGTGCTCATGTTATTTTTTAATTTAAATTAAAATTAAGTTTTAATTAATTCAAGTAGATAGCTTTGTTATGGTCCCAACTCCACTGATGGTGCTTCAATCTGAGGTTATACAGTTGAGTTATATCCATTTAAAGATCAAAAACCCAATTTATTAGACATAATATTATAATAACACATGCACATATATATATATATATTAGCAATTATAGTGGGTGACTTGTGGTTCACCAATTCTCATTGTTTGGCTAGTGTTTTATTAGGCAATGAATAGTGCAGGGTCATGGGGCTGAAATCGTATCAACACGGTTTGTGGAAAATACAAAAAGAAAAAAATATAAATATATAAATATATATAACTAAAGTTATCCAAAAATCCTCCCATAGTTTTTTGTTTCCCCCTAACACTGATTGGGGGGATTTTTATAGTTTCGAAGGCGCTTTCTTTTGGTATAAAAAATATATGATTTTTTAAAAAATGAATGATGGGATGCTGATGCACCACCTATAAATTTGACCTATATACCTTGCACATGGGGTGTTCCACACCACAAACCCAGTGATCCAACTAGTTCAGGTTATCCCAAACCATCTAGACCATGTTAGTCAAGTCACAACCTAAAACCCCTCTGGGGGGTTTTAAAATACCCCAAGATCTTGGAAAATATAAAAAATCCTAAAAAATATTTAAAAGATTATTTTTTATTTAATAAAATTGGTTACGAGACTCTGTAGAAAATAATTTGAGGATAAAAATTATTTTAATGTATTCTAATTCATAATTAATTCTCTCGAGCTGAATTATCTTCAAATTTAATTTTATTATGTGAGTTTAATGTATATTGACTGATCATGAGAAATATCGGCCAATGTATGTCTGGTATTTTTTATTTATTTTTTTAATTATTGCAATGTGTGATGGTTTATAATAATTAATTAATAAATGATTGTTTGTGTATCATCCCTCATCCCCATTATATGTATATGGTCATGCATTCCTAGGGGTTATTTATTTATGTGTAACCAATATTCCCAAGACTCTCTCACCTATATGTAAATATTATTTTATAATTAGGAGGATGGAAGGATATGTATTTCATGTAAAGACATAGATAAGTACCAAATGAGTGCTAGATACATTGGATATGGTGAGCATTGTAACTTGGGTCAGTTTTGACCTAATAAGTTACCCCTAGAGTCTAAGTTGATCCATTTTCCACTCAATGGATCAACCATTAGAAATCATTAGATCACATCATTTATTTATTTATTTATGCATGTTTATTTTTTTTTAAATGTGTATATTATATGATATCACATAGAATAATAATCAAACATGCATAGATAAAGTCATATTAATATATATTGAATGTTTTCTATTTAAGGCATGGTTAAGTTGTAAGTGTGATCACATAGAACAATCGTGTAAAATATAAAATGATTTCATTCACCAAGAATAAATAAAATCCCTCAAAGTAAATATTATATCTCAAATTCCTAATATAACTTAAGTTTGAAAAAATGTATTATAGTGTTCTTGTCAGCCATAATTTAGGGTGCCTCCTCCAATTGAGGATTTCTAACAAGAGTGGTGGATCAACTTAACTAAAATTTTCATCAAAGAAATATTCATAGCTATTATGGTGTAGTTTTATATGAAAAGTGTTGATAAATAAAAGGTTACTATATATATAAGTTGTTACTTCACTCAATTAATCGTAGAGTCATGATTCAATGTAGTTGGCCAGCAAAAAGCCTCATTGAAACTCTCTGAGTAGCGGCATCACCATAACATAGACTATAGGGAGAATTTTTAAGGATCATTACCACTATAATACTCAAATGGATGGGTATTTTGAATCTAATAGTTTATGGATACTAGTATTTGATAAAATGTTAATAAAAATTTATTTTTAATAAATAAATAATTTCAAAAAATCAATAATCAAGATAAAATTATTAAACTTATTTATTTTATGTTATAGAAAATTAAAAGTAATTCCATATAAACACTATGATAAATACTGGAAAATGAGAATGTCCTTACTGACACTAATTTACAAGATTGGTACAAGAACTTACATATGGTACTATGATATGAATAAAAATTATAGGTGTTGGAGTTGTTTATACCTAATGAGCCACATCAGGAAGCAATTTAGGGTGAAAAGGAAGCTTACAAGAGGCTTATAGATGACACATTTGATGTTTACATCATAATGTTATCATCAATGTTTTATGAGTTTGAAAATTAATATGAGGACATATATGGTCATATCATGTTGTCTCATCCCCAGGAAGTTTTGAGGATAAAGTAAATAAAGTAATCAATGCGATTATGATTATACTGATCACATGTAAATTTAAAGATGGAATTAAAGCTTGTCCTCGTGTACTCAAGATTATAGAGTACATTGATCAATTAGAATAATTGGGATTCAAGTCGAATCATGAACTTTCAATTCATGTCATTACCTTATCATTATCACTTAGTTAATCTAGTTTCATTAAGAATTATAAAATGAATATTATGGAGAAATAAATTCAATATCTTTTCAGTAAGGTTCACTAAGAATATAAGAACATAAAGAAATACACATCTTTCGTTCTTATGGTTAAAAAGATGAATGAAAAGGAAAAAAGTACCATTTAAAGTGTGATTAAAAAGTCACATTCACAATTTCCTTATAAGAAACTAAATGTAAAGAGGGAGAGCATCAAATAAAAGGTTATTTTCTTCATATGTTTCATAAAATGACACTATAATAGAAACTGTAATGGATTAAAGAAGAAGAATATAGAGGCTTCTACTTTGGGTATATTCATCATTGTATGAGATAATTTTGTCTTAGTCGTTAGGTATTAGATACAATATGTGACTTACATATTAGTATCCAAATAAAGAACCAAGTGAGTTCATAATGATCACAAGAGTGAAGAGGATCTTCAAGTTTCTAATGGAACTTGACTCCAATGTTAGCTAGAGACGATCATTTCTTCTTATTGTTTAGTGGATATATTCTTGTATTTCAACTATATTATTATTTAATGTTTGTTTTCAAAAATATGTTCTCAATAAAAAATTTAGATGCAATGTGTAATACACGGATAATTTAAAATAACACTATGCTCGATAGCATACATGATATGCAACACTAAGCTTTAATGACTGTGAAAAAATATCATTTAAATGTGATCATTGTAACCTAGTTATTAAATTGGGAGGTTTGAATATGAGAAAATTATTATATATATATATATATATATATATATATATATTTCCTTCTTAATAAAAATTTACTGATAAATGATTAGTAAATAAGCACTCAGTTTTTAGTAAAGTCATTTTTGGCTTCAAGAATATGTTTTCTTAAAAAATGGATTTTAATTATTTTTATGAATGAATATTATAATTAATTTATTTAACTTATAGGAATTGAATTTGATAAAATTTATTCAATATTTGTAATCATTATGTCCAAATTTGGTAAATATGTTAACATTATTTTTTAGCATTATGAATAGTAACCTGGGTAAATATTTGTCACCTCGGTAAAGGTAAATCGGGTAATTAAGGTTAAAAATAATATGATAAAGATTTAAAACTATATCTAAAACCTACCTTATTCATATTATATGATTTTAGTTTGAACATCCTCATCCAATATTATTATATATGGAAACTTGATTCCATTTCTCTTTAATAATGACCTTAATATTATTTTATTTAAAGAATAAATTCAAATGTCACCCTATTTGTTTTAATATCTAAAATATTTTTAGATAGGGATGAAAAAAATATGAATGGTTATAAAAGGATATTTTTAATATTAATGAATCTATTTATCATGGTAATTTATTTTTACTTTTTAGTTATGGAACAATTACATTAAATGCTAATGCAAGGCCGACACGGTGCTTGTTCAAGTAATAGAAACATCAAGTAAATGATTTAAAAAAGATTAAAAGTAATAAAATTTGGATGAATTATTGTGTTACACTAATTTTTTATACAAATATAACATATTATTTTTGTTTTAAACGTTTATATTTTAATTTCATTACTTATTGATCTCATTAAAGTCAAACTATGTGAATACTTACAAAAATGACTTTAATGGAATATTATGTTTAATAATATATTACTTAATGACATAAAATTCATAAAAAATATTATATTTGGAAAATTCAATGTGATATTGTCTGTAATATCAACAATTTTACATATATGGGTCACTTTTCCTTTTATATTAACCTTCTTGACTTCTATAGAGTAAAAAACTTTAATATTGTGGTAATCACCAAAAGGGTTAATAGGGGTTAAAACTAATAGATAAGGGTGAAAACACCATGTATACTTATCCAAATTTTATTGGATGATATTATTTTGACTTATAATAATACTATAATTTAATTATTTTAATTTTTTCACTTGAACATGAAAATTTATTTATATTAATTTAATACTTATGTAATTCCAAGGGTGCCCCTCACCTCACTTATAAAAGGGAACTTATTTTACTCTATTCCTCACAAATTTTGAGAACTCTTGTTCAGAAAATCCCTACCCCAATCCCATCCTAGAATCCTTATACACTTCTAATAGTTCTTGGTCTCACTAAAACACCAATATAGAAGTCTTAATGTGTAAGTCGGATGTGGTCTTCTAAAGAGGAGGTAATCATCTTAACCGATAATTTTCATTTTAATTATTATTATACATCCTTAAAATATTATGATACCATGATGATATAATAAATTAATTATCTACACTATACATAAATATTATTATGACTATGATACAACCCTTTTTCAACGGTTGTCCATCCTATTGAGAACAAAAACATCATTTGTGCGTACGTGTGGACTACCACCTCCACGAAGCACTGTGTTTAATTTTCTATCACCACCTCTCATAGATGTATATAATAATTTATTTAATATATATATTATATAAATGAAATAATTATCATTATTTAAATATAATATAACATATATATTCTTATACTTCCATCTGTTGGAAAATGATAATATCATTCATGTGTACATGTAGATTATCACCAACATGAAACGATGTGATTCGTTTTTCATGTATGTCTTTCATAGATGCTTATAAAATTGTATTTAATGTAAAAATATGATAATAATTTCCAGATTAATATTATTTGTATTTTTAAACAATCACCCCATTGGCCGCAGTCAACCTACCAAAGTCATTTTACAATTATGAACCGAACATCCTCAAAACACCTAATCTGAACTTAACTAATTGAGTAATTAAATATGTCATTGAAATAATTGAAATAAATGGTTTAATTATAATGGAATAAAAATTAAAATTTTATTAAAAAAATAAATAATTATTATAATTTTATTATATAGGTTTTAAAGGACATACATAACAAGTATGGACTCTAGGTTGGTGTTTCTTAACTCAATTTCATTTCATTAGGTTATATCACTTCTTTGTTGACTTTTCGATAAAAAGAATATGTGTGAACTAAACTATAAATTTTTTATATTTTTTTTAAAATTTTTTATATGTATTTACATTTTTCACATAACCACTTCATGGATTTCTTATCACATTAAATGTTATGATATTTATAAGGGTTTTCTTTGTCTCAATCTAATTTTCTTTAGACATGTTTCTTATTGTGAACAATGATTTATTTGTATAGTATACCTAATACACCATGAATTAATTTTAAAATATTAATTCATTTAATTCATTGTATTTATAAATCCATATCATATTCTTTCTTTTAATTAATTTTTATTCAAAATTTACCAAAGTAGTATATGTTTTATGTTATAATCACATTTCTTTTTTAGATTATCTATGATAAATTTCTATTGATATAAATTTTATGAATATTATCCTTTAAAACCCATATATATTTATTTCCTTTGGTTATTCAGGTAATTTTCAAGTAATAATACCATTTTCCCCTCTTTGGTACTTAAAAGTATCAAGAATATGTTTTTAAGAAAAACCAACCTTATTTTCTCTTTAGTTGATAAAATTTTTATTCCATATCCATATTTTATTTTAATTGATTTCAAGAATATTTTTAATATTACCCAGTGATTTATTATAGTCATTTTTCCCATGTTTTACTTTATTTAAAATGATTAAAATAAAACTTCTTGTCATTTTCAAAATGAGGTACTTTTTACCAAAGGTGTGAATGGAATTTTTATTTTAACATATACCACGTGAAAAAAATTTAAGACTTTCATAGATATTATTTTAATTAAAGTCTCATTTAAAAGTTTCCATGTTTATTTTAAAAGAAATTATTTTTCATCAATATTTTGTGAATTTTTAATCTTTAAAGGTACATAAAGAAAAGTTTATTTTACCCTATTTTTAAATAAATGATTCAAATGATATTTTAAAGTATTGTAATATATGTTAACATCCTTTAATAATTCCTCTATGTTTGGGAATATGATCTTATTATACCTTCCATATTCTTTCTCTGGATGGATTATAATGATTTTTTTAAAGAGATTATCATGAAACTCATTTCTTTTTCCTGGGTAAATCAAGCTATAAAGGAATGAAAATTGTTTAAAAAATATTAATTATAAAAATGAAATATTTCATGTGTTATATTCATGTACAGTACTTAGATATTATTAATGATTATGGGTGAGTCAAATATATCTTATATGATGGGTGAGCCTCATAAATATTATATGATGGCTGAGCTGGATATAGATCTCCAATGCATTGGTTAATGTTACTTGAATTTAAAGGAAAAATGAGGTAATTAACTAGGTAGGTTTATCATATGGATTTAACTAGGCTCTGGTTATTTCATACATGAGTGAACCTGGGTGATAAAGATACTGTTCCAAGATACCAACAATTTTTCTCAAAGATTTCTATGAGTTTTAATTATTCCTTTGATATTGACATCACATAGATCATGATTATTTATTATTATGACTATTTCCATTATTAAAAATTTATTCCATGCCACATGTTTAATGATTTAGGTTTTCATGGGTATGAATTCTATTATGTAATGATCAAACACATTAAATATGATTTTATAATATTATACTCATCTTTTACTCACTGAAGATATTAATTGTTATTTCTTATGTTTACCCTTACTCAGCAATTTATTTCAGCCCTTTATTATTCTTCCTTTTCCCCAGGTTATAAAGAATGGTGTTAAGTAAGATATTTCTAGAAGTTTTTAATTTGGGATATGATAAAAACTTAATGTGGAATAATAAAATATGGATATATTGTGAAAATTATCACTTAAAGACATGGGTGTTGTTATGTATGATATTTTCCCAATTCTCTAAAACTCCAAACCAAAAAGGTTATTGGGTATGTAAGTGATCCAATATTTTTATTTGATGTTGTACATTTTTTATAGATAAAATTTGGTATTTTTTATTGGTATCAAATCCATAAATATATATATTGTGTTTTTAACACCATATCCAAGACTGTAGGTTTGGGGTTATTATAGTTAGTATCATATCATGGTTTAGATAACTTTAGAGATTATGATGTCTTCATGTGAGAGTTATACATACTATCATCAGTTTATAATTTTAAGGTTTATTATATGTTCAATAGAGAAAATAATCTTTTTAAGATCATAAATTATTATACATTACATTGATTTGAACCCTTTACTAGGTTTTAGGTTAGGTACTCCATTGAGTTAATTATGTTCTATTGGGTATTAGGTTAACCTTGATGGTTGAAATGTGATTTTTTACAAGGTAATATTTTTGGAGATATTTATGATAAAGTTAGGGATAACCTTTCAATTTTTTATCTATATTTTATTCCTATTATTTTGGGGAAGTTTAATGCATTATATGATTTTGTAGTGATCCAAGTTATTTTGAGAAAAAAATATTTTGAGGATTTTTATGGTTTACCTATTTATGGAATGATCTATGTTAAAACTTAGGTGTTATTGTTGAAGTATTTTAGATTATTTTTTTACATATTCATATAAAGGTTTATTTGGGAATTAGATTATCAATTTATAACCATTTTAGTTTTAGTAAATATAGAAATAATTGCTTTTCATCCTTTTATATACCTCATGGTCAATCATAAGTTGATTATAGTGCTTCGGGAATTGACATCCCCGTAAGGCATCATTAGTTCCATGTGGTGCTATGAAAAAACAAAATTTATAAAACTCAGACAATCCTAACTCAAAGTATAGTATCTAGAAATTCTGAGTATTGAACCCATAGGGAAAAATCATATGTTCTAAATTAATTAAGGAAACTGAAATTGTAATGGTTTAATTCATTTGGAGAAAAAAGAAATAACAGAAAATATTGGGGTTTTGAATCAATTGATGGGGAATTCCAAGTTTAGTGATTTTGAGTTCATGTGCTAGGAATTCGATGATAATTGATTAATCTAGTTTTGGTCTAGGAGTTGGGTCAGTAGGGATCCTTGGTCTTGGTATCCCACCCTAATCCTATGATTGTGCCTTTGGAATGGTCATCTATATGGTTCAATCACATAAATAGGTGACCCAAATCCATATTTAAACATAACCAAACCAGAATGTATAATGTTCATACACAAAACAATTAAATTAATTGATGAAATGATAATAAACAGCCTCAAATCACAAGCAATGGTCATGAAGTTACAAAGAGAAGGAGACTGAAATTGATAAATGTTGTTTGCATCAATCCAAAACATGAATAATGAAAAGAAATAATCCCTAATAACACATCCCACTACATCAAATCACTCGACACTGAAATATTACTTTCTCAAGATAGTAGTGAGAAACATGGTTACTTGAGGAATAATGGTGGTAAAGAATGGATCTGGATCGTCACTCATGGTTTGGAGTAAGTCTATTGATGTTCCTTGGATACCTCTACCCTAAAGTGTGTTGGAAGGGATCCTCAGGGTCTCCTTTTATAGGAAGGATTTTCCAAAACTCGTGGCCATGTGTACCTAATTTTTTTCTTTACATCGACTCCTACACATCATGTACTTAGGGTACACGACATGTACTTTAGATCCAGTTTTCCCTCCGCCACGTTGAATCCACATAAACTTTGTATACCAGTATGACTATCTGACTTTTTGTCATGTCATGTACCCCTAGATCATGATGTGTCCTTTGATTTCACAGTGTGTATTCTGATCACAATTTTTCCAGTACAGATCTGCTTCACTTGAAATGGAATTGACATGTACTTGTGGTACACGACGTATAGGAAATTTTTCTTCAGTTTATAGCTTCTCTTCATCTTCAATATCTGGTGTCAAATTCATTCCAAAATTTGAAAGATTTATCATTGAAATACACAAATCATCACATTAAAATACCATAAAATATATACATAAAATATATGTATCAAATTCCCCCACACTTGAATTCATACTTGTCCTTGTGGAATCTCAACATACTACAAAGGACTTTCACCTTACCATGCTTCATATTAAATTTAAAAAAAATGATCAAATAGAAAATTAAATTTTCAAGTTTCACACAAGAAAATTCATTAGAGCCTCACTTTTCAAAGAAATAAGATAAAAAAATATTTCACTTTTCTCCTTTTGAAGCATCTAAGCTTTTTCAATCATCCATTTTAATTTTTCAATTCATTATTAACATGCATGCCATTTTCTATCTACCTGACATGATTTTTTTATGCTCATTATCATCATTCAAATGTAAATAGAATGATGCACATACCTCAAAAACATGTAAATTTCCATAATCTTGCAATGAATCTAACATCTCCACTGCACAATGATAGAGATCACAATTAATCTTGAGGGATTCACCATTAATGATCAAATTACTCTAAGTCTTCAGGGTAGGTAGGTAAATTATATAAAAAATTAAACCTAAAAAAGGGAGTTTGACTCTAAATCATTTTTCATGATACTCAAGAAACATCTCAATAAATATCTCCCTTTAAAAATTTCATCTCTCTTCCCCCCAAAAATCTCAAAGTGGGATCATGATGAATGTAAGTGCAATGACAGAAAAAACCTCTCTTACCTCTTTTTTTCATTTTAAAATTTTTTTCTTCTTCAAAATATATACCCAGAACAAATCTCACATCCACCACCTAACCACATATAATCAAAAAATTACCGATCTGGAAAATAGTGATTTTGGATCTTCCCAAAACACAACCCAATTTTTTTCTTTTTTTTCTTTTTTCTGTCAAATATATATTTTTTTAATAAGATAGGTGACAGTAACATATAATGATAGATTTCATGGCCTTCCCCTTATCACAATGAAAAATCCCTCCAGTAAAATATCCATAATAAAGTACAATCTGGTACACCCAATAAGGTTCCCCCCCACACACTTATTATTTTCAATATCATGAAAAACATTTTGAGGAAGGTAAGAATGGATATAAAAGGATTGTAACGAGACTCATTTACTAACAAATCAATTCTAGGCTTCTACAGGCTTAAAAATGATTAATTCATAGTGGGTATCAGGATAAGGGCTAACAAATAGAATGCCTCAGTCATATTAAAAGTGATTCTGTATATTCATAGCTTTGATAATATGCAATGCAAGTTCTAAAAGAAAACATGCGTGAGTTTCTCAAGAAATATTTGAAAGAATGGAAATATTTGTCTCAATGGATGTCTTAGTAATGATTCGAATGGTTTGGTCAATTACTCATGGAAATTCATATGAACAATTAAATCAATAAATACAAATTTCTAAAATTAAAAACATGTCCAAATATCAGGAAAAATTCATTTACAATGATTACCATGCTCCTCTAAATCTTGATTTTTCACATCCTAATCCACATTCTTATCTCTACTAATTCTTTTCTCCATTTTTATAATTCAAATTTATTTACAAAGAAATTTAAATGCATATAATGGTAATTATCCTAAGTAGTTTACTTATACTAGATCATTTGATTAAAGAAATAATCAAGTTTGGGGAATGCAATTTTAAAATAAAGCTCTAAATAATTTAAATGGGGGAATACAAAAGAAAATTACAAAATCAAAATAATTACTCCCCTTTCAAATTTATACGTCAAAATTGGGTTGTATATGTTCTACCTACCCATATTCACGATGTTTACATGCCATTTATGATGTGTAATCCTATGTAGTTTCTTCTCTTTCTACTTTCCTCTAATTTCTTCTATGATGGTCCAATAAAAATAAAATACACAAGTTAAAGAACATGCCATAATAAAGAAATTAAAAAAATGGGGATGAGTTCTTTTCCTAATAATAAAAAAATAAATAATGCAAAATACTAAAAACTCAGGTTTCCTCTCAGAATGGATTTTTTTATCATCATTAGCTCGACCTTACCTTATTATGCTCAGGTGATTGATGGTAGAAAAGTGGTTACCTGATCTGGATCTACAAATTGTCAAAGCCTTGATTCCTCAGTGTAGATTGATCATATCCCTTTCATGGAAACTAATTTCATTATTCCATTATAGGAAAAAATTTCAATCTCCATGGGCCCAATCTAGAAACTCTTTTCCCTTCATGAATAGCCAAATGGAACTTCACTAATTTCTCAAACTTTATCTCCTTCTTTGAATTATTCTTGTATGAATCTTCCTCCACTATCTTCATCCTTTTCTAGCAACTTCTTATCCTTCTTTGTCTTTTTCACACTTCCTTCTTCAGTCTCTACAGTAGCTACTTCATCTCTCCTTCCATGGACAAGATTGTCCTCTACTTTCATCAATTCATCTCTTGAAAAATCATCAATTGTTTTGTCTGGATTCTGCATCACCCGGTGAAAATTTAATTTTACTTATGATCTTATTACTCTTAAACTCATCTCTCCATTGTGAACATCAATTAGTTCCCTTCCTATATCTAGGAACAATTTTCCCAAAATTATTGGAACCTTCTCTTCATCTTTTTCTCTCACCAGAAAATCTGCCAGAAAATAGAAATCATCCGCTTTGAGGATGACATCTTCAAGCAGTCTTGAGGTCATCTCACTATTGTGTCATCTAGTTGAAGAATAACTCGAGTTGGTTTCATCTCCTTGAATAAAAGTCTTTTTAATATTGCATATGACATTATATTCACATTGGAATCTAAATCACATAAATCTCTAACAAACTCATTTGTGCCAATGGTAATTGGAATGGAAAAAAATACCTAAATCACATAAATCTCTACCAAAATCATCTTTAAAATTATGCTCAAAACTATTGCTGGACTTTCTCCCTCTAGTGTAATGGTGGTTAATTCTTTCATATTCTTTTTATTTGTCATCAACTCCTTAATTAACATTGTGTACCCAGGCATATTTTCAATTTCCCCAGAAAATAGGATGTTAATGTGTATCTTCTTGAACATGTCTAAAAACTTTTTCTTCTTTTCATCTATCTTCAACCGATTTTCCTGATATGGATATGGTAGTGGTGGTTGGTACGGTGGTAGTGCTTCTTTATCCTTGTATTCCTCATCTTATTGGTTCTTTTCTTGGCTTGTCTCAAATGGTTGTGGTTATTTTTATCCCCCAAAGTCCATGCCACTCCCTTGTGTCTTATTTCCTATTCTTAGTAATACAGCTTTCACATATGCATAAGGATGTTCTAGATATCTTGGTAGCTCTCTTCTTTGTATTTCCCTAATTGTCTTATAAATCTTACTGACTTGTACTTCCAAGTTCCTCAATTATGGTTTTTGGTTTAGTGAGTCATTTTTCAATTCTCTGATTACCATACCATGGTCTCTTGAGTATATAGTATGCTCTTTAAGTGCATCTCCAGTTGTTTTCATAAATGATGAAAGGGTATCCTCCAGTGAATGGACTTGACTAGTCAGTGTTGGCCCTTGGTGTTGATGTTAGAAACCTTTTCATCTTGGCTAAAATCCTTGACCTTGATTTGGATTCTGTTGAGGTGGTTGTTGTGGTGTCAATATCTATGAATAATTTTATCGATTATAATCTAAATAATTTAAATCTTCTCAATACATACCTTGGGGATTTTTTTGGGCCATCATCACACCCATCTTCCTTGTCATCATTTTCATTTCAGTAGTCATCCATCTATTTTCCACCATGTGTGTTCCTTATACTCTTCCTTCTTCTATTTGACACTGAAAACTATTACTTGACATCTCATCCCATAGCTTGTAACTTTCCTTTGGTGACTTTATCAACAACAAACCTCCTACAGCAGTATCTACTATAGACCTATTCCCCTACAATAATCCTTTAAAAAATTATTAATTAAAAACCATATTTCAATGAAATGTTAAGTACATCATATTATTATACATTTAAATCTATCACATAAACTATATAAAGACTCTTCATTTAATTGATCAAAATTGAGAATACTTACTCGCAAATCCATAGTTTTTTATGGTGGGAAAAACCTTGTTAAAAAGTTCTTACTAGATCCTCCCATGTGGTAATTGAATGCGGGGGAAAACTTTGGGTCCACTCTCGTGCTTTGTATTTTAGTGAAAATATGAACAAGTGCAGTCGTGCTGCATCGTTTGTGATGTTGTGGGATTAGAAAGTGGCACATATCATCTAAAAACATCATATGTGTGATTCAGGATCTTCATGTGGTAGCTTGGAGAATTTTTTTGAGTACGTAATCATTTAGATGATCATCGGCTTGATCTCAAAAAAATTTACATCCACTAGGGGTATGAGAGTGTTGGGGTTGAAACCCGTGATTGAGGTTCTATAGTAGTTAATTAGCATTTTTCCCCCTTGAATTCTTCCTTAAACATGTTGACCTATAGGTTGACCCAACTCTTGATTAGGTCCTTGAAATTGGACTCTTCTATCCATGCTTTCGTGTTCTTGTTAGTGCTCTTCTTGATCCTTTCATTGCTTGCACAAGGTCTTCTCTAGATCAGGGTTAAAAGAAAGATCTTTAGTATTTTCCTTCCCACAATTGGAATACTCGGGAAATTGATTGCTTACTAAAACTAAAACATGAGATGGCCAAGTGTAAAACAATGAACTAAAATAACAAAACTATGTAAATTCCTAAATAATTTAAACATAGCAGCAACAGTCCTCGAAAACCACTCCAATTTGGCAGCCCCGTAAGGCATTGTTAGTTCCATACGGTTCTATGAAAAAACAATATTTATAAAACTCATACAATCCTAACACATATTGTAGTATCTAGAAATTACGAGTGTTGAACCCACAAGGGAAAATCATATGTTCTAAATTAATTAAGGAAACTAAAATTGAAATTGTTTAATTTATTTGGAGAAAAGGTAAATAGTAGCAAATATTGGAGTTTTGAATCAATGGATGGGGAATTATAGTTTTAGTGATTTTTGGTTCATGTGAAAGGAATTTTATGATAACCCATTAATTGAGTTTGGTGTGGGAGTTGGGTCAACAGGGATCCTTGGTCTTGGTATCCCACCCTAATCCTATGATTATGCATTTGGAATGGTTATATAATTAGTTTAATAACATAAATAGACAACCCAAAACCATATTTAAACATAACTAACCCAGATTTTGTATTGTTCATACACAAACTAATTCGATTAATTGATGCAATAATAATAAACAGCCTCAAATCACAAGAAATGGGCATGCAGTTGCAAAAAGACAAAGATTAGAATTGATAAATGTTGTTTTCATCAATAAAAAACATGAATAATGAAAAGAAATAATCCCTAAGCACACATCACCATACATCATATCACTCAGTACTAAAATACTACTCGCTCAAGATGGTAGTGAGCAGCATGGTTACCCGAGGAAGAATGGCGATGACGAACGACTCCAGATTGTTGCCCCTGGACTGGCGGACGTCCCTTGATGTTCCTTGGCTTCCTTTACCTTGTAGTTTGTTAAAACGGGTCCTTTGGGTCTTCTTTCATAGGCAGGATCATCCAAAACTCGTTTCCCTACATCCTTAATTTTAATTTGTGTGTTGCCTCACACACGACGTGTACCTCAGATCCGGTTTTCCCTTTACCGCGTTGAATCTGTAGAAACTTCATATGGTTTGACTATCTGACTTTTCTTCGTGTCATGTACTCCAGGATCATGATGTGTACTTGTATTTCACAACATGTATTCTTGTCACAGTTTTCCCAACATATATTTGCTTCACTTGAAATGGTCATGACTTATACTTGTGGTACACGACGTGTAGGCAATTTTTCTTCAGTTTGCAGCTTCTATTCATATTCAAAATATTGTGTCAAATTCATTCAAAAATTGGAAATATTTATCATTGAAATACACAAATAATTACATTAAAATTCTATAAAATATATACATTAAATAGATGTATCAAATCCCCCACACTTGAATTCAACCCTGTCCTCAAGGATGGAAACTCAACATACTACAAAGGACTTTCACATTACCATGCTTCAAATTCAGTTTCAAAAAAAACAATTGATAAAATGGAAAATTAAATTTTTAATTTTCATACAGAAAAATTCATCAGCACCTCAATTTTCAATGAAACAAGCTAACCAAGTATTTTACTTTTCTTCTTTTGAAGCAGCCAAACCTTTTCAATCATCCATTTTCATTTTTCAATTCATTATTAATATGCATTCTATTTGTAATCTACCTCACATGATTTATTTTCTTCTCATTATTAGGGTAAAAATGTAAATACAATGATGCACATACCTCAAAAACATGTAACTTACCATAGGCTTTCAAGTCATCTAACATCTCCACCGCGAAAAGACAAAGATCACAATTAATCATGAGGGCTTCACAATTAAGGAACAAATGACTCTGATCTTCAGGGTAGGTAGATAAATGACGTAAAAATTAAAGCTCAAAAAGGAGGTTCGACTCTAAATCATTTTTCATGATACTCAATAAATAGCTCAATAAATGTATCCCTTAACAAATTTTATCTCTCTCTTCCCCCAAAAAATCTCAAAGTGGGATCATGATATATGTAAGTGCAATGATAGAATCAAACTCTCTTAACTATTTTTTTTCTTTTTGTAATTTTTTTTATTTTCAAACTCTATTCTTAGGACAAATCTTAAATCTATCACCTAACCACATACGATCCAAAATTCATCGTTCTGGAAAATGGTGATTTTTGATCTTCCAAAAACAAACCCCAATTTTTTTTCATTTTTTTCATTTTTTTATTTCAAATATATATATATATATATATATATATATATTAACAAGAAATTTGATAATAAAATATAATAAAAGATTTCATGGCCTTCCCCCTATCACAATGAAAAATCCCCCCAAAAAAATCTATACAATAAATTACATCTCGGTACACCCAATAAAGTTCCTCCCCCACACTTATAATTTCAATATCATGAAAAACATTTAGAGGAAGGTATGAATGGATATAAAAGGCTTATAACATGGCTCATTTACTAAAAAATAAATTCATGGACTCTACGAGCTTAAAAATGATTAATATGTGGTGGGTCTCAGGATAATGGAAAACAAAAAAGAATGCCTCAATCATATTAAATTTGATTCTATATAGTCATATCTTTGATAAGATGTAAAGTAAGTTTTAAAAGAAAACATGCCCGAGTTTCTCAAGAATTATTTGAAATAAATGAAGTATTTGAATGCGAATACAGACTTTGGATCCACTCTGGTGCTTTGTCTTTTATAGAAAATATGAACAAGTACTAGTATACCATATCATTTTTGATGTTTTGGAATTGGAATGTGTCACATATCTCTAGAAAACTTCCTACGTATGAGTTGGGTTCTTCATGTGGTAGCCTGGTAAAATGCAGTGAGTGTGTAATCATTTTGAAAATCACTACCTTAATCATGAAATGTTGCACATCCATAGGGGGTATGAGAATTATAGGTTTGAATCCCATGTTTGAAGGTCTCCCATAGTTTATTAGTGCCTTTCTCCCTTGAATTATTCCTCGAAATATTTGACCTACTAGTTGACCCAACTCTTGATCAAGTCCTTGAAATTGGAATATTCCTGCTTTCCTATTCTTGTTAGTCATATTCTGGATCCTTTATTTTCTTATGCAAGATATTTTCTAGATTAGGTTCAAAAAATGATCTTAATTCTTTGCCTTCCCACGATTGTAATACTCATGAAATTGATTGCTTACTGAAACTACAACATGAGACGACCAAGTTTAAAACAACGAATTAAAATAAAAACAACTATCTAAATTCATAAATAATTTAAAAATAGTGGAAACCATCCCTGAAAATGGTCCCAATTTGACATACTTGTAAGGTGTTTTTAGTTCCCTATGGTACCATGTAAAAACAAAATTTATAAAACTCAGAAAAATCCTAACTCATAGTGTTGTATCTAGAAAGTTTGAGTGTTGAAACCACAGGGACAAAGCATATCTTCTAAATTAATTAAGGAAGCTCAAATTGTAATTGTTTAATTCATTTGGAGAAAAGGAAAATATCAATAATGATTGGGGTTTTGAATCAATGGATAGGTCATGCCGGGTTTAGTGATTTCAGGTTCATGTGCTTAGAATTCAATGATAATTGATTAATTCAATTTTGGTGTGGGAGTTGGGTCAACAGTGATCCTTGGTCTCAGTATCCCACCCAAATCCTATGATTGCGCCTTTGGAATGGTCATCTACTTGGTTCAATCACATAAATAGGTGACCAAAAACCATATTTAAACATAAGTGAACCATATTGTGTAATGGTCATACACAAATTAATTTGATTCATTGAAATATTAATAATAAATAGCCTCAAATCATAATCAATGGTCATATAGTATCAAAAATAAGGATATTTGAATTGATAAATGTTGTTTTCATCAATCCAAAACATGAAAAATGAAATTAAATAATCCCTAAGCACACATCCCCCTACATCACATCACTCGGCAGTAAAAGACTACTCGCTCAAGATAGTAGCAAGCAGCATGGTTTCCCAAGGAAGAATGGTGGCGAAGAACATCTCCATATTATCACGTGTGGTCTGTAGAATGCCCCTTGATGTTCCTTGGATGCCTCTACCCCAAATTTTGTTGGAAGGGATCCTGGGGTCTCCTTTTAAATGAAGAATCGTCCAAAACTCGGGGCCATGTGTCCCTGATTTTTTTCTGTGTGTCGCCTCTTACACGACGTGTACTTGGGGTATATGACGTGTACCTCATATCCAATTTTCTCTCTACCTCATTGAATCCGTAGAAACTTCGTACGCTGGCTTGACTATCTAACTTTTCTGAGTATGATACACCATGCTCATCATCAATTGTGTCTCATGGGCTTGCTGCAAGTATTTCCAAAAATAAGATGTGAACTCAGATCGATATTTGATACAATAAAAACTATAACACCATGCCTCTTTACCACTTCTCAAATATAGATTTTAGACAGATCTTATACCATATGATATTCATGAATTGGGATGAAATGGGAAACTTTGTTAGCCGATCCAAAATCACCCATATGGAATCTTGTTTCCTGACCTTTCTCGGAATACCTATCACAAAATCCATCTCTATTTGTTCCCATTTCCACACTGAAATAGGAAAATATTGCAACATTCCTACTGGCCACTGATGCTCTTCCTTGACTTTCTGATAAGTCAAGCATCTCGAAACTAACTCGGACACTTCCTATTTCATACCAACCCACCAAAATTTTTATTTCAACACCTTATACAACTTATGAATTCTAGGATGTAAATCCCACCTAGAATGAGATAATCCATGAGAAGTTCCTCCTAACAAGACATTAGTACCACCATCTGATTCTAAAAACACAAAACTGAATTCCCATTTAGTTCCCAATTCTCAATGGTCTCCCCACCATTGAGTTTTGACCTCATCAACATAAACTCATAATTAGATTCATGTGACTCTTTAACCAAAACAACCAATTCAAGAACCAATGAAACTGAATTGAAGACCACTCTGTCACCCTGGTCCTCACATTCCAATTGCATGTCGTTTATGACCTACATCAACTACCACTGATCTGATGCCTGTTTCACCACCTAAGCATATGATTTTCTACTTAATGCATCTGCCATTGAATTTCCCTTACTCGGTGAGTAAATTAAGTCAAAATCAAACATTTATAGATATTCCATCCATCTCGTTTTCCTCAAGTTCAAATCTATTTGTGAGAAAATATGCTTTAAACTCTTGTGATTAGTAAACACCATGAATTTCTCACTGAAGAGATAATGATGCAACATTTTCAAAGCATAAACCACTTTTACACACTCCAAATCATGTGTTGGGTAGTTTTTCTCACAAAACCTCAACTTTCATAATCCATATGCAACCACATGATCCCCCTACATGATAACACACCCCAACCCTAATCTCTCAGTGTCGCAATACACCACATACCCTTTCCCTAGTTTGGGAAAAACCAAGATTGGTGTTGATGTAAGGTGACCCTTTAGCTCTTCAAAACATTTCTGACACTTCTCATCCCATTGAAACGGAACATTCTTCCTTTTCAAAGATGTCATCGATGAGGCCAATCATGATAAATTATGAATAATATGTCGATAATATCTAGTTATACTAAGGAATATCTGCATCTCAAAAACATTCTTTGGTGGTTTTCATGAGATAATCACCTCTATATTTTATAGATAAAATGAAAAACCCTTCTCAAAAATAACATGGCCAAGGAAACAAACCTCTTGTATCCAAAAGTTACACTTTGATAATTTTGAATACAACCAATGATTCCTCAATATCCCCAGCACTATCTCCATGTGATTCTCATGCACCACCCTTGTCTTTGAATAGACCAGTATATAATCAAAAAATACCGCCACAAAATAATCTAGATATCTCTAAAATATCTGATTCATCAATTCCATGAACACCTTTGGTTGATTCATTAGACCAAAGGGCATAACAACATACTCTTAATGGCTATATCTACTTTTGAAAGCTATTTTGGGAATATCATCATTTTTCACCTACAATTGATGATATCCTGACCTCAAGTCAATCTTGGTGAACCACTGAGCTCCTCTCAAATGGTCAAACAAATCATCAATGCGTGGAAGTGGATATTAGTTCTTTATCGTAACATGATTAAGTCTATGATAATCTACATAGAGCTTCAGAGTTCCATCCACTTTTTTAACAAAAAAATTGGCACTTCCCACAGATATGTGCTGGGATAGATGAACCCTTTGTTTTCTAACTCTTACAACTACACCTTTAATTCCCACAATTCTTCTGGTGCCATTTGATAAGATGGAAGTGAGATAGGACTGGTCCCTGGAAAGAGATCAATTGTAAACTCCACTTCTCTCAAAGGTGTAAACCTAGATAATTATTCAATAAAGACATCCATAAAATTATCCACAACTATAGGGAAAACACTCTTATCAAAACCTTTCACTGATTCTAATGACAAAGCTACTAACTGATATGAGATCATGCCAACAGCTGGGGCCAACAAATCTGTTTCGCCCAGCTTTTCATTCATATCCCCTCAAAATAGGTGTTCAACACTATCCTCCATCGTAAAACTAATTGTTCATGCATAGAAATCGATGTGGGCCTTAAACATCTACAACCAATCCATTCCTAATATTATATCATAATCATCCATATCAAGCACTGAGAAATACCATATCAATTCAATGTCATCCACAACTAAGCAACATTCTCTATATAGGAAGGCTTGACACTCTCTTTGACCTTGAGGGGTTTGAAGTTTTAAAATAGAATACATCATTTCCACAGTTAAACCTAGTAAACTAATATCATGATAAGAAATAAAATAATGGTAAGCACCTATATCAAACAAATATTGGATCAACATGGAATTCAAAAGAACCATACCTCGCACCATGTATGGTCCTGACTGATTATTCATCATAACATGTTCTGCTTCGAACAACTACTTGCTTGCCACACTCTACTATTTATTACCCTACTGAGGTGTCATGGTATTTATAGAATCACTATAACTAACTTAGCTCTACTGCAAAAGAGTATACTTCTTCCCCCATCCCATCTAGGCATAGGATTCCTGCGACCCCTGAGGAGTGTCATGAACACCCGGCCTTGGAGCATTATGACAATACGGCTGAAGATGCCCTGTCTGCTTATAGTTATAACATGATTGAGGTTATATCATATAATCCCACTTGATGTTTCCTATAGATCCACATTGAAAACATCCCAGCTAACTCTAAGGATTTGGAAAAAGATTCACCGATCCTACCATTAGATTCGGAGTCATACTCCCACCCTAGAAATAAGTGTCCCTCTTCCACTTGAACCCAGCATTCGAGTTCCCACTATTCCCCATGGGTACCAGCATAATTCCCCCGTATGTATCCCACAAAATATCTCGATCATCCGTCGTACCTCTCTCCACCATTTCTATGTAATAATTTATACACAGCACCGCTATCTTGGAACGAATTTCCTACCTCATCCCATCTTCAAAAATATGTGATTTCAAGGATGTACTACCCACCACCTCGGGTGAAAACCACACTAAGTTCATAAACGTAGCCAAATATTCTATTACCAAAAGGTTCTCCTGCTTCAAAAGAAATAAATCTATGGTGTGATGAATTATGAATGTATGAGGGTATAATTTTTTATTAAATAACTCTTCAAAACCCTCCCATGTCACACCTTGGTTCATCCTAGCTTAGACCACCAACTCCCGCCACTGAAGAGAAATATCTTCCAATATGTATGTGGATAACTTCACTTTTATCTCTTTTGGTGTTCCCAAAAAGTCAAATATCCTATTCATTCTATTCATCCATGCTTCATCCCTTTTTGGCTCCGAATCACCCCTAAAAATGGCTGGATTCTACCTTTGAAACTGAACTGCATAATCCACATGCTTTGGTTCATCTACTTTATTCCCACTTTCCATAGCTTGGAAACCTTTCACTATAATATACACTAGATTTTGGTTCACTCGATGCTCAGGTGCAACCACATTTTCAGTAGCCTCCTCTGGCTGGTCTCTATGACGCCTACTCGGTGCCATTTATATAAACACAAAAACAACAATAAGTCCCACACCTATAGTAATAAACGGCTTATGATTCAAATTCAATTATATAAAAACTATCACAACCAAGATTTCCACAAGTTCACATTTCCCATGTTCCACTATTCTGAAAAAATCCACCATGTTTTGAAAATCAACCCATTTCAAAATACCACAACCATTCACATTTCAAAGCTGCACATTTGAAATAATCCCAAATTTTCCTCACCTCCAATATTCATACCATAACATAAGTCATTATACCAAATGAAATATTCATCCTAGAGGGAAGTTATTTCTACCATGCATGTCATGCTCATCTCATTGGCTACACCCACGACAATGAGATATCCAATGCCTATAAGTGTCTCCAAAACACTTATGTACCCAACTCTATGGTAACTTGAAATTCAGCATAAAAGGGTTAGCTACATCCTTTTATGATATACAATCTAATTTCTAACAATCCTATGCCTTGCTACCATACCAAATCAATGAATGGACCAAGGAAAAATTTCAACACTAATACCAACAATTAATTCCAAAGGACCGAACAAACTAATATCACTTATAACTCCCCACTCCTTCCTCATTGGCTTGAGAAAGAGGTGAGGTTCTCCTAGGCCTTAGGCGATGTTCCCAAGGCACCAAAGGCTGGAAATAAATGTCAAGGGCTTCAAGAATAAATTGAGGGATGATTTTTCCTTGAGATAAACCAACCAACCAAACAATCCATTGCCAAAAAAACTATATGGTTCATGTTAACATAGCAACCTGAACCATATAGTACCAAAAGACAACCAATTAATCCATGACAACTCTCAAAAACCAATACAACCAAACCATACCAAAATCAAATTAGAGCACCAATTAGAAGACTAAATAAGAGACCCAAAGTAAACCAAGACCCACTCCACTACTCCACAACAATCTCTATGCTCCAAGCACCACCAAACCACCCGAGCATCATGAAGTATCACTAGAAAAATGAGATTATTTACTCTTACCTATGTCCCAGAATAAAAAATTTACAAAAGCGCCAAAGTGCCAAAGTAGGGGTGAGTAATAATACTTAGTAGGATTTCCCCAAATGACCTCCATACAAACGCCACTAGGATAAAATAGTTAGCACATTTATATCATATAGTTTATATAAAACATCAAATAGTTCTACAATTACCGATAATCCAAACACACCCTTACCAAGCCATCTTACCAAAACCATGCAACCCAAGGGAAAGAAAAATAACCATTCCATAATCTATTTCACCATTTCACATTACCAAAACAATTTTTATATTTCATAGAAAAACACAAAAAGGTAAACAATTGTAGTGGAACTTCCCATCCAAACCCATTTACTACCTTTCCAAACTAGTGGTACTTCCCGACGACTTATCCATAATGGTGGCTCTTCCGTCCACTATCCATAACATATTATAGTGATACTTTTTTCCGACTTCACACACATTTAACACAAGCCATAATACTTTACCAACCAACAAGAATAAATCATATCAAGGCCATGAATTATGCACACAACCACTTCCAACACATGCCAATCACTTCAATAAATCACCCATTTATTGAAAAAAAAACTTTAACCATTTTCCCTACCAAACTATATTTCAATAAACCACATTCTTATTGAAAACCATTTTGAAAAAACATTTTAATAAACCAAACCAAGCAACCAATTTTAAAATATACATTTTAAAATCACACAACAAGCCCCTTTTTGCAACGATATCCCATTTCACCCAAAATCCCCAAATCATCACCCAATGGGTTGCCACCAAGATTTTCACATCATATTCACAATTAATTTCAAGAAAAACAAATCAATTGAAAACAAGGCCTCAAGTTCTAGCAAATTGGAGTTGATAGAGAAGCCACTTACCTTAGGGTTCCAGTGAAATGAACCCACAAGCAACCGAACCAAAAATTCGGGAAAACGCTCCACCAAAACAACTCTAGATCTTCTTGCCTATCATAAAAAAGCATTAATGTCATCACTTAAGGCAACAATAACCCTAGATATACATGAAATAGATGTAGATCTAGAAAACCAAAAGAGAGGGAAGAGAAATTTTAAATAAAACAACAAAGGAACCAAAATAGAAGACTTACTCAAGATGAACCACCTTCAAACCACTAAGAAACCCCTTATATTTGCTTCCAAAATTGGTGGGAGATCCCATATATCCCTTGAGAATAAGAAATACCATGTAGGGTTTGTATGGGAGAAGAAATGGGTGAGTTAGGGAAAATCTTGATTAACCTCATTTTTAAAAAACACATTTTTAATGGGTCAAAGGGTTAGCTCGCATGGTTTGAAAAATCCTACACTAACCGTGCAGATGTTACTATCCAAAAAATGGCATATCGTGTGGTTTCTTGGGATTCTCTCATGGTTTCCCCTAACCATTCTCAAATAGTGTACCCTTAAAAAGGCCTCCAAACCTTTATAAACTCCCCCAAACTCTCCCAAACATTACCCAACCACTTTATATACATAAAAAGGCATCAAAAAAGTTTATATACCTCAAACCAGGGGTGATACATTACTCAAGGAAGAATGGAAGTATAGAACGGCTTTAGATCGTCACCCATGGTCTAGCGGGCACCCTGTGATGTTCCTTGGATGCCTCTTCACCAGAGTGTGTTGGAAGAGATCCTGGGGGTATCCTTTTATATTCAAGATCATCTAAAACCTACGGCCCTGCATCTAAGATTTTTTTTGTGCATTGACTCCTACACGACGTGTACTTGGGGTACATGACATGTACCTCAGATCTGGTTTTCCCTCCGCCGCATTGAATCCACAAAAACTTTGAACACTGGTTTGATTATATGACTTCTCATCACATCATGTACTCCTTTATCATGATGTGTATTTGGCTTTTACAGTGTGTATGCACATCACAATTTTTACAGTGTAGATCTGCTTCACTTGAAATGGTCATGATGTGTACGTGTGGTACATGACGTGTAGGCAATTTATCTTCAGTTTGTAGCTTCTCTTCATCTTCAAAATCTGGTGTCAAATGCATTCCAAAATTGGTAAGATGTATCATTGAAATATATAAATTATCATATTAAAATATCATAAAATATATACATGAAATAGACATATCAAATCCCCCCACACTTGAATTTATCCTTGTCATCAAGGATGAAATCTCAACATACTACAAAGAAATTTCACCTTACCATTATTCAAATTCAATTTCAAAAAAACAATTTCTCAAATGGAAAATTAAATGTTTAAGTTTTACAAAGTAAAATTCATTAGCGCCTCACTTTTCAAAGAAACAAGCTAACCAAGTATTTTACTTTTCTCATTTTGAAGCATTCAATCCTTTTCAATCATCCATTTTTATTTTTCAATTCATTATTAATATTCATTCCATTTTCAATCTACTTCACATGATTTTTTTCGACTCATTATCAGGGTATAAATGTAAATATAATGATGCACATGCCTCAAAAACATGTAGCTTACCATAGGATTTAAAGTCCTATAACATCTCCACCACGAAAAGGTAGAGATCATGATTAATCTTGAGGGCTTCACCATTAAGGATCAAATGACTCTGAGCCTTCTGGGTAGGTAGGTAAATGATGTAAAAAATAAATCTCAAAAAGGAGGTTTGACTCTAAATCATTTTTCATGATACTCAAGAAATAGATCAATAAATATCTCCCTTTACAAATTTTATCTCTCTCTTCTCCCCCAAAATCTTAAACTGGGATCATAATACATGTAAGAGTAATGATAGAATCAGCATATCTTGCCTCTTTTTTTTATTTTTATAATTTTTTTTCTTTTTAAAAATTTATGCTTAGGAAAAATCTCATATCCATCACCTAACCACATACCATCCAAAAATCATCGGTCTGGAAAATGGTGATTTTTTATCTTGCCAAAACACAGCCCAATTGTTTTTTCATTTTTTCTTTCAAATATATATATATATATATATTAAGATAGGTGACATTAATATACAATGAAAGATTCTATGTCCTTCCCCCTATCATAATGAAAAATCCCCCAAGAAAAATATATGCCATAAAGTGCATCCCGGTACACCCAATAAGGTTCCTCCCCCACACTTATTATTTTCAATTTCATGCAAAAAAAATTGAAGAATGTAGTAATGAATATAAAAGGCTTGTAACAGGGATCATTTCTTAACAATGAAATTCATGGCTTCTATGGGCTTAAAATGGATTAATGCATGGTGGGTTTCAAGATGAGGGATAACAAAAAGAATACCTCAATCTTATTAAAATTGATTATATACAGTCATAGCATTGATATGATGCAAATAAATTTCTAGAAGAAAACATTCTTGAGTTTCTCAAGAAATATTTGAAAGAATGGAAATATTTGGAATAGTGGATGTCTCGGGAATGAGATTAATAGTTGGGTCAATTACTCATGTCAATGCATATGAACAATTAAATCAATTGATACAATTTATGAAATTAAAAAAATGGAAAAATCTCAGAAAAAATATACTTATAATGATTAAAATTCTCCTCTAAATCATGATTTTTCAAATCCCAATACACATTCTTATCTCTACTAATTATTTTCTCCAGTTTCTCATTCAGATTTATTGGAAAAGAAATATAAATACATGGCATGGTAATTATCCTAGGTAGTTTATGTCTCCTAGATCATTAAATTAAAGAAATAATCAAGTGCAGGGCATGAAATTTCCAATTAAATATATAAATAATTGAAATGAGTAGAATACAATAGAAAGTAACAAAATTGAAATACTTACTCCCCTTTCAAATTTTTTCATCAAAATTGGGTTGTGCAGGTTCTCTCTTCCCCGGATCACGACATGTACATGCCCTTTACAACATGTAATCCTATTCAGCTTCTTATCTTAGTACTTTCCTCTGTTTTCTGCTCTGATGGTCCTGAAAAAATAAAATACACAAGTGAAAGCATAGACCATAATAATTAAATTCAAATAAAAGTGAGGATGATTAATTTTTCTAAAAATAGAAAATAAATAATGAAAAATACTAAAAACTTGTGTTACCTCCCAGAAGTGCTTTTGTATATCATTGTTAACTCAAACCTACCTTATTATGATCAGGTGATTGATGGTATGAAATAGATTACCTGATATAGATCTATAAAATGTTGAATCCTAGATTCCTTAGTGTAGATTGGTCATCTCCCTTTCTCTGAAACTAATTTCACTCTTCCATTATTGAAAAAAAATTCAATCTTCAGGGGCCCAATCCAGTAGCTCTTTTCCCTTCTTGAATATCCAACTAGCACCTCATTAATTGCCCAAACTTTCTCTCTTTCTTTGAATTATTCTTGTATGAATATTCCTCTATTGTCTTCATCCTTTTCTATCAACTTCTTATCCTTCTTTGACTTATTCACACTTCCTTCTTCAGTCTCTATAGTAGCTACTTCAACTCTCCTTCCATGGAAAACATCATTCTCTTATTTCATCAATTCATCTCTTGAGAAATCATCAATTGATTTGTATGGATTCTGCATCAACCAATGCAAATTGAATTTTACTTTTGATCCTCCTACTCTTAAAATCATCTCTCCATTGTGAACATTAATTAGTGCTCTTCTTATAGCTATGAATGTTCTTCCCAAAATTATTGGCAACTTCTCTCTATCCATTTCAATCACCAGAGAATCTACCAAAAAATAGAAACCATCCACTTTGATAATAACATATTCAATAATTCCTCGAGGTTTTCTCGCTCTATTATCTGTTAGTTGAAGATTAACTCGATTTGGTTTCATCTCCTTTAATCCCAAGATTTTGAATGTTTCATAAGACATTATATTCACACTGTCACCTAAATCACATAAATCTATACCCAACTCATTAGTTTCAATGGTAATTGGAATGGAAAAAATACCTAGATCCCTCTATTTCTTTGAAATTATGCTCAAAAGTACTAATGAACTTTCTCCCTCTAGTGTAATGGTGGATAATTCTTCCAGCTTCTTTTTTTCCATCACAAACTCCTTTATGAACTTTGTGAACATAGGCATATTTTCAATTTACCTATTGAATGGGATGTTAATGTGTATCTTCTTGAACATGTCTAAAAACTTTTTCTTCTTTTCATTTATCTTCAATATATTTTCCCAATATGTATATGATAGTGGTGGTTAGTACGATGGATATACTTCTTAATCATTGTCTTCCTCATATTCTTGGTTCTTTTCTTGACTTGAATTAAATGGTTATGGTTCATTTTTTCCTCCAAAGTCTATTCCACTCCCTTGTGTCTTATTTCTACTTCTTAGTAATACAGCTTTCATATCTGCATGAGGATGTTCTGGAAATCCTGGTATCTCTTCTCTTGGTTTTTCCCTAAGTGCCTCAGCAATCTGATCGACTTGTACGTCCAAGTTTCTCAATGATTCTTGATGGTTTAGTGAGTCATTTTTCAATTCTCTGATTGTAGTACCGTGTTCTCTTGAGTATATGGTCATCTATTTAACTGCATCTCTAGTTTTTATCATAAATGATACAAGGGTCTCCTCTAGTGAATGGAATTGACTAGTCAGTGTTGGCCCTTGGTGTTGAGGTTATAAACCTTGTTGTCTTGGATGAAATCCTTGACATTGATTTTGGTTTTGTTGAGGTGGTTGTTGTGGCCTCTATCCCTACACATAATTTTTTCGATTATAATCTAAATATATTTCATCTTTTCAATACATACCTTGGGGATTTATGTGGGTCATCATCACATCCATCTTCCATGTCATCGTTTCCATTTGAGCAGCCATCTATCTATTGTACACTATGTGTGCTCATTTTACTATTCCATCTTCTAGTTTTCATTGAAAAATTTTACTTGAAATATCATCTGGTATCTTGTAACTTTCCTCTGGTGACTTTCTCATCAGCGAACCTCCTAGAGCAGCATCTACTATAGACCTATTCCCCTATGATAATTTGTTATAAAAATTTGAATAAAAAGCCATATTTTGATGCCATGATGAGTTATTGTCTTATTATACCTTTAAATATCTCCCATGAATATATAAATACTCTTCATTTAATTTCTCAAAATTGAGAATACTTACCCACTAATCCATCAATTTTGATGGTGGGAAAAAACTTATTAAAACATTTCTTACCAGATCCTCCCATATGGTAATTGAATGCGGGGAAAAATATTGGATCCACTCTCATGCTTTTTCTTTTAGTGAAAATGCTAAAAATTGCAACCATAACACATCATTTTTGACGTTATAGAATTGGAACATGTCACATATCTCCAAAAAACTTCATATGTGTGAGTTGGGGTTTTCATGTGGTAGCTTGGTGAATTGTAGTGAGTGCGTAATAATTTGGATGACGGCCAGCTTTATCTAAAAATGTTGTGAATCCACTGGTGGTTTGAGAATTCTGTGGTTGAATCCTATGTTTTACGGTCTCCCGTAGTTAATTATAACTTGTCCCCCTTGAATGATTCCTTGAACTTGTTGAACTACTGGTTGACCCAGCACTTGATCAGGTCCATGAAATTAGCCTCTTCTGGCCATGCTTTCCTATTCTTATTGGTGATCTTCTTGCTCCTTTCATTACTTGCACAAGATCTTCTCTAGATCAAGGTCAAAAGAAATATCTTCAGTCTTTTCCTTACCACAAGTGAAATAATCGTGCAATTGATTGCTTCCTAAAACTATAGCATGAGAAGACCAAGTTTAAAATAGTGAATTAAAATAAAAACAACTATCTAAATTCATAAATAATTAAAACATATTAGAAATTGTCCCTGGAAATGGAACTAATATGAATTTTTAGCTCCCTATGCTACTATGTAAAAGAAACATTTATAAAACTCAGACAATCCTAACTCAAAGTGTCTAGAAAGTCTGAGTGTCAAACCCATAGGGACAAAGTTTATGTTCTAAATTAATTAAGGAAAATTGAAACTGAAATTGTTTAATTCATTTGTAGAAAAGGGAAATAGCTACAAATGTTGGGGTTTTGAATCAATGGATAGGGCCATCCAGGTTCAGTGATTTCAGGTTCTTGTTCTAGTAATTCGATGATAAATGGTTAATTCGGTCTTGGTGTTGGAGTTGGGTCAGTAGGGATCCTTGTTTTTACTACCCATCCCTATTTCTATTATTTCACCTTTGTAATGGTCATATACTTAGTTCAATCATAGAAATAGGGGACCCAAAACCATATTTAAACATAAACGACCCAGATTGTGTAATGGTCATACACAAACTAATTTGATTAATTGATGTAGTAATAATAAACAACCCCAATTCACAAGAAATGGTCATATAGTTGCAAAAACAAGGATATTGGAATTGATAAATATTGTTTGCATCAATCCAAAACATGAATAATGAAAATAAATAATCCCTAAGAACACATCCCCTTATATCAAATCATCTAGCACTAAAATACTACTCGCTCAAGATTGTAGTGAGCAGCATGGTTACCTAAGGAAGAATGGTGGAAAAGAACGGCTCTGAATTGGCACTTGTGGTCTGATGGACGTCCCTTGATGTTCCTTGGATTCCTGTTCCCTAGAGTGTGTTGTAAGGGATCCTGGGGGTATCCTTTTATAGGGAGTATAATCCAAAACCCAAGGCCCTATGTCCCTACTTTTTTTCTACACGTAGGCTCCTACATGACATATACTTACTTAGGGTACACAATGTGTACCTTAGATTCGGTTTTCCCTCCGTCATGTTGTATCTGTGAAAACTTCTTATGCTGGTTTGACTATCTGAATTTTCTTCACGTCGTGTACTTATGGATTATGACGTTTACTTGGATTTCACAAATTATATTCTCACCATTATTTTTCCAACACAGATCTTCTTCACATGAAATGGTCACGACGTGTACTTGTGGTACACGATGTGCAGGAAATTTTTATCCAGTTTGCATCTTCTATTCATCTTCAAAATCTGGTGTCAAATTCATTCCAAAATTGGCAAGATTTTTCATTGAAATACACAAATCATCACATTAAAATACCGTAAAATATGTACATGAAATAGACATATCAAATCCCCCCACACTTGAATTCATCCTTTTCCTCAAGGATGGAATATCAACATACTACAAAGGACTTTCACCTTACCATGATCCAAATTCAATTTCAAAAAAAACAAATGATCAAATAGAAATTTAAAATTTCAAGTTTCACACAAGAAAATTCATCAGTGCCTCACTTTTCAAAGAAAAAATCTAACCAAGTATTTTAATTTTCTCCTTTTGAAGCAGTCAAGACTTTTCAATCATCCATTTTCATTTTTTAATTAATTATTAATGTGCATGCCATTTTCAATCTACCTCACATGATTTTTTTCTTCTTATTATGAGGGTACAAATGTAAATAGAATGATGAACATACCTTAAAAAAACGTAAATTACCATAATCTCGCAAGGACTCTAACATATCTGATACACAAAGGCATAGATCCTAATTAATCATGAGGGCTTCAACATTAAGGATCAAATGACTCTGAGGATTTAGTTTAGGTAGGTAAATGATGTAAAAATTAAATCTCAAAAAAAAAGGTTTGACTCTAAATCATTTTTCATGATACTCAAGAAAAACCTCAATAAATATCTCCCTTTAAAAAAGTTATCTCTCTCTTCCCCCCAGAAATCTCAAAGTGGGATCATGATACATGTAAGTTCATTGTTATAATCAACCTCCCTTGCCTCTTTTTTTATTTTATAGTTTTTTTCTTTTTCTAAAGCTATGATTAGGGAAACTCTCACATCAATCACCTAACCACATATGATCCAAAAATCGTTGTTATTTTTTAGCTTCCCAAAACACAACCTAATTGTTTTTTATTTTTTCATTTTTTTTTATTATATATATTTAAGAGGTTACAGTAACATACAATGAAATATTTCAAGGCCTTCCCCCTATCACAATGAAGTATCCCCCAGCAAAATATCCATAATAAAGTACATCTTGGTACACATAATAAAGTTCCCCCTCCCACCCACATTTATTATTTTCAATATCATGAAAAACATTTTGAGGATGGTAGGAATGGATATTAAACGCATGTAACACATCTCATTTCCTAACAAGGAAATTCATGGATTCTACGGTCCTAAAAATTATTAAAGCATGGTGGGTCTGAGGATAAGGTCTAGCAAAAAGAATTCCTTAATCATAAAGTGTTTCTGTATAATCATTGCTTAGATAATATGAAAATAAATTTCTAGAAGAAATAATGCCTGAGTTTCTCAAGAAATATTTGAAAGAATGGAAATATTTGGCTTAGTGTATATTTCAAAACATGTACAAATATTAGAAAAAAATCATTTACAATGATTAGCATGCTCCACTAAATCATTATTTGTCAAATCCTAATCCACATGCTTATCTCTACTAATTTTTTTCTCTATTTTTCTCATTCATATTTATTGAAAAAGGAATCTAAATACATGTAATGGTAATTATCCTCGGCATTTAATTTCTCCTAAATAATTTTATTAAATAAATAATCAAGTGTGTGGTATGCAATTTCCAATTAAAGATCTAAATAATTGAAATGTGGTGAATATAATAGAAAATTAAAAAATTGAAATTCTTACTCCACTTTCAAATTTATGGTTCAAAATTGGGTTGTACAGGTTCTACCTACCCTTGATAATGACGTGTACATTATCTTTATGATGTGTAATCCTCTACAACTTTTTCTCTTACTACTTTCCTCTTCTTTCCACCTTGATGGTTCTGAAAAAAATAAAATACACTAGTGAAAGCACTATCCATAATAATGAAATTCAAATATATTTGGGGATGAATGATTTTCCTTAAAAAATAATGATAAATAAAAAAACATAGGTTGCCTCCTAGAATTTCTTTTTTTTTATCGTCTTTATCTTGACCTTACCTTATTATGCTTAGGTTATTGACGCTAGGAAAGAGGTTACCAGATTTAGATCTAAAAAATGTTGAAACCTTGATTCCTCAATGCAAATTAGTCCTCTCCCTTTCTCTAAAAATAATTTCACTCTTCCATTATTTAAAACATTTTCAATCTCCATGGGTCCAATCCAGAAGTTCATTTCCATTCTTGAATAGCCAAATAGAACTTCACTAATTTCCCAAACTTGATCTTATTCTTTTAATTCTTATTGTATTAATCTTTCTACACTATCTTCATAATTTTCTAGAAACTTCTTATCCTTCTTCTTCTTGTTCAAACTTCTTTCTTTAGTCTCTATAGTAGATACTTCAGCTCTCCTTCCATGGAAAACATCATCCTCTTCTTTCATTAATTCATCTCTTGAAAAAATGTCAATTGGTTTGTCTGGATTCTGCATCGCCTGATGAAAATTGAATTTTACTTATGATCCTCCTTCTCTTAAACTCAACTCTCCATTGGAAACATAAATTATTTCCCTTCTTGTAGTTAGGAATGGTCTTCCTAAAATTATTAGAAACTTCTCTTAATCCATTTCTATCACCATAAAATCTTTCATAAAATAGAACTTATCCACATTGATGATGACATCTTTAAGAAATCCTTATGGTCATCTCACTGTTGTATCATCTAGTTGAAGCATAACTCGAGTTGGTTGCATCTCCTTCAATACCTTGCTTTTGAATGTTTTATATGAAATTATATTCACACTAGATTCTAAATCACATAAATATATACTAAACTAATTAGTTCCAATGGTAATTTTAGTGGAAAAAATACCAAGATACCTTTGTTTATTTGAAATTATGGTCGAAACTACTGCTAAACCTTCTCCCTCTAGTGTAATGGTGGCTAATTATTCTAGATTCTTTTTGTTCTTACCAAATCCTTCATGAATTTTGCATACTTAGGCATATTTAAAATTTCCTCAGCAAATGTGATGTTGATGTGAATCTTCTTGAACATGTCAAAAAAAAATCTTCTTTTCATATATCTTTAACTGATTTTCCTGATATGGATATGGTAGTGGTGGTTGGTATAGTGGTGGTGCTTCTTCATCAATGTCTTCCTCATTTTCTTGGTTTTTTTCTTGACTTGACTCAAATGATTTTGGTTCTTTTTTTCCTCCAAAGTCTATTCCACTCCCTTGTGCCTTCTTTCCACTTCTTAGTAATATAGCTTTCACATCTGCACGAGGATGTTCTGGACATCCTGGTAGCTTTCCTCTTTGTCTTTATCTAAGTGTCTTAGAAATCTGACTGACTTGTACTTCCAAGTTCCTAAATTATTCTTGTTAGTTATTGAGTCATTTTTCAATTATCTTATTACAGTACCATGGTCTCCTGAGTATGTAGTCAACTCTTTAAGTGCAGCTCCAGTTTTTGTCAAAAATGATGCAGGTGTATCCTCCAGTGAATGGATTTGACTAGTGAGTGTTGTCCCTTGGTGTTGATGTTGGAAACTTTGTTGTCTTGGATGAAATACTTGAACTTGATTTTTATTCTGCTAAGGTGGTTTTTGTGTCCTCCATCCCTGAACATAATTTTTTCGATTATAATCTAAATAATTTTCATCTTTATAATACATACCTTGGAGATTTTTTTGGGCCAACATCACATCCATCTTCCTTATCATCATTTCCATTTGAGACATCATCAATCTATTGTCCACCATGTGTGATTATTTTACTCTTCCTTCTTCTAGTTTCCATTGAAAAGTGTTACTTGACATATCATCTAGTATCTTGTAACTTTCCTTTGGTGAATTTCTCATCAACAAACCTCCTACAGCATCATCTATTATAGACCTATTCCCCTACGATAATCCGTTATAAAAATTTGAATTAAAATCCATATTTAGATGCCATAATGAGGTTATTGTCTTATCATGCCTTTAAATATATCCCATGAATATATAAATATTATTCATTTAATTTATCAAAATTTAGAATACTTACCTGCAAATCCATAGATTTTTATGGTGGGAAAAACCATGTTAAAAACTTTCTTACCAGATCCTCTCATGTGGTAATTGAATACGGCGAAAGACTTTTGATCCACTTCTGTGCTTTATATTTTAGTCAAAATTTGAACTAGCATAGTTGTACCACATTTTTTGTGACGTTCTAGAATTTGAATGTGTCACATATCTTTAGAAAACTTCATATGTGTGAGTTGGGGTCTTCATGTTGTAGCCCGATGAATTATAGTGATTGTGTAATCATTTGGATGACTGCCAGCTTGATTTAGAAATGTTGTGCATACACTAGAGGTATGATAATTCTAGGGTTGACTCTCGTGTTTGAGGGTCTCTCGTAGTTTATTAGTGATTGACCCCCTTGAATTCTTCCTTGAACTTTTTGACCTACTGGTTGACCCGGTTCTTGATTAGGTCCTTGAAATTGGCCTCTTCCAATGAGGCTTTCCTCTTCTTGTTGGTGATATTCTTGCTCCATTATTTACTTGTGAAAGGGATTATCTATATCAAGTTCAAATGAAAGATCTTAAGTCTTTTCTTTACCATGATTGGAATACTCGGGCAATTTATTACTTCCTGAAACTATAACATGAGATGACCAAGTGTAAAACAATGAATTAAAATAAAAACAACTATCTAAATTCCTAAATAATTTAAACATAGTATAAACTTTCCCCAGCAACGGTTCCAATTTGAAAACCCTGTAATGCATCATTAGTTACCTACAGTGCTATGTAAAAACAAAATTTAAAAAACTCATACAATCCTAACTCAAAGTGTATTATCTATCAATTTTGAGTGTTGAACCCACAAGGACAAAGCATATGTTCTAAATTAATTAAGGAAACTGAAATTTTAATTGTTTAATTCATTTAGAGAAAAGGGAAATAGTATAAATGATTGGGGTTTTGAATCAATGGATGGGTCATTCTAGGTTCAGTGATTTCGGGTCTGTGTTCTAAGAATTCAGTGATAATTGATTAATTTAGTTTTGGTGTGGGAGTTGGTCCAGTAGGGATCCTTGGTCTTGGTATCCCGGTATAATCCTATTATTTCACATTTAGAATAGTAATTTACTTGTTTCAATCATAGAAAAAAGTGACCCAAAACTATATTTAAATATAACCAACCCAGATTGTATAATGTTCATACATAAACTAATTCAATTAATTGATGCAGTAATAATAAACAGCCTCAAATCACAAGCAATGGTCATGTAGTTTCATAAATAAGGATATTGGAATTGATAAATGTCTTTTGAATCAATCCAAAACATGAATAACGAAAAGAAATAATCCTTAAGCACACATCTCCCTATATCACATCACCCAAGACTAAAATACTACTCGCACAAGATGGTAGCTAGCAGTATGGTTACTTGAGGAAGAATGGCGGCGAAGAATTACTTCGGATCGTCACTCATGGTCTAACGGATTTCCCTTGATGTTTCTTATATACCTATGCCACATAGTGTTTTGTAAGGGAGCCTGGGGGTCTTCTTTTATAGGAAGGATCATCCAAAACCTGTGGCCCCATGTCACTAGTTTTTTTTGTGTGTCGCCTTCTACATGATGTGTACTTGGGGTACAAGACATATAACTCAGATCCAGTTTTCCCTCTGCCGCGTTGAATCTACGAAAACTTCATATACTGGTTTGAATGTTTGGATTTTCGTCACATCATGTACTCCTATATCATGACATATACTTGTCTTTCATATCATGTATGCTCATTACGATTTGTCCACTGTAGATCTGTTTCACTTGAAATCACCACGGTGTGTACCTGTGGAACATGACGTGTAGGAAATTTTTCTTCAGTTTTCAGCTTCTATTCATCTTCGAATTCTGATGTCTACTATATTCTAAAATTATAAAGATTTATCATTGAAATACACAAATCATCATATTAAAATACCATAAAATATATACATGAAATAGACGAATCAAATCCCCCCACACTTGAATTATTCCATGTCCTCAATGCTGGGATCTCAACATACTATAAAGGACTTTTACCTTACCATGATTCAAATTCAATTTAACAAAAACAATTGATCAAATGGAAAATTAAATTTTCAAGTTTCACACAAGAAAATTCGTCAGCACCTCACTTTTCAAAGAAACAAGTTGACCAATTAGTTTACTTTTCTACTTTTGAAGCATCTAATCCCTTTCAATCATCCATTTTCATTTTTAAATTCATTATTAATATGTATTCCATTTTTAATCTACCTAACATGATTTTTTCCACTCATTATTAGGGTAAAAATGTAAATATAATGATGCATATACCTCAAAAACATGTATCTTACCATAGGCTTGAAGGCATCTAACATCTCCATCGCGCAAAGACATAGATCACAATTAATCATGAGGGATTCACCATTAAGGATCAAATGAATCTGATATTTCATGGTAGGTAGGTAAATGATGTAAAAATTAAACCTCAAAAATGAGGTTTTACTCTAAATAATTTTTCATTATACTCAATAAATAGTTCAATAAATTTCTCCCTTTACAAATTTCATCTCTCTCTTCTCCCTAAAAATGTAAAATTGGGTTCATGGTACATGTAAGCGCAATGATATAATCAACCACTCTTGCCTCTCACTTTTTATTTTTTATTTTTTTATTTTTTGAAAGCTATGATTAGGGAAAATCTCACATCCATCACTTAACCACATATGATCCAAAAATCATTGTTCTAGAAAATGATGATTTTTTATCTTCCCAAAACACAACCCAATTTTTTTCATTTTTTTCATTTTTTTCATTTTTTTCTTTCATATATATATATATAATAAGAGAGGTGACATTAACATAAAATTAAAGATATCATGGCCTTCCCCCTGTCATAATGAAAAATCCACCCAACAAGATATCCACAGTAAGTACATCCTAGTATAGCCAATAAAGTTCCTCCCCCATACTCATTATTTTCAATATCATGAAAAACATTTAGAGGAAGGTATGAATTGATATTAAAGTCTTATAACATGGATCATTTTCTAACAAGTAAATTCATGGATTCTACAGGCTTAAAAGGGATTAATGCATGGTGGGTCTCATAATAAGGGCTAACAAAAAGAATACCCCAATCATATTAAAAGTGATTATGTGCAGTCATATTTTTGATAGGGTGCAAAGAAAGTTATAGAAGAAAACATTCCTAAGTTTCTTAATAAATATTTGAAATAATGGAAATATTTGGCTCATTGGATATCTCTAGAATGAGATGAATGGTTGGGTCAATTACTAATGGCAATGCATATGAAAATTTAAATCAATTAATTAAAATTTAGGAAATTTAAAAAATGGCCAAATCTTATAAACATTTCATTTACAATGATTAACATTCTTTTCTAAATCATGATTTGTCAAATCCTAATATACATGTTTTTCTCTAATAATTATTTTCTCCATTTTTCTCATTCAAATTTATTAAAAAAGAAATCTAAATGCATGTCATGGTAATTATCCTAGGCATTTTTTGTCTATTAGATCATTTGATTAAATAAATAATCAAGTGCAGGGAATGTAATTTCAAATTAAAGCTCTAAACAATTGAAATATGGGGAATATAATAAAAAATAAAAAATTGCAAGGCCTACTCCCCTTTCAAATTTATGCTTCAAAATTGGGTTGTACTTGTTTTGTCTGCCCCTAATCACGACATGTGCATTCCCTTTATGATGTGTAATCCTATGCAGCTTCTTCTCATGCTACTTTACTCTGCTTTCTACCCTGATGGTTCTGCAAAAATAAAATACACAAGTGAAATCATAGGCCATAATAATGAAATTCAAAAACGTTTGGGGATGACTTATTTTCCTAAAAATATAAAATAAATAATGAAAAATACTAAAAACTCGGGTTTTTTACCAGAAGTGATTTTTTATTTTAATTAGCTCAACCTTTCCTTATTATTCTTAGGTGATTGACGGTATGAAAGAGGTAACCTGATCTAGATCTACAGAATTTCAAATCATTGATTCCTCAGTGTAGATTGGTCCTCTCCCTTTTTCTAAAACTAATTTCACTCTTCCATTACTAAAAACGTTTTTAATATTCATTGGCACAATCCAACAGCTCTTTTTCCTTCTTAAATATCCAAATGGTACTTCACTAATTTTCTAAAATTTTCTTCTTATTTTAATTATTCTTGTATGAATCTTCCTCCATTATCTTCAGCATTTTCCATCAACTTCTTATCCTTATTTGTCTTGTTCACACTTCCTTCTTCAATCTATATAGAAGATACTTCAGCTTTCCATCCATGGAAAACATCATCCTCTTCTTTCATTAATTAAAATATTAAAAATTATCAATTGGTTCATCTATATTCTACATCGCCCAGTGAAAATTGAATTTTACTTCTAATCCTCCAACTCTTAAACTCAACTCTCTATTGTGAACATCAATTAGTGGCCTTCTTGTATCTAGGAATAGTCTTCCCAAAATTATTGGAAACTTCTCTTCATCCATGTCTATCACTAGAAAATATACAAGAAAATATAACTCATCCAATTTGATGATGACATATTCAAGTGGTACTCGAGGTCGTATCACTATTGTATCAGCTAGTTGAAGCATAACTCGAGTTGGTTGAATCTACTTCAATCCCAAGATTTTAAATGTTGAATTTGACATTATATTCACACTAGCACCTAAATCACATAAACCTCTACCAAACTCATTAGTTCCAAAGGTAATTATAATGGAAAAAATACTCAGATCTCTCTATTTCTTTTCAATTATGCTCAAAACTATTGTTTAACTTTATCCCTCCAGTGGAATGGTGGCTAATTTTTCCATATTCTTTTTGTTTGTCACCAAATCCTTTATGAACATTTCATGCACAAGAATATTTTAAATTTCTTCAGTGAATGGGATATCAATGTGTATCTTCTTGAACATGTCTAAAAACTTTTTCTTCTTTTTATATATCTTTAACTCATTTTACTGATATAGATATGGTAGCGGTGGTTGGTATAGTGGTGGTGTTTCTTCATCATTGTCTTCCTCGTATTCTTGGTTATTTTATTGACTTGAATCAAATGTTTGTAGTTCATTTTATCCTCCAAAGTCCATGACACTACCTTGTGTATTCCTTACACTTCTTAGTAATACAGCTTTAACATCTACATGAGGATGTTTTGGACATCCTAGTAGCTCTCCTCTTTGTCTTTCCCAAAGTGTCTCAGCAATCTGACCGACTGGTACTTCCAAGTTCCTCAATGATGCTTGTTAGTTTAGTGATTCATTTTTCAATTCTCTGATTGTAGTACCATGGTCTCTTGAGTATGCAGTTAGATCTTTAAGTGAAGTTCCAGTTGTTTTCATAAATGATGCAAGGGTCTATTCTAGTGAATGGACTTGAATAGTTAGTGTTGGCCCTTGGTATTGAGGTTGAAAACCTTATTGTCTTCGATGAAATACTTAACCTTGATTTTGATTCTGTTGAGGTGGTTATTGTGGAATCCATCCCTGTGAATAATTTTTTCGATTATAATATAAATAATTTGCATCGTCATAGTACATACCTTGGGGATTTTGGTGGGCCATCATCGCATCCATCTTCCTTGTCATCATTTCTATTTGAGCAGTCATCCATTTGTTTTTCACCATGTATGCTCCTTGTACTCTTCCTTCTTCTAGTTTTCATTGAAAACTGTTACTTGACATCTCATCCAGTAGCTTGTAACTTTCCTTTGATGACTTTCTCACTAGTTAACCTCCTAGAGTAGCATCTACTATAGACATATTCCCCTATGATAATCCATTATAAAAATTTGAATTAAAATTCATATTATGATGCCATGATGAGGAAATTGAATTATAATACCTTTAAATAAATCCCATGAATTATTTAAAAACTCTTTATTTAATTTATCAAAATTAATAATAATTTCCCTCAAATCCATAGATTTTGATGGTGGGAAAAACCATGTTAAAAAATTTCTTACTAGATCCTCCCATGTGGTAATTGAATGCAGGGGAAGACTTTGGATCCACTCCCATGATTTTTATTTTAGTGAAAATCTGAACAATCGCAGATATACTGCATCATTTTTGATGTTCTGGAATGGGAACGTGTCACATATCTCCAGAAAACTTCCTATGTGTGAGTTGGGGTCTTCATGTGGTAACTTGATGAATTGCAGTGAGTGCATAATCATTTGTATGACCACCGGCTTGATCTTAAAATTTTTTGCATCCACTGGGGGTATGAGAATGATGGGTTTGACTCCCATGTTTGAGGGTCTCTTATAGTTAATTATCGCTTGACCCCCTTTAATTCTTCCTTTAACTTGTTGACCTACTGGTTGACCCAAATCTTGATTGGGTCCTTGGGATTGGCCTCTTCTAGCCATGCTTTCTTATTCTTTTTTGTGATCTTCTTGATCCTTTATTTGCTTTCTCAAGGTATTCTCTAGCTCAGGGTTGAAAATAAGATCTTTAATATTTTCCTTCCCATGAGTGGAATACTTTTTCAATTGATTGCTTCCTAAAACTACAGCACGAGTTGACCAAGTGTAAAACAACAAATTAAAATAAAAACAACTAGCTAAATTCTTAAATAATTTAAACATAGTGAAACATTTCCCCAATATTTATGCCAATTTGAAAGCACCATAAGTCGTAGTTAGTTCCCTATGATGCTATGTAAAAAAAAATTAATAAAACTCAGAAAATACTAACTCAAAGTGTAGTATCTATAAAGTTCAGGTGTCGAACTCATAGGGAAAAATGTATGTTCTAAACTAATTAAGGAAACTAAAACTGTAATTTTTTAATTATTTTGAAGAAAATAGAAATAATATTAAATATTGGGGGTTTGAATCAATGGATGGGGAATTCTAGGTTTAATGATTTTGGGTTAGTGTTCTAGGAATTCGATGATAATTGATTAATTTAGTTTTGATATGGGAGTTGGGTCAGTAGGGATCCTTGGTCTTGGTAACCCACCCTAATCCTATGATTGCACCCTTGGAATGGTCAAATGCTTGGTTCAATCATAGAAATAGGTGACCCAAAACCATATTTAAACATAACATCCCTAGATTGTGTGATGTTCATACACAAACTAATTCGATTAATTGATGTTGTAATAATAAACAGTCTCAAATCAAAAGCAATGGTCATAAAGATGTAAAAAGGATATTGGAATTGATAAATGTTGTTTGCATCAATACAAAACATGAATAATGAAAATAAATAATCCCTAAGCACACATCCCCCTATATCACATCACCCATCACTAAAAGACTACTCGCTCAAGATGGTAGGGAGCAGCATGGTTACCAAATGAAGAATGGTGGCGAAGAATGACTCTAGATCATCACCTATGGACTGGCGGACGTCCCTTGATGATCCTTGGCTGCCTATGCCACAGAGTGTGTTGGAAGAGATCATGGGGGTATCATTTTATTGGAAGGATTGTACAAAACCCGTGGCCCAATGTCCCTGATTTTTTTTGTGTGTCGCCTCCTACACGACGTGTACTTGGGGTACATAATGTGTACCTCGGATCTCATTTTCCCTTATCCGTGGTTAATTTTTGGAAACTCCATATGTTGGTTTGACTATTTGACTTTTCATCACATCATGTACTCCTAGATCACAACATGTAATTTTCTTTCACAATGTGTATGCTCATCACGATCTATCCAGTGCAGATCTACATCACTTGAAATGGTCATGACTTGTATTTTTGGTACACAACGTGTAGGCAATTTTTCTTCAGTTTGGAGCTTCTCTTTATCTTCAAAATCCAGTGTTAAATGAATTCCAAAATTGGAAATATTTATCATTAAAATACACAAATAATCCCATTAAAATGCCCTAAAATATATACATTAAATAGACGTATCAAATCCCCCCACACTTGAATTCGACCTTGTCCTCAAGGATGGAATCTCAACATACTACAAAGGACTTTCAACATACCATGCTTCAAATTCAATTTAAAAAAAACAATTGATCAAATGGAAAATTAAATTTACAAGTTTCACATAGGAAAATTCATTAGTGCCTAACTTTTCAAATAAACAAGCTAACCAATTGTTTTACTTTTCTCCTTTTAAAGCATCCAAGCCTTTTCAATCATCCATTTTCATTTTTCAAATCATTATTAATATGCATTCCATTTTCAATCTACCTCACATTATTTTTTTCAACTCATTATCAGGGTAAAAATGTAAATATAATGATGCACATACTTCAAAAACATGTAACTTACCATAGGCTTGCATGGCATCTAACATCTTCACCGTGAAAATACAGTGATCACAATTAATCATGAGGGATTCAGTATTAAGGATCAAGTGACTTTGAGGCTTTAGGGTAGGTAGGTAAATTATGTAAAAATTAAATCTCAAAAAGGAGGTTTGACTCTAAATTATTTTTCATGATACTTAAGAAACAGCTCAATAAATATCTCCCTTTACAATTTCTATCTCTCTCTTCCCCCCAAAAATCTCAAAGTAGTCTCATGATACATAAAAGCCCAATGATAGAATCAACCTCTCTTACCTCTTTTTTTCATTTTATAATTTTTTTAATTTTCAAAATCTATGCTCATGGAAAATCTCGCATCCATCACCTAACCACATACGATCCAAAAATCGTCGATCTGGAAAATGGTGATTTTTTATCTTCCCAAAACATAATCCAATTTTTTTCCATTTTTTTATTTTTTTTTTCTTTCATATATATATATATATATAACAAGAGATGTGATAGTAACATACAATGAAATATTTCGTGGCCTTCCCCATATCACAATGAAAAATACCCCCAAAAAATATCCATAATAAATTACATCTCAATACACCCAATAAAGTTCCTCCCCCACACTTATTATTTTCAATATCATGAAAAAAAATTACAAGAAGGAAGGAATAGATAAAAATGGATTGTAACACAAATCATTTCCTAACAATGAAATTCATGGCTTCTATGGGATTAAAAAGGATTAATGCATGATGGGTCTTAGGATAAGGGCTAACAAAAAGAATTCCTCAATCAAATTAAAAGTGATTTTGTATAATAATAGATTCAATTAGATGCAGAGAAAGTTCTAGAATAAAACATGCTCGAGTTTCTTAAGAAATATTTGAAAGAATGGAAATATTTGGCTCAATGGATGTATCGGGAAAGAGAATAATGGTTGGGTTAATTAATCATGGTAATGTATACGAAAAAATAAATCAATTAATAAAAATTTCCAAAATTCAAAACATGGTCAAATCATAGAAAAATTTTAGTTACAATGATTAACATGCTCCTTTAAATTATGATTTTTCAAATCCAAGTCCACATGCTTATCTCTACTAATTATTTTCTCTATTTTTCTCATTTAAATTTATTAACAAAGAAATCTAAATACATGGCATGGTAATTATCCTAGGTAGTTTATGTCTCCTAGATTATTTTATTAAAGAAAGAATCAAGTGTGGGGCATGCAATTTCCAATTAATGCTCTAAATAATTGAAATGTGGGGAATAAAATAGAATATTAAAAAATTGAAATTCTTACTCCCCTTTCAAATTTTTGCTACAAAATTGGGTTTTATAGGTTCTATATTCCCCTAATCACGATGTGTACATGCCCTTTACAACGTGTAATCCTCTACAGCTTATTCTATTGATACTTTCCTCTACTTTTTACCCTAATGGCCCTACAAAAACGAAAATACACAAGTGAAAGAACATGCCATAATAATGAAATTCAAAAAAAAATTGGGATGTTTGATTTTCCTAAAAATAGACAATAAATAATGAAAAATACTAAAAACTCAAGTTTCCTCCTAGAAGCTCTTTTGTTTATCATTGTTAGCTTGAGCTTACCTTATTATGATCAAGTGATTGACGGTAGCAAAGAGATTACCAGATCTTGATCAAAAAAATGTTAAATCCTTGATTCCTCAGTGTAGATTGGTCCTCTCCCTTTATACGACACTAATTTCACTCTTCCATTGTTGAAAAAAAAATTCAATCTCTATAGTACCAATCTAGAAACTCTTTTCCCTTATTGAATATCTAAATATCACTTCCCTAATTTCCCAAACTTTCTCTACTTCTTTGAATTCTTCATGTTTGAATATTCCTCCACTCTCTTTATCCTTTTCCAGTAACTTCTTATCCTTCTTCGGCTTGTTGACACTTCCTTCTTCAGTCTCTATAGAAGCTACTTCAGCTCTCCTTCCATGGAAAACATCATCCTCTTCTTTCATCAATTAAACTCTTGAAAAATCATCAATTGTTTCATTTAGATTATACATTACTCGGTGAAAATTTAATTTTACTTCTGGTCCTCCTACTCTTAAACTTAACTCTCCATAGTGAACAACAATTAGTTACCTTACTATAGCTAAGAATGGTCTTCCCAACAATTATTGGAAAATTCTCTTCATATATGTCTATCACCTAAAAATATCCTATAAAATAGAACTCATCCACTTTGACGATGACATCTTCAAGTAGTCCTTGAGGTCGTCTCACTATTGTATTAGCTAGTTGAATCATAACTAGAGTTGGTTTCATCTCCTTAAATCCTAGGATTTTGAATGTTTCTTATGAAATTATATTCACACTAGAACATAAATCACATAAATATCTACCAAAATCATTATTCCCAATGGTAATTGAAATGTAAAAAATATATTTATCCCTCTGTTTCTTTGAAATTATTCTCAAAACTACTTTTGAACTTTATCCCTCCAGTGGAATGGTGGATAATTCTTCCAGCTACTTTTTTTCATCACCAAATCATTCATAAACTTTTCATACATAGTAATATTTTCAATTGCCTCAGGGAATGGGATATTTAATTACATATTCTTGAACATGTCTATAAACTTTTTCTTCTTTTCATCTATCTTCAACTAATTTGCCTGATATGTATATGGTAGTGGTGGTTGGTATGGTGGTGGTGCTTCTTCGTCATTTTATTCCTCATCTTCTTGGTTCTTTTCTTGAATTGAATCAAATGGTTGTGGTTATTTTTTTCCTCCAAATTATACGCCACTCCCTTGTTTATTCTTTACACTTCTTATTAATACATCTTTCACTTCTACATGTGGATATTCTGGACATCCTGGTAGCTCTCCCTTTTGTCTTTCCCTTAGTGTCTCAGTAATCTGACCAACTTGTACTTCCAAGTTCCTCAATGATTCTTATTGGTTTAGTGAGTCATTTTTCAATTATCTAATTATAGTACCTTAGTGTCTTGAGTATGAATCCATCTCTTTAAGTACAACTCTAGTTGTTGTCATAAATGATGAAAGGGTCTCCTCTAGTGAATGGACATGACTAGTTAGTGTTGGCCCTTAATGTTGGGGTTGGAAACCTTGTTGTATTGGATGAAATCCTTGAACTTTATTTTGATTCTGTTGAGGTGGTTATTGTGGCCTCCATCCCTAAGCATAATTTTGTAGATTATAATCTAAATAATTTTCATCTTCACAATACATACCTTGGAGATTTTGGTGGGCCATCATCACATCCATCTTCCTTGGAATCGTTTCCATTTGAGTATCCATCCATCTTTTTTCCACCATGTGTTCTCCTAGTACTCTTCCTTCTTTTAGTTTCCATTGAAAATTGTTACTTTACATATTATCCAGTAGCTCATAACTTTAATCTATTGAATTTCTCATCAGTGAACCTCCTATAGCAGCATCTACTATAGACCTATTCCCCTGTGATAATCCATTATAAAAAGTTTTAATTAAAATTCATATTTTGATTCCATGATGAGGACATCATATTATTATACCTTTAAATATCTCCCATGAACTATATAAAGTCTCTTAATTTAATTTCTCAAAATTTAGAATACTTACCCACAAATTCGTAGATTTTGATGATAGGAAAACCCTTTTTAAAAACATTCTTACTAGATCCTCCCATGTGGTAATTGAATGTGGGGTCAGACTTTGGATCTACTCCCATGATTTGTCTTTTAGTGAAAATATGAACAAGCATATCCATACCACATCATTTGTGACATTATATAATTTGGATGTGTCACATATCTTCAGAAAAAAATTTATGTGTGATTTGGGGTCTTCATGTGGTAGCCCGATGAATTGTAGTGAGTGCGTAATCATTTGGATGATTGTCAGCTTGATCTCAAAATGTTGTTCATCCACTAGGGGTATCATAATGTTGGGGTTGACTCCCATGTTTGAGGGTCTCCCGTAGCTGATTAGCGCTTGTCCCCCTTGAATTCTTCCTTGAACTTGTTGACCTACTGGTTGACCTAGCTCTTGATCAGGTCCTTGAAATTGGCCTCTTCCATCCATGCTTTCCTATTCTTATTGGTGATTTTCTTGATCCTTTATTTTCTTGATCCTTTATTTTCCTGCTCAAGGACTTCTCTATCTTGGGGTCAAAAGAAATATCTTCGGTCTTTTCCTTCCCATGATTGTAATACTTGTGCAATTGATTGATTCCTAAAACTACAGCATGATACGACCAAGTGTAAAACAACGAATTAAAATAAAAACAACTATCTAAATTTCTAAATAATTTAAACATAGTGTAAACCTTCCACGGAAATGACTCCAATTTTACAAGCCCATAAGGCGTTATTAGTTTCCTACAGTGCTATGTAAAAACAAAATTTATAAAACTCATAAAATCCTAACTCAAAGTTTAGTATATATCAAGTTAGAGTGTCGAACCCACAGGGACAAAGCGTATGTTCAAAATTAATTAAGGGAACTAAAATTTTAATTGTTTAATTCGTTTGAAGAAAAGGGAAATAGCAGCAAAGATTGGAGACCAATTCAAAGGCCATATTAAAATAGTTTAATTCTTATTGAAAGGGATTTGAGACTGATTCAAAGGCCATAAATTATATCTTTAATTCTCTAATAGTCTAGAGACTTTAAAATGGTCAAAACCCATGGTCTTGGCCAGATCCTCCTTTAATGGAAAATCAAAACTATATCTATTCCCATGAATCAGATCCAATCTTCATTAATCTAGTATATCTTTACCCTTGTTATTCCTTCTTGATTTCTCTTAATACAGGATTCCCCAAATCATTCTTCCCATAGGAGTTGAGTAAGCTGTTTTTGTAGTTGGTTTTTGATTCCCTGTAGAATTTTCTATTGCACATTTTCCCCTATTTTTGGTGTAACATGGATATGTTGATCATTATTATTTCTTTGTAGGATTTATTTCATCTTTCTTAATTGTTCATCATGTAGGATGGGTATGTAGATGTTTTCCCTTGTGAATATAGTTGGTTATATACTAATAAAGATAATCGAATTGGTTTAAAATCAATATACAAGGGGATGGGGAAAGTGACGCATGATATTTCTATGTTTTTTATATTCCTTTTTTTAATGTTTTGATTTGTATGGGATAACTACCCATTAAAAATTTTGTTAGTTGGGGGGTCCTTGTTTGTGCAATGGATGGTTTGTGGAATTCATGTTGTTTGGTTTCTATTGAACACTTATATATAAAAATTGGTTAACCACATATATTCATCTAATGAATGGATGACCTAGGATTATATAGTTTCTATGATAACCCCTAAATTAACAAGTGGAATTAAATAATGGATGGATTTTTAAATCTAAAAATGTGTTTTTCCTTAGTATATGCAGTGATGTGGTTTCAGTCATGGTTGTGCACAGGGGGTTGGTTCTGTTGATATGATGATCTGGGCGGATGAGTTTGAAGAAGTATATTATTATTTTTTTGGGTAATTATCGAGAGTATTTTCATTGATAACATGTATAAATATTCACCCCATATCTAGAGGTCATGGTATGATGTGTCATTAATGTGAAGTGTGTTAATTTACCAGGGATCTTCACCTCCTGAATGATTATTACTATGTTTTTTGTTATGTGTCGTGCCTAATAGTTGTCCAAGTAGTGAAGGAATAAATAAATAATTTTTTAATAAAGTTTTTAATTGCTTGAGTTGGTTTGATTAATGTAATGGAAGTGGTTAAATGAAATTAGTTGGAAATGTGAAATGAGTTTTGTGGCTTGATGTGTGGTGTTGTGAATTTAGAGGTAACAGAAACGGTGATAGTGTTTTGAGTTGGTAGTTTGTCTGAGAACCCATGGGTTGGGATTGAGTTTTTGGTATCATATATATATATATATATATATATATATTATTGTATTTTCCTTGTGATTTATACATGAACCCCACCCTAGTTGAGAACTATATGTCAAAAACCCCCATCACCATGGGGGAGGGTGTCTTTCAAAACATCTGGTGATGAGTACATAGTGTTAGGTAACCAATATTTTCCACTCTCTTTTCCAGGTGAGGTAGGTATTGCACGGGTTGAGATGGCTAGAGGCCTTTTAGTGCATTAAATTTTGTTTATGGTGTGGTATCCCATGTGTCTTTAGGATGAGATTTTAGTTGCTTTCACAGGTGTCTTCGAGATGAGATGTGATCTGTTGTAAGGCACAAGTGTGTGCGGGCTGGATGTGTTGTGGGGACCAGGTGTGTGTGTGAGGGATGTGTTCTGAGGCCCAGGTGTGTGTGGGTGACATGTGTTGTGAGGCCTAGGTGTGTGCGAGCAGGATGTGTTGTGAGGACCAGGTGTGTGTGGGAAGGATGTGATGTGGTATATGGAAGGGTTGGGAGTGCCATGATGTACGAAGTTGGGAGAGAGAAGCACGTTGGTGGGAAAGTAGTGTGTGGTACCCTATCATTGATGTTCTTTATATAATATTATATTAATTGGAATGTGTTATTTGGTGATTGTGCCTTGGTGATGTTGGGATAGTTAGTATACCTACTTAGGTGTTGTTTGGTTCTGCTGTTTTCTCACAGGTGCATTAGTATGCTTATTTCACATATTCATGAGAGAATTTGGTTTTCCTAATGAGTATACTTATATTATAAACCTATATATATATAATTGCTTTTAGGTTTCCAGGAGGATTATGTGGACCGTGTTGGTTATTACTAGCTTGGACCTTTAGATATTTGTTGTGTTGTTGCCTTATCTTTTCTTTTGGGTATTTACTTTGGAGAATTCATTGTATTTGTATAAGTTCTATTTATACATGAATGTGGGATGGTTTGGGTTTTTATTTCATATATGTCATGGATTTATTGTGAATGATTCATATTATCTACAGATCTTGTTTCTTTATAAAGGAAAATTTCTCCCATATTGTGAGATGTGTACACCCTTGGTGGTAGTTGTCAACCCAGGGCCTATTAAAGGTGAGTCTCAGGGGGGTCATTACCTCCATTTCTTCATTTCCAGCCTAGGAGGGGTATCCTTGGAGGGAGGGGGTCATGACCAAGTGGTATTAGAGTCAGGTAGTTAAGAGATAGGATGGATTTTGGAGTTAGGCACAGTGAGAATTGCATGAGATGGTATGGAAATAGTTCCAGTTGACCTCGGTGCATGACATAGGACAAGGACGCCAGCTAGGACACGGTATCTTAGGGCCCCCCATGATCTAGTTCATGGAATCTGAGCTTATTGAATGACCAAGTGAGATGGGGTTGCTTGTATGGTAGAGAACTAGGAAAGTTACATGTATCATAATGACTTGTTTTCTTGTTTGAATTAGGTTTTTTGGGAAGGTTAAAATGGATAAAATAAATTAAATGAGTTAAAATAAATCTTAATGAAGATTCTATACTACTTTGGATTAGGAAATCCTTATTTACCTTTCAATTATGGCTCATGGTTGTCGTCTGCATGTGGATTATAAATCTTAGGTTCAGCAGGCTAATTTGGTTGATCATCATAAGGTTGATCCAATTGAGGATTATGATCACTATCAAATGGCGTTGTTTGATTTATAGTGATAATATTAGGGGAAGTATGGGATAAGTGTTTCAAATGTGGAGATAGAGATATGGATGGAGGATCTCGAGATCACTTGTAGTTTGATATGGGCCTCGATGGGGTATTGGGTCCCTTTAGAATTCAATAAAATGTGGGTAGATGCACATCAGTGGTGGATGTTGTATCTGATAGAGTGGAAGGAGGAAGACGTATTTTGGGTTGACTTCTAGAAGGAGTCTCAGATAGAGTTCCTTTCATCGATCATAAAGGTAATGAAGAGGAAGGATCTTATTTCTCTTCAATAGGGGATCATGTCAATGCAGGGGATAGGAATCAAGTTTAAGGACCTTTAGCATTTTTTCCCAGATATTTTTTCATATGAGGAGTCTCTTGCAAGACGTATTAAGGAGGCACTTCATCCTTCTATCCAGAATATAGTTTCTCCTTTTACATTGTCAATGTATCTTGAGGTTCAGAAGAAGGTGGAGGTGATCGATCAGATTCACTCACATAGAGGACTACCATGAGATGGGAGCCAATATATTTTTTTGAGAGTTAGAGTTGTTAGTAGTAGGTCATAGGAACCAAGACCTTTGAGGTTTTGACTGGTAGGGAGTCGGCCTCGGTAGCTTCCTTTCTGGCCTTATGGTTCCATTGGTTTCTGTGCTTTTACTAGGAACTTTGTTCCATTTTTTTTTTGGTTGTGGGTTTCATGGTAATCACTAGATAAAATTTCCAATAGTTCCTTGAGATCAGTTTAGTGGAGGTGGAAAGGTTCTCTTTTTACATTGTCGACGTATCTGGAGGTTCAGAAGAATGTGGAGGTGATCGAGCAGATGCACTCACAAGGAGGTCTACCATGAGAGGGGATCCAGCAGATTTCTTTGAGAGTTATAGTTGTCAGTAGTAGGTCATAGGAACCAAGACCTTTGAGGTTTCGACTGGTAAGTAGTCGACCTCAACAGCTTCCTTTCCAGCCTTATGGTTCCAGTGGTTTCCATGCTTTTACTATGACCTTTGTGCCAGTTTTTTTTTTGTTGTGGGGTTTATGGTCACACTAGAGACAATTTCCAATAGTTCCTTGAGATCATTTTAGTGGAGGTGGAAAGGTTTTTTACCAGCCTCAGCACCAGTTTCCAATGAGACCGTTTCAGTAGTAGTGGAAGCATGATTATGCTCCTTTGAGGAGAGATGGTGCAGGTAGAGGTCGACCTCTATATGTTCATCATGTTTAGGGATTGCAACATGAGAATGGTCGTAGAGGTGGTTTTCAATAGAGAGTTAGGGGATCTGGGTGTGGTCAGTTGCATGCAGTGGAGGTAGTAGTTCCATAGGGGCCAGAGATCATCAGAGGTACAATAATTTTGTTTAGTACCCTTGTTCTTTCCTTGTTTGATTCAGTATCTTTTCACTCCTTTTTTCACCCACTCTATCCCATTTTATAGGACTATATGTATAGAGTATTCTCATGACCTTGGTGTTGATTACGCCAGTTGGAGGCCAGACCAGCTTGTTTGATGTGTGTTCGGGTGTAGACTAATGATAGGATGCATCAGTCCCATTGGGATATCTTCTTGCTACAGATGCATCCATAAATATTTTTCCTTAGCATAAAATGGTTTTATTTTGTACATACTATAATCAACTACTTCCAGATTATATTTTTTTTCATATGTGGATGGTAAAATTGTGGTTTTCATTGATGAGAGAGGTTGTCAGGTGGGAAGTCAGTATGTGTAGCCCCTTCTTTCCTTGTTGGATGATTTGTCATAGGAATTAGTGTATGCTGATATGGTAGAGGTTCTTAGGGTTTTTGGGGAGTTCCTAGATGTTTTAATTGATGAGTTTGTGATGATACACCCTCGACATGATTTTGAGTTCAGGATAGACTTGCAGCTCGGTGTTTCTTCAATTTTGATGGCTCTATATCGGATGACACCTTTTGAGTTCTGGGAGTTGAGGATTCAGATTGATGATCTGAGGTTGAAGGGTTTTATCCAACCCAATGTGTCACCATTGGGTTCTCTAGTGTTGTTCTCCAAGAAGGTGGATAGTATTCTAAGGATGTATATAGACTACCAGAGGTTAAATCAGGCGATGTTCAAGAACTGTTACCCTCTTCTGAGGATAGATGATTTCTTCAACCAAATAATATGGGTGGTTTGGTTTTCTAAGATTGTTCTATGGTCTGGATATCACCAGTTGAGGGTAAAGGAGGGATATATCCCGAAGACTACCTTCAGATGTAGGTATAGGCACTTCGAGTTTTTATTCATTCCATTCGGTGTTACGAATGCACCATGTGTGTTCATGGGACTTATGAACTCCATTTTTTGTGAGTTCTTGGACCTGTTCATCATCGTATTCATTGATGACATCTTGGTCTACTTGAATTCATAAGAGGGGTATGAAAAGAATCTCATAACTATCTTTCATGTTATTAGACACCACCATATCTATGGAACGTTTTCCATGTGTAAGTTCTAGACATGAGAGGTGAATTTCCTTGAGCATGTGGTGTCTTGGAAGGGTGTAGTAGTAGAACCATATAAGGTTGAGGCAATTTTTTCTTGGTTAAAACCCAATAATGTGGCAGAGGTTCGCATTTTCCTTGGTCTCATAGGCTATTATCAGAGGTTTTTCCCTAATTTCTCTCAAGTTGTAGCTCTATTAACAGCTTTGAAAAGGAAAGACCAATCATTTTCTTGGAGTGATCAGTGCTAGGAAGCGTTCGTTTACCTGAAAGGAAAGTTGGTTAGTTCTCAAGTGATATGGTTGCCTTAAGTAAGGAGTGATTTTTGAGGTGTTTTTTGATGATTTATATCTAGACTTGGGGTGAATGCTAATGTAGTAGTGAGTATTGATATTTTATAGGTCTAGGAATTTTCATCCCCATAAGTGTAACTATGCCACCCATGATCTAGAGTTATCAACGGCTGTGTTTGTGCTGAATTGTTTATGGAATTACTTCATTGGGGAGAGATTTGTGGTCTTCATAGATCATAAGATCTTGAGGTATATCTTTTCTCAGTATGATCTAAACTTATGGTAGTATAGGTGGGTAGTGTTTCTTTAGGATTATGATTTTGATATCTCCTATACCTTACGAAAGGGGAATGTCGTGGCCTATGCTTTGAGTAGAAAGTTACAGAAGGATGTTGTTTGGGAATCTGAGGATGATTAGAGAGAAATGGGGGATTTGGAAACCTTTCACTTAGATTCATGGGTATATAGAGGTGGATGCGATTTTTCAAATTATGGTGTAATATTCTCTGATACAGCAGGTGGAGGAGTCTTAGTGAGGAGACTCATGGGTAGAGGTGATGCACGATCATGTTGGCCATGGTGGCGCTCCAGAAGGATGGTCAGAAGGTGGTCAAAACTGAATTTTGTTTCATGATAAGTTTTACACAGATGAGTTTACAAGATGTACCATGGATTGAGGATGTAGTTTTGGTGGACTTGTATGAAATGGGAAGTGGCGGAGTTTGTGGAGAAGTGTTTGGTTTACTGGTAGGTAAAGTTAAAACATCGTGTTCCTAGTGGTTTTTTGCATCCCTTGGATGTTCCAAAGTGGAAATGAGATGACATCTTGATGGATTTCATCACAGGGTTACCCAGGGCTCAGGGAGGTTGTGATTTTATCTAGTTGTTCATGGATCGATTGAAAAAATTGGTCTTCTTCATAGCGATCAAGGAGTTGGGTGAAATGGATTACTTGTTTAACAGTTATGTGGACAAGGTGGTGCAGTTTCATGGAGTTTCGAGGTCCATTTTCTCATATTGGGATACATGGTTTACCTCACAAGTCTGGAGGGGATTGCAGCATGCTTTTGACACTCAGTTATGCCTCATCACTGCCTTCCACCCTCATACAGAAGGGAAGATAGAGCAGACTATCCAAACATTGGAGGATATGTTTCAGGCATGTGTCTCAAAATTTGTTTGATCTTGGTTATAACACCTTCCCTTGGTATATTTTTCTTATAATAATATTTATCACTCTTCCTTTGTCATGGTTCCATTTGAGGCTTTGTACGAGAGATCATGTCATTCTCTGTTGTGCTGGACAGAGGTTGGGGAGACAGTTGTTCTTGGTCCCGTTGTGGTACAAGGCATGACCGAGAAAGTTCATCTTGTTCGTGAGAGGATGAAAGTATCAGAGGATTGGCATAAGTCTTATTTTGATCATAGGAGGAGTCCCTTGGAGTTTGAGGTTTGAGACCATATGTTCTTGAAGGTTTCCACTCAATGTGGATAGTGGAGGTTTGTTACAGGGAGTAAGCTTTCTCCTAGGTTTGTTAGGCCCTTTAATGTGTTGGGGGGAGTTGGCGAGGTGGCATACCAGTTGGAATTTCCAACACAGTTGGAGAGGATCCATGATGTCTTCCACATCCTTTATCTTCGTCGATATCTTCATGATGAATCTTGTGTCATTGACTAGGGAGAGTTGGATATAGAGGATGACACAATGTTTATGGAGTGGCCAGTAGAGATATAGGATCTTCATAAGAAGGTGTTGTGTGGGCCAACCATTCCTTTGGTTCCTGTTTTGTGAAGACATGGTGGCCAATATGAGATTACTTGGGAGGATTTTATGATAAAATGAGCCTCTGAGAAGCTTTTCTTCTCCCTTCTGCGGCGCTATGTTTCTGCCTCCTGGATCATCCCCTCCTCTCCTCTGCTCTTCTGGTGCATCCCATTGGCGTGGTGTCGACACCCTTTGTCTTGATATGGTGTTCTTCATATAGTTGTTTCTCTATTTTCTCTAGCATGGTGTTGGGATCTGGCGCGTCTTGTCCATTGAAGGCTTCGGATTCGATGTAGGCTCTAGTTCTGGAGAACGACGGCTTCATGGTGGGCTGGTGCCCAGATCCTTGTCTGACGTTGGTGGGAGAGGCTTCACGGCGGGTGTCCGGTCCTCGGAGCTGCCTCGCTTCTCCCCTCTGCGGTGCTAGGTTTCCGCCTCCGGGTTTTGTCTGTGAAGACTCCAGATCTGGAGGACGTCGACATTGTGGAGGGCTGGTGACTGGATCCTAGTTTGGCGTCTGGGGTGAGGATTCGTGGTAGTAAATTTCCGGTCATGTTCGGTGGGATTTGCATCTTCCCAGAGTGATGTGGAGGGTAGGGTAATTTCTATATTCTGGCAGCTCTGTTCAGCAGGTCCAATCTCAGTGATTTAATAATCTTCATTTACTGCATTAATTTTCTGGATCTTTTGTGTGTGGCAGATGGCTCATTTTGTTGTTCTTCATGGTTTCTCTCCCATTTACTATGGTTGTTTGCACCGGGCTCCGATGAGGGTGTGTCTACGGTCCAGTTCCAAGCAGATCCATGCCCAGAGTGGGGTTTCTAGTTCAGAGCAGCTTAGACCCCTTCATCGGTGATGTACCCTTGGTGCGGTGTTTGGGATATCCAGTCCTAGGTGACGATGACCTGGCTTCACGTTATTTGGATCATATTTCAGTTGCTCTAGCATCTGCAGTGATGGTTGAGAGTCATGAGGGGCATGGAGGGCTTTGTTCTGATTACTGTCTTGGTGGATAATGACTTGTGGAATGTTGAATCTGTCATCATTTTCTGATCATGGTTTGAGGAATTGCAATTTTTCTTGGTTTTTTCTCGAAGGTGGAAAGTTTGTGGGGATGATTTGACCACTTTTAATGGGCCTCAGAGGAGGTTTTAGAGCTTAAGGTTCACCTTTTCAGAGCTTTATGGATTTGTTTGTTTGAGAGGGTATGGCGTTAGCAATCGGATCGGGCCTATGATTTGACAAGGGACACTTGCCTGTCGAACAGTTTTGCAACGGTGGAGAGCTTCATCGTGATCATTTTCTTGGGAGAGGCATCTCTTTTTTTTCATTCTAGTTTCACTCTTTTTTTCCTTCAGGTTTGGTTCGTCTATGTCCTTGGTGTCTATTTGGGTTCCTCCCTTCTTCCCTTAAAAAGGGGTTTTATCAATATAATAAAAAAATTGAAGTCTTTCAGGCCATTGGATGGATGGAGATTACTTGGGAGTGGGATATGTAGATACAATCCCAATACCCAGAATTGTTTTGAGTTTTTATTTTCTCTCTTTTTTTGTGTAATGTGATATTTGAACCTTGTTTTATGAGATGAGATTTTTTACCTTGGTTTGTGATGTGTGTGGTGTGATGTGTGATAAATTCTAAACATATGAAAAGGGGAGTACGAGATTCCTAATCAAGATGAATTAACTGCGATGTGATTAATCCTGTGAAGGAAATTCGGTGCCACCCAGAGTGGATAGTATCTCAACATAGAGGACAGAATTTCTTGATTTTTGTATCTAGGATGGTGTGGTTTTTGTTCCTATCTAGTGTGTTTTTTGGTCATTTGGGTTGATGTGTCAACAACCATAATGATAAGTCCAGGTTAGCATATGTCGGAGGAGGTGTTATTAGGTATAAAGGTTTCCACTCTAGATTTCAAACAACACAAGGTGGTTTATCATTAAAACTTTTAATTGACTAGTTTATAGAAGTGTTTAAAGTGTAACAATATCCTTAAGAGTTATCTCGATGGATGTTTGTTCAGATCCTTCCCCTCTTTCCCTTTGGTTTGGTTTTGAATTCTCTAGGGAAAGAATACTTTGAGAGGTATTTTATGTAATGGTTTGGACCTCTTCAGTCCATTACTTTGTGGGAAATATGGTGTCGGAGGTTTCCTAGGAAGTCAAGGTTTCACAAACCAAGATGGTCCATCAGCCAAACCGGCACCCGACTCGGTCTACGGCAAGGCCCTAAGGGCATTCTTGATACCCATGGTCCAACACAAGTGCTTGGGCATCAATATCAACACTTGGGAATGATTTATCCAAATATAAAAATATAGAACCAATCAAAAAATTTAAACAAACCAAAGTTGGAAAACCAAACCAAACATGCCTTTACAAGGTTTCATATTTAAGTCTATAATTTTATACAAAACCAAAAGAGAGCTAATACAAAAGGGGAACCAAAAAAAATCTCTAAACCCACCATAAGGAAAGGGGAACATCTCCCTCAAACTATCACCGCAACACCGCCCAAGAGGATCACTATCATCCCAAGCCACCATCACCAATATATCTACCCTTACACATATCAAACATGACCAAGTATTCTTACACCCAAAGGTGTAAGAAGGGTGTGAGCTATTTCCCAGTAGGATTCCACCCAAAGTAATTTCATGCTCTAAACGTTAAACAACAAGTAAACTTGTAAGTTTAATAAATTAAAGGAAATTCTAGAACAATTTTTAAGGAAAGAAGATTTAATAAAAAATGACTTTTAAAGTAAATAAAATTAAATAAAAACACCTTTACTTTTGAAGTAACCCAAATGCCACACCCTGTTCTAATAGTGAGAAAAAAATAGTCGAGAGAACTAGTCATGGGAGAGGCCCTATGGGTACTATCTAGTAAATGGGACCCTAGAACCTCATGTCTTAGTGTAAATTGGTATAGGAACTACAATCATATATGTTCCCTTTCATGAGACACTAGAGATTAGAAACATCCAAAATTATAGTGGTCATCGATCATCATCAATATTTAGTTAGTGTTGTCATCATCAATCTCACTAAGTGAAACCAAGTTGTAGCCACCTCCATATCACTAGAATGTTAGTCCTAGTCCACACTCCTAGCTACTTGGACTTCCCATAGTGTGCTCAATCAAGTTTTATTTTCCACAAGATACACCACATTCGCACACACAATCTAAACAAGGCACTACACACACGAAAAACCACTATTTTCACACCCAAATCCTTTTTTAAAAATAAAACTCACACCAAAACCTTTCCAAACATGATTATCATTACAAACACAACTTAATAAATCATTTAATCAATTAATAAAACATTTCAAAAGAACACAGCAAGGTATTACTTCAATAATACACCAATTTCACATGTAAATTCCATTTTAAAACTAGTGTCATATCAAATCTCTTAAAAAATACTTTTTCACCACATTTATAACTCGTAAACATGCTAAAGAACACAAGAAAGCATAATAAATTTATCAAAAAAAAATTTAATCATAGAATACCCTTCCTCATGTGGAGAAATTTTTGGAAAATGGTGTGAAACTCTAACCACACATTAACCACACCACAAGAAGGAAATATTGAACCCTAAATCAAGTGATCAACCTAAGAATTCCGAAAATAAAACCCTAAATTCGGAATACTAGGGGCTAGAGAAGAGGAACCCCAAAATAAAGGGAAGAACACCCTAGATTAGAGAGGAAAATCGAGGGAGGAGATGAATTACCTGATGAATCAAGGAAGAACTGCCCTTAATATGTTACAAAATTGAATATCTAGGAGATGAGGAGGGTCGTAGGGAATCACCTAGGGGAAATCCCGAGTGGGGTGAGAAATGGGGTGATTTGGGGGTTAAACCCGAGAGGAGAGAGAAATTTGTAATGAATTGGACACTGTGTATGGTTAGTCTTCATGGTTTGGTAAATCTTGTAGTAACCGTGTGGAGAATTCTATCCAAATTAAGACCTACAGTATGGTTAACTGGGCCAAGGTTCATGGTTGTGTGGTGGTCGTGTGGTAGGTTATGTCTCCTACCGCACAATTAGCTAGACTGGGTGCACGGTTACTACTAATTGTGCACCAACTATGCATAGGTTCCTATCCACCCAAAATCCTCCATTTTATCCAAAATCCAAAGGAAAACCATGGGAAAAAGATTAACCAGAAATAAAATAGAAAAATACATGAAAAAAAGATCGCATATGTGAAAATTCTACCAACTATGAAAACTTCCACCCTCAGGAAGTCAACCTGAAACTTGATCAGAAAACATAAATGGGCACTATTGATCGACCCAAGACTTCCACTCCCAAGACTCATGTGTATCATTACCATTCTACCAAAGGAGACTGACCAATGGAATGGACTTCCCATGAAGCACCTTCTCTTAGGAATCCACTATCTACACTGGCTGTTAGAACACTGATAAATCAGGCTCTATCTCTAACACTTCCCAATTCAACACATGAGATGAGTCCAAATTATATTTCTTCAGTTGGGAGACATTAAAATGTCATGGATCGACATCAACTAAGAGGTAAAATCCAACTGGTATGCCACTTTTCCATCCTGCTCGGTGATTTTGAAGGGTTTGACATACCTCGGCATTAGCTTTTTGTGCTTCCCCAAACGTCGATGACCCAAATGATGAGACACTTTCATGAACACTCAGTCACCCACTAAGAACTCAAGATACAGAAGACTTTGATTAGTATAAGATTTATGGTGACTCTGATCTATCAATAACAATTGTCTGATCATGTTGACTTTCCAAGATGTCTCTTGTACCAGGCTCAGTCCCAAAATTGAGGTCTCACCTACCTCATCCCAACATAACAGAGACTGATAAGTCCAATCATATAGCACCTCAAAGGGATCCATTTGAATGGAACATTGGTAACTTTTATTATAATCAAATTCAAACAATCTCAAATGGTTATCCCATGAATCTCTGAAATCCAAAGTGCATGCCTAGAGCATGTCCTCTAGAATTTGATTCACTTGCTCTGTCTGACCATCTGTTTGGGGATGTCATATCATGCTCATTTTAATCTATGACACCAAATACCTTTGAATTCCTTCCCAAAACCGAGATTTAAAGCAAGGGTATCTCTGTCAGAAACAATTGATTACGGAACACCATGAATCCTGGCCATTTCCTAAAAATACAACCATCCCAGCTCATCCACCTTCATTGAATCTTTGATTGGAATTAAGTTGGCTGATTTGGTCAAGTAGAAAATCACTACCCAAATAGATTTCCTTTCTTGAGGTGTACGAGGTAATCCAATAATGACATCCATGGTGATCTCTTCCCACTTCCAGGTAGAATTGGGTTATGGTTGTGGAAAAACATAGGGCCTTTGATTCTATGCTTTCACCTTCTGACAAGTATAGAATCTCCATACAAAGTCAGCTATGTCCCATCTCATACCTAGACACCATAACTGTAATGCCCCGACCCCAGCTACCCAGAGTCGGTGCATTATTACATAACATTGGCATGATCACAAGAAAGATCAAATCTCAAAAGACCGATTGGTTTAGTAGCCTTGGAAACACTAGATATATTCATAAGTTTTACATTACATCATAAAATGAAAAACTACTACAATAACATAATGTGTCCATAATCCACACTCATATCCCCACATAATATCCCTGCAGGTCATTCATAATTTACTTCTTCACTTCCTGGGAAAAATAAAACATAGAAAAGGGGTGAGCTCAAATGCCCAGTAAGGATAACAATATAGCGGAAACTTTCATAAATAAGAATAAACATTTAAGGCAATGTATAACTAAAACAAAAGCCTTTTAAATATAAACTTTCAACATGGTATGGCATAAATAAAATGAAATAATGCCATTTACTTATTCACATGGATATTCTACTAATCGAATAATCACATGCAAAAATCAATAACCACTTTCATAATGTTGGAATGCATAATGCCAGACTATCATAACCACATAGCCAAGGCCTCGTTCCAAGACTACAAATAAGATTTTGTCAAGGCCTTGTGCCAAGACACTAGTTTGTCTCATGAGACCTACCGATGCATCGAGGAGCTATAGCAGGCTCCACCCGTCACTTACTAAGTCCAATGCATTCCCATATGAAAAGGTTTAAACATAACATAAACATTCGTATTAAAACTAGCATAAGAAATGTCAATAATTTCACCATAAACCATGAATGGTATAAATATAGCACATCCACGGTCAAACATATCACAAAACCTTCAATTCAATATAGAAGTTTTGTATCATAATAAATCAACTTCAAATAATCTTAAAATCCATCAAAGGATGTTGACATAGATGAAATCAAAATTCTTTTTAAAGAAGTATCTCCTTTTATTTTGAAATCATTTAAGATCCATATAAAATAAAACATTTTCTTTGAAAATATTCTTATAAGCTTGTATGGAAAGCTTCGATGATTTTATAACGGCGGAAAATAACCGCACCCGCCGTATAAGTTAAAAAAAACATTCTTACCTCAATTCTGTCGAAAAGGTTAAAAAGGACCTTGTTTTGAAAATGACGGAAAGATTCCTTTATAAACCTCTTATAAAAAGTCAAACAAGGGTATAAATGACTTTAACCCATATTCTTGTAAATAGTAAAAATGTTTTGAAATACATTTCGAAGAAACATGGATGTGGATGATAAAGAGATCCCAGTAGATTATTACGTATAATACAACCTCGGATAATGAAGAGATTGTGAAATAACCCTTACCTTGTACTTTTACTTGGTTGGGGTAGGTTAACCTCCTGTATAATGGTGAAATAATTGTTATTAAATTATACAAGAATCATATACATTAATATGATATCATATATGATCTTTTAACATTTCTTTATTAATAATATCTTAGTATTATCGTCATTTCGGGTGATAATCGATTCGTTCTTCTTAAATGTTTGGTTACGTAAGACATGTTTGTAATGGATAGATTATATCTTATTCATAATCAGAATGATATTAACATTATTTTTAACCCTAAAATGAGAATAATACTTGAATGGATATGATGGAGAATGAATCTTATCGCGTTCGTGGAGACGGTAGTCCGTACGTACGCACGAATGCTACTTCCATTTAATTTTTATTTTAAAAGAATCAAATCCAAATGATACATAGGTATATTAATATTCCAGTATAATATAATATTTTATATATGTTACTTAAGTTCATTAACACCATCCTTTATACGTTCCATGTGTGGTATGAACGAGTCATATCATTTTAAGGGGGCGGTAGTCCGCACTTCCTCAAATGAAATTATCGTATGTATATACAACATGAAACGAATAATGGTATGAAATAAAATGGAATTACAGAAGCTTATATATAAAATATATATCATTAATATCATATTTAATTACAGTGCCATCATAATGGCCACCATGAGAGGTGGTAAGATGTATTTGAACAATCATCGTTTCGTGAGGCGTTAGTTTTCCATCCACAGAAACATTATGTTCATCATCCATTAGATGGAGTTGTGTGTATGTGTAGTTTGAATACTTCTTATAACAACATCCTAGTATATTGATGATACTGGTGTTGTTACAAAAGAAAGGAAATAAAAAGATTTTGGGGGTTGGAGAAGCAAAATAAATGAAAATACTTTAAGAGAAATTGTTACCTTTAATTTAGGTAACTCACTTTGGTTGGAACCAAAGGACTTCTTGAAATGCTTTCTGCCTAAGGGGAAGCTTCAAGGAGGAGTAGAGGGATGTGGGGAGCTTAGTTGGGCAGAGTTTGGACGAGCCAAGTGGCTTGAGAGGTGTGAGGAAAAGAGAAGGAGGAGTGCCCTTTTATAAGAGGGGTGAGGGGCACCTTTGGAAAAGCTAGAAATATTAATTTATAATAAATTCATATTCAGTTTCCAAAGGCTCCAAAGTTGACTATTCAAAGGATGAGGTGGGGATAGATCGAAAACAACTCATCCAATAGAATTTAGACAGGTTTGGGTACTTATATTAACCTTATCTTTAAGTATTAACTCTAAGTTAATTAGTTTCACTTTTACAATGTCTCTTTGTATTTTTATATAATATGGTTAATAAACTTACTATATACATCCAAGAGACCCCCAAGTGGTCCATTAATGATTAAACTATCATAATATAAGTCTCTTGGCCGAACCTTAGATTTTTAGGAATTTAATATCAATTAATAATATAATATTTGTTTTAAGAACTCTTTTATGTCAATTTTGACACTATTCAATAGTTGATTTTTGTGAAACTCATAACAGATTGATTACTTCGAAAAAAGTCAATTAAATAAATCCTAATATATCATATTATACTAGAAAATTATTTTAATTCATTAAAAGTTTCATATTATATTTATTTGGGTATTTATAATATCAATTATTTTAATTTTTCACTATTATAGTAATTACTGCATCATCATTGTGTCATAAATAAAATAAATTATTTAATGTCTAAAAATTATAAATAAAATATCATTATGTAGGAAATATTTTTATCTTTCTAATGAATATTTATAATCGAAAATCCAACATGTATAACCCTATGTAAAAATTGTTCTTCTAAACGATGTAAGCTTATGCCATTTTTATTTTTATTTTAGCTTTATTAATATAATGTGTCATTATCACTTACAAGTGGATCCATGGGGTCCCAAAATAGACCCAAAGATGCCCATGGTCGACCATGTATCAACCAATAGGGTTAAGACACGTTTTAGGGTAATTTAGTATTATTATAATATTATTTTTTAACCCTTATTTACCGGATTTACCCTTAACCATGGTAAATAAAATATTTACCGCAGTAATTATTCAAAATGTCTAAAAATAAAAGTTACCTATTTACACAATTTGAACATCCTGATTCCAAATATGGAATCCATTTTTCTAAATTCAAAAAACAGAAGTGGCAGAAATTAATTTAAAATTAATTCCCGCTGTCAAAACAAAAAGCGTGTTTTTAAGAGATAATAACTATCAAAAGATTGACACTTGTTTATGTTCGGTTTAATTGTAAAATTATGTCCAATGACCAACATTATATTAAATGGTAAAAATATATTCTAAATATACTTTAAAACCACTCAAATTCATAATTTATCACTATTAATTATTTTGATTAAAAAAGTTGTTTTAAATTAAAATTTAGTAATTTTCACTATTCATCAAAATATAAAAGTTATCCGAAAAGTACCAAAATTTCACCCTAGGATAATTTCGATATTCCGAATCCAAAAATGAAGTCCATTTTGAAATATAAAATATATATGATTTCAAAAATTAGGTATTACTATTCACAACGGCTAGTTTAATTAGTTGTGGTGTGTGTTAGAACTCGAGGTTGCGTACAACACACGCTATCGCATTATTCGAAGGGAAACGTACCGTGGAAGCTTGGGGTGTTACATTCTCCCCTCCTTCAAATAATTGCGTCCTCGCAATTTCTAGGGTATTACTGTATAAAAAGACTCGGGTGGTTCTTTATCATAAGTTCCTCGGGTTCCCACATTGCCTCTTCCATCTTATGATTTCTCCAAAAAACTTTTACCAGACGCGTCGTCCGGTTTCTCAGCACTTGTTCTCTCGTATCAAGAATCTTGATGGGCTCTTCGCAATAAGACAGATCGGGTTCCAGTTCTAAATCTTCATAGGTGAGTACATGCGTTGGGTCAGGCATGTATTTCCTCAACAGAGATACGTGGAACACATCGTGAACTTTGGAGAGACTTGGCGGCATTGCCAATCGGTAAGCTACAGCCCCAATTCATTCTAGAATTTCGAAAGGTCCGATGTACTTGGGACTCAATTTACCTTTCTTACCAAAACGTATGACTCCCTTCCATGGAGATACCTTCAGGAAAACATGATCACCGACTTGAAATTCCAAATCCTTCCTTCGATTATCGGCATAGCTCTTCTGCCTACTTTGAGCTGCTTTAATGTGATTTTGGATTACCTTCACCTTTTCCACCGTTTCCTCCACTAGTTCTGGGCCTACAAGTTTTCTTTCACCAACGTCATCCCAACAGGTTGGTATACGACATCTCTTTCCGTATAACGCTTCATATGGTGCCATCTGGATACTCGAATGGAAGCTATTGTTATAAGAAAATTCTACCAGTGGTAAATATTGATCCCACATACCCTGAAAGTCAAGTGAGCAAGATCTCAACATGTCTTCTAGGGTTTGAATAGTCCGTTCTGATTGTCCATCTGTCTGAGGGTGGTAAGCAGTGCTCAAATGAAGTTCAGTATCCAGGGATTTCTGAAGACTTTTCCAAAATCTTGAAGTAAAACGGGGATCACGATCAGAAACAATTGATAAGGGTACTCCATGAAGTCTCACAACTTCATTAATATATAGTCTTGCTAGACGTTCCAGGGGTAGATCTTCTCTTATAGCAAGAAAATGTGCTAACTTGGTAAAACGATCGACAATAACCCATATTGCATCGTTCCTTCTAGGAGTCTTTGGTAGCCCCATGACAAAGTCCATCGTAATATTGTCCCATTTCCACTCTGGTATGGGAAGTGGTTGCATGACTCCTCCAGGCTGTTGCCTTCCAGCTTTCACTTGTTGACAAACCATACATCTTGACACAAAATCAGCAATCTCCCTCTTCATGTTGTCCCACCAAAAATGTTCCTTCAAATCTCTATACATTTTGGTGCTCCCAGGGTGTATAGAGAAATTGGAACTATGAGCATCATCCAGAAATTCCCTTTTTAGATCAGGTATATTGGGAACACAAAGTCTCTTCCCGAATTTCAAAATTCCATCTTCATACACAAAGTCTCTCAATCTCCCATCATTCACAGCTTTAATATTCTTTTGGAATTCTTCATCATTGGTCTGAGAACTCTTAATCCTTTCTAGTAAAGATGGTTTGGAAACCATTTGAAAAAGCATTGATGTTTCACCTTCCCTGGTTATTCCCATGTCCATCTTTACTAGATCCATGAAAATTGGATCCCATTCAATTCTCATCATGTTCAAAACTCCATGGTCTTTTCTGCTCAAAGCATCTGCCACCTTGTTTGCTTTCCCCGGGTGGTAGTGTATCGTGCAATCATAATCCTTGAGTAATTCAAGCCATCTCCTTTGCCTCATGTTGAGTTCTTTTTGTGAGAAAATATACTTCAAACTCTTGTGATCAGTATAAATCTCACATTTTTCACCATAGAGGTAGTGTCTCCATATCTTCAAAGCAAAGATCACAGCTGCTAACTCAAGATCATGAGTAGGATAGTTTTGTTCATGAATTTTCAACTGTCGTGATGCATAGGCAATAACTCTATCATTCTGCATAAGGACACAACCAAGTCCTTTCTTTGATGCGTCACTATAAATAACAAACCCATCATTCCCCGATGGTAGAGTCAATATAGGAGCATTGACTAATCTTCTCTTCAGTTCTTCGAAACATTCTTCACAATCTTTTGTCCAAACAAATTTAACCCCTTTACGTGTGAGCTTCGTTAATGGGTTAGCCAATCGGGCAAAATTCTGGACGAAACGTCGATAATAACCTGCCAAACCAATAAAACTACGTACCTCAGTTATACTCGTAGGTGCTGGCCATTATTGGATTGCCTTGGTCTTAGAAGGATCAACAGAGATTCCATCATTAGAGACAATATGGCCAAGAAAAGAAATCTCCTGAAGCCAGAATTCACACTTGCTAAACTTCTCATATAATTCATGCCTCCTCAGAGTCTTCAAGATAATGCGCAAGTGATTTTCATGATCTTCATAGGTTTTGGAGTATACCAATATATCATCAATAAATACCACCACAAATTCATCGAGATACTCCTTGAAAACTCTATTCATCAGATCCATGAATACAGATGGTGCATTAGTCAATCCAAACGGCATTACAGTAAACTCGTAATGCCCATACCTGGTTCGAAATGCTGTTTTCGGAATGTCTTCCTTCTTCACACACAACTGATGGTATCCAGATCGAAGGTCAATCTTTGAAAAGTATTGAGCTCCATGCATTTGGTCAAATAAATCATCAATACGAGGTAGGGGATACTTGTTCTTTATCGTTATAGCATTGATCTCCCTGTAGTCGATACATAACCTCATAGATCCATCTTTCTTTTTAACAAAAAGAACAGGGGCTCCCCATGGAGAAACACTAGGGAGAATAAATCCCTTATTACTCAATTCCTCTAGTTGTTTCTTTAGTTCGACTAATTATACAGTGGCCATTCTATAAGGGGTCTTTGATATAGGCCTTGATCCAGGAATCAAATCAATGGAAAACTCTACTTCTCGTTCTGGAGGATGTCCAGGTAAATCTTCCGGAAATACATCTACAAATTCTTTCACAACAGGTACGTCCTCTATTTGAACATTCCTTTCCTCACTGACAGTTATTTCATTCTCTTCCTCCTCAATAATTGAATTAAGTTGAGCTACTGGGGGTGGATCTAAATAAGAATTAGGTGGTGACGATTCTGCTCTAAAAATAAGGTGTTCCTTATCATTATCATCAAGAATCGTAACCTATTTCTTTTTACAATAAATCTTTGCATCATAGTCCGAAAGCCAGTCCATACCGAGGATTATATCAAACTCAATCATAGGTATGACGATGAGATCAGCAGATAAAGAAAATTTATGTGCTCTAATGGGGACTGATTCACAAAACTTTGTTGCAATGATACTTCCCTTAGGAGTTTTAACTGACAACTCCCTTATTAAATCAAATTGGAAATATCTAATTTTCTTAGCAAACTGGGAAGATATGAAACAATGCGATGATCCAGAATCAAATAATGCATTTGCTAAACTTGAGGAAACCATTAAATTACCTGCCACTACGTCTTTCGGAGCTTCTACCTCAGCAGTAGTGATAGCATAAGCCTGGCCTTGATCCCTTGGCCTTTTCTGAGGTAAGTTCTCCTGATGCTTAGGACATGCATTTGCATAATGCCCCATCTCCCTGCAATTGTAGCACTGAACGTTGGTAGCTTCCTTCTTCCCCTTGCAATCATGAGCTTGGTGGCCTTTTTCACCACACTTGTAACAGACTCCCATTCCCTTCAAGCAAGTACCAGGATGTTTCTTCCCGCATTTACCACAAGATGGATATTCAACCTTTCCCTTATTCCCCTTATTTCCATTCCCAGATTGATCAGCAGGTCTCTTCTTCTCTTTCTTTGATTTAAAGTCATAAGACTTAGAGAATTCCTTTTCGGTCTTGATAGCACATGAGACAATGTCTTCATACGATGAAAAGGATTGTGAGACTAATGCTCGACGGAGAAATGGTTTTAACCCATCAAAGAAACGATCAATATTACTTCTTGGGTTGCGAATATAATCTCCAGCATACCTTGCTAACCTTGTAAAGTTAGCCTCATACTTTATGACATTCTCATCCTCCTTTTGTCTCAGACTCAGAAATTGCCTTTCCATATCTGCTCGATGGTCGCGAGGAAAGTATTTTTCTAAAAATAAATCTTTGAACTCCCTCCATTCCATATTTGATACTTCATCATCTTCCTTCGTATTTTGAATCAATGACCACCATTGATCAGCATCTCCAGTGAGGCGGTAAACTGCCATGGTAACTTTTTCCCTTTCACTACTCCCCAAAGCCTGAAATATTTTCTCTAGGGAAAATATCCATTGCTCAGCTACTAAGGGATTTGTACTCCCATTGAACGTTGGTGGTTGTTGCCTCATTAATCGATCTAACATTGATCCTCCATGCTGCGGATCAGGGTGCTCCATACGGGTAAGGTTATTATTCATAACCTGAGTAAGTTGTCCCAGTATGGTGATTAGCTGATCGGCACCAGTTGCATCACCAGCTCCACTATAATTATCTTGGGAAGGAGGGAAATCCCTACCTGGAGTTCGTGCATTGATACGGTTTCCATTTCTTCCACTAGGCGCCATTTCTAAACAATGGCATAAACTAGATTAGTTTATGAATCAAAATACATAATCCCATACTTATAAAACACTTAACATAAATTGAACTATCTATGGATATAATCCATAATCATAAATATGTTTTCTTTGAGGAAGTATATACTCATAAACCCTTCATAATGATTTGTAAAGAAAGTGAGAGTTATCCTAAGCATATCCCCTGGGAGTGTCGTAACCAAGAGTGCAGCAAGGCCCGTTGTCGTGCACTAGTTCCCGTTCGAGTCTAGCTCAAAGCGGTGTTTTCGGGTTTTACCCCTAGGTACATCTGTGCCATGGCCGCCTCTTCCTGCTCGTATCCAGACAGGGATGTATTGCTCGGAAAACTCACAAAATCTCTACAATACCAAAATTCTAGGAAGTTCTTCTATACTAATCCTCAAAGTTCATCTTAGGTCTACGTGCTCTATTCAGAGTTTATCTAAATCTAGCTTCCAAGGTTTGTACTAAACTTCCTCTGATACCAACTATAACGCCCCGACCCCAGCTACCCAGAGTCGGTGCATTATTACATAACATTGGCATGATCACAAGAAAGATCAAATCTCGAAAGACCGATTGGTTTAGTAGCCTTGGAAACACTAGATATATTCATAAGTTTTACATTACATCATAAAATGAAAAACTACTACAATAACATAATGTCTCCATAATCCACACTCATATCCCCACATAATATCCCTGCAGGTCATTCATAATTTACTTCTTCACTTCCTGGGAAAAATAAAACATAGAAAAGGGGTGAGCTCAAATGCCCAGTAAGGATAACAATATAGCGGAAACTTTCATAAATAAGAATAAACATTTAAGGCAATGTATAACTAAAACAAAATCCTTTTAAATATGAACTTTCAACATGGTATGGCATAAATAAAATGAAATAATTCCATTTACTTATTCACATGGATATTCTACTAATCGAATAATCACATGCAAAAATCAATAACCACTTTCATAATGTTGGAATGCATAATGCCAGACTATCATAACCACATAGCCAAGGCCTCGTGCCAAGACTACAAATAAGATTTTGTCAAGGCCTTGTGCCAAGACACTAGTTTGTCTCATGAGACCTACCGATGCATCGAGGAGCTATAGCGGGCTCCACCCGTCACTTACTAAGTCCAATGCATTCCCATATGAAAATGTTTAAACATAACATAAACATTCGTATTAAAACTAGCATACGAAATGTCAATAATTTCACCATAAACCATGAATGGTATAAATATAGCACATCCACGGTCAAACATATCACAAAACCTTCAATTCAATATAGAAGTTTTGTATCATAATAAATCAACTTCAAATAATCTTAAAATCCATCAAAGGATGTTGACATAGATGAAATCAAAATTCTTTTTAAAGAAGTATCTCCTTTTATTTTGAAATCATTTAAGATCCATATAAAATAAAACATTTTCTTTGAAAATATTCTTATAAGCTTGTATGGAAAGCTTCGACGATTTTATAACGGCGGAAAATAACCGCACCCGCCGTATAAGTTAAAAAAAACATCCTTACCTCAATTCTGTCGAAAAGGTTAAAAAGGACCTTGTTTTGAAAACGACGGAAAGATTCCTTTATAAACCTCTTATAAAAAGTCAAACAAGGGTATAAATGACTTTAACCCATATTCTTGTAAATAGTAAAAATGTTTTGAAATACATTTCGAAGAAACATGGATGTGGATGATAAAGAGATCCCAGTAGATTATTACGTATAATACAACCTCGGATAATGAAGAGATTGTGAAATAACCCTTACCTTGTAATTTTCCTTGGTTGGGGTAGGTTAACCTCCTGTATAATGGTTAAATAATTGTTATTAAATTATACAAGAATCATATACATTAATATGATATCATATATGATCTTTTAACATTGCTTTATTAATAATATCTTAGTATTATCGTCGTTTCGGGTGATAATCGATTCGTTCTTCTTAAATGTTTGGTTACGTAAGACATGTTTGTAATGGATAGATTATATCTTATTCATAATCAGAATGATATTAACATTATTTTTAACCCTAAAATGAGAATAATACTTGAATGGATATGATGGAGAATGAATCTTATCGCGTTCGTGGAGACGGTAGTCCGTACGTACGCACGAACGCTACTTCCATTTAATTTTTATTTTAAAAGAATCAAATCCAAATGATACATAGGTATATTACTATTCCAGTATAATATAATATTTTATATATGTTACTTAAGTTCATTAACACCATCCTTTATACGTTCCATGTGTGGTATGAATGAGTCATATCATTTTAGGGGGCGGTAGTCCGCACTTCCTCAAATGAAATTATCGTATGTATATACAACATGAAACGAATAATGGTATGAAATAAAATGGAATTACAGAAGCTTATATATAAAATATATATCATTAATATCATATTTAATTACAGTGCCATCATAATGGCCACCATGAGAGGTGGTAAGATGTATTTGAACAATCATCGTTTCGTGAGGCGTTAGTTTTCCATCCACAGAAACATTATGTTCATCATCCATTAGATGGAGTTGTGTGTATGTGTAGTTTGAATCCTTCTTATAACAACATCCTAGTATATTGAGGATACTGGTGTTGTTACAAAAGAAAGGAAATAAAAAGATTTTTGGGGTTGGAGAAGCAAAATAAATGAAAATACTTTAAGAGAAATTGTTACCTTTAATTTAGGTAACTCACTTTGGTTGGAACCAAAGGACTTCTTGAAATGCTTTTTGTCTAAAGGTAATCTTCAAGGAGGAGGAGAGGGATGTGGGGAGCTTAGTTAGGCAGAGTTTTGACGAGCCAAGTGGCTTGAGAGGTGTGAGGAAAAGAGAAGGAGGAGTGCCCTTTTATAAGAGGGGTGAGGGACACCTTTGGAAAAGCTAGAAATATTAATTTATAATAAATTCATATTCGGTTTCCAAAGGCTCCAAAGTTTACTATTCAAAGGATGAGGTGGGGATAGGTCGAAAACAACTCATCCAATAGAATTTAGACAGGTTTGGGTACTTATATTAACCTTATCTTTAAGTATTAACTCTAAGTTAATTAGTTTCACTTTTACAATGTCTCTTTGTATTTTTATATAATATGGTTAATAAACTTACTATATACATCCAAGCGACCCCCAAGTGGTCCATTAATGATTAACCTATCATAATATAAGTCTCTTGTCCGAACCTTAGATTTTTAGGAATTTAATATCAATTAATAATATAATATTTGTTTTAAGAACTCTTTTATGTCAATTTTGACACTATTCAATAGTTGATTTTTGTGAAACTCATAACAGATTGATTACTTCGAAAAAAGTCAATTAAATCAATCCTAATATATCATATTATCCTAGAAAATTAGTTTAATTCATTAAAAGTTTCATATTATATTTATTTGGGTATTTATAATATCAATTATTTTAATTTTTCACTATTATAGTAATTACTGCATCATCATTGTGTCATAAATAAAATAAATTATTTAATGTCTAAAAATTATAAATAAAATATCATTATGTAGGAAATCTTTTTAGATTTCTAATTAATATTTATAATCTAAAATCCAACATGTATAACCCTATGTAAAAATTGTTCTTCTAAAAGATGTAAGCTTATGCCATTTTTATTTTTATTTTAGCTTTATTAATATAATGTGTCATTATCACTTACAAGTGGATCCATGGGGTCCCAAAATAGACCCAAAGATTCCCATGGTCGACCATGTATCAACCAATAGGGTTAAGACACGTTTTAGGGTAATTTAGTATTATTATAATATTATTTTTTAACCCTTATTTACCGGATTTACCCTTAACCATGGTAAATAAAATATTTACCGCAGTAATTATTCAAAATGTCTAAAAATAAAAGTTACCTATTTACACAATTTGAACATCCTGATTCCAAATATGGAATCCATTTTTCTAAATTCAAAAAACAGAAGTGGCAGAAATTAATTTAAAATTAATTCCCGTTGTCAAAACAAAAAGCGTGTTTTTAAGAGATAATAACTATCAAAAGATTGACACTTGTTTATGTTCGGTTTAATTGTAAAATTATGTCCAATGACCAACATTATATTAAATGGTAAAAATATATTCTAAATATACTTTAAAACCACTCAAATTCATAATTTATCACTATTAATTATTTTGATTAAAAAAGTTGTTTTAAATTAAAATTTAGTGATTTTCACTATTCATCAAAATATAAAAGTTATCCGAAAAGTACCAAAATTTCACCCTAGGATAATTTCGATATTCCGAATCCAAAAATGAAGTCCATTTTGAAATATAAAATATATATGATTTCAAAAAGTAGGTATTACTATTCACAATGGCTAGTTTAATTAGTTGTGGTGTGTGTTAGAACTCGAGGTTGCGTACAACACACGCTATCGCATTATTCGAAGGGAAACGTACCGTGGAAGCTTGGGGTGTTACAATAACTATTGAAAAACATCATAATACATTTTGGTAGCTTAGGGATGAACAGACCATTGAGACTGGTGGATATCCTGCATGACCACCTTAATTAGAGATAACATCACCTCAAAACATCCCTAAAAACACAGAATTACCTTAGGAGACAATGACCAATCGAAGGACGTCTCCCCACCATGAATAAATTGCATATACTGCTGAAATAGCTCATAATTAGGCTTCTCCCGTAGAACCAACTCTAGAATAGATGGATCCAAACATACACTTGCTTAGAATGCACCTCCACTATGCTCCTTGGTCTCTAAGTGCATCTGGTAAAGGAGCCCCATCAAAGTCCACTCATCACTGGACATCCTCAACACATTCACTGGAAATTTCCTGATCAAGGAATCATCCACCACATTACCCTTTCCTATGGTATAGAAAATTTAAAATTCAAACCCCTTCAGATATTTGATCCTATGAAGCTACCTCAAATTGAGATCCTTCTGTGAGAAGATGTAGGCTAAGATCTTATGATCAGATTAGACCAAAAACTTCTTCCCAAAGAGGTAGTGATTCCATATCTTCAATGAATGCATCACCGATACTAAATCTAGGTTATGGGTCAGTTAATTCTTATCATATGGTTGGATTTGACAAGAACCATACGCCATCACGTGATCATCCTGCATAAATACACACCTGAGACCCATGCCTGAAGCATCGCAATAAACCACATACCCCTTTCCTAATTCTAGAAATATCAAAACAGGTGTGGTAGTAAACCACCATTTCTGATCCTCAAAATATTCTTGACATTCTGGGATCCATTAAAACTTCACCCCCTTCCGAGTGAGTACGGTCATGGATGACGCAAGCCAATAAAAATTCCAAACAAACTACCTAAAATAACCAGCCAGACTGAGAAAACTCATGATCTCAAACATGTTATTCAGTTTTTTCCAAGACATAACAACACTGATCTTCTCGGGGCCCACAAAAACCCCTTTATCTAAAATTAAATAGCCCAGAAACTTCACTTACCTGATCTATAAAATGTATTTTGATAAATTTTCATACAAATGATGATCTTGAAAATTTCCCATCACAATCCACTAATGATGCTCATGCTCTTATTTAGATCTAGATTAGACTAGGATTTCATCCACAAATACCACAACAAGAGTAGAGATAATGGTGGAACACCCTATTCATGAGTTCTGTAAAGACCGTTGGATCATTTTTCAATCCAAAAGGCATGACCAAATACTCGAAGTGTCCATACCTGCTTCATAAATCCATTTTTGAAATATTCGCCTCTTTTACCCTGACTTGGTGGTAACCCGAACACAAATTGTTCTTAGAGAACCACTTTACCCCTTTCATTGGGTCAAACAAATAGTCAATTTGGGTCAAATGGTACTTATTCTCGATGATTAACTTATTAAGATTCTGGTAGTCGCTACACAACTGGAGAGATCTTTCATCCTTCTTCATGAACAAAACATGATCAGACCAAGGAGAGATGCTCTAGTGAATGAACCCTTTGGATTAAAAATTTCCCAGATATATATTTAATTATCTCAATTTTTTGGGGGCCATACGATATAAGGGAAGTTATATTGGTTGTGTTCCTGGAACTAAATCGATTGAGAACTCCACATACCGCTCTGGGGGAAAACCTAAAAAAATCAGTAGGAAATACCTCTGGGAAATCATCCACCACCTGAGGTAGTTCACCCTTAGGAGCACCACCATCATACTCCAGCCTGAGTAATGATAATTAAAAAATCATATTACCCAACTCCAAGAGTGGAGGTCCAGATCGACCCAAATGAGCATCCCATTCTCTGAGAAATAATTGAGCACTCCCATATGTTGCCATGAAACTAACTCACCGCCGATAACAATCAATGTGCACTTGGAAACGCACCATCTAGTCCATGATAAGGATCATATAAAATAGGTACATATCCAAGACCAATAAATCTGATTCCATCTCAACCCCTAACATGGAAAGTACACATAACAGTCACGTAAGACCCTGCTCCTTTCTCTTTCCCAAAGGTATCACCAACTCCATTGCAAAAGATAAGATCTCGGTTGGAAAATTCAATAGGTTCACAAGTCGAGCAGATATAAAATACACATAAGCACTAGAATCAAATAAAACTATAGCTATAGAATATATAATTATAATGGTACCTTGAATAGTTGAGGGACCTACATTCAGTTTCACTAATTCCTGGTCCATAGTATAAAGATGCCTATTCTCTTAATGAGTCTAAATAGGACCACTATCCTATGGCTCTGCTATGATCTAACTCTAAATAGAAGAAGATCTAGTCCTACCTTCTTGAAAACCAAACTGAGATCCCACCATCCTAGACAGATTTGATTGAGCTATCATTCCCTTGGAATCCACAGATCTTATACCTCCTTGATAAAAATGTGTAGTTCTATAGAATCGCTACAAGTGCCCCAACATTACACACTGATTATAGGATTTGGGAGGATACATATAATTTGGTCGAGTGTGCACCACCTTCTCAAACTGGTGGCACACAAAGGACCCTGCATCAGAAGCCAAAGAAAAAGGCTTCCTGGAAGGAGTCCTGAACTGCCACCTCACTTCTTCCCTTGCTCTTCATGCTTCCTATTCTTCTCTAAAGAACTGACACTGTCCATTATTGACATAGCCCTAGAGGAATGGGAACTACCCTTAAAGTCAATCTCCACCATAAAAGCTCAGTCAAACACTTCAACATAAGTCTTCGGCTTGAACAAGAAAACCTGAGATCAAATATTTGACCGAAAACCTTTCTCAAACCTTTGAGCCTTCATCTTATCATTAGAGACTATTTCAAGGGCATAACAAACTAGCTCAGCAAAATGGTTGGTATACTCCATCACCAACTGGTCCCTTTGAACCAAATCCATGAACTCCTAGGATCTATCATACGTCAAGACATCATATAAATAATGGTTGTTGAATACCTTCTTGATGTCCTTCCTACTCATCTGATCATGTTTCCCATCTTGAATCATTGGGTCCCACTACCTTTTATTGGGACCCTTGAGTAGAAATAAGGTGCACTTCACCCTAACCTCTTCAAGAGTGTCCAAGAAATTGAACATTTATTCTATATTCTCGAACCATTTCTATTCTTCTTGAAGTTACAAGCTACATTAGAAAGAAGGATTCTTATTTTTTAAGAATTCTTAGGCTTAATCCTTCAGAGATGTAGGCTCAGCTTCCCTGACTAAAACAAGAGTAGGACCTGCTCCCAGTCCTAGGGCCAAAATATCTCAAACCATAGCATCTAATAGCCTCTAATCAAGTGGTGAGGGGAAACTCTCTCTAGATTCTTCCCACGGTTGTAGGGGAACTCTCTAGAGAGTCATGATTCAACAAAAAGAAATAGTCACATGAGAAAATTAATAACAAATTATTTCTAAAAAATTAGCAAGAATAACAAACATCAATAAACTAAACATACCTAAGAAACATAATGACTAAACCACTTCACCCCCACCTAGTGTCCACATACAGTCTATAGCCTGCACGTCCCAGCTGGAGGAGAATGCAAACCAACATACTAATATCACATGGCAACTTGAAGTATGTCATGAGATGTGCTTTCAAGGCACCCTACTCGTAACTAGAACTCCAAATCATGACATTCTTAAATCCTATCTATCTAGAATTATCCAAAATAACATTACCCAAAGAGGTAAAACCTACATATGATACCATTTTTTCATGAATCAAGTCGGGTCATCATTTGAACTTGTGCCTGGCCTGATCAATGGTAAGGCCCGAAGGGAATTCCTGGTCTCCATGGGTTGGCACAAGTGCCCAGGTATCAATATAAATGCTTGGTAATGATTTAACCAAATGTAAAAATATAGAACCAGTCAACAATTTTAAACAAACCAAAGCTGTAAAACCAAACCAAACAAGCCTTTACATGGTTTCAGCTTTAATTCTACAAGTTTATACCAAACCAAAAGAGATCTAATAAAAAATTGGAACTAAAACCCATCTCCAAAACCACCATAAGGTAAGGGGAACATCTCCCTCAAGTTATCTCCACAAAAACACCCAATAGTATCACTAGCATCCTGGTCCACCATCACCAAAATCTTTACCCTTACCTGTATCAAACATGACCAAGTCTGCTTATACCCAAAGGTATAAGAAGGGTGTGAGATATTTTCTAGTAGGATGCCACCCCAAGTAATTCCATGCTCTCAACATTAAAAGACAAATAAACCTAAAAGTTTAATAAATGAAAGGAAATGCGAGAAAAAATTTTAATTAAAGAATATTTAATAAAAAAACAGTTTTAAAGGAAATCAACTTTAAATAAAAACACCTCACTACTACAAAAACGAGTAAGGGAAGTGCCACCCTTTATCAGTGCTTTTTTATTAGCGTTGATAAAGGGGGGATTTATCAGTGCTTTTTCCTAGCGCTGATAAAATTTATATTTAAAAAAATCATGAAAAATAATATATTGTTATATAAGTATATTTATATTGATATAAATATAATATATATTTTTTAAATATGTTTTAGATAAGTATAAATAGACTATTACATTTAATATATAATAAATTTAGTAAAAATGGATTTAAAATATTTTAAAAAATATTATTAATTAAAAAATTCTATTTATAATCGATTAATAATCATTTAATAACAATCTGAAGACACAAAAAATCAAAAAAAATGAATAAAAGATCTAAAATAAGTTAAAAATGTAACTTAAACTTCAAACAGCCATAACTTTTGATTTGGGTGTCCGTTTGAGCTCTATAGTATATCAAATCGAATATTGCGATGATATCTACACACTAGTGACCCAAGGGAACTTTTGGTCACATTTTTAGAGGCCCAAAAAGGCCCATAAGGCCTCCAAAACTGGTTTTTTAATCATGATACCTCAATATTTTAACATTCAAACAGGTTTAACTTCTGATCCGAAGGTCCTCTAGGCTTGTACCACATATAATATCAAATATTGTTTTATTTTCTTCAATTTGACTGGTTGTAGAGTTGAAACAGACTTCTGGATTAGAATTTATGGTCATTTTAACATTATATGGCTTTTCAAATACACATATATATGTATTTATTTGTAAATATATATGTGTTTGTGTGTGTGTGTGTTTTGTATATATGTATTTATTTATTTATTTATTTATAAACACACTTAAAAAACATATTTTATAAATGTATTTAAAACTAATCTTATAAATATATATTAATATACAAATAAATGTATGGATAAAAAATTATAACTATATATATATATATAAAATAAATATAAATATAAATTAATATATGAATAAATATATATATGCTAATATATGAATAAATAAATACGTATTAATATAAATAAATTTATTTATATTAATATGAATCTATATTAATATACGTATAAATGTAACTATATATATATATATTAATATACAAATAAATATATATATTAATAAATGAATAAATATATATGTATTAGTATAACTAAAAATATTTATATTAATATGAATCTATATTAATATACGAATAAATATAACTATATATATATATATATCATTAAATAGAGAAAAAAACGAAATGGCTTAGTGGTAAAGGTGCAGGCCCCAAGGGGGGAGATCGCGAGTTCGAGTTTGGGTGGAAGCAAGGAGGTGCACGTGGGAATGTTGGGCGATGCATGGGAAAGGGCAGTGCATGGGAGAGTGGGAGGGGTCTTCCTAGCACTGATAAAGGGGGGGGGGGGGGGTCAAGTGCTCTTAAAATCTTTTACCCCCACACATTATATATTCTTTTTTATTTTAAAAAAATAACTTTTATTAGTGATAAAAAAAGTGCTGATAAAAGGTTTCCTCTTTCAGCGCTAAAAAGGCACTAATAAAGGACCCCTTTTATCAGCGCTTTTTTTAGCACTGATAAAGGGGTCCTTTATTAGTGCTTTTTTAGCGTTGATAAAAGGGTCTTTTATCAGTGCTTTTATGAGAGCTGATAAAAGGGACCCCCCTCCCCATCTTCACCTCGATTAACAGTGATTTTTTTAGCATTGTTAATGCACTTTTCTAGCACTGATAAAGGCCATATTTTGTAGTAGTGCATTTACTTTTTATGTAACCCAAATCCACACTATGTTCCAGTGGTGAGCGCAAAATAGTCGAGATCACTAGTCATGGGAGAGGCCCTATGGGTACAAGCTAGTAAATGGGACCCTAGAACCTCATGTATATGTGTAAAGTAGTATAGGAACCAAAATCATCTATGTTTCCATTCATGAGACACTATAGAGGAGAAACATCCAAAATTCTAGTGGTCTCTGATCATCATCAATATTTAGTTAGTGTTGTCATCTTCAATCTCACTAAGAGAAATTAGGTCATATCCACCTATATATCATTAGCATGCTAGTCCTAGTCCTCCATCCTAGCTACCCAATCTTCCCATAGTGTGTTCAACCAAGTTTCATTTTCCACAAGATACACCACATTCACACACACAATCCAAACAAGGCACCACGTACACCAAAAGTCACCATTTTCACACCCAAATCCTCTTTCAAAAATTAAACCCACACCAAAAACTTTCCAAACATGATTTTCATTATAAAGAAAACTTAATAAATCATTTAATCAATTAATAAAACATTTCAAAATAACACAACAATGCATTACTTCAAGAATACACCAATTTCACATGTAAATTCCATTTTAAAACCAATGGAATATCAAATATCTTCAAAAACTACTTTCACAAAAAATTTATAACTCATAAACATGATAAAGAACACAAGCAAGCCTAATAAATTTATCAAGAAATGTTTAATCACAGAATCACCTACATCGGGTGGAGAAAGTTCTGGAAAATGGTGCGAAAATCCAACTACACCTTAACCGCACCACAAGAAGGAAATATTGAACCCTAAATCAAGATATTGACCTAATAATGTCAAAATAAAACCCTAAAATAAGAACCTTTGGATGGATAAGAGGAACCCCAAAAGAAAGGGAAAAAACCCCAAGATTTGAGAGGAAAATTGAGTGAGGATATGACTTACTTGATGAATAGAGGAATAACCACCCTTAATCCATCAAAAAATTAAAGATCTGGGATAGGAGGAGGTCTAGAGGGAAGAAACTATGGATTAAAATCCTAAGTGGGTGAGAAATTGGATGATTTGTGGGTTAAACCCGATAGGAGATATAAATGTTTAATAACATGGATGTTGATCATGGTGAGTCCGCACAGTTTGGTAAACCATGCAGTAACCATACAGAGAATTATGTCTAAAGGAAGACTTACCACACGGTTCATTTGGATGAGTCACACAGCCGTGTGGTGGTTTTGTGGTAGGTTTCTTCTCTTACTACATGGTTAGCTGGGATGGATGCACGGTTAATATTAAATGTGAACCAACCATGCATTGGGGACTTTCCACCCAAAATCCTCCATTTTTCTCCAAAATCCAAAGGGAAAACGAGGGAAAAATATAAACCCAATGTAAAATATAAAAACACTTGAAAACAAGATAATCGATGTGACACAAGATGACTCATTTCAACACTTTGCAAAATACCTAGTTTTCTAAGTCTTCCAATGGTGTCTCACGATGGCAGTGTCTCATGCTGGTGGTGTCTTTCTAGTGGTGTCTCACCCAAGAGATGTCTCACCCTAGAAATGGAACTCTGGTGGTGTCTCACCCTAGTGTCATCTCACTGGCGGTCACTCTTCTGACAATGTCTTGCTAGTGGTGTCATACCCTGGTGGTGGCTCACTGGCAGCCACTCATCTGGCAGTGGCTTGCTAGCAGTCACTCATCTGGTGGTGTCTTGCTAGTAGTGCCTCGTATGGTGGTGCCTCATCTAGCAGTGGATTTATAGAGGTACCCTATATGTAAGTGCCTCACCAGTGGTGCCTTGTCTGGAAGTTCCTTGTCTGTTGGTGCCTCGTCTGGCAATGGATCACTGGAGGTTCCCCGTCTGGCGGTGCCTCATCTGGTGGTGTCTCACTAACGGTTCCTCATGAGCAGTGTTTCCATTTTTTACCTTTTGATGTATTTATTTTACATAAAACAAGTTTAATGACATATTGAAAGGTATTTGAGACCAATTCGAAGGCCGTAAATTATATCTTTAATTCCCTAAGAGTTTAGAGACTTTTAAATGGTCAAAACACGTGGTCTTGGCTAGATCCGTCTTTTATGGAAAATCAAAATTGTATCTAATCATGTGACTCAAATACAATCTTTCTTAATTCGAGATATCTTTCCTCATATTCTTCCTTCTTTCTTTCTCTTAATATGGTATGCCCTGAATCCTTCTTCCCATGGGAGTCAAGTAACTTTTTTTTGTAGTTGGTTCATGATTCCCTAGAGAATTTCTTATTGGATGTACGCCCTTATTTTTGGTGAAACTGGTAAGTGTTGATCATTCTTCTTCCAAGTATTATTTCCTTTATCTTTCTTAAGTTTGCATCATGTGGGGTGGGTATATAAATGTTTTCTGTTATGGAGATAGTTTATTCTGGACTAATAAAGATAATAAAATTGGATTAAAAATCAATATAAATGGGGTTGGGGAAAGTGACGAATGATCTTACTATGTTTTTGAAATTATTTTTTTTTACATTGTGATTTGTATGGGCTAACTACCCACTGAAAATCGCAGTCATTGGGGGTCCTTGTTTGTGCACTGGAATGCATGTTGTTTGGTTTTTGTTGAATGCTTATATATAAAAATTGGTTAACCACATATATTCAGCTAATGAATGGATGCGCCATAATCTTAAATTTTCTATGATAATCCCTAAATTAACAAGTGAAATTCAATAAGGGATGTCTTATTAAATCTAAAAATGTGTTTTCCATGGTATGTGTGGTGATGTGGTTGTGGGAACGGTTATGCATAGGGGGTTGGTTCTGTTGATATGATGATCTAGGAGGATGAGTTTGAAGAAGGACAGTAGTGTTTGTGTGGGTAATTTCTGAGAATATTTTCATTTTTAACATATAGAAAACATCACTTTGTATCTATAGGTTGTGGTATGATGTGTCATTAAAGTGAATTGTGTTAATTTATCATGGCTTTTCACCTCCTAAATGATTTTTACTGTATTTCTTGTTATGTTTCATGCCAGATAGTTTCCCGAGTAGTGAAGGAATCAATAAATAATTGTTTAATAAAGTTTGTAATGGATTGGGTTGTTTTGCTTAATGGAATCTAAGTGGTTAAAAGAAATTTTTTGGAAATGTGAAATGGGGTTTATGGCTTGGTGTGTGGTGTTGTGCATTTAGAGGTAGTAGCAAAGGTGATAGTTTTGTGAGTTTTTGGTTTTTCTGAGAACCCATAGGTTGGTCTTGAGTGTTTGGTATCATATATATATATATATCTACTTTTATTTTACTTGTGATTTATATATAAACCACACCCTAGTTGAGAATTATGTGTTAAAAATCCCATCATGATAGGGGAGGGTGTCTTTCCCAACATCCGTTGAGGAGTACAGATGGCTGGGTACGCACTCTTTTCTGCTCTCTCTTCTATGAAAGGTAGGTATTGCATAGGATGTGATAGTCGTAGTTCTATTAGTGAATTAAATGGTGGTTTTGGTATGGTATCCTAGGTGTCTTAGGGATGATATGTGATGTGTTGTAAGGCCCAGGTGTGTGTGGGTGAGATGTGTTGTGAGGCCCAGGTGTGTGTGTGTGCAAGATGTATTGTGAGGCCCAGGTGTTTGTGGGCAGGATGTGTTTTGAGGCCCATGTATGTACGGTCAGGATGTGTGGTGAGGCCTAGGTGTGTGTGGGAAGGATGTGATGTGGTATACGGAAGGGATGGGAGTGAGAGGATGTATAACATTGGGAAAAAGAAACATACAAGTGGGAAAGTGGTGCAGGATACCCTGTCATTGATTTGATTTATATCATATTATATTACTTGGATTATGTTATTTGGTGATCATGTCTTGGTGAGGTTGGGATGGTTAGTATACCTTCATAGGTGTTGTTTTAATATCTCTAATATTTTTTCATAAGTAAAAAAGGAGGTTGTTCTCAGTTATAAATGGTTCATTGAAATATTAATGAATTATTTTTATTATGGTAATTTATTTTTAATTTTTATTAATGAAATAATTACCTTAAATTCTTACACAACACTGACGTAGTGCTTGTAAAAGTGGTATAAAAAGAAAGTAAATTATTTTAAAAAAAATTAAAATTAATACAATTTGGATGAATTGTTATGTTACATTAATTATATATATATATAACATATTTTTGGTGTTATACAAGTTTATATTCTAAATCCATTAGTATCTTGATGTATTTTAAGTCAAATTATGTGAATTGTCCCAAAAATGAATTTAATGGTATTTTATGTTAAATAATATTTAATAAATCGATTTAAAATTCCTAAAAATATAATCATTGTACAATTGAATGTTATATGGTCTATAATGTCAACTATTTTCAATTTATGGTTCAATTTCCCTTTTATAGTAACTTTCTTGATCCTTAAAGAGTAAAACAGATTGTTATCATGGTAATTGTTAAAAGGGTTAACAGGGGGTTAAAATTAAGAGATAAGTGTTAAAACTGAACATAACTTATATAAATTTAATTGTATGAGATTATTTAGACTAATTCTAATCCTATATTTTAAATATGAAATTTTTAACCACTTTAACTTGATAATTAATTTAAATTAATTTAATACTTTATGTAATTCCCAAGGTGCCCCTCCCCTCTCTTATATAAGGACACCACCTCTCTTCTCTTCCTCACACTTATTGAGATAATTATCTCAAAAAACCCCTATAAAACTCTTCTTAAATTCATTAGATACATTATAGAAGTGATTTTCTTCTTAAAATTCCATCCCTATGGTCCTTAATGAGAGATCCAATGGAGGTTCTTCAAAGAGGAGGTAATAGTCTCAACCGAGCATTTTCATTTTACTTATTTTTATACCTCCTTAAATTAAATAATAATCATTAAAATATAATAACATAAGTATCTAAAATATACTAAGATTTTATTAGGTTAATTTAATGACCTTATTCATCTCATTTTCCATCCTATGGGATACAAAAACATTATTCATGTGTCGGGGGGGATACCACCAATACGAAGAGATGTGTTTCGTTTTTTATCACCACCACACAAGGTTGGTTATTATTATGGATTTAATAAATATATATTATATTCATGAAATAATTATTATTATTTAAATATAGTATATTATTTAGCTTCTTAACCCTCCACCCATTAAAAAAATATAATTTTGTTCATGTGTACGTGTGGAATACCACCTCCACAAAGTGATGTAATTATTTTTTCACATCTATTTTTCATGGTTGATTATAAAATTATATTTCATGTTTAAAATTATAATAATTTAATGATTATTAAAATTTATATTATTTAAAAATTACCCCTTTTTCTATAGTAAACCCATCAAATTCATTTTTTAATTATGAACCAAACGTCCTCAAAAAACCCGATATGGACTTAACTGATTAAGTAATTAAATATGTCATTGAAGTAAATGAAATAAATGGTTTAATTACAAATTAATAAACCTTAAAAGGTTATTAAATAATTAATATAATTTTATTATATATGGTTTAAAGAACATATGTAGTGAGTTGGGACTCGAGGTAAGGGGTTTCTTAACTCAATTTCCATTCATTGGGTTATACTATAATTCATTGATGAAAATATTCCAAGATTATGTAAGAAATTAAATATTTTTGTATTATATTATATTCACACTTGTTTTTGTTTTTTAAATTTTAACACATAATCAATTCATTTATTGATTCTAACATCAATGATATAGTCTTGTAAGGATTATTCATCTCAATATTGTTTTTTTGAGACATGTCTTGTATTATGAATATAATTCCTTTTATAAGGTTTATATGATGCCTATTGAGATATTTTATCATGAATGACTATTTTATAATTATATTTAAAGTTCCTTTTAAGATCTATCTTTCATGATATATTGATTCAAATGTTATAAAATTTTCAAGGGTTTTCACGGTCTCAATTTTAATTCTTTGAGACATAATTTATGTTATATTCCATGTTTTATTTTATATGGTGTACTTACAACCACATAGATATGTTTTTAGATATTAATTCATATAAATTATGGGTTTTAAATAATAATTTTATTTTCCTTAATTCAATGGATTTTTTATTCAATCATTACCCAATTTTCAAGGGTTTGTCATCTCAAACTTTCTTCTTTGAGTCATGTTTTTTATTGATGCACCTATATTCATTTATATAGTTTATAAATTTACTCTTGAAATATAATTTCATGAATATTTTTATATGAATGGTATTTTATTTTCCTTCTTATGTTATTTATTTCAAATGGTTTTGGTTTTTAAAAGGTCGTAAAAGGGTATTTCTTTAAAAATGTTGTTTTAATGTTTTTAAAGACATTTAACCAAAGTCTTTCTCAATGTTCTTTATATTATTTCAATAATGTTATTTTATAAACATAAATTATTTCCTAAAGTTATTTTCCATGATATTTTACTTTCTTTTAAAAGCTTTAAAATAAAATTTATTAATTTTTTTTATATGGGTCACTTTTGAATCTCTTTACAAAATTTTGAAAAGAATGATTATTTTTAATATTTATGAAATGAACGAATTTTCCCACCATCATGACCATTATTTTATTTTAAGATTAATTTATAATTTCCCAAGGTTATTTTCATATAAAACATTTTTCCCAATATTTTGGAAATTTTTATAAAATATTACCAAAAGAAAAGGGTATTTTCCCTTATTTTCAAATAAATGTTTTAAATGTTATTTTAAATATATTTTCATCTATATTGAAATCCTTTAATGAATCCACTACTTCATCAGAATTATGATCTTATGATACCACCCAAATTATTTCTCTATATGGATTATAATGGTTTTTTAAATAGATTTTCATGAAATTTATTTCTTTTCCATAGGTAAATCAAGTTACAAAGGAATGAAATTTTTTGTTAAAATATTTATGATGAAAATGTAAGCTTCCATTAGTTATATTCATGTATGGTACTTGGAAATTATTGATGATGATGTTTGAGCCTGATATAGCTCATGATGATGTGTGAACCTAATATTGTATATATGATGGGTGAGTTCGATATAGCTCTCCAATGCATTAAGTAATTTTCTTTGTCTTTAAAGGTGATAAGGAGGGAGTTAAGAGGGGAGGTTTATCCTATGGATTTAACTATGCTTTATTTATTTCAAATATAAATGAAAACAGTTGATAAAGATGATTTTCTAATATAATAATACATTTTCTGTGTGCTTTCTATTAGTTTTTAATGTTTCTTTTGATCAAGATTTACATCACATGGATTATTATTATTGATTATCATTACTCTTTTATTTGATAAATATTTATTCCATGTCAAGTGTTTAATGAACCATGTTTTTATGGGTATAGATTTTATAATGTTATGCTCATGCACATTGATTATGTCATCATACCTTTATTCTCACGGATGACATTTAGTTTTTAATGAGTATGTTTACCCTTACTTAGAATTCACACTTATTATGTTTTCCATTTCCCCAGGTTATGAAGAATAATGTTAAATGAATTATTTCTATAAATTTTTCATTTATGAATAATTATATTGGAGATGTTGAAGACTTGTTGTGAAATAATAAAATCTCAATATATTAGAAAAAATGCACACTTTAGGACATGGGTATTATTATGTAAGTGTTTCTCCTAATTATATAAAACTATAAACCTAAATTGTACTTGGATATGTAAGTGATCCAACATTTTTTTATGATTTTTTAAGTTTTGGATGACTAAAATTGGGTCATATTTTTTATATCAAATCTGGAAATTTAAAGACTTTTTTTAGAATTGAATCTAGGAGTACGGGTTCAGGGATATTATAGTTGGTATTAGAGTGAGGGTTTAGATAAATTTAGATATTATGATTTTTTCATGTGAGTTTAACTTAAGTTTTATGGATACCATCATGGGTATTTAAGTTCAATTTTGATTAAGTTAAAATGAATAGAAACATATTTTAGGTTTTAAGTAATTGTATTTTGAAGTGATTAATGATATTTTAGGAGGCGTTTTATTTTTGTTAAATTAAAAGTAACCCTTAGGTGTATCATGTAATTTAGAATGAAGGATTATGTGAATAAATGTTAATGTGTTTTGGGGATATAAGATGAATTTTATAAGATAACCTTTGAGGTTAATATGTTCTTATTGAGGTTATTTGTGATATAGGGTTAATTATTTGTGGAATGATTTAATTTTAACTTTGAGTATTACTATTGAATTTTGGAGATTAATTTATTATTTCTTCATATAAAGGTTTATTCATTTTGGGTATTATATTACCTTGTTCAAACCATTTGTTTTAGTATGGACAGTAAGAAAAGATTTTCATCATTTGATATATCTCATGGTCAATAAAAATTTGATTATAGTGCTTTATTCATTAAAAATTAATACTCATTATTTGGAGTAAAAGATGAGATAAAGGTGGAAACTGATTGAAACATGCAACCAAAGGATGAAATTGTGTTTATGGATTTAAAGAAAATCAAGTAAGTATATTTTATTATGTTCTTAGTCTATATGGTAAAGTATTTCCTCAAATCTAGTAAAGGGATCTTGGAAATAAAAATGTTATCATATTACCTTCATTTTGGATGAATTTATGGTCTTTTTCAAACCTCGTTGGTTTGTGGTTTTTTGGCCATTGACTTTCTCATGATCATTCACTTCCTTGTGATAAATGTTATTTTTAAATATCCATCATTATTTGGACATTAATTGTTTCCTCCATGTCCATATTTTCTCTTGACACTAATGTTATCCAATTTGGAAACCTATTTATGTGTTATTATAGATGACCTTTATATTTCCCTTTCCCTCTTTTCAAAAGGAAGTTATGTTAACCTTTTTTATGATGTGGGTTTTCAACAAAGGTATTTTCAAATAATAAACCCTATATTATCAAGCTCAATATAAAATTGATAGGATGAAATTCATGATTGGTGGAAAATTTAATACCATGGTATTTTAAAATAACACTATGTTTTATAGCATATATGATATAAAGTACCGAGTTTAAATGCACCATGAAACATTATTATTTAAATATGATCATCAAAACCTAGGCATTGAATTGGTGGATATGAATCGGAGTAAAATCATTATGAAATATATATATATATATATATATATATAATGGTCCTACTTGGTATAAATATATTTATTATTTCTTAGTAAATAAGAACTCAATTTCTAGTAAAGTCGTTTTATTCTTCTAAAATATTTTTTCTTCAAAAATGGTTTTTATTAATTTTTGTGAGTGGATATTATAATTAATTTCAGAAACTTTTAGAAATTTTATTTTATAAATATTATATCATCTTTGAAATCATCGTTTCAAAATTATCGAAGGATGATAGTTGGAGATTTTTTTGAAAAGATTAATATTTTAGTGAATAGTGAAAAAATACTAATATTATATAAAATAGCCTTTCCATTCAAGTATTTACAAAGACCCATTTTATTTTAAATTTATTTTAGAATTTAATTAGTTTATATTTATAAAAAATAACCCAATTATTTCCATTTTAATCAAATTTATTCTTAATTTTGGTATAAAAACATTCTTATACTTGAAGATGTATTTTAATGGAAAACTGATTCTAGTCGCGTTTTGTGGGATTATTTTAAAATTAATTTCTAAAAATTATATTAAATTAATTTTATAAAATGTATTCCATGTTTTTTATTATATTTTCCAAAAAAAATTAAATAGTTCTATTTTATTTTTTATAATAATGAATAGTAACTGTGGTAATTATTTGTCACCTTAGTAAGGGTAAATCGAGTAATTATTGTTAAAAATAATGTGATAAGGATTTAAAAATCTATCTAACACCTAAATAATTTCTGTTTAATGATATTTTTTTGACCATCCTAATCCAATATTCAAATATATGGAAACTTGGTGCAATTTTTCTTTGAAAATGACCTTAATATTATTTTAAGAAAAGAATAAATACAAAATATCACTCTCTTTATTTTAATATCTCTAATATTTGGTCAGGGGGATAAAAAGTAGTTATGTTTAGTCATAAATGTTTATTTTAAATATTAATGATTTTTTTTATTATGGTAATTTATTTTTAATTTTTAGTGATTAAATAATTACCTTAAATTTTTACATAATACTAACGTAGTGCTTGTGCAACCAGTAGAAAAATCAAGTAAATTATTTTTAAAACATTAAAATTAATAAAATTTGAATACATTATTATATTACATAAATATATTAAATATATATAACATATTTTTTTTTAAAGTTTATATTTAAATTCCAACACTATATTGATGTCTTTTAAGTCAAACTATGTGAATAGTCTGAAAAATGACTTTAATGGTATTTTATGTTAAATAATATTTTATTAAATGATTTAAAATTCATAAAAATATAATATTTGGTCAATTTAAATTAATATGGTCTATAATATCAATAATTGTATATTTATGGTTCACTTTTCCTTTTATAGAAACTTTCTTGACCCTTAAATTGTGAAAAACATTATTATCATGGTAATCATTAAAAGGGCTAACAGGGGTTAAAACTAAGAGATAAGTGTTAAAACATAACCTAAACTTGTCTAAATTTTATTATACGATATTATTTAGAATCATGATCATCCTAGACTATAAATATATCTATTTTTATCCACATTAGGATTAAAATTAATTTATATTATTTAAATACTTTAAGTAATTTCAAGGGTCCCCCTCACTCTTATATAAGGACACCACCTCCTCTATCTTCCTCACACTTCTTAAGCCACTTAGAATGAAAAAACCCTAAAAACTATTATTAACTTCCTTATATATATTATAGTGCTAATTTTATTCTTCAAATACCATCTTTATGGTTCTTCATGAGAGTTCCAAAGAAAGTTCTTCAAAGAGGAGGTAATCATCTCAACAGAGCATTTTTATTTTACTTACTCTTCTACCTAATTCAATTATATCATAAAAATTAAAATATAATAAAATAATTATCTAAAATTTAATTATTTGTTATTATGTAAATGTAATAACCTTATTCATTTCCTCTTTCATCCTATGGGAAATGAAAACATCGTTCATGTGTATGTGTGGAGTACCACATCCACGAAGTGATGCGTTTCATTTTTCATCACCACCTCAAAAGGATGGTTATTATCATGTATTAAATAAATATATATGATATTCATGTAATAATTATGATTATTTAAATATAATATGTTACATATCTTCTTACCCCTCCACTCGTTAAAAAATGATAACATCGCTTGTGAGTACATGTGAAATACTACCTCCACGAAGCGATGTGATTCATTTTTCACATCCATCTTTCATGGGTGATTATAAAATTGTATTTTATGTATAAAAATAATAATTATGAAATTATTACTAATATTTATATTATATAATAATGACCCATTTGGCTACGGTCAACCTTCCAAATTCATTTTGTAATTATGAACTAAACACCCTCAAAACACCCGACATGGACATAACTAATTAAGTAATTAAATATGTCATAGAAAAAAATGAAAAAATGGTTTAATGATAAATTAATATACCTTTAAATTTTTCTTAAACAATTAAATAATTAATATAATTTTATTATACAGGATTTAATGAACATATGTAGCGAGTCGGGACTTGAGGTAAGGGGTTTCTTAACTCAATTTCCAGTCATTGGGCTATACTTCTACTTCATTGATGATGTTATGCTAAGATTATGTAAGAAATAAACTCTGATAGTATTAAGTTGTACTCATGCTTTTTTTTTGTTTTAAAATTGTTACACATAATCACTTCATTGATTAATTCTAACATCAATGATACAATCTTTGTAAGGATTATTCATCACAATATTGTTTTTTTGATACATGTCTTGTATTATGCACCTAATTCCTTTTATAAGGTGTATATTATACCTATTGAGATATTTTATCGTTAATTAATATCTTATGATTATATTTATAGTTTCTTTTAAGTTATCTCTTTTATGAGATATTGATTCAAATTTTATAAAATTTTCAAGGGTTTTCATTGTCTTAATTTCAATTCTTTGAGACATAATTCATGTTATACACCATGTTTTATTTTATATAGTGTAATTAATACCCCATAAATGTAGTTTCACATATTATTTTATGGAAATTTTGGGTTTTATAAAATCATTTTAGGTTCCTTCATTCAATGGTTTTTTTATTCAAGTATTACCCAAATTGAAAGGGTTTCTCATCTTAAAATTCCTTCATTGAGACATGTTTTGGATTGCTAAACCTATATTAATTCATATGTTGTATACACTAACTCTTGAAATATAATATCATGACTATTTTTATACTCATGTTATTTTATGTTCCTTCTTATTTTCTTTTTTTAAATGTTTTTTGGTTTTAAATAGTCAATAAGTTCTTTTTCTTTAAAACCATTATTTTAAATCTTTTAAATACTTTAAACCAAAATATTCCTCCATGTTCTTTATATTATTTCAATAATGATATTTTATAAACATAAATGGCTTACTAAAGTTATTTTCCATGATCTTTAACCATATTTCAAAAGTTTTAAAAGAAAATTTCTTAACATTTTCCAAATGTGTCACTTTTGACTCTCTTTACAAAAGTTTAAAAGGAATGTTTATTTTTAACATTTAAGACAAGAAAAAAATTTCCCTCTATAATAACCATTAATTAATTAGAATATTACTTTATAATTATCTATGTTTATTTTAAAATAAAATCATTTTCCCAATATTATATAAATTTTTATAAAATATTACCAAAATAAAATGGTATTTACCCTTATTTTCAAAGAAATGTTTTAAATGTTCATTTAAAGATATTTTCATCTATGTAAACATATTTTAATGATTTTGATATTTAATTGGGATATTGATCTTATGATACCATCCATATTATTTCTTCATATGGGTTATTATAATTTTTTTAAAGAGATTGTCATTGTAAAGACCCAGAAATTTTAAGGAAAATTCTTTCATAATTTTCTTTGGAATTTTACAAGAACGCAGTTTCTGACAGTGCCTGATTCCGAGGCCCGGTGTGCCCAGAATTAATTTCCGAAGTTTGGCTCGGGTACGTTCAGTGAACGAGCGAGCGGGAATTTCTATCTTTTGAACTGGTGCTCGGAATTGAAATCTGATTGCACCGATGAACTCGTAACGCCGGTAATCGCTTAAAAGAACCTTTATCGTAGTTGCGTTTGTGCGGGAGGAGAAGTTAATTTTTGGGGTTTAATTAAAAAAGTGAATAAAATTGTTAAATCAAATTTTAACAATGTTAAGTGGTTAACTTCTCCCATGGGAAGTTGGTGGTGGGCCCACATCCATCCAACTTCCCATGTGTGGATATTTGAAAGGGTGGGGCCCACACGAACCCCCCACCTTTTCAAATTCCTTAAACTCCCTAACCCTCTTAACCCCTCACATTCCAACTCCCCATTAACTCACATTCTTTAATATTTGACAACTTGATTATTTAATGAGGTGAGTTAAGTATGGTTTATTTGAATTTCAATCTTTTGAAATTCTTGCCAACACTTTGCAATTAATTAATTAAACCAACTTAATTAATTATTTTGAGTGTTTGAATTCTTTTGAATTCATTTTTCCAACATTAAAAAGAGATTATATTCTTCTTTTTGGGTTGGCATAAACCTTGTGGGGAGAACTAAGGAGGGGAGAAGAACTCTTGGAAGATCACCAACCTCTCGAGGAAGAACGTTCCACGTTTACGAAGAACGTGAAGCAACACCTCCGACCATCTTCAACCGGAGTAAGGAAGGGAAGCACCGCCGCCTACAAAGTATACAAAGGGTGACGTCTCGGCTCGACTTCACCGAGCTCTTCTCCCACCAACCTAGACGGAACGACGCCCGACCTCCGCGACGCTTCTCTTCCGCGGGTCATTGAAGAACTCCGTTCTTGAAGCCGAGGTAGGGGAATTTATTTTGGAATTATCTTATCTTTTGAGAAAAAACGATGAGCGCGGACCAACCAATACCGGGTTGATCCGCGGATCGTCCGATCAAGCGGTTGATGATTGAGGGTTTTTATTTATTTAATTGTTCGTGAATACAAACTTGGTGATGATTGTGGATTAAAACCCTTTTTGTTATCGAATAACGCGAGGGGGTCGGACCGCACAAACACGGCCGACCCTCCTCCTTTGTTTTTCGTGATGGTTTCTTGAGGATGATACGAGAAAACGTGGTGTCGTCGCACCACGCGATTTATTGCAGAAGATACGTGCGGCGCCGTCACGCCGCGCCGTGGAAAGAAATCCAAGAACGCGACGCCGTCGCGTCGCGTCGAAGAAAGTCAAAGGCGTCGCGGCAGGAGTGGGGCCACGGCGGAGGGAAACGATGTCATCGCATCGCACCGAATGGCATAGGTCGCGGCCGGTTCCGGGCCGCGGCGGAGCAAGATGACCGGTGGCCGGCACCGGGCCGCCGGTGTCGGCGAAGGAAGGACCGGCCGTCGCCGGTCCTTGCTGGCGAAACCGGCCGGCCAGTGCGGGCCGACCGGGTAGTGGAGACCGGAGGAATTAATTTCCCCCGGTCGGGTCTCAAAAGCGGCCCCAATTAAGGGGTCGTGGTTCTCAAAGGGGGGGGCTTTGCCCCCCCCCCCCCCCCCCCCGCGCGGCACCCGAACGGAGCCCAGGTCGCGCCGTCGTGCCAGTCCGCGCCGCCGGCCGGGCCGGGATTCTCGGAGCCGGGCCGGGTCGACCCGGTTCGGCCGACCCAGGGGGGGTCGGCCCGGGCCCAGACCCCCAGTTTCGGACCACTTTTGGTCAAATGCCTGTATCTTGGGCTACGGGCCTCAAAACGCCTCGCCGTCAGCGGCAACGCAATCCTTGGATCGAGATGGTCGTTTCGGTATACTATACTCAAGGTACATCTTCCTTTTCGGGAGCCTACGTGGTTAAAACTCCATAGTTAAGCGTGCTTGGCCTAGAGTAGTGATCAGGATGGGTGACCTCCTGGGAAGTTTCCCAGGGTGGGTGTGAGACGGAAAAGCCAATAACTCTCAGACCGGGCGTCCGATTGATGCGCCGTATGTTGCGTTGAGTTCCTGTTGACGATACAGAACTTTTGGCATCCTCCGCCCGAGAATTGGATGCAGATGGATAGTGGCCGGGTTGGATCGCACCGAAATCCAACCGGGCCCCGGGAACGGAAAAGCTGATATCTTTCTGACAGAACGTCCGTTTGACGAACCGTCAGTGGCGTTGGTGATCTCATTGAGAAACGGTCCCTATGAGTATACCCTATGAGAGTTCGGGGTATAGTTGAGATACGGCCGGGTTTGGTTCGCTCACGAAACCAACCGGGCCCCTGGGACGAAAAGGCTAATAACTCACAGACCGGGCGTCCGATTGACGCGCCGTCTGTTGTGTTGAGACCCCTATGACGAGGCGGTCCTTTGAGATACTTCTTCGTGGGACTTTGAGATACTTGGAGTATCGACCTGTAGCTCGTGGAGCGGACCCTCCCAGTGACGAGCGTGCGGAGTACGGAGACCGTGTAACTGGCTGAGACCTGACGACTGCTTGACCGACTCGACTTGGAGTGAGTCGACTAGCCCAGTGGACGGAGCACTACTTTATGAGGTGCAGACCCATGGCGGACGGAGCACTACCTGTGTGACAGTGCAGACCCGCGGTACTCGTCCGGAGAGTACCTCAGCAGGCTACTAGGGGGTGTGCACTACTGTGTTTGGGTGACATACCTCGGCGGGAAGCACTACTGTGTCTGGGTGGCTGACCCGCGGTACTCAACAAGAGGAGTACTTCAGCAGTCTTAGGTTAGTGAGCAGTGCCTCGGAGTCGTGACAGGACCACTGTACACTCCAGAGACGGAGCTCTTCAGCAGTTACGGTTTCGATAATGAAAATCCTGGTTTGAGCTGAGACTTTTGACCTTGTGTTTACCTCATTATTGAGATGGGTCACTTGATAACTTAGGTATATGTATGGGTATATACCTGGGTAGTGGTTATCCATTGATTTCACAATCCTTGTGTTTCCTCATGATTGAGATGGGTTACTTGATAACTTAGGTATATGTATGGGCATATACCTAAGTAGAGGTTATCTGTTGAGATCCTCTTTGTGGTTATCCTTGTTGGTTTTAGTGAGACCTTAAGGGTATCGGGGTCCCTACTGAGTATCGTTATACTCACCCCTGCACGGGCTATGCCCGCACCTCGTTGTGTTGGTTGCAGACGACGGGCAGTGTTGACGGAGGCCGAGTGTTCGAGGACTGGACGGTACCCGGAGGTGGACTACTCGACGAGTCAGTACCTGGAGGTGGACTACACGACGAGCCAGTACCCGGAGGTGGACTACATGACGTGACGACTCACAGAGGAGGTTGACGGACGAGAGCGTGGAGGAGGCTATCTATACCTACCCTTCAGTTAGGATCCGTGGTGGACGACCAGGAGCTGCGATATCTGTACCTACCCTTCAGGTAGGATCCGAGGAGGACGACCCAGGAGCTGCTTCCTTCTTCCAGCTATTTTTCTTTTTGCTGTTGTAGCTTGTTCAGTTGTAGTCGTACTTTCTTTTGGGTTTGTATTCTGGCCCATTTACTTTTCAGCATTTCTTTTGTACTTAGTGTTTTTCTTCCGCTTGTACTTTGTGGTGCTTGTTTTCTTTTATAAAGGCAATTCCTTCCAAGTTATCGGGATTTTACGCCTTTGGTGCTAGTCGCCAGCCCCTGGCCTATGGAAGGCAGGCTTGGGGTAGTCACGGCACGGGCCCCGAGGACGGGTCGTGAAAAATTGGTATCAAAGGAGTTCGGTTCTACCGTAGAACTTATAACTCTAATGTTTCTTTCTGTAAAGCAATAGTGTTGAGAGTACCGAGTGTGGTTTTCAGTTCAGGGAGTCCAGTGTTGGTGCGGGCAGTCGACGTATCCATAAACCAGGACCCTGACAACTGATTTCCGACTTTGTGCACGAAACACTGATTGCGTGTGTGTTTTCAAAGGTTTTCCCTTAAAACAGCTCAAACCAGGTCGGATCACCAGGTATAAATGTTTGACCGTGTCACGATGTTTCTTTCAGGATGCCTTTTCACGGACGACCAGCTAGAGCCCAGAGGGATGTGCGTGCTGACAGCCTGTCGAGCGACGAGGCTTCGGTACAGGGCCCTCTTGCAGTTGAGGCACCAGCGGAGGCACCAGCGGTACTGCTACCCGTTGGGCCACCGATGCCACCATCCCCAGCAGTAGGCGATGCACGAAGCTTGAGCGCGCTGCACGAGTTCCAGCGCCAGAGGCCACCTAGGTTCTGGGGAGAGACGGACCCGCAGGCGGCTGAGGTTTGGCTGGAGGCTGTGATGAGAGTCTTCAGGCTTGTGGGGATGCCGGCAGACTTCATGGTGATCTTTGCTACCAGCCTCCTTCAGGCATCAGCAGGCAGGTGGTGGAGCCACTTGTTTCAGTTTTGCGACGGGATGAACTTCGCATGGTAAGACTTTGAGACCTTCTTCAGGGTGGATTTTGTGCTAGTAGCTCTACACCCCGAGCGTGTACAGGAGCTTCTGCCTTTGCCGCGTGTTTTTAGATCAGTAGCCGAGTCATCTGTGGGCAGTAGATAGATGATGCAGAGGTCCAGGAGGACCAGACTAGCAGTTGGACGATCTCGGGTTTTAGGAACGGTGGTGCGGGGCACCCAGGGTGGGAACAGAGCTAGGCGTTCCAGAAGCAGGTTGTGTTACTCATGCGGCGGAAAGGGTCACCTGGCACGTGACTGTCCGACTCCTTGTACAGTTGATCCGCAGGCGTTGGAGGAGCCACCGAGCCAGAATCAGCGACGAGTGCTTGAGCAGCAGCCGAGCAGTGGACAAGGAAGTAGAGCTCAGAGAGCAGGTGGGCAGGAGAGGAACTAGTGGATACGTCCTTTGTACTTCTAGTTCCATGTTTCTTTTGTATTCGTGTCTTTGTACTATGAGCTGCAATAATAAAAATACACTTATCTTTGTTTGCTTTCCTGTCCTTTTGTTTGGTTGATACTGAGTGGTCCCGGTTAAACTGTTGACTTGACCCTCACTTTCGAGATTTCTACTGGAGGGGACCCAGTGACCTCACACTGATGCCGACAGTGTGACTCGACCCTTGGAGGCGAGAGTGATAGTTTGATCTCTTAGTAGTTACGTCGAGGCCTTACAACGTCATCCATGGCATGAATGCATCATTTATGTCAGGATTGACTGTATTAGGCAAAGAATGTGGTTCATCCAGGGGATGAGACCAGATTTCTCTTATCGGCAAAGAAGAAATCATAGCAGCTCTTGTGAGACTAAAGGAGGTCCAGGACATCCAAGAGAGGATGAAGACTGCACCGTGCAGTAAGAAACAGGAAACCGGTGCCAGTCTTAGAGACTCGGGCATGTTAAAGAAGAGGAAGCTTAAAGGAGAGATGAGTCTACGAAGCAGTAGACGTGGAGGCAGAGCTAGGAGAGCAGCATGAGGTGGTGTACATCCTAACATTGTACAACCACCCGCCTTAGTTATTCCTGCCAGGCTCAGGGAGCTGGAGGGCGGAGGAAGAGTGCGGCTGCATGCGGTCAAGGAGTGTGACCCAATGGCTCTAGAAATGATTCAAGGGACAGTCTGTGTCCACTACTAGTTGTTGTAGTAACGGACGTCGATGTGAATCATTTCTTGCTTTCACAAATCTTGTTCCATACCTAGAGTTTCCGGTAAGCTGTGGACTTGACCCTCACGACTGGAGATACCTTGGGAGGAGACTCGATAATCATACTTACGCCGACGGTGTGGTCAGACCCTCGAGGCGAGAGTTTCGATTGGAATATCTTGGTGACAGCGTCGAGGCCTTACGACGTTAGTTTGAGTATGGAATGGGCAATAACTGTTCATACTCAAATTGACGGTTTTAGGAAAACGTCGGGATGGGTTTTCCTTGGTCAGCGGAAAAGGAAACCCCAGGCAGCGCAGGGTAACTCTTGCATATGAGGGTGCGACCGATCACTCTTGAGTCGGTCAACCTTACCCTCGTGGCAGCAGCCTTTCGAGTTCCAGTTCTAACAGAAAATGGAGACCTCTGGAGTTCGAGGATGACGATCACGTCCTTATACGGGTCTCACCTTGACGATTTTTACGGAGATGTGGCCAAGGCGGCAAGTTATCTTCGGGGTTCAGTGGACCTTCTTAGGTCCCCAGCTGGGTAGGCGGGGTGGTTTACCGCTTGACCCATTCACCGCAGTTGCACCAGGTGCACGACGACTTCCACGTATCTCAACTGAGGAGATACGTGCTCGACCCTTCGCATATCATCGACCATGAGGAGCTGGACGATGGCGATGGGATGTCTTTCACGGAGATTCCAGTGGGGATCGACGATCGACATGAGCAGATCCTACGAGGATGATCGATTCCTCGGGTTCACTTTCTTTGGAAGTACGGAACCTCAAGGTAAGCACATGGGAGCGGAAGGCTCAGATGCGTGCTCTGTACCGCTTTTGTGACCCTAGTTTGTGTTGAAGCTTTACGGGGATGTAAAGCCCTGAGGTGGGAGTAATGTAAAGACCCGGAAATTTCAAGGAAAATTTTTTCTTAATTTTCTTTGGAATTTTACAAGAACGCAGTTTCTGACAGCGCCTGATTCCGAGGCCCGGTGTGCCCAGAATTAATTTCCGAAGTTTGGCTCGGGTATGTTCAGTGAACGAGCGAGCGGGAATTTATATCTTTTGAACCGGTACTCGGAATTGAAATCTGATTGCACCGATGAACTTGCAACGCCGGTAATCGCTTAAGAGAACCTTTACCGTAGTTGCGTTTGTGCGGGAGGAGAAGTTAATTTTTGGGGTTTAATTAAAAAAGTGAATAAAATTGTTAAATCAAATTTTAACAATGTTAAGTGGTTAACTTCTCCCATGGGAAGTTGGTGGTGGGCCCACATCCATCCAACTTCCCATGTGTGGATATTTGAAAGGGTGGGGCCCACACGAACCCCCAACCTTTTCAAATTCCTTAAACTCCCTAACACTCTTAACCCCTCACATTCCAACTCCCCATTAACTCACATTCTTTAATATTTGACAACTTGATTATTTAATGAGGTGAGTTAAGTATGGTTTATTTGAATTTCAATCTTTTGAAATTCTTGCCAACACTTTGCAATTAATTAATTAAACCAACTTAATTAATTATTTTGAGTGTTTGAATTCTTTTGAATTCATTTTGCCAACATTAAAAAGAGAGATTATATTCTTCTTTTTGGGTTGGCATAAACCTTGTGGGGAGAACTAAGGAGGGGAGAAGAACTCTTGGAAGATCACCAACCTCTCGAGGAAGAACGTTCCACGTTTCCGAAGAACGTGAAGCAACACCTCTGACCATCTTCAACCGGAGTAAGGAAGGGAAGCACCGCCGCCTACAAAGTATACAGAGGGTGACGTCTCGGCTCGACTTCACCGAGCTCTTCTCCCACCAACCTAGACGGAACGACGCCCGACCTCCGCGATGCTTGTCTTCCGCGGGTCGTTGAAGAACTCCGTTCTTGAAGCTGAGGTAGGGGAATTTATTTTGGAATTCTCTTATCTTTTGAGAAAAAACGACGAGCGCGGACCAACCAATAACGGGTTGATCCGCGGATCGTCCGATCAAGCGGTTGATGATTGAGGGTTTTTATTTATTTAATTGTTCGTGAATACAAACTTGGTGATGATCGTGGATTAAAACCCTTTTTGTTATCGAATAACGCGAGGGGGTCGGACCGCACAAACACGGCCGACCCTCCTCCTTTGTTTTTCGTGATGGTTTCTTGAGGATGATACGAGAAAACGTGGTGTCGTCGCACCACGCGATTTATTGCGGAAGATACGTGTGGCGCCGTCATGCCGCGCCGTGGAAAGAAATCCAAGAACGCGACGTCGTTGCGTCGCGTCGAAGAAAGTCAAAGGTGCTGCGGCCGGAGCGGGGCCGCGGCGGAGGGAAGTGATGTCGTCGCATCGCGCCGAACGGCATAGGCCGCGGCCGGTTCCAGGCCGTGGTGGAGCAAGATGACCGGTGGCCGGCACCGGGCCGCCGGTGTCGGCGAAGGAAGGACCAGCCGTCGCCAGTCCTTGCTGGCGAAACCGGCCGGCCAGTGCGGGCCGGCCGGGTAGTGGAGACCGGGGGAATTAATTTCCCCCGGTCGGGTCTCAAAAGCGGCCCCAATTAAGGGCCGCGGTTCTCAAAGGGGGGGGGGGGGCTTTGCCCCCCGTGCGCGGCACCCGAACGGCGCCCAGATCGCGTCGTCGTGCCGGTCCGCACCGCCGTGCCGGTCCGCGCCACCGCGCCGGACCGCGCCGCCGCACCGCCGGCCGGGCCGGGATTTTCCGAGCCTGGCGGGGTCGTCGGGTCGGGTCGCCGCCCGGGCCAGGTCGACCCGGTTCGGCCGACCCAGGGGGGGTCGGCCCGGGTCGGCCCGGGCCCAGACCCCCAGTTTCGGACCACTTTTGGTCAAATGCCCGTATCTTGGGCTACGGGCCTCCAAACGACTCGCCGTCAGCGGTAACGCGGTCCTTGGATCGAGATGGTCGTTTCGGTATACTATACTCAAGGTATATCTTCCTTTTCGGGAGCCTACGTGGTTAAAACTCCATAGTTAAGCGTGCTTGGCCTAGAGTAGTGATCAGGATGGGTGACCTCCTGGGAAGTTTCCCAGGGTGGGTGTGAGACGGAAAAGCCAATAACTCTCAGAACGGGCGTCCAATTGACGCGTCATCTATTGCGTTGAGTTCCTGTTGACGATAAGGAACTTTTGGCATCATCCGCCCGAGAATTGGATGCATATGTATAGTGTCCGGGTTGGATCACACCGAAATCCAACCGGGCCCCGGGAACGGAAAAGCTGATATCTTTTTGACAGAACGTCCGTTTGACGAACCGTCAGCGGCGTTGGTGATCTCGTTGAGAAACGGTACCTATGAGGATACCCTATGAGAGTTTGGGGTACAGTTGAGATACGGCCGGGTTTGGTTCGCTCACGAAACCAACCGGGCCCCTGGGACGAAAAGGCTAATAACTTATAGACCGGGCGTCCGATTGACGCGCCGTCTATTGTGTTGAGACTCCTATGACGAGGCGGTCCTTTGAGATACTTCTTCATGGGACTTTGAGATACTTGGAGTATCGACCTGTAGCTCATGGATCGGACCCTCCCAGTGACGAGCGTGCGGAGTATGGAGACCGTGTAACTGGCTGAGACCTGACGACTACTTGACCGACTCAACTTGGAGTGAGTTAACTAGCCCAGTGGACGGAGCACTACTTTCTGAGGTGCAGACCCATGGCGGACGGAGCACTACATGTGTGACAGTGCAGACCCGCGGTACTCGTCCGGAGAGTACCTCAGCAGGCTACTAGGGGGTGTGCACTACTGTGTTTGGGTGACATACCTCGGCGGGAAGCACTACTGTGTCTGGGTGGCTGACCCGCGATACTCGACAGGAGGAGTACTTCAGCAGTCTTAGGTTAGTGAGCAGTACCTCGAAGTCGTGATAGGACCACTGTACACTCCAGAGACGGAGCTCTTCAACAGTTATGGTTTCGATAATGAAAATCCTGGTTTGAGCTGAGACTTTTGACCTTGTGTTTACCTCATGATTGAGATGGGTCACTTGATAACTTAGGTATATGTATGGGCATATACCTGGGTAGTGGTTATCCGTTGATTTCACAATCCTTGTGTTTCCTCGTGATTGAGATGGGTTACTTGATAACTTAGGTATATGTATGGGCATATAACTAAGTAGAGGTTATCTGTTGAGATCTTCTTTGTGGTTATCCTTGTTGGTTTTAGTGAGACCTTGAGGGTCTCGGGGTCCCTAATGAGTATCGTTATACTCACCCCTGCACGGGCTATGCCCACACCTCGTTGTGTTGGTTGCAGATGATGGGCAGTGCTGACGGAGGCCGAGTGTTTGAGGACTGGACGGTACCCGGAGGTGGGCTACTCGACGAGTCAGTACCCGGAGGTGGACTACACGACGAGCCAGTACCCGGAGGTGGACTACACGATGTGACGACTCGCAGAGGAGGTTGACGGACGAGAGCGTGGAGGAGGCTATCTGTACCTACCCTTCAGGTAGGATCCGTGGTGGACGACCAGGAGCTGCGATATCTGTACCTACCCTTCAGGTAGGATCCGAGGAGGACGACCCATGAGCTGCTTCCTTCTTCCAGCTATTTGCCTTTTTGTTGTTGTACCTTGTTCAGTTGTAGTCGTACTTTCTTTTGGGTTTGTATTCTGGCACATTTACTTTTCAGCATTTCTTTTGTACTTAGTTTTTTGCTTCCTCTTGTACTCGGTGGTGCTTTTTTTATTTTATAAAGGCAATGTCTTCCCAGTTATCGGGATTTTACGCCTTTGGTGCTAGTCGCCAGCCCCTGGCCTATGGAAGGCGGGCTTGGGGTAGTCACGGCACGGGCCCCGAGGACGGGTGGGCTTTGGGTAGTCATGGCACGGGCCCTGAGGACGGGTCGTGACAGTCATTAAACTTATTTCTTTTCTATAGGAAAATCAAGTTATAAAGTAATGCAAGCTATTGTTAAAAGATTGATGATGAAAAATGTAAGATTACATGTGTCATAATAAAGTATTGTACTTACACATTATTGATGATGATGTTAAATCCTAATATATCTCATGATGATGGGTGATCCTGATATATATTATACAATCGGTGAGCCTGATATAGGTCTCCAATGCATTTGGTAAAGTTACTTGTCTTTAAAGGAAATGAGCAGGGAGTTAACCAGGGAGGTTTCTCCTCTAGATTATAACTAGGATCTTATTATTTCTAACATGAGTGAACATGGGTGATGAAGATAATTTTCTAATATACTAACATATTTTATCCATGATTTCTATGAGTTTTTAATGGATCCTTTAATCAATATTGACATCACATGGCTCATGATTATTTATTATAATGACTATTTCCTTTGATAAATCTTTATTCCATGTCATATGTTTAATGATCCAGGTTTTTATGGGTATAAATTTTCTAATGTTATTCTCATGAACTTTGATTATCTCATCATACCTTTATGCTCATCTTATGCTCACGGATGACATTCAATTGTTAATGTTTATGCTTACCCTTGATGAGAATTTGGGATCAACCTTCTTATGTTTTCCATTTCCCGAGTTTATTACGAATAATGTTAAATGAATTATTTATATAAAGGTTTCATTTGTGAATAATTTTATGGGAGACGTTGCAGACTTATTATGAAATAATAAAATCTCAGTATATTAAGAAAACATATCACTTGATAACATGAGTATTTTTATGTAAGAGTTTTTCCTAATTCTCTAAAACTCTAAACCTAAAAGTTCCATGGGAATGTAAGTGATCCAATATTTTATGATGATGTGGTAAGTTTTAGATGACTAAAATCGGGTCACGTTTTTTGGTATCAAATTCATAAATGTAAAGATTTTTTTTAGCATCAAATCTGAGAGTATGTATTTGGGGTTGTTATAATTGATTTTGTTAAAGATTTATTCCATATTAAATGTTTAACAATCCAAGTTTTAATGGGTGTGAATTCTCTTATGTAATTCTCATTCACCTTGAATATATTTTTATACCCTTATTCTCATCTTGTAATCACCATATGTGATAAGTACGATATGTATAAAAGTGTTTCATATGGGAGATGATGAAGACTTAATGTAGAATCATAAAAGTTTGATATAGTGGGAAAATTATCACTTAAAGACCTGGGTATTGTTATATAAGATTTTGTTTTAATTATATAAAACTCTAAACCTAAAATATTCTCGGGTATGTAAGTGATCCCATATTTTCATTTGATGATATATGTTTTGGATGGATAAAATTGGGTCATTTTTATCAGTATCAAATCTAGAAATATAAAGATTGTGTTTTTAACATCGGATTTGAGGGTTCATGTTTAGGGTTGTTATATTTGTATCAGATTATGTTTTAGATAACTTTGTAGATTATGATGTTTTTAGGTGAGAGTTATGGATACTATTATGAGTTTATAATTTCAAGGTTTATTGTATGTTCAATGGAGAAAATTCTCTTTTTAAGATCACAAGTGATTATATATTAAGGATATTTGAACCTTTGATAGGGTTTTAAAAAAGGATAATCCATTGAGTTAATTATATTATATAGTATATTGGGTTAAACTTTAGGGTTTAAAATTGATTTTATTACAATGTAATGTTTTTGGAGATATTTATGATCAAGTTAAGGATAACCTTTTAAGTTGGTATCTAAAGTTGATTCATGCTATTTTGGGAATGTTCACTACATTATATGATTCTATAGTGATTCATGTTATTTTGGGAAAATATATTTTAAATATTTTTATAGTTTATCTATTTATGGAATGACCAAAATTAAGCCTTAGTTTTTATTATTAAATTATTGTAGATTAAAGTTTTACATCTTTATATGAAGGCTTATTTGGGTATTCTCTCATCATGTACAAACCATTTTGTTTTTAGTAAATATAGGAAGAATATTTTTTTATCCTTTTATATACCTCATGGTAAATTAGAAGTTGATTATATTACTTTAGGAATTCAATATTCATAATCATAATTTGGAGTAAAAGCTGATATAAATGTGGAAACTGATTGAACACACAAAGGATAAAATTGTGTTTATGGATTTGATGAAAATAAAGTAAATATATTTCCTTATGTTCTTAGTCCATATTGTAAAGGAATTCCTCAACTCTAGGAAAATGATATATAAATAAAAAATTTGTCCTATTACCTTTATTTCTAATGAATAAATGGTCTTCTTAATACCTTATTGATTTATGGTTTTGGGTTCATTAACTTTCTCATGATCATTCACTTTATTTTTATCAATGTTCTCTATCACTCCCCATCATTATTTGGACATAAATTTTCTCTTAAATATCTATATTTTCACTTCCCACTAATGTTACCCTATTTAGAAACCTATTTATGTGTTATTCTAGATGATATTAATACTTCCCTTTAACTCTTTTCAAAAGGAAGTTTTATTAACCCTTTTAATAAAGTAGGTTTTCAACAAAGTTATTTTAAAATGATAAACATTTTATTACCAAGATAAAGATATAATTGTGAGGGTTTAATTTTTAAAAGTGGGGGAGAATATAATACCCCCAGATTTTAAAATAATTTTATGTTCGATAGAATACATGGCACACAACACTGAGTTTTAACAAACATGAAATATTATCATTTAAATTTTATTGTTATAACATAGCAATTCAATTTGAAGGTATAAATAGGATTAACCAAATTATGAAATATATATATATAAATTTCCCACTTAATAAAAATATATTGATAAATTCTTAGGAAATAAGCACTCAATTTTTAGAAAATTCATTTTATGCTTCAAAAATATTCTTTCATCAAAATTGTTTTTATTGTTATTTATGAATGAATATTATAATTAATTTTTGAAAATTATAGGAATTTAATTTTATAAATTGAATTTCATATTTGGAATCATCATGTACAAATTTTTTAAATATTTCAACTTTATTTTTTTTATTATGAATAGTAATTATGGTAAATATTTTCCACCTTAGTAAGGGTAAATCAGGTAACTAAGGTTAAAAAAATGTGATAAGGCTTTAAAAATATATCTATAACCTACCTTATTTATATTGTATTACTTTATTTTAACCATAATCATAAAATATTTTAATATATGGAAAATTTGTTCCATTTTTATTTTATAATTTCATTAATATTATTTTAAGTAAAGAATATATATAAAATGTCACACATTATTTTAATATCTATAATATTTTTTGACATAGATAAAAAAAGTTATGAATTATAATAAAAGGTAATTTTTTATTATTAAAAAAATTATCATGATAATTTTTTCTTAATTTTTAGTGATGGAATAATTACCTTAAATTCTTACGCAATGTTGACACTGTTCTTAGTCAAGTAATGGAAATATCAAGTAAATGATTTTTTTAAAAAAGTAATTATTTTGGTTGAATTATTATTTTATAAAAAAAATTAGATAAATATAACTTATTGGTGTTGTTTTAAATTTTTGTCTTCAAATTTCATTACTATATTGAAGTCATTAAAGTCAAACTTTGTGAATAATCCTAAAAATAACTTGAATGGTATATTATGTTAAATAATATATTATTTAATGATTTAAAATTCATAAAAATATTATATTTTTTCAATTAAATGGTATATGATCTATAATACCAACCATGTTTCACTTATGTATCACTTTTCCTTTTATTTTAACTTTTGTGAATCCTATAGAGTAAATAACTTTGATATCATGGTAATGTCAAAAGAGTTAACATGGGTTAAGACTAAGAGATAAGGGTGAAAAAAACATCTTAACTTGTCTAAATTTTATTACATGGGAGAATTTAGACTCATCCTCATCCTATATTATAAATATTTCAATTTGGTTCTATTTGATGTGAAAATTAATTTATATTAATTTAATACTTTAAGTAATTCCAAGGGTTCCCTTCCCCTCACTTATAAAAGGTAACCACCTCTAATATCTTCTTCACACATTATGAGAACTATATTTCATAAAATACCAACCTAAATACCTTAATATAATAATTCCCCACTTTCTATATTTATTGGTCTTACTAAAAGACCAACCTATAAGTCTTAAGTTGTAATCTAAAGGTTACCTTCTAAAGAGGAGGTGATCATCTTAACTGAGCATTCTCATTTTACTTCTTCTTATACCTCATTTAAATATTCTTAAAACATGATTATATAATTACATAAGTTCCTAAATTATACTTAAATTTTGTTATTAATATGTTACAACCCTTTTTCATTTCATCTTCCATCTTGTGGGGAATGAAAACATCGTTTGTGCATACGTGTTGACTACCACCGCCCAAAGTGATGTGTTTCATTTTCCATCACCACCTCTCATGGATATTTATAATGATAGATTTAATTTATATATATGATATTAATTACATAATTATAATTATATAAAGTTTATATATCATCAATTTTCTTACCCTTCTATTGTAAAATGATAATGTCATTCGTGCGTAGGTCAAGATTATCACCTCCACGAAGGGATGTGATTTATTTTTCATGTAAAAATTTCATGGATGGTTATAAAATTTTATTTAATGTATAAAATTATATTTATATAATTATTAATATTCTATATATAATTTAAAAATGGACCATTTGACCATGGTCTACCTACTAAAGTCTTTTTTCAATTATGAACCGAAAAACATCAAAACACCTGATGTAAACTTAACCAATTAAGTAATTAAATATATCATTGAAATAATTGAAATAAATTGTTTAATGATAAGGTAATAAACCTTTAAAATTTTATAAAAAAATTAAATAATTAATATGATTTTATTATATTTGAGTTAAAGGGAATATATAGAAATTTTGAACTCGAGATAATGGATTTCTTAACTCAATTTCCATTCATTGGGTTATGTCTGTTCTTCATTAACTTTAATATACCAAGATTATGTGTGAATTGATCTATGAATTATTTTTGTTTTATTTAAAATTATTTTATATGGATTTAAATATGTTCACATAATCACTTCATGTATTAATTATCACATCAAATGTTATGATCTTTATAAGGTCTTTCTTTGTCTCAGTGTCATTTTATTGAGACATGTTTTATATCGTGCACTATGATTTCTTTGAATGGTTTACTTACTACTCCAATAATTAATTTTCAGATATTACTTCATTTAATTCATGGTATTTACATATCCATATCATATCCTTTTTTAAATTAATTTTTATTTGAAAGTTACCAAATCGATAAAGGATTTATATTATAATCTCATTTCTTTGCAGGATTGTCTATTCTAAATTTACATTAAGGAAAATTTTATAAATCTTATCCCTTAAACCCCATATATTTCCTTAATCTCTATTTATTCATGTAATTTTCAATTAATGGTTCCATTACCTCCCTTTGGTACTTAAATGGATTGAGAATTGTTTTTAAGAAAAAACCAACCTTATTTCCACTTTGGTCGATGAACTTTTTCTTCCATTTCTATATTTTCTTTAAAAAAAATTCAAGAATTTTTTTAGTATTATATAATTATTAAATAAAATAATTTTTACCCATGTTTTAGTTTCTATAAAAAATTAAAATTAATCTTTTTTTCATTTTCCAAATGATGTATTTATAATAAATGTGTGAATATAATCTTTGTTTTAACATATACTGTATGAACAAATTTTCACACCATCATAACTATTATTTTATTTAAAGCCTCATTTAAAAGTTTCGATTTTTATTTTTAAATAAAATCCTTTTTCTCGATATTTTTTTAATTTATAGTTTTTGAAGGTGCTGAAAGAAAAGAGTATTTTCCCATGTTTTCAAAGAAATGATTTAAATGTTCTTTTAAAAGTATTTCCATCTATGTTAACATCCTTTACTAATTCATATGAATCGTTGGGAATTATCTTATGATACCATCCATTTTCTTTCTCTATATGGCTTATAATGTTTATTTTAAATATATTATCATGAAACTCATTTCTTTTCCATGGGTAAATCAAGAAATAAAATAATGAAAGTTGTTTGAAAATATTGATTTTGAAAATGAAAGATTCCATGTATTATATTATTGTACAGTACTTGAAAATTATAGATGATAATGGTTGATCCCAATACATCTTATACAATGGGTGATCCTAATACACCTTATATGATGGGTGATCTTGATATAACTCTTTGATGCATTACGTAATTTTCCTTGCCTTTAAAGGAAAGAAAGAGGGAGTTAACCCAGGAAGTTTCTCCTATAGACTTAACCAGGATCCAATTATTTATAACATGAGTGAACAAGGGTGATGAAGATGGTGATCTAAGATAGAAAAAAGTTTTATCTATATTTTTTATAAGTTTTTAATGGTTCCTTTGATCAATATTTACATCACATGGTTTGGGATTATTGATTATTATGACTATTTCCTTTGTTAAATATTAATGTAGTGTCACATGTTTAATGATCCATTTTTGATAGGTATGAATACTCTTATTTAATTCTCATGCACCTTGAATATTTTATAATACCCTTATTCTCATCTTATTCTCACTGAATATATTCTATTTTTTATGCCTAAGTTTATCCTTACTAAGCATTTGAGCTCACCCATTTATTATGTTTCATTTTCCCTAGGTTGTAAAGAAATATTTTAAGTAATATATTTCTAGAAGGGATTAAAGTGGGATATGATGATGACTTAATTTGTAATAAGAAAATATGGATATAGTGGGTAAAATTTTCACTTAAATAAATGGGTATTTTTATGTAAGAGTTTATTATAATTATCTAAAACTATAAACCTAAAAGTTCCTTGAGTATGTAAGTGATCCAATATTTATGTTTGATGTTGTATGTTTTATATGTCTAAAATTTGTTCATGTTTATTGTTATCAAATCTAGAAATGTAAAGATTATGTTTTTAGCACCTGATCTGGGAGTATAGGCTTGGGGTTTTTATAAAATGAGGTTTTATTTCAATATTAAAATAAATTAATTAAGGTATACCATAATTAAATAATGTTTTTATTATAATTTAATCACACATATCCTATATTTAAAATTAATTATTAATATATTTTTAGAGTTAGTTCCCTAGAAACAACTTATATGTGCTCTATGAGTACCTATATTCATGGTTTTGGAATATTAATAAAGTTTTTATCACATCATGATTTTTCTTTTGTGTGAAATTGTATGTGGTAATTCCCTAGAGATATTTTTTTCACTAAAAGGTCATTGTACTTCTTCACTACGATGTGAACCTAGAATCGCTGTGATTGTATTCTTAAATATTTTTTCTATGGATAGATGGTATCATATAATGGGACACATATAGTACAGAATATTAGGGGTTCTTTTCATGAATTTCATCCTTTCTAAACTCCAAGATATGAATATTATGAGAACATGACCCACTAGTAGGAAATACGCATTTCTATATATTAATGGATGTTCCTATCTGCAGATGTGTGTAATGATCCTTAGACTTTAAGATTATTATTAATGCATATAATGAGTCACATAATTTTATGTATTACCACAAACCATGACGACATGTATTCATGGTGAATTTGGGTATGTTGGGTGCATCGTGAATGATATTTCATTAATGAATAATGTGAGGAAGGATTTATCCTTTTTATTCTTTTACTAAAGTTAATATCTTAGACCATTTTATGGGAATGGAACTACCTGATTAAGTCCATGTCCATGGTGTTTTTTTGGCAATTTCATTTTCAAAAATTCAAAGAAATAGACATCAAGAACATAGTTTGATGACACCATAATGTAACCTGCTTGATTAGAGATATCAATCCAAATGGATTTTATTACATAGTGTACATTCATATGTGGTTATTTTCATTGTAAAATTTAACTTCTTTATCTATGGTTTTCAGGATGTGTTTTCTAGACACTAACCTTGGAATTTAGGTTGTACTACCTAATTCTATTGAGAAATAGTCCTAGAGTTTTTCACACTAATTCTATTCAAAACCTCAATTGAATTATATATGAATTTTACATGTTGACTAAATATTATTATCATGCATTGTTTAATAATTATTCATGTTTTCTTGATCATAAATACTCAGTCACCATTTATTTGAGATAATATATATGTGAGTTTAATATTTAATAAATATTTATTTTCTATTTCATAGAATAGAATATTTATTTATTTATCGATGAATAATATATTGATATTTATTTATTTAAAAAATTCATTATTCAAGTTTTGATAAATATTAAATAGGATTAGTGAACCGAGTTTAATGGTTTGATGTAAAATAACATATTAAATATTATTTAAATAAATATTAATTTATTTATTCAGGAAAATAATATTTATTTATTCTCAAGTTTAGTGCATGTCAAGTAAATATTATTATTATTATTATCATTATTATTGTTATTATTATTAATTAAGCATTCGGTTAATTGAGCATTAAAAGAATAATAAGGGTCTATGTATAATAATTTATTCTCTAACCCTAGGTCTATAAATACCTAGTTATTTCAATCTATAACCCTAACCCATCCATTATAATCATTACACAAAATAAATTCTAAAGAGAATCATCTCAATCCCAAGAGTGATCCTCTCCTAAAATTCTCTGAACAATGGAGAGTGATCCCCCTCCTCCACCCTCTCCAGTCTAGATAGAGAAAAATAATCCTTCTGCCTTGAAGAGATTCTTGTGGCATTCAATAAAGAATGACGAAAGTGTTAAAGTCTTTATTGCTAGCATCTAGGGATTCTATAATGATGTTCAGAGGTTTGCAAAGCATGTGTAGATTACCGTTAGAGGGATTATACCCTTGAATCATCTTTCTATAGTGATGATAAGTTGATAAGAGTTCTATTGAATCTTTGAAGAAGAAAAAAAATAAATATGATTCAATTATTAATATATATAAATTAATTATAAATTATATGTGATGATCCTATATGATGGATTTATAGGTTTATATTTGATTTAGTTCTAAGGAGAAATATGAATGGGTTAATGAAAAGTCAATATTGGGCATGGTCTCAACTACTTATACTATACTCCTGAACCTTCAAGTGATATCAAAGTGATTACATATCAATTTGTAATTATTTATTTTTCATTGATCGATTATACACATTTTCTATTAGTTTTCATTTCTGATTTAATCGTTCTTTAAATATGAATGTCAAGATCTTATCTTCTTTTTCTTCATTCTAGATCATATAACCATTAATCAGTTAAATACATATGAAGAAAATATAAAATAACCTATTCAAAGGTATAGATAATTCTTGAAGGATAACATGAGATTACATGATGTGTAGCCTATTATTACACGTCATGTACCCATGTAAATTGCACCAGGATAAACCATGAGAAATCTGGGTCAACGTGCAGTAAATACACACAACATTATTGATACACATCACATGTTGACCAGTCCAGTCTGGTATGCTATCTATAAAACTAAACATCATGCAACTAGCTTACACATTGTGTAGTCCACATGTTTTCATGGTGGTATTGCATAGTTAAAGATGTTTCATGTGTTTATTAGATGACGTGTGTGATTGAAAACCATGAAACTCAAAGGTCACATAATGTGTAAGACTAGTACACATCATGTACACTATAAATATCCATGACTAACATACATACTTACTCCATAGGAATGTTTTTTAAATATATAGTGAAGATACATACACAATGTATAGTTTTCATGTACACATTGTGTGTCTTACTTGTTTACACATAAATTAAAATTAATTAATTAATCCATGTAAACCTAATCAACACATTTTTGTGATTCATTTATTGAGAGTACATGTCATATTATGGGTTTTATACATATTAAATACTTAATTAATTTCTTTGTAATATTCAAAACTATATACTGTGTATAGTTATAATATATCGACTACACTGCATGCATTAAAATAATTACATGTTATATTAATTAACATGTGTCTTTGTGTCATTTATCGATAGTACACGCCTTGTAATTACATGAAAAAATATGTATTCTATATATCATATGAGTAGATAGTATATGACTACAATAAATGTCACATATTTCAGATAGGTAATCATCATGTAACCTCTAAGTACATTTTTATACTTAATTAATTTTAAATGAAATTAATTTTCTAAATTTTTTAAAAATTATATCATATGGGAATCTCAAGGAAAATTTGGATAGAAATTAATATAATTGAATTAATTTATTTATTTATATGATCAATTGATTCGAGCATGTTTTATTTTAATTAAAAAAATGAAATAAATAATAGTTTATTAAATGCATATACATTGCTTATGTGTGGATAATCATGAGAAAAGACTAAGTGATATATGTGAATGGTTTGTTTTGATTTATTAGTATTTCATGATTTTATAATAATTTATTAAATTAAAATGATGGTATTTGTTTCATCCCCTCCTCTCATTAGGTAAGGGTATGTGTGTCTGTGGTTTTTTTTATGTAAACCTATTAACCAATATATTAGTTCCCCTTGCCTATGTGTGAGTAAATATTGTGTAATGGATAGATCTATCATGTGAGTGGAGGTGGTTCAAGTTCTGGTCTAATTTGAAACCAATCTAGGTGATAAATAGGTGGATAGGTGTAATTTTATAGCATGAACCAAGTTATGGTTCAAGGTTCTCTTCCCCTAGGGTTTAGAGTTAATTTATCATACACTAGATAAACTAACCATTAGAAAAGATCATGATCATTCCACTTTTATTATTTTATTTTTATCGAGTTTCATGGTTAATTTATTTATATATTCTTCTTATCATGATTACATAAATTTATAAATTGACATGCATATAAGATGGAATTAAATTAAAATTGGATTATGTGTAAATTTTATCAATACATGGTTATTCACTTATGTAAAATCAATATAATATTAACTATCATGCAATCAAGATAAAATTTGAAATTTACAAATAAAGATAAAAATATCTCAATAAAATATTAATTTTGACAAGCCTTCCATTACTTAAATAGGAATGTATCCATAAAACTAAGTATTTGCATGGCCAAAGGTATGGACACTTACTTTTATTGGGGAATTATTATGAGGGTTTTTGGTCAAATTAACCAAATTGGTATTGAGTGTAATGGCCAAAGTCTATTAAATACCATTTGGAAGTAAGTGTTAAGGAAATTTAAGTCTGTAATTTTAGGATTGGAGAGTCCACTCAGCAGATTAAAGAGTTTCAAGTTAATGTAGTTGGAAAGTTATGCCTACCTAAACTCCTTTGAATAATTTTCGTCACCCAAGTATAGGTTATGAGAATGATTATATGGATCATTTACAATAGAATATCCACATGATAGGATATTTTTAAACCAATGTTTAGGGTCATTGGGGTTGAATAAAAGAGTGAGATATTAATAAATTAATAAATATTTATTATCCAATTTTATAATCCAAATAAAGTACTAAAATTGTGGTCTTATTTATTCTATAAAATGGAAAGACACATGACTTAAACTATATCACTGAGATCTATATTAGAGAATTAAAATGTTATCACCGTCTTGAATTTCTATGAATTGTATAGGCACTTTCACATTATACAGTACCATGAGTGGAAATTATATGTTCTAGAAACCCCTCTTCCAAAATTAATTTCTAAAGAGGCTAGTGAGGAAAAGGTGTATACTTAAATTAATAACTTGGATGATTCCACATATGTTCAATTTTTTATGTTATCATCCATGTCTAGTGAGTTCTTGAAGCAATACATGGAAATGGATGCATATAGCATGATGCCTCACCATCAATATATTTTTCATGAGAAGGCGATACAAGAGAGATATGAGATCTCCAGTGAATTATTCATGTAAAATCTTGAAGATTCAATGGAAATTAGGCCTCATGTAGTCAAGATGATTGGATACATAGTGCACTTTTATATTTTAGGATTAAATATCCCTGATAAGTTGCATACATATTTCATTGTATTCTCACCACCTATGATCTTATCTAATTTCATTGTTAATTATAATATGAGAAATAGTAATAATTCTCTCTCTAAACTCATTACATTGATTCTCCAAGTTTATAAGTACATGGGTTGTGAAAATCGTATGGTCCTTATGGTGAATAAAAGGAAAAATAAGGAAAATGTCCTCAAGACTCATTCCAAGTCCATGGATCCTGAGCACTATCTTTCCAAGAATAGAAAAATCTAAAGATAGGAAAAGGAATCAGACATAGAATACTTTACATGTGGAAATATGGGCCACTATAAGAATAATTTAACCCAGTTAAAGAATAAATGGAAATATTTAGGTGCATCTATTATCGAGTGTAATATTTCTATATCAACTAATTGGGTAATAGATATCGATTGTTGTATGCACATATGAATCCAAATTTTGGAACCATGTAGATTTTGAAATATTTCCATAGGGTATATGGATCTTTGAGTAGCCAATAGATCAAAACTTGGTGCCTTAGATATATAATATTACCACATTTTTTTCTAACATGTATGATATTGGTTTTGATATATTTCTGTTATGTACCCTCAGTTACCAAAAAACATAATTTATGGATCCTATCAAGATACAGATAGATTTATTTTAAAATTTGAGAATAATAGTTTTTTCTTTTACAAATATAGTATATTAAATGGTATGGATAATTTAAATAATGGTATTTATGTATTACATACCCAAACCAAGGATTATAAATTGATAACAAATCATGTATGCATGACTCATATCACACCCAGTTGTGGTATCACTATCTTGGACATAAAAATGATAGGTGATTGAAAAAGATCAATCAAGATAGTTATTTAGACTCCTTTCAGCTAAAACCACATGACAAATGTCATGCTTGTTTACAAGGACAAATTACCAATCCACCATTTGGTGGAAAATGTAAAAGAACCATGGATCTTCTTGAATTAGTACACAAAAATGTGTGTAAACTTTTTCTTGTAGAAGCTAGAGGTTGGTATTCTTACTTCATTAATTTTACTGATGAATTAATTATATATGGATACACATAATTAATGAGGTATAAGTATTAGTGTTTTTAGAAATTCAAAGAATTCAATAATGAAGTATAGAATCAACTAGGTAAGAATAAAAAGAATATTTGATCTGGTTGAGGTGGTGTGTATCTTAACTAAGAGTTCGTAGAATTTCTATGGGACTGTGGGATTCTATCCCAACTCACTCCACCTTATACCACATAGTGTAATTGTTTTATTGAAAGGATAAACCATAACTTTCTTGACATGGTGAGGTTTATGATGAGTCATGATTATCATCTATTATCCTTTTTTTATATTGATAATCTAGTTTTTTTGCATAAATTTTAAAATTTTAATTGTTAAATATCTTATGTTTTAAATTGAGAATAATAGTTTTTTATTTTACAAATATATCATATTAAATTGTATGGTTTATTTAAATAATGGTAATTATGTATTAGATTACCAAAATCAAGTATTGAAAATTGATAATGAATCACATATGCATGAATCAAATCACACCCAGTTGGGGCATTACTGTCTTGGACATGTAAATGAGAAGAGATTGAAAAGGATATATTAGGATATTTGTTTAAAAACCTTTAGGATAAAATCACATGACAAATTTTATAATTTTTTTCAACAAAAAATGACCAAGACACCATTTGTTGTACAAGATAAAATAACCACAGATCTTCTAGAATTGGTACACACAAATGTGTGTATACATTTTCCAGTAGAATCTAGAGGATAGTATTCTTACTTCATTACTTTTAATGATGACTTAAGTAGATATGGATAGACCTAATTAATGATGTATATGTCCAAATTTTTTGATAAATTCAAATAATTCAATAATGAAGTAGAGAATCAACTTGGTAAGATGATAAATAAGCTTCGATAAAATCAAGGTGGTGAGTATCTTAACCAAGAGTTCATCAACTTTCTATGAGATTGTGGGATTCTATCCTGACTCCCTCCACATTATACACCATAGTGGAATAGTTTTATTAAAAGTATTAATTATAACTTTATTGAAATGGTGAGTTTGGTGAGGCATACAGATCTTCTATTATCCATTTGTGAATATTGATAATCCATTTTTTGTGCATAAATTTTAAAATTTTAATTGTTAAATGTCATATTTTTTTAATTGAGTATATACATGTTTTAATTGATAATATTCATTTTAGTGTATTTATATTATTTGGATGAAATTTGTGAAAATGAAATGAAAAGATAAAAAATATATATGTTTTACAATGTATTATTTTTTTAAGTAGTATTTTTTGTGTGTTGTAGGAAATGAAAAAGGAAAGGAAGTTGAGAATTGTTAAAAAATGGACCATAACTAGCTATCCCTCAAACAAGGAGGACAAACCACATAATAAGTCCAAGAAGGGCCCACTGTTCTATCCACAACTAAGTGAAGGTCGTGCACTTGGGGAAATCCCCTACACAGAACGGTGTAGGGGGCACAAGAGCATGCATGCAGAAGAAAGCATCGGTATGTGGGGGTCAGGTCCACACAATGGTGGGTGGAAAGAATATATGGAATAAGGTTGTTCATGATGGAGGTAGGGGTACTCTGACCCTATTCTGGATTTATTACTAATATAACTTCATGATTTTACTTATTAATTGGATACCAAAGTGGGATGTAGAGAGCACCCTGGGTATTGTGAACTTATTGAGACAACACCATTTTTTCCAATAGCATGTTTCATTATCATCAAACATTCCCACTAAACCACTGTACCGCCAGCCACCTCTATTGTTCCATAATCCCACCATGGACAATGATGGAAGAGATCAAGTTCCACTTCCATACCAAGAACCACTACATCATGGTCTTACCCCTTGTAGTATGGTGACCTAGGGAATCAGAAGCAATGTTGAAGAGGCTACATCATGGACTTACCACTACACTATAACCCTATGATAGAGAACGATCAATAGAATGGCAATAGTATGGAATTAATAGGTTGCACCATTTTTGAATGTGATGAAAAGGATGCATAATGTATTAAATTATAGGCTCTCCACTATAATGTGGAGGGGCCAAAATAGGTAATAACATGAAATGGAGGATAGATAGTTATGGTCATGGTGGTTTGGCTATGCCATAAACTATGTGGTATATGAAAGGTATGCACTACAATAACACCACTCATACTATAGAGTGAAGCCTACCAAAATTTTCAAATACTCAATTTTTTCAGGATTTCATGTTTTGTGGTCGAAGTGTGGGGGATAAAAGATGAAAAGTGTATATAGGAGCCTCGACTAAAATATAGGATTTTAAAAACTCCCTTAAACAAGAAAAAAATGTCTAATAATTAGGTTTTGAGTAGATTAATGGCCAAATCCCCAATCCCTCTCTCATAGATAAAAAATAAAAATTAAAATAGAATCAAGGGGAGATTTTTGGATGAGATAAAAATATTAGATATAGTGATCAGTTCAATGAGAAAATTACTAGAATGTAAAGGGAATTCAAAATTAAAATATAGATAATTATCTCTATAGATTGATAGCATGATACTGTTATGTGGGAGGACTTGAACTTGGATTAGAGCTGGAAATATGATGATTGAACACTGGATCTTGGGATAGGTCCTACTGCTAATTTTGGAGTCTACTATAGTTGGTTTTTTATTATATCCCCTCATTACTATCATAATGGGGTAAACATTTTATACTAATATTTTTAATATAAAGGGAATGCATGTAGTGTAGGGAACTTTGTTCAATTGAAAGTGTATTGGGTTGTTTCATTCTATGTATTAATCATAATTCTTACCCTTCTACCACATGCATAACCAATATTGAGAGAGAAGAGACTACCTAATAAATTTATAAACTATTAACCTGTAACACCCCAAGCTTCCACGGTACGTTTCCCTTCGAATAATGCGATAGCGTGTGTTGTACGCAACCTCGAGTTCTAACACACACCACAACTAATTAAACTAGCCGTTGTGAATAGTAATACCTACTTTTTGAAATCATATATATTTTATATTTCAAAATGGACTTCATTTTTGGATTCGAAATATCGAAATTATCCTAGGGTGAAATTTTGGTACTTTTCGGATAACTTTTATATTTTGATGAATAGTGAAAATTACTAAATTTTAATTAAAAACAACTTTTCTAATCAAAATAATTAATAGTGATAAATTATGAATTTGAGTGGTTTTAAAGTATATTTAGAATATATTTTTACCATTTAATATAATGTTGGTCATTGGACATAATTTTACAATTAAACCGAACATAAACAAGTGTCAATCTTTTGATAGTTATTATCTCTTAAAAACACGCTTTTTGTTTTGACAGCGGGAATTAATTTTAAATTAATTTCTGCCACTTCTGTTTTTTGAATTTAGAAAAATTGATTCCATATTTGGAATCAGGATGTTCAAATTGTGTAAATATGTAACTTTTATTTTTAGACATTTTGAATAATTACTGCGGTAAATATTTTATTTACCATGGTTAAGGGTAAATCCGGTAAATAAGGGTTAAAAAATAATATTATAATAATACTAAATTACTCTAAAACGTGTCTTAACCCTATTGGTTGATACATGGTCGACCATGGTCATCTTTGGGTCTATTTTGGGACCCCATGGATCCACTTGTAAGTGATAATGACACATTATATTAATAAAGCTAAAATAAAAATAAAAATGGCATAAGCTTACATCTTTTAGAAGAACAATTTTTACATAGGGTTATACATGTTGTATTTTCGATTATAAATATTCATTAGAAATCTAAAAAGATTTCCTACATAATGATATTTTATTTATAATTTTTAGACATTAAATAATTTATTTTATTTATGACACAATGATGATGCAGTAATTACTATAATAGTGAAAAATTAAAATAATTGATATTATAAATACCCAAATAAATATAATATGAAACTTTTAATGAATTAAACTAATTTTCTAGGATAATATGATATATTAGGATTGATTTAATTGACTTTTTTCGAAGTAATCAATCTGTTATGAGTTTCACAAAAATCAACTATTGAATAGTGTCAAAATTGACATAAAAGAGTTCTTAAAACAAATATTATATTATTAATTGATATTAAATTCCTAAAAATCTAAGGTTCGGCCAAGAGACTTATATTATGATAGGTTAATCATTAATGGACCACTTGGAGGTCTCTTGGATGTATATAGTAAGTTTATTAACCATATTATATAAAAATACAAAGAGACATTGTAAAAGTGAAACTAATTAACTTAGAGTTAATACTTAAAGATAAGGTTAATATAAGTACCCAAACCTGTCTAAATTCTATTGGATGAGTTGTTTTCGACCTATCCCCACCTAATACTTTGAATAGTCAACTTTGGAGCCTTTGGAAACCGAATATGAATTTATTATAAATTAATATTTCTAGCTTTTCCAAAGGTGCCCCTCACCCCTCTTATAAAAGGGAACTCCTCCTTCTATTTTCCTCACACCTCTCAAGCCACTTGGCTCGTCAAAACTCTGCCCAACTAAGCTCCCCACATCCCTCTCCTCCTCCTTGAAGCTTCCCCTTAGGCAGAAAGCATTTCAAGAAGTCATTTGGTTCCAACCAAAGTGAGTTACCTAAATTAAAGGTAACAATTTCTCTTAAAGTATTTTCATTTATTTTGCTTCTCCAACCCCCAAAATCTTTTTATTTCCTTTCTTTTGTAACAACACCAGTATCCTCAATATACTAGGATGTTGTTATAAGAAGGATTCAAACTACACATACACACAACTCCATCTAATGGATGATGAACATAATGTTTCTGTGGATGGCAAACTAACGCCTCACGAAACGATGATTGTTCAAATACATCTTACCACCTCTCATGGTGGCCATTATGATGGAACTGTAATTAAATATGATATTAATGATATATATTTTATATATAAGCTTCTGTAATTCCATTTTATTTCATACCATTATTCGTTTCATGTTGTATATACATACGATAATTTCATTTGAGGAAGTGCGGACTACCGCCCCCTTAAAATGACATGACTCGTTCATACCACACATGGAACGTATAAAGGATGGTGTTAATGAACTTAAGTAACATATATAAAATATTATATTATACTGGAATAGTAATATACCTATGTATCATTTGGATTTGATTCTTTTAAAATAAAAATTAAATGGAAGTAGCGTTCGTGCGTACGTACGGACTACCGTCTCCACGAACGCGATAAGATTCATTCTCCATCATATCCATTCAAGTATTATTCTCATTTTAGGGTTAAAAATAATGTTAATATCATTCTGATTATGAATAAGATATAATCTATCCATTACAAACATGTCTTACGTAACCAAACATTTAAGAAGAACGAATCGATTATCACCCGAAACGACGATAATACTAAGATATTATTAATAAAGCAATGTTAAAAGATCATATATGATATCATATTAATGTATATGATTCTTGTATAATTTAATAACAATTATTTCACCATTATACAGGAGGTTAACCTACCCCAACCAAGGAAAAGTACAAGGTAAGGGTTATTTCACAATCTCTTCATTATCTGAGGTTGTATTATACGTAATAATCTACTGGGATCTCTTTATCATCCACATCCATGTTTCTTCGAAATGTATTTCAAAACATTTTTACTATTTACAAGAATATGGGTTAAATTCATTTATACCCTTGTTTGACTTTTTATAAGAGGTTTATAAAGGAATCTTTCCGTCGTTTTCAAAACAAGGTCCTTTTTAACCTTTTCGACAGAATTGAGGTAAGAATGTTTTTTTTTAACTTATACGGCGGGTGCGGTTATTTTCCGCCGTTATAAAATCATCGAAGCTTTCCATACAAGATTATAAGAATATTTTCAAAGAAAATGTTTTATTTTATATGGATCTTAAATGATTTCAAAATAAAAGGAGATACTTCTTTAAAAAGAATTTTGATTTCATCTATGTCAACATCCTTTGATGGATTTTAAGATTATTTGAAGTTGATTTATTATGATACAAAACTTCTATATTGAATTGAAGGTTTTGTGCTATGTTTGACCGTGGATGTGCTATATTTATACCATACATGGTTTATGGTGAAATTATTGACATTTCGTATGCTAGTTTTAATACGAATGTTTATGTTATGTTTAAACCTTTTCATATGGGAATGCATTGGACTTAGTAAGTGACGGGTGGAGCCCGCTATAGCTCCTCGATGCATCGGTAGGTCTCATGAGACAAACTAGTGTCTTGGAACAAGGCCTTGACAAAATCTTATTTGTAGTCTTGGCACGAGGCTTTGGCTATGTGGTTATGATAGTCTGGCATTATGCATTCCAACATTATGAAAGTGGTTATTGATTTTTGCATGTGATTATTCGATTAGTAGAATATCCATGTGAATAAGTAAATGGAATTATTTCATTTTATTTATGCCATACCATGTTGAAAGTTCATATTTAAAAGGCTTTTGTTTTAGTTATACATTGCCTTAAATGTTTATTCTTATTTATGAAAGTTTCCGCTATATTGTTATCCTTACTGGGCATTTGAGCTCACCCCTTTTCTATGTTTTATTTTTCCCAGGAAGTGAAGAAGTAAATTATGAATGACCTGCAGGGATATTATGTGGGGATATGAGTGTGGATTATGGAGACATTATGTTATTGTAGTAGTTTTTCATTTTATGATGTAATGTAAAACTTATGAATATATCTAGTGTTTCCAAGGCTACTAAACCAATCGGTCTTTCGAGATTTGATCTTTCTTGTGATCATGCCAATGTTATGTAATAATGCACCGACTCTGGGTAGCTGGGGTCGGGGCGTTACAGTTGGTATCAGAGGAAGTTTAGTACAAACCTTGGAAGCTAGATTTAGATAAACTCTGATTAGAGCACGTAGACCTAAGATGAACTTTGAGGATTAGTATAGAAGAACTTCCTAGAATTTTGGTATTGTAGAGATTTTGTGAGTTTTCTGAGCAATACATCCCTGTCTGGATACGAGCAGTTAGAGGCGGCTCTGGCACAGATGTACCTAGGGGTAAAACCCGAAAACACCGCTTTGAGCTAGACTCGAACGGGAACTGGTGCACGACAACGGGCCTTGCTGCACTCTTGGTTACGACACTCCCGGGGGATATGCTTAGGATAACTCTCACTTTCTTTACAAATCATTATGAAGGGTTTATGAGTATATACTTCCTCAAAGAAAACATATTTATGATTATGGATTATATCCATAGATAGTTCAATTTATGTTAAGTGTTTTATAAGTATGGGATTATGTATTTTGATTCATAAACTAATCTAGTTTATGCCATTGTTTAGAAATGGCACCTAGTGGAAGAAATGGAAACCGTATCAATGCACGAACTCCATGTAGGGATTTCCCTCCTGCCCAAGATAATTATAGTGGAGCTGGTGATGCAACTGGTGCCGATCAGCTAATCACCATACTGGGACAACTTACTCAGGTTATGAATAATAACCTTACCCGTATGGAGCACCCTGATCCGCAGCATGGAGGATCAATGTTAGATCGATTCATGAGGCAACAACCACCAACGTTCAATGGGAGTACAAATCCCTTAGTAGCTGAGCAATGGATATTTTCCCTAGAGAAAATATTTCAGGCTTTGGGGAGTAGTGAAAGGGAAAAAGTTACCATGGCAGTTTACCGCCTCACTGGAGATGCTGATCAATGGTGGTCATTGATTCAAAATACGAAGGAAGATGATGAAGTATCAAATATGGAATGGAGGGAGTTCAAAGATTTATTTTTAGAAAAATACTTTCCTCGCGACCATCGAGCAGATATGGAAAGGCAATTTCTGAGTCTGAGACAAAAGGAGGATGAGAATGTCATAAAGTATGAGGCTAACTTTACAAGGTTAGCAAGGTATGCTGGAGATTATATTTGCAACCCAAGAAGTAAGATTGATCGTTTCTTTGATGGGTTAAAACCATTTCTCCGTCGAGCATTAGTCTCACAATCCTTTTCATCGTATGAAGACATTGTCTCATGTGCTATCAAGACCGAAAAGGAATTCTCTAAGTCTTATGACTTTAAATCAAAGCAAGAGAAGAAGAGACATGCTGATCAATCTGGGAATGGAAATAAGGGTAAGAAGGGAAAGGTTGAATATCCATCTTGTGGTAAATGCGGGAAGAAACATCCTGGTACTTGCTTGAAGGGAATGGGAGTCTGTTACAAGTGTGGTGAAAAAGGCCACCAAGCTCATGATTGCAAGGGGAAGAAGGAAGCTACCAACGTTCAGTGCTACAATTGCAGGGAGATGGGGCATTATGCAAATTCATGTCCTAAGCGTCAGGAGAACTTACCTCAGAAAAGGCCAAGGGATCAAGGCCAGGCTTATGCTATCACTACTGCTGAGGTAGAAGCTCCGAAAGACGTAGTGGCAGGTAATTTAATGGTTTCCTCAAGTTTAGCAAATGCATTATTTGATTCTGGATCATCGCATTGTTTCATATCTTCCCAGTTTTCTAAGAAAATTAGATATTTCCAATTTGATTTAATAAGGGAGTTGTCAGTTAAAACTCCTAAGGGAAGTATCATTGCAACAAAGTTTTGTGAATCAGTCCCCATTAGAGCACATAAATTTTCTTTATCTGCTGATCTCATCGTCATACCTATGATTGAGTTTGATATAATCCTCAGTATGGACTGGCTTTCGGACTATGATGCGAAGATTTATTGTAAAAAGAAAGAGGTTACGATTCTTGATGATAATGATAAGGAACACCTTATTTTTAGAGCAGAATCGTCACCACCTAATTCTTATTTAGATCCACCCCCAGTAGCTCAACTTAATTCAATTATTGAGGAGGAAGAGAATGAAATAACTTTCGGTGAGGAAAGGAATGTTCAAATAGAGGACGTACCTGTTGTGAAAGAATTTGTAGATGTATTTCTGGAAGATTTACCTGGACATCCTCCAGAACGAGAAGTAGAGTTTTCCATTGATTTGATTTCTGGATCAAGGCCTATATCAAAGACCCCTTATAGAATGGCCACTGTAGAATTAGTCGAACTAAAGAAACAACTAGAGGAATTGAGTAATAAGGGATTTATTCGCCCTAGTGTTTCTCCATGGGGAGCCCCTGTTCTTTTTGTTAAAAAGAAAGATGGATCTATGAGGTTATGTATCGACTACAGGGATATCAATGCTATAACGATAAAGAACAAGTATCCCCTACCTCGTATTGATGATTTATTTGACCAACTGCATGGAGCTCAATACTTTTCAAAGATTGACCTTCGATCTGGATACCATCAGTTGTGTGTGAAGAAGGAAGACATTCCGAAAACAGCATTTTGAACCAGGTATGGGCATTACGAGTTTACTGTAATGGCGTTTGGATTGACTAATGCACCATCTGTATTCATGGATCTGATGAATAGAGTTTTCAAGGAGTATCTCGATGAATTTGTGGTGGTATTTATTGATGATATATTGGTATACTCCAAAAGCTACGAAGATCATGAAAATCACTTGCGCATTATCTTGAAGACTCTGAGGAGGCATGAATTATATGGGAAGTTTAGCAAGTGTGAATTCTGGCTTCAGGAGATTTCTTTTCTTGGCCATATTGTCTCTAAAGATGGAATCTATGTTGATCCTTCTAAGACCAAGGCAATCCAAGAATGGCCAGCACCTACGAGTATAACTGAGGTACGTAGTTTTATTGGTTTGGCAGGTTATTATCGACGTTTCGTCCAGAATTTTGCCCGATTGGCTAACCCATTAACGAAGCTCACACGTAAAGGGGTTAAATTTGTTTGGACAAAAGAGTGTGAAGAATGTTTCGAAGAACTGAAGAGAAGATTAGTCAATGCTCCTATATTGACTCTACCATAGGGGAATGATGGGTTCGTTATTTATAGTGACACATCAAAGAAAGGACTTGGTTGTGTCCTTATGCAGAATGATAGAGTTATTTCCTATGCATCACGACAGTTGAAAATTCATGAACAAAACTATCCTACTCATGATCTTGAGTTAGCAGCTGTGATCTTTGCTTTGAAGATATGGAGACACTACCTCTATGGTGAAAAATGTGAGATTTATACTGATCACAAGAGTTTGAAATATATTTTCTCACAAAAAGAACTCAACATGAGGCAAAGGAGATGGCTTGAATTACTCAAGGATTATGATTGCACGATACACTACCACCCGGGGAAAGCAAACAAGGTGGCAGATGCTTTGAGAAGAAAAGACCATGGAGTTTTGAACATGATGAGAATTGAAAGGGATCCAATTTTCATGGATCTAGTGAAGATGGACATGGGAATAACCAGGGAAGGTGAAACATCAATGCTTTTTCAAATGGTTGCCAAACCATCTTTACTAGAAAGGATTAAGAGTTCTCAGACCAATGATGAAGAATTCCAAAAGAAGATTAAAGCTGTGAATGATGGGAGATTGAGAGACTTTGTGTATGAAGATGGAATTTTGAAATTCGGGAAGAGACTTTGTGTTCCCAATATACCTGATCTAAAAAGGGAATTGCTGGATGATGCTCATAGTTCCAATTTCTCTATACACCCTGGGAGCACCAAAATGTATAGATATTTGAAGGAACATTTTTGGTGGGACAACATGAAGAGGGAGATTGCTGATTTTGTGTCAAGATGTATGGTTTGTCAACAAGTGAAAGCTGGAAGGCAACAGCCTGGAGGAGTCATGCAACCGCTTCCCATACCAGAGTGGAAATGGGACAATATTACGATGGACTTTGTCATGGGGCTACCAAATACTCCTAGAAGGAACGATGCAATATGGGTTATTGTCGATCGTCTTACCAAGTCAGCACATTTTCTTGCTATAAGAGAAGATCTACCCCTGGAACGTCTAGCAAGACTATGTATTAATGAAGTTGTGAGACTTCATGGAGTACCCTTATCAATTGTTTCTGATCGTGATCCCCGTTTTACTTCAAGATTTTGGAAAAGTCTTCAGAAATCCCTGGATACTGAACTTCATTTGAGCACTGCTTACCACCCTCAGACAGATGGACAATCAGAACGGACTATTCAAACCCTAGAAGACATGTTGAGATCTTGCTCACTTGACTTTCAGGGTATGTGGGATCAATATTTACCACTGGTAGAATTTTCTTATAACAATAGCTTCCATTCGAGTATCCAGATGGCACCATATGAAGCGTTATACGGAAAGAGATGTCGTACACCAACCTGTTGGGATGACGTTGGTGAAAGAAAACTTGTAGGCCCGGAACTAGTGGAGGAAACGGTGGAAAAGGTGAAGGTAATCCAAAATCACATTAAAGCAGCTCAAAGTAGGCAGAAGAGTTATGCCGATAATCGAAGGAAGGATTTGGAATTTCAAGTCGGTGATCATGTTTTCCTGAAGGTATCTCCGTGGAAGGGAGTCATACGTTTTGGTAAGAAAGGTAAATTGAGTCCCAGGTACATCGGACCCTTCGAAATTCTAGAACGAATTGGGGTTGTAGCTTACCGATTGGCAATGCCGCCAAGTCTCTCCAAAGTTCACGATGTGTTCCACGTATCTCTGTTGAGGAAATACATGTCTGACCCAACGCATGTACTCACCTATGAAGATTTAGAACTGGAACCCGATCTGTCTTATTGCGAAGAGCCCATCAAGATTCTTGATACGAGAGAACAAGTGCTGAGAAACCGGACGACGCGTCTGGTAAAAGTTTTTTGGAGAAATCATAAGATGGAAGAGGCAACGTGGGAACCCGAGGAACTTATGATGAAGAACCACCTGAGTCTTTTTATACAGTAATACCCTAGAAATTGCGAGGACGCAATTATTTGAAGGAGGGTAGAATGTAACACCCCAAGCTTCCACGGTACGTTTCCCTTCGAATAATGCGATAGCGTGTGTTGTACGCAACCTCGAGTTCTAACACACACCACAACTAATTAAACTAGCCGTTGTGAATAGTAATACCTACTTTTTGAAATCATATATATTTTATATTTCAAAATGGACTTCATTTTTGGATTCGGAATATCGAAATTATCCTAGGGTGAAATTTTGGTACTTTTCGGATAACTTTTATATTTTGATGAATAGTGAAAATTACTAAATTTTAATTAAAAACAACTTTTTTAATCAAAATAATTAATAGTGATAAATTATGAATTTGAGTGGTTTTAAATTATATTTAGAATATATTTTTACCATTTAATATAATGTTGGTCATTGTACATAATTTTACAATTAAACCGAACATAAACAAGTGTCAATCTTTTGATAGTTATTATCTCTTAAAAACACGCTTTTTGTTTTGACAGCGGGAATTAATTTTAAATTAATTTCTGCCACTTCTGTTTTTTGAATTTAGAAAAATGGATTCCATATTTGGAATCAGGATGTTCAAATTGTGTAAATAGGTAACTTTTATTTTTAGACATTTTGAATAATTACTGCGGTAAATATTTTATTTACCATGGTTAAGGGTAAATCCGGTAAATAAGGGTTAAAAAATAATATTATAATAATACTAAATTACCCTAAAACGTGTCTTAACCCTATTGTTTGATACATGGTCGATCATGGGCATCTTTGGGTCTATTTTGGGACCCCATGGATCCACTTGTAAGTGATAATGACACATTATATTAATAAAGCTAAAATAAAAATAAAAATGGCATAAGCTTACATCTTTTAGAAGAACAATTTTTACATAGGGTTATACATGTTGGATTTTCGATTATAAATATTCATTAGAAAGCTAAAAAGATTTCCTACATAATGATATTTTATTTATAATTTTTAGACATTAACTAATTTATTTTATTTATGACACAATGATGATGCAGTAATTACTATAATAGTGAAAAATTAAAATAATTGATATTATAAATACCCAAATAAATATAATATGAAACTTTTAATGAATTAAACTAATTTTCTAGGATAATATGATATATTAGGATTGATTTAATTGACTTTTTTCGAAGTAATCAATCTGTTATGAGTTTCACAAAAATCAACTATTGAATAGTGTCAAAATTGACATAAAAGAGTTCTTAAAACAAATATTATATTATTAATTGATATTAAATTCCTAAAAATCTAATGTTCGGCCAAGAGACTTATATTATGATAGGTTAATCATTAATGGACCACTTGGGAGTCTCTTGGATGTATATAGTAAGTTTATTAACCATATTATATAAAAATACAAAGAGACATTGTAAAAGTGAAACTAATTAACTTAGAGTTAATACTTAAAGATAAGGTTAATATAAGTACCCAAACCTGTCTAAATTCTATTGGATGAGTTGTTTTCGACCTATCCCCACCTCATCCTTTGAATATTCAACTTTGGAGCCTTTGGAAACCGAATATGAATTTATTATAAATTAATATTTCTAGCTTTTCCAAAGGTGCCCCTCACCCCTCTTATAAAAGGGCACTCCTCCTTCTCTTTTCCTCACACCTCTCAAGCCACTTGGCTCATCCAAACTCTGCCCAACTAAGCTCCCCACATCCCTCTCCTCCTCCTTGAAGCTTTCCCTTAGGCATAAAGCATTTCAAGAAGTCCTTTGGTTCCAACCAAAGTGAGTTACCTAAATTAAAGGTAACAATTTCTCTTAAAGTATTTTCATTTATTTTGCTTCTCCAACCCCCAAAATCTTTTTATTTCCTTTCTTTTGTAACAACACCATTATCCTCAATATACTAGGATGTTGTTATAAGAAGGATTCAAACTACACATACACACAACTCCATCTAATGGATGATGAACATAATGTTTCTGTGGATGGCAAACTAACGCCTCACGAAACGATGATTGTTCAAATACATCTTACCACCTCTCATGGTGGACATTATGATGGCACTGTAATTAAATATGATATTAATGATATATATTTTATATATAAGCTTCTGTAATTCCATTTTATTTCATACCATTATTCGTTTCATGTTGTATATACATACGATAATTTCATTTGAGGAAGTGCGGACTACCGCCCCCTTAAAATGATATGACTCGTTCATACCACACATGGAACGTATAAAGGATGGTGTTAATGAACTTAAGTAACATATATAAAATATTATATTATACTGTAATAGTAATATACCTATGTATCATTTGGATTTGATTCTTTTAAAATAAAAATTAAATGGAAGTAGCGTTCGTGCGTACGTACGGACTACCGTCTCCACGAACGCGATAAGATTCATTCTCCATCATATCCATTCAAGTATTATTCTCATTTTAGGGTTAAAAATAATGTTAATATCATTCTGATTATGAATAAGATATAATCTATCCATTACAAACATGTCTTACGTAACCAAACATTTAAGAAGAACGAATCGATTATCACCCGAAACGACGATAATACTAAGATATTATTAATAAAGCAATGTTAAAAGATCATATATGATATCATATTAATGTATATGATTCTTGTATAATTTAATAACAATTATTTCACCATTATACAGGAGGTTAACCTACCCCAACCAAGGAAAAGTACAAGGTAAGGGTTATTTCACAATCTCTTCATTATCCGAGGTTGTATTATACGTAATAATCTACTGGGATCTCTTTATCATCCACATCCATGTTTCTTAGAAATGTATTTCAAAACATTTTTACTATTTACAAGAATATGGGTTAAAGTCATTTATACCCTTGTTTGACTTTTTATAAGAGGTTTATAAAGGAATCTTTCCGTCGTTTTCAAAACAAGGTCCTTTTTAACCTTTTCGACAGAATTGAGGTAAGAATGTTTTTTTTTAACTTATACGGCGGGTGCGGTTATTTTCCGCCGTTATAAAATCGTCGAAGCTTTCCATACAAGCTTATAAGAATATTTTCAAAGAAATATTTTATTTTATATGGATCTTAAATGATTTCAAAATAAAAGGAGATACTTCTTTAAAAAGAATTTTGATTTCATCTATGTCAACATCCTTTGATGGATTTTAAGATTATTTGAAGTTGATTTATTATGATACAAAACTTCTATATTGAATTGAAGGTTTTGTGATATGTTTGACCGTGGATGTGCTATATTTATACCATTCATGGTTTATGGTGAAATTATTGACATTTCGTATGCTAGTTTTAATACGAATGTTTATGTTATGTTTAAACCTTTTCATATGGGAATGCGTTGGACTTAGTAAGTGACGGGTGGAGCCCGCTATAGCTCCTCGATGCATCGGTAGGTCTCATGAGACAAACTAGTGTCTTGGCACAAGGCCTTGACAAAATCTTATTTGTAGTCTTGGCACGAGGCCTTGGCTATGTGGTTATGATAGTCTGGAATTATGCATTCCAACATTATGAAAGTGGTTATTGATTTTTGCATGTGATTATTCGATTAGTAGAATATCCATGTGAATAAGTAAATGGAATTATTTCATTTTATTTATGCCATACCATGTTTAAAGTTCATATTTAAAAGGCTTTTGTTTTAGTTATACATTTCCTTAAATGTTTATTCTTATTTATGAAAGTTTCCGCTATATTGTTATCCTTACTGGGCATTTGAGCTCACCCCTTTTCTATGTTTTATTTTTCCCAGGAAGTGAAGAAGTAAATTATGAATGACCTGCAGGGATATTATGTGGGGATATGAGTGTGGATTATGGATACATTATGTTATTGTAGTAGTTTTTCATTTTATGATGTAATGTAAAACTTATGAATATATCTAGTGTTTCCAAGGCTACTAAACCAATCGGTCTTTCGAGATTTGATCTTTCTTGTGATCATGTCAATGTTATGTAATAATGCACCGACTCTGGGTAGCTGGGTTCGGGGCGTTACATAACCCTTCTTCATGGAATGTAAAATGTATGAGTTTGGGGTCACAATTTTTAAACATGGTTCTAAAAACCTATCTATGAACTAACCTAATATCTAGGATGGGAAAGGTGGGTTTATAACATAGATAGTGAGAACTCTGAGAGGTGGATCACTAGAGTTTGGTTCTACCTCCAATTAAATTAAAAATCATAAAAATTTTCCCTCACTAGTGTATGAACCTGAACTTACAAATTTTGGGTACATCCATAACATCAATCTCAAAACTGACTAATTAAATATTTCATTTTTCATCATTTAAGTTTTCATAGAAATTTTAAAACATTTCTATACCATTATCTATGGATCTACCTTGATCACCACTCTAATATTTTTTAAAATTATTTAGTGATAGTTGATCTTTATAAATTTATATTTTATATCCCTAAGATTACTAATGATGCTTTTGGGCGATGTCAAAATTGATGCTATTGTCGAGGAATGATGTTTAGTAATGATTAAAAAAATTAAGAATTTTCCTTTTTACTTTTTCTCTTTTTCCCCAAATTATGCTTGGTATTATTATACATTTGGTTTAGGGACCAATTCGACACATGAATACTCCACTAGGGAAAATATAAGGAGATCCTCCTTTCAATCCTGAGATCTAAAGGCCCATAAGAAGTAAAAAATAAAAATACATAATAAGAAAACATAGTTGTAAGGGAATTAAACCATGGATCAGTCTAGGAAGTAGCAGAAGAATTCTAAGGACAAAACACAAGGGTGTAAACACAAATCAATTTCATTATACCCTTGAATTTGGGGGTCCATCTAAGAATACTAGTACCTCCATCACTACTTAACATTTCTAAATCAAGATAACGATCATTCAAATGATCACTCGCTCAGTTCAATTCATTAGTATACCTTATAAAGATCTCAATTCTCACATTTGGAGTTTATTATAATTTTATGACACATTTGAATTCAAAAATTTCACAAGAAATGCTATCAGACAACACCTCTTCATATTCTCATTGAAGGGAAAAGCACGGGAGTGGATCTAGAGACTACCCCCACACTCGATAACAATATGGGAAGGTTTATGACAAGGTTTTTTTCACCATATAAATCTATGGATTTGTTGGTAAGTATTTTAAATTTTGATAAATTAAATTAAGAGTCATTATATAGTGTTTGAGGAATGTTTAAAGGTCCGATTAGACAATTTACTCATCATGTCATCTAAATTGGGTTACTAATCCAAACCTTTTATAAAGGTTTATCATATTAAAATTGTTCGATAGTTTATATGGACATTGTATGCTAATTATGTGAAATTCATCAGATGAGAGCTATGATTTTTTGGATGAAATTTCTAGAAATAGTTTACAATGGAATTAATAATGAGGAAAAGTACAAGGAGAACATAGGGTGGAAAATAGATGGGTTTCTACCCAAATGAATGCGATGTCAAATAAGCTTAATGAGATGATGGAAAATAAACATCCCTGAGGTATTTATTATGAATATATTAATTATTTAGATTATAATCATCAATATTTTTTCTAATGATGGAGGCCACAATAAAAGAATCAAAATCAAGGGAAAGGATTTCAGGAGATGCCACAAATTTTTCAACCTCAGTATCAAGGCCCAAAACTTACAAGTCAAGTTCAATCACTATAGGAGACCCTATAAAGTTTCATAAACATAAGATGATATTCACTAATGGAGTTGATATAATACTCCAAATTCCTATGAGAATCTATCCTGGAATTGAGATATGACTCACAAAATCAATGAGCTGTAATGGGAAACATGGAAATCCAAGTAGATCAAATTTATAACCAATTAAAGGATAGGACAAGATTAGTTCTACTGGGTGACACTAAAATCTCAAGACATGTTGAGATCAAAACCATCACCCTAAGAAGTTTAAATATTATCCACAAGTCTACTAAAAATCTAGAAAATAGTATGAAGAAAAGTAAATGTAAGTAATAAAACCAATGCAAGAGAGTAAGGAAAAAATAAAGGGAGATAAGAAGTGTTTTTTAGAGGAATAAGCACCATTGTATCAACCACCACCACTATTTTTAAAGTGAGTAATGAAATTAAGGTTTGAAGAGAAAAGATAATAGTTTCTGGAAATATTCAAAAAACTGCACATCATCATACCATTCATTGGGGAAATTGTGATCATGAACACCTATGAAAAGTTCCTGAAAGAGTCGGCGTAAAATAAAAGAAATATTGAAGAATTTGGAACCATCTATGTGGTGGGTGATTATTCAGTTATGGTATCAAGGGTGTTTCTCGTCTTAGTTTCCATCTTTCTGTGGTATCGTTCTTGGCTTCCGGTATTACGCAGTGGTGTGGGGCGACGTCATATCTCAGTGGTGGCTAGGTGTTTTGTAGACTCAGTATCCAGATTTTTTCAGTGGATTTCTCTGATTTTGGATTTCAGAGGCATAACATGGGTGTGCTTTCGGCTCATATTTTTCCCTTCAATGGTGGTGGGTTCATTTTGTCACCAAAGTGATCATCTTTTCTTCATCCACACAGTTGGTTCAGTTCTGTCTCTTTTATTTGGATCTAGTTATGGTCATGGGTTTAGTCTGTTGTGAGGGTTTCAATCCTGTGATGAATTGGTGATTCCTTAGTGTTCCTCCTTTGATCTATCAATCAGGGATGGTGTTTCTTCAGATTCAATGATTTCTGTATTTATAGCCTTCATTTTCCTTCAGTTTAAATTTATATTTTTTGTTGTGGTAGTTTGATTTAATTTTTTACCTGCACATTTTGTTCCTCCTGAACCAACTGGTGAAGTTATGATGGGATGCATGTGTGGTTTGATTCCTGCAGTTGATTGGTATTCAGGACATCTCATCACGGGCATTTCATCCTACCTCTTGGTTGGTTGTCTGCTCTGGTACCATAATTCCTCCAATATCTCTGAGGCAAAGCAGAGCAGTGGTCTTCTGGGTACTTTGAGATGTGAGTTAGAGTGGTCAGTTCAGGGAAATTGATGGTGATGAGCGGTTTTTTGGATTTTTTGTGACTTTTTGAATTTGTTATTTGTTTTATTCTCAGCGATGATTTTTGTTATCTAGAATGGGTGGGTTTTGAGGCAATTTTTTGTTTTATTCTGAATTTTGATGGTGGATGGAACCATCACTCTACAAGGATCAGCACCAGATGAGGTTATAGAGTAGGAAGCATTCATCTGTGCATGACCATTAAAATTTGGATTAATGAGAGAGTATGGCCTTTCCATCGATACTAGGCCCGTGCAACTCTACATGGGATAGCTTGCTGAGTGATCATGTGAGGTGGAGGCTTAACATAACAATGTAGTTACTAGGGTGGTGTAGTTACTCATAGACTTGATCTGGGTATTTTCATGTATCAGATTTCCCACTTTTTCCTCAAAAGTTCTTTTGAAATAAAAAAATTAATTTTCAGTAAGTTAGTCATTTTCAAGGTAGATAAGTTCTACTTTTCAATAGATTTACTTATTATGTACATGGACGAGGAGAAGACTCCAATCATTTTGGGAAGACCCTTCTTAGCAAAAGGAGGGGAACTAATTTATATCTATAATGGGGAGTTTTTTTAATATTTAGTAGATATGAAGTTAAATTAAACATACACTAGGTGATAAATAATATGGAAGAAAATTTTGATGAGTTGAGAGAATATGCGTTTTATATGTAGGACACCATTTTCCTTGTAAAGAGATGAGAAATAATTGTGTAAAAGAGAGAAGAAGTTGAAAATGAAGTGGAAAAAGGAAATAATCTACTATAAAAATCTAAAAACAATAGATGGAATGTTTTCCCTGAGGAATTAAAGGAGGTTTGGAAGGTTTGGGAAATCATTGAGCTTCCCCTTAACTTCTCAACACATTCAAAAAACCACTAGATTGGTCCCATGAAGGTAGATAAGGTTTTACTCAAAGGAAGAGTGAAATTGGTGTCTAAAAGGGAGAGTACCTATCTACATGGAAGAACCATAGCTTCAAAAAAATTATATTTATACTAGGTAACCTACTTCCTACCCTCAATAACTTAATTTAAAGAGGTAAGGTTGAGCTTAATGACCATAACTAAATCACTTTTGAGAGGCAACCCATATTTTATTAAGATTTAGGATTTTTATTTCTATTTAGAAACATGATAGGTGTGTATTTCCCTTTATTTTTGAGTTTTAATGAGAATTGGATTTCAAATTCACTATTTTTATTATATTTTAAGGTCTATGAAGACTAAAGGTGCAAGTTTTTTCTATATAAAGTAAAGATAAAAAAAATAAGAGCTTCATGAAAAGGGGAGTAAGCTGTAAAATTTAGTATTAACTTATACTCACCCATATTTTCCAAAACCTGTTTAGAACTTTAATGATAAAAAATGCATAACCATACTAAGATTAATGATTTAATTTTTATCAATGATACTTAGAATTTATAAAAACCCCATGAGTCCATGTTTTAATTTTCAAGTTGATAGAATTGAACAAGTAAGATGGGGAGATTGGATGATTAAAGTAAAACATAGGAACTTGAATTCAAGGAATCATGATTTTTTTTATTTTTAGTCTCGTGTAGATGAGAATTACCATCCATATTCTTGTGAATTTAATTTCAAAAGTTTATGTTGGCTATTATTTTTATGGCACATGAAATGTGTGATCACCTTAAATTACATGATCTTGTTCCTAAGATGTTTTAGGACCAAATATAAGATCCTTTCTTTTTCTGAGTATATAATTATTTAATTTGTGGGTTAAGTTATTTGGTTTGGACCTTGAAAAATGGTTCTTCTAGCCTTTTGGGGTAGATGTTCAGCAAATATAAAAGTATACATATAGAAAAAATTACACTATAAATTATAAATTTACACCATAAATTATCAATTTATGTCATAAATTGTCCCCAAAAAGACACTATGAAAGGTGAATTTACACCGTTAATCCCCTTTTTACACTATAAATGCCTTGAGGCCTATAAAAAAGTGGGTAAATTACTTTTTACCCCTAGTTCCTTTAAACTTAATTTATTCATCCTCCTCTTATTCCTTACAAATGGTAGCCCTATAAATCTCCCATTTTCTCCCTCAAACTAGGATTTGAAGGATCTCCTCCATCCAGTGTCTAATTTAACTATTGTTCATCTGGTTGGAAGCCTCTCGTAAGGATATAATTCCTCATCCTTATTTTCTTCGTTTATCTTTTTATATTGAATGGTATTTAAATGTAATCTCTTTTACCCTATTTTCATAGAATTGGTCTTTTCTTCAATTTCTCTCGTTATAGCTCAAGTATGAAGCTAATACTGGATGAGGAGTAGTCTACTAGTATGAGTTAAGTGGTCTAATAGTTTTACCCAAAAAAAATTATGTCTATGTGATGCACTATTATTCTATTCATGCTAGACCCACCATGTGTCACCCCTTAAATGAACAATTAAATAAATTACAATTACAATTACATGTATTTTTTATCCCATGTGCATCTAATTACACTATAGGTGTTCTCCCACTTCCATTAATACCGCCCCTTTGGGTTGCTTAATTTTATTCCCTTATTATATTATGGGTGCCCTGTGTCCAAACCACCGTCTAAGTGGGTTTGGATTATTTTCTAATTAAAATGGATAAAATGAATTAAATGAAAGGTGAATGGTGTTGATACCATATCACTTATCCCATTATTTCCATTTAAATTTTTTTGAGTTTTTCCTTATAAATGAAATGAACAATTTTAATTAATTGAGTTATAAATGGAATTATGAAATTATATGGGTGACACCTGGGTTTCATTACAGAATTCCTTGGATGGGCTCATTGGATATTTTAATTGAATGGTTTTTAAATTTAATTATGATGTGTCATGAGTGATACAAGGATCATATATGGAATATGTTAGATGGGATCACCAATAAGATGAGATTATATTATGCCATGGGTGATTCTAGGATTTCAATATGAGATACCTTGGATGGGAAAAAGGGAATATGAAATTATCCCAAGCCTTGGGTGATACTTGGTTTCTATTATATAACTCCTTGGATGGACTAATAGGTTATTAGATTTATAGTATACATTTTTCCATACCTAGATTCCCTGTATGGTTTTCCTAGGATAGGATCAGGTCAAAACCCTATTTTAATGATGTTTCCTCCAATTCAAAGAACATACTTGGATTTGGTCAATGAATTTTGATACATGACCGCCTTGTTTTATCTCAACTACCAGGTAATAATTAACATATGACTTATTGATACCACATACGATTATCATTATATGTGGATTCCTTGGTTACAACATTGGTCTCCCTCCCTTATTATAAAATAACCATCATTCAGAGACATTCTAGATTAGTCCAAAGCATATAGTTCTAGATGGGAATCCCATGAGGAACCTCAGATGAATTGAGTATTATTTATTTTTTTAGTTGATTTCATTATTATTACCTTCACAATTATTCTTTATATACTCAAGTATTGGATTGTATTATACAAACTTGAGGTGGCCTATTGAGTTTTAATCACACCCTGTTTGGGCTGCTGATTGGTTCCCAAAGAGACTTCTTAGATACAAGTAGGGATAAAGGGAATAACCTAGCTATGGATTCTTGACTTTCCATACTAGGATAAATTATTATAGTATAGGATCTATCTAGTTCTCATGATTCTATGGGATTATATTTTGGTCTTTTATACATTTTTTATACACATTTTTTATACCATGTATTGCATATTTCTACTTCCTAATTTTTATAGCACCATGACATCATAATCTTTTGTATATGACTCTGGATATTATTTATGTTGGTTATTTATATCTATATGTTTCTTCCTTCCATTGTTCTTGGTTATTCATTAGTATATTGTTTCCACTGGTTTATCTATTTACTATCCACCATTGTTCTCCACTCTGACCTAAGGGAATAGTCACCCCATAGACACACCTTGGTCCCTTGCTACTATTCAATAGCCTTTGGCATATAGGGAGGCATTCTTGAGGCTGTGTAGCCAACCAAACTGGTCACTTATCCATAAAATGGTCCTATGATACCACAAAGTGATATCATAGCCTCTTTTAATTGCCTTACTATTTTGTTATGGTAGAAAGGAGACTAAGATGTGTTGGAATTTGGAAATGAAACTATTCCTGGGTATAGTGAACCCATGTGTAGGGAAAAATAAAAATTACCTAGTATGGGAATTGTTGTTCTAGATTCTACTTGTTACTGTTTTATTATTTCACCATTGGTTTATGTGCGTTATTTTTGGTGCTATAATTATTATTGTGTATTCTCTTTTACCCATGGATGAGTTCAGTAAGGAAGTATTACTCATGCATCATTAACCAAAAGATATTTTTCATGCATGTTCCATTCCATGTTTATTCTCTTGAGACCATTTCCTATTGCATATTGATAGTTCCTTGACTAGTATATTTTAAATTGGACTAAAGTTTTTTGTTGGGAAAAAGTAAATAATTGGTTATTAAAGTGTATGACTCAAACTAAATGGTTTTTTCCCATATATATTGAGGGTAGAACCTTAATTAACCAATTATCACACATTTGAGTTATGTAACTATGGATATTTAGACTGAAATGTTAGTTGATTTTGATTACATGAATGAAAACTTTAATTTATAAATCTTGTACATCTATAAATTAGGAGTGTATATTCATCTAATAAAATCATCTTATATAGATTGTTACATCCTGATATTAGATGTAAGGGTTGGGTTGCAGTTACATGAAGTTTCAATTATAACTTATAAATCATATGCCTTTATAACTTGGGAGTGGTAATTCATCTAACTTTACCATTGTATAAACATAAAAATTTTACTAAATTTATGATTCATAAATAAAATATTTTTCATTAAATAGAGATTCCAATTGAAATATAAGCAGTCTCTTCATCTAAACCTTGAAATTCACACTCTATATATTGGGACCTCTTCTATATACATGGAACCTCTACTAAGACCTTGATTTATGAGTAGTTATATGGGTATTTGACTCTATTATACAAAGAATTTTTACCTTTCTTAATATTGTGTCAAAATATTCTCTGTTATTGAAATTTGTATGAGGTGTGAGTTTAGAATTTTAGATATATACCTCCACGATGGCCTCAAGTTAAATACTAGGAAGGTGATGATGGCTGCAATCCTAATATAGGGATACCTGATCTGCTAGTAGTTCCACCTATAACAGCTCCATTTATACCTAGTTTGGGCATTATTCCCATTTTCAAGAGGGATTCCTATGGTTCATGAAGACCATACAGGGATCCCCGTGACCTTCCCCTATTATGGAAGAGTTGAAGCTGGAATTTTAGAAATAATATCCACCTAATTTTTTGGGGGATAGTAGACCCTAGGCTATTGAGTCATGGATGGAGGCCATGCTTACTATTTTTTAGCATCTGGAGATACCTCCAGAGAAGAGGTTCAAACACACATTTTTATGCTATGTGATTCTTCTAAGAATTGGTAGGATGTTATTACCCAGGTTGATCATAATCAAAATATGGTTAGGAGGTACTTCCAAACTTATTTATATGATTACTTATTCATTTATATGCTGAGAGTGAAATGAACAAGGGATTTTATGCATCTACAATAGGGTACCATGTCTTCCATGGACTATTCAGCTCACTTTACTGAGCTCCAGTGCTTCACACTGAATCTTACTAGTTTTTTATTAGGTAAATGTATTATAGTTGACTATTATACCTAAGATAGTAAATTGGGCCACAATCAATAAGAAAAATATGAGGGAAGATGAAGGTGTGGTCCAGGGCAGGTCAACACCTAGACAAACAAGTGGTTTATCTTGTGGCAGGAAGCATTGCCTTGAGTCTGTTTGTGGGAGAAGTAGCAGCCAGATGATGCAAACTAACACTTATGTGTTATGTCACTGGTGTGGTAGGTTGGGTTATAAGAATCCCCAGTGTGCTAAGGACCCAGTTGACTATAAAGCTTGCGGCAATGTGGGAAATATTTAGTGTTTTTGAGGAACTTTTCCTCCAGTGCCCAGTGACAGGGGTTAAACACCGAATCCACAATTTGGTTCTGGATTAGAAGATCCATGTTAGGTAGGGATCTAGATTAATACCATCCATTCAGATAGAGGATATTGATATGGTCATGTAATCTAGTCTTATAAGACATAACGCTAGTAGAGTGGGCATGCTCAAGGTAGTCAAGTTGTAGCTTAGGGTTGTGGATCTAGACAGCTACATATAGTAAAACCTGTACTAGAGGAGTAGAGTGTTGGGCCTTCTATAGTATAATGTGTGGTTTAGTAGATTCTAATTTAGTTTTTATTTTATTTTACATAGTCTCTTCACATTATTTTATATATGTGGATTTTATAGAGAGTCTCGATCTTGATATTGAGTATTTATATGGAGTGATGGTTCTTGACACTCTATTGCGAATATGGTTAGAAATTGTATGATAATATAGGTAATTCTCATCTAATATTGGTGGTTATTTTTTCTTATGGAACCTTTTTTATCCTTGAGTTGATGGGCTTCTATATCATACTCAGGATGGATTGGTTTATTCCCTATCATGTTTGTATTGACTGTTTTTTCCAGATAGTGTAGAGGGACAAAGATATTTTCATAAAGGAGAATGGGACATCCAAGATAATTGAAACAGACCCAATCATCATGGGATGAGTGGAGTGTCATCCCATATTGTTAGTCTTTTTCTATATAATTATAGAATTAATCAGATAGATTTACCTCTAGTGGTGGATCAATTCAGGTACATCTTTTCTGATGACTTTTATAGGTTACCTCCTGAGAGATAGGTAGATTTTACTATTTATCTAGTTCTAAGAGAAGCACCTGTATCTATTAAACCTTACAGGATGGATTTAACTAAGCTTTAAGAACTCAAGAGATAGCAAGAGGACCTAGAAGCTAAAGGTTTTATACAACCCAATACATATCCTTAGGGTTCACCTGTCATTTTTTATAAGAAGGCAGATGGTACCCTCAAGATTTTATTGCATTACTAAAAATTGAAGTATCTTTTAGTTAATAATTATTATCCCCTACTTCGTATAGATGACCACTTTGATTAGCTCTGAAGAGCTAGAGTTTTCTAGAAATTTTATTTGAGTTTAGGCTATCATTAGGTATGAGTTAAGCCCTCAAATATACAACGTACTGGATTCTAAAGTAGGTAATGACTTTATGAGTATTTGGTAATGTCATTCATTATCATGAATTCACTTACTATATTCATGGCTCTGATAAATTATTTTTTCCACCCATATCAAGATTATTTGGGGGTCATTTTTGTGGACGAATACTTGGTGTACTCACAAACTCAAAAAAATCATGAAAACACCTTGATATCATATTGAACACACTGAGATAGAATAAGTTATATGTCAACCTCACAAAATTTTACTTCCATATTGATAAAATTAACTTCTTGGGTCACATTATCTAAGAGACATGAGTATCTTTTGACCTATAGAAGTTGAGAGTCATAGTTTTGTGGGGGCATCCCAATAACGTATTTTATATTCATAGTTTCTTGGGGCTATATAGATATTATAGTCATGTTATCTAGGAATTATCATTCCTTTCATACCCTCTTATGGGATTAACCAAGAAGGGAATAAAATTTTCATGGTCTGAAGCTTATGAGAAATCCTTTCATGAGTTTAAGGGAATAAAGAAATTAGTGCACATCCTAATTCTTCCAGAATTGGACAGAAGCTATACATTTTATTATGATGCATCAGGAATCAAGATGGGAGAATTTTTTATGTAGTCTTATCGATTTTTAGTGTATGGATCTCATCAATTGAGTCCTCATGAGCATAATTACTTAATGCATGACCTTGATCTAGCAGATGTGGTTTATTCCTTGCATTGTTAGAGACATTATTTATTGAGAGAGAATTTTATGGTGTGCATGAACCACAAAATGCTCAAATGCATATTCACTCAGTGCGACTTAAACATTATACAATGAAGATGTTTTGAATGCCTTTTTTTTACTTTGAGCTTGAATATATACATGGGAAATGAAATGCAGTAGATGATGCTCTGAGCTAGAAAACATAGAAACGGATAGTTCAGGAGGCCAGTAGTGAGTGGTAATTGATGGTTCTATTCTCTAAGATGAATTTGGAGGTGTAGGGATATCATGGGCAGACTGTACTCATATCATTATTAGTGACCACTTCACTTTTGGATATAGTGAAGATGAGATATCTTTCTGATCCTGAGGTCTTGGTCCTAAGAGAGAGTGTTTCGAGAGGGGACCTACCTTCAGGTTGGGTAGTCAATAATAATGAGATATCAGGTATCCAAAGGTGTCTCTAAGTTCCTATGGATATGTGGGATGAATTGATATGATAATCTCATACTTTTAAATGGGAATTATACATTGATCTTACTGATATGTATCTTGACTTACAATGATAGTATTGGTGTCCTAGGATGAAAAAAGACATTGTGCCTTTCATTACTCAGTGTTCTAACTATTAGTAGGTAAAGGTGGAGAACTAAAGACCTACTATCTTATTATAGTCATTACCCATTCTATAGTGGAAATAGTATGACATCACCATGGATTTTGTTAGGGGTTTGTTGAGGTCACCTCAAGGCAGTGATGCAGTATGGATAATTATAGATAGGATGATGAAGGTCACCCCATTCTTTCCTATTTGAGAGACCTTTTATATGGATAATATTAGAAGGCTATATGTTTTGGATATTATATTATTTCATGGATTTCCACATGCTATTGTATCAGACAAGGATTCTTAGTTTACTACATGGTTATGACAGGGGTTTTAGAAGGCTTTAGGTTCACAAGTAATTTTAAGTACTACCTATCACCCTTAGAACGAAGGTCAGTCCAAGTGTATGATACAGGTGTTGAAGGACATGATCTGATCATGTGTCCTTGATTTTGGAGGTTCTTGGGATAAAAACTTAGTTCTTACTAATTTTTCTTACAATAACAGTTTCCAAGCTACAATTTAGGTGTATCCTTATGAGGCCTTCTATGGTGGTCCATGTCGTTCACCATTGTTCCGGTTAGAGGAAGGAGAGGAAGAACTACTAGGAACACATCTCATTTAGGATACATTGGAGTACGTACAGCTTATCAGGAATCATATGGATATTTTTTAGTCTAGGAAGAATTCTTATATCGATCACCATCGATGACCTCTAGAGTTTGAGGTTAGATATCGAGTATTTTTATGTGTTTCACCTAGACTGGACGATCAATGGGTTAGGTGGAAAGGTAATCTAAAAACTAGATTCATCATACCTTTTATGTTTTTAAAGGGGGTCAGACTAGAGGATTATTGGATAGAATTACCTCATGGATACAGATCTATGCACAACATCTTTCATATTTCCCAGTTACGTTGTTATCAATCATACCCATATCATGTCCTTCAGCCTAATAAGGTTGAGTTGGATGTTGATGATTCTTTTGAGGAGTATCATATGTGTATTGTTTATCATATCATGGATGCTCTCTAAGGTAGGGAATTTCCTCTTGTATGGGTGTTATGGAATCATGACTATATAAAGGATGAGAATGGGGAGTGAGAGGTCAACGTACATACTCAGTGGATAGATTTATTTCTAGATAATATTCAACCACCCACAAAATAGAAACACAGGGAAAAAATTTTAATGGGGGAAGGTTGTAAGATCCCATATTTTTCTAGGTACATACTTATTTAATTTTTAGGTTATATTGTTTGGTTTGGACCTTAGAAAATGGTTCTTCTATCTTTTTTAGGGTAGACATGTAGCAAATGGAGAAGTCTGTGTGCAGACAAATTTACACCATAAATTATGAATTGACATTGTAAATTATGAATTTATGGTGTAAATTGAAAATTTATGCCATAAATTTTCCCAAGGAAGACCCTATGAAAGAGGAATTTATGCCATAAATCCCCTTTTTATGTTTCAAATACCTTGAGGCCTATCAAAAATGGGAAAATTTCCTTTTTTCTCATGTTTCCTTTAAACTTAATTTCTTCTTCATCCTCTTCTTCCTCATATAGAGTAGCCTTCCAAAGCTTCTATTTTATCCCTCAAGCTAGGATTTGAAGTATCTCCTCCATTTAGCATCCAATTCAGGTTTATTTTTTCATGTTTGAAGCCTCTCGATATGGATATCATTCATCATCCATCCTTTCTCCGTTTATCTTATTGTATCAAATACTATTTCAATGTGAGCTCTTTTATCCTATTTTTAGGGAATTATTCATTTATTAAATTTATCCCATTCTAGATCATGTATGATTCTAATACCATATGATGATTTTTTTACCAGTATAAGGTAAGTGGTCTACTACTTTTCCCTAAAAGTTTTTATGTCTATTTGATACACCATTATGTCATGTGACCTAGACCCACCGTGCATCACCCCTTAAATTAAAGATTGATTAAATAAATTGTAATTCCAGATATTTTTTATCCCATGTGTGCCTAATTAAACCCTTAGTAGAATCCCACCTCCACTAATACCACCCCTTTAGGTGTGTTTAATTTGACTCCCTTGTTACGCTATGGGTGTCTAGTGTCCAAACCACCATCTAAGAGGGTTTGGATTATTTTATAATTTAAATAGATAAAATGAATTAAATGAAATGTGAATAGTGGTGAGAATATATCACTTATCCCATGATTTACATTTACAATTTTTTGATCTTTCTCTTATAAATAAAATGGAAAATTTGAATTAAATGAGTTATAAATGGAATTATGAAATTCCATGGGTGACACTTGGGTTCTATTATGGAACACCTTGGATGGACTGATTGGAAATTTGAATTAAATGGTTTTTGAATGGAATTGTTATGTGTAAGGAGTGATACATAGGTCTTATATAGAATTCCTTAGATGGTATCACCGAGTAGATGATATTATATTATGTCAAGGGTGATACTTGGATTCCTATATTGAATACCTTGGATGGAGCAAATGGAAAATGTGATTATACCAAGCCTTAGGTGATACTTGGGTTCCATTATGGAATGCCTTGGATGTAATCACAGGGTATTGGGTTTATAGTATACCTTGAGTGATACTTATATTCCCTACATTCTTTTCCTAGGATGTTCTTATATTGTTAGCATCTTTAAATGACATGTCTACTAATTCAGATAACACTTTTAGATTCGATCAATGCATTTTCATACATGACTACATTGTTTTATCTTGACTAACAAGTCATAATTAGAATAGTACTTATTGATACCTTACAATATTATCATTATATGTGGATACCTTGGTTATATCATTGGTTCCTACTCCCTTATTATAAAATAACCACCATTCAGAGACATTCTAGATTAGTCCAAAGTAGGTAGTTCTGGAAAGGCATCCCATGAAGAACCCAAGACGACTTAGGTATTATTTATTTAATTTATTAATTTCATTATTATTTACTACAAACTAATTATTCATATAATCATAGACTAGATAGTATTAGACACCATTGTTAGTGGCCTATTGAGTTTTACTCACACCCTATTCAGGTCATCGATTGGTACACGGACAGACTTCTTGGATGAAAGTAGGGGGAAAGGGAAGCATCTAGATATGGATGATTGAATTTTTTTTACTAAGATAGAGTATGGGAGCATAGGATAAAGCTATTTATCATGATATTATGGGATTAGATTTTGGTATTTTTGTACATTTTTTATACCATGTATTGTGTTTGTTGACTTCCCAATTTTTGTATCACCATGTCATCATCATTATCATTTTTATATGACTCTAGATATTAATTATGTTAGATGTTTATGTATGGAAGTTTCTTCTTTATACTGTTATTGGTTATTATTCATTATACTATTTTCACTATTTTATTAATTTACTATCCACCATTGTGCTTCACTTTGACCCACACCCTATGCCCTCACTACTAGTCAGTGGCCTTTGGTATGTGATGAGGCATGCTTAAGGTTGTGTGGCCAACCAGACTGATCACTTATCCATGAATTAGTCTTGGGACATCAAACCAAAAAAAATCATCTTTCTTAGTTATTTCTTGAGAGAACATTGGACATGTTTCCTACTAGGATTTGAATTTGAACTTATTAAAGTGATGGTTATGAAAAATTCACTTTAAAAATGATTGAGGTGTTTTTTTATATATCCAATATCTATGAGAACTACCTAACATTAATCATCCTTTTATAACTTAGAGACTATGAATTGAATTTGATAGTAATAACCACATTTCAAGTTTATTTATTAATTCCTACCCATACTCTAGTGTTTTTTATGATTTTCAAAGTTCAAGTGTGGAGGTGGAATTTCATTGAAGAAGGGATAAGCTTATTTGAGGGAAAATTTATTGGGGGTTCATTGGATTATAGAGAAGTTCCATTCTATATTCCCTTATATTTCATTCTTACCCTCTAGAAAATAGAAAAAAATGAAAAAATATGTGAGTTGAGTTATGGAGGGTCAAAATTCACCATCACTTGGATAATGATTTTAATCATTTGGGTTTAGATAATGGATGTGAGACTTGTCCTAGATTAATTTTTTTTAAAGAAAAAATAGGGGGTAACTCATTCATTGTTATTTCATTATTCATGTACATAATTTGAGTTTGTGTATATGGGGAAGATGTAATTTTCAAGAGGATAATGTCATCGTATTTAATTTTTTTATCATGATTAATACTTAGAGATAAACCTCATTTTTTGAGATTAATTTTTTATTAATCAATTTTTTTGTACTTAATCCTTGGAATCATATGATCCTATTTTACAAATTCCTCGTGATTTTTAGGGATCTTTGTCTCTACTAAGTGGAAAATATAGATCATTTTAGAATTCATGAGTTTGGTACTTGTGCTCAAGGTATGAGGAAAACTTAAAATTTATATTTTAACTTGAGTCATGAGTGAGGAAAAAAATAGTGAGTTATATCATGAATTTTAATGTTAATAATGATGAATTTAAATACATCAATATAATATATGAGAATCTTCATCATTTTTCTTGGGAAATATCATTTGCATTATGTCTGGTGAGGAGTTGAAATCATTTTTCTTTTATGACACTTGAAAATTATCTTTCCCCCATTTAGGATTATTTATTTTCATTAATTTTGAATTTTGAATTTTGGTACAATAGGGGTATCATGTTTAATTATTAATAGAGATTTCTAATTGAGGACAAGCATGTTTTAAGTGTGGGGGATTTGATAAGATAGTTTTTGTCCATAAATTTTAAAATTTTAATTATTAAATTTATTATGTTTTTAATTGATAATATCCATGTTTTAATTTATAATATTCATTTTTGGATATTTATATTATTTTGATGACATTTTTTAAAAAGAAATGAAAAGATAAAAAAAATACATGTTTTACAATGTATGATTTTTCTAAGTATTATTTTTGTGTGTTATAGGAAATGAAAAGGGAAGAATGGTGGGACTTAAAAAAATTGGCCTGCAACTGGACAGCCCTCAACCAAAGATGTAAAGACATATAGTAGGCCCAATAAGGGCCTAGCGGCCTATCCACAACTAAGGGAAGGATGCGTGGTTAAAGAAATCCCCTACACAGGTTGGTAGAAGGGTACGGGAGCATACATGTGGGAACAAGAGCCAACACATGGTGGATAGGTCCACATGGTAGTGAGAGGATAGAATCAGTGGCATGGAGCAATGAATGTTGGTGGAAGGGGTCCTCTGACCCTATTTCGACTTCATTATTGATATACTACCATGAGTTTACTTATTAAGCAGCACCTAGACATGGGAATTTTTTATGTGGGATTCGGAATGCAATCAGGGTACTGTGAACTTACTAAGATGACATAATTTAACCACGTCCCATGTTTCATCATTTTCGGACACACCCATTGCACCACTTCACCACCAGCTACCTCCACTACCCCATAATCTTTCCATGGATGGTGGTGGAGGAGCTCGGGTTCCACTATCATATCAAGCCCCCACTACACTACAAGATTCTCCATTGTTGTGTAGTGACCTAGGGAATAAAAAGTTATGTTCAAGATCATATATCATGGACTTACCACCGCACCATAACCCTATGATAGAGAATGAGCAAGAGGAATATTGCAGCATAGTATGAACTGGTTATACCATGGCCATATTTTATGAAAATGGTGCATAAATCGTTGCAATTTAGGTTCTCTACTGCGGCATGGAGAGGATGAAATAGGTATTAGCATGAAATGGAGTAAATATGGTTTAATATAAGGTGGTTCGTCCATGTCATGGGACATGTTGGCCATGCAAGGGCTACACCATAGTAACACCACCCTTGTCATAGGGTCATGTCTACTAAAAATTTCAAATACTTGATATTACCGGGCCTTCATGTATTAGTTACGAAGTTTAAGGGGGTAGGAAACATACATATAGGATCCTAGGCTAAAATAGAAGAGTTTAAACACTCCGTTAAACAAGTAAGAAATGGTCGAGCATGAGGTTTTGATTAGATTCTTGGAAAATCCCTCACTCCCTCTCTCATAGATAAGAAGAAAAATTCAAATAGAATTGAGAGGAGATTTTTGTCCGAGAGAAAAATATAGGATATAGTGACCAATTCAAATAGAAAAATACAAGTGGGATAAGGGAATTCAAAATTAAAATAATGAGAATTATCTCCATAAATAGATAGCATGATTCTACTATATATTAGGACTTCGACTTGGACTAGAGCTTAAGATCTAATGATTGGACATTAAAGCCTAGGATAATACCTACAACTGATGTTGAAGTCTACTGTAGTGGGTTACTTTTGTTTTCATATCCCCTCATAACTAGCATGGGGGGTAAACATTTTGTACCAAGATTTTTAATGTAAGGGTAATGCACATAGTGTAGGTAACTTTGTTCAATTAAAATTGTAATATGGTGTTTCATTATATTTTTTCATCATGATTCTTACTTGTGTCCCTCATGTGTGATAATTTTTTAGAGAGAAGGGTCTCCCTACTAAATGTATCAACCAGTGACCCATACTCATGGAATAACCAATGCATGAGTTTGGGGTCACTGTGTTTAAACATGGTTTCAAACACCTATCTATAAACTAACCTAATAACTAAGAGGGGAAAGTGGGTTTATAACATATAGGGTGAGTTCTCTGAAAGGAGGCTCACTAAAGATCAATTCTAACACCATTTAAATTAAAAATCATAACACTTTCCCCTGACTAGTACATGAACCTAAACATAAAAAATCTTGGTGCATCCATCTCATAAATCTCAAAACTAACCAATTCAATATTCACTTTTCCTTCATTTAATTTTTCCTAAACATTTTAAATCATTTATATGCCATTATCTATGGATTTACATCAATCACCACTCTACTAAATTTAAAAATTAGTTAGTAATAGTTGAGATTTATAAATTTTTACTTTAATATCCCTGAGGAAACTAATGAAACTTTTAGGAGATATCATATATATATTACAAATTTTGGGATGCACATTAAACTATGTTCCAACCAAATTGGAAAGAGGTATCATATACCATATTTGTACTAAAGAAGAACCAATTTTGTTGAACTTATGTGTATGGGGATGCTAAGAGTTTGTTAAGTACCTATCAAAAAACAAATTAACATTATGATTCATGAAATTTATCTTTATATGATATCCTAAAGAAACTAAAGGATGTTAACTATACAACCATTAATATAAAATAATTATGGTTGACCAGAATCCTATTTTTTGAGAGGGAGAACATCCTCAAAAAAAGATAGTGGGAGAAAGATTGACTTAGATGAAGTTGGTTCTTAGGATACACATGACTTGGTGCAGGAACATATTCCATAGGTCCTTGTGAAACATTTTTTTTCTTAAAACACAAATACTTCATAGGATCTATAGAGAGGTTAGAGAACCAAAAAATCTGTTTTTCTAGTCATTGAGGATGGTGACTCGTTATTGGTTGAAAATAATGATCATCTTACCTATGAGGGGGAATTAGTGATCTAAAATGTTGCAAGATGGAAATAATCCATGAATTATAAAATGGATTCCATGTATATGAACCAAACTAGGCTTTGTTCAATCCACCATTTGATATCAAGCATGTGGGGTGAAAATGGGTATTCAAGAGAAAACTGGAAATTGAAGGTAAATTGAGTACCTATAAAGCACAGCTAGTGGCCAAAGGGTTTAAATAGCATCAAGGAATTTAATATGATGAAACCTTTTCTCAAGTAATCATGTTTAAATCCAACAAAATTCTACTTGTTATAGCATCTTTCCTTGACTATAAAATTTGGCAGATGGATTTCAAAACTGTTTTCCTTAATGTGAACCTTTAGGATGATATATATATATATGAGAAAACCAGAAGGTTTTATGACTCTAGGTGATGTCAATAAGGTTTGAAAGTTATGGATTTTAATTTATGGATTAAATAAAGCATCCAGGTTATAGAATATTCAATTTTATGAATCCATAAAAGAATTTGATTTTATAAAGAATATATATGATCCATGTGATTATAAGAGGTTTAGTGGGAGAGAATTAATATTCCTAGTATCATATATCAATGACATATTACTTATGGAAAATTAAATACTAGTCATATTCTCAATTAAGGAATAGTAAACCAAATTTTTCTCTATGACATACTTAGGTGAAGCAGGCTATATTATAGGGATCAATATCATTTGTGATATATCCAAGAGGCTACTTTTACCAAGTCAAGCTGCATACATTGACCATATACTGAAAAGATTTATCATGGAATAATTCAATATAGAATTGGTTTTATTATCACATGGAATACATATCTCCAAGAAAATGTGTCCTCGGATATAATAGAAGAGAGAGATGGAGAGAATTATAAGAATCTCATACGCATCTATGATAGGATTGATCATGTATTTCATATTATGTACCTATCTTGATGTTGCCTATGCCTTGAGCATGATAGGAATATGTCAATATGACCTAAGAGAACAAAATTGGGTTTTTTTAAGTCTATCCTTAAGTATTTGAGGAAAACTAGGGATTTTTTAATGACCCCAACTTTTATAAATGAAATTAAATTTTAAAATGAATAAATGCCTTATCAAGTAATGTAGTTATAGAAAACACATGCACTACTTTGGTTATTTTTTATAATTATAGTCTATTGGATTTAAAATATCATCATAATAATTGATAATATAGTCATTATATAGTTACCATTAAGATTAGTATTTTAAGGGTTATAATAAAGTCCAAGTGACACAGATGAAAGAGGTTGTTGGGCAAAAATCCCTCAAGGTAACATTGAAGTATTTTTGGGTTGGTTGTGTTTGTTGACAAAGCAGGTTTCCATGGATATTTTTCGAGTTCCCAAGAAGTTGTTGACAATCCTTGTTGACAAAGAACGATTACAAAGGAAAGGACGATCTGGAGGCGGTACAAAAAGAGCAGTACAAGGTGGCGCCGTTTCCCAGTGTTTGCCATATTTTGGGGGTTCAAAATTTGGAGTTTGGTGAGCATCGCGAAAATAGGATTTCCATGAAGATCATAATTTAATATGGCAAAGGAATGAATTTCGCAAAGATACGATGCATGGTTTGGAAATCGCAAAGACCAGAAGAATGGAGGTGGTGATGCTTCGCGATTACGTCAAGCTTCACGAACGGCAGAGGCTGAAGCGCATCGCGGTGATGAAGTGCTTTGCGAGAGAGCTTCACAGCGAAGGCGCAAAGGAATGCTGGGCTTCGCAAGGGATATTTGCGGCGAAGTCACGAAGGTATGTTGACGGTGATTCTTCGCGACTACGCCAAGCTTCGAAAATGCCAAAGTGTCGTGGTGCTTCGCGATTTGGACAGAATTCTGGCGGAATCTTTGGAGCTTCGCGATTTGAGATGACATGGCGTTGACTTCGCGTGGAAGGGATGAGGGTCGGTGGAATCGCCTATAAATAGAGGCCGACCCCCTCGAGAGAAGTAGAGAGAATTTTTAGAGAAAATCCTTTGCTCTTGATTTGCGAAGGTGGTTCGCGGAGCCAGTGTGCTTCGGAAAAGAGGAGCTTCGCGGCGGCTATTGTAGCTCCGCGAAACCTGCGAGCTCCGCGTTGGATTATTAAGTTTCGCGAGGGACATTGCTTTGCGATGGCTTGTGCTTCGCAAGAGTGCTTCACGAGATTTCTTCGCAAGAGAGCTTCGCGAAAAGGCAGGATCTTCGTGAGGGATTGTTTGAGCTTCGCGAAATTGGGAGCTTCGCGAAGTAGGGTGATTTGCGAAGGTGTTTCCCAAAAGGAATTGCCCAGTGTTCAGAGGCAAAGAGGTATTCATCAGTGGATGAAAGTTGAACTTCAACAGAGCATCTACATACAGAGAAAGATGCATTCCTTAATGGAAATGAAGAGACCTACATCTCTATAAACTGTGAGTGAATCTATTCACAGAGCAGTGAGCTTAGGAAGAGGAAGAAGGTGATCCTCTCCACCGGCAGTGATCCAGAGAGAGATAAATAGGGAGTGACCCTTGGGAGAGCAGTGAGCTAACCCTAAACATTATAAAGGCAGTGAGTCTGGGCATAGAAGTGATCTAGCCCGAACTTTGTATCCACAGCTAGTGAAGTTTAGTGGATTTGGTACGCACGACAACATGTCGGCGTATGCTCCTTGGACGTAGCCCAGTGAGGGTGAACCAAGTAAAAATCGATGTTTCTGCCTGGTTGCTTCCCTCCATTGCATTTTACGCATACAAATCAGGTAAAGATAAAAAGAAGTGATCAACACAATCGCATCAGATCAAACAAATTGACTCGTATAATAGAGAGGTCAAGATCCATTGGGGCATGAAGAACTTTTGAAAAAGAATATTCATACCATGATTCACCCCCCCCCCCTCTCAGGATATATAGGCCCCTATTGGTCCTAACAATTGGTATCAGATCCAAGTTTCTTTTATCAGATTTGTTTGCTCCGACTTGGTGTGGTCGATCTGTGTGTTTAAAGAATTTGTCTGCTCTTATCTCGATGAGCCATGGAAAAGGGAAAAACATCCAAGAAGAAGCAGAAGTCAGGTGGTATTCCTCAGTGTGGAAGTATGTATGGAAAAAGTGTGATTCAATTAAAAGAATCAAACAGCTTACTGAAGGAAGGTCTGGATGAATCTGATAGGGAAAAGATTGATTCACTCAATCATGATGTTGGAATGAGTGAAGTACATGAGCATCAGAGTGATGCTGAAACAGAAGAAGAAATTGAAGGAAGAATAGATATGCGAGCTGATTTGGAGGCTTCTCTTGAGGAGATAGATGTTTGGAGAGCAAAAAAAAAGAAATCCAACAAAGTTATTCACGATGCCAAACTCTATATGCAGCAGCAGGAAGAAGAGAAGTCTGAGTTGATGGAATAAATTGAGAAACTCAAGTTATCAACACGAGAGAACTCAGAATCGGTTAGTGAGTATAAGATTAAGATTGAATAACAGAAAAGGGAGATCGATGGCTTGAATAGAAAAGTGAAAGATCAAGTCAAGTGCATCGAAGAACCTGATATTCCAATTGACGTTGGAAACACCGAAGAAGTCAAATCTAAAGATATTCGGATCAAAGTATTGGAGATTGAGGTCAACAAGCTAAGAGGATTAAATCAAAGGCTTATTGACATAGTTACTGACCTAACAGAGAAGAATGATTCTCATGCCAATGAACTACAAAAGATGGCTAAAATGAAAGGAAAACAAAAGGCTGATGATTATGAAGAGAATCAAAAGTCAAATGAAGTACAGAATCTGAAAGCTATAAATGATGATCTAGCAGCACAGTTGTCTGAAGAAGTTCAGAAGAATCGAAGCCTACAACAAGAGAATTAATCTTACTCTAAATCTGTTTCTGAGGAAAAATTAAATGTAGTGAAGCAAAGTGCAATGGTGGAAAAGCTCACACAGTAACTAGAAGATGAGGTGAGTAGCGGGAAGCTTCTCAAGAAAGAACTGGATGTCCAACTTGAATCAAGGGAGAAGAAGATTAAAATGTTGGAAGAGGATCTAGAATCAATAAAGAAGGATGTGGATAAATCCAATGCTAAAGGAATTCCAAAAATGAAGGATGCCTTACACTTGCTATTTGATCATCCTTCGACAAGTGATGATAAAATGAAGAATAGGTATGTTATTTCTGAAGAGAAACAACAGAATATTTTCTCAGCTCAAAGACCAGAAAGTTTTGGAAAAGTTGGTATTGGATTCGATGAATCCCCTCCTGTGCATGATAGAAAGAGAGCCGTGAACAGTTCTAGAAATGAAAAAGATCATGCAGGTGCTGGAGATAGGCCTAAAAGGACAATTACAAAAAGAAGTGATGACATGTGCTATTTCTGTGGGATTCATGGCCACACATCAAGCTTATGTTTAGAGGCTCATGAATACATATCAGGCTGTGAAAATAGAAACTTTTCTGAATCCCAGAATAAGAAGAAGCGTCCGGAGAAATCAGAGAGTAGAGTCTCTCAAAGGAAAGCATTTATAAAATGCTACTACTGTGGAAGAATGGGACACACCATGAATATGTGTCAGGAAGCTTAGGAGATCGATGCCAAAAGAAGAAAAAAAAAATCATCCACATCTCAGCAGAGAAGTGATGAAATGAGATATGCCTTTAATAGAAAATGTTTCATATGTTCTGATCATGGGCATTTGGCCAGACAGTGCAACAAGAAGAAAGCGGGGAAGGAAAAAGACCCGAGAAAGAGATTACCAACTCCAGTGCTACATAATGAGAAATTATACATTGGGAGACAAAGTGATAAGGTGAAAAATAGTCTTAGAGCCTCAGGGGAATCACATGGAGCTGAATGAAAGGTGTGTCAATCACCTCCTCTGTCGTACTCACAACCGCTCTCAAGGAGAGAATGTGAACAAACCTAGAAGATTAAGGGGAGATCTACTCCAGCTGTGATAAAGAAGAATGAATGTTCAATAGAGGACTCACCACCAGAGAAAAAGAGTGTGGTGACTCAGACATCTGATAAAAGAAAGATGAACAAAGAATGCATCGAAAAATCCACATGTCGTGTTTCTCAGCGAGAAGTGAAGGAAAGAGGAAGACCCCTAAGATGGGAGAAGAAGAAAGGGAAGATTCCAAACAGAGAGGTTCCTACTCAGAGAAATAATCAAGGAAAATGGAATTTTGGTAGAACCGTAATGAAGGAAATGTTTACTAGCGGGTTTATACCCCAAGCGGTGAGAAAGGCTGAGCCTACCAAATCTACATATCATAAAAAGACTCAGAATGTAGGCAATGAATGCCTAGTCATATGGCCAGAATAGTTGAAGTTGGCTAGGCAGCTGGAGGAAGCAAGAAAGGAGTGTGATGCCCTCCAAGAAAAAATCAAAGGGTTGACCCATCAGGATCAACCACTATCCTCATTTTGAGTATTCGAGAAACATCCTCTCTTCCTATTTATATAAATGCTATTAACTGATGATTAATATGTTTTAGGTTCTATGGAGATACGATCCAAGGGGAAGTGGTATCTAAGGATGCGAAGTGGAGAAGTGATATGCTCTAGAGTTTAAATTGATTCAAATTAGGTAGAATAATTGAAAATGAAAGGGGGAAACTGAGCACAATTAGAAGTGATTGTGTTATTAGCTTTATCTCTTGTTTCCTACACCGATTTCTAACTCAGTAGGCTTAGAGATTTGGTTAATGGCTCGATGCTTAGTGCCAGATTAGTATAAATGGTGCATGTGGAGAAGAATGGTTATGGGTTCTACCGTTGGTCCTAACAGAAAGAAGTGTTGTGTAACACATGGGGAGCATTCTAAATCCAAATCATATTCAAGAGACATCAATGCAATAATTGGATGACTCAGCTCAGGTGTTTCCTATTGAGGGAAGAAAGAAACACAGGGATAAGCAGCAATAACAATTCATTTCATGCTTATCTATTTGCTCTAACAAAATGGTATCAGCTGACTGTTTTCAGGATACCAAGAAGCTGCAAGAGAAAATCAAATGCGTCTCAACAAAAATCTCAGAAACGTATCTGAAAGAAATGAAGCCACTGAAAAATGAGTCAGTGAACAACTTCCTGATGAAAGTGTTGAGGAAGAAAGCAACACAGGGAGAGCAGAAGTGGCTTATGATGATTCAGAAGAAGACACCGATGATGAACATGAAAGTGTCTAGTTTGTGCCTACAAGGAAGCCAAAGAGATAAGATGAAATTGATAGACAGAATATCATTAGTGATCAGGCAGCACCTGTTCAAACAAGAATAATAAAGTCAATGGAGCAGACATCTTTCCTACCTCAAGTAGAGCTGAAATTCTTTTCTGATGCAGCTGACGTTGAAAACTGGGTTCATGCTATGAATAAAATGGTTGATCAGATTGCAAAGAACCAGATGTGGGAGATTGTTTCGAGGCTAGCAGATAAAAACGTCATCAGGACTAAATGGGTCTTTTAAGACAAGATGAATGAATATGGAATAGTGATTCGGAACAAATCACGACTGATGTGCAAAGGAGACTCCCAGATAGAGGGAATAGATGGTGATGAGACATTTTCATCGATTGCAAGGTAGGAGACAATCAGATTATTCCTAGCCATTGTAGGGAAAAGAAAGTTCAAAGAGTTCCAGATGGATGTAAAGACTGCATTTCTAAATGGGTTTCTAGAAGAAGAGGTGTACATTGAGAATCCAGATGGTTTTCTCATTCATGAGGATGAGAACAAAGTTTTCAGGCTGAAGAAGGTGTTATATTGGCTGAAACAAGCACCAAGATCATGGTACTAAAATTGAATTCGCCACATGCCAAGCAGTGAGATATCAGAGTAATCCCAAGGAAAGTCACATGATCGTAGTGAAAATAATGTTTTGGTATATCCAGGGCACAGTGGATTTTGGCTTGACATATACTGATAAATCTCAGGCAGAGTTATTGGGCTATACTGATGCAGACTGGGCCGGTTCAGCGGATGATAGGAAATCAATGTCAGGTGATTCTTTCTATCTTGGTGGATTGTGTATTTCTTGTCTTATAAAGAAGCAAGATTTAATTTCATTGAGCACCGCATAAGCTGAGTATATTTCGGCCACTCAATCATGCACACAGTTATTGTGGATGAAGCAGCAGCTTGAAGATATGGGAGTTGAAGTGAAGTCTCTGATCGGAATCCAGTGCGACAACTCAAGTGCTATAAATCTTAGCAAAAATCTCGTTCATCATTCAAGGACAAAGCACATTGAGATTAATTATCATTTTATCAAGGATAAGGTTGAGCAGGGAATCGTGAAGTTGGAGTATGTGCCTACAGAGCTACAGGTTGCAGACATTCTGACAAAGGCCTTACCCAAGGAAGCTTTTGAGAGGCATCGACTGGCTCTGGGAGTTCAGTCGATTCCCCGCACTTGAAATAGTGTGGATGTGGGACCCCTTACCCCCTCTCCCCGAGGTATGATGTGTTTTTCCCTACTGTGCTGATATGTGTTCTCTACTATGTTACAGACTACAAAGGAGTGACCTTTGGGTTCGTTGACAAAGGGGGAGAAAATAGTGATTGTTAAACGGGGAGACAGTGTGGAGATTTGACAAATCATGAATGATACGGGGAGAAGCTAACCAGTGGATCAGCCGGATAGGGGGAGAAATGAGAAAGGGGGAGATTATCAGATCTGACGATGCTAGAAGTGATCGATCAAAGCATAGATATCACGACAGCTGAGGATCGTGATAAAAGCAGAACAGTGGTGTTGGAATGGTGTGAAAAGGTGTCAAGCTATCATCAATTGGTATCAGTGTGGTTCAACAATTGGTATCAATTTAAGAATTGGTATCAGGTTGGAATCGACAATTAGGGTCTGACATGAAGTGATTCATTGATGAACTTTTCATACTACTCTTGTTTCTCACGCCGAGCATTGCTCATGTGGGCTTAGAGTACGTGTTAGGTTAATCCTTGAACGCTATCATAATCACAAGAGGCAAATGGTGGTAGAGACTGGAAGAAGACTCAGTGAGGTATCAAAGTGCAGAAAATCATTCTGAGCAGAGTTGTGAAGAGTTTTCAACAAACCCAAAGGGGGAGATTGTTGGGCAAAAATCCCTCAAGGTAACATTGAAGTATTTTTGGGTTGGTTGTGTTTGTTGAAAAAGCAGGTTTCCATGGATATTTGTCGAGTTCCCAAGAAGTTGTTGAAAATCCTTGTTGATAAAGAACAATGACAAAGGAAAGGACGATCTGGAGGCGGTACAAAAAGAGCAGTACAAGGTGGCACCGTTTCCCAGTGTTTTCCATATTTTTGGGGTTCAAAATTTGGAGTTTGGTGAGCATCGCGAAAATAGGATTTCCATGAAGATCATAATTTAATATGGAAAAGGCATGAATTTCGCGAAGATAGGATGCATGGTTTGGAAATCGTGAAGACCAAAAGAATGGAGGCGGTGATGCTTCGCGATTACGCCAAGCTTCGCGAACGGCAGAGGCTGAAGCGCATCGTGGCGATGAAGTGCTTTGCGAGGGAGCTTCGCGGAGAAGGCGCGAAGGAATGTTGGGCTTCGCGAGGGAGCTTTTTGGCGAAGTCTCGAAGGTATGTTGACGGTGATTCTTCGCGACTACGTCAAGATTCGCAAATGGCAAAGTGTCGTTGTGCTTCGCGATTTGGACAGAATTCCGGCAGAATCTTTGGAGCTTCATGATTTGAGATGATGTGGAGTTGACTTCGCGCGGAAGGGACGAGGGTCGGTGGAATTGCCTATAAATAGAGGTCGACCCCCTCGAGAGAAGTAGAGATAATTTTCAGAGAAAATCCTTTGCTCTTTATTTGCGAAGGTGGTTCACGGAGCCAGTGTGCTTCATGAAAGAGGAGCTTCGCGGCGGCTATTGTAGCTCCACGAAACCTGTGAGCTCCGCGTTGGCTTATTAAGCTTCGTGAGGGACGTTGATTTGCGACGGCTTGTGCTTCGCGAGAGTGATTCACGAGAGTGCTTCGCGAGAGAGATTCGCGAAAAGGCAGGAGCTTCGCGAGGGCTTGTTTGAGCTTCGTGAAATTGGGAGCTTCGCAAAGTAGGGTGCTTTGCGAAGGTGTTTCCCAAAAAGAATTTCCCAGTGTTCAGAGGCAAAGAGGTATTCATCAGTGGATGAAAGTTGAACTTCAACAGAGAATCTACATATAGAGAAAGATGCATTCCTTAATGGAAATGAAGAGACCTACAGGTCTATAAACTGTGAGTGAATCCCTTCACAGACCAGTGAGCTTAGGAAGAGGAAGAAGGTGATCCTCTCCACCGGTAGTGAGCCAGAGAGAGAGAAACAGGGAGTGACCCTTGGGAAAGCAGTGAGCTGACCCTAAACATTGTAAAGGCAGTGAGCCTGGGCATAGAAGTGATCTAGCCCGAACTTTGTATCCACAGCTAGTGAAGTTTAGTGGATTTGGTACGCACGATAACATGTCGGCGTATGCTCCTTGGACGTAGCCCTGTGAGGGTGAACCAAGTAAAAATCGATGTGTCTACCTGGTTGCTTCCCTCCATTGCATTTTACGCATACAAATTAGGTAAAGATAAAAAGAAGTGATCAACACAATCGCATCAGAGAAAACAAATTGACCCTTATAATAGAGAGTTCAAGATCCATTGGGGCATGAAGAACTTTTGAAAAAGAATATTCATACCCTGATTCACCCCCCCCCCCTCTCAGGGTATATAGGCCCATATTGGTCCTAACAGAGGTGATGGCCTCAACCAGTAGGAGCATACCCTATGAAGCCCATTTATTAGAGTTTCTGACAGAAATAACATCCTTGGGATTTTCCCTTAACCAATACCAAGATGATATTCAAAAAATAAATCATTATCAAAACCATTTATGAGATAATTTCAAGCTCATCGAGATCACATCTCAAACCATGTACACTGAACCACCCCAAGAAAATCTCATCATCACACACATTACCCTTAATAATTTCACTGGTGTAATAAAGGGATATGTATATAGACCCTAACAGTATGAATTTTTATATTTTATTTTCAAAAAAATAATGATTATATTTATCCCTTTTTAATATTACTTTATATAATGAGTTTTAATTATATTTTGAGACTATGAAACACAAATTGTATTTTTGGGAAATATATAGTTTCAATCAAGACACTCTTTTTAATGAATTCAAAAAAATAACTAAATGATATTTTAATAAAATATTATTATTAAATAATATTTATTAAATATAAATGATGATATAATTTTATAAAGTCAAAAAAATATAAGGGTCAGAAAACTGTTATTATTAAGAAAACCATTATTTTTCAATATATGTGGATTTTTTATTTAAAAGTGTAATTTATAATACTTAGATAATTTTTTGAATAAAATAAATATTATTTTTGAAATTATCATGTTTAAATTATCCAATGATTATTTTTTCATAATTTTCAAACACAGTCAAATTTTTGGATCAAAATTAAATACGGCAAAAATATATTGTGTGTATTATGACATCATAAAAGACCAAAAGTGAGGTAATAAATAATATAAATAGTATCCATGACCAAAATTATGTTTACCCCTTAAAATAATATGTTTTGAGGTTATTTTATTATTTTTATAAACCCTTAATTAATCCTCCAAAACTTATATTATATTTTAAAGTTTTAAAATCAATTATTTGTAAACATGACTCACCTTCACATAACCAAGGGTATTATTTTAATGATATAAGTTATTAAACTTTTAAAATAATTAAAACCGCTCCACTTGTTAAGAAATCATGGGGTAAAACCATGTTAAGGTTTTTTTTATTACTTTATCATATAGAGTCCAAAACCTAAGTTTGGAAATTAATAAATAATTTTTCTTTATTTTTCTTTATAAACCCACCCAAACTCCAATTAATCTTCAATAAAAAATATTGGATAATCACATTACTTTTACCTTTCCTCTTTATATACCTCACAAGTTTCCCCCTAAGTCTTAATAATCCCCTACCAAGATTTAAGAAGCACCCTCTCAAGTTAAGGGGTCCTCTCCTTCTCCTCTTTATTCAAGAAACTCCCTTAAATTATTCCCTTTTTTTAAAAGTATTAATGTTTTAATATGATTTTATATATCCCACTTAATAACCTTATTATTTAAAAGTGATTTTATACCTCTTTCACTCTCACTAATCCCTTCTATGAATCTTTAATCACCACTGTTATGCTACCAAAATTTCCCTCGGTTTTCATGCCAAAAAATTATATAGTGAATACCCATACCCATTTATAATAAAGGGTATTAACCAAGATTTACCTATAATTTATTTATTGGGGACTTCAATATATTTATCTCACACTCCTTGATCATGTCATTAATAATGATTAAATATGTCTTTATGTTGTATGATCTATGTGTCACACTTATGCATGTACATGAAATGAATGTGATGGGTGGACCTAGAATTATATATCCTTCTAATGAATTGAGTAATTTTTTTGTATTAGGAAATTTCATTTATGGTATTAGGTAGTAAACCTAATACATTATGGTACTTTTCTACCATTTGATATTGTCTTAGAAGTTAGCCTTGACTTATGCTTATGTCATGTTTTATGTCGTTGCCACATTCTCATGTTGCCTTTATGTTATCATGTTCAATATTATTATTCTTACCCCTTTTATGTCTCATTGATATGCCTCTTGTCTCACATGTACAAATTTACCTTATTATATGATTTTTTTATTCCCTTACTGGTCTTTATAGCTCACCCCTTTCTTATGTACATCCCTAGGTTACCCAGTGCAGTTTTAAAAGAACGATGGAATTTTAAGAGCATGTTAAGGAATTTTTCAAAAATGTTATTGTACTCCTTTTTAAAGTTGTTATGTTATGTACATAATTAACCAAATACACTTGGCCTAATTATCTTCTAGGGTTTTATTAATTGTACCTTTATGTAATAAATCATGAAATAAAGTGTATTAAAATATGGGTTGTCATAGTTGGTATCAAAGAAAAGTCTAGTTATTTTTTGGGATTATGATTATAAAACTATATTAAAATCCTTAGGGATAATATGAAACATAGGAAAAATACCTAAATTTTGGCAAATTATAGAGTAAGTTATTTCTAATAAAATACATCCATTTCTGGATACTATAAGTGGATGTGGCTCTGGAATAAAGGTTCCAAGGGGTAACAACCCTGAAAAGGGTGCATTGAGCTGGAATCAATCATCACTTGGTGCATAAAAATGGGCCTTGCTAAAAAAACTAGTTTGACACTCCCATGTGATATTCTTTAGTGAATTCAAAATCTTCTTATGAACCATTATTAAGGGAACAAAAATGTTCATAAGATTTTATGTTAGGAAATAGATCATGGATAACTTAAATTGAAACATAAAAATTCATAGGTTAAAGAATATATTTCATTTATGAGTTATCCCTTTAGTATTTTTGGTCTCCCATTTATTTGTTTAATAGTTTAAAAATACTAATCCTTAATTTTTCATTAATTTTTATTCAATGGATGGAAATAGTAGAAACTGATCCAACAACCAATGTGTGGGGAAATTTGATGACTGCCCAAAAGATTCCCAACCCAATGGGAGTAGGAATAATAAACTTTGTGACAATAATTTCTCAGTTAACACAAGTTTTTAATCAAAACCTAAATCAAGAATAATTCCCAAATCCTCCTAAGAAATATAAAGTTGCAATTGAGACCTTTATATGGCAAATAACTTCAACTTTCAATGGATCTTATGATGCCTTAATCATGGAGAAATGGGTCAACTCCATTAAAAATATATTCGTCATCCTCCAATGCTCTGAGAAGTAGAAGTCCATGCAGGCTATTTATCATAGGGAAAAGTTGATTGATGGTGGATGTTGATCAAAAATATGAAGCTCAAAGAATAGGTCAAAGAAATTGAGTGGAATGAATTTTATAAAATGTTTTTCGACAAATATTTTCATCACACACTTAAAATGAAAATGGATAGGGACTTCCTTATCCTAAACAAAAAGGATGATGAATCTATCAGAGCATATAAAGAAAAATCCACATGACTTGTATGATACACCTCAAACTTTTTCATTACCCCCAAAATTAAATTTGACTACTTATTTAGTGGGATAAAACCAAATCTAAAAAAGACTTGGTGATTCGAGACTTTGACTACTATGAAAAAATTGTCTGATGTGCCCTCAAAATTGAGATAGAAATCATCGAATCTCAAGGGTCTCATGGGTGTGAAGATAAGAAGTGGATAATGGAATTTAATTTTGGTGGAGAAAAAGAGAAGTCATAAGGGGGAAAGAAATTAAAATATCCCACTTTTCAAAAATGTGGGAAGAATAATTTTGGAAATTGTGTGAAGGGGGAAAGGAAATAGTTTAGGTGTCGGAAGTAAGGGCATATAGCTAGAAATTACTGATGGGAGAAACTCACTAATGCGATGGAGAAAAGGAATGACCCAATAAACCCTTATCCTCTTGTAAAATGTTTCAACTATAAGGAATAAGGACACTGGGAAATTTAATTCAATAATCCAAGGGTTGTTAATGATAACTGACGACAACAACCTCCAAGGCCTAGAGATCTAGGTAAAGCTCATGTCATCACAACTGCTAAGGTGGACCCCAATAATGAAGTGGTGACATGTACACTAGTTATTATTTCAAGGATATAGAATTTACTATTTGATTCTAATTCTATTCATTCTTTCATATCATGTAATTTTAGTGTAACTATTCAAACACCACTATAAAACATGAAAGTCATGTTATCAGTGAAGATGAAAAATGGGCCAATTATTGAATCCTAATCATATAACTAATCCTCTTTCCAAATTTTTGGGATAAATTTCTTATAGAACCTTTTGATACTATACTTATTAGAATTTTTTGTTATTCTAGTCATGGATTGGATTTCCTTGTATAGAGCCAACATAAATTGCCAAGAGAAGGAAATCACCCTACGGATCGAAAATAACCCTATGATTCTATATAAGTGAAGGGAGGAGGGTGATTCTTATTTAGTCCCAAAATATAAAGCATGGATATTATTTCTTTATAATAAATTGAATATAGAACAAATTATTAAGACTAAATAAAATATTATCCTTGATTACATTCTCATTGTAAGGGAATCCATTGATATGTTTCTTGAAGAATTGTCTGGTCTTCCTCCTAACTGAGAGGTTTATTTATCAATCGAAATTATACCAAGATATTTTCCAATATCTAATACTCCTTATATAATGGATGTTATTAAACTAGAAAAGTTGAAGAAGCAACTATAGGAGAATTTGGATGAAGGGTTTATATGCCCAAGTGCTTCACCATGGGGTGCACCAGTCCTCTTCATCAAGAAGAACCTCTAAATTGATAATCATGATCTCAACAAGATCATGATGAATAAAAAGTAACATCTACCATAGATTGATGAATTTTTTGATCAGCTACATGGATCACAATACTTCTATAAGGTGGATCTTTAGTTAATATATTACCAAGTAAAGGTGGAGAAGGTGGATATACCCATGACTACTTTTCATACAAGGTACAGGAACTACAAGTTCAGAGTGATTCCATTTGGACTCACTAATTCTCCAACAATATTAATGGAATTTATGAATAGAGTGTTTAGGGATTACCTTAAAAAAATTATGGTAGTCTTTATAGATGATATTCTTATCTAATACAAAAGCAATGAGGAACATGAGGATCATTTAAATACTATATTGAAGACCTTGTAAAAGGAAAAGTTGTATGAAAAGTATATTAAATTTGATTTTTGATTATAAAAAGTATATTTCTTGGGGCATGTTATCACCAGCAAAGGGATGTTTGTGGTTCCTTTAAAAACTAATGTAATTTAAGGATGGACAATGTCAATATTTGTGATGGAAATTCATAGTTTACTTGGATTAACTAGGTATTATTATTGATTTGTGAGAAACTTATCCTTATTTTTAATCACACTAACTAAGCTAACATAGAAGGGTGTCAAATTATTCTAAATTGATGAATTTTAAGAGATATTTAAAGAGATTAAGAAGATGTTAATCACTATACCTATGCTTGCATTACCCACTAGTGGAGAAGGGATTGTGATTTATAATGATGTGTATAAAAAGGGATTGGGTTATATACTTATGAAATATGATAAAGTGATATCCTATGCCTCTCGTTAATTAAAGGTTCATGAGTAGAACTACCCAACTCATGATCTAGAATTGGAATCGATGATCTTTGCTTTGAAGAATTGGTGAAATTATCTCTATTAAGAAAATTGTGACATATATATGGATTATAAAAGCCTCAAGTATATATTCACACAAAAGGATATTAATATAAACCAACAAAGGTGGTCATATATAATCAAGGATTATGACTTTTTAATCCATTTCCATCCTAGGAAGGTAAAAAAGTGGAAAATGATATGATTAAAAAGGATCATGTAACCCTATCCATTATGAGGATTGCAAGGGATCCAATATTCTTGGACATATAGAGGATGGACATGGGAATAATAATAGGATATTCATATGACCTTTATTAAATAACTACTCATCCATCTATTCTTGAGAGGATCAAGGAATCCTATAAATATTGTGAGTTACTACAAAAGAAGGTAGCAAATATTTCAGATTTCAAATTTATTGAAGATTGAGTTATAATATTTGGAACTTGGATATGTGTAACATCAAAACTAGAGATGAATAGGGAACTTATAGATGATGTGCATAGCTCATCCTTCTTTATTCATCCATAAAGAACTAAGATTTGTATAGATTTGAAGCAAAAATTCTAATGAGATAACATGAAGAGGTAGATTGCATAGTTTGTATCTTGATGCTTGGTATTCCAACAAGTTGAGGTATAAAAACAAAAGTCTAAGGGTATGATGCAACTACTTACCATGATAGTATGAAAATGGGAAAACATAACCATGTATTTTTTCATAGAACTCCCTAGGACACCAAAAAGAAATAACGCCATCTAGGTGGTGGTAAATTTCCTTACCATGTCAGTTCATTTCATTGCTATCAAGAAATATTTATCTCTTGACAAACTTTCTAAGATATACATAAGGGAAGTGGTAATATTTCATGGAGTTTTACTCTCTATTGTATCTGATCAAGATCTAAATTTTTCCTTAAGGTTCTTGAGAAGTCTTCATCTAGGATTGAACACAGGAACTAATCTTCAACTCTGCTTATCACCCTCAAATGGATGGTCAATATAAAATTACCATTCAAACTTTATAGGATATGTTGTGATCTTTTTCAATGGATTTCCAAGGATGATGGGATCAACACTTTCCCCTAGTGGATTTCTCATATAATATTAGTTTCCATTATATAGTTAAAATGGAATATTATGAGGATCTATATGGGAATATTTTTAATACTCCAACATTCTAGGATAAAGTTAGAGAGAATAAGATTATAGGACCTGATCTTGTCTAAGAAATTATGGAGAAGGTTCAAACTATTCAATGTCATATGAAAATGACTCAAAGTTGACATAAAATATATGAAAAAATCATCAATGGGATCTAGAGTTTGAGGTTGGAGAAAAAGTGTTCCTTCATATATCACTATGGAAGAAATTCATGAGGTTTAGGAATGAGGGAAAACTTATTCTAAGATACATTGGCCCCTTTGAGATCCTTGATCGCATCAGAACATTGTCCTATCAACTAGAAATCCCACTTAACTTATCTCTAGTACATGATGTGTTCTGTGTATCACTCTTGAGGAATTACACGCCATACCCCTCACATGTACTAAATCCAAAGGTGGTACCTTTAGAGAATGAACTTTTATATGAAGAGTAACTGGTGATGTAACGTCCCAGTTTTTTGAAGTGGGTCAAATTCCTTTCCCATTTTGAATTTTTAGAGTTTGTTGGGTATACCAATTATATTACTGTTTATTAGAACTTAATTATGAGATTTTCCTTGACATGATATCTTTTTTTATATTATTTTTAATTCTTAGAAATCATATCAGGGTTTTGATTGGGTTTCGGGTGTGTCGGAGGCCAAACATCTAAGTTTTCTGGGGTGTGCAGACTGGGGTGTATGGTTTGGAAAAACTATGTGGCCTCCCAGGTGAAACTAGGTGGCCCTCTAGGTGCTCTGGGCATGGTTTTTCAGACCATACAGAAGGGTTCATGAAATCATGAGTCACCTATTTAGTTTTTACCAAAGGTGATTCACATGGTTGTCACACATTTTTCCAAATCATGTTGGTCAATCATGTGAGGTACCCCTTTTGACATTGGGTGCCGCACGGTTGGCACACGGTTTTACAAAATATGTCGGCCAACCATGTGCCTCATTTAAAGAGGTTAATTTACCTCTTTACCTCATACCCCTTTATCCTTTATTCCCCTTTATTTTCTCTCATGTGTGGATTCCTCCTCCAAGCGTCATGGATCTCCCTTCTTCCTCCACCTTGGTGTTGAGATAAAATTCACATCTGAGCTCTGTTTCTCGATTTGTCTATGGAATTAGACACATATTGGTAAGGCTTCAACTCATCTTTCTTCTTTTTTCCTTTACTCTCTCCATATGGTACACTAAATCCATGTGATCTAATTTACCCTATTTTTAAGGTGTTCATTTAAAATGTCAATTTCTTCTAAATAGGCTCATGTTATAGGCTAAGTTAGGATATGCAGAAGTCTACCGACATGAGGTAGGTAGTTATTGTCTTTCTCCACATTTTCTCTTATGTTTTGGGAGTACGGATTTGAGCGTGCCATTGGGTAGGTCGAGTGAGGCCCTGATTAATTGACACATTGACTTTAAATTAGTAACATGATCACATGGGATGCCTATGGGCATGTTTTCATCAATTTATAAATGGTATCATAGGAGTTTCTTTTACCTATTTTTGGTTCTTACTATTTGGGATATGGTAGACTAGAGATTAGGATGTTATCTGAACTAGTTTTAGAACTCATGATTGGGTTCCTACACCCCCATTCCTGGGAGATAGACCAAGTTTCCAAGGGTGGGAATTGTTATTCTTTTTTCTCATTTTATAGTTGATATGATTTCCACCTCAGGTGGTGCACTTGGGTGCGATTTTTATCTATTGTGGCATGGAATCTTATCCTAGTAAGGAAAGGGAGGATATGTACCCTTGGCTCAGTACAATAAGGTTTTTTTTTCTTTCTAATTAGGAACATATCCCGAATGGCCCGAAGGCCTTCTTTTTTATTTTATTATGGATAATCCCCCTTTTAAGGGTTGAATGGGAACCCGTACATGACCTGTAGGCCCAAGGCATAAGGCCCGACTGACTTTCAATACATGACCCAAAGGGCTAGAGGCATACCATGCCCAATACATGACCTGTAGGCCTAGCCCACTTGAACTGCCCCTCCCCAGCTTCTGCTTCATTAATCACCTAACTCCCCACCTTGCATTGTTGATCGGCTAGCATTTCCCTATACAAAGCTGCATGGTGCATGGTCCCGATGGTGGCTTCCATACCCTCTCATTCTTCCAATCTGGTTAGCTCTACATCTGGTGGCTTCTATTCTTGTTTCTCTGATCCTATTTTGGGGCATGTTCTGTGTGAACCGGGATACTCCATGGTCTTTGTGGCCCGAAGTCCCTATGGCCCGAAGGCCTTTGATAACCTGAAGGCCCTTGAGAACTGTAGGCCCAAACTGGTGGCCCAAAGTCCCAAATTGGGTGAATAGTTCTGGCTACTACAATACCGAATAGTAAGTGCTACAGTATTTCTACAATACCCGTAAAATCACCTCCACCCAGTTTTGAACCTGGGTCTCTAGGATGCCATGCAGGAGCCCTTACCACTCGGGTACGGGCTTTTTGGCCTAATTAGGAACATAGGATGTTTTAAATATATATATATATATATATATATGCATGTTCCATGATAAAATGTTTGTGATTTTCATTGGGGGTATGGATTACGCTAAGAGGGGTTGGGTTATTTAAAGTGTCAAAAAAGGAAGATAAACATTTTTTTCCTACCAAGCCTCTCTTTGGTGGCATCTTACTCAACCAACCCAGGAACTTAGACCTAATGGAATCTATATGTGATGTGTAATGTATATGTATAGTCCCAGATCTTATAGGAGTAGGTAGGGATAATGATATTGGGTGATGTTGATCACCAGGTTGGGCGACATGGTCATCGTATTGATGCGACATGGTTTGTCAGGACGGGCATGACCCAAGGCATATGGGTGTTATTTGCTAAAAATGTCAAAAAAGGAAGTTAAGTGGTGTTTTACTACCTAGATTCTCTTTTTGGTGGCAATTTACTCAGCTACCTTGAACTGATACTTGATGACTGACTTAAATGTGGGTAGGCGAGGGGCCATGAGGCTAGATTTATATGTGATACTTGGCTCTAAATACAGGCGGGTAAGGGTCCAAGAGGTCGGATGTTGTGTTATAAGGTTGTGATGGGAGAGATTAAGGGTAGTGAGATTATGTTTCTTGTTACTAATTTCCCTATCTATGTTCTAAATATATGTTATATGGGTTTTCTGAGCATTATATCAGTATTTAGTGGGATTCCACCTAGACGGGCTCTAATAGAGCATCAGGTGGGCGGTGTTTTGGTGCCATAGGGTCATGCATAGGTTGAGACCCCTCAGGGTTAGGAATAATGCTATCCATAGTTACAAGCTCAGGTGCAGGTGGGGAACCCTCCGTATTTGACAGATTTTGGGTCGTGTCTTGGTGATAGTTTCATCCAGGGCATCAATAGGGGAGCTCGGGGAGAAGAGACTTCCATGTAATACCTAACTCATGAGTTCTAGTCACAGCACCCACCACTATATCAAGGTAAGGGAAAACCACAGGCAGTTGATAATTGGATCAAGTTGATGTAGATGATCTACGATCAGCTTGAGACACCCTTAGATCATAGGGTGAAGCTGGCTACTTACATGCTTAGGGGATCGGCTAAGCGTTGGCGGTATGTGTAGGTTTAGGAAGGCATACATGAGTGACTATACTAGAAAGATTTTGAGGCAAGGTTCTTTGAGAACTTATTTCCAGATTCGTTGAGGGTGGAGAGAGCTTAAGAGTTATTAAGTCTATGGTAGGGATACAAGTTCACCATGGACTATACGATGACATTCACTGAATTTTATTATTTCTTACCCAATATAGTGGTTGATAAAACCTCAATGTGATTCATTTTAAGGATGATTTATGGCACTCCATTCAGATTTAGGTAAACATATTTAGGTTAGTCTCATTCTTAGAGGCTATGAACTAGGCGTTGATAGCTGAGGGCAACCTAACAGACCGGTTTTATTCAAATCTAGCGATGGATTCAGATGATTACCATGGTTATTATTTAGATAGTAGGAAGTGAGGATGAGATGATTCTTGGAAAGGCTTTTAGGCCATAGAATTGATCATGCCACCTTGGAGTGGGTCATTGACGGTGTTCTTCTAGTGCGGGAAGTTGAGACATATACAAATGTAGTGAGATCGTCCACTAAAGGAGTGTCAAGCATGCGGATAGGTTGGTCATCTTGATATATTCTGCAAGAAGCCTTCTCAAATATCCATTATCTAGGGAACAGGGTAGACTCAAGGTTCTAATATTAGACTGATAACAGTTCCAAGTGATGGCAGTCAAGTTTCAACTGCATGTGGAGGTTGTGGCAGAGATAGTGGGACCCAACAGTGGGGTCAGTGGCTAATGGTCGGTTCATCATCATAGGGAGGCCAAGCCTCATGTATTTAAGCTTCAGGCCTAGTACACATGGTGGAGCTCCCATGAGCAGAGCATGTTGGGGAGTTGGTTATGGTTAGAGTTAAGTTGTGGGAATGGCCAAGTTTTGTTTTATTTTAGCATGGCCTTTGTGTAGGAATGTTTGTTTTGGGTGCATGGGTTGCATGGGATATATCTATGGACTAACAAGAAGCTATTTAGTAGGTTGGAATCAACTCAGATTCATTGTGTGTATATATATATATTAGTATGACGTGTGTGGCACCAAGATCATTTATGAGTGTCATTGGGTGCATGGCTATAAGGTATGTTGGAATCTGAGCATCGTTGTGATACAGGATTTGTTTGAGGTTCAGGTCACTAGGACAGATTTAGAGCATCTGATGAGATGTGAGACCTCATAGGTGTCATGTGTGGAATGGACACAAGGCAGGCATCTGATGAGATACAAAATATGATAGGTTTCAAGTATGACATGGGGTCACCTGATGAGGTGAATGAGTGGCCTTGTGTAGAGACCCGGTTTTCACCTTGTAATACTTTGAAATTTTTTTATATATATTTATAAAGTTAGGCATTAAGTCGACGTACAATTTTGAATCCTAGTGTTCCTGAAATTAATTTCATAAAAGTATTAATCATATTTAATACTATACATGCAATGGAAATGGTATATATCTTAAACTATAGTTTGGATTGGAAATATGGGGCCACGTTTGTGTCCGTAATATGGCATTTACCCTAAGCAGATCATCACCTTCGTGGGTGCGAGACTTTTGTGGAAAACACCACCCAGGGGAAAATCATGATTTAAAAATAATTAACTTAATTATTTTACCCTGATGATGAAGAAAATAACTTTCAAATAGGGGCTTGGATTGGAAATTTGAGACCTCTTTTGAGTTTATAATGGGATATTCTGCCTAGGTGCGACATAAAATAAGGGGGAGTGAGATGTTAAGATTTCGCGCCCATTGGTGGGTCGGTTAAACTAAAATCCTAAAACCTTATGTTTTTCTATAAATAAATGGTTAAGGGAATTCAATTAGTTTTATCCCCTAATTTCTTCTCTAATAAATAATAATCTATATCCCTTGTAGAATTTGTGACAAGACCTCAAAGGACTGTAGCGGGATCAATCCAAGAATGATCATCAATGCCAAATTGATTCTTTCTCGAGGTAGGCTTCTTATTTTTTTCGCACCCCAAATTTAAATTCTTGATTTATTTATTGAATCCATTCTTGAATACTTTGTTTTGAACATCTAGGATATGGCCAAATGAACACGGCCATCACTCGATCCCCATTGGAATCCCTGGATGTGTTTCATTCTTAACTGTTCTTTGCCTAAATTTTCTCACTATGTCGAAACATTGTTGAATCGTCAAGTGGAGGATGGTGTTGTGAAGCCTTCAACCCAAGGATACAAAAACCATACTCATTATGAATTTTCGACCATAGGATCATTCATGGTGGTTGGTGGAGGGAGATGGCGGCATGGATCTAGCAGGTGCGGTGATCGGTGAGTGGAGTAGGTAGGATGGCTGCGGGGTGCTAAAGTCGCGGTGGCGTTCATTAGAGTTACAAGGTGTCGGTGGGTCATGGGAGATGGCCAGAAGTAGCGGCTGGAGGTTGGAGCCAAGATTGGAAGGCATAGCATGGTGCGTGGGTAGATGGATGGTAGAGCGGTAGGCGGTGGCAGGACGGCAGACCAGTGTTGGAAGGCGCTAGCAGAGCGCAGTCAGGTGGGGGGTCTGAGGTGGCGACCGGAAGATAAGGACATGTGCAACGTGGGTCTGCCTCATTAACGTGGGGGACAGTCAAGGAGGACTAGACGATCGGTGTCGAAATTTGAGCCTCAATCTACACAGGTGGTCCAGACCACGTGACTAGGTCACGGGCCAGCCAATGTAGGGCAGACTGGCCGGACCAAACCGGTCCAGCCTAGGGCCTGGGCACTTTAAATGCCCATATCTTTTGATGTGAGAATATGATTCACGTTCCGTCTATATAAGCATTATCCTTGAGTAGAGGAGGACCATTTGAGGTGGTTTTTAGAATTTTAAATTTTAAATCTTAAAGGCAGGTGGTGCGAAATGTTTTCTTTATCAATAATAATTTTAATTATTATTTTTCATGGTTCCTTCTTTCAGACGTTACACTTGTATCCAAAGTCCAATTGATGTGCCATAAGAGGCCCTGTGACCCTAAATTTTAGAATAATTTTTAATAAAACTTTAGGGTGTTTGAACTAAAGTCTACGTGTGGTCCCCATGGGGTCTGATTTGCATGCTTTGCGGTGAAATGCAGCTTTTTCATTGGGAATCCATTCTGGAAGATCAAGTAGTCAAACCCGTGTGTTTTTTCAAGAGGATAAAAATGGTTAAATACATATAATTAATTTATATACTGAGTAATGGGACCCACAATATGCCTTTCGAGCATAGTGTGGCGTTACGCAACTTTTCCATCAGATGTTTGGTTGGGGCGAGTAAATAGTCTACCTCACATGTTTTTCTGCAAGGATCACAATTTTATGATCCACTGGATATGAGGATCCTTATTATTGATCTCATAAAATGTGTAAAAATGAAATTAATATTGGTGGAAGACCCTTTTTGATGTGTACTAGAGTGGAATCCCCCTGACGCATCAGGGTGTGGGTAGCCTCTATGAATCCTACTAGAGTGGAATATCCCTGATGCATCAGGGTGTGGGTAGCCTCTAAAACTCCTAATAGAGTATAATCTTCCCAATGCATTAGGGTGTGGGTACCCTCTACGACTCCTACTAGAGTAGAATCCCCATGATGCATCAGGCTGTGGGTAGCCTCTACGACTCCTTCTAGAGTGAAATACCCCTAACGTATTAGGATGTGGGTAGCCTCTACTTTGGGTTTACACCCCATATTTTCGGATTAGTGGAAAGACACACTTTGATTCTAATTTGGAATCATGAGTAATAGGGATGCTTTCCCCACCAATACACATCCTTGTGATGTGATATAAAACCGTTTGGACAAGTCAGTGCCACCCAAAGTGAATAGTATCAAGTTGTGGTGATTTGAGCTCCTTTGACTCATAATTTAGGGAATACGTGGGGGGTACTGGGTATCGATGGTGGATACTTCTGGACTATTAGAGACTCTTTACCTAGGATAATATTTGATATGGAGATCCCTGTACCAGAGTGGAATCCCCCTAACCCATCAGGGTGTGGGTAGCCTCTACAAATCCTACAAGAGTGGAATCCCCCTAATGAATCAAGGTGTGGTTAGCCTCTACAACTCCTACTATAGTGGAATCCCCCTAATGAATCAGGGCATGGGTAGCCTCTACGACTCCTACTAGAGTGGAATCCCCCTGATGCATCAGGGTGTGGGTAGCCTCTATGACTTCTATAAGAGTGGAATCCCCCTGACGCATCATGTAATGGGTATACTCTTCTTTAGGTTTACACCCCTTCTTTTTAGATCAGTTGTGAGACACACTTTGATGATACCTTGGACTCACGAGTAATAGGGGTGCTTTTCCCAACGAGATGCATCCTTGTGACGTGACCTAAAACTGTGTGAGTGATTCAATGTCACTCAAAGTGGATAGTATTAAGGTTTGGTGATTTAAGATCCTTTGACTCATAGATCAGGGTAGACGTGAGGAATATTGGGTATCAATGGTGGCTACTTCTGGACTATTGGAAAGTCGTTAACTGGGCTGAGCTTTGAGATGAAGATTCCCTTACTACTCTCATTGGGTTTCTTTGACTAAGCATATATATATATATATATATATATATATATATATATATATATATATTCACACTCTATTGCAGCACTCACTCCTTGGGTTCTAGTTACTCTCCTTGTAGGAGAGGCAAAGACACGCGGGGCATGCCACATGCTTTCGATGTCTAGCTTCTTGTGATTGGACATATATACTCTCCTACTATAGGTAGTGAATACTCGAAGATAAGTTCACCTTATCACCATTTCTATCTCCTTTCATTTGAATGAGATTACTTCACTTCTTTATTAGGTTGATCTGCACTCATTTACATTAATTTGTTCTATATTTTGTACTAACTTTCCTCTTGTATCTCTTACTACTCCCCTCTTTTTAGGGGAATCCTATTAAGTATGTTTAATACTCACACCAGCATGGGATTTTCCTGCATGTATCTTTCTTTATGTATATGAAAAAAAGGTTTGATCGGGACATTAGGGAGCTCAGCATCATAGGTACCTGGACCGCATGTGGTGGTCACAGTTTGGATTCCCAGAGCAGGGCTTCCTCAATAGCTTTACTTTTAGTTTTCTGTTAGGTTGGGACACTATACTGGTTGGGTGTGTATTTTTTCCCTTTTTTCCTTTCTGTTTACAATATTTTACTCGTACCGTTTTAGTGGTCCATGCATGCTTGGTTTTACTTTTACAGCAAGTTTCATATTTTACTTTTCTCCCTCTATAGTTTTCATTTAGTTGGTTGGGTGTGTGTGTTCCGCTCTCGAGACATGTTGACACTATTTCCCTAAACCTAAACAAGACCTTTTAGGGAAACGTCCAAACAATGTCCCAAGGGTCAGACCACCTCTGATGGTGCAGCGGCTGACATATTCATTCACCAGGACCCTAATTACCCACTTTTTGACTCATCATGCTAAGACACTTTTTGCAGGGATCAATGGTATATGCCTCATATAGGATGGAGTCTTTAACTATCCTTGTTGATTCAGATACCATTTTTTGTTGTTCTTGTTATATATATATGTATGTATATAAATATATGTGCTCATCTGACCACGGTACTCCTTGATAACTTTTAGGATGCCTCCACAACAACATCTATCCAAGATACCCTCTCTAGTTCGTGACAATGATCTTGCAAGCGATGAGGCCTCAATATAGGGCCCATCAACCGAACCCATTCTTCTGGGTGGGCTAGAGGTTTCACCTCCACCTATGGAATAGAAATTAGTACTGGTAGCATAGGCCAAGGATGAGTGAAGGTTGAGCATGCTTTGTGACTATCAGTGCCAATGGTTGTTGAGGTTTCATGGTGAGACAGACCCTCAGGAGGCATAGGAATGGTTGGAGTCAGTGGTCCAACATTTTAGGCCAGTGAAGACACATTCAAACCATATGGTGGCTTTGGAATCTATCCTTTTTCTCATGAAAACTGGGTGCTGGTGGGGTTTAGTTACCTAGATGCATGATGAGATGAATCTCTCATGGGATGAGTTTCAGAAGTTGTTTCGTAAAAAGTAATTTCCCTCATTTTTGTGCTCCATCAGGATTCAAGAGATTATGGAGCTAAAGTAGGGATCCATGACAGTGGCTATGTATGTGTCTAGGTTTACTAACCTTACACACTACTCCCTAGATATGATCTGAAACAGTTACTTCTAGGCGTGGAAGTTCGAGCAGGGTATCCACTTGGAGATCCATTCTAGTTCGATGCCCATGTGCATCCCTATCTATGATGGGGTGTTGGAGTGGGTGCTTATGATAGAGAGTTTTCTAGTAGAGTGGCACCAGTTAACTAGACCTAGAAGTGTTCTCTTTAGAGTAGAGACATACACGGAAGATGGCAGATGTCAGGTAGTAGGTCCACTATGTAGGAGGCTTCCCCCTGATTAGGCACGATCATGTGATCAGGTGGCACCTGGGCCACGTAGAGCACCAGGTCATCCCAGAGAGTGGAAATGTTTTATGTGTAATGGGTAAGGTCACATGGCTAGGTACTTCCCAAATTGATGAGTTGAGCATCCCGGGTAGGTACCAGGTGGACCACCATGGTAGAGGCAGCACCGTGATTAGGGTGGTCCCCAGGAAGGAAGTGTCGGCAGAGGAGTAGGAGGAACAGGAGGTGTGGGATGGCATTATGATTTTCCCCCACCACCACCACTAGGATACCCATGTTAGGATTAGGGATCTAGTAGCCAGGTCCGCGGTAGCTTCAGGCGATGCATATCTATGATCCTCCACCACACGAGATGATCTGAGGTTCACTCTATGTTTATTCTACTCTTTCTTTATTATTAACAAACACAGGATCTAGTCACTCTTTTATCTTGCTACTCCTGGTATGGGAGTTGGAGCTCCCAGTAGAGGTACTATCACAGATTCCTTCACATTGATGGGACAGGGTTCACCTTTCTTGGTGAGTGAGACCTCATATCAGGGCAGGCGAATGTTGTGAGTAAGATACTACATCCTTTTACCTATCAGTTAGAAAGTGTGACCCTTGGTGAAGCAGAATCTTTAGGAACCTGGGTTCCTTCAGTTGTGGAGGATCACATGGATGTCTTCCCAAAAGATTTCTCAGGACTACCTCTGAGGTGACAGTTGGAGTTCTACATTGATTTGAAACTGGGGACCACCCTGATATCTTCTGTGGAATATTAGATGGAATCCACTAAGCACTAGAAGCTACAGTTGTAGTTGTAATACCTTTACAAGAAGGTTTTTATCAGACCCATTGTGTCCCCCTGGGCATCTCTAGTTCTATTTGTAAATAAGGAAGATGGGATTTTGTGGCTTTGTGTGGATTATCGTCACCTGAATCAGGCCATGATAAAGAAAAAGTAACCCTTACCAAGGATCGATGACCTCTTCGACTAGTTTCAAGGTGTGACTTGGTTCTCTAAGATCGATCTGAGATTCGGCTACCACCATCTATGGGTTCTCAAGGCTGATATTCTGAAGTTGTACTTCTAATGTCACTATGGACATTACGAGTACTTAGTGATGCCTTTCAATGTGACAAATGACCCCACCATTTTTATGGATTTGATGAATCAGTTCTTCTAGCCATACTTGGACCAGTTTGTTGTGGTATTCATTGAAGACATACTCATCTACTCTACATCAGAGGAGGATCATACAGATCACTTGAGTATTGCCCTTGATTTGCTTCGTGAGCACCAGCTTTATGGAAAGCTCTTAAAGTGTCAGTTTTGGATACACAAGGTTCACTTTCTAGAGAATTTCATTTATGAATAGGTATTATCCATGGATCCCATGAAGATTAAGGTAGTGATTTCTTAGGAACCACCTAAGAATGTTTCAGAGGTGTGAAGCTTCCTTGGTTTGGATGGGTACTACTAGATATTTGTGGAATAATTCTCCATGATCGCAACCCCTTTGACCACTCTAACACAAAAGGGATAGTCATTTACTTAGTTGGATAAATAAAATATTTCCTTTGATGAATTAAGGTAGAGGTCGATGAGCACTAAAGTTCTGAGCCTATCATAGGAAGGCGTTGAGTTCTTAGTATACCATGATGCCTCGGAAGCTAGGCTCAGTTGTGTGTTGATGCAACAACGGGCAGTCATCACATATGAGTCGAGGTAGTTGAGACCTCATGAGAAGAATTATGCAACTCATGAATTGGAGCTCGCATTAGTAGTTTTCTCCCTGAGGATGTGGAGACACTATCTCCTAGGAGAGAATTTTTTGGTTTACACATACTATTAGAGCCTCAAGTATATCTTTACCTAGAGAGATCTGAATTTGGGGTAGTGATATTTTTTGGAGTTCTTGTAGGACTACAACTTTTAGATTTTATATACTCTAGGGAAGGGAAACATTGTAGAATATTTCCTTAGTAGGAAGTCCCTGGCTTTCCTAGTGCAGGAAGCTTCATAGTAGTTGGATTCCTTACATCTGACCCTAGTGGAGCAGGAGGGTATAGCTTTTTTACAGTTAATGGTGATGACATCTTCAATCCTTGAGCATGTGAGAGAGTCACAGCTAGTAGAAATAAACTACGAAGTTCTATGTGAACAGATATCCACAAGCGGAACACTTGATGGGTATTCTGAAGGAGGGAATCATGAGATCTTGTTCTAGGGTCAAACAGTGATTCCAGTTATGATGAGGGAGGAAGTGATGCAAGAGTTCCATACTTCACCCTTAGTTGTACATCCTAGTGTGGGGAAGATGTACAGAGATCTTCAGCGGAAGTTTTAGTGGTCCAGCATGAGGTGAAGCATTGTTGAGTTCACCTCCGGATGCCTTACTTGTCAGTAGGTGAAGGCTGAGCATCAGGTTCTTGTGGGTTTTCTACAACCTCTTGATATCTCAGAATAGAAGTGGGATGGAATATACATGGACTTAATCATAGGGTTTCCATGCACAGAAAAGGGTCACAACTCCATCTGAGTGATAGTGGACAGGCTTTACAAGTCAGTGTGCTTCCTTGACATCAGGGAGCAGAGTTTGAGGGAGATTCTGGAGTAGCTATATGTCAGGAGATTATCTGCCTTCATGGAATACCCTCTACGATTGTCTCCGACTATGATGTGTGGTTTACATCACGGTTGTGGAGAGGCTTTCAAGAGGCATTTAGGACCCAGTTGAGGATGAGTACAGCTTTTCACCCCTAGATCGATGGGCAGACCGAGCACACTATCCAGGTGTAGGAGGATATGCTTAGGGCTTGCATTATAGATTTCATCCGGAGCTAGGATGATCACCTTTCTTTGGTGTATTTCGCATACAAAAACATCTACCACTCTACCATTGGTATGGAACCATATGAGGGCTTGTATGGGATACCTTGTAGGTCACCTTTGTGTTGGACAGAGGTTATAGAATCATCCCTCATGGGCCCAGAGTTAGTGCAAGCCATGAAAGAGAAGATGTAGGTCATCCGTTAATATATGAATACAACCTAGAGAAGACAAAAATCATATATAGACTTCCATCACAGGCCCTTTGAGTTTGATCAGGGAGACTATGCCTTCTTGAGAGTCTCCCTACGATGCGGAGGTTCGGTTGGGGATGCAAGTTGTCCCCGAAATTCATCGGGTTTTTCAAGATCATGCAGAGGGTTGGTGAGGTTTTCTACCACATTTCCCTACCTCCACAGCTAGAGCGGGTGCACGACATCTTCCACGTGTCACAGCTGAGCCAGTACGTGCATGATACTACACACATCATTGACTAAGGTGAGATGGACATTGAGGATGGAGCCACCTTTGCAGAGCACCCAGTAGAGATTTAGGATCGATAGGATAGAACCTTGCATGGATGGATCATCCCCTTGGTTCGCATGCTATGGAAACACAGAAATGTGCAAGAGAGTTCTTGGGAGTGGGAGATCCAAATTCAGGATCAGTACCCCAAGTTGTTTTCCTGGTTTTTGCTTTACAGGGATAAAAATATCAAAAGAGGGAAGGATGTAAAGACCCAGTTTTCACCTTGTAATACTTTGAAATATTTCAATATATATTTATAGAGTTATTTGTTTAGTCATCATGAAATTCTGAGGCCTGGTGTTCCCAAAATTAATTTCATAAAAATACTAAGTATGTTTTATACTATGCACATGACAGAAATGGGATATCTCTTAAACTGTAGCTCGGATCAAAAATCCAGGGCTATGGTTGTGTCTGTAATGTGGTGTTTACCCTAAGCGGGGAATAACTTTCACTGGCGTAGTAGTTTTGTGGAAAACTCCACCCAGGGAAAAAATGTAATTTAAAAATAATTAACTTAATAATTTTACCTTGACACTGAAGTAAATAACTTTCAAACGGGGGCTCGGATTGGAAATTTGAGACCTCCATTGATTTTGTAATAGGATTTTCTGCCTAGGCATGACATAAAATAAGGGGGTGTGAGACTTTTGGATTCCACGCCTGTTGTTGGGTCAGTTTAACTGAAACCCAAAAACCTTATGTTTTCCTATAAATAAATGGTTAAGGGAATTTAATTAGGGTTATCCCCTAATTTCTTATCCAATGAAGAACAAGCTCTCTCCCTTGGAGAAGTTGTGACAAGACCTTAAAGGACCACAATGGGATCAATACAAGAATAATCATCAACGCCAAATCGATCCTTTCTCGAGGTAGGATTCTTATTGTTTTTTGCACCCCAAATTTCAATTCTTGATTTATTTCTTGAATCCATTCTTGAATCCTTTGTTTTGAATGTCTAGGTGATGTTAAAACGAACACGGTTATCACCCAATCCCCATTTGAATCCCTTTATGTTTTGCATTCTTCACCGTTATTCACCTAAATTTTCTCGCTATGTTGAAACACCATTGAACCATCGAGTAGAGGACGGCGATGTGAAGCCTTCGACCCAAGGATCCCGAAACCATCCTCATTGAGAATTTTAAACCACCAGAGCGGTCACAGTGGTCTATGGAGGGATAAATCAGTGCGGATCTAGCAAGGATGGTGGTTGGTGAGCGGATTAGGATGGACGGCAGCAGGGTGCTAAAGTGGTGGTGGCGTTTGGCGGAGGTCCAAGGCGGCAGCGGGCCGTGGGAGCCAGTCGAAAGCAGTGGCTGGCGGCTAGATCTGGGAGCGGCAGGCAGAGCACAGGGTGAAACTGGCTAGACGAAGGAGCCACAAGTGGTGGAAGTATGGAGGGCTGGTGTTGGAGGGCACCTGCAAAATGTAGTTAGGCAGGGGCTCTGAGGCGGTGACTGGGGGATGAGGATCTGCAGGACGCGAGTCTGCCACGTTGGCGTGGGGGCCATGTGAGGAGGATCGGCGCTCATCCAGTCAGTTTTGGAAGGTGAGTCATGGGCCATGTAGTTGGGTTGGGCCACACGATTGGGTCATGGGCCGGTGGGCTGGCCCAGGCAGGGCGGACCGGCCAGACCGTGCCGGTCCAGCCTGTTTTGGGCCTAGGCACTTTAAATGCCTGTATCTTTTAATGTGAGCATCTGATTCACATTTCATTTATGGAAACATGATATTTGAGTCGATTCGGACCATTTAAGGTGGTTTTGAGAATTTTAAATTTCAAATCCCGAAGGTAGGTGGTGTGAAATGCTTGTTTTATAAATAATAATTTTAATTATTATTTTTCACGGTTCCTTCCTTCATACGTAGCACATGCATCTGAAGTCCAATTGATGAATCGTTAGAGGTGTTGTGAACCTAGAGTTTAGGTATAATTTTTAAGAATACTTTTGGTTGTTTAAACTAAATTCAATTTATGGTCCCCACAGGGTCCGGTTCGCATGCTTTGCGGTGAAATGCGACTTTTTCATTGGGAATTCATTTTGGAAGATCTATTAGTCAAACCCATGTGTTTTTCTGAGATGATTGCAATGGTTAAATCTATATAATTAATTTTTGGACCAATGTATGGGCCCCATGAGACACCTTTTAAGCGTATTGTGGTGTTACATAACTTTTCCATCGGATGTCTGATTGGGGCGAGTGAATAGTCTACCCTGCATCTTTTTCTGCAAGGATCAAAATGGTGTGATCCATTTGGATGTGTGGATCCTTATTATTTATATAATAAAATGTGGAAATATGAAAGTAATGTTGGTGGAAGACCCTTGCTGACATGTACTAGAGTGGAATCCCCCTGACGCATTAAGGCGTGGGTAGCCTCTACGACTCCTACTAGAGTGGAATCCCCCTAACACATAAAGGAATGGGTATCCTATAAAACTCATACTAGAGTGGAATCCCCCTGACGCATCAGGGCGTAGGTGGCCTCTACGACTCCTACTAGAGTGGAATCCCCCTGACGCATCAGGGTGTGGGTAGCCTCTATGACTCTTACTAGAGTGGAATCCCCCTGTCACATTAGGGTGTGGGTAGACTCTATGACTTCTATCAGAGTGGAATCCCCATAATGCATCAGGTTTTAGGTATCCTCTACTTTGGGTTTATACCTTAGCTTTTCGGATCATTGGTGAGATGAACTTTGACACTACCTTAGAATCGTGAGTAAGAGGGGCACTTTCCCCACCAAGACACGTCATTGTGATGGGACATAAAACCATGAGAGTGAGTTAGTACTGCCCAAAGTGGATAGTATCAAGGTTTGATGATTTAAGCTCCTTTGACTCATAATTCAGGGTAGATGCGAGGCATATTGGGTATTGATGGTGGCTATTTATGGATTATTGGAGACTCTTTACCTGGGATGAGCTTTGAGATGGATATCCCCTTACTACTCTCATTGTATTTATTTGAAAGATCATATATATATATATATATTCACACCCTATTTCAGTACCCACTCTTTGGGTTCTAGTTGCTGTCCTTCCAGGAGAGGTGAAGATGTGCAGGGTATGCCACGTGCTTTCTGTGTCTATCTTCTCATGATTAGATGAGTCTACTCTCCTACTATATGTAGTGAATACTCAATGATAAGTTCACCTTATCACCATTTCTATCTCCTTGTGTTTGGATGATCTTACTTCACTTCATTGTTGGGTTGATCTACGCTCATTTATTGTACTATGTTCTATCTTTTGTACTTCCTTTCCTCTTGTATCTCTTACTACTCTCCCTCCTTTCTGGGGCATCCTATTGAGTATGTTTAATACTCACCCCTACATGGGATTTTCCTGCACGTATCATGCTTTATGGAGATGAAGGATAGGTTTGATCGGGACATCAGGGAGCTCAGGATCGCAGGTACCTGGACCGTTTATGGTGGTCACAGTTTCAATTCCTAGAGAAGGGCTTCCTTAGTAGCTTTACTTTCAGTTTTTTGTTATGTTGGGACATTGTACTGGTTGGGCATGTATTTTTCTGCTTTTTTCCCTTCTTGTTTACAATACTATAATCATACCGTTTTAGTGGTCCATACATGCTTGGTTTTACTTTCATAGCAGGTTTCATCTTTTAATTTTCTCCCTCTGTACTTTTCATTGAGTTAGTTGTGTGTGTGTACAGGTACTTAGACAAAGGCCTACCTGTGTTGTTGTTCCTTCAGCACTAGTCAGTACCCCCTAGCCTGTGGAGGAAAGCTTGGGGTAGTCGAGGCTCAAGCCCCAATACGGATCATTTCATGACACATTTCATCACAGGAGGACTTTTGAGTCTGTGGATAGTCTATGGACCATCAGTTTAATTTGTGTTTGTGTCGGGATGTGATTGGGTTAGGTAACTCCTAAGGTGGGGAGTGCCTTGAGAGATTTTTTGTGTGACTTTGATACTGGGGTATTCTGGGTTAGTTTTGGAGATATGGGTATGTTCAGGGCCATCTTTGGTTTTTTTTTTGATAACTTAGGGATGATCTATGTTAAGGTGGGGATATTGTAATGTCTTTGGTTTTTGAAGTGGGTTGAATTCCTCACCCGTTTTGAATTTTTAGAATTTGGTGGGTAGACCAACTATTTTCTAGTTTATCGGAACTTAATTTAGAGATTTTACTTGAACCAATACATTTTTTTTAGATTAGTCTTAATGCTCATAAAGTGTCTCAGGGTTTTGGTTGGGTTTTAGGTGTGTCGGAGGCTGAACACCCAATTTTTCTAAGGTGTGCAGACTAGGGCACACGGTTTGGAAAAATTGTGCGGCCTCCTAGGTAAAAATAATTATCCCTATAGGTGCTCTGGACATGGTTTTTTAAACTGTAGAGGAAGGGGCACATGGTCATGTAGAACCTCTGTAGTTTTTATCATAGGTGATTCACACAGTTCAGAAAATCATGTGGGTCAATCGTGCGAGGTACCACTTTGGATAGTTGGTGTCGCACGGTTGGTGCACAGTCTTCCAAACCATGCAAGCCAACCATGTGACTCATTTAAATAGGTTAATTTACCTTTTTACCCCTACACTCTTTATCCTTTATTCCCCTTTCTTTTCTCCCAGGCATGGATTCCTCCTCCAGGCACCATAGAGCTCACTTCCTCCTCCTCCTAGGTGTTGATCTCAAATCCACATCTGAGCTCCACTTCTCGATCCATCTATGGCATTGGATGCATATCGGTAAGGCTCCAACTCCTCTTTATTCTATTTTCATTTTCTCTCACCATATAGTATACTAAATCTGTGTGATTTGGTTTACCCTATTTTCAGATAATTCATCTAAAACACCAATTTTTTCTGAATCATCTCGATTTAGAGGCTAAGATCAATTGTGTGAGAGTCTACCAACACGAAGTAGGTGGTGATTTGTATTTCTCCATGTTTTCACTTGTGTTTTGGGTGTATGGATTTCAGTGTTCCATTGTGTTAACCGAGAGATACCCTTATGATTTATTGGTTTTATTTAAATTAATGAATGGAACCTATGAGATGCTTATGGGCATGCTCAAACAATACTACAAGTGGGTTGAGCCTAGTGAGAGGATTCGGACCTTGGGAAGAGTAGGACGGGGTGTTGTTTTTTAAAATTAAATTGATTATAATAAATATGATTCATTACTGAGTTCCATGGGAATGTGATGGGATAAGCCTGAGGATTGATTTAGAATTTTCCATCTGGTATGAGGTGATGTGATCGTTAGGTTGGGTGAGTCCTGGATTTTATAAGTGATGATAATCATAGGTTGGGCAACATGGTTGTTGGATTTAGGTGAGGTTGTTAGGTTGTGGGCATGGCCTGATGGATATGAGATAGTGATGACCATAAGGTTAAACAGCACAGATGTAGGGGAATGTGGTTCCAGATGATGTGGATTATGAATTTATTTAGTGATTTATGCTCACCTGTGTTGGCCAATGCACCATTTGGAGTCGTGTTTACATGGTAGGACTCAGATGATGAGGTGGTATCGAACACTAATGTGGGTATAGGTCTCTATTAGATTCATCTTAGGATGATGGTTGTAGGTTATTTTCATAAATAGCCACATGGGTGGTGAGGATTCATTGATTGACAGTGTTGAGACTGTCAGTTGAGGTCAAAGGCTCGTCATACTTGAGGCCATTGGGATAGGACTATTTGGGAGGACGGACATATCCATTCCTCTGGACATCGGCTATTGATTAAATGGTGATATTGTTTAGAGGGTATTTATCATTGTGCCTTGGACTTCATACTTCGAGTTTATGGGGTTTCTTATGAGTTGATGTCTGAGGGACTCGATATTGATTATTAGGTGTGCCTTTGGGACATCAATTTATTATTTTTCACACACGGTGTCAGTTGGAACATGGTGTAAAGATTCTATTAAAATAGGTTCCAGAGGGTTATAAAACTTGATATACATCAAGGAATGTATTTGGTTATATGTTAAGGATCCTCTATTCTAAATTTATACCAGCATTGGCTAAAGCATGTGATTGATTCCTTATGGTTATTGAGCACAAGAGAAGCAGGTTGTATTATATGCAGTGCTTCATTTATTTATTTTTAGTACACAATTACTTATTCATGAATATAGGATAGGGATACATTGGTGGTTTCCTACTGAGATTATTTCTCACACCCTACATAGGCCCTTTGGGACACATGTTGATTTTAGGGCTTTATGATTAGGTAAAGGTTCAGGCTCAAGAGTTGGATCTTAGTGGTTGAGTTTTCATGGGATGGAAGGCAAGGAACCATGGGTTCTTGACTCATATGAAGTTTCCTTTTGAGTTTTTATTTTGTATCAACATGTTATTATATGTATGTATTGAGGTTGGACATTTACAACCCTTCTACTTATTATTTATATGACATGTTTTGTATGCATGCTCTATAAATGGTTTCTTATGATGTTTAATTTTGAAAATGGTTTATTTTGAGATTGTTGTTATTATTATTTATTTATTTTCTATTTTTGTGCTTCTTCCATGGGAAGGTTACTAGTCTAGTGTATTTTGGTCATTTATTTCCACTATTTATATATATATTATATTGTTATCATATCATCACCATAGGGTATAATATCCCCACTGTCACCTCTTTAAACCCTCACTTCTAGTCGGTAGCCTTTATCATATAGGGAGATGAACTTAAGGCCAATGTCACTTGACTCAAAGCACTGTTCGGGTGACAAATTGGGTTAGGTCACTATAGGTGAATATCTCATTTCATAGAGACAAAGTTCTATGAAACAAGACAAATCACCTGGTCAAATTGTTATGGAAGAACCACAAGTTTGAGGAAGCGACATGGGAATCGGAATAGGAGATGAAATATAAGTACCCTCATCTATTTTAGTGTGTGGAATGAAAACTTAGAGGGTAAAATTTATGAAGGGGAGAATAATGTAAGGACTTGAAATTTTATAAATGAAATTCTCATTTAAAATAAATAAATGTCTTATCAAGTAATGTAGTTATAGAAAAAACATTCACTAATTTATTTATTTATGATAGTTATAGTCGATTGGATTTAAAAAACCATTAATCATCATAAGAATTGATAATATATCCATTATATAGTGACCATTAAGATTATTATATTAAGGGTTATGGTAAATTCCAATTGAAATAAATGAAATAAGTGAGCGCCTCAACTAGTAGGATCGTACCTTATACAGCCCATTTATCAGAACTTTTGTGTGAGATATCTTCTATGTGATTTTATATTAACAAATCCCAAGTCGGGATTCAACAGATAAATCATGAGTGGAACCATTTATGGGAGAATTTCTAGCTCATCGAGATCACATCCCAAACCATATATATTGAACCACCCCAAGAAAATATCACCATTGCACACCTTATCCTTAGGGAATTAACTTGTGTGATAAAGGTATATGTATCTATACTATAATAATATGAATATTTATATTTTATTTTTAATAAAAAAATTATTATATTTATCCCTTTTTAATATTACTTTAGATAATGATTTTGAATTGGATTTTGATGTGACGAAACACAAATTGTATTTTTGGGAAATATATAGTTTCAATCAAGACACTCTTTTTAATGAATTAAATAATTTTTTAAATAAATTATATTTTAATAAATAATATTAAATAATATTTATTAAATATAATTGATAATATAATTTTACAAAGTCCAAAAAAATTATGAGGGTCGGACTGGTATTGTCAAGAAACCCAATATTTTTCAATAAATGTGGATATTTTATTTAAAAGTTTAAATTATCATACTTATAGAATGTTCTAGATAAAATAAATACTATTTTTTAAATAAAGATGTCAAAATTATCTAATGGTGATTTTTTTTATAATTTTCAGAGACAGTCAAATTTTTGGCTCAGAATTAAATACGGTATAAATATATGGTGTATATTATGACATCATAAAATCCAAAAAAGTGATTTAATAAATAATATAAATAGTATCCATGATAAAAAATTATTTTTCAACTTCAAAATGATTTGTTTTTTTGGTTATTTAATTTTTTTATAAACCCTTAATGAATCCTCCAAAAACCTATATGAAATTTTAAGGTTTTAAAATCAATTTTTGAAAACATGACTCACCTCCACATCACCAAGGATATTATTTTAATTATATTGGTTATTAAACTTTTAAAATAATTAAAAAAAAATCCAATTTTTTAGAACCCATGTGAAAAACATGGGAAGGTTTGTGATTTTGATTAATTTATCATATAGAGTCCAAAACCTAGGTTTAGAAATTTATAAAGAATTATCTTCTCTTTTTCTATATAAATCCACACAACCTCCCATTACTATTCAATAAAAACTCTTATAGAATGAAATTAATCTTCCTTTACCTCTCTAGACCCCTCCCAAGGTGCTCTAAGCTCTTAATAATCCCCTCCCAAGCTTTAAGAAGCACCCTCTCAAGGTAAGGGATCCTCTCCTCCTCTTTATTCAAGAAACTCCATTAAATTATTCCCTTTTGTTTTCAAATTATTCATGTTGTAATATTATTTTATATATCCCTCTAACTTCTCTTATTATTTCCAAGTGATGATAAACTATTTTCACTCTCACTAATCTCTTCTATGACTCTTTAAGTATCGTCGTTATGCTGCCAAAATTTCCTTGTGATTTTTCATGTCAAACAATTGTTTAGTGAATAGTCATCCCCATTTATACTCAAGGTTATTCACCTAGGTGTATATATCTATTTGCCTACTTGTTTTAATGATCACAAAATCATGATTCTAATGATATTAATGAGTTTCATGTTTCTCTATGAGTATCTTGTATTCTGAGCAAGGTGATAAATGAGCTAAGGATGAGTCACCGTCAATACTGACTCACCGCCGAGCTGACACACCACCATACATATCTCACCATCAGTATGGAAATATCACTAAGTCTGAGACGCCATCAGAATACACACTACTATAGTGAAAAATTGGTAAATTATGACATACCACCATGATATCTCACAGCCAGGATGTCATGCCAGTAGAATGTAAATTTGGAAAAGTGTGAGACACCTCCAACTTGAACTACCACTAGAAGGATGACCTTTTATCAGATGATTTGCTATCAGAGGAGATACCACCAGACATGAAATTTGGCTAAGTACAATACACCTCCAAACTCACAATGTTATTATGTGACACTGCCATTAGTTTTCAAACTTATACTTATTTTGAATTATTACTATCAGCAAGTTTATTGAATTTAATTCCAAAATTTATTTTAATAATTGTCTCTTAAATGATCAACATAATTCACTAAAGAGGATGTCATATGTGTTGTATGAGGAAACAAAATATATGGATGCACATGGTTATTCTCTCTATTTTTGATGTTAATAAAGGAAGAAAACTCCCTCATGCGTAGTAGAGAATGATTGTGTAAAGAAGACCAATAGAAAGATGAGATCTCGCACTTACTAAACACACATAGAGATTAAGAGAATAACTGATACATCCTAGAAACACTCAACTGAGGAATAAAAAGACTATACACATCAACTACTTTCCTCCAGTCAAGAACAAGAGTCTGCGACACTCGGTTCTTCTAAATTTTTCAAGAGAACCTGACACAAGCTACATTTCTAAATACTTTTCAAGAGTAACGAGCTTCACTACCACATACTAAGAATTTCTATCTCTGTGCTTTTAGATTTCTCAATTCTGTTTATTTATTCTTACATTTTGATAATTGTGTGTGCATAATGTTTTATCACATGCACACTATCTCCTACATTAAACTAGAAGATACTTGATATCTTCTCACTCGTCTTACTCTTGTACACCCATGGATAATAGTGGTAGAGATCCTTGTGGGGCATGTTTTTTTTACTCCCATGTATAATTGTGGAAGAGGTCATGTGTGACATGGAAAGTTTTAAACTATTATAAAACCCAATCAAGGTTGTGGATCAAATTTTTTATTTTATATAAATTGATTGGTGGTGGGTGATCACCAAGTGGAGAGGACGAAGCCATAGCTTGAGACTAAACCTCTTATTTCAATTTTTCACTGTGTGTTTTTGTTTACTTTATTTCAAATTTTAAAGCTAAAACTATTTTAACCAAACAAAAACTAATACTTTTATAGTTAATATTTTTTATTTTTTTTATAAGATTTTAATTAAGTAAATTCTTTTCAAAGGACTGAGTAATATTGTATATTACTTAACCAAGAAGTAATAACTATTTAAGAAACCTTTTGAAATATTAGAACTAATAATGATATATTATATTGATTAAATGGGCCATTTTAAATTAATTGGGGAATTTCAAATTAATCCATTTTAAATAGAAATTTTCATTGGATACTCAATTCACCCCCCCCCCCTCTCTTAAGATACTCACTCTGACCAACATTTGGTTCAAATGGATTGTTTTATTTGGTATTAAAATTTTAAAAATATTTTTAACTGTGATTTTATTTAAGATTTAATGATCTTAAATCTCTGTTATTTCTAAAATTAATTCTCTAAATGGATAATCATCAAGAAGGTTTTTCTTCTAACATACCACCATTTTTTAATGGAAATAATTATGGCAATGGAAAATTAAGATGAGAATGCATATAAAAATCATGGGTTTGATATTTGGTATGATATAGAAGATGAATATGCTATAATTGATACTTCTAGAAGTACTTGGGATGATGCAACAAATCTAGCTTGAAATAATAATTGTAATGCTATGAATGCCCTATATTGTGCCCTAGTGGATAAAGAGTTTAATAGAACTTATGAATGCAAAAACTGCTTATGAGAATTGGGACACTTTTTCTGTATCACGTGAGGGAACTACTAATGTTAAGGAGATATAGATTAACACTTATACTATTAAATATGATAATTTTAAGATGAAGCCTGATGAACCTATTTCTGACATGCACCTCAAGTTCAATGAAATTGTGATTACCATGACCTTACTTGGAAAACCAGTATCTAACAAGGACCAGATTATGAGATTACTAAGATGCCTACCTAAAATATAGAGAGGAACGTTTTTATCCATCATAGAATCTTTTGATATTAGAAAGATATCAGTCAAGGAGATAATTTATAAGATTGTGATGTATAAAGAGGATCTAAAAGTAAACTATGAAGAATATAAAGATCCCAAAAGAAGATCATTATCCTTCACGACTACTACATCTAAACATAAGGAAAAAGAAAAAATAGAAATTCCAAGTTGTAAGTTAAAGTGACAGTGAATCTCCACTAGATAGTAATGAGGAGATGGATCACTTAGCCAGAAGATTTTAGAAGATTTATAGGAAGAAAAAAATGTTCAAAAAAGCAAACTAAAAAGGAAAATATGACTCCAAATGAACTTGTAAGAAAGACTGGAATAGATATGATGAGTCAAAATAGATCACCAGTTATGAGTGTAAGAGGAAGGGACATGTCAAAGCTAACTATACAAAGTTAAAGTGTAAAAAGAGATGTGATGAAAAAGGATAAAATTATAAAAAAGAAATAAAATCTACTTGGAGTACATATAAGGACACATTTAGTGATTTAGATTCATTACATGAGGAAATGCTTGATTGATCCAACATGTTCTTCATGACAAAAGTTAGTGAGGTACCTACTATTTCTAATATTTTATCTATGCATAATGATGATGTTTCTAATAATTATGAAAATAAAAAAATGATGATGAAATTATGTCAAATGAAGAATTATTTTAATACTATAACATGCTATAATACACCTTTAATGAGATTAAGGATAAGTATAAAACTCTCAAAATATAGGATGCTCTAACTGCAAATAGAAAATCTAAATTTTCTGTTGAAAAAGAGAAAAATGTTCAACTACTCAAAGAGAATAATGAACTAAAACTTTCAAATGAGAAATTAAATAAAGAATTATAAAATTTTAAAAATGGTAGATAAAATCTTAATCATATTTTAGGTAATCAAGTTGAACGTAAGTATGTAAATAGAATTGGATATTAACCTAGATAGAGAAAAATAACAAAGAGTACGTTTGTTCCTAAATCCAAACCAGAGAGTTCTTCTGTAAACTATTTTTATAAAGGAACTAATAGAGTTTTTTATTTCTAAAATTATTCAATATATTTATAAAAAACCCATTAGAAAAATGTGGGTTCCCAAATCTTTAATTGTTAACATCTCTAGACCCAAACAGATCTGGGTACCAAAGTCATTTCTTGAATAAATTTTATTTTATAGTAAAATTGTTTGAAGACCTCCTGTAAGAGTCTGTGGTACTTGGAAAGTGGTTTTTCAAGACATATGATAGGAGATTATTCATTCATAAAAACCCTTATTAAGGTTGATGTTGTTCTTTTCACCTTTGGTGATAATTCAAAAGGAAAAATCATTGGCCTTGGCTAAATCAGTAATAATGATTTAGTTTTAATTTATAAAGTATTATTTGTTGATGGTTTAAAATATAACCTGCTTAGTATTTCTCAGTTATGTGATGATGGTTTTTATGTAAAATTTGATAATGATTATTGTAATTTTTTTTATTCTAAAATTTTTTTAGTTTTTACTACTTTGAGAAATGATAATGTTTATATTGTTGATTTAAATTCTTTAGTTTCCCAAAATGTTTCCTACTTAAGTTATTTTCACAAAGAATCTTGGATTTGGTATAGGATACTAGGCCATTGTAATATCCACTCACTTAGGAGGATTACTAGGAAAGGGTTAGTTAGGAATCTACCTAAACTTTAGTTTCTAACTAATAAAGTCTATAACCCCTATCAAAAAGGGAAACAACACAAAGTTTCTTTTAAATCAAATAAAGAAGTGTCAACTTCTCAAACTCTCGAGTCACATGGATTTTTTTGGACCTTCTATATTTTATATCTTAAATGGAAAAGAACTATATTTATGTTCTTGTATATGATTTATCTAGGTATACTTGGGTATATTTTCTAGCTCACAAAAGTGAATCTTTCTCTTATTTTACCAAGTATGCTAAATCTATAGAAAATCTTAGCATACTTAGAATTCAGACCTTAAGAAGTGATCATGGTCATGAGTTTGAGAATAAATATTTTGAATCTTTTTTCTCATATAATGGCTACACTCATAAAATCTATGCTCCTAGGACCCCTTAATAGAATGGAGTTTTTGAAAGGAGAAATTGAACTTTATAAGAGATAGTCAGAACCATGTTAAATGAGTATGACCTGCCTATCTATTTTTTGGTAGAAGCTGTCAATACAGCCTGTTATGTTATAAATAAAGTATTGATCAAACCTATGCTTAAGAAGATCCCATATGAAATATGGAATAATAGGAACCCTAAGGTTAATTAATTTATAGTTTTTGGATTAAAAGTTTTTATTCTTAACACTAAGGATAATTTGGAAAAAAATTCTTCCAAAAGTGATGAAGTATTTTTCCTTGGTTATTCAATCTCTAGAAAAGACTAAAGAGTTTTCAATAAGAATTCCAAAACTATGGAAGAATTAGTTCATGTAAAATTTGATGAGACTCATCCACATGATCCTAATACCTTCCTATAAAACCTTGAAGATTATTTTTCTTCTCTAAACTTAAATTCTAAACCTTTAGATTCTTCTTTCAAATAGTTATAAAAATCATCCAGTTCTGAATAATTTCCAGAACTTCTTGAACCTAAATTTGTATAACCTGAAGTGATTGATCCATCCTTTTCTTAATCTATTAGAACCATTAAGTACCATACTTTATATTTTATTGTATGAGACCTAAATAGAGGTACAAAAACTAGATCTTCTCTTATAAATCAGGTTGAACATTAAGCATTCATGTCTTATCTTGAACCTAAGAACATCAATGAATCTATTAATAATGAATTCTGGGTAATAGACATGCAAGAATAATTGAATCATTTTTAAAGAAAAAAAAAGTGTGGGAACTTATATATAGACCTAATAAAACCTAGAATATTGGCACTAAATGGGTGTTTAAGAACATGGTTGATGAGTCAAGTACTATAGTCATAAATAAAGCTAGACTAGTTTCACAAGGTTATAGTTAATAGGAAGGAATAGACTATGAGGAAAAAATTTCACCTGTAGCCAGACTTGAATCCATAAGAATCCTACTTTCCAATATAGAACATCTAGATTTTAATCATTATCAAATGGATTTCAAGAGTTCATTCTTGAATGGTTTTATAGTTGAAAATTTTTTTATAGAACAACCCCCAAGTTTTCAAAATCCTCATTTTCCAAATCAAGTTTTCAAATTAACTAAAGCATTATATGGTTTAAAACTGGCTCCTTGATCTTGGTATGATAGGCTCAACAATTATCTAATTTCAAAAGGATTTTCAAAAGGTATATCTAATCCTACTCTCTTTATAAAATGAATTTCAAAATATTTATTAGTATAAAAATATATGTTGATGATATTATTTTTGGATCTTCAAGAAATTCTCTTTGTACTAATTTTTCTAAAATGATGAAAAATGGGTTTGAAATGAGTTTAATGGGTAAACTAAAATTATTTCTTGGGTTTTATATTTTTCAAAATAAATAAGAAATTATTTTAAATTAAAATAAATATATAAAAGATCTTTTAAAATTATTTAACTTGGATATAACTAAGAGTAGTGATACTCCTATGAGTACCACCTATAAATTGGATCTTGATAAAGCTAGGAAATCAGTTAATTAAACTAGTTACATAGGTATGATTGTAAGTCTTCTCTACTTAACTACTATCCAACTAGATATTATGTTTAGTGTGTGTAAGTGTGATCATTTTCAAGAAAACCCAAAAGAGTCACACTTAAATATTGTTAAAATGATTTTCAATTACCTTAAGTATACAACTAATTTAGGATTGTTTTACCCTAAAGGATAAGAATTTTATTTAGTGAGTTATTCTGATTATAATTTTGGTGGATGAAAGTTAGATATAAAAATCACCTTTGGAACATGTCACTTTTTATGAAAGTCTCTTGTTTCATGGTGTAGTAAGAAGTAAAAAATTTATTGCATTATCTACTACTAAAGTTGAATACATAGCTGATGGTAGTTGTTGTGAACAAATTTTGTGGATGAAACACACTTTACTAAACTATGGATATTGATTCCAACATGTCTCTATAAACTGTGAAAACCCAAGTTCTATTAATATTTCCAATAATCTTGTATCACATTCTATAAAAAAAGAACATTAATATAAGACATCACTTTTTGAGATATCATGTTCAAAAAGGTGATATCACTCTAGAGTTTATTGGAGTAGAACATCATTTAGATGATATATTTACTAATCCTTTTAATTCTAAGAGGATTAACTCTATAAAATATGAATTAGGAATGATTAATTTTTTTAAGTTTAAATTTTCTATGACACACCATTGGGTGACACGTTGGTGGGTGACACACCATTGGGTGACATGATATTATAGTTATCTCACCGTTGTAGTTGTATCATTTTTGGTTTGTCACACCATTATGATAGACACACCATTGGTGTGTCACACTTTTGGTTTCATTCCTTTGTGAATTTTTTCTATTTTTAATGTTTTTGAATTGTCGGTTTATTTTCTTCCGGTTTATGCTATTTTAACGACCTAATACATATTTTTCTGATAACTAAATTTAATTTCAATTTTTCAGTATCATTTTGATTTCAATTTTTTTATATACCTAAATCCTAAATGATAAAAATGAAATTGTGTCTATTTCCAACAAACCTCAAGCCCAACATGATACTCTCAAGCCCTGAGAAACCTCTCTTCTCCCAAGCTTCAAACCTGTAACTTTTCTATTAGCTTTCAACTGATCAAACTGAACCAATTTTTATTCCAAGAATAAATCACCCTCTAAAGACTTCTCTAGATGATTCACGGTCATCTAAGAAGTGAAAAGGTGAACTAATCATTCCTGCTCCAATTGAAACTCTTCACCTCGAGATTGCAAACAGAGTTGTAATAATTGAAAGGGGAGTTGAATCAAAATGGTTGTTATCAAGTAAGTCTCTAGTGTTGAAAGTGCTATAGAACCAAGGATGGCTAGATTAGTTTTCCTAGAATGAGAGACCTTTATATCCTAGGTTGGTGCATCTCTTCTACCAGTTTGTTGAGTTTGGATTTAATAATGAAGAATAATATTGGATGAGATCCAGAATAGATAGTCAAAAAGTTTTGTTTTCATCAAAACATTGGGATAAGTGTCTAGGTGTACCCCATTAAAGGAATTTATGATGATTATCAAGGATATGTTCCTGAGGATAATTAATTTTTCATATATTAATATTCTCTTGTATAAATTATTGGTAATGATTTAATCAAAATACATGTTGCCTAAGAGTTGGATGGGGAGTGTAGGTTTTTGTTTAAGTTCATACAACACATTATCTTCCCCATGAAAGGTTATTTTATCACCTTGAGATACCAAAATGTGTACTTGATTTGTCTTATGAAACTAGGACATATGATCAATATATATAAGTATCTCATGGTTCATATGTTTGAGATGATAAATCCAACTTTGAGATATAACTCTTTGATCTATCCAAAGATGATTTCTACAATGTTAAAGGCCAAGGGTCTAGTTGGTGAGAATGAAGAAACAATTACAAACTATGTTGGTTTCTATATTTCAAAATAAATTTGTTCAAGGATTAAAATTAGCTAGAACACCTAGAAAAGTTAATGGGATGGAGATAGTGATAAGTTGTATGCCGATTATAACCCATTGGATCATCCAACAAGACCAAGAGATATTGTTGACCCAGGTTTAGAGCCTGATGAGCTTATTATTTATTTAGATGAGGAAGAATAAGTTGTTGAAAAAATTAAGAAGATAAGGAACCATATGTTGATGAAGGTAGTGGCCCATAATTTTCACCTCAATCACCGTCAGTTACATATGGATCTCCTAGTCTACCTATGAGACTAAAAAGAAGATAAAAAATTGTAAAAGTGATGAAGAGGAAATAGAAGTTTCTAGTGAGGATCAATTTAAAATTAGTTCAAAATATTATGATAAAGAGGATGATGATGAGGATAAGGAACAAGAAGATAAATATGAAAATGAAAATGGAATTGATGGTAATAATGAAAACTCTGACCCTGATGGCTCAGATGGAAAAATTATAAGAATAGATGTAGAGATGCCTCTAGAGATACTTGCTTCACCTGGTAAATCTGTAGAGAAACCATATTTGTCTGATGAAGTGGACCCAAAGATTAAAGAAAAAGATGCACTTGTTGAGGGGGGAAATCACTATCTTTAGAATTACTTCAAAATGATAAGGATGTTGATGGAACTGAAGTGATTTCTATTTGTGATGGTCAGACAGTTTTTTATTCTACCTTGGTTAAGAATATGGGTGTTATTACTACTGTAGAACAGCATGTGGCTGATCAAAGTAATAAAGAGATGCCTTCTTCTGAGAAATACATTAATTTACAGTTCACTGATATGGCTACTGATGAGCCTCCAGTTTATATCCATGTAGAATTTAAACATGTTGATGGCCAAAAAGTTGATGTACGGAGCTCAAGTGTTTAAAAATCTAATGTCCAAATGGAAGAAGTGGTAGTTAGTGAATAGAACATTGCTACCCAGAGTGTTGAGACAGCTACTGTTACCCCTGATATCATTATACCTACACCTATTATGGTACCTCCAACTACTATTTCTACCATTTTTATACAATATTATATTGAAGTTTTGGTTGATATTCCTTCATAAAATTGGGTTGATCCCGTGACAGAAGAATGGGACAAATTCAGTAAGAGTCCACCAAAGAATGGTGGACCTGAAGTTCGAAATAAAGGAGATCCTAATGGATTTATGATAGCCTAGGTTGATTTTGATAGGTTGTTGGAAACTTTTTCCTCTATGATACCTTTTTTACCTAAACCTGTTGCTCTAGCTCCTCCTACTATTCCAGAGAATGTAGTAACAAAAGGTGACTTAGATTCTTTTGGTGAAGAGCTACTTTTATATTTTGATAAGTGTTTGAAGAATCAAGCTCCACTCCTAACCAAGATTAGTGAGAATGATGCAAGGTATCTCTTTGAATTGTTAATTCAACATATCTAACCTAAAATGATGAATCACATCCAGGAGATATAAATTGAGAATAAAAGAATGAGTGGTGAGCTAGAATCCACGAATTCTATTATGTCCAAATCACTTTTTTTATTATTTTTATAAAAATCCACTTTAATGGGAAAGTGGAAACCACACATGATAAAGTTACACCGACACCATTCAAAATTCAAAACACAACAATTAAATTCAAATCCAAATGCCATTGCTAAAAATTCAAACCACAAAATGAAATTCAAATCAAAATTCCACCGCGGGAACTGACACGTCAACGTAGATCCCGCAAATCACACAGCCGCCTGGAAAATCTTGCATCGATTATCACGTCACCGTTGTCGCCATCACTGCACCATCTGCAATGTCTCCGCCATCAATGCATCACCTTCATCGTTGTCACGTCACTACCATCAACTCTTGATGTCACTGACGACCCAACCCACCGGAGCCGGGGATGCAGCACAAACCACCATTTCCAAAAAACCATCAACCACAGATGCCCGACATCAAAATCTAAACACCGTCATCCACATCGTCACCACCACCGTAGATACGCCATAACCGAATCACAAAAGGGCATCTGAAACCCGAACACCAGTCAAAGCATCTTCACAACAAAGAAGAACTAGCCCAGTGTGAAACCATGGACCGAGAGGAAGCCACTGTAAGAATCGCCTCCTACAACGCCGATGACTGCTCGAACTGCACAACCCAAGACCCCTTGGAAACCACCGCGCGAGTCCGACTGGGAGAAGAGTGGTGGAATCCTAGAGCAAGAGCGGATAAAAAAGCTGACAGATGCCATGATAAGGAGCTCCGACCATCACCATGACCACTGAGCCTGGCCATCAAATCCACCACCGAGCAAACCGCTGCCAAAGAGGGACAAACATGACCGCAACGAACCGCAAGAGAAGGACCGCAACTAGGAAGGAAGACCACAACCAAGAAAGGGAAAGCACAAGTGTTCATCCTCCTCCAATGTTTGATGTTTAAGTGACCGTATCTACTATCATAGAAGAGTTAAGAACTTCCTCAGCCAATGCTTTAAGTGTTATTCTTGATCATCCCCAAGAAACCTTGAGCATAATAAGATATAGCAGTGACCATTTTCTTAAGTTGGTTACCTCTTAACCCATGACATCAAAGCTGACATGGAGGCTATCACCAAGTCCATTAAGTATTATCTCTCTCGGATCTATACAAATCATGCAATGGATGCTAATTTCAAGTTTTTAGCAGAAAATTTTAGAATGCCACCAGTTACTCGACCTTCAAGGAACAAGTTCACCAGTTTAAAGAAATGACCCCAGTGCTCAATTGGTTTATAGAGGAAAAAAGAAGACTTATTTAGTGCAATGGAAATAGGTGTCCAGATCATTGTGTATTTAATCAATCTAATGAATCCATTTCTTCATGTTCACAGCACTGTTGTTGTTGTTCAAGAATATATTCCTATTACTCCACAGCTATCCTTCAAACCTAGAGTGACCAGGGATCCTCATGAACCTTTACCTTCCCAATTCCAACCTTTAACCATTCCTCCTACACAAGCTCTAAGACAGCTCAGGCTAGTTATTATTGTAGAGGATCATCCTCCTTGATCTATAGCCAGACAACCCATTTTTGTTCTATCTACTTCACCTACAGCACCTTCTAATCATTCTACCTCTAATCCAGAGAAATCCAAGGCCAAAGGCAAATAACCTATGGATCCTTCACCCAAACCTTGAAAATTTTGTTGAAATTAAATTTTTTTTATGGGATTTTTTTTGTAATAACTTTTTCTAAACATTTCTCTGAATGCCTTTAATGTATCTTATTCTTCTATTCACATTTATTATTTCTACATTTTCTATTTTTCCTTATTCTTATGTTATAACTTTTTGATAATCCCAAAAGGGGGAGAACTCTATGGTATTTATTTATATTTTTATAGTGATGTTTCTATGTTACCTTTGATACTATTTATTTTATCATTTTTTTATTTTAACTTTGATACTTAATAATTACCTTTATTTTCTTATTATTTATCCTTGATACCATTTGCACATACTCTGAATGATAAGTCGTGATTTTTATTTTTGATCCTACCTTTGATGTCATGTTTTATATTTGTGATACCTTTGATGTCATGATTTTTTATCATCAAAAAGGGGTAGATTGCTGACCTCCTTGTTTTAATGATCAAAAATTCATGATTCTAATGATATTAATTAGTTTCATGTTTCTCTGTAAGTATCTTGTATTTTGAGACATGTGATAAAATTGGCTAAGGATGAGTCACTATCATGAATGACTCACCGCCGAGCTAACACACCGTCAGACATATCTCACCATCAGCATGGAAATCTCTCTAAGTCTGAGACATTGGTAGATGACACACCACCAGAGTGAAAAATTGGTAAAGTATGACATACCTCTAGGATATCTCACTGCGAGGATGTCATGCCGCCAGAACTTAAATTTGGAAAAGTGTGAGAAACCACCAACTTGACCTATCGCTAAAAGGAAGACCTTCCGTCAGATGACTCACCGCCATAGGAGCTACTACTAGATATGAAATTTGGCTACGTACAAGACACCACTAGACTTTGAGACACCATCATATTGAGTCACCGCCAGACTCATACCGCTAGCCTAAGACACTGCCACTATTTTTCTAACTTATACTTATTTTGAATTATTACTAACAATTAGTTTATTGAATTTAATTCCAATTTATATTTTAATTATTGTATTTTAAATGATGGAAAAATGCATTGAAGAGGATGACAGATGTAATGTATGAGGAAATAGAATATCTGGATGCACATGGATATTCTCTATGTTGTTGTTATTAAGAAAGGAAGCAGACTCCCTCATACATAGTAGATAATGTTTGTGTGAAGTAGACTGATAGAAAAATGAGACCTCACGCTTACTGAACACACATATATATGAATAGCTTAACTGTTACATCCTAGAAATAATCAATTGAGGAAGTTGAAGACCATACAGATCAACTGATTTCCTCTAGTCAAGAACAGGAGTCTATGACACTATGTTCTTATTAAGTTCTCAAGAGAACCTGACTCAAGATGAATTTCCAAATAATTTACAAGAGTTATGAGTTTCACTACAACAGACAGAGTATTTCTATCTATACACTTTTAGATTACTCAGTTCTATTTATTTATTCTTATATTTTGAGCAATGTGTGTGCATACTCGGTTTTATCACATCAAAATTTTCTCATACATTAAACTAGAAGATACTTGATATATTCTCACTCGTCTTACTCCTATACTCCCATGGATAATAGTGGTAGAGGTCCTTGTGTATCCTATTTGTTTTTACTCCCACGTATAATTGTGTAGGAGATTTTGTGTAACCTGGATAGTTGAGACTGAACCTCTTGTTTCAATTTTCAATTGTTTGTTTTTGTTTACTTTATTTCCTATTTTAAAACTAAAACTATTTTAACCAAAAAAAACTAATACTTTGATGGTCAATATTTATTATTGTTTTTATAAGATTTTAATTAAGTAAATTTTTTTCAAAGGACTAAGTAATATTTTATATTACTTACTAGAGAACTAATCACTCTTTAATAAACCTTTTGAAATATTAGAACTTATAAGGATCTTCAATATTGATTAACTGGGACATTTTAAATTAATTGGAGGATTTCAAATTAATCCATTTTAAAAAAACATATTGGGTACTCAATTCAACCCCCCCCCCCCCTCCCCCTTGAGATACTCACTCCGACCAAAAATATCCTTCATTGATTAGTGACTTCCATGTATGTATCTCACACTCCTTAATCATGAAATAATAGTGATAAAAGACATTCTTTTGTTGTATGATCTATGTGACCACTAGTAAAAAAATTATTTATCATGTCGGCCTTTTCATGTCGGTTATTTATAATCGACGTAAAAAGTTGTGTTTTTTGATTTATAGCTTCAGTTATTCTATAACTAGCATTATAAATGAAGTATACCGCTTTATTATGTCAGTTATTCTATAACCAATGTGATAAATCAAGTTTTTTTATGTTCGTTATTCTATAACTGATGTGATAAAGAAAATATTATTACTTTATGACATCGATTATTTTATAACTAACATGGTAAATCAATTTATCACTCCAGTTATAGAATAACCAACATGATAAATCATTTAAAATTTCATGAATTCTTTTTTTGAGTCATTATGGTGTTTTTTGATCGGGAGATGGCAGACTCGGTTCTCTCTCACACGGAAACCCTAAAATCATTTCTTCGATCCCGTGGCCTCCAACCTCATTTTCTATCTTCATTTATCTTTTTTTTTTCATTGGTTCATCTATGTGATCGACTCGTAACTCTCAAGTAATCCTCACATGCCTCTCTTTCAATCATTCAATTTTTTGGATGCCCTAACTCTCTGTTTTTCAATTTCGTTTACTAAAATATCACATTACCATCTTGTTTAATCTTCTTATGTTATCACATTGCATCCAAAGCTAGCACATGGAATTATCTCCATACAATAGCATCATTTTCTACTATAAGCCACAATAATGTTCTACTGTACTTATGAATGCCCATGAACGTTCCTTGATAATTGTTTCATGGATGAACAAAGATGGGTTTTATATGTTTTACGATACAATTTATCATTAACACATGATTTTTAGTTTTAATTTCAATCATATAATTAATTTTTTACAATTTTATTGGTCATACAATATTATATTTCATTCTCCAGTTTCATATGATTTTCATTCAATTTGATGGGTTTTGTTCTATAGATTTATACATACACCCAATATATTTCAACATGTTATATTATCATGTTTCATTTATAACATAGTGTCTTATAAACTATAGTGATTTCAAAGGAAATATTAATAAATACTTCAAACAAAGTATTGTATACTTGTAGTGATATATTTAGATTGTATCATATGACCAAATTCATCATTTTAAATTTGTGTTTATTTGATTATGGTTCCTCACCCCATGAAATCCACAACCATGACTAGTGTTATGATAAAATATAGAATATGATTTCAATGTGGTAACTCTTGGACATTATTTATATACCACATCTATTAGAAATATATTAAACTATAGTGTGAAATAAAATGTGAGTGAATTATTATATGGATTCATGGGTTTTATTCTTATATATTGATTTTTCCATGAGTTACATTGACACAAAAAATTTGTGATGGGTTAACAATACATCACACTAGCTGATGGTTATTTATTTTTACATAGTGGTTTTCTATCTTATTGCTCAAAAACAATATCATTAAAATGTGAGTGAATTATTATAAAGAATTATTTGAGTTAGGGAAATATCATTAAATGTATGATAATTAGCATATATTTTCAATCCACATACCAATTTCATTTTTATTCCATATGGTTCCCTAACTGAATCCATTATCAACAAAACAACTTACAACCTTGATGAAAGTGCATATCTGATATCACAATGAGTGTGTATATTTGATGCCAAAATTTAGTCAAACTATATTTTATTTTTTAAATTATTTCCATGCATATGTTTTTATGATTTACCATTTATATTTAAACTTAGCTTCCATTATTGTATAGAATTAATAATTATAATTTTAAAATACGCATATGTTTGTTTTATATTTCAAAATTGTGTTACTTTCAAATTATGGCATATTTCATATAAATATAAAATTGGCTTATCTAACTATATTTTCTTTTTAAAATTATTTCCATGCATTTATTTTTATGATTTATCATTTATATTTAAACTTATCATCCATTATTGTATAGAATTAATAATTATAATTTTAAAATATGCATATATTTGTTTTATATTTCAAAATTGTGTTACTTTCAAATTATGGAATATTTCATATAAATATAAAATTATATTATCTTAACAAGATATATATTTTTTATTTTTTTTATAAGTAATAATGAGTCAATGTTGGATTATTACACATCGAATGATTGATGAATATGAAGACGGTGTCGATGTTTTTTGTAATTTTCTAAACAAAATGTTTTAAACAATGACATGTCTTTCTTTTCATGCCTGAAATGTTTAAATATGAAAAAATTTAAAAGTAGTGAGATTAAAGATCATTTAATTTTTCATGGTTTTAATCTGAGTTACAGAACTCAGATTTGGCATGGTGAAACTGGGTAGAATTTCAGATCTATTGATGATGATGCTTTGCAAGATGGTAACTGTAATGAAATTGAATAAATGATTCGTGATATTGAAGGAGAGGTAATTGAGAAAGAATTAATAATTGAGAATTTATATGGTGATTCTGAAAAACCATTGTATCGTGGTTGTATGGATTTTACAGTTTTATCATTAGTGTTAAGATTGATTAACTTGAAGGAAAAACATAGTTGGAGTGACAAAATTCTTACTGATTTTCTACAATTTTTGAAAGATATTCTTTCTAAAGAAAATTATATTTCTGATTCACATTATAAAGCGAAGAAAATACTATGATCGATGGTATTAGGGAACAAAAAAATACATGTCTTCCTGAATGACTGTGTTTTATATAGGAAGAAATATGAATTTCTATCAGAGTGTCTTAAATGTGGGACATCACGGTATAAGTTGAAAGAAAAATCACAGGTTGGTTTAGAGGTTATAAGGACCCTTTCCAAGGTATTTTGGTATATTCCTATAATTCCTTGTTTGAAATGTTTATTTTCTAATTCACATGATGTAGAAAGGTTAAGATGTCATGTTGATGAGCATATATGTGATGAAAAAATACATCATCTAGTTGATTGTCCACAATGAAAGAAAATTGATCACCAGTTTCCTATATTCATAAATAAAGTTATAAATATCAGACCTAGACTGTGCACATATGGAATGAATCTATATCAAATCCTTAGTAGCACACATGGTTCATGGCCTATTTTATTGGTAATTTCAACTTTATCTCATGATTTTTTTATGAAGCGCAAATATGTCATGTTGAGTTTAATGATCTCTAGACCAAAATAACCCAGAAATGATATTGATGTTTTCTTATCACCATTAATTAATTATTTGAAAATCGTATGGGAGTATGGTATTAGGGTGTATGATTCTTATAAAATGGAATATTTTCAACTGCATGCAATGATTATGTTCACTATAAATGACTTCCTAGCATATAGAAATTTGTCTCGATACAGTGTTAAGGGGAATAAAGTGTGTCCAATTTAAGAACAACAGACTTTATATTATCAATTGCATCATGGGAGAAAAAAAATATACATGGGTAATCGAAAGTTTTTGTCTATGGATCAATCTTATAGAAGATTAAAAAAGGCATTCAATGGCTCATAAGAATTTGATATTTCTCCAAAACCTTTATCAACTAATCAGTATTTTGAGAGGGTAAAAAACCTTGATGTGACATTTGGAAAGACACATAAATCTAGTAATGATAGAAATATTTGGAAGAAACGGTCAATATTTTTTGAGTTAACATATTGGAGATATCATGAGGTGAAACATAACATTTATTTCATGCACGTAGAGAAGAATATCTATGACAGCTTGATTGGAACATTGTTAGATATTAAAGGAAAGACTAAAGATGGGTTTAATGTATGATTGGACTTACTATAAATGAGAATATGTTTGGAGTTATATCTCACTCATGATGGAAGGTGAAAATTTCTTCCCCTGGCTTATCATACATTATCCAAAAGGAGGAAAATTATCTTTTTTCAGTGTCTTCATGATATCAAAGTGTCGCGGGGTTATTCTTCAAAGGTAAAAAAATTATGAATTTAAAGGATTTGAATTTGACAGGTATGAAATCTCATGATTTTCACTTCATGATGTAACAACTTCTACCAGTTTCATTGCATGGGATATTTCCCATCCATGTCATAAAGACTATCATGAAGGTGTGTTATTTTTTAATTCAATTTTTAATAAGGTAATTGATCTGAATGCTTTGAACATTTTGGAAAATAAATCAATTTCTATAATTTTTCAATTGGAAATGTATTTTCCTCATTTTTTTTGATATAATGGTGAATTTAATGGTTCATTTGGTTTGAGAAATAAATATTTGCAGACCTGTATATCTATGTTGGATGTATCCTTTTGAAAGGTATATAAAAATTTTGAAGGGGTATGTTAAGAATCTATATCATCCTGAAGCCTCCATTGTTGAAAAGTATATTTATGAGGAGGTTGTGTAGTTTTTTACAAGATACTTGTCTCTAGTGGAGCACATTGGTTTTCCTCCATCTTTCTATGAATGAGTTAATTATAGGGGAAAGAGGATTTGTGTCTTGAAAGTAAAATCTTTTCCACGTGAAGAGATAAAGAAGGTAAATTTATACATCTTGAATAACATATATAATTCTCAATCAGATATAATATTAAATATTAATGTGTTGAAACAATGTCATCTAAAGAAGAAAGAAATGTGGATTTTGAATGAGTATAATAAAAAAAAATTCCATGGTTTAAAAAGATCGTTCTTGGTAGATTATATACATTAGAAAAATCAATATGGTTAATCGGTGGTCCAAGTTTAAATTTGATAAAATGGTCCGAGTATGACATTAATGGCTATACATTTCAAACAAAAGATTGGGACAACATAAGTACAGTTCATAATAGTGGTGTATTGGTGTTTGCAAAAGCAATGCATTTTTTAAGTTCTAAAGACAAAAACCCAATTTATGTATCAAGTGCATATTATGGATTCATTGAAGAAATATGGGAGGTTGGTTACATTAAATTTAAAGTTCCAATGTTTAACTGCAAATGGTTTATCGGTAACAACAGTGTCAGACATGGTGAATTTGGAAAGACACTTGTTAATCTGAATAGATTGAAAGATACAAATGATAATTTTATAATGGAAACACATAAAAAACAAATTTTCTATGTTCTTGATCAATCTGATATGCAGTGGTCTAATTGGTCTATTGTTTTAAAAAAATAAAAACAATATGTTGGTGATGATCAACTTGAAGAAGATGATAATTTATGTGAGATCCTTACTTTCATGTAAATATTAATAGATAATAATGATGAGCACATCATAGACATGGTTTGTGCCATAAGGAAAAATCATGACAAAGGAATTGGGGGGAAATCCTTTAGTACATTCCTAATATTACAGGTAACATATGTGCATTTCTTGTTTAATTTTATAAATTTCATAAAATGTTAGATATGTTAATTTTTTTTAACACATATTAAAACTAATAAGTTAAAATGTTTGTTTATATTAGTTTAGTTTTTTTAGTTTACCATATTTACCATTATGTAACTTATATATTTATTGATTTTGTTGAAAAACAATTATTTTAAATCTAAAATGTTAAATAAAAACAAAAAAAATATAAGAGTATATTGAAAAAATATTCTTTTTTGTGTAAAAAATGATTTTTAGGTTGGACTATTTTTAATATTCCTATACCAATTTTGTATTTGTTTTCATTCATTTACATAACATTTCATATATCATTACTATTTTTATCATTTTAGTTAACTATAACAAATATGAATAATAATGTTTTTTTTAAGGTTGGGGCCGAAGCCTCATTTATTATTTAAAGCAAAGCAGATACCTCTTTTAACTAGGTAGAGGGAGAACCATTAGATAGCCCGAAGGCCCAGTGGGAATTTAGCCCATTACATGGCCTGTAGACCCAAATTTTTTGCCCGAGGCCCATTCTGTGAATGTAGAATCACATTTTTACCAAAATTATCAGTTGCTCACAGCCAGGACCAAATTATAGTGGTAGAATTTGATCATAATGATATTCCAAAATGTCCTAATTAAAAATAATTCAAGAGTTTTGTATCAGTTCAGGGTAAAAGAAAATTCAATATTTTGTTTAATGATTGGAGAAGTGTTAACAAAATAACACTATCTCGGTTGTGGGAGAGCATTTTGGAAAGCTTGTTTGTTATTGTTTTACTAATATTGAAATGTTTACAGTAATATATGTTTTCCCCCTTCTTATCAGATGACATATGATATACCTAACACTGGAGGAGTTGGGAGGAAATGTTTATCAATGGATTCTAGGAGATGGAGGGATTTCAAATCAACCCTCACATATGATTTCATTTTTGGGCATAGGAAACATCATAATCCATGTGATATATATCCTTTTTTAGATGAATACACATGGAAACAATTTTTTGAAAGTAGAATACAAGAATCATTTTTGGTAAGTGCGATGTAAACTTTTAGAAGTTTTATTACATTAATGATCTTATTAATGATTTCTTATTCTTAATTTATAGCAGTCGAGGATATCTTATTAGGAGATCTAATCTAGAAATGTATACCCTCATACTTTATCTCAGGGAGGGTATACTTTATTGGAAGAACAAATGATGGCTGAAAATTTTCAAAAACTAAGAGCTGATTCTTCAAGCTCTAGAGAGTTTGCCCCTCCATCCCCTGGCTAAACATGAAAATGGAAGAGGGCTTAGATGAGAAAAAAATGGAAATATATTGTAAAAGAATCCAGAGTTTTATCTGAAAGGATTGTAAGATGTTTATTTATTTATTTATTTAATTTAATTCAATTCTTTATATATTTTGAATCATTATAGAATTTTTCAAATAATTTATATAGGATTCTCTTGAGAAGTAGAGAACATATGGGGTATTTGTAGTTGAGGGGAGGTAGGATATTTTATCTGTAGCATTGGGAAAGCACGAACACTCAGGTCGTGTACAAGGATACCCGACGGGTGTATCGGTTCGGTGAGAAAAGTGTTATCATGCTCTTTAGCTTCTGCAATGGAGGGTATTTATAAAAAAATAGAATCTTTGGAGGCTAAAGTTCATAATATTAATGTGACGATGGAGGATAAGATCAGAGTGTAGGTATAGTCCATGTTTTCATACATGAAAAGACAATTTCAGAATGAAGCTTCTACTCCACCTCCACCAGCAGCTCCCACTCCTCCACCTCCACCAGCAGTTCCCACTCCTCCACCTATGCCTACAAACCACACTTTTTATCCTACTCTTACATCCCCTCCTCCACAGCTTCCCAATTACTATGAGTTATATGTTGATGATCCTTAGTATTATATTATTTCATATGGGGTGATAAATTATATTGAAGATACCATTTATCATGAACAGTTAGAGATAGAGCAACATAGGGTCATTGTATAGGATATTATAGATATAACAGTTAGAGTACCGTTACCTACAGATGAGATGAGGATAGTTGGAAAAAGTATCAGCCACTTTTTAGTTTGGCTGTCTAGACTTCTGCAACATATTTCCATAGAGGTATGTGCATATTTTATCTTTTATTTCATTTTTTTATTAAATTTATTTTAACATTTTAAAGTTAATATATTTATCTATTTATTTACAGAAATACTTTAAAGGTAAAGAAATATTGTATAGCCAATAACAAAGAAAAAGGGATATGACTTCAGATACAGATTCTAGTAGTCTTGACAGATTGTCAAGATATTCAAATTTTTTAGAGGGTGTTTATGAGATTCCAATGGAAGCTAATGTATGCGGGTGTACAATGACTATGGGGCTTTTGAAAAATGATATCATGGAGCTTGTAACTGGAGATAAGTTTGGAATCAACACGATACAAGTTTTTTCCATGTAAGTCTTAACATAAATCTTTCCCTGCGTTAAATTTATTGAAAATTTATACTTATATCTATTTTTTATTAGATATTTTTATAAAATATGTGAGGATAATGAAATATAGTTGTATATGGATTGATGGACCTACAGTTCATTTTACCTGAAGTGCGAACAATGACTGAAGAAGAAAGAACAGTTTATATTGTTGAATGATTTGAACATAATATAATTATGCAGTGTTGGATGTTTCCTTATGTTGAGAGGTATGAAACATATATCTCACAAAGTGTTATTTATCTTTTAACATAATAATCACTAACATTAAATTTTATTTTATGTCAGTAACCATTGGATTTTAGGTGCTTTTTTCCGAGAGAGAAGACACTTTACTGGATATGCTCTATCCATGGTGATGTGTGAGGAAATTTTAAGAACATATTGGAACTGTAAGTTTTAATTTCATAATAGTTTTTTATATTATAATTAATTTTAAATTTATTTCATTCATATTATTTTCTAATAGGGTATGGGATTTCTTTCAAAAACCCACAAAGAAAAAGAGCGCCAAGATCAAATATGTAAAAGTAAATGTGAATTTTCATTTATAATTAGTACATTTTGGATATATTGCATAAAAATGTTATTTTGAATTGACAAACTCATTTAAACATCATTGTCATAAACAAGAAGGAATTAAAGAATGTGAATATTATGTGTTAAGATTTATGTATGAAATAATTACAATTGGAATAGTTATGAAGTTCAACAAGGATAGATTTCTTTATAAACTATTCCTTAATATTTAATTTGTTTTATTCATTATACATGTTAAATACTTTCCTTTTAATTTTTAGCTTTTTTTGACTCTCACCCTTATAGTGTACAGGAGCTCACACACTTACAAGTTGAATGGGAAAATAATTTTACAGGTTTGGTTTGATTTTAGTTTGTTTTTAGTGATTATTTTAATTTTGAATGTTATAATTGTAAATGTGTATTTGGTAGTTGTTTTGGTTGGATTTTAGTTTTTTTAGTTAATATTGTAATTTTGAATGTTGTGATTGTGAATGTGTATTTTCTGATTGTTCTGTTGCTTGTTTTTATTTCTTCTTGTTTATGTTTGTTTGTTGGCTTGGTTGGTAGTGGTGAGGAAGGTTTAAATGAAATATTTAAAAAAATACATTGGTTATTTTATAACTGATGTTAAAAACCTATTTTTTATGGTTTTTTACATCATTTATTAAATAACCAAAGTAGAAAATGGTTTTTTACGTCAGTTATTAAATAACCGACATAAAAACCCTTCATCTCAAAGCTTTTCACGTCGTTTATATAGAAACTGATGTGGAATAGGTTTTTTGACGTCGGTTATTAAATAACTGATGTAAAAAACCTTCATGGAAAAGCTTTTCCACGTCGGTTATATAGGAACCGACGTGGTATATGGTTTTTTATGTTAGTTATTAAATAACCAATGTAAAAAAACTAGTTCCATTATACATTTACAATGTTCATTTTTTAACCGACATTAAATACATATTTACAATGTCACCTTTAATAACGACTACTAATAACTGATGTAAAAAGGCAAAAAAAACAACGTTAAAAAGAATTTCTGCACTAGTGGGCACACTTATGCATGTACATGATATGAATGTGATGGGTGGGCCTAAAATTATATGGCCCTCCAATGCATTGGGTAATATTTTAATATCATGAGATTTCATTTATGGTATTAGAAATTAAACCTAATCTATTGTGGGAATTTTTCCACCATGTGATGTTGTCTTGGCAGATAGCCTTGACTTATGTTTATGTCATGTTTTATGTTTTTTCCACATTACCATGTTGCATTTATGTTATCATGTTCAAGATTATGATTCTCACCCATTTTATGTTTCCTTGATATGCATCTTGACTTGCATGTACTACTCTACCTTATACTAGTATTTTTTTTATTCCATTATTGGGCTTTATAGTTCATCTTTTTCTTATGTATGTCCCCAGGTTATCCCATGTAGTTTTAGAAGAACGATGGAATTTTAGGGGCATGTTAAGAAAGTTTTCAATAAAAAATTTGTACTCATTTTTCAATTTTTTATGTTATGTACCTAATTACCCAGAGACACTAGTCCTAGCAATATTATGGGGTTGTATTAAGTGTACCTTTGTATAATAAATCATGAAATAAAATGTATTAAAATATGGGTTGTCATAGATTTTTTCTTGGTATATGAAGGAGATGAGTAGCTAGTCATCAGAGGATATACTGATGCAAGTTTTCAAACATATCAGAATGATATGAAATCACAGTCATGATATGTCTTCAATCTCAATGGAGGAACTATGAGCAGAAAGATTTCAAAGAATCCAATTTTCTCTGATTCTACAGTGAGATTTAAGTATATTGCAGCTTCTGATGTGATTAAGGAAGCAATGTGGATATGTGATTTTTTCTAAGAGATCGATGTGGTGCCTAGCATTAATGACTCTGTAAAAATGTATTGTGATAATACTATAATGGTGGCTTTGAAAAATGATCCAATATCACATCAACAGATGAAGAACATACTTTGGAAGTATCACTTCTTGGGGGATTTTTCCCATAGGTGAGGTCCTGATTAGAAAAGTTTCCATGGAAGAGAACGTGAAGGACCCCTTAACTAAATCCTTATCTTATTAGAAGCATGAATATCACGTGAGATCTAGCGGGATGAAGTTTGTCACGACCCGCCCTCAGGGTCCATGCCGTGACTACCCCAAGCCCGCCTTCCATAGGCCAGGGGCTGGCGACTAGCACCAAGGCGTAAATCCCGGTAAAAAGGGAAGGCATTTCCTTTGTAAAGTAAACAAACACCACAGAGTAAGCAAGCGGAAAGTAAACACTAAGTAAAAACAGAGTACAACTGAAAGTGCGGAAAAGTAAATGGGCCAGTATACAAACCCAAACTGAAAGTAAAGTACAACTCGAAAGGGAAAACAGCAACTGTAAAGTAAAAGCCGATACACCGAGCTGTCCACTGGAAATCCCACCTAAAGGGTGGGTACAGATAGCTCCACTGCTCCACGGGTCCCGTCGTCCGCTCCGAACACGTCCCGCCCAGTGGTCCACCTCCAGGTACCGTCCTGCTCTGCAAGCCTCAGCCAAGATCAACGATGTTCGTCGTCTGCAACCAACACAACGTAGTGCGGGCATAGCCCGTGCAGGGGTGAGTATAAGCTACTCAGAAGGGACCCCGAGACCCCCGAAGGTCTCCCAAAATCCACAAAGGATAAACCACAAAGGAAGAGACAAACACGAAGTAACAACCGACACTGCTTAGGTATATGCCCATACATATACCTAAGTCATCAATTTCAAATACGCTCCAACCTCCGAGCCCAAGTACAACTCAGTCCACACAGGATAGTATACGTATTCCACACAGGAAAGCAAAACGAAATCCACACAGGATAGCACAACACAATCCACACAGGAAAGTAACAGGATTCAGCTCACACAGGTATACTTCTTCAAAAGACGATAAAGATGATCTCTGATCCATCTAAGTCGTCGGACCCACGAAGGATCGATAGGTAACTAACCCCCGCAAAGACCCACACAGGATCGGGCCCACAAAGGACCTGTAGGCGCTGGTTCACACAGGACTGCTGAGCGCAAAGACCCACACAGGATCGGGCCCACACAGGACCTGTAGCACTGATCCACGTAGGATCGCTGAGTGTTGTAGTCGTCATCAAATCCACACAGGATCTCTGTACTGTCGTCGTCGCAGTCACAGTAGCAGTAGCACTAGCAGTAGTAGTCACAGTCGCAGTCAGCACTAGGGTTCCCGCACACAGCAAGCTCGTTCAGGAGGGTCCGCTCCACGAGCCGAGAGGCTGATACATCAACTGTCACAAAGTCCAGAGTTTATGTATCCAAAAGTTCCGTAACGTCAACAGGAACTCAACGCAACTGACGGCGCGTCGATCGGACGCCCGGTCTGAGAGTTATTGGCTTTTTCGTTCCAGGGGCCCGGTTGGTTTTTAAGGCTAAACCAACCCGACCGTACTCCACCTGCGTCCAAACCTCAGGCGGAGTATGCCAAAAGATCCGTCTCACTAAGAGGAAAACAACAAAGCTGACGGCACGTCAATCGGACGTCCGTAGCTTAAGATATGAGTGTTTCTGCTCCGAGGGCCCGGTTGGTTTCGTGTACGAACCAACCTGGATGAACTCAAAGTATTCCGAAACTTTGAGAGCGATATACCGAATCGACCGTCTCGATCCAAGGATCGCATCGCCGCTGACGGTTCGTCAATCGGAGGTCCGTAGCTCAAGTTATGGCCAAAAGACCGAAAACGATTCGAAAACGGGGGGTCCGGGTCCGGGCCGACCTAGCCCGACCCCACCCCCCCCCGGGTCGACCCGACCCGGGTCTGACCCGGCCCGGACGGCGGCGCGGTGGCGCGGCCCGGCCGGCGGTGGTGCGGCCTGGCGCCGCTCGGTGCCACGCGCGGGGGGCATGGCCCCCGCTTCCCAGCTGTCGGCGCGGCTGGAGCCGCGCCTTTGGAGGAAACTGGCCCCCCTCGTGGGGGCCTGCCTTGAGGAAAAACGGGGGGCCGCCTGCCCCCCTTAATGAAACCGGCCCCCCTCATAATGGGGGGGGCAATTAACCTGGCCGGGGGAATTTAATTCCCCCGGTCTTTGTCCTTCCGGCCGGCCCACCTGGCCGGCCGGTTTTTCTTCAACAGGACCGGCAAACCGGTCCCCTTTCCGGCTTCCGACGCCGGTGGCCTGGCGAGCCGCCGGTCCTCTCGTCCTGCCGCGGCCCGGAACCGACCGCGGTGTTCGTCGTCCGGCGCGGTGCGACGGCACCGCACCCCTCCGCCGCGGCCCCGCTCCGGCCGCGGCGCCTTCGGTTTTCTTCGACGCGGCGCGACGGCGTCGCGTTCATGATGATCCTTCCACGGCACGACGCGACGGCATCGCGCAATATAACCGTGCGAATTTCCGCGTGGTGCGACGGCACCACGCCATCTCGTTCATCCACAAGAAAATCATAATCAAGAACAAAGGAGGGGGAATTCGGCCGTGTTTGTGCGGTCCGACCCCCCCCCCCTCTCGTTAGACGATAACACATAAATAAATATCCTCACATTTGTCATGCTAGAACCAAGAACGAGAATAAATAAATAACCAACAAAAACCCCTACCTTGGATTCAAGATCGAGGATCGTCAACGACCCGCGGAAGACAACGTCGCGGAGGTCGGGCGTTGCGGTAATCGTTCGTCAAATCCGTTGACGAAGAGGTACGTCCGAAGAGGTACGTCGTTGGAGAATCTTCATAAGCCGACGAAGGAAGTCCGAGGAGGAAGCGGCATTCCCTTTCGTTGACACGGAAGACGTCGTCGATCTTCGGAAACAACCGGCTACGAAGAAGAGAGGAGCGGCGTTCTTCGTCGGAGCTCGAAGGTTCTTCGCGTTCTTCGTCAAAGTTGAAGAAGAAGAAGGAGAAGAAGAAGGCTTCAAAATCTCTCAAGAGGCTAGAGAATTCTAACCAAATAAAATAAGCTAAGGGCTTATTTTATTTACTCAACCAAACCTTTTGAAATTCAAAGGTTTGAAAAATTATACAACTCAACCCATTTAATAAGCTAAGTTGTCAAGTTCATTTAAAAGGGGAGTTATAGGGGAGTTTTGAGAGAAGATGAGTAGTTGGTGTTCGTGTGGGCCCCACCACACTTAATCCTCCCAAGGGAGGTTAAGTGGATGTGGGTCCCACCTTTAACTCCCTTTGGGAGAAGTTAACCAACAAAATAAAAAAAAGTGTTTCCACATTTTTTTTATTTAACTTCTTATAATTTCTCCTAAAACTAACTTTTGTCCCGCATAAAACGCAACCTCGGAAAAGGTCTCCTTAAGAGAATATCGGCGCTGCGAGTACATCGGTGCCCTCAGATTTCAATTCCGAGCACCGGATCAAAAGTTAGAAATTCCCGCTCGTTCGTTCACTGAACGTACCCGAGCTAAACTTTGGAAAATGATTCCGGGCACTCCGGGCCTCGGAATCAGGTGCCGTCAGAAACCGCGCTCTTGTAAAATTACAAAGAAAATTAAGAAAAAAATTCCCTTGAATTTTACGGGTCTTTACATTACTCCCACCTCAGGGCTTTACGTCCCCGTAAAGATATAACAAAAACTAGGAGAACAAATGAGGGTACTGAGCACGCATCTGAGCCTCCCGCTCCCATGTGCTCTCCTGGAGGTTCTCATGATGCCATCTGATGCGCACAAGAGGAATCGATCGCCCACGTAGGACCCGCTCCTGTCGATCTTCTATCTCCACCGGGACCTCCGTAAAAGTCGCATCATCGTCAACGTCAAGCTCCCCATGGTCAATGATGTGCGTCGAGTCGTGCACGTACCTCCTCAGCTGAGATACGTGGAAGACGTCGTGCACCCGGTGCAACTGAGGTGGTAGAGCCAGGCGATAAGCCACCTCGCCAATCCTGCTGAGGATCTGGAAGGGTCCGATGAAGCGCGGAGATAACTTGCCGCCTCGGCCAAATCTCCGAATACCACGTCGAGGTGAGACCCGCAAGAAGACGTGGTCGCCATCCTCGAACTCCAGTGGCCTCCGCCTCCTGTCAGCGTATGACTTCTGCCGGCTCTGAGTTGTCCTCATCCGCTCCTGGATGACCTGGACCTTCTCTGTCGTGGCCTGGACCATCTCCGGTCCCACAAGTGCTGACTCCCCAGGGTCTGTCCAGCACAAAGGAGATCTACAAGTTCGGCCGTACAACGCCTCGTACGGTGCCATCCCGATGGTGGAGTGGTAGCTGTTGTTGTACGCAAACTCCACCAAGGGTAAGTGGTCCTCCCAACTACGACCAAAGTCGAGGACACATGCACGGAGCATGTCCTCGAGAGTCTGGATGGTCCTCTCCATCTGACCATCCGTCTGAGGGTGAAAAGCTGTGTTCAGACGTAGCTGCGTCCCGAACGCCTCCTGTAACCCCTTCCAAAGCCGGGAAGTAAAGTGAGTATCTCGATCGGAGACGATAGATGATGGCACGTCGTGGAGCCGCACAATCTCCTGAACGTAGAGACGTCCCAAGCTCTCCACTGAGCCCTGCTCTCTGATGGGTAAGAAGTGTGCCGACTTGGTGAGTCGGTCAACAATCACCCAGATGGAGTCGTGACCTCTGGAAGTGCGTGGAAGTCCAGTCACGAAGTCCATAGATATGTCGTCCCACTTCCACTCCGGGACCTCCAAGGGATGTACCAAGTCTGCTGGTACATGATGCTCTGCCTTCACCTGCTGTCAGGTGAGGCATCGAGAAACGAACTCTGCTACTGCCTTCTTCATTCCCGGCCACCAGTGTTGTCGTCTGAGATCCTGGTACATCTTCGCCACTCCTGGATGTACCGCCAAAGGAGAAGTGTGAAACTCTCTCAGCACCTCCTCTCACAAAGCGACTGGTACCATGGTACGTCCTCTGAAAAGGATGTCGTGCTCTGCTCCAAGGGAGAAACCATCAGGTGTCTGTCCCGAGGATATCTGTGCACGCCGTGTATCACAGTCAGCGTCCTCACGTTGTGCCTCTCTGACCTGCTGCAGTAGTGGAGGGGTGACTGTGAGAGACTGGAGGAAGGCTGCTCCATCTCTATCCACGAAGGATATCTGTAAAGAGGCTAGCTGCTCTGACGCCTCCTCAAGTAGCTGAATGCCCGTCCTCCTGCTGAGGGCATCGGCTACCACGTTCCCCTTCCCAGGAGTATAGACTATCTCAAAGTCATAGTCCTAGAGGAACTTGAGCCATCGCCGCTGTATCAGGTTCAGGTCCTTCTGCGAGAAGATATACCTGAGACTCTGATGATCGGAAAAGACTGTAAAGCGCTCGCCCATCAGATAGTGTCGCCATGTCTTCAGAGCGAAGACCACTGCTGCTAACTCCAGGTCATGGGTAGCGTAGTTCTGATCATGTGGTCTTAACTGACGTGATCCATAGGCGATCACTGCCCGCTCCTACATCAGAACACATCCGAGTCCGGTCCCTGATGCATCGCAGTAAACTACGTACCCTACTCCCTCCTCAGGAAACCTCAAGATAGGTGTGCTGGTCAATCTCTGTCTCAGCTCCTGGAAGCTCTACTGACATCTGTCTGACCACACGAAGGGTTTCCCCTTCTTCGTCAAAGCTGTGAGTGGTGCCGCAACTCTAGAGAAGTCTGGCACGAATCTCCGATAGTAACCAGCTAGTCCCAAGAAACTCTGAACCTCAGTCACGCTCCTGGGTGGCTCCCATGCTAACACAGCCTCGATCTTCGCAGGATCCACTGCAACTCCCGCCTCAGAGATAATGTGTCCCAAGAAGTGGACCTCATGTTTCCAGAACTGGCACTTCGAGAGTTTACCATAAAGCTGGTGCTCTCGGAGTGTGTCTAGTACAACTCGCAAGTGATAGGCGTGCTCCTCCTCGGTCGTAGAGTAAATCAGAATGTCGTCGATGAAGACTACGACAAATCGATCGAGGTATGGCTGAAAGATCCTATTCATGAGGGCCATGAACACTGCTGGAGCATTGGTTACGCTGAAAGGCATAACCAAGAACTCATAGTGGCCATACCGACATCTGAAGGCCGTCTTCTGCACGTCCTCGTCTCTGACTCTGAGCTGATGATAGTCTGACCTGAGGTCTATCTTCGAGAACCACCGTTCTCCCTTGAGCTGATCAAAGAGGTCATCAATCCTCGGTAGCGGATACTTGTTCCTCACTGTCACCTGGTTCAGGCGACAATAGTCAACACAAAGTCGCAGGCTCCCGTCCGCCTTCTTGGCGAACAATATCGGGGAAGCCCAGGGTGAAACACTGGGTTGGATGAACCCCTTGCCCTGTAAGTCCTCCAACTGTACCCGTAGCTCTCGAAGCTCGGCGGGGGCCATCCGATATGCTGGAGTGGATATCGGGGCTATCCCAGGGTACAGGTCAATATAAAAGTCTACCTCTCTGCGAGGAGGTAGCCCTGGAACGTCGTCGGGAAAAACGTCCGCAAACTGATCCACCACTGCAGGAAAACCAGGACTCCGCACGTCAACTGCTCCAAGGATGAGGCTAGCCAACTGATGAGTGATGGGTTGTCCTCTCCTCCGCGGAAGTCCATCCTATGCTGCAAAGGATCCCTTCTCTCCGGTGAAGGTGAACCTGCTCCCGTCGGTGTGTACACATCGCACCTTTCGCCTAAAACAGTCAATCTGCGCATGGACCGTAGATAGCCAATCCATGCCCAAGATGACGTCGTAAGGCCTCGACGCTGCTACAAGAAGATCCCAGTCGAAGCTCTCGCCTCCTAGAGTGAGCTCACACTGCCGTCACTAGTGCGTAATCGTCGAGTCTGCTCCTGTAGGAGTCTCTAGCCGTAAGGATCGAGCCAACGGCTCTGTCGGAATCTCCGAGCTCCGAACAAGGGCAGCGGCTATGAAAGAGTGACTCGCTCCTGTGTCTATAAGAACTGCAGCAAGGGTGGAATAGACACAGATAGTACCTCGAATCATCTCGGGTGCGCCGTGGTCGTAGGTCTCTGCTGCCTGGAGCTGTGCCTGTCTCTGCCCGCCAGCTCCCTGTGGTCGGGGTGGACCTCCTGGTGGTGGTGGTGGTAGAGCCTCAAAGCGTCGCCCACCACCTGCTGCTCGGCCAGCTCCTCTGCCTCGTCCGCCTCCTCCCTGCAGACCGCCACGGTCGACCCTCTGCCTCTGCCTCGGTGGTCCCTCAACCGTCTGTTTCTCCTCGGCACGGCGGGTCGGGCAGTCACGAGCCATGTGGCCCTGCCCGCCGCACGAGTAGCACTGTCTGCCTCTCGAAAGACTGGCTCCTCGCTGTGTGCCCCGCACTACTGAGCCAGTGTCCTGAGGTCGTCTGCCCGAAGGTCTGGTCTGCCTGAACCCCTGAGTCATCCGTCGACTGCCTGCTGCAGATGACTCTGCCACGTGCCGCCCTGCGGTGGGTCTCGGTGCTGGTGTAGACTCAGCAAGGAAGCTCTCGATCAAAAGGGCCCGCTTCAGTACTCCTGTCTGAGTTGGTATGCTGAGGGAGATCAGCGATGCCCTGATCTCGTGTCTCAAACCCTGCTCGAAGGTCCGGGCCCGGAAGAATGGGTCTCGTACCATGTCAGTCGAGTAGCGCGAGAGATCGGTAAATCTCGCCGAGTACTGAGCGACCGTCATGCTGCCCTGCCGCATCTGAAGAAGCTCCTGGATATGCACCGCACGAAGGGTGGCTGGGACGAACTCTGAGTGGAAGAGGCTCTCAAAGTCTGTCCAAAGTAGAGATGCCTCATCGTGCACCTGGAGCATCAAGCTCCACCATCGTCCTGCTGCTGCGTGTAGTAGGCTCGCAGCGAGGATCACCATGAGGTCTGCTGGTGTCCTCACTAGCCTAAACACACGTACCACTGCCTCCAGCCAGTCCTCGGCTGCCTGGGGATCCGTCTCCCCGCGAAACCTGGGTGGTCGCTGGCGCTGAAACTCATGCAGTGCGCTGAGGCGACGTGCATCGTCAGCGGCTGGTGCTGGAAGTATCGGTGGCTCGACGGGTAGAGCTACCGTCGGTGCCACTGCTGACAAAGGGCCCTACACCGAGGCCTCGTCGCTCGGTGGGCTGTCGTCACACTCGACTCTTGGAACCCTAGCTGGCTGCCATCGTGGGACCATCCTGAAAAGGAAACAGGTGTGCCACGGTCAAAACAGTATACCTGGTGAGCTGATATAAATAATCACAAAGAAAACTTTGAAACACACACGCAATCAATGTTTTTGTGCATTAAGTCGGAAATCAGAAGTCAGGGTCCTGGTGTACGGATACGTCGGCCGCCGCACCAACACTGGACTGCCTGGACTGATAACCACACTCAATACGCTAAACATTATTTCTTCACATAGAAAAGATCAGAGTTCGCGGTAGAACCGAACTCCTCTGATACCAATTTGTCACGACACGCCCTCGGGGTCCGTGCCGTGACTACCCCAAGCCCGCCTTCCATAGGCCAGGGGCTGGCGACTAGCATCAAGGCATAAATCCCGGTAAAAAGGGAAGGCATTTCCTTTGTAAAGTAAACAAACACCACAGAGTAAGCAAGCGGAAAGTAAACACTAAGTAAAAACAGAGTACAACTGAAAGTGCGGAAAAGTAAATGGGCCAGTATACAAACCCAAACTGAAAGTAAAGTACAACTCGAAAGGGAAAACAGCAACTGTAAAGTAAAAGCCGCTACATCGAGCTGTCCACTGGAAATCCCACCTGAAGGGTGGGTACAGATAGCTCCACTGCTCCACGGGTCCCGTCGTCCGCTCCGAACACGTCCCGCCCAGTGGTCCACCTCCAGGTACCGTCCTGCTCTGCAAGCCTCAGCCAAGATCAACGTTGTCCGTCGTCTGCAACCAACACAACGTAGTGCGGGCATAGCCCGTGCAGGGGTGAGTATAAGCTACTCAGTAGGGACCCCGAGACCCCCGAAGGTCTCCCAAAATCCACAAAGGATAAACCACAAAGGAAGATACAAACACGAAGTAACAACCGACACTGCTTAGGTATATGCCCATACATATACCTAAGTCATCAATTTCAAATACGCTCCAACCTCCGAGCCCAAGTACAACTCAATCCACACAAGATAGTATACGTATTCCACACAGGAAAGCAAAACGAAATCCACACAGGATAGCACAACACAATCCACACAGGAAAGTAACAGGATTCAGCTCACACAGGTATACTTCTTCGAAAGACGATAAAGATGATCTCTGATCCATCTAAGTCGTCGGACCCACGAAGGATCGATAGGTAACTAACCCCCGCAAAGACCCACACAGGATCGGGCCCACACAGGACCTGTAGGCGCTGGTTCACACAGGACCGCTGAGCGCAAAGACCCACACAGGATCGGGCCCACACAGGACCTGTAGCACTGATCCACGTAGGATCGCTGAGTGCTGTAGTCGTCGTCGAATCCACACAGGATCTCTGTACTGTCGTCGTCGCAGTCACAGTAGCAGTAGCAGTAGCAGTAGTAGTCACAGTCGCAGCCAGCACTAGGGTTCCCGCACACAGCAAGCTCGTTCAGGAGGGTCCGCTCCACGAGCCGAGAGGCTGATACATCAACTGTCACAAAGTCCAGAGTTGATGTATCCAAAAGTTCTGTAACGTCAACAGGAACTCAATGCAACTGACGGCGCGTCGATCGGACGCCCGGTCTGAGAGTTATTGGCTTTTTCGTTCCAGGTGCCCTGTTGGTTTTTAAGGCTAAACCAAACCGACCGTACTCCACCTGCGTCCAAACCTCGGGCGGAGTATTCCAAAAGATCCGTCTCACTAAGAGGAAAACAACAAAGCTGACGGCACGTCAATCGGACGTCCGTAGCTTAAGATATGAGCGTTTCCGCTCCGAGGGCCCGGTTGGTTTCGTGTACGAACCAACCCGGCCGAACTCAAAGTATTCCGAAACTTTGAGTGCGATATACCGAATCGACCGTCTCGATCCAAGGATCGCATCGCCGCTGATGGTTCGTCGATCGGAGGTCCGTAGCTCAAGTTATGGCCAAAAGACCGAAAACGATTCGAAAACGGGGGGTCCGGGTCCGGGTCGGCCCGGACCGGGTCGACCCGAACTGGGTCGACCCGACCCGGGTCCGACCCGATGGCGCGGCCTGGCGCCGCTCGGTGCCACGCGCGGGGGGCATGGCCCCCGCTTCCCAGCTGGCGGCGCGGCTGAAGCCGCGCCTTTGGAGGAAACCGGCCCCCCTCGTGGGGGCCTACCTTGAGGGAAAACGGGGGGCCGCCTGCCCCCCTTAATGAAACTGGCCCCCCCCCCCTCATAATGGGGGGGGGGCAATTAACCTGGCCGGGGGAATTTAATTCCCCCGGTCTTTGTCCTTCCGGCCGGCCCACCTGGCCGGCCAGTTTTTCTTCAACGGGACCGGCAAACCGGTCCCCTTTCCGGCTTCCGACACCGGCGAGCCGCCGGTCCTCTCGTCCCGCCGTGGCCCGGAACCTGCCGCGGTGTTCGTCGTTCGGCGCGGTGCGACGGCACCGCACCCCTCCGCCGCGGCCCCGCTCCGGCCGCAGCGCCTTCGGTTTTCTTCGACGCGGCTCGACGGCGTCGCGTTCATGATGATCCTTCCACGGCACGACACGACGGCGTCGCGCAATATAACCGTGCAAATTTTCGCGTGGTGCGACGGCACCACGCCATCTCATTCATCCACAAGAAAATCATAATCAAGAACAAAGGAGGGGGAATTCGACCGTGTTTGTGCGGTCCGACCCCCCCCCCCCCTCTCGTTAGACGATAACACATAAATAAATATCCTCACGTTTGTCATGCTAGAACCAAGAACGAGAATAAATAAATAACCAACAACAACCCCTACCTTGGTTTCAAGATCGAGGATCGTCAACGACCCATGGAAGACAACGTCGCGGAGGTCGGGCGTCGCGGTAATCGTTCGTCAAATCCGTTGACGAAGAGGTACGTCCGAAGAGGTACGTCGTTGGCGAATCTTCGTAAGCCGACGAAGGAAGTCCGAGGAGGAAGCGACGTTACCTTTCGTTGACACGGAAGACGTCGTCGATCTTTGGAAACAACCGGCTACGAAGAAGAGAGGAGCGGCGTTCTTCGTCGGAGCTCGAAGGTTTTTTCGCGTTCTTCGTCAAAGTTGAAGAAGAAGAAGGAGAAGAAGAAGGCTTCAAAATCTCTCAAGAGGCTAGAGAATTCTAACCAAATAAAATAACCTAAGGGATTATTTTATTTACTCAACCAAACCTTTTGAAATTCAAAGGTTTGAAAAATTATACTACTCAACCCATTTAATAAGCTAAGTTGTCAAGTTCATTTAAAAGGGGAGTTATAGGGGAGTTTTGAGAGAAGATGAGTAGTTGGGGTTCGTGTGGGCCCCACCACACTTAATCCTCCCAAGGGAGGTTAAGTGGATGTGGGTCCCACCTTTAACTCCCTTTGGGAGAAGTTAACCAACAAAATAAAAAAAAAGTGTTTCCACATTTTTTTTATTTAACTTCTTATAATTTCTCCCAAAACTAACTTTCGTCCCGCATAAAACGCAACCTCGAAAAAGGTCTCCTTAAGTGAATATCGGCGCTGCGAGTACATCGGTGCCCTCGGATTTCAATTCCGAGCACCGGATCAAAAGTTAGAAATTCCCGCTCGTTCGTTCACTGAACGTACCCAAGCCAAACTTTGAAAAATGATTCCGGGCACTCCGGGCCTCGGAATCAGGTGCCGTCAGAAACCGCGCTCTTGTAAAATTCCAAAGAAAATTAAGAAAAAAATTCCCTTGAATTTTATGGGTCTTTACAAAGTTTGTTAGTGGTTTTCTCTAATGGATAGATTCTTGTATTTGAACTCTATTATTATGTAATGTGTGTTACCAAAAACAATGTCTCATTGTCATGTTTTGACATAATGAGATTTTATTTCAATCTTGAAATAAAGCTGTTATGGCATACCATACTTAATTAATAGTTTAATTATGCTTGAATCACACATGCCATGTATCGGCAATTAATGATGAATATAAAACATAAAACTCAATTATACCTGATTGTGATAAGATAAAACATAGTCAAGTATAACTAAAAGAAAATTTTCAAAGATATACCAAGTAAAGTGTGTAGTCTCTTTTGAGCTAAAACTCTTAGGTATTTGATATAATTTCTTATAAGGTATAATGACCAAGACACCTTAATAATTAAATGTGATAAATCCATAAAGATTGTAGAATTAGTTCAACAAGATACATGTGAACTATTTCAAGTAGAAACTAGAGGTAAATTAATTTACTTCATGAGATTCCTTTAAGAAATTTAAGGAATTTAAAAGTGAATGAAGGAATATGCTTGGTTGGAATATATGAGTTGCTTTGGGTGGTGAGGAGAATAATATCTTGATCGAGCATTCATAGATTATTAAAATGTATAGTGGATTTATTCCTAAACTCACATTTCTTTATACACATCAAATCCATGATGTTAGTAAAAGGAGGATTGATGATGAGTCTTATATGTCTTGTAAAGTCTTCCATTATCTTTTAGTAAATGTTTCACAAATGGAAGCATTAACCATTAACCATATACTAACTATAAAGACCAATTGATATCATATGAGTTATAGTATGAAATAAATCCATTGTGTCATAATTCATGTGTTTAGATGAAAAGATTTTGTTAAGGCTAAGTCAATAAACAATCTTTCATTAAGGAAAAAAGAAGAAAAACTTGCATAAAGGAAAACATGAAGTGCATCTCAGGTAATTGTCCTAAAAATTTAAGGATATTACATAAATCCCTAAGATGGAAAAGATATAGTCAAGTGAAAGACTGCCACTATTGGAAATCCTACCTATACCAACACCTCTATCCCAACAATTTGTAAAAACCGTTGGGATAGGGGTCATATTCCAATGGTTCTTCATAACCGTTGGGATAGGACATGTAATATAAGGCTATCCCAACGGTTTTATCCAAAAAAATAGTCATGTCCCAATGGTTCTTCAAAACCGTTGGGATAGGTTAAGGTTATCCCAACGGTTTATTTACATAGATCTAAAAAAGTATTCCTGTCTCAATGGTTCTTCAAAACCGTTGGGATAGGTTAAGGTTGTCCCAACGGTTTTGTAAAACCATTGGGATAGATTCGAAAATAAGGGTACCTATCCCAACAGTTCTCAAAACCATTGGGATAGGTACCCTTATTTTTTATGAATTCTTTTGTTGCATATCATCAAATAAATCAATATATAAATTATTATTATATATATATATCCAAATATATTCACAAAGATAATTGTAGCATAGTGGTTAGGTCTTTGATATATAAGGTGGAGGTCATGGATTCAAACCTTGGCTGCTTATTTTATTTTACATTACCTATGCCAACAGTTTTGGGAAAACTGTTGGGATAGACCTATACCAACGGTTTCTTAACTATTGGGATTGGTCTATCCTGATGGTTTTTTCAAAACCATTGGGATAGCTTTATCCCAACACCAAATTAGCCAACAACCCTCCAAACCGTTGATATAGGCTATACCAATGGTTTGGGAACCTACACCAACAGTTCCAAACCGTTGGTATAGGCTATTTTTTCAGTAGTGTGTATTTCTATAAGAGGTTGCACAACTCTATTTGAGATGGTGGCAGAAAGGTAGACATGGATAAAGTTGAGGCTCAAGTTGCATAAATAGTTGGCATGGGAACAAGTTCCACAAGAGTTTGTGGAAAAGGAATGTTCTAGAGACACATACTGTGTAGGAAAGTATAAAACCAGGAGAGATGGCTTTTTGATCATTGAGCTAGGTGATATATTATTCATTATGAAGAATAATTCCTTATCCTACAAGAAAGCAATAAATGGAGATAAGCTAAAATAAAAAATGAGTATGAATTTAGAAAAATGGATTCCATGTGCCAAAATCAAGTCTGTATTTTGATAGTTTCTCCAATTGATGTAAAGCCTTTGGTGGGTATTCAAGAGAAGCTATACATGGTTGGTACAAGCATGGTGCCAAGAAAGCTCAATTGGTTATACAAAGTCATCATGCTTAAATCCATTAGAATTCTACTTGTCATAGCAACTTACAATGATAATTATATTGGGAATTAGATGTCAAAACCACCTTCCTTGGAGAAAACCTTATGGAAGATGTCTATATGACACACCAAAAAGGGTTGGTGACACCATAGAATACCAATAAGGAATGAAAAGTTGTAAAGGTCCATTTATGGACTAATATAAGCATCATGATCATAGAATATTCATTTAGAATGAAATTTATCCATGTGTTTATAAGATGTGAGTGGGAGTGTAATAGTTTTCCAAGTAAAATATGTTGATAACATATGGAAAAAAGCTGATTAGTCTTATAGTTAGTTAAGACTGGATTAAAAGTAACTTTCCAAGAACGACTTAAAGTGGCAACCTAAGTTCTGGGGAACAAGATCTACTAGGGTGTATCTATGAGTTTCTTAGACCAAGTCAAAGTACCTATACTGACAAGGTATTAAAAATAAAAGTTGGAACAATTCAAGAGAGAATTGTTTCTAGTGTCCCATGGAATAAATCTCTCCAAGAAAAATCGTATAAAACATGAGAGGAGATTAAAATGGTGAGTGGAATTCCATGTGCTTTAATGATAGATCTAACATATATTTCATGCTATGTACAAGATATGATATCGCTAACACGTGAATTATGGTAGGAAAATATCAAATAAAATCTAGGAGAACTGTATGGGAAGCAATCAGAATTATCCAATGGTACTTGAAAAGTGCAGGGGATATGTATCTGGTATTTTGAGAGTAAGGAACACTTGTTGTCAATGGGATATAAAACTAGTCTTCCTATAGATCAATTGATTTATTATCATAGTTTGGATATAGAAATGAGCAAGAGAATCTCATTGAAGCCAGTGGTAGTCATATCTACAAATACTGAGTATGTTGTTGCTTCTAATGCAGCTAAAGAAGCAGTTGAAATACGCAATGATTTGTTTCAGTTTTTTGAATCATACATAGAAAGTAATGTATTATCATAATATAAATCATGATAAGTTTATGACAATGGTACTAACCAAGATTTTAAGGTTATGACAGAGAAAAAAAGGTATATGCTTGGGGATATTATCTCTTTGGAGAGTTTTTACTCAGGGAGGTGAAGTCGCAGATAACAGAGTAGTCATGTAAGAAAATATGGCATGCCTAATAACTAAAGTCATATCTCAGCATAAGCATGATTTTATCATGTAAGAGATAACTGGTTGATGGTTAGCAAGTTATCTCTAGTGCAAGTGGGAGTGTTGTAAAAGTGGGTGCCCTAGACCTAACTTGAGCAATACTTTTCAATTACTATATCATGTATACAGAGAGTTATGCATGATGTTATCTTATCATAGTAGTTTTCATACTTATGCGTACACTATTTACATGATAATGTCTTTAGATTATTTATCATATTAAAAGGTTATAGTAGTTCCCAACTATAATGAGAAACTTGAGATACTATGATAGTAATTTTAAACATTTTTCATATGGTTTAGATACATCATACAGACGGGACACGGATGGTGTCTTACTATCAAGTGTTGGGAGCTCATAAGTATTGAGATTTCTTCTCATGAAATTCACACTTGGTGATCTTGAGTAGTGAAGATCATGAGGACCAATCCACCAATAGGAACATCACATGTTTTGAGTGTCATTGGTTGTTCGTATCTACAAACATGTGTATTGGTCTCTCGATTTGAGATCATTATCAATGTGTATTTCTTTATTTCATACTTTGATGCAAGACAAAAATGAAGACATTTATGTTTTTGTCAAGGTAGCTTGAGTCGAGTGCGCCATTGGTGGTATGGCATTTGTTGAATGATCAAGACAGGATTTGTCGCTTTCGAGTAGAGGAATAGATATCTCAGGTCTAGTTGACCAGGATAGTGGTGTATTTAATAAATCCATAGTTATAGTAGAAGAAGATAAGTCCATCCAGTAAAGTCATTAAAAAATAAAGCATTTAAGGATGGTGACACAAGTTGTGTCCTGCTATATGAGATATCACAAGACAAAGCGACTATATTACATGGTTTGTAGGAGGTTGTCATTGTTATGACTAAACATTATCTCCTTGGGGGTCATGATGTGTTGTTAGATATTGCTCTTGGTCTGTGAGTATGACTCACTGTTATCAAGATAAGGGTCTAGAAGGTCACACATCAAGCGTATTCAGAAGCTTGGTCAAATCTAATGAATTGGAGTTTAGGACATGGTGGGGCCCATGATGAGGGTCAGGTAATGACCAAGTTTGATCGATCACACTTTGTAACGTCCCGGATCCGGGTGCCCCGAACCCGGTTGGCCACATGACCTCAAGCGCATTTCTCCAAACGCCAGAGGGTGCCGACTAGCAGTGAGGGTCCAGGTCTAATAGTGGGGAAACTATGCCCTCATTTGTCAAAGTGTAGCGCAGCGGAATAGAAAAAAAATAGCATACAACAAGAGGAAGCGGTAAATAATATATATAACAGAAATGGATAACTGATTATAACAAGGAAACCAACAGTCATATATATATGAAAATGCAACATGCCACTATTCTATAAAACAGCCAAAACATGTTACACTGCAATACAATACAACTGAAGTACAAGTACAGAAAAGAAAAACAGAACAGCCAGCGGCATTGCGAGTCAAGCTCGGTCCCATGCTCCCCTACTTCCCAGCAACAATCAAGTACCTGTATATGGGACCCTTGCCCTTATCCACACCTGCAGAAACGTAATCTGTTTGGGCCGAAGACATGACCCAAACGGGGTGTGAGAAATAGATCTCAGTAAGCACCCACCAAAGGTCCGTGCCCAACTGTGTGAAAATATGCAACAACAGTGTGCAGTAGTAAAATGCAACAAACTCAGCAGTACTCAAAGATAACTAACTTTACCAATTATATTGTCATTTTATTATTCTCTTTAACATTCAATTTAAGATATCACCACAGTGAATATTCTAAGTAAAATAGTCAGTGTCCTCAGACAAGTAAACCCTTACCCTCAGGTAAAGAGAATCCAAACACAGGAATCTGCCCATAGGCATATCGAATATTGCCCACAGGCGTACGAGGTGTCGCCCACAGGCACAGAATCAACTGCCCAAAGGCACGGAAGAAGTTGCCCACAGGCTAAGTAGTACATTGCCCACAGGCTAATCACAACACTGCCCTCAGGCTAAACAAATAACCGGGTCATGCCCAACATGTAAACAAGCAATACACATGCAATTCCTCTCAAGGCAATTCTATAATCATTATTATAAAGGCATACCCTCGGGTATCCTGGCCAAACGGCTAAACAGAGGAACGCACCTCCAGGGTGGTCCTGGATCCAAGCAGCGATCCTAAACAGCAGTTTATTATCATATTTAAATTACCTATACAATTCTAGGTATTTAATTCAACAAGGCCTCAGCCATACGACACCCCATTCATGGGCGCGTATCACAACGGTACACAAAACGCACATCAGTTGGAAATTAAACACCAAGTCACCTACCTTAAACACTCATGAACGGTATACCAGAACGACGCCTTCTGACACGTCCAAGAACGTCGTAGATCTGAGGTAAAAGAATTCTCGTTCAACCTCAAATAACTTCCCTTAGAGGAAGAATTGGCAAGAAACACTCAAGGAGAAGGAAGCTCTTACTCGTGTGGTTCCAACGAGATCGACGGAAGCGGAATCGGATTCCCGATGCTCAATCGGTTGATCCTCGAAGGTCCGGCCTCCTCTCCCGAGTTCCCGTACGGTTCTAAGCCAATCCTGTGAACAGGGTTGACTACTGCCCATTTTAAGTGAAAAAAAACAAACTACACGGCGTGTACTTTTGGCTACACGGCATGTACTTCCCTCATTTAACTATTCCTCTGGCGGCACCGCCAAACTGTTCATTCGTCGACATGAGTACACGGCGTATATTCTTGACTACACAGAGTAAACTGTCGCCCAGCTGGCGGCTGCTTCCACCGCCTTACTATTTCCCTGCCGACTGACTACACGGCGTGTACATACCCACTACACGGCGTGTAGTTGGTTTTTACACCCTTCGTCGCTGGCATGGCTACACACCCTGTGTACTCATCCCACACGGCCAAAGTACACGACGTGTGGAAAAGTACACGGCGTGTAGTCCCAAAATTTGGGATTTTCCCCATTTTCCTTATTTTTTCCAAAAACACTTAAGGAAATGAGAAAAAGAAGAAACTCGTACCTCAAAACTAAGAACCGGGTTCTTACAAACTTCCCCCCGTACAGCAATTCGTCCCCGAATTGCCCTTCCAAGGGTGATGAAGATATAGCTGTGAACATCTCCGGCCACTGAGCACGTATGTCGGTCTCCCGCTTCCAGGTTTCGTCCTGCACTCGGTCATGCTGTCATAGCACCCGTACGAGAGGAATTGACCTGCCTCGGAGAACCTTCATGCTCCTATCAACGATACGAATCGGATGCTCCTCAAAGGACACATCTACCTCAAGCTCAACCTCCTCGGGCTGAAAGACGTGAGACGGGTCTGAATGATAGCGACGCAACTAAGATACATGGAAAACGTCGTGCATGGCTCGGTACCTCTGTGGTAACTGTAACCGATAGGCAACCGGTCCAACTCTCTCCAGAATCTCAAATGGCCCCACATACCTCGGTTAATAAGTGTTGAATTTATTGACTTAGTAAATTCACAAGTTATTAAGTTAATACAAGGGAAAATATTTTACGAACGAATACTATTTTTCAAGGTTCATTAAATATTTGAGAGTGACAAGTCAAGTTTAGAATACTATTATAAACAAACTTGCATCAAGTTTGATTGATCGTCAAGGAATAAATAAATTCAATATTATTCAAATTTGGAATAATAAGTGCTGAATTTATTGAAGCAATGACTCGTCTTTTATCTTGTAACATTATTTTAAATTTTACAAGTGATAAAATGATTATGATGTTAGCGACACATTCGTTGGATCATAAATACTATTTAATACTTATTTAGAAGGTAAATCATTTTCAGGGGCCAATGTACAATTTCTGAGAGTTTAACCAACCTATATAAGTCGAGAGAGCTCAAATTCCATAGGACTATTCATCTTGTGAATTTGAGAGCCCCTCTCACATCTCTCCCGATTCCTGGAGAGAGGAGTGATCCAAGCATCTCAATCCAAAAAATACTTCTCAAGTCGAAGAAACGATGCTCTGCGATCGCCGATACGCAGAAGGCTTCATTGATTCTCTACGCTAGCACCCACAAATCGATGATCAATGCATAAACAGACTTTCGGAGTGCGTGTGGACAATCTAGAGGGTTTCGGTTTCGGTTGCTTCAAGTAGCGATCGTCAACGACGAGCGAAACACGCATTCGACCAAAAATCAAATGAGGTGCGATTTCGATTTTATTTTTCATGCTTAATTAAATCACACAATATCCTTTAATTGATTACCGGGTGGTGCCTTGTCAAATCTAAAATTCACTAATGATAAAGCTTCAACTTAACATGTGAAAACTTATTGACTTCTAAGAATAGATGTTGACCAAGAAATCTGGAAAAAAAAAATAGATTAATGATGTGCGTTACATGTATGGGACATTAACAAATTTTTTATTGAACTTTGATTTATTTTTATAAAATGAAGGTTGAAATTGTGTAATGCATTTATGTGGATTCTCAAGAGATTGATATTCTAACTTCAAATTCAAAACAAAGCTTCTAAAAGGATTTAAGCATGATGGAAGATTGTTGTTATCTAGGTGTTGGGAAAAGTGTATATAAGAAGACCAACAGAAATTCCATTTCCAAAACAATTATCCTGTACAACACAACGAATTAAGCTACAATGCCTAGAAGCACCACCAAGAACCTACCAACACCAACAGAAAACAAACAGAAACTCCAAAACCCTAAATTTTGGCAGCAGCATGGCTTTGAATGGATAGATCATTCGCAGTGGCTGGGCAAAGAAGACAGCTTCCTGAGCCCTGCAATCCCAAGCCTAGCCCTGGTTTCCTGCGCCGAGGGTCTCCTTGCAGAGATCCTTCTCTGGGCACCGTCCGGGGCTGCTACCCTTTGATGGCTCGACCGCGGGGTACTTTTAGCAGACAGCCATGGCAGTATTTTGGCCCGGCGTGGCTTCTCCGGCTGCGGCTTGGCCCGTGGCTGATCTTCATCGGCCTTGAGCTTCTTCTCTGTTTCGGATCTGACCAGTTTAGCATCCCTCTTCGTTTCTTGAGTTATTTGGGACCTCAAATATTCTTGCTGCATTTCATCTACAGAGATGGATTCCAGGCTGGTGTTTTTGGTTATGGCTTCCTCGATTTTGTTTGCCAGGCGCAGGTCTCTCTTGGTCACCAAACTTGTCACCTTCCCTGCCCAAAGGAAAAATACATACAAATGTTTTAACATTAGAATGGCCTTTGGCGACAATAATTGAAAACTGCTTATAGCACTTATCACTTGTGAATATTTTCTTCTGTATAAGTTTACAGATTAATTATTAAAAAAATGCTTTTCTGCCTCTAATCTAAGTGGTTTGCTTCTCAAATTTAAATATAAGTGTTTTTTCCAAAAACAAAACAAACACGGCTTATTTTTTCATACTTATATCATAAATGATGAGCGCTACAAGTTCTCAGCAAGTGCTGTCAATCAGCCCCTTTAATGCGGTTTTCTTCTGCAATTTAAGTGAAGTCCTCCAAAAAAAATCAATCAGTTCAAGTGATAAGTGTTCAAAACAGTTTTCAACAAGTGCCGTCACATGGAGCCTTCAACTTCAATTTCTAAAGAAAATTAATTATATAAAAGATAGAAAATTATTTTTTCAATAAACAATCTGAAAATAGTTTTTAAAAAGTACTTATCATAAATCACTAGTAGATAACGTGGTTACAAAGCAAACACAAACACACACACCCATTGGGCTAGCATGGAAGAGACCCATCCCCCCAAAGGATAGACCCAAAACCAAGCTATCCCATTCCAGCTTGATTTTAGAAAACATTTTCTGCTTTTATTTTTCAAAAATATATTATAACATGTATTGAATGATGTAAAAGGACAACATTTTTGGAAAAATGAAAAAGAAGAGTTTTTAGGAAAATGAATAAAAGAAAAATTTATGTTCATGTTTTTAAAAAATGAAAAATCATGTACGGATTACCCACATTTTTATTTTTCCCTCTTTTTTCAAAACATATTCTAACATATTTTCTAATCCATTTTTAAGAAATTAAAACAAAAATGTTTTCTAAAAGAAAACACAAAACACAGCCTGAAGTAGTGTTTAATTTTGGAAAATATTACCCATTTCCATTTTCCAAAAATGCCTTAGAATTGATATTGAATTATGTAAATGAAAATAAATGTTTAGAAAATGAAAATGTAAAGGATAAATTTTTAGAGAACAAAAAAAACATGGGCTGCATTTAGTTACGGAAAACATTTTCTGTTTTCATTTCTCAAAAATGTATTAGAAAATGTATTAGAAAATGTATTATGGAAAATGTTAGTATAAGAGTGGTGACCAATACCCAAGATACCTCTCTAAAGAAGGGCTTAAGGTTATTTTATAATGAATAATAGAGATTAAATGATACGTCAAGTCCGATGTGAGACTTGACACAGCCTAATCTCTAACGCTCCCCATCAAGCTAGGTATTCCTAGCTTGGATACATTGTTGCGGAATCGTCGAGAGTCGCAACGACAGAAACAAGAAACGAAAAAAAGAACGCATAAAGAAATTAGACACGGGACACACAAATTTACGTGGTTCGGGAATAACCCTACGTCCACGGAGAGGCGGAACTTCACTAATTCAAGAGTACAAATTACAGAGGATTTTCAGCGATAACCCTAGCCCGAAAATGGGCTATAAATTGAAGAAGACGACCACTGTTCCAAAAAGTAAGTCTGCATCGCTACAGTGAACGGCGGTCACCTTTGTCAAAAGCGCTACAGTATTGTTGACTCTGAAGTCCACACTGCTACAGTACCTGTCAGTGTCGGTCGGTCAGCTCCGCTACAGTGGTCAAAGATGCTACAGTGACGAAAAATTAGGCTGGGGGCCTTCGGCCCAACTGGATCAGGCAACACCAATCCAACATACATAATAAGACAAAAACAAAGCACAACACTCCCCCTCAAGCTGGGAAATATATATATTTATCATGTCCAACTTGTTGCACAAAAATTGGACTCATGGTCCATACACACTTTTTGGTAGAACATCGGCAAGTTGATCAAAGGTGTGAACGTGGCCGAAGGCGATCTTCTTCTCAAAGTTTTCCCAAACGAAATGACAATCAACTTCAATATATTTTGTCCGCTCATGAAAAACTGAATTTGTAGCAATCTTAATAGCAGCTGGTTTGTCACACCAGATATGTGCTGGTTTCTTGGTGGTATACCCAATGTTATGAAGAATTTGCAGTGCCCAAATAATCTCTACAGTCACATATGTCATGGCACGATACTCTGACTAAGCACTTGACCAGGAGATAACTGTTTGTTTTTTGCTTCGCCATGAGATCAAATTTCCTCAACAAAAACTGTAAAACCAGACGTGGATCTCCTAGAAGTGAGACATCCAGCATGATCTGCATCACAAAATGCCTCAATATCTGTATGTCCATGGTCAGAATATAGAAGACCTAAACCTAGTTTCTTTTTCACATATCTAATAATGCGAAGAACAGCCACCCACTGCGTTTTTGTTGGAGATTCCATAAATAGACTCACTTTGCTAACCACACAAGCAATATTGGATCGATTCATCGTCAAGTAGTTAAGCTTTCCAACAAGTCGTCTATATCTGTCGGGTGATGAAAACATCTCACTATCAGAATGTAGTGACCGTTCTCCAGGTTCGAATGGTGAGTCAACCGAGTCAGCTCGAGTCATGCCAATCTCCTGTAATAGATCAAGAACATACTTTCTCTGATATATAAAAATTCCTTTGCTACATCTGGAGACTTCAATTCCTAAGAAATATCGCAGTGGGTTCAAATCTTTTGTCTAAAAATTTTGATGAAGAATTGATTCGAGTCTATCAATGCCAATTACTGCCAGTAATAACAATGTCATCCACATAGACCACCAAAAGAATACTTCCTACGGCAGATTGATGATAAAAAACAGAGAAATCTTTTATGCTTTGGCACGTGCAAAAGCTAAGCATACCTGTACAAAAACAGTCGAACCATGCACATGGCAACTACTTGAGTCCATACAACAATCGATGAAGACAACAAACTTTGGAGGACTCTTGAGCAACAAATCCAAGTAGTTGCTCCATATAAACTTTTTTATTATAAAAACCATGAAGAAAAACATTTTTAACATCCAACTGGTGGAGAGGCCAGTGAGAGAAGGCACCAAGGGAGATAAGTAGGCGAACCGAGACCATCTTTGCCACCGGAGAAAATGTGTCAAAATAATCAACTCCATATGTATATGCATAACTTTTGGCCACTTGACGAGCCTTGAGACGATTAAGAGAGTCATCGGCATTGATGTGCATTGTATAAATCCATTTGCATCCGACCACCTGCTTACCCGAAGGAAGAGGGACAAGATCTCAAGTATGATTGACGTCCAAACCCTGAAGTTCATCTTGCATAGCATGTAACCAACTGGGATGAGATATAGTCTCGACAACAGTGCACGGTGTCGAGTAATCAGTGAGTGTCTCAATAACACAGGAGGTAGACGCAGATAATCACTGATAAGACTGACAGAAGCGTGCGTCTTTGCGAAGTGCAATAGGCAACTCTGATGATGGAGCATCAGGAGCAGGTGAGTCATCAGGTGTGGCGTCGCGGTGTGGCGTCGCGCGCTGGTGTGGGTGTCGCGCAGGAGGGCGCAGGAGGGGGGGCACCACCCGAGAGTCTCAAAAATTAAGGGAGAAAGAGAAAGGGTGGGTTAGGGTTAGGGAAACCCGCTCTGATACCATATTAGAGTATAAGAGTGGTGACCAATGCCCAAGATACCTCTCTAAGGGAGACATTGTGGTTATTTTATAATGAATAATAGAGATTACATGATACGTCCAGTCTGATGTGGGACTTGACACAACCTAATCTCTAACAGAAAACAATAATAAAAATAAGATATTTAAAAAAAATGTTTTCATATTTTATAAAAGATGAAAATGCAATAAGAACTAAATCACAATTCTTTTTACAATCCAAAATGTTTTCTAATAAAAATTTTAATAAATTTTAAAAAAATGAAAACGGATAACGTTTTTCATAACCAAATGCAGCCTTGTTTTCACATTTCAAGAAAATGAAAATGCTTAGATGGGTATATTTTCTTGTGGCCACTCCACTCCAATTTTTTAAAAAAAAATCTGATACATAATTAAAAAATAAAAAACATTAAATGATTTCCAAAACCAAACCCGAGTGTAAACTTCGATATTATGATGACACATGGCAAGTGTGGTGCAGAGATGGCAATTCGGGTTCAAAGGTCAGGCTTGTGTCAGGTCGGCCGTCCTGCATTTAAACTCAACTCTAACCTGACCCATTTAATTAAAAGGATCGACCCGATCCAACCCATTTATGAAGAAGTCAACCCTAACCCAACTTGTCAACCCGTTCGACTTTAAATATATAACAGACTGCATCATGGCATGTCCAACAAGTTAACATCACATAAATTCAAGGACCTGATCAAATTGAATTATCCCATTTAGACTAAAAATAATCAAATTAATATGAAACGTAAGTCATTCATGTTGCAACTCGACCCTCTTAAACCATGTAAAGTAAATAATGTGCTACAAACATGTTAAATTATTTCAAATTAAGTTGATTTTAAGAATAAAATATATTATAAAACAAACTATTGTTATATTTTTAATATTTTATATTATCCTTATATTTTAAATCGGGTTACATGGGTTAAACGGTTAGAGATGGTCAAACGAACCCGACCCGAATATCATTCGTGTCAGATTACTCAATCCGATTACAACCAGAGACCATTTATATCCAACCCAAACCCCTTAAACTTATGTCGTGTCATGTTAGGTTCAGCATTGCAACTTTTAGTGCAGATGGGGTGGTGCCAAGAACAGACCTTTTGCACCCATGCGAGCAGTTCTTCCAGTGCGGTGGAGGTAGTCAATCTGAAACGATTACCGAGATGAAATAGAAGATTTCTAAATATAGAAAGGAGAAAACAAATAATAATGATAATAATAATAAAAGACAGGACAAAACAAACTCAAGTAGAAAATTGCACCGCACGACAACATTAATAATGCTCACCGAGTTCAGGGGGAAATCAAACATGATTACATGATCAACATGGAGATCCAGTCCCCTAGCAGCCAAATCTGAGCAGACCAGTGTGTGGCATTCCACAGTTTCATCTTTGAACTTATTGAGGTTTTCAACCCTGTTAAGAGCAGAACAACTATCCTGAATAAAAACATATAATACAAAAATAGTTTAATCAATCTCAAAGATGGGTCATGAAGATGAACTTAAAAAACTGATGGAGATGTCTTGAACATCTCACCTCTGTTTTGCAGGGACAGCACCGTGGTAATTTGCACTATAGATGTTGTTTTCCACCAGAAAGTGATCCACAGCACGGCTAGAATCTAATGTGTTGCAGAACACCATCACTTGTTGTTTCTTTGACAAAATAGGCTCCAGAACCTGCCATTATACCATATCACCATATCCATGTTTCAGAAAGTGATTACGGCCCTTATCAGTTAGGATAACCCATTCGAAAAAATAAGTGGTGTTTGTTCCATTTCTGAGAAAAAATACTTGCATTTAAATAAGTGACAGATAAACACTTTTTAATAAACAATCTAAAAACACTAATTCAGAACCACTTATCATATGTTGTATGCACTGAACACTTTTTAAATGTTTTGCATCTAAACCAAGTACTAACAATTCAGTAGATTATTTCAAGAACCATAACATTTAATTTCAACTTGATGCGTTCATCCAAAAATAAATAAAACTCATATGATTATTTAAAAGGGGATCACAAATCCTACTACTGAATTCTATATTTGAATGGAATAAATAATTGTAGATTGGTACAATCCCTTCCTCAAAGAGAGGTGGAGAGCTTCATTTATAGATGGAGGAAAATAAATACATGTAGAAGGTTTTCAATGTAGGAATTGGAAATACACTTAAACAGGTCCAACACTCCCCCACAAGCTAGAACAGGTATAGTTTGGAAGAAGAGTCCCACAAAAAAAGAAAGTAAGAAGACACCAAAAATAAGACCACACACACTCCCTCTCAAGTTGGATCACTGATGTTGCAGATGCCCAACTTGGTGCATGGAGAGTCCAGTCGAGCTTCCGGCAAGTCTTTGGTGAAGATGTCATCAAGCTGATGAACTGTTGGAATGTAGCTAAAACTGATATGTTTTTGCTCAAGGTGATGGCGAAGAAAGTGACAGTCAATCTTAATATGCGTTGTGTGTTCATGGAAGACTGGAATATAAGCAATCTTTGTGGCCACCTGATTATCACACCAAATATGAGCAGAAGTCTGTGGCGGGAAACCAATTTCATAAAGAAAGTGACGAAGCCAAAGAATTTCAGTAGTGATCGTGGTCATCGCATGGTATTCAGATTCAGTACTGGGTCTAGAGATGACAGTTTGTTTCTTGCTTCACCAAGAGATTAAGTACCAACCAAAAAAACCGCAAACGGGGAAGTAGAATTTCGAGTAGATAAGCAACCAACATAGTCGGCATCACAAAAAACCTCAATATTAAGATAATCGTGATGTGAATACCGAAAACCACGAGCAGGGTTTTTCTTAATGTATTTGACAATGTGACGAGATAATTGAGTTTGTCCACAAGATGACGATACCTATCTGGATGAGAATATGGGTCAATGGCATCATAGAGAGACCGTTTCCCAGGTTCAAGAGTAGTGTCAACGACAATTGCCTGAGACAAGTCAGTATCATTGAAGATATCCAATGCATATTTTCATTGGGAAAGAAAGATACTGGTTGGAAAACGGGAGACTTCAATGCCAAAAAAATGTCAAAGGACCCAGGTCTTTGGTATGAAACTATTGTCGAAGATAAGCCTTGAGATGGGCAATGTCGTGAGAGTCGCTACCAATAATAATGATATCATCAACATATACCACCAATAGGAGGATTCAGCCAGAGGACGTTTTTCGATAGAAAACAAAGTGGTCCTTCATACTTTGAGATAGACCAAATGTAGTGATGACAGTGCCAAATTTGTCAAACCATGCACAAAGAGATTGCTTGGGCCCATAAAGAGATCGACAAAACCGACGGACATGAGAACCGACCTCTGAGGCAAGGAAGCCAGGAGGTGTTGCAGGTATACTTCAAGAAAACCATATAGAAATGCATTCTAGACATCAATTTGATGAAGAGACCAATGATGATCGGCTGCAAGAGATATGGATAATCAAACAGAAGCCATTTTAGCAACCAGAAAGTATCGAAATAACCAACATCATATGTTTGTGTGAAGCCTTTTGCCATGAGACAGGGTTTAAGGCGATGAAGAGTACCATCTTCATTTAGACAAACTGCATAAATCCATTTGCAGCCAAGAACCTGTTTACCGGCCTGAAGGGGGACCAGATCCCAAGTGGGATTATCGTCCAAGGCCTGTAATTCATCCCGCATTGCTTGAAGTCAACCAGAGTGAGATTTAGCCTCAACAACCGTACGAGGAACAGATATCGCCTCCAGAAAGGAGAAGCCTTTGTAGAAAGTTGTATATAGAGGATTATTCTGACAAGAGCAAGTAGCTTTCCGTAATGCAATAGGCAAATCATTTATACCCGGAGCAAGAGCGTCTGACGCGGTTGGGGAGATTGTGTCCTCGGTCTGGACGGAGGGCACGTTCAATGGCCGATGAGAGTAAACAGAGCCAAAACGACGATCATCAAAGTGAGATAACGAAGGCAGGGGTAGGTGGATGGTAAAAGGAAGACAATCATCGATAGTGGTATCTGGGTGCGAAGAGGGTGTAGAGAATGAAAAGTTCTCAATAAAAGAGACATCAGCAGAGATGATATAACGCCGCAAGTCTGGAGAGAAACAGCAGTATCCGTGCTGAGTGCAAGAGCAACCCAGGAAGATGCAACGGAGGGCTTTTGGAGAAAATTTAGATAAATAGAGACGAGTGTCACGAACATAATAAAGATACTCCACACGAAGTGGAAGAGCCAGAAAAGGAGTCTCTCCCTGAAGGATAGAAGAAGACATTTTATAAGATAGGTAGCAGTAAGAATGGCATCCCCCAAAAACTAAGAGGCATGCATTTGAAATGAGAGGACACTAGCAGTTTCCAGAGTATGAGGATGTTTACACTAGGTCACTTCATTCTACTGAGGTGTATCAAGCAGGATGTTTGATGAAGAACGCCATGATCCTTGAGAAACTGCTAAAAGCAAGAAGATAAATATTTTTGTCCATTGTCCGAGCGGAGACATTTAATAGACGTGGAGAACTGAGTGAGTTTCATGGTAAAAAGTCTAGAAATACCAAACACCTCAGAATGATCAAGAAGTAGATAAAGTCATGTCATGTGAGAGAAATCATCAATAAAAGATACATAATAACGATACCCTAACTGACTCGGGACCACATAGGGACCCCATACATCAAAATGGACTAAATCAAAAGGTTTAGATGCACGTGTCACCAAACGAGGAACATAAGACACGCAATGATGATTTGCAAACTTACAGAACTCACAATGAAAAGAAAGGTGCGGACTGAAATGGGGATAAAGTTGATGTAAGGTGGAGGCGGGTGGATGACCAAGGCGAAAATGCAGATCCAGAGCACGAGCAGAGTTTGTCGAGCGGGCAAAGGATGTCGGAGTATCAAAGATGTACACCCCATCGCGAAGATGACCTCTACCAAGTTCCTGATTCGTCGATTGCTCCTGAAAAACAACACCAGATAGTGTAAAAATAGCAACACAATTCAAGTCCTTTGTGAGCTTACTGGTGGAGAGGAGATTAAAAGTACTTCGAGGAACATGAGCCACGGAAGGAAGGTAAATACAAGGATTCAAGGAGCACGTGCCAAATCCCGCAATAGGGATAGTGGATCCGTCAACAACAGTAACTGCAGTGGTGCCACTATACAGACGATAAGTAGTTAACATACCTACATCACCAGTGAGATGATCGGAAGCACCATAATCAAGCATCCAAATAGGCGGGCGTCGAGTGACATAAGCAATAGAGCTACCAATCTGAGCAACAGATGTTGAAGAGGAGCCAGGTAGCGAAGTGGCCCGATGAGAGTGTATAAGCTCGATCTCATCCATGGAGAGGTCCAGGTTGCGAAAGATATCGAATGGTGGTGGAGAGGCATCAACCAGAGCTGTTTGAACCTGCTGAGGTGACTGAGACGAACGTCCATGGAAAACTCAGCAATGATCAATGAGATGGTCAGGCTAGCCACAGTGCTGGCAGAAAGGACGATTATGGCCCCCACCACGGTCACGTCCACGAGTACCTGAAAAATGACCACCACCACGGCCCAACAGTGCAGTATGATTCGTAGTGTCAATAGGTGGAAAAAGCACCCGATGAGTTTTTCCAAGGCGATGGTAGACCGGTAGAATCTCAAGAGAGAAGGCGTTGGCCAATATTTCAGTGGCAGGCGTTGCATACTCTGGATAAAGGCCATGAAGAAAATTGAAGAGACACATAACTGATCTCGTTGGGTCAAAGTAGCCTCTGGTGTTTGAGGAAGGGGTCAGAGCTCAAGCAACTCATCACGTAAAGCTTAAAATTCGGTGAAATATACCAAAAAAAGACGGTGGTGTTGCCGGATAGTGGAAAGGCGTTGAAGAACATCTGACACCCGAGCTAAATTATTGGTTTCGGAATACATGAGTCAAGGAGTCCCAGAGTTCTTTGACAGTATTTGTCATCTGAGTCACATCTTTGACGGAGCGTTCCATAGAGTTGACAAGCAATGCAAAAAAATTTACTGTCCACAAGCTTCCACACTTTGTAATTCGGATCTAATGGCGGTGGGGAAGGAGCGACCAGATGCAAGTCTAGATCCATGTCGGTGAGAGACATAAGGATTGTCTTACGCCAAACAAAAAATTTAGTTGCATCAAGGCGCTCATCTACCAGGTGTGTGGAGGCAGTAATCAACTGTGGAAGGACCAAGGAAGTTGGTGAGGAATCTGTCATGGTAGGAAGGATAGTGGGAAAGACTACAAGATCCGACCAAGACAGGAAGGGAGCAACGAGAAATCCAACAGGAATGGCTGGAAACATAAACATGGGCCTCATCAGGTTACTAGGTGGGATCACCACAAAAGCGTATTGGAATAGCACAGAGGAATCAGAAGCGTGTAGCAGGAGGAGACTACAAATGCATTCTAAGGATGTCACAATTCCGGAGAGAAGCGGCAAGAGGAGCATTGCATAAGGGAGAGGTGCTGCTAGGAGATGTTGGCCGCATATGTGGGCGCAGAAAAAATTGTTGCAAGAACGGCACATAGGAGAGGACGGTCGTTCAAGGGACAAGTTCAGGAAGATGCGCAACAGGGCGGCCTTTCAGGGGAAAGGGGCGGGGATGGCCGACATCATCTGCGGCAAGGTGCGCCTGGGAAGGCCGGCGCCATTAGGGGCAGCAGGGCGCACCTAGTAGGCGCGACGAGGTCGTGACCAGAAGGGAGGCGGCTAGGGCTCAACCGTGGAGGATGATGGCGCGGCGAGGCAAGGCAAGGCTGGAGGAAGGGAGGAGGCGACCCACAGGGGAAGAGGCGATGCTCAGGAAAGGGAGCGACGGGGCTAGTAAGGCGCGGCGATGACCGGCAAAGGAGGCGGAGCGACGGGGCACAGCAGAGGAGAAGGAAAAAATAACAGGGCGGGGCGCAGCAGACGGGGGAAAAAATTCAGACCGGGTATCCCTCTGATACCATGTAGATTGATACAATCCCCTCCTCAAAGAGAAGTGGAGAGCTTCATTTATAGATAGAGAAAAATAAATACATGTTGGAGGTTTTCGATGTGAGACTTGGAAATACATTTAAACTGGTCTAACAATCACCAAATAGTTTTCCAAGTTCCCGCATTTTTATTTTGTACAAAGGAAAGCGCAATCCACAGGGGATTGATTTGTGCACTAAAGAAACCACCACGGCGTGGTGGTTGAGACCACGTCGTGGTCTATCCTTGTGTATCACGGCATAGTGTAAGACACCATGCAGTGGTGGTTCTTTTTAGGACTGAGTGCTAGTGAGTGCTAGTGTGTCGAGCAAATAGGTAAAAAACGATCTGTATATTCTAACCTGAGAAGTACACTAGAGGGAGGGAGTATAAGAGATCCCTACTGGGAGACCACTTCCCGAAGAGCCAAGCTGAATCCTCCCATGGACCAGCTCCCAACAGCAGCCAGCAGTAATTGCTAAATGATTCGTACCCCCCAACTACTGCCAACTGCCCTAATTAATACCCCAAACAATTACTAACAGCTCCTAACGAACACCCACCTGCTACAAGCAAAACACAATAAACTAAGAAAGACAACACTATCCCTGGCAGTTATTACTCCTACCCTTACGAAACCAACCCCAACATATTTCCGTAGGAAATATCCATCCACACCCATGCTGGCCACCTCCAGGGGAAATGCAGCCTCACAGCCCAGCTTCCTAACGGATCTTGCTTGGTATTATCACATCATTCCATAATGTGAGGAATGATCCTATTCATCTCCTTTGGCTATCACTATCAGTTAGGCAGCATTTGATGATGATTATGAGGAGTTAGAAAGTCTTGCATGGTTGTTTAAACATTGAACAATCAATGAGAATTTTACGGAGTATTACAAAGTGCCAAAACGTATGGAATATTTATGAAACGGTCAAATCAAAATCGGCCGACCATTTGAGGTTGTGTAAGGCCTATATAAAATGGTTCATTCCTCGCACGAGTTGCTCGATTCTATAGTACTGAGACTCCCATTAGAACTCCACAAACCGAGAAAATCATCGAGATCTCTCCTCTCTCTATTCTTTAAACACAAGGTTCTAATAGACCATTAATAGAGAGCGATCCTTCCTGAGTGTCAGGAGATTCATACGATTCGTGGATAGATCCGAAGGAAGGAGCCTTCCAACTGCTTCTCAGTAATCTCGATTAAATGCTTGTGAAGAGCTTTGAAAGGCCGGATCAACTAGTGTAAGGTACATCGTTCATATTGCTCTTCATTTGTATTCATTCCAAACGTATAGATAGATTCGGGCTTTGGAGTTTTTCTTCTGCTGCATTTCAGAGGTCAGACATCCCTCTGAGACCCTTCAATGGTATCAAAGAAAATCTATTAACGTTTGGTTTGAAATTTGAAGGGACGAAGAAACTGGAAAAACAAGTTTCCCAGGTGTTGCAGTATAACCGAAGCCAAAACGCCCATCTTTGTTCTTGAGAGTTTAAGACCCCGGCATGTTCCTTCTGAAAACTAGTGTTTCGGTCCTTGATGCCGACAGACCATGACATAGCTATGGAAACACGGGCGTTTTGGACAATGCGAGGAAATCACAGAAAAAAAGAGCGTCGTAAGAAAACGCACTACATTGTGGTCAAGAGTTTTGTGTCGTGGTGGCCTTCAAAACGAGGAGCATTGCGGCCTAGTCAGAAATGGTAAGTCGTTTAACAAAATGGCTTGGCTACCCGAAACGCCAGCCAGAAACGTCATGACCGGGCGAAACAGCATCCCGAAACGCCATGCTTGAAACGCCTAGGCCAACCAAAATGGCCACCGAAACAGGCACGGCCTTCCCTCGGCAAGAGTTGTCACCACGAGGAAGACCACATCGTGGTGTGAGGCGTTTTGAGAGGAATTTTAAAGAAAATAATATTTCTTGTTAAAATTCTCAAAAACTTCCGTCAAACCATACCAAAAATGTTTTGGAAGATTTGATTAAGGTTTAAAATGGATTTCCATGGTAAATAATTTATAAAATGTTTATAAATTAAATAAGGTAAAATGTAAAATTGTTTACATTTATTTATGAATAGTTCATAAATGTAAATACAAAATGTTTATGTTAAGGCCTTATTTGGAAAATTTATTTGAACCATTCCAAAAAAGTGGGTGTTGATATGATCGATGGTTTAAATAAAATCAAATATGTGATATATTTAATTTATGTAAATTGTTTACATAAAATACCCCATATTAAAAAACTATGAAGGAGTTCATATTAATACCATGTAAATGATAATTTAAATGTTCATAATTGATAAAAGTGAATTGTTCATGTTCATCCGTGTCTAAATTATAGTGAATAATTTATTTATGAATTGTTCATAAATTATTTATCTCATGTTTAAATATATGAATTGTTTATTTATTTATTCCTCACAGTATTCATAGATATAGTGTTATATTATGAACTGTGATATATGCTTTAGTTTAAAGTGTTGCTTCTATATATTGCCATACATGCATATAAGGAATCACATGCTAGGTATGATACTGGATAAGTTTTATCTGCCTTGACTTTGGCTTGTAATAGGTTATGAGCTAAAATTAAGTAGTTCATTATAGTTTATACATATTAGGTGTTAGAATTATGATGGAATTGAGGTCTCTTTTGAGTAAAGTATCCATCGGTAGAGGGACTTTGGAACGGATTGCTCATTAACCTAGAGTCTTATGCCTTATTTAGAAAAGTGGGGGTTGGTTATCTGTTGCTCGAAGCTTACTCTTGTGGGGATGGTTGATTTAATATGATTCTAAACTTTTACACGAAAGGGTTTCATGTACCTTATGCATGGGATGCATTTGGATATGTACGAACATAATTGGCTTTTAAATAGGGTTAGCGATGCAAAATACGAGTTGTGTAAAAAGTTGCATATCAATATGGTTTGAACATATTGGTTTGGTGCAAGGAATTGAATTCCAAACTAAATCACTAGAATTATACATATATGTAAAGGGAATAACATAAGATAGGATGGTGGGATTAAATAACCTTAAAGTCAAATGTTGGAGTTGGAATTCTAAACTCAATTGTTTGTATTTTAGATTGCATGTATATTTGAAGAAATGAATATAAATAAAATATCTTATTACATATTTTTCATTGTTCTGCATGACATTATTTGTAATAATGTTTTGAAGTAGCTATCACATTGAAAAGGTCACAACAGTTCATCGCTATGATGAGAACCTTAAAATGCTATGATGATATTCTTAAATATTGTTCTCCGGTCGGATAAAATTATATGATGGGACACATAGCATGTTGACTGTCTGGTGCGAGTACTCGTAAGCGGATGAGACTTCATCTCATAAAGTTCGCACATGATAATCTCCAAGACGGGAGATTATGAGAACAGATCTTCCTGTGGGAAATTCACGTGTTTATGTCATTGGATATTCCTTTTTGCAAGCATGCATAATGATTCTTAGACTTTAAGATTATTATTAATGCATATTATGGCTCACATACTTTGATGTATTGACCAAAACCGAGACGTCATATGTTTGCGGGAAATAGGGTATGTTGGGTGCATCACGAATGATATGTTATAAATGAATAAGTCGATTAGGATTTGTCTCTTTCATCCTTATGAAAGATGATATCTCGACCCTTTGATCGGAATGGAACTGTCGGACTAAATTTCATAGTCATGGTATCTTGACAAGTTCATTTCAGATAGTCAAAGAGAGATGTATTAAGCACATTAGTTGATGGGACACATAGCGTTCTACGATCGGATAACATTCTATGATGGGACACATAGCATGCTGACCGTCAGGTGCGAGTACACATAAGCGGATTAGACTTCATCTCATAAAGTTCGCACTTTGTAATCTCCAAGACGAAATATTATGAGAATAGGTCTGCTTGTGAGAAACCACATGTTTATGTGTCATTGGATGTTCCTGTCTGCAAACGTGTATAATGATTCTTAGACTTTAAGATTGTATTCAATGTACCTTATGACTCGCATACTTTGTTGTACTGGTCAAAACTGAGACATCGTATGTTTGCGGGGAGTAGGGTACATTGGGTGTGATAGGGGAGTTAGGCCACCGATACTCCATACTTACCAAAGGGGAATCGGACTGCTGCTACAGCCGGTGTAACTGCCTTTTAACTGCTGCTACAGCCGGTGTAATTGTCTCTTAATTGTTTTAACATCTTTGAGGGGGCAAACTTGTAATTAGTTCTTAGTTTGTTAGTTAGTTTGTTAGATGGAAGAAATATAAAGGAGGCGTGGGGCAGTCCTGGAGGATATCTGTATTTTTCAGAAATTGTGGTTGTTAGAAAGAGAGGCTCTAAGAGGGAGCAGCTCCCTTAGAGAGAGAAACTTCTTGTACTGTTTGAAATCATACCGAAATACCAAAGTTTCCTATCAACTTTGGTGCTTTCATTGAGAGAACTTGCTGCTGAGAAATTGGAAAGGGAATTGTGGACTGTTGTATGCCCACGCAAATGGAAGGGCGGGTTTCAGGAATAGAATTAGCGATCGCCGAGCTAGAGAACTACCACCGACGCCAGGAGGTAGGGCAACTCCATCGGGACGAAGCTCAACTGCGGCAGAAGGAGGCGCTTTGGAGACTGGAGATTCAAATGCGAGACTTGACATTAAATGTATCGCCTTGTAGCAAATCAAATGGTATGACATCCTTTTTATTGGAGGACACGTCCGGAGATTAGTAGCACTGTTTTGACTCATGAGGCTCAGAGTAAGGTTCGGTTGTTGACATTAACTAGAAGAGTAGAGCGGGAACTGATTGTGAAAGGTGATGTTAAATATTCTGAGTTGCGAGGAAGGAATACTACTGTGAAACAGGAGCGAATTTGGAACACTAATTCAGTGAAATTTCTCCCGACTGAAATTAGCGGGGCAGTGGTAAGCTAAGTGACCCTGTGCCAAAGTGGAAGAGAGTGTGAAATCTGTCAAGAGAAGAATTTGAAGAAAGAAAGAAGAAGGGGTTAACGGTTTCAGCCAGGGCATAAATGTCCTGAGAGGGGATTTAAATTGATGATTTGGGAATGTATTGAACCTAGGAAAAATGAAGAGGATGTTGGGGGTGAAGAACCTGGAGAGGGAAAAGTAGCTGGAAACGAAGTTGTGCATGGTGATCATCATGAGAAAGACTGAGAAATTGTGATGCAGGGAACCACAGCTTGTGCAATAGGAGGAAATCATACGACTCAGTCAGAATTAATTATATATTAAATTAATTTCAGTGCTAAATTATGAATTGCAAGTCGTGTGTGGTCTTTACATGCAGTGTTCTCTATGTACGCTAATAGCATCACATGCTGCGTAATTTGCATATGATCATGTCATTTATGGACAAATTCATGCCATGTAATTAAATGCCAAGAAATGTATGCTGAATGTCATGTGAATGCACAGTAAAAAGACCATGCCGAGTAGTTTGGACGGGTACATGTCGTTGACTCCAAGTACACATGTGTGCTTTATTAATTTTAAATAAAATTAATTTCTTTAATTTCTTTAAAATTATGAATGATGGAAATTTCCAAGACAAATTGGATGGAAATTAAGATAAATTGAATTAATTGATTAATTAGATAATCAGATTAATTCAAACGCATTTTATCTTAATAAAAAAACAAATCGAAATGAATGCTAACAAGTTATTTTAAATGTGAATTCGTTGCATAAGTGGATGATCATGAACTTAAACAGACTTGGCTATGTGTATGGCTTTTTTAATTTAATTATTGCATGGGTTTTTGAAATTATTTTATTAATTTAAAATAATGGTCTGCGAGTCATCCCTCCCTAGTTATGTACGGGTTTGCGCATCCATGGTTTTTTTTATGTAAACCCCATTCTAGTTCTCTTCACCTGCGTGTGAAGTAAATGCATTGTAATGATGGAGCTCTCAGACGCATGGAGATGGTTCAAAACAAAGCTGAGGCGAAATCAAACCCAAGAGATATGCAGGACAGAGGTGGAATGCTGCAACTCATTGAGACCAGACCGGCTCAATGAGTTTTTCCAAGGTCAATGATTTTTTTATTGTCCGCTCAATAAACAAATCGCTAGTTAAAACTCATGATCAAGTCACGTCATATTTGTTTTATTTCTGCTAGATACATGATTTATTTTATGAATGCAAGACCGTGATCACATAAATAAATTGATCTATATAATATATAATTAAAATAAAAGGATTATGTGCAACTATTTTATTAGCAAATGGTTAATCACTTAAAGTAAAACTCGCTTAATACTAAAAAGAGATGTAATGGATAAAATAAGATAGATTCCGCATAATAAACAAAATTCTCTCAAGTTAATATTAAGTCAAAACACCTTCCGTTAGTAGATTTAGAATAGAACCATAGAACTAAGTGTTTGATTGGCCATTGTCAAGACACTTTTATCGAAAAGTTTGACTTGACCAAGTTTACATCGAGAGTAATAGCTCTTGCTAGACTTGATGTATCTTGGAGGAAAGTGTTGACGAAATTCAAGTCAAGATTTCAGGATTGAGGAGTTCATTCTAACATATCTAGGAATTGCAAGCTCACGATAGGCAAGATCGTCTGCCTAAAAACTTTCGAGTAATTGACCAGACCCTTGTTTGGGTTATGAGAAAGGAAATATGGATCCTAACCACTAGAATGTCCGCATTACTGAACAAATGTTGCTTCTTTTACAAAATGTTTGTTATGGTAAGACTTATTTAAATAACGGTCTTTATGTGTTGGGTTACATTAACCAAGTAATAGCAATCGATAACGATAATAGCTCACATGACTCATACCACACCAAACTATGACATCACCGGCTAAAACATGTAAACAAAAAACGTTTGATAGATTACACCAAGATGGATATTTGGATTCATTTGAACTAAAAACACCTGGTGTATGTCATGTGTGTTTGCAAAGCAAAATAACCAAAGGCTCATTTAATAGAACAAGTGAAAGAGCCACAAAGCTTCTCGAGTTGGTTCATACCGATGTGTGTAGACCATTTTCAGTTGAAGCAAGGTGTGGGTACTCATATTTTATAACTTTTATTGATGACTTTAGTAGACATGGATAAATCTACTTAATGGGGTATAAATCGGATTCTTTTGATAAATTCAAAGAATACAAAAATGAAATTGAGAACCAACATGGAAAGAAGATCAAGAAACTTTGTTCATATTGTGGCGGAGAATAACTTAATCAAGACTTCATTGATTATTTACGAGAGTTTGAGATTTTATCTCAACTCACTCCACCTTATACACCACAATGGAATGGTGCAAGTGAAAAGAGGAACTGCACTCTGTTATACATGGTGAGATCAATAATGAGTCATGCGAGTCTCCCATTATCCTTTTAGGGATATGCATTACAGACAATAGCGCATATACTAAACTAAGTGTCAACTAAAACGACAAATGGTATTCCATACAAACTATGACGTGGAAGTAAATTTGTGCTATCAAATTTACATGTGTGGGTTTGTGAAGCATTTGTTAAGGCTTCTTCAGGTAACAAACTTACACCTCGAGGCACAAAGTGTAACTTTATAGGATATCCTAAGGAAACAATGGGATATTACCAATACGACCCCTTAGACAAAAAGGTAATAGTAGCAAGGCACACTGTATTTCTTGAGAGGGAGCACGTCTCTAAATGAGATAATGGGAGCGAGATAGACTTCAATGAAGTCGTGGCTCATGATACACAAGAGTTGACACAGGAACAAACTCCACAAAGCCCCATGGAAGAGGATGTTCCAGAGACACAAGAACTGCGTGGGAGTACAAGAGAGGTTAGAGAACCCAAACGATATGGTTTTCTAGCCACTGAGAATGGTGACTCGTTATTAGTTGATAATAATGATCTTGTGACCTGTTAGGAAGCTGTATGTAGCACAGAAGTTGTCAAGTGGCAAGAAGCTGTGAATTTTGAAATGGATTTCATGTACCAAAACTCCGTTTGGATTTTGGTAGATCCTCTGGTGGATGTAAAACTCGTTGGTTGCAAATAGGTATTCAAGAAAAAAAATTGGACATGGATGGACAAGTCAGTACTTATAAGGCATGACTGGTTACAAAAGGGTTTAAACAGCATCAAGGCATATACTACGACAAAACCTTTACACCGATTGCTATGTTGAAATCCATTAGAATTCTATTTGTCATATCATCTTACCATAACTACGAGATTGAGCAGATAGATGTCAAAAACAGATTTCCTAAACAGGAACCTTCAAGAAGATGTCTATATGACATAACAAGAAGGATTTGTGACTCCAAAGGATGCCAATAAAGTATGCAAGTTTCAAAGATCCATTTATGGATTAAAGAAACCATTTGGGTAATGGAACATTCAGTTTGATGAAGCCATAATGGAATTTGGTTTCATAAAGAACAAATGTGAGTCTTATGTCTATAAACGGTTTAATGGGAATGTGGTCGTTTTCCTAACAGTCTATGTCGATAACATACTACTTATTGGAAACAAAATACCAGTCTTATAATCTATTAAGGTCTGGTGAGACACTTGCTTCTCCATGAAGAACTTAGGCGAAGCAGCATACATTTTTGGGATCAAGATCCATCGTGATAGATCCAAGAAGTTGTTTGATCTAAGTCAAGGTACATACATTGACAACATACTGAAAAGATTCAGTATGAAACAATCCAATAAGGGATTGTTGTCAGTGTCATATGGCATTCATCTTTCCAAGAAAATGTGTCCTCAAACACATCATAGACAAAGGATGGCAAGGATTCCATACGCATCAACGATTAGGTCAATCATGTACGTTATGCTATGTACGAGGTTAGATGTCGCCTATGCCTTAAGTGCGGTAGAAAGATATCAAGTTGATCCAGATGATTGTTATTGGATGGCGGTCAAGACTATGTACAAGGTTAGATCGTCTTGATTTGTTCGGAAACTAACATCTGCATATCCCCTTATGACTAGCTCTTTATCTCCTCTACAGACCAGAGACATATCCTACACAGAAAAGTCTAAGTACATTGCAGCTTCTGAAGCAGCTAAAGAAGCGGTTTGGATGCGCAAGTTCGTCCAAGAGCTTGACGTGATGTCGAGCAGTAAAGACTGTCACACACTATTGTGATAATACTGCAGCAATGGCTTTTGCGAAAGAGTCACGATCAAATCAACGAACAAAGCACATACTCCGAAAATATCATCTTTTCAGGGATTTTTCTGAGAAAGGTGACGTCGCAGGAGAGTTTCCACGGAAGACAGCGTGGTAGACCCCTTAATTAAATTCTTGACTCAACATAAACATGATCATCATGTGAGATCTAGCGGACTAAAAGTCGTTACCAGTTGGCTCTAGTCCAAGTGAGAGTCTGTTGGAGTTGGTGTTCTATAACAAACTGTTTGTACTTTAGATTGTATATATATTCAAATAAATAAATATAAACAAAGTATTTTATTACATTTTGTTCATTGTTTTGCATGACTGTATTGTAATAATGTCTTAGAATATCTATCACATTGAAAAGGTCATAATAGTTCTCTACTATGATGAGAACTTTGAAATGCTATGATGATATTCTTAAATATTGTTTTACGATCGGATCACATTCTATGATGGGACGCATAGCATGTTGATTGTTAAGTGCAAGTACTCGTAAGCGAATGAGATTTCATCGCATAAAGTTCGCACATGGTAATCTTCAAAACGAGATTATGATAACAAACTCGTCTGTGGGAAATCCACATGTTTATGTGTCATTGGATATTCTTGTTTGCGAGCGTGCATAATGATCCTTAAACTTTAAGATTATTATTAATTCATATCATGACTCGCGTACTTTGATATACTGACAAAAACCATGACACCATATGTTTGTGGGAAGTAAGGTATGTTGGGTGCATCACGAATGATATGTTATTAATGAATAAGTTGAGGAATGATTTGTCTATTCCATCCTTATGGAAGATGATAATTCGGTCCTTTGATTGGAATGGAACCATCAAACTGGATTTCATAGTTATGATGTATTAACGAGTTCATTTCAGATAGTCAGATAAATGTATCAAGCACATAGGTTGATGGCACGGGTATGCAACCTGCTTGATGGGATATTGTGACAAAAGGATTATATAACACGGTTGGCGTTCGTGTGTGGTTGTTGTCGTTCTGACATATCTTCTTCCTCGGTGGGTGTTTTGACTCGTTACTAAACAATAATATTGGACTTTAGACTAGCCTAATGCCACTGAGGAAGAGACCTAGAGGGTCACACACAAAGTGTTTTCGTTGATCTCAATTAAATATTATTTATATATAACAGTTGAAATAAATATTGTTCTCCAGACCGAGAAGTAATATTTATTCAGAACTTATTCAACGATCGCAAATATTAAATAAATATTAATTCACAAGTTATTGTCTAATTATGCGAATATATAATATTTATTCATTTCTTGTTATTCCCAAGGTAATATATAATTATTTATTAAATGAATAATTTATTTAGTTACGTGAATATTAAATAAATATTTATTAGTCAGAATGTGAATAAAATATTTATTTATTTATTGAATAAATAATATATATTTATTCAATAATTCCGAATGGAACGAGTTTCGAGTCCGAAAATAAATATTTATTTACCGGATTGTAAAAATAATATTTATCATTGAGCGGGTTGGCACAATAATATTATTATTATTTTACATTGCATGGGGTTCATCATGGATTTAATATATTATTAAGGGCACTTGTGCAATTAATTAAATATTAAACTCTAACCTTAAATTTATAAATAGACTGCTTCGTCATTTGTGAAGAGGTTAATCGTTGTGCACAGCATTCCCCTAAATCTCCTCATTTCTTCCTCTCAAAACTGAGAAAAACAAGAGATTCCTTCAAGCTTGAAGGAACATAAAGCAGTCAAGGCGAACAACGCTAGATGATCAATCAATCAGTCATGCTAGCACCCGGTGTTTTATCGACGTTGTTCAAAGATCGAAGGAGCACATGTGGACCACTGCTAGAGGGACTCTGCTTTGGGTCATCGCGACATAATGATGATACACCGATCGGGTTTGAACAATCGATACCATCAACGAAGAAAGATCTCAAGACCGAGGTAACTTTTCTTCTTGTGTTTTAAATTAATTATAAATTTACGTGAAAAGATCTTCTTTTGGTTCCTAAGAAAACATTTGTCAATATTCTTTGGAAAAATTTCATTGGTCATGATGTTCACGTCAAGTGCATTACGGGTTATCCGTTGAATCCGACAAAAGTCGAGTTGGTTATGGGCTCAATAGGCATTTCTGCTGCGTCTGGAACCTTCATCAAATTCCTTCCAAAGCAGACACTTGTCAAGACCTCGATCATCCAACCAGGTAGTATCATGCAAAAGCGAGGTGCTCATGGATTACCTTCTGCAAGGCAAGCAAATAATGAGGTGACCTTAAGAGTTAAGTGCCTCGTTTTTTGTGTTTGCTTTGAGCAACACCTAGCAGGGAAACCCTAAGAGTTATGATACCAGATGAATAGTGTTGAGTTTATACATATAATGGATTAGGCAAAGTGTTGCTCGCTCAACCATTCAAGAGTCAGTATATGATATAATTAGGATGATGTTCGACCTAAATAACTAAGCAATGAGTTTCACGCCAAAGCGGGTCATTTGCTTAGTGAAATATGGATCTTGACCCACTAATATGTTTGGTGAATTTAAAAGGGCTAATCATTTTAGCGGGATCACATTTAATAAAATTTCTTATTAAATGAATGTAAAACATGATACTTATCTGATAAAAGCTTATATTGTAGATATAATGGCATCATCATCATCTTCAAGCTTAACTTTGAGATCTATCTTGGAGATGAAAAAACTCAACGGAAGTGATTTCCTTGACTGTTACTCAAACTTGATAATAGTTCTTAAGCAATAAGAAAAGTTTTATGTGTTGGGAACACCCCTTACTGAGCAACCAACAGGTGAAGACGTTCAACAAACGGACATAGATACTTATGATAAGCATCTAAAGGATTCATGGAAAGTCTCTACTGAGTTGTGTGACCATGGAAACAAAGTTGCAAAAACAATATGAAAACATGGATGCATACAAGATGATAGACAACCTGAAAATACTCTACTAAAAAAGAGCAATGCCTGAGAGATATGAAGTGTCAAAGTTCTCTTTCGGTGCAAGATGGCAAAAGGAACATCAGTCTCTACACATATACTCAATATGATTGGGTACGTCAATGACTTGGAAATGCTGAGTTCACCTCTTAGGCTTGATCTGGCCACAGAATTCATTCTAAAGTCATTGTCAGAAAGGTTTTGACAGTTCGTTATAAATTATGATGTGAATAAGTTCAACAAATGTTTACTTGATCACCTCAATATGTTGAGGATCGCTGAGCAAGTTATGGGAGGTCCAGGCTCAAGTGTCATGATGATGGTACAGAAGGATAAAGGGTAAATGCTAGTGCAGAAGGATAAGGGTAAAATTTTTGGCCAGAAAGATAAGAAGAGAGGTCGTGTAAAGTCCACAATGCCAACTAAATCGAAGAAACGGAAGGACGGTGATTTCATTGTGGCAAACCTGGATATTGAAAAAGGAAGTTTACAGTACATGAAATTCCGTGGAGAGTCCAGGTCAGGTATTGATGTTATAGAATTCAATTCTACTATTCTGAAGGGTATATGATATCGATTGTATGTTTCACAAGTGTTGTAAATATACAGAAGTTCAAAATTGAAGAAAGGTTGACGATGAGAGCTTAAAGTTTGCATTCGACTGGTGGAGTAATGGATTGTCACATCAAGGTGTTGGATGCAATGGATAACTTAAAGCTTGATTGGATCAGAATAAAGATTGTGTTGTTGTCATGTCATTTACTTTATGTGATAAAGTCTTCATTGTGAACAAGTTGTCATCAATAAAATGAGATGATTATTTTGATACACATTGTTGTAAATGATCCAAATTCTATAACATGTCTGAAAATAATGGTCTTCTTTTCAGAATAATGCTCCAATCACATAGAATACCTTATATGATATGGGTACAATAGTTTGTTAAATATTCTCACCGAAGAAAATAAGAGTTATTTCTTAAACACAAAGGAATTTTGTATATCTTAGCATGATATTCTCAAGAAAATATAGTGTCTAAAAGGCTAGTGGCAGTATGTCTAGACTTACAGAAGTTCAAAGTTAACAAATAAAAGATTATGTCAATCTTCAAAGTGAATGTCACTTTATATCCTAGTGGGAATATGTCTAGACTTGGAGAAGTTCAAAGTTAACAAATAAAAGATTATGTCAATCTTCAAAGTGAATATCACTTTATATCCTAAAGGAGTTTAGGATGTATCGGTAAAAGGTTAATGTACAGAACATAAGTTACCAAAAGATTTCGAGAAAAAAGTTTGATGAAAGGGTACTAAGGATGATGATGAACTTAGATTGGGTTCTAAGTAAACTACATAAATTATTAACATCGCAACTGATAGATTATGGATGAGAGAAAGAGAGTTTGAAAGGAATTACCAGAGGAAACTAGTAGAAAAATAGCTCTAACTGCTTCAATTATGCTACCAAAGAAGTATTTCAAGGACCTACCAATTGTCCTCTAACCAAATGCCCGCATCAAGTCCCCTCCCCTTCAATTTATAACCCACCCGAACCAAGCAACAAACTAACTGACTTAAAATCCAAAATACAATTTTACCCTGACTGTTATGAACCCCTCCTCTTCTTTGGTAAGTGTACAGCACAGAGGGTCGGAACTGAATACCCAACCGGCTGCTGCTAGAAGATCCCTCCTCTTGCACAGCTCTATCAGTAACATTGGATGTTGTGATGTCAAGTTGTTTGAATACGTTTAAGGAGTTGAACATTAGGAATATGATTCATAAGTCTCGTCATTATTCAAACAAGTTTGTTTCATAGATGTTACACACTAGAGTTTAGTGCGAGGGTTTTATCAGGCAGTCACATAGTTAGGTGGCTCGAGTTACATAGAGATGTAATGAGTTTAACAAAGCTCCTGAAAGTGCAACAAACATAAGGCTGACTTGACAGTTTATCATATGTGATATGTTATACATACGCTAATGTGTGATTTTGTTATGTATTCTTAAAGAAGTTTAAGGATATAAAATGTATCATGGAATCCAAAAGTAAATCTCCATTTTATCATTATTTCACATTGGATGAATATATATACATATATATATATATATATATATATATATATATATCGAGATCGATATATATTTCGTGAATTGAAATGATAATTGACCTCTCAAAGTACGACTTTGAGTTATCCCTAACTGATGTTCGTCATGGAGTATTGTAGGTTGTGATGAAATGTCAAGGTTAGCGTGAGTTGGAATGATACGGAATATACTCATGAGGCACAAAACAGGTTTTGTGTGTTGGACAACCCACTAAATATATAACACATGGAGTGTCATACACTGTTTTTGGTATACTAGGGGTGCACGTTTCATATTGAATCTTCGTATTTGAGGTTGGCGAGATACCTAATATGAGAACCCTTATACTTTGATACATTTCTTACGCAAGTCTTGAGGCTTAGCTAATCAGGGGGTAGTTGGGTATGTTGTTGATCATATCGTCAGTTGGGAGCTTAACCAAGATGAGATTTCTCCTCACGTATGACAAGTATGACATTTGGACCCTTGATTGAGATAAGACTGAGGAAGTGTACGGTTGTACCTAGATATCACATATGATGTGTTTTTATATATTTGGATGAGAGCCATATGATGTGCTCATCCGCTAAGATGAATGACATGTGATGTATTCATCAATCTGGTTAGTCTATACTCAAAGAATTGAGAACATATGAGTAGGCTATAGGGGATTGACATACTCAATGTCTCATGGTCACTCGATATCTTGGACAAAAGGATTATATGATTATGCATACTTGCATATGATGGTGAACACGGGTGACGCACACCTATCATGGGGCGTGGCAAAAGCAAATTTCTATGTTTTCCTAGTGCAGTGGCTGACAAGGGTCGTCTCACTTGAGGAGCGTCGTAGTTGGTTCAATCACTAATTTCTAATTCACCTAATCTAAATCTTTTTGGTGTTTTTAATATTTATTAAAAACGTTGTTTTTTATGGGTTTTGGAAAACATGCAATTAAAATGATGAATTCAAATCTAAATGCTGACAAAATGCAGATTAGAAAGAAAGGTCTTGGTCCAAGGTTTGATAACACGGGTTCATTCATTATTTATTTGTTATTTAAATTCAATTTGATAATTCATTTAGTGAAACCTCATTAATGAATTACTCTCCATTGATTTATTGAGTGTATGATTTTAGCATGCGTTCGGCACATCAAACCACACCTCCTCCAGTAATCAAGTAGGGTAACACCTCAACCGAGAATGTTATTCCTACAAGACCCGGCTCCATCGTATGTCGTTTCATCCCCAGATGGTGTTGAGAAGGATTGGAATAATTTGAGAGGTAGGAGCTCCTCTTCTTTTATAGGCAGATTTCTGTCCTCCACAAGTTGTCGTGTTGTTGACTCATTAATTGGCCGAATAACGCGTGGCCCCCTTCATGAAAGTTGTTCATTAATGTGTTGGTCGTTCACCCTCCAAATTTCAACTCGTTTGGCCACGAGTTGTGATTTTTTAATTGGAGGTTTCTTTTTCTGGACAAAGGTTCCAAGAAACTTCCTCTAAAAGTATAACCTCCAATGGCAACCTTAATGACTTCAAAACTCCCTAAAATTAATTGTAGAGGCGCTCCTAGGTGTACTCGTGCTATCCCAGGTGGAATCACTTCAATTGGAGGCATGTAGGCCGAGATGGATGTCCGTTACGGTGGTAGCGTCCACGCTGTCCACCCGGAAAAATCTTCAACTTCATTGATTTTTTACGGCCTCTAGATGATCGATTCAGCCCCTGGTCCAGAACACAACAATGAAGGAAATGAAATAAATATTATAACAAAAAAAGAATCACTCAATTTGGAATTATATTTTTCAGGAAATGACCAAAATACCCTTAACGTAAAAATCTGTCAAAAATCCAGAATTAAGCACTTTTCACAATTTAGCTCATTTTTATTCTATAATCTAAATTGCCCATTATTTTAATAAAACATTTAAATACATGGGTTTTATCATTTAAAAACATCACTAATTCATTATTATTGTATTAAAAATATGCACATAAATTTGCTATGTCAACGGGCATAGAGTGTAAGAACCCAGTTTTTCACTTAGATACGGATCTTTTAATTTTCGGTCTAAATCTTTACTTTGGACCTAATATAAATGCCTAATGAGTTAGAAAAGGTTCTGAGGGTGTTTGGGGCTTGTTTGGAGCTCGGAACACCTCTTTTTAGAAAAACAGGCCAAATCGCATGGTTTGCGCATGGTTTGCGCACGGTTTGCCTAACCATGCGATTTGTGTTATTTTGGACAGTGGCATCTCGCATGGTTTGGGCATGGTCATGCGGCCTAACCATGCGAACCACCCTTTTTCCCAAGCCAAGTCGCATGGTTTGCGCACGGTTTGCCTAACCATGCGGTTTGTGTTATTTTGGACAGTGGCATCTCGCATGGTTTGTGCATGGTTTGCGCACGACCATGCGGCCTAACCATGCGAACCACCCTTTTTCCCAGATTCAGGCAGAACCATCTCGCATGGTTTGCGCACGGTTTGACAAACCGTGCGGACAAACCGTGTGTGGGTTAAAAACATGTGTAAAATGTTTAAAATGCCCTTAAGGATCTATTAATCCTCCCTCTTCCTCCCTAATCCGAGTTTGTGCGGGATTGACCTATTTCTCTCTCAATTTTGGGGTTTTTGAAGATCCAAACTTGGAATCAAGAGATCTTCTTCGTCTGGCTTCCGATCGAGCTTTCGTTCGTCACGTTGGATGCGCAACGGTAAGTACTCAAGTTCCCTTTAACCGTTCTTCTTCTCTTTCACTCTCAACCTAGATATCACCATGTGAGCGTTTTTCACCTTTTCTTAGATCTACTCTGATCCGAGGCAAATCAAGGGTCGATACCGGAGGAGTCGTACAACCCTAAGGTGGGTAGTCTATAACTCATCCCTAAAGTTCATTGATTTTGGGATATTCGTGTGGGGTCCACCGGTTTCGTTGGAAACTGTTTCTTGAATTAACATGTCATGATTATACTCATTAAAATCGTATGGTTATGCTCTTCCCAAAGATGTGATTAGTTGTTAGTGGTTACACCCACAACTCAATCCGCCCCATGTCGAAAGTTATGCCATAATTGGGTTTTTAGTGTTTTGACACATTTGAACCACCGTTCGGGTGTGCCTTTGCTTAACCTTTATAAAGGTGAGACTCTTATAATAAATGGCTTGTTGTTAATGATAATTGCATAATGGCATGTACCATGTATGCTCACCACTTGACCCGCCTAAGGTAAGTGCATACAAATGTTTATTAAATGTGAAATATGAAATGAAAAATGGCAAGTATACTAAGTATATAACTTAGCCTTATTAAATGAGATTTAATAAAGGTTGCATGTCCGTAGCACCCCTTTTCCATGTTGATGGAAGGTAGCGGAGTGAACCTCGATAATTGAATAAGCCTTAATGACTAACTAAGACTTGATTAAATGGTTGCAATGTTACTTGGTCTATCCACACTAATGGAAGACAAGGCTTGGACCAATGGTTTCAACTCTACTTGACCTATCCACACTGATGGAAGGCAAGACTTGAACCAAATGAATTATTACATGACTTCTTTATCAAATAGAAATAGACTGACTCGTGCTCGCCTTGGATTCTGAGAGGAGAATTCCTTGGGTCTCGGGAACCCCATTCCGATTCAAGGATACGGTTTGCTTAGGTTGATACCCACCTAGATTCCGGTTCTTGTCTATTCCTTGGATGCCCAGTATACTACCGTTGGGTACCTTTTTATTCCAGGATACCTCGGATACACTCATTGGATCCAGCATTAACAAGTAGGTGCCTTGGATACACTCCTTAGACCCAGTCCTTGCTTAGCCCTGTTTTACCTTGGATGCACTCCTTGGACTCAGTATGCGCCTTATTGTGGAATGCCTTGAATTACGCACTTTGGATTACACTCTTACCCTAAGTTAAACTCAGATAGTACTGAGTTAGCTTTCCATGAGTCTACATTACCTTGGTTTTTACCCTGGAACTCCCTCACTGGATATCATTGACTGGTTGCCTTGTTACATCTTGGGACCTTCACTACTCATACTATCACGAAATGATGTCAGTGTTGACTATGCCTCACGTGACCTATTAACATTAAATGGAAATTGATTAATTAATGAACTGGTTACATGTTCAGACACCAACCGAGGGCTGAAGCAGGTACTTGGTTATTTAGTTATTTTGTACTGCTTGCTTTACTTTATATATATATATATGCATGTCTGCACACTGTTATATTCTGTTACACGGGCCGGATGTTATAGACACCGTTGAAGGTGGCCCACTGAGATTTATCTCACACCCTCTTCGGGCGCCATTTGGTACCCGGAGTAGATTACTTGGTTGTAGGTATTGACAAAGGGAAGCATGCAGCTTCCAATACTTGATTGTGTGCTGATAGAATGGAGCTTGATAGCAGATGACCAAGTAGGATCTCGGGATGCTTGGAGTAGTCTTTGTTTTCTTTTACCTTGTGGAACATGTTATGCCTATTGTCTTGCATCCCTGCTTTTCAGCTTTCTAGTGACATTACATTACATCATCATTGTTCTAGTCGATACAGTTATTGTTATTTTTGCTTATCTGTTGCATCAGTTTGCTTCCGCTATTTATTCACATTGCTTCCGTTGTTTACTATTCATTTATATCCCTTCCGCTGTGCTACACTCTGCTAATGAGGGCATAGTCTTCCCACGGACACACCCTAGGCCCTCGCTGCTAGTCGGCAGCCTCTGGCGTTCGGAAAGATGCGCTTGAGGCCATGTGGCCCACCGGGCTCGGGGCACCCGTTAAGTGGCATCCAGGTCCGGGTCGTCACATAGAGATGCATGTGTTTGATTGAGATCACATCAAATATCTTTTTAGCTTGAGTAGCATTGACGTTTTGCTAGAGGTCGTTCATTAATTATATTTATGAATTTGGGAATTCATATTTGTTGTCAACACTACAAAGGGTCGTGGAGTCACACTTTGCAGTCGTGCGAATGAAGATTAAGTTTATAAAACTTTGAGAGCTACCCAAAAAATGTTTTGAAGGATATATAGAATTAGTTTTAGATGGAATTTCACAAGTTGTTGTATAATGCAACATGTGGTGAAAATGATTGATAGCTTTTCCAAAAGGAGTTTTGCAAATATCCAAAAGAAGTTTTGGATATAGTTTCATGAATTGCTGCATATGATGTGACATAAAGTGAAAAATACGTTATGAGGCATTAATGCAAGTGGGAGATTGATGGATTTGTGCACTAAAGGAACCCCCATGACATGGTGGTTTAGACCACGTCGTTGTCTATCCTTGGTGTGCACCATGGCATAGTGTAATACACTATATCGTGGTGGCTCTTGTTTAGTATTATCTCGTCATACGATAATGTGCAGGAATCGATCATATTGATCTCCTTTGGCTATCACTATTGGTGATGGTGATTATAAGAAATTAGAACATCTTGCATGGTTGTTTAAACGTCGAACAATCAATGAGGAATTTTACTGAGCGTTTCAACGTGTTGAAACATATGGAACGTTTATGAAACATTACAATCAATATTGGTCAACCGTTTGAGGTTGTGTAAGGCCAATATAAATCGGTTCATTCCTCATAAAAAGTGGTTAGATTCTATAGTGTTGAGATTCTTGTTAGAACTCTACAAACCGAGACAATCATCGAGTTCTCTCTTCACTATTCTTTAAAATCAAGGTTATAACGGATCATGAATAGAGAGAGATCTTTCCCGACCGTCAGGATATTCGTACGATCCGTGGATACCTCTGGAGGAAGGAGTTTTTTGGTTGTTTCTAAGTGATCTCGATCAAACGCTTGTGAAGAGTTTTGACAGGCCGGATCGACTGGTGTAAAATACGTCGTTTTTATTGTTCTTCATTTATATTCATTCCAAACATATAGATAAATTCTAGGTTTAATCAGGTTTTGGAGTTGTTCTTCCGCTATGTTTTAGATGTGAGACATCCCTCCGAGATCCTTCAACAGGTCACAGAATCTTGCACATAGATCTAGGTCTGCAACCATACATGAGAATATGTGCATCACACTGTTTTAAGACAGTACGACATTGCATTCACAAATCTACAAACTTCCCTTAGTTCAAGATATTAAAAAAAAAAGTTCTATGATCCAAAATTGCATGAAACAAAGTAAACTTAAATCATTAACAGGGAAACTTCAATTTTCTCTATCAAGATTTTGAAAAACACTTTTCCAACATGGCTTGAAGGATAATTAAGAACTTTTGTCACGAAATTAAATTGAGAGCATTTTTTAAAGAAAAAAAAAATAAAACTAGCGATAACTTCCAGTAATTTAACCACTTGAAACTGTTTTTCTTAATTCTTATGAAATTTTTTTTTTTAATATAACTAAGACCAAAGGTACTATTCGATATTTTAGTCTTTCTGTAAAAATACTACTGCAATTATTATCACCACTGCCATCACCGAATCGTATTGTTCCAACTCAGGCAACAAAAGGCTACTACGATCACTAAAGCGATATTGATTTAGACCAGCATAGTTAATCAGTAAGTAAAAATCAATTTAAAAGGTGCCCAGAAGGAGACCTGGAGCAATACTTCCAACTTGTCTTGAGAACCTGAAAGCTTGATAAATGCATGACGAGCAGATGCAACTGTTTTATGCATTGTTGAAGTACGCAGATGTGTTATGCCTTGAAACTCCTTATCAATCAGTTTTTGCACAGGCTACAAAATTCAAGGATGTCATATAACCAACTTCCTTCATGCACCTTGACATGATAACAGACTATGGTATCAAAGATCATGCCTTTGTTATTGTCGCAGCAACCAAAACAGCTTGATATCCTTTATCCTCTGATTGTGATGCACGGCATTTCAAAGGGTGAATAAAACGTTGAATATCAGGGCCAAAGCCTCTATCAAACATGGTATCAGCCTCGTCCAACACCTAATAATAAATAGCACCCACATAATTAAAGCATGCAAAAATAATAGATTACTTGCCTTAGGCTCTGTTTGACAACACATACTGAAAACTACTTTATAGCACTTCCCACTTATGACAAGGTTCAGTTTCGGAAAAAAAAATTACACTTAAATTATAGAAGAAAGCCATGTAAATAAGTGGCAAAAAAGCACTTTCCAATAAGCAATCAGGAAACACATATAGAAACACTTATCATAAGTGATAAGAAGAATAAAGAATTTTCAAAAAATGATATCAAACGGATCTTTAGTGCATGGTGTAAGGAATGCTGGGTGGGGTAGTCTGTGTATGCAGGCGCACGCCTAAGAGTATGGGGCAGGTGAAGTGTGCAACTGCCCAGGGGCAGCTTTTTCATTTCTTTTATTAGTTTGTTGGGAGTTGGCTGTAGCAAGTGGGGGATATTAATTAGGGGTTGTGGCAGTAGGTGAGGGTACGAATATTGATTTAGCTATTACAACTGGTTGCTGTTGGGAGGTGGACCTTGGGAAATTCGGCCTCGCTCTTACAGAAATGGTCTTTCGAGGGGAGTTCCTCAATATACTTATCTCCTCCTTCATCTCCCACTTAACTCTTTCTCACCTCCTGTAATTCTTTTATGATTTCTTGCTGTCATACTGAGTATACTGTTCGGTTGTGCTCTCTTTGCCTCCTATATTTCTGTTGTGTGGCCCCCTGTTAGGCAAGAGTCCTAACAATTGGTGCTTTCATTGAGAGCGATGATCATTATCGAACTCAAGGAAAGAGAGAGCTTGTAGCTGTGTGAACGTGATCGCCACTGGGGAACACGTTCACTGAGAGGAGTTCGCAGCTTGTGGCAACTGTTGAAGATGCGATCGATGTTGAGAGTCGCCTACGCTGCTAGACGTACACTGAGAAGTTGACATGAACAAATACTGCTGGAAAAAAAACGAAGGTGATGGCTCATGGATGATCACTGCTGACATTTCCAAGAGAAAATCCTTATGGTTGGATCATAGAAACAGAGGATCGCTTCTTGATAAGTCGAACACAAGAAGATATCAAACTGCCTTGGGCACAGTTGTGTATAGGGAACACGACACTGCTTTGGTTCTTGACGTGGGTGAATAAAAAACCTTGCTCGACATGGGAGCAATTGAAGGCAGTGCTTCTGGAGAAGTTTGGAGGCGGCGAGCAGCAGCTAGATCCAGGATTGTGTTTGATACCACTGATTGCAGAAGAAGCAGGTTCAAGCACACTGCCAGATGCACAGAAAAATTGTCTTCCAAGAGTTCGTAATGAGGCGAGTGCAGGGTACGATTCCCGCAGTGCGTGTGGAGGAAGTTCAAAGTCGAAGGAACATTCAATGTCTGGGGTGTTGCACACTCCATTCATGGTAAAATCAAATGGGAACGAGGTGCAACTGGAGACCAGTTCATGTGAAGAAGGTTCGCAAGATCATGGTCCATGTATGGAAGGGGGAGGAACTGAAATGGAGGCAGGGTACTCATACCTGACCTGTCAGGGAAACCATTACATCTCAGCATTGGAAGTAGCAGCAGTGGGCTTAAAGGAGTTTACAGCCTGGACAGGAAAGGAATGACAAGGAGAGTCAGTCTGATTCCATGAAGATATGACCTGAAGAGGTGAATCTTGATCTGATTTCAAGTGAAGTTATGCAGGAAAAGAACCCAAGGGAGGTGGTGCATGACACTGGTCTGCAATCGAAACCACTCGCTAGAGAAGTGGTGAGTCAAAATGCATTGCCAGCTGCTCTATTATTATTATTTCAACGGTCGGAAGGGGGAAATACAAGAAAATTCCTACACTACTGACAAGAAGAACTCGGCGAGACTCGAACCCGAAACCTCGCCAAAATCCCACAAGGCCGCTACCAACCGAGCTGCACCCTGGGGGCCATTGCCAGCTGCTCTAGATTGTCATGGGGTGGAGAAATTTTTTCGCTTTCTGCTCTCAGCAACCAGGTTGAAAGGGAAGAAAGACAGCATGAACCTGGATGGGGTTCAAAGCCTTTGACTGAGGAAATGGCGAGTGTGAGAGTTTCGTCAGCCATACCAGTCCCCTGAAGCTGGTGGGCAGCCAACAACTAGCGAAGCAGCCCTGTAACGCCCTGAGATTTTATGAAATAATTTTTTTCCAATGAATTTAATTTCCCTGATAGCTTGCGTTGCACGCAACACCGAATGTTAACGAACCGCAGTATACTATTAATATTATTATTTAAACATGACCGTTATAACCTAAACGTTAAACTTAGTGGTATGAAAAGGAATAACCATATTTTGAAAATTAAGTATAATGGTTTTAGATAAATAAAATATATTGATAAATGAGTACTTAATTTTTTATAGTCTTTATATACTTCGAAGATACATTTCTTCTAAAAAATTGATTTTCATTGATTTTTGTGAACAAATAATAAAATTAATTTCTGCCAATTTTAGAAAATTTATTTGACAAATAAACATCATTTTTTGAACTAACATGTCAAAATTATCTTAGAGTGAATTTTTTAGAATTTTTTGAAAAGATTAATTTTTTCATGAATAGTGAAAAATACTTATTTTTACTAAAAACTGCGTTTTAGTTTTAAGTATTTACAAAGTTACATCTTGTTTTAAGAAGATTTTAAAAGTAACATTAGTTCAATTGTATTATGATTAATCCAATTTAAGTCATTGAAATCAATTTTATGTTCAATTTTGATATAAAAACTTTTTATACTTGTAAAAAAAATTCTTTGGAAAAACGTTTTTTTTTTTGCACCTACAGGTTTAGTTTTAAATAAAAATTCTATCACTTTTATGAATTGAATTTGGTAAAATTGATTTCATATTTGAAATCAGAATAATTAATGTTATATTATAAGGCCAACTTAATTTTTTATCATAATAAATAGTAAAAACAGTAAAAATTAATAACCGCGGTTAAGATTAAAACGGGTTTACTGGGGGGGTTAAACTATAAAGATAAAGGTCAAAATGTTCTAAAAACTTGTTCAATTCCTATTGGCTGACCATATTTCGACCTTAAGGTTTGAGAATGAACCATTCTGGAGCCTTATGGCATGTATAAAATGTGGGTATAGCTTTTTTCTTTTAAAAAATTTCATGTGTATCTCCCCCACTTATAAAAAGGCATCCCCTCTTCTCTACTATTCACACTTCCAAAGTCTTTTGATTCGACCAAACTCTTTCCAAATCTCTTCCTTTCTCTCTCATGTCCTAGAGGTCACTCTCCTAAGAAGTCATTTTGGTGCAAACTCAAATAGGTTGTCCGAAGAGGTATCGCTCTTAACCGAACGTTTTTGTTTTATTTCTTCTTTCACCTTCTTCAAATCTTCTTTAATTATGCTGATATAATAACATCAGTATCCCACATATACTGAGATGTTATTATGTTAATGACGTAATCTATATCCATCTCTTCTTCTATCAAATGAGAAATGAAATTGTCGATCGTGTGTACGGCGAACTACCGCCTCGCGAACCGAGCTAATTCATTTTTCATCACCGTATTTCATGGGTGGATATAATGATGGATTTAAAGTATATATATAATACTGTGACATAATTACACCTCGGGAATTATAATATCGCATCTACCTTACCTTCCAATCCGTTGGGAAACGATAACGTCACTCGTGTGTATGTGAGGACTACAGCCTCCACGAAACGATGTGATACGTTTTTCATTTTATTTTAACATGAATGGTAATAAGGATATATTTAATGAATATATATGATATCTATATGATATAACAATGATTCTGGAAAGGTGAATTATTATTTACCTTTATTTTGTTCAATACGTCGAGGAAATGGATGTGTACGTACAACCTACTGTCTCCATAAAAAGTGTAATCCATTTTTTCATCTCTAACCTTTATGGGTGACTCTAAATATGTATATAATGAATATATATGATATTTATATCATGATTGACATTTTGGAGGTTATGGAACCATGAACAAAGTACAAGGACCAAATCTACCAAACTAAAACATATATGAAAAACAAAACAATTATCACTCAGAATAGTGATTTTAATAAAGAATTGTTAATAAACGGGTGATAAAAGGTTATAAGTAAATCATATATGGTATGATATATATGAGTATGGTTCTAGAATAGTTATATAATAAATCTATATTTATTATACAGAAGGTTCGAACGTGTATGAAGAGAGTCGAGAATTAAGGTGAGGGATTTTTGTCCCACTTTTATTTTTGTGAGAAACATGTCATATTCACCACTTGTTTCTTTTGTGTGGTATATATTCTATCCATGAATGTCTTTTAAGATGCTTTTTATGAAAATTATGGGGATTTACATATTCATCTAAGGTTCTTTCTTTAATGGGGTTTATGATTCAAAAGTTACCAAAATAGTAAGGGTTTTATGTTCCAATCTCATTGAATATTGGGATTTTTTATGATATCTCAAGAAACTCATGACTTTTCTTCTCCACTTTTTATTTTTTGAGAATACATGTTTTTCTTTCATTTTCCTCTAAAAACAAAAGTGACCAAAAGAATGTTTTAAGAAAAAATCGATTTTATTTCTCTTTGGTCGAAAATCCTTTCTCTTATGTATGTTTTCTAAAAATGGTTTCAAAAATGTTTTTACTATTCTTGTTAGGAATATAGGGGGTTGCCCAGATGTGGGTTGAACTTGGGTTAGTTTGTTAGCTGTCAACTGTTAGTTTGTTACCTGTCAGCTGTTTAGTGGGGGCAGCTTTGTAATTTCTTAAAGTGGTTGGCGTCTGTTAGTCGGTGGGTAGGAGAATAGATAAGGGGGGTTAGCGGAAGAGAGAGGATACGAACATTCTTCTGCTTCTTGCTCAACTTGGGAGATGCTGCACAGGTCGGTCCTTGGGAGGACTCGGAATACTCTACCGAAAGTGGTCTTCCAGGGAGTTGCATATCCTCATCTTCTCCTTCCTCTAACACCTATACTTCTCTCCCTCCCAACTCTATTCTTGTACCTCTGTTGCATACATGTTGCGGATATATTAATACATTCTGTTTACTTCCTCCCGCTCTCAAAATTTTATGTAACAAATTGGCGACTCCGTTGGGGAGTGTCGTGGGAGACAAAGGAACGCTGCCAGGGAGTCGTGCAAAAGGGTTGATCGCACGCTAGAGGAGAAGCGTCGCAGGTGAGGAGGATCGCTGCTGGAAACTGCCGAGCGAAAGGAACAATCATGGAGGAGGATCGTTGCTGGGGATCAACAATTTGGCTGCTGGAGAAAAATCGATCGCAGCAGTTTAGTGAAGTCAGCTGTTCGAACGTCAGTGGTTCCATCAGTGAGTTCGTTTTTGCTGGAGGTACACTCGCGCACTGGGGAACGCAATCTCAGCTAGAGATGCGTTAGGTGGAGAGAGAAGGCAGTGCAGTGGAATCGCATTTGTTGGAGGAGAGGGGCGAATACTGGGGAAACGCATTCGCAACAGGAGACACGTACCGCTGTGAAGACGATCGGAGAGGTACTGATTGCTGGAAGAGATGGATGCCAAGAAATCACAATCGTTGGTAGAAGCCACAGTCGAGTCTCGATCGCAGGGGGAAGACGCGCGTCGGAAATGGTGGAGGTCATGTGTGCTGACGTTCGAGGCAATCGCTGGAGCGAACGTACTGTTGGACGAATTTCAGTGGGCGCAATTACTGCTAGGGTGTTGGGAGCGCTGTATAAATTGTTGCACAGTTGTTCGCTAGAGAACAATCAGTACCGATCGAACGCTATAAGAGAGGAGCAAACTAAGCAAGCATTGGTTGCTGGGAAAGACGCACACCCTACAATGCAGCGAAGAAATAGGGTGCAATTTAGCATGGAGTAGCTTGTTTCGGCTGCACAAGTGTGGGAGTTGGGCAGTGGGGCAGGGCAGTCAACACCTGCTCAAGCAACGCCAGAGTTTCTACCAAAGGATATACATCCGCAGCCTACTTTAGAGGTGATTAAACCAAATGATTTGTGCAGTGACGACAGGGATAAGTCTAGTACGCAATCTGATGAACGAAGTGTTGGGGAGGTGGATCACATTGCAAAGAGGGAATTAACAGACAGCTTGATGTGTTTCCAGCTTGGTCTGGAGGGGGGCGGCAGTGTACAGCTTGAGAAGCAGTTAAGACTCCAATTTTGTTTGGCAGAAAGAAGTCCCAAGTGTGATTATACCTACTGTGAATGCTTATGACCTGGCTGGAAGTATGACTAATGATTTTGGGCTGCCAGATGTTGGGGGAGCAATCAGAGTAGCAGCAAAAGATTCCAAAGTTCAGGTTGAAGATCTCTTGGATGATGTCATTCAGGAAAGCTCAAGCAATAAATATTACAACACAACGAATGTTGCGAGCCATACTGGTGATGCAGCTGAGCACTCTTTGGAGATGTTGGATGTTCTCTATCAGGTAGGATTGAACCGATTACAAAGTTACAGCAGGAGGGAAACTGTTTATGAAGGGAAGTTTCCTTTGGAGAGCTGTACACTGGATCATTTCGAGTTTGGTTTCCTCCCTATGGAAAAGAGAGGTTCAAAAACAAATGAAATATCTAGGAGCAGAAAACCAGTTCTAAACAGATGTAGGGGGAAGAGAACAAGATGTTTTTCACGGGATTCATCTAGCAGCAGGGCTCAAGTTGAAGGTAATGCTGCAAATGTTCGCACAGTACACGTGCTTTGTAGACACTTTGATGAACACATGCCACTGTTTGAAGAACTCTTGGCCAGGAACTCTTTTCTGAATGGGTTAAAGGGATGATTTGTATTACCATCAGTTTATTCTTGATGTTGGTTTTTATGTGTGGATTGTTTTTGTCGCTGCTGAATATTTACAGGAGGAGCTGGTTCACTCTAAAAACGTGGAAATTGCGGTTGGGGTAGTTGACGGTTCAGCAGCAGAAATTCCCATAGCGGAGGCTATGGCACAAGATTGTAAGAAAAGTGTTTTTCAAGGCTGCTGGTTGGAAGGACTGCTTGAAAAGCCTATCTATGTAAACAGTCCACGTTTTTTCCGGAGGGCTGCTCTACAGGCAGTTTTCGGCCACAGAAAAACTTATCTATGTGAGGATATTCCATTTGTTCAGCTCACAGTTTTTTAGTTTTGGATATGTGACAATGGTCCTTCCTGACACCATTTCAAACCAAAGAAAGAGTGGGTTCAATGCTGCTGTTTTACGAACCGGTACCAGCGAAGCTTCATCCTTGCGTAGGGCAGCTAAAAATGAAGAAGACTACTTGGTTTCTGGCTTCACCGAGGCTACAAAATCCTGGAAATTCAGTGGCGAATTATACCGGAAAATCTATTCACCTACAATGGTTGCCCTAGTTTGCCCAAGTATGTTGCGGACTTCCATTGAAGATGCGTTGATGTTGAGGCCTCCACCAAAGCCGTCATCGGTAGTTGTTGTCCCAATGTACAGCCGAACAAAGCTTGAGTTGTCCCACCTTGAGGACAAGGTGGTTTTTAGGTGAGAGGAAATTGTTAGGAATATAGGGGGTTGCCTGAACTTGGGTTAGTTTGTTAATTGTCAGCTTTTAGTTTGTTAACTGTCAGTTGTTAGTTTGTTACAACCAGCTGTTTAGTGGGGGCGGCTTTGTAATTTCTTATAGTAAGTGGTTGGGGTTTGTTAGCTGGCGGGTGGGAGAATAAATAAGGGGGGGCAGAAGAAAGGGGATACGGATATTATTCTGCTTCTTGCTCAGCTTGGGAGCTGCTGCACAGGCCGGTCCTTGGAAGGACTCAGAATACTCTACCGGAAGTGGTCTTCCAGGGAGTTGCCTATCCTCATTTTTTCCTTCCTCCACACCTATACTTCTCTCCCTCCCTACTGTATTCCTGTACCTCTGCTACATACATGTTGTGGATATATTAATACATTCTGTTTACTTCCCTTTCTCTCCCTCTCAAAACTTTACGCAACAATTCTCCTATGATTGTTAAACGTCATTTTTACCCTTGTTTGACTTTTTACAAAAAGGTTTAAAAAGAATCTTGTCGTTTTTCGAACAAGGTTCTTTTGACTTTTTACTGAAAATGTGAAAGAAAACTTTGTTTTAACGTGTACGGCGTGAACGGTATTTCCTGCTGTCATGACCGCTTATTAAAGCTTACCTTACAAGCTTCCAAGGTTTTTTCAAAGAAAGTGTTTTCTTTAATATTTGGGAAATTTTTAGATTTTAAATAAGTAATTTCAAAGTGTAAAGGATATTTTCCTCAAGAAATGTTCTAAATGATCTTTCAAAATCATTTTTCATCTAAAGATGGCATTCTTTGATGTTACTTAAGTTTTACTAAGGATATGATCTAATGATACTATCCTTAATCTTTCTTTGGATGATTTATGATTATGATAACAAGATATTTATGAAACTCGTTCTTTTTACACGGGTTATGTTATGATGAAATGATGAAATGCTTATGAAACCTGTTTTTTTTTTCAACAGGTTATGCCATGATAAAATGTTTATGAAACTCATTTCTTTTCATAGATTCTGAATATGATGAATGTTTTATGATCTTGTGACAGACATATGTATGATTTTCATTATGCTATTATGCGTGAACCTGATTTCATGTTTGGTGTTATGTGTGGACCTGCTTTCATGTTCATAAGCTTACGCGTGGACCTGCTTTCATGTCCATGAGGTTATGCATGGACCTAACTTTCATGCCAATAAGATTATGCATGGACCTCGCTTTCATGTCCATAAGTTTATGCGAGGGCCTGATTTCATTTTCATAACTTAATGAGTGAACCTGTTTCTATTTATACATATTCACAATGTTATAAGCTCATGTGTATGTCACAATTCCATTATTTATGCGAATATTATGCTTTCATGGCTCGTGTTCTTTGATTCTTTTATGATTCATGTCTTATGAACTGCCAAAATCTATGTCATGACTCAATTTTATGATCTATGATATGCAGGGTCTGATTTTCAAATGTTATTCTCATGTTCTCATACTCTTATACTCATGTTATGTTGATATCTCCCTTGTTTATCCTTAACGAGCATCTAAACTCACCATTTCTTGTGTTTTCTTTCCCCAAGTTACGAAGAAAGGTGTTAAGCATGATATATCTAAAAAAGGTGCTAGTTATGAAGAACAAAGTGGGAGATGATGTAGTTCACTTATGAACCAGTTTATGTACCCAAGTTTCTAAAGGCACTAGAGCTAAACGATTCAAGCATGGATCATTATGTTATGTAATGAATATTCGTCTAATAAGATGTCATATCTATGTACGAAAAGTCCGAACTAGTTAACCATTGGAAACTAGGATGAGAACTTTAGTGAGAACCATAAAGATAAGTCTAAGTATAGGAAAATATCTTGGAATTTTGGTAAATGTTAGAGTAAGTGGTTTCCAAGCAATTACATTCATGTCTGGATGCTGCAAGTGGATGTGGCTTGGGCACAACTGTACCTAGGGGTAATAACTTCGAAAAAGGCACATTGGGTTTTGACTCTATCGTCGCCTGGTGCATGACAACGGGTATTACTGCACATCTGGTTTGACAGTCCTAGTAGATATGTTTTGGAAATTCACACTCTTTACGAACCATCATGAAGGATTTGAATAGATGGTGATCATGGATTACCTAGGTTAAACCTAAGATGTCATAGATTGAAAAGTAGGTGTCCTGATTTAGACATCCTATAAATGATTTTTCATGATTATGAGGTTTCCCATTATGATTATTGTTGCTCACATTATACTTTTTGGTTTTAGTCAATGGCTAGAACCCGAAAGAATCGTGTTAATCTGAAATGCGATAGACAATGCAATGATTGTCCTCCTGAGCAACCAAATGTTATCGGGGCTAGAATGCAAAATCTTCTTTGCTATGCTCACAACTTTCTCAAACTATGAATCACACCAAGCTTCCAAACTAGAAAAGGGAACAATGTTTTGTTCAGTCCTTCATGAGACAACATCCACCTTCTTTCAGTGGGTCCACTGATCCACCAGATGCTAAACAATGGATCAATACCATTGAAAAGAGTCCGGTGTGGTTTTAATTATTCATTATAAAATAACCCCAAGGGCTCCTTTAGAGAGAAAACCTTGGTGGGTTCGATCTCCCTCATTTTATCCTTCTACATGGTATCAGAGGGAAATTAATCCCGAACCCTCCTCCCGTCTATTTTTTTTTCCCGTCGGCCTCTAGAGTTTCTCCCCGTGAGGGGCGGTGGCCCCCCTCATGTAGGGCTGGGTTTACTTTATTCCGCCGCCCCTCCGGGCTCTTTTTTTTTATCCCTGCAGGCGGATCCTTTCTGGTGGAACCCCCCTCCGGGCTCGTTTCCCTCGACGGCCCTCCACGCCGGCGCGTCTCCCCGATGGATCCCAACCGACGGGCGTCTCCCCGGTTCTCCAGTCGACGGCGCCTCCTCCTGCGGAGCGTCCCCTCTTCCCGACGGCATCCCGGCGCGGCTCCCGTCCTCCATGCGCGCGACTCCCATCCTCCATGCGCACGGCCTCCCGCTCGACGGCATCCAGCGTCGCCTCCCTCTACCCAGGCGCTGCCCTCTCTCCATCGCCGTCTCTCCTACGGCCTCCCGGCGACATCCAACCCCACCTCCTCCGACAATCCCGCCCTACCCGACAGTCTTTCCGGCTCCCCGGCGGTCTTTTCGGCTCCCCGACGGTCTTTTCGGCTCCCCGCAACTGCCAGCTCGCTCCCGCATCTCCCGGCGAGAAGAACGGTCGGCTCCCGCATCTCTCACTACGCATGAACCGCCCTCCCGTTCAAGCGGCTTCCCGCGCCACCTCCCTCCCGATCCAGACTCCTGCTACGCCTTCCCCGGCGATCTGCCCGACTCCGCCTCCCGTCGCGATCCTGTCCGCCGCGTTGAGTCGCGGCTCCCTCCTGTCAAGGCTCCCGCGATGGAATCCCGGCGCGCCTCCTCGCGATTCTCCCGACGCCTCTGCTTCTCCCGGCTCCGCCTCTTGTGCGAGATTCCCGGCGACAGCGCCTCACGATCGCGGCCCTCCAGCGATGCCTCTCCCCGCGCGACTCACGGAGCTTCTCCCATGCAGCATGCCTCTCCCCGCGCGACTCACGGCGCCCCTCCCATGCAACCTGCCCCGCCTCCTCCGCTCTGCGCGGCTCCCGCTCCAGACGGCCGCGACTCCTCTTTGATTTTCGAGGCATCCCCAACGTCCCCTCCCGGTGTCCTGCTCCCTCGCCGACCTCCTCCTGCGCTCCTCTTTCGGCAGTCAGTCGGCTCCAGTTTCTCCCAGCGGCTGCCCTGCTTCCAGTTTCGGCTCTTCAGCTCCTCCTGCGGAATCCCCGCCTCCCGGCATCTCCCGACGACTCCCGGCAGCCGCATCCCTGTCCATCGGCACGCCCTTGCGCTTCCTCCACCACGACGCAGCACTTCGCCCGCCTCGGACCGGGCCATTTGGCGCCGTCAGATCCCGCAACAATTCTGCGGAATCCCCACCTCCCGTCGCCGGCCCCGCAAGTGCGGCTTTCCCGGTGCTAGTGTGGATTTCCCGGCATATCATCGACCGGTCCCACTAGTGCGGCATTCCTGGCATTCCGTCAACCGACCCGGTCTCTGTGTGGTTCTTCTGCTGCGCCCGCACAATCATTCATCCATCATTCTAAGGGGGAGCTGCGATCGTGAGGGGGAGCATCAGCCTTGCATCTTTTTCTTTTATTCTGTTTTGTCATCAAGCTGGGTATGTCCAGCTTAAGGGGGGGTGTTTGCAGCCTGTTGCTTGCTTTGTTTTTTTTTTATGTGTTCAAGCTAGGTACACTTAGCTTGAGGGGGAGTGTTGGAGTTTGCATCCCACATCGGACTTGAGGTCCGGTGTGGTTTTAATTATTCATTATAAAATAACCCCAAGGGCTCCTTTAGAGAGAAAACCTTGGAGGGTTCGGTCTCTCTCATTTTATCCTTATACAAAAAGATATTCTCCGTTCTCCGATGTTTGGAGCATGAAAAAATCATTTTCATTGTCTATCGTTTGGAAGGCGAAGCAGATTAATGGACTCTTATTAAAAATACGAGGCAACATGAAGAAATTGACTCAATGGAGTATGATGGGTTTAAGAGCTTATTTTTCAATAAGTATTTTTCTCGTATTCTTCATACGAAAATAGAGAAGGAATTCTTTGAGCTAAGGCAGAAGAATGATGAATCTATTGGTATGAAGCAAATTTTACAAGACTCGCGAGGTATGCTTTGGCGTTATCATCAATCTCATGGTTTTGATAAGAAAAGAAAGATGGAATTCGAGGGATGCTCTAAAAACCATGGAGAGAAGAAAATGAGCCTTCATACTCAAAGTGTGGGAGGAAACATAAAGGAAATTGTCTTAAGGGGGCTCATGGATGTTTTAAGTGTGGAAAGAAAAGTCAGCGGGCAATCGAATGCCGAAATGATGGAAAGAAGTTAGCTAATGAAGCGAATAGAGAGAAAGCTCCACAGAATGCACCACCCACACTCCAGTGTTTCAAATGCAAGTAGTATGGGCATTATGCTAACCGGTGCCTAGATCTAAAGGTTAATAATGATGATCGACGTCAACGACCTCTTAAGTCGAGAGACAAAGGGAAATCTCATGTGATCGCTATTTCTGATGAGGGGTATGATAATGACGTGGTGAAAGGTACACTTACCATCCACCATAGAACTGCTAATGTCTTATTTGATTCTGGATTTACCCACTCTTTTATATCTGAAGAATTTGCTAAGGATATCACAGTATCACCTCAACGGTTAGATGTTGAATTAGTAATGAAAACCCCTAATGGTACAATTATCGCATCAATCTATGATTATTCTCCGGTTGAAGTTTGTAGGAATGAGCTTTCTGCAAATCATGTTATTCTCCTTCTGGTTGAGTGTAATGTTATCTAAGGCATTGATTGACTTTCCTTATATAAAGCCCACATCAATTGTTGAGAAAGGAAAGTCGTGTTTGATATTCAAAACCAACCTAAGATCGTCTATCAGTGCGATGATAAATATGAACTTCCAATGGAAATCTCATTCATTGTATGGGTCTTAATTCCTATTCAAAATTGGTGTTTACCTCAGATGGTTGGAGAGAAACTCAACATCGATGATATGTTTATTGTACGGGAGTTTGTTGATGTTTTTTCGGAAGAGTTGTCTAGTCTTCCACTGAATCGTGGGGTTGAGTTCTCAATAGAACTCATACCTAGTGTTACACCTATTTCAAAGACTATATAGAATGGCCCCGATTGAGTTGCAAGAATTGAAAAAACAACTCCAAGAGAATCTTGACAAGAGATTAATTCGGCCAAATGTGTCACCTTGGGGTGCACTTGTCTTTTTTGTTAAGAAAGATGGATCGATGTGACTCGGCATTGATTATTGTGTACTGAACAAAATCACAATCAAGAACAAGTATCTTATACCCGTATTGATGATTTGTTTCACCAACTGCGCGGAGCTCAATACTTTTCCATGATTATTGTGTACTGAGCAAAATCACAATCAAGAACAAGTATCTTATACCCGTATTGATGATTTGTTTCACCAACTGCGCGGAGCTCAATACTTTTCCATGATTGACCTTCATTCTAGATATCATCAATTGAGGGTCAAGAAAGAGGATATACTTAAGACCGCATTCCATACAAGGTATGGGCACTATTAATATATAGTGATTCCATTTGGTCAAACTAATATCTATGTTATCTTCATTGATTTAATAAATAGTCTTTAAAGATTAGCTTGATCAGTTTGCGGTAGTCTACTGATGATATTTTTATCTATTCAAAAAACAAGGAAAAGCGTGAAGATCACCTGAGGATTGTAATGAAGACACTGAGGAAGGAGAAGTTGTATGCAAAACTTACCGAGTGAATTTCGTCTACAAAAAGTTTCATTTTCTAATTGTTAGAGTCTGTTTTATTGTTTTCTTTTTCATTATGTGTCCAAGCTAGGTACACCTAGCTTGAGGGGGAGTGTTGGAGTCTGTATCCCACATCGGACTTGAGGTCCGGTGTGGTCTTTACCATTTATTATAAATACACCCCAAGGGCTCCTTAGGAGAAAGACCTTGGGGGTTCCGGTTCCTCTCATTTTTCTCTTCTACATGGTATCAGAGGAGGTTTTTTGAACCCCCAATCCCACCCTCCCTATTTTTTTTCCCTTTAGGGTTTCCCGTCCGGGGGGCGGCGGCCTCAAGGCCCCGTAGGGTTACCGCCGCCGCCCCTCCGCCTCTGCCCCGCCCAGCCGCCCCTTCTCCGGCGCTCCCCTCACGGAGCCCCTCTCATCCCGGCGGCCCTCATCCCGGCGTCCCCGGCTCGCCCCGACGTCCCGGCTCCCCGGCTTCCAGGCGGGTCTCCCTTCCCGGCGCGCAGGCTCTCCCCACCGGCGCCCGCTCCTCCTGCGCACTCCTCCTCCCTGCGCGCTCCCGGCTCCCGGCTCGCCCCTGCCGTCGCGCTCGCCCGCTGCTCTCCGGCGTCCAGACCCGACGACCTCGGCGCGACTCTCTGCGCGCGGCCCGCTCCTCCTGCGCGCGAATCCCGTCGCCGCGACTCCCGGCGCACCTCCTCCCGACGGCCCGCCTCTTCCCTGCCGGCTCCCGGTCGCGCAGCCCTCCATCGCGCCGGCTCCATTCATCCCCGCGCGACGGCCCCCACCTTCCCTGCGCGCTCCCGCTGTCCGCTCTCGCTGTCCCTCCCGAGCGCGACCCTCCCGCTTCCAGCAGCCGGCCTCCAGCTCCGGCCGGCGACCCCTCTCCGACCAGCGACCCCTCTCCGGCCGGCAACCCCTCTCCGGCGGCCTCTCCTGTCCCGCTCCCCTCCCGGCGACCTCGCCTGCTGCTGTCCGGCGGCCAGATCCGGACAGCTCCGGCCGAATCCAGCCGGATCCGGTGATTTCCGGCCAGATCCAGGCTACTCCGGCCGGCTCCGGCCAGATCCGGCGATATCCGGACAGTTCCGGGCAGATCCGAGCAGATCCGGACTGTTCCGGTCGGCCACCAGCCTCCACCCGTGCCGGCCGCTCCACGCAGGTGGCCTCCTCCGACTTCCAGCGCCGTCTCTCGGCCTCCTGCACCCTCGCCGGCCTCCTCCTGCGGCATCCCCGCCTCGTCGGCATCTCCCGGCACCTCCCGGCAGCCGCATCTCTGTCCGCCAGCACGTCCATTCGCTGGCACAGTAGCTCGACATCCTCGGATTTGGGCCCGCTGGCGCCGCCCGATCCCGCAACAATTTTGCGGAATCCCCGCCTCTCGTCGCCGGCCCCGCAAGTGCGGTTTTCCCGGTGCTAGTTTGGATTTCCCGGCGTTTCATCGACCGGCCCCACTAGTGCGGCATTTCTGGCGTTCCGTCAACTGGCCGGTCTGCGTGGTCATCTGCTGCGCCCGCAACATCTTCCATCCATCATCCTGCGGGGGAGCTTCGATCGTGAGGGGGAGCAGCAGCAGCTTAATATTTTTTATTTCATCTTGTTTTGTCATCAAGCTGGGCATGTCCAGCTTGAGGGGGAGTGTTAGAGTCTGTTTTATTGTTTTCTTTTTCATTATGTGTCCAAGCTAGGTACACCTAGCTTGAGGGGGAGTGTTGGAGTCTGTATCCCACATCGGACTTGAGGTCCGGTGTGGTCTTTACCATTTATTATAAATACACCCCAAGGGCTCCTTAGGAGAAAGACCTTGGGGGTTCCGGTTCCTCTCATTTTTCTCTTCTACACTAATCATATAATCTCAAGCGAGAGTAAATTGGTGGATCCATCAAAAACGGAGACTATTGAATGTTGGTCCAAACCAACCACGGTGACTGAGATCCATAAGTTTTCTTGGCTTGTCCTATTATTATCGACGCTTTGTGGAAAATTTCTCACGACTATCCAATCCACTCACCAAGTTGACTCGGAAGGGGGTCAAGTTTCTTTAAACAGATGAATGTGAGGAAAATTTCAATGAATTAAAGAGAAGACTAATTAGCGCACTTGTGGTTACTTTACCCGGCAGTGGAGAAGGGTTTGTAATCTATAGTGATGCATCGAAAAAGGGGTTGGGATGCGTTTTCATGCAAAATGATATGGGTATAGCATATGACTTATGAAAATTGAAGGTTCATGAGAAAAATTACCCAAAATTGAAGGTTCATTAGAAAGGTGTGATATATATACTGATCATAAAAGTTTAAAGTATATATTCACACATAAAATGTTTCACATACTCAAGAGAAGATGGTTGGAGCTGATTAAAGATTATAATTGCTCAATACATTACCACCCTGGGAAAGCAAATATGGTGGTTGATGCTCTAAGTCAAAAGGATCATGCTATCTTATCCATGGTGAGGATCACAAAAGATCCAATATTTATGGATTTACAAAGGATGGATATTGAAATCTTGAAGGGGGGAAAACTCATCTTTCTCAAATGAGTGTTCAACCATCTATACAAGTAAAGAATAAAGAGGCGCAAAAAAAAAAGATGTAGAGCTACAGAAGGTGAGAAATGTTCCTGAGTTTAACCTTGATTATGATAGAATGATAAGGTTCGGGAACCGTGTATGTGTCCCATCCATATCAGATTTAAAGGAGCTGCTAGAAGTTCATAGTTCTTCATTCTTTATTCAACAAGTACAAAGATTTATAAAGATTTGAAAGAGTATTTTTGGTGGGACGGAATGAAGAGAAATATTGCAAAATTTGTATCTCGGTACTTGGTATGTCACCAAGTTAAGGCTAAGAGACAAAAGTCTAAGGGGATGTTACAACCATTACTCATACCAAAATGGAAATAAGAAAATATTACCATGTATTTTGTCATCGAACTCCCCAAAACATTTAAATGGAACAATGTTATATGGGTTGTAGTCGATCGCTTTACGAAATCTACACACTTCATAGTTATCAGAGAAGATTTCTCTCTGGATCAGCTTGTCAAAATATACATTAAGTAGCAAGGTTGCATGGAGTACCACATTCTATTGTATTTGATCGGGATCCAAGGTTTACCTCGAAGTTCTGACGAAGTCTCCAGCAAGCTCTTGATACAGAATTGAGTTTCAACACTGCGCATCATCCTCAGACAGATGGTCAGTCTGAGAAAACAATTCAAACCCTAGAAGATATGTTGAGATCTTGTTTTATAGATTTCAAAGGTGGTTGGGATCAACACTTTCCTATAGTCGAGTTTTCTTACAACAATAGCTTTCACTTGAGCATTCAAATGGCTCCTTATAAAGCCCTCTATGAAAAGAAGTGTAAAACTCCAACGTGTTGGGATGAAGTTAGAGAAAGAAAAGTATTGGGACTTGAGATGATTAAAGAAATGGCAAAGAATGTTAGAGTCATTCAACAACACATAAGGACAACACAAAATTGACAGAAAAGTTATGTTGATAATTGTCGATGTGATCTGGAATTTAAAGTTGGTGAGAAGGTGTTTCTGTGCATTTCTCCATGGAATAAAGTTATGAGATTCGAAAATTAGGAAAAGTTAAGCTCTAGGTATATTGGCCCTTTCGAGATTCTTGATCTAGTAGGGACGGTTTCTTATCGCTTGGCACTTCCACCGAACCTCTCTCAAGTCCACGATGTGTTCCCTATATCTTTCCTGAGAAAATACATACCTGATCTTTCACATGTACTGAACTCAAAGGTCGTACCGTTGGATCATGATCTTTCCTATGAAGAACAACTTGTGGAGATTCTGAATCGTAGAGAGAAAGTGTTGTAAAACAAGATCACACACCTGGTCAAAGTTTTGTGACGAAACCACCAATTTAAAGAAGTTGCGTGGGAACCAAAGGATATGGTGAGGCAAAAGTATCGCCATTTGTTTGTATCGAAGTGATGAATTTCGAAAACAAAATTCATTTTAAGGGTTAAAATATAACACCCGAGATTTTATGAAATATTTTTTTCCAATAAATTTAATTTATTTAATGGTTTGTGTTACACTCGACACCGAGTTTTAACGAACCGCAATATACTATAAATGTTATTATTTAAAAACGAGTATTATAACCTAGTCGTTAAACTTGGCAGTATGAATAGGAATAAACACATTTTAAAAATTAAGTATAATGGTTGTAGATATAGAAAATATATTGATAAATATGTACTTAATTTTTTGTAAAGTCTTTATATACTTCAAAAATATATTTCTTCAAAAAAAAATGATTTTAATTCCTTTTTATGGAAAAATAATAAAATTAATTTTTGCTGCTTTTAAAGAATTTATTTGATGGAACCAACATATCAAAATTAGCTTATGGTGAATTTTTGAGAATTTTTTGAAAAAATTAATTTTTCGATGAATAGTGAAAAACACGGATTTTTATTAATAATTGTCTTTTCGTTTAAAGAATTTACAAAATTACAACTTAATTTAAGATGGTTTTAAAAGAAACATTAGTTCAATTATATTATGATTGATCCAATTTAAATCATTAAAATCAATTATGTTCAATTTTGATATAAAAACTTTTTATACTTACGAAAACTTTTCTTTGAAAAACCGTTTTTCCGTCGCGTCTGCGAGTTTAGTTTTAAATTAAATTTTGCCACTTCGGTAAATTGAATTTGGTAAAATTGATTCCATATTTAGAATCATCATAATTAATATTATATAATAAGGCCAACTTAATTTTTTGTTATAATAAATAGTAAAAACAATAGAAATTAATTACCGTGGTTAAAGATAAAACGGGCTTACTGGGGGTTAAACTAAAATGATAAGGGTCTAAAGGACCTAAAAACTTGTCCAATTCCAATAGGGTGGTCATATTTCGATCTCATCTCATTTAATGTTCGAGAATGAGCCATTTTGGACCCATGTGGCATTTGTAAACGTGGGTATACCTTTTTATTTTCAAAAATTTCACGCGTGTTATCTCCCCCTTATAAAAAGGCACACCCTCTCCTATCATTTTCACACTTCCAAAACTTTTTGGTTCGGCCAAGCTCTGCTCAAATTTATTCCGTCTCCCCCGTCCTAGAGGCCTTAATTTGATTAGATAACCCTCTTAAGAAGGCTTTTAGTGCAAGCCTAAAAAGGTTGTCCGAATAAGAGGTATCGTTCTTAACCGAGCGTTTTTGTTTTTGTTTTTTCTTTCACCTCTTTCAAATCTTATTCAACTATGCTAATATAATATCAATATCTCTCATATACTGAGATGTTATTATGTTAATGGCATAACCTCTATCCATCTCTTCTTCCATAAAATGGGAAACGAAATCGTCAATCAGGTATACAGCGGACTACCATCTCGCGAACTGAGGTAATTCGTTTTTCATCATCGCCTCTCACGGGTGGATATAATGATGGATTTAAAATATATATATATATGATATTTATGACATGATTATATTTCTGAAATTATAATATCACATCTACCTTCTTACTTTCCAATCTGTTGGGAAACGATAATGTCACTCGTGCGTGGGTGTTAGACTACCGCCTCCACGAAGCGATGTTATACGTTTTTCATTTTATTTTGACATGAATGGTAGTATGGATAGATTTAATGAATATATATGATATAACAATGATTCTGGAAAGGTGAATTATTATTTATCTTTCTTTCGTTTCATCCGTCGAAGAAATGGAAACGGCATTCATGCGTACGTACAGTCTACCGTCTCCATGAACGGTGTAATCCATTTTTCCATCTCTAACCTTTATAGGTGACTCTAAATATGTATATAATGAATATATATTTATGTCATGATTGACATTATGAAGGTTATGGAACCATGAACAAAGTACAATGACCAAATCTACTGAACCAAAACATACATAAAAAACGAAGTTGTTATCACCCGGAATAATGATTTTAATAAAGAATTGTTAATAAACAGGTGATAAAAGTTTATAAGTAAATCATATAGGTATGATATATATAAGTATGGTTCTGGAATAAATGCATAATAAATCGATATTTATTATACAGGAGGTTCGAACGTGTATGAAGAAAGTCGAGACTTAAGGTAAGAGATTTCTGTCTCAGTATTATCACTGTGAAACACGTGTCATATTCACCACTTGTATCTTTTGTATGGTGTATATTTTGACCATGAATGTCTTCAATGATGCTTCTTATGAAAATTATGGGAATTTACATATTGATCTAAGGTTATTTCTTTCATGGGGCTTATGATTCAAAAGTTACCAAAGTGGTAAGGGCTTTATGCTACAATCTCATTGTTTATCGGGATTGTTTATGATTAAGTTTCTAATGATGAAATCTTATGATCTATTTCTCAAGAAACTCATGATTTTTCTTCTCATCTGATTATTTTTGGAGAACACGTGTTTTCATTTCATTTTCCTCTCTTTAAGAACAAAAAGATCGAAATAATGTTTTAAAGAAAAAACAATTTTATTTCTTTCTTCAGTCGAAAATTGTTTCTCTTGTGAATGTTTTCTAAAAATGGTTTCAAAAATATTTTTACTATTCTTTTATGATTGTTAAAAGCCATTTTTACCCTTGCTTGATTTTTTACAAAATGGTTTAAAAGGAATCTTCTTGACGTTTTTCGAATAATGTTCTTTTGACTTTTTACCATAAATGTGAAATAAATCTTTGTTTTAACGTATACGGCATGAATGGTATTTTCCGTCGTAATGTCTGCCCAATGATTTAAAGATTCTCTTACAAGCTTCCAAGGTTCTTTTCAAAGAAAGTATTTTCTTTAATATTTGAGAAATTTTAAGATTTTAAATAAGTAATTTCAAAGTGGAAATGATATTTTGCTCAGGAAATGTTCCAAGTGATCTTTCAAAATCATTTTTCATCTAAGACGACATCATTTGATGTTACTTAAGCTTTACTGGGGATATGATCCAATGATACCATCATTATTCTTTCTCTGGAAGGTTTAGGATTATGATGACAAGATGTTTATGAAACTCGTTCCTTTTCCACAGGTTATGCTATGATAAAATGATGAAATGTTTATGAAACTTGTTTCTTTTCTATGGGTTATAATATGATGAAATGTTTATGAAACTCATTTCTTTTCATGAGTTCTAAAATGATGAATGTTTTATGATCTTGTGGCACACATATGTATGATTTTCAATATGTGACTAGTATAACTTATATCTCATTTCAATGCATTGGGTAAAGATGGATAACTCGTAAGTAATTATGTTATGCGTGGACCTAATTTCATGTCCATAAGGTCATGCGTGGACCTGCTTTCATGTCCATAAGGTCATGCGTGGACCTGCTTTCATGTCCATAAGGTCATGCGTGGACCTGCTTTCATGTCCATAAGGTCATGCGTGGACCTGCTTTCATGTCCATAAGGTCATGCGTGGACCTGCTTTCATGTCCATAAGGTTATGCGTGGACCTGACTTTCATGTCCATAAGTTGATGCATTGACTTGGCTTTCATGTCCATAAGTTTACGCGAAGGCCTAATTTCATGTTCTTAACTTAATGTGTGAACTTGTTTCTATTTAGACATGTTCACAATGTTATAAGCTTATGTGTATACCACAATTTCATGTCTTATGTCAATGTTATACATTCATGATTCATGTTCTTTGATTCCTTTATGATTCATGTCTTATGAACTGCCAAGATTTATGTCATGACTCAAGTTTATGATCGCTGATATGCAAGATATGATTTTCAAATGTTATTCTCATGTTCTCATACTCTTATGCTCATGTTATATTGATATCTCTCTTTTTTACCCTTACTGAGCATCAGAGCTCGCTCTTGCTTATATTTCATTTCATTTCCCCAATCAGGTTATGAAGAAAGGTATTAAGTATGATATATCTGTGAAGGGTGCTAGTTATGAACTTGGGGGGAGATGATGTAGTTCACTTATGAAAAGTTGTTTATGTAACCAAGTTTCCAAAGGCACTAGACCTAAACGATTCTTGCATGGATCATTATGTTATGTAATAAATATTAATATATTAAGATGTGATGTCTATGTAAGAAAGGTGTGGATTGTTATAGTTCTGAAAACTTGATTTGTTGCAATGCACATGAAAGCAAGGGGAATGATTGAACATCGTACATTTAGTTACAAAGATGTCATGTTTTTTACTATTGAAACACCTTTGGAAGAAGCTAAGATGCTGGATAAGTACAAGGATGTTGTTGAGTTTTGGGCGAAGTTGGGGTTGTTGAGTTCTATCGTGCTAGTGATCAAGCCTGGTGTGAAGGCAATGCAGCAGAAGTTGCTCGAGCAATGCAAGGGCATCGTCAGCAGGTCTTGCAATCGCTGGAAAAGTAGTTTATAGATGTTGAGACTAAGGTGAAAAGTTGTGACAAGTGTGTTGAAGTCACTGAGATACCATGGATGTTCGGTTTACCTACAGTGTCAATGCACGCAGCATATGTCAAGACTTTTTGTACTTGGCGGCGATTCCAGGGGCTTCCTAGGTGCAAGAGGTCAAGGAGGTGCGGCCACCCTGACGGTTGGAAGGTTTGCTCTAAAAGGGGTAAAATGGTCTGGCCAGAGGAAGGCAGTTAGAGAGTTGCTAGTGGGGAGGGAACCGTGCGGTTAGAGAATGAGTGGGGCCCTGGGCACTTAGAGAGGAAGTGGGGCCCTATGCAGTTAGAGGGGAGGTGGGGCTTTGGGCTGTTATAAGTCGAGCATGGAGCTCCCTTCTGGGTAGCTGGGAAGTAGTTAATTTATTACTTAGGCGGGAGACCTGGTGGTGCTCTCAAGGGTCAGCAATATAATCATTTCCCGATAGAGTTCCTCTGCCACTTGGTCTGACCTACCTTTTCCTTCCTTCTTGGCTGCATGGAGACCCACACTCAGTCTCGCATTGAAGGCATCAAGCTTTGCTTGGGCACCGTCGAAACTACTCTATCCCAGTTGTCCACCTCGGTCATTGACCTCCAACAGGATCTTCATGACCTTCGACAAGGGCAACACAAATGGGATCAAAAAATGGCCGCTCAAACTGAATTTCGTAAGTACATGATGCGCACAGGAGAAGCAACCTCTGCCATCAAATGTACGCCCTCCCCTGCTCTCGGCGATTTCAGGGACCTCCGTCGATGCCCCTCCCCCTCCACCCCTGGAAGATGCCCGTCTTGTTTTGGATTATTCATTTCCCTCTTCGAAACCCAGTCTTACACGCAAACAAGTTGAACTCCCTACTTTCGAAGGAACGGACCCACGGAGCTGGCTCACACGGGCAGAGCTCTATTTTCGCATTCATCATACATCGGATCACTTGAAGATTCAGTTCGCCCAGCTCGGCATGGATGGAGTGGCTATCCATTGGTTTACTATTTTGACAGAAATTCATCCAGATCAGTCCTGGCCTCTTTTTAAAACTGAACTCCTTGAAAGCTTTAGTGGTTTGGAGATTCAAAACTCATATGAGGAACTTGATGCTCTTCGGCAACATACATCCGTGTAGGAATATATCGAACATTATGTGGCATCCCACTCGTCGCGTAAACATTATGTGGGTTATTTTTTACACGGACCCCGCGAAGAAATTCGTTCCTGGGTTCGCATCCATAACCCTGTCACCCGATTACAAGCTATGCAGTTAGCCCGTAATGTGGAACTCGCTCTTAATCAAGGAACCGGTGTTTCGGTACGGGGTCCTAGCACCCCTCCTTTTGTCACTGGACGTCCACAGGAATATTCAACCGCTCCTCCCCACCCCACTACCGCCCCCCTCCCTTACCAGCCCTATTCCACTCCACTTCCAACTCTCGTCCCCGTTGGCCGTTCTTCTCCTCGGGATACAAAAGGATTCCCTGCCACTCCCACAGATGCTCGGACAAATTCCGCCTTATGCTTGCCCTTTCCGCCAACTCTCCACCCAAGAGTGGGAAGAATGTCGCTGCAAGGGCCTCTGTTTTCGTTGTGCTTTACCCTTTACTCCCACCCACCGTTGCGCCGACCCCAAATTACGAATACTTATTACGGGCGAAGACGATCTGACACAGAGGAGCCTGCAACCTTCTCAACTGCTCCTCCATCACCTGCTCCCTCCCCTGACGTAGCGTGTAACATAGTGGTGTACCGACCCCTTGATGTTTGTGGCTCTCCTCCGGACTGAGGCACCCCTGGGCCCTCTTCCATGACGATTGAAGGCTCAATGACTCAGATTCCAATTCTCATTTTCATCGGTGTGCAACCCATAATTTCATTTCTCCCACTAATTTTATTCCACGGTTTTCCTGCATGTACTCACGAACGGCTACGCATACGTTTGGGCGACGGCCATACTCACTGGTCTCGAGGTGCCTATCTTCAACTCACCCTTTCAGTTGGAGACTATTATTGTGCAGCTGATGTCCATGTCCTAGACATTGGCCGCCTGAATTTAATTTTGGGAGTGGCCTGGTTGCACACCTTAGGAGACATCCATACAAACTGGCAAACCATGTTCATGAAATTCAACGCTGCTGGCCACACCTATTTTCTTCAAGGCACTCATCCCCCACTTCATACATCAATTTCCATGTCCAGCCGCCTCACCCGTCCCATGGTTAAAGGGTGTCAGCGCCTCCTCTTGGGTGGCCACATGAATTTTCTTGCTCGTGCCATCACGCCGCAGCACCAACAACCTCTGTATGAACTCTTAGTTGCCTTTGAAGGTGTCTTCCAGCCTCCTATGGGACTCCCTCCACAGCGCCCTTGGGACCATGCCATCTACACCTCACCCCGGGGCAAACACCCATCTGCGTCCGCCCTTATAGATACCCCCACTTTCAGAAGGCATAAATTGAACAACAGGTGCAGGATATGTTGCGTGTAGGCATCATCCGTCCCAGTTGCAGCGCCTATTCCAGCCCTGTATTACTCGTTCAAAAGAAGGATGGTTCTTGGCGTCTTTGCGTTGATTACCGCTCTTTAAACAAGGCGACGATTCCTAATAAATTCCTCATCCCAATTGTTGAAGAACTATTGGATGAGTTGCATGGTGCTATATATTTCTCCAAGTTGGACCTCCTTCAGGATATCATCAGATTCGGATGCGAGCTGAAGATGTAGACAAAACAGCTTTTCGTACCCACAATGGTCACTACGAGTTTTTAGTTATGCCCTTTGGGTTGACTAATGCTCCATCTACTTTTCAATCTACCATGAATGATCTATTTCGTCCCTTCGCCAGTTTATCTTAATTTTTTTTATGATATCCTCGTGTATAGTTCAGATTGGCTACAGCATCTGGAACACCTTACTGCTGCTTTACAGATTCTCTAGAGCAATCAATTTTTTGCCAATCAACGCAAGTGCCACTTCACCCAACACTAAGTGAAATATTTGGGCCACATTACAAAATTCAAGTTGTCCTTGATTGGCCTGTTCCACAAGCAATCAACGGAGTTCACGGCTTCCTCGGCTTAACCGGGTACTACCGCCGCTTCATTAAGGGTTATGGTGCTCTCGCTCAACCCCTCACAACCCTCACCAAAGCAAACAGCTTTGCTTGGACAGCGGCTATTCAGGCTGCTTTTTCAAGCCTCAAGCACCTCTTCACTAAAGCTCAAGTCCTTCGGTTGCCAGATTTTACTCAACCTTTCGAATTGGAATGTGACGCCTCAAGTTGTGGCATCGGCGTGGTTCTCATGCAACACCGTCAGCCCATTGCTTATTTCAGCAAAGCGTTGTCCCCTCGCAACTTGGCAAAGTCTGCCAATGAAAAAGAAATTATGGCACTTGTGGTGGTCATTCAACATTGGCGACCATATCTCCTGGGTCGCTCCTTTGTGGTGTACTCCGATCATTGCAGCCTTCAATTTCTCCTCCACCAACGTGTTGCTACCACGGATCAGCAAAGCTGAGATAGCTAAGTTGTTGGGCTATCATTTTGAAATTAAATATAAACCAGGCAAAGAAAATTCTGCAGCCGATGCACTGTCTCACCACGATGAACAGCCCTACTTAAGCCTCCTACACTCTGCCCCCTTTTCACAGGACGCCCCCAGCCTTCTCTTGAACATTGCTGAGGATCCCCAGCTTCAGAAAATTCTATAGAATCTGCAGTCTGGCAAACCGTCCCCTCCTCATTTTACATTACACCATGGCACGCTGCAATATAAAGGGCGCTTGGTGCTACCGGCCAACTCCCCCCGGCTTCCACGACTCTTAGAGGAATACCGCAACTCTCCACAAGGCGGCCACTCCGGTTTTTACCGTACCTACAGAAATCTAGCTACTACTTTATATTGGTCGGGCATGAGGGATTTGTGTGCCGCTGCTCCATTTGCCAACGGAACAAATATTCCACATTATCCCCTATCGGTCTTTTGCAGCCCTTGGAAATCCCTCAATCTGTGTGGAGTGATTTGACAATGAACTTTATTACAGGACTACCCAAATCTCACGGTTTTGATGTCATTTTTGTGGTTGACGATCACCTTTCAAAATACACTCATTTCCCCCGACAGCTCGTATTCACCCTGTCTTCCATATTTCCTAGCTCAAACACGTCATCGGCCAGCAACCTGCTTCCCCCATTCTTCCAGCAGGCCTTGACGGGGAGGAGTTGCCACGCCCAGAACTTGCTATTGTCTTATCTTACCATTCTCAGTTCCGAGATGATATTCCACAGCCACACCTATTAATTCAGTGGCAAGGCCAACTCGTGGAGAACGCGACATGGGAAGATCAATACGTCATTCAAAATCAGTTTCCTACCTTTAGGCTTGCGGACAAGCCTGAAATCCAAGGGGCGGCCAGTGATAGGGTGCGGGACCACCCTGGCAGCTGGAAGGTTTACTCTAAAAGGGGTAAAATGGTCCAGCCAGAGGAAGGTAGTTAAAGAGTTGCTAGTGGGGAGGGAACCGTGCAGTTAGAGAATGGGTGGAGCCCTGGGCAGTTAGAGAGGAAGTGGGGGCCTATGCGGTTAGAGGGGAAGTGGGGCTTTGGGCGGGATACCTGGTGGTGCTCTCAAGGGTCAGTATTTTTCTGCTGTTTTCCCTATTTTCCCCCCGGTCATCTGTAATTCTGGTTCCCAGTTCTAGCAATATAATCATTCCCTGATAGAGTTCCTCTATCAAATTTTGTTATGATTTATTGCTGCAATACTGAATATATTGTTCGGTTGCTCTCTCTTTGCCTCCTATATTTCTGTTGTGCAAACTGCTGTTAGGCAATAGTCCTAACACATGGTGCATTTTTTTGACAAACCTAGCAAATAGTGCCATATACATATACGTATGTAACACTGGATAGCTTCATAAAAAACAATGTTACATTCTTATTAACCCCCAGCCCTCTCTTTCAGTGTGTTTTATGTGTGTGTGAAAGGCAACAAGGAATGGATCCATTATGGAAAAAGAAAAAGCATCTATTAACGCTCTTGCCAAGTTCTTCAAGTCATGTAAGATGTTGGAACCCATTTAAGTTTAAATGGGTGAGTCCCACATCGGACTTACCCTGCTTGTATTTTGGTTTCCTAATCTATAAAAGAGTATCCTCACCTCACATTGAGGTAAGGGGAATTCACTGCTTTACATGGTATCAAAGGGATTTTTATCCCGAACCCTCCCTCCTCTACGGATTCCCGGCGTCCTCCCGGCCCCGCCTCTCTCCCTGCTGCCCTAGCCATTCCCGGCAGGCCCCCCCTCCTATCCCGGCGTAGCTCTCTCGCCCGGCTCCTCTCCGGCCTGGCCATTCCCGGCGGCCCTCTCACCAGCGACGCTCCCGGCCAGCCCCGCCGTGCGCGCACCCAGCCCCAGTGGCTCCCCTCCCGGCGCGCTCTCTCGGCGTGGCTCCCGGCCTCCTGCCCTCGGCCCGACGCCCGCCCTCGACGACGTCCCGGCACCCCGTACGTGGGTTCCTCCTTCCGCGCGGCTCTCCTTACCGACGCGGCTCCCCTCCTCCCAGCGGCAGATCGCCCTCGGCCTCGCCCCGACGGACCGCCCTCGACCCGGCGGCCCTCTCCCTCCCTGGTACGCGGCTCCCGTCGCGACTCCCTCCTTCGCGCGGCCGCCTCCCGCACGGTGCTCCCGACGCGGCTCCCTCCTTCGAGGCCCCCCCACCCTGCCGGCTCCCTCCAGCGCCGGACCTCCCGCCCCGGTACATCCCGCGCCGGCTCCTCCTCCGGCAGCCCTCCTCCTGTGCCCGACCCTCCGCAGCGGCTCCCTTCACAGCAGCGGCTCCCGCCCGATCCGGCGCTCCCTGGCCCGTCTCCCAGCGGCTTCCCTACAACTACCCTGCCGCCTTCCTGCACCGTCGGCCCCGCCCCCCTGCGTTAAGCCGGCCTCCCGACACCGCTCCCTCCAGGCGGACCGGTCCTGGCGGCGCCCTCTGTGCACCTGCCTTCAATGGCGGGCGTGTCTGCCCGCGGCCCTCCGGCTTCACCTCCGGCCGACAACATTCTTGCAAGGCCGCACCCTCCCTTCCATTGTCGGCCTTCCCAAGCACCTATGCAATCTGCCGAGCGGCTCTCCCATCCTCCGTCATCGGCTCTACCGCCCAACGGTCCTCATCCATCCAGTACCCGTTACAGAACGACACTCTTGCCGGAGGAGATTGCATTGGTACAATCGTATCGAGCGACTGCGCCACCATCCTCTTCTCTAGCCCAAATTGCTCAGACTGGCAACTCTACCGCTTGTGCTTCTCATCGACAGACAGCTTGGATGTTTGACTCTGGTGCGTCAGAACATCTCACAGGAGACTCTGGTATGTTCACTACCTATCATTCGTACACCGGTGCCTCTGTCATTACTGTTGCTAATGGCTCAACAATCCCTATTACCGGCTATGGCACATGTTCCTTGACCCCGTCTCTTCCCCTGACGTCGGTCGCTCATGTTCCTCAAAGTCCATTTAATCTTATCTCTGTCAGCAAACTCACCACCGAGTTGAATTGTGTTGCTACTTTTAGCTCATCTGGTGTTGTTTTTCAGGAGCGGAAGACGAATCGGGAACTTGGTCGAGGTTATCTTCGGGATGGGGTGTGCATGTTTGATACCCCGCCATCCCTTGCTTGCTCATCCACCACAGCCCGAGCTCTTGACCTACATTATCGCCTTGGTCATCCACCGGCTTCCACCCTCCATCAACTTTGCCCCCAATTCAGTTCTCACCTCTCCTTCCATTGTGAATCCTGCAAGTTTGTCAAACATCATCGGACGACGTATGCTCCTCGCCCGAAACCACGTGCAGCGGATCCTTTCGCTCTTGTTCATTCCGATGTCTGGGGTCCTTGCAGGGTTCCTAGCCAGTCAGGGTACAGTTATTATATCACCTTTATTGATGATTACTCCCGCATGACCTGGCTTTACCTACTTCATGATCGGTCTGAAGTCTTCCCCACCTTTCAAACCTTTTATAATGAAATCCATACTCAATTCTCCACCTCCCTTAAATGTCTCTGCTCCGACAATGGACGGGAATATTTATCCACTTCCTTTCAGCAGTTTATCAAGGATAAAGGTATCATTCATCAGACCTCCTGCCCTGACACGCCTCAGCAAAATGGCGTGGCTGAGCGAAAACATCGTCATATTTTGGAGACTGCTCGTACCCTTCTATTCCACATGCAGGTGTCTCTCCTTTTTTGGTCTGATGCCATCCTGACTGCCACCTACCTTCTAAACCGTCTCCCTTCTTCTATCCTTCAAGGGGAGACTCCCTTCCGGACTCTCTTCGCCTCTCTCCCTCCTCACTCACTTCCCCTCCGGGTGTTCGGGTGTTTGTGCTATGTTCGGGACACTCGCCCCAACCTCTCTAAACTTTCTCCTAAATCCCTCCGTTGCATTTTCCTCGGCTATTCCCGCACTCAGCGCGGCTACCGGTGCTTCTCTCCAGCCTTACGGCGTTATATCATCTCTGTCGATGTGTCGTTTATTGAGAGCTCTCCTTTCACTCCTCCCTCTCCTCATCCTGACACTACCATCGATGAGTGTCTCCCTATCATCATTCACCCTTCTCTGGTGCCTCCCCCTGCTGATCATCGCTTTGAGAGGGTCTACTCTCGTCGCCCATCAGCTGTCCCCCCCGTTCAGGCCGAGGACACCATCGTTCCCGCTTCGTCCGATGCTCCTGCCCCATCACCAAACGACTTGTCAGTTGCACTCCGGAAAGGTACACGCTCCTGTCAGACCACCCCTCTCTTTGTATCTTCATACAGGGGTCTGTCAGCTCTGGAGACAGTATCGATTCCTCGAACCGTTGGTGAAGCAAAATCTCACCCCGGATGGCTCGCCGCAATGCGGGATGAACTGCAAGCTCTGGATGACAACCATACATGGGATCTAGTCCCCCTCCCGGCGGGCAAACAGACGGTCGGCTGCAAATGGATTTATACGATCCGTCTCAATCCCGACGGCTCTCTTTGCCGCCTCAAAGCCCGGCTTGTGGCGAAGGGATTTGCTCAGACATATGGCGTCGACTACTTTGAGACCTTCTCTCCAGTCGCCAAGATGGCCTCTGTCCGCCTCTTCATCTCTCTGGCTGCTCATCATCACCGGCCGCTTCATCAACTCGACGTTAAGAATGTTTTTCTCCATGGCTATCTTGACGAAGAAGTCTACCTGCAGCAGCCCCCTGGTTTCTCTGCCTCTGGTGCCGACTCTCATGTCTGCCGTCTCCGTCGCTCCCTCTACGGCCTCAAACAGTCTCCTCGCGCCTGGTTTGGACGCTTCAGCACTGTCGTCACCGCCTTTGGCCTCTCTCGGAGTACGAAAGATCACACCGTCTTCTTCCGTACAACGGCACATGGCTGTATCTTGCTTGTCGTTTATGTTGATGACATCATCATCACAGGGAGCGACTCCAGAGGCATCGTCAGCCTCAAGACGCATCTTCACCAGCACTTCCACACCAAAGATCTTGGTCCTCTCACCTACTTTCTTGGCATCGAGGTCTCCCGCACTGCAGCCACTATCTCTCTCTGCCAGCGCAAGTATGCTCTTGATATCTTGCAGGATGCCGGGTTGAGCACCGCCACCACAGTTGACACTCCCCTTGAGCCTGGGGAACGCTCCCTTCATTCCGACTCGGAACTCTTTCCTCATCCCGAGAGCTATCAACGCTTGGTCGGTAAACTCAACTACCTTACCATGACGCGTCCCGACATTGTTTGTGCCGTTGGCAAAGTTAGTCAGTTCATGGAGCATCCCACCTGCTCTCAGTGGGATGTTGTCCTCCGCATTGCCAAGTACATCAAGAAAGACCCTGCACGTGGCCTTCGGTACTCACATCATGCTCACATGGATGTTGAGGCTTTTTGTGATGCGGACTATGCCAGTTGCCTCGCTACCCGCAAGTCTACTTCGGGTTTCGCCGTATTCTTCGCCAGTAATCTCATCTCTTGGCGCAGCAAGAAGCAGATTGTGGTCTCCCGATCGAGTGCCGAGGCCGAGTATCGAGCCATGGCCACTGTCACTACTGAGATCCTCTGGCTTCGTCATCTTCTCCAGGAGCTCGGTTTCCCCGCATCGACTCCTGCTCATATCTGGTGTGACAATCAGGCCGCCACGAAGATTGCCTCGAATCCCGTCTTCCATGAACGGACAAAGCATATCGAGGTGGACTGTCACTTTCTACGCCACCATCTGGAGCAGCACCATATCGGTTTCGGCCATATCCCGACGGCAGATCAGCTTGCCGATCTCTTCACCAAAGGTCTCCCAGGAGCTCGTCTTGAGTCTCTCACTTCCCGGTTGGGTATTCACCGCCTCCATGGCCCAGCTTGAGGGGGAGTTTGAGATGGTCTTGTGTCTTGTCATTCTTTTTTTTTTTTGTGGGACTCTATCCAATCTGGGTTTGTCCAGCTTGAGGGGGAGTGTTGGAACCCATTTAAGTTTAAACGGGTGAGTCCCACATCGGACTTACCCTGCTTGTATTTTGGTTTCCTAATCTATAAAAGAGTATCCTCACCTCACATTGAGGTAAGGGGAATTAACCCCTTTACATAAGACAAGATATTAAAAACAATGTTTTCAAATAGGCTTCTCTTCCTCGCTACTGAAGGTGGTGATTCAAGTTCATGGATAGGGTTCATCTCGGGTTGAACTCAGTTAAGTTCAACCCTAACCCAATCCATTTAATTAAACAGGTTGGCTCGACACAACTCATCCATAAAGTGGTCAACAATAACCCAACACACCTCGTTTAACTTTAAACATATAACATATACTGCATCATGATATGCCCAAGTAGTTAATGTCTATCACATAAACTCAATAACCTAACCAAATTGAATTATCCCATTTAGCCTAAAAATAACTTAAAAATATGAAACATATGTTATTCATGTCGCAACTCGACCCTTTTAAACAATTTAACAAAAATATTGTGTTATAAAAAGTTATTTCAAATTAAGAATAAAATATATTATAAAATTAATTATTGTTATATTTTTAATATTTTATACTATCGTTATATTTTTAATCGGGTTATACAGGTTAGATGGGTCAGGAAAGGTCAACCCGAACCCAACCCTAATATTATTTGCGTCAGGTTGCTCAACCCGATGGCAACCCGAACTCATTTATGTATGACCCAAACTCGTTTAACCCGTGTCGTGTCGTGTAGGGTTATCATGATAGGTTCAAAATTACCACTTCTACTCACTCTCACAATTCCTCAGTGTGTGCATCTATAAACACATGAGAATAAAATTACTATGAGAAGGAATGACATTTATTAACATTCTTACTAAGTACTTTAGGCCACTGTAAGACAATGTCCTGCCCTCAATGTGCTCAAGGACTCTTCCCGGGGTTCCCACTACCATATCAATCGGTTCATTCAATGCATCCTTCTGAAATCTTATACGGCTGCCACCACCAACCATAAGGCATCTGAATCTTGCATGATGGCAGATGGACTTTGCCACACGACACACCTACAGCAGCCAACAAACATAAGTCATTGCATGACACCGATCACAAGGACCACAATAATAAGCAAAGTATCATAAAAACCTGCTCAGACAATTCTCTTGTGGGACACAACACAATAGCTCTGGGGTTTCTTGGCTTCATTAATCTGCCCCGCAATGCCTCATCCTGTCTCAGTAGCTACATCATCAACATAGTCAACTTTCAATCAAACTATGGTTGACACGAATGTGTAATGCAGCAATATACATACATAGATGGACTGCTGGGGTCTATGGATTTTTCTTACTCCGGAGAAATAACGTAAATTTAAAAGTAGAACTCAAAAGCTTATGCCCCAGTTCTTAAGAAAGGACCGTTTTAAATTCCAACTGAATCAATAACAGAAGTAAAGACGCGTAGGAATCGAAATCAAATCCATAATAAAGATGAGTTTGGGTTTTTTTTCCTTCAAAAAAGAGTAACCTGGACGAGAGGTAACATGTAAGCAAGGGTCTTTCCAGAGCCAGTATGAGAACCTAAAACCAAATTCTGCTGCTCCAAAACAGCAGGTATCGCAATGCGCTGGATCTCAGTAGGAACCGAAATGTTGATTTTTCTCACGGCCTCCATCACCTCCCCGCTCAGACCCAGCTCCTCGAAACTGGCAGGCGACTTCTTCAACTCCCTCGAATCGTCCTCGCTCTGCCGCTCGGTTGAATGTTCTGGTTTGCGTTTAGTCGGTTCGGCGTCCCTGGCTTCTCTGGTTCTCAGTTTCTCCAGAAGAATTGAATGTTTTTCCTGTCTCCTTTTCTCTTCCACCTCGACGAAGGGGTTTTTCCAGGGAACGGGGGTAGAGGTGGCGGTGTCGGCAGTGGCGATCGTACAGAGGGGCCTAAACCCTAGTAAAGTCTTGCGGGGTTGTGAAGATTTGGAAAATGGGTAGCGCCTGGATTGTGAAATGAGCGAGTTCAGTGTGCGGCCTAGGCGTGATCTTCCCATGGCTCCCGCCGGTCTCTGCGCTCGATTATGGCTTCTTCGGCGCGCTTCAGAGCTGCCGTGCCGATGAGCATATTGGTTCCATGTCGATGAAACGAGCTTCGGGACACATGCAACCATCAAACTAAACCCCGGTCCGTTCCGGCCGGGGCCGGACCGCCTGTATGGGTGTTATTTTAATATATATATATATATATATATATGTGAAAATAAAACAAAAAATATCAAATAAATCTGCTTTAAAAAATGGTTTGGACTGTCCATTGCAATAATTCATCAAAATATCAACAACCAAAGGACCTTCATTATTAAAAAAAACTAGATGTGGCAGTGTTAATATGTCAAGGATAATCTAGATGTGGTAGTGCAAAATTATTGGTCTCTATAGTTTTTTTTTAAGGTGATGAATGTAAATTTAAAATTTTATAATATTATTTCCAGACTTGGTTCACTCATAAGCAATTGAATTTTGTTGGTCACATTGCATCAAACGTGCATCCTCATACCCTAAGGTATGTCAACTAACATCGAAGGTCTAAGTTGTATGTGGTGAGACTATGTCATCGGGTCAAAGTGGAGTACAACGGTATACACAAAAAAGATGACAAACGGAACAATATTAAATAACCAGCACCGTAATAATAAATCACCCATATATAATAAGCAAGCAAAAATTGAATCAGAACATATACCAAAATGGTGCTCATGTCATGTGATATACAAAAAGGGGAACAGGGGAACGAACATATACATCAAGCTATACAAAAAGACAAAAAGACCAAATATTATTTCTACTAACATCACAAGCCTAAGTTCGGTCTTCTACTTATGTACTTCATCCTAAGCAGACAATTAAGCATCCACAGTCGAACACTTCCCTTTGTCCCTACTTGCATCCACGAGTTCTATTCGGGTACCAACCGATTGCCCGAACACCTTAGGGTTGAATTACAACTCTTTTATCATGTCATTTAATTAAGGGGTGTGACCTTTAATCATATGGAAGTCACGTGGAATGGTCGTACCAATCATTTTCATTTAATTACCATGAGTCGTTTAATTGGGTGGCAATCAACGCCACTTAAAAGGTGGTACGACAATATAAACAATTAATAATCAAAGGGGCAATTCATGAGCACACCTCACGGGGTGGCACTGGTCGAGAGAGATCATCTCCCATCTACAACTAAGGGTATAAGAGTAATTCTAGCATGATTTACAATTTAAAGGAAGAAAAAAGTTGATTTTAAGGCAATGCGTAGAAAGTTCAGTGTGCGGCATGACGACACATGTCATAAAACAACTCGACATTAGGGAAAGGTACTAGACCACCTACCTTAGGTTGGTAGATGACCCCTCGTCAGTTGTTGGCCGTTAAATTGAGCTAAAATGGAAGAAATCATCAAAATAGACAAATGCCCTGAAAATAGGGCATATTAGCTCGCACTGAAATAACGCCGAAGAAGGCGAGATAAACCAATAAAGGAAGGAAAATGATTGAATCGCTTATCAAGAGGAATCCAACGAGACAAACAACGGTTGATTTCGAGCTCAGATGGAAGAGGAACCACAAATCCTAGCTTAGGTGTGAAAGACGAGCTTTCACGTAGGATGGGCTGTTATGCACAAGGAGAGAGGGGAAAGAGGTGGAAATTTAATTATGGAAGGAGGGTCAAAAATTTCAATTCATCTTTTTTAAGAGGTCGCGTGGTTGGTGCAGGGTTTGACCAACCGTGCACCGACCGTGCGGCAAGCACTGCCCAAGACACCCCTTGCACGGGCTAGGCGAACGATTTGTCTAACCATGCACAGCCCGTGCAAAACACCTCTGCAACACCCGCATGGTCGTACAAAATGAGCGACACGATTAGGACAAACCGTGCGGCCCCCTACTGTGCATTAGAGCACCCTGCGCGGTTGAGGCGCACAGTTAGCACTAATCATGCACTAACCACGCGGCTCAGTCCACTTCTCCAAATTTTGGAGCCTCGGGCTCCGAACGAACCCTGGACTCTCCTAAACCGCTCCTTAGACCCTTAAGCACATTAATAGAATAAAACGAGAGATTTTGAATTGCAGTTCAAGTATTTGTACCCCATCAAAAGGTTGGGACGTTACAACCTCCCCTCCATAAAACAATTTGTCCCTAAGTTGCCCTTCTGAGGGTGGTAACACACCACCTGAGAAAAGTTTCGGCCACTGAGCACATATGTCAGCTTCTCACTCACAGGTCTCATCCTATACATAGTCATGCTTCCATAACACTCATACCATATGAATTGACCTTCCTTAGAGAGCTTTCATGCTCCGATCAATTATATGTATCAGATGCTCTTTAAAGGAGACATCTACCTCCAGATCAACATCCTCAGGATCAAACGAATGAGATGGGCCAGAGTAATAACGGTGAAGCTACAATACATGGAATAGGTCGCACATAACCTGATGCCTCTGAGGTAGATCCAACCAATAGGCTATCAGCTCGACTCTCTCCAAGATCTCTAAAGGTATGACATAACATGGTGACAGTTTTCCCTGTCTTTGAATCAATATGTGGCCCAATCTAGGTAAAAATCACAGAAATACTCGATGTCCCACCTCAAACTCTAGAGGTTGGCAGTGATGATCAATATAAGACTTCTGTCTAGACTGAGATATAGCCATATGCTTCTGAATAAGCTGGACTTATTCTGAAGTCTCTTGAACGAGACATGGTCCCACTAGTGCTACCTCACTAGCCTCCAACTAGCACCGGGGTGAACGGAACGACCTACCATACTGGGCCTCATAGGGAGCCATCTGAATAGTTTCCTGAAAATTGTTATTGTAGGTAAACCTTATGAGTGGTAGGTGTTTTTTCCAAGAACCCCCAAAATCAAGGACGCATGCTCAGAGCATGTCCTCTAACCCACGTATCGTATACTCGGACTGACCATTGGTATGAGGGTGGTGTGTTGTACTCAGAAGCACTTGTGAACCCAATGCTTTCTACAACCCCTATTAGAACTGTGATGTAAACCAGTAATCTTCATATAATAAGATAGAACAGAGAATACTATAAAGGCGTACAATCTCTCGAATGTAAATCCTCCCAAGATCGTCTACTTAAAAGGCCTCTCTGATGGGTAGAAAGTGGGCGACCTTGGTTAACCTATCGATGATCACCTATACTGCATCACTGTCTTAAGGGAATCTCAGCAAACCCATCAAAAAATCCATAGTGACATTATCCCATTTATATTCTAGAATGGAAAGAGGCTGTAAAATTTCAGTAGGCCGTTAGTAATTAACCTTCACCTACTGACAGGTAGAGCACTATGTGATAAAACCTACAATCTCCCTCTCCATACCTGACCACCAATATCGACGACGAACATCTCAGTACATCTTGGTAAACCCAGGGAGCACTTCCAAAATAAAGGCATGGGATTCCCACATCAATTATTCCTGTATATCTGCAGGCACCCAAACATGTCCGTGAAATTTTAGGATCTCATCCACATCGATAACCCAATCAGGCAGTGATTCCTCACTTGAAACACTCTCCCCTGGGACTAAGCCATCGGGATCTAAAAGCTATTTCATCCTTACACATTCCAGAAGGGAGGATTTCACTACCGAGGCTGCTAAAATAGGTTTCCCATGATATTCCTAAACCTCTGGGTATGTCTTAAAAAACAGGTCCATCAACTACCACTCACAAATGACCTCCTAAAATGGCATGTGTCTAAGTATTCTAGCTCAGAGTGTCTACTACCACATTTCCCTTTTCGGGTGTATAAGTGAGCTCAAATTCGAATGATTAAAGGTACTCTACCTACCTATGCTACCTGAGATTCATGTCACGCTATGTGGAAATGTATTTGAGACTTTTGTGGCCTGTGTAAATAACGAACCACCCCCAATAGATAATGCCTCTAAAAACGCAATGTATGAACCACAACTTCCAACTTGAGGTCATACGTAGGGTAATTCTGCTCATGAGGTCTCAGCTGGAGGGATCCACACGCTACAAATTGATTTTTCTACATCATAACAGCTCCTAGCCTGATTCCTAATGCATCATAATAAACTATATAGCTTCTTCCCGGCTCTGGCAGAATCAAGATCAGTGTTGAATTCAATCTATCCTTTAAATCCTAAAATAATGCTTCACATGATTTAGAGAATAAGAACTTCACACCCTTCTTAGTCAAGCCTATGAGAGGCACTGTTAGACATGAGAATTCTTGAATGAAATTCCTGTAATAGCCATCCATCCCCAAGAAACTGCATATATTGAAGATGTTCTTAGGATGCTCCTAGGAAACCACAACTCTCACCTTCTCTAGGTCAATAGATACTCCTACATCTGCGATGATGTGTCCCAAGAAGTGAACCTTATCAATCCAAAAGTGGTATTTGGTGAGATTAGAATACAATTGGTTCTCTCTTAGTGTATTCAGCACTATCTCAATATGTTTGACATGGTCATGTCAGGTACAAGAATACACCAAGATATCATTTACGATGACTACCACAAATGAATCAATATACAGGTTGAAAACCCAATTCATTAATTCCATAAAGACTGTAGACACATTTGTGAGATCGAATGGCATGACCAAATACTCGTACATGCTATATCTTACTTTGGAACATTGTACGTAGCATGTCCAACAACCTAACATGTACCTGATGGTAGCCTAACCTCAAATCAATCTTGGAGAAAATCTTCACTCCTCAGATATGGTCGAGGAGGACGTCTATACGAGGCAGTGGATATCGGTTCTTAACCATAAGCTGGTTCAATCGGTGATAATACATGCAAAGCCTGAGGGTATCGTCCACCTTCTTAGTAAAAAGGGCAGGTGAACCACATGGCGAATCACTAATTCATATGAAACCCTTATCTTCCAAATCCTCTAACTTTTTCTTGAGTTATCAAAGCTCTGTAGGTGCCACCCTACAGGAGGAATAGACACTAGTGTCGCTCCTAACACTATCTCAATAGTGAACTCCACTTCTGTCACAAGAGGTAACCTAGAAAAGTTGTTTGGGAAGACATCCCTATAATGATCCATTATAGGAGGGTATTACATCTGTTGTGTTCCTTGATCGCTCATAAAGATACTATCTATTTGGGATGTCACTCCGCCCAACCCATGATGCTCAAGTCAAACTCAACTCGCCTGGACATCCCATTCACCCTTATGAATATAGGTACTGCCATAGAGTGATGTAAAAGACACCCTCCAATGATAGAAATAAATGTGAGAATGATAAGACACTAACCGGTCTGTTTTGAGTATGACGCTAAAACCTATCATCTTGAGGACAAAGAAGTTCCACAATAATCGGCACCCACCTATCTCAATGGGGAACTCCTTGCACTGGTGCACAATCTATGATCAAACCCCTAATAGCGTGTCAAGAGTCATCACACCACATAAGTATTCTATCTTTAGGCCCAGACTTTCCATAATTATTGCATACACAAAAGAGTTTGAAGCACCTGTATCAAATAAGATAGGTACTAAAGTGGAGGATACTAGAATAGTACCTCTAACTATAGGAGACCTAAAACTCTACTCTTTGGGAGTGTGATACACTACATTGATATGGCCAAATATGTGGCCCTGAGATATAACCTAGCCACCTTGATTAGGTCCGCTCTGCTGACATCGGAGGTCTGGAGCCTGACTACCTCAGCCATGACCACCTCCTCGATCTGATTGGCTGGTAGTACTCCAGCTACCTGTCCGGTGAGGTGCTACTAATCTTGATGGCAGGACTAATATGGATCCTCTCCCACTATCCATAGACAAAAGAGTCCTACCAAAATGCTAAAGATTCCCCAACCTGCCACAACCTCTCCCTCTACAGGATATTTGGGACATTAGGGATTCTTATGTCCTGGATTTCTGCACTGGTGGAACACTACATAACTATAAGTAGGTGAAAGGCACTATCATGGGCACCCTCAAATGATTAATGGTTTTTGGGGTACTTGGATGCAACAGAGTGATTGACCAAGGTCGTATCTCAAAGGAGGAAGTAAATTAAAACAACTTCTTAAAGGTGTTATAAAAATAAAATAAAAGAGAATAAAAACAATACTTTAAAGGATGAGGTTGTTTATCATTTATAAAACTATAAGAAGTTTTCTGGAAGAATATTTCTTTTTTTTGTTTTTAATTTTGAAATGAATCTATTAAAAAGACGCAACAAGAATATGTTTTTTTAGAAAATATTTTAAAAGGAGTAATCGATATAACTCTACCTCTTCATTAAATTATTTATCATTATCATTTAAATTAACATTCACTTAATTATTATCCCTTAATTTGTTAAATCCCAAACCCTGTGAGAATTAACTTTACCATAAAGATGAAGTGAATTTAACCCTAGGCTAACTTCGGAACATGCAATCGCAACACCCTGCTTTGATTGATGTTATAAGATTAGATTATGGTCAGTGGTAAATTAAGACACATTTCCTCTCTATAAATTAGAATTAATTGAGTTTAGGGATTATATTTTAACACTACAAATTGATCTCATATGGTTTTGTATTATCGATTAAGTTCGCGCTCTCACAATTTACACAAAATCTCATCATTGCGTGTTTTTGTGATAATTGTTCAATTGCTTGATTAGTTTAAATTAAATTAAAAAATCAATTTATTGACCATATTATGTAAATTAAAGTATATAATTGATTCAAAATAAATTAATTAAGAAGGATAGAGGTCGATCAATTACTAAAAAAACTACTCTTCTATGAGCGGTGTAGTCATCGTAGAAACGTTATGCAATTACAAAGGTTTAGAAAGGGTATAACCCAATATTGTTTCTAATATTAAATTTAAGCCCAAATAGGAAGATTAATAGAAGAATAAAATTAAAAATAACAGGTGGAGTGGAAGATAAACTAAGATTTTATTGAAAGCACAACAACATTACAACAAAGAAGAGGAAAAGAAGAGCATTTTGGAGGAGATCCTAACTTGTTAGCTTCCCTCCTCCAATTGTGAATTGAAATGATGTATAACCACTTATATTATTCTCCCAATCTCCTAATGCATGTCCCAATCCCTCCAAATTATAAAAACACTAATTTATAGAGTGGAGGGGAGGCTAGGTTTAAAGAGGTTTCAAGTGTGAATGGGGAATCTCGGCCAAACATTTTAATCCAACTTGCACCGCCATTTTGACCTAAAAAACACGTGAAATAGATGTTCTTCCAGAATAATGATTTTTGAATAACTGATTTGGAGAGATCCTCTCAAAATTTAAGACTAATACAAGCCTGGATGAAGAAGTTATGACCTAAATACATAACCAATATCCAATCTGGTTGGTCCAACCCACATTTGACTTTATTGTCCATTTAGTCCAACCAAATATACATTTTAGCTCCAATGTCCTGAACAAAAGTTGTATACCATTAAGTCAGAAACATAGTTACAAAATTTCAAGTTCAAATAATAAATGTTAAAATATTTATCTTTGAAATACTACAGTGAACTATAAAGAGTAAAATTGGAATTTCTATCAAATTTTCAAATGAATGATCTAATCCCAAATATTTTATAAATAAACATATTTAACACAATTTGAGGAAATTTTATCATTTATTATAAATAAAATATTCAATAAAAATGTGTTTTATCAGTAGGTGTCATCTAGTTGCTGCTACCCCCATGTACAGAATCAAAGTAACACTTCCTACCACTCAAAGAACTACCTCCATGTCTCAGCATGGAACCACCCCATCAGCTTCCCTCAGTTCCACTCGGTGATAAGGTCCTGATTCACAATCTCAGAAATGGTAGTCAATCAAAAGACATTCACCCATGATCAGATGGTTTATACAAGCCCATTTCCAAACCATCTCATCATCATCAACTCGTCACCAGTAAGAGTTGGTCCGAAGCACTAAAGCTCGGTGAAACGAGATGAATATTCCATCATAAACATAGGACTATACTTTAGATGCATAAAATTCATACTACGGTCCACACTTAGTGTTTGTGGAAAGAATTAATCATAGAAGGTTGTTTGGAAGTTCGTCCAGACCATACCCTAATGACGACCGGCCTGGGTAACCACATCCCACCATCGCTTGGTGAAATCATGAAGTAGATAAGTTAAATCTTGAACCTCCTCTCCGGAGGCATCTCTAGATGATTGAATATGGATAACATGGCCTCTATCCATGAATCAATAATCTGGGGCCATCATTCCCTGAGAAGGTCGACAAATGCTGCTGCTGGAATTCTCACGCCAACTCTACCATAGTAGGGGTAGGTCGCATATCTCCTTGTAAAAACTACATAAACAATGGGAAACTCTCTCAGAACTAAGCATCGATGCCCAGATTAGGAACAATGGGAGGTGCCTCAAGTGACACTACTAGAGGCAAATCTGGTGGCTTAGGGTCCATCAACTCCAAAGTATTATCATCGCCACCTTCTTAGAATATGATTTGAGGATGTCATGGTGGCATAAATATACAGTTTCCAAATGCATGCCTCATTAAATATTAATCAACAAATAGGTTCAATATAATAGGAAAGGACAGGTATATAACCTTCCTATAAGTGAGTCACACCTCTATTCCTACTCCCAAAGCTAGGTATAGGTGTTAAGGAAGATCATAATGGTTCACAAGAGACACTTTCTACTTCCCACTAATAAAGTCGAGTCAAGGTTAAGGTATCACATCACGCAGTAGAGGTTCCGATATATGAAGTGTCAATTGTAAGGTATAAAGGAAGATCCCTTTACTTTGAAATTGGAATCCCAATTTAATGGAAAACATTTCATTTAAAATTTTAAATTTATTTAAGTTCATACCCTTTTTATGCATATAGATATCAATGTCCAGTTAGATGCATCACCATTCCTAATTTATAAAGGCTTATACTCATTATAAGTTTCAATTCATATGTCATGTAACTACGACCTGACCCTTACACATGGTAACAGGATGTAACAAGTCATATAAAATTATTTGATTAAATGAATTTCCATTCCCAATTTATAGAAGTGCATGATTTATAAATTACAATTGGAATTCATGAAATCAAGATCATCTAATGTTTCAGCCCATGGTACCAGTGGTTCATGGCTCAAATATGGCATAATTGGTTAATTAAGGTTCCATCATCAATATATTGGGAAAACACCATTTAGATTGATGTAGACACTTTAATTAATACAATTATTTTTATCCCTAAAAGAAACATTAGCACATTTCCATATATAACATTCAATGAACTCACAACAATCACACGTAATACAGATAATTCAAACAAAAATATACATATATATGGAATGACATAATGCATGATATATGAATACTCAAGTGCTTATAATGATGCATGAGATGATACAACCTTATCTCATGGGGCCAAGGTAAAGGAAAATTCATCATAATAATAACAATAATAATCTCACAAATCATGTGTTTCACCCAACGGTGAAATGAATTCAATTGTAACAGACACAAACCAAAACAAAAATATCTTATCCCATGAAAATTTTCTTTCCCTTTTACATAGGTTAGCTACTCCACCAAATTCTGACACATTCTTAGTCTCCTTTCTAATACCCAAAAAGTAAGAAAAAGGGAAAATGATTTATCTAATACCACTTTTTAGAGTCCTGGACCCAGTTCACTCATAAGTAACTGAACCTATTTGGCCACATGGTGTCAAGCGCACCTCCTCATACGATAGAGACTACCGACTAGTAGTGAGGGCCTAGGGTGTCTGTGAGAAGAGTATTCCCTTGGGTAAAAGTGGATCACAATAGTATAAAAATGATAAACAACAAAACAATATTAAATAACCAACAATGGAATAATAAATCATCCAAATATAATAAGTATGTCACTACATAAAAATCTAACTTTAGCGGTGGTTTATTAAACCAATGTTAAACCTTTTTATTTTTTTCACACACCCGACACTTCTCCCCCAACCCACCAACCCATGACCCCCACGACCCCCCGACCCCCCGAAGCCCTACCAATCCCATCCCTCGCCGCCCCTCGTCACCAATCCTGACCCTTTCCCTCACCCCCTGATCCTCACCACCCCTCGTTGTCGGTCCTGACCTAGATGCTCCCTGCCCCTCTCCGCTAGTCCCGAGCTAGAACCTCACCGCCCCTCACCATTGGTAGGTTTTCAATTATTATTTTATAGGATTCAAGTGCATTCATATACCCACTACTGGAAATAAAACATTTACCAACGGTTGAGAAGTGTTGGGAAAGGCTGGACAACCGTTGGTATAACATATACCAACGGTTCTTCCAGCCGTAGGGAAGTAAGCCGTTGGGAAAAACATTTCCCAACGGTTTACACTGAACCGTTGGTATAGGGTGGAGAAAGATTACCCTATGCCAACGGTTCTTCAAACCGTTGGGAAACCTTTTTCCCAACGGTTTGTAAAATCCAAACTCTACTCTTTCCCAACGGTTCTAAACCGTTGGGAAAGGTTTTTTACCAACGGTTTTATGAACCATTGGTAAAACTAATCCTAGAGTTTCTATGCCAACGGTTTTGAACCGTTGGCATAGCCTCTGCTGGGCAAATCAGCCAGCAGCTCCCCAATTTGGCCAGCAGCTCCAGCTCTCCAATTTGACCACCACTAGGTCTAGTTTTGTGGGTTCCCTCTCATTTTTCAATCCAATTATTGTACCTGCAATAAACTAACACATACATATATAAAATTATTGTACCTGTAATAACCAACTAACACTTACATATAGAGAACAAATTCAAACACGTTTAACATATAATGGTAGAACTATACACATCCATAATTAAATTAGAATTGATAACGTAATTATAAACATACATAATTCATTTAGAATTCAATTTAAAATTTAGATGATAATTATATGTGGAATCTGGAAGTCAATTCATAATTTGATCTGTTTTTTGTATACCATATATTTTTACCTAAAGTAATGTCCATTTTAAACATAATGCATACACCTGGAGTGCTACCGTCCATAACGCGCCTCAGATTGAGGCGGGGTTGACTCATACACGTCACATATGACCCCTGGATCGTTGTGCTAATGTATCGACACAATCCGAATGCATTTGATCGGTTTTTCGTATGTCAGTTGATGTTTTTCAATTAAAATGACGTACTTTTGAAACAAAAGGCAGACACTTTGAGTGGTTCCGGCCACACCGCGCCTCAGATTGAGGCGGTGTTGACTCATACATGTCACATATGACCTATGGATCGTTCTCTTAAAGTTTCAATGGAAACCGAATGCGTTTGGTCGGTTTTCCGTATGTACTTAAATTGTTGTCCATTTTAAGCAAAAGAGAGCCACATAGAGTGATTCTGGCCACACCGTGCCTCATATTAAGGCGGGGTTGACTCGTACACGTCACATATGACCCATGGATCATTTTAATAATGTATCGACACAATCCGAATGCATTTGGTCGGTTTTTCGTATGTCAGTTGATGCTTTTCACTTAAAATGACGTCCTTTTGAAACAAAAGACAGACACTTTGAGTGGTGCCGGCCACACAACGTCTCAGATTGAGGCGGAGTTGATTCTTACACGTCACATATGACCCATGGATCTTTCTCCTAAAGTTTCAATGGAAACCGAATCCGTTTGGTCGATTTTCCGTATGTACTTAACATGGTGTCCGTTTTAAACAAAAGAGAGCCACTTAGACTGATCCCGGCCACACCGCGACTGGGATTCATCCCGGGTTGGCTCGTACACATCACATATGACCCATGGATCGTTGGGATAAATTATCAACAGATTTGGAATGCGTTTGGTTGGTTTTCCGTATGCCAGTTGTTCTTTTCACTTATAATCCTGTCCATTTTAAACAAAATTGACATAGTTAGAGCGGTTTCGGCCACACCGCTCCTCGGATTGAGGTGGGATTGACTCGTACACGTCACATACGACCGATGGATCCTTGTGCTAAAGTATCAACACAGTCCGAATGCCTTTGGTTGGTTTTTCGTATGTCAGTTGATGCTTTTCACTTAAAATGACGTCTTTTTGAAACAAAAGGCAGACACTTTGAGTGGTGTCGGCCACACCGCGTCTCCGATTGAGGCGGGGTTGATTCATACACGTCACATATGACCCATGGATCGTTCTCCTAAAGTTTCAATGGAAACTGAATCCGTTTGGTCATTTTTCCGTATGTACTTAAAATGTCCCTTTTAAACAAAAGAGAGCCACTTAGACTGATCCCGGTCACACCGCGACTCGGATTCATCCCGGGTTGGCTCGTATACGTCACATATGACCCCATGGATTGTAGGGATAAATTAACAATAGATTCGAAATGCGTTTGGTCGGTTTTTCGTATGTCAGTTGATGCTTTTCACTTAAAATGACGTCCTTTTGAAACAAAAGACGGACACTTTGAGTGGTGTCGGCCACACCGCGTCTCCGATTGAGGCGGGGTTGATTCGTACACGTCACATATGACCCATAGATCATTCTCCTAAAGTTTCAATGGAAACCGAATCCGTTTGGTCGGTTTTCCGTATGTACTTAAAATGGTGTCCGTTTTAAACAAAATACAGTCACTTAGCGGACGACATCGGATTGACCTGAAATCACAGGACAACAATCCCATTATTATTCGCGATGTGCACGCACAGATGGCACGTCAATCAGACGTGCGGTCTGCGCGGGAGGACTCATTATGCCTTCTTTAAGCGTTGCGCGCGCTTGATAAACGCGCGTGGGGGGTCCAAACTGGCCGAACGAAGTCCGAATGGCCTGAAATCGGACGACATCAAAGGGTGAATGAATTGTGATGTGTTCGAGCAGACGACACGTCAATCGGACGTGCCGTGTTCCTGCGGTGACCGGGAACGCCGTTCTAGTGTCATAAACGGCCAAAACGGGCGTCTAACGGTCAAAATCATAGCGGACGACATCGTATTGACCTGAAATCACAGGACAGCAATCCCATTATTATTCTCGACGTGCACGCGTAGACGGCACATCAATCAGACGTGCGGTCTGCACGGGAGGGATCATTATGCGTTCTTTAAGCGTTGCGCGCGCTTGATAAATGCGCGTGGGGGGTCCAAACTGGCCGAACGAAGTCCGAATGGCCTGAAATCGGACGACATCAAAGGGTGAATGAATTGTGATGTGGTCGAGAAGACGGCACGTCAATCGGACGTGCCGTGTTCCCGCGGTGACCGGGAATGCCGTTCTGGTGTCATAAACGGCCAAAACGGGCGTCTAACGGTCAAACTCATAGCGGACGACATCGTATTGACCTGAAATCATAGGACAACAATCCCATTATTATTCGAGACGTTCACGCGTAGATGGCACATCAATTGGACGTGCGGTCTGCACGGGAGGGCTCATTATGCGTTCTTTAAGCGTTGCGCGCGCTTGATAAACGCGCGTGGGGGGGTCCAAACTGGCCGAACGAAGTCCGAATGGCCTGAAATCGGACGAGATCAAAGGGTGAGTGAATAATGATGTGGTCGAGAAGACGGCACGTCAATCGAACATGCCGTGTGCCCGCGGTGACCGGGAACACTGTTCTGGTGTCATAAAGGGCCAAAACGGGCGTCTAACGGTCAAAATCATAGCGGACGACATCGGATTGACCTGAAATCACAAAACGACAATCCAATTATTATTCGCGACGTGCGCGCGCAGACGGCACGTCAATCGGATGTGCGGTCTGCGCGGTAGGGCTCATTATGCGTTCTTTAAGCGTTGCGCGCGTTTGATAAACGCGCGTGGGGGGGTCCAAACTGGCCGAACGATGTCCGAATGGCTTGAAATCGGACGACATAAAATGGTGACTTAATTGTGATATGGTCGAGCAGAGGGCACGTCAATCGGACGTTCCGTGTGCCCGCGGTGACCGGGAACGCCGTTCTGGTGTCATAAACGGCCAAAACGGGCGTCTAACGGTCAAACTCATAGCGGACGACATCGGATTGACCTAAACTCATAGGAAAACAATTCCATTATTATTCGCGACGTTCACGCGTAGACAGCACATCAATCGGACGTGCGGTCTGCATGGGAGGGCTCATTATGCGTTCTTTAAGCGTTGCACGCGCTTGATAAACGCACGTGGGGGGTCCAAACTTGCAGAACGAAGTCCGAATAGCCTGAAATCGGACGACATCAAAGGGTGAGTGAATTTTGATGTGGTCGAGTAGACGAAACGTCAATCGGACGTGCCGTGTGCCCGCGGTGACCGGGAACGCCGTTCTGGTGTCATAAAGGGCCAAAACGGGCGTCTAACGGTCAAAATCATAGCGAACGACATCAGATTGACCTGAAATCATAGGACAACAATCCATTTATTATTCGCGACGTGCACGCACAGACAGCACGTCAATCGGATGTGCGGTCTGCGCGGTAGGGCTCATTATGCGTTCTTTAAGCGTTGCGCGCGCTTGATAAACGCGCGTGGGGGTGGGGGGGGTCCAAACTGGCCGAACGAAGACCGAATGGCCTGAAATCGGACGAAATCAAAGGGTGAGTGAATTGTGATGTGGTCGAGCAGACGGCACGTCAATCGGACATGCCGTGTGCCCACGGTGACCGGGAACACCATTCTGGTGTCATAAAGGGCCAAAACGGGCGTCTAACGGTCAAAATCATAGCGGACGACATCAGATTGACCTGAAATCACAGGACAAGAATACAATTATTATTCGCGACGTGCACGCATAGACGGAACATCAATCGGATGTGCGGTCTGCGTGGAAGGTCTCATTATGCGTTCTTTAAGCGTTGCACGCGCTTGATAAACGCGCGTGGGGGGTCCAAACTGGCCGAACGATGTCCGAATGGCTTGAAATCGGACGACATCGAAGGGTGAGTTAATTGTGATATGGCCGAGTAGAGGGCACGTCAATCGGACGTGCCGTGTGCCCGCGGTGACCGGGAACGCCGTTCTGGTGTCATAAACGGCCAAAACGGGCGTCTAACGGTCAAACTCATAGTAGACGACATCGGATTGACCTAAAATCACAGGACAACAATCCCATTATTATTAGCGACGTGCACGTGCAGACAGCACATCAATCGGACATGCGTTCTGCATGGGAGGGCTTATTATGCGTTCTTTAAGCGTTGCGCGCGCTTGATAAATGCACGTGGGGGGTCCAAACTAGCCGAACGAAGTCCGAATAGACTGAAATCGGACGACATCAAAGGGTGAGTGAGTTGTGATGTGGTCGAGCAGACGGAACGTCAATCGGACGTGTCGTGTGCCCGCGGTGACCGGAAACGCCGTTCTGGTGTCATAAAGGGCCAAAACGGGCGTCTAACGGTCAAAATCATAGCGGACGACATCGGATTGACCTGAAATCACATGACAACAATACAATTATTATTCGCGACGTGCACGAGCAGACGGCACGTCAATCGGATATGCGGTCTGCGCGGTAGGGCTCATTATGCGTTTTTTAAGCGTTGCGCGCGCTTGATAAACACGCGTGGGGGTGGGGGGGGGGGTCCAAACTGGCCGAACGATGTCCGAATGGCCTGAAATCGGACTACATAGAAGGGTGAGTTAATTGTGATGTGTTAGAGTAGACAGCACATCAATCGGACGTGCCGTGTGCCCGCGGTGACCGGGAACGCCGTTCTGGTGTCAAAAACGGCCAAAACGGGCGTCTAACGGTCAAACTCATAGCGGAAGACATCGGATTGACCTGAAATCACATGACAACAATCTCATTATTATTTTCGATGTGCACGCGCAGACGGAACGTCAATCGGACGTGCGGTCTGCGCGGGAGGACTCATTATGCATTCTTTAAGCGTTGCGCGCGCTTGATAAACGCGCGTGGGGGGTCCAAACTGGCCGAACGAAGACCGAGTGACCTGAAATCGGACGACATCAAAGGGTGAGTGAATTTTGATGTGGTCGAGCAGACTTCACGTCAATCGGACATGTCGTGTGCCCGCGGTGATCGGGAACGCCGTTCTGGTGTCATAAAGGGCCAAAACGGGCGTCTAACGATCAAAATCATAGCGGACGACATCGGATTGACCTGAAATCACAGGACAAGAATAAAATTATTATTCGTGACGTGCACGCGCAGACGAAACATCAATCGGATGTGCGGTCTGCACGGAAGGGCTCATTATGCGTTCTTTAAGCGTTGCGCGCGCTTGATAAACGCGCGTGGGGGGGTCCAAACTGGCCGAACGATGTCCAAATGGCCTGAAATCGGACGACATCAAAGTGTGAGTTAATTGTGATATGTTTGAGCAGAGGGCACATCAATCAGACGTGCCGTGTGCCCGCGGTGACCGGGAACGCCGTTCTGGTGTCATAAACGGCCAAAACGGGCGTCTAACGGTCAAACTCATAGCGGACGACATCGGATTGACCTAAAATCACAGGACAACAATCTCATTATTATTAGAGACGTGCACGCGTAGACAACATATCAATCGGACATGCGGTCTGCATGGGAGGGCTCATTATGCGTTCTTTAAGCGTTGCGCGCGCTTGATAAACGCACGTGGGAGGTCCAAACTAGCCGAACGAAGTCCGAATAGCCTAAAATCGGACGACATCAAAGGGTGAGTGAATTGTGATGTGGTCGAGCAGACGGCACGTCAATCGGACGTGCCGTGTGCCCGCGGTGACCGGGAACGCCGTTCTGGTGTCAAAAACGGCCAAAACGGGCGTCTAACGGTCAAACTCATAGCGGACGACATCGGATTAACCTGAAATCACATGACAACAATCTCATTATTATTCGCGACGTGCACGCATAGACGGCACGTCAATCGGATGTGCGGTCTGCGCGGTAGGGCTCATTATGCGTTCTTTAAGCGTTGGGCGCGCTTGATAAACGCGCGTGGGGGTGGGGGGGGGGGTCCAAACTGGCCGAACGAAGACCGAATGGCCTGAAATCGGACGACATAAAAGGGTGAGTGAATTGTGATGTGTTCGAGCAGACGAAACGTCAATCGGACATGCCGTGTGCCCGCGGTGACCGGGAACGCCGTTCTGGTGTCATAAAGGGCCAAAACGGGCGTCTAATGGTCAAAATCATAGCGGACGACATCAGATTGACCTGAAATCATAGGACAAGAATACAATTATTATTCGTGATGTGCACGCGCAGACGGCACATCAATCGGATGAGCGGTCTGCGCGGAAGGGCTCATTATGCGTTCTTTAAGCGTTGCACGCGCTTGATAAACGCGCGTGGGGGTGGGGGGTCCAAACTGGCCGAACGATGTCCGAATGGCCTGAAATCAGATGACATAAAAGGGTGAGTTAATTGTGATGTGTTTGAGTAGACGGCACGTCAATCGGACGTGCCGTGTGCCCGCGGTGACCGAGAACGCCGTTCTGGTGTCAAAAACGGCCAAAACGGGCGTCTAACGGTCAAACTCATAGCGGACGACATCGGATTGACCTGAAATCACAGGACAACAATCCCATTTTTATTTGCGATGTGCACGCGTAGACGGCACGTCAATCAGACGTGCGGTCTGTGCGGGAGGACTCATTATGCGTTCTTTTAGCGCTGCGCGCGCTTGATAAAAGCGCGTGGGGGGTCCAAACTGGCCGAACGAAGTCCGAATGGCCTGAAATCGGACGACATCAAAGGGTGAGTGAATTGTGATGTGGTCGAGCACACGGTACGTCAATCGGACGTGCCGTGTGCCCGCGGTGACCGGGAACGCCGTTATGGTATCATAAAGGGCCAAAACGGGCGTCTAACGGTCAAACTCATAGCGGACGACATCGGATTGACCTGAAATCACAGGAAAACAATCCAATTATTATTCGCGACGTGCACGCGTAGACGGAACATCAATCGGACGTGCGGTCTGCACGGTAGGGATCATTATGTGTTCTTTAAGCGTTCCGCGCGCTTGATAAATGCGTGTGGGGGGGGGGGGGGTCCAAACTGGCTGAACGATGTTCGGGGGGTTGTTTGGGATCCAAAGAAGAGGGTAGGGGGGCTGTCTGGGGTCCAGGGAGGAGGGTGGGGGGCTGTCCGGGGGGTGTTCGGGGCGTTGTCCAGGGTCCAAGGAGGAGGGTTGGGGGGGCTGTCTGGGGTCCAGGGAGGAGGGTGGGGGGCTGTTCGGGGGGCTGTCCGGGGGCTGTCCGGGGCTATTCGGGGGGTTGTCCGAGGTCCAAGGAAGAGGGTGGGGGTGGGGGGGCTGTCCGGGGGGCTATCTGGGGGCTGTCCGAGGTCCAGGGAGGAGGGTGGGGGGGGGGCTATCCGGGGGGCTGTCTGGGGGGCTATTCGGCGGGGCTGTCCAGGGTCCAGGGAGGAGGGTGGGGGGGGGGTTCCAGGGTCTAGGAAGGAGGGGGGTACCCAAACACACAACCACTAAAAGACAACATCCATAAAAACAGATAATATATAAAAATAACTCAACTCCAATACTATACTACGAGTCTAGATAAAACCAAATAGGAACACACCCTCATGTTATCATATTAATAACTCTTCTTGAATCATTGAGAGTCACATCCCAATGATCATAGGATCACTAGCCTAATTGATCACTAACCATGAAACACATGTATGTTGGTCATGTCACCACATGCATCATCACTCATGCCACCATATCAATATATCATAAGGAATTCTCCAGGATAAGACAATATTTGATCACACATCATTCACATTGAGTTATCATAATACAAATTATATTTACATGCTTATGATATAGAATGAATCCACATTAGTAAGACCCACCCCTCTCATAAGTTACCATCACATCACTACAACCCATCCTAGAAAGCACCCTACCGCATACAAATTCACCCAATCTAGGGTCTAATACCCAACATGATCTTACATACTAGGATACACATCATGGATCACTATCAAAACCATAAAAACATTGACAGATCTCAAAAAATTAGTGCATGCCATCATTACCTCATAGAATTGAAAAAAGGTAAGTAACAAGCAATATATCTCACTACTCCATACTCACCCCACAACATAAGGGTCTCACATTACTAGGGAATAATTCTATCCAATACTAAATGATCTTGATCCATTTTTCATATACATATATGATTCACCTCACCAATTACTAAATATTAATAACATACAAAATTATGATTCCATTTAACTAGAGTTAAACCATCAGGTTTTACAAGGAAATTCTATATAAGTATTTGTTTACACTTTAAATAAAGAACATGAATGTCATGTTAACACTCAACATTGATTCATTAATAAATTGTATTCGAATTTTATGGAAATACCAAAATAAATTAGTGAATCAATGTACCTATAGTGGTGCACATGACCACCATGAAACAATCATAAATTTTTACAAAAACCCTAATAATTGGGAATAACGAAATCAAGAATAGAAGTATATGATTTATAAGAGCTGGAACTATATCGTTGATAAAATATAGGAGTCTAACCTGGTAGGTGCTGATCTGATGGAAGATGTGGGGATTGGGAGGTCCTTCTGCAAGGAATCGCTCCAGGAGGACACGAACTGAATGCTTCTGGAATGTGGGGAGGCCGCTGGCTCGATTTGGTATTTGGGGCTTTTTTTTCCCAACGGTTATTAAAAACCGTTGGGAATGACCAACATTTCCCAACGGTTCCATAGAACCGTTGGGAAAACAAGATTTTTCACCACTTTTCCCAACGGTTCTTAGGAACCGTTGGGAAAAACCTATCTTTCCCAACGGTTGTATGAAACCGTTGGGAAAATTATGCATTGAGGGGTTTTTCCCAACGGTTTCTATAAACCGTTGGGAAAAACAAGATATGCCAACGGTTCATTGAACCGTTGGTACACAACTGTTGGGAAATGTCCCTTTTCCAGTAGTGACCGGGATTAGGAATATAGGATCACATTCCATAATTTTTCTGTTTTGTGTTGTAAACTTCATTGATTTATTGCATTGATTATGCAATCTATTAATGATAGAATTTTATTGTTTGATCAAGTGAAACATTTTTTCCATGCTATTGTGATATATATTTGCATTACTCAGTTGAGCATGTTCATATTATTATATATATGTGTGTGACTCTGACCAATTTGGAGGGATGGAGGATCTTTCTTAATACTAGGATGTATATACATTTGGTTATGGGTAGAATCCAAGGAGAACATTTGTGTGAACATATATAACAATACAGATCTGTCCTAATTATTTTGGTTTTCTAAATTATTCCTTAAAATTTCAGATAATTCCTCCATAAATAAGGCTTACGGGACCAAAAGATAACATTAGCCAGGATACTCATATTATGGAGGATCCCGATGTTCTACTACCTATTGTGTAGGATGGTTTAGCAGAGTAAGATACCACACCATATCTAGTGGTGAAGGTAGAGGGACTACCTTATTTTGAAGTCCTTTCTCTTATTCTTTCCCAAGGTGGAGGGTAGTCATTGTCCATGATTGACTTTTTTAGATATTACATCTCCAACATCGACCATACTTTCAAGGAACTGGTAATTCGTAGTATTTAGAGTACAAGATAGAATATATCTAATTAGTCATTCAACATTGATCCCCCTCAATTATGCTAGTTGATTTTTGTATTGGTTGAATATATCTTCTGTGAAAGAGTTTCAATTTCCTTAAGTAGTGAGTGAGTAATGGATGTAGTCAAACATTTTTATTTCACTTTGTACAAAGAACATTATGTTGGTGGTACTTGGTACCTCATTATAGTTATCATATTATTAGAATTACTTTGATTTCATGAACTCATTTCATCATCTTTAGAGCAGTTCATTTCTTATTTGAAAGCCTCATTAGCATGTCCCATGAAGCCATGATCATTATCAACATAATTTTCAATGTTGGAATCAATGGTGTTAATTGATTCATAATACACATTATTGATCATTTACCAATCCTCTTCAGAGTAACAATGTTGCCCATGTAATACCTGACCATTCCTTATCTCTCTATTCACTACCATCATCCATTGATAAGGTCAATGGTGTCTTCATCCATACATGGAAAGGAAATTTATTAAATTAAAATAAATAAGATAAATAAAATCATAGATATACATAAAAGAGAGAAAATTTGAATAACACATCCTTTCTCATCATCAATCCACCAATTTAATCAATGAAAAAAAAATGTTACGAAATGTATCCATTAAATAAAAAAGAGTATCAAGATAGCATCTTAACAGTTTTGAGAATCATGATGGCCCTCTAATCAATTATTAACATTGTATTGTGATACTTTTTTCAATGATTTCTTAAAATAATATTTTTATTAAAAATGGATTTTAAAATTTATTGTTCATCTTGGGTTTGTTAATGGTTTTTAAATGAAAAATGTAAATAATTTACTCACCATTTTCCTCACAACTAGACTTTATGGATTTTAATTATCCTTTTTAAAATGCTTCATTATTTACCATATGTATTTATATAGGAAAACCTTTTTTAACATATTCATATATTTTTTAACTATTATATATGAATCTCTTTTCCTATTTAGTAATAGTTATGTGTTTTAATTTTTTTTAATAATGTGTAGACACATTGTGATATATATGGATAAAAGCTGGATCACATTGTCGAGGAACACACCTCAGTTTGCTAAGGGTTTAGAGGAGTTTTTAGATTTTTTAATTTCCAATCGATCCATTGATGTGAGAATAAGATGTCCATGTCCTAAATATAAATTTAGAATATGGTTGAAGATAGATAAAGTTTATGAACTCTTGATAGTGAAGTAATTACCTACTCAATATTTGTGTTGGATTTGTCATAGAGAATCGAACGTTAAAGAAAGGTTGAGCACTGATGTCAATCCACAGAATGAGCTCCCAACTTCATCAACAATGGAAAATGAAATGCAAAAACTTATAAATGATGCATTCAACATTGAAAGACACCAACATTAATATCAAAACATATCAGTACAACCATTTGAGGGTGCTACAAATAGAAACGTGGCAAGTGATGTTTTTGAGACTGTAGGACAATCATATCAAGATTGTAACATATCATTGGATCCTCCTCTTGATTCTATAGAGACTAATGTAAGAGAAAACTTCACTGAGAAGACATATGTGTTTCATGGTTTAGTTGATGATGGAAATCAAGAGTTGTATAGTGGATGTTTTAAATATTCAAAACTTTCTTTTCTACTGAAGTTGTACCATATCAAATGCCTATATGGAATTACAAATAAGGTGATGTCCATGATATTGGAATTTTTTCATGATGCATTTCCTAAAGAAAAGGTCCTTGAGTCTTTTTATGATATGAAAAAATTTATTAACAAGCTTGTTCTGAATTATACAAAAATACATGCATGTCTCAATGATTTTATGCTTTATTGGGGAGAGGATTCAAGCAAACAGGATTGCAAAAAAATTTCTTCTATATGGCATTCAACAGGTGATGTTGGAAGTCTAAATCAATATACTACCATGAAGAATAAGAAAATAAACACACTTGTAAAAGTTTTTCATTACTTTCCTTTAAATCCTCAATTTCAAAGATTATTCATGTCATAAAAAATCGTCGAACACATGAAGTGACATTATGTAGATAATAACAATGATGGGTTAATGTGGCATCCAAGAGATTCACAATCATGGAAGACATTTGATTTATTACATCTATATTTCTCATCTGATCCTAGTAATGTTCAATTAGGATTGGCTGCCCATGGATTCAACCCATTTGAGACTTTGAGTACTAGTTATAGCATTTGGCTAGTTGTTTTGATCTCTTACAATCTGTATTCACGGATGTGTATGCAACAAACATCTTTTATCATTTAAATGATTATTCCTAGAAAAAAATGCCTAGAAATGATATTAATGTATACTTCCAGTCTTTAATTGAATAATTATAGGAGTTATGGAGCAACGGTGTTGAGACATACGATGCATCTTCTAGAACAATGTTCAAAATGCAAGCTGCTCTAATGTGGACCATTAGTGACTTCTTTGGACTTGAGAATTTAGATGGTTAGAACACTTAAATGGGTTTATATTGTCTTGTTTGTAACTTTTATCTTGAGCCTGAACTACTACCTCATAGTAGAAAATGGTGCTTCTTGTGTCAGCGGAGATTTTTCAATGAATCTCACAGATTTCAGCTGAACAAGTCAAAATTCAATAGTTTCATTGATCGTAGACCACCTCCAAAGTTATTAATAGGTTATGAAATATTGTCACAACTTGAAAATGTTGAAACATAATTTGGGAAGGTGAATCATTTTAATGGTAGTGGAAAATGAGTTCTAAGTGAATCATAAAGTGAAATTGGAATGCAACAATGGAAGAAAAAAAGTATATTCTTCAAACTTCCGTATTGGGAATTTAATTTGTTACGACATAATCTTGATGTGATGCATTTTGAGAAGAATGTTTGTGAAAATTTAATCTTTGAATTACTTAATGCGCATGTAAATTTGAAGGATCGTCTCAATGCTTGAAAAGGCTTATAAGCAATGAACATAAAGTACAATCTCTGGACATATGAGAATGGAAAGTATGATCCAAAATTCTTGCAATGAAAAATTGGGATAAAGATATATTCCTTTGAATTTTAAAACATGTGAAGGTATCTGATGGGTATTCAAGTAACATCTCAAGGTGTGTTGACTTAAAGAATCATAGTTTACATGGATTGAAAAGCCACGATTCACATATTTTGTTACAGTAGTTACTACGATTAGTATTTCATACATTATTACCTGAAAAGGTTATTATTATTGTACTCCAATTTTTCACATTTTTCAGACAACTATGTGAGAAAACTCTAAATCCATTTGAGCTTGAAAACATTTAGGAGAGATTTTTATTAACACTTTATGCAATGGAGATGATATTTCCTCCATCATTTTTTACTGTCATGATACATTTAACTGTGTATTTGGTTGAGGAAGCTAAATTAGGAGGCCCTGTATATTATTGATGGATGTATCCAATTGAGAGGTACTTTATTTATATATTTTTAATTTTAATAAACAATTATTGGCACTTCATTAAATACATAATTATGTTTATTTTATTTTATTTCACATATATCTTGGGAATTTGAAATCATACGTGAAAAATAAAGCTCAACCCAAAGGCTATATTTCTGAAGGCTATTTGGTAGAGGAGTATCTCACCTTTTATTATAGATACATAGATGATATTGAGACAAGATTCAATCAAGTTGGATGTGTTAAAGACACATAGAATCAATCTAAAATACATGGGAAATCAAAAATCTTTCCTGCTATTGGCCGATCAGTTGGGAGGAGCTCAAATGTTACACTAACAGAAATGGAATTATTACAGGCACATAGCTATGTGCTTCTGAATAGTGAAATTGAAGATCTATTTATTGAAGAGTTTATGATACAAACATAGAGATGAATGAGAGGACAAACATGAAATGAGAAAGATATAACAAAAGCTGTTAATAAAGAGCTTGTAGAATGGTTTGCACGACGTCTAAGTTCATAAATATTGTAATCAATACATATATTAGGTTGATACATATATTTTGTAAATATAATAATGTATATTACTTTTTTTAGATCATGAATACTGATACTCGAGCAGAGTTATCAGAATATTTGAAGTTTCTTGCTCGAGGTCCTCTAAAACAAGCTAGAAAGTTCAATGCTTACAACGTGAATGGCTTTAGATTCCGTACAGTCGACCGGGAAGAGGATTTAAAAACACATAATAGTGGAATATTTATGTTTTCTAAAGTGGGATACTATAGAAAGTTGACTGATATTGTCAAATTAAACTACCATGGTCATTTTTTAGTTGTTCTATTCAAATGCAATTGGGTGGATATTATCAGGGGTGTTAAAAGAGATTCCTTGCAATTTACTTTTGTGAATTTCTCTCACTTGATGGATGTTGGTGACCGTGAACTACATAATCCATATATCTTATCATTATAAGTGAAAATGATATATTATGTGAAAGATGTCGTGGATGAAGGGTGGAGTGTAGTTAATCATGTAAAACAAAGAGACTTGTATGATATAGGAGATGAAGTGGAAGATTTGACCTCTGAAATTGAATCCCATCAATAATAAGAAGTGAAATTATTTGTCCATCATGATATTGAAAATATTAGTCTTGTAAGGGTGGATGAAGTAGATGAAGTAATGATGGAGTGGGAAATTGACATGATTTAAGGAGAAAATGATTGTATGTGCAGTTATCCAATCATTTATCAACCACTTATATCATTTGTGCAGTCATTCATTATCATTTTTGTGTATATTTTGTTTGTTATTACTGTGCATATGTTATCATTTCTATTTTTTCTACATGAATTTTTTGAAAAATACGTTTTGAACTTAATTTTATTTGATTAAATGACAAGAATGTCAAGGGGGAAGCGTTATACCGATGCCAGTCGACTCTCAGTCGATGTTCTATTGACCACACCGATAGATGATGATCCATATGTATCCCTCCCTACAACATCTAAGACACCATCTGCTTTCCCCATACACCGTCTCTCACACCCCCTGTCAGTTTCTCATCAGCAGCTCAGTCGATGTCTTCCCATTCAGCAGCCTCGGTAGTGAGGGAGTAGGGTGCCACTTCTAGTTCTTCACAGGGATATTAGAGGGTGACTGTTATAGGTAAAAATTTTAATATGAATAAATTTATTTCACTTTTTTTATACTACTAACTATTTTTTCATAAAAGATGAAAACAATGCTACTACGGAGAAAAATATGAAAAGTTCAGATGTATGAAATCTGACCAGACTAAATATAGTTTTCCCATTTGATTCCTATGGGGTCCCTATGGATGACACCGCAGGATTACTTAGCCAGATTCTAGGCCAGCTGGCGGTGGAGCTGGTGACACTTCCCATCACGTATGATGATTGAAGGAATACGTCTTCATCTTGAAAAAATGAAGTTTTTGATTCACAAATAAAGGTAATTTTAATACATTGCGGTGTAATTGAATGTCATTATGTTATTAAATGATAATATTTTTGAAATGAATCTCTGTGTACAAATGTTCTTCCACTTTACCGTTGCTAATATGCTAGCACGAAAGTGGATATTGAAAATTTTGGGTAAGAAATGGAAAGATTTTAAATGAAGATTATGGAACAAAGTCAATGATACTTCATTGAGTGCTCAATAAACATATGATAAGGTACCCAATGGGATACCTAAAGAGCAATGACAAGTTTTTATTGATAGTAAGCATGATAAGAAGCACATGGTATTTAAATATATATTATTATATTAATCTCATTTTACATTTATACATGTATATGAAAAGTAGATGACATTGCATACATTACTATTAAATTACATTTTATTTATTTCAGGATCTTTTAAGAAAAAATGTATCGAGTCAGGATAAGAAAATAATCCCTCACATTGTGGGGTCAAAGAGTTTTTCTATAATCCTATAGTGACCCTAGAATTTTACATATAAAATTATATGATTTTAAGCATAATTATACATCATATTACAAGCCAAGGATCGTAAAGTCTAGTGTCTTGGAAGACTAGGTACATAAAACTAAAAACATGGAACTAAATAAAACATTTCTTTATTTAGTCTTCATAAAGAGCTCATAACTTCCATTGTTCTCATACGTCTTTATAGAATATCTTAGGGATAAACTGAACAAAGGGATGAGCTAAAATCCTAGTAAGGGAATAAGAATAAGAATAAATCTTTAGCACATGGGTTAGAAAACACGACATAAAGAAATAAAAGGCATGTAACATAAGGGATCATAACATATAAATATAGATTCATATAAACATGGAATCATAGAAATGTGGAAGCAAATTAAAACATGACTTTAGTATGAGTCAAGGCTAACCTCTAAGATCGTTTCCCATAGTAGCACAAGCCAAGGCTAACTGCCAAGATTGTCGCACATAACATCTCATGAGACTTAACTTTATCCAATGAATTAGAGCGATATCTGGGTGCACCCATCTTAACATGTTCATGAATATGATTGCAACATAAATAATAATACATAATCAATCATACATAAATGTAAGGGAACCCATGGAGAGAAATGGGTATCACATTTATGACATAAAGCATAATGAATGGGGGTATCATAAAGTGTCCATGAGAGAAAGGAATTAAAACAAACATGGACATTAATAAGTTAAAATAGTCATATAGCATGGTAAGTGATGTAAAACAGAAGTGACAACATGTAAGAAGAGTATTTAGGAAATTCTTAGCATCAAAACATTTTAGTGCGGTTTTAAGGAAAACACTAAATAGATTTTAAAATAGAAAAGGGAAAAATATTTTATATAAAACAAGAAGTGAACCAAGAAGGATTTAATAATAAAAATAATGATTTTATAAATACAATGGTGGCTTAAAATATAGGATATATTGCACTTGAAATTGGGTAAATTTTTTGAAAGTTCCCTTAAAACGAGTTTGCTTTATGGGAAGTATCGAGGAGGGAATCACTTAAAAGCATGTATATACCTAGAAGAGAATGAGGTATGGATCTTAAAACATTAGTTTAGATCATATAAACAACATGTATAAGTTTTACATAAAAATAAAATACAACTTCATTTGGGTAAAAATAAATACAGAGCAACCCAAAGGAATAAAGGCGGTTCGGGTAGAATTCCTTACGGATTATCGGCATGATATCAGGTGTACTTAATAGGGATTAATGAGAGAGAAAGAGATTTATAATCTTTTATAAATCATGAGTAAAATATGGGTAGGTGTGTAATTATACCCTATCATTAGGGATTACTCATAAAATGGCATAGCATAGAGGACATTCTTGAATAAAAGTGAAATGGAGAGGATCCCTTACCTTAAATCTGATGGTGTTCTCCACTTGTTATTAATGAACTGAATAAACAAATTAGGTTTATTAAATAATAATTAAATAACCTATTCTACATTTAATTGATTTATTATAACCTTTTTAAGTACATTTAAGACCTTTTTTATTGGTTAAAAGGTTCAATTTCATTGTTCAGGTTCGTTTGCTTACTTGGTTTTAATGATCGGTTCACTTATATTCATGTTCGGATAAACATGTAAGGTGAAAGTGGTTGTCCAAAATTGAAGTTATATGATATTAGTGAATATCTAGGAGATTAAATGGTTGAAAATTTAATTTGGTTACTTAGAGTGAATTCAGATCATTATATAAAACATTATTGATAAACACTTGAATTAGTTTTAGCAAGTTTGCTCACAACTAACTTTTTTTGTATTATTATTTTACATCATGAGTGCATAATGATTAAAAAAATTAAATAAAAATACACATATAATATCCTGTTTCAACCATAAAAATGGTTTCATGACCATAATTTAAGATAGTAATAGAAATTGATAACCTGTCGTCCTTGATTGTGCTAAATTAACACATCTCAAACAGCGTTTTCATTTCTTTCAAATAAAAGGTGGGTAAAAGAGAGATGATAATGAAATATACCATTGTCATAACAATATTATAGTACATGTATGGTACTGGATTTTTCATATCATTTGAATGAGTAGAGGTTAGGAAAGAAAAGAGAACAAAAGAACTTAAAAATGAAAGAAAAGGAAAGAGGAATTTTATGTCTTGAATCAACCTTCCTTGAGAGCTTCTTAAGGGGAGAGGTTTTGGTATTTTTAGGAGACCAAAGGCTGTTGGACATAGGGAGGGATCTTGGGGAGATATTTGGGCAGAATATTGGCAAGGAACAAGGCTTGAGAGGAGTGAAGAGAAGAGGTAAGAATGAGTGATATTTATAGTGGAGGAGATGAGGGTTTTCATATTATTATAATCATTAATTTATTATTTCTTCACAAGATAATAAATAGTGAGTATTCCCTGACCTATAATAGTAATAAATTCATGTGAGTTTGATATTTGGGTGCTTACATCACTTGTGATTTTAGGAATAGTGGATTTGAATTATAATGTATTTATATGGTAAATTAATGTATTTTACTATTCACTAAAAATTCAAGTATTTCAGAAAAATACCAAAAAATTCACCCTATCCATTTTTCGACATGTAGAATCCAAAAAATAAATTCTTTTTTAAAAAATAATTTTCTAAATATGATTAATTTAATATTCAATTAAAATCATAATTTACTTGAAAAAATAACAATTTTAAAATATTTATTTTTTTATTCCAAGATACCGGTATGTCATACTCCCACTTGAATCTTATTTATATATTTTCATAAGTAAGGTTAATATTCATTAGGGTATTTCACTATTCATAAGTGTAACATTACTATTCATAAGGGTATGTTACTATTCACCAAAAAATAAGTTGGTCATATCAAACTCCAAACATCTTACTGATCGCAACCGTGAATGTTATATTTTTGAAATTCCAAACACAGTAGTGTCAAAATTATGTTTAAAGGTCGCATAGTACTTAGTAGTTGTGATTTAATGTGTTTATATAACATAATTAAAAGAAGGAAATTTCCATTGAAACATTGGGTCATTACATTCTTCCCCCCTTATGAAATTTATCCCTCAAAATTTTGTTTTACATTCTAAGCCATAAACAGGTGAGGGTACTTTTCCTTCATTGCCTCCTCTAGTTCCCATGTTGCCTCTTCATACTTGTGGTTCCACCACAGTACTTTGACCAGATGAGTAGTCTTGTTACGTATAAATTTATCTCTATGATCTAAGATCTTCACTGGCTTCTCCTTGTAAGAAAGATCATCCTCCAACTATACCACCTCTGAAGAGAGCACATGTGAAGGGTCTGGTATGTACTTCCTTAAGAGGGATACATGAAAGACATCGTGTACTTTGGACATGGCAGGTGGAAGTGGTAGTCGATAGGCCACAACTCCAACTCGATCAAGGATCTCAAAGGGGCTGATGTACCTGGGACTTAGCTTCCCTTTCTTCCCAAACCTCATGACCTTCTTCCACGGAGATGTGCATAGAAATACCATGTCTCCAACTTTAAACTCAAGGTATCATCAACGATTGTATGAATATCTCTTCTGTCGACTTTGGGCTACCTTAATATGCTACTGAATGGTTTTCACCTTCTCCACCACTTCATCGACCATTTCAGGTCCTTGCAGCTTATGCTCACTAACTTCATCCCAACACGTCGGTGTTCTGCACCCTTTCCCATAAAGGGCTTCGTATGGTGCCATTCATATGCTCGAGTGGAAACTATTGTTGTAGAAGAATTCAACCAGTGGAAGATATTAGTCCCATCCTCCTTTGAATTCTATAGAACATGCTCTCAATATATCTTCTAGTGTCTGAATAGTCTACTCAGATTGTTCATCAGTTTGAGGATGATAGGCCGTACTGAAGTTCAGTTCAATGCTTAGAACATGTTGGAGACTTTTCCATAACTTCGAGGTGAATCTCGGATCACGAACGAATATAATAGATAGTGGTACTCCATGCAGCCTTACCAATTCTTTTATGTATACCCATGCAAGTTGATCTAATGAGAAGTCCTCTCAAATTGCGATAAAGTGAGTTGTCTTTGTAAGACGATCCACAACGACCCATATAACATTGTTTCCTCTAGATGTCCTTGGAATTCCAGTGAAAAAGTCCATGGTAATGTTCTCCCACTTCTATACTGGTATGGGTAGTGGTTGCATCACCCCCTTAGACTTTTGCCTCTTATCCTTCACTTGCTGACATACCAAGCACTTTGATGTATATTCAGAAATCTCCCTTTTCATATTGTCCCACCAAAAGTTTTCTTGGAGATCTCGATACATCTTTGTTCTCCCTAAGTGGATAGAGAAGGTTGAGTTATGTGCATCATTCAGAAGCCCCCTCTTTATCTCTGGATCACATGGTACACATAATCATGTCCCAAATCTTACAAATTCTTCCCTCATCAATCATGAACTATGAGGATTTTCCATTTTTAACAGCTTCCACCATTTTCTAAAGTTCCACATCTTTTCCTTGAGCATCCTTTATTTTCTCCATGAGGGATGTTTGAGTAATCATTTGAGAAAGGATTGATGATGTTCCTCCCTTAATGATTTCCATGTCCATCCTCTACAAATCTAAGAAAATCGGATCCTTTTCAATTATCATCATTAATAAAGATGTAGGATCCTTTCTACTTAGAGCATCTGTCACCTTATTTTCCTTACCGAGATGGTAGTGGATTGAGTAGTCATAATCCTTGATGAGCTCTATTCATCTTTACTAGTGCATATTAAGCTTTTTTTGTGTGAATATATATTTTAGACTCTTTTGGTCAGTATATATCTCACACTTCTCCCCACAAAGATAATCCTTCCAGATTTTTAATGCAAAGATCACTACCACCAACTCTAGATCATGCATGGGATAGTTTTCATCATGGATTTTTAGCTGCCTTGAGGTGTAGACTATAAATTTATCATTTTGCATCAGCACACAGCCTAAGCCCTTATTTAAAGCATCACTATACACCACAAAGAGTTTTCCACTTGTTGGGAGTGTGAGTACTAGTCCAGTGATAAACCTCTTTTTCAACTCCTTGAAATAGTCTTCACATTCCCGAGTCCAAACAAACTTTACTCCCTTCTGTGTTATCTTGGTCATTGGGTTTGAAAATAGTGAAAAGTTCTTCACAAATTGTCGATAATACCCAACTAGACCCAAAAAACTACAGATATCTGTTATAGAAGTTGTCCTGGGCCACTCTTCAATTGCCTTTGTCTTGGAAGGGTCTACAGATATCCCTTTACTGGTGATAACATGCCCCAAGAATGATACTTCCTCCATCCAGAACTCCCATTTACTGTACTTTGCATGCAACTTTTCCCTTCGCAAAGTCTTTAACACAATATTCAAATGCTCCTCATGTTTCTCTTTGCTCTTGGAGTATATTATAATATCATCAATAAAGATTACAATAAATTTTTCGAGGTAATATCTAAAGACTCTATTCATTAAATCTATGAAAATTACTAAATAATTAGTGAGTCTGAAGGGCATCACTATGAAATCATAGTGTCCATACCTCGTTCGAAAGGCATTCTTGGAAATATCTTCCTTCCTCACCTTTAATTGGTGGTATCCCGACTAAAGGTCCACCTTAGAGAAATAATAGCCCCACAAAGTTGATTGAACAAGTCATCTATATGTGGTAGGGGATACTTGTTCTTTATTTTGATTTTATTGAGCTCACGATAATCAATGCAGAGGTGCATTGATCCATCTTTATTCTTGATGAAGAGGACTGGAGCACCCCATAGTGAAGCACTCAAGCATATAAAACCCTTCTCTAGATTTTCCTATAAGTACTTCTTTAGCTCTTCTAGATTTATGGTGGCCATTCTATAAGGTGTATTTGATATAGGCAGAGATCTAAGAATAAGTTCAATTGAGAACTCTGCCTCAAAATCAGGAGGAAGACCAGGAAACTCTTTAGGGAATACATCAGTGTAATCCCTCACGATATGCATGTCTTTGAGTATGATTATATCATTTGTCTCAATCATTTGAGCTAGATATGCTTGCTCATAAGGGAGAAAAATCCAAACTTGAGACGGTGATTCTAAAGGAGATTCATCTTCCTCATTACCCTTGTAAAGAATTGGAGGATGCTTCGGGATGTGAAGAGTGATCTCCCTTTCCTGACAGCTGATGCTGGCTTTGTATAAAGATAGCCAATCCATGCCCAAGATAGTGTCGAAATATACTTAAGGAAGTATGATGAGATTTTCTAGGAGGTTCAGTCCACAAACATCAACCAGGGAGGAGTTATAAACCATGTGCACAATAATTTCCCCATTTTCTATTCTCAAAGATAATTTGTCCTCCAAATTTTGAGGTGGTTTTTGAATAGTTCTACTAAACTTGCAAGATATGAAAGAATGCGTAGAACCAGAATCAAATAGTATTTTCTCTATTCTTGAATGAATAACTAGAATACCTATCACCACATCGTTTTTTGGCTCCACCTCAGCAGTAGTGATATCATAATTCCTTCCTTATTGCCTTGGAGGTTATTTTTTATTACCTCCAACAACCCTTGGCTTAGGGAAATTGTTCACATAATTCCCATGCTTCTTACAGTTGTAACACTGCACCACTAGCTGATCATTGATATGAACCCTCCTTTCTTATTCCACATTAGTAGGATTTTTTATATCCCTTCGACAATTCTTTTCTAGATGTCCCAACTTTCCACATTTGAAGCAATTCCTGGTTCCCTTTAGACAATTCCCAGGATTCTTCTTCCCACAACTTTTACAAGTGGGATATTCAGGCTTCTTTACATCATAGAATTTGTTTGTTGAACCACCCATGATGTTCTCTATTTTCCGCTTCTTGTCAATGGTCCCATGAGACCACTGAGAGTATCCAATCTCCATTTCAACCTTGAGGGAACAACGAACAATCTTCTCATAACTGTCGAAGTCTCAAATCACCAACACCTTCTGTAAACTTGGATTTAGCCCGCTAAAGAAGCATTCCACCTTGCTTTTAGTGTTCATGACAAAGCCAGAGGTGTACCTTCAAATCCTTGTAAAGTTTGCTCCATATACCCCGATGGACTCATCTTTCTTCTTCTTGAGTTTGAAGAACTCTCTTTCCATCTTGAGATGGAGGGTTTGAGGAAAAAAAATGTTGGAAAACATCCTCTTGAATTTCTCCCAATCCATGGAATCAATTTCCTATTAGGTATTAGTATTCTTGATCAGTGTCCACCACTAATCAGCTTCCCCCTCAAAACGATAGACCGCCAGTACAACTCTCTCTTCTTCTGAGCACTAGAGGACAGATAATATCTTTTCAATGGAGTTAATCCACTGTTCTGTGAGGAGGGGATCGGAAGATTTTATAAACATGGGAGGCCTTTTCCGCATAAAGGATTCTAAGACAACTTGCTCTTTCCTTGGAGGAGGAGGTAATTCCACATGATTCAAGTTATTATTCATAACTTGAGCCAGTTGAGCAAGTACTGTAATGAAGTTTTGAGCACCCATTCCCATCATATCATACATTTCATTAGGTAAATCTTCACATTGCCTATCACATTGGTTGTTGGAACGTGTTATTATATTTCCCGCCATTAGCTAAGAAAAAGAATGTACAATTAGAGGTCTTGAATACTTAGTTATTGAATATAAAAAGGAAACTTTTGAACATAAAAGGATAAACTTTTAAAGGAGAAATATATCCTAACTTGTGATTCCTTAGGTTTAAATCTAGGTTATCCTCAATCTATTTCTTATATTATATTCTTATGATATTTTTTTATTCCCTTAATAATTTTTTGTACTAAGCTCATGAATTTACCAAATCATATCTCCTGGGAGTGTCAATACCAAGAGTGTAGCAAGGCCCGTTGTCATGTACCAGGATACCCCGAGTAAAGTCCAAAACTCCTTGTTGAAGTTTTCACCCCTAGGTACATCTGTGTCAGATCCACCTCTACTTATTTGTATCTAGACATGGATGTATTTGGTTGATAAACCAATTACTCTATACTTACCAAAATTTAGGGATGTTTTCTTATACTTCATCTCATCCTCAAGGTTCTTACTAAAGTTCTCTATTCCTAATCTCCAAAAATAACTAGACCATCCTTTGATACCAACTATAACAACCCTATCCCTTTACATATGACATTACATGATTTTAAGCATAATTATACATCAGAGTACAAGCCAAGGATCATAAAGTATAGTGTCTTGAAATACTAGGTACATAAAATTGAAAACATGAAACTAAATAAAACATTTCTTTATTTAGTATTCATAAAGACTCCCTAACTTCCATTATGATCATACGTCTTCATAGGATATCCTTGGTATAACATGAACAAAGGGATGAGCTGAAATCCCAGTAAGGGAATAAGAATAAGAATAAATCCTTAGCACATGGGTTAGAAAACATGACATAAATAAATAAAAGGGATGTAACATAAGGGATCATAAAATATAAACATAGATTCATATAAACATGGAATCATAGAAATATAGCATCAACTTAAACCATGACTTTAGTACAATTCAAGGCTAACCTCCATGATCGTTTCCCATAGTAGCACAAGCCAAGGATAACCGTCAAGACCGTCACACATAAAATCTCATGAGACTTAACTTTATCCAATTCATTGGAGATATATCTGGGTGCACACATCTTAACATGTTCATGAATATGATTTCCACATAAATAATCATACATAATCAATCATACATAAACGTAAGGGAACCCATAGAGAGAAATGGGTATCACATTCATGACATAAAGCATAATAAACAGGGGTATCATAAAAGTGTCCATGAGAGAAAGGAATTAAAACATACATGAACATTAATAAGGTAAAATAGGCATATATAATGGTATGTTATGTAAAATATAAACGAAAACATGTAATAAGAGTATATAGGAAATTCTTAGCATCAAAATATTTTAGTGCAGTTTTAAGGAAAACACTAAAGAGATTTTAAAATAGAAAAGGGAACAATATTTTATATAAAACTAGATGTTAACCAAGAAGGATTTTAAAATAAAAAAACTTATTTTATAAAGATAATTGTGGATTAAAACAGAGTATAGAGTGCACTTGAAATTGGGTATTAATTTGGAGAGTTCCCTTAAAATAAGTTTGCTTTCTGGGAAGTATCTAGGAGAGAATCACTTAAAAGCATGTATATCCCTGAAATAGAATGAGGGATGAATCTTGAAACATGAGTTTAAAGCATATAAACAACATGTATAAATTGTAAATAAAAATAAAAGACAACTTCATTTGGGTAAAAAGAAATATAGAACAACCCAAAGGAATAAAGGCAGTTCAGGTATAATTCCTTACGGATTATCAGCATGATATCGGGTGTACTTAAGAGGGATTAATGAGAGAGAAATGGATTTTTATCTTTTATAAATCATTAGGAAAGTATGGGAGAGGTTTTTAATTATACCCCATCATCATGTATTACTCATAAAATGTCATAGCATGGAGGACATTCTTGAATAAAAGTGAAATGGAGAGGATCCCTTACCTTAAATCTTATGGGGTTATCCACTTGTTATTAATGACCTGAATAAACAAATTAGGTTTATTAATTAATAATTAAAGAACCTATTCTATATGTAATTGATTTATTATAACTTTTTTAAGTTCATTTAATACCTTTTTGATTGGTTAAAAAGTTTAATTTCATTGTTCGGGTTCGTTTTCTTACTTGGTTTCAATGATCGGTTCACTTATATTCATGTTCAGGTAAACATGTAGGATGAAATTGGTTTTCTATAATTGAAGTTATATGATATTATTGAACATCCGGGAGATTACATGGTTGAAAATTTAATTTGGTTACTTAGAGTGAATTCTAATCATTATATAAAACATTAATGATAAACGATTGAATTAATTTTAGCGATTTTGCTCACAACTAACTTGCTTTGTATTATTATTTTATATCATGAGTGCATGATGATTAAAAAAAATTAAATAAGAAAAAATACACATATAATAGTCTGGTTCAACCATAAAAATGGTTTCATGACTAGAATTGAAGATAGTAATAGAAATTGATAACCTGTCGTCCTTGATTGTGCTAAATTAACACATCTCAAACAGTGTTTTCATTTCTTTCAAATAAAATGTGGGGAAAAGAGAGATGATAATGAAATATCCCATAATCATACACTACAAAAAAACCTCTATTTAGCGGCGGTTCTAGGAACCGCCGCTAAACCTTTTTTTAAAAAGGTTTCGCGGCGGTTTATAACAAACCGCTGCCAAACAATTTTTTTTTAACCGGCCCCGACCCTTCCCCCACCCCGACTCCATTCTCACCCGCGCTCCCCCGGCCCCCCGCGACACCGGCGACGCCGGCGACCCCGAAACCCCGGCGACCCTACTTTTCTGGCGACCCCGCGACCTCGGCGACCCCGACCCCCCGGCGACCCCGGCGACCCCGCGACCCCGGCGACCCGGTTTCCCCAGCGACCTATACAAACCCTAGGGTTTGATTTCTAATTTTTTACTTGTTTTGATATTAGTTTTTTTATTATTGTTTCTTGAAGTGAAATCAATGCTGTGCTAGATTTCCCTCCCTCAACATGTGATTTTTGATCTCATTGATCTTACAGATGAATCATACCAATGTGTATTTACTGTTCCAGCTTCATAATCCTTTAAAATTAATGATTAGCCGATGGTGATGACAAGTATGGTGAATTAGGATGTATGGGGCTCATCTATGTGGGTTAAGAATATAACAATTATACTCAACTTCCTTATTTAGTTTATTAGGAATTGTACCATTTTTATAGATGAAAAGTATTGTACATAGTGTTGGATGTAGTGGTGGGTTTAGATGTCTTACCATGTCTCATGTTTTGGAAACTAAATATATTTCATTTTAGTTTTTTAAATTACGTATTTATTTTCATGATTAGTAAAATGATTATAAAAAATGAATACTATGCCTTCCCATATTTATGATAAATTTCATTTATGATAGCGCCTTTTATATCATAATAAGTATGATTTCAAAAAAGTTAGTTTAAATATACCTTGAACTTGGATTGTAATTGTAGTTATGAGATTATAAATTGTTTTTGGATGTAGTTTATTCATGTTAGTTGTTAGTGGTTTCACGTAATGAATTCTCACTTGAGTAAAGTCTCCAAATATAGAGTGATTTTTGGCCGAACCACAAAATTTCTTGGAGGCTTATTCCTTGGATACAAAAGTGAATGGGTTGGTTGTCTATTATACTAGGATTACTCATGTGGAGTTTTTCAAAGTCATATAAATTTTACCTTTTCATGAATCATTCATGTCCAATATGAATATTGTGAATTTGGATATGTATGAAAAAACATGGCTTTCATTTTTGGGTTAGTCAAAAATACTTATGGGTTGTTTAAAGAGTTACAAATTATTGTGGTGTCAATAAATTAATTTTTTTAGTTAATAATAATTTTAAAAATTAAATCATTAGAATCATACATACACAAAAATAAATCAAAACTCATAATATAAATACTATATATGTTGTAATAGTTATGAATTTAAAATGTATATGTCGTATATTAAATTTTTGAGTCCTTAAAATAAAACCCTTTTAATACTAATGGTGAAATTCCTTCTGAAAAGGCACTTATCAAGACCCTGACCAATCAACACATTGTTTAAAAGATCAACATGAGACCCCTATATTATATTATGTTAGGAAATAAAGATATAAGTCACTCACACCGTCATGATTTTGTTTATGCTTTAACCTTTTACCAAAGACGTATTGATGATTACAAGAGTCACTTCCTAGATTATGGAATATGAACCTGGCTTGATAAGACACACTTTCAGTTTCCCAAATGTGCTTCATAAGAACCGATTTAGTTTCCCAAATGTGCTTCATAAGAACCGATTTAGTTTCCCTTTTACTCATATATTTTGGAATCCCATATGTACATTCTGGGGTCTGGCTTCTAAGACATTTTATTTGATTTTTATAATATTGAGATACCCAATCATACATCTTTGAATTTGGCTCTTGAGATAATTGATTATGACGATTTGGCATAACATACCATGTGATTGGATGCTCATGGATGATTATGATATCTTGAGTGATTGGGATTATTATGATATCCATGATCTATCACATGGACATAGTGTTGGACATGGCAATCCACATCATTGATTGGAAATCATGGTTGATTACTCTCTCCTAAGGGAAGTGGTCAATTACCCTCTCCTTGATCAATTACATGATTGAGTTGGTGGACATGGTGAACATCACCATTGATGTGACATATACTCAACAGATAATTATGCTCTACTTGAGTGATTCTGAGGATACTCTTTAGTGTTGGGTGGATGAAACATTAATATATATCCTAGATGTACTTCTTGATGATGTGGATATTGATCGTTATTATGAATAGATTCTGAGCATGTACTTGTGTTTGGATAGAATTCCTTTTATATATCACAATAGGGATAGCCCATTAGTGTTCATATATGTTCCAATATAAGGATAGGCTATGGATCATGTCCTAGGTCTTAGACCTAAGACAATATTTGCTTAATAGGATTTTCCATTAATATACATCATCCAAAATTATAGTTATTGGGGGAGAGTATAGGGGAAGATAGTTCTAAGATGTGTATTCCCCTATAGTGATATGGCTTGCTCAAACATATTTATGGCACTGAATGGAGATGGTTTTGTCAATAAGGATTATAGACTTGAGGATTCACTAATTATGAATGGTTTGATTGGTATGACATCTAGCTGAACACCCTTTTCTAAGGACATCCACATAATAATGATTACAGACCCAAGAATAGGCTCCTATTGTTTCATGAAATTTTTCACCTAAATCATATATATACATGTTTATGTGTATACATATACATTTATCGGAATATATATATTTTCCCACATATAAATATAAATATATATTTATAATTTCACAGTAGCTCACTGAATAGGATCATGAAGCCAGGGGTTGATTGTGGTTTCACTTTATTTATTTTATTTATTCATTTCTAGTTTTGTCTCAGCTAGACTGATCACATTCCTTGACCATACATTATATGAGTTTTTATTTTATCTTAATTCTAGAAGTTATTACTAGTATTAATGAAATTTTAATGAGTTTATCATATATACATAAACTATATATTAATGGATATGTGTTGGACTGTATTGGCGGTTCCCTACTGAGTATTGTAATCGCAACCTGTTTGGGAATCAATTTCACTATGTTACTCGAGAAGAAGTTTGCTTGATTGAAAGACCAAGATAAGGTGCTGACCTAGAGTAATTGAACGAATGGCTCAGATATGTATGTGGAGACCGTATAGGTTATATTCCATAGATATATTAGTGTAGATTTTTATTTCATTTCATTTTCCTTTATGTACTCCAACTTATATGTTCGTCCATGTGGATGACTGGTGTTATATGTATGACATGGTTGTTCATGCTTTTAAATATTTTCATTTGTTATTGTATCATGTTCTATTTCAATTTTTACTACTTCTGTACTCGGTTTATTACATCTATGGATGATCTCCTTTCATTTCATCATTAGATACTCTAATATAAGGGTATAATATCCCCAATGTATCACATTTACACCCTCGCGTCTAGTCGTCAACGTATGGAGTACAGGGAAGCACACATATGGCCTTATGGATAATTGGCTCGAGGGACCTATTTAGTGTCACCCAACATGGGATGTTACAGTCATAAAATCTAATTCGAAAAAATTAAATTATCTAAATAATACTATTATGCATATTTAATTTTGATATCATTAAAAATGGTGGTGCTAAATCTCAAATGAAATAACTCAAATAAAATATTTACTAATTATAAATTCACAATATAAAATTAGTAAAATAGAAATGATATTAAATAATTTTAAATAATCTTAATTTGGATTTGATAAAATTGAATCTATAACTAGGAAGTGGTTCAGTACAAATTTATGACAATTGATTGTCTATGCAAAAAAAATCAAAAAATATATCACCTTCTTCTGCATGATATATTAATAAATTATGTGTTAAATATATGTGTTTCATCCTATAATGGTTTATCAATATTTTTTGAAATGTTTATTGAAATTTTGTGTCTCATATGATTTAAACCTGATTAAAATTGAATCCAAAATTAGTTAGGGTGTGTTTCATTCATAACACCTATGCATAGAAACATATGGCTATAATATATTCAACTTTAGTATTAGATAGTTATATAATGTGTTTTCCATTACTATATCATGATACTAAGGATTTAGCAAGAATTTTACTGGTTCCTGACATTATCTTTCTATCCAGTCTACACCGAACAAAATATGTATCCAAATATAAATTTTAATTAAAATTAGAGGGTTTTGAAAAAATTAGATAAAGGAAAATAGTTCATTTTAAATATCTCAAAATATTTTTAGCATCATTTAAATGAGATTATATTGGATTAGATTTAAATATTTCACAAATAAATAATGAAAATATAAAGTACAAATTATTTATAATAGATTTATTCGATATGAGAGTTTTATATGAAGACTCTATAGAGAACTTAGGTTGGGGTTATTCCAAATTAACAATGTGTTTTGGTTTTCATGGTAAAGTAGCTACCACGTTGTTAGCACACTGTTTCTCTTTACCAAAGAAACTTCCCCTATCCCAAACACTAAGGGTTCATATCTAACTCAGGGGATCATCTTTATTATATTATGTTTCTGTAATCTTATACTATCGTATATATGAATCTCTTTCTCTATTTAGTAGTAACTATGTGTTTTAATTTTTATTATTATTGTGTAGGTACATTGTGATATACATGGATAAAAGTTGGATCACATTACCGAGGAACACACCTCAGTATGTTAAGGGTTTGAATGAGTTTTTAGATTTTGCAATTTCTAATCGATCCGTTGAAGGGAGAATAAAATGTCCATGTCCTAAATGTAAATTTAGAACATGGTTGAAGAGAGATGAGGTTTATGAACATTTAATACTGAAGCAATTCCCTGATCAATATTTGTGTTGGATTTGGCATGGAGAATCGAACGTTACAGAAAGATTGAGCACCGATGTTAATCTGCAGAATGAGGTCCCAAGTTCGTCGACAATGGAGAATGAAATGAAAAACCTAATAAATGATGAATTCAGCACTGCAAGGCATCACTATCAGCATCAAAACATATCAGAACAACCAGAAGAGGGTGCTACAAATTGCAACGTGACAAGTGATGTTTTTGAGACTGCAACACAGGCAGATCAAGATTTTCATATATCATTGGATCCTCCTCTTGATTCTGTGGAGCCAAATGTAAGAGAAAACTTCATTGAGGAAAATGCGTTTCATGATTTAGTTGACGATGGAAATCAAGAGTTGTATTGTGGGTGTTTGAAATATTCAAAACTTTCATTTCTGCTGAAGTTGTATCACATCAAATGTCTATGTAGAATTACAAATAAGGCAATGTCCATGATATTGGAATTGATACGTGATGCATTTCCTGAAGCAAAAATCCCAGAATCTTTTTATGATATGAAAAAAGTTGTTAACAAGCTTGGTCTGAATTATACAAAAATACATGTGTGTCCCAATGATTGTATGCTTTATTGGGGAGAGGATTCAAGTAGACAAAATTGCAAGAAATGTTCTTCTTCTAGATGGCAGACAAAGAGTGATGTTGGAAGTCTGAATGAACATAATTTCATGGAGAAGAAGAAGAAAAGGAGCACACCTGCAAAGGTTTTGCGTTACTTTCCTTTGAAGCCTCGATTGCAAATATTATTCATGTCATCGAAAACCGCCAAACACATGAAGTGGCATTCTGTAGATAATAACAATGATGGGTTAATGAGACATCCACGAGATTCTCAATCGTGGAAAACATTTGATTCATTACATCTAGATTTCTCAGATGATCCTAGGAATGTTCGATTGGGATTGGCTGCCGATGGATTCAACCCATTTGGGACTTTGAGTACCAATTATAGCATTTGGCCAGTTGTTTTGATCCCTTATAATTTGCCTCTGTGGATGTGTATTCAACAAAAATCTTTTATCCTTTCGATGATTATTCCTGGAAAACAAATTCCTGGAAATGATATTGATGTATACTTGCAGCCTTTGATTGACAAATTGCAGAAGTTATGGAGCAACGGTGTTGAGACATTTGATTCTTCTTCTAAAACAATGTTCACAATGCATGCTGCTTTAATGTGGACCATTAGTGACTTCCTTGGGCTTGGGAATTTATCTGGTTGGAACACTTACACGGGTTTGGCTTGTCCTGTTTGTAAATTTTATTTTGAGCCCAAACGACTACCTCACAGTAGAAAATGGTGCTTCTTGTGTCATCAAATATTTCTCGATGCATCACATAGATTTCGGCTGAACAAATCAAAATTTAATGGTTCCATTGATCGTAGACCACCTCCAAAGTTGTTAAATGGTTTTGAAATATTGAAACAGCTTGAAAATGTTGAAACATAATTTGGGAAGGTTCATCATTTGAATGATAGCGGAAAACGGGTCCGAAGTGCATCGTCAAGCAAAACCGGAACTCAACAATGGAAGAAAAAAAGTATATTCTTCAAACTTCCGTATTGGGAATTTAATTTGTTGCGGCATAATCTTAATGTGATGCATATTGAGAATAATGTCTGTGACACTTTGATTTTCACATTGCTTAATGAGCATGGAAAGTCGAAGGATAATCTCAATGCTCGCAAAGACTTACAAGTAATGAACATAAAATGCGATCTCTGGCCAGATGAGAATGAAAAGTATCCTCCGACAATTTTTGCAATGAAAAATAGGGATAAAGATACATTCCTTTGAATGTTAAAGAATGTCAAGGTATCTGATGGGTATTAAAGTAACATCTCGAGGTGTGTTGACTTGAAGAATCGTAAGTTACATGGATTGAAAAGTCACGATTCACATATTTTGTTACAACAGTTACTACCATTGGCATTGCGTACATTATTACCTGAAAAAATTACTGCTGTTGTACTACAGTTCTGCACATTTTTCAGACAATTATGTGAGAAATGTATACATAAATTTCAGCTTGACAACCTCCAGAAGAGGTATGTATTGACCCTTTGCGCAATGGAGATGATCTTTCCTCCATCCTTTTTTACTGTAATGATGCATTTAACTGTGCATTTGGTTGAGGAAGCTAAATTAGGAGGCCCCGTTCATTATCGATGGATGTATCCAATTGAGAGGTACTTTATTTATATGTTTTCCAGTTAAGTAAACAATTTTTGGTACTTAATTAAATGCATAATTATGTTTATTTTATTTCACAGATATCTTGGACATTTGAAATCATACGTGAGAAATAAATCTCAACCAGAAGGCTCAATTGTTGAAGGCTATTTGGCTGAGGAGTGTCTTACCTTTTGTTCTCGATACTTGGATGATATTGAGACAAGATTTAATCGAGTTGGACGTGTTGACGACACATCAAATCAATCTGAAATACATCAGAAATCCAAAATATTTCCTGCTATTGGCCGATCAGTTGGGAGGACCTCGAATGCGACACTGATTGAATTGGAATTATTACAGGCACATAGATATGTGCTGCTGAATAGTGACATTGCAGATACATTTATTGAAGAGTTGAGGATACAAACAAAGAGACGAATGAGAGGCCGAACACGAAATGAGAAAGATATAATGAAAGCTGTTAATAAAGATATTGTAGAATGGTTTGCACGACGTGTAAGTTCATAAATATTAAAATAAATATGAATATTAGTTTGACACATACATTTTGTGAATCTAATAAAGTATATTTCTTTTTTCAGATCATGAATACTGATACTCGATCAGAGGTGTCATAAGATTTGAAGTTTCTTGCTAGAGGTCCTCTAAAAGAAGTTAGAAAGTTCGACGCTTATAATGTGAATGGCATTAGATTTCGTACAGTCGATCGAGAAGTGGGTTTGAAAACACAGAATAGTGGTATATTTACATTTGTTGAAGTGGAATACTATGGAAAGCTGTATGATATTATTGAATTAAACTACCACAGACATTTTTCGGTTGTTTTATTCAAATGAAAATGGGTCAATATTATCAGAGGTGTTAAAAGAGATTCCTTGCAATTTACTTCTGTGAACTTCTCTCGCTTGATGGATGTTGGTGATCGTGAACTGCATAATCCATATATCTTAACATCGTAAGAAAAAATGGTATATTATGTGAATGATGTTGCCGATGAAGGGTGGAGTGTAGTTGCTCATGTAATACAAAGAAATTTGTATGATATGGGTGATGAAGTGGAAAATTTGACCTCTGAAATTGAATTTAATCAGCAACAGGAAGAAGAATTAGTTGTCGATCATGATATTGAAAATATTAGTCTAGCAAGGATGAATGAAGTGGATGAAGCAATGGAGTAGGAAACCGATATGATTGAAGGAGAAAATGATTGTATGTACAATTTTTTATTTATTCAGCAACCACTTGTTTCATTTCTGCACTCATTCATTATCATTGTTATATATATTTTGTTCGTTAGTACTGGGCATCTATTATCATTTTTAATTTTTTTTCTGCATATTTTTTTTGAAATATATATGCTGAACTTAATTTTATTTGATTAAATGACAGGAATGCCAAGGAAGAAGAGGTATATTGTTTCATCTAGTTCCGCGACAGATGGCAATCCATTTGTCTCCCTCCCCACGACATCTGAGACGCCAGGTGCCGACACCCCTACACCATCCCCCCCTACACCATATCTCACACCTTCCGTGGATGTCCCAGTAGAGGGTGAGTCATCGACTCCCCTTTCAGGAGGCTCAGCAGTGGGGCAGCGTCGTGCCCCTTCCAGTTCATCCCGAACACACTGGAGTGTCACTATCATAGGTACAAATTTTAATTAAATAAATTTATTGTATTTTGTTTATACTAATTGTTTGCTCATTGAAGATGACAAAAATTCAACCGTGATGAAAAATATAAAAAGTTCAGATGTTTGGAATCTGAATGGCGAGAAGATTGTTGTGCCATTTGATTCTTACGGGGTCCCTACGGATGATGCCGCAGGGTTACTTGGCCAGATTCTAGGCCAGCTGGCAGCGGAGCCCATTTCCCTTCCCATTTCATATGACGATTGGAGACATATGCCTTCAAGTTGGAAAAATGAAGTGTTTGATTCTCAAATAAAGGTAAATTTATTACATTATGGTTCAATTGAATGTCATGTTACTAATATGTTCAAAATGAATTTCTATATACAGATGTTCTTCCACTTTACCATTGCTGATGTGATAGCATGGAAGTGGATGTTGAAAAATCTAGGTAAGAAGTGGAAAGATTTCAAATGGATATTATGGTGTGATGTCAACGATACTTCGTTGACCACGCAACAAATGTATGAGAAGCTACCTAGTGGGGTACCAAAAGAGCAGTGGAAAGTGTTTGTTGACAGACATCGTGATCAGAAGCGGATGGTATTGAAATATATATTATTATATGATCCTCATTTTACATTTATACATGTATATGAAAAGGACATGACATTCAATACATCAGTATTAAATTTCATTTTATTTATTTCAGGATCTTTCAAGACAAAATGCATCAAACCGGGCAAAGCAAGTCATCCCGCACACTACAGGCTCAAAAAGTTTTTCTAGAAGCCGAACGACATTGGTAATCTTTTAATTAGTTTAAATATTTATAAGACAATATTATCTATTTAATATATTTAATTGTTGATTTATCTTTGTTTAATGCAGTCACAGAGTTTAGGGCATGAAGCATCCAAGACTAAACTGTGGTTAGATGTTCATAAGAAATTAGATGGAAGTTTTGTTAACGAGCCTGCTAAAGAAGTTGGGGTATGAAGTCAATTTTTTATCATAATAACTTATTATCAGTTTTTACTATGTTAATATATTTTTATATTTGATTTATAGGTAAAAATTAAAGAGCTATGGGATGCCAATCTTGCGTAGTCATACTCAGTCTCCCAGAATGACCCGGTTGCTCAGGTCCTTGGGAAGGAGCATGCTGGGAGAGTGCACGGGATGGGTTTGAGACCCATACCATATGAGATTTTTAGCAGGCCATTGGGGATAGCAGCTGCATCTACTCCCGACTTTAGTCATCCCATACCCGGAGATGATAAGAGAGAGATTGTTTCTTTAAAAATCACAGTTCACCAGCAGGGGGATCAGATATCTGCATTGCAGAAAGAGTTGATTGAAATACGTCAGCAGCTGAGGAGATATGCCCCTGGTGGTAGTGCATCGACTGGTGGTATGCAGGTAAATCAAAAAAAATCAAAATCATTTAGTTTGCTAACTTTCATTGGTTTAAAGTTTTAATATAAATATGCAATCATATTTAATTTTCAATATAATGTTCTTACAGGTGACACCACAAAGTGGAGATGAAGGTGGAGAGGGTGATGATGCATCATCAGACCCTGAGTAGTTGTATTGTTGATTTGTAATATGAAAACAGTTGGTTTGTATATGTAACATTTGTGGCACATAGTTGCCACCACACATTTTCATGTCCTAAAATTTCCTTGATTTCTCATTTTCCTTTTATGCATTTTATTGATTTCTGATGTTTCTTTTTATGTCTTGATTTCTCGAGTGTGATATACATCATTTAGGAATAAATTGTTTGATTAGCCTACTATAAAAGGAACTCTTGACCGAATAATCAAGTTAGAGTTTAAGGGCTTGAACCTCATGATATCCCAAGCTTCTTATACCCCATACATAATTATGTATTTTGGACAAGCACGTGGGAATGAATTTTGGCTTTATTTCTATCTTTAGTGTATGGAGTTTCTTTGGGATTTATCATCTTATCACCCGATATTGTTCTATAAAAAGGGTAATGCCTTCCATATAAATTTTGTGTGTATTGTATTCATAATTAATAATTCAATTCTGTATGTATTCAATTCAGAATTTAATTATGAATTTTGTATTGCACAGGGTAATTGACTTATGAATTATGAATTTAATTCTAAATTCAATTATGTATGTATTTAATTACCTTATGAATTATGTGTTATACTTGTAGGTATTGAATTCTGAATTCAATTATGAATTCTGTATGTATTTACTTGTAGGTATGACTTATGTGTTATACTTGTAGGTATGTATTCAATTATGAATTTTGAATTCAATTCTGAAATATGTATGTATTTACTTACAGGTATGAATTATTTTTTATAATACTTGCAAGTATGTATTCAATTCTGAATGCATGTATGAATTCAATTCTAAATTATGTATGTATTCTGAATTCAGGTATGTATTTAATTCTGTATGTATTATGAATTGAGGGAGGAATGGAGTCTCTAGTTTCAGGTATGTATTTACTTGCAGGTATGTATTCTTTATGTATGAATTCTCTAGTTGTAGGTATGTATGTGTTCTGTATGTATGTGTTCTGTATGAAGGATACATGGTGGGAAGTGTGTATGCTCCAGTTTGGGCAGTGTGTATGCTGTAGGTTGGGCAGTGTGTATGCTACAGGTTGGGCAGTTTGTATGCTGCAGGTTGGGCAGTGTGTATGCTGCAGGTTGGGCAGGGTGGGCAGTGTGTATGCTGAAGCATGAAGGATACAACATAGGAGGTGTTCTTATTACTCAACCATGAGACCATAACTCATTCAATCTCAACACAATTCTCTTCAATTTAGATTCCTTCACTTAGTCAGATGCACCACCATTTCTTAGGCATGTGAACCAGTCACAATATTTCCTAGGATATCCAATATTCCCATATCATGGAAATGTGCATGGTGGATTTGGGAAAAATAAATTTGGGTGTCCCAGATCCCTATACTGAATACACTATAGTGATCCTCTTCCATTAGAATCCTAAGATGACACCTCAAACAATTTCCTATGGAGGTGCTTATACTTCATCTTATAACTGCTAAATGATGTATTCCCTCAACAAGAACGAGGAAGTAAAGAAATCCCCTTCCATGTTCATGTAAAATCTATATTTTTCAAAGACATAATACTAAACACAAATTTATAGGTGGGAAAAATCAGAAGACTAGTCCATGATCACATCATTAGTCATAGCTTCATCACAAATATTCATGCCTTAAGCCTTATATTAATCATATGATTTGACATATACTTACCAGCTCAGTAAATGTTGATTCATATTCAACCACTAACAATTTTTCCTACTAAATATCTAAGAGATATCAAGATCTCTTAGTTAAGCTCATATAGGAAGTTTTTATCATTGAAGATCAGTTGGAATCACTTTTAATAATGTTTTCATCCTTCTATTCCATTTTTTAGACCATGGGAGGGACCTACATGGAACCCATCCATCATAAGATAGGACCATGTCAACTTCTAATTGATCTTTCATTATGTAGTTCTCCCTATCATAGATCATGGCTCAAAATGGCTGATACCAAGGCATGGCACATCCCATTATCGAAATATTCCATCCCAACATATTTTAGGGATCCTTATCATGAACTCAGTGTGGTTATCTATTAACCACATCCATTCACTTCCTAAAACACCGGTCGAACCCCATCTAGGTTATCTTTCTCGATAATTATAGGATTCAACTAATAAATCACTAATAACTAAGCGATCATAATGCCTTTGATTCCCAAGGAATCCCTTGATCATCCAAGAACAATCAATGAAGAATGTACCCACCTTATAGTGATTTTCCAAGGTCGAACTATACATTATAATTTACACTATGATGTTGTACTCTATACATCAACACATAACCAACTCAACCACATTTTGGTCACATTGAAACCACCCCGAACATAACACCCATACTCAGACTCCACCTAATAGCATATCCAAATTTGTATATGACCTTTATTGAAGAATCCAGAAGTAACTAGTTTAATTTATCAACTGGAATTAGAATGAAAAAAGACCTTCTAATGATCATTACTATGCTTCTATTCTGTATTAATGTGAGGGTCGCATTATCAAAAACTGATATCACATTCCCCAAGATAGGATTCTCTTATCACATTACCAAACCAATCTACCATTTGAATACTAGGTTCATTTCTTAAAATAGCCAATGGTACAGTCCCCACAATATGGGTCACCTTATACTGATCTTTGAGCACTAACTCAATAGGTTTGATCATGAGAAAACATGAGTCGCTCCTTCTGAACAGTTCTTGTTTCATTCTTGGAATCACTTTCCTAAATTTATAGATCGACAATATGCAAATGAAAAATAAAGTTTTTAAAAACTTTCCTCTCCATAGGGAACTAATTTTATTTCATCACAAGGTTTAAATCATAAACCAAATTTCACTATCTATAGTAGGCACACACCCCCTTAAGAATTTTTTATCAAGTAAATATTTTGAATTTAATAATGGAGAGGATGGGCCTTTATAAATTGGGATTAGAAACCCATAGAATCAAACCATTACATATAAAGTTGTTATATTCTAAAATAAAAGATAAAAACCTAGGTGCAGCTACATGAATGAAATTTTAAAATTATAGAGTAAAATACCTTTATAACATGGGAATGGTAATTAATCTTATTAAAATATGATGAATATATACATTGAATTATTAGAATAAAATTTCATGGATTTTTTTTGATTTAATAAATTCAAACCATTGCTTATGGATATCGGTTAATTAAAATTCCAATTAAAACCTAAAGGGGGTATTCCTCTCTATATTCGGATAGAAATTTTATTTAACAAAGCCCAATTGTGAGAAATTTATGTATAAATAAGATGGGTAAAAAGAATTTATAAGATAAACTGTATAAATTATGAAAGGATATCATCTAAATAAAAAAATCTTGAAAGGAATTTTGATATTACTTTCCTATGATACCTTATAGAGTTAGCTAAATAAATCACCAATTAAAGTATTCTTTTTTTAACTAAAACATGGAATTTTTTAATACTTATGCTTTGAAATTTCCACAAAACAATCAAATTTGAACTAATGTAATGGATTAAATGAAACCATAATATTATGTTTTTATTTTTCAACCTCATGTAAGACTAGTTTAATTCTCTCCCTAGGTTTAGCATTGGATGGGAACAAAAAAATTTCACATCAGTCTATATTGAACATTATAATTTATAGTAATATTTAAGGTTAGGTCAGTAATCCAAGTGACCATTTTAGAATGACCTATTCATAGATTCAATGTATTATACCTTATTAAGAAGGGGTTGTCCTGGAGTAGGTAGAGCCCTCAGAATTAAAAACTTGATAAATGATTATGAGGTATTTCATATCTAAGGTGTTGCTTATATCATGGTTTTACTATATCAGACTATCTATGATGAAACAACACCCCTAGGTTGATGAGTCATTATTCGGTAATGTTTCCCATATATGGGATTTGGTTTTCACATAATTCTCTTTTTTAGTGGAGTATACATGCCTAGGGCATCATCAGCTGCCTAGTTGGTCATGTGACCCTTCTTATTCTGTAATTACAGGTGAATCAGGAGGTCTTTAGCTGCGTCAAAAGTCATATGGAATAATAAAAATTGGGGATAAATCATTTTTATGGACCATAAAATACTGGGATTCATAGGTCTAATTTACCTATGGATAACATCAGATGATTCGTCATTTTTCTAGTGAAATATGAAGGATGTACGCATTTATACATGTGACACCCATTGAGTTGTTGGAATAGTGTAGTAAACTGTACGAGTTTTGTGGAAATCATTAAATAAATATGCTATAATTATACATTCATCAGTAATATTTAATGTGGATAGACTAGTTATTATATAAAAATTTAGTATTCCTAGTGCTAGGGATGATGTTACCAAAGGATCCGGTTTTAGAACACTACTGATCAGTTTAGATTTTTCTTATATATATGATACTAATGACGTGCATGAGAACATATTGGGAGAGAATCATGTCTACCACAAGGTAAATTATAATATATTGATCTTTTTGGTGGCTTGTTTTACTCTTTGTTCAGTAGGCACTTGGTAAGAATGTGTTGGTCACATCTGTAACTAGTGTTTTGTTATGGATGAAGCATATTTCTTGGGATGAGATCCCATTCTCATTAAATTATGATTAGAAAACTCCTAAGGTGGGTAGCATCACATAAAACATATAGTAGCATATCCTTATAATTACGGAGAATGTGACCTTAAATGACAGATTTCAAATGGTCAAAATGGTACCTAAAATCCAATGAATTTTTAAAAGTGAGATTTCTAGTTTCTATTGTGATGGATAGTTTTAAAACATGATTCTGATCTTGAACTGATATTGGTTGCTATATTCTTTATTGGGAGGAATAAGTGAACTTATAGTTTGATGGGGCGGTAATGAATATGTATTTTATAGTTTGCTATATTCTGTTGTATGTGTTTTTGGTTTGGTTTTCAGGCTCAGGGGCAGCAGAATCAGGGATTTTTTTTTCTAGGCAACTTTTTAGCGGCGGTTTTAACCGCTGCTAAATGAAAGTTGGTGGATATTTAGCGGCGGTTTAAACCGCCGCTAAACGTCTAAAATCGCTGCTAAAGTCAAAATACAATATACGTTTAGCGGCGGTTATAACCGCTGCTAAATAGCCGCACCGTGGAAGCCTCATATCGCGGCGGTTCTTCTGGATTTAGCGACGGTTTTACAGTGGTGGATTTGAATTTATTAGCGGTGGTTATAACTGCCGCGAAAACCGCCACGAAATGAGGCAACTATGACGCTTCCCTAAAACCGCCGCTAAACGAACATAACCACCGTTAAAAGTTTGCCGACGCCGTATTAGGCGGCGGTTATAACCGCCGCTAAACGAAAAAAAAAAACGCTGCTATATGCCTAATCTGCTGTAGTGATAACAACATTTTAGTACATGTATGGTACTTGATTTGTCATATCATTTGGATAAGTAGAGTTTATGAAAGAAAAGAGAACAAAAGAACTTAAAAATGAAAGAAAAGGAAAGAGGAATTTTACCTCTTGAATCAACCTTCCTCAAGAGCTTCTTAAGGGGAGAGGTTTTCGTCTTTTTAGGAGACCAAAGACTGTTGGACATGGGGAGGGAGTGTAACATCCTAGGTAAATAAAGAATATTAAATTTTCATATTTATTAATATTTTTGAATCAAATATTAATTTTACTTTCAAGGGGATTCTATGTCTGATAGTATACTCAACACGCAACAACAGGTTTCTTTGAAATCTTACGGTGCACACAACTTTGAGTTATACCGAAAAATAATATAATAATATTATTATTTTAAATGATAGTTAATGCCTAGCCATTGTATTGGTGGGAATGAACAGAACTAACTACAATATGATTACACGTGTTTTTTTAAATATTTTTACTTTTATCCAATAAATTTTAGGGGTTTAAAATAAGAATGAATCTGATTTTAAGCATGAAATACTCTAATATTCTTTAAAAGGTTGATTTACCACCTTTTGAGGGAAAACCCTTTTTAAATCTAGTTTTTTACACTTTTATATGTTCCATTTGACAAAATAAACTTCTTCTTTAGAAGAGGGACATCAAAATTTACTTTGGTTAAAATTTTGGTATTTTTCTGATAAAGTTCATTTTTTGATGAATAGTGAAAAATACTGCATTTTAATTCAAAGCTCCCTTTTAATCTAATTTATTTATATGATTATACTATCCTTTTAATTGGTTTTAAAGTGTAATTAGATTAAATTTTTATCATTTAATACAATGTTGGTCATTTAAAATAATTTCACTTTGAAATTGGACATAAACACAAGTCAATCTTTTGGTAGTTTTTACTTCTTAAAAACACGTTTTTTAGTTTTGACAACGAGAATTAATTTTAAATTAATTTCTATAATTTCTGTGTTTTGAATTTGAAAAAATGGATTCCATATTTGGAATTAGTAGGTTCAAATTTTTTAAATAAGCAACTTTATTTTTAGACATTATAAATAGTAACTTTAGTAAATATTTTATTTACCATGGTTAAAGGGTAAATCTGGTAAATAAGGGTAAAAAAATAATATTATAATAATATTAAATTACCCAAAACATGTACTAATCCTATTGGATGATACATTTCTGATCATGGGAATCCTTGGGTCGATTTTGGGACCACATGAAGCCACTTGTAAGTGAAAATTACATTTTATAAAAATTAACTTAAAGTTAAGGAAAATGTAACATAAACATATATCTTTTAGTAAAATAATTTTTATAAGGGGTTATATAAGTGATATTTTCAATTATAAATAGTAATTATAAATATAAAAATATTTCATACATCATGATATTTTATTTATAATTTTTATACATTAAATAAATAAATTTAATTATGATACAATGGTGATGCAGTGACTACTTCATTAATAAAGGATTCAAATAAATGATATTATAAATGTTAAAATAAATGTAATTTTGTTATTTTGATGTCATAAACAATTTTTTTGGATGATAGTTACATGTTATCTTTGTATCAATGAAGTTTTTTTTGAATTAATCAGGTTGTTATGTATTTTTAAAAAAGTCATGATATGAATAGTGTCAAAATTGACATAATTCATATTTTAAAATATAAAATATTTTATTAAATATTATAAAATTCTAAAAAATCTATGATTTGGCCAAATAGTTATCATAAGTCTCAAATTTTATTAATAACTCTTTATTTGTATATTTGTAAAGTTTTGGTAACTATTTTGATTCTCAAAATGTTAAATGCTTGATAAAATAGTAAGAGTAAAAAAGGGTTAAATAAAAAAGATAAGGGTTAAAAAATATCCAAAACCTGTCCAATTCTTACTGTAGGATTTTATTTCGACTTATATTAATCTTATATTCTAATTTAATGAGTTTTGGACCTTTTAAAACTTGAAAATCATTTTATAATAAACAAATACTTTCAAACTTTACTAAAGAGCCCCTCCTCCCTCTTAAAAAAGGACACCACCTCTAACCCATAACACACACCTCTAAAGCCCCTTGGATCATCCAAAATCTGCTTAAAGAATCTTCCAATATCCCCCTATTTCTCCTATAAAATTTACCCTAGTCATAAGGCAATTCAAGAAATCCTTTTGGCTCAAATCAAAGAGAGTTACACATTTTAAGAGGCAACGTCTTCTCTAAAATTCCTTTCCATTATTATACTTCTTCACTACCTATTCTATTATTTTTCTTTGATTACATAAAAACACAATTATACTCAATATACTAGGTTTTTTTTATGATAATGATTAAAACTACACTTACACACACCTCCATCTAATGGATTTAGAACATACTGAATCTGTGGACGGCGAACTACTACCTCACGAAACGATTATTGTTCGATTTTTCCATACCACCTCTCATGGTGGACATTATAACATACCTTTATGCTTTTCATGTTTTATAAATATGATAATTTCATTTGAGGAAGTGTGGACTACCGCCCCCTCAAAGTGATATGACTCGTTCACGCTATACATGAAATGTATAAAGGATATAATTAATGAACTTATGTAACATATATAACATATATATTATAATGGAATTATAATATACCTATGTATAATTTAGTTTTTATTCCTTAAAAAATTAAAAAAAAGAAATGAAATTAGCGTTCATGCGTACGTACGACTTACCGTCTCCACGAACGATGCATTTTATTTTCTTATATCCAAATGTTATGGAATATTATAAATACATATATACTGGATATAAATACATATATAATGGATATATATGATATTTAAATCATGAATATAAATTTGGATATAATGGACTTTTTATCTCATGGACAATTTGTAATTATAACAAGTTTATTTTTAACTCAAGTTCCGAACATCGATAAAATGCCCGATATGAACTCAAATAATTAATGAATTGTTGTAGCAAGGTAATAAGTGATATAAAAGGAATAATAAACTTTAAAAAGGTTCTTAATAAAGTATAAATTAACTTAATTTTATTATTAAGGAAGAATAAGGAACATACGAGACAAGTCAGACTCGAGGTAAGGGAACCTTTCACCCTCCTCTTTTAGTCAAAGACTTCTTTTATGTTATGTATTTTAATTTCAATTTTCTTATGTTGGGATATGTTCTTCTATATCCTTATTTCTTTACATTTCATTTCCATTTGATGAGATACCCTTTTCTCTCTCATCAATTCATTTTCTGGATTTTTATGTGACGCTGTTAGGCTGTCAAATTTTCGTAAGGGAATTTCTAAACTCAATTTCCACTCTTTGAGTTTTACGCATACTTCATTGATTATATTATGTCAAGATTATGTCTGTAGTCACTATTTATTTATTTATGTTTTATTTTACACTTACCTTTGTGTGGATATACTTTTGAAACACATAATCACTCCATTGATAAATTCTTACGTCATTTATACGATCTTTGTAATGGATTTTGTCTCAATTTACATTTTATTGAGACTTATTTGTTATTATACACCAATTAAAATTTATATGGTGTATATACTACCATTTTACATATTATACCATGAATCTACTTATTCTCATGATATTATAATCTTTTTTTAATGTTATTCTGTAATTATTTTTATTCAAGTATTTTCTCAAGTGGTAAGAGACTCTTTAACTAAAACATTATTTTAAATGTTTTAAATATTTATTCTTATAAATCATTTACATTAATTTATATGTTTCCAAAATGGTTTTAAGGATTTATTTATATATACATTAAAGTTTTTAATTGTTAATTTATTTTAAAAGTTTCAAAGCAGGTTGAGATACATTGATTTAAAAATCTCTTTATAAAATGTTTTAATTGGTTTTTTTGAAAAGGATTGAATTATGTCAATATCTTGAACTGATATCTTGTGATTAAAATGAGAAAATGTTATATTTCCTTTATACTTGTTTTATGTGATATGATTATGTAATGATACTTGGACATTTGACGGGTGGTTACATGATAAACCAAATACGGGTGGTTCCGTGATAAACCTAGGGCGGGTGAGCCCGAGATAGCTCTCCAATGCATTGGGTAACGTGACAGAGGTAAACATTAATGTTTCTCTTAAGAGATTTAGGGAATATACTATGATGGGTATTCCAAACATAACTCCTTATGTAGCTATTAAATCTATAATGTAAGTATTATATGGATTCCACAAGTTACATTTATGATTTATGATTTCTATGTGTTATTCATAAATCTTATGATTTCATGAGTTATGTTAAAGAGCTTATGTTTTGTATGAATTTATGGACTAATGTTTTATTTATTTATTTTATAACCCTTACTGATCTTTTTATTCTCATCCCAAGTTTTTGAAATTTTTTCACCGGGTATAAGGAAGGGTAAGAGAAAGGAAGAATTCAAGAAGAATTATATCAAGAAAATAATTCTTGTTTTCTTTTAAGAGTTTTTATTTTATGAAAAAATGGATACTAAGTAGAAGTGTCTACTTTGTAATATTTGAGATGTAATTTAATATTTATGGCCTAATTCTCTAAAACTATAAACCTAAAAAGATCCTCAATGTTAATTCTTGATTTAACTCATGATTAAGTAATGTTTTAAGATTGGGGCCTTATAGTTGGTATCAAAGGTCAGTTTAAATAACTTTAGAAGTTAGGGTGTTATTTAACAATAAGATACATAACCATAATGTTTAGAATATTAGAAAGAGTCATAGTTATTTTAGATAAATTGAATGAGTTTAAGATAACATGAATAAGTATATCTTAGTGTTTACCCTCCTAATAAGATATTATATGATGATTTTACTAATATACTCACACTAAACTTTTTGGTTTTAGTATATGGATGAATCTATCAGGAACCAAAGTAACAATGGATGTGAAGAAAACTACGATGGTTTTCTGAATAATCAACCGAATTAAATGGGAGCTACAAGGAGAAATCTTGTGGTTATTCTTAAACAACTATCTAGAGTCATGATTGACCACTTGAACCTTGGTGATTTTTATAAGGAATCACATATGCGAAAAATGAATCCCAATGTAAGTTCAGGTAATAATAATAAATACAAGTATATTCAAAAACCTATGTGTCAAGGATGTGGAAAGAAACACCTAGGAAAATGCTTCAAAGGGACGGGAAGATGCTATAGATGTGGAAATAAAGGTCATAAACCAAGAACATGCCATGGAAAAAGGAAGCACCTGGTTGACTCCATGAAAGGGGAAGAAGTTATTTCAGAAGGATCAATTAAATGTTTTAAATGTGATATACATGGTCATTATACAAATAGATGTCCTACAAAGAAGGTTTAGGAATGGGATAAGTAGGATCGTACAAATATATGTTTACCAATTCCTAATGCCATTCCAATTGAAGATGAGGAAACTGAAAATGACCTATGAAAGGTATGGATTATTTCTTAGCTCATGTTTCGACATTATTGAAATATTAGGACATTATACATGATTTTTTTGTAGGAAATAAGTATAAAAGAATAAGATGAAAAAACACGGATAAAGGACCATGAATAATTTTCGATGATTAAGATGTCTACATTTTAGGAATTGAAGAGTTATGTTGAATATATGGATGATGATATGTTTAAATGTATTAATGATAGGATTACTTTGGAAGACTTTTTCTAGTATGTGTAAACCTGAAGTTTGATATGTGAAAATTTTATTCAAGGAAGAATTATCTTTTCTTTTGTAGATATAGTTATAAAGAACAATTTGGGTTTATATGATCCTTGAATTTGAGATAATTACAGGTTATTAATTTTTGAGATGAAAATTTGAGGTATGAGAAAAAATTTGTGGTTAAAATATGTTCCAGTTATTTTTCAGGAATTTATCTCATTTTTTAGAATGTTATAAAATTATATAATTTTTGAAAAAGGACAACACACAGACCGTGTGACAACCCGTCGTGTCGGACAAAGCTGCGCGAATCAAACACACAACCAAAGTGTGATTGGGATTTATCACCTACCACTGGCCTACATTAAGTCCTTGGTTAGTACGACTTATTATTTTTAGTTAAATGATTTTATTGATCAAGAATAAGTTGATTTGGGATCTTATGTTTTATCAAATGGATATCCTTAGTATAAGAAAATGATTTGGTGATTAAGTGATAAAGGTTATTTTGGAAGACATTCTCTCTTTTGGGAACACTATGTGCCTAAGGAAAATAGAATATTATGGGATTTAATTTGAGGAGTAATGGTTGAAATTTTATTTTGGAAGAATCTATGTTTTTATTATGGACATATGGAGATTTGGGTTATTTATGGAAATGATTAACCTATCATAGAGAATATGTGATTTGGTTAATTACACTTCAGTATAATACTTTAAGATTAGTCTATGTTATTTGGAGATAAATGTTAAGATTTACTATGGAAGTGATCGTACCACGATTCACTGTTTTATTCCACCCTTACACCGCAGTTTTAAACTAGTTTTGTAATGAATATTCCAAATATAATAATAAATTTAACTTCATGTTTGAATAAATCAATCAATGTTAATCAATATTATAATGGTCAATGTTACTTGTTTTTATTGTTTCAATGTAGGTGGAGGTGATTTGGAGGGCCTTTGATGAAGTGGAAGGAAAATGGGCCAAAATTGCATGGATCCATGAACATATGTCCACTGTTTTGCATAGTAAACGAAATAAGTGCATCCAAATGGGCTGAAATTTTGTGGTCTTGTCCAAAATTTAATAGTATACATTTCATATTAAGAAAACCAATGCTGATTAGGCTTCTATGGGGCCTATCCGAACTGATCTGTCCAAGACACTGAATTTGGACCAAGTCAAATGCAGTGTTCTGTATTTTATCAATATCTTGAGATGTAGTTGTCAAAATGGTTCCAAACCTTCGGTGGAGATAGTCAAGAGGTATGGATACAACTTTTCTATTTTCTCTAAAGCGAGATAAGACTGTCTGAAGGTCGAAACGTGTGTTACAAGTGGATTGAAGAAATCTGTGTGCCTAAAACCACCTTCAAATTTTCCTATAAAATGGCACCTTGGGCTCCCCATTTGCAAGTTCGGCCAAGAGGCAAGGTGCTACCATTTTGGAGTCCCCAAAGAGTCTTCTCAACATCCCTAGTAGTTCTGGAGTCTATGGGAAGTTCTACCCCAACATCTTTCTCTTCCTCCTCTCCCATGAGTTTCTAAACCCCCTGTGATCACCCGGGGAGGAATGTGATGTACATCCCGAGCTTCATGTTTGTAATATTTGAATGATCTTTTAAATTCCAGATTTTTGTGTTGTTTTTAATCATTCTCTATTCTTATTTTATTGATTTATGTACTGTTATGTCATTCTCAACTCATATGATCATGTTTGGGGGTACCCATTCATGTGATGTTTCACACACCGTTCACCACTTTCTTTCCCCCTTTCAATTGCGGTGTTTGTGTGGTTTATATTGGTCAATTGAACTCACACAAGCACTGTAAAGGCCATGTAAATTTATGTCATGGTATCACAAAGAAATAACATACAAATATGGACATCGCATCGAGTTTTTCGTGTGTTGCCTTGGTGAGTTTTGGTTATGAAGTCAAACACAATTCATTCAATCATCGGCGGTGTCCGGTGAATCATTGTGTGTTTTTGACTGAACCCTAGGAGGTATCCTAGTATAAACTCAGTAAAATTCTAGTTCTAGGTGTTACAAACTAGGGATTAAAATATCATAACCTTATATCATGAAGCGATAAAGGATAAACATGATACGAGTACCCCGGGTTGATCACGCTTAATTAATTCTGTTAATCTCTACTTTGTTTTATAGCTTCTATTTTCTATTATCATCTTTAATCATCAAACCCAAGTATTATAAAAAACCCATTTCCCTTTTTAATTTCATAATCAAAACCACATTTTAGAATTAATGATCTAAGGATCCGTCGAGAGATGACTTAGGGTTGCTGCTATACTGCAGAAATTCTAGTCAAAATTAAACAACTAATTTGACGCGCTCGACAACGCGGTCAAATTTTGGCGCCGTTTTCGGGGAGCCAAGATAATTTTTTTTCTTTATTTCCATTTATTTAGTTATTTTACTTCTTAATTATTACTCCTTTAAATACCCCACCCCCATTTGATTGTTTTTGTTTTGGGGTTTGTCTATATTTTTGGTTGTTTTTGGTGTGTTCTTTATCTCTCTCTCTCTCTCTTCTTCTCCATATCCCTCTCCAATTCTATAGTATAACATTCTATTATTATTTCACCCTTCTTAAGTCTTTTTTTATCCATCTCAAATCAAAAAAAAAAATCAATCAATCAAACTGGACATCATTGTTGCATGATAAGATCTGGTAAAGGAACACTACTTGAATTTGATCCTAAAATTGAAAAGTCACTTCACACACAAATCAAGGAATATAGAGAAGGTCAATCAAGTAACATTGTGGAACACCATTTAGAACCTCAAGTGGTTCTAAACCAACCCAAAATTGAACCCAATCAAACCCAAGAAAACATGGCTGCAAATAATCGAACTTTAAAAGAACTTACAACCCCTGATGTGGAGTACCAACCTGCGTACATCCAATATCCTGAGGAAGTAGCCAACTTTGAGCTTAGATCAGGTCTCATCCACATTCTTCCAAAATTCCATGGTCTTCCTGGTGAGGACCCTCACAAACATCTAAAGGAGTTTCACATAGTGTGCTCCACCATGAAACCCCAAAATGTGTCTGAGGACCTCATTAAGTTTAGGGCCTTCCCTTTCTCCCTTGATGGTGTAGCCAAAGATTGGATATACTATTTTCCTTCCACAATTGGGGGCTGGAATGACCTAAAAAGACTTTTTCTAGAGAAGTTCTTCCCTGCCTCCCGAACTACATCAATTAGGAAAGAAATCTGTGGAATTAGGCAATCACAAGGAGATACCCTTCATGAATACTGGGAGAGATTCAAGAGACTTTGCTCAAGATGCCCCCCACTAGATTAGTGAACAACTATTAATCAAATACTTCTATGAGGGAATTATCCCCATGGATTGTGGAATGATTGATGCTGCAGCTGGTGGTGCCCTAGTTGATAAAACTCCTTCTGCCGCTCGTGACTTAATAGCCAACATGGCTCAAAATGCACAACAATTTGGTACACGAGCTATTGCACCAGCCCGAGGAGTTCATGAGGTAAGTCATTCAGCCCTAAAACAAAAGGTAGATACTAAACTTGATGAGATGCATACCCTTCTGAGGAAATTATCTCAAGCACAAGGTAACTCACACTCTACTTCTATTCCATTGCATTGTGGTATTTGTTCTGATAACACTCATTTTTCTGACCAGTGCCCACAACCTCAAGATTCATCTGAGTCCTGTGCAGCTGTGTTCCCAGGGCATCCATTCCAACAAGAACCTCCCTTCAATCAAGAACCATTCAGGCCAAATCCAAACCCCGGGTGGCAATCACAACCACAATACCGACAAGGAGGAAACTCAAGCTACCCCAAGAAGAATTGGTATCAACAAGGCCAAGGTATGAAACCTTCTTATCCTTCAACATCTCAAAACAATCCTCCTCCTCCCAAGTCTGAACCAAGACTTGAGGATATATTGAAGTAAATGGAAACCAAAACCTTCAGTTCCAACAGACCACACAATCATCTATTCAAGACCTACGAACCCAAGTGGGGCAATTGGCGAACACCATCGGTGAGCTTAAGATGAAAGGTTCTGGACAACTACCATCCCAACCCATTTCCAATCCAAAGGACAAATGTAATTTATGTGCAGTTACACTTTGTAGTGGTAAAGAAGTTTCTCCTTCTACTGATTCTGCACAGCAGGTATATCCCCCTCATGAAAACTCTCTTTCCCAACCCTCAAAAACTTCATGTAAATAAAAACAAGACAAAAATGGTAATCAAATAGTTATTGATGATTCAAATGAACAATCCATTCCTCTTCCTTTCCCTCAAAGACTCTATAAATCTAAGAAAAACTTTGATAATGAGATTGACAATGAAATAATGGATACATTTAAAAAAGTTCAAGTTAATATTCCATTGTTGGATGCAGTAAAGCAAATTCCCCGTTATGCCAAATTCCTTAAAGAGCTTTGCACCCATCGACGAAGGTTGAAGGGGAATGAGAGAGTCAACCTGGGAAGGAATGTCTCGGCCTTGATTCAACCAGAAATGCCAACCAAATGCAAGGATCCCATCACATTCACCATACCTTGTACCATAGGGGAGACCTTCTTTTCTGATGCTATGCTAGATTTAGGTGCTTCCATTAATGTAATGCCTCACTCCGTGTATACTTATTTACAGGTTGGAGAGCTTCAACCAACAGGCATTGTTGTGAAACTTGCCAACCGGAGTACTACACATCCAAAAGGAGTGATTGAGTATGTCCTTGTTAGAGTGAAGAATCTCATCTTTCCCGCTGATTTCTACATTCTTGAGATGGAAGATACTCGAACCCAAGGACATGACCCTCTCATACTTGGGATTCCATTCCTAAAAACAACAAATCCAATCATCAACATTCATAATGGTATGCTGTCCATGGAATTCGGAGGAGAAAAGGTAAGTTTTAACATCCTTGAGGCTATGAAACACCCCGTTGAAGAGCACTCCACTCTTCCTGTCTATTCGATGGAAGTGCTCTCAAACGATGCACACACACACAATTATCTCCTCAACCCAAACTCTGATTATTTTTTGTTTTCTTCACCCTTGTATGATTTGAGTTTTGGTTCTTCTTTTGAATTTTGTGTGGGTTCAGAAAAATGTAAATTTTGTGCTTTAATTGATGAGTGTGTTTATTCTGAGGTACCCATGACTATAGATGATTCTGCAAATCTCATTTCAATAGATTCTCTTTCCTTTGAGAATAAACATGAGCATATAGATAGTTTCATGGACCTCACTCCCCCTAAATCCCCTCCCTCAATCCAGAAACAACTGATGTTTGAACTTAAACAACTTCCTTCTAATTTAAAATATGCATATCTTAAGGGTATTGACCAATTGCCCGTCATTATTTCCAATAACCTCTCTCCACAACAGGAATTGAAACTGCTCAAACTTTTTAGAGAGTGTAAAAAGGCAATAGGATAGACATTGACTGATATTCCTGGGATTATCCCATATATTTTTATGCACCATATACTTTTGGATGACGAGGCTAAGACCGTAAGACAATATCAACGCCGGTTGAATCCCACTCTCCTTGAAGTGGTAAAATTGGAAGTCAGTAAATTACTTGCTGTAGGGATCATTTATCCTATATCTGATAGTAAATGGGTTAGCCCAGTGAAAATTGTGCCTAAAAAAACAGGAATAACAGTTGTGTCAAATGAAAGGAATTAATTGGTTCCAACATGTGTGCAAAACAGTTGGCGATTCTGTATTGACTACCGTCGACTGAATCAAGACACGCGGAAGGACCACTTTCCTTTACCTTTCATTGACCAAATGTTATAACGATTGGATGGTAAGTCCCATTATTGTTTCCTTGATGGCTATTCGGGTTATTTCCAAATCCATATAGCCCCTGAGGATCAAGAAAAGACAACATTTACCTGTCCATTTGGCACATTTGCATACAGAAGGATGCCATTCGGTCTATGTAATGCTCCTGGTACTTTTCAGTGATGTATGTTGAGTATTTTTTATGAGTACCTTGAGAGTTGTATGGAAGTATTTATGGATGATTTCATGGTATATGGATCTTCTTTTGATTATTTTTTGGAAAACCTAGGTTCTATCCTCCGCCGCTGCATTGAAAAAGATCTTGTTTTAAATTATGAAAAATGCCATTTTATGGTTGAGCGGGGGATATTTCTTGGGAATTTCATTTCAAATAAGGGAATTCAAGTTGATAAATCTAAAATTGAATTAATTTCAACCCTTCAATATCCAAAATGTGTTTGTGAGGTGCGATCTTTCTTGGGTCATGCTGGTTTTTACCGCCGATTCATTAAAGACTTTAGTAAGATCGTACTTCCCTTATCTCAGTTATTACAAAAGGATTCTAAGTTTGTGTTTGATAAAAATTGTGAGGATGCATTCAATTCACTAAAAAAGAGTCTCACATCACCTCCCATAATACTACCACCTAGGTGGGATCTCCCCTTCGAGCTTATGTGTGATGCCTCTAACTTTGCAGTTGGGGCAGTTTTATCACAAAGGGTTGAAAAGGCTCCTCATGTCATTGCGTATGCCTCGCGTACCCTTGAACCTGCACAGGTAAACTACACAACCATAGAAAAAGAACTCTTTTCTATTGTGTTTGCCTTGGAAAAATTCCGTTCATATATTCTTGGGTCAAAAGTGATTGTGTTTTCTGACCATGCTGCCCTTCGTTTCCTCCTAAAGAAACCTGAATCCAAGCCCCGCCTCATTCGGTGGATGCTCCCCCTCCAAGAGTTTGACCTTGATATTAGAGATAAGAGAGGAGTGGAGAATGTTGTAGCTGACCACATTAGTAGGATTTCCCCACCATTAGACCATCATGTTGACTCACCCCTACCCATTGGAGAATTCTTCCCTCATGAGAACCTTTGTAATGTTGTGGACCTTGCCCCCTGGTATGATGACATTGTGAATTTTCTAGAAACATCTAGGGTCCCCACTGATTTTAGCACTTCACAATCCTAGATACTTAAACATGATTCTCAATGGTACATTTGGGATGAACCATATTTGTGGAGAATTTTTAGTGACCAGGTTGTTCGTAGGTGTGTCCCTGACCATGAGTTCACCTCTGTTTTGACCTTCTGCCACACCTTGGCATGTGGGGGCCACTTTGGCTCTCAACGTACAGCTCAAAAGGTCCTTGACTCAGGATTATATTGGCCAACATTGTATAGAGATGCCCATAGGTTTTGTAAATCATGTACTCGATGTCAATTCACAGGGGATATCTCTAAGAGGAATGAAATGCCCCAACAACCCATGTTATTCTGTGAAATCTTCGATGCATGGGTCATTGACTTCATGGGGCCTTTTCCAAATTCATTTGGATTTGTGTAAATCTTATTGGATGTTTAATATGTATCTAAATGGGTGGAAGAAAAGGCCACAAGGACTGATGACTCTCGAGTGGTTGTTGATTTTGTGAGGTCCCATATTTTCAGTAGGTTTGGTCTATCATGATTTATCATTAGTGATTAGGGTTCACATTTTTGCAATCATAACATGAAAAACTTGATTTGCAAGTATGGGGTTGTTCATAAAGTCTCCACTTCATATCATCCCCAAACTAACGGACAAGAAGAAATTTTAAATCGGGAAGTTAAGCAAATCTTGAAGAAAATGGTACAACCCAATAGGAAAGATTGGAGTTTGCGCTTGGATGATGCACTTTGGGCATACCGTACTGCTTTTAAAACACCGATCGGAATGTCACCATATAGGATTGTGTTTGGAAAAGCTTGTCAGCTCCCGGTGGAGGTAGAACACCGTGCATATTGGGCTGTTAAAAAATGTAATATGAACCTTTCAGATGCAAGTGAGGAAAGAAAGCTTCAGATTCAAGAGTTGGAAGAAATTTGACGTGATGCATATGAAAACTCCTGAATCTATAAAGAGAAGACAAAGGCTATTCATGATATCATGATTCACCAGTGGAAGTTCCATATTGGTGAGAAGGTCCTCATGTATAATTCCAGGCTTAAGCTCCACCCAGGTAAGCTTCGTTCCTGATGGCTCGGTCCTTATACTGTTACTAATGTTTACCCTTTTGGTGCAATACAGGTTTTGCATGAGCAGAGTGGACGAAGTCTTACCATCAATGGGCAGTGACTTAAACACTTCTATGAGGATTTTCCAAATAATCCGGTGGAGGAAATCCACCTTCTCGACACATCATACCAATAAAACACACCAGGTTTTATCCTTCATTCTCACATTTTCAATTATTTCGGTGAGGACACTGCACATTCTAGGTGTGGGGGGGGGGGGTGGATACATTCCTGGGTTAGTTAGGAATTTTCATCGTTTTCTCCTTTTGTTTTCTCCTTTTGGCCTTCTTTATGGTATTTTCATTTTTCCCCATCAACAATTTCGAAATTTCATGATGTGGCGACCATAAAGTGGGGAAAGTAAAAATACCATAACGAAGGCTAAAAATAATTTGAGTATGAGTTTACCATCAAGGAGTGATTTTTAGTGAATTGGTTTTCTGTCAATGATATAAATGGTCGTATCTATGTGAAACCTTTGAGATGATTGATGCCCTTTGTGTGAGTAGTTTTTTGAAAAAATGTGTCACTAATATCTCCACAAATTTTTGCACCAAACCACAAAGCGTGATTATTTCTTACTTAATATAAGGTAAATATATGTCGGGTTAATATTTTTCAGCTTTAAATGATATTTCCATATGTTCGTTCCTTATCCGATTTGTTTCACTACTGTACCAGATTGACCTATGCGTGTGTACCTAATGTCCGACTGTTGTACGCCCTCAAATTTTTTGTGTGTGTCTTGGGCAGGTCAAAAACCACTCCTCCTCAACCTTTGATCTTGTTATAACTATTTCAATTAGTGTCATGAGGAGATCAAACAAGGGTTGAGAGATCAGTGTGAGATTTGTTCCAATTGCAACTTCAAAAAAAAAAATGAGGGGAGTGATGAAATGTGAAACATATGGGGATATCTAGGTCAGGAGCTTATGGTTTGACTTCTGGGAATGCTTAAATGAGTGGGTCTTGAAATATGATTGTAAAGGATGTAGGACAGGTTCAGTGACAAAATCATTTAAGCTGAAAAATGTTAAAATAACATATATTTATTGGATAGAAAGTGGAAAGAATATCATGGAATGGTTTTCACACACACACATGGAGAGTTAGTTTCATGGTTTACTTCTGAATTCCTTTCTCAATTGGGTATCATGAACCTTTTTGAATTTCGCTATGATATGATTTATGAGACATCTTTTTCTATTTTCACTAGGAAGAACTCCTTGGTGTGGTTCGTGCATTGATCACTTTACTTTAAATAAAATTTCATCAAATGATAAATCTTCAGGATGTTGGAAATATATATATATTAATCATTGTACTTGGATATGTGTCTTTTCCCAGGAGTGCAAATGTTTAGGTGTGGGGGTGTGATCGCACCACGATTCATTGTTTTATTCCACCCTTACACCGCAGTTTTAAACTAGTTTTGTAATGAATATTCCAAATATAATAATAAATTGCACTTCATGTTTGAATAAATAAATCAATGTTAATAAATATTATAATGGTAAATGTTACTTGTTTTTATTGTTTCAATGTAGGTGGAGGTGATTTGGAGGGCCTTTGATGAAGTGGAAGGAAAATGGGCCAAAATTGCATGGATCCATGGACATATGTCCACTGTTTTGCATAGTACACGAAATATGTGCATTCAAATGGGCTGAAATTTTGTGGTCCTGTCCAAACTTTAATAGGATACATTTAATATTAATAAACCCAATGCTGATTCGGCTTCTATGGGGCCCATCTGAACTGATATGTCCAAGCCACCGAATTTGGACCAAGTCAAATGTGGTGTTCTGTATTTTATCAATATCTTGAGATGTATTTGTCCAAATGGTTACAAACCTTTGGTGGAGACAGTAAAGAGGTATGGCTACAACTTTTCTATTTTTTCCAAAGCGAGATAAGAATGTCTGAAGGCCGAAACGTGTGGTACAAGTGGATTGAAGAAATCGGTGTGCCTAAAACCACCTTCCAATTTTCCTATAAAATGGCACATTGGGCTCCCCATTTGCAAGTTAGGCCAAGAGGCAAGGTGATACCATTTTGGAGTCCCCAAAGAGTCTTCTCAACATCCCTAGCAGTTCTGGAGGCTATGGGAAGTTATACCCCAACATCTTTCTCTTCCTCCTCTCCCATGGGTTTCGAAACCCCTTGTGATCACCCGGGGAGGAATGTGATGTACATCCCGAGCTTCATGTTTGTAATATTTGAATGATCTTTTAAATTACAGATTGTTGTGTTTTTTTTAATCATCCTCTATTATTATTTTATTGAGTTATGTACTGGTATGTCATGCTCAACTCATATGATCATGTTTGGGGGTACCCATTCATGTGATGTTTCACACACCGTTCACCACTTTCTTTCCCCCTTTCAATTGCGGTGTTTGTGTGGTTTATATTGGTAAATTGAACTCAAACAAGCACTGTCAAGGCCATGTACATTTATGTCATGGTATCACAAAGAAATAACATACAAATCTGGACAGCGCATCGAGTTTTTCGTGTGTTGCCTTGGTGAGTTTTGGTTATGAAGTCAAACACAATTCATTCAATCATCAACGGTGTCCAATGAATCATTGTGTGTTTTTGACTGAACCCTAGGAGGTATCCTAGTATAAAATCAGTAAAATTCTATTTCTAGGTGTTACAAACCAGGTATTAAAAGATCATAACCTTATATCATGAAGCGATGAAGGATAAACATCATACGAGTACCCCGGGTTGATCACGCTTAATTAATTCTGTTAATCTCTACTTTGTTTTATAGCTTCTATTTTCTATTGTCATCTTTAATCATCAAACCCAAGTATTATAAAACCCCATTTCCCTTTTTAATTTCATAATCAAAACCACATTTTAGAATTAATGATCTAAGGCTCCGTCGAGAGACGACCTAGGGTTGTTGCTATACTGCAGAAATTCTAGTCAAAATTAAACAACTAATTTGACGCGCTCGACAACGCGGTCAGGAAGACTATGTGATTAAATTATTCTGAGTTTTGGGTTTCAATCTTAGTTTGAATTATATTGAAGGATTTTAAGGACAATTGTTTATTGAATGGTCTTTTTTGAACTTTGGGTATTTTTTTTCAATTTTTGGAGATTAAGAGTAGTATTTATTTTTATAAAAGACTATCCTTTTTGGGGATTATATGATCTTTTACTAACCATTTTGGTTTTGGTTAATGTCTAAAGATAGTGGAAATATATAATTAATCTTTTCTGGAATATGTGATTCTTTATAAGTTGATTATAGCACTTAAAGTGTGACCAAGTCATCTTGAATACTCATCGTTTGTAGAAAATACGAGTTTTTGGTATAAACTTATTAAAGGATGAAAATCTACTTGAAAAGTAAGTATATTTCCTTATGTCATTAGTCAATATCATAAATAAATTCTCCAAATTTATGAAATGGAACTTAGAATAAAAACATTATCTGTTTAATTTTCCTACTAGGAAACCAATGACCTTTTAACCCATCACAAGTTTGTGGTTTTTTGTTGTTATCTTTCTCCTGATCATGTTTTCTATCACTCTCTATCAGAACTTAACACTTAGTTTATATTCCATATCCATGTTTTCCTACATGGAATCATAGTATGGGTTATCTTGAGTGACCCTTTTACTTCTCTTTATTTCTTTTAAATTGATAGTTTTATTGACTCTTTTTCTAATGTGGAACTTTTAATGAATTTTCTGAGCCCAATTTTAAAATTACAAGGACACAATTCTCAAAAGAGGGGAAGGACGTAACATCCCAGGTAAATAAAGAATATGAAATTTTCATATTTATTAATATTTTTGAATTAAATATTAATTTTAATTTCAAGGAGATGCTATGTATGATAACATACTCAACACGCAACAATGAGTTTCTTTGAAATCTTACGTTGCACACAACTTTAAGTTATATTAAAAAATAGTATAATAATATTATTATTTTAAATGGTAGTTAATGCCTAACCATTGTATTGGAGGAAATGAACAGAACTAACTGCAATATGATTACACATGTTTGTTAAATGTTTTTACTTTTATCCAATAAAATTTACATTCTTAAAATAAAAATGAATCCGATTTTAAGCATGCAATACTCTAATATTCTTTAAAAGATCGATTTACTACATTTTGATGGTGAAGAATTTTTAAATCTAGTTTCTATAACTTTTATATGTTCCATTTGAAAAAATAAACTTATTATTTATAAGGAAATCAAAATTTACTTAGGGTAAAATTTTGGTATTTTTCTGATAAAGTTCATTTGTTGATGAATAGTGAAAATACTGCATTTTAATTCAAAACTGCCTTTTAATATAATCTATTTATATGATTAGACTATCATTTTAATTGATTTTAAAGTTTAATTAAATCATATTTTTATCATTTAATCCAATTTTGGTCATTTAAAGTAATTTCACTTTGAAATTGGACATAAACACATGCCAATATTTTAGTAGTTTTTACTTCTTAAAAACACACTTTTTGGTTTTGACAACGATAATTAATTTTAAATTAATTTCTATAACTTCTATGTTTTGAATTTAAAAAAATGGATTCCATATTTGGAATCAATAGGTACAAATTGTGTAAATAGGTAACTTTTATTTTTTTACGTTATGAATAGTAACTTCAGTAAATATTTTATTTACCATGGTTAAAGAGTAAATCTGGCAAATAATGGTAAAAGAATAATATTATAATAATATTAAATTACCCTAACACATGTACTAAACCTATTTGATGATACATTTTCGACCATGGTCATCCTTGGGTCGATTTTGGGACCCCATGTAGCCACTTGTAAGTGAAAATGACATTTTATAAAAATTAATTTAAAGTTAAGGAAAATGTAACATAAACATATATCTTTTAGTAAAACAATTTTTATGATGGGTTATATAAGTGATATTTTAGACTATAAATAGTCATTAAAAAGATAAAAATATTTCCTAAAACATGGTATTTTATTTATAGTTTTTAAATATTATATAAATAAATTTAATTATGACACAATGGTGATACAATGATTGCTTCATTAATAAAGGATTCAAATAAATGATATTGTAAATGTTAAAATAACTGTAATTTTGTTATTTTTATGTCATACACGATTTTTTTTGGATTATAGTTACATGTTATCTTTGTATTAATGAATTTTTTTCGAATCAATCAGATTGTTATGGATTTTTAAAAAATTCATGATATGAATAGTGTCAAAATTGACATAATTCATATTTTAAAATATAAAATATTTTATTAAATATTATAAAATTAAAAAAAATCTAAGATTCATCCAAATAGTTATCATAAGTCTTAAATTTTTTTAATGACTCTTTATTTGGATATTTTTCATGTTTTGGTAACTATTTTGATTCTTAAAGTGTTAAATTCTTGATAAAACGGTAAGAGTAAAAAAGGGTTAAATAAAAAAGATAAGGGTTAAAAAATATACAAAACCTATCCAATTATTATTGAATGATTTTATTTAGACTTATATTAATATTATATTATAATTTAATGAGTTTTGGATCTTTTAAAACCGAAAATCATTTTATAATAAAAAAATACTTTCAAACTTTCCTAAAGAGCCCCTCCTCCCTCTTATAAAAGGTCACCACCTCTAACCCATAACACACACCTATAAAACCCCTTGTCTCATCAAAACTTGGATCCAAGAGGCTCCCAACATCACCCTATTCATCATATAATCTTTCTACTAGTCATAAGGCAATTCAAGAAAGCCTTTTGGCTCAAATCAAAGAGAGTTACATGTTTTAATAGGTAACGTCTTCTCTAAAATTCCTTTCAATTATTCTACTTCTTCACTCCCTATTCTATTATTTTTATTTGATTACATAAAAAAATAGTATAATAAATATAATGGGTTGTTTTTATGATAATTATTCAAACTACACTTACACACACCTCCATATAATGGATTTATTACATACTATTTATGTGGACGACGAACTATTACCTCACGAAACGATGATTGTTCGATTTTTCTGTACCACCTCTCATGGTGGCCATTATTATGGAAATATAATTATATATGATATTTATGATATTTATTTTATCTCTATGATTATGTAATTATCATTTAGAACATACCTTTATGATATTCATGTTTTATAAATACGATAATTTAATTTTAGGAAGTGTGAACTATCGCCCCCTCAAAGTGATATGACTTGTTCACGCTATACATGAAATGCATAAAGGATGGAATTAATGAAATTATGTAACATATATAAAATATATATTATAATGTAATTATAATATACCTATGTATCATTTATTTTTCATTCCTTTAAAAATGAAAAAAAGAAATGAAAGTAGCGTTCATGCGTACATACGAATTACCGTCTCCATGAATGGTGCATTTCATTTTCTTATATCCAAATGTTATGGACTATTATAAATAAATATATACTGGATATAAATACATATATAATGGATATATATTATATTTAAATCATGAATAAAATACGGATATAATGGAATTTTGACCACATGGACAATTTGTAATTATAACAAGTTCATTTTTAACTCAAGTTCCAAATATCAACAAAATGTCCGATATGAACTCAAATAATTAACTAATTGTTGTAGAAAGGTAATAAGTGATATAAAAGGAATAATAAAATTTAAAAATATTTTAATAAAGTAGAAATTAACTTAACTTTATTATTTAGGAAGAACAAGGAACATACGAGACAAGTCAGACTCGAGGTAAGTGAACCTTTCACCCTCATCTTTTAGTCAAAGACTTATTTTATGTTATGTCTTTTAATTTACATTTTATTATAATGGGATATGTTATTATATATTTTTATTTATATAAATTTTATTTCCATGTGATGAGATACCATTTTCTTTCTCATCAATTCATTTTTTGAATTTTTAAGTGATGCTATTAGGCTATCGAATTTTCGTAAGGGAATTTCTAAACTCAATTTCCACTCTTTGGGTTTTACACATACTTCGTTGATTATATTATGTCAAGATTATGTCTGTAATCACTGTTTGTTTATTTATGTTGTATTTTACACTTCCCTTTGTGTGGATATACTTTTGCAACATATAATCACCCCATTGATAAATTTTTACGTCATTTATACAATCTTTGTAAGGGATTTTGTCTCAATTTATACTCCATTGAGAATTATTTGTTATTATACACCAATTAAATTTTATATGGTGTATATACTGCCATTTTACATATTATATCATGAATCTCATTATTCTCATGATATTATAATATTTGTTTAATGTTATTATGTAATTATTTTTATTCAAGTATTTTCTCTAGTGGTAAGGGAATCTTTAACTAAAACATTGTTTTAAAAGTTTTAAGGATTTATGTTTATAAATCTTTCTCATTAATGTCTATATTTCCAAAATAGTTTTAAGGATTTATTTATATGGAAATTAAAGTTTTTAATTTTTAATTTCTTTTAAAAGTTTCAAATTGGTATGGGACACTTTGATTTAAAAATATATTTATAAAATGTTTTAAATGGTTTTTTGAAAAGGATTGAATTATGTTAATATATTGAACTGATATCTTATGATTGCAATGTGGAAATTTTATCTTTCCTTTATGCTTGTTTTATTCTATATAATTATATAAAGATACTTGTAAATTTGATGGGTGGTTACGTGATAAACCAAATACAGGTGGTTCAGTGATAAACCTAGGGCGGGTGAGCCTGAGATAGCTCTCCAATGCATTGGGTAACATGATAGAGGTAAACATTAATGTTTATCCTAAGAGATTTAGGGAATATACTATGATGGGTATTCCAAACATAACTCCCTATGTAGCTATGAAAGCTACAATTTAAGTATGATATGGATTCCACAAGTTACCTTTATGATTTATGATTTCTATGTGTTATTCATAAATCTTATGATTTCATGAGGTATGTTAAAGATCTTATGTTTTGTATATATTTATGGACTAATATTTTCTTTATTTATTTTATAACCCTTACTAATATTTTTATGCTCATCCCAATTTTTTGAAATGTTTTTCATAGGGTATAAGGAAGGGTAATAGAAAAGAATAATTCAAGAAGATTTATATCAAGAAAAGAATTCTTGTTTTATTTTAAGAGTTTTTATTTTATGAAAAAATGGATACTGAGTATAAGTGTGTAATTTTTAATATTTGATATGAAATGTAATAGTTATGGCCTAATTCTCTAAAACTCTAAACCTGAAAAGACCCTCAATGTTAATTCTTGATTTAACTCAAGATTAAGTAATGTTTTAAGGCCGGGGCCTTATAGTTGGAATCAAAATTCAGTTTAGATAACTTTAGAGGTAAGAATAAGTGACATAACCATAATGGTTAGAATATTAGAAATATTCATAGTTATTTTAGATAAATTTAATGGGTTTAAGATAACATGAATAAGTATATCTTAGTGTTTACTCTCCTCATAAGATATTATATGATGATTTTACTGATATACTCACACTGACCTTGTTGGTTTTAGTAAATGGTTGGATCTATTAGGCACCAAAGTAATAATTGACGTGAAGAAAACTACAATGATTTTTTGAATAAGCAACCAAATGAAATGAGACCTACAATGAGAACTCTTGTGGTTATTCTTAAATAACTATCTAGAGTTATGATTGACCACTTGAACCTTGGTGATTTTTTTAAGGCATCAGATATGTGAGAAACAAATCCCGATGGAAGTTCATGTAATAATCACAATGGTAAGTATATTAAAAAACCTATGTGTCAAGGATGTAGAAATAAACACCTAGTAAAATGCTTCAAAGGGACGGGAAGATGCTATAAATGTGGTAATGAAGGTCATAAAGGAAAAACATTCCATGAAAAAAGGAAGCATCCAATTGACTCCAGGAAAGGGAATAAGTTCTTTATAAAGGATCAATTGAATGTTTTAAATGTGGTGTGCATGGTCATTGTACAAATAGATATCCTACAAAGAAGGTTATGTAATGGGATCATCAGGATCATACAAATATATGTTTACCAATTCCTAATTTCATTCCAATTGAAGATGAGGAAACTGAAAATGACCTATGAAAGGTATGGATTATTTTTTAGCTCATGTTTTGACATTACTAAAATCTTAGGACATTATGCATGATTTTTTTGTAGGAAATAAGTATAAAAGAATAAGATGGAAAAACATGGATAAAGGATCAGTAATAATGTTCGATGATTAAGATGTCTACATTTTAGGAATTGAAGAGTTATGTTGGATATATGGATGATGATATGTTTAAATGTATTAAGGATAATATTACTTTGGAATAATTTTTCTAGTATGTGTAAACCTGAAGTTTGATATGTGAAAATGTTATTCAAGGAAGAATTATCTTTTATTTTGTGTATATAGTTATAAATAATTTACTGATATACTCACACTGACCTTGTTGGTTTTAGTAAATGGTTGGATCTATTAGGAACCAAAGTAATAATTGACGTGAAGAAAACTACAATGATTTTTTGAATAAGCAACCAAATGAAATGAGACCTACAATGAGAACTCTTGTGGTTATTCTTAAATAACTATCTAGAGTTATGATTGACCACTTGAACCTTGGTGATTTTTTTAAGGCATCAGATATGTGAGAAACAAATCCCGATGGAAGTTCATGTAATAATCACAATGGTAAGTATATTAAAAAACCTATGTGTCAAGGATGTAGAAATAAACACCTAGTAAAATGCTTCAAAGGGACGGGAAGATGCTATATATGTGGTAATGAATGTCATAAAGGAAGAAAATTCCATGAAAAAAGGAAGCGTCCAATTGACTCCAGGAAAGGGAATAAGTTCTTTATAAAGGATCAATTGAATGTTTTAAATGTGGTGTGCATGGTCATTGTACAAATAGATATCCTACAAAGAAGGTTAGGGAATGGGATCATCAGGATCATACAAATATATGTTTACCAATTCCTAATTTCATTCCAATTGAAGATGAGGAAACTGAAAATGACCTATGAAAGGTATGGATTATTTTTTAGCTCATGTTTTGACATTACTAAAATCTTAGGACATTATGCATGATTTTTTTTAGGAAATAAGTATAAAAGAATAAGATGGAAAAACATGTATAAAGGATCAGTAATAATGTTCGATGATTAAGATGTCTACATTTTAGGAATTGAAGAGTTATGTTGGATATATGGATGATGATATGTTTAAATGTATTAAGGATAAGATTACTTTGGAATAATTTTTCTAGTATGTGTAAACCTGAAGTTTGATATGTGAAAATGTTATTCAAGGAAGAATTATCTTTTATTTTGTGTATATAGTTATAAAGAACAATTTGGGTTTATACAATCCTTGAATTTGAGGCAATTACAGGTTATTACTTTTTGAGATGAAAATTTGAGGTATGAGATAAAATTTGTGGTTAAAATATGTTCCAGTTATTTTTCAGGAATTTATCTCATTTTTGGGAATGTTATAAAATTATATAATTTTTGAAAAAGGACAACATGCATACCGTGTGACAACCCATCATGTCGGACAAAGTTGCGGGAATCGAACCCACAACCAAAGTGCGATTGAGATTTATCGCCTAACACTAGCCTACGTGAAGTCCCTGGTTAGTATAACTTATTATTTTTAGTTAAATGATTTTATTGATAAAGAATAAGTTGATTTGGGATATTATGTTTTATAAAATGTATATCCTTAGTATAAGAAAATGATTTGGTGATTAAGTGATAAATGTCATTTTGGAAGACATTTTCTCTTTTGGGAACACTATATGCCTAAGGAAAATAGAATACCATGGGATTTAATTTGTGGAGTAATGGTTTAAATTTTATTTTGGAAGAATCTATGTTTTTATTATGGACATATATAGATTTGGGTTATTTATGGAAATTATTAACCTATCATATAGAATATGTGATTTGGTTAATTATACTTCAGTATGAGACTTTAATAGTAGTCGATGTTATTTGGAGATAAATGTTAAGATTTACTATGGAAGACTATGTGATTAAATTCTTCTAAGTTTTGGGTTTCAATCTTATTTTAGATTACATTGAAGGATTTTAAGGAAAATTGTTTATTGAATGGTATTTGTTGAACTTTGGGTATTGTTTGTTCAATTTTTGAGGTTAAGAGTAGTATTTCTTTTTATAAAAGATTATCTTTTTTGGTGATTATCTAATCTTTTACTAACCATTTTGGTTTTGGTTAATATCTAAAGACATGGGAAATATATAGTTCATCTTTTTTGGATTATGTTATTCTCTAGAAGTTAATTCGAGCACTTCAGGTGCAACCAAGTCATCTTAAATACTCATCATTTGTAGAAAAGATGAGTTTTTGGTAGAAACTTATTAAAGGGTGAAACTCTACTTGAAAAGTAAGTATATTTCCTTATATCCTTAGTCAATCTCATAAATAAATTCTCAAACTTTATGAAATGTAACTTAAAACAAAAACTTTGTCCGTTTACTTTTCCTATGGGTAAAACAATGACCATTTAACCCATCATAAGTTTGTGGTTTTCTTGTTGTTAACTTTCTCCTGATCATGTTTTCTATCACTCTCTATCAGAACTTGACACTTAGTTTATCTTCCATATCCATGTTTTCCTACATGGAATCCTAGTATGGGTTATCTCAGGTGACCTTTTTATTTCACTTTATTTCTTTTAAAGTGATAGTTTTATTGACTCTTTTTCTGATGTGAGACTTTTAATGAAGTTTCTAAGCCCAATTTTAAAATTGTGAGGACGCAATTCCCAAAAGGGAGGAAAGATGTAACATTCTAGGTAAATAAAGAATATTACATTTACATATTTATTAATATTTGTGAATTAAATATTAATTTTACTTTTAAGGGGATGATAGGTCCTATAACGTACTCAACACGCAACAACGAGTTTCTTTGAAATCTTACATTGCACACAACTTTGAGCTATATCAAAAAATAATATAATAATAATATTATTTTAAATGGTAGTTAATGCCTAGCCATTGTATTGGTGAAAATTAATATAAATAACTACAATATGATTACACATGTTTGTTAAATGTTTTTAATTTTATCCAATAAATTTTAGAGGCTTAAAATAAAAACGAATTTGGTTTTAAACATGAAATACTCTGATATTCTTTAAAAGGTCGATTTACCACCTTTTGATGGAGAAACCTTTTTAAATCTAGTTTTTGTCACTTTTATATGTTTTATTTGACAAAATAAAATTCTTATTTATAATCAGGACATAAAAATTTACTTTGGTTAAAATTTTGGTATTTTTCTGATAAAGTTCATTTTTTTATGAATAGTGAAAAATACTGCATTTTAATTTAAAACCGTCTTTTAATATAATTTATTTATATGATTAGACTATACTTTTAATTGGTTTTAAAGTGTAATTAGATTATATTTTTATAATTTAATCCAATTTTGGTAATTTAAAGCAATTTCATTTTGAAATTGGATATAAACACATGTCAATCGTTTGGTAGTTTTTACTTTTTAAAAACATGCCTTTTGGTTTTGACAACATGAATTAATTTTAAATTAATTTATGCAAAATATATATTTTGAATTTGATAAAATGGATTCCATATTTGGAATCAATAGGTCCAAATTTTGTAAATATATAACTTTTATTTTTATATTTTATGAATAGTAACTTCAGTAAATATTTTATTTACCATGGTTAAAGGGTAAATCTGAGAAATAAGGGTAAAAAAATAATATTATAATAATATTAAATTACCATAACATGAGTCTTAACCCTATTTTCTTATACATGTCCGACCATGGTCATCCTTGGGTCAATTTTGGGACCCCATGGAGCAACTTGTAAGTGAAAAATGACATTTTATAAAAATTAATTTAAAGTTAAGGAAAATGTAACATAAATATATATCTTTTAGTAAAACAATTTTTATAAGGGGTTATATAAGTGATATTTTATAATATAAATAGTAATTATAAATATAAAAATATTTACTCCATCATGGTATTTTATTTATAATTTTTATACATTAAATAAATAAATTTAATTATGACACAATTATGATGCAATGATTGCTTCATTAATAAATGATTCAAATAAATGATATTATAAATGTTAAAATAAATGTATTTTTGTTATTTTGATGTAATAATTTTTTTTTGGATTATATTTACATGTCATATTTATATTAATGAAGTTTTTTTTAATCAATCAGGTTATAGATTTTTAAAAAAGTCATGATATGAATAGTGTCAAAATTAACATAATTCATATTTTAAAATATAAAATATTTTATTAAATATTATAAAATTCCAAAAAATCTAAGATTAAGCAAAATAGTTATCATAAGTATCAAATTTTATTAATGACTCTTTATTTTGATATTTTTCATGTTTTGGTAACTATTGTGATTCTCAAAGTGTTAAATGCTTGATAAAACGGTAAGAGTAAAAAAGAGTTAAATGAAAAGAATAAGGGTTAAAAAATATCCAAAACCTGTCAAATTATTATTGTATGATTTTATTTTAACTTATATTCATATTATCTTATAATTTAATTAGTTTTGGACCTTTTGAAACCAAAAATAATTTTATAATAAAATAACACTTTCAAACTTTCTTAAAGAGTCTCTCCTCCCTCTTATAAAAGGCTACCACCTCTAACCCATAACACACACCTCTAAAGCCCATTGGCTCATCAAAAATATGCTCTAAGATGCTTCCAACATCCTCCTATCCTTTCTATAATCTTTATACTAGGAATAAGACAATTCAATAAATCCTTTTCGCTCAAATCAAATAGAGTTACACGTTTTAAGAGGTAGCGTCTTCTCTAAAATTCCTTTCCATTATTCTACTTCTTCACTCCTTATTATATTATTTTTCTTTTATTACATAACAACAATAGTATCCTAAATATAATAGGTTGTTTTTATGATAAATATTAAAACTACACTTACACACACCTCCATCTAATGGATTTAGAACATACTATTTCTGTGGACGAAGAACTACTGCCTCACCAAACGATGATTGTTCAATTTTTCCGTACCACCTCTTATGGTGGACATTATGATAGAAATGTAATTATATATGATATATATGATATTTATTTTATCTCTATTCTTCTATAATTATCATTTATAATATACCTTTATTATTTTCATGTTTTATAAATACAGTAATTTCATTTGAGGAAGTGCGGACTACCGCCCCTCAAAGTGATATGACTTGTTCACACTATACATGAAACGTATAAAGGATATAATTAATTAAATTATTTAACATATATAACATATATAATATAATATAATTATAATATACTTATGTATCATTTATTTTTCATTCCTTTAAAAATGAAAAAAAATAAATGAAAGTAGCGTTCATGCGTACGTACGGCTTACCGTCTCCATGAACGATGCATTTCATTTTCTTATATCCAAATGTTATGGAATATTCTAAATAAAAATATACTAGATATAAATACATATATAATGGATATATATGATATTTAAATCATGAATAAAAATCTAGATATAATGGAATTTTGACCACATGGACAATTTGTAATTATAACAAGTTCATTTTTAACTCAAGTTCCGAACATCGATAAAATGTCTGATATGAACTCAAATAATTAAATAATTCTTGTAGAAATTTAATAAGTGATATAAAAGGAATAATAAAATTTAAAAAATTTATCAAGCAATTATAAATTAAATTATGTTTATTATTTAGGAAGAACAAGGAACATACGAGACTAGTCAGACTCGAGGTAAGGAAACCTTTCACCCTCCTCTTTTAGTCAAAGACTTATTTTATGTTATGTCTTTTAATTTACATTTTATTATTTTGAGATATGTTATTATATATCATTATTTCTATTAATTTTATTTGCATGTGATGAGATATTCTTTTAACTCTCATCAATTCATTTTTTGAATTTTTAAGTAACACCGTTAGGCTGTCAAATTTTCGTAAGGGAATTTCCAAACTCAATTTCCACTCTTTGGGTTTTAAGCATACTTAGTTTATTATATTATGTCAATATTATGTGTGTAATCACTGTTTATTTATTTATGTTGTAGTTTACACTTCCCTTTGTGTGGATATAATTTTACAACACATAATCACCCCATTGATAAATTCTTACGTCATTTATACGATCTTTGTAAGGGTTTTTGTCTCTATTTACATTCCACTGAGACTTATTTGTTATTATACACCAATTCACTTTTATATAGTGTATATACTATAATTTGACATATTATATCATGAATCTCCTTATTCTCATGATATTATAATCTTTGTTTAATGTTATTCTGTAATTATTTTTATTAAATTATTTTCTCAAGTGGTAAGGGACACTTTAACTAAAAAATTGTTTTAAATGTTTTAAAGATTTATTCTTATAAATATTTCTCATTAATGTCTATGTTTCCAAAATGGTTTTATTTATATGGACATTAAATTTTTTAATTGTTAATTTCTTTTAAAAGTTTCAAAGTGGTATGGGACACTTTGATTTAAAAATCTCTTTATAAAATGTTTTAAATGGTTTTTTGAAAAGGATTGAATTATGTCAATATCTTAAACTGATATCTTATAATTGCAATGTGTAAATGTTATCTTTCCTTTTTGCTTGTTTTATGTTATATGATTATGTAATGATACTTGGACATTTTATGGGTGGTTACATGATAAACCAAATACAGGTGGTTTAGTGATAATCCTAGGGAGGGTGAGCCTGAGATTGCTGTACAATGCATTGGGTAATGTGACATAGGTAAACATTAATGTTTCTCCTAAGAGATTTAGGGAATATACTATGATGGGTATTCTAAACGTAACTCCCTATCTAGCTTTAAAATTTAGAATGTAAGTATGATATGGATGCCACAAGTTACCTTTATGATTTATGATTTCTATGTGTTATTCATAAATCTTATGATTTCATGAGGTATGTTAAAGAGTTTATGTTTTGTATTTATTGATGTAATAATGTTTTCTTTCTTTATTTTATAACCCTTACTGAGCTTTTTATGCTCATCCCAAGTTTTTGAAATGTTTTTTACAGGGTATAATGAAGGGTAAGATAAAGAAAGAATTCAAGAAGATTTATATCAAGAAAAGAATTCTTGTTTTCTTTTAAGATTTTTTATTTTATGAAAAAATGGACACTGAGTAGAAGTGTCTACTTTGTAATATTTGAGATGTAATGTAATAGTTATGGCCTAATTCTCTAAAACTCTAAACCTAAAAAGATCCTTAATGTTAATTATTGATTTAACTCAAGATTAAGTAATGTTTTAAGGATAGAGGCTTATAAGGAGGTTGGGGAGAGATTTGGGCAGAATATTGGTAAGGAACAAGGCTTGATATGAGTGAAGAGAAGAGGTAAGAATGAGTGGTATTTATAGTGGAGGGGGGGGAGGGTTTTCATAATATTATAATCATTAATTTATTATTTATTCACAAGAAAAGAAATAGTGAGTATTCCATGACCTAGAATAGTAATAAATGCATGTGAGTCCGAGATTTGGGTTCTTACATCACTTGTGATGTCAGGAATAGTGGATTTAAATTATAATGAATTTATACAGTAAATTAATGTATTTTACTATTCACTAAAAATTCAAGTATTTCAGAAAAATCCAAAAAATTTATCCTAAACATTTTTCAATGTGTAGAATCCAAAAATGAAATTCATTTTTTCAAAAATAAATTTCTAGATGTGATTAAATTAATATTTAATCAAAATCACAATTTACTCAAAAAAATAACAATTTTAAAACATTTATTTTCTTATTCCAAGATATAGGTATATCGTACTCCCACTTGAATCTTATTTATATACTATCATAGGTAAGGTTACTATACATTAGGGTATGTAACTATTCATAAGGGTAACATTACTATTTATAAGGGTATGTTACTATTCACTAAAAATTAAGTTGGTCATATTGGACTCCAAACATCTTACTGATCGCAACTGTGAATGTTAGATTTTCAAAATTCCAAACACAATAGTGTCAAAATTATGTTTAAAGGTCACATAGTAATTAGTAGTTGCGATTTCATGTGTTTATATAACATAATTATAAGAAGGAAATATCCATTAAAACATTGGGTCGTTACAAAGATGATCGACTCTAGTAATCTTTTCATTAGTTTAAATGTTTATAAGATTATATTATATGTTTAATATATTAAATTATTGATTTATCCTTGTTTAATGCATCCACAAAGTTTAGGGCACCAAGAATCCTAAAAAGAAGTGTGGTTGGATGTTCATAAAAAATATGATGGGAGTTTTGTTAATGAGTCTGCCAAAGAAGTTGGGGTATGAATTCATTTTTAATTATAATAACTTATTATCAGTTGTCAATATGTTAATATATATTACTTATAATATGACTTATATTTGATTTATAGTTAAAAATTAAAGAACTATGAGATTTCAATCCCGCACAGTCCTACTCGGTCTCCCAATATGACCCAGTTGGTAAAGTCATTGGAAAGGAGCATCTTGGTCGAGTGCATGAGATGGGTTTGGGACCATTACCATATGAGGTCTTTGGTAGGACACTGGGGATTGCAGCTGTATCTACTCCTGGTTGTATTCACTCCCTACCCTGAGATTCCAAGAGAGAGTTTGTTTCTATACAAACCATAATTTAGAAATAGGGGGCTTAGATATCCGCTTTGCAGAAAGCGTTGATTGATTTATATCCAAAGATGACCAGATCTGTCCTTGGTGGTATTTTATTGATGACTGGTGGTGAGCTAGTAAATCACACAATTTCAAAATCATTTAGTTCACAAACATTTATTGGTTTTAAGTTTAAATATAAATATTCAACATTATTTAATTTTAAATATAATTGTCTTACAGGTGTCGGTAGTAGGAAGTAGAGATGGAGATGGAGAGGGCGAAAAGAAGTGTTCATCATTGGATAATGATTAGTGGTGTTTTTGATGTTTTGGAAAAATATAGAAAGACAGGGGTTTTTCATGTATCATGTGTGGCACAAAGTATTCACCTAACATTTTCATGACCTAACATTTTCATGATTTCCCATGTTTAAAGTGGCTAAAAACCTTTTAGGGCTACACTAATAGTCATCCATTCATAGAAATATAGGATTGAATATGATTAAAATTACTATATTGTAATGGTATTCATGATATTTAGTGAAAATCATATTATCTTTTATTTTAACATCAAAAAAAATCCTTTCCCTAATCCAGTATAGTAATACCTAAGTATCATTTCTTTATTTTTGGAATCCCTCAAGGTAAAGTTCAATCATTATGGTTATAAATTTTCTCCCCATTTTTAAATTTTCATGCATGATTTTTTTACTTCAAGCCTATACATGTGTGTGTTTCTAATTCACATTATTATTTCTTATATCCTGTAGGCCCCAAACCCCTTTCATCATTTATGTTTCATCACCCCCTTAAGCTACATCAACTCACTGTTTGACATCAATCGCTTTACATCATCATTCATGATGCATATTCTTATTCATTATTCCTATCAAAGCCTTCCATGGACTCCCACATTCCCATGGAATCTGATGGTTTCACCCATCTAATCTCTCCTTATGCCACCACCCTACTATTTCTACACCAACAAGTATTATTCTAACTATCACCCTGCAGTCCAACCATTGACTCTCCCTTCAAAAATCCAAATTTTAAACCCGACTCCCTCCTTATCTGTTAAATTTTAGATCAAAGGTAATTATTATTGATATGTTTAACTATTTTAAAATCTATTTCTAGTTTTTTGGGTGTTAATTAGTGTTTGATTGTTCACTTATAATATTTTTTTATTATTCATGGTTTTTAAATGTACTTTTCTTGATAATGGGTGTTATTTTGGATTCTAATTAGGGTTTTCTTTTGATCTTTTAATATGAATAATTAATTTCACAAATCTATACACCATAATAAATATAAATTTATAATTGTTTATATAGATATTGTGTTCTATTTATACTCGTACATATACTTTTTAGTAATTATATATATATATATCGATGAATTATATAATATATTGTATTACACTTATATAATTTTTATGTAATTTTTTGAGCCCAAGTTCTTTAATGAATATTGTTGAGCCCATGGTGGAAGGAGTGAGGGTAAGATACAATGGATATGATTGGTGTGTTTAATTTTTTTGTTAACATATAAATCATGTGTAAAATTATGTGTTTCATAGTTATTTATTTTATGTGAAGTTTGTTTCATGGTTTTTGTAATGATTAGAAGAACTTGAAGGAATCAGAAGATTTGAATGTGAATATTAACTTATTTAATTTTCTAATGTTGTCTAAGATATATATAAACACCAAAGAGAAGAGAATATAGAGACTATATATACATTGAATAGACAATACATAGATATTATCTATATGGGAGAAAATGGAAAAAATAAGAGAGGAGAATAAGTGATTGTGTTCATGTTTTGTTCATACAAAGTGAAAAGATGATTTTATATTATTCAAGAAAATAATAATAATAATGAACCATAATAAATAACTTTCTAGAAGTCCAATTAGGGATATGTTCAACACTCGGAGGGGGTGAATCAATGTTAATGACTTTTTATTCAATTGAAAACATTTTAACCCCTATCCTTTTATCTCTTCACATATTAAGGTGAACAGTTATCTTGTTCTATCTTCTCAACATCATATTTTCTTACAAAAAATTTAAACACACACCAATAGAAGTGTCACAATATATTTACAAGGTTAACCTCTCAAAATGAGGACAATCCTTTGTGTGATATGGACTCCTTAGATATTACACAACACACTAGTATCAACCTATAGGTATAAGTGAGCAAGTTTTATCCTTGAACTTATATTACATGCTTCCCAACTATGTTTCAGTGCATCCCATACTCTTTCAACATCTCATTGGGTCTTTATACTACCATCCTAATAGTTTAAAATAGAGTTTTCTAACAATAATAAATATTTCACTAGTATAGACTATGCCTTTCCATTGATGTTCAAAATTCTAATTTTACTTATATTTCACAATAAAAATAAACTTATTCACTTATTATGCACAACACATGAACAAAAATTCTTCTTCTTCTTATTCTTTACAAAAAAATTGGAAGGGTTTCTATAACCACTTATTCTTCTTATGTTCTTTTAAAAATTCAAGATTACACTTTTTGTGAAAATTGAACTACAAAACCTATTTCTTCCTCTTCCTTTCATACAACACAAAGTTTCTTCAAATCATCCCATAATAATATAATTTGTATTCCCTCTACAACCTCTACATCATTTACACTTGAAAATACAACACCTTATTCTTATTAATCTTACACAGTAATAGCAACACCTTCTTCTCAATTGAATTTGAATTTAGAATTAAAATTCAAGATTTCAAATTCTTTCAATCATTTCTCAACTTATATTGATTTTTTAAAACCATTAGATCATATTAGACCTCATAGTCACCACTGATGATGTTAAATGACTTCATAGATTGATTATGAGAGGATCTTGAGTCAAAAATAGAGAAATTTCATTAGATCCACTTGAAATTGGAATTATCCTTTTGAACACAACTAGAACCATGATGTGTTGGAACCTATTTAAATATATCTTTATTAAACTATGATTAGATTTTCCCTTGTAAAAGTTGGTAAATGGAATAGATAAATGGAATTTGGTTGTTTTTAAATAGGGTTTTATTCATTTTACATGTTTTCTAAAATTACAAGGGTGGTTTTCATTAATAAAAATTCTTATTAGTTGGGTTTTAAGACAAATATGGTTTTAATAGTGGGTTTAACTTTTTGTATGTTTTCCTTATTTTAGAGGTGTGGTGTGGTTTTATAATGTGAAATATAGTTTCCCTTGACATATTTAGTTATGATTAGATTTGATGTGTGAACACTTTGGGTTATATATTCTCTACATATGTTTTTTTCCAGGGTATTAGGGATGTATAATCTACAACCGGTTTTTATTTGTAAATCAACATATAGCAGCGGTTTAAACTGTCACTAAATATGGTACATTTTTAGCAGTAGTTTAAACTGACATTATATGTTGATAGTTTTTTATCATCAAATGTTAAAAATGTTGCTAAAAAAATGATGCAGGTTTATTTAGTAGGGGTTTTATTGGTTTTAGAAGCAGTGTCCATGAAAAAAAGGATAAAATTTAGCGCCAGTTCTAACCGCTGCTAAATCCTTACCATATTTTCCCGCTAAAAACCACCGCTAAAACCAATAAAACCGCCACTAAATATGGTGTCTACAACACTTCTAAAAACCGCTGCTAAATGAATTAAACTGCCACATATTGGATGATGATACTAGTTTTAGAGATTGTTTTATGAAACCATCGCAGAACTATATCGTGGTAGTTTAAACTGCTACTATGTGGTGATTTTCTTACAGTGAGTGGAAGCTAAATCAGAACATATACCAAAATAATGATCATGTCATGTGATATACAAAAAGGGGAACATGAATATACATCAAGATATAAAAAATACAAGAAGGCCAAAAATTATCTCCATTATAATTGTTAGAATAATCTTGGTCCTCTGCTCCTACAATCCATCATAATCAGACAATCAACCATCCACAACCAGATGCTTCCCTTTATCCCTACCCGTATTTATGAGTTTTGTTCAAGTACTAACTAGAAGCCTGAAAAGGGTTTAAGATATAGTTAGTAGGACACCACCAACGATGTCTAGTAAAATCCAGTTAGTGTATATACCTATGACACCCAGGAAAGGTGACCCACATACTTGTGATACTCAGTCAAGGTGACAATCATGGAGATGGTAGGTCGTGTGTACACATGAGTAATGTTTCCACTCTTAAATGATCATGATGGAAAGTAGGTAAGTGTTATTTTATATTTAAATAATGAAAATTACATAATAAATATCATATTATTTCTTTAAATATACTTTTATATACCATCCATGTGATGTAGTCATAAAAAAATGAATCACACCGCTTTGCGAGGCGGTAGTCTGCCATACACACGAACAACGTTATTATTTTCAATGGATGTTAAGGTAAGAAATTATATGATATATTAATTTTAAAAAATGATTAAAATGTAATTATTATCATATATAAACATTAAATTAATCCTTCTTACCTTCCATATAAATCGTAAGTGAAAAACAAATCACATCGCTTAGTGAGGCGACAGTCTGTCGTACACACGAGTGACATTATCATATTCCCTAAGAAATAGAAAGTAAGAAGACATATGTAATGTTATAATTATAGAAGTATAATTATATCATATATATAATATATAAAAATTTAATACTTCATTATATCTAGATGTGATAAGCGGTGACGGAAAACAAGTTACATCAATTCGTGAGGTGGTAGTTCATCGTACACACGATCAACGGTTTCATTTCCCATTTGAGGGAGGAGGAGATAATTTTAGTTCATAACTTTAACATAATAATATAGAATTATATGGAAGATATTGGGGTTATTATATCATCATGTTTTAATAATATTTAAAGTAGGCGGGAGAATAAAAATAAAAAATAAAATGACCGGTTAAGGACATTACATCTTCTTCAAAAAACTTATTTAGGTTTGCACAAAAAGACTTTCTAGGTTGATTTTATGATCAAAAAAGGATTTTAGGAAGAGGGGATAGAAGTAATAAAGTGATTTGGGCATTTCTTGACTAAACTAATGAGTTTTGGATGTGTAAAGAGAAGAGGATAGGGGGTGGCCTTTTATAGTTGAGGTGAGTGGAACAATTTGTAATTTTCAAATTTTCCCAATAACGCCATGTCACTTTCTTGAACATAAGGCTAAACAATGATAAATTTATGAGTCTATAAATATATAAGTTTGAAATATGACCATAAAATAGGAATTATAAAAGTTTTGGGTCATTTTTAACCCCTATATTTTTAGTTCAACCCCTAGTAAACTCATTTTTACCTCAACTGTGGTAAATAATTTTTAATGTTTTCACTATTCATTATGGTAAAAAATTAAGTTCAAAATATTAGATAATAAAAATTATTGTTATTATAAATATGAATTCCATTTTTACAAATTAAACTCATATAAGTAACAAAAATTAATTTAAAATTAAACCCACAGACATGTCAAAGAAATAGTTTTTTAAGAAATACATTTTTAAGGAAAAAAATGATCTCAAATTAAATATATGAAAAGTAATAATAATTAAATGAATTTAAATTAATATTTATATATATATATAATATATAAATTTAATTTAAATTATTTTTCTCTAGGGGTTATTTTAATTATTTAAAATGGAGAAACATTATGCACTTTAAAAACATTTTCAGAAAAAAAGTATTTTAAAGACTAAAAATAAAATTATAATAAAATATAGTATAAATATAATTTAAATGTAATTTATTTGATTTAATATAACTAAAAAATAATTATGTTAATTTTAAATCAAATTAAAAAAATAACGGGACTTAATTTATTAAAAATAAATGATAGTTTTATAAAAAATAGTATTTTTCATTATTCACTGAAAGATTAATATTTTCTGAAAAATCACAAAATTTTACCATAATTTAATATCAATACGATGATTTCAAAAATTAAGTTAATTTTATCAAATATTATTTTTAAATGTTCAAAAAATTAACTATAATATTTTCTCAAAAAAAGTAATAAAAATTATTTTTTAAGGAAAACATATTTATAATGAATAAAATGACCTTTCTTTAAAATTGAGTGATTAGTTAATAATCATTTATAAAATAAATTTATTTTTAGTAGGAACTTTATATAAATTTCATAAAGTGGTTAATCCTATTCATACCCATCAATTTAATGGCTAGGTTATAACATAATTATTTAAATAATCATGATTCGTTTTCAATTGATGTTACGTGTCGTATATGCTATCAAACATAGTTTACCTTTTAAAAAATCAGAGTGTTAAATTATTCCCTCCTTAAATAATTTCACCCTCAAAATTTTATAATATAACTAAGGTGAAAACAATTGATTGTACTTCCATTTCATTACCTCTTTCGATTCTCATGTTGCTTCCTTAAACTTGTGGTTTCACCCAACACTTTGACTAGGTGTGTTATCTTGTTTCGTTGAACTTTGTCTCTATGATCTAAGATCTTTACCAGATGCTACTTGTTTGAAAGGTATTTCTCTAATGGCACCACCAATGGATTTAGTACATGTTAGGGGTCTGGTATGTACTTTCTTAAGAGGGATACATGAAACACATCAATAACTTAAGATAGGTTAGACGAGAGTGCTAGTCAATAGGCCACCGCTCTGATGAGATCAAGGATATCAAAGGGGGAAATGTATCTTGGAATAAGATTTTCCTTCTTTCCAAACCTCATAAATTTATTCCACAATGGAATATAGAGGAAAACCTTATCCACGACCTCAAACTACAGGCCTCGTTAATGATTTTCTGCATATATTTTCTATAAAATTTGAACGGATTTCATGTGACACTGAATGGTTTGAAACTTCTCTTAAATCTCTTAGACAAGATCAAGTCCCATAAGATTCTGCTCTCTAATTTCATCCCAGCATGTTAGAGTCTGACACTACTTCCCATACCGAGCCTCATAAGGTGCCATATGAATGCTAGAATGGAGTATTTTGTTATATGAGAAGTTTACAATGGGAAAGTTTTGATCCCAATATCCCTAGAAATCCACCAAACAAGATCATAGAATATCCTCTAGAGTTTGGATGGTTCTCTCAGACTGACCATCTGTCTGAGGGTGATAAGTAGTGCTGAAACTGAGTTCTATACCTAAGGCTTACTGAAGGCTTCTCTAGATCCTTAAGGTAAACCTAAAATCTTGATCAGATACAATAGAGAGTGGAACTATATGAAATCTCATCACTTAACTTATATATATCTTAGCAAGTTGGTCAAGATAAAAAACCTTCCTTGATAGTAATGAAATGTGTAGACTTTGTAAGGTGATCGACTACCACCCATATGACATTATTGCCTCTAGGTGTTCTTGGGAGTCCTATAATGAAATCCATGATTATGTTTTCCCATTTTCATATTGTTATGGGAAATGTTTTCATCATAAACTTAGAATTATATTTTCCAGCCTTGACTTACTGGAATACCGAGCATCGAGACACAAATTCTACAATCTCCCTCTTTATGTTATCCCACCAGAAGTTTTTCTTCAGATATCTATACATCTTAATGCTTCCCAGATGAATAAATAAGGATGAACTATGCACATCATACAAAATCTCCCACTTCATCTCTAGTTTTTATGGGACACATATCAGGGTTCCAAATCTTAAAACTTAATCTTTAGAAAAGTTAAACTTTGGAGTATTCAATACCATTTTCTGTAGCACCTCATCATCTTTTTGGTCATCCTTGATCCTATTAAGAATGTATGGTTGATTAGTTATTTGATAAAGGTGGGATGAAGATCATTTTACTATTACCATATCTATCCTTCTCAAGTTTAAGAAGATTGGATTCTTATTAATCCTCTCAAATCCTTTCTACTTAGAGAATCTGCCACTTTGTTTTCTTTCCTAGGATGATAATATATTGAGAAGTCTAGCCCTTGATTAGCTCTAACTATCTTCATTGGTAAAGTGTCCAAGGACCATTTAGGTACCACCGAGAAGGGGGGCACTACCAAAAAATTGGGTGATTAGAAGGGGTTATAACCCCTTCTAAACACTTTAACGGTGGTTACCCAAAACCGCCACTAAAGTGCCCACCTACTCTGATTAGAGGCAGTTATAGGTAAGCGCTGGTAAAATAGGTTTGCATTTAGCGGAGGTTAGATTAGAGGGGGTTTTAACCCCGTCTAATGTCACCCAAAATTTACCATAAATGGGTCAATTAGAGGTGGTTAAAACCGCCCTTAATTTTGAGATTTCAATTATAGGGAGATAAAACTACCTCTAATTGAGACTCAAACTTCAAATTTAGAGGCGGTTTTACAACTACCCCTAATCCAGCTTACCTTTTTATATAATTGAAACCCCATGAAACCCACCCCTAACACCCCCGAGACTCCCCAAACACCAACATGCCACCCCCTATATGTCCTAGGCACCAACACGCCACCCCCGCTACGACCCCATGGACACCCGCTGACGCCACCCCCGTTACGCCCCCAGACACCCACCACTAATGCCCCAGACACCCCGATACGCACCATGACACCCCCGTTGACGGCCATCTGACACCCCAAACACCCCGGACACCCACGCTGACGCTTCACGACTCCCCCATGGCACCTCCCTTTGTCGCAGAAACACCCCCACCAATACGCCTAACAGATATGCACACACAACGTAAGAAAAATAATATTACCCTCGCCAACGTAAAATTGTATCTCTGAGGTTTCGATCCCATGCCAATTGCAAAGGCCACCGACGCCGCACCACTTCGCCAGTTCAGTTTTGTTTAATATATAACAGACTATCAATATATTTAGATAAATAATTAAAAGATAATATATGATAATATCTATATATCTATATATATATATTTCTATATATAATATATATAAATAATTTTATTTATATATACATTTATATTTATTTGTGTATGTGCATGCATATATTTACAGATTTATATAATTTTTATCGATATAATATAATTATAATATATATATTTATATCATTATTTTTATATACTTATATGTGTGTGTAGAAATAATATTATTAATTCCTATTAATATAATCACACCTATTTTTTAAACTATAAAAATTATGTGTTGGTTTTATAAATACTATACATTTATTTTATAATTTATATTATACATATATTATATTAAATACATTTATATTATATATTTATGCATGTAATTATATACATTTATATTATATGAAAAAATATACATTTATATTATATCATATATACACATATACACACACACACAAAATTAAATATATTCATATAATTAAAAATTTATAATATAATCAAATAACACACACACATACACACACACACTAAATTAATTTATAATTAATATGGTATACAACAATATATATATAATATAATTATATAATATATATAAATTTTTATATAATAAAATATTTATAATATAATATGTATAATATAATATGTATAATATAATTATATAATATATATATGTTTATTTTTATTTAATTTTTTCTATATTATATATATTTGTATACATAATATAATATAAATGTATTTATACATACATATACAATACAAATGTATTTAATATAATATATGTATAATATAAATCATAATATAAATGTATTTAATAAATGTATAGTATTTATAAAACCACATATAAATTTTAAATATTTAAATAAATATATTTATAATTTCATTTATATTATGTATACCAATATTTATATATGTATACATTTTTTTTATATAAATTAGAAAGGTTTCATGAACTGCCACTAATCCAAGGGATTAGTGGTAGTTCATGAACCACCTCTAATCTAAGAGATTAGTGGTGATTCATGAACCTCTCTAATTTCTTAATTTTGAGGGGTTAAAAACCCCTTCTAATAAAAAAAATTAGAGGGGGTTGTGAACCCCCTCTAATATAAGGAATTAGAGGGGGTTTTGAACCCCCACTATTTCCTTAAAAAAATTCTATTATATATATATATATATATCTTCTAAAATAAAAATAAATTATATATATATATAGCGCCTCTAAAATTCAAATGATACTATATATATATATATATATATCGCCTCTAAAATTTAACTGAATATATAACACCACTAATTATTAAATTAGCGATTGTTTTGATATAACCGCCTTTAAAATCCAACCACATATTAAAAAAATAATGATAAAAAATTCAAAGGAGTTTGTAAACCCCTTCTAAACTTAATGATTATAAGGGGTTGTGCATAACCCCCTCTAATTCATGCAAAAAAATTAATTTAGAGGGGGTTGTGCAGAACCCCTCTAAAAAACCACCGCAAATCTGCTGTTTTTTTATAGTGGAGGGGGGGGGGGGGTAAACCAGTGGTACACTACTTTACAAATTATTTCTTTTTAATCCAATCTATGTGACTGATTAAAGTCTTGATCCCTTGTCTTTAAATATCAGCTTCTCCCTATAAGAAAAAATTAAAAGCAAGAACAACACACAAGGATTTTATACAAGGTTTGGTACTAAGACCTACATCCTTGTTGCAACTAATTATACTCCCTGATTATAAATTTTTCACTATATATAGATGGTTACAACTAGGGAAAGTCCCATTAACATCAAAATTGAGTCCCACAGTGTTCCAATACAGAGTCCCACTAGAGCTTACAAGTTCCCACCTACACCAGTGACTCATGAGTCCCATAGGAGGATCTTTATACTGCGTCACACAGTGCTACCAACATCCCACTAGCCCGCTCCAAATTCCCACTAAAGACTTCCAATAATCTTGAGTCACACAAGATATGATCCTATAATAGAAATATCTCTGTAGGATTTAGATTACTTCTACACTGCCTCAAGATGATGTATTTCTCCACAAAAAAACTAGATAACCAGATCTGTTCATGTACAATATTTAGGAACTTCGACAACCGATAAACAATTGTCTGATCCTGCTCACTATCCACTGATCATCAAATGATCTGAACTTGGATCAGTTCACTGAATACTGGTGAATATATCTTCTAAATTACACCTGAATTTAGTCTAAAAAATCATTGCCCACTATATACATGCAATGTATATATTGCATGTGCATCTAAGAAAACTTCATGAATGAACATAAATGAATGGCTGACTCATTATTCATGCATGGTATTCTCATTTTATGCAAGAAATTATTCATATTTCATGCAAAAAACACACACACTACCCATTCACTATTGTACCTTAATTTTCTCTTAACTATAACATAAGATATATACTACCAAATCACACACACACACACTGTCTATTATTTAATACTCAATGTAACTCAAAACCATCGCACAACAGATATGCACACACACTGTCCAATTTTCATACTAACTATTCACACACACTATCCTCCTTCTTGTATACTCACTTTCATACACACTGAACACTTGCACAACCTTTTCAAAAACCACAAGCATATACAACATGCACAACACTCATTGTATCAAGAACAACTTTGTGTACATTTCTCTTTCATGCAAGACTGATACACACTTTCTCCTTAATGAAAACCTCCATGCAAATATAAAACAAGGAACCTTGGTCTTTCACTCAAATCAGGAGAATTAATGTGTAGTATATCACACTCTCTCAACGGATTCAAACAAACTAGAAGAAACATGTTAGGATATCATGCTATTCCACTTGCTTTTTGAAACTCAGTTCATCACAAAGCAACTTTGAGAGTGTAATGCACTTGTCGAAGGCCCACATGATCTCTTCAACTATGCACAAAACATAGTTTTCATAACTTCTTTCCACGAACTAGAGCAATTCATGGTGGTGCAACTTCTTCTGGAAGTGAAGTACTCTCACACACAACATCTTCTCACAGGATTAGACCTTTATATTTATAGGCAACAAAGCACTGAATCAACTCATGTGCACTGCCTCAGTTTCACGACGTCAAGAAACATCATCATTGTAATATTAATCTTCTACACACCATAAAACCTTATTTTGGTTCCTCATTCTATTATGAAAACAAAGTTGCATAATTATTTCAATCATAATATGATATTCAAAATAATGAAACACTGATCATAAGGCTTGGATCAAGATTCAGATGTTTTTGCATGGTAATATCCTGATGAACAGGTGCTCTATGATGACTCACTAAAGAAGATGACAAAGAAAAGGGATCATACAGTTAGGATGAACACATAGAACACCCGAGATGATCAAATGTCCATGATCTTAGATTGATCTGATCGAATGGTTATCATTCATTTGAATATATAATAACAAGAAAAATAAATGTCCCCACATCAAAAATGTCATCTATTTTGCCACTCCTTTATAATAAATGACCTAACTTTAGCAGTAAAAAAATGGTTACCTAGATCTCCCATCACCGCTTGGCCCCGCCCCATGCCATTCATCGCCTCCTACTTTGTGATGATCCACATGGGAGGCTCAATGTCGCCTCCCATGAACCTCTATGGCGTGATCTCCCTCATCTCAGCCATGCTGGCCAGTACCCTGGTTGATCTTAGTGCCCACTTAAGTAGTGGAGAACCTAGATCCCATGGGTCTAGCTGGCTTGGTAAAAAAAATTAGCATAAGAATAAAAAAACAAATATTATTCCAAAATACCAAACCAATTCATATTAACCATCTCATATCCACAAATATCCTTTTATTTTTAAATCTAATCATAAATTCCAAAGAAAAATTGCTTCTCAAAGTTGTAAACATTTGTGTCAAACTCAAATAACCAATGACACAAGTTTTTATGAATTACAAACTAGCTCTGGAATCATCACAATTAAATATTAAGGATATTTTCATAACCATCCTCATTATTACTTAATTGCAACTGACACATTTTCATCAACTCCATATCAAATCCAATCATTATTGTTAACAACAAATGCAATTCAACTCAAAGGACACATCAATCCCCCTTTTAAATTTGTTTTAATACCACTATATAATGACAAGATCAATATGTCTATTTAACTTTATACCCCTTATTAACAATGAATACAAAGATCATATAAAGACCATAAATTTTCATCAAACATATTCTACTCTCTTAAGGATGATACCACATATTTTATTTTGCAAAGAGCCTTTAACCAGAAAACTCTAAGTCTATGCGGGAAAACCCAATGTAAAAAAAGAGTGTATAACCAATGTGATCAATGTTGTCTGTGAACAATCATACATGTGATACCATTATTAGATAACTCTCACTTCGTATGTTGAAGTTTCTTAGATAATCAATTTATGAAAGAATATGTATCCCACACTCATCTGAACAATCATATCAGAAATTTCAAGTACAGAAAAATTTAACTCCCCCTCAATTAAATGATTATATGATTCACAAAACTTGTTAATACTTAATATCTTGAAAACATCTATGCTCCCCCTCAATGGATTCATCCATCTCCTTCAGTTCCCTGCATGTAAGTAAAAAATAATTTATATAATGGAATAAGGAGGAACCTATTTTCTTTTTAGAAATATAACTCATGTTGAGAGTTTCCTCTTAACCCAGTCTTTACCTTCTTCCTTTTGATCTCAAATTTTGAAGAGTTCACCTTCTCATAAATTTTTTATTTATGTGGAGTTTTTTCTCTGCCTTTGTAAGTAAAGAAAATTTCTTTTCTTTTGAGTTCATATAATTCTTCATGTCATAACCAACTAGTTTATACTGATTCTTTTGATTCTCTAGATCATCATAAGTTGATGAATTCTTTTGAAATTTAGTATATTCTTCTAAGACAACCTGCTTACCCTCAACTGTAGCATCTATTTGAATTTTCTCCTTTTATTTATCCAATTTTAGTTGATCTGGACAAATAGTCAACCATTCATTCTTTGTATGTTCATCCTTTTTGAGTGTCCCACATTGATTTTTTGATGTACATGACTTCCTCTCTTTTATATTCTGCTTTTTCTCCCTATTCAAATCATAGGGAACATCCCCAAGTAGTATAGTCATTCATACCTCAGCTCTATGACCTTCTAATCCACATTTACCACACACTTTTTTAAGAAATCATATCTATTTTGTATTGAAATATTTTATGGATTTCTTAGATATCCTATTCTCATCAGTTCATTGTAACCCCCCTAGAATCATTTCTAATTCCTAGAAATGACATGTTGTACAAAAAAGTATAGGATTTATGTCCATATTTTCCACAACACCAGAAAAAACCTTTGAATTGTGATCTTTTATTCTTTTGATAAACCTATTCAGAAAAATTCATAATTTTGTCTTGCTGTAATCCATGCTTTCTTTTTCTTAGGGGAAAATTGTCTTATAAGATTATTCCTTTCATAATTTGATGTGGTCAAATTCACTTCTCTTGACTTATTAACCCTCACAGATTCACCTGCACTATTGGTAATATCATATCTATTTTGAAACTATGTAGGCTCAAATGTACCTTCTCTATTAGAACCTTTCATCTCACTAGATTGAGATGACTCAACTTTTATGTTAATAGATTTATCAAAGTATTCTATACTCTTATTCAATTAATTTTGGACTGTAATATACATTGATTGTGTCTCAGACATATCTTCCTCCTTATGAGAAAACTTTTCTTCAAGATCACAAACCATCTTCTCTAGATCAGTGACCTCCAATTTGTATTTATTATTTTCATAAATAAGACCTTTTTCACTTCTATCACACTCTTCCTTTTCAGCAACTAATTTTTTATTTCCTTTTTCAAGCTTCCTTTTCTATTTCTTGAGAAAAGTGTTTTTCTTAAGAGAATCTTCTAACTCTTCCTTTAGTCTCCATTCTAGATCTGTTCTGAAATCACCATCATCATCACTACTTGAAGAATTTGATTCTTTTTGAGCATGATCAAAGAAATTAAGTTCATCATCTGAAGAAAAAATAGATTAATAATTTTCTTATGTATTCTTGCTTATAAAATTACTCTTTTTTAATTGGAATAATTCTTCTTGTTTTTATCCTTTTTCTACTTATGAGGTTTCTCACTTTCAACATCAAATTCATATTCAGCCATTTCCATTGGGAAATTTATGCAAAAATTTCCAATACCATTACATCTAAATCACTTGGGTAATTTCTTGCCTTTTCCTTTCCATTTACCCTTTTTGAAACCTCTTGTAACACAATCAAATATTTCATTGAGGTATTCATCAACTTCATCATCATTAGAATCACTTGATTCCTCTACTTACACTTCTTTGAACTTACCTTTCCTTATAGCCTCAAATGCTATTTCTTCTTTTACTTTCTTTTTGAAAGCCAAATACTTTCTTATTTTATAATCTATAAGCATATTATGTAACCCATCCAATGAAATTTATTCTCTATATTCCAATTATGAAATCTTGGCATCAAATATGTTAATAAAATTTCTCATAAGATTTTTCAAAATTGTTGAGTCTTCTAGATTCTCACCAAATACACAGATATTACTTACTATTTCATTGACTCTAATGAAATAATCATCAATGATTTCTTCATATGTAATTTTAATATCCACAAACTTTCTTCTCCATATTTGAAGCTTAGCTTCTTTTACTTTAATATTTCCTTCATAACTGTTTCTAAATTTATCCCAAATTTACTTGGAAGTTTAGAGACACATCACTTTAGTTTATAATTTTTCTAATAAATCCATAAAAATTGCATTTTGAGCATTTCCATCAACTTCTAGATTTATATTGTTAGCTTGAGTCATAGAAATATCATCAGAAAAAGGTGGGAATCCCATTTTCACTACATCTCTTACTTCCAAGCCAAGAGATAGAAGAAAAGGAAGCATCCTATTCCTCCAGCTATGGTAGTTCGTTCCATCAAAAGTAGGTATTTATCATCTGTTAAATGAATTAAAATTACCCATTTCTCATAATATTATTTGGATCTATAGAGGGAGCCTTGGATATGATACAAATTAAAGTATCCAAGGATAACTTAGGTACCACTGAGGTGAGGGGGGGGGGGGTGAATCTGTGGTATATTGTTTTAATTTTTTTTTCTTTTTAATACAAACTCTATTACTGATTAAAGTTTTTATCTCTCGTCTTTAAATCTTAGATTCTCACTATAAGAAACAATTAAAATCAATCATAACACACATGTATTTTTTACAAGGTTTGGCACTAAGACCTATGTACTTACTGCAATCAGTTATACTCCACTATTATATATTTTTTGCTATATATAGATGGATACAACCAAAAATAGTCCCATTCCCATAAACACTGAGTCCCAAAGTGTTCCACTATAGAGTCCCACTAGAGTTTACAAGTTCCCAACTACACTAGTGACTCTTGAGTCCCACAATAGGATCTTTATACTACGTCACACAGTGTTACCAGCATCCCACCAACCTACTCCATAGTCCCACTGAAGACTTCCACTAATATCGAATCAAACAAGATACGATTCTCTGATAAAAAGATATCTATCAGCTTTATAATGCTTCTAAACTACCTTGAAATGATGTCTTTCTCCACAAAAAAACTGGATCACCTGATCTGTATGTGTACAATATTCAGGAACTTCAAAAACTGATAAAAAATTTTCTGATCTTGCTCACTGTCCATCGATGATCAATTGATCTAAAAATGACTTATCTCACTAAATACTAGTGAATATATATTTTTAATTACACCCAAAATTAGTCTCAAAAATCACTTCCCACTGTATACATGCAATGTATATATTGCATGTTCTTCTAAGAAACCTTTATGAATGAACATTGGATGAATCATTCTTCATAAATGTATAAAAAATTCATGGTAATCTCATTTTATTCAAGAAATTATTCATATTTAATTCAAGAAAAACACACACTTACCATTCACTATTGTACCTCAATTGAATCTTAACTGACGCATAAGATGTATACTGCCAAATCACACACACACTGTCTATTATTTAATACTAAATGAAACTCAAAACCTTAGCACAATATATATGCACACAAACCGTCTAGTTTTCACACTAACTGTTCACACACACTATCTTCCTTCTTATGTAATCACTTTCACACACACTGACCACTTGCACAATCTTTGCACAAACTACAAGAATATACAACATGCACAACACTCACTACATCATGCACACCTTTGTGTCCATTTCTATTTCATGCAAGACTGATACACACTATCTCCTTTTTGAAAACCTCCATGAAAATATAAAATAAGGAACCTTGGTATTTTTCTCAAACCAAGAGAATTAATGTTCAGTATATCACACTATCTCAATGGCTTCATGCAAACTAGAAGAAACACATAAGGATATCATGCTATTACATTTTATTTTTAGAACTTATTTAATTGAAAAGTAACTTCAAGAGTATAATACACTTGTCTAAGGTCTACAATATCTCTTCAACTTCGCACAAAAAAGAGTTTGCGTGACTTCTTTCCATGAACTAGAGCAATTCACAGTGGTGAAACTTCTTCTAGAAGTGAAGTCCTCTCACCCAAAAAATCTTTTCATGGGATTATACCTTGATATTTATAAGCAAAGAAGTACCGAATCAAATCATGTACACTACCTCAGTTCCATGACTTCAAGAGACATCATTATCATAATATTAATCTTATACACACAATAAAACTTGGTTTGGTTCCTTGCTCTATTATGAAAACAAAGTTGTATAAATATTTTGGATTGATCTTTGGACAATAATGCATGGTAATATCCCAAAAAAAAGGTGCTCTCTAATGGCTTGATGAAGAATACAACACAAAAAAGAGATCAGACGGTCAATATGAACACATCAGATGCCTGAGATGATCGGATGAACAAAATACTAGATTGCTCTGATTGAACGATTTTCATTCCTTTGAAGCTATAGTAACATGCAAAAGAAATGTTCCCACATTGAAACAATATCCAGTTTTCTACTCCTTTATAATACATGACCCATATTTAGTGGTCTAGAAATAGTTATGTAGATATCCTATCACCGCTTAGTCCCAGCCCATGCCAAGCATCACCTCTGCCTCTATGATGACCTGCAAGGGTGGCTCGTCGTCGCCTCCCATGTGCCTCTGTGGTGAAATCTTCTTCATCTCGGCCTTTTTGGATGGTACCCTGGTTAATCTTAGTGCCCACCTAAGTAGTGGAGCACCTATATCCTATGGGTCTGGCTGTCTTGGTCAATTTTTTAGCATAATACCAACTGTAAAAATATTATTCAAAAATACCAAACCAATTCATATCAACCAAATCATATAAAAACATATCCTTTTATTTTGAAATCAAACCATAAATTCCAAATCACAAATTCTTCTCAATGTTGTAAACATTTGTGTCAAACTCAAATAACCAATGAAACAAGTTTTTTCTGAATTACAAACCAAATCTTCAATAGTCATAATTAAATATTGAGGATATTTTCATAACCATACTCATTATTACTCAATTACAACTGACATGTTATCATCAACTCCATATCAAATACAACCATCATTGTTTACAATAAATGCAATTAAAATCAAAGTCCACTTCAACCAGCACATGTTAAGCTCATTCTATATGAATATATATTTTAGGCTCTTGTGATCTATATATATTTCAAACTTATCACCATAGAGATAATAATGCTAGATCTTCAATGTAAAGATTAATGTTTTTAACTCTAGATCATGTGTTGGATAATTATTCTCACGAAATTTCAACTGCCTTGAGGTGTAGGCTATCACTTTATCGTTCTGCATCAGTACAAATCCCAATCCCTTCTTTGAAGCATCGCTATATACCATGAAAAGTTCCCCACTTGAAGAAAGTGTGAGTACTGGTGCAATGATAAGGCTCATTTTTAACTCCTTAAAGATCTCTTCATATTCACTAATCAATAAAAACTTTACTCCATTCCAAGTTAGATTAATTAGTAGGTTTTAAAATCATGATAATTTTCTCATAAATTGTTAGTAATACCCAACTAGTCCAAGGAAACTACAAATCTTCATTACAAATGTTGTTATGGGCTACTCCTCGATCACCTTAGTCTTAGAAGGGTCCACAAATATCCCTTTACTGGTGATAATATTCCCCAAGAATGATAATTCCTTCACACAGAACTCAAATTTATTGCACTTTGCATATAACGTCTCCTTTATCAATGCACAAAATATTTAAATACTCTTCATGCTCCTCATTACTTTTGGATTATATTAGAATATCATCTATAAAGACTACCACAAACTTTTTAAGGTAATCTCTAAAATCTCTATTCATTAAGTCCATAAATATTTTTTGGAGAATTAGTGAGTTCAAAAGGCATAACTATGAATTATTAGTGTCCATACCTTGTTTGAAAGGTAGTTTTGGGTATATCTTCCATATTCACCCTTAATTGGTAGTATCGTGACTGAAGGTCCACCTTAGAGAAATGCTGGGCTCCACATAATCGATCAAACAAGTCATCTATCCATGGTAGGGGATACTTGTTCTTTATCTTGATTTTTTGAGTCCATGATAATCAATGAAGAGGTGCATTGATTCATCATTATTTTGACGAAGAGAATCGATGGACCCCACAGTGAAGCACTAAGGTGTATAATTTTTTTTCTAGATTCTATTGTAATTTATTTTTCAGCTCCTCCAACTCAATGATAGTCATTCTATAAGGGGTATTTGATATATAAAGAGATCTGGGTATAAATTTGATTGTTAACTCAAACTAACTTTTAGGAGGAAGACCAGACAACTCTTCGGGGAATACATCAGTATAACTTCTCACAATGGGCATGCCTCCAAGCATGATTCTCTCATTTGTCTCAATCATTTGGGCTAGATATTATTACTCATAAGGTAATAATATCTGAAATTTTGATGATGATACCAAATAATATTCATCCTTCTCCTTGTACTTGTATAGAATTAGAGGGTGATTCACAATACGAAGTGTAATTTACTTCTCTTATCATTTTATGTTGTATATATATAAGGAAAGTCAATCCATGCCCAAAATTTCATCAAATTCTACCAAAGAAAGTATCTTTATGTTTTCTAGGAAATTTAGCCTGCAAATATGGATTGGGGATGAGTTATTTGTTTGGGATGAAATATTTTACCAATTCATTATCTTAACCGATAACTCAACTTCAAGGTTTTGAGGTGGTTCTTGAATAGTTCTACTAAACTTATGTGATATGAAAAATGTGTAAAACTAGGATAAAAAAGTATGTTCACTATTATTGAATGAATATATAGCATACCTATCACCACTTCATTGTTAGGATCCACCTCCATAGTAGTGATGTAAAAAGACCACCCTTGTTCTTTAGGCCTTGGAGGTTGTTGTCATCAATTGTCATTAACAACCCTTGGCTTAGTGCATTGGTTCACATAGTGTCCTTATTTCTTATAGTTATAACATTCGACAATAGGTTGAGGATTGGATGGAGTATTCCTTTCTTCCATCACATTGGTGGGTTTCTCTCGTTGACAATTACTATCTAGGTTCCCTTCATTCCCACACCTAAAGAACTTCTTGGCCCCCTTCATAAAATTTCCAAGATGCTTCTTCCCACGCTTTTGACAAGTGGGATGTTGGGATTTCTTACCAATATTAGATTTCTCCATCACATTGATATAATTAAACTCAATTTTATGCTTCTTATAATTATGAGAAACTTGATATTTGTTGATCTCCATTTCAACTTTGAGGGTACATCAGAAAATTTTCTCATAGGTGTTAAAGTCTCAAATTTCCAAATATTTTTATAGACTTGGATTTATCCCACCAAAGAAGCGATCAATTTTACTTTTGGAGGAGATGGAAAAGACTAAGGCATATCTATCAAGTATTGTGAATTTTTATTCATACACTCTAATGGATTCATCATACTTTTACTTGAGGCTAAGAAAATCCATCTCTATTTTAAGTTGGAGAGTGCGGGGAAAATATGTGTCAAAAATCATTTTTTGTAATTCCTTCCACTCCATCTCTTTGATATCTTCATCAGGCTTTATATTTTTTTATCAAGGTCCACTATTGATCATTTTCTACCTCCATATGATAAATATACAACACAACCTTCTCTTGATCATAGTATTGAAGGATACATAAGATCTTTTCAATAAATTTGGTCCATTATTACATGATTAAATGATCATAAGATACACTGAATTTTGGAGTCCTTTGTTATATAAACATCTCAATTTCAACTTTCTCTTTCTTTGGGGGATTCAGGAATTCCTATTTATTCAATATTCAGTTCAAGACTTGAGTTAAATGAGAAAGTATTTTCATGAAATTCCCGACTCCTATTTCCATTGGGTTGGGCATCTCATTTAGGAAATCATCACATTACCCCTCACATGGGTTATTGAATAAGTTTCTCCTATTTCCAACCATTGACTGAAAAAGGGTAAAATTAGGGATATGTATTTTTTAAATTATTAAACACATATACAAGAAACTACGAACATTAAAGGGATAAATCATAAATGACATATATTCCTTAACTTATGAATTTCTTGGTTTTAATCTATGTTATCCATGATCTATTTCCTAATATAAAATCTTATGGTCATTTTTGTTCTCTTCATAATGGTTTGTATAGAGTTTTTGAATTTCTAAAACATATCCCCTAGGATTTTCAAACTAGGTGCGTAGTAATTCCCATTATCATGCATTGGGTAATGATCTAGTCAAGCCGAATGCACCTTTTTAGAGTTATTACCCCCAGGTACATCTATTCCAGAATCATGTCCACTTGTTGTATCCAGATAAGGATGTAATTTCTTAGAAACAACTCACTCTACACTTTTCCAAAATTCTAGGATAATTTCCTATACTTAGGATTATCCTTAAACTTATACTTAGACTTATCCCTAGGTTTATCACTAAGGTTTTATCATCCTAGTTTCAAGAGTTCAAATAAACCATTTATCTAATATCAAATATAATAACCCAAGCCTTTAACACATGATATTACATGTTTTTTAACATAAATATCAATTAATACAACCCAAGGACCATGGGGCCTAGTGTCTTTAGAAGACTAGGTTTATAATACATCAAAAGGAACAAAAATATAGCATAATTATTTTATTCTTCACAGTGAGCTCCTAAATCCATTTGATCTCCTAAAACTGCATGAGATAACCTAGAGAATACATGAAAGAAAGGGGTGAGATAAAAAGACAAGTAAAGAAATAAACATGATAAGAAAACATAATGTATGAGTCAAAGTTATAACATGATATCATAAAAGATAAGGTAGCCAACGACCCCATACCCGAGTGATAAGGGTTCCTGCTTGGAATCCAAGAGACTCAAGTTCAAAACTGAGTGGAGGTGAGTTTATGGGTTACTGTAGCAGTAACTGTTTGGTACTGTAGCAACCAGAACTATTCACCTGATTTGGGTCTTTGAGTCACCAGTTTTGGCCTATGGGTTTCAGGGCCTTCAGGTCATCAAAGGCCTTCGGGCCTCAGGGCCTTCGGGCCATTCAGACCATGGAGTAGCCCAGTTTACATAGAGCATGACCCAGAATAGGATCAGAGTAAAAGTAGCAGTCACTAGAGAAAAGCTAACCAAATTGAAAGAATGAGAGGGCATGGAAACCACCATCGGGACTAAGAACCATGCAATTTTTCATAGGGAAATGCTCTCCGATCATAAATGAAAGGTGTGAAGCTAGGTAATCAATGATGTAGAATCTAGGGAGGGTCCGTTCGAGTGGGTTGGGCCTATGGGTCATGTTATGGGCATGTATGCCTTTGGGCCTTCGGGTCATGTAATTGGAATTTGGGTCATGTTGGGCCTTATTCCTTAGGCCTGTGGGTCATGTAAGGGTTCCCTTTCAACCCTTAAAAGGGGGATTATCCATAATAAAATAAAAATAAGTTCTTTGGTCCATTCGGGCTAAAGGATAAGGTACATGAGTAATCAAATCAGAGAATAACATAAAGAGCATGGTATCATAAAATCATGGAAAAATGGGAAAGTGAAAATGAAATAAAACATGACATAAACATAAGTCATGAATAACTTATAAGATAACATCACATGGTGAAAAAATTCCCATAATGGATTAGGTTCACTCCTTAATCCCATACATGCTATCTCATGAGACTAAAACATTACCCAATGCATTGGAGGGCTATATAATTATGGGAACACCTATCAAATTAATTTCATATACATGAATATACATTCAACATAAGGATATCAATCATAAGTTATAAACATAATAATTACCCATGAAAAGAAATGGGTTGCATAATCTTATCTCATAACATAATCAAAAGAGATTTCTTAAAGAAGGCATTTGATAAATGGTCATAAGGCATGTATTACCCTATAAAAGGAAGGGATAATAATCTAGGTAAATATATAATATAAATATATATATATATAATTTAAAATAATTCCATTTCATTAAAGAGATAAATAAAGTGAGTTAGAGATAGAGAGAGTGACCATAACCAAAGAAAATGGTGGTTTAGAGAGATCCCTTGCCTTGTGCCCGATTTGTCACACGTGTTTTCTATATCCATAAATAATAAGATTAAGTGAATTATTTTATTTATTAATAACTTTTTTAAATATCATTATTCCTTTTATTTTATTCATTACCATGTCATATTAAATTATATAATCATTTAGTTTCATTTCGGACATTTCGATGATCTTCAACTCATATGTCCAAAATCACTTCAGTAAGTTGATTATGGTCAATGAGATTATTAATTAACCATATACAAAATTATAATCATAACATAATTATCAATTTTATACATAAATTATACTTTTAAAACAAACCATGAAATATTTTTATGAAAAATGAATTATGTTACAATCATGAAGATGGTAGGTCGTATGTACACATGATTAACGTTTCCACTTTTCAACAATCATGATGGAAAAGACTTAAGTGTTATTTTATATTTATAGAATTATAATTATTTCATACATATTAAATCATTTCTTTAAATACATTTACATATACTATCCATGTGATGCGGTAATAAAAAATGAATAACATCGCTTTGTGAGGCAGAAGTTTGTCGTACACACGAGTAACATTATCATTTTAAATGGATGGTAAGGTATGAAATATATGTTATATTAATTTTAAAGAATGTATAATTTATAATTATTATCATATATAAAGATTAAATTAATACTTATTACCTTCTATGTAAATCATAAGTGAAAAACTAATCACATCACTTCGCGAGGCGGTAGTCCACCGTACACACAAACGACGTTATCGTATTCCCTACAAAATAAAAAGTAAGAAGGAACGTGTTATGTAATAATTAAATAGTTATAATTATATCATATATATCATTTATAAATATTAAATACTTCATTATATCCTATCATGAGAAGCAATGATGAAAAATGAGTTACATCCTTTCACGAGGCAGTAGTCTGTCGTACACACGATCAATGACCTCATTCCCCATTTGAGGGAGGAGGAGATGGTTATAGGTCATAAAATTAACATAAAAAAATATAAATATATTTAATATACTAATTTTATTATATTATAATGTTTTAATAATATTTTAAGGAGTTATAAGATGAAATAAAATAAAATTCTCGGTTAAGGACGTTACAACTTCTTCAGACATATTCTTTAAGTTTGCACAAAAATTATTCCTAGGATATATTTATAACCAAACAAAGGATTCTAGGATAAGTGAAGGTAATTAAGGAAGTGATTTGGATAGGGATTTAAAATCCAATTTCTTTTTTAAGTGTGAAGATAAAAGTATTTTAGGTAGAATTTTATAATTGAGGTGAGTGGCACACTTTGTAATTTTCCAAGTTTCTCAATAATTCCATGTCACTTTCGTGTAAATAAGGCTCCAAAATGGGAAATTTATGAACCTTGGAAGATATAATATATAATTTTTTATTTCATGGGTATTTTATTTAAATTTTATAAAATCTATAATGTTTTCTTTCTCTAGTCACAGTTTGATTTCAATACTATTTATGTCTAAGTTTCTACATTAGGGAATTGTATGTTATTTTTCTCTAAGAACACATTTATTTACTTATTAATTGGTTATTTATGGGTTTTACAAGTATTATTATCATTTAATATCCATTTGGTTCATAATTTAAACAAATGGTTTCCCGTAAGTGAAACTTACCTGGTCTTTTCTTCTTATAATTTCACTTCCCTTTGGTTCGCAATTCAACCAAAAGGTTGACCATAAGTGAAACCAGCCTTGTATTTAATTTTATCTTGGGAATATTTCTCCTTAATTTCCATATTATTTATAATGTTTCAATATTTGTTTTTCTCTAATAACTTGTGATCATTCTAAAATATCTTATACTTTCTTTAAAAAGGTGTAGATGGAATCTTTTTAACATTTTTTACACGATCCATTTTGAATTTTATTTACAATAGTATGAAAATAATATATTTTTAAAAATTTTATTCATGAATAAATTTTCCCAAAATTATATATATTATTAATTATACATCTTACTTTTAAAGTTTTCATGGTTTTCCAAAGTAATCACGATTCCTATTTGTTTGTGAATTTTTCATTTAAAAAATAAAGGTTAATGTTTTGAAGAATAAATAAAGGGATTTCATTCCACTTATGTATATTTTTACATAAAACTCCATGTTTATTATCTTAAACTTCATTTATTTTTAAGGTTTCAATATTTTTTATTCTTTTAAAAATAAATGTTTTCAATGTCCTCGTTTTTTCTCTTTGAAATGTATTTTTGAAGCGACTTAAAATTTGTTTTTACAACCATGCTATAAAATCTTTATGCAATTATTTTTATAATTTTACTTATATTTTAATATAAAACTCAAAAATATCTATCTCATTTGGGGTTACATTTCATTTATTACATTTTTAATTCTCTTATGAATTTATAGTTTATAAATCAACTTGTTAATAAGGGTTATGTTCCCTATCACTATTCACCTCTCTCTTGAATTTATTTTTCACCTTCATGCCTATGTTTATTAATTTAATGGATATATTATATATCATAGTGAATATTTATATATTTTGTTTTCTAGTATTGAATTAATCATATACCCAATACTATATATGGTGTCATTTTGAAGGGTGCATGGTAAGAAAGTTATTCCATTTATTTACTAGGGAAATTTTACATTTCATATAATTATTTTTTCAATACGGATATTTTTTGATCACCAAGACATGTTGGTTATGAATTTTATTATTTATTTATTCGCTCATAAAATGAATGCATTTGAATTAAATTAGTGATAGGTGGGACCTTTAATTATATAGTTCCTTGATGCATTAATAGGTCTCATGAGACAAACTATCTTGGGTATTTGGTGTAATCATTACTTTTTTATGTATGATATGTTAGAATGAGGCCTTGATTATATGTTTATGATGTCCGAAATTATTTATCCCATCATGATGAAATTAGTTAATGCTTTCCATGTGATTATTTACATTGTTATGTTATCCATGGTTATCAGTTGTATGATATTATTAAATTATTATTTATTCATCTTATATTATTCATGAGTTGTTTATTCCATGATAGCTTCTGTTGTATGCTACCCCTTACTGAGAATTTGAGCTCACCCTTCTTATATTTCCTTTTCCCTAGTTTATGAAGAAGATTATTATGTATGATATGCCTATATGGGCATCATGTGTGGAGATTTTTTTGGGATATTTTGAACACTTATTGTAAAATAAGGAATCCCTAGTTTAAGGGAAAAATGTTCATTTTATGGGAAATATTTGCATTGTGTTAGTTAAATGATTTTCATAATTTTTAAAAAATCTAAATTTAAAAGGTCTTGGGTATATAAGAGACACAATATTTTTTTATTGATATTGTAATTAAGGATGGTTAAGTTTGGGTCACTTCAGTTTGTAAAGATTATGTTTTTAGAACTAGTTCAGGGTGTGAAAGATTGGGGCATCTCATTTGGTATTAAATAAGGGTTTATATAACTTTATAGGTTTATATGTTCCTAGATTAGGATAATTTAAGGGTCATGAGAACCATCAAAGATTAATAAGTTTAAGTTCGATCATAATTTTATAGCCATAGATACCCCTTTTGAGGTCTTATGTTATTGTATTTTAAGGCGGTTAATGTTATTTTAGAGATTTTTATTGGGTTTTTATGATGAATCCATGATTGAGTCATAATTATTCATATAGGTTGATATGCAGTTTTATGTTGAGGTAATTATGGTTAATTAGGAAAATGGTTAACCCGGCCTAAAGGCCTTCAATTTTTTTATTTATTTTTGGATAATACCCTTTTTAAATGGATTGAGAGGGAACCCTTACATAACTCGTGGTCCTAGAAGCACAAGGTATAGTACATCCGATGGCCCAAAGACCTGACTATACTAGAACTTACCCTCCTCATCACATGCTTAATTGATCGTTCCAAGCTCCCCACCTTACATGGCTGCTCGACTAGCATTGTCTTGTGTAGATCTAAATGGTGCCTCGTACTGATGGCAGTTGTAATACAGTCTCATTCTTCCAATCTGGTTAGCTCTACTAAGTGGCTTCTACTTTCTATGATTCCTATTCTGGGTACTGCTCCCATGTGGTCATACTTGATTGCTTCATGGATCAAAGGCCCTATGGCCTGAAATCCATTAGCCTAAAGGCCTGATATAGCCTAGATTCCATATGTCCCTAAGGCCTATGGTGTCTTGAAGGCCTAAATTAGTGGTCTGTTGGTCTAAATTAGATGAATAGTTCCATAACTACAATAAGAACTACAATACCTACTACAATAATTGCTATAAAAATTTATAAATTCACCCCTAAAAAGATTTGATCCTAGGTTTCATGCAGGATTACGGGGTGTGTTAACCACTCGCTTACCACCCCAACTATGCAATTGGGATAATAGGTTAATTGATTTTGGGAATATAAGTTGAGTAGTATATATAACATTAGGGGATGAAAATTAATTTGGTGATGAAGAAATTCATATTATTTTAAGAAAATATTAATATCTTTTTGGGAATATATATATGATTAAGGTATATATTTATTGATATGTATTTTTTTTAGGAATAAAGGGTAAGTTGATTTCTAGGACCATAGGTTTCCACAAATTTTGGGTTTAGAATGCAGTAAGAAAGATCTTTATAAATTGAGTTTTAATTATTATTAGAAATTAATACTTGGATACATTAGTGGAAACCCTAAGGATAAATTTAAATATAATAAAACGTCCTTTTTTTTGCAATTTAAAGAGTATGTGGTTTCATACCAATGAAATACCTATCTGGATACTACAAGTGGATACAAGTTCTGGACCTAATGTACCTAAGCAATTTACACATAATATTACATGATTTTTAACATAAATATCCATTAATACAACCCAAGTATCATGAGGCCTGGCATCTTTGAAATACTAGGTTCATAATACATCATAAGGAACTATGATATGGCATCATTATTTTATTATCCATAGTGAGATCTTAAATCCATTCGATCTCCTAAAACTACATGGTATAACTTGGTGAATACATAAAAGAAAGGGGTGATCTAAAAATCCCAGTAAGGGAATAAACATGATAAAGAACCACAACATGTGAGTCAAAGGTATAACATGATATCATAAACGAGAAGGTACACAATTAATAAAATGAGAGAATAACATAATGATCATGGTATGATAAGATCATGGAAACAGGGATAGTTCCAACAAAATAAAACATGATATAAAAATAAGTTAAGGCTAACTTCCAAGAAAATATCACATGGTGGACAGAGTCCCATAAAGGATTAGGTTCACTCATTAATCAAATACATGGCGTCTGATGAGACAAAAACATTACCCAATGCATTGGAGGAATATATAATTTTGGTCCCACCCATAACATTTTTTTTTCTCAAAAAGGGAATTCCCTTGTGTGGCCTTTTCGAACCCTCCACACAAGGAAACCCCCCTCCCCACGAAGAGGTCACTCCGGAGAGAGCCCCAGCCGGGAAGGAGCCATTGCCAGCCGAGATGGCAGAGCGTCCCGGAGGGTGACAACCCGGGCGGCGATGGTTCGTCAAGCAATCCGTCAGCACGGGTGGGTTGCGCCTCATTTTGCCCACCCTGTCAGAAACCGGGTGATAGTCCGTCGTACACACGAACGACATTATCATTTTCAATGGATGATAAGGTAAGAAAGTATATTACATATCAATTTTATATAATTTTTAATATATAATTATTATAATATATAAAAATCAAATTAATCCTTGTTACCTTACATGTACAACGTAAGTGAAAAATGAATCACATCGCTTTGTGAGGTGGTAGTCCGTTGTAAAAACGAGCAACGTTATTATATTTTCTACAAAATGACAAGTAAGAAAGAGCATGTGATGTTATAATTATAGAAGTATAATTATATCATATATATAATATGTAAAAATTAAATATTTCATTATATCCAACCATGATAAGAAGTGATGGAAAATGAGTTATGTCAGTTCGTGAGATAGTAGTACGATGTAAAAACGATCAATGGTTTCGTTTCCCATTTGAGGGAGGATGAGAGGGTTGTAGGTCATGAACTTAACATAAAGAATATTATTACATGTAATATAATGATTTTATTATATCATCATGTTTTAATAAAATTTTAAGGAGTTTTAAGGATAAATAAAATAAAACACTCAGTTAAGGACATTACCTCTTCTTCGGACAACTGCTTTAGGTTTGAATTGAAAGCCTTCCTAGGTTGGATTTATGATCAAAACATGGATACTAGGATTAGGGGAGTTAATTAAAGAAGTTATTTAGAAATTTATTAGCCCAAAAATGGGTTTTGTAAGTGTGAGGATAAGAGGAGAGGGGTGACCATTTATCATTGAGGTGAGTAGAACACATTATAATTTTCAAAGTTTCTTAATAATTCCATGTCACTTTCTTAGAAATAAGGATAAAAAATTAGAAATTTATGAGAGTTGGATTATTTTAATTATAAATATACACATATAATAGGAATTATATAAGTTTTGGGTCATTTTTAACCCTTGTATTTTTAGTTTAAACCATAGTAAACTCGTTTTTACTTTAATCACGATAAATAATTTTTACTATCTTCACTATTCATTATGAAAAAATTAAGTTGGAATTATTAGATAATATAAATTATTCTTATTCCAAATATAGAATAATTTATTTCTAAATTCAACTTATATAAGTGGAATAATTTATTTTAAAATGAAACCCATAGACATGTCGAAAAAACTGTTATTTAAGAAATGCATTTTTTCAGGAAAAGATGATCTCATATTAACTATATGATAAGTAATAATAATTAGATAAATTTAAATTTATATTTATATATATATATAATATAAATTTAATTTAAATAATTCCTTATTAAGGGTTATTTTAATTATTTAAAATGGAGAAAAATTATGCACTCTAAAACAGTTTTCATAAAGAAGGTGTTTTAAAGCCTAACAATAAACTTACACTAAAATCTAGTATAAATATGATTTAAATGTAATTAATTGGATTTAATATAAATAAATAATTTTTATGTTAATTTTAAATAAAATTAAAATTATAATTGGACTTAATTTATTAAAAATAAATGAAAATTTTATAAAAATCGGTATTTTCACTATTCATTGAAAGATTTTTTTTTTGAAAAATACCAAAATTTCACCATAAGTTAATATATATATGATAATTTAAAAAATTATGTTAATTTTATAAAATATCATTTCTAAAAGGTATAAAAATTAACTATAATATTTTCTCACAAAAATCAATAAAAATCTTTTTTTGAAGAAAATATATTTTTGATGAATAAAATGACTTTTCTTTAAAATTGAGTGATTAGTTAATAAGAATTTATAAATAAATTTATATTTAGTATAGTCTTTATATAAATTTCATAAAGTATTAAATCCTATTCATACCCATAAATTTAATGGCTAGGTTATAATAGTCATATTTAAATAATCATGATTTGTTCGGGTTTAGTGTTTTGTGTCGTATACGCTATCGAACATAGTTTCCCTTTAAGAAAATTAGGAAGTTACAATGATATCAAAGATCATTTAAAATAATTTAATGGATACTTTATTTTTATAAGAATTATATATAAATAATTTCTTAATATGGTATTTATTCTTCAATCATTAAATCAATTTGTTTTTTTATCAAGATAATGTATTAATTCAACAATCAGGTAATTTAAAATCATATTTAAACTGGATAGTATCAATATATTCAATTATAATTAATAAATTTAAATCATCTAATTTACATATTGAATTTTAATTCTTATATTCATTTATGAGGATTATAATAATAAAAATAAAAAAGGTATAAAATGAATGATAAATATGTAAACTCAATGAAAATATCATTAAAAAAACAAAAAATATATTGAATCAATAACTATTCAATCACATTCATAGAAAAAAAGAGTTTAGTTATCTATACTCAAGTGATCACACATCATAAAGGAATATATGTCATCAAGCATTAATAATTAAATCTATTGATTTATAATCTTTAAAAGAATCTAAACCATCCTATTTGAAGTCATCCAATAATCCCTTAGGTTATCCTAAAATTACCCCTCCACAATACTGTTATCATCTCTATTGCATAACAATAAGGCCTAAAATTTATAGAAAATCTATATCCATCCAAAACCATGGTGTGACAACATTAAAACAATCACTTTAAATGTATCTCCCTTTTTAATCTTTAACCCAACTTGAAAATACATAACATATCTTCATGATGTCTCGCATTTCATTGGTTGTTTCACATATATATATAAAAATCATTGCCATTATACACAAAAATAGGTATTTTTATAATGATGTACAAAAAAGGGGTAGAAAAATAGTCTTTTTGTCCATTTTTATCCCTGATTTTTTAATATTAAAATTATCCCATGGTTAAGACTAAGATGACCATTTTTCTTCAATCTAAAATCTATTCTTCAAAACCAAAGAAAAATTTCCATTTTTCCATGCATTTTTGTAATGTGCTACTCTAGCCTGACTGAGCCACTAAGGTGAAGCATCACATAACCCAAAGTGTGATATCAAATCACTATATGATAATAAATAATGTCAAGAGTTTGTAAATATTTCTTAGGGAGTGATTTACCCTCTGATAGTTCATGACAAAAAAATATCAAATTAAATGATACAAAATCAATAAACAGTGGGAAAAAATAATATCATGCTCAATAAATTTAAAATATCATCCCATAAATTCCTATATGTGTCATATATCTAAAAAGACCTCAAAATAAATCCTAAGTACCATAACATAAATTATACAATTAAAATAAACACTACAGGTATGAAAAATCCCTCCACATGACTCTAAATGCATAATAAAAATAGCTCCAAGATGTATCCTTCCATCATATCCCAACTCCTGAGCCTATTTACCATTACATTCAACACCATCCATATAATTTTCATGCACATGAGGTGTGTGATAGAAATATGCACTAAATACTATACCATTATATAGTGATATAAACCATTATAGGGTTTGTGTAAAACCTTGTGTCCTTTTAGGATGGAAGTTCCAGATAAAATTTCAAATTTTGAATTATAGAGAAAAGGTTGTTTTGAAAATTGAGATTCATAATTAAATTTTGAGATTTAGAATTTCTTAAAGGGTTTTTTTGGATATAGATTAAGGCACAAGAGTTGGTTTGGGTCCTGGGGAAAGTCTCAGGAGCTTCTATTTGAATTTTAATAATTTTGGAAGTTTTTTTTCCTTTTTTACAGTTGGTGCACAATTAGGGAAAACCATGTGACCAAGAAATGTGAGTTGTTTTTGTCTTGGGGCTTGGTGTACAGTTGCAGAAAAACCATGCAACCAAACCATTCTAACTAGTGTGCCTTGAGATAGTGCCAGCTACAAGGTTAGTAAAAAGTTTTCCAAACCATGTGGTAATCATGAGGCCTACCAAATTTATTAAAAATGGGATTTTATGATTTTCTCCCTCATGATTCAAGCCTTAAGCACCCTCCTTCTCCTCTCTCGCATGTGAAAACCGAGAGGGCCTCCCCCTCCTTTCTTCTTCAATCCCCCATATATTTGGGTGGGTTCTTAATTATTATTTAACATTAAAGGTATGGTTTCTCCTCTATTCTACCTACTTTTCTCTTCTCCCTTTTGTCCTCTTAATTTTTGGGTGTTTAGATTAGGGTTATTGAGAAGATTCCATCAGAGCATAGTGGAATCATGTGATTATAATGGGGATTTTTCTCATCATAGATAGAGAATGTTTCTAGATGATGTATACACACCATTTCACTTGAGGCACATCATCGTATGAATTTTTCTAGGGTTTTTTCCTTAAAATAAATTTATGATTAAATTGGTGTCATATATTAGATCTTTTATTTGAGGTAATATTGGGAGTATTCCATGGGCCTTCTGAGTGTAGTTGGTCATGATTTCAATGTGATGAGGTGACCTGGTGAGCTATTAGGAAATTATTCCTAATTAAATTAAATTTTAAAAGTAATTATAAATCATTATTATTAATTTATTTAAATACGAAGGCTTGAGATAAGGACTCATGTGAATAGATGATGGAAATATGGACTTGGACGAGCTGAGTTAAGGTTATCGGGATGTGAATTAAAAGGAAATGACTTGGTGTATGAGGTAAGGGGGCCTTATGAATTACCATATAGTTATGTATTTTAATTATATGTCATTTTTTATGTGGTCTTTCCACTGAGGGTGATTGACCTTCTAAAAATTTAATAAATTGTTTATTTAAAATTAATACCTATGAATGGAATGAACAAAGTGACAAGGGCCACATTGGACCTTAGTACACTAGATATATTTCTTGGTCATTGATGGCCGAGAGCATAATTATAACCATATACCTTGAGATACATTGAACCTAAAGGGGTGTAATTGGACTAAGTGGACATAGTGTCCCTTAACATGGGTGTCTTATACCCTCCTTATGGAGGGGATTGTGGAATTAGGAATTATTTTCCCAAGTAGTCCATGATATGACATTGATATGCCTTAAAACCTCCAATATAAATGAGATGATAATGGGGTGAGTGTTCCTTTCCTATGGGATTATTAGCACCTGAGTTAGTATTCCCTGAGTAGATTATGTATAGGTTGTGTGAGAGGATCAGCCTGGGATGACTTGGGTATTGATATGGGCTTTATGACATCTCCATAGAGGGGTGCTTGTATATATTTTTCTGAGAGGATAATGAGGCCTTAAAATGATTTTGATGATGCCAAGGGATGTTATGCCCATAGAGTAATGAGTGTTGGCCTTGGAGATGATATTGAGATCAAGGATCCCATATAGGGATTCTATTTTATGATGAAACCTAAGGGACCCCTAAGGGTGACCCAAAGATATATCAACCCTTGAGAGGGTGTGTGTGGGAATGAGTAGTGTTGATTTTAGGTTTCTACTTAGAAACCAAATTTATATTGATGATTGATACCATTTGGATGATTAAGATACTCCTCAAGATCTGACCTTTGAGCTTCCTACTATACAAAATGCCTAGGATTATCTCCTAGGATTTATCTTATACTTGATTACTATGGAATACCTAGGGGATGACTTAAGATTTGGTCATTAATATTGATGTTATAAGAGATGTAGTCGGGTGAGTGATTTCCCCCCGAGAATTGATGTGAAAAACATCATGAGGCGAGTGCTATTACCCTCGATCTAATGCCTAGGATACCCTCTAGGATATAGTGGATGCACCTAGTACTTGGAATTCCTAGGATACTACTTGGGATTTGGTCATGGAGCTTGATGACTATGTGATTTCCAAGACATTACTAAGATCTAGAGAGTATACCTACACAGGATTGCCTAGGATATCACCTATGACTCAAAAATTTTCTATTTTATATATAATGACTAGGATTTAATTTTAGGATTTAGTCATTGAGCCTGCTACTTTTGGGATTCCTAGGATGCCACCTAGGATCCGACGACCATGCTTGCTACTATCATGAGATGCCTAGGGAGACTTCTAGGATCCATTACTTTCACATATGGTTGGTGTATCTATGAGACATGAGGTAGGAAATGTATCCCCTCGATGGTTATAACATGATCAGAGACACTCCATCAATGTATAATGTAATTATAGTCGATCTCAAGTGTCATGCTAGAATTAAAAGATCAATAAATAATATTTTATTTATGCCTCCACAATTTATTTATTTATTCAGGTAGGAATATCACATGAAGTTACACTAATTTATTGTTTATTCATGGGACCCTGTTTGCGGTGCCATAATAAGTTGTATTCACACCTTTATTGAGGATTCATGGCACTTGGGTACCCAATCATAATTCACTAATTTCATGTTTAAATTGGGAATATGTATGATGTAGCTAATCGAGAAAAATAACTCATATGGTATTTAGAGACTGGGATGAGGTGAGACTTAAGGATGGTAGTAGAGCCTTGATGATACTTTATTTATTATATTTATTTATTTATATTTGATCAGCTTAGTGGGTGATAAGTTGATGTGAACTAGCATGACCACGTATCTGTATGACTGTGTTCTTAAACATTATATTTATTAAGAATGATTTTATTTTATTACTTCTGTGTTATCAGTTTGTTTTTTATGGATGTTTTTTAACTACTCTAGATGTTGTTACTTTGATATAAGGGTATAGTATCCCCACAATAACACCTTAGACCCTTAATACTAGTTGATAATATATTGCGTATTGTGAGGTGCGCTTGAGGTAATGTTACGATGCTGGTTAGGACACCGTTCAGTGGTCTCCAACCGGTGAGATGTTACAAAACAGTATCAGAGCCTTTTTATTTTGTATTAATATTTGGGTAGATGGTAGATAGGTGACATAAGAGTGTTTTATAGTTTGTGATGAACCTAAAAAAGTTCATCAAAAACACCTTTTCCAATGTAAAGTCCATGTTATTAGGGATATGGGATTGTTATTTTTGATTTTCACTTTTCTGATTGTATGGTTTCACTTAGTGTGGCACACTTGAGTTTTTGGATTTATGATTTATGGTTTTTTGTCTCTTATCCTATTAGAAATAGGCCTGTGTATATGAATCATTATTGGAATTTAGGAATTATATGACATCTATGTGCTTGTGTGTGATTTATAACACTAATGATAGATGGTTTAACTACTTAAAGTTTTAATAACAACTTATTAATTTTTTTCCCATATGACTTGTTGTAGCATTCTACTCAGCTAAACCATGATATATTTTCTATAAATAAAGGTCATGTGGATATAAAGGTATACTCTTTAATGATGGATTTATTATCTCTCTAGTGAACCTTAGTAGATTGGTATATGCATGTGATTCCTAGAGGACATATTCCCTAAAGCTATATCCTGTATGTGATGCATGACTATATCACGTACATGGGATATCAAGATGCATGCATGAAATAATATTTCATGCATGATACCACCTTTGATAAAATGAACAACTGAATATTAAGTTTGTTAATATTTTAATAGTTATACTCATTTAAAACTATTATTTATTAAGGAATTATATGAGATGTAATTCTAGGGAGTAAATGCATACGATGCATTCATACATTCATGAACTAACATGGTATTTATTTAACCATTTCAATGCATGAAAAAATGATAGGATAATCAAGGATCATACTTGATTTAATATTTAACTACTATCATGTGATAATAATAGTGTATGGATCGATATCCTCATTCCTAGACAAAAATCCCTAAACCCGAAGCTCTTTTATCTCCCTCCTCTGAACATAGAGATACTAGCATTCTGTGGAGCGAAGATGGACCCCTTTCGATTTTTAGATGACTCGGATCGGCCTGTGTATACCTATGGAGGTGGTATTCTTTTTCTTTCCAATTTAACGATCTTTATCAAACTCATTAAACACATATTGAAGGTTTTAATGACTCTTCGGTGAATGGTATTCTTTTATTGATAACAATTCTTCATTTCTAATTTACATAGTGTCACATTATCTTTCTTAGATATCCTCAGAAAATGTAATGTAATTTCTCTCATTGTGTTTAATAAGTGTTATTACATTAATAGGAAACCTAACAGTAGTATCAGAGGGATCCATGCTTAAGTTTTATGAAACCATGTGCAGAAATGATGAAGAAAACAAAAAACAGAGCCTTTATTTTCAGTTTTTTCAAAAATATAGAAAAAGGTTTACCCTTACATACTGGGCTATGCAAAGGTAACCCAAGCCCTTACCCTTACACAACTAAGAAGTGTACAAGTAACTAATACAATACCCTTATTAAAGTAAGGATCCCCTAGGCTTACCTTCATGTGAAGGGTTCATGTAAAGGTAGTGTAGGGTTTTAAAGGATCATGTAAGGATAAATGGTTTATACATAAAAATGGTTGTGGTTTTAAAAGGGTTACATAAATGCATCAGACCACTTAATCTTACACAAATTATAGTTGTGTAAATATAATAAATGTATTACCCTTACATATAATTTCTATAAGGTTGCATAAAGGTAAATTGAGACCTACCCTTCCGTGAAGAATTTATATAAAGGTAGTATACTCTGTACCCTTGTGCATAATGAGCTGTGTAAAGGTAATCTTCATATTACCTTTACACAATGTGTTAAATTTATGTTACATAAAGTTAAGGAGAAACTTACCATTATGTAAGGGATCCAAAAATGAATTATCCTTATGTAGAGTGTTTGTATAAGGGTAGAGTTTGTATACGTTTATACAGAAGATGGATTCTATATAAGGGTAAATTGAAAAGATTTTAAAAATTGTTTTAAAAATTATTAAATGAGTTTAATGGTTTATAAAATGTTTATAAATTATTATAAAAGGTATTTTTATATATTTTAATTTATATAAGGTTTATAAATAAATTAATTATAATTTTTTTTAAAATAAATTAAATGTTTATGAAATTTTTTTATTCCAAAATATTAAATGTTAATATTTAAAATAACTTTTAACAAATTATATGTCATAAATTATGATCTAGAAATAAAAGTGTTTATTTATAAATCATAAGAAATAATTTATAAAGGTTTATAAATTATAAAATAAAAAAATATAAAATGTTTATATTTAAACTATGAATTTTTCATAATTAACAATTTTTAATTGTTTAAAATAAAAGGAGGACTTATTTGGATATTATTTAAGCCACATCAAAAAGTGTTTTGATGATTGATATGATCATAGTTTAAATAATATTAAGTGTATGATATTTAGATTATGTAAAATGTTTACATAATTGAATTGTAAAATGTTTATAGTTTATATAATATCATGCATTTAAATTAAAAATTCCATATAATAATAAATATGAAAGAGTTCATATTGAAATGGATATAAAATATTTATATTCATAATTATGGAATGTCCATAATTTTAAAGCTGAAAGTTATAAAAGGGTTTATAATTAGATTTGATTTATGAATTTTTCATAAATAATTATATCATGTTTAAATATTTGAATTGTTCATTTATTTTAATGTTATTACCTTATATATTCATGTTTAATAAATTTTTTAAGAAATGTGAATATTATGCATGATTTAGTTTAAAATGTTAAACTGCTTCTAGGATAGAGTCTTGCATTACATACTAGGATTGTCTCTATAATGAATTTAGTTTTTCATCTACCTTGACCTCAGTTTATAATTGAATTTATTAGCTTGAATTTAGTTTCTGGATATAGTTTGTAAATATTAGGTGTTAGAGTTATGATTAATTGGATTATATCTTGAGTAAAGTATACTTGGGTAGAGGGGATTAGGGTAGAACAACCTACTTATGTGGAGGCTTGTGCCTTATCTAGGAAAGGGAATAAGGTTGGCTATCTGTCACTCTAGGATTACTCATGTGGAGATTATCAATATCATATAATTATAAAACTTTACATGAAGTGTTTATATAAATTATATATATGATGCATTTGGATATGTAGGAATATTCTTGAATTCTAATTTTGGGTGAGTTATACAAACTTGTGGGTTGTGTAAAGAGTTACACATCAATATGGTTTGAACATATTGGTTTAGTAGAGGGTATAGGATTCCAAACTAAATTACTAGAAGAATAAATACATAAAATGTAATAACATGAGATAATATGGTGATATTAAAAATCCCCTTCAAAGACTAAGTGTGAGATTCCTTCCAAAGCATCACTTGTTAATACCTCGATCATCTAACTAGGTAGGTCATGCCATAGTTGGGAGCCCTCAAATTATACTGTGTAAGGAAAGAAAGGATGGGTGACACTGGATTATCCTTGGGTAGGTCATTCCATATATTGGTGTCTCTATATTGTCCTTCGTTAGCCTATTCTTAGTGCTTGTTCTAGGTTACACTAGTCAAGAGACCCTAAAAGGATTAGGTTAATCAAGGAATAAAGTTTAGTTAATCTATATGATGGATTGAACATGTAACACCCTGAACCTAAAATCCCAGAGCTAGTGAATTATTTTATTACATTGGTATGATTATAAGAAATTCATATCCCAATGTAATGAATAGTTTAGTAGTTTTGGAAAACCAGATACAAACATAAGTTTTACATTACAAATTTAAAGGAAAAATATAGAAATTCCATTAGAAACATCCGTAACTCCTAGGTTATCCCTACAAATAATTAATAATATTCATCTTCAAATGATGGGGAAAATAAAACATAAGAAAGGGGTGAGATCAGATGCCCAGTAAGGGTAAGAAATACAGTGGAATTTATCTTAAACATAAACACTAGGCAAGGTGAACAACTAAAAACACATTCCTTTAAAAATATACTTGAGCATAATATGATAGGAATAATAGCTAATTAAATAAATCCATATAAATGATCATAAGTGAATACATCTTAAACATTGATATTATACTAGTCGAATAATTACATGGTTTATCAATTAATAATATCATAATGAGGGAATGCATAATACCAGATATCTGAAACATATTGTCCAGGCCTCGACCAAGACATTTGAAAATACTAGGGTAAGGCCTTGGCCAAAACCCAATTCTGTTTTGTCTCATGAGACCTACCGATGCATTGTGGGGATATAGTGGGCTCCAACCATCACTTTCTAACTACAATTCATTCCTCATATAAATGGGGATAAACATAAACAACAAGAATATATGAAATAACTTTCCCTAATCTGTAGACATAATCACTAACCATTCTAAATTATATGGTGAATGGTATCAAGATAGCACACCCATAGTCAAATTGATCATAACCATTTAATAAAATATTATATATTATAATCATAAGAGTTTAATCATAATAAAAAATAATATTCAATAGGGTTGTTAAAATAGATGAAAATGCTCTAATAAAATCATCGATAAATTCTTGAGAGTAATACTCTTTTACTTTGAAAAGAAGAGTTCTTTTGGATTTTTTTACATAAAACTAGAAATGAACTAAGATAGTTTTTACATGATAAAATGAGTGGTTTTAGAAAAATATTAGTGGATTAAAATAGTTTATAGAGTGCACTTGAAAATAGGTAAGAAATTGGGAAGTTCCCTTTAACCGGGCTTGCTTATCATGAAGAATTGAGAAAGAGACCCTTTTAAAACATGTATGTTCAAAAAAGGAAAGATTAACTAATCAGAATACATGATTTTGGAACATATACACAAAATTTAGATGAATTATATAAAATAAATGAATAATTAAATTGGTTTATTGAGGAAGAAAGCACAACCCGAATGAAAATGGAGGTTCGGGAAGAAACCCTTACCTTATATCCGAATGAGTTCTGCACTTGACCTTAACATCCCAAATAATCAAATTAAATCCATTAATTTATTAATTAATAAAATTTATATATATTTTATTTAGTATAATTTTATTAAGTTTTTAATGGTCTTTTTGATGAGTTATAAGATACAATTTTATTGCTTGGGAGCGTTTGTTTCCTTGGTTTTTGTGATCGGTATACTTGTATATGAGTATGGAACTTCATGAGAAAAGGATATAATTCTACATAATTGAATTTATATGATATTAATGAATATTCAAAAGTGTAAATAGTTAAACCGTGGGTATAAATATTAGTAAAATGAATGCAGCAAATTTTGTACCCACAACACGCAGCACCTGACCAACACAACTAGACCATTCACACACACACACAGATATATATATATATATATATATATATATATATATATATATATCCATATCTGCCTATTTATATTAATTTAAGCTGCTTGTATTTGATAAAAAAAACCTCAGTGGGTTTCGATCCCACAACCTGCGCTACAACCTAGATACGCCTCACCAACCAAGCTATTGAGCCCATTGAAATATGTATCTATATTTATATATATATATATATATATATATATTGTTATATATTTATATATATTAAAAAAAAGCGTATGAAAAAATGGGGATTTTGGGTTTTGAACCCACACCTGCAATAAGATACTGAACTCCACTTACAACTACAACAAATTGATTAATGTAAATTTACATATTCATATTATCTTATATATATATATTTACAAAACGCCAGTATAAATAAAACGTTTTGCAGGGGTTTTGAAACCGAGCTTCTGATGTGTCGCTAAAGTCCCTTATGGCTACACCAGTACAAATTATCTTTAAATATATATATATATATATATATATTATGTTATATATATATATATAATGTTATATAAATAAAATGCAGCGCTTCAGTTTCGAACCCAAGCCATTGCTTCTGTGCTGAACCGTTTTACCACTACAACACTTAAAATTACATTTACAAAGATATATATTATCTTATATATATATTTTTCATATGAAAAACTTAAGTGACCCTATACCCACGGTTCAGTAAAATCAAGGGTATATCTGACATCTATACCCACGGTTTTCATAAACCATGGGTATAGGCTTATATACCGAAGGCTATACCCATGGTTCATGAAAACTATGGGTATAGATGTCACCTATACCCACAGTTTACTAAGAACCATGGGTATAGGTGTTTCTATGGAATTCCCGGGCAATTTTTTGGCTTCCCACGCTTACGCGGGTACCCTATACCCACGGTTTACTAAGAATCGGGGGTATAGGTTAGAAAATGTCACTTATACCCACGGTTGATGAAAACTGTGGGTATATACCAATTTTCTAGTAGTATGGGAAGAATATATGTAGAAATTTTACAAATCTCAAAGCTTTGAAGGTGTGAGGAGAAGAGGGGGTGAGGGGTGGGTTTTATAGGGAGGTGAGAGGTAATCTCTCACTATTTTATTCATTATTTTAATATTTTACTCAAGACAAGCAATATTATTGATTCTTGTGACTGTATACAGTAATAAGTGAATATGAGTTTTAACCAAGGGTGCTTATGTCAACCATACATCATCTATGACTCAATAATTCAAATATTTAGCATTTATCGTAAATAATCGTATTTTACTATTCACAAAAAAATTCAAGTATTTTAGAAAAATACCAAAAATTCACCTTAACCATTTTTTGACACGTAGAATTCAAAAATGAACTAAATTTTATGAAAATAATATTCTAAATATGATAAATTTAATTTTTAATTAAAATCATCATTTACTCGTAACATACAGTTTTTAAAATTAAAACTGATTTTATAACACCCTAAAAAATTAACTAAGGTCTTATTAAATTGTCATAAAATCATAGGAAAACAAAATATTTATTTATGAATTCATTTTATGAAAATTATTTTTCCTTTAAATCAATTTATTAATTATAAAATTTTAATTAAATATTTATTATTCACAAAAATACAAACACTTAATTATTAATTTTTAAATATTCACTTACTTATGCAATAATATAATTATATCTTGCTTTCATTTATAAGGTGCATAAATTTTATTTACACTTTCATGGATGTAGTTACTATTCATTAGGTAGGTTTACTATTTATAAGGGTGGTATTATTATTCCTAAGTTCAAGTTACTATTCCCCAAAAATGTAAGTTGGTTATATCAGACTCTAAATATCTTATTGATCGCAACCGTGTATGTCCTTTTTTCTAAATTCAAATCATAGAGGAGAAAAAATTATGTTTAACGACTAGGATATAATAACAATGTGTTTTTTTGTAAAGACTTAGTGTTGTATTCATTACATTCTATATTAAATTTATTTGTAAAACCTTGGGGTGTTACATTCTTCCCCCATTACAAAAATTTCATCCTCAAAATTTCCAAAATGTTACCTCATAAAAATATTTGGGTAGGTCTTCTTCATAATTTCCTTAGGATCCCACATTGCCTCTTCAATTTTATGATTTTTTCAAATTACCTTTAGCAGTTGAGTCATCTGATTACTCAACACCTATTCTTTAGTGTCCAAAATTCAGATAGGCTCTTCACAGTAAGATAAGTCAGATTCCAATTCTATTCCTTCAGAAGTAAGTACATGTGTTGGGTCTGACATTTACTTCCCTAACAAAGAGACATGGAACAAATTATGTACCTTAGAAATGCTAGGAAGAATTTCTAAATGATAATACACTACTCCAATTCTCTCTAAAATTTCAAAAGGACTAATGTACCTGGGGCTCAATTTCCCTTTCTTCCCAAATCTTATAACTCCCTTCCATGAAGATACTTTTAAGAAAATGTGATCTCCCACTTTAAATTCCAAATACTTCCTTTGATTATCATCATAGATATTTTTCTTTCTTTGAGCTGCTTTGATATGGGTTTGAATAGTCTTTACCTTCGCTGTTGTTTCCTCCAAAAGTTCTAGGCCTACAAGCTTCCTTTCACCAACTTCATCCCAACATGTTGGTGTACAACATCACTTTCTTTACACTTCTTCATATGGTTCTATTTGAATACTTGAATGGAAACTATTAATGTATGAAAACTCTACCAAAGTTAAGTAATGATCCCACACACCTTGAAAATCAAGTGACCGTGATCTCAATATGTCTTCTAAATTTTAGATCAACTTTTCCGACTACCCGTCTGTTTGAGGATGATAAGCAATACTCAAATAAAGCTCAATATCCAAAGTTTTTTTGGATACTTCTCTAGAATTTTGATGTAAATCATGGATCGTGATCATAAATAATTGAGAGAGGTGCTTCATGAAGTCTTACAACTTCATTGATATAGATCCATACAAGGCGCTCCAGTGGAAAATACTTTCCTATTGTGAGAAAATGTGTATATTTGGTAAGTCGATCAACAATTACCCATATTAAATCATTCCTTATTAGAGTTTTTGGTAATATAGTTACAAAATATATGGTAATGTCATCCCATTTCCAAGTAGGAATAGGTAGATATTTCATGAATCCTATAGCATGTTGTCTTTCATCCTTCACCTGTTAACAGACTAAACATCTTGATATATAATCATCAATTTCACGCTTCATGTTGTCCCACCAGAAATGTTCTTTCAAATCTCTATACATCTTAGTGCTACTAGGTTGTATAGAGAAATTCAAACTATGGGCATCATTAAATAATTCACTTTTTAACTCAGGTATAGAGGGAACACATAGACCTATCCCAAATTTTAGAATTCCATTATCACACATGAAATCCAACAACTTCCCATCATTAACAACTTTAATTTTCTTTTGAATATTATCATCATCAGATTGAGAACTTTTAATTCTTTTCAATAATGATGGTTGGGAAACCAATTGAAAAAGTAATGATGCTTCATCTTCTTTGATAATTCCCATATCTATCATCGCTAGATCCATGTACACAGAATCCTTATCAATCCTCATTTTGTTCAGAACTCCATGATCCTTCTTGATAAATGCATATTCAATCTTATTTTCCTTCCTTGGATGGTAGTGTATGGAACAATAATAATCCTTGAGTAGCTCGAGACATATCCTTTTCCTCATGTTGAGTTATTTTTATGAGAAGATATATTTTAAGCTCTTGTGATCATTATATATCTCCCATATTTCACCATAGAGATAATGTCTCCATATCTTCAGAGAAAAGATTACAACTGCTATCTCAAGATCATGATTTGGATAGTTCTGATCATTAATTTTAACTTCCTTAATGCATAGAAAATAATTCTATCATTCTTCATAAGGACACAACCAAGTATTTTCTTTGGCGCATCACTATAAATCACAAATACACCATTTCTTGATGGTAGAGTCAAGATTGGAGCATTCACTAACCTCTTCTTCAATTATTCAAAACATTCTTCACATTATTTTTTCCATATGAAATTAACCCCTTTATGAGTAAGCTTGGTTAACAGGTTAGCTAATTGGACGAAGTTCTAAATGAAATGATGATAATAACCTACTAAACCAGTAAAACTATGTACCTCAGTTACGTTCATTGGTGTAGGATATTCCTAAATTTCCTTTGTCTTTGAAAGATTCACTAAGATTCCATCCTTAGAGATAATTTTACCAAGAAAAGAAACTGTTTGAAGCCAGAATTCATACTTGTTAAACTTCCCATATAATTCATTTCTTCTAAGAGTCTTTAAAATAATTCTCAAGTTATTATCATGTTCTTCGTAGCTTTTAAAGTATATCAAGATATCATCAATAAATACCACATCAAAGTCATCAAGATATTCCTTTAAAACTTTATTAATTAGATCCATGAAAATAGATGGTTCATTATCAGTCCAAAAGGCATTACTTTAAACTCATAATTCCCATACCTAGTTCGAAATACCATCTTTGGAATATCTTCCTTTCTCACATGCAACTAATGATATCTAGATCGAAGGCCAATCTTCAAAAAATATTGGACTCCATGAATTTTATCAAATAAATCATCAATGTGAGTAAGAGGACACTTGTTCTTTATCACAATAGCATTGATCTCCCTATATTCAATGCATAACCTCATAGATCCATCTTTCTTCTTAACAAAAAGAACAAGATCTCCACATAGAGAAACAATAGGGAAGATAAATAACTTATCACTAAATTCTTATAGTTGTTTCTTCAAATATACTAATTCCACTATATACATTCTATAAGGGGTATTTGAAATAGGCCTTGAACCAGGAATTAAATCAATAGAAAACTCAATTTCCTACCCTGGAGGATGTCCAGGTAAATCCTACAGGAATACATCAATGTATTCTTGCATAATAGGCACATCCTCAATTTTAAGATTTATTTCCTCACCCATAGAGATTGTTTTATCTTCCTCCCCAATAATTACATTCATTAGAGCTACTAGGGGTGGATCTAAATAAGAATAAAATGAGGAGGTTTCTTCTTTAAAGATAAGGGATCCTACATCATTCTCAAAAATTGTAAATTCCTTCTTCTTGAAATATATTTTCACATTATAACTTGAAATCCATTTCATACCATGAATTATATCAAAGTCAATCATGGGTATGATGATAAGGTTAGAAACTAAAGCACATTTATGTATCATAAGGGGGATTGATTGAAACATCTTTGTTTCAATGATACTTCCCTTAGGAGTTTTGAATGACAACTCATTTATTAAATAAAATTGTAAATTTATAATTTTCTTAGAAAACTTGGAAGATATAAAAGAATGCGATGATCTATAATCAAATAAAGCATTGGATAAGTTTGAAGAAATGATTAAATTACCTACCACTACATCATTAGGAACTTCAACTTCTGCATTTGTGATCACATAAGATTGGCCTTTCTCCCTTGTCCTTCTTTGGGGAATGTTTCCTTGACACTTGAGAAAATCATTGGCATAATATACCATCTCTTTACAATTGTAGAATTGAACATTGGTAGCTTATTTATTTCCCTTGTAATATCAAGATTAGTGGCCTCTTTATCCACATTTATAACAAACTCCTTTTCCTTTTAAGCATGACCCGAGGTGTTTCTTTCCAAAATTATCACATATTGGAAAAATACCTTTTTTATTCTTCACTTTATCCATTATTTCCTCCTCCAACCTCTTATTCTCTTGCTTTAACTTAAAGTTATATGACTTAAATAATTCTTTCTCTATCTTGATAGCACATGAGACTATATCTTCGTATGATGAGAATGTTTGGGAGACCAGTGCCCTTCAGAGGAATGTTTTAAACCATTAAATAATCGATCAATATTTCTCCTTGGATTACGTATGTAATCTGAAACATGCCTTGATAAACTTATAAAATTGTCTTCATATTTTGCAATGTTTTTATCCTCTTTTTGTTTCAGACTCAAGAATTTCCTCTCCATATCCACTTGCTATTCTATAAGAAAATATTTTTCTAAGAATATTTCCTTAAAGTCCTTCCATTCCATTTCTTCTATTTCTTCCTCCTCCTTTGTGTTTTGAATTAATGAACACCACTGATCCACATCTCCCAAGAGATGATAAATTTCCATGATTACTTTCTCTCTTTAACTATATCCCAAAGTGAGAAATATATTTTCTAAAGAACTTATCCACTACTCCACTACTCCACTACAAATGGGTTCGTAGTCCCATCGAATAACAAATAATGTTGTTTTATAAAGAGGTTTAACATTTATCCTCTACATTATGGATCAGGATGATCCATACAGGTAAGGTTATTGTTCATAACTTGAGTTAGCTGTCTCAGTATAGTTATAAGTTTCTTAGGACTAGTATCAACTCCATAACCAACATTATTATCTTTAATAGGTGGGAAATCCCTACATGGGATATGTACGTTCATACAGTTTCCATTCCTTTCACTAGGTTCCATTTCTAAATAATGTCATACACTAAATTAGGTTACGAATCATAATGTATAATGTCAAACTATAAAAAAAATTAACATAAATTGAAATTTTATGCATGTCTAATCTCATAATAATAAGAATGGTTTCTTTGAGGAAATATTTACATTTAAATCCTTTATAATGGTTTATAAAGAAAATGTGAATTATCCTAAGAATATCTCCCAATAGTGTCAAACTATGTGCACATTAAGGCCTGTTGTTGTGTACCAGGTTATCCCAAGTCAGGCCTGGAACACCTTATTAGAGTCATTACTCCTAGGTACATATGTTCTAGAACCATGCCTACTTGTAGTATCTAGAAAGTAATGTATTGATAGGAAGATCAATTTAATATATACCTTATCAAAATTCTATGATGTTCTTGTATTCTTATCCTCATAGTATATCTTAGGTTTTGGTTCCCTAATCTTTGTTTTCTAAATCTAGTTTCTAAGTTTTCTACTAAACTTTCTCTAATACCAAATATAACACCCCGACCCTAGAAGCCCGAAGCCAGTGCATTATTTTATTACATTGGTATTATTACAATAAATTAATATCCTGAAGGAATTAATAGTTTAGTATTTTTGGAAAACTAGATACAAACATAAGTTTTACATTACAACTTGAAAGGAAAAACAATATAGCAATTCCATTGGAAACATTCATAATTGATAGATTATCCTTACAAGTAATTCATAATATTCACCTTCACATCTTGGGGAAAAATAAAACATAAGAAAGGGATGATATAAGATACTAAATAAGGGTAATAAATACAACATAATTTATCTTAAACATAAACATTAGGCAAGGTGAACAACTAAAAACACATGCCTTTAAAAATATAATTGAGCATAATATGGAAGGAATGATAACTGATTAAATAAAGCCATATAAATGATAAAAATAGAATTAAACATAAAAATTGATATTATAATAGTCTAATAATCACATGGTCTATCAATTAATAATATCATAATGAGGGAATGCATAATTTTGGATATCTAAAATTTATTGTCAAGGCCTTGACCAAGACGTCTAAAAATACCAGGGTAAGGACTTAGCCAAAACACAATTCTTTTTTGTCTCATGAGACCAAAAAATACATCTAGGGGCTATAAAGTCCCCCACCTATCACTTGATAAGTATAATGAATTCCTCATATGAATGGGGCTAAACATAAATAACATGAACATATAAAATAACTTTCCCCAATCTGTAGACATAATCACTAACCATTTCGAGTAGTATGGTGAATGGTATCAAGATAGCACATACATAATAAAATTGATCATAAAACATTTAATAAAATATTTTATATGATAATATTAATAGGTTAATCCTAATAAAACCTAATATTCAACATGGGTTTTGAAATAGATGAAAATTATCTAATAAAATCATCAAAAAATTCTTGAGAGTAATACTCTTTTACTTTGAAAAGAAGAGTTATTTTGGAAAAATATTTACATAAAACTAGAAATAAACTAATATAGTTTTTCCATGATAAAATTAGTGGTTTTATAAAAATAACGGTGGCTTAAAATTTATTATAGAGTGCACTTGAAAATAGGTAAGAAATCATGAAGTTCCCTTTAATCAGGCTTACTTATCATGAAGAATTGAGAAATGGACCTTTTTAAAACATCTATTTTCCACAAAAGAAATATTAAATGATTATAATACATGATTTTAGAACATATAATCATAATTTATAATAATTATATAAAATAAATTAATAATTAAATTGGTTTATTGAGGAATAAAGCACAACCCGAATGAAAATGGAGGTTCAGGAAGAAACCCTTACCTTATATCCGAATGAGTTATTCACTTGACCTTAACATCATGGATAATGAAATTAAATCTATTAATTAATTAATTAATTAATAAAATTATCTAAATTTATTTTATTTAGAATAATTTTATTAAGTTCGTTTATTTCCCTTTTTATGAGTTATAAGATACAATTTTATTGCTTGGGAACATTCGTTTCCTTGGTTTCACAATCAGTATACTTGTATATGAGTATTGAACTTCATGTGGAAAGGGTATAATTATCCACAATTGAATTTATATGATTTTAATGAACATAAATAAGTGTAAATGTTTATATATATAATTTATTTATATGGTATTATGATGAATAATTAGATTATACATTTAGTGATAATTGTTTGCATTATTACGACAGTTATTGATCATAACGAACTCATTTTGTTTTTTGAATTAGTATTATGAATATATACTAGTTTAATAAAATTAATTATGTTATAATACATATATTTTATTTTATTTTAACCATAAAAAAGGTATCATGACCATACTTGAATAAGAAATTTAAGAACAAAAGTTCTTCGTCCACGAAAGTTATAAATCAACGCCTCCCAGATGACAATTTCATTTTTAAAATAAGAGAGAGAGAGAGAGAGAGAGTAAGGATATTGATGATGGTTATTACATTAAAATGATATAATTATAGTATATAAATTATACTATAGTTATCATGATCATTTGGACATATGAGTTAAGGAGATAATAATAAAATAAAGAACTTGAAAAGAAACTATAAGGGAAAAGGAAGAGGATTTTACCCCTCGAATACTCCTTTTTAAGAATCTCCTTAAGGGGATTAATTTTGGTGTTTTGATGATACTAAGAGCTTATAGATGTGGGGAGGAGCTTGGGAATAGGTTTGGGTAGAAATTTTACAAGGCTAAAATCTTTTAAGGTGTGAGGAGAAGAGGGGGTGAGAGGTAGTTTTTATAGTGGAGGAGAGGGGTAATTTCTTATTATTTTATTCAGTATTTTAATATTTTGATCAAGACAAGCAATAATTTTGATTCTTGTGACTACATATAGTAAAAAGTGCATGTGATTTCAAACCAAAGATTCTCATATCATCCATACATCATCTATGACTCCATAATTCAATTATTTATCATTTATTGTAAATTATCATATTTTACTATTCACAAAAAATTCAAGTATTTTAGAAAAATCCTAAAAATTTACCCTACCCATTATTCAACATGGAGAATTAAAAAAATAAACTCTGTTTTATGAAAATAATTTTATAAATATGAGAAATTTAATTTTTAATTAAAATCATTATTTACTCGTAAAATATAGTTTTTAAGATTAAAACTGATTTTATAACACCCTGAAAAATTAACCATGGTCTTATTAAATTATCCTAAAATCACAGGACAAAAAATATTGATTTATGAATAAATTTTATGAAAATTAATTTTCATTTAAATCAATTTATTAATTATAAAATTTTAATTAAATATTTATTATTCATAAAATATAAACACTTAATTATTATTTTTTAAATATTCACTTACTTATACCATGATATAATTATATATTACTTTTATTTATAAGGTGAATAAATTTTATTTATAATTTCATGGGTGTTATTGCTATTCATTAGACCGATTTACTATTCATAAGGGTCATATTACTATTCTTAAGGTCAATTTACCATTCACAAAAAATGTAAGTTGATTCTATCAGACTATAAATATCTTAATGATCCCAACTATGTATGTTTATTTTTCAAAATTCAAATCATAGAGGTGAAAAAATTATGTTTAAAAGACAGGTTATGATAAAAAATTATTGTTTCACAGAGACTCAGTGTTTCATGCATTACATTCTATATTAAATTTATTTGTAAAACCTTGGGGTGTTATAGAACAAAGGGTTGTCTACTCAAATATCCAAGAATAATATATGATATGATTGGGATGATTCCCTACCTAAATAACTAAGTGGTGAGAGAAACACTATAATATACCATTTCTTAGTGAAATATGGATCTTGTCCCACTAATTGATATGGTGGATTTTATAAAGGGCCCATCATTTTAGTGGGATCCCATTTAATAAAATTCCTTATTAGATGGTTAATAAAAACATGATACTCATTTGATAAAATTTTCTATTATAGATGAATAAAATCATCATCATAAAACTATTTTTTTGATCAATCCTTGATAAAGATAAGTTTATTACAAGATACTCCTTAGACCGATAACTTAATAAAAGTTATTTAGAAATATTTGTGATCTAAGAAATGTTTTTAAATAAAATTCATTATGTTATAAAAATTACTTCCTCAATAATCAAGTATTTTTTTTTTCAAAAAATGAATCTAAATGCTTATGGAAGCATAGAGTGATCCATTCAAGGTTCAAAAGAAATTAGATGAAAAATGGATTGTTCTAGTTAGGGAATTTATCCTATTATCATCTATGGAAATGTTTCAACAATATGATTGAATTTAATAAAAGTTTAAATTATATTCTCAAAGTGTTAATAAGGTATGAACTAGGTATATGGTGTTTGGATTTTGGTACTGTATGGATATTATAAGTGGTTAAAAGTTAAAATTAGAAGAAGAAAAGTTAGTTTAATTGTTCAATAAAGTTTCTTTAAGAATATATTCAAGGTTATTGAAACCTAGGGTTGTTAGGAAGGAAGAATAATAATTCTATATGATGGGATTATCCAGAATACCTGAAGGGGTTTGTGAAACTCCATGGAATGTACATGTCAGGTATGGATGTTATAGAAATTAATTCTCTAGTTTTTAAAGGTATATGATACCGAATTTATTTTTTAAAAGTGTTGTAAATATACGAGAGTTCAAAATTAAAGAAACAATTGTTTGAGCTTGTAGTTTACATTCATGAAGCAAAGAGTTACTATATATGAATGTAAAATATTTTATAAATATCAAATGAATCTAAGTAAAATATGTGTATATTCATCTTATTTATCTGATTTGATAAGAGAATATGTTTGATAAAAATATATTTTATGATTAAATGTATACACATGGTTTATGATTAATCAATTTCTATAACATGTTTTGATAAGAAGACATGGATAAATTTTTTTTTATCCAGGATAAAAGTGTTTATCCAACTATTTGTTAAAATATGCGAGAATGTGTTCTTGGTACCCATCAATGGTATATTTTAATAAAATATTCATTTCAAATTAATAAGTTCCAAAAAAATAGAATACCATATATGATAAGAAAATAATAGTTTATTTGTTAAATATTCATACTAAAAGGAAATAAATGTTATTTTCTAATACAAAAGGTTTTGTGTATCTTAGAAAGATATTATTAAAATAATAGTGTCTAAGAGGCCAGTGAGAGTATATTTGGACTTATATTAGTTCAAAATTAACAAATAAAGGATAACACCAATATAAAGTAACGTTTTTTCCACTCAATATCCTAAAATGTTTATAATATGTGATGGTAAAAAAATGTATAGTGTTACATTTAGTTACCATTTAAAAGTAGATATCACTATTTATTGAAGGATTATACCATTAAAAATGAAAAGTTAATTAAAATTGATATCCTAAAAGAGTTCATGGTATAACGGTAAAAATAAATGTAAAGAGTTACACCACTTACTATAACAAAGTGGTTTTCAATTTATCCTAAAATAGTTTAGAAGTTCCAATTAAAAATAATGCTAGTAGTTACATTATTTTAAGTAAAAAAATTTATGGAATAGGGTTCCAAAGATGATTATGATGAACTTATAAAGAGTTAGAAGTAGACAATAGAAGTTGACATTGAAATATTTGATGTTGTGAAGTTAATAAGTTTGGATTTTCTCAACAAGTTGAATAGTTATGAATATGATTCTTAAATCTCACAATTATTCAAACTAGATTTCTTTATAGATGTTTATCACTAAATATCTTGTGGGAGAATTTTATTAGATATTCACATCAATATGTGAAAGGTATTACATATGATGTAATATGTTAACAAAATATAGAAAGTATAGCAAACATAAGGCGGATATAGTAGTTTATCATATATGATATGATAAAGTGATGCTTATGTTGGTTTTGTTAAATATTCTTAAAATTTTAAGAATAATAAAATGTATCAAATTGAAATTCAACAGTCATATTATCATTCTTTCATGTTGGATACATAAATTTATATATAGATATACATTGTGAAGTGAAATAATAGTTGACCTCTCAAAGTATGACTTTGAGTTTATCCCTAATCGATGTTCATCATGAAGTATTATAGGTCATGAAAAAATGTTAAGGTTAGTATGAATATAGTTTTTGTATAGAGATACAAAATATGATCATGAGGCACAAGACAAAGAAAATTATTATTTGCGTGTTCTGAATAACCCACTAAGCATACCACATAGAGTGTTGTGCGAATGTATTTGGTATACTAGGGGTACATGAATCATATTTGAGTCCCCACTACCTGAGATTGGTGAGATACCTAGCTTGAAAACCTTAATACTTTGATACCCTACTTATGAAAGTCTATGTATTTACTTAAAGAATATGGGGGTGGTTGGGTATATTGCTAATCATATCATCAGTTGAAGCTTAAAAAAGATAATATTTGTCCTCTCATATGATGAGTATGACATCAAAGACCTTGATTGAGATATATTGTGGGAGTGTTCAACAAAACCTAGATATTTTATATCTATCTGGATAAGGAAAAATATGATAATTCTTGTTTTCATATGATACAGAATGGTGGAAATAGGTATAGAGATACATATGTTTAATGAAGATCATTCTATATACCTTTATAGTTTTAGTATCATTGATGATTTGTTATAGACTACTCTTTTCTTACATATATGGATATGAATATTCTTATTTGTTTTAAATTATACAAAGGTCCATGGGTATTCACAAGGTATTACATATGATGTGATATAAGGTGAAGTTAATGATAGATTTCCAAAAGTGTTTTGGAGGATATCAAAAAGGATTTTTAGATATGGTTTCACAAGTTATTGTACATGATACAATATAAGGTGAAATGGAACAAATTCTATTAGTCTTTAGTGAAAGTGGGAGATTGAAGGATATATTCCACAAATCTATAGTTTGTATGTGATGCATGGATATATCATGTGCATGAGATATCAAGATGCATGCATGAAATAATATTTCATGTATGCTACCACCTCTGATCAAATGAACAACTAAATATTAAGTGTGTTGATATTTAAATAGTTGAACTCATTTAAAGCTATCATTTATTAAGAAGTTATATGATATATAATACTAAGGAGTAAATGAATTTAATTAATTCATACATTTATAAACCAACCATGGTATTTATTAAAGTATTTCATTTCATGAATAAATTATAGGATAATCAAGGAGCATCCTTGATGGAAATGGTGTATGGATTGAGATCCTATTTAACTACTTCCATGTGATGGAAATTGTGTATGGATTGAGATTCCCATTCTTAGAAAAAACTCCCTGAACCATAATCTCTTTCATATTCCTCCTTTGAAGATAGATGTATTATCATATCATGGAAGAATATAGATCCCATCCGATCATAGGATGATTCAGATCATCCCATGGATACCTATGGATGCGGGATACTTTTGTTTTCCACTTTAGTGATCTTTATCAAAATCATCAGATGAATATAGAAGGTTGTAGTGGCTCATCAGTGAATGATACAATTGTATTTATAGTACCTTTTCATTTTTGTTTTACGTAGTTTCATATTATCTTGCTCGGAGATCCTTAGACAAGTGTTTCTAATTGCTTCTTATGGTGTCTAATAATTGTTATTAGATTCATAAGAAACCTAACAATTCCTGGGCAATGAACCCCTTGTGAGTTATTCTGGTATTGGTTCTAAAAATGGGTTCTATAATTTAAAGTGTCAACAATAACCTATATGGTGTTCTCCCATATAACTTCTTAGTGGAATTATACTTAACTAAATTTTATGACTAAGATATACTTAAAATGAATCATTATGGGATGATACTTTTATATATATATATGTGTGTGTGTGTGTATGTGTGTGTTGATAGATAAGATCATCCTTCTCAAGGGGTAGTCCCGTATGTAGATTCCTGGTGTGGATTAGTTCCCTAGTAGGTTGATGACTTGGAATGTGATTCCCATCGTGTATATACACATATGATAACCCTAGAGTGAGTGGTTTGGAACATCAGTTGCCTTAGGATATTTTAAATGAGAATATATAAGTTTTGCCTATGAGTTATGGATTATGTGAGATATAGTTTATGGTCTAGGTGGGAGAGCCTATAACCTTTGAGATACGACTCAGGATACCAGTGAGTAAGGTACTATGCTTGAGGTGAGATATAACATATTAGGGTAACCTGAAGGAGGGGTTAGCTTGAGTTTGTGAGTGCCTTAGATATGGGAGGCATGGGTATATGCTTTGGATATGATATGGTGCACAGGTTGTGCTACCGAGTATATGGTATAGACTTGGATATGCCTTGAGTTTGTGATGTAGGAACTTGCGGTACTTTAGTACCGAGGTTTAGTTTTGATGGGAAAGATTAGTAGGATATATGTCCCTATTGATTATGGATATGATTTCGGTGGAATGGATGTCCCTATTAGATAAACGCATATGGTTTAGTGACGATGCCCAGTTTTGTGGGTGGTCATGCGGTATGTCTTGGCATGAGTGAGATGCCTTAACACTATTATAATTTAAACATCGAGGTGCTTCTGTCTTGATGACATTGACATAAATGGGTGCATAGTCAAAACTTTAGGTGTGTGTGCCTGAGTTTGACAATGTGTGAATCATGGGACTATGATTCAGATTCTACAATCAGTTTGTGCTGAATCATGCACTCATTAGTCTTGGATGAGATCAAGGTAGTACGCACTGATTACATGTGTTGTTGTTGAATTTTTGATAGGTGAGTGACTGTGTACAGTTCAAGGACCGATGATATTGATGAAATTCTCGTAGGCATGATATCCTAAGAGTTTTGATGGAATGGTAAATGTACCTATGTGGTGATAGGTGACATCAAATATGGATTGAAGTACCATGATGTGGTTAACCCGAGTGTGTTCCTTGACACATATTATCAGGGAGGCATGTTGTTGGAACCAATTAAGGTTGTGCTTGAGGAGAAGTATAAGGAAATCCATATAGTGAGAAGCACACCATTGGTCATTAAAGGGTGTGACCCTAATTATGGATGGAATTTCAAAAGATGTTGAGGATGAATTTATTAGTGATCCCTAAATGAGTAACAATTAATATTTTGTGCTATACTCAGGTATGAGTGAGATAATAATGTCTAGTCATCACGTGTGGTAATGGACAGAGTGTGGGCTATGGAGGAATGAATCCATATAGGGAGGATTGTGGATGTGATGAGACCATTCATCATATGGCCAAGGTGGAATTTGGATTCCGGTGTGCAGATGAAATTGATTTTATCTGGTTCCTTTGTGAATATCAGAATTGGGATTCAGATGTGGAGTTATATGGAGTTTGTTCATCGACATTAGGCTCAAGATAGTTTTGGATTTAATCTGAAGATCCAATATTTTTTGGTGCTCGGTGTGAGAGTCTAACGACTAAGTTAGTTAGTTGGTGACCCAACCATGTAATTACACTGAGTTTCAGGTTCAAACTTTCATATGGTTATATATGATCTTAGGATACCTTTATGAATTAAGGTACTGGGATCAGGTAGTGAGATAATGCATTGGTGGGCGTGCCTGATCATTTTTGAGAAAGGTTAGCCAGAGGAGGCTCAATCTATTCTTTCATATATAATTGGTTGTAGTTATATGGAAACCACATTGATCAGGTCATTGGACCACAAAAAAATGTGTTTTGGTTGGAAATTTTGATGGCGGGGAGCACTATGGCTTATAATTGGCCCTTCATGAGTTGAGTCTTACTACGGGGAGATCCAAAATCTTGGAGATGAAATGGTTGATGGAACCTTAGTTTATTAGGAGAGATGAGTACTAGTGAATTCTATATCAATGTTTCAATGATAGTAATGAGAGATGGATTGAATTTTTATGAATAGTGCACTTTATGTTTGGAGTTACATAATGGAAGCTTGTTTGTCATTCCATAGTATAATGTGATGAGTTAATTGTGAACTGGTGACCAAGATAGATCTAGATATATGGTTAAGAACCACTGAGGATTCTTAGGGATGATAATTACTATAGTGGATAGGTTGTAAAACCAGGTGTCATTTTAGGTAGGAAATTATATATTGAATATGAATTTATGAATTTTGGAGCAAAGTTCATTTTAAAAATTGAGATTTAGAATTCAATTTTTAGATTTGGAATGTCCTAAAGTGGTGTTTTTGGATATGTTTTGATTCTTGAGAGGTGTATCAGGTGGAAAAGTGATTCTTAGGTGCTTCAAGTTGAATTTCAAAAATTTTGGAAGGTTTTTCCCAATTCACAGTTATCACACGGTTAGATAAAACCATGTGTCCAAACTTTGTGAGTTAGTTTTGGCTTGGGGTTTGGTGTACAATTGCGGAAAAAATGTTAAAAAATTGAAATTTAGTTATAAAGGAGATTTTAAAAGTTAAAACGTGGTTCAGAAAATCATGTGGCCAAATTGTGTAGGGTGTATAGCCTTGGATAGTAAAGGTTCCATGATTAACACATGGTTTGGAAAATTGTGTGTCTAAACCAAGCGAGGTGGTGTCTCAAGACAATGCTAATCATATGGATGACAAAAAGTTTTCCAAACCATGTGGTAATTGTGTAGCCTATCACATTTCTTAAAAAATGTGATTTTATGGTCCCCCATCAGGATATAAGTTTTAAGAGCCCCTCTATTTCTCCTCTCTCACGTGAAACAACCGTGAGGGCCTCCCACTCCTTTTTTCTTCAACCCCCCTCATATTTGGGAAGGTTCTTGGTGATTATTCAGCATTGGAGGTATGGTTTCTCCTCTATTTTACCTTATTTGTTCTTTCAATTGTTCTCCCACTCATTTTAAAGAGTTTGGATTAGGGTTCTTGAGAAAATTCCACTAAATAATAATGAAATCATCCTATTATGACATGTATTTTTCTTAACATAGATAGAGGACGTCTTGAGACAATGATTACATAGCGCCACACACCATTTAAATTGAGGTACATTGTATGATTTATTCTAGGGTTTTCAACATAAATTAAATAATTTTTTTATTTAATTGGTGTTGTGTGTTATGGATTTTACTTAGGGTGATGTAGAGAGTACACCACGGGCCTTCCAAGTGTGGTTGGTCATAGTTTTGGTGCAATGAGGTGACCCAGTGAGCCATTAGAAAATTATTCCTAATTAGATTAAATTATAAAATTAATTATATATTGTTATAATTAATTTATTTAAATTCCATGGATTGATACATGGCCTCATATGAATGAACGATGGCCAAATGGATTAGGATGGGCTTGAGAGAGGCTATGAATTAAATGGAAATGACTTTATGTATGGGGTAGGCAGTCCCTATGAATTACCATATGGTAATATTCATTTTAATTATGTGGAATGTGGTATATGTTCTCACCACTGAGGGGGAATAAAATTATGAAAATTTAATAATTTTTTATTTAAAGCAAATGACTATGAATGGAATAAACAAAGTGTCAAAGGACATGTTGGACCTTGGTGCACTGGATGGACCTGTCAGTCGTTGATGATCGAGAGAATAATTATAATTATATTCCTTGAGATACATGGACCCTAGAGGGGTATGATTGGACTAAGTATACATATAATCCCTTAGTATGAGAGTCTTATACCCTCATTATAGAGGGGTGTTTAATTGGGAATAGTTATCTTGAGTAGGCCATGATATGACCTTGAGACACCTTAAATACTTAGGACTAAATGAGATGATAATGGGGTGAGTTTTCATTCCCCCTGGGTTTGTGAGTACTTGAATGGGCATGACCTAGGTAGATTATGCATAGGTTGGGTGAGAGGATAAACCTAGGATGACTTGGGTATTGACATGGGATTTATGCCATCTCCCTAGAGAGGTTCCTGTATAGATTTTTCAAGGAGGCCAATGTGGCCTTAAGATGATTTTGAAGACATTGAGGAATGGTCTAACCTTTTAGTAATGGGTGTTCTCCCTAGAGATGTTATTGATATCTAGGATCACATAAAGGGTTTCAGTGCTATTATGTGACCTATGGGTCCCCTGAGGGTGCTCTATAGATATATAAATCCCTGAGAGGGTGTGTGTGGGAATGAGTAGTGTTGATTTTAGGTGTCACATTAAAACCTGAATTAATGGAGAGATTGATATTTTTTAGATTCCTAAGATACTCCTTAGTGTTGGATCAATCCAAAAATTCCTTATTTTAATGCTCACAAATCATGATTTCAATTTAATTTTACCTTTTCCTAAATATTATAAGGTTTTTGTTACCCATACATAAGTCTAAATATACCCTTATGCATATTTTTATCTACTTTTATGTAAGCTTTATAATTTTTTCTTTACCCTTACACGATCTTTGAATTTTTTTACCTTTATGTATGAATTTTATTACCTTTACAAAAGATTTGAAAAATATATTATACCTTTATGTGAAGTACTATTTACCCTTATGTAAATTCTATTATACCCTTATGAAATATTTCTAATTTTTCCATTACCTTTACATAGTTTCATTTTATCCTTACATAAGTATCTTCTTACCCATACATATAGTATGGAAAGTTTTTTTTTCCTTCATGCAACTCTTATCTTACCTTTAAATGAGTCCAAAATGCTACTACCACATGAAAAAACAAGTAATTGTGTGTCAGATGAGAAGATTTTCTATTATTCTTGAATTGGACACACGTATGCTGAAGTGAAATCATGAAGAAATTAAGTGACCAAATAAATAAATGAAGTGGCTGCATGAAGAAATGAAGTGACCATATGAACAATCCAAGTGATTGTGCCAAGTGACCATAGAAAGTGACCATGGAAAGTGACCATGGAAATTGACCATGGAAAGTAACCATGATAAGTGACCATATCAAGTGACCATGGAAAGTGACCATGGAAAGTGACCATGGAAATTGACCATGGAAAGTAACCATGATAAGTGACCATATCAAGTGACCATGGAAAGTGACTATGCCAAGTGATTGTGCCAAGAGACCATTCCAAGTGATCATGGAAAGTGACTATGTCAAGTGACTATGGAAAGTAACTGCAATATCCAAGTGACTAAAATCCAAAGTGACCATGCTTAAGTAAATTCAAATTAACTATGTCTAACTTAAATAGTAAGGAATATTCAAATATACAATAGTTATATTTTGGAGTATTTATTGAAAGTCAGAGAATTTAAGGATGCCAGATTTGACTAATGAGTATGAGGATTAATTTATGAATATCCTCCAATAACTAATTATAAGTGGAATTGGATTTAAGAAGTATAACCACTTTTGTAAAAAAGGGGTGTGGTGAAAAATAGATACACTGACCAGGTTAACTACTTTACTGTGTGATTATATGGATTTTTATTTTTCTAACGTTTTAGTGAAAAACTCAGTTAAATCTTTTCAAGGATATATTTAAATACAATTAATCAACTGAATATGATCATATTGAGTTGATTCAAACCTTCTCTCTTCCTATAAATTTCTATCTATGTTTTTATCTTTCCTTCAAGATGTGTTTAGATTACTCTATTTATTCTTTTACATATGCTCCTACATTGTATTAGAGAGTACTAGATAATCTCTCTCTTCTATTATCTTTACACCTATTATCCCATAAAAAACTATGTAAGAGGATATGTGTAGCTTGAACTGATTTGTAAGTATTTGTATATAAAACTTGATCTAGGTTGTGGATCATTTTATTTTTAATAAACATGCTTGGTAGTGGGTGATTTACAAGTGGAGAGGATTGAGTATCAGCTTGAGACTGAACCTCCTATTTTTATTTACATTGTGTGTTAATTTGTTTTTTCTTAATATATTTTTAAAATAAATTTATTCTTTCAAAACTTATTTAATAAAAATAATACTTTGATAGTTATCTTTAATAAGTGTTTTATATACTGTATTTAATACTATTATTTTTTTATAAGTTTAAGTGGTTTTAAAATTGTTTTGAATAGGTTTTGATTGAACCTTTGAGAAGCATTTTGAAAATAATAAAATATATAATTCTAATATTTTAGTTAACTGGGATATATTTATAAATGAGAGATTTCAGTTTTAAATTATTTTTAACAAAAATCTTAATTGGGGACTAAATTCAACCCCTCTTGAGTTGTCTACTCTAACCAATATTTGGTATCAAAGTATTGTTTTCCTTCTCTTTGCTTATATTTTACCTTGATCATGTTTTTAACAACATCTTATTTTTATTTTTTAATTTGTCAGTATGGAGTCCAAGTATGAAGGTTATTCCACTAACAGACCTCCTCACTTTAATGGCCAAAATTTTGGCCATTGGAAAATATAAATGAGAATTCATCTTGTGAGCATGAATTTTTATATTTGGGTATCTATTGAATATAAATATGAAAAAACTAAAACTACTATAAAATAATGGGATTATCCAACAAAAGATGCTTATGATTCAAATTGAAAATCTATGAATGCTTTATTTTGTGTTTTAGGAGAGGATGCATTTAAGAGGATATCTTCTTGTGATACTGCTGATATAATTTGGGATACCATTTCTATGTCTCATGAAGGCACATATAATGTTAAGGAAATGAGGCTAAATACATATATTATTATGTATGATTCTTTCAAAATAAAGCCTAATGAATCTATATCTAACACGTATCTTAGGTCTAATGAGATCATAAATACTATGATTACACTTGGAAAGAATATGGATGAAAAAACTCAAGTGCTAAGGATATTGAGATGTCTACCATATCAGTGGATAGGTACTATAGTATCTATTTAAGAATCATGTGACATCATCAAACTACTAGTTAAGGAATTAATTGGAAAGATGATGGTGTTTGAAGAAGAGCTAAAAGTTAACAATGGAGGATAAACCAAAAAGGAATTCTATAGCCTTTAAATCATCAAATTAAAAAGATAAATAAGTTTTCAAACCTAATAGTACAACTGGAAGTGAAGTTGATATGAATAGTGATGAATAAATAGTTCAGCTAGATAGAAGATTTACCAAGTTTTAAAAAAGAAATAAGTTTTTCTATAAGTCTAATTATAAAGGAAAATATGATAAGGGAGAAAATTTGAGAAAATATTAGAAAAAGGATAATTCCTATAATGAGATTAATACTATGAATGTATGATAAAAATATATATAAAAGATGAGTTTCCAAAGCTTAAGTATAAGAAAATATATGAGGATAAAGAGAAAAGACCAAAGAAATAAATTAACACCACTTGTAGTGCATTATAGGATATCTCTAGTGACTCGGATTCTAGCTAAGAAGATACAAATGAAAAATAAAATCTATGATTTATGGATACTTCTTATTAGGTACTATCTATTTCTTCTTCTCATATTTTTTATTATTCTGAAATGACTAATGAAGAATTAGAATAGTGTTGTTCTATACTGGAGGATACCATGAATGAGTTAAAAGATAAAAATAAAAACCTAAAAAAGATTCATGTTTTATGTTCTATATATAAATATGATCTTAGTATAGAAAATAAAATAATGTTGATATGTTAAAGGGAAATATTGATATGAAAGTGTAAAATGAACAACTTAAGAAGGATTTGGATCAATTTTTTAACAATATAAAAACCTTGAATATTATGCTGGGTGAACAAAAAAATCCAAAATCCAAATATAGAATAGGTTATATCTCTAGATAATAAGGGAATCTGTAAAAAAATTATTCCATTATTAGTTAAAAAAACAAGACTCTAGTTTCTAAGATAGGTGTTAGTTTTGTAAATAATTCTAAAAATTTTGTTCATAAATGGACTTTTTATCTATGTCTATTATTTTTTACAAGAAATCCTTTGAAACAAATGTTTATTCTAAAGGATTTAATTTCTAACTTCTTTGGACCCAATAAATTCTAGGTATAAAATTTATTTATTATTAAATTATAATTAGGAAAAATGTTTGAAGAGATTTAGAAAAAATCAATGGTTTCTGGATAGTGGATGTTCCAGGAATATGATCAGAGACTATTCAAGCTTCAATAATCTTTTAAAGGTGGATGGTGGATATATCACTTTTTATGACAATGAAAAATGAAATATTAATGTACTTGGTTAAATCTAAAACTCTAAATGTATTCTTATTTATAAATTCTTATTTTTAATAGTTTAAAATATAATCTTCTTAGTATTTATCATTTGTGTGATGGTGGTTTTAATGTTATGTTTGAAAATAATACTTTTAATATTTATTATTCCAAGAATGGTTTAGTATTAACACTTTAATAAATGATAATTTTTATTTTGTCAACTTAGATTCCTTATTTTCTAAAAAATATTTCTTTCTTAAGTGATTTTCATAGAGAATCTTGGATATGGAATAGGAGACCAGGCCATTGTAATATATACTCACTTAAAAATATATATAATAAGGTTTTAGTCAAGGATATACTTAAGATATAATTATCTAATGAAAAAGTGTGAAACCTCTATCAAAAGGGAAATAAACACAAAATATATTTAAAACCAATGAAATAGGTCTCTACCACTCAAATACTAGAATTTTTTATATGGATCTATTTAGATAATCTAAAGTTTCTAGTTTATCTAGAAAACACAATTATTATGTTATTTTTGATGATTATTCAAGATATACATTGGTGATTTTCCTTTCTCATAAAAGTGAAACACCTTTCTATTTTTCTAAATAAGAAAAGTTAGTAGATAAACTCAGTGGAATTACCATAAAGACCTTGATAAGTGATCATGGATGAGATTTTGAGAATCAATACTTTAAATCTATTTTCTCACAACATGTCTATACTCACAATTTCTATACATCTCAAACACCTCAATAAAATGGGGTTGTTGAAAGGAGAAATTGGACTCTTTAATGAATTGGTCGAATTATGCTCAATGAATACGACTTACCTATCTATTTTTGGGATGGAACTATTCATACAACCTATTATGTAATTAATAGATTTCTTATCAGACCTATCTTGAAAAAGATTATATATAAATTATGGAATGGTGGAAAAATCAAAGTAAATTACTTTAGAGTTTTTTAATTCAATGTCTATATTCTAAATACAAAAGATAATATGAAAAAATTTACATTGAAAAGCTATGAAGGAAGTTTTTTTGGTTATTAAACCACTAGTAAATCCTATAGTGTATTTAAAAAGAAATCTAAAATTGTGTTAGAAACTATTCATATCACTTTTTATGAGATAAATACACATAAACTCAAACTTTCTTTATAAAATATTGAGAATGATATGTCAAATTTGAATATCAATAATACCTCTAAAGCTTCTAATATTTCTGATAATTTACCTAATAAATCACATATTAGAGACCATCAAGTTTTTACTAACCTAGAAGAATACTTGGAAGAACCAAGTACTTTAGTCCCTATAACTATTAGAACCCTTATAAACCATCCCTTGGATGATATTGTAGGAGACCTAGATAAAGGTACTCAAACCTGATCCTCACTAAGAAACCAAGTTGAACATCAAGCCTTTTTATCATAGCTTGAAGCTAATAATATCAATAAATAAATAAATGACAGACATTGGGTAATATTTATGCAAGAAGAATTCAATTATTTTGAAAGAAATAAAGTCTAGGAATTAGTTTATAGACCTAAATACTACCTAACCATTGACACAAAGTGGGTATATAGAAACAAGGTTGATGAATCTGACATAATTATTAGAAATAAAGATAGATTGGTTGTATAAGGATACAATCAAGAAGAATGTATTAACTATGAATTTTTTTTTAACCAGTGGTTATAATTAAATACATTATAATACTACTTTCATATGTTTCACATCTTAATTTTAAACTATAATAACCTATAATTTTATCAATGAAATTTACCTTCTTATGATTATGTCATATAGTATAAATCACATACATCACATAGAGAAACCAAAAAAAAAATATTATTATAAATGAATAATGATACATTATTCAATAGATAAACTAATAATAATTCCAAATATTACACTAAGACAATAAATAGAAAATAAGAGAATAGAAATAGGACAATTTGGATATGCTCGATCCACTAAAATAAAGACACTCATGAATAAAGCGTTATAAATAAAACATAATGCTAATAATACTATATTAATTTTGAAGATGAAATCATATATAAACTTTAGAGAAAGTATAAGTGAATGAAGAATGAATGGAATAAGAGGTATTTATAGGAAGTAGGAAATCCATAAGACCGTTATAAATCCAACTATTGGAATAGTAATATGACCATTAGAATAATAATCCAACCATTGGAATAGTAACCTGACCATTAGGAATATTAATCTAACTTTTATAATAGTAAAATCACTTATGGAAATGTAAAATAATATTTATGTATCGTATAAAATGAAAATGTAATATATTTAAACTATGGAATAAGAAAATAAATAGTAAATTAAGTGTTTGTTTTTTTAGAAAAGGCTGAGGGCCAAACCCCATTTATTAAATAGAAAAAAGAAAGAACCTATTTTAGGACTAAGAAATAGGGAACCCATTACAAGAAGGAAAAAATTTCTTAAAAACAAAGGTAACAAAGATCCTATAAGTCCAACAGAAGCAAACATCCAAACAGGCACAAAAAATCCTCATTACCCCCCTCACTAGACATCGCCACAATGAGATCAGTCAAAATAATGCATCACCCCCTCCAAAAAGAAGTTGCACCATTCTAGAAGTACAACGTGGCATAGAACCTCTCCAACCAATATAGATGCGGAGGAGATCCATATGAAGGATTATAAAAGAAATTATATTATTAAAAACAGTATTTTTCAAATAAATGAGGATTTTATTTAAAATTTAAATTTCTCATATTTATAAAATTATTTTCATAAAATGGATTCCTTTTTTTTTAAATCTTCATGTCTAAAAATGGTTAGGGTGAATTTTTTGGGATTTTTCTAAAATATTTGAATTTTTGGTGAATAGTGAAACACAATAATTTATGGTATTTAACATCATAAGATAAATACATGAATATTTGAGTCCTGAATGATGTAATCACCCATTAGTTCAAACTCACATCCACTAGTTACTATATATAGTCATAATAATCAATAAAATTGATAGTCTTATGCCAAAATAATAAACTAATGAATATAATAATAAAAAACACCCCTCTCCTCCCCTTATAAATACCACCACTCACCACCCCTTCCCATCACACCTTATAAGAATTAGAACTTACCAAATATCTACCAAACCCTATCCTACCCACTCTCACCACATATAAGTTCTTATTTTCTCATAAAAATAAAAATTCTAAGTTTCTTAAGGGGTATTTCAAGGAGGTGCTATTCAAGAGGTAACATTATCAAACTACCTCTTTTAATTTCTTTTCCTCTTATACCTTCTCCTTAACTCATTAATCTATAAAATAATAATAACTCCAATATAATTTATATAATGTAATTTTATATTTATAATAAAATATTTTATATCCCATCCCTCTCTTATCTCCTCTTATTCAATGAAAAACAAAACCATTGTCCATATTATGTCGGTTAACCACTGTAGTGGATGATGAGTTTTAATTTTCCACTAATGACTTCATGACAGGTTTAAATTCATTTATAATTTTTGAAAATGAACTAATTATGTATATTATATGTGTTTTAAAATTCTAGATAGTGTATTTTGTGATAACATTAAATAAAATGAAACCAGTCTAGGATGGTTAAAAAAACCACCAAAATAAGCTATACATTTATCATTATCATTTTATCAAATGAATCATATTCATGTAAATAAAAAAAATGATATATGAGACCATATAAAATTATATAAGTGAATTAATACCATTTCATTTAAATTTTTATGTTTTATTTTCATTTGAAAATAACTTCCATAATTATACACAAGTGAACCGACTATGAAATCATGAAACAAACGCTCCCAGAACAACGAAATCAAACTTTATAAATCATCAAAATGACCATAAATAAACTTAATAAAATTATAATAAATAAAATATATATGGAATATGTTCTTAATAATTAATTAATTAATCTAATTTTATTATCCATGACATTAAGTGCAAGTTCAGAATGCATTCGACCATAAGGTAAGGGATCTCTCAAAACCTCCATATTACCTTTGGGTAATGATTTATATACATCTACCTCAACTTATATATTCATTATTATTATATAATTATAATATATTATGTATATATATCCCATAAACATATATATAGCTCAATTAATCTTTCTTTTATGTGCAAATACATGTTTTAAAAGGTTCCCTTCTCAATTCCTCTCGATAAGAAAATCTGATTAAAGGGAACTTCTCAGTTTCTTACCCATTTTCAAGTACACTCCAAATTTTTTAAGCCAATTTTTTTTATAAAATCAATAATTTCATCATGAAAAACTATTTTAGTTATTTTTTGTTTTTATAGAAATAATTATTCCTTTATCATCTTTAAGGACTCTTTAATCTTTTACCTTAAACCGCACTAAAGTGACACATTTTTAAAGTAACCTAAAACCTATTTTTCATGTTTTGAATTAATTTGGATATAATTATTCATAATATATTCTTATTTTTACTTTAATATTGTTTAATAATTATTTAATCCCTTCTTTCATGGATACCATTCTGATATGCCCTTTGGTTATGCCTTATGGCATAATTATGAAACCCATTTCTTTCTATGGGTAACCCTTATGTTTATTACTTATGTTTGATTTCATTATGTGGCACACATATGAACATACATGTTATTATGGGTTCACATAGATAGTGCTACAATTAATTGTGTAATGTTTTGTCTCATGAGACATTATGTATGGGATTATGGAGTAAACCTAATCTTTTACAGAACTTTTTCCACCATGTGACATCATCTTGGCAGTTAGCCTTGACCCATGTTTATGTCATGTTATGTGTTGATACCACATTACTATATTACCATGATCTTATGATTCCATATTCTATATGTTATGTCTTCATATGTTTATTCATGATCCATTCCTTTAATGTTATCATGTTATGCTTTCTGACTCATGCTTTATGCTTCGTTTCCATGTTTATTACCTTACTAGGATATTTAGCTCATCCCTTTTTTCTATATATTCCCTATGTTATCCTATTCTGTTATAGGAGCACAAAGGGAGTTAGGATATAATTATAGATATCTATAAAAAGATATTTTATTCTAGTTTTATGTTTTTTAATTATGCACCTAGTATTTCAAAGACACTAGGATTTTTGATCCTTGGTTTTTATTTAATGGATAATAATGCTTAAAATCATGTAATAATATATGTAAAAGGCTTGGGTCACTATAGTTGGTATTAGAGTAAAGATCTAGTTATTTTTGGATACTAGGACTAAAAGACTTTAGTAAGATTCCTAGGGACAATTCTATCACCATGGATAACCTAGATTGAAACCTAGAGAATCATAAGTTAGGATATAATTTTCATTTATATTTTTATACTTATATAGTCATAGTTTCCTTTTTATATACTAATTAGATAAATATTAAAGTTCCCTATTTTTTTTATTTTTTAGTTAACAGTGGGAAATAGGAGAACCCGTTCCAACAACTAATGTGATAGGAAATGTGATGATTTCCCTAATGATATGACAAACCTGTTGGGAATGAAATCTCATAACTTCATGAAAGTAATGGATGAATTGGAACAAGTTATGAATAATAAAATGAATTATGTGGAATGACCTCCTTACCCTAAGAAAGAGAAAGTTATGGTCAAATCCTTTATGTGAAAAATGCCTCCTATATTTAGTGGATCTTCTAATACCCTCATCATAGAGTAATGGATTAACTCTATTGAGAATATATTCTCTTTCCTCTAGTGATCAAAAGAAGAGAAAGTTGTGTTGGCAGTCTATCGTTTTGATGGGGAAGCTAATTAGTGGTGTAAACTAATAAAAAAATGAATTCTAAAGAGAAAATTGATTCCATGGAATGATAAGGATTCAAGAAAATATTTTTCAATAAATATTTTCTCCAAAATCTATATATTAAGATGTATAGGGAGTTACTTGAACTGAATAAACGTAAGATGAGTCTATCAGGGCATATGAGGAAAACTTCAAAAGGATTTCATGATATGACTTTGGATTTTTCATAAATACTGAAAGAAAGGTGGATCGTTTATTTAGTGTATTAAATCTAAGTTTATGAAAATAACTAGTGATTTGAGACTTTTATGGCTATAAAGAGATTGTCCATTGTGCTCTTAATATTGAGATGGAAACTGGAGACTCTTAGTGGTCTCATGGGATTAGAGAAAAAAAGAGGAAAATGGAGTTTAATATGGGAGGATCAATAGATAAAACCCATGGAGTTAAGAAAACCCAACATCCCATGTGTCAAAAGTATGGGAAGAAGCATCTTGGAATTTTTCTAAAGGGAACCAAAAGATGCTTCAAATGTGGAAAAAGGGCATCAAGATAATCATTTTTGAAGGGGCATGAAGAAGCCCACTAATGTAGAAGAAGAAATGAAGGTTCAGATCAATAATAAGCTTGTAGTAAAATGTTTAAACTGTAAGGAACATGAGCATTATACAATCCAATGCCCCAATCCAAGGGTTTTCAAAGACAATCAATGATAAAAACCTCTAAGCCAGCAATGAAGGGCATATGCTATCACTACTAGTAAGGTGGATCCTAACAATTATCTGGTGACAGGTACACTAGTTATTCATTCAAGAATATAAAATGTACTTTTTGATTCTGGTTCTATGCATTCTTTCATATCTTGCAAGTTTATTAGAACTATTCAAACACAACCTCAAAATATAAAGGTTGAGTTATCTGTGATAACAAAAAATGGGAAATTATTGCATCTAAAGTATATAAATCCTACCCAATAAATGTTTTTTGAATGAACCTCCCAGTAAATTTCATATTACTCTATTTAATGGAGTTTTATTCTATATTGGTCATAAATTGACTATCTTTATATAATGAAAACATCAACTGTTAGGAAAGGGATATCACTCTACACATCCTAAGTCATCCTTTAATTATGTACCAATGTAAAGAAGGTGATGGATATCCTTTGGAATATCCTTCTCAATCATGGATACTATTTCCTTATAAGAAAACATATCTAGATCAAATGATTGATACAAAGAGGATCATACTTGAAGACATGCCCATTGTGAGGGAATACATGGATGTGTTCCATGAAGAATTGCATGGTCTTCCTCTTGAACGAGAGTTTGAGTTATCAATTGAACTTATAACTAAATATCCATCCATATCAAATACTATTTATATTATGACCACCATTAAGTTGGAATAACTGAAGAAGCATTTACAAGAGAATCTGGACAATGATTTTATACACCTAAGTGCTTCACTGTGGAGTGATCTGGTCCTCTTCATCAAGAAGAAGGATGGATCAATGCGCCTATGCATTGATTATCATGAACTTAAAAAAATCATGATAAATAATAAGTATCCCATGACATGGATAGATTACTTGTTCGATCAACTACATGGGGCCAAGTATTTCTCTAAGGTGGACCTTTGGCCAAGATATCACCAATTAAAGGTAAATAAGGAAGATATACCCAAGACTACCTTTCAAACATAGAATGGACACTATGAGTTCATAATGATTCCCTTTAGACTCACTAATTCCCTAGAAATATTCATGGACTTAATGAATGGAGTATTTAGAGAATACCTTGAAAAATTTGCAGTATATTTTATAGATGATATTATGATATACTTAAAGAGCAAGGAGGATCATGGGGAGGATTTTAATACGGTGCTATAGACTTTGTGAGGGGAGAAACTATATGTAAATTATAGTAAATGTGAGTTTTATAAGGAGGAAGTATCATTCATAGGGTATATTCTCACCAGTAAAGGGATATATGCAGACCCTTCTAAGAAAAATGCAGTCAAGGAGTGGCCCATACTATCATCTGTAATGGAGATTTATAGTTTCCTTGGTCTATATGGGTATTAAACATGATTTTTTAGGAACTTATCATAATTTTCAAACCCACTAACCAAACTAACTTGTAATGGAGTAAAGTTTTTATAAATAAGTGAATGTGAATAATACTTCAAATAATTGAAAAAGAGGCTTATCACAACATCAGTACTTATACTACTCACAAGTGGGGAACTCTTTTTGGTATAAAATGATGCATCAAATAAACTATTTGGCTATGTACTGATGAAAAATGATAATGTGATAGCCCAAACCTCAATTCATTTTAAATTTCATGATCAAAACCATCCCCCACATGATTTGGAATTGGCGACAGTGATCTTTACGTTGAAAATATGGAGGAATTATATCTATGGGGAGAAGTGTGAGATATATAGTTATCATAAGATCCTCAAATATATATTCACACAGAAGGATCCTAATATGCACCAAAAAATATGGTTAGAGATCATTGAGGATTGTGAATTCTCAATCCACTACAATCTTGGTAAAGTAAATAAAGTTGCAGATGCTCTAAGTAGAAAGGATCCTGCAACTATATCAATGATAATAATTGAGAAGGATCCAATATTCTTATACTTGAAAAGGATGGAAAGGGGAATAATAAATAAAGGAACATAATCATTAATATCTTAAATGATCGCTCAAAAATTCATTTTATATAAGATAAAGGATGCTCAAAGAGATGATGTAGAAATCCATAAGGTGGAAGCTATCAAAAAAGGGAAACCCTCAAAGTTAAAAATTATTGAGGAAAGATTTGTAAGATTTGGTTCACAACTACGTATACCATCAAATCCTAAGATAAATAAGGATATTTTGAATGATTCATATAACTCTATCTTCTCCATCCACTTAGGGAGCACAAATATGTATTGTGATCTCTGAGAGAACTATTGGTGGGATAATATGAAGAAGGAGATTGTAGAATTTACATCAAAGTGCCTGGTATATCAACAAGTGAAGGCTAAAAGGAAATTTTTTTAAGGGGATGATGTGACTATTACCCATACCTACACAGACATGGTAAACCATCACCATGGACTTTGTCACTAGAATTCCAAAGTCATCTAGTGGAAATAATGGAATATGGGTTATTGTGGATCATCTTACAAAGACTTCTCACTTTATTGCAATTATAGAGGACTTCTCACTTGATCAAATTGCATGGATATACATTAGAGAAGTGGTGATGATTCATGGAGTACCATTATCGATTGTATCCAATTGATATATGAGATTTACCTCAATGTTCTGGAAAAGTCTCCAATATGACCTAAACATTGAGATGAACTTCAGTACAAATTATCAACCCCATACTAATGGACATTCTAAGTAGACTATTCACATATTGAAAGATATGTTGAGATCATGCTCAATGTACTTCAAAGAAGGATGAGATCAACATCTTCCACTGGTTGAGTTCTATTACAACAATAGTTTCCACTCAAGCATCCATATGGTTCCATATGAAGCTCTTTATGGGAAGAAATGTATAACACCTACATGATAGGACAAAGTTTATAAACATAAGATGCTGGGAAATGAAATGGTTGATAAAATGGTAGAAAAGGTGAAGACCATTCAACAGCACATCAAGGATTCCCAAATTCATTAGAAGAGATACACAAATAATCATCGATGGGACCTAGAGATTGAAGTTAGAGATAAGGCATTCCTTCACATATCTCCATGGAAGAGATTTATGAGATTTATGAAGAAGGGAAAGCTAAGTACCAAGTATATCAGTCCCTTTAAGATTATTGATCATATCAGAGCTGTAGCATATCAAATAGAACTTCCACCAACCATGTCTCAAGTACATGATGTATTCCACATATCCCTCTTAAGGAATTACATACCCTATCCCTCACATGTATTAAATTCAGAGGTGGTATAGCTAGAAAATAATCTCTCTTATGAAGAGTAGATGATGAAGATATTAGACCGTAGAGATAAAGTTCTACACAATAATACTACTCACTTAGTCAATGTGCTATAGAGGAACCATAAATATGAAGAGGCAATATGGGAACCAGAAGAAGTAATGAAAGAGAAGTAACCTAACCTATTTTAAAATTAGTATATAAAATGAAATTTTGAAGGTGAAATTTCATAAGTGGGGAAGAATGTAATGAACCATAATTTTATCAAAGGAATTTCCCTTCTTATAATTATGTTATATAGTATAAAGTGCATACAACACATAGAGAAACCAAAAAAACACCATTCTCATAAATGAAGAATGATACATTAGTCATCAAATAAACCAAGAATTTTTTCAAATATTATAGTGGTCCAATAATATAAAATAAGATAATAAGAATAAGATAATTTAGATTTTATTTATCCACTAGAATGACCACACTCACGAACAAAGATGTAAAAACAAAACATAATGTTAATAATATAATATTCATTATGAAGATGAAATAATATATAAACTTGAGAGAAATTAGAAGTGAATGAATAATTAATGGAATAAGATTTATTTATAAGAAGTAGGAAACCCATATGACCATTATAAATGTGACTCTTGGAATAGTAATATGACCATTAGAATAGTAATATAATTGTTTGAATAGTAACTTGACTGTTAGGAATAGTAACATATTAGTTAGAATAATAAAATAACCTATGTAAATGTAAAATAATATTTAGATATCTTATAAAATGAAAATTTAATATATTTAAACCATGGTACAAGAAAATAAATAGTAAATTAAGTGTTTGTATTTTTATAACATAGAAATGTTTTAATCACATTTTTTTAATAAATATAATGATTTAAAATAAATTTTATTTAAATTAAATGGATTTATAAATTATTATTAAGTTTTATTATAATGATAATATAATTTTATGAGACCATAAATAATTTTTCAAAGGGTTATAAAATCAATTATAATATTAAAATTTGTAATTTTCAAATAAATGATGATTTTATTTAAAAATTAAATTTATCATATTTGTAAAATTATTTTCATAAAATGGATTCCATTTTTGAAATATAAACATAAAAAAATGGTTAGGGTGAATTTTTTTGTATTTTTATAACATATTTGAATATGGTAATTCACATTATTTAATATTATAAGACAAATACATGAATTTTTGAGTCATAGATGTTGTAAGCACTCATTAGTTCGAACTCACATGCACTAGTTACTGTATATAGTCACAATAATCAATAATATTGATATTATTTTTCCAAAATAATAAAATAATGAATATAATAATAAAAAACACCCCTCTCCTCCCATTATAAATATCACCCCTCACCTCCCCTTCTCCTCACACCTTCTAAGCCTTGAAGCTTTAAAAATATATACCAAACCCTCTCCTACACACTTCCAAGCACTTTTTGTCTAACCAAGATATCAATTCCAAGTTCCTTGAGGGGTTCTTAAAGGAGGTGATATTCAAGAGGTAACATTCTCAAACTACCTCTTTTAATTTATCTTCCTCTTTTACCTTCTCCTCACCTCCTTCATCCATAAAATCATAATAAATCCAATATCATATATATAATATAATGTTATATTTATAATGTAATATATTCTACCCACCCCTTCTCCTATATCATCTTATTCAATGAAAAACAAAACCATTGTCCATATTATGCTGTTTAACCACCGTTGTGGATGATAGTTTTTGTTTTCCACTAATGTATTCATTGGAAGTTTAAATTCACTTATAATTGTTCAAAATGAAATAATTATGTATATTATATATGGTTTCAAAATTTTTAAAGATTATATTTCCATAACATTAAATAAAATGAAACTAATTCAGTAAGTTCATAAAAAATGCCAAAATTAACTATACATTTAACATTAACGTTTTATCAAATGAATCATCCTCATGTAAAAATAAAGAATTTTTTTTACATGAGACCATTTAAAATTATTTAAGTTCATTAATACTATTTAATTTAATTTTTTTATGTTTTATTTCCATTTTATAAGAACTTCCATAGTTATACATAAGAGAAACGACCATGAAACCATGAAATGAACGCTCCCGGAACATCGAAATCGAACGTTATAACTCATCAAAATAGCCATAAATATAAAATTATAACAAATAAAATATATATAGAAGAGGAAATTAATTAATTAATTAATTAATATAATTTGATTATCTAGTACATTAAGTGAAAGTGTAGAACAAATTCATACATTAGGTAAGAGATCTCTCTGAACCTCCATATTCCCTTTGGGTAACGCTTGATCTCCACATAGCTTAACTTATATCTTAATTATTCTTATATAATTCTCCTATATTATGTATATATGTCCCAAAAATATATATATAGGTAAATTAATCTTTATTTTATGTAGAAATACATGTTTTAAAAGGTTCTATTCTCAATTCATCTTTATAAGCAAACTCAATTAAAGGAAACTTCTCAGTTTCTTACCCATTTTCAAGTACACTACATAAATTGTTTTAAGTTACCAATTTTTTTTATAAAATAAATAATTTCATTATGAAAAAATATTTTAGTTTATTTCTGGTTTTATGGAAATAGTTATTCCTTTATCCTCTTTAAGGTCTCTTTAATATTTTTCCTTAAACTTCACTAAAGTGGCACATTTCTAAAGTTACCTAAACACTATTTTTCATGTTTTCACTTTAGTTGGAAATAATTATTCATAATATATTATTAATTTAATATTTTCCAAGAATTATTTAATCCATTATTTCATGGATTCCATTATGATATTCCCTTTTTTTATGCCTTATGGCATGATTACGAAACCCATTTCTTTCCATGGGAAACCCTTATGTTTATTACTTATGTTTGATTTCATTATGTGGCACAAATATGCATGTTCATGTTATAATGGGTGCACCTAGATAGTGATAAAATTCATTGGGTAATGTTTTGTCTCATGAGAAATTATGTATTAGATTAGGGAGTAAACCTAATCCATTATGGGACTTTGTCCACCATATGATATCGTCTTGGCAGTTAGCCTTGACTCATGTTTATTTCATGTTATGTGTTGCTTCCACATTCCTATATTTATATGACCATATGATTCTATGTTATATATATTATGTCTCCATATGTTTTTTCATGATCCATGCCCTTTATGTTATCATGTCATACCTTCTGAATCATGCTTTATGCTTCATCTCCATGTTTATTCCATTACTGGGATTTTTAGCTCACCCCTTTTGTCTATGTATTCCCCTAGTTATCCTATGTAGTTATAAGATCAAAAAGAGAGTAAGGAGCTCATTATGGAGATAGATAAATAGATATTTTATTCTAGTTTCATGTTTTCTAATTATGTACCTAGTCTTCCAAACACACCAAGCTTTTCGATCATTGGTTTGTATTTAATGGATAATTAGGCTTAAAATCATGTTATAATATGTGTAAATAGATTTTATCACTATAAAAATTATATCAAATGGATGTAAAAATAATATTTATAAATGGTTATATTATTTCGGACGTTTTTTTGATCAACCTCCTGGATTTAAAAAGCCTTATTTTACAAATCATGTTTTTTAGATTTCTAAAGATTTATCTAGTTTAAAATAAGATCCTAGAGCTTGGTATGATAGGCTCAATACCTTTCTTATTAAAAATTATTTTTCAAAATTTACTTATAACCCTACTCTATTTATAAAAATAATTTCAAAGGATGTTTTAGTTGGCCAAATATATGTTGATGATATTATTTTTGGATCATCCAAAAACTCATTGTGTATTTAATTTACTTAAATAATGAAAAATGAATTTGAAATGAGTTTAATGGGTGATATAAAATTCTTTCTTAGTTTTCAAAATTTTCAAAATAGAGATAGAATTGTTTTAAATCAAATAAAACACACAAATAATATTTTAAAACACTTTATAGGGGGTTATTTTTGACATTAGAAGGGGTTATAACCCCTTTTAAATCCATTAGAGGTGGTTGTGACAAACCACAGTTAATGTGGCCGCCTACTTACTTTAGTGCCGGTTTTTAGTAAGAATTTATAAAGTCATGTTGACTTTAGCGGTGGTTACATTAGAGGGGGGTTTAAACCCCCTCTAATGTTTTCACAAACTCACCCGCCACTAGTTCGAATGCTTTAGGGGTGGTTCAAACCACCCCTAATAAAGGGGTTACTTTAGGGGAGGATGTGAAAACCACCCCCAAATATTTTTACAATTTTTTTAATGATATCTAGTATCTCTCCCTCCGGTTCACACCTCCTCTCTGATTCCCCTCACCCTCATCCTCAGCCCGCCTCCCCTCCGATTCTCACACACCTTCCCTCCGGTTCCCCGCGCCCTCACCCTCATCCTCAGCCTGCCTCCCCTCCGGTTCCCACCCACCTCCCCTCCGGTTCCCCATGCCCTCATCCTCCTGGTTTTTACCTATTGACTCCTGTACCGCTCCCTCAGCTCGATCCGATTCCCACCTGGGCGCAGCGGCCCTGGCCTCCCCCGCTCCGCCTCCGCAAAGAAAACTTTTAGCGCCAGGATTTGAACCGGTACCGCCCAAGCAAAACTTCCACTAGAACTCCTCTTGCGCACCACTACACCAACTATTTTTTGATATATATATATATATACTACACATTCTAATATTTATATATATTTGACTATTTATTATAACAAATATTATTAGCATAATATATTTACATACATTTAAATAATAATATATATATTTTTCACTATATTTATTTGTATATGCAATTATATATATATTATTATATATTTATATATCACCTAAATATATTACACAAGTATATATGTATATATTATACTTATGTGTGTGTGTGCACTTGATAAAATAATATTATTCTTATAAAATATATTTTTTAATCTATAAAAATTATATGATGGTTTTATAAATACTATATATTTATTTTTTATTTATATCAAATATATATTATATTAAATACATTTATATTATATATTTATGTAAATTATTTATATACATAAATACATATTTATATTATATATATATAAAATCATTTACCTAATATATTTATATAAGGTCTTTAAAAATATATTTATATAACGTCTTTCAATACATATATTTATTATTATTTATACTAATAAATATACTTATTTGTATAAACTGTATAATATTATATGAAATTAATATATTATTATTATTATTATATGAAATACAATTTATACAAATATTATATTATATGTAATTAATATTATATTATATATAATTAATATTATGTCATATATTATTAATATTATATTATATATAATTAATATTAGGTTATATATAATTAATATATATATTATATATAATAAATATTATATGCAATACAATTTTATATTATATATAATTAATATGTATATTATATATAATAAATATTATATAAAATACAATGTATAGAAAAATATACTTAATATTATATGAAATACAATTTATAAAAATATTTATATAATGCATTTAAATACATATATTTATTATTATGTACATTAATATATATATATATATAAGTATTTCAATAAATATACATTAATATAAATTTATGTCTATAAATTTTATTTTATATAATATTAATTATATATAATATAAAGGCATAAACCTATTAGATAAAATATATTTATTAATATCATAATATAATTTATGAAAACTACAAGCTTGAGTTTTTATATGATATATTTTTTAGATAAATTATATTTACGTATACATTTAATTATGGAAGTTTTTTTAAATAGTGGGGGTTCACAACCCCTTTAATCTCTTAAATTAGAGGGGGTTTTAAACCTCCTCTAAATTAAAGACATTAGAGGGGGTTTCAAACCCCTTCTAAATTAATTATATTAGAGGGGGTTTTAAACCCCCTCTAATTTAAAGACATTAGAGGGGGTTTTGCAACCCCTCTAATTTAAAGACATTAAAAGGGGTTTTGAATCCCCTCTAATTTAAGAAATTAGAGAGGGGGGGGGGGGGGGGTTAAACCCCCTCTAATTTAAGACATTAGATTGGGTTTTCAACCCCCTCTAATTTAAGATATTATAGGGGGTTTTAACCCCCTCTAAAATCCATCTAGGTATTAAAAAAATAATGTTAAAAAATTTAGAGGGGGTTCAAAACCCCCTCTAAATAAAGAAATTAAGGGGCTCTATAACCCCCTCTAAATTCTATGTTTAGCAAGAGTTGTATATAAACCCTCTCTAATTTTTATAGAAAATGAATTTATAGGGGGTTCATAACCCCCTCTAAATTTGATGATTAGAGGGGGTTGTGCAGAACCACCTCTAATGTTACAAAAAATGAATTTAGAGGGGGTTTTACACAACCCCCTCTAATGTACTATTTTTTTGTAGTGATACTCCTATGAGTATAAACAATAAGTTATATCAGGATGAAACTGGAAAGTCAGTTGACCAAACTAATTATAGAGGTATGATTGGGATTTTACTATACTTATATACTAATAGACCTAACATTATGTTCACTATATTTATGTGTGTCAAATTTTAAGAAAAACCAAAAGGAATCTCATTTTAATTCCATTAAAATAATTTTAAAATATCACAAAAATACAACTAATTTTGGACTATTCTACTCTAGAGGACGTGCATTCAAATTATTTAGTTATTTTGATGCTTATTTTTATGGTTATAAATTAGATAGAAAAAGAACCTTTGGAACATATCATATTTTGGGAAATTATATAGTTTCTTGGTGTCGTAAGAAGAATAACTCTATTGCATTATCTATTTTTAAAGTTGAATACATAGCCGCAAGTAGTTTTTTTTCATAAATTCTATACATGAAACACACTTCAATGGACTATGGTTATCAATTTTAACATGTCCCTATAAATTTTGATAGTACAAGGGATATTAATATTTTTAAAAATCATTTGTATCATTCTAGGATAAAGCATATTGATATAATACATCACATTTTGAGAGACCATTTTCAAAAGGGATATATTACTCTTGAGTTCATTAGCACAAAACAATAACTTGTTGATATTTTCACAAAGCCTATGAATATAGAGAGATTAAATTATATCATACATGAATTGGGAATGATTAATTATTCATAAATTCCACCTTTAGTTTGTAACTCTTATATTTATTTAATTCTTTTCATTAATTATATCATTAGCACTTAACATCTACGTTTATTAAGACCACTCTTAAGTATCTATGAAACCTAGTTCATGCGGTCAATTAAGTGACTATGAGACTTTGTTCACATGGTTAGTTAAGTAACCATGACACTTTGGTCATGTGTTCAGTTGACCCACCTAATACTTTTAAGTTACCACAAATACTCAGTTAGTTAAACTACCATGACTATTTATGCTTGAAATTTTAATAAATTATTTCGGCAACATTTTCTTTAGTTTATTATTATTTTTTCCCTAAATGATTGAATAAATTTAAAATTATCATTTTAATCATTGAATATATCTTCCTTGAAAATTCTTTTTCTTTTTTGATGACCCAATTGCTTTCTCTATTGAATCTCTCTTCCAGGCCCCTTTCTATCCCTAAAAATCAAACCCTGTCATGACCCGACCCACCAAGGCCCACCCAGCCTGCGATGAGATGAGTGTGACCACCCCAAGTAGGCCTCCAATAGGATAATATTTGGTGACTAGCGCCATGTAGAAATATACCACATATTGGAAACATTAGCTTAATGTACCTGTACACACATTCACATCTCCAAGACCATACAATGATGAGAAAGTAAAAGGAACTGATACCATAAATTCATGCGTAACACCTATCCCACATCAAAGTATGAAAATAAGTACTAGAAAGAGATAAAGGGGCTAAATACAAGCCCAAAAAAACCCGAAAATGTGTCTAACCTACTTAGAAGGAGGGGACTACTATCAAATAAAACACTATGTAAACACCTTGGCCTATCTAGCCCAATACTATGATCCACCTACTCCCGGTTCTCTTAGAACACCATCAAGTGGCCTATTATCTACATAAGACACAACATGTGTGAAAAAATCCCATATAGAGGCGAGTATAACAATACTCAGTAGGAAATGATGAAATCACTAAGCATAAAGCACCAAGAGTAGTCATCTTATAATAGTAATACAATACACAAACCTAGATATACTCATAACAGAGAATCAGTCTTAAGTGGTCTCAACCATTACTACTATCCATAGGATACTGTTCAAGGATTCAAGGAAATTATTTTTCTAGGAGTACTCACTCCATGAGCCATGATATCACCTATTAAGCTTATCCAAGAGGTCATGATCACTAGAACCCACCCGAAACATACTCATTGGATCTCTGAAGATCTCATCATTCAAGTAAATGATCACACACAAGACCACTAGGGAACACCACAAAACCTATTTTATCATCCTATTAGATAGGGGATCAACTCCCTACACATGTTGGTCACAATGATACCACAAACCAACCTAGGAACAATAGAGAACCCCACCTTGGTCCCACAGGGGGATACATTGAACTCTATCAGACCTGAACACATCAAGGGGATCATAATTCTATGTTGAGGATGTAATTCCACACTGTACCCTCATGGGAAGGGATCAAGGTATCACACTCAATTGAACTTGGTCTATACTATGGATATGAAGGTCTCTAAACACCCTTATATGGAGTAAATGATGTGTACTAGGGTTAAACAACATGTCTTTCCAATCTCTAGTATGCTCGTGTACCACCGTCTCACATGGCATGTAAACCTCCACATACATGGTGTGTCCCTTAGGGGTACATGAAATTTAGAGGCTAGATATCACCTTAACTATGACATCTACTCATTCTCATGTACCTCAGGCCATTACCATGTACATGTGGCCATGTTCGAGTACACGACTCAACTCATACACCTTACCTGAGACCAAGTACATGGCCTAGCCCATGTACTTCATCCATTCCTGTATACCCAAGCATACATAGAGAGTCATCGGGTCAATTCACATGATGTGTTCCTTGTGTCACATAGCATGTGATATTTTCTTATCTTCATGAACCCTAGTGCTATTGCTAGGTCCCCACACAATGTGTAACTCTGGATTACACGCTGTGTAACATGGGTTTTCTAGAAACCTATAATTCCTTCTCCATGTATGTCCACCCCACCATATTCTTCGGATCTACCACCAATCTTTCTCGGGGACCTAGATCTCATTCAGATGCACCTTTCCATTGCTATAGATCATATTCTGGTCATTTGATTCAATCAATAAAACACCACCATCGCTCTTTCCATCACCGCATGCCAAATCGCGGAACAATAAACCTATGAATCGGTCCAATATCCCTCTGTTAATCCTAAATTATCATCTATCCTTGATCATAACCTTTATCAAAAGGCATACCCATAGTATCGACCCATTGCGCTGAATAAAGGTCATGCAACTATTGAATATCAGGTATTCATCAAACTGCAGGCCAAAGAAATTGACCGCGACAAACATGCAAGGAAGTGAGGGTGAAATCCATGAAACGCCAAATAGGAATGAACCTCAGCTATTTTTTAGTTTTAATTGATCAATTTTTGTTAGAATAATGAATTAAGAGTAATGATCATCAACTAAAAAAATTCCCCAAATATCAAGGAGAAATAATCCCAAACCCGCAAGCATGATTGACCCACGGATCACCCTGTTGGTGGTATTGATTCATGTTCATAATGGGATAATAAAAGGAGTATAAATAAACATAAAATAATATCCTACCTTAGGTTGGGTTTATTTTTAATGAATAATAGTCACACTTTGACGTCGCTATCAAGTTCCACAACCTCTATTGGAGGAATTATCCTCGATTATAATCTTGATCCGTTTTCATTTTCCAAGTCATCCTCCAATATCCCCTCTCACAATAATAGGGTTATACAGACCACCTTAAAATTGTGTTATAACTATATATTTATAAAGGGTTCCTAGTTCACTGCATCAAAACCTAATAAAATAAATAAATAAATAAATTTATTTATTATTTGCATCCTGTACAACATTTTTACAAATTCTTAACGCCGAAAAAGATTATGTCGTTCCTAGGGTAAAAACCACATTTTTAACTCAACAAAGGCCTCAAATTTTTGATCTAACCCTCCATTATGGTATTAATCTACTTTTTTAGGAAAACTATGTGCATGTGATGTTAATATATTTAATTTTTTTAAAATATTAACTCTAGCCTCATCGGGCCTCAGAATCTCGTACCATCTTAGTACCTAGCTCCAAAAATATTACAAGATATATTTCAAATGATTACATGGAAAAAATAGATATGTTACATATTCCCTACCTTATGGATTCTTGTCCTGTAAAGTGAAAAATACTACTAAAAAAGATGTGGGTACCGAGCTCGTATCTGGGTCTCCTGCTCCCAGGTTCTCTCCTGAGGACTCCTGTGCTACCACTAAACACACACTAAGGGAATCACTTTCCATGGAGGTCCCTCTCCTAACAATCCTAGATCTTCATTGGGTACTATGTAAAGGTATATCCATCCTCTATGTCCATCTCACCCTAGTTGTTTACATGTGATGGGTTGTGCACATACCTCCTCAGTAGCGACACATAGAAGATATCATGTACTCACTCTAACTATAGTGGTAGATCCAATAGATATTCCACCTCACTGACTATGTACAATATCTAGAAAGGGACAATGAAGCTCATAGATAACTTTCTTTTTTTTCCAAATATCCATAGTCCATGTCGATGTGAGACCCTAAGGAACACATGATCTCCTCCTCGAACTCTAAAGGCCTCCATCATCGGTTTGCATAGGAATTATGGTGGATCTATGAATTCCTTTTATGTTATTGAATTATAAAAACCTTATCTATTTTAGATCACATAAACTCAGGAACATGAGCACTAAATCTCTTAAGTCATTCCAATATAGTGGTGACCTACAAGGTCTACCATACAAGGCCTTGAATAGTGCCATACCGATGGTGGAATGGTAGCTGTTATTGTATGAAAACTTCACAAAGTGTAGGTGATCCTCACAACTATGGATAAAGTCTAACTTACACACCCATAAAATTTCTTCTAAAACCTGGATGGTCCTATTAGTCTGGCCAATAGTATGGGGGTGAAACACCATGCTCAAACACAAGCGAGTCCCAAATTCCTCTTACAATCTTCTCTATAATCACAAAATGAAGAAAGTATCATAGTCTAAAACGATCATCAAGGGAACTCCATGGATACAGAATATATCTTAAACATAAAGGCATCCTAATCTCTCTACTAAAATATTCTCTTAGATAAGTATGAAGTGGAATGGCTTGGTGAGTAAGTCTATGATCACCCAGATGGCATCATGTCCTCTAGATGTATGTGGTAACCTCACAAAAAACTTCATAGATATAACATATCACTTCCAATATATCAACTCAAGGGGTTAATCTAAACCTTCCAAAACCCTTAGCATTCACTTGTTAAAAAACAAGGCATTGAGAGACAAACTCTGCTACACCATTCTTCATTCCTAACCACAAAAACTGATGTTAGAGGTCCTAGTACATATTTTCCACACTAGGATGTACTTCCAAAGGGTATATATAAAAATACATCATCACCTAATCCCGCAACATCACTAGTACCAAATTTCATACTCTAAAAAGGATGACGTTCTCTCCACATTCATAAAATCCATCAGGATAATGTCTATTGGATATCTATGTATATATGGTCTCACAATCAGTGTCTCTATTTTGAGCCTCCCTAACACACTGTATAAGTGGGGGGGGGGGGGGTAACAAACATAGACTGTAGATATGAAGAACCATACTTTTCCACTAAAGAAAACTACAATGAGGATAACTACTTTGAAGTCTTGGTCAATAACTGTGGGCATGATCTCCTACTAAGAGCATCTTCTACCACATTCCTCTTCTCAAGAGTATCGACTATCTTGAAGTCATAGTCCTGGAGGAACTCTATCCATCACCTCTATCTCAAGTTAAGATCCTTCAGAGAGAAGATATACTTGAGACTCTTGAGGTTAGATTTGATGATAAACTACTCACCCATAAGGTAGTGTCACCACATCTTCGAGGAGAAGACTATTGATTCCAACTCAAGATCATGGGTCACATAGTTCTACTCATACAATATCAACTACCAAGACCCATAGGTGACCATAGACAACCTATACATTAGAACACAACTAAGTCCAATCTACGAGACATCACAAAACACTACATACTCAACATCCTCCTATGGTAATCTCAAGACAGGGGCACCCGTCAACCTTTTTCGTAGCTCCTAAAAAGCTCACTAGCACATCTCTATCCAAATAAAGGACTACTATTTTTAGGTCAAAATAGTCAAAGGTTCTGATATTCTAGAGAAATTGTACGTGAACCACTTGCAGTAGGCTACCAACCCAAGGAAGATCCACACCTCCATCATGATCTTAGGTGTCTCCCAAGATAACACCACCTCTACCTTCATCAAGTATACTGCTACACCATCAACCAAGATGACATGTACTAGAAAGTGGACCTCATGGATAAAAAAAATGACACGTCAAGAGATTCCAATAAATATAGTGATCTTGGACTATGTTCAATACCATCCTCAAGTGTCTCATGTCCTCCTCATTGGAAACTAATTATACTAGGATATCATCGATGAAGACCGCCAAAAACTAGTCTAATAAAGGATGTAAGATCTAGTTCATGTGTCCCATGAACACTGCTGGGGAATTCATCATTAAAAAAGGCATAACTAAGTACTCAGAGTAATCATAACAAAATCTGAATTCCATCTTCAGTGTATCTTATCCCATACTCACAACTGGTGATAGCTTGATATGAGGTAAATAATAGTGAACCATCATACCCCTCTCAACTGATCAAAGAGGTCATTAATCCTCGGTAGTGGATACATATTCTTCATAGTCACCTAGTTTAGGCATCAATAATCCACACAAAACTTAAAGCTTCCATCCACCTTATTATAGAACAACACTGGGGATACCCAGGGGGAAACACTGGTTCTCACAAAGCCCTTCCCCTATAAGTCCTCCAACCGCACCCTCAACTCTTGATGATCTATGAGGGCCATCTGATATTCTGGTGAAGATATCAGGGTCTTCTCGATATTTAATTAAAATCATAATTCTATCTCTCGATGGGGAGGAAATCTTAACACATCCTTGATAAAGACATCCTCACACTCTGCCACCACTATAGAAAACCGAAAGCATATAACATCCTCTGATCCAGGGGAAATACTATCCAACTAGTGAGTAATTAGCTATATCCTCCTATTCATGATCCCATACTTCTCTGTTTGGGTTTCCTTCTCACCCATAAAGGAAAACCTCAATCTATCTCTATGGATACACTTCATCCTCCAACTAAAACAGTCAATCTAGTCATGAACTATGGATGGCCAGTCTTTACCTAAGATAATGTCATAAGGATTCATCATTGCTATAAATAGATCCCATATGAATCTCTCACCCCCAACCATCAAGCCACATAATTAGAAGAATTGTTTAATCACTGAGTCACCTCTAGTCAGAGTTTCTAAGCACAATGATCAAGCTAAGGGATCAACCAGAATCTCTAGGTCACACACTAGAGAATTAGAAAGGAAAGAGTGGAACAAAATGATGTCCATCTGTACTTTAGATAAATTATATAAGACACAAATCACACCTTGAATCATCCTTGGAGCCTCATGGTCATAGGCCCCAACTACCTTCAGATGTCCCCTCCCTTGTCAACCAGCACCCTAAGCCTGGCGTAGACCACATGGGGGTGGTGGTGGTAATAATTCAAATCAGTAACCACCTCTGACTGCTCTACTTGCTCCTCTACCATGTTTTACAACCTACAAACCTCCTTGATCTTACCTCTATCTATATTTAGGAAGTCCATTGACCATCTCCCTTTTAGCTATGTGGTAAGTCAGAAAATCTTGCGCAAGATGTCCCCAACCATAAAAAGAGAAGAATAACCTATCCCTAGGATAACTCAAGCCATCCCGAGAGATCTGAAATACTAATATACTATCCTAGAATCATCTCCTAAAGTTTTTTTCACAACCTAATTTCTATGACTGCTGTCAACTACTTGATGCTGAGGTCTTAGCTCCAACGTTCCCACTACCAGAAACTTCTATCGGTGTCTGCTTATCCATGAATCTATTTACTACTAAAGTCTGATCAAGTACTCCAATATAGGTGGGAATGAAAATATATATCACTAAAGCCTTGATATATTACTGTAAGTCCTGATTTAAGGTTTTTTCTCTAAATAACGAATCTCACACCATATCCAAAGAGTACCACAAGAGGTTAATGAATCTCACTAAATACTCTACCATAGTCATACTTTCTTATTGTAAATGGATAATCTCCTAGATGCACACTGATTGCAATGTGTATAGATAAAACTACTCCCTGAAAAGATACTCAAATTATGACTAAGAGAGATTCATCCTGTGACTAAGTCACTAGAATCTACCATGACCCATTAGATCCCTAAAGAAGTCTGTCTGTGAGGACTTCCATATGATTTTTAGGTGTCTTCACACGGCATAAAACTTGGGATAATGCCTCTATTAAGTCCTTAGCTACATGGGGGTTTGGATCAACCTAAAACCTATGAGTTCACTACCTCTGAAACTCATACAGTGCAATAAGTATGTGTTTATTTGGTACTTTTGGAACTATCTGTTTCTCAATAGGTGGTAACATAACTGAAAACCCCCCATAGGTACCATCTCCTATAAATTCCCCTATATTGAAGCCTCATCACTTAACATATCATCCTCATAATCACATAGTGGAATCCCGACTATCTGTATTCATGGAGGCATCCTAAAAGAAACAAGATACACCACCGTTAATGAGTATATCCAAGGAGCTAATTAAAGAAGGACATGAAAATAACAACCCATTCCTATATGATGAATGTACCAATTTTTTCCTTGTAACTAGTGTCTACATGAATCATATCATAAATTAAGTTATCAGATTATAGGTGAATGGATACACCGACCGCCGCACCAACACCAAAGTCCCTTACCTAAAAGATAAACTCGAAACACTTTAAAACCATTTCCATAAATTCTAAATTAATCCTCACAATTAGACAATACTAACTTTGGTCTTAAGGTAGAACTGACTACTATGATACCACTCTGTCATGACCCAATCCACCGGGGCCCAACTGGCCAACAATGAGCTGAGTGTAACCACCCCAAAACTTCCTCAAATAGTCCAAGGGTTATAGACTAACACCGAGTAGAAATATCCCACATATAGAAAGCATTACCCTAATTTACTTGTACATATAGACACATATACAATCCCATAAAATACTAAGAAATTAAAAACAACTCATAAATAAATGAATGAATAACATCTATACCAAATTAAATTATGATAATAAGTACTATAAAGTGATAAAAGGGGAAACTACAAGCCCAAAAATAATTTCAAAGGAGTCTAACCTTATCATAAGGAGGGGAATACTATCAAATGTAACATCTAATAAAAACCTTTGTCTATCTAGCATAATACTATTCTCCATATTATCTTGGTCCTCCTAAGACACCATCAAGTGGCCTATCATCTTTATAAGACATGAAATGTGCAGGAAAATCCCATGCTGGGGTGAGTATAACAATACCCAGTAGGACACCTGTAACGACCCAAAATTTTGAATAAATCTTGTTTCCTAATTTTGTGTGTTATTTTATTTTTTATACTCAACAAAACTGTTTCATTTGATAACTTGAGTATAATTAAAATGAGACCATTGGGTTTTGACTGTTATATGACCATTGGTCAATATGACCGCTGGAAACTAAATGTTTCAATTATTGTCTCTAAATAAAAGTAATCTCGGTTAATTAATATAGAAAGAAGATTCGATGGCCTCACCCAGTAGTCTTGGACCGATCGAAGCCCATCTAACAGAACTTGGGAAGGAGGTAGCACCACTGGGCTTTGCTCTGGACCAAACCCAAGCCGAACTTCATCGTGTGAAGCTAGAACGGAATCGCCTTCACGAGAAGTTCAAAATGATAGAAATTACTACTCGTGCGATGTTGGCCGAGCCTCCCTCGGATTCTCTTACCTTAGCACACCTTACACTTATGTCCTATGCTGGTGTGATAAGGGGCTATGTAAGGAAACCATAACTGCCTTGTGTAATCCTTTGTTTTAAAAAAAAATTGGGATTTCTTCTTATGATGAAGTTTATGAATTTTCAAATGATCGGATAAATATAGTATGCATATTTTTGATGAATTTTAGAAAAAGGATATTTTAAAAATGTTTATGTAAACCTTAAATAATTAAAAATGTGTAATGATTTTCAAAAAATGGTCTTCTACAATTATGTTCAGTACGAAATTTAGAGTCTAATAAGATCAACTCGATTTTTGATGAATAATAAATTATGAATAGTGATTTTATGCTTAGGATTAGTAATGTGAACAAATGGATTAGTAATCTCACTTAAAGAAAGTATTAATATAATCTAGGCACCTTGATTAAGTAATGAGCTTCAATAAAATGGTTAAATAACGGTTTCATAAATTATTAGTCAAGTATTAGTTTTTTCGAGTGAATAGTGTTTTTTAATTAAAAATTAAATTAAAAATATTTAGAAAATTATTTTTATAAAATGAATTTCATTTTTGAACTCAGAGCATCGATATTATGTTAAGGTAATTTTTGGGGTTCTTTCTGAAAAAATTGAATTTTCAGTGAATAGTGTATTTATTTAAAAATAAAATTAAAAATATTTAGAAAATTATTTTTATAAAATGGATTTAATTTTTGAAATCAGAGCATCTATATTTGGTTAAGGTGAAATTTTGGGATTTTTCTGAGAAAGTTGAATTTTCGATGAATAGTGAAAATACAGTTTTTAAGTTACGGGTGTTTAATGACATCATTAAATGATGTATTAAGTATGTAATCAATATGGTAGACTTATGAATAGTAATATAAGGTATGAGGTGTCCCAAGTGGCCAATACCATGGGCAAATACCATGGGAAAGCCCATGGTTTTGTCAAAACCATCAATGAGGTGTCCCTTGACCATTAATGCCTTGTCCCCTCACTTTTCCTATAAATACCAAGCCATCCTATCATCCATTCGACTCCAAACTCTCCCCCAACGAAGCTATGGTCTCATTACCTCCCAATGAGTCCTCCCAAGGTGCCCTCAAGCCCTCAAGGTCCCAATTTTGGAGTTTTAAGAGTTACGTTTTAAGGTAAGGGATCCTACCTCTCTATTTCTTTCAAGTAATCTCTTTTATGTCATTTCTTTTATGCTCCATGATCTTATGTTGGAAGATGTTCTTTTATATTCCTCTTACTGACCTTTTCATTTTCATATGATGAGAGACCCCCTCTTTCCCTCATCAATTCATTTTAAGAAAGTTTAGGTGACGCCGTTAGGATGTCGAATTTTTAAGGGATTCGTTCACCTTTCTTTTTTTTAAAGTTATACTTTCATGTCAAGTATTTCAAATTCCTTTTTATTATGTTGGGGTATGATCTATATATCTATCATACTGATATTTTATGTTCATATTATGATATACCCTATTTGATCTCGTCAATTCCTTTTTGTTGAAGTTTAAGTGACTCCGTTAGGCTGCCGAATTTTTAAGGGATTCTTTCACCTTTCTCCTTTTTCATGTCAAGTCTTTCAAGTTCCTTTTTTATTATGTTGGGGTATTATGTCTATATCTATCATACTGATATTTTATTTTAATATGATGAGAGACCCTATTTGATCTCGTCAATTCATTTTTTTGAAGTTTAAGTGACGCCGTTAGGCTACCGATTTTTTAAGGGATTCTTTCACCTTTCTCTTTTTTAAAGTTCTACTTTCATGTCAAGTCTTTCAAGTTCCTTTTTATTATGTTGTGGTATGATATCTATATCTATCATACTGATATTGTATGTTCATATGATGAGAGACCCTATTTGATATCGTCAATTCATTTTTGTTGAATTTTAAGTGACACCGTTAGGCTGCCGAATTTTTAAGGGATTCTTTCACCTTTCTCCTTTTTCATGTCAAGTATTTCAAGTTCTTTTTTTATATTGGGGTATGATATCTATATATATAATACTGATATTTTATGTTCATATGATGATAGACCCTATTTGATCTCGTCAATTCATTTTTTTTGAATTTTAAGTGACGCCGTTAGGCTGCCGAATTTTCATAAGAGAAATCTTATTTTTGTCCTCCTTCTATGTTTTTTATTTCATATGGTATATCTTTCAAATTTTATTACCATGTTCTTAAATCCTTTATATTCTATCCCCCTACTGTTTTATGGATCATTTATGAGTGGGTGACCCATGTCACCTCTCTTTTCATTTTTTTAAAACCTCATAACATAGCCGTTATACTGCAGAATTTCCGTCTCAAAATGTCTCTCTCTTATTCTCAAATTCATTTATTTTATTAAGTGAATAATCAAAGATATTTATTCTAAAGGGTTATTCACATATATACCAAAATTTTCTATTTTAATTCTGGGATTTACATACATGAGACCCACATTCCTTTTTCTGTGGGTTTAAAGTGACATAAGGATCACGTCTTTAAAGCAGTTTTTTTAAAATGTGATGACTATGAAATGAAACCCATTTCTTTTATGATATATGGGTTGTTTATGAAATGTTTGATGATGATATATGTGGCTCACATGATAATAAAGACAAATTAAGGGTGATCCCTGAGAGCTCTCCAATGCATTGGGTAAATACTTAATCTCTAGAGATGAACTTTTAGACTGATACCTTAGTGAATAACCTTGGTAATTTTTAATGACACCTTGGGGATGGACCTTGGTGAAATGGAATGATTGTCAATATTAAATGTCATAGCCACATATTCAAGTTATTAAAAATGTTATTTTTATTATGATATGCCTCATTATTTATTTCTCATGCCTTAAAGTTTTTTTCATGACATTGTTGATGTATCCCAAGTTCACATGTTAAATGTTTCCCATTGTTTCCCTTACTGGGCCTTCTGCTCACCCTTTCTTTTGATGTATGTCCCCATGTTATGAGATGCAGTAATGAACCTAGGATGAACATGAGGAGAAGCCTTTCAAGTGTTTAAGAATAATGTTTTATGTTTTCATGTTTTAAGTTCCTGGTTTCCAAGACACTAAACCTTAAAGATCCTCAGTTTTGTAAAATGTAATGAAAGTTTATGTGCTAAAGAGGAGGGATGCTATAGTTGGTATCAAAGGATTGTTTAGTTATTTGTAGAAATTAGGATATGAAAACTCTAGGAATAACCCTATAGAAAAGTTTAAATATAGGAAATCTTCCTGGTATTTTGGGGAGTATTGAGTAAGGGGTTGACAAGAAAATACATCCCTGTCTGGATACGAGCAGGTAGAGGTGGCTCTGGAACAGATGTACATAGGGGTAAAACCCGAAAACACCGCTTTGATATAGACTCGAACGGGAACTGGTACACGAAAACGGGCCTTGCTTCACTCTTGGTTACTACACTCCCGGGGGATATGCTTTGGTAAATTCATAAGCTTAGTATGAACCATTATTAAAGGAACAAAGATAAAATAAAATAAAGATTCACATAAGAATATATGATCATGTACAACCTAGTTTGAAACCTAGGGGATCACAAGTTAGGGTATAATTTTCTTCTACAAGTTATCCGTATATTCTTTAAGTTCCTTTTCATGATTATTGGCTAAGTATTTAAGCCCCTAATTATAATTTCTCTTCTTAGTTAATGGTTGGAAATGGAAGAACATGTCCCAACAACAAATGTGATAGGAAATGCGACGATTTCCATATTAATATGACAGAGATGATTAGGGGATTAAAAGATGATTATTATTTTGGAAAACGTTCACTATTTTGGGGACCCTATATGATCGAGGTAAATAGATTACTATGGTATTTTCATTGAGGAGTAAGGTTGAATTATATTTTGAAGAATCGATGAATTTAAGGTGGACTTATAGTAATTTAGGTTACTTATGGAAATGATTAAAATATCTTGGGTAAAATATATTTAGGTTAGATACATTTGTTATAAGATGTTAGGAGTGGTTGATGTTATTTGGAGATGAACAATGAAGTTTATTTTGGAAGACTATGTTATCAAATCCTTCTTGTATTTGGGTTTCAATCTTAGTTTGGTTTATTTTGAGGAATTTTAAGGACCGTTATTTATGGAATGGTCTATGATGAACTTTGGGTAGTACCATGGAACTTTTAAGATTTAAAAGTAGTTTCCATTCCTATGGGATTCTTTATTTTTGAAGAGTTGTTTTACCTTACCCTTTCTGTTTTGGGATAATGTTTAAATATAGAAGAAATAGATAGTTAATATTTTGTGGATTATGTGATTCTCAAGAAGATGATTATTGTTCTTTTGATGAGACCAAGTGTTTTTGAATTCTCATCATTTGGAGAAAAGATTAGTTTTGGTAGAGACTTATTAAAGGATGAAACTTTACTTGAAGGTAGGCATATTTCCTTATGTTTTTGTTCTATGTAGTAAATTAATTCCTCAAAATTATGAAAAGTAACGTAAAACAAAAACATTGTTGGTTTACGTTTCCTACTAGGTAATCAAATACTGTTTACACACATCATAAGTTTGGGATTTTCTCATGGTTAAATTTCTCCTAATAATGTTTTCTATCACTCTACCTCAGAACTTGACCCTTTGTTTTCTCCTCCATGTCCATGTTTTCCTACAGGAATCCTAGTGTGGGTTAACTCAGGTGACCTTTGTACTTCCCTTTCTTTCTTTTAAAGTAATAGTTTTACTAACTCCTTTTCCGATGAGGGACTTTCAATGAAATTTCAAAACCTAATTTTAAAAATTGCGAGGATGCAATTTCTCAAGGGGGGAAGATTGTAACGACCCGAAATTTTGAATAAATATTCTTTCCTAATTTTGTGTGTTATTTTATTTTTTATACTCAACAAAACTGTTTCATTTGATAACTTAAGTATAATTAAAATGAGACCATTGGGTTTTGACTCTTATAGGACCATTGGTCAATATGACCGCTGGAAACTAAACGTTTCGATTATTATATCTAAATACAAGTAATCTTCTTTAATTAATATAGAAAGAAGATTCGATGGCCTCACCCAGTAGTCTTGGACCGATCGAAGCCCATCTAACAGAACTTGGGAAGGAGGTAGCACCACTGGGCTTTGCTCTGGACCAAACCCAAGCCGAACTTCATCGTGTGAAGCTAGAATGGAATCGCCTTCGCGAGAAGTTCAAACTGATAGAAATTACTACTCATGCGATGTTGGCCGAGCCTCCCTCAGATTCTCTCACCTTAGCATACCTTACACTTAGGTCCTATGCTGGTGTGATAAGGGGCTATGTAAGGAGACCGTAACTGCCATGTTTAATCCTTTGTTTTAAATAAAAACTGGGATTTCTTCTTATGATGAAGTTTATGAATTTTCAAATGACCGGATAAATATAGTATGCATATTTTTGATGAATTTTAGAAAAAGGATATTTTAAAAATGTTTATGTAAACCTTAAATAATTAAAAATGTGTAATGATTTTCAAAAAATGGTATTCAACAATTATTTTCATTACGAAATTTAGAGTCTAATAAGATCAACTTGATTTTTGATGAATAGTAAATTATGAATAGTTATTTTAAGCTTAGGATTAGTAATGTGACCAAATGGATTAGTAATATCACTTAAAGAAAGTATTAATATAATCTAGGCACCTTGATTAATTAATGAGATTCAATAAAATGGTTAAATAACGGTTTCATAAATTATTAGTCAAGTATTAGTTTTTTCGAGTGAATAGTGTTTTTTAATTAAAAATCAAATTAAAAATATTTAGAAAATTATTTTTATAAAATTAATTTCATTTTTGAACTCAGAGCATCGATATTATGTTAAGGTAATTTTTGGGGTTTTTTCTGAAAAAATTGAATTTTCAGTGAATAGTGTATTTATTTAAAAATAAAATTAAAAATATTTAGAAAATTATTTTTATAAAATGAAGTTCATTTTTGAAATCAGAGCATCTATATTTGGTTAAGGTGAAATTTTGGGATTTTTCTGAGAAAGTTGAATTTTCGATGAATAGTGAAAATACAGTTTTTAAGTTACGGGTGTTTAATAACATCATTAAATGATGTATTAAGTATGTAATCAATATGGTCGACTTATGAATAGTAATATAATGTATTAGGTGTCCCAAGTGGCCAATACCATGGGCAAATACCATGGGTAATCCCATGGTTTTGCCAAAACCACCAATGAGGTGTCCCTTGGCCATTAATGCCTTGTCCCCTCACTTTCCCTATAAATACCAAGCCATCATCTCATCAATTCGACTCACAACTCTCCCCCAACGAAGCTCTAGTCTCATTACCTCCCAAGGAGTCCTCCCAAGGTTCCCTAAAGCCCTCAAGGTCCCAACCTTTGAGTTTTAAGAGTTACATTTTAAGGTAAGAGATCCTATCTCGCTCTTTCTTTCAAGTAATCTCTTTTATATCATTTCTTTTATGCTCCATGATCTTATGTTAGAAGATGTTATTTTATATTCCTCTTACTTCCCTTTTCATGTTCATATGATGAGAGACCCCCTCTTTCTCTCATCAATTCATTTTAAGAAAGTTTAGGTGACGCCGTTAGGCTGTCGAATTTTTAAGGGATTTGTTCACCTTTCTCTTTTTTTAAAGTTCTAATTTCATGTAAAGTCTTTCAAATTCCTTTTTATTATGTTGGGGTATGATCTATATATATCATACTGATATTTTATTTTCATATTATGAGATACCCTAATTTATCTCATCAATTCATTTTTGTTGAAGTTTAAGTGACGCCGTTAGACTGCCGAATTTTTAAGGGATTCTTTCACCTTTCTCGTTTTTCATGTCATGTCTTTCAAGTTACTTTTTTATTATGTTGGGGTGTGATATCTATATCTATCATACTGATCTTTTATGTTCATATGATTAGAGACCCTATTTTATCTCTTCAATTCATTTTTTTGAAGTTTAAGTGACGCCGTTAGGCTGCCGAATTTTTAAGGGATTCTTTCACCTTTCTCTTTTTTAAAGTTCTACTTTCATGTCAAGTCTTTCAAGTTCCTTTTTATTATGTCGGGGTATGATCTCTATATCTATAATACTGATATTTTATGTTCATATTATGAGAGACCCTATTTTATCTCATCAATTCATTTTTTTTGAAGTTTAAGTGATGCCGTTAGGCTGCCGAATTTTTAAGGGATTCTTTCACCTTTCTCCTTTTTCATGTCAAGTCTTTCAAGTTCTTTTTTTATGTTGGGGTATGATCTCTATATCTATAATACTGATATTTTATGTTCATATGATGAGAGACCCTATTTGATCTCATCAATTCATTTTTGTTGAAGTTTAAGTGACACCGTTAGGCTCCCGAATTTTCATAAGAGAAATTTTATTTTTGTCCTCCTTCTATGTTTTTCATTTCATATGGTATATCTTTAAAATTTCATTACCATGTTCTTAAATCCTTTATATTCTGTCCCCCTACTATTTTATGGATAATTTATGAGTGGGTTACCCATGTCCCCTCTTTTTTCAATGTTTCCTAAAACCTCGTAACATAGCCGTTATGCTGCAGAATTTCCATCTCAAAATGTCTCTCTCTTATTCTCAAATTCATTTATTTTATTAAGTGAATACTCAAAGATCTTTTTTCTAAAGGGGTATTCACATATATACCAAAATTTTCTATTTTAATTCTGGGATTTACATACATGAGACCCACTTTCCTTTTTCTGTGGGTTTAAAGTGACATAAGGATCACGTCTTTAAAGCAGTTTTTTTAAAATGTGATGACTATGAAATGAAAACCATTTATTTTATGCTATATGGGTTGTTTATGAAATGTTTGATGATGATATATGTGGCTCACATTATAATAAAGAAAAATTAAGGGTGCGCCCTGATAGCGCTTCAATGCATTGGGTAAATACTTAATCTCTAGAGATGACCTTTTAGACTGATACCTTGGTGAATAACCTTGGTAATTTTCAATGACTCATTGGGGATGGACCTTGGTGAAACAGAATTATTGTCAATATTAAATGTTGTAGACACATCTTCAAGTTATGAAAAATGTTATTTTTATTATGATATGCCTCACGATTTCTTTCTCATGCCTTAAAGTTCTTTTTCATGACATTGTTGATGTATCCCAAGTTCACATGTTAAATGTTTCCCCTTGTTTCCCTTACTGAGACTTCTGCTCACCCTTTCTTTTGATGTATGTCCCCAGGTTATGAGATGCAGTAATGAACCTAGGATGAAAATGAGAAGAAGCCTTTAAAGTGTTTAAGAAGAATGTTTTATGTTTTCATGTTTTAAGTTCCTGGTTTCCAAGACACTAAACCTTAAAGAACCTTGGTTTTGTAAAATGTAATGAAAGTTTATGTGCTAAAAAGGCGGGATGCTATAGTTGGTATCAAAGGATGGTTTAGTTATATGTGGAAATTAGGATATGAAAACTCTAGGAATAACCCTATAGAAAAGTTTAAATATAGGAAATCTTCCTGGTATTTTGGTGAGTATTGAGTAAGGGGTTGACAAGCAAATACATCCCTGTCTGGATACGAGCAAGTAGAGGTGGATCTGGCACAGATGTACATAGGGGTAAAACCCAAAAACACCACTTTGAGCTAGACTCGAACGGGAACTAGTACATGAAAACGGGACTTGCTTCACTCTTGGTTACGACACTCCCATAGGACATGCTTTGGTAAATTCATAAGCTTAGTATGTACCATTATTAAAGGAACAATGATAAAATAAAATAAAGATTCACATAAGAATATATGATCATGGATAACCTAGTTTTAAATGTAGGGGATCACAAGTTAGGGTATACTTTTCTTCTACAAGTTATCCTTATATGCTTTAAGTTACCTTTAATGATTATTGGATAAGTATTTAAGCCCCTAATTATACTTTCTCTTCTTAGTTAATGGTGGGAAATGGAAGAACATGTACCAAAAACCAATGTGATAGGAAATGCGATGATTGCCGTATTAATATGACATAGATGATTAGGGGATTAAAAGATTATTATTATTTTGGGAGACGTTCACTATTTTGGGGACCCTATATGATCGAGGTAAATAGATTACTATGGTATTTTCATTGATGAGTAAGGTTGAATTATATTTTGAAGAATCGATGAATTTAAGGTGGACTTATAGTAATTTAGGTTACTTATGGAAATGATTAACCTATCTTGGGTAAAATATGTTTAGGTTAGCTACTTTTTTTATAAGATGTTAGTAGTGGTTGATGTTATTTGGAGATGAACAATGAAGTTTATTTTGGAATACTATGTTATCAAATCCTTCTTGTATTTGGGTTTCAATATTAGTTTGGTTTATTTTGAGGAATTTTAAGGACCGTTATTTATGGAATGGTCTATGATGAACTTTGGGTAGTACCATGTAACTTTGAAGATTTAAAAGTAGTTTCCATTCCTATGGGATTATTTCTTTTTGAAGAGTTGTTTTACCTTACCCTTTCTGTTTTGGGATAATTTTTAAAGATAGAAGAAATAGATAGTTAATATTTTGTGGATTATGTGATTCTCTAGAAGATTATTCTTGTGATTTTGATGAGACCAAGTGTTTTTGAATTCTCATCGTTTGGAGAAAAGATTAGTTTTGGTAGAGACTTATTAAAGGATGAAACTCTACTTGAAGGTAGGCATATTTCCTTATGTTTTTGTTCTATGTAGTAAATGAATTCATCAAAATTATGAAAAGGAATGTAAAACAAAAATGTTGTTGGTTTACGTTTCCTACTAGGTAATCAAATACCGTTTACACACATCATAAGTTTGGGATTTTCTCGTGGTTAACTTTTTCCTAATCATGTTTTCTATCACTCTCCCTCAGAACTTGACCCTTTGTTTTCTCCTCCATGTCCATGTTTTCCTACATGGAATCCTAGTGTAGGTTAACTTAGGTGACCTTTGTACTTCCCTTTCTTTCTTTTAAAGTAATAGTTTTACTGACTACTTTTCCGTAGTGAGACTTTCAATGAAATTTCAAAACCCAATTTTAAAAATTGCGAGGATGCAATTTCTTAAGGGGGGAAGATTGTAACAACCCGAAATTTTGAATAAATCTTGTTTCCTAATTTTGTGTGTTATTTTATTTTTTATACTCAACAAAACTATTTCATTTGATAACTTGAGTATAATTAAAATGAGACCATTGGGTTTTGACTGTTATAGGACCATTAGTCAATATGACAGCTGGAAACTAAACATTTCGATTAGTGTCTCTAAATACAAGTAGTCTTGGTTAATTAATATAGAAAGAAGATTCGATGGCCTCACCCAGTAGTCTTGGACCGATCGAAACCAATATAACAGAACTTGGGAAGGAGGTAGCACCACTGGGTTTTTCTCTGGACCAAACCCAAGCCGAACTTTATCGTGTGAAGCTAGAACAGAATCGCCTTCATGAGAAGTTCAAACTGATAGAAATTACTACTCGTGCGATGTTGGCCGAGCCTCCCTCGGATTCTCTCACCTTAGCACACCTTACACTTAGGTCCTATGCTGGTGTGATAAGGATATATGTAAGGAGACCGTAACTACCTTGTGTAATCCTTTGTTTTAAATAAAAATTGCGATTTCTTCTTATGATGAAGTTTATGAATTTTCAAATGACCGGATAAATATAGTATGCATATTTTTGATTAATTTTAGAAAAAGCATATTTTAAAAATGTTTATGTAAACCTTAAATAATTAAAAATGTGTAATGATTTTCAAAAAATGGTCTTCTACAATTATGTTCAGTATGAAATTTAGAGTCTAATAAGATCAACTTGATTTTTGATGAATATTAAATTATGAATAGTGATTTTATGCTTAGGATTAGTAATGTGACCAAATGGATTAGTAATATCACTTAAAGAAAGTATTAATATAATCTAGGCTCCTTGATTAAGTAATGAGATTCAATAAAATGGTTAAATAACGGTTTCATAAATTATTAGTCAAATATTAGTTTTTTCGAGTGAATAGTGTTTTTTAATTAAAAATTAAATTAAAAATATTTAGAAATTTATTTTTATAAAATGAATTTCATTTTTGAACTCAGAGCATCGATATTATGTTAAGGTAATTTTTGGGGTTTTTTCTGAAAAAATTGAATTTTCGGTGAATAGTGTATTTATTTAAAAATTAAATTAAAAATATTTCGAAAAATATTTTTATAAAATGGAGTTCATTTTTGAAATCAGAGCATCTATATTTGGTTAAGGTGAAATTTTGGGATTTTTCTGAGAAAGTTGAATTTTTGATGAATAGTGAAAATATAGTTTTTAAGTTACGGGTGTTTAATGACATCATTAAATGATGTATTAAGTATGTAATCAATATGGTCGAGTTATGAATAGTAAGATAAGGTATGAGGTGTTCCAAGTGGCCAATACCACGGGAAAATACCATGGGAAAGCCCATGGTTTTTCCAAAACCACCAATGAGGTGTCCCTTGGCCATTAATGCCTTGTCCCCTCACTTTCCCTATAAATACCAAGCCATTCTCTCATCCATTTGACTCCCAACTCTCCCCCAACGAAGCTCTAGTCTCATTACCTCCCAAGGAGTCCTCCCAAGGTGCCCCCAAGCCCTCAAGGTCTCAACCTTTGAGTTTTAAGAGTTTCGTTTTAAGGTAAGGGATCCTACCTCTCTCTTTCTTTCAAGTAATATCTTTTATGTCATCCCAAGGAGTCCTCCCAAGGTGCCCCCAAGCCCTCAAGGTCCCAACCTTGAGTTTTAAGAGTTACATTTTAAGGTAAGGGATCCTACCTCTCTCTTTCTTTCAAGTAATCTCTTTTATGTCATTTCTTTTATGCTCTATGCTCTTATGTTGGAATATGTTATTTTATATTTCTCTTACTACCCTTTTCATGTTCATATGATGAGAGATCCCCTCTTGCTCTCATCAATTCATTTTAAGAAATTTTAGGTGACGCCGTTAGGATGTTGAATTTTTAAGGGATTCGTTCACCTTTCTCTTTTTTTGAAGTTCTACTTTCATGTCAAGTCTTTCAAATTCCTTTTTATTATGTTGGGGTATGATCTCTATTTCTATCATACTGATCTTTTATGTTCATATTATGATAGGACCTATTTGATCTCGTGAATTCATTTTTGTTGAAGTTTAAGTGACACTGTTAGGCTGCCGAATTTTTAAGGGATTCTTTTACCTTTCTCCTTTTTCATGTCAAGTCTTTCAAGTTCCTTTTTTATTATGTTGGGGTATGATATCTATATCTATCATACTGATCTTTTATGTTCATATGATGAGAGACCCTATTTGATCTCATCAATTCATTTTTTTGAAGTTTAAGTGACGCCGTTAAGCTGCCGAATTTTTAAGGGATTCATTCACCTTTCTCTTTTTTAAAGTTCTACTTTCATGTAAAGTCTTTCAATTTACTTTTTATTATGTTGGGGTATGATATCTATATATATCATACTGATATTTTATGTTCATATGATGAGAGACCCTATTTGATCTCGTCAATTCATTTTTTTTGAAGTTTAAGTGACGCCGTTAGGCTGCCGAATTTTTAAGGGATTATTTCACCTTTCTCCTTTTTCATGTCAAGTATTTCAAGTTCTTTTTTTATGTTGGGGTATGATCTCTATATCTATAATACTGATCTTTTATGTTCATATTATTAGAGACCCTATTTGATCTCGTCAATTCATTTTTGTTGAAGTTTAAGTGACGCCGTTAGGCTGCTGAATTTTCATTAGAGAAATCTTATTTTTGTCCTCCTTCTATGTTTTTCATTTCATATGGTATATCTTTAAAATTTCATTACCGTGTTCTTAAATCCTTTATATTTTGTCCCCCTACTGTTTTATGGATCATTTGTGAGTGGGTGACCCATGTCCCCTCTCTTTTCAATGTTTTCTAAAACCTCGTAACACAGCCGTTATGCTACAGAATTTCCATCTCAAAATGTCTCTCTCTTATTCTCAAATTCATTTATTTTATTAAGTGAATACTCAAAGATCTTTCTTCTAAAGGGGTATTCACATATATACCAAAATGTTCTATTTTAATTCTGGGATTTACATACATGATACCCACTTTCCTTTTTCTGTGGGTTTAAAGTGACATAAGGATCACGTCTTTAAAGAAGTTTTTTTAAAATGTGATGACTATGAAATGAAAACCATTTCTTTTATGCTATATGGGTTGTTTATAAAATGTTTGATGATTATATATGTGTCTCACATGATAATAAAGACAAATTAAGGGTGCTCCCTGATAGCGCTCCAATGAATTGGGTAAAGACTTAATCTCTAGAGATGCCCTTTTAGACTGATACCTTGGTGAATAACCTTGATAATTTTTAATGACACCTTGGGGATGGACCTTGGTGAAATGGAATGATTGTCAATATTAAATGTTGTAGCCACATCTTCAAGTTATGAAAAATGTTATTTTTATTATGATATGCCTCACGATTTCTTTCTCATGCCTTAAAGTTCTTTTTCATGACATTGTTGATGTATCCTAAGTTCACATGTTAAATGTTTCCACTTGTTTCCCTTACTGGGCCTTATGCTCTCCCTTTCTTTTGATGTATGTCCCCAGGTTATGAGATGCAGTAATGAACCTAGGATGAACATGAGGAGAATCCTTTCAAGTGTTTAAGAAGAATGTTTTATGTTTTCATGTTTTAATTTCCTGGTTTCCAAGACACTAAACCTTAAAGATCCTCGGTTTTGTAAAATGTAATGAAATTTTATGTGCTAAAAAGGCAGGATGCTATAACACCCCAGAATCAATAATCATAAAGCATCAATATTAGTCATCTCATAACAACAATATAATAAAAAACCTAGATATACTCATAATAGAAAACCGATATCAAGTGGTCTCAACCAATATTTATAGCCATAAGATACTACTTGAGGCTTCAAGGTAACACTCATTTCCAAAGTACTCACTCCATGAGACATGCTATCACTGATAATGCTCATCCAATAGGTTATGATCATTAGGCCCTACCCGAGAGGTACTCGTTGAATCTCTAAAGATTTCGTCATCCAAGTGGGGATCACACCTAAGTCCACTAGGGGACACCATAAAACTTATTGGATTATAATTATAGATAGGGTATTGAATCCATGTTCATGGTGGTAATTATGATACTATAAACCCAACCTAGGAATGATAGAGGATCCCACCTAGGTCATATAGGGGATGCACCAAACTCTATTCGAAATTGAACCCACAGAGGGGATCATAATCCTATACCAAGGACATAATGGAACATTGTACTCTCATAGGAAGGTAATGAGGTATCACACTCAACTGAACTTGGTATATACCAAGGAGAAAAAATTCTCCAAACACCCTCAGAGGGAGTCCACGATGTATACTAGGGGTAAAAAGTGTGTATTTCCAACCTATGGGTTGCTCATGTATCACCGTTTCACATGGAATGTAAACCTCCACATATATGGAATTCACCTTAGGGGTAAACAATGTATAGAGGTTAGATGACACCCTTCCCATGCCATCTACCCATGCCTATGTACCTTAGACCATTCTTGTGTACATGTTGTTTTGTCCGAGTATATGGCTCAACCTGTATACCCTGGCTGAGTCCGAGTACACATCTTAGCCCATGTACTCTAGCCATTCCTATGTACCTGAGGGTATATGGAATGTCACCGGGTTGGGTCACATGGTGTGTGACATGTGTCACATGGTCTGTGATATTTTATTCTCCATGGGAACCCTAGCAACATAGTTATGTCCCCACATAGCATGTAACTCCGGATTACACATCGTGTAATGTGGATTTTCCAAAAACCCATAGTTCCTTCTCTATATACGCCTGTGTCCATATCACCTTTAGATCTACCAACAATCTTTTCATGACCCCCTCCCACCAAAGATGCCCCTCCTGAGCTGGCAATGGTGAAAGGAAGATAATGACCCCCGAGTCCCGCCTCCAATAGGCTCCGGAGTGGCGAATAGCACCAAGAGTATGAGTTTTCACAAATATGGGAGGAATTACCCTTTTTATTATTTAAGATTGGGAAATAGGATGAATCAAACACCAAAAGAAAAAGGAACAAGTAAATTAAAATAACCCAAAACCAAACCCATATGAATGTTTTATACAATACTAAAACAAAAGTACAAGTACAAGAAAATCTCCAAAGTACGATACAAAAAAAAGAAAGCAAAAAATGAAAAGAGTAAAACTCCAACGCCCAACTAGCAAGGTACCGCATGGTCCCTGAAGTCCTCTTGAAAACCTGAAAGTAAACTTAGGGTGAGCATACAAGTATACCCAGTAGGAAAAGCTAAAGCTCTCGTGCAGAGGTGGGGAGACATCTTAATTCCCCATGAGAAAACAGAAGGAACCAAAGCCTAGAAATGAATCTATCTACCCAACCTCACAAGCCACACTCACCAAATAACACAAGTCAATAGAGTAGTATAGTAATATTATCAAAGTATGGGTACCCCGCACCACATTCCCACTAATTACTGCTCAAGCCCTCATGCGTAACGCTCTGATGCTTCCTCCTCTTCCTGAGCTAGTGCCACAACCTATCCATACGAAGCTCAAGCTAGTGCCGCAACCTGGCCATACGAAGCTCATAGTATCCCACCGGCACTCAATCCTCGACCATCATAGTATCCCACCGGTACTCAATACTCAGCCATAACCACATCTCATCCCAAAGACACCTGGGAACCACATCACATCCTCATCCCGAAGACTCTTGGGAAACATCTGTCGTAACCTGCCCGAAGGTTCTCGGGCTTTAGAACCTGGAAGAGGGAGCACAGGGAAGAATAGTAACCATCCATCCTTTAGATGTTTGAGAATCCCACCCCCTGTCCCACGGGTGTTCAACACGTAGTGCTCAACATGGCTGGGGTGCGTAAAGAAACATAAAACGTACAGATTTATATAATTATATCAACCACTCAGCCCATCCAAAGGCTTCTACACAAAAGATCTGAGCACATGCCTCGGCACTGCTACCTTGAAAGTTTGCACACAATAAACAGCCCCAAATCCCATTGAGCTTTTCATGTTTCAACAGTTTTTTTATCAGTTCCTTAACTACCGAGCAACTAACAACAACCAAACAAGATCAATCGTTCGTAAAACATATCCCTTCCAACCACAAATAATGTTAGGGAAAACACAAGCAACACAATACCATTTTCTTTTATCATCCAATCAATTCCATTGATTTTCTGTATTTAATCAACTACCATGCCCCACAATTCATTAGTTAACCCTTCCACTTTATTCATATGCACAACTCATCCCTGCAGCCCTGCTACCAACCACCATAACCACAGACACATCGGAAACAATACCCGTACCACATCATCATCTCTTTGATACCTTTTACCGCAGCTCTGTTTCCCATCATAACCATATCATACACGCCAACCCACAACCCAGCCAACCGCAGCCCCACTTCTCATCCGTTCCACAAAAACCCACGAAACACCCCTTCAAATAATTAAACCCCAACTAGAACCCACAAAATTCATTCTTTCATTTAGTTTAACCAGGGTGATCATACACGGGTTCTAGGTATTCATTTAATCAGCCAACTTTACATGATTAACCAATTTCCAAATTCTATGAAAAAACATCCACAAAACAATCCAAAAAAAACATGCAAAAATTTAATTGCACAATCAAAGGCCCCCAACGACCGTGATTTTCATTAGGAATAATACTATTCAATTCACAACATAATCAAAGGATAAACATTGATGGAAATAAAACAAAAATATCACAAAATTTCCCCAAACCCGTTCTTTAACCAGTTATTATCTTTATTTACCGGTTCAACCGTAACCCATGAAAACAAGAGGATACCCACCCCTCAAGATGAAAAAAAGAGATAAAGATGAAGGTAAGATCCCTACCTCCAAGGTTTTTGACGGAAACCACAATGGTCAAGGAACGCTCAAGGAACCCGGGTCGATTCTCCGAAACCCCACCTTAGATCTCTCCTCCTAGCAAGATCAAGACCAAGAATAATCATATTCGACATCCACACACTTATATCTACCCATAAAGGGCGCATATTTAAGAAATTGAGGAAAGAGAATGAGTGGATCTAAGAAGATATAAGAACCCAACAAGAACAATCACATACCTTGAGAAATCGACTTCGATTTGTGAAGAGAATCCTCTGGATCGCCTACAAAACTATTGTGAGAGGGTCTCTTACCTCCAAGGAAGAGTAATCCCGGGTTATGGCCACTTAAGGGCTTAAAAGAACCATTTAGAGGCAAAAGAGTTCAGATCTGAAATTTTAGGATCTAACTTTAAGTGCGCGCAAGGTTAGTCCGCACGGTTTAACAAACCGTGCGCTAACCATGCTTTATCTTCTGCCTCGACAACAATCCTCGAACGGTTAGGCCGCATGGTTTTTCCTAACCGTTCACCTCCCGTGTGAAGCCTACAGCCTCCAACACCAACCTCGTACGGTTTGGCCGCACAGTTTGACAAACCATGCACCTCCCGTGCGAAGGGCATTACCCCTTTAGTTTTCCTTAAAGGTCCATCCAAACACACCCCTAAGTCACCTTAATTTACCGAAACACCTCTATCCCCACATTTTCACAAAGGAATAGACCATAGAGGTTTGGGACATTACATCAAATACCTCTCAAAACATTCTCATCCTCGAGAATTAAAAACCAACCCATAAAAAGGGGAAAGGCCCAAACAACCACCCCACAAGATACCTCTCAGGGCTCTCGTCATAACAGGAATCCAACCACTATCCTAATTATATGAGTCAGGTAATTCCTTCCTCCATGTCGAGATATTATCTGTTTTAGGTGGCAATGACTCACCTGCACAGGTTTAATCACATCCACATTAATGCGTCTTGATTAGGGATTAGGTCCTCCCACCCCCATATTTTAGGATTTCTCATACACATACTGCCCCCACCACCACAAAAAACAAGAAAAACGCTGCCCCAACACATGGATTGGGGAATTATTTATCCCATGTCAAGATACTATCCGCTTTGGGCAGAACTGACTCTCCTGCACGGGTTTAATCGCATCCACATTAATGCATTTTGATTAGGGATCAGGTCCTCCTCTCCCCATATGTTAGGACTCTTCACACACATTTAAAGGAAAGAGGGAAACAACTTAGCATTATAGACTAATGAAAAACAAGGTCCAGGCCCAAAGCATGGGTGAGAGTGAGGTTCAAAAAAGGAGTATGATTCTCCTGAATTTAAACAAAACATAAATGAGAGCATTTAAGTAAAACCAAAAACATCTATCTCGATCTCTGGCCTTTCTAGGGTTGCCGCTTCTGTTGCGTTCAACTGTCCACATCCCACTCCTCCGTCTCTCTGTTTATGTCCACCTCCTCGACCATGTCCCAGTTGGGTTCCTTGAGGAACTCTCTATGGTTGTCCACCACTTGCTCCATCTCTCCTTGGGGGGGACTGGAGCCTGTTTCTACTGGAAGGGTCGGGCTGGGAACTGCTGCTGGGGCTGGGGATGAACCTGGCCAGTCCCTCCATACTGAGTCTAAAAAGTGAAATGTCTGATAAGATTCCCACGATTCCCACATGCAAAGCACCTCGGTCCCTAGACCATAGAAAATGGGTGGAAATCGTGAGATTGGTAGGGGATCTGCTGAAGTCTGCTCCCTGCTGGTCGAAACTTGGAAGGTCCTGTTGCTGGGGATCTACTACTAACCGCCTCCTTCTTGAATGAACTTGGGTGACTCCTCTCTCGTGGTGGACCTACTTGAGAGTGCATCCTCTCAATTATCTTCGCCTTCTTCTATACTTCTATGTGCGTAGGTAAGGTGAAAGGGGTCACTGCGCACCGAATAGAGGGGTGAAGTGCCTCCTCTAAATGTCTGGTTCAGGAATCTTCATCCAGGAAGAGATTCAGGAAAAAATGAAGGAGATAATTGAACTTGACCCCTAGTTCCCGAACTGACATGATTCCTTGCTGGAGAGACAACAAATCCTACCTCTTCTCAGCCTTCCTCATCGAGGAAAGAAATTACTCGCGGAACTCCTTCTCAAAGTTGGCCCATAGAACTTCTGTTTCCTTCCCCTCCCCAAGGTAAAGCATCCACCACTGACGCGCCGCTCCTCATAGCTGGCTTACTACTAGAGGAACCCAGTACTCTGATGGGCCCCTGATCAGCCCAAAGGTGATCTCAAGTTCCTCCAATGAACTCTCTGATTCTGTATCCGAAGTCCTGCCTTCATACCTCTTCAAGCTCTGTCACTGGAAAGCTCGTAACATGCGCTGCCACAAGTCATCTTCCTCCTCTCGGCCAATCCTCAGCTGGTCGACCATCTAAAACTGTTGGGCCTCAACTACCCGAGTCACCCGGGTATAACGTCCAGGTGTCATAGCTGCACGGTAAACAAATAACACCTAAGCCCAAGTAGCAAGGGAAACTTTCTCAAGGTTTAATTTTATCATTTTATTTTGACTTCTTTCCCATAACACCCAAATCAAGTAAAACACAACCATGATGATGCATGTACCTTTCCTAGGGTATCTACCCTATAATCAATGTATTCTTACTTGGTCGTTCGGTAAGCTCAGAGTCCTTGCATCGAATCAAGAGGGGCCCTAAAATCCTATGTCCTAGCCGGTCTTCCCTGGCCTATGTCACACACCAAGATCAGCCAACACTGTTTCCCTACCATCCCATGCAATCCTCACTGTGCCTAACTCCAGAATCCATCCTATCTCTCAAATTCCCTATGATACCATTCTATCACGACCCCCTCCCACAAAAGATGCCCCTCCTAAGCTGGCAATGGTGAAAGGGAGATAATGACCCCCGAGTCCCGCCTCCAGTAGGCCCTAGAGTGGAGACTAGCACCAAGGGTATGAGTTTTCACAAATATGGGAGGCATTACCCTTTTTATTATTTAAGATCAGGAAATAGGATGAATCAAAAACCAAAATAAAAAGGAACAATTAAATGAAAATGACCCAAAACCAAACCCATATGCATGTTTTATACAATACTGAAACAAAAGTACAAGTACAAGAAAAGCTCCAAAGTACGATACAAAAAAAAAGAAAGAAAAAAATACAAAGAGAAAAACTCCAACGCCCATATAGCAAGGTCCCGCAAAGTCCCTGAAGTCCTCCTGAAAACTTGAAAGTAAACGTAAGGTGAGAATACAAGTATACTCAGTAGAAAAACCTAAAACTCTTGTGCACAGGTGGGGAGACATCCTAATGCCCCATGAGAAAATAGAAGGAACCAAAGCCTAGAAAGGAATCTATCCACCCAACCTCACAATCCACACTCACCAAATAATGCAATTCAATAGAGTATTATAGTAATATTATCAAAGTATGGGTACCCTGCACCACCTTCCCACTGATTACTGCTCAAGCCCTCACGCCTAACGCTCTGATGCTTCCCCCTATTCCTGAGATAGTGCTGCAACCTGGCCATACGAAGCTCATAGTATCCCGCCGACACTCAATCCTCAGCCATCATAGTATCCCTCCAGTACTCAATCCTCAACCATAACCACATCTCATTCCGAAGACACCTGGGAACCACATCACATACTCATCCCGAAGACTCTTGGGAAACATCTGTCGTAACCTGCCTGAAGGATCTTGGGCTATAGAACCTGGAAGAGGGAGCATAGGGAAGAACAGTAACCAGCCATCCTTTAGATGTTTAAGAATCTCACCCCCATCCCACAGGTGTTCAGAACATAGTGCTCAACATGGGTGGGGTGCGTAAAGAAACATAAAACATACAAATTTATATAATTATATCAACCACTCAGCCCATCCTAAGGCTTCTACACAAAATATCAGAGCACATGCCTTAGCACTGCTACCTCGAAAGTATGCACACAATAAACAACCCCAAATCCCATTAAGCTTTTCATGTTTCAACAGTTTTAGTTTATTAGTTCCTTAAATACCGAGCAACTAACAAAAACCAAACAAGATCAATCATTCGTAAAACATATCCCTACCAACCACAAATAAAGTTAGGGAAAACACAAGTAACACAATACCATTTTCTTTTATCATCCAATCAATTCCATTGATTTTCCATATTTAATCAACTACCATGCCCCACAATTCATTAGTTAACCCTTCCACTTTTATTCATATGCACAACCCATCCCTGCAGCCCTGCTTCTAACCACCATAACCATAGACACATCAGAAACAATACCCGTACCACATCATCATCCCTTTGATTCCTTTTACCGCAGCTCCACTGCCCATCACAACCATATCATACACGCCAACCCACAACCCAGCCAACCGAAGCCCCACTGATCATCCGTTCCACAAAAACCCATGAAACACCCCCTTTACATAATTAAACCCCAACTAGCACCCACAAAATTCATTCTTTCATTTAGTTTAACCGGGGTGATCATACAAGGGTTCCAGGTATTCATTTAATCATCCAACTTTACATGATTAACCAATTTACACATTCTATGAAAAACCATCCACAAAACAATACAAAAAAATGGAAACATTTAATTGTGCAAGAAAAGGCCCCCAATGACCATGATTTTTAGTAGGCATAAGCCTATTAAATTCACAACATAATCAAAGGATAAGTATTGATGGAAATAAAACAACAATATCACAAAATTTCCCCAAACCCGTTCTTTAACTAGTTATTATCTTTATTTACCGATTCAACCGTAACCCACAAAAACAAGAGGATACCCACACCGCAAGATGCACAAAAGAGAGAGAGACGAAGGTAAGATCCCTACCTCAAAGGTTTTTGACGGAAACCACAACGGTCAAGGAACGCTCAAGGAACCCGGGTCGATTCTCCGAAAACCTGCCTTAGATCTCTCCTCCTAGCAAGATCAAGACCAAGAATCATCATATTCGACATCCACACACTTAGATCTACCCATAACGGGCATATATTTAAGAAACCGAGGGAAGAGAAGGAGTATATCTAAGAAGATCTAAGAACCCAAGAAGAATGATCACATACCTTGAGAAACCGGCTTTGATTTGCGAAGAGAAGCCTCCAGATCGCCTCCAAAATGATTGGGAGAGGGTCTTTTACCTCCAAGGAAGAGTAATCCCGGGTTATGGCCGCTTAGGGGCTTAAATGAACCATTTAGATGCAAAATAGTTAAGATCTGAAATTTTAGGATCTAACTTTAAGTGCCTGCACGGTTAGTCCGCACGGTTTAACAAACCATGCGCTAACCATGCGTTAGCTTCTGCCTCAACAACAATCCTCGCATGGTTAGGCCACATGGTTTTTCCTAACCGTGAGCCTCTTGTGTGAAGGCTACTACCTCTAACACGAACCTTTCACGGTTTGGCCACACGGTTTGACAAACCATGTGCCTCCTGTGCGAAGGCCATTACCCCTTTAGTTTTCCTTAAAGGTCCACCCAAACGCACCCCCCAGTCACCTTGATTTCCCGAAACACCTCTAGCCCAAAATTTTCACAAAGGAATGGACCGGAGAGGTCCGGAACATTACAAATCTCACTCAAGGACTATGGATATCATCCAAACAAGACTTACCATCATTGGAGATCTGATTCTGGCCATCCGATTTGATTAGGAAAACACTACCATCACTCATGCCATCACTACATTCCAAACCGAGGAATGAGGAATCTAAAACTAGTCTGGTCTTCCTTCAATCATCCTAAAATTTCATTGATCCTCGATCACAATCCATACCCCTGGTATCGATCTGTTGTTCCAAAGAATGGACACACAATGATTAAATATTGGGTATTCATTAAACTATGTGCCAAAGAAATTTCCATCTTTGAATATATCATGAAACAAGGGAGAAATCCATGAAACACAAAAGAGTAAAAACATTCGTCATGTTCAGGATATCCTTGATCCATTTCTATTATAATGATGAATTAATAGTAATGATAATCAACCAAAACAATTCTCTAAATCCCAAGGAGAAATAATCCCAAATCCATAATCACGGTCGACCCAAAAATTACCCTATTAGTGGAGTTGATTCACATTCATCATGGGATAATAAAAAAGAAATAAATTCACATAAAAAAATATCCTACCTTAGTTTGGATCGATCACTGATAAAGAATGGACATGCGTTGACATCACTGGTGAGATCCACAACCTTAGTTAGTGAAATGATCCTTGATCACAATCTGGATCTGTTGTTATTCGCCAAGTCCTCCTCTAATTAATAGTCTCAAAATATCAATGTTATATAGCTAACCCTATGATTGTGTTATAACCATATATTTATAGAGGTTTCTTAGGTATCTTCATCAACACCTAATAAAATAAACAAATATATTTATTTATTATTTGCGCCCGTGACAAAATTTTCAAAATCGCCCGATGATGAAAAATATTATGTTGCGCCTAGGGTAAAACCCACATTATGAACTCAATAGAGGCATCATATTTCTAATAAAAGCCTACATTATGGTGTTACTCCACTTTTTTAGAAAAAAATCATGCATGTGATATTTATATTTTTAATATTTTTAAAATACCAATTATAGGATCATAGAGCCTCATAATCTCACTCCATCTCAGTGCTTGGCTCTGAAAATATTATTAGATATATTTCAAAGCATTACATGGTAAAAATAGAGAAGTTACAAACTAAAACCTACAGAGTTTCAAATCATAGTGTAAGTATGGCTAGGATGAAAAGAGATCACGATTCCACATCTCCTGATGGATCACCTCCTTCAAAGAGATTTAAAAGAGACTATGGTAACTCGAGTGTTATAGTCAATATTCACAATACTAATTTGATGGATCAACCTATTAGTGTGGAAAAGTAAGCGGATTTTGAATGGATACATTCCAAAAAGTATTTAGTTGGTAAGTAAATTCAAAGTTAAGGTTGGAGTGATTGGTTTAAGGATAATGGTAAGCTATTTTATCCTTGGATGGTTAAAAGTTTTATGCCAATATGGAATTTTTTAGTTATTAAAGAGATAGAATTTGAACAATGGTAAATGGAGAAAATATGGTATTTTCTTCAAATCCATGGGATAAATTCTTAAGTGTTCCTCATATAGGAGAGTATAAAGAATATCAAAGCTCATATCCTGTAAATCATGCTCATTTCAGGTTTCTAAATTCCCTTGAGGAATTAATTGAGAATAAAAATCCTAGAAGACCAACTACCATGGAATTAACTAGTGAATGTAGATTATTGGTGAAATTCATTCAACATATCATTAGTCCTAGAAAAGTGGACTTTAGTATCTTGAAAAACCAAGATTTGTTTGATGAAGAATTTAATTAAAATAAGCTTATCAATATATGTCAGGATCCATACAAATGAACTATATAAAACATCCTCAAAGTTTAATTCTTTTTCTTACTGTAAATTCATCCCAAAAATGTAGTTTTTTAAAGGATTAGTTCTTAAGTGGGAGGAAAAAGTCATTTTCTATGATGTTTGTTGTCATGACCCATCCTCGGGGCCCGTGTCGTGACTACCCCAAGCCCGCCTTCTATAGGCCAGGGGCTGGAGACTAGCACCAAGGCGTAAATCCCGGTAAAAAGGGAAGGCATTGCCTTTGTAAAGTAAACAAACACCATAGAGAAAGCAAGCAGTAGAAGTAAACACTAAGTAAAAACTGAGTACAACAGTAAGTGCGGAAAAGTAAGTGGGCCAGTATACAAACCCAAACTGAAAGTAAAGTACAACTGGAAGGGAAAACAGCAACTGAAAGGTAAATCCGCAACGTCAAGCTGTCCACTGGAAATCCCACCTGAAGGGTGGGTACAGATAGCCTCCACTGCTTCTCGGGTCCAGCCAACCACTCCGAGTACGTCCCGCCCAGTGGTCCACCTCCAGGTACCGTCCTGCTCCGCAAGACTCAACCACGATCAGCGCTGTCCGTCGTCTGCAACCAACACAACGTAGTGCGGGCATATCCTGTGCAGGGGTGAGTATAAGCTACTCAGTAGGGACCCCAAGACCCTCAAGGTCTCACCAAAACCAACAAGGATAACCACAAAGAAGATCTCAACAGATAACCTCTACTTAGGTATATTCCCATACATATACCTAAGTTATCAAGTAACCCTTATCAATCATGAGGAAACACAAGATTATGAAATCAACGGATAACCACTACCCAGGTATATGCCCATACATATACCTAAGTTATCAAGTGACCCATCTCAATCATAAGGTAAACACAAAGTTCATAGACTCAGCTCAAACCAGGATTTTCATTATCGAAACCGTAACTGCTGAAGAACCCCGTCTCTGGAGTGTATAGTGGTCTTGTCACGACTCCGAGGTACTGCTCACTAACCTAAGACTGCTGAGGTACTCCTCCTGTCGAGTAATGTGGGCCTGCTGCTACAACCAAGCGCTTCCCACCATAGGTCTACCGCTACAACCAAGAGCTCCCCCTCATAGCCTCCAGAGGCACTCCTTCTGTTGAGTACCGCGGGTCTGCCGCTACAACCAAGCGCTCCTCCGCCGTGGGTCTGCCGCTACAACCAAGTGCTCCCCCTCATAGCCTCCAGAGGTACTCCTTCTGTTGAGTACCGCGGGTCTTCCACTACAACCAAGCGCTCCTTCGCCGTGGGTCTGCTGCTACAACCAAGTGCTCCCCACTGGGCTATCCGAAACACACCGAGTCGATCGGTCAAGCAGTCGTCAGGTCTCAACCGGCTACATGGTCTCCGTACTCCGCATGCTCATCTCCGGGAGGGTCTGCTCCACGATCTATAGGTCGATACTCCAAGTATCACAAATTTCCACGAAGAAGTATCTCAAAGGACCGCCTCATCACAGGGGTCTCAACGCAATAGACGGCGCGTCAATTGGACGCCCGGTCTGTGTGTTACTAGCTTTTTCGTCCCCGGGGCCCGGTTGGTTTCGTGTGCGAACCAACCCAGCTGTATCTCAACTATACCCTGAAATCTCATAGGGTATACTCATAGGGACCGTTTCTCTACGCGATCACCAACGCCGCTGACGGTTCGTCAAACGGACGTCCAGTCTGAAAGTTACCAGCTTTTCCGTTCCAGGGGCCCGGTTGGATTTTGGGTGCAATCCAACCTGGCCACTATCCAACTGCATCCAAAACTCAAGCGAAGTATTCCAAAAGTTCCGTCTCATCAAGAGGAATTCAACGAGACAGACGACGCATCAATCGGATGCCCGGTCTGTGAGTTATTGGCTTTTTCGTTCCAGGGGCCCGGTTGGTTTCGTGAGCGAACCAACCCGACCACACTCTGACGACATCCAAACCTTGAGCGGAGTAATCCAAAAGATCCGTCTCACTTAGAGGAATACATCAAAGTTGACGGCATGTCAATCAGACGTCCGGAGTTCAAGTCATGAGCGTTTCCGCTCCGAGGGCCCGGTTGGTTCCGTGCACGAACCAACCCGGCCGAACCCAAAGTATTCTGAAACCTTAAGTGCGATATGTCAAAACGACCGTCTCGGTCCAAGGATTTCATCGCTACTGACAGTGTGTCGATCAGAGGCGCGTAGCTCAAGATACGGGCAAAAGACTGAAAAGGTCCGAAAATGGGGGGTCTCGGCCCGGACCGACCTGGCCCAACCCCCCTGGGTTGGCCCGAACCGGGTTGACCCGACCCGGGTCCGACCCGGCCGGCGTGGCTCGGCCCGGCCTGGGTGGCCCGGCCCGGCCTGGGTGCGACCCGGCCTGGCCGGCGCGGGCGCGGCCCGACCGCCAGGGGTCGGCTCGGCCGGTTACGGCCGAGCGGCGCGGGGGGTGCGCTGCCCCCGCGTGAAGGAACTGCGGCCCGCATGGGGCTGCCCTTGCCAGCAGACGCGGCAGCCGGCTGCGTCCCGTCCCTCGCCGGACCCACGCGGTCGCGGGTCTGCCGGCCCTCGCCGCGGCTGAAGCCGCGGCGGTTCTCCTTGGCGGCGCGCCGGGCGCCGCCGCCTTCCGCCGCCAGCGCCGCCGTGCCGGCGTGGCGCGCCAACGGTTTGCTCCACGGACCACCGGATGAGTTCCGATGGTCGGAATTCCTTTCCATCTTTGCCAAAAGCCTTCCCGGGGTCCGTCCTTCACTGCGAGGACCTTACGTTGCCCGTGCGGATGATTTTGTCGATGTCCGCCGTTTTTCACACTAAGAACGAAAGGGCGGTGGGTTCGGACTTGTTCGTTAGTCCACACCCACCACGTTAGCGGTTTTAAAAGTCTCACAAAAATTTTAATCACACGCCGCGGGTATAAATCAAAAATATTTAAAATAATCAACCCCTACCTCGTCGTTGTCGTCGAACGTGAGTCCTTTGCAGAATTGACCGTTGCGGAAGAAGAGGATCGTTGCGTTGCGGAAGGGGTGTCGCGTCGTCACGGTACACGGTGTCGCGTCAATGATCTCAATCAGGTGCTGATCGAAGATTGTCGCGGGGAAGGATTGTCGCGGAAGAAACGTCGCGGAAGGAGATTCGTCGGCGTCGCGGTACACGACGTCGTGTCGTCGATCTTCGAGGGTTCGGCGTTCTTCGCGTTCTTCGCGTTCTTTGCGAAGGAGGATGAAGATCTCAAGCCTTAGAGTCTTCTCCAAATCCTCTCAATGAGCAACCCTCAAGTAAACACGTGTTGGTATTATTTTATTCTTATGCCAAAAAACGAAAAACAAAAATTAAGAAACGAACCATTAATTCGGTGAATTAATGGTAACGACTTAACTGCCCAATTAATAGGGGCGTTAAGAATTTAATAAACGCACCGGTTGACTTTCATTTAAAAATGGTTTTCGCGGGTGCGTTACTTAGAGGAAAAGAAACGATGGGGCTCGTGTGGGAACCACATCATAAATATCCTACCAAGAGGGTAGGATATTTTGGGTTCCACCCTATCCGCTTCAACTTAGCTTAAGTGGCTTTAAGTGAAATAAAAATAAAGTTTTCGCACCACTTTATTTTATTTCTTAACTTAACCCCAAAAATTTTAAAACCACACCCGAGAAAACGCAACTCCGGAAAGGCGTTTCTAAGAAAATACCGATGATGCGATTCCATCGGTGCCCTTGGAATTTGATTCTGAGCACCGATTCAAAAGTTAGAAAAACTCGCTCGTTCGTTCACTGAACGTACCTGAGCCAAACTTCGAAAAATGATTCCGGGCACACCGGGCCTCAGAATCAGGTTCCGTCAGAAACTACGTTCTTGTAAAATTACAAAGAAAATTAAGAAAAAAATTTCCCTTGAAATTTTCGGGTCTTTACATTACTCCCACCTCAGGGCTTTACGTCCCCGTAAAGCTTTAACACAAACTAGGGATACAACGCGGTACTGAGCACGCATCTGAGCCTTCCACTCCCATGTGATCACCTGGAGGTTCCCGTACTGCCAGTGAAAACACACCCGAGGAATCGACCATCCTTGTTGAATCCGCTCCTGTCGATCCTCGATTCCCACTGGAACCTCCGTGAAAGTCATCCCATCGCCAAAGTTCAGTTCCCCATGGTCGATGATACATGAAGGATCACACACGTATCTCCTCAGTTGAGATACGTGGAAGTCGTCATGCACCTGATGCAACTGAGGTGGATGGGTCAAGCGTTAAACTACCTCGCCTACCCAGCTGAGGACCTATAAAGGTCCGTCGAACTTCGGAGATAACTTGTCGCCTCGACCACATCTCCGTAAACCTCGTCAAGGTGAGACCCATATAAGGACGTGATCATCATCCTCGAACTCTAGAGGTCTCAAATTCCTGTTAGAACTGAAACTCAAAATGACTATTGCCACGAAGGTAAGGTTGACCGACTCAAGAGTGATCAGTCACACCCTCCTGTGCACGAGTTTATCCTGAGATGCCTGGGGTTTCCTTTTCGCCGAACAAGGAAAACCCATCCCGACGTCGTAGTTAAACCACAACCTTTTTGCCTAATACCGTCAATCTGTGTATGAACTGTGATTTCCCAGTCCATACTCAAACCAACGTCGTAAGGCCTCGACGCTGCCACCAAGAGATTCCAACCGAAACTCTCGCCTCGAGGGTCTGACCACACTGTTGGCGTAAGTGTGATTATCAAGTCTTCTCCCAAGGTATCTCCAGACGTGAGGGTCAAGTCTACGGCTTACCGGAAACTCTAGGTATGGGACAAGATTCTTGGAAGGAAGGAATGATTCGTATCAACGTCTGTTACTACGGCAGCTAGTAGTGAACACAGACTGTCCCTTGAATCATTCTTAGAGCCATTGGGTCACTCTCCCTAACCGCATGCAGCTACTCTCTTCCCCTACCCTCCAGCTCCCTGAGCCTGGCGGGGACAACTAAGGCGGGTGGTTGTATCATGTTAAAACGTACACCACCTCATGCTGCTCTCCTAGCTCTTCACCCATGTCTGCTGCTTCGCAAACTCATCTCTCCTTTAAGCTTCCTCTTATTGAAACATTTAACATGCCAGAGTCTCAGGACTGGCACCGGTTTCCCTTTTCTTACTGCATGGTGCAGTCTTCATCCTCCCCTGGATGATTTGCACCTTCCTTGCCTACGATCTGAAAGAGCTGCTAAAATTTCTCCTTTGCCAAAAAGAGAAACTCGGTCTCATCCCTTGGATGAACCATGCCCATTGCCTAATACATTCAATCTTGACATGAATGATGCATTCATGCCATGGATGACGTCGTAAGGCCTCGACGTAACTACCAAGAGATCAAACTGTCACTCTCGCCTCCAAGGGTCGAGTCACACTGTCGGCATCAGTGTGAGGTCACTGGGTCTCCTCCAGTAGAAATCTCGAAATTAAGGGTCAAGTCAACAGTCTTAACTAGGACCACTCAGTATCAACCAAAAAAAGGACATGAAAGAAAACAAAGATAAGTGTCTTTTTATTATTGCAACTCATAGTACAAAGACACGAAAACAACAACAACATGGAACTAGAAGTACACGGGACGTATCCACTAGTTCCGCTCCTGTCCACCTGCTCCCGGAGCTCTAATGCCTTTTCCACTTCTCGACTGTTTCTCAAGCACTTGTCGCTTCTTCTGCCTCAGTGGCTCCTCTAAAGCCTGCGGATCGACTGTGCGGGGGGTCGAACAGTCACGTGCCAGGTGACCCTTCCTGCCGCATTCATAACACTTCCTGCTCCTCGTACGACTGGCTCTGGTCCTCTTGGACCTCTGCATCATCTGTCTACTGCCCACTGATGACTCGGCTACTAATCTAAAATCCTTTGGCAAAGGCAGAAGCTCCTATACATGCTCGGAGTGTAGAGCTACTAGCACAAACTCCACCCTAAAGAAGGTCTCGAAGTCTTCCCATGTGAAGGTCATCTCATCGCAAAACTGGAACAAGTGGATCCACCACCTGCCTGCTGCTGCCTGAAGAAGGCTGGCATCAAAGATCACCATGAAGTCTACTGGCATCCCCACTAGTCTGAAGACTCTCACCACAACCTCCAGCCAATCCTCAGCCGCCTGCGGGTCCGTCTCTCCCCGGAACCTGGGTGGACTCTGGCGCTGGAACTCGTGCAGCGTGCTCAAGTGGCATGCATCGCCAAATGCTGGGGCTGGTGGCATCGGTGGCCCAACATATGGTAGTACCGCTGGTGCCTCCGCTGGTGCCTCAACTGCAAGAGAGCCCTGTACCGAAGCCTTGTCGCTCAACAGGCTGTCAGTACGCACATCCCTCTGGGCTCTAGCTGGTCGTCCGTAAAAAGGAATCCTGAAAGAAACAACGTGACATGGTCAAATGATTTTACCTGGTGAGCTGACCTGGTTTGAGCTGTTTTAAGGTAAAACCATTTAAAACACACACGCAATCAGTGTTTTCGTGTATTAAGTCGGAAATCAGAAGTCAGGGTCCTAGTGTACGGATACGCCGACCGCCGCACCAACACTGGACTCCATGGACTGATAACCGCACTCAATACTCTCAACACTATTGCTTCACATAGAAAAAGATCAGAGTCCTGAGTTCTGCGGTAGAACCGAACTCCTCTGATACCAATTTGTCACGACCCGTCCTCGGGGCCCATGCTGTGACTACCCCAAGCCCGCCTTCCATAGGCCAGGGGCTGGCGACTAGCACCAAGGCGTAAATCCCAGTAAAAAGGGAAGACATTGCCTTTGTAAAGTAAACAAACACCACAGATCAAGCAAACAGTAGAAGTAAACACTAAGTAAAAAATGAGTACAACAGTAAGTGTGGAAAAGTAAGTGGGCCAGTATACAAACCCAAACTGAAAGTAAAGTACAACTAGAAGGGAAAACAACAACTGAAAGGTAAAGCCGCAACGTCGAGATGTCCACTGGAAATCCCACCAGAAGGGTGGGTACAGATAGCCTCCACTGCTCCTTGGGTCCAGCTGACCGCTCTGAGTACGTCCCGCCCAGTGGTCCACCTCCAGGTACCATCCTACTCCTCAAGCCTCAACCACGATCAGCGCTGTCCGTCGTCTACAACCAACACAACGTAGTGCGGGCATAGCCCGTTTAGGGGTGAGTATAAGCTACTCAGTAGGGACCTCGAGACCCTCAAGGTCTCAAAAAAACCAACAAGGATAACCACAAAGAAGATCTCAAAAGATAACCTCTACTTAGGTATATGCCCATACATATACCTAAGTTATCAAGTAACCCATCTCAATCATGAGGAAACACAAGATTATGAAATCAAAGGATAACCACTACCCAGGTATATGACCATACATATACCTAAGTTATCAAGTGACCCATCTCAATCATGAGGTAAACACAAAGGTCATAGACTCATCTCAAACCAGAATTTTCATTATCGAAACCGTAACTGCTGAAGAGCCCCGTCTCTGGAGTGTACAGTGGTCCTGTCACGACTCCGAGGTACTGCTCACTAACCTAAGACTGCTGAGGTACTCCTCTTGTCGAGTACTGTGGGCCTGCGGCTACAACCAAGCGCTTCCCACCATGGGTCTGCCGCTACAACCAAGCGCTCCCCCTCGTAGCCTCTAGAGGTACTCCTTCTATTGAGTACCGCGGGTCTGCCGCTACAACCAAGCGCTCCTCCGCCGTGGGTCTTCCACTACAACCAAGCGCTCCCCCTCATAGCCTCCAGAGGTACTCCTTTTGTTGAGTATCGCGGGTCTGCCACTACAACCAAGAGCTCCTCCACCGTGGGTCTGCCGCTACAACCAAGCGCTCCCCACTGGGCTATCCGAAACACACCGAGTCGATCAGTCAAGCAGTCATCAGGTCTCAACCGGCTACACGGTCTTCGTACTCCGCACGCTCGTCTCCGGGAGGGTCCGCTCCACGAGCTATAGGTCGATACTCCAAGTATCACAAAGTTCCATGAAGAAGTATCTCAATGGACCGCCTCGTCATAGGGGTCTCAATGCAACAGACAGCGCGTCAATCGAATGCCCTGTCTGTGTGTTACTAGCCTTTTTGTCCCTGAGGCCCGGTTGGTTTCGTGTGCAAACCAAACCGGACGTATCTCAACTATACCCCAAACTCTCATAGGGTATACTCATAGGGACCGTTTCTCCACGTGATCACCAACGCCGCTGACGATTCGTCAAACGGACGTCCAGTCTGAAAGTTACCAGCTTTTCCGTTCCAGGGGCCCGGTTGGATTTCAGGTGCAATCCAACCCAACCACTATCCAATTTCATCCAAAACTCAAGATAAGTATTCCAAAAGTTCCGTCTCATCAAGAGTAATTCAACGAGACAGACGGCGCATCAATCGTACGCCCAATCTGTGAGTTATTGGCTTTTTCGTTCTAGGGGTCTGGTTGGTTTCATGAGCGAACCAACCCGACCACACTCCGACGACATCCAAACCTCGAGCGGAGTAAGCCAAAAGATCCGTCTCACTTAGAAGAATCCATCAAAGTCAACGGAACGTCAATCGGACGTCCGGAGTTCAAGTTATGAGCGTTTCCGCTCCGAGGGCCCGGTTGGTTCCCTGCACGAACCAACCCGACCAAACCCAAAGTATTCCGAAACCTTGAGTGTGATATGTCAAAATGACCGTCTTGGTCCAAGGATCGCACCACCGCTAACAATGCATCGATCGGAGGCCCGTAGCTCAAGATACGGGCAAAAGACCGAAAAGGTCCGAAAACGGGGGGTCTGGGCCCGAACCGACCCGGCCCAACCCCCCTGGGTCGGCCCGAAACGGGTGACCCGACCCGGGTCCGGGTCCGACTCGGCCGGTGCGGCCCGATCCGGCCTGGGGGGCCCGGCCCGACCTGGGCGCGACCCGGCCCGGCCGGCGCGGGCGCGGCCCGGCCGCCAGGGGTCGGCTCGGCCGGTTACAACCGAGCGGCGCGGGGGGCGTGCTGCCCCCGCGTGAAGGAACCGCGGCCCGCGTGGGGCCGCCCTTACCAGCAGATGCGGAAGCCGGCCGCGTCCCGTCCCTCGTCGGACCCGCGCGGTCGCGGGTCTGCCGGCCGCCGCCACGGATGAAGCCGCGGCGGTTCTCCTCGACTGCGCGCCGGACGCCGCCGCCTTCCGCAGCCGGCACCGCTGTGCCGGCGTGGCGCGCCGACGGTTTGCTCTGCGGACTACCGGATGAGTTCCGGTGGTCGGAATTCCTTGCCTTCTTCGCCAAAAGCCTTCCCGGGGTCCGTCCTTCACTACAAGGGCCTTACGTTGCCCGTGCGGCTGATTTTGTCGATGCCCGCTGTTTCGCACACCAAGAACGAAAGGGGCGTTGGGTTCGGACTTGTTCATTAGTCTGCACCCACCGCTTTAGCGGTTTTAAAAGTCTCACAACAATTTTAATCACACTCCGCGGGTATAAATCACAAAGATTTAAAATAATCAACCCCTACCTCGTCGTTGTCGTCGAACGTGAGTCCTTCGCGGAATTGACCATCGCGGAAGGAGAGGATCGTCGCGTCGCATCGTCACGGTACACGGTGTCGCGTCGACGATCTCAATCGGGTGTTGATCGAAGATTGTCGTGGGGAAGGATTGTCGCGGAAGAAACGTCGCGGAAGGAGATTCATCGGTGTCACGGTATACGACGTCGCGTCGTCGATCTCCGAGGGTTCGGCGTTCTTCGCATTCTTCGCGAAGGAGGATGAAGATCGCAAGCCTTAAAGTCTTCTCCAAATCCTCTCAACGAGCAACCCTCAAGTAAAAACGTGTCGGTCTTATTTTATTCTTATGCCAACAAACGAAAAAAAAAAAATTAAGAAACGAACCATTAATTCGGTGAATTAATGGTAACGACTTAACTGCCCAATTAATAGGGGCGTTAAGAATTTAAGAAATGCACCAGTTGACTTTCATTTAAAAAGGGTTTTTGCGGGTGCGTTACTTAGAGGAAAATAAACGGTGGGGCTCGTGCGGGCCCCACCACACAAATATCCTACCAAGAGGGTAGGATATTTTGGGTTCCACCCTATCTGCTTCAACTTAGCTTAAGTGGCTTTAAGTGGCTTTAAGTGAAATAAAAATAAAGTTGTCGCACCACTTTATTTTATTTCTTAACTTAACCCCAAAAATTTAAAAACCACACCCGAGCAAATGCAACTCTGGAAAGGCGTTTCTAAGCAAATACCGGCGCTCCGATTCCATCGGTGCCCTCAGAATTCGATTCCGAGCACCGATTCAAAAGTTAGGAAAACCTGCTCGTTCGTTCACTGAACTTACCCGAGCCAAACTTCGGAAAATGATTCCGGGCACACCGGGCCTCAGAATCAGGTGCCGTCAGAAACTGCGTTCTTGTAAAATTCCAAACAAAATTAAGAAAAAATTTCCCTTGAAATTTCTGGGTCTTTACATTTGTTTCCTAAATTAGAAAATTTTTTGGCATATGAAAGTAAACTAGAACCCTTGGAGAAAGGAGTGGGTAGATGATATTGAAAAAGTGGTATGGGAAGTTTAATCCTATTAAGAATATAGTTAGACCAAGAGACCAAGTGGATCCTAGTCTAGAATATAATGAAATAACATAATATTCTTTTGATTAAAATGAATTTTCTCTGGAAGTTCTAGAATAAACAGAGATGGATATGTTTACCAAGGAAGAAGGGGAATACCATAAGTATATAAAGGATCCATATCCTATAGTGTATTTTAGACCTCTTTATTCTCCTATACCTCTTCCCTCTCAAGAAGAATAATTTCAAGATGAATACCTTGATGATACTGAGGTATAAGTGAGTGGTTCTGTTGAAGAAATTCCATGAGAGGATATTGACTCAAGTGAGTTAGAAAGAAGTGAAGAAGGTTCTTAAAAGTATTCCACTATAATCCCTATCATTTCTTATAGGATAGGAGTGATAGAATCCACTCCTCAGGGGAGGAATCTGATGATGATGCCATGGGGGCAATCCACCTGTGCATGGTGGACATACTATCTCTTCTTCTCAGAGATTACTTGAAGGATCTCTGATTCCTAAGATTGATTCCCAAGAAAGAGTTGAAGTTTATCCTCTTAGGACATCAATTGAACAAGTATTTAAAGAAATGTTTATCCCAAATCCTACCAAATCTATTGAGGAACCAACACTAGTACAAAAATTATTTATCACATCGGCCTTTTCACGTCGGTTATTTATAACAGATGTGAAAAATCCATGTATATAGATTTATCACGTTGGTTATAGGATAACCGATGTGAAAAATGAAGTATCCCAATTTATCACATCATTTATTATATAAATGATGTGATAAAGTGAGTTTTTATGTTAGTTATATATAATAACAGACATTATAAAGAAAATATCATTACTTTATAATGTCAGTTATTTTATAACCGACGTGTTAAATCAATTTTTCATGTCATTTTATATATAAATGACATGATAAATCAATTAAAATTTATTTATAATGTAATTTATTATATATAATAGACATGATAAATAATTTAAAATTTTATGAATTCCTATTTTGAATCATTTCAATGTTTTTTGATCGGGTGAAAGCAAACTCGTTTCTCTTGTGCGCAGAAGACCTAACCTTGTTTCTTCAATCCAGTGGCCTCCAATATTGATTTTCTAGCTTCATACATCCTCATTTTCATCGATGAATTTGATATTATCATCTCACAAATCTCAAGTAAGCCTTAGACACCTCACTTTCAATTGTTCAATGTCACAGATACCATAACTCTCTCTTTTTCGTTTACATTTACTAAAATATTGCATTACCATGTTGTTTAATATTATTATGTTATCTCATATATTCCCTTTACATGTATCCATTCTTATAATGATTTTTTAGAATCTTATTATAGATTGAGACATGTGCAGATTTATGTGTTCTAATGATTTTGTTTAGAATCTAATCTCGTATATACGTAACATGAAACTCCATAGATGCATGTTTGACCATTCTAGAAGCAGATTAATTTTTTAAACACAACCGTACATATATTCATAATATAAAAAATTTATATCTATGAATGAAACATAGAATAAACTAAAAAAATGAGAAGTCCATTTATTTAACCTGAGATAGGGTATTTATGTACAATTCCTAAATAAAACTAATTATAAACATTTTATAAGTTAGTTATGCATTAAGGAAATTCCATAATTATATGAACATAAATTTTTTTTATTCATTTTCAGTATGAACTATTCCATACTTATTCATTATATGGAATTTATCTTAAATATATGATATTAAAAAAAATAAAAATATTTTATATTTTCATTCTATTATGTAAAAAATTTATATAATTTAAATATCACATATTTAATGTTATCTAAACTTTGATCATATCAATTATCAAAAATCATTTTTATTTGGTTTAAATAAATTCTCATATAAGGTTACCTTGATACTTAGATATTTATTCATTGAGTATTGTGATCATTGTAACTCGATCGATGTAGTGTCATTACATGGTGAGGACATACAGTAGACCCCCTCTAGTGGTGATCCACACGTGCTCCTTCAATCTCTGAACAATATCGATGAATCATTGGCTGCAAGAACGGATGATTTATTTTCTTGTGTTATTTACCTTTGATCACTTCACATTCCTTTGATCTTGAAGGAGTCTCTCTTTTTTCCTCTTGTACTTGATTTGGATTCTGGTCAATAATATTCAATTTCATTTTTTATCTAATTTCATTTATATGAAAATAAAAAATGAGGGAATAGTATAACTATATTTTCTTCTGTAAATTACTTCCATGCATATAATTTTATGATTTACCATTAATATGTAAACCTATCTTCCATTATTATATAGAATTTATAATTATGTTTTTCAAATATGCATATATTTGTTTTATATTTCAAAATTGTGTTACTTTCAAATTATGGAATATTTCATATAAATTTATAATTGGATTATCTTGAAAAGATATATATTTTTGATATTTGTTATAAATAATAATGAGTCAAAGTTAGATTACGACACTTTGAATAAGTGATGAATATGAGGAAGGTGTTGATGCTTTTTTGGAATCTTCTAAACGAAATGTTCCAAACAATGATATGTTTTCTATCCATGCCTGAAATGTTTAAACTTGAAGAAGTTGAAAAGAAAAGATATCAAATATCATTTAATTTGTCATAGTTTTAATCCAAGTTATAGACATTGGATTTGGCATGGTGAAACTAGGTAGAATTTTGGATCTCTTAATGATGAAGCTTTTCAAGATGATGAGTCTAAAAAAATTGAATAAATGATTTGTGATATTAAAGTAGAGGAAATTGAGAAAGAATCAAAAATTGAGAATCTATCTGGAAATGATGAAAACTATTGTATCTGAGTTTTACGAACATTACGATTTTATTTATGGTGTTAAGATAGATTAAATTGAAGGAAAAACATGGATGGAGTGATAAGAGTTTTACAGAGTTGATAAAATTATTGAAATATATTTTTCCTAAAGACAATGATCTTCCATATTCACATTATAAAGAAAATAAAATACTATGCTCGATGATATTAGGGTACAAAAATTTACATGATTTCCTGAATGACTATGTGATATATAGGAAGGAATACAATTTTCTTTCAGGGTGTCCTAAATGTGGGACATTATAGTATAAGTTGAAAGAAATATCATAGGATGATTTAGAAGTTACAGAGAACCCTTCCAAGTCATTTTGGTATCTTTCTATAATTCCTTGTTTGAAACATTTATTTATTAATTCACATGATGAAAAAAATGTTAAGATGGAATGCCAATGAGTGGATATGTGATGGAAAAATATATTATCTAGTTGATTGTCCATAGTGGAAGAATATTGATCACTGGTTTCCTATATTCAGAAATGAAGTTAGAAATCTAAAACTTGGACTGTGCATGGATGGAATGAATCCATATCAAATCCTTAGTATTATATATAGTTCATGGCCTATTTTATTAGTAATTTAAAACTTATTTTATGAATTTTGTATGAAGTGAAAATATTTCATGTTGAGTTTTATGATCTGTGGACCAAAACAACCCAAAAATGATATTGACATTTTCTTATCACCATTAATTGATGATTTGAAACTATTATGGGAGGAAGGTATATGTAAAGATCCATAAAATTCAAGGAATTTTTTTTATTAATTTTCTTTGGGATTTTACAAGAACACGGTTTTTGACGGAACTTGATTCCGAGGCCCGTTGTACCCAGAATTTCTATCTGAAGTTAGCTCGGGTGCGTTTAGTGAATGAACAAGCGGGTTTTTATAACTTTTGAACCGGTACTCGGAATCGAATTCCGAGGGCACCGATGGATTCACAAAGCCAGTATTTTATTAGGAACACCTATTCTGGAGTTGCGTTTACACGAGAGAAGTTGTTAAAAATTTGTGGAAGGTAAAATAAAATTGAGCATCAATTTTATTTTTCACTAAGTGGTTTAAAGATTTGGGTGGAAGTTGGGGGAAACCACCCAACTTCCCATGGGAGGTTATGAGGGTGGTGGGGCCCACACGAACCCCACCCCTTCATCTTCCCAAACCTTCCATAAACCTTCTTTTAATTTGAAAACTTGAGTTAATTAATTGAGTGGATTAATTCAACTTTTGAATTTCAAATGCTTAAGTTATGTTAATAAAATAAGTGAGGTACTTATTTTATTTTGGTTGGGGACTTGTTGCTTGAGAGGTTTGGGAGAAAAGCTAAGGGAGGCTTGAAGATCTTCATCTTCTTTGTCGAATAACACGAAGAACGCAAAGAACGCACCGATCTCCGACGAAGAACGCCAAATCCTCGGAGATCGACTATGCGACGCCGTGTACCGTGACGCCTTCTTCCACGACGATTCTCCTTTCACGACAGTTATTTCCGCGACGAACCTCCGTTCAAGCTACGCTCGAGGTAGGGAATTCTTTTATTGTTGATTATTTTCATGTTTTAATCCGTCATCATTCCTCGTACTTTTGGACCACCTGTTACCAGTTAACGGGAGGGGGCCAGACCGAACAAACACGACCGACCCTCCTCCCCTTTTTATCTTGTATTCCTTGTGGTGGAATGGAACGAGGATGGCACGGTGCCGTCTCACCGTGCGGGGTCATGCGGAAAGGTTTGCGCGGCGCCGTCGCGCCGCGCATTTGAATTGAACAAGAACGCAGCGTCGTCGCGCCGCGCCGGACGGTCCAAGGCCGCAAGATAGGCTGCGGTGGAGCAGGGGATTCAGCGGCCAGAATCGGGCTGCCGGTGTCGGAGCAGGGGGGACCGGCCTTGCCAGTCTCGTGGCGGCAGAAGCCGGCGGGCCGGAGCGGGCCGGCTGGACAGTGGAAGAGCCGGGGGTTCAAAACCCCCGACTGGCCGGACGTGAGCGGCCCCCATTCTGGGGCCGCGGTTACAACAAGCGGGGGGAAGCCCCCCCCCCCCCCCCCCCCCCCGCATCCCGAACAGCTCGGCCGAGCCACCTGGCCAGCGCGCCGGCCGGGCCGGGCCGCGCCCAGGCTGGGCCGGGCCGCACCAGCAGGGTCGGGCCGCGCCCAAGCGGGATGGACCCGGACCCGGTTCGGCCCGGCCCAGGGGGTCTCGGGCTGGGTCTGTCCGGGTCCGAAACCCCCACTTCCGGACCTCTTTCGGTCTTTTTCCCATATCTTGGGCTGCGGAGCTCCGATCGATGCACCGTCAGCGGCGATGAGATACTTGGAACGAGACGGTCATTTCAGTATATTACACTCAAGGTTTCGGAGTACTTTGGGTTTGTCCGGGTTGGTTCATCCACGAAACCAACCGGGCCCTCGGAACGGAAACGCTTATAACTTGAGCTCTGGATGTCTGATTGATGTGCTGTCGACTTTGTTGGATTCCTCTTAGTGAGACGGAGATGTTGGCTTACTACGCTCGAGGTTTGGACACAGTTGGAGTACGGTCGGGTTGGTTTTGACTTAAAAACCAACCGGGCCCCTGGGACGAAAAAGCCAATAACTCTCAGACTGGGCGTCCGATTGACGCGCCGTCTGTGACGTTGAGTTCCTGTTGACGATATGGAACTTTTGGATACATAAACATCGGACTACATGTCAGTTGATGCATCAGCCCCTCGGCTCGTGGAGCAGACCCTCCCGAACGAGTTTGCTGTGTGCGAGAACCCTAGAGCTGGCTGCGACTGCGACGACGATGACGACTATACAGAAATCCTCCGTGGATTCGACGGGGACGACTACAACACTTAGCGATCCTATGTGGATCAGTGCTACCGATCCTGTGTGGGTCAGTGCTCAGCGGTCCTGTGTGGGCCAGCACCTACAGATCCTGTGTGGGTCCGATCCTGTGTGGGTTAGTTACCTATCGATCCTTTGTGGGTCATTACGGGTTTTAGTACCTATCGATCCTGTGTGGGTCCGATGGCTTAGATGAATTAGTGGAAATATCTGATCATCTCTATCGTCTTACGAAGAAGTATACCTGTGTGAGCTGAATCTTGACTTTCAATCCTAATCTTCGATAAGATTGACTTGATATCCTGTGTGGATTACGTTTTGCTTTTCTGTGTGGATTGGGTTGTGTTTTCCTATGTGGACTGGGTTGTACTTGAGCTCGAATGTTGGAGCCGAATGAGAATTGATGACTTAGGTATATGTATGGGCATATACCTAAGAAGTGCTGGATGTTACTTCATGTTTGTATCTTTCCTTTGTGGATTATCCTTTGTGGATTCTGGGAGACCTTCGGGGGTCTTGGGTTCCCTACTGGTAGCTTATACTCACCCCTGCACGGGCTATGCCCGCACTACGTTGTGTTGGTTGCAGACGACGGACAACGCTGATTGTGGTTGAGGCTTGCGGAGCAGGACGGTACCTGGAGGTGGACCACTGGGCGGGATGTACTCGGAGCGGACGGCTGGACCCGAGGAGCTGTGGAGGCTATCTATACCCACCCTTCAGGTGGGAGTACCAGAGGATAGCTCGACATTGCGGCTTTACTTTCAGTTGTTGTTTTCCCTTTCCAGTTGTACTTTACTTTCAGTTTGGGTTTTTATTCTGGCCCACTTACTTTTCCGCACTTACTGTTGTACCCAATTTTTACTTAGTTTTTACTTCTACTTGCTTGCTCTGTGGTGTTTGTTTACTTTACAAAGGCAATGCCTTCCCTTTTTACCGAGAATTACGCCTTAGTGCTAGTCGCCAGCCCCTAGCCTATGGAAGGTGGGCTTGGGGTAGTCACGACACGGGCCCCGAGGACGGGTCGTGACAAATTGGTATCAGAGGAGTTCAGTTCTACCGCAGAACTCAGGACTCTGATCTTTTTATATCTGAAGCAATAGTGTTAAGATTATTGAGTGTGGTTATCAGTCCAGGGAATCCAGTGTTGGTGCGGCGGCCGACGTATCCGTACACTAGGACCCTGACTTCTGATTTCCAACTTAATGCACGAAAACATTGATTGCATGTGTGTTTCAAGTTTTCTTTGTGATTACTTTATGTCAGCTCACCAGGTATACTGTTTGACCGTGGCACTCCTGTTTCTTTTCAAGATGGACCCACGACGGCAGCCAGCTAGGGTTCTGAGAATTATGCGTGACGACAGCCCACCGAGCGACGAGGCCTCGGTACAGGTCCCTTTGACAGCAGAGGCACCGGCGGTACCGCTACCCGCCGAGCCACCGATGCTACCATCCCCAGCCGCTGACGATGCACGTCGCCTTAGTGCACTGCACGAGTTTCAGTGCCAATGACCGCCCAGGTTCCACAGGGAGACGGACCCCCAGGCAGATGAGGATTGGATGGAGGTAGTTGTACGAGTTTTCAGGTTAGTGAGGACACCATCATACCTCATGGTGATCCTCGCAGTGATCCTCCTGCACGCGGCAGCAGGCAGATGGTGGAGCTTGATGCTCCAGGTGCACGATGAGGAATCTCTCCTCTGGAAGGACTTTGAGAGCATCTTCCGCTCGGAGTTCATCCTAGCCACCCTCTGTGCGGTGCGCATCCAGGAGCTTATACAGCTGCGGCAGGGCAGCTTGATGGTTTCCCAGTACTCGGTGAGATTTACCGATATCTCGCGCTACTCTACAGACATGGTATGGGACCCATTCTTCTGGCCCCGGACCTTCGAGCAGGGATTGAGGCAGGAGATCAGGGCATCGCTGATCTCCCTTAACATTCAGACCCAGGCAGGGGTACTGGAGCGAGCCCTTCTGATCGAGAGCTTCCTTGCTGAGCCTGCATCAACAGCGAGACCTACCGCAGGGTGGCACGTAGCAGAGTCTTCTGTAGTAGGCAGTCAACGGATGAATCATGGGTCCAGCCAGACCAGACCCTCAGGCAGACGACCTCAGGACACTGAATCAGCAGTGCGGGGCACACAGCACGGAGCCAGTCTTTCGAGAGGCAGACAGTGCTACGCATGCGGCGGGCAGGGCCACATGGCTCGTGACTACCCGACCCACCGTGTAGAGGAGCAGCAGACGGTTGAGGGACCACCCAAGCAAAGGCAGAGGGTCGACCGTGGCGGTCCGTAGGGAGTAGGTGGATGAGTTAGAGGAGCTGGCCGAGCAGCAGGTGGTGGGAGATGCTTTGAGGCTCTACCAACACCACCACCAGGAGGTCCACCCCGACCACAGGGAGCTAGCGGGCTGAGACATGCACTGCTTCAGGCAGCGGAGGCCTACGACCACGACGCGCCCAAGATGATTCGAGGTATTATCTGTGTCTATTCCACCCTTACTGCAGTTCTTATAGACACAATAGTGAGTCATACTTTCATAGCCGCTGCCCTTGTTCGGAGCTCGGAGATTCTGACAGAGCCGTTGGCTCGATCCTTATGGCTAGATATTTCTACGGGAGCAGACTCGACGATTACGCACTGGTGCCGGCAGTGTGAGCTTACTCTAGGAGACAAGATCTTCGGCTGTGATCTTCTTATAGCAGCTTCGAGGCCTTACGATGTCATCTTGGGCATGGATTGGTTATCTACAGTCCATGCTCATATTGGTTGTATTAGGCGCAAGGTGCGGTGTGTACGCACCGACGGGAGTAGGTTCACCTTCACCGGTGAAAAGGGAGCCTTCACAGCACAGGATGGACTCCCACAGAGGAGAGGATAGCCCATCACTCATTAGTTGGCTAGCCTCATCCTAGGAGTAGTTGACGTGCAGAGTCCTAGTTTTCCTGCAGTGGTGGATCAGTATGCGAACGTTTTCCCCGACGACGTTCCGGGACTACCTCCTCACAGAGAGGTAGAATTTTATATTGATCTGTACCTCGGGACAGCCCCGATATCCACTCCAGCATATCGGATGGACCCCACTGAGCTTTGAGAGCTATAGGTACAGTTGGAGGACATGCAGGGGAAGGGATTCATCCGACCCAGTGTTTCACCCTGGGCTTCCACGATATTGTTCGCCAAGAAGGTGGATAGGAGATTGCAACTTTATGTTGACTATCGTCTCCTGAACCAGGTGACAGTGAGGAACAAGTATCCACTACCGAGGATTGAATTCCTCTTCTATCAGCTCAAGGGAGCACGGTGGTTCTCGAAGATAGACCTTAGGTCGGGCTATCATCAGCTCAGAGTTCGGGACGAGGATGTGCAGAAGATGGCCTTCAGATGTCGGTATGGCCACTATGAGTTCTTGGTTATGTAATTCGGTGTAACCAATGCTCCAGTAGTGTTCATGGACCTCATGAACATGATATTTCAGCCATACCTCGATTGATTTGTCGTGGTCTTAATCGACAACATTTTAATATACTTGACCACTGAGGAGGAGCACGCCTACCACTTGCGGGTTGTGCTAGACAAACTCCGAGAGCACCAAATTTATGGCAAGCTATAGAAGTGTCAGTTCTGGATATGCAAGGTCCACTTCTTGGGACACGTCATCTCTGAGGCGGGAGTTGTGGTGTATCCTGCGAATATCGAGGCAGTGCTAGCTTGGGAGCCACCTAGGAGCGTGACGGAGGTGAAAAGTTTCTTGGGACTAGGTGGGTACTATCGAAGATTTGTGCCAGACTTCTCCAAAGTTGCGGCACCACTCTCAGCCTTGATGAAGAAGGGGAAACCCTTTGTGTGGTCAGATAGATGTCAGTAGAGCTTCCAAAAGTTGAGACAGAGATTGACCAGCGCGCCTATCTTGAGGCTACCAGAGGAGGGAGTTGGGTACGTAGTTTACTGCGATGCATCAGGGACCAGACTTGGATGTGTCCTGATGCAAGATCTGGCCGTGATCGCCTATGGATCACGATAGTTGAGGCAGAATGAGCAGAACTATGCTACCCATGACCTGGAGTTAGCAGCAGTGGTCTTCGCTCTGAAGATGTGGTGACACTATCTGATGGGCGAGCACTTTACAGTCTATTCTGACCATCAGAGTCTTAGGTACATCTTCTCGCAGAAGTACCTGAACCTAAGACAACGGCGATGGCTCGAGTTCCTCCAGGACTATGACTTTGAGATAGTCTATACTCCTAGAAAGGGGAACGTAGTAGCCGATGCTCTCAGCAGGAGGACGGGAATTCAGCTACTTGGGGAGGCGACAGAGCAGCTAGCCGCTTTACAGATATCCTTCGTGGATAGAGATGGAGCAGCCTTCCTTCAGTCACTCACAGTCACTCCTCCACTACTGCAGTGGGTCAGAGAGCCACAGCGTGGGGAAACCAACTGTGATACGCGATGTGCGCAGATATCCTCAGGACAAACACCTGATGGTTTCTCTTTAGGGGGAGAGCAAGAAGTTCTTTTCAGAGGATGTACCTTGGTACCAGTTGCTTTACAGGAGTAGGTGCTGAGAGAGTTTCACACTTTCCCTTTGGCGGTACATCCTGGAGTGGCGAAGATGTATCGGGATCTCAGACGACAGCACTGGTGGCCAGGAATGAAGAAGGCTATGGAAGAGTTCGTTTCTCGATGCCTCACCTGCCAGCAGGTGAAGGCAGAGCACCAGGTACCAGCAGGGTTGGTACAACCCTTGGAGGTCCCGGAGTGGAAGTGGGATGGAATATCTATAGACTTCGTGACTGGACTTCCACACACTTCTAGAGGTCACGACTCCATTTGGGTGATTGTCGACCGACTCGCCAAGTTGGATCACTTCTTACCCATCAGAGAGCAGGGCTCAGTGGAGAGCTTGGGACATCTCTACATTCAGGAGATTGTACGACTTCACAGTGTTCCATCATCTATCATCTCCGATCGAGATGATCGCTTTACTTCCTGGCTTTGGAAGGGGTTACAGGAGGCATTTGGGATGCAGCTACGTCTGATCACCGCCTTTCACCCTCAAACAGATGGTCAGATGGAGAGGACCATTCAGAATCTCGAGGACATGCTCCGTGCATGTGTCCTCGACTTTGGTCGCAGCTGGGAGGACCACCTACCCTTGGTGGAGTTCGCGTACAACAACAGCTACCACTCCACCATCGGGATGGCACCATACGAGGCGTTGTACGACCGACCTTCCAGATCAACGCTGTGCTGGACAGACCCTGGGGAGTCAGCACTTGTGGGACCAGAGATGGTCCAGGCCACGACAGAGAAGGTCCAGGTCATCCAGGAGCGGATGAGGATAGCTCAGAGCCGGCAGAAGTCTTATGATGACAGGAGGCGGAGGCCACTGGAGTTCGAGGATGGCGATCACGTCTTCTTGTGGGTCTCACCTCAACGTGGATTACAGAGATTTGGACAAGGCTGCAATTTGTCTCCATGCTTCATCGGACCATTCCAGGTCCTCAGCAGGATTGGCGAGGTGGCTTATCGCCTGGCTCTACCACCTCAGTTGCACCGGGTGCACGACGTCTTTCACGTATCCCAGCTGAGGAGATATGTGCACGACCCGACACATAGCATTGACCATGGGGAGCTGGACGTTGATGATGGGGCGACTTTTGTGGAGGTTCTAGTGGAGATCGAGGATCGACAGGAGCGGGTCCTATGTGGACGGTCGATTCCTCTAGTGCGCATCGGATGGCAGCACGGGAACCTCCAGGAGAGCACTTGGGAGCGGGAGGCTCAGATGCATGCTCAGTACCCATATTTGTTCCCCTACTTTTTGATGTATCGTTACAGGGACGTAAAGCCCTGAGGTGGGAGTAATGTAAAGATCCGTAAAATTCAAGGGAAATTTTTTCCTTAATTTTCTTTGGGATTTTACAAGAACGCGGTTTCTGACAGCACTCGATTCTGAGGCCCGGTGTGCCCGGAATTTCTATCCGAAGTTAGCTCGGGTGTGTTCAGGGAACGAACGAGCGGGTTTTTCTAACTTTTGAACCGGTACTCGGAATCGAATTCCGAGGGCACCGATGGATTCACAACGCCGGTATTTTCTTAGGAACACCTATTCCGGAGTTTCATTTACACGAGAGAAGTTGTTAAAAATTTGTGGAAGGTAAAATAAAATTGAGCATCAATTTTATTTTTCACTAAGTGGTTTAAAGCTTTGGGTGGAAGTTGGGGGAAACCACCCAACTTCCCATGGGAGGTTATGAGGGTGGTGGGGCCCACACGAACCCCACCCCTTCATCTTCCCTAACCTTCCATAACCCTTATTTTAATTTTACAACTTGAGTTAATTAATTGAGTGGATTAATTCAACTTTTGAATTTCAAATGCTTAAGTTATGTTAATAAAATAAGTGAGGTACTTATTTTATTTTGGTTGGGGACTTGTTGCTTGAGAGGTTTGGGAGAAAAGCTAAGGGAGGCTTGAAGATCTTCATCTTCTTTGTCGAAGAACACGAAGAACGTGAAGAACGCGAAGAACACACCGATCTCCGACGAAGAACGCCAAATCCATGGAGATCGATTACGCAACGCCGTATACTGCGATGCCAAGGACACCTTCTTCCGCGACGATTCTCCTTTCGTGACGCCTCCTTCCGTGACAGTTATTTCCGCGACGAACCTTTGTTCAAGCTACGCTCGAGGTAGGGAATTATTTTATTGTTGATGATTTTCGTGTTTTCATCCGTCATCATTCCTTGTACATTTGGACCACCTATTACCAGTTAATGGGAGGGGACCGAACCGCACAAACATGACCGACCCTCCTCCCCTTTTTATCTTGTCTTACTTGTGGTGGAATGGAACGAGGATGGCGCGGTGCCGTCACACCGTGCGGGGTCATGCGACAAGGTATGCACGACGCCGTCGCGCCGGAGAACCCCGAAGGAACCACGACCGGAGTGGGGCCACGGCGGAAGGGCGCGGCGCCGTCACGCCGCGCCAGATGGTCCAAGGCTGCGGCATAGGCCGCGTCAGAGCAGGGGAACCGGCGGCCAGAATCGGGCCGCCGGCGTCGGAGCAGGGGGGACCGGCCTTGCCGGTCCCGTGGCGGCAGAAGCCGGCCGGCCAAAGCGGGCCAACCGGATAGTGGAAGAGCCGAGGGTTCGAAACCCCCGGCTGGTCGGACGTGAGCGGCCCCCATTATGGGGCCGCAGTTACAATAAGCGGGGGGCAGCGCCCCCCCACGCATCCCGAACTGCTCGGCCGTTCGGCCGAGCCACCTGGCCAGAGCACCAGGCCGGGCCGCGCCAGCCGGGCCGGGCCGCGCCCAAGAGGGTAGGACCCGAACCCGGGTCGGGTCGACCCGGTTCGTGCCGGCCTAGGGGGTCTCAGGCCGGGTCGGTCCGGGTCCGAAACCCCCACTTCCGGACCTCTTTCGGTCTTTTTCCCATATCTTGGGCTGCAGACCTCCGATTGATGCACCGTCACCGGAGATGCGATCCTTGGAACGAGACGGTCATTTTGGTATATTATACTCAAGGTTTCAAAGTACTTTGGGTTCGTCCGGGTAGGTTCGTCCATGAAACCAACCGGGCCCTCGGAGCGGAAACGCTTATAACTTGAGATCCGGACGTCCGATTGATGTGCCGTAGATTTTGTTGGATTACTATTAGTGAGACGGACCTTTTGTCTTACTCCGCTTGAGGTTTGGATGTAGTTGGAGTATGGTCGGGTTGGTTTTGACTTAAAAACCAACCGGGCCCCTAGGACGAAAAAGCCAATAACTCTCAGACCGGGCGTCCGATTGACGCGCCGTCTGTGACGTTGAGTTCCTGTTGACGATACAGAACTTTTGGATACATCAACTTTGGACTACGTGTTAGTTGATGCATCAGCCCCTCGACTTGTGAAGCGGACCCTCCCGAACGAGCTTGCTGTGTGCGGGAACCCTAGAGCTGGCTGCGACTGCGACGACAATGACGACTGTACAGAAATCCTCTATGGATTCGATGACGACGACTACAACACTCAGTGATCCTATGTGGATCAGTGCTACCGATCCTGTGTGGGTCAGATCCTATGTGGGTCAGTGCTCAGCGGTCCTGTGTGGGCCAGCGCCTACAGATCCTGTGTGGGTCCGATCCTGTGTGGGTCATTACGGGGGTTAGTTACCTATCGATCCTTTGTGGGTCATTGCAGGGGTTAGTACCTATCGATCCTGTGTGGGTCCGACGGCTTAGATTAATCAGTGGCAATATCTGATCATCTCTATCGTCTTACGAAGAAGTATACCTGTGTGAGCTGAATCTTGACTTTCAATCCTCATCTTCGATAAGATTGACTTGATATCCTGTGTGGATTACGTTTTGATTTCCTGTGTGGATTGGGTTGTGTTTTCCTTTGTGGACTGGGTTGTACTTGAGCTCAGATGTTGGAGCCGAACGAGAATTGATGACTTAGGTATATGTATGGGCATATACCTAAGAAGTTCCGGATGTTACTTCGTGTTTGTATCTTTCCTTTATGGATTATCCTTTGTGGATTCTGGTAGACCTTCGGGGGTCTTGGGGTCCCTACTGAGTAGCTTATACTCACCCCTGCATGGGCTATGCCCGCACTACATTGTGTTGGTTGCAGACGACAGAAATCACTAATTATGGTTGAGGATTGCGGAGCAGGACGGTACCTGGAGGTGGACCACTGGGCGGGATGTACTCGGAGCGGACGGCTGGACCCGAGGAGCTGTGGAGGCTATCTGTACCCACCCTTCAGGTGGGAGTACCAGAGGACGGCTCGACGTTGCGGCTTTACTTTCAGTTGCTATTTTCCCTTTCTAGTTGTACTTTTCTTTCAGTTTGGGTTTGTATTCTGGCCCACTTACTTTTTCGCACTTATTGTTGTACCCAGTTTTTACTTAGTGTTTACTTCTTCTTGCTTGTTCTGTGGTGTTTGTTTACTTTACAAAGGAAATGCCTTCCCTTTTTACTGGGAATTACGCCTTGGTGCTAGTCGCTAGCCCCTGGCCTATGGAAGGCGGGCTTGGGGTAGTCACGGCACGGGCCCTGAGGACGGGTCGTGACAGTATAAGGGTGTATGAATCTTATAAAATGGAATATTTTTAACTACATGAAATGATTATGTTCACTATAAATGACTTCCCAGCATATGGAAATTTTTCTGGATACAGTGTTAAGGGGCATAAAGTTTGTCCAATTTTTGAATAATAGACTTTATATTATCAACTGAATCATGGGAGAAAAATAGTATACATGGGTCATCAAAAGTTTTTTCATATGGATCAACCTTATAGAAGATTAAAAAAAGGCTTTCAACACCTCACATGAATTTGATATTGGTCCAAAAACTTTATCCACTGATCAGTATTTTGAGAAGGATAAAAAAATTGATATGACATTAGAAAAGACACATAAATCTAGTAATGATAGAAATATTTTGAAGAAAAATTCAATATTTTCTGAGCTACCATATTAGAGATATCATGAGGAGAAACATTACACTAATTACATGCATGTGAAGAAGAATATATATGAAATTTTTCTTGGAAAATTGTTAGATATTAAAGGAAATACTAAATATGGGTTTAATGCAATAATGGATTTAATATCAATGGGAATATGTTTGGAGTTGGCTCCCACTCTCAATGGAAGGTGACCATTCCTACCCATGGCTTTTCATACCTTATCCAAGAGGGAGAAAATTATCTTTTGTCAATGTATTCATGATATAAAAGTGCCACATGGTTATTCTTCAAATGTAATTTTTTTTGTCTTTAAAGGATTTGAAGTTGATAGGTATGAAATCTCATGATTGTCACATCATGATGCAATAGTTACTACCAGTTGCATTGCATGGAATATTTCCCACCCATGTCAGAATGACTATCATGAAGGTGTGTTATTTTTTTAATTAAATTTTTAATAAGGCGATTGATTAAAATTATTTGAACACTTTGGAGAAAGTGGTTACTATACTTTTTCAATTGGAAATGTATTTTCATATATTTTTTTTTGATATTATGGTGCATTTAATGCTTCATTTGGTGAGAGAAATAATGATTTTAGGACCTGTATATCTATATTGGAAGATGTATCCTTTTGAAATTTATATGAAGATATTAAAGGGGTATGTTAAGAATCCACATCGACTTGAATAATTAATTGTTGAGAAGTATATTTTTGAGGAGGCTATAGAGTTTTTTACAAGCTATTTATCTATAGTGCAGCACATAGATTTTCATAAATCTTTCCATGAACGAGTTAATTATGGGGGAAAGAGGATTCGTAGCTTGAAAGTCAAATCATCGACAGGTGAACAGATAAAGAAGGTATATTTATACATCTTGAATAACATATATGATGCTCAACCATATATAACATTGCATATTAATGTGTTGAAACAAAGTTATCCAAAGAAGAAAGATATATGGATTTTGAATGAGCATAACAATTTTTTCCATGGTTTAAAGAGACCATGCTTGGTAAACTAGATGTATTAGAAATATTGATATGTTTAGTGGGAGGTCCAAGTTTAAATTTTATAACATAGTCATGGTGTGACATTAATGGATATACTTTTCCTATGAATGATCAGGACAACATAAGTGAGGTTCAGAATAATAGTGTGTTGGTGTTCATAGAAGCAATGAATTTTTGGAGTGCCAAAGATAAAAATCTAATCTCTGTATCAACTACACATTATGGAGTCATTGAATAAATATGGGAGGTTGATTACATTAAATTTCAAGTTCTAATGTTTAAGTGTAAATGGTTTATTGGTAACAACAATGTCCGACATGATGAATTTGGACTGACACTAGTTAATACGAATAAATTGGAATATAAAAATAATCCTTTTATCATGAAAATACATGAAAAAAAATTTCTATGTTCTTGATCAATTCTATATGCAATGGTATATTGTTTTATAAGGAAAAAAAATATTTTGGTGATGATAAACTTAACAAAGATTCTGATTTATCTGAGATCCATACTTCCATGGAACAATTTACAAATAATATTGATGAGCATGCCATAAAAATAATTTGTACCATATAGAACAATCATGATGAAGGATTTTTCGAAAAAAATATTTAGTACATTACTAATATTATAGGTAAAAAATATTTAATTATGGTTTAATTTTTAAAATTTCATAAGTTAGATATTTTAATTTTATTTTCTTTATTAAAACATGTATTGTAACTAATAAGTTAAATTGTTTGTTTCTATTAGTTTAGTTTTGTCTAGTTTTCCATATTCATGCTTACGTAAATTATCTATTAACTGATTTTGTTGAAAACCAATTATTTTAAATTTAACATTTTAAATAAAAACAAATATATTGTATAAGAGTACATTCTAAAAAAAATTATTTTTCTTGTAAAAATGATTTATCAGGTTGGTTAATTTTTACTATGTCATTTCATAACTCATTACTATTGTTTAGTTTTAATTCATTTATGTTATTTCATATCTCATTAATATTGTTTTTATTTTAGTTAACTATAAAAAAATATGAATAAAAATGTGTCACGTTTAGTTTACTTTACTTTTTGTTTGATAATTGTTAATTTTTTATTTACATTTGTATGTAATTGTTGGATTTTTATATTTTTTTTCTGATTGATGTTGCTTTTATTTGTAGGATAATGATAGATCAATCCTCTGATCCACTACATATTTCTATAGATGATCATACTCATAACTCTGGGGAGGAACATACACATGATTTTACCGATGAGCCTCTACATCCTTCTTTATAGGATAAATCTATTTCCATAGGGGAAAAATAGTTCAAGGGTTGGTAAACATAGTACCACTTTTTTACCAAAATTATCAGTTTCCCATATCTAGGAATAGATAATACCCATATATTTTTATGGTAATGATATTCCAATAGGTCCAAATTCATAACAATTTGAGACTTTTGTATTAGTACAAGTTAAAAGTAAAGTTATTATTTTATTTGATGATTGGTGAAGTATTGAAAAAGTGACATTATCACAATTATGGGAGACTATTTTGGAAAGATTTTTTGTTATTATTTTAATTATCTTGAAATTTTTATAGTAATATATGTTTTTCCCCTTGTTATCAGATAAAATATGATATAACTGATACTGGAGGAGTCAGAAGAAAATATATATCATTTAATTCTAGGAGATGGAGGTATTTTAAATCATACCTCACATCACAGTTCATTTTTGGTAATAGACAACATGAAAACCCATGTGATATATATCCATTTATATATAGAGATACATGGAATAAATTTGTTGAAATTAGACGATGAGAAAAGTTTTTGGTAAGTGAAATGTTACATTTTTAGAAGTTTTTTTATATTAATGACCATGTTAATGATTTATTTATTCTTAATTATTAATTTACAACAATAAAGGAGATATCTTAAGGAGATTCAAGCTAGAAATGTATACCCTCATACTTTATCTTGGAGATGGTATACGTTATTGGAAGAACACATGATAGTATAAAATCTTTAAAAGCTGAAAGCTGAGTTTGCAGGGTCTACAGAGGTTTCCCCTCTTCCCCCTAGCTAGACATGAAAAATGGAAGAGGGATCATATGAGAAAAAAGGACGATATCTTATGGAAGTGTCAAGAGTTGTAGCTAATAATATTGTAATATTTTTACTTTATTTATTTATTAAAGTTAAATAAACTCTTTATATATTGTGATTTGTTACATATTTTTTCAAATATCCCATACAAGATTATCTTAAGGAGCAGATCACACAAGGGGTCTTTATTATTGAGGGTAGAAAGGATATTTTAGCGTTAAAATTAGGAAACCCCGAACACTTGGGTCATGTATGAGGATACCTGATAGGTGTATCAGTAAGAAAAGTGTTTCCACATTTGTAAGATTCTTCAAAGGACTATGTTTATTAAAAATAGAATCTTTAGAAGACAAATTTTAGGACATTAAAGTGATAATAGAGGAAAGGATAGAGCTTTGATACATTTGATGTTTTCAGACATGAAAGGATAGTTTTAACCTACCAATATGACTCCTCCACCTTCACCAGTAGATCCCACTCCCCCTTCTTATCCTACTCTCACATCTCTGCCTCCAGAACCCAATCCTTATTATCCTACCCCTACACCCCCTCCTCCATAGATTCCAAGTTATTGTGAGTTATATATTGATTATCCTCATCATATTTTTGTATATGGGATGATATATTATATCAACGATACCATTCATCATCAATAGATTGAGATAGAGCATCATAGGGTTACTGTACAAGATATTATAGATAGATCTGTAAAAATACCATGTCCTAAAGATGAGGTGAGTACAACTAGAAAAAGTATCGATCATTTTTTTATCCATCTATACTACTTCGACATATTACCATAGAGGTATGTATATATGTTATATTTTATTTCATTTTGTTATAATTTTTTTTCTCATTTTAATGTTTATAAATTTATCTAATTTTTTAAGGAAATAAATTAAAGGTAAAGAAATATAAAAAATTAAAAGTGTCATGAATTCAGATACAGATTCTACTTGTCTTGATATATTTTCAGCATAATCAAATTTATTATCGGGAGTATATAAGATTCCAATTGATGCTACTATTTGTGGGTGTAAAATGACTGTGTGGATTTTGAAAAATGATATCATGTAGCTTGTATCTAGAGATCAATTGGGCATCAACACGATGAATTTTTTTCCATGTAAGTCAATTAACAAAATTTTTATGTTCCTTTAATTTATTTAAAATTTATAATTATGTCTTCTTTATATTAGGTATCTATATAAAATATTTAAAGATCATGATAAGACATATGTATATGGATTTATGAACCCACCATTTATTTCTCCTATAAATTTGATAATGAAAAATTTAGAAAGAAAAATTTATATAGCCAAAATATTTCAGAAGAATGTCATCATTCAGTGTTGGATGTTTTAATATTTTAAAATTTATGAAACATTTTTTATCACAAAGTGTTATATACCAATTAACATAATAAAAACTCATATTAATTTTTCTTTTATATCAGTGGTAATTGGATATTGGGTGTTTTTTTCCAAGAGAGAAGACATTGTACTGGCTACGCTCTATCCATGGTGAAGTGATAAAATTTTCCAATTGTATTGAACATGTAAGTTTGATTATTTTAATAATTTTTTATATTATAATGAATAAAATTTATTTTATTCATATTATTTTCAAATAGGGCATATAATTTATTTAGATAGAAAATAATAAAGAAGAGCTCCAAGATCAAATTTGTAAAATCTAAGGTGAATTTTCATTTACAATTACTAAATTTTGGATATATTACTTAAAAATGTTATTTTTAATTAAAATCTCTTTGAATCAGTGTCATAAAAAAGAAGGTGTATTGGAATGTGGATATTATTTTTTAAGATTTATTTATGAAATAATTTCAATTTGGATAGTTACAATGTTTCATAAGGTTAGATTCCTTTATAAAGATTTACTTAATATTTCATATGTTTTATTGAAAATTCAAGTTAAATGATTTCTATATTATTTTGTATCTTTTTTATGACCCACAACCATATAGTACAGAGGATTTGAGACATTTAAAAATTTAATGGGATAATCATTTTACAGGTTTGATTGATTTTTATTTTATTTGTAATATACATTGTAAATTTGAAAGTTTAATTGTAAGTGTATTTTGATGGGTTTCTACTACCTTTTATACTATTCTATTTATTTTGGCTATTGGTGTGGTGAAGCATGAATCAATGAACAATTTTTAATTTTTTTTCATGTCAGTTATTGGATAACTGATGTGAAAAACAAATTAACCCATTTTTTTATGTGAGTTATCCAATAACTAAAATAAAAAAAATGGGGTAATTTTTTTTCCACATCCGTTATAGAGTAAACGATGTGGAAAACTGATAAAAAATATTGATTTATAACATTAGTTTTAGTTAACTGATGTGAAAATGTTATTTATAACATCGCCTCCAATAACATCTCATAATAACTAATGTGAAAAGGTATTAAAAATCCCCATGAAAAATCATTTATACACTAGTGAAATTACTATAAATGTGGTAGTTACTTCTATATATTTTGTGACTAAGGAAGATTTGAATGATTTCAAATCATATTTTATGGGGGGGGGGGGTTTGAAATAATTGTTTATTAGTTTTGGGAACTCAGTGGAACCTATCAGTGAAGAGGATATATCATGGATAACCACATGGTTATTTCTCATTTTCAACAAAAACTTCATATTAAGATAGATATTATGAAAAATAAGATTTATGGATTAATAGATTAGGTTGGTGACTTACAGATATACCTTTAAAAGATGATGCTAAAGTGAGACAAGTGGTTTTGGAATGAAATTTTTTAGTCTTCTACATCAGACTCTCTTCTTTAATCTTCCTCAATACCTCCTCCCACTCCCATGAAAAGTTTTTTAGTAACAATGGAATTAAAAAAATTATCAAATATGAATTGAAATTAGTTATAGATGATTTTAAAAAGTATAGGTAAGTGGTGTTTAAAGGATTTCAAAAACATACTTCAAATTCCTTGGAACTGGTTAGAAAGTATGTGAAGCAAGCTTGAGGAGACCGAGATACAATTCTAAGGGCTATTTATTTTTATCTAAATAGGATATTTACTAAGTTTTATCTAAATACCATGTCTAGATATTTATCCAATGATCTCAAAATTCCTCCAATGACTTAGTATTTCAAGTATCAAGTGGAGAAATTAAGTTTTATTACTCCTATTATGGAAGTTTTTTAGAGAACAAAGAAGATTATTTTCAGGTCATGGAGCATGGTTCTATATCTATAAATGAATTCATTAGATTTCTCAAACCTTACCTTTACACTTCTAATATTTCTATCATGTTTCCTCATTCTTTACCCATTTCTTCAGCCCATCCTTCTACCAACCCTTTTGTCTTGTCTTCTAGACAAACAGTTCCACATCTTTACCCTATTTCTAGGTGTGTAATTATTCAAGAAACTACTTGCACATCTTCACAAAAACCTAAAAGTACTACCTTAGACTCCACATAAAAATTAAAAAAAACCTATTCTTCTTTATAACATTGGGGATATTGTAACCAATTCTAACTCTGATTGAAGTACCTGATAAGGACTCTTTTTGTAATATTTTTTGAGTTATAAATAAAATTATTTCTTCCCCTAATTTATTTTTAGTATTTTTCTAATCCCTCTAACTTAATTTTTGAAAATCCAAAAAGGAGGGATATATTGATGTTTAGTTATGATTTTTGATCATCCAAAAGGGTATATTATTGTCTCAGTCCAACAAATAATTATTTTAATTCTCATATTTTAATGATCACAAATCATGGTTTCAATTTAATTTTACCTTTTCTTAAATCTTATAAGTTTTTTATTACCCTTATGTAAGTCTGAATGTACCATTACACAAGTTTTTATCAAACTTTATATAAGATTTATAATTTTTTATTTACCCTTATGTAATATTTTAATTTTTTTACCCTTACATATTAATTTTCTTACTTTTACACAATCCTTGAAAAATATGTTGTACCTTTATGTGAAGTTCTATTTACCCTTACATAAATTCTATTCTACCCTTATGAATTCTTTCTAAAATTTTCATTATATTTATGTAGTTCCATTTTACCCTCATGTGAGTATCTTCTTAACCTTATATATGATATGAAAAGTTTTTTTCCTTTACAAAGATCTTAGAATACCTTTATATGAGCCCATGATTTTTCTACCATATGAACAACCAAGTAACTGCATATCAAATAATAATATTTTATCTAAGTTTTAAACTTAATACACATATGCTGAAGTTAATACATGAATAAAGGAAGTGATCTCATGAAGAAGCCAAGTGAATGTGCCAAGTGACCATGGAAAGTAACTGTGGTAAGTAACCAAGGAAAGTGGCTGTGTCAAGTGATTGTGGAAATTGACAATGATAAGTGACCATGCCAAGTGACTATGCCAAGTGATCATTCCAAGTGACCATTCCAAGTGATTGTGTTAAGTGACTATGTCAAGTAACCACAATATCCAAGTGACTGTTGGAAAAAGTGACTGTGCTTAAGTAAATTCTAAGAAACCATGTCTAAATGAAGCATTTAGGAATATTCAGATATCCAATGGATATATTCTGGATCATTCAATAAATGTCAGATCATTTAAGGATGCCAAATTAGACTAATGAGTATGAGTATTAATTTATGAATATCCTCCAATGGCTAATAAAAAGTGGCACTATCTTTAAGAAGTAGAGACACTCATAGAAAAAAGAATTCTAGTGAAAAAGTGATACACTGATCAGACTGGCTACTTCATTGTGTGATTCCGCAACACTCTATTTTTATTAGATCTTAGTTCAACACTAAATTGAATCTTTTTGAGGATAGATTTAAAGATAATTGATCAACTGAATATGATCATATTGAGATACTTCAAACCTTTTCTCTTCCTATCAATTGGTCTTTATGTTTTTAGCTTACCTTTGAGATATGTTTAGATTACTCTATTTATTTATTTTTACATGCTCTTACACTATATTGGATAGTACTAGATAATATCTCTATTTTATTCTCTTTACACCTATTATCCCATGAGAAACTATGGAAGAGGATGTGTGTATCCTTGAGTTCTCTATAAGTATTTTTATGTAAAACTTGATCCAAGTTTTGGATCAGTTTATTTTATAATAGACGTTCTTGTCAGTGGGTGATTTCCAAGTGGAGAGGATTATTCATCGAATTAAGAATGAACCTCTTGTTTTTATTTTTATAGTGTGTTAATTTTTTTTCTTAATTAGTTTTATAAATTAGTTTATTCTTTCAAAACTTATTTAACAAAAACAATTATTTGATAGTTTGATTTAATAAGTGTTTATATACTATAGTTGACACTATTAAATTTGTTTCAAAAGTTGAAATGGTTTTAAAATTATATTTCCTAGTTTTTGATTGAACCCTTAAGAAACATTTTAAAAATACCAAAATATATATTTATATAACTGGGGGATTTTAGTTTTAAATTATTTTTAACATAAATTTTAATTGGGAATTCAATTCACCCCCTCTTGAGTTTTCCACTCCGAACAACACTCGTGATCCAACCTTTGAGATTGCTATTATACATAATGCTTAGGATTCGACTTATTCTTGATGAATTTGGAATACCCCCAGGATGACCTGAGATTTGGATTTCAAGCCTGATTTTATATGAGATGTAGTGAGGTGGGTTCTTTTCCCCTCAACATTTATGTGTAAGACATCATGTGGTGGGATATATTCCCATCGATATAATGCCTAGTATAATCCCTAGGATTTAGTGAAGGAACCTGATACTTGGCATGCCCAAGATACTACCAGGGATTCAGTCATGGAACTTAATGACTATGGGATTCCTAGGATGTTACTAGGATCTAACGAGTGTGACTACATGGGATTTCCAAGTATATCACCTAGGAATCATAGATTTATTATTGTATATATAATGCCTAGGATTTCCTCATAGGATTTAGTCATCGATACAACTACTTCTGGGATGCCTAAAATGCTCCCTAGGATCTGGCGGACATGCCTGCCACTATCATGAGATTCCTATACTGAATCATAGGATCCAGTTCTTTCACTTATGGTTGGAGTGACCATGAGTCACATGGTAGTACATGTATATTCTCTATGGTCATGATATGATTAAATACACTCATACACTAGCCAGAATAGATATAATTTATCTCAGGTGTCACATTAGAACCTAAGGATTGATGATGAATATTTTATTTATGTGTCCACAATTTATTTATTTATTCAACTAAGTATATCACATACAATTACAATAATTTATTAGTTATGTATGGGACCTTATTGGTGGTACCCTATGGAGTTATACTCGCACCCTTCTTGGGTGTCCATGATACTTGGGTACCTAAGTAGACTTCAATGATTGCAGGTTCAGGTTGGGAAGAGGCTCGATGTAGCTGATTGAGTATGATAATTTGATGGGATTTTGAGACCAGGGTAAGGTGAGTCTTGATGATGATAATAGAACCTCAATGTAGTTTTATTTATTCTATTTATTTTCTATATGTTATCGGCCTTGTGGGTGATTGGTCAATGTGTGCTGGCATGAACATGTGTTTGTATGACTTCATACTTTCGTATTATATTTATTATGGATGGTTGTGTTTTATTACTTCTATGTTATTTAGTGTATTTTTATGGATGTTTTTTAGTTACTTATAATGTTATTACTCTGATACGAGGGTATAGTCTCCCCAATATAACACCTTTTAACCTTATTAATAGTCAACAACCTCTAGTGTATGGGGAGGCATGCCAGAAGTAACACGACAACACCAATCAAAACACCAATTAGTGATCTCTAGTCTAAGGGATGTTAAAATTTTAGCTATTATAAACCATGACATAGTAAGGTTCACTATGTTATGGTTTGGTGAATAAAAAATTCATGATTCATGTGATAATACTCATATTTTCTTATTATCATGCTTAAGTTATCATAATCGGTATGAATTATCATGTGATGATTTCAAGAGTTCAAATATCTAAAACAAATGCTTGAACTTTAAACATTAAATGAGTATATGATTACAATGATTTGTAACTTATGGAAAATTTAATAATTTTTTCTATTTAATAGTCAAACATTTATACTCCAAGGAGGGTCCTTGTATGGCTATATAAAGAGAATTTTGGTTTTGTGATGGTTTTATTCAAATGTTGTGTGAAGATATTATAAAATTCCCCAAAGTATATTATCTCTTACTCTCTCCCTCTCTCATTAAACAAGGTTATGGAAAACTGAGAGAAAGAGAGGATACTCTAAAAACACTGGGAGAACCATTCATCCCATAGATAACCTATAAGGAAGGAATTTATTGACCATTTCTCAGTGATACTTATCAAGATCATGTGGAAGGATCTTGGAAAGACCAGGTTGATAGAGAAAAGGCAAGTCATTCTTCATTTATTTTATTTTTTCCAAAATAAATAGAAATATCTCATGGCATAATAAGTTTTGGTTAATCATTTCCACTGTGTTTGGATATTTCCCCCCCTCTAGAACCCAACGATTGTATCATGTCACTAATATATCATTTGGATAAATGTTTTTGATTGATGATGAAATTAGAAAAATAGGTTTTTCTAGAACCAAAACATGTTTTTTCAAAAATGATTTTGGCTCATGTATTTTCCAAACAATTATGTGTTTTAAGATGTAAATGAGTGTGGTTTTATAAAATTTATAAAACCACATGGTGGTTTATGAAAATGGTTATAGAATAGTTTCATGAAAAATAGATCACCATAAGTATGATAATAAAATGTCATGGTTTGCTGGTAAAATGACCATGGTTTATATCTAAATATAATTATCATAAAGACAACCATGATGTATCAAAGTAAAACTATGTTGTGGTTTTATAAGTGATACCTCTAAAGGATTGATCATAAATCACTTCCCTAAAAAATAGTCATGGTTTTTCCCTTGGTAAGAGTCTTCACTCAAGATATACCACATCATGGTTTCAATGAAAAATGCTCATGGTTTTAAAAATTTCAAATAAAAAATTGTTTTTGTTAGGTATGTATTGGATAAAACTGAGGATGTAATTCACACCAATAATGGTTTGGTTGATTTGATCTAGTTTTATTGTTAATGTTATGGTTAACTTGTTTATATAGTGTTTATAAATTATAAAATAAGGCATAATATAAAAGTGTTTATATTTATTTATGAATTATTCATAAATAATAGAAGTTGGGGTGGTAGCTGAGTGGTTAAATCACCTTGTAATTCTGCATGAAACCTAAGATCAAATATGGATAGGGGAGTATTTCTAAGTACTATAACATCATTGTAGCATCACTTTAGCAACATAACTATTCAATTGATTTGGGATTTAGGTTCACTAATTTGGGCCTACATGCTACTTATTTGGGCCTAAAATCCACATAGCCTTCAGGATATCCAAGTCCTTCGATTCACAAGGCCTTTGGTCCATAGGAGAAGGATAGAAACTCATGCTAGAGTTTTACTTGACCAGTGGATATAAGAAGATTCAAATGTGGGATTTGATGATTATTTGGATGTGGAGTTTCATTCATTGAGTGACAATCACATACTAGTTCAAGACCCCAAGAGGACAGGTAGTGATGGCCAACCAAGAATGTGAATTCAGGACTACAATCTAGAGTAACAGATATAGGAGACAAGGAAAGGAGATATTTTAGTGTGGGGCCTTGGGATTCGGCCTAAAGGTGATTCACTTGGCCTCTATGCTACTAAGACTATGGGCTATATATGGGCTGTATTCCACTGGGATTTAAATATATGTAAGGGTTCCCTCTCAACCCTATTAAAAATGGGATTATATATAAATAAATAAAAAATCTATAGGCCTTCAGGTCATTTCATCCATGAATTATTCATAAATAATAATATGGAATGTTCATATTAAAAGCATTATTTTGGAAAAATTTACTTGAACCATTCAAAAATGAGTTTTGGTTGATCTGGTCAAAGATTTAAATAAAATAAAATGTATGATATTTAGTTTATGTGAAGTGTTTAAACAAAATATGAAATGTTTATATGATTATAAAAGTATTCATAAATATAATATATTTCAGAATATGAAGTTTATTATATTAAATACCATAAAAAATGAGAATATATGAGTACATATTGAAATAAATATGAAATGTCATGTTTATATATTTATGGAATATCTATAAAGTAAGTTTAATTGTAAAATGTTTAAAATTTCTTTATTTATTAACTCTTCATAAATATTTATTGCATGTCCAAATTTATCATTTTTTTATTTATTTAGTTTAATACTTGATTAAATATTCATGAATATAATTTTTATACTACAAATGAATGTATGATTTTGTTTAAAGTGTTAAAAATTCATCTTATAAATTTCATTCCATACATATAAGAAGTTATGTGTTAAGTACGACATACAATATAGTCACATCCAACCATGAATATGATTTATTTTGTGGGATATAAACTTGAAAGAAATGTTTGATTATGATTTATACATATTAGGTGTTATGATTTTATAGAAATTGAGGCCTATGTTGAGTATTAATCCATGAGTAGTGGGAATTTGGGTTGGACTGCTCATTGGAATTGCGGCTTATACGTTGTTTGTACTAGTGCATAAAAGGTTTTTTTTAACATTTTTCTTTTTGGTTTTTAACAATAGTTATTAAGAGACATCATTGTAAGCGATTTATATTAGTTATTATAACCAAAATCAAAAAATATATTTAATATTACTTAATATCATAACTGACATAAGTTGCCTTGGGATCCTAAAATTTCAAAACATTTTACATCAGTAATGAAATAAACGATATGTAATGTTATTTTTTCATTGGTTATTAAATAACCAATTTAATTTTTTTTTAATTTTTTTAATAATACACCAATACAAACTGCATACAAAAAAACCAACATATACAAATAGTATAAATACCAAAAAAAAATCTTTAATTTACAATTTTATAAAAAATATTTACCTCACATTTTGTTTTGAAATATAGCTGATTTACAATTTAAATTTAATATTTCAAAATCTATATATACTAAAACTGAATTAAAGATGAAAAATAATTTATCCATGCTCCATAGATACAATTCAAATCATTTTCATCATATGAGAGAGGATCATAAAAAATATACAAACTATAAAACAAAGTTTTAACATTTATTTTCAATATAATATCAATATAAATATAAAATCTAACTTTGAAGAACTTTTTAACTGTTCTAGTTTTTATTATTTCATACATAAATTTTAAAATATAATATCCACATTTAATTAATCCTTATTATTGATGAAATTTCTCTTTTAAAAGAAGTTATCAACTGAAAATAACATTTTAAGTATTTTCTAAATTATTATACTTAAAAACGAAGTCACCTTTGCGCACACATATTTGATCATTGTTTTACTCTTTTTTTCTTGTCACATTATATTGATCCCATTATCTATTTAAAAATGATAAGTATGAAATAAAATATAATTTTATTATAATTTATAATTATTAAAATAATCAAACTTACGTATCTATTACATCTTTGAAATTTTCTCATACATCTCCATGTATGGAACATAACTAATAAGCTTTCCTTTCACATGAAAAAAAACACCCAACATCCAATGACTATTGATATATAAAAATATTATATTAGTGAATATTTAATAAGGATAAATAAAACTTTATGAAATATATGTTTCATACCTAAAAAAGTCATATTTTGTATATATTTTTGTATATAAAACACAATTTTTGTGCACTTTAGTTGATTAAATGTTCCAATATTTAATTGTTTTTGTGATTTATAGTAGGATACCATTTTTTTTGGAAAATGATAAAAAATAATTAATTAATAATCATATAAAAACATTGGAATATTGAAGATAGGAGCCTAAACATTTTAATTAAACAAGAAAAAGATGTTTGGCAATAAGGGTAAGTCATGAAACAAGCCTAGGGATTTAAACTGAAGAACCAGGATGAATTGGAGAGAAAATAGTTGGAAAAAAAAATTACATGTTGTGAACATCATTCAAGATGTGAAACTTGAAGGCTTACAGGATGTGAAACAATTCATAATATGATTTTTGACCCCACACATTGCATGTTGTGAACACTATTCACAATTTAAAAATGCCTGATGGAACCATAAATGATTTTTTTTCATTTAACTTATGATGGGGACCCCATTATGAGCCTGAGCTATCAAGAACCATTTATGAAACCATTTATGATGGCCCAAGAACATGGAATCCCTATAAATTGAAGGCTAGGTTAGTGGAGAATGGATGGGTTGTTGAGGATCTGCTGCTGCGTTGTACTGTAGGGATACTGCTGCTTTAGGTTTTTTTTCTTTTTTTTCTTTCCCATGTAATTGAATTTTCCAATTTTAATACAAGTGTTTGTTCTTCTTCCAATAACATATCTTTCTCTCTTCCCACTTTATCCACTTCGAACACTTTCTCTAACAATGATGATTAACTTACCTGAGGAATATCCTGGTGGAGTAATATGATGGTTAAAATCAAGGACATTTTTGATTTATGCTTTGGGTTAATTTTGAGGATGATTTATAGTGGGTGTAATCCTCACCATGTTTATCTAAGGTTTATCCTCTTATTCTATAACCATTCTCCCTTAATCGAGGAGATAAATGTGGAGAGTGCTAAGAAATTTTTAAATGCACTTTTCATTTAAAACTAGTGTAGATTATAGTGTGCATGCATACAGTGGAGTGTGTTAACTAAGTATATTTTAAATAGGATAATAAAGGTTCTACATGAAAAGATCTCTTAGGAGAACTTCATTTCTTCCCTAATTTCATTCTGCTTTGCATCTACATTTATTATTTAATTCTATATTGATTTTTTTTCCAAAACCTTAAACCTAAAATAAATTTCTTTTATAAAATAATAAAAGATAAAAAAAAACAATTAGATTAGGTGAATTATAACTAGTGTTTGATTTACTATGACACTCCTCAAATGAAATGAACCTGGTTAGCCTCTATGCTTAATTAGGAAAATAAATCATATTTTGTACCGCCCTATGACAGGTGCATCAATACCCTTCAAGATGAGGATGCATCAAAAAATTTATTACATTATTATGAAATATTTTAGATATATAGTTTGTTCTTTCATCATCGTGCATTATCTGAGCTAATATAGAATTAAATTGCATGTCCATAAATCTATACACTGATGTTGTTTCATACTAATTATAAAGTGTATAAATATACCTAATAAAAAAATAGGTATGAAGTTAAATCAATATGACATAATTTAAATAAATATGACAATCTACTTACATGGTAAATATTTTCATCACCATTAAAACCAACATATCTACAGTTAAAAGCTCTATGATATATCTCTTACAAATTATCATTGTATAATCATGCCCAAAAATGTCATCAGTCATTGTCACTTCATAAGTATCTCTCAACATAAATGTATATGATAATAATCTATAAATCCCTTTAAAAATAGGATACGAAGAAAATTAGGTCTCAATATGTTTTTTCTTTATATACAACACGTCATTACCTTTAACATATCCTTGATATATATATATATATATATTAAAATATTAAAAAATTAATATAAATATGAAATAAAGGATATAATTTAGGCATACCTCAGTGGTAACTTATCAAACAAGTCAAGATGGACATATTAAAAAATGTTTGATACTATTTCTAACTATAAAAACCTCATTAGTAGGAAATGATACTCTAGCTGACACACCTATAATATCCTATACCATTACCCAAAGATGATCCATCTCCATCTGTTGATTATACTGGGTATCCTCAATATAATATATCCACATGCTATAATATGATACTATAGATCCTCAATATATAACTCACAGTAGATTGGAATTTGTGGAGTAGGAGGTGGAGGAGTTGGATATTCAGGTGGAGGTGGTGGAGTAGGATATGCTGGTAGAGGTGGAGTGGAATGTATAGCCTAAAACTATTACTACATGTTATAAAACATTTATTGTACTGATGATCTAATCCCATCTTCTATAATCTCACCCATCTCCTTAACCTTAGCTTCTAAAACATTTATTTTTTTCCTTTATAAACATCCACCCTCAAAGAAGTTCCAAAATGACCAAACAATTTTTTAATTGATACACCCATTGTGTATCATCATATGAAACTTGGGTGTTTACACTTCCCTAACGAAATCTTCAAAATACCAGTCCTACCCTTAGTTATAAATTTCCCCTGTGTTCACTGCTTCTCAAGGTAATCCTGTATATAATATTTTGAAAATTTATTAGTTAATTACAAAATATAAATATTTAAAAATTAACTTAAATAAATTCTTACAATATTTTTAGCTACAACCTTAACCTCATATATAATATATATTCCCTTTTTTTGAAATTTAATCCCTTATCCATTTTTCATGTCTAACTGGGGGAAAATGGGTGGTCTCTGTGGTGCCTAATAACTCAACTCTCAATTTTTCATATTTTCTAACCATCATTTGTTCTTACAACAACAAATACCCTCCACGATATAAAGTATGCGAGTATCCATTTTTGGATTGGATATCCTAATGAGATCTCCTCAAAACCTATTAATTAAGGATAATCAAATCATTAATATAACCATTTTAATGGTTTTACAAAGAAACACTTCAAAAATTTGACATTACACTTACCAAAAATGTTTCATGCTATCTACTTTCAGTATATTTTTTCTATGTATATCTATCTAAAAAAGTATATATATCACATAAATTTCCATTTTTCCTCTCTCCAAAGATGAAATCCCAAGTAATCATTGATTAAAAATCTCTCTACCTCATAGAAGTAAAAGATAAAAATTTCCTCCCGACTTCTCTAGTGTCAAGTATATCACATGTCATTTGATGATAAGAAAAAAAAACCTAAATTATTATAAAAATTTAATGATAAATAAAATAATAAAAAAAGAACTTACCAAAATGTTCTCCCATAGCTGAGATAGTTTCATTTGGTCAACACTTTTCTAATCAGAAATCAAAATCCTAACTTTCACTCAAGAGTGAAAAGATATAAAAGATATAAATTATTTAGAATTTATACCTGTATAATTACCATTATCATCAAACTTGATAACTATCCTATGGTCCTTCCTATGAGAAATTTATAATTTAGCTAAAAATGTGATACCACATTTAATAACCCTAGAAATATTCTCTTTCCCTTTAGAAGTATAAGGCTCCCACAAAGAAGAATTGGGAGGCTAATTGGAAGAAGTATGCGTAGTATCCTCCCTATGAGATCTAGGTGATAAGACTGTTTGATATGAAATTATAATATAAATTAAATTAATGAACAATTAGTAAAGATTAAAATATCTATTAGTTATATATAAAAATAAATAATTTTTTTAAAAAATGATACAACCATAACAAAACTAAATGAAATACATTTTTACACAAAGAGACATGAAATGATATAAATAGAATGAAAAAAACATAAATATAAGATTATTCAAATCCAACTATTATATATAAAGTTGAATAATAATTGAAAAATGATACAAAAAAATAAAACAAATGTAGACAAACTATTTATCAAATTACAAATTGTATATCTAATAATTTACAAAATTGAATAATTTAAAAAGTATAAAAACAAAACTAAACAAATAATTAGTATATAATATTTGTTAAAATATGTGACTTAAATAAATAAAAAAATTACAAATAACATATCCAAAAATTTACAAAATTTTAAAAGTTCAATAGAAAATAAATATATGGTACTTATATTATTAGGATATTAATAAAGGATCACTTTACTATATTACTTATTCATGATCATTTTTTATGGAAAAAAATATGTTTATAACTTGGTCATCAATATAATATTCTAATATTTCTATGGAAGTAGGTCCATCACATAATTAATAATCAAGTTTCTAATCAAAAAATATCATTTTTTCCATATGAAATGATTGAACATTTAATATTTGATGGATCAAGAACATGAAATATTTGTTTCACATGTGTTTTCATGATAAAAGGTTCATCTATATTTTCCAATATATTCATATTTAATAGTGTCATACTGAAATCATCATGTTTAACACTATAGTTATCGACAAACCATTCACAATTAAACATAGAAACTCGAAATTTAATGTAATAAATCTTCCATATTTCTTCAATAACTCTATAAAATGAAATTGAAATTGGAGATTGAGTTTTTATCATTTTCACTCTAAAATTGAATTGCTTCAGCAAACACCAACACACCAATATTCTAAAATGCCCTTTTTTTCATGATCTTTGGTATAAAATGTATATCCATTTATTTCATACTTAGAACATGTTGTTACATTTATACTTGTTCCACCTACTAACCATATCAATGTTTCTGAAGAATTTGATTTACCATGTATGATCTCTTTAAATCCTTGAAAAAAAGGTTTTTTATACTCATTTTATATCTAAATATCTTTATTTTTTAGATAATATTGTTTTAACACATTAATATGCAGTGTTATATATGACTGAGCATCATCTATATTATTCAAAAGGTATAAATGTGTTTATTTAATTTGTTGACCTGTCAATGAATTTATTTTATACCCATAGATCCCATTTTCATCTAAAATGACTCATTCATACTGAGATATGGGAAAATAAATGTACTCTATTGAAGAAAAGTATTTTATACAAAACTCTGTTAATTCCTCAAAAATATATTTCTCAATAATTGAGGTTTCTGGTCGACATGGATTCTTAAAATACCCCTTCATTATCTTCATATACCTTTTAAAAGGATACATACAATGTAGATATAAAGGACCAACAATCTTTATTTATCCCACAAAATGAACTATTAAATGTACTATGATATCAAAAAATATTGGGTTAAAGTACATTTCTAGTTGAAATGTATATAGATTTCATCATTCATTTAATTTTTCAACGAATTCAGATACCTCACTTTGTTACAAATAGAATTGAAAAAATAAAACACCTTGGTGATAGTAAATATACTATGAATGATTAATATTCCATATAATGCAACTTGTAGGAGTTGTTTCATCATAACATGATAGTCATTGATATTTCATTCCCAATAAATTCAAATGTTTTAGTAATACAAAATTTTTTACATTGGAAAAATAACCTTAAAAAACTTTGATACCATGGAGGAACTGAAAAAACTAATTTTCTCCCTCTTGGATAATGTATGAAAAGATAAAGGTATGTATGTTTTTATTAATTTAGGATTGGGAGTTGAATCTAAATGTATTTACATTGAAAGTAAGTCTAATATGTCATTAAAACCACCATTAGTCTTGAATTTAATATCTAACAATGTTCCAATCAAACTATCATAGATATTCTTCTCAAAATACATTACATTAATGTTATGTTTGACCTAATGATATATCCAATATATAAGATAAAAAATATTGATAATTTATTTCATATATCTCTGTCATTACTCATTTTTTTGTCTTTCTAAATATGATATCAATGTTTTTCACCCTCTCAAAATACTAATTGGTTGATAAAGGATTTGAAGCAATATCAAATTCTCAAGAGCTATTTAATTCAATTTTTAATATTTGAAAAGAGTGAACCATAGAAAAAAACCTTATATAACCCATCTATATAATTTTTCTCCCATGTTAGAGTTGCTAATATGAAGTCTATTATTTATAAATTGAATAAGTCTTATACCCCTTAACACAGTATCCAAACATTCCATTTATTGGGAAGTCATTTATAGTAGACTAATCATTATATACAATTGAAAATATTCAATTATATAAGAATCATATACTATTATACCTTCTTGCCGTAAAATCTCCAAATAAACAATTAATAGTGTAAATAAAACATCAATATCATTTACAGGATGTTCTGTTCTATAATTCATTAAACTCAACATGATATATTTCTACTTCATACAAACTTCTAGAAATAACTTATAAATTTCTAATAAAAAAGGCTATAAACTATGTTTTCTAATAAGGATATGATATGGATTCATTCCATCTATATACAGTCCAAGTTTGAGATTTCTAATTTTATTTTTGAATGTAAGAAACTATTGATCAATTTTCTTCAAAAATACATTTTCTTCAAAAAATACATTTTCTTCAAAAATACATTTTCTTCAAAAATACATTTTCTTCAAAAATACATTTTCTTCAAAAATGGTATTTATTGATTATTATGATTGAATATTATAATTAATTTATAAAACTTTTGGAAAATTTATTTGATAAAAAGGATATCATTTTTTAAATCATAATATCAAAATTATCTTATGGTGAAATTTTGAGATTTTGCTAAAAATTTTGATTTTTCAATGAATAATGAAAAATATTGATTTTTATTGAAAGCTGTATTTTATTTTAAAGTATTTATAAAGTAAAAAATCAATTTTGGATTAGTTTTAAAGTTTAATCAGTTCATTTTTATTAAACATAATCTAATTATGGGTTTTTAAATGAATTTTATACTTGAATTTAATATAAAAACATTTTATACTTAAAAGGATTTTTTTTGAAAAACTAGTTTTCAACGCATTTTTCCAGTTTAATTTTAAATTGAATTCTTCCAATTATATGTTTTGAATCTTGAAAAATGGTTTCCATATTTTGAATCAATGGGTACAAATTTTTTAAATAGTTTCTTTTTATTTTTAGTCATTATGAATAGTAATCATAGTAAATTTCTTTAGCATGGTAAAGGTAAATCAGTTAATTAAGGTTTAAAAATAATATGATAAGGAATATAAATAAACCTTACATTTGAGTTTAACCTATTGAATGAGTTGTGTTCATAAATTTCCAACCAATAATTTAAAATATGGATACTTGGTTCCATATTTCATTGATTTTTACCTTTATAATATTTAAGTGAACATAAAGCAAAAAACATCACACTCTTAATATTAATAAATTTAATATTTTTAACATAAGGTTAAAAAGAAGATATGTTCACTTATAAATACTTATTTGAAATATAAATGATATTTTATCATGGTAATTTATTTATAATTTTTATTGAAGTAATAATTACCTTAAAATCTTACGCAACTCTAATGTAGTAATTATTCAATTAATAGAGAAATAAAATAAATGATTTTAAAATTGTTAAAAGTAATATTATTTGAATTAATATTCATGTTACCTGATTTTTTAGATAAAAATGACATATTATAGATTTTTTAATTAAATATATTTGAAATATATTATTTTCTTATAGATTTAAAAGTTAAATTAAAGGAATAGTTCCAAAATTGACATTAATGATATTTTATAATAAATAATATTTTATTAAATAATTTTAAATTACTAAAAATATTATATTAATACAAGTGAATAGGACATAGTTTATTATATCAACTATGGTCTATTTATTATCCTTTTTTCCTTTAATAGTAACTATATTGACCCTTCAAGAGTAAAAAAAATTGTTCCATGGTAATAGTAAAAAATTATTAATGGGGGGGATAAAACAAAAATATAAGGGTAAAAAATTAACCTAAAATTGTCCAAATTTTATCTTATTAGTGTATTTATATCCATTATATATTTGAAATAAATAATTTTAGATCCATTTGTACATGAAAATTAATTTATATTAATTTAATATTTAAGTAATTCCAAGAGTACCTCTCCCCTCTCATATAAAAGGGAACATATTCTTCTCATTTATTCAAACTTAAAAGGCCTTTTGGTTCAACCAATACCTATAAAAATACTTTTATTACATCCTTAAAAACATCCTAGAAACCTTTTTTTGATCATAAAACCATCCTAGGGAAGATTTTGGTTTAAAACTTAAGAGGTTTCCTGAAGAAGAGGTATAGTTCTTAACTAAGCATTTTTGTTTTATTTCTTCTTCCACCTCCTTAAAATATTATTAAATAATGATGAAATAATAAAACCGGTATATTAAATATACTTATATTTTATTATTTTAATGGAACAACCCATATCTATCTCCACTTCTATCAAATGAGAAATGAAACTCTCATTTGTGTATATGGCGAACTAATGTCTCACGAACCGATGTAATTATTTTTCCATCACCATCTATCATGACTAGTTATAATGATGGATTTAATGTATATATATATATTTTAAAATGTGGTGTCTCCATCAAATACCGAGACACAATTTATTGAAATAAGGAGTTACATGAGTCTGAAATAAGGAATCTTATTACAATCCATTTCATAAAAAGGTAGAAGATCAACAAGAAGATCCTCCTTACTTGTAATGCCCTGGTTAATTCCCATGTTGGAAAGACCATCGGAAACCTTGTTCTCTACACGAAAGGTATGAGTGACAATGTAGTTGATCTCCAGAAGTGAATCTAGGCATCTCATCCAGAGGGTAGTAAGTGGCCAAGCAAGATGGACAACGCAGTTCCAAATCGCATGGACAATGGTAGTTGATTCACTCTCAATCCAGATATTGTTCCATCCCTTTTTCTTGATGAAATCCATAGCATGAATCACAACCATCATTTCCACCTACAAGGATGAGGTCGTACCACAACTTCCAAAGAAGCATCCATTGCACTACCCAATAAAATCTCTGAAGATAGAACCACAACCAACAGGCCCCAGATTTCCTTTAGAAGCTCCATTTACTTTCACTTTAATCCATCCTAGAAGAGGAGTTTTCCAGAACACTTAGAAGGTGTGCCTTAGTTTCCTGTAGATACCATCAACTCTAAGAGAATGAAGGATCTCAAAATCACCAACAGAGTTTTCATAAAAAGCTTTCTGGATCGAAGTAGCATCCGGAATGGAAATTATAATTCACGTCTGACCTGCATTAAGACTGAATGAGTGATTGTTGTGAATAATGAAATTTCTATCATACCAGATCATGTGGAGGAGTTCTGCAACCACCACTAATAAGAGGTTCTTGATTTGCTGTGAAGAGTCAATCTCCACACAATGTTTTAATTGAGCACTAATAGAGTTAAAGTGTGACCATCTTCAGCCAAACAAGTCAGTAATATAATTCCAAAGTGCTGAATCCATAGCACAAGGCAAAAAAATATGGTTAATATCTTCTCTATGCTGGTGGAAAAATTTGAACATATAGAAAAGTTGGATTCCAAAAGATTGAAGACAAACCTCAATGTGCACACGATTGTGGGAAATACGCAAAACAAGATTGAGTCTCAATGGTTTGATCCAGGCCTTATCAAAATAATGCAACTAAAAAAAACTGAGATCCAAAATTGCAAGTTTGTGATTGTAAAAACTTTTTGAGTCAAGAACCCCATTGTGAGCCGGATACCATATAAGAAAATCATCAGTATTAGCATATGAGTAATTTTCAATAATATGCATGATGTTTTCAGGAAGGTTGAAGTTACCAGATTGTATGATATCCTTTATAGTACAGTTGGTTTTAACCGGGATGGAGTTAGGAGGTAACATTGAAATTAGAGGGACACCGGTCCAATTATCTATCCAAAAATTCAGGGAAGAATCGGTACTAACCATACATCTAGAGTTAACCATAATGTTTTTAAAGGATTGTCTGATGGAGGGCCATATGGAAGAGTGGATATAGTTCAAAATTTCATTTAATAAGTTTTTCAAGGAATATTTTTCTAAGAAAATCAATGGAGTTAGAGTTATTATTAATCAATATCCAAGTAAGTCTAGCTTGAAGGGAATCATTAAAGAGATGAAGGTTTTTTATACCAAGACCACCTTTATCTAATGGTTTGCAACAAGTATCCCAGGGAATGGTCACAAGCTTTCTTTCAATAATGTTTCTAGTCCAAACAAAATTCTTGATATAAACATTGATTTTCTAATGAAGGCCAACATGCCATTTATAGACCATCAACGATTAGACCAATTTAGACACTATAGTAGATTTCACCAAACAAATCCTTCCAGCCATAAAGAGTGATTTACCCTTCCATGCGAATATCTAGTTGACGACTTGGTCAACAATGGTGGAAAAGAATATGGATTTAGGCTTTCCCCAAAATATTGGAACCTTAAGTTAGGTGAAGGGGAAGGATCCTTCCTTGATATCAAGACTATTGATAATGTCATTTTTTCTGTTAGGAGAAAAATTTTTGCCAAAGAAAACACAATATTTACTCTAGCTTATAGATTGAACAGAGATCTCTTCATAATGATCCAAGTATTTTTTAAGATTTTGAATATTTCTTTTATCACCTTGTAAAAAAAGGATGATATCATTGGCATAAAAAAGATGCATAGGCACACTTAAGTTTATAGCTGCCAGAATGGGTTTAAGTTTGTTTTGAGAAACCAGGAAAGTGAGAAGTCTGCTAAGTTAATCTTTCGCTATGGAAAATAGGATTGAGGATAAAGGGTTACCTTTCCTTACACCCTTGGTGCATTTAAAATATCCCTTAGGAGATCTATTTACAAGAATGGAAATATAGGCTGAATTAAAGAAGTAATTAATCCTACTGATGAAAGTATCATTGAAACCAAAGGCTTTTAAAACCTTGTAGATAAAACTCCAGTCAATGGTATCAAAGTCTTTCCTAATATCAATATTAATGGAAAAATTACCTCCTCTGTTAGATTTGTTCTGAGTGTTGGTTCATTCCGAGGCAAGGAAAATGAAGTCTTGTATAGATCTTCCTTTGATAAAACCAAATTGATTCCATGAAATACATTTTTGACATAGAAAAGATAGTCTATTGGCAAGCAGTTTTGTGATGATTTTATAAAGAGAGTTAATAAGATCAATGGGCTGGAAGAGATGAATTTCAGAATCATTGGCTACTTTGGGTATTAAGGTAAGGAATTGAGCATTAAGACCATGAGGAAGAACCCCATTAGAAAAAAAGTATTTAACATGTTTTCAAACATTCAGGCAGACTATCTCCCAATGATGTTAAAAAAAACCATTATTAAAACCATCAGGTCCCGGGGCACTATCAGGATTAAGCCTGAAGACAGTGTCTTTGATTCCGTGATCAAGGAGATTCTTAAAAGAGAAAGATTGTCTTCCTCATTCACCAAGATCAGAATGACCTCAGGAAGAAGGTCCTTATTGATATTTTTTACATTGAAAATATTATCAAAATAGTTGACCACATGAATAGAAATGGCATCCTCAGAGTCAAGGAGGGTGTCATTGTCCCTAAGGAAGGAAAGAGAAAGACAAATTTTCCTTATTCTTTGAAGAGATTTATAAAATTTAGTGTTTTTATCACCATCCGAAAGCCATTTTTCTTTGAAATTTTTCTTAAAAATGTTGTCTTTAAGGACAAGAAGTGGATTTAGTTTTAGGGAGGTGTTGATTTCAGCTTGAGGATCAACAGAGAAGTCAGATCAGGTGGAATTTTTTTGAATCTGGGAAAGATCATTCTCAAGGACTAAGATGTCTTTGTCTATTTGTTTGTATTTATCATTGCACTAAACCTTAAGACAGTTTTTGTGGTGATTTAACTTAATAATACAGGAAAAATCATCTTTGTGATGGTTCATAGACTCCCAAAACTTTTTAATGATGCTAGAACAATCCAAATCAGAAGACCATGCATTATTGAATCTGAAAGGAAGAATGGATTTCAGCTTTTTAGAATTAAGACTAATAAGAATGGGGTGATGGCCAAAATTAATTTTGGGTAAAGCGATGCTGGAAATGGTGTCCCAATAGTCTAGAGCTTGAGTATTAGTGAGAGACCTATCTAGTTTGCTAGAAACTACCCTATTGTAGTGTCTTCTATATCATGTGTACTTGGAACCAGTGAGATTGATCTCTAAAAGGTTACAATCTTCAATAGTTGCTCTAAATTATTTTGAGGAAATGGAAGAGATAGAAGGAACAATTTTCTCATTGGAGGTAAGAATAACATTGAAATCACTTAAAAAATTCCAGGGATCATGTATGATGTTATATAAATCAACAAGATCTTTCCAGAGGGTCCTATGATCCTGATATATATTCTTAGTATAAATCATAGTACAAAATTTAAGCTTGCAATCAAGATTGAATTCAAAAGTAAAAATTTGTTCGGTGTAATTGAAAGCATTAACATTATATAAAGAGTCATGATAAAATATCCAAAGTGAATCAACTGATGACCCAGATTTGTAAGCACCTAGAAAATTAGAACCATAAGAACACAAATGTCTAAAATTTAAAGAAAAATTGATTTTCGGTTCAGCAATAGATTTTTTTTAGGATTATGAGTCAAAATAAATCTTTTAAGAACAAAAAAAGTGTCAGGGACCACAATGCATTGACAGTTCCAAAAAAGATAATCCATTAAAACATGTTATTGGGGGCTAGAACCCCCTTTTTTATTTTTGGATCCACCCGATCCCTTTCTCCTTTGCAATCTTCTAACATTCTAGGAAGAAGGATGACTGGTCCTCTTAACCTGTTTACTCATATAAGTAGCATAATTTTTATTAGCAGCACCTGTAATAGGTGTAGACTGATTTTTTTTTCAGGTGTTCTTATAGTCACATGGGGGTCATTGTGATCGATCCTGGAATCAATAGAGGGGATAACTGCATGGGTAATAGAGATATGTCTAGGAGGCTGTGTGCCCCCTACCATTGCAGGTTACTTGAATAATGTCAAAATATTTTGTTGAACCACTTCTGATTTTCCATTCTGGTGTTCCTTGCAAGTGACAGTTCACTTTTTGGGAGAATTCTGTGTGATCACTGCCATTACAGACTCACTGTTTAGGGGAAATATTTTTTTCTAAGATCCACCTAAATTCTGATTCAGGGAAGCCAAACAAATGACAGTGAACTTTCCCAGTGAAATGCGAGTGTCCATATCCTGATATTTATTAATAACATAATTTAAGTTCTTGAAAGTGTAAGTACATGAGTTCTCATCCAGAATAGTCAGAGTAGCAGTATCCATGAAGCATATTCCTACTTCAACCATGTGACCAGCCACCAGAGGCACGCACTCACTACCATCATTTTGTCCAGCACCATTTGGAACTTTAGTAGAGTCATGTTGCAGGTCAGAAATGTCTTTAATATCTAATGTTACCCCATTGAGACCACCATTGGGAGAGTCCGCATGAGAGGAAAAACGTCCAGAGTGAACAGAAGTAACTTGACCTAAATCCCCTAAAGAAGGATCTACTTGAGATTTCTTACAGGAATCCATAACAAGCTATTCAATATCCTCCAAAATGCACTGATCAACATCCGAGTTCTCCTCATCTTCCACCAATTCCACCCATGTTATACCTGATATTTCACCCAGAAAGGTGGACTTCTTCACCCAAAGTTCTGATTTTTTCTTGGAGGCCTCCAGAATATCAACAAAAATGGTTTTATATTTATGTCTTTGAATTTCCATCCAACCTTTATCAATAGGCTATGAGACTTGACTCTTAACGATTCTACATTTGACCAAAGAGTGTCCTACAATTTTACAAAGATTACAATAAGGTGAAAAACACTCAAATTCAGTTCGGACCTTAGTTATATATTCATTTACATTGAAGAGAATGAACTTCGAGAGATTAGAAGTAATATCTACCTCCAATATAACCCTAGCATAAAATCATATTTCATAATTCAGGGTTCTTTGATCAATTTTGAGAGGGGTACCTATACAGGAGGTAATGTCATTCAAAATATTTGGATGCTAGAAATACCAGTTGAGTCCGTGAAGCCTAACCCATATTTAAACCATTGTCTTCCTAGTGTGATGTGGATTGAATAGGTAATCCCATTTTGAGATGCAAAAAACTCCCAGTTTGATCTGAAGGTTCCCAAGTTTCCAGACACGGTCAAGAGAATCTTGCAATTTTAATAGCATATTGAAATAACCTTTTCTAATTGGAAAAAATTTCCAATCTGCAAAGCCCCAGACATGTGAAATCCTAGATTTTAAATCCGAGTTAGACCATGGATTATCACCTTTGATATAAGAAATATGGCCCATAAGCGATAACTTACAAAGCTGCGAGCATTGTTGAAGCACTTTTGGGTCGGCATCAACCGCAAATGTATGACTTACCATCTCCAAGATTGTAACTTAGTTCATTTTTCATAACCATATTTCATGGTTGGTTTTAAAAGTATAATTTATTTATAAAAATGACAATTATTTCCTAATTATTATTCTAGATATGATGAAATAATTACCTCTTTGACCTTATTCAACCCTCTGAATTCATTTTAGATATATGAGCCGATTATCTTCAAAACATCTATTGTGAAGATAATTGATTTAGTAATTGATTATAACATGGTAAAAAGGAATAATAAACTTTAAAAAGGTTCTTAATAAAGTAAATAGTTAATATAAGTTTATTATTTTTTAAGATAAATAATATACATGATGATTCAGACTTAAGGTAAGAAGCTTTCTTTTAAAAAATACATATTTTAAAGTTTCCATTCTAAATATTTTTCTTCTACTCCCATATTTTTAAAATTATTTTTTGGATGTATTTATATAGACATAAAATAATTATAAATTAAATTTTATGTCACCTTTTTTACTTTCTTTACAAAAGATAAAAGTAATGTTATATTTTAATGTATATGGTGATAATGAATTTTCCCGCTGCTATAACCATTATTTTATATCTTAATTACTTTATAATATTCTATGTTTTCTTCAAAGAAAAACCCTACTTCCCTATGTTATAGTTATTTTAAAAAAGGGTTTTAAAATGAAATAGGTATTTCAATATCCAAAAATGTTTTCTTATGGGTGAAAAGAATATTTTTATGAGTGTAATGATGAAAATGAAAGCTTCCATGTTTTATGATTATGTTATGATTCTTGTTCATTTTTTATGATTATGTGTGGTTTTATTATAAACCAAGTATGAGTGGTTATATTATAAATCAAGGATGGATGGTTACGTTATAAACTAAGTATGGGTTGTTACGTTATTAACCAAGGATGGGTGGTTCTATTATAAACTATGGATGGGTGGGTACATGACATCGATCTAATGTATTGGGTATATAAGTCAAAAATATTGGTTATTATATTCATAAGACTGATATGGAAAATGATGTCTCAAGTTACCTATATGGTTTATCTATTCTTTTGTTTGAGTTTTTACATAAATATTATGATTTATCATGGTAAGATAATGATCTTATGTTTAAAGGAAAGTGTATGCTAATTTTTAATGGTGAAAAGTATAACTTAGTGAAAATAATTTTATGAGTTTTTCATGAATACAAAGAAACCGTTATGAGTTTTATTTTTACACTAAGATTTCTTATAAAATTTTCTATGAAAATATTTGGGAAGATAAGTTGATTTCTTGGGGAAGAAAATGATTATTTTGAACCATAATGTTTATTTTGAAAATGTAAAACTTTTTAAGTATTCATGAACTAATGAGTTTCTTTCTTTATATATTTTTATGCCTCTTAGTGATATTTTTATACTCATCCCATGTTTTTTAAAAAAATTCACCAGTTTTAAGGAAGGGAAATGAAGAATAATAATTCAATATTAAATTCATGAAGATTCATCATGAAAAAAAATTATGTTTCATTTTAAAAGTTTTATATTATAAAAAATGGATACTGATCAGAAGTTTCCACTGTAAAATATGGTTTTGTTATGTGTGAGTTATGACCTAATTATCTAAAAATCTAAACTTGTAAAGATCCTAAAATATAAGATAATTAATTCTTGAATTAAAACTCAAGATTATTTAATGTTTAAGGCCGCGTCCTTACATATTTAATTAAAATTATTTCAGAATTTTTTTTTAAAAACATACTCATATATAATTACAAACCTTAACAATTATTTTAAAAGTTTTAACACTAATAAAAAAAATTATTCATTATTTTCATTATTTAATTTGGTAATTATAAATCTATAGATTTCATAATATATAAACACATATCATAATACAAATGACCAAATGATTTTTGAATGTCAATATTTTTTATAGTTTTATCATATACAATGTGAATCTAAACACATGTTTTAGAAATAAAATATAATATTTGATGAAAAAATTTCTATGTTATAGATAATATAAGAAAATAAAAAAATAGGATAATGATAGTATCATGAAATAAGTGAAATAGTTCTAAAAAGTCCTTTATTAATGTTAAATGTAAAAAGTTAAAAAAATTTCTCACACATAATATCTAATATTATAGAGTTAGAAAATATGAGATCAAAAAAGATATGATAGATGGAAACATGCCAAAGTTTAATAATAATGATATTAGAGTATTGCTGGTTGTAAAATAATGTCCCACTCTATACTTATTAGATCAAAATAAGTATTTTTAAATTAATATCAGAACATTAATGAAGGCATGTTTTATAGAGTACCACTATGTTAGAAAATGTTTCTATATAATGTAGCTAAGTCATAAAAAGTGAAATAAATTTAGTTTTGTCAAAGGATAACAATGTGAGAAAAATATGATTGAATTTAGGACTTGAATTAAGAGTGTTAATCAAATATTAAAACAATAAACCAGTTTCTACATGATCTTTAGAATATAAGTAGAGACCTAGTAATTAAATCACTATATGAATCATTACATAATCTCTAGATGTATCAATTAATTATTCATTTATAAAAAATGTAATACTTGGATATTATATAATCATTATATAGAAATGTGAAATCCCTTATTCCTCTAAAAATTAATGTTCCAACTAATTTAGACTCCATATTTTACAACATGATGAATCATCTAAATATATATTCTTCATGTACATCATAGTGAAATATGCACTTAATGTACAACCGATTCATTATTAGGGAAAATAAAAATTTCAAAGACTTAACTACTATAATGAAACCTTTAACTTCATATTATAACCTTCAATTTCACATCATGATGCATTATAAATAATCCACTATATATTCAAAATTGAATCTTATATAACTAATAAACCACAAAAACCTTTTATCACAATGAAAACAACCAACTAGACCTAAGTACCCCATCATCAAATAATCACTGTATGATTTAATACTAATTATAATTGGATTTTTATCATCCAATTCATAAAATATTCATGTAAAAATTAATCAACAAACTAAAAATACATTAAATTTCATGGGAAACCAAAACTAGGAAGAAAATAAATAGAATAAAAAAATTAGATAGGATTTCAATGATTGAGAAGGATAGAGATGAAGGTGACACTGAAAACAAATGTGACAACAAAAGTGAGTGAGGGTGGAAGCATTAGTGATGAGTGAGGGAATCTATGAGGATGAAAATAATGAGGAAGATAAAGAGAGATCAGATAAAGAAGGTTTCAAAGTAGGATATTAGGGTTCATCGAGTGAGAAATCGAGTGTGTGGATGAAAAAAATAAAATATGGATTGACTTATTATTATTTTAAATGGTTTTATACATCTATTATAAGATAAGTGATGTATAAAACACAAAAAGATGTTTTTACATCATTTATCTAGTAATTAACATAAAAAATAATTTTATCATCATTTTTTATAACCAAAATTATAAATGTGTCATATTAAATACTTTTTACACTGGTGGTAGAAAATTAGGGGTTGGTTATCTATCACACCATACTTTCTCTTATGAGGATTTTGGTTCCATATGATTCTATGCCTTTACATGAATTTTCTATAATATTTAATTTGTTTTTTTTAAATTTAGTTCCTTATTTAAGTAAATTATTAAAACCATATCAAAATAAGTTTTGATAATTGATATGTTAATGGTTTTAATAATATTAAATTCATGATATTCTAAATGTTTACATAATGTATGTGTCACGATCTGACCCACTAGGGCCCACCTGGATGGTAGTAAGTCGAGAGTGACACCCTAAGACCACCACTAATTGGTCAGGGGTTGATGACTAGTGAAAAATAGACATATCACACACATGAGAGGCCTTAACCTAAAGTACTTATTCAAATGAACACATCTCCATACATCAGTACAATACAAAATGATAAATAACTAACATTGTAAATTCATGCATATAATACCTCATTCGAGTATGAAAAAGTAGTATTTAAATACAAAAGGGGAAAATAAAATCCCATGAAAACTATAAAAGATCCCAACCTACTAATAAAAGGGGACTTCTTTCAAAATGAAAATCCTAGATCCGTCTATGGTCCAACTAGAACAACTAAGCTCCACCTACTCTTGGTCCACCTAGGACTCTATCAAAAGGTCTATTATCTGCATAAGACACAACAGGTGTGGGAAGATCCCATTTAGGTGTGAGTATAAACATACCCAATAGGACAACCCAAAATCACCAAAGGTAAAATCAAAGAGAGTTGATTCAACTTAAAAATAAGTTGATTCAATAAAAAAAGGAAAATAAAAAATGAGATAAGATCATAGATATAAACTAAGTCTCAAGGTGAGTTCTTCCCTCACTTCTATACTAGATATTCTTCTTGAGACTTTAAGGTAACACTCTTTCAACATAACTCACTCCTCAGGTCCCACTGTCATTGATGACACTCATTTGAGAGGTCACAATCATAGGGACTTTTAATGTTGAAGCATGAATTGGAACACATAAGATGTCAATACAAAGGTAGGGGATCACACCCAGAGCCTATGGGGGATACTTGACCATATCTAGAATAACCTTCTAGATAGGGGATTACATTTTCTTGATTTTGGATACAGGAAACCTAGCCCAACCCAAGGAATAATGAAATAGAGTATCACACTCTAAGGCACACGGATGAATTACTAGATCTATCTAAAACTATACCATAGAGGGGATCACTCATCCTATAATCAGGATAGGATACCATATTATACCCTCATAGGTATGGTCTAAGGGAAAATACCCATACTAGATTAGGACAGGAGAACTCAACCTCGCTAGAACCGATGATGGATTGAAAAAACAAGGGCTCTAACCTACCTTGGAAGAAGTAACAATGTGTATAAGAGACACATGACATTTCCTACTAAGTCTGGTCTTATCCATGTTCATGTCCATGTTTATTGCTAGGTTATACAACTAACCCTAGATATAATATATAAGAGGGTTTATATAATCCGTTTATAGGTTTAGGTGATCAATTAGAAAATTAAATCAATTTATTTATTCAATCTATTTAATTTAATCTAACTTCCTTCCATGAATTCACTTAATTGAAACAACCGAAATCAACAAAACTTATGTTATTTACAGGGTAAAATCTATATTCTAGAATTAATAGTGGTCTTAGTTTTCCCATTCGAGAACCCCTTCAATAGATATTATATTATTTCCAAAAAAAATGAATGTTCAAAATATAATATATTTAATATTTTTAACATATCAATACCGAGCCTCCATAGGGGATGGAACTACACACTGACTCCACAATTTACTCTGAAAATATTATTTTAAATATTCCAAAGTGTTAAACTATAAAAACAAAGTCATTACATTCTACCAACCTTCATGGATTTTCATCTCAAAAAGTAAAAAACTACTCAAATAAATGAGGGTACAAAGATTGTATCTGGTTCTCCTACTCCTATGTGCTCTCTTTAATATTACTATGCTACCAATGAACACACAAAAAGGGAATCACTTACCCATGAATGATCTTATCCTACTAATCCTCTATGAACACCAGGTACTCTGAAAAGGTGATATCCAAAATGACAATCTCAACCTAGTCAATAACACATGATAGATCGTGTATGTATCTCCATAAAACATGAAATATGGAAAACATTGAACACCTAGTATAACTATGGTGATAAGGATAAGTAGTATTCCACCTCACAAACCCGATTTAGTATCTGTAAAGGGATAGTGAATCTTAGAGATAACTTTCCGTCTCAGACAAATCTCTATAGTCCCCACTAAGGTGAGACCTTCAAGAACTCATGGTCTCCATTTTCAAACAATAAATGCCTATATCATTAGCCCACATAAGACTTCTGATGACTTTGGGTAGTACTCATCCACTCCTATAATATTTTCACCTCCTTTGTCATCATTTTTACAAACTTTAGGCTCATAAGAATTGTCACTCCTAGATCCATCTGGAAAAGTAGTAAACTACAAGGTCTCTCATTAAATGCCTCTAATATTTCCATAATAATGGTGAAATAGTAACTATTTTTATACAAAAACTCAACTAAGGGTATGTGATCCTCCTAGATATGTCTAAAATCTAACATAAAAGTTCATAATATTCCCTATATTATCTGAATGGTCCACTCTATCTGGTCATCTTTATGGGGGTAGAATACTATGATCATCCACAACTGAGTCCCAAAATACTTCTATAATACCATATATAAATTATATGTGAAGCAAACATCATATTTCAAAGTAATCATTGAGGGAAATCCATGAATTCAAACCATTTCAAGCATATATAGGCATCCCAAAATCACCACTTAACTCTACTATAAGATGAATATGAAGTGGTATAACTTGGAGAGTCATTCTAGGATCACCTAGATAGTATCAAGATCTCTAGATATTTATGAAATTCCTATCAAAAACTATATAGAGATTCCATCCCACTTCCACTCTAGCACCTAAAGGGGTTGGGATAAACCCACTGGTACCTAATACTCAACCTTTACCTACTGGAAAGTGAGGCATTGAGATATAAATTCAACTACACTCCGCTTTATCCTTAACTAGAAAAACTAAAATTGGAGGCCCTAAAACATCTTCTACACTCCTAGACGTATCTCTAAGTGGGATGTATAAAACCCCATTAGAAACTCCTCATATAGTGTGACTAGTTCCATAATCAGTCCCTGGAAAAGGATGATGTGCTACCCACCTTTAGAAAATCCCTGAGAAGCATTTCCTATGGATATATGGTCACACAAGACCTTATAATCAATATCTAAAAACCACCCTTCCCTAACATGATATAGAAGTGGTAGGGTCACAACCATTTATTAGAGATACATTGCTCCACCCTCATCTATATAATAGTTAACTGCAAATAAGAAAAATACTCTGTCATCTCACTCAATAAATGAAAACAATATTTCTTGTTGAGAGTATCTACAACCAGATTCCCTTTCCTAATAATATAAAATATATCAAAATCATAGTCCTATATGAACTCAACCTTTTTATTCACCTTAGTTTAAGATCTTTATATGATAATATATACTTGAGACTCTTATGGTTAAAATATATGATGAATCTCTATCCCATAAAAAGTTTTTCCAAGTATTCAATGTGAAAAATACTGCTTCTAGATCCAAATATTGAGTCATGTAATTATGATCAAGGGGTTTCAACTACCGGGAACCATAATAAATCATTACCTACCTCTACATCAAAACACATACAAGCCCAGATCTAGAGGCATCACAGAACTATTCAAATACCACCACAGAATATTAAAGTTGACTTATTAATGAAGATGAAAGATGGGTCAATTATTTTATCCTAAGAATATAAATCCCCCTATTAATATTTATTAGATGGATTTTCTAGTGAACCTTGTGACACTCCCTTTAGTATAATTTAATTCCATTTTGGGTATGGATTGAATTTTCTTGTATAGATCCAACATAAATTGATAAGATAAATAAATCAACCTCAGTATCGTGAATCTCTCTATGATTTTATACAATTTCAAAGAAGAGGATTAATCTATTTTGTAATCATAATCTCAAGAATGGATATTATTACCTTATGAGAAAATGTATCTATCTCAAATAATTGAGCCTAAAGAAAAGATCTTCCTCAATGATATGCCCATTATAAGTGAATACACTGATGTGTTTCCTTAATATTTACCCAGTCTTCCTCCATATCGAGAGATTGAGTTCACAATAGAACTTATACATAAATATTTTCTAATATATAAGACTCATTATAGAATGGTTATTTTTGAACTTGAAAAAAATAAGAAGCAATTATAGGAGGATCTGGATAAAGGGTTTATATGCCCAATTGATTCACCATGGGAAGCATCGATCTTTTTTTTCATAAAGAAGGATGATGCAATGTTTCAATGAATTGATTATCATGATCTCAATAAGATCATGATAAAGAAAAAGTATCTTTTGAATCATATTGGAGACTTGTTCAATCAACTACATGGATCCAAATACTTATCTAAACTAAATCTTCAATTAGGATATTATGTGACCCAAAAATGAAACTTTTGGAAGCCAAAATTCACACATGGTAAGTTTTTCATAAAGCTTATCATTTCCCAGGGTCTTCAGTACAATCCTCAATTGATATTAATTTTATTTCTTTCTATTTGAATATACAAGAATATCATCTATAAAGACTACCAAAAACAGATCAAGATAGTCTCTAAAGACTCTATTCATTAAATCCATGAAGATAGTGGTGGAATTATTAAGACCAAAAGGCATCACTATAAATTCATAGCGTCTATACCATGTATGGTATGTTTTATTGGGTATATCCTCCTTTTTAACCCTTAATTGATGATATCCAGAACAAAGATCTGTCTTGGAAAAGTATTGAACTCCGCATAGTTGGTCAAATAAGACATCAATACGGGGGAGATGATATTTTTTCTTGATAGTGATCTTGTTAAGTTCTCTATAATTAATGAAGAGTCTCATTGATCCATATTTCTTCTTAATAAATAGAATAGGTGCACCAAAAGGTGATACACTAGGGAATATGAATTACTTGTCAAGATTCTCCTAGAGTTGCTTCTTCAATTTCTGTAACTCAATTGGGGCCATTATATAAGGAGTCTTTGAAATAGGTATAACACCTGGGATGATATATATTGAAAAATCAATTTCAAGATTCGATAAATAATTGAAAATTATTCTATAAAAACATAAAAAAACTCCCACACAATAGGTGTATCCTTAATGGTTAGTTTCTCCCCAACTATATGAGATAGATGACCTTCATTTATAGGAATTAAGACCCATAAGATGAAAGTGATTTCCACTAAAAGTTCATATTCATCCTTGTATTGATATATGATCATGTATTCATTTGGAATATGAAATGTGAATTACCTTCCTTGGAAATTGATATGAGCTCCATTTCGAGAAATCCAACCCATTCCAAGAATCACATTAAATTCAACTAAAGGAAAGATTACAAGATTTTTAGGAAGCGATTTCCCACAAACTTTAACCGGAGAAGAATTATAAACTTGTTTTGAGACTATTTTCCATTAAGAGTTTTCACACCATACTAAACATATAATTATTGTGGTAATAATACAATACATTTAGAAAATTAGTTAGAAATAAAAGATTGGGTGGATCCAAAATCAAATAAAACATTTTCCACTTTAGAGTGGATAGTAAGTGTACCTTTCACAACTTAATTATTGTAATCCACATCACCAATAGTGATATCATGTAATTTTCTTTTTATATTTGGACTTAAGAAATTGTTGACATCAATCGTCATCGATAGCCCTCATATTTGGGCATTGGTTAGAATAATTACCATTTTCCTTGCACTTGAATCATTTTAGTGTGGGAGGTGCATTCTGTGTAGCCTTTTCTCTATTCGCATAATTAACTATCTTTTTCCCATCACTTTGGAAGTAAAATACCTGATGAACTTATTTAACACACTTAAAATATTTACTAGTCCCCTTAATATAGTTTCCACCACATTTCTTTCCACACTTTGAGCATAAAGGAAAGCTCATCTTCTTTTTACTATGGTTTTTATATTTTCACTTGAATTCTATTTTTTCTTATATCAAACCCATAAGATTAATGGGTGAATCCAATCTTCATATCAACCTTGAGAGAACATAAGAAAATTTTATCATAGATACTGAAGTATCTTATATCTAATTCCCTTTAGAGACTTTGTTTTAAGCCACTAAATAATCGATCAACCATACTATTAGTTTGGATGATAATTCTAGATGTGTACCTTGCAAGTCTTTTAAAATTTTCTTTGTAGGCACCAATAGATTCATTATACTTTTTCTTATTCTCAAGGAATTCTATCTCTATATTTTTATAAATAATAATAGAAAAGTACTTATTGAGAAATAATTTATTGAACTCATCCCATTCCATGGATTCAATTTCATCTCATTGCCTTGTATTCTTAATGAGATTCCACTATTGATCCACTTCACCTTTTAAATGATAGACTACCAAAATGACTTTCTCAAGTTATAAAAATTAGAGAATTGAAAATATATTTTGAGTGATATTGATCCATTGTTCAAACACTAGTGGATGAGAAGACCTAATAAAAGGTGGACACTACCTCATAAAGGAATCAATAGAATGATGTTCCCTCCTTTTCTTGTTTGGAAGTCCTCCACAATTCATTTATTGAGGAAGTTGTGTGAGAATAACAACAAGATTTTTCATTCAAGCTCCCATAACATTCGCTTTCTTAGGAGGATATTCATTTATTTTCCAATAACATTCAACATTAATGAGGCTCCTTTAGTTTCTAACCACTTTATAAAACCAAAAATCATAGCATGAATAACACTAATCATAATGGGAAAACTAAATAATCAAGGGAAATTACTTATAAAATTTCAATTCAGGACACATTAGGTTTTATGCTAGGTTATTTATGACCATCACAAGAAATATAGTATTGTATCCTATACTTAGACTTATCCTTAGGGTTCTTACAAAGGTTTTCTCATCCTAGTTTCCAAAGGTTAACTGAACCTTGCTCTAATACCAACTATCACGACCCTTACTTTTCATATATCGATATTACATATAAAACAGAAGAATATTCATTACATAACATAAAAAACAATGCCATAAACATATAGGTTTAGTGAATTTGGAAACTGGGAAACATAAATAATTGATTTATAAAGCATCTACATCATATCCCGCTTATTCCTTCATAACTAAAACCCTTTTGACATATCTTACTTAATATATTTCTCCATATCATAGGGAAAAGAAACATAATAAAAGGGTGATATTCGATTCTCAGTAAGGGTAAATCAAAGGAGATAATATAAGAATAATGGAATAATAACATGAAAATAACTTTTGAAAATTATATCCATCATATCAAAGCCCATGATATCATGTCATGGAATAAATCATAGAAGTTCATAAAGAATAAAAGAACATATTCCCTGAGAGAATAACATAAGTCCTGGAATTTTAGCATACACATAATCATAGAAAATAATTTCCATATTAGTCAAGGCTCATTCCCAAGACTATTTGTGGAAATAGTTCTTTATTGAACTGATTTGACTCCTTGTTCTAGCATTGTATTACTGAACTGAGTTTACAACACATTTCAGTCATATCTATCTCATGAGATATAAATATTCACCCCATTCATTAGAGGGAGACATAGGTACTACTAATCACATAATGAAAACCATAATATGTGTACCATAAGAACATAAATCATTCATCATATTATAACCCATAAAAATAAATTGGTTTCATTAACATTTCATTATAACACAACTCATGGAAAAGAAACAGAATTCATAAATATCAATTCATCATAAACATAAACCACTGAGAGAAATAATAAGAATGGTATAATTGGATAATATCACTAGTTAAACATAAGTAACTTAAACTAACATTATCTTAGATGGAAAATAATTTTTATAGATCACTTTAAATAATTCTTGAGGAAAATATCCATTATATTTTAAAAATATTTTTTCTTAAAATGCCACACAATTTTAAAAGAAAAAATTTTATTTTAAAATAAACTTGTAATATTTTAAGGGAATATTCAAGGCATTAAGGAATCATGAAAGTAAAAAAATCCATTAATGAATTATAAGTTAAAAAACATTCTTTTCATACTTTTACTAGAAAATTCACAAAGCACCTTATTTGGAAAATCACAAAAAAGATTCCTTTGAAACCATTTAGTAAAAATTAACACATGGGTAAAAATTAATTTAATTTTTTTATGTACAGTAAAAATATTTTGGATTTTTTTAAAGAAACATAGACATAGAATATTAGTATTTCTTAGGAGATACTTACGAATAAAAAATCTTGAATAATAATGAGATTGTGAAATTAACCCTTACCTTAGGTCTGATTTCTTTCATATGTATCTAAAACTAATATATAATTGTTTAAATAATGTTATTAACTTATATTAGAACCATATTAATATTTATAATATCATATATGATCCTATTATATCATCTTATCTCTCGTTTGTTAAAAATATTTCATTATTACCTTTCTCTCGGGTGTTAACTGCTGCATTTTCCTATGCATGTTTTGTCATTTAAGTCCCATTTCTTATGAATAGGATATAGTTCCTTAATCTAAATAATGAAATTAAGGAAATATATATAATATTTATTCATTATATACATTTCTATAATCATTATTGAAATATAAAAATGGGAAATGAATCGCATTGCGTCTTTGAGATGGTAGGCCATACGTGCGCATGAGCGATGATATCATTCCCTTAATGGTGAAATGGTAAGAAAGTGGATGGTGTATATATTTTAAATAATTAATATAATGTTATAATTATCATATATATATATATATTATTTTCATCATTATACCCATCCAAGTAAAGTGGTGATAAAAAACAGATTAACCACGGTGTGGAGATGATAAGTCGTACGTACACACACATAATACTTTACTTTTTCATGGGATGGATAAAAGGTAGAATATGGTTATTCAATAATAATAATAAAATATTATAATATATTTTATATTAGATTTATTAATTTATAATGGAAACAACACATGAAGAGGATGTAGAAGAAGAAATAATCATAAAAGAGTCGGTAAAGACGGCTACCTTTTATTTGGAGAACTCCTTTTAGATATCCTCTTAGGGACACTAAGTTTGGTCTTTTGAGAATAAAAAAACCTCTAGAATATGGATAGGAAAGTTTATAAGATAAATTTTCTATTTATGATAGATATTTAAGGCTCAATGTGATGTAAAGAAGTGAGGGAGGAGGTTCCCTTTTATAATTGAGGCGAGGGGCACTTTTAAAATTTTGAAAAATATTAATTTATAATAAATTCAATAACAATTAAAATACCTAAAAAATTATATGGATTAAAAGATAAGATTACATAAGGTGTTAATTTAATAAAACAATAGATTTTATACATTCTTTGATATTATTTTAAACCTTGTCATTTTGATTAACCCTTAGTTAACCTATTTTAAGTTTAACTAAGGTAATAATTATTTCAATATTAAAAGGTCATAATTTTTACTTATGTGATGTCAATTAGACCATAAATAAATTATTTACAACATTTTAGAACACATTTTAATTAATTTTTTAAATATATTTTATTATTTTTAAATAATTTAATAAAATATTATTTTGGTAAGATATCATTAGTGTCAATTTTGACACTATTCATTACTTGGACTTTTAAAAATATCAATATAACAAGTTAACATTGAACCAAATATTTCATTATATCCCTAAGATTTCAAGTTAATCTATAAAATCCATTGATCACATTAATTATCTGAAATTATATTTATTTTAATATTTTTAATAACATTTATTTGATATTTCTATTAATAAAATAATTACTACATCAGCACTATGTAATTTTTTAATATATTTATTTATTTTAATAAAAATAAAAAATAAAATACTATGATGAAGATAAATATTCTATATTTTGTAAGAATATTTATAGTTTAATATATATTTTTTGTAAACCTATATTAAAAATGATATATTATTTAAAACATGAATGTGACATCTTTTAAATTTTATTAAATAAAATATTATAAATATCATAATCTCATCTAAGTGGACCAAAATCAAAAATAAAATTTTATCATGAAAATATATTTATTAATTTAAAAATTTACTTTTATATTAGTTCATGACAAACCTTTTTCCTCATGTAGACACATCAGGGATATTTAAGACAAAGAAAGTGACATTTTGTGACTTTCTTTGATTTAAATATTATATAAGTCATTTTCATTGTAAAGTGTACATTAAACAACTTAATTTATATCCTTATGTGTTAAGGATAGAATTATATTCATCCAATAATTTTTTTTCATATGTTAGAGTCATTTTATAGTCTTTATAATTTTACTTTTAACCTAAATTACCCAAATTACCCTTTACTATGGTTATAAAATTTACCAAGGATACTATTCATATTTACAAAAAATAAAAAGAACCTATTCACTAAATTTTTACCTCATGAATCTAAATTTGGAACCCATTTTTTAAAATTTAAAACTCATATGTTTTAAAATTTAATTTAAAATAAAACCTGTAAAATGCTATGAAAAACAATTTTTTAGAAAAATGCCCTTTTAAAACATAAAATGTTTTTATAATAAATTCGCGTATAAAATTATTTTCAAAAAAAATAATTTTATTATTTTAAATTAAAATTAACTAATTAAAAATAAAAACTAATAAAAAAAATAATTTGACCTTTTAAAGAATTTAAAAGAAAATAAAGTTTTCAATAAAAATTAGTATTTTCACTATTCCTTAAAAAATAAACGTTTTCTGAAAATTATAAAAAAATAATTTTAAGATAATTTTGACACGAAGAAATTATTTTTTTCCAAATCCATTTTCTATAACTTTTTAAAATTACTATTTATTCATAAAAATAATATGAACTCTTTTTTTTTTTGAAAAAAATGTATTTTTCTAAAGAGTAAAGTGATTGTACTAAAAAGTATGTGATCATTTTATAAGAAATTACCAATATATTAATATGGAATTATAGTTTTATATTTATTTAATTAATTATTTGTTCATGTTTATTCCTAAAAATTTAACAGCTAGGTTATAACTAACATATAATATTTACATGGTTTTTTTAAACTTACAGTTGCGTGCAACACAAGTTATTGAAGAATTAAAATTATTTAAAGAGAAATATTTATTAAAATATCATGGTGTTACCAAATTACTTAGTGACCACTGTACATGTACAATGGGGTTCTCTTGATTCATTCAGCCTGATGGATGTGGAAGCCAAGGGTTATTCTACTCAATTGAGGGATGCCGCCTTCCATTAGACTTAGTAAATACTAGTCCTAATGCACACATGATAGTAATGAACAAGTTCCTTACATGGAATAAATAGTCAGAGGTGGTTAGGTCAATGATATTGATCATTTATCTAGAGTGATATTTTAGTTGGTACAACACATTAAGAAAAAAAATTAATTGAATATATTGGAATCCCCTAAGGACTGATCATTGTTTCTGATAATACAATATTCATAATATTATATTTTCATTATTTCTATTATTTTGGTTGAATAAAATTTTAAAATCCCAATATTTTTCATTTTTTCAAAAAATATATAAAATACCATAAATATAATAATGTGGTAGGAATAGTGAGTGATCCAAAATAAAATCTTTAAGGGAATGAAAATGGCTATAAACTATGCTATACTAATGAGGAACATAAACAATATTATTTTTTACCACCCCATAATAGGTGTGTCATATAATAAACCCCATAATCTAATATATAATTATTTACCACATAATGAGACTCATTGTTAATACTTCTTCTGAAAATTATAATCTCCTTTAGAGAATTATATATATACATGGATAAAACATAATACATGTGATCTGAGTATAATTATAAATGGGTGAAATGAAATAATTATCACAATGCATTGATTTATACTTTCAGGGTCCATATATGTCATAGTGAATAAACTCCAAGGGTTTTTTCATTTAAATCTTTAATTTATTTTTTTAATTATTAACAATCTTCCAATTTTAATTAGTAACGAAATATCTATAAAATTTATCTTTTCATCATAAAAAATATCAAACCACCCTTTTTAAGTTAGTATTTAAATGTCTCATTATCTAATATGATCAATTTTTTACTACCACAAATCAATTTCCTTTTTCAAATACAATTTCCCTAAATTTTTACCTACCCCAAATTAGAATATGGTTTGGTTAGTTTTCTACACCTTTGTAAAAATATATCCATCTTTGAAATTATAACCCACTCATTAATACTTATTAAAAATTATTTCTTTTCCTTCATCACACATCTAATAAACACTATGCATGTTTTACTTTAATCCATATGAAAATAGATCATTCTTTAACATTGAATTTTATTTCCAACATATTTTAAATATAAACAATTTATCTTAAGTGATCCACCATTTCTAAAATAATAAGTACCTTTTGAAATTTTCAAAAATATTTAATTACATCAATTTACCTATTATATGAGATGAACAAACAATATTTAATATGGAAGGATGTTTGTTTTGTAAATAATTTAGTGTGACAATAATAATAAATTCCTTTTACATTCCATTCTTTTTCATATAATAAATTTATAATTATTTATTCACATTCATCTATGTTTTTAGAAAATCTTAAAAATCCTTCATATAACCATTTAATTTGTCACATTTTCAATAGATTTCATTAAATGGTTAAAATTCATTATCCAATTTTACTTATGAAGATTCGTCTCACTTCAAAACTATTTTTGTAAGAGCGGGCCATCTCCCCTTTAACTTAAAACCTCCATATCTTTTATAATTACTATTATTTATCTCATTATGACTAAAATTTTATGCTATGTTCTAAAAATCACCATAGAAACCATAATTTCCATGAAAATGAAATTTTATTATAAATATTACTCTTTGTCTGCTTAAAAATAATTCTTATTCTCAACTTGTCTAGACATAATTCTTGAATAAATTTATCAACTAATAATTTTGAGATGTTTAAAACCTTTATCATTATTAGGTGAATTATTTTCCTAAAATTATTTTTTCAATTCCTTATCAATTTTAAATTGAAATTGAAATTATAATTTTGTGATGTTTTCAAATATTTTATATACCATTAATATTAAATGTAAAAATTCTGTAGGTTATGGAGGTTATCAAATTCTATATCTATTGGAATAATTATTATAAATTATTTTTAGGAATTCATCATGTTAGATCTACATTTATTGGTTCCACCCTTAGGAATCTATGATTACCATCCATGTAATTATCACAAATGGGAGACATTACCCCTTTTAAAGAACATAATGGGGTACAACTATCATCCTTATCAACTTCATCTCCCGAAAATTTATTATTATAATTTGTTTCTTGAGACTCATCCACCATATCTTTTATATTTATTATATTACTCTGAGTAGTAGTAATCTCATGTATGACTACTAATTAGAGTATTTAAAGAAACATAGGTTCATATTCACAAGATAATGAGGATGAGTGTCAAACAACAAAATTCAATGATAACTGTTCGGTAGATGAAATGATGAGGATGGAAGTTGCCTATGACTTTCACCTTTGGATGAATTTATAGGATAACACCTACCATAATGTTGTAATTATTTTCTTAAATTTAATTACCCATTTTCTTCAAAGTATACAAAAATTATTTGAAACAATAAAATGTTGAGTTTCCCTTGTTATAATTATCTACAACCTTAACCTTTGATAATAAATATTTTATATTTATTTATTGTAAATAATGAATATTTTATAGGCATAATAGGATGGTTATGAATCAAAAATGGATGCATTCTAAAAATATGAAAAAATATTATGAATATGGAGTTAAAGAGTTTATCTTGTTTTCAATAGAGTATGCATATGACCCTTCTAAAATCCTTTTTCCATGTTTACATTATTGTTATTCAAGAAAAATTAGTCTAGAAGAGTTGAAAGAATATTTTATTTGTCACATAATAGATCAAAGCTATAAATGTTTAGCTAAACACATGGAAAAATTGAACATGCACACTGATTATGACGATTCTATGATTTATGAATCATTTTATATGAATACCAGTGTAAATGATGATGAAGATTGAATGGAATAAATGAAAATGGAGATTGAATATGACCTTTGTGATTGTAAAAAATTGTTTAAGAAGTTAAATATCCGTGAAGAGAGAGAAATGTATACTAGTTGTACTAAATACACAACATTATCAGATGTATTGAAATTATATAATTTGAAAACTGGAAGCAGATGGAGTCATACCTACATTATAGAACTACTTGTTCTTTTGAATAATATTCTACCAGAAGAAAATAAACTTCCATGTCGAACATATTATGCTAAAATAATGCTACGTTCAATAGGAATTATCTCTAAAAAAATACATTCTTGTCCAAATGATTGCATATTGTTTCACAAGGATCATGAATCACTCATAAAGTGCCCTAAGTGTGGTGCAGATCGATACAAGAAAAATGAATCAAGTCCTTAAAAAGCTGTATAGTAATTTCCTATCATTCCATGGTTTTGAAGACTATATGGATGTCAGTAAACCATGATATAATTAACATGGAATACAGATACAATAATTAAATATGATAACCTGTGTAATAAAAAACATTCTCCTCAGTGTAAGAAAATTGATTACGAGTATCCTGAATTTGGAAATGAGCATAGATTATTTCAACATGCACTATCAACAGATGAAATAAATCCTTTTGGTTTAAAAAGTAGTACTCACACTACATAACCCATTATATTGGTAAATTATAACTTCACACCATGGTTATACATAAATCGCAAATACATTATGTTGTTACTGCTTATATTTAGACCAAATAAACCTAATAATGATATTGATATCTATTTAGTTTCATTGATAAAAGATCTGAAATTGATGTGGGATACATGTGCTACAATGTATGATGCTCATAGAAGTGAATAATTCACATTAAGGATCATATTGTATGGGACGATACATTAATTCCCCACTTATGAAAATTCATCAGGCTATAACATTAAAGAAATTTTTGGGTTTCCCATTTGTGAAGAATTCACAAACTCAATTTGGTTGAAACATTCCTAGAAGAATGTGTTTTTAGGATATCAATTTTTTTTACCTTGATCACATAAATATCAATCTTATAGGACACCATTTGATGAGAATATAGAACAAGGTACAACACTATCTCTACCAATAGGTGATCAACTATTCGATAAAGTAAAAGTTATTGAAACTGTTTTTGGTAAAACATTTTAAAAAAAACTTATGAAATTAGTTTGGATGAAGACATAAACTTTATTTGAATTACCGTATTGGGATTATTTATATGTCAGAAATTTTCTAGATGTATTGGATGTAGAAAAATATGTATTTTACAGTGTTATTGGTATGCTATTAAATGTTCTTAGAAAAAAGAAAGATGGCATCAAGGTTAGGTGGGACATGATTGACATGAGAATAAGGAAAGATTTGGCACTGATGAAGGGTAAAGGGAAGAATTTTCTTTCTCCAGTAGCTAAAACTCTATCCATTCATAAAAAATTGAAATTTTTTTCCTTAATAGTGTAAAATTTCTAGAGGGGTATTCATAATATCAAGAATGTCATGTTAATGACTAATTTGAAGTTATAAGGACAAAAATCACATGACTTGCATGTTTTGATGCAAGATTTAATGTCTATTTCTTTCTGTTACATTTCGACTCAAAATGTATGACATACATTAACCACCCTATACCTCTTTTTCAAAGCCATATGCTATAAAGTTATAGACCTGAATAAGTTTCCAATCATTAATAAGGAGGTTACAATCATATTATGTGAATTATAGATGTTTTCCCACCATAATTCCTTGATATAATGGTCCACCTAATAGTTTACTTGGTTATATAGGTTCAACCATGTGGTCCTATCCATTATATATGGATGTACCCCATTGAATGGTATATGAATATTTTTAAAGGGTATATCAATAATCAAAGTCAGTGAGAAGGTTGTATTACAGAATGATATATTGTTGAAGAAGATGTTGAATTATGTACCGATTACCTATTAGATGTTGACATCATCGGTCTCCCAAAGACTCATCACAGTGGATGCCTTATGGGAAAATAGATTTATAGAAGATACAATGTTACAATTATATTTACATAAAAATAACAATCACACCTTTACATTTTATATAACAGTGAAGATGTTGATCCATATGTTGAATCCCACAAAAAAATTCTTAGAGATTTTAATCCATAAATGGATGAAGGATTAATATCAAATATACATAATCAATAGTTTATAAGATGGTTTTGAGATCAAATTTATAAGGAGTTATCTGAAAATATGAATTCAATTACTGAAAAACTTTGATGTCTATCCATTGGACTGAATGGAAATGTTATATCTTACACCGATTTTGTAATCAATGGTTATACATTTTATACAAAAAACATGATGACTATAGTACGATAGAAAATAGTGGTTTATGATTGTGGAAGAAGCGATTAACATATCTAATTCCAAGTATAGAAATATAATTTATGTAAATATGTCATATTTTGGCATTATCGAATAAATATATGATTCATATTATAAAACATTTTAAGTACCGATTTTCCATTTCAAATGGGTTGACAATATAAGTGCAGTGAAAGTTAATGAAATGGGCTTCATGAAGGTGAATTTCAATGTGAAAGTTGAAAAAGACAATCCATTCATAATGGAATCACAATTAGTGAAAGTATTTTATGTCTCAGATCTAGTAGATAAGAATTGGACAATTTTCCTACTGTTGACTAAAATAAATGTCCGATCAGATGAAAGTTCAATTGAGGATGACCCTTTCATTGGAAGATCACAATCAATTCATGCTGGTCCTAATGTAAACAATGTCTTATACAATATAGGGGAACAAAAATAAGGGATTTGGATTGTTGATAAATGAACAAAATATCTAAAACCTTTAAAAAAGAGAGTTTAATGAGTAGGTAAAAGTGTTTTTTAATATACTATATTTTCCTCATAAAATTATCCATTCTATGTTATATTAACATAATATATATTAAATGTTTTACTAGTCATATAGACAATGTCTTCTTCACATGATGATGTTACCAATCCCATGGAAGAAAATACTATAATTAAGGAAACCATTTTGGAATATATAAATATAATGTTACGATATACTTTCTCTATTTTACTGAAAAAACATATAATGAAACGTTGATTTAATTTTCATTATTCCTTGTAGATTTCATTTATTTTATAATATTTTTTTTCCATCTTTCATGCCTTTCTACACTAAAAAATCTACATATTTATTCTCTCTCAAATTTGTTTTACCCCATAGTGTTGGCATTTATCACTTTAGTTCATGTTCTTTCCACTACCTTTTCATAAAGAGAAACAACACCACCTCTACTCAATCATAGAGGTAATCTTGATATTTTCATAGTAAAACCATTTTCCATAAATATAATGTATTGTTTTATATTTATGTTTAATTTATTTCTTTTTAGTAACTCTCACATAAGAATTTGTTTCTTATACAGGTGGATTATTTTATTCGATTTGGGGTGGTTTTTTCGAATATGCTCATGTTCGTGAGATATTGGACTTTGGGGATGCAATTGAGAGAATTACAACAAGTAAATGGGTTAGGAATTAATACAACCATCATTAAAAGGTGAATTCCTACTATTTAATTAATTAATTTTCCATCATTTTTTCTTTTATTTGTAAGTTAATTTCCTCATCATTTTTATCTAATACTTATTTATTATTTTTTCAAAAATATTTTGGGAAGTAATATTTTCATTGTTTGTTTATTTTAGAATATTTTTTTCCAACTTTCATGCCTTTCTGCTCCAAAACTCCATCAAAACCTTTTCACCCCTAAAATGTTGGCATTTATCACTTTCCTTCAAGTTACCTCCACCGCATTTGAAGGAATAGAAACAAAGTTACCTTTACTCAATCACAAAGTTAATATTGATGTTTTTATAGTAAAATATTTTCCCATAAGATTAATGTATTGTTTCATATTTATGTTTAATTTATTTCTTTTTAGTATTACTCACATAATAATTATTTTCTTATATAGGTGGATTCTTTTATTCGATTTAGGGTGGTTTGTTAGAAGTTTCTCATTCTCATGAGAGATTGGACTTCAGGCTTGTAACTATGATAATGAAAACAAGGAAATGGGTCAAAAATGTATAAAAACATCAAGAAAAGGTAAATTCACACAACTTATTTAATTAATGTTGTCATAATTTTATATATTATTTATAAGTTAATTTCCTTAATATTTTTATCTAATAATTATTTAGTTTTTTTTAAAAATATTTTGGGAAGTCATATATTTCTTTAAACTATCTAAAACAAAACACAAAATAGATAACATGTTCTTTTCTTCCAATGTTACCGTGCTTTCCATTGGCTTTCTTTATGGAACTGCCAACACCGTAGTTCAATGATCAATATGTAGTGTTGTAAGTTTGATAAATAAATTAAATTTAATGTGTGTTAACATTGGAAGTTGGTATTTTTTGAGACTTTAAGATTTGTAGGAATCAACCCTACCTCAATCCGACATACAGTGTGACTGATATGACTCTAAGTGCTTAATTTTATTTAAAGATGACCTTAATTTTAGTAAAAAAGAAAACTTACATACTCAAAACTGAGAAAAAACATTTATATTGTTTTTATACTTCAATAAAAAGTTCCATAAGTCATTTGGGACATGTAGGAATCAACCTCACATTAATCTGATGCACGGTGTGACTAATATGACTCTAAGTGCATTGTTTTATTTAAAATTGACATTAATTTTAGTAAAAATGACAACCGACATACTTAAAATTGAAGAAACACATTAATATTTCTTTGATATTTTAGGAAAATGATCCATAAGTCATTTTTTATGTGTAGGAATTAGCCACACCTCAATAGGATGCATGGTGTGCCTGATATGACTCGAAGTGTTTGTTATCAATTTAAAATTGACATTTTAGTTTAAAATGTGTTATTCATTGAAAAATGAGAAAACACACTCATATTTTTTTGATAATTTATTACAATTATTCATAATTCATTTATGACATGTAGAAATCAGTCTCATGTCAAACCGATACATGAGGTGACTGATATGACTCAAAGTGCATGTTTCTAGTTTAAAATGACATTTTAGTAAAAAAGAAAAGTGACAAAATCAAAACCAATAATACATATTCATATTTTTTTGATACTTTAGGAAACCAATTTATAAATTATTTTGGACATGTATTAGTCAACTACACCTCAATATGATGCACGGAGTGACCAGTATGACTCCAAGTACATCTTTTTATTTAAAATTGACATTAATTTTAGTGAAAAATACAACTAACATACTCAAAACCAAGAAAATGAATTCATATTATTTTTATACTTTAGAAAAATGATTCATAAGACACTTGGGATGTGTAGGGATCAACCAAATATCAATCCAATGCACGGTGTGACTGGTATGACTCCAAGTGCATATTTTTATTTAAAATTGACATTAATTTTAGTAAAAAAGATAACTGACATAGTCAAAATTGAGAAAAAACATTCATATTGTTTTTATAATTTAGAAAAAATATCCATAATTCATTTATGATGTGTAGGAATCTTCCTCACCTCAATTCGATGCATGGTGTGCCTAGTACGACTCAAAGTGTCCATTATCAGTTTAAAATTGACATTTTAGTTCAAAATGTGTCACTCACTAAAATATAAGAAAACAAACTCATATTGTCTTCACAATTTATTAAAATCATTCATATTTAATTTGTGACTGGTAGGAATTAGTATAATGTCAAACCGATACATGATATGAATGGTATGACTCAAAGTGCATGTTTCCAGTTTAAAATTACATTTTAGTAAAAAAGAAAAGTGACATACTCAAAACTGAGAAAACACATGTAGATTGATTTTATACTTTATTAAAAAAATACATAATTCATTTGGGATGTGTATGAATTATCCGTATCTCAATCCGATTCTCAGTGTGATCAGTATAACTCCAAGTTCATCTGTTTATTTAAAATGGACATCAATTTTAGTAAAAAAGAAAACCGACATACTCAAAAACCAATAAAACAAAATTGGATTATTTATATCATTCAGTAAAATGATACATAAGTCATTTGGGATGTGTAGGAATCATATGCACCTCAATAAAACACACGTTTTGACCAGTATGACCAGTATGACTCCAAGTATGTCTTTTTATTTAAAATAGACATTAATTTTATTAAAAAAGACAACTGACATACTCAGAACTAAGAAAAAACATTCGGATTGTTTTGATACTTTAGAAAAATTATCCATATGTCATTTTTGACCTGTATGAATATTACTCACCTCAATACAACACAAAATGTTCCCATTATGACTCAAAGCATCAGTTATTAGTTTAAAATTGACATTTTAGTTCTAAATGTATCACTCATTGAAAACTGAGAAAACACAATCAGATTATCTTTATAATTTTGGAAAATGATTAATAATTCATTTTTGAAATGTAAGAATTAATATTACATCAAACCGATACACGATGTGGCCGGTATGACTCAAAGTGCATGTTTCCATTTTAAAATGAAATTTTAGTAAAAAGACAAGCGACATACTCAAAACCAAGAAAACACATTCATATTATTTTAATAATTTAGTAAAATGATACATAAGTCATTTGGGATGAGTATAAATCATCCACACCTCAATCCTATTCACAATGTACCCAATATGACTCAAAGTGTTTGTTATTGTTTTAAAATCGACATTTTAGTTCAAAATGTGTCACTCACTAAAAACTAAGAAAACATGATTTTATTGTCTTGATAATTTATAAAAATGATTCCTAAGTTTTTTGTGATATGTATTAATCAGTATTATGTAAAACTGATACATGATATAACTAGTGTGACTCAAAGTGCATGTTTCCTGTTTAAAATGACATTTTAGTAAAAAAGACAAGTGGCATACTCAAAACTGACCAAACACATTCATATTGTTTTGATACTTTTGGAAAATGATACATAAGTCATTTGGGATGTGTATGAATAATTCAAACCTTAATCAAATGCACGATGTGACTGGTATGACTCCAAGTGAGTCTTTACAATATATACATGTCATTTTAGTTTAAAACACACATCCATAGTCAAAACTGAGAAAACAAGCCTAGATTTTTTTCTCATCATTCTATCTGCAATTACTTAATTAATTTCCTTATCATTTTTATATTATAATTATTTTGTTAATTTTTAAATATATATTTCTTGATGACAAACAAGAAATGGTGTGACATACAAGAATCAACCATAACTCAATCTGATACATAATGTTCCTAGTACAACTCAAAGTTTAATTTAATATTAACACTTTTTATTAATTTATTTCTTAATATTATTACTAACATAATAATTTATTTCCCTTACTGGTTTATTATTTTGCTCGAGGAGGGGTGGTTTGTTAGGGAATAACATGAGTTTTGGTCAGGATAAAAAGATAAAGGAACATTAATGTTTTTGAATATATGTAATAATTTGTACTTATGTAATTGTATAAACCAATGTTTGAAATTCTATAATATAGTGTTTTTTATTGTATTTATTTTATAAATTTTATTTATTTTAAATTTTGTATTGTTAGTTGATTCTTTTGATTTCTGGTGGTGTTTTTGGTGCGTAAGTGTGCTGTTACAGCACACTGCACTAGTGCTACAGTGTGCTGTCACAGTACACTATAGTATTCCCCTTTATTAGTGCTTTTATAATCACTGATAAAGTTATCCTTTATCGGTGCTAAATAAAAGCATTGATAAATGTTGTATTTTATCAATGCTTCTAAAATAACTTATAAAGGATACCTTGATCAGTGATTTTTTAGAGTTGATAAAGAACCCCTTTATCAATGATTTTTCAGTGCTGATAAAATCATTGGGTTTTTAATCTCGCTCTGGTAGTCAGTGCTTATCTAACATTGATAAAGTACATTTTTAGCGCTGTTGAATGTGTATTTTGTAGTAGTGATTATAAAATATATCCATAATTTAAATTTCAAGCTTAAAATACCATTAATAAAAATCACTATTGATAATATAGTCTTTCTATAGTGACCATTAAAATTAGTATATATTAAGGGTTATGATTAAGTCAAATTGACATAGATGGAAGAAGTGATGGCCTTGACCAGTAAGATCGTACCTTATGAAGCCCATTTATTATAACTTTCAAGGGAGATGGAATCACTTGGATTTTAACTTGACCAATACCAAAACAAGATTCAATAACTAAAACATGAGTAAAACCATTTACATGAGAATTTTGAGCTTATCGAGATCACATCCCAAACCAAGTTCACTGAACCACCCTAAGAAAGTACCCCCATCATACACCTTACCCTTAGGCAATACACTAGTGTAATAAGGGGTTATGTATCTTGTCCCTAGTATTATTAATTTTTATATTTTCTTTTCAACAAAATAATTATTATATTTATCGCTTTTCATTATTACTTTATACATGATTATATAATGAGTTTGATAGATTTAGATTTTGATACAAAGAAATCAACATTGTCTTTTTTTAGAAATATATAGTTTCAGTTAAAACACTATTTTGATAAATTCATGAATTTTTGAAATAAATGTATTTTCATAAAATATCATTATTAAATAATATTTATTTAAATATAAATGATAATATAATTTAATTAAGTTCAATGTAATTTTATAAGGGCTAGAAAGTTGTTAGTGTCATCAAAACTAGTATTTTCCAGTAAATAAAGTTTATTATTTAAAAGTGTAAATTCTTATATTTAAAAAATATTTGGGTAAAATAAATATTATTTTTTAAATCAGTATGTCAAAATTATCCAATGGTTAATTTTTAATAATTTTCTGAGAAAGTCGATTATTTTTGTAAAAATTAAATACATTATAAATATATAGTATGTATTATGACACAATATTATCCCAAAAGTGATGTAATAAATACTATAAAGGAAATACATGAAGAAATATTTTTAACCTTTAAAATAATATATTATTTAAGTTAATTGATTAATTTTACAAACCTTTAATGAATCCTCAAAAACCTATGTTATATTTTAATGTTCTAAAAACTATTCTTTATGAACATTACTCACATCCGCATCACTAATGGTATTATTTTAGGAAGATAGATTCTTATTCTAATAAAATATTGAAAACCAATACTCTTTGCTATAAAACATGTTTAAAAACCATGGGATGGTTTGTAGTTTTGGTTATTTTATCACTTAGAGTAAAAAACCTATGTTTAGAAATTAATAAAGATTCCCCCTCTCTTTTTCTATAAATACCCACCCAAAATTTCATTAATATTCACTCAAAACCCATTTATTACTAAGTTCCCCTCACTCCCCCAATGTAAATCATATTACTAAGATTTTAAGAATCTCTTCCCAAGCTTTTAGAATCACCCACTCATGGTAAGGGATTCTCTCATCCTCTTTATTTAAATACTTTCTGTGTATTATTGATTTTTATTTCCAATTTTCTATATTGTAATGTGTTTTTACATATACCTTTACTATCTTTATGATTAAAAAGTAATTATATACCACATTTCACTCTCATTAAACCCTTCCATGAACCTTTTTGTACACCTGTTAGGTTGCTGAAATTATCCCGTGATTTTTCATGCCAATTTTTTTCTTGTGAATACCCATCCCTATTTACACTAAAAGGGTATTCATCTAGATACACCTATAATTAATTTATTGGGGACTTTGATGTATATAACCTATATTCCTTAATCATGGGATTAAAAGTAATGAAATAAACCCTTATATTATATGGTCAATGTGGCACACAAATAAATATACATGATATAAATATAATTGGTGGGCCCAAGATTATATAACCCTCTAATGCATTGGGTAATATTTTTATCTCATGAGATACCATGTATGGTGCATAAGAAATTAGCCTAAGAACACTATGTTATGATTTATTAGTAGTTTACCTTGACTTATACTTATGATGTCATGTTTTATATTGTTGCTACATTTCTATGATGCCTTTATGTTATCATGCTTCAATGTTCATGATTATGATTCTCACCTTTATATGTCATCATGTTATGCCTCTTTAATCACATGTACTAATTTACTTTATAATATGTTTAATTATTCCCTTACCAGTCTTTATAGATCACCCCTTTTCTATGTACATCCCCAGGTTATCTCACATGGTATTAGAAGATTGATGGAATATAAGGACATGTTTTTAAGTTTTTAAAAAATGTTTTTATACCCATGTTTCAAGTTATTATGTGATGTATCTAATTACCCAAATACACTAGGCCTCATGATTTTTTGGGATTTTATTAAGTGAATATTTATGTAATAAATCATTAAATAAAGTTTATGAAAGATATGATTCATTATAAAATATTTCAATAAAATCAATTTAACCTTGGAAAAATAAGGCTTAGTTAGATTAAGTATAATAACAATAAGAATTTGGACTAAATAATTATCAAGTTAGAAGATCTAAGTTCATATGTTTTTACTGGTGCTATGAAAGGTATGGAAAAAATCATACTCTTGTAGGTATAACATATTATTTCCAAGAAACATGCATGAATCAAGGGGGAGTCATGGTGAATAAATGAGAAAATAATACCCAATAAATAAAGTAGTGACTATAAATTCATCCAAGATACCAATACAAAACAAGTATGAATTATTAGATGAAGTGTTCATAAGATTCATATTACTTGATCATAGAGATGAGTTATGCATGAAAAAATCACCTAGAGAGGTTCCCTATAATATTAAAGGGGGAAATAATCAAAAGAAAAAATAGAGGGAGTCATGTACATCTAAGAAGAAAGGCGAGACACCCAAAAAGGTTTAACAAACAAAGAAGTAATGTTTGATAATTTGGATAGATCAAATGAAATAGGCTAGAAAGATGGATACAGCAATTAAGGGTAAATATGTGATTTTAAAATAATAGGATAAATGTTATAAGAAGTCATATATTAGTGATAATATAGATATTAGAAATAATCTGTGTGAAAAGTGTGAAAAAATTGGGCATGATATGAATAAATACATATCAATCCTATCAATATAATAATAGGGTATGAAGAAGAATAAGCAAGAAAAGGAAAACAAAATTTCCTTGACATCTAAAATGGACAATCCCATTTCACATGAAAAATATGTTCTTGAGAAGAATGTAAACATGAAATCTGTGATAGAGAATCACAATAACATAAGTAATTTATAATCTGAGATCAAAAGAAATAAGAGAAAGTAGAGGTTGAGAGGAAACTCTCATCCTAAGTGCTATTTCTAAGGAACAAAAAGGTCCCTAATTATTCCCTTATATTTATATATGATTTTATACTAACACGAAATGAATTTATAGAGATAGATGTTTCTCTTAAGGGGGAGAATTGGTGAGTTAAAGATGTTAAATCTTCACTACATAGTAAATGTGGAAAAACTAAACTTTATAGAAGTTGAGGATAAGGTATGAGAATCACTATTTTATCCCTACTCTAAATTAAATATTATTAAATGGGATTTGATATTAAGATAATAAAGTGGAGATATATATATTTTCAATTGAAATTTTTGATTTATTTGTTGTTATATGTATATGATATAGTATGTTTTATGATTTGATTGTCTGAATAGACCCAAGATATGAAGAAGTGATTTATTTGAGTTTGGTATCACATGATTCATAATTTATGGATAATATTGATCACCTTGGTTATATGCCATTGTTTTTTACAAAGGGTTTTCCCATGTATACTTAGCACTGTCTATATAAAGGCCCTTTGCTAAGTAAAAACCATATGATGTCATAGTTCTCTCACAAGTTTCTACAGTTGAGGCCTTAAAATAATAGAGAAGAAGAGTATTCCATGATGGCATGAGAAAAAGATGATATGAGAAAATCACTAGTTTAACATGTCATTTATTTTCAATAATGTGGAGAAAAAATATTGACTTTATAAAGTGAATAAGTTTTGACAACAAATTCAAAGGAGGATATTGAAGAGAAAAAGTTCATGGTTAAAGAATTAATATTGCATTTATTGTTAGTATATTATAAATTCAATATATGAGGATGACTTAATTAGGAGCTGATTATGCTTAAGGAATTGAATTCCAATCTTGATAAAACACCAATTTAAGTCCATAGGTCGATCGAGGTTCTTCAATAATCTATAACGAATGAAATATTGATTATTCTAGTTTAAATAACTTATTTGTAGAAGTTCAAGACAAAGTGGCAGTATAATTATTTAAATTGTTTAAATGGTCTTAAAATCTCAAAGACATGTGTCAATGATATTTAATAACCAACACATTCTTTGCAACATGTTTAATTGGATGTGAGTTGATGAAAAAAATATTTTAGAGGCCAACCAATATTCCACCATTTCATGAGGAGATTGTATATTGTTCTCTTCTAATAAAGTAAAGATGATTTGAAGAGTTAAGGAATGTGGAATTTATGATTGAATTATATAATATAAAAATAATTGATAATTCTATGGTTCCCTTGTATTATGTGGATTTTACACTTAGTATTTATTTTACTAAGTGTGGAGTTGGATTTTAACAAAAAATATTCTTATTTGGGCCATCCATAAAACCATTCCCATTCACTTATTTGGTGGGTTCCCAGTAAACAATAGCTAGCCCAATCCATGGTGATAGGTGAGTGGGAATGCATAATAACCATAAGGAGTGAACGGGTAGGCAGAGCATGCACACATGAGTAGTAGAGCCACCATGTGGGGCTTCACAGTGGTGGATGGGTGCTGGTATGGGTTGGTGATGGTAGAGGTTGGGAGTGGACCCCATTACTTAAAACTGACTGATGAAGGGATAATATTAACTCATTAAGTATAGGGAACCCACATTGATGTTCGATGTGGAATTAATGCACTATGTGGGTACTGTTCATCTGCTTTAAATACATATGTTTATAATATGGGTTTTTCAATCTGATGAATTTGATCCATTCAATCGATCCAAATATATTCTTTAACCTTTGATGTTTGAAGCTTTTATGATGTAGGATTTTTATGTTGAGATACAACATACATGATTTATCACTATGTGATAATATCAAAATATCGATGAGTGTTTGTATTTCAACAAATTATAGATTTCCACAGACCATGAAAAAAAATATACGAGGTTGGTTTTTGAATAGATAACTAGTATGCATATGATGATTCTATGTGAAGAAAGATTCTATGCAGTTGAGGATAATAATACATGAAGATCCAATGGTATTTCAAGGCATACCAAATTCCATGAGAAGTTATTAGGAGCTCGATGGTTCTATAAGAAATCAACTATGTATATATTTTTTCATACCACTGAAAGTAGATTTAAAATTCTATATGAATGAAGGACTTTACATGATAAAATGATTTAATTATAAACAGTTTGCAGAGATTAATTCCATATGAATGATATTTTATGGTTTATGAATATTCATGCCATGTGGAATGGGTTTTAAATAATGCTATGTGGGAATAATTTGAGGTAATGGTATATGATAAAAATACTATGGGAGAATGACAAATATTTTGATCAACAAAAAAGTCCAAAGGTAAGAGGTTTACATACTGAGTATATGATAGAGACCCTATGCAAAGCTTCCATGAGAAATGGTAAACACCATGTGGTTCATGTAGTATGTGAAGGGAAATCCATTTATAGATAGTGGAGACATATTTTTTGGTGTCTCATAAAGTTGAACGACTTAGTATATTTTTCAGGATTATCATGTGTTAATAACATGCATAATATCCAAAAAATACGTGGTTATCTCTCATGTAATGTGCACTTAAGAATTTTGGGAGATTTTTTTTTCATGAGTGAAATATATTATTTTTCTCTAGTTGAGTTATGAAAAGTAATTACTGCTCTTTATAAAGGATAAAATTTGAGAAACAATGTATATTCTATGTGAATCATGTGATATGAAAGATGTTATATGCATGATGTTCTATGAGAATCATAGTTTTCTATAATTTAATAAATATAGTATTGTGTACTATCTATTACTTGAAAAAGAATTAATTTTTTTGAAGCATAAACATGTGAAGAAGTAATGAAGTGAACTAACATTATGTGATAAGTAATATAAACTATGATATAGTAATATGATGTGCATGGGAATAATTTTATGAACTATGTGAGAAACTTTAGTGGATAAATAAAATAGGTTTACAAAGCACCAACTGAGTAGTTCATGAAATACTCATGATTTCATAAATTATATGAGTTTTTAATTTGGAGAAATTGTGTAAATAACTTGAAAACATTATATTGAGGCCTAAAACTTCATCATCATATGGAGAATATTCTTTGCTAATAATTTGACAATGGATAATAGACTGAATCCAGAAGACACTTATAGGAGGAGACTTTTCTGTCTGAGTATTTTGTAAGATGAGAAGAACCAGATTATTCTAGATCTAGTGAAAAGGAGTTTCATGAACAAAATTTTATTCCAATAAGTTGTTGAATATCTTTAAGTTGTGCATGATTAGACTAGATCTTGTATACCTTTGAATTAAGATCATTCCTAGTTCGTACATAAGTAACCATGAGATACTAAATATTTTTATATATATGGATCAAAACTGACAATAAGAAAGATCTTGTGACTGAGGTATCTAATTAGTTACTAAAGAGGCTCAAGGTTAGGGTGTCTAACTTGTTAGGAAGGAGTAAGGATGTTGGAGTGTCTAACCAATCTAGAAAGAAGAGTTATTTTCTAGGGTTTTGAACCAGGATTAACTAGAGGATCGACAAGTAGGGCGTATAACTAGTTGATGACTTATCTATTGTAATCATCGATAAAATTATAGTGTATAATCCATGTTGGGGTGTCTAACAAACATTACAAGGAGTATATCTTTGTATCAAAACTTGTAAATGAAATGTTTTTTGCTCTCTATTATTATTTCCACATACGAGGTAATAATGTGAGATATCATTGAGTGGAACAAAAACCTCAACAAGTTCAAGAGGTTGAATTAAAGTAAAAGAATTCATAAAAAGAAAACCAATAATTTACCCCTATCTCAGTGTCAAATTCGACTTAGGGATCTACATATGGAGATAAAGAATCAAATTAGAAATAAAATATACATGATCAGAGATAAGTAAATGAATTGGATAAATTATTTTTATGATTTTTTTAAGGCTATATATAAGAATGAAATTTTACCATTATATATATGGTAATTGGATATATGGTCATTAAAAATAATGTATCCAATAATTAGATTGAATATGTGAAATTGATACTAAAAAATTGAAATTTATATAATTCATGAATGATAAATAACGAAACATCAAGAAATTTTTTAGTTAGAATGTATTATTATAAAAATATATTTTTATATGTTACATATTATTATTAAATAATGATTCAAATAAAATATATTGATAAAAATGAATGATTTTCAAAGTAAATAAATATAATCCCTAAAATAATTATAGAACTATAAATAATACAATTTTAATTATTCATGTCCAATTAAATATGATTTATTTTAAAACATTATTTTATTATATATTATACATTTTTATCTAAAATTTAAAATTATTTTATTTTAATTTTTTTAATAAAATGAATATATATATATATACTAATTAATTAATATTCTTTGAATGGTTTTCAATTGATTATAAATAATAATATAATATTTTTACATTGAATATAGATATTTTTCAAAGGACTGTTTTTTAAAGTGTACTGTATTTTATCTTAGTAAATAATATGGACCACATAAAGGATTTTTATTATAAAATGTTTTAATGTATAATTTTTTTTAATAAGACTCATTTAATTATTAATTTATATGATATAATATTAATAATACTTACAATTTAAAAAAGTCATTTTTCTATAAACACTATTTTTCTATATATTTTATATTTTCATTTAAAAGTTAAATTTCTCATAAATATAAATTTTATTAGATTAAATTCAATACAAATTTTAAATCATAATGTAAAAATTAGGTAAGGATGTTAATTTCATTTTTTGGCATGAAAATAAGTTACCATTGCAAAAATTATGTTACCCTGGTAAAGGTAAAATGAGGTAAAGGGGTGTTAAACTAAGTTATAAAGATATAAAATATCCAAAAATCCAATATCTAAATGTATGTTTGAGATATTTATCATCCAAAACATATCCCACCTCCATTATTTTCCACTTTTAATCTACCTTTTTTAAATGACAACATTATACATTAAGGAAAGAGAATTTGTAAAAATGACACTCAAAACTCACCTATAAATGGATCCATTATATACCCCCTAAAAACCATTCAAAACATTCATATCTCTTTAATATCTTCCCATTTTTCTTATCCAAAATCTTTATTTGAAATTTATCAGCCTATGGTTCAAAATAATGACCCCAAGTGCTTCATTCTAAAGGAACCCATATCGAGAAGTAATAAATTCATCAAGTAAATACCTAAGTTATTATTTAACTTATTAAATAAATTTATCATATCCTATCATTTTAAATATCATTATCCATTATAATTATTTCATATTAAAATCATAATTCTTCTAATAAAATGATATTAAGATTATATAACTCTATGCTCTTTCTCATTCATTGCTATATCAAATTGTTGTTTGGGCCGGTTTAACCACCTACACGAACGATGTTATACATACATCATTATTTTAATAATTAATAAGTATAAAGAAAATAATACTGGTTATATATGATATTAAGGATCAATCTATTTCATTAATACAATTCTATAATTATGGAATAAAAAATAACGATGATTATAAATTAATCTATTGTTATCGATAAATTACCCGAAACAATCTCACCATGGTTCTTGTTATTGCAAACCATACCCATATATTCAATAAAATATGTAAATCATTAGAGCAAAATGATTCCAATACCGTAATAAATCTATGAATTATAAAATTTAAATCAAGGAATGAGGACTGATATCACCATTGTGAAACTTGTACGAAATAATTAAAACCACTAACATCCGATAATGAAAATAAACTATAACTAACTAATATATATGTAATTAATGATTATAATTGAAGAGTATAAAAATTAATAAATATTAATAAGGTTATAAAATATTTCATTAATATGAATATTTTTATTATATAAGAATTTAAATTTCTTTTATAGATATCAAGAGTAAAAGTATGGGTTTTCTCATCTCAATTTTCTCTCATTGGGATATGTTTTATATTCACCAAATTATTTCTTTATGTGTTGTATATACTACCAAATTATTATATTATACCATATGTTTTATTTAATTCATGACATTTACAAATCCATATAATGTTATTTATTTCAATGTCTTTTGATTTAGAGGTTACCAAAGTCATAAGGGTTTCTTTTCCAATCTCACATTGAGAGTAAGATTGTATATGTATGAACTCCCAGTCGAGGAAAATGTTTATTCCTTCTATATGAAACCCTAAATATTTTCTTCTCCTCTTGATATTTATGGTATTTACATTTATTCATACCATTTAACCTCCATTTACTTTACACATCATCTGAAAGGATATTTGTAAGTGGATCTGATCTTATCTCTTCTTTTTATCCATGAATCTTTCTCCACCATATCCATTTTATTTATATTGTTTAATGAATGTACATATATATGAATAAATGATTGATTAATATCTTTTTATATCAACTTATAATTTCTTTTCATGGGTTTTAAATGAATGTTTTTAAATGTTTTTCATATGATTCATTTTCTATTCGTTTTCCTTTCTTTACAAAAGTGTGAAATGAATATTATTTTTTTATATCTTCCATATGAATCCATTTTCTTAATTTTATAACCATTTTTATAATGAATCATCATCTATAATTTTTCATGGTTTTAAAAATAAATTTATATTCCCATTTTTTTGATTATTTTATTTTAAAATAAATTTTATAAAAATAAAAGAATATTTATTCTTGTTTTTCAAAGAAAATTTCAAATAAAAATTATTTTTATTTATGTTAAAATATTTTAATATTTCATATTCTTTACTGAGGATATGCTCTAATTATACCATCCACATTATTTATATAGATTTCTTATGATCATGTTATGTTAATATTCTCAAGAAACTCATTTATTTATCATGGGTTAATAAATCTATGATTATGAATGTTTTCATGTACTTATGGAACACATTTTTATGTTTTATCATTATGTGATGGGTGGATCTGTTATACCTCTCTAATGTATTGGGTAATGTTTTTTTCCTAATGTGATAATAAATTTAAGTTTGGACCTTATTGAAATGTTCATAATGTTAAGCATGAAACTTATAGAAATGTACACAAAGTTAAGCATGTACCTTAATTAAATGTTCCCAATGTTAAGCATGGAACCTATTAAAATGTTCACAATGTTAAGCATAGATCTTATTTACATATTAAAATTTTTATTCATGGAACTTATTGATATGTTAACCATTTTAAGAATTACCTATGTTTATGATTGTACCATATGCCTATTTTATACCCCATAGCTCATGGTTATTTTCTCATGTTACCACAGACTTACATCATGATATATGTGTTATGTTTCCATTATACCATCTTTATGAACCTATATTCCCTTACCATGATCTTTTTAATCAAATATTTATCCCATGATCATGTTTATATCTAATGATTATGGACTCAATTTTATAAACATCTATGACTCATACCTTAGGTTATGATAAAAACCTTATATCATGATTAATGATTATGATCTATGTTTTAATGGGTATGATTTATTATTTTATGTTAATGTACCTTTATTATACTCTATTACCCACATGTTTGAATTATGTTCACTTATTATCTTCAATTGATATCTATTATGTTTACTATTATAGATCATCTAAAATTACCCCTTTATTATGTATCAATTCTCCAAGTTATGAATAAGAGTATTATATATAACGTGTCTAAAAGGGTATCAAATAAGAATACTATTTATGGGAAATGTTGAAGGCTTATAAAATAAGAATATCATGTAGCTAATCTCCAAAGATGATAAAACTTTGTGTTTTGGTATTGTGTGTGAATTTATGAGATTAAATGTTTAATTATCTAAAATGTATATGTGTTATGCTCGGGTTGTCTCACATGGTATCAAATCATGCATGCAAAGTTTATATTTCTAGCACCAGATTCGAGAGTATGGGTGTAGGGAACCTCAATTTCAATATAATGTATAAATATATGAAGTAAAAAAAAACAAAAAATAGTGGTAGATAAAAATAATAATTGACCTATATTACATGAAAATATTTTTAATGTTTATTATTTAAGTAAATAATAAGAACTAGTTGAGTTTAGGAATCTAAAAGTTAAGGTTGATAGACTGAATAAATGAATTTCTAAATTTACCATTATAAGGTAAAAAATTTAAAAGCTAACATGTTTTCAAATGATTGATAAGAAAATAAATGTAATAGGATATGGGGTAAAATATCCCGAAATGTATATAAATTTATTTAAGAAAATCACTACTACAAGTGTTTCTTTTGTATCATGTTTTAACTATTATATGAGGAGAAATAATGTTTATGAATTTTCACTTAAACTTTAGTATTATTTAGGATATATAAAACCATTTATTATTAAATATTTTTCATTAAATACCCTATTTAATTATTCTATTAAATATATTTAGGTATTAATGGAGTTACTAATATAGTTGAACCCAAAGTTGCATATTTACTAAAAATTTATATTCTTATAGTTTTTATGATTAATTACTTATAAATATCTATAATAAACATTGTTACATGGATAGTCAATGCATAATAAACATGGTAAGAGACATGTAAAATTTTAAAATGTTTAAAAAATGCGATGAATGACATACAAAATTTAGAGAAAATTCCAAATGAAGCATAAAAGGTTTTGGACAACTTTGTTTCTTAAGATCTACCATTATATGAAAGATACTTTATATTTATGGGTTATTACATGACATTATTAATATCTCAAAATTATGTGATTTTGTATTTATTGATAACTTTTATAATGATAAATCTATTTTTATATATGTTTCACTTTTTTTTATTACTCATAGAAATAATATACTTATATTATCAATGTAAATGAGATTTCTTTTTACAATCAAAAAATATTAAAATGATTTACAACAAGATTATTCTTCACAATATAGAATATTGGGTCATTTTAAATTTATATTTTTATAAATATTGTTAATAATATGATCTTATATTTAAAGGATATAAATATAAGGAATATTTTAAGTTTGTTAATGCGGTCGATAATAAAAGGCCACAACAACCTATTCATTTTTTCTCCCCTTAACTAAAACAATTAACTAATTTCATTGGAAGATATAATTTTATTACTTTGGATGATTTCACCAAATTGACATGGGTTTATTTTCTATCTAATAAGAATGATAATTTAGAATGCTTTCATCATATTTTTAGGTTCTAAATGAGAAAGGATTTATTATTTTTAACATAAGAACTGACCATAATAGATAGTTACATAATCATAAATTTCAGAAATAATGTAATGATAATAGTTATTCTCAAAAAATTTATATTCTAAGGTAACCATAGAAAAATTAAGATGGATAAAGGTAGAAAATAGCCATTCAAGATTTAGAGAGAACATTATTTAATGAGTATAATATTCCTAAATATTTTTATGTAGAAACTTTAAATACTATTTGTTATGTGATGAATGTGATTCTACCTAGTAATATCCTTAAGACACCACCTTATGAATTAAGTAAAGGGAGAAATCCTAAAGATGTATATTTAAAGTGTTTCGATGTATTTATTTTTTCATAACACTAAGTAAATTTTAGATAAATTTTATTTTAAGTCTAATAACGGTGTGTTCTTAAATTACTCAACTAAAATTTAAGAATAAAAATTTTATAATAAAATAAAAATGGTTTTGAAGAGTCAATATATGTAATGATTTATAAAAATATACCTTTTGACAAATATGTTACACAAGATCTGACTGAATATGATTTTGGATAATTCAATTCAGATGATTCTCATTATGTTGAGAGAGTAGTTTGAAGATAAGAAGATCAATTTATAGGTGGTATAAGACATCTCAACATATATTTTAAATAACTCTTAAATATCACTACATTGATAGAGTATTTGGATATTTATACTCTCATATTAAGATAAGGAAGTCCATGAGAAATATATATGAAAATACTATTTATATATCTCATAAAGTACAAAATGTTGTTTTAAAAAGCATTGGAAGACCCTAAATGGTTCATTTGTATACAAGAGGAATTAAATTAATTCACAAGGAATAATGTTTTGGAATTGGTTAGCTATAAATATGATAAAAAGATATTTGAAATATATTTATTTTTAATAATAATCTTAATGAATAAAAATAGATTTTTAGAAATTAAGCAATTTTGGTAGCATTTGAATATTATAAAGAAGAAGAAATAGACTACATAGAAACTTTTTTTTTCTAGTTACTTGATTAGAGGATATCAATATTCTCTTAGATTATGTTTATCATATGTATTTTAAGTTATTTTATATGTATATAAAAAGTAATTTAATAAATGAATTTATTTTGGAAAATATATTTTAAAAAAATCACTAATTTTTGAACATGAGAAGTTGTCTCATCATGTGTGTTGGCTGAAAATAGACTTATATGGTCTAAAGCAATCCCCTAAGGTTGGGTATTAAAGAATATAATTCATTATTTTTTACAAAAATTAATAGTATAGCTCTTAATCATACCTTAAACATCAGGAAACTCTCTAAGGATATCTTGATTGCAATATATTGATGCCATTATATTTAGTTACATAAATCAATCCCTCTATGGTGAGTTTTATAACTTGATTTATAATGAACTTGAAATAATCCTTATGGGTAAACTCAAGTTCTTTCTAGGTTTTCATATTATTCATTGATATGATAATATTTTCTTTAGAAAAATTTTGTATTCTAGAGAATTTTTTGAAAGATTTTCATTGGATTCAAGTAAAATCAAGAGTACACCCATTAGTATTAGATATAAACTAGATGGGGAATTAACAGTAAAGTATATAAATAAAAATACTTATAGATATATGAATGGAAGTTATTTAAATATCAATATTATTATACATGATTTGATGTTTACTATTAGTATGTTTTCAATGGTTTAAGTTAACCCAAAAGAGTATTATATGACTATAGTTAAAATAATTATCAAATATTTTAATGAAACAATTGATCTTGGATTATTTTATATTTATAATAATTCATTATAGTGTATAGGTTAATAAAAATAAAATTTTGGAGGTTGTAATAAAGAGTACAAATGAAATATGCCATTTTTTTAGGAAAATCCATAATCTCATAGAGTTTGAAGAAGAAACATTTAGTTTTATTTTCCATATCCTAAGTTGATTTTTTAAAGATATTGTTGATATATATTTTACCATATTTATATTACACAAATAATTAATAGGGGAGTGAATTAAGTCCTTTAAAATATTTCAAAAAATTTAAAATTACATCTTTAAGTTGGTTTAGAGTCGTTCTTTATATTTTAATCAAATAAGTATTTGAAATGAAAAATAAATAAAGAGAAAAACTCACAATATTTTTATATTTATTTAGGGAAACAAATAGTATCCCATAGTACACTCTATCAATGCCTAATTTATAATTGATGATTTATATTTACATTATTTTTCTAATCATCTCACAACTGAGTGAAAAAATTTGACACATAGTACAAGGTTCTAGTATCTTCCACTATGCTCTCTCTATAACAAGGATTTAACCAGTCATTCATATCCTTTTATTGAGGACCTTATAACTGGGCACATGAAATTGAAACATAACTCCACATATGAGTACAAGAAACTAATAATTATAAATAAATATAAAATATATATAAAATTAATAAAATAAATTACATATATTTAATCTCCATTAATTTATATATATTAAGTATTCTTCTAGGGAATAAGTATGTCCCCAATAGTTAATCTATAAAAAATTATTCCATAACATTTTTAATATAGCACAAAAATAGTAAGCTTCCTTCATTCTCCTTTCTCCTCTTTCTCTTTTTTTTCTTATATTTGTTTCAATCATAAATTAATATTTAATAGTACTAGTATAAGAATGATAAAATATACAGAATATTTCACTATTATCTTTTCTAATTGTATCTTTCTATTTATACAGTGATGTATGATTTTTCCCTCTATTCCATCTAGATAATATATATATATATATATAATATAAAGAATAATTCTAGTCATTAAATTTTTCCTTACTAAATAACAAATACAAAATAAATAATAAAAAGTGATAAAAAATTTTACACATGAAAATCAGATATACATTAAAATCTTTATTCATGAAATAAACTCAAAAACATTTCTTTAAATAGATACAATATAAAATTTAAAATCATCTTCCAAAAAATGAACATCATTAAATTTTCATAACAATTGAAACTTTAATTCCTAAAATAATATCCATAATTTTTCAATAGAAAATATTCATTTAAATCCTCCATGTCGATCATAACGTTATAAGTGGACAATACCACAATTGAGTAGTTCTTGACTACAGTCCACCTTACCTATATAGTAAAAGCTTTAAGTTTTATCTCATGATCCACTCACCATTTTTGTGATTTCCCCCCACATGTGTGTATGAGTGAACATATAAAGGTGACATAGAGAGGATTTATTTCAAAAATGGTGTTTGTTGGTAGTAGGTTCATGTGCGCTCATTCAATATCATTAGAAAGTAGACCGAATCACATATATCATGGCATAAAGTATTATTCTCATTCATGCATGAGGTTTATAGAAAAATGATGACCATGGGTCAGGTGGTGGGAAATATACAACACTTCATGGGTTCTGGATGTGTTCTATAGGCTCATCCATGATTTTCCTAGACTTTCAGTTGTAAGGGTTTCCCCTCTCAACTCTATTTAGAAAGGGGGTATGAATAAAAAGTGAATTTTAAAAAACCATAACATTTGAATGTGACTATAAGATGAATTTACCAAATTAATTTTCCTAGATTTTCTCGAATATGGAGTGATATATTTTATGTTTTAAATAATGATCTATAATTATTCATCAAGAATGTAGTGGTCAAGACCTTTCTAGCATTTACTTTGTGTTTTTCGGAGTCTTTATGGTGCTGAGGGGGAGTCTATAGGTGTTCTAAGGTCTAGATAGTGGTGTTTTAACCTTTCAAAGGGTCACCATTCATTGGTGGTCAATATGGTGGAGGCTCTTTTGTTCTTGTTGTGTGATTTTTAGTGCCCGATGGCCAGAAACATGGATTTTCAGGCTGTTTTCCCCAAGTGAGTTCCTATATGAAACAATAAACACAAATTACCCAATGTGGGTGTGGAGCACTGGGGTAGCGTATATGTACCACAACTATAAAAGAATCACTAAACCCATTTTATTTTGTATGGCAATGTAAAAACACATTGGGTGTGGGAAGAATGACTTGAATGAAGCTATTTTGGGTTTGTATTCTCAAGAACACCATGGCCAAGGCCAGACCATGATAGAAATCATAGTGAGTGTTGAACTTGTTTTTAAATGGCTGAAATCACTATCATTATTCATGTACCATGACTAGAATTAAGTGGGGAAACATGTGAGACATTATGGGGGGGGGGGGGGTTAAATGAGATTTTAATTTGTTCTTTTCCTCTATTAATCAATCTACTCCCCTCTCTTTGGTGATCCTTCTAATTCTAGATGCTCCAAAAAAACCTAGGGAATGGTTGGACTGATCTATCATGTTGAGGTTGCATTGATTTTTTTTTCACTAGGGTAAGTGTTGGTTCTATATCCCATAGTTTCCAATGATTGACTCCTTAAAGTTTTTAACCCATGGTTTATGGAGGATCAGATTCTTTGGGTTCAAGGTACCCTTTTCTTCCTCTTTTATCCTTTCCCCTATCCTTCCTTTTGATCAGGTTATAATTTTGTTAATTAAATAAATTTTAGGGATGAGTTATGATTGTAGTTCATCAATGGCTTACAGATGTTAGGTCTTGATAAAACTTCCTTCATCTTGGTGGTTCTCCTTTTTGTGCTGGTTGATCCTCAGTATTCCATTCTTCCTCAAATAATTTTAAGCTTCTAAATCAAGGTAGGGAATTTTTTGCTTCTTCTTATTCTTGTACACAATCCTAATGTTTCTATGTTTTATTTCAATGGTTAATGGAGGAATTAACCTTAATAAATATTAAAACATAATTAAAGTATGAATCTTGGTTTTGGTTAAGTGATTGCATATGTTTCTACCATGAATTTTTTTTTCATCTTGATTTAATAGATATTGTGTTGTCTATTATTATGATATATTTTAGCATGTTTTTTATTCTTGTAAATTGGATAAATAATATAAATCTTGTAGTACTTATTAGTTAAATAATAAAGAGTAGTGTTTAATTGAAAATGTTATTCTTTATAGTTTATTGAAACTAGAATTTATGCTTGAAAGAATGCTCACTTATCTTATATTTATTTATAGTTATTAACTTAGATTTCCTATGGTTGTGACCTGTGATAAATTAATTGGTTTATTTATGATGTTAATGGATTATTTTTTTGAAAAAATAATTTTTAGAGCCGAGTGATCTCATATTCCTATGAATGTTGGATGCCTTGGTTTTAGGGCCTAGACTCCCTATTGACTTTTGTTGTTTACTTTCTTACTTAAGTGACTTATTTGGATATAAAGCTTGTGTTGTGATGCAATGTGAGATTGGTATGGTTGATGTTTTGGTGAGATAGGTAGGGAGGCTCGAGTTTGCGGTAGTAGTTGGTGTTTGTGATGGCAAGATGAATAATGATAAGCATGGTGGTGTTGGGGATGACCTTAGGAATCATGGAGCAAGTTGAATATATGATTTCCCATAATTTTATTTGCTGAAATCTAGGATGATTTCTTGATAATGATTTTACTTTAAAGGTTGGATTGATGGGTTTCTTGTTACTATTTTTCATTCCACACTAATTAACATAGTTTGAAATAAATAATTTATGCATCTTTTTATAGTAACATGGGATGAGTCCTAGAGTACCTAGAATCATTGAATGATAATGAGTGATGAATAATTTAACCCATGGGGTTGGTACTTGAATGGAATGTTTAATGATGATAAATTTTAACGAATTATGGGATCAATTGGAATATTCCCAAAAATAATGGAAATATTCTTAGTAATTGATGTAATAGTGAAATGTTTAAAAGAAATAATTAATTGAAAATATCTTGATGTGCTTGTGTGATTATAGGTTATATATTCCTTATTAGTGGCAGTTGGGTGTTTACGAGACAATAACTATTGATGAGGTTAAGTCTAAGTAGTTTCCAATAATGTGGTTGTGATCAATATATATATATGTATATTCTTATGTTATGTTATTTCATACACTACCCTAACAATGTCATTAGGGAAACTAAAAATCAGTGGACTATGGGTGGGTATTTTCCCCAATATCCAAGTTAGTGAGGAATGGATGGCTAACTACCCCCTTTTTCCCCACTCTCTTCTCCTAGTGGTATTATGTGTTGTTATACACTGTGTTTACCTTTAGCATATATGTTTTTAGATGAATGTAATTAATTGTGGTTATTTTATACACATTCATATTTGAGTATAGTATCATAAGGATTATTATAGGTATGTCATATATGGGATGTGATTAATTGAGGTATAATACATGACATACAAGTTGTGGTGGATCTTGAAAACTAGTCGGTTACTATATAGAGATATGGATGTTGATGATGAGATGATGTGATGAAAAAGTTTACTAATATGTGTTGATTATAGGAAGACATTATTTATAGGGCACTTGATATGTTGTAGTTTCCCAAGTTTTTTTGGGTAGGTTTATATTTAGAGAGACACGGATGAAGATGTGCAACATCAGAGCATGAAGGAAAACCAGTGGGGAAGTGGTAGTGAGGTACCTTCATTTGATATTATGTTGGATATTATATTATTATTAATATACGATACTTGGTGAGAGATCCATGGTGAGGCTGGGAACTTAGCATACCTGATTAGGTGACAAGTTAGCTTCACTTGTTATTCACTGAGATTTATTATTCATTCTTTATCTTTTACATAAGATGTTCTTGGGAGGATCCTACTGAGTATACCTATGATGATCACCCTATGTATATATAACCTGTTTTTCAGGTTTGTAGGAGCTGTTTGGGGACCAGTTAGGAATTTCTAGCTCGTGGTGTTGTTCAGGAGTTGTTTAGACTCCAAGGTTACTTTTAAGGATTTTATTTTGGTTCTTATAATTTCTTTTGTAGTTTTTAAGTTGTATAAAATTACATGTATGTATTAAGATTTATTTTCTTATTTTATGAGAAATATTTGTTTAGTGGTTTTATCTTATCTATTTCACTTTATGTTCTCTTAGAGGGAAATGCCACCCATTTGTGTGTATAATATACCATTGGTTATTATTGCCAACCTATAGCCTATTAGAGGTAGTCTTTATGTGTCATTATCTATCTTCTAAAATTTATGGCTCATGAGGGGTACCTTTCGGGGGAGGGGGTAATGACAGAGTGGTATCAAAGGGTGTGTTTGAGGGATAAGATAAAGTTTGGAGGTATAAATTAGTGAGGACTGCATGGGTTGGTAGGGAAACAATATCATCTGATCTTATTATGAAATGTAAACAAGGGATAACTTTTAATACATAGGTATTTAGGCCCCCCCTATGATCAGATGCGATGAAATTTAAGTTTACTAAGCCTACTAAGTGAAGTGATGTTGGTCGTGGGGTAGATAACTAGGAAAGGATCATGAATCATACTTAATTTTACCTATTTTTAAAATGGATAGACCTAGGGGTTAGTTTGAACCTTAATTAATTAATTAATATAAAAATTCCATATTCCAAGTTTAGAAGACCATAATAATTTGTCATTTTTAGGTATATATCTAGGTTAACATCATCTTCTGGTTCATGTTGAAGATGTTCACCAGGATATGGCAGCATATCGCTATAGATTTGAGGTCAATGATAATGAAACTTGGAGGTGTGTACTCCAAGAGTTTTAGCACTAGAGTCTATAGAAGTATGAGGGATCTATTTTTGACTCAGTGAAAGAGGACTAGTTGGAGTTGGTTGAGATAACCTTCAGTTTGATCCATGCTTAAAGAGATCTCTGGGTTTCATTGGTGGTGATGATACTATGTAGGTAAGCCAGAAAGTAGTGGTTTCTATTCCATTGGTATTATGAGGAGTTGAATGTATCATGGGAGAAATTCCAATATTAGTTTTGAGTTGAGTTTATTTATGCGATCGTGAAGAAGGCCAACCGCTAATAGTTTCATACCCATTGGCATGAGAGTTATAGTGTATGGGATTTCAAGATCCATTTTGGTCCCTTCTTTGATATTCTTATAACCCATTACTAGATGAGGAGGCCATAGTAATAAATTTTAATGAGGATTTAAATACATAGATACAACACCAAGTTACCTCATTTATGTTGTTGACATACCTTGAGGTATTGAAGAGAGTAGAGGTTATTGAGATAAAATTGGCCAAGAATAGATCATCATGAGAGGGGAGTTGTCAGAATTATCAGTGTATTAGTGATGTGGTCTAGGGTTCTTGATTTCTTGGATAAAAGGGATTTTAGATAGCATAGGGTAGGTCCCAACCCTCTTCACATTGTTTATCTAGGTGAAAAATCATAGGCCCCTTACAAGGGATCATAAGTCTATTTTCTTATGGATGTTATTGTTATCAATGGTGAGAGTGACCAAAAATTTCAAGAAGGTAGTGTGTGTTAGGTTTTATACTTCAAGTTTATCTATTTCAGTAGTTTTAGCTGAGGTATAAGTGGTAGGGTACTCCAGATTTTAACCAGCATAGGTGAGATAGGGAAGTCTAAGGAAAACCTCATGATGATCCTTATCATTAGTGAGTAGAGCATGGACGTGGATGTGGTATTATTTTAGGCCATATAGTCTATGTATTATCCCATTGATAGTTTCATGCTTTAGAGTTTCTAGTGTTAGGCGAGACATATGTCATTAAAGGTACCCTTTGCTATTTTTATACATAGGTTAATGATTTGTTTTATTCAAGAGATATACACTCCTTCATGTCATATACCCTAGTCCATACTTTGGTAATTATGGTGGAGAATTTTCCAGTGTCCTTAATTTTGACTATGCTAGTTGATATTTGATCTTATTTGTGTAAAGTATGTAAAGAATCTGATCTAGTTCTATGGAAGAATCTCTTTTAGGGAGAATTCCGATGTTTGCAGATATAACCATATGACATCATCCTTGGATGGACTAAATGTATTTTATGTAGCCTATCATAGATTATTTCAGGAGGTAGATTGTGTTCTATGATGTTGATGGAGAGTCTTCCATTCTTGTTGGTGAATGAGACCCTCATATGATTTAGAGGCATGTCCTTGTCTTCCTTGATGGCCGAGTTGATGCTGATATCATTATAGGTTCAACTAGAATTATTTTCCAAGGTTGTAGAAGAGTACCCTGTAATCTTTCTTAAAGAGTTTATAGTGTTACCCCCTCACCAGAAGATTGAGTTTGGGATAGATCTACAATTGGGTGCTTCTATGATATCTATGTATCTATATAGGATGGCTTCCTATGACTTTTAGGAGCTTTAGATATATATTGATGATATATTTTAGTGTGGTTTTTTTAAACAAACATTCACCTTAGGGTGATATAGTCTTTTTCACAAAGAAGGCTGATAAAAGTCTATGTTTGTGAATTCATTATAATCACCTGTTTTAGGTGATAGTCAAGAATTGATACCCTGGTCAATAGATTTATGATTTATTTGATCAAATGATGGGATCTAGTTATTTCTTGAAGATATACATGTGATAAGGATATCATCTGATATGATTAAAGGATAAGTATATACCAGAGACTACTTTGTGATGTTGTTATAGGAATTATGAGTTCATTGTAATGTCTTTTGGTGTGATGATCACCCCATCTGTGTTCATTAGTTTAATAAATGAGGTATTCTAAGAGTTTCTATATTTGTTCATGATGGTTTTAATTAATAATATCTTTGCATACTATGCATCTGAGGAGTAAAAATATCATATATGGGGATTTTTTAGAGTTCTCATCATTAATAGTTGTTTTATAAGTTGTTGAATTGTTATTTGTGGGCTCATGAAGTTCTTTTCTTGGGGAATTTCACGTACTAATGTGGTATATATGTGGATCCTTTGAATATTGAGATGGTTGTTTATTGGAAATACCCTAATAATGTTGTATATGTGTGGTGTTTTCTCAGTATTGTAGGCTATTATAGAAGGATCATACCCAACTTATCTCGGATTGTGACTCCCTGACATTTTTTACCAGAAATGATCATGCATTCTTATGGACTAAATAGTTATATGTTTCTTTCTAATACCCTAAGAAGAAGTTGGTCAGTGCTTTAGTCCTTTGTTTTCTTAAATAAGGAGTCTAGTTTGAGTTTTTTATCGATGCTTAATGTATTAGCTTGGTAAGTTTCCTAATATAGTAGAGAGAATTTGTTTATTATACTTATCAATATTTACATCCCTATGAACATAACTATGACACCCATAGTCTTGAGTTGGTAACAGTTGTGTTTTTTTTGAAGTTGTGTCCCCACTACCTCATCAGTGAGCATTTTTTGGTTTTCACCAATCATAAGAGATTGAGGTATGTCTTCTCTAAGCATGACCTGAAATTTTGACAGTGATGGTGGGTGGAATTATTTTATTATTTTGACTTTTATTTTTCTTATACACTGAAAAAGTGTAATTTTGTAGTTGATCCACTAAATAGGAAGTCATGTAGTGATGTATTGCATGAATCTGGCTAATCTTGAAGAGTGATGGAAGAACACTCCAAGATTCATCTTGATATGGGAGAGGTTGGTGGAAGAGGATATCTTTCTAAGATGAAAATTACATCATATTTGGTGAAACAAGTGGAGAATTCCTAGATGGGGGATTCCAAGGCTGAGGTTTGGTGAGATCAAGTTGTCTATGGTCATTCCCCTGATAGATAGTTTAACAATGATCAACACTGGGTGTTGTTCTAGGGGAGGCTTTTTGTAACTTTAGTAATTCATGAGGTGATTCTCCATGAGTTCCAAAGTTCACCGTTAGTGTTACATCACGACATGAAAAGGATATATCATGCTCCAAGAGGTTAGTTTTCATGGATTAGGTTGAGGTGTTCAGTTTCAGAGTTCATGTTTAGATGTTTAATATTATAGAAGGTAAATTATGAATACTCTGTTCCCAGTAGTTTTCTCTAGACATTATATGTTACTTAGTGGAAGTGAAAGGAAATTTTGATGGAATTTATAACTATTTTTCCATCATATTAAGGAGTCTTTGATGCTTTATTGTTGATAGTGGGACATTTTATGAAATTATAAAAATTCTTAGTGATTAAGAAGTTGATATTAGTGGAGGTTTTTTCAAGGAAATACATGGAGGAAGTGGTGAGGTTACATAGTGTTCTGAGGATGATCACTTTGATCATGATTCTAATTTTACCTATAGGGTGTAGAGTAGTCTCTAGTTTTATTTTGTCTCTTAATTGTACCAAAAACTACTTCTCATCAATAGATGTAAGGTGAGATAGAGCAAACTATCCAAAATATTTAAGATATGTTTCATTATTATGTCCTATATTTTGGAGGTTTGGGGATGAGGAACCAATATTTGGTTGAGTTTTCTTACAAAAATAGTTTTCACTCCACCATTGGTATGACATTGTTTGAGGCTTTGAATGTACAACCTTACCATTATCTACTGTATAGTACTAGGGTAAGAGAATCAATAATTCTTAGGTCATAACTTGAATAGAACTTGATGAAGATGGTTTATGTGATTCTTGAGTGGATGAAAGTTTCACAGGATTGTCATAAGTCCTATTAAGACCAAATGGGGATACCTATATAGTTCGAAAACAGGGATAATGTGTTCCTAAAAGAAACTAATCATCATGAGCAGTGAAGGTTTATATGTGGTAGTAAGATTTATCCTTGGTTCATTGGGAATTTTGAGGTTTAAAATCATATTAGAGATGTCTTGTATCAGATAAAAATTTCCCTATAGATCATCAAGACACATGATGTCTTTCATGTGTCACAAATTCACTACTATATTCATGATGATCCTCACATCATCGATTTGGGTGAGATCAATTTTTTTGATGATAAGAACTTTAAGGAGTGACCTATAGAGATCCAGGACCACCGAGAGAAGGTGTTACATGAGCATGATATTACATTGCTTAGTGTCCTTTGGAAATGTGGTGTCTTGGAGGAGAGTGATTAGGAACATGATTCGTAGATATATGGTCAATATACCAAGTTGTTTGATTTTTTTCTCTTCATCTATAAATAATATTTGTGATTCTTATTAATATTGTTGACATTTTTTAGCTAATGATATTGTTTTATCTTATTTAATTTCTTGGTTGTGTACTTTCTCTTATTTGAGAGGCATCTTCCTCAATAGAGTGTTTAGGAGATGGTTTCTAGTGTTGTGTAGTTTTGTACCTTGTCCATATAAGTGAGGTGGTTATGCTCTAATGATGGTGATATTCTTGAGAGGTATCTCATAGGGTGGATTTTTGGATGACCTCCTTATCTTTCTTTCTATTCGGGTTTGGTTTTAAATTCTCAATGATGATAATTTTTTGAGATTTATCTAATATAATGGTTTGGTACTTTCCATCATTTACATTGTGTTTTTCTGAGGCTCGATTGTGCTGATAGGGTGTTTGGAGGTGTTCTGTAGGGTAGAGAGGTGTTTTGAACTTTGAAAGGGTCACCAAACCCTACTATCTAGCATAGTGGATGTTGTTTCAGGTTGTTCATGTGGGTTTTGGTGAACCATGGCTATCAAGAAAACTTATCAAGATCTTTTGGAGTACATTTTGGCTTGAGAGTGTTCTTTTCTGAAATAGGATACACAAAACTCCTAAAATTGGTGTGGGAATGGGAATAGAGTACTAGGGAAGTGCATGTGGGACATGACCATATCACCATCACCATGCCTATGGTATTGAGAGTGGTTGGGAAAAACAGCCTGAGTATGGGAAACACACCCTAGAATAAACTGTTTTGGTCCATCATGCTCAAAAACACCAATGACTAAGGTTAGGCCATGGTGGAAACCATGGCGATGATAAAACTTATTTTGAAATGGATGAAATCATACCCATTCTTTATGGATCTTGGTTGAAATATAAGGGGGAAACCATGTAACATTATGGGGGTTTTAAAATTAAATTTTAATGCATTCTTTTCCACTACTTATCAATTCAAGCCCCTCCCATTGGCGTTCCTTTGAATTAAAAATGCACTGACAAACCTAGGGCATGGTTGGATCAGTCTATCACGTTGAGGATCCATTGATGAATTTTTAATCAGGTAAATGTTGGGTTTACATCCCTTAGTGACCTATGATCAAATATAAGATGTTTTTAACCCCTGATTCATGGAGAATCAAATGTTTCTTTGGTTTAAGGTACCCTTTTATCCATTTTCCCCAACTTCCTCCATCACTCCTTTTGATCAGGTGATCATTTCATTAATTCTATTAGTTTTTTGAGATGAGTTATAAGAATGTTTGTTGGTGGATTTCAAATGTTAGGTTTTCGTAAACCATCCTTCGGCTTGGTGGTGATTAATCCTCAATCATTCATTATTTATTAGAGAATGTTGAACTTCTAAACAGAGGTATGGGATTCATTGATTCTCCTTATTATTATGTAAAATAATAAAGTTACCATGATTTATATATTTGGGTAATAGTGAAATTAACCTTAATAAATATTAAATCGAAACTAAAGAATGAATCTTGGTTTTGGTTAAGAGATCAAATGTGTTTCCACTATGATAATAGTTTGAATATTGATTTACCAGATAGTGTGTTATCTATGTATATTCTATGTTTTAACATTTTTTTCCTTGGAAGTTGGATAAAGAACGTAATACTAGTAGAAGGTAATGTAGCAAGAAAGGTCTCTGTTGGTACATCCAAGCGACCAGGGATCAAATCTAGGCATAGGCAGAATTTCCAGGCACTGTAGCAGGAACTATGCAGTACTGTAGCAGGTACCGTAGCGGACACTGTTTGGCACTGTAGTAGCCGGGAATATGCCCCCATTTGGGCCTTCAGGCCTCCGATTTGGTCCCTGAGTCCTTCATAGGCCTTCGGGCACCCATCCCTTTGGGCCAGTTGGGCCTTCGGGCCATCTGAAGGCCTTCAGGCCACCTGTAAATGCAAACCAGACAAAAAATACAAGAAAAAAGCTCTACAAGGAGGATGAGCAAGGAGCTTTCACCACAAAAGAATCTAAACTGATTGCAATAATGAGAGGGTATGACACCTTCCATCGGGACAAGCCTGTGAATGCATGGGAATGCCTAGACGAACAGCTATGCGAAGGTGGAGAGCTGATTTCACGATAAAGATGCTGGGGAGGAGTAGTTCCAAGTTGTTAGTCTGGGTTGTATCTAATGTTTGTCCCTACAGGAAATGAATTCTTCTATGGCCTACGGGCATGTAATCATTTGCCTATAGGCATTGTAGGGTTCCATCTCATCCCTTGAAAGGTGGATTATCAAAAATCAATAAAAAATGAAGGCCTTCGGGCCACTGGAATGGAAATAAAAAAGAGGCATGTTTAATTGAAAATGTCCTTCCTTATAGTCTTTGAAACTAAAGGTTATGTTTGAAATCTTGTTTATTTATCTTATATCTATTGATATATTACACCTTAGGTTTTATATAGTTGTAACTTGTGATAAATAAATCAGTTAATTAAAGATGGTAGTAAATTATTTGTTTGAAAAAAATAATTATTTGAGGTTGAGAAATACTATATTCTTATGAAGGAAAGATGCATTGGTTTTAGTGCCTAGATGACCTATTGAATTTTGTTTTTCTGATTATTTCCTTATATGTATAATATAGATGTGAACCATGTGATATGAAATGATATGAGGATGGGGTGGCTGATGGTTTGGAGAGATGGGTGGGGAGGACTTAGTTTTTCAAAGTAGTTGATGGTTTTAATGGTAGGAATGATGATGTAAGCATGGTGGTGTCGAGGATGGAACTAGGACTGATGTATTAGGTTGATGTTGGGATTACCCATTGTTTTATTTACTATAAGCTGGGATGCTTACTTGATATTGAATTTATTTTAAAGGCCACATGGTTGGGTTGATTGTAACTGTTTTCCTTTCCCTACTGTTTAACATAACTAGAAGTTCATGGTTGATTCATTTTTTTATGGTAGCTTAGTATGAGTCTTAGAGTACCTAGAATTATGGAATAATAACAAGCATTGAATAATTTAACCCATAGGGTCAATTTTTGAATGGAATACTGAATGACGATAAATTTTTAGGAATCATAGGATCAGTTGGATTATTCCTGGAGGGAATGGAATTGGAAAATAATTGATGTAACTATGAAATATTTAAATGAAATAATTATTTGAAAATCTATTGATGTTATTGTGTGCTTATAGTTTATATAGTTCTTAGAAGTGGAAGTCATGTGTTTGAGATATGATAGATCCGATTGAGGTCATGACTAGGTAGTTAACCATAGTGTGGTTGTGATCTATATATATTCCAATGTTATATGATTTCATATGCTACCCCACCCAAGTTGGTAGGAAAACTGAAACCTAATTAACTATGGGAGTGTGTTTTCACTAAGATCTAGGTTGGCGAGGAATGGATGGATAACTATCTGTACTTTCCTCACTCTCTTCTCCTGATAGTATCATAAAGACCCTGACCCTAGTAACACAAACTCAACAGTTAATTTATTACATTGGTACTACATACAGGCAATCACATCCCAAAGGAGAAAATTGTTTAGTAACCTTGTTAAACTAGATAGATACTTGAATCCCATAATAAATTTGAAAATATAAAAAATAATATCTTAATTTCTTTGGGATCATATTATTATGTCTAGAATATCCCTACATATCAATAATAATTTTTTTTCAACATCTTGGAGAAAGGAAACAAAAGAAATGGGTGATCTCTGATGCTCAGTATTGGAATGCATACAATATAATCTAAATAAGGAATGAATAATATGGCAAGAATAAATTATGATCAAATAATTCTATATAAATAATCACATGAGCTAGAAAATTATCCATGAATATCACAACTAATAAAATAATCACATGTACATAAATAAATTATTTTATAATGATGTAATTTATAATTTTAGACATTTAAAATTACTATTCAGGCCTCATTCCAAGTCATTTAAAACATATATACAAGTACTCATGCCAAGACATATTACATAAATGGGTAAGGCCTCGACCAAATAAAAAATATTGTTTCTCTAATGAGAGTTACCAATTCATTTATGGGATATTTAATTATGGGCCCCATCCATCACTTAATATGTTCAATATATTTATCATATGAATAAACAATATAACTTAATCAACATGCCTTAAAAAAATAGCTGACTATATTGAAAAAACTATAATACAAAATATCAATACTTTCCCCAGTCTATCTATTCATAAAACATCCAGAGAAATATGGTAGATTATATTATAAGAGTATAACCTCATTAAATCATAATATTTAAAAAAGTATTATGACATAAATTAAAATACTTTCAAAATTTAAAAGAAAAATTTCTTGAGGAAAATACCCTTTTTACTTTGAAAACACTTATTTAAAATCTAAAAATTTCCCAAATATTAAGGAAAAAATAATCTTTTAAAATAAAATTATGAAATTTTAATTTAATCTTAAAATAAAATATAATTCAAGACATTGGGAAATTAAATTCATGTTGTATAAGTTAAAAAACATTCCTTTCACACTTTTTGTAAAAAGTTCAAAAAGTACCTCATTCATAAAATGACAAGAAGATGAATTTTAAATAATTTTTTTAAAAAATTAAAACATGGGTAAAAGTGTCTTTAAAAAATCATTGGATAATATTTAAAACATTATTTTATACATTTTAAGGAAAATATGGACATGGAAGAGAAATATTCCTGATCGAGTAGAAAAACAAGGTCCATTTTCCTTAAAAACATTATTTTGGTATCTTGAGTACTTAAAGAGAGGAAAATGAAATAAAAAAAATTATTTTATAAAAATAACCATAGGATAATTAAATATATCAGATTTAATATAGAAATATCATATAATTTCCCTAATTGAGACTTAAACATAAACAATCCAGAATAATGATGAGATTGTATAATAAACCCTTACCTCATGTTTGACTTCTTTCATATGTGTATGAAACTACTATATAACCAATATAGATTCATTATAAATATATTTAAATAAACATAATCATATATATCACACCATATATGATTTACTTATAATCTTTTATCACCCTTTTATTAACAATTCTTTGTTAAAATCACTATTTTATGTAATAACAACTTTGTTCATCATGTATGTGTTGGTTTGGTAATTTTAGTCCTTATAATTTGATCCTAGTTTCATTATCTCTAGATTTTTAATTAGGATATAAATATCACTTATATTCATTATATATGTATTTAGAGTAATCCATAAAATTTATATATAGAAAATTAATTACACCATTCATGGAGATGATAGGCAGTACGTACGCATGAACACTATTTTCACTTTTTGATAGCCGAAACAAGATAAAGGTAAATAATAAATCAAATTTAAATAATAATTATTATATAATATAAATCATATATATTCAATAAATACATTTTTTATCTATGTAAATTGGAAATGAAAAATGAATCACATCGCTTCATAGAGGTGGTATCCCACAGGTATGAACGAGCGATGTTATCATTTTCTTATAGAATGGATGGTAAGAAGTTATATATGATATTATAATTATAAGAGAATAATTATTCCATAAATATCATATATAAACATTAAACCCACAATAATTCCCATCCATAAAATATGGTGATGAAAAATAAATTGCATAACTACATAGAGATGGTAAGCCATACGTGTGCACGAGCAATAATTCCACTTCCCATTTGATATAAAAGAGGTTGGATAATGATGGTTTCATAATAATAATAACATTTCAGTATTTTTTGAACACTTAAGTTGTTATTTTATAAAAAATAATACACATTTAGTGGAGGTATAAGAATAAATAAATTAAAATAGTTTGGGTATGATTACCCCTTATTTGGGATACCTCCTTTAGATCCCTTATTAAAGAACCTAGGGTTAATATTTTTTAGAGATAATAACCTTAATAAATTAGATAAGGATTTTTAGAAGAGTAATTTTTAGTTGTTGGTTGAGCTAGGTTTCTCAAATTGGTGTAAATAATTGAATTAATGAGTGTCCTTTTATAAGGGAGGGAAACAACAAACTTGTAATTATTAAAATATTATAATATAACTAAGTAATTATCAATAAAAATTCTTCAGAATGGCCATAGATTCAAATATAAGGTAGAATATGGTAGAAATATAATCAAAAAATAAAATTTGGATAGGTTTATGTTATATTTCAAACTATATATTTTGGTTTAAACCCTTAGTTAATATATTTTAACCTTAACCACAATAATGTATTTTTCACTCTTAAGGGGTTATAAATTTACTTATAATAAGACATTTGGTTCATAAATGTATAAGGTATGACATTTTTGACCATATATTATCCCATTTCACCTACTAAAAATTATAATTAAATTTATATCATAAAAATAATTTCATTATACTAAAAATATGCATTTAGATTCATTGATACCTTTATTTTGTTTCTATATGACCACATAATAGATATTTAAAAGCGATAGAGTGACATTTTTTATTTTTATTTACTTTAAATATTAAATAGGTAATTTTCTTGGACTATTTCCCCTTAAATAATTAAAATTTGAGACTAAGGTGATAAGGGTATAATTCATTTCATCCAATAGGAATTTGGATGGAAAATGACGACCTTAACACTTAGGTTTAACCTAGATTAACCTGATTTACCATTTAATATAGTGATATATTTTACCATAGTTACTATTCATAATTTCTAAAAATAAAAGGAAATAGTTACCAAATTTGAACCTCATGATTCTAAATATATAATTCATTTTATCAAATTAAATACTTATAATTGGTAGAAATTAATATTAAAGTAATTTTGAAAAACATGATGAAACCCACCTTTATAAAAATATAGTTTTTAAGAATAAAGTTGGATTTATTACCATCTCATTCCTAACAAAAAATTAGAGGATTGTTAATTTTTTTGAATATATAAAATATAAATTTAATTAAAATTATTCACCAATAGTTACTAATTAAATTTATTAAAATAAAAATAAGTTTCATGCATAAAAATATTTTTTTTCCAGAAAAACCTATATTTTAATTTCAAATGATTTTTATTTTCATTTATAATAAATTGATAATAAATGAATTTATTTTATAAATAAAATTTTCATAAAATAGTTAATCCTATTCATACCCACCAATTTATTAGCTATGTTATAATGGTGTACTGTATTATAGTTTATTTATACTCGAGGATGCATGTATCACCAGCTATCAAAAATAATTTTTTTGAAGAGAAATATTTCTTAAAATATTGGGGTTTTACATTCTACCCCCTTAAAAATGAATTTCAACCTCGAAATTATATTACTCCGATACAAAAAAATTATTATATATCTGCCTAATTACATCATCAAGTTTCTATGTAGCTTCTTTGAATTTATGATTCTTATAGAGAACTTTAACTAGGTTATTCATCTTGTTACATATCACTTTATCTCTATGATCTAAGATTTCTACTGGTTATTCATCCTAGTAAAGATCATGTTCTATTGGTATGACCTATGAGTTCATTACATGTGATAGATCAGGTATTTACTTCCTTGAGAGAGAGATATGGAACACATCATGAAATTGAGAGAGGTTTAGTGAAAGAACCAAGTGATAAGATACCATCTTACTAAATCAAGAATCTCAAAAGGGAAAATATACCTAAGAGCCATTTGAATGCTCAAGTGAAAGCTATTATTATAATAAAACATGACCAGAGGAAGGTTTTGATCCTAACCACATTTAAAATCCATATTATAATATCTTAACATATCCTTTAGTGTTTGAATGGTTCTCTAAAACTAAACATATTTTTTAGGATAATAAAACATACTAAAACTCAAATTTATATCCAGATAACATTAAAGAATTTACCAAAATTTCGATGTAAAACTTAGATCCTGATCAGATATAATAGACTGTGGTACTCCATGAAACCTTAAAACATCCTTAATTTATATTCTGGAAAGTTTATAAAGAGTGAAATCTTATGTGATAGCAATGATGTGTGATGAATTTTTAAGGAAATCAACTAAAACCCAAATAAAATTATAGCCTTTTAAAATTTTGGGGAGTCTGATGATGAAATCCATGGTGATGTTTTCTAATTTTCATTCTAGTATGGGTAATGGTTTCAACATATCCTTAGATTTTAGTCTCTCCGCCTTAAATTACTTACATACCAAGAAATGATATGAATACTATGAAATATCTCCCTTCATGTTATCCTAAAAAAACACTCTTTTAGATCTCTATACATCTTTATACTTCAAGGATGAATAGAGAATTATGAACTATGTGACTCATCCAATAGCTAATTCTTCAGGTCTGGTATTGATGGGACCCATACTCGGTTCCTGAACCTTACCATTCTAGTATGGTCATGGTTGAACTCATGAACATTTATTACCTCCTTCTATAATTATGAATCTTCCTTCTGTGCCTTCTTAATCCTATAATGGGTGGATAGTTTAAAATCCATCTGAGAAATATAATATCTTTCCCATTTCCTCATAATTTTATGATCCACCTTATGAAAATCCAAAAATATTGGATCTATTTCAATTCCCTTCATGGAAAAAACATACATGGTTATTCTAACTTAGTGCATCAAACACTTTTTTCGCCTTCCCATGGTAGAAATGTATTAATAAATAATAAAATTTGATTAACTCCTACCGTATTCTCTAGAACATATTCAACTCTTTCTGGGTAAATATATACTTCAAGATTTTATGATCGATATATATATCACACCTTTCACCATATAGATAATGCTTCTATATTTTCAATGTAAAAATTAACTCTTCCAACTCCAAATAATGAGTTTGGTAATTTTTATAATGAAACTTCAATTGGTATGAGGCATAATCTATTACCATGACATTCTTTATAAGGATTCATCATAATCACTTTCTTTATGCATCACTATATATCACAAACCCTTCTCCACTATAAAGTAGTGTAAGCATAGGTGCGCTAACCTACCTTCTCTTAAATTATTTGAAACTCTTTTCACATTCATCTATCTATAAGAACTTAACCCACTTATGAGTAAAATTAGTGAGTGGAGTTTTTTTGATAAATCTATCATAAAATTATCATTATTATCCAATAATCCCAAGAAATATATGGATTTATGTATATATGGTTGGAAAAGTCTATTTCTCAATAACTTCCATTTTTGAAGTATCTACTAATATAACATCACTTGATATTATATGACCCAATAATGAAGCTTTCTAAAGTTAAAATTCACACTAGGTAAATTTAGCATAAATTTTTTCCTTCCTCAGAGTCTTCATCACAATTCTAAAATTTTCTTTATGCTCTTACTTTATCCTTGATTATATAAGAATATAATATATAAAGACTACTAAAAATTGATCAAGGAAATATATAAATATTATTAATTAAATTAATAAATATAGAAGGATAATTGGGTACAAATGGCATTATAATTAATTCATAAATACCATAACTCGTTTAGAAGGACATATTATATATATCCCCCTTCACGATCCTTAGTTGATGATATTTATATCTAAGATAAATCTTGAAAAAATATAAAACTTTTCATAATTTATCAAATAGATCATCGATATAGGATAAATGATACTTGTTATTAATAGTAATTTTGTTAAGTTACGGATAATCAATGCAAAGATAAATTATCCTGTATTTTTTTTCTTAATAAAAAGAATAGGTGAACCCCATGGAAAATAACTTTCCTGAATAAATATCTTATTTATATTCTCCTAGAGTTTATTATTTAATTACTATACTTAATTGGGTCCATTATATATGGAGTATTTTAAATGGGTGTATCACTAAATATTTTTTTTATTAGAAAATCAACTTCAAGATTTAGGGGAAGACTAAGAAATTCCTTAGGAAAAACATCAACATATTCCCAAAAAATAAGTATATTTCCAATGTTGAGATAAATATCCCTCATGATTAGGTATAAAAAACCCATATGATGGAAGTTATTTAAATTGTGTGTTTAGGTTCACCCTCAAAATGATAAATGATTTAAGCCTAATATAGAATATCAAATATAAATTCCTTTACCTGAAAATTGATATGGTATCTATACTGAGTGAGCCAATACATACCCTAAATTATCTCAAATTAAACTAGAGAAAAAATAATAAGATTTATAGGAAGAACAATCCCAAAAAATTTTATTAGAGAGGAGTTATAGACTTGATATGTGATCATACTACTATCAAAAGTATTTACCACCAACTCAATATATAATAATTGAGGTGTTAATATGACACCCTTAGAAAATTATTCAAATATAAAATAGTGGGTAGAACCATAATCAAATAAAAAATTTAAAATTATATAGTGTATAATAATTTTACTATTCACCACATTGTTAGGAGCTTCCACATTGGTAGTAGTAATTGAATAAGATTGTCTTTATCCCTTTGGTTTCTTTTTTGGTAAGTTCCCTTGACATTTGGGACATTGGTTGGAATAATCCCCCATCACCTTATATTTAAAAAATTTCACTTTAATGGATTCTCTCTTACCCTTGAATTCATGAGAATGATGACCTTTTTCTCCACACTTGAAGAAAACTCCTTTTCCTTTTAGGAATATTTTAAGGGTTTTCCTTCAACAAGTATCACATATTACAAAATTATTCTTTATATTCTCCCCCTTATTCATTTTTTCTCTCTATTTATCTTCTTCTATCGTTTTCATTTGAATCCATAATTCTTGAATAATTCCTTCTCTGCCTTGATAGTACACAATACAATATCTTCATTTGATGAGAATGTTTGGGAGATTAGTTCCCTTTTATGGATAGGCTTTAACCCATCAAAGAAATAGTAAATATTACTCTTTTGATTATCTAAAAAGTCTATAACATGCCTTGATAAACTTGTAAATTTATCTTCATACTTAGAAAAACTTTCCTCTATTTTCTTTCTTAGACTTAATAATTGTCTATACATATCCACTCATTATTTGGGAGGATAATATTTTTCTAAGAAAATTTCCTTAAAACCCTTCCATTATAAGATTTATATTTCCTTATCCTTAGTGTTTTGAATCAATTACCACCATTTATTTACATCCCATGAGAGATAATAAAATTTGATGAAAAACTTCTCACTTCCATTACTTTTTAAGGAGAGAAATATCTTATCTAAGGAACTTATGGGAACCACAACTATGGGTTCATTATCTCATCTAGGAGGGAAATCCCTAAATGGATTTCATGAATTGGTATGGTTTCAATTACTTCCATTATGAACCATTTCTAGATAATGGAACACACTAGATTAGATAATAAAGTTATAAATCCTAATTTATAATTTTAAAACTAGTGAAACACTTATGATAAATTGAAAAATTTAATCACAGCTAATCTTAGAATCATAAAAATGGTTTCTTTGGGAATATTATCAAGGTTCATAATAGAGTTAATTTCCCTAAACCTGTTATCATAGATCTAGTTACCAAGGCTTGTACTTAACATGATATGATACCAACTATAAATACCCAAACCCTAGTAGCCCAAATTTTTTGGTTACTTTATTAAATTGGTACTAGATATAAGAAATCACATCCCCTAAGACTAGATTGTTTAGTAGTCTTGGTAAACTAGATACATACTTGAATCCCAAATTACATCTAAAAACATAAAATACAATACATTATTTTCTTAGGAATTCTCTTTATTCCCTCTATAATATCCCTAAATAAAAATCATAAAACATTTCTTATTATCTTTAAGAAAGGAAACATAATAAAGGGTTGAGTGTAGATGTTGAGTAAGGTAATTCATAAAAAATAGTGAAATAAGGCATGCATAATATGGAAATAATAAATGATGAATAAATAATGCCATATAAATAATCACATAAGCTAGAAAATTATCTATGTATATCAAAAACTAATAAAATAATCACATGAAAATCAATAACTAATTTCATAATGATAGAATATATAATTCCAGACAGTTGAAATTACTATCGAGGCCTTATTCCAAGACATCTAAAACATACCAGCAAAGCCTCATGCCAAGAAAGCGTACCTAAATTACAAAGTATGATACCGAATATCCAATCTAGTTTGTCTCATGAGACCTAATCATGCATCAAGGGGATATATAATTCTAGGTCCCATCCCTCACTTAATAATTATATCTCATTCATCATATGAGTAAACAAAATAACTTAGTCAACATTCCTTAAAAATAACCTTTTTAGAATAACTATCATATAAAATATCAATATTTTTCCAAGTCCAACGAATTATAAACCTTTAAAATAAATATGCTGGATGTTATCATAAGATTATAACCTTTATAAATCATAAAATTGAATAAATTATGTTTATATAGATGAAAATACTTTTAAAATATCATAAGAAAATTTCTTGAGGAAAATACCCATTTTCACTTTGAAAACACTTATTTAAAATCTAAAAATTTCCCAAATATTAAGGAAAATATTTTATTTGAAAATAATATTTTAAAAATGTAAATTTATCTTCCAAATAAATATTTTTCATGATGGTGGGAAATTCCGTTCATGTCATATAAGTTAAAAAATACTCCTTTCACATTTTTGTAAAAAGGTTAAAAAGTACCTAATTTGGAAAACAATAAGAAGATTTAATTTAAACCATTCTGTAAAAATGTAAAAATTTAGTTAAAATTTCTTTAATAAATTATCATATAATATTAACAACATTATTTTAGACATTTTAAAAAAAGTATGGCCATAGAAGGGAAATATTCCTTACCAAATAGGAAAACGTGGTTAATTTTTCTTAAAATCATTATTTCAATATCTTGAGTAATTAAAGAGATAAAATTGAGAAGAAAACTTTTAATTTATATAAATAAATAGGGGAAAAGAAAATATATTGGTTTTATTATATAAATATCAAATAATTACCCCAATGAAAACTTATACACAAACAATCCCAAATAATGATGAGATTGTGAAATAAATTCTTACCTTAGGTTCCACTTCCTTCATACGTGACCGAACCTCCAATATAATAAATATATATTTATTATAAATCTATTTATAGAACCATAATAATATATATTTTACCATATATTATTTACTTATAAACTTTTATCACCCATTTATTAATAATTCTTTGTTAAAATCATAGTTCTGGGTAATATCTACTTTGTTCTTTATGTATGTTTTGGTTTAGTAGTTCAATCCTTATAATTTTCTCATGGTTCCATAATTTTTAGAGTTTTAATAATGATATAAATATCATATATATTCAATTTTTTTGTATTTATAGTTATCCACAAAATTTATAGATATAAAAATGGATTGCGCCATTTATGGAGACAATAGGTTGTACGTACGCATGAACACTGTTTTCACTTTTCAAAAAATGTAAAAAGAGAGGTAAATAATAATAAATATTTCAAAAATTATTATTATAACATATATATCATATATATTCATTAAATAAATCCTTATTACCATCCATGTAATTTGAAAATGAAAAAAATCACATCGCTTCGTGGAGGTGGTAGACCACACGTATGTACGAGTGACATTATCATTTTCTAATGGATTGAATGGTAATAATGTAGATATGATATTATAATTACATAAGAATAATTATTTTATAAATATAATATATGAACATTAAACCCATCATAATACCCATTGATAAAAGACGGTGATAATAAGTGAATTGTATCACTAAGTGGAGACTATAAGCTGTACGTACAAATGAATGATTATTTCACTTCCCATTTTATAGAAAATAGAGTGGATAATGGTGGATTAATAATTATAATAACATTTCATAATTTTTTTGATATTTAATTTTTTACTTTATAATAAAAACCATAGATTTAGAGGATGTGGAAGAAGAAATAAATTGAAAGAGGACGGGTAAGAAAATTGCCTCTTCTTTAGGACCTCTTTTAGATCCTTTATTCAGTAACTTATGATTGGTCTATTGGGGAGACTAGAACTATTATAAAGTGTATAAGGTTTTTTATAATATTAATGGGTAGTTATTGGTTGATCTAGGATTCTCAAAGCGGCGTAAATAAGTGAAGGAAGGGGTGTCTTTTTATAAGGGAGGGAAATGACACACTTGGAATTATTAAAAAGATTAAAATATAACCAATTTATTCTCAATAAAATGATTAAAAATGGACATATATTCAAATATAAGGTAGGCCAAAGTCAAAATATACTTATATGATAAATGTTTTATAGGTTTAAGTGGAATTTTAAGCCTTATCTTTTGGTTTAACACCTTAGATAACCTATTTTAACCTTAACTATGGTAACATATTTTTCACTCTTAAGGGAGTATAATTTTACTTATAATGTGAAAATTAGCTCATAAATAGACATGGTATGAAAATTTATACCATATATTATCTATTTTGTACTCTTTAATTATTTTAATGATTTTAAAATAATTTAATAAAATATTATTTTCATAAAATATCATTAATGTCAATTTTGATAATATTCATTTAATTTGACTTAAAGAATATAAATAAAAAGTTTGAATTAAAATATAATCATTTAAATAAACAATAATATATCATAATCATCTATAAAATTATTATAACACTATAAATCATTCATATTATATCACTTCTAACATTTTTATAATTTTTTATTTTACTAATCTATTAATTGAAGAAATACCACGTTAGTGTTTTATAATAATTTTAGGTAATTATATAATTAATAAAAATTTGAAATAAATTTCCAACTGAAAAATAATTTCATTATTCTCTAAATAGGAATTTGTATTTATTCATAACTTTCTTTTGTCCCTATTTGTATAGAAAATAGATATTTAAAAGTGGGAGGGTGACATTTTGTATTTTTCTTTGATTTAAATATTACATAGGTCATTTTCATGGAAAAATGTCTATTAAACAATTAAAATTAAGGAATAATATCATAAGGGTAGGATTATCTTTGTAAAATAGTAATTTGTATGGAAAATGGTGACCTTAACACTTCTTTTTAACCTAGATTAATCCAATTTACCATTTATGGAGGTGATAAATTTTACCATGATTACTATTCATACTGCCTAAAAATAAAAGGGAGATATTTACCAAATTTTAATCTTATAATTTAAAATATGTAATAAATTTTATTAAATTCAATACTTTTAATTTTTAGAAATTTATTTTAAAATAAGTTCACAAAACACGATGAAAACCACTTTTAGAAAAATACAGTTTTTAAACATAAAATTATATTTATTCCTATCTAATACCTAAAAAAACATCAGATGAATGTTAAAATAATTTATCAAATATATAAAATATAAATTTAATTAAAATAATTCAATAATAGTTATTAATTTAATTTATTATGATAAAAACATGTTGCTTGAATAAAAACAATTTTTCACAAAAACATCTATTTTACTTTCAAATGATTTTTGTTTTAATTTCTACTCAATTGATAATAAATGAATTTATTTTATACATAAAATTTTCATAAATTATATAATACTAATCAAACCCACCAATTTAATGACTTGGTCATAATTTTATACTATATTATAATTAATTTAGACTTAGTGTTGCGTGTATCACAAGCTATCGATTTTTTATCTAAAGAGAAATATTTCATAAAATCTAGGGGTGTTACAAGTGTCATGTGTTGTTATAAATGATGGTTACCTTTAATATATATGTTTTTAGAGGGATATAATGGCTTTTGGTTATTATAAACACATTTATTACGAGATATATTTTCCTAGGGATTACTATAGGTATTTCATGTATCGATTGTGATAGCTTGAGGTATAATACACGACATACAAGCTGTGGTGGATCCTAAAAACTACTTGGTTACAATATAGAGATATATATTTTGATGATGAAATGATGTGATACATTAGGTTCATGATATATGTTGATGATGATATGAAGTTATTTATGGGATGCTTGATATATTGTAATTTTTGATGTGTTTTCAGGTAGAATTATATTTGGAGAGAGATGGATCAGGATGTGAGATGTTGGGGCAGAGCAAAAAACCAACAGAGAAGTGGAAGTGATGTACATTCATTTGATATTATTTTGGATATTATGTTATTACTTAGTGATATATCTATAGCAAATATGATAACTTATCATACCTTATTAGGCGATGAGTTTGCTTCCCTTATTGTTCACTAGGCTTTAGTTTACTTTCACTTTATTTTTCACGAGAGGATCCAGGGAGGATCTTACTGATTATACATATTATAATAAAACTACACAGATATAAATATATTTTAAGTTATTTAGGAGTTTTTTTTGTGATTTGGATATATATTTATAGCTCGTGGTGTTGTTCAGGATCTTTTTACACTTGAGGTTATTTCCAAGGATTTTCTTTTGGTCACTAAAATTTATTTTTTAGTTGTTTAGTTTTATGACATTACATGCATATATTAGGATCTATTTTATTGTTTTATAATCATTAATTTTTTTGGTTTTATCTTATCTCTCATTCCTCATTTTCTTTTAGAGGTAAATTCCCCCATTTGTGCGTATGATATACCCTTGGTGCTTGTCGCCAACCTATTACCTATTAGAGGTAGCCTTCAGGTGTCATTATCTATCTTCTACCATTTTCATCTAAAGAGGGGTAATTTTGAGTTGAGGGGGTCATGAAAAGGCATATACATATTTAAAGTTAATCTAAAAATAGTTTGGATAAAACATAATGGTTAATTTATGATCACATAGCATACATAAATGCAACTTAACTAAATATGTAAAGGTAATATTTGGATTTAGTTTCATAAAAAAGTTAGACTTTGATACATAATCATTCATAATTAATACATAAATGCCTTACACTTTTTTGAATTCTCAATACCTATGATTCATTCAATACAAAAGAGTCTTTTATTTTCCAAATATCAAGTTTTCATCATTACTGACTATATATGTAAATGTACAATATTTAATGCATAAAAGTAATATAATCTTCAAAATTTTGAACTTTTCATATTATGTAAAGGTTATCCTATATAAAAGAGTAATTTAATCTTACTAATAATGATACAAAAGAGAAAATATTCATTTCTCACAATACATATTAAGGTTCAACACTTTACTAAAATATCAACTTCAAATGTACAAGTAAGGGTTTATTCTTAATATGTAAGTGTCATTTCTTAATATATAAGGGTTATTTATTTTGAATAAAATCAATACATAAGAGAAATCTATTCAAGATGTTAAAGTCCATACATAGGATTTTTCTTCAATATAAAATGTGACAAATCACAAAATAATAATTTCAGATTAATAATAATAAATAATAAAAATGAATAATAGTAAATAATAATAAATAATTAGAACAAATAATAAAAAATATAAATAAAAATGATAAGTATTATTAATTATTAAAACATAAACAATGTGGTAAAGAGGAACTTGACATTCTTCACATTTTTGATAATTTAAAAACCCAAACACACTGTACTCCTTAATGTAAAGATAAAAAATATAAGACAATGTAGTAAAGATCTTATAAAAACAAACTTAACAGAACATAATATATCAAATAGGGATATAAAAATTCAAAACAATAATCTCTTCCCCTTTTCTAAATAATAAAGTACTATAGACACAAGATTTTAATAAATAATTATCAATTATTAGAACCAACATGCTTCAACAGTAATGAATACCAATTATAGAATAAATACTATAAATATAAAATAATATCAAACATGAGATAAATAATCATGAAAAAATAAAATCTATCCAAACTCATTCTTAATAATTATATTTTTAAATAATGTTAAAAAAATAATATATATTCCCCCTTAATAAAAGCGTCCTTTTTTAAAACATAAGAAAATTATTTTCTGCCAAGTTAACTCCTCCAGTATAATACAATTAACTATAATGATCCATGAAACATGTTAAAATATATTTATTGAATTGTAACACCTTTTTAGAACTTTTCATATATACTAAAAATTGATAGTGGCACATAAAACATAAAAAAATATAATATATCAACTTAAAATAAAATTATAGTAAGTGAAATAAAAAAGATTTGTATGAAATGTTATCAAACCAAATGTGAAGAATATTAACACTTTCTCAATAAAAAGATATCAAATTATGAATCATATCATACTAAAATACAAGTAAATAGAACTATAAAGAGTATTAATGTTCATAAAAAGTTAATTGAATAATTCAAGTTATCATTCTAGTTCATGAAATAGAAAATCCAATAAAAAATAAAAGAGAAAAAATAAAACAATTATTAAAGATTACCCCTTATGTAAAATAGTTTGTGTATATTTAGAATATATTATAAATAATATATAAGTGAAATAAATACTCCCTATAAAGATATAATAATTTTTCCAGTGAACTTCATCTAGAGGAAAAAACTATGGGAAAGGGTCTATAGAACTTACAATTTAAAGTATTTTCCCTATATTTACAATAGTTCCAACTACAATGATTTTTCCTTTAACATTATCTCTATGAATTTCATAAATTTAATAAGTAATAGAAATTTAATATGTCTTGATATATTTTTAGAATCCACTATTCAACTTATCATTTTTTTGTGTATTCAACCTATAAAATACTAAACATGAATTATTTTTGGTACCCATATGATTTTGGGTCTAGTAGTGTTTGTAATAAAATATTTAGGAAACCAAATATATTAGTTATAAAAAATAATTACAAACTTATAATTAGATAAATATTGAAAAATATAGGAAAAAATAACACTTAAAAATTGTGGGAAAATAATAAATAAATAACGAGAATAATGTCCATCAATACTATAGGGAAAACAAGTAGTAGTATAAGTTATTTTATTTTATAAATCAAGAACAAATTAATTCCTCTAAATCTATTTTTTTCACCATGAATTACAATTATGTGTTTACTTTTTCTTCCTTTAATGTTACCAATTAATATAATAAGGTAACCCCCCTAGTAAAAAAACTAGCAACCAATTTTGAGGAATCAACTTCTATTAATAAATCAACAATTAAATTATCATACAAGGAACAAAAATATTTAGATTTATCAATTTTATAAATTAATTTTAAAATATTATTAAGAAAATAATAATTTTTAATAAGAACAAAGTCATAATATTTTTTTAGATTTTGGATTTATTTAATTAATTTATCATAATTATCTTCATGCAAGAAAGAAAAACATCAATCTCATATAAAGAGTAATCTTCTAATTTATAAGTATAGGAGAAACAATATTATGCCTCTTTAGTCTAATTCATAAAACACATGTTTTATTTATTTATTTTAATGATCATATTCTGAGTTAGAATGAGAATCATTACTTGAGACCTCCAAAGAACTCCATGTAGCATTTATAAAAAATTTCCCCTTTACTATTGTAATCTTTCCTTATTTGTTTCCTTTTAGATTTTATTTAAGGGAGATTGGGTCAGACATCCCAATGTTTCTTGAATTCATAGAATCTTACCTCTTTCATGTTTCCATAACCCTTCTTGAATTTTTAGAGAATCCCTTTATCCTCCGGTAAAACTTACTAAATTTTATAGAAATTTTTATGAGCTAAAAACTAGAATTTTAACTACTAGATTATTTATTAGATGAGTCAAAATATTTTTCTCTACCCCTTTTCTCATCATAATAAGTAGAAACCATAAGAGTAATATTTTCTCTTATGAAAAACATTTGATCATCTTCTTCTACTTATATTTCATATTTATAGGTCATTAGTGTTCCAATAAATTCTTTATTTCTAGATCTTGGACTAGTCTAGACTTCCTATTAGTAGAATATATTCCACTACATTTAACAGGTAAAACTAAAATAAAATCTAAATATTTATTTGATTCTCTAATAGTAGTTCCCAAATCAAAAACATCATTTCCTATCTCAATAACTATTCCATTAAATTTTTGTAAAAATTTCTCCATTAAACATTTTGAAAGTTTCAAACTTTATGTTTTCCATATTATACCTTAATCATATTTCATTTTGGTTCTTTATTAATATAGTTAACCACACATTATAAACTGTAACCCATTAAGAAAATCTATAAAAAACAAGGTCCTTATTAAAAAATAATAACATTTATTTATTTTCAATTTAAATAATAATTATCCTCTTATACAAAACTCTATAACTCAGGTAAACAAGTAGGAATCTTTTAGGGTTTCACTGCCTTATTGTAAAATTTCAAACCAATATTATTCAAATATACAATCATTTTAGATTTATAGTAACTATAATGCTAACCATTAAAATAAGGTTCTCTAATCATAAACATACCTTCCCTCAGATCAACCATTCCAACACATATTCATATATTTTGACCTTTTTCTCACTGAATTATTAATTCTTAAAGTATATAATCTCTTTAAAGATAAGGCTATAATACCAATTTTTGTCCCAAATATATATTAGAAAAAAGACTCAAAAGGGGTGAATTGAGCCCTTCAAAGTATTTCACCAAATTAAATATCCCCTCCTTAAGATGATTTATATTTTTTCATTTCTATTTTAATTGAATATAAAGTACCCTATTATGGTATTTACCACTAAGGAAGGGGGTTTTAATCTGTCTTAATTCTTTTATAACTTATTTTATTGAAATAATTTTTTTTTCTTGTTAGAGTATGATCCACTCAAATATTCTTTCTCAGACCTACCTAAATAAAGTAGAAATAAAATAACAAAAGGTACACAATATTTTTACAATGTTTTCCCCAACATGGGTAACTATATAATTAGTTTGATTATTTTGAGTTTGAGTCATTTATATTAATATCAAATTTTATTATAAGTGATTTTGGGAAGATATCATCCTTAACCAAATAATGTTTCCCAATACTTTAATTATTTAAAATTTTTATAACTCTTACCATCATTTGATAATAAAAAACCCTTGACACAGTGAACAATATCTTTAAACAAACTCTTAGATGTCACTATATCACTATATGAGATCCAATTCTTCCACTTAAATGAAAAAAATATAATTAAATATTCAAAATCACTACATGTATGTCTACCTTCTTCTTTTTTGATACACAAATAGTTTTATTCTTCTTCAGTTTTATATTGAGTTATATTCTAATTATCACACTTATAATTTTTTGATATTCTGAAAATTTAGTACTCTAGTTTCAAATAACTATTCTTTTATTTTATTTATATTGGATATAAAAATATTTAACAAAGGACTAGTCTATGATCTCTCTTTTATTCTTAGTATTTAATTTCTCATGATATCCCTTAATTAACCATGGAAAATTTCCTTAAAAATTCCTAATTTAATTATTACACTCGATCCCCATGGTTTCATTAAAAAAAAACATAAAAACCTTCATGGAATGAAGAAATCATGCATGATTCACCATGTAATGAATACACCTCAATGTATATAAACAAATTTGGTTGGATTATTCATTCTCAAATCATCATCATGACATATAATTATTCTTTACTATGTATAATCAATTCACCTTATTCAAACATCATCATAAAATTTAATGAATCATTATTTTAATTATAATCATGATATTTTAAACACTAAGGAACAGGATAAGCATCATATTACATAATTTTTTAAATTATTTTTTAAGTTGTACACTTTTCCACCTTTTAGAGAATAACACTCCCCTAAGTGTAAAAGTATCTTATATTTCTATGTAATTCCTTGAATTTATAAAATTTACACTTTAAATAATAACCCTTATACATTCTAGTGAGGCTTGGAATAATTTTTCAATTTCATCCCAAGAATTTGAGTTAAATCACTTAAACATACCTCAGTGTGTCTCCAGTATATATGGAAATTTTTGTTTCAAGAAGTGACTTTTATGCATTATCAGATGACTATTAGATATTTTTTACCTTTTAAATATATTACACATTATCTCATAGTGTCTTTTATATACTTATATATTATTCTTATATAAAAATTTACTCTACCAATTTTTTCTATATGAAGGAAGTGTTAATTTTATATTTTCTTTTGATGAATCTTATACATTTTAGACCTATCCAAATTCTATTTATCCGTTCTAAGTTATTCTTAAACTTTTGTAAGGTTATTCTTATGTTATCATGAAAACTCAAGACTTAGGATAATTTTTAATCTCTACTCAAAGTTACTTTTATGTATATAATAATCTCTACAAAATCCTACAACTACAGATTAATATAAAACATCGTATAAACCTTTTAAAAACTACTCCAACAACCTTAAATCATATAAAAAAAATTATAAGACCTTATAAACACTTAATAAAAATATTAAATAGCTTCTTTATTAATTTAAATTATTCTAAATCAATTTTTACAACATAAAAAATTATTTAAAAATTATATTAGGTTTTATTGAATAAGTAGTGGAAGTGAAAATTAAATAATTAGTATGATACAAAATGTTTTTAAAGTAATTTGGATCTATAAATAACATCCCATAGTCCACTCCACTGAAAACCAACGTTGGATTCATGATATGTATCCAGATATTTTTCTTGGGGATCCCATGGTTGTGTTCAAATGGTTAACATTAAGAACATTTTTTTAACAACTTATACTAGGAACTCTCATATAATAATTCTCTTTCCAGGCCTTCAGAACCTATTACTAGGGACAAAAAATTGGGGTAAAAGTAGCTAAAACATAACTTCATAACTGAGTAAAATCATCTAGCAATTAAAAAAGGGAAATAAAGATATAGAAAGTGAATATAGTTCAATACACATTTATTTTCTCTAGATAATGTTAGATGATTAGTATTCTTCTATAGAATACATTTTCAAGAGCGCATCTCTACAAAATACATTTGGAGGATCTTCAAGGTAGTACAGTAGAAACAAGTTTCATTATTTCTCCTTCCTTATATTTCTCTATTTTATTTTTCTCTTTCTTTCAGTCCTAAAGTAATCTTAAAAAGAATCAGTGTGAGAATAATAAAATACACTGAATAATTCACTATTCTATTTTTTTTTGTAGATTTACATTTTTATATATTTTCATTATTTCTCCTAAAATATAATAAGAATATATATATATATAATAAAATTAATAATTTCTATGGAGAGGTCTTCATTTTTTGATAGTAAACTTAATATAAATTAGTCAAAGTGATCTGCCATTTTCTCTATAAAAATAGGATAAATGTTTCATTATTTATTATTGAAATTAAATTAGTGAAAATAATTTAAACTGGTATGATATAAAATTTTAAATCATCTTCCTCAAAAATAATATCTTCAAATACTCACAACTTTTAATAATTCATTTACTTAAATAATCTCCATAATTTTAGTACTAAGAATATTCATTTAAATATTTTAATTTTATAATAATAGTTGAATTTGAATATAAGTAATATGTCTTAAATTAATCTTCTTATATTATCTATCATAGAGAGCAATATATTTTATATCATAAACAATGATTGTTTTTTCTTTATAATGCATCTTAAAATGTAAAGGTTATCTCACAAAAGTTCTAGTAAAACATAAATGTAAAAATTTAATCATAGACCATATGTAAAATTATCTTCACTAAATACATGAAGATAATCTTTCAATCAAAATTTATAAATAATACTAAAACTTTGATACATAATATTTTACAATTATATGCAAACATAAAAAACTTTATCAAAATATCAATATATAAGTGTCCTTCAAAAAATAAGAGTCTTTAATTTTATAAATATTATTTTTTCTAAACTATTAAATTCATATGTAAAAGTACCATATTTAATACATAAGAGTAACACACTTGGATAATATTTGAACTCCTATATCTTAAGTTTAGGTACTATTATATGTAAGAGTAATTTACATTTTTAAATAATTATATGTAATATTAATTATTCATTTCTCACAACATATATAGAGGTTCAATAATAATCTAAACTTCTACTATATATATAAGAGTAATTTTTATTATATAAGATTCATTTATTGATAAATAAGAGTGATTTCTTGAACAGAATCATTATGGAAGAATTATCCACTTCATGTACAAACGTCCATTATTATGAAATTGAATTAATATAAAATGTGATAAATCTCATAATAATAATTTATTATTAATAATAAATAATAATAATAATGAGAACAAATAAAAAATAATATAAATAAAAGTGAGTGGGATTATTAATTATCAAAATATAATTTTTTTGAAAGGATCCACTGAATAATTAACACTTGTGGTAAGAAAAACCCTTAGTGAATTTGGGGTATTGTGTGATAATTTTTTTAAGTGTGATAATTTTTATTCTATATATATATATAAAGTAATAATTTAAAACATTCAAGGAAAAAGCATATGTATGTGAGTCACTATTTTATTTAGGATCATGTACCAAAGGGAGATATTTTTTTGTAATTCATATTAACATAAAATATATTGGTTAATGAGTTTTCTACGCCCCTAGATTTAAATTTCTTTTTACAACATTGAGTCCAATCATGGTATGATGGATGCTTATAGAAAATAAAATTTCTATTTTCATAACTGAAAATCAATGAAAATTTGATATTTTTTTGGAAATTATTATTTTCAAGAAAAAAATGGTGTCAATATATGAAAATACATGTGTCACTACATAGTAAGGTGTAATGTATGGGAATTTTTATACATCATACCATAGAATGATGATTTTTTTTCAAGTTTTAAGAGAGATAATAAGGGGGTGATATATTTATCATCATTATATGTGTAGATGACATAACACATGTTATGATTTTTGATAACCCAAATTTGGTCATTTATTTTCATTATGAATTTTATTGTTAAATAAACAAAACACTACTAAATTATATGTGTTTTTAATGATTTTTTATTATAAATGTTTTCTTATTACTTATTTTATATTTGGTATCATATTTTAATGCATCATAGTATAAATATGTTCTATTGGTCATGATGATTTGTATGGATTTGGATAATATTGATATAAATTAATCCAATATATATTAATTACTTGATAAATCAAGAAACAAATTTAATTGATTATATTCAAAAGTGAATGGAATCATAATTTTAGACAAACCCACCTTTTAAATTAATTTGTTATATATTATTTTTCTTAATAAGTAAAATGTTGTTTACTTTTAATTTTGTTTTCATTTTTATTAAAAATATTAATATACAATAGCTGATGCGTTGTTATAGTTTAGGACCATTACTTGTTTGAATTTACTTAAGGATAGAAAATGGAATTTAAATAGTACTAAACCATTATAGTTTTTTTGGGGTTAAGAATTATAAATTTAAAACTCTTGACTATATTTTGAATTAACAATTCTTGGTGACTAATCAATATTTTTGGAAGTATTTTTAGGGACTCTATAAAAACACTATAAAACAATAGAAAATTTATTTAGTTTAATGATTATATTATTTTATTTTAATTTTATGTTATCACATTTTTATTTTATTTTTATTCATTTTTATTTGATAGGTCCTAGGTATGTGAGAAAGATTCTTATCAATCAATTAAGGAATGTCAATTATACCAATACTAGGGATTTTAATCTTGAAATTGAGGGGTAATTGTTTAGAAACCCAAGATCAGTGAAGGTTTAAAGAAATCACCTTAATATAAATGAGAACATGATTGGACAACTCATCAGGGAAGTTCAAAGAATAAAATGATATATTCCTATAATGAACTAAAAAATTACCTTGATCAAATGGGATACTGTAAGACTTGAAATTATACTATAGATATTTAATTACAACATGTGTTATTTTTTTTATCATAGTTATATAACACAAATACATAATTACTTTTACTAGAATGATTTTGAATAGTATTTTAGAGCATTATATATAAATTATAAATAGACTCGATAAAATTAAAACTATTATAGTGGGAAAATAAACACAGGTAAATAAAAAAACTAGAAGTTTAAATTCAAATGCAATATTTTTCCCTTGAACTATCATATAGGTGAACAACATTGTGAAATGAAAACAAAATATTAAAAACAAGAAAGCATTTTTAAAAATATATGTAAAGAAACTTTAATAGTTTTTGGGTGAATGAAAAATGATAGAAATAATAGTTATTCATAGGTTATGTAATATTATGTGACTGTAGGAATATATTCATTAGAATAGTAACCTAACCATTCGAATATAAAAGATTTCAGTTAGGGTAAATGATGAATTAAACTTATAAATAATGTTTACACTAAATTAATAAGTAGAAATAAGTTTTAAAATAGCATTAAAAATTATTCAATTGATGTAATATAGTATAAGTAAAATCAAACAATTTTTGTAATATAAGAATTAAATAAATAAATAAAACCAATTTTTTATTGGAATTAAATAAGAATACCAAATTTAGAATTTTATTTTGAAAAAAAATATTTTTTATAATTATCACTTAAAAAAATAATTATGGTCCACATATTTAATTGAATAAACTAATCAATAGATTATCCAGTATAATATTAAAAAATTATAAAAAAATACACATGTTTTAAATTTCACCTCTGTCATTTGAAAAAATACTAAAAACAATTATTATACAAGGATTTAATTCATATAAAAATTGTATTCTTCTATACACGTAAATTAATTTTAAAAAGGGTCAAAAAACGCTCTTTTCTAAAAGAACAGAACTGTATACTTTTTATACTTTTAAACAACTTCAAAATAAATCAAAAAATACATTAAAGTTTTTAAAAACTAGACCGATAGGACATTGAAAAAATCATTAAAAGTGGTACAAACATCGAACTAGATCATTTAAAATCAAAGCACGATTAAGTATAAAATTTCAACTTAAATCACTATAAAATAATGATTTAAACAATTAAAATTTTCTCTCATTAATTTGTGAAAAGAATGTTTTAAACATATCCAAACAACATCTTATATTATAAATCAAAAAAACTACACCCTTATATTTATAAAAAACAATATAAAAAAAGGAATAAAATTCTTAAAACATCTAAAAAATATTCTTAGAAATTTATTTATATCATTTATTAAACCAAAATAATCTAATAAATACATTAAAAAACTTAAAAACCATTCTAGAAATCATTAATACTTTCTCACATTCTTGGATTATAATTCACATCTACATATTTTTCAATGTCAAGCATGTTTTGATCTCTAAGATCATGAACCATATGAATTGTATTTTCATTATCATCCTCTTTATAATTCACATCCACAACATCATTTATCATATTAAAACTTCGATTGATTAGTTCCCCCTTAAATTATTCATTCACTCAAAAAAAATTTCACCCAAAAATTTTGCATTAAATTTAATGTATAAACTGTGGCTTTCACTTATTTTAGAAAATAATTCAAAAATTGAACTCACTAGATATTTTTCCATTTAATTCTTTCTTTTATTGATTTTTTAGTTTTGATATCCAAAATTTTGAATTATCTTCATTATAGTGCATAAAATTTATAAATTATAATTCAAGTAATTTTAATTCATTTTTAATTATAACATTCTAAAGTATTTTTATATTAAAAATAAAACCACATATTCCATCTAATCGTTTTTTACGTAATATTAAATAATTTTGTGAATATTTATCTACTAAAATAAAAAAATAAACATAAATAAATAAATTAGTTTATTGGTTAAATTTAGAAAAATATAAACTCAAATTACTCAACCACATTAAAAATTATAAATGAAATTAAATAAAAATATAAAAGTTTACATTAAAACACTAAATTGTAAAGTTGGAGATTATTTTGGAAAATGAATCTCATTTTCATTTTTTAGTTATTAAAATAGATGTAAAAAGAGTAAACTAATATATTTCGTAAATGTGTAAAAAAATGAAATAAAAAAATATTCCTTAAAACCAAAATCATTTTAGTTTTCTATTATTTTAAAATCATATAATATAAATTATCATTTTCTCAATTTTTTTTTAAAATCTATATAATCTAATAGATTTTGTAATACATTTTTAAACAATTAGCTCAATAAATACTGTCTAAAAATAAATGAAATATTTATTTTCTTTATAATAAAAAACATTTTTATAAATACATTATTACTTTTCAATTTAATAAATAAATAAAATAAAAACTAAAAAACAACATAAAATGAAAATTGTATGAAATATTATTAAGATTAAATAATGTGTAAATAAAAAATTAATTATTTGTAAAATTGATAAACTAATTAACCAATATAATATTAAAATTAATCAATCATAAAATATATGAAATATAAATGTGAAATTAATTAACTAGGGATAAATAAAAAATAATAGATCACATGTACCACAAGGCTCTGATAAATATGTAATTAATATAATTTCATAAAATTAAACAAAACTATTAATAAAATTTAAAGAATGAATAATAAAAATTAATTTTTTTAAAAATGATTACAAAAAAATATCATATGCTCATTTGAGGGTTGGTCAATTAGAAACAGGGGTAGGGAGGTAGGGTGGGGGGGGGGGGGTATGCATCAGTAGTAGGGGAGGGGAAGGGGGTATCGATAATAAGCGGTGAGGCATGATAGATGGCCTCCTTTTTACATCGAGGTCAGTGTCAGTGATGAGATGTGAGTCTGATAAGAAAAAGAGGAAAATAGTGGAGGGAAGAAAGAGAGTGGAGGGTGTAGGACCTCACAAAGAAAAGAATCAAAAATACTATGGTGGATATAGATGTGTTGTGAGGTGGAGGAGATGAGAGGGGTGTGTGATGAGTGATGGGTAGGGTTGAGAAGGAGAGGAGGGTAGGGGGATCGATATGTTACCCCATACCATCACATTTTCGAAGACCAGGGGCTCCATAGGCTTTACTTTGGGTTGGCCCTGATCAAATGTTACCTCTTTCATGTGATTGATTCACTTATCATGTATAGAGTAACTAAAAATGAAAATTCACAAAGGAATTGATCGATCATGTGAAGATATACCATCCACCGCAAAAAGGTCCATCTATCAAGTAAATTGACCATAAGTACTCTAAATTACCACATGAAATAATCACAAATACTCTACTGATGATGCATTTATAACATACCAAAAGGTGAGAACTCAAGACAACATAAAGGAGTGACCATAAGACCAACCATGTATTATTCTATATACCACATGAAGATCCCCAAGTGATCATAGCTCTCAAAACCACCATGTTTCACTTTCCCATTAAACTACCATAGAGTAATATTCAAGTCACCACAAGATCATCTCTATACAGCCATGTACTAACCAACCACATTAGTTCAAGGGGTGGTCAATTCACTATTAGTGAACACCTACTATATTCTTTTTAATGAGTCAACCACATTCCTTCATATCGACTGCACCATTATTATTACAAAAATTAAAGGTTGAACTGAAGAGTATCAACTGATATTGAATCAACTATAAGGAACTAATATTACTCTCAAATATGGAAGCTAAAAAATTATTGATTTAGGAATATGATTAAAGTTAAAAACAATAGTAGTTAAAGGAAATAGCACTACAACTAATTTTGAGCCTGATCACCATGGATAAAAATGGAGCAAAGGATGGACAAAACAAATAATAAGGAAGAATATATAACTAATTTATTCAGTAGAAAGTGGAATAAATTTATGTTAAGGTATTTATAGGGGGATCATATAAAATTCATTAAGATGTGATCATCCAAAAAGATTGATATTCAAAGGGAAGCTCTACCAATCTTGTTTATGGAGTTGAGAATAAATTTTTTTGTTCGCTTCTTATTTACTCACTGTGTAGAAACTAAGCCATAGGAGGTGACATACATTCCTAGTTCATCAATTGTAGATATGAACAATACTACACACCAAGTGATCGATGAAATTACTACACAAACAAGGTAAAATTGGATTCAATAAAATTTTCACACCAAACTTCTATATCACCCCTGATGCAAAACCTCTCCCTTCTTCCAAGCATTTTAAATATGGTCCGAGCTAACTGCTACTCCAAGTCATGCCTACCAAGTTATTAACAATTGGATTCCATTTCCTCCACTCTGAAGATAGATCTAGCATCATAGAATGTCTTCATTTGTATCATGAATCTATCCCAGATAAAATTCAATACCAAAAGAGTCCAATAATTTTTCAATTTGTCCATTGATACCCTATTGAAGTCTCATATATAAGTTATTAGAGAAAATTATTGAGTAATAAAACCGTATCTAGCTTGATGCAGTGATGATTAGGCTTAATCTTCATATTTACTTAAATCTATATGGAATAAAGGCCAGCTATATTGGACCAATATTAAAGCCTAAGTACATATCAATCCCATCAATTCTATCAACACTGTACCAAAGTCCAATTAAGAAGACACACCAGACCAACCAAGCCTACTGAATTCCATGATCCAGGACCAATCCCTTCACACCTAAATAAAATAAGTCCCAATTTTCCCTGGGACCAAACATAAACATCCCAAAATTTGAATAATATTCTCAACTCCTTATGTAAGGAACTACCTTGAGGATTTACACTAGAGTCACGAAGAAATGGAGAATTTCACCTTGGGATTCTTCTTGAAGGCGTATAGAGATTGATCATAGTATAACATCCATGAAGTTGAATAATTTTTAAGATGTTCTCACCAGGTAAAATCTAGACCCTCCAACATTACATATAGACATAATCAAAGAGGCTGGAGATTGATGCTAAATTTAAGAAATGTTTTGATGACACTAAAATAATTGGGGAAGAAGAAGTATATACTACTCATATAGAAACAATTTTGAAGTGCATAAAGATCCATTAATCATTCTGTAATCATTGGAAAACTATTTATAGAGGAAGTGTAGGTTGTAAAATATCTCAATCTACTGGGGTTATTGTTTATGTTTTTCTTCTTTCTTTCCTATTATAATACTCCTATGATTACACAATAAACAATTAGTGGAAGAGCCAAGGATATTAACCTTACCCCATATTAATTAATTATTCATTTTAATTGAATATATCTTTTTTTCATCTCTCTATATTTATTCTAATTATTTAGATGATTATGATATTTTCTTACTACTATGAATTTTGAATTAATATTCCCTCTTTCATTGGATTGAACACACTTTCCACTTAGGTTCTTTACACTTCTTTCTATCACGAGTAGTGGGATGAACTAAGGGTGATTGGAGATCTCTGATCACTGGGATGGGTGAGGTTATATATTGTAGTTATTATTGAATTCATCTTATTATGCTAAATCTTCCAAGTGAGTATGATCAAGTGGGATTTCACTTGTTTAGAGAGAGAATAATATAATAAAATATTAAAATCATGATTGAATAGGATATGAGGGGAAATCCAAGGTTAATCCACTTAATTTAAAACTAAATTTAAATCCTATCCAATCTTACAATTTTTTTCACAAACCAAACCCATTAAAAAAGAGAAGGACACATCCAAAACACTTTACTCTCTAGAGACAACCCATGTCCACTAATACTATATTAAATTTGGGTTCAAAATATTGTTTCATAATGGACCCATGAAATGATTCTCTTCAACCCCAAACCGTTATTGGGGAGGATAGTGTTTAGTTTTTAATTTTGTTTAAAAATGAATCCAACACACGAACAGATCTAGTTTATTGAATCTCATTGGTTTTGATCCAAATGTTGAATGAACTATATTGGAAAGAATTAGGAATTTTTGAATTACTAAAGAAGTGGAGAGATAGTTTTAAAAATTCTATTGTTTGAATCTCCCTCCTCATATACTTATTCCACTAGAGATACTATAGGAAGTGAAAATATAGAAAATAATCTAGCTAAAATAAATTGAACCTTGAGAGATATTTACGCACCCAATTTCAACAATGATAACCATATTCAAAAAAAAATCCATTATATTTTGAGATTATAACTTGAATGATTATTTTAAGGAATAAATTTCATGGTTTTTCAAGAGAATTCCCAAATATAAACATGGTATAATTTTAATAATTATGTTATATCTTCATATTTAAAGGAGTTATCAAGGCTCCAATCAGTTGGAAGACTTTCCCCTTCTCTCTTGAAGGTTCAACTAAGGGGTGGGTCTGCAACATCCATCCCTCAGAAGTCACCACCTAAGAAGAGATACAAAAGCCGATCATCCAGAAATATTTTCCTACCTAGAGGAGTACCCAGTTGAAGAAAGTGATTTATGGAATCAAGAGTGCTAATTGAGATACCCTCTATGAGTTCTGGGATAGATTCAGGTGGATGACAACCTTATGACCACATTGAGCATTAAAATACCATCATTTATTAGTGTTATTATATCAAGTATTAGTAGATAATGACTATAAATTACATTATGTTTCTTCAATAGAAGCACTTATAGATAATTAAACTATTTAATTTGGATAATTTATTGAGAGGATCTCCCAAAATTATTGAAAATTTGATACACACACTACCACAATAGGAGTACACGAGGTAAAAATTTACAACACACATTTACTTGAAAATAAAATTAAAGAACTAACCTATATAGTGAGAAATTTATCTCTAAAGTAAGTACAAGAAACATCACTAACCACACCCTTAAGGTTCTGCCAACTCTATCACTCCTTGGAGAACTACACCAATGGTTTCCCTCATGTGCAATAAAGTTGTGATTCCATGTACCAAAGACCATACCAGCAACAACCAATAATAAATGTATAATTTATAGATTATTATAATACTCAATATAGAGTTAGGAACTAATAGTAGTAAAGGCCACCTATCTAATAGAACTTCCCACTATCTTTCCATTAACCACCCTTCTAGAGAGGTATCTATTAGCCTTTTACATGTTACCAAAAAATAAATAATCAATATCCTCTATGAAAGGATTTCTAAAACAAATTATTGAGTATCACACCACTCAGAAAACTACTCTTAACACTCATGGATCAACACTGATGGATCTATAAGTATAGTAAAACCATGTCATGTTTTCTGTAAATGACATGAAAAATCAGGTTTCAGGTAAACGTTTTTTGTCTTTTCCTAATACCAAATCGGATGTTAATTATGTTTCATTAAAGAATGGTAAGGGGGTCATAAATAATAAATAACCCCCATATCAAGCCAAATATAAAAGTGGATAGCCCACTGAACTTAATGAATCCCTCACTAAAAAAGAGCCTCAATAAGAAGTTCTAATGGAGAAACCCCCATTAAATAATGAAAAGGTAAAGAACAAGATGGAAGACCTATATCAACCCCCAGATACCTTTCCTTATATAGTAAGAACACCCAAGAAAGTTAGTGAAGAGTCACTAAATCAAGAGATCTCGGAGCTATTCAAAATATTAGCGATCAAAATTCCCTTGCTGTAAGCCATCAAAAAAACCCCAAGGTATGAAAAATTAATCAAATACATGTGTACTAAGAAGATTTTATTTCAAGGACATGAAGAGGTAAATTTAGGTATAAATGTATATTACATAGTAACCCTAGAAATAGCTAGGAAATTACAAGATCTAGGTACCTTCAATATCCTATACACCATAAGAGAACTCATTTTTTTCAAATTCACTATGTGATTTGGGAGTATCGATTAATGTTGTTCCTTCTTCAGTTTATTCCTCCCTATAGATAGGTGAGATAAAACCAACTTGAGTGGTTATATAACTTACTAACTGAACCTCTTCCCATGCAGTTTGAGTTTTAGAAGATATTCTGGTAAACGTATAAGAATTTTTTCCCTTATTGATTTCTATATTCTAAACATGGAGGAATATAGAGGTAAAGATAACTCCTATAACACCTTATATACAAAAATTATTAATACTACTAAAATAATAATAAATTTAAATTATAGTCAACTTAAAATAACTTTTAGAGAGTAGAAAATAAAATTAAAAATTCTAGATTCAATAAAATATCAACATAAGAAGAAAACTATATTTACATGGAACCATTTTGATTAGAATTTGTTTTTGAAAGAATAAATTGAAATGTTTTATTACATAATACTATTATGAGAAGCTTGAGAAACACTATATTTATTTGATGTTTTTTTTGAAAATGAAATAAATCTGGAATATGTGTTACATACTGAATTGTTTAAAAAATGGGTAAAAGTTATTTGTATGATTTACTCAAAATTGACCCCAGAACTTCTACTTTACATGTGTGAACTATAAGAAAATATAAAACCAAGTTAAAAGAGTCATTAAAAATCCACTAAAATAGAATTGAAGCAGCTTCCTTCTAACACAAAATATACTTATTTCAAGAAAAATGTGAATGTTCTAGTCATAACTTAAAATAATATAAAACCCAATATAGAGGACCAAAATTTTAAAATTTAGAAAAAAGACATTGGGGAAATATGTTGGACACAAGGATACATTCCTGATATTATCCCTACCACCTGTATGCATAGGATTTTGATAGAAATTTAATATAAACCAGTGATACAACCCTAAAGGAGGCTCAACATGACCCTCTTGGAAGTTATAAAAAATGAAGTGAATAAACGTTTAGGATTTGGAATCATATACCCAATATCAGAATCTCAAAGGGTGATTCCCATTTAAATTTTCCCAAAGAAAACCCCATATGTAATTATAACAAATGAGATAAATGAGTTAGTGCCCATAAGAATTCATAACAATTGGAGATATTTCATTGACCATTTGAAATTCAACCATGTGATGAGAAAATACCACATACACATTCCTTTTTAGACTAAATGTTAGAAAGGATAGTAGGAAAGGGTCACTAATATTTTATTGGTAGATTTTATAGATATTCTCAGGTTTTGATAGCTCAGAATACCAGGACAAACCCAAATTCATAAGTCCCTTTAGTAGGTTTTCTTACCGATGCACGCCCTTAATGATTTATAATGAACTAAGCACCTTAAATAATTACATGGATAGTTTTTGAAAACCTTAAGAAGATCTTGATCGTATATCCTATAATAATCCAACTTAACTAGAATAAACCTTTTAAATATACTTTGTGACACCTCTAACAAAGCTGTAGGGGTTGTGCTTTCTCAAAAAATTGATGTTCACCCACAAGTTATATCCCATACTTCTCATACCATTGACATAGACCAAATAAATTATATAATAATAGATATTTTTTTATTTCTGGTGTTTTATAAAAATTTCTGTTTTACCTCTTAGTTAGTAAAATAATTATTTATTCTGATCATGTAACATAGAGATATATGATCAAGATAGCTGATACAAAGCTATGGCTAGTGACATGGATACTGATGCTATCATAATTCAAGTTTGTGTGATCAAGGAAAAAGGGGGATATAAGAATATGGTTTCAGAATACCTGAGTAGATTACACCACACTACTGAGGTAGAACCACCAACTCAAACAAACCTGAATGACTCTTTCCCCAGTGAGAAACTATACAAATTCACCCAATTTTTCTTGTATGCTGATCTATTGAATTTTTTAGTAACTTCAAAGGCACCCACATCATTACTAAGAATTAAAAAATTAAATTGAAATCTGATTCAAAGTATTATATATGGGAGGATCCTTAATTTTGGAAGACCTTTAATGACCGAGTAACTAGGAAGTGCATTCCTATAGAATAAATAAAATCTGTGATAATTTTTTTATACACTTCCATGTGGATGACATTTTAGACATAAAAGGACTAATAATATTGTGTTATAATCTGGTTTAATTTGGCCTTAAAATTTTGAAAAATCACATAAATTTATTAAATATTTTCCAAACTATCAACTCACTGAAGGAGTTTCCAAAATACATGAATCTCCTCAACAACCTTTAATATTTTGTTAAGTATTTAATGTATGTGCATTAGATTTTATGGGCCCATTTCCTATCTCATTTGATTTCACCTAAATAATATTAGTAGAGGAATATGTTTCTATATATATTGAAGAAAACATAACCATATTTGAAGATTCTATGATTGTATTTGAATTTCTAAAAAAATTATTTTCTATAGATTTAGAGTACCTTGAGAAATAATCAGTGAGAAAGATACACACTTCTAAAATAATAATAGGGAATACCAAATTAATAAATATAGAGTGGATCAACGGATGTTAGATTCATACCAGCTATATAAAAATAGGAAATAAAAGGTTTCCAAAAGAGGGATTAATAGAATTTTAGAGAAGACAATTCAACCCACTAGGAAAGATTGGAGTAAGTTGCAACATAAAACCTATTGGGTTATAAAGAAGGAAAACCTAGAATTTGAAAATTCTAGAGAACATAGGAAGTTGAATATAATGGAACCGGAATAAATAATAAGGGAATGTAAATATAATTCACTATTGTAAAAGGATAATTCCAAATATTTCTATGAAAAAATTATTCAAAAAAAATTGAAGTGGGAAACAAAGTGTTATTTTATTCTTCAAGAATGGTTCTCATGCCCAGAAAACATCATTCCAAGTGGATTTGAATTTATGAAGTTATTAAAAAATTTATATTTGGTGAAGTTGAGATCAAGATAATAGATTCAAAGAAACTATTAAATGTGAATGGAGAGCAAGTGAAGATATTTCATGAAGACATTTAGAAAGGGCCAATATATGAGTATAACCTCCTCCCAACTATCATTGAATAATGGAACCCTATATTGTATCTTTCCTTCACAATTGTCTAGATGTTTTTTTATTTTAAATATATTTATTATATTAAATTCATGATTTCATTAATTTTAAATTGATCTAAGATAAGTGTGGGGGAGAGGGAAAAGTTATTTAGGATGTCAATACATTTTCTATTTTTCTTTGGATGTTTCTAGGTGTATTTTTATTTGAATAAAATAAATCAAAAGTAATTAGGTAAAACTATTTTTAGGGATATATATATATATATTATATATGTTTTTGTTTTTATATTTTGGGAGTATCTTTAGGCTCAGAAATTTTTAGTTGAATTCTATCATTCCTAGAAAAATGTTCGCACCTCCTTGAAAGGAGTATGTTTGAAACTATCTTATTTTAATGATCACAAACCATGATTCATTTATTACTAATTTTTCACATATTGTATGATATCATTTTATATGAGCATATTACTTCTATGATATTTCTAATAAGTGTTATGGCCATACACCATTGTCTGCGAGTCACTGTTACCACCAGGATGAGCTACCGCCAGACTCAAGTCACAGCTATTGCCAGACTAAAGTCATTGATACCGATAGAATCAAGTCACCATTAACACTAGAGGAAATTCACTGATACTATAATAGGGATTACCATTATCAAAGTCACCACCAAAGATAACTCACCGCCAACTTATTGTTACCATTGCTGTCTGAGGATTTCGGCATGAATGACTCAATGACTAGATATATTCCTGGATAGTTTGACCAAGTTATCACGACATAGTAAAATAGGATATGAGGAATGTGGATATACATAAAAAGGTGATACTATATATTCTTAAATGATATCTCTCTTGAGATAACAAGATGATACACATATACAGTGATTACTGACAACCAAAAAAAAATTATGTAATAGAATTTGTGAATTCTCTCGAACTTTCTAATTCGATTTCTATGAATCAAAAAAATAGAAGAACTAAAACCATTATCAAGATTGATTGAGACAATATATAGAGATAAAATAAATCAGACTTTCATATTTTTATGATCCTCTATTCTTCTTGAAATTTTCTATAACAAAATCACAGACTCCTCACCACTATTGATATGAGGATTATGAACTTACAGAACACATCAGACTAAGCCTTTTCTATTATTATTTGTTATATTTGTTTTAATTTTTAGAAGTGTGTTGTTTTATTTTTATCCAACAAAATATCTTCTATATATTCTTGGAGAATACTTTTTATTCTCTTCTTTCTTAATCTATTCCCCACTGTGTTTCTGGGAGAAGTCCTCGTGCGACATGTGTTTTTATGTCATCCCACATATAAATGTGGAAGAGGCTCTTTATCCTAGACAACTTGTTTATATTGACTGTATACCTAATACAGGTTGTGAATTTGTTTTATCATATTTATAATCTTCTTAGAAATAGGTGATTTCCAAGTGGAGGGTATTAGGTCTCACCTTGAGACTGAACCTCTTATTTATTCCGCTATGTCACTGTGTTATTTGTTTTGTTTTTCTACCATATTCTACATAAAATTTCATTAATAAACAAAAATATTTCTTTGATAATTAATATTAACTAGTGTTTATATATGTTTCTATTTAAGTAAATTGATCTAAAAAATTAAGGTATTTCTAAACCATATATTAACTGAGACCTAATAAATATTTATGAAATATTTTAAAAAGTAGAGATCTTATATCGATCTTCTATTTTGATTAATTGGTTAGTTTATTTTATTCAAGGGTTATTATTTTAGTCTATCTATTTACAAAACTTTTAATTAGGAACTCAATTCACCCCCTATTGAGTCTCTCACTCTGAACAACATTTGGTATCAGACGATTGCTTAAATTTACCTCTTTTAACTATGATTTTAGTTTTATTATAAAGATATAAATTTCTATCATTTCTAAATTTTAGTTCCTTATGGATAATAGATAAAAAGGATCTACTACCAAAAGACCTCCTTAATTTAATGGAAAAAACTATGCTCAATGGAAAATCAAAAATGAGAATGCATTCAACAAGTATAGGTTTTGAAATATGGACTATAATAGAGGATAAATATGAAATACCACAAACTCCTAGAAGTGATTGGAGTAATTCTAAAAAAACTGATTACAATAATAATTGTAAAGATATGAATTCTTTGTTCTATTCCTTATGAGATGATTAATTTAATAGAATATATACTTTCAAATCTTCTTTTGAAATATGGGATACCTTATCTTTATCATATGAAGAAACATCAAATGTTAAGGAAATGAGACTGAATATATATACAAACAAGTATGATACTTTTAAAATGAAATATAATGAATCTATTTCTAATATGTATCCTAGGTTCAATGAAATAGTGAATAATATGCACTCACTTATAAATAAAGTGATAGAAAAAGATCAAGTGATGAGACTACTTAGATGCTTACCAGACAGATAGAGAGGAACATCTTTATCAATTAGAGAATCATGTGATGTAAGTAAATTATCTATCAAGGAAATGATATAAAAGATTATGATGTATGAATAATAACTTAAGGTTAATAAATATATTGATGAAGACGAACCAAAAATAATATTAGTATCCTTCAAATATACTACCTCCAGACAAAAATAAAAGCACAAGCCAAAGATTCTAGTGAAGATGGATCTTCTGATGATAGTGATGAAGAAATGGAACACATGGATATAAGATTCAAGAAATTCTATAGTAAAATGAATTTATTCAAAAATTAAAATTTCATAGGAGATTATGATAAAAAAGGAAAGTGGAAATGGATTGGAAAAAGGATGACACTCAAAACGAAGTTACCTGTTATGAATGCAAGAGGAAAGGACACATTAAAGCTGACTTTCCAAAATTAAAATATAAAAATAACTACGATTATAAGGATAATAGATACAAAAAGGACATGAAAGTAACATAGAGTACCTATGATGATAGTTCAAGTGACTCATACACTAATCACTAAGATAAGTTTGATAGAGCCAATATATGCTTTACAGAAAGCATATCAGAGGTACAAAATGCTCTTCCAATATCTCCTGCTAATGCTTCATACACTTCTGAGAATGAATAAAATAATGATAATGAGGAAAAAATGAACATCTAAGATCTATATGATTACTATAACATGCTGGAAGAAACTTTTCATGAACTAAAAGATAAATATAAGTCTCTCAAAGAAATTCTTACTTTAACAGTAAATGTTAAAATTAATCTTACTATTAAAAAAGATAAAAAATGATCAATTGTTGAAAGAATAAAATGAATTAAAATTTTCAAATGAACAATTAAATAAATACATAGAAAAATTTACAAATGGTAAGAAAAAATTAACTAAAATACTGGGAAAACAAGTTTCTCCCAAGTATACAATGGACATAGGTTACCAACTAGGATAAAGAGAAATTACAAAAACCATATTTACATCAGGTTCTAGTGTTGAAAGTTTATATAAAGAAAATAACTACTAAAATAATTCTAATAATGTTTTTATCTCTATAATTCTTAAATTTGTTTGTAAGAAACTTGTTAGACAAATATGGATACCAAAATATCTTCTTACTAACATATCTAGACCCAATAGAATTTGGGTACCAAAATAATTTTTGGCACAAAACCTTGTGTTGTAGGAAACCTATTTGAGAACCTCCAGAAAAATAATATGGTATCTAGATAGTGGATGTTATAAACACATGACTAGAGAGTATTAAAACTTCAATAATTTGATCAAATATAACGATGGAATGTCACTTTCTATGACAATGTAAAAGAGAAAATCATCATCCTTGGCCAAATTAGAAATTCAAATTCAGTATTAATTTCCAAAGTTTTATATATAAATGGTTTAAAATAAAATCTTCTTAGAATATTCCAATTTGGTGATGATGGATTTTATGTGAAATTTTAAAATAATGCATGAAATGTTTTTAATGATAAAAATGATTTAATTTTTACTAACTTGAGAAATGATAATATTTAGCATATTGATTTAAATTATTTATATTCTAACAATATTTCTTGATCAAGTGACTTCTATAAAGAATATTGGATTTGGAATAATAGACTAGGCCATTACAATAATCACCCACTTAGAAAGGTAACTAGAAAAGGGTTAGTTAGAGACCTACTAAAGATTGAATTCTCAAATGATAGAGTTTGTAATCCCTACCAAAAAGGAAAACTTCATAAGATTTATTTTAAATCTAAGAAATAATTTTCAAACTCTCAACCTCTAGAGTTAATTCATATGGACCTCATTATACCTTCCAGAGTTTCCAGTCTAAATGGAAAGCACTATGACTATATCCTTGTAGATGACTTCTCTAGATACAATTGGTTATTATTTATATCTCACAAAAGTGAATCTTGTTATTACATTATTGAGTATTAAAAATCTATATAAAACCTTAGTGGACTAAGGATTAATACTTTAAAAAGTGATCATGGTTGAGAATTTGAAAATCAAGACTTTGAGTCATTTTGTTCTCAAAATGGCTATAATCACAACTTTTCAATACCTAAGACACCACAAAAAAATGGTGTGGTAGAAAGAAGAAATGTAACTCTTCAAGAGATAGCCCGAACCATGTTAAAAGAGTATAAACTACATGTTTAATTTTGGGATGAATTTGTTAATAAAACTTTTTATATTATTAACAGATTTTTGATTATACCAATCTTTAAGAAAAAACCTTATGAGTTATGGAATAATAAAAAACCAAAGTTTAATTACTTTATATTTTTTGATTGAAAAGTGTTTATTCTTAATACAAAGGACAATTTGGAAAAATTTACTTCCAAGATAAATGAAGGAATTTTCCTTGGGTATTCAATTTCCAGCAAAGCCTATAGAGTGTTTAATAAGAAAACTAGAAAAATGGAAGAATCTGTTCATATAAAGTTTGATGAAGCTGATACCAATGAGACTAAAAATATATTAGAAGACAATGAGGATGATCTTTCATACATGAATATCAATTCCAAAAAGTTTGAAAGTTCTATTAAACAAATAGGCACTAAAACTAGTGATCTACCAGAACCTTTTCTAGAAGAAAATCTTAATCCATCTAGCCCCTCATCTCAGAGACCCATTAGGACTCAAAGACATCACCCTTTAGATGCAGTAATTGGAAACTTAGACAAAGGTACACAGAAAAGAGTTTCCGTGTAGTTTGGGTTTGGCTTAGTGGTAAGCACCCCATAATCCTACATGAAAAATGGGGGTTCACAAACCATTGGGCATAAGTACTGTAGAAATACTATAGTAGTAGTGGGACTGTTGATTGGTGGGTACTATAGCGGCGACAGGGCACTGTAGCTGCAGCAGGTACTGTAGCAGCTAGGTTACTATTCACAGAATGGGCCTTGGGCCAAAAATTTGGGCCTTCAGAATATGTAATCGGTTACATACCCATTGAGACTTCAGGAAATGTAATGGGTCTCCCTCTACCCCATTAAAAGAGGTCTTTGCTTTGCTTTAATAATAAAATGAGGCTTCGGCCCCAATATTTTAAAAAAAGAACAAAGTTTCCCTGAGAAATCAAATTGAATATCAATCCTTCTTATCACAAATTGAACCTAAGAAGATCAATGATACCATTAATGATGAATTATGGGTAATAGATATGCAATAAGAACTTAATCAGTTTGAAAGAAACAATGTTTGGGAACTTGTTGAACAACCTAAATATACCTTAACTATTAGAAATATGTGGGTGTTTAGAAACAAGGTTGATGAATCTAGAACTATATTAAGAAATAATTCTATATTAGTTGCACAAGGTTATAATCAAGAATAAGGTATTGATTATAAAGAAACATTTTCACCTGTAGCAATACTTGAATCCATTAGGATACTACTTTCCTATATAGAAAATTTGGATTGAAAAATATATCAAATGAATATTAAAAGTGAAATATTAAATGGATTTATAATTGGGGATGTTTTTTTGAAAAACCCATAGGATTTCAAAACCCTCATTTTCCAAATCATGTTTTAAATTAAAAAAGCTTTGTATAGTTTAAAAAAAGATCCTAGAGCTTGGTATGACAGATTTACCTCTTTCCTTATTTCAAAATGTTTTTCAAAAGGTATAGATGATCCAACCCTTTTCATAAAAATAATTTAAAAAGATGTTTTAATAGTACAAATATATGTGGATGATATTATTTTTGGATCTACTAAATATTCCTTATGTTATAATTTTCCAAAATTGATACAGAATTAATTTGAAATGAGTTTAATTGTTAAACACAAATTATTTCTTGGTTTTTAGATTTTTTAAAATAAGGAAGGAATTATTTTAAATCAAATTAAATACAATAAATATCTTTTAAATTTTTGTAGCCCTAAAAGTTCCAAAAATAGTGATACTCCCATGAGTACCACCTGTAAACTAGATCTTGATGAAATTTTGTAAATCAATAGATCAAACTAGTTACAAAGGTATGATTGGTAGTCTTATCTACTTAACTCCTAGTCAGCCTGATATTATGTTTAGTGTATGTATGTGCACTCTCTTTCAAGAAAATAAAAGAGTCACATTTACTAGCTCTTAAAATAATTTTTACATACCTCAAGTATACAAACAATTTAGGAATGTTCTACCCAATAGGACATGCTTTAGATTTAGTTAGTTATTCAGAAAATGATTTTGGTGTTTTCAAGTTTTATAGAAAAAAAAAACTAGGAACATTTCATCTTTTGGGAAAATCTCTAGTATCATGGTGTAGTAAGAAGAAACATTCTATTGCAATATCTACTGCTGAAGCTGAATACATAGCTGTTGGAAGTTTCTGTGAAAAAATATTGTGGATGAAACAAAATTTACTAGACTTTGGATACCAATTTATACATGTACCTATTAATTATGATAATACAAGTGCAATAAAAATTTCTAAAAATCCAATATCTCAATATATAACAAAATATATTTATGTAAGACATCACTTTTTAAGAGATCATTATCAAAAGGGTGGTATAACTTTAAAATTTATTAGAACTGAACATCAGCTAGCTGATATATTCACAAAGCCTTTGAATTATGAAATATTAAACCACATCAAACATGAATTAGGAATGATAAACTTTGGTCGATGAATCATTGTTGACGAGTCATCATTAACGAGTCACCGTCAACGATTCACTATTGATGAGTCACCATTGACGATTCATCGTTGATGTGTCATCGTTGATGAGACAGAATTGATGAGCCACCATTGATGAGTCATCATTGATGATTAACCATTGAATGAGTCACCATTACTTTTTTATGTTACCATTATTTTATTACCGTTGTTATTTTTCTTTACTGATTAAATTTTTATTATCTTAATTTTAGTATTATTCTTTTAGAATCACTAAATGATAAAAATATCGGGATTACTCAAAATTGATTCACTTCCTTGAAACCTTGAACTCATGGTTACTTTCCTTCCTCATTAACCAATCATCCCACTTCCTTATTCCATCTAAATCCTTCAAACGATTAGAATGGACCGTATGAAGCGAGTTATAAAATCAAATACAGAAGAGATGAGGCCTTCCAAGAGATGATAGTTTCCGTAAGAAGTTTGCAAGCCGTTTCTGTAAACCAGTATATGAAGAACAATGTAGTTGAAGTAGAAAAAGAGATTGATACACAATGGATTCCAACTAGCAATACTCTAGTGTTAAAGGTAATAGAAAAATTGAAGTGGCTGAACTGGTTTACCTCGAATCATCAAGTGCATTATCCAACGGTATTTTTTGAATTTTATTAGAATGCATGATTTATTTTTGGGGAGAATGATGATAGAATTAAAATTAGTATATATGGAGAAGATATTTCTTTCTTTTCAAGAGAATGGAAAAAATGTCTATATATTCCTCACAGAGAAGTTTATGAAGATTCCAAGGAAGTATACCTAATGATAAGTTAGAAGAAGATCTCCTAGAATTAACTGAAGATCAAACCAAGAGGATACCAATAGATATAGAACTTGATGGTGAGTTCAAGATACTCTTTGAGTTTTTACAACATGTTGTATGTCTAAGGGAATGAGACTTCAACATAATGAGGTATCAAGATGTTTAATTTATGTATTTTATGAAGAAAAGAAAAAGAATAAATCTATGTAGATTTTTGATGGTCCATATGCATGGGATGTGAAAGAAGAGATCTAGATCGAACTCCCGTATTTATCCCAAAATTATTTCTAGCATATTAGATTCAAAGGGTTATGTTAAACCTAGAGAAGAAGTTGAGGATACAATGGGTTGTTTTTTCCTATCAAAATAAATTTTCAAAAGAGTGAAAGTAAGATGGAATCCATGGAAGGGATTTTGGGTTAGGGATAAAAAAAATGTATGTTGATTTTGACCCTATTGATCACCCAACTAGACCAAAGAACATGGTGGATCTCAGTCTTGAATCTAGTGATATACCTAAGTACTCTAATATAGATGTAGTTGCTAAAAGATATTAAGAAGAAGAAGACGTTGTATCAGTTGAAGAGGGGAGTGATCCATAGATCATAAAATATCCACAAAGAGTATCCAATGAACATGTTAGTTCAACATGCTCTCTAGCTTATATAGAAACAATATTACTTGAGCATGATGATGAAGAAGATTATGATGTTTCTGGAGAATCTCATTTTAAATCATTTACCTATGAGACTTCAAGTGAGGAAAGTGATGATGGAGGAAATGATACTATTTCTAAATAGGTAGATAAATAGATTGTGGATCTTAAAAACTCAGATGAATATTCCAGAAATAATGATAAGGATGAAGATGATAAATCTCATCATGATAATCTTGATGATGGAAATGATGATATTAGCCATGATCACATAGTTGATGAAAATAAATAAGTTGGTTCTGATCATGATGAGAATGAAAAGAATGATGTTAATCTTGTTGATCCTGGCCAGGAGTTAATTCATTTTCAACCCATTTCACCAGTTGTATCCAATATCAGAGAACAAAGTCAGTCCAAGGATACATTGATGCCTAATATTCCAACAATTCTTATAGAGGATGTGGATGCTGCAAGTAAGGGGAGAAAACTCCCAATCTTGATGAGCAGTTAGCTCAATTGGAATCAGTGGAGAACTTGGAAACCAATTAGAAAAAATTTATGCCTACTATAAGTGAGGATGAGTTTACTACCATTAAAGTTCTTCAGTTAGATTTACTGGATCAGTCTCCATAAACAACCAACTTGCAACTACAACAGACAATACATGTTCACTCAAGAAATAAAATTGGTCAAAGTTCTCAAATACCCCATAACACTCCAATTCTTCCCTATATCAGATATTATATTAGATCCTTTTAATAACGGGAGAAATATACAGGATTTTTAAGACTTGGGATGATATAAATTGATTCATATGATGACGCTAAATCATAAGAGAAGGTTTCCTAGTGAATCCGATAGATGTAGCTAGATAATTACAACCTTTCATTACTATTGAAAAAAAAGGACCAGATGAGGTACTTTATGAGAAAATAAATATTTCTACTGATCACTCAGTATTTCTGTTGGGAAAAAATCCCTCAAGGAATCATTGAAGCATTTTTGAGGTGATTGTGTTTGTTGACAAAGTGGACATCTGGGTGGTGATTATTGACAAATCAAAACAATGACATACAAATTTGTTGACAAAGAAGATTTCATGATGGAATGTCGAGTTCAAGAGTTGAGGTCAACGATACCTGTTTGATTCAAGAACATCGACAAAAGGAATGGATGATCAGGAGGCGGTACAAAAGAACAAATATAAGGTGGCTCCGTTTTCCAGTGTTTTCCAAATTTTTGGTCCTGGAAATCGACAAATGAAGAAAAGTGTTTTTGGAAAAGGGACTTGCGTGCTGAGGACTTGGAGTATAGGAAACTTGCGTGCCATATGTTTTTCAAGATCATAAGATCAAAATATAGAAAAGGAAACAAGTTCGCGCAAGTTTGGGAGTTGGTCGCGCAAGTGTCTAGAAGGATAAAAGACTTGCGCGCCGAGACTGGATCGCGCAGGTGACTTGCGCGCCGTCGTGCAGGGTGGTCAATTTGCCTATAAATACTGGACCACCCCTCTTTATTCATGACTGGAGTTCAACACTTTCAGAAATCAGAGCTCCCGTCGCACAGGTGTGGTGGTCGTGCAAGTGGTGTGTGTGGTCGCGCAGGTGGGACTTACGCGCCAGGGTGATAGTTGCGCGCCAGTGTTTGAAGCTTCGCGCCAGTGTGGAGTTGCACGCCAATATTGGATTGGGTGTAAAAGGAAGTGAGCCGCACAGGTTTGGAGTTGAGTAATCTTGAGTCGCGCAAGTGTTTGAGGAGGACTTGCGTGCCTGTTGTGAGTTGCGCGCCGATACTTGCGCACCGAGTTAGACTTGCACGCCAAGTAAGGTTTATTTCCAGCAGTGATTTTCGGGCTGCGTGGAAGCTGGAAGTTTGCCCGATTCATTCGGTGCAAAGAGATATTAATCTACGGGTGAAAATTGGGCTTCAACAGAGCATCTACTTACAGAGGAATATGCATTCCTTCATGCAAATGAAGAGACCTACATGTCTATAAACTGTGAGTGGATTCCTTCTAAGAGTAGTGAGCAAAGGAAGAGAAAGAAGGTGATCCTCTCCACCATCAGTGCGCCAGAGAGAGAGAAACAGGGAGTGACCCTTGGGAAAGCAGTGAGCTGACCCTAAAATTTGTTAAGGTAGTGATCCTGGGCATAGAAGTGATCTAGCCCGAACTTTTTATCCACATCTAGTGAAGAATAGTGGAATTTGGTACGACCGCCAACTTGTCGGCATATGCTCCTTGGACGTAGCCCAGTGAGGGTGAACCAATTAAAAATCTCGGTGTCTGCCTATTTGCTTCCCTAAATTGCATTCAAAGCCACATAATTATATAAATAAGTAATGAAGTGATCATAGTTTACACACAAGAGAAAATAAAGTGACCCTTGTAATAAAGAGGTCAAGATCCAGTGGGGTAGGAAAAACTTTGAAAAAGAATATCCATACCCTGATTCACCCCCCCCTCTCAGGGTATATAGGCCCCTATTGGTCCTAAAAATTTCCATCTGATGTTTTAAACCAAGATGATTTATATTATTTAAAAATAGATGTTAATTCAGATATAGAGTCTTTGAGGAAGAATTTGGTTTCAAATTTTCTAATTTCTTGAACAATCAACCTTCCCCAACTAGCCATCTTAATGAAGAAAGTGTTTGAAATTTGGTTGAACTTGTCATATCTCATATCCAACCAAGAGTTATATTTCATATTAAAGAAATTGAGGTTGAAAATAAAAGGTTGAAATATGAAGTAATAAGTTTTAAATCTTCAGTAGAGAGTCATACAACATCTGTTTCAGATTTCATGACTTCCATTTCTCAAAAGTTGGATAGTTTAACAAATGTTTCCTCCACTTCATCTGCACCTCCTCCTACTCCAGAAGTGTTTGATAAAGATATGATGCAATAGTTGATTAGAGAAGAACTCAAAAATTATTTGGAATATGTAACTACTCATGAATAACATATTAGATAGATACATATTCATGGAGAACATATCCTTCAATTCTTAAAAGAGTATGATTTTGATCTCAGAAAATATAAGGAAGTGATCACAAAGGATATAAAATATTATTTTTCAATGATATACACAAATAATTACATGTATGATAATTTAAAGTTTCTTTCTAAGAACGTTAAGATCCCATTGGTGATAAGATACTTTAATTAATAGGTGCATCAATTAAAATTTCTCACATCATCTCTTATGAGATTTATGGATAAAAAGAAAGATTTATTTAAATTAATGGAAATGGGAGGTACCATAATTATGGAATTTGTTAATATTATTAAAAATTATCTACATTTACATCAAAAAAAAAAAAATCTCAAGAATCCATTCATGTTTCTTCAATTCTTTCAACCACATCCACAAGAACAGTTCAGTACATGCCTTCTCTAATCTCTCATTCAACTAGTCTTATGCCTCCACCAATTCATCCTCTGAGTTTGTCCCCAGTTGAAGCTATCAGACAACTCATACTGGTTCTTTTTATAGAACCACTAACTCCTGCTACCACTTTACCATCTATTACAACCTTTTTCCGAATGTATACTTCAATAGTCTCTTCTTAGGATAGTGAAAGAGACAAGGCCAAAGACAAAGGGAAAGAGAAATCTGATCAACTCCCATATTCTAAAGAGTTAACCTTTTTTGATGTTATATCTTTAATAGGGACAATGTACTTTATTCATTTAATCTAAATATTTTAGACATTCAAATAATGAAAAACATTTATGTTCATTTCCATTCTCCTATTTTATTATTATTATTTTGATAATATCAAAAAGGGGAGATACTTGGGAATTTAGATACTTATTTAGTATGAAGATTGTTTTTAAAATAACATATATCTCTAATTATTTTTAGTTACTTATTTAGTACATTATTTATAAAATTACATGTTTTTTGATCATAAAAATGGGGGAGAATGTTGGAACCTCCTTGAAAGAAGTATGTTTGACACTCTCTTTTTTTAATGATCACAAACCATGATTAATTTATTATTAATGTTTCACATGTTGTATGATAAAATTTTATATGAAAATATTACTTCTATGATATTTATGGTAAGTGTTATGGCAAGAAACCATTGGCTGTGAGTCACTGTTACTGCCATGATGAGCTACATCCAGACTCAAGTCACCGCGACTACCACACTTAAGTCACTACTACTGCCAGAGTCAAGTCACTGCTACCACCAGAGTTAAGTAACTACTATCTCCAGACTCAAGTCACCACTACCGCCATACATAAGTCACCATTACCACGATAGGAAAGTCAATGATACCATCAAAGGAGTTACCGTCATCAGAGTCACCACCAAAGACAAGTAATCACCAGCTTCTTATTACCGTTGATATTTAAGGTCTTCAGTGTGAATGACTCAATGACTAAATCTATTACTAGATAGTTTGACCAAGTCTTCAAGAATTAGTAAAAGAAAATTCGAGGAATGTGGATCTCATTCAACAGGATATGCTATATATTTTTGAAGGATATATCTCTAAAAATAAAAAGACGATACACATATCCAATGGTTACTAACGACCAAGAAAAATTGTGCAATAAAATTTGTGAATTCTCTCAAACTTGCTAATTTTCTTTCTGTGAATCAACGACACAGAAGCACTAAACCCATTTTTAATATTGATTGATAATATAGAAAGAGATAAACTGAAGCATTCCTATAGATTTTGATGATCCTCTATTTTACTTCAAATTTTCCAGAACAAAAGCACAAACTCCTCACCACTATTGATACGAGGATTACAAACTTACAGAACACATCATAGAAAGATTTTTTAATTCTTATTTGTTATTTTTGTTTTAATTTTGAGTAGTGTATTGTTTTCCTATTATCCAACACACTTTCTCCTACATATTCTTGGAGAATAATTTTTATTCTCTTATTCCTCTATCAATTCCCCACTGTGTTTGTGGAAGAAGTCCTTGTGTGACCTTTGTTTTTCTTTCATCCCACGTATAACTATGGAAGCAGATTTTTAGCATGGAAAACATGTTACTGTTGACTATATACCTAATTTAGGTTGTGGATTTGTTTTATTATATTTATAATCTACTTGGTAGTAGGTGATTTCCCAGTGGAGGTGATTAGGTCTCACCTTAAGACTGAACCTCTTGTTTATTCTGTTATTTCACTATGTTATTTGTTTTGTTTTTCTATCATATTCTAGATAAAATTTAATTAAAAACCAAATAATTTCTTTGATAATTAATATTAACTATTTTTTATATATGTTTCTATCTAAGTAAATTGATCTCAAAAGTTAAGGTATTTCTAAACTATATTTTAACTAAGACCTAATCACTCTTTTAGAAATATTTTAAAAAAGATAGATCATATATAGATCTACTGTTTTTATTAATTGGCTGATTTATTTTATTCATGGGTCATTATCTTAGTCTATATATTTACAAAAATTTTAATTGGGAACTCAATTCACCCCATCTTGAGTTACTCACTCTGACCAATTAAAAAATTATATGATAGAGTAAAGGGAGTTCATTAGCTTAAATATTGTGATAGTCAAATGATTCTAGAGTGAATTTGGTTACTATTTTTATGTAAATTTGGTATTATAACTAGTAAAAGGTGTGTGGGTGAAATTATCTTTGTGAAATTAAAATTATATCATGAGGACATTGGAAATTTAAATTTAATTAAAGGCAACTTAGAATTTGTAAAAAATAACACCTTAGGGTGCCAACTCAAAATAAATTAATTTAGATTCTTTGAAACTGAAGTAAAATGGGAAATTGAGATCCCATAATGTATCTCTATGACATCAGGCACTATTTTTTTGTGTTAATTATATTTTTTATATTCAATATGTGATTTTTATAGTGATTTTCACATACATATTTGGAAAAAATTTAATAAGTTCTTAAATATAAAAATGAATTTATTTAGGTGAGGGGAATATTTTACCGAATTGAATAAGGGGGAAATTAAATTATAATATTTTCATTTGATTTATATCAATAAATTTGAAATTGGAACTCTTTTTTAAGGAACTTAAGAGAATTGGTTAAATGAAAGTTCCATTTGTTAAAAATTCTAATTCTGTATAAATATATCGATTTCACTCCTAAAACTAGAACTTAAACTTAATTGAAGTGAGGTAATTAGATTAATTCATAGATGAGGCATGATAATTTAAACACTAGATGAATAATGAATTTATTCTTCTCTAGTTTGTATACTTACATCTATCAAATAATTGAATTATGTATACTGGTTAGGTGTGATGTAGTTTAAGTGTGGGGGAGTGATGAGAGTCAATATTTCCTAATTTTTTTTTCATTTCAATGTAGATAACCCTTAATCATGATAAAACCTGGGTAATCTAACCATATTTTTCACCTTTTAAGAAATTGAATTTTAATAGTTATGTAGATTTAATATTTATCAATCATTATTTTTCTCATTTTGAATTAATTAAAATCCATAAATTGATATCTGAAAATATGGAATTTTATTATTAAAAGGATATTTATTCGTAGTTTCATTATTTTCATTCATTTTGATTTTGAAATGAAATTAAATGATCAAATGGATTTATTTTTGAATTTTATTTGTTTTATTTTATTTAGAATTTTTTAAAATCTATTAATTGGATTGATGTTTTTATTTGGAATTTAACTATAAATTATTTTATTATTGGTTTTTAATTTTTTAATTAATATTTATTTTAATATTGAATAATCCTAAATTTAATTTAGTTTTTAATTTTATAGGTTGAAGATAAAAAAATAAAAAAGGAAATCTACTACACTAAACTCATAATCCACCACGACCTCCTTCAAGCAATCAATTCACTTACCATGCCCTGAGTAGCCATGGATGAATATTGACAATGTAATTGATCAACCACATAAAGAAATCCCATTGACTAGATAAAGGATCCATCTACTATGAAAATCAACCAGATGTACTCCAACTAACCATACAGATAAAGCGTAATCACTCGATCAAAGTGCCTTTACAACCTACCACAAAGGAAGAACTCAATCTACCATGAAACAATAACCTTAATATCAACTATTCCTTATTCGATCAACCACATGAACACCCCATGTGGTAGTGGCTCTCAAACCTAAAATGCTACACCGACTACAACAACCCATCACAAAGGATGATTCAAGATACAACATGATCCTCTCTATGTATCCCATTAAAAACCAGCTACATCAGTTCAAGGGGTTGTTTGATCTAAATTCCTAGGTCACCTACAAAAATACCTTCAATTAATAAACAAAATTATTTTTTATCAACCACACCTTACTGATTCCACCAATTAGAGGTGAAACTAAATAGAATCAACTGTGGTCAAATCTCCTCTGATGAATTGATATCACTATCAAATATATAATCTTGAAAATGGTTGATTTAGGAACATAATGAAATATTACACCAACATGAATTATTGGAATATACATCAGAACCCAATTTAAGCTCGACCACCTTGGATGGAAATTAAGAAAATACCAACCAGAATAGAGAATAAAGAAGTTGTTGTACCTGATTTATTAAAATGTAAGTGATATCGAATAAGGTCTAGGTATTGACTAGGATGATCATATGAATTTCATCAATCCATGATCAACCACTAAGATTGATATTGAAATAGAATCTCTTCCAAGATTTTTGATGAAGACGAGATTGAATAGTTTTGTTTTATTCTTATTTTCCTCCTCTATAGAATTGGTGATGGAGGAGGCATCATGTACTCCCAATTCATTAGTTGAATATATGAAGAACACTGAAAACAAAGTTTTCAATGAAATTAATATACACACTAGGAATATTAAGACTTTATCAAATAAACACAACCGACTTTCATATCACCACTAATACAACACCTCTACCTTGTTCCAATAATACCAAAGGTGGGTTGAGCTAACAACTACCCCAAGTCATTGACACCAATTTTCTATAATTTGATTCTAGTTACTCCTCTTTAAAGATTTAACTAGAACTAGATAAATTATTCCCTTATAGATCGAATCCATACCCAATAAAATTCAATACCATAAGAGGCCAGGTAACTTCTATTTTTTTCACGGCAACCCTCTTGAATCAAAAAATGTAAGGAATTTGACCAAATACTCAAGTTATCTAACCAAATTTAACTCAGTATGGTGATATCCATGCCTAATCTATCGACCATATCTAATTCACATGAAATGAAGGCCCAATACACCAGACTAATATTAAATATTATGTATAAATTAGGTCCATCAATTCCAGACTCACTATACAAAATTCTAGACAAGAAGATACACTAGACCATTTAAATCTACCAAATTCCATGATCTATTACCAAACCCTTCACAATTGAATTAATTATGTCCCAAATCTATACCATCCCAAACCTAAACATCCTAACACATGCATCATAATCTCAACTACTTAGGAAAGGAACTACCTCAAGAAGATTTATTTCTACTAAATCCATGATGGAGAAGATAATTTCACCTTAGGATTATTCTTAAAGGTGTATAGAGATTGATCATGGGAAAAGGACCATGAGATTAAATAATTTTTGAGCTATGATCACCTTGTAAAATACATACCCTCCATCTTTATGCATGTCTACAATCAAAGAGGGTGTATCTTGGTGCTGAATTTAAGAAATATTTTAAAGACACTAGAATCATTAGGAAATAATAAGAAGTCTATACTACTCAGGTGGATGAAATTTTGAAGCATATGAGTAACCTCTAATCATTTTTCTATGAATTAAGAACTATTCCATAAGGAATTGGTTTCTTAAGAGATATCTTGATCAAATTGAGTTTCTATTTATTGTTTTATTATTTAATTATTTCTATAATACTTATGTAACAGAAATATAATCCATTAGTGGTTAAGCTAAGGGGATTCACCTAACCCCTTATTAATTAATTCATTATTTTAATTTAATATCTCTTTTTTAATATCTTTATATTTATTCAAAAATATTAAAAGATAAATGAATTTCCTTAATGCTAGACATATTGAATTTATCCTCTCCCTTTAACTGGGTTACACACATAGACAAACTAGGTTCTATATAATGCTTATATTCTTGATTAGTGGGGCGATATAAGGGTGATTTGAGATCTCCAATAATTGGGATAAGTGAGGTTAGATATTATAGTGATTATTTCATCCCTTAGATTAAGCCAAAACTTCTAAGTGATGAAAATAATATGGGGTTTCACTTGGTTAGAGAGTGACCAAGTGAATAAAGGAATAAAATATTTATTTAATAGGTGGGTAGTGGAATTTAAGGTTAATACACTTAATTTAAAACTAAATTTAAATAGAATCATATTCAACCATTGATTTCACAAAATGAACTAATCAAATAAGAGAAGAAAACATCCAAAACACTCTCTTTTTTGGAGACATCCTGAGTTCACTTATACTTAATTTAATTAGGATTAAAAATATTATTTTCTAAGGCCCAGAAAATATACTTTACATAAATATATTACACCAATACCTCTCATTATACTCTTTTATAAATCTATTATTATACTGATGTAAGGTATCTCTTCTAAATAGTCTTCCATTTCATACATTTATTTTGTATTGTATAGATTATATTATACGATTTATCACCAATGTTTTGAAATAATACCATATTTTTCCCCTTTATTTTATAGATATTCTTGTCTTGTTGCTTATACTTTTGATTTAAGGGGTCTCTTTCACTCTTCTATTGTAGTTATGTTCTCTATGTCTCTCTATTTATAAATACTAACTTTTATTTCTATTCCATTTCCATGTTGATTACCTCATTAATATATTCTATACATTTACACTATTTATATGGTTTCTCTATTATTGACTTGATTGTACACCCATTACTCTATATAGTGTGAACACTCTATATTTATTAATCTAGATTTAAAAGTGTATCCCTAGAAAGTTATTTTATTTGTTTGAATTGGGAAATATTGATAATCGGTATTCCTTTTATTTCATTAAGGAAAATTATTGATTTTGTAACCATGTTTATATAAGTGGTACCTTTTAGAACATTATGTATTATATTTTTTTTATCTATTTCTTCTTTTTATATGATAAATGTATTAGAATTATTAAGTGATGGATTGGTCCCAAATTTATATATCCCTTCGATGCATTGGTTAGTCTCTTGAGACAAACTAGAATGGATATTAGTATATTCATGTCTATTGATATATGATGTCTTTTTCGAGGCCTTGATTGTATGGTTTTGATGTATGAAATTATGTATTTCATTAATACGAGATTATTTATTGTTATCTATTTGATTAATAATTTATATTATTCTCTAATTTATTGATATATTAGTCTTATACTATTAGTTATATAGATTTATTTTGTTATTTATTTCTATAATTTTATATATGTATTATTAATGTAATAATAGATTTCATTATATCCAACCCCTTACTGAGCATCTAGGAACACCCATTTCTATTATTTCATATTTTACCCAAAATATCATAAAGATCACTATGGATGATCTAAGGATAAGGAAAGTAGTAACAATAATATTTCATGTGTTGTAGTGATGCTTCCCATGAAATGAATTAATGATGTATGTATCTTATCTCCCGAGACTACTAAAATTCTGATCATTGGTATTGAGATCTATGTATTTTGTACCATTTTAATAAAATGACCACAAACTCTATATAGCTAGAGTTGAGTTTGTTATATTTGATATTAGATTGTGTTTAATAGAAATATCATAAACTATATTTAGATGAATATAGTTAGAGAATATAATCATAATATAAACACATAATATGTTCTAGGAATATGTCTAGAATGTATCTAATACTATATATTATTTTAAGGTAAATTCATAAAAATTATATACTATGTTTCATAATTTATATATTTTTCAAGATATAATTATGTATATCCCTTTTTTTGTAAATAACACTTAATGGATGAATCAAAAACCAGGTCAACGCACATAAAATTTGTAGGGATTTCCCTAAAAATCATAATAATGAAGCTTGTGTTGGAGATGAGAAAATAATTATTATTTTATGGTAATTAACTCAGGTTGTGAAAAATAATGTATCCAATTTTGAATAAACTATTTATCCTCAAGAAGGTGTAATAAAATTATATAATTTTATGAGTAAAAAACCCCCAATTTTTAATTTAATGAAAAATACACTTGGAAAAGAGCAATGGATAAAGACCCTAGAGAATAAGTTCATTGCATTAGGTTTCAGTTAAATAGAAAATGATATCATGATTTCATACCATCTAAAGGGAGTATGTTGATCAATAGTGATCTTTAATTAAAAATAACAAGAAGGATGAAGTGATAAAAAGTATAGAATGAAATGATTTTAAGGAATCATTCCTTGAGAAATATTTTTCTAAAGAAGAACTAAAAATATGGAAAATTAATAAGTGACTATTTGTAAAGACCCGTAAAATTCAAGGGAATTTTTTTTCTTAATTTTCTTTGGGATTTTAAAAGAACGCAGTTTCTGACGGCACCTGATTCAGAGGCCCGGTGTGCCCGGAATCAATTTCTGAATTTTAGCTCGGGTACGTTCAGTAAAGGAACGAGTGGGTTTTCCTAACTTTTGAACCGGTGCTCGGAATCTAAATCCAAGGGAACCGATGAAATTACAGTGCTGGTAATTTCTTAAGAACACCTTTTTCAAAGTTGCGTTTTCTCGGGTGAGATTTTTAGTTAAATGGGTTAACTAAAGAATAAAATAAAATGTTGTGCTACAAATTTTATTTCTATTCTAGGTAGTTTAAACCTATGCTTGGTGGTTGGAGTGGGACCCACTAATATCCTAACTCCACTAGGTAGGATATTAGTGAAGTGGGGCCCACACGAGCCCCACCATTTCAACTTCCTCAAACCCCCATTATTTGTGTAACACACCCGCACCCCCCTTTAATGAAAAGTCAACTCTCTTAATTAATTAATTTTTTAAGTTATTCAATGTAATTAATTTGGGAATTAATTTCGAATTTCAAATTGAACATTAGATTGTGTGTGTTAATTAAATAAGACAAAGTCTCATTTCATTAAGGGTTAGTTTCGTTGTGCGAGAAGGATTGGGAGATGATTTTCTCGAAGACTTCGAATCTTCATCTTCTTCGTTGGAGAACACGAAGAATAACGAAGAACGCCGGCCTCCGACGGAAGACGACGAAGAACGCTAGTTCCCCAGAGATCGACAACGCGACACCGTGTACCGTGATGCCGACGATCCTCTTCTCTGCAACACCGATGACGCTTACATATCCTTCTTTCGTGACGTCCTTTTTCTGCATCAAACCTTCGTTCATCAACACTTTGAGGTAGGGGTTAATTGTTTTTGCCCATGAATTATTTCTTTGCCGTTCATCGAATTCTATTTTGGGCTGCCTGTTATCATAATAACGGGAGGAGGTCGGATTGCATGAACACGACTGACCCTCTTCCCCCTTTGATGATTGTACTTGTTGTGGTAAGAGCAAAGGCAGCGTGGTGCAACGACACCGCGCCGAAACAATAAAGAACGGGCGAAGAAGCGCGGCGCCGTCGCGCCGCGCCGTTGAGGTCGAATAAAGCCGCGACGCCATCGCGCCGCGCCAGAGAACCACAAAGAGGCCCCGGTCGGAGCGGGGCCATGGTGAGGGAAGGTGGGCGGCTGGAACCGCCGGCTGCCGGCACCTCAGAGTCGCGGGACCGCGACAGTCCCGCGGCGGCAGCACCGGCCGGCCGGACCAGGCCGACCGTTTCAGAGGAAAGACCGGGAGTCGTAACCCCCGGATAGCAAGGAGAGGCCCCCACATGGGGGCTGAAGTTTCAATTAAGGGGGGAAGCCACCCCCCCTTCCCACAACGGCTCGCCCAGCACCGAGCGGGCCGTGCGGGGCGCGCCGCGCTAGGCCAACCGGCCGCCCTGGCTGGGCCGGGCAGCCCAGGCCGGGCCGGGCCGCACCGGCCGGGCCGGACTGCGCCGAGCCCTGCCCACCGGGTCAGTCCGCGCCATAAGGGCCAGACCTGGACCTGGTTCGGGTCGATCCGGTTCGGGCCGACCCAGGGGGGGTCTCGGGCTGGGTCGGTCCGGGCCCAAAACCCCCTAAAACCGGACAAGTTCGTTCTTTTGCCCATATTTTGGGCTATGGACCTCCGATCGACGCACCGTCTATTGCGATTCGATCCTTGGATTGAGAAGGTAGTTTTGGTATATTACACTCAAGGTTTCAGAGAACTTTTGGTATGGCCGGGTTGGTTCGAACACAAAACCAACCGGGCCCTCGAAGTAAAAACGCTTATAACTTGAGTTCCGGACGTCCGATTGACGTGCCGTCGACTTTTTTGGATTCCTATTAGTGAGACAGACCTTTTGGCTTACTAAGATCGAGGTTTGGACACATTTGGAGTGCGGTCGGGTTGGTTTTGACTTAAAAACCAACTAGGCCCCTGGAACGAAAAGACCAATAACTCTCAGACCGGGCGTCCGATTGACGCGCCTTCTGTCACGTTGAGTTCCTCTTGTCGAGACGGAACTTTGAGATACATCAACTCCAGACTACGTGTCATTTGATGTATCGACCCCTTGACTCGTGGAGTGGACCCTCCTGGAATCGAGCATGCTGTGTGCGGGAACCCTAGAGCTGGCTACGACTGCGACGACGACTACACTGAAATCCTCCGTGGGTTCGGCAGCGATGAAGACCGTAATGAAATCCTCCGTGGGTTCGATGGAGATGAATACTGCACTGAAATTCTCTGTGGGTTCGACAGCGATGAAGACCATACTGAAATCCTCCGTGGGTTCAACGACGAAGAATACTGCACTGAAATCCTCTGTGGGTTCGGCAACGATGAAGACCGTACTGAAATCCTCCGTGGGTTCGACGACGATGACTACTGTTCTTGTATCCTACGTGGGTCTGGCAGTGTTTGACTCTGTTCTTGCTATCCTATGTGGTTCTGGCAGAGTAGCTGGTCTATATCCTATGTGGGTCTGACAACTTAGCTGGTTTAGTATCCTACGTGGGTCCCAGCTTAGATGATTTAGTGGCTATATCTGGTCATCTCTATCACCTTACAAAGAAGTATACCTGTGTGAGCTGAGTCTTGACTTTCAATCATTATCATGGATATGATTGACTTGCTTTCCTATATGGATTGTGTTGTGCTTTCCTGTGTGGATTGGGTTGTACTATCCTGTGTGGACGTGATCGAACTTGGGCTCAGATGTTGGAGCCGAACGAGAATTGATGACTTAGGTATATGTATGGGCATATACCTAAGTAGTGTTGGTTGATACTTCATGATTGTATCTTTCCTTTTTGGATTTTCCTTTGTGGATTCTGGGAGACCTTCGGGGGTCTCACGGTCCCTACAAAGTAGCGTATACTCACCCCTGCACGGGCTATGCCCACACTACGTTGTGTCAGATGCAGACGACGGACAACGCTGATCGTGGTTGAGGCTTGTGGAACAGGTCGGTACCTAGAGGTGGACCACTGGGTGGTACGTACACAGAGCGGACGACTGGACCCAAGGACCTGAGGAGGCTATCTGTACCCACCCTTCAGGTGGGACTTCCAGTGGACGGCTCGACATTGCTGCTTTACTTTCAGTTGCTGTACTTTCTTTCCAGTTGTACTTTACTTTCTGTTTGGGTTTGTATTTTGGCCCACTTACTTTTCTTCACTACTATTGTACCCAATTTTAATTAGTGTTTACTTCTTCTTGCTTACTATGTGGTGTTTTTTTACTTTATAAAGGCAATGCCTTCCCCTTTTTGTCAGGATTTACGCTTTGGTGCTAGTTGCCAGCCCTTGGCCTATGGGAGGCGGGATTGGGGTAGTCACGACACGGGTCCTGGGGATGGGTCGTGACAAATTGGTATAAGATGAGTTCAGTTATACCGAAGAACTAAGGACTCTGATATTTATTCTATGTGAAGCAATAGTGTTAAGGGTAATGAGTGTGGTTATCAGTCTAGGGAGTCCAGTGTTGGTGCGACGACTGACGTATCTGTACACCAGGACCCTGAATTCTAATTTCCGACTCAATGCATGAAAAAATTTATTGCATGTGTGTTTCAAAAGTTTTATTGGTGATTACTTTGTGTCAGCTCACCAAGTATACTGTTTGACCATGGCACACCTGTTTCTTTTCAGGATGGCCCCACGACAACAGCCAGCTAGGGTTCCGAGCTTTGTGCGAGATGACAGCCCACCAAGCGACGAGGCCTCGGTGCAAGGCCCTTTTTTCAGCGGAGGCACCGGCGGTACCTCTACCCGCCGATCCACCGATGATACCAGACCTAGCCGCTGAGAGTGCACATCGCCTTAGTGCACTGCACGAGTTTTAGCGTCAGAGACTGCCCATGTTCCACGGGGAGACGGACCCTCAGGCAGCCGAGGATTGGCTGGAGGAAGTTGTGCGAGTTTTCAGGTCAGTGGGGATACCAGCTAACCTCAGGATGATCTTCGCAGCGAGCCTCCTGCACACGGAAGCAGGCAGATGGTGGAGCTTGATGCTCCAGGTGCACGACGAGGCATCTCTCCTCTGGACGGACTTTGAGAGCCTCTTCTGCTCGGAGTTCGTCCCAGCCACCCTCCGTGCGGTGTGAATTCCGGAGCTACTACAGCTGCGGTAGGGAAGCATGATGGTCGCCCAGTACTTGACGAGATTCACCGATCTCTCACGCTATTTGATGGACATGGTACAGGACCCATTCTTCTGGGCCCGAACATTCGATCAGGGACTGAGGCATGTGATCAGGGCATCAGTGATCTCCCTCAACATTCTGACACAGGCAGGAGTACTGGAGCGATCCCTTCTCATTGAGAGCTTTCTTGCTGAGCCTACACCAGCAGTGAGACCTACCGTAGGGTGGCATGTAGCAGATTCGTCTGCAACTGGAATTCGACGGAGGTCACAGGGGTCCAGGTGGACCAGACCATCAGGCAGACGACCTCAGTACACTGGCTCAGAGGTGCGGGGCACACGGCGCAGAGATAGACTTCCGAGGAGCAAGCAGTTCTAGAGAGATTTGGCCGAGGCGGCAAGTTATCTCCGCACTTCATCGGACCATTCCAATTACTCAGCCGGGTAGGCGAGGTGGCTTACCGCCTGGCTCTACCACCTCAGTTGCACCAGGTGCATAACGTTTTCCACGTATCTCAGCTGAGGAGATATGTGCACGACCCAATGCATATCATCGACCATCGAGAGTTGGACATTGACGATGGGGAGACTTTTGTAGAGGTCTCGGTGGAGATCGAGGATCGACAGGAGCGAGTCCTATGTGGGCGATTGATTCCTTTAGTGCGCATCATATGGAAGCACGAAAACCTCAAGGAGAGCACTTGGGAGCGGGAGGCTCAGATGCATGCACAGTACCCACATTTGTTCTCCTAGTTTATGATGTATGTTTACGGGGACATAAAGCCCTGAGGTGGGAGTAATGTAAAGACCCATAAAATTCAAGGGAAATTTTTTTCTTAATTTTCTTTGAGATTTTACAAGAACTCAATTTCTGACAGCACCTGATTCTGAGGCCTGGTTTTCTCGAAATCAATTTTTGAAGTTTAGCTCGGGTACGTTTAGTAAACGAACGAGTGGGTTTTCCAAACTTTTGAACCAATGCTCAGAATATAAATCCGAGGGCAATGATGAAACCGAAGCGCGGGTAATTTCTTAAGAACACCTTTTCCAGAGTTGCGTTTGCTCGGGTGAGGTTTTTAGTTAAATGGGTTAACTAAAGAATAAAATAAAATGTTGTGCTACAAATTTTATTTCTATTATAGGTAGTTTAAACCTATGCTTGGTGGTTGGAGTGAGACCCACTAATATCCTAACTCCACTAGGTAGGATATTAGTGAAGTGGGGCCCACAGGAGCCCCACCCTTTCAACTTCCTCAAACCCCCATTATTTGTGTGACACACCCGCACCCCCTTTAATGAAAAGTCAACTCTCTTAATTAATTAATTGTTTAAGTTATTCAATGTAATTAATTCGGGAATTCATTTAGAATTTCAAATTGAACGTTGGATTGTGTGTGTTAATTAAATAAGACAAAGTCTTATTTCATTAAGGGTTAGTTTCATTGTGCGAGAAGGATTGGGAGAGGATTTTCTCAAAGCCTTCGAATCTTCATCTTCTTTGTTGGAGAACGCGAAGAACGACGAAGAACGCCGGCCTCCGATGGAAGATGATGAAGAATGCTAGTTCCTCGGAGATCGACAACACGACGCCGTGTACCGCGATGCCGACGATCCTCTTCTCCGCGACGCTGACGATGCTTATGGAGCCTTCTTTCGTGACGTCCTTTTTCTACGTCAAACCTTCGTTCATCAACACTTTGAGGTAGGGGTTAATTGTTTTTTCCCGTGAATTATTTCTTTGTTGTTCATCGACTTCTATTTTGAGCCTCCTGTTATTGTAATAACGGGAGGAGTTCGGACTGCACGAACATTGCCGACCCTCCACCCCCTTTGACGATTGTACATGTTGCGGTATGAGCAAAGGCAGCGCGGTGCAACGACACCACGCGGAAACAATGAAGAACGAGCGAAGAAGCGCAGCGCCATCATGCCGTGCCGTTGAGGTCGAATAATGCCACGGTGCCGTCGCGCCATTCCAGAGAACCACGAAGAGGCCGCGGCCGGAGCTGGGTCGCAGCGGAGGGGCGCGGCGCCGTCGCGCCACGCTGGTCGGACAAGGCCGCGGCTCAAAGCCGCGACAGAGCAAGGCGGAGCGGCCAGAACTGCCGGCAGCCGGCACCTCAGAGGGGCGGGACCGCGGCGGTCCCGCGGCAGCAGCACCGGCCGGCTGGACCAGGCCGGCCTTTTCGGAGGAAAGACTCGGGGTCATAACCCCCGGATGGCAAGGAACGGCCCCCATGTGGGGGCCGCAGTTTCAATCAAGGGGGGTAGCCCCCCCCCTCCCCACAACGGCTCAGCCAAGTCCGAGATGGCCGTCCGGGGTGCGCCGCGCCGGAGGGGCCGGGACACGCCCTAATGGGCTGGACCTGGACCTGGTTTGGGTCAACCTGGTTCAGGCTGACCCAAGGGGGTCTCGGGCCGGGTCGGTCCGGGCCCAAAACCCCCTAAAACCGGATAGGTTCGTTCTTTTGGCCATATCTTGGGCTACAGACCTCCGATCGATGCACCATTAATTGAGATTCGATCCTTGGATCGAGACGGTCGTTTTGGTATATTACACTCAATGTTTCGGGGAAAGTTGGGTACAGCCGGGTTTGCTCGAACACGAAACCAACCGGGCCCTCGGAGCAGAAACACTTATACCTTGAGCTCCAGACGTCCGATTGATGTGCCATCAACTTTGTTAGATTACTCTTAGTGAGACAGAAATTTTGGCTTACTACTCTAGAGGTTTGGACATAGTTGGAGTGCTGACAGGTTAGTGTTGACTTAAAAACCAACCGGGACCCTGGAATGAAAAAGCCAATAACTCTCAGACTGGGCGTCCGATTGACACGCCGTCTGTCACGTTGAGTTCCTCTTGTCGTGATAGAACATTGAGATACATAAACTACAGACTACGTGTCAGTTGATGTATCGACCCCTTGGCTCGTGGATCGGACCCTCCCGAAATAGAGCATGCTGTGTGCGGGAACCCTAGAGCTGGCTGCGACTGCGACAACGACTGCACTAAAATCCTCCGTGGGTTCGGCAGCGATGAAGACCGTACTGAAATCCTCCGTGGGTTCGATGACGATGAAGACTGCACTAAAATCCTCCGTGGGTTCAACAGCGATGAAGACCGTACTGAAATCCTCTGTGGGTTCGACGACGAAGAAGACTGCACTGAAATCCTTCATGGGTTCGGCAGTGATGAAGACTGTACTGAAATCCTCCATGGGTTCAACAACGATGACTACTGTTCTTGTATCCTACGTGGGTCTGGCAGTGTTTGACTCTGTTCTTTTTATCCTACATGGGTTTGGTAGAGTAGCTGGTCTGTATCCTATGTGGGTCCGACAGCTTAGCTGGATTAGTATCCTACATGGGTCACAACTTAGATGAATCAGTGGCTATATCTGATCATCTCTATCACCTTACGAAGAAGTATACCTTTGTGAGCTGAGTCTTGACTTTCAATAATTATCTTCGATATGATTGACTTGCTTTCCTATGTGGATTGTGTTGTTCTTTTCTGTGTGTATTAGGTTGTACTATCCTGTGTGGATGTGATCGAACTTGGGCTCAGATGTTGGAGCCGAACGGGAATTGATGACTTAGGTATATGTATGGGAATATACCTAAGTAGTGTTGGTTGATACTTCATGATTGTATCTTTCCTTTGTAGATGTTCCTTTTTGGATTCTAGGAGACCTTCGGGGGTCTCGGGGTCCCTACTGAGTAGCATATACTCACCCCTGCACGGGCAATGCCCACACTACGTTGTGTTAGATGCAGATGACAAACAGTGATGATCGTGGTTGAGGCTTGTGGAGCAAGTCGGTACCTGGAGGTGGAACACCGGGTGGGACGTACACGGAGCAGACGGCTGGACCCGAGGAGTTGAGGAGGCTATCTGTACCCACCCTTCAGGTGGGACTTCCAGTGGACGACTAGACGTTTCTAATTTACTTTCAGTTGCTGTACTTTCTTTCCAGTTGTACTTTACTTTCAGTTTGGGTTTGTATTCTGGCCCACTTACTTTTCCGCACTACTATTGTACCCAGTTTTACTTAGTTTTTACTTCTGCTTTCTTACTATGTGGTGTTTGTTTACTTTATAAAGGCAATGTCTTCCCCTTTTTGTCGGGATTTACGCCTTGGTGCTAGTCGCTTGCCCCTGGCCTATGGGAGGCGGGCTTGGGGTAGTCACAAAACGAGTCCCAAGGATGGGTCGTGACACTATTAATGAATATGAGGTTCACATTTCAATACTAATGATACATGGTATGGTTATTTGAATAGTCTTGAAAGCATGAATGATTTTTTCTTTGATGAGCAAAAGAAAATTTTTTAAATGAAATTAATTATCTAAAAATTTTCATTATATTAGGATATAGTAAAATGTTCTATCAAGATAGAGAAATATTTATCCAAGCATTATATTTTCAAATGAATACAAGAGTATAAGATAATGGTTGAACAAAGATAATTCTCAATAAAGAATAAAGGAAGAATATAATTTGTACCATGTAATAATTGTGTAATGAAATACACTAGGGTTTTGTTGAAGGTATTAGGAGTTCGTTACAAGTGTGGAGATATAGTCCATCAAGCTCATGAGTGTAGGTGTAAGATAGAATCCACTAATTTCCAACAATTTAATTTTAATTAGATGGACCGCTTTTCAAATAATTTCCCTAAGCATCAAAGGAATATACCATAAAGGAGGTAAGGGAGAAATATTGGGTGTATGGAATTACTATTGAAGGTATCAAGGATGCATCAGAAGCTGGTGGCCCACATTTTTTTAAAAGTTTTCATTGTTGTGATGACAAGAAATGTCATATCTGCTGATTTGAGCCTCAGTACGGTATGAGGATCTCGTGTAAATAAAATTGAGAAGAAAAAATAAATCAAAAACTTACCTATCTAGATTTGAATCTGTGTTCGACTGAAACTCATCACTGTCAATCGTTTCTCGAAGGATCCATAATGGGATTCCTCTAGATCATCCACACATTCTTCAAAAATCCAATGAAGCATCATTCATCAAATTATAGGTGCAATCTCGGAGATCTGAAGTCACCTTCGACGCACCGCTGATCACCGTATCGATGTGACTTTGATGAATGATGACGAACTCAATCCATACACCTGGATTGATAGATTCTCTCTCTAGGAAGTGGGAGGAGAGAGAGGCCTTGTAAAATTCACCATGAATGGTTATATGCTTGAGTCTCTATCCACTTATTTATAGTGGATGATGAAAATACTTGGATGGGTTCCCCAACTCCCATTAATTAATCATCCCCTATATAAATAATTATGATGAACTAAACTACATCACAAATATTTATTTATTATTTTATCGCATAACTATAATATATATAAAATATATTATGTGATAAAACCCAAGTCATTAACTCGACTTGTAATCCTACTTAATAAAAAAAAACCTAGAATATTAAAATAATATTCATTTGATTAAAATTATTCCTTGTGTTTACATAAATTGTAAATGTATTTAATATATAAATTCAATACCAATTATTATTTACTTGAATAATATGAATTTATTTATTTATCAGTGATCGATAAATTGAACAATACTCTGTCCTTGTGGTGGGTCCCACCATGTCCAATACACCAATTCAACTGAATATGGTAGATTCTTGAATATACTATTGTGTGTGACCCTCTAATACCTTATATTGATAACAATGAACAAAATTCACACACCAAGAGCGGAGTCGAGTAACCCATCAAGGCCCCTAAAGAGATAATTATTTTCATAGAAACAATAAACAACTTACAAACACATACTGTATACTATAATTTCTTTGTATTTAAATATTACATAAAGTAGGACGCACACTTGTGTCATCTCCCTTTTCTTGCTTTATTATTTTTTGATCTAACTGGATGGATTTACCCAAAACTGACTTGGACAAGGCTTTATGAAGGTACTATAATCCTGATCAACAAGACCCGAGATATATTACTTCCTCAACCTAGAAGTGACAAATCCTTTCTTGACTATTAAACCAATTCCATACCACTAATGACACACCCAACTCAAGCTTCCTCTTCATGATTTCATTATCATGTTTTTTTACCTTGCATAAAAGTACATGATAAAATGGAACAGAATGGTAATGATCTCATTTCAGGAGATCAATACACATATCTGTTGATAGGAACAACCAATGACACCAAAAATATGTGGTGTTCCTATTTTCAGGTATGTCATCATGATCTCCCTACTAGAGATCACCAAGTGTGAACTTCGTGAGAATAATTCTCAATGCTTATAAGCCCCTAGAACTAGATAACCAAACATATACTATGTCCCATCAGTCATATGTATGTAGTCCATATGACCTTTATTTGAGATAAATGTCATACTATCTCAAGGTTCCCCTTATAGACCAAGATATTCTCTAACCTTTGATATGACATTTAATCTATGGAAATTACCATTAAATTGTGGATGCAGAAATATATACACTATAATGGAAAGTGTACATCATGTATATATAACTGTATACATGATATAGTAATCAAAAGTACTTCATAGTTGGGTATAGGAAAACCACAATTTTAATACTCCCAGTTTCACTAGAGCCAACTTGATAATCATACTTGTTAGCTACTCACATGATAAAGATCATGTTTCTACTGAGTAATGACTTTAGCTGCTGGGTCTACCACATTTCTGCTGCATGGCTCTTCTGCTATATACAACATCAACTCCTTGAGTAAAACTTCTCAATAGATAGTATCCCCAAGTATATCCCTTTTATCCACTGTCAAAAATTGACATCTTGGTTAATACTAGTTACATAATTATCATTGTGATAAAACATTACTTGGTAGGTGTGATTTTATGAATTGGAACAAATCAATGCATTTAACTGCTACTTAACCGCCTCATAAGATTTAAAGTACTCAGTTTTTTGTAGGTAAGGCTACCACTAGATTTTAAGATCCGGTCTCACTCAACACCTTATCCTTGCTGTGATATTAGATCATATTGATATGAAGGAAGACCAATTTTTGTCCCCTTAAACTTGTATCTTTTCCTCTCCACATACCAGGTACATATCTTCAGTTCTTTCCCAAGTATAATTAGATAGTATTGAATGCTTCTCTTGTAGTTATCCTGAATATAACTACTATTTTACAACTATAATAATATTAGATATTGAACATATCATGGAATATGTGATTAATCCATCATAGAAGCATATGTAACTCAATTCAACACCTAATCTCTTCCTATACCTCTGCATGACTACTTGGAGGGATTTATACCTTGTGACACTAGTAACAATTAATCTCTTGAATTGTTCCAACCTGTATTTTTCAATACCATGTTAGTATATGTACTATTAACTGGGTCTGAGAAACCATTATATCTACTTTATTAGATCCTGTTCCCTAGAACTTAGGTTTCTACTTTAATTCAATAACTAGAGAATTACATTTAACCTGGTCTTAACTATCTGTAAGACCAATATCTACTTTCCATATATTTCGAAACATATTTTACATGAAAAAATGGTGATCCCACTAACCTCTAGTAAAAACATGGAAAAGATTCATTCCAAATAAATATTCTATGATCTGGTTGCTTAATTAAATTCTAAACTATATTTCAATAACTTTCATCCTTTATTAGCATTCTATGTTTTGACCATCCTTTTCTGGTTGCATCATATAGACAACTTCCATGATTGGTGGTCATGACCTCCAATGATCAATAACATGATCATAGAAAACATATATGATAAGTAAAATTCTAACGAATTTAGATGTAATGAATTGGTATAACCAATCGAGCCTTATTGGTACATTGTTTATACCATCCATGCATCAACTCACTTGAATACCCACCATAGTATTCTAAATAATATTCCCCCTTTCACCGTGATACATGGAATCCATTATAGAATTTTAATTAATCTTTTCAATCTTATATTATTTCCATATAATACTTTCTTGTAGGAATTATTATTCTCACTAAATAATATATCACTCATCACAGTGAATATAAAAACTGTCACTATGGTTTTAACCTTCCTATGCAGTATGTGTCTCTAGAAAATTCCTACTCCACATGTACTTATGGAACTTGTTCTTATTCCAACTACATGTGCATATCTAGAATTGACTAAACCCAAGTAAATATTTCTCCCACTATCTCAAGTAGATATGTGCACCATTATATAGAAATTTATTCTATCACTTGACTACCACTTTTCTAGGTTAAGGATTTATGTAATATCTTAATAAATCATTTGGATAATTACTTAGATGCACAATGTGTTTAACTTGATGATAGTTTTTTTATATCCTAACAAAATATTTGAATCTAATCACATGTTCTTATGACACTATAGATTTCCATCATATTATGACTTATATGATATTCATTTTTCATTTTAATTAGCATATGGTTATATGATATCTCCATTATTTGCAAAGCACATCTTAAAATGTAATGGTAGTTTCTGTAAGTTGAAACATTGATATTACTTACATCATGACTCTAATGTATAAAATATTCATTTAAAAATATCTCTATGGTACATTTTTTTTATCAATATTAACATGTAATACTTTTCATCAATCCTCCTTATTGAAATCAATGTTGTGATGTGGATAAGGTAATGTGTGTTTAAGAATTACTCCACACTACATTATATTGATATATGATCACTTGATCAAGATATTTTTTGGAATATTGGCTCGAATCAACTCATATATTTAGACCATGCATGTATCATACCTCATTTTACCATTGCATAATTACTTAAATTAATCTTATGGATTATATATACCTCTAACTTACCCTTCAAATAGGTCATGTTCACTCATTGAACTAATTCCAAAATCTATTTGGCATATCTTTATTTATACTATTTTCTTTGTAAAAACTATATACATTGATAATACAAAAGGTGTTTAGCTGTACCGAGCCTAAATATTAAGCTGGGTATATCCTTGATGTCAACTTTTAGTTTTTCATAACAAATAATTAACTTTCCACAACTGGGTAAAAAAGTCTTACACTTTTATATTCATAAATTATTAACAATGATTCAAGTAACACTAAACTATTGATTGAGTATGAAACACTATAGAAAAAAATAATTCCAGAACCATGAAATACGTCTCTTAGTGTCCAAAGGACACAAGAGATAAATGTTATGGTTATAATCAAAAAAATTATACTTGAATCAATCTCTTGGAAATTAGAAGTTATATGTTTCTCACTGCTGACTTATGAATCATCCTTTCTCAACTGATTTGAGAATACATCTTACTTCTTATAATGTTTCTATTACTAGGTTATTGTATTTCAATACACATATGTTAATGACATATTATATTCAATACCAAATAAGTATGACTGAAACATTACATTTATACGATGAATATTCATGAAGAAGAAGCATGTACTTGATTCTTTAATTTAGTTTAGTGTAATTTAACTTCCACATAATTATTTCATGTTATGTGATAAAAATAACCTACTATTAATACCTCTTAGCATTGAAGGACTTTGCGAATGTTCTTCTAAAATCAATTTCCATTGGCCTTTTCACCTTGTCTTTTTATTTTCTTCAAGAAGAATTAATGATTAATCTATCTTTTATTTTATTATTTACTTGGTGAACCTTACCTAAATAGGTAATGAATTGTTTAATCAATATTGTTCTTTTGGTAGCCTAAAATGAAGCTTGTGTAAATGGGTAAAAATGATATGAGAAAGAGACCCATATTTCAATTTACATATGCTGGTGTAATAATCACCTTATATATTGCTTCACTTTCTCCCCACAAACTTCATAGAGATGATACAACATGTGTAATCATCCATTTATTGATGTTGTAACCAGAAAAAACATCAGACATTGATGATTACATTATGAAATAACCACCATATTCCTTATACATGAGTCGCCTGTAAGAAATTTCTCAACCTCACTTCTTCAGGTGGCTTAATAGCTATGGGGACACCAACACCCTGAATTTTCTATATTGTTGTATTGGTCACAAGCACTTGTACTACACTTGGAAATTTGTGCTAGTCTGTATGTAACGCCCCGACCCCAGTTACCCAGAGTCGGTGCATTAATACATAACATTGGCATGATCACAAGAAAGATCAAATCTCGAAAGACCGATTGGTTTAGTAGCCTTGGAAACACTAGATATATTCATAAGTTTTACATTACATCATAAAATGAAAAACTAATACAACAACATAATGTCTCCACAATCCACACTATTAACCCCTCATAAAATCCCTGCAGGTCATTCATAACTTACATCTTCACATCCTGGGAAAAATAAAACATAAAAAAGGGGTGAGCTCAAATGCCCAGTAAGGATAACAATATAGCGGAACATTCAAAAATAAGCATAAACATTTAAGGCAATGAATTACTAAAACAAAAGCCTTTTAAACTTGAACTTCAACATAGTATGGAAAAAGTAAAATGAAATAATGCCATTTACTTGTTCACATGGATATTCTACTAATCGAATAATCACATGAAAAATCAATAACCACTTTCATAATGTTGGAATGCATAATGCCAGACTATCATAACCACATAGTCAAGGCCTCGTGCCAAGACTACAAATAAGATTTTGTCAAGGCCTTGTGCCAAGACACTAGTTTGTCTCATGAGACCTACCGATGCATCGAGGAGCTATAGCGGGCTCCACCCGTCACTTATTAAGTCCAATGCATTCCCATATGAAAAGGTTTAAACATAACATAAACATTCGTATTAAAATTAGCATACGAAATGTCAATAATTTCACCATAAACTATGAATGGTATAAAAATAGCACATACATAGTCAAACATATCACAAAACCTTCAATACAATATAGAAGTTTTGTATCATAATAAATCAACTTCAAATAATCTTAAAATCCATCAAAGGATGTTGACATAGATGAAATCAAAATTCTTTTTAAAGAAATATCTCCTTTTATTTTGAAATCATTTAAGATCCATATAAAATAAAACATTTTCTTTGAAAATATTCTTATAAGCTTGTAAGGAAAGCTTTGAAGATTTTATAACAGCGTAAAATAACCGCACCCGCCGTATAAGTTAAAAAAAACATTCTTACCTCAATTCTGTCGAAAAGGTTAAAAAGGACCTTGTTTTGAAAACGACGGAAAGATTCCTTTATAAACCTCTTATAAAAAGTCAAACAAGGGTATAAACGACTTTAACCCATATTCTTGTAAATAGTAAAAATGTTTTGAAATACATTTTTAAGAAACATGGATGTGGATGATAAAGATATCCCAGTAGATTATTACGTATAAACAACCTCGGATAATGAAGAGATTGTGAAATAAACCCTTACCTTGTACTTTTCCTTGGTTGGGGTAGGTTAACCTCCTGTATAATGGTGAAATAATTGTTATTAAATTATACAAGAATCATATACATTAATATGATATCATATATGATCTTTTAATATTGATTTGATAATAATATCTTAGTATTATTGCTGTTTCGGGTGTGAACTTACTTGTTTGCTTTTGTATGTTTTGTTACGTAAGACATGTTTGTAAAGGATAAGTTGTATATTATTCAAATCCAGAATGGTATCAAGTCCTTAAACATCATTTTTAAATCATCAAATGATAATTATACTTGAATGGATACGATGAAGAATGAATCTCATCGCGTTCGTGGAGACGGTAGTCCGTACGTACGCACGAACGCTACTTCCATTTAATTTTTATTTTAAAAGAATAGAATACAAATGATACATAGGTATATTACTATTCCAGTATAATATAATATTTCATACATGTTACTTAAGTTCATTAACACCATCCTTTATACGTTCCATGTGTGGTATGAACGAGTCATATCATTTTAAGGGGGCGGTAGTCCGCACTTTCTCAAATGAAATTATCGTATGTATATACAAGATGAAACGAATAATGGTATGAAATAAAATGGAATTACAGAAGCTTATATATAAAATATATATCATTAATATCATATTTAATTACAGTGCCATCATAATGGCCACCATGAGAGGCGGTAAGATGTATTTGAACAATCATCGTTTCGTGAGGCGTTAGTTTGCCATCCACAGAAACATTATGTTCATCATCCATTAGATGGAGTTGTGTGTATGTGTAGTTTTAATACTTCTTATAACAACATCCTAGTATATTGAGGATACTGGTGTTGTTACAAAAGAAAGGAAATAAAAAGATTTTCTGGGTTGAAGAAGCAAAATAAATGAAAATAATTTAAGAGAAATCGTTACCTTTAATTTAGGTAACTCACTTTGGTTGGAACCAAAGGACTTCTTGAAATGATTTCTTCCTAAGGGGAAGCTTCAAGGAGGAGTAGAGGGATGTGGGGAGCTTATTTGGGCAGAGTTTGGACGAGCCAAGTGGCTTGAGAGGTGTGAGGAATGAGTAGAAGTGGTCTCCTTTTATAAGGGAGAAGAGGGGCTCTTTAGGAAAGAGTGAAAGTATTACTTTATAATATAATTATATTCGGTTTATAATGGTCCAAAAATCATTGAGGTCGAAGATAAGATGACTCATATTCTAAATAACATCAACCAATAAGAATTGGACAGGTTTTAGATAATATTTTAATCATTATAATCTTATTTATTTAAATGATTTATTAATGAGGTAAACATTGCATCATTATTGTGTCATTAATAATTTAAATTATTTGATGTCTAAAAATTATAAATAAAATATAATTATGTAGGAAATATTTTTATCTTTCTAATGAATATTTATAATCGAAAATCCAACATGTATAACCCTATGTAAAAATTGTTCTTCTAAAAGATGTAAGCTTATGCCATTTTTATTTTTATTTTAACTTTATTAATATAAAGTGTCCCTACCACATACAAGTGGCTCCAAGGGGTCCCCAAATTAACCCAAGGATGCCCATGGTTGGGTATGTGTCCACCAATAAGGTTAGGACACGTTTTAGGGTAATTTTTTATTATTATAATATTATTTTTTAACCCTTATTTACCGGATTTACCCTTTAACCATGGTAAATAAAATATTTACCGCAATAATTATTCAAAATGTCTAAAAATAAAAGTTACCCATTTACACAATTTTAACATCCTGATTCCAAATATGTAATCCATTTTCCTAAATTCAAAACACAGAAGTGGCAGAAATTAATTTAAAATTAATTCCCGCTGTCAAAACAAAAAGCGTGTTTTTAAGAGATAATAACTATCAAAAGATTGACACTTGTTTATGTTCGGTTTAATTGTAAAATTATGTCCAATGACCAAAATTATATTAAATGGTAAAAATATATTCTAAATATAATTTAAAACCACTCAAATTTATAATTTATCACTATTAATTATTTTTATTAAAAAAGTTGTTTTTAATTTAGTAATTTTCACTATTCATCAAAATATGAAAGTTATCCGAAATGTACCAAAATTTCACCTTAGGCTAAATTCGATATTCCGAATCCAAAAATGAAGTCCATTTTCAAATATAAAATATATATAATTTCAAAAAGTAGGTATTACTATTCATAACGGCTAGTTTGATTAGTTATGGTGTGTTAGAACTCGGTGTTGCGTACAACACACGCTATCACATTATTCAAAGAGAAGCGTACCGTAGAAGCTTGGGGTGTTACACTGTATATTTAATTTGTCCAAAATTTATCATAATTTATCTTATGGAATTACTTTCTATTTTATACAAATAAAATTTAGAATTTTGTACTTTTATCATAACTACTGAATTAGAGATTATTGATTAATTATATCATTAAATGTCTCCAATTATTTTATTGAATTCTAGGAACCTTTTGTACTAGAATAGAAATAGTATATCACTAGAGTATTTTAATGGAAAATATACCTAAAACACCCCTCATAGTATACAATATTTGGCTATGCCACTACTCAGAGGGTTCAAGGTATGTGATTGGCTGACGAACCACAATAACTCACAGTTCCATGATATGTTGAGTAAAGTCCCAGCTTTAAAAATCAAAAATTGATTTTCTTAACACTTGCCTCTAAAATTAAATCAAGATATAATTGACTACTTCTTTTCTATAATTTTAGTTAAGTCAACCCACCACTCTTATAAGAACACCCCGATAGTAAGAGGCAGTATCAGCTTTGGCATGAAGAGCACCATAAACACTCGATATTGTTCAAATTGGAATGATGGAAGGTAGTTAATGACTTAATATTTCTTTGATGTTTTTTGTGTTCTTATCTCAACGAATGTAATCCATATGTATTAATCTTGTTTATCTATGTTTTCTCACTCACAATCAAACATTAATAGAAAAAAATATGCCACTTCTTTATGAATTTTATTATTTATTATTTTATATATTTTCCCACCGTTATAAAAATTCATAAGATAATAAATAAATGCATAAAGGTAATCAAATAACTGACTGGTCTTGAGAATTTAAAACAACCTAGGGGCATTATACCTGAGTCATTACTTAACTCGTGATGTAGCTCGACCCTTGTCTAGAATGTCCGCTTCAAGTCTGGAGTAATGCCACGACTTAGAATGGTCCACATCACATCTAACATCGTCTTCATCAATGTGTAATACCTAACCTTGGTGGGATCAATGCAGTAAACTATATTCATCCATAATACAAAAATACTCACATGCAGGTGAGGGGAACTATGGGTGAAATGTACATACGATGTTTTTGGACACGCAAAACCTTATACAAATTGACCAAAAAGAAGATACAGATAGTGTCTAAATTAATTAATTAATTATAAACATAGCACACAGTTAAAATAATTAATTAAATAATTAAAAGCAGACATACAAAGGTCGGTGCTCAAGACCAGTAAAGGGGTAAAATTAAAGTACCATAAAATTAAATTGTAATAAATTAAGTACGAGAGTATTAATTAAATTAAACAAATTAAATAAATTAAATAATTAAAATTAATTAATTTTAATACAAAAAATATATTTAATTAATTAATTTAATTTAACATCTAAATTAAATTAATTTGATTCCAGATTTTAAAAATAAAAAAACAATCCAAAATTATTTCTTTAATTAATTTAATTTAAAACTAAAATATAATTAATTAATTAAATTAATAATGGTTACTTGGGTCCTGAAATACTGATATGGCCTGTTTTAGGTCGCGCTGAACTCACAAAGACCCATAACAAGACGAGCAAAGCCCTTTCTAGGCTGTCTTGGGTTAGGTAGGTCTACTGAGACATATTTTGGGTCGGAGCGACCTGTCCGGTTTCAAGCTGAATTATTGTAGGTGGGTGGGACCTGGTTTGGGTCCAAATTGTGTAGACCCAGACTAGGAAGAAAGGAACCTTGCTCTAGGGTTTGTTCATGGTTGGACAACAGTGCACTGTGACATCATAGTGGCACCTCAAGAGGGAGGCTCGGTTGATGGAGCATTGGATTTGGATGAGGTCAGGCCCCCAATGGTCAGCCACCACAGGAAAGGTGCCTAAGCAGTGGGAAGACCAGGAGCAATGGACCGAATAGGTGACAACCCTTATGTAGTTTAGTGTGGGGAATTAGGATGGGACCCCGTGGTGGACATGAATTCTCAGCAAAATCGGCTGGGACTGGATCTGGGGGAAGAGAGGGTCACAGTGCCATAGACCTGAATCGTCAGAGTTGAGATGACCGTGAGGGCTTCTCAACTAAATGCAGAACTGGTTGGGCACACTGTTCAGGTGTGGTCAGACTCTAGAGGGAAGGAGGAGAGATTCCAGTGTAGGATAGGGATATTGACAAAGGGGAGAGACTTCTATAAGAAGCCTTCTTGTTTTTTTGATTCCCCTTTAGATAGTAAAGACTGCCCCTTTTTTAAGTCATGGGTTTATCTTAATTACCCATTCTTCCAAAGGATATTAACTTATTATTATCTTAATAATAAGAAAATTATTATAATAAAATAATAATTTATTATTATAATAATTATATTATTATTATAATAATAAAAATTATAAAAATTATTATTTTTTACAAAAACCATATTATTTCCTGTGAACAAAAAATGGATGAATTTTTGGGATTCACCAGAAATTATGAAACAAAAATATATATTATTTGTTCATAATTTTAATACCTAAAATAAAACTATGTAAAATCCATAATTTTTTTTCTAATGAACATAACTTGGTCATCCGGTCTCGGATTGAAGTGCGGTTAGATATTATCGGATCGAAATTAAATCCTCTATTTGGATTTAAAGAAAATATAATTTTCTTAGATCAAAAAAAATTACATGATCGCTCTGATACTAATCGAAGGTAATGAGGATGCAGCGGAAGCTGGTGGATCATATATTTTTAAAATTTTCATCTTCGAGATGACGAGACTTGTCGTATCCAATGATTCAAGCCCCAATACAGTTCGAGGATCTCATGAAAATCAAATTGAGAAAAATAAATAAATAAAAAACATAAATTTTTAGATATGAATCCACATTTGACTAAAACTAATCACCAATGACCTTTTCTTGAAGGATACATACCGAGATCCCTCTAGATCATCCACATGTGCTTCAAAATTCTGTTGGAGCATCGTTCATCAAATTCTGGGTGCTAGTGGGGAGATCTGATGACACATTCGATGCCCTGATGATCACCACATCAATGTTCCTTCGATGCATGCGGGAGAACTTGATCCACACAATTAGATCAAAAGATTCTATCTCTTGGAAGCGGGAGGAGAAAGAGGATATTGAAAATTTTGCATGAATAGTTATATGCTTGATCCTCTCTTCACTTTTTTATAGTGGATGATGAAAATACCAGGATGGGTTCCCCGACCCCTATTAATTCAACATCTAATAAATAAATAATTATGAAGTAATAAAATGAATCATAAATATTTATTTATTATTTTATCACATACCTATAATATATATAAAAAATATTACGTGATAAAGCCCAAGTCATTAACTCGACTTGTAATCCTGCTTAATATTCAATGAACCTGGAATATTAAAATAAAATTCATTCAATTAATATTATTCCTCATATTTACATAACTTGTAAATACATTTAATAAATAAATTCAATACCAATTATCCTTTACTTGAATTATATGAATTTATTTATTTTTTAGTGATCGATAAATTGGAAAATACCCGAACACCATGTCCAATATACCTATTCAACTGAATATGGTGGATTCTTGAATACTGTATTGTGTGTGACCCTTTAGGTCCTTATCATGATAGTAGTGAATATAATCCATAGACCAAGAATGGAGTCTAGAAACCCATAAATACTTAAAAAGAGATAAATATTTTCATAAAAAAGACAACCCACATGCAAACACGTATTGTGTACTATAATCTCTTTGTCTTTAGATATCTCATAAAGCAGAACACACACTTGTGTCATCACCCTTTTACTGATTTATTATTTCTCTATATAACTAGATGAATTTACCCGCAACTACCTTAACTAAGGTCTTATGAAGGTACTTCCATCCTGATCAACAAGGCCTCAGATATATTACTTCCTCAACCTAGAAGCGACAAATACTTTCTTTACCATTCAACCATTGACATACCACCAATGATGCACCCAACATAAGCTACCTCCCCATGATTTAATTATCATGGGTTTTCCTTGAATCAAAGTATGAGATCAAATGACACACACTGGTAATGATATCATGTCAAGAGGTTAATACACATGTATATAGATAAGAACAACCAATGGCACCCAAAACATGTGGTTTTACTATTGGAGGGTCTATCCTCATGATCTTACTACTAGAGATCACCAAGTGAGAATTTCATGAGAGTAAGTCTCAATACTTATGACCCCTAACACCTCATAGTCAAATATATACAGTTTCCTGTGAGTAAGATGTATATAGAACATATGACATTTGTTTATGATTAATGTCATAGTATCTTGAAGTTCTCATTATAGTATGAGATTTTCTATAACCTTTTGATATGATAATTAATCTATGGAAATTACCATTAAATAGAGAATTTAGAAATATATACACTATTATGGTAAGTGTAGATCATGTATATATAACTATATACATGATATGGTAATCAAAATTAATACATAGTTAGGATTATGGAATGCACTATTTCAACAACTACGAGTTAAGTTGAGGATCAAAATTATTCAATAGTTGATACTTTAATCATAATCTCAATGTTAGATAATATTTCATTTGATTCTAGTTATATTAAATATTTTATATATTTTAAGTTTTCCACGAACCTTGTATCATCCCTAAAAAAATTATGGAAGGATTTTTCTATTATATATCCTAGTGTAAATATTATTTCAACATAAATATATTGGGATTTATCTATAAAATTGAATGGAACTTGTATAATTACAAACTTGATTATTATACCAATGGCCGATTTTGACACAATTCAATGAATTTTTTAGATATCAAAGTATAATGAAACAATTAATTACTAATTTATGGTGGCTAAAATTTGTGATACTATACTAAAATAAATTTTTAGAGGAGATAAATCCTTACCTATATATTATTTATAACCACCTTAAATGGACCATCTTAATGAAATTTTTAAAGAAGAAGAAGATAAAATATAATTAATGAAGGGTAAAGATATATGAATAATAGAGGATGTATCTATTATATGTGACTATATTGATTTCTTTATTGAGTAATTACCTACATATCCACTTGATTATGATGTGTAATTATCTATTGATATAATCCTTAATGAGAATCCAAATACAATACAGCAATATATTAAATCTGATGGAATTAGTGGGACTAAATAAGAAACTAAAAGAGTTGTTTGATAATGGATTCATATGCCCTAGTGTCATACCATGGGAAAGAGAACACCTATTTGTAAAGAAAAATATGGGTCTATGGGGTTGTGCATTGACAATAGGGAAATCAATTCCTTTACTATTAATAACAAATATCATTTTCCATGCATTAATGATCTTTTCAATCAACTTCAAGAAGCTCAATGCCTCTCTATGATTGACCTTTATAATTATTATCATAAATTAAAAGATAGAAAGTATTATATACCAAATAATTTTTTTTATAGAGTATGGCCATTATGAATTTATATTATGCCTTTTGGATAAAAAAATGCACAATCTATGTTTATGGATCTGAAGAAAAGTGTAATAAAGGATTATATAGATATATTTATTATGGTGTTTATTAATGACATCTAGATATAATAAAAATGTTATGTATAGAATGAGAACTATTTATAGATTATTCTTGAGTCTCTCAAAGAGAAGTTGTTTTATGGTGAATTTAATATGTTTAAATTTTGCCTTCAATATATTTATTTTCTTGGACATATTTTCTCTAAATATGGAATATTTTTTTAACTATTTAAAGATGAAATATGGTCAAATAATGAACTGCACCTTCATGTATAACTGAGATACATAGTATCCTAAGCATAACTGGTTAAAATTGGAATTTTTTAAAATAAATTTCTATATTAGCTAATAAATTAACTAGATTTACACAAAGAGGGGTAAAATTAACATGTTCAATGGAATGTGAATAATTTTTTAAGGAAATAAAGTTGAATTAATCAATGAAATATTATTAATCTTATCACTAAGGAAGTAAGTATTTTTGATATATAGTGATGCATAAAATAAAGAAAAGGGGTATATACAAAAGCAAAATGGTAGAGTTTTATCTTGTGAATCAATAAATTATATCCTAATTAAATAATTATCCAAATCATTGTATTTATTTGGAATCTATAATATTTTTCTTATAGATATAGATACATTTCCTTTATAGTGAATATTATGATATATATATATGAATAATAATATTTTGGAGTATATATTCACTCAAAAGGTGTCTAACATATGAAAAAGTAGATGGTTGTAACTACTGAATTAATATGAATGTGAATTAGACCACAAAAAATGTATGTGTAACATGGTGGGATATGAATTAAGTAGGAATTATCAGGAATCTCTATCCATGATAAGGATGTAAAATTATCCAATACTCATGAATTTAGTAATGTTTGACATGGAAATTATTAGGGAAGAAAAATCATCATTACTTTTAAAATTAATTTTCTAATAAAATTTTCTAGATTTTACAAAGAAGTCTTAATAAGATAAAAGAATCCTTCAAAGTATTATTAAATCCATAAAAGATAGGAAACTTGTGAACACCAATTATGAAGATGGGGTTTTAAAATTAGTAAAGTTATTATGTGTACCATGGATACTGGAGTTTAATAGGTAATTACTATATGAATATCATAGATAAAACTTCCATATATACCCCAATATAATCAAGATGTATAAGAATCTATGAAAAAATTTCTAGCCAGACAATATGAAGTGGGAAATTATTGACTATGTATAAAGATTCTTAGTATGAAAATAAGTAAAGTCTCAATGAGAACTTTTAAATGGAATCATGAAACATATCCCTATACCATTTCTTATATGGGACAAGATAACTGTGTATTTTTTTACTTTTATAATTAATATATAAAATATGAATGATTTATTATGGGTAATTATGGATCACCTTATAATTCATACACATTTTTTAGCAATATGGGAGGATCTACGCCTTGAAAATATTATACAGATCTATATTAATGAAGTAATAAGATTTAATAATGAACCTATATAAATTTTATTATATTATGACACACATTATATATAATAATTAAATTAAATTAAATGAAGGTTCTAGAAACATAGAAACATCCAAGCATAATCTACCATTCTCAAACTTATGGGAAATATAAAATGATTATCCCAACATTAGAGTATATGTTGAGGTTATTATCACTCAAATTACAATGGACTTATGGATAATATCTACCTCTTATAAAATTTTTATATAATAAATAATTTCACTTGATCATTAAAATGAAACTATATGATTCCTTATATAGTAAAAGATATCATACACTGAATGAATAGGTTGAAGTTAGGGTATTAAATCTAGTTGGTTTATAACTCATTTAGGTTGATAACTATAAATGTTTGAGTTATCAAAAATTATATCAATACAACTAAAAGTATATACATAAAATATGTTGATAATTAGAGGAAATAAATTTAATTCAAATTGAGAGATCATACATTATTTAAGTCATCTCTATGGAAATGAGTTAAATGATTTGGTAAAAAGGGGAAACATATGTGTGTTTTTGTTTAATTTATTTCTACACACCCTTAAATTAGTATTATACAATTTTTATATAAAAAAATAAGTATAATAAATATAATTAGATGTTATTATATTAGGGTTGATACCTACAACCACACAAATAATTCCATAAAATGGGCTATGAATCATCGTTCGTGTGTACGACAAACTACCACCTTGCGAACTGAGGTCATTTGTTTTTTCAATTACCACCTCTAAAGGTTGGGAATAATGATGAATATAAAGTTTATATATGATATTTATAATATAATTATACCTATGGAGTAATTATATAATATATAACATTTTATGTTTCATTTCATAAGGGATACGATACATCACTCATGTGTACGATGAACTACCACCTCACGAAGCGATGCGATTCATTTTTTCAATAATACGTTACATGGAAAGTAATAATGGTAGATATAATAAATATATGTGATATAAATTTCATATTTATGATATAAATTTCATAATTATAATTCTATAAATATAATATATCTTTTTCTTTTTACCTTTTCACTCATTGGAAAAAATGACAACGTCGTTCATGGACATGTGGACTAACGCCTCCTCGAAGCGATGAGAATCCTTTTTTCACCACAACATCACAAGAATTATATAAATAAGTATAAATAAATAAATAATATGTTATTTATGATATTATAATAATTCCTATAATATAAAATATTACTTATCTTCATTCCATAATGATCATTGAAAAATGGAAACATTACTCATGCATACGTATGACCTACCATCTCTATGATCACAACGTTAGTTCATTTTTCATAAATATATTTCATGATTAGTTTTAAAAGTATAATTTGTTTATAAATATTATTATTATTTCATTATTATTATTATTATTATTAAGATGTTTAAATAATGAACTCTTTTACCATAGTTATCCTACCAAAGTCATTTTTGTCACATAAGCCGAATATAGTCAAAACATCAAACGTAAACCTAATTGAATAATTAATTGTATATAACATGATAAAAGTGAAATAAAATTAATAATAAACTTAAAAAATATTATAAATAAATTAAATAATTAACATACTTTTATTATTCAGTAATATAAAGAACAACTGTGAAGAATCAGACTCTAGGTAAGGGTTTTTCTTGTCTCACTTTTATTTCTGTGAGATATAAGTAATATTCACTACTTATTTTTTCTTTATGGAGTATATAATGATCATGAGTTTATTTTAATATTATTATAATTAAATTTATGGTAATTTAATTATCCATTTTAGGATCTCTATTTCACGGGGTTTATGGTTTAAAAGTTACCAAAGCGGTATGCGATTTTTTTATCTCAAATTTCCTTCTTTGAGACATATGTTAAGTTAGAAACCTATATTATTTTATGAGGTGTATATAGATCCCATTTTACATGTAATATCATGAATTTATTTATTTTCATGATATTATATTTTTAATTTAATTTTATTATTTCATGGGTCTTATGATTCAAAGTTACCAAAGTGGTAAGAGTTTTATATTACGATCTTATCGTTTATCGGGATTGTTTGTGATTGAGTCTCCAATATTGAAATACTATGATCTAACTCTAAAGAATTGTAATATATTTTATTATAATTAGGTTATGTAATAATAATACATATTTTCCATTCATTTTACCCTCTTTATGTACTCAAGAGTCCAAAATAATGTTTTAATGAAAAAAATTGTCTTTTTGGTCGAGCATTATTTTTCTTAAAAACCATGTTTTCAAAAAATGTCTTAAAAATGTTTTTAAATTATGTTTTTGAAATAAAAAAGGTTATTTTCCTCATGAAAATTTTTATATTATTTTTAAAATATTAATTTATAATTTTCATGGTTATCTTCAAAGAAAATGATTTTCAAATTGTTTTATGTTTTAAAAAGTGATTTTCAAAATGAAAAAGAAATTTTCCTAAAATTTCATTAAATGTTATTTTAATGGAATTTCAATTCATCAACATCAAAAAACCTTCTTTTTAATTATCCTCCACTAGGGATATTTTTTATTTATAACATCCTCATTCTCTCTTTGGATGGATTAAGATTGTTTCAAATAGATTGTTATGAAACCTGTTTCTTTTCCACGGTTGAATTATGTTTAAAAGAGATTGATATGAAACCAATTTATTTTCTATTGGTTAATCATGTTTTTAAGAGTTTTATTTTGAAATATATTTTTACATTATTCATGTTTTGGTTATTTTACATTACATATATGATGGGGTGGACAAGACAACATTGGGTGAGTCCAATACAACTTATATGATGGGGTGGCCTAGATAGCACTAGGTGAGCCTATTATAGCTTATATGATGGAGTGTCCCAGATAGTATTAGGTGATCCTGTTATAGCTTATATAATTGGGATTCCCACATAGCATTGGGTGATCCTATTATATATTAAATGATTATTGTTCCCGGATAATGATCCAATGCATTGGGTAATGATTATATCAAACACCGACCGTATGGTTATTCAAATTAAAAGGGTTTTGAAAGGGTTTTCTTCCTATGATTATCCAAGTTTCATAAAAGTGATTTAATTTTCTTATTATCGGTTTATAATGTTTATCATGATCATGATTAATATCACATGGTTCATGATTATTTATTCCATTGACTCTTTCGTTTTCCAGGTTTTGAAATTTGATGATCCATGTATTAATGGGTATGAGTTCTTTTATGATTCTCTCATGAACTATGAGTTTTTCATCATACCCTTATTCACTTCTTATGATAATTTATGAAATTAAATTTTTAATTCTTATGTTTACCCTTAATGATCATTTGGTCTCACCCTTCTTATGTTTTCCTCTTTCCTAGGTTATAAAGAATGAGGTTGAATTAATTTTTTCTATAAGGGATTTAAAAATGATGATGTTGATGAACTAATGTGAAATAAGAAAATATGGGTATAACGGGAGATGATGCTAATATTTATGAACTAATTTTTTATAAAACCATGTTGATATGATTTTTTCTAATTCTCTAAAACTCTAAATATAAAAGGTCTAAGGGTAGGTAAGTGATCCGATATTTATTTTTGATGTTGTAAGTTTTGATTGGTAGTAATTTTTTCACCTTATTCAGTATCAAATCAAAAAAATTTAATGTTTATGAATTTATCACCTGATTCCGGAGTGCAGGTTCTAGGATGTTATAGTTGGTATCAAAGTTGGGTTTAGATAAATTTTGTGAATATGATGTTTTCATATGAGGTTATATTAAGGTTTATGGATACCATTATATGCCTATAATATTAAGTATGATAATAAGTTCAAAGTCTTAGACACCCCATTGAGGTTTTAAGTGATGAGATATTAATGTGATTAATGACATTTTTGGAGATATTTTATTGGGTTTAGGTACTTGTAACCCCTATAATCTGCATAAAGTGTCATTTAAGGAGGAATTATTTTTATTATTTAAAGAAAAAACCAACTCGTATATTGGATGACAACCCGTTTCATCTGGCAAGGAGGTGGGTCATAAACCCATGATGGAAGAATAATAAGGGTTGCATGCCTACCAATGGCCTACATGATATCCTAGTTAGTATGAAATTTTTATAGGTAAATATTAAGTTTATTTCAAAAATATATGAGATTTTATTTAAGTAATAATGGTTGATTTATCTTGGAAGAATATATGATCCAATCCTTATAATATTTGGGTTTTTTAACATAGTCAGGAAATGATTGAATAATTTTAAGGATAATAATTTATGGAATGATTTTTCTTGAACTTTAGGTATTACTATTGAAATTTGGAGATTAATGTATGAATGTTTATTCATATTGGGAATTATATTACCTTATGTTAAACATTTTGGTTTTGGTTAATTTTTAAAGATAGGAGGAATATCTTGTTAGCACTTTTATAGTTATGTGTTCTTTAAAATTTTATTTTTGTGATTCAGGCATGAAAAATTCATTCCAAATACACATCATTAGAACAAAATATGATATTGTGGTGAAAAATTATTAAAGGATGAAATTAAACTAATAAAGTAATTATATTTCCATATCCAATTAGTATAGTTGGTAAAATAATTCCCCAAATCTAGGAAAAGGATCTTTAAAAGAAAGTATTATCCTAGAAACTTAAACTTTTATGAACTGATGGTCTTTTCAATCATCATAATTTTTTATTTATTTTTAGGCCCTCAACTTTCCATTGTTTATTCACTTTATTATGATCAATGAACTCAATCACTATCTATAATTATTAATGTTTTCCATCCATTCCCACTTATGTTCTCCTATTGGGAAATCTAGTTATGTGTTATTATATATAACCTTTGTAATTAAGTTTATATATTATTAAGAGGATTTTTTATTAAAACTTTATATGATTAGGATTTAAAAAAATATTTTCAATACTCAACCTTTGATTACTAAGATAAAGTTCAAATTACAAGGAAAAAATTTAATAAAGAGAAGGAGGATGTAACGCCCAAAGATTTTTTAAAAGAAGAAAATTATATTTGATAGCACAAAGGAAATGAAACACTATATTAATTTTTCATTACACACAACACCTATTTTAGTTTGTGTTTTACATAACCCTGATATTTTTTTATGTTTGATAGCATATTCAACACACAACACCAAGCTTAAATGACCCATGATATATATTACTATTTTAACATAATCGTTAGAATAAAGGGTATGATTTTGATTAACTTAATTATGATAATATGGTTTAAAAATTTATATATAATGGATTATTTTGTGACCAATTAATTAAATATGAAAATAAAACCATTTTAAAAATAAAAGGACTTTTTTGTCTGAAAAAATATTTTTATGTGCACAAGTGTGTTTTATTATAATAAATTAAAAAAATCACTCTTATTGGATTGTAGTAATGAAATTTATATTTAATATGTGAAATATAATATTTAAAATTCATCCTATGTTTTTGTATGCATGATATAAAATTAAATCCAATTTTATGGTTAAAACTATGTATTTTTCAAAAAAGTAGTTTTCTCAACTTTTTATGGGCCACTTATTTTAAAACTAATTTTTAAAAATTATATAAAATTTATATTAGAAAATAAATTTCATTTTTGGACGCAGAATATCAAAATTTACTTTTGGTGAGATTTTTGGGATTTTTGGGAAAATATTGTTTTTTTGGGGAATTGTAAAAAATACCAATTTTTGTTAAAAAATATTTTTATTTTAATAAATTAAGTAATTTAAAATTACCAATAATATTTTGAATATACTTTCATGTAACATAATTTACATTTATTAAACTTATTTACTTCTAATAAAATTTATGTTGGTTTTTAGTATACGTTTGTTTTTTGGTTGAAAAATGAGTTTTTATTAAAACTATTTTAAAATGAATAATGTATCTCCTTTTTAGTTAATTAATGTAACAACTAATGGGGAATATTTTAATTGAAAATTTTCAAATATAATCATTAATTATTAATTTAGTTTCGTATAATAATTATTATTAGTCATAAAGTTAATATATAATCACCCTTTTCAAAAAAAATACTCTTCTTAAAAACCCTCTATATCACAACATCTGAGAGATTAATATTAAATTAAAATTTTCCACTCATGTGAATTTAACTTAAAAAAAATAGATTAAATATTTGGAATAATAATAATTTATAATTTATAATAATTTAAACTTTATTTTGACCAAATTTATTAGTGAAAATAATTAAAATTAATTACAATGACTAAGGTAACCATGAGTTTACTTAGCGGTTAAACATTAAAATTAACTGGGAAAATCACATAAAATATTTTCAAAAACCAATTTTATGGAAATATTTATACTTTATACATTATATTATTGAGTTTGTGGCATTATTAGGTCCTGGTGACATGAGAAAAACATAGGTGGAATTCACTCTTTCAAAAAAATTATAAGTGTGCCACTCACCTCGCTTATAAATGGCCACCACCTCTCATCCTCTCTTCACACCCATAAATCCATTTTTATTAGAAAATAACTGACAAAATAACTTCCCAAATCCCCTAACCTCATCATAAAATCCTTAATTTTTTTATAAAGTAAGGCCTTTGGTGCAAACCAAAAGGAGTTACTTGAAGAAGAGGTAACATTCATCAACGCGCATTTTTGTTTTATTTATTTATACACCCACTCCAATTATTATTATAAAATTATTATAAAATAAAATTATTTCCTAAATAAACTGATATGTTTTTATGCTAAGGGTAAAATCTAAAACCACACACCTAAACATAAAATGGGTTACAAAAATCATCATTAATGTGTATGGAAGACTACCGCCTTACGAACTGATATGGTTCATTTTTCCAATACCGCATATCATGTTTCGGAATAATTATGGATATAAAATATATATATTTTATATTTTTAAAATAATTATACCTATAGAGTCATTATATCATATATAACCTTTCTATTTACATTTCTTAATAGAAAAGATAACATCGTTCGTGTGTACGATGGACTATTGCCTCATGAAGCGATGTGATTTGTTTTTCACTAACATGTTAAATGGAAGATAATGAGGGTAAAAATAATAAATATATGTGAAATAAATGAAATAATTATGATATTAATTATTTAATTATCATTTTATAAATATAATATATCATTTTCTTTTTACCTTTTCACTCACTAAAAAATGATAACGTCATTCATGGACGTGTGGATGACCGCCTCCTTGAAGCGATGTAAATCCTTTTTTCAACAACACATCACAAGAATTATATATATAAGTATACCTAATTAAAAAATATATTATTTATTATTTTATTATCATTATTTTAAGGTAAAATGTTACTTACCTTTTTTCCATAATGATCATTGAAAAATGAAAACATTACTCATGCGTACATACGACCTACTGTGTCCATTATAATAACACCAGTTCATTTTTCATAACCATATTTTATGATTTGTTTTAAAAGTATAATTGATGTATAAATTTGATATTTTTTTCATGATTATTATTTTTATATGTTTTAATAATGACCACTTTGACAATAATCAACCTACCAAAGTCATTTTTGACATATAAGCCGAATATGGTTAAAACATCCGATGTAAAACTAAATGATTAAGTAATTGAATATAAAATGATAATAATTAAAATAAAAGTAATAATAAAATTGAAAAATATTATCAATAAATTAAATAATTAACATAAGTTTATTATTTGAGAAGATAAAAAACAAGCGTGATAAATCAGACTCAAGGTCAGGGTTTTTCCCGTCTCACTTTTATTTATATGAGATATACATCATATTCACCACATATTTTTTTTGTGTGGTGTATATACTAACCATTAATTTATTGTATGATTATTATAGTTAAATTTATTTGGATTTATATATCTATTTTATGATATCTATTTCATTAGGTTTATAGTTCAAAAGTTACAAAAGCGGTATGTGATTTTTTCATCTCAAATTTACTTCTTTGAGATATATGTTAAGTTATGAAATTATCTTATTTTATGAGGTGTATACAAATCAACTTTGACATGTAATATCATGAATTTATTTATTCTCATGATATTATATGTTTTATTTAATGTTATTATTTCATGGGTATTATGATTCAAAGTTACTAAAGTGGTAAGAGTTTTATATTACAATATAATCGTTTATCAGGATTGTTTGCGATTAAGTCTCAAATATTGAAATATTATGATATAAATCTTAATAATTATCATGTATTTCATTATCCTATAGTTATACCATGATAATAAAGTTTTTCTATTCATTTTCCTCTCTTTACGTACTCAAGAGTTCAGAAGAATATTTTTATGAAAAATCCTTTTTTTGGTTGAAAACACTTTTTCCTCCAAAAATATGTTATCAAAAAATGTTTTCAAAAATGTTTTAAAAATGTGTTTTTAAAATAAAAAAGGATATTTTATTCATGAAATGTTTTAAATTATATTTAAAGTATTCCTTTTTAATATTTCAAGGTCATTTTCAAAGAAAATTATTTTCAAAATGTTTTATGTTTTAAAAAGTGATTTTCAAAATGAAAAGGTTATTTTCCTCAAAATGTTTTAAATGAAATTTTAATGTTATTTACATTAATCAATATCAAAAAACTTGTTTTTACTTATCCTACATTGTAGATATTATTTATTTATAACATCCTCATTCTTTCTTTGTATTGATTAATATTATTTTAAATAGATTGTTATGAAACCCATTTCTTTTCCATGGGTTAATTATGTTTAAAAGAGGTTGACATTAAACCCGTTTATCTTCCATGGGTTAATCAAATTTTTATGAGTTTTATGATGAAATATGTTTTTAAATTAATCATTTTGTGGTTCTTGGAAATTTATTATATGATGGGGTGGCCTAGATAGTGCTGAGTGAGCCCGTTACCACTTATATGATAGGGTGGACTGAATAACACCGAGTGATCCCATTATAACTTATATGATGGGGTTTTCTAGATATCATTGGGTGAGAAAATTATAGCATATATTTTTGGGGTGACCCAGATTGTAATGGGGATTCTGTTATAGCTTAAATAATGGTTGTGCCCGAATAGTGCTCCAATGCATTCGTTAATGATTATATTGGAGGTTATCTGTATGGTTATTCAAATTAAAAGGGCTTTGAAAGGGTTTTATGAATATGATTCTCTATGTTACTTAGAAGGGATTTAATTTTCTTTTTATGGGTTTATAATGTTTCTTATGATCAATATTGAAATCACTTGGCTCATGATTTTTGATTCTGATGACTCTTTCATTTTCCATGTTTTTATATTTGATGATATAGGTATTAATGGGTATGACTTATTTTATGATTCTCTCATGCACTATTATTTTGTCATCATAACCTTATGAAATTCTTATTCTCATTTATTAAATTCAATAGTTGATGATTATATTTCCTATTACGGTGTAGTTGAGATCTCCCTTCTTATGTTTTCCTCTTCCCTAGGTTTTGAGGAATGAGGTTGAACTATTTATGTATATAAGAGATTTAAAAAGGATTATATTTATGACTTAATATGAAAAAATATGGGTATAATAGGAGATGGTTTTCATCTTTATGAAGAAGTTGTTTATGATTCCATGTTGATATGAGTTTTTCCTAATTATCTAAAACTCTAAACGTAAAATGTACATGGGTATATAAGTGATAAAATATTTCTTTTTGATGTTGTAAGTTCTAATTGGTGAAAATTGGTTCATCGTTTTTGGTATGAAATTCAAAAATGAAAAGTTTATGAATTCAGTACCAGATCTGGGAGTGCTGGTTCTGGGCTATTATAATCTTTATGCTATTAATCAGAGGAGATTTTATGGAACATGATGCTATAATATGTATTATAGGATTTAGTGGCATAGAAGGTTATACTTCATGATCACCTATAATATAGTCATCACTATCATCATCATTATCAACAATATCAAACAGATGTTTGTCTGATGTTTGGACCTTGGATTACTATTCCATTTCTTCTTTTGATGATTCTTTCTTTTATAAACATTTTAATGAAACACACATCATATTATTTATGGATAAATAAGTATATTATACAACCAAAATTTCCTCAATGTCAATATTCTTTTTGATTTCATAAAAAAATTTAGACTTATTTCTCAATCTTTTCTTTCCTGGGATAGGGGATAATTCTTTTGGTTGTAAATATTGACTAGTTACTTATTTCTCTTTCGTAACTGATTTTTCAACAAAAAATTGTACCTTTTGAGAAATAGATTTTTCAACTAATGGTTCCTTAACTTTTATTTTATCAATTGGTAGAGGTTCCACAGAAATAAGATATAAATTTCCTTTAGTAATATTCGTCCAAGTTTAATCTAGTCGAAAGGATAAATAAAATTTCTTTAAATTAAAAAATTTAACTATTGATTTAATTAAATATATTAATTTTACGAAAAATATAGAAAATGTTTCTTAACTTTCCTTAGTATCCTGTCACTTCTTTCTTTATTCTTCTCAAAGGATTTTATAACTTTTCTCCTCCAAATCCAATATATTGAACTTATCTAATCCAAAGTATGGATCACTTGGATTATTTTTATTTAGTTTTCAGCAAAAAAATCTTCACCATACATATGATTTGGATTATTTCTCAGTATAGGAGGATATGTCTCCACTTTTTTACTTTTATCAACTTTATTTTAAGTATGTCAACTAATTTCATGAACACATCAATATATTTTTTTTCAAAAAATTAATTTTAATAATAATCATATACTAACCTCATTTTATTTATAGTCTCTTCACCAATAAATCAAATCTTCTCTCTCATAATAGTAGCTTCATTTTTGATATTATGAGCTTTAATGAAAGTTACTAAAAACTTTTTGATAAAAACTAGATACATAAGAATATTCAAATTCATGGTCCCTACCTTCACCACTTAAATTACATCAAACATATACTAGATGAGGCTAAATTTAATTATATTAAATAAGAAATCTGAAACATAAATAACTTTAAAATTCAAAGTATCTCAACCCCCATTTCATGGAATGAGATAGTTTAAATATACATTGAAACTTTTCTAGAATCAAACAAAGATGAAAAGATTTTCTTATATTTTAATATAAATGAAAAATTTATGTCTTAACCTTTAAATTATTAAAACTTTATAACTTTTCTAGAAATTTATGTGTTATAACATTTTCTTCTCCTTATAGATTCATTTCCACTAAATCGACAAATTGTTGAATATACAACTTATAATTATTTCTGAATAAAGAAAAGATTATAAGTTTTAGGTCATTAAGATCATTTAAATAAATAAAATATAAATATTATCTGAAGACATTATGATAATTAAAATAAAACTCTTCCTTCTCGACATAGACAGATTCCCAACCTTGAAATACTATCACAAATTTCATAAAAGAGTCATACCTATCATACCATGATCTTTTAATGATTTGTTCCTTAATAGTTACTCTATTTGAGAAATCACTTGAATAATCTAATTGATTGATTGGAATATCTGGAATATTATACAAACACTAAAGTATTCAGATGAGAGGAAATTGATTGATGAGATCTCTTTACAAAACAAAGTGATGAAGAATGATTTAGGGCCCATTTATATTTATATAGGCTCATAGAGAGAGTTGATCCAAATTCCTCATATTGGACTCTTAAAAATGAAATATGCTTCTAGATTAATGACTGATAGTAATCCTAAAAAAATGTAAAATATTTTTGAACTCTTATATTTTTTTAAAATTTAAAAAATTTATCATCCAAATATTTTATCCAATGAAAATATAATTTTTTAAAGAAATGTTTAAAATAATTTTAAGCAGTATAAAAAAATTATAATAATAGACATGAGTTCCAAAAGATTTAATGTTTACCTAAAATATAATAATTATTAAAAATTATTTCAATTTTTTTTGAAATATGAAATTTTGGATTTTTTGGATATTTTCAAATTTTAAAACAATTTACAATGAATTTTTCACCAAAATTTTTTCTGAGAATTTCACTTATAAAAATTCTATCCATGAAATTTTTCTTACAAATATTTCATCTGAGAAATTTTTTGTTACAAAAATATTTTCCAAGAAATTTTTCATTTAATTTTTTTGAGAAACCTTTTATTAAAAAATTATATATAAAAATATTTAATGGAAAATTTTAAAGAAAAACTTAAAAGAAAAATTTCAAGGATATGTAAAATGTACCCCCCTTTTATAAAGGAGTTCATTAGAATACGGATATTGGTAAAAATGAAGTATATTTAATGATCATTTTATATTGACCATTCCAAGATTCTGTTTATTGTATTCAAATATATAATAATTTAGGGGTTTTATAAAAATATCAGCACGTTTTCGTTGGGTTCTAATGAATTTTAGAATTATATATCCTTTTAGTGTGTGATATTAAAGGAAATGTTGTCTTATATCAACGTGATTATATCATGAGTTATGTGTTGAGTTTTTACTTAAAATAATGGCACTTTTGTTATCAAACAAAAATGGAGTTTTACTAAAACTCATTCCAAAACTAGTGTGTGTTGCATCCACAATTCTTGAGCACAAAAACTTATAACTGTCACTTATTCTACTATAGTAGTGTAAATTGATAAAAAAATATTGTTTTTTATAAGAACATGAAACTAAATCATCTCCTAAAAAATGAAAAGTTTCTGATGTACTATTTTCATACATTTTACATAAAAAACAGCATGTGTTTTTTTAATCAGAATCATCTACATAAGTATAAAATAGACGAAGATCTGTAGTTTCCTTAATATGATGAAAAATTCATTTTATTTATTTAATATAGGATTATTTTGTATTTTATTGATATCTCACTTATAAGATACAAAATAAATTATGTTTATCAAACTAGATGTAAGGTATAATAAACTACCCATCATTACTCTAATTTTCTTGATCAAATAGTTTCCTAGATTCAGCAAGATCTATGGCATTTGAGGTTATGATAAGAGTAATAATACTTTTAGTGTTTTCATATCCAAACATTTTAAGAAGTTTTTTTATGTACTTTTATTGCGATATAAATGTTCATTTTGGTTTTTTAATGATTTGAAAACCCAAGAAAAAAGTTAATCATCCCATCATGTACAAACTCAGATTTAATAAGATTCACAAAGGAACATGTAAGATATTTTTGAGTAGAATCAAATATAATTTCATCAGCATAAATTTGAAAAATGATGATATATTTTAATTTTTTTAATAAAAATAGTTGGATCTGTACTTCCCTTAAAAAAATTGGTTTGTAACAATAATCTAGTTAATCTATAATACCATAATCTAGGGGCACATTTAAGTCCATATAATGTCTTAGTAAGTCTAAAAACATGATCTAAAATTTTAAAAATTTTAAAACTAGGTCCTTGTTCTATATAAACTTCCTCATGTACATATCCATTAAGTATAACACACTTTACATACATTTAAAAAAGAGTGAATTTTTTTAATGATGTATATACTAGAAGTATATGAATATATCCAATTCTAGATATTGGAGAATAAGTTTCTTTATAGTATATACATTCTTATTGATTATAACCCTTTGAAACAAGTCTAATTTTATTTCTAACTGTAAATCCATTTTCATCACATTTGTTTCATAACCAATTATAGGAAGATATTTAGGAAATTTAACCAAATTCCAAACTTGATTCCTCTCAAACTCATTGAGTTTATCCCGTATTTATTTTATCCAATCTTCACCACCTAAATCCTTTTCAGGAGTATTTTGTTTGAATTGTGATAAAAATGTATAATGTTAAATTTTTTTTCTTAATGAAATTATATTTTTTACTAGTTGATCTACATCACTAATGATATTATCAATTAGTTGATTCCATAGGGTTTTCTGATTCCTTGGGTTTATAAAAGGCCATTCCTTAATAAAATGTTTAATTTATTCTTGAGGTACAAATTTAGATATAATTTATCCAGTTATTCTGTCATAATAATAATTTTATAACATGGGTTGAAAATAATTTTTTCTAAACACATATGAAGATATGGTTTTAGGTTTGAAAATAAAAGGATTAGTTCCTTTAAATTTAACACGAACTATTTCTTAAATAATACTTTTATTTTTATTAAAGACTATATAATTCTTACTTGTTATAAAATAACCAAGAAAAATTACTTCATCATATTTTAGAGAAAATTTATGTATATTATATTTAGTATTCATAATGAATAATTTACATCCAATAACTTTGATTTGATAAAGTTTTGGTTTTCTTCCAGTTCAAAACTTATAAAGAGATTTATTAAAAAAAGGTCTAAGTAAAACACAATTTATAGTATAATATATATTACTAACTACATTAACCAAAAAAATCTTAACAATCAAGTATTCACTCAACATGATTCTCTTAATATCTTGAATAAATTAATTTCTTATTTTAGATACACCATTTTGATTGCTTTATCTAGGAGATGAAAATTTATGTATAATACCTTTTTTATTTTAAAATGTTTCAAATTTAAAATTTAAAAATACTCCACCATGTTCACTATAAATAGTTACCAAAAATATATATTTCTCATTTTTAACATGGGATACAATTTTTTTAAAGGGCTTTCAAATTTTTATCTTGAAAATAGACCCATGTGTATCTAGTATAGTCATTAACTAAATCATATACATAGAATTTTATACAAACAATATTAGTTTGTGTTAAACCAAATAAATATATATTCAATAAATATATAGTATAATAAGTTGTAACTTTACTAATAGACTTAAAACATGACTTATATTTCTTCCTAAATTGAAAAGGATAATAAACATTAGAAGAATTAAACCTAATATCTGGTAGATCTCTAATTGGAACTTTATTAGAAAGTTTGGATAAAGATATAATGTTACAATGTTTTAATATTCTATGCCAGATTTATCTTCTATTGGACTAAGGAAAAGTATATCTTGGATTCTTATGTCTTCTGAGTTGAAAGTGTATACTGTCTTATAATCATCGATAGAAAGAATGAATTTATCATCTAAAATTTGAAAAATGCATTTATTATTCTTGAAGTTCATAAGGAAACCTTCATAACACAATTGGATTATGAATATAAGGCTGTACTTAAGTCCTATAACAAATAAAACATTTGAAATTAAAGGGTTTATAAGAAGAACAATATTACATGCACAATAGATTTCCCCTTGATCATTATAACCAAAAGTGACTTTTCACTTTTCAAATTTACAATATTCTAGAAAAATTTATTATTTCCATTCATATAATGAGAATAGCCACTATCTATGTACTAAATGATGTTTCTGTGGGTACAATTATTAATTTACTAAAATTAAAAGGTTAGTATTTTGGTACCCCAAATTTATTGGTACTAGCATTGTTAAAAAAATTAAAATTTAGGAATCTATATCTGTATAACTCTTTTCTACTCAATATTTTCTAATTATTTAGAAAAGTAAGAAAAAATAAAACCCAAAATATTGTACTATATTTAAAGAAAACCTATTTTTCCAATCTCCAACACCTTGAAATTTATTACAAAAAGGTGAAGTTTTTTTGAACAATATAATTATTTTAGAAATTCGGTTTTGTGTTTTTAAAACCAATCCCAAAAATAATTCTATAAGGTCTAATTTTTCTTTACATGTTATAAAAAATTTCCTTTCCAGAAGTAAATTTTTATAGTAATTTTTTTAGACTCATAATTTTAGAATTTAGTTTAACAACTAAATCTTTATTATCATCAACAAAAGTAGAAAAATATTTCTTATCTAATTATTTAGTATGATTAGTAACTTATAATGAAAGATTTAAATATTATAATTGTTTTAGTAATATCTAACTTATAATATTAATTTTTTTAGAATCTTTACTATTTTGTTTTTCTAACAAATTAGAAAATCTAGAAACTTATTTAAATCTATGTAAAGAACCATATTCATTAGATGGACTTGATTTTTCTTCTTTAGAAGAAGTTGAATCACATTTATCCTTATAATTCCGATAATTTTCATTTAAAGTTATATTGGTAGGATATTCAGTAGAAACATTTTCCTCGAAGAATTAATTTTTCTTTATAATTCCAATATAAAATCTCATAGTTTTTTGATTTTATGAACTATTATCAAAAGAGTTATTTAATAAATTGTCTCTATCACTAGAACTCTAGTTATCTTTAGATTTTATACTTTTCTTTCCTTTATGCTTGTATAACTTTTTAGATATTCTTTCTTTCTTTTCCTTTCTTTTAAGTCTTGTAAAATCTGGTATGATATGACCTAGTTTATTACACTAATAGAATATCATCTCAGAAGAGTCTTTCTTATAAATTCATCCTTTAGTATTATTATTATACTTCTAATAAAAATACTTCTTTCCAACTATCTTGTTCATCCTATTATCAAGATTAGCTAGTTCATTTTAATTTTTTTTTCTAATAAACTACTTTATATCACATAATGGGATTTTGGCCAAAAAATGGGCTTACGGGCCATGTAATGGGCTAAATGCCCACTGGGCCTTCGGGTTATGTAATGGGTTTCCCTATACCCAGTTAAAAGAGGACTTTTCTTTTCTTTAATAATAAATGAGGCTTCGACCCCAACCTTTAAAAAAATATATCTTTCTTAGTAACATTTGAAGTATTAGTAAAAGCTACTCCATTTTTATTTTTCTCTTTTTCAACATCTCTTTTCAACCTAACCTCATAATATATGATATTTCTAATAGAATCATCTAATATCAACTTTATTAAATTTATAGTATCATACAGAGTTATTATTTTGGATTCCCATTCACTAAGCATAATCTTAATACTATTTTCCATCAAAATTTCATCAGTCAAATATTTATCTCCCAAATATTTTAAACTAATTTCAATTTTCATAAATATCTGATGTATCTTAGCAATAAATTCTACAAGAATAAAATAAAAGGATTGATAGTAATCTCTTAACATAGATTTTATAGTTTTAATATATTTAGATGTACCGAAGTGAGAAAAATATAGATTTTACAAATACTATTAGTTAGTTCACTTTAAGAAATTTGACTATAGATTTTTCTAGTCATAGAGCATAATAAAGTATTTATGAAATGACAATTTAGTTGATATTCCAAATTATCATCTTTAGAAAAATTAGAAACCAGTTTTTCTGGAATCTTATAATTTACTATCATAATGAATAATTTTCTAATCCAGTATTTATAATGAATTTCATCATTTGATCTCCCAAATATTCATAATATGCACCATAAAATATTGTGGTCCACTATGATTTAGATTTTCTAACATCCGAATGTTTAAACTTGAAATATTACAAATAGTAATATACTCATTCTACAAAACAACGTTAGTGTAAATAGATTAGAAAAAATGGAAAAAATGATAAAAAAATGTATTAGTTTATAAAAAAGTCTATAAAAAAATAGTTTAAAACAAAGTTTATAAAGGTAGAAACCTCCTATGATACCAAATGTAGGATCATAAGAGTACATAGAAAAACTACATGAGGGGGGGGGGGGGGGGGGTAATTTTAGTGCATAAAATAAAACTACTAATTTTGTAAACTTCTTATATATATGAATTGAAAAAAAACTATTTCATTTTATTTATTTTTAGAGTTAAGAAAAGTTTATAGCAAAATCAAACATTCCTTAAATAGTGTATAGAATAAATAAAAACTTGTAAAAACAAGTAAAATGAAACTTTATAAATTCATTAAGAAAAAATAAAAAAACTTTGTAAAATATACACACACTTTAGCCTTCAGTATTAAGGAAGTAAAAATCCCAACATTGCGTGTTTTTTTTGAGGTAAGGGATGAAGGAAGAGTCCCAAGCCAATAACACAGGAAAATGAAAAAAATGAGAATCCAACAAACAATAGGCCCGAGCCCATGGCCAAAACACTAACAGCGGTCATTAATTTTAGTAATAAAACTAAGTCAGGCATTTCAGAATTTCCATTGATAGCTTATAGTAGGATCCACTGCCATAACTGCCCCTTTCTCCACTCTCTCCACTGCCTCCTCCGCCACCACTGACATTATCACTACCATAATTTCTATAACTCCCAACATCCGCACTTCCATATTTTCTGCTGTTACTTCCATAACCACCACCATACAGTCCACCATAATTATAACCACCACCGTAATTGCTTTAAGGTCGAGGGGCAGGGGTCGATCATTGGCATAGCTAACGCGAATGTTCTGGCCATCAACCTCCTTGCCCTCCATTGAAGACAAGGATGCACCTACAACCTCATCAGAAACATAGTTCACAAACCCGAATCCTCTGGACCGCCCTGTCTCCCTGTCTATGATAACCCTTGCTGATACAACTTCACCAAATTCAGTAAATGCATCCATGAGAGATTGGTCATCAACCCCCCAGGAAAGACCTCCGACAAAGAGGTTTGATGACATATGACAAATTGCATTTAGCATAGACATCATGGGAACCTACCCATTTATGGAACCATTCTAGGAAATGCTTTTCCAGCAGAGGCCGCCAAGTCTACTGGCAAATGACATTTTATAATAATCATAGAAAACCTCCAGTTGATAGGGAGTACAAGTCGCCCCCGCCCCTACACCCGCCACTACCAGTGACGGGATTGTGATAGACCAGGGGATTTTGTATAAGCTGATGATGGTGGCTCACAGGCAGTGCCGTGGACCCCCAACATTGCGTGTCTATATTTTTCACCAAACTATAAAGTTATGTATTGCTTAATCAAGTAATAACTTGATACTAAGATCAGAATAAATCTATTTCCCTAGACATGGGAACCCTTGACAATAAGATCATACCAACTCTGCCTTCCTATCCCCAAAATCCATCAATCAAATCAGATCCTAAAAATAATTATAAACACAAAAAACATAAGGCATTTACAAAGATCCTCAAAATGTGGTAACCTTAAGTAAAAACTCTCTAAATAATTATAGTTAAGTTATCACTCAATGTAAGAAGATGTTAAAAAAACATTCACAATAACTCTTAGATATTCAATGATGAAAAATACCCTTTCTCCTTAAATGAAAATTTTATTTATGGGAAAAAATTTAATTCTCATATTCTAAATTCTTCAAAGTTGGATACAATGGACTCATATGCACTCTTACTTCACTTGGAAAGTTCTGTATAACTTATCCATATGATGGTATTATTTTTTATACACCACTATAGTGTCTTTAGATTCTATCTAATAGAATAATAATTGTACATCTAGTGAAATTATATTTTTTCATCCAGTGGATTTAATAAAAGTTCATCCAAAATACATGTCTTCCTCCACCCAATGATGTTTTTATAATGGTCTAGTTTTAACTTCATCTTATGTATTTCATTATATTTATACTTATAGACTTTTATAAATCTTCACTCTATAAAATAAGTAATCATTTATCCAATGTATAGTATACATGTTCATCCAATTACTAAGAAATATTATGTATGATGTATAGTAATTCTTCATCTGTTAAAATACATTTTCTACAAAAACATACTGAAAAGTAGGAAAATATAAAAGTTATAAATATAAAAACTTTTAATGATGTGGTTTGTGATTTTAAAAATTAGGATACAAATTGTTATAAAGAATATTTTCACTCAATAACACAGTGAAAAAATTGATCATGTTTGTGAAGGATTCTAAAAGTTATTATAAAATCATTGTTGCATATTTATTTGTGTGAATAGAACATGCCCTGTTTTTTTATCATAGTGGAACACAAGTGTAATGATATTTCCTACTTGTTACAAAAACATAAAAATGATTTTCTTATAGGTATTTTTTTGGTATTAGAATAATTCAAAACCATTTCAAGGACAAGATTCTCTTACGAAGTAGTGAACCTTGTAAATTATTGGGACCCTATGGAATGTGCTTGTGTTATTTTTTCAAAAAAGTTATGACTCTTTAATTAGAGGTGAGGGTTGTTTCATAGGAAATAAATTATAAAAATAAAAGATCATTGATTAGACCCCTCCCCCTCTTAGTGATCACATAGATCCTATTGGGTCCTCTTAAGTGGTATTAAGGGAAAGGTTTTATCCATTGACTATTAATGAATATTAAAAAATATATGTGTCTATATATATTCAGAATTATGTAAACAACAATGAAATTATGATTTTGGATGGAAAAAAACTATCATATTTGGAAATATTGAATGCTTCCTTATCTTACATCCCTTAGATATAAAGTTCTCAAAGGTTTCTATAGAGTGTTTTCTACCTAGTGATGAGGATTTACCATACCATATGATGATTATAATAATTTGGATAATAAATGGTGATCCATAAATGTGATACTTTACTCAATCTTTTAAAGTGAGTTTCTTATAATTAAAGGATTTGTAATGGATGGATAAAATTGGGAAAATTTGAAAAAAAACTTATAAAGGAAATATAAAAGTGAAGAAGGAAATGTTAAAAATTTTGAGTTTGAAGTATAAAGATCTAAAGATGAGTGATTATTAAGATATTGATGTTTTATTTACATGGGTGAATGACATTGTGAGAACCATAATATGTCTTGGTGTGATGTTAAATTATTTAACCATCATTGAAATAATATTATAAATTCTTCCTGATAATTTTGTGCAAAAGTTTCATCATTAGAAGATAGATACTGAAAAACTCTATCTCTGGATTATCTACATAGCATTCTTATCACTTAAAAAATGAGAATAGAAAAGGTCATGAATAAAAAAGTAAAGGATGATAGATAAATTTATTTTAAATATTTCAATAAAGTAAAATATAATAAAGTTCTCAAAGAATAATATTTTTTGTGACTTAGAATCCTAAAAACATGTTAGTATAAATTTTAATAAATTTATGTATTTTTTTTCCTAAAAATTTAAAAATAGGCACATGAAATTACAAAGGAAAGTTACTATTGAATTTTTTGGGTGCAGAGCTACTGTTATTTTTTTTAAATTGACCTTAATTAAAGGAAGATGATGAAAGTTATGAAGATGAAAAAAATTAAATAAGATCTTTTAAAAATAATTTAGAAAAATACAGTTCCTATCTGTGGGGAAAGGATAATTAGTTATGTAAATACAACATGGGAAACTATTTGCCTAAATTCCATGAAAATGATGATAGTGAATAAGATAATGATAAATTTGAAAAGGATGCAACTGAAAAAATATTTATTTCAATAGTGAATGATGGGAAATTCACTAGTGATTAAAGTATTAGTTCATAATGAAAGGAAACTTAGATGAAGTTTATGATAAAGAGAGAGTTGAAAGAATGTCTTTCAAAAAATGAAAGACTTGAAAGGGAGATAAATAATTTGAAAAAGGTAGATCTTTCAACAAATGATCAAGAAAATTTTCTTAAGTAAAAATATAAGTTTTTAAAATATATTGATAATATGAAAAATTTATGAAAAGAAGAACCTCAATATCATGCTTGAAGAAATGTTGAAGGTGAACGCGTAAGAGTTAGATTTTGTTTAATAAAAGATTATTAATGTTAAAAAAGGAGTTATCAAATTCCAAAATTTTATTAACAAATCTGGTGAAAATTATGAGAAGTATAAACCTAAGAAGGATAAAAAAATTTCCTAAAAGGTTGATAATAATAATTAAGCTACTCAAAAGGTAAAAAAGTTAAGAAAACTATTTATGTAGATAAAAAAATCAGATATGAAGAACCATAAGTTTCTAAGGATAAAAAGTCTGAACAAAGAGTTCATATTATAGGTGATTCTATTGAGGTTGAAAATAAATTAAACTGAATATGAAAATCTCATAAGGTAACCACAATTTTTATGTGCAATGAAATAGAAAATCGGAAGGTAATGCAGTTGATGTTAAACAGAAACACAATTCCAAAAAGTATGCAAGTTGTTGTGGAAGATATTATTTCTATGGTTATTGATATAATTATGGTGGATTTAGGTATACTACATGTATATATTGGTTTAACCCTCAAAATTTTAGAGAATATAAAAGAATTTAGAGGCAATTCTGGAGGGGGATTCAACCCACTCAAAAGTGAAAATCTGAGAAATATAGTCTGAAGATTAAAAATAGATCCCGAACTTTTGAAACTATCTATGAAATATGTGATCAACATGAAGAAACTAAAAAAATGTATTTTTATAATACCATAACAACAATTTTTATAAAAAAATTCCAAAAAATCATGTGAGAAGAAAGAAAAAAGAAAGTAAAAATCCTTAGTTGTTGAAACTGCTCTCAATGTTACAAAAGGGGAATGACCCAAAATTTTGGGTAGTGGTTGTTCCTCACTTATTAAAAGAGACTTAAAGTAGTTAAAGAATTTGAATTATTTTAAACAAGTTACAATTATTTTTTTCAATGGTGATCTACTAATAATAAAAGTAATTGGATTTGTCATTATTGGGGAAGAAAAGATAAAATCCAAATGATCCTTATTTGTTGAAGGTATGAAACATAATTTATTAAGTGTTTCATAATTTTTTGATGAAGGTTACAATGTTGTTTTTAAAAAATATGATTTTTTGAAGTGTTTTAAAGATGGTAATTTTGTAATGAGAGGCTAATGAATAATAAAAATCTTGTTTCATGTTAGCGATTCACAATGTTCATGCTATCAGAGTATGATGAAAGAAAGTCAGTTGTGGTATAAAAGGATGGGTAATTTTTTTAGAAGAATATAATAAATATTAAAATTATAGAAAGTATTCATGATATTCCTAACATTATATTGTTGTTTATCTATTTTCCAATAATGGAATTTTATAAACTCAGCTCGTAAGAAAGTTGAGATATATCCAACTCATCCTGTTGAGCTAATACATTCTGATTATTTCTGGTTAATGAGTAAATAATTAAAATGTTCATATAATTAATTAATTTATTTTAATAATTATTATAATTTCATTTCATGTATTATGTTTTTGAAACATAAATAAAAGGCTCTAAAAATGTTTAAGAGTTTCAGGAGAAGTTTAGAAAAAGAGTATGGATGTTCTATGAAGAAAATTTATGTTGAAAATGGTAAAAAATATACAAGTTGTATATTTATATACTATCTTGAAAAATATTAAATTCAACATGAGTTTTTTGAATCATACACACCAAATAAAAACAATGTTGATGAATAAAGAAATAAAAGTTTGATAGAGAAGGTAGGGAAAATGTTGATCTAACATGATACTTATTATTATTTTTGGACACAAGTTATTATAGAATAAATTTATATTGAAAATAAATTTTTATATAGGTAAAGCTCTAATATGACTCTATATGAGATGTTTTATAAAGAAAAACCACGTTTTATGAACCTTAGAGTGTTCTAAATTTCTTGTATTATAAAAGTTAATGGTGAAAATATTAGGAAGTTTGATCATAGAGGTGTTTATTGAAACTTTCTTGGATACAATCCTAATGGTAGAGGATACAAGTATTATAATAGAGATAGTAAATATAGGAGATTCTATAGATGTGAAGGTTATTTCACTATCTAATAATAAATTTTCACAAATATTTACAAATATTAATGAAAGGGAATATGAGGAGGTTATAGTTAAATAGTATAACAATGTTCTTAATGATAGTAACAATGTTGAAGCTACTAGTGATGAATATTCCTACTCAGCTATCTCAAGTGATTAGGAATAATTACTTTCTTATTGTCCTAGGTCGAGGAAGTAAGTGTAAGTTTATAAGATCATTATAGACCAATGGAAAAGGTTTCAAAACATAAGACCTTCAAATTTTGTATGACATACTTAATTAAATTCAAAACTTGATCCAAAAGATAATGATGAATATTTAGAGTAATAGGAGTGGATAGATGTTATGAATAAAGAGATCGATCATATTGAAAATAATGATACTTTGGAACTTATACCCAAAATAATAAATAAAAACTTGATTAGTAAAAAGTGAATCTTCCAAAAAGAAATTGAAGGAAAAGGGTGAAGTTATAAGAAATAAGAAACAAATAGTTTGTAAAGTTTACTCTAAAATTGAAGGAATTGATTTTGATGAAATCTTTTATTTAGTGGCATGATTAGAATCTATTAGAATATTTACTTCTATTTCTTCACAATAGAGATATAAACTTTTCCATATGGATTTCAAGTCATCTATCCTTAATGGATGTTTGGATGAAGTTTATGTTGAAAAACTATATAGATTTGTGATTAGAAAATATGAATGTTTTGTGTGTAAATTGAAAAATACTTTATATGGGTTGATGAAATATCCAAGACATTTTTATTCAAATTTAGATAATTGATTAAAGAAGTTGAACTTAAAAAAGGGAAGAGTTGATATTAATCTATACATAAAATAAAATCTATAGGTTTCCCTCATTGTGTTTTTTATATTGACAACATCATATTCATAGGGAATGATGAAGAAACATGTGAAAATTTTTCTTAGGAGATGAAGAATCATTTTTAGATTTCCATGTTGGGAGAAATGAAATATTTTCTTGGCTTACAAATATTAAAAAATAATATATATATTTTCTTATCTCAAGAGAAGTATTCTAAAAAAAATCTAAAGAATTTTGGAATAAAAAAATGAAATCCAATTTCCACACTAATTTTAGTGGGAACAAAGTTTTCAAAAGACAGTGAAGGAAAGAAGGATGATCCTAAAGAATTTAGAAAGTTAGTTGGAAGTTTATTATATCCAATAACTTTATGTACAAATATAGTATACGCTATTACGCTTTATGCTTGATATTAAAGTTCACAAAAAATAATCTCATATCAGGGATGAAAAAATAATTCTTAGATACATCAAAGGTATAACTAATTTCAGGTTTAAATATGATAATGCAAGAAAGATTGATTTTTTTGGCTATATAGAAACAAATTAGGTAGTAAGTTTAGATGATATAAAATCAATATCTAGTGGATTTCTTTTATTGGGAGAAATATGTGTTAGATGGAATAAAAATAAAAATAATTATAAACTCTCAGTTTAGATAAATTCGAGTATGTTTCTTCCACTTAAGCTACAACACAACTTATATGGATGGAGGCATAGTTGGAAGACATTATTGTTGATATGAAGATTCCCCTACTATTGGGTTGCGATAATCATAGTGATATAAATATCACTAAAAATATAGTAAAATATTCTCATTCCAATCAAATTGATATAAAGTATCACTTAATCAAAGAGAATTCGGAGAAGAATAAAATAAAGTTGTAGTTTGTTCCTATAATGGAAAAATTTTCTGATATTTTCAAAAAAACCATTTTTGAAGAAAAAATTTCAAAAGGTGAGGTTGATAATGGGTCTTCAACTGCCCTCTCTTCAAGTATAAGGTATGTGATATCTATCCTCTATTTATCTTGTATTTGGATAGTGTTTTCAATGGGGATAAATAAGTTATAACATAAATGAAAATTCATAAACTAGGTGCCACTGAATCGGTTCCTCGAGACAGATCACCACATGACCTCAAGAGTGCATCCTTGTACCCTAGAGGCTATTGTCTAGTAGTGAGGGTATAATAAGGAATGTTGGAATATTATACCCTCTTTACCAAAGTAGCGTGATAGTGGAAATCAAAATAAACAATAACTAAAGCAGTAATAATCAATAAACTTGAATCATGTAATCAATTCCCAAAATTTAGTAAATGCTCACAACTAATTAAAATTAACATGTCTTGTCTTTCTAGTGTCATGTGTCTAGGGAAAACCTAAAATAAATACATGGTGAAAATCCAAAAAATGGGTCCTGACATTATCCCAGTCCCCTCATCCCCGCCCTATCCCAAAATCATGGAACAACCATCTATCATGTGACCCTTTCCCTAGTCCCGACCCACAACCATAAAATCTGCTCAGGTACCAATAGTGGCCCAAGAGGGTGTGAGTAAAAATCGATATTCCACCACCAATGATGTCTAAAAGAATATCTAGTCCAATAACATTGTATGTAGATGTATAAATGAACAATGAACAAGTAGTGAATAAAACAGGTTCCATAATTGAATAATTTTGATATTGTCCCATGGGCTCTCAGGTTCCTCAATAACACTTGACTCATTATACATGATTTGGACCATGATAGAAGTATAAACCATATACCATTAGGGGTTAAATAGTATAAGTTATAAGGTAATACATTAATCAATTCCATATAAATCATTATACCTTATCATCTCAGTCCTGGTACCCATACAATGTCTAACATCCAAACCATGAAATGCATCAGTGGGGTATACAACATCAGTCTATCCTAGAACATACAATACATTCATGGTTCCTAGAGCAGCAGTCCATACCTACCCTATGTTAAGGATCCTTAGTACAACATCTAACCATGCGATGTATAAGTGGGGCCTAAACATTAGTCTGGCCTAAACCATACAATACATCAATGGTGCCCAGAGCATCCTTCTAAACCAACCCAAGGATGAGTATCCTCAGTATAATATCTAACCCATATCATTAATTCACATTTTCCAAGATTCATCATTATAACCTTTTCATCAAACAATAACAACAAGGGAATTCATTTCTATTTACTATTATATTCATGGTTTAGTACATTCAATACCTTTCATTCAATTTATATAACTATTACTAATTACCATTTATTCATAACCACAACCATTAGATATTATATTAACACATTTAACAACACAATCATGCCCATTTAATTATTTATTAACTTTACCCTTAATCATCTTATATACCATTACCTTCTTTAAGTTAAGCTAAAAACACCTTATATCATGCCAACCTACCAAACATCATGTAAAACTAATTTAAACATTTAAAACATTCAATTCATCAAATAAAAAATCAATTCACCATTTTTATAGGATCAAAACACTCCATTGGTGTCCTTAGACTCGGTCTTACAATCATCAACAGACCTAACAAGTTCTATGGAGGGTCCAATGCATCCAATTTGGGCTCAAATTATATTGTGTAGTAAAAGAAACAAATAAATATCAAGGAAACAAAAAATCAAAACAACATACACATGGAAACCATTAAGATTTGAAGGAAATATTGTAGACCACCTACCTCAAGTTATAAAAAAGAACTCACCCAACCTTGGACCTTGATTCAAATTAAAACAACAGATATCACTAAGATAATGATTACCTAGAAAAAGATTGGTCTTAGGAGATTTAGAAGAAGAGGAAAAATGACACAAATATTCTTCCATAAAATAGAAGAGAGAGGACTTATATACTTACCCGGATCTTTTATTTTCACTAAACGACACTCCAACCACTGTATAATTGAGGGATAATGATACTTGGAGAAATAAGAAGCTCCTGATTTTTAAAACTATCTAATGGAGGAGAAATGGGGTGAAAAATTGGGGAAGAAACATTTATAGTCAGGTGGAAAAAATAATCATTTTTTCACTTTTAATGGTTTTTATAGTTATCCTTGATGGGTTTCCTAACTTTGTTCCAACCATGCAGTTCACTCTTTCCAAGAGGAAACCCAAATTTATAGTTTTATGGGGAGCCTACATAGTTTATAAAAACATGTGGAGGATATGCGGTTGGCTTTGTCCAAGATGATATAGTTTCCAGGCTCCCCTTACACAGTTTCAAAACCACGAAACCCCCTCTCCAAGCTACACGGTTATGGAATATGGTTTGTTCTAACTATGCACCAATCATGATCTCTATATAGTGTGACTCTTTCCCCAATTTTTATGTCTTGAACCCCCATTAAATTCTTGAGACCTTTCCTACTACCTTGAACCATTCCATTAACCAATTCAAATTGATTTAAACTAAAATGTACCTCATCACAAGTTCAGGATCTCACAAACATCCCATCCTCAATCTACTTCCATAAGAATCACTAAGCCTTCAAGGTAAATAGTTTGGGAAACTAGTCCCACATATCAACTTCCCATCCCAATTTTATTACTGAACCCAACCACACTTCCACAACACTGGGTCTAATGACACATTCTCTCCTTGAAGTATTTTCTCACTATGATCCACAATATAAATAAGATTCCCATTAAAGAATGCATCAGCCTCAAGCTCAACATCATCAACATCAATCACATGATAAGGGTCATGGTGATATTTCGAAATCCATGACACCTGAAAAACATCATGTGTAACACCATACTACTATGGAAGATACAATCTATATGAAAATGATAAAATCCTCTATACTATCTAAAAAGGCCCCACAAACCTAGGTACCGACTTACCTTGTTTCTAAATCCAATGGAAAACTAATCTTGGTGACACCCAAAGGAACACATGGTCACCCACTAAAAACTCAAGTGGTTGACAACATCGATCAATGTACAATTTATGTCTACTCCTGGACATATCCATATGCTTTTGGATCAACTGAACATGCTATGACGTCTCCTACATGATACTAAATTCCAATAACTTTTATTCTCTAACTTCCATCCAATACAACAGTGATCTTTAGATCTACCATAGAGCACCTCATACGGTACCATCAGAATAGTCTCATGATAAATATTTTTATAAGCAAAATAAACAAACACTAAATGCTAATCCAATGTCCCACCAAAATCTAGAATTCTTTCTCTTAACATGTCCTCTAATACCCAGATAATACATTCTTATTTCCCATCTATCTATGGGTGAAAATCTACACTCAAAAATAACTAGGTACCAAGTGCATTCTGTAAGATTGTCCAAAATAAAATAGGGGTCTCTATATAAAATAATACTTTGAGGCACCCTAAAAAAATGAACTATTTCCCATACATAAAATTCACCCAACTATTCGATGGTGAAAGTATCCCAAATTAGAAATAAATTGGATACCTTTGTCAAATAATCCACAACTTCCCATATCATATCATTCTTCAAGGGAGTAATCAGAAGACCCACCACAAAATCTATAGTAATATCATCCCATTTATACTCCAAAATAGAAAACATCTTTAAAAGAACCACATGTCATTGATGCTTGACCTTAACTAGATGACATGTATTTAAAAATTTCAAAAAACATATAATATCTTTTTTCATTCATGGACTCCAATATGGTATATTAAGATCACAATACATCTTGGTCAAACCCGGGCGCACCGCCCACTTCAATGTATGGAAATCTTGCATCATGTCTTCTCACATACATGTAGGCACAATGACACACCCATGAATGTGGATAATATCATCATCGATGGTCCAATTAGGATGGAAATACCCACCTTCAAGTCTTTCCCTCAATGTTAGTCACTTTGAGTCCTTATATTTCCCCCTTTTTACCCAGTTTAGAATAGAGAGTACAACCGATAAAGGCATACGTCTTGTCTATTATTGATCATAAAAAACACATATATGAATCTGAGTGAAACAAGGTCATTATCTTCTACTCAAAAATATATGCCTAGACTACCTAATTATATATATTTTGGCTCAACAAATACACAACACTATTTCTATTTCCAGGTGTATAGTCCAGTTCAAAGTCAAAGAACTACATATAATCAACCCATCTCTATAGATGAAGATTTAAATTCAGCTAGGAAAAGATACAATTTAGGCTCTTATGATCAGTATTCACTATAAAATTATCAATTAGGAGATAATTCAACATCATTTTAATGAAATAACTACTAAATATATCTTGAGGTCATGTATGGGATAGTTTTATTCATGTGGACTCAACTGTCATGATCTATACACCATGACCTGACCCCTATATCAACACTTACCAAGCCTAATCCTAGATACATCAAAATATAGATCATACTATTTAAATGACTCAGGTAAGATCGGAATTAGTGCTATGGTCAAAATACTCTTCAATTATTGGAAAGAATTATCACATGATGCATACCATTGAAACTTGAAACCCTTCTTGGTTAGGCTTTAGAGTGGCACTACCAAGTGAGAAAAGTCTTTGATGAAAATTTGATAATAACACACTAAACTCAAAAACCTTTATATATCAAAAAAATTATTGGGATTCTCCCAAGAAACAACTACGTGAAATTTATTAGGATCCATTAAAACACCTACCTCATAGATGATGTGACCTAAGAAATGTACCTTATTGATCCAAAAATGAAACTGAGATATCTTGGTGTATAGACTATGATCTTTTAGTGTACCCAAGATAGTGATAAGATGTTTTAAACGATCACCATGAGTCTATGATTAAAAAAATTTCATCAATAGATTCAAGAAAAAAATGATCTAAGTATAGGTGAAAGATTGAGTTCATCAATTACATAAACACAATAGGAGTGTTCTTTATCACAAATGAAATCATTCCAAACTCATACAATCCATACCTAATTGAGAAATTTATCAACAATATATCTGATGGTATCACTCTCAACTGATGGTGACCAACCTCAAATCAATCTTGGAGGACACACATGAACCCCTCATATGGTCAAAAATATAATCAATTCTTGGTAAAGTATATCAGCTCTTGATCATCATCCTATACAACTTCTAATAATCAAAAAACAAACACAACATTCCATCATCCATCTTTTAAAATAAAATTAGAGAGCCCCAAGGTGATGTACTCGGATAGATGAAATCTTTAGCTTATAAATCCTCCAACCAAATCTTAAAAACGTGAAGCTATACTGGTTCCATTTTATATGGATGAATAGAAATTTTCTTAGCTTTTAGAATCAACTCAATAGTAAACTCAATTTGCCTCTCGGGTGGAAACCCTAAAAACTCCTCAAGAAACACTTCCAAAAACTGGTCCAATACTAAAGGGAAGACATCATGATCTACCACTCCATCATCAGGAAAAAGGCTCAAAATCCATCACTGAAGAACTAGTCCTACAACACCTACCTATATATCCCATTACCCATGAAAAGTATATGTGTTACCCTCAGGTGATGCGAAGTTCACTCTCCTATGGTAAAAATCAATTTGAGATCGATAAAATACCAAACATTCCATTCCCAATATTAGGTCAAAACCCAACATTAAGAATGTACATGTTTCAAAGAAAATGGTACTCACCAATCTCTAGTGAACACTATTTACAAAGACAAATGCCCTCTAACTACATACACAATGACATGTTGATCAGCATAAACCCATAAGAGAACTCCATTGGTATACCCAAACTATTCAAAATTCAAGAATATATAAAATAATGATAATATCCTTTATCAAATAAAGAACTATAAAGCATGAAATCTACAAGAATCACACCTCAAATAGTTGATGAAACAACCTCATAATCGATGAGTGAAGACTGAACTACATATAGCTGACATGTCTCTCTACCCTAATATTAAGTATTATTCCCTTATGATATAATACCCTAATGATATGGATTCTATTTTCTTAAAGTACCATGTCTGTCACCCTGACTGGTAAGTCCAGTGGAACTCCAACTGCCCAACTTATATGGGGTAGAAGATCCCCTTCTAGTGCTATGTATTGGTCTAATATCTCCATCATTTCCCATTTGCTCAGGGTTCCTACAGAACCTATATCAATGTCCCATCCCACTAAAATCTCATCACTCCATCGGTGGTCAATAACACTGGCCACACATGTGACCTGATATGCCAAACTAATAGTAGAATACCTAATTAATGCCCCGAGAGACTAATCCACTCCCTTGGATACCCTATCCTTCACCACCCTAATGAAAGTTCTTATAACAATGCTTTCTACTATTGAAGGATGAACCACCAGATCACCTAGTTGAAACCATGAGTCCACTACTAGAGGCTTCTTTCAGGTTACCCTCAATGATAGGAGCCCGATTCACCACCTCAATGAACTTCTTCAAATATAAGATATTTATGGGGGACTTGATCTCACATATAAGACCATATTAAAAATTCTTAGTCATAGATACCTCATCTAATGTCAGCATTAAAAAAACACTACAAATCAAAAAAATTTCCAGAATAATACATCACTATATATCCCCCTAGGGAAAACTCATAAACTCCATGACTCTCTCTTGTGTCAAGGTATCAGGGTAAAAGTGTTCTAGGAATTTCTCCTAGAAGTACTTCCAAATTAATTACTCCAACTTCCCATCATGAGCCTGAATGTATGACTAATTCTTCATTGGAAATTATAAAATATTAACTTCTAACTTTAATATCTTATTCAAAGAATTATCTAAGTGATCCAAAATCATCTATATAGACTCAATCCAGAACACAACTGCCTTAGGTACACAATTATTAGAAAACATAAAAAGATTGTTCAACTAAAACTCCTTTGTTAGATCAAAAATGCTCAGCACCACCCACATTGGGTCTCTTTCCATAAACTATATAAAGTGGTTGAATTTATCATGTAAATGATCTTCCTCCCTATCACCTAGAACCAAAGGGGTATCTGGTCCCGCTACTGGAGGTGCATTCTCAGTAGTACCCTTCTCTTTCCATACCGGTAACTATTGTCATTGTGGAATCCATCTATAATCAAAAACACAAATCTTATAACACATAACATATAAATTTTTCATTTACAAAAAATAGGGGGTGGGGGTCACAACTACCCATAAAAAAGTCACTCCACATACAATGTCCCAATGTATACAATCAAAACACCATCACTACCCTCAACCATCTCTAACTGGTGACATGGTTAACTCAATATAGACCAAACCTCCATAATTTCATGATTTTTATTTACACCATTTCTAATCATTTCAATTCACACAATTTCATCTTATTTATTAGGAACTATCATTCCAAAATAAATAAAGAACATAAAGGCATTTTATTTCCCTTAACCCAACCATACATGATCTTCCATGCATACCTAACATGATGCATGTCACAGAAATCCCCAATTTCCTAAAATGAAACCTGCATATAAAATCTCATTCCATACTAGACCCTATGTAAAATCTCAAAAAATAGGAACATCACACTACATGTGCATTACCCTAGGTGAAATAACATCCAATTGTAATACGTGAACATCAAGAAAAACAATCATACTATAAGAACTTGGGTTTTCCTTAGAACATTGGTTGTCCAATCCCATTAATGAGATCATTTACAAGGTTTAAAGCATCATAGTATCCTATATACCATTCCAAAATCGTAAATAAATTGAAAATAAAACCTCCCCGATATAAATTTGTATCATCATAGAATGGGTGCCATTGAACCAGTGCCCCAAGCATGATTTCCACATGACCTCAGGAATTCCTCACCACATACCATAGATTGATAACCATTTACAAGGATATAATAAGGAATGTGTAGAGACTATACCCTCTTTACCAAAGTATCACAACAATATAAATCAAAATAAAAAAATAACCAAAGTAGTAATAATCAATAACTTTGCATTATAAAATCAATTCTTAAAATTGAGTAAATACCTACATACAATTATAATATTTATTTAATGTCTTACTAGTGTCATGTTTCATGAAAAAAATAAATACATTCTGAAAATACTCAAAATAGGCCACCTCATCCTCACTCCATCCCAAAATACCAACTGAGCCATCTATCATGGGGCCCTTTCCATTTTCGTAATCTGTAACCACGAAATCTTCCTAGGTACCAATAGAGGCCCAAGAATGGTGTGAGTAAAACTTATTAGGACACCACCAATAGTATCTAACAAAATATCTTGACTAATAACATTTCTTGTAGAAGTATAAATGAACAATGAACAAGTAATCAATAAATTTTTTTTCACAATTAACCAATTTTTATATAACCCCATGGGCTCCCGAGTTCCTCTATAACATATGAATCACCATACCTTATTCATACCATTATAGAAGTTATAAAAATATACCTATAAGGGTTAAACACATTATGTTACAAGGTAATTAATTGATCAATTCCATATAAATCATTGTACCTTGGAGCCTCACTCATAGTACCCATACCATGTCCAACCATAGGAGCTTGGAGCGTCAATCCAGCATCCAAACTATGAAATGCATCTGTGGGGCCTAGGGAATCAGTCTATACTAGACCATAAAATAAATAGGTGGTTCCTAGAGAATCAATCTATCCCATACCAAGGATTAGGAGCCTCAATCCTACATCTTACCATGAAATTCATCGGTGGGGCCTAGAGCATTAGTCTAGTCCTGATGATACAATACATCGGTGGTGCGTATAGAATTATTCTAGGCCAACTCAAGGATGAAAAGACTTAGTCCAACATCCAACCCATACCATAAATAAAAATTTTCCAAGGTTCATCATAAAAAAATTTCCATAAAAAAATAACAAGGGAACACCTTTTAATTTACCATTATCTTCATCATTACAAAATGGTATCATAGAACCCCCTTATTATTTGGGTGTATCATGGTACTATAGAGATGGGAATACAAAAAAATACAAGGTAGGTCATGATTAGAATCATGATCATCATATTGTTTGACAAAACATGATTTTACCTTCGTAGTTTGGATTTGAATATTGAATTTGAGTTTAATTATTCACTGTTTTTGTAGTATTTTAATCCCTATTATGAATATCAATTATTTTGGGGGTCTCTTAGAAATTATGGATGAAAATATAGGATAAAATAGAGAAACATAGTTAGGTTTAATGGTATATCAAACCATGTGAATCCTACATGTATGGCTCATATATATTCTTAGAGTCTCACACATGGTTTGAAAAACCATGTGGAAAAAAATTTCAAAGATCTCCATCCCCCTTAGATTAATTTTTTACCACATTTGATTATAAAATTGATTCTAATTATGTTATAATGTATTTTAGTTTTATTAAAGAAAGACTTCATAATGTATTGGAAATATTGGGTTGTATTTTTCATGGTATTTAGTGTAATGTGTTTTTTGGGTTTTTATTATGATGTCTAGTTTGATATGAAGGGGAAATTTTATAAAAATCAATGCTTTTATAAAGAAATTATACGAATTTTTTATAAAAATATTTTTGATTCTCATGTAGTTTTTCATATATATATGATTTCATTAAGGAAATTTCCTTGTGTTTTGAAATAAATATGTATATTATTATGTTTTCTAAATAAAATGGGATATTTTAAAATGTGGTTGATTTCATCAATGAATTTAGAAAATGTTTTGATATGAATAAATAAATTAATGATATTTGGATAAATATTTTATTTTCAAAATAGGTTGATAGTTTTCAAAGATAATGTTAATGTTTTGAACTCCATAGTAGGGAATTAATATTCCAATTTTTGATAGAATAATTAAATGTGTTCCCATTTTTTTCAAAAATAAAATTGAATATTTTTAAATAATGGATCATTTTAAAAGTATGAACGTTTTGGTAAAACAGGGTTTAAAACCTTATTAAAAAATTATAGTTTTAAAACTATTTTTTAAATGTTCTTTTACTTTATGAATTGTGATTTTCAGTTTCATACCTTGGTTATATTAGGACTATTTTCTCTTAACATGACCTAACCCACTAGGGTCCCACTCTAGTTGGTAGTAATATTATTTTCCTCCCCAATCTTACCTTAAAAAATCTAGGGGATAGTTACAAGCATTGAGTAGAAGTAACTCACAATATGGGAGGCCATATCCAATATTAGTTTAGGAAAAATAAATATCTTCAATGCATAAAAATAACCAATTATATATATACATATGAACACCGAACTTTAAAAAAACACATGAATGAGACAACAGTTATGATCCTCATAGATAAAAAGTATATAATCCATAATGAAAAAGGGGAACGATACAAACCCAATAGAAAAAAAGAACTACATAATAACAAACCGAGATGAAGAGGTATTCACAACAATATTTCTATAAACACACACGTCACTCACTACTATCACCTTTTGGTACCACTAAGATTCACCAATACCATGTCCACCATGGTCTCCACAAGATGTTGACTCTGAAAAAGCCAAGCAAGCTCAAAATCTTCCAATACCATCTTCAACATATTTCTATTTTTACATACACCTTATGTGGGAGACCAAGGCTCATGTTGGAGAGAGTATAAAAAAACTCAGTAGGTTACCCTACAACGATAAATGAAAACTAAAGTAAATTTTCATTTCCAAAACTTTTCACATGAGATTTTTTAGGGAGATGAAAAGAAAGGATTATGAATGCTCTGCAACTAGGAATCTTAAGGATACAGTAAAAACACAGACATCTTAGCTCTAACAAAAAATATTTAACTCCTCATGAGAAACTAAGGATGCTCGAAGAAATAAAAATCTCATACAAAGTTTGAAGTTGATATATATTTTTACATCACATATTTAAGGAAACCTAAGGGTTCCTAAGGAACCAAAGTCTTAAGTAATACAAACTACTTGCACTTCTCTCTAAACCTCCACTAGAATCTATAAAAGGGGAAACGCACTCCTCACTAAAGAATACGTACTAGTTGAGGGAGTATCATAACCTCCCATCCTTTAATATCTAACCAATAATCAAGAATCTAACCTACTGATCCTAAAAACCCATGAAACCCCATAAGAATATAAGTGGGAGACTCATGCATTACCAAAGGAGAAAAATTGGTTATTTGGGTATCAACCCTAATGGGTGATACAATGAATAATGTGTCTCTATTCTAGAAGACCAAAAGCGAACCTTATCCTTTTCCAGGGACATGTATAGGTCATGGGAGTACTCAACCATACTATCACAACCACTCAACAATGTGCTAACCCATACCAACTAACTAGAATATTATTGGAGGACCTACACCTCATTGGATGGGACATAGTATATGAGAGAGTACTGACTCTATAGATAGAGGACCCATTACAAGTTAATTCCAAGGAATACTAAATCCTATTTCTAGTGTGTGAGGGACCTTCACCTCATTAGTGTCAAGGGAGAACCACCCACATACTGATATGAAGTATGTAATGACCGGCCCATTCTCATTGGCTTGAGAGTACAACGAGTCATTACTAGGCCTTAAGCGACATCCCCAAGGTGCCAAAGGCTGGAAATAAATGCAGAAGGGTTTCAATGCAAGTGGGGGATGATTTACTCTTTGATAAATAAACTAACCCAAACACCATTAACAACCACTATATTATGCATGTAAATTAAATGACCAACTCATGCATTACCAAAAGATAACTACACTGTTCCATAAACGAATACATAACCAACATAATATCAGAGTACGAAGAATAAGACTAAACAGAAGACCCAAAACAAGACAAGACACACTCCATGACTCCACACCGAGCTCCATGCACCAATCACCACCACATCTCCCAATAATCACCACGAACCACTAGTAATGAGATGCCATACCTTTACCTGTGTCTCGGAATATGACATCTGCAAAATCACCAAAGTTCCAAAACATGGGTGAGTATAAAACTCAATATGTTTTCCCCAATGACTTTCCTACTCACACCACTAGGATAGAAGAGTTAGCAACATTTATATAAAAACAATTTATATAAAAAATTTTCTCAAAAGAAGGTTATAACTAAATATAAACAACTTTCCCAAAACCATTTATAACCAAAAACACACAAGTGAAATTGAAACCAATTTTTCCAGCAAGTTATTTTTTTTCAGAAAAATAACCAAATAAGATTTAAAACCATTTCTCAAGATCCCTTCTTGGAATACCCAACCATTTCACAAACCCATGCAACCAACCATGCATGCTACCTGGAAGAGGGGGAAGCACTAACCATTATCCATCCTAGAAATGATGGGGGATACTTCTTACCCTTATGCAAACCAATGCACATGAATATTTGATGGGGGAGAGCCCTAACCCTTATCCATCCCAGAATGATGGGGGATACCCCTAACCCTTATCCGTCCTGAATGCAATATGAATGCTTGAAGGGGGATAGCCCTAAACCTTATCCATCCCTGAATGATGGAAAAGACCCATAACCATTATCCACCCTGAATGCAATATGAACACACACCACACATTCCAAAAAATCATTCCAAAAACACCCTTTCAATAAATCAACTTTTATAGAAAACCATTTCCATCAAAACCAAGTGTGTTCAACCAACTCAAACCATTTCAATAAAACTATACTTTTATTGAAAACCAAAGAATAAACCAATCTCATGAAATATATTTCAATAAAAAATAATTTAAATAAAACAACCTTTTTATTTAAAACCCATCTTTCATCAAAACATTTACCATTCTAGAAAATCAATAATTTAAAATCATCATTTTTAATTCAAGAAGCCAAATCACTTTGCACAACAAATCACCATGATTTCACAATTTCACTAAAACCATAAATCATCACTAAAGAAGATTTATTCCATCCTTTTCAAAATCAATTTCATTCAATAACCCAATTTTAAACTAATCCAATCAATTCTAAAAAGAGTAGTCGAGAGAGAATCCTCCGACCTTAAAGGTTTTGACGAAAACCCCAACTAACGAAGAACGCACAAGAAAACTGGGATGATTCACCAAGGATCCTTCTTAGATCTCTTCTCCTAACACAACCAAGACCAAATCTCGTCAAATTTGGCATCCACACACTTAGATCTACCCATAACGAGCGTAGATCTAGGAAATCAAGAGAAGAGAAGAAGTATATCTAAGTAGATCTAAGAAACCAAACAAGAACGATCATATACCTAAAGAATCCGACTTCGATTCACCAAGAGAAGCCTTCGGATTACCTCCGTAATGGTGGGATAACCTTCCTTGACATTGGGAGAACCAAAATACCTTGTTAGGGACACTTAGGAGCTTAAACGAGAAATTTAGAGGTGAAAACGCGTGAGATCCACAATTTAAGGATCTTATTTAAGTGCCCGCACAGTTAGTTCGCACGGTTTGACAAACCGTGCACTAACTGTGTGTTAACTACTGCCTTGAACTCCCTTCTTGCATGGTTTGGCCTCACTGTTAGACAAACCGTGTGTCGAACATGTGGAAGCCACTGCCTCCAAGACCCATTGTGCATGGTTTGGCCGCATGGTTTAGACAAACTGTGCACCTCCCGTGTGACTTTCCCCTTACCTCAAAACATCATTCCAAGTTCTCCCGAATCTCCCATTCAAGACCCTAAACTTTAAAACCATTAAAAGCATCAAGTAAGGGTTACATACCAGAAACAGGGGGTACTAAATTCTCCCCACAATTGGTCTTTCCGTCCCCGGAAAGTTGAAAACCTTCACCTGACTGAAAGAGTTCTGACCATTTCTCTTTCATTTCCTTTTCACGTTCCCAAGTCTCTTCCTAAATCTGACCATGCTGCCATAAATCCCACACTAGACTGATGGTTTTTCCATGAAAGACTTTCTCTTGCCTAACCACAATCCGTAATGGGATATTTATCAACGAAGCATCCGACTCTAGGTCAACGTGATCCCATCTGATCACATGGCCAGGATCTGGCTGATACTTTTTCAATTGAGATACATGGAACACATTATGAACCGAAATAAACCATGGTGGTAATGCCAACTGATATTCCACCTCTATAACCCTTTACAGTATCTCAAAAGTGCCAATGTATCTTGGAGATAACTTTCCCTACTTCCCGAAACAATGATGTCCAAGCCTTGGAGAGATCCTCAAGAAGACATGATCACCCACAACGAATGACAACGGTCTTAGATGGTGATCTGAATAAGATTTCTAATGACTCTGAGCTATCTCCATCATCTTTATAATCAACTGAATCTTATCCGTTGTTTCTTGGAAAAGGCTCGACCCAACTAGTGATGTTTCACCAGTTTCCACCCAGCATAGTTGAGAACGACAAGGATGCCCATACAATGCTTCAAACGGAGCCATGCATATCAAGGCTTGATAACTATTATTGTATGAGAACTCCACTAAGGGTATATGCTCCTCCCATGAGCCACCAAAATCCATTGCACAAGCCTGAAACATATCTTCCAAAGTTTGTATCATCCACTTGGATTGCCCATCCGTATGAGGATGATACACCATGGTCATAGTCAACTGAGTTCTGAGGACTTGCTGTAATGATTTTCAGAAACGAGATGTGAACCTCAGATCTCTATCTGAGACTATAGAAACTGGTACACCACGCCACTTTACCACTTCTCGGATATAGATTTTTGAAAGATCTTCCACCGTATGGGTTTCACAAATTGGGATGAAATGTGCCAACTTGGTTAGACGATCCGCTATCACCAAAATGGCATCGTGTTTCCGGACCATTCTTGGAAGACCTATAAAAAAATCCATTGATATCTGATCCCATTTCCACACTGGGATAGGTAAAGATTGTAACATACCAGCTGGTCTCTGATGCTTTGCTTTAACCTGCTCACAAGTCAAACACCGCGAGACGAACTCAGCCACCTTCCTTTTCATGCTGCTCCACCAAAACTGCACCTTGAATGCCTTATACATCTTCTGTGTATCTGGGTGTAAAACCCATCTTGAATGGTGGTAATCATGAAGGAGTTTTTCCTGACAAACCATATGTATAACCATCCGATCTTTGAAACACAAAACTGAACCCCCCATCAAGTTTCCAACCATCAATGGTCTCCCCACCATTGAGTTTTGAACTTACAACTAGACATTATGCATCAGATGTTTGTACTTATTTGATCATCTTTACTAAATCAGGAACAAGTGTAGCTGAAAAGAAAACAAAAAAATCACCTCAGTCTTCACATTCCACATGCATGTTGGCTAAGACCGACATCAACTGCCATTCGTCTGAAGCTTCTTTCACCAAATGAGAATATGACTTTCTACTCAATGCATCCGCCACCGAATTTTCTTTTCCAGGGGTGTACATCAATCCAATGTCAAACATTTAGAGATACTCCATCCATCTATTTTTCCAAAGATTCAAATCTCACTGTGAGAAAATGTGTTTGAAGATTTTTTGATCCGTAAACACGGTAAATTTCTTACCAAAGAGATCATGTATCCATGTTTTCAAAGCATGGACGACTACAACCAACTCCAAATCATGTGTTGGGTAATTTTTTCTCATGCACTCTCAACTTCCTTGAACCATAAGAAACCACATGATCTCTTTGCATGCGAACATAAACCAACCCTAATTCTGAAGCATCACAATACACTAGAACAAAAGAATCGAGATATCGTTGAAATATTTGATTTATCAAATCCATGAAGACTGCTGGTGCATTCGTTAGACCGAAAGGCATGACTACATATTCGTAGTGGCTATATCTGCTTCTGAAAGCTGTCTTTGAAATATCCTCCTTCCGAACTCCCAATTGATGATATCCTGATCGCAAGTCAATCCCGGAGAACCACTGAGCTCCCTTTAATTGATTGAATAGATCATCAATGAATGGAAGTGGATATATATTCTTTATCATAACTTGTTTAAGATTACGATAATTACCACATAGCCGAAGAGTTCCATCTTCCTTCTTTACAAACAACACTGGTGCTTCCCATGGAGAAGTACTTGGTCGAATGAAACCCTTGATTTCAAGCTCCTCTAAGTGCACTTTCAATTCCTGTAACTCTATTGGTTCCATCTGATAAGAAGGAAGGGAAATAGTACTGGTCCTCGGAAGGATATCAATCGTAAACTCCACTTCCCTTAGAGGTGGTAACCCTATGAAGTTATTGGCAAATACATCTGGAAATTGATCCACAATAGCTGGAAAACTATTTTCCTCAATCTGTTCCATTGATTCCAAAGTCAACGCTGCCCATTGGTAATAGATCGTTCCCACCATTGGTGCCAATAATCTCTTTTCATTTTTCTTTACCCTCCTCTCTCCTCTGAAGAGATGGTTGATGCCATCCTCAGTCGTGAAACAAAACGTTCTCTTATAACAGTCGATGTGAGCCTTAAACATTGTCAACTAATCCATACCTAAGATCACTTTATAGACATCCATGTCCAACATCGAGAAGTCCCATTTCAAATCAGATCCATCAATAGTTATAGAACATGGTCTACACACAAATGCTTGACGTTATCTTTCACCAATAGGAGTTTTCAGTTTCAAAACAGAAGGCATCATTTCCAGTTTTAAACATAGCAAGTCAACAACAAAAGAAGAAATAAAGGAATTCGATGATCCAGTAGTTGAGTTCCCACCGTTTCCCATAGGTATCATCATTCCTACTCCTATCGATCCTGATATATCATGTTCAACAACAGTCGCTTTGTTCACCATATCTGTATAATCCGTAATACAGATCACCACAATCTTCGATCGAATCTCTTGCCTTAGCCCTGATTCTAAGATGTGTTCCTTCAACGACGCACTTGCCACAACTTCTGGTGAAAAATGGACTAAATTCATGAATTTAGCCACATAATCTATGACAGAGAGAATCTCTTGTTTCAGGCTAAAGAAGTCTGTCATTTTCCGGATCATGAACATGTGAGGATAGAATTGTTTGTTGAACAATTCTTCAAAATAATCCCATGTAAGGCCTTCATCCAATTTAGCATGCATAGCTAAATACCACCATTAAAGTGTAAGATCCTTGAGCATATACATCGCCAACTTTACTTTTAGCTCTACTGGTGTGTCGATGAAATAAAAGATACGATTCATCCTACTTAGCCACACCTCCGCCTTCTCGGGTTCAGAATCACCCCGAATGTTTGGTGGATTCTGCTTCATGAACTGAATGGTATGATCCACATGCTTTGGTTTATTCTTCTGGTTCCCCGTATCCATAGCTTGAAAATCCTGGACAATACTCTGTACCTTCTCTTGGTTCACACATGGCTCTGGTGAAACCACATTCTCTATAGCCTCTTCGGGTTGTTTCTGACGACGCCTATCGAGTTCCATTTTCTAAACCAACAACAACCTCCGTCAATCTCACTCTCTAGAAACTAATGGATTAACATTTCAAATTATATCACATCATCTATCTCAATTTTTTTTTCAAAACAACCTTTTTACCATGTTCAAACATTTTTGAAAACATTCCTCATGCCTTTTGAAAATCAACCCATTTTTAAAATACACCAAATACCCTATTTTCAAAAATTTTCACTTGAAAACAATTTTTTCATTTTTAAAAAATTCATACACTGCAAAAAAATCCTTATTCATTCATCACAATGATATATTCAATCCTAGTGGGAAGTCATTCCTCTATAATGCATGTCATGCTCATATCATTGGCTAAACCCATGACAATGAGATTTCCAAAATTCTATAAGTGTATCCAAAACACATATGTACCCAACACCCTGTTAACTTGAAGTTCAGCATAAATGGGTTAGCTACGTCCTTTTATGCTATACATTTCAAGTTCTGACAATCCTACTCCTGTCTAAGATGACCACCCAAGGAATGGACAAGAATTAATTTCAACTCGAAGACCAAGAACATTGATGACCATTTGTTAGTCAAGGACCGAACAAGATAATACCATTTGTAATGACCTACCAATTCTCATTGGATTGAGACTACAACGAGTCATTACTAGGCCTTAAGCGACATCCCCGAGGAACCAAAGGCTGGCAATAAATGCCGAAGAGTTTCAATGAAAGTGGGGGATGATTTACCCTTTGATAAATAAACCAACCCAAACACCATTAACAACCTCTATATGATTCATGTAAATGAAACAAACAACTCATGCATTACCAAAAGAGAACTACACTATTCCACAAAACAATACATAACTAACACAATATCAGAGTACCAAGCGGAAGGCTAAACAACAGACCCGAAACAAGCCAAGACACACTCCACGACTCCAAACCGAGCTCCATGAACCAAGTACCACCACATCTCCCAAGCATCACCACAAACCACTAGTAATGAAATGCCATACCTTTACCTGTGTCTCGGAATACGACATCTGAAAAAGCACCAAAGTGCCAAAGCAAGGGTGAGTATAAAACTCAGTTGGTTTTCCCTAATGACTTTCCTACTCACGCCACTAGGATAGAAGTGTTAGCAACATTTATATAAAAAATAGTTTATATAATTTTTTTTCTCAAAAGCAGTTTATAACTAAATATAAACAAGTTTCCCAAAACCATTTATAACCAAAAACATACAAGTGAAACTGAAACCAATTTTTCAAGCAAGTTTTTTCTTTTTTCAAAAAAATAACTAAATAAGCTTTAAAACCACTTCTCAAGATCCCTTCTTGGCGTACCCAACCATTTCACAAACCCATGCAACCAACCATGCATGCCACCTGGAAGAGGGGGAATCCCTAACCCTTATCCATCCTAGAAATGGTGGGGGAGACTTCTTACCCTTATCCAACCCAATGCACATGAATATTTGACGGGGGAGAGCCCTAACCCTTATCCATCCCAGAATGATGGGGGAGACCCCTAACCCTTATCCGTCTCGAATTCAATATGAATGTTTGATGGGGGAGAGACCTAACCCTTATCTATCCCAGAATGATGGGGGAGAACCCTAACCCTTATCCATCCCGAATTAAATATGAACACACACCACACATTTCCAACAATCATGCCAAAACTAGCCTTTCAATAAAATACCTTTTATTAAAAACCATTTCCATCAAAACCAAGTGTGTTCAACCAATTCAAACCAATTCAACAAAACTGTACTTTTATTGAAAACCAAAGAATAAAACAATCTCATCAAAGCCATTTCAATACCAAATCATTTCAATAAAACACCCTTTTTATTGAAAACCCATCTTTCATCAAACCATTTACCATTCCATCAAATCAATAATCTAAAATCATTATTTTTAATTCAAGAAGCCAAATCACTTTGCACAACAAATCACCAACATTTCACAATTTCATTAAAACCATAAATCATCACTAAAGAAGATTTATTCCATGCCTTTCACAATAAATTTCATTCAATAACCCAATTTGAAACTAATACAATCAATTCTAACAAGAGGAGTCGAGAGAGAAGCCTCCTACCTCAAAAGTTTTGACGAAAACCCCAACAAACGAAGAACGCACAAGAAAACCGGTCCGATTCACCAAGGATCCTTATTAGATCTCTTCTCCTAACACAACCAAGACCAAATCTTGTCATATTTGGCATCCAAAGACTTTGATCTACCCATAACAGGCATATATCTAAGAAATCAAGAGAAGAGAAGAAGTAGATCTAAGTAGATCTAAGAAACCAAACAAGAACAATCACATAACTCAAGAATCCGGCTTCTATTCGCCAAGAGGAGCCTTCAGATTGCCTTCAAAACAATGGGAGAAACTTCCTTCACATTGGGAGAACAAAAATACCAAGTTAGGGCCACTTAGGAGCTTAAACGAGGCATTTAGAGGTGAAAAAACGTAAGATCCACAATTTAAGGATCTCATTTTAGTGCCCGAACAGTTTGACAAACCGTGCGCTAACCATGTGTTAGCTACTGCCTCGACCGCCCTTCTCGCACAGTTTGGCTACACGGTTAGACGAACTGTGCGCCAAACGTGCAAAATAATCTACCTCCAAGACCCACTATGCACGGTTTGGCCACACGGTTTAGACAAACCGTGCACCTCCCGTGCAAATTTACCCTTACCTCAAAACATCATTCCAAGTTCTCCCGAATCTCCCATTCAACACCATAAACTTTAAAACCATGAAAAGAATCAATTAAGGGTTACATACCAGAAACTGGGGGTACTACAAAGTATATGTTTCATGATTATGTTGGGGAGTAACGAACTCCAGGATGAATGGATACAAGAAACCTATGACCTATCACATCATACCATTAAGGGAGTACCAACCCTAAGAATACTCTGAACATCATGCTCTATCCCAATCATTATCCATGTGAAGAAAAATAAAAAGTATCCCATATCCCCTTACAAATGGAATTTGATAACCAAACAGGCCACACTGCTGCAATCTATATGAAAAAATACCTAAGATAATATATTTATTTTTATTAAATAGAAACATGATGGAGAAGTTACCAAAGTGCTCCACAGTTAAGGAAAACATGCCTTATAGAATCCCAAGACCCCTCCTTGGTTATCACCCAACTATTCTCACTGTGACACCCCACATTGTTTCTTTCATATCAACACTACTGGTCAAGCCTCATCCTCCCCTATTGGCCTTTTATTTTCCCATACTACCTATCATATATTGGAAAGAATTATGTTGTTCCAACATATATCATTTTTTATATGTTTTGATGATTCAAGAACAACCTATTTTTATTATAACAAGATATCTTATGTTTTTTAGATTATATTTATCAAAATAATTTATCTTATATTGATTCTATAAATGATTTTCTTATGACCCGTGAAGTATTTATTTTACAAAAAAATTATTTTATCTTTTGAGAATCAATGATTTTCTTCTATTTACATAGAATTAGATAAGTCTATTTTGAAATTTTATCTTACTATGTAAGATATAAACTCATGTAGAGTATGATTAAGTAGTTATTGGACCATAGTCAGATATTTCAGACATGAATGTACTTATGAGAAGTTTTTATCTTATGAAAATGGTATTTATAAAATATTTTCTTACAAATTCCAAAAGAAATTATGTTTCTTACCTAATTAACATATTTATATTATGGTGAATAATTTTTGTATACAGTATTTTATTTTCTTTATATTATGACTTGAAGAAGATAATGATCTATTTTATCTTATGATGTATATCATATGTTTATCTTATGAAAAATAGTATTTTTGTCTATTATCTTATGAATAAATCTGTTATTATGTATAATTTCATGATTACTTTTCAAATCTATTGATAAGTATTTTCACGCCTTTAGAGAATATTATAAATGAGATTGTACATTTAAGAAAAGATTAATCTGTACAAGGTTTCGTTTTTCCAATAATGGAAATATCCAAATAAGATCTCTAACAGTTCTGTTGTAGAAGCTTATTCTATATCTGGAAGGAATAGAAACATTCCATTAATGGTTTATTATACCAACTTTTAAAAATATTATCCACTTGATCATTAGGATTATCTAGTGCTTAATTTCTAAATTAAAGAAGAGATATAAATTTAAGAGACAACTGTTGTATAATGAATATAAATGAAAGGTAAAAATGAAAATAATGTACATATATCTATAAAATACTCTGAATTCCCATACATAGAAAATATCAAACACAAAAAATCTTTCTATTCTTACAAGTTTATCATTTTAACTAAAGATAATTTTGAACTACACCTTGAAGACTATAATTTTCTCAGGGCACATCTTCCACTAATTTCAGTTACTACTTACAATTGTGGGTTGCAATCGTCTTTCAAAAGTTTATTTATTCTATTTTGTTTATACTCATTGTGAGTTTGTTTATTGAGAATATGGATAGGTCTTAAAAACTAATATCATATTTTAAAGCTCTTGGGAATTTGTGTTAAGTGAAAACTACTAGTAATAATCTAGGAGCCCTTGATAAAAGGGATTTTATAGTGAAAATCACCATGATCATGTAGTAGATTGTTGATGGAGTGAACTAAGGGACTTATGTTCCATGAACCACTACAATTATACTATATCCAATATCTTTCCTTTAATTTTTTATATATCATCTATCATTTTATATTAAGGAAAATTATTTGAACTTTCATACCTAAATAAGGAGGTTTTTGTACGGAAAATTTTAGGATCTCAATCCCCCCCTCTTGAGTTTTCAGTTATCTATTCTCTGAGACAATAATTGGTATCAAAGATCATGAATCTTTTGTTTACTGCTATCAAAGGTTGAAGTATGAAGATATATTTTTAAATGGATACTATGGATGATAACCTAAAAGGTATATCAATGGTTAAAGATATTTTTTTAATAGTGAAATTATGGTTTCTAGAAGGCTCACATGAATATCTATATGATGAATATCATCTTGAAATTTTATCTCCAAGAAGTAAAGCCCTATGAATTTTCTAAGACAGAACCTGGAATATGGGATGTTACAAATTAAGTAGAATATGATCTAAATTTCAAATCTATTAATATTATAATCTACAGATTATGACTAGATGAGTTCAACAGGGTTTCTTAGTGTTAAAAAACTATGGAAATATGGACCACTATAGCAGTTTCATATAAATATACATACAATGTGAAATCTATCAGATATGATACATCTAATATCAAGTTCAACATATTCAAAATCGATGAAGGAGGAATTTTTACTCTACTGAATGGAAGAATCACTCAGATTTTAAATAATATTTTAGCTCTAGGTACACCTATCCTTGATCCAAAACAACCATGGACATTCCATAATATTTTACCACGCAATTGGAGTGGAATCTCACTAACTATTAGACAATATAAAGAGGTAAATAATTTTAAAATAAAATACCTCATTGTATCTCTTATTATGTATGAAGCTGAATTGAAAGATCAATCTATAGAAAATAAAATGATCAAGAAAGAAAATAATTCCTTGAAGGTTTCTACTTCTATGGTTGATAGGAAGGAAAAACATACAAATATCTGAAACATCTAAAGAATAAGAGTCCTCGAACTATTTTGGATCAAATTATTAGCTTTTATAGTTTTCTTAAAATTTTAAAAAAAATATATAACAAGAGACAAGCCTTTAAAAAACCTTTCAAAAAGTATAATAAACATGGTGAAAAATCCAAAAACTTAAGATCCTATGAGTGAAATAAGCCACGATACATCAAGTTAGAATGTCCACAACTGCATGATAATAAAAATACTGATAGAAAATGTTTCAAAAATACTAGATATAAGAATAATTCCAAGAAATATATGAAGTCCACCCATAGTGCTCCAGAAGATTTTAAATAATGCACATAATCATAATCATAAGATGAAGTTTCTAAAAAAATGCCAACATATATTTCATAAAAAATTAAAATGAGGTAAAATATTATTATTATTAACATGATTATGAATTAGAGAATTAAAATTTCTCATATGAGGAATTAAATGAATACTGTACCATGTTAGAGACTATGTATGAAAGCTTAAATAAGAAAAAATAAGGCCCTAAAAAATTCTTAAAAAAGTTTTTCAATTAAGTAGAGGTCCTAAATAAAAAAATTTTAGAGTGAAATAATTAATTGGAAAATTCTATTACATCATGTACTGAACTGAATAATAAAACTGAAAATTTTTAGAAGGAGGTTCAAAACATTAAAGATACTACAAGTGCCTTCACTAAAGGGGAATATTATTTGAACAAAATTCTTAGTTAGAATCAACTTAAAAAGGAAAAGTCTAGAATAGAAAATTAGGTTAAAGAGCCAGAATTTTATAAAAAATATTTTGTTCCTAGTTATGAAAACAAAAATATTTATAAAGTTACTTGTTTTAATTATGAATAAATAGAAAGTTATTCTAGCGTATGTAATATGAAGAATAATTATGTTTTTGGAATCAAAAATTACCTTCATAAAAATGATTTTTATTTTTTTTTTCTATGTTTTCTAAAAAAATCATATTTGGATCCCAAAACTTTTTGTAGATAACATTGCAGGACCCAAGAGAATTTGGGTAGCAACAAATATTGTTGTTTTATTTGTCATTTAATGGAAAAAACCATATGAAAAACAATGTAAAATGGTTTATGAATAGTGGTTGTTCGAGACATAAGAGTGGTAATTTCTCAAAATTTTACTAATTATTCAAGATCAATGGACGAAATGTCACATTTGGTGACAATGAAAAATAAAAAATAGTTATAATTTGATCTCTTGGAAATCATTAATCAGTTATCATAAAAAATTTCTTTATATGGAAGTCTTAAAGCACAAACTGATAAGTATATCTAAATTTTATGATGATGGTTATTCAGTTTATTTTTCTAACAATGCATTATAAGTTTTCACAAATAATTCTCTCAAGTTTAAAGCACCTAGAAAATATAATGTATATACACAAGACCTTAATTCCTTATGTAGAAAAAATGTAAATTATTTGAATGTTTAAATTTATGAATCATGGATTTGGTATAAATTTTTTGTACATACCAATATTCCTTCACTAAAAAAGCTATCTAAAAGACAACTAATTTATGACTTGACTAACCTTAAATTGGAAAAAAATAATCTATGTGATTCATGTAAATTGGTAAAGCAACACAAGCAATATTTTAAACCAATCAAAGAGGTTTCTACATACAGAACTCTAGAGCTTATCCATATGAATCTTTTCAAACATACTAGTGTTGAAAGTATTACCATAAAATTATTTGTTTATGTGTTAGTTGATGATTTATTTAGATTTACATGGTTTTAATTTTTAAGGATTAAGAGTGAAGATTGATATTGTTTTATTAATTTTTGTAATCTTATTCAAAATTAAAAGTCTAAATTTTTTTTTCTTTGAGAAGTGATCATTGAGGTGAATTTTAGAATTATTAAATTAATTCATATTTATTAAAGTAAGGAATTAAACATACATCCCCCCATGACACCTCAAAATAATGGTGTTATTGAAAGGAGGAATATGTCTTTACAAGAAATTTATAGAACCATGTTATGGGAATATAACTTTCCCACTCATTTTTATAATAAGGTTCTTAATATAATAATCTATGTCACTAAAAAGTCCTAATATGGCCTATCTTGAGGAAAAAACCCTATGAGTTATGGAATAATAGAAAAAAGGTAGGATAGTTCAATGTATTTGTATGAAAGGTTTATATCTTTAACAATAATAATAATATTAGTAAATTTGATCTAAAGGATGATGTAGGTATCTTCCTAAGTTACTCTAATACTTCCAAGGATTATAGATTTTTCAAAAAAAGGTCATAGATTATTTAAGAATAAACTCATGTGAAGTTTAATTAAAGTGATCCTTTTGATAATATAATGAATCAAACTAGTGAAAAAAGTTATTCTCTCAAGGATATGAGACTAGAACCTCTCTTTTACAACAATAACAAGTATGATGATTTAGTACTATATTTCTTTAAACTAAATCCAATAGGGGTTGATATTAAAGAACTAAAAAGTGTATTTCCTAGATTACATATAAATATTAAGGACTATCCTCTATAAACAGTTATAGGAAGTATATATGAAAAATTTATAATTTGAAGAAATATAGGAAACCTAGTATAATTATCTTCCTTTATGTCCCAATTAGAACCTAAATCTGTAGAAGAATATTTATTTGAAGAAAATTGGCTTCTAGATATTCAAGAAGAGTTGAATAAGTTCAAAAGAAAAAAATTATGGGAATTAGTTGATAAACCCATTAACTATCCTATAATTGGAACAAAATGGGTATTTAGAAACAAATAAGATGATCATGGGGTAATTACAAGAAATAAAGTAAGATTTGATTAAAAATGTTATAATCAAGAATAAGGAATATATTATGAAGAAAATTTTTCTCATGTGGCTAGGTTAGAAGCAATTAGTATTCTTATAGCACATAAATCTTACATTATTTTTAAATTATACCATATGGATGTCAAATCTAATTTTAAAAATAGATTTTTAATGGAGGAATTTTATTTAGAACAAACTCCTGGTTTTGAAGACTCTCACTCTCAAAATTCCATTTTTAAACTTAGCCAAGATATATATGAAATTAAAAAATCACCAAGATCATGGTATAAAATATTAATCTAATTTATTTTATCAAATGGTTCCATGGTAGTAATGGTAGATTATAATTTTTTTAAGAAAACTTAATTACAGATATTTTATTAGTAAAAATATATGTTGATGATGTTATTTTTGGATCAACAAATAAAAAATGTGCAATGATTTTTCAAAACTTATAAAAAAGGAATTTGAAATTAATATGATGGGTGAGTTAAAATATTTTCTAGGATTTTATATTTATTAAAAATATTTTTTAAATGTTATAAACTAATTAAAATACTTACTTGATTTACTTAAGAAGTTTGGACATGAAAAAAATAATACTTAATCAACTCATATGAGCTCTAATATTAAACTTGATATGGATGAAACCAGAAAACCAGCTAAAAACAAGTTTTATAGAGGAATCATTGGAATTTTACTATATTTTACTAAAAGTAGACTAGATATTATGTTTTCAGTATGTCTTTGTGAAATATTTCAATCTAATATCAAAGAATATCATTTAAATGTCAAAAAAATAATTTTAAGATATTGAAAAGGAACGATGTCTATTTCTATTAATTTTTAAAAAACTAATGACTTTAATTTAACTTTATATTTGGATACTGATTTTGTTGGATGTATATTAGATAGGAAAACAACCCCAGGAACCTGCCATTTTCTTGGTAAATATTTAGTATCTTGGTAGAGTAAGAAACAAAACTCTGCAGAATTATTAAATGGTGATGTTGAATATATTGTATCTATCAATTTTTGTGCAAAAGTGTTGTTGATGAAACATACTCTAATTTATTTTGTTTTATTTTTAATCATTTTCTGATCAAATTTGATAATATAAGTACTATAAAAATTTCAAGGAATATGATTAACCATTCTAGAACAAAGAACATTGATTTAAATCGTCATTTCTTAAGAGATCATGCAAAAAATAATGATATCTCTTTAGAATTAGTTTTGAAAAAAAATCAATTTAAAAACATTTTTACTAAACCCTTTAACTCTAATAGATTTGATTTTATTAAATCAAATTTAGGTTTGATTAATTTTACTTGATGATACTTTTGAATTATTTTAAATAGAAAATTTTTATATTCGAGTAAATATTTTTATCGGAATTTTTATTTTGAGTGTTATTCATATGAAAATAGTACACATCACCTTGATTTTGTAAATATTACTCTACACATCACTGTGTGACCCCTCGATTACTAAAAAATGAAAGGTAGTATGTCATCTCTACACGTGAAACATTTTTAAAGCCTTAAAACCCTCATTTTCTCTCTACTACCCAAAACCTGTTACCCTAACCCTACAATCTTCAAAATATTTTCAATAATGGTGAAAATGAAAAGGATCGATAGATATTACTTAAATAGAGTTGAGTGAAAAAAAACATCAATAAAATTTCTCAGGGGATGAACAATTGATTTTTCCTAGATCGATGGAAATTATATACTTCTCTAAAAAGTCATCAATTATCAGGGATGTGAATATGTGTTTGACAAAAAAATAGACAATGTTTGTATTTGAAATGGAAGTGCGAGAGTTCTATGACACTGGTGTGTTTCATTTTGGTGATAACTATGACCATATCACCATAATCATGAACAATAAAGGTTTTTATTAAACTCATTGGAAATAGTTAAAGCTTTCAAGTACCCGTATGAAGGATACAAAAATTTTATTACTGCACTGCATTCTATAGGTAAAGTTATTATTCTATTGATTATGAAGTCTTTATTTGGATCTATGCATGTAGATAAGAAGCTGCTAAAAGATATAGATCCATAAAGAAAATTCCTCATTAGGTTTATCTAACCCTCCATCGATTAACACAATGGTGAGTTTGAAAAAGTTTTATTTCCAGATGTTAAATTTTTATATTTTTTTATGATTGAAAAAATATTAATCTAGAAAGGTATGTTATGAGGTACACATGAAATGTACAAAATATTTCTGTGAATTTATTTCCTTTTAGAAGAATGTTAAACTTGTTTTTTAAAAAATTTGGTATTTTTCAAATGATGACACCACCTCTCGTTGTCATGGGTTGACAACATTGAGTGAACTTATTTTGAGAAGAAGTGGGTTTTTTAGAATTACTATTTGAATAAGTTGGTTCCAGTAATTTTAGTAGAAGATATTGAAATAGATCATACTTCCACTTAGTTAGAGTCATCCAGAATAGGTTTTTCTAGTGGTATATACGTTCCTCCAGTTTTTCATGTTCTATTAAATAGGCTAGTCCAATCTATTGATGAAAGATATGCTCTCAATAACAAGACCCTAATGTAAATAATAAGACATGCAAGAGTAGTTCTTAACTATAGAGGATAATATTCTATTTCATTTAGTTAAAAAAATCCACCAATATTAGTAGTTCTTAATACAACCCTAGTTTCTTCCAGCCGACAAGATTTTCTCTTTGGAATCATAAGACTAGTTTGTGTTAATCAATGAAGCATAACGATTGTGTTGGGTGAAACACCATTAATTGAAACATCTTCATACAATGCGATGAGTGTAAGAATCGAACCAGAATTAGTTGAACATAATAGTCATAATTTTTTTAGTTAAGAAGAAGAACAAGAACAAGGAAATACAACTCAATCAGTTTCAAGTGAACAAATTAGATTAGTTTATGAACAAACATCTTGAGAAGAGATACCTAATGTTGATGATGTGAGAAGTATGAAATTTCACCAATATAATTTATCCTTATTTCATGGATAACATACATGATCATAAATACCTACAGTTTAGTTGGAAACAACTAATGAAAGAGTTCGAGAAAGCTACATAATGTTGATGTTGGAAGTTGAATTTTTAAAATTTAGTTTCTAGAGTCTAGGAATGAAATTCAAACTATTTATGATAATGTTGTTTCATGAGATGATGCTAAGAAAGTGAAGTTATTAGTTTAGTATCTGGTTGAGATAATTTCAGTATAACCCTCCAAGGAAACATCGAATCAAGCATATGTTTGATAAAAATTAGAAGAAGTTTCTGTATCGATAGACCCAATGAATTATAAAATTTACACTATGTGGTTTGACCTACTATACAAGGAAGTAATCAAGGATATTCAAAGGGACTTAAAGGATTAAATCATAAGGATACCAATTTTTCCTCATCACTCTCTTGTATTAATTTATCTGTCTAAGAAGGAAATAAGAACCATGTTATAAGAGAAGTTTACAATAGTTCAATAGTTTACATTGTAAGTGAAAAAGAGACCAGTTTCATCATTACTGGTTTAAAAAAATATGGCTAGATCCCAATCTGATAACTTGGAAGTTTTAGAAAATAATTTTTAATATTTTTACCAAATGGTGGTAACTAGTATGAAGATAGAATCATCAAATGATAAATAAGAAGAGGAGGATGATTCCTTTATTGAGCCTTAGGAACACTGAGTGTCAATGAAAGGAAAAGATACTTTTTCAGTTTATAATTTGATAGGAATTTAAAATAATTTGGTTGAAACCTTGAAGAGGATGATATAAATTATTCAAGGAAAGGATATGTTCAAATTTTTTTTGAAAATTTCTATCAGAGGATATGAAATGTATTTATAATGATTTTGGACTATTTCAATCATGACATGGTTAAAAGGGTTACTGCTTATGCAGATTACTTATTTTAGATTAGAGGGAGATTCCTGATAGTACCTCCCATCATTGATCTCCATACATCCTATTCACAAAGGTTAAAATAAATCTTTGATTATGAAAATATTTATCTAAGGAAAAATCTAAGGTTTTTCAAGAAATGTCTTTCCTTGAACCTAGAACTTTTTTCTAAACTATCCTTTTTACCCTTTGATAAGTTTTATATAGAGAGGGATCAACAAGTTCTTTCCAACATTAAATCAAATTCTGTAAGATTTGATCGGTGTGATAAAGTAGGGATTGGATCATTATTACTTACATTAGAAGATGTTGTTAGAGAAACAAATGATTCTACTTTACCTTCAACCTCTTTAACCTCATGCCTACCTCAATCATTTAAGAAACCACCCCCAAATAATCATTTCATGTTGTAGAATAAATACATCTTTCTTAGTTTTTGTGATTGTTGCCTGGTGGATGGGTATTATAAAATCATTTGAATCAGTATTGGTAGACTGGCGTCCTTTAAAAATTTGAATGGTAAACGGGTTTTTATAATAATTTGAATCTTGATTGGTTATGTATATTGTTTTGTCATTTTAATAGTCATTTTATTTTCTGAATGCTTAGTTTTAATTCTCTTAATACATTTCTCACCCATACTAAAGTATTTGTTTTCTATATCATTTTATCTATTTTTTAGTTATTTATTGTTCTTATCTTATTATTTTTTCTCTTTTTTCTCTTTTTTTGAATCTATTCATTCACATATTAAATTTGTTCTTCTTATTTTCATGTTTTTAATTTTCATTTCTGATTTATACGATTCCTTAATCATTAACCACTTAATGAATTTATGAAAAATTCTATTCATAATCAGTATCATTAACTATTTACTATAGTTCATGTGCAATATTTATTGTATTCCTTATTCTTATTATTTTTGATATCACACAAATGGGGAGAAGAAAATAAGAATACACAAATTTAATTTTAAAATTGTTATTTTTGGAAAGAAGAAATAGTGAATCAAAAAATTTTAAAACTCTTATATTTATTTATTTCAAAGGTGGAGAATTATCTCAAAAGGGAAAAGAAAATGAAAAAATACATGTTCTAAAAGTGTTATTAAAAATTCAAAAGATTTTTTCAAAGTTCCTTTGGTGAATTTTTTGTTTTCTATTTCATGGGTTTTGTGATCATCAAAAAGGGGATATTGTTGGACACACTTATGTTTTTCCCAAATATTTTAGTTTTTTATTTGTTTTGATGATCCAAAAAATGGCTAATTTTATTCTAACATTTTTATCTTAAGTGATTTCGATTACATTTATCAAAATAATTTATCTTACATTGATTCTATAAAATATTATCCTACGATATGTGAAGTATTCTTTTTATGATAAAGTGTTTTATCTTATGAGAATAAAATATTATCTTCTGTTTACTCATAATTTCAAAATTATATGTTGAAATTTTATCTTACTATGTAAGATATTATCTTATGAAGAGTATAATTATGTTTTTGTTTGATTAGAGTCAGATATTTTAGATAGACTGTACTTATGAGAAGTTTTTGTCTTATGAAAAGGATATTCATAAAATATTTTATTACAAAATCTAGAAGAAATTAGGTATCCCACCTCAGTAATATATTTATCTTATGCTGAAGAAATTCTCAATACATTATAGAATTAATTTTATCTTACAACTCAAAGGAGAAAAATATTTGTTTTATCTTATCAATTCACTCACAAGTTTACCTTACAAAATACAATATTTCTATCTGATTAACTTACAAAGAAATGAACGATTTTTTGGAATGTCATGATTACTTTTATAATATCATGAAAAATAATTTCTTTCTTAGATAATATTATAAAAGGCATTGTCCATTTATGGATAGATTAATCTGTACAAAGTGTTGTGTTTTCAAGAATGGAAAGATCCAAAGAAGAAGATCTATGAGAGTACTGCTATAGAAGCTTATTACATATTTGGATGGAATGGATGCAAGAAATTAATGGACTATCATATCAACTTTTCAATAGATTATCAACTCAAAAATTATGATTTTCTTGTGCTTAAGTTCTAAATTAAATAAGAGAAATAAAATGAAGAGTTATCCACTACAAGAAGAGGATGAATAAAATGTAGTAACAAATAGAACACACGTACATACATTGAATACTCTGAACACCTATACATTGAAAAAATCAAATATAAATGTCTATGATATGATTAAAAGTTTATCAATTTCACTTAAGATAATTATGAGCTACGCCTTGAAGATTATTATTTTCTCAGGACACATCTTCCACAACAATCAGTTGCTACTTACAACTATGGTTTGTTATCATATTTCAAAAGTTTCTTCATTCTATTTTTTTACACTCATTGTTAAAGTGTGTATTGATACCATGAATAGGTCTTGTAAAGGGATATCCTTGTTCAAAGATCTTGGACCTTTGTATTAAGTGACAACTACTTTCACTCAGTTAGGAGCCCCCAGTAAAAGGGAAGTTATAGTGAAAATCACCAAACTCATGGAGTAGAGTGTTGGTGAAGTGGATTAGGGGATCTTTGTTCACCAAACCACTATAAATATCCTATTTTCAATATCTTTAATTTTAGTTTTTATATTTCTATTACTGTTTCATATTAAGTAAAAATATTTGAACTGTCATACTAGAATAGGGACATTTTCTATAAATAAAATATTAGGAACTGAATTCAACCCTCTATTGAGTTTTCAGTTAGCTATTCTCCAGGTCAACACCCTAAAATACTCATTATCCAAAGTCACCACTACATGTAATAACATGAACTACCCCATCATCTATATCTTCTCTAAAGTTTATTCCACAACTACCACTAATATTGGAGAATCTTTGGTTGACTATGCTTCCCATGATTGATGAGAAATTTAATGAATGTATAGATAAAATATTTTCAATGAATAGTGGGAGAAATACCATAATATAATTAAAATATCAATATTGATTGAGTTAACTACAAATTATACCAAACATTATACTTAAATAATTAAAATAAAAACCCTTCAAAAAAATAATGAATTAGGTAAAACAATAAGTCCTACCATGATAGGAAAACATTTTTTTTATTCATCTAAATCATAGATGTGGTTTTTTTTCAATACCTTAGTCAAAGAAATCAATCTGCCCATTGATACCATCCTTTTACTCCACCTATATCCTATGATTCTTTAAATCTAATCCTAGTGATAGGGGGTTAAATGGGATTATATAGCTCAAAAACTTTCTTTTGTAGTGGTTAATCAAAACAACCTCCACTGGGTGAGGTCCCAAGAATTACCAAAGATAACAAAAATTATAGAACTCCCATTAAAAATCCACTATTTTAGACTCAGTAGTGTTATCATATTTCTCATTTAATGTTTCATTATAATGGAATGGAATAATTATCACAAAAGAACACGAGGAAGCCAAAAATTATATTTTTATACTTCAAACAACATTATCAAGGCCCCATCATGCCAAAAAATCTACACCAGATCAAAATTTCATAAGAAATATATTTTACAAATGTTCTTAAGGATAAACACTAACACTAGGGTAAACACATCATCTTTTTACCTATGAGAGTAATATTTATTTAAGAATATATATTTAAAATCCTATAAAAATTAGCATCCTTGGAAATTCACCAAAAATTACCCTATGGGTAAACAGTCATTCCTGGATCAAAAAACAATTAGAAAATTATTATGAGGACTTATACTAGATTAATTCTACTACTTTACCCAATGGGAGGTCTCAAGTATTTGAAACCCAAAATTGAACTAAATCATTCCTAGGAAAGAACCTAGGTCACTATATCCTCCCCACTACAAACCTTTTAATCCTAAAAAATAAAATGAGTGGATCCACTAAATAGAAAAGATAATGAAACAAAATCATGTCAGAAACTCACTATCTCATGAAATATCTCTATTTTTGAGATTTCAAGCTATAAAAAGACTCAATATACCCTCTACCCAAAAGACAAAATCTTATTTCATCATCAAAGATATAGGATTCTGTATGTTATGATGGAATTACCAAGTATAAATATTCCTTCTCTCTAACCAATCCTTTTTAGGCCTTAACTTCCAAGACCAAACCTCATTTAAAATTCATCCCACCATATGTGATAAAACAAAACCATAATACATTGATCTGTCTTGAAAAGTTTTTTTCCAATGTTTTCTCTAATGGGATATCTCATATTTCCAACCTTTAAAATAATTGTTGGTGGTTTTTATATGTGAACAACTCACTCATGCCACACTCCAAAATGATGTCCCCGAAAATGATTTTACACTAATAATAAAAGGGTCTCAGAGTATCATTTTCCTCTACCCCCATTATATATTCCTTACTATATTATACCATTAAGGAGTAGGTACTAATGTCACTATCTAATGGAATTAGAGTGACATGGGCCTTCTTTACCCATATCAACATAGGTAGAAATCCCTCATCTACTTTTAGATCTTCAATAGGTTCACATCCACTATTGATAAATTACTAGTTTCATTATCTTCTCACTTTCATGAAACCAAAAAACACATGATGAACAGCACTATCACCCAAAAACTAATTGATATAACCATTGTCTATTAGGTGGTGCAATCCAACACAATTCGAATTGGTCAGCCCTGAATATTTTATTGACCCTTTATTATTGACTCCAAACCCCAAGATACCTCCTTATTGAGAAACCAAAGTTTATGAAATACTTATAAAAAACCTTCTCTAACAAATATATGGTGTTTCTATGTGATGAGTATACCCACAAAAATCCATCGGAATATCCAAAATGAGGGTCACAATCTAAAAGGGTGTTACTCACTCAAGATTTCCTTTAGGATATTCATAGAAAATACTAGGGGAAAACTACTACTGGATAGAATAAGTGTTTGATGTACTCCACACTTTTTGGAAAACCCTTCAGACAATTTCTTAATAATTTTTGGTTACATGAAACCACTATGTCGGTATCACTGTCCTGAGTACCTATAAAAAAAGGGAAGATTGAAATTCTACAATTATCGATCGAAGCTGGGAAACATCTATATCTCCATGAAATAACCAAATAATTTTATTCTAGTATCTCATGAGCCTCCTCTAATGTTTTTAAATAGAGTTCTCTATTAGAAGTGTCAACTATCACATTTCTATTATGCCACTTTGTTCTCATCAACCACAATGACTTTAACTTCACAAGGCTTATCCAACTCCCTAAATTCAAAACTCATGCTATGATAGGTCATTACACATATAACAATCTTAAGAAAAGTCTATAGAATTTTATAAATGTCAAAGAGTATCCTCCTTGAACTGACAAATGGAAGGATTCATCCCAAAAACCTATAAAAAACTCATGGGTTTTCATCACCCCCACTTAGAAATATTCAAAGATCAATCATTAGAACTCAATTAAATGCATAAATAATCCCCTTAATGAGGTTCAAAAATGGTTTACCTTTGAAAATAATATAATAATCCCATGAAACTCATAGAAAGTTATTTTACATCAACTCGTATGACATATAAATATGTGATTACCATATTATGTATATTTGAATTCAAATTCTCAAGGGTGGCCTCCACTTGATACACATAAGGGGATCCCACCAACTGATGGGGTTGAGCTCACCTAACTTACTCAACTATGAATTACTGTATAGTAATAGCACTGGTACCCCATCCATACCAAGATAGAAACCACTATATCTCATATCAAACATGAAGGATTCCTAGAAAAACCTCTACCTGTACTTAATATAGACTCATTACACTAGAATATGTGGGTTAATGATGGTCACCATAAGTGAAAACAATTGATTATACAAAGGCCTAGATAAGGGTTCCTATAAAAGTTTCCAACCCCCAAAATTTGATCCAGAATGAATAACTCATGAACACACCCTATAGTATGAGGCTTCATGAAGAAAGAACACAAATAATACCCTAATCTGCATCTATTTATGCATAACTATAATAATCCATTGTCAAAATGTTCTCATAGATCTGTCTACTAGCACTCCACACCTGAAAAGAACTTGTTTTTTTGTTTTGTTTTCGGGAGTGAATAGATATATCTTTCACCTCTAATTGATCTTGAACTACTAGCTCTTCCACCCAAATGCATCTTGGTAAGAGACTATGGTAGCAACAGAGAGGGACCTGATATCAACATTACATCCCATATGATGTTCCATCCATGGAAACACTATTATTTCATTCGGAATAAAACTAGAAAGATCCCACAACCCAGATCTATCCCCACTAAGAATATTGAATATTCCAACACCCTCTCAACGGACTTTGGAATAAGTAGTGCTTTATGGAAACATATCCATAGCATGACAGATCATACTCTAGAGTCACCACACAAACCATTAATATTGAAAAATTACATCACCAAATATATCTAGTGAATACCTCATGAGGTCCATGGGACTCAATAGATATTAAAAAATGGTTGAGTTACCCTATGGAGGGTCCAACCTCCATTGATTATTCTCAATCCTAATCAATGTTTCAAACTCCTACTAAGTAGAGCATACCTGTTATGTGTTTGAGAAACACATCATCCACTAATGGATCATTTTTCTATATAGAAATATTAATAAAATAATTGATATATATTCATAAAAATTCTATACTAGAAAAAATGAATGGCTCAAACTCTATCCAATCCTATGTCACATTCGGATCGCAATATCCTCCCAATCCTATCAGGACAAAATTTTTAGAACTCACATAGCATATCAATCCCATGGGTAGTATTATCCATATTAGTGAGAACTACTATCTGTTCTATAAATAAGATATATACTAACCATAAAAGGAGAAATACTACCTCAAATCATGGGTTAAGAAAACTAATCAACTAATTATCAAAAGTAATGCCTCATTCTCGCTAAATGTTCAAAAAGAGACCCAAATATAGGAACAATCTCATCACAACCCCAAAATCAAAATAAAAGGGGGATATTAGTAAGTATAACCCTTCACTTGATAGGATCTAACCATAAGGGTTAATTCATATATGGATAAGATCATATAAGAAGGACATGAAAGAATACAACTAATAACTATATTATGAATATACCAAATTGAATGTATCCATCAACTGGTTAATTAGTGTACCAAGTTGAAAATTAGGTTAAATGCTTCATGATGAATGGATATTATAGTAGATACACTATCACTAAGTTCATTGTCCTTAATTCGTAACTCTATATTCCTTATCAACAATTCACAAAAAATTATATAAATCCTCAGAATACACTAAAATTCAAACAGTTTACACAAGAATAACCTACTTTGATACCACTAAAACATGTCCTAACACCCCAGGGTCTCACCACATCCAGCAGTTAGAAATGTGTGTTTTGGGATGTAAATAATGTCATTAGTATTCCAAAGTTCTTATATTCTGATGACATAAAGGGTGGTTTAGAATGTTTGGTGAAGAATCTATAAAGATGTATCTAATTAGGTCTACCAAATAAAATGGTTATGGTCCATGAAGTAACTATAAATCACCAGATACTTTCCATATAGAGCCTCTATCATGAATATGGGATGGTGCTATTAGCAGGACAACTAGATGAAGTTTCTTATAAATGGAAGTGGGGTCTGATACAATTAGAACATCCTAATTGAAAATAGTGCATGAGTGAAATGTAAAATGATCATATAATGATAAAGAGTTAATAATCTATAATGAAACTTTATTGACTATTTTTTCAGTTGAATGCAGTATTTTTATACTTCTCGTAAATATAAAGAAAGCTACAGTATTTTGCTTGTGAAGATAGGAAATTTATTCTGAATAACATGAATTTTTTTATTATTATTTATTAATTTATTTTTTAAAACTTATATTTTTTTATTAATTTTTAGTTTTATTTTTTTGAGTGGTTCATAAGGTCAACATTGTGTGGTGGGTAGTGCACCAGGACTTACATCTTCTGGTACACATAGTACAGGGAAGCCAACTTTTAGAGGTTCTTTTTTACAATGCACTAATATTTGGGTGAAATTAAGGTGGACCCAATGATATAATTTTTAGTGTTGTTTATAGAAGTATAGGGGATCATTTGGTTGATTTTATTCCAATTTTTTTTTATAAAAGTCATAGGTTTTGTTCAACTCAAAGAGGCAACAAAAATTTAAATATATATTTATATGGTTTGATATCATTTTTAGTGGGAGTTTAATAAAAGTGGAATTTATAGTGTTAGATGAAGTTAAGATCTAAACAAATAAATTTTATGGAATATATATTTATTTATAAGAATTTAGTTATAGGGCCATATGATTTAGAAGGACCTGGACATTGCAATAACATGTGAACATCTAAAAAAATAGATAAGGATGAATGAGAATGGTTGGATTATTGCAATCCAAATTTTTATTATGTGACTATTAGATCATTTCTAAGATAAAGGACATAATATTAATACATTTAAGGATGGAAAGGTTTAGAATATTGGGAAAATTAGGCTCATACATCCCTTATGCATAATAAAATAGAAAGATTCTTTTAATCCTTATTCTTTATCCTCTTAAAATATCTCACATTCTTCTTAGTAAATGAAATCACCTGAGGATATACATCAAAGAAATGTGTGAGCTAAAATATCAGTAAGGGGAGGAATAAAGGGAATGACTCAATATTACATGGGTGAGAATAATCAACATCATCATATCATAATTATAGGACCATCATCATAATCACAAGGGAAAAATTTGACAAAGGCATGAAATGTGGCATATTCATAATAATGAAACATCATAACATAGTGGTAAAATACCACACATATTTGTGAAAAAATCTAGAATCATGTTCACACATAAAATATGTTCATAAATAAAAACATCATAATTTTGAACCAAGATATCATCAAGTTCACACATAATACATATAATCTCATGAGAGACAACACATTACCTTATGTATTGGAGGGATGTGTAATTTTGGGCTCACCTGTCACATCATAAAATGTTCATAATCATGCATGCCATATAGAAATAGAACAATCGTATTCATGAAATAAAACTTTTGAAGGGAATGGTTTTTGTAGATATCTAATTTTATCACAGATAAATATTACATCTTAATAAAAGAGTATTCATTACATAATAAAATGATCCTTGACAGATTTTTTTAGGTCCAATGCCTTTTAAAACTTGGAAACATAAACAAATGGTCCATAAGTGATGCCAACGAGCCCGTACCCGAGTGGTAAGGGCTCCTTCTTGGCATCCAAGAGACCCAGGTTCAAAACTGAGTGGAGGCGAATTGCCGGGCGACTGTAGCAGTACTGTAGCAAACACAGTAGCAGACACTGTAGTAGTACTGTAGCAGGCACTATAGAAGTACTGTAGCAGACACTGTAATAGGTACTGTTTGGTACTGTAGCAGCCGGACTATTTACCTGATTTGGGCTTTTGGGCCTACGGGTCTCAGGGCCCTCGGGTCATCAAAGGCCTTCGGTCCACAGGGCCTTCGGGCCATTGAAGACCATGAAGTAGCCCAGTTCACACAGAGAAGGCCCCGGATGAGGATCAAAGCACCAATAGCAGTCACCAGAAGCAGGGCTATCCAAATTGGATGAATGAGAGGGTATGGAAACCAGTATTGGGACCAGACACCGTGCAGATTTTTACGGGGCAATGCTAGCCGATCAGCAATTCAGGTGGGGAGCTAAAGGCAATCAATGATATAGAAACTAGGGAGGGGAAGTTCTAGTGGACTGGGCCTACTGGTCATGTATTGGGAATGGTATTCCTCTGGGCCTTCGGTTCATGTATTATGGGTCATGTTGGGCCTTGTGCCGTGGGCCTACGGGTCATGTATGGGTTCCCCTTCAACCCTTAAAAGGGGGATTATCTATAATAAAATAAAAAGAAGGCCTTCGGGCCATTCGGGCTGGTCCATAAGTGATCTATATAATATACCACTAAGTTATCCATAACTATCAATCTTATTATAAATATCATAGATAATACATTTCATTATAACCTGGGTAAAGGAAACATAATAAAGAGTGAGCTTAGATGTTTAGTAAGCATAAACAAGGGAGCTATGAAAGATCACATAAGAATAACATGAGAAAAATGGTATGAGAACATGAGATTAACATTTTAAAACCATACCCTACATATCATATATTATAAACATAGTCATGGAATAAAACATGAAGTTTATAAGACATGATTTATAAATAAATTAGAGAAAATGATCCATGAGGTCATAACATTAGCATAAGATAATTATTTTTTCCATACTCATAAGAACAAAAAATTATTTCGTTAGTATTCAAGGATGATTTCCAAAACTCTTATAGTGAAATGGGTTCACTCGCAACACCATCCCAAAAGTAAAGGTTTACTCTCAATACTATCATAGTGGACAAAGTCCCTTATAGAACTAGGTATAATTCCCATTCTCGTCCTGTTTATCCCATGAGATATCAATATTTAACATATGAATAGGAGGGAGATATAGGCACAACACATCATATTATGAAAATCATATATACTCATGCAGTAAGATCATAAAAAAATCATCATATTAGAACCAATGAAAAGAAATGGGTTTCTTAAACATTACATCAAAGAATAATCTGGGGAAAAGAAAGAGGGTTTCATAAGCATTTTATTAGGGTATAACTAGGGGAATAAAAATAGGTTTCATAAACTTATTGTCACAATAAAAACAAACCATTCAGGATAAATAAGAAGAATGGTATCCATGGATCATATCCCTAATAAATTATAAGTAACATAAAAGGATGTCATCTTAGACAAAAAATGATTTTGAAATATCACTTGGAACATTTCTTTAGAAAAGTAATTTTTCTTTAAAAATAAATTTTTAAAAATTAAAAATTAAAAAATATTTTTGAGAGCATTTTCTTTGAAAATAAAATTGAAAAATTATAATGTAATATTTAAAAAATTTCATGGTAATTATTATGGGGATTTTTTCACATGTTATATATGTTAAAATAAACATTCCTTTCAAATTTTAGGTAAAAGACAAATGAGACTTATTTGGAAAACAACATGAATGTTCCTTTGAAATAATTTTTTAAAAATTAAAAATTGGGAAAAATTTATTTAATAAATCAATTTGGGAATGTTAAAAAACATTTTTTATTTTTTTATAAAATATGGTTTTGTAAGAAAAAGTATTTTCAACTAAAGAGAGAACTAAATATGATTTTTATTAAAACATTATTTTGAATTATTGAGTAAAAAAGAGAAGAAAATGAAGGGAAAACATGAAATATCATGACATAACCATAGTAAAAAAAAATTCAGAATTTTATTGAGAGATGAATAATAATATTTCATTAGTGAAGACATAATAAATGGAAATCTTGATAAATGATGAGATTATATCATAAAACCCTTACCACTTTGGAAATATTGATTCTTAAGTCCCAATGAATGAATAACATTAAATTAATCTTAAAATATAATGATAATAAATTAATTAATTATATTACAAGTCAATGGGGTTGTATTTATGCCTCATAAAAGAATATAGGCGCATAATATAACATATGTCTCAAAGAAGATAAATTAAGACAAAAAGCTATTACCGCTTTAGTAATATTTTGAATCATAAAATTCATTAAATAATAACTTTAAAATAAACATTAAATATCATTAAAATAATTATATTAATGATATAACATGACAATGTGGTATTATATACACCAAAAAAATTAAACAAGTGGTGATTATGGCACATGTCACTCAAAAATAAAAGAGAGGCTAGAAATCCCTTACCTTAAGTTTGGAATTACTTCATACACCTTAAAAAATCCTATATAATAAATACATGTTTATTATAAATATATTAAATCACCATATATAAATTTATCATATCATATATAATTTACTTATGACTTTTTTTGTTATCAGTTTACCAATAATTCCTTGTTAAAATCACATTTTGGGGAATAACTACTTTGTTTTTTTATGTTTTGATTTGGTTTTTTGATCCTTTTACTTTAAGCATGGTTACATAACCTAAATAATTTTAAACATGAAATAAATATCAAATATATTCAGTAAATATTTATTTATATTAATCCATAAAAGTTAGAGACACAAAATGAAATACATCATTCATGGAGATGATAGGCCATACATACGCATGAACGTTGTTTCCATTTACTAAATAGATGTAATAAAAGAAAGTTAAATAAAATATTAGATTTTAAAAATATTTTTTATTTAATATATATCACATATATTTATTATATTTACTCTTATTAATCTTCATGCAAATAATTAGTGAAAAATTAATCACATCGCTTCACGAGACAGTAGTCTGCTATACACACGAATGACGTCATCGTATCCCACAAAGAATAGAATGTGAGAAGTTATATGTGATATATTTATTAAAAATATTTAATTATGTTAAATATATAATATATATTCATTTAATCTATCATTGTTACCATCCAAGTAATACAAAAATGAAAAACACATGACATCGGTTCGTAAGGTGGTTGTTCGCTGTACACATGAGTGACATTATTATTTTCCAATGGGTTGGGAAGTAAGAAGGTAAAGGTGGTATTATTATTAAATAGGTATAATAATATCATAAATATTATTTATAAACATTAAATCCATCATTATATCTATCTATGAAATTAATTGATGAAAAAACACATCAGTTTCGCGAGGTGGTAACCCACCATACACATGAATGATGATTTTGTATCCAATTTGATGAAGGAGGAGATGGATTTAGGTTATTTAACTGAAATAATAACATATAAGTATATTTAATATACTAGTGTTATTATATCATTATCATTGAACAATATTTTAAGTATGTGGAAGAATAAATAAAATAAAGATGCTCAATTAAGCACGATACCTCTTCTTCACAAAACCTCCTTAGGTAAGCACCAAAAGGCTTATTAGGATGAATTTATGACAAAAATAATGGATATAGGTCATGGAGAGGGAATTAAATAATATATTTGGTTAGTTATTGGAAGATAAAAATTGGAATTTAAGGTGAAAATAGGAGAGGAGAGGGGGTGGCCTTTTATAAGTGAGGTGAGTGACACACTTGTGATTTTTGAAAAGAAAAAGGTGTACCCATGTTATTCACATACAAATGTATAAAAAATGGAATATTATTAATAATTATAAAATTTAAGGTCTAAATTTGGATATAAAATATATTTAATATAATATTTAGGTCATTTATCTCATATATTTTTAGTCCATCCCCCAGTAAATCTGTTTTCACCTTAACTACGGTTAAATATTTTTTACTATTTTCACTATTCATTATGATAAAAAATTAAGTTGAACTTATTACGAAATATAAATTATCATGATTAAAAACATGGAATCCATTTTACCAAATTAAATTAAATTAATTTTCGTTATTTAATTTAAAACTAAACCCAAAGATTCGATTAAAAAGTGGTTTTTCACGAAGTGTATTTTTGAAGCAAATGATGATTTTATATTAACTTTATGATTAATAATAATCATTATATGAATTTAAAATAAAATTTATTTATATATAATATATAAATTTAATTTAAATTATTCCTCATTATGGTTTATTTTAATTAATTAAAAAGGAGAAACATGATCCACTTTAAAACAATTTTTCGAAAAATATTATTATTAAACCTAAAAAAACTTATACCAAAATTCAATATAATGTTTATTAAAAAGTAATTAAGTGGATTAAATATAACTAAATAATAATTATTTTACTTTAAATAATATTTAAAACATAATGGGACTCCTTATTGACTTAATTTATTGAAATGAAATGTCATTTTTTACAAAAAATCGATATTTTCCATTATTCACAAAACAAATCAATATTTTCCGAAAAAATCCCAAAAATTCACCGTAATTAAATTTTGATATTATGATTTAAAAATTGAAATTTATTTTTTAAATACATTTTATAAAAGGGTAAAATATTAATTTTAATAATAACTGTATAAAATTTGATAAAAATGTTTTTTAGAAAAATATAATTTTTAAGCATATAATTAGATTTATTATTATCTAATGCCTAGAAAACAAATAATATGAATGTTAATTTTTTTATTAAATATATAAATATATATATTCATTTAAATTCATTAACCAAATGTTATTTATTTTATTTATTAAAATAAAACGCATTTGTGTGCATAAAAATAGTTTTATAGAAAATCATTTTTTTTATTTTTAAATGATTTTTATTTTCATTTCTAATTAATTGGAAACCAAATAATTAATTATATATATATTTTTAAACCATATATTTTCATAATTTAGTTAATACTATTCATACCCATCATTCCAACTACTAGGAGATAACTATCATAATAAATGTTTTAATTATACATCACATTTCCTTTAAACTCAGCGTTGTGTGTAATGAAAGATATACTCAGTGTTTTCTGTAATGAAATATAAACTTAGTACTGTGTGAAATGAAATATACACTCAAAATTTCATATAACATAATCTAAATTTAGTATTGTGTATAATTCAAGCTAAACTCGGTGTTGTGTGTAATGTAAGCTAAACTTGGTGTTGCGTGCAACACAAACTATAAAAAAATTAATTTGAAAAAAATATATCCTAAAATATCATGGTGTTACATTCTAACCCCATTAAAATTAATTTCACCTAAAAATTATTCACTTTGGTACCAATATCTAAGGATAATTTTAGTCTCGTTTCATCCTCAGGTTCCAACGTAGCTTCCTCAAGCTAGTGGTTTCACTAAAAAACATTGACCGAGTGAGTGGTCTTGTTTCATAACACCTTATCTACATGATTAAGAATCTTTGATAGTTGTTTCTTATAATAAATATCAATCTACATTGGTATGACCCCTAAGTTCAGTACATGTGAAAGGATATGGTATATACGTTCATAGGAGAGATACACAGAACACACCGTGAACATGAGATAGATTCGGTAAAAACACCAAATAGTAAGCTACTATCCTGATATAATAAAGAATTTCAAAGTAACCAATATATATGGTCAAATTTACTTTACATCATAATCATAGTTTCATCCTTTGGTTGTGCTTCAATCAATTTTGACTTCACCTCTTACTCCATGAAATAAAAATTCATGACAGATTTTTCATGATAGAAGCACTAAAATAATCATAAGATTTTTAATTCATTACTTCACCCTCTAAATATTTACCAAAACAAAAAATGGTTATCACCATTTATCAGATAACATAAAAAGTTTAACTTATTATATTCCAAGAATAGTTAAACTTAAGGATCTTCCATGTACGACCAAAATTGAAATACAAAAAATTTAGAAATAAGGTCACTAAATTTCCAAAATAAAATTATCATTAATCATTTAAACAATATGTAGTAGATATTCATTTCACATACCAAATATGTGAATAAATTGATTTGAAACATAGAAATATCATAAATTAATAAAAAACCTTAAAGAAAACATAATTTTTTTCACAAATTAACCCATTTATCATTCCTTAAATAAAACAATAAATTATTGAACATATTCCATAAATCAAAAAATGTTTTAAACAACATCAATGATAACAGAAACCAATTTATCATCAAATAATTAATCAATTACAAGGAAATAAATACTATCCAATTTACTTTATCCATGTCAATCATCCCTTAATCCAAACTAATCACCATTTTTTCAATATCCTTAATATATTAAGGGTCATCATCCCTTAATCAAAATATCACCTTTCCATTAAATTACTTTTCTAGGACCTCAGTACTATTTAACATATTCTTACAACTCTTTAATGAAAACCAACTTTGGAAAAACCCATTTATGTTTCATAATTCTAATAACCAAAATACTGCTGATAAAAATATAATTCTTTGAATCCCAATACCTAAACACATAAATCATTCCACTTTATTCGTACACTATTAACTAGGATTCATCATGTTACTCCTTAACACTTCTTTCCTTTCATATATTATTCATAGTATATTAATAATTAATAATATAACCATTAATCATACAACCTTGCTGATTCTATTTATATTCTTTTCCCCCGAGGGCATTGATTTTCATAATGACTATACTTTCTACATTTGAAACATTCAAACATCGATGATATCTTATGGAGGCCATTATTCCCATACATTTTATTTACCAAAAACATAATTTTTTTCCTTTGAAATTACTTGCTTTGTGTCCTTCTATTCCACACTCAAAACATATTCCTATTCCTCTTAGACATACGCTTAGGTGATTCTTCCCACATTCTTAACACATAGGAAAGTGAATATTCTTTCCCCTATGGTATCCACCACCCATTCTCTCAATGAAATATCTCATTCTCTTATTTGGTGAGTCCAATAATTGGTTAAGGTTTAACTTTTCAAAAAAATATTATGATAAATGATTAGGAATAATCACAATATCCTTCACTTCAGTCATCATTCCATTTGGCTGTCTATCAACACATTTTCTATCAGATTTAATGTTTTCCTAGTCTCTTCTGGTTCCCACCACTTAATAAAACCAAAAATCATAGTCTAAGAAATAATAATCATATTTGGGAACCACATAATCATGAAAAATTAGTTATAGGATGTCTAAATCATGACAAAATATTTTTAATATATAAAACCTTAGGCTTAACCTTGGTTCTTTAGGGTAATTATTCAAATCCTTCATGATGGTTTGTGAAGTTTTTGTAAATTTTCATTTCACATCCCCCAACTATTTCTATCCAGGTGTGTAGCAAGGCATATTTTCATACACCATGTGATGATCGTGTCAATATCAATGCACTATTTTCTGAGTTATTATCCATAGGTACCTATATTCAAGATCCACATATACTTATAGTATCTATACATGGACATTATTTCCCACAAACCACTCTCTCTATCATTTACTAAAATTCTAAGACATTTTCCTATAGTTTGACTCATCCTTAGACACATCTTTAGATATATCCCTAGAAACATCTTTATAAATATCCCTAGAGATCTCACTAATGATTTATCATCCTAGTTTCCAAAGGTTAACAAAAACTAGATCTAATACCAACTGTAGAGACCCAAACTTCTCATAAATAAATATTAAATCATAATAGATGAATGTTCATTACAGAACATAACGATGCAAGCAAGAATTGTTTAGGCCTAGTGGATTTAGAAACTTGGACACATAAAAAACACATCGATAAGTGAGATATGTATTCTACCACTATGTTCAGAATAATTATAACCCTTCTTAGACATATCATAGATAATACCTTTCATTATAACCTAGGTAAAGGAAATATAAGAAAGTGTGAGATCAGATGCTCAGTAAGGGTAAACAATGGAGATATTAATGTTTACATAAGAAAAACATGTGAATAAGGGTATGAGAACATGAGATTAACATTTTAAAAAATACCTTTCATATTATAGATCATAAACTTGATTAATGTAATAAAAATCGGTATTTCATAAAACATGAATCATAAATAAATCAAAGAACATGATCCATGAGATCATAAAATTAATGCAATATGTAGATTTGTGGCATAAAAAAATCATAGAAAATAATTTAATTATTAGTAAAGGATTATTTAAAAAACTATAATGGTGTAATGGGTTCACTCCCCATACCATCATAGTAGTCAAGGTTCAATCTAAATACTATCATAGTGGATAGAGTCCCTTTCTGAACTGGTTTTACTCCCCATTCTAGTCCTATTGATCTAATGAGATATCAATATTTACCCAATTATTTAGAGGGAGATATAATTCCCACATGTCACATAATAAAAATCATATATACATGTTCCATAAGATTATAAAAAATTAATTATATTCTAACCCATGAAAGTAAAAGGGTTTCAGAAACATTTCATCATAGAATAACCTTTATAAAAGAAAGTGGGTTTCATAAGAATTTTATCATAGTATAACATGTGGAAGATAAATAAGTCTCATAAAAAACTTTTCATAATAAAAATAAACAATTAAAAGAAATAATAATATTGGTATGCTTGGATCATATCCTTTTTAATGCAAAAGTAACATTAAAGGGTGTCATCTTAGATGTAAAATGATTTTGAATGATCACTTGGTAAATTTTTTGAGGAAAATATATTTTCTTTGAAAATATATTTTTTAAAATAAAAATTCATCAAATATTTTAGAAATATCATTATTTAAAAATAAACTTCAAAATTTATAAATTATTATGTAAAACATTTTATGTTCATGATGGAAGGAAATTCCATACATGCCGTACACATTGAAACAACGATTCCTTTAAAATTTTCTATAAAAGTTAAACATGTCTTATTTAGAAAATAAAATGAATATTACCTTAATTTTTTTGAAAAAGTAACTAATTATTAAAAATGTATTTAATAAATAATTTTTATAATGTTATACATTTTTTTAGAAAACATGGATTTGGAAGAAAAACGATTTTCTACTGAAGAAAATAATACAGAAGATTTTTAAAAAAAAATTATTTTAAATTCTTGAGCATATAAAGATAATAAAATGAATGGAAAACATATATTATCATGACATAACTAGAGTAAAATAAAATTCATGAGTTTATTTAGAGATGGGTCATAACATTTCATCATAAAAAACATAATTATGAATAATCCTGATAAATGATGAGATTGTTTTAAAAACCCTTACAACTTTCGTAACATTAAATAATAAGTCACATTAAAAGAATAAAATTAAGTGAAACTTAAAATATCATGATAATAAATAAATTCATGATATAAACTTTAAATTGGTGTATATATACACCTCATGAAATAATATATGTTCATAATATAACATATGTCTCAAAGAAGGAAAATTGAAACAAAAATATCATACTGCTTTAGTAATCTTTTGAATTGTAAGAACCATTAATAAATAAGATAAAAAAGTACTTTATATATCATTATAATAATTATATTTATGATATAACATCTAAAATTGGTATTATATACACCATATAAAAGAAACAACTTGTGATTATGGCACTTGTCTCCCATAAATAAAAGAGAGAATAAAAATCAATTACCTTAAGTCTTGAATTACTTCATACACATTAAAACCTCATATATAATAAATATAAGTTTATTATAAATATATTATTAAACCATTAAAATATGTATGACACTATATATAATTTACTTATTACTTTTTTATTACCCATTTATCAATAATTTTTTGTTATAATCTTGTTCCAGGTAATAACTACTTTGTTTTTATTGTATGTTTTGAATTGGTATTTTTGATCCTTTTATTTTTATCACAGTTATATCATATTAAAAATTTTAACCATGATATAAATATCACACATATATTCATTATATATGTATTTATATTAATTCATAAAATTTTGTTATAGAAAATGAAATACACCATTCAAGGAGACGGTAGACCGTACATATGCAAGAACACTGTATCTATTTTCTAGATAGATTAAAATAAATAAAGGTAAATAATATATTACCTTTAAAGAAATGTTTTTATGTAATATATATCACATATATTCATTCTATTTACCATTATTACCTTCCATGAAAGTCCTTAGTGAAAAACGAACCACATTACTTCACGAGACGGTAGTCCGTTGTACACACGAACGATGTTATCATATCCTCCACAGAATGAAAAGTAAGAAGGTATATGTGATATATTTATTCAATAGGTTTAATTTTTTTAAAATATCATATATATTAATTTAATATATTATTATTACCATCAAATTAAAATAGAAATTAAAAACCCATCACATCAGTTTGCAAGGCCGAAGTCCACCGTAAACACGAGCAACATTATTGTTTTCCAACAGGTTGTGAGGTAAGAAGTTATAAGTGGTATTATAATTATATAAGTATAATTAAATCATAAATATCATATATAAACATTTAATCTACCATTATATCTATCTATGATAGGTGGTTATGAAAAACAAATAACATCAGTTCGTGAAGCGGTAGTCCGCTGTACAAACGAATGTTGATTTCCTATCCCATTTGATGGAAGAGGAGATGGTTTTAGGTTATGTAATTAACATAATAAAATCTAATTATATGTTAAATAATTTTATTATTATATCAACATAATTTAATAATATTTTAATGTGGTGGAATAAGAAATAAAATAAAGACACATGGCTAAGCATTATAACCCTTCTTTGGGTAGTCTCCATAGGTAAGCACCGAAAGGATTCATTGGATGATTTTCTAAAAAAAATAAAATTGTACATCATGGTGAGTTAATTAGGTAATATATCTATATATATATTGGCTAAGATAAAGTTCTTTGAAAGTGTGACTAGGAGAAGAGAGGGGGTGACCTTTGATAAGTGAGGTGAGTGACACACTTGTACTTTTTGAAAAGGAAAAGATGTATCCATGTTTTTCACATGTTATGCTCCAAAGTATACTATTATTGAGATTTAGACATGGTAAGGATTAAATATGTCGATATTATAGATTTTTGATGAGTTTTTAGATCATTTTAACCCATATAATTTTAGTTTTACCCCCGATAAATACGTTTTACCATAACTACGGTTAAAAATATAATATTTTCACTATTCCTTATGACAAAAAATTAATTTGAAATTTTTATATAAAACTAATTATTCTGATGCCAAATATTTAATCCATTTTACCAAATTAAATTCATATAAGTGTCATAATTAAATTTAAAATTAAACCTGCAAATGCGACGAAAAGGCGGTTTTTAAAGAAGTGTATTTTGAATCAAATAATGAATTTATATTAACACTATGGATATAAATATTCATTAAATTAATTTAAATTAATATTTATTTATATATAATATATAAATTTTATTTAAATTATTCCTAACTAGGTGTTCTTTTAATTAATTAAAAAGGATAAATATTATCCACTTTAAAACTGTTTTTAGAAAAATATTATTTTTAAATCCAAAAATAAACGTATACTAAAATCCAATATAATATTAATATAAAATTAATTATGTGGATAAAATATAACTAAAAAGTACTTATTATACTTTAAATTATATTAAAAATATAATGGTATTTCTATTTACTTAATTCGTTGAAATGAAATGACATTTTTTATAAAATTTTTTATTTTCACTATTCACTAAAAAATCAATATTTTCTAAAAATACAAAAAATTTACCCTCATTAAATTTTCATATGATAATTTTAAAATATAAATTTATTTTTTAAATACTTTTTATAAAATTTTTAAAAAATAAATTTTAAAATATTCACGCAAAATGTGATAAAACCTTTTTTAGAAAAATATAGTTTTAAGCATAAAATTAGATTTATTCTTATCTCATTCTTAGAAAAAAATAAGATTAATTTTAACAAATTTTTTTGAATATATAATATATACATTTAATTAAAATAATTCACCACTAGTTATATATTTAATTTTTTGAGATAAAATTCATTTGTGTGCATACAAATTGTTTTTTTCAGAAAAAGATTTCCTTTATTTTAAAATAGTTCTTATTTTCATTTATAAATAATTGGTAACTAAATAATTAATTTTATATATAGTTTTAAATAATATATTTTCATAATTTAGTTAGTCATATTCATACCCACCATTCCAATGGCTTTTCGATAATTATTATACTAAATATTTTAATAGTATGTTAAGTTTTGTTTAAACTCGGTGTTGTGTATAACGAAAGCTAAACTTATTTTTTTGTGAAATTTAATATAAACTTAGTGTTTCATGTAATGAATCTTAAACTTGATAATGGATGTATCGTATGATAAACTTAGTGTTTTGTGTAAAACATGAAAAACTCAGTGTTGCGTGTAACACAAGCTAAACTCAGTGTTGTGTGTAGTAAAAACTATCAAAAAAAGATTTTTTATAAAATATTAGGACGTTATAGATTTCATAAAGTATTATTAAAGATTAATTTCATAAATAACCTTTTGGGTTCCCAAATAAATAATATAAATCACATTTTTTTTCAAAAATCATTATCATTCTTGAGTGTATGAGAAATAACTCATGTGGAGACAATGTGATGTTTTTAGAAATTAAAATATTTTCAAAAAATATTTGTAACTGGATTAATTTTTTTTCCAAAAGTGTAGAAACATGTATATCGCTGAAAATAAAAGGGAAAGAATAGTTCAAATTCATTTTAGGGTCATTATAAGAATATATATATTGAAAATAATGCGGAATAAGAGATAACCACCAAGAAGGAGTTGGGTTTGAGAATCCCCTTACCTTAAAGACCGCTTTATTACATTGTTTTACACCACCTAAATAATACACTTAAGTTTATTAAACCATATATTAATAAGTTAATTATATTCATTTTTTACTATTTATCCATTATAATCATTGGATTTTATTTCTTAATTACTTTTGTTAAATATGAAACATTTTGATATCACAATTTCCTTTGAAATATTCCATTTTATTTCGATTTCAATATTTTTTTCAAGGTCATTTATACATAAGAAAAATTAATTTTGAAATATTAAAATACATATATTTATACATTTATATATCATAAATAATTTATTTTAACCATCCATAAATGCAGTGATAAGAAAGGAGTTGAAAACGTCCTCATTAGCGGTTAACCGACCCTTAACGGGACAATGTCCAATAAAGAATAAAGAGAAGTATGAAATCTAAATACATCAAAAATATAATTTTTATAGTATTTTAACATCATTAATATAATTTCAACATATTTATTAATTAATATTAGAAGGTTTGGTTTTAAAATTAATTTGGAGAAGGGTGGAGAGAAGGGGAAAATGATAAAAGAGTTGATAAAAACATTCTATTTTCTCAGTGTTGCTTATTTTGTATGAAACTAAACTTAATTGATGTTTGGAGTTGGTTTAATATAGAACATGATGGTTCTAGTCACAACATAAACGTACAATAGTGGAAAATATATTAAAATTTCTTTTAATATTTAGTTTCCCTAACCCCAAGTGAAGATCTCGAAAGTTAAATTTATAATTAATTTACTTAATATCAATAGAAAAAAAACCTGGTATGAGGATATTTATTCGATGTGAATATTGATCCTCTAAAAAATATCCTTTCCGATTTCTATCATTGCACTGTGAGGATCTAGGGATTGAATCCCTCTAGCCATAATCCACATGTGCTTCTTTGATCTCCAAGCAATGCCAATTCATCTCCGGGTGCTAGAATGATGAATCAAATGTCTTAATTTGTTTGTGTTCATCACTCATCCTTTGGAATTGAAGGAATATCTCTTAGATTAACAATTATTTTTTGGGAGAGAGGAGTAATGAGAGAGTTTGGTCTGCACAATAATTCTCTATTTTTTTATTGCACACTCTATAAAATAGACATAATTGTCTATTAATAAATTTTTGTTTTAAGTAAAAATAATTATTTAATTACATTTAAAACATTATAAAATATTATAGCCTTTTATAAACCCCATTCCCTATAGTAATAATAATTATAATATTATTATTTTATGGTGCATGCTAACTTGCGCAATAACAAATATTTTAACTAGATTGTTAATTAATATTTTTCACCTAACATGATCTTGATATTTTCAAACTCATCATCATTTGTTGAATACCCAAATAAAATTATTTTATTCATTTAAATAAATATTTTATTCCCAAACTAGTAAATAAATATTTATTAAATATTCAATAAAAATAAATAAATAAATTCTATTCATAATCTGGTGAATAAATATTTATTTAATTTATATGATCAATAAAAATTGAATAAAATTATTCCTCACTCTTGGGAATAATATTTATTACATTAATTAAATTAAAATAGAATTTAATCGAGATCATTGGAAACACTTAGTGTGTTACCATCTAGGATTCTTTCTCATTGTCATTAGGAAGGTATGCCTAAAGTCCATGATTATTATCTAGCAATGGGTCAGGGAACCCAAGTGAAAGAAATTAATTTCTTAATGACAACACCACATAAAACCATTCAATATGTAATATAATCCCATTATCTCAATATCTCATCAAGAATGTTTCATATCTGTGTCATAAACATATTTTCTTGATACATCTTTCATTGACTATATGAAATAAACTTTATTACAGCATGTCTATGGAATTTATGTGATAATTATATTTCAATCAAATTTCTGAGATATCAAATTCCGTAAGTATGGAAGGAAAAAATCCTTCTTTGAATTATTTATTAATAACATGTCATTTGTGACGCACCCAACGTACCCTACCTTGTTGAAAGTATATTTATTCACGGTTTCGGTCAGAAAATATATGTTCATGAGTCATGAAATATATAAATGATAATATTAAAGTATAAGGACCATTAAAAATGCTTAAAGATAAGAATATATGATTTCAAAAAAACATACAAATTTCTTATTGGCGGGTCTGTTCTTATAATCTCCCGTATTGGAGATTACTAAGTGTGAACTTCATGAGATAATGTCTCATCCACTCACAAGTACTCACACCTAGCAGTCTATATACTATGTGCCACATAATAGTATGTTATTTGATTTTATAACTATATTTAAGAGATATCATCATTGAATCTAAAGGTTATCATTATATAAGGGAACTTATATGATTTTATCAATGCGAAAAATACTTCAGGACATTATCAAATCAATATTATGTAGAAGAACAATCAATATGTGATAAGACATTTAAATTAATATTCACTTATTTGAATATACAAGTAATATAAAGTAAAAACTAGTTGGTTATAGGGAAAAAATTCCAAAAAACTACCACTTGAACTAGAGATAACTGCTAACAACTATTTAGTCCCCACATGTTAAACTTGTATCCACTAAGTGTGGATATAGCTTCCAAGCCTAGAAAATTTTTGTGGATAGGTTTCAAAAAACCACATGTATGTGTAGTGAATATGTTTACTACAACATTTAATATCTCAAGAAAATATCTCAAGTAGTGATATAATCAAGTATCCACCTCTTATTTCAATGTCTGAATCCTAATATCCTGACTAAATCAATAGTCAAATCTTATTATAAAATCATATATCCATTTCTTTTGGTATAACCAAAAATCATAGTTGGATGTTTCTAAACCACTTATTAAGCTTCATTAGAAGCCGCAATATACTCAGATATTATAGATATAGAAACCACTAAATGTAATAAGTTTTTATTTCAAATTATCTTAACCATTTCTATAACACCTGATCAAATTGAACCATGTATAGACAAGAGTTAAATTCCCATGATCACTAGAATCCCCACATCTCTATACACTAGTAAATAATATAGTTATACTTTTAAAAGTATAGTTTGATATTTATAACTACAAATCTATGAAGTTATATTGGATATTGTTTGATATTTAACTTTTTATGCATCATGCATTAGTAATATCAAACACTGACCCTTTTAGTTATGAATAGTTTTCATATAACATAGGGTATGATTTTTGGTCATTTCATATAGAAATATTACATAAGGAATCCTCTAAATAATTTTTCCTTGAAAATCAACTACCCAATATGATGTTCATAGAAATATTCTTTGACAAGTAGAACTCAAAACTAGTTTCTATCATGATTAGTGGTGAATAAATTTTTTCATTGACTAAAACTTTCAATAATAAATCATGTTTTATTGGTACCATCTTATACCATCCATTACTATTTTATATTAAATACTAACCAGTAGTATCAATTCTTTGAAAAATTAAAAATATGGAGTCCTGAATCTCAATACATTAAGTCCATTACTTAAATTTATATATAATTTTGACCTTATAATATTAACATTTACTACTTTACTATAAAAAGAATCATTTTGAAATTATAATACTTGTATCCCCTACCATAGTGAACATAAACCACATCTTTGGTTATGAATTCTATGAAGTATGTGTCTCTAGAACTGCTCCTCCCACTATGCTATGTGGAGTCCAGTATTCTTATGCCAACTCATATGCATCTAGAGCCTTAACCCATATAATTTAAGTCTTATCCCAATATTTTTAAAAATATAGGTTTTATTTATGCAAATATAGTCAATATTGACTAGATGTTAATACCCTTAGTGGATTTAGGATTATTAACTCAGATGAAACTTAATGTTTTGATGTTCTTTTCTAGCAATGGTAAACTTTTAACAAATGATTTTTGACAAAAACTTGTCTTATTTTTCTAATTGATTATTTATCATATCACATTTTGATATGACACCCATAAGAAAATATAATTTTCATATGTTTTGTGGTTTTATTTGTATTTAAAAACATTTCTTGGAAGGGATAATGGAATATTTACAATATATATAAGACACATAATTGATCTTACTTTTTTACTACAATCATAACATTGATGTATATAATGAAATGTTATTTAGTGATAACCTTTACTTCACATATAAAATCATTTATTACTTAGATAAGATATAAATTGACAAGACATCTTGAGTATTCCTTTTACCATGCACTCATTTACTTCACTAAGCATTTCTAAAAAAATATCATGAAGTATATAAAGTTACATTTATCTTTAGAATATTTCACATGGATATGTTAAACTAACTCTAAATGTTTTATGAAATACATTTATTTAAAATGTTTTTTTATCTAAAAAATGACAATCCATTTGGATGTATATATAGAATCTCAGCTCGATTATGTAAAAAATACCTAAATGATAAACAAGTCAAATATATTTAGTGATATTTGAACAATAATTATCTTTCCATAATTGGGTAAGAGTCTTATATTTTATATTTTATATTCATCATTCATTGCAAGGGATATTTTTGATTAAAAAGTTACTTAAACCATTAATTTAGTATTAAATTACAATAAAAATATTTATTCCAAAAATGAAATAGTGTCTCATTATGTATAACTAGACACTAAGATAAAGTTTTTGGTAACACTTATAGAAAAATTAAATTAATCCAAATTTTGAAATGAAAAACCGTGAGCTCCCCTGGTATGACATACGAATCACCCTTTCTTATCTTCTTTTGAGTTCAATCAAAACAATTATTTTATTTCTCATTTACTATATTTAAATACATGTATTTTTTGATAATATTGTTTTTAATAAACAAGTTATGAATAGTAACTTGATGAATATACCTGAAGTGGGTATAATTTCTGACTTGTTCAATTCATTTCAATTTCTTTTTGAGTTTCAATTATTTCCATATAAAAATAAACTATAATCCTTTTCATTCTTTTACCTTAGAATAATTTGACTATTTTAAGGATTCTATTAAGGATATTTTTAATTTAGATTATCCAAGGAATATTCATCATTATATTTCAAAACTTTCACTACAAGGGGTGGATAAATAAGTATCCACCAATCCTTATCAGCTTGGTGAAGTATGGCCAAAAGTGTCTTGAGTGAATTATCCATTTTTTATCTAGGATCATAAAATTAATGATAATATTTGTGGTAAGGATAATAAAATAATATTAATGGATAGTTTCTTATTCAAGTTACAGCCTAATTTTTCTAATCAATAAATATACTCCAACATTTTGAAAGTATGATTAGTAGATATATTTCATTCTTCCAGTTTATAATGATATAGTGCACTAAAAATCTAAAGGTTCTAATAATAACGAGGAACTGGTATGCCCTTATAAATGTGATAGATACTCTAGGAAATTATGACATAAATGTTATTTATAATAACCATCAATATGTGAAAATATATTTAAATTAATATTCACTTCTTTGAATATAAATGTAAAATAAAGTATAAAGTTGTTGGTTATAGGGTTCCAAATCCAAAAGAACATCCCTAAGTATTCTAAGGAGCTTTATAGAGTGAATTTGGGAAGAAATTTGGAAATGGTAAGTGAGGGAGGAGTGGTTTTCCAAGTGGTGGAGAGGGGTTGTTTATACTTGAGTAGATGGGTATTTTTGAAAAAAAAATATTTAATAAAATATAATATCCAATGTAAACCATATAATAGTGATATTTTTGAAATTATAAAATATATTTGGATTAAATTACATGATTTTAAGACTTTAAAATACTTCACAATCTGAATTTTTTAGTTAAATATGGAATGGTGGGGAAATCACAAAATAATATTTTAATGGAATAATTTAGGCTTCATACTTTGGAAAATTATTTTTAAGTTTTTAAAATTATTTTATTGTATTTAAATGACTCATTTTTCAAATTTAATATGTTTTTTCCATGTAAACATTTATCTAATTTTTTATGTCATTATTATATCATGAATTATGGAATTTGAAATACACTAGTTTCAAAAAAGTTATATTTTTACTATTCACCTAAAAATTGAAGTATTTCAAGAAATTAAAAAAACGCCCCTTAGATAATTTCGAAGTGATGATATTAAAAATGAAATTTATTTTATCAAAATAAATTTCTAACATTGGTAATTTTAAATATTAATATATTTTTTTTACAAAATACATTAAAATATAATTTATTAAAAATGTGCTAATATTTTCTTTGAGTTTTTTAATATTGATATTTATTTTATAGAATTATAATTTTAATATTTTCTTAAAAAACTCATTATAAATATAATTTACATTACATTTTATTATTTTTCGGTCAAATTACTATTCCAACAGTCATGTTACTATTCCCAACAGTCATGTTACTATTCCCAGTGGTTAAGTTAATATTTAATTGGTAACATTACTATTCCAATGACCATATTACCTCCTATAAATATAAATTCATTATTTAATTAAACTTCTTTATAATTGCTCCCAAGGTTCTATTTTTTTTAGATTCTGATTGGTTTACTAGTATTCTATTTCTTTTTAATAGTGTTGTTCATGGGAGAGATCATTATTAGAAATTGAAAGGATCCTAATTTTCTCATTCTATATTAATTATTTTGTATATTTTTCCATTATAATTTTTTGAAATTTTATAGTTTTATTTTCTAACTAATGTAATTTTATATATTAATTAAATAAAGTTTTTTCGGTTTCCCTATGTGTTTTACATGTATAAAACTATATATAATATAATGTAACACATATTTATTCTGGAAAAAAATATAACATACAATCTCTAGGTCATTACATTTTCCCCATTTATAAATTTCATCCTCAAAATTTATACTCATATACTCAGTTGGGAATAGATGAGGGTAATTTTGTTTAATCATTTCCTTAAGTTCCAACATCACCTCTTAATATTTATAGTTCTTACATAAAACTTTGACATGATGAGTTATCTTATTTCATAGAAATTTGTCTATATGGTCTAAGATCTTCACCAGTTACTCCTTGTAAGAGAGGTCATTCTCTAGTTGTACCACCTCCAGATTCAGTACATATGAGAGATCAAATATGTACTTAGTTAAGAGAGATATGTGAAACATATCATGAACATGAACCATGTTTAGTGGAAGTGTTATAAAAAATATAACTGCTCAAACATGATCAAGGATCTCAAAGGGAACAATGTACCTATGGATACTCTTCCCTTTCTTTCAAAACCTCATGACTTTCTTCCGTAGTGATATTCCAAGGAAAGATTCATCTTCAACTTCAAACATGATATCCATTCGATGGTTGTCAACATAGCTATTCTTCTAAATTTGAGAAGATTTTATATGTTGTTGGATAGATTGAACCATATTTATCATATCTTACAGAAGATCAGGTCGAGGTATCTTTCATTCACCAACTTCATCTCAATAAGTAAGAGTTATATAGTTTTTCACATATAAAGTTTCATATGGAGACATTTGAAAGTTCAAGAGAAATATGTTACTATATTAGAACTAAACTGATGGGAGATTTTGATCTCATCCTCATTTAAATTCCATTGATCTGGCTCTTGTCATGTCCTCAATTGTCGGAATCTTCCTATTAGATTGTCCATCAGTTTTGGGGTGATAGGTTGTAGTGAAATTCAATGATATATTTATATCATGTTGAATACTTTTCCATAATTTGGAAGTGAACCTTGGATCATGATTTTATATAATTAAAGTGGTTCTCTATGTGACCTCACCACTTCCTTCAAGTGTAAATTTGAAAGTTGTTCAAGTGAGAAATATTCCTAAATAGTGATGAAGTGGTAAATCTTGTTGAGTTGATACACCAAAACCCATATCACATTTCTTATTTAAGATGTATTTAATAGACTAGTGACAGAGGTTATGGTGATTTTCTCCCATTTCCATGTTGGTATGGGAAATTATTTCATCATCGACTTTGACTTCAGTCATTCATCTTTAAATTAATGACATACCAAGCACTTTGAGGTGTACTTAGTGTTCTCCCTCTTCATTTTTGTCTGACTATAAATTCTCTCAAAGATCATGATATATCTTGGTTCTTCCAATATGGATGGAGAAATATGATATATGTTTATTATCCAACAAAACCTTCTTTATCACAAGTTATGTAGGTACAAAAATACTAATTCCAAACCAAATGAAACCATCCTAATTGATGTGTAATTCATAAAGATTCCCCTCATTTATTACTTTGACCATATTTTGAAGCTCCAAATCATCTCTTTGTACCTCATTTATCTTTTATTAGATATAAGTTTGGTCAATAAATTGGACAAGTTAAGATCTATTCCCAACTGTTATGATTTCTAGATCCATCCATTACATAACCATGAAGACACAACCTTTCTCAATATGCATCACAAATAAATTAGTAGGTTCTTTCTTACTAAGAGCATAAACTACATTTTCACCTTTCCAATATGGTATTGAATAGAGAAATATTAGTCCTTGATCAGCTCTAATGAACTTCATTGACACATGTTGAGATCCTTCTATATGAATATATAATTTAGAATCTTATGATCTCTATATACATCACACTTATCACCATAGAGGAAGCACTTATAAATCTTCAAGGTGAAGATCAAAACTACTAACTCTAGATCACGTGTCATGTAGTTCTACTCAGGGATATACATCTATCGTGAATTATAGGATATCACTTTATCATTCTTAAATAGTACACAACCCAATCATTTTTTAAAGAATCATTGTATATCAAAAAAACATCTCCACATAATAGTAGTGCTAGTACATGCATAATTATTAGCCTCTTTTTGATATCCTTAAAGATTTACTCACATTATTACATCTAGAAATACTTTACCCCTTTCTATATTAATTTAGTTAAAGAGTTAGAAAATAATGAGAAATTTCTCCTAAAACATTAATAGTACCCAACTAATCCAAAAAAACTACATATTTCCATGAAACTAGTGTGTTGGGTCCATTCCTCAATTGACTTTATCTTTGAAGGGTTTACATAAACTCCCTCACCTGTGATTATATGCCCCAATAATGTGACTTACTGTATCCAAAACTCAAACTTTCTAAATTTAGCATACATTTTCTTCTTTCTTAATTCAAGTAGCCCAATCCTTTGATACTCTTAATGTTCCTCATTTCTCTTGAAGTAAATGAGAATATCATAAATAAAGACTTCAAAAAATCATTCAAGATAGTCCCTAAAGATTTAATTCTTGAAATATATGAATATTTCCTGGGAGTTATTAAGTCCTAAGGTCATTAATATAAAATCATAGTGTCCATTCCTTATATGAAATGTTTTCTTTTAAATATATTACTTATTTACATTCACCTAATGATATCTATAATGAATATCCACCTTTGATAAGTACTAATGTTCTCATAATTGATGAAAAAAATCCATCAATACATGGTAGGGGATACTTTTTATTTATATAGATCTTTTTTAGATCTCAAAAATTGATATACAGTCAAATTTATCCATCTATTTTCTTAAGAAAGAACATTTGTACACCCCAAGGTGATGCACTAAGGAATATGTACCCTTTGTATGAATTTTACTATAGCTACTTCTTTAACTCCTCCAGTTTGATCAGGGCTATCCTATATAATAATTTGGATATAGGAGTAACTCTGGGTATAAACTCTGTTAATAAATATACCTAATGATCCAATGTAAGTTCAGGTAACTCCTCAAGAAATAATCCAATATTTTCCCTTTAAATATACATTTCCTAAAGGGTGATGCTTTAATTTGACTCAACCATTTGATAAAGGTATGCTTCTTCACTGGGTATCAACACCCACACCATTGAGGGATTTTACAAAGGAGACTCATAATTTCATTAAATTTGTAAAGGATCATGGGATGGTTCAGAATATAGAAGAATATTTCCTTTTCCCAATAGTTAAACTGATCTTTATACAATGGGATCCAATCCATTCCTAGTATAGTGTCACATTACACCAAGGGAAGGATTATGAGATTCTATTGAAGAATATTCTTATATACACTAATTGGAGAAGAGTCCAATACTTGTGTTTGATTGATCACACCACAAGGGTTTTTTATAGATATCACTGATTCAAGGTATCAGGGTTGTGATTAAACTATTCTATAAAATATAAAAGGTATAATGAAATGCATAGAACTAGAATCAAATAAAACCTTTTCCATTATTGAGTGGATATGATGTGTACCTCATAGGAATTCATTTTAATTTTCCACCTCAGTGGTGGTGATGGAATAATCATTTCATTTATCATTTGGATTTTGTGGTTTTTGATTCTAGTTACCCTAAAATACCATCTATTTTGCACACTATCTTGTATATTTCCATTGCTACCTATATTTCAAGTATTGAAATATGAGTGGTGCCTTCTATTCCTCCATCACATTGTATGGATTATTCATGTCTCTTATACATTCATGATCTTGATGGAATTATCTACTATGATTAAATCATTTTCCTACCCTTTGAGTCAATTCCCAGGAAGATTATTTTGACATTTTTTAACATGTTAGTGGCTGGATATTCTTTCCTCCTTTTTTATTTGTTCCACCAACATGAAACACTATCTTTAATTTCTTATCTCTGTAACCATGAGACTATTCAACAAACTATATCTCTACTTTGAGAGCACATCAAACAAATTCATTTTAATTCTCAAAGTCTTAGAAAGCTAGATCCTTTTGAAGGTGTGGTATTAAAACAATAAAAAATATGTCTATTTTTCTATCATTGTTGATAAAAATGTGTGGCATATATTGCAAGAATTGTGAAATTTTCTTCATAATTTATAATAGATTCAAACAAATTTTTCTTAAACTATAGGAATTATCTCTTAATATTTTTAAAGAGTTTATAGGAAGTACTTTTTAAGGATTAACATATTAAATTATCCCCAATCAATTTCCCCCATTTCATATTTTGCCTTGGTATTATTTATCAAAACACACCATTGATTTTCCCCTCTATCTAAACGATAGATAGACAATATAAATTTTACATTCTATGAATAGTGGAGAACCTAAAATATCTTCTCTACTAAGTTTACCCACTATTCCACAACAACTAGATCAGAAGAACCACTACATCTCACTTGTCACTATAACACAAAATACTTGATATCCAATTGATCTTTCTTGGGTGAAGGAGGATGTTTCACATTTTTAGGTTATTTTTCATAGCATAAGACTACTGGTTAAGCATCTATATGATGTTTTGAACTCTACCTCCCATGGAATTGGGGTTTCTTTTGGAAAATAATTTCATTATCCCACACTTGTGTCATTAGTCCAGTTTCTCCTGGTTCCCATTATTTTCTAAAATAGAAAAGTTTTTAACAAAACATAAGTCCAAAAAGCATGAATAAATAATTTATTCTAATACACAAATTAATTTTATAGTCATATCTTATAGGATCCCTATATTTATACATTTCCTCAAATTACGACTCTAGGGTCATATATTTTAATGTTTTTAACTTTAAAATAAACAATTACATTAGATATTTATCCTACATTATGGTTTGTCTAGAGTTTGTGATTAAATAAAGAAAACCCCTAGGAGTGTCAAAGAATGTGTATAACAAGGATTCTATATCATGAACTGGTTGGAAATATAATCAATGCCCAATGAACCATTTTTTCGGTTATTACCCCTAGGTACAACTGTTCTAGATCCAAATCCATTTATAATATGTAGACAGGGATTTCATTATTTAGAAACCATGAAATCTTATACTTTACCAAAATGCAGAAAATTTACCTATACTTGGACTTATTCTTAGGGTTTTAACAAATGTTTTCTAATCCTAATTACCAAATCAACCAAACCATCCTATGATTCCAAATATAGTAACCCAAATTTTTCTTAGGTGATAATTATACCATTTGTATGAAAAATGACATAATAGTAATACATTCAAGGATTGAAAGGTTTATTATCATGGGAAAATTAGGATCATACGTCACTTTTATATAAAAAATAGAAACATTATTTAAATCCTTCTTCTTTCTCAGATTATCCCTAGTACATGTAATCACCAAAGGATATACATCAAAGAAATTGGTGAACTAAAATTCTATTAAGGGGATGAATAATGGAAATGAGTCAATAGTACACGGGTGATCATAATCAACATCAACATATCTTAAGAATAGTGTCATCATCATAATCATGAGGGAAAAAATTTATAATGGAACGTAATGTTTAATATGTATAATAATGAATAATAACAACTTAGTGATCAAATACCACACATATTCATGAACAAATATTGAATCGTGTTCATGAATAACATATGTTTATAAATCAAAACATCATAATTGAGAAAAAATATAGCATCATGTTCACCAATAATACACAAAGTCTCAAGAGATATATCAAATTACCCAATACATTTGAGGGTTATATAATTTTGGTCCCACCTATCACATTATAAAATGCTCATAATCATTCATTCCACAATGAAAGAGAACAATAATAGTCATGAAATAAACCCATGGAATAGAATAAGTTTCATAAATAATTTGTAAAGAATAATTTCATGAATAAACTTTTGGGTTCACAAGTGAATATGGGAAATCATATTTTCTTATAAATTATCATCATTCTTGAGTGGATAAGAAATAACTCAATAGGATTCAATGCAATGTTTTTTTGAAATTAAATTCATTTCTAAAAATATTTTTAAATGACTTAGAAAACTTTTAAAACGGGTAAAAACATGTACATACATGAAAATAAAAGGAAAAGAGTATTGAAACGTCATTTTAGGGACATTATAGGAATATACTTATTGAAAATAATGTGAAATAAGGGATAAAAAAAGAATGGGTTAGTTTAGAGAATCCCCTTACCTTAAATCACACTTTATTTTATCGCTTTTCCACCTCTTAAATAATTAAAATAGGTTTATTAAAACATGGAACCAGAAGTTTATTATATTTATTTTTTTATCTATTTATCAGTTATTATCATATTATTTTATTTCATAATTACCATTTTTAAATATGAAACATTTTGATATCATATTTTCCTTAAAAATATCCCATTTTGTTTCAATTGTGCTAATTTTTCTCAATTTCATTAATACATAAGTAGAATTAATTATAGATTATTAAGATATATATATATATATCATAAATATTTTTTATAACCATCCATAAGGGTGGTGATAATAAAGGAGTTAGAAACATCCCTGTTGGGGGTTAATCGACCGTTGACATGACATTATTGAAGAAAAAGAAAGAGATTTTTGAAATATAAATACTTCATAAACATAATTTTTACAGTTGGTCAAAATAATTAATATAATGTTAAAATACTACTTAATGAATCTCAAGGGATTTTTTTTGAAATGAATTTGGAAAAAAGTGGAATAGAAGAGTAAAATGAGATAAGAGTTAATATAAACTTACTCTTTTCTAAAAGTTGCTTCTCTTGTAAGACATTAAATCCTTTGATGCTTGTATTTGGTTTACTATGAAACATCCCTAAGTATCATAATGGTCCTAAGAGATGTAATTTTCATATATATTTGGCTTTGGTAATTGATGGAGTATTGGTTTTAAAAGAGGAGGGAGAGTGGTCATTTATACTAGAGGATATGGGTATTTTTTAGATAAAATATTGAATAAAATATAATATCAAAGGTGAAACATTTAATAGTGATATTATTGACATTATGAAATATATTAGGATTAAATAACATGATTTTAAGACTTTAAAACACTTTATAACCTAAAATTATTATTTTAATAAAAAGTAAAGAAGGGAAAAATGAAAAAATATTTTTTTAATGGAATACTTTAGAATTTAAACTTTTGAAAGACCTTTTTAGGATTGGAAAACGTGTTTAATGTATTTAAATGAATAATATATAAAACTAAATATGTTTTTGGTCAAAACAACTTCTCTATAATTGATTATCTCATTATTACATCATGAAAGATATAATTTAAAATACATTAGTTACGAAAAAATTGAATTTTTACTATTCACCCAAAAATTGATGTATTTTAGAAAATTACCAAAAAATGAAACTTAGAAAATTTTGAATTGATGATTCCAAAAATGAAATTAATTTTATCAAAATAATTATAAAACATAGGCAAATTTAATTTAAAATGTACAAATTATGTTTTTTACGAAATACATTAAAATATAGTTTATTAAAAATATGATTATATTTTCTTTGAGTTTTTATTTTTTTATTTATTTTATGGAATTATAATATTTATATTTTATTAAATTAATCATAATAAATATTATTAACATTAATTTTTTTTAAATTTTGTGATCAAATTACTATTCCAATAGTTAGGTAAATATTCCCAATGGCCAGGTTACTATTCCCAATTGTCCAATTACTATTCCAATGGTCACCTTTTTATTCCAATAGTCATATTACGTTTCATAAATAAAACATCATTATTTCATTAAACATTCACTAAAATTACTCCCAAGGTTATATATTTTACTTTTCTAATATGTCAATTTCTATACTAATATTATATTTCTTTTCTATAGTGTTTTTTGGGGTTGATGATTCTAGTATATTGGAGGGATCCAAATTTTCCCATTATAATTTTTTATATTTTTTCTCCCATTTTTATATTGGGAATTTTCATAGGTTTGGTTAGTGACTAATGTAATTTTCTCTATTAATGAAATAAAATGTTTTGAGTTTCTCAATGTGTTTTACTTATATAACACTAACTATAATATAATGTAACACATATTTATTCAAGAAACAAATATCACATATAAACTCTAGGTCATTACATGGATAGAAAGGTACTAGAACTAGTGAGGATGTATTTGGAAAGGAATATTGTCTTCAGAATCTGGGGGAAAACTACATTTTATGTTATAAAGTATTTGGTAGATATATATTATTATACTGTGGCTCTAAATAATGTTTTCATATCAAAAATATATTTTAGTTGAAGTTTTTATGAAGTAAGACTAGTGGAAGATCATGAGAATGAATTTACCATGATCTGTGAGTAGTTCAAATTAGTGAATGTAACATTTACTAATGATGTTTCAGAATTTATTCTATTATCTATACTTATGAAGAGTTGGGATGAAATGGTTATTATATCAAGTAACTTGGGTTGAAAAATATACCTGATGTTTAATGATATCTATAATTTAATCCTAAATTAGGATATTAGGCGGAGATAAGTGAAAGTGCAATCTGTAAATGCGATCAATTCTAATATGTGAGGATGGTCACCACAACGATACCATATCTATCAGAATAAACAATCAGAATGGAAGTTTTGAGGCAGAATATGAAGAAATTAAACATTCCCAGGTCATATATATTAGATTTATTTGAGGAAATGGCATATTAATAAGAATTACAAAGTTAATTAGGAGAAAATTAGAAAGGAATTAACATTTGGTAGTTCAAATTCTATTAGCTCAATAGAAGGTAACAACAAGTTCTTATGGAGTATTAATACTCACATAGAAGCTTGGGTGATTAACTCTTTAACATCCTTCAATTAAACTTGTGATCAAAGATTCATGGTTAATTATGAATCTGGGAAGTTTGGGAAATTTCATCTTATATATAATGAAGCCTTTCAGGTTGTTAGAGAATGATATGTTAACATTCAAATAAATAATAAATGATTCATAAAGCTTATAGAAGTTAGGTGCACCCATAGTCTATGAAAAAAATTATTTATGTTGGACAACATTACAAGGAAGGTTATGGATCTACCTTTTTCAAAGGTGGTATGGAATGATACTTTAGGATCAATGGTTGTTACCCAAGGAGTTATAATATACAACTATTTACTTGAATATAAATTTAGTTAGAATTGCAGTTTCTAGATGTATAAAATCTGAAGATCCTAATGTTTTGGACTATAATATTGATCACCATAGTGAGAAAAATATAGATTTTATAATATAAAAAAGGCATACTAAACCATGATTATATAGACATCATAAGATGTGAAATTTGTGTACTGGGGAAGCAGAGGAGGGTGTGTTTAAATTTATAAAAATGGAATCCTAGATTATAGATGTTAGATTTGGTTCAATTAGACATTTGGGGACCTAGATCTATTCATTCATATACATATTCTCTCTATTTTGTTACATTTATTGATGATGTTAGTAAAAAATTATATATTTACTCTATAAAACATTAATCTAATGTATTTTGAGATTTCATTCTATTGAAAGATTTAGAAAAAATGGAATATGAGAGAAATTTAAAGTATTTTTACAAAAAATACAGGTGAGTACATCAAAATTTTTTTTGGTCTTCTAAAATAATATGGGGAAAATACATGAGAAAACAATTCCTATGACTCCACAAAAAATAGCAGCGTTTAATTAATGAATAAAAATTTGATAGATAAATATTATAACATGATGTTGAAATCATGAATGTTTAAAGAGATTTGGGAAGAGGAACTCAACAAAAAAATATCAGGTAAAAAAATGTCCAACATTGGTAGTTGGGTAAGAACTTCTAGAACATTTATGGCCTAGAAAACAACTAGATTTTCACCATCTTAATATCCTTTAAAGCTTGTCATATGTTAACATTAACATTAAGGATCATGATTAAATTGTAGAAAAATCCAAAATGTGTTTCTTAATTAGACATAGAAATGGAAATTTTGGATATAGACTATGAGATGATGATATATGGAAAATTTAGAGGAGTAAAGATATATTATTTAATGAGAAGGTACTTTTTAAGGATCATAATTTAGAAGCAAAAGATATTTAAGGATATAAATCAACTATAAAAATCTAAGTTGATATGATTAAGATAACCAGAAGATCTGAACTTCCAAATAAATTTATAATATTACTCAGATCACTCGAAGACTAAAAATAATACTATCATATGAGATTCTGAAAATTTAAAAGGTGTATTAAGAACAAGTATAAGTATAGATAGTTTAGTTACTTAAAATTCAGGTTACACAAAGCTGTTTAGAACAAACAGTTCCATTAAAGAGATCAACAAAAAATTAATGAAAAGTTTATACATTCTGGGTTGATATGAATTTCATACTCTTAATAGATATAGAAGAAAAATAATTTATAGAATAACCTATAACACTTAACGATTCCAAACAATAGAAGTTACCAATGGATGAAGTGATGGATTTATTAAAAACCAATGAATCTTGGGAGATTATAGAGATACCAAAAGGTAGAAATGATATATAAAATAAGCTGTTTTTCTTATTAATGGATGAATTTTATGGAAATAAAAAATAAAAATAAAGTCTAGTGATAATTGGATTTCATCAAAATGAATTTGTTTATTTCACAGAAAGTTTCTCATAAATACATAAAAACTAAACTATTCAGATGTTGTTCAGTATGGTAGCATGAAAAATTATATATCTTGAATATATATGTTAAGATAGAATTCTATCATGGTGAGTTGGTGGAAGAAATTTACATGAATCATCTAGTGGGATTCATGGAAAATAGGAACCTAATTTTGGTATATAAATTAAGGAAGAGAATTTATGGCTTGAATCTTGTATCGTGTCAATGAAATCAAAAGTTTTAAGGATTTATGTCAGAAGAATTTTTTTAAAATGGAAAATGGGGATCATTATTATTACCAAAATAAATGTAATGATGGGTATTTCATCATTTTTTAATGTTAATGAGATGTTTTTGGTTGGAATGAATAACAGAAATATCTAGAAACTAAAGATTTAGTTTTCTTGAAGTATCAAGATGATATATCTTAGGAAAGATGAAATGATATTATAGATGATGATCAATAGGGACAGGAAATCCAAAAATTTGGTGCTATATAAGAAAGAGTATATTTTAAAGATTTTGAAATATTTGGAATGATATAATGCAAACCAATCCTGAATCCTCTTGTCCAGAACTTTAAACTGTCAAAGTCATATGCACTAGCAATGAAAGAATGCCATAAAATATAGAAAGTACATATGTATTATCTATCTGAATTATTATGTATTCTATTGTATGTACTCATTTAGGAAAAGAATTTTTAGTATGGTTTTAATTAAATTTATGTTGAACCCTAGAAATGTGCACTGGGAAGTTTTCAAATTTATCCTTTAGTATTTAAATATAATGGAAGCTACAACATCGTGCTTCAAGGAAGAAGAACCATTAAAAGTATTTATTGATTTAGATTTTTTTGGAGATTCAGATACCCTAAATCGTATGATTAGTTTTGTGTTTATAAATAGTGGAACAATAGTACGTTGGATATCTTAGAAATTGTAGATTATTACATTAAATACAATGGAATATGAGTATGTAGTTATTGTGGAATCTGAGAAAGAGATGGTTTGATTTAAGTAATTACTAAAGGAACTTGAAAGAACTGAAGATGGATGAATTCAATTTTGTGATAATCACAATGTAATTAAATTGGATAAAAATATGATATTTCATTCTTGTAAAAACTATATTGACCTAAAGTACTAATTCATCATAAACCTATTAGAGGAAAAAATTTCAGTTCCTTGAATGAATTCCAGTATCTAAAATCTACTAGAAATGTTCACAAAAACATTAATTCAAGAAATTATTAGATAGAATTTTACCTCAATGGAGAATGGGTGAATGAAAAGAGAATTGAGAAACACTATGAACTATAAAATGATAAAGGAAGAATGTTTTTTTGGAGAGTTTCCTTAGTCATTTATTTGAAATAAGTCTTCAAGTTGATGATTGGTGAAAGGAAAATCCAAATTTCAATTTTTATAAAGTTAAGTCATTAGATTTATTTCTACTAGAACTTAGTCCATAGATGGTGGAAAAAATATAGTTTTTAGGCATTAGAAGTACATATCTCTAGGTCGTGGTATGGTCATTATAAATTTGTATCCTCGGATGACAACAAGGGTGGGGAAAATGTCTGATGAAGACTAGAGAATAATTTTTCTAGAAAGGGTTACTGAAGCAAGTGGTTAGGGTCAACCAAGTAACTGGTAATCACTAGTCACATTCCATATAGAGTCTCTTCATTGAATGTTAATAGAGGTATTACATGGAAAAATAGTTGCAACTTCATCTAAATGGAATTGAGTATTGATGCAAATAATACATTCTAATTAAGAGCAGTGCACAAGTGAAGTGTATAATGATTAAATAATGATAAATATTTACTCAACTATAATGAAGTATTACTAAAATTTTAGTTAGTTGAATGTAATAATTCTATATTTCTAGTTAATACAAATAACTATATAGTGTTTCTCCCATGCACATATGATGACTCATTCAAAGCACATTAATTTTTTTTTCTCTTCCTTGATTTCTTTGTTTTGTCGAACATATATTATTGTTGATTTTGTTTTTGTTTTTATTTCTTGAGTTATGTATAAGGATGAATTTTTGTAGTGGGTATGGAGGAATGAATTCCTACTTCCTATATACATATTTTGTGGAGATAAACTTCTAGAGGTAAATTTTTTTATTGCAATTCTCTTCATGTTAACTTATAGTAGAATTTAAAAGTGAATTTCATATGGTATGTTCAGAAGCATAGGAAATAATTTGTTAGAGTTGTTTCCAAATAGTGCACCACTACAAGAATTACTTCAAAAGGAAAATGGCTGTTTACTAGGACTACATCATCATAACTGAAAATATGGGAGATCTTAGAATATAACAACATGTAATAGATACACATCTCATATTCATAAAAATTATGACATTCCCCAACCAGAGACCAATGATTTGTGTCTCAGTCGGTTGCACTCTGTGAGCTCAAGAGAACCTCCCCATGGTCTATAGGCTTCTGAATTGTAGAGAGGGTCTATCATTGTATGATAGATATATTATAAAATCATATCAAAGTAAAATTACAATAGAAATAATACAAATAATAAATTATCATGAATTGTCTAAATGGGGCCCATGTCATGACTCCCCAAGCCCTGATCCAATTGCGAATGGGCTAACAACTAACACTGAGTAGCTATATCACTATAATGGGAGGCCTTAGCATAATTACATGCACACACACACACACACACACATCTTACCCATAAAATGATGAAATTTAAAAAAACTAAAAAAAGAGATGTTGTAGTAGTACTGTAGTAGCAGCAGGGCACTGTAGCAGCGGAGGTACTGTGCGGGTACTATAGCATGCAAGTTACTATTCGAAGAATGGGAATTATGCCAAAAATATGGTCCTACAGGCTATGTAATGGGCTACAAGCCCACTGGGCCTTCGGGCTATGTAATGGGTCTACCTCTACCCAGTTAAAAGATGTCTTTTCTTTGCTTTAATAATAAAAATGAGGCTTCGGCCCTAACCTTTAAAAAAACCATGCATGTATACATCTAAATCCCACAAGTAGACTACGACATGAAGCAAAGGAAATTAAACTAGGCCAAATAAAATCCCACTACAATGTGTCTGAAAATAAGTACAACGTGAATGTAATATGGGGACTAATATCAAGATACCATAGGAACACACCTCCATCTATCTAGTCTCACTAAGAACTGCCTAATCTTAGTCCCTCTAGGACTCTGCCAAAGGGTCGATCATCTGCACAAGACACAACATGTACAAGAAAATATCATGAAGGGGTGAGTATAAGAATACCTAATAGGACACTCCCAAAACCACAAAGAATATAAAAAAAAGAATAAATTCATCTCTAAATGGGTATATGTATATAACACATATAACAATAATATCCAGATATACTCAACAAAGACACATAGTTAAAAGTTAATGTCACAACAGTAATTCCATCCCAGGATTTCGGCTCAAAGGTTCCACATAACACTCATCTAGGAGAACAAACTCCATGAGTATGAAAGATCAGATAATTTCTTTCTGAAAGGTAAGGCTCATTGGGTATTTCCATTAGAAGTATACATTAGATGTCCAAAGAGTTATTATACATAGATAAGGATCACACCCAATTCCATGGGGTATACCATCAACTCAATCTCGATTAACTCCCTAGGTAGAGGATTGGTTCCCACATAGTTTTGGTCATGATTAAACAAAGAAATCCACATAAGTCATGAATATGAATAAAGGATATTACTATGGACCTTGTGGAAGGATTCCAAAAATTCTATCCAAGAAGTCCTGCTCAAGGAATCATTGTCCTATGTGTAAGAGGCAATTACATACTAAAACATAGGGAATGGATATGTGGAATGAACCCTAATGAAAAATATCAATGATATAGAGTATAAGGGATCTAAGATAACATCATGTGATTAAACGGTGTGTAGTAGGGGAACATTTCATGCCCCTTCAACCCTAGGTCTTACCCATATTAAACAAACCATATCAGTGTCTGAGTGGAAGTAAAAGGTGTGTTGCCGCCCCTATACTTCCGCCCGTGTACCAGTACCTAACTTTGATAGTGTACATTATGGCTGGTCGTGTCCATGCAGGGATTAAAAACATACTTCTAGCTGTGTAATCTCATATTGTGTCCATGTAATATTAGAGGTACATACCGAGCTCACCAAATGGGACCACACACCGTTTGACATGGTCACACGCCATGTGATACCTAACCTCACACAGAAATTCTAACCTCTTCACTAGTGGTCCCACATTCTATGTAATATCATATTATACATAGTGTAGATTTTTATTTCTAGGATCCCATATTTATTCGTCACATGGAGTCATCCGCTCCTCCAGTTTTTGATTCGACTATAATTCACACCTGGAATGGAGGATCTAGTCTGGATGACCATTGTTGTCACTATTCACCATATTCCAGACATCCAATCCACCTAGAAAATTGCCTCATTTATCATTGCTTAATGTGCATCAAATAACATAAAATGTAGGTACCCATAACTATCCGATCCTCTACGACTTCTATTATTGCACCACTATCATGTCTTGTTGTTCCATGATCTAAAATTTTGAACTATTGTGCCAAAAAATAGGTGCAAAACATTTTATTTTTTGGAATATGATAAACCATGGGCCAAACGTAGAATTATAGTAATGAACAAATAATCAAGGGTGAAAATAAAAAATAAAAATAATGAGTAATATGCCTCATTCGAAGTTTTTGTCGACCTCAATTCATTTCCCATAGAATGATGAATTAAAATATAACAAAATAATCACAAAGAAATTCTCCCAATAAATTTATGTAATAATCCCATCCCAAAAAATGACTGATCCATGGATAAATATGTTGTTCAATTGATTAGAGTTAATTTTAGAAATAGATAATGGGGAAAGAATCCAAATTAACAAACATCCTGCCCCGATTCATATCAATCTATGAAAAAGAATTGAGTTGTGTTGTGATTGTTGGAGAGATCCTCTAATTCCATCTCACACTGGTCATCGATCTTCGATATGATAATCATCTACTAATGGAATCTCCTTCATCACTATCTAATGGATATCTAATTATTTTAAGGGTTATGTAGTCAACCCTATAAATTTATCATAATAATGAGTTTATATAAAATAATTAATTCATTCTGTCAATGGATAAATAAAATAATTTTATATATTTTATGTCTTTGATGAATTTTACAAAAACATTGTGCACTTAAAATGGTTATGTACTGAAAATGGTTACGTTTTGAGCTCATTGGTTCCATCATATTCCTAATCTTTTCACTCTTTTAGATGTTATTCTTTTTTTAGGAAAACATCATGCACATGTTATTTAATATATTTAATATATTTCATACATTTATTCGGGGAACACTAGGTCTTATAATTGCACACCTTCTCAGTTACTAGTCTAAAAAATAATCTATAAAATATCCAAAAATAATACATAGAAAAAATACAAATCATTACATTCTCCCCACCTTGGGGATTTATATCTCGAAAATCCAAAAATAAGGGATACAAAAAGAGATATGGGTACTGTGAAGGAATCTAAACCTCCTACTCCTATATGATCTTTTGAAGATTTCTATGTTTCCACCAAAAACACACTAAAGGAACCACTAACCCATGAAGGATCCTTTCCTGTCGGTCCTCAATCTCTACTATCTACTCAGTAGAGGTAGCTCCATCCTCAATGTCCATCTCACCTCAGTCGATAACAAGTGATGGGTCATGCATGTAACTACTAATCTATGACATGTGGAAAAGGTCATTTACCTGATCTAATTGTCGAGTTAGAGCTAAGTGGTACACCTCCTTGCCAAATCTACACAGTATCTAGAGAGGGACAATGAATCTCATATATAGTTTGTTTCCCTGACCAAATCACCATAATCCACATCGAGGTCAAACCCATAAGAATACATGGTATCCCTCCTTAAACTCCAAAGGCCTACATAGTCAGTCAATATAATACTTCTAATGGCTTTGTGTAGTCCTCATCCATTCTTGGATGATATTCTCTTTCTTTATAGTAGGTCATACGAACTCTGGTTCTATAAGTGCTGACTCTCTTTGGTCAGTCCAAAAAGTGGTGAGATTCAGGGTTGCTCATAAAAAGCCTTGAATGGTGCCACACTGATGGTGTAATAATAACTGTTATTTTATGAGAACTCGATCAATGATATGCGATCCTCCCAACTATGGCCAAAGACCAACATGGAATCCCATAGAATATTCTCCAATACCTGAATGGTCTGCTCTATTTGGTCATCATTTTGGGGGTTTAACACTGTGCTAATGCATAACTGAGTCCCAAAATCCTTCTACAATCCATTTCATAACTGATATGTGAAGAGAGCATCACAGATAGAAATGATCGTAAAGGGAACTCTATGGATTTATACTATCACCTGTACATAGAGGCATCTCATGCTCTCTACTTAACTCCACTTCTAAATAGTTAGAAAGTATTTTGACTTGGAGATTCAGTCTATAATCACCAGATGACATCATGTCCCCTAGATGTATGTAGTAATCCCATCATGAATTCCATATATATCTTATCCCACTTCCACTCTGGTACCTTAAGGGGTTGAGCTAAACCCACTATAAATTGGTTCCCAACCTTCACTTGATGACAAGCAAGGCATCAATAAATAAACTCTACAACACCATTATTTATCCCTAACCACTAAAAATTACATTATAGGTCCTGGTACATATTTTACACACTTAGATGTACCACCAAATTAGAAGTATGGAACTATCATAAAACCTCATCCCACAATGTCACTGGTACCATCATGTGTCCTTTGAATAGAAGGACATTCTCCCCACCTTTAGAAAATTCATTAAGAGTATGTACAATGGATATCTAAGTATGTAGGGTCTCATTGCCAACATATCCATGTTGTGCCTCCCTGACTCACTATAAAATCAGAGAGAGAACAACCATTTAATGGAGGTAAGCCTCTCCATCTCCACCCACCAAGGGTAACTGGAATGAGGCCAACTACTCTGATGCCTCATTCAGAAATTGTGAACAAGATCTATTACTAAGAGAATATACAACCATGTTCCCCTTCCTAGGAGAATAGACAATATTGAAGTCATAATCCTGGAGGAACTATATCCATTGCCTCTATCTGAAGTTGATTTCCTTATGAGAGAAGATATACTTGAGACTCTTGTGATCAGAATAGATGATAAAACACTTTCCTATCACTAAGTGTTTCCATATATTTACTGAGAAGACTACCACTTCTAACTCAAGATCATGGGTAAGGTAGTTATTCTAATGTGGTCTTAACTGAAGTGAACCATAGGCAATCACCATCATTCATTGCATCAGAACACAACCAAGACTAATTCCAGACGAATCACATAACACTACATAATCTACACCCTCCTCTGGAAATGTTAATATGGGAGGGCTCGTCATTCTCTACCTCAATTTATAAAATCCTACTAGCACCTCTCTATATACATGAAAGGTCCCCACTTTAAGATAAAAGCTATCATAGGTGCTGATATCTTAGAGAAATGATGTTTGAATATCTAGTAATAGCCTTCCATCCTAAGGAAGCTCCGTACATCTGTCAAGCTCTTTGATGGATCCAAAGACAACACTACCTCGACCTTGGTTGGGTCTAATGCCACTCCATCTACTGAGATAACATGTCCCAAAAAGTGGACCTCCTGAATCCAAAACTGGAACTTCGAGAGATTCCTATAAATATCTTTTTTATCAGTATATGTCGCGATCCATCCTCAAGTGTCTCACATGATCCTCCTCATATATTGAGTACACTAGGATATCAATGATGAAGGTTTCCATGGACTAGTCTAAGAAAGGATTAAAGATCCATTTTATGAGTTCCATGAACATTTATGGGGTGTTCTTCATGCCAAATGGCATCACTAATTACTCATAGTTACCATAGAGACATCTGAATTTCTTCTTTGATATATACTTGTCCTATACACACAGCTTATGATAGCCTTACCTGAAGTCAATCTTTGAGAACCATAATGACCCTATAAACTGATCAAATAGGCCATCAATCCTTGATGATGGATAATTGTTCTTAATGGTCACCTAATTCAAGAACTAGTAGTACTTACCTAAAGATCTCGACTGCCTTCTTGGTGAACAAAACCAGTACTGCCTAGGGTGAAACATTGGGTATAACAAAGATCTTCCTCTGAAAGTCCTCCAACTAAACACTCAACTTATAAAGTTTTATAGATCCATCTAATATTATAGCATGAATATCAGTTTGTCCATGGGTGTAGATCAAGGAAGAAGTTTATTTTCTAGCGGGGAGGTAAACTTGGAACATCCTCATAAAAGACATCCTCTTACTCTATCACCACTGCAGGGAACTGAAAAATCATTAAATTCACTACACCAAGGGTCATGCTCGCCAAATTGTGAGTTATTGGCTACATCCTCCTATGCATGAGTCTATTATGTGCTTACTTAGTATCATTTTCATAAACAAATTAGAAACTAGTCATATCATTGTAGACACATGGAATCCTATTCCTAAAACAGTCAATATGGGCATGAACTATAGATAACATGTCTGTACATAAGATGATGTTGTAAGCCCTAATCGCTACCAAAAATAGATCCCAATAGAAACTATCACCTCCAAGAGTCAGGTCGCACTATCAGCACAAGTGTGTAATCACTGAGTCATCTCTAGTAAGAGTCTTAAAGTGGGAGGATCAAGCCAAGGGCTCAAGCAGAATCTCTAAGTCTCAAAATAGATTAGTGGTATTAAAGGAATGATTAGAACCTATTTCTATGAGTATTACAACTAATGTAATAAAGACACATATCGTACCTCATTCCATTCCCAAATCCTCTGGTTCATAAGCCTCGACAACCTGCAATTGAACCTACCCCTATCATCAAGCTCCCTAAGCTTGGTGTAGACAACTTCAGGTAGTGGTGGTAACAAGTAGAACAATATACCACCTCCATTTTCCCTCCTAGATTCCATTCCATGTCTACCGCCCTGTGATCCTACCTTATTTTTCCACTGCTTCTTCCTTGATGGCCCATCCATGGTCTCTCTATCAACTATACGACAAGTTAAAAAATATTTTTCCAGATGTCCTCCACTATCACATGAGTATCACTGCATCTCTAGGAATTGTTTGGACCCATCTAGAGAGACCTAAACCAAATATCCTCTATCCTAGGACCTCATTCTGAAACATATCACATGTCTAGGTCCTTGAGACTGATATCAGATTCTTGAGGACGAGGTCTCTACTCCCGTGGGACAAATTCCAACAACCACTATCTGCGTTTACTCATCCAAGAAAATCTCAACCACCGAATATCTCTCTAGAACCCCTGAATAGATACGAATGCATAGAGTTATAATAATGAATAAAATGTATCTATGCAGTCCTCTTTTAAAGGTATGATCTCAAAATAACTGATCCCAAACAATATACATGGAGTACATGTAAAGGTTGTCGAACCTCGATGAATAATCATCTACTTTCGTGCAACCCTGCTATTACTATATAAGATGTTAGATACATACAAACCTCAGTGTAGTTGGAGAGAACTACTCCCTAAAAAGGCACTCAAACTATGTCTATACTAGATTCATCCCATTATAAAACTAGGCCACTAACAACTACCATTATCCGATTGAGTGATGAAGAAGGATCGCCACAAGGAACAAAATTTGATCTACTAGTGTACTGACTAGACAAAAAAATAGATTCACAACCTCAAGCCAGTACTTAGCTTCTTGTGGGTTAATCTTACCACAAAACCTGAGGGGAATCTATTATCAAAACATGTGATGTGTTCTCATATTGTGCACCTAATCCACTAGCACTGCAGGTACCATCTACTACTCAATAAATAATGGTATAACTAGTGTACCACCTAGTGGTAACATCTCTGGAACTAGTCCTTGTATCAACACCTCATAATTTAGGGGATCATCCTCACGATCCAAATGTTGAATCTTAGTTGGGATAAATTGTGGATCCATTCTAAAATAAACATGATTTACCACCATCAATGAGTATATTTAGATAGATAACTCAATAAGGACATAGAAACCACAACCCATTCCAACAGGATGCATGTACTATTGTTTTCCCTACAACCAGTGTTCACATGTACTGAGCCGAAAAATAGGTGATTAGAGTCTTGGTTTATGGATATATTAGCCACCGCACCAAAACTAGAGTACTTGGACTGAAATATGAATTTGAAACACTTAACACAGTTTCCCCAAACCAATCTCATATACTCCGATAATAAGGTAGAACCAACTCCTCTGATACCACTCTATCACGACCCATCCCAATGGCACATATTATACGACTCCCAAATCCAACCTCTAATAGGCCAGGGGATGGAGACTAATAGAAAGTAGTAATATCAATAATGTGAGAGGCCTTATCCTATATACATATACACAATAATTTATCTCTAAGATCATAAAATGTGGAAATGAAAAAAAACACATGAAAAACCATGAATGCATACATCTAAATTCCACAACTAGAGTATGACATGAAGTAAAAGAAAGTAAATAGGCCCAAATATAATCCCAACACAAAGAGTCTAAAAAAAATTCCAACATGAAAGTAAGATGGTGATTATTATCAAGATACTATAGGAACACACCTTGGTCTTTATTGTCTCACTGAACATCACCTGGTCCTGGTCCCTCTATGACTCTTCAAAAGGGTTAATAGTCTACACAAGACAGAATATGTGCTGGAAAAATCTGTGTAGGGGTGAGTATAATAATACCCAGTAGGAAACCCTAAAAATCAGAAGGAATATAACAAAAATAATATAGTCATCTATACAATGGTATATTTCTAAATCACATATAATAAGAATATCCAGATATACTCAACAAAGACACAAAATCTAAAGGTAAATTCACAACTGTAATGCCATCCTAGGATTACAACTCGAACGGTCCACAAAGTGCTCATTTGGGAGAACACACTCTATGAGTCTAAAATTTATAATGACATCTGTTTGAGAGGTAATTCTCATCAGGTATCACCATTATAAGTACATCATGGATTTCTAAAGATATACGATAAATAGATGAGGATCAAAAATAAGACCATATGGTGTACCAATAACTGAATCTAGATTAACCTTCTAAGTATAGGATCAACACCCAAATTGTTTTAGTCATTAATATACCAATAAATCCACCGAGGTCCTGAATATAAATAGAGGATCTCACTCTAGGCCTCAGGGAAGGATTCCAACAACTCCGTCTGATAAGTCCCACTGAAGGGATCATTTTCCTATGTATAAGAGATGATTCCGTACTAACCCTCGGGGAATGGATATGAGGAACACAACCTAACAAAACTTTTCTATGATACAGAGGAAAAGAGATCCAATCCAACATAAAGGGAGTACATGTTGTGTAGTAGGGGAACATGTCTTTCCCCTTCGACCCTGGGTCATGCCCTTGTAAAACGGACCATGTCTATGTTCATGTAGATTTACATGGAATGTTGTTTCCTGTGTACTGCATCCCATGTACTGGTATATGGATTAACCCATGTACATTCTGGATAGATGTTTCCTTATAGAAGTAAAAGGCATGCCTCTAGACATGTACTCTTAGCCTGTGTTTGTGTACTCTTCAAGGTAAAAGCTGAGCTCACCAAAGGGGACCACATTCCATGTGAAATGGTCACACACCATGTGATACTTAACCTCACACATAAACCCTAGCCACCAAACTAGGGTTCCCATATGCCTTGTAATCCTAAATTACACACCATGTAGATCGAGATTTCCAGGATCTCACTGTTCTTCCTCACATGGAGTCATCTACTAATTCAAAACAATATCTAATTATGATTCATGCTGGGAATGGATTATCTAGTCTATACAACCATTTTCATCGTCATTCACTATATCTTGATAATCCAATCCACTTAGAAAATAGACTCATTCATAGTTCTTCATTTTATATCAAAGAACACAAAAATCAGGTACACATAACAATCCTATCCACCACCCCTTCCATTATCGCACCACCATTGTGTCGTGGCAAGTCCAAATCTAAAATTTTGTGCCATTATTCCAAGAAACAGGTGCACAATGTTTGATTTTATAGAATACATTGAACCATGGGCCGAATGAAGAATTATCATGATGAATGGAGAATCAGGGGAGAAATGAACAAAGAACAATCATGAGGAATGAACCTCAGTCAATGATTATATCGACCTCAATTTGATACCATTAAAATGAAAAAAAGATATAACAAAATAATCACAAATAAATCTCCCAATAAATCCCCACAATAATCCCATCCCAAAAAATAACTGATTCATGAATCAATCCATTGGTTTGAATGATTCACGCCCATTGTAGAAATATAAAACATGGAGAAATCTAAATAGAAAAACATCCTACCTTGATTCAGATCAATCAATGATGAAGAATGGATCTATGCCATGATCTTTAGAGTGATCCATTTATTTTGTCTCACACCAGTTGTTGATCTTCGATCTGGTCATCGTCCACCTATATAATCTCCTTCAATGCTCTATAATGGCTCTCCAATGATTTGTAGGGTTTTGTAGTTAACCATAGATTTTTTCCATAAGAATGATTTTATAGAAAATAATTAGGTCTCTACATAAATAGATAAATAAAATTATTTTATTTTTTTATTTTATTTATTTTACATCCATGATGAATTTTCCAAAAATCCCATGTTCTGTCAAAGATTATGTCGTTCCTAGGGTAAAACCTATGTTTTGAACTCAATGGTGCCCTCATATTTCTGATATAGGCCCTTTTTTAGGAGTTATTAAACTTTTTTAGGAAAACATCACGCATGTTCTATTTAATATATTTAATATATTTTTAATATTTATTCTAGGAACACCATGCCTCATAATGGCACGACTTCTCAGCACATAGCCTCAAAAATAATTCATACAATATAAAAAAATAATTCATGGAAAAAATATGAGTCATTAAATAAATATAAAAATAATGAAATAAAAAAAATCATGACAAGTGATAATAAATGATCACAACCCATGCTATATAATAATGAGTAATGTATAATTTCAACTAGTTGTATACACCACATGGAAATGAGAAAAAGGTAAAAAACTAGAATCTCCCAAAAATTGATCTTGAGTCCTAGATTGATCTATCCTCTTATGTTCCACACCATCTAATAATTCGAGCATTGTTCATATATAAATTACACTTGTACTATATCATAACCATAAGGTTTACATAGGTACCAAACGGTGGCATAATGAGGGTGTGAGTATGACTTAGTCAGCCCCAACATATGGTATCTAAAGAATATTTTATGTAAGTGTACAATGTATGTTAATTTGAATAATAAAATAAAGTAACTACATTAAATATACCATGTCAATCCTAAGGTTTAAGGGTGATACTTGAGGTCGACCAAACCTAATTTGGACAGTTCAGAAATTTCTATGATCAGAGTAACCCATAAAGGAACAATAAAATCAAAGGTGCTTACATAAAGAAATCCTAAACCAATATTCATAATATGAATTTATTGCGCATATATAAGGCACTAAAAACTGATAGTCATAATCTGAATCCAAAGAACATGTCCATGGAATTCCAAACTGATATTTAAACCATTTATCACCACTTTTAATATAGTTATTCAACAGATTTTACAATAATAATGTAAACCTAATCCTAGAGTATGACCTAGGAAAACCTACCAAAAACACATGATCATTAAATTAAATCCATGTAATCTATAAGGTCACTCATTAAATTACACATTTAATTTCTAAGGTCAAGCACACCCTATGTGGTGGAAAACATTTAATTATAAACTCTCCAAAAGAACACTCATTTGTTTTAGAGAAGTTGAATTTCATGAATTTTGGCTATGCGACACTACATTATACTTTAGTTTAAGAACATGGTATTCTGGTGTGTCCATACATGAAAAAATTAACAAAATGGTAAGAATTTTTAGCGATAGCTTCAAGACCACCTACCATATACACTCAGATGACAACTAATATTATATAAGCCTCAGATTCAAGCCCAAATGATAGAAAATGAAGAAGTATATGAACAATAAATTATAGAGAATAATTATATATAAATTGAATGAGACTAATTTCATATTAAAGAACCCAAGAATGATAAAAGATAGAGCGTCAACCTTAACTGAACATCCCAATCACAATGGATGTTGATCGATTATTCCATGATTTGAGAGAGAAATCAACCAATCTTATAGAGGATGGGGAAATATCTTTCAGGAGTTATAAATTCAAGTTAAATATGGTAAAAAGAGGGTTGAAACATGTTAAATATAGTGGATTAAAATGGGAATTTACACATTTTAAGAGGTCCTTCGAGCCTCACTATGATCAGCTCTACGACATGGAGCTCCCTGTGGGTGAAGGTGAAATGACCGGGGATGACTAGCCTCAGTGTGGTCTTCCCAACCCCAAGAAGAAAGCCCAAAAAACACCTGATATGGATTATTAACCGTACCCATTTATTAATATGGGGCCTCCCATATGAAATTCTTAGATGGTTGGGTTGTAACACACTAATATTTTATGATATTTGTTTTCATTTAAATTTAATCTTTTCAACATTTTTCATTACACAAAACACTGAATTTATCTTCACTTACACACATCAGTGATTTTATCTTTTATTACACACAACATTGAGTTTTTCTTTTATTACACAGACCTATGTGTTTGTCTTGTGTTATATGCAACATCAATTTTAGCATGCTTTACATACAACATCGAGTTTAAATTAAACGTGTTATATTAGTAAAATATTATTATATAACTGTTATCAGCTGAACATTAGAATGGAGGGTTTGAAAAATATTAACTAAATTATGAAAATATATGGTTTACACATGAATATAAAATGAATTATTCAGTGACTAATTAATTAAAAATGAAAATAAAAATATTTGAAAATAAATGAAATCATTTCCTGAAAAACTATTTTTTATGAAATAAAACACATTTTACCTCAATAAATTTAAAAAATTTTAGGGAATTATTTTAATTAAAATTTTATATTATATATTCAATCAACTTTTTAACATTAATCTTATGTGTCTTCTAGAAAAAATATCAGAATAAATCTATTTTTACGCTTAAAAACTATATTTTTCTAAAAAATAGTTTTGTCACCTTTTTTAACACTCATTTTAAAACTAATTTTTAAATATTTTATAAAATTTATATTAGAAAATAAATTTATTTTTTTAAATAATCATGTCAAAATTAGCTTAGGGTGAATTTTTGACAATTTTCTAAAAAGATCAATTTTTTGATTAATAGTGAAAATACTGAATTTTAATTGAAAAATTAATTTTCATTTAATTTATCTAGAGTTAAATTATATTTTAAATTGGTTTTAAATTAAAATTAGTTGAATTATATTTCTATTAATCCAATTTATGTAATTTTAATCATTTTCATATTTAATTTTGATATAAAAATGTTGTAAACTTTTGAACATTTTCTCTTTGAAAACCCATTTTCTCATTGCTTCTGTGGGTTTAATTTTAAAATAAATGTTTTCACATTATGTGAATAGAATTTGTAAAAAATTATTACATATTTTAAATCAACATAATTTATAATAACTAATAAGATAAACTTATTTTTTTAACATAATTAATTGTAAAAATAGTAAAAATGATTTACCGCGGTTATGGTAAAAATGTGTTTACCGGGGGAGAAACTATAAATATAAGGGATAAAAAAACCTAAAAACTTGTATAAAATATATTTTATTACCATATTTATACCCTATAATGTCTAATTATTAGTAATAATCCATTGTGGATCTTTTTTTCATGATAAAATGTGGTTACACCTTTTTATTTTCAAAAAATTACAGGTGTGCCACTCTCCTCACTTATAAATGGCCACCCCTATCCTCTCTTATTCACACTATAAAATAACTTTTTAGAAAATAAATACCAAAATAACTTACCAAATTCTATCCTCTAATATTAGACTCTATATTTTGTCCATAAATCCAACCTAGGGAGGGTTTTGGTTAAAACATTAGGTGGTTACCTGAAGAAGAGATAACATTCTTCAACAATAATTTTTATTTTATTTTTTCCTCCAAATCCTAAAATTATTATTAAACCATGATGATATAATAAAATAATTATGTTCAATATATTTATATGTTTTTATGTCAAGTTAATTTTCTAAAACCTTCTCCACTTCTATCAAATGGGTTATGAAATCATCATTCGTGTGTAGGGTGGACTACGACCTCACGAACCGATGTGATTCATGATTCCATTACCACATATAATGGCTAGATATAATGATGAATATAAATTATATTATGATATTTATAATATAATTATACAAATTTAGTCATTATATCATATATACATTTTTTATATTCCATTCCATAGTGGATACGATAACGTCACTTGTGTGTACAACAGATTGCCACCTCACAAAGCGATGTGATTCATTTTACATGTAAGATAATAAGGATAAATATATGTGATTTGAATTAAATAATTATGATATAAAATAAATATTTATCAATTTATTTATTAAATTTTTCCTCAATTAAATATGATAATGTCATTTTTGTACGTGTGGACTACTGCCTCTACAAAGCGATGTGACTCTCTTTTCATCACCACACCACATGAATGATATGTATAAGTATATTTATAGAAATAATATGGATTTTATGATATTATTATCATTTTTAAATATAATATATTACTTACCTCCTTTCCATAATGATCTTTGAAAAATAGTAAATGTTACTCATGCGTACGTATGACCTACCGTCTCCAAGATAGTAACACACTCAATTTCTCAAAACCATATTTCATGATTAGTCTTAAAACTATAATTGATGTATAAATATTATAATTATTAAATTATTATTATTTTATATATTATTTAACCATGATAAAATTAATAATACTTAAAATAAAAAATAAAAACACATATGAAAAAATCGGTTATTAACAAATACACGACTTTAACATAGAATTGTTAATAAAATGACAATAAAAGGATATGAGTAAACCATATATGGTTTGATATAAATTATTATGGTTCGATATTATATGTATATAAAACTTATATTTATTATACATGAGGTTTTAATGATTAAAAATAAATTACAAGCTTACGGGAGGGGATTTTTAGCCTCTCTTTTATTTTTGGGAGACATGAAAATTCACCACTCATTTATTTTGTGTGGTGTATATACTGCCTCTTTGACTAGTTATATTATAAATATTTTTATTTTAATGATATTTAAGGTTTAAGTTTATGTTATTATTTATTAGGTATTACAATTCACGATATTACTTAAGTGGTAAGAGATTTCCATCTCATTTTTATTTTTTTGTGAGACACATGCCATATTTGATTTTTTTTAACATGTTTTAAAAGGAATATTCATGTATATTTAAAAAACATTTCCCATATTTATTTTACAAAAAATTTAAAATGAAGTTTTGTGTATTAAATGAACATAATTTACCACTTTCATGACCAATATTTTCTTTAAATATTAGTTTATCATTTTTCAATGTTATTTTTAAAGGAATGTATTTTCAAAATGTTTTATATTTTATAAAGTGAAACCCATTTATTTTCAAGGGTTCTGATATGATTAATGTTCTACTGTCTCATGAAAAATAAATATATTTATTTTTTGTGGTTTGTACCTATATATCCCTCCGATGCATTTGGTAATGATTATTGTTATATAGGATCAAAGGGTACATGAGAGGTTATACAAAGCCTGAAATGCTGTAAAAAAGAGTCTACACCAAGCCCAAAATAGGTAACACAAGTGGTAATCACCAACCAAAAGTAGGTACATGGGTGTTTATCTGAAGCATAACATGTTATGAATGTCTTAGTGGGTAGCCTTGATATAATATTTTCCATGATTATGTATGTTTTATTGTTTTATGTCTTATTCCAATGTAATGCTCTCATGGATCATGTTATTTGATTAACATATGATTCATGTCTTATAAACTACCAATATTTATTACATGACTCAATAATATTATATTTTATATTAAAGGTATGGTTTTAAAATTTTATGATCATGTTCTCAAACCCCTATGTTCAGGTTATGCTCACGTATCTCCTTTGTTTTCCCTCATTGAGAATCTGAGCTCAAAATTTCTAATTTTTCTTTTCCCTAGTTTATAAAGAATGTTTTTAATTAGGGTATGTCATGAATAGTACTAATGGGTAATATATTCCTGATATACATTAAAGATCCTTCATAAACTAAGAAGATTGTGTTCCATTATTCCAAAGGTACTAATCTAATATGGTCCTCAGGTGTGTTTTTGTATAATGTTATGAATATTCATCTAAAAATATGTAATATCCATGACTTAGAATCACGTGTTTCTATAGGTGGTACTAGGGGAAACGTTTAGTTAACATTTAGAAAATAGGATTAGAAATATTTAGTGAGACCCATTGGGGATATTTCTAAGGATATATCTGCTGATGTATTTAATGATAATTCTAAGGATGAGTCAAAGTATAGAAATATGTCCTAGAATTTTGTTAAAGGATAGAGTGAGTGGTTCACACCAAATTATATACTTGTATATATACTACAAGTGGATGTGGATATGGCATAGAGGTGCCTATGATTAATAAATCCAAAATTTCACATTGATATGGACTCAATCATCATCTGGTGCATGACAATGAGCCATGCCACACCCCTAGTTTGAAACTATGAGGGGATATTATTTGGAAATTCAAACACTCTTTATGAACCACCATGAAAGATTTAAATATATCATGACTATGAATGACCTTGGATAAACCAAAGGTTTAATATATTAAAAATAAGGTTTTATTATTTATACATCCTATTTTTTATTTTCATTATGATTACATGGTTTATACTTGATTATTATTTCTCACACTAAGACTTTTGATTTCAGTGAATGGTGGGAAACAATAGAAAATGGGCTAACATTGAATGTGAAAGAAAATTTACTAATGAACAACCAAAAGGGATGATAGCTGGAGTGAAGAATGTTTTGATTATTACTAATCAGTTACCGATGAACATGATTAACAATGTTTACCTTGACTAACACTCATACCCACCAAAGAAGACAAGTATAGAGTTCACTAAGAGTTTAGGTAGTGTATACCAAGGACAAAAGAACATTATGTTTCCAATATGTTAATAATGTGGAAATAATCACTCAAAAGAATTTCTTAGAGGGATGTAAAGATGTTTTGGGTGTGGAAAAAATGACACAATGTAAGTTACTATAAAGGAAAAAATGAAAATTTTGGTTAATGAAATGAATGAGAATATTGGTTTCTCTAAATAATTATCAAAGGATGAATGTTTTAAATGTGGAAATTATAGGAATTATGAAAATTGATGTACCAAGGGGAAATCTCATGAAGAGGATCAGTAAGGTGGTATGAGTAATGGTTATATTTATAATGATTAAAAGACTACAAATGATATATGAAAGGAAATAAGTGTTAAGGTGTAAGATGATAAAGCCTAGTAAATAGTTTGATAAGGAAGTGGGATTTTTGAATTATTAATTTATTGTAATTCAAGGATTAGGTTATATGAATCATGAAATATAAACATATTTTTTAGTATATGTTTTTGTTAAGGATATGAAATAATATGTTGAATGGTATTAATGACCTTGAAAAGTGAGTTAATGGGATGTTGATATTTTATGGAAAAAACACGATTAAAGGAAGATAACCCTTAATAGTTTTTTGAGTTTGTGAAAATGGTGCTTAGTTTGGATAAATAGATGATTCATATGGATAAAGTAAATTGGATATTATTGATGACCTCAATAATGATAAAGGATTTGTTGACAAAGTGGTTTATGTTATCATTGATGGAGTTTAAAACATTATTGGATATATAGAATAAGTTCAATAATCTATGGTTTTATTAATGTAATAAGGAATAATTCATGTTTTTAATATGTTTTTATGGTAATTTTATTTATTACGAATCTTTAAGAGAATATATGACCAAGGTATTCACATATTTGGCATGTGACCATTAAGATCTACATCAAGGTATTTGGAGAATTAATGTTAAGTAGAATTTGGTAAATTGAGTGACCTTATTAAAAAACATTCAATTTAGGAAGGGTTATAAGATTAACAATTTATGGAAAGGTTAAGTTGAACTTTGGATGAGGTTGTATAGATTAATGTATTACATAACCATATTAATATTTATCCATATTGGGAAACCAATTATAACCTTTTAGAGATACAAGGAATGTATTATCATTATTTTATGGATCTTGTGATTTTTTAGTGATTCAAGAATAGAAAAGATTCATATTCATTTCATGGAGTAAGAGATAAAGTGGAAACTAATCAAATCACAACCAAATTATGAAATTGTACATATGATAGTAAGGAAAGCTAAGACATAGGTGTATTTGTCCCTTAAAAATTATTAATCGTATCAGGATGGTAGCTGATTGATTGAAATTTCCAATGAACCTCTTTTCGGTTCATGATGTGTTCCATTTATCTCTTTTGTATAAGTACATACCTAATACATAACATTTAATAAACTTAGAGGTCATACTATTGGATCATGATATTCCTTATTTGGAAAAACCTATAGATATTCTGTATCAAATAGAGAAAATTCTACAAAACAAGACCACTTACCTGGTCAATGTTTTGTGGTGAAGTTGTAACACCCAGATTATTTATAGAGCATTTTTTAATGAATTAAGTTTCATTGTTGTTTTTCATGCACTAATTCAAATATTCTTTTCACATGGCACGAACTTGGCATACAATTCACGCAACAAAAAGCTTTACCAGACAACAATATATTATTAATATATTATATTAAGACATAGCCAAGATTTTAAGTTATTAGTTATGAATAATATTAACTAATTTATGAAAACCTATGGTTTAAAAAAATATTAAATTAATTCATTAGTTATAATGAACCAATTATATATAAAGGGAATATTTTTATAGAAAACTATTTTTATTCTCACAAAGCTATTTTATCCTAATAAATTAAATTAATTACAATTTTTGAGTGATATTAATCTAATATATACAAAATATATTCAATAAAATATTTATTATATTAATCAAATAGACTTGATAGGTATAATATAATAACAAACCCAAGTTTACATATAAAAGCCTATATTTTTATTAAGGTACATTTACTGCCTTTTGATGGAGAACCTATTTTAAATATAAATTTTATAAATTTAATATTTAAAAATAAACTTCATTTTTCAAATAGAAACATAAAAATTTGGTTAGGGTGAATTTTTTTTATGTGAAGATTAAATTTTTAATGAATTGTTAAAAATACTAGATTTTAATTCAAAACCGATTTTTAAGCTAATTTATTTAAGAGATTAAATTATATTGTAAATTGGTTTAAAAGTTTGAGTAGATAATATTTTTATCAATAAATCCAATTTATGTCATTGGAATAAATTAAAATTTGTAATTTACTATAAAAACATAACAAACTTTTGATAGTTTTTACTTTAAAACCCCGCATTGTCGACTGACTATGAGATTAAATTTAAATTAACATATGACACTTCTATGACTAAAATTTGTAAAAACGGATTCCATATTTGGAATCACAATAATTTATAATATTTAATAATATTAATGTAGTTTTTTGATAAAAAAATATTTGTTAAAGTAATTAAAATTAATTACAACAATCAATGTTAAATTAATCTTAATAAGGGACTAAACCATAACCTTAAGACCCAAAACGACCTATACACTTGTCTAAAATCCATTTTATGGACACATTTATACCCTATCCAACATTTTATATACTTTTGACCATTATTTAACCAATATCAATAAAAAACGTGGGTGGGGTTCCATTCTTTTAAAATATTACAAGAGTGCCACCCCTCCTCCATTATAAAAGGCCTCCTCTCCTATAACTTCCTCACACCTCTCAAGCAACTTAAGTTTGGAAAACATATTTCCAAATAGCTCCCCAATATCCATAAATTCCTCCTTGAATCCTCCCTTGGGATGAAATCCTTCCTAGTAATTCCTTGGGTGAAAACCAAAATGAGCTACCTGATTAAGTGGTAACACCCTCCCTCAAACTTATTCCTTTTATTTTATTTCTCTAATCCGTAAAATAATATTATTAAATGATTGTATAAAAAATAAAATACCATAAATATAAGAATATTTTTTATGCTAAGGGTTTTACCTATACTTACACACACATCCATCTAATGGGAAACAAACATACTCTTTACATGTATGGCGGACTGCCGCCTCACTAAATGATGATTGTTCATTTTTACTTTACCACCTCTCATGATGGAAATTATGATAGAAACTTTATATATGTTATATTTAATATTTATTATGTACCTAGGCTTCTATAATTAATTAACAACACAAGTCTTTATAGATTCCATTTTGTGTTAATACAATATATTCGTTTGAGGAAGTAAGGACTCTTTCCCCCTCAAAGCGATGTGATTCGTTCATACACTACATGGAATTTATTAAGGATACATTTAGTTAATATATATGATATAATGAAGATAATTTAATAATATTATATATAAATATATATACATATATATATGTGTGTGTATTTTACTTTTTTTCTTTTAACATGAAAATTAAATGGAAATAATGTTCATGTATACGTACAAGTTGTCGTCTCCATGAACGATACATACCATTTCATACTTCTATATTATATGGATTATTGTGATACACATATACTGAAAATAAAATATATTTAAATCATGGGTTACATTCTAAAAATCATTATATAAATATAATTACCAAATATATAAAAAATTAAGACACATATGAAAAATAAAGCGGATATTACCCAAAGTGTAACCTTAACATAGAATTGTTAACAACAGGGTAATATAAAGCAATAATAAAACCATATATGGTATCAGAAGTAAGAATATATTTATTTTATATATTTTTAATAAATTTATATTTATTATATAGGAAGTTTGAATGAGTACTAGATATTTAAGACATAATGTAAGGGAATTTCATCTCACTCTTTATTTCTATGAGATACATGCCTTATTCACCACTAACTTCTTTTGTGTAGTGTATATACTTCCCATGAATATATTCTATTCCACTTGTAAATAAATATATGAGTATTTAAATATTAATTATATATTACTTATTTAATAGGGTTTATGTTCTAAAATGGTTTTAAGAGGATTTTATAATTTTTAAAGGAAAATGATTTTGAAATGGTTTATAATCTTCTTTATGAGTTTCAATAAATTTTTTTTCAAAATGTTTTAAAGATTCCATTATAAAAGTCTATGAAAATATTTTTCCGAATGTTTTATTTTTTAAAAATAAATTTTCAAGGAAGAAGGATATTTTTCTCAAGAAATGTTTTTAAAATATATTTAAAAATTATTTTCCATTTAAGATAACATCTATTGATGTTACTCATGCCTTTCTTCAAAATTATCCAAAGGTTCAATTCATATTATATATCTTAATGGTTTATGATTGATGTCATGGTCTTTATGAAAACTGTTCCTTTTTCATTGGTTATATGTTTATGAAATCTACTTTTCTTTCATGGGTTATGTTTTGATGAATTTATTATGAAACCAATATCTCTTTCCACAGGTTATGATATGATTACATGGTTATGATAACCATTTCATTTCAAGGATTATGATATGATTGTTTATTACTTTGTGAAACAAGTATGTGTTATTTTATTATGAGGTCAATGGGACATATATATCTCTCTAATGCTTTGGGTAAAGATTTCTATATCATAATTTATACTAATATAGTCTTGGGAGTGAACCTTGGCTACTAATATGGCCATGGGAATGAACCATGAATACAAGATGGTATGAGGAGTGAAATCATGCTACTAAGATGGTTATAAGAGTGAACCATGAATACAAAACTGGTATGAGGAGTGAACTCCTACTACTAGGATGGTCATAGGAGCGAACCATGACTACGAAGATGGTATGGTAGTGAAACCATAGTACTAAGATGGTCTTGGTAGTGATGCCTTGGATACTATGGAAATCATATTATATGCTTATATGATTGTCACAATTCCATGTTTTATTCCTATTTTATGATTTCATGGATTATGTTCTTCATTTATTTATGATTCATTTCTTATGAACTGTTAATATTTATGCCATGATTCATATTTATAATCATTGATATGCAGGGTACGATCTTTTAATGTTATGTTGACGTTCTTATACCCTTGTGCACATGTTTATGTTTACATGTTTCCACTGTTTAACCATACTGAGCATATGATATCACCCTTTTTTATGTTTCCTTTCCCCTATGTTATGAAGATACATATTATGTTTGACATGTATAAGAATTATGTTATACCAGAAGAACCTAGTGGAAGATAATGTAGCTCACTTTTGTACTAGTGTTTATGTTTCCATGTTTCTAAAGGCACTAGAATAGTACGGTCTTTGGGTGTCTGGTAGTATAATGTTTTATGTATTCTGCAAATTTTATGTAACATCTATGTATGTCAAGACTGGGTCATTATAGAAGCCACCATATTTAGAAAGCTACGTGGGAACCTAAGGATGTAATGAGGAAAAAGTGTCTTCAATTTTTGTTAACAATGTGATGAATTTCGATGGATAAATTAATTTTAAGGGGGTATAATGTAACACCTTGAGATTTTATGAAATTATTTTTAATTAAATTTAATCTTTTTGATATTTTTCATTACACAAAATAATGATTTTAACTTATGTTACATGAAAAACTGAGTTTATATTGCATTATATGAAACAAAAATTTTGTATTTAATTACACACACAACATAGTTTGGACCGCGTTACATGCAACACAAAGTTTATATTGTGTTATACACAACAGTAAGTTTAAATGAAACATGTCATAATATAAAAATATTATTATATTATAGTTATCAACCAGTCATTGGAATTGAAAGTTAGAATAGAATTAAATAAATTATAAAAATATATGGTTTAGACATGTATATAAAATTAATTCTTTGGTGACCAATTAATTAAAAATTAAAATAAAAACAATTTAAAAATAAAATAATTTTTTTTGCTGAAAAACAATTTTTATGAAAACAGACACGTTTTACCTCAATAAATTAAACAAAATACAATATAAATGAATTATTTTAATAAAATTTATATATTATATATTTAATAAACTATCTAATATTCATATTATGTGTTTTCTAGATAAGATATTAGAATAAATGCAATTTTATTCTAAAAAAATGTATTTTTTTTTAAAAAGAAATATTGTTTCCTTTTTGCGCACTTATCTTAAAAATAATTTTTGAAATTTTTTAAAAATTATTTGAAAAAATAAAATAAAAAATTAAAATTAGAATGTCAATATTATCTTTGGTTGAATTTTTTATATTTTTATTAAAAGATTAATTTTTTGATGAATACTCAAAAATATTGAATTTTAATTTAAACATCCTTTTTCAGTTTTAATTATTTATAAAGTTAATTATATTTTAAATTAGTTTTAAATTAAAATTAGTCAAATTATATATATATATATATATATGTATTAATCCAATTTATATCATTAGAATAATTTTCATATTTAATTTTGATATAAAAACCCTATAAACTTTTGAACATTTTCTCTTTGAAAAACCCTCTTCTCATGGCATCAATGAGATTAATTTTAAATTAAAAATTCTACTTATATAAATGGAATTAATAATAATTTATTTCATATTTTAAATAATAATAATTTATATTATTTAATAAGGTTAAATAAATGTTTTGCCATAATTAATAGTAAAAATAGTAAAAAATATTTATCGTGGTGATGGTGAAAATGGGGTTTCTGAGAGGATAAACAAAAATGATAGGGGTTAAAATGACTTAAAAAATTATAAAATATATTTTATAGCTTTTTTTGACCCTATATTTTAATAAGTATCTATAATAATCCATTTTTGATCCTTTTAGTTTGAGATAAATGTGGGTAAATGTTTTTCCTTTCAAAACATTACTAGTGTAGTACTCACCACACGTATTAAAGGCAACCCCTCCCCTATAATATTCACACCATAATTGTTTTTTGGTTCATCCTATACCTACCCAAATAACTTTACAAATTTACTCCTCTCATTCTAGAGTGCTTATTTTGGGTATAAAGATAATCTAGGAAGGCTTCTGGTGCAAACCTAAGGAGGATACTCAGAGAAGAGGTAACATTCTTCAACAATTGTTTTTATTGTATTTATTCCTCAAACTCCTTCAATTATTATTAGAAAATAATGATATAATAACCTAATTATCTTCCATATACTAATTTATTGTATATTATGCGAATAATTTATAACCATATACACTTCCATCAAATGGGTTACCAAATCATCCTTCATTTGTACGAAGGACTACTACTTTGCGAATTGATGTCATTCATTTTTTCATTACCACCTCTCATGGTTGGGTATGATGATGGATATAAAGTGAATTTATGATATTTATAACATAATTATAACTCTAGATTCATTATAGCATATATAACTTATTACTTTCCACTCTGTAGGGGATACGATAACATCACTCTTGTATACGAAGGACTACCGCCTCACGAAGCGATGTGATTCATTTTACATTGAAGATAATAAGGATACATATATTTTATCTAAATGAAATAATTATGATTTTAATGAAATATATTTCATTCTGAAAGGATTATATATTATTTTATTTCTTACCTTTTCACTCACCGGGAGATGATAGCATCATTCGTGTACGTGTGGACTACCTCCTTCACGAAGCGATGTGATTCTATTTTTATCACCACAAGAAATGAATGATACATATAATTTTATTTAAAGATATAATATTATATTTATGATATCATGATCATTATTTTAACATAATATATTACTCACCTTCTTTCCATAATGATCGTTGCAAAATAGGAAATGTTACTCATTTGTATGTATGACCGAGTACCTCCATGATCGTAATGTACATAGTTTATCAAAAAAATATTTCATGATTGGTATTAAAAGAATAATTTATGTATAAATATGATAATTATTTCCTGATTATTATTTTTGAGATGATTTAATCATGATCAAATAAATAGGATCGAAAATAAAAAATCCAAATACACCTTAAAAACAAAGCTGTTATTACCGAAAATGTGACTTTTACATGAAATTGATAATAAAAGAGTAATGAAACTAAATTAGTAAATAATATATGGTATAATATATATAATTATGGTTCTATATTATATTTATAATAAAATTATATTTTTTATACATGAGGATTGAATGAGTATAAATAAAGTTGAGACTTACGCTAATGGATTTCGAGTCTCTCTTTTATCTACAGGTGACATATAAAAATTTACCAATTGTATATTTTGTGTGGTGTATATAATTAATATTTTAAATTTATATCATTAATATCCTTATTTTAATTATATTTAAATTTTCAATTGATTTCATTATTTATTATGGATTATGACTCAAAAGATTACTAAATCGGTAAGGGATTTCCGTCTCACTTTTATTTTTCTATGAGACTGATAGAGCAAATATTTTCAATTAATTTATATTGAATATCATTTTTTTAAACCCACAAAAGTGTTCCTCTAAGATGAATTGTTTCATTTTTATGATAATGGTGTTATTTTGAGCTGAATAGTAAAAATTGGCCATTTTGGATTTTTAACAGTTTTAAATTATTTCTGTAGTTTGGACATAACATTAACTACACTGATCCAAATTTCAAAATTATTTCTTTTCCAGATTATCAGATTCCAGGGCTTCATTTACTATTTTAGGTCTTAAAGCTGAATCGGCCATATGGAAGCTCAAAAGAATCTCACAAGTGGGAGAAAGAAAACTATTTGCAGTTCTGCCTAGATTTGATGTGGGATCCATAACTCATCCACTGTGGTCCCAAAGCTTGTGAACGTCGGTGGGAGGACGCGCAAGGAGTTTTGGAGTATCTTTTATGAAGGAATAACCGAGTGAATTGGCCGTTTATAGGGTCATTAAATCACCCTAATCTAGAGGATTTCGTTTTGGAGAGTCTGACTAGACAGAATAAATGCTCATAGTAAAACGACCATAACTCTCGGAATACATGTCCACATATGCTGAGCTTTTTAGGGTACATGTACAAGGGAATTATGAACAACATTAAAGAAGGTCTAAATGCGTGAAGATGTCATTTAATGGGGTTACAACGCGTCAACCTTTGGGGGAAACATTCTAGCTATAAAAGGAGGAGAGCTCCACCCTCTCAAATCATCCCATTCTCCACCCCATTCCTTCCGGGACACCAAGAAGGTGAACTTTTCATCTTTCTCTTTTATTTATTTGTCTTTTTCATAGTTTTTTAATTCTTTCTTCTTCCCCATTCAACTCGATTACCCTTACCATGGTGGGGTAAACTTTTGGAGTGATTGGGGAAGGGTTGGTTTTCTAAATTGTAATGGTTGAGTTCTTGGACGCAATTGAATAAATTTCTTTCTTCATCAAAGTTGTTTTCAATTTCTTATAGCATATTTTATAATCAAGTGCGATCGTTCTTTAATATTAATTCTGTTATTGATTTTTTCCTTGGTAAAATAATCATAATCTCCCTCCACTAATTTATGGTTTATATAAGATGGAATAAACCAGGAATTAGTGGTGAAGTACTCGAAGATCGTCAGTACGTGTAAAAGGTGTAGTGAATGTTCTTGATTATTTGGGATAAAAAAAACCCGATCGGGTATTGCCCATTTCAATTAAGGATATTCAATACAAATATTTTACACATGGAAGGAGAGTTGACCAAACCAAGATCTTGGTAAGGTTTTCTCTCACAATAATAATTTCACCAAGGAAGTGAGAGGAAACGATTGTGGAGACTCACTTTAATCAATAAAGAAGAAGAGGTTTGAATTAAATTTAACAAGGATAGAATTACAATTAGTAAACCGACCCTGACCTAATCACCCTTTTTAATATCATAGTTTTTCAATCATTTTAATTTCAAATTTCATTTCAAGAACACAACAGTTTTTTTATCCTCGTTTTAAAATGACAACTCATTTTTTGTGCACTCCTCTTCAGGAGACATCCTAGGTCAACCACTTTACTACATTTTAACTTAGGAAATAATTGTTTTTCCATGCCCTATGAAAGGCGTGCGTCAAACTTGGCGTTATTTCCGGGGAGGTAGTGCTACAAACTAATTGTAAATATTTGACTTTTTCAATTAAGTTTTTTTGCCATGTTGTTTTCAAATGATTATTTCTTTAATTCATGGAACAATTACCCACCGGTGAGAGAACCAATTATTGAATCACCTTCGTCTATAGATTATAATTTTTTTTTCTTGGCTAAATAAATTTGGGGAGCTAGAATCCAAATCATCACAGAGGATGAATTCAAGGATCTCATTGAAAACCTTAAAGGGAACCTCGAATACCCAAGGTTGGAGGGTTTGGAAAGAGAATTAATTGAACTTCAGGAGTATTTTCCAGAATTTTATCAAGAAATGATCAAAGTACAACACCAAGAATAAGAATTTCACAAGGATATTGAATCCCAATTTTAAAGAATTATTCAAACAGTTCAAAACCTAGAGACCTCAACACAGTGGATTGCGGAACAAGTACATGCATCCCAGGATCAAAAAATGGTTCCCGAATAAGAACCAGAACTAGAAAAATTGATGGAAGAAGTAGCCCCACAAATACTTCAAGTTGAAGAACCCATGTAGGCCTTGATGAAATTAAAAGAAGATTAATTGAGCCCATCTCAATCAATGTTGGAGGAGATTGATGAAGAATATTTAGCAATTGAAATACATATGGGAGATCAAAAAGATCTGGATAACTTCTGGAATGAGTGTGAGTAACTTCTTGATCCAACTATTCCTCATAATGATTCAAAAATATTGAAGTAAGAAACCAACCAAGCAGTGGAATTTGAAGAGAAGATAGAGGATTATGACTACCTACCTCTATCTAGGGAAATTCAACTCCAAGAGACACCTCCCATTGAAGAAGCAATTAAATCCAAACAATCTCAGGGAGTTAATCTTTTCATAAACTCATTATCTTTTGATTTTGTTGAAATTTAACTGAGAATTACCTCCCCTTGTTTTAATTTTTCAGATTCATCCAACACTTGTATTTCCTTGGAGGGAGAATATGCATCTGAAGAGGAACATCTGGAGCTCCCCAAACCTGTTGAACATTTAATGGAGGGAGTACATAAGATGATCAAAGTGGTGTTTATAGAGGAAAATGAGACACAATATACTTACTTTGAAAGGAAATAATTTGATATTGATTCTTCATGATTTAATTTTTTTCAAATAGAATTAAAATCTGACATTCCATTTTATTTTCCCCTAGATGTATCATACCTTCAGCAACCACTGAAGAATAAAGAAGATATTGTTCATACAGAACCAAAGTAAGAGGAGGACTCATTCATTGTCCTAACCCCACCATGCATGTTGTATCTCATTACAAAGAGGGTGGACATGGTGAATTTTATCGATGGAGTCCTCAAGAAAAAGGAATAAGTTCATCTTTGAAAGAAAAGTTTTTGTTGGTTCATGAGAAAGAAACCTCACCCACCATCAGAGTGGGGATAACTTATTAGAACTGCCCCTCTGGAGGCAGTTAAAACCCAGGTCCCACTTGGGGGATTAAACCAAGATTTATCCTTCTTTTCTTATTCAAATTCCTTTTTTATTTCTTTTAATAAATTTCTCATGTTATGTTTTTACTTTTTTTAGGTTTTCAAAGAGCAAAACTTAGGATCCAAACTCAACGTTGTATTGCCAATAAGCCAGGTTTTACCTCTCCTTCACACTTTCTTGATGTTGTGATTCATTTGAAAATTGGCTTATATATTAAATCCACTTGAATGAATTGAGGACACTGCATCATTTAAGTGTGGGGGAGGGAACCTTTGTAGTATAGGATTTTCATTTAATGATTGTTTTCACAAAAAAATTAATAAAAAAATTATGTGTTTTAAATTTTTTGTCTGTTTATTTTTCAATTTTTGGTGTGTTTCTGAAACTTTTGAGCCGAAAAGATTATCAATACGATTTTTGAAACCCATGTTAATGAGTGAACAAATCTATTTCATGAAACCAAGCTGAAATGAATGCTGAAATGACTTCTTTTCAAGTTCAAATCTTTTAGAATTTCATAAAAAGTACACCGATTTTTGAAACCCATGCTATATTTCACTGTCTATATCTTTGAAATCACTTTTCTGTGAGGCTTATAAACCATTTTTGTCATATACTTTTCATTCACCTCATTTCTTAAGAGAACCAAACCATGCATGCTTTAACCAGAATTTGATTTATTCCTTTCAAAACTTGAGGGTTGGGGTACGTGTGTTTTAAATTATTGAGGAATTTATTTGGTTTGAAGCCCCATTTTCAAAATAATCATTTTCATTATGGCCCACCTTTACATTTATCCTTCATTGTATCCCCTAGTAGCCATGAATTGCCTGTTAGGTTAGCCACATTACAAGCCAATTTTCCCAATCCTACCTGATCTTGAAGTAAAATTGCATGATCTAGTTGAACTTAAGTGTGGGGGAATATGTCTTGTGCTGTACTAACTTATTTGGTTATAATTTGGGTGGAAAATAAATTGTGGAAGAGATGTTTGTGATGCTGAAATATTATTCTGTTGAAAGCTGTGCCTTTTCTGGAGCTTTTATGACAAGAGAAGATGTGCCTTTCTAGAGCTTCCAATGTAAAAAGAAAGTTGTTCCTATCTGGAGATTTAAAAAAATCATGTTTGAAAAGATTGAAATGTTTGCTGCTGAGCTGATTGAATGATGATGGAGCCTATTTTCAATAAAGGGGAAGTGAAGGAGACCATAATTGAGTGAAAATTAGAATCTTGAAATTTTGCTTCAATAAGAGCCAAGCCCTCCTTTTTTCAGACTTGGAATGTTTAACATCTAAATACTACCAACCCAAAGCCACAGAACAACCCTGAAAAGTCCTCATGAGAAACACATGTCCTTGACTCACATCGGGTGGAGAAATAGGAATTTATCAAGCATATGGTGACTCTTGTGTGAGTTTGGATGAGAAAAGCCTTGTTCAACATTTACATTTGTGAGATTAAAGAAAATTCATGTGAGGTAGGTGTTTTGTGTGCATGGGATAAGAAATGAAGTGGAAATATATTAAAATATAAAATGGATAACTTGAAATAATTTTTTTAGGAGGCATGATATCTTTTTGTTTCTTGGAATTGATTTGATAGATCTCATTGATATGTGTTTGGGATTTGATTTGATTTGATTTTTACTTGTCCAGGAGTCCAAGTGCTAAGTGTGGGGTAATTGATAGAGCAAATATTTTAAATTAATTTATATTGAATATCATTGTTTTAAACCCACAAAAGTGTTCCTCTAAGATGAATTGTTTAATTTTTATGATAACGGTGTTATTTTGAGCTGAATAGTAAAAATTGGACATTTTGGATTTTTAACAGTTTTAAATTATTTCTTTAGTTTTTCCATAACATTATCTACACTAATAAAAATTTCAAAATTATTCCTTTTACAGATTAGTAGCTTCCAGGGCTTCATTTACTATTTTTGGATATAATGCTGAATCGGCCATATGGAAGCTCAAAAGAAGCTCACAAGTGGGCAAAAGAAAACTATTTGCAGTTTTTCCTAGTTTTGATGTGGGATCCATAACTCATCCACTGTGGTCCCAAAGCTTGTGAAAGTCGGTGGGTGGACGCGCAAGGAGTTTTGGAGTATCTTTTATGAAGGAAGAACCGAGTGAATTGGCTGTTTATGAGGTCATTAAATCACCCTAATCCGGAGTATTTCGTTTTGGAGAGTCTGACTGGACATAATAAATTCTCATAGTAAAACGGCCATAACTCTCGGAATACATGTCCACATATGCTGATCTTTTTAGGGTAAACGGACAAGGGAATTAGGAACAACATTCAAGAAGGGCTCAACGTGTGAATATGTCATTTAATGGGGCTACAACGCGTCAACCTTCGGGGGAAACATTCTGGATATAAAAGGAGGAGAGCTCCACCCTCTCAAATCATCCCATTCTCCACCCCATTCCTTCTGGGACACCAAGAAGGTGAACTTTTCAGCTTTCTCTTTTATTTATTTTTCTTTTCCATAGTTTTGTAATGCCTTATTTTTCCCCATTCAACTTGATTACCCTTACCATAGTGGGGTAAACTTTTGGAGTGATTGGGGAAGGGTTGGTTTTCTATATTATAATGCTTGAGTTCTTAGACGCAATTGAATAAATTTCATTCTTCTTCAAAGTTGTTTTCAATTTCAAATAGCAGATTTTATAATCATGTGATATCGTTCTTGAATATTAATTCTGTTATTGATTTTTTCCTTGGTAAAATAATCATAATCTCCCTCCACTAATTTCTGGTTTATATATGATGGAATAAACCAGAAATTAGTGGTGAAGTACTCGACGATCGTCAGTACGTGTAAAAGGTGTAGTGAATGTTCTTGATTGTTTGGGATAAACAAAACCAGATCGAGTATTTCCCATTTCAATTAAGGATATTCAATACAAATATTTTACACATGGAAGGAGAGTTGACCAAACCAAGATCTTGGTAAGGTTTTCTCTCACAATAATAATTTCACCAAGGAAGTAAGATGAAACTATTGTGGAGACTCACTTTAATCAACAAAGAAGAAGAGGTTTGAATTAAATTGAACAAGGATAACATTAAAATTAGGAAATCGACCCTGACCTAATCACCCTTTTTAATATCATAGTTTTTCAATCATTTTAATTTTAAATTTCATTTCAAGAACACAACATTTTTTTACCCTCGTTTTAAAGTGAGAACTCATTTTGTGTGCACTCCTCTTCAGGAGACATCCTAGGTCAACCAATTTACTACATTTTAACTTAGGAAATAATTATTTTTCCACGCCCTACAACAGGCATGCGTCAAATACACATGCCATATTCACAACATGTTTATTTTATGTGGTTTATAAACTACCATTTAATGTGTTTTATAAATATTATAATTAAAATTAATTGTATTTACATATCCATTTTAGGATTCACTTTAATGGGGTTTATAGTTCAAAAGTTACCTAATCGGTAAGGGTTTTTTGTCTCAATTTTCCTTCTTCGTGAGACGTGATTATGTTATAAACCTATTTTGTTTTATGATATGTATATATAGAAAATTTGACATGTAATATCATTAATTTATTTATCATTAGGATATTTTATTTTTCATTTAATGATATTCTTTCTTGGGTATTACTTTTCAAAGTTACCAAAGTAGTATAGATTTTATATTACAATCCCATCATTTACTAAGAATGTTTATGATTATGTTTCTGATGATATAATCTTATGATCAATTTATAAATAAACTCATGAATTTTATTCTCCCAAGGTCATGTCATTAGAATACATGTTTTCCCTTAATTTATCTCTCTTTATGTACTCAAGAGTTCCAAAATTATTTTTTTAAGAAAAATAATCTTTTCAATTGAAAACACCTTTTCTTCCAAAAAAATATTTTCTAAAACAGTTTTTAATTTTTTTAAATTTTTTTTAAAATTATTTATTAAAGATATTTGTACCCATGTTTTATTTTTTAAAAAATGTTTTAAAATAAATCTTCATGTCATTTTAAAAAAATGCTGGTTTGGCTTTTACAAAAAATATGAAAGGAATATTTGTGTATGACATAAATGGAATTTCCCACCATGATGAATATTATTTTATTTAAATATTCCTATATAAATTTTGAAGGTTATTTTCAAAGTAAATAATTTTCAAAATATTTTATTTTTAAAAAGTGTTTTCAAAGTAGAAATGATATTTTCCTCAATAAATGTTTTAAATGATTTTAAAGATTCCTCTATATGTTTTTAAAGATTATTTTAAAATAAAAGTTTTTTAAAAATGTTTTATGTTTGAAAAAGTGTATTTAAAATTAGAAAGGCTATTTTACTCAATAAACTTGCCTATTTATTTTTCTTTCAAAATAAATTTCCATCTAAGATGACATGATTTGATGTTATTTATGCTTTACTGGGGATATGATATAATTATACCATTATTTTTCTTTCTTTAAATAGTTTATGTTTTTTATGATAAGATTTTTATGAAACTCATATCTTTTCCATGGGTTATGTTATGATGAAATGATGAAATTAATATTAAATATGTTTATTTTCCACATGTTATGCTATGGTGACATGTTTTAGGAACCATATTTTTTCATGGGTTCAAATATAATAAATTTTCTATTGTCATGATGCAAAATAAATATATGGATTATGAGATCGATGGGACCAATATCTACCTAAAATGAATTGGGTAATGATTAATGTTATCTGAGATCTAAGGGTATACAAGATGTTATCCCAATCCTAAAATAGGGTACACAGAAGGTTATCCCAAGATTGAAAGAGGGTATATCAAAGGTTATCCCAAGCCCAAAGTAGGTTCATTGGTGGTTATACCAAGCCTAACATGTTATGAATGTCTTCATGGGTATCCTTTATATTTTTATAACTATGTATATACCACAATTTAATGTCATATGCCAATGTTATTTTCTCATGGATCATTTTATTTGATTCACTTATGATTCATGTCTTATGAATTAATAATATTTATTCCATGACTTAATATTTTGATCAATGAGATATAGGGTATGGTTTTCAAAATGTTATTATCATGTTATGATACCCTTATGTTATTATTATACACAATTATATACCATGTTTACCCTTACTGAGAACCTGATCTCATCCTTTCTTATGCTTACTTTCCCCAATTTGGGAAGAAAGGTTTTAAGTAGGGTGTGTCCTAAAAAGTACTAAAGTGTAAGATATTTTACATTGAATATATTTCATGAATTAAGAATATTGTGTTCCACATTTCCAAATTCATTAAACTATTATGGTCCTCAGGCATGTTTTTTTATAATGTAATGAATATTCATCTAAAAATATGTAATATCCATTCATGAGAAGCTTGAGTATTTATAAGGGTTGATGGAATAACTAATCCCCATTTAAATCCCTAGAACCTTATTTGGGAAGACCAACTCCGCACCATTCCAAACACTCGTCTAGTAAATTTTGGGTCACCTGTTTCTCACTAGAAACCCCCTTATCACCATAGATATCTCCACATCATTGATCATGCTATAGTCTAAGACCAATGTATTGTTCTCAACAAAACAAATATCAGAGGTCACCAAGATGTGGGACCTCCTAATATTTTCACCCAATGTTCAAATCCAATTACAAAATGGGAATCTCCATGACATGGAACTCTTGGCAGTTATCCAAAATGGTCAGACTGTGGATACCACGACATAGGAAGTTCCATGGAAATCCTCCAAGCGCTCTAGGAACCTCCCAAACATCCTAACCCTACTCATAAGTTACCTCCAAAACCTATGAAACCTTAAGAAGGAATCACCTCTCCCAAACCAATGTTAATATATGTAAACAAAGGAAAACATGAGGATTGAAAATAATTAAATGGAATACTAAGTTTAAAAAAATTCATGGTTTTGAAAACTACTCACCATAAAGCAATTCATCCTCGAGATACTTTCTTGGACAAACCTGGGTCTCATCGATGGAAATCTCTATCCACTGAGCCTGCTATCTGAGTATCATTACCAAGTATCCTTTTGGACACTCCTATGATTCCACTACTCCCATAATAGGGAAACCATATTTCCATAGATATTATTCTTACTATGATTCACCATAAAAATTATATGCTCCTAAAATATCATGTCAGCTTCAACATTGAAATCATTAGTGTCGATCACATGATATGTATTAAGATAGTATCATCAAGGCTGTAATACATAGAATACATCATTCATAATATTGAAACTCTATAGGAGTGACAATTGGTATACCACTAAACTGATCCTTTCCTTTATCTCAAATGACCTTGCACACATGATCATTAGCTTCCCCTACCTTTGAACATGATTATGTGCTAAATTTGTTGACACTCACACGGATACTAGGTCACTCACCTCAAAATATTGTGGTTTTAATCCCCGATATATATATGACCTATTCCAACTCTTAGTGGTATATATCCATTTCTAAATCAACTGTACATGCCCCGATGTATCCTAGATGCGACTCATCCTGATTATCAATGAATCAATATCCTACATCAAATACATAGGTGAATGAAATAACCTACCACAAAAATCATTGTAAGGTTCCATATGTATAGATTCTTAAGATCTATTACTGTAGGAGACCTCCATTAAATCCAAGTGGTTATCCTAGGAACTACCAATGTCAAAGATGTATGATATCAACATGTCCTATAATATTTGAATACTATGATTTCCATTTCCATATGTCATGGGGTGATAGGAAGTACTTAAGTGGACCATTATTCCCACTTCTTTCTAAAATCCTTTCCATAAAAATATTGTGAAATGGGAATCCCTACCCAAAACAATTATTCTAGGGATCCTATATATACATAGTAAGTCCCAAAAATTGATCCTAAAAAACTCATTTAATTAAAAGGTCTCTCATATTGGTAGTAAATGATCCACTTTTTCAATAAATCCATGATCACATGTACTATATCATTGTCTTAGGGTGTCCTAGGAAACCCTATAATGAAATCCATGGTGATTAAATTTCATTTTCACTCAGAAATTGGTAATAGTTATAGAAGAACAATGGGATGATAGTGACCGTCTTTCACCTGATTTAATGTGGGTCGCTGTATGAAAAATATCACAACATCATTCTTCATTTTCACCCAATTATACTTCTTACACAAGTCGTGATATATCTTAGTCAGTCCTAGGTGTACCAACCACTTCAAGGCATGAAAATCCATCTTCGTTTCTTCACAAATGCACATGAGAACCAATTGATGACCATAGACATGAATAATCTCATCATCATCAGAGTTTCAGTCTCATGGATCCTCCCAACCATATATTTTATCCATTAGGGTTAAATACAATGGTTCAGATAGTTTCCACCTCTTTATTCTATTGAGAAGAGAAGGTGTAATGGATAAGGATGTGAGGTTCCTTGACCATGATCTCCTAAATGTATAAATTTATCTCAGCAAAGGGGGCCATTAACTATGACTCATTATTGGAATCTTGGGATACCTAAGCCACCATGTTTCAGATTAGTTAATTAGCTACTACACCCCCTTCACATGGGTGTATTCCAGATTAAAATCAAAATACTTAAGCTACTCGAAACACCTTATCTATTGAAGTTCCAGGTCTTAGAGTGATAATATATACTTTATGATTTTATGGTGTATATACACCAAAAAACTATTATAAATAAGTAATTCCTCCATTATCTTAAGGTATCTACTACTACTTCTAACTCCAAGATGTATGTAGGTTAATTCCTCTCATGTGGACTTAGTTTTCCTAACTCATACATGACCACACCACCTCCCGATATCAAGACTACTCCCAGATTAAATAGTGATGAATAAAAATACATAATGTAATCCTTACCTAGATCATGTAAGAATAGTATTTACATAGTAGTCAATCTTGCCTTTCGATCCTAAAAAGGGTTCACACAATTGTCAAACCAAAAAAACTTCACTCTTTTTTTCAAGCCAGCTATCAGAACATCCCAATGGAATAATTCCTTAATAAATATATTTTAATAACTAAATAATCCAAAAAAAATTCATATATCAAAAAAATTATTAGGATTCCACAAAAAATTCCATTACCTTCTCAGGGTCTATAAACACTCCTATCTAAAAAATAATATACACTAATAAGTGCACCTATTTGATCAAAAAATGGCACTTGGAGAACTTGGAATATAGATGATGATCCTAATGTATACCAAAAAAACATCTAGATGTTTTGTGTTCTCCTACTTCAATATTAAGTATAATATAGTATAATAAAAAACCATGAAAGTATCTAGATATAGGTGGAAAACCTAATTCATCAAATATATAAGTACTTTTGGTGAATTATTTAGGCTGAACGACATCACCAGATAATCATATAGACCACACCTTCTATTAAATTATATACGATGTATTTCTGAAGGTCTCACCCTCAATTAGTTATAACCCAATTAGAAATTGATCTTAGAGAACACTCAGGCTCCTCTAATATATTCAAATAGGTTTTTAATATGGGGAAGTGGATGTTGTTTTTTTACCATCATCTAATTCAAATTCCAATGGATGATACAAAAACTCAAGAAACCATCCAATTTAATGTTAAAAAGGAAAAAAGAACCCCAAGGCGATATTATTGTATGAATGAATACCTTGGACTCAAATGCATGAAACTAATCCTTAGGCTCCCTACTTTCACAAAATAAATTCTATATGGTGGAATGGAAACAAGATCTGTACTCTATATGAGATCAATAGTAAAATTTATTTCTCTATTTGATGGAAACCTATAAAAATAATCAAGAAGTATATCCAAAAAACAATCAAGCATAAGAAGAAATAGTTTTTACAGCATTGACCCATCACCCTATATAAGACATGAAACTTGGGATAAAATCTTGCTTAGCTGTAAGTGATTAGGTCATGAATGACCCTTCTAAATATCTCACTCTCAAAAATGAATGTAACTAACATCCTCAAGGTATGTGAAAGATAAAAATTGATGTTAATTGTCTACAGGGTCTTTGTATGAAACTAACTATTCAATCCAAAGAATAAAATTGAATTCATTATTCTATAATTCATAGATTTCTTAGAGGAATCTATGACTGCCAAAATCTATAGAACACTCATTAAACAACTAGATTACCTATATAACACACCTAATGGTGTTTTAATGGACAAAACCCCATACATATATTATATAGATATACCCAAGAATTTAGAAAAATGAGCAACTATGAAGAATGCGAATCCTCAATGTCAAATAAAGTAGAAGATAATATAGCCTAACAGAATAGTACCATATACTATAGAACGTCCAACATCTTGATCAATATGGGTAGGCTAAAAAAAATACTTATTTCTTATACCTAGGCCCTGATTTACTACTAGAATCCCCAATTATACACCACTTTATTTCCACTGTTGCTCCTACCCCTAGGCACCACATCAACCACCCTAAGCTAAATTCCCTATAATAACCCAAGATAAACATATCACAATTTTATATCATTTCGTTACGATAAACATTAAAAAATAAAAATTCATTTAAAATACCCATGGAAAGAAGGATTACATTATTTTAGGACTAGAAGCATAACTAAATTATTTGAAAATAATACAAACTTTTCTCTATAATTAACATCGCACACGAATCAATTCTAGACTTCATAAAAGTTATTCTAATTTTCATAACTATGGGAAGGGAATAAATTAAAAGGAGTGAGATCAATCACCCAGTAAATCATCAAAATTTTATCAAGTTTTTGATCACAAGAATAAGAAAAAACATAACCTTGTGAAAAATATGTGATAAAAAACAATAACTATAAATATTTTCCATAAGTCATAACATATGAATTTATAATATCAAAACATTAACCATATAATGAGAATTTGAAAATGAGATATAATATACATGATACATGGAGAATAATCATAGAAATATAACTTAATCATGTGGAATTTCTTCAAAACATAGAATAATAAGAAACTATAGCACATACATAATTACATGGAATCATAAAATTGTGAGAACATCTAAGAAGGCCCACCCATTCAAGTTTGATCATATCAAAGATGACCCACCCATTAAGTTGTTAGAAAAATCAAGAATACCCACCCATTAATTTATAATAAAAATTAAGAATACCCAATCATTATGTTTTGAGCATATCTATGAAGGCTCACCAATTAAGTTGTGATCATATCCAAGAATACCCACCCATTAAGCTATGAGAAAATCCAATAAGGATCACCCCTTAATGTACTGAGAATATCCAAGAAGGACAATGCTATATTATCAAATAAGATAAAAAAACATATCCAATACATTGGAGGGAGATATAAAACCCCATCCATCAATCATCCATACATAAGTATCCCACTTGAAAATAGTAATTCATTATAGCATATGGAACTCATAGAAAGAAAATTGGCTTCATATGTATCCCACTTGAAAATAGTAATTCAATTGGATAGACAGGGAAACAATACAATGCTTATCCCATGATTCAACATCTTCCTTTTGTGGTTCAAGCTCTAGGATCACTATAGAGTAATGCTGAATCCTATGGTATAGTGAGTGTCAAATCTCTAATGGCGCTGATCTTTTCCACTGATCGGAGATGGTAGTACCATGGGGTAGGGGAGATGGTAGTGGAATGGAGATGTGTGTCCATGAATAAAGGAACGAGAATAGGCTGAAATAGTGGTGTTTCTCTTAAGTTCATAATGCTCAGGTGACTGTAATTTCCCAAATTAAAGACTGTCATGGATAATTGATGTTATATAATAAATCTAATCCTATAAGTCACTGTCAAGCTGGATGGGTGTCAGAGGATTCAAAAATCCATCGGTGTTCCCCCATTCCGATAATACATTCCTCTTTCTGCAATAAGAATGATCCTATTGTGTGCCAGTGTGATCATATGTCTTTACGATGTGCATAATCCTTTCTACCCTATACAGTTGACCTTCACTGTGGGTTTCTTGATCAGCAACCCCTCATGAAGAAACCATGTCGCTTTCCCCAGTAGGATAAGGGAAGGCCCATGTGGTCACCATTTTTTACCAAACAAATAAAAATACATAGAAAAATTTATAACATATAAAATATGTATTTAAATTATTTTTATTTCTTTTTCCATAAATTCCATCCTAAACTATAAAGTAACCAAAAATGATAAATAAAAATTAAAAAATGGTGTAAATAATTTAAAATAAATTAAATTTATAAATTAAAAGTTTAAAAATATTATGCATAAATTATGTTCATCAAAGAGTACATAAATGATAGATAATAGACATTATCCATTGATCCTAATCATTGTAATATAACATAAGTACATGACATGTCCTTGAAACATAAAATAATAAGAAACTATAGTACAAAGCATAATAACAGGTAATTTTCAAATTTGGATCATATCCAAGAAGGACCACTAATTTTTTTGTGAGCATATCCAAGAAGACCAACCCATTTAGTTTTGAGAACATCCAACAAGACCAACCCATTAAGTTGTGAGTATGCACAAGAAGAAAAACCCATTAAGTTTCTAGCATATCCAAGATGAACCACCCATTTTTTGTGATCATATGAAAGAATACCCACCCATTAAGTTGTGATCATATCCATTAAGGCTCCCCCATTAGGTTATGAGAATATTAAAAAAGAACCATGCTCCATAATCTCATGAGATAAAAAATATTAACCAATGCATTATAGGGTGATATAGGAACCCACCGATAAACAATCCATACGTAAGTGTTAATATTATTCTTAATATTATTTTTTATGAATTTATAATTAAATGAGAGTTAATATATTATTTGAAATAATAATTATAATCATAATAATATTTTAAAATTGATATATGTAATTTATTAAGTGATATACATTTCACTTTAAAAATAGTACTTTGAAAAAAAATCCATTTTTGACATTTGATAGTTTAAACACATTTTATTAATTATTTATCTTCCAACCCTTAAATTTAAATAATAAATCAATAATTATTTTAACAATAGTAATAAAATTTATGGAATTTAAATATCTATTTTTTATAATAAGAACATTTATTATACTTTTTATTTACTTGTGGCTTTATTGTTACTGTAATTTTCTTACGATGGCTAGCATAAAATTGCATTATTTTGATATGGTATGTCGTGGAACATTTTAGATATGTGTTATGTGTGAATGAAGATAAAAAAACATTATTTTTATTTAAATTAAATATATATAGTAAAATATTGGGGTGTTACACAACCAATAGAGCTCCAATTTCCCACCTTTCACAACATAGTTGATCTAACTCTAGAACCTTGCACCTACCCAGATCCCTTATTACTAGGCATCCTCTGAGTAATCCTACAAAATATTCATAAATGTTCCATCATTAGGTATAATTATCACTCTGGAAATGTATATTCCCACTGAAAATGATAGTGTCCAATCCTACCACACTAATGGCACCATACCGAGTTGTCATCTAAAAGATTCAAATCACTACCCTGCCTGTATAGCCCACTAATAACCTTTGAAGCCCCATATAAATGGAATATCTAACTATCAGATGACCCAGTACCATTCCTTGAAGCTAATAATTCATAAACTGAACCTCATTTTTCTCTTAGGTTCCTCTTAGACATGAGGGCCTAATTCAGTACACCTGTTACAGTGGGAAAGTGAAAAACATTCATCAAAACATATATTGTGAACTGGAGGAAATCCTCAAAATGTCTCACTATCATCACATCATACATTATAAACTTCAGGAAAAATAACTGAAAATTCCTAAAACATGTAGCATAGTCCATCACTAGTATATCTTCTTATTCAAGGCACATTAAATCATTAACCATGTCATTCATTGTGGTGTCAATAAATAAGTGGTCAGAGAACTTGATTTCAAACTCTTTCTCGGCCATCCCCATATGAAAATCTACATAAATAATGTAATTTCAATAATGATATGTTGGTGATTTAATCATATACATATAAATATTCACCCCAATTTTTTTGGGTGTCTCTAAGTTCTCAAAATACATATGCATTAACTATAACAAAAACTCAGTGGCTTGGGGACTACCCTCCCCTTCATAAATAGTTGGATGTTGTAACTAGAAATCTTTAGTGACATCTAACATGATCATCACAGCTTGTGGAGTCTCTCTCTCTCCATTTAACATAAAAAATATAATAATATCTCCCAGAGCTAAACATCTATAGCTAAACCCAACATTGTAGGAGGATTTTTCCCAACCACCTTTTAGGCATCCTCATCACCACCCTCCGGGAACTCGACCAGAATTCGTGGTAGAGGCATTTTTCTACAATGAAAAAGATGCACATTAAAATACATTCCTACAATAATTCTTGGTAACATCATTTAAAGAAATAAATAATAATAAAAAATCTTATGTATTATCTACATATCTTTTCATAAGAATATCATCACTCATGTACTCTCACTTGCTTCATCTACCCATACATATGGTCAACACCATATACACAAAATTTCCACAACATACCTATATGATTCATATTATCACATTTTTTATTTTTATTTTAAACATAATTTTCATAATTAAGGAAAAAGTTAAATGAAATGTCCATTATAAGTTATAGAGGAAAACACGATGTAAGTTGAAATGGATATTTTATTTAACTAATACCATAAAGTAACCAAAATACATCATCATAATTTTAATTTTCAACCAATTAAAGAATCAAATAGTTAAGATGACACCATCATTTCATATATGAAAAAACCATATAAGTTGATTTGGAAGCATTAAATTCCCAACCCATGTACCATATCCAAGTAACTAATTAATAAAAATTAGGTGGATGACATGTGAATCCAGCATGCCTGATATAATGAATGGACATAAACACTCCTACCATTATATCCAATATATAAAATCTTATAAATCATAAAATCCCAAATCTTGTTCACCACTCTATGTTAAAAGGTACTTTAAAGAAAGAGTTATGTACCAAGTTCCAAAAAAACTCTATATCGTTTCCAACTTCTCTAAATAGTCAAACCAAAATAAAGGTCTCTAAAACTACTTTGGGATGTTTCCCAAATAGAAATAAATAATCAGGGACAAAACATGTGGCTCTATGTGACCTCAGGCATGACTCCTCATATGCCTGAGTTTTTTGACTAGTCATTATGATTTGTGGTGGTATGGTAGGGAGACTATACCCTCATATCATACTGAAATAATAAAAAAATGATACAAATAACATATATTGTGATAAATCAATAAACAATCATCATGGTAAGTGAACATAAATGAACATAAAACATTCTATATCAAAATGATTACTATAAAATGTCAAATAATCACAGATAATTATCCATAAATGAAAAAGGATAAAAAATGGAATCTCTCAAAATCTAGTTCTAATTCATATCCCAGTCCCATATCCCATGCTCTTCACCAACTAAGAAATTAAGAATTAATCCTAGGGTGTTTCCCTTGTCCTGTCCAACAACAACAATGTCTTATTGAGTATCAAATGGTGTCCCAATCAGGGTGTGAGTATTACATAGGAGTCCACGACCAATAACATCTCTGTATATATAGTCTTATTATATTTTTTCATATTGATGTTCATAATAAAATAAAATAAAACCAATAAATGACCCATGTAAATACTCTTGTTCTAGGCTGATACCCATGTTTGACCATACATGATTCATCCAGTGACATATTTTAATGATCATAGTAATCCATAGAGGTACAACCAAATCCAAAGTGAATATCTAAGGAATTCCAAATGAATAGTCATAATCTGAATCTAAGTATCATGTTTAATTAATTCCAAATAGATAGTCATAATTAGAATCCAAGGAGTATGTACAAGGATTTAAAAAATGATAGTTATAATCTAAATATAAGGATTGTGTCCATGTAATTTAAACTGATGGTCAAACCATTTATCACCTCATTTAATTTAGTTCTTTAAGGGACTCCATAATATGAAAGTAAATTGGATCCTGGATTTTTTCATAAGCATCCCCAACAAACTCATAGTCATTCATCTAAATCCATGACACCCCTAAGGTCACCCCTTAAGCTACCCATTTAATTTCAAATGTCAATAACACATTATCAAATGCTAAGAATTTTGGTCCACCCTCACCAAATGGATAATCATGGGCCCTGTAAAGGTTCAAATTCATAAATTAGGGTTATGAAACACTAAATCGTATTTTATTCTACTGTGTAGTATGTCATAATGATCGAATGGGATGAAGGCCTTCGTTTTTTATTATTTTTGATAATAAACCTTTCAAGGGGTGAGGTGGAACCCTTATGAGTCCCAAAGGCTTAGAGACAATTACACGTCCTGTAGGTTTTAGAGGGAATCACCAAGACAAGAAAACTTAGAACTGCTCCTCCCCAGTATATGTCCTGATGATCAGCACTCCACCTTCACATGGCTGGTCAGATAGCTGTCCTATGTAATACTGAATAGGCTTGGTAACGATGGCAAAGCCGTACCCTCTCGTTCTTCGAATTCCAGTTAGCTTTGTTTTAGTGAATGTGTCTACCCTAAATCCTTATCTGGATCATTTTCCCTTGTAGTCTGACTGGTATGTATGCATAATCACATAGCCCTAAGGCCTTATGGTTTCCCTAACGCCTTAAGGTGGCCCGAAGGCATTGAGAGAGATAACTGGCCTGAAGGCCTTGGGGGGCCTGAAGACCTTTCAGGACTTGAGGACCAAACTGGTGGCCTAGAGGCTTAGATGGATGAATATTTCTGACTACTATAGTACCTGCTACAGTACCCAGAAATATGTCTCCACCCGGATTTTATCTCGGGTCTCTTAGATGCACCTGCTGAGTCCTCACCAATCGGGTTGAGGCTCATGTGAAGGTAATTCATAATGACCACACATAAAATACATTAATAAAACAATGATTATTTTAAGGTAAATCTTAAAAACCACCCACCTTATACTTATAGACATATTCTTGTTTGATGATGGCCTTATATATGAGCTCAAATAGAGGTGAATAAAGAAGAAGACACACATCCATAACTATGAATTAATTAGACATAAATAGTGAGAGTCTGATTGACTTTAAAATAAACAATTAAATATCAAAGACTAAGTGAAAGTCTTACCCCAATCTCCTAATCACAATGAACGATGATTAATTCTCCCAATAAGAAAGAGAAAAATTAACCAAGCTTTTATAGGAATGAGAACCCACAGTGAGGAGGTAAAAAGTCACATGAAAAAAGTAAAATAATTGAAAAAACATATTAAATCAAGTGGGAATAGAAATTGGAGCTTACACATTCTAAAAGGGCCTACGAGACTCACCATGGTCATCTCCATGATGTTGATATAGCTTTTTTCTAAGAAAAAACACCAAGGGAATACCATCCCCAAAGTGGTATTCCTCACCTTAGGAGAAACTCCATTGGAAATAGTCAAGTTGGGTTCTTTTCCCTCCTTATTTCCCACTACAGGGCATCCTAGTGGAAACAACCACCAAGTAGTGACCATAGTGTAGTCTGTCCCTATTTTTATCTTTAGTGACTTAGTCATGATATACACCACTGAACTGCTCCAAATTCTAATGTGGGGTTTTTCTGGGCAACTTTATTCCCACAGAAACCCCCTCAACACCACATATAGCTCCAGATCATGGACCTAATTAAAGTCTAGGAAAAAATGGATTGGTATTTACCATGAAATCCAGGTGTAATCATCATAGTGACAGAGCTCCTCACCAATTCACACAAGGTATAACACCTCTTACACCAAGAGATGCTCTATGGAATGGAGCTCCCCATTTTTATCCAAAACAAATTGAATGGGGAAACCATGGTGTAGGGAAATTCATGGTGAACCTACAAGCACTTAAAGTGTATCTCTAACATCCCAAACAAGATCTTAAGATAAAGAAAACAATATGAACACCTATATAATGACCTAACTATCGAAAAAATGTTAAGATAAGTAAAATAAGAAAAAAAAACAAAAGTATTAGAAAACAATTAAATGAGTTAGTACCTTCAAAATAAGTTTTGGTATTTGAAAACTCTCCACCATAAATTAGTTCTTCCTCCAGTTTCTTCCTAGAACATCAATGGGGCCTTATCATTAAAAACTTTTGCCACTAAGACTACATATTCAACTATCATTCCAAAGTACCCTTCTAGATACACTAGTACTGCCACTAAACTCATTATAGATTAACAATGTTTCCACTGAGTGTATTCTCACTCCACTTCACTATACAAACTAGACACTTTTTAAAGGATGAATCAGCTTCAATCTCAACATCATTGAGGTAAATCTTGTGATGCAGATTGGGATAGTATTTATGAAGCTGTGATACATGGAATACATCATTAACTTCAGTAAAAAAAATTCAGGATATCTTATTGTTATTCCAATGGACCAATCCTCTCCACTATCTCAAATTAACCCACATACATGGTAGTAGTTTCCCCTATCTCCAAACATGATGGTTTCCTAACCTCAATAAAACATGAAATAATAACTAGTCACCCACCTTAAACTCAAGAGGTCAACATCACCAGCCTGCATATTAATTTTATTTACTCTAGGTGTTTTCCATTTATTACCTTACTAGTTATACATGCTTTGAATGTCTCCTATATAAGACTCATCTTAATAATTATTAACTCACCAAACTCTATCCATTATATATGTAAATGAAATGGACTACCATAAAACCACCAAAACATGAAATATGTATAGATATCTGAAAATATTTATTGGAAGAGAAATCTACTCTATCCAAGTGGTTCTCCCATGAACCACCAAAATCTATGATGTATGGTCTCAATATGTCATCTAATATCTAAATATTATTCATTGAAGGTCTATTAGTATTTAGGTGATAGGGAGTGATTAGGTGAACCTACATACACATGAATTTCTATAATAATTGAAAGATATATGATGTGAAATGGGAATCCCTCTCTAAAATAATAATTTTAGTGTTGAAATGTATGTGCACTATCTAAATATTTTTTAGATTACCCAACTCATCCACTAATAAGGTATCTCATATTTTTAGGAAATTAACCACTTTTATTAGTTTATCCTTGATTATCCAAACTTCATTATTATGTTAGGATTTTATCAACAACCTCATCATGAATTTTTTTGTGACTCCATATCATTTACATTATGAAATGGGTAATAGATATAGATGACCAATGAGATGCTGGTGCTCAGCTTTCAAATCTATATAGGTGGTGCACCCCATGATAAAACCCATGACATCTGTTTTCATTCTCAACCACCAGTACTTTATATGAATGTCATGATACATCTTAATTAGTTTTGGGTTTACCTCCCAATTAAAAGAGTATGAATACCTTATCATTTACTTATGAATGCATGTGGGAACCAAGACATGACCATGAACATGAATAATCTCATCATCATTAAGGGTCTAATCTAGTGAATACTCCCCACCATAGACATTATCCTCGAGGGATAAACACTCTAGATCTAATAGTTACCTCTTCTTAACTCTATTGAGAATAAATAAAGTGATGGATAAGGATGTAAGGGTCACTTGAACCTAGTACTTATGAACTTACAAATATATATTTGAAAAAGGTCCATAAATTTCCACTCATAGTTGGAATATTGGAATACCAAAGCCTATGTATTCTAGATCGATGCATTAATTAATGCATTCCTCTTCATATGGTTCTATTCCATCTCAAAATAAAATGATTAAAGGTGTTGTGTCCACTTTCTTTGTTGGCGGTTTTGTTCTTGTTGTAAGAAAATATACTTTAGTCTCTTATGTTTTTAATAATTAACAAACCACTCCACCAATTATTAATTCCTCTTACATCTCATGGAATGTATTGTTTCTACTATCTCCAAGTAATGCATATTGTAATTATTCTCTTATAAGCATAGCTATCAGGACCCATAAATAACCACACAACATCCCTACATTAAGACTACTCCCATACCGACCACTGACGTGTTACAATACAAGGTGTACTATTTACCTAGCTTAGTTAAGGCTAGGATCAGTGTGATAGTCAATCTTCACTTTATCATTAGAAAATAGTTCTCAAAAGAATCATTAAAAAAAATATTCACCCCATTTTTGGTTAGGCCCCTCATCGGCACATCCAAGTGGGGGAATTCCTTGAAAAATATATTATAATAACCACATAATATCAAGGAATATATATATATATATATATATATATAAGGATCTTACTCTACACCTAATAAACAACAGATATGACATTCATAAGTAATATGGACACTCTTTCCCCAGATAAGATTCTCAAATAAATGTACCTAATTGATCCAAAATTGGCACTTAAAGAGTATGGAATAGAATCAATTCTCCCTTAGTGTACCAAAAATCCATTTAGATGTCACATGTGATCCTCCATTGACTTAAAGTATATTAAAATTTCATAAAAAATGACGATGAAGGTATCCAAATTTTGGTGGAAAACATAATTCATAAAATCTATAACTAATATTAGTTTATTAATTAGGATAAAAAACATCACCAGAATATTTTACATACCACACCTACTCCATTGGGAAATATAACGTATGTATGAATGTATCACACACAACTGGTGATAGAACGATCTCAAATAAATCTCATAAAATATAGGGGTTCTTCTAATATGATCAAACAATTCATCAATACCAGAAAGTGGATACTAGTTCTTAATCATCTTCTGATTCAACTACTAATAGTAAACACATAACCATAAAGAACCATACCCCTTCTTGGAAATTTTTTTTAGTAAACCCAAAGGATATTTTCTTGGCATAGTGAATCCCTTATCCTCAAAGTCCTCTAACCAATCCTTAATATCTCATAGAACTACATGAAATATCCTGTAGGGGAGTATAGAAATAAGCTCTTCCCCCTGTATGAGATTAATGGTAAACTCAATTTATATTTTGGGTTCCAACCCAGAGAAATATTTAAGAAATATATCTTATAACTAATTAATAATAGGAGGAAAAGTCACCCACCATATTCCCTTATTATCTCGTATAATACTGGTGTCTTAGGCCATTATCTTACCCATCTATCAACAATCAGGTTCTAAATGACCCACCTGGATATTTCACTCTCCAACATGAATCTAACTCCCTGTATTTATGGATGTTAATATAAATCATCTATGTTAATAGTCGATATGGGCTCATTATGGTAATAGACAGTCCATCCCAATAATAAAATTGAATTTGTTCTTCTCTAATAAAAGGATATCCCAAAGGAATCCCTAACTGCTAACCTATGGGTCACACAATCTACACCTATGGATGCCCTCAGATCACATCCTTATGGGTGTGTCAATTCACATAAAACCTTATAGATATTTTATGGTTAGAACCAATCCTAAACAAAAACTGAGTATATATGAATAAATATGAATACAGTATATTAAATAAAGTATAAAATACTATAGAGGATACTAGAATCATACCTTAGATATAAGAATGTCCATTATTCTGATCAATAGAGGTATGCTAGATATAATATAGTAGACATGTACCTCAACAATAAATCCTTTCTTAAATCCCCTATATCACACCAACCTATTGGTGTTGCAACTCTTTCCCCTTAGAACCATGTCTTCTACTGCTACCCAAATGGATGTTAGAGCTCTAGCTACCCACCTTTCATGGATTATTTGATCCAAATATAGAACCCAAAATGTACCTAGATCCCCTAGAACTAGAATATATTTAGTTCTCCTATATAATATCCACATAATCCCTATATCCCTGCAATCTTGACACTCTAGCAGTGGTCAGTCACACCAATAATGACATTGAACAATCTAGAAAAAATGATGGTAGTACACTAAGTTTTTATCCTAAAGAGATTAATTACCACTCTGGTTTCCATCCCACTTCTACCCTAGTGGGACTCTTCAAAATAAAAATTCATATTTTTAGATGACCCAGTACTAGTCCTTGAAGATAAATCCACCTTCTAAAAAATGGGATTCATTCACAATCCTCTAAGATTTGAGGGAATGATTAAAAAACTCTATAATGTCTAGTAAGATAAAAATATTCACCTACACTCGTATCATGTACTTGAGTCCATCCTCAAAATTGTGCACTATTATAACCTCATCCCCTTTAAATATGAAATAAATCCACTATAAATTTATAAAATTATCAACATAGTCCATAATTGAAATAGATTCGTACTCAAGGTGAATTACCTCCCCAGATATATTGACCCTCAGGCTCTCAGGAAAAATGTGGTCAATGAAATTGGTTTTAAATTCCTTCCAGTTCATCCCCAAATGTTGATATATCTAGATCATGAAATCCCACCATCACTTCGACATTCCAAAAAAGATATAAGTAGTGATATTCACCCTCATTTCTGGGTGTGTCTCTAAATTCTCAAAATCACCTATATTAACTCTACCCAAAACTCAACTACCTGGAGATCACAACCCCTTAAGAATATAGTGTAAATATAAAATTGAACACTCTAGTATGCTATGAAATAGTTAGTTAGGCTCATGAAACCTCTATCTCTTAATCAATTGAACACCATGTAATAATATCTCTTGGAGATGAAAATACATAGCCAATCCTAGCGTTTTATGAGGATTTAACCCAACCACCTTTGGGGAATGCTCATCTCCACCCTCTTGATGCTCAACTAAAGGTCACCATGGAGGAATTTTTATATAATGATAAACACATTCCTCATAACATAATTCAATTTAAATTATTGATATAATAGTATAAATAAAGTTATTATATACATAACTTCCGACCATTCACTACATCTCATATCATAAGAATCATATAACTTGGGAACTCTAAATAGATCCATCTACCCATAAAAAATTTCTACACCATATAAACACAAGGTTTAAATCATTATTATAGGATCCAAAATATCAAACTCTTCAATTTTATTTTAACCAAAATTTTTATAATTAAGGTTTAGTTAAATTAAACATTAATTAAAAGTTATAGTGTAAATTTATTTTTAAGTTGTAATGATAATTCTATCTTACTAATACCATAAACCAACCAAGATCAATCATAATAATTTAAATTTTCAACCAAATAATAAATCAGAAATATAAGATTCCATCATCAAGTTATATGGTAAAAAAATTACAAAAGTTATAATAAATGAACATAACCCATGATATATCAAAATAAGTACTATTTAATTTCAAGAAGTCATACACCACTATATTGAAATGAAAAATGGATAAAAAGTTGAAACTCATGAAAACTAATATTGATTCATAGATCGGTCCCATTACCCATTACTCACACTAGCTACTAAATCATGAATCAGACATAGGGTATTTTCCCTTATCCTCTCCTACAACTATAAAGTATTCTCAGGTACCAAACAAAAAACCAAGAAGGGTGTGAGTATGACTCAGTAGGTCACCAAAAATGATATATAAAGCATATCCATCCTTATTATATAGTGTATACATATATGCATAATAAAATAAAGGAAACACAAAAAATAACCAATTTTATCCATGGGTTCTAGGGAAATACCCATGGGGAAAAATAACAACTTTTTCTAGTGTTAGATGTCTCATATCAGAGTTTCCCATGAAATCACAACTAAATTCAAGGAGAATATCCATGTCATTCAAAATTAGTAATAATAATATAAATACAAGGAACGTTTCCTTGGAATTCCAAATCAATATTCATAATTAGAATTAATGATCGTGTACAATTCATTCCAAACCGATAATCATAACCTAAATCCAAGGAGCATCTTCAAGCAATTTTGAACTAAGAATCATAATTTTATTCTAAGGACTGTGTCCATGGAAATCCAAATTGATAGTCAAAGAATTTATCCCTTATTTAATTTATATATTTAAGTTATTTTATAATAATAAAGTACATAAAATCCTAGAGTATATCCTAGGCATGATCAACACATACACAATCATTCATCTAAAAAATAGCATCCCTATGGTAATCTATTTTATTAAAATTTTAATTTCCAATGTCAAGAACAACTTATATGGTGCTGAAATGTTTTCTATACTCACCAATGAGTCACTCAAAGATCCTGGAGAGGTTCAATATCATGAATTTGAGCTAAGTAACACTCTCAAATTTTAGGTGAAATGCGTGGTTTCCAGCATGAACACACATTAGACACATTAATAAAATGATGATAATTTTAAGGGATATCTTCAAGACCAACTAAATTTCACATGTAGACATCCAATTGTTCAAAACCAACCTCATATTCAAGCTCAAATGAAGAATAATTAAGTATCATATTAACAACTAAAACATGGGAATAATCATAAAAAATGATGTGATGAAACTTTCTAGTTAAATAAATCAATAAAGATTAAAAATGGAGTGATAAAATTACCTCAAGCTACTAATCACAATGAACAATGATCGATTAAGGTAAGAATAAATAGAGAAATCAATCAATATTTTATAGGAATGATAACTCTCATTAAGGAGGTGTAAAACAGTGTGAAAGAGGGATATGAGGGGAAAACCTCTTAAATTGAGCAAGGGAGGAAATGGAAATTTAATTTTTTTAAAAGGGATTCCTTATGTCACCATATATAAATATATGGTATAGATATCTCCATTCTCTAGGAAGAAGTTCTTGTTGAATAATATCCTCATTTTATACTTTATCACCCTTGGAAAAATTCCTTGAAAAACACTCATGTTGGGAACTTCTCCCTCCTAGTTTCTCACCATGAGGCCTCCCAATAAAAATTCCCTATGAGTGGGGAAAACAATATAGTTGTTTCCTATTTTTCTCTCTAGAACCTCGATTTAAAAGTTATCAACCACACCCCTCTAAATTCCCAACAAATAAATTCTCGGTCACCCATTTATGAGATGTTTCAACTGAAAAAATAGATAATATAAAATTTTTCCTCCTATATTAGGTTTTCACACACTATTTAGGGGAAATCATCCAGTTACCCTTACATATCTAGGTTTTCAGTTCATTTTTGACTTTTTAATGTATTTATATATGGGTAGTGTATGATAGAGAAAAAACTATATAAAATCTAGGAGAAATTATATAGGGCCTTTGGTGTGTATGGGTACTTGCGCATGACTTCCACATGGTTTGGTAAACCATGCGATAAGCATGTGATGTGAGTTTTTTATTTGACTGTGTTATTTGAAATAAGTAGAAAATGGGTTTTCCAACTATGGGGAGTCCCTATGAGTAATCAATTATAGTATCTTGGACTAGAAAATAGGTCATTCGTGGTCAGTGCATGGTTTGGAAAACCATGTGTAGAAACCATGCGACCTACCAAGATTTATTAAAAGTTGGTTTTACAAATTTCCCCTTCTCAATTTTAATCCATCATTCCCCCTTTTATTATAATAATTTATTAAGTATACTAGTAACACCCCAAGGGAGTTTCTTTATTTATACTCACTCATCTTGATATATAGATACCTTGGTTTCAATCAGATTCCCTCTTAGGGTTATGTAGGATGTTTCTTTTCTCCATTATGCATCTGGTATTGAAGGTGATGCATTTCCCCTATAACGAGGTAGGTCGTATTATTCCATTTCTTTATATTCTATTCCATTTGATGATTAAATATCTTAAAATGGGTTTTTATTCAATTTAAACCTATTTATGTATATTTTGAGGGATGAAAAGAGATTTTCAAATGTTTTTTGACCATGGAATAGAACATGTTCCTTGAAAAGTGCTTGTGTAAATTCATAAATAGGATTTAATGTCTTAAATTAGTGTCAATAATTGGATTGAGGTTTTTTAAATGGGTGTTTAAAATCAAGTGATTTTCAAACTGAGTGTTTGAGATGTTTTAAAACGATTAAGGGTTTTAAATGGACTATTTGAATTTAAAAGTGTATGTTGTCCCAGGTAAAATTTTATTTGATTTTTTATGGTTTTTTCCATTTTTAATGGTGGTATTAAAGGATGTATTGATTTTAAAATGGATTTAAAATTAATCCTTTGTGATTTTTCATAAATTTTCTTTTGAAATGATATTTCAATGTGTGTAAGTTGGCTTGTAATTCTAAGAATGTTTTTGAAAAAGGCCATTTTTTATATTATGAGAAATAATTTAAAATAAATCATTGTGACCTTCATTATAACCCATGTTTCTACGCTTCACTTTAATTATGGGTGGGTTTTTTAGGTATGTGGAGACTATATGATGATCTAAGAGGTTATATAAAGTGAGGGTGTTAGAAGATGGTGATATTTATTTATAAATCCTCATTTTGATGGTTATGTTCATTATGTGGTTGATTTATTGCTCAATTATTTTATTGGTGACCTAAATGAGTGAAATACCTAGCATATATTTTTGATCTAACTAGTGAATGTTTTTCTTAGCCCACAAATTTTGGATAATTGGAAAAAGGTTATGAAATGTGTAGTGGAATGTGGTAGCGGTGTACTCAAAGGAGGTTATATCTTTGGATATTTTAATGGGACTACGATGTACATAGATGTAATTTACAGTACTAGACTGGTTCCTTATCTCTAGTTAATGTCTTTTATTACGATATTCTTAGGGAATTTCCTATGATGTTAGGATCCTATTCAGGATCACGTAGTGGATTTATCTCTTTAAATGATTTGTATCCCCTATCTGATTGGTTGGAACCTATTTTTTGGTGGCATATTTCTTCATATCTTGTTACATCGACACCATAATATCTATTTGTGTTCATTCATTATTCCTTGTATTATATCTTACTTTAAAAATTATTTAAAAATATAATTTATGAAATGTTTTAAAATAAGAAAAATAAAGTGTGGTTTTTGTTTTCTATCAAAATATTTATTCAAGAGTTTTAATGTTGTGTTTTAATTAAAAAATGTAAAATATGTTTCCAAAATATATTTTTTTAGTGATAAAAAATAAAGTTGATTTTTTTTATTTGGAAACTTTGGACTATTTATTTTTATTTTTTGGCCTTTGTTATAAGTTTTATTTGAATGTTTTATTTAAGTGATGTTTTGGAAATCCATTTGAAATTGAAAAAAATACTTCAAGTTTTAAAAGTGTATTCAGAAGATGGGTGTTTATGGAATGGTTTTAAAAATGTCATTTTTCAACTATGGTTTGGTAAAGGAGGATTCATCATATGTAAATTATTTTCCAAGATATTTTTTATCATTTAATAGGAATAAAGAGCAAGGTTTTTAAACAAATATGATTTTTTTCTAGTTTTATTTTTGTATAGGCTTACAGACAATATATATTTTTCCTTTGTATTTCAAACTATCATGTATGAAATGTAATATTAAGGTGACTATATATATTATAAAGGTGTTAACTTACCAATATATATAATTCATGCCTATATTTTTCACGTATATGTCCTCTTCAATTTGATTCTTTTATGTTGTTATATCGAGGGAGATGTTGGGATGGATAGTGAATTTTGGTCATGTGAAGGCCAATTAGAGAAGTTAAGAGTATTATCTTAGATTTGGGGCTTTGTATCATATATCTGTCATGGTGTATTTTGTAATTTTTTTTATTTTTATATTCTTGCATTGTATACTTATGTATGATTTAGTTGTATATTATGTGTTGGATTCCTATGTTGTTTATGACCAATTTATTTAGTTTATTTATTTTATTCTTTCTATATATTTATATCATTGTGTGAGAAAAAATCCTTCAAATGGAACATTCTAGGATTTCAAGGAACTAATTACTAACTTATGGGGATTGAGAATTGTCATTGGGCCTATGTTAGGCTGATTCGGGTGCCTATTTATACTGTATTATGGGACAATTTTCTAAAAATGGTATCAAATCCTAGTTTCTTAGTGATGATTAGGTTCTATAAGTGATCAAATATTATTTTACGGTTTAGTAGCCTATATATAAAGATGTTAAAACTTGGGAGGCAGGTTTTGGTAGTTTGTTGTGAGGACTGTATTACCATAAGACTCGAGTTAAAATGGGTAGTATTATTTTTGTATAGATTCTGGATTTCCATTTGAAAAATTCATTGATTAGTATTATATGTTTTGGTGGTAGTTTTTTAATCTTCATTATAATTTTTTGGGTTGCCTTTAGGTTCTTATTTGATATTTTGGGATGTAAATAAAATAGGAAATCTAGGTGTGAGGTTGGATTATAGGGCTTGATAAAACATTTGGAAAAAACAAATGATTCCAGACATGTCTTGGGAACTATTCCATGATTAGAACATGGTCATCCAAATATTTTCCAATCCCTTAATTCTTTCTTTTCCAGTTTGGTTTTTAAATTTATATCTCTTGATGATTTTATTTCTATGTGTGGTTAGGGTAGTGGGAAAATATTCATAGTGGGCCATGAGATATATTTTCATTATTGTATTGGGTTTTGGATGGCACTCATGTTAGGAACTTGTTCTTGTTAATTTTCATGTGATGTGAAATTGAATTTGTTTGTATAAAAACTGGATTTCATGAGAATTTTTTTTGCTCGAAACAAATCCTTATGATTTTTTTCAAAATTTTCTTGGGTTTCGTGGATTTTTTTGGCTGTAGATTTCATTATAAAGCTGAGGAAGTTTTTTGGTTTTTCACTTGTTCAATCTGTTTTGAATGATTTAAATAAATGATATGTATTGATATAAAAATGGGTGGGCCCTCACATTAAGAAAAGTTTTTGATTTTTGATTATTAATGTTATATACTGTTGGGGTTTTACCCTTGGCATGTATTTGAAAAGGGTGAATAATTTGAAATTGGTTTTAAATTATAAGTTCTTTTATCTTGAAATTCGGATAGTGTTACAGTCTTAAAACTAGTTAGAGTTTGTTTTAAAAAACCATTTTGGGGAAATTGGTTTATAATTAGTTTTGGAAATATTTTTAATTTAAACAAAGTATTTCATTTTTGAATTAGTTTTAAATTATTTTTCCTCTTTGATGGTTTTATGCTTGGAATTGGCCATTTACATTGTTTACGAACTATTTTATGGAGGTTTAGTTTTTTTAAAATAGTATGTTTGAAATCAATTTTTTTATAAATTTTTTTAGTTGGAATGTTTAGGTTGAGTACATGTATCATGTTTTTTTTGTAATTCACTCAAAAAGGTGAAACTTAATGGGAAGTTACTTGGATTTGGGTCTATTTCCTCCATTTGATTTTAACATTACCCAAGCTCTGAAGGGAGTGGCATGTGTTATTTTATCATCTAAGTAGTACGTCTTGGATTTTTCCAAGGCAATGATTTCCCACTTTCTCTCTTTAGATACTTTACACGTCAATTAGTTTAGACCACAAGCCTTGGTGGTATCATTGGATTAGTGATGATCGATTTTCATAGAGTCTCATATACATGATCTAGTTTGGAGTGATTTTTTTTGGATGTTAGTTCAACAGATATTGGAGGTGTTTGATACTGATGGAGTGGATAGAATTTGGCATAACATTTGGGTGATTTTTTATTTCTCTTTTTAGAGTAATATTTAATGGGATGATGGTCTATTTTGGGGTTTTATTCTAAGTGAGTTGGATCAGTTCTAGCATGAGGAAATAATTACCTGGTGTTTTCTTTAGGTTCCCTTTTGGTTGATCTTTGTGAGTAGTGGTTGTTTGATGGAAATGTACAAGAATAAATGATTTATGGTGTCCCCCATTTCTTATTTATGGTGTTTTCCATGGTTATGGATTTTGGTTTATTGGTTTTGATGTAGGTAAACCTAGGGTACAAACATGTGTAACTTGGGGTGTATTTTTGTTTCTAGTTAGACCATGGTTTCCACCGAGATGATTTTATTACCAAAATCACCATGGGAAGGTATTATATTGGTTTGGACATAAGAACCCTGATATAAAACCTATGATACTAGAATCAGATCCATGTGATTTCTTAACAAAGCATGTTTCTAGTTGTTATACGCTTTGGTTTTGGAATAACATGGATTTATTGATAAGCTTTTTGGGTCCTTTGAGATTTTTATTAGTTTAGTTTTTCCTTGGTATTTTTAAATATTTTTATTATGTTCATCTGTGGTGGATATATTTTTATATTTAATTTTTTAAAATTGTAATAATGTGGTATTTTGGTGGAATCCTCTTGATTTATAAAAATAGGTTTCTTCTTGTTTCAAAACATTAGATCAGTTCTAAATGGTAGAGAGTCCTATGATAGGTCTCTGTCTCTCTAAAGAATTTATTTCATCAGTTTTAGACCAGTTTTATCTTGTGAACACCTTAGTTTTTTTATGATTTATCCTATTTTTAAGGATTCATCTTTTCCTCTAAGGTTTTTTTATTTGGAAATTTAACTTAGAAACCATTGAAGATTTGCTTCCCTCTAACCTTTACTTTGACCAAATACTTTTTGGTGGAAGAAAGTTGCATGGTGGGTATAATTTGGACACTAACCATTTCACTATAGATTATATTATATGTAATTGATTTTATTTTATGTTTGTAATAATTTTTTCCTTAAACATTGAAATTTTTTAATTTTTCTCCTTTCTACAATTTTCATGCATGGTTTATGGGAAACCCTATAGTTACCCTTACATAACTATTTTTTCAGTTTATTTTGTACTATACATGGATAGTGTACACCATTAGTGAATGGTTGAGTATAAACCTTATGAAACCTATGATAAATTATTTGATACTTTGTGTGTGTATTATTTACAGAAAACAACCTATTAATTATTTGGTAAAGCATATGATGGGACAGTAAAGTGAATCTACATTTTTATAGAGCTATTTGGAATGATTGGATCATGGTTTTTCTAACAATTTGGAGTCCCTAAGATTGACCAATCATAGTAGGCAGTCCTAGGAGGTGTTACCCACACAGTATGCTCACATTTTGGAAAACTATCCATACAAACTGTATAACACATACAGATTCACTAAAAATATATTTTTCCAACTTTCCAAAGCTTGATTTCAACCCTTTAGCCCTCACCTTCTTATACATATCACTGGAGTAGACTAGGCACACCATAAGGGAGTTTCCTCCCTTATCCCTCCCATTTTTATTTCCTAACAACTTAGTTTCAATAGTATCCCCTCTTGGGGTTATAGAGGTTATTTCTTTATTCTGTTGTGCATTTTCTATCGAAGGAAATTTTTGTTGCATGAAAGTGGTTGGTGATTCTTTGTTGTTTCATTAAATTATATTCTATTAAATGTTTGATTATTTTAAAATGTTTCTTTATTCAATTTACATCTTTATATATTTTCTATGGGGGATAGAAATTTATCTTTAAATTTTTTTAACCCTTGGAATGTAATGAGTTCTATGACAGGTACATTTTTAAATGAGTAAATGGTTTGTAAAGAATTAAAATGGTTTTAAAAGTGATTGTGATTATTATATTGAGGTTTTTATAATGGGTTTTTAGCATCAATTTATTTTAACCAAATAATTTGAGGGTTTTTGAAGATTTTAAAGTGATTTAAATGGTTTCTTTATATTTAAAGGGGTATGTTTACACATTTGAATCTTATTTTGAAACATATTGAAACTTAGGGTTTCATCCCCATTTCTTCTTCCTCTCTCCGTTATTTTTGAGTTTTTTTGGGGTCTTTTGTGATGAGGATAACAGTGGAGATGGTGAAGTGACGATAGGATGGTGCCTGGTCAGTCTCTTCCTCGATCTGACTTCTACGATGGCTCTGTTTTTGTGTAACGTGTTATTCCCATTGTTTCGGGAGTTCCTCTCATGGCGTTGGCGGGTTTCTGAGAATTCAGACTGGATTTCACCTACGGGTTTGTGGCTTGGGGCTGGTGTCGATTGTTTCATCAACTGGCTGTTTGAGGAGGTCTTTTTCGATGACTGATTTGATCGGGTTTTTGTTCTGTTTGCTCACGAATCTCTGGTTCGTGTGTTCCCTGTTCAGAAATAGTGCTGGTTTTCTTCGGTGATGACAATGGTGTTATAGGTGATGTTGTGTTCGTGGTTCGGATTGGGTTTCGGCAACGGGACGGTGACGACAAATGCATTGTTTAATAGACGCATCCAGGAAGGACGGTGTTCGGATCCGGCGATGGGTGGCGTGTCTGATGTTGAAGGCTAACGCGAGCGGCTTGTAGTTTGAGAATGGTGATGAAGAATCCTTTTGAATTCTGAATTCTGAATTTTGTGATCATGTGAGTGTTGTGGGATCAGTACCGGGGTGGAGTGCAAGGCGCGAGGATATTAAATTTTTGAATTTTGAAATCTACTGTGTTTTTAGAGGGTCCGCCTATAGCCTATGTTGATGCGGTGTATATTATGTATGGTTTCCACTTTGCCTTAAAAGTGGATTTTTAATAAAGTAAAAAAAATGATTTGGAGGTAAAGGTGGTTTCCTAGGAAGAAATTATTTCAAAATGGATTTAAGATGAATCTTTTATGATTTGTTCTGAAGGTTTCATTGAAATAATATTTCAAAGAATTTATATCAATCCATGTGTGTTCTAAAAAAGGTTCATATGGTATATTATGAGAAACAATTCTAAATAAAGCCTTATGACTATATTTTTACCTCATGTATATACCATTCCATTTTATTATAAGTGGTGTTTTATATATACGGAGACTAGGTGATGATCTAAGGGTCTATTTTACATGAGGGTGTTTGAGGTGAGGTGAGGTGTTATTTATTTATAATTCCTTGTTTCTATTCTAGGGTTCATCATGTGGTTGATTTACTAATCTCCTTCTTTATTTGGTTTCACAGAAGTTCTAGGAAGATAGTAGGTGACATGTATGAGTGAAATCTTGAGAATAGATTGTGAACTAACTAGGGAATTTTATCCTAAATTATTATAGTTAGATTAGAAGAAATAGTAAACAATAACTTTATTAGACCATGGTATTTGTTTGATCATGGGTGAATTTATCTCTAGATAGTTTGAAAAGAATACCAAGGAAGTAGAAAAGATATTTAGTGCCAACCTAGGTTCCTTACCCAAGTTTAGGTCCTTTAATATTAGATTCCTAGGGACATTCCTATGATTCTAGAATCCTATTCATGATCACTAAGGGCATTTATCTCTTTACCTTTTTTGTATCCCCTCTCTGATTTATTTACACCAATGTTTTATTTTGATTTTCATATGACATCAATATAATGGTATTTATTTTTTCATTCCTTATTCATTTTATCATGGATATTTTTAAAATGTTTTTAAAATTTACATTATGATTTTTTTTGAAAAAAAGAAAATAAAATTGTAGTTTGGGTTTTCTTTCAAACTATTTTATCATGAGTTTAAAAGTTTTATTTAAAAAAAATCAAAATATATTCTCTAAAGAGTTTTGGAGTATACTGAAACAAAGTGGATAGAATATTTTTTTGGAAACTTTATACTTTTTTATTTTAAAGTAATTTAATGGAAAAGTATTAAAACAATTTTTGGGTTTTAAAGTATTATTTTGAGATATCATTCAAAGTTTTACTTACATGTTAGTTTTTAGTGATGTTTTTAAAAACCATTTCAAATTGAAAAACATTACCTCAAGGTTAAAATGTGTATTTAGAAAAGTGGTTTTTATAGTATGGTTTTTGAAATGGGATTTTAAAACAGTGGATTGGTAAAGGAGGCTTTGGTTAGGAAAAAATATTTTCTAAGAAACGTTTTTCAACAAAAAAGGATACCATTTTTATTAAAAGAGAAAATAGGAATCCTAGGGATCAAGAAATCCTAAAAAAATGTTACATAAGGGAATCCCATCTAAAATAAATAAAATGAAAGACCCCATAACTCTTGGGGTCATGGAAAACACCTCCCCCTCACACGGAACCAAGATAATAAGACCAATAAATATTGATCTTGAGACCATTAATCAGGCAGGGGGGATTCTAGTGCTCATGAGGAGGTAATTTAGGGATGGATGGTGGGGAGGTTCTAACTTCTATAATCATCTTCATAGATAGAACATCTTCCCACTATTTCATAAGATTGTTTTTTTCAAATTCCAAAATTCTATTCTTGGAAACTAGACCAATACTCGAGGTGGGGGATCCATCATGCTAAGTATTGTTCCTTAAATTTCGTATGCACCAACAAACTACTGTTAGGGGAAGTAACCACTCTTTATTCTCTTGAATGGTGTTACCCATACCATTGAAGAAACATTGAAGAAAGTCACTATTTATAGGCTCCTAATTATCAAGGCCAATGAGCTCACTGAAGGAATTCCACACTGTAAATATACCCTTTCCTTTGAAGAATAGGTAAGATGAATATTCCTCACTTGGGTACCAACAACATTTACATTTGGAGGTGATATTTTTCCCATTACATTTAACCACAAAATCCTTTGGTATTTCATGGTTCTAGTTGTACCAAATTAAGAATATATACTTTATAGGGATATCATTTCACAAGAAAAGACTACCTCGTGCATCAAGTTTTTGGTCTTCATGGAACACTTGATGATAAGACTTAGACTATATGGACCATAACATTGAGCCCATGAAAATACAAGAATATAGATCATCAGTAAATTTAATACTATGAAAAAATTCATATTAATCTTGGTTTAGGACCACCTAAATAAAGGATAAATAATTATGAGAATTCCTAAAAGTGTAATCCAGTATCAGACATCCTAGGAATCCAACCAAAAAACCCACCTAGTTTTGATTCTAGAAACTGATCTCTTCATACCCTATATACCAGTGTACATTGAACTAAAGATGTATAATATGTCCATGAATTGTTATCTATAAGTAGAATACTATTCCTCTATAAAAATTAAAATTCTGTCCATATTTTCCCCCTAAAAAATTTCCCCATCGGGATATTATTTCAATTACCTCCAATGATAAATTATCTTAAAATAAGTTCATAATTTTCCTGACAGTTCTTACATGGATACCTCCATCCTCCATTGTTTTAACCATCCTTTCCCATGATGCCCAGTGGCACTTCCCATCTAAATTTTAATCCCAAATAAAATAAAACATGATGTTTTAAATACATTTTATGACCACATTTGGAACCATAAAAATATACAATATGAATGGTTATATAGGTGAAAACCCAATTGAAAAGGGTGATCCTGACTTTGAGGAAAATAAAATGATTCTTATAGTTGTTAATATGTTTTGAGATAATGTCGAACACCCATATCAATATGATGGATGCGCAATATGGATGTAGAGATTGGGGATCCAAAGTAGTCATTGGGGAATGACCTCATTCAAATTCATAGAATGGATTAAATCCTTTTATTATTCATTTCTGAATAAGATTTTGAATAATATTCTGAACTCTTTTCATGGTTGATGAGATGGCCACTCTAACTACAATATTTCTCTAAAGCCTTTTTGAATCATTAGACAGATTTGATTGATAATTCCATTAAAGAAACATTTAATTTGTAAATACGAGGTGGGAAATGCCATTTAAATGTAGCTTTCATAGAAGAGGAACAATTCTACCATTTTGGAGGTTTTTAGGAAGGTATCTACTAAGAACATTCTAAACTATAATAAAAAGGCTGGGGGGAAATGCTTTTCCCCACCTCATCCCCATGAATGACTTTACTAAGACACATTTATTCTATATGAAGTTTATAGGGAGAGAATTTTAATTTTAACATATAAAGGGTGGTTTAGACTCCCAAAAAGAGAAGACTATATTGTCAATCACCTTGAGTATAAGTCCCCACTCCATCATGTTATAATTTATAGGCCCAGGACCTATTTATTTTGATTCTTATATATAGTTCTATTGAGGGAGATGTTTGGTTGGATTATATTAGTGGGTCAAATGGAGGATCAGTGGAGTAGTTTGTAGTTTTATCCTAGTTTTGGGGATTTTTATTGGACATATGTCCTGGTATACTTTCAAGTTTGGTTTTTTTTGTATTCGATTTGATTTTGTATTTATTTATGATTCAATTTTATATTTCATGTTGAATTATTGGGTTGATTTTCCTATATAGTTTTTAATTTAATTTCTTTCTACTGGTTATTTATGTCATTATATGAAGTAGAAATAATTCTCAAGCTATGTTTTGGGACGACTGAGCACTATTTTCTAGCCCATGGAAATCAGGAATACCCTTTTGGCCAGTGGTGCATTGGGTCTGGTGTTGGGTTAGATGGAATTGTAGGTTGGTTTTCTATAAGTATCTAATGAAATGAAGAGGGTAATGAATCCAATAAAAGGAACTAATTTAGGGTTTTCACAATATACAACCCCCTTTTACCATAGGAAACTCCACAGTGTGGAGCTCCCTATGGTAATCTAAAACAGACAAGTTGGGTGCACCATATCTGAGGGTATTACATGGTGTGCCTCTAGGAACTCCAGGTGCCTCTCTATCCCCCTAAAACTACTCATAATCTCTCCCCAACACTCGAAATTTATTTAGGGTGGACCAAAAATCCAAAATCAATATCCACACAAGTAAACTAAGGAAATAAACAAGTCTTAACATAAATTTAAATGGGTTTCTAACTTTAAAATGAGTCTGAGGATATACAAAAAACAACCAAATATATATATATATATATATATATATGTGTGTGTGTGTGTGTGTGTGTGTGTGTGTGTGTGTACTCTGAACTATAAATAACACATACATGAGAAATCCACCAATATCCATATAGATAAATAGTATATAAACCATAATATAAAATTGGAATGATACACTCCCAACATAAAAAATGGAGGACCATTTTAAGAAATTGAGAAGAAGAGGTCCTCCCAACAAACCAAATTTAAACATGAATATCTCCCATTACTACCACCTTTTAGTGCCACTAAGCTCATCCAAACACCACTTTATCAAGGGATTACACTAGGTATATACTCCAAACAATCCAAGATATCTACAAATCTACTAAGACGATCCCCAAAATGTTCTCTATCTTTACAGACACATCATGTGTAAGACCAAGTTCCATATAGGGGTGAGTATAAAAATACTAAATAGAATACAATAAAAACAAAGGAAATCAAAAAAAATAATCAAATCCAAACAGTTGGAAAATGAGGTGGGTAATATAAAGAAAAGAAATGATCCAAATATTCTTTACATCTAGGTTTCATAGGAATACAAAGAAATATTATCCATTTCTTTTCTAACTCATAATGGTTGAAACCTCATGAGAAACTAACAATACTTGGAAAACTAAAATCCTCACATGACCATTGATGTTGATAGCCAATCTTATATAATATATTGATGGAAAAAAGAGGTTAATGATTAACAATAGGTCTAAAATAATCAAAACTACTATGTATTATCTCAAAACCACCCCCAGGGTCCATAAAAGGGTACAATTACTCCTTGATCAATAATTTACACTAGTCGAGGGATTATCCCAAACTTCTATCCTTTGATGATACAATTCTAATCAATCATTTTAACTATCAATTATAAAAACCCTATGAAACCCCATAAGAAATATATTGGTAGACGTATTCCATATCAAAAGATAAACATAGGTTGTGAGGGAATTGACCCCAATGGATTACCCCATGAATATAGTGTCTTGGTTTTATAAACACATATGGGAACCCATGAATTGAAAAATAATATGTGTCATCTAAGGGAGTAATAAACCATACTATAACAACCACCCATCCATGAACGAACCCATGTCACCCCACAAGAATAATATTTGAGGACTCCTGTCAAATCGAGTGGGACATAGAAGATGATGGAGTAACGACTCCATAGATATAATATTCATGACCCAAGAATATAGGGGAGCCCCATAACCTATCTTTAGTGTGCGGGGGATCCAAAAAAATTTATCAATAAGTTATTATTGACCCTAAACTAATCTGGAGGACCCACACCCATTGTAATTAACTACTCCGGCTTACTATGAACAGTAGCAAGGCCGGTGGTGAAAAATGGTCTCCAACACGACTTCTTGTATTCTAAAGGTTACAGATAAGAATATAGGGTGTATAAGGATGTCATGGGGAGACTATACCCTTCGGTAAAAGTGTCCCAAACCTCATAAATAATAAGAATCATATATCCAATCCAAATAATAATCATATATAAGATTAGAATGAGATAATAAATAAGTATAACATCACATGATTGAAAAGTAATGGTATTTCATACAATCCATAACTAATCCCCCATGGGTGTATCACATACAAGGATAAACAAAAAAAATAATAATACCTAAACTCATCCTCAACTGGCTATGTTCTTTTCCTAGTCCCGATGTCAATACTCTACTACTATAATGAAAAACCAAACATCAAGAAATGGTATGTTTCCCTAAACTTGTAACATGAAATAAATAGTCTTCTTCTGGGGTACCCAAGTTCCATGGTGTCCTAAGAGGGGTGTGAGTATAACTTAATAGGCCACCATAAAAACATTCTCTAAAATAACTAGTGTATAAATAAATTTCATGCAGAAGTTCTATTGATCACTAAATCCCACATAAACAAATAAATAAATAAATAAAACACAACCTCAAATCCTAGGATCTGAGGTGACACCAAAGGTCAACCTACCCACTTCAGCTAGTAAGGTTGTATCAATGATCAAGGTGAGGAATATCATAAATCAGTTCAGTTGCAAGGTACATAACCATGGCACCCACAACCATGAAAACATAAGGGAATCAGTGAATGTTCCACCTAGTATTCCTCCCTTACCAAGTTAATATAGTATCTAATAAAGTCTTCTATAATGTTCCTATCACCAAAATCTACTTGAATCTAAGGAATACATCCTTGAAACTCTCTAAACTAAATACATGAAACCCCTAATCCAAGGCATTCTGAGTATGAGTATTGAAAAAAATATAGTTCTATACCCATAAAATTTTGTCTTGTATAATCAAGATGAACTTGGGGATCTCATCCCATGAAATTCATAAGGTAAAACTAAGGGAATCCATGACATTAATTTATGGTGTTTAATGCATAAGACATAACCAGAATCTAAGTGGGTGACACCCTAAGGAATTAAAATTAATGAATCTGTGATAAATACAAGGTAGTTTATGGAATTACATAGATTTGGACATCCTTGAATCCCAAGAGGCATCACCCAGGTATTCAAGAGATTCATCTAATAGAATACATGCTCACTCAAGGAATTCCACCCATTTTATATCTATAACTAAATACAAGTAATGAGCTTGAGTAATTCCTCTCATAACCATAATTTACTCAAGGAAAATAACTTACCATTTACCAATAATGTATTTATTATCATGAAACATCATTAAAAGAGGCTTTGTCGTTAAGAAAACTCATAAATTATTTATCATCTTCTATGGTTCTGATAAAATTGGGAACAATTCACAAGTTGTAAGGCAAAACACCTTTTAGGTTTATTACTATCATTTTTTAACCAAAATAATTATTTAACATATTCATTTGATTTCACAAGTTAAAAACTCTCTTAATAACAACTGGAACCCATTTCGTAACCAAGATTTACTATTTTACAATATAACAAGTTCATTCCTTGATCCATTATAATTTTTACCAAAATCAATCCCAAAATAATTCATCAATTCTACAACCATGCTCTTTATTCTCTTAGAATCATCTCATGGGTTACATCTATTTCATAAACCAACACTCAAAATCAATTAGGTCAAAAAAGGTCCAACCCATTCTCAAAATTATCAATGATTGTGAAATTCCATTTCTTAAACATTGATTACAATTATACCTTCTCATTTACACCTTAAACAAATAAAACCATTTATCACCCCAAGAACATTCATGGATGAAACCCAATTAAGGTCCACCATCATGGAACTATCATTTTTATATGGTTTGAGGTAAGTTAAATGAGAGGTTTAACTAAATAAACTGAAAAAAACTTAATTTTAAAGATGATAATAACACATGACAAGACAAGCAGGACCACAAAAATACATAAATCATGAAACCTGGAAGGACTATGGGTTAAGCTTAAGGACCACCTAACCAGTTACTAGTGAATCGTACTAGTTGAGTATCAGCCACCAGTTCGGCCCGAATTTATAGAAAAGTATACACTAGAAAAACACTAGGAAAATAGGTTATAAAGATTAAATAAATTGAAACATCACTAAATAGTGATATAAAACTAAAATAAAGAGAAAAAGAGTCATAAACATACCTATATCTCTCTAAAACCTCCAGTGAAACTTGATTCAAACTATGAAAAATGGAGATACCACCATGACAAGAGGGGGAGGAGTTGGGATCTTAAGGAACTACTATTGGGTTAAATGAGTGTAAATATTAGGAGGATATATCATATGTGAAAAAAGTGAAATCCCAAATTTCCAAAATTACATAAAATCATCCAAAATACTCTGTAACTATCCACTCTCTTTACATCGGTAATTCAGTGGGACTTAAATAAGATATTTCATTACCAACTCCTTCCACGAGCCCTGGGATCCCTCCCATGACTCATCTAGTCACTCATCGAACTTCATACCAAATCAAAAATATCCCATTGGAGGTAAAGAACATATCAAATTTACATCTTGATTCTCAGTTCAAAAGCTTGACCCTCAACCAAACCAAAATTCAAATTCATACTCAATAATTAAAATGTCTAATTAGAAATTAAGCATTAAAAACTTCCCACTATAGAAGTTCTTATCCCATGTCTTGGTTGTCATCCAACCATATCATCAAACCTATTATAGTTTTTAATTTAATCCAAAAGGCCATATTCCATTCTTGAATACCTAATGTACTTCCAAAAAACAACTCCCCAAAATGAGGCACCCTTCTTATTAAAACATGATCAACCAATACCCTTCAATTTGAACATATTGAGATGAAACTTAGTAATCCCATACAACCTAATTCTTGATCATGTCACCACCCAAATGATCACTCATCTTGTGGTTCCATCCACCATAGGACTTAGCTCGGAAGGTCAAAATCCAAATTATAGAGCCTCCCACAAGTAGAAAACATTACCAAAACATGTTATCATTGGTCCAATAACCCACTTAGTATGGTTCTTAAAACATCGTACCTCAACACATGGGAACCAGTCAATGTTGGTTCCATATTTCATCCTCCACTCAAAAACCATAACAGATATGATTATCCCACCCAAGCACAACCTGAAGAGAGTATATTTTCCTTGAAATGTCCCTCTAACTCTCGATACATAACTGTCACATTCAATATCACATACTCAATTCATTTGTCAACTGTCCACGCCCTATTATACACAGGATAAAAAAAGAGGTCTCCTTTGGCCAACCTATCTTAAATTGGCTTAGATTCCACTATCGATATGCCTTTAAATTACTAGATCATGATACTTGATCACTAGATACATCCATTGATCATCTTAACACAATAGAGTATAACTTGACCCTTGTTGTGATTCCATGTTTAAAAACACCAATTACTCGCACTATTACCTTGCTCTCACCTTGAACAACAATGTGCAACATGAAATTGAACCAGGCTTGAACCAAACCATCTCATGTCAAGGCTAAAACAACCACTATAAAAACAATCAGCACCACATAGGTTTTAATATTTATCATTTTATGGGTAATATTGGTTATATATAAAGAACATGAACATCGACATCGAGTTTTGTTACAACCATCTAAATACCAACCCCACACATCAATAAATTTTTTAGTCAAATGGTTATATGCCCATATGTATCATGATACTCCCCACAATAGGAGTATCCTTTTCATCATTCCTCTCGGTCTGAACCCTAATCACAATGTCCCAAAACTAGTTCATTATCAAACACAATAGGTGTATGTGGCTAAACCTGCTCATACCTGAGCACCACTCTAAATTTCAAGCATTATTCTCTCCTGGGTCATGGATTCTATCCTAAAAACATTCAAAAAATCATTCTAAATTAGGGTTATTACCTCCAAAAGATCATGGTGGACTCCCCAATTCATATATTTCCAAATAATACTCCCTAATAATTGTGCCCAATGGGTCATGTCACTAGCACATGTGCGTTACTCATCATGATCTATGCTCAGTGTTCTACCAATACCTAGCTAGGATTGATATCTTGGATTGAACATGTCACGGCACTTTGATCCAAACTAACACCCCCTCTCAATCAAGGATCAATTCATGTTCTAACAAAACCTTGATAATGTCTTACCATAACATATAATCAAGGTCATCAGTCTCTGGTTCACACATAACTATTCACCAATCCACACTTTAATTAGAAAAGTACTTACCAGTGTGCACTTTCCTGATCCATTGAGTCAAAAGGGTGAAAAATCCTACACCTCTTGATTATATAATTAGTCCCATGGTGCCATGATCCTTTTTGTATCCAATCCAGGATCGTATTCCTAATCCATTTACAATTATCACATGAATGTCAGGTTTACTTAACTAGGTGCACCATATGTACTTATCTTCAAAATATGAAACTTCTATTGTGTCAAGTTACAATATATTACTCCTCAATAGCTGTAAAAATACCAAAACTACAAGAGTATATCCCTTATAATATCAATATACTGGAAGAATATGTCAAACCTAAGAGGGCTGGGCACATGAACCTCTTTTCCTATACCCCACAACCTTGATCCAAAGCACTAGAAGTCCAATCGATTTCTTATTTAAACATATTCAAGGCATCATATTTACTATATTTTAAACCCAGTCACAGATAAAATGTATCGATCAAAGACCCCAATATATGATATTGATTCCATCTTGACAACATGTTCTCACTTTCACTCCATCTGATCTTGTCGAGACCCAAAGGTCACAAAATTAACTATGACCAATTCAAAAAAATCGACTCTTCATCAAATGATTCACGTACCACTAATAATAGTCTCATGTTCCTAACCAAGTAACATACCCTTCTCCTATAATTTGTTACCACTAACTAGAGGCATCCTAGATGACCTTTTAGAATAATCCAGACACCTTTCTTATGTCACATGACCACACATCATCCTGGGTTCCATTTCAAAAATTCCAGGCTTTCACCTATACTGTAACCACATATCCAAATCAAATCCACAACGGTCTAGTCCATACATCCAAATGACCCCAAACATTGAAACCAACCTATATAAAAATTTCTATCACCATAGGAACTTAACCACAACTATACCAAGACTTTATAGAACCTAACATGAACCAACCAAATTATCCAAAGAATTTACCCACTCTTTACAACTCAAAGGAATTCATAAGATTGGATTCCTCTTATAGGTCACTCTTGCTCACACCAACATCCCCAAGAAATTTTTCCATGACTAGGCCACATGACCCATATTTTCCCCTGTATAACACACACCAAACTCGGACAACTGCTACCACGGGTTACACTTTCACATCACATGAAACTATCTCACTAGACTAGAGTTTCCCTAGAGTATCATTAGGCCCTAACACCTAGATTCTAAACTAAGACTCAAAAAGGTCACTACTCATAGGATAACACTCGCCACCATGATAATTTAACACAACATCTAGTGTGTCCAATACCCACCTCTAGGACAATATCAAAAGGAGGTATCCAAGGTATAACACCCAAAAAACTGATGTACCACACACACCAAATGTTCCATAATCCTAAGATCTCTACATATCCCCACTAACCTCATTAGGGTTTGTATCAATCACCCAAATAAGATCACACCACCTACACTGGGTCTAACGCAATATATATGATAGGGATATAGAAACTATAGATCTCATGTCATCATCATTACCCATTCACTAAGTCAATCCAAACACATAAGGCCTCTAATTCACCTCATTTATTTAAGGTTCAACAATTTATAATTCAAAATTTTAATCCCTTTCCATTTCATTGGGTTTATATTATTTTAGTTATAGGTTCCACATTTCTCTCTTTTCCTAAATTCCATTTATTTTTCATTCCAAGGTTTAAATTTTCTATGTTTCCAAACCTTGATTAAACAAGGTTTCATTCAAAATACATGAGAAAAAAACCTTGTAGGTTTCTCATTATCACCTTATTTAATTAAGACCCTCATTCAACACATATTTTATATATACATATATATTAAGGAATCATTTTAATAATAGGTTAAGTAAGATGCCACCGTAGCCTTATATGATAAAACAACACATAATACATTGTTTACAATTTAAATAACCAACCCAATTTTTACTAGTAAGTAGTTATAAATCATAGGTAGGTATAAAAAAAAGAAGGTAAAATCATAGGATTATAATAATCCTAGGAAATGAACATATCAATACCAAAAAAGCATATAGATGATATAAAAATCCTATATTCCTAGAATTATGCATGAACACATAGAACCTATATTTCTAAACAAGGATAAAAGAAAAAATTCTATAAATCATAATATAATAAATCAAGTGCACCACTCAAAGTGAAATAAAGTAAACAGTAACTAGGAAATTTAATGAACAACAAGTCATATTCCCAGAAAAATTGGGGTTTCCCCCATGCGTGGGTTAATCACTCCTAGGAATGAGCTCATTTCTATGTAATGACACACTCATAGTCTCCTGTATACCATTCCCAATAGTAATTAAAATAAAAAACCCTATGAATCCATTTTCTAATTCCCCAGCCCATATCACTATGAATAGTAATTGGACCAATGATTCTATATGGCCTCAAGCATGCCTTACCATATTTCAGAGGCTGCTGACTAGTAGTGAGGGCCAATAAAAATATTGTGGGGAGACTATAGCCACAAGTTAGAGTGACCAAAGTAGAAAAAAATATTAATAATTATAAAACCAATCTAAATAACCATCACATATATTATAAGAAAGAACAGATAAATAAGTACAAAATCACATGATAGAATAATAATGGTATTCCATACATTCCATAAATAGATCCCCCATGGGAAATTCACATAAAATGATAAAATAACTGAATATAAGTAAATGAAAACTCATCCCTAAATGTTTTCAAGTTATTCTTGGTCCCAAAATCTATACTATAGTCTAACAATTTCAAGAAAACCATCAAGAAATGGGCCCTATACTTGAACCTCTAATGTTAAATGGATAGTCTTATGCTAAGGTACACAAGTTCCATGGAAGCCTTAGTAGTTTGTGATTATAACGTTATAGGGCACTACTAATGGTGTCCCTAAAATAAAAATTCAATACAGAAATTGTATTCATAAGTTCTATTGATAATAAAATACCATATAACCAAATAAAAAAACAAATCAATCAAATACGGACTATTATTATAGGCTATGAGGTGACACCCAATGTCGGATCTACCCACTTTGGCTAGCATTGGAGTATCTATGATCAGGGTGATGAATCTCATAACTCATTTCAGTTCCAAGGTGGGTAACCAAGGAAGCCACATCCATAAAAACATAAGGTAATCTACAATAGATCCACCAGACATAAATCTCTTACCAAGTTAATATAGAGTCTGAGGAAGTCATCCATGTTTCTCTTATCACTTCCATCTAGGAAAATCCAAGGAATCCAACATTGAAATTAACTAAATAAATTCTAAGGAGCCACAAGTCCAAGGAATTTAGGGAATTAGTCTTGATAGGAATCCAGATCCACACCGATGATATTTCATCTTGTATAATCAAGCTTAATCTTAGTAGATCACCCAAAAACATTCAAAAGGGAACACTAAGGGAATCCATGACATTAATTTAAGTAATTAAAAATATAATACATCACTAAAATCCAAGGGGGTGCTACCCCGATGAATTCAAAATGATGAATCTGTGAGTAATCCAAGGAAGCTTATGGAATTATTTACCATTGGAAAACCTTGAATTCAATGAGGAATCCCATATAGAATTCAAGCGATTCCATAATATAATTCATTATCACACAAGTAATTCAATCCATTTTATATCCAAAACTGAATCGAAGGGATAAAACCCAAGGAATTCCACCCATAAAGAACCTTTACACAAGGAGACTAACTTAACATTTACCAAAAATAAATTTCTCATTAAAAAAATCATTAAAATATCCTATATCATTAATATAAATAATAAAATCCTTGTTATTTTATAAGGTATTAATTAAATAGTGTACCATTCACAATCTGTAAGGGAAAAAATATTTTACGATACTTACTATAACTCAATTTAACGAACAATGTTATTTAACATATTCATTTTATTTTACAGGTAAAGACTCTATTTATATCATCCAAAACCCATTTCAAAACCATGGTTTAACATTTTACCTTATAAAAAGTTCATTACTTAATACCATGTCCTTTTTGGAAAAAATAAATCCCAATATAACTCATAAACTATACAACCCACACTCACCATTTCCTTATACCCAACTCAAGGGTCAAATAAATTTTAAAAATCAATTCTCACAATAAATTAAGTCTAAATAGAAGTTTCAAATAATTCTTAAAAGTATTTATGGTTGTCAAATTTCATTCCACAACCATCAATTCCAATTACACCTTCCCATTTAGCCCCAAGACATGGACAATAATTTCTTACCCCAAGACCATTCAGGTTCAAAGCCCAACTATGGTCAATCCTTAGGGAACTATAATTTTTCTATTTTTCAAGGAATGTTAAATGATATATTGAACTAAATAAACCATAAAAAATACTAAAATTTAAGGATTATACTAATAAATGAAAAAATCAGCACAACTGTATAACTACATCACTTGTGAAAAATAGAAAGACTATGTGCTAGGATTAGAGACCACCTACCTCATTCATAGTGAATCCCACTCATCAAGTAATGGTATTCAGTACATCCTAATTCATTAAAAAATGAGAAACAAAAAAACACCATGAAAGTAGTGTATAAATATTAAATCAAGTGGAAGACCACTTGATAGTGAAATAAAAATAAAATATAGGGAAGAGGATTTGTATACGTACCTCTAGATCTCCAATTAATTTAACAACACTTAATTCATACAAAGAGAAAGTGAAATCCAAACATGGGAAGAGAGACATGATGAGGGGGATTAGGGTTCTAATACTTGGTAAAATGAGGGTAAAAATTGGGTGGGGGGTCTTATAGGAAAAGGTGGAAAAGAAACATTTTCCCCTTTAAAAAATAGCTCATCTACTCGGTAGTTAGTCGGTGGTCTTGTATTGGCTAGCCAGGGTGACAACAATAGTATCTTGTAGTCCCATATTCTTCCCTAAGACCCTAGTTCACTCTCATGACTCCTCTAGATACCCTTTGAGGTTCACACCAAATCCAAAATCACTTATTGTAGGTGTCAATCCTCTTGAATTTCTATCTCAAATTCTGGATAAAAAACTATACCCTCCACCAAACCAAAAATTAAAATTCATACTCAGGAAATAAAATCCCCAAAAAACATAGAGAATTAAACCCTAAGTATATGGGGGAGTGCTAAACTCTAGGATGAAAAATATGATGGAGGTATTTCCTGTTATAATATATCTTCGAGTACCGACCTTGATAATTCAATGAACATCATGCTAATTCCCATTCACCGGACCTATAATCCTATATCCAAAATCTTCATATCTCACATAATAAATGGAAATAGTTTCTTAAACTGACTAATATGTTTTTATGTATATGAAAAAAATTTAATATGGTATTTTTATTCATCTAAAATGGAAAACAAGAGGAGATATTATCAAAATGTACCAAAAAAACAATTTTTTTTTCATGGGATGACCCTTGGATGTCCATGTGGTGTGTCGAGGGAATGTAGTACACTCTTTTAACATGCCTAGTGTGGACAAGAACCCTATATTCCCCACATACCCTTATTAGGTCAGTTTGGGTGAACCTAACTTGTTGATAATTTATTAGTCCATCCCCACATATTCTATATGGCGGGGAGTGTGTCGTTCTATCTCACATGTTCAGATAACTAGGGATAAACCCTATCAATTCCCCCTTTCTCTCATATTATTTATAGTGGTTTTCCCACCAACCCCAGTATCTGGAATCCACATAGTGGTTATCCCCTCCCACACCACTCTGTCCAACCACTTTTCCCCTACACTCACTAATGTGGTCAGCTCCTTATCAGTTGTCACTCTCTTCTACTCAATAAGACACCACGTTCCACTAATGCCATGCTTATTTAATTGGTTTATCCTAAACCTTCCCAAATTGACCACCAGTTTTGAAACCCCACATTCCCTCAAAAAACCATTTTCCAGAGTGACTACCATGTTTAGCACCACACTCTGCCCTACCTTTCATAACATAGCAAGAGTCAACCCCACACTTATAACTCCCCATGTTTTCAAACACATTTTCATTCATTAATAAATATATCCATCATTGTGAATATTTTATATTAAAATTATTAAAAATGTGAAATAAATAAATCATATAAGATATGAATAAAATTAAAAGGAATAAATCAATTAATTATATATTTACCAAATTGTAATATTTGATATAAAATTTATATAAATAAAGTTTAGTTAGTTATTAGATGTATATATTTTACTTATAATTTATTTAACAAAAAATATATGATTCTATAATAGTTAAAATGATAAAAATTAATTTTTGAAAATACTATTTGTTTTTAGGTATTGTTTTTATAAAATATCAAAAAAATTTAAATTCATTACGAAACTATATGAGATGTTAATTTAATTATTCTTGGTGAGACAAAACTTTTTTTTAGAAAAATTGTCTTATTGTATATTATATATGTTTTTAAATAAAAGTTAAACTCCTAAATTTTTTAATTTTAATTTTATTAAATGAACCTCATTTTTTTATCCTAAGGTCAAATATATCTCAGAGTGGAATTTTTGGATTTTTCTAAAATGTTGATTTTTAGTGAATAGTAAAAATATATTTTTTGTAAATACCATAGATTTTATGACATAATCATGATATAAGAATGTCTTAAAAACTTATGAAACCATTTTCTAGACCAATTAAAAATTCAAGGATTCAAATAATGTATTTATAAATAATATATTAAATTTATTAACCTATGTTTGACTATTGGGAACAGAAGTTGTATTTTATTCTAAAAAATAACCATTTTGGTAATTTTACTATAATTAAGTATTCACAAGATGTCATTTCGTTTTTAAATGATACTAATGAATATAAAATATCATTTTTTTAATTACAAAATAATAAATGTCTTGGGTATCAATACTACAAGACAAAATAAGTATAAATTTATTTTTACGTTAAAAAATATTTGTTTTCTAAAAATTCTTTTTATTATGTTATACATACTTATATTGAAGTTAATTTTTATCATGTATAAAAATTGAATAAAATAAAAAGGATTTCATATTTTGAATCAGAATATCTAAATTTTTTAATAAGGTCAATTTCATTTTTATCCAAAAAAATTACTTACAAAGATAAAAGTTAGTCACAATGGTAAAGGATAAAATAAGATTAAATTGTAAAATTAAGTGGTACAATCACAAAATATCAAAACAAAATTATCCTTTAAAGGGTTTATGAAGTTATTTTATAACAAACATCATTTTATCCTCATTAATTGTTAATTTTGGATCCAATTTCTTTAAATAGGACAATCCTCATATATTATGAAATAAATATTCTTAAAAATTCCACTCCTCTCACTTATAAAAGAAACCCTCCACCACCCATTCTATGACATATCTGAAATTATTTTTCTTACTTATAATCTACCTAATTTACTTTAATAATAATAATAATATCTCACATTATTGATCCTTGATTCTCATTTTAATTCTCTAAGTCCTTAAAAATCAAGAAGGCTTCTAAGAATTGATATGATTTCTTCTATGTAAGTAATGCCTTCTTGTCCTTAATTTTCAATTATTATCATATTACTATAACTATTATAAATTCTTATTTATATCTTTAATAACATCTAGATAAAATTATTATTCTTATATAATGATTATATTATAAAAAAATCACTTCATAATCATACACATCCATTGATTATAACATGTTCTTATTTGGTTCAGTTTAACCATATACATGAATGATACTTAAAAATATTATCATGGGTGATTATGAGATAAAATATTAATAAGTAAATAATATTTTTTGGTTATAAAATGAAAATATTATGATTAAAATTGTTATTATTATTCAACAATCTATTAATTAAAAATATTTAAACATGCACGTCATAGATTTCATCTTGGAGAATCGTACTTGATACTCCCATCTAATCAACCTATAAATTTTTAAATAACTATTAAATTACTTTTAATATTCTAGATATTATTGACTCATACACATGTAATGATTATTAAAATAATCACACCAAAACATACAAGGAACTGTTGAAGCTACTAACAACTATTATTCAATATTAACTAAACAAAACTAATAGAGATACTACAAAAAATAAGCATTTTATTAGAACTAAAAAAGACCTTTAACAGCGCTAGAAAAGTTTTGTTAAAGCCGGAGAAGATAAGGGGGGGCCTTTATCAGCGCTCCAAAAAACGCTGATAAAGACCCCTTTTATCAGCGCTAAAAAAAAGCGCTGATAAAAGGGTCCTTTATCAGTGCTTTCTTTTTAGCGCTGATAAAAGTTTAAAATTTTAAAAAAAAATTAAAAAAATCTGTAAATAGGAGGGGGATTTTAATAATGCTTGCCCCCCGCCCCATTTATCAGCGCCCCTAAAAGCCCCAGCCATGACACCCCACCTTTTATCAGCTCTTTGGAACCTTTAACAGTGCTATCACCCTCCTGAAATTCACCCATGCATGCGCCTAGGCCTGCCTCCACCAGGTTTTGAACTCAAGACCTCCCCCCATTCGCGCGAAGCCTTTACCACTCCTCCAAATTGATTTGTTCTCCAACTAGTGATATATATATATATATAAAGTTATATTTATTCATGTATTAATATAAATTTATATAGTTGTATTAATATATATATATATACATATATAGTTATATTTATATATTTATATATTTATTTGTATATTAATATATATATAGTTAGTTATATTTATAGATGTATATATTTAAATATTTATTCGTATCTTAATATTAATTTATATCTATTTATTTATATATATTTGGTTATATTTTTTATCCTTATATTTATTTGTATATTAATATATATATAAGATTAGTTTTCAATACAATTATAAAATATGTTTTGTTTTCTGTGTGTGTGAATAAATACATATATACAACACACACACACACACAGATATATATATATATGTGTGTGTGTGTGTGTGTTTTTCTATAGATATAATTATACATACATATATATATAAATATATATGTATATACATATTTTAGAATATATATATATATATTTATATAATATATCAGTTTGTTAATATATAGACACACACACATTATATAGGTATATATATAGTTAGATTAATATATAGGTATATAAATATTCATATATTTATATTTTAAATAAAATGGATATTAGTTACTATTTAGATAAATCTAATATATTTTATATGTAAATATATTTTATTATTTATATTTATAATTAAATTTTTACGTGTGAATATATAAAAAATATGTATATATTGTTATATATTTGATTATAAATAGCGGTGCATTATAAAAAATGATAAAATTTCAAATACATAATATCAATATGAATGTAATACCTTGGAATAAATTCAGTCCCTATCAAAAAAAATCCATTAATACCCCCTTAAACACGGCTGGAAATCCAAAAAATGTTAAAAAACCGGGGTACCCCAACTAAAAACTCAGTTTTGGAGTCCTTTTGGGCCTTTTTTGGGTTAAAAAACTTGACATAGGCTTTTCCTATGTCACAAGCGCATAGAGATCGTCATAATCTTTGATTTGATATGCTGTAGAGCTCAAACAGACACCCAGATCAAAAGTTATGTTTGTTTGAAGTTTGAATACCATTTTCAACTTATTTTAGATCTTTTATTAATTGTTTTGATTTTTTGTGTCTTCAAATTGTTACTAAATGATTTTTAATCGATAATAATTAAAAAATTATTAATTAATTTTTTTTTTGAATTTTTTTATATGTCATTTTCGCTAAATATCTTATATATTAAGTATATTAAGTGTAAATGTATATTTATACTTATCTAAAATATATTTAAAAATTATATATTATATTTATATCAATATAACTATATTTATATATTTATATATTAATATATTATTTTTAATGTTTTTTTGAAATCGACCCTTTATGAGTTCTTTTAAAAAAAGCACAGATAAAGGCCCCCCTTTATCAGCGCTACTCAAAAAAGCGCTGACAAAGGGGGGGGGGGGGGTCCCTTTAACATTGCTGAAAAAACGCTGATAAAGGGGGTACCTTTATCAGTTCTTTTTTGAGCGCTGATAAAGGGACCCCCCTTTATCAGTGCTTTTTTGTTAGCGTATATAATGTTTGGTGCCGGGAAAAACTGTTTTTGTGGTAGTGAGATGAAATAAACCACTATTAAATATTAATATAAAATTTTATAAATATGAATAAAGTTCATAAACTGATGTTTACTAGGTATATTATTTTTATATAAGAGGTTAGATATGTCCCACCAAGTGAGAATAAAAAATAATTTTTCTTTTCTCAATTTCCATTCCTTGAGACATATTTCAAATTATTAATATATTTATTCGTCAATATAATTTAATTTAGATATTTTGACTCATTTATCATGAATCAAATTTTTATAATATAATTTAAATGTAAATTTCATGATATATTTATATATTATTTTGAAACATATATTACCAACCATGTAAGGGTTTTTCCTAACTCAATTACTTTTCATTGAGTTATAGCGTTTCTTTTTGAAATATATTATTCTATTTTGGGTAAATTATACACTTTCATTGAATTATTTTTTATAAGGTGTATATACTGCACATTTCAAATAACATATCATGATTATCTCTTCATTCATGGTATTTAAATTTCCAATTTATGTTATATCACTCAAGGAAGTTTGATTGGAATGTTACTAAATCCTTTAAGGTGTATTTTCCAATCTCACCTTTTAAATTGAGAATGTTTATTACTAAATTAATTTTGGGGAATTTTATTTTATTTATATCTTAAACCTAATATATTATAATATATTATATTTATTTTTAGGGTATACATGTCTCTTTACCATTTCAATCCCCTTTGGTCATAAATTTGACTGGAGGGATGTTTGTAATTGGAGTCGACCTTATCTCTTATTTTTAGATGGATATATTTCTCCTCCATGTACACATTAGTTATAATCCTTTAAGAATGTTATAATTTTTACATATATTATTTTTTATTGTAAATTTTCACTATCTTTTAATTTATTTAAACATATTTCTAAGAGTTAGTTTAACATTATCTTGAAGGGTACTTTGATACTTTCTTTAAAAAAGTGTGAAAATATAATTATTACTATTTTCCACATAAACGCTCTTTCCCTATTTTATATCCAATATCATAATGAAGCTTCAACATGAAATTTTAATGTTTTTTCATATTAATTTACATTCCTACTATTTTGTGAATTCTTTAGTTGAAATATATAATTTTAAAATTTAGAGGAATAAATAATGATATTTTTTTCAACTTATGTATATCATTATCCTCCAGTGAACATTTCTTATATTTAACATCATTTTGTTAAGGTTTAAATCTTTATAATTGTCTTAATTTTAATGTTTTAAACATATAATTTTATCCCATTTAAATGAATATTTTAAGTAACCTATAAATTTTTCTTACAACCATGTTACAAAATCTTTATAAAAACTCTTTTTATAATTTCTCTTCTATTTTCCTATAAAACTCTAAAATTTTTACCTCATTAGGAGTTATGTTTTATGTATTATACTCAAAATACACTTAAATCATTTTCCTTTTAGGATAATTAACTTATGGTTTCGATGTTCCAATTATTGATCTCTTCTTGTACGATATCACCAAAAAGTATTCAGTAACCCATTTTATTACAAAAGAGTTTTTCATAAATGTAAAACTTCATTAGTGTTATTATGATTCACTGGGGATATGATCTAATGAAAACATACAAATTATTTCTATTGATGGATTTTGATCAGGATTTTTAGAAATCTTTGTGAAATCTGTTTAATTCCCATGATTTAATTAAACCATGATTATGAGTGTTTTCATATTTGTGGGACATAGATATGTATAGTTATTATACATTTTATATGATGAGTAGTGAGCCCAGAATGTTATCCCATTTATTGAATAGGTTAATATCAAAAATATTTATACTTGTTATTTAGATACATATGATTTTTTATTACTAATTATTGTTTATTACATATTTTATTTAATATTTTTTTTATATGTTGAAAAAATTAGAATGATTTATTAAAGACTGTGGATGGAAATTATATTTCCCCTCGATGCATCAACTAGTCACATGAGACAAACCATATTGTGTATTTAGTTTATTAATTACAATTTATCTCTATTTTTATAGAATGAGGCCTTAAAATATGAATTATCTTTAATGACTTGTCATGATGGCTTTCCAAATAAAATTTTATTTTGGAATTATGAATTTCATCACTATGAAATAAGTTATTGTTTTATATGTGATTATTTCTATTGTTATGTTATCCAAGTATATTTCTTGTGATCATGATTATAGATAAATAAAATTATTTTATTTTTAATTATTCCTATCATATTATACAAGCCTTATTTATTTTATAATAGCTTTTATTGTACTCTACCCCTTAAATAATGATTGGTTACACCATTATTATGTTTCCATTTCCACCATATTATGAACATAATTTTCACATATTATATTCATATATGGGAATCATGTGTAGATATTGTTTTTGGGGATGTTTAAAACTACATGTAAAATAAGGAATCCTTAATTTAGTGGATTTTTTTTCATTTGATGATAAAGATATGGATTTTCTTATGTGAATGATTTAGTTTCCTAATTAAATAAAACTCTTAACCTCAAATGTTTTGGGTATATATATGAATCAATATTCTTTTTTGATTTTATAATTATATATGGTTAGGTTTGGGTTTTCATAGTTTGTATCAAATCCATTAGGTAAAGGATATGTTTTTAGCAACAGATCTAGAAGTTTTGGTTTTAGGTGTCTTAGTTAGTATCGTAGTAGGGGTTGAATAACTTTATAGGTTAGGATGTTATTATATGGGGATAATTTAAGAGTTTTGGATACCATTATGAGTTAATCGGTTTAAGTTTGATTTTATAATTTTAGATAGTTATGTTTGGGCTATCGTAGTTTGTATCAAACCCACTGGGTAAATGATATTTTTTAAGCAATAAAAATAGAAGTGACAGTTTAAGGTGTCTCAATTGGTGTCCGAGTATGGTTTAGATATATTTATAGGTTAATATGTTATTATATGAGGATAATTTAAGAGTTTTGGGTACCATTATTAGTTTTTAGGTTTAAGTTTGATTATAAGTTCAAAGACTTAGATTCTATTTTGAGGTCTTATATGATTGAATGATAATGTGAATAATAATATTTTGGAGATTTTTTGTTAGGGTTTTAGGAATAATTCTTGAAATATGTATAGATAAAGCTTTAGGCTGATATGCAATTTGATGTTAAAGTAATTATAGTTAATTAGTAGAATGTATTAATTTATTATTGGACTATAAGTTGAGTTGTATAGATAAACTTGAGAGTTGAGAAGTCATTTGTTGAAAATACGATTTAGGTTATTTTTTAGAAAAGGTAAATATATTTTGTTTAGTATTAATTATTAAGGTAATATTTATTTATATGCAATTTTATGTTATTTTTTGGCTAATGGGTAAGTTGATTTCTCAATGAATAGGTGGAAAAACCCAATTTTTATATGAGGTATTGATCATTTAATTTTTAGATTAACTCTTTGGTATTAACCTAATAAGAATTAATACAGAGGATATGGAGGATCCAAGGATTTCTAGGGAAATCTCAGATCCCAAAACCCCAAGCAGTGGAAGAAACTATTGGCTTGCACAGTTAGTAGAATCCATGCAGGCTAATCTGCATTGTTTCTCCTAACCCTGTAAGGTGTTCGGTTTGAAGAAATGGGCCACATGGTTTTATGAAACCATGTAAATCGTGATTCATGCCCATACGGGGTATTTGAAATTTTTAACAGAGGGAAATAATAAAGTTTTCTAATGGTTTCCCAAACTGTTCACATAAACCGTCCTAGGGAGTATTGAGGCAGTGCATGTCCCATGGTTGGCACCCAGTTTGGCCAATAGTGTAACCCTTTAATGCCTGAAAAATCACCATTTTCTACTTAAATTTCTAATAACCTGCAACATTTTTTTCTTTTCCTCATTCCAGAGGATAGCCATCTTATTCCTCCTATTTGAGATCCTCCACCCATCAAGCTGGTTTCATTGATAATTCCTTAACCTGACATCCGATTAGACTTCCAATGATATTACTGGATAAAGCTAGAAAATTTCTTCTCTCCTTAGGATTTGGATTGGTTTCTATTCTAATATATGTAGTTATTTTGGAGTAGGATCTTATTTTTTTCTATGCATTCATCTATTTTTCTATTTTCTTTTAATCTGGACCAAACCAAAGGTTGATACTGGATGATTTCTTCTCAAAGGGAATAAGATAGGTGGTATGGTTTTTATCCCGCAAAGTCACTATGCTTTATATTACTCAATGTGTGACGTATGATGGTTTCATCGTGCAATGTCCCTAAATTGAATCTACCTTAAATTGATTTCCCAATTATATAACCTAATGGATTTATTGGATCCCAAGATACATTTGAGGCCATCAAGCTCAACATGTGCCACCCCTTTGGGTGAAACCTTTCTATGACTATTCGACTTTTAGGGTTATATACCCAAAACACCTATTAGTGTGTTTGGTTTGTCTTCTAAATGGTGATATCATAATTGATGGTGGATAATTATTATGGTATTTCATTACTGCCACATTTATCAAACTATAAGGAATTTAATGGAAGTGAGTGGCATTACCAGGTCACTTGATTAAATATGATAGTGGTTACACCCTTGTTAAAGAGAAGTTTTATTGAACTATGAACTAACTAATATATCTTATTAATGGCTTTAATACTTATCACTGTAATAATAATGGGTGTGGAAACCCTTGATAATTATGATAAATGGGTATGAAAACCCATATGGAATGAGATACATGGTCATTATGTCACTTACTGATACAATTTGGGTGTGAAGACCATATAGTTATGATTCAGGCCTGACGTCCCTACTATTATGATTTAGGCATGATGTCCCTATATTTATGATATGGGCATGACCACCTTCAATGATAATATTCATGCATGGAGACCCTATAGATATGATATTGGGAATTGTGAACTATATGAATATGATATATGGGCACGAAGTCCCTTATTGTTATGATTCAAGTATGGAGAACCAACTATTATAACATTGGGCATGGAGTCCCATATTTTTGTGAAACCGGGGTTGGAATCCTTTGACACTTGTAAGACACATGCTATATCCCATGGGTGACTAAGTTACACCTTGGGTATAGGCTATTATCATTATCCATACATATGGCTATAGATGTCACTATATATATAGACTTTATATATGTAAACACATGGTTACTTGTTCAGAGATTATTCGAATTATGCTGAAGAATGTGGTGTGATCTTGATATCCTTCAGGAAATAAAGACAACCCTTTAGAGATTTTGTTATTACATACCATTATATCTTCACACTGCTGATATTATATGCACTAAATGGATATTTATAGACACCATTGGTGATGGCCTACTGAGTTTATATGAAACCCTATTCGGGCCATTGATGGTAGCTCTGAAGATTATGTGGATACAGGTAATAATAGGGGAAAGTTCCTATTTTTTGATACTCAATTTATTCATAGAATGGTAGAAGGAAAGTATAGGACCATGTTGTGTCTCTTGATTCTATTAGACATAAGTTTTTGGGTCTTTTTTTCTTTTGATAAATGTATTGTATAGAATTCATACTTCAATGCCATAATGTTACCTTTTTATAGATACATGACAATACATCATTTTATACATGATTATAGATATTTTTTATTTTGTTTATTTATTAAATTTGGATGTTTACCTTTCACTATCATTATTTATTATGTTTCTCATATTCATCTATTCATTTCACCGTAGACCCACTCTGATCACGATGGTATAATATCCCCATTTTACCACCTTGGATCCTCGCTGCTAGTTAGCAGCCACTAGAATACGAGGAGGCTTTATTGAGGCTATGTGGACTACCAGATAAATGAATTGTTTAGTGGAATCCAGGTTGGGAAATCACAAAGTGTTATTAGATCCAATTTATTTTCTTTTATATTAGTGTTTGGGAATGTAAGATAGAATATCTGGAATGTGTCAGAATTTTTTAATGAGTTGTTCCTGGGAGTACCTAGCCCACATATAGGTAAAGGAAAATTTACATGGGATGAGACTTTTTGTTTAGGTTTATCCTTATTACAGTTTCCTTGATTCCATTTTTGGGTGGTGCACATGATGTGCGATGTTTATTATTATGATTTAGGGTTATATTTTATCCTTGGCCCAATATGTCAAGGAAGCATTGATCATGCATCATTTTTGAATGGTAACCATTATGTAGTTATTCTAATTGATGATTAAAGGGTGTTTTACTCTATATATTGAAATTCACACTCTGTATACTGAGAACATGGACTTATTACACATTCTTAACCAAGAAATGACCTTAGTAGTGGGAAGTAGGTAGCATCTCTCCTGTTCTATATAACTGTTTATATTACCCAGACCTAGATCTAAGAGCAGACAGAGGGGTTTGAATTTCTCATAGGAATACTTATTTTTATCTTATTCATGTACCTGTGATCATTATCATTATTGATCCTATCTGAGGTGTGTTCTAGAAACTTATGGAGCTATGCCACCATGACGTCCTTGTGTCATGCGCCAGGAGGGTAGTGAAGACCATACTCTAATGCCTGTGGGCCCTAAGTCACCATTGATGCCTATAGTGGAGAAACATTTGGATGCACCTATTATTCCTGATGTGGATGATGATATCCAGTTTCTAGGGGATTTACAGACCATAAATGGAGCATTTTGGCCTCCACCCTCTATGAGAGAGCTCTCATAGGAGTTTCAGCTGCAGCAACAACCTTCATTTTTAGGGCATGGTGGCTCCCAAGAAATATAGTTATGTCTTGGGATGGTCATATCTACTTTCTATAAACTATATACACCACCTGAGAGGAGAGTGAATCATGCTTCTTATATTCTTAGAAAATCCTCCAAACATCGATAGGATATTTTGAACCATGAATATTAGTATCGGGAAGTGACGTGGTGGGGTTTCCAATATATATTATTTTAAATACTTATTCTTGTCAACCCAAAGGACTAATAATGTTAAAGAGTTTGTGAACCTTCAGTAGGGTTCTATACCCTTTATTTACTATTCATCTCATTTTACAGAACTTCTGTGATTTTTTCGATCTATATTTTCTGATGTGTCAGTGAAAGTGAAATGATTCAAGGATAGGATTGGGAATCCTATTTGATCTTAGGTGAAATCTTTCTAGTTGAATATTGTATCTAAAATTGTGAAACAAGCTCTCATCACTAAGTAGAACTCGAGGGAAGAAAATGGTGGGATTTAGGGTGGTTTAGAACTAAGGTAGGGAAAAAGGTGAAATTTTTTCTCAGTTGGAGAAGATACATATTAGCTCCACCTTTAGGAGCAGGATCAGGATAACCTCTCCCCACTATTATCTAGAGTACTACTGTCCATATAGAAAATGGTATAGGTTATGGCCATGGAAACCAGGATTCAGATACACCGTTCCAGAAGATCAGACCCACTTAGTGTAGACATGTTGCAACACAGTGTCAAGAGATATGATTGATTTTATTCAGTGCTGCCTATAAAAAAGGACCAAGGTATTGATAAATCAAATTTTTGAGGTATTATTCTAGTGACCTATAATATAGTATCTATTTATTTGACATAGATGCCCCAAATTTTTCATCTTTATGGAATTTTTGGAAATCCTAAGGCTTTATATTTTGTACTCCTAGGGAATGATGACACTTGATACTACTTTGGGTTTATGATCAAAGATCTTATGATAGTGAAAGGAATTCCACCTTGAGTTAGGAAACCATAATTTCTTATGGGACCTTATAATGATCTGCATTTTGGATTGAACTAAAAAGCGAAGGTTTTTTAACATTTTCAATTACTGAACAGGTCTTTCTCAAAACCAAGATTCGAAATTGAATTAGGAGAGTTGGAATGCTCCTAGGATATGTTTTTGGACTTGTGTGGAGGATCAATAAGTTTTTTGGGAGGATCTAAGAGTTTTGGGAGCACAGGACTTGGAAAATAGGGTTTCTGGAAAACTGCAGAGGGCACACAGTTTGTCTAAAATCGTGGGGCCCACTACAGGTAACTGTGCGGCCTCATTTAAGGGGATGGAGACGTTTCACATGGGTTGTTCAAAATTATCCAAACTGTGCATCCAACCTGTGAGGGGTGCCAAGGGTGTCCCATGGAGGTTGCACAATTGGCACACAATTTGAAAAACTATGCGGCCGAAACCATGCGCAACACCCAGTTTAAAAAAAATTATATTATTATTAATTTAATCTAAATTAAATAAAAAACATAAAATACCCTCAATCTCCTCCCCCCATAAAATAGAAATGAACCTCTAGGGGAGGCTTCCCATTAGTTGTGTAGCCTCCCTTCTCTGGCTCTAATCCTTCTATCTTTTTCATCTACCGTTCCTTCTAATTTCCCCCCAAATCATCAAGGTATGGATTTTTGGTCCCCCTCTCTATTTCTAGCCGAATTTTGGCCTCTCCATAACCCTATGAAGTTCAGACTAAACCATAAGTTTATGGTTAAAAATTTTCTTCATTTTTATTTTATTCTAGTGTTTTGAGGATAGTCTCTTGGGACCTTGGGGTTCATGTACCCATAATCGCTACCAAAGGTGAAGCTGTTTGGGTAAATTCGGGCCACCACCGCCATCTGAAGTGAGTATTTATAACTCCTTATTTGTTTTTAACATATAATATTAGGATATTTGTGTTTATTTGACTCCCTAATATTTATTTGATAGGGTTTTGGATTGTTTTGTGTGGTTTTGAGTCAACTTGGTTCGCCGCCACCGCCCTAGTTAAGGGTTTATACACCACTAATTATATTTTAACCATTAAATTTATGATCATAAATTGTTTTGAGCCTCTATATTTGTTTTTAGGGAGCTTGAATTATCTTTGAAGGTCTGCGCTCACATACATTGGTATGTATAGATATAAATATATAAATATATTCAATGTATGTGTTCCATCATGGTGTGGGGAATCACATGCATTAGATTAAGGATATATATATATATAAATGAATGTATATATATGAATTTATGTGTGTGATAGTGGGTAGCATCTACTATTTTTAGTTAGAAAACACTAAGAGCTAATGTGGATGGCTAAGTTCCACTTTGAGGTAGGTCCCTTTTCATTACCATCTTTACTTATAAAATAATTAATTAATTATTTGAACATTCTTGAGCCTTTATTAATGCTATAACTTATTTAGTAGATTTTTCTTAAATGATTTCCTTTGGTGAAATGGGAGAAAATGATTAAAATACATAAACGATTTGTTTATTAAACGAGTTCATGATTTCATAATAAAACACCTCCAACAAAGGTGTGCTTCCTTCAAGCTAAAAATTTAGGGAGTAGACTTTAGGATTATTTTATTTATTTCCTTACTGAACTCTTTATGCTTTAGGTTGCTTATTATTTGAATCCATGACTGATAAAGGGAATGCATAGATGCTCAAAAAATGTGTAGGTGAAATTTTCAAGTGGGCTTACATCCAGTTTCCATGTATTCAGGAGTTAAATTAAATGGATAAGGTAAATGGAAAGGTTAGAATGTAATAAATGAGATAGTGGCATAATTTTTTCATAATGACCATAACCCTTGTACCTAATGTAAATTTTCCATGATTAGTAAAACTGAGTGAGATGACATGAATAGGATGACTTACACTAAGTGTCATGCCTTGAATAAATGGTTTGGCTATAATTAATCGTTTGACATGTAATAAATGGTTTTGATGAAATGTCTCCTTATAATGAAATCGAATATGAATAAATGAATCATGAGAGGACCTTGACTCTTTTTTTAGTTGAATATGAAAAGTATTATGTTAATTTTGTGTCTGAAATGCATAATATGGTTTTCCTTAAGTATAAATGGGAATATGTTTGCTTATATGTAATTGAAATGGACTAATGAGATGCATGAGAGGTTAAAAACTCATGCATAATATGTTGTAAATTATTATGCCTTACAGGTAGGAAAGCCAAGGGACCATGAGAGCCCTTGGGGAGATATACTATGTAATTCCATCTTGATCCTCCCAAGACCGCGAGAGCTCATGGTTTTGAACCAGGGTATAGAACGTGAGAGCTACCCCTGGTGATGGATTCCCAAGTGTTACTTCCTAATCCATCCAACACTAGTTTCTAAAGAATTGTGTGAGCCTTTGGGTAAGAAGGGACATGCGAGCTTTCTTGTTGATTCAAAAGAGACTGTGACAGCTCTTGGATCTGGGAGAGGGGTTAGACCATATGCGCTTCCCCTGGTGATGGATGTCCATTAGTTACATCCCATTCCTTCCAACATGTGCATCCCTAGAGACCATGAGAGCTCTTGGAGTTGGGTTGGGGATTAGATTGTGAGATCTTTTCCATGTTATTGGATGTCTGTGAGTTACGTCTCAGTCCAACCCAACAAATATTAATATATATATATATATATATATAATGACATGTTCAGAAAGATTTCCTGGCTATGAGCTGAAATAGGTATTATCGTCTGGTGTCCCTAAGGAACCTGGACAAGTGGTTTCTTACTTAATCAATTTTCCTTATTAATACTTCATACATTCACACTATTAAATTTATATTACATTGTCTAGATAGGTCTAGAAACAGGTGGCGCCGACCTAATGAGATGTATATCCCACACCCTATTCAGGACTCCATTGCATTGGGGTACCCAAGGATACCCTTCTTGTTCGTAGAAATGTGGACCCTGGACCTTTATTATTGATGTGTGCTTGAACCTAGAGTTAGAAGCAAAGGACTGAGATGGAGCTCGATATGCTCACAGATATCACCCATGGGTCTTTACATCTTTTCTTTATTTTTACTATACTGTAAAAGCATGTTGTTTTGTTTAATTCTTTCTATCATATATCACTACCATGTCTTTCATTCATCAGTTTTATGAGAATATAAATTCCACTGATTTATACTACTTCTGCTATTATTTTCTATTTTATGTTATTTGTACTCTGATAATACCATTTTACATCTCTAATAAGATGGTATAGTCTTCCCACTATCACCTCCAGAGACCCTCGTTTCTAGTCGATAGCCTCTGGAATATGAGGAGTTGTGCATGAGGCCATGTGACCCATCGTTTCGACTACCGGTTTGATGGGAAGCTGGGTCAGGACATTACGAAGTCCTATCAGAGGTTGTTTCATTTACTTTACATTACTATTTTGGGTTGGAATAAATGATATTAGGAATGTTTCAGCACTTTTTAATAGTCGTGCATAGGACTGATTACCCCACATATGGGAAACGATCAAGTGGCCAAGGTTGGGATTGTTGTTTATGTTTTTCACTGTTACATTTTATGTGATTTCATGTAGAGTGATTATTGTATTTTTTTCTGCTTAATGATTTATTATATTTCTATCATTTTACCCTTGGACTAATGTGTTAAGGATGACACATTTCATGCATCATTATTGGCACATAAGAAATTCATATGTCATGCATATTCCATTCCATGTAGTTGCATATGTAGGATGCTTGTTGATTTGTAATTTATTCCATGAGTGTTATTCCTTGTTAGGTATTTTAATAATAAGATTATATTTTTACCTACTTAGATAATTTTCAAGAATTCCTTCATGTTAGTAGAATATGCCTAGTTGATTAGTATGTTATTCTTTTTTTATTTATTCGTCCTTGCCTATTCACATGGCATTCTTCTATGTTATAGCTTGTCTCTATGTTTATTACTTGTGATAACATTCTTGTTTTGGGATGAATATGCGGTTTAAAATTTAAACAAGATCCAATTTCCAATTTTAAGGTTTATGGGAGCCTTAAAATGGGAAAAGGTGACCCGTATACTGAAACAATATTTTTAATTTTGTTAAAATGAAAGGATGATAAACATTAGATGTTAAAGTAATTTGATTTTGATTAAAGGGATCCAAATTCCTAATTATAAACTCTATGGGTGATTTATAGGTTGGTAGATAGCCACCCATATAGCTGGTATATTATATTTGAGCATGATATAATCTGAAATGGGATTGGTTTCGAATAAAGGGATCCACTTCTCAATCAATAGAGTGCTTGGGAACCTCATGAGTTGGGAATTACAACCCATGTAGTCAAACTATCTATATGTGATTTTGTTTTATTAAAATATTCTTATAAATGTAAAGAGAGGTTTAATTTTGATCTGAATTGAATTGGATTAATGGGACCCTTGTAGGTTTCCTTAACTATTAAAAGGAATTAACTATGATAAATTTCCTAGAAATGGTAGGATGTCAATATCTTAATTGTGTAAAAAGAATGTTTGATACAAATTTCCTTATTTGTTTCAAAATGGGTATTTGATGTTTGTTTAAATATTATAAAGTGAAAAAAGGTTAAATGTTATTAAATATAAAGGTCGTGGAAATGTAATCGTAGTGGTGTTCTCTGTTCAAAACCCTCATGTAAGGGTAGTTTAGTTTCTATTGAGTTGCCTTGGAGCGGAAACTTTAGAAATGGATCAATGATCAGATTTTGAGCCTAGTGAATTTTATTAGGTGTGACCTTATGCTTGGGTTGGTGCTCTTTTTTTGTAAGGGGCTAGCCCATGGTAGGTGGAACCCATAGAAATTTATTTTCTTCCTAGTGACGGTTGTTTTCTGACATTTGGTACCATTCGGGTGTTGTTGTCCTTAGTAGGACTTCCTGTTTTTAAATGACGCCCTTGATCAGATGGGTGTTCATGCTTTCTGGGACCTTATTATGTGCTTGAGAAATGGGTAATGCTCTTTTTCAACAGATTTGACATGCCAAGTGCATGGTCGACTTCTTTTTAGGCCATTTGAACATTTCTTTTTATCAATAATGGATGAATGGGTATGTCATCATCCAGATTAAAGGTCATATGGAGCAATACAACTTGTGGATAATGAATCAGTTTCATCCCAATGCTCGAAATGTAGTTTCTAAAGGCTCAGGTGTTTTGAAACGCTGGTCATTTTTGTTTCAGTTATTGTCAGGGTTTGAATTTTTTTACTCTTTGGCTTATGTGAGTGTGGATCAAAGGAGAATCACACATTTGTTTAAGGTTTTATGTTAAACCATTCTCATGAGCGACAAGTTATCTTTCTTGGTAGCTAGAATATTTATGTGGAAGGAAGATTCATGTCGAATCTAGTAAATGTGGCCTTCCAAGTTTAAGGGGAACTACCTAAACCACCTTTTGGGAATGTATTATTATACTTGAATAACCCTGAGGTCTTCAAGTTTTAAACACATGTTGGTTCTTTCTTGAAAACAGGACATTCATATGTTTGGTTGTGAATGCAACCCATGATAAACACCATTGGCTCAGGATGAGCTTCGGTGGTAAAGTTTGAATGGTGTAAAAATGTCCTCAAGTGGTAAAATGAATTGTGATTGGTTTTAATGTCAATTTTTTGGTAGGTGAAATCTATTCCCTTCCCTGTAGTCGATTAGTTGTGGTTCAACCTTTCTTCCTTTTAGTAGTCGGGTAAAATTTAATGGAATCCATTAAAAATATTCTTAGTGTATTCTATTAATTGATGAGCATATCCCCAATCCTATCTTCATCCTAGATTCACTAATAGAGCATTGGTCTTACAACATGCTAATGCTTTAAATCTGTTGAGAATGTTTTTCTGGTCGTCTTTTTAGTGTTGCATACAAGATGCATTGTTCCCTTGGTGATTTGAACTTAGAAATGTCACCAGAAGTCAGATATAAATTTTGGTGAGCATGTTTGTGTTAAACGTAGGACCCCTTAAGAGAAGTCATCACATTTCTTTTGAGAAAATGCTAGCTGTCTTATCTAGGAATCTTTTTAGTTTGCTGATCATAGAATCCTAACTCTTTCTTTTCTTGTTTAATGTTTAAGATTGGTGAATAACCATTTTAGGTCATGTAATCAAGTGAAGATGAGTGCAGTTGGTGTTGGCTGAAGATTTTCATGAATACAAAACTTGACATGGGCCTTAGAGTCGATGGGAACTGGACCATTGAATCGTTTTAAAATCACACTAGGATAACTGTCAAACACTTAAGGGTGTTCTTTTAATGACAATTCCAATAGTGGTTGAGTTGTAGTTGGAATTGTTTGTTTAACGTTAAAGCCTATAGTGGAAAGTACCTTAGGCCATTTCTAGATGGGAAGATGATGTGATCAAGTCACTAGTTAGACGGGCTTAGGTAAGTTCCATCTAGGTGTATTGGTTTGGAGGGTGAGCTTTGGATCAAGTTTTAAATGACTTAAGTGTTGTTTTCTAAGGAGTGCTCAATGGTGCTTTAGATGTTGGAAATGTAACATGAACATTTGAATGAAGCATCACGATGCTTTTAGATCATGTTATGTGTTTCATTGTTCCTAAAGTCTTCTCAGTGATGAGATGTTTTAAAGTGGGAAGGTTGTAATGATCTGTATTTTGGACTAAACAAAAAAGTGAAGTTTTTGGAACTTTTTAAATTAATGAATTAGTTATTTTTAAAATCATGAATTATAATTGAATTTCGATAGTTGGAATGATCCTAAGTAGTGTTTTTGGTTTTGGGTAAAGTCTTATTAAGCATTCCAAGTGGATCAAAGAGTTTTAGGAGCACCAGACTCAGAAAATAGGGTTTTTGGAAAACTATAGAGGGTGCATGGTTTGTTTGAAACTATTTGCCCCACTGTACGTAACAGTGCAGCCTCATTTAAGGGGATATAGACATTTCAAATGGGCAGCAGATGATTTTACAAACCGTGCGTCCAGCCCATGTGGGATGCCCAGGGTGTCTAATGGAGGGCACATGGTTTTCAAAAACATATAGCTAAAACTGTGTGCAACACCTTGTTTTTATAAAAAAATTGTCAATTTAATAGAAAATAAATTAAAAACTTAAAATACCATCACTCTCCTCTCTCCCTCAAATCACGACGCATATCCATGAGAGGCTTCCCCTTTTTCACGTAACCTCCCCTCTCCAGCTATCCTCCATACATCATTTTCATTTGTGGTTCCTTCTGATTTCTCACCAAATCTCGAAGGCATGTCTCTATGCTTCTCCTCCTCTTGGTATCTAGCCAAATTTCAACCTCTCTGTCACCCTATAGATTTAATCCAAAACCCTAGGTTTAGGGTAAATGGTTTTATTTGGATTTATTTTGTTCTATTGTTGTGAGGATAGTCTCTTGGGACCTTAGGGTTTGTGTTTTGACAACCAACACCGAAGGAAAAGCAGTTTGGGTTGATTCGGGCCTCCGCTGCCATTTGAGGTGAGGGTTTATAACTCCTGCATTATTTTTCACCTATTGTATTAGGGTATTTGTGTGTTGTTAACTCCCTAATATTTATTTGGTAGGGATTTTGATTGTTTAGTGTGGTTTCAGGATTATTTTGTTTACCTCCACCATCTAAGGTAAGAGTTTATACCCACTAATTTCTTTTTCACCATTTAATCTAATACCTTAAGGTGTTTTGAGTCTCTAGATTTGTTTGTAGTGAGTTTGGATCAACTTTGAAGGTTTCTGCTCACCTACATAGGTATGTATAGATATAAATATAAAAATATATTCCATGTACATGTTCCCTCATGGAATGGGGAATCATGTGCATTAGATTAAGGATATATATATATATATATATATATATATGAATGTATGTGCAAGAAAGTGGGTAGAAATAGTTGATTTTAGTTAGAAATCACCAAGATCCAAATTTGATAGCCTGTTTCCACTTTTAGGTAGGGTCTCTTTCCATTTCCCTCTTTACTTATGAAATCATTAATTAATTAATTTCACTTTATTGAGACTTTATTAATGTTGTACCTTATATAGTATATTTTTCTTAAATTATTTCCTTTGGTGAAATGAAAGAAAATATTAAACAAAGAAATTATTTTTTTATTAAACAATATCAAGATTTTATAATAAAACCCCTCCAATAAAGGTTCACTTCCTTCAAGCTAAAAATGTAGTGAGTATAATTTTAGTATTGTTGGACTTATTTCATTCTTGGACTCTTTACGCTTGAGGTTTCTAAGGATTTGAATCCATGATTGATAATGGGCATGTCTAGATGCTCTTACCCTATCTAGTTGAAATTTACAAGTGGTCTTACGTCCTGTTTCAATGTATTCATGAGCTTAACAAAATGTTTAAGGTAAATGGAATGGTTAGAAAGACTTAAATGTGAGAGTGACATCCTTTTGTGAGAATTACCATAACCCTTATACCTAAAGTCAATTTTCCATGATAAGGAAAATTGAGTGAGATGACTTGAATAGGAAGACTTACACTAAGTGTCATTCCTTGAATGAATGTTTTGACCATAATGAATCATTTGAATTGTAATAAATGGTTTCAATGAAAGGAATCCAAGAAATTAAATTGAATACATATAAGATAAGCATGAGAGGCCCTTGCCTCATGTTTTTTAGTTGAATATGAACAAGAATATGTTAATGTTGTTTTTGAAATACTTAATATGGTTTTCCTTAAGTATAAATGTGAATATGATTGCTAATTAGTAATTGAAATGGACTAATGAGATGCATGAGAGGTTAATGCCTCATGTATCATATTTTGTAAATTATTATTCATTATAGGTATGGGATCCTAGAGACCATTAGAACCCTAAGGGAGATAGACTATGTAAGTTCTATTCTGATCAGCCTAGGACCATGAGAGCTCAAGGAGTTGAACTAGGCTATAGACATTGAGAGCTACCCATGGTGATGGATGCATGTGCATTACATCCCAATAAATCAAATGCTATTTTTCAAAAGATCACGTGAGACTTTGGGTAAGAAAGGCCATGAGATTTCTTGGAGTTGGTCCAAGGGTTTGACCATGTGAACTTCCCCTAGTGATGGATGTCCATGAATTACATCCTGGTCCTTCCAACGCATGCATCCCCAGAGATTGTGAGCGATCTTGGAGTTGGGTCAGTGCTTAGACCGTGAGAGATTTTCCCTGGTATTGGACACATGTGAGTTACGCCTCAGTCCAACCCAACCTATATATATATAGTGACATGTTTAGACAGACTTTCCGACTATGAGCCGAAGAAGGTTTTTTCGTCAGGTGTCCCTTAGGAACCTGGATGGGTGGTTGTTTACTTAATCAATTTTCTTTATTAATACTTCATACATGGACACTGTTTAATTTATATTACACTGTCTAGATAGGGATAAACACCAGTGGTGCTGACCTATTGACATTTATATCTCACACCCTACTCAGGACGCCATTTCACTAGGGTACCCAAGTATACCCTTCTTGTTCACATAACTGCGATCCATGGAACTTTCTTGTTGTTGTGTGGTTGAACATAGAGTTAGGAGAAAAGGGATAATATAGAGATCATGATTCTCATGGAGATCACCCATGGGGATTTCCATCTTTTCTTTATTTGTATTGTATTGGAAAAGCATATTGTGTTGTTTATTTCTTTCTATTATATATTATTGCCATGTCATGCATTCATCAGTTATTTGAGAATCTATCTTCAGGTGATTTAAACTTCTTTCACTATTATTTGCTGTTTTTTTGTATTTATACTTTGATAAAATCTCGGTGCATCTTTGATAAGAGGGCATGGTCCCCCCACTATCACCTCATGAGACCCTCACTTCTATTTGATAGCCTCTAGAATATGGGGAGATACGCTTGAGGCCATGTGACCCATCGGCCCGACTACCAATTTGATGGAAATCCAGGTAAGGATGTTACAAACCTCTTTTTTCTTTAGATGATAGGATTTGATTTCATTCTTAGGATGGATTTACTAGTTCCCTATCTCACCTATGTGGATTTTTATCATCAAAGGGTGTCGTTTACATTACTAAAGGGTGGTAATTGTACTCATAAGGGTGAGTGGGATGTCCAAGTAGGTAGAGAAGGGCCAAAGAATCTTGGATGAAGTGGAGTGGCCACCTAGATTGTTATCCTTTACATTCATGATCAGGGGTTACGTTAGATTGAATTTCCCCTACAGTCGATCGTTTTAGGGATGTTTTCCCTGATGTATTTTCTAGAATATATGCTAATAGAAAAGTAGAGTTTAATATTGATATAGTTCCAAGATATTCACTGATATCCATTCCTCTTTACAGGATTTATACTACTAAGTTGTAGGAGCTCAAGATGAAACAAGAGGATTTAGAGGCCAAGGGTTTTATATAACCCAATACTTCCCCCTGAGGTTCACTGGTCCTTTTCACCAAGAATCCAAATGAAACCCTTGGGATATGTGTGGATCATTAGATTTTAAATTATATTACTATTAATAATGGGAATCATTTTACTCATATAGATGATATCTTTGACCATATCAGAGAAGTGAGGGTATTCTCTAAGATCGATTTGGGGTAAGGATATCACCATGTGGGTTTCAGGAAATTAGATATACCATGTATGGATTTTCATGGTATATAAAATTTATATGAGTATATAGTTATGTTGTGTAATCTCATGAACATGTTTTCTATTTTTATGGATTTGAGGTATCAGTTTTTTCACCTGTTTTTGGATTCATTCTTGGTAGTATTCATAGATGACATCTTTGTGTATTCTCATACTAAAAGAAAACATACCAAAAATCATGGGGTCATTTTGAATACATAGAGAGAGCACTAGATGTATTCTAAGATCAGTAAATGGATCTTTTGGATTGACAAGGTCTACTTTATGGGTCATATTATCTTATAGGTATGAGTATCAATTTACCCAAAGAACACGAGAGATGTAGTTCCCTTGGATCATCCCAGGAACCTATTTGATATACCAAGATTCATGGGGATAGCTAGTTATTACATGCTCTTCATACATGACTTATCACACTTATAATTGCCTATTATGTTCTTGACTAAGAATATTGTGAGGTTTATATGGATAAAATCCTCTAAGGAATATTTTAATAAGATGAAAGGGAGACTAAAATCAACACCGATATAGATTTTTCTAGAGCTAGGAAGAATCTATATAGTGTATTTTGATGTGTCAGGTATCTGTTTAGAAGTAGTTATAATGCATAAATATCAATTCATTGATTATGGGTCACGATAGTTGAGGCCTCATGAGTATAATTACCCAACACTGGATCTTGAGTAGGTACCTATCATTCACGACTTTCATTTTTTGGGGGAATTAACTACTAGGAGAGTGTTTTGTGGGGTTAATGGAAGATAAAATCCTCTTGTATATATTCATATAGTGTGAATTGAATATTAGGGGAAAAATTTTGGTTGAAAGCCAAAATTCTTTTGAATTTTAACTTGCATATGCACCCAAAAAGGGAAATGTTGTTGTCGATTCTCTAAGAAAGAGGACTCAGAGAAAGGTGGTTAAAGAGGGAAGTAGGGAGTTAAATCTTATGGCCCTCCTTTCGAAGATGAACGTAGAGGTTTAAGACTGCCATTGATAGTATGTACTTGCATCACTATCAAAGACCTATTAAAATTAAGAGAGAGAGAAGTTGAGGTAATTTTTAGAACCTAAAGGCTAGGTTATATAAGAGAGTATTTATGGTGAGGACCAACCTATAGATTTGTATGTCAATACAGAAAACATCCTATGTATAAATGGGTTTATTTGGGTTCCAATAGATATGATAGAGGAGATTATGGGAGAGTCACATGCTTCTCAGTGGGTAGTGAACCCAGATATCTCTAAGATGATTCCTGATATTAACTGTCGGTATTGGTGTACAAGGATGAAACATCAAATAGAAGGTATTATCACTTGGTTTTTTACCTGTCTGCTGGTGAATGTAAAATACTATTGTCCCATTGTCTTGTTACATCCTTTACAGGTCTATAAATTGAAATTAGAAGATGTTGCAATGGATTTTGGGTTTGGATTTCCAAGGTCACCTCAAGGTATTTATGCGGTTTGAGTAGCCATTGATCGACTAAAAAAGGTATCCCACTTCCTTTATATCTGGGAGAATTTCTCAGTTTATGAGTTAGGAATACTGTATATCTTTGATATTATATGGTTAGACAGTATTCCTCATTCTATTGTTCAAGATAGGTAAACATAGTTTACATCAAGGTTCTAGCAGTGGTTATAGGGAGCTTTTGATATGTCGGTTCTTCTAAGAACAATATTTCACCCTTAGATCGATGGCCCGTCAAAATAGACTAAACATGTGTTAAAAGAAATTATCCAAGTATTCATCCTTAATTTCATTAGTTATTGAGAAAATAATATCCCTCTTGCTATGTTTTCCTACAATAATAGCTTTTAAGAAATGATTCAAATGGATCAGTATGAGTCCTTTTATGGTATTCCATGTTGTCCACCTATGTATTGGCCATAGGTAGTGGAGGTAGTGCTTCTAGTTCATCATCTCATGTAGGAGACTTTAGATCATGTACAATTAATTAGAAAACATATTTCTAATAATCATTCTAGATATAATTCTAACAATGATCGACATTCACAACCACTGTAATTGAAGGTTAGGGAGCATGTATTCTTACAAGTATCACCCAAACTCGTGCATAGCCAGATACCGAGGAAAGAAAAGATGCAACCTTGTTATATTAGGTTGTAAGAGATTTTGGATAGAGTCTAGATGGTATCCTATCAGTTTATATTACCTCATAGGTACCATACTATTCACGACATATTCCATATATCATAACTTCACTATTATCATGATGAACCATGTCATACTTTTGATCCCTAGGATTTTAAGATAGAATCCAAGGCTTTTATTAAGGAGTATGCTATAAAAATAATTGATAAGAGAAAGAAGGATCTCAGAGGATAGTTTATTCCTTTAGTATTTCTAATATATAATCATGGATGTGTATAGAAGAAGACATGGTAATGGGAGGATGAAATACATGCTCGGTAGTTGGAGTTGATATCAAAAATCATTTTACCACCCTTGCATGGGTAACTCGGGGTGAGTTCCTTTAAGGGTAGAAGAATATAAGAAAATAATTTTTCTATGAGGTATGAATCCTATGCTTTACTGTTTAACTATTTGGTTCTGATCTAATATGAATGCCTAGGAAGGATAAGTGGATACATGGGTGTTCGATATTTTTTTGAAACATGGAACCTCAGTTTTTGGAAGAAACCATTAGGCTATATGGTTATTAGAAACCATGCATCTGAGTCCACACCGTTTCTTCTAACCATGTGGGGTGTTCAGTGGGAAGAAATAGGCCACACGGTTTCTTGAAACTATACAACTCAATCCACATTCATGTGAGAGGGATCTGCTATTATTAATAGTGACATATATTATAGTTTGTGAACAGTCTCCTAAATTGTGTGCATTAACCATATGTGTGTGGTGGGGGTGGGTGGGGGGGGGGGGTACTGATATAGTGCATGGAGTATAGTTTGTGCACAATTTCACCAACCGTGCAACCAAACTGTGTGACCCATGAAAGATGAGAAAAATTTCCATTTTCCCTTAAAATTATAATAACATAAACCCCTTTTTCTTGTCTTCATTCTGGAAGACAACCATCTTCTTCATCCCAGTTTAGATTCTCCTCCAACAAATCTAGGTCTATTGATAATTCCTTCACCCAAATTATGATTCAAATTATGATCTTGTTGATGGATATATCTTGATAAGTTCTTGACCCCTTATGCACATTTCACCATTTTTCTTCTCCTTGGTAGAGTTATTTTGGTGGAGGATATTATACCTTATTTTGTAATAGTTCTTTAGTGTTTCTATTTTCATTAGATCTAGTACAAACCAAAGGACGATACTAGATGATTTATTCTCTACATGAATAAGTTAGGTTGTCTATTATTTATCCCTCAAAGTTTTGATGCTTTATTTTATTAATTTTTTGACTTACATAGGTTTCATTGTGCATTACCAATAAATTGAATCTACCTTAAATTGATTTCCATATTATAGAACCTAATGAATCTAGTAGATCTCAAGTTACAGTTGAGGTTATCAACCTCAATGTGTTCCAACCCTTTGGGTGTTCCCTTTATATGCCTATTCGAATTACATGGTTATATATCAAAAACACCTATGAGTGTGTGTTTGGTTTGACTTTTAAATAGTGGTATCATAATTGATTATGAATAATTATTGTGGTATATAATAGATAACACACTTATCATACTATAATTAATTAAATTCAAGTGAGTGGTATAACCACACCACTTGATTAAATAGTAAAATGGTTATAACCATATTAAAGAGAACTTATATTGAATTATAAACTACATAGTGGCCCTTATTAAATCCTTCCCTACTTATCACTGTTAAGAAAACGGGAATGTAAACCCTTGATAATCAAGATAAATGTGTATGGTGACCCATTTGGAATGTGACACAAGTTCCTGAAGACCATTACTAATATGATTCAGTCATGGAGAACCTATTGTTATAATTATTTCATGACATCCCTACTATTATAATTTGGGCATGATGTCCCTATTGTTATGATACGGGCATGACGAACATTAATGATATGATTCAAGCATAGTGACCCTATGGATATGATACTAAGAATGATGAACCTTATGAATATGATATATAGGAATGAATACCCTTACTTTTATGATACTGGGCATGGAGTCCCCTATCCTTGTAGTACTCGGCATGGCGTCCCTTGACACATGTGAGGCACATGCTACAACCCATGGATGCATGAGTTATGACTTGGTTATAGGATAGTATAAGTATACATACATAGGGATATATATTTTACTATATATATAGACCATATATATATACACATGGTTAATTGTTTAGAGATTATCCCGCTTAGGTCAAACAGGTACTGTTATCCTGGTATCCTTCAAAAACAAGAGTTAACCCTTTACAACATTTATTATTACTTACCATAATATATGAACACTTCTCATATTATATGAACTGACTGGATGTTTATAGAAACTATTAGTGGTGGAATATTGATTTTATCTCACACCCTATCCAGGCCACCGATGGTACTTAGGTAGATTATGTGGATATAGGTAGGGATAGGGGAAAGCGACCTATTATTGATACTTGAATTGTTCATAGCATGGGATCATAGAAGCACATAACTGATATATGGATTGTGATGCTTTTAGATATTAGAAATTTAGTATTTTTGTTCTTTTAATGGATTTTTTATTTCATGATTACGTTAATACCATATTATTACCTTTTTATAGATTCATGACATTACATCATTTTGTATATGATGTTGGATATTGTTGATGTTGGTTATTTATTACATATGGATGTTTACCTACTAATGTTAGTATTTATTATGTCTATTCTATTTATCTATTCATTTCACTTAATTTATAATCTAATAATGAGGTATAGTCTCCCCATGGTACCACCTTATTCCCTCACTGCTAGTCGTAAGCCTCTGGCATATGGGGAGATGCACTTGAGGCCTTGTGGGCCGCCTGCTAATGGAACTATTTAGTGGAATTCGGGTTGGGATACCACAATAGTATTTCATGTAATTTTGGTTTAGAATATAGTAATAAATATAATATTAAAGTCATGTTTTGTAATTTCAAGGGATTGGGTAATTTTTATTAAAATGGTAAAGCTTTTGTAGACTTGAGTTAAACTAAAAGAGTTATAGTTTGAACAAATAGTTCCATTGTTGAACCAAATGTATCATTGGATGAAATGAATTTTTATTATAATAATATATATTATAATTGTATTTCATAATAATATGTTTATTTACTTTTATTTTATTTTATATTATTGTAATTAATTTGGTTTAATATTTCATTGAGTACAACACCTTCAAAAATAAGCTGCAAAATGCATGTATCTAGAAACTCCTATGATCAAATAAGAAATCATATTTGGAACAAATGATTATGAAAAATAAAACTATATAAATATATATATTATGAGGTAAAATAAGTGTTTATTATTATTACCTAAGATTATAAAATGGATGTCTCATAATAATTTATATAAAGAGTCTTTTCAATCATATGCATACCCTCATTTTTTTGGAGTAATGAAATTTTGAGAGAGAAATTCTTTCAAAGGGATAGAATGTAACAACCCATGTTTTAGGACACATTTTAATTCGATAAACTATATTTCCATAAATTATAAATATGATTTATTAAAATATTCGAACTTGAGAGGGAAATCAATCATTCAAGAAACGAATCAAATTAAAATAGAATAAATTTATTGACTAAAGTACTACTGGTTCATAATTTTTAGTATAAAACTAATATAAATAAAGATTATTTAGATGTTTGATATATAAAATTTCATTATAAATAATTTATTTTAAACAAAATATATAATTAAATAATATATTATAAGATACAAAATCGTTTATGAAAATACCATTTATTCTAATGGAATTTTCTTTTATATTCATTTATGTTAAATTTTTTACTATTTTAGAATATTATAAAAAACTTTACGGATTAAATTCAAGGAATAATTAGTAAAATAGATTAATAGAACCCAAGAAATAATCTAGAAACCATAAGTAATGTTAATTTAATTATTTATGTCTATATAAAACTATTTCGTTTATAAGCATCGTTTTTATTGTATATTATTTATTCTTTTATTTTAGAATTAAATTCCTAAGTAATATAATTTTGTTTTTATTAAATGAACATAATTTTTGGAATTATATTTTAAAATTTATCTTATGGTGATTTGTTTTTCTAAAAAATATCAATTTTTGGTTAATATAAATAATATAGATTTTATAAATACTTTAACTTTTATGACATTATCGTGATATAAGAATTACTTAAAATTTTATTAAAAATTTTACTTCACCAAATATTTATTTAAGGAGTAAAATAATGAATTTATATTTAATATTATGAATTTATAACCCTATGTTTGACATTTTAAAACAAGATTTATATTTTATTCTTACAAGAAACTACTTTTGTTCATTTTCCAATAATTATATATTCAAAAGATAAAATATAGTTTCATAATTATTTTAAAGAAAACTAATTCTATGTTATTTAATTATAATCCAATAATTATCATAGGTATCAATATTATAGGTTTAATTAAGTCTAAATTCATTTAAATTTTTTAAAATACAAGTTTTATAAAAAAAAATTATTATATTATGCGTACTAATATTGAAGTTAATATTTATAACCATTATAAATTGAATTCAATAAAATTAATTTCTTATTTGGAATCAAAATATTAAATTTAAGTGATAATTTAAATTTAATCTCCAGTCATAAAAATATGTTACCAAGGTAAAAGTTAGTCACTATAGTAAATGCTAAAATAAATAATATAAAAGTCTAAAATTAGGTGATAAGGTCATAAAATATCACTAAAACGTATCCTTAAATGGTTCGATGTTCAATTTATTTGTTTAATTTATTATTTTTTCCTTTGTTCCCTGTATTTATATTTTATTATTTTTTATCTTCTTTTTTATGCATGGTTGTCTAATTTATAGATTATTTATGTTAGATTCTCAGAAATTCTTACCATTGATTTATCTCATAAATTGTGAGTGAAGTTGTTCCTAATTGTATGTTCTTGATACCTAAGAGAAAATTTCCCACCCATGGATATTAGAAACTCTCTTATAACCTTATGGAGGTCCAAGTCGATTGATTTTTTGGGTCATCTCAAACCTATTCATTATAAGGAGTTAACCCAAAACCCTAAGGGACATTTTCCACTATGTGGTGAGTGGGTATAGAATTATACAACCCTCTATTGCATTAGGTAAAGAATTATATTTCATGATATGGAATTTCTAGGACTATGAAGTAAAACCAACTAATTAATAGACTATGTATATTATTTGATGATGGTGTTGTTAGTATCCTTAACATAAGAAATGAGTTTCTATTCGTATATATGTGCAACATTATTATGCCTATTTTATGTTTTCTGGGATCATGATTATTCAATTATGTTTTAACGCTACTAGTACTCAAGTTTTATGTTATGCCAAGATCCTTATTCGAGCACCCATGATTTATTATATGTTCTTTATTAGGTATGATTCTTTTATATTATGGCTATTCACCATGATTTTATCCTCATACCTGAATTTTTATCTTATGATCACTTATGATGTTTGATTATTTTCTATAATGTTTACACTTACTAAGAATTTGAGTTCACCATATCTTATATTTCCATTTCCATGGGATTTAATGAAGATTATTTGGTATTATATTTCTATAATGGTATCATGTGTAAATAATATTTTTGTGAGATATTAAAAGATGGTTTTAAAATGAGTTGAATATATACCTCGTCTTAAAATACACTAATCTTATAGTTTAGGGCTTTTTTATTTTGAGATGCTATGAATATTCATATAAAATGATGTAATATGCAAGTATGTTAAGATTGGTTTACTCATTTGGTATTAGAGTATCTTTTATAACATTTTATGTATTAAGATATTAAAAATAAGTGGATTGAACCTAAAACATCTTATGATGAACCATTAGTGATGTTGGATTAATGTAAAATGGAATAGGTTGAAATAAAGGGGTCATAATATAAGACATATTTGGATTTGTTTTCATTATCATATGAATTATTATAGTAATTATTGTTATCCAATACCCATACTAACTATTTTGGTTTTATCATAGCATATAAGACAAAATCATGGAATTGGGGTGGTGATAGTTACACTCAATATTGAAAAAAATATCATTTTTCCCTAGATCTATGTATTTCATCAATTATTGAGAAATCACTATGATTATTTATTTTCATCCTAAATTAATTAAAGTTTAATTAGGATTGAAAACTCATATTATTTTGATGATTTTATTCCATGTCTATAACTCCACTTCAATAGATTTTTTTGGTCAGGTGCTTTCAATAAATCTTATAATCCCCCCATTAATATAATTTTATGTGATCTTGGTAATAGATTTGTTATCTATACATAGTAACCATAATAATATGTTGTGTTTTTGGTGATGTATGAGATGTTTATCAGTAACCATGTCGTGTAATGTTTGAGATATGGTAATTCTAACTTATAAGTGGCTTATAGTGGGATGTGTTATGAAATTTCATGTTATGGAATAATTGGGCTTGAAGATAATTGACACTTTTTACCATTACACTATTATTTATATATTCACATACTAACTACTTGATTTAGTATATGTTGTTGTAATGTTAACATGTATTATGTTCTCATTAACTATACATAACACGTTTTGTGTGTACACATTTATTGCATTAGAATTCAGATAATGGAAAGTGGACTTTGTAGCTGAGTTCTGATTTCTAGCAATAGTTTGAAGTTTAGTCATCTATATTACTGATTATGAATAAGTTTTTTCTCTACACTTTCTTCAATTATCTCCTTCAGTTTCATTACCTATTTACTGGTATATATAAATTATTGTACTAGGTTTAAGTTTTAGTAGTGGATCAGTTCATATATATTTAAATGGTATTCTAATGCTCTAGTGCTAATTCATATAAAACAGACCCTCTATTTTATTTTATATGAATATCTTTTTTTTTCTGATTTTGGTGTAATATTGAGGATAAAATGGTTTAATTCACAAGCATGAGGATGGGGATCATCTTCAAAGTGTAAATATTATTAACTACTTCTGGCCACCTATGTGTAGAATATGAGTTATCATTTAATTTTAAATTGTTTTTTATTTCATTATAAGGTGATTCCTTTGATGCAAGATCCTAAACAACTGACATAAGTAATATATAAATGTCATCATTGTACCAAATGGTATGTAATAATTTATTTCATCTATCATTATATTATATATTAAAAATCATTTAAAGATATTCTTTTCATTTTTTATTTTTGTTTAGTTATTAATGTTTTAGTGATTCTATTTTAAATTTCTCCAAGAAAATACGAGTTTATATATTAATTTCATTGATTTTTTTTAGATTATATGGTATTATTTTTAAAAAAATTCTGAATATAAAGTCTAAATAGTTTATATTTTAATTTAATTAAAAAATCCACATATAAATAAACATATAAACACTATTTAAATATCTTTTGTATTCACATAAACAGTTTATGGTTTATTTGATTGGATTGATCAATCCACACTCAACCATTTCAAAATGGATATACTTATATAGCCTTAAAAAAATTCTAAATATAACATTAGATAGTTGGTCATATTGACTAACCCCACATGATCTTGGGAATTAACCCTTTAGGGTATTATATTCTAGGATGCACAACCTGATGGAGTTAAAGATAATTTTCAACAAGCCACAAAAATTATCTTTGAACCCGGAATTTTTAATAACTTCAAACATGAAGTCCCAATTTATAGAGTCAAAATATTTTGTAACATTCATATTAAGATAAATTTCACCACTATTACTTGATTTATTCAATAGGTTATACATTTTTAGGTTATTAACGGGCAACCCTTTATTTTCCTCCCATCTAAAAATATAAACCGATTATTAGAGACCACCTTCTCAATTACTAAAGAGAATCTAGTGGCTAGTATATTACTCAAAATATTATAGAAACCATTTTAAAAATCCACATATATGAATATTTTAAGAGATTAAAAAACTTTAACTTTAAAAAATAAAACCATAAATTAAGATTTCACTCCTTTAAGAAGAATACCATTTTTAATGAAAATATAAATTATTTTTAACAAATAATTATAAAAATGAACAATAATTCTGAGAAAAATACATTGGTGATGATATTGGTTCTATCTCCATCACCATTCTTTGAAAATAGTTTATGTATTTTATATAAAAAATCCTTAGAGCTAAGATATATTCTCTATCAGGTAAGTTTTCTATATCCTATATACTATATATTATATTAATATTTTTTTTAAATGTATAAAAAATTTAAATCTCTATGATGTATGAAAATAATAATTTTGTGTTTCAAACTGAGATGATTGTCTTTAAATACAAAACTCTACAAATAGGTGTTGAAATTTCAAAATATACATTTGAAACTGACACAGACTATGTGGAAGAAAAATACTTTCAAGGTTATATTTATTACAAAAAATGTTCAATAAATCTGATATTTTTTACAATTAAAAAACCAAATCCTCTAAAAATTTATAGCGTTACATAGTTGGTATAATAATTTTTTCTTGATTTCCATTGAAACACTGATCACACACACACACACACAGATATATATATAAGAAGCTGTTGTATCTCACATCTTTTCCCATTATGTACTCATAAGTGTTTTTTTATGAATAAAGTTCACTAAAACTAATTTTTAGAATTTATATTAATACAAAATCTAATGGAAATAAAATTAAAGGAAACCTAGTTGTCTGATAAAAAATATGCTTTATCAAGAACCTATAATAACACGATGTATATTTAATATCATATCAAATAACAATGTGGGAATATTTCAATATGAAAAATTAAATTATTCCATTTTTTATTTAGGAATAGATGAATCATACTAAAAAAATGAAGATAAGATTAATGGATAGATGGAAGGAATTATCTTTTGAAACTGAAATTGAAATGAGATAATTTTAAAAAACAGAAAAAAAACATATGTATACATTTTTAGAGAAAATTAAAATTCATGATAAATTAAATAGCATACCATTTTTCTTCCTCTAATATCCAAAGTATTTATGAATTTTCAACCTTGAACCCCAAATAATATAAGTACAAAACGAATTTATTCATGTATATATCAGAACATAAAAATAAAAAAAAATATTTAATTCATGTTGTTTTTGGGTATATTTGAGAACATGATAATATTATTATATTATTCTTGCAAAAAGAATCAATTATCCTAAAAATACATTTATGGAAACATGGTTTTGAATTTCATATATAAAAATGTTAATAAAATATATTTGAAAACTAATAACCAAAAATAGTGCACATGAATTTTTAAAATCCGGGTTTAATATATTTTAATAAATGAAAGATCTATGTTATATAACAACCATATAAAGATTATTTGGATCATATGGAATGAATAAACCAAAAATATATATATATTCTAAATGTAATACTAATTTTAAATTCACTATTTTGGAAAAAAAGATACATCATCCCTATATAGTATAAATAAACTACATTTTCTATGATAAGTAACATAGAGAATAAAAGATAAAGGGTTCACATCACTAAATTTTTCTAATATTCTAAAAATGAATTTGCATGTGACCCTGTGGATGGTATAATAAAATAACATAAAATTAAAATATAGTTACATTAATTTCAATAACATAAAATACTATGATAAAAAATTAAATTCATGTTTGAAGTGAATTAATGATTCAAAAAAATTCATAATTGCATTTTATTAAAACCTATGAATGTAACAAACATATAAAAAATTTAATATGGACAATTGAATAAACGTTCATATACAAAGTTTTATTAATTAATGAACATGCATGAGAATTATTGTATTAAACAATAGATGTCGTAAATATGAATATTTCATAAATTAAGGCATGCAAAAAATTATATTAATTAATTCATAAGTTAATTCTAATATAAATTGAAAAATAATCATTTTTAGTCTTAAAATAAATAATACATATTGAGAGTTTATAACTAAAATTATGAATCTGTTCATAAAAATATAATTTAGCACCACAATACATGTATAATTTGATTGGATCACTAATATATAAGTCTATTTAAATTAAAAATGTGAAAATAATGTTTTTTATTAATTTATGTTCATATTTGAAAACAAAGAAACAAAAAATATATGCGGTAAGAAAATGACAAAAAATTATCCATCTTGTGTGGAGAAAAACATAGTAGAACCTTTTTATAGAGGTTTGATTTCACTCTTTCAATCATTGATTGAAGAATATTATTTATAAAACTAATGATGAAAAAAATTGGTATATTAAAGAAAACATGCATAAAACTAACATTGTTTAAATGGAGAGAAGAAAACTGCATCTTGGATAAAAATGATCCCTATCTTTCTTCGATTTGAAGTGACCTATCCAATAATAATATAAATTATTTCACCATAATTAATCATGAGAAAATTATAAGTCAAAAATATCAAGTGAATTAGAAAATATAAAAACCGTAATGTTTTAATTTTTTTTGATTGAAAAATTAGGAAGTATAAACTAAACACAAAAATCTTTGTCACCATAGATTTAATTTAGTCACGATACTTTACTGTAAGAATATTCACTAATATTATGTCCCTAATTTTTTTCTTATACATAATTTTTTTTCAAGGAAATAAAAATCATTGTATAAAAATAGAAAAAAGAAAAATTAATGAAACATATAGAAATAAATATGTCATGATTAAATAATAGTAAATACCATGATCATAATGATTGATGGTAGAACCATTTATTCACACATTCGACCACTCCACATATAGTTATCATCAACTATCTTTTAATCCTTATGCATCCATGAAATGCTTTTCCCACTTAAATATGGACAATAAAATAGGATTATACAATGAAAATATATATTTAAAAGAAACTTATTTACTTAAATAATGGAGAGTGAAAAACTAAACTCTAAGAACCTATAATCAAATTCTTTGACTTGTAAACAACAAATCATAAAGTGGAATTGGAGCATAACATAATAATAAACATCTTTTACTTTTTAAGATGTTATCTAGATGCATTGAATTATAAATTTTTTTATGTTATGTTAGTGTTGAATTTGAGAAAATAATAGTCTAAATAGTTTTTATGGAAATGTATTTTAGAAATTAAATAGTTGTGATTAATAGGAAAATACCCATAAATTAGAATTGAATTCTTATCGAATATAAATTAAATATTAATACTGTATTCTACACAAAATAAGACTACTTATTAAAATTTCATATTTAAATAAAGGTTGATTTAATTCATATGAAATGCATATTTCAGAGTAGTATTGAATTTTAAACTGTATGTTATTGATAAGTAAGACTATTACGTACAATTTGAAACTAATAGTGAATTATAGAGAGTGAAATATATACAAAAAAGTGTTGTGAAGTAGAAAAATATGGAATAGATCAATAATGAAGTATAATAAATAAATATTACCATCAAGGAGAAAAAGGAATACAGTTTTGAAAAAAAATTAAAATGAAGTGTAATATAAATTTTTTAAAAACATTATATATATAAATAACATTGGTATAATTAATAGTTTATATATAATCTAAATATTGAATACACATAGTGAAAGAAGGTCAGAATACCCATATAGTGAGAGGGTGAGAGTACATGACATATATATCTTAAGAAAGAAAAATTATGTATTATAGATATCAAACAATAGTATATTAAATCATTGAAATAGAAAAGTTACTAGAGGTAAAAATCATGAAGACACAGGGAAACATTGTTTTTATTTCAGATTAGGGGTTTTTGGGATGGAAAATAAGGAGGATTATATTTAACAGTGATGGAGGCCTTTATTTGGAAATGAAAATTTATTTTAACCACTAAATTTAGGGAGTTTAATATAAAGAAGGTTCTGAGTAATAAGAATTTTAAATTACAATTTTATGAAATTAGGTTGGGAGAGTGCCTATTATGAAGGTGTAACCCTAAGGAGGTCTGTTGGGATCAGAATAGGAGTTAACGCCACTAGAACTATATACAAGATATAGAAGCTACAAAACCTAGTGTACCATAGTTGGAAATAGTGTAATATATACAGTGATAGGGTGCCTTGTATGGTGGAATCTGGTGGGGGGGATTCGTCACAAAAGTGGGAAATAATATCAATTGTTTCATAGATCAAAGAGTGATGTGGGTAAGGTTGAATAGTGTGGGAGATGGGGAGGCCTCATTGGAGTTGTGTTATAAGGGTGTTTGGGTGGCTGCATCAGAGTGGCATCAAAGAGTATGTGGGTAGCTGTGTCGAAGCCTCATTGGGGAGGATGATCATTGAAGGTATATATTCAGAGGCTGGAGATCGATCGCGATTAAGGGAACTATGGGAGGTAGAGAACCAATAGAATATAGAATGGTAGAATCATGAAGTTTACATGAGGTCTCAAGAGGTATTTCTACTTGTTTTATATAATCATGGCACTAGATTAGCTATTTCTACAGTATTTATAAACTATGGAAATATATGTGTGGCAATAGGGTATTTTCCAAGATGTGTATATATTTTTATCCTTTTTTCCTCTAGGCCGTCGAGTCATATAAGGGTTTCCTATCATGTTAGTTAAAAATAGATATTATCAAAATATAAGAATACAAAATTTTTGGTCTCAAGGACGCAAAAAAATAAACAAACACTATAATGTAACTCAATGTTATGAGTAAATTACCTGAAACACACTCATCATAGATTCCATTTTGATAAAACATACCCATACCTTCCATTAAATGAACATGGGACTGAATAATTAATTGTAAAAAAATTATTCCAATACCGTGACTAATATAGGAATGATTTACTTGGTATCAAAGAATAATGATCGATATAACCATTATGAAACTTGTATGAAATAATAAATATAACTAACATTCGATGATGAAAATAAAATATAAAATATAATATTTGTGTAATGAGTTATTATAATGGAATTATATAAAAGGTAATATATTTTAATAATGTTATGAAATAAGTTATTAATATTATTATATTAATTATATATGATGTTAAATCACTTTCATAGATGTTGGGAGTTAAGGTAAGGGTTTCTTCTCTAAATATCTATTCATTAATATATGTTCAATATTTACCACTTATTGTTTTCTATGTGGTGTATATACTACCCATATATGTATCTTTATAAAAATTATCATGTGTTTCAATAAATTCAAAAACTATATTAGTTTATATAGTTTTTTTATACCAAATAATACCAAACTAATTAGGGTTATTTACCAATCTCATTTTAAAATCAAGATTTTTTTGTTTGAACTTCCATATGAGGAAATTATATATATCCTTTCTATAAAAACAATAAATTTTATTATCCTATATTTATTCATAAGTTTTACATGTATTAATACAATTTTACCTTCCTTTGGTTCATAATTCAATTGTAAATATTCTTGTAAGTGGTGTTGAACTTATCTCTTCTTTTCATCCAGAAATACTTTCCCTCCATGTCCATAATCATTATTATGTTTTATATATTTACTTATCTCCACTTATATGATTTTAATAAATCTTTTTATAATGTATTTTACTTTATTCACACATGTTTGGAATAAATCTATAAAAATACATGATTCATTTTTTATTGATTTGAATTTCATTACAGAAGGGTGAAAAGAACCATACTTTTTAAAAATTTATCCATGAATGAATTTTCCCATCATGTTAATCATTTATATTTTCAGAACACCCTCTATATGTTTGTGTGTTTTTTCAAAGTAATTTATATTCCCATTGTTTTATAAAATTTTATCTTTAAAATAAAAGTGGTAAAAACTAAAAGATATTTCTCCGTATCTATCAAGTAATATTTTAATATACTTATAAAAGTTTTTAATCTCAATCGATATCCTTGATTGTTTATTATGAATTACTATGAATATTATCTAATGATATTATCCACCTTATTTCTCTAGATGGATTATTATAATGTATTATGGATGTTTTCATGAAAATCATTTATTTTTAATAGGTTAATTATTCCATGATGGAATTATGGGTGTCTTTTTGTTCATGTGGAACAAATATGTATAGTATATCATTATGTGATGGTTAGTCCCATTATAGCCCTACAATGCATTTGTTAAAGAATTATATCATTAGATTAATGGGAATTATAATTTAACCCAAACCCATAGAAAACTTTGTCCATTATGTTATCAGTGGGCTAGAAATATATAGCCCTATAATATATTGTGTAAAACATTATATCTCAATAACTGAAATTTCAGGGATTAGGGAGTAAATACAACCCATTATGGGTTATCTAGTATGTGATTATGTTCCTGTCGATCAAACATGGCATTAAAATTGAATTTCTATCCTTATGTATGTGATAAATTCTTATGGCTACGGCATGTTTTCATCGATCATGATTGTTGACTCATGTTTCTACACTCATATTTCTATTGTCTTATGTTATTCCAAATGCCTTATTCTATAACACATGATTTATGATCTATTGTATGTTGGTTTTGATTCAATTATGTTATGTTTATAAACCTTGATTATGTTCTCCTAGTAATAGGTATAACTTATACTCACTTATGATCTTTTATTGTCTTCTATAATTTTTACCCTTACTAAGCATCTAATTTCACTAGTTTTTATGTTTTTTATTTCCCTAGGTTTTGATTAATATTTTTACATATGATTTTCCAATAAGGGTATCTTGTGTAAAGAATTTGTGTGGTAGATGTTGAAGAATGGTTATAAAATAAGTTGATTATATACCAAGACTGTAAAGATACTTAACATTGACATTATGGGGTGTGTTTTATTATTTGATGTAATGAAATTTCGTATAAAATAATTTAAGATAAATTTATGTTATGGTTTTGATGTCTTGGTTGAAGATGAAATACAATGATGATTTATATTTTAATATAGAGTTTAAATAAAAAAGAACCATCATGGTTTTTTATTATTAATTTCAATGAAAATTATCATTATATTTATTTTATTATGTTCATTGTCTTAAAAAAGTATATAGTGAGATTAGTTAAGATAAAGAATTTAGGATTAGTAGTAATATCCAACTTATCCTTATAGTAATGAAGGTGGATAATGTTTTTTATATCAACACATCATGGATGTATAGTCATTGGATGTGTCCCATCGGTGTGAATCAAGTGAAAACTATGTGTCAATGTATTTACTTTTCAATACTTTTATACTTTGGTTGTGTAGTTGACCATGAAAGGTTTATATATTTCTAGGAAATATAAGGACAAGATCTGTCAAAAGTATTATGTGAAAAATAATATACACCCTACCTTACCCCCATGCATAGGCTGGGTTTGGGATGTTGTGGTTGAATAAATTGGTATTAGTGAAATAAGGTTATATTTTATGAAATCATTAAAGGTAGTTCATTTATATAGAGAACATGGGAAATTACAATGGTGTTACACTATTCAATGGTTTCAATTATCAGTGTTTTAAAAATTGAATTGTATAAAACTTATAGTAACTTAAACTTTATGTCTAATATATTATTATTAGTAGAATACATGTTTGATACCACCAATTTTTTTATGACTATGGTGGGTATAAAATTTATCAACCTTAATCAAAGGGTTAAAAATACCTTATCTAGTGATTTATCAAATAATATTTACCCAAAATTTATGTTATTAATATCAATGAAGTGAATTTGGTATAAGTTTCCCAATGTTTATGAAGGATACAAAAAGGGGAAAAAGGTAATGTCTCAGGTGATACATAATAAATTTAATTATTCAAAAATGAGTCCACATGATAATATTAATGGTTTCTTAAACCAGATCATCCTGGTTCTTATAGATATTCATAGACTTGGTGATGAGATGATGGATGTAAATATTGAGAATAAAATTATATTGAGATTATATCCTTTGTAAAAACTAATGTTTTCATATCTTAAAATTTTAAATCTTATAAATATATCACTTGATAATTTATATACAAAGTTGTTATATTATGAAATGTGTGTGAAGCCTATTTTTGTAGGAAATTCATCGATGGATATTAAATATAAATAAATGCATCAAATTTTAGTTTATGATTATATAAATGAATAAGAAGTTGAAAATGGAGAAATCCATAAAATTTATAAAATTATATTCAATAAATAAAAAGAAATATTTTAGTTCAAGTTACTATCAATATGTTTTCATTTCTGAATGATCAGGAGTATAACTAAGATGCGTATGAGGTGGAATGATTGATAAGAAGATGTTGAGTACTCATAGAGGACATAAAATAATTTTTTCTATAAAAAATTTAAATTGGGAAAAACTTTTGTAAATATTACGTAATGGGAAATATTTTTATGAATGAAACATGATGATGAAAATATTTTCTTTGAAGAAGAAGGAACTGATTTTAGGTAATACATGAAGGATGTGATGATAGATACAAATAAAACATAACATAAAATAGTTGAATAAAACAAATAGAAGTTTATTTTCAACCATAAGGTAAATCTTGAATGTTCTTATAAAGATCATAATTTACTACTAAATAGGAATTGAATGATTTATAAACTAAAAAAATGTGTCACCAAAGTACATTGATAAACTCGAATATAAAACTATTTTATTAGAGAAGGTTATGAAAGAACAAGGAGAAACTTATTAATCATACAATGAAGTTATATAATTTAATTTATATAATTTCGAATAATAAAAGTTGATTAATGAAATTAATGATTATATCAAGGAGTGAATAATAATTTGGAATCCTATGAAGATAAGGTATCACATTTAGAAATTTATTTAAAGATAAAATTAAATCAATTGGTTGAAATAAGAAACTTATATTTAGAATAGTATTGAATGAGGAACTTTATGAAAGGAATAAGAGAGGCATGATAAGTGTGATGAAATGGTTAATTAATTGGAGGCCTAATTCACTAGATAAAAGTGGGATTTTTTTGAAGTTGAAACATAAAAAACTATGACAATGAACATAAAGAATATAGGGTAACACCATGTTATTGATGAATTTCAACCATTGTGATCATGTTAAAAATATAGAGGCTACTAAATGGATAAAAACGTGGGGGTAGATAGTGAAAGAATATTTATCAAGATGAAATGTCAATTTTTTGGTTATCTTGGACACACCCGGAATTGTCATAATGATATAGAAATCCACTTAAATGGAGAATCAATTGGGAGAAAGATAGAGTAGAAAAAATTCATATAGAGGACCAAGGTGAATCAAATAAGGATTCCTAAACTCTATTATGTTGAGAAATATATTTTCCCCTTTGAAAAAGAAGAATATGAATATGCTACTTATACATAATAGACTGAGAATAGACCATATTTTGTATCAACTCAACAAGGTATCTCATGGAATGATAATGAGAATGAGAAGGAAATACCTGAAGATATGTCTTAAATTGTCTTGAATAGTAATATTATATGTATATTCAATAGTTTATGTTCATACCACATGACATAGAACATAAATATTTTTATGAATAAAAAATATTTCATTGATTGTATGTTTATATTTTGAAATGATGGTTCTTTGAAGATCAAAGGAAGTTGACATAACACCCCAATAAGTTATAATATATTTAATTTCAAATAAATTTGACATATTATATATCTTTTAGTGGATGAAAAACTGATTTATATTTTGTTTCATGCAAGTATGACTTTCTTCAATAGTTTGTGTTATACGCAAGATTGAGTTCTGCCGAACAACATTATATTATTAAAATATTATTATTTGATATAATAAGATATAACGTAGTCGTTAAATAACATTTATAAAAATTATTTACTTATAAAAATAAATGGTTTAAAAAAATATAATATAAATTCATTGGTTACTATTTAATTAGAAACGAAAATATAAACCAATTGAACATAAAGGAAATATTTTTATTTTTATGCTTCCAAATGAATTTTGTCTTAATGAATTATGTTAACTAAAGTTATTAAAATATTTTAATGAAATATATGTGTTATATATTCAATAAAATATTTTTTATATTCATCTAATAGATTTTATACGCATAAGATATGAACAAACCCAATTTTATGCATAAAAACCTCTATTTTTCTAATAACAATTTCACTGCCATTTAAGGAAGAACCTATTTGAAATCCAATTTTTGTAACTTCTATATATTATATATGAAAAAATAAAATAATTTTTTTAAATATTATTGTAAAAATTTTATTTGATTTAATTTTTGGTATTTTTTGATAAGTTTCATGTTTTGATGAATAATGAAAAATACTAATTTTTAATTGAAAACAACTTTTTTCATCCAAATAATTTATAGTTTTTAATTATAATTTTTTTAAGAAATAATTTGATTATTTTTTATCATTTATCCCAATTAATTTCATATAAATCTAAATCAAACTGAATTTAGATATAAAAACTTTTCAATCTTTTGAATGTATAAACTTTAATAACTGGTTTTCTCACCCCATCAACGGGATTAATTTTAAATTAATTACGAAAAATTTGGTGTTTTGAATTTTGAAAAATAGATTCAATATTTAGAATCAGTGGTTCCAAATTATTTAAATTGTTTTATTTCATTTTGGGGGGCATGAATATTAACTTTATTAATATTTTCTACTACCCCGGTTAAGGGTAAATCGAGTAATTAAAGGTAAAAATTATTTTATAAATATTATAAAAATTTCTAAATTTTTTCCTAATTTACTTGATGGGTGGTTTTATACCTAAATCAACCTTATAATGAAATTATAACCTTTTTAAAGTCACTTGGGTGATGGTGTGACATTTATTATATTTTATTTAAAGTAGAGTTAAAGATGTCATAGTCATATTTAAATAACTATTTATAGTCAGATTTATCTTCTTTATAACGCTATATTAATGATAATTTATTTCTAATTTATAGTGAATAAATAATTAAATTAAATGATTTCACAATAATGATGTAGTAATTGTTTAATTAATGAAAATATCAACTAATGTTTATTAAAAATATTAAAGTAAATAAAATTTGATATAATTGATGTCATCCAATAATTTTATAGATTACTTTGAGATATTTTTGATGATTTAAAATAGTTTTTTCTAATGTATCATGTTATTAATGAAATTTTTTTAAAGTTAAGTAATGAATAGTTTCAAAATTTACACTAATGATATTTTAAAATAAATAATATTCTATTAAATGACAATAATTTCATAAAAGTTTTATATTAGGAAAAATAATTGGGATTAATTTAAATATGTCATGAATAACTCATTTATTTTTTATTTCTCATTTTTTAGAAATTATATTAATCCTAAAAGTGTAACTTACATGATATCACGGTAAGAGTTAAAAGAGTTAAATAAGGGTTAAAACAAAAAGATGAGGATTTAAAAATAATGAAACCTTGTATTATTTTCATTGTTTTAGAGTATTAAGCACCATAACCATCATATATTCTAAATAACTCACTTTTTATCGATTTATAATTGAAAATTAATTTATATTAATTTAATATTTTGAGAGTTTCCAAAAGTGACCCTCACCTCAATTATAAAAGGGAATTTACTCCATCACTTCATCACACAAATTTGAGACTTATAGCTAAAAAACCTGTCATTTTATCCTCCTAACATCCTTATAAATGTTTTGGAGGTTCTCGTCTTCCAAAAACACCAACACTAGATCCCTTAAAAAGATATCTAAAGGAAGTTCGCTGAAGAAGAGGTAATTGTTTTTACTAACTCATCTAAGTTCATTTATTCATGTAATTATTATTTATGTGTAGTTTTCATTATAAATTAATAAATACATTATCATATATATTTTTAGATTTTATTGTGATTATGGGACAACTATTTTATACCTTTTATCCATCTTACGAAAAATGAAATCACCACGTGTGCTTACGTACAACCTACCGTCTCCACGTCATGGTGTAATCATTTATTCATAAATATATTATTTGGATGGGTATAATGATGTATATAATAGATATAAATAATTAATATTACATAATATTGATTATTTATGATTAATATACCATCCTATTCATTACCCTTTTACCATTAATGGAATGATACCATCGCTAGGGCGTACGTATAACCTACCGTCTCCACGACGCGATGAGATTCATTTTCCATGTTAACCATTCAAGAATGATTTAAAAAATATATATTGAGTAAATATAATATATAAGAACTTAATATCATTCTAGAAATGAAATAAATATATTTTATACATAATAAATAGGACTTAAATGACAACACATGCTGAGGAAAATGAATTAGTTAACACTTGAAACATGGGTAATAATAAAATATTATTAAAAAATGATATAAGAGGGTCATATAAGATATCATATATATGAACATTGTTCTGTTATAAATTAATATTATGATTTAAACCATTATATTGTGGGTTAAATTACATTCAACTAAAGAAAAGTACAAGGTAAGGGTTAATATCACAAACTCATTAATATCTGATATTGTTTATACATAAGTATCTGCTAAGGAATATTTATCCTCTATGTCAATGTTTCTAAAACAAATTCCAAAGTATTTTTACAATTATACTACAAATGTTAAAAGTATTTTTACCCATGTTCATATTTTTATATAATGGGTTTAAAGGAATCTTTTTTTCATTTTCCAAATGAGATACTTTATGATTATTTGGACAAAAATACAGAATGAATGTTTTTTTAACTTTTATAGAATTAGCAGATTTTTCTATCATCATGAAACCTTATTGTCTTTAATCTTTCTTTAAATGTTCACAGGATTCTTTTCAATTAAAGTTTTTTATTTTAAAATTTCAAGGTCTTTTAAATAAATTATTTAAAAATAAAAATTTGTATTTCTCTCAAGAAATTTTTAATGATTTATTAGAGAGTTTTCATCTTTGTCAACATTATTTGTTGGATATTATACTTTATTGAGTTTAATCTCTTATGATACCATCTAACTTATTCTATTTAAGAATTAATGATCATTTTGACTGTGGATGTGTTATTTTTATACCATTTATTATTAATGGTTAAAGTATTCACATTTCTTATGCTAGTTTTTCAATACGAATGTTTATGTTGTTTATATATTCATATGAAGAATGAATTAGACATATTAAGTGATGTTTGGGGCCCTGTATAACCCCTTGATGCATCAGTAGGTCTCATGAGATAAACTAGTATTGGTATAGGATAAGGATTTTTCCATTTTTTATGGTGTCTTAGTCGAAGCCTTGATAGTATTTTTATAATGTCTAGTATTATGCATTACCTCATTATGAGATTAGTTATTGATATTCCATGTGATTATTTGACTACTATAATATCAAGGATTATGTTTTTTAGATCATTTGATTATTTATATGATATTATTTATTCTATCCATATTATGCTCAAGTTAAGTAAAATGGCATGTGTTTCAGTTAAACTGATTGCCTTAATGTTTATTATTATTATTCATAATATCTTTTGATATATAATTACCCTTATGAAGCATATGAGATCACCAATTTATTATATTTTATTTTTTCTAGGATGACACGATGTGTATTATGGATGACATGCAGGGTTAAGCTAAGAAAATATTGATACTCTCAAAGGATTGACTATATTGTATTTTATATTTTCAATTGTAATGTAAGGATCATGTATGTAATATGGATTTTCAAAACTATTAAAATGATTGGTCTTGTAGGATTTGATTCCATATAATCATTCCAATGAAATAACATAATGCACCAGCTTTCAGATTCTAGGGTCAGGGCATTACAGTTGGTATCAAAGGGAGTTTATCAGCAACCTTGGAAACTAGATTTAGAAATCAATGATTAGGTAACACAACCCAAAGATAGAATTTGAGGATAACCATATAAAGAAATCCAATAATTTTGGTAAGGTATAGATTATGTGGGTATTACTAGAAAAATATCCATGTTTGGATACTATAAGTAGATGTGGTTCTGGAACAGATATACCTAGGGGTAACAAATCCAAATGGTGTGTTGGGCATGACTCTGTGAAAGCTGGAACACATCAACGAGCATTATTGTGCCCCTGGTTTGATACACTTGTGTGATAATTTTAAGACAATTCACATTTTATTTATAAACCCTTATAAAGGATTTAAATTTAAATATGCCCCTAAAGAAAACATTATTATAATTATGACACTTGATACATATAAATTTTCTTATTTATGTAAATTATTATGATATTTTTTGGATTATACATTATGATATAATATAACCTAATGTATGTCTTCATTTATAAATGGATCCCAGTAGAAGGAATGTGAAACTCACTAATTCACGTGAACCAAAGAGTAATAAGGACCATATATTTCATGGTATTAAGTTAATATTTTGAAAGGAAATAGTCTCCCAAGAATTCTCATCATATGAGGACATAGTATCATGTGATAACAGGACATGTAAAGAGTACTCTATGTATTATTGATTTGTAGGGAAGAACAAGAATAAGAGGACAATTCAATAAAATATGGATAAAGGGAAGAAGAGAAAGAAATATTTTCCCACATGTAATAAATGTGGAAACAATCACCATGATACTTACTTAAAAGGAATGAGATTTTTCTAAAATTATGAGATAAGGGCCCCCATTCATGGAATTTTAAGGATTAGAAAAAGTTTTTTAATGTACAATGATTCAATAATAAGGAGATGAGAGACTATGAAAATCAATGTCTCATGTATCAAATGATTGTACCCTAAAAGAGGCTAATGGATAATGGTCAATATTATGCTACCACCATGAATTAGGAGGAATGATCATTGTTCTTATATTGGGATTAAATAATTAAATAATTTGATTATTTTATCAATGATGTACCATTTATAATAATTATAGAATATATAAGGATTGTATTGTAGTACTATTTCATTAATGATTTGAGATTATATGCTGAATTGTACCGATGACCAAGAAAAGTGACTCAGTAAGAAGTTTTTCAAAAACATATGGTTGAGGGAAAAATAACCCTTTATATGTTCCTAATATAGAGATAATAATTTGATAATAAAGAGATTATTTATTTTGATAAATTAAATTGGATAGTACCGACTACCTTGGAATTGATAACTGGTTGGTTGAAAAAGTGGTTCATTCCATCATTGATATAGTTTACAACATTTTTTGATTTAAGGAGTATATCCAATAATCTATGTTTTGTATAAGTAATAAGGAAGAATTCATGTTTTCAATAATTATTTATTTTAATTAAATGTTTACCATTTTTAATGGAATACATGATGATATTAGTCCCATGTTAGGAATGTGAGAAATAATAGTTGATTCATATTGTGAAAATATTAATGATAATTTCATTTTGAAATCATATCCATTTATGAAATGGTTTAAGTTAATATTTGAAAAATGTTTTATAGGAAAATGTATTAATTCACCCTATGATTCAACCTATTCTATAAAATTAAGTATAAATTGTTCAAGGCATAATTAAAGTTTAAGATTGTTTTTATAGAAATATATTAAGAAATTATACTTCCTTGCATTCATATAGAGTGAAAGAATTACTAAAATCTAGTAAAAGGATCTAGAAAATATTAATTTTAAATCATCATTGATTTATGGATTTGATTCCCTCAATTTTCAATTGATCATTCGCTTGTTTTTGATTGATCACCTCAATCACGCCTTACAAATATTTACGCTTTTCCTCTATGTACATATCACTACTTGAAACTATTGTTCACCTATTTAAAATACTAGTTTTTTGGTGAACTTCACATTTCTCTTTCCTAATTATTAAGAATATTTTTTATTAACCTTATTTACAATGTGTTTTCTTCAACAACAGTATTCTCAAATATCAATCTCTTGATTACTGAGATCAAGTTTAAATTATGAGGATGAAATTTAATTAAGGTGCCGAGAATGCAACACCCCAATAATTTAAAATATTTTTATTTTTAAATAAATTTAAAATATTTTATAGATTTTAATGCATGAAACAGTTAGTTATCTTTTTTTACATGTAAGAGAGACTTTACTCGATAGCTTGTGTTATACACAACACTTAGTTCTAGCAAACAATAGTATATTATTAAAATATTATTACTAAATATAATAAGGTATAACCTATCCATTAAATAACATTAATGAATAGTATTAAATTATGAAAATATACGGTTTAAAAAAATATATGATGAATTCATTGGTAACTATTAAATTCGAAAAAAATATTAACCAATTGAATATAAAGGAAACATTTTTTTATGATCACAGAGGCGTTTTGTCTTAACAGTGTAAATTAATTACTATTATTAAGTTATATTAATTCAATATATATGTTATATATTCAATAAAATATGTTTTATATTCCTACAATATATTTTATTGGCATAAGATAATAACAAACCAAATTTTATACATAAAAGCCAATATTTTTCTAAAGTCAAATTTACAGCCTTTTAATGAAAAAACCTATCTTAAATACACTTTTTGACAATTTTATATATTCTATTTTAAAAAAAACTTATTATTTTAAATATGAATATAAAATTTTAATTACATTTATTTTTGGAGTATTTTTTTGATTAGTTTCATTTTTGATGAATAGTAAAAAAATACACATTTTTAATTGAAAAAAACTTTTTTCATCGAAATAATTAATATTTTTTAATAATTATTATTTATTGTTTTTAAGGTATAATTAGATTAATTTTTATCATTTAATTCAATTAATTTAATTAAAATCAATTTCACACTGAATTTAGACATAAAAATGTTTCAATATTTTTCATGTATAAACTTTAATAACTCGTTTTCTCACCTCATCGACGAGTTTAATTTTAAATTAATTACCAAAAAATTAATGTTTTGAATTTTAAAAAATGTATTATATATTTGTAATCAGTGATTTCAAATTATGTAAATATTTTTATTTTATTTTTGGGTATATGAATATTAACTTTAGTCTTATTTTTTATTACCACAGTTAAGAATAAATCGGGTAATTAATGGTAAAAATCATATTATAAATATTATAAAGTTACCTTAACAGTTTTATTAATTTCATTTTATGGGTGGGTTTTAACAAAAATTATCCATGTTCTAAAATTATTACCCTTTTTAAGGAAATTAGGTGAGAGTATGGAATTTATTATATTTTATTTAAAGAAGATTTAAAGATGTCTCACTAATATTTTTATAAATATACCATTTTTAATATTTAGTTATAAAGAAGATAAATTAGACTATAAATATTCATTTTCAATATAAATTTTTAATATTTTTCATGATAAATTATTTTTAATTTTTAGGGATAAATTATTAGATTAAAGGCTTGCATAGTGATGATGCAGTAATTGCTTAATTAATGGACATATGAAATAAATGTTATTAAAAATATTAAAATAAATATATTTTGATATTATTTATGTCATACAGTAATTATATTGACTAATGTTACATATTATTTATCAGTTAAAATATATTTTTTAATATATCATGTTGTTATGATTTTTTAAAAAAGACAAATAATGAATTTTGTCAAGATTAACAGAAATGATATTTTAAAATAAATAATATTTTATTAAAGGATATGAAATTTATAAAATCTAAAATTCAGCCTAATAATTTGGATGATGTTATATATTTCATAAATAACTCATTTATCAGTCTTTTTTCATTTTGTAGTAATTATATTAACCCTCAAAATGTAACATACATCATATCACAGTAAGAGTTATAAGGGTTAAAACAAAATGATAATTATTAAAAAATAATAAAAACTTGCCTAATATTCATTTTATAAGATTATTTCTACCCATACTCATATTAGATTACAAATAAATCACCTTGGATCCATTTAGAATTTAAAATTAATTTATATTGATTTAATAATTTGAGATTTTCCAAAAGTGAAACTCACCTCAATTATAAAAGGGAACCTCCTTCCACACACAACTTTAATACTTCTAAATAAATCAAACCCTACCTTTTTATCCTCCTAACATCCATAGACAAGTAATGGAGGTCCGTATATTCCAAAAATACCAACCCTATACCCCTTAAGAAGAGATCTAAAGGAAGTCATCCAAAGAAGAGGTAATGGTTTCTACTAACTAATATACATTCAATTCTTCCTCTACTTCCTCTTTATGTGTTCTTAAATCATAAATTAATAAATAAATTATAATCTATAAGGTTATATTTTATTATTAAAATGTTAAAATCAGTTTCCACCTTTTATCAATCCGACAAAAAATGAAATCAGCACGCTTGCATACATACGACCTACCATCTCCACACCATGGTGTAATATGTTTTTCAACACTACATTATTTGGATGGGTATAATTATAAATATAATGGATATAAATAAAAAATATTACATGATATTGATTTTTTATAATTAATATACCATCCAATTTTTTACCATTTTACCATTAAGGGAATGATACTATCGTTCGTGCATGCTTGTGACATACCGTCTTTATGATGTGATGAGATTAATTTTCCATGTAAAAAAATAAAAAATGATTTAAAAAATGTATATATTGAGAAAATATAATATATATTAACTTAATATAATTCTTTATATTAATGAAATATATTTTATTCATAATTAACATGACTTACACGACAAATCGGACATACGAAAATGAAGTAGTTAACACCAAAAACAAGGGTAAAACGGAATATTATTAATAAAACAATATAATAGGATCATATACAATATCATAAATATTAATATGGTTCTTTTATAAATTATTAACACACTTTAAACCATTATATAGTGGTTAAATCATGTTCAACTAATGAAAAGTGAAAAGTAAGGTTAATCTCACAATCTCATTAGTATCTAGGATAGATTATACGTGAGTATCTATTAAATAATATTTTTCATCCATGTCCATGTTTTTTAAATATGTTTTCCAAATTTTTTAAATAATATACTACAAGTTTTTAATTCCTTTTTACCCATTTAAATTTTTTTATAAAATTTGTTGAAGGGAATATTTCTTCCATTTTCTAAATAAGATACTTTATGATTTTTTCAACAAAAATATGAAAGGAATGTTTTTTTAACTTATAAATCATCAAAGGATTTTTCTGACATCATGATACCTTAGTGTATTGAATCTTACTTTATAAGGTTAAAATAAACATTTAAATGAACATTATTTATTTAAAAATTGTACGACCTTTTAACTAAATGATTTAAAAGTAAATAATATTATTTCAATCAAGATGTTTTTAATGATTTTACTATAGTATTTTCATATATGTCAACATCCTTTGTTGAAACTTATGCTTGATTGAGTTTTATCTCTTATTATACCATCTAAATTATTTTATTGAAGGTTTTATGATCAGTTTGACTATAGATGTACTATTGTGATACCACCCATGTTTTATGGTTAATGTATTCACATTTTTTATGCTAGTTTTTCAATATGAATTTTTGTTTTATTTGTGTTTTCGTATGAGGAATGCATTTGACTTAGTAAAAGACAAGAAGAGCATGCTATATCCCCTTAATACATCAGTAGGTCTCATGAGACAAGCTATTCTGGGTATTGGTCGAGGGTTTACCCGTTTATGTATGGTGTCTTGTCTAAAGCCTTGATGGTATGTTTATGATGTCTGGAATTATGCATTCCCTCATTATGAGAAACATTATTGATATTCTATGTGATTATTAGACTATTATAATATCCATGGTTATGTTTTCTATATCATGTGATTGTTTATATGGTATTAATTATTCTATCATTATTATGCTCAAGTTATGTTAAATGGAATGTGTTTCATTTATACACATTTCCTTTATGTTTATACTTATTATTCATAATAGTTTCCACTATATTTATACCCTTACTGAGCATCTAAGATCACCCTTTTTTATGTTTTTTTCTTGGATGACAAGATGTGTATTATAAATGATATGCATGGTTATGTTAGGAGAATATTAATACTATCGAAGGATTGACTATATTGTATTTTATAGTTTCTATTGTAATGAAATTTTTATGTTTGTAATCTAGATTTCCAAAACTTCTAAACTGATTAGTCCTTCGGGATTTGATTCCATGTAATCATGATAGTGAAATATAATAATGAATCATCTATATGATTCTAGGTTTGGGGTGATGAATTTAAAGAATGAGACTTTTTGAGGTTAAGTTGATGATTACAGAAGTTATATTTTGGATGGACTTTGACCCAACCTCTTCATTGTGTGGTAAATGTTTTAATCAATTATTAAAGTATCATTCAATTAGAATGGAATCCTTATCAAAGGTGACACAAGAAATTCAATAATGAAGTTCTTGATAAGGAATGGAAAATTTACCAAGTGGAAAACAAAAAAGAGAACTTTTCTCCTTATATTAAAATATGTGACTAATTTACAACATTAGTTTCTTGGGAATATAAAACAATAATGTATAGCTAATTTATCCAAGTTATATACTGAAGTATAAATTCTTAATTTGAATCATGATTGATAGAATAATTGTGATACTTGTACCCAACAGAATATGGCAAGAAACCCATATCAAAAAAGAATAATGAAACATGAAATCTACTGGATATAATTTACACTAATGTGTGTAGCATAATGATATATCCTAGGACATTATTTTAAAGATTCTTTAACTTGTTTTATGATGACTATATTATAATTGGTTGGATAATGTTCATGTTGAATAATAAGTGGGTGATGAAATACATCAAATGATTCCATAGTTGAGAAGAGAATCAAACTGAAAGGTCAATTAAAATTCTTTGAGATTATAATGTAATATATTACAATTCTTCCATGTTAAAAACTATCATAAGAAGAATAAAATAAAGATTTAAGTTTCATATATGTGAATACAATTGAAAAATGGTATAGTGTAAATATGAAAATGAATGGTGAATAACATAGCATGGACACTACTCATTGAATGGGTCATTTCAAGGGACATTTAGTATGAAGTAATGAAAGTAGTTATTTTCACATAAAATCAATATTTTGTTAGTCTTGGAGTGAATAGAACATCTTAAGATATATGAATTGTGACTAATATAATACATAAAAAATTTAGTATGTTTAAAATGAAGTATTATTTTGGGAACCTAGAGGGAAACAAAAAAATTATAATTCAAATATACAAGTAAGGTTTTAGGCTATTCAATAAATAGAAAACCCTTTTAAATACTTTAAAAAGAGACTGAAGAAAATTATAATGAAAATTATATTATCTTGATTAAGAAAAAAGATTGATATGAAAATGGATTTTTTGGTCTACCTATTATTTACGATGAAGAGGGGGATGTTGAATCTAATATTAGAGGATATCAACCAAAATAAATATTTAAAGAACATGGGAAAAGTTCCAAGGGGGTATGGAATTGAAAAATACAATGGATTCAATAAAAACCTGAATAATATAATCAGGGGTAGGTAGTTGATATTAATGAAAACAAAATAGGGACCACTAACCTATGTTTCGAATCCAAGATATCCACCTCATTATTTTCCTCTGGCCATGAATAAAAAATATTCTTGTTGTTATCAAGGAGACATTATTATTTCCTGATGTGATAATTAAAGACTAGTGTGAAGTCATTTCCCCCATCAAGAAGTTAGTGAGAAATAGGGAATCAATCCTAACCTCATAAATATAAATATTATATATAATGAATAATAGAATTCTAGTCAATATCACCTTCCCATATGTAAGTATAGAATTTCATTCACCATATAGTGCATGTAAAAAAAAGTAAGACCATGCACCTACATAATGGACAAGTCCCTCTCTACATATACACCTATTTGAATATGAAAAATCCATATTGATTTTGAAATCTACATGTGGTGATATAAAAGACACCTAGATCCCATGATGGTAAATTTCATCTTCTTCCTGATATGATAAACTCTGAAGGCTTTGAAAATCCAATTGATGATAAGGATTCTGAGGTAAAATTAGAGGACTAAGTTATTGATAACTAAACATAAATACCGATTTAAGTAAGAAATATAAGATATGGATTTTATAAGCCTAATATAATTTTTGATAAATATTATCTAACACAAACAAGGAGGTTGAGGTGTTTAGAAAACACTACTCTACTTTCCCAAGAGGAACCATAATAATTTAAAGAAGCAATGTAGGATAAATCAGGGGTCATGCCTGTGAATGAGAATTTAGAGAAAATTGAGATAAACCAAACATGAGATCTTGTGAGAAAAACATAGGATAACAATATCAATAGAACTAAAAAGGTGTTTAAAAAAATAATGGTGATCTTGGAATATTAAACTAGAAAAATTGTGATTGTGAGAAAGGTTTATACACAAATTAAGTGTGTTAACATAGAGGATTCAATCAAACATATGTCTTGACCCGAGTCAATAACAATTGTCTTGGAAGTTATAATTTAAATAATATTCTTATTTTATCAAATTTATGTGAGGTTAACATTTTGTAATTGAGTTCTCAGAGAGAAAGTATACCTTAATCAACCCATTATTTTCAAAATCAGTTATGATAAAAAAGGTTTGTCATTTTGAAGAAGGCCTTATATAAATGAAAGAAAGAACCTTAATATTGATTAGCATAATTGGATATGTAATTTTGGAATATATAATTCTATAAAGGTGGTTTTGATCATAACCTCTATGTGAAATCAAACATTGAGGAATATTTCAGGTATACATCTATAATGAATGTATAGTTTTTAGCAAAAATATATAGAGGATTTTTATTGATTAATGATATCATTGTCTGATATGTTGATAATTGGATAACTTATATATTTTCTTATGATACATGGGAATTAAAAGAAATAATATACCTTTATCCTATAACAAAATTATTCAATAGTGTTTTGTAGTAGGTTTATCATGCATGGGAGAAAATTAGTTTCAACACCAATTATAGTTGGAACAAAACATGGATATCCTAATGATTGAGGAAATAAAAATCCCATATTACTATAATGAATTATTATATTCTATAATTATTTAATAAATATATACTTTTAATATAGACACCCTAGCCTTTTACATATATTATTACATGATTTCGAGCATAATTAAACATAAAAAACAAACATGGATCGTAAAACCTAGTATCTTTGTAAGACTAGGTACATGAAATTGAAAACATGAAAATTGAATAAAACACATTTATATTAATATTACATAATAAGATCTTAACTTCCTTTAAAATACTAAATTATTTATAGGATAACCTATGGAATACATTGACAAAAGGGATGATCTAAAATCCTAATAAGGGAATAAACATAGGAATAAAGTATAACACATGGGTTAGAAGGCATAACATTATGAAAAAAGGCATGGAAATTGAATAAAAATATGGAATCATAACATATAGAACATGAGATAATGTGATCATGTAAACATAAGAATCTGTAAGTAACATATATCATGACATAAACATGATCTTAGGCTAACTTCTAAGAATGTATCACATGGTGGAAAAGTCCCATCATGGATTAGGTTTACTATGTAATCCCACACATGAAGTCTCATGAGACTAAAAATTACCCACTGAATTGGAATGCTATCTAGGAACACCCATCATAACATATTCATGCACATGTGTTCAATATAAATAATCAAATATATGGAATAAACATAGGGTTTACTCACATAATGAAGAAAGCATTATAATCATGCCATTTGGTAAAACCAATCGGAATATCATAATGGTGTAAAAGAAAGAAATGTATTTAAATCATACTTTTACATTAATAAGGTAAAATAGTTATATATAATGATAAATTAAGTTCAAATAAAGTGAAAAAAAGTAAAAATAGTTCTTAAGAAACTTTATAAATGTGCCACTTTAGTGCGGTATAAGGGAAAATATCAAAGAGTCTTTAAAGAGGACAAAGGAATAATTGTTTATATAAAAATAAAAATGAACTAAAATAGTTTTCCATGATGAAATTAGTGAATTTAGAAAAGTAATGGTTTCTTAAAATATATTATGGAGTGTACTTGAAAATGGGTAAGAAATTGGAAAGTTCTCTTTAACAGGGCACACCTATCGAGAGGAATTGAGAAGGGATCATTATAAAACATGTAATAACCCAATCAAATAATGATGAATTTTGAAATATTGATATTTTGGTACATAAATACAGAATATATGAGACTTATATAAGAATAATGGAGAAATAAATTAGATTAATTATATAGAAATAAAACCCCAAAGGAAAAAATTAGAGGTTTGAAGAGATCCCTTACCTTATGTCCCAATGTGTTCTTCAATTGCACTAAATGTATTGGATAATCAAATTAAATTCATTAATAATTTAATTAATAACCAATTAAACATATATTTTATTTATTATAATTTTATTTAGTCCATTTATTTCTATTTTTTATGAGTTATAATGTTTAATTTTGTTGTCCTGGGGGTGTTCCTTAAATGGTTTTATGGTTGGTTCCCTTGAGTATAATTATGGGAGTGCCTAGTCAATGGAAGAAAAAAAATATAGAATTTGAATGAAATTATATTAATATAATTACATAATTTTAAATTTTCCAATATATCATTTTTTTTCTGATATGATGATGATTCATTTGACAAAATTTTAGTTATAAGTGTTTAGTTTATTTTGGTGGTTTTTTAATCATCATGAACTAGTTTTGTTTTATTATTTTATATTATGTATATATATTAGTTCCAAAACATGAAACAAGTAATAATATACATATTATAACATGAATTAAGATTTATAATGGTTTTATGACTAGACATAAAGGAGGTAATGTATGATGAAAACTCATTATCCACGAAGGCGGTGAATTGACATATCACAAACTATGTTTTTTATTTTTAATATTAAAAGACAAGAGAACATATTTGATTATGGATATTATATTAACACAATAAAATTATAGTATTTGTATGATACATGAGTTATAATTTCACTTTTAATAGAGGGAGAAGTAATGAGGTAGAAGAAAAAAATAATCTAAAAGAGAAAGGTGGAGGATTTCACCTTTGGAATATCGTCTCCTTGAGAACCCCCTTAAAGCACTTGGGTTTGGTATTTTATTGAGACCCAAAGATATTCAACGTGGGGGAGATGCATGGGAAGTTAATTGGATATAATGTTTACTATCTACAAGGTTTAGAAGGTGTGAGGAGAATGGGTTGTGTGGGGTGGTACTTAGAGTGGGGGAGGGGGGTCTTTTGATTATTTTATCCAATCTTTATTATTCTGTATCAAAATTATAAATTGTGTTGATTCCTAAGAATAAATATAGTAAATGGTTTGGGAGATATTTAACCAATTGATTATTACATCATACATACATCATCCATGAATCAAAAATTCATGTATTTGTAAAATACCATATATTACAGTATTTTAGTACTAACCAAAAAATAAACAATTTTAAAAAATCTTTAAAAACACACTAAAAATTTATTGGTGGGTATATTTTAAAAATAGTCTCAATTTTATGAAAATAAATTTTTAAATATGATAAATTTAATTTTTAATGAAAATAATAATTTATTCAAAAAATAGAGATTTTAATATTATACCTGATTTTAGGAAACTTTGAAAAAATAATTTCAGTTATACAAAATTATATTTTAATTATAATTCAACAAAATATTGATTTATAAATCTATTTTATGGAAATAAATTTTATTTTAAATCATTATATTAATTATAAAATTATAAATAAACATTTACATTTTACAAAAACACCAACACTTAATTTATCATTTTTAAAACATTTATTTACTTATAATATTATATAATTATATCATGTTTATATTTATAAGATACAAAAATTTTATTTATACTTTCATAGGTGAATTTACTACTCTAATGGCCAGATAACTATTCATAACAGTCGTATTGCTATTCCAATTGTCATATTTTTAACAATTGTAAGGGTTTAATACCTATTATTCCATTCATCACCCAGTTCTATTTTCTCCTAAGTTTATATATAATTTTATCTTTTAAATGAATATTTTATTATTAAAATTATATTTAATTTCTACATCATTGTTCATGTGTGCGATCATTCTAGTGGATCGAGCATATCTGAATTTTCTGATTCTTATTGTCCTATTTTCTATTTATTATCCCACCATAATATTTGGATTTATTATTGGTTTGTTTTCTAACTAAATTAAAATTATTCATTTATTATAATAATGTATTTTTTGGGTTTCCTATGTGATTTATCTACCTTATACTACATTACAAAATTACATGAAGGGAAATTTAATTGATAAAATTCCCGGCCATTCCATTCTTCCAACCTTATGAAATGTCTCCTAAAAAATTTTATTTTACAAACTAAGATGAAAACATGTGTGGGTACTTCTCCATCATCTCTTCCTCCATCTCCCATGTCACCTATTTATAGTTATAGTTCCTATGCAGTACTTTTAACTGGTGAGTAGTCTTGTTACGTAGAACTTAATCTCTACAGTCAAAGACCTTCACTGGATGCTCCTCATAAAAGAGAACATTTTCCAGTTGCACCACCTTTGAATTTAGTACATGTGAGGGATATGATATATACTTCCTCAAGAGTGATACATGAAAAAACAACATGTATTTGATACATGGATTGTGGAAGTTCTAGTCAATCTTCTATAGCTCTGATGTGATCAAGAATCTAAAAGGGACCAATATATTCGGGACATAGCTATCCCTTATTCCCAAATCTCATGACTCTCTTCCATAGATATATGCGGAGGAATACCATGACTCCAACCTCAAACTAAAGGTCCCATCAATAATTGTCTTCATATCTCTTCTATCGACTTTGGTAATCCTTTATGTGCTTCTAAATGGTTTTTACCTTTTCTACCATTTCAGGTCTCAACATCTTAAGTTCACAGAATACAACCCATCTTGCTATTTCCCTATATATTTTACCATAAAGGGCTTCATATAGAGTTATTTGGAAGCTTGAATGGAAACTATTATTTTAAGAGAACTCAAACCAAGGTATTTGTTCATCCCATCCTCCGATAAAGTCCATAGAACATTCTCTCAATATTTCTTATAGTGTCTGAATAGTATTCTCAGATTGGCCATCAATTTGAGGATGATAACCCATACTAAAGTTCAGATCAATGTTTAGTGAACTTTAGAGGATTTTAAAGAACTTGGTGGTAAATATCATATTTCTATCAGATACAATCGATAATGGTACCCCATGTAACCTCACATCTTCTTTGAAGTATATTCGTGTAAGATGATCGAGTGACAAGTCCTCTCAAATTACGATAAAGTGAGATCTCTTTGTAAAATGATCTATGAACACCCATATAGAATTATTTACTTTATGTCTTTGGAAGTATGGTGATAAATTTTATGGTGATTTTTTCCTATTTCCATTTTGGTATGGGTAATGGTTTCATCATCCCCTAATAACTTTTTCTTTTAGTCTTAACTTTCTGACATACTAGGCACTTTTATGTATATTCATTGATATACTTCTTTATATTTTTCAAAAAATAGTTCTCTTGGAGATCTCGATACATCTTTGTGCTTCATGGTTGAATGGATGGGGTCGATCTATATGAATCATTCAAAATATCCCTCTTTATATCAGGATTTGATGGTACACATAGTTATGATCCAAATCTCATGTATCATTCCTCATCAATTTTAAACTTTTAGGATTTCACTTTTCTGATAGCTTCCACATTCTTCTAGATTTCTACATAATCTCTTTGAGCATTCTTAATCATTTATAAAATATATTTTTTAGAAATAATGAGTGAAAGGAATGGTGATGTCCCTTCCTTTTTGATTCACATGTCCATCCTTTAAAAGACTAAGAAGATTAGATCCTTCTTAATGCTTGTCATTGATAAATTTGAAACATCCTTTCTAGTTAGAGAATCTACCATTTTATTCGGTTTTCTAGGATGGTAGTTGATTGAGCAGTCATAATCCTTGTTGATAACTAGCCACATTTGATAGAACATATTAATATTCTTATGTGGGAATATATTTTTATGCTCTTATGATCAGTATATATTTCACACTTCTCCCTATATAGGTAATGCCACCAAATTTTCAACACGAAAATAACAGGGGATAACTCTAGATCATGGGTGGGATAGTTTTTCTCTTGAACTTTAAACTACATTGGGGTGTAGGATATTAATTTATCATTTTGAATTAGTATACATCCTAATCCATTTTTTAAGCATCATTGTATACCACAAAGAGTTCTCCACTTTTTGGTAGTGTAAGTAATGGTGTAGTGATAATCCTTTTACTGAACTCTTAGAAGTAGTGTTCACATTCCCTAGTCCACAAAAACTTTACTCCATTCTGATTCATCTTGGTTAATGGGTTTTAAAATCATGATAACTTCCTCACAAATAATCGGTAATATCCATCTTGAACAAGGAATCTTTGGATATCCATTACAAATGCTCATCTAGGAAACTCCTCAATTTCATTTTTCTTAGAATATCCCACATATATTCCTTTTTTGGTGATAAAATTACCCAATAATGATAATTTCTCCATCCATAACTCACAGTTACTATACTTTACATATAGTTTCTCCCTCTTTGAGGTCTTTACCATAGTGTTAAAATGCTCTTCATATTGCTCCTTTCTCTTGAGCATATCAGAATATCATCTACAGAGACTGCTAATTTTTTTTGAGGTAATCTATAAATAGTCTATTCATTAAGTCCATGAAAATTGATGGAGCATTAGTGAGTCCAAATGGAATCACTATGAACTCATAGTGCCCATACCTCATTTGAAATGTAGATTTGGGAATATCTTCCTTCTTCACCTTTAATTGGTGATATACCGATCAAAGTTCCACCTTAGAGAAAAATTTGGAACCACATAGTTGATCAAACAGGTCATCTATCCATGGTAGGGGATAATTGTTCTTTATCAAAAAAATTTATGCACATGATAATCAATGAAGAGGAACATTGATCCATCATTCTTCTTGACAAAGAGGACTGGTTCACCCCACTTTGAAGCACTTGGGATTATGAAACATGTGTCTAGATTCTCTTGTAATTACTTCGTTAGTTCTTCCAATAGAATAGTGTCCATTCTGTAATTATTATTTGATATAAGAAGATATCCAAGAATAAGTTCCATTGAGAACTCAACCTCTTAGACAAGATGAAGAGCATACAATTATTCTTGGAACACTTCATTGTAGTCACTCACAATGGGCATGTCTTTGAGCATGATCCATTCATTTGTCTCAATAATTTTAGCTAGATATTATTTATCATAAGTAAATAATATACACAACTGAGATGATTATTTTGGTGTATATTAATCCTCCTCTTTAAACTTGTATAGAATTGGAGGACACCTTGGGATTTGAAGAGTGATCTCCCTTTCTCAACAGTTGATGTTATATTTGTATAAAGATAGCCAATCCTTTACCAATATAGAATCAAACTCCATTAAAGTAAGTAAAATGATATTTTCTAGGAGGTTTATTCCACAAACATTAACCAGGGAGGAGTTATATTCTTTATATACAATAATCTCCCCATTCACTATTCTTACAGAGAACTAAACATTCATATTCTGAGGTGCTATTTGGATAGTTTTACTAAACTTGATGGATATAAAAGAATTCATAAAAGTAAAATAAAATAGTATGTTTTATATTATTGAATGAATAACCAGTGTACCTATCAATGCATCATTTTCAGGACCCAACTTAGTATTAGTGATAACATATGCTCTTCCTTGCTTCCCATGAGGTTTTTGTTGTTGATTTCCTCCGAAAACCCCTAGATTAGGGAATTGGCTTGAAAAATGCCCAAGTTCCTTGTAGTTAAATCCATTACACAACAACATAGTGTTGATATAAAACTTCTTTTCTTATTATTCAATTGTGGGATTATTCATATCTATTCAGTAATAATTATCTTGATTCCCCTATCTTATACATTTGAAGCATCTCCTGGTCCCCTTTAGATAGTTTCCAAGATGTTTCTTCCCATACTTTTGATATTTCTGATGTTGGGTTTTTTTATAATGGGATTTATCTATTTATTATCCCATATTAAATTTCATTTTCATATTTTTATCTCCAATCCCATGAGACCACTAAGAGTCAAAAATATATATTTTAAAATTAAGGGAAGAACATACAATTTCCTCATAACTATCAAAGTCACGAATTTCCAAGGTTTTTTATAGAGTCATATTTAATCCCCTATGGAAGGAATCCACCATATTTTATCTTTTGATAACAAATCCAAAGGCTTATCATGCAAGACTTTTAAATATTTCTTCATATGCCCTGATAGACTCATCTTCCTTTGTCTTCAGTCTGAGTAACTCCCTTTCCATCATAATATGAAGAATATATGGAAAATATTTATGAAAAAATATTTTCCTAAATTCATCTAATTACATGGATTAAATTTCCTCTATAGATTTTATATTCTTTATTATTTTTCACCACTTATCATCTTCTCCATAAAAATGATATACTGCCAGAAAAAGATTCTCTTTTCTGTGCACTAGAGGACAAAGAATATCATCTACATAGAGTTAATCCATTGTTTTGGGATGAGGTGATTGAAGTATCTAAAAAATATAGGTGTAATTTTTCACATAAAATATTTGACCACAATTTTCTCTTTATTAGAATAATTGGGTTTTTCTACATGGTTTATGTAATTATTAATAACTTGATCTTGTTGTGGTAGTACTCTCTTGATGTTTTTATCTCCCATTCAAATTAGATTTGAAATTTCATTAGGTAAATGATCACATTTACTATCATGTTTATTATTGAAATAATTCATCATATTTCCCTCCATTAACTAAGAAAAATAAAATACAATTAGGGGACTTTAACACTTAGCTAATAATCATATAAAAATAAAACATTTAACATATAAGGATAAAATTATAAATATAAAGCATATTGTAACTTGTGATTCCCTAAGTTTCAATATAGGTTATCCGTGGTGATATAATTATCCTTAGGGTTATTACCAAAGTTTTATAGTCCTAATATCTAAAAATAATTTTCCAGTTGTTTGATACCAAATATATACACCCTATTCGTTTACACATATTATAAAATGATTTCAAGAATAATTAACCATCAAATACAAACTAAGGATTATAAATTATAGCATCTTTGTAAGAATAGTTAAATGAAATTGAAAACATGGAAATAAAAGAAACTTATTTATATCACAATGAGCTCCTATTTTCATTTGATCTCCTTTATCTCCATAGGATAACCTTGGAAATATATAAACAAAATGTATGAGATAAAAATCCCATTAAGGGAATAAAAATTGGAATAATGTATAACACATGGGTTAGAATGCATAAAATGATGATAAACAATTCAGGGAACATGAATAAAAATATGGAAGCATAAAATATTGAACATGAGATCATGTGATCATGGAAACATAGTAATGTTGCATCAAAATATAACATGACATATGCATGATTCAAATATAACTACCAAGACTATATCACATCATGGACAAAGTCCCGTAATGGATTATCTTTACTCCCTAATCCAATACATTATGCCTCATGATACTAAACATTAACAAATGCATTGGATAGGTATCTGGTTTCACCCATCATAACATTTTCATGAATATGTATTCTACATAAAGAATCAAATATAATGAATAAACATTAGTGTTACCCATAGAATTAAACGAGTATCGTAATCATTTCATATGGAATAACCAATGGGAATATCATAATGGTGTACAAGAAAGAATGGATTTAAATCATACTTAGACATTCATAAGTTAAAATATGAATATATCATGATAAATTATGTCCAACTAAAGTTAAAATATGTATAGATAGTGTTTAATAAACTTTATAAATGAGCCGCTTTAGTGCGGTATAAGAGAAAATATTAAAGAGTCTTTAAAGAGGACAAATGCATAATTGTTTATATAAAACCAGAAATTAATTGAGATATTTTTTCATGATTAATTGATTAAATTTATAACAATAATGGTTTACTTAAACATAATATGGATTTTACTCAAATGTGGGTCAGAAATTGGGAAGTTTCCTTTAATCGATCTAACTTATCAAGAGTAATTGAAAAAGGAACCTTATAAAACATGTAATTCCCCATCAAATAAAGATTAATTTTTATAGATTCATATAATTGGTACATAAATAAATATAGGATAATTATATATTAATAATGAATAAATAAATTGGAATTAAATAGGTAGAAAGCGTAACCAAATGGATAATTAGAGATATGAAGTGATCCATTACCTTATGTCTGAATGTGATCCGCACTTTCAATTAATGTCTTGTATAATAAAATTTGATAAATTAATAATTTAATTCAGAACCTATTAAAAATATATTTTATTTATTATAATTTTTTTCTGTTCATTCATGGCCATTTTAATTAGTTATAATGGTTAATGTTTCCCGCTAACCCTCAAAGAGGCCTTTTGAAAATGGAAAAAATATATAGGGTATAGGGGAGAGTTTGTTTTAGGGTTTTATGGTCAGTTTCCTTTAGTATAATTATGAGAGTTCAAGAAAATGGAAGAAAAAATCTAAAAGTTGAATGAAATAGTATTAATATACTTCCAAAATTTTAAATGGTCATATATATAATTTTTTTCTTATATAAGGATGATTAATTTCATAAAATGCTAATGATAAACATTTAGTTTATTTTGGCAGTTTTTCAATCATCACAAATTAGTTTTTTTAAATTAATTAATATTATGTATATATATTACTTCAATAACATGAATAAAGTTATAATATAAACTTTATAAGTATTTTGTAACCATTATAATGGTTTTATGACCATACTTGAAGGTTTTAATGGAAAACATTAAATCATTGTCCATGAAGGTGGTGAATTGACATATCATAGATGATGTTTTCATTTTTGAGGTAAAAATAAAATAGAAGAGATTTGATGATTGATATTTCAGGAACATAATAAAATTAAAGTATATTTTTGATACTGGATTTAACATTTCACTTCGTATAGTGGGGAAAATAATGAGTTAGAATAAAGAAAGAATTTGAAAGAGAAAGTTGGAGGATTTTACCACTTGAATATCGTCTCCTTGAGAACCCCTTTAAGGCACATGGGTTTGTTATTTTGTTGATACTAGAAGATATTAGACATGGGGAAGATTATTTATAAGGTAATAGGGAATAATTTAGACAATCTAAAAGGCTTATAAGGTTTTAGGATAAGCGGTTGTGAGGGTTAAATTTATAAGGGGAGGAGATGGGTGTTTTTGATTATTTTATTCATTTATTTATTATGTTCTCCCAAGAATATCAATAGTACTGATTCCCATGACTAAATATAGTAAATGGTATATGATAGTTCAAATAAATTGGTGGTTATATCATCTATACATAATTTATCACTCAATAAATCAAGTATTTGTTAAATACCATAAATTATTGTATTTCACTATTCACCAAAAATTTCATCTATTTTAGAAAAACCCCAAAATGTCACCATATTATTTTTTCTATGTATAGATTTTAAAAATGGAATAAATTTTAGAGAAAAAAAATTCTAAACATGATAAATTTAATTTTTAGTTAAAATTATCTTTTATTTGAAACATTTTGATTTTAATATTATAACTGATGTTATGACACGTTGAAAAAAAAATTAAAGTCTCATAAAATTTTATTATAATTATAATAAAATATATATAAGTTTTTAACCTATTTTATAAAAAGAATATTTTTATTTATTATATTAATTATGAATTTGTAAATAAACATTTACGTTTTACACAAATACCAACAATTAATTTATCATTTTTAAAACATTTATTTACTTATATTATGATATAATTATATCATATGTTCAATTATAAGATACCTAAATTTTATTTATACTTTTATAAGTAAGGTTTCTATTCTAATAACCAGATTACAATTCCTAACAATAACATTACTATTCTAATGGTTCAGTTACTATTCCAAGAGTCATATTTCTAACTGTCATAAGGGTTTAATACATCTCATTCCATTCATTAGTCACCTCTATTTTCAACCAATGTTATATATACATTAATATTTTAAATTAATATTTTATTATTAACATTATATTTTATTTCTACAAAATTGTTTATGAGTGCAACCATTCTAGTGGATCGAGGAGATCCAAATTTTATTATTCTTATTATCTTATTTTGTATTTATTATCCTGATCTAATATTTGGAATTCTCATTTGTTTTTTTACTGAATAAATTATCATTCTTCATTTATGAGAATGGGGTTTTTATTGGGTTCTCTATGTAATTTATGTGCTTTATACTACATGACATAATTATAAGAAGATAAATTTCTTTTATAAAATTATGGTTCATTGTAAGGCATCATCTATACTTTTTATTTTGGAAGCTCAATTTTTGAGTAATTAGAAGAATAAACACCCCATTATTGTGAGGATAAAAAATATGTACATTAAAGGTTCTCTTGATTACTGTTTGGTGTTTTATACAGGGAAATAACAGGATTAAATTTTTTATTCAGATATGTACCAAATAAGAGATATTATAGATAAAAAATGCACTAGTGTATGAATTTTATTTATTGTGAAAAAACTAGATTAACTAGTTTAGTATAATGCATGAGATTAAATATATTTGTCTGGGTGATATAGGTTATATTTAAAATATAAATAAATGTACTTCATTTCTATGGAAGATAAAAAATATAAGATTTTGATGAAAGTGTGAAGGTGTTTGTGGGGATTTAATATGACAATAAGAGTGTAATTGAATTAATAAATAATTTTTTTATTATTCTCCTGTATAAATTATATGGAAATTTGGTTCCTTTTTATTAAATAAAAGGTAGTTAAAGTACTAATAAATATGGATTATGTTTTAATAAATCATCAAGTGGTGGATATTCTATAAAACTATTGTGCACATCAGTGTTTAAAAGGTATCACAAGAACTAAGGTGTTCAACCGCCTCCTATGGCTTGAAGAAATTTGGTAAACACCCTCTTCCAATAAGTTTTTTAAGACTTAAAATTATTTTTCATCCTAGTAAAGTTAAATACCTTGAGTGGGGGGTTATTCAATTAGGGTATTTTGATCGATTCTAATGACCCTCTATTGTAATATTGTTAATTAAATTACTAAGAATAGTCCTCTCACACACAATAAATGTGAAGTGATAAAGCAATAAAATAGATAAAAAATAAGTTTTACTTAGTTCACCAAAATAAGGATAATACAAGGAGCATTAAATGGTGATATGCCATGTATTAGAAAAACTAATCAAGCTACTTATGGGTTATAATTTGGAGTGTCCACACTAGTTCTCTATGTTTAAATCACTTACAGAAATAAATAACTCACTTCTCTCACTCACTTTAATTTCTCACTACCACTAAGTGGTTTTATCATGATCTTTACAAAAAAATAGCGAGTTTACACTTTCATGGTGTATAAATTATAATTTTATTTTATCTTCTATAAAAGTACATGGTCCATTAATAAGATAGTATCCTATATCACCCTATTCACTAACTATCAAAGAAAATTTTTGTAACTCCTCCTCCCTTATCATCGATGTATTCCCTTCTATATATTAAGATAAATGATCCTTCTTATTTTAATAAAGAGAATGTTATATCTTCAATCTATATAGAACCACTAATTTTACATCTTAATTAATTATCAATTCACCTTTATTAATTTGGGAAATTTCACCCAATTAAATCCTCTAATATCGATTCATATCACCCATTAAATTCCTTGAGTCCCCTCATGAATGATAGGAAATAAATATTTATAGGTATATTTTCTCGATATCTTAATGGTGTGACCATTAAAATCACATCATGTAACCTATATCTCCCATTTTTCATGGATTTCACCCATAAATAATGACGTAGAACAATCATTGATATTTTCCTTGACTAGGACACCATGGAGTAGCCTTTATCATCATAGCATGATCACATGGACTCCAAAAATAATAGTTTTTTCATATCAAGTTTCCAAAATCATGATTATATTCCATGGCATGAAACATACAAAATATAATGATCACTTAATTCTTCCTCAACCTTACCACAATGTGGCTATACTCTCAAAAATGTGACATAATGATTTATATTTTTAATAAAATGAAATAAAATTGTGTATAGATCTAAAATTTATAGAAAATAATCTTATGAATTAACATTTTTTCTAATATTCCACTGGTAACTTCCCCCACAACATTATTCAGGCTCCTAAGGCTTGAATACCTAATTAAGCACCAACCATCTGGAAGGTTAACTCTCACAAGATATTTTTTTGGTGTGAACTCCAACCTACTATGTAATCCTTCAAAATTGGATTCTCTATTAAATATGAGTCAAGGAATGGCCATAGGTTCCATATTGTGAATTCTATTCTTCTCCCGATTTTTACATTACTTAGGTTTTCCATAAGTCCACACATAACCTCTATATTACGGTTCACCAGACAATAAAATTCCTCTATAGACTCATTTGAGTTCATCTTTAGGTCATCATACCTGTTCTATAGTACATTTAATTTAGTTTCGCATACCTTTGAATTTTGTTTTTAGATGATGATGTGTTTTCCTAGAAGGAGGGTGGTGATTTTGGGGACACGCATTCAGGTTTATAGCATTGGATAATGCTCCTCCTGATGGATTGACTAATTTTCCATTAGCATCGAACACCCTTTGATCATTTTATGATAAATCTCAACTTTAAATTATATTTGATATCCCATGTATAAAATCCATGTATAAATTCATTCTGAATGATTAAAAATAGTTTTGTATATGATTCATCCATTTTTTAATAATTATTGCATAAAATATTGTAATCCCTTTACAGTTGAAAATGAGGAAATCAATTCTGAGATAGAACAATCCACAAAGAACATTTTTTATTATATATAACTTGTTGGTCCCAAATAAAGAAAATACCTTTAAAGGGATGGTTAATCAAGGTATGTTAATATTGTTCAAGTGTTATCAACATTTATTTAGTTATATAATTATTAGGAACAATCTAATCTTAAATACTCAATATTAAGTGAATATCAAATTAAAGGGGGACATAAGAAATTTTACTTGGTTAACTAAAACTAGTTTAATCCAAGTAGATTGCAACAAAGATGTTTCATGCACATAAACAATAAGAAAAATTATTTAATGTTACAATTAAGAGCATATATAAAGATCCTATACCTTTACAACCCCCAAAAAATAAACAAATTGCTTTCACTCACATGAAAACCTCATTTACACCAAGTGTTGTTTTCTTGATCATTATGAACATAGAGTGAGTTTACAGCAGAGTGGTGTGTCAATTATGTCATAATTTTATCCATTGATGAATTCTATGACCCTATAGTGAGATTTTCTCTATGATCTACCGCTTCACATAATTTCCAACAAATGTATGGAATTACACATCTCTTATCTCTATCTATTTTCATTCTATATCTCTAGATACATGCTCCTACTTATTTTAAAAAAAGTTAAATATATCTCAAATGTATCTAGAGAAGAACCCGATTTCCCTTATAATTAATCATCACCTCACCTTCCTTAAATAGGGAAAATAATTCCAAATATCTCTTTTAATTTTGAGTCAAAATATTCCATTTAATTCCTTGAATCTCTTCCTGGTAGATAAGAAATATAAATATAAAGGTATAATGACGCGACATCTTTATGAAATGACCACTAGTATATGGGATTGTAACCTATATCATTCATTTTACATAGCTCACACCACTAAATCATGTCATGGTTAAATCATCAAGGTTCATCTTTGACTAGTACACCATGGCGTGACCTTTATTTTTCCATCATTGTCACCTAGACACTGAAAATTAAAACATGGTCATATCGAGTCTTCATGGGTGTTAAACTCCACCATAATGTGACATATCCAAAATATCAAAACTGTTAAATTTTTATTTTCCTCATAATGGTGTGGCTACTCTCATGAAATAGAAAATTGATTTATATTTTTCATCAAAGTATGTAAACATATTTCTGACTCTATCATTTGTAACAAAGAATATTACTTTTTTAGGGACTTTTATAATTTTTCCACTATTTAGTTTTATCATTGAGCGATGCAGGCTCCCTCAATGTAAATTCCAAATTAACCAAAAAAAATTGTGGAACATGGATATCATGGTATCATTCCATGGTGTAAAATCTATCTCATGATTTCATCCTCTAAAATTGGATTCTCTACCATAGTTGAGTCATGATTTTACTAGAGGTATCATGATGTGATAGTTATTCTTATCCTAGTAAAAAATTACTAATCCTAATTCATGTTTTCAATAAATATTATATAATATTTCAATGAATGTTATATATATATATGTAATTCCATAACATTTCCATTTTTTGAGAACTCATTTCATATCACGACATAGGATGTAATGGTGTGACTATTGACTTATTGATAAAACTTCTCCAAAATTCTTTCAAAACTAATCTACAATTTCTTAGGATCATATTTTCTACTTTGAAAGTCCTTTAACATCATTTTTAACATCCTTGACAACAATAATCCCAAAAAATCATAAATGGGTTTTTTCTAATAATAATATTTCTTTTTAGTGCTTAGAAGGGATCTAAAATATTATTTTTAATCAAAGGGGAAGAAATTGTGTCTTTTTAAGAAATGGAGTGAATGATTAAATATAAATATGTGGTGTAAAACATCAATCACTTCTCAAATTAATGTCCAAATTTTAGTGGTAGTTTATTTCGTAATATATAATCAAGATAAAATACATGGGGATGATATTAGAAAGCCTAAAAAATAATACTAGACAAGGGGAGTTATGAAATTTTTTAATTTAACAAGTTATTTCTTATGGATATAGATTTAAGGTATGAACTAAGGAAAAAATATCAATATTGATCACATTTTTTATACTTTGAGAACTACTCACATAAAATTTGGGTGATATAAAATTTATTATATTAATTTTATGCTTCCTATGGAATTTTACTAGGTCCTTGTGGATACATTATATTACCAAAAAACAAAAGTATGATAATTCTAGAATAAAATATATTTGAGTCATATAATATTGGATCAAAATTTTTAATTTTTAAAATGTTTTAGGTTTTTTTTCAAATGGGTCTTATATTTTTTTGTATTAAGTTTATTGATATGTCTAGAAAGAATAAAGAATCTTCTGAAGTTATTTTATGAGGTGAGATAAATTTATAACATAATAAATCTATTCATCCCCTAAATATGACTATGTAATATTACTTTTAAAATATTTTTTAGTGAGTCAATATATAAACTAATGGTTCACACTATAAATAATGAAGTCACACTATAATAATGATCTTGTACACAATATGTGTAGGGTTGTCATAGTTTATTAAAGTAATCATGATTCCATAATAGGCATCACACAGTCGCATGTCATTCATATGAGAAGTTAGGGTTACAGATCACGGTATAATATTAAAATATTGACACTACAATAATGAATTTATCTCCCCTAATAATGTAAGAACCATTGTGAAACTATAATATGTTTAGATTTGGTGATACTTGGAATAGTGATGGCTGAGGAACATCACACCATCATGGGATAGATCATTACTTAACAGTATTTATTTTTTTCAAAGGATTTGGTAGTTGAAATAATTCAAACCATAACAAGGACCTTGTTATAGATTTTTTGTCTCCATAAAATTTTGAAAATAAAAAAAAATCCAAATTGGAAGTTATTGGTTTGTATGTTGTGGGTTTTAGAACAAAAAAATGGGTGTTTTTGGTTCCCATTCAGCATGAGACTATTAATAATTCATATAGGATGTTTTGGAATGCAATTATGAACAAAAAATAATAAGTATATAGAAAATAGTATGGGTATTTAGAAGTGAGTTTATAAACATATAATATAGAAGATTTAAATTATTATTATGGAAGAAATACATCGAACTTAGTATTTGAATATGTAGATTGCATCATAAGGAAAATACCCTCACTGTTTGGTGTGATTTGTTTATTTTGAAATTATTATATGTGATGTTTTGTGGATTTTATCATCTACCATGTATCAAAACATTGTGTGTAGATATATTTAGTAGCGGTAACCCAAGGATTTGTAGTGATACCTTCCAAATATTTTTAATCATGATAGTGGATCATGATTTTTATCTAAAAACACATAAGTAATGTATACTCATTGGATATATTCCTTAATGATAAACCATGTAATATATCTATTAATCAACATTTAATTTTTAGTACTTGGGTTATTAAATTGTTTGGTTGATCATTTCAGTTTTGTATATTCTTTTCTAACGAGAGGAGAAGATATATAATATTTTTTATGTTAAAAAAATATACATCCAAATTCACCCACATATTTTGGTGTATTTAGGACATTATGGTTAAAACATTATTTGATAAATCTTCATTGAATAATTAGATACATTGAATAAATGGTTAGTCACTAATCCTAAAAAAAATCTCAAATTCACAAAAACCCATTGAGTTAATGTGAGATTAAAGTGACTATGTCATTTGATATTTGATTATAAAATGAGTGAACCAAATTTTTCAGACAATTAATTATGTAATACTAACTCTTATGATGGATAAATTTAATTATACCTTATTAGATATGGAATTAATTATTATATTTTTCAATTTTGACATATTGAGAAAATATATTGTACTATATAAGGTGGTTTTAATTGTTAATCTTTTATCATTAATGTATTTACTCAATAAGAATGATTCCACACCAATCTTAATTTGGGAGATATTATAACTTATGATGTTCAACATTGAAATCAAAGATAATAAATTCACATAAAATCATTTAGTTTACCATTTATTTAGGATATAAATATATCACATAAGTAGATACTATGAGTTTTAGATAAGGGTTGATTTTTTAGATAAACACTTTCTCAAGGTGGAGTTTATATTTAGGAAATGGTTTGTAAATATAGCTTGTTAATTGGATACTATAATGATTTAACTATAATTCACATTTTAATATAGGAAGAGGTTACAATATGTAATTTATCAAAAAAAAATTGGGATGATCCACTATTGTTTCAGAAATGTAGTTATAGATTAATACATAAATGTGTTATCAATAAAAAAATTTAAAGTAAACAGAATTTTTTACACGCTTTACCAAAATAAGGACACCATATTTCAGAAGAAACAGTGGAGACTATATTCTAAAGTTGATTCTTTTTTTCTATACTTCATTGGAATACAATAAATTAATTATTTTATTTTAATTTATACTAAAATATTATAAAAATAAGTAAAATGAATGATATTATATAATAATATATCATGGAGTTCAAGGTATTTAATGAATGAAGAATCGATTTCATATATCACATTCCAAATTCTATTAGTAGTAAAAACATCTCAGTGTGTGTCGAATATATTTGAAAATTAGTTAAAGTAAAAACAACCTCTTTTAACCTGGATAATGGGGTGAAAATATTTATAATAAAACAACTCATCTAGGTTTGGTGTTCCTATGATATAGATTATCAACTATAGATCCCATTTGAATAACTATTTATTGAGTGGTTTACTAAAAAATAAAGAGAAAAATATATTATAGGAACATTTTAACACTCTCAATTAATTGGATTAGTGGATATATCAAACTAATAGATTAAATAGATTATATAGAATAATTATAATGTGTGTAAAATGAGTATAAAAAGAACTTAGTTGATTCTTTATAGGCACATAGAATAACTTATATAACAACAATTGACATGTTTTCATTATATTTGGTGTATAGGATACCATTACACCTTTCTATGGAATAATATGAAAAATCTTATTAGGTTGAAAAAATTATCAATTAGAGAGAATAAAATTGAAAAAATAAAATATTGTTGGAACTTGAGGAGTTATGTGAGATGTAGAGGAAATCAAAGTCCAATTTAACCTCATATAAAGAGAAAATAAAGAAATGGCCTAACAAACACATAATATGGAAGGAGAAAATTTCAAGAGAAAATAAACATATATTTGACTTATGTTTACACTTTATTCCATGAAATATGAAGCATTTAGGGTTGATTCCATTCATAATTTTTTAAATTTACCCATAAACAACAGTGGAGGTTTAATGGAATAAGGATCCACCATTTAATCTAAGAGAATCACTTAAACATTACATTTAGTATTCTAAACATAACTATATCATTTATAGGAAGTTTTATTGAAAAAAACTAGGTATATTAATATTTTTATTTAAACTAATTTGTTGCCTAGGGGCAACATAGGTATGACATTAAATATTTTATATGTTTTTTATTTTCTAAAAGATGAAAGTTATGAATTTTAGGATAAAGTTTTATATTTTTAATTATTCCTTATAGGATCCGTCAAAAAATTTACCAAATCCTCATATATCTCTTATATTTTACAGTAAATGGTAGTAGATATTTTATAGAGGAGTTATAGATCATTGATTTAATAAAGAGATACATTTTATATAAGTTTTAAAAAAATGTGTTTGAAAGGATTAACCTTATATTGAAATACTCTTATCACAAAGATATATAATTTATTTATGACCTAGAAAGAAAAATTGTCCCATAATGATTTTTGGTATGGTCTATCCATGCATTAATTTTCTTAATGGAAAAATAAGGTTTATATTACAACATTATGTATAGGATACAATGGTTGGACATGATTACTAAAAATAAAATCTAGTTACTATAACATAATTTCACTTATATTGAAGTATTAAAATTATTATACCTAAATCATGACCTTGAATTTTGGAATGAATTGAGAGGAAGAAAGTACAACTTTGCTTAATGAAAATCAACCACAACTAATTAAGTTAGTTTGCCTCCTAGGAGTTGAGTGAAAATTTATAAAGGTAGAATCATGGAAAAATATTTTGAAACAATTTATGTTGGTAATTACTAGGAAAATATCAAAGGTGAAATCATGATGTTACATGATATATTAATTATCCGACTCTAAAAATAATCATGAACCTAAAAATATTCATATTCTCTATTAGGTCCAAAAGGGGACTAGATACCCAGAGGGGGGTGAATCCTGGTATGGATATTCTTTGTAAACATATTCCTAACCCACTAGATCTTGACCTATTTATTAAAAGGGTCACTTATTAAAGATTTAATAATAATGTTGATCACGTCCTTTCTAATTTTAAATTATGATATTGCACTGAAAGTAAAGAAACAAATAAAAATCAAGGACACAAATATTTTTTACTTGGTTCATCCTCACTAGGAAACATCTAAGGAGAATACAATGGAGATGTACCAATTATACCAAATTAACTAAGGCTCAATTCCAAATTACAATTTTTGGGCTATAACTTATATTCCCAGCCTCACGACATTTACAAGATTTAGGGTTTTCTCACTGCATTTCCAAGGGTCATGCAACGAACCAAACTTTTATCAATGAAAATTCCTATTTATAAAAAATGGTTATATAAAATATTCACTTCCATTGTTTTATGTTTTTTATTTAAAAATAATATTAATAATTTTTACCATTTCTAATATAGACACTGAACAGTGATCTCGTGATTAGTATAAATATAGGGCTTTAACAAATCCAATTTACTCAGAAAACAGAAGCGATGGCCTCATCCAGTAGAATTTCCCCGTACGAAGACCATTTTTCAGAGCTCATAAATTAGGTGGCTTCATTAGGATTCACTATTGACCAAGCCCAATCTGAACTTCAACACATTAAGCTTGAGCAGAACTGCTTACGGGAGAAGTGGAAGTTGATAGAGATTACAACCCGAGCGATGTTATCTGAGACACCCCAAGAGTCTATCACCATCTCACACCTTACACTTCAATCTTATACAGGTTTTATAAGGGTTTATATAACAATAACTTAGAAATATGATTATGTGCATTATTTTTTTATATAATAAAGAATATACATTCATTTTATTATTGTTACTCTATAAATAGTTTTTAAAGCACATATCGTATTTTTAGTTAATATTCAACTAAGAAATCTATTTGGATAAATTAATTAATTTTTGAATTAAATAATATTTTAATAAAATATTATTATTATTAAATTGATTTTTATTAATTATAAATGATCGTATAATGTTTATGAATTCAATTGTAATTTTTATTTAGGTTTGAAAGCTGGTTTTTTCAAAACCCATGAATTTTCGAAAAAAGTAGGTTTCTATTTTAAAAGTAAAAATTCAAATATTTAGAAAATTATTTGGATAAAATTAATATTATTTTTGCAATCAGGATGTCGAAATTATCCAACAGTGAATTTTTCATAATTGTCTAAGATAGCTGATTTCTTGGGTAAAAATTAAATATTGTTCAAATATATAATGTGTTTTATGACATCGTAATGACCTAATAGTGATGTAATTAAATTCTATAAATATTATGTTCAGCCAATATATGTTTTAAAATTAAAATAATATGATTTTGGGGTTTTTTTATTTATTTTACAAAGCCATAGTGGACCCTTTAAGACTTATAAAACATGTTAGCTTTTTAAATTGCTTTCCTTGAGAGTGTGACTCACCTCCACATAAGCAACCCTATTATTTTAAAATGTTAGGCCATTGGCATTATAAAATATTATTTTCCACTCCCATTTGAAAAAAACTACAGTCTGGTTTGTGGTTTGGATTAGTTTAATGTGTGGTGACCCAAACCTAAATAATAAAGAATTCTATCTCCTTTCCTATTTAAACCCACCCAAGATCCCACTTCCTCTTCACTAAAATCCTTTTTTATTTTATCCAATTTCAACCCTCATATCCCTATAATCCTCCCAAGGTGACCCAAGCTCCCTATAATCCTCTCTCAAGCCTCTCCCAAGCCTTTGGGATAACACTTCCATGTAAGGGATTCCTACCTTCCTTATTTTTATCCAAGTTTTATTATGGTGTAATACCCTTTTTATATTAATTAAAAATGTTGGGGTAAGATTTAGAACCTCTCTTATATTCCCCTCCCTCTGTTTTAAATTATTAGAGACCACTTTATCTCTCATAAATGCATTTCATTTACACTCATTACCATGCCCAAATTCCGTATGAAATTTCTCTCTTCTCGTCCACATTCAAGCAATTGTTTTGTATTATGAATCTAATTTCCATTACATTTGTTGGGACATGTTTCTATATGAACCCCTTACATTCCATTTCATGTACATATGATGAGATACCTCTTTTTCTCTCATCAACCATTTTTATGAATTCTTATGTCATGCCATTATGTTGCCGAAATTACACCGCGTTTTTTCAAGCCAAAATCTTTGTGCAGTGAATACCATACCCATGTCTCTATCAAGTGTATTCTCCTTTATGAGAATATACATATTGAAAGGAAATTTCATCTATTTATTCTGAAATATTTTATCGTGGGATAAATTATGATGTTTAATGATTCCATGTTATATGATCCATGTGGCACACTTATGCATGAAATGAAATGATTAAGAAGGTTGTGCCCTGATAGCACTCCAAAATTTGGGTAAAGATTTGTATAATTATATGTCAAGTGAAATGAGGATTTAATCATACTAATACAATTTCAATGAGGATTTACTCATGCTAATTCAAGTTCAATGAGGGTTTACTCAGGATCTATGTGCAATGATCCTTGGCTCATGCTAATTCCATGTTAAGTGTTGTTGCCAAATTTCCATGTTATGATAATCATTCTATATCACGCGTTTATGTTCAGGTTGTTTTATGGTCCATTTACATTCCTATTTCCTAACATGTATTGTATTCTTCATGTTATTCCTTGTTTACTTCCTTACTAGGATTTATAGCTCACAATTTTCTTATGCATGTCCTTAGGTTATCCCATGAAATGCAAAGTACGAGGGAATGTAGTAGTCATGTAAAGGAAGTTTTTGATAAATATGTTGTGTGTTTTATGTTATAAGTTGTTATGGAATGTTCCTAATCCCTAAAGACACTAGACCTCTCGATCTGTTATGTTTTATCAAGTTAATTTTATGTAATAAATCTGGTTTTAAGTGTGCAATAGAAATTTGGGTTATCACAGTTGATATCAGAGGATATGTTTAGTTGTTTTTGAGATTAGGATTAGAAAACCCTAGTGAAAGCATTAGGGATTAGAGTATGTATAATAAAAACATCCCTAAGTTTTGGTGAGTATTAATTTTGTTTTATATTAAGAAAACACATCCCTGTCTGGATACGATCAGGGAGAGGTGGCTCTGGCACATATATACATAGGAGTGAAAACCCAGACAAGGGGTTTCAGGCTTGAATCAGGGTATCTTAGTACACAACAACATTCCTTGCTGCACTCTTGGTTACAAAACTCCCAGGGTATATGCTATGGTAAATTCAAAAGATTAGTATGAACAATTATTATGGTAATTCAAAAAATGCCCCTAAGAATATATGTTAGAAAGTAAATAATGGATAACATAGATTAAATCCTATAGATTCATAATTTAAGGAAATAAATTTTATTTATAAGTCATTTATATTTGTCCTTTGATTAACTTTTATGTATTACCCATAACTTTCCTTTTATTTCATCCAATGGATGGTAATAGGAAAACATAGGCTAACAACTGATGCGAAGATCAATGCGATGACTGTTCTAATGAGATGCCCAATCTGATGGGAGTAGGAATCTTGAATTTTGTCACAATACTCTCTCAGTTAACTCAAGACTTGAATATAAACATGGGTCAAGAATAATGTTCAACCCCCCCCCCCCAATAAAGAACAAGTTTCAATCTAGAGATTCCTGAGACAAAGGCCTCCTAATTTTATTAGATCATTTCATCCCTCAATTTCCAAACAATGGATCAACACCATTGAAAAGTTCTTCTCCATCCTTTAATGTTTCGAACAAGAGAAGGTTCTTCTAGCTACTTATAGTATAGAGGGTGTAGACGATCAATTGTGAAAATTGATCAAAAATACGAAGCCTGAGGAGATATCGAGGTGTTTGAATGGAAGGATTTATGAAAAAAATTGAAAAATATTTACCTAGAACACTATGGCTTAAGATGGAAAAGGACTTCCTTTAACTCAAGCAAAAAGAGAACGAATCCATCAGAGTGTACAAGGAAAAATTCATATGGCTTGCATGATATGATTCTGGATTTGTTCTTACCCCCGAATTCAATATTTACCGCTTCTTTGGTGGGCTGAAACCTAGCCTGTGGAAAGACCTGGTGATCCGTGACTTCGAAAGCTATGAGGAAATTTTCTGATGTTCCCTCAAGGTCGAAATGGAGATCAGAGAATCTCAGTGGTATCATGGGGATAAGAAGCATAAGTTGTACTTCAATTCTGGTGGTCTGATGGATAAATCAAATAGTTCTAAGAAAACCCAACACCCCATTAGAAAAAGGTGTGGAAAGAAGAACCCGGGAAATTTCCTGAAGGGGATGAGGAAATACTTTAGGTGTGGAAGAAGAAGGGCACCTAGATATTAACTAATGAAAAGAAAAAAACACAACTGCGGTAGAAAATATGAAGTCTCTGTTCAAACCTCAATGGATTTTACATTGCTTCAATTGCAACAAACTAGGGCAACTTGCAAATCATTTCCCTAAGCCAAGGGTTTTCGTAGGTAATCAACAACCTCCAAGGCAAGAAGGGTGAGATTTTTTCCTTCACTACCACTGAGGTGAACCCTAAAAACAAGGTGGGGATAGGTACACTAGTTATTCATTCAATAATAGTGAATTTAATTTTTTATTCTGGTTCTACGCATTATTTTCTATCTTGAAAGTTTAGTAGAATAATCCCAACACCACCACAAATAATGGAAGTAAAGATGTCAGTGAGTATGGAAAATAAGGATATCATTGAATCCCATGAATATAATTCATCCCCTATCATAATTAGTAGATTGAACTTCCCATAAAACCTTTTCATACTCTTTCTGGTGTAATTTTATGCAATTCACGGCATGGATTGGATTTCCATACATAGAGGAAACTTTAGTTTACATGAGAGGAAAATCTCTCTCCATATAGAGAATCAACCCCCGATTCTATACAAGTGAAAGGAGGAAGATCAATATTCTTTAAAACCATCATCTCATGTGTGGATATTAATGACCAATGATCACGTGTATTTGGATCAAATGATTTAGTTTAAAGAGGCAACCATCCTTGAAGGAATTTTTATTGTGAGGAAATTTTCTGAAGTGTTTACCGGGGAATTGCCTTGTCTTCGTCCTAGATTAGATGTTGAATTCTCAATTATCCTTATACCTATGGCATTGCCAATATCCAATACTTCGTATATAATGGATGTTGTGGAGAATGAGGAGCTGAAGAAACAACTACAGGAGAATCTGGATAAAGGGTTTATACACCCAAGTGCTTCACCATGGGGTGAACCGATCCTCTTCATCATAAAGTAGGATGGGTTAATGTTCCTTTGAATTGATTATCGTGAGATCAACAAAACCATGATAAAGAACAAGTATCCTCTTCCTCCAATTGATGACTTGTTAAATCAGCTACATGGAGCACAATACTTCTCCAAGGTGGATTTGCAGTCAGGATATTATCAAGTAAGGGTAAAGAAGAATGATATCCCCAAGACTACTTTTTGTACAAGATATGGGCACAATGAATTCATAGTAATTCCTTAATCACTCACTAATTCTCCCTAAATCTTTATGGACTTAATGAATAGAGTCGTTAGATATTACCTCAACAAATATTTGGTAGTATTTATAGATGATATTTTAATATACTCCAAAACCAAGGAGGATCATGAGGAGCATCTAAGAATTGTAATATAGACCTTGGGAAATGATAAGATCTATGAAATGTATAACATGTGTGAGTTCTGGTTGAAGGAGGTCTCATTCTTAGGTCATGTCATCACAAGCAATGTGATATCTGTGGATCCCTCCAAGACAACTGCAATTGAGGGACGAACAAGGCCAACATCGGTAACAGATATCCGTAGCTTCTTGGGTTTAACTGAATATTATCGCCGATTTATGAGAAATTTCTCACAATTTTCCAACCCACATACCATGCTAAATCATAAGGGAGTAAAGTTTTCTTGGAGCGATGAATGTGACTATAGATTCAAGGAGTTAAAAAGGAGTCTTATCACTGCACTCATGCTCACATTACCCATGATTGGAGAACTTTTTGTGATATTTAATGATGCTTCGAAGAAGGTACTGGGTTTTATGTTGATGTAGAATGATAAAGTGATAGCCTAAATCTCAAGGTAGTTGAAAATCCTTGAGAAAAACTATCCCACGCATGATTTGGAGTTGGCGACTGTGATCTTTGTGTCAAAAATCTGGAGGCATTATCTCTATGGGTAGAAGTGTGAGAATATACTTATCGTAAGAGACTCAAATATTTATTACCACAAAGACATCTTAATATGTGCTAATGAATATGGATATAACTCATCAAGGATTATGAATTATCAATCCACTACCATCCTGGTAAGGGAAAAAAGGTGGAGGATGCTCTGAGTATGAAGAATCCTACATCTTTATCAATGATGAGAATTGAAAAGTATCCAATATTTTTAGATTTTTACAGGATGGAAATGGGAATAATAAAGTTAGGAAGATCATCAATCCTTTCTCAAATGATTTCTCAACAATCCCTCATAGAGAAAATAAAGGATTCTCAAAGAAAGGATGTGGAAATTCTAAAAAGGGTGGAAGCTACTAGAACCGGGACATCCTTAGAGTTCGTGGTTGACAAGGATGGAATTGTGAGATTTAGGTCACGATTATGTATACCATCCGATCCAGAGATAAATAACTAGCTTTTGAATGATGCACATAGCACAACATTCTCTATTCACCCAGGTAGCACAAAGATGTATCGAGATCTCTAAAAAAGCTTTTCGTGGGACAATATGAAAAGGGAGATTGTTGGATATACATCAATGTTTTTGGTATGATAGAAATTGAAGACTGAGAGGCAAAAGTCTAGAGGGATGATTGAACCAATACCCATACCAGCATGGAAGTGGGGAAACATTACCATAAACTTTTTCACTGGACTTCCAAGGACATCCATAGGAAACAATCCTATATGGGTCATTGGGGATCGTCTTACAAAGACATATCACTTTATAGCTATTAGAGAGGACTTCTCATTGGATCAACTAGCACAGATTTACATCAAATAAGTGGTAAGGCTTCATAGAGTACCACTATCTATTGTATCTAATCATGATCAAATTTTCATCTCAATGTTCTGGAAAAGTATCTAACATGCTCTAATCACTAAACTAAACTTTAGTACGGAATATCATCCTCAAAATGATGGCCAATCTTAATGAACTATTCTAAAACTGGAAGATATGTTAATATCATGTTATATGGACTTAAAAGGAAGATGGTACCAGCATCTTCCATTGGTTGAATTATCCTACAATAATAGTTTCCACTCGAGCATCCGAATGGAACCAAATGAATCCCTATATAGGAGAAGGTGCAAAACACTTGTGTGTTAGGATGAAGTCAGTAAATGTAACCTGCTAGGACCTGAAATGGGCAAAGAAATGGTGGAGAAGGTAAAAACTATTCAGCAGCATATCAAGGCAGCCAAAAGTTGATAGAATATTTATGCAGATAACCGTCGATGAAACCTTGAGTTCAAAGTTGGAGACATGGTATTTTTACACATATCTCCCTGGAATAAGTTCATGAGGTTAGGAAATAAATTGAAGTTAAGTCCTAGGTACATTGGCAGCTTCGATATTCTTTATCATGTCGGGGTTGTGGCCAATAAACTAGCACATCCACCCACCATGGACAAAGTACATATTTTCTTTCATGTATCCCTCTTAAGAAAGTACATACCAGGCCCTTCACATGTACTCTCTTAAGAGGTAGTACGGTTAGAGGATGATCTTTATTATGAGTAGTAACCAGTGAAAATGTTATATCATAGAGAGAAAGTTCTACGAAATAAGACAATGCCCATCGTCAAGTTATTACGGAAAAACCAAAAGTTTGAATAAGTGATGTGGCAATCAGAGTAAGTGATGAAGCAAAGTTACTCGCATTTTTTTTAGTGTGGGAAAAGGAAATTTTGAGGGAGAAATTTCTTAAGGGGAAAGATTATAACGACTCAATATTTTATCAATGAAAAATCCTCTTTATGAAAGATTGTTATATAAAATATGCACTTCCTTGGTTTTATGTTTTGGTATTTCATAATACCGTTAAGAATTTTTAATATTTCTAATATATCCATTGAACAATGATTTCATGATTAGAATAAATATAGGGCTTTAAAAAATCCGATTTACTCAGACAAAGGAAGCGATGACCTCATCCAATAGACTTTCCCCATACGAAGCCCATTTGTCGGAGCTCGGAAAGTAGGTGGCATCATTGGGCTTTCCTATTGACCAAGAAAAATCCAAGCTTCGACACGTTAAGATCAAGAGGAACTGCCTGTTGGAGAAGTTGAAGTTGATAGAGATTACCAGTCGAGCGATGTTATCTGAGCCACCCCAAGAGTATGTCACCATCGCACACTTTACCCTTCAGTCTTATGCGGGTGTTATAAGGGGTTATGTAACAAGAACTTAGCATCATGATTATGGGCATTATTTTTGTATATAATAAAAAATATAAATTCATTTTATTATTGTTACTTTTTAAATAGTTTTTAAAGCACAAATAGTATTTTAGTTAATTTTCAACTAAGAACTCTATTTTGATAAATTAATGGATTTTGGAATTAAATAATATTTTAATAAAATATTATTATTATAAATTAATGTTTATTAAGTATAAATGATCGTATTAATTTTATGATTACAATTTTAATTTTTATTAAGGATTGATAGCTGTTTCTGTCAAAACCCATGAATTTTCGATAAATGTCGGATTTTTTTAAAGTGAAAATTCACATATTTGAAAAAAATAATATTATTTTTGGAATCAGTATTTTGAAACTAGAAAATTAGGATCTTTTTATAATTTTCTGAGACATTAGAATTTTTGGGTAAAAATTAAATACCATTTAAATTTATAATGTGTTTTGTGACATCATAATGACCCAATAGTGATGTAATAAAATTATATAAACATTATATTCAGACAATATATGTTTTAACATTAATATAATATGCATTTAAGTTTGTTCGATTTTTTTTACAAATCCTTAGTGGACCTTTCAAGACTTATAAAACATTTTTGCTTTTTAAATTGTTTTCCTTGAGAGTGTGACTCACCTCCACATAAGCAACCCTATTATTTTAAGAAGTTCAGACATTAGAATTATGAAATATTTTCTTCTAATCCCCTTTGGAAAAAAAATGGTCAAAAAACATGGTCTGGTTTGTGGTTAGGATTTCTTTAATGTGTGGTGACCAAAACCTAAATAATAAATAATTCTCTCTCCTTTCCTATATAAACCCACCCAAGCTCCAACTTTCTCTTCACTAAATAATAAATAATTCTCTCTCCTTTCCTACCTTCCTTATTTTTATCCAAGTTTCCCTATATTGTAATACCCTTTTATTTTAATTAAAAATATTGGGGTATGATTTCAAACCTCCCTTATATTCCCATACCTATGTTTTAAATGATGATAGACCTATTTCTCTCTCATTAATTCCTTCCGTGTACACCCGTTACCATGCTGAAATTCCATAAAGAATTTCCCTCTTCTCATTCACATTCAAGAAATTATTTTGTATTATGAATCTAATTTCCATTACAATTGTTAGAACATGTATATATATGACCCGTTACTATAAATTTCATTCACATATGTTGAGATACCTTTTTCTATCTCATGGGACATTTTTATTAATTCTTATGTCATGTCGTTATGTTGCCGAAATTGCACCATGTTTTTCCAAGACAAAATTATTGTGTAGTGAATACCATACCCATGTCTCTATCAAGGGTATTCACCATTATGCACATATACATATTGAAAGGTTATTTCATGTATTTATTCCAAATTATTTAATTGTTGAATAACTAATGATGTTGAATGATTCCATGTTATATGATCTATGTGGAACACTTATGCATGAAAAGAAATGTTTAATAAGGGTGTGCCCTGATAGTGCTCCAATGCATTGTGTAAAGATTAGTATCATGATATGTCATGTGCAATGAGGATTTACTCATTATAATTAATGTGAAATGAGGATTTAATAATGATAAATCAAGTTCAATGAGGTTTTACTCATTCTAATTCAAGTGCAATTAGGGTTTACTCATGCTCCATGTGCAATGACCCTTGGCTCATGCAAATTCCATGTTAGGTTTTGTTACCAAATTTCCATGTTATGATAAACATGATATATCATGCCTTTATGTTCATGTATTTTTATGCTCTATTGATATTCATATTGCCTAACATGTATTTTATTCTTCATGTTATTCATTGTTTACTCCCATACTGGTATTTATAGCTCACCAGTTTTTTATGCATGTCCTCATATTATCCCATGAAATACTAAGTAAGAGGGAATGTAGTTGTCATGTAAAGAAAGTTATCAATAAAGATGTTGTGTGTTTTATGTTATTTGTGGTTATGTAATGTTCCTAAGCCCCAAAGAAACTAGACCTCTCAATCTTCTATGTTGTATTAAGTTAATTTTCTGTAATAAATCAGGTTTAAGTGTGTGATAGAAAGTAGGGTCGTCATAGGTCACTCCCTATGTCTCTTCCTCTGGATCACTACCGGTGGGAAGGATCATCATCTTCCTCTTCCTTCACTCACTACTATTAGAAGGGATCCAATCATAGATTATGGACTTGTAGGTTCATTCATTTTCATTAAAACTTGCATCCTCAACTATAGATAGATGCTATATTGAAGTCCCTTTTTCACTGGTAGATGAAATCCACTTGTCTGCATACTGTTTGGTTAGTATAAATTGATTTCGTAAACTATTTTAGAGACCTGAAAAGCTTCCTCAATTCCTCTAAGAACTCCCTTTCCTATTCTGTGTACCACATTCCTTATTCCGTTAACTTCATAGAGGGTATGCTACATGGATCACCTCCTCTGTGAGCTTCCTCCAATTCCACATACCACTTCTCCTTCGTGAACTACTTCACCCACATACTACCTTCGCTTGCACTGTCTCATACCACCTTTGTGTACTGACTCTGCAAACCAACTCCGCATACAGCTTCCGCATACCTCCTCTTCTTCTGTAGGTGATTTCTTCTCCACAGACCACCTTCCTTCCTTGAACCCTTCTTTCTTTGTGGGATACAATGCCTCTCCTAAATTATTCACCAGAATTTCTTCTGTGCGAACTACTTTACCCTTCACGGAATTCTCACTCATGAACTTTCTTCAGACATTGTTGAATTCTCGAAGCAATGTTTTTATATAATGGAATTGTTTATAGTTAATAATGGGATTATCACTCCTTATATAGGTAAATAGATCCAAAAAATCAAAAAATCTAAGATTTTATAAATCTTCAATGCAGTACCACCTTCACCACGTACCACTTCATCCACGAAACCTTTTCTTCTACATGGTCAGTGTACCACCATTATTCCAATGCAACAACCCAAATCACCATCACAGATTCTATAACGATGCCCTTCACACCTTCTAAAATCACTACCCCATTTCCAAGAATGAAAATCCATCCCAATTACGGCAATAATTTTATGTATCGTAAGTCTTCACCATGAACTACTAGCCTTCACCTTGAACCATTTTTGTTCCACTCGAACTGTTCCCTTATGTTGTCTTTGTCTCAAAATTTATGGTTCCCTTTTCCTATTTCCTTCGACGTACCGCGTACCACTTTTTAAATCATGGCCATCTTGCTTTTTCAACAAACACAACCACACTCAAAACATATTAATAGGACACCGTGATGGATTTTTTTCCCAACATTCTCAAAACACTCAAAGTTTATTCGATGATAATGATCTATTATGTCACAACCTATATCTAGGTATAAAAATAAAAAAATAAAAAAAATAAATATTATATTGTGACTATAAATAGTGGTTATTTATTTTTATATCAATGAAAAGTTTAAATAATAGATATTTTCTCATGAAAAATAATTTCTTAATACATCATGTTGTATTTTAAGGCTAAATTAATCTTAAATATTATGAGTTTCAAACCCTAGTTACAACATGATAGGATCCCTGGGAATCAAAGTGATTATACATCCCCCCCCCATGATTCATCCATGTTTAAATGAATTTAGATAGACTAAATCAATATGTAATTGATTCTAATCCATACACCTAATATTTTTATCTCTTCCTACATCAATTTTTACCATAACCATAACATCCATTCAATAGCTTTTACCTTTTTCTTATATTTTTTCTTTAAATTGAACATCCCTTCACTAAATATAACTACAAACTTTATTACCTAACATTAATCACTTCAAAAAATTATTTCCATCCAATTTAATCTCATGGGAAGAAATAAATAAATTTTTACGTCCTCTTGGAAGAAGTAACTTGTTGAACGCCCACTAATACTCCCTTTTCTCCATGTCATATAGTGAAAAAATGATAATACCCATCCTAAATATTCTAGTTGAGACCTTGAATCCCATATTCAATGAAAAACAAAATCCATGAGTCCCCTACCCTTCCTATAATATTTATTTAGAGATTATGAGAGTTTATCCCACCTTCCCCCATTCCTCCTATTCAAAACCAAATCAAATAGTTGGAGGTTGATCGAGGTGGTTAGAAAAAATATAGTACGAAATGAAATATTAGACTCTTTCAAATTGGATAATATTGGAATGGATGATCCAATACTCATTTACCATAAGGAATTATATTTATAATATATATTTAATGTGATAGAGGATGGTTACTGAAAATTTATTCTTTATTTCCTTATCATGTTAGGTTTTCAATATAGGTATATATAATTTTATTTAAGAATATAGTTATAAAATATAACACAAGAATAACATAGGAGGGATCATGGAATTTATATAACTAATTTTATAAAAACACCTTTATATTATATGTTGAAATTTATTCTTATAAGATATATTTCTTCTAAGTAATAGGTCAATTTGAAAAATAAAAAACTTTTTCACATTATATGTACAAGACTAAGGGTATTTAGTTGAAAATAACCATGGTTTGGATACTATTTTCTAATAATTTATCTAGGGTTTACTTTCATGTGGGGATCTGTATCCTGAGATTCATTGTGATATTGTGGCCATGAAAAGGTGGGAAACATTCATTGCCTAGGTTGATGTTGTTATCCTATTAATCTAAATGGGATGTTGGGATGTCCACTCTACATTCTATGGATTCCTCCTTAGAGAACATCGCCTAGTCCTTGTCTATCTTATAAATATAAAACATGTTCATGAATCACGAACTTGGCTCCATCTTTTATTGGAAATCGATTAATTATCCCACTTAATGTCATGAAAGTGAAGCTACTTATAGTTTGAGATGATGAGGGTGTTGGACATGTTGGGAATCTGTAAATATATTCCTCTCATGGGATGAGGTCATCTTGGGCTCATGGAATAATGAGTCTGAAGTAAAAAATATGAGGTATACTATGATCACTATGATGCTACTTATGCACAATGTGTAAGGCATCCAAGGCACATAACCTAGGGTATCTTATGATAATAAAATTAGGAGACCCGTGTTTGATATCTCATTAAAGATTCTTGTGATTAAGATAGTGATCAATGATTTACCCAACATATAATCTAATCCCACATGATCCATACATGATGTGAGAAACAAGATTATACTGAAAAGTTAATCATTGAATAACTTCATTCCATTCCAATACCATTGTTCTTCATTCATCACAAAAATCAATTGTTGTGATATGTATCCTTTGATTTATCATGTCTAGAATTGTCAGATTTAATACTCCCCTACATAATTACTTACCCTAAAAAATTCAACTATCTCTGTCTCTCTTCTTCACCAAACAGCTATCCCCGTGTCTTTATTAATACATGTTCTCCCATTAAAATTTATCCCCCTTTTTCAACGAACCCAAAGTCTATTTATTTTATGTCTGCAATTGGGTAAAGAACACAATTATCATATTAGGTAAAAACACACCATACCTTAGGGATAGGTGGAGGGGGTTCCAAATCCAAAATTTCTAAAGTGCAGGGAGTTAACTAAACTCCTTGATCCATTCGATGACTCTCAAATGATTTTTTGGATAAATCCTTTGTCAGAATGTTGGCAACTTATAGTTTTGTAGGCACATAATATAACTTTACTAAACCTTCCTCCACCTTCTCTTTATGGAAATTATATTTTATTTCCAGGTAATTTCTCCACGAATGATGGATGATATTTTTTTTTGAGATTTATAGAATTTGAATTATCATAATGGATTCTGATTGGAGACTTTACTTCAATTCTCATATCCTCAAGCTGCTGCTTCATCCTCAATAATTGTGTGTGTGCTTCAGTAGCCTCAATATATTCAGCTTCTATAGAGCCCAATTAAGTTGAATCTTATTTCATTCTTAGCCAATAAATACTCAATACTCCAAAATAGAAAGCACCTATATACGTTGATTTCATGTCATCTACTGAACCAGCCCAATCTATATATTCATATCCCAATAGATCTAAATAATATTTGTCATTATAAATCAAACTAAACTCCATAGTACCCGTGGTATACTAAAGTATTCTTTTCACTATAAGACTGTGGATTTATTTTAGATTTCTTTTGAATCTCACTACATGGAATGAGGATAAAACAATATCAGGTCTTTTTGTTGTCATGTATAGTAAAATTACAAGATTTTTCATGTATTTTGTGATATTAACTGCCTTTCCATCATCATATTTTAATAGTTTCTTCTAGGAATAAACTGGAGTCTATATATCCTTGGAATTATCCATTCCAAATCATCTCAAAACATCCTTGGAATATTTGGAGTGAGAAATTAAACTACCATTTCTTCCTTGTGTTACCTATAAACCAAGGAAAAACATCAGCTCGACAATCATTGACATTTTGAAATCACATTTCATGAATTCAGAAAACTATCTTCATAGTACTTCATATGATACACCAAATATTATTGCATATACATAAACTATCACCATAATCCTTTTATTACCATACTTATTGAAATAGATATTGTAATAAACTCTAACATATTGAAATCAAAGCTTCTTCAAACACTGATCAAGTCTCAAATTCCATGCCCTTGGTGCTTTTCTCACCCCATTTAACACTTTTTTTCAGCTGAAAAACTTTGTTCTCATATTCATGAATGAGAAAACCAACATGTTTCTTAATATAAACTTCTTCTTCTAGAACCCCATTCCAAAATGTGGACTTGACATAAATCTGGAAAACTTTTAACTTCTTTTTCCCAACAATGGACAAGAATAATCTGATTTTCATTAGCCTTGCAATGGGTTAAAATGTCTCATCGATATTGGTAACCTCTATTTGGGAGTAAACCTTACAAACAAGTCATGCTTTGTTTTGAATCACTATTCCATCTTCATTCATATTGTTGAAAAATACCCATTTAGTCCTGATGAAATTCTTATCTTTTGGCCTTGAAACAATCTCCCAAGTTTGATTCTTCTCAATCTGGTCAAGTTGTTCATTCATAGCCCAAACCTAGTTTCCATATCCATATATCATCTTCACCTCCACTATTTGGTTTTCTCGTAGATATATAGTTTAATACTTCATTATCATCATCATTATATTTATTTGAATCATTATTTTACACTTGTACTCACCCTAAGTTTCTTACCTCCTTATTGTTTCCGTAACGAGACTATTCACTATTCTATAAAAGATTTTGTTCATTCCCTATTTTAGTGACATCATTGATTTCAATTAATTTTGTAGACTCATGTTGAAACATTGTGGAAATTTTATTGCAGCTTCTGTGTATCCGGAAAATAGTTAGTTGATACCATATTGTAGGATCAAAATAGATAATCGTGAAATACAAGATTTTTGCTACTTCTCCCCCAATCGGTCTTCTTGATGTTTGATGACTTAAAATTTCATCTTTTATATCCCATTATGATATTGCATCTAATTAAAAGATTTAATTACCCCCCTATGATGTGAAACTCTTCCAATTTTTTTCCCACTATTTAGACCCACAAATATTCTTCTTCACCTATATCATTTATTCTCTTGTGGCAATTTGCAATGAGCCATCAACAAAACCTCTAATCCAACTCAGTCAAAACTTAGGGTAAGAAAAAAGAGATAAATTTAATAACACAATAACTATCCATTGTTCTCATTTAATTCCAAACATTTTAAGAAGCCATAAACCATTAACTCATTTCAAGGAATTATTCCAACTTAATTCTACAGATCTTGTGACTGATTTGAATAAATTGAAATTATGGAGCACATCACATCACCACATGGAATATTTTTATTCTGTTTCCCCTTGGATTATATCTCCACTTGAACCTGAAACACTTGATCATAAATTAATATCATTTATACACATAAGTAGAGGGGAATATCTAGAACACTCAATAAGAGGATTGTGATTGATCCTGATGGATCAACCCTTTGATACATTCTTGCAAAGTACTATACTCTTTCTGTGCATGTTCCAACAGCTTAGCCAACCTCAATTGTTTTGTCCCTTTGACTAAAAATTATTTACCCACATTCTGAGTCTTCTTCTAATATTTGGGTTTTGTAGGTTTGTCCTTTTTCACAATTGGGAGTTTATACCCACTAATAGTGATTTCATTCTTTGAGGATCCACCTGAATGCCATTTTTAATGAATATTTCTCTAAGTATGAATCACTGTATTGGTCTTATTATATTGATTATTCCTCCATTTGAGGGATATTACCACTTAATTCACTTCTCTCCTTCTGATATGTTCGATATTATAGAGAAAATATTTATTTATTTTTCTTTTATCACTTATTCTAGTATCCACATTGTTTCTTTCTACTCGTGGGTTCTTTACTAAACGTACATTCTGATTACTCAAACCTAAGGTATCTAATCCATTTTTCTTATATGTTTATTCAATTTTTTACCTAGAGTATTGTTCTGAGTGTATCAGAGGAGGTTATTGACACTCATTTCATTGAGATTCTTATGTTTTCCATGAGCCTATAAACCTATTTTTCAACTTATCGTACTATCTTAAAATATAGGGTTTCTCTTTATAAACCACTATAGTCTGGGATATCATTTGACATTTATTTTCCTTTCTCTATTCTTGCTGGAATGTCTTTAAAAATGGCCATGACCATAATATATAAAATATATTCCATTAAAGGAATACCTCAATTCATTATTTCTCAGCTAAGGCGTAGAAAGATTTTTATCTCCACAAGATGAAATATATTCCAGAGCCTCTGAAAAAAACTTGATGTATGACCTTGAGTTCCCTAAAAATAAAACATTCTTTCACTACTTCTTGTAAATTCTTTCTTAGGTCAGTCACTATCACCTATAGGATTTTTATTGTCTCTAAAACTTTTCATAGATATGTTCCTATCATGCATGGGAGGGGGATCATCATATCCAAAACCAGATTTTCCCATACAATATGGACTTTGAGTTGAAAAAATATGTCCTTATTTATAGTTATAAATATCATATATTCTTCTCATTTCATCATCATCTACTGAAGGATAAACAATATTAAGTTCAAGGAATCCTTAATTTTAGGATTTCCTTTGGCATTGGATTTCTCCACTTCTTTCTTCACTGATTCCATATCATCTCTCATTTGATGAATCTTAATATCCCTTGATTCAATTTGAGCATTAAGTTATTTATTTAGATTCTTCCTTCTACTCATCTCATCTTCCAATTCACATGTGAGATTATTCACCATGTCACTTGGATCATTTATTTTAAATTTTCCTTGAGAACCAAAATCAAAACAACATACATTATATTGTTGTAGCCTTTGGTTATTCTGAACTAGTTTAGACAGCTTGGTAGTAAGATCATCATTTTTGGATTTCAGATTCTAAATTTCACTTGAATTCTCTTCATTTTCATTAGCTTATGGTTTTTCTATCTTTATTGACATATTTTATAGTCTCTCATCTTGAGAATAATTCTTCTCCCTAAGATCAATAGCCACATCAATAAGCCTTTGATTTAAAACTCTTATCTTGTTGACCTTAATTTCCAGTTTTTGGATTTAGATATCTTTATATTGAATGTCTTCCTCCAATTTCGAATCAAATTTCATTGATTCATGGAAATCTTACACTTTTTTACATAATAGATATTCTTCATCATTAGTAGTCTCAACATCACTTGTAATGTTAAGTTCTTCACTCATTCCTATAGCATCATTGTGTGACTTTATCTTTTCCCTGTCTAATTCACCCAAACCGTTCTTTAGTAAAATGTAGGATTCATTAAATAGAATCACACTTTTCCCATAAACACTTCCACACTGAAGAATACCACCTGAATTATTCTTCTTATTTTATGTTATTCTCTTTCCCATGGTACACCGATATAACAGTAGGCTGAATATTTAACTTCAATAATTGACCAAACCAAGATAGAGAAAAAAAATATGATAATAGAAACATTCACTATGATACCAATTTTTAGGTCCAAATGGGGCCTAGATACCCTAAGAGGAGGGGTGAATTAGGTTATGGATATTCTTTGTAAACATATTCTTACCCCACTGAATATTGACATCTTTATTACAAGGGTAACTTCTTATACTCATTAATTTCAATGTTAATCATGTCCTTTTTAATTTTAACTGTTGATAATCCACTGGAAGTAAAGAAACAAAGAAAACAAAAGGGCATAGAGATTTTTACTTGGTTCAGCCTCATTAGGCTATATCCAAGGATTATACAACAATAATGTGCCTATTGTACCAAATTCACTAAGGCTCACTTGAAAATTACAATGTTTTGGCTAGGCCTTCTATGACCAGGCTCACTACCTTTACAAAATTTAGGGTTTTATTACTTCATTCCCAAGGGTCACTCCCCATGTCTCTTCCTCTAGCACACTGCTGGTGGGAAGGATCAAATTATTCCTCTTCCTTCACTCACTACTCTTGTAAGGGATCCACTAAAAGTTTATAGAATTTTAGGTCCCTTAATTTTTATGTAGTCACACATCCTCGTCTATAGATACATGCTCTATTGAAGTCCATTTTTCACCCATAGATGATATCCACTTTTCTTTGTACTATTAGGTTAGCGTAAATTTCTTTCATAAAATGTTTTAGATCTTTTGAAAGCTTCCTCAAGTCCTCTACAAACCACCTTACCTATACCGCCTACCAACTTGCTTATTCCACAAACTACATAGCAGGTATAGAACATGGATCACCTCCTCTGCAAGCTACCTCTAATTCTGCATACCATTATATTTTGTGGACTACTTCTCCTATGGACTACCTACTCTTGCGTTGTCACATTCCACCTTTTTGTACCAACTCTGCGAACCGACTCTGCATACCCCTTCGGCATAAGGCCTATTATTCTACAGGTGAGTTCTTACTCAATGGAAAACCCTCCTTCCACGGACCCTTCTTTCATTGTGGGCTATAGTGCCTCACAAAAAACATTCTCCAGAATTTCTTCCATGCGAACAGCTTCACCCTTCGCGGAAGTCTCCCTCACAAACTTACTTCGGACTTCACCAAATTCCCAGAGTGATGATTTTATATAATAGAATTTTCTCTAGTTAATGATGGTATTAACACTAATTATATATAAAAATAGATCCAGAAAGTCCATAAATATGAGATTTACTAAATCTCCAAATGGTACTGCCTTCATTGTGTACCGCTTCTCTCATGAAATATTTTCTCCTACACGGTTCGTGTACCACCTTTCTTCTTACGCGGCATCCCAAATCACCACCACTATTTGAAGAATGATTCCCTTCATGGATTCTCAAATCACTACCTTGTTTCTATGAATAACAAGCCATTCCATGTACAACAACACTTCTGTGTACCATAAGTCTACATCATGAACTACTAGCCTTCACTACGAACCATTTTCATTCTACTCGAACCGTTCCCATATGGGGTATTTGTCTCATGCTTCATGATCATTCAAGATCATCTGTCTTGGTCAAAAAACACAACCACATCCAAAACATAACGATATGAAACCTTGAGGTATTTTTTCCCAACATTCTTGAATCACTCAAAGTCTATTCCATGATAATTATTTGTTATGTCACAACCAATTTCCATGTATCAAATTAGAAAAAAAAATATTATAGTTTGACTATAAATAATGGTTATTTATTTTTATATCAATTAAAAGGTAAAATAATAGAGAATTTATCATGAAAAATATTTTCTTTATACATCACGCTTTACTGTAATTCTAAATTAAACTTAAATAATATGAGTTCCAAACACTAAAGAAAATATGAGAGGATCATTGGGAATCAAAGGGATTATCCATCCTCCCATGATTCATCCATGTTTAAATGAATTTCGATATCCTAAATCAATATTTAATTGATTCTAATATAATAACATAAAAATTTTCTCTCTTCCTGCATCAATTTATTCCACAACCATAACATCTATTCAATAAGATTTAACTTTTTCCAATATTTTTTCTATAACCTGAATATCCCTTCACCAACTATCACTAATGCACTTTAAAAAAAACTCAATCACTTAAAAAATTATTTCCATCCATTTTAAACTCCGGGGAAGAAATAAATAAATTTTTACTTCCTCTTAGAAAAAGTAACTTGTTGAATTCCCACCAAAACTCCCTTTTCTCCATGTCATATAGTAGAAAACTGATAATACTGAGCCTTAATATTCTAGTTGAGACCATGAATCCCATATTAAATGAGAAACCAAACCCATGAGACCCCTACTATTACTATAATCATTATTTAGCAATGATGAGTGTTTATCCCACCTTCCCACATTCCTCCTATTCAAAACCAAATCAAATAATGGGAGGTTGAATGAGGTGGTTTGAAAAAATATAGTACGAAATGAAATCTTTGACTCTTTCAACTTGGATAATATTGTAATGGATGATCCAATACTCAATTTGCATATGAAAGTATATATATAATATATATTTATAGTTATAGAGGATGGTTACTGAGAGTTGATTCATGATTTCCTTACCACGTTAGGATTTGAATATGGGTATATATAATTTCATTTAGGAATATTGTTATAAAATATGACACTAGAATAACTTAGGATGGTTCATGGAATTTATATAAATAATTTTATAAATACACCTTTATATTATAAGTTGAACTTTATTCTAATGAGGTATATTTTTTCTAAGTAATGGATCGATTAAAAATTGATAAAACTATTTCCCATGATATCTACAAGACTAAGGGTATTCAGTTGAAAATAACCATGATTTGGATATAATTTTTTAATAATTTATATAGGGTTCAATATCAAGTAGGTACATGTATCCTTGGATTCATTATGATATTGTGGCCCCTCATTCCCACTATTTAAAGGAGGGAAACATTCACTACCTGGGCTGATGGTGTTAGCTTCTAAATCTAAATGGGATGTTTGGATGTCTACTCTTCATTCTATGGATTCTTCCTTAGAGATCATTTCCTAGTCCTTGTCTCTCTTATAAATAAAATATATGTCCATGAATCTTGAACCTAGCTCCATATTCTATTGTAAATTGATTAATTATGTCGCTTAATGTCATGAAAAGGAAGCTAATTATGGTTTGAGATGATGATAGTGTTGGACGTGTTGGGAATCTGTAAATATATTCCTCGAATGGGATGAGGGAATTTTGGCCTCGTAGAATAAGGATCCTCAAGTAAAAAAATTGAGGTATACTATGATCACCATGATGCTACTTATGCACAATTTGTAAGGCATACTATACACATTACCTAGGGTATCTTATTATAATAACTTAAGGATAGCCATATTTTTTATATGAGGTATCCAATTCTCACTATTCTTGTAATATTATGCTCGTCAAATAAGGCTTTCTATGATCATCCTCAATAGTGTCTAGTGCTTATCACACATGGTAATTAATAATCTTAATCTCATCACCTATATAAGGGGTAGTGATATCCCATGCTCATTATATTATCTTATTAGGTATATCAGATAAGGAATGTCATGAAATTCACATGAGGAAGCATCATAAGATCATCATCCAAGTAGAGGGAGAAGAGATCTTATACTCATTACAAAGGCTTCCTAGGATTATCACCTAAGGATACTTAGTCTTATTACATAGTGATTTATTTATGAATAATATTGTGGTGATAATAGGTTTAAAGATGATTGAAGTCATTCCCACATATGCTAGACATGTATGGGCCAAGACATATTTAGAGTCTAGTGTAGAAAGTCTTGAAGATTCTCAACAAAAATTAGTCAAACACTAGTTTATATTATAGGGAGATTCCTCCCATATATGCTCATCACATACTTGGTGGGGCACAAGTTATCATCTATTGATGATGCCAAATTACAATATGAATTTGGATTAGTATGAAGAGAAGTTCAGTAATTTCTAGAAAGATGATTAGGTTTCAAAGTTTTTACCTCCTGAGGGGTAGAAATAATTATTTAAATGTTATTATTATTTCATATATGGTAAAGTAATATTGGGATTTTCATAATAGGCATTCCATTATAGAGGGGAGACACAGACATTGGGAATTAGGGATTGAACCTCTAAGATTATTCAAATGTATCCTACTTTAGACAAGAATCCAAACACATGTAGTTTAAATGTATGGTTTAAGTTTTTGTAATTATACAACAACGTGTAGTTTAACATAATGTGGTAGGGATGGTCATACCATAAAATGGGTGAAAATGAGTGATGGTGTAGGTTTTATGCATTAAAAATTCTTAAGAAACAAGGGCGAGTTATATCATGCTCATCACATTAGGTATATCATGCTCGTAACATGAGGCATCAAGGGATCATCACATATGGTAAGGCAACAGATCAATATCTTGTTTTGACTACATTTTCATATAGTTTAATAGCATGAAACTAAGACATTTTTTTATATTGTAATTTCATGTTTCTAGGACATTTTCATGAAATTTAACATTATGTCACTTAGACATAATGCTAGGCAGACTATTTTGGTGTATCTCATAAGAAAGCGTGTGGAGAATTATGTATTAATATTCTATATCTTAGACTATATAGGATAAAATAAGGATATGAGGATCCTAGAAACACTTATCGAGGGGGAATATGGGTGATTTTCCAATATGATTCTGTGGTCATGGATTATGTATCCCCTATGAAAGTGATATTAGGTATAAAATTCCATAGACACTAGCAATTCTAGGAATCATGTTGGAGTCCCAATGTAACAGTGACTATTCTTTAGGGAAAAGAGAAATGATAAAACAAATACCATTATTGATACAGAGGTATTGAGAATAATAGTCCATGAAACCCATTTTTAATTTATATTTTTCATGAGTTTTCCAAATATTATTAGATTTAGGGCCCACAAGAACTCAATTATAGCTAAATTATTTTCAGTGATATGATGAATAAAATGGGGTCCTAGATCCTGGTTTTTATAACTTTGGAGTAGCACAAACAGATGGATATTCATGAGTAATGGGATCTTTCAAAAGGGTGATTCATGGATAAAAAAGTAATTATTTCATGAAACTCTTGGGTGTTGTGGGAAAATTTTAGTAACATGAAGGAATTTCCTTTTTCAAAAAACTCAGTTCTTCATATAGGAAACTTGTGTAAAAATATCTCAAGAATAATTCAATTCTATAAATGATACATGTGAGGTAATTTTCAAAATCTTCTCACCCTAACATATCTATGTGAGTCTTTGTTTCTGTAAATTCATGAAACATGTGTTTGTTCAAGTCGGGAGAGTGGTGCTTTAATTTTTAGAGATTCATCCTAAATAAGGAGGTGTTACTCTATTTATATTAATTTAGATCATGGAAGGAATTTACATTAAAAAACTATGAGTAGATCATATAATATTTTCTAGATCGTTCAATTTTGTGAGCATAATAGTGTTTTAACACAGGTTCATACAGCTTGAGTTATAAATATTGTATGCCTTTTCTTATTGGATTCTAGATCAAGGTTATTCATAAATTCTACATTTAAAGTCTCCTTTTGTGTGCAAATATGAGTGGAAAGATTTTTTAGGTGATGTATGAACTGGTTATAAGATGGGAAAATTTATCCCCTTTATAGTAGATTCCCTCAATATGGTTGTTTCTTTATAGTTATGCTTTTTACAATTTCTAAATTTCTTTCATGAAAATTTTAATCACAAAAAAATTCCTCGCCCTCAAAATGGGATCCAATGGGGAATATGTGGATCAAATTCTTATGAAAATACCTAAGTATATGCATTTTCTTTTGTCTGGTGTGACTTAGCATAGGTTAAAACAACCTAGGTCCAATCAGGACCACAACTGTTTGAAGATTTACCTGGTACAACCAAAAGAATTTGTGAATTACTTCATCTCTCTCTCTTTCATAAAACTCAAAACTTATTATAACCCCTACCTCAATATTCAGGTAATCTCACTTTTGTGAGACATATTTAAGTCAACTTGTTCACATAAACTAGAAACCATCTATCTGTCAATAAGAACTTTAGTGAATTATATGATACCTGTGTAAATAAATATAAAGTTGCATAAAGTAGTGTATATTTTTTAAAAAATATAGTTATAATATTTAAAAATCTATACCAAATATCCAAATAAAATTCATCAACGATCACTACTACTAGGAAGAAATAAATGGTTGAGAATCCAAAGGTTCCTCATCATAGAAAATCCATCCAATAAACTATGCACTATTGATCCTTCATAATAAGGAATATAAAGATTATCTAATTTTTAATATTAAAACACCTTGATATTTTAAAATATTTTCTTTTAAATAAATTATAAGTGTTCGATAACTTTCTTAACATGAAACACTAATCTTAAAATTAACTATGATATATTGTAACCTAGACATTAAATTAGTGTTATGAATAGAAATAACAACATTATATATATATATAGATAATGATTTTACATGATGAAAATTTAATGATTAATGTTTAACAAAAATGTACTCAATTTTTTAGTAGTCATTTTATCCTATAAAAAATTATATTCTCCATAAATGGTTTTAATTTCATTTTATGTGTGAAAATTATAATAAAACATTACATTTTATTGAAATTTTATTCTTATAAATTAATATTATTATTTAAATAATCAATTCAATATTATCTTATGTTTAATTTTTTTGATTTTTTAAAATATTTATTTTTAGTTGAATAATGAAAAATACAGATTTGTATATGGTTATCATTTCTTTTCATTAAATAAAGTTATTTGAAAGTACCATCATATTTTTTAATATGATATTAAAGTAAAAAATTTATAATTTAATTATAAATAATCTATTTAATTATATATTTATCAATACTATATTTGATATTGATATAAGTTATTTATTGGGCATAAAAACACATTTCTCTATAAACTACTTTTATGTGTGCATTGTGGTTTTATAATATTTAAATAAATAAATAACTGTTTATTAATTGTTCAAATTAAATTTATATAATATATATAAATTAAAATATTTTAATATTCATCTAACAGTTTTTAGAAGGAAATTAATGGAAGTAAATTAAGTTTTTTTCTTAAAAATACAATTTTCCAAAAACAGATTTTCATTACGTTTTGTTGGATTATTTTAAAATTAAAATTCTGAAAATTATAGAAATTACATATGATAAAATGGTATCAACATTTTTAATCAAAATTATCAAAAAAATTAATGAGTCTGCTTTCATTTTTGGTAATAATGAGTAGTAAAAATCGTAAAAAAATGTTACCAAGGTTAAGGTTAAATCTAGTTTATCAAGGGTGTTAAACCAAGATATGAGGTTAATATTTCAACTATAAAATGTCAAATTATTATTTTAATGATATATATATACATCATCTATTATTCTATATTAAATTATCCCTTTTGGAAGTTTTATAGTTAAAAATTACATTAATTATATTTAAATCTTTTAAGTAATTCCAAGTACAGCATCTCCCTCACTTATAAGAGGGAACCTCATCTCCACAATTAATCACAATGTTTGAGCCCCTTATATTATAAAATCCCAACCAAAAACATTTCTTAACATCACTAAACACTTTTTATAGATTCTTGTTTGATCACAATACCATCATTTCAAGGATTAATGTGTTAGACAAATGAGGTTTCTCAAAAAAGAGTCATAACTCTTAATCGAGTACTTTCAATTTTACTTCTACTTACACCTTCTTTAAACCTATTTTATCCATAATAAAATGAAAAATATTGTCTAATAAATATACTTAGATATTATCAGGATGATTTTACTACGTTTTTCTACCTCTTTTCCATCAAATGAGAAATGAAATTAACGGTCATGTGTATGTGTGGTCTAATACATTTACATAGCAATATGATTCATTTTCAATCACCATTTTCATGGTTGGTTATTATGATGAATTTAATGTTTACTAGGAAAGATCAGCTAGAGACAATTTCCTTGACAATATATTAAAATAACAGAAAAGTACATAGAGAAAGCAACACAAGCCAAAAAAGAAACTACATATCATAGAAATCATACCCGTCCCCATATCCATGATCCATTTCTTCATCTACAGTAGGCGACTCCCACTCCAAGCTTTCATATTTTTCTAGAGTCTTGACATACTTACTTTCGAGATTTAACTTTTCCAAATATAGTAACTCCTCTGAAGACAGCATGCCTCTGCCCTTACCGACAGAGGACCTAGTGGCCATCGACTTCGACATAGAAGAGTATTAATTCCTTTGATTTCATCTTGGTGGAGCAGTCATAGCTTTCTCATTCCTCACCAAATTCTTCTTCCTATCCTGAACAATATCACTATAAGAGATTTGGGTCTTTCCACTAGCATTATCCTTTTCTCATTTGCTCCTCGTTCTTGCTCAAAGTGACTATTGATATCAATTATTGCTAAACATTGAAAGTTTTCCCCACATTCAGATTTACTAGGATCAAAAAAATACTCCCTCTCCACTGTCTCCTCCTCTTATCCTCCATCATTAGTGACTACAGCCAGCAAGACACCACCTTTTACCCCCTGTGGACCTTCCAGCAGCAGCGAAAACTCCTTAGATTTCAAACTCTCAAAATGATTGCAGATCATAACTCCATCAGGGCCATGAGTACCCATATTCAGTGCTTTAGAGACCCCATCTAGTTTGGCCAAATACTCCTCAGAGAGAGGAACCAACTACAGATGGCATGCCCCCTCCACTACAGACCGGGACTGAACTCCAAGGTCTCTTTTGAACCTGTTAAAAACCTACAGAACTGATGGATTCATAGGCACCTGCATTTCCTTCATATTACAAGCATGACTCGGCACAGTAAGAATAATACCCTGACTCATATCCCTCTCCACCTTCTCATCAAAAGTATCCTTAACCAATGCCATGACAGTGCAAGGAGACTTCAATCGGGCTCCCTACCCAGAAGAGTTTCCAGTATTGGTATACACCACATGTTCCATAGGAGAACTCAAATAACCATTCACATTCACAGACTCTAACAGAGCCGCTCCATGGCCACCCTTCACCACCGCTAGAACCATACTCTCATTAGCACAAGCATCACGACCACCACTATACTCCGTCTCCACCACCCATGAGGTATCACCCACCTTGTCATTACGAAAAGTGGACTCCAGGTGCCCGAACCATCTGCATCCTACACAGAACTGCATCCACGATTCGAAGTGTACCTCTTGCATCCATCAGAACTCCTTTACATTTGTAATCCAAACACAATGCACCCGCGGCTTTGCAACGTCGACCTCAACACAAACCCCTGGGCATATCGAGTGTGACACAAACTCAGTTCTTTGATCCAAGCACAAATACCTCCCAATAATTTTATTAATGGTGTAGAGAATGGATAGATTTTTAAATGAAAGCGGAAGACCAGGGAGACTTACCCATGTCATAATTGAAAAAGGATCTCGCCGCATATGAAAATAAAAGCTCCAGTGGAATAAGTAAAAAGATAATACACCACACCTCCGAGGAGCCCTGGCCCACGCGGAAATCAAATATTCCTCTAAGATTAAAGGCACCATTATGTGTCTTCGGTCAAGAAACCCAACAACCACACGGTCATGGAGCTTCCTAGAATCAGATAAAAACTATGTAAAAACTTCCACTGAGGGTCGAAGAGGGTCAAATCGAGCCACCAAGGTATACTTGCACAAAACCTCAGCACGATTTAGCTCTACCAGCAACAGAGATAACTGGGGAACCTCACAGAAGAGATCTGGAACTTTTGGAGAAATAGATATCCGAGGGAATGGAAGAGACAAATCAGAAGATGGGACATCCTTCCTAGATGAAGGCGAACGTGAGACTCCCCCCTCCTATTGGGAGGGGGGAGAAGGACCCGACGACATGAACCTAGGGCATCATTGTAATGGAGAGAGGAGAGAGGCACGTCGAATCATGGATTTAATGTTTTTATTTGATATTTATGACATAATTATACATCTATAATTATAATATATTATCATCCTTCATACCATCCCATAAGTTGGAAAATGATAACATCAGTCATGTGTACGTGTGGAATACCACATCCACGAAGCAATGTGATTCATTTTTCATTTATAATTTTCATGGATGGTAATAAAGATAGATATAATGAATATATAGGATATTTATGATATAATAATGATTATGTAATGTTGAATTATTATTTACCTTTATTTCATTCTATCCTTCAATAAGAAAAAACATCACTCTTGTATATGTGTAGACTGTCATCTCCACGTGGTGGTGTAATTCATTTTTCATTGCCACTTTATATGAATGGATAAAAAAGTGTAAATAATTATTAAATATGATTCTTATGGAATTATTAATACTATAGAGATTATGGAACCATGATCAAAGTGAAGGAACCTAAACTATTGAACCTAAAAATACATGAAAAATTAAACATTTATCACATGAAAACAAGGATTTTAATAAAGAATTATTAATAATTGAGTGATAAAATGTTATAAGTGGGTCATATATGATTTTATAAGTGTTTGAATGGTTCTATTATTGAATTATAATAAATTTAAATTTATTATGACATATTTTAGAGTGATTATGGATCATGTTGGACATATGGTATGGGATTTTATTCTCAATTTTGTTTTGTTGAGACATGTTTGATGTTATGAACCTATATATATATATTTATTATGTGTGTATACATATACTTTTACAGTTTATATAATGGATCAATTTTAATTCATGGTATTTGAGGTTACAATTCAATTTATTTGATCCAATAGGATTTTATCTGAATGTTACTAAAGTGGTATGTATAACAAACCTTATCTTTATTTCACATTAATACATGATTTATTACAAAATATTATACTTAGTACGACTTTGAATATCAATAAGTCTATTTTATTTTGAAATTACTTTCATATAATAAAATCTTGAACATGGTATACAACAACATTACTGAAAACTTCCTTAGCATGCTTCTAAAATTCCATAGCTTTTAAAATTGCATGGGATAACCTAGGGACATACATAAGAAAGGGGTGAGATATAATTAACTATAAGGTAATAAGAATTTATTAAGGTAATAAATTTTATAAAATATTTATATAAATGGGTAATAAAAGAAACAACAATAATAAGTCATTATATAGAATGATAATCATAACACGGGAAATATGGAAACAACATAAAACACTACATCATAAACATAATTCAAGGATAACTGCCAAGACATCATGATAGAAAATTTTCAATAAAGAAATTATGTATATTCCTTGTACCAACATCATGTCTCATGCGAATAAACATTACCCAATGCATTGGATCACTATATAATTTCGGGTGTAGTCGTCAATTTTATTTCCTTCTCATGTTTAAGTGTGCGACATAGATCATACAACATGGATTCATTCATCGTCATATTTAATTACATGATAAAAGAGTGTAAAATAAATACCTATAATTACCAAGTAAAATAAGTAAAATTTTATGAATTCGATCACCCTTAATATGAAATATGTATCGTATTCACTACGCAGTTGTTTTGGCCTAGAAAATTGCGGTGAAATTTCGACAGTATAACAACATCAATTAAAAGTTCCTAAAATGGATTCATAAGAGAAAATGGGGTCTCTAATAAAGTTTGAATCAAATAGGAAGTAATAGGTACACGTAAAGACGTATCAAAACATAAGGAATTAAAAATATAAGGCATAACAAATAAAGAATCTTGAATAAAGAAGAAAGGTGAACATCCTTTAATTGAGTGTGTCACTCCAAATGGTTGGGAGGAGCTTATTGAGAGATTGGGGGAACCTTGAGATGAATCTGGGGAGGGAAGTTTAGATTAATTATGTGATAAAATGTGTTTTGGAAAATATAAATTGGATCATGGGTGGGTTTATATAGAAAATGAGTGGGTAGTTCTTTATTATTTCTCAAACATAGGTTTTGGACTCTATATAATAGAATAACCAAAACCACAAACCTTTCCATGGTTTTTTCATTATTTTTGGAAAATTGAAGTGGTTTATATTATTTTACAAGTCCAAGGTCATAAATTAACAAAATAATTCACTTTATTATGTGGAGGTGAGTCATACTCTTGAAACACTTATTTTAAAACATGAAAATAACATAATGGTTTTGGAGGATTCAAAATGGATTTATAAAATATACATAAAATATAATTATTTTAGAGATAAAACATTGATTTTTTCATTGATACATTTTATAGTATTTATTACATCACTTTTTGTTCATTATGATGTCATAATACCCAAACTATATTTATACAGTATTTAATTTTTACTTGAAAATTTGACTATCTCTGAAAATTAGGAAAATTTTACTATTAGATAATTTATAAATTTTGAATCCAAAAATTGTATCAATTTTAAATAAATAATTTTCTAAATATATTAATTTTCACTATTAAAATACAAGAGACGTTTATCAAGAAATGATTAGTATTTTGACAATAACTGTTTTCAATACGTTCTAAAAATTACATTTGACTTCATAAAAATTCTACGATAGTTTATATTTAATAAAAATTATTTGATGATAATATTTTATTAAAATATTATTTATTTCAAAAATCCATTAATTCACCAAAATAAACTTTTTAATTGAATTTTAATATTACCCAAAAATATTATTTGTGTTTTATTGTATAAAAAATCATTTATAAAGTAAAAATAATAGGATGAAAATATATCCATTATTCTATAAATAATAATGTACATACTTATATTACTGGGGTATTGATACATATCCCTACCCACAAATTTTCTAAGAGTAAGGTTTGCGACAGTGAAACTTTCATGGAGTGAAAAGACATATATGGTTTCAGTCATGATCTTGATGATCTTTAACTTCTTGCATAAATAGTTTCCATCATTTTTATGTTGTTTATATCTGCATGGGATTGGTCAAGGGGAAATCACTGTGATGTTATCTCCCTTGGAGCCCTCAATAAATTGGATTCATAGGGTATGATCCTACTAGTTGAGGTCATCAATTCCTTTGTCTATGTCAATTTGATTTGTCCAAACCATATATTTATACTAACCATTTGATCACTTTTCAAAAACTATATTATCAACAATAATTATACTTTAATGGTATTTTTAAATCTGATTATAATAAAACCAAATAAGTTAATTCATTTTCTATAACCACATTACATGATGATAAATTTAATTAAAATCTTATGTGAAATTTTATTTATAGTAGTTCAGGTCATTAAAATATTTCCCCTTAATAAATTTCATCCTTGAAATTTTCATTTACCACACTAAAACAGATGAGTATAATTTTGTTTCATAACACATTCCAATTCCCACATCTCTTATTCATACTTTTGGTTTCTATAAAACAATTTGATATGGTTCATTGTTAATGAAGCGTTGTCGTGTGTGCTCTCAAAAAATATTTATATCTAAGTGTAGCACAAGGGATGACCTAGGTCGTTCTCTTGAGGAGCTTTTTGCAGTCAATCACTCACTAATTCTAATTCACTTTGTATATATATATATGAGAAATGGACACCAATGAGATTTTTGAATTGAAAATGCAAAACTAAAATTAAACATGCAAATGCAATGCAAACATAATAAATGCAAACAGAATGATGTCAGAAAGAAAGGAGATATTCCCGATAGAATCACCCAGATTAAACATTCATCGTCCCATTATTAGTTTCTAATTTAATTAATAAACACACTCCATCATATATGTGAATATCCTATTTTATATGTGGTTGTGAATATACAGTGCTCTCAACGATTGCCGAGAGACCGCACATCCACCTCCTCGATCGAGGGAAAATATTATAAAATAGAAAGTTAAGTATCGAGTGGCAAGTGGAGACACAAAGGCACCTTACCCACTAATATCACCCTCGACCTAACTATAATTAAATAAGAAACAATTAATATGAATATGCAAAGACTTGGGTTCAACCTTGGATTGATCCCTCGGGAAGTTCCACGGGTTAGCTACTCATGATCACAGGTAGAACAGATCACGGTTGAGAAGAATGGGGTGGAAGAACAAAAGATAAAAAATGAGAATGAGATGAAGAAGAGAAAAATATATTAAAAATTCATAATACTATTACAAAGGAAATAAACTAAAAAACAATTTAAAATGGCCAAACAGAAGTGCCAATGTTTTGAGAAGGGGTGAGGATAAAAATTTATAGGGAGAAGAGGTAAAAGATTTCTCTCCAAAACAATCCCCCAAATGATACCACGTGGATGTCCCATTTAATGGACGAATTTGTAACAGTTTTCATCATAAACGATGTTCCATAATGTCTCCTATATTCACCCTCCAAATATTATATTTATTGGCCATTTTATGTATGATATATGATCGATTCAATCCGAGACATTTAATCTGCCCATTAGACTCGCCAAATTTTCAATTCTTCAACTGCCTCTGACATTATTGCCCTCCAAACCGTCGATTTTCACGTGTCTTCCTTAACAAAAGTTGTTCCCTATGTAATTTCACGTCTCGTCACAAATTTTTAACCATTTTTCATTCCGTGTCGTGATGATATGAATTTATTACCCAATTGAACCGTTTCTACCCAGTGAGACGTTTTCTCTTCCACATGTTGGGATCATGACAATAGTGCCTTAATGAGGGTATTTTGACTTGAAATTCAGCATAAATGCGAAATATTGAATCTTATTTCCTTTACATCTATAATGAATGCATTTGGAGGTGTTTTCACCGAGTTATTCATCTGTTACGTCGGTGGGGTCCATTCTGTCCGTCCAGAAAAATCTTCAACTTCATTGAATTTTTGCAGCCACTAGATGATCGATTCATCCCCTGGCCCCGAAGACAAAAATGAATTAAATTAAATAAGGATTCTAAAAAAAATTTAATCATAAAATTTTAAAATATATTTAATGGGAAATGTCCAAAATACCCCTATGAAAACAATCTGTTAAAATTGTAGAATTTGGCCATTTTTGCATTTACACTCAAAATAACACTAAAACCTAAAAATGTGACAATTACCCATACAATAACACTATGGTGGGATAATAAACAATGAATTAAAGTATAAAATATATGAAAATTTGAGCTTCATCAATTTTCTTATTTCGTAGAACTTTTTCTTTATTATCTAAGATCTTCACTGATTTCTCCACATAGTAAAGGTCAATCTCCAACAGAATAACCTCTAGATTGGGTACATGTGAGGGGCTAGGTGTGTACTTTTTCAAGAGATATTCATATAATACATCATGTACTTGAAATAGGTTATGTGTTAGTACAAGTCAGTAGTCCATCACTTCAATGCAATCAAGGGTCTCAAAGGGGATGATATATCTTTGACTTATCTTTCACTTCTTCCCAAATATTATCACTTTCTAACATGGAGATATGCAGAGGAATACCATGTCTCGAACATCAAAATCTAGGTTTGGTCAATTATTATAGGCACATTTCTTATGTCGAATCTGAGAATCCTTGATGCAATTATGAGTGGTCTTAACCATTTCCCACATTTTCTCAACCATTTATGGACCTGGCATTTTTAATTCCCCAACTTCATCCCAACATGTAAGTGTTTTTCACCTCTTCTCATTATGGGCCTCATAGAGATCCACTTAGATTCTAGAGTGGAAATTTTTATGGTATAAGAACTCTAAAAGATGAATATGTGTGTCCAATACTCCTTTGAAATCAATAGAACATGATCTCAATATGCCTTACAATGTATGAATAGTCTGATCAAATTGGAAATTAGTTTGAGGGTGATAAACTGCACAAAATTTCATATCAGTGTTTACAGCATGTTTAAGAATTTTCTAGAACATTGAGATGAATCTATGATATCAATCAGATACAATCTATTGTGGTACTTCTATAAGCCTCACCACTTCTATGATGTATATCCTTACTAGTTGATCTAGTGAGAAATCCTCTCAAATCACAATAAAATGTGAAATATTTTTAAGACAATCCATCACAACCCATATATAATTATTCCCTATTTATGTATTTGTAATACTAGTAAAAATGTATATGGTGATTTTTTTCTAATTTTAAATTAGGTATGGGTAATGGTTGAATCATCCCCTTGTATTTTTTCCCATCCACTTTCACTTGATGACATAAAATACATCTTAATTTATATTTTCTTATCTTATTCTTCATATTTTACCACCAATAGTGTTCCCTAAGATCTCGATACATCTTTTTTCTTCCTGGGTGGATGGAGAAGGTTGAGCTATATGTATCATTAAACATCTCCTTCTTTAAATTAAGATTTCATGGTACACAAATTATTGACCTGAATCTCACAAATCCTTCATTAACAATAAACTTTGAAAATTTCCCATTTTATATAGTTTCTACTTTCTTATTAATTACCACGTAAACTCTTTGATAATACTTAATATTTTCCAAAACATATGTTCAATAAATAATTTATGAAAGGATTGATGATGTTCCATTCATTATGAATCCCATGTCCATCCTCTTAAAGTTTAATAAGATCGTATCCTTCTCAATTCTCATCAATGATAAAATTATTGGATCCTTTCTACTTTGAGCATCTTCCACTTTATTCGCTTTCCCATGTTGGTAGTGAATTGAGTAGTCATAGTCCTTGATCAGCTCTAACCATCTTTATTGGTGAATATTCATCTATTTCTATGTGAATATATACTTGATGCTATTATAATCTATATATATTTCACACTTCTCCCTATATAGATAATGTTTCCATATTTTCAAAGATAAGATCGCTACTTCTAACTCTAGATCATGACTTGGGTATTTCTATTCATGAACATCCATCAACCTTGATTAATAGGCTATGAATTTTCTATTCAGCATTAACACAAAACTCAATCAATTCTTCAAAGCATCACTAAATACAATGAAAATATCTCCACTTATAGGTAGTCTAAGAACAGATGTTGTGATAAGACTCATTTTCAACTCCTTAAATCTCTCTTCGCATTCATCGTTACAAGAAAACTTGACTCCCTTCTGAGTTAGCCTGGTGAAAGGGTTGGAAAATCATAAAACATTTCTCATAAATCAATGATAATACCCAAATAATATAAGGAAAATACATATATCGATCACATATGTTGGACTCGACCATTATTTAATTTCTTCTATTTTTAAAGGGTCCAAAGATATCCCATTTTTTATGATGATATGTTCCAAGAATGATACTTTCTTAAACTAGAACTCAAATTTTCTGTACATTTCATAAATCTTCTCCTTTCATAAGGTATTTAGCACAGTGATCAAATGATCCTCCTAGGTTTTGGATAAGATTATAATATCATTTATAAATTCTACCACAAATTTTTCAACGTAATCTATAAATACTCTATTCTTCAAGTCCATGAAGATTTCTGGAGCATTAGTGAGTCTGAAAATCATTACTATGAACTCATTGTTCTTTTGCCTTGTATGAAAATTAGTCTTGAGGATATCCTCCTTCTTCACAGAAACTTGATAATATCTTGACTGCATATCCACATTGGATAAGTATTATTCTCCACATAGTTGATCGAATAATTCATCAATCTAGGGAAAATGATACTTGTTCTTTACCATGATCTTGTTGATCTCATGATAATCAATGTAAAGGTGCATTGTCTCATCCTTATTCTTAATTAAGAGGACCAGTGAATCCCACGGTGAAACACTTGGCGTATGATACTTAACCAATATTCTGCTGTAGTGTTTTATTTATGTCCTCAAGTTCCAAAACAACCATTCTATATGGAGTCTTGGATAATAGTAACACTCCAGGTATAGGCTCAATTGAAAATTCGACCTCTCATCTAGGAGGAAGACTTGAAAATTCCTCAGGAAACACATTAATATATTCCATCACAATAGGCATGTCTTTGACGATGATGTTTTTCTTATACTCAATAATTTTAACAATATACACTTTCTCATAGGGAAATAATATCTATACTTGAGATATTGGTGCTAAAGAAGATTCAACCTCCTCTTTGCACTTGTACAGGGTTGAGGGTTAATTCGCAATTTAGAGAGTTATTTCCTTCTCACAAAAACTTATTTTGGATCTATATAGTTAAATCCAATCCATACCCATAAATGTATAAAATTCCACCAAAGGGAGTATGAAAAGGTACACAGGGAAGTCCATCCCACAAATTGTGATAGTGGAGGAGTTATATACTTGGGATGCAATAATTTCCCCATTTGACATTTTAACCAATAGCATTACTTCCATGCTTTGTAGCGATTTTTGAATAGTTCTACTAAACCTTTGCGATATAAAGGAATTCATAGAACTAGAATAAAAAATTGTGTTCTCTATTATTGAAGATATAACATGCATACCTTTTAGAACATTGTTCTTGGGATCCACCTTGGTGGTTGTGATGAAGAAATGTTCACTCTTGCTGCCTGAGAGGTTATTGGTTGTCTTTGAAAAACCTTGGCTTGGGAAATTGATTTTTAAAATTCTCTAGTTCGATGATGTTGAAGTAATGAATAATGTGATGATGGTAAAGAAAATCATTCCTTTCCTCCATTGCATTAGAGGGTTTATTCTTTCAGAAATCATTATCTAGGTGTCCTTCCTTCCCACAACTAAATCATTTCTTGTCCCCCTTAGTAAATTTTTGGGGTTCTTCTTTCCACACCTTTGACAAGTGTTGTTTTTAAATTTCTTGTCACCATTATATTTCTCCATCAGACCATAATAATTAAACTCCACTTTCTAATTCTTATCAATGTGATAGCCTTGATATTTTCTTATCTCTATTTCAACTTTGTGGGCACATCAAACAATTTCCTTGTAGCTATAAAAGTCATGAATTACTAGGTCGTTTCATAGAATAGGATTTATCCCACTAAAGAAGCTGTCAACATTGTGTTTGGGGGTAATGAAAAAGCTAGATGTGTATTATACAAGTCTTTTGAAGTTTTCCTCATAAACCCTGATGGATTCGTCATCATTTTTTCTTGGGGGTAAAAAAATCACTTTCCATTTTAAGATGAAGAGTGCGAGGAAAATATTTATAAAAACATATTTTTTTTTTCAAAATTCCATCCACCACATTACTTCTCTCTATTCATCGGGATTGATATTCTTGATCAATGACCACTAGTAATCATCTTTTCCCTTGATATGATAAATATCTAGTATAACCTTCTCTTGTTCTGAACATTAAAGGATGAAGAATATCTTCTAAATAGAGTTGATCCATTGTTCCATTATTAAGGGATCATATGGTCTATATATATTCAGAGGCCTTTTCACAAAAATGAATCAATTGATGCTTCTTCTCTATTATAAGGATTTGGATGCTAGTCCTGATCCTGGTTTATATTCTGAACAAGAGTTATCTGAGAGAGTGTAATCATGATGTTCTTGATTCTTACTCCCACTAGGTTAGGAATATCGTTGGGGTAATCATCACATTTCCCTTCTAAATTGATTATTTACCTGGTTCCTCTTATGTTCGGAAATTGGATAGAATAAAAGGAAAATTATGGCTGGGGACTTTTTAAAATTATTAAACACATAAATTAGAATCAAATGAAATTAAAGTGATAACTTTTTAATTATATTTTATTCTTTACTTTTGAATTTATAATCATCAATCTAGGTTATCAATGATCTTTTTCCTAACATATAATATTATAGGAATTTTTCCCTTTAATAATAGTTTGTAATGAGCTTATAAATTTATCAAAGCTTATCACATATAAGTGTAAAACCAGGTGTGTAGTAAGTCCCATTACTGTGTATCATGTTACACCAGGTTAGGCCCAGTACACGTTTTTAGAGTTGTTACGCCTAGGTACATATGTGCCAGAATAACGTCCACTTGTAGTATTCAAATAGAGATGTATTTTATTGATAAACCAATTACAATATACTTACCAAAATTTAGGGATATTTTATTATACATAGTCATATCCATATGTATTTATCTAGATTTTTCTAATACTAATCCCAAAAAAAAACTAAACTTTTCCTTCGATACCAACAACAACAACCCTACTCTTTATTTCACATTAATATATGATTTATTACATAATATTATAGTTAATACCAACCTTAAGATCAATAAGTCTAATTTCTTTAATAATTAGGTACATTGCATAACATCTTGAACATAGGATATAATATTCTTAAAAACTTCATTAACATGCTTCTAAAATCCCATGGCTTTTAAAACTGCACGGGATAAACTAGGGACATACATAATAAAGGGGTGATATATAAATTACAGTAAGGGAATAAACATGGCATAAGGTAATACATGTTATATAGTGGGCATATAATTGGGTAATAAAAGGAACATGAATAATAAGGCATGATATGAAATGATAATAATAACATGGGAAATGTGGAAACAACTTAAAACACTGCATCATAGATATAGGTCAAAGATAATTGGTAAGACATCATTATATATAAAGTCCCATAAAGAAATTAGGTTCACTCCTTGTCTAAAAATTATGTCTCATTATAAGAAAAATTACCCAATGCATTGGTGCACTATATAATTCTGAGCGCACCTATCACTTTCATTTTATGCTCATGATTAAGTGTGACACAAATATCATACAACATGGATTCATTAATCATAATATTTTATTCCATGATCAATGAGTGTAGAATATGTACATGTCAGTACCAATTAAAATTTAATAATTTTAAATAGAAAAAAATATATTTGGTCATGGATACCTTTTATAGTATTTATTACATCACTTTTGGGTCATTATGATTACATAATAAATAAAGTATATTTATAAGGTATTTTATGTTTATGTGAAAATTTGATTATTTCTAAAAATTTTGAAAAATTAACTGTTTGATAATTTTGACATTATGATTCCAAAAATAATATTCATTTTATCTAAATAATTTTCTATATATTTGATTTTTTTTAAAATAAAATCAACATTTATCAAGAAATGTTGTGTTTTTTCACAACAATAGTTTTGGATCCCTTATAAAAATTACATTTGGATTTATAAAATTTATGTGATAATTTATATTTAATAAAAAATATTTTATAATAATATTTTATAAAAATATTATTTATTTAAAAAATACATTAATTCTCCAAAATAAATTATTTAATTGAATATAAATATGACCCAAAAAAAACTATTTGTGGTTTATTATATGAAAATAAAAAAAATTATAATGTAATAATAGAAGGATAAAAATATATCCATTTCTCTATGAAAACAAATGTACACACTCATATTAAAAGGGTCTTGATACATATCCCTGTATGAAAACTCCATAAGAATTAGTGGTGTGGAGGTGAGACTTTCATCAGGTGGTTCAGCATACAAGGTTTGGGTCATGATATCAATGAGCTTGAACTTCTACTGTAAATAGTTTTTCTCATGTTTAAGTTGTTGGATCTTAGATGGGGCTTGCTTATGGGAAAATCCAAGTGATGTTATCTCCCTTAGAGGATCTGATAAATGGGTCTCATAGTATAAGATCCTACTGGTTGAGGCCATCACTTCCTTTTTCTATGTTAATTGGATTTGTTAAAACCCTATATTTATACAAACCATGTGATCACTGATCAGTGGATATATTATCAATGGTAATGATACTTTAATAGTATTTTTAATTATGATTATAAAAAACCAAAGAAGTTAATGTGTTTTCTATAAAAATATTAAATAATAATAAATTTAATTAAAATCTCAAGGAAATTTCTATTTATAACAATTTGAGTCATTACAGTAAGGGTTTAGTGTCACAAATAGTCATCATAGGGACATATGTTCTGTTATATAGTTATCTTATTTTATGAGTTGTATTTTCTTCCCATTTTTATATTGTTTATCATGAATATCCTTATTTTCATGAAAATTAATTTTTAATTTGATGTTATTCCTTTCATGGGAATTACAATTTAAATTTACCAAAGAAGTAAGGGTTTTACCTTACAATCTCATTTTTATTAGGATTTTTTATTCTTAAATTTCAAATGATGAAATTATTTGATCTATATCTCACAAATATTATGTATTTTATTATCCTTTTTTATTTCTAGATATTTTATGTTTTCAAATAAAATCTATTTATCCAAGAATATTTTTCTTCCAATCCATATTTTTCTAAAATGTTTTCATGAATGTTTTTAATACTCTCCTATGATTTTTAAAATTCATGTTTACCAATTTTTTACTTTCTATAAAAATGTTTAAAAGGAATTTTCTTGTCATTTTTTAAATGATTTACATTTTACCAAAGGTGTGAATAGAATATTTGTTTTAACATACACCGCATGAACAACATTTCACACTATCATCACTACTCATTAATTTGAAGATTCTTTTACAAGTTGTTATGATTCTTTCAAAAGAAAAGTATTTTCCTAATATTTTTTAAATTTTTAGATTTTAAATAAGATACTTAAAAATGAAAAGGGTATTTTCCCAAAGAAATAATCCATTTATCTTTTAAAAGAATTATTTATCTACGATAACATTATTTGATGTTACACTATACGAAAAGGGGGTATTTGAAATAGTTTCATTGCGATTGGAAAGGAAACCATTATAAATAGTCTAAATGATCTACTTATTTGTGAAGGGATTCATTACCCTTCGTAAATAAGTATTTATTTTTCATTATTTTCAATGAGAATCTTCTCCCATCACAAATACTTTTAGCATGAATGTACACTATATGACGGGAAGATCTATTTGCGATGAGAAACATATTCCCTTCATAAATAATTTATCTCCAGAGTAGCATTTGAGATAGAACCTCTCAGAAATGATTTTTATACCATCGCTACTATTTGAAAGTAGTCATGTCACAAATAATATATCGGCAGAGAAACATTTTTGATGGGTTCTGTTACAAATGTTTATATATTTTCACCATACTTATTTTTGGGGGGAACTATTTGTAACAAAATTTCATCGAAAATAGTCTCATCATAACTAATCAAACATATATATACCCTCTATATAGGTTTTCAAGCACAATTCTTATACTCCTTTACTTGGTCTCTCTCTGGTTTTTCTTTATATAAATTTTGATGTTTCCATGTATCTGATACTTTCAACATCTTATCACTATTTAAATTCTGGTAAAGCATCGTTCATAAGGTATTTATTTTAATATTTTTATTAGTTAATTTATTTATTTTAATTTATGTTAAAAATTATTAGTAGTGATTAATTATAATTAGAAATAATTATTTATAATTTATATTAACTATAGATAATTTATAGATAATTAATAATGATTACAATAATTAGTAATAATTAACAATAATTATTGATAATCAATAATAATTAGTAAATAATTAGTAAATAATTAGTACTTTTTACTAATAATTAAAAAAATTCATAATTATTGATAATTTGCTAAAATTATTGATAATTAGAAAGAAACAACCATAATTAGTAAAAATTATCCATAATTAGTAAAAAATTGAAAACATTAGTTAAAAATCACAAAAAGTCTAATCACTTGTAAAAAAAATTGTAATAAATACTAATAATTAGTAAAAAAATACAAATAACAACTGATAATTTTTAGAAATTACTAATAATTAGAAAAAATAATAGATAATTAACAACAATTAGTAAGTAATTAAAAATATTTAATAAGTTATTAAAAATAATAAGTTTGTATTTAGTAAAAAATAGTAATTAATTAGTTATAAATAATTATAATGAGTAATAATTAATGATAATTAATAATAATTAAGGATAATTAGTAATAATTAATGATAAGTGGTAATAATTAACGATAATTAGTAATAATTAACAATAGTTTGTAATAATTAATGATTATATTAGTTAATAATAATTATTAATAGTTCATGATAAATGACAATAATTAATGATAATTAGTAAAAGTTAATGATAATTAACAATAATTAATGATAATTAATGATAATAAACAATAATTAATGATAATTCAAAACAATTAGAATTAATTCACAATAATTAAAAATAATTAGTAAAAATGAGAAAAATTTTAGTTAAAAAGATAAATATAATATTGATAATTTGTAAACATTTTTAATAATTATTGATAATTTGTTAAAAATGTAGATAATTACTGATAATTAGTAAAAAATTCCAACAATTTCTGATAATTACCAATAATTTGGAAAAACAAAAAATAATTATTAAAAATCAGCAATAATTAAAAATAATTTGTATACAACTAAAAATAGTTATTATAATTAATAGTATTTAGTAAAAAGTAGCAAGAATTAGTTAAAAATTCCAATGAAATACATATAATTTTTAAAAATTGGCAGTGATTAGTAATAATTATTAATGGTTACCAAAAATAAGTAATTATTACTAATAACTAGTAAATAATTAGTAATAATTATTAATGATTACAATAATTCGTAATAATTTGTAATGATTGTCAATAATTAACAAAAATTAGTAATAATTATCAATAATTAGCAATAATTAGTAATAATTATCAATATTTAGCAATAACTAGAAATAATTATCAATAATTAGTAATAATTTAAAATAATTTATAATTATTATCAGAAATTAGTAATAATTTGTAATAATTAAAAGAAATTGGTAATAATTAGTAATGATTAACAATGATAAGTAATGATTATAATCAAATACTAATAATGAACCAAAAATATAATTCATTTTAAATAATTTCTAATAAGTAGTAATAATTAAAAAAATAGTGATAATTAATAATATTTACTACTAGTAACTATGAATAAATAAAAATAATTAGTAATAGTTACCAATAATTGTTAATAATTTGTAATAGTTACCAATAATTAGTAATAATTAGTAATAATTAATTATAATTAACAGATGGGTAGAATACATTATGTTAGAATGTCTCCATACATCATGAAAATGAGACTTCCTTCTCCTTATTTAGTTAATTTTCTAATAATTTTTTCTAAAAATTTTTAGTTAATTTCCTTATCAATTTGATCAAATTTTTATTTAGTTAATTTTAATAGAGATAATTCATAATGATAAATAAGAAATGGTGTGATAGTTGAAGGCTTCTTGTTCTTAGAAGTAACTACTCTTAAATTATATCATGTTTGTTTTGAGAGTTTTTTATCACCATGGATATGAGCCAATTAAAGATCATCTACATTTGAGAACAATAAGAAACGGTTTGACATGTTGGAATCAACCACACCTAAATTTTAGGTGTTGGTAGTGATTATCGATTAACGCATGTCGGTTATTATGGAACTATTGTGTGGTCATCATCCAGCTTGATAGGAGTGCATGCAGGGTCATTTTCATTATCTATAGAGTATGAGAAAAAGTTGTGATCTTAGAATGAGGTTATATAGAGCCTGTGTAGAGAGAAGGATGAAATCGATAGAAAATTGTAGGTGTATAAGGACCAGAAACATTGTTGGAAGGAGAAATAACATGTGATGATAATGAAGTACATGCAATGACTTGTGCAGGGTATAGGGATGGAGTTCCCTCCTCCTGAACTCTAGATAATCCACCACCTCCATAATGATTGATATTTTTTTGAAAAAAAAAATATTATTATGAGTTTATTATGAATACATTATGTGTAAAATAGTTAATAATTGATATTTATATTGTTATATATATGTTTGTTTTAAACTTGTTTTATGTTTTTAAAAAAAATTATTTTTTTTCTTTTTTATGTTCTAAATTATTTGTGATGAAAATGAAAATCAATCACAGTAGGTTATTTATGACAGATTTCAAATTCCATCCCAAATAAACCATTGAGATGGATTTTTAATTCCATATTAGATACGAATTCTAAAAAATTAATAGAAAACTATTCACAATGATAATAAGAACCATCACAAAATAATTGATAATCAATTGTGAAAAATATTTTTGTGGAACCGTTTTCATCCATAGGGAATTTGCAATAGGATCCCTTTGAAAATAGTCATTTTTTATAGGATCCCTTCCAAATTGATGGAATTTTTAATTTAGTTAATTATTATCTACTAGGGATATGATCCTAGAAAACCATCCTTATTATTTGTACATATTTTTTATTATTATATAATGAAATATTAATGAAGCATGTTTTCTTTTCCATAGGACAAGCTATGATGAAATGCTAAATGTTTTTATGATCTTGTGGCATACATATGAATGGATTACGATTATGTGGTGGGTTGGTCCATTATAACCATCCAATGAAATTGGTTAAGATTAATATTTTATAATCTCAAATGGTATTTGGGTGGTTATCCCAATCCCAAAAGATGAAACACAGGAGGTTATCCCATTTACAAAAGAGGGTACATGGGAGGTAATCTAAATTCTAAATTAGGTGCATTGGTAGTTAACCCAAGCCTAACATGTGATGAATGTATTGGTGGGTAGCCTTGACATAAAATTTATATAATTATGATTATGAAACACTTTATTACACTCTTTTCTGGCATGATATTTTGACAATATAATGATTTCATGGTTCATGTTCTTTTATTCCTTTATGTTTTGTGTATTATGAACTTAAAATCATTATGTCGTGAGTCATGATTATGATATATTAATTGTTGGGTATGATTTTCAAATGATAATATATTGTTCTCATACCCTTATTATCATGTTATTATTAATTGATCATTCATATCTCCTTATTTTCCATTATTGGGACTTTAAGATCACCCATTATTATGCTTTCTTTTCCATAGGTTATGAAGATATGTTTTAAGTATGATATCTCTAAAAAGGGTGATAATTGGGAAGAACATAGTGAGAGATAATGTAGAAATTTTATGTTCAACTGTTTTCTGTATCTATTGTTCCAAAAACACTAAACCTTTATGGTTTTTGGAAAGGATCAGAATGAAATATAATGAATATTCATATAATATGATCTAAATTTTATGTATGTAATTTTTATGTTGCCTCAGTGTGGTTTTTTTTAGAAAAATAAATCCTTGTCTGGATACTAACAACTAGATGCAATTGTGGAATAGATTCACCTAGGGGTAACGACTCTGAATGTGTCCAATTATGTATTAACTTGATCGTCACTATTATACGATGAGTGGGCCTATGATTGAACACTGGGAGAGACACTCCTGGGGGATATTCTTGGGTTAATTCAAATTTTCTTTAAGAACAATTATTAAGGGTTTGAATTGATGATGACATAGGACTACCTAGGTTAAAACTAAGGTGTCATATATTTTAAATTAGTTGTCATTATTTAGATATCCTATGAATGATTTTTCATGATTATATGATAACTAAATATGATAATTAGTTATCACACTATGATTTTTTTGTTTGAGTTAATGGTTGGAACAAGGAGGAATTATATTAATGATGAATGTGATAGAGGATGAAATGATTATCCTCACAAGAAATTAAATGAAATGGGAGATGGAATATGAAATCTTGTGATTATGAATAACTATATATCTTGATATATGTTTAACAACATGAACATAGTTGTGTTTCCAAATGAACTATATAAGATAAAAAGGGAGTTTTATAAAGACCACAGATGAAAGAAGATTTAGCATCCTACATATAATGAATGTGGGAAGAAGCACCCAAAGAAATGTCTCAAAGGAATGGGAAGATGTTTTGGGTGTGGTGAGAAAAGACATAGAGAAATTAATTGTTAGGGAGAAATAAAGAGTTTAATAGAGAGAAATGAAGTATATCTTAAGGAATCATTTATATTTCAATGTCTTATATGTGGGAAATGTAATACCCTAATCCAGGGAATAAATCCTAGAACAAGGAAGGTTTAATGTTTTTCCAATATTTTATGTGGAATTATTTAAGTATTTTTGTATTGGAATTTGAGAATTATATTTTAAAATTATTTAACAAATTATACTTTGGTTGTAATAATCATAAAACATCTAAGGATTATTCTGTGTTGTTTTTATTTAAGGAATTATAAGCATATGTTGAATGGTACTGATAACCATAAAAATTTATTTAGTGGTAAGGTGATATTTTTGGAAAACAAATGATTGAGGGATATATAAACATTAATAGGTTCGTAATGTTGAGATAATATTTTTTAGTTTGTAAAAATATATTATTAATACATATAAAGTAATTTCGATAGTATTGGTAACCTTGAAAGTAATTAGTGATTTGATGAAAATTTGTTTTATGTTATCTTTGAATAAGTTTATTTCATTCTTGGATTTATAAAATATATTAGATAGTATATGATTTTATTTAAGGAATAAGTATATAGTTAATTTTTGGAAGCATATATATTTTCATTGAGGTTTTTTGGTAATTCATGTAATTATCATGTCTTTAGTGAATATATAATCAAGGTATTCACATGTTCGGCATGTTATGTTAATAGATACATTTTTTTATTTTGGGATTATAGTTAAGTTTATTTTTGAAGTTCTATGATAATTTTTATAAATTTTTGGGTTTTTAATACTAGTTATTCATGATTAGAGGAGTTTTATAATATATAAACTTTTAAAATTAATTAAGTATATTTTCAATTATTTTTAATGATATATTTGATAAAAATATTTTAAATAATAGCTTCTTTAGATTATTTATATTAGCATGCACTAATAATTTTTTATTTTTGTAACTGAATAGAGATATAATGAATAAACTATCATTCTTTTATATTTCTTATGATCTATTATAAGTTTATTTTAGTGCTTCAGACATCGAAAAATTCATATTTTTCATTCATTATTGGAATATGGTATGAAAAGTGGTGGAAACTAATTGAAACACTCAACCAAAGGATAAAATTAAATTTATGGATACAAAGAAATCATTTATGTATATTTCATCATATTTCATAGTAAAAAAATTCTCAAATCTAACAAAAATGATCTTGGAAATGAAAATGATATTTTTTTTACAATTATTGGGATGAACCAAACTGGATACCCTCATAAACCAATACCTGACCCAACCAATCACTTACTAGAAGGGTGTTCCCAATCCCCCCAGGCTGGCCACAAGAACTTGGGTATCAACCACAACTAGAGGAAATGATCTCACCCAACCTAAAGTAGACACCATGATATATATATATATACACACACACTCATAGAGGTAAGAAATAGATAAAGAGTACAATAATAAATATATGTCATCATAAAAAGGAAACAGAAAAAGCGATACAATTCAAATGTAGAAAGAAATATCCAAATTATACATTTAAAAGAAAAGGAAAACTAAAAACCAATTCAAATACTCCATGTGAAAGCTTTAAAAAACTCCCACCATCTCACCACTAGCTACCCATACACAGAAGATAAAATCCTCACCTCTTCACTGTTACACCATTCCTTTCCCTCCATTGAAATACATAATAATGTTTACGCACTACTGAAGGGGAGTGTAGGGTGTAAGATAAACTAGCTCAGTAGAATCCCATGTAGTTGTTTCATAACAAGTCTCCAAAAAACAATATAAACATACTCATCGTTAAATAAAACAAGCCATAATAATTAGTTAATCATTTTTTATTTCAAAATATTCATAAATAACTCCCAATTTTTCTATATTTCCAAAAAACATATGTAAAATAGTTTCAAATAATATCACATTCATCAATGTAGTCAAAGCATATATCATATATCATATAAAATCCAAAGCAGTATAAACCAAAGCATAGCTAAATCAGTACAATGATGACTACAGGTCAAGCTAGCTAGAAAATGCATACCCCAGACATAGAAAACTATCCATTTCAATTATCTAGATGTATACATAAAATCTAGAGATAAAAAAGAATAGCTCAGTAAATGAACCTCCTAACGGGTCTAACAAGTCCCAAAAAACATGCCTAGGGATCATAGGAACACCCCATGAGTCAACACACTGATAGTATCAATGGATGAGGACTATTACTACACCTTCCAACTAAGTACCAAAGGATTCCAATGTTCTACGGTTTACAAACCATTTCATCAAAACCATTCTTTGAAAACCATTTCAAAAATCCATTTTAAAGTACTTTTAAAATACATTTTCCTTTTACCAAAACAAGGGGAAAAGCTATATTTTCTCAAAAACTGTTTCCACACACAAAATTGAATCATGACCATTAATTTTTAAAACCATTTATAAAAACCATATAAATACAGTTCATCCAGAATAGGATAGAGATGGAACTAACTACCTCAAACTCAGGTTTCACATGCCCACATTAGGATTAGCCAACATGAGATAATATAAAGACAATGATGGAATCCCTTGAGTCCATCCTTACATATCAAAATCAATTCAACCCGAAAAGTGTTTAGTGAAGAATATAAAACAACACATACATCAAGGAACTCACACACCACACCACAACCAAAAAAGGGTCTTCCTTAGAAAGAAGATCACCCAACTGATCTAGAAAGAACCATGAAAAACCATCCCCACAACACCAATGAATCTGAAAACATAGCACTACCTCAATGAAGATTAATAACTGAACAAAACAATTCATAAAGATCATAGATCCCCAAATTTTCCTTGGAGAGATCCTAGGTCTCAAGAGAGGATCCTACATGTTGAATGAAATGAATCATATGTGTGGCACATAAAAACCTACAAACCATGCACATTTCATGACATGAATCTTTGTTTCCTGATTTCAAATCCAAAAAATGAATATTCTTTGAAAAAACAGTCACCTTATTTAAAAAAACATTGATCAACCTTTACACGACATAAACTTGTTTGATAGTGTCTAAACTTTTCATACCTTATACCAGTTCATGACATAATTCCAAAAAGGATTTCACGTTATGTAACCAATTCACAGCATGAAAATTCCTAGTAGACAAATTCTGTTAAAACATTTAGAAAAATCCTTCAAGTTAACTTGGAACCCAAAGGATATCCTCTTAATCATTTTCATATTTTTAATTATACTCCATTAATTCCAAAAAAAACATCCCCAAATATTATTTCATTTTCCTGATAAAATTCACTCCATCCTTAAAAGGCACAAAACACACTCAAACAAAGCAAAAAAAAGAGAGATGATAAATACCAGAAAGAAAGTAACAAGATGTTACAAACCCCCCACTATAAGACTTTATATCCCTAGAAATTTATGTGGAATAATGGTATTTGAAAAGAGTTAAGGCCACTTATCCCGCATCTATAACTCACGCTCCCAAGTCTCATGAGAATATGATATGTGTCTCTATAATACTCTGACTAACTAAAACAAATTCCCATGAAAGACTTTCACCTAAGAGTCAATAATCTCCACTGGTTTCTCTATAATAGAAACATCTGGCTCTAACTTGATTTCTTCCCAACTCAGAACATGAGATGGATCAAGATGGTAATTTATTAGCCGAGATATTTGGAAAATATCATGAATACCAAACAAATTAACTATAAATTTAAACCAATAAGAAACCTTCCCAAGATGATCAGTGATCTCAAATGTGCTAACATATCATGGATCAAAATTTTCTTGTTTTACAAGATGATAATGACTCAACCGATGAAAAACTTCTCAGAAAACTCAGACATTAATGGAAAACTCTAAATGAAAATATTGATGCTCCAAAAAAAATTCTAAAACATCCCGTTACATTATTCTAGGTATTTATCATCATTATATTCATTTTCCTCTTTGTTTTAGTGTGTTTTGGCCTTGCAGGGATAAGAATCATTTTATTGGGAAAATAACCTAAATTTTGTGGTTTTATATTTGTTGTAATTAATGGATTTTGTGTAAAAATGTGAAAAAAAAAACATAATAGGACATCCTTTGGGGTTTAGGGTAACCCAAGGTCTGTTTATAAATGTTTTTGTAAAATTTTCCTGCTGGGAATTTTCATGTCATGAACTTGTTACATGATGTGAAACCTTAGCCAGACTGATTCTATGAACAGGTACAAGGCCTGAAAAGTTTTCATGTCATATAAAGTTTGATCAATATTTTTTAACCAAGGTCTTGCCCTTTTCAATGTTTATGAATTTCAGGGATTCCATGTCATGAACTTGGGATTTACCTCAGGAAATGTTTGTGGCCTATAGGTTTTTTTGGGTGACATTTCTGATTCATTTTAATTAAAAATGGAATCTACTCTCTCAAAACCTAGGATTTATCCCAGTAAAGTTTTGTGGATATTCTCTCCATCTAGATTAATTTTTTTGGGGATTAATCTTCATTGTTGTTTAATTGTGTCTCTTCGAGTGAGTTATATTTTTTGCTTCTTCATTATCATTGGTGGAAATAGCATCGTTGTGCAGTGTCTTTATATCAATGATTTTCATGTTGATGATTATTTTGTTAGGATGGAATATAAAAAGTAACATAATAGAGGGTGAATTGTTTCTTTCCAAAAAATCATCCACAATTATAGATTTTGATACCCATTGTGATTTATGCGAATATATAGTGTTTTTCTTTTTTATGAAAATATGCAATGGACAAAAATGAAATAAATAAAAAAAACTTCTTATAGTCATTCAGGGCACAAAGATCCCCTAGTCCACTCTACCAATCACTCTCTCTACGATCTTGGTAAATTTCACTATAATGGTCTTCTTCTCCCAAGACCATGAATTCACAACTGAGTGCAGACAGTTTACACCATTACATTAAAACTAAAAACAAAGTCTTGTAGTTTGTTAATAGAGAACTAGTTATCCACATCTTTGATCAAGAATATGATACTCTATCACAACTGAGTACGAGTAGTTGAACCTCCAATCAATCAAAATAAATTGATTTGAATGATTTAGGTTGATCTTAATAGTTTCAACAGTAAGAAACTGACAAATGATAGATCCTATTCTTCAGAAATGAATATCTTTAAGAATGAAATAGTATGAATAGATCCTCATTGCAAAAAGATCATTAATAATGCAGCAACTTATAAAGTAGTAGGAATCTTATAGTAGTAAAATATTAAACATGTATATCTCTAAATGTTATATTCTTTCAGAATCAATCATTCGTTGCAAAAAAACTGTAAAAGATAATTTCAATAATATAGTTTCAAATGAATTTATTATCAATTTTTTTTGAAGAGATACTCTAAAAGAATATATATCAGAAAACTTAATTTGGAATTCCATATCCAAAAGAATATCTTGATTGATTGCGGTAATTTAAATTCCATTCTATTAAGGGATCTGCAACTTCCCTTAGAAATAGGAGTTATTTTCAACAATAAAAACGATTCTTTGAAACAATAAAAATGATCCTTCAATCGGACTTTAATTATGACTTTAGAATTGCTTCAATCTGGGATTGAAAATGTGACATGAAAAACATCATCGTTGAGAACACAATATAGGGTTGATATGCATAGCGTATGGTTCCTTTGTGTATCGTAGGAATCAGTTTCAATACATTTATCCTCATGTAACATAGGGAAAAAAATTCAAGAAGGGATAATAATCCATAAGTTTTTCTTTGTTAGCATAAAATTCCTTACCAAGCATTGATTAACCATATGTTCAACATTTCCACACGTATGGTATGAACAGTAAATCCTAACTCCAATATAGGTTTGTTGATCCATATGTTTGACAATTCATTGAATATAAGGATGTTGATCCAAATTGAACCTTTCTCATCAGAATGTAAGGTTGATTAACTATAATTTTACTTTCCAAACATAGGGTTGAACACAGTGTTTCTATATTCATTCCCATAATATTAAATTCTTTAAAATAGAATATAAAGATTTGTAGAGATTACATAAAAAAATTTCATTAGAAAACAAACAAGGGTATTTATGAACATTAAAATCATCATAAATTATAGAGTATTGTTGTGACAATACATGCCCAACAATCTCACCCTTTTTGATGATCACAAACCCCATAACATAATACATAACAAAATTTAAAGCGAATTTACTATTTTTAAACATACAAAAAAATAGATATAGAAAATATTTTTATATTTCTATTTCAAAATATTCTTTCGATAAAGAAAAATAGATAATTTTAAATGAAAAGGTTTATTTAAGGAAATGTTGTGGATTGAAAATATTCTCCCCAAAGGGTATTCAAAGATATTCTCCCTTATCCCTTTATTCCCCTTATAAATTTTCTCCCCCTTTATGGGATATCAAAAAGAATTGTTTAATGAATAAACAATATAACCCAAATTTAATATGGCACTGAACTATTATGAATAGTTATAAATACAAGCCTATGAAAAAAATTAATATTGGAAGTATAAACATTGATCTAAAATAAACTAAATCTAAATATAAACAAGAATAAAATAATAAAAAATTAAATTAAAAAAAATTGTTTGAAATGTTAGAGTAGAATCCAAAATTAATCAAAGACTCTTTTAAATGAAGGTCTTTGGTCTGAAATAGAAAGGACAGAGGTTTCTCTAGGATGAGAAAGAGCTTGAACTGCACTTCTAATATAAAAAATCATCAAAAGTAGGATCTGGAAATGGTTGTGGAATACTTCTGACCATTACTGAAGTAGCTTCCTTGAATCATTTCCACCCTTCAAATTCTCAACCAGATTGACTTTTACAAACTCATTCAAATCTTATTCTGACTGTATGAAAGTTGATAACTAGTCCTTGAATTGATGAAGCACTGGTCACAATCGGGATTCATTTGAAGTTAGTTGACTAATAAGATGCCTTTGATTGTCCAATAGAACATTTAAAGTAATGTTATCACACTAAAGAGTGTGTATACTATCACTAAACTCATCCAGTACATTGGTAATAGCTTCAAACAATCTAAGAAGTTCTGGTGGTGTCTGTAGAGAAGAGGTGGATGCTTTATTACTTTCCTTGAGATACTGAAATTCTCTCCCAATCATCACCTTAAACTCATCAAACTCTATCTTCTTAAGAGAATCATCTTTTAACAAAAAAAATGATCTTGACATTTTTTCCATAAGATCATTGTGATCTCCAACAGAAATGAGATTTTCTTTTAATTCTATTAAATTAAGCTTATGAGCTTCAAACTCTGATCTTAGTACTGATGTAACTATGTATTCTTCAAAAAACATTTTTCTCGTCTTCCAACTTCTCTCTAAGAAACGAGTTTTGATCCTCCAATAGATTTACTTTCATAACTATAGATTCAGAAGGGGAATCATAAGATTAAGAAGATGGAGTGATAGGGTCAAGAATAGCTTCCCTACGATGAACTTCAATCAAGGAAAACTTATCTCTTCACCAACTGTCAGTCTATCTCTTAAAACAAAAATTATAGCAACTTTAGAATCTGTAACAACAAAAGTTTCGAGATTAGAGACATATTCATTAATAAGTTCTTGACTTTGAACCATATAGTCCACATTATCTACTACTTAAGCCTCATGATCAACTCCAACATTAAATTCAACTATAGTTTCTTGAACATTGACTAAAATTCTTCTTATTTTCTGGACAAGAGATTCCTCTAGCCTTGAATTTTCTTCTTCTTTAGGACTTCTTCTAACAGATATAGCTAAAGTAATCATCCTTTTCTCCCTATTAGCATCTTCAAATAACCTCTACTATTGTTCTTCACAAAATGTAATGAAACTCTTGCATGAATTGATCCAAACAAAACCAAGATTTTTCCCAGCTCCAACATTAAATGTGTTGCTATAGTGACAAGATCTGCCAAAAAACATGTTGAAAATATTTCCTTTACTTTTAAAAAAATTAAATGATCCTTCCATAGGGATAAAATAAATTATTCACAATAGTGGTATAGATATCTTATTATAAACCAAGAGAAATTAAATTTTATGTGATTTAGAAACAAAAACACGATATACATGACTTGATAAAAAATTTCTCAAGCTAGGTACTCCTTTCAAAAATCCTAGATGGAATAAACTTCAACAACAATCAGTGATCAAGAGAAAGTTCTTTCCAAATTACCTTCTTGACAGTTCTTGTTTCAAACAAAGAAAACATAATGTCCTCAGATAAATGTCTTCCATTACCAATATTCCTAAAATAAAATTGAAACTCCCTATCATGGGGAAAACGAAGCATCTCAACCATTTCCACAGAGCACAAAGAAAACTCATAATCATTAATCTTAGAGACAAAGAGTCTTTTTCAAATCCATGACTAAATGAAGCATTCCTACAAAATTACTTTATTTCTATTTCATATAGCATTGACATGTTATATTCTCCAAAATAATAAACAAAACCTGGAAATCATATATCTTCTTTAAGAGAAATATTTATAGAATCCAAATAGCCATAATCAATTAGCTTTCCCTACAACACCTTGTGAGTTTTCATTGAATAATTGAAATTGTTTTCCAACTCTGCATCTATAGATCGTCAAGAGGTTTCCATCTCTAAAGATTTTGAAACTGAATGTATTTAAGGTTTAGGGTTTTCGAACGTGGTAATCGAAAGAGAGAGAGAGAGAGATACTCTACAAGCCGAGAGGAAGTGTAGGAGAGGATAAAGAGATCCGGAGAAGGCAAATGGTTTACCAAACTTGCTGAGGATGTACTCAATAAATTTTTAATTTTGGAAAGACAAATAAAATAAAATCAAAAATAAATTCTAAATTAAAATGTAATCGAATAAAACATATTAAATAAGGATTAATAAAAAAATGGAAATAAATTAATAAAAACTCACTTAAACTAAAATATTCCTAAATCCCTATTAATAAATTCAAAACTATCACCAAGAAGTGGTTTAGAAAAAATATCAGCTAATTTATATTCATTATTAACAAATTATAAGGATATATTCTTTTTAAGGATATGATCTCTTAAAAAATGATGTTTTATATCAATGTTCTTAGTCCTATAATGACTTATTGAATTTTTTGAAATATTTATTTCACTAGTATTATAACATAAAATATCTATACTATTATAGTTTAGTAAAAAGTCTAGTAGAGTTTTTTTAATCCACAATACATTTTCACAATAATTTTTAGTAGACACATATTCTCCTTCAATAGTTGACAGGGCAACAAAGTGTTATTTCTTACTAGACCATGAAACTAAATATTGTCCTAAAAAGTGGTAGGTTCCTAAAGAAATTTTTCTATCTAATCTAAAACCTCCAAAGTTTTCATCTGAGTATGAAATTAAATTAAAATTAGAAGTTTTGGGGTAAATAATAGACTGAAAAATAGTTCCTTTTAAATATTTAAAGATCCTTTTAACAGTATTAAGATGGGACTCTTTTGGATTTTATTTAAATTTAGCATAAATGCATACATAAAACACAATTTTTGGTCTTTTAGCAATAAGTTATAACAAGATACCAATCATCCCTCTATATAACTTGTTGTCAACTTTTTTCCATCTTCATCCTAATCAAGTTCTATATTGGTACCCATAGGAGTTGTATATGTCTTGTTGTTTTAAAGTTCAATTTTTTTTCAATAGATCTATTATATAATTACATTTATTTAAAACATTTCCATAATATTTTTGATAAATATGAAATCCTAAAAATAAATTCTTTTCTCACATTATCCTTATTTCAAATTATTTTTTCATTAAATTAGAAAAATCATGACAAATATTTTTATCAGTTGAACCAAAAATAACATCATAAACATAAATTTGAACAAATAAAATATTAGAACAAACAGTTTTCTTGAAAAGTTTTGGATCTTCAAATCTAACATCAAATTCATTTTTTGAAATAAATGAACTAAATATTTCATACCAAGCTCCATGTGTTTGTTTTAGTCCATAAGGATCTTTAGTATGTTTAAAAATAGAATTTTATTTTTGATAATTTAAAAAACCAGGGGGTTGTTCAACATAAACTTCCTCCATTGAATAATCAATTAAAAAGTTAGACATAACATCCATCTGATATAGTTTAAAAATCATAAGAGATGCATAATCTAAAATGATTCTAATGGATTTTAATATATCTATAGGTGAAAAGGTATCATAAAAATATATACCTTCTTCCTGATTATATCCTTTAGCTACTAATCTAACTTTATTTGAGGTTATGATCCCTTGATCATCCTGCTTATTTCTAATGACCTACTTGGTACCTTTAACGGGATAATCAGTTGGTCTCTCTACTAGTTCTCAAACTTCATTCTTTTTTATCTGGTTTAGCTCTTTTTGATTTGCTAATATACAAATATCATCTTATAAGGATTCATCAATATTATTAGGTTCTAACTGAGATAGAAATTCAAATAATTTTATTAGGTTTCTTTCATTTATTCTATTTCTAATTAATGTATTTAGGTATCCTATAATAGTGTGTAAAGGGTGATTTTTTAGAGTTCTGGGATATCTGGGAAAGACACTTTTAAGTTCCTCAGTATCATTTTTTTTTGAACTAGAATGAATTTTATTAATATCATTTTCAAAATAATTTTTTAATTTTTTAAGTCTCGTGATATCAAAAAAGTCATTAACTTCATCAGTCTAGTCTTTCTTTTTAATAAAAGGGTCAGTTTTATCAAACATCACATGAACTGGGTCTTCAAAATCCTTGAATTTTTATTAAATATTCTATAAACTTTTGTGGTAGAAGAATATCCCAAAAATATGCATTCATCATCTTTTGTATTGAACTTATGAATGTTGTCCTTGGAATTCAAGATATACACCTTTCATCCAAATTTTTTAAAGCACTTTACTTTGGATTTTCTGTTATTCCAAAGTTCATAAGGTATATTTTTGAAAATTTGCCTTATTAAAACTCTATTCATGATATCGCAGGTTGTGCATACATCTTCTTGTCAAATATAGGTAGGAAGATTGTATTCATTTAGCATAGTCTTTTCCATTTATTGAATTTTCCTGTTTCTCGTTTCAACAATTCCATTTTGTTGAGGTGTTCTAGGTGAAGAGAAGGTGTGTTTAATACCTAGATTTGAGTAAAAAGAATTTAATTATTGATTATAAAATTCTCCACCATGATCACTTATTAATTAAATTATTTTAAAACCATTTTCATTTAGGATAATTTTACAAAAAGTTTCCTAAACGATAAAAACATCACGTTTGAGTTTTAGAAAATTAACCCCTGTAAGTCTAGAATAATCATCTAATAAAACATAAATATATAATTTTCCATCCAAACTTGATACCCTTTATGGTTCAAAAAATCCATATGGATAATTTCTAAAGGTTTACTTCTAGAAATTCTATTAATGGAATTTAAAGATGATTTGTGTTGCTTGCCAATTTGGCATGCATCGCAAAAAAAATCATTCTCAAACATCAGACTAGGTAAATCAGTAACTAATTATTTCTTGGAAATTTTATTTAAATTATATATATTATAGTGTCTATGTGTTTTATATCAAATCCATGATTCATTTGTCTTAGCATTTAAACAATTCATTTCCTGTTTACATAAGTAATTTAAATACAAAGTATAAACGTTGTCAGTTCTGGGTGATCTAAATTTAAGTAACATATCTTTAAACTGTAACACCCTGAGATTTTATGAAAAATATTCTTTTAATTTCATTAATGTATTGTGTTTTATGCTACACCAAGATTACCTTGTGATATACACAACACCGTATTAGCCTGCAGTATACGCAACACTATTCTTAGATCGTGTAACACACAATTTTGATAATAGTTATTCTACGCAACACTGACTATATATATATATATATATATTCAATGTATAAATGAAATATGTTTGTATTCTATTATACAAAACAACTAAGGATTCTTGCACAACACGCAACCCTGACTTGGCTTGCATTACACGCAATCACAACCTTCCTCGATAGCGTGTGTTGTACGCAATACCGGGTTTTACTAAACAACGATATATTATTATAATATTATTATGAACTAGCCTTTATGAATAGTATTAACTAAATATTTAATTTTATAACATTATTATTCATCTTACACATTTTCTAGAACATGGCATAAGAACAAAATAAATATTTCGGGTAAAATAAGTATTTTTCAAAAAATGCAGTTTTGCCGCCTTTTGATGGTGGACCCACTTTAAATATAGTTTTTGACATTTTTATAAGTTCAATTTGACAAAATAAAATTCTTCTTTGGAATCAATAAATAAAAATTTACTTCGGATAAATTTTTCATATTATTCTGGTAACTTTCATATTTTGATGAATAGTAAAAACACGCTATATTTTAATTAAAAACAACTTTTTTCATCGCAACAATTTATATGGTTAAATTATAATATTGAATGGTTTTAAAGTATAAATAGAATATATTTTTACCATTTAATATAATTTATGTCATTATCATTGATTTTACATTAAATTCGTAGATATGATCAATTCAATCTTTTGCTATGTTTAAATAAAAAACCTTTTTTCTTTCGACAACGGGATTAATTTTAATTTAATTTCTGAAACTTTTGTGTATTGAATTTGTAAAAATGGATTCCATATTTGGAATCAATGGGTCCAAATTATTTTAATAATCTATTTTTTATTTTTGGGAATTATGAATAGTAACTACGGTAAATTTTATTTACCATAGTTAAAGGTAAATCGTGTAATTAAGGGTAAATATAATATTATAAAATTACCCTAAAACATGCCAAAAATCTATTGGATGGATAAACGTAGACCCATATAACCTAAGAGTCGGATTAGATTCATTTTATGGACTTTTGACCATGAAAATAATTTAATTATTATTAAAACCAAAGAAAGTGACAACATGTCACTCTCTTAAATCTTATAAGTATAATAATTTTAATTTAGTGATAAACATCATAAAACATCGAACATGAATAGTATCCAGAAATATAATAAAATTATCTACATCATGATAATTTATTTAGTATTTTTAGGGATTAAATAATTGTCATTAATGGTGATACATTAATGATACAGAAATTATTTATTAAGTGGAAAATAAGTAATGTAGTTTGTATTGAAATACTAATACCCATTAAAAGGCCCACCAACCTCACCAAAACTTATTGGAAGTGTATATATATACCTTAATAAACCAATGACCTAATATATAACCATTTGGAGCCTTATAAAATTGATTATGACACTTATATTATTTTATTTTAAATGATGCCAAAGTTGTCACCTTCATAGTTTAATAAATATAACAATTTAAATATTGTGATTTTAAGATGATAAATTCGAGTAAAAGTATTATTGTTAAAGGTAATAGATTTATATTCATCATAGGATTTTATTTTTAATTTTTATGCAACAAATATGTATATTAAATAATAATACAAAAATGTTGTAGAAATTATTTTATTAAGAGATAAGCCAAATAAATGGTTTTAAAAATAACAAAAGAAATATTATAAGAACTATTTAATGTGATCCACTAATTTTATATATAAATATGACCTTTTATGAATCTATTAAAGCTTTTAGTTCGAACATATCTTCTATATGTATTTTATTTAAATTCAAATAAATGAATAGTTTCAAAATTGACACTATTGTTATTTTATAAAAATAACATATTATAAAATTGTTTAAAAATCACAAAAATATTTAAAAATTATAAATTTAAATTTATATGGTCTATAATGTTATAAAGTGAACAATTATGGAAAATTCACAACAAATAAGTAAATATTTGTTATAATTTAAAATATAGAATTTTATTACCATAAATAAACATAAATAGATTAAATAAGGATAAATCAAAATGATAAGGTTTAAAATAAGATCCAAACATTTATAAATATGTTTGGTTGATGAGATTACAACCCTATATCATCTAATCTTCGAATATGAGTCATTTTTGGATGTTTTTAAGTGGGGTTATATTTATTATAAATTAATATTTTTAAGAATTTCAAAGGATCCCCTCTCCTCCCTTATAAAAGGGCACCTCCTCCCTCTCTTACACACACCACATTGAGCCTTCAATCTCGTCCAACCCCTGACACATTCTCTTCTCCACTTCACTAGAAACATCCTAGAGGTCCTAGTCTTCTTCAAAGACTAATTTTAGTACCCTAAGAAGAGGACTCAAAGAGGCGCTTCAAAGAAGAGGTAATGTCCGTTACCGATTCTTTCAACTTTATTTCTTCTTCCACTTCTTCTTCTTAGGTTTTTTCATTATAAATTAATAACATCAGTATAACACATATACTGATATGTTATTATAAGTATGAAACAACCCTATTTCACCATCTATCCATCCTACGGAAAATGAAATCATCGCGCGTGCGTACGTACGGAATACTGTCTCCACGCCATGGTGTAATCTATTTTCCACCACCACCTTACTTGGATGGGTATAATGGTATAAATAATAACTATATATGATTATTTTAAAGTGATATTGATTCTGTAATAGTATACATACACTCCAATAAAATTCCACCATCATGGGAACGATATCATCGCTCGTGCGTACGTACGGAATACCGTCTCCACGACGCGATGAGATTCATTCTCAATGATTAACCATTCATAAATGATTATAAAGTATATATAATAAGTAATCATGAAATATATGACATAATAATGATACTGGATTTATTTATATATATATGTATGTCATCCAATTAATTCCATTCAATTCAATGAGGAAACGAAAACAACGTTCATGCGTACGTACGGCCTACCGTCTCCATGAATGGTGTATTTCTTTCCATTTATAGATCTATTGTATATATGTATATTCTGAATATATATTATATATAAATCATGTTTTACATTCTGGATGTAAGTAATCATGATCTAAGTAATTATATGAATAATTACAATTCAAAACACGGACGACAAATGAAAGGATTTTACCCAAAACGCTCTTTAACATGGAATTTACAAAAGAACGGGTAATATAAAGTCATAAGTGAACCATATATGATATCATAACAATTAATATTATTCTTTAATAAGTCAATAACATTATTTAAATCATTATACAGAAGGTTTGGATACGTACGAAGCATATCGGACCTAAGGTAAGGGATAATTTTTCAAATCTCATTTTTATCCGAGATTGCTTATTCGTAAGTATTTACTAGGGTTATTTCTAGAATCCATGTCCATGTTTTATAAAAGTGTTTTCATGTATGTTTAAATTCCTTTTTACCCATTTTTGACTTTTACTACATGGTATGTAAGGAATCTTTCTTTTGTTTACGTTACGATGTACTTTTTGACTTTTCCGGCAAAAGTACGAAAAGAATGTTTTTTTAACTTATACGGCACTAACGGATTTTTATGGTTTTATAAAGACTTGTTTTCATGAATATTCCCCTAAAATATTTCATGACTATTTTCAACAAAATCCTTTTCTTTTAAAATTGCATTACATTTTTTGAAAAGAAAATGATTTTGAAGAAAGATGGATATTTTCCTCAAGAATTCATTTCAAGTGTTTTATCAAAACCATTTTTATACTAAGATGACATTATTTAATATGTTTATGTTTCAAGTATAATGTCTCTATGAGTTACATGGTTTCACTTTTATTATGATGAAATGATATCCATTTTTTATATGGATTATGTTATGATGGGATGATGTTTATGAAACCCATTTTTATTCATTGGGTTATGATGAATGATTTATGTTTATGTTGTGGCACAAGTAAGAGTGATTTCACTATGAGATGGGTGGGACCTATATCTCCCTCCAATGCATTGGGTAAAGATTTATATCTCATGAGATTGACATGGCTGGAACTCCAAGTTAAACCAGTTCAGTAATACAGGACTGGAACGAGGAGTGAACTCGATTCAGAAAGGGACTTTGTCCACTAAGATGATCTTGGCAGCAATGCCTTGGCTACTATGGAAATCATATCATGTGCTTAATGGTTTCCACAATTACATGTTTTATTCCCATGCTATTTTATCATTATTAATATTTCTTTATGATCTATGCCTTACGTACTTCCATGTTTTATGTCATTTCTCAAGCTTTTGATGTTTAAACACTATGTTCATGTTTTTAAGTTCAAATGTATATGGTATGTTTTATTTTATCCATGCTTACCCTTACTGAGCATTTGAGCTCACCCTTTTTATGTTTTCTTTTCCCCCGGATATAAAGAAAGGTTTTAGGTAAGAAAAAAAAGGGGAAGATCTTTATGGGAGATGTTGAAGATCTTTCACCACGATTAGAAGATTACGTTCCAAGTTTCCAAAGACACTAAACTATTACGGTCCTTGTGTGTCTGTTTTTGTTATGTATTAAGTATTCCTCTAAAGTAATATAATGTCCATGTACGTCAAGCTTTGGGTCTCTATAGTTGGTATCAGAGGAAAGGTTTAGTCAACCCTTGAAAACTAGGATGTGAAAACATTAGTGAGATCCCTAGAGATATTTCTAAGCTATGTCTAGGGATATCCCTAAGGATAAGTATTCGTATAGGATACAGTCCTAGAACTATGGTAATGATCATAGAATTTAACATAAGATGTTAGATATTGAGGATCCTTACCCTTTACTATGTTGTTTTCCCTAGCATGATTTTTGCCTCTCACACTATTCTTTTTGGGTTTTAGAAAATGGCTGGAAATAGGAAGATTCACGATAATGGAGGATATGATAGACAATGGAATGATTTTCTTCATGAGAAACCAAATGAAACAAGATCTAGAAGTCCAAACATCGTTATTATGCCTAATCAGCAATATCATAATATGATCAATAATCTCAACATTGGTAAGTTTCCCAACTCAGATAATAAGAGAAAGATGGAGTTTCATGATGATCATAGAGGAAAGAAAGTTCAATTTCCCTCATGTAAATCATGTGGGAAGAGGCATCAGGGAGATTGTTTCAAAGGAACTGAAAGATTCTTTGGGTGTGAAAAAGAAGGACACAAAGCCAGTAAGTGCAAAGGAAAAGGTTCAGTTAACACCATGGACAAGGATAATGGTATTTCTACGACATCAACAATGATTAGATGTTTTAAATGTGGAATGTACGGGCATTATAAAAACTAATGCCCTAATGAAAAATCTCATGAAGAGAATCAGCATGGTCATATGGGTAGTATTTATGTGGATGATGATGAAGAGACTACAAATGATATATGAGCTGAAAGAAGTGTTGAAGCTCAGTCGGTTGTTTTATAAGGTAGTGGAATGATTGTATGTTTATCGAGAGTTATGTTGTATAGTTAATGGTACTATGGAATAATGAATCATCTAAGGATTGTTACACTATTGTTTTTCCTAAAATTATTTTAAAGTATATGTTGAATGGTACCAGTAACCATGGAAGTTTATTCAGATATTTTTGTAAAGTAGATGATATGCGCATAATGAAGGAATAAGAAGATAATGAGATGTTTGATTGTTTTCATGAGCTCATGATTGATATAAGGACTAAGTGATATCATCGTTTGAGTATAAAGAATTTTGAGGATTTTGGTTTGTGGAAAGTGTTAAATTTTAACTGCATTCATGTTATCACTAAGGTTTAATGGGTATTCATTATTCAATAGAATACATGATTAAGGTATTCACATGTTTGTAATTTGACCAACAAGATATATCTTATGATATATGGGGGATAAATGAGGGCATTCAAGTGATTGTTATGTGACATTTCAAGTAATCATTTTCTTTATACTATGAGCTTGGACCGAAGTATTTTAGATAAGCTTAAATATTTGAATGGATTATGTTGGACATAAGTTAGGATAAAACTTTTTTCGATATTATTGATGGGATGTTAGAGTAATATAGCTTTAGAAAAAGGACAACCTGCAGGACGGGCGACAGCTCATCGCGTCGGACAAGGCTGTGGGAATCGGACCCACAACCGAAGTTTTACTGGCCTTTATCGCCTACCACTGGCCTACAAGATGTCTCTGGTTAGTAGAAACTAGTTTTATTTTATTAAGCGGTATGATATATGAAGTATAAGTTCATTCTTGGAACCATTTACGATTAATCTAACCATAAGATGGACTTATAACATTTTCTAACCTTTTGTTTGAAAGAGATGGAATGACCCATCATTCTATCACATGATCTTCTAACACATCACAAATAACAAATTCAACTTCATTTCTTTAAGAGATGAAGTGTAAATTTTCCAAAGAACGACCAACGGCGAGACTATACCGAAATCAAGAAAGTATTTCATCTAATTCCAATTTCCTCAACTTTAGGGAAACGATCTTGAAAACCAAAAATGTTGTCCTAGTTCTCTTATATATGATGAATCAGATGGTACCTTAGATCGTCACAAATTTATGGATTTGTGATTGCTGGCTTTTCCATAGCCATGTTCTCTACCACTCTCCATCAGAACATGATTGTTAGATTTCTCTTCCATATCCATATTTTCACATATGTGGAAACCCATTGATTAGTTTATTTGGGTAACCGTTAAATTTCATACTTTAGTTTTTAAAGCCATGTTTTGGTATTCCTCTTTACAATGTGGGTTTCTATTAAACAAACTTTCGAGTAGTAAACCATTTATAACCCCGACGAATTTCGAGGGCAAAATTCATTTTAAGGGGGGTAGAATGTAACACCGTGAGATTTTATGAAAAATATTCTTTTAATTTCATTAATGTATTGTGTTGTATGCTACACCAAGAATACCTTGCACTATATGCAACACCGTATTATCTTGCAGTATATGCAACACTATTCTTGGATCGTGTTACACACAATTTTGATAATAGTTATTCTATGCAACATTGAGTATATATATATATATATATTCAATGTATAAATGAAATATGTTTGGATTCTGTTATACAAAACAACTAAGGATTCTTTCACAACACGCAACTCTAACTTGGTTTGCATTACACGCAATCACGACCTTCCTTGATAGCATGTGTCGTACGCAATGCCGGGTTTTACTAAACAACGATATATTATTATAATATTATTATGAACTAGCCGTTATGAATAGTATTAACTAAATTTTTAATTTTATAACATTATTATTCATCTTACACATTTTCTAGAACATGGTATAAGAACAAAATAAATTTTTCGGGTAAAATAAGTATTTTTCAAAAAATGTTGTTTTGCCACCTTTTGATGGCGTACCCACTTTAAATATAGTTTTTGACATATTTATAAGTTTAATTTGACAAAATAAAATTCTTCTTTGGAATCAAGAAATAAAAATTTACTTTGGATAAATTTTTCATATTATTCTGGTAACTTTCATATTTTGATGAATAGTAAAAACACGCTATATTTTAATTAAAAACAATTGTTTTCATCGCAACAATTTATATGGTTAAATTATAATATTGAATGGTTTTAAAGTATAAATAGAATACATTTTTACCATTTAATATAATTTATGTCATTAGAATTTATTTTACATTAAATTCGTAGGTTAAATCAATTCAATCTTTTGCAATGTTTTAAAGAAAACCCCGTTTTCTTTCGACAACAGGATTAATTTTAATTTAATTTCTGCATCTTTTGTGTATTTAATTTATAAAAATGGATTCCATATTTGGAATAATTGGGTCCAAATTATGTTAATAAGAAACTTTTTAATTTTTTGAATTATGAATAGTAACTACGGTAAATTTTATTTACTATTGTTAAAGGTAAATCGGGTAATTAAGGGTAAATATAATATTATAAAATTACCCTAACACATGCCAAAATTCTATTGGATGGCTAAAGGTAGACCCATATATCCTAAGGGTCGGATTAGATTCATTTTATGGACTTTTGACCATAAAAATAATTCAATTATTATTAAAACCAAAGAAAGTGACAACATGTCACTCTCTTAAATCTTATAAGTATAATAATTTTAATTTAGTGAAAAAAATCATAAAACATAGAACATGAATAGTCTCCAGAAATATAATAAAATTATCTACATCATAATAATTTATTTAGTATTTTTAGGGATTAAATAATTTTCATTAATGGTGATACATTAATGATACAGAAATTATTTATTAAGTGGAAAATAAGTAATATAGTTTTTATTGAAATAATAATACCCATTAAAAGGCCCAAAAACCTGCCCAAAACTTATTGGTAGTGTATATCTACACCTTAATAATCCAATTACCCAATATATAACCGTTTGGAGCCTTATAAATGTGGTTATGACACTTATATTATTTTATTTTAAATGATGCTAAAGTTGTCACCTTCATAATTTAATAAATATATTAATTCAAATATTGTGATTTTAACATGATAAATTCGAGTAAAAGTATTATTGTGAAAGTTAATAGATTTATCTTCATCATAGGATTTTAATTTAAATTTTTATGCAAGAAATCAGTATATTAAATAATTATACAAAAATGTTGTAGAAATTATTTTATTAAGAGATAAACCAAATAAATGGTTTTAAAAATAATAAAATAAATATTATATGAACTATTTAATGTGATCCAATAATTTTATAGATAAATATTAACTTTTATGAATCTAGTAAATCTTTTATTTCGAACATATCATCTGTATGTATTTTATTTAAATCCAAATAAATGAATAGTGTCAAAATTGATACTATTGTTATTTTATAAAAATAACATATTATAAAATTGTTTAAAAATAAAAAAAATATTTAAAAATTATAAATTTAAATTTATATGGTATATAATGTTATAAAGTAAACAATTATGTAAAATTCACAACAAATAAGTAATTATTAGTTATAATTTAAAATTTAGAATTTTATTACCACAAATAAACATAAATAGATTAAATAAGGATAAATCAAAATGATAAGGTTTAAAATAAGATCCAAACATGTCTAAATTTGATTGGTTGATGCGATTACAACCCTATATCATCTAATATTTGAATATGAGTCATTTTTTGGAGGTTTTTAAGTGGGTTAGATTTATTATAAATTAATAGTTTTAATAATTCCAAAGGTGCCCCTCTCCTCCCATATAAAAGGGAACCTCCTCCCTCTCTTCCACACACCATTTTGAGCCTTAAATCTCATCCAACCCCTGCCAAATTCTCTTCTCCACTGCACTAGAAACATCCTAGATGTCCTGGTCTTCTTCAAAGACCAATTTTAGTGCCCTAAGAAGAGGACTCAAAGAGGCGCTTCAAAGAAGAGGTAATGTCCGTTACCGATTCTTTCAACTTTATTTCTTCATCCACTTCTTATTCTTAGGTTGTTCCATTATGAATTAATAACATCAGTATCACTCATATACTAATATGTTATTATAAGTATTAAACAAACCTATTTCACCATCTATCCATCCTACGGAATACGAAATCACCGCGCGTGCGTACGTACGGAATACCGTCTCCACGCCGTGGTGTAATCTATTTTCCACCACCACCTTACTTGGATGGGTATAATGGTGTAAATAATAAATATATATGATTATTTTAAAGTGATATTGATTCTGTAATAGTATACATACACTCCAATAAAATTCCATGATCATGGGAATGATATCATCACTCGTGCGTACGTACGGAATATCGTCTCCACGACGCTATGAGATTCATTCTCAATGATTAACCATTCATAAATGATTATAAAGTATACATAATAAGTAATCATGAAATATATGAAATAATAATTATACTGGATTTATGTATATATATATATATGTATGTCATCCAATTAATTCCATTCAATTCAATGAGGAAACGAAAATAACGTTCATGCGTACGTAGGGCCTACCGTCTCCATGAACGATGTATTTCTTTCCATTTATCGATCTATTATATATATTTATATTCTGAATATATATTATATATAAATCATGTTTTACATTCTGGATGTAATTAATCATGATCTACGTAATCATATGAATAATTACAAGTCAAAACACAGACGACAAATGAAACGATTTTACCCAAAACGCTCTTTAACATGGAATTTACAAAAGAACGGGTAATATAAAGTCATAAGTGAACCATATATAATATCATAACAATTAATATGATTCTTTAATAATTCAATAACATTATTTAAATCATTATACAGGAGTTTCGGATACGTACGAAGCATATCGGACCTAAGGTAAGGGATAATTTTGCAAATCTCATTTTTATCCGAGATTGCTTATTCGTAAGTATTTACTGGGGTTATTTCTATCATCCATGTACATGTTTTATAAAAGTGTTTTCATGTATCTTTAAATTCATTTTTACCCATTTTTGACTTTTACGACATCTTCTGTAAGGAATCCTTCTTTTGTTTACGTTACGAGGTACTTTTTGACTTTTCCGGCAAAAGTACGAAAAGAATTTTTTTTAACTTATACGGAACGAACGAATTTTTACAGTTTTATAAAGCCTTGTTTTCATGAATATTCCTCCAAAAGATTTCATTACTATTTTCAACAAAATCCTTTTCTTTTAAAATTGCATGACATTTTGTGAAAAAGTATGATTTTGAAGAAAAGGGATATTTTCCTCAAGAATTCATTTCAAGTGTTTTATCAAAACCATTTTTCTACTAAGATGACATTATTTCATATGTGTATGTTTCAAGTATAATGTCTCTATGATTTACATGGTTTCACTTTTCTTATTATGAAATGATATCCATTTTTTATATGGATTATGTTATGATGGGATGATGTTTATGAAACCCATTTTTATTCATTGGATTATGATGAATGATTTATGTTTATGTTGTGGCACAAGTAATAGTGATTTCATTATGAGATGGGTGGGACCTATATCTCCCTCCAATGCATTGGGTAAAGATTTATATCTCATGATATAGACATGGCTGGAACGGCAAGTTAAACCGGTTCAGTAATACAGGACTGGAACGAGGAGTGAACTCGATTCAGAAAGGGACTTTGTCCACTAAGATGGTCTTGGAAGCAATGTCTTGGATACTATGGAAATCATATCATGTGCTTAATGCTTTCCAAAATTACATGTTTTTTCCCATGCTATTTTATCATTATTAATGTTTCTTTATTATCTATGCCTTAGGTACTTTCAATGTTTTATGTCATTTCTCAATCTTTTGATGTTTAAACATTATGTTCATTTTTTTAAGTTAAAATGTATATGGTATGTTTTATTTTATCCATGCTTACCCTTACTGAGAATTTGAGCTCACCCTTTTTATGTTTTCTTTTCCCCAGGATATAAAGAAAGGTTTTAGGTAAGAAAAAAAGGGGAATATCTTTATGGGAGATGTTGAAGATCTTTCACCACGATTAGAAGATTACGTTCCAAGTTTACAAAGACACTAAACTATTACGGTCCTTGTGTGTCTGTTTTTGTTATGTATTAAGTATTTCGCTAATGTAATGTAATGTCAATGTACATCAAGCTTTGGGTCTCTACATAAACATTAATGAATAATTTTTAGAAAAATAAACATAAAAACCATCCTCACAATGTGTATATACTTATCAGATTGTTCTTTAACCCTTTCACATAGAGTACTTTTTTGATTGGGATAGTTTTCAGATCTCTAACAATTCTAACTCCAATTATTTTTCCATTAGAATTGTCACCAAAAGTGACAAGACCTATATCCAATTGTGTTAATGTATGAAAGTTTGATGGATATCCACTCATATTCTTGGAAAAACAATAGTCCATATACCATATATAATTTTTGTACCTCTAAAATGTTCTATTTTCCTCTTCATCCATAAAGCAGAAATTGGTTATTAGATTTGATTTCTCCTTCATTGAATTTAACTTTGAAGGGATGATGGATTCTTTATATACAATCCCTGTAGCATTAATTTCTCTTTTACTTTTGTGCTTATAATTAAAAATTTTATGATATCTATTTTCTGACATTTTTCTTTCTTCTTTCAGATGAGGACAATCAGGTCTGATATGACCCAATTTCTTTCATTCATAGCATCAAACTCTCTTGGTTCTTTTTTATCCTTCCTTAAGTATTTTTTGAATCTTATTTTCTTCTTATAAATTTTATAAAAATTTTTTCTAGTTAAACCAATTCCATTTCAGAATTTGAGGAATCTGATTTTTTTTCTATTTTGACTTCTTGCTTTGATCTTCAATTATGTTTCTAAGATGTTACTTTCTGAGAAGTATTTTCCCGATTCACTATAATTTTATAATATTCAACTTCATCATACATGTCTGCTTTATACATCATCAATGCCCCCATTAGTTGTTTCATTTTCAGATCTTTGACAGGCGATGATTGACAAATTGTAGTAGATATTCCCTTCCATTTAAAAGGCAGTACTCTTGGTACTTTTAAAGTTTGATCATATTGTTTGATGGGTTCACCTATGGCAGTAATATTGTTGAAAATTTATATAAAAATTCCCTTCATATATATGATGCTTTCACCATCAAATATTCTAAATGTTTCAATGTTTTTATTTTTCTATAGCATATCACATCTGTATGAAATTATTTGATCCTTCATAAGCAATTGAAATAGTTTGGCACATTTCATAGGTAGTTGCTCATTGTGATAAGCTATTGAATTCATCTAGTCCATGACCACAAATAATATCATTCATTGCTTTTGACGTACATAGATATTACATTACTTTTGCGGAATACTTAATACATAACAAAAACAGACACACAAGGACCGTAATAGTTTAGTGTCTTTGGAAACATGGAACGTAATCTTCTAATCGTGATGAAAGATTTTCAACATCTCTTATAATGATCTTCCACTTTTTGTTTCCTTACCTAAAACCTTTCTTTTAATCCTAGGGGAAAATAAAACATAAAAAGGGTGAGCTCAAATGCTCAGTAAGGGTAATCATGGATAAAATAAAACATACCATATACATTTGAACTTAAAAACATGAACATAATGTTTAAACATCAATAGCTTGAGAAATGACATAAAACATGGAAGTACATAAGGCATAGATCATAAAGAAACATTAAGAATGATAAAATATCATGGGAATAAAACATGTAATTGTGGCATCCATTAAGCACATGTAATTATTTCCATAGTAGCCAAGGCATTGCTGCCAAGACCATCTTAGTGGACAAAGTCCCATTCTGAATCGAGTTCACTCCTCGTTTCAGTCCTGTAACACTGAACCGGATTAACTTACCGTTCCATCCATGTCTATCTCACGAGATATAAAATCTTTACCCAATGAATTGGAGGGAGATATAGGTCCCACCCATCTCATAGTGAAATCATTCTTACTTGTTCCACAAAATAAACATACATCATTCATAATAACCCAATAAATAAAATGGGTTTGATAAACATCATCCCATCATCACATAATCCATATAAAAGAAATGGATATAATTTCATCATAAGAAAATTAAAACCATGTAAATCATAGAGACATTATACTTGAAACATACACATATGAAATAATGTCATCTTAGATGAAAAAAATGGTTTTGATAAAACTCTTGAAATGAATTCTTGAAGAAAATATCCCTTCTTCTTCAAAATCAATTTATTTTAACAAAACTTCATGCAATTTAAAAGAAAGAGATTTTGTTGAAAATAGTCATGAAATCTTTTGTAAGTAGCTTCATGAAAATACGTCTTTATAAAACCGTAAAAATTCTTTCATGCCATATAAGTTAAAAAAACATTATCCTCGTACTTTTGTCAAAAAAGTCAAAAAGTACATCGTAAAATAAAGATTCCATACATACCATGTATTAAAAGTCAATAATGAGGAGCAATATAAATGGGTTGACAAACAAGATATGATTCTGGTTGGAGGCATCAACAAGGGGGGGATCAAACTAGAGGAGTATATCCAGGTATGGAACAAGATGACTTCTGCACTTGAAGATCTTCTAAGGGAGGAACCACACTATCAGGTATCCTACTTATCGTGGAAGCTTTTTAGGGATATGGGCTCTGGCAGAATCAAATTGTTTGTCAATGATTCTGAAATCTCCGTTGATGTGTGTGGGGAAGGATGAGGGCCATACTGGTTCCGATGGGCTGGAGCACACCTCTTTCCACTTTGCAGGCCATTTGGTACTTGGCTGAATTTGAGGGAGGGCTTTTCCTTCAGGAGGGACCATGCTTGCATGGGATCGCCGAGTGGTCCTGCATTGGGGTTGGCACTGTTATCTTTGCTTGGTCGGGTCTGTTTCTGGTTTTCTGCTTGGGTGTTTTTGTTGTATGCTGAACCTTTTGGTTTCTCACTTTTCCCACAAAAGTGTTTATCTTAATAAAAAAAATAAGTTTCAGGGATGATAGAAATAACCCCAGTAAATACTTACGAATAAGCAATCTCAGATAAAAATGAGATTTTCAAAATTATCCCTTACCTTAGGTCTGATATTCTTCATACGTATCCAAACCTTCTATATAATGATTTAAATAATGTCATTGACTTATTATAGAATCATATTCATTGTTATTATATCATATATGGTTCACTTATGACTTTATATTACATGTTCTTTTGTAAATTCCATGTTAAAGAGTGTTTTGGGTAAAATCGTTTCATTTGTCGTCCGTGTTTTGACTTGTAATTATTCATATGATTACTTAGATCATGATTACTTAATTCTAGAATATAAAACATGATTTATATATAATATATATTCCTAATATACATATATATAATAGATCGACAAATGGAAAGAAATACACCGTTCATGGAGACGGTAGGTCGTACGTACGCATGAACGCTGTTTTCGTTTCCTTATTGAATTGAATGGAATTATGTAGATGACATAAATATATATATATACATAAATACAGTTTCATTATTATTTCATATATTTTATGATTACTTATTATATATACTTTATAATCATTCTTGAATGGTTATCATGGAGAGTGAATCTCATCGCATCGTGGAGACGGTATTCCATACGTGCGCACGAGCGATGATATCATTCCCATGATCGTCAAATTGTATTAAAGTGCATGTATAATATTACAGAATCAATATCAATTTAAAATAATCATATATATTTATTACTTTAACCATTATACCCAACCAAGTAAGGTGGTGGTGGAAAATAGATTACACCACGGCGTGGAGACGGTATTCCGTACGTACGCACGCGCTGTGATTTCATTTCCTATAGGATGGATAGACGGTGAAATATGGTTGTTTCATACATATAATAATATATTAGTATATGAGTGATTCTTATGTTATTACTTCATAATGAAACAACCTAAGAAAAATAAGTGGAAGAAGAAATAAATTTGAAAGAATCGGTAACGGACATTACCTCTTCTTTAAAGCGCCTCTTTGAGACCTCCTCTTAGGGAACTAAAATTTTCTTTGAAGAAGACCAGGACCTGTAGTATTTTTCTAGGGAAGTGGAGAAGAGAATTTGGCAGGGGTTGGCCGAGCTTGAAGGCTCAAAGTGGTGTGAGGAAGAGAGGGAGGAGGTGCCCTTTTATAAGGGAGGAGAGGGGCACCTTTGGAAATATAAGAAATATTAGTTTATTATAAAGTCATATTAAGTTTTTAATAGCTCCAAATTGATTTATTTCGAAGATAATGTGGGGATGGGTCGAAATCCTCTCATCCAATAGAATTTAGACAAGTTTAGGTTTCTATTTTAACCTTATCATTTAGATTTATCCTTAAGTTAAATAATTTTACTTTTACCGTGTCTTCTTGTTTTCTTACACTATAAGGTTAATAAACTTACTATAAAAATCCTAACGAACCCCAAGTTGTTTATTATTAATATATATAACCTTATCTAAGTCATTTGGCCGAACCTTAGATTTTTAGGAATAAAATAACAATTAATAATATAATATTTGTTTTAAAAACTATTTTATGTCAATTTTGACACTATTTGGTAATTGATTTTTGTGAAAATCATAACAGAATTATTAGTTCGAAAAAAGTTAATTAAATCAATACTAACATGTATAAAATTAGTGTAATTCATAAAAAGTCTCAAATTACATTTATTTTGGTATTTATAACATCAATTATGTCAATATTTCATTAATAAGATAATTACCACATCATCTTTGTGTCATAAATAAATTAAATTATTTAATGTATAAAAATTATAAATAAAATACCATTATGTAGGAAATCGTTTTAGATTTCTAATTAATATTTATAGTAGAATTTATCTTATGTATAACCCTATATTAAAAATTATTTACTTATAAAACTTTGATTTTAACTATTTTAACCCTTCTTTAAATAAATTAATAATAAATGTCCTAATCTAATCCAAGTGGACCTAAATGGTCATATTTTATTCATAAGGTTTATTTTGGTCGAATTAAACTTATCCAATAGAATTACGACATGTGTTAGGGTAATAATAATATAATTTTTACCCTTAATTACCTTATTTACTTTTAATCGTGGTAAAAAAAGGTAAAAAGTTACTATTCACCAAAAATTATTTTCATCTCATTGAACCAAATTTTAGTCCTTGATATTAACCGTGTCTCTAGGATTTTCTAAATTCCACTCCCAGAAGTAGTAAAATTAAGTTTTATGAAAAATTCAGTTTTTTAACTACCACTTAGTGGTTTCAATATTCATCAAAAAATGAAAGTTTCCAGAAAAATACCAAAAATTAGGCCTAAGCTATATTTGATATTATGAATTTAAAAATTATTTCTATTTTACCAAATTCAAAACATATCAGTTGCATTAATTAATTTAAAAATTAATTCTCATCGTCAAAACAAATCACCTGTTTTTTTAAGAAACAATAACTATCAAAAGATTGATACATGTTTATATCCAATTTCAAAGTGAATTTAATTCCAATGACCAACATTGTATTAAATGGAAAATATATATTCTAATTACACTTTAAAACAAACTAAAAATATAATTTATCCATATAAATTATTGCGATGAAAAAAGTTGTTTTTAATTAAAATATAGCGTGTTTTTACTATTCATTAAAATATGAAATTTATCAAAATAATATGAAAAATTTATCCAAAGTAAATTTTTATACCATGATTCAAAATAAGAATTTTATTTTGTCAAATTGAACTCATAGACATGTCAAAAACAAGATTTAATGTGGGTGTGCGATCAAAAGGCGACCAAACTACATTTTTTGAAAAATGCTTATTTTACTCGAAAAATTGATTTTGTTCTCATACCATGTTCTAGAAAATGTGTAAGATGAATAATAATGTTATAAAATTCAAACTTTAGTTGATACTATTCATAACGGCTAGTTCATAGTAATATTATAACCATATATCGTTGTTTAGTGAAACCTGGTATTGCGTACAACACACGCTATCGAGGAAAGTCGTGATTACGTGTAATGCAAGCCAAGTCAGGGTTGCGTGTTGTGCAAGACTCCTCCATTGTTTTGTATAACATAATCCAACCATATTTCATTTATACATTGAATATATATATATTTATATATATACACTCAATGTTTCGTAGAATAACTACTATCAAAATTGTGTGTAACATGATCCAAGAATAGTATTATGTATACAGCAAGCTCATACGGTGTTGCGTGTAGCACAAGGTAATCTTGTTGTAGCATACAACACAAGACATAAATGATATTAAAAGAATATTTTTCATAAAATCTCGAGGTGTTACATTCTACCCCCCTTAAAATGAATTTCGCCCTCGAAATTCGTCGGGATTATAAATGGTTTACTACTCGAAAGTTTGTTTAATAGAAACCCACATCGTAAAAAGGAATACCAAAACTTGGCTATAAAAACTAAATTATGAAATGTAACGGTTACCCAAATTAACTCATCACTGGGTTTCCACATAGGAGAACATTGGTGAAAATATTGATATGGAAGAAAAATCTAACCATCAAGTTCTGATGGAGAGTGGTAGTGAACATGGATATGAAAAAGCCATCAATCACAAAGCCATAGATTTGTGATGATCTAAGGTACCATCTGATTCATCGGATATAAGGGCACTAGGACAACATTTTTGGTTTTCAAGATCATTTCCCTAAAGTTGATGAAATTTGAATTATAAGAAATACTTTCGTGATTTTGGTACATTCTCACTATTGTTCATTCTTTGGACAATTTCCACTTCATCTATTAAAGAAATGAAGTTGAATTTGTCATTCGTGAAGTGTTAGCAGATCATGTAATAGAATGATGGGTTATTCCATCTGTCTCCAAAAAAGGTTAGAAAAGTTATCAAAAATACATAAGTCCATCTATGGTGAGTTTCATCGTATACGATTCAAAAAATGAACTTATACTTCATATATCATACCGCGTAATAAAATAAAACTAGTTTCTACTAACCAGGGAATTCCTGTAGGCCAGTGGTAGGCGATAAAGGCCAGTCGCACTTTGGTTGTGGATTCGATTCCCACAGCCTTGTCCGACACGATGGGTTGTCGCCCATCCTACAGGTTGTCCTTTTTCTAAAACTACATTACTATAACATACCTTAAATGATATCGAAAAAAACATATATACTTAAACAATACTAACTTATGTACAACATAATCCATTCCAATCTTTAGGCTTATCCCTAATACTACAGTCCACTCTCATATTATAGTGAAAACGATTACCAGATATTTCATATAACAAGCATGTCAATTCCATCGTTGATCCCCATATATCATAAGATATGTCTTGTTGGTCACATTCCAAACATTTGAAGGCCTTAATAATGTATTCTCTTGAAAAAATTAATACCCATTGAATCTTAGTGAAAACATGAATGATGTAAAAAGTTATCTCTTTCCACATACCAAAATACAAAAATTCTATATACTCAAACCATGATATAACCTTCTCCTTATGTGAGCTCATGAATACTATCAAACATTTAATTTTCTCCTTATCCCTTCATTATGCGCATATCATCTACTTTCCAAAAATATCTGAATAACCTTTCATGGTTAATGGTACCATTAATCATACACTTTCAAAACTTAAGGAAAGACAACAGTGTAACAATCCTTAGATGTCTCCTTATTCCATAGTACCATGAGATTACTTATACAACATTAAACTTGATAAACATGTAATCATTCAACTACCTTCTTAAACCATTGACTGAGCTTCAACAATTATTTCATCTCACATATCATTTGTAGTCTCTTCATCATCATCAACATAAATACTACCCATACGACCGTACTGATTCTCTTCATGAGACTTTCCCTTAAGGGATTGGTTTTCATAATGCCTGCACATTCCACATTTAAAACATTTAACCATTGTTGATGTGGTAAAAATACCATTATCCTCATCCATGGTGTTAACTGGACCTTTTCCTTTGCACTTACTAGATTTGTGTCCTTCTTTTCCACACCCAAAGCATCTTCCAGTTCCTTTGAAACAATCTCCCTGATGCCTCTTCCCACATGATTTACATGAGGGAAATTGAACTTTCTTTCCTCTATGATCATCATGAAACTCCATCTTTCTCTTATTATCTGAGTCGGGAAACTTACCAAAGTTGAGATTATTGATCATATTATGAGATTGCTGATTAGGCATAATAACGATTTTTGGACTTCCAAATCCCGTTTCATTTGGTTTCTCATGAAGAATATCATTCCAGTGTCCGTCATATCCTCCATTATCATGAATCTTCCTGTTTCCAGCCATTTTCTAAAACCCAAAAAGAATAGTGTGAGAGGAAAAAATCATGCTAGGGAAAACAACATAGTAAAGGGGAATCACCCTCAATATCTAACATCTTAGGTTAAATTCTAAGATCGTTACTGTAGTTCTAGCACTCTATCCTATACGTATACTTATCCTTAGGTACATCCCTAGACATACCTTAGAAATATCTCTAGGGATCTCACTAACGTTTTCGCATCCTAGTTTCCAAAGGTTGACTAAACCTTTCCTCTGATACCAACTGTAGAGACCCGAAGCTTGACGTACATAGATATTACATTAATTTTGCGTAATACTTAATACATAACAAAAACAGACACACAAGGACCATAATAGTTTAGTGTCTTTGGAAACTTGGAACGTAATCTTCTAATCATGATGAAAGATCTTCAACATCTCCCATAATGATCTTCCACTTTTTGTTTCCTTACATAAAACCATTCTTTTAATCTTAGGGGAAAATAAAACATAAAAAGGGTGAGCTCAAATTCTCAGTAAGGGTAAGCATGGATAAAATAAAACATACCATATACATTTGAACTTAAAAACATGAACATAATGTTTAAACATCAAAAGCTTCAGAAATGACATAAAACATGGAAGTACGTAAGTAATAGATCATAAATAAACATTAAGAATGATAAAATAGCATGGGAATAAAACATGTAATTGTGGCATCCATTAAGCACATGTAATGATTTCCATAGTAGCCAAGGCATTGCTGCCAAGACCATCTTAGTGGACAAAGTCCCATTCTGAATCGAGTTCACTCCTCATTTCAGTCCTGTAACACTGAACCAGATTAACTTACCATTCCAGCCATGTCTATCTCATGAGATATAAAATCTTTATCCAATGCATTGGAGGGAGATATAGGTCCCACCCATCTCATAGTTAAATCATTCTTACTTATTCCACAAAATAAACATAAATCATTCATAATAACCCAATAAATAAAATGGGTTTCATAAACATCATCCCATCATCACATAATCCATATAAAAGAAATGGATGTAATTTCATCATAAGAAAAGCGAAACCGTGTAAATCATATAGACATTATACTTGAAACATACGCATATGAAATAATGTCATTTTAGATGAAAAAAATGGTTTTGATAAAACTCATGAAATGAATTCTTGAGGAAAATATCATTTCTTCTTCAAAATCAATTTATTTTAACAAAACGTCATGAAATTTAAAAGAAAGAGATTTTGTTGAAAATAGTCATGAAATCTTTTGGAAGAAGCTTCATGAAAATAAGTCTATAAAACCGTTAAAATCCGTTCATGTCGTATAAGTTAAAAAAACATTCTCCTCGTACTTTTGTCGGAAAAGTCAAAAAGTACATCGTAAAATAATGATTCCATACATACCATGTAGTAAAAGTCAATAATGGTTAAAGAGGACTTTAAACATACATGAAAACATTTTTATAAAACATGGACATGGATGATAGAAATAACCCCAGTAAATACTTATGAATAAGCAATCTCGGATAAAAATGAGATTTGAAAAATCATCCCTTACCTTAGGTCCGATATGCTTCGTACGTATCCAAACCTCCTGTATAATGATTTAAATAATGTCATTGACTTATTAAAGAATCATATTAATTGTTATTATATCATATATGGTTCACTTATGACTTTATATTACCCATTCTTTTGTAAATTCCATGTTAAAGAGTGTTTTGGGTAAAATCGTTTCATTTGTCGTGCTTGTTTTGACTTGTAATTATTAATATGATTACTTAGATCATGATTACTTAATTATAGAATATAAAACATTATTTATATATAATATATATTCATAATATACATATATATAATAGATCGATACATGGAAAGAAATACATTGTTCATGGAGACGGTAGGTCGTACGTACGCATGAACGCTGTTTTGGTTTTCTTATTGAATTGAATGGAATTAAGTAAATGACATAAATATATATATAAATAAATCCAGTAGAATTATTATGTCATATATTTTTTGATTACTTATTATATATACTTTATAATCATTCTTGAATGGTTATCATGGAGAGTGAATCTCATCGCATCGTGGAGACGGTATTCCGTACGTACGCACGAGTGATTATATCATTCCCATGATCGTAGAATTGTATTAAAGTGTATGTATAATATTACAGAATAAATATCAATTTACAATAATCATATATATTCATTACTTTCACCATTATACCCATCCAAGTAAGGTGGTGGTGGAAAATAGATTACACCACGGCGTAGAGACGGTATTCTGTACGTACGCACGCGCGGTGATTTCATTTTCCATAGGATGGATAGATGGTGAAATATGGTTGTTTCATACTTATAATAACATATAAGTATATGAGTGATACTGATGTTATTACTTCATAATGAAACAACCTATGAAGAATAAGTGGAAGAAGAAATAAAGTTGAAGGAATCGGTAATGGACATTACCTCTTCTTTGAAGCATCTCTTTGAGACCTCCTCTTAGGGAACTAAAATTGGTCTTTTAAGAAGACCAGGACCTCTAGGATGTTTCTAGGGAAGTGGAGAAGAGAATTTGGCAGGGTTTGACCGAGATTTAAGGCTCAAAGTGGTGTGAGGAAGAGATGGAGGAGGTGCCCTTTTATAAGGGAGGAGAGGGGCACCTGTGGAAATATAAGAAATATTAGTTTATTATAAAGTCATATTCGGTTTTTAATAACTCCAAATTGATTTATTTAGAATATAATGTGGGGATGGGTCACAATCCTCTCATCCAATATAATTTATACAAGTTTAGGTTTCTATTTGAACCTTATCATTTAGATTTAACCTTAAGTTAAATAAGTTTACTTTTATTGTGTCCTCTTATTTTCTTACACTATAAGGTTAATAAACTTACTATAAAAATCCAAACGAACCCCAAGTTGTTTATTACTAATTTATATAACCTTATCTAAGTCATTTTGCCAAAACTTATATTTTTAGGAATAAAATAACAATTAATAATATAATATTTGTTTTAAAAACTATTTTATGTCAATTTTGACACTATTTGGTAATTGATTTTTGTGAAAATCATAACAGAATTATTAGTTCTAAAAAAGTTAATTAAATCAATACTAAAATGTATAAAATTAGTGGAATTCATAAAAAGTCTCAAATTACTTTTATTTGGGTATTTATAACATCAATTATGTCAATATTTCATTAATAAAATAATTACTGTATCATCTTTGTGTCATAAATAAATTAAATTATTTAATGTCTAAAAATTATAAATAAAATACCATTATGTAGGAAATCATTTTATCTTTATAATAAATATTTATAATCGAATTTATATTATGTATAACCCTATATTAAAAATTATTTACTTATAAAACATTGATTTTAACTATTTTAACCCTTCTTTAAATAAATTAATAATAAATGTCCTAATCTAATCAAAGTGGACCTAAATGGTCATATTTTATTCCTAAGGTTGTTTTTGGTCGAATTACACTTATCCAATAGAATTATGACATGTTTTAGGGTAATAATAATATCATTTTTACCCTTATTTACCCTATTTACTTTTAACCGTGGTAAAAAAAGGTAAAAAGTTACTATTCACCAAATATTATTTTCATCTCATTGAACCACATTTTAGTCCTTGATATTAACCGTGTCTCTCGGATTTTCGAAATTCCACTCACAGAAGCGGTAAAATTATGTTTTATGAAAAATTCAGTTTTTTAACTACCACTTAGTAGTTTCGCTATTCATCAAAAAATGAAAGTTTCCAGAAAAATACCAAAAATTACGCCTAAGCTATATTTGATATTATGAATTCAAAAATGATTTCTATTTTACCAAATTCAAAACATATTAGTTGCATTAATTAATTTAAAAATTAATTCTCGTCGTCAAAACAAATCGCGTGTTTTTTTAAGAAACAATAACTATCAAAAGATTGATACTTGTTTATATCCAATTTCAAAGTGAAATTAATTCCAATGACCAACATTGGATTAAATGGTAAAAATATATTCTAATTACACTTTAAAACCAATTAAAAAGATAATCTAACCATATAAATTATTGCGATGAAAAAAGTTGTGTTTAATTAAAATATAGCGTGTTTTTACTATTCATTAAAATATGAAAGTTATCAGAATAATATGAAAAATTTATCCAAAGTAAATTTTTATACCCTAATTCCAAAGAAGAATTTTATTTTATCAAATTGAACTTATATACATGTCAAAAACAAGATTTAAGGTGGGTGCTCCATCAAAAGGCGGCAAAACTACATTTTTTGAAAAATACTTATTTTACTCGAAAAACTGATTTTGTTCTCATACCATGTTCTAGAAAATGTGTAAGATGAATAATAATGTTATAAAATTCAAAATTTAGTTGATACTATTCATAACGGCTAGTTCATAATAATATTATAACCATATATCGTTGTTTAGTGAAACCTGGTATTGCGTACAACACACGCTATCGAGGAAAGTCGTGATTGCGTGTAATGCAAGTCAAGTCAGGGTTGTGTGTTGTGCGTGAATCCTCCGTTGTTTCGTATAACAGAATCCAACCATATTTTATTTATACATTGAATATATATATATATTTATATATATATACTCAATTATTCATAGAATAACTACTATCAAAATTGTGTGTAACATGATCCAAGAATAGTGTTGTGTATACTGCAAGCTCATACGGTGTTGCGTGTAGAGCAAGATAATCTTGTTGTAGAATACCACACAAGACATCAATGATATTAAAAGAATATTTTTCATAAAATCTCAGGGTGTTACACTTGAGAATATCAAGGTTGTGTGCATAGTGTTCAGACCTCGGGGTGGTAGTAATCGATGGGGGGATTCTATGGTATAGGCAGATAGACACATGGGATTTGACTAAAAGGGTTTGATGACCCACTTATTTTGGTAGTTTTGGCTATAATGTATGATTATGGAGAATTATTGGGAGTTAATCTCCTTGCATCAAGGAGAGCATTTAGTGTTAATATACAACAATTTGTTAATGAAGATGGTTTGTTTTTCTCTCGGGTTGTAAATAATGACCAACTAAAGGCTCATAAGTTCTGACAGAATTTGTGAATAATTATCGTATGGTATGTATTTATGCTGAATATCTATACCTATATAGAGATAATAGATAGATAAATGATGGTAAATATTGATATGGAATGTAAGGTTGGTTATTCTTCCTCTTCTCTTCTACCTAGTGGCATCTTAAGTCATGTAGGGGGAGAGTTGAAGTGAAATTATCATTGAAAGGGTGGTGGGGGTTTATATTAGAAGTTGGACTCCTCTATATGTTTTGTTACATCCATAATTCTTAATACGCACCTTAAAGATGTCTAAAAATTGTGGATGTTATGGCCATCTATGGTGTTTCCATCAGGTAATGTCCATACCTTCTTATAGTCAAGGATTGTTGGATCCAAATGATACTATGGCATGGTAAGATTCTTAAATGTATATAAGGATCCATACATAGGCCTCAAGATTAAATCAACTTCATGCAATAGATTAGTGTCTGGGAGAGGTAGATATAGGTCCAGTAACAGTGATCCATACCATCTTTATTGTTTCTTTTATAGAGATGGATTTATTTGATACAAGTTCCTCTTATCCATTTATATCTTCCCATTTTGTTGATATTATTAAACTTCCAATGGAAATAATTTCCTTTTTTATGGAGTTAGATGCACCTCTTGTAAATGTGAAATATCATAGCTTTCAATGTTCTTGTTTGATATTGACAACTAATGTTGAGTAAGTTTGGGATTTCGTCATTCTCGATCTAGATATATTCGACAATATACTTGGGTTGGATTGTCCTATCACTCGTAATTCCATGGTTAATTTTTATCATCATCGTATCTAATTCCATGCTATTAATGGGAGATCTTAGGTGTCTTAGGGAGAGTGGGATTAGAGTTATGGTCATGCAGGACCCTCACACTCAGAGCTCGGAAGTTTATTCTCTTCAATTGTAGCTGATCTTGATGATGTTTCGTTGGTTACTGATATTTCTACGGTTGTTTGATATTTTATTTATGTTTTCCTAGATGATTTCTCGAGTATTTCTCTAGATAATGATGTAGAGTTTATGATTTAACTACTTCTAGATATGCAACTGATCTTAATACCATCATACCATATGCCACATGTAGAGTAGAAATAGCTTAAGATACATTTGTATGATCTCATGAAAAAAGGTTTTATTCTCCCTAGTGTTTCACCTTGGATATACCAAGAGATATTTTCCCAAAATTATGATGGTTCTCTTTAATTTTGTATGGACTAATAAAATTTTAATCAGGTAAAAGTTAAGAACAAGTGTCATTTTTTCCATTTGGAATATTTGTTTGAATAATTAAAAGGGGAAAGTTGGTTTTCCAATATCAATATTCTATTGGGTTATCATCAACTCAGTGTTTGGGATTCTAGTACACCAAATACATCCATTAGGATAAGGTATTATGTTTATGAATATCTTGTGATGTCGTTGGGTATAACTAACACGTTTTCAGTTTTAATGGATACGATGAATCAGATATTCCATGAGTATATCAACACTTTTTTTTTGTAGTTTTCATGGATGATATTTTGATTTATTTGATATTCAAGTGTGACCACTTTCACTATTTGAGTTTGATTTTGGAAAAATTTAGAATTCACCATTTGTTTGGAATGTGTTCTAAATGGAAGTTTTGGATCCAAGTAGTAAAGTTATTAGGGAATGTGATTTACGAGCAAGGATTATCAATATATCCTAAGAAGGTAAAGAATGTATTATCATGGGAAGATCTATATAACATCATTGATATTCAAAGATTCTATGGTCATGTTGGATATTATAAATGGTTCATCAAGGATTTTTCAAATTTGGAATCTCCTTTAAATTATCTTACCAGGAAAAGGGTTAAATCTATATTTGATGAAAATTTCCATTCTTATTTCGACGAGTTGGAATAGGTTCTGACATTGGATCCTATTCTGATCTTACCTGATCTCCTTAAGGGGTATGTAGCTTTATGTTCTGCTTATGGTACTATTTTTGGTTGCATGATTATGTAGTATGAACATGTGGTGGCTAATATCTCTCTCCATCTTTGACCACATGATAAGAATCACCCCACTCATGATTTAGACCATTCCAAAATTATGCATGCTATTAAATGTTGGTGGAAATATTTTTTTTAGGGATAGGTTCCTAATATTTTCTGACCATGGAGTTTGAGATATATCTTTTCTCATAAATATATTAATCTTAGATAGATGCAGTGGGTGGGATATTTTTGGATGTATAAATTTGACATCAAATATACCCTAGGGAAGGGGGATGTTGTTATAGACACTCTCAAAAGGAAAGTACCATCACAGGTTTTTCTATAATTGAAGGAGGGGTGGAAACTTATGAGGCTCTTCACTCAATGTCACTTGGATTGTTAGGATGATGTTTTAATTATAGTTCTTATCAGTGTTTAGTTATCATCTTATCTTCTGGATTCTATTCTTCAGTATCAATAGTAGGATGATGAATTCAAGGTAATTCAATAAACACTAATGGTGGGGACACCATTTCTAGTTTATCTCCCTCTTCATATGATATTCTCTATTTTGGGGATCATTTTGTCATCACTGAATTTTTGTAGAGAGAAGTTTTGTTTGATTTTTACAATTATTCATGGGCTATTCATCTGAGCACTATGAATATATGTTATGAAATGATACAATGATTCTTATGTCTAGATATGATGTGTGATTTTACAGATTAGGTGACCCATTTTTACCCCTACTAACAAGTAAAGATATAGCATTAAAACCTTCTGGTTTTATCTATCCTCTTCCAGTATTAGTTTTTAAATGGGACAAGGTGTCCATGTACATTGTTATTGGATTACCACGAACTCCCTCAGGGAGGAATTATATCTAGGTTGTGATTTATTGGTTGATAAATTCATCTCACTTCATTATGATTAGGGACACCACTAAAGTTGAAGACCTAGTTTAGCTATATGTATAGGAGGTTTTGGGTTTATATATAGACCTCTTATTTGTTGTTTCAAATAGGGATCCTAGGTTTACCTCACATATCAATAAGAGTCTCTAGAACATGATTGTGGCTCATATAAGGTTTATTACAACTTACCATCCATTGAAATATGTTCATACATAGTGTACTATTCATATCAGGGAGATTATACTCCATACCATCATATTGGATTTTATTGAATCATGGGATAGCCATCTGGGACTAGTTTAGCTTTATTATAACAACATTTATTAGTCATACATCAAAATGGTTCCCCTTGAGGTTTTTTATGGTCCCCCATGTTGGTTACCTATTTTTGGGAAGAGGTGGGTGAGGCCTCTTTGGAAGAACCAAGCCTCATTCTAGTGAAATCAGTGAGGATTCAGGATAAACTTAGATTCCCGATAATAACTTAGGGTTGATCAAAATCTTATGTGGATCATTGGCATCATACTTGGTTTTTTCATTAATGACTGGGTTTTCTTAAAAAAAATTCCTTATATGGGTCATCCTAAACTTGGAATATAGGGAATGTTGGTCCAAGATATGTTGGGCCATTTGGGATAATTGAGAAGATTGGGAAGAACAGTTTTAATGAAATGGTTTGGAAACTTTATTGCATGGGAATCCTTGAATAATTATATGGAAGGTGTGGTAATAGGCCACATCCATTGATATTGTCATGGGGTTCACTCGTGGTGTTTTCCTTTGCTCCCTATGCATATTTTTTGAACGGATAATTAAACCTGTTGTTAGGTAGACTTAGTGGGGTGTTCTTATACTCTCTAGATTTTTTGTATTTATCTGAACAATTTATGGGTGTGATTGTCTATATTTGGGGTATGAGTGTTCTAGGTAGCAAAAACTATAGTGATCCTTAGTGTAATTTACCTATTCTTTGGTTTATAATACTTTGGATTTGATATGAATTGTGATACATGGTTTGACAGCTTTTATATATGTGATATTATTTGAAACTATTTTACCTAGATTATTTGAAAATGTGAAAAAATGGTGATTTATTTACCATAATTTTGATATAAAAATTGTTAATTGGTTATCATTCCTTGTGTTTTTTAGAATGTTTTCATGTACATATTGTTGAACAAAGACTTGTTATGGAACACCTGGGTGGGATCCTTCAAAGCCTATTCATCTCACACCCTGTGCACCCCTTTAGTAGTGTGTAGAACTTATTATCTCTTTCAATGTCGGGAATAGAAAGATGACATTGTGATGTGGTGATTTTTCTATTAGATATGTATGGGTAACATGTGATTACATGGTGGGAGTTTTCCCATGATATCACATGGAGTATCTATATCAGTTTTTAGTTGTTCTTTTCTATGGGACTTGTACTTTGGAAATTGTTTAGCTACTTTTCAATTGTATCTCTTATGTTATTTCCATTTTCTCTATGAATTATATTTCTTATTTTAACCATACAGTATTTATTTCTACCATGTGTATATATATTTCATGTTCTCTAATTTAGGTTGGATGAAATCATTCCCTCTTATTGTTTTCTATGCTTGGGTGCTAATCACCAACCTGTGGGGATAGGGAACACCCTCTGGGTATGTGATGGGTTGGGTTAGATACTATTTTTTTGAGGTTATCTGTGTTAGTTCTTCACAATTTCTACTGACTATGAGCTATAAATAAATTTTGATGTATATCATGAAACCTTATCGATGTCTCCTAAATGAGAAACAGTCCTACCAAAGAGGTCTCACCCACCTCTTCCAAACAAAGAGATAACCTGCATGGATGACCATAAAAATATTAAAATGGATCCATTATTAATAAATACTAATAAATATTATTATAATAAAACAAAACTATCCCCATATTTCTATAACATGATCCACACAAATATAAGATGTATCCCCAGAGCATATCCTCGTGGACTTAAATAGCACTCTGTCTGACTGTCTTTCTTTGGATGGTAAGTTGTATAGAACCTGAACTGAGTCCTCATTACCTTCTAGATACACTTCAAGAACCATTAGGTAAACCTAAGATCCCTATCTAAAATAATGTAATAGGGGACCCCATGTATTCTCATAACCTCTTTTATATACAACTTACCCAGGGATTCAACTTTAGTGGGGTCGCTGATCAAAATGAAGTGAGCTAACTTTGTCAACCGATCAATCACCACCCAAATATCATTACTCTTTTAGAAATTTCATGGTAATCCAAAAGAAAATTCAATAAACACCTTGTCCAATTTCTAAATAGGAACTAGAAGAGGTTTTAAAAAACAATAAGGTTTAAGATGTTATACCTTTACCTGTTGGTAGGTGTAACAATGAGACACATAATCTGAAACATCACATTTCATACCCAAACACCAGAATTTATGTCTCATTTTATAATATATATTTTTATTTCCTAGAAAAACATTCCATTAATAATTATGAAAATAAAAAAACTGAACTCCTCGCAAATTATTGGACCACAAACCAATCCAAAAAACAGATAATACCATCTAAAGAGATAGACTAACTAAAAACGGTCTCCCCATCATATAGAGTTTCTCAAATTCCTCTAATTCATCATCTGGATGGTGATCCTATAGAATATACTTAAGTAAAGATAAATATAATTGAACAGCGGTCAGAACCATACCTAAAATGTTTTCCTAAGTATCCAAGTGCAACTGATTGAAGAGAACCATAAGGCTTTACTCCTCCTTCAATTCTAGAAAATACCATGATGGTACTTTACTACCATGATAATCTAAAATTATATTCTCCTTCCCCAAGGTGTGATGATTTAAAATTCAAATTTTTGAAGGTATTACATCCACTTCCCCTATCTAAAATTCAAATATTTCTGAGAAAAGATATATCTCATAATTTTATGTTCATAACATACTAGGAACCTCTCCCCAAAAAGATAGTGACACCCCATTTAAGCACATTCAAAACTGTAGTAAGCACCAAATCATGAGTGGCTTAATTCTTCTCATGTGGTTGAATATGGAGAGGGTTTTAATCCACCACATGACCATCCTTCATAATAATGAAACCCAAAACAACACTATAATCATCATAGTAAACCACATACCCCTTACCAAGCTTAAATTAAATCAAAATATGAGATGATGATATAATACTTTTTAACTCGTCAAAAAAATACTAACATTTCACATCCCATATGAATTTCACCCATTTATTTGAAAGAGTAGTCAATGGTGACACCAAATTTTAGAAATCCATGACGAACTATTGTTATTATCCAGCATGGACAAGAAATATTTAAATCTCAATGACATTCTATATATCTTCACAATATAGGAAAACCTTCACCTTCTCATGATAGATGGATAATACATACTCAGAAATTATGTTCCCAAATAATTTCAATATTTGTACCCTAAAACTATATTTTTAAATATTTCTATAAAAATGATAACTCCTCATGATTTCCAAAACCAAACTCAGATTTTGATCATCCACATAATCAAATCTTGAATAAAAAAAATATTATCCTTGAACACTACCACAAAGGTTTTGAGATCCTCATGGAATATCTAATTCCTCAAACCCATAAATGTTGAAAGATAATTAGTTATACCAAATGGAATCACAATCTATTAATCAGGGAAATACTTTCTCCTAAAATCAATCTTCAGTATATCAAACTCTCAAGCACTGGGCTGATGATAACCCAACAGAAGATCAATCTTCAGACACCACCTTTCACCCATAACTGATCAAAAAAATTTACCAAGTAGGGAAAAGGATACTTACTCTTAACCGGTACACAGTTCAACTTCTGATATTCCACACATAATTAAGTGAACCATGAACCTTTGTGTAAAAGATAATTGGGGTAGCCTATGGTGAAACACATGGGAAAACAAAACCTTTTATCAACAAATCAACCAACTCAATCTTGTGATCTTTTAACTTTGCTAGTGCCATATGATAATAAGATATCAAGATTGTCTATATATTTGAACTAGATCAATCATAAAATCTACCTCCCTCTATAGAGGAAGATTGAATAAATAATATAGGAAAACATTGAGAAAATATTTGAAACCCAAAGAATGGTTACCCAGAAAATGAACATCATTGAGATCAACTATAACAACAGAAAAAAAAAATCTTGAACTTTAGGTGGGAAGGTCCTGCATGAACAGTCCTCAGATCCCACTCTCCCTAAAACACCTGAGATCTCCCATCATTAGCATGGAATGAGACATACTGGGGATAAGAAAATCGACCTCAACATGATGAGATATAATAAAATACATCTGATTCATGCCATGAAATATATCTATATTGAGAATGAGGAAATTACGGAATAACTTCGCATCGTCTATTGACAACGAACAAGAAGGACACCAAAACCCCTACTCTTTCCTCTTTCCAAGATGCATTGTTAACACCATAAAAAATACATGAATTCCACTATATTTTTCATAATATATATAAATGGGTAGATATAAATGAGTGGTAAGAACTTGTATCAAATAAAATAGCCTCTAATAAATATACAATAATGATGGTACCTCTCACTATCATTGGACCCACATATTCCTCCATTGGAAACTCATCCACTGCAAGAATTTTATACACTTTTGAGGCTTATAAATGGAGCTTTATAGACATTGAATAATATGATTATGTCAAAATATTCTTTGGAGCTAAAAATCCTATACCATAATGATGTGTATACATAGCCTGAAAAATGATGTAGATTTCTATTGCATCTACAATTGTTACAGAACTTCATAGGAGAAAAAAAGAACAGTGGGTTTGTACAACCTTTCTACATTGATAGAAAGTTAGAAGAACAATATTGGATATAACTAAAGGAATAGAGGAGGCCCACTTTTGAGAACCACCCCCACTACTCATGAAATGATCATTCCAATTTTCCTTCCCCCCTTACATGCCACAGAAGCTTCTACTAGGTGGAAGAGAGGAAGGATAAGAAAAACATTTCATTCCATATAAATTTCTACCATCATTTCCCTACCTACTATCTTAGCCTAGGTAGCAAGATTTATCATAAATACCTATGATCTAATATCTGGTTACAAACAATGTAGGTAATTTTTAGCCTTCATCTGGTCATTATTTAATACCTCTAGAGAAAAACAAACTAACCTTGTAGATCAATTGGTGTATTCTGACACCAAATGCTTTCCATTCTACAAGGAAAGGAACTCCAGATATTTCACCATCATCAATGACTTTGGACAAAACTAGTGAAACAGGTAGATCTTGAAACCCTTCTAGTCCAGACCCATGTGTCTATCTACATGTACCATGGAATACCACCACAACTTGTTTGGGAACTCAAGTATGAACACCACATAATTTACCTTGATATTATCAAGTTTATCCAGAAAGTTTAAGATCTAATTAATCTTTTCTATCCAGTCCTCCAACTCTTTTGGATCACTCGTACTCGTAAAGGATGGTGGCATCTCATGTAAGAACTCGCATGATTAATCCATTTCTCCTACAGCGCCTAGTTGTACCTAAAAAACTGCATTCTAGACTTGCAGTACATTTTGGTTTACAGAAAGAACTACCCACATGATATCCTAAATAATATTTTGATCTAAAAGAAAATTCCATTAAGAAGAATTCACTACACCCTTATGAAGAACTCGTGGAAGCTATCTTAGAGCCATACCACTATACACAGAAATAGAATAAATGATTAGACAATATGATAATATTAGTTTAAACCAATAAAACAATAAGTAAAAACTGATATTAATATCAAGAACTCAAAATAGGAGACATATATCCCAATATCCCATGGTCATTGGAGACTTGACATAGAAAGAGTTCGATTGGAACTCACCAAAACCTACCTCTCAATTCCTGAAAATCCTATCTACAGTCTACCAACTTCCCAAATCTAAGAAAAACCATTCTTAGATACCAAATTGTGGCAAACCGACCTGGATACCCTCAAAAAACCGATACTCGACTTGACCTGTCACATACATGAATGGTGTTACCAATCCCCACAGGATGAAGACTAGCTCTCAAGAATCAACAAAAACCATAGAGAATGATTTCTCCAAACATGAAGTAGACAACATAACATATATATATAAACTACTATAAGAAACAAAAAAAATGTAAAATAAGAAATATATGTCATAGAAAAAAGGAAATAGTATAAGAGATACAACTCAAAAGTAACTAAACAATCTCCACGGTACAAGTCCAACAAAAATGACAACTAAAAATAAAATATCTACTCCATGTGATAGTGTTGAAAAACTCCCACCATTTCACCATCATCTACCCAAACAAAATTGACATAAAGCTCATTGCCTCACTACGATGCATTTCTTTTACTTGCATTAAAAGACATAATAAGGTCTACACACTACTGAAATGGTGCACAAGGTGTGAGATAAACAGTATCATTAGGATCCCAGATAGATATTCCATAATAAGTCTTCGTGCAACAATCCAAAAATTCTCCAATTTAAAGAAAACAAAGCATGATAATAAATTAAACTATTTTTATACCAAAATCATGGTAAATAAATCCCTCATTTTCCTCATTTTCATAAAATCTAGGTAAAATAGTTTCAAATAATATCATATATATGAAAGAAGTAAAATAATTAATCACATGTCATACTAAATCCAAATTAGTAAAAACCATAGCATGCGTAAATCGTGGTAAGGATCAATATAGGTTAGGCTAGCCAGAACACTCATACCCCAAGCATAGATAGTCACACGCATCAATCCTCTAGATATATGAATTGAATCGGGATATAATAGGAACACTCCATAAAGTTAAATTCCCAATAGGTTTAATAAATCCCCAAAAAAATTGGCCATGTGAGCAGAGGAACACCCCATTAGTGAAACCCATAACAGTATAAATAGAAGAGGCATATTACTACACCTTCCACCAAAGTAACCAAGGCTTCCCATGTACTATAGTTTCCAAATAATTTCATCAAACCCATACTTTAAAAACCATTTCATAAATCTATTTCAAAATGTTTTAAAAATAATATTTTCTTTTACTAAAAAAAGGGGGCAACCATATTTTCTTTAAAACCAGTTTCCAAACAGACAAATAAACCCTTCCAATTAATTTTTAAAACCATATATATAAACTAGAGAAATATAGTTCATCCAACGTAGGCTATAGATGGAACCATCTACCTCACACTTAGGTCGCACATGCCAACAACATGATCCATCGACATTGAAGAATAAAAATACATCAATGATAGCCTCATAATCAATCCATGCATCACATAATGAATTCAAACTTCTAAATGGTCACTGGAAAAGATAAAACAACACGTACCTTAAGGAAATTTCATTATACACCATAAATAAAATAAAGTTCAGATTCTAGAGGAAGATATCACAATAGATGTTGAAATGATCAAGATAAATCACCACCACAATAAAATAGATCTGAAAAAATAGAATAAAAATAATTAAGATAAATATTTAATAAGATGTTCTAGATGTAGAGGAGATCCCCAAAATCACATGGGATAGCTCCTAAGTTTCGAGAGAGGATCTTTCATGTTGAATGAAAAAGAATCTAATGTGCATTGTGTAAAAACATATAGGCCACACAAATTTTATGACATAAATCCTAGGTTCATGACATGAAATACTTTAAATGTATATATGCCCAAAAGATTCATATCCTTATCTAAAAAAACTAATAGACCTTTAAAATATGTGAACCAGTTTCACATTGTGTAAAATTTTCACACCTTGTACCAGTTCATGATATCAACCTGATAAAGTTATTGAATCATATAACTTTTTAACCATGTGAAAATTTCCATTAGTAATATTCTATATAAACATTTAGAACAATAACAGAGGTCTATTTAGATCCCAAAGTAAATCCTCTTAATAATATTTCACATTTATACCTAGACTCAATTAATTTCAACAATCATACATCCCCAAAATTTAGGTAATTTTACCCAAAAACTTATCTCCACCCTGAAAGGCCCAAAATGCACTGAAATAAAGAGGGAAACAAAAGGATATGTGATTAATTTTTTAAATAAGTTAGTAAGATGTCATAATTATTTCATAAGAATTGATGGTTTTTTTCATATATCACAGATTTATTGTTTTCTAGCCACTAACATTCTCAATACTATGTTTTATATCACACTTTATTATTCTTTGGATTTATATTTCTCCTCCATGTCTATATGTCCACTTCTCACTAATTTTACCCTTATTTGGGGACGCAATTATGTGTTTTTTAGGTAACCTTTAGGTTTCCCACTTCCCTGTTTCAAGGGATTTTTTATCATCTATTTATATGATTTGGATTTTCAAAAAATGTGTATCAAAATATTAAAATTTTGTTTAATTAGATTAAAAATTGTAGGGTTTAATTTATTTACTAGGAGAGAATTTAACCCCCCCCCCTCCAATATTTTTGAATATATTTTTCTTTAAATAAAATATAAGTGTTCCATAAGTTTCTTGACACACTACACCGAGCCTAAAATGAACAAAAATATATTATTACCTAGCCATTAAATTTGAGGTATGAATAGGAATAGACGTATTATAAATTAATATATTTTTAAATGTGTTACATGATACAAATTTATTGATTAATTCATAATAAATAAGTACCCACTTTTAAATAAAGTCATTTTATGAATCAAAAATATTCTTTCTTCAAAAATAATTTTTATTGAATTTAGTTTATAACTTTTTTGAATTTTTATTTTAGGAAATTAATATCATTTTTAAATCATTATTTCAATTATAATTTTATGGTTTATTTTTAGGATTTTACTAAAAATATTTATTTTTATGTGAATAGTGAAAAAACATTTTTGGTAAAACTGTCACTTATTTTCTTCATATAAAGTAATTTAAAAGTACCATAATGTTTTTAATTTGATATTAAAGTAACATAATTCTACTTTAATTATAAATAATATGATTAATTTCATATTAACCAACATTATACTTAATTTTGGAATAAGTTATTTTTGGGGCATAAAAACATGTTTTTCTAAAAAATGTTTTTATGTGTGCAGTGGGAATTTATCATAATTAATTTAATAAGACAATATTGATTAATTATTTTAATTAATTTTATATATTATAAATTCAATTAAATATTTTAATATTCATCTAATATTTTTTATAATGCAAGGAATGAAAGTAAATTCAGTATTATGCTTAAAATGCATTTTTTACACAGGTTTCTCTTGCATTTCAAATGCCTATCTTAAAAATAATTTCTTAAAATTCCTGAAAAAACATTTTATAAAATAAATTATATACTTTTAATCATAATTTTTAAATTTTTTAATAATAATTCTTTTATTTTTGGTAATAATTAATCGTATAAACAGTAAAAAAATTACCAAAGTTAAGGTCAAAATGGGTTTACTGAGGGGGTAAACCCAACGGATGATCATAATATTTCCACTTATACTTGTATAATTATAATTGGAAAGTAATATTTACACCCTATATTGTATAAAATTCAAATATTTATCTATTTTCAGTCATTATACTTTCTAAATACATTAATTATATTTCAATATTTTATGTAATTCTAAGTGTGTCCACTTCCACACTTAAGAAAGGGCACTCCTCTCCACATTTATTCATAATGTTTGGGCCTATTAAATAATAAAATAACTACTTGAAACTTTTCCTAACATCCCTTCCCATTTCCAAGAGTCCCTATTTATATGAAAATTCCATCCTCTAAAGGCTTGATCTGTAATCCAAAGGAGGTTCCTCAATGAAGAGGTATAACTCTTAACCGAGTAATTTCAATTTCATTTCTCATTACACCTTTTATAAACCTATTGTAACCAACATAAAATTATGAATATGTTGTCATAAATATACTTATATGTTAATTTTAAGATTTAATAAACTTTTCCCACCTTTTCCATCAAATGAGAACTGAAATTATCACTCATGCATACGTGTGGACTACCACCCCAACGTAGGGATGTGGTTCATTCACCACTATATTTAATGGTTGGATATTATGATGGATTAAATTTTTATATATGATATTTATGAAATAAAATTTTTTATTTAATTATAATATAATATCTATCTTCTTAACATTCCATCAATTGAAAAATGATACTGTCGCTCGTGTGTGCGGGTAAACTACCACCTCCATGAAGTGATGTGATCCGTTTTTATTTTCCAATTTACATGGAAGATAATAAGAAAAGATAAAATAAATATAAATTATATTTATTATATAATTACAATTATATAATTTTTAATTATTCTTTACCAATTATTTATCCCATCCATCAAAAATTGGAAGCATCATCCATGTGTATGTACAGACTATTATCCCCATGAAGTGATGTAATTCATTTTTCATAAACAATTTATATGAATTGTTAAAAAAAAGTATATATAATGATTAAATATGATACATATGAAATGATTAAAATTATAGAGATTATTTAAACATGACTTAAATGAAAGTTACATAACTTCTGAATAGAAATATACATGAAAACAAAACAGATATCCCTCAGAAATGGGGATTTTAAGAAAGAATTATTAATAAATGAGTTTTGAAATGTTATAAGTGGATAATATATGATATTATAAGTGTTTAAATTATTATATTATATAATTATAATAAATATAAATTTATTATACAATAGTTAACCGTGCATACAAATAAAGTTGGATATAGGTAGGGGTTCTTCACCTCAATTTTGTTTTATTGAGACATGTTTGATGTTATGAACCTATTTATGATTATGAGGTGTATTTACCAATACATTGACATTTTATATCATGGATATTTCATATTTTATGGTATTTAAATTTAAAATTAAAATTAATTCATCTAAGTTCATTTTATTTTAAAGTTATTAATATGGTAATGGTTTACAATCTCAAATAGTCCTCTTTGGGACATATGTTATGTTATAAACCTATCTTATTTTATGAGGTGTATCCATTTCCCATTTTGATATGTTAAATCATGAATATCACTATGTTAATGTTTTTTGAATTTTCATTTGATTTTATTCCTTTAATTGTAATTATGAATCAAATGTAATCAAATAAATAATGTTTTTACATTACAATATCATTTTTTGTGATTTTTTATGCTTAAATTTACAATGATGAAATTATATGATCTATATATTAAAAATATTATATATATTTTTATACTACGGATATTTTTGTAGATTATGTGTTTTCATTTTATTTTTCTATCTTTAAGTACGCATGCAACTGAAATAATGATTATTGGAAAATAGACTTTATTTTTATATTTGATCAAGAATATTTTTCTTCCATTTAAATAATTTTTAAAATATTTTAAATATTTTTTTAATATTTTTTTATGATTGTTTAAAATAATATTTACCCATGTTTCATTTTATATTTAAAAAATTAAAAGGAATCTCCTTGTCATTTTTTGAATGAGGTAATTTATACCAAAGGGGTGAACAAAATATTTATTTTAATGTACACTATTTTAATAACTTTTCCCGCATTCATGAATACTCTTTACTTAAAATATTTGTTAAAAATTTCCTAGATTATTACCAAAGAAAATGTTTTTCCTAATGAATTTGAATTTTTTATATTTTAAATAAGTTAATTAGAAATGAAAAGGGTATTTTCATCCAAAAATATGTATATGGTCTTTTAAATTTATTCTTCATTTATGATAATATACTTGATGTTACTTATCCTACAATGGAGATATGGTCATATTATAAAATCCTTATTATTTCTCTTGATGGTTTATGATTATGATGATGAAATATTTATGAAGCACTTTTCTTTTTCATGGGTTAGTCTATGATTAAATTGTAAATGTTTTTATAATCTTTTGGAATACATATGAATTAATAATGATCACGTGATAGGTTGGTATATTATAGAACTCCAAAACATTGGGTAATGATTATTGTTTTGTAAGATCAAAGGGTATAAGGGAGGTCCTATCAAGCCTAATAGAGATTACATTGTAGGTTATACCATGCCCAAAACAGGGTATATGTGAGGTTATCCCAATCCCAAAGCAGGTACATTGGTGGTTAACCAAAGACTTTCATACAATATATATCTTAGTGGGTAGCCTTGATATAAGGTTTCTATGATTATTATTATTCAACACTTTATGCCACTCTTTTATGAAATGATATTATGCTAATTTTATTCTCGTATGGATCATGTTTTTTATTCCATTATGATTATTATATTATAAACTGTTAAGATTTCTACCATGAATCAAGATTATGATCTATGAATTTCTTAGTATTATTTTCAAATGTTAAACTCATGTTCTCATACCCTTATGCTTATGTAATTCTTACATAATCATTGGTATCTCTCTTGTTTACCCTTACTTAGAATCTAAGGTCACCCTTTATTTTCTTTCCTTCTTCCCCATGATATGAAGAAAGTTTTTAAGTACTATATTCCCAAGAAGGGTGATAATTGTAAAGAACTTCGTGGAAGATGATGTAGATATATTATTTTCCAAATATTTATATATCCAAATTTAAAAATACACTAAACCTTTATGGTTATGGAATGGATCACAATGATTTTTAATGAGTATTATTATAATAAAATTTAATATTTTTATATATAAGTATTGGGACGCCTAAAATCCTCTTTTTCTTTATAATTTTAGTCATATTGATGATTTAATCTAGAATAAACCAGTTGTTGTTACTCTAAGAAATTAGATTTCAATCCAAAGTGAGTTAGATTTGGTAAATATATCTCCATATGGTCATGTAGTGATTGAACATAACCTCACTATTATATATACACTCAATAACTGAAGAAACATTATCATCAAATATTTTTTGACATCTGGGGTGTTTCCACACCATTAATCTAGTGTTATCCATGTGAGAATCTCAAAAAATCAAATTGGATGGTATGAGGACTGGGAATTATTCCCAAGAGGAAATTTCAAAGATAAATATACATTGGGGTATTGGGTTAGCCACACTTGCATGGAATTTAGGGAAGAGCTGTTCTAAGTGGGATTTTTTGGGTATCTGTGAAAATCTCAATTCTTTTTCTACAATCAGCCAAATATTCTTCCAGAGTTACTAATTTTGTGTTCAGTAGATAATACATAATTTTATCATTATTATAAATAGGTGATGATAAACTCATGTGATCTCTACCACATTAGTGGGATCCTGGTCATAGGATTCCTAAATAATGAATTATTTTTCTAACACCAAGTGCTTGGAGTATGTGGATCAAACACCAGTGATAGTGGTGTTTCTATTGGATTTATTTGTGGGGATGTTTCAACATTACACAGACCATCACTCCAACCTATGATTCAAGATTTGGATTGGTCTGTTCTTAAATGGGCCCTAGTGGAAAATGAAGGGGAAACCAAAGTAAATCCCTAATATATAGCTATGTATGAAGACAATATCATACTAAAAAATCCTTGATAAGGGCCAATACGATGAGTGGTGGTATAATATATAGGTTTAGATACCATAGGTAAAGTCCAAGATGTACCAAACAACATTCTTGAGCGGATGGTTTCTTCCCTTCAGGGATGCCAACATGGGAGTATAGTCGGAGATGCTTGTGATGAAAAAAGTGCTGACAATAAAAAATACAATTGATATGGTAATTCCATTATTAGAATAGTTTTTAAATCTAAAGGGTCGTGTTAATAAGGGGGCATGACTAGGTGAATTGGCAACCCTTCCAATTCTTTCACAGATAGTCCATGCTGCACCTAGGAGGATATGTGTTCCCAAACCCAATCACTCCTCTAGATACAATGTTCAGTTCATATATTCCTAACATAATCATAGTCTGGCCTATTCTAACTGAAGATACTAGAAATTTGGTTCAAATTAAAAATATTAATAGTTTCATCTTCTTCCCGTTATCTGTTACAGTAAATTAAATGACCAATGACTAGTGGGGAACACCCGAGCATCGAGCATTTTTTCAATCTATCAAAGTCAAAGTGTTAGTTGTATGGATCGATGGAAAAATATATTAAGATATGTACACCCTATCCTAGTCATCCATCTAGTTTTTTGATGTTTAGCACCGAACATCATAGGTCTATATGGGTGTTCACTCAGAGTGGCATCCGACCATTTTACAATATCTTTGAGAATTGCCTAGCTAAGAGGGTACGGGAAAGATTGTATTACTTCCACTAGCCAACAATGTGATCCATATCACCTAGGATTATGAAAATAGCTTAGTGGAAGCATACCATGGAGCATTATTGTGATAGAGGATCTGGTGAGTGGATCCATTAGAGAGATTCTACAGGAATTAAAGTAGAAAGTGTGCCTCTATTTGGGGAACTATCTGAGAAAATGGAATAGAGATCGGGGTGGTTTAGGATACTTATAGGGGTTCTTTGAGGTCCCTAGTCCACCATCCAAGAGGGTATTCTAAATATTTCATGCACAAAGTCAAGTGAATCCCATGGAAGCAGCTTTTGGAGAAGGATAAGAGCTCCAAGGTTGTTTCTAGCAGGTTCAATAAAGCTCTAAGGATGTGTTTGTATCACTTGATTGATATTCCTAGTGACAAAATCTCCCCAAAATTATGGTAATTGTGGTATTGGATGAATATAACACTTGTGATAAAGTGACTATGGTGGAGTCTTGTGATGACGAGAGTGGAGCTTCTAATACTTAGGCTGGTCAAACTTTGGGGAATCTCCAAATTTACAGAGAGGCTTAGAAACAACTTTGAGATGGAATCTCTAGCTAATTGGCATGTATTTGGTGACACAAACACCGAGAGGGTGAACACCATTCTTGGAAAGGGTCTGAGTGAGGTTCCCACCCAAGAGGAACCATCTCATGATGTAAATCCAGTGGAATCCTAATATGGGGACTTCTGAGGCACTCGAACAAAGAAGGGTGGTTCCTATGTGAGAAAAGAAATCATGCTAGAGGGTTTCTTGATAGAAATAATTTTTTATGAGGTAAATATCTAGTTAGAATTTCCAATTTTATAACCACCATTTTAGAATTATTATGTTTTATTTTCCAATTTATTCAAGAATCATTAGGGGGGACAAGGAGACCTCCATTGGTGAAGGGGAGGATGCCTCTAAAGATATTGAGGATGATTCCTATTAACCTTATCAAGGGACACTAGTGAGGGATATGATATATAAATAAGGGGTATAATCCCCTAGATCCTCCTCTCTATAGCTTATTCATGGAGGTCTATATCCTAGAACCCTGGAGGTTACTCTATCCACCTACGAGACACCTCATTTAGGGCGGATGGTGTTTCAAATTCCCTTTCATCTAATAGGTAAATATTCCCATATATTTTTTGATGTCCATATTCCTTTAAATAAGTTTTTAGTAAAATACCATAAATTGATTTTTTATTATGTATATAGTCTGTAAAATTAACCTCTGATGATCTCATAGAAGATTATGTGGTTCCTAATGACATATAATGTCTCCCAATGGCAGAGATTTCATTCTAAATTTTTGTCTCAGATTGATCGGACAGGGTGACAGACACTTAGGTTACATTGGTTATAGGGATAGTAAAACTTGACATTTTCAGAGGCTTCATATCATGTAATTCCTATCTTCCATGACTTATGTTTATCCCTAGAATTACATTGGGTCAAACTAATGCTTTAATTCTATTGAAAGTGTATGAAATTGTGTCCCCTCCAAGATAAATCTTTCTATAAAGTATTAGGTCTATGTTCCAACTATTTTTGGATGAATTAGTGGATACAGAACATTAATCATCTATTTTTGTTGAAACCACTCCTACCTAGGTAGTGGGGCATAGCTTAGATGTGATGGCTTCTTGAGAGGATGAATGTACAACTCTATATGATTATCCAATTGTTCCAAGGTAGGTATCTAGGGTGATATCATAGATCACACTTGTAGATGAGGTGATGGGTGAGATTTCAGTTGTAAATGGGGGTTTGGGTGAGTAGAGACCCCTCAAACTAAATCCCAACACCTCAAAAAAGAAATTGTTGGAGGATCCTACCATAGAGGTGCTCATTTCCTCCCCAGAGTATGAGCCAAAATCTGATCAGATGGAAGACCAGAAGTTAGATGTCAATTATAAGAAGTATTTATACCGGAATAGGTAATTTATAATCATCCAAAACTTTTTCACCCACACTCCATGGGCTGATTAGGTGGGATTAATGGGATCCCTTTACCACTAGCTAGTGAATCTGTGGATAAATAGTGTCAATGGTCATTTTCTCTATGATCTGGATCGATACGTTCTAGCCAAGTGGGTTCACTTAAAGTGGGGAAATTTTGACACTTCCCAATATGAGGACTCTTATTAGGCCCTCAAATTTCTTCAAGATGATGGAAAGTATATTTCTCTACTAAAATATAAAGTATTATCATATGAGTCCATTGTTACTGTCAAAAACGAAATCATTAACCAAATGAGGGTGATGTTGGTGGATGAAGAAGTTGAGTCAGAAGAGGCATCATATCTGGTAGTGGGATGTAGACATGAGTAAGGTAGGGTGTAGATCTAGGAATATAAGATATGAACCTTAATAGTGGAAGAGATGGATGATCTATCTAGATGATAGTAATTCCTTAAATCAGTGAAAAATAGGTTGGTAGAGTTCGAACAGTCTATTTCTCAAACCAATCCCTGGGGGAATTCTTTTCATAATAATGAAGAGGCTTCATTATATGAATGAATTTATTCACTTTTTTTTATAATAAATAAATATATAACCTATTCAAACTATCAATTCTGAAATTCTTATCTCAATCGCATTAATAAAAAAACTAAGAACTTTTATGCTCATGTGAGGCATTCCTAATGTGAGAGGTAAGAGATAAATAAAATATTAAACATTTATATAAGAGTTATATAAAATGATAGATGGTTTGGTATTGGAGTGCTTTGACTATTTCCAAAAGAGAACCATGAGGATGAGGAAAATGGGCTAGTTTAGTTCTGAGAGTTTGGCTACCCTAACATTGTGTTGAATACCCAAGGGAACGACTCCAAGGGTATGAAAATTTCACATGATAAAGGAAATATAGAGAGGGTAAAATTATAACTCGAAGTGTCTACATTTATTTATGTATGGGGATAGAAGGTTAATGATGGTCATTGAACACATTTTAAACGTGGGTTACACTATAAAACTAAGGAAGATATCTACTCTGAGATGTGTACCCTAGATGGGTGGTGGGAATTTGGAGTATTACTCCATCACTATAGGGGAGAATCTTCAAAAAAGATGAGAATGGTTCCTATGGCATGGATACTCTGTAAGGGAGGTTGTCCTTTGGATGGTTATGTTTTCATAATAAGGGAGCATGGTTGGACATGAAGATGGATGTCGATCCAGATAAGGGGGACACAAAGTGCATCAATGGAGGATCAAGATTCTAAGGGAGAGTTAAAACAATCTTAAGGTTATACCATTGTGAATTGAGTATATTAACAGGACATACCAAATAGATGGAAGGTTTGTGAGTCAGTGGGGTGAACATAAATTCCAATCAGATAAGAGACGCTAGAATAAAAATTCAATGATGATTCAAGGAGATTGATGATCTATAAGTTCGATTTGTTTTAGGTCATATATCATTGTCCATTCTGGGGGATAATATTTTTAGGTAACATAGTTTAAACTATGGGTTTTTCTTTTTATGCTCATTCGACCTGGACCATGGTTCCCTAGTTTATGTTCATGGGGAAAATAGTATAGTAACATGAGTTTAAGGTCATGAAACAAAGAAAAAAATTATATCCATTCATATAGAATAGTAGGTGAAAGAACCTAACATGAAGGGAAACTTGATACCATTATAGAAAAACCTTGGATAGTGTGAACTTGATTTTAAGGTCATGAGGCTTGAACTACAGGTGAGGCGGTTTGTGCAACATCAGGAAGAGACCATAATTAATGCAAAAAAGTGGTCCAATTGGACCAATACTAATATAAATAATCTTTATGAAAAGGAACATAGTTTAATGTCATAATGCATGAACCATGGTGTGATGGTTTATACTTTATAAGATAGAGAAAAAATATAATGTGAATGGAAGGATGAGAGGACCAATAATGATTCATGTGACCAGGGAAAAGGAACACAATTTAAGATCATGATTCATGAACAACAGAAAAGATGGGGTTTAAGGTCCAATATCTTATACCACTTATTAATGGGTTCTACACCACCCTAGTGTGGAAAAAATATTAGGCACTGAGAAAATTTAGTGGTGGTGGGATAAATGCAGTTGGGTAAAAGATAGGAGATTTGGATATCACAATATATCTTGAGGGACACAAATCGATACACACATAGTTCTAAATGAGGATATAGTGGGAGACCACCACAAAAAAGGGGGAGGGTAATTCTATGTAGATATGACTCAAACACATAATTGTTTCTAGAAAGGAATGGATGCTCTGGTAAAAAAATGGACAAAAACCTAATAGGAATCGACAAAGGTCTCACAACATGGAGAAAAGTGTTCGTATGGAATATATCCTAGGGATCCATAATAGGGGATCCAAAAATTACTTTATATATCAAAAATTTGGAATCAATCCATGTGTAGTCATGCTAGGTAGAGTGATAAAAGACAAAAACTGAAAATGTGTCATCCACTCTAGTAGGAACCAAATAGAATTTCATAGTTTTAAGTCACATGATGGGGACTACACCATGTTGTTTAACGTCATACAGAAAAAATGTTTACCACATATTTTAACACCATAAGGTGGAAATGAAAGGGGTTGGATATTTTTTAAGGTAGTATAGATTCAATTAAAGGGGTGATATCATTTTAAGGACTTGGAGTGTAGATTAACGTGTAATAAGGTAGTTAATGAGGCATGAAGTATGGTATAAACCCATTTCCAATGGATGATGAAAGATAATCAGTGACACGCAAATATCCTTAAAATGTAATGCACATAATTTAAGTTAATGATGCTTAGAATAGTGGTGATAAGATGTTTTATCCTGGTACAGTAAAACAAACCTAACATGAATTTAATGGTCAAAAGGTGCCTAATAATATCGTCACTAGAAAAGGTTATCCTGTGGGAGGAATTACATGCAGTTTAATTCCATGATGCATGGACTTTAGGTGTTCTACATAGTTTAAATTAAGACATTCAGAACTACGGGCAGTTATATAATGTTTAGTGTCATACATCTTGGACTAGGAGTGAGGAATACCATTTGGCATGAAGAGAAAAGAAACACCAAATGTGAATAAAATATTGATGTTAATATATGTAGCCTCAAAAAGGTGAATTCACAATTTAATTTCTTATAAATTAGACTTTGTGTGAGATTCTATATGTATTATTGAGAGAATGAAACATGCAACGTGAATTTAAGAACCCAATTATATTATAGAGTGTCTTAGAAGAGGGGAAATTGGGTTATGGGGTTTATAGTCCTGATGCCTAAAAATTAGAAGGTATCCATGTTACTCAATCATGTTTCAGAGAAAATATACTAAAACATTTAATCCCATATGAGTCATGCTTGGTTCAGGAAATAAGGTGTAAATAAAGACCTTCCATATCATAATAGAGATAAAAGTAGGGATAGATGGGTTGTGGTTGAAATGAAACATCAATCATTTGAAGCATCCCTTCAAAGGGAGATACTGACTAGGGTTAGATTCCATGAGACCAATTTTATTTAGTGATGCACATGAATTCATGGGTGGGGTAACTCTAATAGAATTTGAATTATACCCTAATAAGGTTAGTGGAGGAATTAAATTGTTACCACAAATATATCAATATAAAAGGAGAGTGACAAGTGGGTTGAGTATGACTACTCAAAATTTACTAAAATCATAGGTTTCACTTCCACATTATCAAGGATCAAGAAAGTATCATTTGGGTTGATCATTGACCATGTCTTGGAAACAAGTGACATGCCATATCAATTCCAAAATCCATTCAAGGTTTGTACCCGGTATGGGATAAAAGCATTTGGAGTGTTGCTTCATCACAATATAAGAAAATATCATACATGGAGGTATGTGGGGATTCAATTTTAGGAATTATAAAATCATGATAGTGGCTTGAAATGTATGTTTGGGTAGAGTTCAATGCTCTGAGTGTCATATCGGTGTGTGTTGAGAACATCTTGGGGAACATTATTACAAGATATGGTCAAACTTATCTGCCAAGTTCAGTATCATCCTAACATAATTGGGGAGCATGGAACCTAATATAAGAGTTTTGATCATCAAGGAAAGGGGTGAATAGAGGGATTATATTGGTAATAGTAGATATAGATGATCCCATAATAGAATGTATGTGCATCACTACATATCATGAGGCATGAAAATCAATCCATACTTATTCCATGGGTGGTGTAATAGGATAATGACACCAAAAAAGAGTTTTCCCTCTTAAGGTATGGAGACAACCTGGTTTTGTAATTTAGAAACCATATAGAAAGACCTTATCTATGTAGTTTCAATTCATATATCTTAGACCAATGGCTGGTTTAGTTTAATGTTATAGAACTAGGATGTTGATCAAATAGATAAATTTCATATGTTGAGGATGGAAGTGGGTTTCAATGTTTATGTTCATATAACATTGATCAAAGAGAATGTTTGGGATGGTTTTTACAATAGGAATGGTAAGGTAAAGATAATGATAATAGAGGACCAGGGGTCCCAAATCCCAACAGACATCTTCTAGAGGGGTATACACATAGTTGGAGGTCATGATGCATGGAACATCGAAGTTACTAATAGTTTATGGTTATGGATAATGGAACATAAGGGTCATATTGTCTATCTAGCTAGAAAAGAGAAAACCTGATGTGAATAGAGGGTCTAAGGGGCTGAACAATATCATTGTTATCATAGTTAATCCACACAGAGGAGGGGAACACGGTTTAAGGTAATGATTCATATATCAAAAACATGTAGTTTAATATTGTACATTGAGGACAAAGGGAAGGTTTAATATATTTTAAGGCCATGTATCTTTGTCCATGTCCTATGATGTCCCACGTATAACAAAGAGTAGAGAAGAACCTGATGTGATTTTAAGGTTCTGAAAGGGCCAAAGAGGTAATAGATCAATTTCTCTTTAAATAGTGGGTTTAGTGAGAATAATAAGTCTTTTTCAAGGGCCATACAATGAACCCTATAAGTTTTATGCCTCTTTTATTTTCACTCTAACTTTTTCCCAAGTCATTGACGGGTAACTTGGGAAGTGAAGACTCTAATTTTACTAAATCCTCAATTTATGGATTTCATTGAAATGATCCTTTGTTCATCTTACCTATATAATTTTGGAGGATAGGGTTTAAGGTCACAAAAATTTGACTAAATAGGGTGTTATTGATTCATGGTCAAGGAGTATGGACCAAGGGGATTTTTCTATTTAATGCCATTCTAGAAAGACCAAAATCATATTGAGGGAATTTTTTAGTAATAAAATTTAATATGAACCTGATGTGAGGGGATAATGAGGTAGGCCCAATTCAATAGAAACATCCTCAAAATGGAATTCATGTAGTTTAGGTTCATAAAGTAAAGAGTGGAGGGTGAGGAAGTATTTAGAACACTAGGAAAGGTAAAACATGACAATAATTTTTAAACCCATTTTTGAAACAAGTGACCTTTGGAAAAAAATGGGTCGATGGGGGAAATTAGGTTTAAAGTCATACTGGTAGGATCACAATAGACTTTATTTGGGGAAACAGTGTCTCTCACTCATTTTAGGGAGGTAACCACTAAAAATCTTAATACCAAGTGTCCCATGCTCTATGTTGGAAACAAAGAGTATAGGTAGAGTACCCTCACATTATTTTTCACAACCAAGACATAATCAGACTAATTTTCTCAATCAACATGCATGGATGCATGAAGGAGTAATGATGAAGGGGTTGAAGTTTTACACGAATGAAGGAGGGGGGAATGAATTAAATCACAACATCCAAGATCTAAACCAAATAGTGGGTGGGAAATGAGTGGATTATGATTTATTTCCATATTCAAAATATATATTCCCTCACTGCATTATCAAGGAATGGGGTAAATAAATGAAAGTTAACTATTGATGGTGTCTTCAAAACATGATACCTTTCATGTTACTTCCAAAAGTCCTTTTAGGGATGTACCCTAGATGGGATATGGGAATTTGGTGCTTTGTGTTATCACCATGGGGGTCCTTTTAAGATGTAGAGAATTATGTGGATTCATAAATAGGAAGACTCAATATATGAGAGTTAATATAAAGTATGTTTAGATAGATTTCAATACTTTGGGTGATATGTTTTCATGAGCATAAAAACATTGATGGGGAGTATTAGTGAAAACCCTAAGTCATTTTCTAAGAGGGGAACCACCCCAATGTCAAGTGAGGGAAATGAACCTGATAGAAGAGGATTGACAGTCAAGAAAAAGAATGGTGTAGAATGGAATCAGTGGCTAGGACCAAGATAGGATATTTGGGCATAAATATATATCACATGGAGCAGGAATCAATCCATATATATTTCTAGTGGGGTAGTGAAATAGAGTAATGGAACTAAGAGAGGCACTACCCTTTCATGTGGGTTTTATGACCCCGTTCTATAGTTTATCCATCATACAGAAAGATGTTAGCTATACAGTTTAAGGTAATACAGTTTGGACTATAGCCTATATTTTTATATCATGTAGAAAGGGAATTTATTTGACAGTTTTAACTCTTATGGTGAGGATAAAATGATATAAATTTTATCTTCATGTAAATTTGGATGATGGTTCTATATAGTTCAAGTTCTAATCACATAGACCTAATGTCAAATAATTTATCATAAAGGGAACATGATGTTGAGAATTGATGTAGTGTTATCTAAAGTAATTCTTAAGGAAGATTTCATTGGTGGGACATGTGATGTGATCTCTACCCATGGTGATAAATGGGTATCCACTATTAGAGTAGAACATACGAATAAGAAAGGGCCCTTCCATTTTGGATCTAGTTTTAGTGGTTTCTTCCATTGTATCATTGGTGTTATCAAGACCAAAACTAAGTCACCTTGGAGGAAATATTGAAGAAAAACATTCTTGATGAATATTTAGGCCAAAATTTTTTCATGGAATGTGAGTTTTTGAAACACATGGAGACTTTTCTCATCAAGGGATTACAATTCATCTGAGTAGAATTTTTTTTTCTTTCTTAAAATTAATTTATTATATATGGGTGTATTTATCGATGGTAGTGGGAATTCAATGGGATACACTGGTTTTGTTCTATATACCATGAAGTATGGAGTCACCTGTTTGGAAGTCGATGTCATCATATAATTTTCCCATAAAGAATTCGAGGGATTTTCTGTTTAACTCTATTTTTTATCTAACATATTTTTAAGAATATTATAGAGGGTTTTGTGGAATTCCTTGATCTATCCATTCACCTATGTATGATATCAGGAAGTATTGTTTGACGAGATATTTTACTTGGCTTACAATTTCTCTAACTCAATAGATTGAAAGTTTATTCTTTCATTTGTGAGAATTGTGTGTGGGATATTGAATTTATAGATTATTTGAGATTTCACAAGATAAATAATGGGTCATTTCTTAACCTATTGGATGGGTTTGACTTTAGAAAACTTTGAGAAGAAGTTAATGGAATTTTGGATGAACCTATATAGTCATGCTATTTTTGGTAAACCCATTACATCTATTCCCTATACAATGAAGGTACAGGAAAATTTCTTAGTATATAGAAGCTGTAGTGGTTAATGCATGGAGTTGGTGTGAATTTGAAATGCATGACACTACTTTATGAATTCCATGAGGCTAAGAACCATGGTAAGATATTATTATCCCAAACTCTATATCTTGTTTGATAAATTCAATCATGATTGATGATCCCCACATGATCTGGGATGGACCCCATATAAAACCTAAGGAATTTTATTTTTTTGGATGTAATATAAAATTTTTCTATCAATAATGAACCAGAAGAGGGAATTATATGATTTTTCATCATCACAAAGGATAAAATTTTTAACATACCAATATATCCTCTTATGCTTGGATTATTCTAGTGGGAGATTTCCTTGATAGATATACTCAATGATTGGAGTCATACATTCAAAAACATCATATTTCACATGTAAATTTGAGGGCCTTTCTTCAAAAGTTCCAGTAAACAGTTGATTCACCAGTCGTTCCTCCTCATCATAAATGATACAAGCAACAACCTTACAATATTAAAACTTGATAACCATGTTTTCTTGATCCAATACATTTATGTTTATAGAAAAAATTTAAATTCATCCTCTCAATCCTTCTAATACAATGGAATATAAGTCACCTTCGATATAGAGGTGAATTGGGCCATCAACTCTTGGGACCATTTTAGTAGAGGGATGAGATCATGCTTTCTAATAGTGTAGTCACTATTGGTCAACATGATGACTATATTTGAATCACCCTTCACATAAAACCAAATAACTTCAATATTAAGAGATATCTCGAGACTATTTAAGAGCGAACAGTATTTCACATCAGTATCAGGACACCCCTATGAAAGGTGGAATGAGTATGGAAATAAGGAATTGGAGGCATTAGTAAAAAAACTCCAAGTCCAAACCTATTGAGCATAAGTTAATTAAGTATTATCCCAGTTAGAAAATGGGAGGCACCATCAAAGTGAATTTTACTACATGAAATTTCTTGGATGTTGCAAAGGATTTTCTCATCTAGGATATTAGAATCTAGGGGAAATTCTTTTGAGGATGGGTGTGCGGTGAGGAAATCTACTAGTTCTTGTCCCTTAATAGATTCATATGGGATTAATCTGATGTTGAAATATTAAAGAACGAATTCTCATCATGTTATTATCCCAGTTAACATAATGTAGTTAATTATATAATTCAACGTATTAGAATAGGAGACTATTTGGAACTTATGGTGCTATAGATAATGACACAGATTCTAAACTGATATGACCAATGTGAGGTAGTTTTTCTTGATGGGAGATTTTTTGGTCTTAGTATTAAGAAACTTTTGACTGAGATAATAAAAATTGTTATCCTTTAATTTATTTTTATTACAAGTTAACAGGTCATTGATGGACCATTTTAGGGTGTTCACATAAATAAATAAATTTTTTCAGGGGACATGACATATAAAAACTAGAATATATAAAAGATATTTCATGATATCATCAAACATGTCCTGAAATTCCCCATCCCTGTGATATGAAATCCCCTTATTCATTTTATTTGAAAGGGTCTTAAATTTCCTACCAAGTTAGTGAAAAATATTATATGTAGGATACATGGACTTGGAGGCCTCATAGAAACTAGAAATTATGTGAAGGAGACATTCTAATGATGGAATTTATCTTGTCCAGGTTGGTCTTGGTACCTCTTTATTTGATGAAAAATCCATGAAACTTCCCAAAGGAAACCCCAAATTTACACTTCAACATGTTAATCATCAGCTGGTGAGCACAGAGCATGTTGAGAACTTTCTCAAGATATTTGAGAAGGTCCTATAGTTGGTAGGATTTGACCTATAGATCATCCAGGAAACACTACTCTAGTGTTCCCTAGAGAATCTTGAATATACATTAAATGAGAAGCTAAAAAGTTGAATTATAATTCCTCTAGAAAAAGGGAATCACTTATTAGAAAAATGATCTCTGAGGTTCCTTGAAGGTAGTGAATTCTTTATCTTCAACATCCCTTACAATTTGATTGTATAAGGAATACCCATCCATGAAGGAAAGGTATTTTTATCTATCCATCATGTCGATTAGAAATTATATTATTGGGAAAAGGATTTCATTCTTAGAGAAATGGTGGTAAAGGATATAGATGTTGATAAATCCTTTAATATTTCTATTATTTTTCTGAGCCAAGATAATGGTGACCGACCAATTATAGATTTATGGGGGGATGAATTCATTTAGGGTTCTTGTTTGAAACCACAATGTATAATATGATAGTCAATATTGTGGATGAAATCCTAGGGATAAATCCCTAAAATATCTTTTTAGTTAAATAAAAATGCATCATGGTGTTGTTTCATAAATGAAATCTAATATGGTTTTTTATCATAAGGCATGAGGACACAAATAAATATTATCCTTGGATATTCCTTGGTGTCAATATTCACCTCTATCAGATCATCAATAGTTGTGGATAATTCTTCATTAATGTAAGGATGGGTTCCTCAAAAATATTCTATATCAAAAGCTTAAGGACTATAGAGATATTAAGATTCCTAGGATGTGGGAGAATGAATGCTCACAACATCTTCTTGTGCAAGGTTGAAATACATAGAAGTGGATTCCTTACCCTATAGATTTGTGGAGACAATGGTGATAGTTATTGAGGACCCAATCTCATGTGGCCATCACGGTTTTAGTCTACCCTTAATGTCAAAACAATAATTTTTGGTAAACTTAAAATGGGTCGAACTTACCCTCTAAAAGAAATGATAGTGATGCTGATTGAAAGGAATGAGTCCAACCTTCTAATATGAATTAGGAATGTATTTTTACACAATTAGTGGTGCCTAAAATTTATAATTTTATATTTAATTAGATATAAATATTTTATAGTCATGATAAAGAGGTTCCCAATATCTAGATTCATCATTTCTAAGATGATAATTCTATCGATTCATTAAGAGCAGTACAATCTTGGATTCGTAAACCTATGTTTATTAGATTCCCTCTTGAAGTACCCAACATATAGATAATGGTCATCACATGAGTCAGAAGGATCAACATCACCGGGGAGTATCCCTACAATTCCATTGATGTAGGACTTGATGCACTAATGATACGAAGAGGGTACTTTCACATACAGATGAATATAGGGGCTTCTAGTAATGCATTGTTGGTGTTATCTTGTGATACAACCATGAATTTGGTATTTGATAACAAATCACTAAAGTTGGTTTTTAGATGAATCTTTCCATGTGCCTTATATTCTCTATTGTCATACCAGTGGATTGTGAGGTTGAATATGGTCAAATGTTCCTCATTGAGCCTCAGTTTGTAGAGGGTTTGGTTCAAGAAGAAGCTGATCCCAAAGCTAGTGTCCACTTGGACTTATAAAATATCTACAACATTTAATTGTCATAAGATATACAGGGAGCATATATGACCCCGAATAATAGAACCATCATCCTCCCTAGAGAAGAAAATAGTGTATTGGCACTCTTTGTGATCAATTTTCTTGAAAAGGTAGGATTTAAAAGTGGATAAATCAATTTAAAGTTGCAAAGTTTAGAGACTAGTGATAAACATACATAAATATTACATTGGTTCCATTGTTAAATTAGATCATCTGATAAATAGCTACAAAAATTAGAGAACTAAAGGTTTAGTGTATTTGAAGTCTAGCGACATAAGAAATTTATTTTACGACACTTGTGAACATTTCTCCATAATTTAGTCACACTATAATCCTTCTAGACTTTTCATATGTTTAATCATCTTCAAAACATGGGGAATTGAAGCATGAAAATGGGTGAGATTAGATACTCAATTAGGGTAAATATAAGTGATATAAATTATAGATCACGAGTGATCAAAATATTATCATATGGTTATAATCAAGATATATAATGAAATTATACCAAAAAAATCATCAAACATAAATCATGAGTTATGGAATAATATACGATGTGAATCAAAAGAGTTTGGAAACATTAGTTGATAAACATATTCTAGGATAGAATTAAATAATCTATAAGAATAAAAATAAGAGTGTGGAATAAACACAGGAATAAGAAAATATATTATTTTAAATACATATTTACCAAAATTATGTACATTCCTACACTTATGACCATTTATTAACCACAATTATACATATAAAAAAACATTTTGAGTAAATATAATCCAAATTTATACCCATTCACAACCGTGTTAGCATAACAAAGCCACAATTATACCCATACACAACATTGTGATCATAGATTTACCACAATTATACCCAAGAACAACTTGTGAGCATATCTAAACTGAAATTATACTCACACATAACCTTGTGAGAAAAGATAAGAAGAAATTATACCTATGTATAACCCTGTGAGAATAGCTAAGTGGTAATTATTTCCATGGACAACCTTGTGAGAATAGATTAACCATAATCACACTCACACACAACTTGTGAGAATAGTTAAACCAAAATTATACTCCCAAATAACCTTTTTTCATAACTAAACAAAAATTATACCCAAACAAAACATGTCATCCTAACTAAACCACAATTATAACCACACACATCCTTGTGAGCATAGAAAAACAGAAATTATATCCACACATTAAATCATTATATCTTGAGATATACAATCTTAAGCAATCCATTAGTGGGAGATATACAACCCCACCAACCAACATCCCTAAATATGAGTGCCAAAATATTGAAATAATTAAAAATTTCATAAACCCATGGGAAATAAAATGGGTTTCATTCGTCACATCATAAAGATCCCATAGAAAATAAAAAATGGGTTTCACATCACTTTAAAATGGTATCACTAAAATTGACCTCAAGCTTGTAAGCGATTGATACCCAAAAATTAATAACCCCAATAAAGTATTTCATAAGAACATTTAGACGATGATTTATCAAAAAATCCAAATAAATAAAAAATTTATAGATAAATAATAAAATTAATGGGAAATTTTAAAAGAGTTTTTAGAAAATTCTTTTATCTTTTCTATAAAATAAAAAGTTGCAGACATATTGAAAGTAATTTTTTAATAATGAAGTGAAAAAACATTAAAAAAATTTCTTTTAAATATAATATTTAATATTATTTCTTTAAAAATATATACTATTTATCAAAAATTAGTGTAGAGGGGACGATTAAACTTTTTACTTTGAAAGGATGGGGAAAACATTTTGAAGATTTGAAATAAACTTATTGAAAACCCTCATCATAAAAAGTCTATTAATTTTTACTTTTAAAAAGGATTAAATATAATTTTTAGAATAATATAAAATCATAAATATTACCCTTCCCAAAATATAGGATAACATTTTTATGAATAAAAAATGTTCACTTAAAATAAAGACCCAATTAAGAGGTAAAGGTTCACTCTTGATAATGTTATGATTTTAGGTGAGAGGACAATCATGTAGAAGTATTTCAATAAAAAAATATTTTCCCTAGATAGTTAAAGGATAACATCATATAAAATATTAAATCAATTACTAAATAAAATATTCATGTTCAAAATTCAAAATAAATCTTATAACACAAAAAAAATATTAATTACCCAAATCCCTTACAGATAACATATTTAATAATATAAGAAACTTTTGAAAAGAAGTTTATGTGGTATAAATTTAAATCCATATATTTATAGATAAAATACCACATGATATAATCATAGGTAATAATTTACCAAACCTATATGAATGATATTTAAAAATAAAAATTATAACTCAATGAATGAGAATTGAGTTAATGAAAACCCTTAGAACTTGGGGAGAATTTAAATAAAACCCTCCTAAAATAGAGAGAATTAAATTGAAAATAAATTATCATGAATATAATATATTTGATGATATAATATATCAATTAAGTATTATATTAACCACAAAGAATAAATTGGTGTATTATAAAAAACATTTCACAAAATTAGGTATTTGAGATGAAAACCCTTACCTTTGTCATGATTCATTAAAAACATACACCAAATATATAGAATAATTAAATTAATTTTATTAATTACATATAAAATAAAATTATTAATAACTATAACCATTTATACTCCCCATTTATAATCATTTCATACATATATATTAATTAGTTTTTACATATGTTCACAAAACGAGTGTTTATAATTTCAATGGCGTATAGTAGTTTTGTAGGAGTGATGTTAATTTTTTTTATTCCAAATATGATCATACCCAAAATATTAATTTTACTATTATGGATTATTTATAATGATTTATAAAGTTAATATTTCCTTTGATGGGCACTATATTCTTTATCTTAGAAGATGAAATCGAAAGCGATTATTTTTCGACGATTTTTGACCTATGAAGGTTATTTTCTTAATTGATGAGCTAAATATTGATGATTCAATTCCAAAAAAAATTAAAAATTTATATCTTATTATCCCAGAAATTAATTTTTCATATTCATCCATAATATACTTTTATATAATTGTTCAAGAAATTGGTCATACCGAAACAAATATGAACATATCATGATTATTGATGATTATGAGGTGATTTAGTTGAAATACCATTACATTAATAGAAAAATGATATCATTTAGTGTTTATTTGTGTGCTATATTAGAATTATAAAGTAATTATTATAAGTTATAGATAAAAAATAATTTCATTGTAAGAATAAATTATTTTCCTCTTAGTTTGTTTGTTTAAGATGGTTATGTCACGACCCATCCCCTAGGGCTTGGGTTGTGACAACCCCAAGCTCACCTTCCATAGGCTAGGGGATAGTGACTAGAACTGTAAGGCATATTCCCTAAAACTGTTAAAGCATTTCTTTTATATCCTGTAAACACACTCAACTAAGCACACATCAAGATATGAACACAAGTAAACTGTAAAGTAAAAAAGAGTGTGTATAGTAAGTAAAAGGGGCCAGAATACAAGCCCAACTGGAAAGTACAAGAAAACAGAAAAGTAAAAGTAAACTAAAATAGATCATGTGGACACCTGCCAAGGATCCTACCTAAAGGGTATGTATAACTCTCGAATAGTTATCTTTGAGGTACACCTCATCTAACGTCCACCTACGAGCCACCTCCAGTCCTGGTACTCTCATCCTCAGTTAGTATTGTCTACCGTCTGCACCAAACACAACAAGGTGCGGGCGTGGCCCATGTAGGGGTGAGTATAATGATACTCAGTAGGGACCTCGAGACCCTTCAAGGTCTTAGAAAACCCACAAAGGATAAACCACAAATCATGAAAACATTTGACAACCCTACTTAGTTTTATTCCCATACATATACCTAAGTTATTAAGTATATGCATCTCATTCATGAGGAAACTCAAGGATCAATTCCTTAGCCAAAGTACAAATGTTCCATGAAGGAAAGATTACCATGAAGGTAACACCACAAAGGTAATGCCGCACAGAAGAATACCACATAGGGTATCACCACAAAGTTAAGTACCACGAAGGTAACACCACAAAGGTAAGTACCAAATAGGTAACTCCACATAGAATAATATCACAAAGGTATCACCATGAAGGTAATTACCACAAAGGTAACACCACAAAGTCGAGTACCACATAGGTAACTCCACACAGAAGAATACCACAAAGGTATCACCACAAAGGTAAGTACCACAAAGGTACGCCACACAGAAGATTACCACCAAGGTAAAGACTCATCTCACACCAGGTATAACTTTGGTATGGTAGCAAATATGATTAGATGTAACAACTAAATCATCTTACTCTGGTAAGAGGCAGACCCAAATAGGATCCTAAATCATCAAACCCACGTAGGATCCTAGTACAGCAGACCCACGTAGGATCTTAGTGTAGTAGACCAACGTAGGATCCTATAGTAGTTTCACATGCATTCCTAGAGCAGATCCAAGTGAGACTCTCGAACACAGACCCACGTAATATCCCAAAGCACAGACCCACATAGGATCTTTTTCTCATTTTACAGCTAGTTATAGGGTACCTTCCCTAAGCTCACTTGATTCGGAGAGGGTCCTCTCCTCAAGCCATAGTTCAATACTCCAACGGCCATAAATTCCCACGAAGAAGTATCCCAAAGGACTGCCATGTGATACGGGTCTCAACACAACAGACGATGCATCAATTGAATGCTCGGTCTGTAAGTTGTTTACCTTTTAGTCCCAAGGGCCCAGTTGGATTGATGTCCGATCCAACCTGGTCATACCCCAACCTTATCCAAAACTCAATTGGGGTATAACAAAAATACCATCTTGATCCAAGTTTTTCGGCACCTCAGACAGTTCATCAAACAGACGCTCGTAGCTCAAGATATGGATGAAAGAAAGAAAAGGGTCAAAGTTGGTCCAAGTCTGGTCCGACCCGGTCTGCGGTGAGGCGGCCCGACTACTCCGCACGGTGCGGTCACGGGCTGTGCCACCATTGGAGTTCGGCTCTTCTTTCCTCCCTCCCTTTGCTGTCGTGGCACAACGTCATGGCTTCTTATCGCCCGGTGGCACGGACGCATGCCGCTGCCTCCCCTTCGGGCAGTTGGCCGACGCTGGACGCGGTGCATACTCTATCATGGTCGACGGGCCTCATCCATTCTCCGGTAGCATGGTTTCACCACCGCAATCTTCGTGGTCGTTCGTGGTGCCGACCACCGCTCTCGAGTCCCACCGGTGCCAATCGCCTGCACCGGTCGTCATTCTCCTCCAACACGAAGATCGCATCAGAAACCACAAAGGCTATGGAGAGTTCGGGCCATGTTCATTTAGCCTGCACCCTCTACTTTAGAGCGGTTGCCAGAGGCGCACGGGGAGAGATTCAACATAAAATAAAATTAACAAATATAAATCAAAATCATACCCCTACCTCGATGGTTCATTGATTTCAGTGAGGAGAGAAAGATGGATTTCAGTTCATTGTCATTGAAGACGTTCCTCGTTGGAGAAGGAATTCTTCGTTGGAGATGGCGTTCTTATTTGGAGAAAGCGTTCTTTATTAAAGAAAGGTGTTTCTCAAAAGTTCTCTCCTTTTTCCAACATGTCCCCCCCCCCAATTCCACCAAAATTAAATAGCCAAATTATTAAATTATGTTTTATTAATTTAATTAGAGTTGGCCATTAATTAAGTTGATTTTGGTGTAATTAAAATAATGGAATGTGGAACAATTAATTAGGAGAGAACCAAGAGTCATCTCCATTATTAAAGAGGGAGTTCAAGGTTCGATTGGTCCCTACCATTAATTTCAAATTGGGGGGTTTTACAGCTTGGGTGGTCCCCACCACTGAGCATTCAAATGGGAGGATAAAGATAAAATAAAAGTTTGTTCTTAAATTTATTTTCATTTCCACAAAAAAACACAAAAACTAACTTTCAGCCTTGTCCTACTGCGGTCAAGGTGAAATTCTCCTTAAGAGAATACCGGTGCTGCGAGTTCAATAGTGTCCTCAGATTTCAATTCTGAGAATCGGTTAAAAAGATACAAAAATCCACTCACACGTTTATGGAACATGCCTAAAAATAGTTTAGAAATTAATTATTGGCACACAGGGCCTTAGAATCACGCATCGTCAATTTTAGCAGACTTGTAAAAATTATATATAATTAAAAAAAATACATGGAATTTTCCAGGTCTTTACATTTTACCCAGCTCAGGGATTTGCATCCCGGAAATCCAAAACACAAACTAGGAAAAAAAAGTGGGGGGTACTGAGCTCGAATCTGAGCCTCCTGGTCCCATGTGCTCTCCTAGAGGTTCCCGTTCTACCAACGTACGCACACCAAATGTATTGACCACCCACGAAGGACCTTCTCATGTGGATCATCAATCTCTACTGAAACCTCCGTAAACGTCGCCCCATCATCAATATCCAGCTCATCATGGTCAATGATGTGTGAAGGGTCGTGCACGTATATCCTCAACTGGGATTCGTGGATGACGTTCTTCACCTAGTGCAACTGAGGTGGAAGAGATAAGTTTTAAGACACCTCTCCAACTCTGCTAAGGACCTGAAAGGGTCCAATGAACCTTGGAGATAACTTTCTTCCTCAACCAACTCTACACAAACCTCGTCGGGGTGAGACCCGTATAAATATGTGGTCACCATCCTTGAACACCAGAGGTCTCTATCTCTTGTCGGCATAAGACTTGTGCCTACTCTGTGCAGTCTTCATCTGCTCCTGGATGATCTTCACCTTCTCTGTGGCAGCTCGTACCATATCTAGTCCCATGAGTGCTGACTCCCCTGGGTATGTCCGGCACAAATAAGATCTGCAAGTTCGGTCGTACAGTGCCTCGAAAGTTTTCATCCCAATGGTGGAGTGATAGCTTTTATTGTATGCAAACTCCACCAAAGGAAATTGATCCTCCCTGCTGTGACCGGAGTCGAGGATACAAGTATACAGTATGTCCTCGAGGGTATGAATAGTCAGCTCTGTCTAGACATCCGTCTGAGGTTGGAAGGCGGTGCTCAAATGAAGATACATCCTGAAAGCCTCATACACCCTCTTCCAAAGCCGGGAAGTAACACGTGCATCATGATCGAAGACAATCATCGAGGGTACTCCATGTAACCACACAATATTCTTCACATAGAGGCATTCAAATCTCTCTACTTAACCATGCTCTCTGATCAGTAGGAAGTGGGCCGACTTGGTGACACGGTCGACGATCACCCAGATAGAATCATGACCCCTGGATTTATGTGGAAGTCTTTGCACGAAGTCCATGGATATCCCATCCCACTTCCACTTTGGGACCTCCAAAGGCTGAACCAAGCATGTTGGTACCTGATGCTCTACCATCAATTGCTGAAAAGTGAGGCATCGAGAGACAAACTCTACTACTTCATTCTACATTCCCGGCTACCAGTGCTATCGTCAGAGATCCTAGTACATCTTCGCCACTCTTGGATGTTTGACTAGAGGAGACATATATAACTCTATTAATACTTTCTCCTGAATTGACACTGGTACCATGGTACGTCCTATGAAGAGGATGACGTGCTCCCCACCTTCATAAAATTCATCAGGTGCCTATTTTGTGGATATCTGATCACATCGAGCCTTGTAGTGAGTGTCCCCACACTGCGCCTCCCTGACTTGCTGAAGAAGTGTGGGAGTGACTGTAAGAGATGGAAAAAAAGTTACTCCATCTCGATCCATAAAAGATATCAACAAAGTGGTCAGTTGCTTCATCGCCTCACCAAGAAGATGTATACCAGAGATCCTGCTGAGTGCATCTGCTGCAACATTCCCCTTTCCAAGAGTATAGACTATCTCGAAGTCTAGTCCTAGATGAACTGAAGCCAATGAAATTGTCTCAGGTTCAGGTCCATCTGAGAGAAGATATACCTAAGACTCTTGTGATCAGAGTGGACAATAAAATTTTCTCCCATCAGGTAATGTCACCACATACTCAAAAGAATACCACTACTGATAACTCTAGGTCATGGGTAGCGTAGTTCTGCTCGTGTTGTCTCAGTTGTCGAGGAGCATATGTGATAACTGTTCACTCCTGCATCAAGAAACATCTGAGCCTGGTCCCTAATTTTTTATAGTAGAGTACATATCCAACACCCTCCTCAAGAAGCCTAAATATGGGGGAACTAGTCAACCTCAGCCTCAGCTCTTGAAAACTCTGCTGGAATCTCTTCAACCACACGAAGGGTTTCCCCTTCTTCATCAATGCTTATAAAGGTGCTGAAACTCTGGAGAAATATGGCACAAACCTCATGTAGTATCCATCCAAACCTATGAAACTTCATACCTCTATCACAATCCTAGGTGGATCCCAAAAAAGTACCACCTCAATTTTCTCTAGATCCACCGCAACTCTAACCACCGAGATGACATGTCCCAGAAAGTGAACCTCTCGGATCCATAACGGGCACTTTGAGAGAATACCATAAAGCTGGTGCTCCTAGAGTGTGTCCAAGAATATCTGCAAATGATAGTCATGATCCTCCTCGGTAGCTGAGTAGATCTGAATGTTGTCGATGAAGACTACAACAAAGTGATCAACGTATGGCTGAAAGATCATGTTCATGAGTCCCATGAACACTGCTAGAGCGTTGGTCACACCGAACGACATGACCAAAAACTCATAATGGTCGTATCGACATCTAAAAGTCTTCTTCAATACATCCTCTTCTCGTACTCTGAGCTGGTGATATCCTGATCTGAGGTCTATCTTCGAGAACAACTATTCTCCCTTCAGATGATCAAATAGGTCATCAATCCTTGGAAGTGGGTACTTGTTCATCACGGTCACCTGGTTCAGGAACCGATATTCAACAAAAATTATCAAGCTACCATCTGCCTTCTTGGAGAACAAAATTGGGGCTTCTCAAGGAGGAACACTGGGTCGAATGAACCCCATCACCTATAAGTCCTCCAGCTATACCAACAGCTCACGAAGCTCCACAGGAGCCATCCGATACGCTGGTGTAGATATCAGTGTCGTCATGGGGTACAAGTAAATTTAAAAGTCCACCTCTCTATGAGGAGGTAGACCTGGAACATCATCAGGGAAGACATCTGTGTACTGGTCCACCACTACATGATAGCTCATACTCTACACGTCAACCGCTCCGAGGGTATTCCTAGCCAACTAATTAGTGATCGACTGCACTCTCCTCCAGATAAGTCCATTCTATCTTACAAAGTCTCCCTTCTCACCAGTGAAGGTAAAGCAAGTCCCATCAGTGTGGACACACCACACTTTGTGCCTAATACAGTTGATTTGGGAATGTACTATAGATAAAAAATTCATACCCAATATGGCATCGTAAGGCCTCGACGCCGCTACTAGGAGATCCCAGTCGAAGCTCTCGCCTCCTAGAGTAATCTCAAAGTGTCGGCACCAGTGTGTAATCATCAAATCTTCTCCTTTAAGAGTCTCTATCCATAAGTACCGAGCCAATGGCTCCACCAGAATCTCTGAGCTCCGAAAGAGTGCAGTGGTAATAAAATAATGGCTGGGACCCATGTCTATAAGTACTACAACTAAGGTGGAGTAGAAACAAATCGTAAATCGTATCATCTTGAAAGTTACATGGTCATAGACCTCAGCTACCTGGAGTTAAGCTAAACATTTTCCACCTACTCCCTGTGGTCGGGGTGGACCACCTGGTGGTGGTGGCGGTAACATCTCAAATCGTCACCCACCACCAGTTGCACGGCTATCTACTCGTCCATGTCTGCCTGCTCCATGCAGACGTCCTTGGTCGAATCTCTGTATCTTCCTGGGTGGTCCTTTGGCCGTTTAATGATCATCTGTATGGCATGTCGGGTAGTCATGAGCCATGTGACCCTGCCCACCGCATGCGTAGCACTGTCTGCTCCTCACATGACTAGCTCTTTATCCAGTGCCCCGCACTACTAACCTTGAATCATGTGGTCATCCACCTATAGGTATGGTCCTATTGGACCTCTATAACATCTGTCTGCTGCCAGCTACAGAAGACTCTGCTATATAATGCCCGGTAGTGGGTCTCTCTTCTGGTGGCTGCTCAGTAAGAAAACTCTTCACTAAGAGGGATCTCTCTAACACCCCCGCCTGTGTCGGGATGATGAGGGAAATCATCAAAGCCCTGATCTCCCACCTGAGTCCCTGCTCGAAGGTTTGAGACCAAAAGAATGGGTCTTGTGCCATATCATTGGAGTAGTGTGAGAGTTTGGTGAACCTCACTGAGTACTGACCAACAATCATGCTGCCCAGCTTCAGATGAAGAAGTTATGGTATGCACACTGCATGAAGGGTCGCTGGGAAAAACTCTACCAGAAACAGGCTCTCAAAGTCCCCCCAGATAAGTGTCACCTCACCTGAACCTGAAGCATCCAGCTCCCCCATCTTCCTTCTACTTCCTGTAGAAGACTGGAGGCAAGGATCACCATGAGATAAGCTAGTGTCCCTACCAGTCGAAAGACTCTCACCACGGCCTCCAACCAATCTTCAGCTGCCTGTGGATCTGTCTTGCCCCGGAACCTCAGTGGCCTCTGGAATTGGAACTCATGCAATGCGTTCAAGAGTCGTGCACCCTATACGGCTGGGTCTGGTGGAATCAGTGGCCCAACGGGTAATGGTACCATTGGTGCCTCCGTTGGTCCTCCTACTGGTAAAGGGACCTACACCGAGGCCTCATCGCTCATTGGGCTATCAGCATGCACTATACCTAGAACCCTAGTTGGATTTCTGTGTGGAGGCATCCTAAAAATAAATAGGTGTGACATAGTCAAGAAGTTATACCTGGTGAGATGTCTCAAAGAGTTCATAAAGAAAACTTTTCAAAACATGCATGCAATCAGTGTTTTCGTGCACTGAATCAGAAATCAAAAATCAGGGTCCGGGTGTATGGATACGTTGGTCGCCACAACAACACTGGATTCCCTAAAATAATAACCACTATCACTACATTTAACACTATTTCCATTAAAAAGAACAAATTCCAATGTTTTATGGTAGAACCGACACCTCTGATACCAATTTTTCATGACCCATCCCTCGGGGCCCGTGCCATGACTACCCCAAGCCCACCATCCATAGGCCAGAGGCTAGCGACTAGCACCAGAAGGCATATTCCATAAAACTAGGAATGCATTGCCTTTATATCCTTATAAATAAACTCAACCAAGCACACAACAAGATACAACCAAAAGTAAACTGTAAAGTAAAAAGAGTGTGTATCTTAAGTAAAAGGGTCAAGAATACAAGCCCAACTGGAAAGTATAAGAAAACTAAAAAGTAAAAGAAAACTGAAAAAACTCATGTGAACACCCGCCAAGGATCCTACCTGAAGGGTTGGTACAGCTCTCAAATAGTCGTCTCTATAGTGTGCCTCATCTAAGGTCCTCCTCCGAGCTACCTCCAGATCTGGTTCCCTCATCCTCAGTCTGTGTTGTCCATGATCTACACCCAACACAACAAGGTGCGGGAGTAGCCCATGCATGGGTGAGTATAACGATACATAGTAGGGACCCTAAGACCCTCGAAGGTCTCAAAAAACCCACAAAGGATAAACCACAAAGGATAAAAACATCTGAAAACCCTAATTAGTTATATTCCCATACATAAACCTAAGTTATCAAGTATACCCATCTCATTCATGAGAACAGTCAAGGCCTAATTACTTACACAAAGTACAACTGTTCCATGAAGGAAAGAATACCACAAAGGTAACACCACAAAGGTAAGTACCAAAAAGGTAATGCCACATAGAATAATACCACAAGGGGTATCACCATGAAGGTAACACCACAAAGGTAAGTACCACATAGGTAACGCCGTATAGAAATATACCACAAAGGTATCACCACGATGGTAAGTACCACAAAGGTAACACCACAAAGGTAAGTACCACATAAGTAATGCCACACAGAAGAATGCCATAAAGGTATCACTATGAGGGTATGTACAACAAAGATACGCCACATAGAAGATTACCAAAAAGGTAAAGACTCAGGTCACACCACGTATAAATTACGTATGGTAATAAAGATGATTAGATGTAACTACTAAATCATCTTACTCTATTAAGAAGCAGACACTCATAGGATCCTAAATAATTAGATCCACGTAGGATCTTAGTATAGAAGAACCACGTAGGATTCTAATATATAAGACCAACGTAAGATCCTAGAGTAGTCACATGTGGATTCCTAGAGCATATCCAAGTGAGACTCTTGAACACAGACCCATGTATGATCCCAAATCACAGACCCACATAGGATCCTTTTCTCATGTTACATCCATCTACAGGTTTCTCGCACTAAACTCGCTTGATTCCCGAAGGGTCTGCTCCTCAGGCCACAGGTTGATACTTCAACGGACACAAATTCCCATGAAGAAGTATATCAAAGGACCGCCATGTGATAGGGGTCTCAATGCAACAGACAATGTGTCAATCGGACACCCGGTCTGTAAGTTATTGGCATTTTAGTCCCGAGGGCCTGGTTGGATTCTTGTCAGATCCAACATAGCCATACCCCAAACTTATACAAAACATAAGTGGGGTATACTAAAAGTACTATCTTGATCCATGGTTTATGGTTCCGTAGATGGTTTGTTAAATGGACGCTTGTAGCTCAAGATATGGCCAACAGAATGAAAAGGGTCAAAGTTCGTTTGGGTCTGGTCCGACCCGGTCGGACTGACCTGGCCTGGCCCACGGTGTGGAGGCCCGCGATTCAGTGGCCCGTAGTGCAGCGGCCCACCACAACCAGTCGGATGGCCAGCCTCCTCCGCGCAGCGCAATCAAGCGTCGTGCCACCACCAGCGGCTGGCTCTTCTGGCCTCCCTCCCTTCGTCGTCTCGGAACAAGGTCGCATCTCCTGCTAGACTAGCAGTGCAGACGCCCACTGCCACCTCCCCTTCGCGCAGCCAGCCGATGCTATCCACCGTCGTTTCTTCGTCGTGGCCAATGGGTTGCGGCCCTTCTATGGTGGCGCGGTTGCGCCGCCGCCATCTTTGTAGACGGTCGTGGTGTCGGCCGCCACTCCCAAGTCCCACCAGTGCCAATCGCTGGCACGGGTCACCATCCTCCTCCATTGTGAATATTGCATCATAAACCAGAAGGTTTACGGAGAGATCAGGTCATGTTGTTTTGGACCGCACCCTCCAGGTTAGAGTGGTAGCAAGTGGATCGTGGGGAGAGATTCAACGTAAAAGATAATTAAATAAGATAAACCAAAATCACACCCCTACCTCGAAGGTTTATTGACATCAGTGAGGATGGAAAGATGAACATCAGTTCATTGTCATTGAAGACGTTTCTTGTTGGAGAGGGAATTCTTCATTGAATATGGTGTTCTTCGTTATAGAAAGCTTTATTCATTGGAGAAGGTGTTTCTCTAAATTTATCCCCTTTTTTCAACACTTCCCCCCCAATTCCACCAAAATGAAATAGCCAACTTATTAAATTAAGTTTTTTTTATTTAATAGAGTTGTCCATTAATTAAGTTGATGTTGGAATAATTAAAATAATGGAAGTTGGCACAATTAATTAGGAGAGAACCAAGATTCACCTCCCTCATTAAAGAGGGAGTTCAAGGGTCAGGTGGTCCCCACCGTTAATTTCAAATTGGGGGGGGGGGGGGGTTAGCTTAGGTGGTCCCCACCACCAAGCATTCAATTGGGAGGTTAAAAATAAAATAAAATTTTGTTCTGTAATTTATTTTTATTTCCACTAAAAATATGAAAACTAACTTTTACCCTTCTCCTACTGTGTTTGAGGTGAAAGTCTCCTTAAACGAATATCGGCACAACGAGTTCAATGGTGTCCCCATATTTCAATTCTGAGCACTGGTTCAAAAGTTACAAAAACATGCTCGCACATTTATTGAACATACGAAAAAAAAAGTTCCAAAATTCATTCTGGGCACACTGGGCCTCGAAATAATGCGCCGTCATTTTTTTTGGATTCGAAAAAATTCCATATAATTAAAAAAACTTACATGGAATTGCCCAGGTTTTTTAAAGTAAGTTTTATAATAATAGTTTACTGTTCATATCATTAAGTTCATACTCAATTTATATTACAAGAACCTAGAGGTGTTGTGGATTTTCCACCCCCACCTTCATTCAAGGATGTGATTTTGTGTTCTCCTCAGGTTCGTTTCCAAAGTCAGGAAGGGCCTATGGGGGTCCCTTGGTTTCTTTTTCATTAACGGATGATGGGTGCCTCTTCCTCGAATTTTATGAGTCATCTTTGAGGAGGCTGCGAGCAATCTTTAGGGGACCCTGATTGCATGATTCGACACTGAAAAACCTCTTCTCTCAGTCCTCTTGGACTGCATCAAATGATAGTGCCTCGTCTTTTCGGCCAAAGTGTTGATCCTAGACCGGAAGGCGTTCTGCATCGTCATGGCCTCTAAAGTGGATTTTCTTAGAGCGTGGAGCAGGATCCCTCATTGGGTGGGGTGCTGAAATCTTTCTCTCACTCATTGGATGATGGATGTCCACTCTTGGAGGGAAATACCCCTTGCGATGGTCTAGATCTCTCTCTCTGGGATTCATCTTCCTATCATGTCTGATTCCTTCTTGAAGGTGATAAGGGAATCATCGGGGAAGTTCTTGTGCATGGTTGACTGAACAATTCCCTTGGAGGATATGTCTATTATGTGGATCTGTGTTGATATTCACATTTATCGGCTGAACCCAGAACATGTCATGATCCATGTTGATGGATCAAATGATCATCACCAAGGATTGATTTGCCTCACTTATCCTCATTTCTTCTCATTCTATCACCTTGCTGGCCACTCGTTGTAATTTTTCTGCAAGGTCCAAGGGAAGGTTCCTCTACCAAGGCCTTCTGAGAAAATATCTTCATCAACGACCTACTTCGTTGACTAAGGAAAAGGGGTGGCCACCTCCCCTCCTGCTCAGGCCATTGATGTATCCTCTTTCAAGTCATGCTTCATTGGGAAAGATTCCTCTAGCAGTGATTTTTTTTATTCAACCGATGCTTGGGCAGGAAATCACATATTCAATTACAAGGAGTTGGTCTACATCCTGATGGGAAATTTCTCAATAGTCCTTTTAGGATCGGTCTGCTAGTCCTTTGGGTCACCTCCCACATCAGCATTTCAGATATTTTCTAAACAGATTACACATCAGAAGTAGTAGTAGTTTTTATGATATCTTCTCCCAGTAAGGACCTCTCTCTACCTTCACCCTCGCTACATATGGTGATGTTTCTTCCCCCACAGCAAGCACCAATAGTGCCATCGTCTACTAAGATCTTGTCTCTAGCATCTTCAGGTCACCTTTTGGTGGACGATAAGTGCCCTGATTCTTCAATTGCTGCTAATAGGGAATGGACTAGTGGAGGGTGCACTCCAGAGGCCATCTACAAAAAGGTGCAAAGTGGAATGTGAACCCATTCATAGTCCAAGAATAGTGTTATAAGCTATCAACACCCATCTCCTCCTTCCAAGGTCCAAAATTATAATTCAAAAACAAGACACCCTCGTTTCTTTGTCTAGAGTTCTCAATTATAAAACCTGAGGGCTAGGGGCATAGGTGAATACCGAATTCATCATTAACGAATTTTTTAATCACTCAGTTTCTTTGGTGGATATTCTAGAACCAAAACAAGCATCAAGAAAAATAGATAATTTTGTGTAGAGGCTTAGATTAAGTGGATGTATGCATGGGAACCCTCCTAACTCTCATATTCGGCTATTCTAGAAATACCATGTCTCAGTCAATTTTTTGAGTTTGTCGGACTAGTACCTTTCCCTAAATTTTTTGGTAGGTTCTCATGACTTCTTTTTCACTTTTTTCTATGTTGAATACAATGCACACGAGAGGGAGAGTTTGTGGAATTACCTAGAAGGTTTAATCGATGATAGTAACCCTTGTATTATTGGGGGAGACATAAATACTATAGCATATTTAGAGGAGAAACAATGGGGTGATTTTCCAAGGAGTTCTAGTCAGACCTTTGTTTCCTTCATGTCAATAACAGGACCTATGGACATGGGGTTTGAGGTTGACTGCTTCACCTGGAGTGACAATAAAAGGGGCATAAGGAACACCTAGTGTCGTCTTGATTGATGATTGATGAACAAGGTCTTTGTTTCACTCTTTCCAGATGATAATGTCTCCCACCTAGTGTGGTGCTTATCTGAAAAATCACCACTGTGGCTTGACTTGAGTTCTAATGCTGCAAGAATCGATCACGCTCATTTTTCAAGGATGTGGGTGGACTATTCGAGCATCAGTGATTTGGTTAGGGAATCTTGGAATTGTAAAATCTCTAGGAACCCATGTATTTCTCTTCATAATATGATTAGGTGGCTCAAACACCTATTAATAAGGTATAGAAATACTATTCTCACCGGAGATCAGGATCTACTTGAGATCAGTAAGGAGGTAGAATTCATGGAGGATATCCTGAATCAAGAATGGGATGATAATGTTTTTGATGAACTCAGGACCAAAAAGGGTATTCTCACTGATTGTTTTAGGTAGGATAAGATTGATAGAGAGGTAGATCGTGTAAGATGGCTTCATGAGGGGGACCAGAATACCGGTTATTTCCATGAATTCATAAATGAGAGTTGTTGTATTTAGATGCCAAATATTCTTAGGGAGGATGGGTCATACTCTAATGACCGAGATGAGGTTGGGGAAATATCCAATGAAACCATCATAGTATTATGTGAAGGCTCCAATACTAATATGGAAAGAGGATATCCTAGTTAGGTAATGGATATTTTTGAGGATATACCAAGTAGTGTCACGTAAGAGATTGATGAGTGCTTCTGAAATCCTCTAGATGAGGAGGAAGTGCAGGATGTGGTTTGGAATTTGAACCCAGACAGTGCACCAGGGATGGACGGTATACCTGGTTAGTTTTACAGGGCTTCATGGGACATGGTAAAAGGGGACTTAGTGCGAGTAGTGAGGGATTTCTTCTAGGTAGGTCACCTTTCGCGCATAGCCATTTCAACCAAGATGGTTCTGATACCAAAAGTGGGTAACCCCCAGTCCATTGAGCATTACAGGATAATAATCATGTGCAACATTCCTCACAAGGTTCTAGCTAGCATCATTAACAAAAGGGTAGCACCCCACTTAATTACATGGATGGAAGTGGAGAAGAATGACTTCATAAAAGGGAGATCAATCTAGGGTGTCATTGGGGTGGTGCAAGAAATGATTAGTGGGACAAAAAATAAGACCTTTGGGAATAATCTGTCAATTAAATTAGACATGATCAAGGCCTATTATAAGACGGAATGGGGATTTATCTTAAAGGTTTTTGGCTACATGGGTTTCTAAAATTGGACTCGTGATCTTATATTTTGTCGCTTCATATCGACGTCAATTTCCACCTCTTTTTGGAGTAATAAGTTCATTTTCTTCAAGGCATTACAAGGGAAATGGAAAGGGGATCCTCTATCCCCCACCTTATTCATTCTATCTCAAAATGTGCCCGGCCACTATATAAAGAAGGGACTGAGTACGGGCAAAATCCTTCCATTTCGATATAGGCATGTTATGGTGGGAATCTCTCATCTGATGTTCGCGGACGATACTGACTTGTTTATTGATGGCATTGGGAGATATTTGATTGGAATGAATGGGATACTTTTGGAATATGGTAAATGGAGTGGGAAGATGCTGAATAGGGAGAAAAGCCTCTATTACACTTCATAAATACTCTTAGACAGAAGGGATATGATCCTGGATGACACCTTAAATATGAGGGGAGACTCTTTTACCATGGAGTATCTCGGAGCACCGGTTAGTCCTAACTCCCTTCGCATTCATCACTTTGACAAGATTGTGGGAAAGATTACGGGTCACATCTTCAAATGGAAAAATAGTTTCCTTTCTTTTGGAGGGTGCATTACCCTGGTCAATAGTGTCCTGGTCTCTATCCTCATATATCTATTATCCACATTAAAGTCCCCAAAATGTATGATTACCAATATGGAGAGGATCATGGTGTCCTTCATATGGGATGGACAACTAGAAGGAAAGCACCACTGGGAAGCGGGGAAGCATCTAGCAAGATCTATAGTTGAAAGAGTAATCAACATGTAGAGTGTCTCCTAGACCATATAAGGGATGCATGATAAACTTACTTGGGAGGATATGTAATTACAAACTCTTTGGGGAATGTTGAGGTAAGATAAATATGTCCTGGATGTGGCGGTGCAGAGGTCTCATCCTTCAGGGATATGGAAGTTAATTCACCTGTATACAGAGGTCTTGCATCCTCATGCTAGGTGGTTAGTTGGGAGAGGATATTTGAACTTCTGGTGTTAGGATTGGGGGGAGGAAGGCTATGGTTTCCTAGTTTCCCCACACCATATATGTCCTTCATTGAATCATGTGGTCACCCAGGCTTTATTCAGGCCATTCTCTATGATAATCAACATGATATTTTCAAAGATATTTTCCTTAGTGAGGTTCTTGACAGACTCATATTCATAGACTCCTCTTTGGGTGAGTTCTCAATCAAGTCTTATGCAAGTGTAGGGAGGGACCCGAACACTGGTGATCCAAGGGGGGAAATGTTGTGGTGTAGGGGGATTCCCCACAAGTTTAATTTTCTGATGTGTCATGTGAGGAATAATTTGATGCCCACTGATGATAATATCCAATGTATGGGGGTGTCCCAGACCTCCATATGTTGGTGCTTCAAAAATCCCAAACAATAAATGGTGGAGTATTTCTTATTTAAAAGTGAATGGGCACGATAGACATGGCCGGCATATGGAGCCTTCTATGGGTGGCATGAACAAGAAGGGATGCAGGAGAATGTTCTCAGTTGATGGTTTAATGTCGCAGGTGAGCATAGTCCTAAGTTGAAAGGTTGGGGTATCATCCTTGTTACGGGTTTTTGGATCATTAGAAAAGATAAGAATGATGCTTTCCACAAGAATATTTGTGGCACTAACACCAGTATCATCTTCAAAATTAATAACACCTTGATAAACTTGATTGGCATGTTTACTGAGTGCCAAGGTGCTCTGTCAGTAAGTCATTTAAACTGAGGGGTGCATAACCATATAGTGAGGAGGGGTTATGGGAATTTGGTACATTGATACCCCCAAATAACTATGTTGAAACTCAACGTGGAGGGGTCCCTCCTAAGAAGGTAGATGAGGGTTGGATGTGTTATTTTGGACTAGAGGGGCTTCGTCGTTGCATCTTTCTCAACCTTTTACAAGAGAGGTGGTGCTCTTCAGGATGAGTAAAGAGTGATAGTTATGGGGTTGGAGTTAAGTGAGCAAAGACATATTAATCTAAAGGTTGTTGAAACAGACTCCTTGATCCTATACAAATCAATCACCAAAAGTGAAAGTTACCCCTTGAGTATAGAATATTATGTCTTCAAGTCAAAACAACTCATGGGCATCCACATGGAGATCACCCACACATGGAAAGAGGGGAATAAGGTTATAGAATTCTTTGCATCCTAGGCTTCTCCAACCCAATGAGTATCGCTCTTCCTAAACATAGGATCCTTTCCATTATATGATAGTATTTTTGTTATTAATTATGCTTTGGGGCTCCAGTACTTTAGACCTCCATGATGTTCCTTTTGTTTGCTATTTTTTATGTGATTACAAAATAAATAAAAATGTTAGTAATCATTCAGATACTTATTCATATAATAAAAATCATATTTATCCTTTAAAATTATCCATATAACCATCCACCACATTTTTCAATGAAGAATGAACACTTTTTTCCATGGAGGTGGTGGTTCGCACATATGCATGATATGTGTTTCTACTTTTCTTAAGGGGAAGGGGGAGGTCGTTAAATGTTTATCACATTAATATAAAAACATTATGTATACTATAAATACTAAAAATATTTTATAATATTGGTTAAAATAATTTTGAAATGGAAATATAAAAGGAAAATATATTTGTGTAAAGATTTAACTTATGTTGAGAGCATTGAGTTTATCTTGGAGGATCCCATGGAAACAAAGGAATTAGTCTTATCCATTGTGACCAGAATCTTATGATTGTGAAAGTATATTCTAGAAAAATTAAATTTTTTAGTTTTCAATTTGGAAACCTAATTTTTATAGTGGTATTGAAGGGATGGTGAGAGGCCCCTTTTATAAGTGGTGAGAATGATATTTTCGTCAATATTTCAACTTAATATAAATGAATCACATGTTAAGCATCTCAAGTGGCTCAAAAAATAGACAATAATTTATTAAATGGTCATATAAAGTCTATAATATCTCAACCACACAATTATAAACATGTGTTTAATATGTTCAATCCCTTTATCCCGTGAATTATTAATTTTTCCATTTATGCTTTCAATGCGGTAACTAGTTTTTACCTAAGGTAACTTAATATTTATGACTAAAAATAAGGTGGTCCTTGTTATATAATTTGGAACTAATAATTATAAGTTTTAAATCCATTTTGTATGGTTCATTTTATAAATGTGTTAAAAATTAATTTTAATAAAATATATATATAATATACTAATGCAATTCTTGAGAATAATATTACTTGAGTTCTAAAATATCAATTATAGAGTTTCAATATCTAATAAATATTTTAAAATTTACAAGTTAAATTATAAAATATATATTTATTCAGTAAAGTGGTTTCATAAATTTATATTTCATGCTTATATAATAATAATGGCATAAAAGTCGCAGTATCGGTTTATTGCACTATTCAGCCAAAAAATCATTTTTAGAAAAATAAAAACAATAATGATAAGATGATTTTGGAATTATAATTCCAAAATTAAAGTTATATTTATATAATTCATATTATAAAATTTATAAATAGATTTTTTTAAATTAAAATATAATATATAAACAAAAAATGATTTTACTGAAATATGATGTTTTAAAATATTAAGTTTTATTATAATTATGTCATATCAATTTATAATTTAAAAGGTGTTAATATATTAGTTAATATATAATAATATTTTAATATTTTTCAATTTAATCTATTAGGATAAAATATATAATAATTTATAAAATGTTTTTTCAAAAAAAATAAATATTACTTTTATACCAATATGCTTTAACTAATACTATTAAATTCAATTATTTTTATTCTGAAATTTAGTTTTCCTACTCCATTGATATTAAATTGTTTTTAGGAGTATTATATATAAACCAAGTCATATTTTAATAATAATAATAATATTTATACGTAACACCAATATATATATATATATATAATATTTTAATATCATATTTTTATTTAATTGTGAGTTATATTATTCTAAATTTACTACTTAACCATACACCACTTCAGTATACCTATAGGATATATATAAAATGACTATATTTTCAATGAATAAATTTAATATATATATATATAACCTTACCAAACATATTTCATTCACACTTCCCATTTCCATAGTTTTCATTTTGGATCTCACAAATTGGTTTTTTTCTTTCATTATATTATTTCTCATTGTTGGTTTTTTTATAAAAATGGTGATTATTAAAGGTTATAGTATTCCAAGGAGTTTCTAGTCTAAATATATTTTTCTTTTCAATTTCTTATTCCCATTTAATCTTTTCATTTTCAATGGATTCAATCATCCATGATGTGCAATACTTAGTTTCATGTGCTTTTTTTGTAATTTTTTATTATAAAATACTAAAGTGTTATTAGTATAATTCATATATTTTATGACTTGTTACCTAATATATTTCTATTATTTTTAGAAAAAAATATAAAATAAAGGTTTAGTATTATAAACATATAGATTATAGAAATAATGCGCTTCCGAAAACCCTAGGGTGTTGTATTCTCCCCCCCCCCCCCCAAATAAATTTCAGCCATATAATTTTAATTATCATATACCAACTAAAATAGATAGGTCCATATAAATTATATATAGGACAAAATATATAATTTATAAAAACCCATATTTTTCATACATTGATATTACATCATATTAGATGATGATTCATTACATTACATAATGATCCACACCAGATTCATATATACATATTGCCTTTAGAAACTTAGATACATAAAAAACTTATTTATATAAGATCTAAATTATCTCCCACTTAATTATTTACAAATTTCACCTTTATTATACATATCATACTTAAAATTTTAATTCATATCCTAACGAAGTGAAACATAAGAAAGGGTGAGCTCAAATGCTCATTAAGGGTAAAAAAGGGAGATATCAGTGATCACATAAGTATAAGGTGGTCATAAGGGTATAAAAACATTAGATTAACATTTGAAACCCATACTATGTATATCATAGATCATAATATTGAGTCATTTCATTTATCGTTTAGGTCCATAATACATGAATCATAAAGGAATCACATAAAATGAGTCATGAGATCACAACATTGGCATGGGAAATAGATTTGTGGCATACACATAAGCATATAAAATCATTTCCATTATAGTCAAGGCTCACTTCCAATAATTTCATAATGGATTAGTTTTACTCTCAATTATATCATATTAGTGATGTTTTTTCACCTAATACTATCATACTATAGAAAGCCCCTTAATGAACTAGGTTCACCCCCCCCCCCCCATTATAGTACTATTTACCTCATGAGATATCCATAATTACCCAATGTATTAGAGGGATATATAATTTTGGGACCACCCATCACATAATGAAAACTATACATATGTGTTCCATAATATTATAAAACTGTCATCATATAATGACCCCTGACATGGAAAAAAAATTATTTCATTATAACATAACTTGTGGAAAAGAATGAGTTTTATAAACATTTCATAATAGAATAACATGGGAAAAAAAGAAGTTTTATAAAAATCTTGTCATCATAATCACAAACCATAAAATGAGAGAATAAGGATGTCATAATTGGATCATATCCCTAGTAAAACTTAATTAACATCAAAAGATGTCATCATAAATAAAAAAAAATTAAAATATCACTTACAACATTTTATTATGAAAAAACCATTTTCACATTGAAATAACTTATTTAAAATCAAAAAATTTACAAAATATTGAAGAAAATATTTTATTTTAAAAAAAAAATTGAAAATTTTGATGTAATAATAAAATCAATGATTAGTCATGAAGATATAAAATTATATTCATTTTTTGTACGTTAAAATAAATATTCCTTTCACATTTTTGGTAAAAATCAATAGTTCTTTATTTGAAAAATGAAAAGAAGATTCCTTTTAAACCATTCTTTAAAGAAATCATTCATGAAAATTAATTTAAAAATAATTTTATAATAGTAAAAATATTCTTGGATGTTTTTTGAAAACATGGACATATAAGAGTAAGTATTTTGGACAAAGAGAGAAATAAAGTCAGTTTCTCTTAAAATAATTCCTTCAGTCTCTTGAGTTATTCAATAGAGGAAGATGAATGGAAAACATGTATTCTATAGAAATGAAAAGAGGATAAGAAAATTCATGAGTTTATTGAGATTTATTCCATAATATTTCATCATCAAAACTTAATCATAAATAATATCGATAAATAATGAGATTGTAACATAAAACACTCACCTTAAGTCTCATATTTCTTCTTACACATTTGATACTCCATTATAATAAATAATCATTTATTACAAAAATATTCCAAAAACATTATCACATATATAATACCATATATGGTTTTCTTAAAACAACTTATTGGTCATTATAAAAAATTATTTATTAAAACCATTGTTTTGGGTGATAAATGATTTGTTTTTCCTTCATGTATCAGTGTGAAAATCCCGGTGTTTATACTTTGATTATAGTTACATAATCTATATAATGTTAACTATGATATTAATATCATATATATATATATATATATCCATCTATAAAATATAGGGATAAAAAAATGAATTGCATCGTTTGTGGAGATCGAAGGTCGTACATACGCATGAACGTTGTTTCCATTTTTTTGATGGATGAAACAAAATAAAGGGACATAATAATTCAAAATTTTTAAATCATAATAATATCACAATATATATATATATATTAAATACATATTTACAACCATCCAGGTAAAGTGGTGGTGATAAATGAATTACACTACTATGTGGAGTTGGTAAGTCGTACGTACTCATAAGTGATGTTTTCACTTTCCATTGGATGGAAAGAAGGTGGATTATGGTTGTTACATAATCATAATAAAAATTTAATATGTTTAATATAATTCATTCATTATTTAATAATGTATACCATGTATTTATAATAATTTTAATAATAAATAGAATTGAAAATTCTCAGTTAAGTGTTATACCTCTTGGTCGAGAACCCTCTTTGAAATACACCTTAAGACCTGGAGGAATGGTCTTTTAGAAATAATTGAAGATCTAGAATATGGAGAAGGAATACAGGAATATATTATGATATGTATTGTCTAATCAAGAAGGATCAAAATTTTTGAGGAAGAGAGGGGAAGAGATTCCAAGTAAGGGGAGCATCACTCTTGGAATTATAAAAATGATTAAAATATAATTGAGTAATTATTAAAGAAAAATATTTAAAATAGATATAGATTTAAATGGAAAATAGTATATTTATTAAACATAATCAACCAATGAGATTTAGATAGGTTTTTGGGTCATTTTAAACCATATCCTTTTTAATGACACCTTGGTTAACCAATTTTAACCTTTACCATGGTAATGAATTTTTCAATATCAAATGGTTGTCCTTTAAATTATAAGGTTAAAATTGGACAATAAATGGATAAAGGGTGACATTTTATAAAATATATTCTCCAACTTTTCCTATTTCAACATTTTTATGATTTTTAAACCATTTAATAAAATATTGTTTTCATAAAATATCATTAAGGTTATGTTTGAAACTATTCAATTAATTTGACTTTAAACACAACAAGAAAAAATGGAATTTGAATCTAAACCATTAAAATGACTATAATATATTATATTAGTATATAAAATTTATGGAACCGAATCCTTCACTCAAATTTTCTTAATTTTAATATTTTTAAAGTCATTTATTTTATTTTTCAATTAATTGAATAAATATTGTGTTGTCATTGCATAAGCATTTAAGGTAATTATTAAATTACTAAAAATTAGAAAAAAAATTAATGTGATAAAAATTAATTTATATTTCAAATAATAATTTATAATCAAAGTTATCCTCTTTTTATACTCATGTAAAAAATTTACAGATATTAAAGTCAAGAGAGTGACATTTTATATTTATTATTTTCACAAATTAATATAAAATCCATAATGAAAGAAATATGGAAACAACTGACCATATAATCGATACTTGGTTATAAATAGATTAACTAAACTCATATAATAGTATGAATTTGGGTTTTATATAAAGTTTAAATCCTTATCCCAAATTTTTAACCCTATTGTTTCTGTTTACCCTTACTGAGGTGTCGAAAATTTATCAAGGTACCTATTCATAAAAAAAGGGTTATATTTACAAAATTTGAATATACTGATTCCAAATATGGGATCCATTTTTTATGATTCAATTTATTTAATTGGAAAAAATACATTTTAAAATAAGTGCACAAAACGTGATGTAAACCGTTTTTTATGAAAATATATTTTAAGCATAAAATTGGATATATATTCTTATATCAAGACTAGAAAAACATTAGATGAATATTAAAACTTGTTGAATAATATATATATATATATATATATCAATAAATAATTCAAAAATAGTTATTAATTTAATTTATTAATATCAAAATACATTACATGAATAAAAAAAGTTTGTTAAAAAACTTCTCTTCAACTTTCTAATGTTTTTTATTTTCATTCCTAATCAATTGATAACTAGTGAATTTATTTTGTATATGTTTAAATAATACCTTGTTTATAATTTATTTATTCATATTCGTACCCTCCAATCTAATGTCTAGGTAGTAACTTTCATAATAAATAATAATATTTCAATAGTATATTATAGTTTGATTAAGATCAGTGTTGCGTGTATCAAAATATATTTAAGAAATTTAATTTATTTGAAAAAATATCATAAAATATAAGGGTGTTACCTTATAACCTATTTAAATGAATTTATCCCTTGAAATTTGGTCATTCTGATACCAAAAAATGAGGATATCGTTATTTAATAACATCCTTAGGTTCCAAAAGAGTTTATTAGAATTTATAATTCATCCAAAAAGCTTTAACCAAGTGAGTAGTCTTGTTTTTTATCACTTAATCTCCTCGATTCACAATTTTTGTCATATTTTCTTCTTAGTAAAGATCATGATCAAGTGGTAAAACATAAAAAGGCCCAACTAGAATCACTGTATCACTATGAGGGGGAGGGGTGAATTAGTAATATCTTTTTTTTATGTTATATTTATTTTATAAAAACACATCGCATCCTATTAAATATATGTCACTTTTATGAAAATAAAAACACTAAATCACTCATAGTAACACAAGTAATTACAAGGTTAACTACTCAACAAGAGTAGCAACATCCTTTCCATGATTTGTAAATAATCCAATACCACACAATCCACTAGAAGACAATCAGTTTATATGGATACAAAAAGTAGGACATAGCCTAACACTTGTTTAGAAATATGATCAATACAATAGTGCATGTTCTTATTCTAGAATGAATGATGTAAAAAAAGTTTATATAACAAGTTAATAAACATCCACTAGTTTTTCCTAAACATTTTATTATGCTATATTATCAACATTATCTTATTCATTCGTTCAAAACACAATTCTTCACTTTCCTAACCATTAGAAGCTAAGAACATCACTTTTGGAAATCATATAAAAAAAATCTGATGGCTCAGTCTGATTCCCTAGTCCATTTCTTATGTTTGGAAAATAGATAAGAAAAGAATATCCTAGAAACAATTATGATCCACTTTAAACTTTCCAAGGAAGCCTATGACTGAAGGCTTGATCTGGTCTGGTATTTATTTCTTCTTATTATTCTTTCTGGAAAACATCCTCATGAAAACTCTATCTAAAATATTCTTCTCTCTTTAAGAACTTTCAGCACATTCCCTCTCTCTTCACACATGAACCATAAAATCTTTATAATGTATAATGGACTTCCTTCTATTTATAGGTTCACAAAAACTGAGATGGGAAGGAATCAAAAAAAAATTCCCTCTCAACCAAATTTCTCAAAACTCAAATTTCACATTCATTTTGACTCCGTATTTGACTTATTCATTGCTCTCAACTCTTCTTGGTTCTTTTAAAAAATTCTCCAATATTCTAAAAACTTTAGCCATATTTGGACTCACTAATACCTCTTCAATCTAATATCATTTAACATTCTAGTATTATCTTCATTATGGTGAAAACAAATTGTCACTCTAATTATATTAACCCTTTTGAAAAACACATCAAAACTGAATACCAATCATTTCGATGATCCATACCAGCTGAAAACAAATATATAATGACTTATCATTTCAGATCTTTGAACCATCTGAAATAAAAAAAACTTTGAAACCATTCTTCCATAAACATTGTTGAAACATATGTTTCCTTTGATACTCCCATGAAAACACTTTGAAAAAACTCTTCAAAACAATTATATTAAACATGAATTGTTCAAAAATTCCTTAGATCAATGATCTTATTTCTGTTGAAATCCCACATCTGATCATTTATAAATGTCATCATGATTCTTATGGATATTTCTATGTTTCACTCAGATTAATTGGTTTCAATAATTATTCGATGAATCTTGACCCACTTGAAAAAAAACAATAATAATTCTTTTTTTCTTGACCCACTGAAGAAAACAAATTTGTGTTATTTTTATCTTGATCAAATTGAAGAATAAAACAAAATATATTCTTATTCTAATGTCACAACATAACCACTTTTCTAATGATTCTCGACCCCCTTGAAGATAAAAAATGAAAATTTTATTCTATGAAAATGGCTGAATACATTTTTTTATCTTTATTCAGTTTATTGGTCTCTAAACTCCACTTATTCATCATTCCCAAAAATTTCAACTTACTGATTCATGTCATAATTCCTTTGATGAATCAGCGACATGTCATGTTTGATAGAACATTATCATTAGTGACTTGAAACTTCAGTAACTTCACAATACCCATCCTTTAGAAAATTTCTATGTCTAGTGATATTCACACTGATGACTTGATACCGGAAGACTATGTACACACTTATCTTCTTCTACAAACTTTAGCGAGTATCAAGACTTTCTCATTACATTGATAACATTTGGATCGAAATATAATCATCTACCTTACATTGTAAAGTTCTATGACTTACTATCCTTCAACTATCTTCTATCAATCTAACCAAACCACAATCTAATTGACACCAATTGGAATCACATGAACAAATTTTCTCCATTTCTTTCACAAATCATAGATCACATGTTTTGATTAACTACTGATGTTGAAAACAAACAAAATAGAAAATCATCACTAGATTTTATATCAAGATATTTGAACCATGATACAACTTCTCATATCAATCAAAACATTAAATTTTCAGAACCAAGGTGATTCTGATGACCACTTACTTCTTTCACAAACCTTCCTTAAAAAAGAAATAAAAAATGATGTAATTTCTTATAAATTTTACATCCAATTCACTGATTCTGGTACCTCATGTGCTTGGTCATCAAAATTTACAAACTTATATAGTGAATTGATTTTTTGTAATGACAACAGAAGACAAAACACTTTCAACAAACTTCTTCCCAAGTCCGAAAAACACTTCAATCCAACTTGGTCCCAACAATATCCCCCTTTGGATTTATTTTGAAAACATAGGTTCATAAATCACTATACTTTTAACCTAAATATATATATTAATTATCAAAAACTTCAATCCTATGTGAGCTAACTCATCTTAGGAAACAATAATCATTAATAGAAAAAACATATTTTCCAAAAAGTAGCGACTTACAAAACTCCTCAGACTTTAAAAAGTTCTTTTTCTTCCACCTTTCAGAATGTATTTCAATTTCCTATAAATAAATGTTTCGAAAAAAACTTTAAACAAACTATTTGATAATTTCACACACATACATGTTGAGTTCTTAACATACACACAACTCCCCCTATGTACATGATTCCATAAAAGTTTCAACACATATCAATGGATAGATTTATAAAACATTATCCTTATTGAAAATACTATCCAAAGACAAGATGAGAGAGTGGATAGAAGAACATACCTCGACCTTGGATAGAAAGAGGTTGTATACACATGTTCAACCTCGGTTTGAAAATATTCTCCTTTGGTAAAGGTTTTTTTATAATGTTAGTAACTTGTTCTGAGGTAGGAACATACATCATCTTGAGTTCATTATTCTCCGCATTATATTTAATGAAGTGATATTTGATATCAATATGTTTTTAATTAGATTACTGTAATGGATTTCTTATTAGGTTAATTCCACTCTGATTATCACAACCCAAGATAATAGGTAACTTCACTACTACAAGTAAGCATTCAAATTGAGTCTCTATCCACATTAGTTGTGTTACGGCTTGAGTGGAAGAAAAATAATCAGCTTTATCTATACAAAGAGTTACTAAATTTTTTTTCATAGTATAAAAACTTACAAAACTTTCCCCAAGAAATAAAACTCTACTATATGTGGATCTCTTATCGTCAACACTTTCTACCAAGTTAGTATATGTATATCCAAACAAATCAATTCTTTCTAAGCTATTATATCTGATTCCAAAATCTAGTTTTCCCTCGTTATATCTGAGAATTTTTTTCTAGATAATAGATATGATTCTTCTACAATAATTTTTAATCTTTCACATATGTTAATAGCATAAAAAATATCTACTCTTGAGACAATCACATATAAAAAACTTTCAATTATCTTTTGAACCACTTTTGAATAAAATTTCTTTCCTTATCCATCTTTAGTCTAATTGATTCTCAATGATATTTTTGTGTAAATAGGTTTCAAATTTTCCATACCAAACTTCTTAAAATATTTCTCTGTATAATTTTCACGAGAAAGAAATATGTGTTGATTATTTTGTGATATTTGTAACTGATGAAATCATTTTATTTCACCAATCATAGTCATTAAAAACAATTTTTTCATCACTCTAGAAAATCTTTCACATATTCTTTAATCATTCCTAGAAAATATAATGTCATCAAAATTTACAATAATAATGAGTTAAATTTCATAATTTTATTTAATGTATTGATTATTATCAACCCTTCCTTTCTTAAAACTCAACTTCCTTAAGCAGTTATCCAATTTGGAGTACTATTCCCTTGGATCTTACTTTAACCCATACAAGTATTTCTTTAACTTTCACACGTAACTTTCATCCTTCCCAACAAAAAACCCACATGTTTATATAATATAAACACCTTTATCAAGTCCTCAATTCAGAAATGTCAACTTTAGATCCAATTGAAAAAATTTATAACTTTTTTATGTAGAAATAGCAAGAAAGATTCTAATTTTTTCTAACCTTGACACTATATAAAAATTATCATCAAAGTCAATACCTTCAGTATTTGAGTATCCTTTTCACACTAACCTTACTTTATTTCTTATTAATTTACCATATTCATTTGGAACACCTAATTTGTAACAATAACATTTTTGTCATTTTTTTAGGTACAAGTTCCCAAGAATCATTCTTCTCAGTCTGATCCAACTCTTCATTCATTACCTTAATCCATGTAAGATGCTCAAAATCTGCATTTACATATTTTGGATCAACTTTTGAAAACAAATATATATGTGTAATAACTTTTTATGTTCTTCTTGTTTTAACCTTTTTATGTTTGTCAACAATTAGGTTTTGATCTTCCGCTTGATTCATCTTCCTAGGATGAGATGTTCAAAATTATTCCTCATCACTTGAAATAACTGATTTTGATTCTTAATCATGTGTTCAATCAAAAAAATTGGCATCCTTTTCGGGTGGCGTAACAATTATTTCATCCTCTTTATATTACTCATCTACATTTTATTGTGACACATCTTCATTATCATTTTCAAAGAACTTATACATCAATAGAGTCAACTAATATTCCTAATCTTTTTTGAAACATCTACATCCTCTTCCACCCAGATCATAGAAAAGAAATATTCTATCTTCACCTCACTGATCAAAATTTCCAAGGTTCCCACATTTTTTCTTTATGATGTATGGACTCCCAAAAACTCTTAAGTGTTTCAAACATGTAGTTTTTTCATAAACATTTCATAAGAAGTCATATCGAAACATAGAATATAGAAACACTAGTTCTGAATATAAATAATTGTGATGATATATTTCCTCCAAAAGTAATCATAACGAAATTTTCAAGTGAAATAGTATTCCCCCAATTCAATCAAACATATATTATTCCTTTTCGAAACCTTATTTTGTTATGGTGTGTATGGAGTACAAAACTCATGCCAAATTTCATGTTTTTCAACATAACATTTAATCTATTCATTCTTGTATTCTCCACCATCATATGTTCTAAACTTATTTACTAAATAACCACATTCATTCTTATCTCTTCTCCAAAAACTTTTAAACATATTCATATCATTATACTTATGTTTCAAATACATAACACAAGTAATGTGGGTAAAATAATCAATGAAATAAATGAAGTACTTATCTCCAAAATTTGATTATTTTCTCATTTGATGATAGATATTAGAATAAATTAGTTCTAGGGGTTGATTTGAATGAATATAAACTTTATTATCCATAGAGTTTTTGATTTCCCATCTCTAAAAAATTTCACAACCCCAATATCTTTTTCTTAACATATCAAAAATACCAATGACACTATCTCACATTGATAACCTTTTCATGTTTCCCTGACACATATGTCCCAAAAAAATTTATATAACTTATTTTCTTCCATCATGCTAAATTAATATTAATTCTAAACTTCACCAACTTAAAACAATTTTTTTATGCATTGGCCTTTTGTGACAACTCTTCCATATCACTTTATTTTCAAAACAAAACCATATTTTTTTAAACAACTTTATTTCTTTCAGCATAATGTTTTGAAACACTCAAGAAGTTGTTTTTCAACCCATCAGTAAATAAATCATTATTGGATTTCAACTTTTCTCCCCCAATAACAGTAGATTCAACACCTTTGATTCTGAGAGATTCATCATTTCCAAATATCATCATTCTTTCTTTAAAATCTTTCAAATTATTCAATAATTTAAAATCTCCTATCATATGGGAAGAATATCTATTATCCAAAATCCAGGTTTGTTCTCTATTTTTAGATTTTAGAGCAGTTTATACAAAAAGAGCTTTTTGTTTCCATTTTTCTTTCTTCACATATGAATATTTATAATTTTTAGGAACCTTTTTTTTGTGCCAGTAATAAAACAAGACATCCTTTTTCAATATTTATAGGTTGTTTACATCTTTAAAAATAGTTTCCATAGGTTATAACCTATTTTAATATTTCAAAACATCTTTCTCACATTTCTTAATTTGAGAGGATTTACTCCCCCTTGATCTTTGACTTCTATAACTCATGTAATAGTTGTAATATTGTTGATTAAACTGATACATATTTTCTGTGTGAGCAAACCCACCACTAAACCACAAGTACCCATAGAAAGAATAATTTTATTTGAAATTACATTTTGTTTAAAATTGTGGACTTTTTTTTCAGAAAAATTATTATATATCACATAAAAAGTTTTTTGATCCCCATTCTTTCTAATATCACCCTAAATCTTCTTCTTAAACATAGAGTTCTTACCAGATTTTTTGGAATCAAAAGTGGTGGGAAATTTTCTTTCAAACTCAGAATTTTTAGATACTTCAGAACTTCCCACATTTTTTTGGAAACATACATAAATTTCCCAACTGTATTCTTATTAGGAACATTTTAAACATTCTTTTTAACCTTTGAATGTAACATTTGCAGATCCTTCCTAGATTTACCAATTCTAGAACTTTCACCAACTTACAATATAGTGTTCTTAAAACTTTAACTCCCAAATCATATTTAGAAAACGTTTTTAAGAAGTTCCAACTATTATTAATTTTTATTCACCTTAACATAAATATGTTCATTTTGATTCTTTTCCTTCTAAAGAGACTTATTCAGACCACCAATCTCTTCCCAAAACTTATTTTTTTCTTCAAGAAGAAATTTTTGATTGTTTGTTTCAGGACATTTCTTCTTTAAATTCATTATTTCTCTTTATAGTCTTATTATCTTCATCATACATTCTTTTAATTATATTTTTAGATGAAATTCAAGCTCCTTACCTTTTTCTTTAGAACTACTACATCTGAACTCTTCATCATTAAATATTTCAATGAAATTATTTTCTCCATAAACATCAGTAAACTTTTTAGAATCAACTTCATTGTATTTGTTTTCATCATCTTTAGACAAAAATATTATCCTTTTAGATTTTGAGAAATTTTTATCTTTTCCCTTAGAATAAAATTTTAACTTATCACCCAATTTATTTAAATATCTTCTTAACCTTTTTAAACTTCTTCATTATCTTCTTCATTCTTTCTTTGTAAAAAATTCACAGTAATGATCCTAATAGCTCCACATTTAAAAAAATCAGGGGTAGTTTATCTTTATACTTTATTATAACTCTTTTCAAAATTTTATAAAACAATAATATAAATTCATCAAGATTATTATATACCTCGTTTTTAGAATCAAAGTCACCACATTCTTCATCTTCAAGAATCTTCTTAGACTTTCCTTGTTTGGAATCCTTAAAAGAAATTTCGCAATCAATTTTTTTTCCTTTCTTGACTTTCTCCCTCCTAATTCCATAAGTAATGAGAGTACTATGAGTATCTTCCCAATATAGAGTTTCAACATCTATATCTACCAAATATTAAACTTTGGCATCAAACATATCATCGAGATTTCTCAATATCTTTTGAACAATAGTTGAGTCTTACAACTTTTCAACAAGACAACTTATAGTGAATTCAATATCATTCGCCCTTATAAATATGTCACCCAAAAATTCATTCTCATCAATTTTGATATATTCAAACTTCAGCCTAAAATTTGTATCTTTTACTTCTTCACCTTTATAAAACCTTTATAAATGTTTTTCAACTTTTCTCATATACCTTTGTCATCAGGAACTCCTTTCACTCTTAGAAACTCAATTTTTTAAAATTGATGAGTAAATCATTCTTAAATCTCCAATAATTCTCCATATTATTCTTATCTACATATATAAGAGTATTATTTTCAAAAAGAGGAGAAAATATATCTGTAGAAACTTTTGAAACATCATACCCAAGAGACATAATATATGGAAGCATACAGTTTTTTGAGATATGATATCTCTTTCCATCAAAGACTAGAATCCCTTTATTGTTAACACAATTCTAACTATCCATCAAAACTTCTCTTCAAAAACATCATCAAAGAGTAAATGAAGGGAATCTTTCCTCTAATACCACTTGAAAAGGGTTAACAATGATCAATGTATCACTGAGAGGGGGATGGGTTGAATTACTAATATCTTTTTCTTTTATGTTATATTTATTTTATAACAACCTTCACCTCCCATTAAAGATCTATCACTTTTAAAAAACAAAAACATTCACACATCCATAGGAACACAAGTAATTAAAAGGTTCACTACTCAATAAGAGTAGCTACATCCATTTAATGGTTTGGAAATAATCCAATACCACAAAATCCACTAGAAAACAATCCTTTTGTGTGGATACAACAAGTAATATATACTGTTACACATTTGTAACACTATGATCAATACAATAGTTCACATGCTTCTTCTAGCATGAATGGTGTAAACAAAGTATTTGAAATAAGTTAATAAACATTTATAAATTGTTTATATACTTGTCATTGTGATTCCATATCAAATTCCACTTATCTATTTTCTCAAAACACAATTCTTCACATTCCTACCCAATAGCAGGTAAGAACTACACTTTTGGACTTCATAAAAAAACTTAGTTTAATATATTAGTACGATTTTCTAGTCTGGTTATTTAGTTTAGAAAATATAAAAATAAAATAATTCCCAAGAAAAAATTATGAAACACTTCAAAATTTCATCGAAAACCTGCCTCTGATGTCCTGGTCCGTTCTGGTAAATATTTCTTTTGATTCTTCCATTTGAAAAACTTCCTCATGAAATATATATCCAGTAACTTATTCTATCTTCCAAAAAATTCAAAACTTTATCTCTCTCTCTCTCTCCCTCTCTCTCTCTATTCACACAATAATAGTGAATTCTTCTAAATGTATAATGTACGTACTTCTATTTATAGGTGTGCCAAAAGTGGTATGGGTGGGAATTTGAAAAGTTTTCCTACTCTTCCAAATTTCTCTAATCTCAAATTTTATATTCATTTAGAATCAATCTTTGAATATTTCAACACTTCTCAACTCTTCCCAATTCTTATTGAAATATATTGAATATTCTCACAAATTTATCCAACTTTAGACTCACTAAGACTTCTTCAGTTTGATACCATTTGATGTTCCAATACTTCCTCCATTATGGTGAAAAACTTATGGTCACTATGATTCTCTTCACCCATTTGAAAAACACATCATAATTGAATGCATCTCATTACTATGCTCTGTACCATCTGAAAACAAATATAAAATTAAATTCTTATTCCAAAGTTTTAAACCAACTAAAAAAAACATTAAAACCATTATGCCATAAACATTGTTGTAACTTCTATTGCATTTGAAACCCCATCGAAAATGATTTGGAAAAACTCTTCAAAAAAATTCTCTTAAAATTAAATTCTTCATAAATTCTTTAGATCGATGATAATGTATTATATGACATCCAACATCCGATGATTTATCAGTGTTATCATGAATCTAATGGATTGGTCTCTGTTTCACTCTAATGAATTGGTTTTAATCATTTTCTAATGACTCCTAACCCACTGGGAAAACAAACAACAATACTTATTTTTTCCTGGACCCACTGAAATAAAAATAAGAGTTATTTTTCTCTTGACCCAGTTGAAGAACAAAACAACCTAAATTCTCATTATGATATCTCGACATCACCACTTGTGTGATGATCCTAAAACCACTTAAATATAAAAAATGAAGCTATTATTCTATAAAAATAGTGGAATACATTTTTTATCTTCATCTTCTTAATCATTCTCTAAAATATTTTCATTCATCAGTCTTAAAAAGTTAAACTTAACAATCAGGGTTATAACTCCCCCAATAGATCAGTGGAATGACTTTTCTGATGGACCAGTGTTAGTAGAAACTTCAAACATTAGTAACTTCACAAATCCCAACCTTTATTGAATTTATGTGTTTGGGGATCTTCACATCAATGAACTAAGACTAGAATACTTCATACATATATATCTGCTTTTACAAACTTCAATGAGTATCATGGATTTCTCTTGACATTGAAAACATGAGGATTGGCATAGCAACGTCTTAATTACAATATAAAGTTCTATAACTTCTGATCCTTCCAAAATATTTTATCTATACAACCAAACCTAAATCTGATTGGTACCACTTGGAATGACTCTACTGCCATTTATCCCTTTCTTTCAAAAATCATAGATCACAAGTTTTGATTAACTCATGATGTTGAAAACATACAGAACAACAAATCATTATCAGATTTAGTATTTAGATATTAATATTTCAATAAAAATTCTCATTTTGATCACAACTATCAATTTCTAGACCCAAGGTGAGTTAGATGTCCACTTCTATCAAAAACCTTCTTCAAAACAGAAAACTGAAACTCATGGAATTTCTTTTGATTTTTGCATCTAATTCACAAAGTATTGTACCTCCTATGACTGATCATCAAAACATACAAACTTACAAATTGAATTGATTTTTCATAATGAAAACAAAAGAGAAAACACTTTCAGCAAACCTTCTACAACATCTGAAAACACTTCAATACAACATTGTCCCAACATAACCTCTCAGTTAAGTACATGTGAAGGATCAGGTATGATAATCTATTGTAGTGATACATGGAACAAATCATGAACTTGTGAGTTATTTTTTGGAAGCATCAAATGATAACATATTACCCCTACTTAATCAAGAATATCCAAGGGTCCAATATATCAAGGCTCAACTTTCCTTTTTTATGAATCTCATAACCTTCTTTGATGGATAAATTCATAGTAATACCTTCTCACCAACATCAAATTCTAAATCTCATCGGTGATCATCATCATAACTCTTCTATTAACTTTCAGATTCCTTAATTTTTTGTTGAATTTTTATAAAATTATCTATTATTTCCTCATATATATTAGGTCCAAATATCTCTCTTTCTCTAACTTCATCCATAATGTTAGATTTCTATACTTATTTCCATATAGGGATTCATAAAGATCCATTTTAATTCTCAAGTGAATTTTATTTCTGGTAAAAAAAATAGACTAAAGGAAGGTATTGATCCCAACCACCTTTAAAATTAATATAACAAGATATTAGAATATCCTCTATGGTAAGAATGGTTCTCCAAGATTGACCATCTATCAGAAGATGATAATTAGTACTAAAACTCAACTCTACAACTAGATACTGCTGAATACATTTCTCTAACTTCTAGGTAAACCTCAAATCCTGATCAAATACCATAGAATTTGGTACTCTATGAAACCTTACTACTTTCTTAATGTATGTTTTAGAAAGTTGGTTAAGAGATAAATCGACTTTTGTGAAAATTAAGTGTGATTACATTATATAAATATCTATAACAACACAAATAATATTATATCCTATATAACTTTTAGGGAGTCCAGTGGAAGAATCCATGGTTTTCTTTTCCCATTTCCATTCTACTGTGGGTAATGGTTGTAACATCACCTTAAAATTTTATGTCACTATGGTAACTTGCTAACATAACAAGCACCAAGAGTTATACTCAGTAATATCTATTTTCATATTGTCCCACTATAAATACTCTTACATATTTCTATACATATTTATACTTTTAGGATGAAAAGATAATTATGAACTATGAGCCTTATCCAATATCTCTTTTCGTAAATTTGGATTTGATAGAAAACATTAAAATTTCCTAAAAAATTATCATTCCATCATAATCAAGGTTTAACTCATTAACATTTTTAACCTTCTTATATAGTTCCACATCTTCCTTACATTAATCTTTAATACTCACATGGATATATAGTGTAACACTCATTTGATAAAGATAATATCCCTCCTATTACTTAAATATCCTTAGACCCAACCTTTGAAAATCCATTAATATTGGATCATTTTTTATCCTTGTCATAAATAAGCTAGTATGATTCTTTCGACTCAAATAATAAACCACCTTTTTTAATTCTGAAGGGTGGTAATTTATTGAGTATTCATAATATTTAATCAAGTCCAACCATATTCTGTGGAACATATTCATCTCTTTTTGAGTTAATATATACTTTAAGATTTTATGATCATAATATATATCGCACTTTTCTCCATAAGATAAATCCATCATATCTTTAATGAAAAAATTACCGAAGCTAACTCCAAATCATGAGTTGGGTTATTTTTAACATGAACCATCAATTATCATGAGGAATAAGCTATAAACATGTCATTATAAATAGGGACCCATCCAAGTTCATTATTTGTTACATTACTATAGATTATAAACCCTTCTCCACTGTAGGGTAGTGTAAGAAAAGGTGTATTCACTAAACTTATATTGAGTTCCTTGAAATTTTTCTCACATTCATATTATCAAAGGAACTTGGATCCCTTTTGAGTTAAATTTGTGATGGATTACATGGTCATGAGAAATTTTCCACAAAGCATCGATAATATCTATTCAAACCAAGAAAACTACATATCTTAGTCATAGTGACTAGTCTGGTCCAATGTTCAATAACCCCCATCTTTGGTGGATCCACATATATACTCTCACTTGAGATTATATGACCTAAAAATGTAACTTTTTGTATCCAAAATTCACACTTTTTAAATTTTTTATACATATTATTCTTCCTAGGGGTCTTCATAAAAATCCTCATATGGTCTTCATGCTCTTCCTTTCTATTTGAATATATAAGATTATCATCTATAAAGACCACCACAAACTAATCAAGGTAAAATCTAAATAATATTTCTTATATCAATGAAGATAACAGGGGATTTAGTAAGATCAAATGGAATCAGTATAAATCCATAGTGCCCATACCTCATATGGAATGTTTTCCTTATAATGACTCTGATTTTTATATGTATTACTTTGGAATATTTTATGTATTATTTTCATATTCAAGAGATGATATCGTGTGATATTACAAGGCCCAGTGAGCCTAGAATTAATTTTTGAAATATATTAAATATCACATGTAAGTTTTTTTCATGAAAAAAATGAATAATTCTTATAAAATTATTGAATCAGAAATCTAAGGTCATTGTTGATCTCAAAACATTGTTTTTACCTTAGGCATGTCCTAATAATTTTTGGTATTGGGTGCTTGTTTAAAAGTTTTTGTGGGTGTCAATAATAAAATAATTTATTTATTTATTTATTTATTTTATTAATTAATGAAGTGAAAAAATATATATGTCTATGAGGAAAAATTAGGGTTAGCTTCATAACTCGAGAGTTGTTGTAGATGATATTGGAGGATCTTTCTTAGATAAAAATCCACCGGTTCCAAGATCTTTGATTAGTGTGTAGTGGAATTCAAATATCCCACCATTTAAAATGATATAGATTTATTCATCTTTAGTGATGAATCCACCTTAAGGTATAATGTTTTTTTATATCAATTTTCCCTATTTTTTATCCAATGATGAATGAAAATCAATCGATCGATAGATTGGTTTGTTGTTTGATTGTATCACAAGTGCGGTCTTATTTTACAAGGACTATTGGGAGAAATTTTTTTATTTATTTTTTTTCTTAATTATAATAGAAATAGATAGAGTCCAACTCTAACATGTTTGAGGTTTGTTTCAATTTTACAAGATTCATGGTTTTCTCCCACCGTTGTTTGTGTGCTCATCACCAGTGTTTTTTTTGAATGGTGGTTTGACAAATATTGGATTAAAAATTGTTGTGTAAATGTTTCTAGGAACAATGAATTGTTATCATAGATTTAGGTTCACATCGATGATGGAATCTAGTTTGGATGATGGTGACAATGAACCATAACTGGATCACAGATGTGCGCGTGAAGTTTTTGGAGTATACAACAATGGAAAATCTATAAGACAATTGCTGAGTAATCAGTACAGTTAGAAATTAGATCTCTGGTGGCTATGAGGCTTGGATTGATCAGATCTGTGATCTCTAATAAAGATTGGTGGATGAATTGGAGTCGATGTTATTATGGGTGTATGCAGAGGAAGAACCTGTGATTCTGTGAAATCTTACAGTTCAAGGTATGTATTCTGGAATTTCATGCCATGTGGTACCCCTTCTGAGGCTCTAGGTTTTACATAAGAAGATAAATATCCCATGACATGTTATAGCTATCACATGTCATGTAACCATTAACTAGTGCCTTAGTGTGTACCTTAGAGGGTATATAAAAATAGCTAGGTGTAAATGGGATCAGACATGCCATGTACTCAAACACAGACATAAGTAAGCCAAGTGTACATGGGTATAGCTGTGTACTTGGACACAGTTAGAAATACCAATGATCGAACACCATGTTTACTTAGATATGGATATGTACACATCCAAGCTAGGTGTACACAAGAAAATAGTACTTGGATATGTTCAGGAGTACATGGGATCAAACACATCGTGTACTCAGACATGTACACGGATATAGGCACTACAATGATACATGGGTAAAACCCAATGTTGAAGGTACATGATGGATGAGGAGGCTGTACATGTTACCTTGATACACGGATACAGGCACTACAATGATACACGGGTAAAACCCAATGTTGAAGGTATATGATGGATGATGGATAAGAAGGATGTACATCTTATCCTGATATGTATTACATCCATTTTCATTTTTAGGTTGTACATGTTTCATTTTGTTATGTTACCTTGATCTATTCTCTAAGGGTTTATTATAAAGTTATGTTATATGAGAAGGATGGTGATCCCCTCTGAGTAACCTCGGTCTTGGATAAATTTTTGGGAATACCTCCATGAGGCTTGGAGTGAGATCCTATATAATCATCATCATTACCCTTGGTGGGTTTCTTGGTATTGGAATGATCAACACTATGTGAGCGTTGATCCCCTACTTACTGGGTTAATCCAGATTGGGTTGTTAGTATACCATATGGACATGGGGGTGATCCCAATCCTTACATTGATCTATTTATAATGCCATCATGTACTTATAATGAAGGGACATGATAATCAGGACATATTAGATGGAAAATAGTAGTTTTATCAGACTCATGGAGTGTGTTTTGGTGGATTATTTCTTTGTGGAACCTTTGAGCAAGAATCCTAGGTTGGATTTATAGTTATGAATTTACCTTGAGATTTTTTGTCTATGTTGATTTTATAAGGATATTCTTTATATATGTGGTGATGATATATACTTGTGATGATATGAATGTTATTTTTAATGTTATATGCTTAATGGTTTTGAGGAGTCCTTCTATGTATTTTTATTCTCACCCCTACTTGGGATTTTTCTGCACATGTCATGTCTTATGTAGATGATCGACCTTTTAATAAAGTCCTAGAGAGACCAAGACCAGTAATAGGTTAGTAAGCTCGAAAAATTGAGGTGTGTTTCTGTGGTAACATTGATAGTAGTCCTCGCCCACATTATAGGTTGTGCATGTTTTTAGTTTCTTTGTGATGGGATTTTATTTTTCCGTTTTCTTTCCAGTAATTTTTTTCATACTCTAATGGTGGTATTTTAGATTTACACATGCATGGTTATTGGTTGTTTTACATTTAAGCATTGTGTGGGCTTGGATTTTTGTGTGTGTGAATATGTATTTTAGCCTAAGTCCTCCCATTTGTGTGATATGCCTACTCAGTGATGGTCGCTAACCCCTGGCCTATTGGATGTTGGATTAGGGTAGTTGTGACACAAGAACTATTGGAAAAGTCTTAGATATATCATCATTATTAACCCTTATTTTATGATATCTAAAATGAAGGTAAATCTTAGAAAAGTTTTGATCTCCATACACTTGATCAAATAAGTCATAATTATAGGGTAAATTATACATTTTCAGGACAGTGATGTTCTTAATTTCCTGATAATCAATAAAGAGTTTCATTGATCCATCTATCTTCTTAAAAAAATAATAGGTTCACCCAAAGTTGATTCCCTTTATCAAATGAATCCCTAGTCAAGATTCTATTGGAGTAGAATATTTAATTCATATAACTCAATTAGGGCTATTCTATATGGAGTCTATGAAATAGGTGTAGCACTCAGTATGAATTCTATTAAAAATAAAATTCATGATAAAATGGAATACTAGGAAACTCTTCATAAAAAATATCAACTAATTCCCACATAATAGGAATATCTTTGATGTTGAGTTTATCCCCAACCATATGAGACAAACATCCATTTTTAATAATAATTAAGACCCATAAAATTGATGAATTTTCTTATAAATTTTTATATTTATCATCACCTTGACAGTTGATCATAGGTTGACTCATATTATCAAATTTTACTTCCATTACTTAGAAATTGATGTGATCTTTATGTTAATAAATATGATCCATGATTTAGACATCAATAAATTCAACTAGAGGTAGAATAATGACGTAAATCTTACAAGACTTGTGAGGTATTCTTCTTGTATTACCATCCAACCTAAATGAAAAATTGATCAATTCTTCTGTGGCATAAAACCAAGTCTTGAAAGGGTGTTATCCATAAGAGACAATAGTATCTATGAATATATCATTATATATACTCTCAATTTATAAATATAGAATATATTTATCCATAAATATTATGGTTTTGATAAGAAAATAAATATTTAACTCAAAGGAAATACTAAATAACTATGGACAAAATAAGACAAGGTTTTCTTTTTTCTCGAAGTGTGGAAAGAAACATAGAGGAAATTGTATTATGGAGACTAGTAAATGTTTTATTTCTATAAAGTAAGGTCATTTAGAAATTGAATAAGGAAGTGATTGGAAAAATTAGTTAGATAATAATATCAAGAAAGAACCACAAAATGAACCACACACACTCTTGTTTTTAAAATGAAATAATTATGAGAATTATGATAACAAGTGCTCAAATATGAAGGTTAACGATGATGATCGACAAAATCAACATCTTAAGCCTAAAGATAGGGAAATATCACATGATAAATATTTCTAATATGGATAATTAGGTGGTGAAATGTATAATTACCATCCACTCTAGAACTACTAAGATATTATTTGATTATATAACTACCAAATATTTTATATCTAAATAAATTTATAAGGGTATGATTATACCCCCTCAAAAATTAGATGTTAAATTAGAAATGGAAACTCTTAATGGTACAATTATAACATCTCAAGTCTATGATTTGTCTCATGATACACAAAAATAATGGTTTAAATATAATCAACTAACTCTTTTCAGGGTTATTACCCCTAGATGTATCTATTCCAAAACCACATCCACATGTAGTATCCAGAAAATAATGATTTTCTTGGAAAACCACTCTCCATTATTTACCATAACTTTGGAAATTCTCCTATGAAAAGGATTAACCTAAGGGATATTACTAAATTGTTGTCATCCTAGTTTCCAAAAGTAACTAAACCATTCTCTGATACAAACTATAGGGACTCATACTCTTTATATATAGATATTATAAAATATTAGATTAATATTCATTATATCACATATTGAAACTTGCGAAAATATTATAGGATAATGAATTTGGAAATTAATATTTATAAATAACTTTTTTATATAAGATCTATATCATCTCCCACTTAATTCTGGACAATTGTTACCCTTATTATACATATAGTAAATAAAAACCACCTTCATATCCTAGGTAAGTGAACCATAAGAATCGGTGAGCTCGGATTCATAGTAAGGATAAACCAGGGATATCAATGAACACAAAAGAATAACATGAACATAAGTGTATTAAAAATTGATCATAAAATTTGAAAAACATATATTGCATATCTTTGATCGTAATATTGAGTCATGTCATAAAGATTGGTAGTTTATAAGACATGAATCATAAAGGCATCAAATAACATAATCAATGAGAGTATAACATTGGCATAAGACATATATTTTTGGAATACACATAGGTATATACAATAATTTCCTTAATGTCCAAGGATCATGGATAATACTATCAAATTGGATTGGGTTATCTCATCATTCCACCATTTATGTCAAGGTTCACTCCAAATACAATCATAGTAGAAAAAGTCCCTTACTGAATTGGGTACAATCCCAATTCAAGTCCTGTTTATCTTATGAGATATCCATCTTTACCAAATTCATTAAAGAGATATGTAAATCTAGGCCAAACAATTATATATTGAAAACCTCATATATATGTTCTACAAGATCATAAGACTTTCACCATATAATAAACTATTAAAATAAAATGGGCTTCATTTCATTATCACATATCATTTACAAAATAAATAGGTTTTGTAAACATTTCATCATTACATAACCCATGGAAAAGAAATGGGTTTCATAAACATCTTATCATCATAATTAGAAACCATACATATATAGAATATGTATTTTATAATTGTATAATTTCCCTAGTAAAACATAAGAAACATCAGTGGATGTAATTATAAATTAAAAGTTCAATAAAAATATCACCTGGAACATTTCTTGAGGAAAAAACAATTTTCACTATGAAATAACTTATTTAAAATCTAAAAATTCCCCAAATATTTAAGAATTTTTTTTGAAAATAAACATGGAAATTTTTAATGGAATATTAAAATATTTTAGTTTTTATGACATTAGAAAATTATGTTATTGTTGTGTACTTTAAAAAATATATACCTTTCAAATTTTCTGTAAAAAGTTAAAAGTAAATTATTCAAAAAATAAAAAGAAGATTTATTTTTCAATAATTTTTTAAAAATTAAAAAATGGGTGAAAATGATTTTAAATAATAATTTAATAATAGAAAAAACATTCTTGAAAACATTTTTAGAAAACGTGGATATGGAAGAAAAATTACTTTTGACCAAAGAGAAAAATAAAGTCATTTTTTAAAAACATTATTTTGGTATCTTGAGTTATTAAATAAGGAAAAATTAAAGGAGAATGTGTATTAAATAGAAATAATTATAGTGTAAAAAAATAAATGGGTTTATTTATAGGTATAACATGATATTTCATCATTGAAACTTAATTATAAACAATCGTGATAAACAATGATATTGTTACATAAAACCCTTACCTCAATTCTCATCTTTCTTCAAACGCATTTGAAAATCATATATAATAAATATAAATTTATTATAATTGTATTAAATATAAATAATCATATATATAATACCATATATTTTTTATTATAATATCTTATCACCTATTTATTAACTATTCTTTATTAAAATCATTAGTATGGGTGGAAACTACTTTGTTTTTCATGCATGTTTTGGTTTAGCAGTCTTGATATTTATAATTTTATCATAGTTGAATCATCTTAATAATTATAACTATGATATTAATATCTTATATATTCATTTTATATATACACATATTTATCTATAAAATTTAGAGATGTGAAAATTAATTACATTATTCACAGTGACGATTGGTCGTATGTATACATGAATGTTGTTTCCGTTTTTAGATGGATGGAACAAAAGAAAGATACAAAATAATTAACATTTATAGAATAATAATATCTTAAATAGTATACATATTTATTTTATTCATAATTATAACCATGCAACAAAAGTGGTGATGATAAATGAATTACACCACTATGTGGAGACAATAAGTCGTACATACACATGACTCATGTCTTCGCTTTCTATAGGATAGAATGAATATGGATAATGGTTATTAAATCATAAAAATAATAATTATGTATATTTAAGATACTTAATTAACAATTTCATAATGAATTCCACGGATTCATAATAGTTTAAATAAGAAATAAAATTGAAAACACATGGTTAAGAGTTATACCTCTTCATTGAGAACCCTCTTTTAGCTTACACAATAAGAATTGAAGGTATAGTTTTCGGAAAGATGAAAAGATATAGTTTGTGGTTAAGGAATATAAGAAGATATTATCGTAGGTATTTTACAAGATATATGGCTCAAAATGTGTGATTAAGGGAGTAGGAGAGTTTCCCTTTTATAAGTGAGGGGATGGGTACTCTTGTAAATACAAAAAATATTGAAATTTAATAGAGTCATTATGAAGAAAAATGCTTCCAATTGGATTCATATGTTAATAAAAATAGTATAAGTTTTAAATAACATCATCAAATTAAATTTATATAGTATTTTTTGAAATTTTAAGCATTATAATTTTAATTGACCCATTGGTTATCCATTTTTAACCTTAAGTGCAGTAATAGATTTTACGATATTAAAGGATTATAATTTCAATTGTAAGGTGATAATTGGAACATAAATGGATTTTGGATTATATTTTAGACCATATATTATCCACATTCCCCTATTTAATTTTTTTATGAATTTTCAATAACTTAATAAAATATTGTTTCCATAAAATATCATTAATGTCATTTTTGACATTATTTATTTAGTTTGACTTTAAAGGAAAAAATACAATAATTGAATTCAAATATAAACCATTACAAAAAATATTATATGTAATATTAATCTATAAAATTCATTCAACACAATCATTAAGTCATATTTTATTACTCTTAATATTTCTAAAATCAAATATTTTAATTTTTTATTAACTGAATAAATAGAATGCCAGTGTTACATAAACATTTATGGTAATTATTCAATTAAAAAAGTAGAAATAAATTAATATAATAAAAATGATTAATTTTTATTTAAAAAAAATTCATAAATAAAATTATCTTCATTTTATCCTTATGTAAAAAAAATTGAGATTTTAAATTCAAGACAGTAACATTTTGTATTTATTATTTTCTTAAATTAATATAAAGGTCACAACCAAAGAACTATGGAAAAAAGTGATCAAATATTAGATAAATAGATGTAAATGGATGAAATTCACTCATACTATAGGATTAAATAAAGTGTTAGAAAAAATTTAGACCCATATCCCATAGTTTTAACCCAGTTTTATACATTTTACCATAAACGAGGTGACAAAATTTTACCAAGGTTTATAATCATAATGATAAAAATTAAAACTGGATTATTTAACAAATTTAAATCAAATGATTCCAAATATGGGATCAATTTCTCAAGATTTAATTTCTATAAATGGTATAAATTCATTTTCAAATATGTGTGTAAAATGTGATGAAAACTATTTTTTAGAAAAAATACATTTTAAGCATAAAACTGGATATATATTCTTGTTTATTCCCTAGAAAAAAAAATTGAATGCCTAAAAAGTTTATTTAATATATAATATATAAATTTCAATAAAATTATTTTTCAATTTTCATTAATATTCTATATTAATTCAAAAACACATGGCATATATAAAACTGTTTTTTTAGAAAAAAACATCTTCTTCACTTTAAAATTATTTTTATATTCATTTCTAATCAAGTGATAACTAATGAATTTATTTTATAAATTTGTAAAACATAAAATTTTCATAATTTATTTATTCATATTCATACCCTACAATTCAATTACTTTGTAGAAACTGTGACATTAAATAAACATATTTCAGTAGTATATCATGGTTCTTTTAAAATCAGTGTTGTGTGTGTCACAAGCTATCAAAGAAATTAAATTTATTTGGAAAAAATATTAAAATATTTGGGTGTTACATAATTTATTGATATACATGAAACTTAATTTTTTTTGAAACATATATATTTCCTCATAATAGGCTTATCCCTAATATTTAGTTTTTCTCTAACTATTTGTGCTAGGAGTCTACCATTTTTTCATATCAGGACCCACATTATATAATTCTCTTTAAGAGGGTTTTTATTATCACAATTTAATTGATTTAATATCATAGGTTAATATAAAATTTGTTTTATTTACACTATAAATGTTTTAATCAAAGTGGAGGGAACTATTCCATCACTAAAATCGTGTTAAATTTTTTTAAAAGAAGAATGATAAAATTTACAAAAGGAATGTTCTTATAAACTTCATCTTGGAATTCAATAATCATAACACTAAAATAATTATTTGATAATTAAATAATAAGGGTAGAGATTTAATGATCTTATTAAACTTCTTAGATATACTAAAGTTCCCAGAATAAAATTCTAATAAGACATCCACAACTCTAGATTATAGGGTACATATACCTTAAATATCAAAATCAATTTTAGGATTTGTGATTCCATAAGAATTCCATTATCATCTTGGTCTTATAGGTTCATGATGCTCATTTTCTTGGTTAATCCTTTGATTAAGGGATTTTCTTGGGTAATGAAAATTTTCCCTATAGGAACCCAAACATTTCACTTATATTATTACAATATTCTTAAACATCAATACTCATTAATATAAGCCAAGTATCATAAATGCCTAGTGTCTTTGGGATACTAGGTTCATAATGCATCAAAGTGAGAATAAAAATAAATCATATTATTTTATTATCTATAATAAGATCCTAGATATTTTTGAGATCCCAAACTATATGGGATAACATGGGGAATACATAGACAAAATGGGTGAGTTAAAATCCTAGTAAGGGGATAAATATGATAAGGAAGCATAACTTATTAGTCAAATGTATAACATGATATCATAAAATATAAGGCACATGAGTAATCATGTGGAAGAATAACATAAAGAACATGGTATCAAAAGATCTTGGTAAAATAGAAAATGTTGTAGAAATATATAACATGATATAAACATTATTTAATGTTAACTTCCTAAATAATATCACATGGAAGAAAAAGTCACATAATTAATTATGTTTACTCCCAAATCCCAAACATAACATCTCATGAGACTATAAAATTACCCAATGCATTGGAGAAACTTATTTTCATACCCATCATAACATTTTTATGATATATGTGCTCCTCATAAAGGAAGTATATATAAAAGAATAACTTAATAATTACCAATAAAAATAAAATGGGCCGCATAATCTTGTCTCATGTCATAATCAAAGTAAATTTCATAATGAATTAATTAGATAAATGAGAATAAGGAATTTATTACCCTATTAAATGAATGAATAGAGAGATATTTATATATGTAATAGAAATATATACATAATTTATAATAATTCAATAACATTATTGGTTATTGTCTTTGAAGAATACTTATATCACTAAAAGATCATTAAAATCATTCTAGAGGAAAATAACCTTTTCACTTTGAAAATTACTTTTGAAAAAATAAAAAATAAAAATATTATAGAAAAAAAAATTTTAAAAATAACCATGAAAATTTAGAAAATAATCTTCAAATATTTGATTGGTTACTGAAAAAGGTAATTTTGTACATACTGAGTATGTTAAAACCAATATTCTTTTCACATTTTTCTAAGAAAATTCAAAAGTCCGTTGTTTGAAAAATGATTGGAAGACTCATTTTAAAACATATTATAAAAATAAAATCATGGGTAAAAATTACTTTAAAAAATCTTATAATAATATTAAAAGAAATTAAAACACGTTAACGAAAATATGTGTAATGAAGAGAAAGAATTGTTTATCGAAGAGAGGAATGAAGTCAGTTTTCATAAAAAAGAACATTTTTTTACTATTTTTAAGTTCCAAAGAGGGTAAAATGATACTATTACATGAAAATTTCATAAATAACAAGATTTAAATAAAATTAAATGGGTTTTATATAAAATTATTAAATAATTTTCTTTAATGGAAATTCAAGAATAAAAATCCTCATTAAAATGAGATTAAAGCATAAACCCTTGTCGCTTTGGTAACTTTTGAATCATAACCATCATGAATAAATTAAGTTAATTGTAACATAAATTAACCTTAATTATGAATGATTCATGATAAAATACGTAAATGGGTATTATATAAATCATATAAATTAAATTGGGTGTATAAAAGCACATGCGTCTCAAAGAAGGATGTTTTGAGATGAAATCCTTTACCTTGAGTCTATGTTTATCATGTATGTATTTTATCTCTTGTATAATAAATTTATATCAATTATTTGTTTTTTAAGAATATTTTTTAGGTTTATATGATCATACATATACCTTTTACTTCATTTATTTTAATTACATGATTAATTACATATTTGTTATATCCACATTGGCTGTTTTGAGGATACTAATTTCATTATTTAAAAAACATATCAGGCTGTTAGCTATGGTAAAAGAGGTAATTTTTAATCATATATAGACTAATAATTATTAACTAATTACCATTTCTATACATAAATTATATTTTTTAAAATAACCGTGAATTTTGGTTATAAAAAATGAACTATGTTATAATCCTTGAAATGGTAGGTCATACGTATGCATGTGTAACATTTTTATTTTTCAATGATAGTGATAGAAATATGTTAAGTGTTATTTTATCTTTAAATAATGATAATAATATAAAAATATCATAATATTTCTTTAAATCCACTTATATATACCATCCACTCTATGCGCTAATAAAAATAAATCAAATCACTTCGTTAAATGATAATCAATGGTAAAACGGAACGACGTTGTCATTTTTTCAATGGATGGTAAGGTAAGAAATTATATGATATTTTTATGTTAAAAAAGTAACAATATTTCATTAATATCATATATATAAATAAAATTAATCTTTATTAACTTCCATGAAAATAATATGTGAAAAAGTAATCGCATCGTTTCTCATGGTACTAGTCTCTCGTCCACATGGGCGACAATATCGTATTCCCTATAGAATGGAAAATAAGAAGTTATGTGTGATATTATACTTAAAAAAGAATAATTTTATCATGAATATTATATATAATAATTATATATATCATTATATACATCCATGAGAAGCGATGATGTAAAACTAATTATGTTGGTTCATGTGGTGGTAGTCCGCCAAACGCACAATCAATTATTCTGTCTTCCATTTGATGGAGGAGGAGATGGTTGTAGGTAATAAACTTAACATAAAAACATATAAGAATATTTAATATAATAATTTTATTATATCAAAATGTTTCAATAATATTTTAATGATGTGGAAGAAGAAATATAATAAAATTCTCAGTTAAAGAGGTTACCTCTACATCAGACACCTTTTTTTTCTTCACCAAAAGCCTTTATAGGTTGTATTTGTGATCAAATAAATAATTATAGGTTGATTTTTTGGAATTAAATAATTTATTTGCTCTATTATTGTCTGATCCAATTGGTTTTAGAATCATCTAAAGGAGAAAATGTGATTAGCCTTTTATACGTGTGGGGAGAGGACACATTTGGGTCTTTTGAAAATAAAGAATTCCACCCATGTTTTTATCATGACATAAGGATCCAAAATACAAAATTTATAACCTTGTGAGTTATAAATTCTAATTATGGCCATAATATTGTAATTATACTGGTTTTGAGTCATTTTTACCCTTATAGTTTTATTTTAACACATGATAAACACGTTTTTACCTTAACTGAGGTAAATAATTTTTATTATTTTCGTTGTTTTTATGGTAAAAAATTAAGATAAACTTATTAGATAATATAAATTATATTTATTCCAAATATTTACTACATTTTTAATAATTAAACTTAGATTATTTTAAGAATTTAATTTAAAATTAAATCTACAGACGTGTCAAAAAACAGTTTTTCAAGAAATTCATTTTTAGGAAACGATTACCTCATATTAACTCTATGAAAAGTAAAAAAATAAATTAATTTTAATTAATATTTATATATATTTAATATATATATTTAATTTTAATCATTCCAAATTAGGGGTTATTTCAATTATTTAAAAATGGAGAAACATTATCCACTTTAAAATAGTTTTTTGAAAAAAAGGTGGTTAAAAGTCTAAAAATAAACTTATAATAAACTTTATTATGAAGATTATTCAAGTTTAATAAACTTAGTTTAATATAAAAAATAATAATTATGTGATCTCTAAATCAAATTAAAATAATAATGGGACATAATTTATTAAAAAATGACAATTTTATAAAAATATGTATTTTTCACTACTCAAAGAAAGTTTAATATTTTCTAAAAAATAAAAAATATTAACACTACGTTAATATCAATATTATGATTTCAAAAATTTATTCAATTTTAGGAAAATAATTTTATAAAATTAAAAACAATTATGATATTTTAACAAATAAAATAGTAAACTTTTTTTTTGAGGAAAACATATTTTCGATAAACAAAATAAACTTTCTTAAAATTGAGTGACTAGTAAATTATAATTTCTAAATAAAATTATATTTAGTGGGAAATTTATATAAATTTAACAAAGTATTTAACCCAATTTATAACTTATAATTTAATTACTAGGTCAAAATGATCATATTTAAAGAATAATATTTTAATAAATGTCAAGGTTCATTTAAACCCAGCGTTGTGTGTTTAATATGTCATCGAATATAATATTATTTTAAAATATTGTGGTGTTAAATTATAAACCCCTAAAATAAATTTCATACTCACAATTTGAAATTTTGTTCAATAATCAAGGGTTTTACATATGAAAATTTCTTTTTGAAAAAAACAACATCATAAAAAGGTTTAATAAAACTTTCTCTTAAAAGGGTTGAAAGATAAATATGAAGGTCATCACATCACTGGGTTTCCAAATAAGAGAACATTATTGGAAGTTAATTATATGTACATGGAATAAAAGTGTAAATAATTATGGAAAGTGGTATAGCTTATTTATTATAAGAAAGTGAATTATCATGAGAAAGTCAACATTCGCACAAACATAAATTTATAATGAATTAAAAGACCATTGATTCGTCGGATGTGAAGTTAATAGGATAATATTTTTGTTTAAATATATTATCCCTATATTTGAGGTATTTATTTACTATATAGATATAGAACACCATAAAATATACTTACTTGATATATTTTTATTTCACAAATCCAATGTCATACTTTGGTTTTTCTTCGACCACTTCCATTTCACATCTTACTCTAAGGAAGGAATATTAAATATGAATGTTTTATTCACAAAGCATTAAAATTAACTTAAAATGCATCACATAACTCCACAATATGAAATCAATACATTCCTCTTATCTTTAATAAATTAACCAAAACCAGAAATGGTTATCATAAGGTAAGATTATTCCCCAAATGAATATGAATATATTAATCTAAAAAAAATCAACAATAATACCAATGGCTTAACATAGATAATTAATTAAATAACTAACCCTATATACCAAATAACATCAATAACATTAACATTAAAAAATGTTTTAACCTCAATGTATATCTCATACCCTTCAACTTATATATCCAAAAACAAGACTTCATTCTTCCAAAATAACCCTTTACTTTAAACCTAATGGTTATATATATCAGTCCAATAAACAATTTCCTAAAATCTGATGAACATACTCAAAATAACAGTGATAATCAAATCAATTTATGACCATATAGGTTTTCTATACATATTATGTTTTCCACAAAATCAAATAATATCAATTGAATATTATTACCATAACATCGATTATTGGGAAAATCCAAAAGGTTACCAATACCTTTAAACTTATGTCCAAAAATTATAAAGGAATTATTCCCAATATAAACATTTTTCACTAAAACCCATACTAAACCAAAGGGTTATATTGCCATAAATATCTCCCAAAATACACTTAATCATCTTATAATTTGGTGACATTAAACCTAAAAATTGATACTTATGAATTTAAGCATATCATCAATCATATACTTATCAAACCAATACACTTTATTTTTAACCTACGTCATCCATGCTAATAATCTATTCAAGTTCTTCATGATTGCTCGTAAAGATTATATGAATTTCAAAAACAAATATCCTGATATTTTCAAACTAGGTGAGAAACAAGACCTATTTTCATGCACCAAGTAACGATCGAGTCCAACACAATGCAACCTTTTCAAAGTTATTACCATTATGAAAAAATATTCTAGATCCACATACACTTGTAGTATCCAAATAGGGATGTAATTTCTCAGACACTACTCACTTTCTCCTTCACCAATATTCTAGTGTATATTATTTTACTTAGAATTATCCTTAGGGTTATCCCTAGGGTTCTCACTATTTTTTCTTCTTCCTTATTTCCAAAGTTTAACTGATCATTTTCTCTGATAAAAAATATAGTAATCCAAACCTTTTACACATATTATTCTATTATTATTAAACATAAATATCCTTTAATATGACACAAAAATCATAAAGGCCTAGTGTATTTTGAATAATAGTTTCCTAATTCATCAAAGTTAGACTAAAAATAAAAATTTTATTTTATTTTTCATAATGAGATCCTAGATCCTTTAGATATTCTAAACTACGTGGTAAAACTATGGGAATACATAGAGAAAATGTAGCAGATAAAAATTATTTTATGGGGATAAATATAATAGGAAAGCATAACTAATGAGTCAATGTATAACATGATATCATAAAAGAGAAGTCACCTAAGTAATTCCATGGAAACATAATTTAAATAAAATGGAATTATAATATCATGATAACATAGGAAATTTAGAAGCAATATTACATTATATAAAAATTATTTAAGGCTAACTACCTAGATAATATCACATGATGGACAAAGTCAAATAATGGATTATGTTTACTCCCTAATCTAATACATGATGTCTCATGAGACTATAACATTACACAATGAATTTGAGTGCTATATGGGTGCATCCATCATAACATTTTCATGATTTATGTATTCCATATAATGGAATAAAATCATAGGAATCGTATACGAACTACCCATACAAAGAAAATGGAATGCATAATCATTTCTCATATCATCATCAAACTAAATTTCATAATGAAACAAATTGAGAAATAAATATAAGGAATGTATTACCCCATTAAAGGAAATGATATTGAGCGTGGTATATATGTAATCTACACACATATATATAATTTACAATCATTTTATAACATTATAACTTGTTTTCATTGATGAATAGAAATACCATTGAAATGTCATTAAAAAATTCTTGAGGAAAGTAACATTTTCAATTTAAAAATCACTTTATAAAAAATAAAAATTTCAAAAAATATTTTTGATATTGTTTTCATTGAAAATAACCATGGAAATTTATAAATTAAGGTTAAAATATTTTATTATTCATGAAAACAAGTAATTATGTACATGTTGAGTACATTAAAACAATGATTCCTTTCACATTTTTATAAGAAAAGTAAAAAATACCTTGGTTGGAAAATGACAGGAATATTCTATTAAAAAAATAAAAAATCCAACCATGGGTAAAAATGAATTTAAGAAATCATAGGATAATATTAAAATATTTTCTTTAAACACTTTAAATAAAACATAGATATGGAAGAGAAATTGTTTTTGATCGAAGAGAAAGTTGAAATCATTTTTCCTAAAAAAATACTTTCCCAATCATTTTATGTTAGAAAGAGATTAAAATGGTATTATTCCTTAAAACTCAAATATATAATTAAAGGGGAAGAAAATTAAATAGGTATATTAGAAAACAATGAAATAATTTTCTTCAATGTAAATTCAATCATGAACCATCCTGGTTAAAATTACATTGAAGCATAAACCCATACCACTTTCGTAATTTTTGAATCATAACCCTCATGAACAAAGTAATTAAATTGTAACATAAAATAACATGAATCATGAATTATTCATGATAAAATATTTAATGGGGAATTTTATTCAATATATAAAACAAATTATGTGTATAAAAGTACATGTATCTCAAAGAAGGATGTTTTGAGATGGAAACTATTACATTGAGTTTGGGATTGTCTTGTATGTATATTATATTTTTATAATAAAATTATATAAATTATTTGTTTTCATAAGGATATTCTCCATGTTCAAACGGTCATAAATAAACCATTGGGTTAATTTAATTTAATTAATTGATTAATAACATAGTCAGTTATGTCCATGTCGGGTGTTTTGAGGATGCTCAGTTTATTACTACAAAATAGTACCAGTGTGTTGACCATGATCAGAGAGTACATTGTTCCATCATATATAGAATAAAAATCTTAAAGAGATTTAATTTTATATACATAAATAATTCTTTTAAAAATAACCATTAATTGGTTATGAAAAATGAAATATGTTATAATCATGGAGATGGTAGTTCATGCGTACACTTCTGTAACAATTCCATTTTCCAAAGATCATGATGGAAAGATGTAAGTGTTGTTTTATATTTTAAAAATAATAATAATATTATAAATATAATATTATTTCTTTTAAAAAATCATATACCGTAAACATGATGTGATCATAAAAATTAATCACATCACTCCATGAGGTGGTAGTCCACCGTACACTTGAACGACGTTATCACTTATTCAATGAATGGTAAGGAAAGAAATTATTTTTCTATTTATTTTAAAAAATTACTAATATTTCATTAATATCATATATAAATATAAAATTAATCCTTATTACCTTCCATGTAATGTTTATGTGAAAATTAAATGAGGTCACTTCATGAAGGGGTAGTCCTCTGTATACATGAGAAACCTTATTGAAATCCATACAGAATGTAAAGTAAGAAAGTATATGTGATATTATAATTAAATAAGTATAATTATATCATAAATATCATAAATAATCATTATATCCATCATTATATCCATTCATGAGAGGCGTTGAAGGAAAACAAATCATATTGGTCAACGAGACGATATTCCTCCGTACACATGATAAATAGTTTTTTCCATTTAATATAGGAGGAAATTGTTGTATATCATTCTCTTAACATAAAATAAAATGCTCGATTAAGTATATTACCTCTTTTTCAAAAAAAATCTTTTCATTTTAACCAAAAAAATTATAAGATGGATTTATTATTAAACCAAAGATTTTAGGATGAGGGGAGGGAATTAAGGAAGTTATTTGTGTAGGTATTGTAAAAAAATGGATTTGGATGTGTGGAAAGTAGAGTAGATGGGGTGGCCTTTATGAGTGGGGGAGAGGAAACATTTGGAATTTCTGAAAACAAATAATTACACCCACATTTTTCTCATTCCATAAGGCTCCAAAATGGACAATTTTCAAACCTTATAAGTGATGAGGTAAACATATGACCATGTAATTGGGATTATATAATTTTTGGGTCATTTTAACACTTAGATTTTTAGTTTAACCACTAGAAACCCATTTTTTACCTTGACCATGGTAAGTAATATTAACCATTTTCATTATTAATTATGATAAAAAATTAAATTAGACATAATCTATAATATAAATTAATATAATTCAAAAGCGGAATCCATTTTCCACATTAAAATCACATAAGTGGTTGAATTTAATTTAAAATTAAACCTGTAAACTTGTTGAAAAAAAGATTTTCCAAGAAATGCGTTTTTAAGGAAAAGTTGGTCTCATATAAACTATATGAAAATCGATAATAAATAAATGAATTAAAATTATTATCTATATATATATAATCTATAAATTTCATTTAAATTATTCCAGGTTATGGGTTATTTAATTACATAAAAATAGAGAAACATTAAGCACTTTAAAATAGTTTTAAAAAGTGTTTTAAAGCATAAAAATAAAATTATACTAAAATCTTGTATAAAGATGATTTAATGGAAATTAATTGGATTTAATACAAATAAATAATATTTAGGTTAATTATAATTTAATAAAAGTAATAATGGGTTGTAATTTATTAAAAATAAATATCAATTTTATAAAAATCTGTATTTTTCATTATTCACTAAAAATTAATATTTTCCAAAATAAATAAATTTAACCCTAAGTCAATATTGTTATTATGATATAAAAAATAAAGTAAACTTTTCAAATAAATTTTACTAAAGAGAAAAAAAATTAATTATATTTTTTTCTCACAAAAAAATGTGAAAATAATTTTTTGAATAAAATGTATTTTTTATGAGGAAAATGTATTTTCGATGAATAAAATGACTATGGTTAAAATTGAGTTACTAGTTAATTAGAATTTATTTATAAATTTATATTTATTTGGTCCCTTATATACATTTTATAAATAATTTAATCATATTTATACCCTCTAATTTAATGGCTAGGTTTACATGATCATATTTAAATAATAATATTTTTTCAATAAGTTGTAGTTCATATAAACTTAGAGTTGCATGTTAAATACACTATTGAACATAGTGTTCTTTTAAAATATAAAGGTGTTAAATTCCCAACACATAAGACATTTAATTATTAATGTCACCATAGAATGAACTCTTTTACTTTCAATTGTGTTAACCGAACTCTTTATTTTTCCTTACCAATTTATTTCTCAATGACCCCCACATCTATAAGTAAATCATATTTTAGTACCCATTAGATAATTTCCTTAGTGATTCTTCCCACATTTTTTATATATAGAAAATTGAATATTTTTTCTTTTATTATATTTATCACTTGATATTTATTATCCTTCATCCTTATTTTATTTGGTTTGTTTGGGACTTCGACTATATTTACATTGTTAAAAATATTTCATGATATTTAGTTGGGAATAATCACAGGGTTTCTCATTCAATCTCCTATTATAATGGGTTGCTCAATGATGTAATATATGAATTTTCCCTCACACTCATGGTTTCTTCTAGTTTTATCCATTACTAAAACCAAATGGGTTGAAAAGAGTGAAAATATTAATAATAAAGTGAAATTATTATAATCATAAGGGAAATTCAACCTTAAAATTCATGTTATTTTATATTATCATGTTGTATTATAGTTCATCTAATTCTAAATATATCTATTTTAGTTTAACCTTAGTTATTTTAAGTTGGTTTATCATATAATTTTCAACCTAATCCCTAAAAGTAAATAGGAAATTGATCCTTCATAATGGTTCAAAAATAGCATGTGATCAAATAAATAATATCCCCTATGAGGGTCTAGATACGTGTGAATCCTTAGACCCACTAATCATGCATTATAGTGATGATTGATTCAATTACAAACCAATCCTTTTTGGGGTGATTACCCCTAAGTGCATTTGTTTCATGGTAACATCCACTTTACAATTTCTAGATAGGGATTTTTTATAATAAAACCACATACTCAAGTGCTTACCAATATTTTAGGATATCATCTGATACTTATACTCATCTATGGGGTTTTCACTAATGTTATCTAACCCTAACATCCAAGGTAACTAAAAACCACTCCAAAAATAACAAAACTTTTCCTATGATACCAACTATATCAACCCAATCTAAGCATACATAAATATTACCCTTATTACATGGAAAAATTAAAAGATATAAAAATTTTCATATGAACTAGAAAACCATAGGTTTAGTGTCTTTGAATAATAGTGACATGATAAATTTATTCTATAATAGTTGTGAAAATTTCTCTATTTTTGATCCACACTAGTCTCCTTCTAAAATTCCCATAAATTATACTCAACTTCCTAACTTGGAGAATGGAAGAATAAGAAAGGGGAGAACCCAGATTCTTAGAATGGGTAAACATAAGTGATACTTATCAAAGATAATGAGTGGCCTTAAGATGATAAAATGGGTATAATCAAGAAACATAAAGAAATAATACCCAATAAATCATATAAAATGAATCATGATTTATGTCATAAGGATTGGAATAATATAATATGTGAATAAAAAGTAAGAGGAAATATTATCTAATAAACATGAGAAAAGAGAGTATAACAAAGGCATAAGAATATGATTAATATTTTGGCGTAAACATAGACATTATGAAATATGTCATTTTGAAATAGCTTAACCAAAACTATGTCTTTAAAAATACTTATGAGCATAACTTAATCATAGCTATACTCATGCACAACCTTTTGAGAAATACATAACTGTAGTTATATTCATGCACAACTTGTGAGTATAGAAAAAACAAAATTATACACACATAGAGTAGTGTGAGAATAACAATACCACAATTATAACCACACAAAACCTTGTTATATTAGATAAACCATAACTATACCCATAGAAAACCTTGTAATCAAATGTAAAGTATACTTAAACCACAACAAAAGCTTGTCAGAATATCTAAACTACAATTATACCCATGCACAAAACCATTATCTCATTAGATATAAAATTGTAACCAATGCATTGGAGGTAGATATAGGACCCCACCCATTATCATCAAGTAATATGAGTTCCATAGTATTCCAATCATTAAACATACCATGAAAACCCATGGAGAAAATGGTTTTCATTCATCACATCATAAAAAACCTATGTAAAGGAAAAAATTGGTTTCACAACAATTCAAAATAGTATCACAAAAATTGAAATTAAATATTTAAAGGGCTGACACACAAAATTAAATCACCCAAATAGAGTATTTCCTAAGAAAATTTCAAAGTTGATTCAAAAGAAATAATTTACAAACAAATAAATGCATTAGATATAAAGATGAAAATGGTGGTAAAATCATAAAAGTGTTTTTATAAAGCACTTTTATCTTTAGTATAAAAGAAGAAGTTATCATCATTTTGAAAAATCATTTCTTTTAGAGGTGATGTAAAAAAATTGAACACTTTTTCTTTTAAAAATAATATTCAATAATATAGCTTTTAAATGACATAAAAGAAATAAAAAATTAATATGAAGTGGAAGAAAAAACCTTTGACTTGTAAAGGATGGAATAATATTTTCAAAATTTGAAATAATCTTATTGAAAACCCACATTACAAAAATATAATTAAATTTTATTTTGAAAATTTGTAAAGAAAATTATTACAATAATATAAAATGATACATACTATAATTCACAAATTTATAGAATAAAATTAGTAGGACGGAAAATCTGGACTTTAAAGAAAGATCCAATTAAGAGATGTAGGTTAGTTCTTGATAATGTTATACTTTTAAGTGATAGAAAAATCAAATAACAAAATTTGAATGAAAAGATGTATTTTCCCCAAAAATATAATAGAGAACATCCTATAAAATGGTAAGAATATTAATAAAGATAATGTTAAAGGTTAAAATTAAAAATAAAACAAATTGTTCAATGAAAGTTATTTGGATTACGAATGTCCCTTATGATCAACATAGTTCATAAAGTAAAAAACTTTTAAAAATAGATTTATGTACTAAAAATGTAAATCCCCAAAAGTTAAGAGATAATACCACATGATCCAATAATAAGTAAGAATTTACCCAACCTATATGAAAGATACTTAATAATAACAATTATATATCAATGAATTAGAATTGAAAAAAACCCTTACAACTTGTAGATCATTTAAATCAAAACCTCTTGAAAGATATAGATACAAATTCACCATAAATTATCATGAATTAAAGTTATTTAATGATATAACATCTCAATTAGTAACTATTTTCACCATATAGAATAAATAATGTTCAAAATACAAAATATATCTCAAATCGAGGAATTTGAGATGAAAACCCTTACCATAGCCTAATTTGTTCTGTACTTTCACCCAACATCCTGAATAAATAAATTAAATTTATTAATTATATACTCAATAACCTTTTTCATAACTACAACAATTTTTACTTCCATTTATAATAATTCCACACATGTACAAATATATATATATATATATTAGTTAGTTTTTACCTATTTTCCCACATCATGTGTTTATAATTTTAATGGTCTATACTAGTTTCATAGAAGTGATGTCAGAATTTTTTCTTATTCTGAAGTACATATTTAAAAAAAATTAATTTTACTATAAGTTATCATTTATAATTATTTTTTATTTTAAAAATTTAAATTCATGTGTACTTTAGTCCATATCCTAGAAGATGAAATCGTCAATGATCATTTTTTCGAAAATTTTTAACAAATGACAGTTTTTTTCAAGATTAATGAGATAGATATTGATGTATCGCATAAAAATATAAATTTATTATTTACATATTTATATACTATTATATCATTAAATATGTTTTCATAAATTTTGATGATACAATTTCATATCATTGTTCGAGTATGTGGTCAAACTGACAAAAAATGAACATTCCAGGATTATTGATGATTATGAGGTGATATATTTTCAATATAATAACACTAGAAGAATAATTTTTTTATTTAGTTTTCATTAGTGTTATATATTATAATTATAAAGTAATTATATGAAGAGGTGAGAGGTATAAAGTAATTTCATACTATGAGTAAATTGTTTTACTCTTTGTTTATTTGTTTATGACGATTAATTTTATAACAATTATTTACAGTTCATATCATTAATATAACACTAGATTTATATTAACAAAACCTTATTCATATTATAAACATGATATTCATCTTTTAAACCCATTCTTATAACCATCCTCTAAATTTTGTAATGAAAAATTAACTCGTTTGATCATGGAGGTGGTAGTCCACACATACACATGATTCACATTTTCAATTTTCTTATGATAAAGGGAAAAGGTAGTTAAATTTTAATTATATCAATATAAAAACATTTAGTATACAATAAATAATTAAGTTATCAAATAATATTGGTAAAAATAAGTTTTAAATGGTAATATAGAAGGAAATTATGTTAGAGAAAAGATTGAACTTACGTTGAGAATATTGGTTTTCTCTTGGAGGATTCATTAGAAAAGAAGGTAATAGGATAATACCTTGTAACCAAAATATTCTGATAGTGAAATATGATGTTAGGGGAAAGAAATAGGGTAGATTATTATGAGGAAATATATTTTTTAGAGTGGTATTGAAGGGGTGGTGAGAGGATCCCTTTATTACTAGTGAGAATAACATTTCTGTACATATTTCAATATTTGATAAACAGGGAACATGTTAAACATGTTTAATGGCTCAAAAAATATACAATAATTGAGTTCTAGGTGAAAAATGGTCAATAATATGTCAACCAATCAATTCAAAACATGTTTTAATCCCATTATATATCAAATTTAAACTTTTCCCATGATGAATAGTATTTTCCTATGGAAACTTAATCTTTTTACATAAAACTAAAGTGAAAATTATTATATAATATGAAACTACTGATTCTAAATTTTAAATATATTTTTTCTTGTTAGATTTTTTAAAGGGTAAAAAATTAATTTTAATATAATAAATATGCAATGTATTAAAAAAATGAAGAAAAATATTAGTGTGGTTCTAAAATATAAATCATAGGTTAATAAACTCCAATAAATATTTTAAAATGTATAATGTAAATTAAAAAAAACATAATTTTTGATAAAATGGTTTCATAAATATCAAATTCATACATATATACTAATAATTGTGTAAAATTCGTTGTTTCGTCATATTTTATTATTCACCTAAAAGTCAATTTTTTATAAAAATCTCAAAAATTCATGTAAATTTAATTTTAAAATTTTAAATCCAAAAATGAATTTATTTTTATATAATAAATATTCTAAAATTGATAAATTTTATATGATTTTAGTGTAAAAAATATATAAAAATCATTTAAATTTTACTTGTTTAAACATTATGTGTTCATATTATTATTTCATATCAATTTTTAATTTGAAAGATATTGATATATTATTTATTTTATAATACTATTTTAAAATTATTCAATTTAATCTATTAGGATATAATATACTGCACTTAAAAAAATGGTTCATTGAAAAATAATATTACTTTTATACTAAATACACTATAACAAATACCATTAAAATTAATTATTTATATTCTAAAAATTAATTTTAGTAATTAATTAATATTAAAATACTTATATTAATATTATATATCCATTATATTTTATTTTAATAATATTTTTATTTATATTTATATATAATACATATATATATATATATTAATATTGTACTTTTATATCATTCTAGGTTATATTATTTTAAATTTACTATATAACCATACACAACTTCAGTATGCCTATGGGATATTTTTCTAAAGGATATATTTTCAAATACCATATTTTCAAGTACTATCTTTATAAAGACCATATTTACAAGAACATGATTTTATTCCTATATATATAACTTTCCTAAACATATTCCACTAACACTTCACGTTTCAATATATTTCATTTTAGATATCAATGCATTATTTCTCATTTTAAGGTATTATTTCTCATTGTTAAGTTTGCTATAATAAGGGTGATTCTTAAAGGAGATAGTGGTCTGGGGGAGATTCTAGTCCAAAAGATATCATTATTTCCAATTTATTATCCCCTTTTAATTTTGGTATTTTTAATGGATGTAATCAACCATGTTGTTTAACAAATAGCTTCATGTTCTTTTGTTACAAAATTTAACTATCAATCAATAAATTTTTTTATCTTAATCCCTATATTATATGACTTGTTACATAATCTTTTTCAACTCATTCTAAAATATAGTAAAAAAATTAGAATTATAATAATATAGTTTATGGAAATAATACCCTTCTTAAAAACCGGAGGTGTTACAGAGAGTTCACTTTAGGGCCTCAATGAGGGATTCATGAGAATGATTCAATAAGAAAAGTTTTTCAAGGATTTAGAGTCATGATGGAATATGGAAGAGATTTTTTTGCACACATAATTCTGATCTATGGATATATTTCTTCTCGCTAGAGTTAACTCCTTGGTAGGAAGCATAGTTGATCCAACTAGATGAGGTGACAAGGACGAACCTGTACTTGCCTCATCTTATTTTTGGTTGTATGACTAAGGATGGGTGATGTTGGATAGTTTTTTGGTCCTTATATGGTTGTTTCTAAGCCTCAGATGGTTACGGTTGGGTCAACCGGTCAACCAACAAGATGGGCTTAGAGGTACACTAGAGGGTGTAGCCTTAGAGTGATTATCCTACTCAGCCTTGACCAATACTTTCCTTATGGTGTCAGAGGTATAGAACCTATTTTTGGGGATATTTCCTCATTAAGTATACTTTTCATAGTGTAATATCCATTTTCCCTGATAATTAAGGTGATAATCACTTTGAGGGATTGAATGGTGTTCTTCAGCATTGGGATCATTATATAAGTCCACCAATATATTGGAATTAACAGATACATAATCATGATCATCATTAGAGGGATTCCCTAGGATCAAATGGGTCGAGATACCTCCTTCTAATGTAGGGGAATTAATTAAATGAGGGTACAATCAATATTATGAACCAACTAAATCTCATTATTTTCCTTGAGTTTATGGTTTTAGGTTTTTCAAGACATAGAAGGATATAATGTTGATTGGAAAACCAAAAAAGGTGATCCAACAAAAATAAGTGTTTTTTGATTCAACCTGACTCATATGATCTCATATTCTTTAATGACACACTTTTGGTATAGAAAATTGTCAAAATTTTCTACAACTAAATTAGAGACTTGCTACCATTCCCCAAAACCTTCTTCATTAAGGGAATAGCTGAGACATATGTCACCAATGCTGGAGTATCACCCAATTTAACTATTCAAGGATCCACCTAGTCCTTGATCTTATCCTTAAAGATGAAGAACTAATTTATGGTGGGTCCAAGGAATCTGTGGTAGGGGTAGTAGTTAGGATAAATCATCAACTCATCTTCTTGTTTATCTTAATTTATAAAATCTTAAGAAAATTATTCTCCAATAAATAGATGAAGAATCCTAGTACCTAGTAATCTTGTAGGGAATGTACAATGTTATTCTAATCATCATAGGGTATTATAGGCTCTTGGACATATTGGTGACCCTAGGAGACATTCTCATACCATGGTTGTTCTTGATGGGGATGTTTTACTGGGCCACCTAGATCCGAATTGGAAGAGGGGAGAGAGTCTACATTATTGAATATATTAGTACAAGGTAATGAATGAAACTATTTCCTAGTCTATTATATGGATTCCGCATGGTTCTAATTTTTTTTAAATAACTCTTAGACTCAACCTCAATAATTTAGAGTGATGAGTGTTAAAACCAGCGCATCTTGAATGTTCTTGACACACATCCCTAAAAACTATTCCTAGGGGAGAGGAAAATCAAGGGAATTATTTATCCACTACCATTGAGAAATAAAATTTGTTACATTCCCAATATCCATATTTTTTCACTTATAAATTTTGGTCACACTTTCCTTGTAAAAGATAGGGTTTAAATAATAGAGTAACTGATATCACTGATCCTCCCAAATGCTGATAGGTTCTGGTTCTATTAAGTTGATCCCAAAAATGAAGTACTTTACAAGGCCTAAGAAATGAACTAAATCCTAGTTGTCTCCTATTAATTTGAAGTTCCCTATATTGGTTTAAACCATAACGTGAAGTGGTAAATGTGCTACTATCGAACATCCATTCCATTAAAGGCGGGAAATCTTGAAATTCCAAAATGCTGGGGTGGAGGATTATGGTCTACCCACATCAAATATAGATTCCCTTCAGGCTAAAATGGGGGTTGTTTCATCTCAAAGGATGTTATTTGAGTGGTATTAGAATTGATCACATCATCTTAGGTAGAATCAATATGTGTGTTCCCCTTGAATGGTTGACCATATCATGAAGTGGAGTAGTCATAATCCATAAGTTGGAAGTCACACTAATATACCAATGAAAGAACCTTAGGGAACACTGGGTTTTATCTTGGATTGGTATTGACACAAAACATTAATATGTTCAAGTGAACTAAACCACATTATATAGCTTCGGTAGATCAAACAAGGACTATCAATTGTAGAGATTCTTCTAGGATAACAACAAGGTTATATTGGGAATCGTACCTATCAATACAGTATCAAATGAGCAGTTCGGAATTGTGACTCTTATATCTATATATACCATAGAGTATGAAAAATAAAATCTTTTATCCAATTTAGTTTCTTTATTGGTGTTAGGAATATCAGAGGATTTAGTGATTCCTTTACCCTTATTGAGTGATCAACTGGTTCTCTAGAGTGTCTTGGTAGGATCTATGGGACCTAAATCTAGTTTAGGTTGATGGGTTTGGACACCTGATTAAAGATTCACTTTATTATGGATATCACTTCTAGGTTTATAATCTTCTTTACATATGTCATCACTTAAATACTAATCATATTTTTTAGGTGGCTTGATGGAAATGACTTTTATGATGGTAGTGGTTAGTGATAGAGTTTTGTCAACATCACAAAATTCTCCAACTTGAGTGGCCCACTATCATTTAAAAATTCAATATAAAAGAAAGAAATAATACCACTCCAAGATCTTGATCTATATGTGGGGATACACCTCTTCAATGATTCAAAAAATTAGAATGAGTATTTAAATATAGTTTTACTAGAATCTCTATCAGAACCCATATGAATTGAGGTTCTGAGAAAATAGAAATGCGGTGAGATCAACCTTGTGGGATTATCTTTCAAGGTTCTAAAGGTGTTCAAGGATCTTTTGGTATTTCATATAATGAACCTGATGGTATTGAAACATTATACAAAAATCATAGGCATGTTGAATTATTCTCATAGAGTATCTATGATATGGGTAAATATAGAGTTGTAGTTGGCCAAAACATAACTGGAAACTCATATTCAGATAGGATTTCCTATAATATATCTTTATCCTGCTTTGGATTAGAAGTTTAATTTGGATCTTGATCACCCCAAGATTTCATATGGGACATTAAGGAAACCAGAGGAAGTGGTTTATACCTTCTCAATGGTTGTTATTTATTTAGAAAAGCAGCATGTGAGAAGTACTTACCTAGGATAAGTCTCCCTCAAGAGTTTATTTCTATCTCATCACCATATCCATTTATGTAAATGGGTACATAAACTATTATTGGGGAGTTATTTAATTGAGAACTCATAGATTGAAATGATCCACTTCCTCATTATAGGGTTCTAACTCATAGCCTGAAATCCTTCCTACTTTCAACAAAGATTTAGATAGAATGGATGACAAATGTGGTAGGAATCGATGAATGATGTGTCTCTAAAAGGAAGATAAAACATCATCCATGTTTAATTAATTTCAAAGGGGTTTTAAAAACTTATATGCATATACCAAAATCACAGTCATTCTCAGCTGGTGGGTGCCTACACCTAGATGTGGTGGTGGGGGTTGGAGCATTTCCTTAGAATCATCAGTCACCCCAGATTCAAAGTGGTAGATGGTAACATGGAATTGGATTCTCTCATCCTACCACTGATTATTATGTATAATTTCTATGATAACCATATTATAGGATTCTTAGGGAGTTCTTCTATGAACATGAAAGTTGGTTCCATGTGAGGGGCCTCCATATTGGTTGACCACCCCTCTACCCTAGGGAGGGTATTCAGGGTGTTGGAGTTATTAAAAATGGTTATATCCTCCATGTTAGTTCGTTTTATCATGGTAGGATCCCCTATGGTGGGGATATTCATCTTGGGGATTACCTATGTGATTATTTCTCAAGGCCCCAATGGTTTGTAAAGTTAACACAGCTTTTCAAGTGGGTGGTTGGGGTCTGATCCCAACATAGTGAAACCTTATCCCTACATTATGGTAAGGATGGAAGGGGGTACATCTATAGTGGAAATGGATACATGAGTTATAGAAGTAATTTCACATCAGGTAGGTTTAACCAACTTCCCCAAGAATGGGAACCATATAATCTCAACGAGGGTAGGTTGAGCAGTGATTAGATGGACCTACTCATCCACCAATGTCCCCACCCTACATTGTCAGTAACATAGTGTGGAAGGATCCCTCCTCACTGGCATCCTGGTGGTCAATGTAGATATCACCACCTAAAAATCGCATAAGTTCTTAGCACATGGGATAGAATTTTCCTAGAGTTTTAGTTAGAGGATCTTGAAATGACTAGTATTATAAATAGGATAATTTCTTCCTATTTATACCTTATTAGTGAAGAAATCAGTTTTGTATTGTATCCTTCCATATTTCATGAGACTTAGCTTGGGTGAGGGTGACTCATTTCTCTTTATACCCGATGAAGAGGGTGGTGATAACCCTCTGCTAGATGAGATTCAATAGAGAGATAGGGAGAGGGTTCTTAAGAGTCATGGGAGAGGTGTTCATTGTAGATGATTCATTCATATGTGAGTATGATGTGTGGTTGGATCTCCATCCCCCATGCTTATTGGTAAGTGAGCCACCTCGTTGAACATGTCTGGTAGCTGGTATTCAATTGGAAGATATAGATTCAATTATCATTACATATTTGATGATGGTTATTCCCAATGAGCCTAGATTTAATCATCCGCTCTTGGGTGAAGGATAATGGATTTATGTCGATTATTTCTAAAAATAGAGATACACAAAACTTCTCATTAGCTTATTGTTCAAGTATAATATATTTACATCAGGTTCACCATATTATTTTTAGATTCTTCTTTTGAGTTTTTCTTTTTTATCTCGATCTTCATCATAGGACTTTCTAAGATCATGTGACCTCACATTCCTATTTTATAGAGGCATGTCACCTTCACTGCCTAGGTTGACTATGTCTAATCCTTGATTAGAAAGGGATAATTGGATTTCATATCTTCTTTCCATATATTCCACCTCATAGATCAATGTCAAGTTCAATTAAACCATACAAACCTAAGATATGTTTATGAATCACATTCCTAGATCCATCCTCTATTAGAAACTAATTAATTACTCCACTTTCTATCATGGTAGGGTGACCTCCTATGGTTAGAGCTAATGATGGTGTTGGGTATATATAAATATCTTACTCTTATGGGGTGAGGGCATCAAGTGCCCATGCGATAAGGTGTCTCAAGTACAAAACCTAAGGAATCATCTGATTTCCACAAGTAAACATAATCTCAATACATAAGGAATCCTATGAATGTTACTTAGAAAATCCTGTTATCAGCACATAATGTAGAATGCATTTTTATGTGAGTAATCCATGAATATTTATGCTAAGAAACTTATTCTTATCATATAATGCATCCCAATATAATCACCTAGGGTATCCCATGCTCATCGCGCATGGTAAGAATCGTAGGCTTGTCATCTAATGAAAGGGTAGAGACATCCTATTCTCTTCATAATGTCTTCTTATACTCTTCACATAAGGAATATCACGGATATCCATGTGGAATCATCTTAGTATCATCACCTTAATTATAGGGATAAGATACAATGTTTTCATCACATAGGCTTCTTAGGTTTATCAACCAAGTCACTCTAGGATCAACACCAATGGATGGATTTATTATACATCAGGTGGGAGTCATAAGTTTAGAGTCATGTGATGGTGGTCTCAAATATCCTCATTACATATGGGATGAAATGTATTTAGAATCTAGACTGGATGTTACTATATATTTTCATCACATATGGGATATAAGATAATTAGATTCTAGTGTGGATGGACTCAAATACACTTTCCATGTGTGGGTTGATCATGTGTTTAAAGTCCAATGGGGAAGCTTCCAAATATACTCATCACATACTAGTCTGGGCATAGCTTAGTATCCTATGGTGATTCTAGAGTCTAATGGGACTTTTATTTGTATAGTGAGAGGTTTTGTGTACTCTGTAAAGATAATCAGATTTTGGTTTTCACCTTCTGAGGGGGTTGAATTTTGGCAGTGGAATTGTTATTTTGGATATATTATTGTCATCTCATGGTCATCACCTAAGGAATCCATATGTGTAAAATATATAAAGACATAAATAATTTTGGATTTACCTTGAAGAGGTTTCATATGTATCCTACTTTATATAGGAATCAAACCACAAATGGTTCAAGTGTACAGTTTAAGGTTGTGTAATGGGACTCATCATTCAGTTTAATATCATGTGGTAAATACACTTGTATTGTAAAACTTTTGAAAATGATTGGTTTTTCTGGGATTACACAATAATATTTCTAATAAATAGGTTGAATCATATCACACTCATAACATTAGGTACCATATGCTTTTCACCTGAGACATATTGGGCTCGTCGCATGGGGAAGGATACGGTTTAACATCTAGTGTTACGGTCATTTTTGTGTAGTATAATGTCATGTTACTAAGAAATTTTCATGAATTTAATATTATGAAACTAGGATGTTGTCATGCAGTTTAATATCATAAGTCTAGGTTGTAATGTTATGTAGTTTATTGTAGTGCATCTTAGAAGAAGGTGTTTGGAGGACTATGAGTTTTTCTACCTGATCCTGGATAGTATGGGAGGAGATGAGGATATAGAATTATACACATTCTTGTCAAGGGGAATGATGGGTGGTTTATGTAGATGATACCATGTTGTGAGCATTGGTATAAAAATTTTAGGTGACCTTTTTAAGAAAATGGCATGGGAACTTCCCATTTCAGGTGGCACACAGGAAGCCCAAAGTGACAATGATTATGCATAGGATTAAAAGGATAGGATATTTCTCAACCAATGCTTGGTAAAAAGAGATTGGTCATAAGGGTATATGATACAAGTTTTTCTTATGGATTTGGAATTAGTAATTCTAGATCGAGTGGATTTAAGTCTTATGAGCACTTAATCCACACACAGTTATGTTTGGTGGATCGAAGCATCAAATGGGTTCCCAAGAGCCTAGTTTGTGAAACATTAGAGTTGAAGAAACACATGGAGTTGTGTGAGAAATCATATATATATTAAGGATGGTAAATATATATAAAAATAATTGTTTTTTTCTACTTTTGGGTGTTACATATAAATTTCAGTTTCACAAGGGAATCGCCTTTTGTGAGAAATTTGTTCTTCATTAAGTAAAGTTACGTGAGAACATCTCGTGAATAATTAAAAATTATAAAGGACTTATGAAACATAATTATTGCATGTTTCACACCCATGGGGATCCATAGAATTGTATGGATGTAAGAATTTTTGAAATATAGAGTTTTTTGAGCTAAGAGTGCAACTCTTCAACTTCCAGAGGTTCATCCAGAAAAATGGTGGTGATGCTTTATTTATAAGAATTTTAACTCACATACCTATACATTTCTCATGCTACATAAGCTAGCTCACACAAGGTTGGGAGTAGTGCATCATTACATATCAAGTCCATACATCTTGAGTTATGGGAAATGAATTACCTTTCTTGTTGGATTCTATTTCATGAAACTTTAGTAGCGGGAAATGCAAGCCCATGCTTGTTGTAGTTTGATTCAAGGATAATCAAAAATTCTAAATTTTACATCTCCCTTATTGTGTAACTATTATTTGAGTGATTTTTTTGAGTTGAATGAATTGGATAGAAGTTATTTGAATTTCTCCCTTTTACATTTGAATCCCTCTAAAGTTTTGTTTTCTCCCTATTTGTGCATTATCCCACATATCATTACCTCATAAAGAGATTTTTATTATCAATAGATACTTCACTAAGATTTTAACCTTTCATATTAAAAAAAGGATAGATAATGTAGTTTTTCTTAATTGAATATGCTCATTATCTAGTCTACCATTAAATGAAAACCATTGAATAGGGAAAATTAGTTTATTCACTACATTAAGGGACTAAAGAATAATAATAATGAATGGTTATGGGTGGAAATATTTTTATATATAAGGGAAAAAATTTAGGATTATTCAACACTTATACTCTACTTAATTCATTTAGTAAAGTGAAATTCAATGATCTATCAATTTTTCCCAAAATGGGATAGATTAAGAAAGAAAAATACTACAAAACTGAGTTTATCCAGTGCTAGGGATTGAACAACACTGGATAAAAACGTTGTGAAATGCACCCATTGTTAGTACTAAATAATGTGATATTAAAGGGGGTCTTTAACAGCATTAGCTAAAAATGTTGTTAAAGACACCTTTAGTGAGTATAAAAAAAGCATTATTAAAGGGGGCCCTTTATCAGCTCCTTTCTACAAGCACTGTTAAAGGCACAACCTTTATCAACACTTTTAAAAAAGTGCAGATAAATGGGTTCTTTTTCTAGGGCTTGTAAAAAAACATTGATAAAGGGAGATTTTATATTTGTTTTTTTAGAAGTGCTGATAAAAGACCCCCCTTTATCAGGGATTTTTTACAAGCACAGATAAAAGTATACTTCGAAAAAAAAATATTTCACTAAAAATGATATATTAATATATAAATATATTTATATTGATATAAATATAATATATATGTTTTAAAATATGTTTTAGATAAGGTAAATTGGCATTTACACGTAATATATAATATATTTAGTGTAAATAACTTATAAAATAATTAAAAAAATGTTTTTAATTAATAATTTTCTTATAATTACGAAATAATAGACATTTAATATCAATTTCAAGAGAAAAAATCAAAAAATAAATAAAAGATCAAAAATAAATTGAAAATGTAACTTTAACTTCAAACATCTATAACTTTTGATCCTAGTGTCTATTTGGGCTCTTCCACATATCAAATAGAATTTGGTGATGATCATTAACCCTAAGTGAAATAGCTAAACCTTTGTCACATTTTTATGCCAAAAAATTCCCAAAAGGTATCAAAAATTGATTTTTTAGTCAGATTACCATGATTTTTTAACATTTGATGGACTTTCAGGCTCTTTTATGAGGGTATTTTTTCCCTTTTTTAGTGGGGAGTGAATTTATTCCAAGGTATTAAATTCATATTGGTATTATGGTTTTGAAATTTTATCATTTTTTACAATTTACTATTATTTATAATCAAATATATAACAATATATACATATTTTTTATAGATTCACACATAAAAAATTATTTTATAAATAAATAATTAAACATATTTAAATATAAAATATATTTATTAATATATAAACATATATATAAATATATGGATAAAAAGATTAATATATATATATATCAAAATATGTGAAACAAAACACTGTAGGATAGTAGAAAAGGCATTGAAGTATATGTGGGAGGTCTAGGGTTTGAAACTTACTGAAGGCAAGGAGAACGCAAGAGGGTGGGGTTATCTAAAGCACTAATAAATGGGTGGGGTGGGAAGAGTTGATGAAGGGGGTGGGTGGGAATGGAAAAATATATATACCCTTTATTAATGGGGCCTTTGTCATTGATTTTTTAACACTTTTAAAGGTCCCTTTAACAATACTAAAAACTCTGATAAAATGGGCCTCTAACAGTGATCTTTTAGTGCTAATAAAATCTTAGGGAATTTAAATGCTCTCAAATTATCAGTGATAATAAAAGCATATTCTAGCACTATTAAAGGTCATTTTTGTAGTAGTTGAAGAAAATAATTTTATATGATGTGAGTTTTATATATAAGATAATGATTTTAATGATGAGGTGTGTTTTAATGTTACTTATCATCCCTAATCCTACCTTTCTAGGAATCTAAAGCAACCTATAAATGATCCCCTTCTACCCCTCATATTCCAAAGGTGTCTAAGTATTAGTTTGTTTAGAATTCACCTATATACATCATGAGACTACATGTAACACCCTTGGTTTGATTTATTTCCATAATTTATTTTACATCTATAAGTATTGAAGGGATGTGATTTGGTTTTGGGAGTTTTCGAAATATTTCAAAAAACAATTTGAGTATTCTTGATGGTGGATGTATTAAACATGGTTAGGGGAAATAGTGTGGTATCCCTATGCAACCATGTGAACTAGAAAGGGGACCTAGTGGAAGGTTCATGGTTGGTGAATGGTTTGGGTTAACAATTTTGTAACCATAAAACTATAATAATTATTGGATAGTGTCAGTTCACGTGGTTAGGTCATGGTTCTTCAAACCACATAGACAAACCATAAAACGTAATTAACTAATTATTAAATTTGGTTTTCAAACCCAATTTATACCCTAAAACTATCTTTATTCCATTTGTGGCTTGGATGCACGTTTGATAGTTGGGTAACACTAGATTATATCTCCGAGTGGTGACTCAGGTCTTGAGGGATGGGTACTACTCATGAGTATGTCCTGTATGGATGGGTACTTTCATTAGTTTATGCCTTTTTGACAAGGGATTACATCATGGTTTGTATTACTCTCATTGTTGTTTCACCATATCTTATCTTTTCGCCTTTTATCATCTATTGGTTTTCATATATTATTGTAATTAGCTAACTAGTTCTTGTATTATTGGAATGCGTGGAAAGTCTTTGGGTTTTCCTAATTGGATGTGTACTCATTCACTTAATATTCAAATTGGTTCTGATATAGACATATTTTACTATAATATAGAAAAGGGTAAGATTTTATACTTTTATTGTGGAGCATATTGATGATGTATTTAAGTCATATGGGAGATGGAGTTTAGAGATTTTCTTATATTGGAGTTGTTATACTATCACGTCAAAACCCTATAGTCTCATGTGTCATTTGATTTTATATACTTTTTATTTTTAGGTCAACTGATGAAACTCTAATATTGTATTAATTATGTCATTGGGTTTTGTTTATTTTTAAACCATCAATTATGTTGTATTAATTCTATTTTGATCATTTAATATCGGTTTTGTTATGTATGTAGGGGTATATTATCCCTCGTGATTTGTTAATTTACATGGTATTTAATTTTTAACGTTTTTGTTTGGTGGATGTCACTTAAGGTTTGTGGAACACCAGTCCTTATAAATCAATGGGTAGGGTCTAGATGTTATAAATGGTATCAGTTTGTTATAGTCCATCAATCAATAATGGAATAAATAAAGATTGTATGTGTTGAGACTTAATATATTGATCATAAATGGATTTTTTAACCTCTTTATGATAAACATCATGTTACCAGGGTGGTTCAAGTATTAAGAGTGTTATGAAAAAAAATTAGGTTTTTCATCACCTCATTGTCATGGTTCTAATTGATCAAAGCTATAAATCATGCATTATTAAAGATACTTCCCATCAGAAATGCATCATTCTTATAATATTTCATTATACTGATTGTTTTTTTCTATATAGAAAAATATGTGTGATAAAAGTATTTGGATGTGATGGAGTGGTTGTTTTTTGATGAAAATAGGAGGTTGTTACCAATCATGATACTTAGAAATTAGTGAGAGGATGTTATAGAAAACATGGTTCCACCTAGGGAATCATTGTTTAATTAGTAGCTAGTTAGAATAATTTTGGAAGCATGTCAGGATATTGAAAAGGTAAATCAATCTAAGGAACAACATCACATAGATATCTCACTATAATTCTAGAGACATAACCCATTGATCTTTTTGGGTGATTCAGGACTTGAACATGAAGAATAATGGATTTTTAGGATGAAAAAAATCTTCGATTTCCATGGAAATCTAGATAATTTTAAAGGGAGTCTCTCTATGTATATGATCAAGGATCCAGAATTAAAATGGTGGAACCTATTTTTTTAATATAAAGTAAACCAAGGAATCACTTTCGATAGATTATAGGAATATTTTAAAAAATAATTCTACCCATATTCCTTCTACTCATGGTACATATGTTCAAAACAGGTCAACAGTTCAATATTCATTCTAAAGTGGTGATGTTATACACTGAGAGTTACACTGTCATGGTAAACAAGGAAATGGTGAAAGATAAATTCATCACTGAGATCCTCAGTAGAGGAAACACCTTTTTACTTCCAAATTCATGTGGCAACTCTTATTCTATGAATAAGTTCAAAAAAAGAGTTAATCCTATGGTATTAAAGTACTAGAGAACTAATATAATGGATCAGTTTTTCCCTCTATGTCACAGTAACCATATTGGATAATTATGAGGTGGTTTATTTTAGCACAAAAAAAAGAAATTTATATGACCTCCTAGAGTGTGTTATAATTATAGCTATATGGGACATATTATGTACTGTTTTTCAAATCCTATAAAGTCAACTAGTGGTTATTTTTCAACCATATCATGATCTTATAATGATCAACCAGTATGCACACATCAAAGTAGTTATATCCCAGAGAATCAAGGTACTCAGGGTGACTCAAAACACACCCTAACACATCAACAGAAACTACCTCAATATGGGTGTGGGAGTCAACCAAGAGAGTATATAGATGAAATTTTGTAACCAGAGAAACTATTCAGAGTGAATAAATAGGTCCCTTGATAGTGTAAGTTACAATTCTCCTTATCTTTACCTTAAAAAATTACAGTGGTTCTACCCATTTTTTTATTAAATCTCACATTGTAAAAAAAACTTATCTTGACTGAAAATTGATGTCAAATGTTATGAGCATCAATACACCTTTGAGACAATGGGATTAATAAAAATTTAAATGTTTTCCAAGTTTCATCACCATTTAATTAATATAGTTTTTATGGGACTTCACTAACCACTAAATAAACATCTTTAGTTTAAATCATGTAAATTATTGAATAGTTTAATTCAAGGCCCATATTGGATACATACTCAAGGATTAACTTTTATATCTTCTGAAGGATTGGTTTAGTTATTTAAAGGTGAATGGGATATCAATAGTGAAAAATCAAGGCCTTTAGTGACAGTGTTTCGAACCCTTCTCATAATAATTAACAGTAGTCACCTTGGGGTCTATTTATGAAATTTAACATAGATATTTTCATTTCAAACAAGATCAATACCCTAATGTTTTTCTAGAAAACTTCTTTAGTCTTTCATCAGGCACCCAAGACCCACACTTCTAGTTATGGTGCTAAAAATACTATGTTTAAACAGTGGCATCGATATAAAGTGTGATGAATCAAGATAAAAATATATATATCACATTGTTTTCATAACTTCAAAAATAAATATCACAATAATATTTCAATCCCAATAATAGAAGGTTTAGTGTCTTTGTGAATCAGTTGCATGAGAAAATTATTTTATGGTACTTATGAGCATTTCTCCATATTTAAACTACAATACACTCCATTCTAGACTCCTCTTAGGTTATAATCATCTTCAAAACTTGGGGAAAAGAAACATATGAAAGGGTTGAGCTTAAACATTTAAAAAGAGAAAATTTACCAATATTTCATCAAGGGATAGACCATAAGAAGATGAGAAATCAAAAACAAGGGATAAATAACCTTTTAAAAATAATATGTAAGAATAATATATTTTCATAATTCATGTTAGTGGAACATTTAATCTCAAATGAAAAAACATATAACATGGAATAAGAGTATAATATAAGCATGGAAACATGGAATAAAGGAATGAAATTATAACTTCGTGTAATCCTAAATATTTGTCAAGAATATAAAACATGATATCTTAAGCATAAGTCAAGGCACACAACTAGGAGAACGGAAAATGGTGTGCTTAGAATAACCATCAGTGCACCATACATCGTATCTCATGAGATAAAAACATTACCCAATTAATTATAGAGGTATCTGGGAACACCCTTCATTTTCATAACATATACATACATATTTTTTCCACAAAAGGAAAAGAATACCAAGCATAAATCTTAAGCATAATAAAACCCATGATAAGGAAGTGGGTTTCATAATATTATCTCAAGGAATAACTTAAGGATATATCATAATGATTTCAAAAATAAGAAGGAATTAAATTATATTGGATGTTAATATTTGAAAAATAAATATCGGCCTTAAACATTGGGTTCTAATGTATAGGAATTCAGGATATTGATTGGGGAAGTAAGATTAAAAATGATCCACTGAGGTGATTCTTTATGAAATTATTAAAGGATTATCTAAATAAGGAACGGGATTATTATTTTCATATAGACTAAGTTTTAACCAAGAGGGTTTTCTATAAAATTATAATGGTTTTAAAAATATATTCATGGTTAAAAACATTTTATGAAGGTGGTAATTGATATGAAAAAATAAATTATGATGTTTCCTTAAATCGAGTTTTCTTAAAATATAGAATCATGAAGGGAACTTAAAGTATATATTATCCATAAAATATAAGGGTAAATTAATATAGGTATATGTGTAACCAAAACGTAATAAGGGGGTTCAAAAGATAACTTTTATATTTTAAAATGAATTTTTTGAAACCCACATCATTAAAAGGATATGAAAAAATTATTTTGAAAATGGGTGAGGAGAAATACTAAGATTATAAGAGTGAAACAATATTTGGGTTTCAAAATAGGAATGGAGTATTGGGCGGAGAAAGAAAGGAGTGATGGCAAGAGGGGGGGTGAATTGCCTTTTAAAAATTAATTAACAATTTAAAAACAAAGAAACGAATGCAGCGGAAATAAATGAGGCAAGACACAAAATTGATAACGGAGTTCGGCCTAAAACCCGGCCTACGTCTCCGCTCCCAACTCAACCGTTGAGAGATTTACTACCGCTTGCTTTTTAATGGTTTTAGCAAGAAACCCACTAGACTTTAAGGTTAGTCTAGAACCTATTACAGCTTGCTTTTATTGGTTGAGCAAGAACCCACTTGCTTTCAATGGTTGAGCAAGAACCCACTAGCCTTCTTACAGGTGAAGGATAGCTCACCTATGTCTCAAGCCTTTTAAAAGGAAAGGCTTGACCAACCTCTACACACCTTGAAGGTGGTGTGAGAACCCAAAGAAAGGGAGATGAGAAAGAGATGGGGTTTGTAGGCACAAACCCAAAATGATGCTCAAAATGATAAAAGCAATGAAAAACCGTAATGGGGAAGTCTTGGGCGCCAATGGATTGATGGAGCTAATGAAGGGCGCTCCCAAGCTTCTTTGGTGGTGCTCCTTGGATGTGGAAGTGTGTTGGAGCAAGTGGGGTTCCCTTGGAGCAATCCGCCGAAGGTTAGCCAAATGATGGAAAATGTGTCCGTTGGCTTCACAATTGTTCCGACAATATTCCTTAGGCTTCCGGGTGTTCCTAGTCCTTTATTTATAGAGGGGGAACCCTCATATGGCCGTTGGAGGCCTTTGGAGCCGTTGGAGAGGCTTTCGGAGCCGTTGGAGGCCAAGTGGACAGGCTGGTCAAAAGCCCAACGGCTAGTTTGACTGCCTCCACCGGCTGACCGGTACAAGGCCACCGGTTGGCCGGTGCCTTGGAGATGGGTGGATGCTTCTGTCCAGGCTCCACCGGCTGACCGGTGAGGAGACCACCGGTTGTCCGGTGGCAAGACAGTAGCTTGTCATTCTGTCTGGGCTCCACCGGCTGGCCGGTGCCGAGGCCACTGGTTGGCCGGTGCTCTGGACAGTGGGGAGGTCTCTCTGTCAAGGGCCCACCGGCTGGCCGGTGCTGATCCACCGGTTGACCGGTGCTCTGGACAGTGAGGAGACTCTCTGCCCAGGCACTACCGGCTGGCCGGTGCAAATGAAAACAGTGCACTTTGCTCCTTTCTTGGCTTCAGCTTGCTTGGCCCAATTCCATGGTAACCTGAAATGATTCCTATCATCCAAAAACACTTGAAAGAGGATTAGATAAATAAGTGAGTGATTGTGATCATGAAAATCAAACCACGAGGGGTACGAGAGGTACAACAATCTCCCCCTATTTTGATGATCACAATCACCAAAACAATCAATGTAAAAACTGAAATGAAAGGCATGCTTTAAAAGATTTTTCCCCCAATCAACCAAGAATTTCTCCCCCTTTGTGATTATCAAAATAGCAGGGGCATAAAACTTGATTGAGGGATAACATTGAAAAACGAGATAGATATTTTAAACCAATTGAAATTTTTGAAAATTGAATTGAAAGTTTTGAATCGAAAATTTGAATTGAAAGTTTGAAATTGAATAACAGTTTGAATTGAAAGTTTGAAATGAAAATTGAATAAAAAATTTGAAATTGAAAGTTTTGAAAATAAAATTGAATAACAGTTTGAATTGAAAGTTTTGAAAAGAAAATTGAATAACAGTTTGAATTGAAAGTTTTGAAAAGAAAATTGAATAACAGTTTGAATTGAAAGTTTTGAAAAGAAAATTGAAATGAAAATTTTGAATTGAATATTTTGAAATGAAAATTTTGATACCAAGTGTTGAAACTGAAAGTTTGAATTGAAATAATTGAATAAGAATTTGAATACACAAAAAGGATTAAACGATCCTAACTCCCCCTAAATAAAAACAACAAATCACCGGGGAGAGGTGTTTGAAACCGAGACACATTTTGGCCTGATGAGACTCGCTAAGAGGGATTTTTCAATCCATACTTGTCTAGTGGCGGGTCTTCTCCTTTGAAATTCATCGTTAAAGAAAAACATTTTGGGTCTACCATACCGGGCATTTTTGCAATTGCACTCATAAATTAAGTGCCCGGGTTTTTTACAATAATTGCAAAATTTATATTGAGAGCTCCCCCTTACAAAAATAGTTGGTGCATGGGAAGAGGAAGCTTTCTTGGAATAGCCAAGCCCTTGGGTGGTTCTAGATATGCGTTGGGAACCAAGGAGTTTGGTCAAATTTTGTTCCCCTTGGGTGAACTTGGCTAGAGATTCCCTTAAGTCTTTGATAGTTGATTCCATGGAATCAACATCGGGAAGGTTTTGGATTTTGAGGGTCAACTCTTCCTTCTCTTTGAGAAGTTGTTCTTTTTCGGAAGAGAGTTTTTTGAAATTCTTTTTTAAAGTAACAAATTTGGAAGAAAGTTTGTGAAAACCTTCCTCCAATTGGTCTCGCGCATGTTGGAGATCCTCATAAGACATATGATTAAAAGAATTTGAAGAACTAGAGGAAGAGGAGTCGGAAGAGGTTACCTCGTGAAATGCCATTAGGCATTTTTTACCGTTGTCACTTGAGGAGGAGGAGGAGGATAATGTGGAGCTATCACTCCAAGTGGCCTTGAATTCCTTTTTCTTCTCTTTTTGCTTGGCCTTTTTCTTTTGGAGTGGGCAATCGGGCTTGTAATGGCCTTTCTTGCCACACCCGTAACATTTTACCTCGGGCTCGGATTTTTCGTTGGGTTGAGCCTTGCGGGATTTCTTCTTTTTGTGCTTCTTCATGAATTTGTGCATCTTGCGGGCAAGATTTTCCATTTCGGAATCGCCGCTTGATGAGGAAGACGATGAGGAGGAGGGGCTTTCTTCTTGTTGAACTTTGAAGGCACTGTTCTTTGGAACTTTGATTGGTTTGCCTTCCTTTTCAGCTTGCCTCCTCATGGTGATCTCGTAGGTCATGAGGGATCCGATGAGCTCTTCGACCGGCATGTTCTTGATGTCCTTTGCTTCTTGGATTGTCGTGACTTTTGGTGCCCATGAGCTTGGTAAGATCCAAAGGATCTTCTTGACCATTGTTTCTGCAGAAATATTATCTCCAAGAGATTTTCTACCATTGCAAACGTCAGTAAAACGTGTAAACATTTCAGAAATTGATTCGGATGGATGCATGGAAAAAGACTCAAAATCTTGACGGTACATGTCCAATCGAGTGTCCTTTACTTTGTTGGTCCCCTCATGGGTAACCTCCAATAGTTTCCAGATTTCATGTGATGAGGTGCATGTGGAAACTCGATTGAACTCATTACGATCAAGGCCGCAATGTAGAGCGTTCATGGCTTTGCCATCAAGCTCGAAATTTTTAATATCGTCTTGGGTCCATTTGGATTCATCAGGAGAGGAAAGAGTGTAACCATGCATGACAATTTTATAAATGGGATAACCTATACTTCTAAGAAAAGTGGTCATGCGGGTTTTCCAATATGTATAGTCGGTTCCATCAAAAAATGGAGCACGACCCAAAGAATATCCTTCGGAGGCGAAAGAAGTTGAGGCCATCACAATGGATCTTGAATTTGAAACCGGTGAAGGTATTACTCAAATTCTTCCTCTGATACCAATTGTTGGGTGGAGAAAGAAAGGATTGATGGAAAGAGGGGGGTGAATTGCCTTTTAAAAATTAATTAACAATTTAAAAACAAAGAAAAGAATGCATCGGAAATAAATGAGGCAAGACACAAAATTGATAACAGAGTTCGGCCTAAAACCCGGCCTACATCTCCGCTCCCAACTCAACCGTTGAGAGATTTACTACTGCTTGCTTTTTAATGGTTTTAGCAAGAAACCCACTAGACTTTAAGTTTAGTCTAGAACCTATTACAGCTTTCTTTTATTGGTTGAGCAAGAACCCACTTGCTTTCAATGGTTGAGCAAGAACCCACTAGCCTTCTTACAGGTGAAGGCTAGCTCACCTATGTCTCAATCCTTTTAAAAGGAAAGGCTTGACCAACCTCTTCAAACCTTGAAGGTGGTGTGAGAACCCAAAGAAAGGGAGATGAGAAAGAGATGGGGTTTGTAGGCACAAACCCAAAATGATGCTCAAAATGATAAAAGCAAAGAAAAATCGTAATGGGGAAGTCTTGGGCGCCAATGGATTGATGGAGCTGATGAAGGGCGCTCCCAAGCTTCTTTGGTGGTGCTCCTTGGATGTGGAAGTGTGTTGGAGCAAGTGGGGTTCCCTTGGAGCAATCCGCCGGAGGTTAGCCAAATGATGGAAAATGTGTCCGTTGGCTTCACAATTGTTCCGACAATATTCCTTAGGCTTCCGGGTGTTCCTAGTCCTTTATTTATAGAGGGGGAACCCTCATATGGCCGTTGGAGGCCTTTGGAGCCGTTGGAGAGGCTTTCGGAGCCGTTGGAGGCCAAGTGGACAGGCTGGTCAAAAGCCCAATGGCTAGTTTGACTGCCTCCACCGGCTGACCGGTACAGGGCCACCGGTTGGACGGTTCCTTGGAGATGGGTGGATGCTTCCGTCCAGGCTCCACCGGATGACCGGTGAGGAGACCACCGGTTGGCCGGTGGCAAGACAGTAGCTTGCCATTCTATCTGGGCTCCACCGGCTGGCCGGTGCCGAGGCCACCGGTTGGCCGGTGCTCTGGACAGTGGGGAGGTCTCTCTGTCAAGGGCCCACCGGCTGGCCGGTGCTGATCCACCAGTTGGCCGGTGCTCTGGACAGTGAGGAGACTCTCTACCCAGGCACTACCGGCTGGCCGGTGCTGAGCCATCGGTTGGCCGGTGCACATGAAAACAGTGCACTTTGCTCCTTTCTTGGCTTCAGCTTGCTTGGCCCAATTCCTTGGTAACCTGAAATGATTCCTATCATCCAAAAACACTTGAAAGAGGATTAGATAAATAAGTGAGTGATTGTGATCATGAAAATCAAACCACGAGGGGTACGAGAGGTACAACATGGAGAGCATTGATAGGAAGGGAAAATATGGATATAGATGAGAATATTCCATTAGAAATGATTGGTATTAATCCAAACAATGTCATAATTTTTAGGAAGGAATCAAACAACAAAAAACAAATTAATTTAATAAATTAATTCACCAATAGAAAGGAGGATTTACTATATAGAATATAAAAATGGTAGAATAAGGGGAATTTTAAAGGAAAAGTAAAAAAAATAACTCATGAAAAAAATAGAAATAAAATTAATTCAATAAACCACTTATGCCATTATTATCTTTAAAATAAAAAATTCGTAATAGTATAACATGAGATTGGTTTTTACATCCTATATATTTCATCAAAATTATAATAAAAATACAATAATGGAAATATTTACATCCCAAAGAGGGAACAATTTTCATATAAAATCATAAATCAATGAATCAAAATTAATATGTGAAAACACCTACCTTAAGTTTTGATTCACTTTTCATGTGTGCCTAAATTTATGAATAATAAAATTAATTCTATTAAATAATTTTTAAGAACCTTTTTCATCTATATTTAATTTTATAATTTATTTTTAATATCATGTATCATTTATTTATTAAATTGTTCTTTCTTATGTCAGTTACTTAATGTGGGTCTGTCAATTTCCTTATAACTTGATGTGTTCATTTAAGGCGATTAAGTTTACTATGATTGTTTCTTATTAATATAACATAAATAATATCCAATATGATATTTAAAAAATATCAATAGAATCATTAATAACATTTTTATATATTAAGTAAATTTTTTAAATTTATCCATATAAGGTGTTGATGGAAAAAATATATATGTCATTTTATGGAGGTGGTAGTATGCACGTACAAATGGATAACACACTCATTTTCCATTTAATGGAAATGAGGTAGAAAATAAATTAATTTATCATTTTAGAACCCTAAATATAACCTTATGGTGTTTATTTTAGTTATGTAAAGTATTTTGACATGTATTTATTACCTTCTAGATGGTCTTGGAGAACTTCTAGGTGTTTTGAAACTATGAAGGCATTGTTGTTGTAGTTAATGATGTGAATGACTAATTCACATCATGAAAATTAATTAATTTTCAAGGAAGAGATGTCAAGTTATGTAAATTTTATTCACAACATGAACCATTTTATCATTATATAAACCAGTTGAGCTAAAATGATTTGCATCATGAATCTTGTTTCATTCCATAAAACTATTGGTCTAACTGTTTATGTCAGGGATTCTCTATTTTTTCCTCCACGTGATTTAACCCTTTTCACATTCTTTTGGATACTCCTGAACCAGGTAGATTCACTCCCATACACAATCCTTCCTCTCTTCACTTGTGGTGTTATTTGGGGGTGGATTCACTCTATATCTCCAAGAGTCTTTTCAGTATTTGGTTTCTCTAATATAATGTTGATCTATTATATATTATCATGTGTTTTCCATTCACCATAAGCCTATCGAATAAAAGTTTTTGTTGTATCTATAATTATTTATGTGGGTTTTATGGTTTTAGGATTCATTTCATAAAAAAAGGATACTTTCTCCCATTGGTTTGTGGGTTCCATTAAATTATTGATTATTCTAAGTGTTTAAGGTTGTTGGTTTTAAAAAAAGGATTTATCATATGAATCTTGATTACTTTATTGTTTTCAAATGTGGTTTTAAATTATTGAAAGGTGTGGTTTTTATTTCTAGAAATATATTTTGTAAGGTATAAATTTAATTCTTCTTATAACTTTTTTTAGACATGTTAATACCCAGTTTTTGGAAATCTTATATTACTTTGATAAAGCCTGGTTATTATTGATAAAATCCCCCCCATTGAAATGGTAGTGAATTTTTAAAATGGTGCTTTTAGGATAGGGGAAAACCCAATTCGAGAATAAGTATTAGGTGGATAGTCTTTTACAAGCACATTTTTGTTTGTTTAGCCTCCCTATAATTTGATATATGTGATAACCCTGACTAAATATGGGTAAGGCAGAGAGACACAAGATAGTGGTCACCAATGAGTGTGCACCTGATTGTTTTATTTATTTTGGTCACTTGAAGTGTGAGGATCCTTGAAAGACATAAAATAAGTTTCCTTATGAATATTTAAAATAGTTCTAAATTGTTTTAAATGTTTTTTTTTTCAGCACAAGTTATTTATTCATGTTTAAAAAAAGATTAATTCATATAATCTTTTCAATATTTTATGAAATAGTTGATAACCACATAAAACATTAAAATTATGATAAATTATTCCCTATGCCTTTATTTTGAAACTATTCCAAAGTGTTTATTCTTTATATTTTATACAAAATTATGAAAATATTATCTCCTACTATTTTATTTTTAGAAATTTGGCATAATTTGTTTATTTAATAAAGTTTTCTTATGGAACACTTGGTGGCATCCTACTGGGCTATTAAACTCACACCCTATATATACCTGTTTGTGTTTGTAGACTTTTTCATGTCTAATTTAGGAAATTTGAATGAAATTATTGGTATTGGTGGGAATTTTATCTAGTTTGTGTTTATGTTATGGTGGTGGCACTTTAGGATGCAGACCCACATTGTGATTCCTCAACCTGAATCTCCCATCCCAAGCTGAGGGGTTCCATAAAGGCCCCATTCATGCCTCATCGAATGAAAGAGGATGTTAACTAGTGGTGAGAGCTAATGTGGAATTTGGGGATACAATTTCCTCGGTAATAGATAACCATTAGATTACAAATACAATAATAGAAGAAATAAACACCAGAGTAATAGTAGAACAAAAATAATGAAACAATACCAATAACATCCCATTCTATAATAGATGGAATACATTCCCATACAAAAAATCAATATATCACCACATATAGTGGATCTATATAGTAATAAAAATACACTAAATAAATAATGGGGAATCTCCTCCACAGATCTAAGAGTCTATTTTGGCATCGCCTCAACCAACCAACACCTCCTACACCACTTCCATGAGTAGGGTCCATTCTATCATCTAAATATTTTACCATATAAAGGGAACTCATGCACCAAGATTCCTATTCATGGTGTGATTATGAACCTTTTAGGAAACTACCAAGGTTTCCTGGTCATAAATGCATGAGGTCATATAAAATTGAATATGATGGTGAAAAATAAATATATAAATAAAAATACAACCCACAAGGTGATTTTTCACTTACTAAGCCACCATGAACCTCAGATATACATATTTCATCTCATTACTAAAAAGAAAATCTTTAAAAACCCAAGGAATAACTATCCAATAAATCATTCCTTTTATATAGGTAATGGCCCCGTAAAGTACCCCCAACCCATCCCACACAATTGGTTGGTCAATCAAGGACCCCAACCCAAGCCACATATGGTAAGGTCCTTAACCCAATACCCTCATTAGGGTACGATCTTCGATCATGTTTCCCCATCCATAAAGATAATGGTGAGGCCATTAGTTACACCAAAACATCCCCCATAGACTTTACAGAGTCCAATCATCACACAAAACATTCCCCATAGGTTTGGGGGGGTAGATACATGCCAAACCATCCATGCGGGCTCTAGGTAGGCCAATTACACACAAGGACAAGTACAAGAATCAATATGCACAACCACACAAGCAATGGAAACATCTCATCATAACCTCATCCCAACATCTCACTCAAGAAGGCCATCAATGCAACTAAACCCCGACCCAATGTCTCACTCATGGCATCCAACCTCACAACCATACCAAACAATTTCACTCATGGTCATCTACATGTCTCATGATAAGCTAAGTCATGACACTCAGGGTCAACATGTATCATCAAAAAAAACCAAACATCAACCCATATATATCCCCATGCGAGAAAGGGTAAACACCACTCCAACCCCTATGTCAAAACCTCAAGTCATATTAGACCTTCCTAAACCCAAAATGGAACTTTTCATGTGCATTCATATAATTGTAAAATTGTACCATCATCACTCATACAACACTATTATTCTGCAATTCCAAGGAACACACACAAGTGGTCTCACTACTCTAACACCTATGAAACATACCTCAGCTATGCTAGCCTCAAATGATCATGAATGGGTCATTTTTATACTTAAAATCCTATTATAAATCTTTATACTCATTCTCAACACAAGTTTCCTTTCATCTATTTCATGGAACACAAATCACATTCCCACTCTAAGGATCCTACCACTTCAATAAAAATATCATCTAATCACTTTAACACAAAAAATTGAGGTATCATAAGTAAATTCACACACACATACACATATAAATCAAGGCATACGATTTTATAAAAAAATAAAAAATATATATTAAGGACATTCTACCTTAATCCTAGTGAAGCTTAATCTACATGAATCATTTCCCGATTTGATCTTGATGCACCGATTCGAAGAAAACAACCCTAAAATTTTTATACATAGGTTTTAGATAGGGAAAATAAAAAATAGTAAGAGAACAAGAGATTTAGGGCACACATGGGATTGTACTTTCCAAGAGTATTATATCACAACAAATGGTTCTTTGATTGGTGAAAAAATGAGTCTCGAGAATCCCAAATTCCATATTTCTATATAAAATCATGAGGGAAATTAGTAGGAACAAATAAGTGGTCCCTCGGATTATTGTTGTATTTAAAAACACTAGAAACACTAATTGAGGTCCATTTATGATGTAAAAGTAACATTCACACCATGAAACTTTAGGCCAACATCTCCTAGAAGCCTACCATGCTTTTTCATGGCCTAATATACCATTTCATGTTATAAGTGACTACAAGCTGGTTCAAACCATTACAGGTCCATCCCCAAGCTTCCCAAAATTTCTCTCAAATCGTCATGATACTCCAACTAGATTGAAAAGACCTAGATACATGAATTTAAGCTGAAAACCAACCGTTTATTGTGCCTCAAAAAGTCAAGGGGCAATACAAACTCCCCCTCTAATGACTTCTCAAATCTCTTTAGGAGTTTCTCTTGAACAACCTACCCTCTTTGCCCAAAAATATAACCTATAGGTCTAAACTTCACTTCCATCTTCAAACCCACTTCTAAATAGGTACATGAAAACCCAACTCTTGAAAAGGAGGAATTAATTTCCCTAGTATATATTTCCTCATCTTGGTCCAAAACATACATTGGATGATCTTCAAAAGACACACTAACCTCTAACTAGTATTCTCACCAATGAACCCTGCACATGGTTCCCACTCATACCCATGATCCATGATACCAACTTCTTATGCTTCCTCAAATTATTACTCCTAAAAAATGACACTTCATTAAATTTTGTCACATTTTTTCCACCTAAATCAATCAATGAAATAGTGTTTCTCCACCAAAACTATGACAGGAAACATGATTCGCCCCATGATTCACCATATGGGTACTTTAGCTTTCCCTATGGGCCTACCTGATAGACCAAGCCTTTCCCCATTGCTTAATGCCACCAATTTATGATTGATGAAATGTGACCAATATCCACATGTGGGAATCTCCCATTTAATGATATATCATGACTCCTTACACATGCATACAAAAAACTTCCCCTACCCATGGGTTAAGGTCACTGACACATCACTCTTGATAGGCACCAAGGAATCTCTACTACTATCATCCTACAAGGATTAAATCACTTCAGTATGCAACGAACACTATCATTCACCTATAATTCCACCACAACTCAAATATACCCACATTCCCAAATCTGAATGGATTAAAACTCAAACACTATATACCCATATTTTCAAACCAGAGATCCGATTTAATAGTACCTCATGGGTTTACCAAACCCAATGGACACCAAGATAAAACCAACATCACGTAATTCATTTCTAATATCTGGTATTTTTATCGAGAGATGCAATTCTTTCATTAAACTACTTTAAAAAAACCCTACAACTTAGGTGCAACATTCCACAAGGGGTATCCTCACATGAGATTTTCCCACCAAATTAGGAAACCTCAACTGAAGGAACTAATCCCTAATCTTAAAATTACAATGACTCAATAACCTTCACATAACATCTTGATCCTCAGTCATAATCTTAATATTAACAACCTTCATTTAATCAACAAATTACCAACATGTTTTCACAGTGAAACTACAAACACCAAGCCAGGGTGCATAATTTTCTCTCCAAAAAACCTAGTTCAATACTCAAACCACATCAACCATGTCTTGAAAATAAATCTCAATATAGTCTCCACATCAGTGTATCCACTTCTACAAAATAGAATTATTCATTCCTTCTATAGATGACTTATCCTGAAGGAGATCATCCTCACCCACTGATGTTTTATCACCTCCCAACCATGATGAATTAACTCATAGGTAATCATTAAAATTCTCAAAATTAACACCAATGTTCAAAATCAATTCTTGGTTTAGCTATAAAATCAGATCCTTGATGAACCCATGTCACTGCCACTCCCCAATAAAGAGATCTAATGTGTCTAGGATCTGACTAAACCTTGGATCATACCACCACAATCCTCTATGTGACACACAATGAGAAGAATTGGAGGATCTACACAAGACTTATCCCAAGGTAATTCACTAGGGTAATACCCATTAGAGGGTCTTCCAACTACACCCAATCTGTGGAAGAAAATTCCCATTAGAATTGCATGTCCATGAAAAACTTCCCACCTAAAGTTAAATCTCAAAAGACCTTTCTGAAATCTCAAGGTCCCTCAAACCTTACAACCCAAATCCTCAAAGTCATTTCAACACACTTATCCAATCATGAAAACACTTTTCATACTCTAAGACAAGAATGTATCATGTGGTCTCTACCACTCCAAGGAACAAAAAATGACATCATCTTGCTATAAGGCCCAGTCTTGGTTTCTAAGATGAAACCACAAGATAAAATTATACCTTACCCAAGACAACCTTCTAAATAATATTACCAAGATATCATTCATAGCTTGAATATATAGTTCATGTCATGAACCACTCCCGACAGTATCAATCACACTACTGATTGGTCCGACTTTCTTAAACTCCCTTCGGATCTAGTCTCGGGGCCTCAAAATTTTAATTATGATAATTCTCTATAAAAATGATGCATTAACTAACCAGGCCATATGATCATTCCTATATATATCAAATATTTATAATTAAATTCTCAACAACCTAGTTCACACACTACCATGAATATATCTTCACAACCATCTCATTCGCACACCTCACAAGGCCTGTGATGTTTGGTCATCCCACAAATCAGCATAGAACCAATGCCTACTAAGTTAAACCATTGTCTTTCACAACTACTAGACATGTATCTCATGTTGTGTTTCATGTCTAAATAACCCATCTAAATCACTGAACTCTTTTCAAAATGACACCTCTCTAGCCTAAACATTAGATGGTTCACTTCTAACTCATGGAAACACATCCATGTTTCATAAAAAACCTTGATCTACTCACTCAAGAGAGAGACCCCCAACCATCACATATAATATCACAATCTAACCCAGCCATTGTAAGGGTCTATCATTAAATGGGTATTAAATCCAAACTGGATAACCACCTCAGAGGATATCACCCCATAGAGTTTATTTTCCAAGCCACATATCTAGCATAAGCATACACATAGGGATATACATTACTTAAAAAATGTCAAAATAAAAGAATATAAAGAGTCTCACACATAAATCATAAAAACCCACTTTAAAAGTTCCAAATAGACCTCATAAAAGTCCCAACTCAATACACCGATCCATTTACACCCTTTTGAAATTTCATTTCAAATTACACATTCAGCCCAACATTTTAGAAAACCACATTCAAACCATTTAAAACCATTTAAATAAAAACCCCATTTTCATTTTAAAAAAAATAAGAAAAACCTAATATTTTTTCCATTTGAATAAATTTATAAAAAAATGACACCTTAAGAATTCCATGACCCAAATGAGCCCAAATAAATTTTAAAATCCCTAATTCAATTTTACATGAACATTTTAAATATTTCCAGAATCACCAGGAATTGAAAAATCCCATTTTAAAGTACCTAGATTTCAATAAACCTTTTAAAATGAAAATAATTTTAAAACTCATTTAACGCCCTTTTATGACAAGTGAATTTCCCTTTTAAAACACTAAAAATTAAAACACAACATACCAAGGGAAAGCAAATACAAAAAATAATACTTACCTACCTACTCAAGTATCAATTCCATTCCATCGATACCTACATGATATCACAGTCACATATCCATAGTAAAATTACTACATAATAAGGCTAAATTAATTAAATGTAACCAATAATGTATTTAGGAAAATGTTTAATATATTATTACTAGAATTTATTTAATTTAAGCCTTTATTAATCAAATGAAACAAGGAACGTGATATGTGAACCTATGCACATATCCATGATTCTTTAACTCAACCACTATTTTCAATTATCCCAAGAGAAACTCGTATAAATCATAAATACCAAAACAATGTTCATCGCTCAAGGTGAAATTAGTCAACAGAAAATCATAAACCAAAATAGTAATACCATCCCTATAAATGTGGAATTACCTTCTTTTAAAACCACTTTTGGATATTCTCAACACCGAGAGTGGGGTAAATTAGTGTTGGTGACTTTTTAACCAATCAATTATTTTTATCCATTTACCTCTTTGGACTATTAGGATCTTGATTCTTTTATTCTATTTTTATTATCATATACAAAGATATGAAATAAAGTAAAGGATGATACATTATATTTTTATATGTTTCACTAATCAATAAGATAACCTAGTCCTTATCATGTATAGTTATGACTAGTACATTGATTATCCACCATAATGTGACACCTTCTAATAATTATTTAGCTAGAAAAAAAATTCCTTAGTCCAATTTTTGTTACATATTCTTTAAGAGGGTGTAATAAAATAATCTTGAATACCTGGGCTAGTAAATACCTAGACCAACTAAAACACTTTAATATATCTTTATACTACATATGTAGATAAATGTCAACTTCTTCAAGATTTTTGAAACTCTAAGAAATTATTCCACTAGTGTGACTTTTGATGAATGTTACAATGTTGTGTTGTTCTTAATTTCCTTTTTTCACTTGTTACTTGCATAGTAGTAGGCAAGGAATTTTATTTATCCTCATTCCTTTATTTAGAGCCTACCCATCAAACCCTTTTTTATCTATCTTTCTAATGCAAGTTTATCGAGTGATGGTTCTTTTGGTCCCTTATTCTTAACATTTTTCATCTGATAACAAGAGATAGAAAAACTTTGTTCAGTTTAACTTCATCTAGTATCCTCCATTTCATTATTTTTTGTTTGTAACCTAATCGTCTAACATTATCTTTCTTTCTTTTTTTGATTCATATTTACTTTATCTGGTTTTATAACTCTGTCTGATAAACCCTACTCAATCCAAAACCTCTTCAAATAAAAATTTTACCCAAATTAGTATTCCTATTAAGATTCATGGTTTTCTCTTTACTATGGCACTTTACTTCTTCATCACTTTCCACGGACTAAAAAACTTGCATAACATTAACAATATCTTCTCAATACACCTTCCCCCTTTATATTAGAGTGATTCCTTTGAATTTGTATGGTGAAGTTCTCACTTTCAAATTCAAACTTCCCAATAAAATTTTGAACATCCCACTCAAAACATTCAGTATTTCAACACCTTAAAACTTCCTAAAAGTTAGGAATTTTATAAAAAATATAAGGAAAACAATTTTATACAAACATCCTAAGATATTTTTGAGAGTAAATATTTTTACTCCATGATTATTGAAACTTGGATCAACCAGCTTAGAGCCATCACATTAACAACTTAATGAAAATTTCACTAAGATAATAAAACATTTTTTCAGTACAACTTTATATAAATTATTCCATCTAGTGAAAAATTTTCATGTGATCTTTCAACACTTCATAGATGGAACATAGAAATATAACTTCCTCTGACTGATGATATGTTTCCCAAAACATTATCTATTTCATTTTCTTGGAAACCCATGACTTATGAACTTTAATTCTTGATTTAATCATTGGAATCTATTTGATGTCATTCATATGTTTCCTCTCTCCAATGAATTAGTTAGGAAACTTATGTTTGGTAGTCATTATACTAGTTTTTATGATGACCCTAACAATATTATTCTACTCATAACTTTTTAAGAATATTTTTTTTTTGGATTATTTTCAACTCTCACTCCTCATGAGCTTTTATAACACCTTCATTGCTCATTGACTTTGAAAAAGTGCATCCATTGGACTCAAACCAATGAACTTTATCAAAATCATATATCTGATGAATGTCACTCAGTGAACTCCATTTGATGACTTCATATGGATAATTCTTCTCAATACAACTTTGATTAAAAACTTATATCTAACACCTTAAATAAAAAATCTCTATCAGATACATCTAATCAAAAACATCAATATGATTTCTTTTTAAACACTTCTATGGTACCTTTATTTATAAAATCTTGTATAGTAACTACATAATTATTCTTATACTCGATGGATTTAGTTTGATGAATCACCAATTTTGTATGATAGGCTTCATAATTCCTTTTATTAGCTACAACCACATCAAAAAAAATTAAAATAATTATCAAGTCAATATTTTTATAAGTATGATTCATAGAATTTCAACACAAGCAAGCAATATTTTATTCGATGATCAAACAAAATATATTCATTGGACTATTTTGGATAGAAAATTTCCAATAGATGGACACAATATGATGATATTTTCTAGATAATTATATTCTATAATTTATTCAAACATAATCTAATTGAAAGACATTATAAATGTCTAACCAATAACAATTTGTACTGAATCAATTAAAAATATTAATAAACCTCAATATTTGAATCAAGAAACTTTATGACTTTATGACTTGAACTTTCCACAGTCACACTTTTTTTGATAGCATCTATTTTATGTACTTCACAAAACTTCTTAGAATTAAATTTATATAGCTTCACCTTAAACTCTCCCCTTTTCTCAATCTTGGAACACAATAACTTTTAGGAATCATCATGTTTGATACATTAGGAATAGAAAAGCATCTCTTGAATTTTGTTCTTTCACCAATACTTTTATTCTTCCAAACTCTAACTTTGAAACACAGCCTTAAGGCATTGTGATGTTTAATAAATAGGGAAAGTCATCAAGAGACATGTAATATTCATCTAATTTTTTTTAATCTTCTCATTCTGGATAACTCTGTTTAATCACCTCAGTATGTTGGCCTCTACCTTCGGTGACTCACTTCATCTGATTACATTAATTTTCTAGACTCTATCTATTATACTTGGGTTGGTAAAATTTTGTCCAGAAATATATTAAGTAACTTCCCTAGGAAAAAATTCATAATATTGTTAATAAATGTTCTTCTCCAACCATTATAGCACGTGTTATAGAAACTCTCACAAAACATCTTATATATATCAAATATTCAAAAAAATCACATTTAAGTAAAAAATATATCAAGTAATGAATATATTCTAATAATTATAAAGTAAACAAAGGAACTTATCATCTTCCAAGATAAAAAAACTTAGGAACTTTCTTTTCCTCTTTATCTAGCCATCCAAGCTGCATCAACTTCATTACCAATATTTGATACTTCAACCAAATATTTCTAGAAACTTCTTCTTTATAACCTCTTCAACATATTTAAATCAATTAAATCTTTCTAATTGATTGAAAAACATTGACCATTATTGAAAAAATACAACACACATACAAAGTGAGATCTTCAATCTCCCCATTTGTATTTTTTGGCAATACATTTAAGTTTCCTTTGAAATGAATATGTTAATTTTTGAATATTTGTCATATTTCTCTCTATTTATCTTTATTCTCTTTCACTCCCTTTATTTTCCTAATTTCTCTCAACTTTACTTCTCCAAAATTTCAAACTTTCATTTCAATATATCTACACCTTATTGATAAGAAATAAAAAATTCATGGGAAGAGGGAATCAGTCTGTTCTTAATAAATGTTCCATTAATATTTTCACCCCATGTCTATGTGATCATTATCAGTGTAGATAAAATGATGATTTTACTTAGAAAATAATGTTATCCTTTACCAATTGATATTTATTCTTCATAAAATGAGAAAAAATATATTTCTTTCAATGTTTATCCATTCATATCCTAGGTTGATGAAACAACTTATAATATAAAACAATTATATAATGAATCAACCTGAAACTCTTGCACTTACCTAGATAAATAGATTAAAAAAAATTAAGAATATAGAGTAGGATTAGTGGTGTAACTTCCCCCTCCAATTATCTCTCAAGTGACCAAGATAGTTGGATACATGACCTTAGGCACACCTCGCCATACACCATAGTCTTCCAGCTAGAAATGAAGATTTGAGGAATGTCGTGGGGAGACTACACCCTCTAGTGCAGAGTTGTAATGATAGTGTAAAAATAGTAGGAAGGTATGTTAAATAGTATAAACAATATAAATAGACAAATAGACAAACAAATCTAAGAAGGGATAACTGACAAAAATAAAAATCATAATATAATAATGTAATGTCAAGATAAATGAAACTAAATGAAATATTGAAAGTTATATAGATAAAAGACTAAACATACTCAAATAAGGACTCCCAAGTCCTTGGTACTTGACCCCAAGTCACTCCCATCTCTAAGCTCTAACTGATCCATACAGCTAAAAATAACCAACAAGGTACCTTTCCTTTGTCCAAAGTTGCATCCTTGAAATCTGTCCTGGTACTAAAAAGAGGGACATCTAGGGTGTGATGATAAATCAATCGATCGACCCCACCATGTATGAAAAAATCCAGTCTGAGCAATGTAGTGCATGCAATAAAGTGAATAATAGTGTATTAATTTAATAAATTAATACTGCGCATGAAATAAACCAGATGACCCTCAAGTTATGGGTTAACACTCAAGTCCAGCCAAACCTTCTTCATTACCTTTCCAATTATCTCTGACTAAGGGTGGATACACCAACATTAGGATGGATCACCCAATTGGTGGAAGATTATCCAATCAAGTATGAATAGAAAAACATCAAGTTCACAAATGGTCTCTACTCGTAGAATATCTAAAATATTTCCCTCAAGCATCCAATGATTAAGCATTTGTTCCTCAGACATGAGATATTTTCATATACTCCACCCTGAGGCATTCAGTACCTATGCACCTAGCCCTCAGGTAGTAAAAAATCATGCACCAAACCCTCAGGTGTCAACATAAATCATGAGTCATTTCCAAAAAAAACATAATATTCAAATAAACACTCCACCATTAGTAATCAGTCACATCGAGTTCTTATAAGATCAAAATCTAAGAAAGAAACTCGTATGGCTAAAATCAAACCTACAAGATATATCACCATAAAGAACAATGATCAATTCATCAAATTATCATTTTTCTTGGAAATTATGTCTCACAAATCTAGGTTACTAAATATCCCAATATATATACATATATATCAAACCTATTTAATTTATCATTTAACCCAATGTTGAAATGGTGATTCTACCTTAAGCAATCACAATTTGTATATTATTCCAATTCAAAAGAATAATCCAACAATCATTTAATTTTTTTTTAATTTATCATAGGGATATAATGTCAAGATGATCAAGATTCAAATAGGTCCAAGGATGGCACACCAATTAAGTGGCCACAGGTCTCAGTCTCCATGCCTATGAACCCAACAAGATCCAATGCGCATTCTAAAAAAAGTGAATATTTTATAATAGTGATTATACAATTAATTAGGTCACGTGCATGACGTGTTGGCATGATTACACATATCGCACATACTATGGGTAATTAAATCAAATAAAAGGGATAAGATTTAGACTACCCACCATGAAAGAAGAGAAAATGATTACAAAACCTCATGTCTATGGTAGTGATCAGCTTCTTCCTTCCTTTCATCAGGAACCAGAAATTTCATCAGTAATGGATTGAGAAGTGGAAGAAGAACAGAAAGGTCTACCTTAAAAATATAGGTTTTTAAAACCAAGATACAATTTTGATTCACTTATAGATAAAATAAGGCTCTCAAAAAACGTTTGTGGAAGGTATTTAGTTGAGAAGGAGGTTCATATTTAAAAAATGAACAACACACGAGGGCTTTAAAATAGGTTGGTCATAACTCTTTCATGACGTGAATTTCTTTCACATCATGAAAGTATCATTTCTTTTATTTTTCCCAAATTCCATTATATAGGCATTTAAAAAGACATAAATATATACTTCATGTTGTGAAATATTTTCCCTGCATGAGTTCCTTTTAAGGGGTGTTTTTAAGGGGTAAAAATATTATAGGGGGTGTAAATATTATAGGGGTGTAAATATTATAGTGGGTTTAAATATTAAAGGGGGTGAATTAAATTCATGGGGTCTACCCAGAATAATTCATGTCATGAATTTAATTAATGTGGTCTATCCATAATAATTCACACTGTGAATATAATTCATGTGATCTTCCCAAAACAATTCACGTCCTGAATTAGGTTCATGACATGAATTTGTTATGAAGTTAGAACTAACCTCTTATTCATGATTCACCCTTAAAACACTTAACCCAATCCAAACCTAAGTTTGAAAAACAATGATTAAAAAAATACAGCCCAACTCAGATACATTTATAAAAAAAATAGAGATATACATACCTAAAAAAGATTGGATCTTACCGCATCCCCACCATATAACATCTCATCCCCAAGCTACTCCATGCATCACTATGGGGTATCTAGGAATAATTTTTCCCACTATGTTTGAAAATCATACTCCTTATCCCAGGTCTCCTATTGAAAATGCTCGTGCTACAACTGTACTCATACTAGAGGCATGATACTCCCCTAAATATTCTTCTCACTTTAGTCTATGATACGAATCAGATATTCCTCAAAGGATGCATCAACATCCAACTCGATGTCATCAATGACTAACACGTGATAAAGGTTTGAATGATATCTCCAAATACACAACATGTAAATCACATTATACATGGAACTATAGTGATGTTTAAGGTCCAATTGGTATTCCACTTGACTAACCCTCTCTACTATCTCAAACAGGCTGCAAACCTGGGTGTTAACTTCCATTGTTTTTTGATACGGTGTTACCCCATCCTAGGTGACACCCAAAGAAAAAATTTATCACCAAACTTAATCTCTATAGGTCATCTTTGAAGGTAATTATATAATTTCTATTGGTTATTTGCAGTCACCAACAACTTTCTGATCAACTGAACATTCTCAGTCATATCATGCACAATACTATTATCAACAAGTGTTGACTCACCTACCACTTACTAAAAAAGAGGGTAATGAAATATTCTTCCACACAATTCTTCAAACAGATCCATTTATATCAATACCTATAAATTTTTTTATAAGAAAAATCCACAAGTTTCAAATGATACTCTTATGAACCATCGAAATCCAAAACACAGGATCATAGAATATCCTCCAGAATCTGAATATTTCGCTCAAATTTTCCATCAGTCAAAGGAAGGTAGAATTTACATAGAACAACATATGATCCAAAGGTATTTTTAAAACCCTTAAAAAACCAATAAGTTAAATAATGATTGTAATTCCCCGACCCCAGAAACTTAGAGTCGGTGCATTATTACATATCATTGGTATGATCATAAAAGATCAAGTCTCGAAATACTGATTAGTTTAGTATCCCTTGAAGTAATAGATACATTCATAAGGTCTACATTACATCATAAAATAGAAAACTACAACAACATTGTTTCCATAGACAACACTAAGATCCCATAGACTATCTCTACAGGTCAGTCATAATATAATTCTTTGCATCCTGGGAAAATGAAACATGAAAAGGGGTGAGCTCAGATGCTCAGTAAGAGAAATAAATACAGAAGAAGATAACATAAACATTATGCATGGTGAATAATTGATAACACATGCCTTATAGAATAATAAACATGAGAAATTTATGGAAGGAATATGAGTTGAGTAAATAATTCCATAATAAAACATAGTCATGGGTATTATACTAGTTGAATAACCACATGAAATATCAATATCTAATCTCAAAATGATGGAATTCATAATTCCAGACTTTCATAACCACATAGTCAAGGCCTTGTGCCAAGACTACAAATAATATTTTTTCAAGGCCTTGTGCCAAGACACTAGTTTGTCTCATGATACCTACCGATGCATCGAGGATCTATAGTGGGCTCCACCCTCCACATACTAAGTCCAATGCATTCCTCTTATGAAAAGGTTGAAACATAATCTGAACATTCGTTTTAAAACTAGCATACAAAATGTAAATATTTTATCCACAAACCATGAATGGTATAAAAATAGCACATCCACAGTCAAACATAACTCATTCAATACAATATGGAAGATTTTATTATAATAGATCAACCTCAATAGAGAATAATGAATGATATTTACATAGATGAAAATAATAATCAAAACTATTTGAGAAAAATATCCCCCTTTTCTTGAAAACATTTAAATGTCTCACTATTTATCAAGAAGATGTTTAAAATAGATTTTTGAATCAAAGTGTCACATAACACTTTGAAACTTTTAAAAGTAATTTTAATTTTAAAACTTTAATGTCCATATAAATAAATCCTTAAAACAATTTTTAAAATATGGACATTAATGAGAATGATTTAGAATAATAAATCATTAAAACATTTTAAAATGGTATTTTAGTTAGAGTTCCTAACCAAAAGAGAGACACTTGAATATAAATAATTGAGGTAATAAAAACTTTATAATATCATGGGAATAAAGTGATTAATGATATACTATGTCAAAGTACATTATATACACCATATAAAAGTGAATTGGAATATTACAACAAAGTAGTCTCAATGGAATGTAAATTGAGATGAAATCTCTTATAAAGACTGTATCCTTAGGTTAAGGATAAATCAATGACATAATTATGTGTTAAAAATACAAATACATTCAATATTATTGGATATTTAGTGTAAATCAATTAGAGAACATTCACACATATTCTTGTAAAAACAACACCAATTAATTGGATGTTCAACTCAATAAATGGAGATTGAGTTAAAATTACTCTTATCAAGTTCATATCGATGACTTGAGAATTTATCAACGGAGTGATTATGTGTATCAAAATTATATCCACATAAAGGGGAGTGTAAATTACTAAACAAATAATAAATAGTGATTCCACACATATTCATGGAGTAAAATAATCAATGAAGTATGCGTAAAGTCGAATGAGTGGAAATTGAAATTTGAAATTCCCTTACCAATTTGGTAACTTACGAAACATACATCCCATGAAAGATAGATCATAAAATGAAGATGTAATTACCCATAAATTAAATTATATTACACAAATAATACAGTCATTGGGCAGTACATACACTACACAAAAGTAAATAGTGGTTGTATGGCATGAATCTCACGGAAATAGAAAGTGAGATGAAAACCCTTACGTCGTTGTAATCAATCGAGTCGTGTGGAAAAAAGTTAATAACAAACAAATTAATCACAGAATACCATGAATATAAAGATAATAATGTTAATATATATATCAAATTATAGTACACAATACACCACATTTAATAAATAAGTGGCGAACAATAGAAATCTCATGGAATTAAAAGTGAGATAAGAAACCCCTTAATTTGTACTTTTCCTTGGTTGAGGGTAGGTTAATCTCTAGTATAATGGTAAAATAATTGTTATTAAATTATACAAGAATCATATACATTGATATGATAACATATATGATCTTTTAATATTACTTTGTTAATAATATTTTAGTATTATCGTCGTTTCGGGTGTTAACTGATTTGTTTTCCTTTATATGCTTTGTTTCGTAAGTAGTGTTTGTTATGAATAAGATGTATATTATTCATATTAATAATGATATTCAGTCATTAAACATTATTTTTAATCATCTAATGAAAATTAGTCTTGAATGTATTATGATGGAGAATGAATCTCATCGCGTTCGTGGAGACGGTAATCCGTACATACGCACGAGTGACAATATCATTATTTTGATATTAAAATAATATATAATTGGATGTTATATAATATATACAGAATCATTATCATGTTATATTTATTATTTAAATCAATTACACATCATTATTTTACCCATCCAAATAATAATGTCTTGAATAACAATTACACCACGACGTGGAGACGGTACGTCGTAACGCACCTATGGTGACATGTCATTCAAAGGATGGATAGAATAATGAATATGGTTGTACCATATTTATAATAACATCACAGTATATGTAAGATACTAGATTAATTATTTTATAATGGAAACAACAAAGAAAGAGGAAGTGGAAGAAGAAAGGAACTTGAAAGAGGTGATGAAATATTTACCTCTTCTTCAGGTTCTTCCTTTTGATTTGATCAAAAAAGATCTTTAAGTTGGCTTTCTGACTAAAGGAAGGCCTATATTATGAAGGTAGGATATTTGAGATGGTATTTGTTGATATTTTTACCGATAATAATGGCTTTGAAGGTGTGAATTAAAGATAAGGGGGAGTGCCCTTTTATAAGAGGGGTGAGGGGAACATTAGGAAAAGCGAGAAATATTATTATATAATAAAAACATTTTCGGTTTCTAATGGCTAGAAAATAAATTATTTAAAGTATAATGTGGTTATGGGTCAAAAAACACTCAACCATTAGGTTTTAGATAGGTTTGGGTCACTATATTAACCTTATCTTTTAGATTTAACTCTTATTTAAATAGTTTGACATTTACCATGTCTCTTTGTAATTTTACATTATATGGTTAATAATCTTAATATATACTTCCAAGAGAACCTCAAGTGGTTAATTAATGATAAAAATATCATTATATAAGTCTTTTGGCCTATCATTATATTTTTAGGAATATAATATCAATTAATAATATAATATTTGTTTTAAAAACCTTTTTATGCAATTTTGACACTATTTGGTATTTTGTTTTTTCTAAATTCATAACATCATTATTACTTTGAAAAAAATCTTATAATCAACCCTAATATGTCATATTAACCTATAAAATTAGTGTAATTCATAAAAAGTCTCAAATTACATTTATTTGGATATTTATAATATCAATTATTTTAATATTTCATTAACACGGTAATTACTACATCATCATTGTGTCATAAATAAATTTAATTATCTAAAGTGTAAAAAATATAAATAAAATACCATTATGTAGGAAATATTTTTATATTTATAATTAATATTTATAGTCTAATTTATCTAATTTTTAACCCTATATTATAAATGGTTTAGTTATTAAACATTGAATTTAACACTTTTAACTCTTCTTTGAATTAAATAATAATAAATGTCCTAATCCAATCCAAGTGGACCTAAATGATCATATTTTATTCATAAGTTTTTTTTGTCAAATTACACTTATCCAATAGAATTATTACATGTTTTATGGTAATAATAATATCATTTTTACCCTTAATTTCCCTATTTACTTTTAACCGTGGTAAATAAAAGTCAAACGTTACTATTCACCAAAAATTATGTTTACCTTATTGAACCAAATTTTACTTACTGATATCAACTGTGTCTCTTGGATTTTTGAAATTCAATTCATAGAAGCGGTAAAATTAAGTTTTATTCAAATTTGCAAATGCTCATAGGAGGTGGGTAAAAGACGGTTAAAAAGTTCAATAAAATTTTTATATATATATAATTATTATAAAATAACTCTAATGAATTAAATTGAAATTATATAGTTATTATGTATTGATTTTGAACTAAAATAAATTTAAATAAAATAAATAATTTTTTAAATAAAAATTTAGTTTTAAACTATAACTCAATGTTTTTCACTATTCATCAAAAATTGAAAGTTTTCAGAAAAATACCAAAAAATCACCCTAAGATTATTTCGATATTCCAAATCAAAAAATGAAGTCCATTTTGAAAGATAAAATTTATAAAATTTCAAAAATTGGGTATTACAATTCATAACGACTAGTTTGATTGGTCGCGGTGTGTAAGAATCTCAAAGTTGCGTACAATGCAAGCTATTACATTATTCAAAGGCAAACGTACCGTGGAAGTTTGGGGTGTTACAATGATCTTTATTAAAAAATAGTTATCCTCATAAGACCATAAAACTGAAAAAACTCATGCACATAAAGGCTACCCATATCATCAATGGTGATGATGTCTCTAATAGGCATGAAGTGGCCTACCTTCATCAGTCAAACCATAATATCCCATACAAGATCATTATTTAAAATTTTCCTGGGAAATCCTATCAAAATATTCATAGTGAAATCTTCCCACTTCCACTCTAGAATGAGCCGAAACTGCAACAACCTAGCAGGCCTCTAATTCTCGGCCTTCACCTACTGACAAGTGAAACATCTCACCACAAATTCAACTATATCTTTATTCATCCTTTTTCACTATTATTGTCTACAGAGATCATGATACATCTTTTCTACACTTGGATGTACCAACCATCTAGAAGCATGAAACTCTCTTATCAACTCCTCACACAAATCCATAGGAACCCATAATTGATAAGGGATAAGAGGAACATCGCCGTTGTCAATAGAGAATAATAGTGATGGATCCCCACCATATAATCTATCCATCATAGTTAATAACTCTATATTATATAGATATTATATATTGATCTATTCCAGAATAATGGGTATAACTGATGTCAAAGTCAGAGCTACTCATCCATGAGAGTTTTGAACATCTATATGCATGTCATCAAAGAGTTCCATCAACCACCACTCTTTATAAGACTCCAAAAATGCATCTTTTTCATCTTTTGACTCAAGGAATTAGAAATGACATTTCCCTTGCCCTATGTGTAAGCTGGATCAATGTTTAAATACTAAAAATACTCCACCCACCTCCTATTCCAAAGGTTTAGTACTCACTAAGAAAATATGTAATTGACGCTCTAATTGTCTATGTACATCAAAAAACTCTCACCCAAAAGATATTTTCTCCAGCATCATTGAAAATTTACCACCACATCTAAATCTAGATCATGAGTAGGATAATTCCTCTAATGTAGTCCCACCTGTCTATAGCCATAAGAAACCACACAGTCCTCCTATATAAGAACTTCTCCATGTCTAACTCTATATATTTCATAGTACACAGTATACTCCTTACCAAGCTCAGGTAAGGTGAGGATCATTGTTGAGTTCATCCTATTCTTTAGCTCTTTTAAATCTCTCTCACGAGAATCAGACCAAACAAAATTCACCCTTTTCTTGAACAGTCTGTACATTGATGTTGTCAGAAAATAAAATTTCTCGATGAAGCACCAGTAATAACCTACTATAACAAGAAAACTCTAAATCTTGAAGACATTCCTGGGTCAATCCCAAGATACCATGACTACAACATCATATGGTTCCACTGACTCTCTGACTTAGGAGATGGAATTCCCCGAGAAGATAATGCAATCAATCTAGATACTATATTTGGATAAATTAGCATATATTCGATGGTCCCTTAGTGTACTTAGGACAATGTCAATATGATGGGAATGATCAGGTGAAGATTGTGAGTATACTAATATTTCATTAAAAAAATACCACAAATAGATACAAGAAAGGAGAAATATCTGATTCGTCAAATCCAGGAATACATTTGGTATGTCCATCAAACTGGATGGCATCACTATAAATTCATATAAGCCATACTTTATCATAAAGGCAGTTTTTGGTGTGTTGGATGGTCTCACCATCAACTGGTGGTACCCTAACCTCAATTAAATCTTGGAAAAATCTTTTAACCTATCATCTGATCAAATAGATCATTAATATGTGGAAGGGGGTACTAATTCTTAATCACCATCTGGTTCAGTATTTGATAATCCACACATAAGTACAATGTCTCGTCAGCCTTCTTGGTGGAAAGAACTAGAGAACGCCATAGATATGCACTAGGTTGTATGAAACCCTTGGTTTTCATATCTTCCAACTGGAATTTCAACTCATGAAGCTCTGGAGATGCCATCCTATAAGGAAGAATAGAAACTAGTTCTTCTCCTAACACCAAATCAATTGGGAACTCAATTCCTTACTCTGGTGGTAAGCTAGAGAAATCTTCATAAAAGAAGTCCTAAAAATGGTCCACTGCTATAGTAAAATTATCCTTCTATATTCCTCCATAATCCAAAAAAAGGCTTTCTATAGATCCATGTGACAATCCAATATTTACTAAATTGGTCCTATATGACCAACTTGAAGATTCCCCTCACCTTGTTGAGTATAGATACCCTCTTTTAGAGATATAAAGGTAACTATCCTTTGATAATAATCAATATGAGCCTCATATATAACTATCTAATCCATACCAAGAATCAAACTGAATCCTTTCATTTTCATAATGAAAAATTTCCCAAAGGAAATGATAACAACCAATTTCATGTGAACATTCCTTACTATGCTTGATACCCTCTAAATGCACTCCCAATGTTGTTTCAATGTTCATGACCCCATATATACTCTCTATAACAAAACATAAAGGATTTAAAAAAAATATCATATAGAAAGAAATGTGATTGTCAAGTATCTGAAAAACAAAATCTATGGTAGATGAAACAAGAATCATACCTTTGATAGTAGAAGGTCTTGCATCTAAACCGGTTGAAGAAAACTATATAACATACAACTAGCTGACCCTCTACCTTGGGATCCATCCCAACTCCCATTCCTTTTTCTCTTTGAGTGTAAATATCACTTCTGCATTGGGGTACCATGCCCCTTCCTAGTTATGAACGACATGTGGAACTCTAGCTACCAATCTGCTGAGGGGTATCTGAGCCCCTCCTCATCTTAGGTTCTTGTCCTGATCCCCTACCACGTATCTTCTATGAAATGTTCCTAAAAAACTTCTAAATATGACCCAAAATTTCACATACATGACACTCAATTGTGGGATGTGGACACTTGAGTTTTTTGTGGCCCAACCTAACACACAGAAAACACTATATTGAACCACAATCTTGAGGCAAAAGTACCCTTCCTTGACTGCTTAAGAGAAATACATTCACCTATGACCTTATCTCAAAGTGAATCCTGTCATGAAAAAATATCTCCATGGAAATCTCATTGGCTTCTAAGTATAGAGAAAATCATTGTGGGTCAGTGAATTATCTAGTGTATTCCATCAATGAAATGATATCATGTGTCAAGTTCATGAACTTAAGATCCTTATAACTCCTCAACTTCTTTGTATATAAGTGAAATAGAAAATTTTCATTGAAGTCCTTCTAGAATAACTCCTCTTTTTACCCATATTACTCCAGAATATCCCCCCTATGCTTGGAAGGCCCATGAAGCATGTATGCGGAAAGTTTCACCATCCTATATGCAGGTGTCTTGAGGTTCTCAAAGATCCTGTAGACTAACGGGATCCAGAACTCAGCTACCTAGGTCCCTCCCTCCTTAGTGAATGTAGGTAGATGATACAGTTGAAACACCCTCATCAAAATAGACATCATGGTAAAGTATGAAAAATATCCCTTTCCATGGATCACATGATCCTCAAGAAGCTATCATGAAGTTAAAAATCCACCTGATTATCATGAGCTACAGGAAGCTCCATCTCAGCTACATTATAAGAATGATGATTAATGCTCTCCAAATACTCAATTCAAATATGAATAGGCGGTATTTTTTATATAAGAAAAATAAACTCCATAAAACATAGGGTACAGAAAATCAACCTCAATAAGTGATAGAAATATAGAAACACCAACTCATGGACTCTATAAAAATGGATTAACAAGTGAATTTTCATGATATAATAGTTAATTTATTCCCTTTTTCATCAGATAAAATAGGTATATCATTTCATAATTCATACAGGAAAAAATATCTCATAAAATAAATATGTACTCGTTATGAACAATGCATGACAGTATATATCCTTATGTTCCTATCATGACGCAGGCATACTCTTCTCGTTCCATATAGGGACATGAGTAGAAATATCAATAATTTTAACATCAAACAACATGTGAATCACCCAAGGTGAAATGATATCAAACCATAACAAGAGAACATCATGAATAACAATCTCATCCCTGTACACTCAGATTTTCTCCCATACATGGTTCACATACTTCCATGCACAATCTTATTACCAAGTCCTAACACATCCTAGTCTAGTTTATACCTTTCCCAAATAGTAAATCAAAAAAAAAGAAACTTGGACATCTAATACCACTTTGTAAATACCCCATCCTGATGCTCCCTCAAGTGACCAAACTGGTTGGCTATGTGACATCAGGCACACCACCCCATGTGTCAAAGACTACCGACTAGCATCGAGGGTGTAAGTAATATAGTGGGGGACTATACCCTCTTGTATAGAGTTATGATGATAGCTATAAAAGAATAGCATGGTAGAGGAAATAGTTGAAACAATATGAATAAATAAACAGAAAACCAAAGATGATAAGGGACAACTAAACAAATAAAAAGAATAATAGAACAATTTAATGTCAAGATGAATGAAACTAAATGATACATTGAAATTAATATAGATAAAAGACTAAACATAATCAAATAAATACTCCAAAGACCTTGGTCTTGAACCCCATGTTGGTCCCATGTACATGCTACAACCCATCCATCAAGCTACAAATTGACAATATGGTCCCTTTACCTTATCCAAACCTTCATCCGTGAAATCTTTCTAGGTACCAAATGATGGCTCATTCAAGGTGTGAGTACAACTCAATAGGTTGACACCATCCTATCTAAAAAATTCTAGTCTAAGAAAAGTAGTGCAGGTAATAAAGTGAATAACATGTAAATAATTTATTAAATTAATACTACAGATGAAATAAAACTGATTTCCCTCATGTTATTGGTTAATACCCAAGGTCATTCAAACCAACTTCGACACCCTACCAGGTATCTATTACTGGGGGTGGATCCTCCTACATGAGGATGGATCACCCAACTAGTGGAAGATTCTCCAAAAAATAATGAATTGTATAAACATAAAATTCAAAAAAGGCCTTTGCCTATAGGTTATACATAATATTGATGTTAGGCATCTATTTATTGTTCATATGGTTCTTAGACAATTTACATTATCAAGAACTCTACCCTTAGAAATATAGTACCTATTATCCTAACCCTCAGGTGGTATAAAATCATGCACTAAGCCTTGATGAGTCAACATAAGTCGTGAATCATTTCTAGAAAAACTTAATATGAAAATACACATCCCATCCTCAAGAATAAATCACATCTATGTCATATAATCCCAAAATCTATGCAAGTAACTTGCATGGATAAAATAAAACATACAAGGCATATCCCTGCAAGGAATAATGATAAATTCATCAAATTTTCTTTTTTATTTCCTCTTATGTCTACTAAATCTAGGTTACCAACTATACATACATACATATATATATATATCAAATATGTTTCATTTATCATTTAACAAAAATGTCATTAATATATCATTTAACACAATTTATCTAAAGTGAATCTACCTTAAAAAATCACAATTTATATGTCATACCAAATCAAAAAAAAACCAATAATGAATCATTTTTTCTAATTTATCATAGGGATTCAATGAAAACATGACCAAGTTTCAACAATTCCCAAGGCTAGAACACATATTGGGTGGCCACAAGTCTTAGTCTCTACACCTATATACCCAACAATATCAAATGAACGGTTTAAAAAAAGTATTACTGTTTAACAATGATTATCTAGGTAATTATGTAAGATGTGTGGAATTATTAGGTTATCACACATATCACACATAATATGGGTAATGAAATAAAACTAAAGGGATAAGATTTAGACCACCCACCTTGAAAGTAGAGAAGATGATGACAAAATCTTATGTCTATGGTAGCGATTGGCTTCTTCCTTCCTTTCAACAAGAACCATAAATTCCATCAGAAATGGATCAAGAAGAGCGAGAAGAATTGGAAGGCATACATTAAAAATATATTTCGGGGAACCATTATCCAAAGTGGGTATTCATTTTGGATCTAAGAGAACTCTCATTCATCGTCCACAAAATTTTTACAGTTGAAAAGTAGGTATTCATTATTGGAGGGATTTAAAAAGGGTTGGACTCTTTCATGAAAACAATTTCTTTTACACCATGAAAGTGTTATTTCTTTTATTTTTCCCAAATTCCATCATACAAGTGTTAAAAAAACTTAAATAAACATTTTATGTTGTGAAATATTTTCATAATATGATATCCTTTTATGGAGTGTTTTCAGGTGGTAAAAATATTATAGGTGGTGTAAATTTTATAGGGGGTGTAAGTATTGTAGGGGTGTAAATATTATAGGGCATGAATTAAATTCATGGGGTCTTTCCAGAATAACTCATTCCATGAATATAATTCAGGTGGCCTACCCATAACAATTCACGCCATGACTATAATTCATGGGATCTACCAAAAATAATTTATGTTTTGAAATAAGTTAATGATGTGAATTTTCTCTACACTAGAACTCACATCCTATTACTGATACACCCATACAACATATAACCCAACCTGGACCTATGATTGATTAAAAAATCTAGATAAAATACAACCTAGATCAAAGTGATTTATCCCAAAAAATTAATGAGATACATACTTATAAAAAATTTGTATCTTCAAAGAGTCATTGATACACTTTAATTTTTAAACATTTATTATGTTACCAATTTATCAAATTTATCCCTTTTGTGTTAAGTTTTTTATTTTTTTTAAGAAAAGATAAGATATTAGAAAATATGTACCTTTTCCAATGAAATTTCTTCAGTAACATTCCAGAATAATTATATTTATATGAGATAATTATCATGGAAGCAACTTCATCATACTCTAATTTTATACACCTCATAGATTAATTTCTTACAATAATAATAACAATGAAACTATTTGATAAATAGGTTTTAGTAAATTCATGTTGAGAATACACCAAAATGAATCATCCTTATATGTATTTCTATACTTTTGAAAATTTACATATCTCCACCAAGAATGATATTCATTTTTTTCAGTATCTTCCTTTAGAGTTTATAAAGTGTGATGAAATAAAGATAATATCTTCTTAAACTTTCTATAATTTGTTGATTTAAATCATTCCACTTGATCAATTTTTATCCTCTCATAATATTTTTAGTAAACCAACATAGGAAAAATTCTAGGATTTAAACTTATTTAAGGAATGATTTCCAACCATGAAAACCCATACACTATCTCAATTTATCCACCTAAGATTATACTTCACCTTCAATTCCCTATTATGATAATTCAAATACAATACAAAATTATTAAGTAAATAAAGTGTCTCATCCGTTCTTCATTAATGTGAATAGAAAATTTGAGATAGTTTTATAAACCATTTTTCTCTATCATATCAATTTTTTATGTTTGCACATCTAAACTTCAATTATAATTTATCATAAAGTGGAATGGATATTTTTTAATTATTTTATGATTTTTGTGGAGTGTTTTATTCTTAATATCCTTCATAAATGATGAATTTTTAATCCTTTTAAGTACTACTTCTAGTTCTCATAAAAAAATTTAAATAAAATTTTTCACTATGTCTACCCTTCTTACATCTATCACATAGAAAATATTAAATAGAAGAGCTTTATTTTATTAAAAACCAATCATAAACATTATCTTCATTATTTGGGATCATTTATTTTCCATTCAAACTATCCTTTTATTTTAATTCTTCCATATTCCTCATTCTTTCTAAATATTCTGGCCAGATTACTAAAATATTATTAAGAACTATGGAAGTATATTTAGGTTTTAAACATGAATTCTTCTGAGTTCTACCATTCTTATTAGTTCTTTTGGATAATTTATTTTTCTATAACTTCTTAGATTTAAAATCTAATGACCTTTCCTTCCTGATATATTCTTTAGATATCTTTTTTTCAAAATATTCTTTTTCTTATTTACCAATGTTTCTTATTCTTTCTTAACCAACTTATATGGTCTTATTTTTTTATATGAATTTGATACATGTCAAAATGATCATGTAGAAAATTTTTTACCACAAAAATTACAAACATCACATATGTTTTCAATATATACAAATAAATTTCATGTATATGAATTTTTCTTACTATTTGGATATTTCCTATTAATATCATACTTTCTCCCCCTTGTTTTGGACATCCTTTATTCTTTATAATTTAAAGTATTGTACCAAAAATCTAATGCACAATGACAAAATCCGTTGCAACACCAAAAATGATCCACTAACCTTGATCTTTTATTATCTTTTTTATGATTTTTTTGGTTCTTCTTCATAACATGTTGGGCTCTTCGTGGGAAACAAATTTTATAATTTTATTACTATCCACTCTAGATAAGGTAGAATGATCCTTCTCAATTTTCCTTATCAATACTTGTACAAATTTTGTTTTGATACATGTTTATTCATGAAAACATATTTAGATAAACCATTATAACATGGTATGGATAGTAAATCTTTCTTCATAGTTTCTTGATATATATTATTGAATAAATTCATGATTTAATTATCACATGTTAGAGGTATTTTATCATTATAATTGTTTAATGATAATTGTGTAGTAGCAGTAAATTTATCATTATTTTATAAAGACTAAATATATGCTTTATCAAGATTAAAAAACTTGACTTCCAATTATAGACATTTCATATTGAGGATATTTTTATGATCTTAAATCAAAATTACCTTCACTTCATAGGACTTATTCATTATTTCTAATTCCTATTCATACTATTTAATCATGTTTTATAACAAAGAATCAAGTTCCTTGATATTACTTTATTTTACTTCCAATTTAAAATCCTTGACATCAATTCCATTTTTCAACTTTCCTTCAAGAGCATGGATCTTTTATTCAAGAGTCATATTTACTTCATCTTTCCCTTAAACACGTCTTATCTATTTTATTTTAATTATTTGTTAAACATATATCAAGTTACACATTTCATATCTAAAAGTCTCTAACATTCCTATAGAGCTTTAAAAATTCAAGAATTCTTTCTTGTAATGCCTTCTCCTAATTGTATTATTCTTCTTCCAAATGAATGATCTATTCCTGCATACTTTTAAAGTGTCCAAAAAAGGGAGACTGTTTCTTTAAGAATGAAATATAGAATATATTTTAATATTATAACTATAATATCTTGAAAATTTAAAGATATATTATTATAACCACTTATGTTTGGATATTCTTCTTGAGGAAAACTTATACAAGAATTTTCACATATCTCATGATCACTTGATCTTGATCCACTGAAGGTAGGAATATTTTCCTTCTATTTGGTAGCAAGTTGGTCCACCTGTTTTTTACTTTCATGCCAAATCTGTATTCATTATTATCATGTAATGTATATTTGAAACTTTCTTTTTCTTATTTTTTAATAGGAACATCTTCTTAATATTTATTTTCTCTCTCTCTACTATTCATCTTAGTCTTAATATAAATATAATTCTTCTCTGAGATAATAAAATCTTACCTAAAATCGTACATAACTGTTAATACAGGAAAGAAAATCAAATCCTCATAAGAGAATAACTTCAAATTATAGAATCATCTAGAGGTGAATCTTGGATTTGATACTACTTTTTAAGACTACATTGGGATATACTCAGCACTAATAGGGTGTGAATCAGTGTGGGGGACTTTTAACTAATCAATAGTTTTTATCCCTTTACCTCTTAGACCTATTAGGATCTTGATTCTATTTTAAACTTTTTGTTATCATATACGGGTATATAAAGGAAAGTAAAGGATGGAACATGATATTTTTACAGGGATAAAAATGTAATAAGAGTATTTATTCATTGTTGTGTATGTTTATTACTAGTACACAGATTTTCTACTATAATTTAATACTTATTTACAATAGTTTTTCTAGAAAACAATTGTTATCCCAAGTTGTGCTACCATATACATTAGGCAGGGGGATAAGAAACAAATCATGATTCCCTATAATAGTGAATACCAATTCCAACAACAACACCTTAATGAATATTTAAACTACATATATATTTAGTCTTAATAATATAAAAGATTATATGAAACACTAAAACATTATTCCACCAATGTGACTTTTGATCAATATTGTAGTGTTATGTTTTTCTTCACATCCTTCTTTTTCACTTGTTACTTTCACAGTAGTAGGAAAGAAACTCTCATTATCCTTCTTCCTTAATTAAAAACCTGTTTATCCAATGCTTCCATCTAATATTTTCAATCTATATTTATATCCAATACAATTTCATTCAGTGAAAACTCACCTAATCCATTTTTCTTCAGCCGGTTCATCTAATACCAATCGATAGAAAATATCCAATTATTATTAATCCATCTGGTATCCTCTGTTAGAAACTTCCGCATATTCTTTGGTTTTTATTTTATTCATCTTGTATTATAACCCCATCTGATATACATTGGTCAAATGGTACCTCTTTGTCCAAAAATTAAAATGAAATAATATTTACTCTCAATATTTCTAGTCAGAAATTTCCTATAACACTTTACTTATTCTCTACTTCACACAGCTGAAAAAAAATATTCATAACATAAACAAAATTTCGTAGCAAAACTACCCTATTTATAAATTTTTGGTTCCTCCTATTTTTAATGGTGAACTGCACACTTTAAAATTAAAACATCCCTCTCAAATTTTGAACATCCCACCTAAAACTTCTAGTTTTTAACCAACTTTAATCATTTTAAAAGTTAGTTACCTTCCTTAAAACTCAGGGTCTATAATATTCTTCAAAAATAATAATATTATAGTAATAATAATTATTTTACTCCATGATTTTTGAAAAATTAATCAACCAGGTTAGCATCATAACATTAATAAAATTACAAAATATTCATAAAGATCCTCGAAACTTGTATCTAGTATAACCTCGTAGAAATTATTATGTTTGGTGAAACTTCATTAGTTTCTCCTTCAATACTTCATAGGAACAACTTAGAAATCTTACTTACTATAACCAATTATATGCTTCACAAGCCTTCGTCTAGTACCTTTTCTTGGAAACCTCTTACAGATGAACTTACCTTCTTGATTCTCAAGTTGGACTCTATTTTATGCCCTTAATTTTTTCCTCTATCTAATATATTATTTCAGAAATTTATGTTTGTTATACTTTATACCAGTCTATTCAGTAAACCTCACAATATTATTCTACAAATAAATCTTTAAGAAGGTTCTTCTGATGACTTCCTTTGAATTTCCTTTCCCCGTGATCTTTTATAACACATTTTTTGTTTGATGACTTTGCAAAAGTTTATCTGTCGGACAAAAACTGGTGAATTTTATTAGAATCATAATTCCAATTAATGTCACTCATTGAACTCCATATGATGAATTCATATAAATAATTCCACTCGATATAAATCTTCTAGGAAACATGTCTGATTCCTTAGCTTGAAAACCTCTTCCTGATTCCTCTACTTAGAAACACTAATATGGTGTATTTATAAACTCTTATTTGATGACTTCACTAAAAAAATATTTTCTAATGACTTCATCACTATCTAATAGAGTCTATCTTATAACCCACTAAGTTTATATGATATAATTCATACTTCATTTCATTATATATAACCTAATCATAAGATTCCTAATAATTTTCAAATTTAACTTTTTATAAGTTCGGTCGATATAATATTTACACTAGAAAACAATCTATTATATAATGATCATATAAAAGGTCATTCAGTGGACTATTTTGGATATAAAAATTCAAATATATGAAAACCAACTGATGATATTTCATAGAATCCCCTATTTGGTACATTATTAAAACTTTATTTGTTCATAAAAATTCATAAATTTCTTAAAAATAACACCTTGTACTTTAGAAATTCCAAATATTAATAAAACTCAATATATGAATTGAGAAACATTATTACTTTATGAATTAAATATTCCATAGCTACAACTTTATTTAATAACACCAATCTTATCTTCCTCACAAAAGTTCATAGGATGAACTTTACACACCCACACCTCAATATCCCCCTTTTTGGTCAATATTTAATCCTAATAACTTTTAGTAAATATGATGTTTTATACAATAGTAATAGTAAAGTATCTCCTAATTTTCATTTATTTAATCAAGAATTATCTTCTTAAAAACTCCATCTTTGATTCACATCATTAAGGCATTATGATGTTTAAACAATGGGTAAAGCATCACCAAGAAACATATGATATCAACTTGATTTTATTTTTTCAATCATCTCATTCTGACCAACTTCACCTGATCACCTTGGTATGCAGGCCTCTACCTTTAGTAATTTATTCCATCTGATTAAATTAATCTACTAGACTCCATCCATTATAATCTGTCTGGAGATATTTTTTCTAGAAAATTATTAAGTAACTTCCATAATGAAATGTTATATTTTTTATAATAAACAAGTTTCTCCAACCAGTATAGAACATGATAGAGATATTAAGAACATGTCATTAATTGTATTATTCTTATAATGTCAATAAATTTTATTAATGTCCCAATAGTATGATAGAGTCATGGAGGTCTAAAGTGGTGAAAATATAAAGTTTCTACTCTAACTAGACCCACACACTTATGGGTAAGGGATCCCATGTTGGAAAACACAATACAATGGTTATCTTGAGAGGACCAAGAAGCAAAAAAATTGACAACCTTGTTTTCCTCATGCCACATATGGAGGATAATGACCCGATTTCTATTAATGTTCTTACATCTACACATGTGGTGGGAATAGAACACATGATGGAATTTTTATCCTTTAAAGAGTTACAAATAACCAAAACTTCAATTTCCAATGGGGAAAGTGTGATACCCTTAGCTTTACATAACTTGATGAAATTTTTTATTGCACTTTCTTCCACCTCTAATGAGTTCAAAATTCCATAAAAGCTACTGAAAGAAAAAAAACACTAAACCATTATGGTCATGAACCACCCCAACACCTGCATTAGACCAAGGGAGATGGAACCATCCACATTTATTTTCAAGCTTCTATGGGTGGGGGAGTCCACCGAAACCATCTACCTTACTGAGGAGGGTTTTTTGTAGGAAGTTTACCCCTCATGTCATCTCGGAATATTCTTAGAGATGGGGTGATCTCCAAGTGATTGTAAAGAAATATTAATTCCACTGCCCATATTTTTTCCCTTACAAATATTGTCATGTGTAAACTGAATACACCTTCATAGTTATCCTTATTCTTTGTATTTCAGATATTTCAACACTCATACTCTATGAACATGGCCCTCACCTTACTTTCCTCCTTGTTGATTCCTATAATAATAATCCAGGAGAGAAGAAACTCAGATTCGCAAGACACTGAAAACCATGCATGAAAAAATCAATAAATGTGTTTCACATTGTTTCGACCCACTCCCATTTGAAAAAAAAAGGTGTAAAGTGGTTTCTTCTTCAGGAGTAGAATAGGCATTTGGATACCAGTATAACTCTATTATTCTAAACTTCCTCATCGATCGAGATGGCTCGATTATTAATAGACTAAACCTAAAAATTATACTTTTCTAGAATATATCTTCACTAGGTGGTACCACCCCATCCTTAAACTATATTATTTTCCTGGATTTCATAAAATAAGTACTTTTAAGAGAAGCGAACTCACACTATATCCATTAAAATTAATATTTCATGTTCTGAAGTCATGGTGATACTATTGAAGATCTATATTTTTTTGGTGATTGAGAATAGACTAAATGAATATGGGGTGACTACTACCCTAAATGGGGATGAGTTTAGGGGTTGGGGACTCTAAGAAACCAAGAGTGTTTCCTATCCATTTATAATTCTAGAGATTGATCTCACTTTTTTGAACAAACCAACATGAGCATTACCAAATATCTGATATGTTCATGTAGAGATACTGCCAGAAGCTAGATATTTTACCCCTTATACCTTCTAGAAATGAACCATATTTATTCAAGATAAATATATATCAGAGAGTATATCCTTCCAAAAAACTCAGAAGTGAGTTTTTCCTACGTGCATTGAATGGTTCTTGAGATACTCTTGAGGTAAATTCGGCCACCTTCTATCGCCTTCACCATCTACTCCCATGATTCCTAGAGAAACCTACCTTACACATGGGAATACCGGATGAATAAAGTTGTAATATTATATAGGTTCTTTATAACTAATTTCAAGACTTTGAGGAAATAAAGGGAATTCATGATTTTGGATATAATTCCACAGTTGATGAGGGTAATACAACCCACAAAATATAGAACAAGGTTATTCCAAATGAGTATATGGATAGTGATTTTGGTCACTAGGACATTGAAATGATGCACACAGAGCCTTCTTGGATAGACCAGAGCTCCTACATAATCCATAGGGAAGTTTCTTCTTTGAATTCCAAGGATCTACTCAATTATTTTTCCTCGTCAATCTGATCATTTGTACATGATGATTTTCCCTCAGTTAATGATATACCAACTCCACTTGAAATAATTATCCAGAATCATATTGAGATATTGGATAGAACTTCTACCCCCGTTGATGAAAAATTCCATGTTATTCATGAAAAAGAGGTGAGAGACTCTATTTAGGCGGGGACTACACAAAAAGTGGAGAATTATCCAATTGGAAGTAGCGTTAAAAAGGTAATGTCTAGTGGAGTCTTCAATTAAAATGAATATTCTAGGAGAAAAAGGATCCTCCTACTTCATCTGTTAAACAAATTTGAATAAACCACCCCTCTTTCCCATAATATCGATAGAGAACCGTGGGGAGCTATAACACCAAAAAAACAATTCAATCACCCAACAAGAGAAACTTATTCATATCATCACTTTAATGACAAATCCTCAATCCATCATATCATATTCCTTGTCCATTTCAATTTTAATGGTGATGTTGGATCCAACAAACTTTCTATTAATGTCAAAAAACATTTTTTGATCCAAGGTTATGGTTGGCTGGGCTGACATGCCTCATATAAATCATTTCTTTTCCTCAGAGACCCACTATTGGATATTATATGAGATCCTCTTGTTGATTATATTAGAGAGGACCCTATATGGGAAATTAAACATGTTTATGGGCCTAAATTTTTTGATTGAGGAGGGATATTTTACCTTAGGGAGGATAACCAAAGTGGTTTTCTAGGACACCCGGGGGTGGCTACCTTCCTAGAAGAAATATTTAATGGATTCAATAAGATCTATTTTAATGAAGTCTCAATATTATACATAAAAATAACCTAAAAATATGTCTTGTCCAGGTGAGCTTCCATGGTTAAGAGACAATACTGATTCCTGTATCTCCTTCTCATCTGGTAGGCTTTAAATAAGGATTTATTATCATTAGACACGACTCGAGGGATAGTGTTGAGTAAAACTGAGTGATCCCTAGGATATATGTCATGCATGAAAGGATTATCTTCTACAAAGAGGTTTATAAAGTGAGATTCTACCATACCTACCACCACTTCAATGTCATTGGTTAACATGACATTCTCTAGAAGTATATTTTTAGTGAAATACTTTTTACTTTATTTGATGCATTTTTAGAAAAAAAAATATATGTGTTTTTATCCTCCTCTTTAAGTCAGGTAGGTTTGGACTTTTCACATTCTAAGCACTATTTTTGGGGGGAATATTTATATGCTAGTTATTTTTGCAAATGAGGGTACTGAAAATCCCATCATCCCACATGTCCTCAAGCTCTATCTCTCTTTTATTGATATATTCTTTTATGGAATCCAACTCATAGAATAACTAAGGTTTGTTTTTTATCCAAGATTGAAGGTCCATTTTTGTCACGAACCAACCCGGGTCGACCCTGAACCGGTCACCCAAGCCGGTCCGCGACATGGCCCGAGAGGCGTTCCCGATCCTCCCGGGCTGGCGACAAGCGCCAGGGCATCAACAGAGTCTATGGGAACGATTTCGCCCAATATAAATTAATAAGAATGCAAAGATAAAACAGAGCAGCGCAGAAAAAGGTAAACCAAACAAAGTGACTAAACAGAAAAAAACAGGAAACAAACTAACCAAACACGACGTGCGAACAAACTCCGTGCGACTTCGTGGGTCGCTCTCCGACTCAACGATCAAGCGTCGCCCTAGGCGAGCGCACTCAAGCTATAGCCTGCACAAACACTAAAAACAGAAAACAACTATAGGCGTGAGTATTAAAACTCAGTAGGGTAGCCCGATATCTATTCCCAATGCACTACCTTTAAAATAAAAGAAACATCATTTCAAGTTTGAACTACAATCTATAAAAGTATGTTTTTAATAATATTCTACTTAAAACAAAGTACGAACCATTGCCCTTAGCCATTTAAAAAATTCAGGTTCATTTCATTAGTGTCAATGACATTTCAGGAAAAGGGAAAGTGATGTTTAAGTTTTCAAATGTGTACAAAGGGGGTTAAATACTTTTATTTGAAAACAATTTTTTAGAAACCAAATCAAGAGCAATTAACCATTTTCCAAAGAAAAAAATACACCAAAATGCACAAAGTAAAACACACAGTAAGGGCAATGTAGGTATACATGTGAGCATCATAATCATTACTGCAAGCTACAAAAGCTGAATAGACATGGGTGAACCTAGGAGATCGAGAATAAACCAGAAGACACCAATACATGAGAAATCATCCTTATTGACATGTCACGATGAAATCAAAACGCACAACACGCTCGACCATCCACTCACAGGCAGGTCGAGGGCAAATCCCATAGCAATAAACCCAATATATCCACCTACTATGGGCCACTGGTCAGTACCATAACCTACCAGTGCAGCAATCGTTCTTAGAATATTCTCTCAATATGCCAGATTCCCATGTCTCAAGTGTTTAAGAAAAAGGGGTGAGCCAACCGATGCCAACCGAGCATCCAATCAAATATATATATATATAAAGAACAACAGGCATTCCCCGAGCCACTCCATGGGATAACCTCATGCCTTTTTCTACTCAAGTACCCGGGAGCCTCTAAGCGCGGCCTCCCAAACAATCAATCGCAACCAAGGCATGAGAGTCGTCCTAAGAGGGTTTTTATATAAAAAAAACATTTCCATCGCTTTCCATAAAGTGCCAAACGGGCATTTAATACAGTTCACAATTACTACCAAAACCAGTTTAAAACTATTCGAAGAATCCACAAAACACTACTTCACAGGTTGCCAGTATTTTTATAAACCAAACCAAACCATTTTCTTTTCCAAATAAACTTTAAGAGCCAACCGGGCAATTTCTCAAATGAACCAGTGCATTTGTTCACGCTTCAAAAGAAATCATTTCCCATTAAACCAGAACTCTATTTTATATTCCGTGAATTATGTTTAAAATTCAAACGGGCATTCTTTCATTATTGGGTGTCCGCCCGTCAAAAGGATGTTTTATGTGTCGTGTATAAAATAAACGGCTCCTTTTGACATTAAATAACCATTTAAAAATTAACCATCTTATATTAAAAATTAATTATCATATATTATCTCATATTTATTACAATTAATAAAATGTTGATTTTGAACAATTAGGGTGCGCAAACAGCATGAAATAATATAACTTAAATTTTAAAAGCAGTGCAAAGGGAACCTACCTCAAAACCAAGTGCGACGGCAAAAAGACTTTGGAAGCAAGGCATGATGACACGGCGTGTGTCCGAGACTACGTGACAAAGTCTAATACTCTGCATAAACAATTTCAAGGACTCAGACACAACCAAAAACTCACCAGAGCCTGCGAAACCAAGCGGCGGGAAGAAGCGCTCACCTTGAAACTAAAGCGCGGCGTCGACGGAACCTCGGAAACAAAGCGCAACGATGGCGATCCCTCAGAAACGCCCTGCGCGGGTCCCAAAAATCATAAACCAACAAATAAAAATCCACCATCAATTAAAACTCATGAACCAAACAGAGTACGATGATGAAGATAATTATAATAATAATAATAATAATAATAATAATAATAACAATATAAAGATTAATAATAATGATAGAAAGAAAAAAAATAACAATAATAATAACAATGTTAATAGTGATAATAGTAATAATAATAATAATATTAATATTAATATTAATAATAAAATTAATGATAATAATAATAATAATAATAACAACAAAATAATAATAATAAGAATAAAAATAATAATAATAACTATAATAACAGCAATATTAATAGTAATCATAAAAGTAAAAATCAAATAAAATAAAAAGAGACCTGGGGGGGTTTGCTTCAAGAAGCCCGGCGGAAGGGAGCCGTGCTGGAGGCGGAGCCGCAAAGAGGTGCTATTGCTGGGCGGCGCTGGGGTTCGAGGGCGAAGGGCCAAGGCAGAGCACGGGGGGCAGGGGTCGTAACACAGGGGGGATGGAATGCGGCTGCTAGACGGAGGCAGGGCGAGTGTGGATGGTGGGCTAGAGGGGCTGCCGGCGCAGGGGGAGGGCGACGAGCAGCACAGTGGCAACGGAATTGGAGTGGGGTGGTCGGGCGCTTCGCACAGGAAGCCAGGGGGAGGGTGGTTGCGCGGTGAACTGCAGGGGGTCGGGTGTGAGGGGAAGGAGGCGGTCAGGAGGAGGGAAACTGAAGCGGAGTTGCTGTTTGGCTGTTGTGCGGCAAGGAGGAGAGGAGGGTGCAGCGGCTGGCCGGGCGCTGCAGGGGTGCGGGGTGCGGACGGGGAGAAGCCGGTTAGGAGTGGGCCGAGGCGCAGGGGTGCACTGAGATGGAAAACAGGAGGGCGAGGGCTACGGCGCTGGGAAGGAGGGTGCGAAGAGTCCGGCGGTCCAGTGGAGAGGAGATGCGGCTGGCTGATTTTGGAAGGAGGAGCGGAGGGCCAAGCGGGGGCGGCGGCTGCAGCATGAGAGGAGGGGAAGAAAAAAATAAAAGGATCCACACTAGGGTTAAGGGGAAAAACAAATTAATAAAAATAATAATGTCAATAAAATAAATAAAATAAATAAATATAAACAACTAAAATATTATATATCCATATATAGGTGTATTCATATACTTAAACTCCTACTAAATAAATAATAATGAATCAACTAGTAATCTTTATAATTCAACGATAAAATAGTTCCTAACAATTGCATTAATTAACATCAATTTAATTATAATAATTAGAATGACAATTAGAATGATAATAATGACAACATGAAGATAAAATTTCAAGATAATAAAAGTAGTCATAATATAGAAATAAAATTCTTAACACAATAAAAATTTAAACGAAACTCTAATAAATGCACATTTTTAAATACAAAACATTTTATATCAACTTTCCAAAGACAACGGAATGTGCAATGGGATGCGCAGTTACCCGAGTGGAGCCATGCAGAGTTTCCAAAACGTGTTCCGCTCGCGCGCCAAATGACGTCGCGTCAAAAAGTGCACTTTTTAAAAAAAACTCAAAAACCTAGTCCAATACTGGACACGAACCACGGAAAAATAATTTAAAGTCAAAGAAATCATAAAATAAAATAAACGCGCATGTCGGGGTGTGACAATTCTCCCCACCATAACGCTTTCCGCCCCCGGAAAGCCCCCACACCAACCAGTCGATCGATCAACACCTAAGGATTTCACAGAACACGATCCAACCTCTTATCTCAAGAACATCATACCGACTACCAACGGAACTAAACCCCATTGCCCGAAATGAATCACCAACAGAGGGAAGGCCGGAACGGGCTCCCCACCATAAGAACTCAACTATCATTCGGTAACGACTTAAGATAAAACCCAAAGAGACTCATGGTGGGTCTCCCCACCATAAAGAACCGACCAACTAACGACCAAACGGGAAAACAGCTTAGACATGCACGAGACCTTACTCCAGCTAGAAAGAGCACAATAAGTACATTTTAAACACTTACTCTCGTCCGAAAGGGGTAGAAGCTTAAATGGATACTTTGCACAACTAAAAACCCTAATCCCATGGGCGGGGAGGGTGGGACCAAGGATCAAATCACTAAAACTACGACGTACGACTACTCACGACCCATCACTTTGGGATGGACACAAACCAGGGCTGCAACTGATTTACATCAGTGGCCCACGCAAAGTCACTGATCAGCAACTTAAATCCAAAAGGCACAATTCCCGACGTTACACGAGGGATAAGTCCGTCGCGCACTTTGCGACAAGAGGAAAACTACAACGACAAATAAACCAGAGCAACAACACCAAAACCATCTCACCACGACGATAGAGGCGCGACTTTAACCGGACTCTTTAAAATTTTTCCCGGGGGGTTCCTGACTACGCGCCGGCTTCGCTCCGAGACCTTTTGGCTGGAGCTCTGATGGATGAAGCATCTCCTGCCTCGCAGTCAGGTTCTGATAATCTCAATGAGGTACATACATCTTTTGATCTGACAGATTGAAGGACAAGATTTTAAAAATTAAAACACACCAGCATTGAAAGGCAAAGTTCATCAAAAGACCCACGACATTCCCATACATTTCAAACCCAAAACAACACTCATACAAAGGCCACGATAATAGATCACTTACTCTAAAAGGAAACTTACACCGGAAACTTTGAACAAAGACCCAACAACACACTACTTCTGAGAACTTCCTCTGCAACGCTTCCTTGCAACGCCCCGAAAAAATCGTCGCAAGTGACCCAGGCATCCACACGCCTGGCAGGGCTTCGAAGTGCTTGGGCACGATGACTTCTTGTGACCCCGCTTGCCACACTGATAACACACAATAATCTCTCGCTCCGAAGAGGTTGATGAAAGATCTCGAGGCCTCTTGATTCCACGACCTGATCCATCCACTTCCATTTGCTTGCTCATTTCATTTCCAGAACCTTCGCCAGTGCTAATAGGGATCGAAGGAGGGAGAACTACTTCAAGCACTCCTGCCATTGCAGCTTCGACATGAAAAGCTTGTCTCGCCACATCGACAAAAGAAGTCAGGTTGGACTCTGACACCTTCGACTGCAGATCAGGGCGGAGACCCGCCTCGAAGCGTCGAGCCTTCACGGGGTCATTTGTGGCATACTCTGAATCATAAGGTACTAGCTCCACAAAGCGATGGAAATATTCTAACACGGATCCGTCACCCTGCTGCAGACAACACATTTCCATCCCCTTCCTCACCCTATCTTCCTCAGAGAAATACTGACGAATGAACGAGGCCTTGAAAAACTCCCAAGTAATCTCTTGACGAGGCTTGTTCCGAGACACTGACTTCCACCACATCCACGGTGAACCTTCAAGCATGAAGGTCGCAAACTTGACCTTCAACGAATCGGGCAACTCAATGAGGCTAAAGTCCCTTTCAATCTTCCGCATCCACTCATCTGCCACGGAAGTTTCTACTTGACCATAGAAGAGAGGTGGATCCAACTTCCGAAACTCAAGCATAAAATCCTTAGGTTGATCAACCGCACTACGATCACCCATCGAAGCCTCAAAGGGATAACCGCTGGGCAAGGAAAGGTCAAAAACTCAATCAACGCCACCTCAACGAATGAATAAAAACCTCAAAATCAAACACTGCATAGGTGACAAGCTCAAAATACGAGAAAACAAGTTATCATAACATCAAAACTTTTCTCTTTGAAAACATCTTTAATTTAAAACAATCTTGGTAAGTTAAACCCTCGCCATTGGTATCCCTTAGAGTCTCACTCACATGCATGTATCTGTGCCACCCAGGGCATCCATCCACCATACCAGATATCCATCCACATTTCCAACATACCAAAATGCATGTGAGTACTCATCGGAACACCAATGCCAAAACAAAGCAACTTCATTTTCCAAAAACAATTTATTCATACCACTTCTTTTAAAACAATCCGCAAATCAAACATGTTATTTCAAACAACCATTTTTTTTTCAAAACCAACTTTTCTGATTCAAACCACTTTCAGAAATCAACGGAAACCCAAAACAAATCAAACAGGGGACTAGTGTCAGTGGGTGACTTGACCATATGGTTGGCAGCCACATGCCAAACACGCCACTGACACAGAGAGTCTTCTTGGACCATGCCCCTAGATCCACATGGCTTTCCAGACCATGCGGCTTAGGACTATTAGCCCAACTCCATTTGTCGTACCCCAATCGCAAAACATTTCCATAAAAACCCAAACAAACCAATTAAACCGGACTTCCCATGGGAACCTGAGGATCAGTACGAGCAAGAGTTCGCGACGCTCTTCTCGCACCTACCCCTCAAGTCCCGACAATCCTACTCCATCTACCTTGAAATCCCAAATAACAAAGGGCGCTCTGAAAAGTGAGGTCTACTAAGAGCAAACCTCCTCTGATACCATTTTGTCACGAACCAACCCGGGTCGACCCTGAACCGGTCACCCAAGCCGGTCCGCGACATGGCCCGAGAGGCGTTCCCGATCCTCTCGGGCTGGCGACAAGCGCCAGGGCATCAACAGAGTCTATGGGAACGATTTCGCCCAATATAAATTAATAAGAATGCAAAGATAAAACAGAGCAGCGCAGAAAAAGGTAAACCAAACAAAGTGACTAAACAGAAACAAACAAGAAACAAACTAACCAAACACGACGTGCGAACAAACTCCGTGCGACCTCGTGGGTCGCTCTCCGACTCAACGATCAAGCGTCGACCTAGGCGAGCGCACTCAAGCTATAGCTTGCACAAACACTAAAAACAGAAAACAACTATAGGCGTGAGTATTAAAACTCACTAGGGTAGCCCGATATCTATTCCCAATGCACTACCTTTAAAATAAAAGAAACATCATTTCAAGTTTGAACTACAATCTATAAAAGTATGTTTTTAATAATATTCTACTTAAAACAAAGTACGAACCATTGCCCTTAGCCATTTAAAAAATTCAGGTTCATTTCATTAGTGTCAATGACATTTCAGGAAAAGGGAAAGTGATGTTTAAGTTTTCAAATGTGTACAAAGGGGGTTAAATACTTTTATTTGAAAACAATTTTTTAGAAACCAAATCAAGAGCAATTAACCATTTTCCAAAGAAAACAATACACCAAAATGCACAAAGTAAAACACACAGTAAGGGCAATGTAGGTATACATGTGAGCATCATAATCATTACTGCAAGCTACAAAAGCTGAATAGACATGGGTGAACCTAGGAGATCGAGAATAAACCAGAAGACACCAATACATGAGAAATCATCCTTATTGACATGTCACGATGAAATCAAAACGCACAACACGCTCGACCATCCACTCACAGGCAGGTCGAGGGAAAATCCCATAGCAATAAACCCAATATATCCACCTACTATGGGCCACTGGTCAGTACCATAACCTACCAGTGCAGCAATCGTTCTTAGAATATTCTCTCAATATGCCAGATTCTCATGTCTCAAGTGTTTAAGAAAACGGGGTGAGCCAACCGATGCCAACCGAGCATCCAATCAAATATATATATATATAAAGAACAACAGGCATTCCCCAAGCCACTCCATGGGACAACCTCATGCCTTTTTCTACTCAAGTACCCGGGAGCCTCTAAGCGCGGCCTCCCAAACAATCAATCGCAACCAAGGCATGAGAGTCGTCCTAAGAGGGTTTTTATATATAAAAAAACATTTCCATCGCTTTCCATAAAGTGCCAAAAGGGCATTTAATACAGTTCACAATTACTACCAAAACCAGTTTAAAACTATTCGAAGAATCCACAAAACACTACTTCACAGGTTGCCAGTATTTTTATAAACCAAACCAAACCATTTTCTTTTCCAAATAAACTTTAAGAGCCAACCGGGCAATTTCTCAAACGAACCAGTGCATTTGTTCACGCTTCAAAAGAAATCATTTCCCATTAAACCAGAACTCTATTTTATATTCCGTGAATTATGTTTAAAAGCCAAACGGGCATTCTTTCATTATTGGGTGTCCTCCCGTCAAAAGGATGTTTTATGTGTCGTGTATAAAATAAACGGCTCCTTTTGACATTAAATAACCATTTAAAAATTAACCATCTTATATTAAAAATTAATTATCATATATTATCTCATATTTATTACAATTAATAAAATGTTGATTTTGAACAATTAGGGTGCGCAAACAGCATGAAATAATATAACTTAAATTTTAAAAGCAGTGCAAAGGGAACCTACCTCAATACCAAGTGCGACGGCAAAAAGACTTTGGAAGCAAGGCGTGATGACACGGCGTGTGTCCGAGACTACGTGACAAAGTCTAATACTCTGCATAAACAATTTCAAGGACTCAGACACAACCAAAAACTCACCAGAGCCTGCGAAACCAAGCGGCGGCAAGAAGCGCTCACCTTGAAACTAAAGCGCGGCGTCGACGGAACCTCGGAAACAAAGCGCAACGATGGCGCTCCCTCAGAAACGCCATGCGCGGGTCCCAAAAATCATAAACCAACAAATAAAAATCCACCATCAATTAAAACTCATGAACCAAACAGAGTACGATGATGAAGATAATTATAATAATAATAATAATAATAATAATAATAATAACAATATAAAGATTAATAATAATGATAGAAAGAAAAAAAATAACAATAATAATAACAATGTTAATATTGATAATAGTAATAATAATAATAATAATAATATTAATATTAATAATAAAATTAATGATAATAATAATAATAATAATAACAACAAAATAATAAGAATAAGAATAAAAATAATAATAATAACTATAATAACAGCAATATTAATAGTAATCATAAAAGTAAAAATCAAATAAAATAAAAAGAGACCTGGGGGGGTTTGCTTCAAGAAGCCCGGCGGAAGGGAGCCGTGCTGGAGGCGGAGCCGCAAAGAGGTGCTATTGCTGGGCGGCGCTGGGGTTCGAGGGCGAAGGGCCAAGGCAGAGCACGGGGGGCAGGGGTCGTAACACAGGGGGGATGGAATGCGGCTGCTAGACGAAGGCAGGGCGAGTGTGGATGGTGGGCTAGAGGGGCTGCCGGCGCAGGGGGAGGGCGACGAGCAGCACAGTGGCGACGGAATTGGAGTGGGGTGGTCGGGCGCTTCGCACAGGAAGCCAGGGGGAGGGTGGTTGCGCGCCGAACTGCAGGGGGTCGGGTGTGAGGGGAAGGAGGCGGTCAGGAGGAGGGAAACTGAAGCGGAGTTGCTGTTCGGCTGTTGTGCGGCAAGGAGGAGAGGAGGGTGCAGCGGCTGGCCGGGCGCTGCAGGGGTGCGGGGTGCGGACAGGGAGAAGCCGGTTAGGAGTGGGCCGAGGCGCAGGGGTGCGCTGAGATGGAAAACAGGAGGGCGAGGGCTACGGCGCTGGGAAGGAGGGTGCGGAGAGTCCGGCGGTCCAGTGGAGAGGAGATGCGGCTGGCTGATTTTGGAAGGAGGAGCTGAGGGCCAAGCGGGGGCGGCGGCTGCAGCATGAGAGGAGGGGAAGAAAAAAATAAAAGGATCCACACTAGGGTTAGGGGAAAAAAACAAATTAATAAAAATAATAATGTCAATAAAATAAATAAAATAAATAAAATAAATAAATAGAAACAACTAAAATATTATATATCCATATATAGGTGTATTCATATACTTAAACTCCTACTAAATAAATAATAATGAATCAACTAGTAATCTTTATAATTCAACGATAAAATAGTTCCTAGCAATTGCATTAATTAACATCAATTTAATTATAATAATTAGAATGACAATTAGAATGATAATAATGACAACATGAAGATAAAATTTCAAGATAATAAAAGTAGTCATAATATAGAAATAAAATTCTTAACACAATAAAAATTTAAACGAAACTCTAATAAATGCACATTTTTAAATACAAAACATTTTATATCAACTTTCCAAAGACAACGGAATGTGCAATGGGATGCGCAGTTACCCGAGTGGAGCCATGTAGAGTTTCCAAAACGTGTTCCGCTCACGCGCCAAACGACCTCGCGTCAAAAAGTGCACTTTTTAACAAAAACTCAAAAACCTAGTCAAATACTGAACACGAACCACGGAAAAATAATTTAAAGTCAAAGAAATCATAAAATAAAATAAACGCGCATGTCGGGGTGTGACAATTTTGATCCATCTTATATTGTTATGTAAACTGAACCTGATACCTATTTCATGGGTTTATGCTAAGATTTAAACCCCACATGATGTTAAGTGGGATCCAACACCCATCGACTAGAGAATAATAAATGATTTTCACCAAAGGACTTAGGGGAAAGGCTGATGAGAATCAGGGAATTATCTGACAAGTCCAAAATGAGGTGGTATGTCCTCATCTTCAGGTAGGTAGGGATAGACTGTAGGTTGGTAAAGAAGTGGTAGATCCTGAACTAGGTGCACTAACTACCCTTTTTTGTTCCAGATAAACTTATCTTCTATGAAACCCATGTACAAGTGTCCAATCTTGGATGAAAATGACCAAAACTCCTAGAGATATTTTTTGGGGCAGATGCCTATACCTTTTTCTCTAATTTTCCCAAAATGTATTTGAATTTTCCTCTAAAAAACCAAGGTGATTCTCCCAATAAAATGCATCCAGATCGAGCTAGAGGTATCCTCTAGTGTGCGCGTCATACTTAGCATATATAAATGAGAATAAGACAAAATATTTATTAAAACTAACCTTGGTAATAATTTATTAGCTGGACCCATTGATCAAGTTGATTGAAATGGAGTCATTCCAGAAATTCTAGATGTTATGGTTAGATGAATCCACATGCATACAGTTACAAAACCCATTTTTTTAGAAAACCATATATCTTTGATGGGTGATTTTTGGGTTTGAGAACTTACACCAAAGAGATATTATGATGAGAGATCTTAGTTGAAAGAACATATGAATGTTCCCAGGCTCATAGTCCCTAGGTTTCCTAGATAAGAAGAGAGATTAGTAAAGGAGGGGATGCCTAGATTTGGGCACTGGTGCCAAAGTGAAATGGTTAAGAGAAAAAAGTATGGCCTTCTCTCATTTTTGAGTAGAATCATGTGCATATGCCAATGTAGGGGACACAAAATCACTAGAAATTATAACATGATCCTCATCCACATTTGATAATACATTGTATCAATTATAATTTGAATTGAGAAAGCCTCTAGAAGGGCCTCGGTACCAGGGATTGGGAGCCTTTGTGTATAGAATGAGGAGAGGAATTGACTTAAATCTCTAGAGATAATTTAAGGGGATATATGAGGGAAACGGGGCTATTCATGAGAGGGTAATGGATATGACTTTAAAAATAACTTAATCCAGACTCTAATTACCCTTTACCACAGGGGTATACTAAGGAAGTAAATCTGGAGTATACCATCCATTATTTAAGTTCAAAACCAGTCACACTAAGGGTGTGGTGGGAGATAGAGATGAACTAATTTCATAGAGGCTGGAGGTAGATCTGAATTGATAGACCTAGAAGGACCTACATATGGTGTGGAAGGAACCTGACCAGGAAGTGGAGGCTTGTTCAGACGTGGGCTCATGAAATTAGAGAAGATCTTTCTATATATAGAGATGTATTTTCCATGTAGGTGGAAAGAGTAACATAACCATGGTGGAGATGAATGGAATATAGGATGCCTACATAATACATGTTCATCTTCATAGAGAAAAAATATACTTTGGAAGGGGCTATAAAATAACCATCTCTAAACATATTCGTGCCACCATTGTATCATAAAGGAAAAGGGTGCACTCTTCTGTGAAAAGGAAAGAGACAATAACATCCCATATGAAATGAAGGAATCCTATTTTTTTAAGGGAATAAGGAGACTTAGAAGATTCAACCACACCACCACCTAAGATAAATCCCACCCAAAATGGGTCTCCATTGACCATAAAAATGATAAAGTGCCACTTACCGATCGAGAAATAATTGAAGGATATCACCTTCATAAAGTATTATTGGGGGGAAATAACCATGAAAAAATATTTCTTATTGAGAATCAAAACCCATTTCATTGTTCCTAAATCCCAGGAGTTAACAAATTTTTGAAATAATGATAGAGGTATCTTTTTCTCCCCAACACGCTCCACCAGCATCCACTGAAGGGAATCCACCAGCATCTCAAAGTTAGTGGCTGAGAAATTGAGCATCATTGAACCATATATAGAAACCTACTAGAGAGATCACATCTTGATGTTAGGAATACAAAAGAGGGTACATAACTAAGTGGGCGGCTGTTGAAGGATTGTGTATTTCAGGGATGACTCCTCTAACCCCACCCAGTAACCAAAGGGTCAGAAACCCCATATAAAGGGACTAAGGAGGATTAAATTATGTTGGGAGGGAGATAAGGCCATATATATTCCACTATTTTTAGGATAGGGTCATAATAGGATAAGAAATTTGATGTTGAGGAAATGGTTTGGTGAATTTGAAATGAGGAAGGCGCATGAAGCATGTTTTCTTACTATATGAGAGACAACATTTTTTTCCTTTCATCAATTGTCTTAAGTATATTAAATCTTAAAACAAACTTTAACCTTCAAGTAATGAATATAACATGTAATGAATATATTCAATTTCTTCTAAAGGAAATAACACTACTTATCTTCATCAAAGATAATAATACTTGGTAAATTTATTTTCTTATTCATCTAATCATCACAACTACATCAACATCATTACCATGATTAAATACTTCAATAAAATATTTCTAGAAACTTCTTTTTTATAAAAACATAAACATTAAGACATCAAGAAATTATATCTATTTAATTTAGAACCATTGACCACCATTGACAATGATTACAACCCACATACATAGTGGGATCTTCACTTCATTCATGGGTTAGATACTCCTAGGCACGAGTTATATACTAACTTCTAATAACACCCTATATCCTATCTACTAAGCCTAAAATAGTAAGATAAATGAAAAATACTCTAATATCATTTTATGATGTTTTGACTGGGATCACCTAGATAATGCCAAGGGGGGACCACAAAGGCCTCATGCACACCTCCCTATACATAAGATGTTGTTGACTAGTGGTGAGAAACTCAGCAGAACATGGGGAGATTATTCCCTAGGTAATAGATAACCATCAGAGTGCACATATACTAAGAGAAATAATAAAAATCAGAGTAAAAACAAAACTAAAATACATAAACAATACAAATTACATCCCATTGTATAATATATGCCATACAATCCTATACAAATAGTCAAGAGATCCCCATATGTGGCATATCTTTATAGAAATAAAAATAAGAAAAAAATAAATAAAGTGGTGATTCCTCCACAGATATTAGATTCTATCTCAACATCACCTCTACAAACTATATTATCTTACAACATTTCCAAAATAAAGGCTCATGCTCACATCAGAATCCATGACCAAAAAAAGATTCCATGCACACCAAGATGCTCATGTATGATGTAAGTATGAACCTGGTAAGACACCACCAAGGGGTACTTATAATAAATTCATTAGGTTATATAAAATTGAATGTGATTAAGGAAAATAAATAAATAAATATAAATAAAACCGTATAGGTGATTTTGCACTAACCAAGCTTCCATGAACCCTAACTCTAACTTCTTTGTCTCATTCTTAGAAGGAAATTCTATCAAAACCCAATGCATAAGTATCCCATGACCCATGAATATCGAATAAGTTATGGCCTCATCAACTATATCAACCCATCCCACATAGTTGTGAGGTTAATCATGTCATCCTAAACCATTCCACATCAGATAAGGTCCTCAGACCAATACCATTTTCATTGCACAGTAATCAATCATGTAAGCCCATCCCCATAGAGACTATAGATTCCATCAGTTACCTCGATCCATCCATGCATAATATATAGAGTCAAATAATCATACCACACCACCCTCATAGGTTCTAGAGAGGCCTCATACATTCCATCCCATTACTGTAGGCTTTGGGGAGCCAAATCATGCACAAGAACAAGTACATGAATCAATAGGAACAATCGCACAATAAATGGAAACATACCATCATAAAACTGGAACAACATCTCACTCAAAAAATCAATCAACATAACATAACCTCATCCTAAAAATTCACTCACAAATTTCAACATCACAACCATATTGGACCATCTCTCTCATGTTAGTTCACACACCTCATAAATAACTAATTTGTAACACATGTGGTTATCTTATACCATGTTAATAACTCAAATATAAACCCACATAAATCACTATGATAGAAAGGGTAAACACCACCCAATACCCTACCTCAAAACCTCTACTAATCCTATCACTTCATTATCCCAAACAACAATTAACATGTCCATTTTTATAAGCACAAATCCCTTGGTTCATCACCCATCCAAGTCTTCCATTTGTAAATTTCAAGTCTCAAACTTCTGGGGATTAACTACTCAAATCCCTATACCACTCACCCTAACTAATCTATCCTCAACCAATCTGGAATGACTAAACTAGATCCCCAAAACTAAATTGGATATTCATATTCTCATTCCCAATACATGGATTCCATTCACTGATTTTTGAGGCACACAAATCGTACTCACACTCTAAGGATCCTTCCAATATGATACAGAACTCAACCACTCACTTTGACACTAAAAGTAGAGTTAATAGAAGGCTATACACACATGTGAATATAAATCAAGGAATACCATTTTATATAAAATACGTAAAATAGAAAGGACTTGCTACCTCAATCCTGGAGATGATTAATCACTATTAATCTTTACAAAAATCATGCCTAGCACACTGACTTTGAGAATATTGGCCTAAAATTTGGATATTAGGGTTTTAGATAGGGAACCCCAAAATAAAAGAGACAATGAGAGATTCAATGCATGCACGTGGTTAGATATTCTAATAGGAGTCTATAACAACAAATGATTCTTTGATTAGTGAATAAATGATTCCAAAAGAGCCAAAATCCACCATTTCCATAAAAAATTATGAGGGTGATCTAAGGGGAATAAATATGGGGTCTCTAGGGTGAGTCCCCTATTTTTAAACATTGAAATCATATCCTATGGTCCGTTCATGGAATAAAATTATCCTTCACACCATGAAACATCCAAATACCACCTCATGGAATACTAACATAATTTTTCATTCTGTGACGCATAGTGTCACACCATGAATGACTACCTATAGCTTCAAATAGCTATAGGCCCATACCTAGGTTTCCCAAAGTCATTTTTGAACCCTCTTGACTCCCTGAATAGAAATAAAAGATCTAGATACATGTATATAGGTTAAATATTAGTCTCATAATGTGCCTCAAATTTTATAGGGATGTTACAAACATTGCATATAAATATGTGTTGTAGACTTCTATTTTGTTTCATTTAACCTTGTATTAATTATTGTATTTCTATTGTGGAACCTATATCTGTTCTTTCATTATATTTTGATCCATATTGTTATAATGTATACTTTTTGAAGTTTATTTTATTTATGATATGTATTGATATGTTTCTTATTCCCCTTATTCTTGATAGATCCTAGTTTTTTATATGTCCTTGTTAGAGGAAACATTCCCAAAGGTTGTTTAATGATACCCAGGTTCTTTTTTTAGCCCATGAGGATTGAAAATTCCATTTGAGCCTTTTCAAATTCTAGAATGGGTATGCTATTTGGGGATAAACCGGGTTGTCTCCTGAAGAATTTCTATCAAATTTGGTCATTATTATAGGTTCTTCATGATGTCTTGGTAGACTAGAGTTAGGATTGACAAAACTTATGAGTTAAGTTGTGAGTGATTTCTTAACCAGATCTCTTCTTGGTGAGAATTTATTTTCCATGGGATGTACATGAATGTGTATTATTGAGTTATTATTTTGTTATATTTTATATTTTTATCAAGGATGTTTCTTTATTTGACATTGTCTCCTCTTTATCGGGTATTGAATATTACCATTCCTCTGAGAATACATCCAATGAATCCTCAGTAGGGTATTTTGGATAACATTCCATTGTAGAATAATTTGGTTAATAAAAAAAATGAGGTTATAGTGTACGTGATCTATGATTTAGACCAAGTATTATCTATAGTCCATGGTCAAGTGAGATATGTGGATCCATAGAATGATAGAGGTATGAATTGATCCCAAGAGTATATCCACTAGAAACCACCATCCATGTAGGGGAAAATGATCCATGGAAAGTAGAGGAATGATTAGTGAATAATGAAAGGTTTTTTGACTTCTTGGAGACTCTAAATTATGTTAAGGTGAAATGTGTTCTCATTAAGCTTGAAGACTCTAGTCAAAGGTGGTGGGACTCAGCGGTTTTGGAAAATAAGGATGAGAGTTTTGATTAGAAGGGATATAAATCCATCATTACCCAATAATTTTTATCTATATATGATGGTTATGGTCAAGTCAATGGAGTTAATCCCTCTTCAATAAGGTGACCAGATAGTAATAGAGTATGCTAACCGTTTTTCTGAACTTTCCCTTTTCTCACCATAGGTTGAATCAAATTAAAAGATAATGCCTTAAATTTTTTTATGGGAATGTAACCAGATATCCATTCCCAAGTATTCATGTTGACTATTTCCACCTAGTCCCAGGTTTTGGATAGGTAACTGATGGTAGATATTGATTAGGTGGGAGAGTAAAGTTTGGATATGATTCCTCCCATGTCTATTGGTACTTATAGTGGAATTTTTAAATGAAAAGTAATCTAAATGAGGTTAATAAGGGTAGTCATAGTGGATCCTAGTAGTAGAATCGTTTCATTCCCTCCACAAATACTAGTAGAGGTTACATGACTTTCTACCAGTGTTGAGGGATCGAGTTTGTGGAATGTTATTTCTCAAAAACACCAAATGATTGCCTCTCCTGTGGATATATAGGGCATCTAAAATGTTTTTATCAGGATTTATCTTCCCAAAAAAGTGGTTCAGGATCTTTGAAACCAAAAGTTTATATGGTATAGTGATATTTTTATAAGGAATAATTTTTTAGCTGAAATATTATGGGGAAAGACTAACTCATCTTCAATGGAGAAAAAGTTCCATATGGTGGAATAGTTTCTAGTGGAGGTCGTGGAAGTCCATGTTTTTGTGAGAGGTAATATTATAATTTCTTCATCTATAGAGTACTTTATTTGATATATGTGCCTCTCACTCCTTTATATCTTTTGTTAATATTTTTTAATCTCCCTATGGAACTCATTCCATATTTTATAGATATAATGATGACTCTTGGAAAGAAAATGGAGCGGGGTTTCTGATTCCCCTTGTGCATATTTTCTATATTCAAAGTTAAGTTAGATTGGGATTTAATAGTTCATTAAATGAATATTTTGATGTTATTATCTTGATAGACTGTATGTTTTTCAAAATATATTGGATTAATTATTATCATCAGTGGGTGTTTTTCAATACTCCTGATGGGAAGTCTCGAGTCTAGTAAGAAGAATAGAATCCCAGGTATAATTTAGAAGGACATTCTCTACTAGAGCATGGTAAATTTATATCCTTATTTATAGTTAATATTGATTAGGAAACCTTCAACTATGAAGTTTATCCAATGGTTAAAGAGTTTCCAGATATTTTTATGACTAACTTTCTTGATCATCCTCTATAGAGATTAATATAGTACTCAATTGATTTAGTATCAAGGAACCAATTGATATATATACCTGCTTACCATATGGCACCAAAATAATTGAAATAACTAAAGATTCCTTTGAAAATTTTGGAATTCAAGGGATTTATCCATCCATGCGTATCATTTTGGGAAACCATAGTGCTCTTTTACAATAAAGAAAATGGAACTCTTTATTTATCTGTTGATTATTGAAGGCATGACTGGGTGATGATAAAGATATTTACTAATTACCATGAATAGATATTTTTTAGATCAATTAAAGGGGAAAAGGTGGTTATTGAAGATAGATATTGGGTATGGATACCACTAACTCAGAATTAAGGAGTTATATATTAGGAACACTACATTCAGTAGCAGGTATGGTTACTCTTTGTATATTGTTATTCTATTTGTTATAACTAATGATCAATAAGTTTTTATGGGGCTGATGAACCATATATTTCACTAGTACCTAGATTCATCCATTGTGGTATTGATGGATGATATCTTGGTTTATTCAAGAATGAGGAACAACATGATATTTACCTAAGAACTATTTTTGGAACCTTGAGAGATCACTTCCTTTATGATAAGCTATCAAACTTTCACTTCTAGGTCTGAGAAGTTGAATTCTTAGGAAATATAGTCTTAAAATATGGAATATTAGTTGACCCCAAAAAGGTGAGAGATCTCATGTAATGACCTGAACTTTTTAATAATATTTGTTTCCTAAATTTGTGTGTTATTTCATTTTATACTCTACAAAACTATATCCTTTAATTAATGAAGTGTGTATAATTAAATGAGACTGTTGGGTTTCGACTGTTATATGATTGTTGGTCAATATGACCATTGGAAACTAAAATATTTATGTTACAATTATGGTTTATAAATACAAGTGATCTAGGTTAATATAGAAAGAAGAGTCGATGGCCTCATCTAGTACACTCGGGTTGTACAAATCCCATCTGTCAGAGCTTGGGAAGGAGGTGGCTTCATTGGGATTTGCTCTAGACCAAGCCCAAGCCAAACTCTAACATGTGAATCTTGAACGTAATTTCCTAAGGGAGAATTTAAAGCTGATAGAAATCACCACTTAGACAATTTTTATTGAGCCGCCCCAGGATTATATCACCATAGCACATCTTACACTTAGGTCGTATGCAGGAGTTATAAGGAGATATGTAACGAGGCCTTAGATACTTTGTGTAATCTCTTGGTATAAATAAAATTATTATTTCTTCTTATAGTAAAATTTGTGAATTTAAAATGTCTAGATAAATATAGGATGCATTTATAAAATTTCCATATTATTGATGAATTTTGGAAAAGGGGTATTTTAAAATATTTTCGTATAATTAAATGGTTAATAATGTGATATTATTTTCAAAAAATGGTCTTCTACAATTGTGATTAGTATGAAATTTAGAGTCTAATAAGATCAACTTGATTTTTGGTGAATAGAAAAGTATGAATAGTAACATGCCCTTATGAATAGTAATTAATAGTAAATTAGCCAAAAAAATTGAAACTTCACCAATGAATGTATAAATATAATGTAGACATCTTAAAAGTAAAAAAACAATCATAGTATAATTTTTGGTAATTTTATATGTCATAAATACTTTATTTACAATTTTATAATTAATTTCATAATTTAAAATGGAAATTTATTTTCATAAAATGTAATCATAAATTGTTACATTATTTTCTTATGGGTATACGATAACTTTATGAGACCTTGATTACCTTTTCAAGGTGTTACAAAACAAGTTATAGTTTTAGAGTTGTTTGTTTGAATAAATAATGATTTTATTTAAAAATTAAACTAAAAATATTTAGAAATTTAGATTCATTAAATGGAGTTAATTTTTGAATTCATAGCATTGATATTGGTTTAGGGTAAATTTTTGGGATTTTTTTGAAACAGTTGAATTTTTGGTGAATAATAAAAATACAGTTTTGAGTTTCAAGTGTTTAGTGACATCGTTAATGATTTAATGATGATCTACTCATTACGGTCAACTTGTGAATAGTAATATATTCTATGAGGTGTCCCAATTGGCCAATACCATGTTCAATCCCATGGTTTTTCAAATACCACTAATGAGGTGTCCCTTGGAAATTAATTAAATATTCCCTCTCTTTCCCTATAAATACCAAGACATTCCCTCATTAATTTTATTCCTAAATCCTCCACAACAATGATCTAGTATTTATACCTTCCAAGGAGTTCTCCCTAGGTTCCCTTAAGCCCTAAAAGGTCCAAAACTTCAAGCTTTGAAAGTTACTCTTCAAGGTAAGGGAACCTTCCACCCTCCTGTTTTTAGTCATGATTTCCTTTAAGTTATGCCTTCCATTTTCCATATTATTATGTAGGGGTATGTTCTTATATATTCTTATTACTCTCTATTTCATTTCCAAATGATGAGAGACCCTTTCTTCTATCAAAAATTTATTTTATGAATTTTTAAGTGACGCCGTTAGACTGCAAAATTTTCGTAAAATAAATTGCATCTTCTCACTTCGTTCGAGTTTCATTTTCATATGGTATTTCCTTTAAATATCCATACCATGATATTATTTATTTTTATTATGTATCTATAATTTATTATGAGTATTTATTAGTGGGTGAATATTTTCCCCTCTCTTTTCAACTTTTTCTAAAACCATGTTATATAGCTGTTATGCTGCAGAATTTTAATCTAAAAATCTCTTTCTTTTTCTCAAGAAATTATCTTGTATTATTTATGTGAATACCCAAATATATTTTTATTTACAAGGGTATTCATCAATACATAAAATTTATCTATTTTATTCTATAATTGACATACATATAACCCTCACTCCCTTTATATGGGTTATAAATGACATAACGATCATGATTTTAAGAACTGTTAAAACGTCGCGATTTTGAAATGAAACCCATTTCTTTTATTCTATATGGGTTATTTAATAAATTTTTGATATTTATATATGTGTATCACATGAAAAAGACATATTAAGGGTGTTCCCTGGTATTTCTCCAATGCATTGGGTAAAGAATTTAATTTCTAGAGATGAAAAGTTTCACGATACCTTGGTGAGTAACCTTGGTAATTGTAATGACACTTTTGGGATGAACCTTGGTGATATGTTCATAAATATCTAAATTAAATGTTGTAGCCACATATTCATGTTATGGGTCAAGTTATTTTCATTATGAAATTCATAAACTTTCATTTCTCATATCATTATGTTTTTTATCAAGTTCTTATTGATTTCACAAGTAAACTGATTCCCTTGTTTTCCTTACTAGGCCTTCTGCTCACCATTTCCTTTGATGTATGTCTCTAGGTTATGAGATGCAGTAATTATACTTAGAAAGAACTTATGATGAATCTATACAAGTTTAATAAAATAATGTTTTATATTTTCATGTTTTATGTTCTTTATTTACAAGACAATAGACTTTAAAGATCCTCTATTTGTAAATGTAATGAAAAGTTATGTAATAAAAAAGCAGGATGTCATATCTCATGTCATAGGGAGATCCAATAAATATTTCAAAATTTATATATTCTCTAGAATATAGGGGTATTACTAGTATTTTTTAAAGGAGTTATCAGAGTTGTCATTTCTTTTGATAGCTCTCACTAGGAAGGGAGTGAAATTATCTTGCTATTCAAGATTTTAGGATTATTTCAGTGAATTTAAAACTTTCTTGACTTCATCTCCCATCCTTGTCTTTCCTATAGACAGATAGGGATCTGTGGTGTTTTTTGATTATTTAGGTGTATATTTGGGTTTTTTTATGAAATGGTATCATATGGTGGTGTATAGTTCTTGTCTCCTTTAGTCTCATGAGAAGAACTACCTTAACCATGACCTAAATCTTGTTGAAATTATACACACCCTTAAGAGTTGGTGTCATTACCCTTTTTTAAAAAATCACTAATTTTTAATATCATAAAATTTTGAGTTATAACTTTTATTAGAGATACCTAAACATTAAATAAAGGTGTTGAATGGAATACCTTCAGTATTATGAAATTAAGATCACCAACACCCTGGGAAAGGGAAATTTTTTTATCAACACCCCCAGTAGGATGTTTCAATATCATGCTATAATTGATCCCAGATATGAATAGAACCTTAAGGGATTTCTCACTATGATTCACCTAGATTAAAAAGAAAAAGTTAATAATGTTTCTATAGTGAGTATATAGTTGAAACCATATCTTATCAATTTGATTTTCTAGGAGCAGCGGAATGATGTAAAATTTTAGAGTATCACGAATTATTTATGTGGTTGGAAGACCATCACAAAGTGTTATTCTCACCATATGGTGTTTAATTTTTTTTAAACTAGTGTGTTGTTCCTTCACCCATGAGAAAGGTTGTTATTGGGAAGTGGCATCACTCATAGTAAGACATTCACCTAGGAAATACTAAGATGTATTATGATATAAAGTGGCAATTTTTGGGGAATTATTTGAAGTGGGACACAGTTGATCTTATAACACATTATTACATGTGCTAGTATGTTAATATTTATAACTACAAGCCTTCCATTTTTATTTATTCACTCCTTGTACTAATATGAATGTGGGACAAGGTGTCCATGGATTTCAACATTAGACTATAATAGAATCCCCAAGGAAAGAATTTTTCATGGGTGGTGATTGATCGATTAACAAAGTTAGCCCATTTTATCCCAGTTTAGGACACCACTAATGTTAAATACTTATGAAAGTTGTATGTGCATGAAATTTTAAAAATGAATGAGGAATCATAAACCATCATTTAGGATTTAAACCCACCCACTCCCAATTACCTCTCAGATTTAAAAAATCCTCTAAGAGGGGATAGGATAGTATGTTAGGATAAGAAAAACCTACCATACTTAATGGATGTTTAAACAATGTGAGTGAATTATATTTTAGAGGATATAATATATGATTACTTCCTATAATTTGGAGGTATTTGGGATTTTCATTTAGGACCAGTTGAGTTTATTTACAATAATAGTTACCAGTCATCCATCAGAACGGTTCCCTTTGATGCCTTAAATGGATGACATTATAGGTCTCCTTTCAGTTATTCTGAGGTTAGTGAATGTTCATTGGTTGGTCCAATTATTTTTTTAAAAACTATGGTTAATTTCTAAACTATTTTTTTTATTCTTGGTGAAAACTCAAATTTTTCATTAATCTTATGCAGTTCATTGGAACTATCCTTTTGATATTTTAGTTGGTGGAAAGGTATTCATTAAATTTTCAACTCAATTTGGACACCAACAACTTGGGGAGAAAGGGAAGTTAGGTTCAAGATAAATTATTCCTTTTTAGATCATTGAGCGGGATGGAAATAGAAAATATCATTTGAAATTACCACCTCATTTGACTTTGATCCATAATGTGTTTCATGTATATCATATTTAGAAGAATCATCCTAGTCCTTATCACATTTTGAAATTAGAGGAACTATATTTTTAGCTCTATGTTTCAATAATAGAGAAATCAATTCATATAGTTGATTCACATAAAAATATCATGTGTGGAAGATCTTTTACATTGGTTTGTGTTCTATGGAATAAAGGAAAGTATTATCATTAAACATGGGAGTGAGAATAATTTCTAATGGAGTAGTGGCCTCACTTATTTAAGGATCAAGCTTCTTCAACTTAGATTTCTAGGGATATAAATCCATGTGGTGGGAAAATCGTCGCATCTCAGTGTTTCTACCATGTATTAAAATTATTTTTATTGATATTTTCTATCTTATGGAATGTATTTGTGAACCTTTGGGTATGTTGGTTTTATAAATGTGATATATAATTTCTTCTATAGTAGTTCATGACATGATTGAGTGATTCACATCATGAAATGTTTTAATTTTTCAAGTGGAATAGCTTGAGTTATGTGACTTTGTTTTATGGAATGAATACTGTTTCACACCATGAACCCATAATCCCCACAATTTTATTCAAGGGTTATATGCTTCTCCCTATACTCGATTTAATCCTTTTGTAACTTTCTTTTATCTAGAGACAAACCTAAAATTATCTCTCCCATATGGGATCCTTCTTACCTTCAACTATGGTGTGATTTTGGAGGGGATTTTCATAAGATATTCAATGGTCCATATAGTTTTTGTTTCTACTATATTATTTTGATTTATTCTCTATTATTATTTTTTTAGTTCACCATAAGGTTATGTAATCCTAGGATTCGTTAGATCAATAATTTTTTATAAAGTTTTTATGGTTTAAGGATTCATTTTAACTTTTAAGGACTCTATCTTCCATGGGATTCTAGGTTCCATCTAATTTCTCATTATTCTAAGTGTATGAGGTATGTGGTTTCATAAAAAGGATTTACCATATGAATATTTATTGATTAATTATTTTCAAAAGTTTTTTAAATTTATTAATGGCATGGATTTGATTTATTGAAATCTCTTTTGAAAGATAAAAATGAATTGATGCTGAAAATGTTTTGTAGGCATGATTATAATCCGTTTTGGGTCTATTTATATTGCTTTGATAAACATGGTTTTTAATTGATAATATTTCCAATTGAAATGGTTTTTTATTTTGAAAAATGGTTCCTCTTTGATAAGGGAACATCCCTTGGGATCCTGGGTATTATTTGGGAAATCTTGAACAAGAACCAATAAGTATGGTCAGGCTCCCTAAAATTAGATATATATGAAAACTATATCTAAAATTTGGTAACATTGGGAGACACATGATGGGTATACCCAGTGAGTGTGCACCAATTTGTTTCATTTTCTTTATTAAACTGAGTTCTAAGTATCCTATCTATCTCAATCATGACTTATCTTGGTACTCATTTCAATGGTGCTAAATTGTTTTTAATGGTTTTCTATTCAGTATTAGTAATTAATTAATATTTTAGAAATAAATTTTTCATATATTCTTTTCAAGTGGTTATAATGTGTTTGAATATCATGATCTACTTTAAAAATATTAAAATTTATTCTTCATGCCTTTCTTTTAAAACTATTGCAAAGTGGATGTTCTTCATGTTTTATGCAAGATAATGAAAAACGTATCTCTTACTTTTTTATTTCTATAAATTTTGCATAATAAATTTAGAAAAATAAATTTATTTAATAAATTATTATTATAGAGAACGTGGTGGGACCCTACTAGGTTATTAATATCACACTTTTCATACACCCAACGTGTCTATGGGGACTTTGTAATGTTTAATACAGGAAAGGGTAAGGCAATAACTGATCATAGTGGGTATTTGAACTAGTTTGTGTTTATATTATGGTGGTGGTACTGTGGGGTGTTAAACCACATATCACATGAATATGTGTTGCAGTCTTCTGTTTTGTTTCATTTTACCCCTACACCTGTACTTATATTTCCACTTTGGCACCTTTATCTTTTATTTCTTTATATCTGGATCTATCTAGTTACATTATGTACTAGTTAAGACTTTATTTTATTTATGATATATTTTGACATGTTTTTTAATCCCTTTATTCTTTAAAGATAATTTTTTTATATGTTATTGTGGGTAAAATCATTCCCAAGGGTTTTTCTTTGATGCCCAGGTGCATATTTCCATCCCATGGGGATCAAGAATTCCCTCTGAGCCTTTCCATAACCCAGCACAAGTATCCTATTAAAGGATGTACTGGGTTTGTTTTTGAGATTAAACATGGAATAAATATTATATTTTTTTCATTAAATAACCCTTTTTAATTATATATAAAAGAAGGTTATGAAAAATAGAACACACTATTCACAGATATTTTAGTCTGTAAGTACACATGATGACGTTTTAATTTTTGGAACAATTATGGAGAAAGGTATAAAATTGATATTCCATTAGTATAATAAAGTTTTAGGATATTAATAATAATAAATTTATCATACTTTCATGTATATAATATGTTTGATGGAGTAGAGTAAGAATATAATTGAGATATCTTGGTTGGGATCACTACCTCTCCCTTCAGATGTTCTCCCATGGGTAACAACTTAAGGCTCCTTAACTTGGACTTTTTTAATGACCAAGGCTTCTAGGATATGGGGAGAGATTAAAGGTGAGACTATGTTATAGGTTTATTTGAGATAATTATTTATAATGAGGGGAGAAATTAGAAAGAGGGGAGCTCTTTTTATAGGTGATGGAAATTGTATTTTTGTAAATATAATTTGTTTAATATAAAGTGAGCACATGTTTCACATGGGAAGTGGATTCAAAGTGAAAATAATGGATTGGGAGATTATTTACGGTCTATAATCCCTAAAATATTCATTTTAATACAAGTTTTAATATTTTTTTTAAGATTTTCACTCTTAGATCTTTCAATTTTACCATTTTTTGTTTTACCATGGTAATTAATTTTTTCTTAAGTAATTTAATTTTAATGGATAAAAATAAAATAGAGATTATTATATAATTAAAAATTAATAATTAAAAATATGAAATACATTTTTTCAAATAAAATATATATTGGTCTTAAAAATTAATTTTAATATTAGTGCACATAATGCGTAAAACATCGTTTTAAGAAAAAGTGTATTTTTAAGGGAAAAATATATATTAATGATAAAATTATAAATTTTTTATGTTTTCCAAGAAATTAATTAGTTTATTATTAACCAAATAATATTTATATATATTTTAAATAAATCGAAAATAAAATTATACCTTGTGAAAATATACTTAAAATAAAAATATAAAAATAGATTTTTTATTAGAATAAAAGATTATGTAAGTTAAAAAATGTTAAACATGGGTTTTCTAAAATCAACATATTATTTTTAATTGATTTATTTAAAAATGTATCACATAATTTCAAATAATTCTTATATTAGGAAAATTTCATTAGATGGATAGTATTCATATCATCAGTATTTTTTACTATTCAACCAAAATTTAACATTTTCAAAAATAATCTCATAAATTCATCCTAATATAACTTTAACAAGATAAATTAAAAAATTAAATTAATTTTATAAAATTAAAATTCTATAATTTATAAATTTATTTTTTTAATTGAGAATAAAAAATATTTTGAAAAACTTTTTTTATTGAAAATTAAGTTTTTAACTAATCTTAATATTATTTCATATAAACTTAAAATCTAAATAATATTAATATATTTGTTCATATTTATTAATATTTTAAAATAGTTCAATTTTATTTATTAATATAAAACATTCAACACTTAAAAATAGATCTTTTAATAAAAAATATTACTTTTATATTATATAATCTTTACCAAATATCATTAAAATTAATTAATCATTTGATTAATATTTAATTTTACTAATCCATTGATATTAATATATTTATTTGAGTATAATAAGTACATAATATCGTGCATTAAAAATGATAATTTTTATAATAATAACATATAACGTAAAAATATATATTTTTTAAAAAATATTAAATTTTTATTTCATTATTTTTTATTCATGAATTATATTATTTTAAATTTAATACTAAAAATACAAAATATCATTTTATATATTAGAAACATGCATATCTAGTGACCATTTGTCCAATGACCATATGTCTAACAACCATATTTATAATGATCAGGTTTCATTCAAATATATATCCTAAGATCATTCATCTCATTCATTTACTTATTTCTCAACATACCAATAATATTATTAGTTATCAATCTTATTTTTACAGTTATTATTGGGGTTATGCTTCTCATGGTAAACCATTAGCATAAATATATATGTTAATGGGATTTTTATATGCCTGTTCATTTATCCCACTCGTAATTTTTTATTATTGATAGTTTTTTACATACTTCTAATGTATTAATTTTTATCTTGTGTTGTAATTTTTTAACTCATTAAAATGTATCATGTATTATTTTAGTCTCATTCTACATGTGAAGAAAGCTATATAATTTATTTTAAAGGAAAAAATTAGTACTAAAATATCATGGTGTTACATTCTCCCCCTGTAAATAAATTGTATCCTCTTAATTTTTATTACTACTCACTAATGAAATAATTAAGGGTGTTCATAAGATATACATGTAACAGTATTTTATTTCTATTTAGCTATCAACCATAGTAACTTTTTTTAGTCTAGGAAACTCATCCACTCCTTCAAAACATACATATTTCAATATTGAGTTTATTCCAAACCATTTAAGAAAAATACTCCTCATGGTTATGTGGTATGATCCATATAGTTGAAATAATTTTCCTAGAGAGTTCGTAGTCTGTCTTGAAATTCTAAATGATCAACATTTGTTTTGAGATTTTAAATATGATATCTATATTTTATTATTATGGATTCTATATTCAGATATCTGATCCATTTCAAAAATCACATCAAATTCATCTAAAGGGAGGATAATAAGATTTTCACAAGGCACATTACCATAAACTTAAATTTAGGATACAATAATCGTACAACAAGATGATTTTATTAAAAATTAATCATATTATATATAGGTGATACTTTTTTTTATTATAAAACATACTTATTACAAAGGAGTTTCTGGAACATGATACCAATACATCACTTGCATCTCTTGAGTGGATGATCTATGTTCCTCACTCCACATAATTTTTGAAACTCACATCAATAGTTGTGGCTCGATAGGATTTATCTTCTTCCCTTGGTCTTGAATTTTTCTTATTCATGTCATCCTTTTTTTCATTGGATTAGGGCACTAACTTGGATAATTCCCAATATTTCCATATTAAAGGAAATGAACTATTAGTGATAAATTAGGATGGATGGTTTTTTCTTTTCAATGTTTTTATCAAAATCTCCATCTTTCCTTGATAATTAGTTATTATATTCTTTTCATATTCCACACATAAAATATCTCCCAATTCCATGGATACATTTTCCTATATGCCTCTTCCTAAATTTTCACATGAAGGAAAATGAATCATCTTTCCTTCATCAACTTCATCAACTAAACATCTAGGAGACTCCATCATTCTCTAATTTAGTGTCTTTGGAAACTCAATTAAGTTCATATTGTTAATAATAATTCTTGATAACTCGTTAATCATAATCATAAGATTTCTCACTCTCTCTCTTATCCCATTAGGTTTATGATTGAGGAAATTTCTACACAACCCAAGGAATCCAATATTAATTTGGTTCCTTTGGTCTTAAATCTTTACTAAAACCAAAATGGGGTAATGTGAGTAATGAATAATTATCACAAATGGTCTTATGAAAAAATCAACCTTGAAATGTATTACTCTTTAAAACCATCACATTATCTTTTAGTTCAACCTAAATCACTCTTGGTTCAATCTAGGTTTATTTAGGTTGGTTTATCACATATTCATTAACATAATAAATCCTTTATAATGTATCATAAACTAAATGCGATTGAAAAAATAATATCCCCCAAGAGTGTCAAGCTAGGTGGGAAGTCTTGGGCCCACTCAACATGCACTGAGTAAAGAATGATTTAATACTCAACCAGCCTTTTAGGGTGATTAACCTTATGCGTATCTATTTCACAACCATATCAAATTTTAATTATCTATATAGGGATGAAATTTATTATAAAACCGAATACAAAAAATGTCACCAAAATTTCAAGATGTTATCCTATACTTAAACATATCCCTTAGATTTATCCCTGGGGTTTTCACTATATTTATATTATTCTATTCCCAACAAAATAACTAAAATAATCCTAAAAAATAATTTAAATAATCATAAAAATTTACTAAACCAAAGTTTGATACGAATTGAGGTTCCCTAGACTCAGACTCACATGTCTCGTTCTAAAAAACTATCTTTAAACATTGGTTATGATACAAAGTGAGATGAATCAAGATAAACATAAATATGTTTCCCAATATTCTCATAACATAAACAATAAATATCATATTAATTTCAAAATCACAAGAACATAAGTTTTAATATCACTGAGGATCAATTACCTGATAAACTTATTTTATGGTACTTGTGAATATTTCTCCATAATTGAACCATTCTAGACTCCCTTATAGAATTCATATAGGTTATAATCATCTTTATAACCTAAGGAATAGAAATATAGCAAAGTTATGAGATAAAATGCTCGGTAATGAAAACAATATCAACATTTCATCAAGGTATAGATCATAAGAAGATGATAAATCATGTTCAGGGGATAAATATCCTATTCAAAATAATATAGAACAGTAAGAGTTTCCCATAAGTTGTAAGGTGGAACATGTCATCTTAAATGAACAAACTTGTACCATGAAACAAGAGCGTAAGAAAATAATGGGAAAATGTAATGAAAAATAATATCATAAGTTTATGGAATCATAAATATGTGGAAAAAACATAAAACATGACATCATAATTACAGGTCAAATCTTACCACTAATACAATATAATATAATGTGCTTAGGCTGACCGCTCGTGCATTATACAAGGTATCTCATGAGATGAAATAATTACCTAATGAATTAGAGCACTATAATTGTGAATAGATAATATCCATATCATTTACATGAATATTTTTTCTATAAGATGAAAATAAAACAACACATAAGTCATAAGAATGATAAAACCCATAATAATTAAGTGATTTTATAATCTTTTCCCAATGAATAACTGAAGGATATATCATAAGGTTTCTTAAGAGAATAATGAATTAAATTATTTTGGACATTAATATCTGAAAAATAAACTTATGTATTGATCATTCAGTTACAATTTTAAAAATAAAATCCTAATAAATATTGGATTAGATAGAATATAAATGTGTCACTAATGTGATGCTGCATGAAATGAGTAACATGTATTTTAAAGAAGGAAGGTGATTATTATTTTTCCTTATAAAAAAATCAAATATAGAAGGTTTATATAAAATTATTAGGGTTTTAAAAACATATTAATTTTTAAAAACATTTTATTGGAGTGGTACTAGATAAGAAATAAAAAATTGAAAAGTTCCCTTAAATCAGGTTTACTTAAAAGAGAGAGTCATCAAGGGAACTTAAAACATGTATTATCACCAACAGAGAAGGTTAAAGTAAACTAGGTATATATTTAAGGAACAAATAGATAGAATATGTTGGAATTAAGTGGTAATAATATTGGGGAAATGACAGAAAAATAAATAGAATGTGTAACCCAAAAGTAATGAGGGGGTTCAGAAAATACCTTTTATGTTTAAAAATACCATTGTTGAAACTCACAGCATTAAAAGGACAATAAAACTTTAATTTTAAAAGTGGTAAGGCGATATATGAGGAAAAATGGAGATAAAAAATATTTGGGTTTCCAAATAGGAAAGGAGAATAGTGGTGGTAAGGGAAAATATGGAAAAGGAGGAGAAAAATTCATTAAAATGGATGGGTATTAATCCTAACAATGTCATAACATTTAGGAATAAATCAACCAATAAAGAATTTTTTTATTTAAATAAGTAATTTACAAATGGAAAAAATATTATTTACCAGGTAGAATATATAAATGGAATAATAAGGTAAATTTGAATGTAATAGTCAAGGAAGATAACTAGTGACCCAAATAGAAGGAGAATTTAATTTACAAACCACTTTTGGTTTTTTAGAATTTTGAATATAAACCCCTTAAAAGGTAGAAAATGAGATGAATTTATAAACCCCTTATATTTCAAGAAAAGTATGAAAAATATATATCTAAGGTTTGAAGAAGAGTGAAATGAAGAACTTAGAATCCTCCTCGGTCCAAAGCATTCAACACGATGTTGATCTTTGTAGGATCTAATCTTATAGATAGATGGATTCATTCAATCCATAGTGGGAAAGATCATTCCCAACTTGTCAAAATGACCTTGAAGATGAGAAGATTTCTTCCATTCCCAATAATAAAGTGGTCTCATTTACAGAAGCTCTTGTGGGATATTCTTCTAGATAGGTGAGTCACACTAATCCACCAATAATAAAGTGCTCATGTGAAGGATCAATCACAGTGGTAGCTGATTAAGATTCCATTAGGCAGTGAATGGAATCCTTCAAATTCTTGATTCTGGGTTGCATTTTTTCTGAAAAAGGGTCAAATCCTTGTTCCTGAAAATCTCAAGGATCATATTTCTCACTTTTGTAACCTCTTCAATTGGTGGCTTATACCAATTGTAAAGTGTTATTTTCACTTCATATTGCAAATCCAAGAAGATCTTAATGGAATTTGTTAGTTGGGCACTCTCAATCTGAAACCAGGGATCCTGTGACTCTAATAATGGGATCCAAATTTAAATCCCATCACACAAAAACATTCCATCACACAAGTTTGGTCTAGGATTCATGGACTCCCATGGACCTACTGGCACTCAAAAATTCTAAATGATCTGGCCTCTGGCATTGGAAATCCATTGCAGATTGATCAGTGAACGCTGAATAGAGACCTCTGTCTTTATGATCATGTTCTTATTGAGATTGACATGTAATTGTCTCCTCTGGAATGTGTATCTCTTGATGTGAATGATTATATTATTGAGGTAATATTTTAATTCAAAACATGCCAAAATACTGTGAACATTGCAGGATGATAGGCCATGCCATTGAAAAGTGCAGAATTGTTCAGAAATTCTCCAAGCCATCCGCTCATAATACTTCAATGAAGGAATCTCCCAAAGGGAAAAATCATAATACCAAGCACTATGTGAGAAAGGAATCCAATAATGGCTCTAAAGTGGTCACCTAGGATAAAAATGTTGAGGCGAGTAAATCCAGGGCACTCTTAGTAGAAAAAGAATAATCCCAAGGATATGGTCAGGTGGAAATGGGTATCTCCAATGATACGGAAATACTGAAATATTGTGCTCAAGAAAATTTAATTTTTCAAGAGTTATCAGATGATATTCTCTCCTTGGATTTAATTATGCAGTATGAATCCCTTTTTGGAGTTCATTACCTCAGAATTATTAAATACATTTGATATGGATGACAGACTTGCAGCTAGAGTTTCTCGGGATTCTTACTCGATGAAAGGGTCAGAGCACACCCCTTCTCAGTATATAGACATTATTATAGCATATTCGTCCACTATAAATCCAAACTCACAGACCATGGAAGAGTCTGTTAAGTTGAGGACTGATTCTACCCCAAATAAAGAACATTCTACCACCTGGTCCAACAAGAGCGAGTTGAGAAGCTCTCATAAAAACAAGGAAACTAAGAAAAAATAGAAACGGGGACTTTCCCCCACTAAAGAGCAATGATGTGTATCCTCTTTTGGAACTACGAAAGGATGTCCAATCCTAGAACATTATGTTCCCTTAGGCTTATTGTGAGTAAACATAAACCTGCTTTCATTGTAATCTCTAAGACAAAATCTAAAAACATCACTTCTGAAACCCTGCTTACTCGGAGTGGTACTTCTTCTCTAAGTTATGTGCAATACAACTATGGTATAGGCAGACTTTGTTTGCTTGTACATCATTCTGTTAATAATCCTCCTATTGTTCATGTGGACAACCAAATCATCCCTTGCAGCTTCCTAAAGGAGGGTCACCTCTCTTTTTGTTCAGTGATTTATGATTTCAACTGCTAAATTAGTCGAAGAACTCTTTGGCAGCACATAAAAGAGATTTCCAATGTAATTTTAGACCCATGGGTTATAATGGGAGATTCCAATGCCATTTTACATGCAGATGAGAAGATTGGTCTTGTCTCCAATGCCACCTATATGATGGATTTCAAAGCTTGTATCGAGGAATCAAACCTTATTGAATTCAATATGATTGGTGCCAAATACACTTTGTATAGGATGCATATAAATGGAACCAGGGCCAGTATAATTGCCTGTGCATTTGGTAATCACTCTCTCCTTAGAGGTTGGAAAACCATCTCTTGTGTCATGCTTGTAAAACACAACTCTGATCACCATCCAATTCTTAAAAACTTAACTACTAAGGGAGAAAAGCTTTCAATTACCTTTAGGTTTAATTATGCTTGGAACAATTTTCCCAAATGCTCTCAACTGGTGAAGGACACCTGGAATATAGAAGATCATAATGGTAACCCTCTCTCTTGTATTTCCAAGCTAAAAGCTCTCAATATTAACATAAAACATTTGAGAAAGCAAAAATTCATCCTCCTTGACCAGGAAATTGACTCTCTGGAAAGCCCACTTCATGATCTTTAAGAGGAAACCAATAAGAGAAACCTTACCAGTGGTACTTTAAATCAAACCATCGTGTCCTCCCAACGCAATGTACTCCTCGGACTTAGAGACAATATCCAAATAGAGCACTTTATAGTCAAGTGGCTCACAGATGGGGATTTAAATACCAAATTTTTCAATACCCTCTAAAGAGTTAAGAAAGTTTAGAAGCCACTTTTCTTAATAAAGTATGGGGATAAAATTTTTGAGGATTGACAAATTCTCTATAATTATATTGTTTCCTCTTATATTAACCTCTTCAATGATCTTGCAAGCAGTGAGGATATTAAGGATAGCATTATTCCCAAACGTTTCACTCCAGTTGATAACATGTTTCTTACTTATATTCCTCCGGACACTGAGATCAAAGATGATATTTCTGGGCTCAACAATGGGATTTATATGAGGCTGGATGGATTCACTAATCAATTCTTGCAATTTTATTAGGAGTTAATCAACTTAGATATTTTTAAACTTGTTAAGAACTTCTTAACCGAATTCTCCCTCTCGCAAGCTTGAAATGCTAGGTTCATTGACCTTATCCAAAGGTGGAAAATACCAGCGATATTTCTCAATTTAGCCCAGTTGCTCTTGTAAAAACCATCTACAAAGTCATCACAAAAAACTTGGTCAATCGTCTTGCACAATTCTCTGGAAAAATCACCTCTTGGAATCAATTTGGATATGTCAAGGGGTGAAAAATCCAGGATTTCCTTCTCACTACCTTTGAATGTGTCAACTTTCTACATAATTCAACTCTAGGGGGAAATATTGCTCTCAAATTGGATATTAGAAAGGCCTTTGACACGATTGATTGGAACTTCATTGGGTGCATCCTCAAAGGATTTGGTTTTCATATGAGGTTTATTTAATGGATCAAAGCTCTTATTAGCTCTAAGAGAATTTCCATTCCCATTAATGGTTCCCCATTGGGTTACATTATGTTCTCAAGAGGAGTAAGGCAGGGTGACCCCCTCTCTACTATTATTTTTTCAATTTCTAAATAATATCTAAGTAGAATTATTCTTCATATGACTTGTTCGGGTGAACTCAAAACAATCAGAGATGAAGAGGCCTATATTCCCCCTCTCACCTTCTCTTTGCTGATGATATTATTATCTTCACTCAGGGTGATAGGAAAAATATTAAAAAACTCAAGAAATATTTACTCCATTATGAGACTTCCTCAGGCCAGGTGGTAAATTGGGGTAAGACATTTATTTATTTTGGAAAAAACATACCTGCCACAAGGAAATCCTACATGATATCTGATCTTGGAATTCGTGAAGGTTCTCTCTCCTTTACCTACCTAGGGGCACCCATGTTATTTGGCATACCCAGGACATCTCACTTTATGAAAGTTGTGATCCAGGTTAAAAAGACCCTCTCTTCCTAGAAAGGAAAATCACTCTCAATGGCTGGAAGACTTTTCTTAGTTAAAAATAAATCCTCCTCAAAACTAGTCTACTCCTTTATGGTATACTCTTGTACTTCCTTTCTGATTAAAACTTTAAACACCTTGACGAGAAAGTTTGTGTGGAGTGGCAGTATTATGGAACGATGGGTAATTTCTGCTCCTTGGAAGCAAAGTTGTATGTAGTATGCTAAGGGTGGGCTTAGAGTCAAGAATATAGACTCATTCAATCGGGATTTGCATGAACAATTCATATGGAGGCTAATTAATGATAGGTCACAGTCCTTATAATTCCTTAGATCCAAGCTCCTCAAAAGAATTATTAAAGGGAACATGAGCTACATTAAATCCTCAATCTGGCCTAGTTTAAAAAAACTTTTCCAACATATCAATAGTCAATCCCACGAGATAGTTAATGATCAATCCTCTCTCAATTTCTAGAAACATAACTGGATAGGGTCTCCACAAATTGACAGTGCTGACATCATGGATCCAAATACGGATTACGACTCCTCCATTAAAAATCAGCTTGATCATGGCAATAATCTCCCCCCTCATATTGTTTCTAGGATTGAAACTTATGAATTCCTAGATGAAAATGATATGCTACTATGGGAACCAAGTATAAATAGAATCCTTGATTCTAAGGGATACTAAAATAACTTTATTCATGGAGAGATCATAGTAATTGAAGCCTTTAATAAAAAATTGATGTTTCCTAATTTCTTTTCTTTGCTCCGGAGACTTCACCTTGGCAAGATCCCAGTTTAGGTGAATCTTCAATGTGTTTATATCAACATTTTCTCTAGATGTTCCCTCTGCCAACAGCATCATGGAGATGTTCATCATATTTTACTCTCCTGTAACACTTCTTTATCTCTCTGGATTTATGTTTTTGAACTCTTTGATATCCAACCTCCTCAAAATACAGATATCACTCAGTTCTTACTAGATTTGGCTGCAATACAGATCTCCAAACAGGTGTGTGCTCTCTCCCTAGTCACCTGCATAGAGGTAATACATACAATCTGGACTTTCTAAAACAAAAAATTGCACGATGAAGTTGTCCCCAATTGCAAAGTTACAATCTCTAGAATCTTCCATGTAGTTCAAAATGCCAACAATGTACATTTGGAATGTTGTAAAAATTCAGTGAAAGACCCGGTTGTCTTGAGAAGGCTCTGAATTCTTGTTAATTTTCCAAAACCTCATAGAAATATTGATGTTTTATGGGTTCCCCCATTTGCAGGTTGGGTTAAGTTCAATACGGACGGTGCCTCAAAGGGTAATCCGGGACCTGCGGGCTATGGTATTATCTTTCGGGATCACAATGGTGACTTTTTAGAGGGGGAACAGGGTACATGAGAACATGCCACGACACTTGAGGCAGAGATGAAAGGTCTCATTAAAGTAGTTTATATTTCTCGACAACTAAACTGGGACTCAGTCTGGTTTGAAAGTGATTCAATGACTATTGTGCAAGCTATTTGGATGGGCCAGATTTATCTTACTTGGATGCTTACCACCAAATGGAGTAACTTCACGACCAACCTTGTCTCAATGAACTTCATTATAACACACATCTATCGTGGGGAAAATCAACTTGCTGACTGGCTTGCTAACAGTGGAGCCTCTGAAGGGAATTGCATTCACTGCACCAGAATACCTAGTCAGCTGATGAATATACTTCAATGTGATAAATGTAAACTTTCATCCTTCCTTCTTGTGTAACTCTTTTTTTAATAATTAAAAGCATCATTGCTTTATTTTCTAAAAAAATATCTAAGCTAAATATTCACATTACAAAGAGGGAATAAGTGTAGAATACAAATAATATATCATTGAATCCAATTTGAGATGTGAAAACCCTTACCACAGGTCCTGATTCACTCTTCTCATGAACTTAACATCCAAAAAATCAAATTATGTTTATTAAAAAACATTATTTAGAACCTTTTTCATGTATATTGTATTTTATAAGGTCTATTTATTATCATTTTTTATTTATTTATTAAATAATTTTCACTTATATTGGTTACTTGAGGTGGTTCAATAAATTTATTTGAAAATTACTAGGTATATATTTTATGGTAAAATGTATGGTAAAATAGATTACTTATATCAATAATTATATATATTTATTTATTTAATTATACCATAAGAACAAAAATTATACAGTTCCCTAGGTTTTCCCAAAATGGACTCAAATTAATAAAGGTTCCTAGATATGTTCGTTCAAGACAATTAAGTTTACTACAACTGTTTTTTTAATACTACTTATAGAATGTACAATATTATATTTCCATAATTTTAATAGTGGAATTTATATTATTAATATTCCATAAATATATTTTTAATTTCATCCATGTTTGGAAGTAATATAAAATTAAATACAACATTATGTGGTGGTGGTAGTCCACACATACACATAGATGACGATATCATTTTTCATAGAACATGGGGTAGAAAATAAAATAACTTATCATTTTAGAATCTTAAATATGTTATAAATATTATAGTTTTTCATTAAATAACTATTTTAAACGATCCATTTTAGAAGGTTATGAGAAATAGACTGCACCATTCATGGAGGAGGTAGTCATCACATACGCATGACAACATCTTCATTTTTCAAATGGTTTTGGAGGATAGTAGAAAAGGAATAATACATTAGTATAATAACATTTTTTTCATTTCAATAATACTAATTTTATCATAATTTAATGTATATAATAGGTTTTATTGGAAAGAAGAAGAATATAGTTAATATAGCTAAGTTTGGGACATTATCTCTCCTATTGGATGTTCCCCCTTGGGTAACACCTAAGGCTCCTTAGATTGGTCTTTTGGAAACATAAGGATTATAGGAAGTGGGTATAGAGTTGAGGAGATACTAGGTAATAGTTTTTTTGATATAATTATTTATAATTGGTGGAAAAATTTGGTGTAAATTAGCTCCATTTATTGGTGAGGGAAATGGAATTTTTGAAAATGTAAATTTTTAATACAAAGAGAGCACAAGTTTCACATGGAAAGTGGAGACAAAGTGAAAAAATAATAGGGTAGGACATAACTTAATGTCTATAACCCCTATAAAATTTATTTTAACACATGTTTTAAAAAAATTAAGTCTTTTACTCTTATATTTTTCACTTTTACCATTTTTTGTTTTTTATTATGGTAATTAATTTTAACCAAATAATTAACATGTAATTCCTAAAAATAAAATGGTAATTATTAAATAATATTAATATAATAATTAAAAATATGAAACTCATTTTATCAAATAAAATTTCTAAGGGAGATAAAAATTAATTTTTAATATTAGCACACATAACACGTTAAACCCAATTTTTAAAAAAATTGTATTTTTAAGCATAAAAATTATGCTTATCATAAAATTATCAATCATATTGATTTAAATGAAATTAATTAGTGTATTATGAAACAAGTAATTGATATATGTATTAAAATAAATCAAAAGTAGAATTATACATTGTTAAAATATAATTAGAAGAAAAAAGAAAGAGTTTTTTTATTAGAATAAAATATTACTTATGTTTTGAAATGTCAAATGTGGGTTTCATAAAATAAAAATAGTATTTTTAAATGAATTTTTTAAAAAAATTTCATAAAAATTGAAATAATTCTTAATTTATGAAAGTTTCATTAAAGTTATAGTATTTTCAAAATCAGTATTTTTCACTATTCACCCAAAATTAATCATTTTTAGAAAAATATCAAAAATTCTTTTTAAGATAATTTTTGAGATGAGAAATTTAAAAAGTGAAATTCGTTTTATAAAATTAAAATTTTAAAATTTAGGAATTTAGTTTTAAAATGAAAATAAAAAATATAAGGAAATTTTTTTTATTGAAAAATGACATTTTTATGTGTTCTCAATATTATTTCATATCAATTTCAAATTTAAATAATGTTAATATATTAGTTTATAAATAATAATATTTTTAAAGTGGTAAATTTAATTTATTAGGATAAAATTTACATCATTTTAAAAAAATATCTTTGAAAAAAATATTACTTTTATATTAAATAATCTTTATCAAATATAATTAAAATTAATTATTTATATTATAAAAATTTTATTTTACTCATGCATTAATATTAATATATTTCTTTGGATATTATAAATATTTAGTATCATACTTTATATATAATAATAATAATAATAATAATAATAATGCATAAATTTTTTTTTAATAATATATTTTTATTTCATTATTTACTATTCATGAATTATATTATTTTAAATTTACTACTAAAAATACACAACATCAGTATACCAGTTAGATACATGTATATACAACAACCATATTTCAAATGAAAATATTTCCAATGAACATATTCATAACGGTCAAATTTCATTTCTATATATATACTATGATCATTCATCTCATTCATCCACTTCTTTCTCAACATGTCCATAATTGTTTTTGTGATTATAATTCTTTCCATAGTATTGATCAGGGTTATGCTTCTCATGGCCATCCATGAGGATGAGGATTATATGTTCGCTATATTTTTATTTGATTTCCCATTTATCCCACTTGTAATTTATTTTATTATTGATTATTGTTGTATCCCACTAATGTATTGATTTTTATCCTATATTTTAATATTTTACCTCATTAAAATATATAAAAGTTTTCTTTAGTTCATTGTTGCATGTGAAGTGACCTATTTTATTTATTTTAATGGAAAAGTTATTATTAAGATCTCAAGTGGTTACGTACCACCTAAAAGGGGAGTATATTTTTCTACCAACCTTCACCAAGAAACAAATATTATTTCACTTACATCATATAGAATGTAACCAATATAATTACAATATCTGAAAGTCCAATTGAAATAATTATAAAAATAAAGGGTTTTATAAAAACATGTACATCGCCTAGGGATACTCCAGTTCTACTTGTTCTGAAAGTGGATGGTATACTCTGATTTTGTGTCTATAATCATGAGTTAAATCAAGTTATAATTAATAATCAATATCCTATTCCCTAAATTGATTATTTGTTCAACAAGTTTAAGGGATCCAATTAGTTCTCCAAAATTGATATTCTACTAGGGTACCACTAACTCAGAGTTAAGAGAGTGGATATCATAGGACAGATTTTATTAGTCGTTACAGCTACTCTGGATACTTTTTCATAGCCTCTGGACTCACTAATGAACCTTCGGTTTTCATGGAACTGATGAATCATAAAATACATAGATACCTAGACTTTTTTTTGGTATTATTTCTTGATATATTAATTCAGGCACACATAAAGTATGACTATAAAATGTACTTAGAGATCATATTGAGTAAATAAAAAGACCACCATCTTTATTTCAAATTTTCAAAGTGTGACTTATAGATATAAGAAGTTATCTTACCTAGGAATTTTATCTCATAAAAATGAATATCAGTTGATCAAAATATAATTGGGTATGTTATTTCTAGAAACCACCAAATAATGTCTTCAATATATGGTTTTTACTAGGATTTTTTTTCTATTATCGGTCTTTTATATAAGATTTCTCACATCTTGATTCTACCATGACTATGTTGACAAGTAAGGGAATTAAATTATATTGGAGTGTTTATTATCAGAAATATTTCAAGGAAATTGAGTCATGGATCATATCGACACATATCCTTATATTTCCATAACCAGGTGACAGCTATGTTGTATTTTATGTCACTTTAAGATCTGGATTGAGTAGTGTTCCTACAAAGGGATATCATGTCGTAGCTTACAGCTCATGAATATTGAGGATATAAGAGAATAACTATCCAACCAATGATTTTTAACTATCCATAGTGTTCTATACCTTAAAAACCATGATTCACTGTCTCTTTGGTGAAAATTTCACTATGTTAATGGATCAAAAAATCTTGAAACACATCTCCTCAAAAATGAACATAAAACTAAGACAATGAAACTATATTGTATAGAATCAGATGTTCAACTTTTACTTGGTGTACACACCTAATAAGGGAAATTAAATGGATGATTCATTAACTCATAAGTCATAAAACCAAGTGCTAATAGAATATTTAGATCAATAACAACTAATGGGATTAGTATATGACATGAAAATGAAATATACTAAGAATAAAAATGTTATAATTTTCATTCCAATAATTATTATTCTTGAATTTTTTGAAAATTTATAAGAGGATAAATATTCATACAATGTTTTTCTTAAAGTAAGGTCAAACCTCAATGATGGGGACACCATTGAGAGATGCAAAAAATATGTAAACTCATTTTTCACTTCTAGGATCAGATTGTAGTTCTTCCATCTTGATAAGATGAAATTCTCCCCACTTATCATTATTATATGTGGTCTATCAACTTGTGTATTGAAAAAAAATGTATGGGGCAATGAAATACCATTTCTAATGGTTGGTTATGAAGCATAAGGTAGTCGAGTAATTTATGAAATATCATACCTATCAATAAGTAAAGGCTGAATATCATTGGCCTATTGACATGTTGCAGTAATTTCATATACCTATATAGAAATGGAAGCATATTTCTAGGGAATTCATCACCATACTACTATAGATTATTCAAAATTATGATGTTATTTGGGTGATCATGGAAACAAATTCCTAGATGGGACACTTCATTCCAATATAAGAATCTAATTTAGTGGATGAATCTGAAAAGATATACATTTAATAAGTATTGAAATTAAATGGGGTACTAATTTTTATTATCTCTGACCAAGACCCTAGATTTAATTCATGGTTTTGGTGCTCTTTTTAACAATCTCATAAAACCAAATTTACTGTGAAAATATCATATCACTCCCAAACTAATGGACAATCAGATTTTACAATTAATACATTGAAATATATGATCATGGCATATGTTATGGATTTTTTGGGTTCATAGAAAGATCATTTACCATTGTTTGAGTTTTTAAAAATACAAATTATCAATAAATAATGCATATGATATCATTTAAATCATTGTAAAGTCTCGCATGTTGATCTCCATGTTGTTGGATAAAAATTCATGAAACTTCACTGCTTGATCTAATCCTTGTATATTAGACAATAGATAAAATTCATATGTTCAGGAAACAAATGACTATGACCTAACTCTGTCAAAAATAATATGTAGATCATTTTCATTGGCCACTATCCTTTGAATTAGGTGACCATGTATTCTTGATATTGTCACCAATATTGAGGCATCTTCATTTAGGTAATAAAGGTATGTTATCTACTCAATATGTGGTACCATTTGACATTCTTGAACCCATTGGTAATATTTCCCATCAGTTGGATTTATATATAAGGTTATGATCACTCCAAAATGTTTTACATATATCTCAATTTAACAAGTATCATCCCAATATTGACCAAATAATTCATTATGATCATGTCACTCTGGAATCAGTCATTAAATTGATTCATATCCCAATGATAATTCTTGATAGGTAGGATAAAATCTTATGAGTAATGTATATCCCCTTTATATGAGTATTTTGGAAGCATGATCACATTCAAGAGGAGGCTTCAATTAGAGAAAATTTCATGTTGGAGTAATGGCTAGAGCACTTACAAGACACCACCAACCTCCAACTTTACAAGGATATAAATACCAATGGAGGGTAGAATGTAAAACCCCTAGTTTATGGTAATTCATTATTTTATGATATATTAATAAGTTATTAAGGGATGAGATTTGGGTTTGTGAGTTTCTATAAGGTTTAAAGAGGTTTTACATGTTTTCTATAGGATGCAATGCTTATTAATGGTTAGGGTAAACTCTACGGTTTCCTCTAGTTTTCGTGTGAACTAGAAAGGGGGCGATGGGAAGGCACATGGTTTATGAATGGTTTTGGTAAAAAATTTGGAAACCTTACAACCAATAGAATTTTTGGAAATTGATATTTTTCATATTTGTTGCATGGTTTTTCAAACTGTGCGACCAAACCATGTGGCCCTGGGTATCCTCCAATTACACCTACATTGTTGCTTCATAGTTCTCCCAATTATGTGGCCAAACCATGTGACGTAATAATTTAATTTTAAAAATTAGTTTTCAAACCCAATTTATCCCCTGAAATCCTCATTCTTCCTCTAGTGTAAATGACTCTTGAACCTCAAGTATCTTTTAGGAAATCTTACTAATTTTATTTGATATAGGGAAAAATTCCATCGAATCTTAGAGTGTGGAACCTATAGAATAAATGTTAAGACTTCTTATTATTTTTCTCCTTCATTATCTCCGTTTATCTATAATAAGGAACCCTATAAGATGGTTTTTACTCATGAATATATGGTCTATGGTGGATTATGACAAGATTTCCTTATGATCCATTAAAGGGAAGGTGAGGAGTGTCTATATTTATAGGATCACAGAATGATTCTTTGGAACCAACCCATTAGAGGTAGGTGGATTCTATCCCACACAAATCATTATATAACATAAATTATTTTTTCTCCAAAATCTAAAATTTATTTTGTAAATGGAAATTTTGAAACAAATCTATTTTAGAAAACCATTTGTGGTGTGGTTCTGAAAATGAAGGGTTGTGGGTGATGACTAAAATATGTTTGATAAAATTATTAGGTAAAAAATAATTTTTATGTCTGGTAATATGGCATGGAAATTGCAGTGTGAGTTTATTATTCATATACAAACCACATTGGTTCAAACTTGTATGCTTGTGATAGAGTTGGGAAAAACTAGATTATACCATCTGGTGAATATTAGGGTCTCTAGATACTGGTGTTTCTCATGAGTATAGACCATTTGGATGACATAATGGATGTAATATAGTGGTTGGGTCCTTGAATTTATGACATGGGAGACCATTATGGTGTTGATTACCATCACTTTTGTTGCACTATATATTATCTCCTAAACTTTTTGTCCTCTATTGTTTTTATATATTATTGTTATGAGATAACTTATTCTTACTTATTGTCATGTGTGGGAAGTCTTGAATTTTTACAAATGGGTTGTATACTCACCCGCTTCATATACACCTTGTTGATTAAGTAGATATTTTTTCTAATTATACAGGTAAAGGGAAGGTTTCATATTATTCTGTCATAGCATCCTGATGTTGTTGTCATGTCTTATAGGAGTTAGATCATGGATATTTTTCTATAGTATATTTTTCATAGTGTCACATAGTTCCCCTAGAGTCACTTGTGTATTAATATATTTTAGTTTTACTATTTTATGTTCCACCACTATGAATCTGATCCTGTTTTTATTATGTAATTATGTTTTGGTTGGTTTTTATATCATTCATAATTATTAATTTATCATGTTTTGATCATCTATTATAGGTTTTGTTATGTATGTAATAGAAAATCATCTCTTGTGATTTTTTAAGTCCCTTGTAATTTATTGTTATCCTTTGGATTTTAGGGTATGTCACCTAAGGTTAGTGGCACTCTAGTCCTTCCCAGGCCAATGGGCTAGGTTGGAATGTTACACTTTAGGGTCATATGTGTTCTAAAGTAAATATCCCTTTTTAAAACACCACACATAACCCATAAATACATTACCCTTAGAAAAATACTTTCACTAGAGACACCACCACCTCATAAAATCCCACCACATTTCATGTCAATCCCTAATTTTCCACCATCATATACTATTAATACTAAAACCCTACTACACCCATTGTGAAAACGTTTTTTGAATTACCTTAAAATGAACCTACCACCCATGACTTTACTATAATTTTTATATCCACATTATAATAAATTATGGATTTAGTAGAATAATACCAAAAAATTGGATGAAATAGATATAAAATGAGAGTAATGTTAGTTTACACCCAAAATAAAACCTGATTTAGTAAACCTAAAGTAATACAAGATGCATACCCCTAAATCAAGAGAGCTATGTATTAGAGAAGGCCCCAACAGTAGGTCATATTCATGATCATCGGATATTTTAGTCCCCTGTGGAAATCTTTTTTACTCCCATAAATGTTTACAAAAACTATACCTATATGAACTAAGTAGTATTCTCATCCAAAAAGAATATATTTATTCCATGGATTCTAAAGATAAATATTATAGAGAGAAGCTGCATATGGATAATCTCCATGAGTAATAGGTATATATAGAGGGTAACATAGGTTATATTAACATAGTCTATGAGGATACTTATTGTATCTTCTCTCTTAATATTTATTCACTCTATTTTTATTATTATGGTACAATTTTTTACTTCCTATGTATTTAATATACATTTAACTAACTGTATATCATCTTCTAAAATAACTTATTAAGATATATTGGGTTTTATAACATGATTAAATGAAAATTCAATTTTTATTACTTTTAAAACTTCTTTTAGAAATTTTATTTTAAATGATATTTCAAAACATATAGAATTTTTATACAAAATATCCCTATATATAAATTATATGAAATTGTTCACATGAACATCATAGATAGAATAAATACTCTTAATAAAAATATAAATGGAATTAATTCTTTAATAAACCATGAATGATATAATTTCTTTAATTTTATAAAGTAATTAATTTACTTTTTTATTTAAAATCATTATATATATTCTACCATGGATAAACATTAAATAAAATATTTAATTAAAGTATTGGGGAGGGATATTTAGACCCTAAAAGATAATTATTTTCCTTACTGGTCAAGGATATGTCAATTATTTCGAAATATATTTTTCTTTTTATATAAAATATAATGATTATGGTAATAAAGTATAGAAATACAGCTGAAAGTTTTTGAAAACCATAAACATGATTCAATTTATAGTTCAAAAATTAAATTATTACTGATATATTCTCTTTTTTAATTTAATTATCAAAAATTTCATTAATAGGCTAATTATTTCTATTCCATGAGTGATTTACCTGTATTTTTATTCTCATTCCTAAGATATATTTTAATACACCATTGTTAAATTCTTTAATATACCCTCTTTCTTGAGAGAATCTTGGGAATTGAAAACAATAACAATTTTCCTTATTAATTTTTCAAAATAGTAAGATTCAGTTCATATTTAATTTTTTAGGCATTTTTTAAATTTTTATCCTTTAAACCTTTAAGACTGCCGATAAATTTTTCCCTTATTTATGTATGTAGAAACCATTGAAATTTTTCTAGTATTAACACATTATAAGTTTATTTTTAATTTCCTACCCAAATAAAAGTATTTTTCATGATTATAAATAAATTAACTGTTGGGGAAAGATCATTTCTCATGATTATGATTGGTAAAAATAATATTAAAATGGGAAAATGTAAAATTTACCCATTGGTTGTGGGATAATGGTTTACAAGTTTCTTTGTACTGTAATTTTATAGATCACAACTAAAATAAGATAGAGAAAAATATAAATGAGGGATAATTTTTCATTTTTCTATTTTGTGATCCTATGAAATAAGAAAAAGGGATTTTATATGGGTAAAATATTTTGAAAAAACAAAATTATTGAGGATTTTTCATTGATTTATGGATTGAAATTCATGTGTTACACTTGAGAGCACAGTCTCCACAATGAGCATTAATGAGTATTTACATTTAATCCTTATTTTCTAGAATGGAAAGGTTTGTATTGTAAAGTTTAAAAGAAAGAGAGAGGGTATAGGAAGGAGAATGGAATGAGGTTTAAAATTAAGTTTTTTATAAACAAAAAGTTCAAAGGAAACATTGAAAGAATAAACGTAAAAATTGAAATAAAACACAAAAAATACAATGGAGCCCCTATAATATTTTATCCACCTATACCATGTCGTCATAGAACCCCATAATCTTTTCTATCACTCTATCATATGCCCCCTCACCATCACAAAACCTCATTATAGCCCTTATCGATCATTGTAGCCCATGGCCATCATCACAGCTCTCTGTCCATCATAGTCCTAAGACATTATCATAGTACCCTAGTATCTTAATAGCCCTAATCTATCGTCATAGGATCTTAGTGGCCATTTCAGTCCCTTATTTATCATCACTATTCTCCCTCCATCACAATCCACATTATCACAAGCCCCCACTATAACTCCTCAACCAAGATTCTTCTACTAATATCCATATCATCCAAACCCTTAGTCAATTGATGTCTGACTCATCATCTTTCAAAGAATGATATGGGGTGACTAGTCATGAAGTAATAGAGGGGTCATAGGACATATTCTAAAAAAATGATCCCTAGGTGGGATATTCCCTAGGGATATATTTGTCTAAAAAGTTTTTGTTCCATTGGAAGAGGGTTTTCCCATCCATTTTAGAAGTAAACAGTGTTTCCATTATATGATGGAATTGGTGATTTCATAGAAACAGAATTATTTTATACTGAACCTAACTTTTTACCCTTTCCTTACCATTTAAATTTTACCAGCATCTTTCTATCCTACCAAGTAAGGACTAATTCCTTATGACCTATAACCTCAAATAAACCTTATTAAAATTACTGATGATAAGTGTGATTTATTATATATAGTGTAGATTTAGATATATTTAAATACAATGATAAATTTCATGTACTTGATCATTGATCTTAAATACAGTGAAATTATCCAATACTTAAAAGTGTATTAGAAAAAATAATAATAATGTTTTTAGTTATTTTATCTTGATAAAGATATATTATAATCCTCCAAAAGCCTAATTTTTTTACAAAATACTTATCATGTGGAATGATGGGATTTTATGAAATAGTTACTGGTTAGTCAAGAATAGAATTTAGAAACTAATTAAAATATATTAATAGTGGTGTAGAATAGGTTTTCTCATGATTAATGACTCAATTAAAGTCTTTATGTGTGTGTTCATATTGCTAATATTATTTTTAGAATGGAAACAAAGGGAGAAACATTATATGTGTGAATATTATAAAAAGTTAAAATGGGGTTTAAATTGATGAGAACTAGTGGTTGGACCTCAAATATTAACCTCAATGATTATATTACAATCCATTAAATATATTCACTCACTTTATTCACACATTAAGTGAATTGAGATATCATACCATTGAATATCCATTGGTTTAGTTATCCTTGGTGGCTATATTTAATGAACATATTATGTAACTACCCTAAACATTCCAAAGTGATCGTGATTCCTTTATTGCTCTGTGCAAGCCTCGATCCTATCCATCATATGATGAATGAAAAAAATAAGGTTGTATGAGTATAAATTAAAACAAGGGGAATAAGACTAACAGATTCACATAGCCACAGTGATGACTACCAAATTCCCTTATACATTCAAGAAGTTACTTATAAAGATCAAATAAAGAGAAATGAAATAAATAAAACAATTTGGATTTGAAAGTGGTAATGGAGGAAGTATCCTTGGATAATAAACAAAATTTATACCTTTTCTCTGATGAATCTATGATTTTATCAATCCATGTATGTGTAGAGTATATTTTTTGTCTATAGTACATGCCTTTCTAAATCATGTGTAGATATCCCCCATAAATTCCTCCAAATTAATTTCTCAATCCTCCTTGATGATACTAGAGTGATTATAAAAGTCTATGAATAATTATTCAAGGATTCAAAGATATTGGTTAACACTAAAAACTTATCAAAAATATAGAACCTTTTGGATGGTGGCCCAAAACACTCCCTAGCTTGTCAAAAAATTCCAAACCTTTAAAAATTAGCACAGTTCATCCATTGAACATTTGGGAGTTTTGAACCCCCAATAGTTAAATATATTAGGTCCCTATATAGTTTTTATGAACTTAGGGAGAACTCAAGAAGGATTTATTTGATTATTGAAAACTTGTTTTAATATATTCTTAAATAATAGAACCCTTGAGTCATCAATATATAGCACTTGAACCTATACACATAACACTCAACCTTAAATCCAAATAATATTTGTGTTCACTCTCCTATTGATTACTATTTAAACCTTAGTTGAATAAAATACTACCAATATCAATGTAGGATTGTCGATGAATAATGAACAAGAATAAATATCATTATAATTCAAGAGTTAATGAATTTAATTAAATCCCATTATTGATTAGAATGTTAAAAAATATCATTATTATTCATGAAATAAGAGATATAAAGGGAACTTACACAATGATAACCTAATGAAAAAAATGAAAATTATTATATGATCACACCCACACACTTCAACAGTACTTATCCTCAAGTTAAAAGGATTCAAAAATGTTCCATTACATATTAATATTAAGATATAGTATATAAAATTTCAAATAATATAGATTAGTTCGATCACAATCCCAACAAATGGATCCTACATAAATGTGTCTCTCTTAATATCTTCATTTCACTGCTCAATTTTACACTTCCCTGATTCATCTTATTCAATAGTGTAATACTTCATCTATAATTTTTAATTTGAGTTTAGTATTCCTAATCCTTTATATTTTATATGATAATAAGTAACCTTCAAATAATATTTTTTTATCCATTGGTTGTGTATAAGACTTATTAATTGAGTATAACTACTACGGAACTAACACATTATAAATATAATGCATCCCTTGAGATTAATTCTAATCACTAGAGCATGTAAATAAGGTTATACAGTTGGATCTCATATTTATTTATACACTACTTCAAGGATTGTGTTATTTTCTACACATATGAATTGTGCCAAGTCATCTATGGAAACATCATATTTGGTTCTAAACTACTCATTCTACTCCTATTAATTTTACTTCTTGAATTGTTTAGGATAACTCCCATACATGTTATAAAATCATAGTAAAAATGTTACCTAAAATTGTTTTCAATAATCTAGTTCCCTCATCAAAAAATTTGATCCCCCTAAAACGTTTTCAATTAGACTTAATTTTTTTAACTATAAAAAATATTCCATTTTTTCATTTGATTTTTTATTAGTATAGAGTATAATGATTCCATTTAGCTCAGAACATTCTATGAACACACCCAAAACAATAAAAAAACAACCAAACACTATAAAAATATTTACCTCTAAAAACTAACATATCCCCCCCATGCACTTACTCATGACACAACTCTAAGAGATTTCCATTGTGAACATGTTAATAAATAATATATAAATGATAGGATGTATTATAAATAATTTGTAAGTAAGGAGTTAACCAGGTGGAATTATTCATATATAGTAGGGAGTAAAGTATACTCCTTGAAAGACTATATCGAAAAACCCTAATGAAATTTCTTCAACAGGTTCCCATTAACCTTAAAAGGCTTTTCTATTTTTTTCCTCTTTAATTTCAACTATACCTTATGTAAATAAATTAGTGGAAATTCATGGCCCAATCCACTCAGAATGAAGATTTCTTGATATGAGAATCAATCTTGATGATAAAAGTTACATTTTTACTCTAACTTGAAAATAATTTTTTAATATCTCTTTTAAGGGTAGATCAAGTTTTTCCTTTTTAAAATAAGGAGACTTAATATAACTCCCTCATTGGCTCATCTAAATCCATCATTTAGAATCTATTTTTCTCTATATACTTTCTCATTTCCATATTTAGTTACCTCAAATCCCAATATGATTTAACTATTTATAAGTACCTGGCCTTAAAACATTACATAATCTTGAATTAAAGGAATAATTCACATTGAGGATATTTTCAGGTTTAGAGTTTTAGAGAATTAGGACATAACTATTACATCTCAAAGATTAAAAAGTATACACATCTACTCATTTTCCATTTTTTCACAAAATATAAACTCTTGAACAAAAGAGTCATGTCTAGTTCCATGTTTTAGACGTCATGACATTTCCTTGATCCCATCCTTGATCGTATTCTACTTTAAGTCCTGTGAAGATATTTCAAAAACTTGGGATGAGCATAAAAAGCTCAGTAAGGGTTATAACATAATGAAAGGAATCATTAACCCATCAAAAAATACAAATCGATGAAAACATAATTTTCAATCATAGAATACCTTCTGAAATCATAATATTTATGAATAACACATAGTAATCACAATTAATAAATATAACTTAAGGAATACATAACATACTTATATTATAGATATCATAGCTACATAGGGAGTCACAATTGGAATACCCATCACAGTATATTCCCTAAATCTCTTCGGAGAAACATTCACGTTTACCTCCTTCACGTTAACTGATGCATTGGAGAGCTATCTCGGGCTCACCCGCCCTAGGTTTATCACGGAATAACCCGTATACGTAAACAATTCCCAATAACCATAACATAATCATAACATATAACACATGTAAAAAGGAAAGATAACATTTCCACATTCCAATATATCAAATCGAGATATTTAAATAAACAATGATTTATCAAATCATTTTCATAACATTTTTAAAAAGAGATTTTTGAATCAAAGTGTCCCATACCACTTTGAAGATTTTAAATGAATTATCATTTGAAAACATTAATGTCCATATAAATAAATACTAAAACCCATTTTGATAACATGGACATTAATGATAAATATTTAGCAGAATAAATCTTTAAAACATTTAAAACGATATTTTAGTTAAAGAGTTTTTTTAACAAAAATAAAGACACTTGAATATAAATAATTGAGGAATAATATTTAATCAGAACTTTATAATATCATGATAATAAAGGTATTCTTGATATAATATGTCAAAGTACAATATATACACCATATAAGAGTGAATTTGTGCATAACAACAATGAAGTCTCAATGGAAATGTAAATTAAGATGAAATCCCTTATAAAGATGGTATCCTTAAATAAAGGATAAATCAATCAGATAATTATGTATGAAAAATATAAATACACCCAATATAAGTGGATATTAATTGTAAACAAATAATAGGTCATTTACACATATTCACTAGATGACATATTCAATGAGTACAAGTTGAACCCAAAGAATTGAAATTGGGTTAAGAAGTCCCCTTGTAAAAATTTGACAGCCTAACAGCATCACTTTAAAATTCATAAAATGATTTGATAAGATAAAAAGGGTACATAATCACATGTAAATAAATTTTACATCAATGGGGATATAAAATAACATATCCCAACATAATAATATGTAAATTAAAATACATAATAAAAAGAAGTCTTTTAAATAGAGGAGGGTGAAAGGTTCCCGTACAAAACATACGGCACATGAAGAAGGATCATACAATGAAGATTTAAATACTCATAAATTAAAGTATATTACACAAATATTACAATCATGGGAAGTAAAAACACCACACAAAAGGATATAGTGGAAAATATATCATGAATCTCACAGGAATAAAAAGTGAGATGAAAAACTCTTACTTCATTGTAATCAAATCGAGTCGTATGACCAAAAGTTCATGAACACAAAATGAATTACATAATACCATGAATATAATGATAATAATCATAATATATATCATTATAATTACACATTACACCACATTCAATAAATAAGTGGTGAACAATGGAAATCTCACGGAATTAAAAGTGATATAAGAAATCCCTTACAAAAAATCGGCAGCCTAACAACGCCACTTAAAAATTATTAAAATGAATTGATGAGAGTAAGAGGGGGTATCTCATCATATGAAAATACAAATTACAGTATGGTGAATATAAAATAACATCCTCCAACATAATAACATGGAGAATAAAATAAATAACATAAAAGAGAGTATATGAAAAGAAAGAGAGAGGTCGGATCCCTTACCTCAAGTCCGACTTGTCTTGTTCGTTTCTTTATATTCCTGAATAACAAACTTTAGTCAATTTAAAATTTTATAAGGACCTTCTTTAAATTTTATTATTCAATTTATATCACATATTATAATGTTATAATAATTAGTTACTTATGTGAGTTCATATCAGACTTTTTTGTCGATGTTCGGTATATGAGTCAAAAAATGAACTTGTTTGAAAAGAATTGTCCATGTAGTTATAAGTAGACCATCTCCAGAATAGTATTAATGATTTAAATATCATATATATCTAGTATATATTCATTTTATACTATTCCATAACATTTGTAGATAAAAAATGAAATGCATCATTCATAGAGACGGTAGGTCGTACATACGCATGAACGTTGCTTTCATTTCTTTGTCATATTAATGGAATTAAAACTAAATAAGAGATATATATATTATAATTACAGAATTATATTCATAATTTATATGTAATATATATCATATATATCCATTATATATATTTACTTATAATAGTACATAATATTTGGAGATAAGAAATGAATTGTACCGTTCATGGAGATGGTAAGCCGTATATACGCATGAACGCCACTTTCATTTCTATTTCATACTTTAATGGAATGAAAACATAATGATACATAGGTATATTATAATTAAAGTATAATATAATATATAATATCATTAACTCTATCATTTATACATCCCACATGTGTCATTAATGATTCAAATCACTTTGAGGGGGCGGTAGTCCGCACTTCCTAAAATGAAATTATCGTGTTTACCCATTATGGAAACCATAAAGCTATGGCATAAATGAAAAATACATAAGCATAAGAAAAACATAAACATAATATATATATCATATATAAATACAGTGACATATTGATGTCCACCATGAGATGTGTTAAAAGAATATTGAACAATCATCGTTTCGTGAGGTAGTAATTTGTCACCCAGAGAAACAGTACGTTCTTTAACCATTAGATGGATGTGTGTATAAGTGTAGCTCAAATAATTCTCAAAAAAAATCATATTATATTCAAGATAATGTTTTTGTTACAAAATAAAGGAATTAAAAGAGTTTAGGGGGTTGGAGAAGCAAAATAAAACAAAAGAACATAAGAGATTATATTACCTTCAAATCAGGTAACTCTTTTTGATTTGAGCCCAAAGGCTTCCTTGGAAATACATATGCCCAAAGTGAAACATCTAGGAGTAAGAGAGGGATGTTGAGAGACAATGTGAGCATAGTTTGGACGATTTAAGGGCTTGATATGTGTGGGTAAGGGGGTATAGGTGGGGGCCTTTTATAAGAGGGAAGAGTGGCACTCTTAGAAAGTCATCAAATGTTACTTTATTATAAAATTATTTTCGGATTTTAAAGGTCCCAAAATTATATATTTTGAGGATAAGGTGATAAGAGTTCTAAATCCACCCATCCTACAAATTTTTTACACGTGTAAGTCTTAGAGTTTACTTTATCTTTTCATTTTATTTAAATCGTTCATTAATGAGGTAATCACTGCATCAACACAGTGTCATAAATAAATTTATTTATTTAATGTCTAAAAATTATAAAAAAATTACCATCATGTAGGAAATATTTTTATCTTTCGAATTACTATTTATAGTCAAAGAGATCATTTATTTAAACGAAATTAAAATTGTTTTACTTAGGATATACAAACCTTTGTTATATTTCCTTTCTTTAAAAAAATATGATAAAAAGTCACTATCAAACTAAAGTGATTCCATGGGGCCTCAAAGTTGGAACAAGGCATCACATGGTCGGCCATTACACCACCAAAATAATTAGGACACATTCTGGGGTTATATTATATTTTTATGATATTATTTTATTACCCTTCACTACCTGATTACTAATTAAACACGATAATTAAATATAATTACCATCGTTACTATTCATACTTTTCCAAAACAAAAGATTATTAATTGCATAATTTGGTACTTCTAATTCCAATTGTGGAACCTATTTTACCAAATTAAAAACACCGAAATTTTAGTAATTAATTAAAAGTAAATCTCGTTGTCAAAACAAAAGACGGGTTTTAAAGAAGTAAAATTTATCAAAAGATTGACTTGTTTTTACATCCAATTGAAAAGTGAAATTACTTACAATGAACAAAATTGTATTAAGTGATAAAAACATAATTCAATTATACTTTTAAAAAAATTAAAATTACAATCTAACTATATAAATAAATTGGATGAAAAGGCAGTTTTGAATTAAAATGCTGAATTTTTCACAATTCATGAAAAAAATGAACATTATCAGAAAAATACCAAAATATCAGCCTAAGATATATTTTATATTCCAAATTCAAAAATGATGCCCATTTTAAAAAATTAAAAACAAAGAAGTTTCATTAATAAATTATATTGTTAATTCCCGCTGTCAAAACAAATAGCGTGTTTTTAAGAAACAATATCTATTAAAAGATTGACACCTGTTTATGTAAAATTTCAAAGTGAAATTAATTAAAATAACAACCATTTGATTAAATGGTAAAAATATATTCTAATTACACTTTAAAACCAATAAAAAAATAATCTATCCTTATAAATAAATTAGATTAAAAATCACTTTTGAAATAAAATACAGTATTTTTCACTATTCATTAAAAATGAATTTTATCATAAAAATACCAAAAATTTACCCAAAGTAAATTTTTATGATACTAATATAAAGAATAATTTTATCTTGTCAAAATGAACATATGAAAGTGACCAAAACTAGATTTAAATAGGGTTCTCCATCAAAAGGTGGTAAATCGGCCTTTTAATGTAAATTATGCTTAAAATCAGATTCATTTACATTTTAAGCCTCTAAATTTTATTGGATAAAAGTAAATACATTTAACAAACATATATAATCATATTTTAGTTAGTTTTATTCATTCTTACCAATACAACGGCTAGGTTCCAACTACCATTTAAAATAAAATTATTATATTATTAGTGTGCAACGTAATATTTCAAAGAAACTCGTTGTTTCGTATTGGGTACTCCATCGAACATAGCATTCCCTATAAAGTAATATTAAAATTTTATCCACAAATATTAATAAATATGAAAATTTTATATTCTTTATTTACCAGGGATGTTACATCCTTCCCCCCTTTTGGGAATTGTGTCCTCGCAATTTTAAAATTGGGCTCGAAAACTTCATTGAAAGCCCCAAAACGGAAAAGGAGTCAATAAAACTATCAATTTAAAATAAATATAGAGACGTAAAAAGGTCACCTGAGACAAAAGATACTAGGATTCCATGAAAACATGGATATATAAGAGAAAACAAACCATCAAGTTCTGATGGAGAGTGATAGAAAACATGTTTAGGGGAAAGTTAACCACCAGAAAATCACAAACTTGTGATAGGTTAAACGGTATTTGATTCCCCAGTAGGAAAAGTTAACAAACAAAGTTTTTGTTTTAAGTTACATTTCATTGATAAATTCATTTATTATCTTAACTAAAACATAAGAAAACATACTTACTTGTCATGTAGACTTTCAACTTTTACTAGATTTCTAACACTAACTCATATTTTCTCCAAACGATGAGTATTCAGGATGACTTGTTCACATTAAGAGTGCTATAATCAACTTCGAGAGAATCACATAACTCACAAAAGATGAACTATATATTTCCCATGCCTTTAGACCTTAACCAAAACCAAAATTTTTTGTATAAGATTAGATAATCCCAAAAAAAATATAATCTTTTACAAAAAGAAAAACTACTCTTAATCTCCAAAATTTTTCAAACAACCCAAAGTTATACAAAGACCATTCAATACAAAATTTCCCTTAAAATTCATCAAAAAAAAACTAACCTAAGATTTAAACCCAAGTCTCTTAAGTATTTAATCTCATAATCTTCCAAGGTAATTCTTAACATTTATCTCCAAATAACAGTAGTTACTCCAAAAGTCTCATATTGAAAAGTAATTAACATAATCACATATATTCCATGATAGGTTAATAATTTCCATAGATAACCCAAAATAAACTTATTCCCAATTCATAATATCATCTAACTAAAAAATAATTAGTCAAACAAACCTGGGACTTCACGTAGCCAAGTGGTAGGCGATAAATACCAGTCGCACTTTGGTTGTGGGTTCGATTCCCGCAGCTTTGTCCGACACAATGGGTTGTCACATGGTCTGTGTGTTGTCCTTTATCCAAAACTATATAATTCTTAAAACATTCCCCAAAAAGAGATAAAATCTTCAAAAATAACCATAACATAATTTAACTTCAAGTTTATCTCATGCCTTTTATTTTCCATCATATAGTAACCCATAATTACCTAAAAAGTAATGATCATATAAACCCTAATGGTTACCATTATAATTATTACCTGGACTTCCACATCGATTTGGTTCTCTCGTACATGATGCATTAGAGAACTCACCAAGGTTCAAGTGGTTAATCATGACTCCTTGATAGTTGGTTTAGAATAACCACGAGATTACTCATTGAATCCCCCATTTCATCCAATATCTTAATCAGAGAACCGCCACAGTTTTCTTCAAACCCATTGTCACTTTAGTGCCTACTAGATCCATCCATTTACTAAAACCAAAAATGTCAGTGTGAGTATATTAACAAAATCATCATGTACTAACGAGGAAGATAAACACTAAGATATACTTATCCAACTTATCTCAAACTCATTCCAACTTTCAAAAATAACAATGACTTCATATAATATAATAACCATTGTGGTTATACACAACATTTCACTTATTCTTAGACAACACTCTAACCTCTAAAGTTATCTAAACAGACCTTTGATACCAACTATAAGGACCCGGCCTTAAAACAATACATAATATTTAATTAAATGAATAATTCAAATTTAGGATCTTTTCAGGTTTAGAGTTTTAGAGAATTAAGACATAACTATTACATCTCAAAGATTATAAAGTAGAAACATCTACTCAGTTTCCATTTTTTTCAAAAAATATAAACTCTTGAACCAAAGATTCATGTCTAGTTCCATGTTTTAGACATCATGACATTTCCTTGATCCCATCATTGATCGTATTCCACTTTAAGTCCTATGGAAAAATTTTCAAAAACTTGGGATGAGCAAAAAAAACTCAGTAAGGGTTATAACATAATGAAAGGAAACATTAACCCATCAAAAAATAAAAATCAATGAAAACATAATTTTCAATCATAACATACCTTCTGAAATCATAATATTTATGAATAACACATAGTAATCACAATTTATAAATGAAACTTAAGGCATACATAACATACTTACATTGTAGCTATCATAGTTACATAGGGAGTCACAATTGGAATACCAATCACAGTATATTTACTAAATCTCTTTAGAGAAACATTCACGTTTACCTCCTTCACGTTACCTAATGCATTGGAGAGCTATCTCGGGCTCACCCACCCTAGGTTAATCACAGAACCACCCATATACGTAAGCAATTCCCAATAACCATAACATAATCATAACATATAACACATGTATAAAGGAAAGATAACATTTCCATATTCCAATATATCAAATCAAGATATTAAAATAAACAATGATTTATCAAATCATTTTCAAAACCTTTTTAAAAAGAGATTTTTGAATCAAAGTGTCCCATACCACTTTGAAGATTTTAAATGAATTATCATTTGAAAAAATTAATTTCCATATAAATAAATCCTAAAACTCATTTTTAAAACATGGACATTAATGATAAATATTTAGAAGAATAAATCTTTAAAACATTTAAAACGATATTTTAGTTAAAGAGTTTTTTTAACAAAAAGAGAGACACTTGAATACAAATAATTGAGGAATAAAATTTAATCAGAACTTTATAATATCATGAGAATAAATGGATTCATGATATAATATGTCAAAGTATAGTATATACACCATATAAGAGTGAATTGGTGCATAACAATAATAAAGTCTCAATGGAAATGTAAATTGAGATGAAATCCCTTATAAAGATGGTGTCCTTAAATAAAGGATAAATCAATCAGATAATTATGTGTGACAAATATAAATACACCCAATATAAGTGTATATTAAGTGTAAAGCAATCATAGGTCATTCACATATATTCACTAGATGACATATTCAATGAGTACAAGTTGAACCCAAAGAATTGAAATTGGGTTAAGAAGTCCCCTTGTAAAAATTTGACAGCCTAACAACGTCACTTTAAAATTCAGAAAATGAGTTGATAAGATAAAAAGTGTATCTAATCACATGGAAATAAATTTTACATCAATGGGGATATAAAAGAACATATCCCAACATAATAATATGTAAATTAAAAGACATAATAAAAAGAAGTCTTTTAAATAGAGGAGGGTCAAAGGTTCCCATACAAAACATACGCCACATGAAGAAGGATCTTACAATGAAGATTTAAATACTCATAAATGAAATTATATTACACAAATATTACAATAATGGGCAGTAAAAACACCACACAAAAGGATATAGTGGCAAATATATCATGAATCTCATAGGAATAAAAAGTGAGATGAAAAACGCTTACTTCATTGTAATCAGATCGAGTCGTATGACCAAAAGTTGATGAACACAAAATGAATCACATAATACAATGAATATAACAATAATAATAATAATAATATATCAATGTAAGTACACATTACACCACATGAAATAAATAAGTGGCGAACAATGGAAATCTCAAAGAATTAAAAGTGAGATAAGAAATCCCTTACAGAAATTCGGCAGCCTAACGGCACCACTTAAAAATTATTAAAATGAATTGATGAGAGTAATAGGGGGTCTCACATCATATGAAAATAAAAATTACAGTATGTTGAATATAAAATAACATCCTCCAACATATGAACATGGATAATAAAAGAAATGACATAAAAGAGAGTACTTGAAAAGAAAGAGAGAGGTCGGATCCCTTACCTCAAGTCCGACTTGTCTTGTTTGTTTCTTTATATTCCTGAATAATAAACTTTGGTCAATTTACAATTTTATAAGGACATAATTTAAAGTTTATTATTCAATTCATATCACATATTATAATGTTATAATAATTAGTTAATTATTTGAGTTCATATCAGACGTTTTTGTCGATGTTCTGTATATGAGTCAAAAAATGAACTTGATTGAAAAGAATTGTCCATGTAGTTATAAGTACACCATATCCAGAATATTATTAATGATTTAAATATCATATATATTCATTATATATTCATTTTATACTATTCCATAACATTTAGAGGTAAAAATGAAATTCACCGTTCATGGAGATGGTAGGTCGTACGTACTCATGAACGCTATTTTCATTTCTTTGTCATATTAATGGAATTAAAACTAAATGAGAGAGATATATATTATAATTCCATAATTATATTCATAATTTATATGTAATATATATCATATATATCCATTACATATATGTACTTATAATAGTACATAACATTTGGCGATGATAAATGAATTGTACCATTCATGGAGACGGTAAGTCGTACGTACGCATGAACGCTACTTTAATTTATATTTCATACTTTAATGGAATTAAAACATAATGATACATAGGTATATTATAATTACAGTATAATATAATATATAAAATCATTAACTACATCCTTTATACATCCCACATATGGCATTAATGATTCAAATCACTTTGAGGGGGTGGTAGTCTGCACTTCCTAAAATGAAATTATCACGTTTACCCATTATGGAAACCATAAAGATATGGTATAAATAAAAAATACATAAACATAAGAAAAACATAAACATAATATATATCATACATAAATACAGTGACATCTTAATGGCCACCATGAGAGGTGTTAAAAGAATATTGAGCAATCATCGTTTCGTGAGGCAGTAATTTGTCACCCAGAGAAACAGTATGTTCTTTAACCATTACATGGAGGTGTGTATAAGTGTAGCTCGAATAATTCTCAAAAACACATCCTATTATATTTAATATACTGGTGTTGTTACAAAAGAAAGTAACAAAAATAGTTTATGGGGTTGGATAAGCAAAATAAAACAAAGTAACATAAGAGAGGAAATTACCTTCAAATCGGGTAACTCTTTTTGATTTGAGCCCAAAGGCTTCCTTGGAAATACTTATGCCCAAAGTGAGGCTTCTAGGAGTAATATAGGTATGTGGAGAGACAATATGATAAGAGTTTGGATGATCCAAGGACTTGAGAGGTGGGGGTAAGGGGGTAGAGTTGGGGGACTTTTATAAGAGGGGGGAGGGGCACTCTTGGAAAGTCATGAAATGTTACTTTATTATAAAATGATTTTCGGATTTTAAAGGTCCCAAAAATTATATATTTCAAGTATAAGGTGAAAAGGTTTCTAAATACACCCATAAAATAGGTTTTTGACAAGTTTAAGTCTTATATTTTACCTTATCTTTTCATTTTATTTAAATCGTTCATTAATGAGGTAATCACTGCATCATCACGGTGTCATAAATAAATTTATTTATTAAATTTCTAAAAATTATAAAACAATTACCATCATGTAGGAAATATTTTTAAATTTCCAATGACTATTTATAGTCAAAGATATAATTTATTTAAACTAAATTAAAATTGTTTTACTTAGGATATACAAACCATTGTTATATTTCATTTCTTTAAAAAAAATATCATAAAAAGTCACTATCATACTAAAGTGATTCAATGGGGCACCAAAGTTGGCACAAGGCATCGCATGGTTGTCCATGACACCACCAAAAGAATTAGTACACATTTTGGGGTTATTTTATATTTTTATGATATTATTTTATTACCCTACACTACCCGATTACTAATTAAACACGATAATTAAAGATAATTATCGTCGTTACTATTCATAATGTTCAAAAACAAAAGATTATTAATTGAATAATTTGGGCCTTATGATTCCAAATGTGGAACCCATTTTACCAAATTCAAAACACAGAAATTGTAATAATTAATTAAAAGTAAATCTTGTTGTCAAAACAAAAGACGGGTTTTTAAAAAGTAAAATTTATCAAAAGATTGAATTGTTTTTACATCCAATTGAAAAGTGAAATTACTTCAAATGAACAACATTGTATTAAGTGATAAAAACATAATTCAGTTATACTTTAAAAAAAATTAAAATTACAATATAAATATATAAATAAATTGGATGAAAAGGAAGTTTTGAATTAAAATGCTGTATTTTTCACTATTCATGAAAAAAATGAACATTATCATAAAAATACCAAAAATACACCATAATATATATTTGATATTACAAATTCAAAAATGATTTACCTTTTAATAAATTCAAAACATAGAAGTTTCATTATTAAATTATATAGTTAATTCCCGCTGTCAAAACAAATAGAGTGTTTTTAAGAAACAATATCTATTAAAAGATTCACACTTGTTTATGTACAATTTCAAAGTGAAATTAATTAAAATAACCACCATTTGATTATATGGTAAAAATATATTCTAATTACACTTTAATACCAATTAAAAAAATAATCTAACCTTATAAATAAATTAGATTAAAAATCACTTTTGAAATAAAATACAGTATTTTTCATTATTCATTAAAAATGAATTTTATCAGAAAAATACAAAAAAAATTCCCAAAGTAAATTTTTATGATACGAATATAAAGAATAATTTTATTTTGTCAAAATGAACATATTAAAGTCACCAAAACTAGATTTAAATAGGGTTCTCCATCAAAAGGCAGTAAATCGGCCTTTTAATGTAAATTATGCTTAAAATCAGATTCATTTACATTTTAAGCCTCTAAATTTTATTGGATAAAAGTAAATACATTTTAAAAACATCTATAATCATATTGTAGTTAGTTGTATTCATTCCCTTCAATACAAAGGCTAGGTTCCAACTACCATTTAAAATAATATTATTATACTATTAGTGTGCAACGTAAAATTTCAAACAAACTCATTGTTTCGTATTGGGTACTCCATCGAACATAGAATTCCATATAAAGTAATATTAAAATTTTATACACAAATATTAATAAATATGAAAATTTAATATTCTTTATTTACCTAGGATGTTACACTATTACTCAACAGGAATGTGATAGATCTTACTTTAAAAAATTATTTAAGGATACATACCATAGAGTATTTTAAATATGATCATTTACACCCACAACACGTCATTTAACTTCTTCCTAAAATACATTATATTTTATTACATTGATTTCTTGTTGAATCTATTTTCCTATTGATTGGATTCTTCATCCTACCTTTTTGGTTTTTTAATGGTTTCTTATTGTGGTTTTTTTCTAAACCCGATATCCTATCATCAATTCATTTATTATCTAGTTTCTAAAATTAATTCCTTGGTTTCTAATGATATATTTTTGTATTCAAAATCTGTAAAAAAATGTGTCATCTAAGAAAAAAATTTCAAATTACAATTAATTTTTCTAAGTGGTATCAGTTACAACATGTATATATATGTATTCCACTGCCAAAAATATGTAAGTGAATCCCAAAGAAACCTGAAAAGTCTCTAAAAATATACTTACCTGATACAAAATTTCTCAAAAAAATAAAATAAATTTGGGATATTTTATGCATCTTGATGATAAAACTTTTGAATTGATATTTCTTAAAATATTTTTAAAAGTAATAGGCATATTTAAAAAGTGAAAGCTAATAAATCCCCTAATATATAAACATTATATAATTATATTGGGTTATAAAGTTACCACCATAGATAATATTATGACCTAAAGTAAAGATAAAAGGTATATCATAATCCTGAATGCATCTCCTCAAAAACTAATCACTAAATATTCTACATAATTAAGGTTCCTCCCACAAAAAGAACCTCAAGTTGGATTTAAAATTAAAATATTAATGCTTTGAAAATAAAGAAGGTACCTTATAAGTGACTAAGTATTTCACCATATTAGCATACCATATTTCCATATTAGTGATTATGTACACCTAATCACAAATGAGTGAATCATGTAAAGGTATCTCTATTGGAGTTTCAACCTAAAATATGTAAGGAAGTATACTCATACGATCTATAACAATATTCTTACATCCCTTCATATTTTTTGTCTATATATCAAACTATTAAAGGAGTAGCATAAACTACACAAGACTAGGTTTCATGTATTCCTTCTTCATCAAATACATAAGAGTTGCATGCCTTGAATAAGCCATTAATTTAATTATTAATTAATAAGGTTTAAGTTCTAAAATGAAATAATAATGGACAAAAACTCGTTTTTCAGGCTTTTTCAATTGATCTGGGTTGAGTCCAAAGTTTTTGAAGTGTATTTAATCACATGTGGACATCTATAGGCTTTTTAAGAATAAAAATATCCAATGATCAAGTTTGAAACAACAATAACGAAATTAAAATGTAAATTCATGGTTATTGGCCTAATGATTAGGGTTTTATTCAAATTCTTATTATAATTATCAATTCCATCCTAAAATAAATCATCAAACAAAAATTTAATGTATTTATTTATTAGATTAAATAATTACAAACAAATATTACTAAAATATATAATTAATCTTCTATAAAACCCTTCATGACCATACAATGATATAAAATTTCTAACAAATGTGGGTTAAGGTAATGTGAAAAAGACAAACATCAACTTATAAAATTAAATTCCATATTTAAAAATGATATAGCTTGAAATTATTCCTAATTACAACATAAAATAGAATTTATCAATTATTAGGATTAGGATCATTTTACTATTTCAAAACATTATCCAAATTATCAAGATAACGATCAAATGAAGGCTTACAAATTATAAATTAATCAAAGACTACTTATATGTCTCTTTCAATGAGATCTATTAAAACTCTAACCATACAATGTTGAAATTTATATGGGGAGTTTTATAAACTAAATTTCATCCTTTTGTAAGAAAAAAATCTATAAGTTTAAGTAAATTGTTTTTTTTCATAATGCTATATTTAAATATTTTCCTATAAATAACTATAAAAACAATCAAGAAAATACTAAAGACTTTCATTTTCTTACATATCAAGAATTTAGTCAATAATGTCCTTGGAAAAGTTATTTTTTTGGGAGACATTATTGAGTTTTTAGTGAAAATTCATTCCATTTGACTATTCAATATTTTAGTAGGCATAAGATCATTATTCTCATTTTTTAAAATGGTCATTCTCAATTTTCTTGGGAAAATTTGAATGTGGCTTGGTGATGGGAGAAAACCCTGGGAAAAGAATTTTTATTTTCAAATATTTAAAATCCTATGGTATAACATAGTGGTTGAAATTGGTTGTCTTTCAAGGAACGTCATGGAACACTCATTATCCTTAAGTGAAGTCAATTATTATTTTTTTGTATTTTTAATAAAAATAAAACATTGAAATAATTAAAAAATAATCTGAATAAAATACAATAAAAGGAAAGCACAAAAGAAAAGAAATATGAGTTGGAAATAAATATGCATCCCTCTTGACGAATACTATAGAGAATCTCACTTCCTTCTAATAGTTTACCTTACTCTCACATAATATTATTTCCCATCATACAAACACGCATCCCTTTATCAATTTTTTGGGAATGTTTAATCCACTTAAGACCTCCAATTACATCACACACTCATTTATTCCTTGGGTAATATAATTAAGGGCCTCACAGTCAAGATCTTCCCCCACTTCCTTCCATGGTGTTCGACCACTCCCATTAAAAAGCACCAAGTTGATTCCATTGTGTACTAACTTGATGATAGAGGGATGATATGAAAGGTTTTTGATAAAAAATATAGAAAATATAATCATTAAAGGAGTGAATAACAATTGACACCTAATTATATTTTCATAAATTCAATGAATTATCTCTGTGAAAATTTAAAAAACCAAGAATTTAATAGTATCATGAAACCCAAATAATTATCCCTTGGGTGAAACTTAGTTTTTTCTCCATTCCAGAATGGAGGTATGAAATCATTTTTATGAGGTGATAATTACATAAAATAAATTAAGGAATATAAAAATATATTAAAATAAATAGTATTTACTTTGAAACTTTAACTAACCTAACACTAGGAAAAATAGATAGGTTCATAATCCTTTATAATAGAATTGGAAAATGTTGTAAAGTAAATTAAGATTATTATCCTTTTTACTAGTGAAAATATGTGCATATGAACATCTATTTTGTGATTTATTCCATGTGGATTTGTTGAGGGAGTGAGATTCCTCCAATAAATAATCTTTTTGAACCTATATTGGTGTTGTGATTCCTCCATGATCATTGTATTCTTTATTTTCTAGACATAAATTGTATGGGAGATCACATAGATATTTACCAATTAAATCAGAAAATAAAAATATAAATTTTTTTATTGACCACTTTTTTTAAAAAAATATTTTTAATCCCATGAAGTCATGGATTCATTGGATTTAATACTACACAATGGATAAAAATGGGTTGTAGAGGATGATAGGGAATACAAATTATCTTTGAAGTTCATATGAAATTATTCCTATCCTGGTGAATTAATTTGAAACATATCATGTCATAACTAAGTTATTCTCCCACATTACCATTTCAATCTAATATGATCATATTCTAGAAGGAATTAATCTTATACAAGGGGCATGGATAATTAGTATTAAACAAGCTAGTGTTTAATCTAACATGAGACATTTCATCATGTTTTTAATCTGATGTATCCAACATTTTATTCTGACATGTTCAATTTCCCCTTTGTGATGAATTTCATGCAACACTAATCATAGGGTATTATTCTAACATAGGGGCTAATATTCATGGTTAATATCATACAAGAGTTGGGATTTTTTTTAATCCTACTTAGTTTCCATTTTTAAAATTTAATCATACATGAACCATTTGAATTGTGATTAAATTTTATATAACATCCAAAAACTCAACATAATCATTTGAAACCACATATTTCTCTTATAAATAAAAAACACATATTTTATTGTTCATAATTTTGATGAATGTATTCGAAAATAGATAAATAAATTTAAAAATTATAAATCCATTTCTAAATTAATTCCATGATATTAACAAAGCATAAAAAATGTGTCAATTACCCTAGGAATATGAGAATATATACTAACATAAGAAATGGAAAATAATTGAAATTTTATAATTTTTCACTTTTATAACTCACTCGCACTCATTCCATTTCACTACTAGGAAATACGAAATAATTCAAGAAAAAATGGTTAATATACCAAGTTCAAACACACATACCAAATAAGGAAAAATCAACTAATTCATCCATCATTAAAAATTATCCATGTATCTTTATGAGTTAAGCTCACTCTATCTCTTCTTCTCACTAATTTTTTAACCTTATAATCTTACTCATAATATTAAATGACTAACCTCGCATGAAAGTTTACATCTGTCACTATAGGAACAATTTATATGGTGTTATGCTCATTCTTAAAATTCATGTGATATAAGATAGGCCTACCAAGATTCCAAATTATCTACTCATAAAGACAAGGCCACTACACATAAGAAATTATAAAATTTTCTTCTTGGGTTCAAGTATAATGCCTCATCCTTAAACATTTCATAATCTATATTTAAGTCAAGAATTCACATTAAGGATATTTTTAGGTTTAGAGTATTAGAGAATTATTCCATAACTATTATATATAAAGTGGATATAGCTAAAACAGAGTCCATTTATTCCATAATATAAAACATTTAAAAGGAAACATGATTTCTTTTTCTTGATAAAAATCTTCTAGACTTCTTCCTTTCTCTTACCCATCCTTATACCCCATAAAAACATTTTAAAAACTTGGGATTGGCACAAAAATCTCAGTAAGGGATATAAAATAAAGAAATAAAACATTAGTCCATGAATATTTATAAACCTATGAAATCTTAAGAATCCTGAAAAACTTCATAGAAATCATAAATCATAAAGTTAACTTATGGAATCCATATCATACTTACGTTTTATCTTTCATAGCTACATCGGGAGTAACCTTCATTGTTACGTTTGGAATACTCATCATAGTATATTCCATAAATCTCTTAGGAAAAACCTTATTGTTTAACTCTGTCTTATTAACCAATACATTGGAGATCTATCTTGGGATCACCCACCCTTTGTTTATTAAGGAACCACTCGTATACATAATCAATTCCTAATAACCATAACATAATCGCAACATAGAAACCATGAACAAAGGAAAAATAACAATTACACATTGAAATCAAGAGATATCATTTGAATATATTGATATAATCAATTCATTCTCAAAAAAAATTGAATACCAAAATACCTAAAAAGGTAATATGGTATTTACTTTTATTATAAAAACATTATGGCTTGTAGAGGAACTCAAATACCAAATAATGGTCAGAGTGGTGGAAAGGTCATTTTTTTTGCGTATGTTAAAAAACATTCCTTTTGTAATTTAGTAAAATGATTCAAAGAAAAAATATTCCTTTTGAAAATATTTTAATTAAATTAAATGTAAAATGGTTTAATTATACACCATAGAAAATAATGTGCTGTATATTATCAAAATATACCTCAATGAAAGGATATTGAGATGAAGTCTCTTACCGTGAGTCTGACTCATCACGTACAATGTTTATATTTATGAATAATAAAATTTGATTAATTTATACCTTATTTATAACCTTTTTAAATTTAATTATTTCTTTTATATCACTTATTACCATGTTATAAAAATTATATAATTATTTAAGTTCATATCGAATGTTTTGTTGATATTCGATAGTTGAGTCAAAAATAAACATGGTTTTGATGTCACCAGTCCATGTGGTCATAAGTCCAAAATCTCCAGAATAGTATTAATTATATAATAATAAATATTATACATTAATAATACCTTTTAAATAAATCCATTAATTATGGTTATGAAAAAATGAACAATGTTATATTCATAAAGACGATAGGTTGTACGTACGCATGAGTAACGTTTTCATTTTTCATTGATCATTATGGAAATAAGTTAATTATTATTTTATATTTATATAATTATTGTAATATTATTAACATAATAATAATCATTTAAATATACTTATATATATCATACAATTGATGTGCATAATAAAAATGATTCACATTACTTTGTGGAGGTGATAGTTTACACGTACGCATGAACGACGTTATTGTTTTTATGTGCGAGGAAGGTAAGAAAATAATTGAAATATTATTATTTTATAATGATAAATATGTCATTAATATCACATATTAATATTAATTTCATCATTATAACTACAATTGATAGACAGTAATGGAAAACAAACTAAATCGGTTCGTGGAGGTGATAATTCACGCGTACGCACGAACGATTAATTCCATTCCCATTTGATGGAAGTAGAGATGGATTTAGGGGATGATATTAACATAATAACATCTCAGTATAATGAGTATACTGATGTTATTATTTAATATTGGAATAAAAATATTTAAAGTAAGTGGAAGAAGAAATAAAATAAAAACTCTTAAAAAATGATACCTCTTCTTTGGTTGATCACCTTTGAAGAACACATTAACACCTCTAGGAATGGTGGTATTCTTAAAATAATGAATCAATAATGTGGTATATATATTATAAGAATATTTCTGGTTATATATTGTCCAAAACAAAAGTATTTGGAAGTGTGATTATTAGAGAAGAGATGGTACCTTTTATAGGAGAAGGGAGGGGCACCCTTAGAAATTCTTAAAATATTAAATTAATATAAATTAATTTTTTAATCTAAAAGCTTCAAAATTAAAATATTTAGAAGATAATATTATTATAGTTCTAAATAATCTCATATAATAATTTTTATATGTGTATTGATTTTATTTTAAACCTTATATGTTCAGTTTACACTTAATTATTCTCTTTTAATTTTAATTTTGGTAACAACATTTTAAATATTAAGAGGCTATAAACTTTACTTATATGGGGTAAATTTCTAATAATTGGACACATAATAAACTTTAACACCTTATCATATCCAATTTTTGATTTTAAAATATTTTTATTATTTTTAAATAATTTAATAAATTACCATTTTTATATAATATCAATTATGTCAATTTTTACACTATTCACTTTATTGAATTACAAATAAAATATAAAAAGATATATAACATATAAAAACTCATTAAATAGTCTTATAACTTGTAATATTATACTATAAATTTATTTTATGACATAAATTATGTCAAATAATATTTATTTTAATATTAAAATTATCATTTATTTGATTCTTTCATTAATAAGGCAATCATTGCATCATAATTGGGTCATAATTAAATTTAATTATTTAATGTATAAAAATTATAAATAAAATACCATGATATAGGTGATATTTTTATATTTCTAATTAATATTTAAAATCTAATATATCACTTATATAACTCCATATTAAAATTGTTTTAGTAATAAGAGTCATGTTTTTTATAATTTTTGCATTTACTTTAAAATAAATGTTATAAATTCCATAATCACACCCAAGTGGATTAAAAAGGAAAAATGTTTATACCAAGTGTTTTCCTGGTCTGAAATATCCCATACAATAATATTAGGATAAGTTTTAGGATGGTTTTATATTATTATAATATTATTTTTACCCTTATTTACCTAATTTACACTATAACCGTGCAGAATAAAATACTAAAGTTACTATTAAACAAAAATTATTTTGATTTTATTAAACCATATTTTTTATTATTATTATAATAATGTATGTTTGTTTTATAAAACTCAATTCACAGAAGTAAAAAAATTAAATTTAAAATTAATCTCTTTGTCGGAATGAGAAAACGGGTTTTTAAAAATTAAAAACTATCAAAAGATTGACAAGTTTTTATATAAAATTTCAATGTTAAATTACTTAAAACTAAAAAAATTGTATTAAATGATATAGAATTAGTCTGATTAAACTTGAAAACCAAAAAAAGGATAAAAAAACCACATAAATAAATTATACGAAAAGGCGGTTTTGAATTAAAATGCAGTATTTTTCACGATTAATAAAAAATAAATTTTATCATAAAAATACAAAAAATCAACCAAAGTAAATTTTTATGTCTTGATTATAAATAATAATTTTATTTTGAAAGATATAACATATAAAAGTGACAAAAATTATATTTAAAAAGGGTTCGCCATCAAAGGGTAGTAAAACTACCTTTTAAAAATATTAGAGTATTTTATGCTTAAAACTAGATTTATTCTCATTTTAAGCCTCTAAAATTTATTAGATGAAAGTAAAAACATTTAATAAACATGTTTAAACATAATATAGTAAGTTATTTCCACTCCCACCAATATAATTGCTAGGCGATAACTATCATTTAAAATAATAATACTAATAATGTATTATTATTTTATAACTTAGTCTTATGTGCAACATAAGATTTTAGAGAAACATGTTGTCACGTGTTGAGTATGATATCGTACATAGAGTAACATTTTAATTAAAATTGATATCTAATTCATAAATATTAATAGATATGAAAATGTCTTATATTATAATTATCAGGGATGTCACATCCTTCTTCTCTTTTAGAAATTGTGTCCTAACAATTTTATTAACTTACCGAATAAGTGGGGGTATTTCTCCCACATAGAATTTTCATATTCCCATGTTTCCTTTTCAATCATATTGTTATTCTATAAAACCTTAAACTATGAAATCATCTTATTCCGCAACACTTGTTCTCTGTGGTCAGCAATTTGGACTAGTTGTTTCTCATAAGAAATATTCTCTTCCAACTGAATTACTTATGGACTCAAAACATGAGATGGGTCTGAAAAAAACTTTTTCAACATTAAAACATGAAAAATATTGTTTACCTTGGATAAACTCAAAGGTAAATCTACTCTGTAGGAAACTTCTCCAACTTTATCTGGGATTTTATAGGGTCTACTGAACCGCAGACTCAGCTTTCCCTTCTTACTAAAATGCATCAAATTTTTCCATTGTGAAACTTTGAGAAAGACATGATCACCAAACTCAAAATAAAGATCCTTCCTTCGGTTATCCACATATATTTTCAGTCTTCTCTGAGCTTTCCTCATGTACTTCGGAATAAAATGAACTTTCTCTTCCATCTCATCTACCAATTATGGTCCCATTAACTTCTTTTCACCTACTTCATCCCAAAAAGTTGTAGTTCGACACTACTTTCTATATAATGCCTCAACTAGTGTCATCTCTATACTGTAATGAAAATTTTTATTATAATAAAACTCAACCGAAGAAATATGATGATCCCAACTTCCCTGGTAATCCATTGAACAAGCTCGTAACATATCTTACAAGTTCTTAATTGTTCATTCTAATTGCCCATATGATTAAGGATAAAAAGATGTACTAAAATTTGATTTAGTTTTAAATGACTTATGAAGGCCTTTACAAAAGTTATAAGCAAACCTAGGATCATGATCAGATACAATGGAGAGAAGAACTTCATGTAACCTGACTATCTCTCTATGATACAACAGAGAAATTTGATATAGAGATAGTGTATCTTGAATAGGAAGAAAATGAGAATATTTAGAAAATATATCAACAATAACCCAAATTTCATTGTTACCTCGATAAGTATTAAGTAATCCCACTACTAAAACCATGGATATATTTTCTCATTTCAAATCTAGTACTGTAAAAGGTTGAAGCATTCCTTTTGAAAACTTTCATTCTGCTTTCACCTACTAATAAGTCAAACACTTCAAAGTAAAATCAAAAATATCTCTTTTTATTCCATCCCACCAGTAATACTCTCAAACGTCTTTGTACATCATAGTAATTCCAGATTGAACTGAAAATAGAGAACTATGAGCTTTACATAACCACTCTTTCTTCAATTGTGAATCACAAGTCCCACATAAACTATTCCTAATTCTCAAAATTCAATATTTACCAATGTTAAATTCAGGAAGCCTTCCCTTTTGAACCAATTATACCATTTTTCAACTCACTATCATCCTTTTATTCTTTCCTAATTATGTCTGATAGAGATGATTTCACTGAAACCTGAAACAAAATAGAGAAATTTCCTACACCAAAAACTTCCAAGAAAAAATTCATAAAATCATTAACCAAAGGATCGCATTCTAAAATAATCATGGTTAATGTAGCATTACTTTTCTAGCTTAAATAATCAACCACTTTTTTTCCTTTCCAGTATGTAAATGAATTGTGCAATCATAATTATTTATTAGTCACAAACATATTATTTATCTCATGTTCAATTATTTCTGAGTGAATATATACTTCAAAAAAAAATTGGTCAGAATATATTTCACATTTTAATCCATACAGATGATGCCTCCAAATTTTTAAAGAAAAAACACCAACAGCTAATTCCAAATCAGGTTTAAGGTAATTTAACTCATGATTTTTCAATTGACGTGAAGCATAAGCAATTACCTGATCATTCTACATTATGACACAGCCAAGTCCTATCAATGAATAATCCTTATAGATAACAAAATCACCATTTTTGAAATTTATTTACAAAACCAAATCATTCATAAATCTTCTTTTAAATTCCGGAAAACATTTATCAAATTCTTTTTTCCAGATAAAATTAACACATTTTAAAGTTAACTTAGTCAGTAGGCTAGATAACCGTGAAATAATTTCAACAAACCTCTGGTAATGATCTTCTAAAAAAAGAAAACTATGAATCTGAGTTATATTTGTGGGTATTATCCATTCTTCAACAACTTTTGTTTTAGAAGGATCAATAGATATTCCATATTTAGAAAAAATGTGGCGAATGAATGAAATATATTAAAACCAAAACTCACACTTGCATAATTTTCTATACAGTTTCTTTTCTTTTGAGGTTTTCAAGACAACCCATAAATTACTTTCATGATCCTATTTAATTTTAGAATATATCAAAATATCATCAATGAACACAACCAAAAACTTATCCAAGAACTCATGGAATATTCTATTCATAAGATCCATGAATACAGTAGGTGAATTAGTTAACCCAAACGGCATAACTAAAAATTCATAATGGCCATATCTAGTACAAAATGCAGTCTTTGTAATGTTTTATTCCTTTAATTTCAACTCATGGTACCCCAACCTCAAGTAAACCTTTGAAAAATAGTGTGCTCCCTGGAGCTGATCAAAAAAATCACTAATATGTGGAAAAGAATACTTATTATTAATAGTTGTTTTATTCAAGGTACTAAAATCAATGCAAAGTCTCATTAAACAATCTTTATTTTTAACAAAAAACATAAGAGAACCCCATGGTGATGTGCTAGGTTGAATTAAACCTTTATTCAATAACTCTTGCAATTGATTCTTTAACTCTAAAAGTTCAATATGAGAAATTCAATAAGGGGGTTTTGAAATTGGATTCACATTAGGAACTAAATAAGTGGTAAATTCAACTTCTCAATCAAGCATAATACTAGGGAACTCTTCATGAAAAACATCAAGATACTCATGTACCACTGGAACATAATTAATTAGAATAATTCCTTTGTTTTCAAAAATACATGAAAAGAATAATTCATTTCCATATTTTAGTATTCTCTCAACTTACTAGTATGTTACTAGAGGTAAGGTTTCATGCTTGTACACAAACTGAAACTATTTCTGAAAAGAAAATTCTTTAGCTCTACTATCAATATTAACATGGTAAACATAAAGCCAATCCATACCCAGAATAACATAAAACTCTACAAGAGGCAAAACAACAAGGTTTTCAAGTAAATTCTTTCCACAAATAAGTATAAGAAAATTTTTAAAATTTATTTTTACTTCCACATTTCCCCCAGGTACTTTTACCATAAGTTCTAGATTAATTTCTTGATGTAGAATTTCCTATTTACCAAAAACTTTCTCACAAAGGAAAGAATGTGTAGACACTAAATCAAAAAAAAAACATTGGAATAATTTGAATAAACAAACAATGTACATGTTACCACTTCATTTTATGGCCCAATATCTACTAAATTAGTTGAAAAGTATTTCACCACACCTTTCTAGTTATAGTCTGAAGGTTTCCCTTCATTCGAGTACATTTTCATAATGACCCATCTCATTGCACTTAAAACATTTTACTGATTATAAATAAGATTTTTTTTCTTACAAATATCATTACCTTTTTCAGTGTAATTATTAACCTTATGTATTATTTTACCACATCGAAATCACTTACTAGAATTTAAAAGGCATTCCCCAGTGTTTTTTTTACCAAAATTTTCAAAAATGAAAAACTTAATTTTATTACCATCAGAATTTTTTGAAGAATTCTTCCCTTTCACATGCCACTTCGACCACTTATTCTACTATTTTTCAAAGAACACTCGATCATCAAAAAACTATATTTCCAGCTTCTCCACACATCGAACAAGTTTTTAATAACTTTAAAACTCATGAGTAGATAATTCCCTTAGATACTTTGGCTTTAATCCTGAGTAAAAATGATTGATTTTACTATCAAGATCCTGGAAAAAATTTGGAGAGTACCTTTCCAGTAGAGTAAATTTCACTTCGTATATAGCCACTAAGTCATCTGCCTACCTCAATTCCAAAAAAAAATATTCCCATCCTAATTTTAACCACATTAGGAAAATATTTCTCAAGAAAAATACCTTTGAATTCATCCTAATATAGTGAATCAATCTCTTCACTATATCTGATATTCATAACCATTAACTACCACTGATAAGATTAACCTTTAAAATGGTAAACAATAAGACTAACCTTTTAATTGTCTGAACACCCCATGACATTGAAAATATTTTCTAGTACTTTAATCCACCCTTTAGCTAGCATGGGGTCAGATGATCCCTTTAATGATGGAGGATGTTTCCTTATGAAATGATCCACTACTGACATGTTCCTATGTGGTTGATCTGGCTGATCTCGTTTATGGATACGAACACCATTTATAGCCTAATTGAATTATTCCATAACTTCAACAAACTGTTTAGTTCCGATTTTGACCATCTCAGGTTGCTAATTTGAAAGGTTGTTTTCCTATGGATGTCACCCCAATATAGTTGCCCCGTTTCCCTTGTAGAAAACCATTATAAATAGACATATCTTAGAATAATAAACATGGTAATATTAAAATTCTATATAATTTTAATTTGACCACAAAGTAAAAAAAAATTATGGATACTCTATTAACAATATCCTAACCCCTAAAGTTGTCTAAAGTGATTTTTAATACCAACTATAAATTCATATCCTTATATATTTCATAATCCTGATTTAAGTCATGAATTCACATTGAGGATCCATTCAAGTTTAGATTTTTAGAGAATTAGGCCATAACTATTACATACAAAGTGGATAAAACTAAAACAGAATCCATTTATTCCATAATATAAAACATTTAAAAGTAAACCTGGTTTCTTTTTCTTGATAAAAAACTTCTTAACTTCTCCCGTTCTGTTACCTATCCTTATACACTGTGAAAACATTTTAAAAACATAGGATAAGCACCAAAATTTTAGTAAGGAATATTAAATAAGGAAAGAAAACATTAGTCCATAAATATTTATAAACCCATTAAATCATAAGAATCTTGAAAAACTTCATAACAGTCATAAATCATAAAGTAACTTGTGGAATCCATATCATAATTACATTGTATCTTTCAGAGAAACATAGGGAGTAACCTTTATGGTTATGTTTGGAATACCCATCACAGTATATTCCCTAAATCTATTAGGAGAAACCTTATTGTTTAACTTTGTCTCATTACACAATACATTGGAGATTTATCTTGGTCTCACCCGACCACAGTTTATCATGACCACCCATATGCATAAGTAATTCCCAAGAATCATAACATAATCATAATATATAAACCATGCATAAAGTAAAAATAAAATTTCCACATTCTAATAATAAGATATAATTTCAAGATATTGATATAATCAATTCATTAAAAAATTATTTTAAATACCAAAATACCTAAAAACGGGGATATGGTATTTACTTTTCTTTTAAAAATAGTATGGTCTGTAGTGAAATCCAAATACCAAATAGTAGTCATCGTGGTAGAAAGGTCGTTGTCACCACGTACGTTAAAAACATATTACCTTTATTGTTTAGTAAAATTATTTATATAAAAAATATTCCTTTTGAAAACCTTTGAATGAAATTAAAATTCAAAGGGGTTAATTATACCCTGTATAAAATAAGGTGGTGTAAATTATAAAAATATTCTTTAATGAAAGAAGATTGAGACAAAGTCCCTTACCATGAGTTTGAATCATCATGTACAATATTTATATTCATGAATAATAAAAATAGATTAATTTATACTTTCTTGAAAACATTTTCCAAGTTTAATATTTATTTTATATCACTTATCACCATGTAATAAAAATTATATAATTATTTAAGTTCATATAAGATGTTTTGTCGATATTCAGTACTTGAGTCAAAAATGAACATGGTTTTGATGTCACTAGTCCATGTGTTCATAAGTCTATAATCTCAAAAATAGTATTCATGACATAATAATAACTTTCATACATTAATAAAACTTTTTAAATCAAACCATTAATTATGTTTATGATAATTGAACAACGTTATATTCATAGAGACGGTAGGTCATACGTACGCATGAGAAAAATTATCATTTTTTATTGATCATTGTGGAAATAAGGTAATTATTATTTTATATTTATATAATTATAATAATAATATTAACATCATAATAATCATTTAAATATAATTATATATATCATACTAGTAATGTGGTTAATAAAAACAATTCACATCGCTTTGTGGAGGTGATAGTTCACACATACGCATGAACAGCGTTATTATTTTTGTGTGCATGGAAGGTAAAAAAATAATTAAAATATTATTCATTTAAAATGATAAATATGTAATTAATATCACATATTAATATTCATTCCATCATTTTAACTAATCTTGATAAACAGTAATGGAAAATGAACTAAATTGGTTCATGGAGGTGATAATTCGTAGGTACGCACGAACGATTAATTCATTTCCCATTTGATGGAAGTATAAATGAATTTAAGGGATGAAATTAATATAATAACAACTCAAAAAATTTAGGACACTGGATTTAGTACTTCATCTTGGAAGTATAATATTTAAAGGAAGTGGAAGAGGAAATAAATTAGAAACTCTTAAAAAATGATACCTCTTCTTCGGTTGATCACCTTTGAATAACACCTTAACACCTCTAAGAAGGGTGTTATGCCAAAAATAAGGCCAAAATAATGTGGGTTTAGATTATAGGAATATGTTTGGGAAGATATTATCCAAAACAAAAATTCTTTGGAAGTGTGATTATTAAATAAGATAGGGTACTTTTTTAAAGGAGAGGAGAGGGGCACCCTTGGAAATTCTTAAAATATAAAATTAATATAAATTAATTTTTTAATACAATTCTTCCAAATTCAAATATATCAAATATAATATTATTATAGTTCTAAATCATCTCATAGAATAATTTTTATACATGTATTTATTTTATTTTAAACCTTATCTTTTCGGTTTACCATTAATTATTCTCTTTTAATTTAAATTATGGTGACAACATTTTAAATATTAAGAGGCTATAGAGTTTAATAATATGGGGTCAATTTATAATAACTGGACACATAATGAACTTTTATACCTTATCATGTCCACTTTTTTATTTAAAATATTTTTTTATTATTTTTAAATAATTCAATAAATTACTATTTTTATAGAATATCAATTATGTCAATTTTTATACTGTTTGCTTTATTAAATTTTAAATAAAATACAAACAGTGAGATAACTTTAAAAAAAACCCATTTAATAGTCATATAACATAACATATTAACCTATAAAATTATTGTATGACATAAATTATGTCAATTAATATTTATTTTAATATTTATAATATCATTTTTTTATTCTTTCATTAATAAGGCAATCATTGCATCAACATTGTGTCATAAATAAATTTAATTATTTAATGTCTAAAATTTATAAATAATATACCACAATGTAGGTAATTTTTTTAAAATTTTTAATGACTATTTAAAGTTGAATATATCACTTATATAACCCCATATTAAAAAAAATAGTAATAAGAGTCATGTTTTTGATAATTTTTTCCTTTCTTTTAAATTAAATGTTATAAATGTGATAATCACACCCAAGTGGCTTACGAAGGAAAAATTTTCATCCAAAGGGTTTACTTGGTCGTCCATAACTCATCCAATAAGATTAGGATAATTTTTAGGGTAGTTTTATATTATTATAATATTATTTTTACCCTTATTTTCCTGATTTACTCTTTAATCGTGGTAAATAAAATACTAAAGTTACTATTTACCAAAAATTATTTTGATCCCATTAAACCAAATTTTTCATAATTATTACAATAATTTATGTTCTTTTTTGAAAATACTATTCACATAAATGGAAAAATTAAATTTAAAATTAATCTCGTTATCGGAATGAGAAAACAGTTTTTTAAAAGGTAAAAACCCTTAAAATATTGACATGTGTTTATATCAAATTTCAATGTGAAATTACTTAAAATGACCAAAATTGGATTAAATTATAGAAACTAAGTCTAATTAAACTTTAAACCCAACTAAAATGATAACATAACTATATAAATAAATTAGACGAAAAGGCATTTTGAATTAAAATGCAGTATTTTTCACTATTCATTAAAAATAAATTTTATCATAAAAATTCCAAAATTCCGCCAAATTAAATTAAGATGTCCCAATTCTAAAGAAGAATTTTATTTTGAAAAATATAACATATAAAATTGAAAAAACTATATTTAAAAATGGTTCACCATAAAAAGGTGGTAAAACTACCTTTTAAAAATATTAGAGTATTTTATACTTAAAACCGGATTTATGTCATTTTAAGCCTCTAAATTTTTTTAGCTAAAAGTAAAAAAATTTAATAAACATTTTTAAACATAATATTTTTATTTCTATTCATTCCTGAAAATAAAATTTCTAGGTGATAACTACCATTTTAAATAATAATACTAATAATGTACTATTTTCAGTATAACTCATTTTTCTATGCAACATAAGATTTCAGAGAAACCCGTTTTTTCTTGTTGAGTACACTATCGTACATAGAATACTCTTTTAAGTAAAATTAATATCTAATTAATAAATATTAAAAGATAAAAAATATATTATTTTATAATTTCTTGGGATGTTATATCAAGGGCTAGTAGGATTTATATATGAGAGATTTTGAGGAAAATGAAGAGCTTTAATCTCTGTGTACAATGCATATTAAAATCTCAACCAATATTATATAGTGAATGTAACTTAATCATCACCTCCCAAATTTAACACTCCCAATTCTATTTTCCCCCTTTATTCCTTAGATGGATTATAACTTTTATAGTGGATTTCAGTTAATAATCATCTTCTTATCTCTATTTTATTATATAATTTTTATATTATTATATTTTTTTATGGATAGATTGTTTTCTTATAAAATATAAAGGAAAAAAATTAAATTATGAATTCAATATTGTGACCACACTTTCCATAAATGAATATAAAAACACCACACACTCAACCCAACATGGTTACTTCCCTCCCAAGAATTATCACGAGCACACCCTCTTCTCAATTATTAAATGAAATTATAACATGAAATTCACTAATATATGGGTATATAAGGATTAATACATCTTGTAATGTATATTTTATAATATACATTCCATGATTACTAATACTTAAGTGGGGTAAAATGTAAAGGAATATATAAAAATGGATTTAATAGGGTATTTTCTAATGAATGATGGACTCAATAATACTAAGAGCACTTGACTCATACAGATTAAAATAATAATTAAGGAAAGTTTTAATTACACACATGTCTTGAGACTCTCAAGAGATGTATTATAAGAAATAATATGTCAAATTGGTTCATAATGTCTCTTAGGTTTGGAATAAAATATTATTTGGGATATCTAGTTCATATTATAAACATTCAAATCAAGATTACTCACACAAGTTAAATTATATAAAAATAAGGAAAAAATATCAACAATAATAAATTAAAATAAATGAATTTAAAATTATTTAAATATTCAAAATGTAATGGTATTTTCACTAGATGTATGAATTTATATTTAGAAATTATTTTTTATTTACAAGAACACACCAAAAATTAAACCTAGAAAACATTAGATTTCTTAAAAGAAACTTGGGATTCCCCTTGTACTCATTTAATACTTCCCCATAAAATTCAAATCATAATTCACAAAATTGTAACGTAGTTATAAAACAAAATCTAAGTAAGAATACAACCTAATGTTATTAGGAAGTGGTAACCCTGTGTTAATCTCCTGTTTTTACCATCTAAAATCCTAAGAAAGTAAAATAGAAACAATCATGAGAAATATTCAATGTAAAAAATATGAGAAAGAGGGAAGGAATGATAATATTTAGCCATTTCCCCAAGTGGGTGGTTTGTATTAGACTACCTATAGATAGGAAGTTTCAGTGGTTTAACCCTAGTTAGAAAGAGGGTTTTTTGTGGTAGGAACCACCACAATTTTCTTTTCCTAATTTCCATCAGTGGATAAAGGATTTAGAGTAACCATAGGAAGTCTTATTCCACCAAAAAAACAAAATAAAATAAAATTAAAGAGAGGGTAAGAATAAAAATAAAGGATCCTCCATGTTAGTTATATCTCAATCTAATCAGTGTTCATTTTGGTGTAAAGTGTGTAGTTTCTTCTCCATAGTTCATGGGGTTTTTTCTCCTTATTATTCTTCTTGAGAAACATCTTGTGTGTTGTTTTCCTTATAGAATTGGGTACGATACAAAGGTTTTATAGAAAAAAAATCAAGAGGGGATTCTTTGAATTTATCTCTCTAAAATATATTAAAAACAAATTAATTAAAATATGATCCTTTTACATTAAAACGATCGTCTTTTAAAGTAACTTCAGAAAATACAACCACTCATAACACATAATTTTTAAATTTCATCATCACCTTCTCTTCAATGGAGACTTCTTGTTTTTATTCACTTCCTAGGAAATATTAAAAATGTTCAAAATCAATGTCAACATAAAATGGAGTGTGTGTTTAGAAAAATATATTAGAAAATATGAAAATAATAAATAAAGTTTTCTATCATATCCATATAATGTTTTAGTTATAATCTCTAGTTATTTATAGAGTAACTGTGAAAGGATTTCTAAAATGCGTGGGGGGAAGGGTTTTTAAAGGTTAATTCCACCTTCTAAATGTATTATCAATAAAATAACATGGGAATTTGTTCCACTTATTCTTCTTGTTATTAATAAATTTTCTCCATTACTACTTGGAGACTAGTGTTCACATTGACTAAGATTTTCATCATCATTTCCATCTCACTTTGTTTCTACTTCATTTATAGTTATATTACCTAAGAATTAATTGATATATCTTCTTAATGAATGATTTTTATTATTATTCTTCTTGAATTAATTGGATCATATGAAATTATTGATGAATTTTTTTCATTTCCAGGGAATGAGATATTTACCCATACTTTTGTGTGAAATAGAGGTGTCTAATATGTTTTCTATTTAGTTTTTTTATCATGTTCCTTTGGGAAGAGTTTTTGGTCAGTTTTAAATTTATTGGCCTTGTGTAAATCCCTGACCATTATAATGAGTTTTTAAGTCTACATAAATTATTAATAATGGTTGTGATAAATTAATTGATAATGTTCATACAATAATTGTTATCCCATTTGGTATAAAATAATGAAAGAAAGAAAAATAAGATAACAACAAAGAAAAGAAATGCTAAACTAATTTCAATGGTGCAAGAAATAGTAGTGTTTATGGCTTGGATCCCTTGAAATGGAATGAAATTTAATGTGATAAAAATCTTATTTAAGGGTTTTGATAATAAAATATAGTTTAATAACCTAAGCTATAATATAATGAATGGCCTTTTTTCTCTTAAGAAGATTCACCAAACATTCACTTTTCATTGGTATTATCACTTATTGTTATTATAGGTATTTTTAATATAAATAAAACATTGTGACACTTGAAAAATAATTTCAACATAATAAAATAAAATGAAATAATAAAATGAAAAAAACAAAATTTAGAAAGAAATATTATTCCCTCAGGAGGAAAACTAAAGATAGTCTCACTACCTCCAAATGGTTTACCTTACTGTCACACCATGTGTATTTACAAATATACAAACATACATCCCTTCATAACTTTTTAGTGAATTTTTAGTGATTTATATACCTCCAATTACATCACACACTCATATTTTCGTTATTTAATAGAATAAAGGACACCTATGACACCTCCATGTCACTGCTACTACAAATATTAGTTAATTATGGGTTATTTTTTGAATTTTTTAAAGTTATTGGGAGTTGAAGTCATGGAAAATTTAAATTTTGACTTTATAGTTTGGATGAATAGTTATTAGATGGTTAATTATAACCACAAAACTAAATAGTGTGATGGTAGGGGAGCTTTTGGGTGCATTTTTTATAGCTAGCACATGGTTTCCAAAACTATACAGCCTTTTTTGATGTCTGTGTAGATGTGCATATATGACACATTGTTATGAGAAATTGTGTATCAAAACTATCTGAGATATGATATTCCTTAATAGTTTAGTCTATATGGTTAATGCACAGTTTCCAAAAAGGTGTTTCCAAACTGTACAACCATCCTAGATTTTATTTAAAAGTGAGATTCCAATTTTCCCCATCATTTTTTAGTTGTTTTGTCCCTATTTCTAGCACCTATCATGAATCAAAATAGTAGATATCTCAAGGGAGATGATATTTTCATATTTATTTTAATTTGGCCTCTTATTCTTTGTTTTGAAGTGGTTTTCACAAGTTAATCCCTTCTTTCTACTTCTCATATCTTTCATTATTCCATTCATATTGGTTTTTCTTTCTTCCAAGGAACTTAATTGTTATATGGGATAAATTTAGGGTTTAGAATAAATTTAATCATGCGTATTTGGTATTTTAGGTCTTGTAGAGTTCATTTACTTTCTGGTATTAACCATCACCATCAAAGGAGAGTGGTTTCTTTCAGAATGAGATAAAAAAATTGAATTCCTTTGTTATACATGTCATGAAGTTATTGATATTTTTAAATGATTTTCCCTTTATGTTAAAATTTTATGTGATATCCATGATTGATTTGTGGAATTTTTTTATGATTTTTAATATTTTTAATAAAGGGGTTTTCATGGTTTTATAGTTTTTATTTACAAATTAAATTTTTACTGTGACACATGCACGTCACTATTGTTTTATATTTTATATAATTTTGGTGTATTTTAAATTTTTGAATATTTTGGTCTTGAAAAATAATTTTTATGGAAATGTTTCTATATTACATGGTAATTATGCACATAATAGTGGTAATAATGTTTAATCATGAGTGAAAGGATATTTCTAGTTTATTTTTTACTCGTATGTTTAGGGAGCATGGGTAGAACATGGTTTGGATAAAATCACATGAGTTCTAATGGAAACAATATGAGATATTTTGGACTTGGGGTGTTGGTACATTGATTACACATGATTATGAGTGACCATGTTATAGTGATACCATTTTTAGTAATGTTTCTTTAATAATATTGAATCATGATTAGTTAAACCATCTAGCCAAACCATGTGTCTATGTTTTTATTATCTAGTAATAGTCACTTAGTTAGCACAAAGTTTACCGAATTCTAATAACTAACCATGAAATTTTCCCAATTTATATAAAATGTGAAATTCCATTAGGACTCTCCTTGATTTTTAGGGTTTTACCTCCCTCTTCCCCCATTCCATTTAATCAGCCCTAGGCACATGAGGGAGATATCTTCCCCTCCTCTTTTCTCTAAATTTTGAGCTAACCACTTAATTTCAAGTGGTTTTATCCAAGGTAATGTATCCTCATCACTTTTTTATTCCATTTTCTTTAATTTATTCTTGGCTTATTTTCCTATCACAAAACCTATGAGGATTTTATGGTCCGGTTTTTTTTTGAATGATCTATCCTTGGTTAGTTTGGTTATTAGTGTTTGGTGGATAATCATATTGGCTTAGTTAACTATTTACCATCAAAGGAAACATATTTAATATTGATTTTTTTTAATTTGAGGTCCATTTTTTTGCATTTAATTTAATTACCATGTAATTAAGTGCATAGGGTTTTAAATTATTTTTTTGTTAAATTAAATTTATATGGGGCATTTTTTATGGATTTTAGAAATGTTCCATATCATTTTATCACTTAGAATAAATGGTTTTTGAAGGGTTTATTAATTTAAAATGTGATAGTAGAGTAACAAGTGTTTGTGAAATTTTTAATTAGGTTTATTCTAATAAATATTTTGTAATAAAGTTATCAGACCCCATATAAGTCCTAAAAAAGGGAAATTCATCATTTACATAAGTTTGTTTATAAAAAATAAAATTATTATATTTAATGTATGGTTTGAATCAAATGAAGACATAATTTTTAATGTTTTTACATATGGTTAGACATGATATAAATATAAATAATTCTTCAAAGTGTTTTCAAGGGATATTTGAAAGAAAATTTTGGGTGGTGAGTATTGGTTTGAAATCCAGAGATAGTTTTAAATTAAATTACCACTTGGATGTTTAATGGTGTCTTTTTCTTAAAAAAATGTGAGACCCTCATTTGTGCCCCTATTTTGTATTGATAGATATAAATTATTGATCTCTAAGGGTATTTTTATCATTTTTTTTATGATTTTTGATGTGTATATTCATTGGAAAATGGGATGTTTCATGAAATGGTTTTTTATGTGAGATGTGGGATTTATTTATTATTATTTATCAATTTTTAAGTGAGGGTATCTTATATTGTTTGTTATCTTACCTCTATTTTAATTTATCATGGGATCCTGGATAGATGATAGAAGGATTGGGTGTGGGTTATAATAGTGTGGTGTGTGTACACTAAATAGTTCCCTTGGGGATATTTGTCTTCCTAGGGGAATATTTTGTATCTGGTTACCCAAGATGGAGCTGAGAGGTTTATTCAGTTTTTTCTTAGGGGGACTTAGAGAGAAGTGAATCAAGGAAACTATGTTAAATATCATTCAGGTTGGATCCTAGGGAGGTTCCCATGATACCTTTATTCAATATAGGAATTGTTTAGGAAATAATTATTATTACATGTAGGTATCCCCTAGACTTGATAGATTGAATGGAACCATTATTTTATCTTCATTTTGTTATGATCTATTTGTATCTGGATTCCAATTGATGTTCATATTAATTTTTATTAAACTTTTATTTACATTAAAAACTAATTTATAAAAGGATTTCAAAATGGATATTTGAATAAGGGAAAGTGGTGTGTATTTTGAGAATTGTGTTTAATAAACATTTAAGGGAAGAGGAAAGTGGTTTGAAATTGGTTTTTAGGAATTTCCCAAATGATTCTATTTTTGTGATTAAAAAACATTTTGTTAAATGTTTTGATCCTTTTATTTCTTGTTCTTGGATGGGGGATGTTTTTATGAAATTAATTTAAGGAATGTTATTGGGTTTTTGTTAAAATCATTCATGAAATACCTATTTTATATTTATTTTTCAAATAATCATTAATTAAATGGATTTTTAAAGAAAATGGAATGAAATATATAGTGAAATCATACTAGGTGTGTTTGTCTAACACCTTACATACACTATTTACTGAATGTATCTCTTGTGTATTCTTTCTGGTTCCCAAGCTCTATTGTAACACCCCAACCCTAGTATCCTAAAGATAGTGTATGATTTATTACATTCGCATAAGATAAAAGGAATCATATATAGAAGGAAAAAATAGCTTATTAGTCTTGGTAAACTATATTCATACTTTAAATTCACATTATATTTTAAAACATAAAATAAAAAAACAATTTTCTTTGAAAATTCTATTATTACCCTTATATTATCCCTATATTTTAATCACAAAATACTTCCTCATATCCTTGGGAAGATAAAACATAATAAAGGGGTGATCTCAGATACTCATTAAGCATAAGCGTACAAGAGAAGCTGTGAATAAATAAGGAATAATAAATATGGAAAGGTAAACAACTAAAAGACATGCAATTTAATCAATAACTTGATAACAATATGGAAGGAATAAAAGATAACCAAATAATTTCATATAAATAATCACATGAGTTTGAAACATGTCCAATGATATTATAACTAATCAAATAATCACATAGAATATCAATAACTAAATTCATAATAATGGTATTCATAATGTTACACATCTAAAACATACTTTCGAGCCAAGTTCCATGACATTTAATACAATCGAGGCTTATTCCAAGAAATATAATCCCATCAAGATTTTTTCCAAGACATATAATACCATTGAGAGTTGTACCAAAACATCTATATAAATGGGTAAGTAATCTTCAAAACTCATATCTAGTTTGTCTCATGAGATCTATCATTTATTATATGGTCTATATCATCCCCCACCCAATACTTAAAAATTAAAATACATTTCTCATATGAAAGGGGTGAAACATAATCAAAAAAAATTATTTAAATTATCATATAAAATAAAAATAATTTCCCCAATAAATAAATATAATCATAAACCATACATAGTAAAATGGATGGTATCAATATTGTACATCCCTAGTCAAACTAATAATAAACCATCTAGATAAATAATAAGGATGGTATCATTGGAGTATATCCCTATTAAATCATCATTAAAATCAAGTAATGTATCAATAGATGGAAAATCATTTTGAAAGATCACTTGGAACATTTTGTGATGAAAATAACCCTTCTTTTAGAATCACATTTTTATTTTAAAACTAAACAATTTATAAAATATTTTCAAAATATTTTTCATTAAAAATAACTTTAAAAAACTATAGATTTCAATAATATTCAGGAAAAATTCTTTAAAAATAACATTTTAAAATTTAAAATGAATCTTTAATTAAATAATGGTCATGATAGTAGGTAATTTTATACATGTTTCATAAGTTAAAAAGAACATTCCTTTTTCACTATAAAAAGGTTAGAAAAGTGTCTCATTTAGAAAATGACTAGAATATTAATTTAAAACTATTTTCTTAAGTCAAAAATGGGTAAATAAATTTAATAAATCATTTTTAGAATGATAAATTGTTTTTGAAAACACTTTTAGAAAACATGGTTTTAGAGGAAAAAGAATTTTCAACCGAAGAGAGAAATAAATTTGGATTATTTTAAAAATATTTTATTAATCATTTTAAGTAAAAAAGAGAGTGAAATTATTCTATTACTAGAAAACTTTAATTAATAATTAAATTATAATAAAACATATTTATTTTAAAATATAAATATTATGTAATCCCCCGAAGGGAGACTTAAACAAAAACAATCTTGAATAATGATGAGATTATGAAATAAATCAATACCACTTTGGTAACTTTTGAATCATAAGCCCCATGAAAGAAATAGATTAAAATTAAATGTTCAATACCATTTAAGTAAATTAATTAATGATATAACACAAAAAAATCATAGTATATACACCACAAAATAGAAATTATTGGTGAATATGGAGTATGTCTCATCGAAGTAAAAGTGAGATGAGAAACACTTACTGCATGCTTCTATTTGGTTTAACATAATTTAAACTATTGTATTAGTTATTTTAAACATTTTATAAACTTATTATAAAAACATATTAATATTTATAATATCATTTATGATCCTTTTATAATATATAATCATTTTTTCATTAATAATCTTTCGTTATTCTCATTATTTCAGGAGTTAATTGTATTTTTTCCGCATGTGTATTTTTTCAAGAAAGATCCATTTCTTATACATATTATATAGGTCCATGATATCTAGAATAATAATAAAGTAATTATTATCATATTTATACATAAATTATAATTTTAAAACCAATCATGAAATGTGATTATGAAAAATTAACTATGCAACAATCATGGAGATTGTAGGTCATACGTACGCATGAGTAGCATTTCCATTTTTCAATGATCATTATAGAAAGAGGTTAAATTATATTTTATATTTAAAAAATTATAATAACATCCAATATACCATATTAGTTCTTTAAATATACTTATATATATCATTCATGTGTTGTGGTGATAAAAGAGAGTCGTATTGCTTCGTAAAGGTGGTAGTCCACACGTAAATGAACGATGATATCCATTTTTAGTGTAAAAAATAAAATGATATATTATCTTTTAAGAATGATAAATATGTCAAGAATATAATAATTAGGTCATTTATATCACATATATTCATTAACATCATCCTTTTTCCCTTCTATATATAGCATTAGTGAAAAACGAATCACATCGATTCGTGAGTTGGAGGTCCATTGTACACATGAGCGATGTTATCGTTTCCCCTATGGAATGGAAAGTAAAAAAGGTATATATGATATAATGACTTAATAGGTATAATTATATTATAAATATAATATATATACTTTATATTCATCATAATTCCCAACCATGATATGTGGTAATGGAAAAACTAATGACATCAGTTCATAAGGTAGTAGTCCACCGTACACACGAATGATGATTTTGTAACCCATTTAATGGAAGTGCATATTTTTATAGGTAATTAACTTATTATAACAACATATAATTATATTTAATATACTTATGTTACTATATCATCATGGTTTAATAATAATTTAAGTAGGTGTAAGAAGAAGAAAAATAAAAACGCTCGTTGAAGGAGGTTACATGTTCTTCAGGTAACCTCCTTAGGTTTTCACCAAAGCCTTCTAAGGGTGAATTTATACCCAAAATAAATCATATAGTATTAGGGGAGGGAATATGGTAAGTTATTTTTTTAGGTATGGTCTGAAATAAAAGGGTGGGAATGTGTGAAGAAAAGTGGAGAGTGGGTGGCCTTCTTTAAGTGAGGGGAGTGGTACACTTGTAATTTTTGGAAAGAAAAGGGTGTACCCACGTCATTCACATGCCACAGGGGTCCCAAATGTACTATTATAGATACTTATACATTATAGGGTCGTAATAAGGCCATAAAATATATTTTATACAAGTATTCGGTCAATTTTACCCTTATATTTTTAGTTCAATCTCTCATAAATCCATTTTTACCATAATCGCGCTAATGGATTTTTACAATTTTCACTATTCATTTAGTTCAAAAATTAATTTTAAATTATTATAAAATATAAATTATTCTTATACCAAATATGGAATATATTTTTTCAAATTACATTCACATAATTGGAAATTTTTAATTTAAATTAATCTCATAGACATGGTGAGAAAGTGGGTTTTCAAAGAAAAAATGTTCACAAGTTTACAAAGTTTTTATATCAAAATTCAATATTAAAATCATTAAAATGACCTAAATTGGATTAATAGATATATAATTTAATTAATTTATATTTAAAATCAATTCAAAATAAAATTTGACTTTGTAAATAATTTAAACTAAAAGGAAGTTTTTAATTTAAATTTGATATTTTTCATTATTCATCAAAAAATAAAACAATTCATAAAAATGAAAAAAAAAATCACCATAATATAATTTTTATATGATAATTAAAAAAAATAAGTTCATTTTTTAAAATAAATTTTATATAAGTGGTAAAAAATAATTATAAATTATGTCTGTAAAGCACGATTAAACCGCCTTATAAATAATATAGTTTTTAGAAAACATTAATTTTTCTTTCAAATGGTTCTAATTTTATATTTAATAAATAGATATCTATTTTATTTATTTTATAATTGTGTAAAACTTATAATTTTTATAATTTATTCAACACTATTCAAACCCTCTAATTTAATTTCTATGTTATAATAGTAATTTTTAAATAATAAAATTTTAATAAAGTATCATGTTTTGTTCAAACCCAATGTTGTGTGCATTACAAGGTATCGAGGAGATTTAATTTATGTAAAAAAGAAATATATCATAATTTTTTGGGTTGTTTTATTCCATTATACTCCTGTTTTTTTGTTTCATACACACTATCTAAGAAAATATTTAGATTTTAAAATCTTGAGATGTTAAATTCTACCACCTTAAAAAAAATTGTGTCCTCGTAATTTAATCTTGATCTCGATAATCAATGGCTTTCCATTTGAAAATACCCTTACTAAAATACCACATCATGATATGGTTTAACAAAACATCATCTTGATAAGAGATAATATAAATACAAATTTCATATGAACAAACACATTACCAGGTTTCTAATTTGGAGAACGTTGGTGGAAGGTGAAAATATGGACATGGAAGAAAAGAGTAATTAATTATAAAGAGTGATAGAGATCATTGATCACATGAAAGTGAATGATCAATGTAAATTTAAGGACCTAAAAACCATAAATCTATGATGATTTAAAAGTCCATTTGATTCATCACATATGAATTTAATAGTATAACATTTTTATTTCAATATATTTTTTCAAAAGATAATGAATTATTTTACTATCAAAGATTATAAGGAAATATAATTACTTGATACATTTCTATTTCATAATCATAATTTCATCCTTTGGTTTTGATTCAATCAATTTCCAATTCTTCTCTTGCTTTAATAAATGAATATATAAAAATAAATTTTTTTTATGTATGAAGCACTAAAATTCACTTTTAATGGCTTGTAATATCCATAATATAATGATAGGTCATTTATTTGATCCCTATATATTATTATGAAAAAATGGTTAGAATAGGTTTTTCAATATGCATGAATCTCTATATTTTGAAGTAATACATTAATCTCTAAAACCTCATATAAATTTCAACTTAAACCATTTTATAAATGGTTAACCTTATGGCCCTTTCAAAAGATTACAACCCATAACTTTATAAAGAAGGTCACAAAATTTCTAAAATTAACTTATCATTAATAAGTTCTATAGTATTTAGTATTATCTAATTTACATTATCTATATCAATCATCTATTTATCCCAACATCATTATCTCAACATTAGGAACATATTAAGGGTTATTTTTTCATCAATCATCTATTTTCCATGAAGTTCAACTTTCCAACAAATCATTTTTCTTGTTCATCGGTACCATTCAACATATGATTTCAAATCCTTAATTAGAAATTACTGAAGTCCAATATTTATATGTTTAATAATTATTATAACTAGTATATCATTGATAAAATACCCAAATGAAAAAAATTATTTAATCCAAACACAATTACATTAATCATTCCACTTATCTTTGTGGTAATATAATAAGCATGAACATTATCTATTAGCTTCTTTTAAGGTATATTACTTTGATACTCGGGACATTGATTTTCATAGTGCTCCATCTCCTTACAGTGGAATCATAGTACATTGGAAACTTTTTTATTACCCTTTCAATCAAAAGGATGGTGGTATTTCTCTCCACATTTGTATAAAACTCTCGTTACTTTTAAGAATGTGTTAGGGTATTTCTTTCCACAATTATCACATGTGATAAAATCAATCTTTACCTTCTTACCTTTATATATATATTTTCATATCATACTCTTCTTTTCAAGCTTCCCTTAAAAGCCATAATACTTAGATAATTATTTCTCTATCTCATTATCATATGATACTATGTCATCATATAATGAGACTTTTTTTAAGACTATTTACCTTTGGATAGTTTTATTAATATAATAAAATAAATAGTCAATATTTATCTTTAGATTACATAAGTAGTCTATATCATGATTTGAGAACCTTGTAAAGTTAGATTCATACTTATAAACATTTTCCTCTTCTTTATGTCTTACACTCTAGAACTTTTATTCCATATCTTCTCATTTCTCTGGAGAAAAATATTTTTCAATGATGATTTCATTGAAATCCTTCAACTCCATGATTATAATTTCAACATCATCCTTAGTGCTTTTAATAAAATACCACCACTGATCTATATATTCAAAGAGATAATAAACATTCATGAAAACTTTCTCCCTTTCACTGCTTCCTAGAGTAAGAAATATCTTCTCTAAGGAACTTATCCATTACTCAGCTAAAAATTTATTTTTAGTCCCATTTAATGATGGAGGTTTCAATCTCATAAATTAGTCTAACATTATTTCACTGCATGGTTGATCAGCATAATTAACCATATGAGAAAGTTTATTACTAACAAACTGATTTAGCTTCCCCAATATGGTTATAATTTTATTAGTTCCAACTGTAACTCTAGATCCATATTTATTATCCTACCTAGAAGGTAAATCCCTATATGGGATACATGCATTGATACGGTTCACATCCCTTCCATTAGGAACCATTTCAAAATAATAGAATAATTTATATTAGATTATAACATTATAAAACATAATGTATAATCCCAAAACTTGTGAAACACTTAACATATATAATCTCATAATCATAAACATAGTTTCTTTGGGAATATCTTTATTTTCAACACCTTTATAATGTTTTGTAAAGAAAATGTGATTTATCCTAAGAATATCCCCAAGAGGATTTAAACCAGGTGTGTGGTAAGGCCTATTGTTGTGCATTATGTAATGATCAGGTAAAGCCCAATATTTTCTTTTCAGAGTTATTACCCCTAGGTACATATATACTAAAACAACATCCACTTGTAGCATCTTGATAGGGATTTATTTAAAAAAACACATAATATCATCCTTACCAAAAATTTAGGATATTATTCTATGCTTATCCTCAAATTCTATACTAGGATTATAATACCTAATATATGTTTTCCTAAATATAGTTTTAAGGTTTCTAGTAAACCTCCATTTATACCAACTATAGCACCCCGGTCCTAGTATCCCATATTCAGTGTCTACTTTATTACATTAGCATAAGATACTACGAATCACATCTCAAAGGAAATAATAGTTTAGTAGTATTGGTAAATGAGATACATACATTAAATTCACATTACATTTTAAAACATAAATACATGGATATTTTGCTTTTAGAATTCCATTATTCCCCTTAGTTTATCCCATCATATTAATCAAAAAATACTACCTCATATTCTGGGGAAAATAAAACATAAGAAGTGATCTCAGATGCTCAATAAGAATAAGCGTACAATAGAATCTATGAATAAATAAGGCATAATCAATATGGAAATGTATATAAATAAAACACGTTCCATTTAATCAATAACTTGAGTATAATATGGAAGGAATAAAATATGATTAAATAATTCCATATAAATAATCACATGAGATTGAAAAATGACCATAGATATTCTAAAAAATCAAATAATCACATGGTATGTCAAAAACTTAATTCATAATGATGGAATTCATAATGATATAAATCTAAAACATATCATCAAGGCATGTGCCAAGACATATAAAATTATCAAGGCTTATACCAAGACACATAATACCATTGAGGATTGTACAAAGACATCTGATACTGCCAAGGCTTATGCCAAGACATCTATAAAATTGGATAAGGACTCAGCCAAAACCATATCAAGCTTATCTCATGAGACCAACCAATGAATCGAGGGTTAATAGCAGGCCCAACCAATCACTTACAAAGTCTAGTGCATTTATCATATGAAAAGTTTGAAACATTATTAACAAAAACATTTGTATTTATACTAGAATATGAAATGTAAATACATTCCCCAATCAATAAACATAATCATAAACCATATAAATTAAAATGAATGGTATTAATATAGTACTTCCCAGGTCAAACAAATCATAAACCATCCAAAGAAATAATAAGGATGGTATGATAAGATTATATACCCATTAAAGCATAAGTAACATTGAGTAATGTCTTCTAATAATTAAAATAGTTTTAAAATATCACCTGGAACATTTCTTAAGAAAAAATAACCTTTATTTGAAAATCACCCTTTTTATTTTAAAACTAAATAATTTATAAAATATTACCATAATATTTTTCCCTAAAAATAAATTCTTTAAATAAATAATTTCTAGAATATTGGGAAAAAATTTTCTTTAAAAATAACCCTTTAAATATGAAATGTAAGATTTAATGAAATTATATTCATGTTGACGGGTAATTATCTATATATAGTATAAGTTAAAAAGAACATTCTTTTTTAGTGTAAAAAGGTTAGAAAAGTGAATCATTCATAAAATGAAAATAAGATTCCTTTAAAACCATTTATTTAAGTTAAAATGGGTAAAAAAAATTAAAATTCATATATATTGTAAAGACCCAAAATTACCATGTAAACTTTTTTTAATTAAATGGGAATTTTACGAGTCCGCGAAAATTGATGGCGTGTGATTTTGAGGCCCGGAGTTCCTAGAATGAATTTCTGAACTTTTTTTCAGGTACATTCAGTAAACATGTGAGTGGGTTTTTCTAACTTTTGAACTGATTCTCAGAATTGAAATCTGAGGGCACCGTTGAACTCGCAGCGCCGATATTCACTTAAGGAGACCTTCACCTCAACCGTAGTAGGTCGAGGGTGAAAGATAGATTTTGGGATTTTCATGGGAAAATAAAAATAAAAATATTTAACATTTTATTTTTTTTCTTGAAACCTTCCATGTGTGGGTTATGGTGGGGGGAACCACCCGAGCATAAACCCCCAATATTTGAATTCTTAGAGGCGGGGACCACCTGGCCCCTCTTAATGGAGTAGAAACCTCACAAATCCCCCTTTAATGTGGAGGATCCTCTTGAGATTCCTCCACATAAATTATGGAAATGCACCACATTAATTATGCTAACTCAATTTAATTAAATTAGGCTATTTCGAATTTGTGCCAATAAACAAAATAATAGATATCATAATCTATTATCTTGGGCTACCTTTTCATTTTGGTGGAATTGGATAAAAGGCTTGGAAAAAGAGATAGCGTTGGAGAACTTGGGAGAAAGATCACCAATGAAGAACGCCAACAAAGAATGATGACCTTGACCTTGACTTTCTTCCTCAAGACATCCTCCAACATGGGACATCTTCAATCGATGATCATTTTCCCCTCCCCAACAATGTTGTCTTCTCCCTCATGATCTCCGTCGATGAATCAAACAAGTTAGGGGTTTTGTTCCCATGTTCTTCCTTTCTAAGTTTCTTTTCCGAGAATGGGATTAGTGATTGATGAAGGTTGTGGGGATTTAAGTTCTTAAATATCTTCTATAAAGGTTCTTTTTCCTGTTGAGCCACTTGCTACCACTTCAACGCGGAGGGTGCGGGCCAAACAAACATGGTCTGACCGCTCTGTTGTTCTTCTTGAATGGTGTATCCTTTGCGATGGATGAAGGCGACTTTGGTGACGGCGACCGGTGCCAGCGGTCGGCACCGATGGAACCTGGAACCATCGACGAAGGCACGACGCCCCACCACCCCCCACCACTCTGCCGCCCTGCGGCCTCCATCGGTCCACGTCGTCCATAGCCGAGCCGACCCGAGTCACCGCCGTTGTCCGAGCCGCCGTCGCCCAAGCCACCACCGCCGGGCCAAGTCGCCTCCACCTTCAGAGTCACCGCCGTCGTCTGAGCCACCACCACCGTCTGATCCATCGCCGCTATCTGGGCCGATCCGCCCCTCGAGCCACCGACGCCGATCTGAGCCTCTGTCCGACCTGTCGCCATTGTCCGGGTCGAGCCACCGCCCAAGCCACCACCGCCCTTCCGGCCGAACTGCCCCGGCCGAGCCGCCCTGCGGCCTCACGCCCTCGAAAAAACCCCCGACCAAGCTTCTCTGCAGTCTCACGCCCTCATGGCACCCTCTGTGGCCTCACGGCCACCCGCAGCCCTCTGCGGCCCCTCACGACCTGTCGGGCCGGACCAAGTGGATCGGGCCACCCAACGGGCCGAGCCAAACCCAACGGGCCGCCCAACAGGCCAAGATGAACCCAATAGTCTAGGACACCCGACAGGCTGAGCTGGAACCAGCGGGTTAGGCCGGGTCGGGCCGGGTCTGTCCGACCGGGTCTGACTGGACCCAGGCTCCCTATGACCCATTTACATTCTTTTGGCCATAACTTTGGTACTGAACATCCGTTTGACAAACCGTCAGTGGCGTTTCAAATCTTGGTGTGAGATGGTCCCTTTGGTATACCCCACTAAAGTTTTGGATAAAGTTGGGGAATGGTCGGGTTGGATCGAGAACGAATCCAACGAGCCCCTCGGGACTAAAAGGCTAATAACTCACAGACTGGGCGTCCAAATGACGCGTCGTCTATTACGTTGAGACCCTTATGACGTGGAGGTCCTTTGAGATACTTCTTCGTGGGACTTAATGACAGTTGAGGTATGTCCAGTGGCTTGGGCAGCAGACTCTTCCTGAGACAAGAAAGCCTAGTGCCGAAACCCAGTAGCTGGCTATGGCGAAAAGAGTGCTGCTAGCTATCTTGTGCGGTTCATCCCCTAGAAATACTATACATGTCAGCTCCTAAAGATCCTGGGTGAGTCGGCTCCTAGAGATCATGTGTGGGTCAGCTCCAGCGATCCTGTGTGGGTTAGCTCCTAGCGATCCTGTGTGGGTTAGATCCTAGAATTCTTGTGTGGGTCAGCTCCTAGCGATCCTACGTGGGTCAGCTCTAGCGATCCTGTGTGGGTCAACTCCTAGTGATCCTGTGTTGGTCAGCTCTAGTGATCCTATGTGGGTTAGCTCCTAGCGATCCTATGTGGGTCAGCACCAAGCGATCCTATGTGGTTTAGCTCCAGTGATCCTGTGTGGGTCAGCTCCTAGAGATTCTGTATAGCTTAGCAGCAAAGCCTCTTAATAGAGTAAGATGATTTAGTAGTTACATCTAATCACCTCTACTACTGTACCTAAAGATATACTCGGTGTGAGCTCAGTCAAAACCTATGGGTTCCTTCATGATTGAGATGGATTATTTGATAACTTAGGTATATGTATGAGAATATAACTATGTAGGGTTATCTGTTGATTTCATACTTTTTGGTTTATCATTGGTGGATTTTTTGAGACCTTGAGGGTCTCGGGGTCCCTACTGAGTATCGTTATACTCACCACTACACAGGCTATGCTTGAACCTTGTTGTGTTGGATGCAGATGACGGACAACGCTGAATGAGGACGAGGGTACCAGGACTGGAGGTAGCTCGGAGGTGGACGTAGATGAGGCATACCATAGAGACGGCCAATCGAGAGTTGTACCTACCCTTCAGGTATGATCCTTGGCGGGTGATCATAGGAGTTGTTCCAGATACTTGTACTTTCAGTTGTCTTGTACTTTCCAGTTTTCCTTGTACTTCCAAGTTGAGCTTGTATTCTGGACCCTTTTTACTTATTGTACTCATTCTATTTACTATTCAGTTTACTTGAGTTTTTATCTTTCTATGTTCTTGGTTTTGTGTGTTACAGGTTATAAAGGCAATGCCTTCCGAGTTTTAGGGATTACGCCTTCAGTTCTAGTCGCCAGCCCCTGGCCTATGGAAGTCGTCCTTGGGGTAGTCACAGAACGGGCCCTGGGGGACAGTTCATGACATATATAATGATAAAACATTTTTGAAAACATTTTTAGAGAACATGGTTCAGGAATAAAAAAATATTTTCAACCGAAAAGATAAAATAATGTTAAATTTTCATAAAAACATTTTCTTAATAATTTTGAGTACCAAATAGATAGAAAATAGAAATATTAATTGAAACATATCATGAATAACCAGTGGAAAATAAAATATATTAATTTAAAAATATAAATATCATGTAATTCCCCCAAGGTATACTTAAATAAAAACAACCACAAATAATGATGATATTGTGAAATAAACTCTTACCACTTTGGTAACCTTTGAATCATAATCCCAATGAAATAAATAACTTTAGATTAAATTTTAAATTCCATTTATATTAATGAATTCATGATATAACATACAAAAAATCTAGTATATAAACCATAGAAGAGAAATAATTTGTTAATACGACATACGTCTCATTGAATTAAAAGTGAGACAAGAAATCCTTAACTCATGCTTCCTTTTGGTTGAACATAATTTAATCACCTTTATTATTGGTTTTAAACATTTTTTTAACATATTAAAAAACTATATTAATATTTATAATATCATATATGATCCTTTTATAACATCTTATCACCCGTTCGTTAATAATATTTCATTATTCTCATGGTTTCATGCGTTAATTATCTTGTTTTCTCATGCCTGTTTTGTCAAGAAATATTTGGTTCTTGAACATATTATATAGTTACATGATCTCCAAAATAATAATTAATAAATAATTATGATATTTATACATAAATTATAATTTTAAAACCAATCATTAAAAATGGTTATGAATAATTAACTACATTACAATCATGGAGATTGTAAGTTATACGTACACATGAATAACATTTCAACTTTTCAATGGTATTTATGGAAAGAATTTAAGTAATATTTATCTTTATATTATGATAATAATATAATATATACCATATTATTTCTTAAAATATTCTTAAATATTTCATCCATGTGGCGTTCTAATGAAAGAGAGTCACATAAATTTATAAAGGCGGTAGTCCACACATATACGAACAATGTTATACTTTTTTAGTGTAAAAATAAAAATGATATATTATCTTTTAATAATGAAACAATATTTCATTAATATCATAATTATTTATTTTATATCATATATAATAAAAAAATTACCTTATTACCTTTCATGTAATTTTTTAGTGAAAAACGAATTACATCACTTCGCGGGGTGGTAGTCCATCGTACACACGAGCAATGTTATCGTATCCCATACATAATGGAAAGTAAAAAAGTTATATATTATATAATTTCAAAATATGTATAATTATTTTATAAATATCATATATATACTTTATATCAATCATCATACCCAACCAAGAGAGGTGGCAATGGAAAATAAATGACATTGATTCATGAATGTGTTAGTTCACTGTACACATGAATGATGATTTTTTAAATAAATTGATAGAAGTGGGGATGATTATTTTTAATTACCTTATTAAAAAACATATCATTATATTTAATATAATTATGTTATTATATCATCATTCTTTAATAACAATTGAATGAGTTTGATGAAGAAATAAAATCGACACACTTGTTGAAGAACATTACCTTTTCTTCGGATAACCTCCTTAGGATTGCACCAAAGCCTTCCAATGATGGATTTATGACAAAAATAAGGATTTTATGATGAGGGGATGGAATTTTTAAACATATTTGGTTAGTACTTGTCCAAATAAAAAGGTTGTTAAGGTTTGAAGAAGAGTGTAGAGGGGATGGCATTTTATAAGTGAGGTGAGTGGAACACTTGTAATTTTTTGAAAGAGAAAGGTGTACCCACGTTTTTCACACACAAAAATAGTAAAAAATGGATTATTATAGATAATTGTACATTAAATGGTCTAACTATTTCCATAATATATATTTTAGACAAGTTTTTAGGTCATTTTAACACTTATCTTTTTAGTTTGACCCCAGATAAATTTATTTTTACCTTAAAAGTAGTAATTAATTTTTATTATTTCCACTATTCATTTGGCTCAAAAATATTTAAAACTTAATAGGAAATATATCTTATTCTTATACACAATATTTAATATATTTTTTTAAATTTAATTTAAAAAATATTCAAATTTTAATTTAAAATTAAACCCATAGACATGACGAGAAAGCGGGTTTTCAAAGAGAAAATGTTCATAATTTTAGAAGGTTTTATATAAAAAATCATTATAAAAATGATTATAATGATCTAAATTGAATTAATATATATTTAATTAAACTAATTTTAATTTAAAACCAATTTAAAATATAATTTAAATTTTTAAATATTTTAAACAAAAATTAATTTTTTCAATTAAAATTCAATATTTTTGAATATTCCTCAAAAAATGAAACATTTCAGAAAAAATAAAAACATTCTTCCTAATATAATATTAATATTAGGATTTTAAAAATGAAAATTTTTTTAAATATTACATTATCTATAATTAGTAAAAATTAATTATAAATCATGTGTGCAAATCACGACTAAACCGCCTTATAGAAAAATACCGTATTTGGAAGACTTTTCTTTTTCTTTACAATGGTTTTAATTTTATATTAAATAAATAGATATTTATTTTATTTATTTTATACATGTGTAAATAATAAAATTTAATAATTTAGTTAGTAAAATCCATACCCTCCAATTTAATGGTTAGTTTATAATGGTAATGTTTAAATAATAATATTTTAAAAAAGTATCGTGTTTTGTTCAAACTTGGTGTTGCATGTACTAAAAGATATCGAATAGATTGAATTTATCTAAAAAATAAATATATTGTAAAGTATATGGATGTTATATTCCCTTATATTCTTATTTTTTAATGTCATACATGTTATCAAATATGATATTCATATTTTAAAATCTTGAGGTGTTACATCTGGTCACTTTCAAGTTTTGTTTAGGTTGTTTGATGATGGAAGTTATAAGAAATGGTGAATTATTGTGGATCACAAGGAGACAATTGGTTGTTATTTTTTTCCTTTTTTAAAGGTTTATATATTACCCTTTCTAGGATCTATTTTCCTCTTGATTTATATTCTATGTTTGATGTTAGTTTATAATCAATTTATGAATTTATGTTTTATGAGTTTTTCTTTATTATAACCACTATATATTTCTTTGATTAGTAATTTATTTTATATTTAAGCTATTTATTAATTAATGGGTGCCTGATACACAAATATGTTATGCTATATTCTCAAAAGGAATTCATGATATGGTTAATTGGATTCAGTGGGTGAAATCATTCCCAAATCATATGTTCATGAGACTGGGGAACTAGTTGTTAGCCTATGGGGATCAACAATGTACTTCAATCATAGTGATGATCTAGGTCGGGTGACAACTCAGGTTAGTTTTGGTCGAATCCTTACAAATTATATCACAGCCTAGGTTCTTAAAGAGTCCATGATTCTAAAATCACTTTATAATTATTTAGGGATTCAGATAGTATGTTGATTATTATCATCATCAAAACTCAAGAGGTAGATCACGGGTAGGTTCTTGATGACCAACTTTTGTGAAAAAACTTTATTTACCATGGGTTTTTTGGATTTAAATATTTATTTGAGTTCATATTTTATTACAATTTATGATTTTTTATTTGATATTTGGAATTTTGTTCCCTATTGAATATTCTAGTAATTTTAATGTTCTCTATGAGATTTTAAGGTGAAATAGAGAATTAACTAGAGCTATATGTTTAGGTCATCCATACTAGAAAACCATACATAGTGAATAAAATTGGATCTATCAACCATGGTAGTGATTGTTGTATGGTTGACACATAGTTTTCTAACTCGTGAGGCCAAATCATGTATAGTTTAGATTTCTCCCTATATTTTTTGTTTTTCCACCCTTAATTTTTGAATTGTTCCCAATGGTTCCTATTATTTTTGTAAGGTTCATTAAGGAATTTTTATAGAAAATGATGTTATGGGATAGTTTTTTTATTGATTCCTTATTCTTTATTGATTGGATTTCAGGTTATAAAAGTTATTTTTATGTTATGTAAAATTTATTTTTGTATATAAAAGGGTAATTTTATTTCATATGTAATGTTTTATAAATAATTGGGTTTCCTATTTTATTTAAATTGAAATATTTTCTTTAAATTTAAAAGAATAATTTTAAGAAATTTTTTGGTTTTGAAACTGACTATTAAGGCTTCTAATTATGATAAATTTTGGTTGTTTTGAAATGTTTAAAAAGTGGTTGATTTAATTATGAAGATTTTAAAAAAAATATAATTTATAGAAATGTTTTGAAATAAAAAAAAGATAACTTTATGATGTTAAAATGGGTTTATATTTTAAAGTAAGTTGAATGATTTAAAGGAAATTATGAGCTTTTATGAAATGGATTTTTATGTTCATTTTTTAAAGGAGATTATTCTAAATAAATATAGGTTTAAAATATGTTTTATGTGTTTTTATTTTCCCATTGGTGTAATGAAACTATTTTAATTGTCTTAGAAAACATAAATGAGTTAGATTCATATTCCATGTTATTTGGTTGTTCCTCCCATAAAGGTCTTGTGATAATATAGATGTCCTACCTTTTAGGTTGATCCATAGGATGAATCCTCCTGTTATTGGGTATAGATTCTCTAATTGTAAACTCTTCCCAAACTATGTAAACATTGATGGAGTCAGAGAATTTATTGATCCATGAATACTTGAGTCACTATCCCTTATTCTGTGCTGATCAAGGACCATTTTGGAAATTAATTGTTTTAGTTGTTCTTAAATACCCAATGAGTTGAATTATCTATAGTAGTTTAGGATAATTGTTTTTTTTTAATATTTTTTCTGATTAAGCTTAAATTGGGTTAAGATTCTTAGGTTGATTTCAATTAGCGGTATTCATTAATTCTTTTAGGGTTCCTTATTTATGAGGTGTTGATTATGATGGTCATATTTATACCTCGATGTATGATTTTTTATTTTTAGTATTATGTGTGGAACTATCCATGTTTTTGGTTTTATGGTTGGATATGGGGAGGCCTTGTGGTTGTGTTTCGTGTAACTAGGATGGGCATTGCACAATTAAAGATTATGCACTATCTAGTATTAGTTTGGATCTTGTAGGGTTCACTATGAGATAGTATTCCATGTAGAGGTCCAAGATCTCCCTTTTACATAGTTATGACCCTAGGTTAGAGTTCTTGTCATTCTTATTAAGGTAGTTTTTTACTTAAGGTGTATTTTACAATTTTTGTGATATGGGATGTAGTGGGTTTAGGTAGTGTTTCCTTATGTTCATATATATTTCCTTCAAAGTATGCTCTATTTGAGGTTATGAAATTTATTCTCAAAATTATTAGGGAGGTTTATGGATGGTTATATTTTTCCTTTGAGATCTTGTTGATGTTTCTATCTCTTAAGAGTGTTTCTATTATAACTCACCATTTTAGATGAAAACTAAATGGTTTAGAGAACTATAATTGGTATATGCTTTCTTAGATCCCTATAATCTGGTTGTTTTAGGTTGGATTCTAGTTAGAGACTTATGATTATGTTCAATTATTGAGTGAATTTTTTGAGGTGTTTTGTGTTTTCCCTCTATTCCATTATCACGGGACCTCTTTAGAATTTCTCAGCCTTCCCACCTCTAGAGTAAGCATTGGATTTTTATGTTCCTTACTAATAATTTCATCAATGTCTTATTAGGGGAAAGTATAATGGTGGGGAGAATTATAACACCACCATATCAATGTTTTTTATATTTTATATCATTTTAGGAATTTTGGAAGTTTTGATATTGAAACTTTATTTTTCAATAAATTTTTATCCATCGTACATATAACATGCATGGTTTAGTAGTAACCAAGAAGATTCCAAAAAATATAGACCCTTCCAGTTAATTTTTTATGACATGGTTTAGAGTTCATGGGTAGTAAAGTATTTGGAAAAAACCATATGAGTTCTAGTGGAATCCCTCTAAAAACATTCGGACTATGGGTGTCAGATCATGATTTGTGCATGGTTATGTGAAACTGTGTAAGTGATCATGAACATTTTTTTAGTTTTTATTAGAGATTATTTTCATGGTTGGAACATTGCTTGGTAATACTTGTGAGAAAACCATATAAGTTTGTTTTTCTTTTCTAGTTTGAGTCACAAGGTTGGTTCATGGTTTGCCAAAATATGGGGCCTAACCATGTGAGTAGCATAGTTTACTTAAAATATAAAATTCCCTTAGAGTCCACCTCTATTTTCAGGGTTTTCCCTTATCTATTATCCCATTCTATTCAATAATCCCTAGGTGCATAAGGGGGTCCTCCCCTTTACAAGGTTCAGCATTAAATTCCTACTTTGTTAATTGTTTGGTCATTCAAACTAATAAAGGAAATAATCACTAACTATAATGGTTGTTACTTCCCACAGTTACACAATATCTCACCATGAATACACTTTCCTACTTCTCATAAGAATTATCTTCAAAACTCTATAAATGCATATATTCCAACTGTGATCTCTTAGAATACCCTAAATACCCTTGGTCATATGGATTCACACCATGTATATGAAAGTTTTAGTTTCATTCTCCTTCTTGAATTCGAGATATAATCAATACTAGTATGACATTGCATCCATGGGATAGATCTACTTCTTCACAATAATAGAGTCTTATATTTCTAGTAGGTCTTCATGATATACTTCATGCAACAAAAAATCCACTTGAAACCTGGTTTCATATATCTTTAAAACCTTCTCAATTATATTTTCCAACTGAACTTGAGATCATGTGATCTTCAAAAATCCAAAATCACCTTATCTTTAAAAGTATTAACACCGAATATCATCAACAGTCATATTCAGTCTCTCACTCACATTGTTATTTATTACTCTTAGAGATTTCACAAACTTTACTTGATCTCATGTTGATTTTTATCTCATAGTTCATCCTCTATCTTTTATACCCAGTATATATGCTTCTCATTACAGTCTCAAATTCTCTATATTCTCATTTAATACTTCCATGTTCTTCTTCTCAACTCAATTTATCATAATACTATTATCAAGAACCACTTCTATCTCCTTAATTTTTTTATACATAGGTCAAAATTATTTTGTTTCACTATGTTTAAAATATAAAAAATCTCATATAATTTTGTGAACATGATCTCTTATCATGTTTTCATCACCTTTTTCATATGTGGGTGTTCTCACAATCTCCTTAATTTTTGTTTCCATAACCATTGTATCCTTTTAATTTAAAGGAGTATACTTTCCTTATCCCTTCTCATTTCTATTTTCCATTGTCTCAATTAAAAGAATCTAATCCTTCATAATATTCCTGAAGGCTAAAGATATTATACTCTTATTCTAAAATATCTCACTAAAATAAAAAACTCATCAAATGTTTATAATGGTTTTATAATAAATCACACAACATCACTCTAGTGTGCATCTCTACTCCATATTCTTCTTCTCAATGAAGAAAATTAAGTTCCCCATTTTCTTCTTCTACTTGAATCACACAGAATCGCACCATAACTCAACTCATAAAATTAAATCACAACTGATATGTGATATTTAAAACATTTTAGATCAACTCATGCATATTTATAATTTATTTCATCTTTTAATCACCAATATTTATTTTCAAAGATTCTTATTTGAAAATTAAAATGTAAAGATCAGTGATCTATTTAATTTTATATATAAATCAAAATCTTTAAACAAATCTTGAATAAAAAACATTTTGTGATTTTTAGATCAATAAAGTTAATCATCATCATCCTTATATTCATAATCTTAATATTCTAAAATTTATGAATAAAAAAATATTTAAATCTTCTAGAAACACATTAACATTTATCTTCCTTTACTTAGATTAAAGATCAATTTTTTTACAAGATAGAGTATGAACTATCATTCCACATTACTCAGTGTAGTAACAAATAAAAATAAACTTCTTTGGGGTTTTCTCAATCATATTTATAAGATGTTCCATAAACACATAATCAACTCTACAAAACATATCAAAGTGTCCATGTGCAAGTTATTTTTCTCCCTATTTGTTGGATAGTCTCTCCCAATTGAGTATATAAATAATATAATTTAAAAAAAGTATATAAAATACCATATATATATAAGGACTATACAAGAAGTATATATTTGGTAGAGAATAGATAGACTCTAGAAGATTAATATCTTTTGATATATCTTTCTCAAGGGTTTCTCTCCATACTCCAACCAGGGGAATTTTTATCCACATATAAGCTCCAAGAATTCCTGATTCCAGATTATATCTGATACCAATTGAAATAATATCATTGGAGATTTATTATTATAGTTGTATAGACAACAAATACTTCATTGGATTCTTTTCTTGCACACCTTTAATCTCCACTTTCAGAATATACAATCAACAATGTGGAAATAATGTGGAATCATCTGGTTCTATAGTTATAGTAATGGGATTGGGATTTATTTCTTAACCCAAAAAAACATTTATTTATAGCTCTAAGGTGTATGATCTTCTTCATGATTACATCCTTATTCACTTTCCATATCTATTCACCATGAGGTAGTATGGTTTTCTAATCTTTCACAAACTTCTTATTTTCTAGAAATGACTTCTTGATTTGAGAAATCATGGTAGCTTCACTTTTATTAGCTTGTTCCATCTTTTTTGGCTTTTCAAACTAACCAATAAATATTACTAATAAATATTTATTATCATATATATCCTTATTCAAGGGTGTGGATTCATTATTTGTAACATCATATTTGGAATTTTTTAAAAAGGTTCTTTCTCTCTGTTTCCCTTTATCTCTTTTTGACCAGGCATCCTAGTAATATATTTATTTGAAATGGTTTCTATATTATTACCACTTCCATGCACAAAATAAAATTTTGAGTTTCCTTTTTTAGGAACCCTTTCAAAATAATTATCATATATTTCTTCCACTATACCAATTTACTTGTGCATCTCTTGGATTGACTACTTATTGGTTTTCATATTGCTCCCATTTTCTTTTTGAATATTCATGGACATTTTGAAATGGTCATTAATGTAGAATTTTATACCATAGTATAATAATTTTCTATTATCTTTTGTAACATATATGAAATCATCTATCACTGTCTTCTTGGGTTTACACGTCAAAATTTTCATCACAGGTAGCTCAACTAAGGCACACTTTCCTTTCATTATTACCTAAATTTTCAACTATGGCCTCCAATTATCATCAGAATATGAGTCACATTGGGTTGGTAAATACCAAAATTTTTTAAAATAGTTTCTAGATATATTTTAATGTTCACATAGGATTTAATTATATTCATATTTATTCTTATAAAAAAACGGTATTATCTGTGAAAACTGATTATGCATAGTATGCATTTTTCTAATGTTCAATTTTATCCCCATTACTTCTATATTTATAAAATTTTATTAAATTAAATATTATTCTAAAAATAAATTTCCATATGTATAAATATCTATAAACAATAATAATAGTATATAAATCTTGTTCTCTTCACTTTAACTGTAGATGTATAGATTTTTCTACTTGAGTACCAAGTTGTTTGTGGGTTAAAAATCCACTTTTTTGGGATCCCTTTTGGGGGATGATCTTCTTGGAAATACTTGAATACACTATTTAATTATTTTTTGGTTTATTATCATATTTGGATACTCATATATGTATATAAATTGACTTTTATACAACACTTACTGTCAAAACAGATTCAACACTCACAGATTTATCAAGGTATTGGGATACCTTTCTCCATGATTATGAGGTGGTTAATTCAACACATGTTCTCACTATACCCTTACCACATTAATTAGTTCATTTTGAGGGAAAATAATGTTTTACACTTGATTAGAAGGACTAATTTCTCAGCATCTTGGGAAATTCTAGGTTAAGCCCTTCCAGATTCTTTAGTTTTACCTCCAACTCAAGAAACTTTAACTAAAAGTAATATTATCAGTAAAAAATGAGATTATGTTATTATCACACTAATTATTAATATTCTAAAACTCATATTCATTCATATTTATTATTTCTTATAAGCTATGATAAAGCTTCTTAAGGACTTAACTCTTAATTGGGCTTCTTTGGGTCCCATAATAACTTTATTTGTTTATTCTAATGCATATATCTTCACATAATTGATTTTACTCATATTATATTTCACATAAATATACAATTTAAATTTTCCTTAAACCATAAAAAATTTCAACCTTCTAATTAGTAAGGATTGGTATATAGATTTTTGCTCTTTGATGAGAGAGTTTCATCTTTTCAATTGTTCTTCAAATGATTTTTACAGAGCATTAAAATCATTTATCAATTGTGATTTTTCATCTTATAGATCCTAAATAAACCTAAATATATGTTAAAATTTTTTAAGGAACTTTATTCAAATAAATTTTAATATCAGAATAGATTTTATAAACAAATTTAGTATTTTTTGTCTCATCACAACATGAACTTTTTTCTCCTGAGGAATTATGATCAATATATTTTGATAATAAAAAAACAACTCTCATGAAAATTATCTAGTGGTGATTCCTCCTATCTCTTTTATATTTTTCTCTACCTTCTGGCCACTATTTTTTCTATTTTTCAATTTATTGGATAATATTTTTTATTATTTATTAACATAAGTAGGCATTTAATCTTCCATTTACAGTTCTACTTCAAGAAACTCAAAAATTCAATTTATAAAATTCTAATAAAAATAACAGGGTGGGTAAAATTTAGATCCAACCAGAGGAAAACCTCACTCTTATACCAATTAAAATTACCCTTGGGATCAGTGCAGACACCTAGAGGGTGGGTGAATCTAGTGTTTTCTATTATCTACCAAATTCCAATTTTTAATTGAAACATTTACCCCTTTGAAATTTAAACCTTTGTTTTTAGTTATTACAGGTGGATAATTTTATGTTCCACCTTATAATTAACACCATATGAAATGAAAGTAAATAAAATAAAGAGAGCACATTGTATTTACAATGTTTAACCTTAATGTCCTACTTCGTACCTTGAATGGTTATTCACCCAAATAAAGGATTCTACATTATAATAGATCATTGATTATAATGTTTTTTACTTCCCACACCTACATAGTATCTCCCTATATATACACTTTCTTACTTCTTATGGGTCTTCTCTTCACAATATCTTATCACTATATTTTTAGAGTCACATTATGATATCCTTACAATCCCAAAGTCTGATTGGTTATATGGATTCACAACATGTATATTAAAGAGTTTATTTCACTCTAATATGGAATTTATTCATTCATAAATACATGGGATGACACTACATCCATAGTATATCTCATTTTATTCTTAGAAATAGAGTCTTTGATCGCCAATAGGTCTAAAAGATATACTACATAAAACTCAATCTTCACTTGATTCTTGGTTTCAAAAAAATTCATAACCTACTCACCTATATTCCTTACCTCAACTCAAGATATTATGATATTTAAAAACCTATAACCTACTCACCTCTGAAAGGATATACACTAATTATCATTAACATGCACATTTGGTCTCTCACTCGACTTGTTCTTTCGTCTTCTCACCACTTCCTCTAACTTATTCTGATCTCACAATGATGGTCGACTCCTAGTTCTTACTTTACCGTTGAAACCTAGTAAATATTTATCTTAATAAAATCTAAAATTTTCCTTCTTCACCTTGGATAGTTCCAAGTTATTCTTCTCAACTCTAGCTCCCATCATACTATTCTCAAAAACTACTTCTCCCACCTTAATTTTCTTTTTATATGTAGGTCTATAACATTTTTTCCGATATTTAGAATATAGAAAACTCTCCTATTATTTTTTCCAATGTTATCTTATCGATTTATCCTCACCTTGTTTATATGTGGTTGTTACAATTACCTTCAAACTATTTGTCTCATAAACCATTATATCCAATTGATTTCTAAGAGTACCCTTTCTTTATATTTTGTCATTTCTCTTTCTCTTTGTCTTGGCCAAATGTATATATTATTCAAGATAATTCTAGTAGACTCTATATATTTTTCTATTTTTCTCAAAACATCTCATTTATTTCTACATCTAATTAAAAATTAATCACAACTATATAATAAATCACATAGAAGTACGCCAACTTGGAGATCGAATACATATTCTTTTTATAACTGAAGAATATTGTGTTCCTCATTTTCTTATTTCTCTGCATTTAAGTATTAAGATTCTTATCAAGTATTATGAATCTATAATTATTATGATCTTATTTATATCATGTAACTTTATAATTATATGATTTTCTCAAAGTATTATGGTCTTTATACTTACCAATTTTGAAATAGAATCTTTTCCACATTATCTGATGCTTCTTCCAACCTTTTATAATTTTATCCAAGGTATTTATACATTTATTCCAGTAGCCTACAAAAACAAGAACCATTGGATGTTCCTCTTGCCTTTAGCTAGATCCTTCAACATTTTAACATCATTTGAATAAATATTTATTTTATTATCAAGGAGAAGTACAATAAAAAAACTGGAAAACGGAAAGGTCCTCCAATGAGTCATTAAGGTCTAAAGTAATGAATCCCAAGAGTGTATTCTTTAACAAGGTTAACCCACTCATGAGGAAAGGACACAAGAGAATAAAAACATAAAATTCACTCACTTTTTTATTCCTTAGATGTAATAAAATCAGAAACTAAATTCCCTTTCATTCCATATATATATGATATCCATGTGGTTGATCATGAGACCCTTAAACTTTCGTATAGTATAAAAAATAGAAAAAGGGATGGTTCTAATGCCATGTAGAGAATTGTAAATTGTTATATAATCAGTCTTAGTTACTATAAGGTGAATATTTCTCTAATTAAAAAAAATTGAGGTTAGTGAGCATCATCTAGTCTTCATTTTTAAGTAAGTCACCTCTTCCAAAGTATGCAGAAAAGGTAATTATGATGAAGCCCATGTATCTCGGATCACTCCTCCACCCCAAATGATACCCAGGTGATAAGAACAATCTATGCTCAATTTTGGACCCAAATGGTGTGGATGCCACCGAACCCAATGCCCCTTCCCAGGACTGGTAATCAGATTGGGGGCACGACTGGAATCTAGAAGAGATCTTAGCGAGGGTTCTATCTCCTAATCTATATAAATATTGATCATATCAATTAAGATATTATTGGTTTTAGAAATAATAATTTTTATAGTACCTGTAACATCATTGTGTTTCACTTCATTCCTCATTTCCCATAGGCACCAACATCCCACAACAAGGATGATAGCTCTTTAAATTTTCTCCAATCCATGGTTTCCCACTCCGAGGAACCAAAGAATTAAAAATTTCATGCTTGATAGATCATGGGAAGTTAGGTAGGTGAAGTCTCTAAATTATCATTACACTAAACTCACCCAGTCACTTTCAAAAAATAGGTGACCAGTATTTTTGACCCTCGGTTCCCCACACCACTGGAATCTTGAAGAAAGGATGACTCCTAGGCATTTGATATTATCCTCGGTGGGAAGATAATTATTTCTAAAACATTATATTAAGAAGTTAAATTTTATTGGGATATCCTTGAAAAAAAATATCCTCACCCCAATCATCACGGTCATTGGAAACCATCGACAATATATGAAAATCTATCACTGAAAAAGATTCATATAAAGAGGCCATGAAGACACACTTGTCCAAATTAGAATTTAATGATTTTTCTCAAAAATGACACGCTAGTTCTCGTCTATAATATATTTAATGAAACTTGGGTGTTCACTTTTTTGTTTTAAAGTGATGTCTAAAGTAGGAAATCTAGGAAAACCTACTTTAGACCCCATCCATTTATGCTCCCAAAAATTTATGTCACCCATGAACACAATCTAACGAGTATGATATTATAAATAGGATATGTAAGGATAGATAATGAGCTTAATAGAATAAGTTCTAGAAATTTATATTTGTAAATTGTTCTCATACTTATCATCCATGTTCCTTACGAAGGGAATATTCCCCTCAATAAACTTACCTGGAAACTTATCATGAAATAAACACATTGTCCCAGAGACACTCTTGATGTTGGTACCACCCTCAGAAATGGGTCTTTCCATCCTAGTCCATGACACCCGGTAGTGTTTTCCATCTAAATGGGTATACCATAAGAAATAAACCATTAATATCTCAATGCAATAGATGACCCTTTTTAGCACTTTAAGTGTAAAAAGGGCATGCATGGGGATTGATGAGAGAATTCTATTCACCAGGGTAATTCTTCCTCCAAATTATAGGAGCTTGTTCTTTTGTTCAAAATATACTCTGTGATTCTATCCACAACCTTATCGAAATGGTAAATATTAAGTTTTTTCAGTGAAACTAGATCACCCAAATATTCCATTGGAAATGTCCCTCTTTGCATTTCAAGACTACTCTCAAAGGCTCTGACTAGCCTGTCTGAACAATTTCTCTCAATGTAGAAGCTACACTTGTCATGATTTAAAAAAAATTCCACTCCATTTAGATTATTACTTTATGACTATATTGATCCCCTAAACCAATCTAAAAATACCATTAAAAATTATTTTATCATCTGTGAACATAATGTGAGAAATTCTGCCAACTAGGTGCCTATTAAGGTAATAAAGAATGCTACCTGAAACTATACATTGGTTAATATACTAGATAATCATATCCTAGGTAAGAATATACAAGGTAAAGGAAAGCATATAACCTTGTCTTAGGCCCCAAACTGCCTTGAAGAAACCATAATATTTTCCCTTAAAGGATGTTGAGATCCATTTGGAGCTAAAGCACCAAAACAGTATATCAATTACCCATGAAGAGAATACCATGCAAGAAAGTAACTTGATAATGAAGTTATATTTGATCTTTTCATAGTCTTTGTTCATATCCAACTTAATTTCTATATTGGACCCAAAATTATTATGATTAATATCACTTATAACCTCTTGGGCTAGGACAATATCACCTTGAATCATTCATCCTTTAATAAACCCATGTTTTTCTTTAGAGATCTATCTAGGGAGATAGGATTTGATTCTATTATTAATGATTCATTCCAACACATTATATGGGATGTTACACATAAAAATAGGTCTATAATAATTCATACGGTGCAGGTATTTAACCTTTGGAACCAATACATCTTCATGAAGCATACAATATGTGGAAGATTTCCTCTATGATAATAGTCGTTCACTATATACACTGGATCTCTCTTCACCATGTCCCATGAGGCCCAATAAAAGGAACCTGGTAAATAATCCATACTAGGCTCTCTTTTGGGATTAAGAGTTCACACCATATCTTGAATACCCCTATCTTTAGGGATATCCCTCAATAACTCATTATCAATATCAGTAACCGTGTGAGGAATAACATCAAAGATTTCTCTAAAACCCCTTGGATAACCTACATGCATGTGAGGGTTGGGTATAGCTAGTAGAGATTTAAAGTTATCATCCACCACTTCTCCCACCACATCATGATCTTATGAGTATGATACATACTTCAAGAGTATATTATTTTTCATGGTACACCATTTTTATTTAATGCAGACATGAAAAAATCAGTGTTATGATCTCCATCCTAAATCCATTTAATCCTTGATCTTTCATGATCTATACATACCTATTTCAAGATAATTCCAGTCATGATATTCTTCCTATTCATGACCTCACTGAATAAGGATTCATCCCATTCATTCTCTAGACTAGACTCAAGACATTAAATTTTCTTATTAATCACCTCTAGATCCTAACATTAGGGGGTGATTTTTTATTTATGTTTTAAGGTCACCCCTAAGGTGTCTAAGTTTATTTTGAAGATCTATCCATAGATTTCCCCAGGATAGCCTATTCCATGACTCCTTAATTATTTTCTAGAGCACTAGGTCCTCCACTCACAAATGAGAAAGATATAAATACTCACCTCTACCATTCCTAGAAGCCAAGAAAGTCTATAAAGGAGAGTGATATGATAAGTTTCGACCAAGATGGGAGACCTTAATGAATGGAAAAGAAAATATGGCATGACCATTCTATAAACATTGATCAAGATGAAACTAGATATTACTACCCCCTCTCTGGTTGTTACACCAAGTAAAATGTCCCCCTATGTAGCCCACATCCATAAGCCCATTATGAACTATAAATGAAACAAACTCCATAATCACTTTCTAAGAAATTCAACTCCTCCTTTATTCTCCTTTGGGTACACAACAATGTTGAAATCACCATCCAAAAATACATGGAGTATCTCCCATGATAAATGATCTGAGATCACACCATAGATACATCCAAACCTAAGCATCTCATTTGGTGAGTACAAAGGAGAAGAAAATATAGTGAACTCATGTAGCAATTTTAGTGGTCACAAACTGATCTGAGGCAGTAATCATATCCACTGGGAGTTAGACTTCTAGAATAGCCAAATGTGAATATTTTTGGGGTTAGCATGAAAGAAATTATGCGCCCTTATTCTCTTCTTATAATATATGGTCTTAGATGAATTTTTTTTCTCTCCAACACTACAAAAAGGGAGACATAATTTTTATAAATTTCATCTGATAGAAAATATATTTTTACCCAATCTCCTCACCCACAAACATTAAAAATGAGTAATGATATCATCACAAATGGATATGTATATATTTGGCCCAAGAAAATTTTCCACATATAATCTGAAATGATTATTTATCCAACTTTGTTTTGGACTATGATTCGGTGCATAATCCATAATGAAACAAAAAAAGAAGTCACTGATGGATACACCATACGGTCTTGATCTCTAGATCCTAAGATACACCACACTGGACAGTCAAGGGAGAACAACATTTCACACCTGGGGTGGTGAATCTGACCACCGGAGAAGATGGGGGGACTTCAAATGAGGCCCATTTTAAATCTCATCTTGATAAACTTCACAAATTTGAAGTTGAGGTAGCTCAGGAGGCACATGTGATAATACACTATTACAAGAGGGGAGTGAAGTGGAAACAAACCAAAGCAGCCAGGGTCCCATGGATGTAACGTCCCGACCCTAGTTACCCAGAGTCGGTGCATTATTACGTAACATTGGCATGATCACAAAAGATAAAGTCTCGAAAGACCAATTAGTTTAGTAGCCTTGGAATAACTAGATACATTTATAAGTCTTACGTTACTTCATAAAGTGAAAAACTACAACAACATCTTGTATTCATATCCCCTCATACTATCCTTTCATGTCATTCATAAAATACTTCTTCATATCCTAGGAAAATAAAACATTGAAAGGGGTGAGATAAGATTCTAAGTAAGGATAAAAATATATCAGAAACTTTCATAAAAAAGCATAAACATTTAAGGTAGTGTATAAATAAAACAAAAGCCTCTTAAAATTAAACTTTATCATAATATGGAAAAGATAAAATGAAATAATACCATTTAATTATTCACATGGATATTCTACTAGTCTAATAATCACATGAAATATCAATAACCACTTTAATAATGATGGAATGCATAATGCCAAACTTTAATTTCTTTGTCAAGTCCTTGTGCCAAGACCTAAGGGATAACTGTAACCGGAACCCAACCCAGAGAGCCTCTGTAACCAGACTCCATCACGGAGAGCCTCTGTAACCGGACTCCAACCCGGAGTGCCTCTAATAATCGTACACCAACCCAGAGTGCCTCTAATAACCTTACACCAACTCGGAGGGTCTGTTGTAACTGGACCCCAACCCGGAACATACTAGTTCAACACAATCATCTTAAGAAGAGGATGAAATATAACATAAACATTCGTATTAAAACTAGCATACGAAATTCCAAAACTTTAATCATAAACCATTAATGGCATAAAAATAACTCAACCATAGTTAAAAATATCACAAAACCTTAAATACAATATGTAATATTTTTATCATAATAAATCAACTTCAAACAAGTGTAAAATTTATCAAAGGATGTTGACATAGATGAAATCAAAACTATTTGAGAGAATAATCTCTTATTTTGAAATCATTTAAAAGTAAAATAATTATAAAAGAAAACATTTACTTTGAAAATATTCTTATAAGCTTGTAAGGGAAGATTCAAAGATTTTATAATGGCAGAAAATAGTCGCACCCGTCGTATAAGTTAAAAAAAAGACATTCTTATCTTAATTCTGTTGAAGAGGTTAAAAAAGACCTTGTTTAGAAAACGACAAAAAGATTCCTTTATAAACTTCTTATAAAAATTAAAACAAGCGTATAAATGAATTTAACCCATATTCTATAACATAGTAAGAATTTTTTGAAATACTTTTTTAAGAAACATGTATTTGGATGATAAAGAGGTCCCAGTAGATAATTACATATAAACAACCTCGGATAATGAAGAGATTGTAAAATAAACCATTACCAATTTGGTAACATACGAAACGTACATCCCATAAAAGAATTATCATAAAATGAATATGTAAATACACATATATTAAAGTTTATTACATAAGGAATACAATTATGGGCAGTACATACACCACACAAAAGGTAATAGTGGCAATATGGCATGAATCTCACGGGAATAAGGAGTGAGATGAAAACCCCTTACCTTGTGCTTTTCCATGGTTGAGGGTAGGTTAACCTCCTTTATAATGGTGAAATAAGTGTTATTAAATTATTCAATAATAATATACATTAATATGATATCATATATGATCTTTTAACATTTCTTTGTTAATAATATCTTAGTATTATCGTCGTTTCGGGTGTTAACTTACTCGTTTTCTTTTATATGTTTTGTTACATAAGCCGTGTTTTTTATGCATAGGTTGTATCTTATTCACATCCATAATGTTATAAAGTTCTTAAACATTAATTTTAATCATCAAATGAGAATTTTTCTTGAATGGATACGATGGTGAATGAATCTCATCGCGTTTGTGGAGATGGTAGTCCGTACGTACGCACGAGCGACAATATCATTATTTTGATATTAAAATAATATATAATTGGATGGTATATCATATATACAGAATCATTATCATGTTATATTTATTATTTACATGAATTACACTTCATTATTATACCCATCCAAAAAATAATTTTTTGAATAACAATTACACCACGACGTGGAGAGGGTAAGCCGTACGTACACACGTATGGTGACATGTCATTCAAAGGATGGATATAATACTGAATATTGTTGTAACATATTTATAATAACATCACATTATATATAAGATACTGGAGTTATTATATTAGAATGGGAATAACAAAGAAAGAATAAGTTGAAGAAGAAAGGAACTTAAAAGAGGGTGGTGAAATCATTACCTCTTCTTTGGGTTCTTCATTTTGATTTGATCAAAAGGGATCCTTAGGTTGGCTTTCTGATCAAACTAAGGCCTGTAGGTTGTAGTGAGGGAAGTTGAGAGAGTATTTGGCCAGGGTTTGGGAGATTCAAAAGGCTTTGAATGTGTGAATTAGTGAGAAGGGGGAGTGCCCTTTTATAAGAGGGGTGAGGGGAACCTTTGGAAAAGTTAGAAATATTATTTTATAATAAATTCATATTCGGTTTTAAATGGCTAAAAAGTGGATTATTAAAAGTATAAGGTGGGTATGGGTCGAAATAATTTCAACAAATATAATTTATACAGGTTTGGGTAATTATATTAACCTTATCTTTTAGTTTTAACTCTTAGTTAATTAGTTTGACATTTACCATGTCACTTTGTATTTTTATATTATATAGTTAATAAAATTAATATATACATCCAATAGACCCCCAAGTGGTCCATTAATGATACACATATCATGATATAAGTCTTTTGGCCAAACCATAGATTTTTAGGAATATCATATCAATTAATAATATAATATTTTTTTTAAAAACATATTTATGTCAATTTTGACACTATTCAATAATTGATTTTTTTTAAGTCTTAAAAACATTATTAACTAGAAAAAAAATTCATTAGAGAAATTATATAATGTCATATTAACCAATAAAATTAATTTATATCATCAAAACTTTAAAATTATATTTATTTTAACGTTTATAATACCAATTATTTGATTCTTTCATTAATAAGGAAAATAGTACAACATTATTGTGTCATAAATAATATTAATTATTAAAAGTATAAAAATTATAAATAAAATCCCATTATGTAGGAAATATTTTTATATTTCTAATGAATATTTATAGTTTAAAATAAAACATTTATAACCCTATGTAAAAATTGTTTTGATAAAAGATATATGCTTATGTCATTTTTGTATTTATTTTAACTTAATTAATATAAAGTGTCTTTATCACTTACAAGTGGATCCATGGGGTCCCAAAATCGACCCAAAGATACTCATGGTCGGACATGTATCAAAAAATAAGGTTAGGACACGTTTTAGGGTAATTTATTATTATTATAATATATTTTTTACTCTTATTTACCGGATTTACCCTTTAACCATGGTAAATAAAATATTTACCGAAGTAATTATTCAAAATGTCTAAAAATAAAAGTTACCTATTTACACAATTTGGAAATATTGATTCCATATATGGAATCCATTTTTCCAAATTCAAAACACAGAAGTGGCATAAATTAATTTAAAATTAATTCCCGTTGTTAAAATAAAAAGCGTGTATTTAAGAGATAAAAACTATCAAAAGATTGACACTAGTTTATGTCCGGTTTAATTGTGAAATTATGTCCAATGACCAACATTGTATTAAATGGTAAAAATATATTCTAAATATACTTTAAGACCACTCAAATTCATAATTTATCACTATTAATTATTTAGATTAAAAAAGTTATTTTAAATTAAAATTTAGTAATTTTCACTATTCATGAAAATATAAAAGTTATCCGAAAAGTACAAAATTTCACCGTAGGATAATTTTGATATTAAAAATCCAAAAATGAAGTCCATTTTGAGAGATAAAATTTATAAAATTTCAAAAAGTGAGTATTACTATTCATAACGGCTTCTTTGATTGGTCGCAGTGTGTCAGAACTGGAAGTTGCGTACAATACACGCTACTGTATTATTCAAAGAGAAGTGTACTGTGGAAGCTTGGGGTGTTAAATTCTCCCCTCCTTCAATAAATTTTGTATTCGCAATTTGAAATTGTTCTTCGAAAATGAAAGGTTGAAAATAGAAAATACCTTTGTGGAAAACCCACATCGGAAATAAGGTTAATAAAATTTAGCCTTAATAAGAGGGAAAGGGAAATGAAAAAGTCACCACCAAATTATGATCTCGATTAGGAGAAAATTGGTGGAAATTAGAGACAAATAATTGGAGGAAAAACGTAAATATTTTTAGGGAGTGATTGAGGTCATCAGTCATAAACAAGTGTAAAATTGAGGGCCTCAAAGCCTTCAATCTATGGTGATTTAAAATATCATCAATTCAACAAAACATAAGGTATTAGGATAACATATTTTTTGTTTTAATATCCCTTTCCTAAGGTTTAACAATTAATTTATTCATATAATAAAAGAGAGGTGTATATATATATACTTTACAAGTGGGGTTTCAACCCTCAATTAATTTCTACCACAAACTCATCTTTCACTCAAAAAGATAATAGAACTCAAAAATATTATATTTATCCTAATCCTACAAGGTTCCAAATATTAATGCATACCATTAAGATTAGGAAAACTATTTTGTAATAACCAGAGACTTCCTTTAGGATTGTGGTAGGTAATAAAGGCATGTCGCACTATGGTTGTGGGTTCGATTCCTACATCTTTGCCCGAAGCGACGGGTTATCCCCCGACCAGTAGGTTATCCTTTTCCTAAAACTATAGTATTATAATATTCCAAAAATAATCTTTGGAAATGTTTTAACCTTAAACAATACTATCCAAATTTCAACTTAATCCATTCCAACCTTTATAGTTATCCAAAATACCTCTGTCCAGACTTTCTCTAAAAGGTCTCTAACTTCCAAAATCAATTGTAACATCAGATTCCCCAAACAAAGTAAAGTTTCTCTTATTGTCACATACTAATAATATGATTACCTTCATCGTATTAAAACCTTAATGAAAACAACAAGTACTGCAGTACAATCCTTATATATATCACATTATTCTTATAACCATAATATAGTTCTTGAGTCCAAAAACACAAATACAATAATTATTCAACTTCATCTGTAGTAACAGCATAATCTTGGCCTTTCTCCCTTGTCCTTTTCTGAGGTAAGTTTCCTTGGTGCTTAGGGAATTCATTTTCATAATTCCCCATTTCTCTACAATTGTAGCATTCAACATTGAAAGCTTCTTTCTTTCCCCTGCAATCACGATTCAGGTGACCTTTTTCTCCACATTTGTAGCAAACTCTCAGTCCTTTTAGGCAAGTACCGGGGTGTTTCTTGCCACAATTATCACATAATAAAAAATAATTCTTTCCCATTTTCCCTTTATTTGTCTCTTGTTCCACCATTATCTTCATCTCTTTATTTTCTTTAAAGTCATAATACTTATAGAATTCTTTTTCTGTCTTGATGGCACATGAGATAATGTCTTCATATGACGAAAAGGATTGTGACACTAATGCTCGACAAAGAAATGGTTTTAACCCATCAAAAAAATAATTAATCTTACTTATTGGGTTACGTATATAATCTCCAGCATACCTTGATAGCCTTGTAAAGTTAGCCTCATACTTTGCGACATTCTCATCCTCTTTTTGCCTCACACTCAGAAATTGTCTTTCCATATCTGCTTGATGGTCATGAGGAAAGTATTTTTCTAAGAAAATATCTTTGAACTCTCTCTATTCCATATTTGATACTTCATCGTCTTCCTTTGTGTTTTGTATCAATGACCACCATTGATCAGAATCTCCAGTGAGGTGATAAATTGCCATGACAACTTTTTCCCTTTCACTACTCCCCAAAGCCTGAAATATCTTCTCTAGGGAACTTATCCATTGCTCAGCTACTAATGGATTTGTAATCCCATTGAATGTTGGTGTTTGTTTCCTCATAAAGTGATCTAACATTGAACCTCCACACTGCGGATTAGGGTGCTCCATACGGGTAAGGTTATTATAAATAACCTGAGTAAGTTGTCCCGGTATGGTGATTGGCTGATCATCACCTGTTTCATCACCAGCTCCACTATAATTATCTTGAGTAGGAGGGAAATACCTACATGGAGTGCATGCATTTATACGGTTTCTATTCCTTCCACTAGGTGCCATTTCTAAACAATGTCATAAACTAGATCAGTTTATGAATCAAAATACATAATTCCATACTTGTAAAACACTTAACATAAATTGAACTATTTATGGATATAATCCATAATCATAAAAATGTTTTCTTAGAGGAAGTATATACTCATAAACCCTTCATAATGGTTTGTAAAGAAAATGAGAATTATCCTAAGCATATCCCTCGGGAGTATCGTAACCAAGAGTGCAGCAAGGTCCGTTGTCATCAACCAGTTCCCGTTCGAGTCTAGCTCAAAGCGTTGTTTTCGGGTTTTACCCCTAGGTACATATGTGCCAGAGTCGCCTCTACCTGCTCGTATCCAGACAGGGATGTATTGCTCGGAAAACTCACAAAATTTCTACAATACCAAAATTCTAGGAAGTTCTTCTATACTAATCCTCAAAATCTGTCTTAGGTCTATGTGCTCTAATCAGAGTTTACCTAAATCTATCTTCCAAGGTTTGTACTAAACTTCCTCTGATACCAACTGTAACGCACCGACCCCAGTTACCCAGAGTCAGTGCATTATTACATAACATTGGAATGATCACAAAAGATCAAGTCTCGAAAGACTGATTAGTTTAGTAGCCTTGGAATAACTAGATACATTCATAAGTCTTACATTACATCATAAAGTGAAAACTATAACAACATCTTGTCTTCATATCCCCTTATACTATCCTTGCATGTCATTCATAAAATACTTCTTCATATCCTGGGAAAATAAAACATTGAAAGGGGTGAGATCAGATGCTTAGTAAGGATAACAATATAGCGGAAACCTTCATAAACAAGCATAAACATTTAATGCAGTGTATAAATAAAACAAAAGCCTCTTAAAATTAAACTTTAGCATAATATGTCAAAGATAAAATGAAATAATTCCATTTAATTATTCACATGGATATTCCACTAGTCGAATAATCACATGAAATATCAATAACCACTTTCATAATGATGAAATGCATAATACCGAACTTTAATTTCTGTGTCAAGGCCTCATGCCAAGACCTAAGGGATAACTGTAACCGGAACCCAACCCGGAGAGCCTCTATAACCGGACTCCATCCCGGAGAGCCTCTGTAACCGGACTCCAACCCGGAGTGCCTCTAATAAGCGGACACCTACCCGGAGTGCCTCTAATAACCAAACACAAACCCGGAGGGTCTTCTATAACTGGACCCCAACCCAGAACATACTAGTTCAACACATTCATCTTAAGAAGAGGATGAAATATAACATAAACATTCGTATTAAAACTAGCATACGAAATTCCAAAACATTAATCATAAACCATTAATGGAATAAAAAAAACTCGTCCATATTCAAACATATCAAAAAACCTTAAATACAATATGGAATATTTGTATCATAATAAATCAACTTCAAACAAGTGTAAAATTTATCAAAGGATGTTGACATAGATGAAATCAAAACTATTTGAGAGAATAATCTCTTATTTTGAAATCATTTAAAAGTAACATAATTATAAAAGAAAACATTTAATTTGAAAATATTCTTTTAATATTGTAAGGGAAGCTTAAAAGATTTTATAACGGCAGAAAATAGCCGCACCCTCCATATAAGTTAAAAAAAGACATTCTTATCTTAATTCTGTTGAAAAGGTTAAAAAGAACCTTGTTTGGAAAATGACAGAAAAATTCCTTTAAAAACTTCCTATAAAAAGTCAAACAAGGGAATTAATGACTTTAACCCATATTTTGTAAAATAGTAAGAATTTTTTGAAATACATTTTTAAGAAACATGGATGTGGATGATAAAGAGGTCCTAGTAGATAATTACGTATAAACAACCTCGAATAATGAAGATATTGTGAAATAAACCCTTACCAATTTGGTAACTTACGAAACATACATCCCATCAAATAATTATCATACAATGAATATTTAAATACACATATATTAAATTTTATTACACAAGGAATACAATTATGGGTAGTATATATACCACACAAAAGGTAACAGTGGCAATATGGCATGAATCTCACGGGAATAAGGAGTGAGATGAAAACCCCTTACCTTGTACTTTTACTTGGTTGAGGGTAGGTTAACCTCCTGTATAATGGTGAAATAATTGTTATTAAATTATTCAAGACTCATATATATTAATATTATATCATATATGATCTTTTAATATTGCTTTGTTAATAATATCTTTGTATTATCGTCGTTTTGGGTGTTAACTTACTCGTTTTCTTTTATATGTTTTGTTACATAAGCCATGTTTGTTATGGATATGTTGTATCTTATTCATATCTAGAATATTATAAAGTTCTTAAACATTACTTTTAATCATCAAATGAGAATTTTTCTTGAATGGATACGATGGGGAATGAATCTCATCGCATCTGTGGAGATGGTAGTCCGTACGTACGCACGAGCGACAATATAATTATTTTGATATTAAAATAATATATAATTGGATGGTATATAATATATACAGAATCATTATCATGTTATATTTATTATTTACATGAATTACACTTCATTATTATACCCATCCAAAAAATAATTTTTTTGAATAACAATTACACCATGACGTGGAGAGGGTAAGCCGTACGTACGCACGTATGGTGACATGTCATTCAAAGGATGGATATAATACTGAATATTGTTGTAACATATTTATAATAACATCACATTATATATAAGATACTAGAGTTATTATTTTATAATGGGAATAACAAAGAAAGAATAAGTTGAAGAAGAAAGGAACTTAAAAGATGGTGGTAAAATCATTACCTCTTCTTCGGGTTCTTCATTTTGATTTGATTAAAAGGGATCCTTAGGTTGGCTTTCTGATCAAACTAAGGCCTATAGGTTGTAGTGAGGGAAGTTGAGAGAGTATTTGGTCAGGGTTTGGCCGATCCAAAAGGCTTTGAATGTGTGAATTAGTGAGAAGGGGGAGTGCCCTTTTATAAGAGGGGTGAGGGGCACCTTTGGAAAATCTAGAAATATTATTTTATAAGAAATTCATATTCGGTTTCTAATGGCTCCAAAGTGTATTATTAAATGTCTAATATTGGGATGGATAGAAATAATTTCAACCAATAGAATTTATACAGGTTTGGTCCATTATATTAACCTTATCTTTTAGTTTTAACTCTTAGTTAATTAGTTTGACATTTACCATGTCACTTTGTATTTTTATATTATATAGTTAATAAACTTACTATATACATCCAAGATACCCCAAGTGGTACATTAATGACACACCTATCATGATATAAATCCTTTTTCCTAAACTTATATTTTTAGGAATAGAATATCAATTAATAATATAATATATTTTTTTAAAACTCATTTATGTCAATTTTTACACTATTCAATAATTGATTTTTTTAAGTCTTCAAAACATTATTAATTAGAACCAAATGCATTTAAGAAATCCTATTATTTCATATTAACCAATAAAATTCATGTATGTCATCAAAACTTTAAAATTATATTTATTTTAACATTTATAATACCAATTATTTGATTCTTTCATTGATAAGGAAAATATTTCATCATTATTGTGTCATAAATAATAAACTATTAAATGTATAAAAATTATAAATAAAATACCATTATGTAGGAAATATTTTTTGATTTCTAATGAATATTTATAGTTGAAAATACAACATATATTACCCTATGTAAAAAAATTTTTTCTAAAAGATATATGCTTATGTCATTTTTGTATTTATTTTAACTTAATTAATATAAAGTGTCCTTATCACTTACAAGTGGATCCATGGGGTCCCAAAATCGACAAAAAGATGCCCATGGTTGGACATGTATCAACCAATAATGTTAGGACATGTTTTAGGGTAATTTATTATTATTATAATATTATTATTTTTTACCCTTATTTACCGGATTTACCCTTTAACCATGGTAAATAAAATATTTACCGAAGTAATTATTCAAAATGTCTAAAAATAAAAGTTACTTATTTACACAATTTGGACATCCTGATTCCAAATATGGAATCCATTTTTTCAAATTCAAAACTCAAAATTGGCAGAAATTAATTTAAAATTAATTCCCGTTGTTAAAACAAAAAGCGTGTTTTTAAGAGATAATAACTATCAAAAGATTGACACTTGTTTATGTCCGGTTTAATTGTGAAATTATGTCCAATGACCAAAATTGTATTAAATGGTAAAAATATATTCTAAATATACTTTAAAACCACTCAAATTCATAATTTATCACTATTAATTATTTCTATTAAAAAAGTTATTTTTAATTAAAATTTAGTAATTTTCACTATTCAGGAAAATATAAAAGTTATCCGAAAAGTACCAAAATTCCACCGTGGGATAATTTCGATATTATGAATCCAAAAATGAAGTCCATTTTGAGAGATAAAATTTATAAAATTTCAAAAATTGGGTATTACAATTCATAACGGCTACTTTGATTGGTCGCAGTGTGTTAGAACTCAAAGTTGCGTACAACACATGCTACTGTATTATTCAAAGAGAAACATATCATGGAAGCTTGGGGTGTTAAAATGGATAAGATAAATTGGAGTATAAAGGGACATTCCATTAAACACTTTGAATCTGTATTACTTTTTGTAACTATAACTTAATAAATGTTCAACATAACAATTCATCATCTAAATAGTTCTAAACCTCATCCTTTTCAAATCCTCATCCAAAAATCCATGAATCATTATTTAAAAATATTGGGTGTTCAATATCCCTAATAAAACTATCCACTAACACTAAAAATAACACTTTAGTATATAATAGATTTATTAAGTTTTTCATTTCTTCAAAAAACATATAACATTATTATAACTACTATAGATAAGACTTAACACTTTTATGCTTTTCTGTCACTTGATAAACATCTCAATCAAACGCCTGATATTTTCTTTTCCAATATATGAATATTCCTTAATAGATCTAATGGTATCTATATATTCCTTATTACACATACTTCATGGGAAACACCTTTAATATTTATGTAAAGGGTGTATTCTCAATCCAACATCCAATTTCTCTATACTTATATATTGGGGGTTTGATTGAAAAGAAATACAGTTGACAAAAAATACAATCACACTCCAAAGGTAATTTCAAAAATGGTTTCTAAATTTATAATTTTATAGTGGAGTGAAAAGTTATTTTGAAATTTTTATGTGGGTTGTTTCAAATGAATATTTTGGAATAAAGGTATTTAACCCCTTTTAGGCCTTAAAAAGGGGGATTTGGGGTTTATGTAAGGTTATTTAAAAGTAATAAAATGGTTATATTTCTTAAATGGTTTGAATGAAATGAATTTTTGGTTTTAAATGGTTTTGTATGTGGTTCTCCATAATCTAAATAAAAATAATTATTTAATTTTTTTCAATGAGTATTTAAAAGGATATTTTGGGTGGTACAAAATGGCTTGGAATCCTAATCTATTTTTGAATAAAAGTCTCACTTTACAACATTAAACAAGTCATTTTCCTAAAAATCATGTGAGACCCTCATTTGATCCCCAAGTTGTTATTAATTTACATAAATTTTGGATACTTAAGGGGTTGTTTCTAATATTTTATATAATTATTAGTGAATATGCTTGTGTAAAATAAAGAAATTTCATGTGAGGATGCTGTAGGTGAGATGTGGGATTTATTTATTATAATTTTTTTATTTTTAATATTATGATTTGTTGGCTTTTATATTTTCTCACCAAAGTTTTCATTTAACATGGGAACCTGTTTAGCTAATAGAAGTTCTAAATACATGTTACACAAGTGTTTTGTGTGCACACTAGATAGTTACCTATGAGAGTTGTTCCATCCTAGATGTATGTTTTGTTCTTGGTGACTCAAGAGGGTGTTGAGTGGGATGTTTTGGTTTCTCTTAAGGGTCCCTATAGATAAGTGAACTGAGGGAACCAATTCCATTATCTTTCATATTATATCCTAGGGATCTAACCAGGATACCTTTATTCCATAAAGTATTTGTTTAGTATATCCCTAGTATGTCTTTTCGATATCCCTTATCCCTCATTGATTATATGGAACCATTTTTGTTTATTCAATTTTTTATGACCTATTGGTATTTTGATTCTGATTTTTGTTTATGTTTATTTATATTTTATTTTTTTAACTTATAAACTAATTTATAAAATGATTTAAAAATGGTGATTTGAAAAGGTAAAGTGGTATGTTGTTTGAGAAATGTGTTTGATGTATTTTTAAGGAAATAAGAAAGTGGTTTTAACTTGGTTATCATTAATTTCACAAAGTATCCTCTTTATATGATTTAAAATAATTTTAATGAAAAGTAAATTTTTTTTACTTTACTACTTTCACTTTTTTTAGAGATAGTTTGGATGTTAGGAACTCATATATAAAAGACTTTGATTAAGGTTATATAACTTGAGAAGATTATTGATTCTCTAAAGTATTATTTTAGATTTATTCTTATTATTTATAGTTTCTAATTCATTTGAGATGCTTTATTCATTGATGGTTGATTATCTATCAATATTAAGTGAGTTTTCATAAACCAGCATGATCCATCCATCCCTCAGACACCTGATCCAACACATGATAGCCCAAAGTGAATTCTAGATTTCCCCTGAAGTGCCATAAATCTCTAGGTAATCAGGTATATTCAAGTGGGGATGATTTTGACTGAAAAGATAAATATAAACAAACACTATAAAAAGAAATAAAAATATGACATGATTCACCCATAAATAAGATATCTAGGGGAAAATGTGAATAATACAAAACAAATAGTATCATATAAAAGTAGTAAAAAAATAATCAAACAAATCCCACTGCCCACCCTAGTTACCCTCCCCTACAGAAATTACTACCACTAGATGCCTATCCTTGACCACTATAACATAGTACACCTATAACCATATAAAGTAGTCAAAAATCTATATGAATGATGTGATAAAAGAAACTAACATAAAAAATAAAATATCAAAATACCTTTATATGACACTAGGAGTTGCCATCCAAAACCAAAATCTCAATTCTCCCAGAAAAATAAGAGAAGATACAAAACTTGTAACTGAAATGATATTATAGGCATGAAAAATATAATCATTATACATGACAAAGTAAACAACACCGCATGTATAATATTTAAAGAAATGATCTAGTTAGTTCTAGTTTGAAATACATTAATTAATAATAGGTTTCCATGAATTTTCACATAAAATCCACTATCATTTTTTAAAAACCTTTCCTTTTATTTTTTTTAAATGTGAAAAACTAGTTTATATAAAATGATAAGGCCTTATTAATTAATGTAATCATTGAAAAGATAATTTTTAAAACCACTTTTATGATATTCTTCTAAATAGAAATAAAAATTCCATTTTATTAAATAAAAATAATGCTCGAGAAATGATAAAAGGCTATAATTCATGTGTAGTATAATGTAAGGCCAAACAGAAGAAAGTAACAAAATAAATAATTTAAAATGATTATCATGGGAAAAACAACCTAAGGTTTATTAAAGGATAGGGGTAACCTAGAACATACTTTGTTAGAATCTATCGAAAATGATAGTAACTTTTCACTTTTCAATAGAGGGATAACATAATATAAAAGTATAACTAGTGGAAAGGGAGCCAATCCTATCTAAGTCCACCTACCCAAGCACCCAAGTTTCCCATGAAGTGTAAAAATAATAACATCCACATAATAAAAGTATACAACATTACAAGGAAATTTATCTACTATCATAATCATGAAAATCCAATAAACACCCAGGGGGAATATTTAAACCATATATCTAATCACCCTTAAAAAGTGAAAATTCTGACCAAAACCTAAGGAACTATCCATTGAAAATAAATCAAGGTCTAAAAAATATTTTTCAAAGGTTCCAATTTAAACTTATAATTTATTTTAGTTATTACTTGAAACTCATTTGAAAAAATAAAATAAAAAAACAAATTTAAAACCCCAAATTTTCTACATCTTTAACCCCATATAAACTTACACACATATACAAATATGTGTGTGTGTGTGTGTGTGTTTCTCTTATTGCACAAATTTACACACTCTTATGGGAATTGGTACACACAATTGTATGTGTGTATTTATTTATTTACTTACAAATTTTTATTTTCATATCCACTAAAGATGAAAAATTAATTTAAAATGCCACACTTTTATATGAAAACCCAATTCAAAAGGATCTATAATTACTTGTAATTTCATGAAATCCTTGAAAAGAAAATAAAAATTTAAGAAAAAATTGAAAACTCAATTTCAAGACCAAAACCTTTTTAAACCCACATGATTTATTTACAAAGTCCAATCAGGTAGTTTATAAAACATCCAAAAGCAAGGCAGTTTCTAAATAATTTTTAAAATCAAATATTTATAAAGAAAATGTAAATTGCAGCTGATGGAAAGTAAGTAAAACTCGATTTCCCTATCAAAAAGTATTATAGGTACCATTATTAATGTTAATAAATACTAAAAACATGATTTTAAAAAGAAATCAGTAAATGGATTCTAAATTTAAATCCCTAAATATGATGAAACAAATATAGAACTCCCTAATTTTGATATTTGAGGTCTAAAACATTAAATAATGTTGTAATGAAGATATAAAAGGATTATCACACACCCTAGGAAACAAGAAATGTATGAAATGAAAGGTTCAAACCCACCTATGGTTTTTCCCAATAACACATGAACAATTGGGAGAAGAAAGGAAGATGGTGAAGGATGAGGAAAGAGGAAGAAGATGAGAATAATATCTTAACTAAGTCAAAAACACCTAAGATCACGTGGATAATTGAAGAAAAATGGGAGGAGGAGGCATAAAAGAAGCATACAAGGTTCTTGGGGGTCATGTATCATGTATGAGGAAAGGGGGAGCCCAATTTATATGGTTTATATAAGTTAGCTGAAAATATGGAAATTCTAAAATTTTAATCCCAGGGGGGTCACACAGTTTGGCCGTATTCTATCTAAAACTATGCAATGACCATGAGACCATCACTATAAATGCTTAGAACACCCTCACAATTGGACCACAGGGTTATAAGACCATGAACCAACAATGTGAATCGAATCTCCTAAACTATATAACCCTTTTACATGGTTATCTCATAGTTTATCCCATCATTCATCCAAACTATGAGACGTTATAAAAAGATTAAAAATTTAAAAATTTACAAAATAAGAAGGCTTGAATCCCAAGATTAATAAAGTAAATAATTAATTAATTAATTAAAATTTCAATGGTTGGGGGTGACAATTATCAACAATATAACCCTTTATTACCCTATCAAGGCATTGAAATTTTGGTGGATTATGAGGAATTCAAAACACAAGAGTCATTCTAATAATCTTTTAGGATTATAATTTCAAATAAAGGGAAAATAACATATCCCAGTCCATAACCCCAGGCATAAAGGCTCTAGAAAGGTGACCAAAAGAAACAATTTTAAAGAGAGGGATCTAAAACTAAGACTCCCTCATGAGTTCTTCTCACTATATAAGTTTTACACTTATCATGGTGGGAAAATAAATACCTACACTACAAGACATTACCTATCATTTCCCATATAAAAAATCCAAAACTAGTTATAAAAAATAATACCTTATCCATTATTCCTTAAAGACACAACAATTCTCCCAAAAATATAATAATGGATTTCTAACCCAAAAATCAAATCAGAATCTGAGATCTAGAAAACCTAAAAGGGATAATAAAGGTGAAATTGAATATAAGGATCCTAATAGAATCCACCAACACCCAATATTCTACAAAAATAATTAGTAAATTCTTATGAAAACACATAAATAGGCACTCCATATTAACATCAAACATTCTGCTCGAACCAATAACTTAGAAGAACTACCATATTGAATGAATAAAATTAAGATAATATAATTAAGAAAACTGGGAAATATATGACTGAGAATGACACAAGAAAAAATATTTGTCAAAAAGATAAATATGGACCCTAGTCTAGAGTAAAGGGTGGATAATATAGGACCTTCTCTTAAAACACCAACCCTTGGTGATCCAAACTAATAAAAATACATATAACCCAACCCATCCCCCCCCCAATAACTTATCTAAGACTCTCTCATAAATATTAATTAATAAAAACCCTGAGTAACTTGAATCATAAAAATTAATGATCACTTAAACAATAAACACTCTCTGAGGAAAAATCAAGGGGATAACCAGATAAATACTGATTCAAAGTTTCCATAAAAATATTTACTTCAATAACTCGGCACACAAAACCCAAAAATGGAAAACCGGTATAAATTTATAAAACCGGTCTTCACCTAGACAACCAAAACAAAATAGCCTAGAGACGGAACATCTTCTCTTTATTAAGACTTTTCTAAAGAATACTCAAAATAATATGAACCATGATTATGTTTATTTGTGCTTCTCAAATCCAAATCAAATGTTCCCAACATACATCATAAACTCAATCTAAAGACACAACTCCCCAAAATAAAAATATCTTTACAAAAAAATGATTTTTTTTCATTTAAAATCCCTAACATCGAATTTTAAAAATAAAAACTCATTTTGAAAAACATACCATGAAAATTTTTAATCCCCCCATAGTAACCCAACCAACAATATTTCAAATATTTTTCTAAACTTTGAAATAAAATAATTCAAATAATTAAATTTAAAAATCCCCATTGGGAAAAACACCACTCTGTTTAAAATTTTGAAACTTTCCTTTAAACCATTTTCAATACCAAGGCACTTCATTAGATGACATAGTTTAAACAATTCATTTATTTTTAAATTAATTTTTAAATTCAAAACACCCACCATTTTTTGAATATTATTCTTCAAAACATCTTTATAAATTTTTAAAACTGATTTTTTATTCATTTAATGTAAGTTTTTTTATATAAATACCATAAGAATACTTTGTAAAAATATTTACCAATTAAAAAAACTCCCCATTCTAAATTAAAAACTTTTTATTAACCACGTACAAAATTATTTCTTTTTAAAAACATTTGGAAATGCATGCTTCCATTTTAAAATCATAAAAATTTACTTAAAACAAATTTAAATTACAAAATATCTTTAATAAACTTCCATTGAAACCCAATTAATTAACATCACACAAAATAAATCTTACTTAAATTGGGATTGGGGTAGTTCATGAAATGACTACATAGCTTGGTGGACCATGTTACAATAACAAAACTATCCCTAAGAGTGATGTAGAACCATGTATATGGGTTTTCATGGGTTACCAAGCCATTTGATCTCACTGGGTACTTCCATATCAACTCTCATTTCATACCCAAAAGGTAATAAATTAAAAAACAACACACAAGGATTTAGAAATCATAATTCAATCAAAAAATATTTAGAAAGATTCAAATGAAATATCTTAAAATTTGAACTCAAATCCCAATATACCATGGTAACTCAGGTTTCTTCATGAGTGTTGGTGGTCATTCACCAACCCATGACCTACCTATTATGCCCTGATGATCCTATATTTATCTACTAAACATCCCAAAGATAAATGGATACTTCTTGAACCTAGGATATCTTAATAACTTAGTTCTATGATACAATATTTCATGAACCAACTAGATTTTTTCCTCTACTAGATACCCAATCCAATTCGTGATAACCCCGAAGCACATTCCCAATCACCCTAGGGTGGTGTCAACTATTAGGGAATCAGATATTTACATTTGGTAACATTTTCTTCTAAAAGAAAAAAAATTAAAAATAGTGGAAAAATAAATAAAAAATCATCATGAACTGTTCATAAGTCATACATCCATTCCAAAAACAAGTAAGAATAAAATAAAACAAATATCATGATACAAAATTAGTAAATAAAGTAAACAAAAAATTCCCTCCACTCATCTCAATTACCGTCCCCTATAGAAATGGCATCCTTGGATACCTATCCTTGACCACTATAATATAGTACACTTATAACCATAAATATCATAAAATTTCTACATGGATGATTTGATAAAAGAAAAAAAATAAACTACCAAAATGATTATATGTGTCTCTAGGAGTAACAATCCAAAACTTAAATACCAATGATCCAAGAGTGGTTAGAAAATATATAGAACATGTAACTAAAATTATATGATTGGCATGAGAAATAATCTCATTAGGAATTATAAATGAATCCATATAATATTTATAATATTTAAATAAAGGATAAATTTAGTGCTCATTTGAAATACAATAATTAAAAATACATTTCTAAGAATGGACACATAAATTTCACTATCATTTAATATAAAACCATTCTATAAATTTTCATTAAATGAAAATAACCAATTCAAAAACAATTCACATGGAAAAGGATTTATTAATTAAATCAATCATTGAAAAACTATTTTTTCAAAACTTTTTTATGATAGGAATTTCAATATACTTAAAAATATAATTTTTTAATAGATAAATAATTCTTTATAAAGGATAAAATGCTACAAGTCATGGGCATTATAAATTAAGTAGAAAATTAAATAAATTCAAACAATCAATAATTTCAAACAAGAATCATGGAAAAACACCATAAGGGTCACTAGGGTCTAGGGGAAACCAAGAACATAGTTCACTAGTGTCTAGAAGAAAGGATAGTAACACATAACTTGGTAGTGGAGGGATAACATACTTCACTAGTATAACTAGTGGAAAGGGAGGACATCTCATCCAATTCCATATACCCAAGAACCAATGCTTCCTATGAAGTTTGAGCAATAATAACAACCACATAATAATAGTGTACAACATGAATAAGAAATTCCTCTATTACCATAATCATAAAGTTGATAAACATCCAAAGGGAATATTTAAACAACATATACAATCCCCTCTTAAAAGTGATAATTCCAACCAAAACCTAAGGAACTATCCATTTAAATTTAATTTATGGATTAAGTATTTATTTGAAAGGTTTCAATTGGGCCTTCTAATTTATTTTAGTTATCACATGAAAATCATTTAAAAAACTAAAATTAAGTAACACATTTAAAACACCAAGATTTCCTCCATTGATATTCCCATAAACACTTATACACATAGATATGTGTGTGTGTTTTTTTTTGTGTGTGTGGGTGGGTTTCTATTATTACACCAATTTACACAGTCTTTTGTGAATTGTTAAAAACACTAACAGATATATATATATATATATATATATAACCTAATTATATTTTTATAACCACTAAAGACAAAAAAATTATAATGCCCCAAAAATAAACCATTTCTTAATCTTGAGTTAAATCAAGAATTCACATTGAGGATCTTTTAAGGTTTAGAGTTTTAGAGAATTAGGCCATAAATATTACATTAAATATCAAATATTACAAAGTAGACACTGCTAATCTATCCAATTTTTTCACAAAAAATAAAACTCCTTAAATAAAACAAGAATTATTTTCTTCATATAAATCTTCTTGAATTATTTATTTCACTTACCCTTCCTTTTACCCTGTGAAAAATATTTCAAGAACTTGGGATGATCATAAAAATATTAGTAAGGGTTATAAAATAAGTAAATAAAACATTAGTCCATCAATATATACAAATCAATAAAATCATACTTTTCAATCATAAAACATAATCTCTTTAACATACCTCTTAAAATCATAAGATTTATGAATAGAACATATAAATAATAAATCATAAAGGTAACTTGTGGAATCCATAACATACTTACATTTTAGCTTTCACAGCTACATAGGAAGTTATGTTTGAAATACCCATCACAGTATATTCCCTGAATCTCTTAGGAGAAACATTAAAGTTTACCTTTGTCATGTTACCCAATGCATTGGCTAAATATCTCAGGCTCACCCGCCCTAGGTTTAACATGGAACCACCCATATACGTAAACAATTCCCAATAACCATAACATAATCATAACACATGAACAAGTATAAAAAAGAGATAACATTTCCACATTGAAATCACAAGATATCAGTTCAAGATATTAACATAATCAATCCATTATCAAAACCATTTCAATACCAAAATACTTAAAAAAGGGTGTGTGGTATTAATTTTCCTTTTAAAAACTTTATGGCTTGTTAAGGAATCCAAATATCAAATAACGCTTACAGTGGTGGAAAGGACATTGTTAAGGCGTACGTTAAAAAGAAACATTCCCTTTGTAGTTTAATAAAACTCTACGTAGAAAAAATATTCCCTTTTAATGAAATTAAAAGTAAAAGGGGTTTATACACCTTATAAAATAAAGTTTCATATAAATCAAAATATTCCTCAATGAAAGGAAATTGAGACGAAGTCCCTTACCTTGAATATGACTCGTCACGTATGTTCATTATTCATTCTGATAATAAACTTAAGTTAATTTCTACTTGATTCAGAACCTTTTAAAATTTTATTATTCCTTTGATATCACTTATTACTAAGTTATAAACATTACATAATTGGTTATGTTAATATCGGTCGTTTCATCGATATTCGGTACTTGAGTCAAAAATGAACCTGTTATAATTAAAAATTATCTATGTTGTCAAAAATACATTATCTATAGAATGATATTCATGATTTAGATATCATATATATCATATATATCTAGTATATATATATATATATTTATTTATAAAAGTACAAAATATTTGGACATAATAAATGAAATGCACCCTTCATGGAGACAGTAGGTCGTACATACGCATGAATGCTACTTTCATTTTTTATTCATGTTTAATGGAATGAAAACTAAATTATGCATTGGTATATTATAACTAAATTATAATATAATATTTTATATACATTACATAATTTCATTAACTCCATCCTTTATACGTTTCATGTATGGTATGAACGATTCATATCACTTTGAGGGGGCGGTAGTCCGCACATCCTCAAATGAAATTATCATATTTACCCATTATGGAAACCATAAAGGTATGATATAAATGAAAAATAAAGAAGCATATATACAATATAAATATAATATATATCACATATAAATACAGTTTCATCATAATGGCCACCATGAGAGGTGGTAGGGTAAAATTGAATAATCATTGTTTCATGAGGTAGTAGTTTTCCATCCACAGAAACAGTATGTTCATATCCATTATATGGAGTTGTGTGTAAGTGTAGTTATAATACTTATCATAAAAACATTATAGTATATTAAAGATACTATTTTTTATAAAATAATGGAATAAATAGAGTTTAGGGGGTTGGAGAAGGAAAATAAATGAAAGAAGCTTGAAAGAAGACATTACCACAAATCGGGTAACTCCTTTGGATTTAAGGTAAAAAGATTTCTCAAATTTCCTTATACCCAAGGTGAGGATTCTAGGAGTAAGAGGGGGATTTTGGTAGACTATTTGTTCAGATTTTGGACAATCCAAGGGGCTTGAGACGTGTGAGTAATTGTTAGAGGTGAATGCCCTTTTATAAGCGGAGGGGAGGGGAACTTTAGGAAAGTTTGAAAGTATTATTTTATTATAAAATGATTTTCAGTTTCAAATGGTCTCAAAGTCATTTATTTCAAATGTAAGATACTTTTTGGTCTATAAAATCTCAACCAATAGGTTTTAGACATATATAGGTCATAAATTTAACCTTATCTTTTATCTTTAACCCTTAGTTAACTAATTTAACTCTTGCCATGTCTTCTTGTATATTCATACTATATGGTTAATATAGTTACTATGAAATTCAAATAGAACCTAAAGTGGTTTATTAATAACATTTTCATCATTATTTAAGTCATTTGGAGGAATATTATATTTTTAGGACTATTATATCAGTTAATAAAATATTTTTTTAAAAAAACTCATTTATGTCAATTTTTATACTATTCATATCATGTTTTTTTTAAAATCCATAGCAACTTGATTTTTTCAAAAAAAATGTCAAAAATTAAAATATAAAAAGTCATAATAATCCATAAAATTCTTTTATTGCATAAAAAGTTTCAAAATAAATTTATTTTAATTTTTATATTCTCATTTATTTAAATGATTCATTAATAAGGTAATCACTATATCATCATTATGTCACAAATATATTTATTTATTTGATGTTTAAAAATTGTAAATAAAATAAAATGATATAGTAAATATTTTTATATTTCTAATTTCTATTTATAGTCTAATATATCACTTATATAACCCCATATAAAAAAAATTAGTAAAAGATAAATGTTTAGATTATATTTTCCTTAACTTTAAATTAAAAGTAATTAAATATCATTTTCACAAAAAACTAGCTCCATGGGGTCCTACAATTGACCCAAGGATTATAATGGTCTGAAATATATCATCCAATAGGGTTAGGACATGTGTTATGGTAGTTTAATATTATTATAATATTATTTTTTTGCTCTGGTTAACCAGATTTACCCTTTAACCATGGTAAATAAAATATTTATTAAAGTTACTATTCATAATATCTAAAAATAAAAGGTACCTATTTATAAAATTTATACCTCATGATTCAAAATATGGAATCCATTTTTCCAAATTTAAAACACATAAATTTCAGAAATTAATTTAAAATTAATTCATGTTGTCAAAACAAAAAAGTGTGTTTTTAAGAAGTAAAAACTGCCAAAAGATTGACATGTGTTTATGTCCAATTTCAAATTTATATTACTTAAAATGACCAAAATTGGATTAAATGATAAAAATATAATCCAATTAAACTTTAAAAATAATTAAAATTTCAATCTAACTATATAAATAAATTATATGAAAATACAGTTTTGACTTAAAATTGAGTATTTTTCACCATTCATTAAAAAATGAACTTTATCAGAAAAATACCAAAAATTTACCCAAAGTAAATTTTTATGTCTATCTTCTAAATAAGAAGTTTATTTTGTCTAATGTAACATATAAAAGTAACAAAAACAAATTTTAAAAAGGTTTCTCCATCAAAAGGCGGTAAACCGACCTTTTAAAATTATTCGAGTATTCCATGATTAAAATTAGACTCATTCTTATTTCAAGGCTCTAAAATTTACTGGATAAATATAAAAACAAATAAAAAACATGTGCAATCATAATGTAGTTATTTTTTTCATTCTCTCCAATACAACGCCTATGCGTTAACTACCATTTAAAATAATAATATTATATTATTATTATTTTCAGTATGATTAAGCCTTGTGTGCAACATAAGATTCTGAAGAAACCCATTATTGTGTGTCGGGTACGCCATCTAACATAGCATCCCCATTAAATTAAAATTAATAACTAATTCAAAAATATTAAAATATGAAAATTTCATATTCTTTATTTACTTGGGATGTTACAAAAGTTATTTACAAACTTCATGCATTTATTAAAAAGAAATTTCAAATGCTCCATCATTACTTTACATTTCATTTAATCCTTGAAATACCAATTAAATTTTAATAAACAACTGAAAATTCACTTTGAATACCCAAAAACCTTTTTAAAACTACATAATCCATTTACAAGGGATAGTTGATTTATTTATAAAACATCGAAAAGTAAGCCAGATTCTAAATAATTTTTAAATAACACATTTCTATAGAAAAAAATCCATTTCACTTGATGGAAACCATGTAAAACTTGTTTTAACTCACAAATATTATTATAGATACAATTATTAATATTAATAAATACTTAAAGTAAGGTTTTAAAGGGAAATTAGTAAAGGGTTCCTAAATTTAAATCCCTAAAAATGAGGAAACCTACCTAGAACTCACTACTTTCGATTTTTGTAGTCTAAAACCTTAAAGAAAAATGAGATGAAGACCTCAAAATACTATCACACAACCTATTAAATAATAACTGGAATAAATAAAAGTTCAAAACCAACCTAGGGTTTGGCCCAATTGCATTTTCTTTAAGGGTAGAAAATAAGAAGAGGAGGGGGTAAAGTGGAAAGAGGAGGAAGAGGAGAAGAAGCTCTTACATAAGTTAAACGCACCTAAAATCACGTGGATAATCAAAGGAAAATGGGTGGAGGATGAAAGGAATAAGTTTACAAGGTTCCTAGAGGTGACACTTCATGTATGAGGGAAGGGGAGCATTATTTTTGGGTTTAACGAATACATGCCCAATTTTATCATTCCAAATTTTTAATCCTTGAGAGAGTCACACATTTTGGTTGCATACTTGGTCAAACCATGCATCGATCATATGATTGGAACTGGACACACCTGGAATACCCACACAGTTGGGTTTAATGGTTGGTGAACTGTGTTCTGACCATGAAAATTTATTATGCTAAACTCTAGATCCCTTTTGCAGGACTATCGCGTAATTTGTCTAATCGTGTAGCCAAACTATGTGAAATGAAAAAGACCTTAAAATTTAAAAAAATTAAATCTGAGAAGGAATGAAACCCAAGATTAATAATATAATATAATTAATTAATTAATTAATTAATTAATTAATTAAAAATTCAAGGGTCGGGGTGTGACATGAGTAGATTCCTTAAGTGTATATGGATCAATACATGATTGAATATTTAATTTTATTATGAATGACTTGCATTAGTTTCATATCATATTGTGATTTATATTTTATATTTTATTCACCATTAATTTTCAATGAAAACTATTAATATAGGTAAAATTATAGTATGGTAAATTGGGATTTTGGTTTGAAAATTATCCTAGATAATTCATTTGTAACGCCCTGAAAATCTAAAGTGGGAACATAGTATTTGATAGAATGTATGATATGCAACACCAAGCACGTAAGGGAATATGATATCCTAATAAATTATAATATATTTAATATTTTAAAGAAATTAAATATAATTTATACCTTTTAATTCATGTGACACTAATTTATCATATTTCGCACACAATAATGATTTTTTATAATGGCTTTCATTGCACACAAGATCGAGTTTTAATGAACAATAATATATTATTAAAATATTATTATTTAACATAATAAGGTATAACCTAGACATTAAATTAGTGGTTATTAATAGCATTAACTAACTTATAAAAAATGTGGTTTACACAAAATATAAAATGAATTAATTGGTTTAAAATTAATTAGAAATGAATATAAGAACCAATTGAATATAAAAAGAGTATTTTTATAGAAAACTATTTTTATGCTCACAATGTTGTCTTATCCTAATAAATTAAATTAATTAAAATTAGTGATTTATATTAATTTAATACATATATTATATATTAAATCAAATATTTTTTATATTCATCCAATAAATTTGATAAACATAAGATAAGAATAAACTCAATATTATACATAAAATACTATATTTTTATAAAGGCACTTTTATCGCCTTTTAATGGAGAACCTATTTTAAATACAATTTTTGACCCTTTTTAAAATTTAATATGTAAAAATAAACTTCATATTTTAAATAGTAAAAACAAAATTAGGTTATGGTGAATTTTTGGTATTTTTTTGTGAAGTTTCATTTTTTTAATGAATAGTGAGAAATACTGAATTTTAATTCAATAATGATTTTTCAAATAATTTATTTATAAGGTTAAATTATATTTTTAAATGTTTTAAAAGTTTAATTAGATTAAATTTTTATCAACTAATACAATTTAGTTTATTTTAAATAATTTCACTTTTAAATAGAATATAAAAATTTACCAAAATTTTGGATGTTTTTACTCTAAAAACCCCATTTTTGTCTCGTCTACAGGATTAAATTTAAATCAAGTTCTGCCAATTATGTGATTTTAATTTGGAAAAATGGATTCCAAATTTGAAACCATTATAAATTATAATTTCTAATATGGCAACTTATTTTTTGACCAAAAATATTAGTGAAATTAATTAAAACTAATTACAACGACTAAGGTGGAATTAAGCTTAACAATGGACTAAACCTTAATCTTAAGGGCCAAAATGACCTATACACTTGAACAAAACACATTTTCTGGCCATATTTTTATCTTATGATCTCTTTTATATAATTCTTTCAATTATTGGATCCACTTTCAATGGGAAAACATGGTTGTAACTCCCTTTTCCAAAATTTATAAGAGTGTCACTCCTCCTCCAGTATAAAAAGACATCCTCTCCTCTCACTTCCTCACACCTATAAAGACACATTGGATTGAAAAATATCTACAAAAATAGCTCCAAAAAATCCCTATTATCATCATATACGCCTCACCTGTTAGGATGGTATGTCTGAGTATGATATACTCTATAATACCAAATGTAGGATCGAATATGTAAAATGAGATACAAATACAAGAGGGGGTGAATTGTATACTTTAAAAATTCCTTTCGAACTTCTAAGGATAAACAAAATTCACAACACCTCTGAGCTCTATTATCAAAAGTTTACAATAGATAATATTATACCTTAAAGTGTATATAATCTAACTAAATCAGAGTACAAGTATGAGGAAGTATAAGAAAGTTATACTTTTCTCAACAATACAAATGCAGCGGAAAAACAAAGTAGTAAAAATATAGATAATAAGTATAAACTATTTTAACCCAAAGAGGAGGGTATCCAACAACCCTGGATAAAAGGTCCCTTGATTTATACTTTCAAGAAAGTATGTATGTAACGCCCCGACCCCAGTTACCCAAGTAAGCCCTCAATCCAAAGATTGGTATCTATCTTGCTATCCCCACAAGCCCTCAATTTGTAAAGAAATCGTTACCTCTGACTTCACAACCCGAAGTCTCTGATTTCAAGGAAATTAAACCTATGCACTAAGAAAATCTACACGAACCAAAGTTTGAAAGAGCAGTTCAAAACTTTCTGCATGAAGCCTGAGAGTTTATAAGAGTCTTTCTCTCTAGAAATCACTTCAACAGTATATAAGCACGGATGTAAAAGTTGCATATTGATCTCTTTTCAAATGAGATCCTATTTATAGGAATGGCTCAAACGGTCGGCTCCCTCCTCCAATGGTCATATTCTTCCTTGAATTTCGGAGGGACCTATACACGTGTCACTCAAACAATGGTTAGTGAGTAACTGAATGCACGACATCGTTTTGTAAGTAAACATGTGTAAGTATAAATAAAATATGATATTCGGAATGAAGGTAAATGAAAGTTTTGAGTCAAAGAAAAAACTGAATTCGGAGTCTAGATCACAAGGATATTAGGATTCTGTTTTTTAGGAGTTTGGAACTGGAATTCTATAGAATTCTGTAGTCTGAATTTCAAGGAAATTCAGAGTCTGGATTCACAAGAATTCAGAACCTGAACTTACAAAGTTCGGAGTCAAAGTTCATGAGAATTTAGTGTCAAAACTTATAAGATTCCAGATTCTGTATTCAAAGAACTAGGAGTCATAACTTGGATAAGTTCTTAACCAGAATTCATAATAGGAATTCAGAGTCAGAACTTAGAAGAGTTCATATCCAGAATTCGTAATCAGAATTCTTAGTTGAACTTTACATAAGTTTGTAATTAGAATTCGGAGTGGAACTTCATGAATGTTCGTATTCAGAATTCAGAGTGGAACTTCATGAGAGTTCGTATCCAGAATTCGGAGTTGAACTTCATGAGAGTTCGTATCCAGAATTCGGAGTGGAACTTTATGAGAGTTCGTATCCAGAATTCAGAGTCTAAAACAGAATGCCTCATATCTAAGTATTATATGATTCTGAGATTTTGGACTCAATCTGATTTTTATACTTATAAATAAAATGATATGAGCAATGAAAACACTGTAAGGATAAATTTCCTTAAGGAAGGAAATTTTCTTTATAGAAGTGAAACCAGGTTAAAATGAAATTTTCCTTAAAAAAGGTGTTTTTGATTTTCAAAACAAGAGGAATGGTAAAGTCATAAGGAAACCTTAATGACTCGACAATCTACCCCTTACATGAAGGAATGGAAAATTCATAAGGAAAACCTTATTGACTCAACAATCTCCCACTTTTTGGAAAGCACAAACATCCTTACAAAAAATAATGTAAGGACTTAGAATAAATTTCTAGACTTTGAAATTAAAGCTTATCTCCCTTTGTTTATGGACAATTGTGAATACGACTAACTCCCCCTTAGGATTTGGAACTCTAAGGATCGTATTCTAGATTTCTGGAATGAAATTTCTTTTGAATGTGGAAATCTTTGTAATGATAACTCCCCCTTGGATAAACTCCCCCTTTCTCAGGGATAGTTCTTCTTTACTTAGAAATTTTTCATTCTCCATTTTATAATTATTTTCCTTCTCCCCCTTTGTGATTTTCAAAAAGAGTTTGAGGGAATGAAAAATAATAAAGTACTCGAAATATTAGTATAGACATCTAAAAAAGCAAACAAATTTTCATTACAATTGAAAGAATTAGTACAAGGAAAAAATTCAACAAAAGATAAGAGTGGTCTATTTTGTTTCTTTTTCCTTGGTCAAGAGCTTCTTCACAATTGTTTTCAACTTATTCAGATCTTTGTGATCTTCCTCATCTTGATTTTCTCAGGCTTTGATCCTGTCCCCTTGAGCCTTTAGGGCCTCTTCCTGAGCCTTCATAGCCTCTTCTTGAGCCTTTATCAATTCATCTTGCTTCACAAGCCTTTCTTGCATCTCACTCCAGAGATCCTTCTCTATTTTCAGGCTTTGAACAATATAGCTCAACTTCCCATTCAGATCTTTTACATCCTGAATCTGAGAACTTTGTTCTAGACTTATCTTTTCCTGAAAACTATCTAAAAGATTTTTGATTTTGGCATCTTCGGTACCAAAGTCTTCCTTGACATCTTCCTGAAACTGATCAAGCTCTTCCATATCTTCAATAATTTTCTGGGACCATTTGGTCATATGCTTTCACGATTTCCCGTGGGCTTCATAGTTGATCAGGAAATTTTTTCAATCAGCCTATATCTTAACACATCTATCCATAACCATGGATACGGAGTCTGACTTCTGATTCATACTGTGCTGAAGCATCTGGCATCTAGACTCAATTGCTGGAAAGATCATAATAGTATCCACCAGCTTTTTCAGGGACTGAACTAAAAAATCATGCCCTAAGGTAGATGACTCTAAATATGAAAATTTACTTGGAGATTTTTCTTCTTCTATTTCCACCATATTTCTCTTTTAAGAACCTCCAACTTCCTTATTCCTCAAAATTTCTTTTGTTGGAGTGTCAACAAGAACTTGCTTACCCTTGCTGATTTTTGGAATGACCTCTTCATCATGGGATTCATGTTCACAACCGGATAGTTGTATAATCTTGTCTTTATCAAGTTTTTCATTCTGAGCTCCAGCTTCAATATCCTCGGGAAGAATGAAGTCATGATTATGACTCTCTTCCTCTGACAATTTGTTCACTTCTTTTTTTTTTCTCCTTTCTCATCAACTCCCGGAGTAGAAATTTTTGAGGATCCGGCTTGACAGGTCCGGATTGACAACTTCTCGGATGGGGTTACCTTATCTTTGTATTCTTCAAATTGTTTAATTACATCATCAGAGCTACCACTCATCTCAGCTTTCTGAACTTATTCTTCAGCTTTCTTCTCTTCCACAGTTATCTCTTGTTGCTTTTCTGGTGACATAAACCTATTTCCTGGAGTCTCGGGCAATTGTTCCACAAGTAAATATTTAGGAACAGGGATGTTTTTTGAAGCAACCTCAGCAACCTTAAAGATAGATTGAACAATCTCGGCCTCAGACATTTTTTTCTTGAGCTTCTTCTCCTTGGCCTGCTTTTCTAGCTCATCAGTAGCTTTTTCCTTCAAAGCCTTGGCCTCAGCAGGATCCAAGACAAACTGTGGCTCCCCTGATTTTCTATTCTTATTATCCTCTCTCCACTTTGCTACGAATTCATCAGGGTAGGCCTTCTGCTTATTTGGTTTAGGAGGTGCGTATTGGACTTCCTTAGACTTAGGGGTTTTATCATTAGCTTCCACTTCCTTCAACTTCCTTTTCTTACCGGTCTTCTTTGAGGGTTCAGCTTTCTCAACATTTTCTGGAATGGGTTCTACCTCATCCTCAGGAAGATCATAGAAATCACTTGACTCCTTGGAAAATCCGACTTTCATCCTCTTTAAGGTTTCATCACTAATCATCATCACCTTTCAATTTCTCAGCTTGAAGCTACATGGGATCTTTAAAGATTCGAGACACTGAACAATCAACTTAGAAAGCAATGCCGGATACATAATGATATGAGATCATAGATTTCTATTCTTGATGTTCTCAATGGTGATAAGGATGTGTCTCATGAGATTCAACTTCCTTAGATTTACCAAAAAATATAGAATATACATGTCACTCTTATTAAGGGTATCCTTATCACCCTTCCTCGGTATGATAAACCCTTGCACCATAAGCTGTATAATCCGATTGTTGGTTGATAGATGAGCGATCGTTTTTGCAGTGTTGATATCAGAAAGACCTAGACACTCCATAGATTTTTCCTTAATGACACTACCTTGAACCTCAGGCAACTTTTGAGAGAAAAACTCAGCCTCTCCTTCATAAGGTATGCCAACCAAGATGTCGCCTTGGTATAAGAGAGAGAATACGTCTTCCCATAGCTCTTGAAGGAGAAATTCTCCCTTCCATCTTCCTTGAAAAAAGAAACTGACTCATAAAACTCTGAGTAAATCTGGATAGACCACATCTTGATCTTGAGTCTTAGATATAGCTACACTTTCCCATCCATTGAGTCTGATATTCTTGGAAATTATAGAGTCTTACTTATTGAAAAAGTTTGGGTGAACCAACCTTTCCCTATATATTTTCAATTCTGCAATTGGCTTAACTGACGAAATCTCTTGAGAAGGGTCTTCTACAGACATTCGGACTGGAGCACTTCTGAAGAATTTGGAACGGGCTTTTGTAGAGGGTAGAGGTTCAGCACGCATAATCTTGAAAATCGATGTGGGACAACCATCGGGGGTCCCCTTTATATAGGCGATGGAAGTGACCTTTCAACTTCCAATTCCAATATAATGGTTGGGAAACCTTTTCATCTGATCTAACGGTTGATATGATAGCCTCAAGGAAAAATTTGGTTGAATCCGATATTTTGAGGTTTTAAAAGAAAACATTCATATTTAAGGAAACTTCAATCCGAGAAATTTTAAAAAAACAAAAGGAACTACTAGAAAGTAAAAGTGATTACGAAAACTTAGGAAATAATCATACCTTTAGGATTGCTAGGTAGATTATTCTTCATAGGTGATATTCTTCTTGAACAAACAAATTTGACTACGAAAAAAACTTATTACGAAAAATCCACTCTGAAATTTAGAGAACGAAAATTTTCATTACAAAAAAAAATCCGAATACGAAAATTTCAGTTCCAAAAATTTCCATTATGAAAATTTCCATTATGAAAATCTCAAATCTGAGAATTTCCATTATGAAAATCTAAAAAATTTCGTTATGAAAACTTTGGTTCTGAAAATTTCCATTACAGAAACTTTGAAAAACTTATTAAGAAAATTTTCATTACAAAAATTTTGAAAAACCAAATACGAAAATTTCAAATCCTTTAATAACAGATGTATTCCCCCTATAAAAAGGAGTTTATTACTGTAAGGAGATTGGTTGAACAGAAAGTTAATAGGGGAATATTACCTCACAGTTATCATTCCTAACTTCTATTTTATCTATTCAAATCTATCAGAAGGTAAATATTTTGTGAAAATATCAGAAAGTTGATCTTACATTCCGATGAATTGTAGAATGATATCTCCTTTTAGTGTGTGATCCCTAAGAAATTGATGCATAATATCTATGTGCTTTGCATGAGAGTGTTGTGCAGGGTTTTTACTAAGGGAAATGGCACTTGTGTTATCACACAAAATTTGAGTTTTAGTAAAACTCAGGCCATAGTCTGTGAGTGTGTGTTGTATCCACAATACTTGAGAACAACAACTTTTAGTTGCTACATATTCAGCTTTAGCAGTGGAAAGTGCTACTGAGTTTTGTTTTTTGAAAGACCAAGAAACTAATGAATCTCCTAAGAAATGACAAGTTCCATATGTACTCTTTCTATACATTCTACATCCACCAAAGTCAGCATCTGAAAATATTTTTAAAAAAAATCATTTCCAGAAGTATAACATAGTCCTAAATCCATGGTTCCCTTTAAGTAGTGAAAAATTATCTTCACTTCCTTTAAATGAGATTCCTTAGGATTGGATTGATATCTTTCACATAAGCATACTGAAAACATTAAGTCTGGATGACTAGATGTCAAGTAAAGTAGACTTCCTATCATACCTCTAAAAGTTGTTTGATCTACTGGTTTCCCAGCTTCATCTAGATCAAGTGTGTTTGAGGTACCAATGGGAGTACTTATACTCTTAGTGTTATCATAACATACTTTTTAAGAAGATATTTAATATACTTATGTTAGGTTATATAGATTCCTTCTGGTTTTTGAGAAATTTGAAAACCAAGGAAAAATGTTAACTCACTCATCATACTCATTTCAAACTCATATTTCATTAGATTCACAAAGCAATCAGTTAAAGATTGCTAAGTTGAACCAAATATAATGTCATCAACATAAATTTGAACAATCAAAACATTTTTCTTATCTTTATTTATAAAAAGGGTTGGATCTGCATTTCCCTTAACATAGTTATTTTGAAGCAAAAATCTTGTAAGTATATCATACCAAGATCTAGGTGTTGTTTGAGGCCATATAAAGATTTGGTAAGTCTAAAAACATGATCAGGATGTTTTGTATCTTCAAAACCAGGAGTTTGTTCAACAAAAACTTCCTATTGAACATAACCATTAAGAAAAGCACATTTCACATCCATTTGAAAAAGTTTGAAATTGAAGAATGCTGCAAAGGTAAGTAAAATATGAATAGATTCAAGTCTAGCTACTGAAGCATAGGTTTCTTCATAGTCTATTCCTTCTTGTTGATTATAGACTTTACCAAATAATCTATATTTATTTCTTAAAATGATTCCATTTTCATCACACTTATTTCTAAAGACCCATTTTACTCCAATAACAGAGGTTTCCTTAGGTCTTTCAACCAAGGTCCAGACTTTATTTCTTTCGAATTCATTTAGTTCATATTGCATGGATTTGATCCAACCATCATCACCTAAAGCTTCATTAGTGCTTTTTGGTTCTAATTGGGAAAGGAATGCTAGATGTTATACTTCATTTCTAAAGGAACTTCTAGTCCTTACAGGTTGATTCACATCACCAATGATACTATCACTGGGATGATTTCTTAGAAATGACAGATTTGGATTTTGTAAAGCATGTTCATCAACGTAGGGTAGTAAATCTTCTGGGGTACCTGTTTCAGAAGTATCTTCTCAAAAAAATTTCTTATCATACAGATCTTCTATCAAAGGTTGATAATCAGTTTTTGAAAACACATATTAGGATGTAGGTTGGGTTTGTTTAAAAACAAAAGGATCAGTTTCATCAAATTTGACATGCACTGTCTCTTCAACAGTACAAGTATTTTTATTGAAAACTCTATAAGCCTTAGAAGTTGTGGAGTAGCCTAAGAAAATTCCTTCATCATATTTTGGTGTGAATTTATGAATATTATCTTTAGTATTCAGAATGAATACCTTGAAAACGAAAACCTTAAATTAGGAAAGTCTAGGTTCTCTACCATTCTATAACACATAAGAAGTTTTATTAAGAAAAGTTCTAATCAAGACTAGATTTATAGTATAACAAGTAGTACTTACAGCTTCAGCCCAAAAAAATTTGGCTATAGAATTCTCACTCAACATGGTTCTAGTTATCTCTTGAAGAATTATATTTCTTATTTCAACAACACCATTCTATTGAGGTGTTCTGGGTGCTGAAAAGTTGTGAGTATTTCCTTTTCTACTACAAAAAGTTTCAAAATCATAATTTTGAAATTATCCACCATGATCACTATGAATAGTTTTCAATGAAAGGTTTTTCTCATATTTAACTTGGGCTCTAAAACATTTTAAATAAGAAAAATCTTCAGACTTCTTTGCTATAAAATAGACCCACATAAATCTAGTGTAATCATCAACCAAGACAAATACAAAATACTTTCCCCCAATTCTTCCAGTTTGTGTGGGACCAAAAAGATCCATATGCACTAGCTGTAATGCATCAGTAGTTGAGACTTCACCGATTGATTTAAAACTTGATTTATGTTTCTTTCCATATTGATAAGGATCACAGACTTTTGAAGAATGAAATATAAGCTCTGGTAGATCCTTAACTAGTCCTTTCTTTGAAAGTTTTCATAAGTTCCTAAGGTTACAGTGTCTTAGCCTTCTATGCCATAACCAAGAATGATCTTCCATTTCCCTAAGGCAAGGTAAGTCTTGGCTCCTTAGGTCTTCTAGGTTTAGTGTGTAAACATTCTCTTTCCTATGGGCAGAAAGAATAAATTTTTCCTTGGAATTGTGTACTAAGCACTTATCATTCCTAAAATTCACAAGTTAGCCTTCATCACATAACTGACTTATGCTAATGAGGTTGTGCTTAAGACCCTTAACAAATAAAACATTTTAAATCAAGGTTTTTTCAAGAAGAACAATGTTAACTATACCAATAATTTCTCCCTGAGCATTGTCTCCGAAAGTTACTTTTCCTCCTTTCGTCTTGATAATCTTTTCAAAATTGTTTTTGTTACCAGCCATATTTTGGGAACATCCACTATCCATATACCATGTATTGTTGTTGGTACCTTCTCTATTTTCCTGAAAATAATAAAGTTATATTTTCAGAATACAAACTTTCTAGGATCTGGAATTGTTAGACAACAAAATTTTGGGTATCCACATTTTTTTAGAAAAATAAGATTTATGAAACCCAAGAGATTGAACTTTATTCAAAGAACAATTTTTCTTCCAATTCCCACCACTTTGACATTTACTGCAAAAAGGGGCTTTAGAAGGAACAAAATAGTTGTTTTTGAAAATGGGTTTTTGGTGAGTATAAACTACTCCAGTAATGTTTCCTTGAGGTTTACACTACTAGAATGGTGGGATATACCAACACTTTCATGCCAACGGTTTGAGAAAACCATTGGCATTGTTCATTTTCCCCAACAGTTTAAGGAAACCATTGGGACATCTCCCATTAGAACACTTTTTCCCAATGGTTTCCTTAAACCGTTGGGAAATCTCTATTTTTTACATCCTTTACCGACGGTTATAGAAAACTGTTGGTAAAGAATACCTTTCCCAATGGTTTTAAAAACCCATTGGGAAAGTTTTCCCCCAAATACACAGAACCCCCAATTTCCTATCCACGCGCGACTGCCCTAGCTCACTGTCTCTCCCGAAGGTATCTCATTACCCACTTTCTGAAACTCCTTCCATCCTCTTCAATCATCACTTTTCTTGTTCTGCACTGCAAATCGGTAAGTTCTATCTTTGTTTTGTTTTTATGATTCTATGATTTTTTGTTTTCTGTATTGATTTGGATTTATGAATCTATGAATTTTTGTTTTATGTTTTGATTTGGATGAATTTTTTTTCAATTTGGGGTGGGGGAGGGTGTGCAGATGGGGTGGGGGAGGATGTCGAGGGCTATCCAAGTGGGGTGGGGGAGGGGCTGTCTAGGTAGGGTGGGGGAGGGGTTGGGTTTTCCAAATGGGGTGGGGTTAAGGTTGTTTGGGGTGGGGGAGGGTGTGCAGGTGGGGTGGGGGAGGGTGTCCAGGCAGGGTTGTCCAAGTGGGGTGGGGAGGGTGTGCAGGTGGGGTGGGGGAGGGGCTATCTAGGTAGGGTGGGGGGGGATGGGTTGTCTAAGTGGGGTGACAGTAGGGATTTCTAGGTGGGCTGGGGGTGGGGGCTGGGTTTTCCAAGTGGGGTGTGGGGGTAGGGGTGTCCAGGTGGGGGGGGGGGGGATGGGTTTTCCAAGTGGGGTGGGGGTAGGGTCATCCAAGTGGGTTGGGGGGGGGGGGGGGTTGGGTTGTCCAAGTGGGGTGGGGTAGGGTTATCCAAGTGGGGTGGGTCGGGTGGGGGTAGGGCTGTCTAACTAGAGTGGGGTAGGGTTGTCCAAGTGGGGTGGGGGGGAGGGGGTTGGGTTGTCCAAGTGGGGTGGGGGTAGGGATGTCCAAGTGGGGTGGGGGTTGTCCAAGTGGGGTGGGGGTAGGGCTGTCCAATTGGGGTGGGGGCTGTCCAAGTGGGGTGGGGGTAGGGCTGTCCAAGTGGGGGGGGGGGGGGGCTGGGCTGTCCAATTGGGGTGGGGTTAGGGATGTCCAAGTGGGGTGGGGGGGGCTGGGTTGTCCAAGTGGGGTGGGGGTAGGGGTGTCCAAGTGGGGTGGGGGGCTGGGTTGTCCAAGTTGTGTGGGGGTAGGGTTGTCCAAGTGGGGGTGGGGGTAGGGCTGTCTAAGTGGGGTGGGGGATAGGTTGTCCAAGTGGGGTGGGGGTAGGGTTGTCCAAGTGGGGTGGGGAGGGTGTGCAGGTGGATTAAGCTCATAACTATAAACTCTCTATAAATTATGGAAGTATGAAAATGTATAGGGACATTCGTGATCATTTTTGGTGGGATAACATAAAAAGTGTTTGATGTTTTTAGTCCTTTTTTATTTGGAGTTTCTTTTGATGCTGATGTTTCTTATTGAAACATATGATGGAATTTATTTTAGTTTCTAAATCAGCTGAGACTCCCTCACCATGAACAGTGTATGCAACCTCTACCCTTATTTAACCATTCTGTTTACACAGCCTATGCAACCTCTACCCTCATTTAATCATTTAACTCAAGTCATTAATTCAAGCCTTCATTCTCACTAGAATGTAAGAAATTGAATGATGTATACCCATCCTCACATGATTTCTTATCTTAGATAGTGTCCAACATATGGAATGTGAGCTTTTGAATTCATCAGTTAACCAGGATCATATATTCCATTTCCCCCAAGATGATTGTACAAATATAACTTTAGGGTCAATTAAATATGGTTCTCATTTTATGTTGTATATTATGTGTCCTTCTTGGCCAATACTCACTTTTATAAGGGTGGGGTGCTTTTCACTAGCCATGTTATCATGTGTAGACATCCATAAAAATGTTAGATAAGTCACAAGTTTAATTCAGTAATGTTGTTATCATTGACATACTTTATTATTAATCTCAAATTTAAAAATAAATGTTTTTGTCTATACTTTATGAAATTAAATATTTTTACAATCCATGAACAACCTATTAGTGTAGAAGCCTAAAATTTATTCACCCATGGGGTGCGCTTGACTTGGGGAAGTAATTGGGTAATGAAAGGTATGGCCATAGAGGTGCCAATAATGAGTTATTGAACATGAGTGAATGATTTGGGATGCCTATAACACATAATGGGACCTGAGGCATGTGCCTCTTATAGACCTAATGAAAATGAATATAAATAAATTTTAATTTAATTTTTGAGTTCTTGTTCTTTACATTATTTTAATAGTTCACTACATCGACTAGAAACTTCTTCCTTTATCGTTTACTTAAATTTATTTTCTATTAAAGTTCAATCCTATTGAATTGTTTATGACAAAATGACTTATATAAATTATTTTTACAGAATGGATAGAAGTTGGATGTATGAAACCGATCGGATATCAAGTGATTTTCAAAACAATTTAGATAGATTTATAGATTTTTCATTTCATAATGCTTCAGATAGTGGTCGCATACACTGCCCATGTTCCAATTCTGTTGGTAGACCTTGGTTGAGCCATGAAGAAGTCAGCTACCACATAACCAAATATTTTTTTCAAGAAAACTACTTTGTGTGGTATCATAAGGGGAAGAAAATGAAATCTCAAATTGGTGATGATCGAAATGAAAGGACTAGAATAGAGAATTTGTTAGATGGTCGGTTTCCGTTTATTCATCATCATGAAAAATAAAGGATTTCAACTCACAAAGACTTCGATATGAGGACATATGATGCATCTAGTGAAAATGATGATATTGATAGGGTGAAAAAATTGAATGATGCTGTCATGAATCCAGTATATCGACAATGTGATAAAATGAAAAAGATGGAATTTTTTATCCAATTGTTTCATGGGAAAACTATGTATGGGATTTCTAATACAGCAATCGATTACATTCTTTCCCTCTTTAAGGATTTACTTCTAGATGATGCATATATTCCATCAAACCACTATATGTCATGGAAGTTAGTTGAAGAACTTGTATTTTCAAGAAAAAAAATTCATACTTGCCCGAAAGAATGCAGTTTATTCTGGGAGGAAACCACTGAACAAAATGATTGTATAAAATGTGGCACATCCCACTAGAATTCAAAATCTGATGGAACACCATCTCGCATTCCACAGAAATTAATGTGGCACTTTCCATTGATCCCCATACTCCGAAATATTTTTATGTCTGATGACATATCAATAAAAATGAGATGGCATGATACTGAGAGAAAGAAGACTAATGATTATTTGGTTCATCCTGTAGATAGATTTTCATGGTAGAGATTTAATGCTCGACATCCTAATTTTGCAACTGACGTGCATAATATGAGGTTGGGTATTTCATGTGATGGTTTTAATCCATTTGGGCAGATGCTTACTTCACACAGCACATGGCCAGTTTTTATACACATTTATAATCTTTCCCCGTGGTTTTGTATGAAAAACCCTTTCACTATCATGAGTATACTCATATCTGGTCCTTCTGATCCCGGCATTGATATTGATGTATACATGAAACCTTTAATAAAATATTTGAAACTTCTTTGGGATGTGGGTGTGCGCACATACGATTCATTTTCGAAAGACATATTTCATATGCGTGTTGCACTTATGTGGAAGATCAATGATTTTCCAACTTATGAAATGATGTATGGATGGAGAATGAAGGGAAAACTGTCATGTCCAGTTTGTATGAAGAATACACGATCCAGAAGACTGAAACATCATTGTAGTTTTAGTTTTATGGGACATCGACGATTATTTCCAATGTATCATCCATATAGAATGAATCGTCGAAGATTTGATAATATCATAGAGACTGATGATCCACCTCAGCATATGTCTAGAACTGATGTGCTTAATGAATTAATAGATTTCAGTTTTTCATTCAGGGAGGTTCAAATCAAATCTGGAAAGAGAAAGAATGTGTCCACTGAAACCTGTTACAATTGGAGGAAGAGGGGTATCTTTTTTTATTTGCCTTATTGGTCAACCAATTTGTTACATCATTGCTTAGACGTAATGCATATTGAAAAGAATATATGTGGAATGTTACTTTTAGTTCTTCTAAATTTCAAGGGGAAGACAAAAGATGATTTACGATCTTGTTTTAACTTGGTGGATTGGGGAATCAGACCAGAATTGCATCCTATGAATATCAATGAAAATAAATGGAAACTTCCATGTGCTTCTTATTGATGAAACCTATGAAAAAAAACAATTTCTGGAAGTATTAGAGACTATTAGAGTTCTTGGTGTCTATTCAAGCAACATATCTAAATGGGTCAACAGAATAGATTTGAAGCTAAAATCTTTGAAGACTCATGATTATCACGTTCTACTACATGAGTTGCTTCCAATAGCAATCCATCATATTTTGTCCAATAATGCAAGGGTGACTATTATTAGGTTGTGCCATTTGTTTAGAGATCTTTGTGCTAAGAAGTTGTCCAAGTCTTTCTTGAAAAAAAATTTGACAGATGCCCAATTAATTTTGTGTGAGTTGGAGAAGATATTTCCTCCATCATTTTTCACATGCATGTTGCATCTAACTGTCCATATTCCCACTGAAATACTTCTCAGATGACCTGTTTATTTTCATTAGATGTATCCAATTGAAAGAAATATGTACACATTAAAGTCTTATGTCTGAAATAGGAATCATCTCAAAGGTTCTATCGTGAATGGTTACTTGGATCAAGAATGTATGGATTTCTGCTCAATGTATTTGTCTGATCTTACTAAAAGAATGAACAGACCAATGAGAAATGAAGAAGAAAAATATGATAAAATTGAACCCAATTTTCCATCACTTCCTCAAACAGGAGGAATTCCTGGATCATATACATTGAAGATATTAAGCCATGAATAGTGGGATGTGGCACATCGCACAGTTTTGTTCAGCTGTGATTTGTTCAATGACTATATCAGGTAAATAAATTGAATTTTTATATCTTACATATATATCTGTTAAACTATTCATATTTTTTTATCTACAGGGAACATAAAATAATGATAAATAGAAATCATCGTTCTTTATATTTGAGAAGGAGGGAGACTTTTCATAGTAAAGAGTTTTCTACTTTGTTAAAATTTAAGGTAAAAATATTATTGTTTAAAATAATTATATCAATAATTAATTAATTTTAATAGTCATTTATATTGCAGGTATTGATTTTTTCTGTTGACTCTGTCTCTGAGGAAATAAGATCTTTCGATTTTGGTCCAAATACTGTGGTTCGTGACTATAAATCAATTGTTATCAATGGGTACAAATTTATTGTCACTAAAAGAGAAAAGAACATGAGAACACAACATGATGGTGTTATGGTTACTTCCATAATATGTTGTTATGCCAGTGCATCAGATAGTAGACCATGATTTAAAATTGTGGGTTATTATGGAGTCGTTGAGAAAATAATAATATTGGATTATTACTCTCATGGATGAGTCACAATGATGAAATTCCATTGGTTTGATTCGATGACGAGATAGAGCATATTTATTGATGATTTTAGATTTCGAGTAATTAATATGACTCGCACTCTTGCTACCGAAGAACCATATGTGTTGGAATCAATGGCTAAACAAGTTTTTTATGTCAAAGACCAACTTTGACCTGAATTTGGTGTCATAGTTGAAGTAAGTCCAAGACATATTTTTGATGATGGTGATGATGGAATTGACACTTTCCCTAGTGCCATTGGAACCAATCCATTTATTTCTTTTGATGACTCCAATAGCTAAATTTTTAGAGTTGATTGCGAACCTGATGTTGTGGTTGAAAATATATAGAATCATTCATCCATGTTCTCAATTCTTTTGGTTTACCTTGAGTTGGGTTGTTAAGGTTGGTAATATTTAAATTTATTTAGTATTGATCACAAATATGTTTTAGCTGACTTGACCATTATGTGAATTTTCAATGTTTATTGGTTGCAGTTTTATTTTAATTGCATTTTCTAATTTGGAATTGAACTGTATTCAAACCTAGTCAAACAATATTCCTAACTTGGTGAACATTACAACTTGTATGATTTATTAAATCCATTCAATCTCTTCTAAAAAAAATTGATAGCTAAATTACCAATGAATCCCCCTATTCCCTCATATATTTAGTTTTTTGGGTTACACATTAGTTTCCTTTTTCTAATTAATTACATATTTGTTTTCAAAATCAGGAAATGCAGCCAACTGAAGAGAGACGAAGGAAAAAATGATAGAGAACAATCGTCAAATGACGGAGATGGGCATTCCACCATTACTGCCTACAGTGAGTACTTTCTTTCAAATATATATATTTAAATAATATTAATGTCATGTGATTAATTTGTAAACATTTTTGTAGGATCCACCTATATGTCGACAGTTATTTGACGAGGAGCCTAGTACTGGTCCTAGTACTCAGGCTGGTGGTACGAGGAGGGTTCGTACCAGATGTGGACGAGCAGCTTTGCATACCCGAATAGACCCTACCCCTCCCAAAGACATGTCATCCTTCCCACATTCTGATCTCGGTGTGTCATTAGGGACACACGGGATATTTAAGCCTCCCATGTTTCCACCACCTTTTGCATCTTCTGGCCCATCTTTTTCATATCCCGTGATGATTCCCACTCCCCAGTCAGAATCCGGTCATACAGTTGTCACATCTTCTTTTCCTTCTACTTCTGTCTCTCCGAGCTTCTATATTCCATCATCTTTTACTCCTGTTCCACCACAGAGTGTTCCATCAGTTTCTGTGGATCCATCGGCGCTCAGTGATCAGACTGGCGTAGGTATATTTATAGAACCCTAACAAATTTTTATAGCAATATTTATATTCATTATAACATGTTTTGATAAAATATTTGTTTTTATTTCATGAAAGATACATTTACTGACAGGAGGTGGGGGCGGGGGCGTACATGCATGTGTGCAGTTTGGAACTTCCACACATAGGTTATGATGGATTACAATCAAGACAACCAAATGGTTGAGAAAATATGGTAGCAATGTCGGAGTTTTTTGGCGACGCTTTCCAAATACTCTGACATCATTCCCGCCAGCCCGCTATCATGGATACATTTTCTACATGAGGTCAAGGGTAGAGCTTGTGCAGAGATATGGGTAAAAAAAGTTGTAGTATTTAATTCCATGAATTATTTTTTTATTTATATGAATTAATATTTTAATGTCATCTTCGATTTAATTTTCCCAATGGTGAGGGTGCATGACCGGAACATCTAAAGGATTTAAGCGAGCTTTGGAGAGCCTACAAGCATGAGTTGTATATTGGCTGGTGTGCAAGAGTTGTCACTGAGTTAGAGGTGGTACCAGTTGTGGATGATTATCCTATAGATCAGTATCATTAGATGATTACTCATTGGACGACTACCCAGTTTAAGGTATTAATTAAATTTGAGGTATTTAAATAATAACTTTCATGTTTTGCATTAATACTATCTTTTTCATTATAGAATTTTATTTAGGAATCATCTGGAAAAAATAAAAAAAAACATTGATGCAAAAAAATACCTCCACACACTGGGACGTACTATGATGCTAGATCAAGAGAGGAAGCAGGTATGACAATTGTTTATAAGTTTTCTTTACAACTTACAATTTTTTTTTGTTTCCTCAATTATTTAATTTTTTGCTAAAGTTTTCATATAACATTAGTTTTCAATGTCGTTGTAGAGGAAAATACAGAATATTGAAGGATGCGTGCCTCGAGCAAAACTGTTTTTCTCAAGTAGACGGAAAAAGTATGGAAGTTTCGTTAACGAAGCGACTCAACAGTAGATTGTAAGTTTTAATCTGTTGATTTTATATTTTAATATCTATTTTTTAACTTAATAATATATTTATATTTGTAATATGCTGATTTAGAGGCCCTCAATTCCCAAGAACCAGACAATTTTGGGCCAACTGATCACTTACATCAGGTGTTGGGAGGGGAGCATCCTGGAAGAGTATGCTGCCGACCTAGGATAGCCTCGACGAGGTATTTTCCCTCCTCAGGTATGAGTTGTAGTGCCACCGAGCTGCAGAAAGTTAGGGCACAGGTATAACAGACTGACAAAAGGGCCACAGAGATGGCAGAATAGTCTTCTAGGGAAAATAGTGCATTTATGAAATTTATTGAAGTTCTACGTCCAACACATCCACCAGAGGCCAGCCCTGCTTTTGATGAATATATGTCATAGATACGTTCTATATATGGTGCACCAGGTGGTAGTTCTAGTGGTGGTCAAGACGATTTCCATCTTGATGATGATGATGGCAAGGAGTCTGATGCGGAAGAGGAGGGAGAGGAGGAGGGCGAGGACGAGGACAAGGGTGATAATGATGGTGATAATGGTGATGGTGATGTGAGACAAGTTGATCCATTACATTTTTTACTAATATTACTGAGATTTGATTTTTAATCTATTCTAGTTGTTGGTTTTATCTAGACGCATAGTTTAGTATTGGAGTTGATTTATTTTTATATATTGTCTATTTTCATGGATGTTGATGTCTTTTAGTGGTTGTGGTGTATCTTGAGCATGTTTATAGAGTTTTTTGTGTTTGGGAATTCCCTGTACATCCCCCCTTATTCCTGGACCCTGGACAACCCCCACCATCCTCCTTGGACCCTAGACATCCCCCCGGACATCCCCCCCACCCTCCTCCCTGGACCCCGGACAGCCCCCTACCCTCCTCCCTGGACCCCCAGACAGCCCCCCCACACTCTTTCTTGATTTCACATGCCTTTTTTTATGTCTATGATCATGAAATTTTATTTAAGATTATTCCATTTTTGTATGTCTTGAATTATATGAATGTATTGGTAAGATTATTGCTCAGTCTCATCAAATTCATGTGCTGATATGCTTTAATTTGAATACAAAGCCTTGTTGTACATTCTCCATGTTATGTGAATTATGACTTGTTTGATTTGGTTTACTTTTAAATTTTTAGGATAAGACATGGGTCATATGTGACGTGTACGATTCAACCCCGGCTCAATCTGAGTTGCGGTGTGGTAGGGATCACTCTAAGTGTCTCTCTTATGTTTAAAATGGACAACATTATAAGTACATGCGGAAAACCAACCAAATGGATTCTTATTGTGTTGATACTTTATCACAATGATCCATGGGTCATATGTGATGCATACGAGTCAACCCCACCTCAATCCAAGGCGTGGTGAGGCCGGCACCATTCGAAGTGTCTCACTTTTTTTTGAAATGGATAACATTTTAAGTGAAAAGTACAACTGACATACAGAAAACTGACCAAACACGTTCTGATTGTGTTGATACTTTAGGACAATAATACTTGAGTCATTTGTGACGTGTAAGAGTAAACCCATCCTCAATCTGAGGCGCGGAGTGGTCGACACCACTCGAAGTGTCTCTCTATATTTTAAAATGGACTTCATTTTAATTGAAAACAACAACTGACATACAGAAAACCAACCAAACACATTCAAATTCTGTTGAAACTTTGGGAAAACGTTACATGAGTCATTTTGGACATGTACGAGTCAACCCCACCTCAATACGAGGCCAGGTGTGGTCGATACCACTCAAAGTGTCTCAGGTTTATTTGAAATTGACAAAATTTTAAATGAAAACAACAACTGACATACGGAAAACCGACTAAACGCATTCGGATTCAGTTGAAACTTTAGTAAAACGATCCATGGGTAATATGTGAAGTGTATGATTCAACCCCACCTCAATCTGAGGCGTGTTGTGGCTGGAACCATTCGAAGTGTCTCACTTTTTTTTGAAATGGATAACATTTTAAGTGAAAAGTACAACTAACATACGGAAAACCAACCAAATTCATTAGGATTGTGTTGATAATTTAGTACAATGATCCTTGTATCATTTTTAATGTTTAAGAGTCAACCCAGCCTCAATCTGAGGCACAAAGTGGCTGTCACCACTCGAAGTGTCTCTCTATAGTTTAAAATGGACTTCATTTTAATTGAAAACAACAACTGACATACAGAAAACCAACCAAACGCATTCAGATTCTATTAAAACATTTGGAAAACATTCCATGAATAATTTGTGATGTTTATGAGTCAACCCTGCCTCAATCTGAGGCCAGGTGTGGCTGGAACCACTCAAAGCGTCTCAGGTTTATTTGAAATAGACAACATTTTAAATGAAAACAACAACTGACATACGGAAAACTGACTAAACGCATTAGGATTCAGTTGAAACTTTAGTAAAATGATCCATGGGTCATATGTGACATGTAAGAGTCAACCTCACCTCAATATGAGGTGTGTTGTGGCTGGAACTATTCAAAGTGTCTCACTTTTGATTGAAATGGATAACATTTTAAGTGAAAAGTATAACTGACATACGGAAAACCGACCAAACGCATTCAGATTGTGTTGATACTTTAGTAAAATGATCCTTGGGTCATTTTTGACGTGTAAGAGTCAACCCAACCTCAATCCGAGGTGTGGAGTGTCTGGTACCACTCGATGTGTCTCTCTATAGTTTAAAATGGACTTCATTTTAATTGAAAACAAAAATTGACATACGGAAAACTAACCAAATGCATTAATATTCTATTGAAACTTTAGGAAAACGTTACATGAGTCATTTGTGATGTGTATGAGTCAACCTTGCCTCAATCTGAGGCCAGGTGTAGCTGGTACCACTCAAAGTGTCTCAGGTTTATTTGAAATAGACAAAATTTTAAATGAAAACAACAACTCACATATGGAAAACTGACTAAATGCATTTGTATTCAATTGAAACTTTAGTAAAATGATCCATGGGTCATATGTGACGTTTATGAGTCAACCCCGCCTCAATCTGAGGCATGGTGTGGCTGGAACCATTTGAAGTGTCTCACTTTTGTTTGAAATGGATAACATTTTAAGTGAAAAGTACAACTAACATACGAAAAACCGACCAAATGCATTTGGATTGTGTTGATACTTTAGGAAAATGATACTTGGGTAATTTTTGACACGTATGAGTCAATCCAGCCTCAATTCAAGGAACAGAGTGGCCGATACCACTCTAAGTGTCTCTCTATAGTTTAAAATGGACTTCATTTTAATTGAAAACAACAACTAACATACGGAAAATTGACCAAACAAATTCAGATTATGTTGAAACTTTAGGAAAACGTTCCATGAGTCATTTTTAACATGTAAGAGTCAACTCTGCTTCAATCTGAGGCTAGGTGTAGCTGACACCACTCAAAGTTTCTCAGGTATATCTGTAATAGACAACATTTTAAACGAAAACAACAACTGACATACAGAAAACTGACTAAACGCACTCTGATTTAGTTGAAACTTTAGTAAAACGATCCATGGGTTATATCTGAAGTTTACGAGTCAACCTTGACTCAATCAGAGGCGTGGTGTGGCTGGAACCATTCGAAGTGTCTCAATTTTTTTGAAATGGATAACATTTTAAGTGAAAAGTACAACTGACATACGGAAAACAGACCAAATGCATTCGGATTGTGTTGATACTTTAGGAAAGTGATCCTTGGGTCATTTTTGACGTTTACGAGTCAACCCAGCCTCAATTCGAGGTGTGGAGTGTCCGGCACCACTCGAAGTGTCTCTCTATAGTTTAAAATGGACTTCATTTTAATTGAAAACAACAACTGACATATGGAAAACCAACCAAACACATTCAGATTCTGTTGAAACCTTAGGAAAACGTTCTATGAGTCATTTGTGACGTGTACAAGTCAACCCCAGCTCAATCTGAGGCCATGTGTGGCCGGCACCACTCAAAGTGTCTCAGGTTTATTTGAAATAGACAACATTTTAAATGAAAACAACAACTGACATACGGAAAACTGAATAAATCCATTCGGATTCATTTTAAACTTTAGTAAAATGATACATGGGTCATATGTGATGTGTACGTGTCAACCCAGTCTCAATCCGAGGCGCGGAGTGGCCGGTACCACTCAAAGTGTCTCTCTATAGTTTAAAATGGACTTCATTTTAATTGAAAACAACAATTGACATACGATAAACTGACCAAACACATTCATATTCTGTAAAAACTTTAGTAAAATCATCCATGGGTCATATGTGACATGTACGAGTCAACCGTGCCTCAATCCGAATCGTAGTGTGGTTGGGATCACTCTAAGTGTCTCTCTTTTATATAAAATTGACAACATTTTAAGTACATATTGAAAACCAACCAAACAGATTCTGATTTTGTTGATACTTTAGAACAACGATCCATGGGTCATATATGATGTGAACGAGTCAGCCTTGCCTCAATCTGAGGCATGGTGTGACCGACACCACTCAAAGTGTCTCTTTAGTTTAAAATGGACTTCATTTTAAGTGAAAACAACAACTGGCATATGGAAAACTAACCAAACGCATTCAGATTATGTTGAACCTTTAGTACAACAATCCATGGGTCATTTGTGATGTTTATGAGTCAACTCCGACTCAATTTGAGGAATGGTGTGGCCGAAACCACTCAAATTGTCTCTCTTTTGTTTAAAATAGACTTCATTTTAAGTGAAAACAATAAATGACATACGGAAAACCGACCAAATGCATTCGAATTCTATTTAAACTTTATAAAAACGTTCCATGGGTCATATGTGACGTGTATGAGTCAACCCTGCCTCAGTATGAGGCCTGGTGTGGCTAGAACCACTCAAAGTGTCTCACATTTATTTGAAATGGACAACATTTTAATTGAAAACAACTACTGGCATATGGAAAACTGACCAAATGCATTTGCAATGTGTTTAAAGTTTAGAACAAGGATAAATGGGTCATATGTGACATGTATGAGTAAACCCTTCCTTAATTCGAGGCATGGTGTGACCGAAAATACTCAAAGTGTCTCATTTGTTTTGAAATGAACAACATTTTAAGTGAAAACAACAACTCACATACGGAAAACTGACCAAACGCATTCTGAATGTGTTGATGATTTAGTAAAACGACACATGGGTCATATGTGATGTGTAAAGGTAAACCTCACCTCAATATGAGGTGATGTGTGGCCGGAACCACTCAAAGTGTCTCTCTTTTGTTTAAAATGGACATCATTTTAAGTGAAAACAACAACTGATATACGAAAAACCAACCAAATGCATTAGGATTCCATTGAAACTTTAGGAAAACGATAAATGGATTATATGTGATGTTTACAAGTCAACCCCAACTAAATAATAGGTGCAGTGTGGCTGTCACAACTCGAAGTATCTCAGTTTTATTTGAAATGGACAGAATTTTAAGTGAAAAGTACAACTAGCATATGGAAAACCGACCAAATGCATTCTTATTCTGTTTAAAATTTAGGACAACGATCCATGGGTTATATGTGATGTGTATTAGTCAACCTCACCTCAATCTGAGGCGCGGTGTGTCCGGAATCACTCAAATTTTCTCTCTTTTGTTTCAAAAGGACATCATTTTAAGTGAAAATAACAACTGACAAACGGAAAACTAACGAAACGCATTTGTAATCCATTGAAAATTTAGGAAAATGATACATGATTCATATGTGACGTTTAAGAGTCAACTTCGCCTCAATATGAGGCCTGGTGTGGCCGGCACCACTCAAAGTGTCTCACGTTTATTTGAAATGGACAACATTTTAATTGAAAACAACTACTGGCATACGGAAAACTGACCAAACACATTCTGAATTTGTTGAAACTTTAGAAAAACTATCAATGATTGATATATGACATGTATGAGTTAACCCCACCTGAATCTGAGGCATGTTGTGGCCGGTACCACTCAAAGTGTCTCATTTTTTTTTGAAATGAACAACATTTTAAGTGAAAACAATAACTGTCATATGGAAAACCGACCAAACGCTTTCAGAATATGTTGATACTTTATGAAAATGATCCATGGGTCATATGAAATGTGTACGAGTCAACCCCTCCTAAATTTGAGGCATGGTGTGGCTGGTATAACTCCAAGTGTATGTATTTTGTTTAAAATGGACATCATTTTTAGTAAAAACAACTGGTATACGAAAAACCAAACAAACGTATTCGGATTTTGATGATACTTATTCAGTTTTTTATGTATTTTATTGATAATTGATAATTAAATTATATATGTATTCAATTATGAATTGAATTCCAGATTCCACATATAATTGTCATCTAAATTTTAAATTGAATTCTGAATCAATTATGTATGTTTATAATTACGTTATGAATTATGATTTAATTCTGGATGTGTATAGTTCAAGAATGCATTATATGTTAAATTTGTATGAATTTATTCTCTATATGTATGTATTAGTTTGTTATTGCAGGTATAGTAATTGGAAAGGAGGAGAATGGACATCATTAGAGGCTTCTATGCAAATTGCAGGTTGCTGTGCAATTTGCACATCATAGCCAATGCCAGTGGTTTCAAACCTTTGGCATAGGCTTGTAATAACCCTTTCCCAATGGTTTACAAACCGTTGGGAAAGGTTTCTAGGGATTTTTTTCCGATGGTTCAATGAGAACCGTTGACAAAAACCATTCCCAACGGTTTCTAAACTGTTGGGAAAGAGTTGATTTCCTTAGTTTTACCAACGGTTTTTTGTAAACCATTGGTAAAACTTATTCCAATGGTTTGGCCAAACTGTTGGCATAGGTTAATTTTACTAACCTATACCAACGGTTCTTTCTAAATCGTTGGGATAGGTTTTCTCAACAGCTTACTTCCCCACGGTTTGCAAAACCGTTGGTATAACATATACCAACGGTTCTGCAGGCTTTCCCAACGGTTCAAAACCGTTGGGAAAGACCCCATTTCTAGTAGTGTTAATTTGAGAATACATCTTGTCAAAATTTTCCTTCCTAGAGGTAAAGTTTTCAAGAAGATTCTTAAGAGAAAATATTTCGTATTTCACTCTAATTACTAAATTCCTATCCTCAGGAATCATTTCCTTAGTGTTATATTTTTCTTCAAAGGATTTTATCTTTAAAATAGCATTCTTAAGATCTTTATAAAGTTCTTCCTTAGCAAAATTTTATTTCTCAAGGTCTTTAGAAAGTTTTTATAAAAGCTTATCTTTATCTCCAAGATCTCTAGAAATATCTAAAATCTCTTTAGTAAGAATGTCTTCCCTAGTATTTTCCTTGTCTAATTTTTTAGAAATTTTACAATTTTTGGCTTCAAGTAACTTGGAAAACCTAGATACTTCTTCATATTAAGGTTCTTCATTTTCTGAAGATGAAATATCTTCATTAGAAGTATTATTTTCTGAATAGTAATTCTTATCAAGAGATAAATTTGTTAAAGCCTTAATAGAGCGTACCTTGTCCATAAGACATGTATTAGGAAAAGAAGTAGCAAAAATGAATCCCATATTCTTCTATGCTGATAAATCATATTCATATGATTCACTTTCTAAAGAGTCTACACAACTATCACTCCAAGTATCATTATCTTTAAGACTTTTCTTGTGCTTTGATCGATAGAATTTCTTCTTGTTCCTTTCTGAATTCCTTTCCTTCTTTTCCTTCTTATTCAAAAAAGGAAAATCAGGTCTGATATGACCTGTTCTTCTACATTCATAACAAGTAACTTATCCATATTTCTTATCCCTGTAGTCTCTCTTCTTGTACTTATTCTGATAATTCTTCTGAGAAACAATCTTGTTCATTATCCAAGAAAGATTTACTAATTCATTCTCTGAATTTTCTGTATCACTAGATTCTGACTGAATAATGAATTTATTTGTCTTTGATCTAGTTACTCTTTATGTGGTCTTGGATTTTATATGTTTATAAGTGGTTGTAAAAGCAACTCCTCCATTACCATTCTTCTTCTTGATATTTTCAGCATCTCTCTTCATTCTGGATTCATGTTGAATAGGAGTTCCAAACAACTCATCTAAGGAAATATAAGTGACTTTCTTGTTCTCATCAATAGTTGTCCTCTTGGACTCCCATTCATTTTTAATGATATCTATGATCTTATCAACAAGTGCCTCATCATCAAAACTTTTTTCTCCTATAGATTGTAATCTATTCACGATAGTCATAAACCTTTGATTTACTTTACTTACAGGTTCTCCATAAAGAAATTTAAAACTATGGTATTCATCTCTCAACATAGCTCTTTTGGTCTCTATGACTTTTGATGTACCAAAATTTGTAACGTAAAGTTTCTTACAGATATTTTTTTCAGCTTCACACGATGATATTTGACTATAGATGTTCCTAGTCATGGAACACAACAATGTATTTCTGACTCTGAAGTTTGCTTGGTATTCTGATTTCTCCTGATTCATAAAAGTTCTCAATTCCTTATCTGGAATCTTATAATATCCAGTCATCATTAGATAGTTATCAAATCCATTATTCATAAAAAAAGTTTTCATCCTATCTCTATAGTACTTATAATCATTTCCATCAAAAAATAGGAGGTCTGGTAGGATTTATATTATCTATAGAGCCAACATTTAAACCTTCCATCCTTAAGAAAAACTTTGGCACAACAACTTGTTAGTAGTAAGTGATTGTAAACATGGAAAATATCCTAAGCAAGGAAAATATAGAGTAATATTATCTCTAGGAAAAACTGAATCTGAACTATATAATTCTGAAAAACATATTCCGAAAAAATATGGATCTAAAAAATATGATTCTGGAAAATCAATTCCAAGTATTCTCTTATAAATTTAATCGTGAAATTAATTCAGATTGAACCTCCTATGGTACCAATTGTTAGGATGGTATGTCTGAGTATGATATACTCTATAATACCAGATGTAGGATCGAATATGTAAAATGAGATACAAATACAAGAGGGGGTAAATTGTATACTTTAAAAATTCCTTTGGAACATCTAAGGATAACCAAAATTCACAACACCTCTGAGCTCTATTATCAAAAGTTTACAACATATAAGATTCTACCTTAAAGCATATAGAATCTAACTAAATCATATTACAATTATGAGGAAGTACAATAAAGTTATACTTTTCTCAACAATACAAATGCAACGGAAAAATAAAGTAGTAAAACTATAGGTAACAAGTATAAACTCTTTTAACCCAAAGAGGAGGGTATCCAACAACCCTGGATAAGGGGTCCCTTGATTTATACTTTCAAGAAAATCTATCTTACCCAAACCCATGTAATCCCTCAATCCGAATACTTGTATCTTTCTTGCTATCCTCGCAAGCCCTGGATTTGTAAGGAAATCGGTACCTCTGAATTCACAACCCGAAGTCTCTGATTTCAAGGAAATCGAACCTCTGCACTAAGAAAATCTACACAAAGAAAAGTTTGAATGATTAGTTCAAAACTTTCTGCATGAAGCCTGAGAGTTTATAAGAGTCTCTCTCTCTAGAAATCACTTCAACAGCATGTAAGCACAGATTTAAAAGTTGTATGTTGAGCTCTTTTCAAATGAACTCCTATTTATAGGCGTGGCTCCAATGGTCGGCTCTCTCCTCCAATGGTCATATTCTTCCTCGAATTTCAGAGGGACCTGTACACGTTTCACTCAAACAACAGTTAGTGAGTAACTGAATTCACGACATCGTTTTGTAAGTAAACAGGTGTAAGTATAACTAAAATAAGATATTCGGAATGAAGGTAAATGAAAGTTCAAAGTCAAAGAAAAAAACTGAATTCATAGTCTACATCACAAGGATATTCGTATTCTATTTTGTAGGATTTTGGAACCTGAATTCTTTAGAATTCCGTAGTCTGAATTTCAAGGAAATTCGGAGTCTCGATTCACAAGAATTCGGAACCTGAACTTACAAAGTTTGGAGTCAAAGTTCATGAGAATTCGGAGTCAGAACTTATAGGAGTTTGGATTTTGTATTCAGAGAACTCGGATTCATAACTTGGATAAGTTCGTAACTAGAATTTGTAATAAGAATTCGGAGTCAGAACTTAGAAGAGTTCATATCCAAAATTCGTAATCATAATTCTTAGTCGAACTTTACATAAGTTTGTAATCAGAATTAGAATTGGAACTTCATGAATGTTCATATTCAAAATTTGGAGTGGAACTTCATGAGATTTTGTATCCAGAATTCGGAGTTTAACTTCATGAGAGTTTGTATCCAGAATTCGGAGTGGAACTTTATTAGAGTTCATATCCAGAATTAGGAGTCTTAAACAGAATTCCTCATATCTAAGTATTATATGATTCTGAGATTTTGGACCCAATCCGATCTTTATACGTAGAAATAAAATGATATGAGCAATGAAAATTCTGTAAGGATAAATTTCCTTGGGGAAGGAAATTTTTCTTATATAAGTGAAACAAGGGTAAAATGAAATTTTCCTTAAGAAAGGTGTTTGTGATTTTCAAAACAAGAGGAATGGTAAAGTCATAAGGAAACCTTAATGACTCAACAATATCCCCCTTACATGAAGGAATGGAAAATTCATAAGGAAAACCTTATTGACTCAATATCACCTTGGTCATAAATCCATCCAATGAATCACTTTGGTGAAAATCAAAAGGAGTTACCCAAAGAAGAGGTAACATCTTTCCTTAAACTCTTTAGTTTTATTTATTTATCCACTCCCTAAACTCTCCTTATTCAATGATTATATAAAAAAATTATCCTAAATATAATGATATGTTTTTATGCTAATTTTTCTACCAACACACACACACACACACACTTCCATCTAATGGGTAACAAACATGTTGTTCATGTACGGCGAACTACCACCTCACAAAATAATGATTGTTCATTTTCCATTTACCACCATTCACGGCTGTAAATTATGATGTTAAATCTATTTATATATGTTATATATGATATTTATTATGTCTTTATGCTTATTTAAATATTTTATAACACATACCCTTATAATTTCCATTTTGTGTAAATATGAAAACATCATTTTTGGAAGTGTGGACTACCTCCCCCTCAAAGAGATTTCATTTATTCACACTATACATGGAATGTATAAGGGGTGTTTTTATTAAAAACATGTAATATATATGACATATATATGATACTATAATTATAATATACATATATATATCATGTTCTTTTCGTTCTTTTAATATATAAAATAAATGAAATTAGCATTCATGCGTACGTACGACCTACCATCTCCATAAATGGTGTATTTCATTCTTATATCCAAATATTATGGATTATTATAAATAAATATATAATTAATATATATTATATTTAAATTATGTTTTACATTCTGAAGATAATTAAACCATGATAGGAATAACAAATAACTAGTTAAAACATACTCGATAAACTATGCAATTAACACCAAAAATCCGGCCAGGGATAAATTTATAGGGGTACTGTAGCAGTACTGTATCAGTACTGTAGTAGTAGCAACACTATAGCAGAGAAGGTTCTATATTAGGAACTGTAGTGATGGAGGTTTTGTAGCAGGAACTGTAGCGGCAGCGGTGTTGTAGCAGTATTGTAGCAGTACTATTCACTAAAGGGTCCTTTGGGCCAAAAAATGGGCTTTCAAGCCTAGTATTCAATCCACTTAGCCTTGGGACTTCAGGATTTATAATGGGTCTCCCTCTACACAGTCAAAAGAGGTCTTTTCTTTAATAATAAAGTGAGGCTTCGGCCCCAACCTTTTAAAAAAATGAAAGATTGTTATCAAACAAGTACTACAAAATTATAAAAAGATAGTTTATGATATTATAAACATTAATTTGGTACTATAATAAGTTATTAACATTCTAAAAACCATTATAAAATAGGTTAATGTCCACTCACACAAAAGGAAATTCAAGGTAATGGTTTCATCTCAATTTATATTCCATTGAGACTTATTTGTTCTTATGCACCTAGTTTATTTTACATGGTGTATATACTACCATTAGACATGTTATATCATGAATCTCATTATTCTCATGATATTATAAATTTTATTTAATTTATGGGGAAATTTTATTAAACTATTTCAAAGTGGTATATGAAACTTTAGAATGTTTAATGATTATTCTCCTTAATAACATTTTTAATGATTATCTTTGCAATCTCACTTCCTTTCATGATTGTTATATTTCTCTTGAAACAATCAATTTATTATTATAAACCTAATTTCTTTTAAATAGTGTACATACTTCCAATTTGTCTTATAATATGATGATTTATTCATTCTTCATGATATTTTTAGTTTTAATTTGAATAATTTCATCTAAGGGGATTCAAGTCAAAAGTTACCAAGTGGAAAATAATTTCATAACCCAAATTCATTTCATTGGGTTATATTACTTCTTCATTGTCATTAATATTTTATGATTATGTTTATGTTATATTTGACAATATATTGATTTATTTTCACTTCTTTATGTGTATTTATAATTGATACACATATTTTACTCATTTATTGATTCTCACTTCAATGTTATAATATTTTCAAGGGTTTACTTTACAATCTCATTTTGTTTGGTATTATTTAAACATGAATTTCCATCAGTGGAAATTTTTTTATAATTTTCTAATGAAACCTTTCATTTCATTATTCTCTTATTATTCATGATCTTTATCAATTAATAGTGCCATTTTTTTACTCATTGGTACTCAAAATGTTTTAGAAATTGTATTTAAGAAAACCTGACTTCATTTCTCTTTTTAGTCAGAGAAACTATTCTATTCAAAAATCATATTTTCTAAAAAGGTTTTCAAAAAAAATTTAACCTTTCAAAAATGATTTATTAAATACATTTATACCCTTTTTGTCTTTTATGAATGTTTTCAAAGGAATATACTTGTTGCTTTCTGAACAAGGAATTTTTTATAAAACAATTACCATTAAAAAGGAATGTTCTTTTTACCTCATATGGCATGTACAGATTTACCCACCATCATTTACTTAAAGTTTAATTTTCATGTTTAAAAGGTTACTTTTTAAATTAAATGTTTTCAAAGATTATTTTCTAAGAAAACGTTTTTCAAAATGTTTTTTAAAACAAATGATATTTTCCTCAAGAATGTTTTTAAATTTTTTCTTCTATTTCACTAATAAAACAGCCCTTTATTTCACTCCAATTGGGATATTTTACATTGATACCATCCTTATTCTTCATCTTGATATTTTATGATTGGTTTTTTCAAGGATAGTATTAACATTCACTTCCTTGGTTCCTTTGTTAGTCCCCTTGAAATATTCAATTTCCTATGATCATTGAACATTGAATTTCCCCTCATTATCCATATCATTTATCATGGATATGTTCATTTCCAAAACTATAAACCATTCTTCATATGGTGTTTACTTTGAAATTTATTTGATTATTTGGGGAAATATTGACAAATCTATATCTCCTACTCTATATAGATATTTTATAAGGCACATTGTTAAATTGATTATTTGATATATATGGAATGATTTGGATTGGTATGACCTACGTGGGGATCAGTTATAGATAGCCCCTTAATGCATCAATAGTCTCATGGGATGAGTCAGTTGGCTAGCTGCCTTAGACGATCTTTTACCCGATATGCTAAACTGTCTTGTGAAAGGTCTTGATGGTAATGATTCTATGTTTCTAGAAAACATGGAACCCTATAATTAATAATTTCCCTCATTTATTTTTAGTTATTACTTATCTATGCGATTCTGTGTCGATATATCTATGGATTCATTTTATTCTTAGTTCATTGATTAAGTTGAATGTGTTTCAGTTTCTTAACTTTCCATATTGATTATGCCTTATCTAGTTATTTGAATGGAATTTTTATTCAGTTATTATATTTCCATGTTGTTTATAAATTTAGTTTATTGATTACATGGTATATGTGTTTAGTTATTTACCATGCCATAATTATTATTCTCATTGATTCATTATTTCTTCCACTGTAGTTTTTCCTTAATGAGCATTTGAGCTCACCCTTATTATGTTTACTTCCCTAGGAATCCAAGAATTATACTATGAAACATATGTATGTATATACTGGATAGAATAAAGTTATCCTTGAAAGAAAAAAAATATATGTTGTGATTAGTTTATTCATTTTTAATTCAAGACTTGTGTATGTATTTGGTTTACCAAGACTACTAAACTTATCAGTCCTTTAGGATTTTATTCCATGTAATAATTCCTATTTAAGTGATATCAGACACCAGATCTAGGCTCTCTGGTTTCGGGTCTCTATAGTTGGTATCAAATTAAGTTTATTAGAAACCTTGGGAACTAGATTTAGAAAACATAGAATTTAGAACATAACACTAAGGTATAATTTGAGTATAAGTATAGAAGAAAATTCTAAAGTTCTAGTTAGATGGATATTATGTGGTTTTTCTAGAAATACATCTCTATCTAGATACTAAAAATTGATGTGGTTTTGGAATATATGTACCTAGGAGTAACAACTCTAACAAGGTGTGCCAAGCCTGACTCGGTGTAACCTGGTGAACCCTAGACCAAGGAAGGACCTATGTCAAAATAAATGTAATGCTACGACCCTAGTTGCCTAGAGTCAGTGCATTATTACAAAACATTGGCATGATCACAAGAAATATCAAGTCTCGAAAGACTGATTAGTTTAGTAGCCTTGGAATAACTAGATGCATTCATAAAGTTTACATTACATCATAAAGTGAAAACTAAAACAACAACATCTTATCTTCATATCCCCTCATATTATCCCTACAGGTCATTCATAAGTTACTTCTTCACATCCTCAGAAAAATAAAACATTGAAAGGGGTGAGCTCAGATGCTCAGTAAGGATAACAATATTGCGGAAACATTCATAAATAAGAATAAACATTTAAGGCAATGTATAGCTAAAACAAAATCCTTTTAAACTTGAACTTCAGCATAATATGGGAAATGTAAAATGAAATAATTCCATTTACTTATTCCCATTGATATTCTACTAGTCGAATAATCACATGAAATATCAATAACCACTTTCATAATGATGGAATGCATAATGCCAGACTATCATAACCACGTAGCCAAGGCCTCGTGCCAATAATACAAATAAGATTTTTTCAAGGCATCATGCCAAGACACTAGTTTGTCTTATGAGACCTACCGATGCATCGAGGAGCTATAGCGGGCTCCACCCGTCACTTATTAAGTCTAATTCATTCCTCATATGAACAGGTTTCAACATAACATAAACATTTGTATTAAAACTAGCATACGAAATGTCAATACTTTCACCATTAACCATGAATGGTATAAAAATAACACATCCACAGTCAAACATATCACAAAACCTTCAATAAAATATGGAAGTTTTGTATCATAATAAATCAACTTAAAATAAGCTTAAAATCCATCAAATGATGTTGACATAGATGAAATCAAAACTATTTGAGAGAAATATCTATTTTTTTGAAATCATTTAAAAGTAACATAATTATAAAATAAAACATTTACTTTGAAAATATCCTTATAATCTTGTAAGGGAAGCTTCTAAGATTTTATAACAGCAGAAAATATCTGCACCCACCGTATAAGTTAAAAAAAAAGACATTATAACCTTAATTCTGTCGAAAAGGTTAAAAAGGACCTTTTTTGGAAAATGACGGAAAGATTCCTTTATAAACCTCTTATAAAAATTCAAACAAGGGTATAAATTACTTTAACCCGTATTCTATAAAATAATAATAATGTTTTGAAATACATTTTTAAGAAACATGGATGTGGATGATAAAGAGGTCCCAGTAGATAATTTCGTATAAACAACCTCGGATAATGAAGAGATTGTAAAATAACCCTTACCAATTTGGTAACTTACGAAACATACACCCCATTAAAGAGGTATCATAAAATTGATATATAGATACACATAAATTAAAGTGTATTACACAAAGAATACAATTATTGGTAGTATATATACCACACAAAAGGTAATAGTGGCAATATGGTACGAATCTCACGGGAATAAGGAGTGAGATGAAAACCCCTTACCTTGTACTTTTCCTTGGTTGAGGGTAGATTAACCTCCTGTATAATGGTGAAATAATTTTTATTAAATTATAAAAGAATCATATACATTAATATGATATCATATATGATCTTTTAACATTGCTTTTTTAATAATATATTAGTATTATCATCGTTTCGGGTGTTAACTTACTCATTTTATTTTATATGTTTTGTTACATAAGCCATGTTTGTTATGGATAAGTTGTATCTTATTCATATCTAGAATGATATAATGTTCTTAAACATTAATTTTAATCATCAAATTAGAATTATTCTTGAATGGATATGATGGGGAATGAATCTCATCGTGTTCGTGGAGACGGTAGCCCGTATATACGCATGAGCGACAATATCATCCTTTTGATATTAAAATAATATATAATTGGATGGTATATCATATATAAAGAATCATTATCATGTTATATTTATTATTTACATGAATTACACATAATTATTATACTCATCCAAATAATAATATATTGAATAACAATTACACCACGACGTGGAGACGGTAAGCCGTACGTACGCACGTATGGTGACATGTCATTCAAAGGATGGATAGAATACTGAATATGGTTGTACCATATTTATAATAATATCATAGTATATAGGAGATACTGGAGTTATTATTTTAGAATGGGAATAACAAATAAAGAATAATTTGAAGAAGAAATTAACTTGAAAAAAGGTGGTGAAAACATTACCTCTTCTTCGGGTTCTTCCTTTTGATTTGATCAAAAGGGATCCTTAGGTTGGATTTCTGACTAAAGGAACGCCTCTAGATAAAAGAGAGGGAAGTTGAGAGAATATTTGGTCAGGGTTTGGCCGAACCAAAAGTCTTTTAAAGTGTGAATAATTGGTTAGAATTGGTGTCCTTTTATAAGGGGGAGGAGGGTCACCTTAGGAAAATCTAGAAATATTATTTCATAATAAATTTATATTCAGTTTATAATGGCTCCAAAGTGAATTATTTAAATTTTAAGGTGGGGATGGGTCGAAAACCACTCAACCAATAGAATTTAGACAGGTTTGGGTCATTATATTAAACTTATCTTTTATTTTTAACTCTTAGTTAATTAGTTTGACACTTACCATGTCACTTTGTATTTCTATATTATATAGTTAATAAACTTACTATATACCACCAAGAGACCCCCAAGTGGTCCATTAATGATACACCTATCATTATATAAGTCTCTTGGCCGAGCCTTAGATTTTTAGGAATTGAATATAAATTAATAATATAATATTTTTTTTAAAAACTCTTTTATGTCAATTTTGACACTATTGGGTATTTTGTTTTTGATAAATTCATAACAGCATTATTACTTCGAAAAAAATTTATATAAACAATACTAATATGTCATAGTAACCTATAAAATTATTGGAATTTATAAAAAGTCTCAAATTACATTTATTTCGGTATTTATAATATCAATTATCTTAATCTTTCATTAATATGGTAATTACTGCATCATCATTGTGTCATAAATAAATTAAATTATTTAATGTCTAAAAATTATTAATAAAATACAATTATGTAGGAAATCTTTTTATATTTCTAATGAATATTTATAGTTGAAAATATAACATATATAACCCTATGTAAAAATTGTTTTTCTAAAATATATATGCTAATGTCATTTTTGTATTTACTTTAACTTAATTAATATAAAGCGTCTCTATCAACTACAAGTGGCTCCATGGGGTCCCAAAATCGACCCAAAGATGTCCATGGTCAAACATATATACAACAATAAGGTTAGGACACGTTTTAGGGTGATTTATTATTATTATAATATTATTTTTTTTACCCTTATTTACCGGATTTACCCTTTAACCATGGTAAATAAAATATTTACCGAAGTAATTATTCAAAATGTCTAAAAATAAAAGTTACCTATTTACACAATTTGGACATCGTGATTCCAAATATGGAATCCATTTTTCCAAATTCAAAACACAGAAGTGGCAGAAATTAATTTCAAATTAATTCCCGCTGTCAAAACAAAAAGCGTGTTTTTAAGAAATAATAACTATTAAAAGATTGATACTTGTTTTTGTCTAGTTTAATTGTGAAATTATGTACAATTACCGACATAGTATTAAATGGTAAAAATATATTCTAAATATACTTTAAAACCACTCAAATTCATAATTTATCAATATTAATTATTTCGATTAAAAAAGTTGTTTTTAATAAAAATTTAGTAATTTTCACTATTCATCAAAATATAAAAGTTATCCGAAAAGTACCAAAATTTCAACCTAGTCTAAATTAGATATTACGAATCCAAAAATGAATTCCATTTTGAGAGATAAAATTTATAAAATTTCAAAAATTGAGTATTACTATTCATAACGGCGACTTTGATTGGTCGCAGTGTGTTAGAATTTCGAAGTTGCATACGACACACGCTATTGTATTATTCAAAGAGAAGCATACCGTGGAAGCTTGGGGTATTAAATTCTCCCCTCCTTCAAATAATTTTGTCCTCAAAATTTCTAGAATATTACTTCATAAAAAGACTCGGGTGGTTCTTCATCATAGGTTCCTCGGGTTCCCATGTTGCCTCTTCCATTTTATTGTTTCTCTATAGAACTTTTATCAGACGAGTCATCCGGTTTCTCAGCACTTGTTCTCTCGTATCAAGAATTCTGAAGGGCTCTTCGCAATAAGAGAGATCAGGTTCCAGTTCTAATTCCTCATATATGAGTACATGCATTGGGTCAGGCATGTATTTTCTCAACAGTGATACGTGGAACACATCGTGAACTTTGGAGAGACTTGGCGGCATTGCTAAATGGTAAGCTACAGCCCCAATTTGTTCTAGAATTTCTAAAGGACCGATGTACCTGTGACCCAATTTACCTTTCTTTCCAAAATGTATAACTCCATTCCATAGAGATACCTTCAAGAAAACATGATCTCCCACCTGAAATTCCAAATCCTTTCTTCGGTTGTCAACATAGCTCTTCTGCCTACTTTGAGCTGCTTTGATGTGGTTTTGTATTACCTTCAACTTTTCCATCGTTTCCTCCACCAGTTCTGGGCCTACAAGTTTTCTTTCTCCAACATCATCCCAACAGGTTGGTGTGCGACATCTCTTTCTGTATAACGCTTCATATAGTGTCATCTGAATACTTTAATGGAATCTATTGTTATAGAAAAATTCTACCAGAGGTAAATATTGATCCTACATACCCTGAAAGTCAAGTAAGAAAGATCTCAACATGTCTTCTAAGGTTTGAATAGTCTGTTCTGATTGTCCATATGTTTGAGGGTGGTAAGCAGTGCTCAAATGAAGTTTAGTATCCAAGGCCTTCTGAAGACTCTTCCATAATCTCGAAATAAAACGGGGATCTCGATCTGAAAAAATTGATAGGGGTACTCTATGAAGTCTCACAACTTCATTAATATATAGTCTTTCTAGACGTTCAAGTGTTAAATCTTCCCTTATAGCAAGAAAATGTTCTGACTTGGTAAGACGATCAACAACGACCCATATTGCATCATTCTTTATAGGTTTATTTGGTAGTCCCATGATACAGTCCATAGTGATATTATCCCATTTTCACTCAGGTATGGGAAGAGGCTGCATGACTCCTCCAGGATGTTGCCTTCCAGCTTTCACTTGTTGACAAACCATACATCTTGACACAAAATCAGCAATCTCCCTCTTCATGTTGTCCCACCAAAAAGTTTCCTTTAAATCTGTATACATTTTGGTTCTCCCAGGGTGTATAGAGAAATTGGAACTATGAGCATCGCCTAAAAATTACCTTTTTAAATCAGGTATATCGGGAACACAAAGTCTCTTCCCGAATTTTAAAATTACTTCTTCATACACAAAGTCTCTCAATCTCCCATCATTCACATCTTTAATCTTCTTTTGAAATTATTCATCATCGGTCTGAGAACTCTTAATCCTTTCTAGTAAACATGGTTTGGAAACCATTTGAAAAAGAACTGATGTTTCACCTTCAATGGTTATTCTCATGTCCATATTCACTAGATCCATGAAAATTATATCCCTTTCAATTCTCATATTGTTCAAAACTCCATGATATTTTATGCTCAAAGCATATGCCACCTAATTTTCCTTCCTCGGGTGGTAGTGTATCATATAATCATAATCCCTGAGTAATTCAAGCCATATCCTTTGCCTCATGTTGAGTTCTTTTTGTGAGAAAATATACTTCAAACTATTGTGATCAGTATAAATCTCACATTTTTCACCATAGAGGTAGTGTCTCCATATCTTCAAAGCAAAGATCACAACTGCTAACTCGAAATCATGAGTAGGATATTTTTGCTCATGAATTTGCAACTATCGTGATGCATAGGAAATAACCCTATCATTCTTCATAAGGACACAACCAAGTCCTTTCTTCGATGCATCACTATAAATAATGAACCCATCATTCCCCGATGGTAGATTCAATATAGGAGAATTGACTAATCATCTCTTCATTTCTTCAAAACATTCTTCACACTCTTTTTTCCAAACAAATTTTACCCCTTTACGTGTAAGCTTTGTTAATGGGTTAGCCAATCGGGAAAAATTCTGGATGAAACGTCGATAATAACCTACTAAACCAATAAAATTGCGTACCTCAGTTATACTCGTAGGTTCTGGACATTCTTGGATTGTCTTTATCTTAGAAGGATCAACAGAGATTCCATATTTAGAGACAATATGGACAAGAAAAGAAATCTCCTGAATCCCGAATTCACACTTACTAAACTTCCCATATAATTCATGTCTTCTCAGAGTCTTCAGGATAATGCGCAAGTGATTTTCATGATCTTCGTAGCTTTTGGAGTATACCAAGATATCATCAATAAATACCACCACAAAATCATCGAGATATTCCTTGAAAACTCTATTCATTAGATCCATGAATACATAGGGTGCATTAGTCAGCCCAAAAGGCATTACTGTAAACTCGTAATGCCCGTACCTGGTTCGAAATGCTGTCTTCAGAATGTCTTCGTATGATGAGAAGGATTGTGAGACTAATGCTCGATGAAGAAATGGTTTTAACCCATCAAAGAAATGATCAATCTTACTTCTTGGGTTATGTATATAATCTCCAGCATACCTTGCTGACCTTGTAAAGTTAGCCTCATACTTTGCGACATTCTCATACTCCTTTTGCCTCAGACTCGAAAATTGCCTTTCCATATCTGATCGATGGTTACGAGGAAAGTATTTTTCTAAAAATAGATCTTTTAACTCCCTACATTCCATATTTGATACTTCATAATCTTCCTTCATGTTTTGAATCAATTACCACCATTGATTAGCATCTCCAGTGAGGCGGTAAACTGCCATGATAACTTTTTCCCTTTCACTACTCCCCAAAACCTAAAATATTTTCTCTAGGGAACTTATCCATTGCTCAACTACCAATGGATTTGTACTCCCATTGAATTTTGGTGGTTGTTGCCTCATGAAGCAATCTAACATAGATCCTCCATGCTATAGATCAGGGTGATCCATATGGGTAAGGTTATTATTCATAACCTGAGTGAGTTGTCCCAGTATGGTGATAAGCTGATCAGCACCAGTTACATCACCAGCTCCACTATAATTATCTTGAGTAGGAAGGAAATCCCTACTTGGAGTGCGTGCATTGATATGGTTTCCATTTCTTCCACTATGTTCCGTTTATAAACAATGGAATAAACTAGATCAATTTATGAATCAAAATACATAATTCCATACTTGTAAAACACTTAACATAAATTGAACAGTTTATGGATATAATCCATAATCATAAAAATGTTTTCTTTGGGGAAGTATATAATCATAAACCCTTCATAATGGTCCATATAGAAAATTAGAATTATCCTAAGCATATCCCCTGGGAGTGTCGTAACCAAGAGTGCAGCAAGACCGTCGTCATGCACCAGTTCCCTTTTGAGTCTAGCTCAAAGCGGTGTTTTTGGGTTTTACCCCTAGGTACATCTGTGCCAGAGCCGCCTCTACCTGCTCGTATCCAGACAGGGATGTATTTCTCGGAAAACTTAAAAAATCTCTACAATACCAAAATTCTAGGAAGTTCTTCTATACTAATCCTCAAAGTCCATCTTAGTTCTATGTGCTCTAATCAGAGTTTATCTAAATCTAGCTTCCAAGGTTTGTACTAAACTTACTATGATACCAACTATAATTCCCTGGCTCCAGTTGCCCAGAATCAGTGCATTATTACATAACATTGGCATGATCACAAGAAAGATCAAGTCTCAAAATACCGATTAGTTTAGAAGCCTTGGAATATAACTAGATACATTCATAAAGTTTACATTACATCATAAATTCAAAACTACTATAACAACATCTTGTCTTTATATCCCCTCATATTATCCTTGTAGGTCATTCATAAATTACTTCTTCACATCCTAGGAAAAATAAAACATTGAAATGGGTGAGCTCAGATGCTCAGTAAAGATAACAATATAGCGGAAACATTCATAAATAAGAATAAATCAAGTGTCTAGATAGATGGTTTACATGGATCCAAACAGAGGTTGGATATAAATCAAGTGTCTAGATAGATGCATGTGTAGTAGGTATCTGACACTATATCAGGGGAAACACCTATTAATATTTTAATGAAGGACAAAAACATAGTCACAAATCATACGGGTGATTTTGTCAGGGCCTAAATTTTATCTACTCCAGAATTAAAGAAAAAAACCAGAAAGTATAAAAGAAACAAGAAAGTGGATGTCAAATAAAATGTGGCCAACACCCCCAAATCAAGGTCAAAATGAGGAGCATTTTCTGAAACTTACAAGGAATATCCAACCCTGGAACTAAAATTTTCTTAAGGATACTTACAGGTAAGTATAAACATAATTTAATTGTAGTGGTTGATCCAAAGAAAAGTCTCCCTAAGAATAACAACTTTACTTCTAGCAGTGGGTATCACCATCTGGGAAAAACTTAGGATTCCACCATCCATGATAAACTTTGGATTCTTGTTCATAGTTATGTGTAAAATCCCACAATTGTATAAGAAGGAGAACAACTCATTATAGGTTGTTTCTCTAAGGAAAACAAGAAAATATTCTTCACAGTTTTTTATGCTTTCAATAACTACACTGATAGGAGATCTCTATGGACCCAAATCAAGGTACTTTCTAGTTATATAATGGATTCATAGATTATTATTGGATATGTTAATTCTATTCTACATGCTTATGAGAAAATGGGGTCTTTTTCAGCTCAACCTCCACCAAGGAGTTCAATGCCTATGTAGAGAATGTTAATTTAATTAAATTTAACCTCATTGGATCCAAATACAATTGATATAAAAGACATATTAATGGTGTGAGATCTATCAGGATTGAAAAAGATTTTATGATTGATGATTCTCTAGGAAATTGAAGATCTATTTAATGTGTCACCCTAGAAAAACATAACTCTGATCACCACCCCATTTTGGTGATCTTCTTTGGAAATGAAATGAATTTTCCTATCCCTTTTAGGTTCAATAATTCTTGGAAAACCCTCCCTGAATTCTATATAATTGTTCAAGACACTTGAGATAGTTCTGAATGTAATAAAAACCCAATTGCTTGCATCTCCAAAATGAAAAGTCTGAAATCTATTATGAAGGATTGGAGTAGAAAATGTTTTATCCACCTTGATGAAGAAATGGATGCACTGTAACACTCTATCCATTCCATTCAAGAGTACATCACAAGGAAAAACTTCCCTAGAGGAGTCACTCAAGAGGTAGATATGTCTTCCAAGATTCAAAATCTTATCAGGCTCAAAGGAAACATTAAAAATGAAATGTTCAAAGCCAGGTGTTTCAATGGTGGGGACAGGAACACTAAGTTTTTCAATGCTCTCTAAAGGGAAATAAGGGAAAATAAGCCTCTTTATATTTTGAAATATAGATATTGAATTCTAAATAAAATTAAATCCCTTATTAATCACATTGTTTCTTTTTATGAGAGTATTTCCAATAGTCCACAAAGGAGTATGGGATCTAATGGAAGGTATCACTATAAAGCTAATCATTGAGGCTAAAAATTTTCTCCTCACCTCAACACCTCTATAATTTGAAATTATAGAATCTATATTTGGCCTTAACTAGGGAATCTCACTTGGATCGAATTGATTCACTAACCATTTTGTCAATATTTTTGGGAGGTCATCCAGATTGATGTTTGCAAACTAGTTAGGAATTTTTTCAAGTGAGGATCCTTCACTCAAGGATTTACTAGCCAATTTATTTCCCGCATTCCAAATGTTGAGAATGCAAGTGACATTATCCAATTCAAACCAACTTCTCTTGTCAATATAATACAAAAAATCATTACAAAGATTCTGGCCAGTATAATTTTTTGGATCTCGAACAAAATCATCTCTTGGAATCAAATTGGATTTATTAAAAGAAGAAACATATAGGTTTTCATGAATACTACCATGGAATGTGTGAATATACTTAGGATGTCTAGAAGGGGAGGCAAAATTTTTCTCAAGATTCACATCAAAAAATTATTTGATACTATGTATTGGGTCTTTATCTGTAATGTTCTATTGAGTTTTGACTTCAATGCCAAATTTATAAATTAGATCAAAGTCACGGTTGGGTATTCTCGCATTTCTATATTAATTAATGGATCCACAGAGGGCTAATTAAAGTGATCAAGAGGGGTGAGATAAGGATACCCCCACTCTACTATCATTTTTTCTATTGCAGAAGACTATATCAGCTGGAACTTACTCCATATGGTGAACAATGGTGAATTGAAAATCATCAGGGCAGCACGAGGTATATCAGCCCCATATCATCTCTTTTTTTCTAATGATATTATCATCTTTACTCAAGTATATATGAGGAATATCAAAAACATAAATAGTGACCTTCTGCATTATGAATGGGTATCATGTCAAAAACTCTGTTGGAGAAAATATTTTATTTACTTTGGAAAGAATATATCAACCTACAGAAATATTAGTATGATCAATGATTTTCAGAATGAGGGAGTGATCTTTACCTTTTATCTATCTTGGTGTTCCCATGTATTGGGGAAAACCCTGTGCATCTTACTTCATCAATATTCTAAGTCATGTTAGAAGAAATCTAGCCTCTTAGAAAGGTAAATCCCATTAAATGGCTGGAAGAGCTTGCCTTTTAAACCATGTGATTATCTGAAAGATGGTTTACTCATTCATGGTGTACTCCTTTCCTACCTTAGTCATAAAATCCATTAACACTTTGATGAGAAAATTCGTTTGGGATGGCAATTTATTGGAAATAAATATTTTTATAGTCACATGGAAGCAATTTTTTCATGCCTTATGCACTTGGGGGTCTCGACATTAAGAATCTGATCCTTTTCAATTAGTCCCTACAAGATCAATTTATCTATAAGATTCTCAACATTACCTCAGAATAATTGGAATTCCTCAGATCCAAGTTCATTGAAAAATTGAAGATAAGGAATACCTACTTCATGGATTCCTCGATATGGACTAGGTTAAAGACAGTCTTCCACAATATTTTAGGCACGATCACTGGTTGTTCAGTGTCAACTCCTCACTCAAGTTCTGGATTGATAATTGGTCTACAAGTCCCCTCATGGATCAGATTGACTCCATGGACCTAGAAATTGACTATAACTTATCTATAAAAGACTAAATGTCTAATCTGAATGTTCTTCTAGATAACATTAAATAATTTGTTTCAATTTATGACTTCTTAATTCAAGAAGATATGATTATATGGGAACCATCCTTAAATGGGAAACTTGACTATAATTCCTTCTATAAATATCTTATCCAAGGATCTCAGGAATGGATTGGTGGTCTAAAAAAATGGATTCACCCTTCTTGGTTTAGTATATTTTGGTGGCTTTCTTTCAATGGAATTCATGTGGATGCTAACCTCCAGCAAGTTAGTATTTTCCTTTTCTCAAGGTGTGTTCTCTGAAACCAGCACCATAAGGATATTGACCACTTTTTTCTATGATTTCAAACAGCATCCTCATTATGGAAAAATATTTTGAGTATCTTTTAGGTTCAACCACTAAAAGATGGAATTCTTAGAGAATTCCTTCTTGCACTGCATGACATCCAGATGTCTAAGAAGCACGCTAAACTATTTAAGGTGACATGTATTGAACTTGTGTACGTCATATGGAGAGGATGGAATAAAGTTATCCATGAATAGACCTGCTGCAATGTTGAAGCCATTATTTTTCAAATAATGATGGTGGCATAGAATTCCAACACACTACATACTTATCACTGCAACAATTTGATTAAGGATCTCACTGTGCTTATATGACTGAGGGTTCATGGAAACTATCCTCCACCACATAGCACTCCCAAAGTTTTTTGGTTTCCTTGTTTTTTTGGATGGATAAAATGCAAGTCTGATGGGGCCTCGAGGGGAAATCTAGGGGCATTAGGATATTGAATTGTCTTTAGGGACTTTTTTAGGGATGAAATTGAACACCAATATGGATCTTGTGGCATTGCAAAGGCCTTGAAAGCATAGATGGTTGTTCGTATAAATGTTATCTATATTTAAAATAAAATGAACTGGAACAACATCTTGTTCGAGTGTGATTTGACTGCCAACATCTAGGATTTCAAAAAAAGGATAGGTCCACCTTTCTTGGAAACTGACAGTGAAATGGGTCAATTTCCTTGACCATCTTTCATTAGTGAGCTATATTATCACGCATGTTTTTCATGAAGATAATGCACTTACGGATGCACTTTCAAATAAGAGATTGAATGAGGAGGTTTTCATTTTTTATATAATTATCCCTAGTGAACTGATACTAATGTTAAAAAGGGATAAATGTAAGTTTCTTACCTTCAGACTCTTGTAGCTTTTCTTTTACTTAGTTTAAGAGCCTCTAAGCTCACTTTTCTCGGAAAAAACTAAAATATTATTATTTAACATAATAAAATATAACCTAGCTGTTGAATTAGAGGTTATGAATAGTATTAACTAACTTATAAAAAAATGTGGTTTACATAAAATATAAAATTAATTAATTAGTTTTAAATTAATTATAAATGAATATAAGAGCCAATTGAATATAAAAAGAGTATTTCTATAGAAAACTATTTTTATGCTCATAATGTTGGTTTATCCTAATAAATTAAATTAATTACAGTTATTGAGTTATATTAATGTAATATATATATTATATACTCAATCATATATTTTTTATATTCATTCAACAGATTTGATAAGCATAAGACAAGAACAACCCCAATATTAGACATAAAATACTATATTTTTATAACGGCACTTTTACTTCCTTTTAATGGAGACCTATTTTAAATCCAAATTTTGACCATTTTATAAATTTAATATGTAAAATTAAAATTAAAATTTAAAATCATCACATAAAAATTAGGTTAGGGTAAATTTTTGGTATTTTGTTGTGAAGTTTCATTTTTTTAATGAATAGTGAAAAAAACTAAATTTTAATTCAAAACTGATTTTTAATCTAATTTATTTATAAGGTTAAATTATATTTTTAATTGGTTTAAAAGTATAATTAGATTAAATTTTTATCAATTAATCCAATTTGGGTCATTTTAATCAATTTTACTTTGAAAATTCATATAAAAACATAGCAAAATTTTGGATGTTTTTACTCTAAAAACCTATATTGTCGTCATGTCTACAGGATTAAATTTAAATCAATTTCTACCAATTTTGTGATTGGAATTTGGAAATATAGATTCCATATTTTGAGTAATAATAATTTATAATTTATAATAATGTAAACTTAGTTTTTTACCAAAAATATTAGTGAAAGTAATTAAAATTAATTATAATAATTAAAATGAAATTAAGCTTAATAAATGACTAAACCTTAATATTAAGGGAAAAATGACCTATAAAATTTCCCAAAACCCATTTTATGGACATATTTATACACTATAATCCATTTTATCTACTTAAGTACATTATTGGATCTAATTTCAATGGAAAAAACATGGGTGAAATTCCCATTTCCAAAATTTACAAGAGGGTCACTCCTCCTCCGCTATAAAAAGGTGTCCTCTCCTCCCACTTACTCGCACCTCTCAAGACACTTTTATGAAACCAATATCTTCCAAAATATATTCTCAAAATCTTTTCCCTAATGATACAAGCCTCTCCTTTTGAGGAAATCCATCCAAGGAATCCCTTTGGTGTAAACCAAAAGGAGTTACCCAAAGAAGAGGTAACATCTTTCCTTGATCTCTTTAGTTTTATTTCATTATACACTCCCCAAAATCTCCTTATTTCGTGATTATATAAAAAAATTACCCTCAATATATTGATATATTTTTATTCTAAGTTTTATGCCTAAAATCATACACACTTCCATCTAATGGGTAACGAACATATTTTTCATGTGTGGTGAACTACCACCTCACAAAACGATGATTGTTAATTTTACCATTACCACCATTCATGGTTGAGAATTATGATGTAAAATATGTTTATATATGTTATATATTATTTTTATTATGTATTTACGCTTCTGTAATTATTTTATAACACATACCCTTATACTTTCCATTTTTTTTAAATACGATAACATCGTTTGTGGAAGTGTAGACTACCGCCCCCTCAAAGCGATGTGATTCGTTCACACTATACCTGGAATGTATACAGGATGGTTTTACTAAACCTTTGTAACATGTATGATATATATATGATACTGGATTTATAATATACATATATATATCATTTTATTTTCATTCTTTTAATATGGAAAATAAATGAAAGTAGTGTTCATGCATACATACAGCCTACCGTCTCTATGAACAGTGCATTCTATTATTATCTCCAAATATTATGGATTATTCTAAATAAATATATACTGAATATATATTATATTTACATAGTTATTTAAAATTTTTATATTATGTGACCATTATAGGAACAACAAATAATAAGTTAAAACATACTCAACAAAATAGGCAATTAACACCCAAAATAGCGAAAATAATGAAAGATTGTTATCAAATGAGTTATAAGATGTTATAAAAAGATAATATATGATATTATAAATATTAATTTGGTTATTTTATAAGTTATTAACACTCTCAAAACTATTATACATGAGTTTAAATTCTATTTATACAAAAGGAAATGTGAGGTAAGGGGTTTCGTCTCAATTTACAATCCATTGAGACTTATTTGTTGATATGCACCTAGTTAATTTTATATGGTGTATATACTACTATTTGACATGTTATATCATGAATATAATTATTCTAATCATATTATAAGTTTCATTTAATTCATTGGTAATTATGATTCAAATGTTTTGAAGTGGTACTGGATACTTTGGAATGTTTAAATATTATTCTCCTCAAGAACATTTTTAATGATTATATTTTCAATATCACTTCCTATTGTAATTTTTAACATTATATTGAAATAATAACTTTATTATTGTGAAATTAATTTCTCATATATTGTGTATATACTTCTACTTTGTTTTATAATATCATGATTTATTCATTCTTTATGATATTTTGATTTTTGATTTGAATAATTTTATCTAAGGGGATTCGAGTCAAAAGTTACCAAGTGGAAAAGAATTTTTTAACTCAATTTCATTTCATTAGGTTATATTACTTCCTCGTTGTTGTTAATATTCTATGATTATGTTTATATTTTCTTTGAATATCTATTTATGTATTTCCACTTCTTTATGTGGATTTAAAGTTGATACACATATTCTACTCATTGATTAATTTTCACTTCAACATTATAATCTTTTCAAGAGTTTACTTTACAATCTCATTTTGTTTGGGATTATTTGTACATGAATTTTCATCAACAGAAATTATTTGATAATTTTCTAATGAACCCTTTCATTTTCTTCTCCTATGATTATTCATAACCTTTATTAAGTAATAGTACCATTTTCCACTCTTTGATACTCAAAATGTTTTAGAAAATGTATTTAAGAAAACCTGACTTCATTTATATTTTTAGCCAGAGAACCTATTTTCTTATAAAAACCCTATTTTCAAAAAATGTTTTCAAAAATGTTTTAACATTTCAAAAATTATTTATTAAATACTTTTTTACCCATTTTTTCTTTTTAAGAATGTTTTCAAATGAATCTTCTTATCTCTTTCCAAACAAGGCATTTTTAATAAACTTTTTACCATGAAAAAGGAATAGTCTTTTTACCTCATACAGCATGTATAGATTTACCTGCCATCATTTATTTGAATATTTTTTTTCATTTTTAAAAGGTTTCTTTTCTAAACAAATTTTTTCAAAAGTGATTTTCTAATAAAAAGTTTTTCAAAACAAAGGATATTTTCCTCAAGAATGTTTTTAAAGTTCTTCTTATATTTCATCAACAAAAACAACCCTTTATTTCACTCCAATTGGGATATTTTGTATTAATACCATCCTTATTCTTCCTTTATATGGTTTATTATTAATTTTTCCAAAGATATTATTGAAATTCACTTCCTTGATTTCTTTGTCAATCCCCTTAAAATATTCATTTTTTTATTTTTATTAAACATTGAATTTCCCCCAATTATATATATCATTTATCATGGATATATTCATTATCTAAACCATATACCATTTTTCATATGGTTTTTACTTTGAAATTTATTTGATTATTTGGAAAAATATTGATGAATATGTATCTCCTACTCTATACGGATATTTGATGAGGCCCGTTGTTAAATCGATTATTCAATATATGAGTAATTATTTGTATAGATAATACATGGGTGGGGTCCAATTATAGATAGACCCTCAATGCATCAGTATTATCATGGGACGAGTTAGTTGGTTAGCCACATTAGATGGGTTTTTACCTAATATGCTAAATTTCCTTGTGAAAGTTATTTATGGTAATGGTTCCATATACCTAGGAAACATAGCATCCAATAATTAACCACTTTCCTTATTTAGTTTTATTTATTAATTACCCATGAGATTTTGTGTTGACATGTATATGGATGTATTTTTTTATTAGTTCATTGATTAAGTGTCATGTTTTTCAGTTTCTTACCTTGAAATATTGATTATGCCTTATCTAGTTATTTTAATGGCATATTTTTTTCAGCTATTACCATTACATGTTGTTTATCCATTCAGTTTTTTTGATTTAAGGGTATGTGTATTCATTTATTTACCATATCATAATTATTATTCTCATTGATTCATTACTATTTCCACTATATCTTTCCCTTACTGAGAATTTTATCTCTCCCTATTTACGTTTACTTCCCTAAGAATCCAAGAACTTTTCTATGAAATATATGTAGGGATATAGTAGATGGAATAAAGTCATCCTTGAAAGAAAAAAATTATATTGCAATTAGTGTATTAATTTTGTAATACAAGACTCATGTATGTATCTGGTTTACCAAGACTACTAAACCGATTGGTCCTTCAGGATTTTATTGTAGTCATGCCAATGTAATTGATAGTAGACACCATGTGCGAGCTCTCTAGGGTTGGGATTTTTTATATTTTCTATTTAATATTTGGTTTTAATGAATCTTAGTTTATGTATGATTTTATTTCACAATGATATTAAATAATTAGGATTATAATGGTTGAAATTAACTCAAAAGGTAATAATTATTGAATGAATCTTTAAATAATTGAATTCAATTAAAAATTTAATGTAATCATATTTTTATTCAAACACTCCATTAAAATTAATTTACTAGATCATATTTTTCATATGAAGTAAATAGTTTTTAAGTTTTAATTATTTTCACTGTACTTGTTAGAATCGCAAGGGACTTTAGTGATAGATTCCATGATAGGTGGTGAATCATATTAAGAAAATCATTCATTTTTTCCCATGTACCTGTGAAACTCTCACGGTTCTAATCAATCTTGACCTCACTTATTAGTAGGGTCACTCATGTGTTCACCTATTAAGTGATGATATAATTAAATGATGCACCTATCTTAGCCTTATTCAGATAATATTAATCAAACCTTAACCCAATTTCACTAATTGACATCATACAAAATGTAAGTAAATCATACACACAAGACACAAGAATTATACTTTGTTCACCTACATAGGGATACATCCAAAGATAACAAACTGATATCAGTGTGCCAAACTCCATTAATAATCTTTCAGTGGTGGAGTTAGGTAAGGTCACTCCTATACCTAGGTTCACCCCCTTATAAGATTTAATTTTGGAATAATTCCACCCAAAGTTCACTCCCTTTATCCACTACCTTTGCTCACTACTTTGGGCGGGAATGATTTTTTGGATCACAGAACAATGCATGTCTTTATTATCTCATAGTTGATACACTTATTAGTGCTTATTGATTTTCACGCTGATCTTTCACAAATTAGTTTTGAACCTCACCATTACAAAAAATTCACTTTCAATATTGAAATATGTTTAAGGAATACCAACTTACTTCATAAAATTCTTCAAGAATTTATAATAACTTTATATGTTTCAATACTTGACACTTTTTTGAAACTCTAACCTTTCATAAAACTTTCAATGTGTTTGTAAAACTCCCAATTTTCAAGAGACTTGCAAACTTTCATGAATCTCAAACCTGTTTTGAAGTTTTATAAACCTTTTTAAAACCCCTTATTCATATTTAAAAAATTACTTTCTCTATTAAACTAATATTATTATGAAAACTTCATGCAATAAAATCCTTCATGGAAATCTTTCAAGAATTCAGAGGCTTCGAATCTTCAACAAGTCGGGCTACTACAAATGAGAGGGGTAGTAACCTATTTATAGAGGTTTCCTCCCCTTTATTAAACTTTCAATATCACCACCACCTTTTTTCAAAAATCTTCATTCTTGTTCATGAAACTCCCTTTCTTCGCAAAACTTTTGGGAAATTTTCCATTCATGGGACTTTTCATAATCATGTAACTTAACTCCTTGTCCTTTAAATATTAGTATTATTTCATGAAACATTTTTCCATGAATCAAAAAATATTCATGCCACAAAAATTTTATAAACACCATACCTTTTCCATATTTTTATGAGGTAGTCATGGAAATCCATATTTTATGAAACTTGGCCCTTCCTCCAAATTGTGGACCCTAAAAATTTTGGTAAGCACTTAAAAATGATGCCACCTTATACACACAATTTAATTTACCACTTCTATATCTTCCATACCTCTTTCTTAAATATTTTTTATTATACCTAGTCAAAAATTTCACTAGAAATCCACAAATGAACTTTGCATGATGTTTCCTAGTTTGGGTTCTCCTCTTTCTTTGATAGCTTCAACCCATCTCTTAGTGTTATCATGGTAAATATTTAGATCTAACACCAACTCACCATGGTTAAAAATATTTTTTCGATAATGAATCCAACACACAACACATGGGAACACCAATTCCCATTAGTTTCCAATGGTAATTTTAATTTAAAATTTGAATATTCAATAATTTATGAGTTCTTTTAATTTAGAATATTTGATCATTTAAGTTTCCCAAAGGATAAAACATATGATTTATTTATACTATGTTATTATAGTTTTGTTTTGGGGTTGAGAATTATAAATTCTAAACTCTTTACCACCATTGACATTAATGATTCTTGGTGGTTATTTAATCATGAAGTTGATAAAGTGATTATTTTAATGATAATATCAAAACAATTAAATCTTACCAAAACTAGTTGAAAATTAAGCACTTAAAGTGTCAATTTTATTTTACTAAACTAAATTACAATGTATAATTCATTATCTTCACTTTAATTTACTTTATTAAAGTTCATAATGAATCATTGTGGTTTTATTATCTTTTAACTATTAATCTCATAACACTTAGATATTATTTTTAATAATTGTTGTTAGAATAATTTTATGGCTCCTAAAATATTCAAAACATTATGATATTTTCTTAATATTAGTTATTAAAATGTTTTATTACTAATCTTGAAAAGGGATTTTTCATCTTTACTTCAGATTCTATGGTCTCAATCTTGAATCTCCGTAAAAAATGTCACTATATTTGTTTATTCCTTTATGTTTATTTATTAATCTTTAATGGACCCTTGAAATGAAATAATGAATTTTTTGTCATAATCCCATATAAAACCAAAATAAATATTATCCTTTCACTCCAGTGGGTAAGGAGAAAGTGAATGATAGATCTAATTCTTCTAAGAAGAAGATATAATTAACTTATTTTACCACTATCTCTAAGATACTTAAACATACTACAGTGAGGGAACTGTATGGGGAAACATGGGATAAGTGAAAAAATATGTTTGGAAGGATTATTAATTTAAAATAGTTAAGAGAAATAAAGTATCAATTGATTGGTATTCTAAGGTTTTATAACTAGATTGAGGTTTTTTAAAACATAGATAATGAATTGGTTTTATGGAGAGAAGTGATGGAATTTTACATGAATTTCAAGTTTTCAAGATAATAGTGATAGTTATGTGATTTCATTAAAAGTGAATATATTTTAAATTAATTTGACTATTGTAAAAATTATGGATATATTTAAAACAAAACAAATTAGGAATTATATAATAAATTATAAAATATATTCACATGAGAAGAAATTGATTCTATATGATATCATGAATGTTTTGATTTGTGAAAATGGGTTTTAAATAGTTAAAATGATTCAAATTAATATTTCATATATTCTAATTTGAAATTTTATTCTATTTTCTCTATTAACAAGGCTTTATTATTATGATAATGAAAAGATACATGATTTATATGTTTTGAATTTCATGCTGCTTAAGAATTAATTAAATTATATAAGGATGACTATTTGAGTAATAATGGATATTCATCATTTAAAGGAAGATACAACCAAGCTCTTATGAATGGGATATTCATATAAAAATTTATTTACAATATAAATGTCAATATTCATATGAATGAAAGACAAATATCAATGTAAAATCACTCTATTGGTGAGGGTTAAATAAATTTAATATATATTCCATGGGATCCCTAGAATAAGGATTATATATATGATCTTCTAGGATTATATAAGGAATATAAACCTAGATATCACCCATCACCTCCTAAATAAGATGAGATATCTGAGTTTCCACTAATACATGGTCAATGAGTAATTATTCATCCTTTAACTACTCAATAAGGGAGTTCAAATAAGAATAGGAGAAAAATAGACATATGTGTATAATTGATTTGTCTCAAAATTCGAATCTTATTGAAAATTACAAGTGGTAAAATTTTCTCATAAAAATAGTTTTATCAACTCATATTAGGATTTGATTTGTTGATTATATTTCTTGGTCATGTCAGGTATCACATGGAAAAAATTATATATGGGAATATGTATTGAATTAGTTTCAACACATATGTATAGATCAAATATTTTTCTTAAATGAAACTTGTTATAACAATTACTGGTGATGTAATATATAAAAAACTAGTCAATAACTCTACTACAACATTCACACATTCTTCATAGATGAATTTAAGGTTTTAACTTTTATTCCTCTTAGAAAATATGAAGCATATTTATTGATAAATATAAAATAATTAAAAATAGAGTGGTTCTTCTTAAAAATAATATAGAAAAAACTCAATAAAAGGTTTCTTAGTAATGGAATGATATAGAGTCTTATCAAAACTAAATGAAAACTTGTTATCATAAATCATCATATAATGTACATTTAATGAAATAAGATCAAATTGGTATGCCATATTCATAAGAAATAGATAAAAAAAAAGAAGATGATGTCTGCTATTTAGATGGAGAAAGTTTCAGATTAGAATCCTCTACCTAGAGAGAATTTAAGTAAAAAATATATTTTAATCTAGAATTAAAATTCATGTTAGAAATAAAAATATAAGATTATCCATTACTGAAGCGAATGAGGATGAGTAACAAAGTGAATAGTCAATTATAATATCTAGAGTTGTTCGTACTAAATTAGCTTTGAAAATAAGTTTCCAATTTTAAATCATAATATTAATACATTACCTCATTCATCAAAAAAAAATTTACTTAATCATATTATAAAACTATAACCTTCTCTAGAAAAAATTTTGGAAAAAAATTTAGAAATTTTCAAAATCCAAATGATGTGAATGAAAATACATAGATGATAATGATTATTTAAAATAATAATTATCTTATCTTTATTTTTTTGAACTAAATTTACTATATTCTTATATGTTTTATAATTTTTCTATTGAAATCATTAATTTTTAACTTCATCATTTATACTTATTTTTTAACCCTTTCCATTGATGTTTTGATAAGTACAAAAGGGGAGATAAATAATGTACAGGGTTCAATTGAATCTTTATGGATTTTTGGAAATTTAATGGTATATAATTTTTAGTTATGTTATTTTTTTCATTTTTCTTTATATCTTATTTTATGGTCAATTCGGTTTTCCTTATTAAAAATTGTAAGATTTTTGGTTCTATGATCCATTGACTCTTTTTTTTATAATTAAAATATATTTTTATTAAGTTAATTTTTTACGGTTCATTATTTTTTTGTTTCATATATCTTGTAAGTTATGAATTATTTATTGAAATATTTAAGTTGTGAATCCCATGAAAAAAAATTGGTGACAATTTTGGATGAATATTATTTCAATTCAAATGCTAACTGAGGATAGTGTAAAGGTTTTATCACCTTATCTGTCACAAAACACATTTCGGTATTTTTAGGGTGACCTTTATTGTTATGATTTCATGATATTTATGAAAAATATATGATGGTTATTACATTAATCATTAATTATTATTTATATGTTTTATAAATGAGTTTTAATGGAAGCACTATAGGTTTCATTTTAAACCAATTTTGAATAAGATGATCAACAATCATGGTTTTCGATAATTTCAAGAAAATAATGCTTTGAATCTTAATCGAGAAGAGTTTGAAATGAATTCCTATCACATTAAATTGTTTTTAATTTTTTATGTTTCAGTTAGTAAATCATTATGGACTTAGTTTTAGATAGTGAAGTAACACAAACAATGAAGTTGAGAATGTCTCATTGGAAAGTATGTGACAAAAAGTGTTGTGAAGAAAATGTTATCTTAACAATGAGGATGTGGATAACATTGAAGATATAATACACTAATTAAAATAAGTATAATATAATATAGAAGAACTATAATTGTAATTTGAATCAATATAAGGAAAAATTGTACCTACTGATTTACCTTGAAGTACCAAAAAATAGCATACTAAACTGAATGATTGACTCATCATGGATGTGGGAGTGAGAACTCCTCATAACACTACAATGGGTATTTCATATTGAGTAAACCATGATTATTAAATATTATTAATCAAAATAAAACCCTTAGTTTTGGAAACGTAAAGAATATTATAATTGGAATGACAAATTTTATAAAGGAAGAAGAATATATGAACAAACTGACCAATCTTCTCTATAGTGTTATATTATACAGTCTTTGGTTTGTTATTTTCCTTTAAAAAGGTTTCAATAAAAATTTAATAAATCCCAAAAAATTATATTTTATATGGTTTTGGTACCTAAAAAATATAATAAGATTATGGATGTTCCACCCTTAGAAAATAAAGGTTGTAAAGATTGGAACTCTACTTAAAAAGTTAGAATTTCTTAGTGTTAACCACACTTCTCAAAGAGTATAGAAGCAATTAAGAGTATATTAGGATCGTTTTGATCTGAACCTCTATAAAAAACATTGTTTTATTTTTTTATTATTTTAATTTATTTAATTTTATAATGGCCAATTCACCCACCCCCACTTCACATTCCCCTGATTGTATATGAGAAAGAAAAACTTATCTTACCATAATTTCTTTAGGATAATCCAAAGGTTGGGATGGTTGTGATCATTCCTAATAATACTAATCAATGGAAATATTTTGACTTTGTAAACATAATTTAAAATAAAAAATATTTAATTATGGGAGACTTGTGTTTTTGTTTAAAATTTGTAAGATGCCTCAGACTCTCTCTCCAGGATCTAGTGATAAAAACATAATATTTCAAAACTTATATGATACTAAATAAAGAAAATCAAAATTAATCATCCATAATTACAATATAAATAAAAAATATATTGATTCATTTACATACCCAAGACCTTTTTTAGGTTCTGGGCATAGCAGAAGTTCCTGTAGTGAGAAATATATTTAAAATTTCTTTTAAATAAAATGTCGCAAAACCCCATGAGGGGATATTTCATGTTAAATTTATTATTAATTTTTATAGATCTAGAATAAATGATATAATTTGTATTAGGATCATTCTTTTTTGATTATGTTGATCTTACAAAAACCCTTTTGGATTACCTTCATTGCGTTGTAAGGATTCGAGTGTAGAATCTCTCTAATGGTGATCCACAGGTGCTCCTTTATCCTCCGAGCAATGCTAATTGATTTCCAAGTGCTAGCATAGGGAATCAATTGTATTGCTACCATGACCCATCCCCTGGAGCCCATTCCATGACTACCCCAATCCCGACTCCCAAAGTCTAGGGGCCGGAAACTTGTGCCAAAGGCAATAACTTGTAAGTGGGATTAATTTTTTGAGTACTTGTACACACACACTCACAACACTAACCCACAAATTTGAAAGGTAAAACATGTAGTCCACTAATACAATCACTAAGAGTATAAAGTACAAGATAAAATTATGGGGCCAGAATAAAATCCCAAAAAAGACTAGCTAAAAACAGGAAAGTACAAAGGCCTCTGAAAATTTTTTCCGCAAAAAAAAACCCTACCTGAAGGGTAGGTAAAGAGTATTTATAGGAAGTTGTCTGGGTACACCTCACATGTCTAACCTCCCTGGGCACTATCTAGTCCTGAACCATGAAGTTATTCATCAAAGCATTGATCATCTACACAAGACAGGTCACATACATGCGAAGCCCGTGTAGGGGTGAGTAACATAATACTTAGTAGGGACCCCAAACCGCAAAGAAAAACACAAAGGAAAATCACACTCAAAGAAAAGGACTGATCAAACAGGTACAGCCTAAAGCATAGAAATAAATTTCATCATTTATAATGTTGAACATTTTTTACTACTAAGGAAATAATCCCTAATGAGTCACTGAGGTCTGTCGGGCCACTGAGGTCCGCTCGTCTGTCAGTCCACTAAGGTCCGCTCAGTTGCTCATCTGCCAGGCCACTGAGGTCCGCACGGCTACTCTTATAATTCTAGGAGAATATACTCCTCAATTAGTCAATAATAAATAAATCTCAATTTAAATAAACTTTAATTATATCAAAAAGTATGCTCCATCATAAGGGTCCCAACGCCGCAAACGGTTCGTCAATCAGATGTATGGTTTGTGAGTTATGATCATTTTACTGAAAAGGGGTCAGTTGGGTCTGGGTCCAGTCTGACCCGGTCGGACCGACCCAACCTAACCCAACCCATTAGGCCCATTATAGACAGGCTAGGTTGTGGATCCGGCCCATTGGGTTGTCGTGGGTCCGGTTCACTGGGCTGCTCGGGGCATCCCATCATCTCCTGCCCTGCCCACCTTGAGCGGGCTGGCCTGCTCCAACTGAGACACGGCGGTGAGCCACATCTCCCAAACACCTCGTGGCTTGTTGTGGGGTATGACATTGTCACGGTTCAGTTGTACTGCGGCCCTCTTTCCATGTGACGCGGTGCAGCCGCCCCGTCCACGTGCTCTACCACCACCTATTGTTGCTTGTGGCCAGCTCCACCACCTACATATTCCACTGTGGGCCCCCCTTCTCGTCACCCGTGTATTGCCTCTAAACCGTCGTGTCCTCCTCTATCTAACATGGTGCCCTACCGGCGTCGTGGTCCCACACTGCCACCTCTCGCTGGTTGCAGCCTCCTCCGTTGTGGTGCGCCACCTTCCGCATGCGGCCGCTGCCGTATGTCGTAGGCCTTTGATCTAGCGGCCCCATGTCGTCGTGACATCTTGTCTGGGTATCCATCCACTGCCACTGCGATCTTCCTCTATGTTCTGATCTTTGAGTTGTTGCGGCGATGTAGATCAGAGAAATAAAGAATAGGGGGGGAGGCTTACATGAACACCCAAGGTGGATGGATTGGGTCTTGTTCGTGTCGACCTTAATCCATCCACCTAAAATTTAAGGGAGGCTAAATGAGGGTTTAAATCTGTTAGGTCCACAAGTCTGAATACCCTGAGAGGGGGGGTGAATCAGGTTACGACTAATTTAAAATTAATGCCCATTCTGATCTTGTTTCGCTGTTAAGAAAAACATTCTTCTCTCTCTTTCTTGTTGCACAATATAAACAGAAAGTAAAGCAAGCACAGGACACAGCAATTTTACTTGGTTCACCGCTAAGGGCTACGTCCAAGGAGCATACGCCGACAGGTTGCTGGTCATACCAAATTACACTATACTTCACTAGCTGTGGATTACAATGTTCGGGTACAGTCACTCTGTCCTAGGATCACAGCCTTTTCAAGGTTTAGGGTCAGCTCACTGCTTTCCCAAGGGTCACTCCCTATTTCTCTCTCTCTGGCCCACTGCCGGTGGAGAGGATCACCTTCTTCCTCTTCCTATTCTCACTGCACTTGGAAGGGAATCCACTCACAGTTTATAGACCTATAGGTCTCTTCATTTTCATGAATACATGCATCCTTAACTATTTATGGATGCTCTGTTATAGTCCAACTTTCATCCACTGATGAATACCACTTTGCCTCTTAACCACTGGGAAATTCACTTTGAAAAAACCTTCGCAAATCACCCTACTTCGCTAGGCTCCCAATTTCGTGAAGCTCAAACAAGCCTTCGCGAATCTCCTACCTTTTCATGAAGCTCTATCGCGAAGCACTCTCGCGATGCACAGACCTTCGCAATGCTTAGGCCGTCGTGGAGCTCCGGCCTCTCCGTGAAGCTCACTGATCCAACGCGGGGCACACGCCTTTCGCGAAGCTAGAATAGCCGCCGCGAAGCTCCCCTTTCGCAAAGCACACTGCCTTCGTGAACCACCTCTGCGAACCGAGAGCAATGGATTTTCTCTGAAAATTCTCTCCTTCTCTCGAGGGGGTCAGCCTCTATTTATAGGCGTTTCCACCGACCCTCACACTTTCTGCACGAAGTCAACGCCACGTCATCTCCAATCACGAAGCTCTGAATTTTCCGCCGGAATTCTGTCCAAATCGTGAAGCACCATGTAAATTTTCCATTCGTGGAGCTCGTCATAATCGCGGAGCATCCCGTCAATTCCTTCGCGCCTTCACTGCGAAGCTCCCTCGCAATACCCTTCATCGCCGCGAAGCTCCCTTGCAAAACCCTTCACCGCCGCGATGCGCTTCAGCCTCTGCCGTTCACGAAGCTCGTCGTAATTGCGAAGAATCACCGCCTCCATTCTTCTGGTCTTCACGATTTCCAAACCATGCATCCTATCTTCGTGAAATTCATGCCTTTGCCATATTAAATTATGATCTTCATGGAAATCCTATTTTTGCGATGCTCACCAGATTCCAAATTTTGGACCCCAAAAATTTGGCAAAAACTGGGAAATGGCGCCACCTTGTACTGCTCTTTTGTACCGCATCCAGATCATCCTTTCCTTTTCCATCATTATTTATCAACAAGGATTGTCAACAAATTCTCACGAACTCGACAATTCTCCATGGAAACCTGCTTTTTCAACAAACACAATCAACCCAAAAATACTTCAATGTTACCTTGAGGGATTTTTTCCCAACAAAATCAAATCACAGGTTCAACATGGATCCATTTTCCTAATGTTTTAACCTAGAATCAAACCCATACCACAAGAACAAACGGCCTGCGGATCAACCTGTTAGTGGGTTGATCCGTGTTCATTGTTTAGGAAGAAAGAATTGGGAAATCAAATTCACAAAGATCAAACCCATACCTGGAGTTGGATCATTAATTAGTGATGATCGGTGTCACTGCTTTCATCATTCGGTGATCCATCGTTGGTGGTCATTTGTCTATCATCGTTCACCAATGCCAAAGTTCCAATGGTTCAAAGTGATTCTCCAACATGCCAACGATCAACACTTGGTCAATCCATTAAATATAGAAAATGAATTTCTGTTATGTTTTTTTGTAGCTTCGTTATGTTGTTTTATTTATGAAACATCATTTTGGTTACACCGAGGTGGATATATTGTTATGTTTCAATAATTTTTAAATTCAAATAAAATAAAATTTAAGGTTTATTTTATTTTCCTTAAGAAAAATATTTGGTTTTATTTTTCTTAAAAAGTCCAAAAACTAACTTTTTCCCTCGACCCACACCAATATATATTCTTTCCTTACTTAGGTAAGGTCTCTATTCTAAATTCAATGGTTCCCTCATATTTTTCATTCAAGAACCCACATAGAAGTTTCCAAAATTTCCTACGAGCGCTATCTTAAATAAACTTAGTAAAAAGTTCAAATAATTTTTCCAAGATCATCAGGCCTCGGAATCAAGTGCCTTCTGAGCACCTGGTCTTGAAATAATCCCATACATTTGAAAAAAAAATCAAGGAATTTTGTAACATTACATTACCCCTTCCTTTAGGGCTTTACGTCCTTGTAATCCAAAACAAAGGCCAAACAAACAAATGGGGGTACTGAGCATGGATCTGAGAATGGACCTGAGCCTCCCACTCCCAAGTTCTCTCTTATATATTCTTGTGATACCATCAAACGCGCACCATATAAATAAACTATCCACGAAGGACCCACTCCTATCAATCCACAATCTCGAGGGCATGGAAGCCCGAGGCATCCCACATCGAACGCGGGGAATTATATGTCATAGACACATATCTGAGGTTTTCCTCAGCTTCCTGTGTTTAACACAGGGTATGTCGCAAGTTTAACGTCCAGCGGAGACGGATCAACCCAACCAGAGCATTAGCTAGGATAGATCGGATTGAGGGATCCTCCTTGAAGGGATGTCGATACCGGGGCCATCCCATGGATGGCTGCGAAGAAGAGCGTACCGACATGGTCTCACCAGGATAAGATGGTCCGGGCGAGAATCGGGACTGGTGGTAGGTGGATGGATGAAGTGGAGGGGACATGAAATGGGACCATCGCAGGGGCGACAGTGAAGTTGTGCTTGAGCCTTGACGAGGCTTCCTATGTATCCTCGTGGTAGGGAATCAAAGTCCGCATAGTTCGGGATGATGCCGATAAACCGACGTGAAGGTGGACCTTGGCCCGATGAGAATCGTCAGCGTACCAACGTCAAAGTAGACCCGTGGGTCCACTAGTGGTGGGCTTGAACCTTGGGAAGGTTTCCTACGTACCATGCCTTGACATGGATCAAAGTCCTTGTAGTTCAGGGGATTGATGGAATGCAGTTTTACGTCATGCGGGACGATAGTGAACCCTGACGTGAATAAACGACGGGCGGTGAGTGTCGGCGAATCGACGTAATTGAGGGACCTTAGTCCGATGGGAGTTGGGATTGAACCTCGGGGAGGCTTCCTATGTACCATGCCTTGACATGAATCAAAGTCCTCATAGTTCGGATTGGGTAATGCAGTTTAACGTCATGCGGGACGGGGGTGAACCAACGTGAATGAGGTTGGAACGACCAGATGGTGGCTTTGAACCTTGTGGAGGCTTCCTACGTACCATGCCTTGACATGGATCAAAGACCTCGTAGTTCGGGTTAGTCACAACAGCTTGCCATCGGGATGGAATTGCAGTTTAACGTCGTGCTGGACGTAGGTAGAACATGACGTGAATTGGATGATGGGTGGGCTTGAACCTCGTGGAGGCTTCCTACGTACCACGCCTTGACATGGATCAAAGACCTCGTAGTTCATATGGGGCTTTGTCGGTGAACCGACGTGAAAGTGGACCTTGGTCCGATGGGTGGTGGGCTTGAACCTTGGTAAGGCTTCCTACGTACCATGCCTTCACATGGATCAAAGACCTCGTAGTTCAGGTTAGTCACAAAGGCTTGCCGTCGGACTAGAATTGAGTGTACATTTTAATGTCATGCGGGACAAAAGGAGGCATGCAGTTTAACGTCATGCTGGATGAGGGCAAAACTCGACGTGAATGAACGACCGAGCAATGTGGATTGAACCTCATAGAGGCTTCCTACGTACCATGCCTTGACATGGATCAAATTCCTCGTAGTTCGCTAATATGGGTCGCAACGGCTTACCGCTGGACCAGAATGCAGTTTAACATCATGCTGGACGTGGGTGAGACCAGACGTGAAATGACGGGTGGGCTTGAACCTCATAGAGGCTTCCTACGTACCATGCCTTTACATGGATCAAAGTCCTCGTAGTTCGCTATGATGGGTCGCAACGGCTTACCACTGGACCAGAATGCAGTTTTACGTCGTGCTGGACGTGGGTGAGACCCGACGTGAAATGACGGGTGGGCTTGAACCTCATAGAGGCTTCCTACGTACCATGCCTTGACATGGATCAAAGTCCTCGTAGTTCTCTATGGGTGGGGGGTCAGGGTCGATGCTCACTCTAAGCCCACGTGATTCATGCTCGGTGTGAGAAACAATAGGTTGCAAGGACCTGACGATCACGTCGCGAAGGATGCGTCCGTGAGAAGCGAAAAGGGGCTTACGCGTTAGGCGGCCCACGGTGTTGGGACTTACTCCAGGATGGAGGCCCATGGCACGACAAAGCGCGGGAAAGATGGACCTTGTTCCAACGAGGGGAGGTGCCTCGTTCCCTATCACGCCCTCCACTGACCTTGGTAGTGGGGAAGTACGGAGATGCAGAGGTGCATCCATCCATTGGGGAACTAGGGTCGCCCTTCTCCTACGAACATACGCCACTCCGACAAGGAGGATCTCATTCCATGTGAGGAAGAGTTTCATTCCCATGGAGACGAGTGGTGTAAAGAATGTTTGAGTTGGGGGGACCCTTCGTGAGGGGCACGAGGTCGGGTCACAGTTTAACGTCATGTGTTAAGGACGTGGTGCTTGGTAGTTTAACGTCCTGCAGCTCGGACGAGGTGGGCTCACTCCACACCCCTAGGACTTACATAACCGGTACCCTCTGGTCCTTGGGGAAGGGAAGGTACCAGTAAGGCCATGGTTAAGGGGGTCATGGAACGAACCATCGAGGGGTCCACGTTAGCATGGCTATGCGAAGAAGCAATAGCCGTTAGCGTGCCTATGCGAAGAAGCATTAGGCGAAGCAACGCTACGGGTGGTATTGTCCATGGGACTTTGAAATCACATCGTGCAAACCTGGAGGGTCGCACGGGAAGAGGAATCGCTAAGAAAAGGAGTGTGCTTCGCGAAGTGGAGTGCCTTGGCCTTAGCATGGGGCATAGGTGTGAGTGTAAGGTGCTTCGAGAAGTGGAACAGTGTTCGCGGAGCACTGCCTCGCGAAGAAGGGGTGCCTCGCGAAGCAGGGTCCTGCGAAGCAGTGTACTTCGCGATGTGTAGCGATCCTGCCTTAGCATGGGGATCACTAGCACGGGTTGGGTGTTTCGCAAAGCATAAACGCTCCGCGGCTTCCCGGGTTCCCTTGGGAATCCCCTTCCTTCACGAATGCCCTTGAGCTTCACGAAGGGCATCCGTCTCGGAAGAGGGGCTCAAAACGAGACAATGATGAGGAGTCTCGCGAAGTAGAAGTACCTCGCGGAGCTCATGATTACCGGGGCAAAGAGTGCTTCGCGATTCGGGAGAGGAGAAGCTGAAAGGTCGTATTTTCCATCTTCGGGACTCAGGGGGAGTCCAGTATTTATAGGGAAGGGGCGCCGCGAAGCAGAACTCGCACGCCGCCTTCGGTTCTTCGCGGCGCGCTCGCGAACGTCAACGTCGTCCGCGGAGGATTACCGCCTCTGGAGCTTCGCAGCGGCTCGCGAACATCAAATGCGTTCGCGGAGCATTACCGCCTCTGGAGCTTCGCGGCGGCTCGCGAACGTCAAATGCGTTCACAGAGCATTACCGCCTCTGGAGCTTCGCGGCGGCTCGCGAATGTCAAATGCGTTCGTGGAGCATTACCGCCTCTGGAGCTTCGCGAGACCGCGATGGTCGGGGCGCTTCACGTGGGTGCTTCGCGGCGGTGCTTCGCGGCTGTGCTTCGCGAGGCAGTGCGCCAGCCTTCTTTTTCGTTCCTTTCTTTTGGGCCATATTTTTGGCGCCAACAAATGCCCCCCCTCATACTTGGAGCCGCGGAGGGAGAAGGGTCGAAGTCTGATGGAAAATCGCCAAAATCGTCGGCGGTTCGCGAAGCGGCTTCGCGAAGGGGGCCCGCGGTGCTGACCGGGGCCACAGATCTGAACGCGTCGCGATGCTCCGGGGTCGCCTCCTATAAATAGGGGGTCGACCTCTCTTTTGTCTTCACGTGCCTTGTCTTTTTGTGCTCTCGACTTCGCGAAGCTCCGCGTACTCCACGACAGCCCTCCGCGAATCGCGCTTCGCGGAGAACCGCAGGTCTCCGACTCCGCGTCCGCGCCAAGTGAACCTCTGCTTGTCGGCCTTGGACAGTCTTCGCAGCTTGGTCTCGTGACCGATCTTCGCAATCCGGCTTCTCAATTCAGCTTCGCGGTCGAGCTTCGCGATCCAGCGGAAAAAAATTCTTTTCTGAGGGCCTGAGTTAAAATGGATCATCAAGAGGCTGTATTGGGGGTCCTTGCAGATGCAGCTCATCGGGATAAGATGGCCAACTGTCTAGGCCTGGGGGAGATGATCCGAAGCCACTTGGACCACACTTCTTTGACGGATCTGCTATCGGAGGGTCAGAAGGATTACCCGCAATGCAAGAAACTGCCATTGTACGGCTTTGGGCTGAGGGATGACGTCTTCATCCCTGAGGCGAGTAGGGACGAACCAGCTTGCTGGTTCAGGAGCACACCGTGCCAACATCAATGGTTCAAGGCGGCCGATGGTCACGCGCGGGAGGACTTCACACCCGTTACCGCTGACTGTCTCTACAACCATGTGAACGACATTGACGGGAAGCCATTGCAGCCGGAGACTTCCCCTCCCCTCTATCGTACCATGCTGAAGGCGGCTTTTCAGGATTCGAAGAAGGGACGGTCCGATGAGTGGGACCTGCGCCAGGGCGGCAACTTTACTGATGACTGGGCCTGGGCCTACTGGGTAGGCACCTCATGCGAGGAGTTTGGGGTCGATCTGAGAAGAGTGGGGTTGTATGAGGCGGCATGGGCCTCCCAATTCCACATTTACCAACCGAAGCAGCTAATGCCAGAGTTGCTGAGTAGATGGTCATCTAGGACCAACACTTTTCACCTGCATCACGGGGAGGTGGGCATCAGCCTGTGGGATGTCCACCAGATTTCTGGGGTCCCAATCTTGGGGGCCATGTTTGACGAATTCCTCCCCGTTGTCATCGCGTGGGGAGATGCGGAGCAAATGCCGCGACTGGCGTCGGCGCTGATGGCACTTGTCCCTAGAGAGGACAAGGAGGCTGTGAGGGACGTCCACTTCAGGAGGTGGTTCAAATGCTTCCTGAATTTCCCAGAGAATCGAGAGTTCCCTCCGAGGCCTCGAACTTGTCCAAGGGCAGCCCAACGGGGCAAGGGGCACTCATATTGGCGGTTCTTGGAGGACAGCCAATGGAAGACTTGGGGTTTCAGCGTCAGCACTGAACAACTGCCGATAGTCAGGCTGGCGGCATTCATCGCGGCTCTCATCTGTGGATGGATACTACCGGTGAGGGATACAAGCATGGGGGTACGACCCAGCTCGTTTATCATGGCGTCGATGTTGGCCATGGGGCAGCGGATCAATCTGGGGGTCCCGATGCTCACCAAACTATACAGAATGTTGCGGCATATTAGCGAGGGCAAGAAGCCTCCAAGGATATGCGGGCCCTTCCACCTCCTGTATGGGTGGATCGCAGCGCATATCAGGGGGATTTATGAGTATCCAAACCCCATTTTTCCACCGGGATCGAACTTCCGCCCCTCCATCCTGAACGCGGTCGGGGGCTTCCCGTTGAAACTAGTCGTTCCAATGGTGCTGAATCGGGTGTGGAGGGCGGATGAGTTCAATTTCCACCCCTTCCTGTTACCGACGGGAATGCTTACTGATGACGGACGGGGAACAGAAGAGCATCGGGCTTACCTCCTGGCCTTCCAAGGTGGAGTTTTGGTGGCACGAATAGATCGTGATCCGCTCTGTGAACCGTACACCCCGCATCGGTTTGCGAGGAAGTTCCGGTGCCTCCAGCGGCTGACCCCGCAGGTCTACTGGGAGGTGCATCACGAGGAGCACCCGTGTGTGATGAGGCAGCTGTGGCTCATGTTCACACGGTAAGATGGAAAGATGTGGATTGCATTGCCTCCATCCACCACCACCTTCGGATTAATGAAGGAGTACGCCATCAGTTGGGAGGCTGCTTAGCCAGGGGAGATGCTGAAGCAGCCAACGATCCGGGTTGGTGACGGTGGGCCTCCTCTATCTCGAGGTCGGGGTCGGAGGGCTGCTAGGGCCACTCGCGGTAGCGGGGATTCCATGGCGGCGAGACCCGCACCGGCCGAGGGTATGGCATCAGCAGTAGATCCGGTGATTCCGGAAGAGCAGGGTCATCCGGAGGGGCGGCCACCGAGGGGATTTCTCAGGATATCCACTCAGGCTCTGGGGAAGCGCATGCGTCACATTGACATGGCAGAGGATGCCATCTTCCCGAAAGCTTGGGACATTTGGGATGTCAACCAGCAATTCCTCAGCCCATCCGAGATATGGGCCCACCTGAATCACCTCGGGATGGAATTTCCGGGCATAGGCCCAGTTCGGGCTGGATTCATGGCATCTCCAGCGGAGGCAGAACAGTACCTGGAAGAGCTGGAGGATTACATCCACTCCAGTGGTGTCCCTCGCCCAATGACGGACCGGGTGAGGGTACTGTTGAGTCAGACGGTCCCCCCACAGTTATCGGCTTCCGATCTGAGGGAGCGCTTCCCCTTGCCATAGGAATCAGAGGACTCCTCTCGAGAGGATGAGGCTGGAGGAGGGAGCCCGCTGGAGGAGGGAGAGGTCAGAGACCGAGGCTCAGAATCTGACGATTTCGCGGAGGCTCTCGAGGTAGCATTCCGAACTTCTCTCCTTACGATCTGTTCTTGGGTCCCTATGGACTTCTCACAAACGTTTGAGCCATGTAGGAGGAACTTGTTCGCAGGCCTCGTTCTCGCCCCTTGGCGGGTGATGATACGGGACCTTCAGAACCCGCGCCTATGGCTGCGTCCAGTTCCGCGTATGGTGGGACCAGGGCGCCCGAGGTGGCTCCTCCGGAATCTCCAGACCTTCCAACAGTATACGGGGGGCCTTGTCTCGGGTCCCGTCAGTACTGGCTCAAGAGCAGTGCTCGGAGGTTGATCTCCGTAAGTCTCATCCACTGGTCTCCTCGTTGTCACATGTAGATCATGCCAACTAACGTTTATGTCTCTCTATCGTACAGTTCTTCGACTGGCGTGGGCCGCTGCGGCAAGACTGGTCGGGATGTCTGGTGGCGTCCCTCCTAGGGGCATGCCGGTGATGGTGGCAATAGTCCCTCCATCTCCTCAAGCTGCGACGCACATCGTCACTAGCGGGACCACCAGCAGGGCCGTACCTAAAGTTATTGAGGTGGACTCCGAGGAAGAGGATCAACCGATCGGTCCCAGTTTTATCGCGCCTGCTTCGGCGCCAGGTGTCGTACTGGATACAACACTGGATGTTGATCCTGCCGAGGATTTCCTATGGGTGTATCCCGCGTACGAGCCTGCCAATCACGTAGACTGGGACGAAACGGCCTCCGACGAGGAAGACAGCAGCATAGTCCGCCGTCGGTCGTGGAAGCTGATCGCGCGCTTTATCAAGGACACTCCCCAAGCATAATGGCTGGCCGAAATGGATAGGCTTCGCTCGTGGTTGCGCGAACTGTGCACTGGGGGAGTGGATGCCCAACGTCCTTACGCAATCATCCGAGATCTTATGGATGAGAAGATCCGGGAGCATGATCGCGGGCTCAGCGTGGGCTGGCAGCGGAGGAAAGCGACTGGCATCAAGAAGCTCCAGGAGGCTGAAGGAGAGGTTCAACAGATGCAGACCCGAGAAGATGAGCTTTCAGCCTCTCTTGATGCACAAACTGATTTGGTCTCACGGTTTAAGGCCCAGCTGGCAGAGGCAGAAGAGCATATGAGGCAGACCTCTGGAGAGATGGATGTCGTTCAAGCTGGCGTGGAGAGGGCCAAAGCCAGGACTGACGAACTGCGCCCCGCCGCTACTGAGGAGGAGCGGGAGCTAATTCAGCGGCAGAAAGCCTTGGATGCTGCAAGTCAAGGGGTGGCGGAGCTGCAATGCTCTTTTGACAGGGTCAACCCGTCCATGGGGGAAGTTGACCCCCGAGTATTGTAACAAACCCAAAACCCTTTATTGGTACTTTCGTGCTTCCAAATTTTACCTTTGTTCTGAATGTCGTAGCACGCACGATTTCCACTGTTGAATTGCCTTGTTACATCCCTACAATGTTTGCGGGACGTTCGGCGACAATTCCCCAGGCCCACGTGGGTCGAGCCTGATGTACAGGATTCGGATTACCAGTCTAGATTCCTGAGAGACAGGAAAGGCTTGATGGGAGAAGGAACTTTCAAGATAGCCGAATTACCGTTTCTTCAACGTGCTCTTATGCACGAATGGGGAAATGCCAGGGGTGCTGAAATTGGTCCAAATAGATGAAAATGGGAAGTGTGAATCACGATACCCAAGATTCGGAACACTGTGGGGATGGCGTGACAATAAGGGACAACCGTTAACCTTGGAGGAGAAGCGGTACCCTTACTGCGTTAGCCTGTAATGGGGACAAAAAATGAGGGTCGACCGTTGACCATGTTCGAAACACGGGACCATGTCACAAATGTTGTTGATCAATCCTTTGGGATGTTGGCCCAGGACAGTTGGCGGACCATAGGTCAAAAATCCATACTGTTAGGGGGTCCTTCCAGATATGACCCGTCTTCCGAAACGTTGGCCCAGGACGGTAGGTGATCCAATGCGGTCATGAGACCAGGCCATTAGGGGGTCCTGTGAGACATGAAAGGGGACGAGGGTCTGAATAAGGGGCACGCAAAGCGTGGAATATGGAGTGATGGTATGTCCGAAAAGAATCCAACACTTAGGTAGTTACACCACCGTGGTGGGAGCACGCCAGATAGGCGCATCGGTTTGATCATGGATCATTCTTTCTTTCAGACAGGGCCTCTCTGGCGAGGGGATCTGTCACTTCCCAGTGGGATCTTGGGGCATCCTGAACTTGTTCAGGGTAGAACCGTAGTTTAATGTCATGCGTTGAGGACACATAGACTCCTGTAGTTTAACGTCATACGATAGGACGTGGAATAAGAGGGAAGGAAGCATGTGGTGCGGTAGATATGAAACTGACATGAATGAGGACTTGGAGTCCAACTCATACCACATACCCCCGGAGGAAACTCTTCAGGTCGAGGGACCAAGAGTGAGGATTGGTCTGGGCCCGAAGCAGAGTGGTCGGGCGTTCCTACGTACCCCATGCAGATGGGAATCAAGCCATACGTAGTTCTGAAAACGCATTTTAACGTCATGCATGATGAGGAGCAGCCTGACCGCGTTGGTACACATCTCGCCAAAACTACTAAGCCCACGTGAGTCGTGCTCGGTGTGGGAAACAAGTAGTGGTGGTGGGAATTTCCTGACACGGAGAGGGGCAAGTTAGGGCAAAGGGTCGCTCAGTGAATACCGGCCCAATGACACTAACACGATCATTTAGCGCACCTAGATGTGAGAAGAGAAAGATTTGAGTATGATGGAATTCCACTTGAACATGAGGAAGTGGAAATGTGTGAATCATGGTGCTCGAGATTTAGATCACGATGATGGCGGCGTGACGATGGAGGATAACTGCTGACCATGTTCGCAACTCAGCATCCTGTCGCGTTAGCCTAGAATGGAGACAGACAAATGAGGGTCAACTGTTGACCATGTTCGAAACACGGGACCGTGTCACAGATGTTGTCAAATATCCGTAGGGACGTTGGCCTGAAACGATTGAAGGGCCCTTAGGTCCAGCATTCATGGAGAGCCCTTAAGCCAAGTATCCATGTCGTCCGAGGGTCCTTTTGGATGTAGAATAGGATGAGGATACAAATAGAGAGCTCACGAAGCTTGGTCATGGGATGAGGGGAATGTCTCTGTGACAATCCCACACTTCGGTCTCTTTTTCAAAACACATCTGAATACAGAAACGAAACGTATTAGAGAGAGGGAGCAGATTCCTTTCCCTTGGGGGGATCTTAGTTTAGGGTCATAGAATTCGGACCATGGGTGAGAGGAAACATAAGAGTCACATGGTGGAGTAACTCAAACACCTGGCGTGAACGGGAATAGGAGGTGTGTATGGCGCGGTGAACAACTCGACGTGAATGAGGGCACAACCCCACATCACACTGCGCAACCTCCTTGGGAGAGGTTTTTTGGTCAAGGGACCAAAAGGGAAAGTTAGGCTGGGCTTGCGGGGAAGTGCCCGGGCGCTCCTACGTATCTCATAAGGATGAGAATCAAGATATACGTAGTTCTGTAGGGTGCCTTTGAACATAAATGGGTAAAGGGAGCAGGGGACGCATGGCGTCAAGACCCGACGTGAAGGAGGACCTAAGCCCTACTTACCATGCATTCTCTGGGGAAATGTTCGAGTCGAGGGACCGAACACAAAGGTTAGGCTGGGCCCACGGGGAAGTGCCCGGGCACTCCTACGTATCTCATAAGGATGAGAATCAAGCCATACGTAGTTCTGGAGGGTGACATGGTAGGATACCAGTGCCAGGGGAAAAGGGGAGTGCGGGCGTGGCCCTTGCACTAAAAGAAGCGGAATTTGATGTATCTTGTTTGTTCTTTAAGGTGAATGGTTTTTTTTTGTGAAGCGACAGGCCTAGAATAGTAGGCTGTGATGTCGCCACAAGGATCAAGCCGTGATGGGAGTTGACAAATGGCATGGCACGTGACCAATACCCAATGTGATGTCCTCTACAACGAGTTCAGCACAATGCGGTGCCGTTTTTCGTCGTGCGGCCAGGACGATAATGTCACAGTTTAGGGTCGTATGATAGGACCAAGCATGCATTTTATCATCATGTAGTGTAGACGTAGCAGAGATGATGCTAGGCGGGAAATGTGCGCAGTTTTATAAAACACAATTGACGGAGACATGATCCCACATCAGATTTTACGCCATTCGGAGAGGGAAACCTTAGGCCGAGGGGCCTATATAGAGGTAAGAGGTGAAACTGGGGGAGAGACTGGCTCTCTAAATGGGTTGTACCCGAAGACAGGGTGTCCGGGCAGTCCTACGTATCCCATGAGGATGGGAATCAAGTTGAACGTAGTCCCGAATGGATCTTAGTTTATGGTCTTAGAGATCGGACCATGGGAGCCCCGAAGGACGCCAGATTGCAGCTTTGTCCCCCTGACATGTAAAGGTGCACTGAGGGATAGTGCCAAAAGTGTCGAGATTACACCTAGACATGATGGGGTGGAAAATGATGTGAATCATGCAACCAACATTCAAGGACTGAAGGGGCTGGAGTGACGATAGAGGATTACTGCTGACCATGTTCGCAACACATCATCCTGTCGCGTTATCCTGAGATGAGGACAAACAAATGAGCATCGACCGCTGACCATATTCGCAATGCGGGATTTTATTGATTTTTTGTCCAAAACCCTCGGGGGCGTTGGCCCGTAACGGTAGGAGAGCCCTTGGGCATTGTATCCAGGCCGTTCTTGGGGGTCCCTCCGGGTGTGAAAGGTGATAGAAGCCTGAATGGAGGGGAACACAAAGCTTGACAAGTGGAAGGAACTTGATCAAGTTGAATCTGACACCCTTGGTCCTAGACCAGAGTACTCTCAATACATGGGTGAACCACTGCAAGGAGTCAAGGGACTCAACCTTGAGGGTGATCGAGAGATGGCAGATTCCCAGGGGAAGGGGGCACGGTGCCCAAAACCTTGTATCATACCTACACATCCCCCTCCTGGAGAGGGATAGACCAAGTGGCCCAGGTGACCGGGAGATCAGGAGATCACTAGGAGGTGGGGCTGGACCCGAATCTTAAACATTCAGGTGGTCCTATGTATCCCATGAAGATGGGAATCAAGCCACACGTAGTTCTGAAGGATGCCTTTTAATGTCATGCAGGACAAGGAATAGGAGGGCTAACTCTCAGAACGGGGTGTGCGTGGTGTAGCTATTGCAAACCCGAAGTGAATGAGGACGTGGTCCTACACTATGCCACGTGGTCCCGTGGTCGGGGTCCTGAAGGCAGGACCAGAGAGGTGAACTTGTTGAACTCAAGCTGGACCCAAAGACAAGGGGTCTTGAACATAGTTCCAGATGAGAATCTTAGTTTATGGTCTTAGAGCTCGGACCGTGGATGGTGACAACTCCCGAGTAAGCACAGATGTCAACCCAATCCCTAAGCCCACGTGAGATAAACTCAGTGTGGGAAACAAGGGGGGAAGACCCTTATCGCAATACTTGGGGTGTCTATCAAAGTGGAGTCGACGGAGAGTTTTGAAGGACACCTTTGATGTAGCTTGTTCTCCCAACGTGCAGACGTGCATGGAGGAAAAGTACCAAGAGTTCTGAGATTCTACTTGGACATGATGAAGTGGTGAAGGGTGTGAATCGTGTACCCGGCATTTGGGCTTAATGGGTTGGCGTGGCGATAGAGTAAAACTGTTAACCATGGTGGAAACACAACGTCCATATCGCGTTAGCCTGAGGTGGGAACAACAAACGAGCATCGACCACTGACCATATTCGCAACGCGGGATTTTATCGATTTGTTGTCTGTAACCCTCAGGGGTATTGGCCCTTAATGGTAGGAGAGCCCTTGGTCGTAGTATCCAGGCCGTTCTTTGGGGTCCCTCCGGGTGTGAGAGATGATGAAAGCCCTGATGCAGGGATACGCAAATCCTGGAAAGCGGGTGCGGACGTGTCCGAGTAAAGCTTGGCATTCCAGGTAATAAACCAGAGTACTCTTAAGCACATTGGTGAACCACCGAAAAAGGGATCGACAAAACAGCTCAGTAGGGGGGAAACATGGCGTGGTCATTATGAGACCATCGTGAATGAGGACATAATCCCACACCACACCATATAATCCTCTCATGGAGGAAGGATAGGCCAAGGGGCCAGGATGGGATGAGGATTCCCGAGAGATGGGGCAGGACCCGAATCTTGGACATTCAGGCGGTCCTACGTATCCCATGAGGATGGGAATTAAGCCACACGTAGTTCTCTAGATGTAGTTTAACATCATACGGGACGAGAAAGGGAGTAATATACCTCTAAACAAGGGAGGTGTACGGTATGGCGAAGAAGCCGACGTGAATGAGGACATAGTCCCACACCACACCATATACTCCTATAAGAGGGGACCTGGGTCGTGGCCCGGAAAGGCCAAGGGGCCTAAGGTCAGGCATCAGTCAGGAAGGCCTGACTGGTTTGCAGTTTAACGTCTTACATGAGGACGAGGGTCGGGGACCCGAGAAGGCCAAGGGGCCTGAGGCTGGGCCTCGTAAAGGGAGTGCGTACGGCATGGTACATGATCCCGACGTGAACGAGGACATAGTCCCACATCACACCGTACACCCCGGGGAAGAAGTTGGGTGGAGGAGCCCGAGAAGGCCAAGGGGCCTAAGGTCAGGTATCGGTCAAGAAGGCCTGACTGGTTTGCAGTTTAACGTCTTACATGAGGACGAGGGTCGGGGACCCGAGAAGGCCAAAGGTCCTGAGGCTGGGCCTCGTAAAGGAAGGGCATACAGCATGGTACATGATCCCGACGTGAATGAGGACATAGTCCCACATCACACCGTACACCCTTATGAGGAATCGGGGCCATGGGCCCGATCTCTAGCACCACCTGGGGGAAGTTTGTCACCTCGGGATGGGGAAGAATGAATCACTTCACTCGATGTCTGGGACATCTCGGGGTGGACCCGAAGATCTAGGACACTGTTGACCATGTTCGAAACACACCATTCCTATGGTGACCCGTATGGGAGCAACAAATGAGCGTCGACCACTGACCAAATTCGCAACTCGGGACTTGCATCGGCTTATTGCTTGAAAACCCTCGGGGGCGTTGGCCCGTATCGGTAGGAGAGCCCTTGGGCATTGTATCCAGGCCGTTCTTGGGGGTCCCTCTGGGTGTGAAAAAATGATGGAATCCCAGTCAAGGAGTGGGTGAAGCATAGTTGTATCCATCCATGAAATAGGCAAACATCTCCAGGGGGATGTGCAGCCGGGTCGAGGCTTGCTCAAAGTGAGTTTGGGGAAAAAGTGTGCACCCTGCCATGTCTTGACCTGAGGGGAAGATTTTGGCTTCTGGGCTGGGCTAACGGACGAAATTTCCGGGCGTTCCTACGTATCTCATAAGGATGAGAATCAATCCATACGTAGTTCTTGATGTCCATGCAGTTTAACGTCATGCGGTGAGGACGTGGAAGGAATAGAAGAACGGGAGCAGGCACATGGTGCGACCCTTACAATCCTTATGTGAGCAGGGTTGCATAAGCGGGGCCAAGAAAGCCTACTCCCTGCTACACAAAGATCCTCCAAGAAAACTATTCCTAGGGGGAATAGTGGAAAGGAAAAGCTTGGGGCTGGGCTCACGACGAGGTGTCCGAGCGTTCCTACGTATCTCATAAGGATGAGAATCAAGCCATACGTAGTTCTAGAAATGCAGTTTAACGTCATGCGGGACGATAAGAAGCATCTCATTTGGGGATATGTACGGTACGACGAGTAATCCGACGTGAATGAGGACGTAGTCCTACACCATACCGTACAATCCCGCAATAGCATAGATCAGGGAGAACCAGGGGGCCTGAGGCCAGGCCGCGGTCAGGGAGACCTGACTAGCTTTCTGTTTAACGTATCGCGGTGAAGACGGGGCCGGAGGCCCGAGGAGGCCAAGGGGCCTGAGGCTGAGCCTCGGTCAAGAAGGCCTGACCGGCTTGCAGTTTAACATCTTGCAGGACAAAGATGCAGTTTATGTTCATGTAGGACTTTACAGTTTAGAGTCATGTTGGACCATAACGTGCAGTTTAAGGTCATGCAGGACCATTTCACAGTTTATCGTCTTGCAGGACGAAGATGCAGCTTAAGGTCGTACGGGGCCATTTTTGCCCTAGGCAAAGTATCGCTTGATGGGGGCCGGGGGCCCGAGGATGCCAAGGGGCCTGAGGCTGAGCCTCGGTCAGGAAGGCCTGACTGGCTTGCAGTTTAACGTCTTGTAGTAAGGACGGGGATGCAGTTTAGGGTCGTGCGGGACCATCTCGCAGTTTAGGGTCATGCTGGACCTTTTTGCCCTAGGCAAAGTATCGTTTGAGGAATTTGGCATTGGTGGGAGGGGTTATAAGCTCCACATCTGTGATCACCAAGGAGTATGCTCCATTGGGGTAAACCTTATGGATGATATAAGGCCCTTCCCATTTGGGTTCTAACTTGGGCGGTTTCCTACCGGGAATCATTGGCGCTCGAAGGGCCAGTACCAGGTCGCCCTGTAGAAAAGAGCAAAGATGAACCTTCTTGTCAAAGGCTCTCGCTATCTTGTACTGATGCCTTTCCAGATTGTGCAGGGCACGAAGCCGGTTCTCATCCAGTGCTTCTAACTCAGCCAGACGGATCTCGGATACCTCATCTTATGTCTGGTGGTCATAAACTGCAGTGCGTAAGGACGGCAGCTGGATCTCAATGGGTAGGATGGCCTCAGATCCATACACCAGGGAATATGGGGTCACCTGGGTAGAGTTGCGATTCGTCGTCCGGTAAGCCCAGAGGGCGTTGGGGAGCTTGTTCGTCCAACTTTTCTTGTTCTGACCAACCATCTTCTGCAGAATGTTAGAGAGGGTCTTGTTGAATGCCTCGATCTGTCCATTCGCCTGTGCGTGGTAGCGAGAGGTATGGTTCGACCGGATGTCATACTTAGCGTACAATTTCTTCAATTCAGCTGCTCGGAAGTTGGTGCCGTTATCGGTGAGGACGACGTGAGGGACTCCAAACCGGTGGATAATGTTGGAGCTCACAAAGTCAACGATGGAACGGGCCTTGACCTCTTTGAGCGGAACTGCCTCTGCCCACTTGGAGAAGAAATCTGTAGCAGTCAGGATGAATCTACACTGGCGGGTTGTTGCCGGTGGATACGGTCCTACTACATCAAGTCCCCATACCGCAAATGGCCAAGAGTACTTGGTGGGGTGGAGGGGCTTCGGCGGCCGATGCAAGAAGTTGGCGTGTTCTTGGCACGCGTGGCATCTCTTGGCATATCCAATACAATCGTGGATCATAGAGGGCCAAAATTATCCTAACCTCCAAATTTGATGGGACTGTTTCGGCCCAGCTTGATGGGTGCCATAGGAACCAGCGTGAACCTCTTGCATAACTTGAGGTATCTCCCCTCCTTGGAGGCAACGGAGAAGGACACCATCGAAACTCCGCTTATAAAGGATTTGTTCGAGACTGGGGCCGCTCTGGAGGGTAAATTGCAGGGCGCGGCATCGGATTCGCTCGCGTTCGACCCGGTCATCCGGGAGCTGACCATTTTGGAGATACTCGACAAAAGGTGCTCTCCAGTCGGGGGTGGTTTCAACCACTGCATCTGACGAACCCGGGACTCCCGATATGGAGGGTCTGGCGGTGAGATGGCTTACCCGTAGGCCATCATGGTCCTCTTGGGTGACGGGGGCAATGACTCTCCGGTGTGCCACATGTATGATCAAGTCATCTTTCTCAGGTTCTGCGAGCAACGCGGCTAAACCATCCAAGGCATCTGCTTGGCCGTTCTGCGGCCGTGGGACATGGGTAACCTCTAGTCAAGGGGAGAACTGGGCCATTAGGCGGAGGGTGTACTCCAGCAACGGTGCGAGCTCCGGCTTCCTGACGACGTAGTCACCATTAACCTGTTTGATTACCAGCTCGGAATCTCCCTTCACATGTAGATGGGGCACATGGATCTCAAGGGCCAGCTCGAGGTCAGTGATGAGAGCTTGGTACTCTGCCTCGTTGTTCGTACATCCTTCTGACGACAGGAACGAGTATGGCAGGACGGCTTGCGCCGGGGTAATAAAGACAATACTTAGGCCCACTCTGTTGAGCTTGGGATCGTTGAGCCTCCTACCGGTGGGGTTCCGGGAGGCACCGTCGAAATGCATTTGCCAACACGGGGCAGCATGATCAACTGAGAGGATTGTCTCATCAGGGAAATCCAGGTCCAGGGATTGATCCGCGGAGGTTGGATGGGCAGCTAAAAAGTCTTCCAATGCATGTCCCTTAATGGACTTCTGAGGTACAAACCTGATATCAAACTGCTGGAGAAACACCGCCCAGCATGCTAGTCGGCCAGTCAGCATAGGGCGATTCAGGATGTACTTCAGTGGGTCTACCTGGGAGACCAATTGCACCTCGTGGTGTTGTAGGTAATGTTGCAACTTCTGCACAGCGAAGACGAGTGCAAGGCAGCTCTTTTCGATAGGGGAGTATCTGACCTCCGTATCGAGAAGCATGCGGCTGAGATAGTAGAGACTGTTCTCAGTACCCTCGTTATTCTTCTGGGCGAGCAGCGCACCGAGGGATCTCTTCAGGGCGGTCACATAAAGGACCAGCGGCTTTCCGGAGACGGGTGGCATCAAGACCAGAGGTTGGAGCAGATACTGCTTGATTTCCTCGAAGGCGGTCCGACACTTTTCATCCCATTCATAGGTGGAGCCCTTCTTCATGAGCTGGTAAAAGGGCTTACACTTGCCGGCCATATTCACGATGAATCGGCGTATATAGGCTAAGTGGCCTTGAAGGCCTCGAAGCTCCCAAATGTTGCTCGGGGGAGGCATTTGGCTGATGGCCTTGATCTTCTCCGGGTCGATCTCGATACCTCGGTATCTGACAAAAAAGCCCAGAAACTTCCCGGAGGTGACCCCGAAAGCACACTTCAGTGGGTTCGTCTTCAGGTGAAGGGAACGGAGGAAACCGAACACTTTCTCAAGGTCTTTGAGATGGTCCTGGCACTGGCATGATTTGACTACGAGGTCATCCACATATCATTCCACCAATGTCCCGAGAACCGGTTTGAATATGCGATGCATGGCCCTCTGATAAGTGGCACCTGCATTTTTCAAACCGAATGGCATTACCTGGTAGAAAAAGGTACCTTGGGGAGCCCTGAAGGCAGTGGACTCCTCGTCTTCGAGGGCCATCCGGATCTGGTTATACCCGGAATACCCATCCATGAAAGAGAGGGCTTGGAACCCGGCCGTGGCGTCAATCAACAGCTCCGTCACCGGGAGTGGGAAGTCATCCTTTGGGCAGTGGCGATTAAGATCGCGGAAGTTGATGCAGACTCTGATCTGCCCATTCTTCTTCCTGACTGGCACAATGTTGGCAAGCCACTTGGGGTACTGGACCTCCTTGACGAAGTTGGCTTTGATTATCTTCTCAACTTTGGCCTCAACCATAGCACCATGAGAAGGGTGCATCTTCCTGGGAGGCTGCTTAAACCCACGATGTTTTGCCGGGAGGCCCAGACGGTGAACGGCCACCCGGGGGTCTAGCCCTGGCATCTCGTTGTAACTCCAAGAAAACACATCACGGTGTTGTTTGAGGAAGTCTACGTACTGCTGCCGCTCCTCGGGGGACATGGATGCACTGATCAATGTGGGTTTCGGATCTGCCTCGCTACCAAGGTTCACCTGTACCAATTCATCAACCATGGTAGAGACGCCTTCTTCAAAGGTTGGGGGAGCATCCTCCAAGTCTTCCTCCCCACCCGTGGGGGGACTTCCCATGACGGGGGGACTTCTGGCCTATCAAAATCCGAGGGGCAGCTGGTGTCGGCTTGGGCAGCAGCGGTCATCACATCGGGATACTCGCTTGCCATTGAGACCATAGCAATGAAGGCAGTCGACCCTATCCCATCTGGCCTTCGGCCTAAAGGTCCACGTTTGATGATATCAAAGCAGTGGTGACGTGTCGGCCTGAGTCGGTTAATTCCATCCCGGCGGAAGAGACACGTATGGTGCACCGCCGTTGTCATAAGCTTGACGTCCCGGTACCGTACAGGGGTAGGGGGTTCTGGGATGACTTGAGCCTGGTTGATGTCTGAGTACGAGGTGATTTTTTGTCGTCGCTTGGACACAGGAACATGCCTTCCTTGCGTACCCGAAACAACAAAACATTGTCCCATGTCGGGGGTCTTGGCCTCCAACCGGTGGATCGGGAGGATGTAGGTGTCATCCATGCTTTCCCAGGGATCACTTGTGACTGGGGCGGGTTCATCCTCGCTTACCAGGATTTGCTTGTCCTTACTTTTGTAATAACCCGCATCCAGATAGTGGGCCTCACAAGAAGCGAAAGGGGACGCGTCTCATTGGAGCACGCCTACTCGACCGTTGAGTGAGTACTTGAGGCACTGGTGATACGACGAAGGGATTGCTGCATGCAGATGGAGCCATGGCCTACCCATCAATGCGTTGTAGGCGGTGTCCTGAGAGACAACCATGAACTCGGTGCTAGCAATTAAGCCACCGAACTGAGTCTTCAGGCGGATCTTGCCGACTGGTGTTTGCTCTGTCCTGTTGTACCCCTGGATCCTGAGGTCAGAGGGAGTTAAATCACCTTCGGACAGACCCAGCTTTCGCAGCATCCGGGTCGGAATTAGATTGATTACGGAACCTATGTCGACGAGGCAGCGGCGGACTTCCACGCCATTGAAGTGGCCAGTGATGTACAACGGGAAAATGTGCCCCTGTATAGGAGGGTCCTCATCTTCACCGGAGAACGAGATAACCGCCTGACATTCGGCGTTTTCAATCGTCTCGGTATGGAAGGCTTCCGCAGCTGCTACCTCCGTCTCGAACTGGAGGGGGCTCCTTAGGGACTCGTCAAGTGCCTCGCGCATTTTAGATGATAGGCGAAGGGCCTCAAGGATGGAGAGCCTCGTCGGAATGTCGTCCAGGTGCTTCAGAACATCGTACTTTCGTGCCAAACGCGAGCCTCTACTTACAGGAGGTCGTTCGGCATTTGGAGGCACAGCGGGTCCGGCTGGCTGAACCGGTGATTGATTAGTACTGGGTACATTTCGCTGCCTACTAGTAGAAGCCTGAAAAGTAGTTGCCGGACTGGGATCAGATAGCAGAGGCTGGCCTGTAGCTGGGCAAGACTGATTGTGATATGAACAAGGCGGCTCCCCCCGATCCAATAGCACGAACGGCGGTGGAGGTAGAGCCGAGGGTGTTAGATGGGTTTGCGCGTGCTGAGATCTGCGCTGAGCCTGCTGCCTGGTCTCGGTAGCGTGCACGGCTTGGCCAAGAGTGCCTGCTGACGTACCTCGATGACCGGCGTGGTTGCGATTCCGCTGACGTTGACGTCGGCTGGAAACGTTGGGGAGGTCTGCCTGGCGTTCCCCCTCGTCGGGGGTCATATAGGGCTTTACCAGTTCCACGGTGTTAACCGAAGCGTACCTCTGGCTGTCGCTCGAGGAGTCATCCACCGCTGGGCGGATTCTGGGAGGAATCCCCATTTCAGGGGGCATAAAGTCACCGAGAGTGCGGGATGACGATGGCACTGGCGGTGCGCGTTGCTTCTTCTTGCGTCGCCGCTGCTTTGCCTTTTGGGCAGAGGTCGACTGTGAAGACGATGCGGAGGCACCAGCTACTTCTTCTGAAGGTTCCGACTACTTCAGGCACGCCCGGATGATACCATGGGAACGGATGACGGTTTTTCGAGCCATCCAGTCGTCGTATTTCCAGGACCCGCGGCTACCTGCTGCCACTCACCTTCACTGTCACTGCCGATCTCTGATCCTGCAAAGACACCTGCCACTTACGCTGGTGCTGGGCCCAACTTAACTATGTTGTTGTTGACCTGGTCTTGAAGCCAGTCTTTAAACACATAGCATTGCTTGAGGGTGTGCCTCAGGATCCGATGGTAAGGGCAGTAGTTGGGGTGATCGGTGAGATTCGCCTCTGCCGGCCTTCTGCACTCGGGCAGACGCACGATCCCTTGCTCTAGAGCACTTCGGAAATAGCCAGGGACCTGATTTTCGCTGAACGAATAGGTCTAGTACCTTCTTTCCAGATAGGGGGCCCTGGGGGCCTGGCCCTGACGAGGGGCTGGAGGGGCCTGCCGAGGAGGCGGCGCCTGATTGTCTCGCCTAGGTGGCGGTGGCGCGTTGCGCGGGGGAACCTTTCGGTTCTGAGGCGGTCATTGCTGGGCAGGAGTCTGTGCTTGAGGTGGAGGACCTCTGCGGGGTTGTGTGGGTGGTGCTGCCGGCAGCAACTCCAGCTGCCTCGGGGCTTCTATTTGAGCCACCGCGGCGGGTTCAGCCCTGGCGGTCCTCCTGGACGGGATCATAGGGGGCAACAAACGTGCCTGAATGGCCTGTTGCAGGGCTTCCTCAAGGCGTTGAGCCTTATCTGAGAAATCTCTGAACCCTCCAGGGTAGTTCTGGGTGATCAGGGAGGGTACCAGCTCTGTCTTGGTGTTCCCCACACACATATTCAGTAATTGCTCCTGAGTCAGTGGCATATCGAGGGAATACGTGAGTCCCTTCCACCGGGCGATGAAATCTGCAACCCGCTCATCAGGCCTCTGCTTGCACTTGAAGAGGTCCGCGATGCTGGTCTTTCGCGTGGTGGAGCTGAACTGGTATAAGAACTGCTGGCGAAGATCCTCCCAACCGGTCACCGATCCGATAGGGAGCTGGTTGTACCAGACGAATGCCGGACCTTCCAATGTCTGTACGAAACATCGGAGCTTGGCGGCTTCTTACTGAGCCGGGGTTCCCAACATGGGGCCACACCTGGAAGAAAAATGAGTCAAGTGCTGTGGAGGGTCCCCTATCCCGTTAAAAGGCGATAAATTGGGGTTCCCAAAACCTGGAGGTGCGGGCATATCATCCACCCACGCGGGATAAGGCTTGCCATCCGGTGGGACTACCACCTGCCGCGTTTCCAACGCTTCAAGGCGAGTTGTGAGCGCCGCAATAAGATCCTCTGGGTGGGGGTCCCTGTCTTGATGGGGATCCCTAACCACAAGTGCATTGCCAGGCTCTTCAACAGGGTAGATGGCTTCGGCTGCTCGTGGGTCAACTGGCTGGACGACCTGCGGGGCGACTGGGGGAACCCGGATTGGATTCTTCAGATTGCCTCGTCGCTCGGGGGGGATTTGGCGAGACGTATCGCGCCCTCTTGCCATACGTTCTGGCTTCTGCCCTGTCTGCGGCAGTAGCATGATCAGGGTTGCCCGGAGGCATCTCACCGGGGGGAATTGTTCCTGCCCCGGCCTTGGATTACCATAGTCGGGTCGCCGCTCTGCGGCGCGCTCAGCCAAGAGTTCGTCAACCAGCTTTTTCTGCTCAGCAAGCAGCTGGCGTAACGTCGCCTTCTCGGGATCTTCGTCCGTTTTCTACACAGAGGCGGACGGGTCGGAGTGCTTGACTGTTCCGACATGCTCCTTACCCTTTCCAATGTTTTGACCAAGTACCAGCGACTCGGTGGGTTCGGGGAGACCTAGCAGGTTCCTCTACTGACGGGTAACTCTCCCTGATGGGTCGAGCAGCGGCAGTACGCCCTCGGGTGGTAAGTCTCCATCAAGGAATTCAAGCTCATCTTCCTTATCCACAACGTCGGCCATGTGGACTACGACCCCTCTTGAGGGCATGTCCTCGATGTCGCATAGCGAATTGGGCTGCCGTCGGATAGGGTCGAAGAGGAGAGCGGCATAGTGTCCCCAACCATGGACTTGCACATGGGGGGTGGCTTCCCTGACGATTCTGTGGAGTGCTTTAAGACTCTGAACACATTTTCATTGAAGGGCGCTCTGGTGGCCTGGCGACTCAGGGTGCTGGGCCACAAGAAGTGCGGCCTCATCTATCAGGCGGCACTGCTCGCCGATTTCTTTGAAGTGCTCTCGACTTCTGGGGTACACCACCCGTTCATAACGGAGGCGGAAGTGTGTCGCCCATAGGGTTCGACAAAAGCACCCCACGTCTTCAGGGGTAAGAGACTCTGGTATGTGGAAATTCAGCACTTTCGTCGGCCAGAACATCTCCGGGAAGTAATCCGCTGCAAGAATACTCCAGAAGCTCCTGGGCTCGGACTCAGGGTCTGGCCCTGTGTTGCCCCACTCATCAACCGGGGGCGGCTGAGGGACCGGTAGCGGTACCGAGGCGGACCTCTGGGATAGTAAGCTCAGCGGTGGAGAATACGGAAAACGAGCTGACTGGCCGCCGAATTTCGGGCCATCCTCCAAAGAGTGAGGTGACCTGGCCACGATGTCACGATACGACGGGCTGATAACCACAGCTTCTGGAACATAAGCTACGGCTATCGGCGACAGTTCGCGTCGTCGCTCTACCATCGTTGGCCCCCAAAATAACTCTTCGTGATCTCTGGTAGAGGTAGAGGTCTCTTCTGGTGACAGAGGCGGTGATTTCGCGGTCAAGACCTACAGAATTCCCAAAATTTCTTCCTCTTGGATGTACCTGCGGAGGGAGATGGGAATCTGGTGGACCTCAAATTCTGGGAGAATGAGGCTAACGCGTCTGGTTCCTTCCCCAGTCCTTGATATGGAGGAGCGAGGAGAAGGTTCCATCGCTGAATCGCATTCCGCTTCTGAGTCAGAGAAGCGGGCAGGTTTGATCTCCACCTGGGCCTTCCCAGGGTTCTTCTTGTTGCGGTGAGGACCCGCTCTCCTGCCCCGGGGTGGCTCTTCGGGACAGGGTTGACCCCTATCAGACAGCCTCGGGGCGGCGCTGGCGCCGTGGCGGAGAGGGCCCCCACTCGAGATAGCCGGGGTGCGAGGGGCACCGGGGAAAATGTCGAAGGGTACATGGGGAAGACCTCCATGAACAGTACCCATGTGGGCGGGGCCTCTGTTGGAACCGACAGGAGAATGGGGAGGACCTCCATGGTCTATGCGAGTGGAGTGAGGCTGACCTTCACTCCTCGAGTTGCTGGGGCGAGGAGGACCTTCACCGGTTGCAGAGAGGACGTAGGGAGGGCCCCCACGTTGGAGAAGGATCGGATGGACAGTGCCTTCAGGTTGGCGGTCGGGGGCAGGAGGATGGACTCCATACCCTGTATAGCGGGCGCGGGAAATGTTTCCGCGCTGAGCGTCACTACCGCGGGGCAGGTCTTCCTGCGGGATGGGGGTAGCACGAGGCATGCCTCCATGACGAACCTCGAAGCGGGGAAGGCCCATGCCCTGTGGAGTAGTGGTATGGGGAGGACCTCCGTACGGGGTGACATTACCGTGGGTTAGCTCGCGGCGATCACCACTTAGGCCTACAACCCGGAGAGTCAACCCAGCCTGCCCATGGGGCGGTTGGGGTCTCGATCCTGGTTGGGTGAAGGAGTGCCCCTGCTCAGTGTATGTAGGGGCTTCACAATGCACGTCTGCGGTGGATCGGGCCACTGTAGCTGTCGACGTCGACGCGCCCGGGCGAGCGTCCTCAACCCGGGCCCAGCGCTGACGTCGGGTCAGGCGGGCTGGTGCAGGTGGTGCAGGGACGTAGCCTGCCTGCTCTTCCTGCAGGACCGGACGGCGGCGCTGACGCGGCCGGGCGGGAGCTCTCACCTGGAGCCCTCGGGTCAGGACCCTGAGCGGGCTGAGCCGGACGGCGCCCGCCTCTTCAGCGTAAGGCGAGGAGTCGTCAAGGAATTCCGGAGACAAGCTCCCGAAACGGTTGAATGTTGGGGTGGGGAGTAGGGGCTCCCTGCGCGGCCTGTTAGGGCGGCGTTGACAGCGGGGCCTGGAGGCCTCCAGGTCCAGGCGGGCCATATCCCGGGTTGGGATGACCCCTTCTTCCTCGTACCTACGCACGAGGTTGTTGATTACCCTTCGCTGGATGACCTCTGATGGGGAAAGGGGACGTGGGCGCCCCGTATCCCGCGATGTGGCGGCCGTCGTGGAGGTAGCGGCGTTACGTGGGGTGGCCGTAGCAGTGTTTCCCTTGCCCCTGCGTGGGCGAGGAGCGGACGGTGGTCGCGTCTCTGTAACAGCAACCTGGTTCCTGAGAACGAAGGGATCAACTCATCAGTACTGAGAGGAAAAGGATTGACAGCCAGCGCCCCAGTTTCCTTTCATTCTCCACGTCTGTAAGGAGGATCCACGCCAACACGCTGTAGAACGGAGTGCCCCACGTTCTACTGCCCCGACTTCCGGTGAGTTTCACGACAGGCCCGCTATTTGCTTGGCGGGACCAGGCACCGGATATCTAGATCTGGTGACACGTCAATCTACTGGTGTCTCGAATGCTACTAATCTCCATATTGAGGAGAAGAAATTCACGTCGGGTTCACCATTTCTGTTTCCGACGCTTTCGCCGGGGCGCGCGCCCGTCCGTCCGTGGGGGGAGGACGCGCGGCGCTTTTGTTGCCATGCATTCCTGCTTTCCAAAGGCGGGCGGCATTCACTCCTTGTTCAGGGACATCTGCTCCTTGATCGAAATGGGATGATGGGATGTCGTTTCTTCCTCCTGTGGATTACTCCTCAGAACTCGTCACCTAGTCCGGGTCTCTCTCATAGATTTAATACGTAGTTCGTGAAACTCTTCCCAGTGCCATGTTTCCATGGACACCGGTTAATTACACTACTTCTGTTGGGACATTCCAAAGGGTCCAGTTAGGGCAGCAACCTTCAGTCAGGGGAGTAGTCACGTTGAGGCATCAGTAGCGTATGGATGCTGGGGTACCTGGCATGTCTGTCTGTTATCCTTGGTCACAAGGCTTCTCGAGGGCGTGGAATCCTGAGGCATCCCACATCGAACGCGGGGAATTATATGTCATAGACACATATCTGAGGTTTTCCTCAGCTTCCCGTGTTTAACACAGGGTATGCCGCAAGTTTAACATCTAGCGGAGACGGATCAACCCAACCAGAGCATTAGCTAGGATAGATCGGATTGAGGGATCCTCCTTGAAAGGATGTCGATACCGGGGCCAGCCCATGGATGGCTGAGAAGAAGAGTGTACCGACATGGTCTCACCAGGATAAGACGGCCCGGGCGAGAATCAGGACGGATGGTAGGTGGATGGATGAAGTGGAGGGGACATGAAATGGGACCATCGCAGGGGCGACAGTGAAGTTGGGCTTGAGCCTTGACGAGGCTTCCTACGTATCCCCGTGGCAAGGAATCAAAGTCCGCGTAGTTCGGGATGATGCCGATAAACCGACGTGAAGGTGGACCTTGTCCCGATGATAATCATCAGTGTACTGACGTGAAAGTAGACCCGTGGGTCCATTAGTGGTGGGATTGAACCTGGGGAAGGTTTCCTACGTACCATGCCTTGACATGGATCAAAGTCCTCGTAGTTCAGGGGATTGATGGAATACAGTTTTATGTCATGCGGGACGATAGTGAACCCTGACGTGAATAAACGACGGGCGGTGAGTGTCGGTGAATCGACGTAAGTGAGGGACCTTAGTCCGATGGGAGTTGGGCTTGAACCTCGGGGAGGCTTCCTACGTACCATGCCTTGACATGAATCAAAGTCCTCGTAGTTCGTATTGGGTAATGCAGTTTAACGTCATGCAGGACGGGGGTGAACCAACGTGAATGAGGTTGGAACGACCAGATGGTGGCTTTGAACCTCGTGGAGGCTTCCTACGTACCATGCCTTGACATGGATCAAAGACCTCGTAGTTCGGGTTAGTCACAACGGCTTGCCATCGGGCTGGAATTGCAGTTTAACGTCGTGCTGGACGTAGGTAGAACATGACGTGAATTGGATGATGGGTGGGCTTGAACCTCGTGGAGGCTTCCTACGTACCACGCCTTGACATGGATCAAAGACCTCGTAGTTCATATGGGGCTTTGTCGGTGAACCGACGTGAAAGTGGACCTTGGTCCGATGGGTGGTGGGCTTGAACCATGGGAAGGCTTCCTACGTACCATGCCTTGACATGGATCAAAGACCTCGTAGTTCAGGTTAGTCACAACGGCTTGTCGTCGGACTAGAATTGAGTGTACAGTTTAATGTCATGCGGGACAAAAGTAGGCATGCAGTTTAACGTCATGCTGGACGAGGGCGAAACTCGACGTGAATGAACAACCGAGCAATGTGGATTGAACCTCATAGAGGCTTCCTATGTACCATTCCTTGACATGGATCAAAGTCCTCGTAGTTCTCTAAGATGGGTCGCAACGGCTTACCGCTGGACCAGAATGCAGTTTAACGTCGTGCTGGACGTGGGTGAGACCCGACGTCAAATGACGGGTGGGATTGAACCTCATAGAGGCTTCATACGTACCATGCCTTGACATGGATCAAAGTCCTCGTAGTTCGCTATGATGGGTCGCAACGGCTTACCACTGGACCAGAATGCAGTTTAACGTCGTGCTGGACGTGGGTGAGACCCAACGTGAAATGACGGGTGGGCTTGAACCTCATAGAGGCTTCCTACGAACCATGCCTTGACATGGATCAAATTCCTCGTAGTTCGCTATGGGTGGGGGGTCAGGGTCGTTGCTCACTCTAAGCCCACGTGAGTCATGCTCGGTGTGAGAAACAAGAGGTTTCAAGGACCTGATGATCACGTCGTGAAGGATGCGTCCGTGAGAAGCGAAAAGGGGCTTACGCGTTAGGCGGCCCACGGTGTTGGGACTTACTCCATGATGGAGGCCCATGGCGCGACAAAGCGCGGGAAAGATGGACCTTGGTCCAATGATGGGAGGTGCCTCTTTCCCTATCACACCCTCCACTGACCTTGGTAGTGGGGAAGTACGGAGATGCAGAGGTGCAGCCATCCATTGGGGAACTAGGGTCGCCCTTCTCCTAAGAACATACGCCACTCTGACAAGGAGGATCTCATTCCATGTGAGGAAGAGTTCCATTCCCGTGGAGACGAGTGGTGTAAAGAATTTTCGAGTTGGGGGGACCCTTCGTGAGGGGAACGAGGTCGGGTCACAGTTTAACGTCATGTGTTAGGGATGTGGTGCTTGGTAGTTTAACGTACTGCAGCTCGGACGAGGTGGGTTCACTCCACACCCCTAGGACTTACATAACCGGTACCCTCTGTTCCTTGGGTAAGGGAAGGTACCAGTAAGGCCATGGTTAAGGGGGGTCATGGAACGAACCATCAAGGGGTCCACGTTAGCATGGCTATGCGAAGAAGCAATAGCCGTTAGCGTGCCTATGCGAAGAAGCATTAGGCGAAGCAACGCTACGGGTGGTATTGTCCATGGGACTTTGAAATCACATCGTGCAAACCTGGAGGGTCGCACGGGAAGAGGAATCGCTAAGAAAATGAGTGTGCTTCGCGAAGTGGAGTGCCTTGGCCTTAGCATGGGGCATAGGTGTGAGTGGAAGGTGCTTCGAGAAGTGGAACAGTGTTCTCGAAGCACTTCCTCGCGAAGCAGGGTCCTACGAAGCAGTGTGCTTTGCGATGTGTAGCGATCCTTCCTAAGCATGGGGATCACTAGCACGGGTTGGGTGTTTCACGAAGCATAAACGCTCCTCGGCTGCCCGGGTTCCCTTGGGAATCCCCTTCCTTCGTGAACACCCTTGAGCTTCGCGAAGGGCATCCCTCTCGGAAGAGGGGCTCAAAACGAGACAATGCAGAGGAGTCTCGCGAAGTAGAAGTACCTCGCGGAGCTCATGATTCCCGGGGAAAATCGTGTTTCGCGATTCGGGAGAGGAGAAGCCGAAAGGTCGGATTGTCCGTCTTTGGGACTCAGGGGGAGTCCAGTATTTATAGGGAAGGGGTGCCGCAAAGCAGAACTCGTGCGCCGCCTTCGGTGCTTCGCGGCGCGCTCGCGAATGTCAATGTCGTCCGCGGAGGATTACCGCCTCTGGAGCTTCGCGGCGGCTCGCGAACGTCAAATGCGTTCGCGGAGCATTACCGCCTCTGGAGCTTCGCGGTGGCTCACGAACGCCAAATGTGTTCGCGGAGCATTACCGCCTCTGGAGCTTTGCGGCGGCTCGCGAACGTCAAATGAGTTCGCGGAGAATTACCGCCTCTGGAGATTCGCGAGACTGCGATGGTCGGGGCGCTTCGCGTGGGTGCTTCGCGGCGGTTCTTCGCGGCTGTGCTTCGTGAGGTAGCGCGCCAGCCTTCTTTTTCGTTCCTTTCTTTTGGGCCATATTTTTTGTGCCAACAATATTCTTATATAGCTGGTGCTCTGGGAGTGTATCCATGACTATCTGTAGGCGTGTCGTGTGCTCCTCCTCGGACGCCGAGAACACTAGGATGTCATCAATGAAGACCATGATGAAACGGTCAAGGTAAGGCTAGAAGATCATATTCGTGAGTCCCGTGAACATTTCTGGGTCATTGGTCACACCAAATGTCATCACCTAGAACTCGTAGTGTCTATATCAGCATCTAAAGGTTGTCTTTGGTACATACTCATCTCATACACGAAGCTGATTATAGAATGATCAGAGATATATCTTCGAGAACCATCTCACTCCCTTAAACTGATCGAAGAGTTCATCAATCCTCAGCAGTGCATACTTGTTCTTCACGGTCACCCGGCTCAGGTATCGGAAGTCCACACACAGCCTCAAACTTTTGTCTGCCTTCTTGGAAAACAATATTAAGGATTCCCGCGGTGAAACATTGGGGCTCGAAAATCCCTTCTCCTGGAAGTCCTTGCACTACACCCTCAACACATGAATCTCTGCGGGATCCATTCAATATGTTGGTGTGGATATTAGTTTCATACTAGGGGTACAAATCAATGCATAAATCTACCTCTCTGTGAGGAGGTAATCCCGGAAAATCTTTTGGAAAGAGTTCTTCATACTCATCCACCACTACAGGAAAGTGATGACTCTTATTGTCCACTACACTGAGGGTGAGTCTATAAAACTAGTGATTGATTGGATTCACCATCCTCTGAGAAATTCCTCCCTACACTTCAAGTGATCCATTATCACTAGTGAAGGATACCTTGTCCCATCTCCAGAGAGACACCACACTTTGAGTCTAAAGAAGTCGATATAATCAAGAACTGTGGATAACCAATCCATACCCAGGATGATGTCTTAAGGCCTCGACACCACTACTAGGAGATCCAAGCCAAATATTTTACCTCCCAGAATAAGCTCACACTATCGGTACCAGTGTGTAATCATTGAATCCTCTCCCGTAGGAGTATCTAATCATAAGGGTTAAGCCAACGGCTCCACCGGAATCTTCGAGCTCCAAACAAGATCCATATGGAAAGGAAAGAGTGAATGGAACCTATGTCTATAAGAACTATAGCTAAGGTGGAGAAGATACATATCATGCCTCTAATCATATCTGGAGTGTTGTGGTCATAGGCCTCCATCTCCTGTAGCTAGCCTCACCCCTGTCCACCAACTCCTAGAGCCCGTGGTGGACCACCTGGGGGTGGTGGTGGTAGCACCTCGAACCTCCACCCACCACCTACCACTCTGCCTGCTCCCCTTCCATGTACTCTACCCTATAGACCACCTCGCTCAAACCTATGCCTTTGCCTCAGTAGTCCCTCAACCATCTATCGGTTTTCTTTGCAGCTAGTCAGGTAATCAAGAGCCATGTGCCCTTGCCTACCACATGAGTAACACATCATGACCCTATGACAACTCCCTCTGCCCTGGGGGTCTTATACCACCAATCCTACATCCTAGGGTCTCTCGTCAAAATTTTTAGCCTACTTAGGCCCCCGTGTATGTTTCCTACTACCCACAACTGAAGACTCTACCACATGGGGTCTACTAGTAGCTCCTTCTACTAGGTCCAGCTCTACTAGGAAGATCTCCATGTGTAGGGCTCGCTCCAACACCCCAGCCTAAGTAGGGATACTGAGTGATACCGTGGATTCCCTGATCTCCTAGTGTAGTCCCTGCTCAAAAGATCAATCCCTAAAGAACGGGTCTCGTTCCATGTCTATTGAATAGCGATAAAGCTCGGTGAATCTCATTGAGTAATCTTCCATTGTAATGCCACCCTACTATAGGTGCAGTAGCTCCTATATGTGCACTGAGTACAACATCACTGAAAAGAAATCCTCTCGGAAGAGGCGCTCATAGTCTTTCCAGGTGAGGGTAACCTCGTCATGCATCTAAATCATCAAACTCCACCATATCCCCACGGATCCCTGAAGAAGGCTTGTGGAAAATATCACCATCTAGTCAATAGGCATCATCACTAGTCAGAAGACTTGCTTAACTACCTCGAGTGAATCCTCTTCCACTTGGGGGACAGTCTCACCCCTGAACCTAGGAGGTCTCTACATCTAGAACTCGTGTAAGGCATTGAGCCTAAGTGTGTCCTCTACTAGTATCACTGGTAGAAACTGTTAACCAATGGGTGGTGGAAATTCTATTACATCTTCTATGGGGTCCATCTCTAGTACTAGTCCATGTACTAATGCCTCATCACTCGACATACTATCCTCATGGTCAGGCACTAGAATCCCCACTGGTTGTCCGCATGGTGGCATCCTAAAATAGATCAAGATGAACCATGGTCAAAAGGTTATACCTGGTGAGCTAACTCAAGGACTTGAGGAAAGACTCAAAATCCTATATGATTCATGAAACCAGTGGTTTCATGTACCAAGTCAAAAAGTAGAAATCAGGTTCCCTATGTATGGATACATCAGCCGCCGCACCAACACTGGACTCCCCGAGCCTGAAAGTCGAACTTGAAATATTTAACACTATTTCCCCAAAACAAAAAAAACATAGACTATATATCTTTAAGGTAGAACCAACTGTCCTTTGATACTAATTTTTCATGACCCGTCCCCTGCGGCCCATGCTAGGACTACCCCAATCCCACCACCCAAAGGACAGGGTTTGGCGACTAGCACCAAAGGCAATAACTTTCAAGTGGGATGCATTTGCTGAGTACCTATACACACACACACTCACAACCCCAACCCACAAATATTAAAGGGAAAAAATGTATTCCACTAAGACAACCACTGAGAGTATAAAGTACAAGATGAAAGTAAGGGTCCATAATACAATTCCAACAAAGACAAGATGAAAATAGGAAAGTACAAAGGCCTCTGAAAAGTTAATTTGTAGAAAACCCTACCTGAAGTGTAGGTGAAGAGTAATTGTAAGAAGTTTTTGGAGTACGTCTCACCTATCTAACCACACTAGTAATTTTCTGGTCCTGGACCATGAAGGTATCCATTAAATTGTCGATCATCTTCAAAAGACACGTCATGTACAGGTAAATCCCATACAGGGGTGAATAACACAATAATCAGTAGGGACCCCAAACCACAAAGGAAAAGCACACATGAAGTAAATGACATCTCACATAGGTACAACCTAAAGTATAGAAAGAAAGTTCTTAGTCATCAAGCAGAACATTTTGTATTATTGTGAGACTCATCCCTGATGAGTCGTTGAGGTCTATCATCCACTGAGGTATGCTCATCTATCGGGCTACTGAGATCCACTCATCTTCTCGTCTACTAGGCCACTATGTTCTACATGGCTAATCATATATCAGGCCACTGAGATCCTCTCAACAATTTGTCTTCCAGGCCACTGAGGTTCACATGGTTATTCATCTGCTAGGCCACTGAGCTCCACACAAATATTCTTCTTCCAAGACACTGAGGTCTGCACAGCTACTCATTTGATTCTGGTAGAATATACTCCTCAAGTCATCGGTCATAACTCAACCTCCATGTAAACTCACTTGGATTATATAAAAAAGACTGCTCCGTCATGTGGGTCCCAATGCTGCAAACAATTCGTCAATCTGACATATAGTTTGCGAGTTATGACCATTTTGCTAAAAAGGGGCCAGTTGGGTCTCGCTCTAGTACCGCCCAGTCAGACCGACCTGAACTGGCCCACTGGGCCCTAACCAGACCGGCTAGGCTATGAACCCATCCTGCTGGGTGGCTCGGGGCAGCCCACCTCCTCTTGCCCGGCCCGCTGTGAGTGGGCAGGCCTGCTCCAGCCGATACACGGTGGCAATCTGCGTCTCCCAAATACCTCGCGGCTCATCATGGGGTCCACCACCTCCACGATCCAGTTGGACCATGGAACTCTATCCACGTGACACGGTGCGGCATCCACGTCCACGTGCGCCACCATGGCCGACCATTTCCAGCGACCCTCTCCACTACCCACGGCTTCCGCTGCGGGCCCCCTTCTCACCGCCACGGCACGCTGCTCGCTCACCACCACCACGCGCCGCTCGCTCGCCGCCCTCACGCATCGTCTACTCACTACCACCTGCACGCCACCTCTACACTACTTTGGCATGTTGGACATGGCATCCTCCGCCTAACACGGCACCCCGTCAGCGTCGTGGTCCTGAACCACCCCAGGCTCCTCTACTGCGACATGCTGCCTCCACCACCTACCTTTTATCTGGCCACCCCTTATCGTTGCGGCCTCCTGCCGGGGTATCCGTCCACTGTCATCGTGATCTGCCACCATGTTGCAATCATTAAGTTGTTGCAGCGATGGAGATCAGAGAAACAAAGAATGGGGTAGAGGCTTACATGAACACCCAAGGTGGACGAATTGGGCTTTGTTCGTGTTGCCCTTGATCCATCCATGTAAGAATTTAAGGGTGGATAAACGAAGGTTTAAATCAAATCACAGGTTCAACATGGATTTATTTTCCTGATGTTTTATCCTAGAATCAAACTCACCCCTCAAGAACAAATGACCTGCAAATCAACCTGTTAGTGGGTTGATCTGCGATTGTTGTTTAGGAAGAAAGAACGGGGAAATATAATTCACAAAGAGAAAACCCCTACCTGAGGTTGGATCGTTTGTTGGTGATGATTGGTGTCGCTACGTTCATCTTTCCAAGATCCATCGTTGGCGATCATTCATCGATTGTCGTTCTCCAACACCAAAGATCCAACGGTTCAGAGTGGTTCTCTAACATGCCAACGATAAATACTTTTTCAATAAATTAAAGATAGAAAACACATTTATATTACATTGTGTTGTAGTCTTGTTACACTATTTCATTTATGAAACAGTGTTTTGGTTATGCCTGAGTGGAAATTCCATTATTTTGCAATGATTTATAAATTAAAATAAAATAAACTTTAAGGTTTATTTTATTTTCCTTAAGAAAAATATTTTGTTTTATTTTTCTTAAAAAGTACAAAAAATAACTTTTTCCTTTGACCTGTTCCGGTCGAGGTTAAGTCTTTACTTAGGTAAGATCACTATTGTGAACATAATAGTGCCCTCAGATTTTTAATCTGGGCACCCATTTAGAAGTTTCCAAAACCACCTAGGAGCGCTATCTTAAATAAACTTAAGAAAAAGTTCAATCAATTGTTCTAGGATCACCAAACCTTAGAATCAAGTGTCATCTGAGCACCTGGTCTTGAAATAATCTCGAACATTTGAAAAAAAATCATGGAATTCTGGGACATTACACTTGCATTGTTCATCTTAATCACTCCAAGATACTTTGGGATTAAAGGTTTTGTTCTGATCCATGAGAGGATTAGAGGAGGAAAATTTGAGCAAACAAAATATTGGTGTGCACAACGATTCTCAATAATCAATATTTGATTAAGATTAAGTGACTCACAATATACATAAGCATCTATTTTAATATCTAGGGTTTAGGTTAAAATATTATTTAATTGTTTTTCAGTCTTTAAATAAAATAATAATCTTTATTAAAACCCATGTCAAAATAAGAAAAATAATAATATTATTATTTTATGGCTTGTTCCAACCTATGCTATAATAAATAATATTTTCCAGTTTGTAAATAAATGCTTATCAATAGATGTGGTCTTGGTCAGTTTATCCACCTTGGCAATTATTTAATACCCAAATAAATATTTAAATATTTTACCCATCAATGAATATTTTCAATCAATAATACATGAATAAAATTATTCCTATGTCTTGAGAATAATATTTATTAATTAATTAAATTCAAATATAAATTAATTGAGACCAATGGAAACACTTAATGTGTGACCCTCTAGGAATCTTTCACATTGGAATTAAGTGGGTTCACATAAATTCTAAGATTAATATCTAGAAACGGGTCAAGGAACCCAAGATAAAGAACCTAATTTCATAATAATGAAAACCACATACAAATTATCACTATGTAATATAATCCCTTTTTCACAATATCTCATCAAGTAGTTACACATCTGTGTCATCAACCTATGTGCTCGATACATCTTTCTTTAACTATCTAAAAGAAAATTTTCATTACACCATGTTTGTGAAATTTAATTTTATAGTTCTATTAAAATCAAAAGGGTGGGATATCAAATTCTATAACAATAAAAGGGATATATACTTCCTTAACATATCCATTAATAACATGTCAATCATGATGCACCCAACATACCCTACCTCACTGTGAATATATGGTGTCACAGTTTTCATTATTAAATCTAGGTACATGATTCATGACATGAATTAATGATAATATTAAAGTCTAAACACCATTGAACATGATCGTAGATAGTAATATATTATGAAATTAGAACATGTGGAGTTCCTAATAGTGGGTTTGTTCTTATAATCTCTCATATTAAAGATTACCAAGTGAAAAATTCATGAGAATAAGCTTCATAAACTTATGATTACTCACACCTGATAGTCATATTCTATATGTTCCATCATAGAATGTTATCTGACCATAGAAATATATTTAAGAATATCATCATAGCACTTCAAGGTTCTCATCATAGTGGGGAACTGTTATGACCTTATCAATATTACAGATACCCTAGGACATTATTACATTAAAGTCATTTAGAAAAATGGACATATGTAATAATATGATTTATTAATATTAAAATAATTTAATATACATTCAATAAAAGTACAAACAGTTGGTCCTAGGACACTAGCTCTAATAAACTCCCACTTGGACTAGAGCCAACTACCGATGACTCTCAGTTATCTAGATCTCACACAATAATCATGTTTCTATTAAGTTAAGTCTTTAGTAAAGGGATATTCCACATTGTATTCCATGGAAATACTACTCACTGTAACCTCATCTATCTGAGAAAAATGCCCCCAAGGGATAATAATTTCAAAGTATATGCTTTATCTATTGATGAAACCTTGGCTCTTTTGCGAGAATCATCGTTGTAGTATTATCAAAATAGAGTGTGATGGGATATTTACTTATAGGTTTCATGTAAATATATTTGATGAAGTTTTATATCCATATTTATTCTTTAGCTACCTCATAAGCTGAAATATACTCAGACTCTATTGTATAATTAGGGACAATAGCCTGCTTTGAGTTCTTTTTGCTCACAAAACCACCATTCAATGTAAAGATATATATCTTGTTTTCAATTTCATATAAAAACTAGCATCTTTAAATCCTCTTATGATTAGTTACTTATCTTCTCCATTGACAAGGAACATGTCCTTATTATGCATTAGATATTTAAGGGTATCCTTGACTTCCATCCAATGTTGGTCGCCTAGGTCATCTTGATATCTTCGTACCACACTTAACAGACTGTAAGACTGGTATTTCATTTCCAATAAGTAATATGTAATGTAAAAATACTATTAAAAAAATTATTGCACTCTGACTAAACTCCTTATAGACATAAGGATCAAATTCATTCTTTATGGAACCAAATTCCATTATGGATTCGTCAAATCAAATGTTCTATGAATTAGATTCTTTCATTAATCCATAAATAGATTTTTTTTTATATCTTATTGGAATCCTTTGGAGTCACAAACACTTATATTTGTGTCATATATACATATTTCTAAAGGTTCCCATTAAAGAAGTAAGTTTTGACATCTATTTTCCAAATCACATAGTTATGGAAGGCCATAATGGAAAGTATAATTATGATGGATTTCAGCATTGAAACTAGTGAAAATATTCCATCGTAGTAAATTCCTTGATGTTGTTTAAAAAAATTCAATCAATCATTCCTTATAGGTACTTACTTGACATTATATTTCTAATTTCTTCTTGAATACCCATTTAAAACCAATAGGATTTACATCCACTATAGAATCTACCAAAATCCAGATTTGGTTTTGGTACTTTAAATCCATTTTATAATTCATGGATTCTTTCCACTTGGAAAAATATGTTCCACTTACTTAATTATTATATGTTATAGGATCATTATTATCAACTAATAATGAGTCACCATCCTCTATTACTAGAAAATCATATTTTTCTAGTTCTTTCACCTCTATTTTACTTCTATATAGTACTTGTGTCTCTGGAACAACTTCTTATTCCATGGGGATTTTTGGAATATGTTCTTGTGCCAACTCTTTTATATCTTGATCTTTTACTTCATCAAAGTCTATCTCAATCCCATTATCTATTTTAGAGATAATATCCTTCTCAAGAAATGTAGGATTTCTTTCAACCATAACTTTTTTATCTAAAGGATTGTATAGGTAGTATCCCTTTGTTTCTTTGGTATATCCTCTAAAGATACACTTTGTGTCTCGTGATGAAATATTTTTACTTGAAAAGGACTTAAAAAAATCTTTTCAACCCCACACATATACGTATGACAACACGGGTTTCTTTCCATTCCATAATTGGTTTGGTATATCATCTGTTTCTTTAGTTTCCAGTAGGTTTAGTATGTATACTGCTATTTGTAATGCATATCCTCAAAAGGATAATATAAGATTAACATGAATCATCATTGATCTTACCATGTATATCATGGTGTAGTTACTCCTTTCACTTACACCATTCCATTGAGGTGTATAAGGAGGATTAAGTTAAGATAGAATCCTCGACTCCCATATGTAATCAGTGAAGTCTTGATTAAGATATTATCCACCATGATCTAAATGGAGTTTCTTAATCATATTAAAAATATGTTTATCAATATAATTATTGTATTTTTTTAATTTTATCAAAATAATATGACTTATACCTCATTAAGTAGATATATCCATATCAACTAAAATAATCATTAAAATTTATGAAGTATGAGTACCCACCCCTTACTTTAATATGAAATGGTTCACACACATCAGTATGAACAAATTCAAGAATATATTTATCACTTTAATCCTTCCCACTAAATGGGGATTTTGTCATTTTACCTTGAAAACATTCCTAACATAAACCAAGTGGTTTTAGTTCAAAAGAATACAAATATCCTTCTTGGTGAAATTTAGTTTTTTTGTTTTGTTTACATGACCAAGATAGTGATTAAAAATTTGGGTGTGGTATGAGTTTTGTGAAATAGTTTTATTATAGATTTACATTACTTGGTTTTCATAATCCAACATATAAAGGCTATTATTTAAATATGCCTTACCATAACAAATGATGTCTTTCTAAAACAAGAAACATTAATTCTCAAAATTGAAAATAAATCCATCTGTATCTTGTAGGGATACAAAAATATTCTTTTTGATAATTAATGATACATAATAACAACATTTTAAAACCTTGATCATTCCAGTTGTCAACGTGAAGTGGTAGTCATTGATAGTTACAACAGAAATTTTAGCTCCGTTGGATACTCGTAGATCTACCTCCCCTTGGTCAATCTTTTAGAATATACTTGGTTCCTCTATTTGAATACATAAGTGAGAATAAAGAGATATATATAATACCCAATTTTTAGAAATATAAAAATTACCCTCCATAAAAAACATACCTGAAGTTTCCCCTTGCTTCTTAGGATGGGTTCATTTTTTCTTCCAGTAGTCCTTCTTGCACCATGTGAAACAGACAACATTTTTTCCCATGATTTCCCCTTTATCTTACTATTATTGGAATGGTGTGAAGGATATTTGGGCTTATATATATTCACTTTCACTTTCTATTTGTTCACTATAAGGATGGAAGGATTTTTATTCTTTGTCTCCTTATCTAATTGGAAAACAAGAGTGAGTATATCTGGGAGATAACTCTCAATGTCTTTCATATTAAAATTTACAACAATGATGGAGAATCTCTAAGGTAGTGATGTATGAATTAGATTGATGTATAGTTCATTAGGGGTTTTAAACCATAGAACCACTAGGTGTTCAATATAGCCAATGATATTGAATTTTTGAGGCCCATATAGCACACCCTCCACAATATTACTCTGAAAGAGCACTTTGGATATGTCAAACCATTCTTATCCTACTCTCTCCTAGTATAGACCATGGAGATTCCCAAGAATGATATAAGAATCCATGTTTTAATGAGACTTCATGAGTTCACTAAACATAGATGATAACATCAAAAATTTAATGTCAGCTGTGTTATTCATATATTTTTCATATACAAGGAAATCTCCATCACACACCACCTTGGTAGGCAGATTAAGCATTGATGATTCTAACGTGTAAAATTTTCGTTCATGGTGCAGCACAACCCAAAGGCGTCTAAACCACTCCTAGAAGTTATTGGATATGAGAATATAGCATTTCTCATATAAAGATCTTATGGATAGTGTGGATGAGGAAATTTCCATTTTCTATAATTATAAAATATCATATTATTTATACATTGTTTTTCACAAATTATGTGATAAATAAAAATAATTTATTTTATTAAATATTATAATATTTTATCAATTCCAAATAGCCATCACTATTATTCTTAGAATATCAAGTTTCTAGGATATTCTAGTGGAAAGGATCCATATTACCTTTCTTAATGATCCAGACTTTAACCATGAAAACCATAATAAGGTATTTTGGTATATAGTCTTGATAACTACGGGCTTGTAGCTCCTTGATCTGTTGAGTGGATTTTCCGATCCTAAAATGCTAACTTAGATTCTCTCAAAAATTTCCTCTAAATTTTTATTGAACAGACTTTTACCATTAAATTCAATAAAATTTTAGTTAATTCAACCCAAAAACCGACATGAGAATTCCTTGATAAAAGTAAGCTTCCATACTTTGTCTGTTAAATCACTTATTTCTATGGTTACATTCCCAATCAAAAAATATAAGGCATTAGTCTAACTATAAATTTAGTTGATGGATTTTTAATTTATTATGAGTAAATTTTATCTTGTTTTATCCTTTACATGTCTTGTTAATATTAAGTGGATTTTACTTAATTAATTAAACATGTTAAATAAAATGTTTACATATAATCTATTTATTTAAATTCCATATTTTCACATTAATTCATTTATTTATGTGATAGCGGTCTTACATCTATAAAATAAATAATTCATAAGATATAAATAAATAAATAATAAAATACTAGATCATGATATTATCTAAATGGTTGATTTATTAAGTGGATAATAAATCAAGCTCTGACCTAGGAGAATAACTCCTTATGAAAGTATTAGCATGATTTGTAGCATTCCACTTATCCATATATATATCACCTCATTTGGCATCATTATGGTTTTGTCTTGAACCACCTCTATATTCCTTGGTATTCCTAATTAATTAAAATTATTTATAACTCACATGAAAGTGAGGGTAACCAAAGGATTGGTTAAAGGGGATTACATAGATAACCTTGGACACATATATCCTACATAATAATGGAGGAAGGAATGACTCACAGGTTATAGATTTAATTTAATAATTAATAATTGAAATGCCATGAATTAAATTAAATTAAATAAATTATAACACATACATAGGTCTTGGTCAATCTCATGATTGGTCAAATAAGTAATGAATATGGAAAACTAACTGGATAACATTCATTTTTTATTTTTTATTTTTTATTAAGATAAATATTCTTGCATTAATTAATTAATTATATTTTATTTTAATGGTCATAAAAATTCATTTAGAGACACCCATAATCAATGGAATTCATAAAAAATAAATATAATAACAAATAATTACAAATTTGTTACAATAAATTCATTGAGCATTGAAAGTTATTAAAAACCATTATTAAATTTTCAAACATAATAGATCTCAGTCAACAAAATAAGGTTTTAATTATTAAATTATCAATTTAATATAATTTTTAGTTCTTCCATTAATTGGGATATTACATGGAGTGTACCGGTGAGCTACATTCCATGTGTCTCAGTTACCATGTATCTAGGGTACATGTATGAAACTTTGAGATGTACCTTGTCTAGACTACACAACGTGTACAAACCAGCTACACACCATTTTTTCTACTTTTCATGTACTTGGGATACACTCTTAGGTATTTTATGTGCATATCAAAGGATTATATGGTGTGTACAAGCCAGTTACATTCCATGTGGTCCAAATTCCATGTGCTCGTGCAACCCAACGAATGACTCAATATATTCTCAAACAAGATACTACATGATGTGTACATTACAGCTACACACCTTGTATCTCTTTTTTCATGTGTCTTATTTTCTATCTAAATGGATCAGTCTATATTTTAGATGTGGAAAATGATTAACTACATGCCTTGTACACCGCATACATGTCATGTATATCATTAATTCTCTAACCTGTCAGCCTCATGTGGTTTGACCATATATACTGACCACATGGATTGCGTGAATTTTACCGCTAACCCATATAAACTACATGATGTATATTCCAACTACACACCATGTAATATGAAATTCCATATGTCAAGTTGTCTTAGTCTACATATGGTGTACAATTAATACACCATGTGTAATTAACTACTTGTTATGTCATGTATCCCTTCACATGGTCAGATGTAGTGAACTTGGATACACAATGTGTACTCCAGCTACACACCATGTAGTTCCATTCTAGCAACATTCCTCATCACTTCCCAATGGAATTTCTAGTCATTCTTCGGTTGTTCTTAGACCTTTACAAAAATAAAACAATGAACAAACATAATTACTGTGTAACGCCCCGACCCCAGTTACCCAGAGTCGGTGTATTATGACGTAACATTGGCATGATCACAAAAGATCAAGTCTCGAAAGACCGATTGGTTTAGTATCCTTGGAATAACTAGATACATTCGTCAAGTTTACATTACATCATAAAGTGAAAACGACAACAACATCTTGTCTCCACACTCATATCCCCTTATACTATCCCTACAGGTCATTCATAAAATACTTCTTTACGTCCTGGTAAAAATGAAACATAGAAAGGGGTGATCTCAAATGCCCAGTAAGGATAACAATATAGCGGAAACTTTCATAAATAAGCATAAACATTTATGGTAATGTATAACTAAAACAAAAGCCTTTTAAACTTGAACTTCAGCATAATATGGAAAAAATAAAATGAAATAATGTCATTTACTTATTCACATGGATATTCTACTAGTCGAATAATCACATGCAATATCAATAACCACTTTCATAATGATGGAATTCATAATTCCATACTATCATAACCACGTAGCCAAGGCCTCATGCCAAGACTACAAATAAGATTTTGTTAAGGCCTCGTTCCAAGACACTAGTTTGTCTCATGAGACCTACCGATGCATCGAGGAGCTATAGCGGGCTCCACCCGTCACTTACTAAGTCCAATGAATTCCTCATATGAAATGTTTGAAACATAACATAAACATTCGTATTAAAACTAGCATACGAAATGTCAATACTTTATCCACAAACCATGAATGGTATAAAAATAGCACATCCATAGTCAAACATTACTCATTAGATACAATATGGAAGATTGTACTGTATTATATTAACCTCAATCAAGAATAATGAATGATATTGACATATATTAAAATAATCATCAAACTATTGAGAGAAATATCCCCCTTTTTCATGAAAATATTTAAATGTCACACTATCTGTCAAAAAGCCATTTAAAAATAGATTTTTGAATCAAAGTGTACCATACCACTTTGAAAATTTTAAAAGGAGTTTTAATTTTAAAACTTTAATGTCCATATAAATAAATCTTTATAACCATTTTTAAAACATGGACATTAATGAGAAAGATTTAGAATAATAAATCTTTAAATCATTTAAACTGATATTTTAGTTAGAGTTCATAACCAAAAGAGTGACACTTGAATACAAATAATTGAGGTAATAAAAACATTGTAATATCATGAGAATAAATAGATTCATTATATACTATGTTAAAGTACGTTATATACACCATATAAAAGTGATTTGGTGTATAACAACAAAGTAGTCTCAATGGAATGTAAATTGAGATGAAATCACTCATAAAGGTCGTATCCTTAGGTTAAGGATAAATCAACGACAAAATTATGTGTGAAAAATATAAATACACTCAATATGATTGGATATTCATTATAAAACAATCAAAGGACATTCACACATATTCTTGTAAAAACAACACCAATGGATTGGATGTTTAACTCAACAAATCAAGATTGAGTAAAAATTACTCTTATCAAGTTCATACCGATGACTTGAGAATTTATCAATGGATTGATTATGTGTATAAAAATTATATCCACATAAAGGGGATTGTAAATTATGACATAATAAAATTAATAGTGATTCCACACATAATCTTGGAGTAAAATAATCAATGAAGTATGAGTAAAACCGAATAAATGGAAATTGAAATTTCAAATTACCTTATCGATTTGGTAACATACGAAACATACACCCATGAAATAAGGATCATACAATGATGATGTAAATATCCATAAATTAAATTATATAACACAATTAATACAATCATGGGTAGTAGACACACCACATGCAATAAATAAGTGGTGAACAATGGAAATATCACGGAATTAAAAGTGAGATAAGAAACCCCTTTGTACTTTTTCCTTGGTCGAGCATAGGTTATCCTCCTATATAATGGTGAAATAATTGTTATTGAATTATATAAGGATCATATACATTAATATCATATATGATCTTTTAACATTTCTTTGTTAATAATATCTTAGTATTATCATCGTTTCGGGTGTTAACTTACTCGTTTTCTTTTATATGTTTTGTTACATAAGTTGTGTTTGTTATGGGTAGGTTGTATCTTATTCATATATAGAATGATATCAAGTCCTTAAACATTATTTTTAATCATCAAATTATAATTATACTTGAATGGATACAATGGGGAATGAATATCATCGCGTTCGTGGAGACGGTAGTCCGTACGTACGCACGAGCGATAATATCATTCTTTTGATATTAAAATAATATATAATTGGATGGTATATCATATATACAGAATAATTATAATTTTATATTTATTATTTACATGAATTACACATCATTATTATACCCATACAAATTATAATGTATTGAATAACAATTACACCACGATGTGGAGACGGTAGGCCGTACGTACGAACGTTTGGTGACATGTCATTCAAAGGATGGATAGAATAATGAATATGGTTGTAACATATTTATAATAACATCACAGTATATAGAAGATACTGGAGTTATTATTTTATAATGGAAATAACAAATAAAGAAGAAGTTTAAGAAGAAAGGAACTTGAAAGAGGGTGGTGAAAACGTTACCTCTTCTTCGGGTTCTTCCTTTTGACTTGATCAAAAGGGCTCATTAGGTTGGCTTTCTGATCAAAATAAGGTCTCTAGGTTGAATTTAGGGAAGTTTAGAGAGTATTTGTTCAGGTTTTGGCCGAGACAAAAGGCTTTGAATGTGTGAATTAGTGATAAGTGGGAGTGCCCTTTTATAAGAGGGGTGAGGGGCACCTTTGGAAAAGCTAGAAATATTATTTTATAATAAATTCATATTCGGTTTATAATGGCTCCAAAGTATATTATTAAAATTATAATGTTGGGATGGGTCTAAATAATTTCAACAAATAGAATTTATACATCTTTGGGACATTATATTAACCTTATCTTTTAGTTTTAACTCTTAGTTAATTAGTTTGACATTTACCATGTCACTTTGTATTTTTATATTATATAGTTAATAAACTTACTATATACATCCAAGAGACCCCCAAGTGGTACATTAATGACACACATATCATTATATAAGTCCTTTGGCTGAACCTTATATTTTTATGAATATAATATCAATTAATAATATAATATTTTTTTTAAAAACTCATTTATGTCAATTTTGACACTATTCAATAATTGATTTTTGTTAAAGTCTTAACAATTTATTAATTAGAAAAAAAATTATTTAAGAAATCATATAATGTCATATTAAGAAATAAAATTCATGTATGTCATCAAAACTTTCAAATTATATTTATTTTAACATTTATAATACCAATTATTTGATTATTTCATTGATAAGGAAAATACTGCATCATTATTGTGTCATAAATAATATTAACTATTAAATGTCTAAAAATTATAAATAAAATACAATTATTTAGGAAATCTTTTTATCTTTCTAATTAATATTTATAGTCTAAAATCCAACATATATAACCATATTTAAAAATTGTTTTTCTAAAAGATATATGCTTATGTCATTTTTGTAAGTATTTTAACTTAATTAATATAAAGTGTCCTTATCACTTACAAGTGGATCCATGGGGTCTCAAAATCGACCCAAAGATGACCATGGTCAGAAATGTATCAACCAATAATGTTAGGACACGTTTTAGGGTAATTTATTATTATTATAATATTATTTTTGTTATCCTTGTTTACCGGATTTACCCTTTAACCATGGTAATTAAAATATTTATCGAAGTAATTATTCAAAATGTCTAAAAATAAAAGTTACCTATTTACACAATTTTGAAACCCTGATTATAAATATGGAATACATTTTCCAAATTCAAAATACAAAAGTGGCAGAAATTAATTTAAAATTAATTCCCGTTGTTAAAACAAAAAACGTGTTTTTAAGAGATAGTAACTATCAAAAGATTGACACTTGTTTATGTCCGGTTTAATTGTGAAATTATGTCCAATGAACAAAATTTTATTAAATGGTAAAAATATATTCTAAATATACTTTAAAACCACTCAAATTCATAATTTATCACTATTAATTATTTCGATTAAAAATGTTGTTTTTAATTAAAATTTAGTAATTTTCACTATTCATCAAAATATAAAAGTTATCCGAAAAGTACCAAAATTTCAACCTAGGATAATTTAGATATTCAGAATCAAAAATTGAAGTCCATTTTGAGATATAAAATTTATAAAATTTCAAAAAGTGGGTATTACTATTCATAACGGCTACTTTGATTAGTCGCAGTGTGTTAAAATCTCGAAGTTGCGTACAACACACGCTACTATATTATTCAAAGAGAATCGTACCATGGAAGCTTGGGGTATTACATAATGTGTCAATAAAATGTTAATTCAAAACAGATTAAAGAAATAATAATTTGAAATGAAAATCTAACCAATATTGCACATATATCAACAATAAAATAAATAATTATAATGTTTCAATGAAAAGTTTATAAATCCTAAAAATGAATGGTGTATCTAGTTCTGGTACCTAAAAATATAATAAGATTATAGATGTTCCACCATTATAAAATATATGTTTTAAATATTTTGATTCTACTTCAAAAAATTTAATTTCTTAGTGCTAACAACACTTTTCTAAGAGCATAGAAGGTGTGAAGAGTATATTAGGATCATGTTGATCTAAACCTCTATAAAAACCATAGTTTAAATTTTTTTGTTATAATAATTTCTTTAATTTTATAATGGTCAATTCACCCACCCCAAATTCATCTTCATATCATTGTGTATGAGAAAACAAAACATATCTTACCATAATTTCTTTAGGATAATACAAAAGGGGATATGGTTGAGATCGTGACTAATAATACTAATCAAGGAAAAGATTATGACTTTTTTAAAAAGAATTTATAATAAAAAATTAATTATGGGAGACTTGTGTTTTTGTTTAAAAAATTTATGATGCCTCAAACCCACACTCTAGTATTTGGTGCTAAAAAATAATCTTTACAAACTAATATGATACCAACTGAAGCGGCCCAAACTTAATCATTCATAATTATAATATAAATAACAAATATTGAGTCAGTTACATACCCAAGACCTTTTAAGTTTATATTTTAAAATAATTATGGGAAACCTTTAACTAAAAAACTCCATTTCATTCCCATAAAATATATATATTTCCAACTAAACCAAGGATTTATTATTTTATTATAAGTCTTCAATATCTCCTAGAAAATTCGGCACAAATGATGCCTATCTATACATATCATACATAAAACACTTCTTCGTGATATATAGAAAAGTAAATATAACAATGGTGATCTCAAATTCTCAGTAAGGGGTAGCATACAGTAGAATATATCATGAACTAAACAAGGCATGAATAATATGTAAAAAAATAAATAATAATCAAATAGTTCTATATCATAGATAATATGATCATGTAATATATACATAGATAACCTAACAATGTAAATAATCACATAGACAAAAATAACTGATTTCATAGTGATGGATTTCATGATATGAGACCTCATAAACCTAATGTTAAGGCATCATTCCAAGACATCATACATCAACAACTAAGGATTGCTCCAAATACCCGAGATAATTTGTCCCTTGAGGCCTATAGATTCATCAAGGGGTAATATAATTTTGGGCCCCACTCATTAATAATTAATTCTAATGAATTCATCATATAAAGTAATTAATGGCCAATATAATACATAAAAAAATTCCTTAGTAATTAATAAAAAATCATATTGAAATAACAAGTATTCAATATGTCAACATCTCCATAGTTAATAAATGGAATAATTTTCTTGGTAAGTACCCTTCAAACTGACATTGTATATAGTAATGGGTATATGTCTAATTCAATAATATAAATCACAATATTGAAATAGTGTAAATGATATAGAATATATCCATGAAATTAAAGAACATGGACATGAAATATAAAATAAATCCAATCGATATATGAAGAGTGACAGGGAACATAACCCTTACAAACAAGGTGAGGTATGAACTATAAATTCATAAGAGTATTTAGAGAAAATTAATAAAACATAACCCCAAATGAGATATATATTTTAGAATTTTATAGGAAAATGGAATAAAAATTATAAAAATAATTTTCATAAATATTTTGTAACATGGTTATAAAAAAACTTATAAATCACTTCAAAAAACCATTTCCAAGGAAAGAAAATAGAACATTGAAAACCTTATTTTTGAAAGTATTCTAAATATTAAAACCATGAAAAAATTAATTAAAAGATAATAAATTTGGTGTGTAATATAAAAATATACATAAGGGGATGAAATCCTATATTTTATTCTTTTAAAACATTAATATTTATTTTTATAGTGAAAAAATCACAAAAAATATGGGAATAGTGATTACATTGGAAAACCATGAAAACATGTAAATGAAGCTTGATAATGAAGAATGTACATAATAGTGGGAAAATGTTTTCATGGAGAAATGCTTAAAAAGGAGATTCATTTAAAATTATTGTAAGGAATGTCCAAAATTAACCATATGGAAAATATTAAAAACATTACTTATAAAGATTTTGGAGAAAATAAAGTATAGTGTAAAATTATCTTAAAATGATTCCTGGACAAAAAAATACACGGTCAGTTTCACTTATGAAAAACCTTTTGGTTGAATTATAAAATGAAGGAAAGTTAAATGATAAGGAGGAATTTAAAATACAGAAATAAATAGAGAAGAATAAAATAAATCAGTTCTTAGAGAAAAATAACATATATTTCTCTCAGTTAGGAACTTAGACATAAACAACATTGAAATCAATGTGAGGCAGGAAAATGAATCCCTTATGGAAAATCTATCATTTAGATAAAAGTACTATAAAAGATATAATATTAAATAGAACTTTAAATACCATTAAAGTTACAATAATTATATAATATTTTAAAAGGTTATATATACATCATATAAAATAAAATGGGTGCATAATATAAAACATTTCCAGAAGAAGAAAAATTGAGATGGGAAACCCATTAAGTACATCATAATTTTTGAAGTGATAATAATTTGGAAAGGAGTTTTTTATAAATAGATTAAATTCCAAAAAATTAAATAGGGGATAAAATATAATTTAGTTATATGGTGAAAGAAACCAAACATAGAAGGATGATGTTTGGGAATAAATATTAAACTTGATGAAAGTATATTAATTTAACAATAACCCTTACAAATTAGGTAATTTATGAATGGAAGGACAAGGAAATAGAGAGTGTAAATGAAATTAAAAATACCAAGAATAAAAAAATAGATATATTATGTCAACATGGTAGTATTTTCACCATATAAAATTAAATTGTCTTATAATAAGAAATATGTCTCAAGGAAGTGGAATTCAGACAAAGTACCCTTACCTTGAATTCATATTTATTAAAATGTTCTATAACCTAAGCTATAATAAAATAAGACACATTAATTATTTATTTCATAAAAATTTTCATATATTTGATTATTAAGTTCTATTTTTTGACATATTTCATTCATTTATTGTATATTTTGTCTCATAATAGGCACTTGGGGTTGTTCAGTCAATTTCTCCAAAAACAATTAGTATGTTGAACATGGTAAAAGGTGCTATAAAATTGTTCCATGATCTATATAATTATATAATTATATATTATTTATCATTCCAATTGCACAAAATTTAAACATCTCAATATATTGTATAAAATATATTTAAATTATGAAATATATCTTGGTACACTCATTTTTGGGTGGTTAAAATCGCTATGGTTATTTATTATTAATATCATCAATATAATTACCAATTTATCTTTAAAAAATATTAATAATGTCATAAATATATTTTTTTACTCAATAAATCTATTTTTTATAACCATCCATGTAATGTGGTGATGAAAAATGAAATACATTGTCCATGTTGGCGGTGAACTGAGCATAATACGAGCGACATTATCATTTTTTTAATGGATGGGAGGAAGATATATAATGTTTATTAAATAAACATAATAAAATTTCAGTGTACTAATGATACTTATTTCATTATATTTATATGGTTAAAATATATTTGGAGGATTTAAGAGAAGAATGAAAGGAATATAAATGAAATGGAATGATTGGGAGTTCTTAACTTACTCCGTAGGTTAAGTCTTTTTCTAATTGGATTAAGACTTTGAAAGGTGGTATTTTAATTTAAAAAAAACTAAGACATGGATAATAGTTTTTGGAAATGTATTTTTCAGATCTTGGGCTAGCTGGTTAGTTTCATGTGTGAGGAGTGGTATGGTGGTGAAGAGGTCATTTAATAAGTGAGAGGGGTGACAATTTTGTAAATATTAATTTCACAATAGTAAAAGAGATGTCATATTCAAATAAAGAGGATCCAAAATTGATAATAAATGAGAGTAAGATAATTTAACATCAGGAAATACCTAATCCACTCATTATAGATGAGCTTTTGTGATATTTTTTGACTTTATCTCTTGATTTCACACTTTTACCTCATTTGATCTTTTATCATGGTGAGTAACATTTATAATTGAAACTTATTTTTAAGCCTTAAAATTAAATTAAACTTTTTGTATAATTAAAATTATTATAATTCAAAATTTTAAATCCATTTAATTTAATTTTTTAAATCTGATAAAAATTAATTTCAATATAAGTACTCATAACACAATTAAAAAATTATACAAAATATATATATATATAAGCATAAAAATGCTTATTTAGGCCAATGATTATGAGTAGAATTAATACCCATGATATTTATTAGTTTATTATAAAAAAAGGAGAGTTATTTTGATTTTAAATCAATATATAACCAAGTTAAATCCTGTTAATAATTAATTAAAGGAATAAGAAAAAAAATTATTAGAATAAAATATAACTTAGGTTACAAAAAGTCAAACATAGGTTTATAAATTCAAGGTATTATTTTTAAATACATTATTTTACTCTTTTAATATATATTCTTTCAATAAAATGGTTTCATAAGATTATAATTCTTTCTTATATCATGATGATTTCATAAATTTTGTGGCATTTTTAAGAAATAGTATCTTTTAATATTCACTAAAAAAATAACTTGCTCAAGAAAATACCAACAATTCACTCTAAGATAATTCATACATAATGATTCTAAAAATATATTATTTTTTATCAAATTATAATTATAAAATTTAGGAATTTAACTTTTAAATGAATATATATAATAATATGAAAAACTATTTTTATTAAAGAAAATAAATTATTTAAAATTTACATGTTCTAAATCTTATTTCATATCAATTACTAATTAAATGAGGGTTAATCTGTTAGTTTTTATATTAAAACATTTAATTATAATAATCCTTTAAAAGTTTTAATTTTAAATTATTAATATAAAAATACATAATATATATAAAAATAAAATTCTTAGAAAAATAGTCCTTTCAACACTAAATTATTTTAATCACGTCCCATTGAAAATAGATAAGGGTAATCTTAATATTATTATGAATCATGATATAACAATTTATTCAAATACTTCATAATGGTTTATAAATATAATTTGAAACATCCAAATTATATCCCCAAGGAGTGTCAAAACTATTGTGTAGTTAGGCCCGATAACACCCTGAGTTTTTAAAAAGGAAACTATGTTTGATAGCTTATGCGACATGCAACACTGAACCCAAATGAATCATAATTATTTAAATACAACCATTATAACTTAGTCATTAAATTTATGGGTATTAATATTATTAACTACTATATGAAATATATATAAATTTCATACTAAATATAAATTTATTAATAAATAATTATTAATTAATCACCCAATTTTAAATAAAATTCATTTTATTCATCAAAAATTGATTTTGATTGCTTTCTGTGAGAAAGTATTATAGTTAATTTTTTGACCTTTTAGAAATTATATTTAATAAAATTAAAATAATTTTTTAAATAAACATATAAATATTAACTTATGGTAAAAAAATTGGATTTTTCAGAAAATGTTAATTTTTCAATAAATATTGAAAAATACTAATTTTTATAAAATTTCCATTTATTTTGAATAAAATAAGTCCCATTATTATTTTAATTTGATTTTAAATTAAAAAATTATGATTTATTTATATTTAATCAAATTAATTACATTTAAATCATTTTTATACTAGATTTTAGAATAAGTTTATTTTTAGGCTTTATAAAACACATTTTTTCTGAAAACTATTTTAAAGTGCATAATGTTTCTCCATTTTAAATAATTAAAATAACCCCTAATGAGGAATTATTTGAATTTAATTTATATATTATATATCTATAAATATTAATTTAAATTCATCTAATTTTTATTACTTTTCATATAGCCAATATGAGATCATCTTTTCCATAAAAAATGTATTTCTTTAAAACCCGTTTTTTCGACATGCTTGCGGGTTTAATTTTAAATTTTTTTATGACACTTCTATGAGTTTAATTTCAAAAAATAGATTCCATATTTTGAATCAAAATAATTTATATTATTTAATAAATTCAACTTAATTTTTTAATATAATGAATAGTGAAAATAATAAAATTTATTTACCGTAGTTAAGGTAAAAATGAGTTTATCGGGGTAAAAATTAAATGATAAGAGTTAAAATGAAACAAAACTTGTATAATTCCTATTTTCTATCAATATTTTGGCCTTATCTCTTACAATTCTTGTAAATTTCCCATTTTTTAGCCTTATTTCCAAGAAAGGGACATGGGATTATTGAGAAACTTTGAAAATTAAGAAGTGTGCCACTCACCTCAATTATAAAATTCCACCCTATCCTCTTTTATTCACACTGAAAAATAAATTTTTTAGAAAATACCATCCCAAATAACTTACTTAATTCCATACATCAATCATATGATCCTTGGTTTGATTATAAATACAACCTAGGAAGGTTTTTTGTGTAAACTTAAAGAAGTTGTCTGAAGAAGAGGTAACGTACTTAACTGATCATTTTATTTTATTTCCTCTTCACCATCACTAAAATATTATTAAACCAAGATTATATGATAATTTTAGTATATTACATATATTGAGATATTTTTATATTAATTTTATTACTTACAACCATCTCCTCCTCCTTCAAATGGGAAATGAACCTATTGATCGTGTGTATAATGGACTATAACCTCACGAATCGACATAACTCTTTTTCCATCACCACTTCTCAAGACTACATATAATGAATTATTTAATTTTCATATATGATATATATGATCTAATTATACTTATTTAATTATAAAATCAAATACTCCTTCTTACTTTCCATTATATAGGGAATATGATAACGTCGTTTGTGTGTACAATGGACTACAGCCTCACGAAGTGATGAAATTTGTTTTTCACTTATGATTTAAATGTAAGGTAATAAGGATTAATTTAATGTTCATATATTATAATAATTATATATTAATCATTCTATAAAATTAATATATTTTATACTTTCTACTATACCATCCATTGAAAATGATAATGTTGTTCGTGTATACAGAAGACTACCACCTCACGAAGTGATGTGATTCTTTTTTTTTTTTATTAACTAATCACATGGATGGTATATATAGGTGTATTTAAATAAATAATATGCTATTTATTACATAATTATTATTATATAAAGATGAAATAACACCTACCTCCTTTCCATCATGATCGCTGAAAAGTTGAAACGTTACTCATGTGTATGTACGACCTACCATCCCTATGACTGTAATGGAGTAAATTTTTCATAATAATATTTCATAGTTTTTTTAAATTATTATTTATGTATAAAAATTATAATTATTTCATTATTACCATAATTTATATGATTGATTAATAATCTCTTTGACCTTAATCAACTCACCAAAGTGATTTTAGACATATGAGCCAAACATCATCCAAACATCTAACATGAACCTAAATGATTAAGTAATTTAATATGAATTGGTAATGAATAAAATAAAAGTAATATTAAAATTGAAAAGTTTTCTTAATCATATAAATAACTAAATAAAGGATATAAATAAGTAAGGTGATTAATTAGGCTCAAGGTAATGGATCTCTCTAAACAACCATTTTCTTTTATTATGGACACTCTCTATCTAACTCACTTTATCATTATCTTTAATGATATAAAATGATTATAAATTCTATATATATGTCTATTATATACATATCTATCTCATTATCCCTTCCTTTAATTGGTTAATTCATACCTTATGACCACTTCTCAAATGTCTTCTTTAATAAATCTATTTTCATTATGTTATGACACAAGATTATGAAACTAATTTATTTTCATGGGTAATTATTATATTTATACCTTATGATTGATATCCTTATGTGGAACACATATTCAAGTACATTAAATGAATGTGATTGTTGGGACCATAGTTATATATAAATCCAATTCATTGGTTAATGATTTAGTCTCAATAGACGCCATTTATGGGATTAGGGAGTGAACCTAATACATTATGAAATTTTATCCACCATGTGATGTTGTCTTGGAATTTATACTTGACTAATTTTTATGTTATGTTTTATGAATTTCTACTTTACCATGTTTCCATGATCTTATGATACCATGATCTTTATGTTATGATCCCATTAAATTACTCATTTAACTTCTATGTTATGATATCATTTTATACATTTGACTCACATGTTATGCTCCTTTATCATGTTTATTTCTTTACTATGATTTTTATCTCACCTCATTATTTCATGTATTCCCTAGGTTATCCCATGTAGTTTTAGGTGCTCAAATGGATTTAGTATATTATTATGGATAATAAAATATTCATTCCATGTTTTAGTTTCTTTTTATGCATTATGAACCTAATCTTCCAAATACACTATGCCCTATGATCCTTGGGTTATATTAATGGATATTTATATTAAAAATCATGTAATATTATGTGTAAAATGCTTGGGTTGTTGTAGTTGGTATCAGAGAAAATTTTTAGTTAACATTTTGAAACTAGGATAATAAAACCTTAGTGAGAACCCTAGGTATAAGTTTAAGGATAAGTTTAAGGACAATCCTAAGTATAGAAAATTATCCTAAAATTTTGGTGAAGTGTAGAGTGAGTGGTTTTTGATAAATTAAATCCTTGTCTGGATACTACAAGTGGACATGGTTATGGAACTCATGTACCTAAGGTTAATAACTCTAAAAAGTATTATTAGGAATGAATCGAGAATTACCTGGTACACGATAATGGTCCTTAGTGTGCATCCAGTTTAACACTCCTAGGGGATATGTTTTGGAAGTTAATAAACTCTTTAATAACCATTATGAAGGTAAAAAAAGCCCATATGATTTTATATTAGTAAATAAATCATGGATAACATAGATTGAAATATATAAATTCATAATTTAAGAAATATATATTATTTATGAGTTATCCCTTTAATGTTCATAGTTTCTCATATATGTGTTTAATAGTTTAAAAATAGTCATCCCTAATTTTACCATTTTTTTAGTCAATGTATGGAAATAAGAGAAACCGAGTCAACAATCCATGTGATGGGAAATGTGATTATTACCCAAATGAGATATCCAAATCAATGGAAAAATGAGTTTGAAACTTCATGAAAATATTTTCTTAGTTAACTCAAGTCTTTAACTGAAACTTAGATCAGGAGGAATGCCCGAATCCCCCAAAAAAAGAGCAAGTTAAAATTGAAATATTTATGTGCCAAATAACTTTAACATTCAGTGGATATTCCAATCCTTTAATCATGGAATAATGGGTCAACTCTATTTAAAATATATTCTCTATAATTCAATGCTCTGAGTAAGAGAAGGTTGTTTTCATTGTTTATCATATAGATGGAGAAGCTGATTAATGGTGGGTGTTGATAAAAAAATGAAGTATAAAGAAGAGATCAAAGAGATAGAATTTATGGAATTCTTGAATATGTTTTTTGATAAATATTTTCCTTACACTCTCTGAAATAAAATGGAGATGAATTTAATTATACTTAATAAAAATTATGATGAATCCATTGGGGTGCATGAAGAAAACTTTACAAGACTTTCATGATACACCTCTGGCTTAGTCATATCCTCTGAATATAAAATTGACTGCTTATTTAGTGGGGTAAATATAAATCTATGAAAATATTGGTAAATTCAATACTTTGACATCTATTAAAAAATTATCTAATGTTTCATTAATGTAGAAATGGAGCTCAATGAATCTCAATGTTCTCATGGTGATAATAATTAGAAAATTTAGTTTAATTTTGGCAGTGCAATGGAGAAATATAATAGTGGTAAGAAATTACAACATCCCACTTTTCAAAAGTGAGGGAAGAAGCGTCCTAGAAATTTCCTAATGAGGACCAAGAAGTGCTTTAGGTGTAGGAAGGAAGGGCACCTAGTAAGTAATTATTGATGGGATAAATCCACCAATGCGATGGAAGAAAGGAATGCTCTAAACAACCCTCATCCTATTGTACAATGTTACAATTTCAAGGAATAAGGAAATTATGCAAACTAATGCACTAAACCAAGGGTTGCTGATGACAACCAATAAAAACAGCCTCCAATTCCTAGATAGAAATGGAAATATTATTCCATTATAACTATGGATGTGGATCCTAATAATGAAGTAGTGATAGTTACACTATATATTCATTAAATAATAGTAAAAGTACTTTTTATTCTGGTTATAAATATTCTTTCATATCACACATGTTTAGTAGAACTATTTAAGTAACACCTAAAAACATGGAAGTTGATTTATCAGTGAAGACGATGAATGAGTCAATTATTTTATCCCAAGAATATAACTCATCCCTAGTATATATTTTCATGATGGAATTCCTTGAAAACCCCATGATAATTCCTTTAGTGGTATTTGAGGTAATTTTGGGAATGGATTGGATTTCCTTATACAGATCCAAAATAAAATCTTGAGAGAAGGAAATCACCCTCAATATCATGAATCACCCTATGATTCTATACAAGTGAAAAGAGGATGATGAATAATATTTTTTATCATTATTAGAAGTGTGGATATTATTTTTTTATGAGAACACATATCTATAACAAATGACTAAGACAATAGAGAGAATCATTCTTGGAGACATGCCCATTGTGAGTAAATATACTAATGTATTCCCCAAATATTTTTATGGACTTCCTCCTAACTGATATTTTGAGTTCTCAATCAAACTTATACCTAGATATCTTCCCATATCAAAGACCCCTTATATAATGTCCACCATTGAGTTGGAGGAGCTAGAATAGTAGTTACAAGATAATTTGGAAAAAGGTTTTATAAACTTGAGTGCTTCACCATGGGGTGCACTGGTCCTCTTTATCAAGAAGAAGGATGGTTCAATGAACCTCTGTATTGATTATCATGAACTAACCAAAATCACGATAAAGAAAAATTATCCCATTCCATGGATAGAATACAGGTTGAATTAGATATGTAGAGCCAAATATTTCTCTAAGGTGGACCTTTAGTTGGGATACAACCAATTAGTGGTCAAGAAGAAATATATTCTCAAAACTACCTTTCAAACAAGTTATAGACACTAAAAATTCATATTGATTCCTTTAGGACTCATGAATGATACATCAATATTTATGGACTTAATGAATAAATTCCTTAGATATTACCTTGAAAATTTTGTGGTAGTCATTATAGATAATATTATGATATACTCCAAAAGCAATGAGGAGCATGAGGAGAATTTGAATATTGTGATAATAGAATTGATAAAGGATAATATATATGAAATGTACATTAAATGTGAGTTTTGGATGAATTAATTATCATAAATGGGGAATATTATCACCAGTAAATGGATATATTGGGACCCTTCTAAGACTAAGGTGATCGAGGAGTGGCCCAGACCAACATTTGTAATGGATATTCATAATTTCCTTAGACTATCTGCGTATTACAGATAATTTTGTAAGAACTTATCATAATTATAAAACCCACTAACTAAGATAACTTGGAAGGGAGTAAAGTTTTTTTAGACCAGTGAATGAAAATAGAGCTTTAAGGAGTTAAAAATAAGGCTTATCACTACACCATTACTCACACTTCCCTTAAGCAAGGAACTTTTCATTATATATAGTGATGCTTCAAAGAAGGTATTGGTATGTTTACTGATCTATAATAATAAAGTGATAACCTGCATATAAAGGAAGTTAAAATATCATGAGAAAAACTATAATATCCTTTGATCTATAACTCTCTCACATGGACAAACTGGGTAGCTTACTAGAGTTTAAGCATGCCTCCCTGTATGCTAAAGGCTTCTGACTATTAGCGGGGTGTAAAGAACAAAGTGGGGAGACTATACACCCTATAATTGAGTTATAATTGCATAAGAATAAATATCATAGTAACAAAAATAGAAGAAACAATATAATAATAGTAGATAAACCAAATAGTTAATGACAATTAACAAATAAATAATATGAAAAATAATGTAATGGCGGGATTGAATGAAGATAAGTGTCAAGATGAATTTAAAGTAGATAAATGACAAAAAAACTCAAAGAATACACCAAAGACCCTAGTCTCAGTTCCCACATCAGTCTCATATCCAAACTCCAACCCATCCACTAAGAAACAATCAACAATAAGGTCCTTTTCTCTTTTCCAAACCTACAACCTTGTAATCTTCTCATGTACCAAATTAAATCCCAAATAAGGTGTGAGTAAAACTCAATAGGTCAACACCACCATATCTAAAAAATCCAATTTGATATTAATTTCATGTAATAAAGTGATAAATAGTAGTATTAATTAATCAATTAATAAAATATAACAATTAAAATTCTTTTATACCATGCCAGAATAACTCTAATCTTATAGTATCACCATTTCAACTGTAACCACAAGTCCATGGCATAATCACATAACTCGGAAAAGCTATCAATAGTTTTATTTCAGCATAATCAGTCCAAGCCCTCTATATAATCATTTCAGTATAACTAGTTCAATCCCTCTATATAATCATTTTATCATAACCAATCCAAGCCAAATATATAAGTATTTAAGCATAACTAGGCCAGGCCCTCTATATAATAATTTCAGCATAACCAGACTATGCCCTTTATATAACCATTTCATCATAACCAAGCCAAACCAAATATATAAACATTTCAATATAACATGGCCAATACCTCTATATAATAATTTCATAATAACTGGACCAAACCCTATATATAATCATTTCATTATAACTGAGCACACAAGTTATGATGGAAAGAATAACACAGCATAACACCACAAGCCACAATGGTCAATTCATCCAATTAAACTTTATCTTTCAATTAACCTTTCATTCATCAGGATATATATATTAATATATTATTATTCTGATGTACACGATAATATATATATAAGTATCTCCAGTCATTTTAATAAAAAATTAATCCATTTCCAAATTGATCCTATCACAAGCAATCACCTAAGGTCTCATGTCATTCTAATTCATATTTAAAGACAATGGCTAGTTCTTTATCATTCAAGGGTAGGCTCATCCTAAGAGTAGCCAAAAGTCAGGTCTCAACCTTTTTGGATCCAAATATATCCAAGGAGTAGTCCAAATGCATCATTATCATCACCCGTTATTCTGTTAGTTAATTCGAAAGTTATGCTGGCATGATCACATAGTATTTCACACACTTAAACAAATAGAAACATATCATAGAACATTATTCTAGACCAACTACCTTTATCTATTGATCAAAGAAACACCCTCGACTGGTAACTCCAACAAGAAATTAATTAAAATTAGATCAATAATAAAACCCTAGATCACACAATCTTTAAGACCAAAACTTGATTCAATGGTGGTTAATAGATCAAGCCTCTATAATGGAGTATAGAATAATAAAGGGGAAAACCAAACTGAATGAACTCAATGGAGATTGAAATCTAGATCAAGACATCTATAAGGGAAGTAATTGCCCTAAAATCACCTAGAGTCTCCCTAGTGTTTGAGAGAGGAGACTTCAGAATGAATGAAAATAAATCATACTTTTAGTGTGGTTTAAAACTTCTAGTCCTGAAACATTCATGATGTGAAACCCTTTCAAGATGTGAATCTCATGATTTATAAGATATTCCAAAAAAAATTGCCTCGGGTTAAAATAACCCTGATCAGCCTTTTCATAATGTTTACCAGGTTCATGATGTGTAAATGTTTCACATTCTAAACCATTTCACGACATCTTCCCGATAAAGGATTCATGTCATGTAACTGGCTCATGATGTGAAAGTTCCCAGCAGAAAAATTCTGTAGGAACACTTGGAAAAATCCTCGGGTCTACCTGAACCCCTAAAGGACCTACTCTTAATCCTTTTTCATAATTATACCTAGAATCCATTAATTTAAACAAGCATACATCCCAACACTTTAGTTAATTTTCCTCAAAAAAAACTCCCCATCCTTAAAGAAAATTTTCGAACACCAAGATTTGAAAAAAAACAACTAAAATAAGTTCAATGAAAACTCAAAGAGGGATATACATGGAAAATATGGGGTCTTAAAACATCTCCACCACATAAAAACTCATCCCCAAGCTACTCCATGAATCACTGTGAGTTATCAGGGAATAATTCTGGTCACTATGCTTTCACATCAATCTCCCTCTCCTAGGTCTCCTCTTGAACATGATTGTGCTTCCAATGCACTCATACTAGAGGTATAGTCTTTCCCCATAGATACTTTTCACTATGGTCAAAAATCCACATCATATTCTTCTCAAAGTATGAATCTACACTAAGATCGACATCGTCAAAATTTATCACATGAGAAGTGTTAGTATTATATCTCTAAAGTTGTGATATGTGAAACACATTGTGCATTTCACCATATCACTGTGGAAGGGCCAATTGATATTACACTAAATCAAACCTTTCTAATATCTCAAATGGACCTAAGAAATGAGCACTAGCTTTCCCTATTTCCTAATATGGAATTTCCCAAACCAAGGTGACACCCTAAGGAAAACACAATGACCCACCTCAAACTTTAGAGTTCGTCTCTACTTGTCAGCATAAGATTTCTACCCGCTCTGGGTGGTTACTAACCAATTCCTAATCAATTGAACTAGCTCATATATCTCCTATACAAGACTAGCTCTGTTAAGATATGTCTTACCTTCCTCTAATCAACATAAAGGCGAATGGTACAACCTATCATACAGTTCCTCAAAAGTTTCTATCTATATCGATTCTTGGAAGTTTTTATTATATAAAAACTCTATGAATTCCATATAATGCTCTCATGAACCAATAAATCCATAAAATAGGCTCATAACATATCCTCTATAAATTGAATTTTTTATTCATATTGGTCATCATTCTGAGGATGATAGGTTGTACTTAGAAGAATCTATGATCCCAAAGCCTTATGAAGACCCATCCAAAACTGATATGTGAAATGAGGATCTCTATTAGAAATAATATTACTCATAACACCGTGTTTTTGAACTATCTCTCATACATAGAGACTACCCATATCATCAATAGTGAATGTATCCCTAATGGGAAAGAAGTGGGATACCTTTATTAGCTGATATATGATCACTAATACTGCATAATTCTTATGAGGTGTCTTGGGTAATCTCATTATGAAGTCCATAGTGACATCATCCCATTTCTATTCCAGAATTGGAAGAGTCTACAATATCCCATCACACCTCTAATGCTCGGACTTCACCTACTATATGAATGGCCCAAAGGCCTTCTTTTTTTATTGATTTTTGATAACCCCCTTTCAAGGGATGAGGGGGAACCCTTATAAGGCCCGTAGGCTCAGAGATTACAAGGCACGTAGACTTAGTAGATTACATGACCCAAAGGTCTTAGGTAATTCAACCAGACTATCTACAAGGAACTACCCCTCCCCAGCATTTTCATCGTGATAGTAGCTCTCCACCTTCACATGGTCGTCTGTCTAGGCTTCCCGTGCAAGAACAGGCTGGTCCCGATGGAATAGTCATACCCTCTCATTCTAACAATCCATTTGGCTCTACTCTGGTGAGTGCACCTGCTCTGAATCCTCTTCTGGGGCTGCTCCTTTTTTGTAGAGTATGTCTAGGGCAAATGCATGTGGCCTTGATGTGGCCTGAAGGCCTTAAAGGTGTCCCAAAATCCCTACTGACCCAAAGTCCTGGGTGGCCTGAAAGTCTTAAGGACTCCAAGCCCAAACCGATCGCCTAAGGTGAATAGTTCCATCTACTACAGTAGCGAACAGTACCTGCTACAATACCGCACGGAGTACAGTTCTGCTACAATACCCGCATTGTGTACAGTACTTCTATAGTACTGCTATAGTAACTTGGAAATATACCTCTACCTGGTTTTGAACCTGGGTCTCATGGATGAACTTAAGGATACCTCACCAACTGGGTTGAGGCTCATGTGTAAGATTTCACCTACTGACAAGTGAAGCATCTGGCTATAAATCTCACTATCTCTTTCTTCATTCCTGAACACTAGTACTGTCTATAGAGATCATAATACATATTTTTTAGACTTGGGTGTATCGTCCATCTATAATTATAAAACTCTCTCTTTAGATTTTCACGCAAGCTCGTAGGAACCCATACTCATCCATATAAAAGAAGAAAATTTCCACTACCAAGAGAACAACCTGATAGTGGATCCCCACTATATAAATTATCCCTCGGTGATAATACCACTTTATCATATTACTACTTGGTCTTGATTCACTCTAAAATTGCAGGTAAAACAGATGTCAAAGTCAGGTCTACTCATCCCTCAGACTCCATAACATCAAGATTCATATCTTTAAAGAGTGTCATCATCCTTTATTCATTAAAATAATCCTATACATCATCTTTCTAAATATTCCTTCTCAAGAAATTGTTAATGATGCTTCCTTTACCCTATGTATAAGCTAGCTCGAAGTTTAATGACTCAATATACTCGACCCACCTCCACTGTCGAAGGTTTAGGTCCCACTAAGAAAATATATACCTGGGGATTTTGTGGTACATGTACACCACAAACCTCTCACCCAAAATATAGTGTCACTAGTATCTTATGTATTTCATCACTATAGCTAGCTATAGATCATGAGTAGGTTAATTCCCATCATTCATTCTTAGTTTTATAGAGCTATAGATGACCACTCAATCCTATCATATTAAATATACTCTTAATCCAACTCTAGATGCATCATGGTACATGGTAAATCATTTCCTGACATAGGTAAAGTTAGAATATGTGTTGAGGTTATCCTTCTCTTTAGATCCTGAAAAAAATCTCTCACAAGCATCTGACCAAATAAAATTTACACATTTCTTGGTCATCCTGGACATCAGTGCTTCCAGACAGAATAAGTCCCAAATAAAACATTGATAACACCCTACTAGACCAAAAAAACTCTAGATCTTGTATAAATTCTTGGGTCTATCCTAAGATACTACAAATGCAACCTTCTCAGGGTATACTTCCACTCACGCCTATGAGATAACATGACCCAAGAAGTGCACTTTATCAATATAGAAACTTCATTTGGTTATATTGGCATAAATTAAATGCTCTATCAATGTACACAGTATGATGTTAAGATATTGGGAATGGTAATATTCAGTTTGGTAGTACACTAATATTTCATCCAAAAAAACCACCACAAACTGATCTAGGAAAGGATGGAAAATCTAGTTCATCAAGGCCATGAATACCCCGGATGTGTTTTTCATACCAAATGACATCACTGAAAACTTGTACAAGTCATATCTGCTCCTAAAATTAGTTTGATGTATGTTTAATGGTCTCGTTCTCAACTGGTGATACACTGATCTCAAGTCAATCTTAGAGAAAATTCGGGCACCTCTCAAATAATCAAATAGATCATCGATGTGCAGAAGGGGATACATGTTTTTTATAATCATCTTATTTAATCTCTGATAGTCCACATGGAAGTGAAAATTCACACCATATTTCTTAAAAAAACATATAGTATAACCCCCAAGGTGATGTACTAGGTCATAGGAAACCCTTAGCTTCCAGATCGTTCGACTAAACTTGTAATATTTAAAGCTCCATTGGTGTAATCTTGTAAGATGGAATAGAAACTAGATCTACTCCAAGTACCAACTCAATCGAGAACTCGATCTCTCACTCAAGTGGTAAGCCATAGAACTCTTCATGAGAAAAAACTAGAAAAAAAGTATACCACCAGAGGAAAAATATCATGCTAAATTCCACCACCATCTAGAGAATTACCTACTATCTAAGATTTGAGACAATCAAATCTACACTAAATTAGTCCTACACGACCACCCTAAAGATCCCACTCACTGTGGTGAAAATAGCTACCTCCTTTTAGAGAAAGAAAGGTGACTCTCCTCCAATAACATTCAATGTGATCCTAGTATAGAACTAACCAATCCATACCTAGAATCAAATAAAAACCTATCATTTCTAGTATAAATAGTTCCCAAAAGAAACCATAACCACCAATTTCTAGATAACATGCCTTGAAACATTTGATATTCTTTGATCGCCCTCCCAATAGTGTGTCAATGGTCAAGACACCATCTAATCCTTCCATAACCAAGACCAAACCATTTTCAAAAATTACCGATATAAAGGAATACAATGATCCTGTATCAAAAAAAACAAGAAAGTGTAGATGATACAAGAATCATACCTCTGATTGTAGAAATTCCTCCATAAAGACTATCTATAGTTGACTACAAAGTGTGCAGCTGACTTAACCCTCTGCATTAGGATTTATTCTGACTCCCATATGCTTCTCCCTATGAATAGTATTATCACTCATGTACTAGGGTACCATGACCCCTGTCTTGAGCTGAATGTTTAGTGGAACTCTAGCTACTAGTCTATTAAGGGTTAGTTGAGCCCTTCTCAGACTCCAATACCTATCTTGATCCTCTACCACTACCGTGATATTGAATTAACCTAAAAAACCTATGCAGGTGGCCCAACCTTCCACAATAATGACACTATAAATTAGTTTATGGACACTAAGGTCACTTGTGGCCAAATTTTATACACTAATAGAACTTCAACGGAACATAGTAATGAGATGGATGCCCACTACCCTAGATGCTCTATTTATTGTTTACTTGGTGATAAATATCATATCAGTGCTTCTTTCCACTAGAAGAAAAGATCCTAGTTCTCCCTACTGAAACAGCATGGCTACTACCATGGGTCCCTCTCTTAGATTCTATTCTATGATGAGATTCTGATTCATCACATATGAAATGATACTCAAGAGAATATTGGTCATCTATGACATTATCTCATATAGAATCACATCCTAGAAATTCCTCTCCCTGTAAATATCATCAGCTTCTAAAGATATAATAAAGTGCTTCAAGTCAGTGAAATGTCTAGCATAGTCCATCGCTAACATTCCCTTCTGTGTCAGGTGCATGAACTCGTGATCCTTCTTATCCCTATAAGTCTTAGGATAGAAGTGGTTCAAAAAAATCTTATCTAAGTCCTTATAGGATAACTTCTCTTGCTTCCCATATTTCTCTAAAGTGTCCCACCAATGCTTGGTTGGTCCATAAATAATGTATTTAGTAAGCTTCAACCTTGTATCTATGGGTTAATTGAGATGATTAAATATAATATTGAATGACTATATCCAGAACTCAAATACTTGGGGGCCTCCCACCCAAGTGAAAATTGGAAAATTTTGTAGCAAAAACTATCTCTTTAGCTCATAAATTGAAGGTAAAGTGTGAACGGTATCTTTTTTCATGGAAGAAATGACCCTTAGGAAGTTTTCATGAAGCTAAACATCCAATTGATTATTAAGAGATACATGAATCTTTGGATCAACTGCGTTAGGATCATGTTGATTACTGCTCTCCTAAAACTAAATTCAAATATGACAAGGAGGAATTTTCTTAGAAAGAAAAAAACACTCCTTAAAACACTGGATGACATTAAGGTCAACCTCAATGAGTGACAAAAATAGAGAACCATTGTAATGACCCGAACATTCATGAATAAAATTCCATTTCTTTTATTAAATGTCTTATGGATATAGAAAACACATGCACTTTTTTTATTATTTTATCCATTTTGGTTTAAATGGACATTAAGTATCATTACCGTTGATAATATAGTCATTTAATAGTGATCACATGACCAGTATAAATTTAAGGTTTTTTAAAAAAAGAATTTTTTCGACATAGACAAAGGAGAGGATGGCATCATTCAGTAGACTTGAGTCGTACGAAGCTCATATGTCGAAGCTCAAAAAGGAGGTAGCATCACTGGGATTCACTATTAACTAATCCCAATCTTAGATTCAACATGTTAAGCATGAATGGAATCTCCTATGGGAGAAGTGGAAGTTAATAGAGATTACCACCCGAGTGATGTTATCCAACCTGCCCCAAGAGTCTCTCACCATCACACACCTTACCATTAGGTATTATGCAGGTGTTATAAGGGGTTATGTAACAAGGTATTAGTTACTTATTGTATAATCCATTTTATAAATAAAATTCTTATTCCATCAATTCCTTTATGAGAATATTTATTCTTAAAAATATAATGAATTAGATAAATAGGATTTTTGGATAAAATGGTATTTTTTATAAATATATAAAATATTATATTAAAATAAGTTTTTATTAATAATTTTATTATAATAGTGTTATAATAACACTCTTTTTAATTATAAGTGATGATTATATGTATTCCTTATTTTTTTACTCTATAAATGATTAAGTATTCAGTTTGATAAGAATTATATTTGTATACGATAAAATTGAAATTGTATTTTTAATTAAAGAATTTATTTTGATGAATTAATGAATTTTTGAAATAATTAATATTTCAATAAAATATTATTATCAAATTAATTTTATGAATAATAAATTATTATATAATTTTTATGAAGTCAAATGTAATTTTTATTAAGGTTTAAAAACTGTTTTTTTACCAGTCAATTTTTAGAAAATATCGGTTTTTATTTTAAAAGTGAAAATTAACATATTTAGAAAATTATTTAGATCAAATAAATATTATCTTTGGAATAATTATGTTTAAATTATCCAATGGTGAATTTTTCATAATTTTCTCAGACAGACAAATTTTTGGGTAAAAATTAAATATCGAATAAATATATAATGTGTTTTTTGAAATCATAATGACCCTGTCACAAACCAACCCAGGTCGACCCTAAATCTGTCACCCGAGCTGGTCCGTGACATGTCTTGAGAGGCGTTCTCGATCCTACCGGGCTGGCGACAAGTGTCAGGGCATCAACAGAGGCTGTGGGAATGATTTCGCCCAGTAAAAAAATAATGCAGTAGAAATAAAACAGAGTGACGCAAAATAAATAAATAAAGTAATGTAAATAAATAAGAACAAAATAAAATAAAACTAACCAAAAGAGAGACAACCACTATCCCCGTGTGACCGCGCGGGTCACTCTCCAACTCACAACCAAATGTCACCCAAGGTGAACGCACCCAAACTGCAGCCTACAAAAACACTAAAAATAGAAAAGAACTATAGGCGTGAGTATTAAAACTCAGTAGGCTAGCCCGATATCTATTCCCAATACACTACCTTTAAAAGAAGAATTTACCAATTTCAGGTTTGAACTAAATTATATAAAATATTAGTTTTCACACACACACTTTCATTTCTAAAACAAGTATCAACCCATTGCCCTTTTTAATTTAAAACAAGTTTAATGTTTGAATGGAATAGGTGTATAGCATTTTAAAACGTTTTGCGAGCAATTTAGAAATCCAAACTTTAGTTGCTAGTCAAAGGGAAAACCACACACAAAACACCACACACACACTAAGGGAAATGGAAAAGAAGTGGCACACAGGGGCCAGCTACCGAACTAGACCCCTCAATCGTCCGCCACATACAAATAAACACTAAAAGAAACATGGGTCAAACCTAGGAGATTGTGAACAATCCAGAACATACTATACATCTGACTCATCCTGAAGGCATGCCCTAACTCGATGAAGTCATAACGCCCATACTACTACTTGGTATAGCCCTGCATGGCCTAACCGAGGGGCCCAATCCCCAAAGCAGCAATAACTCAGTATTCCCCTTCTATGGGGCCACTAGCCAGTGCGTATTCTAAACTAGTGCAGCAATCGTTCTCGGAATATTCACTCACTATGCCAGGTTCCCATGTCAACACAAGCAATAAAAAGGGGTGTGTCCACAATGTAAATCAATCAGTCACGATGCACAAACATCACATACTGCTCATGCAATCAACGTACACCAATGATCACCCCTGAATGGTTTTTCCAAAACAATTTATTTTATTAAAGTGCCAAATGGGCCTTCACCAATTTTAAAGAAAAACCTCATTTCTCGAGAAAACCCAAAACACTTGTTCAGAAGAAATCATTTTCCATTAAAACTAGAAGTACATTTGAAATTCCATGAATTATGTTTTAAGTCCAAATAGGCATTCTTTCAATACTGGGTGTTCGCTCATCAAGAAAATGTCCCAATTGTTCGGTATAAAATAAACAGCTCTTTTTACACTAAATAATCATTTAAAGTTTTATTATCTAATATTATTTCTCATTCATTAAAATTAATAAAACATCAAGCAATTAATAAATTCTAAATTTAAAGGTGAGTGCAGTGGGGGACCTACCTCAACTCGCAGCCCGGTTACGATGATGATGTGGTACGTCCCAACTTGCGCACAAGTACGCGCCACTTGCCGATGACCGCAACATCACAGAAAAACCTTGCCAATGCGCTGCAACAACGCAAAGCATCTTAAAACACATAAACACGGCCTTAAAATATTCCAAAAATAAATAAACAGATTAGAACCCACCTTGAAACCGGTGCAGATGAAACAGAATGAACCCAAAACATGCGGTAAAACAAGGTGTGCCCCGCAAATAAAGGCGAACAATCCGAAGCAATATGAATCGCTTCACCTTCGGTGGCGGCGGACGGAGCGTGGTCCGACGTGACCCGAGACACCCTTTGTGAACCCAGTGAGGGGATTTGTGGCCACGTTGGAGCAACACCCTACAACAATTAAACAACACCCAAAAACAATTAATGCGGAAGGACCAAAAAAACGACCAAAAAGGTATTCGGGACTCACATAACCCAAAAGCAAAACCAAGTGCACATCGAAACATTCCCAAAAGTATCATTTGCATCACACTCACCAATAAATAAATCATTTCAATAAATAATAAAACTTTTCTAAAAATCACAACAAGGCTTTACCCTAATAACATACTCCATTTATTCTCTTTAAAGTCAAACGCACCTCGAAATATTTTTCCAACGCGACATAAATCAACAACACACCCAAAAACCTATTATAAGGCCAAAAGCACACCAATAACATGTCAAAACAGAATTCACACCCCTTGCGCAACATAATAAAACGCTAATACAAGACTAAACATGGTTTTTTCACCCCAAACGCAATCCACCCCATATGACTAAACCACCAAACAAAACCAACAAAAGATAAAATTCAAGAATCCCAATTTTGCACAAAAAAAATAAATTAAAGAACATGATAAATTAATTAAACAAGAAAATTACTTCATTAAATAATATTTAAATGTAGAAACACCTACCTATTTGTAGACAAACTTCACATCCTTGGTACGCAACTCCATCGCACGACAACCGCGCCACAACAAGCTCAGATTGAATTCTAAAATCAATACATCGAACCAAGTTCATCATAGTTGGACCCTAAAAACATAAAATCCTCAAAAAAAAGAGGATTCTTATCGGAGGGGGCTCGGCTCGGAGCATGCTGTGCATCAGATGAAGCCGCGCGAGGGAGGCACACCGGCCGAAGGGAGCTGCGCTAGTGGGGGGGAAGGATGGTCGGAAGACTACAGGGTCGTGCAGCGGTGAGGTGGAAGAGGGAGCTGCCATCGGGGGGCTCCGCGGGTGGCCGGTTGTGCGGAGGGCGCGAGAGGCAATAGGGGAGAACGAAGGAGGCCTGGTACATGCGGATGACTGCAGGGGGGCTGGCGGACAAGGGGTGCGGGGTCATGACCGGGAGGAGGGTGAGCCGAGAGGGTGAGTCAGACGGGGGCGCAGGCTGGAGCAGGATAGGGAGGCTGTAGGGGAGACATCGGAGAGGCCGGCGGGCTGGTGGTCGGGCGTTGCACAGGAGGAGGGAGGCACGACCCACAGCGTTGTGCAGAGAAAAAAAAGGGGAGGGGGCTGTCATGCGGCAGACAAGAGAGGGGGAAAGGGGTGTGCGACCTGCTGCTTGCAAGGGGGGGAAAGGAGGTGGCGCCGAGTAAACTAGGGTTTCAATTTTTTTTATAATAATAATAATGATAATTATAACAATAATATTATTATTATTATTATAAATAACATAATTATAATCATAATAAAAGTAGGAAGAATAAAAATAATAATCTTATTCATTCTATTTTTTTTATTAACAACTTTATAATAATAATAATATAACATTAAAAATTTCCTTAATAACAATTTACTCAAAAAAATTACTAAAAACACTTTTAACAACCAACTAACATTAAAACATATTAATAAAAATAATAACACTTCCAATAATAATATTATTATTATCTACACAACAATAATATTTTTATTATAATGGCGCAAACATTTAACACACTTTATTTTTTACATAATTTTATTTATTTTAAACATTACACATTTGCGTGGCCACTTGGGCCGATCGCGCGGTCACCACCAACCATGCGATGCCCGCGCACCGGTCCGACACCCACCAAAACTGTTAAACAATAAAAATATTAGATTCGCGCTCACCCCGCACCTTGGAAAGGCGAACAAAAACCAATAAATAATAAAATAAAATAATTTAAGGAGTCGGGGTGTGACAATTCTCCCCACCACAAAACTTTCTACCCCCAGAAAGTCACCAAGCCAACAATTAACATAACTCGAGTTCACGACCAGAAAAAACCGAGGAAAAACCATGAAACCCAGGATGACCTTACTCTCCATAGGTCACACCCGACCAATTCAAGAGAAAATCGAAGCTCGAGGTTGAGGGGAGAACACGGGAGGGTTCTCCCCACCACAATAATTTACTAATACGAAAACCTTGAAACCCAAACACACCACCCCCGAGGGGGGGGCCAACGCGGGAACTCCCAAACTGAACCCATTTAATTTCTCCACATGGACTGAAAAACACTTGGAGACTTAAACAGAAATCTTTCTAGGAAATGGCCCAACACCCCGAGGATATGAAATTAACTCAACACCACTCACACCGACCGAATAAAATTCTCACCGTAACCAGAGGCTATGGAATTCCTAGCCCGAACTCAGAAAGGACCCCGAAACACCGCCCATTAATTTCACGAAACCAAACATCCCCCTAATGAACACAATTGAGACCCAAATCAAAATTAGAACGACCCATTTATTCATGGTCCCAACACCCTTCAAGGAAATCCGAACAATTTGAAAACACACTGAGAACAGATAAGACCGCATAGACTGCGGTAGAACAAGTTCATCACATCACCACAACCATGATGAGCTTAACGGTGACAAGAACAGAACAAGGAACCTTTGGATATTTACCTCCCAAAGTTGAAAACATTACTTATACCGAGGTTCCACACACCCTCAGCAACTCCTGACTGTGCGCGAGCTTCACCCCGAGACTTGTGGCTGGGGCCCTGACAGCTGAAACATCTCCTGCCTCACAGTCATGCATTTTTATCTTCTGGTCTCTAACTCCTTCCTTTCGATGATTCAAACAATCACAATGGTCATATGTTTTCAAAGTAATGCAACATGATGACTTAGAATGTCCGGAAAGTCCATAATGGTAGCTTACAAGAGAGCGGTCCGACGAACTAGGAGTCGGTACTGACGAGGATGGTTTCTTGGAGGCAGGTTCCACCGGCCCACACCCCTTTCCAGGTGGGGAACCTTCGAGGAAATCGACCATCGTTAATCACACCCAAAACCCCAACAACAATGATACATCCCACCTATACTCTTCTAGAACTGAACCCTCAAATAATCTCTGGAACGGTACGAACCTTAACTACCCTGGGAGTTCCCAATAACCCGAAGACACACACTATCTCCATGGACCACGCAACTTCCTCTAACGGACTTCGACTGCCTCGATAAGTAGGCAACACACACACAAAAACTGGGAACTGGGCATAACTCATTGACAACTTTTAGAGGCTTTCTGGGCGGCATACTCATAACAACATGAAAAACACCATCGAAACCGTCATCATGCAGAAACTCAATCAAAGTAACAACAAAAGACAAGGAAAAAAGGCCCATAATCCAAACATACACAAATACCAGCATAAATCACTTTTCAAAAACCATTATTTCTTTAAAAATTTTAAAACTCACCTAGGAAACCCTATGAACCGTCACATGTGCGTTCATTCAATCTCGCTCATATCATTTTCAAACAAGTGACTCCACACACTTTTCATACATACGCACGCACATGTGACCCTCTATAAGGAGTGCCAAGGTTCGAACACTTCTTTTACTTATCAAATTCAAACACATGCCAAGTTTTTCTAAACTGATACACCTTCTCTTTAAAAACCCACTTTAGTAATTTCGAAAACAATTTGGAAGAAACACTTTTCCATTTAAAAACCAATTTCACTTTTAATGCACACTCAAATCAACCGAGATTTAAACGAAACACAAGCTGTAATAACCCACTGGAATGAGGAACTAGTGCATATGTCTGACCTAGCGACATGGTGATGAGCCATGCCCCAAGTAAGTCATATCACTAAAAGGACCTTAAACCGGGCACTCGGACTCCACATGGGTTACCACCCCATGTGAGGCTTCCAAGTGAACCAATTCGACCCCATTGTCATTCCTCAATTCAAAACAACCAAAGACAAAATACTCAAATCCCAAACTAACCATGGTGACTCAAGTCTCGTCATGAGCGGTGGTGATCAGGCACCAACCCAAAACCTACCTCCTGAGCCCCGACAGTCCTAATCTCCATCTACCAGACATCCCAAATAATAAAGGGCGCTCTGAAAAGCGAGGTCCACTAAGGTCCGACCTCCTATGATACCATTTTGTCACGAACCAACCCGGGTCGACCCTGAATCGGTCACCCGAGCCGATCCACGACATGGCCCGAGAGGTGTTCTCAATCCTCCCGAGCTGGCAACAAGCGCCAGGGCATCAACAGAGGCTGTGGGAATGATTTCGCCTAGTAAAAAAAATAATGTAGTAGAAATAAAATAGAGCGACACGAAATAAATAAATAAAGTAATGTAACTAAACAAGAACAAAAGAAAATAAAACTAACTGAAAGAGAGACAACCACTATCCCTGTGTGACCACGCGGGTCACTCTCCAACTCACGACCAAACGTCACCCAAGGTGAACGCACCCAAACTGCAGCCTACAAAAACACTAAAAATAGAAAAGAACTATAGGCGTGAGTATTAAAAATTAGTAGGATATCCCGATATCTATTCCCAATGCACTACCTTTAAAAGAAGAATTTACCAATTTCAGGTTTGAACTAAATTATATAAAATATTGGTTTTCACACACACACTTTCATTTCTAAAACAAGTATCAGCTCATTGCCCTTTTTAATTTAAAACAAGTTTAATGTTTGAATGGAATAGGTGTATATCATTTTAAAACGTTTTGCGAGCAATTTAGAAATCCAAACTTTAGTTGCTAGTTAAAGGGAAAACCACACACAACACACCACACACACACTAAGGGAAATGGAAAAGAAGTGGCACACAGGGGCCAGCTACCAAAATAGACCTCTCAATCGTCCGCCACATACAAATAAACACTAAAAGAAACATGGGTTGAACCTAGGAGATCGTGAACAATCCAGAACATACTATACATCTGACTCATCCTGAAGGCATGCCCTAACTCGATGACGTCATAACGCCCATAATATTACCCGGTATAGCCCTACATGGCCTAACCGAGGGGCCCAATCCCCATAGCAGCAATAACTCAGTATTACCCTACTATTGGGCCACTAGCCAGTGCGTATTCTAAACTAGCGCAGCAATCGTTCTTAGAAGATTCACTCACTATGTCAGGTTCCCATGTCAACACAAGCAATAAAAAGGGGTGTGTCCACAATGTAAATAAATCAGTCACGATGTAAAAACATCACATACCGCTCACGCAATCAATGCACACCAACGATCACCCCTGAATGGGTTTTCCAAAACAATTTATTTTATTAACATGCCAAACGGGCCTTCACCAATTTTAATGAAAACCCTCATTTCTCGAGAAAACCCAAAACACTTGTATAGAAGAAATCATTTATCATTAAAACTATAAGTACATTTGAAATTCCATGAATTGTGTTTAAAGGAAAAATGGGCATTCTTTCAATACTGGGTGTTCACTCGTCAAGAAAATGTCCCAAATGTTCGGTATAAAATAAACATCTCTTTTCACACTAAATAATCATTTAAAGTTTTATTATCTAATATTATATCTCATTCATTAAAATTAATAAAACATCAAGAAATTAATAAATTCTAAATTTAAAGGTGAGTTCAATGGGGTACCTACCTCAACTCACAGCCCGGTTATGATGACGATGCGGTACATTCCAACTTGCGCACAACTACGTGCCACTTGCCGACGACCGCAACATCACGGAAAAACCTTGCCAATGCGCTGCAACAACGCAAGGCATCTTAAAACACAGAAACACGGCCTTAAAATAATCCAAAAATAAATAAACAGAGTATAACCCACCTTGAAACCGGTGCAGAAGAAACAGAATGAACCCAAAACATGCGGTAAAACAAGGTGTGCCCCGCAAATAAAGGCGAACAATCCGAAGCAATATGAATCGCTTCGCCTTCGGCGGTGGCGGATGGAGCGCGGTCCGATGTGACCCGAGACACCCTTTGAGAACCCAGCGAGGGGATTCGCGGCCACGTTGGAGCAACACCATACAACAATTAAACAACACCCAAAAACAATTAATGCGGAATGACCAAAAAAAGACCAAAAAGGTATCCAGGACTCACATAACCCAAAAGAAAAACCAAGCGCACATCGAAACCTTCCCAAAGTATCATTTGCATCACACTCACCAATAAATAAATCATTTCAATAAATAATACAACTTTTCTAAGCACAACAAGGCTTTACCCTAATAACATACTCCATTTATTCTCTTTAAAGTCAAACGCACCTCGAAATATTTTTCCAACGCGACATAAATCAACAACACACCCAAAAACCTATTCTAAGGCCAAAAGCACACCAATAACATGTCAAAACAGAATTCACACCCCTTGCGCAACATAATAAAACTCTAATACAAGACTAAACATGGGTTTTTCACCACAAACTCACTCCACCACATATGACCAAACCACCAAACAAAACCAACAAAATATAAACTTCAAGAATCCCAATTTTGCACAAAAAAAAATTAAAGAACGTGATAAATTAATTAAACAAGAAAATTACTTCATTAAATAATATTTAAATGTAGAAACACCTACCTATTTGTAGAAAAACTTCACATCCTTGGTACGTAATTCCATCGCACGACAACCGCACCACAACAAGCTCAGATTGAATTCTAAAATCAATACATAGAACCAAGTTCATCATAGTTGGACCCTAAAAACATAAAATCCTAAAAAAAAAAGAGGATTCTTACTGGAGGGGGCTCGGCTCAGAGCATGCTGCGCATCGGATGAAGTCGCGTGAGGGAGGCACACCGGCCGAAGGGAGCTGCGCTAGTGGGGGGAAGGATGGTCGGAAGACTGCAGGGCTGTGCAGCGGTGAGGAGGAAGAGGGGGATGCCATCGGGGGGGCTCCGCGGGTGGCCGGTTGTGTGGAGGGTGCGGGAGGCAGTAGGGGAGAACGAAGGAGGCCTAGTACATGTGGGCGACTGCAGGCGCGGCTGGCGGACAAGGGTTGCGGGGTCATGGCCGGGAGGAGGGCGAGTCGAGAGGGTGAGTCGGACGGGGGCGCAGGCCCGAGAAGGATAGGGAGGCGGCATGGGAGACGTCGGAGAGGTCAGCGGGCTGGTGGTCGGGCGCTGCGCAGGAGGAGGGAGGCGTGACCCATGGCGCTGTGCAGAGAAAAAAAAGGGAGGGGGATGTCATGCGGCAGAAAAGAGAGGGGGAAAGGGGTGTGAGGCCTGCTGCTTGCAAGGGGGGGGAAAGGAGGGGGCACCGAGTAAACTAGGGTTTAATTTTTTTTATAATAATAATAATGATAATTATAACAATATTATTATTATTATTATTATAAATAACATAATTATAATCATAATAAAATTAAGAAGAATAAAAATAATAATCTTATTCATTCTATTTTTGTATTAACAACTTTAACAACAATAATAATATAACATTAACAATTTCCTTAATAACAATTTACTCAAAAAAATTACTAAAAACACTTTTAACAACCAACTAACATTAAAACATATTAATGAAAATAATAATACTTCCAATAATAATATTATTATTATCTACATAACAATAATATTTTTATTATAATGGCGCAAACATTTAACACACTTTATTTTTTACAAAATTTTATTTATTTTAAACATTACACATTTGCGTGGCCACTTGGGATGATCGCGTGGTCACCGCCAACCATGCGATGCCCACGCACCAGTCTGACACCCACCAAAACTGTTAAACAATAAAAATATTAGACTCGCGCTCACCCCACACCTTGGAAAGGCTAACAAAAACCAATAGATAATAAAATAAAATAATTTAAGGAGTCGGGGTGTGACTGACCCAATAATGATGTAATAAAATAATATAAATGGTATATTCATCCAATATATTTTTTAATTTTAAAATATTGTGATTTTATATTTGTTTGATTAATTTTATAATGCCTTAGTGGACCCTCCAAGACTTATAAAATATTTTAACATTTTTAAAATGATTTCCTTGATAGTGTGACTCACCTCCGCATAAGAAAGCCTAATATTTTAATATGTTTGGTCCTTGGATTTTTAAAATATTTTATACCACTACACTTTGGCAGAATCCATGGTCAAAAACCATGGTATGGTTTGTGTTTTTGATTAGTTTAATGTGTAGTGTCCAAAACCTAAATAATAAAGAATTCCCTCTCATTTCCTATATAAACCAACCCAACCTCCCATTTCTCTTCACTAAAACTATTTGGATCTCGACCAAACTCTTACCCATACTATCTAGAGTCCTCAAAAGTCACCCCCAATATCCCAATAATCCTCTCTCAAACCCCTCCCAAGCCTTTTAAATCACACTTCCAAGTAAGGGATTCCTCTCCTCCTCTTTGAATTCAAACACCTTCTTTGAGAGTAGTTCCTTTAATTTCAATTTCTTGCATTGAAATTAGTTATTAATAATTAAATTTATGTAAAATTTTTGTTATTTAAATGAGTTATCATTTATCCTCCCTCATTTTTACCCTTACCTAAGTTGTTACTATGATGAAATTCTGTAAGGGATCTTCCACCCTCCTCTTTTATCAAGCATTATTTTCATGTTATGTGTTTTAATTTATTTAATTAAAATGTTTGGATATGTTATTAAATATACTCCTTACTTAAAATTTTATTTATACATGATTATATCCCCTTTTACTCTCATTTATCCTTCTTATTAACCCTTATGTACACCTGTTACTATGCTGAATTTTCGTAAGGGATTTCTTCCTTTCTCATTTTTGTCCAAGTTTCTTTATATTGTAATAACCTTTTATTTTCAATTAAAAATGTTGGGGTATGATTTAAAACCTCCTCCATACTGACCTCATTATGTTTGAATTATTAGAGACCTATTTCTCTCTCATCAATCCCTCCCATGTACACTCGTTACCATGCCAAACTTTCGTAAGAGTTATTCCATTTATCCTCTTTCTTCAAGTTTCTTTATCATGTTACGCCTTCTATTTCCAAATTATATGTGTTTATACATGTATATATATAACCCCATTACTATCCATTTCATTTAAATATGATAATATATCCCTTTCTCTCTCATCAACCATTTTTATGAATTTTTATGTCACGTTGTTATGCTGCTGAAATTGCCCCATGATTTTCCAAGACAAAATCATTATGTAGTGAATACCATACCCATTTATATATCAGGGGTATTCATATTTATGAACATATACATATTTAATGGTATTTACATGTATGTATTCCACATTACCCAATCTTTTCATAACTTAGGATGATGAATGATTCCACGTTACATGATCCATATGGCACACTTATGCATGAAATGAAATGTTTATAAAGGGTGCACCCTGATATAGATCCAATTCATTGGGTAATATTTAGTATCATGATACATCATGTAAAATGAGATTTTAATCATGCTAATTCATGTGAAATGAGGGTTTACTCATGCTAATATATGTGCAATGAGGGTTTACTCATGCTAATTCATGTTAAATGAGTGTTTACTCATGCTAATTCATGAGAAATGAGGGTTTAGTCATGCTAATCCATGTGCAATGAGCCTTGGATCATGATAATATCATGTTTTATGTTTTTTCCACATTTCCATGTTATGATAATCATGTTATATCATGCCTTTATGTTCATATTTCTCTTTTTCTCCATTGATGTTTCCATTGCCTAACATGTATTGTATTCTTCATGGTATGCCTTGTTTACTCACTTACTAGGATTTATAGCTCACCCTTTTATTATATATGTCCTCAAGTTATCTCATGAAATGCTAAGTTTGAAGGAATTTTTTGGTCATGTAAAATAATTTTTCAATAAAGATTTTGTATTTTATGTCTTAATTTTTTATGTAATGTTCTTAATTTCCCAAGACACTAGACCTCTCAATCCTTAGAGTTTTATTAAGTGCAATTTTATGTAATAAATCTTGTTTAAGTGTGTAATAAAGATCAGGGTTGTTATAGTTGGTATTAAGGGATAGGTTTAGTTATTTTTGGGATTAGGATTAGAAAACCCTAGTGAAATACTTATAGATAAGACTCGGTATAAGAAAAAAATCCCTAAATTTTTGTGTTTATAGAGTAAGTGGTTTATTAAGAAAATACATCCCTATCTGGATATGAACAAGTAGAGGTGGATATAGCATAGATGTATCTAGGGGTAAAACCTGAAAACATCAATTTGAGCTAGACTTGAATGGGAATTGGTCCATGACAACAGGCCTTTCTGTATGCTTGGTTCGACACTCCTAGGGGATATGCTTTGGTAAATTCATAAGCTTAGTACGAACCATTATTAAAGGAGAAAAAACCATAAGAATATATGTTAGGAGATAGATCATGGGTAACATATATTGAAGCCTAGAAATTTATAAGTTAAGGAGATACATGTAAATTATAAGTTATCCCTTTAATTTCATTAGATTCCCCTTTATGTGTTAAACTATTTAAGATACTCATCCCTAATTTTCCTTTTATTCTATCCAATGGCTGGTAATACGAGGAATATGGCTAACAACTGATGCGAAGGGAAACGTGATGAATGTACCAGTGATATTCCCAATCAAATGGGAGCTCAAGTAGGACATATCATGATTATTACAAACTAGTTATCAAAAATCATGATTAAAAATTGGAACTTTTTTGAATGCCCGATGAAATTAAGGAAGAGGAATATGAAATATCATGAAATTACATCTGCTAAATTTGATAAGGGGAAGAAGACCCAATTTCCTTTGTGCAATAAGTGTGGAAAGAGGCACCAAGGGAAATATCACAAAGAGACTAGGATATGTTTTAAGTGCGGAAAGGAAGGTCACAAAGTATCCAATTATCATGAAATAATGGATAATGTGATTGATGGAAAGAAAGTTCCGTCTAAGGAATCTTACACATTTCTATGCTATAAATGTGGAGAAGTCAGGCATTACCCAAGACAATTCTCTATTATAAGGTCTAAGAAGCATGATGAGCATCAAAAATCTCCATGATCAAGGGAGCACAAAATTTTCTATGCTAAGATGAATAATGATGAATGAATTCCATGTAACCACTACTTCAAAGTAGTGTATGTCATAATATATTTCAATTCATGTCCTATTAGTATATCTTTTATGTTTTCTTAGAACATTGATTCCCCAACATAAATGGTATTAAATCATTAGGGAAAAACTTATAAAGGTGTTGTATTACATGTTGAAGTTTGTGGGAATGTTCTTCTTGAAAATTTTATAAGTCTCCCTTTGATGGAATTTGAGGGAAAAAGGCAAAGTCATTGCCTATGCCTCAATGCAGTTGAAAATTCATGAGAAAAACTATCCCACGCATGATCTAGAGTTGGTGGCAATGATATTTGTGTTAAAAATAAGGAAACATTATATCTTTGGGGATAAGTGTGAAATATATATAGATCACAAAAGCCTCAAGTGTATATTCACACAGAAAGAGCTAAACATGCGCCAATCAAGATGGTTAGAGCTGATCAAAGACTATGACTGCTCAATCCATTACCACCCTGGGAAAGCGAACAAGGTGGCAGATGATCTAATTAGAAAAGAACCAACGATTCTATCATTGGTGAGAATTGAAAAGGATCCAATTTTATTAGATTTGATGATGATGGACATAAGAATCATAAAGAAGGGAACATCATCAATCCTTTCACAAATGATTTCTCAACCTTGTCTTTTGGAAAGGTTAAAGGATGCTTCGAAGGATGATGTGGGAATTCAGAAGAAAGTGGAAACTATCAGAAAAGGGAAATCCTTAGAGTTCAATGTTAATGAAGAAGGAATTTTGAGATTTGGGTCAAGACTATGTGTTTCATAAAATCCAGAGTTAAAGAAAGAACTTTTGGGTGATGCACAAAGTTTGAATTTCTCCATTCACCTAGGAAACACAAAGATGTATTGAGATATCAGAGAGAATTATTGGTGGGATAACATGAAGAAGTAGATCGCTGAGTATACATCATAATGCCTGGTATATCGGAAAGTGAAGGCTAAGAGTCAGAAGTCTAAGGGGATGATGCAACCATCACCCATACTAACATGGAAATGGGAGAAAATCACCATTGACATTTTCTCCAAACTTTAGAAGAAATCTATAGGAAACAATAATATCTGGATTATTTTGTATTTTCTTACAAATACTACACACTTCATTGAAATTCAGGAGGATTTATAATTAGATCAACTCCCATGGATAGATATTACAGAAGTGGTAAGGTTGCATGGAGTACCACTATCTATTGTATCTGATCGAGATCCAAGATTCACCTCTAAGTTCTAGAAGAGTCTCCAACACACTCTGAATATTGATCTAAACTTCAGTACAACTTATCATCCTCAAATTGATGGCTAATCTGAGTTGACTATCCAAACACATGAGGACATGTTTAGAGCATTCTCAATGGAATTCAAAGTAGGATGGGATCATCATATTCCTCTGATTGAGTTCTCATACAAAAACAGTTTCCACTCAAGCATCCAAATTGATCCTTATGATTCCATTTATGGGAAGAGGTGCATAACATAGGCATGTTGGGATGAAGTTGGGGAGTAAAAACTTCTAGGTCCATAAATGGTCTAATAAATGGAGGAGAAGGTTAAGGTCACCCAACAACACATTAAAGATACTCAAATTCAACAAAAGTGCTATGATGAAAATCATCAACAATACTTAGAATTTGATGTCAGAGACATGGTATTCCTCGGTATATCACCATGGAAGAGAGTTATGAGATTTGGGAAGAAGGTAAATCTTAGTCCAAGGTACATTGTCCCTTTTGATATCCCTTATTACATTGGAGCAGTGGCCTATCAACTAGCACTCCCACCGAACCTGTTTCAAGTACATAATGTATTACGTGTATCACTCTTGAGGAAGTATATACCTGACCCATTTCATGTACTCAATCCAAAGGTGGTACCATTGGAGAATGACCACTCCTATGATGAGAAGCCAGTGAAGATATTATATCATAGGGAAAAGGTTCTACAAAATAAGACAATGTCCCTCATCAAAGTGTTTTGGAGGAACCAAAAGTTTTAAGAAGCAACATGGGAACCAAAGAAAGTGATGAGGTAGAGTTTCCCTCATCTATTTTAGTGTGGGAAAATAAAATTTTGAGGGTGAAATTTCTTAAGGGGGGAAGGTTGTAACGACCTAAACATTCATGAATAAAATTCCCTTTCTTTTATTAAATGTCTTGTAGATATAGAAAACACATGAAATTTTTTTATTATTTTATCAATTTGCGTTTAAATTACCGTTAAGTATCATTACCATTGATAATATAGTCATTGAACAGTGATCGCATGACTAGTAGAAATTTAAGGTTTTTTAAAAAAAAATCGACACAGAAAAAGGAGAGGATTGCCTCATCCAGTAGACTCGAGTTGTACAAAGCTCGTTTTTTTGGAGCTCAGAAAGGAGGTAGTGTCACTAGGATTCACTCTTGACCAAGCCCAAGTTGATATTCAACACATTAAGCTTGAACAGAATCACATATAGGAGAATTGGAAGTTAATAGAGATTACTACTCAAGCGATGTTATCTGAGTCGCCCCAAGATTCTATCACCATCGCACACCTTACCCTTAGGTCTTATGTGGGTTTTCTAAGGGGTTATGTAACAAGGTATTAGTTACTTATTGTGTAATATATTTTATAAATAAAATTATTATTCTATAAATTCCTTTATGAAAATATTTCTTCTTAAAAATATAATGAATTAGATAAATTGGCTTTTTGGGTAAAATGGTACTTTTCAGAAATATATAAATTATTATATTAAACTAAGGTTTTATTAATAATGTTATTATAATAGTGTTATAATAAAACTCCTTTTAATTATAAGTTATAATTATATTTATTCCTTATTGTTTTTACTCTATAAATGATTAAGTATTCAGTTTGATAATAATTATATTTTTATATGATAAAACTGAAATTGTATTTTTAATTAAAGACTTTATTTTGATGAATTAACTAATTTTTGAAATAATTAATATTTTAATAAAATATTATTATAAAATTAATTTTAGGAATAATAAATGAGTATAAAATTTTTATGAAGCCAAATGTAATTTTTATTAAGGTTTAAAAACTGTTTTTTCAAAACCCGTCAATTTTCAGTAAATGTCGGTTTTTATTTTAAAAGTTAAAATTAACATATTTATAAAATTATTTATATAAAATAAATATTATTTTTGGAATTGAGAAGTCTAAATTATCCAATGGTGAATTTTTCATAATTTTCTGAGATGGTTGAATTTTTGGGTAAAAATTATATACCAGATAAATATATAATGTGTTTTATAACATCATAATGACCAAATAGTGATGTAATAAAATAAAATAAAAGAGATATTCGGACAATATATGCTTTAAATTTAAAATATTGTGATTTTATATTTGTTTGATTGATTTTATAATTCCTTAGTGGACCCTCCAAGACTTATAAAATATTTTAACATTTTTAAAATGATTTCCTTGAGAGTGTGACTCACCTCCACATAAGCAAGCCTAATATTTTAATATGTTCGGCCATCATCCTTATAAAATATTGTATACCACTACCCTTTTTCATAAACCATGGGCAAAAACTATGGGATTGTTTGTCATTTTGATTAGTTTAATGTTGTGTGTCCAAAACCTAAATAATAAATAATTCCCTCTCATTTCCTATATAAACCCACCCAACCTCCCATTCCTCTTCACTCAAACCATTTGGAGATAGAAAAAAATCTGAACCATACTCTCTATAGTCCTTAAAATGTTCCCCCAATCTCCAAAAAAGTCTATCTCAAGCCTCTCCCAAGCCTTTGGGATCACACTTCCAAGTAAGGGATTCCTCTCCTCCTCTTTGAATTCAAGCACCTTCTTTGAGAGTAGTCCCTTTAATTTCAATTGATTGCATTTAAATTAATTTTTAATCATTACTTTATTGTAAAATTGATGTTATTAAAATTATGGATTATTTATCCTCCCTAATTTATACCCTTACCTAAGTCGTTACTATGCCGAAATTTCATAAGGGGTATTCCGCCCTCCTCTTTTATCAAGCATTCTTTTCATGTTATGTATTTTAATTTCTTTAATTACCATATGGTGATATGTTATTAAATATCCTCTTTAATTTACATTTTATTTATACATTATTATATCTCCTTTAACTCTCATTTATCCCTCTTATGAACCCTTATGTACACCTATTACCATGTTGAATTTTCATAAGGGATTTCTTCCTTTCTCATTTTTTCCAAGTTTCTTTATGTTGTTATACCCTTTTATTTTAAATTAAAAATATTGGGGTATGATTTTTCAACTCACCCATACTTACCTACTTATTTTTGAATGATGAGATACCTCTTTCTATCTCATAAATTCCTCCCATGTACACTCGTTACAATGCCGAAATTTCGTAAGAGTTATTCTATTTATCCGCTTTCTTTAAGTTTCTTTATTATGTTACACCTTTTATTTACAACTTCCATGTGTTATTACATGTATATATATAAACCCCTTACTATATTTATCATGTACATATTATGAGATACCTATTTCTCTCTCATCAACCATTTTTATGAATTTTTATGTCACGATGTTATGCTGCCGAAATTGCACCGCGATTTTCCAAGCCAAAATCATTTTGTAGTGAATACCATACCCATTTATCTATCAAGGGTATTCACCATTATGCACATATACATGTTTAATGGTACTTACATGTATGTATTACACATTCTCTAATCGTGGAATAACTTATTATGTTGAATGATTCCACATTACATGATCCATGTGGCACACTTATGCATGAAATTAAATGTTTATAAATGGTGTGCCCTGATAGAACTCCAATGCATTGGGTAATATTTGGTATCATGATACGCCATGTGAAATGAGGGTTTAATCATGATAATACATGTGCAATAAGGGTTTACTCATGTTAATCCATGTGCAATGAGGGTTTACTCATGCTAATTCATGTGCAATGAGGGTTTACTCATGCTAATCCATGTGCAATGAGGGTTTACTCATGATAATCCTTGTGCAATGAGCATTGTCTCATGCTAATATCATTTTGTATGTTATTGAAACATTCCCATGTTATGATAATCATGTTATATCATGCCTTTATGTTCATGTTTCTATTGTTCTCCATTGATATGTCTATTGCCTAACATATATTGTATTCTTCATGTTATGCCTTATTTACTCCCTTACTGGGATTTATAGCTCACCCTTTTCTTATATTTGTCCTCAAGTTATCCCATGAAATGCTAAGTATGAATTAATTTTTTGGTCATGTAAAATAAGTTTTCAATAAAGATGTTGTATTTTATGTCTTAAGTTTTCATGTAATGTTCCTAATTTCCCAAGACACTATACATCTCGATCCTCGAAGTTTTCTTAAGTGAAAGTTTATGTAAAAAATCATGTTAAGTATATAATAAAGACTAGGGTTGTTATAACCACTAGATTATGGTCTCTCAAAACATGGATAAACAAGTGAATTGTAATGAGATAATAATTCATTTATTCCCTTTTCATCATATATAACATGGATCTCATTTCAGTTTTCATACAGAAAAATATATCACATACAATAATTATGTCCCTACCATGAATAATGTATGTCAATACATATCTCTGCATGTCTATCATGATTCATGCATACTCATATTATTCCATAATGGGCCACAAGTATAAATTTAAATAAATGATAACATCACACAACATGTGAATCACCCAAGGTGAAATAATATCAACTATAACAAGTTAACATCATGAAAAACAATCCCATCCCTAGGTACTTGACTTTTCCCACATACACAGGTTAGCTAATCTGATGCACAAGATCATTACCATGTCCTAAAACATTTCTAATATCCTTTTTACGTTTCCCAAATAGTAAATCAATAAAAATAAAAACCTAAGGCTCTGATACCACTTTATAACATCCCCTAATTTGGAACTTTCTCATGTGGACAAACTGGGTTACTTACTATACCCCAAGCGCTCCTTCCCATACACCAAAGGCTTCTGACTAGCAGTGAGGGTGTAAAGAACAAAGTGGGGTGACTATACCCCCTGTTATTGAGTTTTAATGATAGTAGAATATATATCATAGTAACAAAAATAGAAAAAATAGTATATTAATAGCAGATGAACCAAATAGTGAATGAAAATAATCAAATAAATAATATGAATAATAATGTAATGATGATATGGAATGTAGATAAGTGTCAAGATGAATGTAAAATAGATAAATGAAAAAAAAAGACTCAAAGAAGAAACCAAATACCCCAACCCTAAAGCCCATTCCAATCTCGTCTCCAAGCTTCAACCCATCCAGTATGAAACAATCAATATCAAGTTCCTTTTCCCTTGTCCAGACCTGGATCTATGTAATCTTCTAGGGTACATAATGGTGGCCAAAATAGGGTGTGATGAAAACTCAGTAGGTCAACACCACCATACCTAAAAAACCATTTTGGGTATATTCATATAATAAAGTGATAAATAGTAGTATTAATTAATCAATTAATAAAATATAACAATTAACCTTATTTGGAACCATATTAAAATAACTATGAGAATGTAGCATAACCATGTTAATCATAACCACAAGTCGATGGCATAATCACATAACTAGGAAAAGTTATTTGTGTAATAATTTTAGCATAACCAGGTCAGGCCCTCTATATAATCATTTCAACATAACTACACCAAGCCCATTATATAATCATTTCAGTCTAATAGAGACAAGACCTATATATAATCATTTTAGTATAACTGTACCATGCCCTCTATATAATCATTTTAGTATAACTAGGAAAATACCTTTATATTATCATTTTAGTATTATCAGTCCAATCCCTCTATATAATCATTTCAGTATAATTGGGTTAATCCCTCTATATAATATTTTCAGCATAGCTGAGACAAGACCTATATATAATCGTTTTAACATAACTAACCACACAAGTCATGATGTAAAGAATAATGCATCCTAACTTTATAAGACACAATAGTCAATTCAGTCAATTACCCTTTATCTTTTAATTACCCTTTCATCCATCAAGATACATCTTAATTTGTTATCAGGTCAGTGTATGTATCCCTATATATATAAGTATCACCAATCATTTCAATAAACAAGTAATCCATTTTTCAAAGTGATACCATCAAAAGAAATCACCTAAGGTTTCATGTCGTGCTAATTAATGTTTCAAGACAATTGATAGTTCTTTATCATTCAAGGGTAGGCTCACCCTCCAGGTATCCATAAGCCAGGTCTCAACCTTATTGGATTCAAAGGGATCCAAGGAGTAGTCCTAATTCATTATTATAACCACCCATTACTCTATTAGTTAACGCGCATGTTATGTCAGCACGATCACATAGTATTACACACACTTAAACAAATAGAAACAAACCATAGGGTTTTGTTCTATAACATCTACCTTTATTTAGTGATCAAATAAACACCATAAACTAGTAACACTAAAAAATAATGAATCAAAAGTATTTCAACAAAGAAAATATAAATCACACAATAATCAAGATCAAAACCTGATTCAACAATGGACAAGAGATCACACAACTATGATGTAGAATAGTGTAATAATGGGGGAAACTAATGTGAAGGAAATCACCAAAGATTAAATGTTGGACTTAGATCTCTATAAGGGAAGGAATCACCCCAAAATTTTCTAGCGTCTCCCTAAGGTTTGATATAGGAGGTTGTAGAATGAATGAAAATAAATTATATGTGCATCGTGGTTTAAAACCAATGATCAGGAAACATTCATAACATGGAACCCTTTCATGATGATAATTTCAAAATTTATAAGATACACTGAAAACACATCACCTCAGGTTAGTATAACCATGATTGACCTTTTCATGATGTGAACTAGTTTCATAATGTGTAAACATTTCATGCGCTAAACCAGTTCATGGCATCTTCCCAAAAAAGGATCAATGTCATGTAATAGGTTCATGATGTAAAATTTCTCAGTAGATACATTCTTCAAAAACACTTGGAAAAAATCCCTAGGTTAACCTGAACCCCCAAAGTACCTCCTCTTAATCCTTTTTCACATGTATACCTAGACTCTATTAATTCAACACAAGTATACATCCCCAAACTTTAGGTCATATTCCTTGAAAAAAACTATCCATCCTGAAAGAAAAGGTTCAGTCACTGAGATTTAAAATAAGAAGAACCCAACTAAAATAGGTTCAATGAAAAATCAAAGAGGGACATGCATAGAAAATATGGGATCTTACAAGAACTATCTAACACGTGATTTGGAGTTGGTTGTAGTGATATTATCATTAAAGATATGGTGACATTATCTCCATGGGGAAAATTGTGAAATTTATATGGATCACAAGAGACTAAAATATATATTTACTTAGAAGGATCTTAACATGCACCAGTGAAGATGTTTAGAGATGATCAAGGACTATAACTGTTTAATCCATTTTCATCCTAAGAAAGAAAAAAAAAGTGGAATATGCTCTAAGTGGATATGATCAAGAAATTTTATCAATGATATGGATTGATAAGGATCTAATATTATGAGTCCTACAAAGGATGGATATGGTAATAGTAAAAGTATTTCATCCTACCTTTCTCAAATAAATACTAAACCATCTATTCTTGAGAGGATTGAGGCCCAAAAAGATGATAAGGTGCCATAGAAAAAGGTAGCAAATAATCTAGAGTTAAAATTTTTTAAAGATGTAATTATAAGGTTTGGAACCTAGATATTTGTCCCATAAAAACTAGTTCTGAAGAGGGATCTTCTAAATGATACACACATAGCACACAAACAAATCATGATTATTTAAATACGGCCATTATAACCTAATTGTTAAATTGAGGGGTATGAATAGGATTAAATGATTTATAAAATTTATATAAATTTCATGATAAATATAAGTTTATTTATAATTTTTTATTAACTAATCACTCAATTTTAATGAAATGTCATTTTATTCATCAAAAATATGTTTTCTTCAAAAAACGATTTTTATTGATTTTTGTGAGTAAATATTATGGTTAATATTTTGAAAATTTTAGAAATTATATTTTATAAAATTAACATAATTATTTAAATTAACATATAAATATTAATTTGTAGTGAAATTTTGGCATTTTTCAAAAAATAATAATCTTTTAGTGAATAGTGAAAATATTTTTTTTATAAAATTTTCATTTATTTTTAATAAATTGAGTATATTTTTTATTTTAATTTGATTTAAAATTAAAATAAGTATTATTTATTTATATTAAATATAATTAATTATATTTAAATCATCTTTCTATTATATTTTTGTATAAGTTTATTTCTAGGCTTTAAAACACCATTTTTCTGAAAACTATTTTAAAGTGCATAATTTTAATCCATTTTAAATAATTAAAATAACACCGAATTTGAATTATTTAAATTAAATTTATATATTATATATCTTTAAATGTGAATTTAAATTTATCTTATTATGATTACTTGTCATATAGTTAATATGAGATCATCTTTTCCTTAAAAAAGTGCATTTTTTGAAAAACTGTTTTTTTTTACACATCTGCAGGTTTAATTTTAAAATAAATTCTGCCAATTTTGTGAGTTAAATTTTTAATAATGAATTCCATAATTTTAATAATAATAATTTATATTATCTAATAATTTTAACTTCATTTTTGACCATAATTAATAGTGAAAACAGTAAAAATTATTTATCATGGTCAAGGTAAAAACAAGTTTACCAGGTTTAAACTAAAAAGATATGAATTAAAAATGACCCAAAACATATATAGTTCCTATTTAATGAACATATTTAGACCTTATCTCTTAAAAGGATCATAAATTTCCCATTTTTCGAGCCTTATTTATAATAAAGTGGCATGGAATTATTGAGAAGCTTCGAAAATTAAAAAGTGTTCCACTCACTTCAATTATAAAAGGCCACCCCCTATCCTATTCTCCTCACACTTACAAAACCAATTTTTTGGTACAATACCTACCCAAATAAATTCCTTACTTCCCTATACTCATCCTAGAATCCTTGTTTTGATTATAAATCCTATCTAGTAAGGCTTTCTGTTCAAACCTGAAGAAGTTTCTTGAAGAAGAGGTAACGTCCTTAACCAAGATTTTTATTTTTTTTTCTTCTTCCACGTCCTTTGAATCTTATTAAACTATAATTATATAATAAACTCATTATATTACATATACTGATATTTTTTTCTATTAATTTTATTACCTAAAATCATCTCCTCCTCCCCCAAATGGGAAACAAAACTACTAATCGTGTGTACAACGAACTACCGCTTCACGAACTAATGTAAATAATTTTCAATCACCACATACCATAGGTGTATATAATAAAGTGTTTAATTTTTATATATGATATATATTATATTATTATACTTCTGAAATTATAAAATCTCATACTCTTTCTTACTTTCCATTTTGTAGGGAATATGATAACGCTACTTGTGTGTATGATGGACTACTACCTCACGAATCGATGTGATTTGTTTTTCACTTTGTATATGGAAATTAAAAAGGATTAATTTAATGTTTATATATTATAATAATTAAATATTAATCATTATATAAAATTAATATATCATATACTATATTACCTTACCATCCATTGAAAATGATAATGTTGTTTGTGTGTATGGTGGACTACCACCTCACGAAGTGATGTGTTCTATTTTTTTTATTACTACATCACATGGATGGTATATGTAAGTGTATTTAAATAAATATTATCATATTTATGATATAATTATCAATATTTAAATATAAAATAACACTTAGCTCCTTTCCATCATAATCATTGAAAAGTGGAAACGTTACTCATGTGTATGTATGGCCTACCGTCTCCATGATTGTAACATAGTTAATTTTTCATGTTCATATTTAATGGTTGGACTTAAAATTATAATTTATGTATAAAAATGATAATTAATTAATTATTACCATTTTTTAGATGATTAATTAATAATATCGTTGACCTTAATCAACTTACTGAAGTGATTTTGGACATATGAGCCAAATATCTTCAAAACGTATGACATGAACCTTAATGATTAAGTAATTTAATATGAAATGGAAATAAATAAAATAAAAGGAATAATAATATTTAAAAGTTTATTAATAAATAAAATAATTAACTTAAAGATATTAAAAATTCATATGATGAATCAGGCTCAATGTATGGGATCTCTCTGAACCACCATTTTCTTCAGTTATGGCCTATCTCTCTCTATAACTCACTTTATCTATCTCTTTAATGCTTATAAATTATATATATGTGTCTATTACATATATAATTATCTCATTCTTCCTTCCTTTTAAATGGTAATACATTCCTTATATACATTTCTCAAATTCTTTCTTTAAGAAATCTTTTTTGATTATGTTATGAGACAAGATTGTGCAACCCATTTCTTTTCATGGGTATTTATTATGTTTATACCTTATGATTGATATCCTTATGTGTCACACATATTCATGTACATAAAATTAATTTTATTGGTGGTCCCATAATTATATATCCCTCTAATTCATTGGGTAATGTTTTAATCTCATGAGACGTCATGTATGAGATTAGGGAGTGAACCTAATCCATTATGGGACTTTGTCCACCATGTGATATTTTCTTAGCAGTTAGACTGAAATTATGTTTATTTCATGTTTTATATCATTGGAAATTTTCTCGTTGTCATGATCTTATGATATCATTCTCTTTATTTTATACTCCCATTTTATTACTCATGTACCTTCTCTTTTATGATATCATATTATTCCCTTGACTCACACGTTATGTTTCCTTGTCATATTTATTACCTCACTAGGATTTTTAGATCACCCCTTAATTTCATGTATTCTCTAGGTTAACCCATGTAGTTTTAGGATTTCAAATGGATTTAGGATCTCACTATGGAGAATAAAATAATTATTCCATGTTTTAGTTCCTTATGATGTATTATGAACCTAGTCTTCCAAATACACTAGACCTCATGATCCTTAAGTTGTATTAATGGATATTTATGTTAAAAATCATGTAATATTATGTGTAAAAGGTATGGTTCACTATAGTCCCTCTTTTTATGAACTGAGTTATGATTAAGTTAATATATAACCAACCATTTTATGGTTATTATCCCTAGGTGAATTAGAACTAGAAATTACATCCACTTATATTATCTAGATAGGTATTCCATTGGTAGGAAACCACATAATTTTGACATTATAAAAAATTTACGATGTTTTATTATATTTAGATTTCTTATTAGGGTTTACACTAATGTATCCAAATCTTAATTCCTAATAATAATTAAACCTCAATTTATAAATATCTTTCTTATGATATTCTAAACCCAAAAATCATGGAAACCTATTCTCCCAAAAATCAACTTACCATTTAATCCCAAAAAAAATCACATATCAATAAATATATTCCTTAATCATATATATACTCCCAAAAAGATATTAATATTTTCCTAAAATAACATGAATTTCTGTATCACTAAATTACTTTTCATCACCTATGGTTATCTATAATACTCAACTTATATTCCCAAAATCGATTAACTTGTTATCCCAATTATGCAGTTAGGGTGGTAGCTGAGTGGTTAACACACCATGTAATCCTACATAAAGACTAGGATCAAATACTAGTAGGGGTGAATTTTTAATTTACTTTAGTAGGTACTATAGAAATTACTATAGCTATGGAACTATTCATCTGATTTAGGCCTATGGGACACTAATTTGGGCCTTCGAGCCACAAAGTCTTCGAGCCACCATAGGTCTTCGAGCCACAGGACCTCTAGGCTACATCAATCCTTTAGGCCAATGGATTTTGGGCCATAGGGCCTTTGGTCCATGAAACAGTTAGGTTTGACCACACGAGACCAGGCCCTAAAAGAGGATTCAGAGAAAGTGGTAGCCACCAAGAAGATCTAATCGGATTGAAATAATGAGAGTATATTACAACTACCATTAGTAACAGGAATTGTGTATCATTGCATGGGTAAATGCTAGTCGATCAGCCATGCAAGGTGGGGATCTAGGTGCCATCAATGGAGAAAATTCTAGGGAGGTGTAGTTCTAGTGTAGTCGTGTCTTTAGGTCTTTGGATATAGTGGGCCTTATGCCTATGGGCCTACAAGTCATGTAAGGGTTCCCTCTCAACCTATTTAAAAGGGGGATTATTCAAAAATAAATAAAAATCTTGAAGGCCTTCGGGCCAGGTTGACCATTTTCCCAATTAACCATAATTACCTCAACATTGAACCGCATATCAACTTAAGGTTATTTATACCTAAATCATGTATTCTGTCTAAAATCCCAATAAAAACTTCAAAATATCATTAACCACCTTAAAATCCAAACACATAAGACCTAAAAAGGAGTATCTATGGATTTAAACTTATAATCGACCTTAAAATTATTAACCTATGATAGTTCCCATGACCCTTAAATTATCCTTATCTAGGAACATCTAAACCTATAAAGTTATCTAAACCCTGCTTTGATACCAAATGAGATGCCCCAATCTTGCACATCTGGAACTAATGTTAAAAACATAATCTTTACTAACTAAATTGACCCAAACTTAACCATCCTTAATTATAATATCAATAAAAATATTGAGTCACTTAAACCTAATTTCTTTTAGGTTTAGAGTTTTCAAAAATTAAGAAAAACCTTTAACTGAAAAAATCCATATATTTCCCATCAAATGAATATTTTTCCCATTAAACTAGCGATTCCTTATTTTAAAATAAGTATAAAACATCTCTAACAAAATTATCCACATATGATGCACATATCATACATAATAATATTCTTCATAACTTGGGGGAAAATAAACATAAGAATAGTGAGCTCAAATTCTCAGTAAGGGGTAGTATACAATAGAAGCTATCATGGAATAAACAACTCATGAATAATATGATAAGAATAAATAATAATTTAATAATGTCATATAACTGATAACATTAGTATTTAATATATCCATGGATAACATAACAATGGAAATAATCACATGGACAACATTAACTAATTTCATCATGATGGGGTGCATAATTTCGGACATCATAAACATGCAATAAAGACCTCATTCCAAGACATAATACATAAACGAGTAATGATTGCACTAAATACTCATGATAGTTTGTCTCATGAGACCTACTGATGCATCGAGAAACTATATAATTACAGACCCCGCCTATTACTAATTAATTCAAATGCATTCATTAAATTAGGGAATAAATAAAGAACAAAATACATAACTAATATACCTTAGTGATTAATAAATATCCCTATTGAAAAAATAAGCGTATGAAATGTAAAATTTCCCTAGTAAATAAATGGAATAACTTTCTTAGCATGAACCATTCAAAATTACACCATATATAGTAATGGTTACATGGTTAAGTTGATACTAGAAAAAAAATAGTCAATGTGATGTAGAATATATCCATGAAATTAAAAAACATGGACATAAAGGTGAAAAATAAAGTCAAGAGAGAGATGAAGAGTGATAAGGAACATAACCCTTATGAACAAGGTGAAGTATGAACTATAAATTCATAAGAAAATTAAAAGGGTAATAAATGAAATGTAACCCCAAAGGCGATATATCTTTTTGAGTTTTAGTGAAAAATGGAAGTAAAATTATAAAAAAAAATTGCATAGAGCTTTTGTAACATGGTTGCAAAAACAAATTTATAAGCCCCTTCAAAAATGCATTTCAAAGAGAAAAAAATAGGACATTGAAAGCCTTAATTTTGTAAAGAATTCCAAATATTAAAACCTTAAAAATAAATGAAGTTAAAGATAAGAAACATGGAATGTAAGATAAAAATATACATAAGTGGAATGAAATCCCTTTACTTATTCTTCAAAAACATTAACATTTATTTTTTAAATGAAAAATTCACAAACAAATGGTAATAATGATTACTTTAGAAAACCATGAAAACTTTTAAAGGAAGCATTGTAATGAAGAACAGACATAGCGGTGGGAAAATGCATTCATGAAGAAAACGTTTAAAAAGAGATTATTTTCATACTATTGTAAACAAAATTCAAAACGACTCATATGGAAAATGATAAAAAGATTATTTCTACATGTTTTTAAAGAAAGTCTAAGATGGTGTAAAATGGTCATAAGTTTTCAGGGGAAAAAATCTTGAAACATTGTAAAGAATATGGACATGGAGGAGAAAGATTCACAATAGAAAATAAAAGGAAATGTTGATTTCACTTACGGCCAACCTTTTGGTTGAATTGCGAACCAAAGGGAAGTAAAATTATAAGAGAAGACAAGGTCAATTTCACTTACGGGAAACCATTTGTTTAAATTGTGAATCAAAGGGATGTGAAATGATAATAAGGCTTATAAAACCTAGAAATAATGAATGAAGAGGGAAATAAATGTGTTCTTAGAGAAAAAGAACATACAATCCCCTAATTTAGAAACTTAGACATAAATGTTCTTGAAATCAAAGTTTGGATGGAGAAAGAAAACCTTTCAATAGCTTTTATAACATTTGGGTCAAACACCCATGAAATAGAGGATATGAAATGGAACTTTAAATACCACAAATAAAGAGATAATCATAGTATAATATGTTAGAGAGGCTATATATACACCATATAAAAGAAAATAGGTGCATGATACAAAAAAAAGTCCCAAAGAGGAAATTTGAGATGAGAAACCCCTTATGTACATCGTGATTTTTAAAGTTAGAATCTGTTGAAAAGGAGTTTGTAAGAATGCAATTCAAATTCCCAGAAAATAAAGTGGTAATACAATATAATACAATCATAGGTGGAAGAAAACAAAACCAAGGAGGATTATGTTCAAGAATAAAGGTTATAACTAAATGAAAGTAAATTAAATTAACAATAACCCTTACGACTTAGGTAATGTATTAATCAATGGAAAAGGAAAAGGGAGAGGTTAAATGAAAGTGAAACTCCAAAGAATAACAAAGGTTTTATAATATAAGAGGTCAATATGGTAGTATTTACACCATATAAAATTAAATTGGTGCATTTTGACTCGAAGAATTGAAATTGAGATAAAGAATTCTTATTTTAGATTCTCGCTTAGTTGAACGCACTCTAACCTCCTGTATAATAAAATAAGACTCACTAATCATTTATTTCAGAACCTTTTTCATATATTTCATTTTTTATGGTCCATTTATTATCATATGTCATTCATTTATTATATGGTTTTTGTTCACATATGCCGGTTGGGGTTGTTTGGTCAATTTCTCAAAAATTGATTTGATATGTTGAACATGGTAAAAGGTGTTATAAAATAGTTTCATGATCTCCATAAATATATAATTATAGAGTATTTATCATTCCAATGGCACAAAAGTTAAAAATTGTAAGTCTCCAGATTTTCTCAAACCCTTTGTCATTTCTTGGATGTCGAGTGAGTTTCAATATGTTTTTAATTAGTTTTGGTGAGTCAGGAAGTTCACCATTGATTTTAGATACTTTTATTATTTTTCAGTTTAAATCCAATTTTCAAAATTTTGGTTATTTATGATATATCACGCATTGATATTAAATATTAACACAAATAAATTTTATTGTGTATCATCTAATTTTTATGCACTACTACAGATATGGCCTTTAAAAGCGCGCAAAAAAAGGCATTTAAAACGCTAAAAAGCGCTGATAATCGAAGTGATTATAGGAGGTCACTTTTATCGGCGCTAAAAAAACTGATAAAATGGGACTTTTATCGACGCTAAAAAAAGCTGATAAAAGGGGACTTTTATCGACGCTAAAAAAAGCTCAGTGCTAAAAAAATGTTGATAAAGGAACTTTTATCATCGATTTTTTAGCACTAAGCTTTTTTTAGACCCCTTTAACGGCGCTATACACCTACTTCAAATAATCACGAAACTCTAAGGCCTTTTCCACTCCACCATATTGTTTTGTTCTATATTTTATGATATATTTATATATTTATATATTTTTTGTTACATTTTTATCTATGTGTGTGTGTGTGTGTGTGTGTGTGTGTGTGTATGTATTTAAATACATATATAAAATATGTTTGGTGTGTGGGTGAGAGATAGATTATACATACAGACGTGTGTGTGTGTGTATTTGTGTGTCTGTATTGACAAACATATATATATTTATCTATATATTCTAATATATGTATATAAATAATGATGTGTGTGTGTGCATCTATAAATATAATTATAAATATTTATATTTATTTACATATATTATGTATCATTATTTATATATATATATTAGAATATATAGATAAATATACATACGCACAAATATATATATATATATATATATATAAACATTATATATACATTAATTGTATATGTATGTAAATATTCACACATTTTTATTTTAAATAAAATGAATATTATTTTTTATTTAAATAATGTTTATATATTGAAAAATATATTTTATGTGTAAATATGTTTAATTATTTATTTATAAAATTAAATTTTTATGTGTGAATATATAAAAAATTTGTATATATTGTTATATATTTGATTATAAATAACATTACATTGTGAAAAATGATAAAATTTCAAAACCATAATAACAATATGAATGTAAGCCCGGAGAATAAATTCGGTTTCCACTGAAAAATGCTAAAAAATCTTCCTTAAACGAGGCTGAAAATCTATCGAATGTTAAAACACCGTGAAATGTTTATGTTACGAAATGTGATATATATATATATATATATATACGTATATATATTACCTGACTACATATTATGTTGATATAAATATATTTATTATAAAGAAATTGTTATAAAATGTTTCTATTATATATATATATATATATATTGGTCTTTTAGATGGATCTAAAAAAACGTTTAATACGAAACGTTTGAAACGTGTGTAACATGTAAATAAATAAACATTTGAATTTAAAATGTTCGAAAAAACATTTAAAAAAATGATGAATGTACACGTTTGAAAAACGTGTAACGGAAGTGGGGGAAAAAAGATGAATATAACGTTTTGTGGGGAAAAGGATGAAAATGTGTGAAACATTTTTTAAATAAAAAAACGTGTATAATAACGGGGAGATGGGAATCGTCGATTGGGGTGCGAGCAAGGAAAAAGATGGGAGGCGCCATGCAGGTGAGGCGCACGGCTCCTGCGTGGAAAAAAATAAAATAACACATGAAAGAATTAAAAAGCAAAAAGAAAATTAAGCGGGGAGAAATAAATTGGGGAGAAAATCATGAAAGCCAAAATAAAATGGATGGCTGGAGTTAAAAAAATTGCGGAAGATAAAAAAGGAAATGTGAAGATCTCACGCCCCTGTATTAAAAGAGAAATAAATAATTAAAACCGATGGAAATGAAAGTGTGTGATTTAATAAATATAATGTATCATCATTCAACACTCACGCTAGGTGATACCCGCACTATCATAGTTTGCGCTTTAGCTTGCACTGATTTTTATTAGCGGTAAACAAAAAACGCTGATAAAAAAGTAACTTTTATCAGTTAAAAGCGGTGAAAAATGTGCACTATTTATTAATGTATTTTTAGCACTGATAAAGGTTCATCTTTATCAACGCTTTTCTTAGCGGTGATAGACTTTTCATAAAAAATATTATTAATATATATATAATTATCATATTTATATTCATAAATTAATGTTTATTCATATACATTAATTACAAGATGCATGTATATAATTAATATAAATATGATATATTGATATATATATTTTAATAATTCAAACAATTATAAAAATATAAATGATGTATTGTTAATACGTGATATTTGAACTTATATATTTATATCAATGTCTGTGCATATATGTGTTTTCATTATGTTGTGTGTGTGGGTGTTTTGTGTATGTGTGTATATAGGTATTGCACTTGTACAGATGTATGTATGTGTATGTATATATAAATGTACACATGTACGTGAGATGTATATATCTCTCTCTCTGTATATATAACATGTGTACATGTGTATGTGTGACACATAATTAAATAGTTAATTATAAAGTTATAAATTTATATAATGTTTTAAAAAAAGTATTTATAAAATTATAAATATATAAATATATAAATAATTATAAAATTGTCATAAATATATTTAAACAATAAATATATTTAAATAATAAATATATTTATTATATTTATAATTATATTTTTTTTGAAGAGAAAATATATATATTACTGGTCAGTTGAATCAGACAAACAGATCCAATCCGAAAAGGAATCCACCCAACAATGGTTACCCCACGACATCACAAAACTTGCTTGTCGATGGGTAGCGAGGTTACCCCTACAAGTCCTCACTTCTTCGAGACAAGACATTGACAACTTCAAGACAATCAGATTCGAACAAAACATGTTTCCATCCATTTGAGCTTGCAATGATGATACTTTGGAGGATCGCATAAGCTTCTGCCACAACCGGGCTCCACGAGGCATCAAAAGCCATGCAATGGGCTTCCACGATCCAACCATCGTGCCGACGAGCAATGATTTCCCACCCCCACCTTCGATCCAACAGAAACAGCCGCATCAGAGTTAATTTTAATGACACCTTCAGGCGGGGGGGGGGGGGGGCCAGGAAGAGGAGGGGTTGTGCAAGCGTTCATAAGGTGGAACATTGTCCTTCAAGCTCCAACAATTCATCCACTCAATAGCTCTTTTAACCAAGTGCAGTTTGGGGTAGATTTCTTCTGGAGTATCCATTCATTTCTCCTGGTCCAAATCTGTCATGCAATTGTACAAATCAGCCCCACATCCTTACGGTCCAAGGACAATGACATCCACTTGTTAAAGGTCAAGGCAAGCTCCATGAATGGGTCAATGGTTTTTAGAAATTCCGGCGACCATTCCTTCCAAATCTCCTCCACCCTACGACAAAGAAACAGAGCATGCATCGGGGATTCACCCATTTGAGAACACAAAGGACACAAATCGTCCTCAACCAAATGTCTCCTTTTCAACAGGTCGTGAGTAGGAAGAACCCCCAAGCAGACCTGTCACCACAAAAAATTGACTTTGGGGGAAACGTCCAGCTTCCAGAGATTCTTCCAAAGAGGGGTCGGGTGATCATGCACCAACTCCCGGACCAGAAGTCTGTAGCCCGATTGGGAAGAGTATTTCCCGGATGCCCCTCCATTCTAGCATAGTTGGTCACTGCCCACCCCGGGCGTAACCGGATGCTAAAAATAAGGCACCGATCACACTCATTAAACCACTCGCAAATTATATAATGATCCCACTCCTTCAGAGAATCCTTCATAAGATCTTGTACTTTTGTATCCTCGAAACCTAGCATCACAGTTGATGACACTCTCAAGTTGGCGTTGTTAGCCAACCAAAGATCGTTCCAAATGCTAACCTTATTTCCATCGGCAATTCTACAAAAGGTACCATGGTCAAGGAGGGATTTAGCGCCTCATGTGCTACCCATAAAAAGCTTGGTCTTGGCCCTAGATATGATTGGAAGAAACCAGAATGAGGAAAGTATTTAACACAAAAGACCTTTGAAAAAAGGGAATTAGGACATGAGAGCAACCGCCACCCTTGCTTCGCTAGGAGGGAAGAATTAAACCACTTAAGATTCCTAAATCTGAGGCCTCCTCAGAACTTGGAGACACACACCATGTCCCAAGACTTCCAGTGGGTATTGTGCTTGCCATTGTAGGATCCCCACCAGAAGTTAGCCAAGGACGAGTGGATTCGGTCAACAAGAGTGTGAGAACTTAAAGAGTGACATGGCATAAGAGGGAATTGCTTGGGCAACTGATTTAACAAGGACATTTTTCCAGCCTTAGAAATTTTCTTGCTAGACCAAAGACTGATCAGATTATCCACATTCTCCATGATTGATGCAAAAAACTTGTTTTCTGGACCTTCCAACAAGGGTCACGAGACCCAAGTATTTGTAGGTTCCGGGCGCAGCGGAAGCGCGTTGGTGGGTTTGCCTAACTTTAATTTTAACGTTAAACAACGTTCAATCCGAGATCCGTCACGATATAAAACGCCGAATCTTCGGAATAGAACGAAGAACGAAAAGAAAAGAAGAGTCCCGAAACCCTTGATGAGGATCATCATATGTTGATTATAATTAATTTAATTAATGCATAAGAATTACCTCGTTGGAATTCTTTTTCGTTGATGTGTCCGGTCACGATTCAGTGATCTGTCGTTGCGTCGTAGAATCCAAGTGTAGGATTTCTCTAGCGGTGATCCACACGTGTGTCACGTATCTCCAGACGTCGCCGAAGGGATCTCCAGGTGCTAGCGCGGAAGAACCTTCGCTTGCGATATCCGCCTTCGACCGCCTTGATCCGATGGAGGATCTTGCTCTCGTAACTTGAGGGTGTTCTTGGTGGAAAGAGAATTCTCTCCTGGCTTGAGAGTATTTCCAAATCCGTTGTGCACAACAATGGCTAACCACTTGAGAATAATGTAATTAGGATTTATAATACCTAGAATAATAAAATAAATTAATTGCTTATAAGCATTTAATTATTTCATTTAATTCTTAGCAATACCCCATGTCTTAATAATGACAGTTGACCATCATTATTACTTGACATGCGTCCAACGTATTAAATTTAATATCATTTAATTAAATAAACAATATTTTCTCACGAATCCCGAAAAAATAAACTACACGGCGTGTATATATAAATATACACGACGCGTACATTTATTTTTCAATTTTATTTATTTTTCTCTAACATATTTATTGGACCTTGAGTAATGACTATTTATTTCTTAAATAAATGTAACTACATTACTCGCTAATAAATATATATTATTTCTTCCACAATATATTCTCTCGAATAACTAGTGTCAAAATAAATGCGATCAGACATCCTTAAATAATTATTAAACCACAGTCGAGAATAATATTTATTTAACTTGTTAAATTAATATTTAACTGAGATACATGGACACACTTAGTGTGTGACCCTCTAGGCCTCTTTCTTAGTGGCATTAAGCTGAGCCTGCCTAAAGTCCAAGGTTAGCGTCTAGCAACACGCCAATGCACCCATAGAGAAAGAAGTTAACGCCGTAATGACGTGTCACCTCCTATGAACGCTTACCGTGTAATATAATCCCTTTGTCTCGATATCTCCAATCAAGCGGGTTGCATGCTAGTGCAATCAACCCATGTGCTTGATTATTCTTTCTTTGACTTCCCGGAATTGAACTTGCCCATACCTTATCATGGCCATGGATTTATTTAGGCTGTATCAATTCCATCAAAGGGCCTGAGATATCTACTTCCGTTATGGAACGAAAGGGACAAATCCTTTCTCACATTATCTATTAATGCAATATTACTTGTGACGCACCCAACGTATCCTACCTCGCTGTGAACAGTGTGTCGTCACAGTTTTCGTCAATACATCTAAGTGCGCGAGTTGTAATACCCATTAATAATAATCTTAAAGTCTAAGGACCAATACACACGTCCGCAGATAGGAACATCCAATGACACTATGAAATGTGGATTTCTTACTGGCGGGTCTCGTTCTCATAATATCCTCCTGGATATTACCAAGGACGCACACCATGAGAAGGTGCCTCAAAGTTTTATGAGTCCTCACCCCTAATGACCTGTATTATTTGTGTCCCTCAAATAATATCATCCGGCCATAGAACATACATTCAAGAACAATGTTATGGCACTTCCGGGTTCTCATCATAGCAGGGATCCGCTACGACCCTTTAATGCAACAGCTGTCCTTAGAACATTATCACATGACATGTCACGCATAAGAACAATCAAGATGTGATAAGACTTTTATTTAATGAATAAAGTACAAAGTAGTTGGTTCTAGACCACCAACTCCAACAGACTCCCACTTGGACTAGAGCCAACTGCGAACAACATTTAACCCGCTAGCTCTCACATAATATTCATGCTTCTGCTGAGATATGCCTTTAGTAATGGGGTCCTCCACATTCTCTTCCGTGGACACTCTACTCACTGCAACTTCACCCCTTTGATAGAAATCCCTCAAGAGGTGATACTTCTGGAGTATGTGCTTTGTCCATTGATGTGACCTTGGTTCTTTTGCAAGATCCACCGCTGCAGTATTATCACAATACAATGTAATGGGATATTTACTGCTAGGCACCACATCAAGCTCCTGGACAAAGTTCCGAATCCAGACAGCTTCTTTGGCTGCATCAGAAGCCGCTATATACTCGGACTCCGCTGTAGAATCGGCGACAACTGGCTGCTTTGAACTCTTCCAGATCACAGCTCCTCCATTGAGACAGAAAACATATCCAGATTGCGACTTCAGATCATTCTGATCTGTTTGAAAACCAGCATCATCATACCCTCTGATGACAAGCTCCTCGTCTCCTCCATACACCAGGAACATATCCTTAGTTCTTCTCAGATACTTAAGGATAGTCTTAACAGCAGTCCAATGCTGTTCTCCTGGATTTGCTTAATATCTTCCTACCATGCTCAGTGCATAGGCAACATCAAGCCTGGTACATAACATGGAATACATGATGGATCCTATAGTCGAAGCGTATGGGATCTTGCTCATCCTATCTTTCTCCTGTTGTGTCTGGGGACACATTTTCTTAGAAAGATGTAAGCCATGTGACACTGGAACCAATCCCCTCTTGTATTTTTCCATACTAAATATCTTTAGTATCTGGTCAATGTATGTACCCTGACTTAGTCCAAGCAGCCTCTTGGATCTGTCATGAATGATCTTGATCCCTAGAATGTAGGCTGCTTCTCCTAAGTGCTTCATGGAGAAACACTTGTTCAACCAGTCCTTAACTGAATGTAAGGCTGGTACGTCGTTTCCAATAAGCAATATGTCATCAACATATACCACTAGGATGACGACCACATTCCCATTAAACCGCTTATAAACACATGGCTCACATTCGTTCTTAATGAAACCAAATTCCTTTATGGATTCATCAAATCAAATGTTCCATGACCTGGATGCTTGATTCAATCCATAAATGGATTTCTGCAACTTGCAAACCCGTTTGGATTCACCTGGTGTCACAAACCCTTCTGGTTGTGTCATATAGACATCTTCCTGAAGGTTCCCGTTATGGAATGCTGTTTTGACATCCATCTTCCAAATCTCATAGTCATGGTAAGCTGCTATGACAAGTATGATTCTTATGGATTTAAACATGGAAACTAGCGAGAAGGTTTCATCATAGTCAATTCCTTGACGCTGTCTGAATCCTTTAGCCACTAGCCTTGCTTTATAGGTGCTAACTTGACCTTCCATATTCATCTTTCTTTTGAATACCCATTTGCATCCAATAGGATTTACATCAACTGACTCATCGACCAGAACCCAAACTTGGTTCTGATACATGGAATCCATCTCAGAATTCATAACTTCTAGCCATCTTGTAGCTTCTGAGATTTCTACTGCTTCCTTGCAGGAGAGAGGTTCATCATTGTCCAACAATAATGATTCACCATCCTCAGTGACTAGGAAACCAAATCTCTCTGGTTCCCTTACCTCTCTTGAGATCCTACGTAGTACTTGTGTTTCTGGAACCTCTTCCACGGGGACCTGTGGAACTTGTTCATGTACCAACTCCTGTGTATCTTGAGCATCAACTTCATTGAAGTCAATCTTGCTCCTACTATCCTTCTTGAGGATGTGTTCCCTCTCAAGAATGACGGCTTGTCTGGCGACAATCACTTTCTTGTCTTGAGGGTTATATAGGTAATATCCTTTCGTTTCCTTGGGATATCCTATAAAGATACACTTCGTGCCCCGGGGTGCTAGTTTTTTGCCTTAGAAGGCCTTAACAAATGCCTCACATCCCCCTACACGTGTGTGCGACAAAGTGGGTTTCCTTCCATTCCATAACTCGGATAGAATTTCATTTTCCGCCTTAGTTGGTACTTGGTTTAATGTGTATGCTGCAGTTTGTAATGCATATCCCCAAAAGGATAATGGAAGATCCGCATGACTCATCATCGACCTCACCATGTCCAACAAGGTGCAGTTCTTCCTTTCACTAACACCATTCCACTGTGGTGTATAAGGAGGAGTGAGCTGAGATAGAATCCCAGACTCCCGTAGAAGATCGATGAACTCTTGGTTCAGATATTCTCCACCTCGATCCGATCGAAGCTTCTTTATCCTCTTACCAAGCTGATTCTCTACTTCATTATTGAATTCATTAAATTTCTCTAAGGACTCTGACTTATACCTCATTAAGTAGACATAGCCATATCTACTCAAATCATCAGTAAAAGTAATGAAGTAAGAATATCCACCTCTAGCTTCTACTGGAAATGGTCCATACACATCCATGTGTACCAATCCTAGAAGCTCTGTGGCCCTTTCACCTTGTCCACCAAAAGGCGGCTTGGTCATTTTTCCTTGTAAACAAGCATGGCATCTATCAAGTGGTTTTAGCTCAGTAGAGTCTAAATAGCCATCTTGGCAGAGCTTTGTCAAACGCTTCTCGTTCACATGACCAAGGCGGTGATGCCATAACTGGGTGATGTATGAGTCATGTGAGTTTTTTCGTTATCGATTTCCAAAACTTGGTTTTCGTAATTCAATACATACACACCATTATTTAAATGTGCCATACCATAACATACGTTGTTCTTATAAAAGAGACAACCCTTATTTCCAAATTTGAAAACAAATCCATCCATATCCAAACAAGATACAGAAATTATGTTCTTGGTAACACTAGGCACATAATAACAGTTATGTAAAACCAAAATCATCCCAGTTGGCAATGAGAGGTGGTAGTCGCCAATAGCCAACGCAGCCAACCTTGCGCCATTGGCAGCTCGAATATCCACCTCTCCTCTTTCGATCTTTCTAAATCTACTTGTTTCCTGCATTTGAATATAGATGTGAGCCCCACAAGCTGTATCTAATACCCAATGTGTAGAAATAGAAAGATTACACTCGATAACAAACGCACCTTTAGCCTCCCCACGCTTCTGGGTGCAGTTCCTCTTCCAGTGGCCCTGCTTGCCACATGCAAAACACACTGCCTCCCGTTCCTTGCCCTGCCTCTGGATTTTCCCCTTCTTGGAGGGACGGTGCTCAGGGGCTTCAGACCGTTTATAAGTCTTTGGCCCCTTTGCCTTGTCCTTCCTTTTCTTGTTCACCATAAGGACCGCGGGTTTGTCACGCCTCATGTCCTTATCTACCTGGTGAATCAAGGTCAGAAGCTCCGATAGAATCTTCTCATTGCCACTCATGTTATAGTTGACAATGAATCTAGAGAAGGTCTTGGGTAGTGATGATAGGATGAGATCTGTACGCAACTCATCTGAGAATTTAATCCCTAAGATGTCCAGGCGTTCAATGTAGCCAATAAGCTTGACTACATGAGGCCCAGTTGGCGCAGTGTCACGACCCACCTTCACCAAAAGGAGGGAAGAGTCACTAGATTTCCAGGCCCTTCCTTCTTTAAGTTGAAGGAGAGATAATGACCCCCGAGACCCACCTTCAATAGGTCCCGGAGTGGCGACTAGCAACCAGGGTATATAAATTTCTCACAAATGGAAGGCATTACCCCTTTTTTTGTTTTATAAGATCGAGAGATGAGATGATGAAACTCAACAACACCAAGGTAAAAGAAAAGTAAAGCCAAAAAATAAACCATTCCCACATGCATGTTCCAAAAGTAAAGCCACAAGGTACAAAAGGTGACTACAAAGGTAAGTACCAAAGAGGAAAAGAAACAACTGCAACTGCCCCAAAGGTCCGAGCTAGTAAGGTCCTGCGTGATCCCCGAAGTCCTCCTAGAAACCTGAAAGCAGTTTTATATACGTAGGGTGAGCATACAAGTACACTCAGTAGGGAAAACCAAAGACTCTCGTGCACAAGTGGGGGAACGTACTAAAGTCTCATGAGAAAAGAGTAAACTAAACACCTATCAAGGTAAACTATCCACCCCAGGCCTCACCAAGGCACACTCCCCAAATAACGCAAGTCAAGTAATATATATAATAAGAGTACATCGATGTTTGGGTACCCCGCGCCACTTTCCCACTGGTTATTGAGACATCCTACGCATCGGACCAATCCCTCCATTCTCACCGCAGTCCTACTGCCACACCCGCCCGCACACACCTGGGCCACAACCACACGCAGTCCCACTGCCGAAATCCCGCCCGCACACACCTGGGCCACAACTGTCACGCAATCCCACTGCTGAAATCCCGCCCGCACACACTTGGGTCTCAACCGTCACACGTAACCACGCCTGCAAACACCTAGGCCAGAACAACCACCACCACACCCGAAGACACCTGGGCTAGAGAAAATCCACTGCCACGCCCGAAGACACCTGGGCCTCATCCCGAAGACACTTGGGAAACCACCTGCCGCACACACCTGGCCAACCACCACACTACCTCGCCCGAAGGTTCTTGGGCTAATAATGGACCTCAGCCCATCACATCCTGCCCGAAGATACTTGGGCTATCCGGGAAAGGGAGCAGAAAATGAGCTAATAACCAGCCACCAAGAATAGTGTTGGGAAAAACACCCTCCCCATGAAATGGGGGTGTTCGGAACTTAAGTGCTCAACTTGGGTGGGGCGCGAATAAGAAACACAAAACTTCAAGTATAGATATAGGTAACAAGAACTCACCCAAAGTCTAGGTTTTTCTAACCAACCTACAGAACACAATACCACTACATCCAAGCCCCAAGTCACGACTTTCGCCAACAAAACCCATTTGTCCCATTCTTGTTTCATGTTCAGTAATAATATTTAAGTTTAAGCACTACTGGGCAACTAGTAGGCATAGACATAAGTCTAGGAAGTAAACAGTCAAACATCAACCAAAACGCCCACACCCGGTTCTCAACAACAGAGGATCCCACCCCAATTCGTGATATAAACAAGTACCCACCCGGTCTTAAAACTCACAACCACCGAATCCATACCAACAGGGGATCCCATCCACAACTTCACACAACCACCAAGTGTATAAAGACAGGGGATCCCATCCCCTCCCACGTCTCCAACAATCGGCCTGAAAGGAAAACAACCAACTACCACCACCAACACAAGTCAGGGCCATGCCAGTATTTTCAGATTTAAACGACTTAACACACTCCATGATTCAAATTACGGGTGTTCTAACCGGGAGTTATCACAGAAGGGTTGATCCTGGTGTTTTCCATTTATTCAGCCGGATATACGTGATTAACCAATTTACTTTTCACAGCAGGAGTTTACAACCACAAACAATCCATTTAAAACATCAACAGGGTTCATTAGTACACAAACAATGGCCACCAATGGCCTCGATTTTCAGAAGTCATAAACGAGCACAACTCAACAAGATGGTCATAATATAAACAACATCAAAATATAAGACAACATCAATGATCACATCCCCCCTTCTTTATTTATAGAATTTGTTCAATTATCTTTAATTAGGTCTGGTTTATCCAATACTACAGAATCAAAAGCACGCCCACCCCGCATGATACACAAAAAGAGAGAGGCAAAGGAGAAATTCCCTACTTGTTTGATCGACGATCGACGCTTAGGCCGGGCGCGGAACTTTACGGATAACGATGCACCCAATGCACCAGAAGCTGTTTGTGAAAATCCACGATCGAGGAAAGAGAAACCACGGCTAACCCTTAGTTTATAAGGGTCGGGGACGATTGAGGTGAAAACGCGAAACCGCGTAAGGTGCGGGGGTCGTGGGTTGACCACGCGGCTCCACTCGTCATAAAAGGGGGTCGGGTGGTTTAAAACGACTCATGAATTGATTAAGTATTTAATTAAAACTCTTATGCGCATTACGGGCCTTTAAAACATGCTTAAACGAGTCAGAATAGGGTTTAAAACCCTATTTGCACAAAAAGGAGTGCTACTGGAAACAACTCGTCAAGGCCGGGTGACACCGATCGGTCGCGCCGATCAGTCTCACCGAGACGCCACTCCTTTAGGACCCGGATTTTGGCAAAGTGAAGGATCAAGAGAGTCTGGGTCATCACATCAGATACCTCTCAAACTATTCTCGTCCTCGAGAATTTAAACAACCCAGAAGGAAAGGGAGGGTCCGAACAACCACCCCAAAAGATACCTCTCAAGAGTGAACCTCGTTGTTTAACTAAGAACACCTTCTTGTCACGAACCAAGCAACATACCATGCCAAACTACCCGGGCATGTGGGTTGGGGAGTCTCCTCACCCATGTCAAGATATTATCTGCTTTGGGTGGCACTGAATTGTCCGCACAGGTTTAATCACATCCACCTTAATGTGTCTTGATTAGGGGTCGAGTTCTCTCCTTCCCCATAGCCGGGGCTTTTCACACACAACCAGAGGAAAGAAAACCAATACATTTCATAGCCAAAAGACAAAGCGTTCTACCACAACAGGTACAACAAGGAATAAACTCAAAAAAACTCTGGGTACTGGGTACGCATCTGTGCTTCCCTCTCCCACGTATTCTCCTCAAGCCCACCATGTCTCCACAACACACAAACCAAGGGGATGGTTCGCCCGTGAAGCACCTTCTCCTTACGATCCTCAATCACCACTGGTCTCTCCACAAAGGTCACGTTGTCCTCGATGTCTATCTCACCCCAATCAAGGACGTGTGAATCGCCGTGTAGATACCGACGGAGCTGGGACACATGAAAGACATCATGTATCCTTAGTAGCGGCGGTGACAATGCTAGCTGGTAAGCCACTTTGCTGACCTGCCGCAACACTTCGAAGGGTCCGATGAATCTGGGAGAAAGCTTACTCCCTTTGCCGAACCTCCGCTGGCCACGCCGAGGGGAGACCTTCAAGAACACGTGGTCCCCAACCTCAAACTCCAAGGGCCTCCTCCTGGTATCAGCATACGACTTCTGTCGGTCCTGGGCCACCTTCATCCTTTCCCGTATGAGGTGAACCTTCTCTGTCGTGTTCTGCACCACCTCCGGGCCAAGGATGCCTGCCTCTCCTACTTCGGTCCAACACACAGGCGAACGACATGGCCTCCCATACAAATCTTCAAACGGGGCCATTCCAATGGTAGAGTGGTAGCTATTATTGTAGGAAAACTCTACCAGAGGCAAGTATCGCACCCATGATTCTCCTGAGTCCAGAACACATGCCCGTAGCATATCCTCCAAGGTCTGGATGGTGCGCTATGTTTGTCCATCTATCTGGGGATGGAAAGCAGTGCTAAGGCATAAATGGGTGCCAAATGCATGCTGCAATCCTCTCCAGACTCGTGAGGTAAACCGTGCATCCCTATCCGAGACTATAGACCTCGGAACTCCATGCAACCGCACCACCTCATCCACGTATTTTCGTGCCAAAGCATCCACAACACTCGACTCCCTGATTTCCAGAAAGTGAGCCGATTTCGTCAACCTGTCCACTACCACCCAGATGGCGTCGTACCCTCCTTGGACCTTGGGTAGTCCCGTGACAAAATACATCGAGATGTCATCCCACTTCCACTCGGGGACATCTAGAGGCCACAGTAGGCCTCCTGGAACTCGGTGTTCAGCCTTCACTTGCTGACACACTAAGCAATTGGCCACAAACTCTACCACCGCTCGCTTAACTTTGGGCCACCAAAACTGCCTCTTCAAACCCTGATACATCTTGGAAACTCCTGGGTGTACCGCCAGGGGTGATTTGTGGAACTCATTGAGAACCTTGCCGTGCATCGCCTCCAGGACAAACAACCTTTTCTGGAAAAGCATCTGTTTTTGACCATCCTCTGTCCATCCTTCCGGAGCATTTCCCTGGTCAACATGGTCACGCATCACTTCACACTATAGGTCTACCCACTGAGACTCCTCCACTTGCTGAACCAGGGATGACTACACTGTCATATGATAGAGGCAGCCTCTGCCGCTATCCATCTTTGCATCCAGGTGTAAGGCGGCCAACTCCTCCATTGCCTTCCAGGCATCCGCCGACTCTCGGACCGCATCCTTCTGCGCCCTCCTACTCAAGGCATTGGCCACCACATTGCCCTTTCCCTCAGTATAAGAGATCTCAAAGTCGTAATCATGGAGGAACTCCACCCATCTCCGCTGTCGCAAGTTTAAGTCCCGCTGGGAGAAGATATACCTCAAGCTTTTGTGATCCGTGAAGACCATAAAGCGTTCCCCGATGAGGTAGTGCCGCCATAACTTTAGTGCAAAAACGACCGCTACAAGCTCCAGGTCATGGGTGGCGTAATTACGCTCATGGGAACGTAGCTGCCTGGACCCATAAGAGATCACCCCTTGTCGCTGCATCAACACGCATCCAAGGCCCTGTCCTGAAGCATCACAGAACACATCATAAGCCACCCCTTCTTCTGGTAACCTCAGCACTAGGGCACTGACTAACTTCTCCTTCAGATAGATGAAGGCTGACTGGCACTGCTCACTCCATACGAAAGCCTGGTCCTTCTTGGTCAGAGCCGTCAAAGGGGCTGCTACTCGGGAGAAGTTGGGTACGAATCTCCGGTAGTAACCTGCCAGCCCGAGGAAACTTCGGACTTCCGCCACATTCTTGGGTGTTTCCCAAGAAACAACTGCCTCAACCTTTGATGGGTCGACCGCTACCCCCTGCTCAGACACTACGTGCCCGAGGAAGTGCACTTCTCGTGTCCAGAACTTGCATTTTGAAAACTTCCCATAGAGCTGGTGCTGTCGGAGGACCTCCAAAACTGTCCTCAGGTGCTTTGCATGGTCCTCTTATGACCTCGAATAGATCAGGATATCGTCGATGAACACAACCACGAACCGATCCAAGTACTCCCGGAAGATGGAGTTCATAAGCCCCATGAATACAGCCGGGGCGTTCGTAACACCGAAGGGCATGACTACGAACTCGAAGTGTCCATACCTGCACCTGAATACTATCTTTGGGATGTCGCTATCTTTCACCCTTAGCTGGTGGTACCCAGACCGCAGGTCGATCTTCGAGAACCATCCTGCCCCTTTCAGCTCGTCGAGGAGATCATCTATTCTCGGAAGAGGGTAGCGATTATTGATCGTTACCTGATTCAGCCTCCTGTAGTCTATGCACAATCTGAGGCCACCATCTGCCTTCTTTGCGAATAGGACTGGAGTTCCCCACAGTGACACGCTCAGACGAACATAACCCCTCTTCATCAGATCTTCAATCTGTATCCGCAACTCCCGTAGCTCTGAAGGTGCCATCCGGTAAGGAGCCATCGAGATTGGATGAGCGTCGGGCTGCAGGTCTATCCCGAACTCGATATCACGTCGAGGGGGTAGAGTCGTCACCTCCTCAGGAAATATGTCCATATACTCACGAACGATCTCTAGCACTTCTACCATTTCAGCATCTACTGATTCCACTGTCAGCTCGGTCAACAAGGAGAGGAGAGGTTCCTCTCTCCTGTTTCTCTTCGGACTGCTCCGCTCGCCAGTGAAGGTAACACGCCGACCATCCAAGTCTGAGAACACCACCCTTCTTCGGAAACAGTCGATGAAGACGCACACAGAAAATAGCCAGTCGATGACTAGTATGACATCGTATGGCTGAATCTATAGCAGAAGAATATCCCTAACCGACTGATGTGGCCCTAACATCAGTCTACATCCCCAAAAAACGAACAACAAGTCGATCTGACCTTTTACTAGTGTGCTCAACACCAGGGGCACTGGAAGTCTCTCAGTATCTAGACCCAAGGCACGGGCTAGACTGGGTGCAAAAAAGGAGTGCGAAGCTCCGGTATCGAACAAATCATAAGCAAGAGTGCTAAACAAACTGATCGTACCTCAAACAACCTCTGGCCCTGCTGGAACTGTTGCCTCTGCGGCGTGTAACTATCCACGCCCAGCTCCCCTGCCCCTCGGCTGTTGGCCACCTCCCCGACCACACCCTGGTCGAGGTCCCTGTGGAGCGCCCTGAGGCTGGCCTCCTCCTCCTATGTCTGCCCTCGGAGGAGCGGGAGCTCACTGTCCCTACTGCTGCTACTGGAAAGGTCTGGCTGGAAGCTGCTACTGGGGCGGGTGTTGGGGATGACTGCCACTACTGTACTGCACCCGTTCGGGGCACTGACTCCGGAGATGCCCAGGGCTCCCACAGATGAAGCACCATGGTCCCGGGCCCGAAGGAAAAGGGCGAGGGCCGGGGGATCAAAACAGAAACTGCTGCGGCCTACTCCCTGCGGGTCGGAACCTAGGGGGTCCTGACGCTGGAGGCTTGGTGCTGATGGCCTTCCCCTTCGATGGTCCCAGCTAGATCCCCTCTCGCAACACTCCTCCTAGAGCATGAATCCTCTCCACCACTTCGGCCTTCTTCTGGACCTCCAAGTACGTCAGCAGGGTAAAGGGGGTAACAACATACTGGAGGGAGGGTCGGAGTGCCTCCTCTAAATGTCTTGCCCGAGACTCCTCGTCGGGAAAGAGGTCCGGAGCAAAACGTAGGAGGTTCTTGAACTTCATCCCTAGCTCCCTCACGGACATACTCCCCTGCTGGAGGGAGAGTAGTTCCTGCCTCTTTTCTGCCTTCATCGTCAAGGAGAGGAATTCCGCCCGGAACTCCCTCTCGAAATCCACCCAAGCCACCTCAGACTCTCTCCTCTCCCCCAGGTAAAGCATCCACCACTGACATGCCGCTCCCTGCATCTGGATAACGTCCAGAGGAACCCAGTACTCGGTCGGGGCCCGAATTAGGCCGAAGGCTATAACTAGCTCCTCTAGCTAGCCTTTCGTCTTCATATCGGAGGTGTTTCCCTCATACTTCTCGAGGGCCTGTCACTGGAAGGCCCGAAGAGTCTTCTTCCACTGGTCGTCCTATTCCTCTCGATCAGCTCTCTGCCGATCGACCAAAGTAGTCTCCGGGGCCTCGATTGCCTGTACCACACGTGGTCGCCTTCTAGGTGCCATAGTTGCAAGGTAAACAAGGAATGCCTAAGCCCAAGTAGTGCAGAATATCATCTTCAAAACTTCTTAAAATTGAATTTATTCTTAATTCCCAAGATATCCCAGAAACACAAGAACACAAGTCATTATGATGCATGTACCTTTCCTAGGGTCTCTACCTTGCAATCAGTGTGGCCTCACTTGGTCATTCGGTAGGTCCAGAGTCCTTGCATCGGATCATGGGGGGCCCTAAAATCCCGTGTCCTAGCTGGTCTTCCCTGGCCTAATTCATGCGCCAAGGTCACCCAACACTGTTACCTTACCATCCCATGCAATCCCCACCGTGCCTAACTCCAGACTCCATCCTATCTCTCAACCTCACCTCTGATACCATTCTGTCACGACCCGCCTTCACCAAAAGGAGGGAGGGGTCAGCAGATTTCTAGGCCCTTCCTTCTTTAAGTTGAAGGAGAGATAATGACCCCCGAGACCCGCCTTCAATAGGTCCCGGAGTGGCGACTAGAACCAAGGGTATAGAAATTTCTCACAAATGGAAGGCATTACCACTTTTTTTGTTTTATAAGATCGAGATATGAGATGATAAAACTCAACAACACCAAGGTAAAAGAAAACTAAAGCCAAAAAATAAACCATTCCCACATGCATGTTCCAAAAGTAAATCCATAAGGTACAAAAGGTGACTACAAAGGTAAGTACCAAAGAGGAAAAGCAACAACTACAACTGCCCCAAAGGTCCGAGCTAGTAAGGTCCTGCGTGATCCCTGAAGTCCTCATGGAAACCTGAAAGCAGTTTTATATACGTAGGGTGATCATACAAGTACACTCAGTTGGGAAAACCAAAGACTCTCGTGCACAAGTGGGAGAACGTACTAAAGTCCCGTGAGAAAAGAGTAAACCAAACACCTATCAAGGTAAACTATCCACCCCAGGCCTCACCAAAGCACACTCCCCAAATAATGCAAGTCAAGTAATATATATAATAAGAGAACATCGATGTTTGGGTACCTCGAGCCACTTTCCCACTGGTTATTGAGACATCCTACGCATCGGACCAATCCTGCCATTCTCACCGCAGTCCCACTGCCACACCCGCCCGCACACACCTGGGCCACAACCACACGTAGTCCCACTGCCGAAATCCCACCCGCACACACCTGGGCCACAACTGTCACGCAGTCCCACTGCCGAAATCCCTCCCGCACACACCTGGGCCTCAACCGTCACACGTAACCATGCCTGCAAACACCTAGTCCAGAACAACCACCACCACGCCCGAAGACACCTGGGCTAGAGAAAATCCACTGCCACGCCCGAAGACACCTGGGCCTCATCCCGAAGACACTTGGGAAACCACCTGCCGCACACACCTGGCCAACCACGACACTACCCCGCCCGAAGTTTCTTGGGCTAATAATGGACCTCAGGCCATCACAACTTGTCCGAAGATACTTGGGCTATCCGGGGAAGGGAGCAGAAAAGGAGCTAATAACCAGCCACCAAGAATAGTATTGGGAAAACACCCTCCCAATGAAATGGGGGTGTTTGGCACTTAAGTGCTCTACTTGGGTGGGGTGCGAATAAGAAACACAAAACTACAAGTATAGATATAGGTAACAAGCACTAACCCAAAGTCTAGGTTTTTCTAACCAACCTAAAGAACACAATACCACTACATCCAAGCCCCAAGTCACGACTTTCGCCAACAAAACCCATTTGTCCCATTCTTGTTTCATGTTCAGTAATAATGTTTAAGTTTAAGCACTACTGGGCAACTAGTAGGCATAGGCATAAGTCCAGGAAGTAAACAATCAAACATCAACCAAAATGCCCACACCCGGTTCTCAACAACAGAGGATCCCACCCCAATTCGTGATATAAACAAGTACCCACCTGGTCTTAAAACTCAAAACCACCGAATCCATACCAACAGGGGATCCCATCCCCAACTTCACACAACCACCGAGGGTATAAAGACAGGGAATCCCATCCCCTCCCATGTCTCCAGCAATCGGCCCAAAAGGAAAACAACCAACTACCACCACCAACACAAGTCAGGGCCATGCCAGTATTTTCAGATTTAAAAGACTTAACACACTCCATGATTCAAATTCCAGGTGTTCTAACCGAGAGTTATCACAGAAGGTTTGATCCTGGTGCTTTCCATTTATTCAGCCGGATATACGTGATTAACTAATTTACTTTTCACAACAAAAGTTTACAACCACGAACAAGCCATTTAAAACATCAGCAGGGTTCATTAGTGCACAAACAACGGCTACCAACGACCTCGATTTTCAGAAGGCATAAACCATCACAACTCAACAAGATGGTCATAATATAAACAGCATCAAAATATAAGACAACATCAACGATCATAGCCCCTCCTCCTTTCTTTATAGAATTCGTTCAATTATCTTTAATTAGGTCTGGTTTATCCAATCCTACAGAATCAAAAGCATGCCCACCCCGCATGATACACAAAAATAGAGAGGAAAAGGAGAAATTCCCTACTTGTTCGATTGACGATCGACTCTTAGGCCGGGCGCGGAACTTTACGGATAACGATGCGCCCGATGCACCAGAAGCTGTTTGTGAAAAGCCACGATCGAGGAAAGAGAAACCACGACTAACCCTTAGTTTATAAGAGTCGGGGACGGTTGAGGTGAAAATGCGAAACCACATAAGGCGTGGGGGTCGTGGGTTGAACACGCGGCTCCACTCGTCATAAAAGGGGGTCGGGTGGTTTAAGCCGACTTATGAATTGATTAAGTATTTAATTAAAACTCTTATGTGCATTACGAGTCTTTAAAACACGCTTAAACGAGTCAGAATAGGGTTTAAAACCTTATTTGCGCAAAAAGGAGCGCTACTAGAAACAACTCGTCAAGGCCGGGTGACGCCGATCGGTCTCACGGATCGGTCGCTCCGATCGGTCTCACCGATCGGTTGCCCCAATCGGTCGCGCTGATCGGTCTCGCCGATCGGTCTCGCCGATCGGTCTCTCCGATCGGTCTCGCCGATCGGTCTCGCCGATCGGTCTCACCGATCAGTCGCGCCGATCGGTCTCACTAAGACGCCACTCCTTTAGGACCTGGATTTTGGAAAAGTGAAGGATCAAGATAGTCTAGGTCATCACACATAGACTCTCCAAGCTTCGTGGTAAACAAAGCATTGGAGATCTCATACCTCTCCTATCTCACCTTCTCTTGGTAGAGATCTTTAAGGTGAGACATCATGCTATACGCATCCATGTTTTCATGTTGCTTCAAGAGCTCATTAGACATGGACGATAGCATGAAACACTGGACATCTGTGTCATCATCCATGTGTTTCATGTAGAGAGATAATTCCTCATCACTAGCCTCTTTCCCAGGCGCAACTGGAATAGTCTCCTCTAGCACATATAATTTGCTTTCGTGGCGAAGGACGACGCGTAAACGCCTCTGCCACTCTTGGAAATTGGTGCCGGTGAGAAGGTTTTCTTTTTCGAGTATGATGAAAAATCATATGTTTGAAGTCATTTTCTTTCCGTTTCTGCAAATTAATATGAGCAAAGGCTTAGTACTTTATTACAAAAATTGAGACAAATAAATAAATTAATACTTATTAATCTCCCACTATTTTATCGAAATCCAATAGCCCTCACAATTGACTTCTGAATATTATGTTTCATGAATATTCTAGTGGCAAGGATCCATATTTCCCTTTGCATTACCCCAAATAGGGTTGGTCAAGCAACTTGAAGGGTTTTAGGTAGGCATTCCAAATGCCAACTGCATTAACTCGCAACTCCTTGATCCGCTGAGTGGACTCCCCAATCCTGAAATCCTTTTATTGGATTTCCTCAACCTTTGCCTCTTGGTCACACCAAGTCCTGCTGTGACAGTCAACCCTTGATGCGAACCAAGTCAAGTCAACCCAAAACCTTGAATTAGAATTCCTCGATAATTGACAGCACCCCAACTAGGGTTGGGCAAGCACTTTGAACTATGGTTCAATTCTAACCAAGATTATGGAAGGCTATGCCGACTTAATATTTATTTTGAGGGATTTTATCCTTATACGTAAATTTCTATTTTATTATCTTTGATTACATGCTTTTTAATATTAAGTGGGATATACTTAATTGATTAACCATGTCTAAGATAATATTTACGCATAAGCCGGTTTTATTTTAGTTCTATCTTGCATGCTCATTTAATTCATTAATTGTGTGATCGTGACAACACACCCATAATAAATAAACCATGAAACTGATAGAAATAAAATAAATGGTATGATCATGAGATTTTCTATTGGTTAGTTTATCTAGCGGTTGATAAACTAACCCAAGACCTAGGGGAGAAACACCTTGAACCTTTCGGGTTCATGTTTACAGCTTTCCACCTGTCCACCTTTGTATCTCCTTGGATTGGTTTCACCATGGCTCCTGACTTGAGCTGCTTCCACTAGATTGGGAGCTCCATCCATTACATATGCATTTATCTCACACGCAGGTGAGGGGTAAAAGGGGTTTTTACATAAAAGAATCCTTGGGCGCGCAGGCCCTACATATTAATGAGGAGATGGCTCGCAGACTAACAAATTTAATTTAAATAAATAAATTAAAAGAAACCATTTACATACAAAGGTCTCGGTCTAGCTCATGATCATCCATACAAGTAACGATATTTACGCATAAATAAAAAAACTAGCATTCAATTCTTTAATAGTTCTTGTTTAAGATAAATCATGCTCGAATCAATTAATTATCTTTAATTAATCAATCCTTTTATCTTAAATCCCTTTTTCTGAATTTCCTTGAGATTCTCATCCATCATAATTTTAAACAAATAAATTCATTTAAAATTATCCTTGTACGTAACTTGTACCTTGGAGGAAACCCGGTGAATTCCCATTTATTATGCAGATGTTAAATTAAACACACATATATAAAACACTTATCACGTGTTGTGCATAAGCTTTATTCCTGCACCATGGTACATGTATCAAGGGTTTGTATAATATAATAATGAATTTTAATAAATCTGCGTAATTTGGGTGAGCACACGGCGTGTAGTTCCGACTACACGGCATGTACTTTTCTTCATCATCCATCCAAAGTACACGCCCGGGGATAGGGCGTGTTAATGTACTTCAGAAATTTTCGGAGTACACGGCGTGTACAGTGGGACACACGCCGTGTAGTTTCCGCATTACACGGTTTCCAGCCGGGCATGCCATGTACGGAGTACACAACCCAACCCTAACCCGAAGGGACTACACGCCGTGTTCATTGGACCACACATAGTGTATTCCGGAAACCGTGTGCCACCTGTTTCTGGTCAACACACGGTGTCTTAAATTCTTAGAAAAAATCCAATACACGGCCTGATTTGGCGGATCAGTCAATGCATTGAACCTAGACTACACGGCGTGTACTTCCGAATACACGCCGTGTATTCTGGTGTTATACGGCCAGAAATGTTTGGCTCCTCCGGATGAGTTCCTCTATTTTATTTTAATCAAAATTAAAAGAAAAATTCGTTTCTGTGAGGTGAACGAGAAACGAGGGAGGAGGAATAGATCTCGATATTCAGATTTCTAGAACGATTAAACTTGAATTGAAATAACTAAATTATTAAATGCGTAAATTACCAACGAAAAACTAAATAATTATAATCAACGATATGACCCGCTCTGATACCACTTGTAGGTTCCGGGCGCAGCAGAAGCGCGTTGGTGGGTTTGACCAACTTTAATTTTAAACTTAAACAACATTCAATCCGAGATCCGTCACGATATAAAACGCCGAATCTTCGGAATAGAACGAAGAACGAAAAGAAAAGAAGAGTCCCGGAACCCTTGAGGAGGATCATCGTATGTTGATTATAATTAATTTAATTAATGCATAAGAATTACATCGTTGGAATTCTTTCTTCGTTGATGTGTCCGGTCACGATTCGGTGATCCATCGTTGCGTCATAGAATATAAGTGTAGGATTCCTCTAGTAGTGATCCACACGTGTGTCACGTATCTTCGGACGTCGCCGAAGGGATCTCCGGGTGCTAGCGCAGAAGAACCTTCGCTTGCGATGTCTGCCTTCGACCGCCTTGATCCGGTGGAGGATCTTGCTCTCGTAACTTGAGGGCATTCTTGGTGGAAAGGGAATTCTCTCTTGGCTTGAGAGTATTTCCAAATCCGTTGTGCACAACAATGGCTAACCACTTGAGAATAATGTAATTAGGATTTATAATACCTAGAATAATAAAATAAATTAATTGCTCATAAGTATTTAATCATTTCATTTAATTCTTAGCAATACCCCATGTCTTAATAATGACAGTTGACCATCATTATTAATTGACATGCGTCCAACGTATTACATTTAACATAATTTAATTAAATAAACAATATTTTCTCACGAATCTTGAAAAAATAAACTACACGACGTGTACTTTTATTTTTCAGTTTTATTTATTTTTCTCCACCATATTTATTATACCTTGAGTAATGGCTATTTATTTCTTAAATAAATTTAACTGCATTACTCGCTAATAAATATGTATTATTTCTTCCACAATATATTCTCTCGAATAACTAGTGTCAAAATAAATGCGATTAGACATCCTTAAATAATTATTAAACCACAGTCGGGAATAATATTTATTTAACTTGTTAAATTAATATTTAACCGAGATACATGGACACACTTAGTGTGTGACCCTCTAGGCCTCTTTCTCAGTGGAATTAGGCTGAGCCTGCCTAAAGTCCAAGGTTAGCATATAAAAACACGCCAAGGCACACATAGAGAAATAATTTAACACCGCAATGACGTGTCACCTCCTACGAATGCTTACCGTGTAATATAATCTCTTTGTCTCGATATCTCCAATCAAGCGGGTTGCATGCTAGTGCCATCAACCCATGTGCTTGATTATTCTTTCTTTGACTTCCTGGAATTGAACTTGCCCATACCTTACCATGCCCATGGATTTATTTAGGCTGTATCAATTCCATCAAAGGGCCTGAGATATCTACTTCCGTTATGGAATGGAAGGGACAAATCCTTTCTCGCATTATCTATTAATGCGATATTACTCGTGACACACCCAACATATCCTACCCCACTGCGAACAGTGTGTCATCACAGTTTTCGTCAATACATCTAAGTGCACGAGTTGTAATACCCATTAATAATAATCTTAAAGTCTAAGGACCAATACACACGTCCGCAAATAGGAACATCCAATGACACTATGAAATGTGGATTTCCTACTGGCGGGTCTCATTCTCATAATATCCTCCTGGATATTACCAAGGGCGCACACCATGAGAAGGCGCCTCAAAGTTTTATGAGTCCTCACCCCTAATGACCTGTATTATTTGTGTCCCTAAAATAATATCATCCGGCCATAGAACATACATTCAAGAACAGTGTTATGACACTTCCGGGTTCTCATCATAGCAGGGATCCGCTACGACCCTTTAATGCAACAGCTGTCCTTAGGACATTATCACATGACATGTCACGTAGAAGAACAATCAAGATGTGATAAGGCTTTTATTTAATGAATAAAGTACAAAGTAGTTGGTTCTAGACCACCAAATCCAACAGTATTTCTGGTGTTTCTCCACAATAGGAATCCTGCATAGTCGCTGAAGTTCCTATCTCTTCTGAGATAAAAGTCCTTTACTAAAGGACATCTCTGACTTTAAGATATTAATTCATTACCCCGATTCCCTTTCATGGAGATTAATGATCTTCAAGATTGTGGGGCATTCTTGTGGTGCAGCCCTTGTGAAAAGAAGGTTGTCATCTGCAAATAACATGTGGGAGACAAAAGGGCTAGAACGACATACCTTAGCACTATGAATGATCCATTACTCCACCAAAATTTGAATAAGGTGAGAAAAGAATTTCGCCGCTAGAATAAAGAGAAAAGGGGAGAGTGGATCCCCTTGACATATACCCCTTGATGGTCTGAAGTTCTCCAACCGCACCCCATTGGTATTGATTCTGTACGAAACCAAGGTAACACATCTCATAACATTGATGATCCATTTAGCCCCAAACCCCATTTTGGAAAGAACCAGTTCAAGGAAGGGTCATTCAACCCTGTCACAAACCTTCATCATATCAAGTTTCATTGCCATGACACCCTTCTTAGCAGAGGAGCTGGTCTTCATAGAATGGAAAATTTCAAAAGAAAAAATCGCATTATCGGTGATGGACCTCATAGGAATAAAAGAACATTGATTTTCGGACAACAAAAGTGGAAGGAACTCTCTCATCCTAGTCACAAGAACCTTGGAGTAAATCTTGTAGATAATTTTGCACTAGCTGATAGGTCTAAACTCCGTAATTTTCTGGGGGGAATGGTTTTTTGGTATGAGGGTGATGATAAATTCATTGATGGCCTCCAATGGAGAGGTTCCCGCCCATATATATTTAACCAAAAGAGTCACATCCGACCCCACAATATGCCAAAAATGTTTGAAAAAGAGATCATGGAACCCATCGGCCCCTGGGGATTTGGAAGAATGGATACTATGCTGCACTTTTAGGACTTCATCATTTGAGATATCCCTTTCCAATTTGTGGTTCATATCCTTGGTAACGAGATTTGGAATGCAACAGGAGAGGCTAGTGGGGGTATCAATGCTTTTAGATTTATAGAGATTCCTGAAAAAATTCATAATAATGGAATAAATGTTTCCCACATCATGCATCACATCCCCATTAGGGCCTTCAAGCTGAGAGATATGGTTCTTTCTTCTCTAGAAGGATGCTCTCGTATGAAAAGAGGTGGTATTTTGAGCTCCATCCCTAATATGGGATTCTATTTCCCTCATGTTCCAAAATCCATCCTTTTCATTTAAAACTTTATTAAGATCCTTTTCCAAGATCACAATTTACTTCAGCACTGGCTCATTGCATGGTTGGTTAAAGAGGGCCTTCAACCTACTCTCAGTGTATCTAATATGCTTATCCATTTCCCCAAATCTGGATGAACCCCAATTCTGTATCCTATTCTCCATATTGCAGATAAGAGAGGGAACATCTTGGGTTTTCCCCTCCCATGCCAATCAGATAGTCTCTTCACAGCTCCTGTCCTAGAGATACATACTCTCAAAATGGAAGGGATGATAAATCTTGTAGCCTTCCTTTTGAGCAATCATAGACAAAAAAATAGATAAATGGTTGGAAGAAACTAGAGGCAAGTGAACTAAAGAGAAGTTTCAGAATAAGGATTTCCAGTCTTTTATTCCCGCAAATCTATTCAGTCTTTATGTGATGCATCCCTCCATAGACGTACCCCTAAACCAGGTAAATAGAGACCTAAAAAAACTAATATCATAAAGAGAATTCTACATAAGGTAGTTTCGAAAGCCATCTATCACAACCTCACTCCTGGACCATCCTCCAGCTTTTTCCTGGTAAGACAAAACTTCATTAAAATTACCCCCATCAGAAGAGGTCCAGGGCAGAGCTTGCGCAACTTTCTCAACATGCTCCATGACCTTCCTTTATCCTGCATACCAGGACATCCATAGAATCCAATGAAGGACCAAGAAGGAACTCCCGACACTTCCACGCTTGCAGCAATGTGATTTCTAGAAAAGTGAGAGATTTTAACCTGAAGTCCCTCCTTCCACATAAGGAAAAGACCTCCCGCGTGTCCTTTTATTCCAACCAGAAAAACATTTCTCAAACAAAACTTCGAGCCCAGGAGGCATGCATCCTTACTTTTCAACATAGTTTCATATGCAAAAACTATGTCAGGGCAGTGTTTCACACTCCAACGACGGAGCGTGCAAACTGTTCGGGGGTTTCCAAGTCCCCAACAGTTCCAATATAAGATTTTCATTGATATAGGCAGAGCTGGGGTGCACCCACCTCCACATCTGAAATTTTGAAAAAATTTCTATCGCCTGTTGGTTTCCACCTCTTGGGCTGGTTCTCAGTATCCTGGGTGCATCCCTTGTCCCGCTTATGTGAACTAGAATTTGAGATAAGACTATCATCATCTCATTCTCTTCTAGAAACTCTCCTCCAAGTTCTATGCTTTTTCTAAACTGCTTGTGTCAATCCCTGCATATCAACACCAGCCTCAGGGCTAGGTGCTAGTTGTTGATAACCCGTATCAAAAATTGGGCTTGGATACATTATTCAAATATATTTAAATAATAAATATTTATAAATATATTTATTTAGGATTAGAATTATAATGTCTAGTGTCGTGATTGAGTGGAACTCACCCTCTGACCTCCACATTTAGGAGGTCCTGGGTTCAAGCCTTGATGGACGCAGATACTATTACAGTACTATGCAGGCGGTGACACAGACGACGATGCAGGCCTGGTGATGTAGGCATGCACTACCATAGAAACACCTTTACGCAGTTTCACCCTTTAACAATGCTAGAAAAAGAGATAAAAGATGTTTTTAATGCTAAAAAAATGGTGTTAAAAATACCCCTTTATTAAAGATTTTTTTTAGCGCTGTTAAAGAGACTCCCTTTATCACTACTTTTTTTAGTAGTGATGATAAATGGGAGAACTTTATCAATGTTTTTTTACTAGTGGTGATAAATGGTATATTTCAAAAAAAAATTATATTTCTTTAAAAACAATATATTAATATATTAATATATAAATATATTGATATTGATATAAATATAATATATATTTTTTAAATATGTTTTAGATAAGGTTAAATTGACATTTACACTTAATATAAAAGATATTTAGTGAAAATGACCTATAAAATAATTAAGAAATATTATTAATTAATAATTTGCTAATTATTATAGAGTAATAGTTATTTAATAACAATTTGAAGACACAAAAAATCAAAAAATTAATAAAAGATCTAAAATAAGTTGAAAACGTAACTCGAACTTCAAATGACCATAACTTTTGATCCGACTGCTCGTTTGAGTTCTACCACATATCGAATCTAAGATTTTGATGAGATCTACTCATTGGTTACATGAGGGGATCCCACCTGTCACATTTTTTGAGGCCCAAAAAGGCTCATAAGGCCTTCAAACCTGAGTTTTTAGTCGGGGTATCCCAATTTTTTAACATTCAATGGACTTTAAAACTCATTTAAGGGGGTCTTTTTGCCCATTTTCAGTGGGGACTGAATTTATTCTCAAGGATTAAATTCATATTGATATTATGGTTTTGAAATTTTATCGTTTTTTACAATGTAGTTTTATTTATAATCAAATATATAAAAATATATATGTATTTTGTATATATTCACACATAGAAATTTAATTTTATAAAAATACATGTAAACATATTTACTTTTAAAGTATGTTTGTAAATATATAAACCTTATCTAAATAAAAAATAATATACATTTTATTTAAAATAAAAATGCATAAATATTTATATACATATACAATTAATGTATATATAATGTTTATATATATGTATATATGTATGTATTTATAAACACACACACACAAAACATATTTTATATATGTATTTAAATAAATAAATATATATATATATATATATGGATCAAAAAATGTAACAAAATATATATAAATATATAGATATATTTGTATAAATATATGTATGTATGTATGTATAAACACGAGCAAAAAAAAACATATTTTATATATGTATTTAAATATATATATAGATAAAAAAATGTAACGAAATATATATAAATATATAGATATATCATAAAATACATAAGAAAATGATATAGTGGAGTGGAAAAGGTGCAAGATTATGAGGGGGGTGGTCTAAGGTTCGAAACCCAACAAAGGAAGGGGCACACATGGGTGAGTGATGCAGGTCCCTAATGATGTTAAAGGGGTGGGGTGGGGAGGCCAGACTAGCACTGTTAAGAGGGTGGATTGAGCGCTGATAAAAGGGGGGAGCTCCCACCCTCCAATTTGCAGAAAAAAATTCTTTTTATCTTTATCGACACCTTTTTATCATTGTAAATGCCCTTTTTGTGCACAGTTAAAGGCCATATCTGCAGTAGTGATGACACTGCATTGAGCCTTCAAGCCAATTAATGAGTCATTGAGCAATGTAATGAGTTTCATTCCCACTGAGTCTACCAGTCATGTACTGAATAAATAAGGCTCAATGGACAAACTATCATTTGGTGGGGATATGGATTGCTTTTACGACATGTGTGTTTGTTTAATGCAAGTTTACTCTCAAACACCTAATATATATATATATATATATATAAAATTAGAACTATAAATAAATAAATATATATTTAAATAATTATAAAATTATAATAAATACATTTAAATAATAAATATATTTATTTTATTTATAATTATATATACTTATTTATTTTTATATATAATTATATATATTTATATAGTTATATAAATATATATAAATATATAATTATATATATATATTAGGAGTTTGGGGGTATAATTACAACTAAACACAAACACACAAAATCGCGTGTATGACTTGCGCTCGACTCCCACCGAGGGGTCCCGACTAAGCCCAAAGCACGCCACATATTCCCCAACTTGGCAAATACTTTGAATCACCCTGCATATAATGCACACAATGTCTGAGTCAGGCGGGTCTCGAGCCTGCACCCATTCCCACAGAGAACGAGGGGCACAACCAGCGGGTAACACTCGAATAACACCCCATGGGATAAAACATGTGTATGAGTTATGCTTGAATCCCAATAGCCCCCCCAACCAAGCGCAAAACACGCCGCACGTTCCCCAACTAGGTAATGAGTTTGAATCACCCTGTACATAATACACTCAGTGTCCAAGTCTGGCAGGACTCGAGTCTGTGTCAGTTCCCATGGAGAGCGAGGGATGCAACCGCTGGGTACCATTCGACTAACACCCCATGAACTATAATTATAGTAATATATGTAAATATATAATTATATAAAAATATTTATAAAAATATTTATTGATAATTATAATTATAAATAAATTCATATATATTTAAATAATTATAAAATTATAGTAAATATATTTAAATAATAAATATATTTATTTTATTTATAATTATATATACTTACTGAAAACAATGTTGACATGAGCAACAAGTTTTGCAGATAGAAAGGATGTGTGGATATGCAATTGGAACTTAATCAAATCTCTAAGTGGGAGATATATTAGAAGACATTTTGGAGAGAAAAAATAATAATGATGGTCGCCGCATTCATTTCATTCAAAGAGGTTGACACCCTTCCATTATTCCCTCATTTAATTTTGTAAAATAAATTTAATTTAGGGGAGACCAAAGGAGGGTGAAGGCAGGCTATACAAGGGGATATCCTCTAACACTTTTCACCATCAGATTCTCAAGCAACACATCTTCATCATTGAGTGCAGTATTTTGTGAGGTGTTTCTCCACATATTCAAGAGAGAATTTCTTGAGTGTTTCTCCTTGTAATTGAGAGTGTTTGTACCCGTATTTTACCATAGGGAAATCCTTCTATTTTCCCGTGGTTTTTAACCCTTTCATTTGTGAGTTTTTCCACGTTACATTCGATGTTCATTTTATTTCCACACTTTTTTCACTTTATTTTTATCTCACAATTATCGTTGTATCGAAGAGACAATTATTTCCAATCCTAACAATAACACCCAACTCAATCTATAAATTCAGACCTAAACCTACACACATGTCTCATTATTATCACGCAGATTGAAATTGATATTCCAATCAAGGATCCTAAGTGTGCCAGGTTTTAGATTGATCGAACAAAAGCTCTAGGCCCTACTGTTTAAATTAGTAGAGGGGAAAAGGATGTGAAAAAACCCACGACCAAGGGATACACATTTTCAGTCATCGAATCCCCATATTGACTCCAAACAAAAGACAAGGTAAAAAACCATCCAAGGATTCATGCCTTTAGACACCAAAATTTGAGAAATAAAAGAATGCCTATAGATCTCAATTCATTCATCAATAGGGATACCACAGGATGAAACATGAGGGATATTACCTTTATTAACCATTCATTGTGGGGGATGATCCTTAAGGGAAGTAAAAGAGCCACCCAAAAACCCTAGATCCAGTAAACCCCCCCGAAGACCTCTGTAACATCTTGAACAGAAACTTGATTTGAGCCGACAGGAACTTTCCCTTTATTCAATGGTTTGATGAATAATTTTTGAGGATCAAAGTAACATTCAAGATTCACCATCGGAAGTGCACCAAAATCGTTATTTCACCCTAGCGAGAGAACCTCCCGAGCCGATCCCATATCCAATTATTTATCTCATATAATTATATATACTTATATATATATTAATTAATATATATATATATATAATTATATAGATAATGTTTAAATATATATTTTCTATATATCAACTAGTCCTCTCCATCGCTGATAGGTCCCCTCTAGGGTTCCCCTAGTTTTTGTCGGTGATTCAGTGCGCCGGTGGAGTAGGCTGTCGCTGCCTTCTTTTCTGTGTGCACTCAATGACTTCGTTTCCTCCTATTTTCCATTAGTGGTTATCTGATCTCCTCTAGTTCAATAATCACCAACCATAACTTGGAACCTAGATCTCGTCTATGCGTTTTGGTTCCCCATTTGGATCTTAGGTCTTGGATCTCATCAGAGAGAATCAATATTTGAATTTTGATCTCAGATCCACAATCCGTGGGCTCCGACTACAGCCACCCCCAGAAGGCCAACGAAAGCCGACCAACAGACTACAGTTCTAGAGGTAGTGACCTTATTCGGGGTTTTCGACTGAAGGCTTGTAACTACCATTTGATGATTCAAGGTTTCAAATTCACATTCAGCGGGCTCCATTTAGGACCTCACCTCATCGGCCTGTGAACCCCATCTGACGACCTACAATTTCCAAGGCGGTGACCCTGTTTGCGGTTTCTGACTAACGTCCAGTGGTTCCCGATCGTCGGTTAAAGTTTCAGATCCATATTTTGTGGACTTTATTCGTAGCCTCCGTCGATAGTTTGGTGTCTCTGACCCACGTTTTGCAGGGTCTGTGTGGAAGCTCACCTAGTCTGCAAAAATCCCTATGCGGAAGTTTTTTTGTTCGTGAAGGCCTCTGTTTACGGAAATATCTACGCGTGAAGACCCCGTCCATGAAGGTCTCCCACATTTTTGATATGCGGAGGTGTAGTCCGCGTAGGGCTCCTGTCCGCACTTGGTCTGTGCTGACCCCTGGTGGTATGTGACGAGGGGGGTTCGACTTTGGACTGAGAATAACTTTTCCCTCCGTTAGAATTGTGTTCAGTCGGGTTCCCTGTGTTCATGATACTAGTACTCGGGTTCCAAGCACTACCACACAACTGAGTTTCTACAGCGCCACCCTTTATCAACGCTTTTTTTAGTAGCGCTGATAAAGGGGGGTTTTATCAGCGCGCATTTTCCCAGCACTGATAAATGTGTATATTTCAAAAGAAAATCCATAAAAAATAATATATTTATATATAAGTATATTTATATTGATATAAATATAATAAATATTTTTTAAAATATATTTTATATCGATTTGATATGTCGTAGACCCAAAATGGACACCCCGGAGCAGAAATTATGGTAGTTTGTAGGGATTAAGAACCTTTTAGTACCTTGAAGAATATGAGAAGGTGTTAAAATGGTTAATTAAGGGTAGGTCTAGTCATAAGATTCTATTTGATATGTGGTTGAGGCAAAATGGACACCCGAAGCAGAAGTTATGGCAAAACAGACCCCCGAAGCCAAACTTATGACCATTTAGAGGGTTTTTTGTCCTTTTTGAACCTCAAAGAACGTGAGAAGGGATTTAGGTGATCAAAGAAGTTTATAATTTTTCGCAAGCTTCGATTCGATATGTGGTAGAGCCAAAACGGACCCTCTGAATAGAAGTTATTGTCATTTGAAATTTTGCAACTCTAGTATCTCCTAAAAACCTAAGAAACCAACAACTCACTAAAACGGGCATAACTTCTCCTCTAGTTGTCTGATTGAGAACCACAACCAATAAAATCAAATCTTGTAAAACAAGTGACGACCATGTCTAGTTGAAACTATTAGAAGATCAGAGGAACGAAATATATATCAGTTATAGCACTCCAAAAAAAGTCCAACTTCAAACGGCCATAACTTTTGCTTTGGGTGTCCGTTTGGGATCTACCACATATCAAATCGAAGGAAGAGAAGATATCTATGCAATGGATTGATTCAGAAATAGTCACAGTCACGTTTGGGACTCGAAAAGCCCAAAAAACCACCAGAATTCCTCCAAAACTCAGTTTCTGTGTCCGGACCCCTATCAATTTTTTCTTTAAACTGTCATAACTTCTGATCTATGTGTCTGTTCAGCCTCCACCACCTGTTTTATTGTAGTTTGTTCCATGAGATTTAGTTTGACTATTCACAGAGCTGAAATGGACACCCAGAGAAGAAGTTATGTCTTTTCCTGTGACTCTGCGATTTGTTAGGCTTTTGAAGACCCCATTTCTAGCACTTTTGTATATACATATTAATATATAATATTGGTAAATATATATAAATATGTATAATTATACCTATAGATATTCATATAAAATATATCCTTTTGTGTGTGTGTGTGTGTTGTATATATGTATGTATGTATGTATGTATTTATTTATTTATAAAAACACACATAAGAAAACATATTTTATAAATGTATTTAAAACTAATCTTATAAATATATATTAATATATATTAATATAAAAATAAATATACGGATAAAAAATTATAACTAAATATATATATATAAATATATATAAATATATATAAATATATAGATATATATATATTAATATAATTAAATATATGTATATATTAATATGACTAAATATATATGTATATATTAATATGAGTAAATATATATATATATATATTAATATAGCTAAATATACATGTATATTAATATATGAGTAAATATAATTAAATATATATATAAATAAATAAATATATTAATAAATGAAGAGCAAAACAATATGGTGGAGTGGTAAAGGCTTAGGCGCGCATGAAAGAGGTCTTGAGATCGAATCTTTGGGGCGGCAGGTCGCACGCACAGGTGGGAGGAATTACCTAGCGCTGTTAAAGGGGGCTAGGGCTGGGTGGAGTTGGCCTGGGGCATGCGTGGGCTACCATGGGCAGTGGACTCTATTAAAGGGGGGCTTCAAGCACTGTTGAATCCCCCCAGAATTGAATATATATGTATATTTTAATATTTTTTCAACTTTTATCAGCGCTTTTTAAAAGCGCTCATAAAAGGGGGCCTTTATCATCGCTTTTCTGAGCACTGATAAAAGGGACCCCCCCTTTATCTTCGTCTTGATTAACAATGTTTTTTAGCACTATTAATCAACTTTTCTAGCACTGATAAAGGCCATATTTGTAGTAGTGAACCAATACAATGGAAAATGAAATGGTTAATAGATGAATTTTTTTCTCTCTTACAGACAAAGAGAAAGAAACAATTACCACCAATAATTCTAATGACACGTTCCTAGCACGACACGTGTCCCTATTATTAATTGGGAAGTCTATATCAAGAAAACCCTTAAACCTGGGCATGCTGCAAAATACGCTACAATCCATATGACGTTTGGATGATGGATTGACAATACGGGATGTTGGAGCTGGATATCTAATCTTTGAATTCTTCAACATGAAGGATAACCAAAAAGTGCTCCAAGGGAGGTCATGGTCATTTGATAACCATATTTTGATGATGAAAGATTTGAAGAATGGTGATAATATACTCTCTATTGAATTTTCCAAACCCCCCTTTTGGGTGAGATTAACAGGCATTCTCTTCAATGGAAGATCAGAGCGGGTTATGAAAGAACATGGAAATCATATTAGTCATTTCATGTAATGGGACAAATCAGACCCCATCCATTGGGGACTGTCAGTAAGGACTATAGTGATGGTTGAGGTTTCCAAACCCCTCATGAGAGGATCCTTCTTAACACTTGATGGAGCGAAGTATTGGATATCCTTTGAATACTAAAAGTTATCAAAATTCTGTTTCCTCTACGGTTTCCTAGGACACTCTGAAAAAGAATGTTTAAGAAAAGAGACAAACAATAAAGGTAACCTGGTAATGCAATACAACCCATGGCTACGTGAAGAAAATACGCGAACGTCCTTCATCCTTGAAGTATAAAAGCAATGATATAGAGAAAGACTCACCAAGGGTCTCCAAGAACTAGAGGCTCCCATGCATAGTAATTTTTTTTTGTTAGACCTCCTCCCATACAGACAAAATTATGCAACAAAAAGAAATCGAGTGGTTCAAAGAAATTTTTAACTACTTCCCCACCTGTGGGAACTAAAAACAATGACAAACACTAGAGGGAACCCTCGATTGCAACAATCATATCCACATGTTCCAGTCCTCCAACCCCCGAGGAGTATCCTAAACCGCTTCCCAGGTCCAAACACATCTTCTCAGACCCCCATATAATATGAGTACTCTAGGGGTTATCACACCTCGCATTCTATTCATCCAGGTGAGGCCCAACATCCCACCGATTCACATGTGCCTAAAATTCCACAAATGTGGAAGAGGAAGGAAAAATGTGACCATGGATGTGAAATGGGTACATTAAAATTAAGTGTGTAATGCCCCGACCCCAGTTACCTAGAGTCGGTGCATTATTACACAACATTGGCATGATCACAAGAAAGATCAAATCTCGAAAGACTGATTGGTTTAATAGCCTTGGAAACACTAGATATATTCACAAGTTTTACATTACATCATAAAGTGAAAAACTACTACAACAACATAATGTCTCCATAGTCCACACTATTATCCCCTCATAATATCCCTGTAGGTCATTCATAACTTACTTCTTCACATCCTAGAAAAAATAAAACATAGAAAAGGGGTGAGCTCAAATGCCCAGTAAGGATAACAATATAGCGAAAACTTTCAAAATTAAGCATAAACATTTAAGGAAATGTATAACCAAAACAAAAGCCTTTTAAACTTGAACTTCAACATATTATGGAAAAAGTAAAATGAAATAATTCCATTTACTTATTCACATGGATATTCTACTAATCGAATAATCACATGCAATATCAATAACCACTTTCATAATAATGTAATGCATAATGCTGAACTTTAATTTCTTTGTCAAGGCCTCGTCCCAAGTCCTAGGGGCTAACTGTAACCGGAACCCAACCCAGAGTGCCTCTAATAACCGGACACCAACCCGGAGTGCCTCTAATAACCGAACACCAACCCGGAGTTCCTCTAATAACCGGAGACCAAACCGGAGTTCCTCTAATAACCGGAGACCAAACCGGAGGGCTTACTTTTACCGGTCCCCAACCCGGAACATACTTGTCTAACACATTCATCTGAATGAAAGGTTGAAATATAACATAAACATTCAGATTACAAATAACTTATGAAATGTCAATACTCTAAACAAAAACCATGAGTGACATAAGAATAACTTATCCATAGTCAAAAATATCGCAAAACCTTCAATAAAATATGGATGTTTTGTATCATAATAAATCAACTTCAAATAAGCTTAAAATCCATCAAAGGATGTTGACATAGATGAAATAAAGACTATTTTAGAAAAATATCTCTTTCTTTTAAATCATTTTAAAAGTAACATAATTATAAAATAATACATTCAGTTTTAAAATATTCTTATAAGCTTGTAAGGGAAGCTTTGACGATTTTATAACGGTGGAAAATAGCCACACCCGCCGTATAAGTTAAAAAAAACATTCTTATCTTAATTCTGTCGAAAAGGTTAAAAAGCACCTTATTTGGAAAACGACGGAAAGATTCCTTTATAAATCTATTATAAAAAGTCAAACAAGGGTATAAATGACTTTAACCCATATTCTAGTAAATAGTAAAAATGTTTTGGAATTCATTTTTAAGAAACATGGATGTGGATGATAAAGAGATCCCAGTAGATTATTACGTATAAACAACCTCAGATAATGAAGAGATTGTGAAATAACCCTTACCAATTTGGTAACTTATGAAACATAAAACCCATGAAAGAGGTATCATACAATTAATATGTAAATACACATAAATTAGAGTGTATTACACAAAGAATATAATTATGGGCAGTACATACACCACACAAAAGGTGATGGTGGCAATATGGCATGAATCTAACGGGAATAAGGAGTGAGATGAAAACCCCTTACCAATTTGGTAACTTATGAAACATGCAACCCATGAAAGAGGTATCATACAATTAATATGTAAATACACATAAATTAAAGTGTATTACACAAAGAATATAATTATGGGCAGTACATACACCACACAAAAGGTAATAGTGGCAATATGACATGAATCTCACGGGAATAAGGAGTGAGATGAAAACCCCTTACCTTGTACTTTTCCTTGGTTGGGGTAGGTTAACCTCCTGTATAATGGTGAAATAATTGTTATTAAATTATTCAAGAATCATATATATTAATATGATATCATATATGATCTTTTAACATTGATTTGTTAATAATATCTTTTAATTATCGTCGTTTCGGGTGTTAACTTACTCATTTTCTTTTATATGTTTTGTTAAATAAGCTGTGTTTTTTATCGATAGGTTGTATCTTATTCATATCCAGAATGATATCAAGTCCTTAAACATCATTTTTAAATCATCAAATGATAATTATACTTTAATGGATACGATGGAGAATGAATCTCATCGCGTTCGTGGAGACGGTAGTCCGTACGTACGCACGAGCGACAATATCATTCTTTTGATATTAAAATAATATATAAATGGATGGTATATCATATATACAGAATAATTAGCATGTTATATTTATTATTTACATGAGTTACACATCATTATTATACCCATCCAAATAATAATATATTGAATAACAATTACACCACGACGTGGAGACGGTAAGCCGTACGTACGCACGTATGGTGACATGTTATTCAAAGGGTGGATAGAATACTGAATATGGTTGTACCATATTTATAATAACATCACATTATATATAAGATACTTGAGTTATTATTTTATAATGGTAATAACAAAGAAATAAGAAGTGGAAGAAGAAAGGAACTTGAAAAGGGGTGGTGAAAACATTACCTCTTCTTCAGGTTCTTCCTTTTGATTTGATCAAAAGAGCTCCTTAGGTTGGATTTATGATCAAAATAATGCCTCTAGGTTTTAGTGAGGGATTTTGGGAGAGTATTTGTGCAGAGTTTGTCCGAACCAAAAGGCTTTTAATGTGTGAAGAAATGGGAAGGAAGAGTGCCCTTTTATAAGAGGGGTGAGGGGCACCTTTGGAAAAGCTAGAAATATTAGTTTATATTAAATTCATATTCGGTTTCTAATGGCTCCAAAGTTGATTATTCAAAGGTTAAGGTGGGTATAGGTCGAAAAAAACTCAACCAATAGAATTTATATAGGTTTGGGTACTTATATTAACCTTATCTTTAAGTATTAACTCTAAGTTAATTAGTTTCACTTTTACAATGTCTCTTTGTATTTTTATATTATATGGTTAATAAACTTACTATATACATCCAAGAGACCCCCAAGTGGTCCATTAATGATGAAACTATCATGATATAAGTCTCTTGGCCGAACCGTAGATTTTTAGGAATTTAATATCAATTAATAATATAATATTTTTTTTAAGAACTCTTTTATGTCAATTTTGACACTATTCAATAGTTGATTTTTGTGAAACTCATAACAGATTGATTACTTCAAACAAAGTCAATTAAATAAATCCTAATATATCATATTATCCTAGAAAATTAGTTTAATTCATTAAAAGTTTCATATTATATTTATTTGGGTATTTATAATATCAATTATTTTTATTTTTTACTATTATAGTAATTACTGCATCATCATTGTGTCATAAATAAATTAAATTATTTAATGTCTAAAAATTATAAATAAAATATAATTATGTAGGAAATATTTTTATCTTTCTAATTAATATTTATAATCTAAAATACAACATATATAACCCTATGTACAAATTGTTTTGCTAAAAGATATATGCTTGTGTCATTTTTGTATTCATTTTAACTTAATTAAAATAAAGTGTCCCTATCACCTACAAGTGGCACCATGGGGTCCCAAAATCGACCCAAATATGCCTATGTTCGAACATGTATCAACCAATAAGGATAGGACATGTTTTAGGGTAATTATTATTATTATAATAATATTTTTTAACCCATATTTACCGGATTTACCCTTAACCGTGGTAAATAAAATATTTACCGCAGTAATTATTCAAAATGTCTAAAAATAAAAGTTACCTATTTACACAATTTGAACATCATGATTCCAAATATGGAATCCATTTTTCTAAATTCAAAACAAATAAGTGACAGAAATTAATTTAAAATTAATTCCCGTTGTCAAAACAAAAAGCGTGTTTTTAAGAGATAATAACTATCAAAAGATTGACACTTGTTTATGTTCGGTTTAATTGTAAAATTATGTCCAATGACCAACATTATATTAAATGGTAAAAATATATTCTAAATATACTTTAAAACCACTCAAATTCATAATTTATCACTATTAATTATTTTGATTAAAAAGTTGTTTTTAATTAAAATTTAGTAATTTTCACTATTCATCAAAATATTAAAGTTATCCGAAAAGTACCAAAATTTCACCTTAGGCTAAATTCGATACTCAGAATCCAAAAATGAAGTCCATTTTGAAATATAATATATATATAATTTAAAAAGTAGGTATTACTATTCATAACGGCTAGTTTGATTGGTTGTGGTGTGTGTTAAAACTCAAAGTTGCGTACAACACACACTACTGTATTATTCAAAGAAAGCGTACCGTGGAAGCTTGGGATGTTTCATTTTAAATTTTTGATGTCCCCATTTAGTCAAAAAGTTTAAAATATTGTATTTAAAAAGGGTTCACTATTAAAATTTGGTAAAAGTGAAATACTGAAAATGAATTTTTTCTTACATTATGACTAAGAAACTCATAATATGGATTATAAAATTATAAGGATTATATAAAGTTTAAAATTTAGTTAATACTATTCATAACCTCTTTTGAATGACTTTTTTTTGGTAAGTCATGGTGTGATTGAACTCGGTGTTGCGTGTAGTGCAAGTTATTGAATTATTTTGAAGAAATAACACACTATGAAATCTTGGGGTGTTACATTCTCCCCTCCTTCAATAAATTGCGTCCTCGCAATTTGAAATTGTTCTTCGAAAATAAAAGGTTGAAAATAGAAAATATATTTGTGGGAAAACCCACATCGGAAATTGGGTTACTAAAATTTAGTCTTAATATAAGGAAAAAAGAAATGATAGGGTCACCACCAAATTATGATCTCGATTAGGAGAACATTGGTGGCAATTAGAGACATATAATTGGAGGAAAAACGTAAATATTTATAGGTAGTGATTGAGGTCATCAATCACAAACAAGTATAAAATTGAGGTCCTTAAACTCATCAATCTATGATGATTTGAAATACCATCGGTTCAACAAAACATAAGGTATTAGGATAAAACATTTTTGACGTTTCAAAATATCTTAGTTGAAATCCCACATCGAAAAATGAATTAATGAGGCCTCTATTTAAAATAAAGAGTGGAAAGTATGAAGATTACCGAAAATAACACACACTAGGGTTCCATATAGGAAAATATGGATATGGAAGAAAAATCTAACCATCAATTATCTGATGGAGAGTGGTAGAGAACATGGCTATGAAAAGACCAACAATCCCAAATCCATAAATTAGTGATGATTTAAGGTACCATCTAGGAAAAATTTTTTGTTCTAAGTTACTTTTCTTAATGTTGAGGAATTTATTTATGAGATTGGCTAAGATCATAAGGAGATATACTTACTTTATAATTAGAGTTTTATCCATTAATAAATTTCTACCACAAACTCATCTTTCACTCTAAAAGATAATAGAACGTAAAAAATTCTATTTACACTATTCGTATAGGGTTCCAAAATAAAAGAATTTATAATTCATATACAAGATCTTTTAATAAAAACTACATTATTTAATCCAGGACATCTCGTGGGCCAGTGGTAGGTGATACACCCTTGTCGCCCTTCAGTTGCGGGTTCAAGTCTCGCAGCCTTGCCAGACACAACGGGTTGCCGCCCGACCTCCGGGTTTTCCTTTTATGGAAATCCAAAATAATCCAAACTAGAACTATCCAAAATACTTATGTCCAAACTCACAGTCCAACATTTATAAGTAAGGTAAACATAATGTAGATCCTTTTTACCCCATAATAGCATATGAATACCTTCATCATGTATTCTTTTAATACACTGAAACATCCTGAATTACCATATTCCTTATTGATTACATTCATGCTCCCTTATTCCATATAGAATGCTGGATATACTTCATCAATCCAAAAATGTTTTAAACCCCAACAATGATGGAATATACAAATCATTAATCAGTTCCAAGGTAGTCAAGAATATCCAATATAATTTATCCAAAAAAATCATGTATTATTCCAAAATCACTACCTCGGTATCAGAACTATATTATGGTTTATCATTCTCTCAACCATATATTTTCCAAAAATTTATCCCGCTATTGAGTCACTTTTCTTTGTTCCACACAATCTCAAGTCCTTAATGAAATAGTACTGCAGTACAATCCTTATATACTCTATAATTATTATAACAAGTACATTGTTGATACAACACTCAATTGACATAATCAACATAAGAACTCTAATCATTCCTCTTCATCTGTGGTAGTATCATAACTTGATTATTATCCAATAGCATCATTTGCGGCATAGTCTGATGACTGGGACATAGGTTCGCGTAGTGTCCAAACTCCTTGCAAATGAAGCATTGTACATTTGAAACCATTTTATTACCCTTTCAGTCACGTACTTTGTGCCCTTTTCCTCCACACTTTTAACAAACTCCCATTCCTTTCAGGCAAGTTCCAGGGTGTTTCTTTCCACAGTTATCACATATGGGAAAATTCTTCTTTTCCCTCTTCCCTTTATCCATCTTTCTCTCTTCCATCCTTTTCTTATCTTGATTCCCTTCAAAGCCATAGGACTCAGTAAACTCTTTACTTATCTTATCAACACATGATATTATTTCTTCATATGATGATAATACATGCGAGACTATTTCTCTTGTAAATTCTGGCTTAAGACCATAAAATATATGATCCTTCTTTCTCTTTGTATCATGTGCATTGCTAGAGTCCTCATTCCTTCTACTGGGCGCCATTTCTAAACAATGGCATACATTAGATTAGTTTATGAATAACAATACCTAATCCCAAACTTGTAAAACACATAACATAAATTAAATAGTTTATGGATATAATCCATAATCATAAAAATGTCTCCTTTGGGGAAGTATATACTCATAAAACCTTCATAATGATTTGTAAAGAAAATGAGAGTTATCCTAAGTATATCCCCCGGGAGTGTCGTAACCAAGAGTGCAGCAAGACCCGTTGTCGTGCACCAGTTCCCGTTCGAGTCTAGCTCAAAGCGGTGTTTTCGGGTTTTACCCCTAGGTACATCTGTGCCAGAGCCGCCTCTACCTGCTCGTATCCAGATAGGGATGTATTGCTCAGAAAACTCACAAAATCTCTAAAATACCAAAATTCTAGGAAGTTCTTCTATACTAATCCTCAAAATTCATCTTAAATCTATGTGATCTAATCAGAGTTTATCTAAATCTAGCTTCCAAGGTTTGTACTAAACTTCCTCTGATACCAACTGTAACGCCCCGACCCCAGTTACCTAGAGTCGGTGCATTATTACATAACATTGGCATGATTACAAGAAAGATAAAATCTCGAAAGACCGATTGGTTTAGTAGCCTTGGAAACACTAGATACATTCACAAGTTTTACATTACATCATAAAGTGAAAAACTACTACAACAACATAATGTCTCCATAGTCCACACTATTATCCCCTCATAATATCCCTGTAGGTCATTCAAAACTTACTTCTTCACATCCTGGCAAAAATAAAACATAGAAAAGGGGTGAGCTCAAATGCCCAGTAAGGATAACAATATAGCGGAAACTTTCAAAATTAAGCATAAACATTTAAGGAAATGTATAACCAAAACAAAATCCTTTTAAACTTGAACTTCAACATATTATGGCAAAAGTAAAATGAAATAATTCCATTTACTTATGCACATGGATATTCTACTAATCGAATAATCACATGCAATATCAATAACCACTTTCATAATGATGGAATGCATAATGCTGAACTTTAATTTCTTTTTAAAGGCCTCGTCCCAAGACCTAGGGGCTAACTTTAACCGGAACCCAACTCGGAGTGCCTCTAATAACCGGACACCAACCCGGAGTGCCTCTAATAACCGAACACCAACCCGGAGTTCCTCTAATAACCGGAGACCAAACCAGAGTTCCTCTAATAACCGGAGACCAAACCGGAGGGCTTACTTTTACCGGTCCCCAACCTGGAACATACTTGTCTAACACATTCATCTGAATGAAAGGTTGAAATATAACATAAACATTCAGATTACAAATAACTTATGAAATGTCAATACTCTAAACAAAAACCATGAGTGACATAAGAATAACTTATCCACAGTCAAAAATATCACAAAACCTTCAATAAAATATGGATGTTTTGTATCATAATAAATCAACTTCAAATAAGCTTAAAATCCATCAAAGGACGTTGACATAGATGAAATAAAGACTATTTTAGAAAAATATCTCTTTATTTTAAATCATTTTAAAAGTAACATAATTATAAAATAATACATTTAATTTGAAAATATTCTTATAAGCTTGTAAGGGAAGCTTTGACGATTTTATAACGGCGGAAAATAGCCACACCCACTGTATAAGTTAAAAAAACATTCTTACCTTAATTTTGTCGAAAAGGTTAAAAAGCACCTTATTTGGAAAACGACGGAAAGATTCCTTTATAAACCTCTTATAAAAAGTCAAACAAGGGTATAAATGACTTTAACCCATATTCTAGTAAATAGTAAAAATGTTTTGGAATTCATTTTTAAGAAACATGGATGTGGATGATAAGGAGATCCCAGTAGATTATTACGTATAAACAACCTCGTATAATGAAGAGATTGTGAAATAACCCTTACCAATTTGGTAACTTATGAAACATAAAACCCATGAAAGAGGTATCATACAATGAATATGTAAATACACATAAATTAGAGTGTATTACACAAAGAATATAATTATGGGCAGTACATACACCACACAAAAGGTGATGGTGGCAATATGGCATGAATCTCACGGGAATAAGGAGTGAGATGAAAAACCCTTACCAATTTGGTAACTTATGAAACATGCAACCCATGAAAGAGGTATCATACAATGAATATTTAAATACACATAAATTAAAGTGTATTACACAAATAATATAATTATGGGCAGTACATACACCACACAAAAGGTAATGGTGGCAATATGACATGAATCTCACAGGAATAAGGAGTGAGATGAAAACCCCTTACCTTGTACTTTTCCTTGGTTGGGGTAGGTTAAACTCCTGTATAATGGTGAAATAATTGTTATGAAATTATTCAAGAATCATATATATTAATATGATATCATATACGATCTTTTAACATTGATTTGTTAATAATATCTTTTAATTATCGTCGTTTCGGGTGTTAACTTACTCATTTTCTTTTATATGTTTTGTTACATAATCCGTGTTTGTTATCGATAGGTTGTATCTTATTCATATCCAGAATTATATCAAGTCCTTAAACATCATTTTTAAATCATCAAATGATAATTATACTTTAATGGATACGATGGAGAATGAATCTCATCGCGTTCGTGGAGACGGTAGTCCGTACGTACGCACGAGCGACAATATCATTCTTTTGATATTAAAATAATATATAAATGGATGGTATATCATATATACAGAATAATTATCATGTTATATTTATTATTTACATGAGTTAAACATAATTATTATACCCATCCAAATAATAATATATTGAATAACAATTACACCACGACGTGGAGACAGTAAGCCGTACGTACGCACGTATGGTGACATGTTATTCAAAGGGTGGATAGAATACTGAATATGGTTGTAACATATTTATAATAACATCACAGTATATATAAGATACTGGAGTTATTATTTTATAATGGTAATAACAAAGAAAGAAGAAGTGGAAGAAGAAAGGAACTTGAAAAGGGGTGGTGAAAACATTACCTCTTCTTCAGGTTCTTCCTTTTGATTTGATCAAAAGAGCTCCTTAGGTTGGATTTATGATCCAAATAATTCCTCTAGGTTGTATTGAGGGATGTTGGGAGAGTATTTGGGTAGAGTTTGGCTGAACCAAAAGGCTTTTAATGTGTGAAGAAATGGGAAGGAAGAGTGCCCTTTTATAAGAGGGGTGAGGGGCACCTTTGGAAAAGCTAGAAATATTAGTTTATATTAAATTCATATTCGGTTTCTAATGGCTCCAAAGTTTATTATTCAAAGGTTAAGGTGGGTATAGGTCGAAAAAAACTCAACCAATAGAATTTAGACAGGTTTGGGTACTTATATTAACCTTATCTTTAAGTATTAACTCTAAGTTAATTAGTTTCACTTTTACAATGTCTCTTTGTATTTTTATATTATATGGTTAATAAACTTACTATATACATCCAAGCGACCCCCAAGTGGTCCATTAATGATGAACCTATCATGATATAAGTCTCTTTTCCGAACCTTAGATTTTTAGGAATTTAATATCAATTAATAATATAATATTTGTTTTAAGAACTCTTTTATGTCAATTTTGACACTATTCAATAGTTGATTTTTGTGAAACTCATAACAGATTGATTACTTAGAACAAAGTAAATGAAATAAATCCTAATATATCCTATTATCCTATAAAATTAGTTTAATTCATTAAAAGTTTCATATTATATTTATTTGGGTATTTATAATATCAATTATTTTGATTTTTCACTATTATAGTAATTACTGCATCATCATTGTGTCATAAATAAATTAAATTATTTAATGTCTAAAAATTATAAATAAAATATAATTATGTAGGAAATCGTTTTATCTTTCTAATGAATATTTATAATCTAAAATCCAACATATATAACCCTATGTACAAATTGTTTTTCTAAAAGATATATGCTTGTGTCATTTTTGTATTCATTTTAACTTAATTAAAATAAAGTGTCCCTATCACCTACAAGTGGCACCATGGGGTCCCAAAATCGACCCAAATATGCCTATGTCCGAACATGTATCAAACAATAAGGCTAGGACACGTTTTAGGGTAATTTATATTATTATAATATTATTTTTTAACCCTTATTTACCGGATTTACCCTTAACCATGGTAAATAAAATATTTACCGCAGTAATTATTCAAAATCTCTAAAAATAAAAGTTACATATTTACACAATTTGAACATCCTGATTCCAAATATGGAATCCATTTTTCTAAATTCAAAACACAGAAGTGGCAGAAATTAATTTAAAATTAATTTCCGCTGTCAAAACAAAAAGCGTGTTTTTAAGAGATAATAACTATCAAAAGATTGACACTTGTTTATGTTCGGTTTAATTGTAAAATTATGTCCAATGACCAACATTATATTAAATGGTAAAAGTATATTCTAAATATACTTTAAAACCACTCAAATTCATAATTTATCACTATTAATTATTTTTATTAAAAAGTTGTTTTTAATTAAAATTTAGTAATTTTCACTATTCATCAAAATATTAAAGTTATCCAAAAAGTACCAAAATTTCACCTTAGGATAAATTAGATACTCCGAATCCAAAAATGAAGTCCATTTTGAAATATAATATGTATATAATTTCAAAAAGTAGGTATTAATATTCATAACGGCTAGTTTGATTGGTTGTGGTGTGTGTTAAAACTCAAAGTTGTGTACAACACACGCTATTGTATTATTTAAAGAAAGCGTACCGTGGAAGCTTGGGATGTTTCATTTTAAATTTTTGATGTCCCCATTTAGTCAAAAAGTTTAAAATATTGTATTTAAAAAGGGTTCACTATTAAAATTTGGTAAAAGTGAAATACTGAAAATGAATTTTTTCTTACATTATGACTAAGAAACTCATAATATGGATTCTAAAATTATAAGGAATATATAAAGTTTAAAATTTAGTTAATACTATTCATAACCTCTTTTTAATGGATTTTTTTGGTAAGTCATGGAGTGATTGAACTCGGTGTTGCATGTAGTGCAAGTTATTGAATTATTTTGAAGAAATAACACACTATGAAATCTTGGGGTGTTACAAAGTGGTTCAAAAATATATCTTAAGGAACCAATAAAAAATGAATTGTATACCAAAAGGTGGAAAGTTATTGAAGATGGAACCCTGATTGAAGTCCAAGAGGAGGAGGATGGAATGAACTAGCCCGACCCAACACAATGATCATACTAAGTTGGAACTATTGTGGGATTGGCAACCCACAAATGGTTTGGATGCTCCAGCTCCATTGCGCTAAAAGTTTCCCTAATATGGTTTTCCTATATGAAACCATGTTGGAAAACATGTACAACACTAGTATCGCTCACAAATGCGGCTTTTATGGATGCTTCCTGGTCCCCTACCGAGGCCACTAAGGGGGCTGTGTCTTTTATGGAAGGATAACATTGTTGTCAGAATTATCTCTTACTCTCTGAATCACATGGATTCTTTGATTCATGAAAAACCCTTCCCACCTTGGAATTTTGTTGGTTTTTATGGATGACCATCTTAGAATGAGAAATGGAAATCGTGGGATCTTCTCTACGTACTCTGATGCAGAATTTATGGACCTCTCCTTTTTTGTGGTGACTTTAATGAACTTATATCTCATAATGAAAAAAGAGGGGGAATTCCTCAGTCATTGACTTCAATGTATGGATTTTGGAATGTGATCTCTAGAGCAGAGCTGTCTGACCTTGGCTTTTTAGGTAGCCCCTTTACCTGATTTTGTGGGAATTCAGAAAGTTCGTGTATAGATGAGTGTCTGGATAGATTTTTGGGCTCCAAAAATTGGACCAATATATTCAGAATGTTCCATGTCTCTCACCTGACAACAAATTCTTCAGACCACTACCCAATATTAATTGAGTTCTCTCACAGAGTTAGAAATCAAAGATAGGGGAAACCATTTATATTTGAAAGACTTTGGGCAAGATATCGTGAATGTGAAGAGATAGTCCACTCATGCTAGAAGGGTGTAAAATCAGAAATTTGTTCAAACCTCTAGTAGATGGCCTCTAAAATAAGTGCTTGGAGAAATTATAAATTTCTGCAACCCGAAAGGAACCGTGACTCAATTGAGAGACAGTTGAGTGCCCTTTCTTCTTGAACACCGACTGATGCAATTCTTTATAGAATTAATTTTCTCTAAGGCAAGTTGGATGGGGCCCTTTATATTAAAGAGAGATTTTGGGCTATGCGTGTGCGCAAAATCCATGTTAAAGAAGGAGATTCCAACACCCTTTACTTCCACCAGAAGGCCTCCTCCAGATGTTGAAAAAAAACTATTTCTTTCCTCTCATACCCTGATGGTAGAATTTTATCCAACGCTGTAGGAATCCATGATATTATGTCCTGTTATTTTTAGAATATTTATACGGCTAAGGACTCTACTATACCGGCTGATGTGGAAGCTTGTATCAAATTTGTTATTACTGATGCAATGAACCAATAACTCACAAAATAGATTTCAAATGATGAGATCCTACAGGCCCTGAATCACATCCACTCCACAAAAGCCCCGAGGCCCGATGGATTCCATGCCCTCTTCTTTAGGAAATACTAGCACATTATCAGCCTAGACATTGCTGCACTCATGAAAGATATCTGGGTAGGGAAAATAAATCTATTCTCTCTCAATGAGACCATTTTAACCCTCATTCCAAATATGAAGAAATATCTCTTGGCTTCAGACTTTAGGAAAATCGTCTTATGCAATGTCTCTTATAATTTTTTTAAAGATTTTAGTGAACCATCTGCGTATATGGATACCTTCCATTATCTCTGAAAATTAGAGTGCTTTGTTGGGAAAAGAGTCATCACAAATAATGCTATTTTGGACCATGAGGTGTTTCATTCAATGAAAACACGCTCGATTGTGAAAAGAGAAATTATGGCCTGAAAATTGGATATGAATAAGACATATGATATAGTGGAATGGAATTTTCTCCAGTTTGTGATGACCAAAATGGGATCTTTTAAAATGGATTGACATAATCATGCATTGAGTTTACTCTATTTCTTTCAGGTTCAATATTAATGGTGGAATCTCACAAAGTTTTTCGCCCACCCGAGACCTTCTTCAGGGAGACCCTCTATTCCCCTTTCTCTTCATTTTTGTGGTTGACGTTTTCTATAACCTCATTTCTATGGTAGCATCTTATAACTTGAATCATGGAGAAAAGGTGTGCCAAACTAGCCCACCTATCTCTCATCTATTTTTTACGGATTATTGTATTATTTTCTCAAGGGCCACATATGATGAATTCCATTCCATATATAATGTGATTGGCCTCTATGAGAGGGCTTCAGGACAAGTAATTAATTAGGAAAAATCAGAAATATTCTTCAGATCAGGCATGCCACTGAATAAGAGAGAGGATATTTGTCTCACTGCTGGAATCCAAATGGTTGACAAGCATAATAAATATCTTGGTCTCTCCACGATGGTAGGCTGGTAAAAAAAGAAATTTTCTTTTCCACCCTGGATAGAATTGGGAAAAAAATCTAGGGCCGGTCTCTGATGAAAATTTCAAAGGTGGGAAAAGAAACCCTCATTAAGGATGCTCTTCAGTCCATCCCCAGCTATATCATGTCACTGTTTAAGACCCCTTGTGCGATTTTCAACCAGATTCATTCTTGTATTTCCAAATTTTGGTGGGGTCATTGCAATGGGAGAAATAAAATCCACTGGATTTTCTGACAGTCACTTTGTGCCCCTAAAGCGGGTAGCGGCATGGGGTTCCATGACCTTGGTCTATTTAACGATTCTCTATTGGCTAAGTAGGGATGGTTCATTCTAAATCAACCTTCATCTATGTGCATGCAGATTCATTGTACAAAATACTTACCTCGCTATGACATCCGGAACTCCTCTCTGAGCCCCCACCCCAGCTTCCTTTGGAGTAGTATGTGGGGTTCACGAAAATTACTTGACAAAGGAATCGACTGGAGTATTGGGGATGGAAAAAAAATTCAACATTTGGAAGGACCTGTGGTTAATTGACAAAGATATCATGATGGCCACTTCCCCAAAACCTCCTGCTATGGAAAAGTCCACCATTCATTTTTTGTTTGATGATTATTGTTCTGGGTGGTGCCTTGGTAAAATTCACTCATAGTTTAATGAAAGAGACAGAAGAATTATTCTCAGCATTTCTTTTGTGATGGATGTAGGGCCAGATTTTCTTTTCGGGTGCAATGATAGTTCAGGATCCAACTCAGTAAGATCAAGCTACCAAATTTCTCTCGATGATCACCTTGACGATAGAGTGAGGCTGTGGAAAGTCCTTTGGCACCTGAATGTTCCCCCAAAGATACGCTTCTTTTGGTGGCAGATATGTACGGGTATCTTTCCCTCATTGAACTTAGTTTCCTTCCACCATGTTACGAATAACCAGTTATGCCTCCTTTGTTCGGCAGATTTGGAATCCCCTTTGCATGTGATCATCCATTGCCTAGGGGTTAGGGAGGTTTGGATTGCTTAGGGATCCTATTTGGAGATTCTGCTGGACACGACGTTAGATCTCCCATCACTACTGATGATGCGGTCTTCCATATTCTCTGCTGATAAGGTAGCCTCACTCTGCATCGTGGATTGGACTTGTAGTTTTAGAAAAAATGATTTCATCTTTAATCATACCTCAAAACCCTATGTTTTTTGGATTGATTGTGAAACTTCCTAGATTGATGGATGAAATCAGGACTCGAAACAGATTGTGTCCTCTTACCCCCGATCAGATAAAGCTAGATAGTCCCCCCAGAATAGATTGTTAAGATTAATGTAGATGCTTCATTACCCAAAATTAGAATTTTTGGAATTGGGTTGATGGTCTGTGACCATTTTGGCAAGATCATTGCAGACAAATAGGATTCTTTCCATGCATTCTAGGAGCCAACTGTCGCTGAATCCCATGATGTCCTTGCTGGTCTGACCTTTGCAATTGATTTTGGATGGAAGGCTATTCACATTGAATTAGACTACCTCAGCATCATCAATGTCATCAACACAAATGATTTCGACCTCCAATCTTATGACTTCCTCACCAGTAAAATCAAGTTTCTCAGCCACAACTTTACAGTTTTCTCTTTCACTTTCATCAAAAGGGAAGGAAATAATGAAGCCCACTATCTGGCTTCTCATCGTGCATATGAGGAAAACCACCTTTGTCTTGATTCTTTCCCTTCATGGATGTTATATCTTACTACTCTTGATCTTCATGATTAATATAAGCTCTTTTTTTGTCAAAAAAATATAATTATTTAAATATATATAAATATATAAATATATGTATAATTATATACAAATATTTATAAATGTATTTATTTATAATTATAATTTAAAATAAATAAATATATTTAAATAATTATATATATTTACATATCAATAAATATATATAATTAAATAAATAAATAAATAAACGTTAGTTATATAAATATATTTATTTATGATTATAATTATAAATAAATAAATAATTATTTAAATAATTATAAAACTATAATAAATATATTTATTATATTTATAATTATATATAGGGACATAATGGAGCTGCATCTGGAGTGCCGGGTAGATTGGGTTGTGGAGGTGTCTTCTGCACGTATTGTGGCTTTGTCAAGGGCTGTTTTTATCATTTTATTGGGATGGGAATCGGTTATGAAGCAAAACTATGGGTCATGATCTATGCTGTTAAGCATGATGTCTTTCATATATGGAATCTCTTATGGATTGAATCAGACTCCGAACATGCAGTACATGCTCTCAAGATGAGAACCCGAGATGTTCCATGGAGTATTATGACTCATTGGATTGGATGTCTTAACCAGGTAAAGCATCTCAATTTAATGATATCTCATGCCTACTGAAAGGCCAATCAAGTGGCTGATGCCCTATCTAAGAGGGAAGTCACAGAAATGACTACCATGTGGTCCTTTTGAGCTCCTGACTTTTGTGCATCCTTGTTAGAGGATGATATGATGGGAGTGTCTTATTCTTGGATTTGTAAAACCCCTTGCTCTGCCTGACTTTGTACTTTTAATTTTTTATTAATATTTTATAGGGATGGTCTAAACAGACCCGATTTTCTTGGTATAGGGACATAATGGTGCTCGAGAGCAGCGTTTTGGGAGCGTTGATCCGATGAGACTCCAATGGTGATCAATGATTCTGTAATCTGTTGTGGATGACCACCATTCTAATTTCAACTATTTTCTACTAGACATTTGCGATGGGTAAATGCCCCATCGCAAATAGTCACCAGACATGAACTATTTGCGACATATGTATTATTCTATCGCAAATAGTAATTATTTTTAATGAAATATTTCATTCTTCACAAATAGTTTTGGCAGGATTTCCCACCGTCCAACACGAAATGTATTCACGATGGTAATTTACGACGGTATTTTAATTCCCTCGCAAATACCCGTCGATTATGGAGTATTTACAACAAACATTAATGCCCATCAAAAATACTTTTGATGGAATAACTATTTTCAACGACAATAATTCCATCGAAAATAGCCCGTCACAATAAATTTATCAATTTAACTACGTTGCACCCTCCTTTCTTCTTCCTCTCCTCTCTTTCTCCCTCTCCCGAACTTCCGTGATGCACAACACCCAACCGTCCCATTCCATGCCACTCTAGCGCACTTTGTTGCAAGTGGTTGTTTTACAAATCTGGCTTCGGTTCTCCTTGGTATAGATTCTTCTTGTCTCTATTTTCATTATTTTTGGGTTTTATTCATTTTTTATATGATTTATTTTTGGCTCTGTGCCGCTCTAATACAATTCATTGCAAGTGATTTTTTATAGATCTAACTTTAATTATCTTTGATACAGATTCCTCCTATCTCTATTCTCATTATTTTTGGGTTTTATTCATTTACATGATTTATTTTTGGAAAACCCTAGGTTGAACATTTTATCAGATTTTCATGCTTTATTTGGTATTTAGGATTTCTGCAAATTTGTTATTCCCAATTTGATATTTGTATTTATGTGTGTGTGTGTATATATATATATCAATATATTCCCTATTTCATATATGTATGTGTGTGCAAACCTTAAGTTTAGCAATTTATCTGATTCCAGATTCGATTCACCTTATTTATTATTCCCTATTTAATTTTGATATTTGTATATGTGTGTATATATTAAAATTATTATAAATTACTTGAAAAAATGAAAATGAAATAGGTCGTCAATTTTTAGGTCATGATCAATAACAAATTTAATTTCCATTTGGTCATAGTTGACATAAATTGGTTATTGATCATGACCTAAAAATTGTAAATTCTATGATTTACACCTTTTTAGTAATTTATAATATATTTTATTACTTTATATTAAATTATATAATTTTTGTTAATTTATAAAAAAATATGTTAGTTTACACTAATTCATGGCGAATTTAAACTAATTTATACTAAATTTTAATTTTTTTTATAAATTAATAAAAAATTACATTACAAAGCTCAAATACCAAATATTTGTATTTTTTATTAATTTTTAATTTTTTCAACTTTTTTAATTGTTTGTAATTTTTTTAATTTTTTTAATGATTTTTATTTTTTAAATTATTTTTTAAATTTTTTAAATTTTTAATTATTTGTAATTTTTTTTAAAATTTTAATTATTTGTAAATTTTGTAATTATTTGTAATTATTTTTAATTTTTTTAGTTTTTTTATAATTTTTATAATTTTTTATTTTTTATTATTTTCTAATATTTTTAAATATTTTTAAATATTTTAAATTATATGTAAATCCTGTTTAATTATTTTTAATTATTTTAATTTTTTGAATTTTATTTTTTTTAAAAATATAAGTATTTCTAACGGATCAACTGTTCTTCACAAATACTTTTAATTGCAATGGTTCATTGTAATTGTTATTTTTTAGACAAAACAAATATAATTTGCGACGTGCACTTTACCCATCGCAATTATTTTTTATTTGCGACGGTGCATCGCAAACACCTTCATTTGTGACACCGTTTTTTGCAATGTCACATTTGCGACAGATTTCCGTCGCAAATTCCCTTTTGCGTTGGACGTTTATAAAAAATGTGCCGTCGCAAATTCCAAAATATCTAGTAGTGGAAATTTCCTCATGAAGGAGACTTCGATCTCTAGGAGATCCTTGCGGGCTACAAATGGGATCCTGATGGGGGTCCCTTAAATCTTCTAGCTTGGAAGAAGGATGAAATGGAAGTTAGAGTTTCGAGTCGCAGGCCCTTGGCTTCCCGTCAATGATCTGGCCATGGGAAGAGTGATCAAGGATGGTTCCACTATGCATGTGACAGAGAACTTGAATGTAGTTTCTGAAAGACTCGAAATGTGAAAATTTTCTCTCATCGCGTGATTAGTCCTTCCAAAGGGAGAGCAACCTTGGTGTCAGGAAGGTCTGGTAAATCGGGTTTCTTCCCTTTGGGGTTTTTATGACTGAAAATTCATTTCAATTGGCCGAGGTTACTTTGAATTCTTGTTTTCGTCTAATGAGCAATATCAAAAATCCTGGAGGCTTGGGTCATTATAATTGAAAGTAGGTTCACTTCATATTCATGAATGATCTTTAAATTTTGATCCGTTCTCTGTTAAGAAAACCTTTGCACATCTGTGGATCCTGATTTATGGCTTGTCCTAGATCTTATGGCATCCAAAAATCTTATATGATATTGCAGACATTGTTGGTGTTCAAATTTGAATTGATAGGGAAACAAAATTAGTTAGATATGTCCATTTTTCTAGTCTCCTAGTTGAGATTGATCTCAGTTTCACAATTATTGATAAGGTTGTTTTTTCCACACACAATGATGACATCAATTTGAGGATTCAATATGAGAAATTTTCACTATTCTTTGAGTCCTGCAACGTGGTTGGACATAGAAAAGAAAAATGTTATAAATTACTGAAATGCAAAGCCTACTTCATTATGGGGCACCTAGAGCAGGACTGTAGAAGAATGGGGAAATCAACTACTAGTTTATAGAATGCTCAAAATGGGGGTTCTATGGAGCATGATCCATGGTGGAGTAAGGTACCTATTGTAGGGGATGTCATTGCTGACCAGATTGTGAAGTCTCAAACTGCTGCTACTGAGTTTGAAAGTGAGCAGACTATTGGGAATTTTTCTATGACAGAGAAGGGATTACTGCTGGGGTAGTTTTCCATTCTGGAGGGGCCCAAGAAGCAACATACTTACCTTAGCACGTTGTTGGGTAAAGGTTATGTCTCTTGGGATATAGAGGTTGATCTAGATCCTTGTGCCTTGGTTGGTGATAATGAGGATATGAAAAAAGAGATTTAGGTTAAAGATGATGGAAAAAATGATGTTAAAGTTGAAATTCAAGAATATATTGATCAACCATTATGGTAAGAATAGATGATGCTCTCCTCTAAGTACCACAAGGGTTATCATGAAGTGGATTTTAAAGTGGCTCACAATTGGGGGCATGGAAAAAACCAGGAAGTGGAAAGTTACCAGTTTGTAGTAAAGCCTGCTTTGGTGTCTAGCCAGGCCCCCACTATAGAGAAAAAACCTAGGGAAATGACTCCGAGGAAGGTATGGGCTAAGGGATCTAATGAGGTAAGATCAATTTGTCTAACTGATAATTTAAACAGGTCCAATAGTAAGGAGTTCATCCTCGTGGAGTTTGGAAATACCCATGGAAGTATCCATGATGAAGGGAATTCCTTAAGCATTGAGGAACCTAGGTAACACCTTGAACCTTCCTTCGAAGAGGGAGGTGAGGAGAGGCAGTAAGTTCTTGATGGATAATAAGGAATGATGGACAAGGAGCCTGCACCTCAGGAGTATCAGGCTAGTAATGGGCGACATAAAGGGATGGAGAAGGACCTTGCACCCCATGAGCATGGGGCCAATTTGGATGATCGGGGTGACCCTTGGGTTACTCCTAAGTGGAGGAGGGGATGTTATTCTTGAGACCGTGGCAAGCACTAAATTTTTATTTGGTGTGCTTTGGTTTGGATTGGGGTGGTTGAGTATGGTATTTGTGTTTTGATGGTGCGTGTATTTGCACTAGTGTTGCATCCCTTTGTTTATGTCTTTACTTTTACTAATAAAGTTTTAAGGGCCATGGATTTTACCCATGGTCCGCACCGTTTTCATATAATTATATAAATATATATATTTATTAATAAATATATATAATTATATAAATATATATTTATAATTATATATAAATACTTTTTAAATATATTTATTTATAATTATAAGTTTAAATAATAAAATATATATTTGAATAATTATAAAATTATAATAAATATAATTATTTTATTTATAATTACATATATTTATATATTAATAAATAATTATATATATAATTATATAAATATCTATAATTATATAAATAAATTTATAATTATATAAAAATAGTTATAAATATATTCACTTATAATTATAAATAAATATATAAATTTAAATAATTATAAATCTATAATAAATATATATAAATAATAAATATATTTATTATATTTATAATTATATATATATAATTATATAAATATATATAAATATATATAAATATATATAAAAATATATAATTATATAATTATATATATATATATAATTATATAAATATATATAAATATATATAAAAATATATAATTATATAAATATATTTATAATTATATACACATATTTTTAATTGTATAGATTTCAAAAATTTTAAAAATATTACAACTTAATAAAAATAATTGAATAAATATTAATCATATAAATTAAAAAATATTATGAATATTGAAACTTAGTAAATAATTACGTATATATAAATATTAAAAAATTAATAAATCCCAGAAATATAAAAAATTAATAAATATAAAAAATGAATAAATAATATTAAAAGGAAGAATATTAAAAACGAATAAATAAAATTTAAATATTAAAAATATGAATAGTACATTCCATATATACACATATACACATGTCCTACAGATACACATACACATATACATGAATATATGTGCATCCTACATATAGACATATATTGAAATATATAAATTCAAATATCACATATTAATAATAAAAATTCATTATATTTATATAATTGTTTAGATTATTAAAATATATATTTCTATATCATATTAATATTAATTATATACATTTTGTTATTAATATATATAATTAAATTATTTTTTGAATATAAATATGATAATTTTATATAAATATAAATGAATATAATGAATATAAATGAATATAATTAATATAAATGAATTTAATTAATAGTACATTTCATACATACACATATACACATGTAGGAGGCGCATTTGGGAGCTCTGCTCTCGGGAGCACCCAACTAGGTTTTCTGATGGGTTCTGGTGAAAATGTGTGTCTCTGTGGTGTTGTCTTGTAGCGACATCCAATGTTTTCAGCACAACAATGAGTGTCTAGGCTTCAACCTTTTGGGATTCACTTGTCCAAGGTTGCGATTCTAGGATTTCAGGTAGATCTTGTTCACCCGAGGATCGTCAGTTGGTGTTGGATGCTTTGCATTTATGACTCTACTACTCACCCCCCTTTCGTTCCTTCATCTACGACCGATCCCACACATCTCAGTCTCATCTCAATAGTCCATATTCCCTCCTTCGTGTCCATGTCAAATCTGGTTTAGATTTGTTGTTTCCGACCAGATCTGGTCTGAATGGTGGCAGATTCATGGTCATGGAGTTGGTGTAGAGAGGGGAGACATAGTACATGAATTTAGCCAACATTGATGGTTGGTTTTGTCATTTTAAGGAGTTCGAGTAGGTGATGGTGTTTTGTGGTCTTATGTGGTGATGGAGGCATAGCTTCATGCGGCAACGATGGCTTGACAGGGCGGTAAACAACAACATTTGCGGTGTTCCTTGCTTCGAGTGTTGTCTGTGGCGTACTGGGCAGTGTATATTTTGGATGTGGATATCATGGATTTTGGAGAATTTGGTGAAGTTTTAGTGGTGGTGATGATGTTCTAGCACATGTGGTTGGATGGGTGGGCGGATGCCACATGGGCTTGCTTTTTGTTTCCATTTTCGGGTTTATATTTCCCATTGGGCCTTTAGATCATAATTGGCTGCTATGTCACTAGGCCTCTGGGCCATTTATTTTAAGCAGTAGATGACGTAGGGATACCAGTTGACTGGTGCAGCGTATCAGGTTAGTAGTGCATCTTGACATAAAATTTTTGGATAGATAACTCAAAAGAGTGATAGGTGCATTGAAACCTATCATTTGGCCCTCTTACCATTTGAGATAAAGGAGTTATCTTCAATGGTGTTGCAATGTAGAGCACAACATGATGGTATTTGGAAGAGGGGGTGACACATCATGTGAATGGTGAAGACCTGACAGGTGATGCAATGCATCTTGGAGGCAGCGTGGCATGGAAACATGAAAGCATTACTGGGTGGGCAGCTGAAAAGAGTGATGGGTGTCCTGGAACTTATCATCTGGCCCTTTTCCCAGATTTGGTTTAAAGAGGGATTCTTTTTCACGTCACTATGTTATTGTAGTGCAATGAAATAATTGATGGTGGGTGCGAGGGTGGGGTGGGGGGGTTGTAATGAGATGAATGAAATCATGATGCATTTTTGGCAGCACAATTTGGACCTTCGAGTCATTTCCTTCGGCTTTCATGACACTATGCTTGTTGGCCATCAAAATGTAATTGGTCTTCATGACACCAAGCCTTTGGGTCATGTTTAGGGTTACCTCCCCTATTTAAAATAGGGCTTTCTTTTCTTAATAAAAACGGGGCGTTTCCCCTACCTATTATAAAAAACATATACACATGTCCTATACATAGAGATACACATGCATATATGTACATCCCACATATAGACACAAATATAAATATATAAATTAAAATGTCACATATTAATAATACATATTAATTTATATTCATATAATTATTTAAATTATTAAAAAATATATTAATATATTGTTTTTATATTAATTATAAACATTATATAATTAATATATATAATTAAACATTAATTTTTGAATATAAATATGATAATTTTATATATAGTGATAATATTTTTTTATTATAGGTTATACATTTTTTTGCCAGTGCTAGGAAAAGTGCTAATAAAGTGGAACCTTTATCAGTGCTAAAAAAATGCATTGACAGAGTGCATACTTTTATCTACATTTTTTTAACACTGTTAAAAGTTACCTTTATGAGCACTTTTAAATAGCACTGATAAAGATTTCAGTTTTATCAGTCCTTTCTATTTATCACTGATTAAAGTCAGTACTGTATATCACACGACTTGTGGTAGTGATAGTTACATTTTACGGTTAGAGAATAGTTTAGGGTAAAACATGCAATCCAAAGAAGAATTCATGTGAGGTGGTGGGGAAATTAAGGCACAAATATTGGTCTACATACAGTTTCAGACAAACCATGCACCTTGCTATAGAGGAGAGGTAGTGCTGACTACATGGTTAACACATGATTTTTATGACTGTGTGACCTCACTATGCGAGGCATTTTGTAATGGCATGTGAAAGTTGCATGGTTAGCATACGATTTGTAAAATCATGTGGCCAAATCGTGTGGCTGCCTATAATTTCATTAAATGGGTGAAATGACCAAAATACCCCCTCAACATTTTTAGCCACTCCCCCTTTCCCTCTCCCATTAGGAATGCATGGATCAAGGGTGATCTAAACCCCTTCATCCTTCTCTAAACCTTGTTTTTTGCATGCATTTATAGTGATATTTAGGTGTTTTTGAGGTTAAAATCACCCTACAACAACATCTTTTCTCTTTATTCTTCATAACCACTAATTTTGAGTTTTGTAGTTTAGTTTTTTTTGACGATTCCACTGGATCATGGTGGAATCATATATTTCTTAGAGGTTTTTTGGTTAGATTGTGTAAAGGATACCCTGATACAACTTATGAATTTCATTGCATGGGGGGTTTTTCATGGTATGAATTCATGGTGAATTTTCTTAGGTTTCCCTCTAATGAATTAATTTTAATTGATTATTGAAATGGTTAATTTTTGACCACTCCTGGAGGTTGTGTAGGGTTTTGATAAGAGGTTAGCACCTGGTGAGTTTTTGGAATTATTTAGAGTTGGGGTTTAAGTAATTAATTTTTAATAATTGATATAATTAATTATTTTTTGTTCCTTGTAATGATCATAGAGTTTGGGTGGTCAAGATGAGCTCATTTGGATGCTGAGGTGTTTGGATAAGTCCTGGATGGTCCTCGGAAAGGCTGCTGGGCTTTGTAAATGTTATAGAAATATTCATTGATGAGGTAAGTGGTCAAAGATCTTTACTCATAGTTATGTTAACTTATTTACATACACATATAGTATATTATTTATCATATTTTTGTGTGGTGCATTACTTCCATGGATTAAGAAAATAGCTTGGACTTTTGATTTATACCTTTGACCCTCTATGTATCCTATTAGATCCATTGTTAATTATTACACATAACCTAAGGTCTCCCTTGGGGTGTGCTAATTATTCAAATTGGTAGAGTTTGGGTTTAAATAGTAAAGTGAGTAAATTATGGGTTTAACCCAATTAGGCTTGTTGGTTGGATCAATTGAATGGTCAAAGGTATAAAATTTATTGCTTGGAAATAAATAGTTTATGACTTGTAAGATGATTAAATGGGTTTATTTCATGTGTTATGATTTTTTTAAAACGATGACACGACCTTTTTAATGGTTATAATTGCATGTGTTGGTTTTTGATCTTATTTTGGGTTTCAATGGGTGAAAGATATTTTTTGAATTGTATATGATTTTAAAATGATGTGTTGACCTATAAGCAATTTATATAGGGGATTTTAAATGAATTTAAAATATTTGTTTGAAATGAGCACGTGGTTTCCCCTTTGGTGAAAAATTTGTGATGAATCATTTTAAAGGTTTTGATAGAAAGGAAGGCTTGGGCCTTACCTTGGGTATTAAGAAGAAAGAACCATATTTTAAGGGTGTATTTGAAAGGTTTTAAAATGGATGTTTTATATACATCATTTTCCAAAGAGTGTTGTAAAGTGTTTTGATGTGTGAAATGGGTTTGATATTTTGATCCACGTTTTGGTGTTAAAGGCTCATAGGGACTTGGGTAAATGATAATGGTTTAAAAATTATTTATCATAGAATTTTAAAATTTTGTAAATTTATGATGTTAAACTATAGTGTTGTAATATGATGGAATGATTTAGGATATTGGAAACAAAAATCCTCTTCCCTAGCTTAGGATATTGTACATGGTGATCCTCATCCATGTTTTAAGATGTTGGACATGGCTATCCTCATCCATAGTTTAAGATGTTAGACATGGTGATCCTCATCCATGATTTAGGATGTTTGATATGTCATTCCATGTTGATTAGTTAATATTGGACATAAATCTCCATATTGGTACTGATGGTTTTGTGTATGGTCTAGATATAGGACGGAGTTTCAAGGAATGGTTGATATTGATACATGATTGAGATGCTCAACTATTACTCTTGTAAATGATAACACAATAAAATGAGTTGGATACTTTGGATTGATTATTTATGCTTTCATGAGTTAAATAATGGATGAAAATCCCCTTACTTTATTCAAATTATGTTTCATCCAATGTTTTATGACTTAGATAACCATCTTCGGTCAAAAAGGTTTGGTTGCCCTTAGTGTCACCTTACAACCCAAGGTCCAATATGTTTCAAGATAAATATTTATTTATTTTTAAAGTATCTTCATTCTTGTATAACTTATTTATTCCACTATTTAGCTACATACACTATTGATCCAAATGGTACTTGGTTCAGACACCATTGGTGGTGGCCTACTAAGTTGTACTCACACCCTTCTCGGGCCACAATTACACATGGGTACCCCAATAACACTCGCATGATTATTGTAGGCATAGGTTTGTGATGAGGTCTGGGTTGAGTTTTACATGATCGATCTAGATGTCTAGGATGGTATCGGGAGACTGGATGGGGTTCAACTTGCAAATACAATTGATCCCTTTTTCTCAATTTTTACTTTTATTTTGGCATGTTTGTTACCAGCTCTATGGGAGGTCAATTTTATGATGTTATGGATATTTTGACCCTTATTTTATTTCATTAGTTGTTCAAACATGTTTATATTTATCACCTTTAGGTTCTAGTTTATTTGATATGCCAACATTTAGTTATTATTTATGCATACTTTGATGTGTATGATTCTTGGTTATTTATATTGTTATTGTGCACTATAATATGGGGGTGTAGTCTCATCACAACACCACCTTATACCGTCACTTATAGTTGGAAACCTCTAGCATTTAAGGAGGTTCACTTTAGGTCATGCAGTGAACTGGATTATGGAACATGCTCAATGGTTATAAGATCGGGAAATTATAATGATTGTGTTAAGAATAAATATATGTAAGTATAAGTTAAATGTATAAAACCTTGTTACATAAACCTTGATCTCAGTATCCCAGAGTTAGTGGTCATTTTATTACAATGTCATAGATATAAGATATCACATCACCAAGGATTGATCAGTTTAGTAGTATTGAATAACTAGATACATAAATGGTTCCCTTATTACATCGGTAATTAAACACAAAATATAAAAAATAAAATAAACTTATTCTTATCACTTATTCAAATATTTCATCTTCACAACATGGGAAAAGAAAACAAATAAAAGGGTGATCTCAAATAATTAGTAAGGGATATATGAAATAATAATAAGTGAATCAAATTCAATAAGGCATAATAATTATGTCAAGGTAAATAACTGAAAAACACAGACCATCAATAAACTGAGAATGAAAAATGCATCCACTTTTTTAGAGTGAAAATCTCATGGAAATTAATAACTAAATATTGAATGAAGAAAATGATTATTTATTGGATGACATGTATCTACCACATAAACCATTATACCATAAAGATGATTTAATTCTATGGGTAAAACCCATATTATTATTCTTGGAAACAAACATGAAAGGTTTTTATCCAACTTTTTTGTCTCATGAGACATGTCGATGTATCAAGGGGATATCTATAACTGGGCCCCACCTGTCACTACAAGTCCAAAGCCTTATTTATACATAGATTTAATTCAATAAAAACATAAAAATAAAAAAGAATATGTATAAATGGTATATGATTAAGAAAATAACTATATCCATGATACAATAAATATATATATTTATTGAAATATTTAATTAATGATGATAAAAGGTAAGTATACATACAACACACATAAGGAATAAGTTGTGTATAAGAATAACCAAAGGGAATATGATAATGGTATCTATGAAAGAATGGATTAAAATCATACTTGAACATTCATAAGGGGAAAAGTCATATATCAAGACAAATCACGTCCAATTGAATAGGAAACATGTAAAAAGAGTTTTTAAGAAACTTTAGAAAAGAGACTCTTTATTGCGGTTTAAGGGAAAATATTAAAGAGTCTTTAAAATGGAAAAAATAATATTTATTTTCCTAAAAAAATAAATTAATTTAGATAGTTTTTCAATATAAAAATAGTGATTTTATAAAAATATTGGTATCTTAAAACAGATTGTGGATGGTACTTGAAAATGGGTACGAAAATGGAAAGTTCCATTAAACCCATCTTGCTTATCGGGAGGAATTGAAAAAAGAACCTTATAAAACACGTATTTACCCATAAAAAAGAATAATTGAGATAAGTATATATTTTTGGAACACACACACAAAATTTAGGAGGATTAAATAAGAATAATTAATAATTACATTAGGGTAAAGAGAGAGAGAGAGTAACCCGAAGGAAAAATGGAAGTTTGGGGACAATCCCTTATCTTATGTGAGAGAGTGTTCTTCACTATCACTTAATTTCATGGATAATGAAATTAGATTCATTAATAATTTAATTCAGAACCTATTAAACATGAATTTTATTTATTATAATTTTATTAAGTTCTTTTATGTCATTTTTTATGAGTTATCAAATTCAATTTTGTCGTTCAGGAGTGTTCGTTCCCTTGGTTTTCATGATTGGTTCACTTGTATACGTGTCTGTAAGATGAGATTAATTCTCCAAAATTAAAATTATATGTTATGAATGAACTTAAATAAAATTAAATGTTATTATATATCATTTTTAAATATATTAGTATGATTCATTTGATAAAATGTCAATGATTACCATTTAGATCATTTTGGCGTTTTTTCGATCATTGTGAATTAGTTTTGTTTTATTCATTAATATTATGTATAAATACTGGTTTCATAACACTATATAAATTATAATATGAATAATAAATTATTATTTAACTATAATAATGGTTTTATGATCATCATTTAATGAGTTAATGGAAAATGAAAATGCATCATCCACGATGATAGTAAATCGACACATCATAGATGATGTTTTCATTTTTAGAATAAAAGAGAGATGAGAATGGGTTTGATGATGGATCTTACAATAGCATGATAAAATTACAGTATATATAATATATTTTAATTATTATACCACTTTGATGAGTTTAGGTTAGAATAGTATAATAAAATAAAGAAATTGAAAATAAAAATGAAGGAAAACAAAAGAGGATTTTACCACTTGAATTTATTCTCCTCGAAAACTTCCTTAAGAAACTTGGGATTGTTTTTTTGGTGAGACTAAAGGATCCTAGACATGGGGAAGAGACTTTGTAAGAGTATTGAAAATAAATTAGACAATATTCAAGTACTTTTAGGGGTGAGTAGAAGAGGAGGCGAGGGGTGACATCTATAGTGGAGGAGAGGGGTGTTTTTTGATTATTTTATTCAATTGTTTATTATTTGGGATCAAGAATATGAATAGTTTGAAACTTATCAATAAATATATTAAAACAATGAAGGATAGTTCTATATTATGGGATTAAATCAACCATATATCATCTATTAATCAATAATTCATGTATTTAGCTTATACCATAAATTACCGTATTTCACTATTCACTAAAAATTCAACTATTTTAGAAAAATCCAAAAAATTCTCCCTAACCATTTTTTATGTGTAGAATTAAAAACCGAACTCTATTTTAATAAAATAATTTTATTAATATTATTTTTTTAATTAAAATCATAATTTACTCAAAAAATACTAATTGTTAAATTATAACTGATTTTATAACACTTTGAAAAATTAATTAAGGCCTCATAAAACTATATTATAATCATAAGACAAAAAAAATATTAATTTATGATTATATTTCATGAAAATAATTTTTCTTTTAAATCATTTTATTAATTATAAAATTTTAAATAAAAAATTATGATTTATAAAAATACCATCACTTAATTTATCATTTTCAAAATATTTATTTACTCATAATATGATATCATTATATCATATTTTCATTTATAATAATGCCTAAATTATATTTATAATTTCATAGGTGAGGTTACTATTCTATTTTATGAATTACTATTCTATTGGTTGAATTACTATTCTTAAGGGTCACAATACTATTTCAAAGGCCAAGTTATGATTTTATTGGTATATAGTCTTTAATTTCTAGAAAAAGCCTATTATTTCATTCATTATTCATTTATAAAGTTTATTTTGTGTTCTATATATAATTTTATGTGATATATACAATATGAAATAATTTTTCATTCAATAAAAGCTATCAAATGAATTGATTTTATTTACGAGGATACATACTGTAAAATATTGGGGTGTTATATTCTTCCCTCCTTCAGAAATTTCATCCTCAAAATTTTTCATGAATATTACCTTCTAAATAGATATGGGTGGTTCTTTTTCATAACATACTCAGGTTTTGATGTTGATTATTCAATTTTATGGTTTCTATAAAGAACCTTTACTAGTCAATTTGTTCGATTTATCAATAATTTCTCACTTGTGTCAATAATCTCAATAGGATCTTCGTAGTAAGAAAAATTAGGTTCTAGTTCTATTTCTTTATAGATGAGTACACGAATTGGGTCTAACATGTACTTATTTAGCAATGACATGTGGAACACATCATGAAATTTGGATAGACTTGGTGGAATTTCTAATCGGTAAGCTACAACTCATATCCTTTCCAAAATTTCAAATGTTCTGATGTACCTGGGACTCATTTTCCCTTTCTTACCAACCTTAAGACACCCTTCCATAGAGATAGTTTTAGAAATACATGATCACACACTTGAAATTCCAAATCCTTTCTCTGGTTGTCAACATGAATCTTTTTCCTACTTCGAGATTCTTTAATATGATCCTGAATAATATTTACCTTTTTGATTTTCTATTCAATAAGTTTTGGGCCTATAAGTTTCCTCTCACTAGATTAATCACAATAATTTGTATTTAGAGATCTCTTTCCATATAATGATTCATATGGTACCATTTAAATACTTTAATGAAAACTATTATTGTAGAAAAATTACACCAAAGGTAAATACTGATGCCAAAGACCTTGAAAGTCATGTGATCATGGTCTCAACATGTCTTCCAATTTTTGAATAGTCCTTTTAGACTGTTTGTCAATTTGAGAGTGATAAGAAATACTCATATGAAGGTCAGTATCCAAATCCTTCTGAAGACTCTTCCAGAATTTTGATGTGAAATAGGAATCTCAATCTGAAAAAATTGATTGAGCTTCACCCTAAATTATTATAAATTCATTAATATAGAGTCCTTCTAGGTGATTAAGAGGTAAATCTTCTCTTATAGTAAGAGAATGTGATGATTTTGTAAGGATATCAATAACAACCCATATCATATCATTATTTTTTAGGGTCTTTGTTAATCCATTGATGAAGTCCATAGTAATATCATCCAACTTCCACATAGGAATAGCTAGAGGTTTCATGACTCCTCTAGGATAATGTCTCTTGGCCTTCACTTGATGAAAAAATAGGCATCTTGAAACATATTCAACAATTTCCCTTTTCATGTTATCCCACTAAAAATGCTCCTTCAGATCTCTATAAACTTTAGTACTACCAGGGTGTATAGATAAGTTCGAGCTATAAGGATCATCTAATAGTTCCCTTTTTATCTCAGGTATTGATGGAACACATAAACTTTTTCCAAATTTCAAAATTATGTCCTCATGCACGAAGTATTCCAATATTCCATCCTTAATGGGTTTAATTTTTTTTTCAAAATTCTCATCATTATATTAAGATCTTTTTATATTATCTAGTAAAGATAGATTAACAATAATTTGAAAAAACAGTGATGTTTCCTCTTCCTTAACAATTACCATATTCATATTTATTAGAACCATGAACATATTATCTTTCTAAATCCTCATTTGGGTTATAAGTCCATGATCTTTCTTACTTAATGTATCTATTACCTTATTTTAATTTCCTAGGTAGTATTGTATTGAGAAATCATAATCTTTGAGTAACTTGAGCCATCTTATTTTCCTTATATTTAGTTCTTTCTCTATAAAGATGTATTTCAAACTCTTGTTATCCATATATATCAAACATCTTTCACCATAGAGATAGTGTATCTATATCATTAGAGAAAATATTATGGCTGTTAACTCAAGATCATGAGTTGGATAATTTTTTTCATGAGTCTTCAACTACGTTGATGAATATGTAATAACTTCATCATTTTGCCTAAGGACACAACCCTTTCCTTTCTTTGATGCATCACTGTATGTCACAAACCCATAATTTCATGATGGTAAAGTCAAAATTGGAGAATTGACTAATATTATATTAAATTATTCAAAATATTATGCAAATTATTTTTTCTATAAAAACTTAACCCCTTTACATGTAATCTTAGTTATCGAGTTAGCCAATGAGGAAAAATTATGAATGAAACACTGATAGTAACCTGCTAAAACAATAAAAATACATACCTCAATTATTTTCATTAGTGTAGGCCATTCTTGGATTTCATTTTCTCCATAGGATCAACTGATATTCCATCCTTAGAGACAATATAGTCAATAAAAGAAATTTCTTGAATCTAGAATTTACACTTTATAAATTTACTCTATAGATATTTCCTTCTAAGAGTATCAAAAATAATTCTAATGTGATTCTAATTATCTTCATATCTTTTATAATATAGAAAAATATCATCAATGAGTACTAAAAGAAAATTTTCAAGATATTCCATGAATACTCTATTCATTATATCCATAAAAACAGAGGGTATATTAGTCAGTCCAAATAGAATTATTGTGAACTCATAATGTCCATACCTCATTCTAAAAGATATCTTTGGAATTTATTCCTTCTTTACTCACAATTTATGATACCCAGAATGATGTTCAATCTTTGAAAAATATTGATCTCTATGAAGTTGATCAAATAAATCATCAATTCAAAGTAGGGGATACTTATTATTTATTTTAGTAGTATTTATTTCTCTATAGTCAATGCACTTAACAAAGGATCCAAATTTATTCTTAACAAAAATAAAAGGGTCTCTCTATGGAGAAACACTATGGTGAATAAATACCTCATTACTCAAATCCTATATTTGTTTCTTTAGCTCTACTAATTCTATAGTAGATATTATATAAGGTGTCTTTGATATTAGTTATGCATCAAGGATTAAAAAAAATAGTGAACTCAACTTCATGATCTGGGGGATGTCCAAGTAATTCCTTAGAAAATACATCAATGTAATCCTATAAAATTGGTAAATCTTCAATTTAAAGATGAATTTACATATACCTAGATGTTTTTTATCTTCATCTCCAAGAATTTGATTCAGTATAGGTACTAGGGGTGGATCTAGATAAGAACCAGATGATGAAGTTTCTTCTATAAAGATAAGGGATTCTATATCTTCCTCATAAATCATAATTTCATTCTTCTTGAAATAAATTCTTACATAATATTTTGAAATCCAGTCCATACCAAGGATTATATCAAAGTATAACATAGGTATGATGGCAGTTTCATAAAATAAATCACATTTATATGTGATAATGGGAACTACCCAACACATTTTTGTTATAATGAGACTCCCCTTAAGAGTTTTTACCAGAAAATACCTTATTAAATCAAAAGGGAAATATCTAATTTTCTTGGAAAATTGGGTAGATATAAATGAGTGTGATGATACAGAATCAAAAAAATCATTGGATAACTTTGAAGAAATGATTAGTGCACCTACAAAAACATTATTGGGTACTTCGAATTCTACTGTGGTGATCACATAAGCTTAGCCATATCCCCTTGGCCTCTTCTGTGGTAAATTCCCTCAATGCTTGGTATATTTATTTGAACAATGAACCATTTAATTATATCTAAATCATTGAAAATCATTGAATTGTTTCTTCCCCTTGAATTCATGTTCTCTATGACCCTTTTCTCCACACTTATAACAAACTCTCATGCCTTTCAAGCATTTCCCAAGATGATTCTTTCCAAAATTTTCACATAATAGAAATTGATTCATTCCCTTCTTCTTCTTTGATTCTTAAGATTTTCCATGGTTATCATGATACCTCTTATTCTCTTTATTTCCCTTGAACATATAATATCTAGAAAATTCCTTCTCTATTTTAATGGTGTTTAATACTATTTCATCATATGATGAAAATGTATGAGATGCCAATTCCCTTTTGATACTTGGTTTAAGAACTTCAAATAAATGATCAATATTATCTTCTAAATAACGTATGAAATCTATAGAATAACTAGATAGTCTTGTGAAGGTATCCTCATACTCCACAACACTCTCTTCTTCCGTTTTCTTTAATCTAAGGAATTTTCTCTTTATTTCAGTTCGTTTCTCATGAGGGAAGTATTTATTGAAGAGTGTTTCTTTAAAATTTCTCCATTACACATATTCTATTTTGTATTTCTCCTTATAATTCTAGATCAAATACCACCATTGATCAATATATCCCTTGAGGAAATATACTACGAGTACTACCTTTTCATTTTCATTACATCCCAATTCTATAAATATCTTTTCAAGGGACTTGATCCATTACTTAGCTATCACTGGATTAGTAGTCCAACTAAAAGATGGGGGCTTCTGCTACATGAATCAATCCAACATAGGTGTATTATGGTTATTTAACATAACCTATGTAATTTGTCCTAATATGGTCATGATCTTCTCAGCTATAACACTAACTATGTTGACTTGATCAGAAGGGTAATCCCTACATTGTCTATGTATATTGATTACTTTCCTTCCATTAGGCTCCATAAATAAATAATTTCACACACTAAGTTAGATCATAATCATCATGATTATTGATCCAAAATTCAGTACAAGGAGTTATTATAATTATCATGTTTATTTAACATCTTGTTCCTAAGGTTTCTACTAAACTTTTTCTGATACCAACTGTAACAACTCCGACCCCAGTATCCCAGAGTTAGTGGTCATTTTATTATAATAGAATAAATAAAAGAGATAACATCACCAAGGATTGATCAATTTATTAGCATTGAATAACTAGACACATGTGTGGTTCCCTTATTATATCGGTAATTAAACATAGAACATAAAAAAAGAAAATAAACTACTTCTTGTCACTTATTCAAAGATTTCATCTTCACAACCTGGGGAAGGAAAATAAATAAAAGGGTGAGATCAAAAACTCAGTAAGGGTTATATGAAACAATAATAAGTGAAGAAACTTAAACAAGTAATAATCATTATGGAAAAGTAAATAACTAAAAAAACATCCCATCAATAAACTAATAATAAAAAATGCATCCATATATTTTGTCATAGGGAAAATTTCATGGAATGTAATAACTGAAAACTGAATGAAGAAAATTGTTATTTATTGGACGTCATGTATCTAGCACATGAACCATTATACCATTAAAACAGTTTATGTATGTGGGTAAACACCCATATAATTTTTATTGGAAACAAACATGAAGGGTTTTTCACAAACTATTTTGTCTCATGAACCCTGTTGATACATCGAGGGGCTATCTATAACCGGGCTCCACTCGTTACTGTAAGTTCAAATAATTCTATATATATATATATTTAATTCAATAACAAAATTAAAATAAAAAACAGTATATAGAAATAGTATATGAATAATAAAATAATCATATCCATGATAAAATTAATATAGATATTTAATGAAATATTAAATGAATGATGATAAAAGGGAAGTATACATACACCACACACATGGAATAAGTGGTGAATAAGCATAACCAAATGGAATATCATAATGGTACCTATAAAATAATGGATTAAAATCATACATGGACATTCATAAGGAAAAAAGGCATAGATCACGATAAATGATGTCCAAATGAAGAGAAAACATGCAAAAGGAGTTTTTAAGAAATTGTATAAAAGCACCTCTTTAGTGCGGTTTAAGGGAAAATATTAGTCTTTAAAAAGGAAAAATACTTATTTGTTTGTATAAAAATAAAAATGAATTAATATAGTTTTTTCTTGATAAAAATAGTGATTTTATAGAAATATTTTTATCTTAAAATAGATTGTGGATGGTACTTGAAAATGGGTATGAAAATGGGGAGTTCCCTTAAACCGAGCTTGCTTATCGAGAGGAATTGAAAAGAGAACCTTATAAAACATGTATTTCTATATAAAATAAAGAATAATTGATCTAGGTAAATATTTTTTGAATATAAAAACATAATTTAGGAATATTAAATAAGAATAATTAAGAATTAAATTGGGGTAAAGAGAGAGAAATAGTAAGCTGAAGGAAAAATGAAAGTTCAGGGAGAATCCCTTACCTTATGTATGGAAGGGTTCTTAACTTGCACTTAATGTCCTAGATAATGAAATTATATTCATTAATAATTTAATTAAAAACATTAAAAACATTTTTTTGATTTATTATAATTTTATTAAGTTCATTTATGACTTTTTTAATGAGTTATAAGATTCAATTTTGTCGTTTGGGAGTGGTCATTCCCTTGGTTTTCATGATTAGTTCACTTGTATACATGTATATAAAATGGGATAAATTCTCCAGAATTGAAATTATTTTTTATTAATGAACTTATATAAGATTAAATTGTCTTATATATCATTTTTTCTAGATATTAGTATGATTCATTAGATAAAACGTCAATTATTACCATTCAGATTATTTTGGCATTTTTCGATCATCATGAACTAGTTTTTTTATTAATTAATATTATGTATATATAATGGTTCAAGAACACTATATAACTTATAATATATATATAATAACATCTTATTTAACCATAATAATGGTTTTATGACCATAATTAAAGGCAATAATAGAAAATGAAAATGCATCATCCATGATGGTGGTAAATCGACACATCACAAATAATGTTTTTATTTTTAAAATAAAAGAGATATGAGATGGGGTTTGATGATGAATATTTTATTAACATAAAAAAATTAAATTATATATAATATAATAGAGTTATCATTCTACTTGTATGATGGGATGTGAGGATAGGATAAGAAAATAAATAAATTGAAAAGAAAAAAAGGAAAAAGAAAGAGGATTTTACATCTTGAATTTCTTCTCCTTGAGAACCTCCTTAAGGAACTTGGGTTTGGTATTTTGGTGATAAAAAAGGATCCTTAAAATGGGGGAGTGCATTTTTAATATTATTTGGAAGAAATTGGAAAATCTTCAAGACTTTTGAGGTGTTAAGAGAAGAGGTTTTATTTATAGTGGAGGAGAGGAGTGTTTTTTGATTATTTTATTCATTTGTTTATTATTTTGGATCAGGACTATGAATAGTTTTAACCTTATCACTAAATATATTAAAATAACAAATAATAGTAATATATTATGGGCTTAAATTATCCATACACCATCTATGACTCAATAATTCATGTATTTAGCTTATACCGAAAATTACAGTATTTCACTATTCATGAAAAATTCAATTATTTTTAAAAAAATCCCAAAAATTCACCATAATAGTATTTTGACATATATAATTTAAAAATGAACCTAATTTTATGAAAATAATTTTATAAATATGATAAATTTAATTTTTATTTAAAATAATTATTTACTCAAAAAATACTAATTTTTAAATTATAACTGATTTTATAACAGTTTGAAAAATTAATTAAGGTCTCATAAAATTATATTATAATCATAATAAAACAAAATATTAATTTATGAATCTATTTTAGGAAAATAAATTTTCTTTTAAATCAATTTATTATTTATAAAATTATAAATAAAAATTTATGTTTTATAAAAATACGAACACTTAATTTATCATTTTAAAAATACTTATTTACTTATACTACGACATAATTATATCATATTTTAATTTATAAGATGCCTAAATTTTATTTATACTTTCATAGGTGAGGTTACTATTCTATTGGTTGAATTACTATTCCTAAGGGTCACCTTACTATTCCAAAGGTCCAGTTACTATTTCATTAGTATATGTTCCTTAATTTCTAAAAAAAGCCTCTAACTTAATTCTTTTTTCATTTATAATGTTTTTTTGTTATCTATGTGATTTTATGTGATTTATACTATATGAAATAATTTTACGTGCAATCTAATCTATGGAATGAATTGAATTTATTTAAGAGGATACATACTTTAAAATCTTAGGGTGTTATAACATGAATATGGGTAATATGTGTGATGACTATAGTGAAATAATATTAGGTAATAATGAATGAGATGCAACACTTAATAGAGTGGGTTTATGAGATAAATAGTAAGTATAACAATTAGAGTATATTTAGTTATCAGTTTTTAGGAAGGATAGTTATGGAATAAAAAATTATCTATAATTTAAAATAAGTTAATTTTCAAATTTAAGATATATTTATATAATTGATGTTTTCCTTGTAGGATAGATTTTTAAATATAATACGAGTTCTGGAAGTCTAGTATAATTAACTAGATAATTAAGGAAGTAACTATTTGAAAAATTAATAGAAAATAATAATTAAAATAACTGTGAAACAATTAATTGATATTATTAAAGAATTAATTAGAAGATGACAATTTGTAAAATACAAATGTGTAGGGAACATGTATATATTTAATAATTAAGTGGTTTTACTAGTTTTCTAATAGTTACAATACTAATTACTATTATTATTTTTTATGTTGAAACATTTATTTAATTACAGGAAATTATTTACTTTTGATGTATGTATGTTTTCTTGTTGGACTACTCTTATGTGTAATTTTATATGGATGATTACTTACAAGATTATTTATCATTTTTTATTTACTTAATTATATTTTTTTGTTTTAATTTTAATTTCTTGTGTGACCATCTTATTACCCTCTTTTTTATTTGTGATGTTTGTATGCTTTGGATTGTGATGGATCACAATTTTGAATAGCATATATTTATATATGTAAGATATAATGGATCAAAGTTTTGACAAGTGAAAACAATTATGGCTGTAAAAACATAAATTTGACATTTATATATACCATCTGGTTGTGATGGATTTAAGGTTTATGTCATGTATTGGGTTATAATGTCTCAAGGTTTAATAGAAGTTCATAGATGATAATGCTACATGGAATGTAGGGATATGATGATATGGTTTTATAGGGTGAAAAAATATTATGATGTGGATGCATGGGATATAGATATATTATGATATGGTTGTATATGGTGCAATGATGTGATGATGGAATAATCAGTTCAGGTTGAGAGTTGAGATTTCCTTCTTATCCAAATAGCCTTATGTTGTGTGATATGGAATGATTATTATTTATTTATGATGTATTATAGACCACATCATTGATTATTATTAGTCCCTAGGAATCAATATTTCCTATTATAATTTTTGATAATCCATTGATATAGCATGTTAAGATATTAGTAGGTGATGCAGTTAAGAATGAATAATATGTGAGTATTAATTTTATTACTAAGCTTTATCCATACCCTTGTTTTGTTTAGATGTTTTCATGCATGTCTATATAGACATTTTATTTATTATAGATATATAATTTCATAGAAATATGATACTACTAAGTACTCCCTAGTTATCACCCATTTATAGGTTGAAAAGTTTTTGAAAGATAGTCTGAGATAGATTGGAGTTGTTTCTCGGATAGCTTGGATGGAGCTATATGGCAGTTTAAAGTTTTAGTTCCATTTCTGCATATTCTTTTAATTTATTAATGTATAACATGTATTTGAAATTAGGATATGTAATTTAATATATTTCTTTATGAAATTCCCAAGGTGTTTTTTGGTGGTTTATTTTACTCTCATTTTAATTTATAGGGAAATGAATCCCATTCATGTGACAGATACCCTCGATGGTAGTCACCAACCCAAGGAATATTAGAGGAAGGCCTCAAGGGTCACTCTTGTCTCTTATTCTAACCTATAAGGGGTTTTAGTGGATGTGGGTTATGAAAAGTAGTATCAAATATTTTTTTGAGAGTTAGGGAGGAGTTAGGAGTTAAGAACATGTGAGGCTTGCATGGGTTTGGTTTGGTCAACAATGACTTTTAACCTAACCAGTAAGGAATGTAGGGTATTGGATGGTACATATATATTTAGGGTCCTTATAGTACTATACCAGAACCTTAATTTCATAGAAACCATCTAGGATCTAAGTATCACCCCCTTGTGATCTGATGTAAGGGCCATAAGAGCTGAATAAACATATTTAAGTAAAAAATGCACTGATTGTGGGGTAAAAATTTTAATAGGGATGCATGCATCATTTTCATAGTTTTCATTTAAGTTTAATTTAGATTAGTGATTATGATTTTTTTTATTTATAATATATATTAATGTGATTCTCCCTTTATAATCATATTACATTCAATTCTAATTAACTAATACATTCTAGCAAACCATGATATCTATAAACTTCCAAGATAAATTTATGGTTTAAAAAAATTGATTTATGTTAATTATAAATTTTTTAATAAAACATTAGAAAATAAAATTGTTATTTTAAGTATATGATGTTGTATTCTAGTATGATTTAATTATTATAAAATCATATTTATATGATTTATATTCCTTGTTAAAATCTATGTTTGTAATATTAATGCATGTGATTACAAAACTGACAATCATGTTATAAATTAAAAGCGTAATGTTAAAAAGTAAATGTTTACATTATTTTATGAATAATGAATCATGTATAAAATATTGTTTTGGATTAAAAATATTCTTTTTTTTTCAAATAATAAATTTATAATATATTACATAATTTATTAGATTTTGGAAAGTAAATTTTTGGTATAATTCTTGAAATTATATCATTCCTTAAAAAGAACTATTATTCAATATTTAAATCTAAACAGGTAATGTAAGGATTTTACTAAAAATTAAATTAAAATCACATGTGTAATATTATTTAAAGGTCTTGTTGGAATTATAAATTCTTAATCACTATAAATATTTGAATGAATAACTATGATTCATGCATAATACATGTTGAATATAAAATATAATTGATGATGCATGATTTAAAATTGAGGAGGAATATGAAATGTGAAAAAATTTTATTTTAGAGATTATAAAAAAATTGTTTGATGTTATTTTTATGAAATAATACTAAACTACGTGAAATTTTGATTGTTGTTATTCCATATTAATTATGAAAAGTTTTAAAAGTAATAACATGATTTAAATTTTCAGCATGATTGAATTATTTATGATTTTAATTTACCTAATGACATGTTATGTTATTCTCGAATAAATTTAAGTCACAAAAGGAACACATGTGGAAAATATGTGATAAATAAATATTCTGATAAATTTTATTGAATAGATTATTATTTTTGCATGCTATATTATCTTAAAAGTGTTTAATAATTATGAAAGAATTAAAAATGAACATTCCATGTGCACCCCCCATTAAATATTGATCTTGTGTAGATAATTTAAATTTTGGTATGCCATGTTGATAAAATAATTTACTTAAAGCCTCAATCATGGTTTGTGATTGTTGACTAACATCCCGAGATTATGCCTTATAAAGCTAATTATTATGGAATGTTGATTGATATCCTTGTGAGGATCTAGTATGAAGTTATGTGGGAAGGCATGGTTGGAATAAATATATATAGGGATGTAATAATGGTTAGATTGAGGTGGAGAAAAGTTATGGTGGATAGCCATTGATGGATTATTTGATAGCCTCTATCTCTATTACTTTCTATCCATTTATTGATTGTCTGCTAGTTGATATTTACTATTTTACAACCATTTTTTTGATATATTATATGAGATAATGGAAAGATGATTAAGCATGTGCATTTTAATGTTATTTTATTTATCCCATGTACATAGAGTTCTTCTATTGTTATCAAAAAGTACTTACTAGAAAGGAAATTTACTTGAAGTTATTAAAATATCCAGACTTAACCAGTTAAAATTTAGAAAAAATAGAATAGAAGGATTATTATTTAATAATGATCACTAATTAAATATTAAGACTCCACACATGATAAAAGATTTTTGATTTTATCCCTCTTCCTTCTTCTTAAATACAACATATCTCCAATTATCAAACATGGTATCAACATCAAAATACTTGAACTATTATCATCATTTTCATTTTACCATTTTTATATTCATATAATTTTATGAATAATATTTCCATAATAAAATGTGGAAACTCTCCTTTATTCCCACCTGTAAGATATTTTCTAGTTTAAAACCCCCTTCAAAATAGCATCTTTTATCATGAATAATAATTTCAAATATTTGAATTTTTAATTCCGACTAATATTTCTCCACAATCACCTCATTTGAATTTACCATAGATCTTGGATTGAATCACACTTTTTTCCAAATTCAAGTGATATTTTATTATATGAAGTCTAACTAATCAACATTTTATTTGGTATGAATATCATGTATTATGATATGGTTAAATTATATGTTATGATTCCCAACTTTATTCATTGACCGTTTTCCATTGGTGATCACTTTTCAAGGGTAACTAAACCTTACAAGATCTATTGAGCCGATATATTTACCCTAAGTTTTATAATGAACCTTATTGTAATTACTTTACCAAAATTTTGGTCAATTATTACTGTATAAGAGTAAATTAATATTATAGAAATTACTCTTATAACGTTCTTCTAAATATCTAAAAATTAAATATTTTTTTCAATTCAAATGAAATTCTATAAGATTAAATAAATCTTATGAAAATAACTCTTTAATAATTTCACTGACTCTTAGAGAGAGTCTAAATAATTTTTTTGATTTTAGGATTCTTCACCCCTTTAATAGTTTTCCACATCAACTAATATTCCATAGGAGAAAATTAATCTTATAGAAAATTAGGGTTTTTTTTAATTTTTATCCTTACACTCTAAATGTATCTTATGGAAATATTGGAGGACTTATACAGAGTTTGAATGAATCTTGTAGTATTAAAGTTCATCCTTAAGAAAATTATATAATCCTTATAAATTAAAATAATCCTTATGGGAACATCAATGGATATTTTTTAATAGAAAGGAATCTTATGGAATTATCATGGATTTTCTAAATTCTTATCCAAAATGACTCTTATGGAAATTGATAACTTCATTATTAATCTAAAACCCCAAAATTCTAGTCATCCTCAAATACATTCATAACTTCTTCAAATCAACTCAAGGTATCATAAAAATATCAAGACAAATTAAATGAATATATATACCACATCATAATATATCACACTATAGATTTATTATTAATACCAACTTCATTCATTTCACAATTAAAGTTACAATTAATAATTATTTTACTCCCCATAAATCCATGAAAATAACTTAAAATTTAAATAACTTTTCTCTCCTTTATTGAAAATAAACCCAAAGATAATAACTAAAAGAGTTAAAATCAATATCCTTAAAGAAATGAGTCATAAATCAATCATCTTTAAGTATATATGATCAAGATTAGTTAAGAAAAAAAATTGCGATTAACTCAAAAAATAATGTGTTTCTTAAAAAATCTCATTCTAAAAATTCAATTCTTGAGACTCATTTAGAAATTCACATAAATAAAATTTCACAAACACTATTCTACATCCACTCAACAAACTCAAAAAATGGTATGTAAATAATGATAATAATTCTACCACCCTAAAAATTACACCTAATCTTTATTTAATTATTTAAACATAGTGAAATAGAGGAGGAAAATTTAGAAACAACACAACTTAGTCTTTGGATTTGGTTTTCACACCCATTTGCAGCCTTTGCTTCTCAAATAGCTCAGATGTAAGTGGCTTGATAAGAGTATATATTTTTTATTCCTTGGAAAGAAAAACATCTATTTTCTCAATTCCTTAAACCACCTTTTCTTTTAGAAAATAATATTTAATATCGATATGTTTAGATATGGAATATTGTAATGGATACTTAGATAGGTTTATAACACTATGATTATCACTACCAATGATCATAGGATATTTAGCTTTAACCTTCAGTTCCTAAAGTTGGGTATTCATCTAGATCATTTATGTAGATTCTTGTAATGTATTCATATATTTAGCCTCTATAGTTCTCAAGGTAAATGATGATTTTTTCTTTGAATTTCATGAAACATAGCTTCTACCAATAAAATAACACACCACTAGATGTAGATTTACTGTCATCTACCAAAACTTCCCGGTCATCACCTATAAACCATTTCTAATCTATATCCTATTATTTTTTGTAAATCAGGCTATAATTTTTTATGTTTAAAATATATATCAGTGTAATCTTTTCATCCAAAAGATATGATTATTTAGGATAAGATTGATATTTTCCATAAAGAGTAATAACATAAAAAATATCAGGCATGGATATTGTAAAGTACATGAAACTACCAATTAATATTTATAATTCCCTCTCATTATTAGTCTTTCTATAATAATCCTTTATTAATTTTATTCCCACTTGAATTTTTGTGAACAAACCTCTATATTTCTATATACTGAGCCTCTTTGTATGCTTAATATATATTTTTTTGAGAGACAAAAATGTAATGAGTATCTGGGTAATATATAATCCCTAAAAAAGCTTCATATCTCAATGTATAGAAATTCAAAATTTCTATTTCAGGTGTATTGATAGTTTTTAACACAACCATTCCTCATTTTAAGAATGATAATTTCATCAACATACACAATCATGAAGATTTATATAGTGTTTGTCTTTATATATATATATAAATTGTTTACTATCTATACTTTCTTGAATTATATGATTATTATATATCCATCCATCTTAAAATAAAAATATATTATAGCTTTATTTAATCCATAAATATACATATTCATCTTACACACCGTGTTTCTATTTGAGTCTAACATAAAACCCTAGAGTTATTCCATGCACACTTCTTCATCTAGGTCTCCATTATAAAATGATGATTTTTGATACATTTGGACAACATTAAATCATATCCTATTTAAAATATAAAGTAAAATAATTATGGTGTCAAGTTTGGAAACTATATAAAAGTTTTTATCAAAGTAAACTCATTAAATTTTTAATGTCCCTCATACCACCCTAGTCTTATTCTTAGACACCTCCCCTTTATCATCTAAATTGTTTCTGAATACCCATTTTTCTATAATAAATTTTTTCTCTTGAGTAATGGGAATAATTTACAATGTCTCAATATTTTATATTTAATATAAATATTTATTCATTAAATGGATCCATTATTTATCATCAAATACTTATACAATTATTTGTGGTTTAATTTTTGACCACAAACTAGTGCGATTGGTGGCCATGATCTTCCTTCTTGTTTGAACCCCTTAATTCTAACATCCAATAGTATTTTCATAATTAAAATGATTCCTAAATCCTAATTTTGTTATAGTGATATTAAAATTATCAACATCATCAATATTTAAAGATGAATCTATATTTTTAACTTGAATATGTATGTTTTATTTAGTTTATACATCTGGTTCAAAATAAATTACACCATCCCCATCATCTTCCATGATAGTATTCTTAATTTATTCATCATTTTTAGAAATTATTAGATCAATAAAAGTTAAAAATTATCTCATTATTCTTATTATAAGACCCCAATAATTTACTTTAAAATAATAATATTATCAATAGCTTTCTTAACATGAAACACAATGTTTTAAGCGAACTACAATATACTGTAAAAATATTATTTATATGTGATCATTATAAACTTGATGTTAAATTAATGTTATAAATAAGAATAAAAAAATTATAAAAAATATGTATAATGGTTTTATATAATGAAAATATATTTATTAATTTATAATAAATAATCACTCAATTTTTAGTAAATTTAATTTATTCTTAAAAAATATGTTTTCCTAAAAAAAAATCTATTGCATTTTGTGTTTAGAAATTATAATTAATTTATAAGAATTTTAGAAATTTTATTTGATTAAAATAATATAATTTTCTAAATAAGTGTATTATTATAATATTAGGGTGAATTTTTGGTATTTTTCAGAAAATATATTTTTCTCAGTGAATGTTGAAAAATACGATTTTCATAGAACTTTACTTTATTTTCATTAAATAAAGTAATTTAAAAGTACAATTATGTTTTGAAGTTGATATTAAAGTAAAATAAATCTAATTTAATTAAAAATAAACCAATTAATTACATAGTAATCAACATTATACTTTTTTTGTATAAGTTCATTTATGGGGTTAAAATCCAATTTTTCTAAAAACTGTTTTTATGTGCGTAATGTGTTTTCATATTAATTAATTAAATAAATAAAAATATATTAATTATTTTAATATATTATATATAATATATATTCAATTTAATATTTTAATATATATCTAATAGTTTTTACTAGTCATGGAATGGAAGTAAATTGAATTTTATGCTTAAAAATGCATTTTTCAAAACACAATTTTCATTGCGTTTTGTGCACTTATTTTAAAGTAAATTACTAAAACTCATAGAAATTGAATCTTGTAAAATGGATTCCATATTTTAATAATTATAATTTTTATAATTTTATAGGTTTAAATTGATTTTTTATCTTAATTTATAGTAAAATCAATAAAATTTTGTTACCATGGTTATGGTTAAAATAGGTGTATCGGGGGGTTAAACTAAGAGATAAGGGTAGGAATGACACATAAACTTGTATAATTATTTTTTTTGAGATATTTAAACCTTATATTATATTATATTTTATGTATTTTCCATTTTTTTTTCATGAAATTAACCTTATATTTTTGAAATATTTTAATTAATTCCATGTGTGTGCCTCCCCTCACTTATTAAAGGGAACTTATTTTCTTCCCTTATTCAAAAAAATTTGAGCCTTATGTATTGGAAAATACCTATTATAAAAATTAATATATTACTTCCCATATTCTTATAGCTTATGGTCTTCCCCTAAGGCTATCCTATGAATGTTTAAGATGTAAGCTAACAAAAGCATCTCAAAGAAGAGTTATAAATCTTAACCGAGCTCTTTCAATTTTATTTCTTGATCCATATCCTATAAAACTATTGTATAAATAATAAAATTATTAATATTGAATCATAAATTTTAATATTATGATATTTCAACCATTTCCCACCTCTTCTCCATCAAATGGGAAGTAAAATTATTGTTTGAGCGTATGTGTAGACTACTTCCTCCACAAAATGAAATGATTAATTTTCCATCACAATATTTCATGGTTGGTTATTATGATGGATTTAATGTTTATATATTATATCTATTACCTAATTATTATTAGGTAATTAAAATATCTTACCTATCTTCTTACCATCCCATCTTTTAGAAAATGATAATGTTGCTCGTTCATACGTGTGGACCACCACCAACACGAAGCGATGTGATTAATTTTTCATTTAAAATTTACATGGATGGTAATAAGGATATATTTAACGAATATATATTATATAATAAATATTTTTCAAAGTTTAATTTGTATTTACATATCTTTCATTCCATCCATCAATAAGTGAAAACATAACCTGTGCGTACGTATGAACTACCATTTCCATGAAGTGATGCAATTCATTTTCCATCACCACATTATATGAATGGTAATAAAAGTTTATATAATGATTATATATTATTATTATGAAATTATTAGTAATAATTATATTATGGAAACATTATAAAAGTGTAAGGAACATAACCTCCGTTACAAAATATACATGAAAAACAAAACTGTAATCACCTAGAAATAAGGTTTTTGATAAATAATTATTTATAAAATGGTGTTAAAATAATATAATTGGATCATATATGATATTAAAAGTGTTTAAATTGTTCTTTTATATAATTATAATAAATATTAATTTATTTTAAATGAGTTTATAACACTTACAAATCAAGTTGGACTAAATGTAAGGGTTCTTTATCTCCATATTGTTTTGTTGAGACATGTTTGATTTTATAAACCAAGTTATGTTTATGAGGTGTATATACTACCCATTTTACATGTTATATCATGGATCCTTATTAATTCATGATATTAAAATTTATAATTTAAATTATTTCATCCATGGTTTTTTGATTTAAAAGTTTCTAAAGTGGTATGAGTTTATCATCTCAAATTGTCTTCTTTTGAGACATATGTTATGTTATACACCTATATTATTTTAAAATTTGTATCTATTTACACTTTAATATTTTTTTTTCGTGAATATAATTATGTTCATGTTATTTAATATTTAATTTTATGTTATTTATTTTATGGAAAAAATGACGTAAAAGTTACCAAGGTAATAGGGTTTTATATTACGATTTTTCTTTTTACCAAGATTGTTGATGATTAAATTTATGATGATGAAATTATATGATATAACTATAAAAAATATTATGAATTTTATTATCCTTTGGTTATTTATTAAAATTAAATTTTTTCCCTTAATTTTCATATCTCTAATTACTCAAAAAATCTAAAAGAATGTTTTTAAGGAAAACCATCTCTGTTTTTCTATTCAGTCAAGAATATTTTCTTCCATGTCTATATTTTCTATAAGATATTTTCAAGATTTATTATACTATTATCCAATGATTTATTAATTTCATTTTTGTCCATTTTTTACTTTCTATAAAAAGGTTTAAGAGTAATCTTCTTGTAGTTTTTCAAACGAGGTTCTTTTTACCAAAGGTGTGAACAAAATATTTGTTTTAACATACACCCCATGAATGGATTTTCCCATCATCATGAATGCTCTTTACTTTGAATATAACACCCCAATATTTTATGGTATGTATATTCTTAAATAAATTTAATTTATTTGATATTTTATGTTAACAAAAAAACCATGATATACTTTAAATATCAACATGATCGTTGGAATAGTAATGTAACTGTTAGGAATAATAATGCGGCCATTAGAATAATATAACCACCTATGAAATTATAAATAAAATTTAGGTATCTCATAAATTAAAATATGATATGTTTATATCATATAATAAGTAAATAAATGTTCAGAAAATGATAAATTAAGTGTTGGTATTTTTTTTGTGAAATGTAAATGTTTATTTACAATTTTATTATTAATATAATAATTTAAAATAAAATTTATTTTCATAAAATAGATTCATAAATTAATATTTTGTTTTCATATTATTATAATATAATTTTATGAGACATTAATTATTTTTTCAAAGTGTCGTAAAATCAGTTATAATATTAAAATTGGTATTTTTTGAATAAATGAAAATTTTAATTAAAAATTAAATTTCTTATAAATAGAAAATTATTTTCATAAAATGGATTCTATTATTGAAATATACACATCAAAAAATGGTTAAGGTAAATATTTTGATTTTTTCTAAAATAATTGATTTTTTAGTGAATAGTGAAATACAATAATTTACGATATTAGCTAAATACATGAATTATTGATTAATGGATGATTTATGTATGATGTAAGAACCATTAGTTAGATATAAGATTAAATATTTACTATAATTGATCATAATAATTATCACTATAGATATTCTTGAGCCAAAATAATAAACAAATGAATAAAATAATAAAAAAACACCCCTCTCCTCCACTATAAATACCAACTCTCACCACCCCTTCTACTCACACAATATAAGTCATGGATCTTGATTATATTTTAACCAATTACTCTGTAAAACCTCTTCCCCATGTTATGGTCTTCCTGGTCTCACCAAAAAACCAATCCCAAGTGCTTTAAAGAGGTTCTCAAGGAGATGTTATACAAGAGGAAAAATCCTCTTTCATTCTCTTTTAATTTATTTTAATTTATTTTATTTTCTTATAAACTCATTAGATACTCTATCCAAAAATGAATTATAAATATATTATCTTATATATACTGTAATTTTATTATGTTATTGTAATATCTATCATTAAAACCCTTCTCCTCTCCCTTTTATTCTAAAAATGAAAACATCATCCATGATGTGTCAATTTACCGCCATCATAGATGATTAATTTTCATTTTTAATTATGCCTTTAAGGATGGAAATAAAACCATTATTATGGTTAAATAAGATTTTATTACACATATTATAAGTTATATAATGTTTTGGAACCAATATACAAACATGATATTAAATAAAATGATATAAGTTCATGATGGTTGTAAAGACCGCAAAAAAAAAATTAAATAACTTTCATTAACATTTTATCTAACGAATAATTCTTATAAAATATAACCAAATGATATATAAGATAAATTAATCTTTTTAAATTTCATTAATAACATATAATTTCAAATCTAGAGAGCTATTCCCATTTTACATGAACTTTCATACTTGTATACAAGTTAATCGATCATGAAAAACCAAGAAAAAGAACACTCTAAAAACGATGAAATTGAATACTATAACTCATGAAAAAGGCTATAAATGAACTTCATAAAATAAAATACATGTATAAAAGGTTCTTAATTAAGTAATTAATGAATCTAATTTGATTATATAGGACATTGATACAGGTGCAGAACACTTTCAGACATAAGTTATGAGTTTTCTCATATCACTTTTATTTCTATGAGATATGACTTATTCACCACTTATTACTTGTTTGTGGTGTATGTATAATAACACTTTTTTATTTATGATAATAATTCATTGAATAATTCATTAAATATCCATATTACTTGTATCATGGATATGATTATTATCTTATTCGTATACCATTTTACATATGGTGTTTATTTTGAATGATGTTTTAACTGGTAAAATATTGATGAATCTATATCCTCTAATCAATATTGATATTTTGATAATGAATATTTATCTTGAATTAAATCTATTTATGAGGAATAATTTTTAACTATATTGATGGGTGAGTCCCAACATTATATAGCCCCTCGATGCATCGATAGGTCTCATGAGACAAAACAGTTGGCAATAAACCCTTTATGTTTGTTTCCAAGTAAGATTAGATAGGTTTTAACCCACATACTTAAAAAATCTTGTGAAAGGTTTTAATAGTAGTGGTTCATAAGCCAGATACATAACATAAAATAATTATGCATTTTCTTCATTAAATATTTAGTTATTACTTTCCATGATATTTTCACTATGAACAAATCTATTGATGTATTTTCATTCTCAATTTATTGATGGAATATGTTTTTTAGTTATTTACCTTTCCATAATTATTATATCTTATTGAATTTTCTTCACTTATTATTGATTCATGTAACCCTTAAAGATCATTTGATCTCACCCTTTTATTCTTTCCTTCCCCTGGTTATGAAGATGATATCTTTGAATAAGTGTCAATAAAGCAATTCGTTTTCCATTTTTTATATTCTATGTTTAATTACCAATGTAATAAGGTAACCATGTATGTATCTAGTTCTTCAATACTACTAAACTAATCAATCCTTGGTGATGTGGTCTCTTGTATCTATTCTAGTAATAAAATAACCATCGACTCTGAGCTACTAGGGTTGGGGTTTTTATATTTGATATCAGAGTAGTTTTAGTAGAAACCTTAAGAACTAGATGTTAAATAAACATGATAATTATAATAATCCCTTATGGTGAATTTTTGGCTCAATACTCATGAAGATTATGGGATAACTTAGTACGTTACATTATTTAGTGATAGAACCTAATGGAAAAAATGGAATCGATACCCACTGATAATGTAGGGATTGTATAGTGACCTGAACCTAGTAAGCCTGGAGCTAGAATCTAATACTATTACATTAGTATGATTACAAGGAATCAAATCCCAAAGGGCCAAATATTTAGTAGTATTTATAAACTAGATGCATAAATTATTCTTATATTATAAATGAATACACTAATTACAACATATTTTTTTCTTTTGAGGATAACTTTATTCCATCTAGTATAACCCCGTATATCTTTCAAAGTACGCTTCTTGGAATAATGGGGAAAAGAAAAAAAATAATGGTGAGATAAAATTCACAATAAGGGTAAACTATAGAAAAATAAATAAGAATCAATGATAATAATAATTATAGCCTGATAAATAACAGAACACACATACCATGTAATCAAAAAAATTCTAAGGAAGTGCATAAACAATATAGCAAGGTAATTAATAGAAACATATGCCATTCAAATAAATAGATAGGAAAAAATCAATATATAAAGGTAAGACACTGGAAAACATTCCATTTAATCAATGAACTAAAAATGAAATGTATCCATAGATATGTTAACCAAAAATATCATGGATGAATAATAACTAAAACTAAATTAGGGAAATACTTAATTATTGGTAGATTATATATTTCTTAGGTACATTGAACTATTACCATAATGACCTTTCATAAGACGGTTTAACATATCAGGTAGAAACCCAACTAATTTATGCAACTAATTTATCTCATGAGACTAATGATGCATTGATGGGATTTATTTAACCAGTACCCAACAAGTAGGGATTACCTTAAATAGTCCCCAACCCGTGTTTTTCATGTCCCAAGCATTCCTCATATTGAATAAATAATATTCCTTATAAAATATCTGTATTGAATAAAGGATATAGATTTATTAATATTTCTGAAAATAATCAAATAACTTTAAAAGTAAATACTGTATAAAAAATGGTATACGGTTTAGGAAATAATCATATCTAAGAAAAATTATATGAATATTTAGGGTAAATTCAACTACAAATGATCATAGGAAATTGAATAATTCAAGGGAATAAAAAGGAATCAAGGAAGTGAATGTGAATACCATCCTTGTCCAAATCAATCACAGACTATCCATAGGAAGAATAAGGATGGTATCAATACAACATATCCCAGGTGGAGTAAAAATAAAGGTTTGTTGTCTTTGATTATGGAAATACTACAAAAAGATCTTTTAAAAACGTTCTTGACGAAAATATCCTTTTGTTTTGAAAAACATTTTATTTAAAAATATATTTTGAATTTTTTTTATTAAAAAATAATCTTTTAAACATGAAATTTAAGCTTAAAATAAATGATGATATATAAATCCCTATATTTCATATGAGTTAAAAAAACATTCCTTTTGCATGGTAGAAAGGTTAGAAAAATGTCTCGTTCGGAACGCGGCAAGAAGATTCCTTAAAAAAAATAAGTAAATGTAAAAGGTTTAACAATTTATTTAAAAATAATTTTGAAAATTATAAAAACCTTTTACAATTTTTTTAATAAAACATGGTTTTTAGAATAAAATAGGTTCTCCAACTAAAGTGATAAATGAATTTGGGTTTTCTTAAAAAAAGTTTCAAAAAAATTTTGAGTACCAAAGAGTGAAAAAATGGTACTAATACTTAAAAAAGGTCATGAATAACCATAGGAGAGTAAAATTAAAGGTTTTATTAAAAAATGTTTATATTATTTCTTTGAATAGAAATACCATTTAAATATCATTAAAAAATTTCTTGAGGAAAATAATTATTAAAAATATCAATGTGTCCCATACCACTTTGAAACATTTTAAATCATAAGACTCATGAAGGAATAAAACTAAATGAAAGTTTTAAATACCATGAATATAAAATTATTAATTATATAATATTTCATAATGGATAGTATATACACCACACAAAGAATTAAGTAGTGAATATAACATTTATCTCATATATGCAAAAAGTGATATGAAAATCACTTACCTTGAGTCCAACTTGTATTGTGTGTGTTTATATTACTAAATAATAAACTTATATTAATTATTTAATCTATTTATAACCTTTTTAATATTTATAATTAATTTAATTTCACTTATTACCCTATTGTATACAACCACTTAAACAATTAAGTTTACGTCAGATGTTTTGACCAAATTCGGTTTGTGTGTCAAAAACAACTTTGGTAGGTCAAATATGTTCAAAGGGGTCATTACATAATATATAAAGAATAATAATAATGAAATAATTATTATATTTATACATAAATTATACTTTTAAATCATATCATTAAATATGGTTATGAAAAATGAACCAATATTATAATCATGGAGAAGGTAGGCCATAGGTACGCATGAGTAATGTTCCAATTTTTCAATGATCATTATAAAATTAAGGTAAGTAACATTATATATTTACATAATGATAATTATTCCATAAATACCATGTTATTTAATCATATATACTTATATATATATAATTATTTTTATGTAAAAGGAATCACATTATGTCAAGGAGGCGGTGGTCTCCACGTCCACAAACGATGTTATCATTTTTAGGTGTGTGAAAGGGTAATGAACAAAATGATATATTATATTTATATAAAGGTAATTATGTCATGAATATAATATATATGTTTTTATGTAACAAATTTTTAATTAAAACCATCCATTATAAATTCCATGTATAGCGTGAATAGATCACATCGCTTTGAGGAGGTGGTAGTCCACACTTCTACAAACAATGTTATCTTATTTACACAAAGTAGGAAGTATAAGGGTATGTGTTATAAAGTAATTAAATAAGAATAATATATAATAAATATCATATATAACATATATAAGTAGATTTTACATCATAATTACCTACCAGTAAAGGTGGTAAAGGAAAAATGAACAATCATCATTTCATGAGGTGGTAGTTCACCGTACACATAAACAATATGTTCACTACCCATTAGATGGAAGTTTGTGTAAGTATAGGTTAAAAACATAGCATAAAAAAATATTAGTATATTTAATATACTTTTTTTGTTATTTAATCATGGAATAAGGACAATTTAGGGGGTGGAGAATAGAAATAAAACTAAAGAGCTTGAGGAAATATATTACCTCTTCTTTGTGTAACTCATTTTTCTTATCCCAGAAGGAATTACTTGGATGGATTTATGCCCAAGGGTAGGATTATAGGATTAGGTGAGGGGTTTTTATGAGATATTTGGTTAGATCTTGGTCGATTAAAAGTGTCTTGAGAGGTGTGATGAAGTGGGAGGAGAGACGACCTTTTTATAGTGGAGGAGTGACACTGTTATAAATTTTTTGAAATGGGAATTCCACCCATGTTTCTCCCATTAAAATTGGATACAATAATAGAAAAAATTATATCCAATAGAGTATAGGGTCTAAATATATACATCCAATGTATTTTGGACAAGTGTCTAGGTCATTTTGGCTTTTAAGTTTAAGGTTTAGTCCCTTGTTAAGCTTAATTTCAACTTAATCATTGTAATTAATTTTAATTAATTTCAAAAATATTTTTGGTAAAAAACTAAGTTAAAAATTGGATTTTAAATAGACTATCTATTAAAAGGTTGTAAAATCACCTTTATAAAAATATTGGTTTTTATGTGAAATATTGGGTTTGTTCTTATCTTATGCTTATCAAATTTACTAGATTAATGTAAAAAATATTTTATTGAATATATAACATATATATTTCATTAATATCATTCAATAATTGTAATTAATTTTATTTATTAGGATAAAACAACCTTTTGATCATAATAATAGTTTTCTATAAAAATATTCCCTTTATATTCAATTGGTTCTTATATTCCTTTCTAATTAATTAGTAACCAATGAATTCATTTTATATTTTTATAAACCATATATTTTCATAATTTAGATAATAATATTCATAAATTAGAATTTAATGACTAAGTTATATCTTATTTTATTAAATAATAATATTTAAATAATATATTATTATTTTGTAAAACTTGTTCTTGCATATAACACAAACCATTTAAGAAACTCGTTATTGCGTGTGTCACACACTAACTTACTATCATGTGTATCAAAAACTAAATTATTTTTTAATTTTATTTAAAATAGGAAATATGTTATAAATTCTGAAAATATTATATTCTCTTACACGCTTAGTGTTGTGTGTCATATGCGCTATCAAATACAATGTTCTTAATTTAGATTTTTGAGATGTTACATTCTCCCCACATTAATTAAACTACATCCAAAAAATTTAAACTCAATATTGGTGATAGATTGTTTGATATTTCCAATGTTTTAAATCCCAAATCACGAGAAGGGTTCATAATAAATCCTCTAGAAAATAGATAATGATAAGTACAATGGTCACATGCAATAACATACAACTAGGTCTCTAAGTAAGAGAACATTAGTGGAAAGTAGAGATACATAGAAGAAAAGTATAAATATTTATAGGTAGTGATTGTATTCATCAATAAAAAAAGCAAATGATCAATGGAAAGTTGAGGGACTCAAAGGTATAAATCTATGATGATTTATAAGACTATCAGTTCAAAAAAAATTAAGGTATTAGGAAAATATTTTATTTCTAAGTCATTTTACTAATGTTGCGTAATTATTTTTACCACTTAAGAATATACAGAAATATACTTACTTGATATATTTATATAAACATAATTTCATTATTTGTTTGTGCTTTAATAAATTTTCCAATTCATCCAAAAATTAAAATTTGACGCCTCAAGCACTAAAATACATTTCTAAAGGATATTATGGCCCATAAAAGGGTGAGAAGTTTAACTACGTGTCTCTAACTATTTTCCAAAACTAATATGGTAAACATATTAATTTTCTAAACTTAAAAAGAAGCACTATTGGGATATCATTAATATTTATTCATCAAATTGTTCAAATAAAAACAATGAAATATTAACTAGGACATTGTGTAGGTTAGTGGTTGGTGTTAAAACCTTATCATCCTTCAGTCATGGGTTCAAGAACCGTGGCCTTACCAGAATTGATTGATTGCCACCTAATATACATGTTTTCCTTTTCTAAAAACATATTAATATAATTTCCTAAATAAATTTGATGGAAAACCTTGAAATAAGCTTAATCTCAAAATATAATTTTAACAAAGGTTTTCTATACAACCCCAATACATAAATACTTAATACATTTATTTCCACATAGGTACTTCCTTGGTCTAAGATTTAACCTAGGTAATTCATTGTCATTATCTATTCAAACTATTCTTAATGGGTTATAAATAAAATGTGAATTGTCCTAAGCGTATCCCCTGTGAGTGTCAAACCAGATGCGTAGTAAGGCCCATTGTCATGTACCAGGTTACGTAGAGTCAGGCCTAGCACACCTTGTCAGAGTTATTACTCCCATACACATCTATACTAGAATTACATCCACTTCTAGTATCCAGAAAAATATGTATTTCTAGGAATACCTAATCTCTACCTTACCAAAATTCTAGGATTATCTTCTATACTTATCCTCGAATTATATCTTAGGGTTATGTTATCTATTCCATGTTTTTCTAAATATAGTTCCCAAGGTTGCTACTAAACATCCTTTTATACCAAATATAGAAAACTGACCCTAGTAATCCCAGGGATGATGACTACCACCACCACATTGGAATGATTACAATGAATCAAATCCTTAAGGACTAAATAGTTTAGTAGTCTTGGTAAAACAAATACATACATGAGTATTTTATTAAAAATGAATACACTAATTAAAAAATATTTTTTTTCAAGGACAACTTTATTCCATCTAGTATATCCCTATATATAATTTATAGTACGCTTCTTGGAATCCTGGGGAAAATAAAAAAATAAGGGTGAGCTCAAATTCGGCCGAAGAGTTTAGTAGTCTTGGTAAAATAGATACATACACAAGTCATTTATTAAAAATGAATACACTAATTAATTTTTTTTCTCTTTAAAGGATAAATTTATTCCATCTAGTATATCCCTGCATATCTTTCATAGTATGCTTCTTGGAATCCCGGTGAAAGAAAAAAAATGGGGAGCTCAAATTCTTAGTAAGAGTAAAGTATAATAGAAGTAATAATGAATCAATGAGAATAATAATTATGAGATGGTAAATAACTGAACACACATACCATGTAATCTAAAAACTTATAAGGAAGTGAATAGATAATATGGTAAAGTAATAACTGGAAACACATGCCATTCAAATTACTAGATAAGGAAAAATCAATATGGAAAGGTAATAAACCGAAACAAATTCCATCTAATCAATGAAATAAAAATGAAATGTATCCATATATATGTATATAAAAATTATTAGGGATTAATAATAACTAAAACTAAATAAGTTAAATGCTTAATTATTGGATTCCATGTTTCCTAGGTACATGAAATGATTACTGTTAAGACTGTTGACAAGATGGTTTAGCATATTTGGTATAAAACCATCTAATTTTTACGATTAATTGATCTCATGAGACTACTAATGCATTGAGGGAATTTCATTAACTATTCCCTAACCCATAGGGATTACCTTAAATGGCCCCCAACCCATGTATTTCATGTCCTATGAATTACTTATATCAAAAAACAATATGACTTATCAAATATCCATATTGAATAAAGGATACAGATTTGTCAATATTTCTCTAAATAATCAAAGAACTATAAAAGTAAACACAGTATGAAAAATTTTATATGGTTTAGGAAATAATTATATCCATGAAAAATTATATGGATATTTAGGGGAAATTCAATGTCAAATTTTCATAGGAAATTGAATATTTTAAGGAGACTAAAAGGAATCAAGGAAGTGAATGTGAATAATATCCTTAGAAAAATCAATTATAAACCATATGGAGGAAGAATAAAGATGTTATAAATACAAAATTTCCAAGTGGAGTAAAAATAAATGGTTTTTGTTGATGATGTATGGAAATACTATAAGAAGATATTTTAAAAATGTTCTTGAGGAAAATATCCTTTTGTTTTAAAAAACCATTTGAAAAATAATTTCTTTGAAAATAACTTTTGTTTTTCTCTCTCTTAAAAATAAAACTTTTAAAAAATAAAATGGGCATTCAATGAAATTATTGAAGGTAAATCTATACATGTATTACGAGGTAAAAAGAACGTTCCTTTTACATGGTAAAAAGGCTAGAAAAATTCCTCATTTAGAAAGCAACATGAACATTCCTTTGAAAACAAGGGTAATTTAAAAAAAGGTTAAAAATGAATTTATTAAATAATTTTTAATAGGTTAAAATACTTTTTTAAAAAGTTTAATATAAAATGGTTTTTAGAATAAAATAGGTTCTCTGACTAAAGAGAGAAATGAAGTCAGGTTTTCTTAAAAACATTTTCTGAAACATTTTGAGTTCCAAAGAGTGTAAAAAATGGTACTAATACTTGAAAAGTTCATGAATAAATAGAGGAGAGGAAAATGAAATGTTTTATTTAATAATGGTCATATTATTTCTTATAATGTAAATAACATTGAAAGATCATTAAAATTATTCTTTAGAAAAATAATCTTTAAACATACCAATGTGTCCCATACCACTTTGAAACATTTTAAATCATAATCCTAATAAAAGAATAATATTAAATGAAAGTTTTAAATACCATTAATATAAAATAATTAATTATATAATATATTAAAATGGATAGTAGACACATCACACAAATAATTAAGTGGTAAATATGAAATTTATCTCAAAGATGTAAAAAGTGAGATGAAAATCCCTTACATTGAGTACGACTTGTCTTGTGTGTCTTTATATTATAGAATAATAAACTTATCTTAATTATTTAGCTATTTTATAAAATTTTTAATGTTTATAATTACTTTTATTTCACTTCTTACCATGTTGTAAGCAACTGCATAAAAAATTAAGTTTATGTTGGGTGTTTTGACCAAATTTGGTTTATGTGTCAGAAACAACTTTGGTAAGTCAATTATGATCAAATGGGTCGTTACATAACATCTTCAGAATAATAATACTGAAAAAATTATAATATTTATAAATCAATTATACTTTTAAAACCAATAATTAAATATGGTTATGAAAAATGAACCAACGTTGTAATCATGGAGACGGTAGACTGTATGTACGCATTAGTAACGTTCCCATTTTTCAATGATCATTATGGAAAGAAGGTAAGTAACATTATATATTTATATAATGATAATTATAACATAAATAAAATTTTATTTAATCATATATACTTATATATATAATTATTTTTATGTAAAATAATCACATCGTATCGAGGAGGTAGTAGTCCACACGTCCATGAACGACGTTATCACTTTTTAAGTGTATGAAAGGGTAACAAAGAAAATGATATGGTATATTTAAATAATGGTAATTATGTTATTAATATCATATAGATATTTTTTATGACTCATATGTTTAATTAAAACCATCCATTATACACCCCTAGTATATCATGAACAAATCACATCGCTTTGAGGAGGCGATAGTCCACACTTCCACAAACAATTATATCATACTTACACAAAATAGAAAGTATAAAGGTATGTGTTATAAAATAATTAAAAAAGAAGTAAATAATAAATATCATATATAACATATATAAATATATTTTACATCATAATTCCCCACCATTAAAGGTTGTAAAGGAAAAACTAACAATCATTATTTCATGAGGCGATAGTTTTCTATACAGATAAACAATATGTTCGTTACTTATTAGATGCAAGTGTGTATAAGTGTAGTTTTAACCCTTAGAATAAAAAAATATTAGTATATTTAGTATACTTTTGTTTTTATATAATCATGGAATAATAAGAGTTTAGTGGGTGGATAATTAAAGTAAAACTAAAGAGCTTGAGTAAAGATGTTACATCTTCTTTGGGTAAGTCCTTTTGGTTTGTGCCAAAGGGATTCCTTGGATGGATTTTTGAAAAAATGGAGGCTTATAGGATTATTTGAGGGATTTGGAGGATCTATTTTGGTAGATATTTTTTTTTATCCAAAGTTTCTTGATAATTGTGATAAAGTGGGAGGAGAGGAGGCCTTTTTATAGTGGAGGAGGAGTGACACTCTTGTATTTTTTTTTGGAAAATAGAATTCCACCCAAAATTTTCTCATTGAAAGTGTATTAAATAATAGAAAATATTAGTTAAAAGTGGGTATAGGGTAAAAATATATACATAAAATGGATTTTGGACAAGTTTCTAAGTCATTTTGTCCATTAAGTTTAAGGTTTAGTCCCTTGTTATGCTTAATTTCACTTTATTCATTATAATTAATTTTGATTACTTTCACTAATATTTATTGTCAAAAAATAAGTTCAAATTATTATAAATTATAAATTAAGATGATTAAAAATATTTAATCCATTTTTTCAAATTTAAATCATATACGTGGTAGAAATTAATTTAAATTTAATCCCGGAGACGGGATGACAATGTGAGTTTTTAATGTAAAAACGTTCAAAAGCTTGCTAAGTTTTTAGACCCAATTTTAAAGTGAAATTGATTTCAATGACCTAAATTGGGTTAATTGAAAAATAGGTTATATAATTTTACTTTAAAACCAAATTAAAATATAATTTAATGCTATAAATAAATTATAGTAAAAAGACGTTTTGAATTAATATTAAGTATTTTTTATGATTCATTATAAAATAAAACTTCAGAGAAAAATACCAAAAATTCACCCTAACCTAATTTTTATATTTTTATTTAAAATATTAAGTTTATTTATTAAAATTTAAAAATCAATAAAGGCTCCTAAAATTTGATTTAAAATAGGTTTTCCATTAAAAGGCGGTAAAAATGCCTTTCTAAAAATATAGGTTTTTATGTGAAATACTGCGTTTGTTCTTATCTTATGCTTATCAAATATTTTGGATGAATTTAAAAATTATTTGATTGAATATATAACATATATATTTAATTAATATCATTAAATAATTATAATTAATTTAAATTATTAGGATAAAATAGCTTCGTGATCATATGAATTATTTTTTATAAAAATATTCCATTTATATTCAATTAGTTCTTATATTCGTTCCTAATTAATTGGTAAAAAATGAATTCATTTTATATTTTTATAAATCATATATTTTCAAAATTTAGTTAATCCTATTCATAATTTATAATTTAATGGATAGATTATATCTTATTATATTAAATAATAATATTTTAATAATATATTATTGTTTAGTAGAACTCGGTCTTAAGTGTAACATAAGCCATTGAAGAAACTCGTTGTTGCGTGTGTCATACACTAACTCAATATCACATTTATCAAAAAATATATTGTAGTTTTAATTTATTTAAAATAAAAAATATATTATAAAGTCTTCAAGTATTATATTCCCTTACACACTTGGTGTAGCATGTCATACACGCTATCAAATACAATGTTCCTACTTTAGATTTTCGGGGCGTTACATTCTCCCCACCTTAATTTAATTGCATCATCAATATTTATACTCGATCTTGGTGATATATTTTTTGGTATATCCTATTTTTGAAGTCCCTCTTCATGAGAAGGGTTTTTAAGAAATCCTCTAGAAAATAGAGAATGGGAAGTACAATGTTCACATGAAATAACATATAACTAGGTCTTTAAGTAGAAGAAAATTAGTGAAAAGTAGAGATATGTACTTAGAGGAAAGTCATAAATATTTATATGAAGTGATTGAGGTCCTAAATAAAAAACAAGTGAATAATCAACAGAATGTTTTGGCCCTCAAATTCATAAATCTATGATGATTTAGAAGACTATCGGTTAAAAAAAAATGAACTATTAGAACAACATTTTATTTCTAAGTTATTTTCCTAATGGTGGGTAACTGTTTTTACTGCCTAAGAATATAATGAAATATTATTACTTGATATATTTATATAAAAAAAAATTTAATCCTTTGGTTGTTCTTTGATCAATTTTCCAATTCATCCAAAAATTAATTTTCATTCCTGAATCACTAAAATACATTTTTAAAGGATCTTAAGACCCATAAAAGAGTGAAAATTATAACTATTTTTCTTTAACGATTTTACAAATCTAATATGGTAAGGAAATTAATCTCTAAACCTAAAAATAAACACTACTTGTTTATCATTAATATTTATTCATCATATTGTTAAACTAAAAACAGTGGAATATTAACCAGGACATATCGTAGGTCAGTGGTTGGAATTAAACCCTTATCGTCCTTCGGTCATGTGTTCAAGACCTATGGACTTTCCATAAATGATTGGTTTTCACCCAACATATAGTTTTTCATTTTCTAAAAATATATTAATATAATTTCCAAAATAAATATGATAAACATCCTTGAAATAAGCTAAATCACTAAATAGCCTTTTAACTAAGGTTTTCAATACAACCCCAATACTTAAATATTTCATCCATTTATTTTCACATAGGTCCTTCCTTGGTCTAATATTTAACCCAGGTCATTCATTTTCATTACCTATTAAAATTATTCTTAATTATTTTTAAATAAAATGATAATTATTCTAAGCATATCCCCTGAGAGTGTTAAACAAGGTGCACATTAAGGCCTGTTGTCATGTACCAGGTTACGCCGAGTCAGGCCCGATGCACCTTTTCAGAGTTATTACTTCTAAGTACATATATTCTAGAACCACATCCAATTTTAGTATCCAGACAGGGATTTATTTCTAGGAATACCCACTTAATATCTACTTTACCAAAATTCTAAGATATTCTTCTATAATTATCCTCAAATTATATCTTAGGGCTATGTTCTCTAATCTATTTTCCCTAAATCCAGTTCCCAATATTGATACTAAACTTTTTTTGGTACCAAATGTAGTGACCTGACCCTAGTAAGCCCAGATCCAGTGTTTACTACCATTACATTGTCTTGATTACAAGGAATCAAATCCTGAAGGACCGAAGAGTTTAGTAGTCTTAGTAAACCAGATACATACATGAGTCTTGTATTATAAATGAATACACTAATTAATTTTTTTTTCTTTTGAGGATAAATATATTCCATCTAGTATATCCCTTAATATAATTTATAGTATGCTTCTTGGAATCCTAGGGAAAAAAAAAATTAAGGGTGAGCTCAAATTATCAGTAAGGTTAAATTATAGAGGAATCAATAATGAATCAATGATAATAATAATTATGAAATAGTAAATAATTAACCACACATACCATGTAAGAAAAAAACTTAGAAGGAAGTGAATAAAAAATATGGAAAGGCAATAACTAGAACCAAATTCCAATAAAATAACTAGATAAGGAAAAATCAATATGGGAAGGAAAGAAACTAAAACACATGCCATTTAATAAATGAAATAAAAATGAAATGTATCCATAGATATTTTGATGAAAAATCTCATAGATAAATAATAACTAAAAATAAATTAGGTAAATTCTTAATTATTGGATTCATTGTTTCCTAGGTACACTGAACCATTACCATCAAGACCTTTCATAAGATAGTTTAACATATCAGGTAGAAACCCATCTAATTTGTGAAACTAATTTGTATAATGAGACTAATGATACATTGAGGAGATTTTATTAACTGATCCCTAACCCGTAGGGCTTACCTTAAATGGTCCCCAACCCATGTCTTTCATGTCCTAATCATTCTTCATATTAAATTAGTAATATGCCTTATCAAATATACGTATTGAATAAAGGATATGTATTTATTAATATTTACCTAAATAACAAAATAACGTTCAAAGTAAACACTATATAAAAATGTTATATGGTTTATGAAATAATCATATCCATTAAAAATGATATGGATATTTAGGGAAAATTCAACGTCAAATGATCATAGGAAATTGAATATTGCAAGGAGACTAAAAGGAATCAAGGAAGTGAATGTGAATACTATCCTTGGAAAAATAAATAATAGACCATATAGAGGAATAATAAGTATGGTGTTAATACAATATATCCCAATTGGAGTAAAAATAAATGGTTGTTGTCATTGGTGAATGGAAATTCTTTAAAAATATCTTTTAAAAACGTTCTTGAGGAAAATAACCTTTTGTTTTGATTTATTTTGAAATTTTTTTTCTTTGAAATTAACTTTTGAAAACATTTTATTAAAAATAAACCTTTTAAACATGAAAAGGAATCTTCAAAGAAATTATAGTGGGTAAATCTGTACATGTTGTACGCGGTAAAAAGAACATTCCTTTTGCACAGTAAAAATATTAGAAAAATGCCTTGTTTGAAAAGTGACATAAAAATTTGTTTGAAAACATGGGTAAAAGACAAATTACCTAAAAATTAATTTAATAAATCACTATGAAAAGTTTAAAAATATTTTTGAAAACATTTTAATATAGCATGATTTTTAGAAGAAAATAGGTTTTCTGACTAAAGAGATAAATGAAGTCGGGTTTTCTTATAAAACATTTTCTAAAACATTTTGAGTACCAAGAGTAGAAAAAATGGTACTCATACTTAAAAAAAGTCATGAATAGACATAATAGAAGAAAATTAAAGGTTTTATTGAATAATGGTCATATTATTTTCTAAAATTGAAAAAACATTGAAATATCATTAAAATTATTATTGAGGAAAATAATCTTCAAACATTCCAATGTGTCCCATACCACTTTGAAACATTTTAAATCACAAGTCTCATGAAGGAATAAAATTAAATGAAAGTTTTAAATTCAATGATGATAAAATAATTATTTATATAATATATCAAAATTGATAGTAGATACATCACATAAAGAAGTGATGAATATGACATTTATCTCAAATATGTAAAAAGCGAGATGAAAATACCTTACCTTGAGTCTGACTTGTATCATGTGTATTTATATTCATGAATAATAAAATTATGTTAATTATTTAATTGATTCAGAACCTTTTTCATGTTTATAATTACTTTTATTTCACTTATTACCATGTTTTATACAACTACTTAAACAATTAAGTTTATGTCGGGTGTTTTGACCAAATTTGGTTGATGTGTCAAAAACAACTTTGGTTGGTCAACTATGGTCAAAATAGTAATTAAATAACATATAAAGAATAATAATAATGAAATAATTATCATATTTATACATAAATTATACTTTTAAAACCAATAATTAAATATGGTTATGAAAAATTAACCAACGTTACAATCATATAGATGGTAGGCCATATATACGCATGAGTAACGTTCTGATTTTTCAATGATTGTTATGGAAAAAAGGTAAGTAGAATTTTTTTTATATAATGATAATTATACCACATATACCGTGTTATATAATCATATATAATCATATATATAATTCTTATGATTTAAAATTAATCACATCATGTCGAGGAGGCGGTAGTCCGCATGTCCACGAACGACGTTATCACTTTTTAAGAATATGAAAGTGTAATAAAGATATATATATATATTATATTTATAAAAATTTAATTATGCCATGAACATTATATAATTTATTTTTATGTAACATATGTTTAATTAAAACCATTCTTTATACATTCCATGTATAGCGTGAATAGATCACATTGCTTTGAGGAGGTGGTGGTCCACATTTCCACAAATGATGTTATCATATTTACACAAGATGGAAAGTATAAGGGTATGTGTTATAAAATAATTTTAGAAGCATAAATACATAATAAATATAATATATATCATATATAAATAGAGAGTCCATAATAACTCCCAACCATTAAAGGTGGTAAAGGAAAAATAAAAAATCACCGTTTCATGAGGCGATAGTTCACCGTACACCTAAACAGTATGTTCGTTACCCATTAGATAAATGTGTGTGTAAGTGTAGGTATAAACCTTATCATAACCACATATAATTATATTGAGGATACTAATATTGTTTTATAAACATGGAATAAGAATATTTTTGTGCACTACCACAAAACAGGGCAAGAGAAGCGATGCCCTTTATCAGCACTAAACATAAAGCACTGATAAAAGGGTGTGACTTTATCAGTGCTAGCTAAAAGTGATGATAAAGGTAACCTTTATCAGCACTAAAACATGCAATGATAAATGTGTACCCTTTATCAACATTTTTTTAGTGCTGATAAAAGTTTTTATTATTAATTTATATAAAATTATTATATTTATCTTAAAAATAATGTTTTTTGTATACATTAACAATTATATACCAATATTTATAAATATATAATATTTATAGTTATAATTATTAATAAGTAAATACATATTTATCCTATATATCATTTTAAATAAATATATAATAATATAAATAAATTAATAAAATTATACTTTTATAAAATAAGTATTTATCAAAACTATAATTTTAACATTGATAAATAGATGTTTTATCAGCGCTTTTTTAGCGCTGATAAATATAGAACTTTATCAACACTCAAAAAGTGCTGTTAAAACACCTATTTATTAGTGTTATAATTTTAGCACTAATAAATTGCTACTTTATCAGTTCTTTTTAGCACTGATAAAGGTCTATCTTCATCAGCTCTAAAAAATCACTTATAAAGGTATGTTTTATTAGTGATTTTATTTTAGCGCTGATAAAACATACTTTTATCAGCACTTTTAACTAGCGCTGATAAAGGTTCCAACGATTTTTTATAAAAGAACCCTAACAACCCCCTCCTCTCTCGTACGCGTTCAAGCCTTCACGGAATATGAACCTGACCCCTCCTCTGCCATGAACCCTCTTCATCCTCCTCCTCCTCATCTTCAGCTACCGCTGCCTTTTCCTCCTCCTCTGTCATGACCGTCCTCCTTCTCTGCCATCGTTGCCTCCGCCACTACCTCTGCCACCGCTGCCTCTGCCACCGTTGTCTCCGCCACCGCTTCCTCCACCGCCACTGCCTTCACTTCCTCTTCCACAAAGTTATATTCTTTGAGTGTTTTGGGTATTATGGATGAGATTAAATGATTTTTATGAAGGTAAAATATGTTAGGGTTTAGCCTAGGCTTGTGAATTATTTAGAAACATGAAGAAAAGGTATATGATTTGAGTTGTGATTAGCATAAGTGGTGTCATACTAATTATGGGATATATGCATGGTGATGCCTTAGAAATTTGGAATGTGGAAGGTATGAGTAATTTCCTTGACTTGAGATTGTATAGGCATTGAGATTCCTTAGAATATTTTTGATAAGGGCGCCTTGAGTGTTGATGTTTTTGGTATCAAGGTTTGTATTGAGGGTAAGATTAGTGTGATTCCTAGACTTATGTTTTTTATATGTTTATTAGTGGAGTAACTATTAGATTATGGATGGACACATGTGATTTTGAGACGATACCAGTTGAAAGGCATTAGTGCAGTTTTCATGTAAATTTTAAGAATGTTAATCTTACTGGAAATTAGCATGGAGGTTCTTTGTTTTGATGATTGAAATACCATGGAGAATGGTCATGGGTTTAGGAATGTGAGCCTAATATAGATGATATAGGACTCAGGTTAGTCCAAGTCAGGTGATAATTCAGGGTATCATGGAGATTTACACATGTCTGGACATGAATTATTTCGATAATGAGGGTTGTTGATCACTGTTCTGGAGACTGCCTTGTGCGGTTTCATGGGGTGTACATCGGTAAGTTTATAGACCAGGTTAATTAGAGTATCTCATGGAGATGGTATTTTAGTATAAAAAAATGGTGTTTGACTTGTGGGATCATGATTCATGTAATTTGATCAGGTGGTACAATATTGTACACCCATTATATTTGATGAGGTAAGAATGGTACATGCCGGTTATGCGTGGTAACAATTTGAATTTTAATTCAGTGAGATGTAAAGTGTGATCCGAGGAACAATGGAGTTGAAGAAATTATTTTAGACTCAATTTCTTGGGGTTTTGGATGAAATAGAAAATTTCAATCTATGGTGGAGGATACGTCACAAATGGATCAAATATAGTGTCATGTTTGATCTGAGAGTTAATCCCATATAGGTGTTTCTTTGGATAAATGAACATGTACTAGGATAAGAAACACACATTTGGTGATAGTACATGTTTAAGTGATGCTTTATAAGTGGTATAAGGTAAAAATGTAGTGGGGAGTGAACCAATGGTTGGTGAGGGTGAAACTTTCATTTCAGATGAATTTCAATGGGTGATGGGTATAATATTTCAGTGATCAAGGAATATGTGGCACTTTATATTTAATGTTAGAGATTATGTATGATAAATATGATCACATATATTAAATATCTATGATAATTTATAGGTCATTCACTATGGAGGCATGAACCTCATGTTACAAGGGTCTTTAGTATAGTGGGACTAGTTATTGGATGATTGATATAGAATTTTTATGTTGTTGAGTTGGTGAATCTGATTTATCTGGTCTCACATAAATACCATATTTAGATTTTAAATGATGTACTAGATAAATTTCATATGTTTACATAATTATTCATGAGTTAAATCATGATTCGTCATGTGATTTTGGGGGTGAAACCCATTCATCGCATTATTTAGGGGGTGAACCTATTTCTTCACATGATTCAAGGATTAAATCCTGTAAAGAAATGTAGTGGTAGTGTTTTCCCTGAGATTAGATGTTGTAGAAAATATAGGGAAATGGTTACTTCATATTGGGTATGATAGGTTCATTTTGAGGTATGACTGGGACTTTTTGAGGGAAAGTTAGCATGTTAGGGCCTTGTTCATAAGCAGTAGAGACTTGTTTCATTCTATTTGGAATAAAATATGACAAATAGTACTAGATTTTGGAGAGTTTTTTCATATGCGTTTTGTTTTGGTTTGTTATAAACCTCACCAAGTGGGTTGTTGGACTACTGGATGATGTGTTACAATAGGCGTTTATGATGGTGCGGAGAACTTTGGATCGGGATCGTGGTGGGTATCACCATGAACTTGATGATGTTTTAGTGAAAAAATTGTTCCCTTGAGTATATGGGTTTCATGGATCATCATATATAGGTTTCAATGTTTTTTAACCAGACATGTCCCATTCCTAAATCTCATTGCACCTATTTTGGATAGGTATATCATATGAGTTCTCATTTTATGTTTTCTTTTCAGTTGGAAATCTCCTCTACTGCACATCTCTCCTCTACCGCGAATGCACCTCTACCACTTACTGAACGACACCTTCGTGGTGAGTTTTATTCTTTTACTCATTGATTTCCTATTGTTCACATGTTATTTCTATTTTATATTTATGGTTGTAATGTGAAATGTATGGGCTAAACGCCCCACTAAAAATCGTGGCTGTTGGTGGTCCTTGTTTGCACACTAAATAAATTGCATGTTGGTTGGTTCCTATTGAACATTTGAATATAAAAATTGGTAATTTATGTATACTTGAATTATGAATGAATTCCACAGGATGATAAAAATTCTATGATAACCCCTAATTTAACAAACAAAATTGAAGAAGGGATGCTTTGTAAAATCTGAAATTGTGATTTTTTGGTTTGTATGCTGTTGCAATTGTGAGCACGATTGTGTGTTTGTATCGTGTTACTGTTTTTAGCATGATTGGTATGCCATTTTTTTCCATGTTATAGTTTTTCCACTATTAAATATCAATCCAAACTTTACCGATTTCAATGGAACGACCACTTTGTTACTAGTGCGATTCCACTAAATCCTAGAAAACCACTTCACTAGAGGACTCTATGAGACACTTTATGGACACCCTAGTCAAATAACCATAACAACACATGTAATGAATCCTTCCACCCGTAATCACTCTATTTAAAATCATACCATCTATTATTATTTTATCACCATAGTTCTTGACTAGAGACATTATGTTTCTAAGGAAACACTAAAAAACTGGTTTACAACAATGTATATAGATCACATGTGGGATACTAAAACATTCTCGTGCAAGGGATTCTCATAGCTTGTTGAACATTTTTTGTGTAATTATTTTTTTATATATTAATATTACTGTATCAAATAGGATGAATATGAATAAAGAATGGATGAATGACAATCAGTTGACAAAAGAGTATGATGATGGTGTGAAAGAGTTTATCAAGTTTGTAAAAGATCATGCATGTAACCCTTCTCAAATCCTTTCTCCGTGTTTACACTGTTGTTATTCAAGAAAAATTAGTCTATAGGAGTTATAAGAACACCTGATTTGTCATGGAATAGATCTAAGTTATACATATTGGAATAAACATGGGGAAAAAATGAATGTAGGTAGTGGCTTAGATAACACAACATTTTATGGATCATCTGATATGATTACAAGCGTGAATACTGAAGACGATCATATGGAGGATGTGATTACATATGTGAATTATGATGAAGATCATATTGAGTAAATGAAAAGGGTAGTTAAAGATGAAATTCATGATTTCCCAAATTTTTTTGAGAAGTTAAAGATTTGTGCAAAAATGCCATTGTATGCTGGTTGAACTAAATATACAGAATTGTCACCCGTATTGAAGTTGTATAATTTGAAATAAGGAAATAGGTGGATTGATGACTATTTTACGGAACTACTTGCTCTCCTGAATGACATAATCCCAGAATATAATGAGCTCCCAAGCCGAACATATGATGCCAAACGAATGCTACGATCGATGAGTATGATCTTTGAAAGAATACATGACTGCCCGAATGACTGTATATTTTTTCACAAGGACCACAAATAACTTAAATAATTCCCAATGTGTGGTGCTTCTCAATACAAGAAAGATGATTCCAGTCCTAAAAAATTTGTATGGCACTTTCCAATCATTCCAAGGTTTAGGTGCCTATATGGAAGTGAGGAGACTGCAGGAAAATTGACATAGCATGCAGATACAAGAATTAAAGATGGGAAACTATGTCACTTGGAAGACTCTGCTCAGTGTAAGAAAATTGATCATGAGTATCCTGAATTTGGAAATGATCCGAGAAACCTTCGTCTTGCATTATTTATAGATGGGGTGAATCCTTTTGGTTTTCAAAGCAGCAATCACAGTACATAGTTGGTTATGTTGGTAAATTATAACTTACCACCGTGGTTATGCATGAAATGAAAATACTTCATGTTATCTATGATTATATCAGGACCAAAACAACCGAGTAATGATATTGATGTGTATTTGGATCCATTTATTGAGGATTTGAAATTATTGTGGGATTCAGGTGTTATGTTGTATGATGCTTGAAAAAATGAATATTTCACTTTTAAAGCCATGTTGTATGGGATGATAAATGACTTTCATGCTTATGGAAATTTTTTAGGATATAAAATTAAATGAACTCAAGGGTGTCCCGTTTTCGAACAAGGTACACAGTCAATTTGGTTGAAACATTCATCGAAAACTGTGTTTCTCGGACATCGCATATTTCTACCCCGACGGCATAAGTACCTATCTTGGATGACATCATTCGATGGAAGTTCAAAAGAATGCACAACACCATCTCTGCTAACAGGTGATCAATTGTTTGAGAAAGTAAAATATGTGGACACTACTTTTGGTAAACCTTTTTAAAAAAACCTTACAAAAACTAGTTGGAAAAAGATATCAGTTTTTTTGAATTACCATACTAGAATTTTCTATATGTCAGACATTTTCCTGATGCTATGCATGTTGAAAAAAATTTATGTGATAATGTCATAGGCACGTTGCTAAATGCACCCGACAAAACAAAGGGTGGGATTAAGGCTAGATTGTACATGGTTGAGATGGGAATACGAGAAGATTTGGCACCAGTGAAGGGTGAAAAACCAAAATTTCTTTCTCATACTGCTTACACTCTTTCCAGGCAGGGGAGATATCAATTTTGCAACTTCTTGAATGACATAAAAGTTACAGAGGGGTATTCATAAAATATCAAGAACATCGTGTCAATGAGAGATTTATAATTAAAGGGTCTAAAATAAAATGAATTCTATGTTTTTATGCAAGATCTAATTCATATAGATTTACATTGAATTTTTCCCAAGAATTTCATCCATACATTAAGGAAGATCTGTTTCTTATTCAAAGCTATATGTAGCAAAGTTATATACCCGAAAAAGTGCAAACTATGGAAAGAGAAATTGCCATTATATTATGTGAATTGGAAATGTTCTTCCCACCAACATTTTTCGATATGATGGTTCATTTGATGGTTCATTTAGTGAGAGAGATTAAACTATGTGGTCCTGTACATTATAGATGGATATACCCCATTGAACGGTATATGAAGATTTTGAAAGGGTATATCAAAAATTGAATTCGGTCATAGGGTTGTATTGTGGAGAAATATATTATTGAGGAAGCTGTTGAATTCTGTACTGAATACCTATCTGGTGTGGAAAACGTTGGCCTACCGAAATCTTGTCACACTGGGAGGCTTGAGGGTGAAGAAATTTCTGGAAGAGAGGCTGTCACAATCAATATTACAGATCAGGAGCAAACCCATCTTTATATTTTTCATATCAGTTTTGACATTGAACCATATGTTTAAACCCACAAAGAAATTATTAGGCATTTGAATCCATATAGGGCTAAAAATGGATATCAAATACACATAATCAACAGTTTATAGGATGGTTTTGGGACCAAATGATTAGGAAGTTAGATGAAAATCTGGACTCAATTTTAGAATAACTTCGATGGATAGCTGGAGGAGAAAGTGTGTATGCATTATCTTATAATGCTAATGCAGTTAATAGTTATACATTCTATACTAATGAACATGGTGAAAACAGTACCATGAAGAATAGTGGTGTTACACTTGTGGCTGAAGTGATGCATGTTTTTGGTGCTAAGGACAGAAATCCAATTTATGCGAATATGTCATACTTTGGCATCATTAAAAAAATATGGGAGTTGGATTATATGAAATTCCAAGTGCTGATTTTTCAATGAAAGTGGGTTGATAATAGTATTGTTGTAAAAATAGATGAATTGGGATTCGTGAAAGTTTATTTTAGTAAGGAAGGGGAGAAAGGTGAACCATTTATAATGGCATCACAGGCAATACAAGTATTTTATGTTCCATACCCCGTAAACCGAAATTGGTTAATTGTTCTGTTATCGACCAAAACAATTAAAGGGTCAGATGAAATTTCAATAGAGGATGACCCTTTCATAGGGACTTCACAATAATTTCATAGTGGTCCCAATGTAGATAGTGTTTTGTATGTCAGAGGAGACCATAATGAAGGGATTTACATAGTCTATAGAGGGCTAAAATCTTATCATCCATAAAAAAAGAGATTTCAATAATCAGGTTATTTGATTATTGTAATATATATTGTGTTACATTATGTTATTATCTATTTTCTACTGATTTTATGTAATCTAAATTAAATGTTAAACCACTTTTGCAGATAATGACTCCTGAACCTATTGATTCACCCAATCCTGAGGCACAATGGTTCTCTCAACCCACTGATGCTAGTCCCAGTACAGAGTAACAACAGGTTTCTCAACCTGTTGTTGTTGGTCCTAGTGATGAGGTACAAAAGGTTTCTCAACATGTTGCTGCTGGTCCCAGTGCCGATGCTAGCGCTCTGAAGGAACATAATGAAGATGCTTCTGAGTAAATGGTAGGAAATGAAACCCTGACCTCACAAAAAAAAACAAGAGCACCGTAGTTTGATAGTGTTATCCACAATCCTTAAGGAAAAATCAAAAGGCATCAAATTTGAGGTGGGATGGAATAAGCGAGGCCAACATGTTAACCCCAAAAAATCCATCTTTAGTAGGTAAATTGGAATCGTCACTCGGAAATGTGTGCCGATTGATGTACAGTCGTGGCACCATGTTGTCACCAGGATTTAGACACTAATGTGGGAATAGATTACGGTAACATTATGATATCATTTTTTTAATTTATTAAAATAAAACAAAATACTAAAAAATTGACTGACTCTTCATCATCCATTACAGAGTGCATTTATAGTAGATGCCACACACAAGGAATATGTATTAAGAGTTACAGGAAGGATTCATAGAGGCTTCCACACAATTTTAACAAAATATCATCTTAATGATGCTGAAGGGAAAATCAAGCCGTACCCACCTCCTTTTTATGCACACTTGATATCCCAATGAATGTGGGATGCATTTAAAAACCATCGTGGGGAGCATACTTTTCAGGTACATTGTGTTTTGTAATACGTTGTTTGACATTACTTGTATTAATCACTTTGATTGATAATTTTTTATTTATGAAACATCAACTGAGTGATAAAAATAAATAACGTGCAACAAAACCAGTGTACCCCTACCGTAAAGAAAGGATGTGGTACGCTTCGCTTGAGAAAAAATTGTTACATCTTTTAAGTCTACCGTACTACTTTTATGTGATATAAAACAACACCATAACCATGTTTCTCTATTTATATACAGATTGATGAATTGAAATTGAAATCCATATCCATCCCATGCCATGTGCTATGGAAGGGGGCTCGTGTAAATAAAGAGGGGATATTTATAGATGAGAACACAGAAAAAGTGTGGGAAACATGTGTAAGTATGTTATAATATAAATTTTATTTGATTTAAATAATTATTACATAACAATGACTACTTATTTTCCTATATTTTCTATCTAACATAGTCACAGGAATAAAAAACTCCCTCACAAGATGAAGTCATACTTTCAACAGCCTTGAAGAAGCTAGAATAGTATGACCGTGTCAAAGGTGTGGGTTTTGGGGTGACGCCCTAAAAATATTTTCAAAAACAAAAGCAAGTGGAGGATCAAACTGAGGAAATTAAACAGATGCAAGAAAAATTAGCTATTTTAAGAAGAATTACATACCATAGAGAGATTATAGAAAGTTTGATGGGGGAGAGTCAAAGAGAAGAAACAACTCAATAACAACCCGTGCGTGAAGATCCTGCCCCACCCCCTCCATCTTTGAGGAGATCCATTCCCCTAAAAAATGTGACTTATCAGAGGTAATCAATGTTCTAATGATTGTTTCTGTGAAATGTGAATCACATAGACACTGATACCTTTCCTATACTAATATTCTATAGGGTGAAAATGGCTGTGATTTATATCTATAAACTCCCACCTATTGCCTTGTAGCGAGGGATACGATGTTCAATATGCAGAACGACATGCTATACAATAGAAAACTTCCAATAGATCATTTCAAAGTGTTAATTAACATAGCTAATGGGCCGAGTTCCAAGATACGTGTTCCAAATGATGAAGAATACATTCATACAATTGAACATGTTGTTGGAACATTCATCGCATAACCATCTATTCTTGTAAAAAAACATGTCGACAAGGAGGTATCCATTTCCAATTTATTTTTCAAGTTGGACCTTTAACATTTAATGAAAAATTTCTAAACCAATGAATGTTATTACAAAATGATAAAGAGAAGGGGTCAAAATGAAATATAAGCTCAAAAATATGTCAAGGATCAACCAACCGATTGAAATGATCTACTAAGAGCACCTTCACCCCACCCGTTCTATATCCATAGTTAATATCATTGCAGGATCATGTGGATACAAAGTTGATAGACAACAATACTCACACAGTTGATTTTGGAAAAAGTATGTATGAAGAGGAAGAATCAGATTTCATTAGTATAGAAAATGTAAATGAAATCCTCATGTATGAATGGCTAGGTGCCTCAATTGTAAATATATACATGAGGTATGTTTTCATGATTTGATTTTACAAAAGCTGATATACTCTAATAAATATGACTAAATACATTTCATATTTTTTGTAGGTGTATATATGAAAAACAATTGAAGGGATTTCCCCATGAAATTTTTTTTGGACTCGTTAGTCCTCGCATCACCTCTTCAAAAGAAGAAATAGATTTTGATAAAGAGGTTGCAATAATGTCATCCCTGCTCAAATATTTTGAATTTTTTTTACAGATGATAGAATTTTTTTAATACCAACAATGCAGGGGTAAAACTCTATAATTTAATCATATCAACTATATTTTTATTTTTTTCATTACTTATTCCTTTTTGTGTTTTTAGGCATCATTGGATGCTGATTTCAGTCAATTTGGACACTCCAAAGATTTATTTTCTCGATTCAATGCATGGATATGAAACAAACCGACCATGCATGATGGAATTTGTTAATTTGTAATACACTGGATCCAACATTATATAACTAAACATCTAGTTATATAATTTATATTATCTTTTAATGAGGATTCTGTTATGATAAGGCGGTGTATCAATATTTTCTACTTCATGGAATGAATCTAGGGACTAAGGACAAGAATGATTACAAGATCTACAATTGGAAAAGTATCCCAATATATATAATAAACTTGTACTATCCAAACACATATAAAAAAATTACTTATTTTTCTTGATGTTTTTGCAGTGTCCAAAACAAACAAATAGAAAGGACTATGGTTATTATGTTTGTAAATTTATGAAAGAGATCATATTTCATCAAAAAAATAGAATCCCTAAAGAGGTATTTTTGAAAATAATTACGAGTTCATTTAAAATATTTATTAATCCTTTATGTGTTTATATTTTTTTCAGTACTACCATGACTACCGCAAAAACTCATATTCAAAAGATGATATAGATGTGTTTAGAAACAAATGTGCAACATACTTGATGGAAGATTGTACACAAATAGGATGAAGGTGAATTCATACTACTTATTTTATCCTTATATGATCATTGATATCTCCCTTGTTTACACTTATTGATCATATATGATCACCCTTTATTATATTTTATATCTTTAGGTTATGAAGAATGATTTTAGAAATTATTTTTCCAGGAGGGGAGGGAGGGGTTGTGTCTAGAAGGGAGGGGGTATCCAGGAGGGAGGGGGTGTCCAGGTAGATATCCATTCAATTCCATTCAATACAGATAATATACAATGGGTATATCACTTATAGAGTATCCTAAAGTGGGTATGTAGTGAGGCATCAAAAGTTCCAACCAACCATACCAATTCCAATCCCATTTAAAGGCCCAAGAATTATATTCCAGTTCAATTTGAGGCCCAATATATCTTATTTAATGTCATAAAGACCCAACATATGCATCATTTAACTTTATCACATTATATTTCTAAGAAACACACTTTTTCTCTACACCAATGTTGTAATATAATACATCTGCTAGAAAAATTACGGATGATATATGAGTTTGATGGAAGAAATAATTTCTGATCTAGAAGAGTTGTGAGGACAGTCTCAACTAAATTAATTTTGACCTTCAATCCTGGAATGTGGATGAAATATATAGAATGAGATGTTTTTTACCAGAAACTAAATTCTAGAAGATGTATCCCCACTAATTATATATATATATATATATCCCTTCTCCCACTTTCTATTGGATTGGAGTCCGCCGATTGTGTTATAGGATCTCTATGTTTCTGCATTATGTATTGTTAAATTATATTTTTGTTAATGTTATGTGAAATTTTGTTCCTATTCATCCAATATATTATTTTTTGGGGTTTTTCCTCAATTTGTTGAACTGTATATCTTAAAAAATCATGAAATTGGAGTAATAATCAAAGTTCATGAATTCCTAGGGGAGGACTCTAAGTAATCCAATCACTTTTTTTAATTTTGAATATCTTATTCAATTGAGATGGGGTAGAAAAGTTTATTCATGTTTGGTCTGGAGACCAATAAATTTCTCTAATGATCTTCATGTCCCTTTATAACCTTAAAAATCCATTATCTACCCCTTTTTCTAGCTCTTGTTATACCTAATGTGATGGAGGAAGTTAGGTACATGAAAAAAAACAATGGATTTGGGTGGAGTTTGATTATTTGTCTATGATTATGGACTGATCAATATTCAAAACCATATAGGATTTCAAATTTATTACACTTAGTATATTTATAAAATTATATATGATTTTATAATTCATATTAGTGAATGATGTTGTATGAATAATATTTATTGCATTATCAAATATATGATGAAAATATAGTTGTATAAAGAAGGTTATTAATGGGTATACATTGGATTGATCCCTTTTGTACTAACATCATTTTAGGACTGTCTGATACTTTATTTTAATTGTATGATACTTTAATTATAGGGGTGGGAGGGGAAGGGGGTTGTCTAGAAAAAGAGGGGGGGGGATGCAGGGGGATTGGTGTGTGTGGGGGGGGGGGGGGAGGGGGGGCGGTCCAGGGAAAGGGAAGGGGGCTGCAGAGGGAGGGGGGGGGGGGGGTTGTTAAGGGGGAAGGGAGGGGGGATGCAGGTGGAGTGGTGGTGGTAGTTGGGGGGGGGGGTGTTATCCAGGTAAAGGGAAGGGGGATTCATGGGGATGGGGGGGGGGGGTTTAGGGGGAGGGAGGGGGGATGCAGGTGGAGTGGTGGGGGGTGGGTGCTGTCCAGGGGTAGTGAGGAGGCTGTCCAGGGGGGCTATCTCAGGGATAGAAGGGAGGGGGTCTGGATAATCACACTAAAGAACTAGGAGGGAGGGGGTGTTCAGGAGGTAGGGGGTGTCCAGGTGGGAGGGTGGGTGGGGGTGTCCAGGAAGGAGGGGGTGTCCAAGAGGAAGGATGGTTGTCCTAGAGTGGGGGGTATCCAGGAGTGGGGGGTGTCCAGGTGGGGAGGGGGGCTATCCAGGGGGTGGGAAGGGGGTTGTCCAAGGGGTGGTAAGGGGGCTATCTTGGGAAAGGGAGGGGGATACAGGGGGAGGGGGTGACCAAGAGAAGAGAGGGGGGCTTCAGGTGGAGTGGTGGTGGGGGGGGGGGTGTCCAAGGGTAGGGAGGGGGATGTCTAGGGGTAGGAAGGGTGATTCTAGGGGTAGGGGGTGTCCAGGAGTGGGGGGTGTCCAGGAGGAGAGTGGGGGGGGGGATGTCTAGGGGGTGGGAAGGGGTTTATCCAAGGGGTGGGAAGGGGGCTGTCTAGGGAAAGGGAGGGGGCTGAAAGAGGAGGGAGGGGGGTTGTCTAAGAGGATGGAGGGGGATGCAGGTGGAGTGGTGGGGGGTGGGGGGTGGGGTCTATACAAGGGTAGGGAGGGGCTGTCTAGGGCTAGTGGGGGTGTCCAGGGGGGGCTGTCTCAGGGATGGGAGGGAGGGGGGGTCTGGATAATCACACTAAAGAACTAGGGAATCAAGATAAAAGTGAACTGGTATGATCATGGCCTATATAATTGTGTACTTTCTCAACAGTACCTCTCTAAAATTGAGAAATACATTCCTTCCATACCTTCAATGGGACCTTAGATATTGTATGGGGTCCTTGGAGAGGTATAAGTGGTTAAGGTCCAAGTAGGGTTGGAACCAATGTCTGATGCGGACGCGCTAGCACTCATTCCCTTTGACATGGCATGGGAGAGTACACTCTTAGAGGCTACTGATTTATGTAACTATTAGGTTTATAACCTATCTAGGATGGTGGTATCACTAGGAAAATTTTATAATTTATTATAAAATTTAATACTTCTATGAAATTGAATACACAATCATGTATGTGTCATATTGTATAACCTGTGGAGATTTATCCCTTTTTTTATTTTCAATAAATGAAACCTTTTGGATTCCATGTTGTTGTTGAAATTTATTCCTCTTAACTTCTCATCCATGTAATCTTAAAAAAAAATATTTATAAGTCAATGAATCATGTTGAGCCTCTAATAAAATATTAATTTAATCCAAGGAAATATAGACATGTAAAGTTTGTAACAAGTAACAATTGACATTTTATTAATGTATTCTTTCATATTAAAGTTTAATTTATTTTATTATTAAATTACTAACATAATATTTTATTTCTTATATAGGTGAATTTTTTTTCTTGAGTTTTAATTCTTTGTTTGGAAACTAATACCTTGGATGTAAATTTTTGAGAGCGGATCACAGATGAAAAAAAGGACAAAAGATTAATGTTTTAGCTGTTTTTTGGATAATTGTAACCATATTAAACATTGTTTGAAATGTATATAGTAGTGTGTATTTTTTGTATTCATGATTTCAAGTAAATTTATATAGCATTTTTGTTCTTCTCTGCTTCGTGTGTAGGTGTTGTTTGTGCTGTGTGTGCAGGTGCTATCTCAAGTGTGCAGGTGCTGTGCAAGTGCTGAGTTTGACTAGGAAACTTAGCCTTTATCAGTGCTAATTAAGCATTGATAAATGTCTAATATATCAATGCTTATTTAGTGCTGATAAAGGTGGTCTTTATCAATGCTATTTTTAGCACTGATATATTACACATTTATCAGCGCTTTTTTCAGTGCGGATAAAGGTGACCCTTTATCAGTGCTATTTTGAGCGCTGATAAAGGGGACCCCCTTTATCTTCTCCAAGATTAACAAAACTTTTCTAGAACTATTAAAGGTGGTTTTTAGCACTATTAAAAGCCCGGTTTTTAGTAGTAGTTGGTGGATAATTGAAATAAAATTAAAGAGTTTGAGGAAATATGTTACCTCTTCTTTGAGTAACTCCTTTTGGTTTTCACCGAAGGGATTCCTTGGATTTATTTATAATAGTGGAGTGAATTATAGGACGAGAGGAGGGATTTTTAGGTGATACTTGGCCAGATATTTTTCTTGAAAAAGTGGTCTATGATGTGTGAGGAAGTGGGAGGAGGGGAGGCATTTTTATAGTGGAGGGGGAGTGACACTCTTGTAAATGTTTGGAGAAGGGTATTCCACCCATAGTTTTCCCATTACAATTGGATCCAATAATGGATAAAATTCTATAAATGGAGGATATGGTCGAAATATAGACATAAAATGGCTTTTTTACAAGTTTATAGGTCATTTTGGCTCTTAATTTTAAGGTTTATTCCCTCATTAATGTTAATTTCACCTTGATCATTGCAATTAATTTTAATTACTTTCACTAATATTTTTGGTAAAAAACTAAGTTTAAATTATTATAAATTAGAAATTATTATGATTAATAATATGAAATCAATTTTTCCAAATTCAAATCACATAATTGGTAGAAATCAATTTAAATTTAATCCCATAGATAGGACAAGAATGAGAGTTTTTAAAGTCAAAACCTTCAAATGTTTGCTATGTTTTTATTCCAAATATCAAAGTGAAATTGATTATAATGAACTAAATTGGGAAAAATGATAAATAATTGATATAATTTTACTTTAAAACCAAATTAAAATATAATTTAACACTATAAATAAATTATACAAAAAACCGTTTTGAATTAAAATTCAGCATTTTTCACTATTCATTAAAAATGAAACATCATAGAAAAATACAAAAAATTCACTCTAACCTAAATTTTATGTCTAGATTTAAAATATAAAGTTTATTTTGACCTATAAAATCTATAAAAGTTCCAAAAATTGGATTTAAAATAGGTTAACCATTAAAAGGTTTTAAAAGTGCATTTTTAGAAATATAGGTTTTTATGTGAAATATTGGGTTTATTCATATCTTGTGCTTATAAAATATATTAGATGAATGTCAAAAATATTTTATTAAATATATAAAATATATATTTCATTAATATAATTCACTAATTATAATTAATTTAAATTATTAGGATAAAACATCTTTGTAAGCATAAGAATAGTTTTCTATAAAAATATTCCCTTTATATTTAATTGGTTCTTATATTCAGTTCTTATTAATTGGTAACCAATGAATTCATTATATATTTTTTTAAACCATATATTTTTATAATTTAGTTAATACTATTCCTAAATTCTAATTTAATGGATAGGTTATATCCTATTATATTAAATAATAATATTTTATAATATATTATTGTTCGGTAAAACTCAATCTTGTGTGTAATGTAATCCATTGAAGAAACTAGTTATTGTATGTGTTTCAAACTAACTCAGTATCACATGTATCAAAATATAAATTATAGTTTGAATTTTATTAAATTAATAAATATTTTGTAAAGTCTCAGAATATAATATTCCCTATATGCCTGGTGTTGCGTGTCATACAGACTATCAAATAAAATGTTCATACTGTAGATTTTTGGGGCATTATAGATTTCTCCATTGAGTAAGTCAACACAGTTTGTTTTGTAGCTAAGAAGATCATGAAAATATTAGTAAAACCTACTCAAGTTATAAAGAATAATTATACCACTCCTATGTTGGATCGTTTCATGCAACCCCCCCTTATTTTAGTGGGACAACTAATACAATAGTAATTGAGCAATGGATCAAGTCTCTTTGAAAATATATTTATTTCCTTGTTATGGAATGAGAATGAAAATAAATTATTATTATTATATTTTCTCAAGGGAGATACTGATCAATGGTGGTTATTCATCCATAATACTAAGTAGGAATATGACATAGAACAGATGTAGTGGAAAACATTTAAAGAAACATTCTTCGACAAATATTTCCCTCATGAGCAACGAAATGAAATAAAGGTAAAATTTCTTAGCTTTAAGTAAAAGGAAGAAAAGAGTGTTTTAATGTATGAATATACCTTTATAAGACTATAAAGGTATGATTTATATTATATACATGATTTGGAAAATAATATTGATCATTTCTTTGATGGTCTTAAGCAAAGTCTCTGAAGGGAACTGGTTTCTCAAAAAATTTCATCCTATGATGAAATAGTATTAAGTTCCATCAAAATAGAGAAGGAATTTTCGAGATCCTATATGTTAAAGGGAAATCAAGAGAAGAATATGTCTTCTAATAACCATGAAAAAGGTGAAGCATCGAAGAAGAATAGGGAAACAAAGTAATTCCCATTATATAAAAATTATTGGAATAATCATCCGAGAAAATGCTTGAAAGTCATAGGAGTTTGCTATAAGTGTGTAAAAAAGGTCCATTGAGAAAATTAATGCAATGAGAAGAAATAAATAATTGATTTTCAATGATTCAAATGTAATTAAATTGGGTATAATTCAAATCAATATACCAAGTGTCAATAGAATCTACCATAGAAGAGGCTAAGGGGTGATGAACAAGCTTATAAGATCACCACGGCTGAAGTAGAAGTACTCAATGATGTGGTAGAAGGTAAATTAATCCTATATACAAATTTATCCAATGATTTATTTTATTTTGGATCATCACACTCTTTTTTATCTACCCAATTTTACAAGAAAATAATACATTTCAATTTTGATTTAATAAGGGAGTTGTCAATTAAAACTTATAAGGGAAGTCTCATTGATAAAAAAATATATTGTAGTCCATTTTATGACACATAATCATACTTTATTTTCAGAACTTATCATCATAACTATGACTTAATTTGATAAAATCCTTATTATTTATAGGATTTTAAAATATTATGTGGAAATTTATTTCATGAAGAAGGAAATTATGATTTGTGAGGAAGATGTTGAATCCCTTATCTTTAGAGTAGAAACTTCCTCATATGATTGTTATCTATATCCACCCCCAGTAGCTCTAATGAATGAAATTTTTGGGGAGTAATAAAAAACCACATCTAGGTATGAGGAAAGTAATATTCAAATTTAGGATGTACCAATTTTACAAGAATTAATTGATGCATTTCCTGAGGAATTACCTAGACACCCCCCAGAGTGTGAAGTTGAGTTTACCATTAATTTAATCCTTGATGAATGACCAATATAAAAGAATATTTATAGAATGGGAACTATGGAATTAGTAGAGATGAAGAATCAACTATATTATTTGAGTAACAAGGGATTTATTCACCCTACTGTTTCTCCTTGGGGAGACCATGTTCTCTTTGTTAAGAATAAAGATGGATCCTTGAGGATGTGCATTGACTATAGAGAAATCAATGCTATAAAGAACAAGTATCCTCTACCTCACATTGATGATTTATTTGACTAAATTCATGGATCTCAATATTTTTTGAATATTGACCTTTATTTTGGGTATCATCAACTGTGAGTAAATAAGGAAGATATTCCAAAGTAAACTTTTCTAATGAGGTTTGAATATTAAAAGTTTACAATAATTCCATTTGGATTGACTATTTCACCCTATATTTTCATGGATTCAATGAATAGAGTATTAAAGTATTATCTTGACTATTGTTTTGTAGTTTTCATTGATGATATTATATTTTATTCTAAAATCTATAAATATCATGAGTATCACTTTCGGATTTATTCTTGAGACTCTTATAAGGAAAGAGTTATATGGTAAATTTAGAATGTTTGAATTCTGGCTTCAGGAAATTTATTTTCTTGGACATATTATCTCTAAGAATGTAATATTAGTTGATCCTGTAAATACAAAGGAAATCCAAGAATGGCCTATGCCAATGAACATAACTGAGGCACATAATTTCATTAGTTTAGCAGATTACTATAAGTGTTTCATTCAAAATTTTGATCGATTGGCTAACCCATTAACCAATCTCACACATAAAGGGTTTAAGTTTGTATGAATAAAATAATGTTCAAAATGTTTTAAAGAATTGAGGATAAGATTATTCTATGCTCCAATTTTGACTCTACCATCAGAAAATGATGGGGATGTGATATAAAATGGTGCATTGAAGAAAGGACTGGGTTGTTTCCTTATGAAAAATGATAAAGTTATTTCATATACATCAAGGAATTCTAAGACTCATGCACAAAATTATCCAACACATGATATTGACTTAGTAGGCATAATATTATCTCTAAAGATATGGAGACATTATCTCTAGGGTGAATGATTTGAGATATATACGGATCAAAAGAGTTTGAAATACATATTTACAAAGAAATAACTCAACATGAGGCAAAGACGATGGCTCGAGTTACTCAAAGATTATGATTTCTAAGTACACTACCACCGATGAAAAGAAAATAAGGTAGTAGATGCATTTGGCATGAAAGATCATCAAATTATGACCCAAATCAGGATTTAGAAAGATCTTATATTCATGGATTAGTAACTATGTAAATGGGAATTATTAAGGAAGGGGAAATATCACTCCTTTTTAAAATTATTGCTAAGCCATATTTACTAGAGAATATAAAAATCTCTCAATATGATGATGATAATTTTCAAAAGAAAATTAAATCCATTAAGGATGAATGATTGGAAGATTTCATGTATGAGGATGGGATTCTAAAATTTGGAAAGAGGTTATGTGTTACATCAATACCTGATCTAAAAAGGGAATTATTAGATGATGCTCATAGCTCAAATTTCTCTATACAACCAGGTAGTAACAAGATGTATAGAGATATGAAGGTCCATTTTTGGTGGGATAACATGAAGTTGGAAATTTCTGACTATGTGTCAAGATTTCTAGTTTGTTAACAAGTGAAGGCTGAGAGACAGTATCCTATAGAATTCACGAAACCTATAGATATTCCTATATGAAAGTTTTATGAAATTAATATGTAATTCATTACTGGATTATCAAAGACCCCTATAAATAATGTTATGATATGAGTTATTATTGACTGGATTACAAAATCAGAAAATTTTCTTACTATAAGAGAATATTTACCTATTGAGTTCCTAGAAAGACTCTATATTAAGGAAGTTGTAAGAATTCATGGAAAACCTCTATCGATTTTTTATGATTGAGATATCCCTTTACATAAAAATTATGGAAGAGTATTTAGAAGGATTTGGATACTGAGCTTCATTTGAGTACTTATTATCACCCTCAAACTGACAGACAGTCTGAAAGGACTATTTAGACATTAGAATACTTGTTGAGATTATGATCACTTGACTTTAAAGGTATGTGGGATCACTATTTACCTTTGATATAATTTTATCACAATAATAGTTTCCATTATAGTATTCAAATGGCCCCATATGAAACATTATATAGAAAGAGATGTCATACTAAAAATTTTTGGGATGAAGTTGGTGAGTGGAAACTTATAGGCCCAGAACATATTTATGAGACAACAATAAAGGTAAATACTATTCAGGTTCATATTAAAGTAGCTAAAAATAAGAAAAATATTTATGATGAAAACTAGAGAAGGGATTTGGAATTTAAAGTGGGAGATCAGGTCTTTATGAAAGTATCTCCATAGAAGGGTGTCATAAGGTTCAGTAAGAAAGGGAAACTAAACCCGAGTTACATCAGACCATTTTAAATTCTAGAATGAATTGGAGATGTTTTTTACCAATTAGTAATGCTTCCATGTCTCTCTAAAGATCATGGCGTGTTACACATATCATTGTGAAAGAAGTACATGCTAGACCCAATGCATGTAATCACCTATGAAGAAATAGAATTGGAACCCAATTTGTCTTACTATGAAGATCCTGTTGAGATTATTGAAACTAGAGAACAAGTATTGAGAAATCAAATAACTCGACTGGTAAAATTTCTTCGAAGAATCCCTAAAATGGAAGAAGTAATGTGGGAACCTAAGGATGTTATAAAGAAGAACCACCCACATCTATTTAGAAGAAAATATTCATGAAAAATTATGAGGAAAAAATTTATAAAGGAGGGAACAATATAACACCCCAAGATTTTATAGTATATATCTTCTTAAATAAATTTAATTTATTTTATAGTTTATAGTGCACAACCAAACCATGATATATGATTAAATATTAACATTACAGTTGGAATAGTAATGTAACCGTTAGGTATAGTAATGTGGCCATTAGAATAATAACCTCACCTATGAAATTATAAATAAAATTTAGGTATCTCATAAATGAAAATATGATATATTTATATCATATAATAAGTGAATAAATGTTTTAAAAATGATAAATTATGTGTTGGTATTTTTTTGTGAAATGTAAATGTTTATTTAAAATTTTATAATTAATATAATAATTTAAAAGAAAATTTATTTTCATAAAATAGATTCATAAATTAATATTTTGTTGTATTATTATTACAAGATAATTTTATGAGACCCTAATTAATTTTTCAAAGTGTCATAAAATCAGTCATAATATTGAAATATGTATTTTTCGAATAAATAATGATTATAATTAAAAATTAAATTTCTGATATTTATAAAATTATTCTTATAAAATGGTGTCCATTTTTTAAATCTATATGTTAAAAAATTATTAGGGGGAATTTTTTAGATTTTTCTAAAATTATTGAATTTTTGGTGAATAGTGAAATACAATAATTTATGATATTAGCTAAATAAATGATTTATTGAGTCATGGATAATATATGGATTATCTAAGTACCATTAGTTATAACTCACATGAACTATTTACTATACTTGGTAAAAATAATCTGTAGGACCCCGGGACACCCTGAAAGGGGAGGGGTGAATCTGGGTGTCAATGTTTTGTTTTAAAGTGATGGATCTTGTTCCCATGTTGGTAGAAAATCATTAAACCTGTCTGATGGATAAAAACATAAATCAAACAATCACATGAAAATATACCACACAACATTTTTACTTGGTTCACCACTAAGGTCTACATAGAAGGAGCATACGCTGACAGTGTGTTGGTCGTACCAAAATCCACTAATTTTCACTAGTTGTGGAATAGAGAGGTTTAGTCATAGTCATTCTATGCCAGGCTCACTGCCTTTATAAGATTTCATGGATAGATCACTGTGTACCTTATAAAACTTTTGTTGAATCCCCCTAGATCACTACCTTGGGAGAAGTCTTACTCAATTTATCTACATGAGGGTCTCTTCAGTTGATTTGAATTGAAGTCTTTGTCTATGTTCAACATGAGACTCTTGTTGCATCAAAATTTTGAGTTGATGCACTCTGAAGAAACCTATCTACTAAAAGCAGATATTAAAAAACTTCCTTTTAGAAAATCTCCTTCTCAAAGTTCACTCCTTCACGGAGCCCACTCCTTCGCAATGCTTACTACTTCACAAAGCACACAACTTCACAAAGCTCCTTCGCCTCTGTGGAACAACCTTCCATCACGAAGCACACTGCCTTCACAGATCAACCTACCATTGCGAATCTCATTAAGCTAATGCAGAACATCTCATCTCTACAAAGCACTAAATACTTATAAGTATCAAATTCGGTCAATACTATAATAGTGTTTTCACGAATCTCAAGCTCGCATAGAATTCTAGTTTCACAGAGCACCCCTTGCTTCACAAAATTAGAGCAATTCCAGATTTTCTCTAAATTTTTTCATGTAAAATCAAGAGGGGTATCCTATTATTTATAGGCTTGGCCATCTGCAAAGATCCATCGCCTCTAGTGTGATTTCCAGATTGGTCAAAAACATCTCTGAGGCACTCCTTCGTTCACAATGCTCCAATGAAATTCTCCATTTTCAATGCTCATCATAGTCATGGAACCTTCCATCAAACCCTTTGTGTCACTAAAAATATTCAATTCTTGTAATTTCAAAGTAACACCATCTCAAATCACAATGCTTTATATATTCTAAATCCTCAATCTAGTCTTCTTAAAACCCATGAATTTACCATATTTATGAAAATATGATTCTTGAAAAACACATTTTACAAAGCTCAAAGCTTAAATTCTAGTAATCGTAGAGTACACCGTCACAATACTTTAATCATTAAAAAACACAAATCATGAATCCCATATTTATTAAACTCAAGACCTTTTCATATTTTATAAGGCCTTCAAGAAAAACCACTTTTCATAATGCTTACCATTATCTAGATTTTGGACCCCAAAATTATGGAAAACACATGGAAACACCACCACCTTCAATAATGCTTATAGTTTGAATTGGATGATCCCTTTACTTTAAATCTCCCTAATCATTCATGATGGGATTAACAAAAAACACAAACCCTTATCCATTTTTAGCAAAGAAAAACCTTGGTTCCAACAGTCTCCCCCTTTGGGTTTGTTAGAAATCTGCAGATAAATTCAACAGAGCACCATCCACTATCAAAACCTGATATGCAAGAATCAACTTATCCAATACTCTAAGTCTACGTGGGTAATTGTCGGTGTAGAAAACAATAGGTAAGACATGAATTGTGTTCTCATGTGTTTGAATGAATGCTATGACTATTTCCACAAAACATCAGATTCTTTTCTCCATTCACATTCTACCCTTGGTAACTCACTGAATTTCTCTAGTCTCCATTACTCTGCAGTTAGAAAAACATGAAAAAAATTTCATTCTCCACATTTACACATTGAATTTATCTATTTCTCCACCATTGTAAATAAACCCAAATACTGGTAATTTTACAATGTAGAACTTAGGGTATACTCCCCCTAGATCGTATCTCCCCCATAAACGTACATCACTTCCACAAAAATATTAAAACTGTTAGCACAACTAGGGAGAGGGGAATCTCATGACCTCCTCATGCACTGGGAGGTGGATGAACACTAAGGTTCAACCAATGCTTCTCAAACATAGCTGCAATTAGTGTCTTGGTCAAAATACCATCCAATTTCTCATTATTTCCCACATAATACATTTTAACCACACCTTGTTCAACCTTTTCCTTGATGAAGTGATATATCATCACCAATATCAGACAGTTGTTGCTTCATCAAAGGTAGGTACATGCAGTCCTTTGTAGCTAAGATATATTCAACCTCAATAAAACTAAGAAAAGTGATTTATTGTTTCTACTTAACCAGCCAATAGATTTCTTCCCAATAAAGAATGATACACCGCTTGTGGACATTTTCATGATTATTTTGACTACCTCCATATGTTCTTCCTTCAGATTACTTTGAAAACGAGCCACTAGGCATGGTTTAAAGACATTATCCAGCCATGTAGTAGTCAAGTACAATAGGTTTCTGATGATTCTATTATACATGGTGGGATTCACAGAAGTACCATCCTCATGCTTTCCATGTTTCATTTCAACCGTAATCAGAGTGGAAATTGTTTTGGATCCATGTATATTGAATTTATTTATCAACTCTATGACATAATTCCCCTATAAAATAAAAGTGTGGTATTTCCTCTAAATCAATTGCTGCCTGAATAATTATGTGAGTTCACCAATCATGGAAATTTTAAATTCTAATTTCATGTGACTGGAAAATATTCCACTGATCCCTTCTTAATGCCACCAAGTATAACATCATTCACATACTCAATTACTATAAAATTGATCTTCCTATGAATTATTTATATAGAGATTATGATCAAAACCTACTATTTTTAATTGGATATTATTTAGATAAGAATCTTGATGATAATACCATAATCGTGGTGCAAGTCATTCAATTTAAACTTATTCTTCAAGAATTCCATTCAAGAGTGTTTTCTTCAATATCCATGTGGTTGAATCCAATATCATCACTGGAGAAACTATTTCTTTAATAGTAATTCCTTGTACCTAGGCATATCCTATACACACTTGGTGTGCCTTTTTTAAGATCACATTGTGATATTATTATCAAGTAACGTGATCCCATGGTTGTTTCTTTTCAATCTGATCAATTTCTTCATTCATGTATTTTATCATGATTCAACTTCCATAGCTTCTTCTAAATAGGTTGATTCCAAAATTTATAGGAAGGTATATTGTGTATCATTCCTCATTCCTCTTGTAGGTGTGGGTGTGGTCCAACCCTAAATGATGTTGGATTGATCAATTTCAGCTATTCAATTTCTACTCCGAATGTTCTTCACTCCTTAATCTAATTCTTCATTTGAATCTGTTCCATTGATCACTAAAAATACCTTTCTAATGAAATGATATTTATGCAACTTCTATAATAACCAGGTTAGATGAAAATTGAAATAATGATATTGGAATGTTATTCATTGGTATCTCCCTCAAGGGAAATGCACTTCAACATCTTCATTATGGTGGATCTCATCAATAATGGGTTTCATGATATTTTAGTATGAAGAGAACACCAAATTTGTTCTTCATATTATGACTATACATATTAGATAATATCCTCAAATTCAACAAGGATAACCTTCTTGAGCACCTATCCTTCATGATACTAGAAATAAGATCAAGTCAATATGGTACCTTATTTATCCTAGTTATTCAGAATAGATCATGTTCAGCTTCATTAAAAAATTATTCTCCACCATATTTTTATTTGAATACAAAATTGAGGAATCATTAAAAGATGGTGACTTCTTCAGTTTGTCTATCAAGAATTTCCATCCACATTTTCTTCTCATGTTCTCCCCCTGAGAACTTTCTTCACCTCAAATTCCCTGCATTATAAGCACAAATAAAATACACAAAATATTAAGGGAATAAGGTGGATCCTCCTTGATTCATCAATGTGAACTGCATGGTTGAGATGATCTTCTCAACTATATTGCTCCATTTTATACCATATTTATGATTTCAAATATGAACATATCTTCTGATCTATGTCGAGGCATCATGGATCTCTTCACATTATCTTCTACTATGTGTGGAGAATTGTTATTTTTAATAGAAATCATGGATGATACATTCTTACTCATCTTAAGGACTTCTTCTTTATCCAGTATTAAGGTTAAAAATCCTTTTTCAATGTGACCGGATTTCATTCATCTCTCACACATAACTTCTTTAGCCTAAGATTCACATTTTGTTATCAAACACTCATGACCTCTTTCCACATAATGTGGGGCATTTTCTTTTCCCTTTTCAATAGCCTTATCCTATGCATTTTCACATTTCCTCATTCTTTCCAAATCTTCTGGCTAAATGAACAACATGTTAATATAAAATATTGCAACTAGTTTGGATCTTCCACATGGGTTCATTTGAGTATCATCCCTCTTATTAGCTCTTTTTGATGAACTACCCTTCAACTTCATGGAATTAAAATCCAAGTTCTTCTCAACTTCCTTACTTGAGATATTCTTGGGATAATTTGTGTTCACAATATTCTTATAATTTCTTCCCAATGTAGATTCATCATACATTGATGACATTAGTGGTCTTCTTTTCTTATAAAAAATTAATGCATGTTGAGATGAGCATGTACCAACCTTGTGACCACTACCATTGCATACATCACATATGTTATCAATAATTCCCAATCTATTTTTAGTAAATAGATGCTTCTGGACCTATGGATGTTTGTTCTTTATCTATGGATTTCTCCTCCATGAGATAAAATTCCTTTGTTTTCTTAAACATTGTGGATTGTACCAAAAATTTATTACATAATTCCCAAATCTGTTGCAAAACGAAATTTGACCCACAAATCTTGATTTCTTTGTATCTATTGCATAATGTTGTTGGATCTTCTTCATTATTTGTTGAGATATATGTGGGTAACCTAATTCCATACTCTTCTTCCTATCCACTCTAGACATGGTGGTAGGTTTTATATCTTAATTCGTCATCCATACTTGTACAATACTTGTCTTAAAACCTGTACTATTCATGATAAAAAGTTTAGAGGAATTATCACAAGTTGGTTTGTATGGAACCTGTTTCTCCTATGATACTTGATATAGATCATCAAAATATGTCATGATCATTTTATCGCATGTTGGAGGCCTTTTAGCTTTAGGATCCTCCTATGAGAATTGAGTAGCAATAGACTCTGTTTCTTGAGATAGATCATCAAAGGATGTTATGGTATTGTTATCACATGTTGGAGGTCTTTCAACTTTAGAATCCTCTAGTGAGAATTGAGTAGTAATAGAAACTATTTCCTTCTTTTTTGAATTCTCAATATATATATTCTAAATATTGGAAAACTGAGATTCAATATCTAGACATTTCATATTGAGGATGATTTTATAATCTTCAGTCATAATAATATTTTATTCACAAACCTTATTCACTCTACCAACTTTTTCTTCATACAGATTAACTTTATTCTCAATCAAAGAGTCATGTTCCTTGATCTTCATGGAAATTTCTTCCAAGTGCGAACTCTTTACATAAATTTTATATTTCAATTTCTCTTCAAGAACATGGATCTTCTCTTTAGGAGTCATTTTGACCCCCTCTTTCTCTTCATCTTCTTTTATGTATTTTGAGGATCTTATTTCATGTTCACTATTTATTTATTCAAGGGTTACAATATATTTTGAGAGCTTATAACATTCTAGAATTTTTCTTTGCAAGACTTCCTCCATAGAATCTGCTTATTTTCTCAACTGGGTGATTTCTTCATGCATACATTGAAATATTCTACAAACCACAACAAATTTTTCTTCAGGAATATCATGAAGATATTTTCCTAGTATTTCAATTTCATTTGAGGCTGTAGATTGATCAACATTTCCACTTGTTCTAGGATATTCATCTTGAAGAAAACTTTCAAAGGTGATAACACATACCTCCTGATCGTTTGAAAATTTTTATTTACAAGAGGTGGAAAGGTTGTTCTGTTCTTTAGTGGAAACCTGAGCTAACTGCTCTTTAATTTCTAGGCCTGATATATCATCATTTTTAGAAAGGCATGGAGAACCAAATACGACCTCTTCTATAAATAAGAGGGACTTCTTCAAACATCTCTTCTCTTTATTTTCGTTGTTCATAATTGACTTGTTTTATATAGAATTATGCTCAGATATAACTTAATTTTCATTAAGAATTCACTGAATTGTTTACATAGGAAAGAAACTCAAATATTTAACAGTGAATAGATTTACAGTAGAGTATCCATCATACATGAACTTTATACTATGATACCACTTTTAGGACCCAAGGAAACCTTGATAGGGGAGGGGTGAATCATGGTATCAAAATTTTCTTTTAAAGTGATGAATCTTATTCCCACATTGATAGGAACTCATAAAACATGTATGATGGATAAGAATAGAAACCCAAAAATCACATGCAAAGATACCACACATCACTTTTACTTGGTTCACCACTAAGGGATACTTCAAAGGAGTATACATTGATAGTGTTTAGGTTATTCAAAAATACACTAATCTTCACTAGCTATAGAAAACAGAGGTTTGATTACAATAACTTTGTCCTAGGATCATTTCATTTATAATATTTCAGGGATATCTCACGACATCCCTCAGAACACTTCCTTATACTCCCCTTAGCTCACTGACCTGAGAGAATTATTACTCAATTTATCAACTTTAAGGTATATTCAATGGATTTGAATTTAAGTATTTGTCTCTATCTAGTACGAGACTCTACTTGCATCCAAAGCCTAAGTTGATGCACTATGAAAACCCTGTCTACTAAAATATGATATTCAAATACTGCCTTTTCACAAAGCTCCTTCATGAAGCTCACTCCTTCGTAGATATCACTCCTTTGTAGAGCTCACTCATCTATAGAGATCACTCCTTCACAATTATCACTACTTTACAAAGCATATAACTTTGGAAATCTCCTTTACCTTTGTAGAACAACCTTTCATCACGAAGCACACTGTATTCACGGTTAAACTACCTTCGCAAAGGTCACTGAGAAAACGCAGGACATCACATATTCATAAAGCACTAAATACTCAGAAGCATTGACTTAAATCAATAATAGAATATTCTTTTCTCAAAGCTCAAGATCACATAGAATCCTAGTTTCATGGATCACATCTTTCTTCCCAAAATCAGAGTGATTCTGGATTTTCTCTGAAAATATTTGTGTCAAATCAAGAGGGGTATCCTCTTATTTATAGGTTCAGACGGCTGTGAAGCTCCACCGCCTCCAATGTGATTTCTGGATTGGTCAAAAACATCTCCATGATGCTCCTTCCTTAGTAATGCTCCAATAATATTCTCCATTAATAATGCTCATCGTAGTCGTGGAGCCTTCCATCAAACCCTTTGCATTGCTGAAAAGCTTTAATTCTCATAATCGCGAAGTAACACCATTTGAAATCGCAATGATTCATATCTTCAAAATTTTAAATCCCATATTCACTAAAACCATGACATTACCATATTTTTGAAAATTTTATTCTATAAAAATACCTTTCATGAAGCTCGAAGCTCAAATTCTCATAATCACAGAGCACACCATCATAATACTTTAATCCTTCATGAAACAAAAATCATGAAGCCCATCTCTGCAAAACTCATAACTTTTACATATTGTCATAAGGAATTCAAGAAAAACCACTTTTCATAATGTTTACCATTCTCCAAATTTTGGACCCCAAAAATATGGCAAACAGAGGGAAAAATTGCCACCATCAATACTGCTTATGGATTCAACTATATGATCCATTTCCTTGAAATATCCCTAATCATACATGAGAGGATTGACAAAAAACACAAACCATTATCTATTTCTAGAAAATAATATCCTTGGTTCCAATATAATAATAACTATTGATAGTCTTGAGTCAAAATAATAAACAAATTAATAATGTAATCAAAAAACACCCCTATTATCCACTATAAATACCACCCATCACCACCCCTTATCTTCACAAATTATATGCCTTTGAGCTTGCTTATATTCTGCCCAATTACTCTACCAAGACTATTACTTACTTCTTATTATTTTTGGTCTCACCAAAAGACCAATCCCCAGTTCCTTAAGGAGGTTATCAAGGAGACACTATACAAGAGGTAAAATCCTCTTTTGTTATATTTTAATTTATTTAAATTTATTTTTAATCCTCTATTTAACTCCTCTATAAAAACATGAATAATAAATATAGAATATTAGATAAATTTTAATGTTATTATTTTAATGAAATATTCATCATCAAACCCCTTCTCCTCTCCCTTTTATTCTAAAAATGAAAACAACATCCATGATGTGTCGATTTACCTCCATCACGAACAATGCATTTTCATTTTATATTACCGCCTTCAATTATAGTAATAAAACTATTATTAAAGTTAAATAATATTTTATTATAAATATTATAAGTTATATAATGTTATGGAACCAATATATAAACATGATATTAAATAAAATGATATATGTTTATGATGGTCGTAAAAACCACCAAAACAAAATTAAATAATTTTCATTAACGTTTTATCTAATGAATAATTCTCATACCATATAACCAAATGATATATAATATTAATTAACATATATAATTTCATTGATAACATATAATTTCAATTCTGTAGAACTATTAATATTTTACATGAACTTCCATACTTGTATACAAGTGAAATGATCATGAAAAACCAAGAAAATGAACACTCCCAAAAATGAAGAACTTAAATATTATAACTCATAAAAAATACCTTACATGAACTTAATAAAATTAAATACATGTAGAAAATGGTTGGAATTTAGTAATTAATGAATCTAATTTGATTATACAGGACATTAAGTTCAAGTGCAAAAGGGTTTTAGATATAAGACAAGGGGTTTCACATCTGGCTTTTATTTCTATGAGATATTCCTTATTCACTACTTATTCCTTGTATGTGGTATATTTATATTGAACCTTTTTATTTATGATCATAATTAATTTAATATTTCATTAAATATCCATATTTATTTTATCATGGATATGATTATTGTCATATCTGTATAAAATTTTACATATAATGTTTATTTTGAATTTTGTTTTAACTGGGGAAATATTGATGAATCCATATCCTCTACTCAATACAGATATTTTGATAACAAATATTGTTCTTGAATTAAATATATGTATGACTAATTATTTGGAATTACAGTGAAATGTGGGTCCTAACATTATATATCCTCTCAATGCATCAATAGGTCTCATGAGACAAAACATTTGGCGACAAACCCTTTGTGTTTGTTTCCAAGAAAGATCAAAAGAGTTTCTACCCAAAGACTTAAAAAATTTTATGAAAGGTCTTGAAAATAGTGTTTCATGTTCCAGAAACATGACATCAAATAATTAATCATTTTCTTCATTTATTATTTAGTTATTACTTTCCATGATATTTTTCCTATGAAAAATATATGGATGCATTTTCATTCTTAGTTTATTGATGACATGTGTTTTTCACTTTTTTACCTTACCATAATCATTATTTATTGACTTTTCTTCACTTAATATTGATTCATATAACCTGTAATGAGTATTTGAGCTCACCATTTTATTTTTTTTTCTTTCCCTAGGTTATGAAGATGAAATATTTGAATAAGTATAAATGAAGTAATTTATTTTCCTTTATTATGTTATATGCTTAACTTCCAATGTAATAATGTAACTATGTATGTATCTAGTTATTCATAGATACTAAACTGATCAATACTTAGTGATGTGATCTCTTGTATCTATTCCATTGTGATAAAATAACTATCGACAGTGGGCTACTAGGGTTGGGGTTGTTAAATTGATTTCCCCCTTCAAGTTTCCATGTTTATTTTCAAATAAAATGCTTTTCTTAATATTTTTGAAATTTTTAGATTTTAAATAGGTTATTTAAGAATGAAAATAGTATTTTTCTTAATAAATTGTTCTTGTTGTCTTTTAAAGGTATTTTCATCTATGAAAACTTACATTGATGTTACTTATGATTTAATGTTGATATAATGCAATGGAAACAATTTTATTCTTCTCCATATGGATTATAATTATAGTGAAACCTATTTTCTTTTCCATGGGATAAGTTATAATTAAATGATAAATGTTTTTATGATATTTTGGAATAAATATTAAAAGATTATGATTATAGGAAATGTGTATCCCTTATATCCCTCCAATGTATTGGGTAAATATTAATTTTTTATGAACTCAAAGGTTGCACAATAGGTTATCCCATGACCAAAAGAGGATATAAATAAGTTTATTATGAGCCCAAAAGAGGGTACATGGGAAGTTATCCTAGGACCAAAGTAGGTACATGGGTGGTTATACCAATACTAACATGTCATGAATTTCTTGGTGGGTATCCTTAACATAATTTTTATATTATTCTGATTATGCCACACTTTGTTTTCCACTCAATATGAAAAGTTCTTATTCTTATAATATGATCTCAAGGCTCATGATCTTTGATTATTATATGATTTATGTCCTATGATCTTCTAAAAACTTATGTAATGATTATGATATATGAATTTTTGGGCATGGATTTCAAATATTAAGCCCATGTTATCATATAATTATGCTCTTGATATGCATACATATGACCATTAATTGATATCTCCCATGTTTACCCTTTCTAAGAATTTAAAATCACCCTTTATTATGTTTCCTTTACCCCAGTTTATGAAGAAAGGTTTTATGTATGATATTTCTAAGAAGTGTGTTAGTTGTGAAAAAATTAATGGGATATGATGAAGATATTTTATGTACTAGTTGTTTATGTATCCAGGTTTCTAAAGACACTAATTCTTTATGGTTCTGGCTTGGATTGTAATGAAATATAATGAATATTCATCTAATAATATGTAATATTTATATATGTAATGTTTGTGTCACCTTAATTAAAATCCATTTTGTGTGTATCCAAGGAATATTCCATCTTCTACCTTTTCATCAAAATTTCCACCATTTATGTATTTATTCTTAATCAAGCAAGGACTCTTAAACACCCTAAAGTTTTTAACATTGTAATTATTTTTAAAAAATATATCACAAAGAGTTAAATATAATTTTAACCTTAATATAAACTTGTTCTAAATTATTCATGTAGTGGTGATGGCTTGTAACCAGATGTATCTTGAGTTTTCATGTTATATAATCATTTTTCTAGCCATATAAGCTAAAATTATGTTTGACTTTCATCCACTCTATTCTACCAAGGAGTATATGGAGCACTAAAATCATGATTAATTCCTTGTTTATGAATATATTTTGTTTTTTGGAATAATTTGTGTCATTATTAGACCTCAATATCTTCAATTAAATACCATTTTGTTTTTGTAAAATTCTTCTAAAAATAATTAATTTTTACAAAGATTGAGATTTATAAGGAATGAACATAATAAATTTCATTCTTGGGAATTTATCTATGAAAGTGATAACATACCGTTATCAACTTTTTAACTTCTTGGAAGTAAGTATAAAAACATTATAATGGATCAGTTCTAGAGGTCCTTTAGTTTAAATATCTCATACCTTGTGAATTTTATTTACTATTTTTCTTTTCTAACAAGTTTTACAAATAACACGAGTATATTTTTTGAAAATTAAGATATTTATCATGTAAAGACCCAAACTTATCATAAATAAATATTACATATTAGTAGATTAATATTCATTATATAACATAATTATCCATTAAAGAATCTTTTAGGTCTAGTGCCTTTGGAAACTTAGACACATAAAGAACTTATCCATAAGTGAGCTATGTTATCTCTTAAAAAGTTCTTCATAACTATAACCATTTTTAGATATATTATTCATAATACCTTTATTAAAATATTGGGGAAATAAAACATAATAAAGGATGATCTCAGATTCTCAGTAAGGGTAAACAAGAGAGATATCAATATAACACGATAATATGGGTATGATAATATGAGAATAACATTTTAAAACCATACCCTGTATATCATAGATCCTAAAAATGAGTTGTGGAATAAATCATAGTAGTTCATAAGACATGAATCATAATGTAATAAATGAACATGATCCATAAGAGAATAACATTAGAATAATCCATAGATATTAGGCATATACGTAAGAATTTAAATATTATGTCAAGGCTATCCACCAAGACATTCATAACATATTAGGATTTGTATAAACACCCATGTACCTAATTAAATATTGGGATAATATATCATTTAACCTCTTTAGAGCTTGGGATAACCTCCCGTCAACCCTCTTTTGGGATTGAGATAACCTTTTATGTACCCTTTAAGATAATATAACATTAAACACTACCCAATACATTAGAGGTAGGTATAGATCCCACCCATCACATAATATATAATTTTTTTTCATAATATCATAAAACATTCATTATATAATAATCCATATAAAGGAAATGGGTTTCATAAACATTTTATTATAGCATAACCCATAGAAATGAAATGGGTTTCATAATCATCTCATCAATTCATAATAGCATAACCCATATAAATAAAATGGGTCTCATAAACATCTCTTCATGTCAATCAGAAACCATAGAGAGAAAGATAAATAATGTTATCATTGTATCATATCCCCAATAAATCATAAGCAATACAAAAAGATGTCATCTTAAATAAAAAATGGTTTTAAAAAATCACTTGGAACATTTCTTGAGAAAAAAAACTTTTCACTTTGAAATAATTTATTTAAAATATAAAAATTTCCTAAATATTAATGGAAATATTTTCTTTTAAAAGAACAATTAATTTTTTTAATGGAATCTTGAACTCCTTGAGTGGTCAAGATAGTTGGAAATACTTTTCTTGCTGTGTATGTTAAAACAAATATTCCTTTCAAATTGTTAGTAAAATCTAAACGGTCATTGTTTTAAAAATTCAAAAATGGGTAAAAATTATTTAATATACCATTTGAATAATTTTAAAAATAATTTTGAAATAATTTTTTAGAAAACATGGATATGAAAGAAAAATGGTTTTTGGCCAAAAAGAGAAATAAAGTAGATTTTATTTAAAAATATTATTTTGGAATTTTGAGTGTATAAAGATAGAAAAATGAAGGGAAAATATATATTCTAAATAAATAACCATAGGATAAGAAAATTAATGAATTTATTGATAAATTTATCATAATATTTCATCATCTAAAGCATAATCATTACAAAATCCGATAAACAATGAGATTGTAACACCAAACCCTTACCACTTTGGTAAATTTTGAATTATAAGACCAATTAAAAAATAAAATCAAAATAAAGATTAAATATCATGAATAGAATTATATTAATGATATAAAATTTCAAATGTGAAGTATATACACCTCATAAAATAAGATATGCGCATAACACAACATATGTCTCAAAGAAGAAAAATTGAGACAAAATCCCTTACCTTAAGCCCCACCTTTCTTTGTACAAATTTGAAAACAAGGTATAATAAAAATATATTTATTATAAATATATTAAAGAACCAAAATTATAAATATCATAATGTATATTATTTACTTATAAAATTTTATTATCTTTTTATTAATAATTCATTATTAAAATAACATTTTGGGTAATAACAACTTTGTTTTTCTTGTATGTTTTGATTTTGTATTTTCAATCATTTTAAATTAAAAATGGTTACATAAAATATATATTTTTAACAATTATATAATTATCATATATATTAATTATATATATATTTATAGTAATCCATAAAAGTTATAGATAGAAAATGATACACACTGTTTATGTAGATGGTAGGTCATATCTATGCATGAATGTTGTTTCCATTTTTTAATGGATGAAAAAAATAAATGAAAATAATAATTCACATTTACAGTATCATTATTATGTATTATATATCATATATATTTATTAACTTTATCATTATTACCTTCAATGAAAATAATTAGTGAAAAAATAATCACATTGCTTCGCGAGGCGGTAGTTCGCCGTACACACGTGCGACATTATCGTATCCCCCACAGAATGGAAAGTAAGAAGGTATATATTATATATTAATTAAATAGTTATAATTATTTTAAAAATATCATATATATATTCATGAAATATATTCTTATTACCATCCAAGTAAAATGGATGTGGAAAAACATATCACATCGGTTCCTGATGCAGTAGTCTGTCGTACACATGAGCGATGTTATTATTTTCCAACAGGTTGAAAGGTAAGAAGGTATGTGTGATATTATAGTAAAAAAAGTATAATAATATCATATATATCTTATATAAACATTAAATCCATCATTATATCCATCCATGAGAGGTGGTGATGGAAAATTAATAACATCAGGTCACGAGGCGGTAGTCCGTTGTACACACGATCGATGGTTTAGTTTCCCATTTTATGGAAGTGGAGATGGATATAGATTATGAAATTAACATAATAAAATATAATAATATAAGAGATAATAGTGTTATTATATCATTATATTTTATTAATATTAAATGTGGTGGAATAATAATAAAACAAAAACACAAGTTTAATAATTTTACCTCTTCTTTAGAGAGCCGCTTTAGGTTTACACCTAAAGCATTTGAAGGGAGGGATTCATAACATAAATAAGGCATCTAGGATGAGTTTAGGGAATCAAGGAATGTATTTTTTCCTGTATTTTGAAAACCAAATTATTTTTATTTGTGAATATAAGAGTAAATGGGGTTTATTTTTATAAGTGGGGGAGAGGAAACACTTAGAATTTTTGAAAAGAATAAATTGTACCTCCATTTTTCACATGATGAAAGTCTAAAAAATATATAATTATTAAAAATTATGGTTTTTAAGGTCTAAATATTTATATATAATTTTTTTTACAAGTTTCTAGGCTATTTACCCATAATCTTTTTAGTTTAACCCCCAGTAAACCCGTTTTAACCTTAACTATAGTATTTAATTTTTACTTTTTTTTATATTAATTAGGGTCAAAAATTTAGTTGAACTCATTATATAATATTAATTATTCTTATTAGAAATAATTAACCATTTTAAAAATTTTATTCATATAATTGAAAAAAATTAACTTAAAAGTAAACATGTAGATGTGATGAAAAAGAGGTTTTCCGAAGAGAAAATATTCCAAAGTTTAAAAAGTTTTTATATAAAAATTCTATATAAAATTGATTCAAATGACCTAAATTGGATTAAATAATATATAATTGAACCAATTTTTCTTTTAAAACCATTTTTTAAAAAATGGTACCTTATAAATTGATTAAATGAAAAAGGATTTTTTCAATAAAAGCTTGTATTTTCACTTTTCATCAAAAAATTAAAATTTTTAGAAAATTGAAAAAAATTAATCCTTAGATAATTTTGAAATGTGGATTTAAAAAAATAAATTTAATAAATTTATTAAATTTTATAAAATTTTAAAAAATTAATTTTATTATTTGTTCACAAAAAAAAATATTTTTTTTGAGAAAAAGGTATTTTTCAAAGCATATAAAAACAACTAAAAATTAACTACTTATTTATAAAAATGTTTTGTTTATATTAAAACATTATAATTTATATTTTGATATGTTTATTCCTATTCATACTTCTAAGTTTAATTGATATGTTATAATGGTATAGTTTAAACAATAATATAAATAATATATTATTGTTAATTAAAACTTAGTGTTGTGTGTAATGAAAGCTTCAAAGAAATTAAATTATTTAAAAAAAAATATTTCATGAAATATCAGGGTTTTACATATAATACTACATTCACTAATGTTTTTATTTATGTTATTTTAGACAAGGTATCTAATTTTTCTACTCCATAGATCATTTTCTACTCATATGCTCAAGTAACAAATTATCCTTTCACATCCTACTTGAAATAAATTTCTTGGAGTTCACATCCCTTTTTTTATAACTACCTCATATTTTAATATATTTACTAAAACACTATTTTTCAAAAAAATAACATCATTTACCAAATCATACAACTGAGATACACCCAATAAATTATGATTTATCTCATTAACATATAAGTAATTATCAGTACTAATCTGGATGTTTCTAATATTGGAAGTTCTAAATCCTTTGATCCAAAGTGAGATATCATTGTCAAAGGTTATAGATACTCCTTCATATATATATATATATATATTCTTCTGATTTCTCAAATCACCCCTAAGTTGATAAGAAAACCCATTTTCCATGATCCATGGATTCCCATACTTAGATGGTTTAAATATAGCTTCACCCACATTTACCTTTTACTTATTATAGATTTCTTTTTTAAAATTTATAAAATTATGATAATGTTTTAGCTAAGTTATCATAAATATAAATCATTCATTTTAGATGTGTCTTTGAAGACATCCAATACACACCTCTTGTATAATTCACTTAAACGTTCTTCTCAGGTTGTTGTAAATTTTAGTAGGTTCTCATTTTTGGTTTGTGTCTCTACATTGATTTATGTTTCCCTCTAAATACTTTTATAAAAAAATTTTACCAAAAATTGTAATACTTATGAAAAAATGCACCACAACCCTAGATAAAACCTTGAAACCTTATCTTTTGATAATTTTTTTTTGACTAGTTTGATGTTTAGATATAATATTAGTTCTTAGTTAAAGAGATCCTACACAGATATTTTTTGGGACCCTTTCCTGAACTTTTAAGATTGGTGTGGAATCATTTCATAAATTTTCTCTTTCAATACCAGAGTATATTTTTCCTTTTATTTAGGCCTTTTTTAATCTAGGTTTCTATTTAGCACCAGATTCTTCTGTATGTGCGGATTTATTTTGATTAGTGGATTCAGAATATTTATCCTTCTCATGACCTATTTCCTAAGCACCAGATAAACTTGTTATTTTATTCTTATAACACTTACCTATTTTAATATATAGCTTATTTAAGTTAATTATGGATTTCTATTTCTATTTCACTATTTTAGCAACCTTTATTCTTATTTTTTCAATTTATATATCTCTGAGAATAACCATAGAAGTAATATCATCATTTATTTCTTATGTTCTTACTTTCTCATTATTTATATTTATTTTTTTCTTAATTAGTTCATCTTTATATAATTTATTGTATTATTTTGTGTTTCCCTTAATATAAAAATTTTCTTCTCTAAGGATTACAATATCCTTCATGTACATTTTCATCTCAATTATTATAGTATATTCCTTAACTATTTTCCTTCTTTTGAAGTATATTAACTATTGGTTTTTGAATCATATTATGATGGGTTGTATTCTTATTTTTTTTGTGCAATAAGAACTCCTGGAGAATCTTCTATGGTAATTTCCTCATTATTTAAAATTTAGTTACTATATGAGACTCATTCTTCAATGTATAGAAATTTCCTTCAAATGGATCTGGGAGATTTTTTTTCATTTAGTATTATTTTTCTTTGAATAATCCCCTTAATTAGTAATATTTCTATTTTCATCATCATTATCATTTTTCCTTATGATTTTCAAGGTAAATTTTGAAAGTAAGTGTCCAAAATTACCATATTTTAAGAATTTAAATTGATGTTTTTATTTATAATTATGTATTCCTTGTGTAAAGTTTATTGATATAAGTGATAGAGATTTTGTATAGTCTTCTATACCATCTTATTCCTATAAAAAAATTCCTTTATCTTCCATATTTAAACCTTTTAATACTTTGAAATAAATTTATTTTACTTTATTTCCCTTACTTTTGAGTGTAGCACCCTTCTCATTTTATAATTGATAAGAGTGTTGTGAAGTTACTCAATGGTGTAACTATCAAGATCATTATCTTCAAGAGATAATATATTGGAATAAAAATTTTATGGTAATATTATCATAAGATTATTCACCATAGTGGCTTTTTAAAATGTTTCTATAAACCCTATAATGGTACAAAAAACTAGGTTAACCTTGGTAAAGAATTAATCAACTATTTTATCAACTTGTATTTTAATTTATTCAAATTAATATTCAATGATCCATATTTTAGATTCCTTCACCATTTTATTTCCATTATAGATCCTATTAATCTTCTTTTAAATGGAATATATAGTTATAAAACCCATAATTTTTGTTAGAATATTTTTTGATAAATAGGATAATAATAAATTTATGGATTTACCAACACTTTTGATATTTTTATTTTCAATCAGAGACTAAACTTAGGTATAATTTATCATAGTGAATCCATATTGGATAGAATTTAGAACATCAAGTCCCAAAGTGATAAGGTAGGGTAAAATAATCTCTTTCCCAATATAAACCCTCTTACATCAAATTTAGGAATAGTTTTTTTTGTTAATTGAGTCATTTTGATCCATAAAAATAAATCAGAGAAGAAAAAGAGTTAACCTGGTTGGGATACTAATTGTTATGATCACTCTTATAGTAGTAAATATTGATAGGGGGATTGAATGAGTGTTTAAAAAAAATTTCACACCCAAACACTAACATTATTATTCAACATAGTTATTAAATACTCATAATTTTTCATGAAATAAAATAAACATAACACACTATATAATGAGGTTTTCCTATTAAAAGGATGAATATATCTCTAGTGTGTTGTGTTTTTTATCCCACTTACAAAAAGATATTCTATTATTATCAATAAGTCACTACTATCAAGGAAATAACCTTGAAAATTTTATAATGGGTGGTTTTAACTAGTTAAAATTTTTCACTAATAGAATATAATTATTACACTTGAAGAAAAGTCACTGATGAAAGCTTGATTCTCTACCCAAGATAAATGAATGTTTATCTTCTTTCTCTTACTTATTTTTTTATATAGTTGAAATCCAATTCTCACACATGGTATCAACTTAAAAATACTCTAACTATACTCATTTTTTATTTTATAATTTTTATTATCATATAATTATGTCAAAAAATATTTCTATAATAAAATATGAAAAATTAATTTGATTCTTGGATGTATGATATTTTCTAGTAAAAAACTTATTAAAGAATAAAAAGTTTTATCATTAATAGTAATTATATATATTATAATTTTAAATTCCCACTAATATTTTTCCATGATATATTAATTTTAATTCCCCACAAATATTTCCATGAATAATGGATTTGACCTACTATCAATGATATTTTATGATACAATTTCCAAATAAGAATAACTTATTTTTCTAAGAATATTGTGTATTATAATATGGGGAAATCATATATTATGATTCCCAACTTCATCCATATACTTTCATTATATTAGTAATCAATTCATAGGGATAAATAATACTTACATAATCTTTTGAGGCAATATCCCCACTCTCTATTTTTAAACTAACCATATGGTAATTCATTTTACCAACATTCAGTCATCCATCACTCCATAAGAGTAAATCAATCTTACCAAAATGAATCTTATGATGTTTATCTATATATCCCAACCTTTTATATTTTTTTAACATCAAATAAAATTCTATAATAGTAAATAAAACTTACAAAAATGAATCTTATAGAATTACACTAACTATTACAAATGGATTAAATTAATCTTATGATGTTATGAGTCTTTATACCATTTTTGATTTTCTACATCAACTAATATTCTGTTGGAGTGGATGAATTTTACAAAAACATCATGCCTTTTCTAATTTTCAGTCTTCTACTCTAAATTAATTACAAAAATATTTTTGGAATATTATAGAGTTTAATGAATCTTATGATATTCAAGATCATCCTTACAGAAATTCCATGATCCTTAAAGAACTAAAATTAACCTTATTTAAACTCTAATGAATCTTAATAAATGGAAATTAATCTTATGAAATTGTCATTCTTTTTCTCAATTCTCGGTCATAATGAATTTTATGGAAATGTATAACTTTTTCAGTATTATATAACCCCATAATTATAGCCATCCTCAAATACATTCAAAACTTCTTCAAATCAATTTAAGGTATCTAAAACATTTCAAAAAACTCCAAAACACACACACATATATATATTAACATAAAATACAATATCACCCTCAAGTGGGTTCAACTTGGATCTAATACCAAATTAATAAAAGTGAACCCTATTACAAGTTCACGCTATGATATAGTCATTTTGGTCTTACCGTCAACCCCATGGATTTTATATTTCCTATGATACCAGACAATAACATGAAAAGGCCACATTATAGGGATCGAATGATCACCATTATTATCAATATATTGACTTAAACCACTTATTCCAATTGTGTAACTCACATATTATAGGAAGATCACTCCTAATGTTGTTTTTAATACGATTTATTCAGTCCATTTCATAGATTGATTAGGGAAAGTAATGCATATGCCTTAATAATATCCCCCTCGATGAATGCCAAAATTGATTTAATCCTACATCCTTCTCTAATGCTGTATTAAGAAAAGGTTTATTACCTACCAATGATTGAAACACTATTTTTTACTCTGTAACTACCATCTTAAGTATGATTTTATATTTACCAAGGAACCAAACCATCATAAGAAAAGGCCTCATGACATGGATGAGGTGATCAACCTTAATATCAAGTGATTGACTTGAACCTTCTAGAACCCATGTGGGACTCATGTATTGAAAACATATCACTTCCTAAAAAGTTCACAGGATAATTTATTCAAACTAAGTCACATATAAATTATGGTAAGAACTTTATATGTCTCAAATCATATGATACTATGTGGAAATTAATAAATAAAAGGGTGTTTTATAAAGCCCAATAAGTGAAAAAACATGATCATGAAGTATAATATTCGAGTCAAGGTGAATAAAAAGACATTATGAAAGAGAAGGATTATATATAATCATATAAAATCATAGAATAAAGTAAAATATATCCTAATATCATGACATCACAAGAATTTGGAAACAACATAAAACATAGAATCCTAAGTATTGTCAAGAATCACTACCAAGAGAACATAAAATTATGTTCTAGGATTATTTCATGTGCACTATACATGGTATATTATAAGTTGAAGTAATTTTACAATACATTGAGGGTCTATATATTTTTTGGATCATCCATCACAAAATAATATGTACATGAATATTTTTCCACATAATAAATTCATATATAAGGAATAAGGGTGAGAAAAACTCATAAAAAGGAAACGAGTTACATAATCTTATCTCAAAACATAACCAAATGATATATCATAAAGATTCTAAAGAGAAGAAGGAATGAAATATTTTTTGATTTCTATATTTGAATAAATAAATATAGGCCTTAACAATTAAGTTCATATAAATAAAATCCATAAGAATGTATTGAAAAAGTGGGTATATAAAGGAACTACTTAAGTAATGTTTTATGAAATGAGTCCAAAATATTTAAAGAAGGTAGGTGAATAATGATTTCCTTAAAACCAAAATTGAACTAGTATTGGTTTTATATAATAAAGTTTTTATTTTTAAAAATCATGAATGGGAGAATACTTTAACAGAGTAAAACATGAAAATGAATAAGGAATAAAAAATTTCACTTTAAACATGTTTTCTTTATTGAAAGGATTCAGAATGGAGCTTGAAAAAACATATCCCCATTAAAGAATGAAAAATTAAACTAGTTATATATGTAGGGAAAATATATATTGAATATTGAAAAATTAAGTGTAAAAAAGAGAGAGATTAAAAGAGGTATTGAGAGAAAGTACATCCCAAAAGAAAGAGAGGGTGTTTTGGGAGTTCCCTTACCTTAGGTCCTAACTCTCTTGGTGTGTGTGTCTACCCTCTTGAATAATAAAATTAAATTTATTAAATAATTTATTTAGAACATTTTCCATATATATTTCATTTATTATTATTCGTTTATATTTTTTTATTTTTATTTTGTTAAGATATTATGATCATGTTCACTGCCTCAAGGATTTGTTTTCATGGTTCCAAGGTTACATCGATTTATTGGTAATTATAGATGTTATTATAAAATGGGTCCATAACTATTGAAGAGTAAATTTTTCAAGTAAATGTATTTAAATAAATTAAAATTTCTTTAAATATCATGTAGTCATTAAAAATAAGCATGATTAATAGAGTATAAATATTAGTGTTTAATGTTTTGTTCATTTTGTTCGTTTTTTCAACCATATGGAACTTAATCGGTTTCATTTGCTCTTTTTGTTTATTTAACCATTATAGAATATGGAATGGAATATAATATAATTATTGTGATCATATTTAACAATAAAATGATTATTATACCATCTATTTATGTGATGATGAAAAATTAAATAAGTCTTCCATGGAGGGGGTGAAATGACTATAATATGGGTGATGTTTTCAATTAAAAATAAATAAGAGGAAAGTAGATACTAGTTATTCTATTAATATAATAACATTTAAGTATAATTATGATAAACTTATAAAGAAATGTATATTTATGATATTGATAATATTATATCAGAATAGATGAAATATTTATGAAGGTGTTAGAAGAAAAATATTTGAAGGAATAAAAATAAAAAAGAGTGATTAAGAGACCTTACTTTACTCATCAGGATGATTCATTTTCTATTTATATTATGCCTTAAAAGAGTTTACTTTTGATGAGGAAAAAAAATCTAGGACATGGATAATAGTGTTATGGAGTGATTTATGTATATTTTGGATTATTTAAGAAGCTTATGGTGTGAGGATCATTCTATTGGTGAATGGTGGTATTTATAGGGGGAGTATAGAGAGGGTTTTTTGAAGAAAATATTAATTAATTTTTTATTCCTTCTCAATACTACCAATATTAATGACTCTTGTAAATTTAAATAGTAATTGATTAATGTGGGATTGAGATAATGGTTTCTTAGATAATCTAATATGAAATTAATATAGGATTAAACATATAATGTATAATACCATATCTTTTTTTTTGTATTTCACTATTCACCAAAAATCAACATTTTTAGAGAAATACCATAAAATCACACAAAACTAATTTCAATAGAATAATTATGAAAATGAAATTCATTTTATCAAAATAATTTATTAGGTATGAGAAATGAAAATTTTAAATAAAATTCTCATTAATTGAAAAATAAAAGTTTTTTTATGACCTTATCAAAATTAGGACCCTTAGAAAAATTGATTATGATTTAAAAAATTATTCAGTTTTTTATCAAAAAATATAAGTAGTATTTTTTAAAAAATTTATCGAAATAAAAATTTATTTCATAATTTCAAATTGATCATAAAAATTTATTTTTAATTAAAATAAAAAAATATGTTTTCCAAAAATATAATTATGGTTTCTTTATATCAAATATTAATTTTATCTTATTTAACACTTTTATTTCATTTTTTATTATGATATAGATTTGTTATATTTTTATTTCATAAGATACCCAAATATTTTTTTACTAATACAATAGTATTTTTACTATTCTAATGGTCAAGTTACTATTTCTAATGGTTGGAATAATATTCCAACTGTCATATTTCCAACTGTAAACCCTCATGACTTTTGGGTTAACAATTCCCAAGGGAATTTGAATTTTTTAGTTAGTAAGATATTATTTTTGATAACTTGGATTTAGATTAGAGTTCTAAGAGTTAGAAAATATTTGGGAGATGGTTTTGGATGGGAAAAAAGCTTTGATGATGGTTTTGGTCCTCAAGTGAAAGTTAGATAGGGTTTAGAGTAACCCAAGGGATGAAATTTAATATCCTATAGTATTTGACATCATGAACTATGGTTCATGCCATTAATTCTTATACCATGGTGAATTACATTCCACGAATGTGACTTCATATCATAAAAGAGTTTTTGGAAAATGGATTGACCCTTACATAGGGTATTTATGCCATGAATAAGGAATTAATATTTTGAATGTGACCCATATTTATGGGATCAATGACCTTTATGTGAGACACTCAAATTGTGAACCATGGTTCACATTGGAAATGAGGTTCAACTTTGAGAAGAGCCTCTACCTAGACTTATTCATGCCTTGAATAGGGTGTTCACATAGAGAATGTGTTGGGATGAGTTTGTGGGACCTATATCTGGAGTGGCTCAAGTCATAATCTTATTGGTTAGCATCATGAATGGTGCCCAAGATGTGTTTTTAGATGGGGAAATATATATTTTTCTATTGGTTTTTAGGGATTTTTAGGGGATATAGGTAATGGGAGGAGTCCGTTCATATAGACTATCTTTTACCCCTTCAATACTCAATTTCACTTTTATTTAGGATGATTCCAAATGTGATTTTATAACATTATAGGAATATTTATTTTGTTTTTCCTTATGTTCATGTACCCCTTCATCCCTATACATTTCTTTGTGGTTTCAACTTAGGGTTTTTCATTAGTTCCATTAGATCATGATGGAATTTCCCAATAATGATGGGGATTTCATATGGATTGGATAGAGTACATCCCAACATGGTATATAAATTCTATTTCATACCATTTTGATGAAAGTATATCACCATATGGATTTTTATAGGGTTATTACCAAAATTAAATTTGTTAATTATTGAATTGGTTCTTATTGATAGAGTTTTTCCTGATATGGTGTTGGAAGTGTGTCATAGACCTTCCATGTGAGGTTGGTTGTAGTTTCAGTGAAATGGAAGCATGAGGTGAGTTATTATACAATTATTTCTAATTAAATTATTTTTTTAATTCAATATATATATTTTAGAATAAATTTAATAATTAATTATAAATTATTAGAATAAATTGAATAATTAATTATAAATTGTTCATAATTAGTTATTGGGTATTGTTCCTTGACATAGGTGCTTAGGATGCCGATATAATCATTTTAGGGCTTCAGTGGGGATGGCTTCGCTGTTTTAAGGGATAGTAATACCATTCATCATGTAGGTGGTCCCTTGTATAAAAACCATGGTATTATAAATTATGTTTTTATGGTACGTGATGTGTGGTCTTTCTATGAGGGTGATCAAACCCTTTTTAAATAAAGAAAATTGTATTATTTAAATGAAATGTTTATATTGAAAAATTTTATAAGGGGTATGATGGACCATTGTGCACTTTCTTGACTCCCCGACTGTTGATGGTTGAGGCCTTGATTATAGATTTTATGCCTTTATATGTATAAAACCTGAAGGGTGTGACTTAAATTGAATAAATGCGATATAGTGGACCTTATAATAGGTTTCCTTGACGCCTCATAGTATATTGGAGTGTTGGATTAGGATTATTGGCTAAGTAGGCCATGATGGAGCTATGATATTCTGTATAGTTGCTGAACTAGTTGAATTGAGTATGGGGAGAGTGTTCCTCCCCTATAGAAATATAATTACTTGGGTGGATAGACTCTATGGAGATTAATGGATATGTTCGGAATTTTGAATAACCTAATGAGTCTTGTTAAGGGGATGATCTTGATTCCATATCCCTTGTTTAATACTTGTATGACATTACTTATGATTCTAATGAAGTTGTGTGATGAATATAATGAGGATTTATAGGGATGTTATACCCTATGAGTGAAGGGTAATGGCCTGAGAGATAATAATGGGATAAAGGAACCTAGGTGGGTGTCTTGACTATGATAATGCCTTAGGAAATGTAATGTGTAGACCAGTGATATGTTGACTATTGAGAGGGTGTGTATGGGAAATGGGTAGTGATGATTGTAAGTGTCACCTTAGTATCCGAATCGATTATGGATCATGATATGGTTTGGGTGGGATGCACTATCCACTTATATATATTTAGATTCATGGGATACCTTGTAAAATCTCCTTGTATCTAACCTAAATGATTTATATTGGTTTGGAATTCCTTGGGAATGATTCTTCGATTCAAATTTATTATTGTATTGGAATGACTTGGAAAAGTTCCTTGGATTTTTCTATATTTAGAATGCCTTAAATGAGTTCTATGGATCCAGATTTATAACTAATAATTTGGAATTATTTGAACATACTCCTTGGATTTATATGTGATATGATTTGGATTCCCTTGAACTTGTTACTTGAAATCAAGGAAGGTGATATAACCCTCCTAAGTGGCCTTCAAGATTGATCTGGAATGCCTTGGATATGCTCCTTGTATTTAGATGTGATACAATTTGGATTGCCTTGGAATTATTTCTTTGAATAAGTGAAGGGTATATGAACCTCACAAGTGGCCTCTATGATTTATTTAGAATGAATTGGACACGATCCTTGTATTCAGACGTGAAATGGTTTGGAATTCCTTGGAAATAATTCTTATATTTGGATGTGATAGCATTTGAATTGACTAGGACATCGTCATAGGAATTTCTTATTGATTTTCACACCAATATATTTCCTAGAAATTTCTCCTAGTAATCATATATAGTCTTGATATTTGTTGGCATGATTATTTGAAGTGCTTAGAGACACTCTGGAACTGGTCTAAGTAGGCTTGTTTTGATCCCAAGTGTCACATTAGAATCTGAGGATCAATAGTGGTTAGTTATTTATGATTATTCCCTATTTATTTATTCCAATGAGCATGCCACATGTACATAAATTATATTTATAGTTTATTTATGGGATCACATTTGTTTTTTTCTACTGAGTTGTACTTATACTCTTATTGGATGGATATGGCACTTGGGTACCCAATAATACCTTATTAATCACTGGTTGGGGTTGGGAAGAGGCCCATAGTATCTTGATCTAATGGGATAGATTAAAAAGGATTAGAGATTGGGATGAGGTGGGTTTAGGGTATGGAGTAGATCCTTAGTGAATTTTTTTTATATAATCGACCTAATGGTAGATTGGTTTGGGATGTATGACTATATACTTCATTTATATTGGTGATAACATGGTTATTTTATTTTCTTCCAATTACTATAGTTTATGTTATGGAAGATTTTTGGTTTATTTTTATCATTAATTGATAACTTTGATATGGGGTAATAGTCTACTCATAGTCACACGCTATACCCCCACTACTAGTCGATATCCTCTGTCATATGGGGAGGAACACTAGAGGTCCTAGTGGCATCTCTGGTATAGACACTAATGAGTGGTTGTGGTTCAGGGATGTTAAACCAATGGTAATATTGGATTTCTACTTCCTGTAAATACATCATATTTTCACCATTCAACATTCACTTCAATTCCTCTTAATATTCTTCATTTTTAAAACATTGATTACACTACTAATGTTTTGTTTCTTTTTTATATTATTTTTCATAAGTTTGATTATTATTAGAGACCAAGATAATCTAAATTTTTCTATTCTAGTTATTTTATTTTTATTGTGTTTACCATCCCATTCTACTATTTTCAATATCAGTGGGTATATTTATCCTCTAAATGTAATGTTCTAAATTAATATAATAATATATTTTTGGTTTTTATTTTATAGTGCATCTATTTTATACTTTACTATATTATATAATGCGTTTATTTAGAAATAAATTTCAAAATATAAAAGTTTAGATCATTACAATATTCCCCTCTTTATAAATTTCATCCTTGAAATTTTAATTCACATTAAAATGAAAATAGATGAGGGTACTTCTGTTTCATTTATTCCTTAGGTTTCTATGTTTTCTCTTTGTACTTATGGTTTTGCTAAAATACTTTGTCAAGGTAAATTGTCTTATTATGTATAACTTTATCTTTACGGTACAATATCTTCACCAGATTCTCCTCATAAGAGAGATAATGTTCCAAATGTACCACTTTTGAATTTAAAATATGTGATTGATCTAGTATATACTTTAATAATATTAATACATGGAACACATCATGCATATGAGAGATATTTAGTGGGAGTGGTAGTTGATAGGCCACAATTTTGATGTGATCAGGAATCACAAAGGGGATAATATATCTGAAACATAGATTTTATTTTTTCCAAAACCTATCGAATCTATTCTATGGGGATATATAAAGGAATAATTTATCTCCAACCTCAAACTCCAAGTCTCATCAAAAATTGTCAGTATAGTTATTTTATTGTCTTTTTGATGATGTAATGTGCTGTTGAATGGATTTTACCCTCTCTACCATTTCTTTAACCAATTTTAGTCCCAATATATTTTATTATATAACTTAATCTCAACATGTCAGAGTTCTAAATTTATTTCCATAAAGGGATTCGTAATGAGCCATCTAAATTTTCTGGTGGAAGCTATCTTTGTAGTATAAATCCTCCAAATGAATATCTTAATCACAACCTCCTTTGAATTCCATAGAGTAGTATTTCAATATATCTTCATGTTTGTGGAAAATAATTTTAGATTGGTCATCAGTATATAGGATATAGTCCATAATAAATTTCAAACCTTTGTTCAAGTCATGTTGAATACTTTTCCATAACATTGAAGCAAACATCAGATATTAATCAAATATAATTAATATTTTTGTCCCATAAAACCTTACCACTTCTCAAATGTATAATTTTTCATGTTGATGGGGTGATAAGTCTTCTCAAGTGGTAACGAAGTGTCCATTTTTTGTAAAAAGATCCACTACAACCCAAATTACATTATTTCATTTGGATGCATTCGGAATAACAGTAATTAAATCAATTTTAATGTTATCACATTTTTATGTAGGTATGGGAAACTATTTCTTCATCTCTTCATAATTTTTCCTTTATTACTTCACTTTTTGACATACCAAACACTTTGGTGTATATTTTATAATCCCCTTCAATATATTAACCCATAATTTGTACTATTGGAGATCACTATACATATTTTTTGTCCCTTGGGGGATAAAGAATGTTTAACTATGATAATTATTCAATATATTTTTATTTATCTTGGGATATAATAGCATGCATATTCATGTCCCAAATATCACAAGTACTTATTTATCAATGTTGAACTATATGGATTTCACCATTATTATAGAATACAACTTCTTTTATATCCCCACATCTACCCTTTCTTGTTAACATTTCCTAATAATGTAACTTTATCCATCTAATATTCAAATTTACCAAAACTTTCATATAAATGATATTTTCTTAAATTAATTATCACAATAATAAAATTGTTCTCATGTTTCTCCTTGATTTTGGAGTATATGAGGATATCATCTATATATACCGCTAAAAAATTGTCAAAGTAAAATATAAATACTCCATTCACAAAGTCTATGAAAATTGATGGCGCATTTATAAGTTTGAATGGAATCACAATGGAATCAAAGTGATCATAGATTTTATGAAAGGATGACTTGGAAATATCCTCCTTCCACTCCATTAAAATATTTCATCTCAACCAAAGGTCAACTTTAGAGAATTAATGGGCCCACATAGTTGATCGATAAATCATTAATATATGATAGTGGATACTTATTCATTATCATGATATTTTTGAGTTAACGATAATCAATTAAAAGACACATTGATCCATTATTATTCTTGAAAAAAGGATTTATGTACCCCATGGTGAAACACTAGGTCATATAAACCCTTTTATAGATTCTTTTTCAGTTTCTTATTTAGTCATTATAGTTGAATGTGGGTTATTCTCTGTGGACTCTTGGATATGGGTAGATATTTAAGTATATGTTCAACTAATAATATATATTGATCAGGTGGAAGGCCATAAAACTCTTCTAGGAATACATTAGTATATTTACTCACAATGGAAATGTATTTAATGTTTTCTATCTACTTTGTATCAATTATTTTAGTATGATATACTTGCTCATAAGGAAACAATATCCATTCTCGAGAATGTTTTTTATAATGGAAATTCACCATTCTTATTATAATTTTATATAAAAAGATAATTATTTGAGATATGGAAAGTTTGATTTCCTTCTTCTATTAGTTGATATTGGATATATATTACGATAGGAGATCCATGCTCAGTCTAACATTTAATTCTACTAAAGGAAGTATAACAAGTTTTTCTGAGATATTTTTCAAAAAAATGTTAATTGGGGAATATTTATATACTTGAGATACAAAAATTTCTCCACTTGGTGTTTCCATTGATAACTCAACCTATATTTCTTTAGGTGGTGTTTAAATATTTCTACTAAAATTTCATGACATGAAAGCATGTGTAGAACTATAATTAAATATTACATGTAATGTTTATGAATAGATAATAAGTAAACTTATCACTATTTTATTGTGGTTATAAATATATTCTAAAACAAAAAATTATTTTAGGGATGATAACAATCATATTAGTAATCACATAAAAGGTAAATTATGAACTTAGAATGAATAACTTATAAATGACCTATGTTGGTCGGAGTGGATACTCAAGAGGGGGGTGAATTGAGTTCCAATTAAAAATTTCTGTTTAAAAGCTTTGTATTAAAATCCCCCAAATCATAAAACAAGTTAAACTGTCGTGAATTTATAAATATTGAAAATGTTCAATTAGTTTCTCAAAGTTTGATTATTTCTTAGTTAACTTAAAATGAAGATTATGTTAGATTTTGAAACTTACTTACTGGATCACAATAATTACAAACACTTGCTAGTTCAACTATAAAACTTACTTTCAAACTGATTTGAGTCTCAAAGTAAATAGAAGAAGAATATAGAACAATAGTTTAAACTAAAAAAATACGCACAACAGTGTTAACCAAGAGGTTCAGTCTCAAGATGAGACTTAGTACTCTCAAACAGTTTATATAAAACTTTGATCCACACCCTGGATCGGGGTTACAATAGTACTCAAACTGTCCAGGTCCTCAGACCTCTACCACAATTCTACGTGGGAAAGTGACAGCAATAAAACACAGGCTATCCAGGTCCTCATACCTCTACCATAGTTCTACGTGGGATACACATAGGTATAAAAATGATGGTGTGAGGATTTCAGTATCCTCCAGTTCATCTTATGAGTCAATGTGTGTTAAAACAGATAGAATCACCCACTGCTTTTAATGTAAAGAAAAGAATGATCACATCATAGAAAGAATATAGAGATGAGTTTAAAATGATCTTGTGTGATGTTAATGTAGCTATGAACTCCTTTTTATTGAAGAAAATTGAGCTTTGAGTCCTTCTTTGGTAGTTGTGTGAAAAAACAGAGTGTCATGGTTCAGCTTGGGTTCTTCGTGAGGTTCAATCGAGCAAATATGTTCCTTAAGCTTCAAATATGCTTCGTGTGTTCAACATCATCAAGTTGCATGCAGTGTGCCTTTTTTTTCAAGACTTCCTTCAATAATATTCTTCTTTATGGTGCTCGTATCCCTTACTTTTCATTTGTGTCTCATGCACACCCTTGATTCTTGGACACACTTCACTTTTAAGTTTGAATGCACGTGTTGGAGCTGACAGGTTGCATGTGTTCTGCACCTTGGACCTCATACTGTCCAATGATATATCTAAAATGAAACATTAATTATGTTAGTGCATTAAATTCATCAAATATGACTGTTAGAAATTAAATTAAAAGATGATAGAATAATTTAAGAAACAGTGTCACAATAAGTTATGGAAACAGTGTCTCCTTCACACGATGTCTGAGTATCACGGTGTCTCATGGTCACGGTGTCTTATTCATGGTGTCTTGTTCATGGTGTCTTGTTCACGATGTCTGGCTTCACGGTGTCTGGCTTCACGGTGTCTGACTTCATGGTGTCTGGATTCACGGTGTCTGGATTCACAGTGTCTGGCTTCACGGCGTCTGGCTTCACGATGTCTGACTTCACGGTGTCTTACTTCACGGCGTCTTATAATTTCTAAAGTAACTATGTGAAGAGTTAAATAAATATGATAATATAAAGTATTAGACTTAAGAATTTTTTAAAGAAGGTATTTTGAGAGTAGATAAATGATAGTATAAAGTGGGTAAATTGAAAATAGAGCAATTAAGATTTTGCAAGGTTCTTCTTAAAGCATGAGAAAACTTTAAACATAAATAAACATGATTGGTTATAATTTATAAAAGTTAACTAAGTTTAATAATATTTGGAATCATTAACACATGATTAAATAAGATTTGTGATCATTAAACCATGAATAATACATTAGGAGTCCAACAATATCCCCCTTTTGATGATCACAAATCATATACAATCAAAGTGTATATTGGATTCAACTATAAATATAAATTTATAACATAGTATATAGAAACTTCTCCCCCTTTTGGGATTATCAAAAAGATGAAATAAGAGAGGTGAAAAAGGTTAATAGTCCATTAATAGAAAATAAGTGATAGTACAACAAAAAAATTAATACAAACACAATAGTATCCCTATAGAAAAGAGTAATCACTGTTCTTACTCAAGAGTTGGCCTTCTCTTTTCCTTTTTCAATAGTAGAAGAGGAATCCATAGGGGAAGAGGCTGAGGTAGAAGAAGGCAGAGATGTGGTTGATAAAGAGGGTAAGGGAAGGCCTTCAAAGACTGAGGGAGCCATGGTATTAGTAGTAGAAGATCTAGGCAGTTACTGATCAAGAATCACATGCCTGATCTAACTAAGTGCTTGACCAACAGACATGGTGGTTGAGGCTAGAGCAGAGGTGAAGGTAGGTTTCCTAGGTTTGAGATGTGAAGCCACTGGAGTAACAATGGTTGTACTCTGGACATGAAGATAGGGCTTCAGAAGTTTGATGAAATCTATAATAATCTCTCCACCATACTGCATGGGTTTCTCAAAATCGTCCTTGTTCTCCATAAACTTGTCCAAAAATCTAGTAAACTCTGTGAGCTTCTGAACTTGGTTCTTAAAATCTTGAGTCATAGGAGGAATCCACATATTTTCTACAAGGTACTTGAAATGGTTTGTCATATCGATCTTGGAGAAGATTCTGTTGAAGTAGAAATCCAATTTCTTGGAAATCTCTTTCTGAGCATCATTAGAAATTTTGGAGTTGATTTATACTAAGTCAAGAACTCTATCACTGATTTTGACTACTTCAGATAAGGAAATCGTATTGAATCCACTGAGTACATTATGAAGTTCTTCTTTGACTATAGTTTTGATCAGTTCACTGTCCTAGGAGGGTTTTTAGGATTGACTAGATGCTTTGACAGCTGTGGTCAGAGATTTTAGTTGATTCAGCACCTTTTGAAGACATCCCATATACTAATCAGTGGGTTTATTCAGATTGGAAACAAGCTCTTTTATTTCCTTCACAATTTCCATGTTCCTTTCAGCAATCTTTCCATCTAAGGATGCTAGATAAGGTTGAATCTGAGACACACTAACTTGTGGTATTTGAGAAGCAACAAGTTTAGATCTCGAATGAAGCTATTTCTGCATGTATTCAACCATACTTCTTGGGTTCTTTACTTAATTACTGAGCAGCTTATTTTCAACTCTTACTTCTTGAATCTCATGGAGCATCTTAGGTTGTATTTTCCAAATAATTTTCTCCAATAAAAGAGAGGAATCTTTCTCACTTAAATTTTTCACAAGAAGAGGTTGGGTATGCATGAGTTTCTCAACTCCGAATAAGAGAGTGGAACCAAATTCCTTCAAATCATCCTTACTCACAAAGGATGGCTGTTCAGACAAGGGTTCAAGAGGAGGTACAGGTACAGGCTCAAGTTCCTTCTTAGGTGAAAAACTGGAGACTAATTTCAAAGGAAATAGAGAGGAAATATCAAGTTCGGTTGCTATAACCTGTTGTGAATCATTCATATCATATAAATTGGGAAATTTATACTGAGTGTCTACAGGACTTGACTCAGTTTGATGTGAGGCTTAAACAGACTCAAGATTTGGGGTTTCTCCCCCTTAACACGTGCCTACTTATCAAGACTGAGAGGCTTCAGATCTTGATCTAATTCCGAAGCCTCAGCTTTGAGTTCCTTAATCATTTCCTTTCTAGACAGATGAAAAGCTAGCTCCATCCTTTCTTCAGTAGAAGGTATTATTTCAGGAATAGGTTGTTCCACAAGGAGTTCCTCAATATTGACCTCTTACAAAATAGGTAGATATTTCTCTATAGGCTCTTCTACTATAGGTTCTTCCATGACATGCTTTTCAAATTCTTTGGAAACTGATTCTATTATAGCTTTGGGTTGAGTTTCCAAATTAGCAGCTTCTTTAGGATTAGGTAATTCTTCTTCAAGAACTACATGAGGAACAGTAGTCCTATCTTCCTCAACAATAACAGCTTCCCTAGGTGGAACTTCAGCCTCTTCTTCCTCTTCTTCAGGATACTCAAAAATCTCATATGGTTCTAAACCAGGATCAGAAATGTCTTTTGTTCTTGAGGGATAATCCACCGGATTGAATTTCTCATAAAATTTATCATTGTCTTCCACCCATTATTTTTTCCAAGTATTCCAGTTTATCTTCATTATTATGATAATAGCTTTTGAGAGGTAGTACTCATAGTACATAATCACTTCCTCATTGGGTCCAACCACACCTTTTTCAAGAATCATGGCTGATATTAGCCGAGAATATAATAGTGAAGTTGACTTGGATGTTACTTTGATCAACTCACACATATAGTGAATGATATACTTGCACAAGTTGATATTATGCCCATTTTTCATGAGGTGAATCAAAAACACATCTTGATATTTTAACACAGCAAAGTCACCTTTTCTTGGGCTGACCAAATTCTTTACAAACTTAAACAGAAGCGTTGTTTCTCTATCTAATTCTGTAGAAATGGCTCTCCTTTAGGTGCCATTTCCAATTATGGTTTTCAGGGCATCTTCTAAATCAAATAACTTGGTTGAAGGTGGAGGTCCTCTATGATAATCCTCACATATGCCTTCATGAGGTATCCTAAGGCATAAATCCTATAACCTTGAATAGAATTATCATCTTTGGCTATTTACCCAGCTCCTCACAACATAACTCTCACCAGAATCAAATTAGAATGGTACGTATTGGTAAAATTGATCCACTAACCTAGGATAAATGGGTCTATCCTCCTTCGAGAACCATTCTAACCATCCTTGTTGTTATAACACTTTCAATACCAGTGACTTACTAGATAGAATACACTTAAGGAAAATCACTTTCTCAGGTACAACAACACGGTTTACCAGATTCGGATTTAAAGGTCCTTCAGGTATCAGATTAGGTGCAATCTTCTTCTTCTTCGAGCTGCGCTTCTTGGGTGTCAATGATGAAGAACTTTTCATTATTGGAATTAACTGAAGGTTCTATCAAGAGAATGGTTCCAAGGATGAATAAGGCTTTGAAAAGAGTAGGTAGAAGAAACCTTGATTGAAGAATTAAGTGATACTTGATTTGTTTTATCATTTCGGAATACCAAACGTCACTAAAATAAAAAAAACGGGAAAACTAAAAGAGGTGAAATAATAATTACCACGATACGGGTTTAAATAAAAACAAAAAGAATTTTTATGATGAGACCGTGAGTGGTTATTACGATGAGACAGTAAATGAGTTTCACGGTGAGACAGTAAATGAGTTTCACAGTGAGACTGTAAGAGATCTTTTCATCATGTGTTACTAAGAGAGAGTAATCGTTAGACTGTAAGTACAAAATGCTAACGGTGATACCGTAAGCATGAAACTTTATAGTGAGACAGTAACTGAGAAACCGTAATTATGAAACAATAAAGTATAACACAGTAAGATATCAAACAGTAAGACCTGAAATAGTAACAAGTAAGGTATCTATTTAAGTTTTATCATGCCTAGTTCATGTATGATGTAGTCTATTCTCTTAGAATTTAATGGTTTAGTGAATGTATCAGCAAGTTTATATTCAGTATCAATGAATTCTAAAGTGATATCACCTTTTTGATAATGATCTCTCAAAAAGTGATGTCTTACATCAATATGATTTGTCCTAGAATGTGAAACAGTATTCTTTGAGATGTTAATAGAACCTTTTTTGTCACAATTTATAGGTACATGTCTGAATTGAGATCCATAATCTAGTAATGTGTGCTTTATCCACAAAATGTTTTCACAACAACTTCCAGCAGCTATGTATTCAGCTTCTGCAATAGATAATGCAACGGAATTTTGTTTCTTACTACACCATGATACTAGTGACATGCCTAAAAAGTGACATGTTCGAAAGGTTCTTTTTCTATCTAACTTACAGCCACTGAAGTCAGAATCAGAATAACAAACTAATTCAAATGATTTTCCTTTAGGATAAAACAGTCCTAGATTGGGTGTTTGATTAAGATATTTGAAAATTCTTTTTTACATCATTTAAATGAGATTCCTTAGGGTTTTCTTGAAAATGAGCACACATACACACACTAAACATAATGTTAGGATGACTAGCAGTTAAGTAAAATAAACTTCCAATCATTACTCTATAATTGGTTTGATCAAATAATTTTCCATCTTCATCAAGATCCAACTTACAAGTGGTACTCATGGGAGTATCACTACTTTTAGTGCTATCCAATCCAAAATGTTTCAGAAGATCATTTGTATATTTACTTTGATTTAAAATAATACCATTTTCATTTTGAAAAACTTGAAATCCAAGAAAATATTTGAGTTCTCCCATTAAAATCATTTCAAATTCATTTTGCATCATTTTAGAAAACTCAACACATAAATAATTTTTCAAAGATCCAAAAATAATTCCATCTACATAAATTTGAACAACTAAAACATCATTATAAATTCGTTTTATAAAAAGAGTAGGATTATCTATTCCTTTTGTAAAACCTATAAAAATAAGAAAAGTACTCAATCTTTCATACTAAGACCGTGGAGCTTAATTCAAACCAAATAAGGATTTTGATAGTTTAAAAATGTGATTTGGAAAATGAGGGTTTGTAAATCCAGGTGGTTGTTCAACAAAAACCTTTTAAGCTATATACCCATTTAATAATGCACTCTTGACATCCATTTGATATAGTTTTAAATTCAAATGTGCAGCATAGGAAAGAAGGATTTTGATGGCTTCAAGTTTGGCTACTGGTGGAAAGGTCTACTCATAGTCAATTCATTCTTCTTGACTATAGCCTTGTGCAACTAGTCTAGCCTTGTTTCTAAATATGTTACCAGCTTCACCAAATTTATTCTTAAAAACCCATTTAGTGCCTATGGTCAAAGTGTACTTAGGTCTGTCTACTAATTCCCATACTTTATTTCTTTCAAATTGATTTAATTGTTCTTGTATATCCATCACCCAAAATTCATCATTGATAGAATCGTTGATATTTTTAGGTTCAAGCTGTGAAAGAAAAGCTTGAAGTTCAACTTGGTTTCTTAGAGAAGCTTTAGTTTGTGTCCCTCTACCTAAATCTCCTACTAAAACATCTAAAGGATGGTTTTTAATGGTCCTAGTTGGTCTAGAAAAGATAGGGCTAGAAATTTCAGGTTCATTTACAGCTTTGGGTTCTACAGAATCTGGTTCTGTAAAATTTCCAGAACTGGTTGTCTTAACAATAGGTTCACTGTTCTTTTCATTAAGGTTTATAATGAATATATCTTCTTCAAGATTTTCAAGATAAGTCTTAGGTTCATGTGGATCAGTTTCATCAAATTTGACGTGTACAGATTCTTCTACACATTTGGTTCTCTTATTGAATACTATATAGGCTTTACTTGATATTGAGTAACCTAGGAAAATTCCTTCATCACTTTCGGAAGAAAATTTGTCAAGATTATCTTTAGTGTTGAGAATAAAGACTTTTCAACCAAAAACTCTAAAGTAATTAACCTTAGGCTTCCTATTGTTCCAAAGCTCATAAGGGGTCTTTTTAAGAATTGGTCTAATCAAGACTCTATTGATAATTTAACAAGCTCTATTAATAGCTTCAGCCCAAAATTAAATAGGTAAATCATATTCATTGAAAATTGTCCTAGAAATCTCTTAAAGAGTCCTATTTCTTCTTTCTACTACACCATTCTATTGAGGTGTTCTAGGAGTACAGAAGTTGTGACTATAGACATTATGTGAGCAATAAGATTCAAACTCTTGATTTTCAAACTCATGGCCATGATCACTTCTCAAGGTCTTGATCTTAAGTACACTAAGATTTTCTACAGACATGGAATATTTAATAAAATAAGAACAAGATTCACTATTGTGAGAAAGAAACTATACCCAAGTGTACCTGGAAAAGTCATCTACAAGGACATAGACATAGTGCTTCCCATTTAAGCTAGAAACTCTAGATGGTCCAAATAAATCCTTGTGAACCAACTTGAGAGGTTGAGAAGTAGAAACTTCTTTCTTTGATTTGAAAAAAACTTTATGTTGTTTTTACATTTTGACAAGGATTACATACTTTGTTGAGTGGGAATTCCATTTTAGGTAAGTCTCTAACCAGACCTTTCCTAGTCAGTTTTCTAAGTGAGTTCACATTGTAGTGTCCTAGCCTTCTGTTCCATAGCCGATATTATTTATGAAAAGCATTTAAACAAGTAACATTTTGTTTAGCTTATGAATTCAAATCCACAACACAAACATTTTCATTTCTTAATGTAGTAAATACCAAAACATTTTTAGAATAAAATACATTACATGAATAATTTTCAAACTTAACATTAAATCCATCATCACACAACTAAGAAATGCTTAACAGATTATACTTTTGTCCATCAACAAATAAAACTTTAGAAATTAAAATTGAATCAGTGTTACCAATCTGTCCTAAGCAGATGATTTTTCCTTTTGAGTTATCCCCAAAGGTGACATGTCCTCCATCAAATTTGATTAAGCTCTTAAAGCATGAAAAGTATCCTATCATATGCCTTGAACATCCACTGTCTAAGTACCATATCTTCCTATAGGAACTTTTCAAGTAAGTTTCCTATAAAACAGATTTAGACAGAAGATAATTTTGGTACCCATATTTTCTTGGGTCCAAAAAGGTTAGCGAGTAAAACTTTAGGCACCAATATTTGTTTAATGGGTTTCTTATAATTAATAGATTCAAATTATTTTGATAAGTAAAATATGTTTGGCCTATAAGAATTTGAATAGCTAGATGAAACATAAGAGTTTCCAGAACTTAAATTAGCCGCATACTGTTCAGATTTTGAAATAAATTTATTCTTAACAATCTGTCTCTGTCCAGGTTGGTATCCTAAACTAGTAGTATACCTTGGTGAAACTTGTTTTCCAATCATTTGAGTTAGAGTATTCTTTCCATTAGTGAACATCTCTAAGTCTTTTCTATGTTTCTCATTAGAAAATTTGAGTTCAGTATTTTCCTTTAGCAGTTGAGCATTCTTTTCCTTTTTTACTTCTAGTGAAAATTTTATAGTGCTAGTTAAAGCATGTTGTTTCTTTAAGGCTTTATAATTGTCTTTTAGATCATTGCAGGTGTCCTCTAGAATTTTACAGTATTCAAATAAATCTTCACTAGACATGTTTTTAGAATCATAATCAGAATCATATCCAGAATAATAAGAGTTTAAAGCATGAGTATCCAATGTTACCTCAGATGTGTTTGTCATGAAACAAATATTGGATTTTTTATATTTTTCATCCTCAGTGGAATCAGAATCACTTGAACTGTCTTCTGAATCACTCCAGGTTTCTTTCATAGCTTTTTTATATTTTTTGTCCTTGTACTCATATTTCTTCTTGTACTTTAACTTCAGACAGTCAGCATTCACATGTCCTTTCCTTTTACATTCATAACATACTATCTCATCATTTTTATCAGATTTCTTCCAATATCTCTTCCAATTACTTTATTGGTCATACTTACCCTTATAATTTTATTTTCTGAAAAATTTCTTCTTTCTATAGAATTTATTTAATCGTCTGGCTATCTGAGCCATTTCAGCATCACTGTCAGATGCACTCTCTTCACTACTTGAACTATCACTTGCAGCTTTAATTTTCTCTTTGTCCTTGATTTTTGACGTAGAGGTCTTGAAGGCTACTGATTTCTTACTCAGTTCATCATCATCTTCAAATCTTCTTCATACATCATCAACTTACCAATTAGCTCCTTGAAAAGTAGCTTTCCAATGTAACATGATTCTCGTATAGAGACAGAAGTTCCTCTCCATCTATCTGGTAGGCATCTTAATATCCTCATGATTTTCTCCTTTACTGGAGCAACTTTTCCCAGTGAGCTCATTGTATTGACTATCTCATTAAACCTGAGATACATATCAGAAATAGATTCATCAGATTTCATTTTAAAATTATCATACTTAATAGTGTATGTATTTAGTCTCATTTCTTTAACATTGGTTGTTCCCTCATGAGAAATAGCCAGAGTATCCCATATTTCATAAGTATTCTTACAGGAAGATATTCGATTACATTCTTCATCTCTGAAAGCACAATATAGGGCATTCATTGCCTTATAATTATTATTGTAAGCATCTTTAGTAGGTTCATCCCTAGTAGTTATAACAACTTCTGCAACCTTATACTGAGTCTCTATATCAGTCCAGATGTCAAATCCCATACTTTTTAAATGAATTTTCTTTTTGATTTTCCATTGGGCATAATTTGCACCATTTAAGAAGGGTCGCATGTTGGTAGCTACACCTTCTAATCTATTATCCATAATACCTAAGTTATATAGAGATATAAAAATTTAGAATTAACAGAAATTTTGAGATCTTTAAGATACAACTAAAATCACAATTGAAAACTTTTCACAAACAGAGAGTTCCTATGATACCAAATGTCAGTCAGAGTGGATACTCAAGAGGGGGGTGAACTGAGTTCCAATTAAAAATTTATATTTAAAATCTTTGTATTAAAATCCCCCAAATCATAAAACAAGTTAAACTGTAGTGAATTTATAAATATTTAAAATGTTCAATTAGTTTCTCAAAGATTGATTATTTCTTAGTTAACTTAATCTGAAGATTAAGTTATCTTTTGAAACTAACTTACTAGTTCACAATAATTACAAACACTTGCTAGTTCAACTATCAAAGTTACTTTAAAACAGATTTGAGTTTCAAAGTAAATAACAGTGGAATATAGAAAAATAGTTTAAACTAAAAAAAATTGCACAACAGTGTTAACCAAGAGGTTCAGTCTCATGATGAGATTTATTACTCTCAATCAGTTTATATAAAACTTTGATCCACACCCCAGACTAGGGTTACAATTGTACTCAGACTTTCTGGGTCCTTAGACCTCTACCACAGTTCTACGTGGGAAAGCGACAACAAGAGCACACAGGCTGCCCAGGTCCTCAGACCTCTGCCATAGTTCTACGTGGGATACACACAAGTATAAAAATAATGGTGTGAGGATTTCAGTATCCTCCAGTTCATCTTAGGAGTGAGTGTGTGTTAAAACAGACAGAAGCACGCACTGCTTGTAATTTAATGAAAAGGATGATCACATCAGAGCAAGAATATAAAGATGTGTTTAGAATGCTGTTGTGTGATGTCAATGCAGCTCTGAACTCCTTTGGATTGAAGCAGATGGGGATTTGAGTCCTTATTTGGTATTTTTGTGAAAAAACAGAGTGTCGTAGTTCAACTTGTGTTCTTCATGAGTTTCAATCGAGCGAAGATGTTCCTTAAGCTTTAAATATACTTCATGTGTTCAGCAGCATCAAGTTGCATGCAGTGTGCCTTTTTTTTTCAAGACTTCCTTCACATATCTTCTTCTTTATGGTGCTCATGGCCCTTAATTTTTGTTCGTGTCTCACGAACACCCTAGATTGTTGGACACACTTCGCTTTTAACTTTCAATGCACGTGTTTGAGCTGACAGGTTGCATGTGTTTTGCACCTCGTACCTCATACTGTCTGATGAAATGTCTGTAATGAAACATTAATTATGTCAGTGCATTAAAGACATCAAATATGACCGTTAGAAATTAAATTGAAAGACAACAGAATAGTTTAAGAAATGGTGTCACAGTAAGTCATGGAAATGGTGTCTCCTTCACATGGTGTCTGAGTGTCACGGTGTCTCATGGTCACGATTTCTGCTTCACGGTGTCTTGTTCACGATGTCTTGTTCACAATGTCTTGTTCACAGTGTCTAGCTTCATGGTGTCTGGATTCACAGTGTCTGACTTCACGGTATGTTAGACTTTACAAAATAACTATGTGTAGAATTAAATAAATATGATAATAGAAAGTATTAGACTTAAGAATTTGTTAAAGAAGGTATTTTGAGAGGAGATAAATGATAGTATAAAGTGGGTAAATTGAAAATAGAGCAATTAAGATCTTGCAAGGCTCTTCTTAAAGCATGAGAAAACTTTAAACATAAATACACATGATTGGATATAATTTATAAAAGCTAACTAGGTTGAATAAGATTTCGAATCATTAACAAATGATTAAATAAGATTTGTGATCATTAAAACATGATTAATACATGAGGATTCCAACAAACTACATATCCTATCTTATAAATTTATATGTTATCAATCTAGGATTCTAATAGTCTATTTTATATTAGGTTCTCAAAAAAAAAATCCCAAACAATAACTAAATTTTTATATGATATCATTGATAGAAAATTGTGTCTCATACACATTTTATTTCATGTTTTTTAACATAGTGGTTCTGAGAACACAACTCAGAAATCTAGAGGGATAGTGTATTTGGGATATTGAAAACATAAAACAAAAAATTATCAGTAAACAAATTTTTTTTGTCTTTAAATATCCATAATTAAATCCAAAATATATTTTAAATTCTATTACTATATAGGATACTTTGGGGATATACCTGGATAAATGGGTTATCTATAAATCCTAGTAAAGGAACATACATTATCATAAAGTAAAACATGTGAGTTAAGAGGTATACACTACTGGAAAAGAAGGTTATAACAACGGTTTCAAACCATTGGTATAGGTTGGAAAACCATTGGTATAGCCTATACCAACGGTTTTCCAAACTGTAGGCTAGTAATCCTTGAGGAAAGACTTATACCAATGGTTTCATCTAAACCGTTGGTATATCCCACTGTATTTATTGATATACCAACGGTTGTAAGAGAACCATAGGTATATATTGCTTTTTAAATTTATCTCAATGTATACCAACAGTTTAGAACCGTTGGTATTGTATTTTTCGAGAATTATTATACCAATGGTTGAAAACCGTTGGTATTGTGTTTTTCCAGAACTCTTATGCCAACAGTTTTAAACCGTTGGTATTTTTTTCCATAATTCCAGAACTCTTATACCAACGATTTAAAACCGTTGGTATTGAGTTTTTCTAGAACTGCTGCACAACAGCCATCCACTGCACAACATCCCTCCAGTAGCCCCTCCTCTATACACCTGCATAAAAAATATCACAAAAGCCACATAAAGACTTCAAACAGTATAAAAAACACCTAAAATAGCCAAAAAAACACATAAAACCATCAAACTCTTCCAACCATGTCATGTACTACAATCCCCTATTTCAATCTTCATATGACAACAATCATCCGGTAGTAATTCACCTCACCCATGTAAAACCCCCCAACTAGCACAGCCCCCCACCTCCCAAACAAATTCTAATAGGTAGAATAGTTTGATAAATACCTATTAGAGTTGAATAAGAGTTTGAAATTGGCTCAAATCCCATTTTTTGTGATCCTAGATTTGGGTATGTAATAATTTGTGATGAATTTTGAATTGAACTTGTATAGTTTATAATATATGGTGAAAAGGTATTTTTTTAGGAGTCTCATCACTTATTACCCCATGAGTGAAACTACCCAAATCATGAAAAAGAGTTTGCGACTATCGTTGATGAGTGTAAATTTCAGTTGTATTCACTTAAAATGATGTATTTTTGAAACAAAAGAGAGAATTTGAGTGGTGCCGTCCACACCGCACCTTTTATTGAGGCAGAGTTGACTCATATACATCACAAATGACCCATGGATCGTTTTCCTAAAGTATCAACACAATCCAAATGCGTTTGGTTGGTTTCCTGTATGCCTGTTGTTTTTACTTAAAAGCGTATCCATTTTAAAAAAAGAAAGACACTTTGAGTGGTACTGGACACACCAGGCCTCAGATTGAGGAGGGGTTGACTCGTACACGTCACAAATGACCCATAGATCCTTTTCCTAAAGTATCAATAGAATCCGAATGCGTTTGGTCTGTTTTCCGTATGTCAGTTGTTGTTTTTACTTAAACTGTTGTCCATTTCAATGAAAAGTTAGACACTTTGAGTGGTTCTAGCCACAACACATCTCATATTGAGGCGGGGTTGACTCTCACACGTCAAAAATGACTCATGGATCGTTTTACTAAAGTTTTAATAGAATCTGAATGCCTTTGGTCAGTTTTCCATATGTCAGTTGTTTTTTTCACTTAAAATGATGTCCATTTTAAACAAAACAGAGACACTTTGAGTGGTATCGGCCACACCGCACATCGAATGGAGTCGGGGTTGACTCGTACACGTCAAAAATGACCCATGGATCGTTTTCCTAAATTATCAACACAATCCGAATGCGTTTGGTTGGTTTTCCGTATGCCGGTTGTTTTTACTTAAAAGCATATCCATTTTAAACAAAAGAAAGACACTTTGAGTGGTATCGGCCACACAGTTCCTCAGATTGAGGCGGGGTTAACTCGTATACATAAAAAATGACCCATGTATACATGTCTTAAAGTATCAATAGAATCCAAATGTGTTTGGTCCGTTTTCCGTATGTCAGTTGTTGTTTTAACTTAAACTGTTGTCCATTTCAAGGAAAAGTGAGACAATTTGAGTGGTTCCAGCCACACCGCACCTCGAATTGAGGTGGGGTTGATTCTTACACATCACAAATGACCCATTGATCGTTTTTATAAAGTAGTAACACAATCCGAATGCGTTTGGTCAGTTTTATGTATGTTGTTTCTTTTACTTAAAAGCGCATCCATTTTAAACAAAAGAAAGACACTTTCAGTGGTACCGACCACACCGGACCTCGTATTGAGGCGAGGTTGACTCATACACGTCACATATGACCCATGGATTGTTTTCCTAAAGTTTCAACAGAATCCGAATGCGTTTGGTCAGTTTTACGTATGCCAGTTGTTGTTTTCACTTAAAATCCTGTCCATTTCAAATAAAAGTGAGACACTTCGAGTGATACCAGCCACACCATGCCTCAGATTGAGGTGAGGTTGACTCGTACACATTAAAAAATGACCCATGGATACTTTTCCAAAATTATAAATAGAATCTGAATGTGTTTGGTCAGTTTTCCTTATGTCAGTTGCTGTTTTTACTTAAACTGTTGTCCATTTCAAAGAAAAGTGAGACACTTTGCGTGGTGCTGGCCACACCGCGCCTCAGATTGAGGCGGGGTTGACTCATACATGTCACAGATGACCCATGAATTGTTTTTTCTAAAGTATCAACACAATCCGAATGCGTTTGGTCAGTTTTCTGTATGTCATTTTTTTACTTAAAAGCGCATCCATTTTAAACAAAAGAAAGACACTTTGAGTGGTACCAGCCACACAAGCCCTCGGATTGAGGCGGGGTTGACTCGTACATGTCACATATGACCCATGGATCGTTGTTCTAAAGTTTCAATAGAATCCGAATGCGTTTGGTCAGTTTTCCGTATGCCAGTTGTTGTTTTCACTTAAAATCCTGTCCATTTCAAATAAAAGTGAGACACTTCTAGTGATACCGACAACACCATGCCTCAGATTGAGGTGGGGTTGACTCTTACCCATAAAAAATGACCCATGGATAATTTTACTAAATTATAAACATAATCTGAATGCGTTTGGTCCGTTTTCCGTATGTCAGTTGCTGTTTTTACTTAAATTGTTGTCCATTTCAAAGAAAAGTGAGACACTTTGAGTGGTGCTAGCCACACCGCGCCTCGGATTGAGGCGACATTGAATTGTACATGTCACAAATGACCCATGGATCGTTTTTTATAAAGTATCAACACACTCCGAATGTGTTTGGTCGGTTTTCCGTATGTCATTTTTTTACTTTAAAACGCATCCATTTTAAACAAAAGAAAGACACTTTGAGTGGTACTGGCCACACCAACCCTCTGATTGAGGTGGGGTTGACTCATACATGTCACATATGTCCCATGTATCGTTTTCCTAAAGTTTCAATAGAATCCTAATGCATTTGGTCGGTTTTCCGTATGCCAGTTGTTGTTTTCACTTAAAATCCTGTCCATTTCAAATAAAAGTGAGACACTTCAAGTGATAACGGCCACACCATGCCTCAGATTGAGGCGGGGTTGACTCGTACACATCAAAAATGACCCATGTATTGTTTACCTAAAGTATAAACACAAATATAATTAGTTTGGTTGGTTTTCCGTATGTCGGTTGTTTTTACTTAAAAGCGTGTCCATTTAAACAAAAGAGAGACACTTTGAGTGGTGCCGACCACACCGCGCCTCAGATTGAGGCGGGGTTGACTCGTACATGTCAAAAATGACCCATGGATCATTTTTTTTCTAAAGTATCAACACAATATGAATGTGTTTGGTTGGTTTTTCGTATGTCGTTTTTTTTACTTAAAAGCGCATCCATTTTAAACAAAAGAAAGACACTTTGAGTTTTATCGGCCACACCGGCCCTCAGATTGAGGTGGGGTTGACTCGTACATGTCACATATGACCCATGGATCATTTTACTAAAGTTTCAATAGAATCTGAATGCATTTGGTCAATTTTCCATATGCAAGTTTTTGTTTTCACTTAAAATCCTGCCCATTTCAAATAAAAGTGAGACACTTTGAGTGGTACCGGCCACACCATGCCTTAGATTGAGGAGGGGTTGATTCTTAAACGTAAAAAATGACCCATGGATACATTTCCTAAAGTATCAATAGAATCTGAATGCTTTTGGTTCGTTTTCCGTATGTTAGTTGTTGTTTTAACTTAAACTGTTGTCCATTTCAAGGAAAAGTGAGACACTTTGAGTGGTGTCGATCACACCACACCTTGTATTGAGGTGAAGTTGACTCGTACACATAAAAAATGACCCATGGATCATTTTTATAAAGTATCAACCTAGTCTGAATGCGTTTGGTAAGTTTTCCGTATGTCATTTTTTTACTTAAAAGCGCATCCATTTTAAACAAAAGAAAGACACTTTGAGTGGTACCAGCCACACCGGCCCTCAGATTGAGGTGGGGTTAACTCTTACACGTCACATATGACCCATGGATCATTTTACTAAAGTTTCAATAGAATCATAATGCGTTTGGTCGGTTTTCTGTATGCCAGTTGTTGTTTTCACTTAAAATCCTGTCCATTTAAAATAAAAGTGGGACACTTTGAGTGGTAACGGCCACACCGTGCCTCATATTGAGGTGCAGTTGACTCGTACACGTCAAAAATGACCCATGGATACATTTCCTAAAGTATCAACAGAATCCAAATGTGTTTGGTCTGTTTTCTGTTTGTCAGTTGTTGTTTTAACTTAAACTGTTGTCCATTTCAAAGAAAAGTGAGACACTTTGAATGGTGCCGGCCACACCGCACCTCGTATTGAGGCAGGGTTGAATCATACACATCAAAAATGACCCATGGATTGTTTTTATAAAGTATCAACACAATCCGAATGTGCTTGGTTTTTTTTCTTTATGTCGTTTTTTACTTAAAAGCGCATCCATTTTAAACAAAAGAAAGAAACTTTGAGTGGTACCGACTACACCAGCCCTCAGATTGAGGCGAGGTTGACTCATACACATCACATATGACCCATGGATAATTGTCCTAAAGTTTCAACAAAATCCAAATGCGTTTGGTCAGTTTTCCGTATGCCAGTTGTTGTTTTCACTTAAAATCCTGTCCATTTCAAATAAAAGTGAGACACTTCAAGTGATACCGGCCACACCATGCCTTGGATTGAGGCTGGGTTGACTCATACACATCACAAATGACCCATGGATACTTTTCCTAAAGTATCAAAAGAATTAGATGGTTTGAGTTCATTTATCACCTTTCAATCATCCTTCAAACATCGTTTGGAAACCTTACTTTCCTATAATTATAGGATTCATTAAAATAATTATTATTTTTAAAAAAATATCCACAAAACACACCTTCATTATTGAGTGGTATATGTTCTTATCCTCTATTGTTGTATTTTGGGTACCAATCCCAGTATATATCTCATTACCTCATTAAAATTGGTCATGGTGTGAATAAAATAACCATGGAATTGTAATTTCATTAGAGATAATATCATATCAATTACACTCAAAAAGCTTTCTACTTCAAATCACATTTTCCATATCATTTTACACATGTATAAACATGAAATACATGGCTAACTAAGAAAGATAACTGATATAAAATAGAAAAATGGGTATCACATTACCAAGGAATACTAAAGGTCTAGGTAGTAGACTAATCATACAATAAGAATCAAGTGCAAAAAAAAGATCTAATAACAACATCCCTATGAAGCAGAGGAAAACCCCAGAGTGGAAAACCAAGTTCAAAAATAAATAGTTATATAGAATTCAAAAATCTAATGGATCAATCTTCCCCTGATCACCATCACCACTGTCATCATCAGCCTCATCCTCGCTGCCATCTCTATCCTCGTCGTCGTCCTCTTCATCGTCCCCATGCTCATCTTTGGCCTCATCCTCGTCCTCGGCCCCATCCTCACCCTCGGACCCATCCTTGCCCTCAGCCCCATCCTCACCCTCGTCCTCATCCCCATCCTCGCCCTCTTCCACTTCAGCATCCTCGTCATCACCAGGAACGTTATCATCTAGACCACCACTAGAGATTACGCTTGGTGCATTGGATAATGCACCCATCGATGACATAAGTGTCTGAAAAGCCGCACTAGACTCTGGTGGAAGTGATGAAGATAAAGATTTCATCAGTTTCATAAATTCTTTGTCCCTCGTTTGAACTTGTACTTCCAACTCCGTGACCCTTTTATCAGACTGTCTTGAATGCTCCTTAACCTGTTCCAACTTGGTGGTACTAGAATGGATACCTAGAGAGGACCAATACCTCGTCAGGACTATATTCTTACTAGGTCAGCAACGTACTCGACCAGAGTGCTCATCTCCCAAAACCTGATATAAATGATCATGTGGGCCAAAATTGCCAGGCTCCTGGGCATCAAGAGCCTCTAAAGCATCCTGTTAAAAATATTAATAGATTATTAAATTTCAAAATAGATATTAAACTTTGAAATAAACAAATTAAAAATTACAATCTTTTCTTGGGTTGGTTCATTTACCGCAGTTCCATATTTTTTTCTTCTACTCGAGCAAAACAATTTTGCTCGAGGGATACGTCCTTCAATATTCAATTTGTGCTTCTGTAATGACATTGAAACAATATAAAGTTCAAGTATAATAATATATTCAATATTCAATAAATCACATAATTTTAGTAGGAAACAATAAAAAGGGAAAGTCCTCAATAAAAATTATAAACAACTATATCGTACCGGCTGCCTCTCATGATCTGACATAGTTGTGCGCCTCAAAGTGTGGAGGTATTTCTTTGAATCAATGTTTTTTTATTTTTTTCAGAAGATTCCAAAATAATGTTTAATAATAAATAAGATTTTATTAATGTAAAATATGAAAAATATCATTTAAATACCTCAAATGAGATTAATACCTTAAATTTGGCAGTCGCCCAATGGGTAATCATTTGGAGATATTGCTCTATCAGGCAGTCATCCACGATAGGTAATGTCTCTAACTCCGTGCCCACTCTATCACACTATCCAACATACAACACATGCTTATAAGCTCTCCAAATCTCTTTTAAACCTGCTGGTTGTGCACCATCGCCATCAGGGAAGTTAAACCGAAGCTGGAACCCAATAGATTAGTTCATATAAATACAAAAAAAATACTATATTAAATCCAATAGATTTTTTACCCATATTTATGACCACGCGTTATCCTTGACTTCGTGTGGAAGATGTCTCCAAGAGAGAGGGCTGACCGGAATGATATTAGAGTATTTGGCTAGCATCGCCAAAAAACCCCGACATTGCTGCCTAGATTTTTTCAATCATTTATCCATGAACATTGTATTCAACCATCAATTGTGTCTTACGGTTCCATACCGCATGCAAGCGAGTACGCCCCCTCCCCTGCCTCCTATCTGTAGATGAATATGTTATTAAAAAAAATAATATCAGTACAAGTTATAATAAAAATAAATTTTGGTATAAAAATTTGATAGAGTTATATAAATATACCTGTGGTAGTCAGATCAATGGGCGTCACTAGATGTGCAGAATCTGAAGGAATATCCTGTACAGGTGGAGTGTCCCTCAGTGTATTCTCCTCATCCACATACTCTGTCGCAGCAGGAGTCAAATAAGGTGGAATATAATAGCTCAGAGATAATGAACCAGAAGCAAAATATGATAGCATAGACGTCTATCCAACTGGTAGTGTAAACATAGGAGGTCTAAATATACCATGTGTCCCTGAAGACACACCAGGATCAAAATGGGGTTTAGAAGATACGTCTGTGGTAGTGGATCGTCTAACTCTCGCCCCACAAGCCCTCGTACCACTAGCCTCAGTACCGAGACCACTATATGATCATCCATATCTAACACCACCACCCCTCCTACCACCAGCCTCTCTACTGGGAGCAATATCAGGCTCCTCATCGGATATCTCTCATCTAGGGGGTGGATCCTGAAAAAAATATTAACACAAAAGTAAACACATGATATTATAAGTTATTGAAATACTTATATTTGAAATAAAATACTCACAACATGGATGAGTAGAGGAACACCCATATGTACCATGAGACGATTATTTTCTATCATATTTTTCCACTGCCTCTCTTCAATGGGTGTCATTTCCTACAATGAAAACAAATATGGAAGTAATTAGAAACAGATAACTAATGTGTAACCCAAAAAACAAAATATAGAAAAACCATTCTGATAAAAAAAACATAAAGAAACAGAATATTTATGGTGGTTTGAAGGTAAGTACTTGGATACACATTCTGAATGATGTAGGTGAAACATGTAGGTGAGAACACGACTGTATGATTCTATATATTTCCCACCACAACATTGGGTTCACAATCAACTCTGAAAATTGAGCTATTGGCGTCATCATAAGTAATAAACGGATTGCTTCCAATTGCAGTAGGGATAGTGTCAACTTCATCATCACCATCATCAAAAACATGTCTAGGATTTACTTCAATAATTACACCGAATTTAGGATGATGATGATCTTTGACATAAAAAACTTGTTTCACTATTGATGCCAATACATATGGTTCATCGGTGGCAAGAGTAAGAGTGAAGTCAATAAGTTGAAATCCACAATCATCAATAAAGGTGCCTTGCCTTGTCATTGAATCAAACCATTGACAATTAATCATCGTGACTCGACCATGCGAGTAATAATCCAAAATTATTATTTTCTCCATGAATCCATAATAAACAACATTTTCAGAACAAGGTATAGTATCCGATGAACTGGCATAACAGTCTGTTGTGACAGTTAGCATAACACCATTATGTTGTGTTCTCATGTTTCTTGCTCATTCAGTGATAATAAATTTGTATCCATTGATCACAAGTGATTTACAAGCACGGACCATGGTATTAGGACCAAAAGCCAAAGCTCTTATTTCCTCAGAAACAGAGTCTACAGGCAAACTCGATACCTGAAATATAAACAAATAGTAAACTTAATTAAATATTATTTTTATTTAGTTATTACAGAAATATTTTTACCTTCAATTTCAACCAAGCAGAAAACCCTTTTCTATGCAAAGTCTCTTTCCTTCTCAAAGATAAAGAACGATACTTTCTATATATCAATTTTGTATGTTCCCTGTAGATAAAAATAATAACAGTTTAACAAATATTTAAAATTACAAGAGATAAGATAAGAGATACATGTACAATTTACTTTCTTGATATACTCATCAAACAAATCACAATTGAACAACACTATGCGATGTGCCATCTCTTGCTCTTCAAGGCTTAATGTCATCAATGTATATGATCCCAGAATTCCTCCTGTCTGAAGAAGTGATGAAAAAATGGGTTCAATTTTCCCATACAGTTCTTCTTCATTTCTCAATGGTCTTTTTATTCTCGTAGTAAGATCAGACAAATACATTGACCAGAAATCCATACATTCTTGAGCCAAGTAACCGTTCACAATAGAACCTTCAGGATAATTCCTATTCCGAAAATATGATTTCAATGTGCACATGTTTCTTTCAGTTGGATACATCCAACATAAAGAAACGGGTCCTCCAATAAGTATTTCGGTCGGAATATGGACAGTCAGATGCAACATGCATGTAAAATATAATGGAGGGAATATTTTCTCTAACTCACACAAAATTAATGGTGTCTCTGCCAACAATTTTTGCAAGAAGGATTTGGAAAACCTCTTAGCACAAAGATCTCTAAAAAATAGCACAACCGAATAACTGAGACTCTAACATTATTGGACAAGAGATGACAGGTTGCTATTGGAATCAACTCATGCAAAAGGACATGATAATCATGAGTCTTCAAAGATTTCATCTTAAACTCTTTTCTGTTGACCCGTTTTGATATATTTCTTGAATAGCCATCAGAAACTTTAATAGTCTCTAGCACTTCCAGAAATTAATTTTTTTTTCAGCAGGTGTCATCACATACGAAGCACATGGAACTTTCCATTTATTTTCACTAATACAGACTGGATGCAATTCTGGTCTGATCCACCAATATACCAAGTCACTCTGAGATTGTAAATCATATTTTGTCTTCCCCTTGACATTTAGAATAATCGAAAGCAACATTTCAAATATATTCTTTTCAATGTGCATTACATCTAAGCAATGACGTAACAACTTGGTTGACCAATACGACAACTCAAAGAATATACTCTTCTTCTTCCAATTGTAACAGGTATCATTAGAAACATTTTCCCTCTTTCTAGATTTCATTACACCCTTCCCAAATGAATAACTGAAATCTTTCAATTCATTAAGCACATCAGTTCCAGACATACGCTGAGGTGGATCGTCATTCTCCATGGTATTGTCAAATCTTCGACGACTGTTTCTATATGGATGGTTCATTGGAAAGAATCGTCGATGTCCCATAAAACTAAAACTACGATGATATTTCAGTCTTCTCGATCGAGTATTCTTCATACAAACAGGGCAGGAAAATTTTCCTTTTGTGCTCCATCCAGACATCATTGCATAAGTAGGAAAATCATTGATCGTCCACATAAGAGCAACACGCATCTGAAATATGTCTTTTGAACATGCATCGTATGTGGGCGCACACACATCCCAAAGAAGTTTCAACTCTTTTATTAAAGGTTTCATGTATACATATATATCATTTCCGAGATCAGAAGGGCCATATATCAATATACTCAAGAAAGTGTAAGGCTTTTTCATACACAACCCAGGGGGAAGGTTATAATTGTGTTTGAAAACCAGCCATGTGCTGGGTGAAGTAAGCATCTTCCCAAATGGATTAAAACCGTCTCATGAAAGACCCAGTCTCACATTATGCACGTCGGCTACAAATTCAGGATATCGAGAATCAAATCTCTGCCATGCAAATCCATCTGTAGGGTGAACCAACTCTTCATTATTCTTTTTTCTCTCAGTGTCATGCCATCGCATTTTTACGAATATTTCATCAGACATGAAAAGGATCTATAATTTGGGGATCAATGGAAAGTGCCACATTACTTTTTGTGGCACACGAGATGGTGTTCCATCATCTTTTAGATTCCATCGGGAGGTTACACATTTGATACAATCATTTCTTTCAGCAGTTTCCTCCCAAAATAAGCTACAATCATTCAGGCAAGCATGATTTTTTTTTGAGAATCCATGTTCATCAACTAACTTCCATACCATATAGTGGTTTGAGGGAATATCAACATCATCTAGAAGTAGATCCTTCGAGAAGGTAAAAATGTAATCAATTGTAGTATTTGAAATCCCATACATAGTTTTCCCATGAAACAATCAGATTATAAATTCCAACCTTTTCATTTTACCACATTTCCGATATACTGGAGTCGTCGCAGCATCATTCAATTTTTCACCCTATCAACATCATCATTTTCATTGGACGCATCATGTTTGTTTGTATCGAAATCTTTTTGGCTGGACATCCTTTACTTCTCATGATGCCGAATAAATGGAAACCGATCATATATCAAACTCTCCAATTCAGTTCTATCATTTGGATCATCAACATTTTGAGATTCCATTTTCTCTCCATTGTGATACCACACATAATAGTTTGTTTGGAAACCATATTTGGTTATATGATAGCTAATTGCTTCATGACTCAACCAAGGTCTTCCAACATAATTAAAACATGGGAAGTGTATGCGACTACTATCTGAAGCCTTGTTAAATGCAAAATATAAAAATCTGTTCAAATTATTTTGAAAATCGGTTGAAATCCGATCAATTTCGTACATCCAATTTCTATCTATTCTGTAAATAAATTTCAATAATTCATTTCAAAGCAATTCAATAATATTGAAGTTTAATCAAAAAAATATTTAGGTAAATGAAAATTGTTTACTTTATATAAAATCATAACTGACACATTACTCTATATGAGAATCATATTAATAAATACAACAAAATACAATGTATATAAGAAAATAAAATACAGAATTTATAATTCCTATATTCAAGGATTTCCCAGTAAGATATTGGAAGTGGATCAAGTAATACATAATCCTTAAGGGTCTTGTTGGAATACATGAGTTTTATACTTTAACTTCTTTAGGGAGATCGGGATGAGGAGTAGGATGATGATCAGGGGAGTGGTGGGACTGTCCAAGGGGGGTGTGGGGTGTCCGGGGGGGGGGTGCGGGGTGTCAAGGGGGTGGTGGGTTCGTCCGGGGGGTCGGAGGTGTCCAGGGGGTGGGGAGCTGTCTAGGGGGGTCGGGGTGTCCAGGTGGGTGAGTTGTCCGCGGGGGTGGTCAGGCTGTCCAAGGGGGTAGGGGGAGTCTAGGGGGGTGGGCAGGCTATCCAAGGAGGTGAGTAGGGTGTCCAGGTGGTGGGTGGGGCTATCCGGGGGGGGGTATGGGGTGTCTAGGGGGTGGGCGGGCTGCCCATGGGGGTGGTGGGGCTGTCCAGGAGGTCTAGAGAGTCCAGGGGGGTGGGAGGGCTGTCCAGGGGGTGGGCGGGCTGTCCACGGGGGGTGGTCGGGCTGTCCACGAGGGTGGCGGTGTTGTCCAGTGTGGTCGGGGGTGTTCAAGGGGTGGGGGGGGGGGCTTTCCAGGGGGGGATTTTCAGGGGGTGGGGGCGTCCGGGGGGATGGGGGTGTCCGGGGGGTGTTGGGCAGGTGTCCGGGGGTGGGGTGGATGGGCTGTCAACAAGGGTGGGGGGGCTGTCCAGGGGGGCACGGGCTGTCCAAGGTGGTGGGAGGGTGTCTGGGGGTGGGGTGGGTGGGCTGTCAACAAGGGTAGTGATAGGTGTGGAAATTGTACACCTAGAGTTTCATGAGGAAATACTTATGAGGATGGATTGGAATCTTGGTAGGTTCTTAGAGTGGGATGGTCCCTCTGAGTATATAAAATGTATTATGAAATGTTTTAGGGAAATATAATTATCATACAGGGAATATGTCTATAAGGTGATAAAATTATATTTTCATAGATGTAAGATGGTATATTATGGATTTTTTGGACTAAATGAATCTTAATTAGTTAATAGAGATGAAGAAGTTCTCTATAACAAATATTAGGAAAAATTGATCTGTTACATGACATTTTGTTGCTTTCTATGGATTAATATCCTTAAAAATACCATTAGTAGTGGGTCATATAAAGAATCATTCCCAAGATTGAGTTTAGGAGTATATATGGTTTCTATTATTTTTTTCCATGACTTTTGGGTTGATAAACACTATAATTTTCTTCATAGATCTCATGAATATGATTTTCCATCCATATAATGTCTCTTTAATCATTATATTTATAGATGAAATGACAATATAGTTTATGAAATTATTTTCTAATGATTGACGCTGTGACATATTAATGATTACAATTCAATAAAATTTGATTTATAAAAATAATTTTGTGTGTCAATATTGGATACAATAGACTAAAGGGTATTGAAATTAGAGAAGCACCAGGATTTTGGTCTATCTCAATCTCAACATCATGTCAAGGGGGTATCATCACAACCACCTCATAAAAAACAAAAACAAAAACCCTAACAACCTTGGTGTCCTCCAACATAATAGATTTAATATATTCTATAAAAGTATGAAAAATCACACAAACTAGGTGGTCCACATATCAACTTCCCACCTAAAATTCCCACTCAATAATAAAAACTACATTTTTCTATCCCCATATGATTACACAACCCTCCTTCAGAATCATTTGATAAAAATATATAAGGAATATAACTAGTTGATTCATTTGATGACATAGTATAGGTCTATTTATATGAAAAGAATACCCCCACAATAATCATGCAGCCCTGTCATCAGTCTAAACCCCTAGAACACATAAAGGAAGCTAGTATGGACATTTACTAAAATATTTAACACCATAAGAATAAATATACACTCTAAATATAGTTTTAGAGGATAAAATGGTGTGTGTGAAAAAAATGATATTAAATCAATTTAAATGAATATGGAACAAATAAGGGTTTACAATACACTAAGAGTACCTCAAACAATCCAAAACCACTATAGCGCCACATATTCAACTTCATGGAACATGACCTGGAAATCTTACCTACGTCTTTACTGATGACCACCTAATTGGAACACTCTATTTATGGTTCTTGAACACAAGGAACAAACTATGTTTGGTCTCTACCATCTCAATCACCCCCTTGTAGATCATAATCTTGTTTCCCCTTATACTAAAATGGTCTTACTGGAATCTACTTATAATACTGGTCCTAAACCATTCATTCTCCACAAAACAATGATCAAAGAACCATTGGACACATCTTAATGACAATACAAGCTCATCACATATAGGTTAAATCAAAACAGAAACAGAAACATACACACATCAAAATTAAAACTAAAAACTGAAATATCAGATAAATTTCAATAAAAATAAGGTACTAGTTAAGAAAATACCTAATTTAGGATGGGTCTGATAAGATTCGGCAGGATATTCAGCACCTTGGATGGGATGGAGGAAGAGGAACCCGAAGGAGCTCCACGATCGCCAAACTGCTCCTGTTTAGGGTTCTGTATCGCGAATGGGGGAGAGGACGAGCCACTGTTAATTTGGGGGAAAGTTTTACCAACGGTTTTTAGAAACCATTGGTATATATTTTCAGGCCAAAACTATACCAACGGTTCCTTAGAACTGTTGGTAAAATCTCACCTGAACCACACCTATACCAACTGTTCTCATTAAACCGTTGGTAAAACTCCCCTAAACCACATCTATACCAACGATTCATTAGAACCGTTAGTAAAATCTCCCACAAACACACCTATACCAACAGTTCTAAGGAACCGTTGGTAAAAGCTTCCCTAAACCATCCTTTACCAACGATTTCATGAAACCGTTGGTATGGAAGTGTGGGAAAAAACCCACATTCCAGTAGTGATAACACGGTATCATAAAAGAGGAGGATGGTATATAATCACATGGAATCATGGAATAATGAATAATATATCATAATAAAATTTAATAATAATAATGTAGAAACAACATAAAACATGATATCGTGAGCATAATTCAAGGCCTATTGCCAAGACAACATAACATAGTGTGATAGGATTACTAATCGTGCACCACACATGGTATCTCAAGAGATGAAAAAAATACCCAAAGCATTGGGGGATGTATAATTCTAGTCCTTCCCATTAAATCATAATATGAATAGGAATATTTTTATTGAATAAATAATTTATACATATGTCTTAAGTATAAAAAACCCATAAAAAGGAAATGGGTTACATTATCTTTTCTCAAAACATAAGTAACAGATATATCATAAAGATTCCAAAGAGAAAAATGAATTAAATATTATTCGATTTTAATGTTTGAATAAAGATGAATAAGTATTAAATATGAAGTTTAAATGGAGAAAATCTTTAATAAAGGAGTGGATAAGTAGGTCTAGAAAGGAACCTCTTAATCTTTTTTATTAAATAAGTCCAGAATATTCATATAAGGAAAGTGAATAGTGTTCTACATAAAACCAATATTAAACCAAATTTATATATATAAATGGTTATTTTTTTTGAAATATTTATTTTAAGAATATATTAAAATAGTGACACATGAAAAGGAATAAGAAATAGAAATCTTCCCTTTAAACAAGTTTACTTTAAAGAAAGGATTTATATGGGAACTTTGAAGAAAAATCATATCCATAGAAAATAAAGGGATAATAAACCTGGTATATAAGTAAGGAACATTTATATAGAATATAAGAAAATTAAAAGTAAATAAAAGAGTGAATAATAGAGATAGAGATAAAGAATGTGTAACCCAAAAGGCAGAGAAGGAGGTTTGGGAGCTCCCTTACTTCAAATCCAAATTTGCTTGGTGAGAGCATCTAACCTCCAAAATAATCAAATTAAATTTATTAAATACTTGATTAAAAAACATTTTTCAAGTATTTTTAATTTATTACTATTCATTTATTCTTTTTTATAGTCATTTTATAAAGACATTACAATCATGTTCACCATGATGAGGATGTTCGTTTCATGGTTCCAAGGTCACATAGATTTATTGATAATTAATGTTGTTATGGTAAAATGGTTCGATAAATACATAAGAGAAATTTTATAGATTAATATATTTCCAAAAATATAATGTGTTTTAAATATAAAATAGTTATTAAAAATAAATGTGATTCAAAAATTATAAATGTTTTAATTTAAGGGTTAATTAATTTATGTGTTTTTTGGCCACGTTGAACTTAATCAGTTTAATTTAATTTTTATATTTATTTACCCATTATAGAATATGGAATGGAATGTAATAGAATATAATTATTATGAAAATATTTAAGAATAAAATTATCATTATTAACATTTATGAAGGATATTATGATAAATAAATTACATCATTCATGAAGGCGGTGAACCAACCATAATATGTACAATATTTTCATTTTAAAATAAATGAGAGGAAGGTATATAGTAGTTATTATATTAATAAAATAAAATTTTAGTATATTTATGATACTTATGTAATTATATAAAAATATATAGAAACGATTTTGAGTAGAAAAAATAATAGGATTTTAATGAATAGAAATGTAAAGGAGTTAGTAGGAGATCCAACTTTAATCCTTGGTAAGACTCCTTTAGTAACTAAATTATACCTTCAAAGGGTGGTCTTTTGATGAGACTATAACCTATAAGAAATTGGTTAAGATTTTTGGGCATGTATTTTGGAATATTTTTGATGAGTTAAGAAGATTAAGGTGTGATGGGAAGTGGGGTGGTATTTATAAGGGGATATAAGGGGTGTTTTTGAATAAAATATTCATTATTTTTTTATTTTTTTCTCAATATTACCAATATTGACGATTCCTTATGATTATAAATAGTAATTAGTTCATGTGAGACTTATATAATGGTTACTTACATCATAAAAAATGAAATTAATCATGAATTTAACTTATAATGTAAAATATTACATTTTTTCATATTTCACTATTAACAAAAAATCAACATTTTTACAAAAAAATAAATAAACCTTAGTTTATTTTTATATAATAATTTCAAAAATAGATCTATTTTATAAAAAATAATTTTCCAAATATAATACAATTAAATTTTATGTAAAATCCTTATTTATTGAAAATACTATTTTTTTATTTCTCGATCAAGTTTCTATCCATTAAAAAAATTACTTATGATTTCAAAAATAATTCTAATTTTTTAAAGACCCAAAATTTCTATGGAAATTTTTTTCTTAAATACATGGGAATTTTATGAGTCCGCGAATTTTTACGGCACTTGATTCTGAGGCCCGATGTTCCCGGAATCAATTTCTGAAGTTTTTTTCGGGTACATTCAGTAAACGTATGAGCATGTTTTTTTTATAACTTTTGAACTGGTGCTCGGAACTGAAATCCGAGGTCACCGTTGAACTCGTAGTGTCGATATTCTCTTAGGAGAACTTTCACCTTGATGACAGTCGGTCGATAATGAAAGTTAGTTTTTGGGTTTTTAAGGAAAAAGTTAAATAAAAATAAGTGTTAGCTTATTTTTATTTTTGTGGTGGTTAAAACCTCAAAGGGGAGGTTATAGGTGGGGGACACCACACCATAACCTCCCATGAGAGGTTATGGTGGTGGGGCCCACCCGCACATAACCTTCCTTGGGAGGACATCTTTAGTGGGGACCACCCGGGGGTTGTAACCCCTTAGAATCCCTAATTAAGTGGAGAAACCCTTGAGTTTTCCCCTCTAATTAAATGTTCCAACCCTCACAATTAATTAATTGGACTCTTTCGCTTAATTAATTAACACCTTTTGAATTCTTTTGAATTTTTTTGGCCAAAAAATTAAATAATGGGTTGGCTTAACACATTATTTTTGGTTGGCAATTCTTTTGGTGGAGCTTGAGAGAGGGGTTGGAAGAACTTGGAAGAACTTGGAGAACCCTTGGAGAAATATCTTCCAATGAAGAATGACATACATCTTCCTCGATCTTCAACCATGACAAAAGAGAAGGGGTCGACCGTGAGGAATGCCGTCTTCGACTTCGTCAGCTCCGAACGCTTATCCGCCAATGACGGTTACCCTCTTCCTTTTCCGACACCGACGAATCATCGCTCGCCTTTCTTCGTCAACGATCATCGAGACGATGTAGGGGTTGTTTTGTGATTTGAGTTTATTTTTGCTCCGTTCAACTTCGTTCAATATTGGGTAGTTATTTTTCCGATTGACATCATCATAATGTGGAGGGCTCGAGCCGCACAAACACAGCACGAACCTCCCCCTTCTTTTCTCCTCATTTGTTGAAGATCGTGGAGCAGAGCATCGACCACCGGCGTCGGGCCGACCACGAAGGAAACTGGCGGCCCAAGGTCGCTGGGTTGTCAGGAGGTGGCGCGGAGCTGTTGTGCCGCGCATAGAAGTAGGGCACCACAAAAGAGGAGGCGCGGCACCGTCGCACCGCGCAGATGTGCAGGGAGTCACGACCAGGGCGGGCCGCGATGAAGGAGCTGGAGCGGCTAGCCGCTCTGCCATCTGAGAGGAGCGGGACCCAGCGGGTCCCGTGTGATCTGGACCAGTGCCACCCAACGTCAGTTTGGGTCCCCACCTGAACGGCTAAGCCATTTGGGAGCCAGGGGCGTGCGACTGCCCCCCTGGACGCGGCTGAGGCAGACCCCTTGTGGGCCGCTGGGCTGAACCCAGTGCGGGCCACTGGGCTGGACCCAGCGCAGGACGCCATTCTAGACCCAGTGCGGACTGCTAGGCCGGACCTAGCGTGGGCCGTCCCCTCGGGCCAGGCTGACCCCTCAGGCCGGGGCAGACCTATGGACCGGGTTAGAACCACAAACTGGGTCGGTCCGAATGGGTCGGACCAGACCTGGACCCGCTTTGGCCCGTTTCACCTTTTCGCCCATATCTTGGGCTACATGAGTCCAATTGACGAACCATCTGTGGAGACAGAAATATTAGAGAGAGACCGTTCTTTTGGAATACCCCACATGATCTTTGGGCATATTTGGGATACGGTAGAGTTGGTTTGAACCTTAAAATCAACCAGGCCCCAGGAAAGTAAATGCCAATAGCTCATAGACTGGGCATCCGATTGACGCGCCGTTTGTTGCGTTGAGATCCCTATGATGTGGTGGAACTTTGTGATAATTTTGTGTGGGACTTATTGTCAGTTAGAAAATTGACCTGTAGTTCATGGAGTGGATCCTCCCAATGACGAGCGAGCGAAGTACAGAGACCTAGTAGCTAGCTGAGACCTGACGACTGCTGACCTTTCCACTCGAAGTGTTTCAACTAGCCCAGTTGGGAGTGCCTCTGTGTGACGTAGCAGACCCACAGTGGGGAGCGCCTTTATGTGACGCAGAAAACCCATGGTACTCGAAAGGAAGAGTAACTCAGTAGGCTACGAGGGGGAGCACCTCTGTGTGAGTGCGACAGACCCATAGTGGGGAGCGCCTCTGTGTGAGTGCAGTAGATCCACGATACTCTACAGTTGGAGTACCACATCAGTCTAGGATAGTGGGAAGAGCCACTGTGTGATGCAACAGATCCACTATAATCTATATAGGAGTACACCATCAGCTGAGGTTCGAATAGTGTGACCGGGGTTCCTACTTGATACTACCCCCTAAGAATAAAAATCCCGGTTTGAGCTGAGTTAGTGAATTTTGAGTTTTCCTCATGATTGAGATGGGTTACTAGATAACTTAGGTATATGTATGAGAATATACCTAAGTAATGGTTATCCATTGAATCCATGCTTTGTGGTTTATCCTTGTTATATTTAGTGATACCTTGAGGGTATCGGGGTCCCTACTGAGTATCGTTATACTCACCACTGCACGGGCTATGCTCGCACCGCTTTGTGTTGGTTTCAGACGATGGACAACACTGACTGAGGCAGAGAGTAGAAGGACTGAACGATACCCATAGGAGGACCACTTGGCATGATGGTACACAGAGAAAACAGACAGACGTGGAGTGCTGATGAGGCCATCTGTACCTACCCTTCAGGTAGGAACCCCAGAGGACGACCCAATAACTGCTTTAATTCTTCTTCAGTTGTACTTGTACTTTTCATTTTTCTTGTACTTTACTGTTGGGATTGTATTTCTGGCCCCAATTTCTTCCATAAATATCTTTTGTATACAGTTTTACTTAGTGTTTTACTTCGAGTTGTGTACTCTGTTGTATGTGTTTCAGTTTATAAAGGCAATGAATTCCCAGTTTAGGGATTTACGCCTTTGGTGCTAGTCGCCAGCCCCTGGCCTATTGAAGGTGGGTATAGGGTAGTCACTATATGGGCCCTGGGGGATGGGTCATGAAAAATTGGTATCAGAGGAGTTGGTTCTACCACAAAACTCCGGACTCTGATCTTTCTTTTCTGTGAAGAAATCGTGTTAATGGTACTAAGTGTGGTTTTCAGTTCAGGGAGTCCAGTGTTGGTGTGGGCGGCCGACGTATCCATACACCAGGACCCTGACTACTAATTTCCGACTTAGTGTATGAAAACACTGATTGCGTGCATATCTTTAAAGGTTTTCTTATGTCATATCAACCAGGTTAGCTCACCAGGTATAATATTTTGACCGTATCGCATCTGTTTCTTTCAAGATGCCTCTCCGCAAATCTCTGAAAGTCATATGCTCTAATATCCCACTGAGCGACGAAGCCTCAGTGAAGGGACCTTTACCAATGGAGGCACTAGAGGTATGACTTTCCACTAGTCCACTAATGCCACCAGCCCTAGCAGTAGACGATGCACGCCACTTGAGCGCGTTTCATGAGTTCCAGCGCCAGAGGCCACCCAGGTTCTGGGGAGAGACGAACCCAAAAGTGGATAAGGATTGGATGGAGGCTGTGGTGAGAGTCTTCAGGATAGTAGGGACACCAACAGACTTCATGGTGATCCTTGCTGCCATCCTCCTTCAGGTAGCGACATGCAGATGGTGGAGCCCGATGCTCCAGGTGCATGACGAGGCATCACTTCTCTAGGCAGACGTTGAGAGCCTATTCTGGACAGAGTTTGTCCCAGCCACCCTTCGAGCGGTGTAGATATAGGAGCTAATGCATCTACAGTAGGGTATCATGATGGTAGCTCAGTACTCAGCAAGGTTCACCGACCTCTCATGCTACTCCATGGATATAGTACGAGACCCATTCTTCAGGGCCCAGACCTTCGAGCAGGGGCTCAGGTGAGAGATAAGGGAATCGATGATCTCTCTCAGCATCCTGATGCAGGAGACAATGTTAGAGAGATCCCTCCTAGTAGAGAGTTTCTTGGATGAGCAGTCACTAGTAGAGAGACCCACTACTCGTCGACATGCAGCGGAGTCTTATGTGACTGATAGTAGACAGATAATGCAGAGGTCCAAGAAGACCAGACCCACGAGTAGACGACCGAAACACTTAGGATCTTTTGTGTGGGGCACCTGAGCTAGTGACTTACCTGACAGGAGTAGGCAGTCTTACTCATGTGGCGAGCAGGGTCACATGGCTCGTGACTGTCAAACCAACCGTTCACATGATCAATAGATAGTTTAGGGACCTCATAAGCAAGGGTAGAAGTTCAATTGAGGTGGTCCTTAGGGAGTAGGCAGACGTGGCAGAGGAGTTGGATGTGTAGCTGGTGGTGGACAATGTTTCGAGGTGCTACCACCACCACCACCAGGAGGTCCACCCCAACCACAAGGAGCGGGTGGACAGGGGAGAGCTCATCTTCAGGCAGCAGAGGCCTACGATCACTGTTCTCCAGAGATGATTCGAGGTACGATCTGTGTCTACTACACCTTATTTTCAGTTCTTATAGACACAGGTTCCAGTCACTCTTTCATTTCCACATCACTCATTCGGAGCTTGGAGATTCCAAAGGAGCCGTTAGTTCAATCCTTATAGCTAGAGACTCCAATAGGAGCTGATTTAATGATTAAACACTGGTGACGACAGTGTGAGCTTACTCTAGGAGGCCAGAGCTTCGGCTGGGATCTCCTCTAAGTGGCGTCAAGGCCTTACGACATCATCTTGGGTATGGACCAGTTATCTACAGTCCACGCTCAGATCGACTGTATTAGGCGCAAAGTGCGGTGTGTCCGCACGAATGGGACCAGGTTTACCTTCACCAGTGAGAAGGGAACCTTTGAAGCATAGGAAAGACTTACTCATAGGAGGGTGCAGCCGATCACTCACTAGTTGTCTTGCCCTCAGAGCAGTTTATGTGGAGAGTCCGACTTATCCTGTAGTGGTGGTCCAATACGTGGATGTTTTCCCTGACGATGTTCTAGGACTACCTCCTTGTAGAGAGGTAGATTTCTACATTTACCTGTACCCCAGGACGACACTGATATCTACTCTAGCATATCAGATGGCTCCCGCTGAGCTTCGTGAGCTGTGGGCACAACTAGAGGAATTGTAGGGAAAGAGATTCATCTGGCCTAGTGTTTCTCCCTGGGCAGCCCCAATCTTGTTTTCCAAGAAGGCAGATGAGAGCTTTAGGCTCTGTGTTGACTACCATTTCCTGAACCAGGTGACCATAAAGAACAAGTACCCACTTCTGAGGATTGAATACATCTTTGATCAGCTGATGGGAGCGCGGTGGTTCTCAAAGATAGACCTCAAATCAGGCTATCACTAACTCAGAGTTTGAGAAGAGGATGTGCATAAGATGACCTTAAAGTTTTAGTACGGACACTACGAGTTATCGGTTATTCCCTTCAGCATAACCAATGCTCCATCAGTGTTCATGTGTCTCATGAATAGAATCTTCCTGCCTTACCTCGATCGCTTTGTCGCAGTCTTCATCGACGAAATTCTGATCTATTCGACTACTGAGGAGGAGCATGCCTACCATTTGCAGGTTGTACTGGACACACTCCAAGAGGACCAGCTTTATGGTAAGATCTCAAAGTTCCAATTTTGGATTCGGGAGGTTCACTTCTTGGGACATGTCATCTCAGAGGATGGAGTTTCAGGGGATCTAGTGAATATTGAGGCGGTACTTGCTTGGGAGCCACCCTGGAGTGTGATGGAGGTACGAAGTTTCCTGGGCTTGGCTGGATACTACCGATGATTCATTCTAGACTTCTCCAAAATTGCATCACCACTATCAGCCTTGACGAAGAATGGGAAACCCTTCGTGTGGTTGGAGAGATGCCAGCAGAGATTTCAGGAGATGAGGCTAACTAGTGCCCCTATCTTGAGACTTTCAGAGGAAGGCATAGGGTACGTAGTTTACTGCGACGCATCAGGGACTGGACTGGGCTGTGTCCTGATGCAGGAGTGAGTAGTGATCGCTTATGGTTCTCAGCAGCTGAGACAACACGATCAGAACTATGCTACCCATGACCTGGAGTTAGCAGTAGTGGTCTTCGCCTTGAATATGTGGAGACACTATATGATGGGTGAACGTTTTACCATGTACTCTGATCAAAAGATTCTTAGTTATATATTCTCTCAAAAGGACCTGAACCTGATACAATAGCTATGGCTCTAGTTCCTCTAGGACTATGACTTCGAGATAGTCTACACTCATGGGAAGGGGAACGTTGTAGCATATGCTCTCAACAGGAGATCTGGTATACAACTTCTAGGAGAGGCGACAAAATAGTTGGCTACCTTACAAATATCCTTTGTGGATAGATATGGAGAAGCCTATCTATAGTCTCTTACAGTCACTCCTCCACTTATTCAACAAGTCAGGGAGGCATAACGTGGAAACGCTGACTTTGAGACGCGACATGCACAAATATACACAGGGTAGGCACCTGATGTATTTTCAGAAGGTGTGGAGCATGTCATTCTCTATAGAGGACGTACTATGGTACCAGTGTCACATTAGGAGGAAGTGTTGAGAAATTTCCACACTTCCCCTCTAGCGGTACACTCAGGAGTGGCGAAGATGTACCAGGACCTTCGATAAATGCACTGGTGTCTAGGCATGAAGAAGTCAGTAACAGAGTTTGTCTCACGATGCCTCACTTTTCTACAAGTGAAGGCAGAGCACCAGGTACCAGCAGTCTTGGTACAACCCTTAGAGGTCCTATAGTGGAAGTGGGATGGGATATCCTGGACTTAGTGATGGGTCTTCCACGTACATCCAAAAACCACGACTCGATTTGGGTGATTTTTGACCGACTCACCAAGTCGGCCCACTTCTTACCGATCAGAGAGTAGGGATTAGTAGAGATCTTGGGATGCCTCCATGTGTAAGAGATTGTGCATTTTCATGGAGTTTCTTCTTCTATTGTCTCCAAACGTGATGCACATTTTACTTCCCGACTATGGAAGGGGTTGCATGAGGCTTTTGGGACACATCTTCGCTTGAGAACCACCTTCCATCCTCAGATGGATGGTCAGACTGAGCGGACCATCCAGACACTCGAGGACATGCTTCGTTCTTGTGTCCTCGACTTCGATCATATTTGGGAGGACCACTTAACTTTGGTGTAATTCTCCTACAACAACAGCTATCACTCCACCATCAGTATGGAACCTTTTGAGGCCTTGTACGAGCGACCTTGCAGATCACCTTTGTACTGGACAGACACTGGGGAGTCAGTACTGGTGGGACCAGAGATGGTGTGAGCTACCACCGAGAAGGTGAAGATCATCCAGGAGCGGATTAAGACTGCACAGAGTAGGAAAAATTCTTATACTGATAGGAGACAAAGGCCTCTAGAGTTCGAGGATGGCGACCACGTCTTTCTATGAGTCTCATCTCGATGAGGTCAATGAAGATTTTCCCAAGGTGGAAATTTATCTCCACGGTTCATCAGACCTTTCTAGGACCTCAATAGAGTAGGAAAGGTGGATTACCTCTTAGCTCTTCCTCCTCAGTTTCACCAGGTGCACAACGTCTTCCACATATCCCAGCTGAGGAGATATGTGCATGACCCTTCCCACATCATCAACCATGGAGAGCTCGACATCGATGATGGGGAGACTTTCATGGAGGTTACAGTGGAGATTGAGGATCAATAGGAGTGGTTCCTTCATGGATGGTTGATACCTCTGGTGTGTGTTCACTGGCAGCATGAGAACCTCCAGGAGAGCACATGGGAGCGGGAGGCTCAGATGTGTTTTCAGTACCCCCATTTGTTCCCTTAGTTCGAGTTTTACCTTACGGGGACGTAAAGACCTGAGGTGGGGAGAATGTAAAGCCCCTGAATTTCCATGGATTTTTTTCTTAAATACATGGGAATTTTACGAGTTCACAAATTTTTACGGTGCTTGATTCCGAGGCCCGGTGTGCCCGAAATCAATTTCTGAAGTTTTGTTCGGGTACGTTCAGTAAACACATGAGCGGGATTTTTTATAACTTTTGAATCAGTGCTCGGAACTAAATCTAAGGGCACCGTTGAACTCATAGCACCGAGATTCGTTTAAGTGGACTTTCATGTCGATGGAAGTCAGTTGAGAATGAAAGTTAGTTTTTGGGTTTTTAAGGAAAAAGTTAAATAAAAATAAGTGTTAGCTTATTTTTATTTTTGTGGTGGTTAAAACCTCCAAGGAGAGGTTAGAGGTGGGGTCCACCACACCATAACCTCCCATGAGAGTTTATGGTGGTGGGTCCCACCCGCACATAACCTCCCTTGGGAGGATATCTTTTGTGGGGACCACTCAGGGGTTGTAACCCCTTGGAACCCCCAATTAAGTGGAGAAACCCTTGAGTTTCCCCCTCTAATTAAATGTGTCAACCCTCACAATTAATTAATTGAACTCTTTCACATAATTAATTAACACATTTTGAATTGTTTTGAAAATTTTTGGCCAACAAATTAAATAATTGGTTGGCTTAACCCATTATTATGGGTTGGCAATTATTTTAGTGGAGCTTGAGAGAGGGGTTGAAAGAACTTGGAAGAACATGGAGAACCCTTGGAGAAATATCTTCCAATGAAGAAAGACAAACATATTCCTCGATCTTCAACCATGCCAAAAGAGAAGGAGTCAACCTTAAGGAACCCCGTCTTCTCCTTTGTCACCTCTAAACACTTATCCGCCAACAATGGTTACCCTATTACTTTTCTGACATTGACGAATCGTCGCCCGCCTTTCTTCTTCAATGATCATCGATACGAGGTAGGGTTAGTTTTGTGATTTGAGTTGATTTTTGCTCCGTTAAATGTCGTTGAATATTGGGTAGTTATTTTCCCGATTGATATCATCATAATGTAGAGGGCTCGAGCTGCACTAACATAGCCTGACCCTCCCCGTACATTTATCCTCGTATGTTGACGACCGTGGTGCGGAGCAGCGGTGGACGGTGTTGGGCCGGCCGTGAAGGAAACCGACGGCGCAAGGCTGCCAGGTTGCCGAGAGGTGGCACGATTCCGTCACACCGCGCAGAGGACCAAGGGGCTACGGCCAGGCCAGGCCGCAGTGGAGGCGGCGCAGAGCCGTTGCGCCGCGCAGAGGAGTAGGGATCCACGACCAGGGCGGGCTGCGGCAGAGGAGCTGGAGTGGTTGGCCGCTCAGCCAGCCGGGAGGAGCGAGACCCAGCGGGTCCCGCGTGATCTGGACTGGCGCCACCTGGCACCGGTTTGGGTACCCACCTGAACGGTTAGGTGGTTTGAGAACCAGGGGTGCGCGACTTCCCCCCTGGACACGGCTGAGGCGGACCCCCTGCAGGCCGCCGGGCCACCAGGCTGCCGGGCAGCCTGGGCACCGGGCCAGACCCAGCGTGGGCCGCTAGGCCACCCTCGTGTCGGGCCCTCCCTTAGGCCGGCCTCCCCCTCGAGCTGGGTCGTACCCACAGACCGGTTCAGAACAGCAGACCGGGTGGGTCCGACTCGGTCGGACCGGACCCAGACCCACTTTGGACTGTTTCACCTTTTCACCGATATCTTGGGCTATGGGAGTCTGATCGACGAACCATCTGAGGAGATGGAAAGTTTAGAGCGATAAATTTATTTTAGAATACCCCACTTGAGGTTTGGACATATTTGGGATATGGTTGAGTTGGTTTGAACCTAAAAACCAACCGAGCCCCTAGAACGGAAATGACAATAACACACAGACTGAGCGTCCGATTAACGCACCGTCTGTTGAGTTGAGATCACTATGACGAGGTAGACCTTTGTGATACTTTTTCATGGGAATTCGTGCCATTTGGACAATCTACCTGTAGTTTCTGGAGCGGATCCTCCCGGAGATGAGCGAGCAGAGTACAGAGACCTAGTAGCTGGATGAGACTGACGACTGCTGACCTTTCGACTCGGAGTGTTTCGACTAGCCCAGTGGGGAGCTCCTCTGTGTGATGCAGCCAACCCACAGTGGGGAGCACCTCTTTGTGACATAGCAGACCCATGATACTCGACAGGAGGAGTACCTCAGCAGGATATGAGGGGGAGCGCCTCTGTGTGAGCACGACAAACCCACAATGAGGAGCGCCTCTGTGTGAGCGCATCAGATCCACGATACTCGATAGGAGGAGTACCACAACAGTCCATGATAGTGGGAAGTGCCTCTGTATGATGTGGTAAACCCACCGTACTCGATAGAGGAGGATTACACCATCAGCCGAGGTTCCGACAGTGTGACTGGGGTTGTTACATGATAATACCCCCTAAGAATAAAAATCTTGGTTTGAGCCGAGTCATTAAATTTTTAGTTTTCCTCATGATTGAGATGAGTTAATAGATAAATTAGGTATATGTATGGGTATATGCCTAAGTAATGGTTATCTGTTGAATCCATGATTTTTTTTTATCCTTGTTGGATTTAGTGATACCTTGAGGGTCTCAGGGTCCCTACTGAGTATCGTTATACTCACCCCTGCACGGGCTATGCCCGCACCTCGTTCTATTGGTTACAGACGATGGACAACGCTGACTGAGGTAGAGAGTAGCAGGACTGGACGGTACCCGGAGGAGGACCACTCGGAATGATGGTAAATGGAGCAGACAGACAGATGTGGAGTGCTGAGGATACCATCTATACCTACCCTTCAGGTTGGAACCCCGGATGACGACCCAGTAGCTGCTTTACTTCTTCTTCAGTTGTACTTGTACATTTCCGTTTTCTTGTACTTTACTGTTGGGATTGTATTTCCAGCCCCCTTTACTTCCAGCACTCTCTTTTGTATATAGTTTTACTTAGTGTTTTACTTCCAGTTGCGTACTCTGTTGTGTGTGTTTCAGTTTATAAGGGCAATGTCTTCCTAGTTTAAGGATTTACGCCTTTGGTGCTAGTCGCCAGCCCCTGGCCTATGGAAGGTGGGCTTGGGGTAGTCACGATACGGGACTTGGGGGATGGGTCGTGATAAATTTTATTTAAAAAAATGTCACATTGAAAACAATATAATGAAAATAATATTATATATATATTTTTAAATTTATCATAAAAAAAATATTTTAGTGAAATTAAAACATATATGTTTTCCAAAAATACAATTATTATTTCTTTGTATCAAACATTTATTTTATCATATTTAACGATTTCATTTTAATTTTTATTATAATTTAAATTCCTTAAAATTTTTTATAAGATGCTGAAATAATTTCTTAGTAATACAACAATTTGATGACTATTCAAATAGTTAGGTTCTTATTCCTAATTGTGATATTACTATTCCTATAATCATATTTTCAATGGTCATATTAGTTTTGTACTTCCTATAAATACCTTATATTTCCTTAATTCATTATTCAATTCAATTCCACTCAATATTTTTCATCTTTAAAATATTGATTATATTACTACTTTTTTGTTTCATTTCTATAATATTGTTCACAAGTGTGATTATTTAAAGAGACCAAGATGATCCACATTTCCCTATTCTAGTTAATTTTTTCTTTTATTTATTTTATCATTGTATTATTGTCAATTTTATTGTGAATATCTATCCTCTAAATGTAACAGTCTAAATTAACACAATAAAGTATTTTTTGTTTTTATTATGAGGTTTTTGTGTTTTATATTATACTACATTACTAAAATTGAGATATGTTTATTTAGAAGGAAAATTCCATATATTTTTTTTTGGGATGTTACCATTTTTATATGTATGGGGTTTCATTATATAACAAGTGGGTTCATTATATCTCTCAAATGAATTGGGAAAAGTTTTATATCTTACAAGATCAATATGAGATTTTGGTGGTTATCCAAAGTCCAAAAGGATATGGGGATCAGGTGGTTATCCCATGTCCAAAAGGATATGGGTCGCAAGTGGTTAGCGCTTGCTCAAAAGGTAATGGGGTGTGGGTGGTTCAAAAAATTCCATTAAGTTATGGGAAGGTGGTCATCCTAGTCCATAATCATATGAATGTCTTTTTTGGTAACCTTCAAAAATGTTTTGATTAAAATAATTATGTTTATACCAAATTATCTTATTATGTGACGTACCTATGTCATGATTATTGACTCATGTTTCAACACTCCTATGACTCATTCCTTATGTTATGACAAAATAATAATGTCAAAAATCATGTTTTATGATCTATTTTTTGTTGGGTATGATTTCCTTATCTTATGTTCATGTACCTGGGTTATATTCTCTTACCCACATGTTTATCTCATGCTCATTATGACTGCTTTCTCTGATTATTGTTTCTTGGTAATCACATTAACCATGTTAGTTTTTAATAATTAACTAAAGAAAGAATCATGAAATTAGGTTGGTGAAAGGTATAATCAACATTGAAAACATTATATTTTTACCTAGTTATATGAATTCCTTCAAATATTGAAAAGTAATTAAGAATATTTATTTATATCTCCAACAGCTAGATATTGAAATATCAGTGAAAACAATGGGTGGTATGATGATTTCATACAAAGTATATAACTCCCCTATGATATAAGTTTATGAGAATATGCTTCTTATAAATATTATTATTCTCTATTTAGTATAATTCAGTTGTATTTTAGGCATGGTTTGGATCTCTTTACATAGATCACATATCAATTATTGGGATAGGAAGTCACATTACATATAAAAAATTAACCTATTATCACGTATTAGTGAAAATCAAACTATGTGCACCCAAAGGAAATTACTTCCATTATACACTACCACAAAAGGCAGGGAAAGTGCATCATTTTTTTAGTGCTTAGCAGAAAGCACTGATAAAGGGGTGGGCCTTTATCAGCGCTAAAACAAGCGCTGATAAAGGGTAAATTTATCAGCGCTATTATTAGCGCTAATAAAAGTTTTTGTTATTAATTTATATAAAATTATTATATTTATATTCAAAAATAATGTTTATTTGTATACATTAAATAAAAAACAAATGTTTATAATTAATATATATTTTTTAATAATTAATATATATATATATATATATATATAATTTTTTAATTGAAAAAGTATTTATAAGATTATAAATAAATAAATAAATAAATATTTATATATAATTAAATAATTTCAATATTATAATAAATTAAATTAAATAATAAATATATTTATTATACTTATTAGATTTATTAAATTTATTGGATTAATGAATTGTATTTATTTTATTTGTTATATTTAATATATTTAATATATTTAATATATTTAATATATTTATAAATATATAATAACTTTTAATATATATATTTATAATTATAATGATTGAATATATATGTGTTTTTCAATGAATTTTTTTAACAAATATATTGATCATGCGTATATGTTATGTATCATACATGAATTCATTTATACATTACATCTCGCTATCCATTGATGTGGTATATTGTTTAATTCATAATTTTACCCTTATGAACTATATATGTTCTAACTTATAAAATCACATTAAATATATTTTATTATATTTTTAATGATATATATAAATACTTTTCAAATAAATTTTTAATTATAATATTATTAATATATATATATATATTAAAAATTATATACCAATATTTATAAATATATACTACTTGTAGTTATAATTATTAATAAATAAATAATTATTTATCCTATATATCATTTTAAATAAATACACAAGAATATAAATAAATTATTAAAATTATGCTTTTATCAACTCCTTTTTAGCATTGATAAAGGCCTATATTTATCAGCGCTAAAAAAGTGCTGATAAAATAAGTCTTTATGAGTGCTTTTTTAGTGCTTATAAATATAGACATTTATCAGCACTAAAAAAGCACTGATAAAATACCTATTTATGAGCCCTTTTTTAGCACTGATAAAGGTACATTTTATCAGTGCTAAAGAGGCGCGGATAAATGTATGTTTTATCAGCACTAAAAAAGCACTGATAAAGGTATGTTTTATCAATACTTTTTATTTTAGCACTGATAAAACATATCATTATCAGCGCTTTTAACTAGCACTGATAAAGGTTCCAACGTTTTTTTATAAAAGAACCCTAACAGGATCCTCCTCCCTCACACCCTTTCAATCTTTCGTAGAAGCTAAACCCTGCGCCGTCGACCCCTCCTCCGCCACGACCCCTCCTCCTCCTCCTCCGCTGCCATTTCCTTGTCCTCCTCCTCTTCTGCGACCCTCCTCCTTCTTCTCTGCCACCACTGCCTTCTCCTCCTCCTCCACTGCGACCCCTCCTCTGCGATGACCCTTCTCTTCCTCCTCCTCCTCCGTTGCCGCTGCCACCTTCTCCTCCTCATCTTCCAGCCACTGACTCATCCTCCTCCACCGCCTCCTCCTCCTCCTCCTCCTACACATCCTCCTCCTCCTCTTCATTGTGATGTACCCTTGCCCAGATGACCTTCTTCATTATGTCCTCCTCATCTAATGACCATCCTGGAAGCCTCCTTTATAGTGCACAGATCCCCCGATGATTCTCTTATGTAATCAATTTTTAATATTATGCATTAGAAAGAAATTAGTGTGCAGATCTAGTCTTTGGGTCACCGTGAAAGCACTGGATAATGGTGCGCTTGTGGTTTTTATGTAATCTGGATGCCTTTTGGAATCCTAGAGGTTGTTTTTGTTTTGTGATGATTAGAGTCTGAGAGGATATTTTGAGCTGGAGATAGATGACATGGTTTAGGAAGGATTCTATTGGTTTCACACTGGTTCTTAAGTGATAGCATAATGAATATTTTAATAGGTTCAATGTTTGATTGTAGAATCACATCAGGGGTCGGATTAGACCATGATATATTAAGATGAGCATGGTATTTCTCCAATGAACAAGGAATCATGATCTAGTACTTAATGGAATATTGGTGGTGTAAGTCAATAATTATTTAGTTTGGTTATCTAGGGTTTTAATTGTAAAATGACATAAGATGTTTGGTTTAGGATATGATGTGTATTCTTAGTAGATTTATGGATTCCTTCAGATTTAGTAATTTAGATTAGAAAGTGAAATCACATGTTAGTGGATGACAACATTTTTGAGGTAGTTCAGGTGTAGGATGTTCAACTTATGCTATCATGTGATGTTATATGTAATTATTTGACACATGCATTTATTATTTAATATTGTTTGTGTTGGAAAGTTTTTAGATCTATCTAAGGATTTACAAGGAAAATATTTGTGTTTAGGTTGTACTTATATGGTGGAGGTGTATCTGTGGAGTTCATAAATTTGGGAATAAAGGAGAAGACTGACATTGTATTGTAATTATCATGTGTGGTTGGGTAAGTTTCATTGTAAGTGTCACAAGGTGTGTCATTAAAAACTTGAAAATGGATTTTGGTAAGAAATTTTGTAGGTGGGAGGCACCATGGATCGAAATTTTCTTTCATGAGTTAAGTATTATGGTGGGGAGTGTCTTAGATTGGGTGATTAACTAAACATTGACATGATCTTTTCTCAATATGGGAGAGCTTAAGTAATTACGATCTCATCATCTCAGTGATGGTTATGAGATTTGGATCAGGATCAGGTGGCATTGTGTCTTATACTGGGTGCTACGATTTGAAAGCATGTTGGGAGTTCACAAATAGAATACGTTTTTTTGACTCCAAATAGATAACTGATAGTGGTGATTTAATAGTATTACCACTAGGACATATCTAGTATGATAAGCACAATGGTGGAGAGTTTGTAATGACTCATCCATATAGGCATTTGAATTTTTAGGAGGAGGTATATTTTTTTTTAATTAGTGGACAAACCATTTTTAAAAATGAGGGTTGGATATAGAACCTGGAAGTTGGGACATCTTAAAGGAGTTTTTTATATAGTTTGTAGCTCGAGATGTGTCTTAGGTTCTTATTATTTTTGGATATCTACTTCACACACTAGGTTCAACCAACATTACTACCATACAAATGAAGAAATCCTTAGTAGTGACTACTCTAATGTCCAATCTATAAAAGATTTATCAGATATAATACTATCAGGACCCACCCCCATAGAAACTCTAGTGGAGCTGGGAATATATTAGTGTATGAACCCCCCCAATCTTATATTTAAATGTACATGGGTCATTTAAAATTGGAAATGTAATGATACAGCCTAGACTGGTATTATAACCAACAACTAACCTCACTTTCCACTAACCTAAGAGGCATTCATGATCCCTACGGGATAACAACGATCCCCTAGAAAAAAGATACAATAATGTGGAATATTTACCCCTAAATTAGAGTAAATTAAAAATGATCTTTACATTAGAAAAATATACATGTCCCATTCATAAGTTGAATATCTAGGAAAATAGTAGATACGCGAAAAATAAATAAATAAGAAGCAGATATCATAGATGGAAAATAAAATCCCACTATTGACCAATAAAATTATTTAACCAGACATGTACCATTCCTAAATCTCATTGAACCTATTTTGGATAGGTATAACATACGAGTTCTCATTTTATGTTTTCTTTTTAGTTAGAAATCTCCTTTACTGCACACCTCTACTTTTCCGCGAATGCACCTCTAGCGCGTTTTGAACAACACCTTTGCAGTGAGTTTTCTCCTCTTACTCATTGGTTTCCTCTTCTTCTCATGTTATTACTATTTGATATTAATGGTCATGTTGTGAAATGTATGGGCTAAACACCCCCACTAAAAATCATGGCTGTTGATGGTCTTTGTTTTCACACTAAATGAATTTCATGTTGGTTAGTTCATATTGAACATTTTAATATAAAAATTAGAAATTTACACATACTTGGATAATGAATGAATTACCTGGGATGATAAAACTTCCATGATAACCCCTGAATTAACAAAAATAATTGAAAAATGGATTCTTTGTAAAATCTGAAATTGTGTTTGTTTGGTTTGTATGATGTTGCGATTGTGAGCATGATTGTGTGTTTGTATGGTGTTGCGATTTTTTTCATGATTGGTATACCATTTTTTTCCATGTTGTAGTTCCTCCACCATTGAATATCAATCCAAACCTTACCCATTTCAATGGCACCACCACTTTGTTACTAGTGTAATTCTACTGAAACATAGAAAACCACTTCACTAGAAGACTCTATGGGACACTTTATGGACACCCTAGTCAAATAACCACAACAACACATGTAATGAATCCTTCCACCCACAAGCACTCTATTGAAAAGCATACCATCTATTAGTTTAGTACCATAGTTCTTGACTCAAGAAATTATGTTTCTAGAGAAACACTAAAAAACCATTTTACAATAATGTATATGGATCACATTTGTGATACTAAAAAATTTTAGTGCAAGGGATTCTTATAGATAGTTCCAATGATCAAGTGGTTTTAAAGATGGGTGTGATCTACTTTGGTCCTGAGTAATGCATGGAGAGGTAAGGTTATTGTTTACCATAGTTAGTTCCATTGATTATAGTTTTATGATGACCCTAGTTAAACATATTTAATGTAATTATTTTGTTACATATTAATATTACTGAATCAAATAGGATGAATATGAACAAAGAATGGATGAATTCCAATCAGTTTACAAAAGAGTATAAAGATGGAGTGAAATAGTTTATCAAGTATGAAAAATATCATGCATATGAACCTTCTCAAATCCTTTGTGTTTACGCTATTGTTATTCAAGAAAAATTAGTCCAGAGGAGTTGGAAGAACACCTAATCTATAACAGAATAGATCGAAGTTATACATGTTGGAATTGTTTGAGAAGTTAAAGAGTTGTGTAAATAAGCCATTGTATGCTGGTTGCACTAAATATACAACATTGTCAGCTATACTGAAGCTGTATAATTTGAAAGTAGGAAATGGGTGAAGTGACACTAGTTTTATGGAACTCCTTTCTCTCATAAATGACATGCTCCCAGAAAATAATGATCTCCTGTGACAGACATACGACACCAAATGAATGATACACTCGATGGGTATGATCTCTGAAAGAATACATGCCTACCCAAATGACTGTATACTATTTCACAAGGACCTTAAATAACTTAAAGAATGCCCAAAGTGTGGTGATTATTGTTACAAGAAAGATTAATCTTGTCCTATGAAAGTTTTATGGTACTTTCCAATCATTCCAAGGTTAAGTCATCTATATGGAAGTGAGGAGACTGCATGAAAATTGACATGGAATGCGGATAAAAGAATTAAAGTTGGGAAACTACGTCACTCGAAAAAATCTCCTCAGTGGTATAGAATTGATCATGAGTATCCTAATTTTGGAAACAATATGATAAACCTTCATCTTGATTTATCTACCGGTGGAGTGAATCCTTTTGGTTTTCAAATCCATAGTCATAGTACATGGCTAGTTATGTTGCTAAATTATAACTTACCACTGTAGTTATGCATGAAAAAAATACATCTTGTTATCTATGCTTATATCAGAACCAAAACAATCGGGTAATGATATTGATATTTATTTGGATCCATTGATCAAAGATTTGAAATTATTATGGGATTTAGGTGTTATGTTTTATGATGCTTACAAAAATGAAGATTTCACATTGAGATCCATGTTGTATGGGACAATAAATGACTTTCCTGCTTATGGAAATTTTTTCGGATATAGTATTAAAGTAAATCAAGGTTGTCCCATTTGCGAACAAGGTACACATTCAATTAGGTTGAAACATTCATCAAAAAATGTGTTTCTAGGACATCACAAATTTCTACCCCAATGACATAAGTGTCAATCTTGTACGACATCATTTGATGGAAGTTCATAAGGACGTACATCACTGTCTCCACTAACAGGTGATCAATTTTTTGAGAAAATAAAAGATGCGGACACTACTTTTTATAAATCATTTTTGAAAAACCTTACGAAAACTGGTTGGAAAAAGAGATCAACTTTTTTTGAATTACCATACTAGAATTAACTGTATGTGATACATTTTCTTGATGTCATGCATGTTGAAAAAAATGTATGTGATAGTGTCATTAACACGTTGCTAAATGCACCTGACAAAATAAAGGATGGAATTAAGGCTGGGTTGGACATGGTTGAGATTGGAATACGAGAAGCGTTGCCACCAGTGAAGGCTAAAAAACGAACATTTCTTCCTCTTGCTACTTACACACTTTTTAGGTAGGAGAGATATTAGTTTTTAAACTTCTTGAATGACATAAAGGTTCCAGAGGGGTATTCATCAAATATCAAGAACATTGTGTCAATGAGAAATTTAATGTTAAAGGTTCTGAAATAAAATTACTACCATGTTTTGATGAAAGATATAATTCCTATATATTTATGTTGCATTTTTACCAAGAATGTCAACTATACATTAATGAATCTCTATTTCATCTTCAAAGCTATATGCAACAAAGTTATCTACCTGGAAAAATTTCCAACTATGGAAAGAGAAATTTCCGTTATATTATGTGAATTGGAAATGTTATTCCCATCGACATTATTTGATATGATGGTTTATTTTATGGTTCATTTGGTGAGAGAGATTCGACTATGTGGTCCTGTACATTATAGATGGATGTACCCCATTGAATGATATATGAATTTTTTGAAAGGGTATATCAAAAATCAAAGTTGGCCAGAGGGTTGTATTTTTCTGAGCAATATATTATTGAGGAATCCATTGAATTCTATACTGAATACCTTCTTGGTGTGGAAAATATTGGACTACTGAAATCTTGTTACACTGAGTGGATTGAAGGAATTTCTAGAAGAGAGGTTGTCACAATCAATATTACAGATCGGGAGTAGGCCCACCTTTACGTTTTTCATAACAATTTCAATGTTGAACTATATGTTTAAACCCACAAAGAAATTATTAGGCATTTGAATCCATCTAGGGATGAAAAATGGATATTAGATACACATAATTTATGGTTTATAGGATGGTTTCAGGACCATATTTTTAAGAAGTTAGATGAAAATATGGACTCAATTTCAGAACAACTTCAATGGCTAGCTGGAGGACCAAGTGTGTATGTATTATCTTACAATGCTTATAAATTTTATGGTTACACATTCTCTACTAATAAAAATTATGATGACAGTTCCATTTAGAATAGTGGATTTACACTTGTGGATGAAGCGATTCATGTTTTCGGTGCTAAGGACATAAATCCAATTTTTGTGAATATGTTATACTTTGGAATCATGAAAAAAATATGAGAGTTAGATTATACAAAATTCTAAGTGCTGATTTTTTAATGAAAGTGGATTTATAATAAGAGTGATGTTAAAATAGATGAATTGAGATTTGTGAAAGTTTATTTTAGTAAGGAAGGATAAAAATACAAACCATTTATAATGGAATCACAGTTAGTACAAGTATTTTATATTCTAGATCCCACAAAATAAAACTGGTCAATTGTTCTATTATCGACCAAAACAACTGAAGGGTTAGATGAAAGTTTGATGGAGGATGACCCTTTCATTGGGACTTTGAAATCATTTCACAACAGTACCAATGTAGATGACATTTTGTATGTCAGAGGAGACCACCGTGAAGGGATTTACATAGTCGATAGAGGGGTCAAATCTCTTGCTGCTTGTTCTAGTAATGAGGTACAACAGGTTTCTCAACCTGTTGCTGTTGGTCCTAGTGTCAATGATAGAGCTATGGAGGAATATGATGATGATGCTAAACTGAGGAAAGGGTTGGCAATGAAACCCTGATGACACAAAAAAACAAGAGCACCATAGTTTGATAGTGTTATCCAAAATCGTTAAGGAAAAAGAAAAAAGAATCAAATTTGAGGTGGGATGGAATTAGTGAGTCCAGCATGTTAACCCCAACAAATCCATGTTTAGTAGATATATTGGAATCATCACTCGACAATGCGTGATGATTTATGTATAGTTGTGACACCATGTTTTCACTGGCCTGAAGACACTAATGTGGGAAGATATTACGGTAAAATTACGATATCATTTATTTAATTTTTTAAAATATGAAAAAATACTAAAACATTGACTTACTCTTCATTATCCATTGAAGAGTACATTTATATTTGATGCCTCGCACAAGGAATATGTATTAAGAGTTTTAGGAAGGATTAATAGAAGATTCTACACAATTTTAACGAAATATCATCTTAAAGATGCTGAAGGGAAAATCAAGCCACACCCAACTCCTCATTATGCACACTTTATATCCCAAGGAGCATGGGATGTGTTTAGTAGCCTTCATGTGGAGAAAACATTTCAGGTACATTGTGTTTGGTAATAAGTTGTTTGACGCTGCTTGTGTACATAACTTTGATTGACAATTTTTTATTTATGAAATAGAAACCGAGTGATGAAAATAAATAACTCACAATAAAAACAACATTCCCCTTCCGTTAAGAAAGGATGGGGTATGCTTCACTTGAGAAAAAATTGGTATGTATTTTAAATCTACTTTAATAATTTTTTGTGACATAAAACCACACCATAACAATGTTCCTCTATTTATATGCATATTTATTAATCTAAATCAAAATCCACTTCCATACCACTCCATTTGCTATGGAAGGAGGCTCGTGTAAATAAAGAGGAGATACTGATAGATGAAAAAACACAAAAAGTGTGGGAAACATGTGTAAGTATGATATAATATAAATTTTAGTTTCTTTAAATCTCTATTACATAACAATGATTTCTTATTTTCCTATATTTTCTATCTGAAATAATAACAGGAATCAATAACACCCACACCAGATGCAGAAATACTTTAAATGGGCTTGAAGTAGCCAGAATAGTATGGCCGCATCAAAGGTGTGGGTTTTGGGGTGACACCCCGAAAAAAATTTCATAAAGGAAAACAAGTGGAGGATTAAAATGAGGAAATGAAAAATATGAGAGAAACAATAGATATTTTTCAAGAGGAATTACAACATAGAGAGAGATGATAGAAAGTTTGATGCAATGAGGCAAAGAGAAGATACAACTCAACAACAACCTATGCATGAAGATCCCACCCCCACCATATTTGAGGTGAGCCATTAACCTAAAAAACTTGACTTATCTAAGGTAATAAATGTTCTAATAATTTTTTCTGTGAAATTTGAATCACATAAACAATGATACATTTCCTGTACTAATATATTATAGGGTGAAAATGATTGTGATTTATATTTATCAACTCCCACCTATCACCTTGTAGTGAGGGATACTGTGTTAAATATGCAGAACGACATGCTAGACAATAGAACACTTGCAGCAGGTCATGTCAGAGTGTTGATTAACATAGCTAATGAGCCGAGCACCGAGCTACCTATTCCAAATGATGATGACGACATTCATACGGTCGAACAAGCTATGGGAACATTCATCACATGGTCGTCAATTCATTTAATAAAACATGTTGACAAAGAGGTATTCATTTCCAATTTATTTTTTAAGATGAACCTTTCACATTTAATGAAAAACGTTCTGAACCGATGAATATTATTATAGAACGACAAAGGGAAGGGGGTGGAATGGAACATCGGCTCAAAAATATCTCAAGGATCAACTAAATAATCAAAGCGATCTAATGAGAGAACCTTCATCTCGCCCATTCTATATCCCCATTTAATATCATTAAAAAATCATGTGGATACAAAGTTTATAGACAACAATACTCACACAGTTGATTTTGAAAAAAATATGTACAGAGAGAAGGAATTATATTTCATTAGTACTGACAATGTCGATGAAATTCTCATGTATGAATGGCTAAGAGCCTTAGTTGTAAATGTATACATGAGGCATGTTTTCATGATTTGATTTTTAAAAAGTTGATATACTATGATAATTTTGACTAAATAAATTTCATATTTTTCATAGGAGTGTATATGAAAAGAAATTGAAGGGATTTACCCATGAACAAAAATTTGGACTTGTTAGTCCTCACATCACCTCTTAAAAAGAAGAAATAAATGATGATAAATATGGTGAAATAATGTCATCCCTACTCAAATCGTTTGAAAACAAAATTACAGATTGAAGAATCTTTTTAATACCAATGATATAGGGGTAAAACTCTATAATTTAATAATATAAACTTTATTTTCATTTCTTTCATTACTTTTTCCTTTTTGTGTTTTTAAATAGCATTGGATGCTCATTGCGGTCAATTTGGATACTCCAAATATTTATTTTCTGGATTCAATGCATGGATATCCAACAAACTGACCACACATGATGAAACTTTTCATTTTGTAATACACTAGATCCAAAATTTTAGAACTAAACATCTATTTATATAATTTATATTGTCTTTTAATGAGGATTCTGTTATGATAGGGCGGTGCATCAATATCGTCTACTTCATGGAATGAATCTAGGGACTAAGGACAAGAACACCCACAAGATCTACAACTGAACAAGTATCCCGATATATATAATAATATTGCACTATCCAAACACATATCAAAATAAATTACTTATTTTTCTTGATGTTTCCGCAATGTCCAAAACAAACAAATGGGAAGGAATATGGTTATTATGTTTGTAAATTTATGAAAGATATCATATTTAATCAATAAAATAGCATCCCTGAAGAGGTATTTTTGAAAATAATTACTAGTTAATTTAAAATATTTATTAATCCTTTGTGTATTTATATTTTCTCAGTACTACCATGACTGTCACAAAAAATCATATTCACAAGATGATATAGATATGTTTAGAAATGAATGGGCAACATACCTAATGGAAGGTTGTACACAAATAGAATGAAGGTGAATTCCTTCTACTTATGTTATCCTTATATGATCATTGATATCTCCTTTGTTTACACTTATTTATAATCTATGATCACCCTTTATTATGTTTTATATCATTAGGTTATGAGTAATGGTTTTAGAAATGATTTGTCTTTCTTGTAAAGAATAAATTAATGAGAGACTCTTATAAATTAGTTCTTTATGTTTCCATGTTTCCAAAAGCACTAGACCAAAACTATCATGACATGGATCATTTATATTTTGTATTTTTTTCATTTATGCTGTTGTTTCTACTGATGTAGTGTGTTAGAAGAAAATTGGTTGTGCATCACTCACAAATATAATAACAAAACTAAGGATTCTTTGTGCACTTTACTACTTTTGGTTAAATACCTCTTAGAATAACATCTGATCTGAAATTCCGATCCGGAATCCCTGTGATGATGTCATACCACACCATCTATATGATATCATCATGTAAATGGGTGCAGGAAGAGAAGGAAAAGTGAATGCTGAATGATGATATCATAGAGATGGTATTATATGAGAGCATCACATGGACGCTTGATCATAAGTTCAGATCAGATGTTATGTTAAGAATTAGTTAACCAACAGTAGTAAAGTGGAAAAATAATCATTAGTTTTTTTATTAGATTTTATCTGGACCAAATAAACTTTCTGGAAAGAAATAAAGGTAATATTATGATATAATATCTCTATTTTAATGAAAAATTATATAATGAAACGTTTATTTTATTCTCATTATTCCTTGCTGGGTTTGTTTATTTTAGAAGATTTCTATCCATGTGACATGCCTTTGCAGGAAGAGAAATGACATTGCGTCTTCTCAATCACAAAGGTAATATGTATTTTTTCATAGTAAAAGTATTTTCCATATAATTAATGCATTATTTCATATTTATGTTTAATTTATTTCTTTTATGTAAGGAATATTAATCTACTCATATGTGATATCAATTTCTGAAATGTTTAGGTCATTATAGTTGGTATTAAAGTAACTGGTCTATTCAAAATCCAGAAAATGCATTCAGTTGTTTTGATACTTTAGGGAGATGATCCATAAGTCTTGACTATGTAAACACAACTCCAACAGTGCATCAAACAAAAAATTATGAGCATAAATCACCAAAAAACCTAATCCATGTCATCTGACACATCGTGCCCCTATGACCATCAGTGTCTCTGGATGAAGTTATCAAAGAATCTGGCCTCAAAAGTTTTCTGAGACAGTCCCTTGTGTCTTCCCACCTATACCTATATATCCCACAATCATTATGATAAATACCTCACAAATATCAAGAAGAAAAATAACTTGTATTAATGAAAAAAACTATGTTTACCTGTAATTATAGCTTCTGATAGAGAGAGTAAAGGAGGTAGAAGACGATACCGAGAAACCCTCAGGAGGCCCCTTGGCTTACTCACCCAAGCATGGAAGCCGTCTCACAAAAATAAAATATCCATGCCCCCTATACATGTCCCTTACCCTCTTAAAAATACCTCTCCCCATGATAACCACTCTCACCCGCCCAACAAATCTAACCAACCCAACAACTCTCCCTCCAAGAGAGTTACAAAATTACCCCTGGACATTAATACCTCATACCCACTTGCGTACAACTCCTTCCTACTAGAATTACTACCCAACCCCACTACCTAAATACTTATTACTATCTCCATATTAAAAATCACCTTTTCCCCAAGGTGGGAAACATGATTAATCATTGGAGGATTCACCACAGATAAATATTTCATTCCTTGATCGTCTTCCCATATGCTATGTTGTTTGCTCGCCTGCTCTCCCCTTCTTGACTTATGTTCATCGTAAAGGTCTTTTTTGACATCTCATTCATACCCCCTGGTCATAAACTTCTTATAATTAGGGATTACCCTGACCAAAACACCACTATTTTGGTGAATACCATCCTTTAACATCCGTGTAGTGAAGTTACTTGATCCAGCCAAGTACTTGTCACACTCCTCCCATCGGCGGATGACACCCTTGTCTTGTTGTCGTGTGATTGGCCCTATACTTCCCTATTTTAGTAGCTCCGAAATGATCTTACATTTCTTTTTAATCTCATATAATTCTGCTATATAAGCACCTGGGCCACAAATTTTATGGGCACGCGCATCATCCAATCTTGGATACAAATCCATTAGAGTGGCAACTATGTTTCTCTTCGGGTGAATTATTGGCGGAACAAACAATACCTCCACAAGATATTGGTGATATAGAAATCCATTTTGGGAAACATATTCCCAACCCTATTGTAGACAGTGTCAGATGAGCATTTCATTAATAGTGTCCCACATAATCAAATAATCTGACACCATAGTTAGTTCCTTAACTTCCTTTCCATTAGCATATCTTGTTAGACGTGTGTGAGTGTTCCAAGTATTTCAACACATTAGTCACCGCTCTCCTGGCATCATGACTATTCTTGCTCAACCCCTATTCCTATTGTAATGTTCCAACACTTGGAACTTCTTTATTATTTCTTCCTTCCATTGGATATAACACTGATGAATGATAGACGTAATAGCAGAAATGAACCCACCTGTATCATAACTATTGTACTCTGTTCTAGCCTCTTTAAAAGGAATTTTGATGTTTCTTGGCTCAAATGTTTGATCAACCAACCTTTTCTCTCTGTTTTTTTATAAAACCTCATAAATTATGTGAAAACATCAACAAAGAACATATCCAACTGCCAATATTTGATAAAAGCACATCGTGACAAGGTTCGATTATAAGATAGACTCCCATTCACCATCAATAACTCATTGTTGTCACCTTTAGTCAGAAACCCCCCCAAGGAAATAATCTTGGGTAGCTTCCAATATGTTGGAGTAGGACTATAACTCATTGTTCCTATGAAAATGAGTTCTAAAGTTATTGTAATGTCAATATATAGACTAGTTTTCCAAGAATCCAAGTACACAACCCACTGGTAAGAACTACTGAGTAAAGCCACAACTACACAAAATGTCTCTTTATGGGAACATATGAAACTATTTGAAGCATCCTCATCGATTTTGATCCTCATGTCTTCTTCCCCCCATGGTAAAAGTTCGGCATATGCATACTGAATATCCCTATCCAATTTCTAGATACATGATAAATTTCCAACTAAATAAGAGATGGACTTTGAAACATTAGAGGCCTCCTTTAGCAGTGAATCAAACCACCTAAATGCCCCCAGAATGATGCATTCCCATGTTAGTCCCAACAACGCAGTAACAAACTCTAAGGTGGAAGTAATGCTTTACAGATAGATATTTAAAACACAATTGTTGCATGTATTGAATACATATCCTGCAGGTAGTCCATACATTCCAAGTATCTCGATTGTGTTAATTCCAATGTTGTAGATTTCCAAAAAAATTTCATGTACTGGTTATTATGAGGCTGTTGTGGTTTAGTCCATAACTGAGATGACATCCATTGCAATGACAACCCTCCCCCATAGAATTGGGAACTTATAATTCACTCAATGTTTTGAATATTATGACCACTGAAATGTGGTTCGATACTAGTAGCCCTAAAAGAAAGATTAGATTCATTTCACTCAAACATCAAGTTCACAACTTTCTTTATACTAATCCATAACTCACTCTTTGACTCTTTTGTACCTAATCCTCCCTTGTTAATTTGTTCCGAGTATGTGTCCATCTACGATATATCTTTGTCATTCTGTAACTTTGAGTCCACGAACTGATCTAATTCGCTTCGTCACACCCATATACCTTTGTTATGCTAGTACCCTTTTACTAGTGCTTACTTTCAAGATGCTCCACTAGTAACGTGAGAATGCGCAGGTCGCATTGCCACTCCAGTTGAATCACGCAGATTTGTTGGAGCATGTCATCTATATACTTGAGTTGTTAGTCCACCATGTCGAGCCTAGTCATCTTCTCTTCTCCCCCAAGAAGAATTTTATGGCAGGTCGGACCAAACGATAAAGACCTCACACCGATCAAGTAGCATAATGACTTATATTAATGAAAAATAACTATGTGTATCTAGAATTACAACTTTTGAGAGAGAGGAAAGAAGGTAGAAGATGATACTAAGAAACCCTCAGGAGGCCCCTTGGATCACCCGCCCATGCTTAGAAGCTGTCTCACCAAAACAGAATACCCCTAGCCCCTATCTACGTCCCTTAACCTCTTAAAAATCCCTCTCCACAAGAGTTAAAATCCAAATAATAGATAAATATCACACCCAAGTGTTCCACATGAGGTGAAAATCAAATCAATGTAAAAGAGTAAAGTAGAAAATCAATTTACTATTGTTGGAAACTTAGTTTTTCCCCTGTGCATGGGGATGAAAGCACCCAAACATAAGACTTGTTCCTAGTCTTGACATACTCAAAAGAACACGTGACATACTCAAAAACAAGAAAACCCATTCAGATTGTTTTAATATTGTAAAACAACGATGTATGACTCATTTTTGATGTGTAGGGATCAACCCCACGTCAATATGATGCATGGTGTGACTGGTATAAATCCAAATGTGTCTTTTTTATTAAAAATTGAAATTTTATTAATGCATTCTTTCATATTAATGTTTAATTTATTTCATTATTGAATTAATAACATAATATTTGTTTTCTTATATAGGTGGAATTTTTTTTCATGAGTTCATATGCTTTTTTCAATAACTAATACCATGCATGAAATTTTTTGAGAGGGGATCAAAGATGAAAAAAGGATGAAACATTAATGTTTTTAACAATGTGTTGGATAGTTATAATTGTAACCATATAAAACATTGTTTGAAATGTATATACCATTGCATTTATCTGCATTCATGATGTCAAGTAAATGTATATAGCATTGTTTGGGAAACTCCCGTGTGAGCAGTTTCATTCTTCTATGCTTTGTTTGTGTGTAGGTGCTGTTTTGTGTAGCTGTTTTGTGTGAAGGTGTTGTTTTGTGCTGTTTATGTGCAGGTGCATGTGCTATTTGTGTACAGGTGAAGGTGTTGGGTGTGCTGTTAAATAAATAACACATCATAAGTAAGTCAGTCATTGTCAGCGCTATTTTTAGCGCTGAGAAAGGTGTCCCTTTATCATTACTAAAAAATCCCTGATAAATTAGGCCTTTATCAGTGCTCAAAATATCGCTGTTAAAGGGGACCCCCCTTTATTTTCACTGTGATTAACAACGCTTTTATAGCAATGTTAAAGGCGGGTTCTAGTGCTTATAAAAGACTTATTTGTAATAGTGATATGGGTCTTAACACCCAATCATTGGGGATATTTAGCTGAAACAGTTGGGTAGAATCTCAATATTGAGGATATTTTTATTATGAATGAATAAATTGATATTTTTCCAAAAGATTTTTTCGGGCTTCCCCCAGATCACAAGGTTATGTTTTCTATATAACTCATACCAGTGATACACCTATATCAAAAAATCCTTATAGAATAGCCGTAAATTAATTAGAGGAATTGAATAAGAAAATTTAATTGAATATGGATAGGGTTTTATATTCCTATGTTATTTAAAATGGGGTGAACCAGATATCTTTGCTAATAAAAAATATGGATCATTGAGTCTTTTTCTTGATTAATATGAATATAAAAATATTATTATCAAAGAAAACAATCCAAAATTCCATATTGTTAACTTGTTTGATTAACTATGAAGGACTTAATACTTCTAAAATATTAACCTTACATCTTGATATCATCAAATAAGGGTGAAAAGAGAAGATGTACCTAATAATGTCTTTCATAATGGATATAGTTGTTATAAATTCATGGTGATACCACTAAGAAATGAAAATTACCCCACTATATTCATGGATTTTATGATATATTGTTTAGATATTACCATAATAAATTTGTGATAGTAGTTATAGATAAAATTCTTATACATTCCAAGATCAAGTAAGAACATGAAGATCCTTTGGGGATTACAATAAATACCTCAAGAATGAATAAATTTTATACTAAATTTAGTAAGTGATAACTATGAAAATTATCTTTCTTGGGTCATGTAATCATAATTGATGTTTGATCCTTCAATGATAGAAGTGATTGAACAATAGTATAGACCAAAAAATATAATATATATCTGTAGTTTTCTTATATTTGATGGATATTATTGATGGTTTGTGAGAATTTTTTCACAATTATGAAATCCACTAACCAAGTCTACTCATATGAGAGTTAAGTTATCTTGTGATGATAAATATGATAAAAATTTGAAGGATATCAAAATAAGGTTGGTCAATACAAGTGTACTCATGCTACCCTATAGCGGAGAAATATTTTTGACCTAAAGTGATGCATCAAATAAAGGAATGGGATATGTCCTCATGAAAAATTATATTTTGATAGTGTATTCCTCTGGTTATTTAAATGTTCACGAGGGATACATGATTTGGAGTTAGAAGCAGTAATATTTGACTTAAAGATGTAGAGAAATATATCTATAGTGAAAATATTATATATATATATTGATAATAATATATTAAGGTATATATTTACATAGAATTATTTGAGAATGTTTCAAAGGTGATGGTTAGAGTTTATTAAGGACTATGAAAAATCAATACGTTACCACCCTCAAAAGGAAAACAAGGTGGCTAATGATAAAAGTAGGAAGGATCAATCTACCTTGTCCCTATTGAGGTTTGAAAGAGACTCAATAATCATGTATTTACAATGGAAATACCTTGAAATCATAAAGTAAATGGAGAAATCCTACATTTCCCAAATGAATGATGAATTATACATCCATGTGAATACCAAGGAAGTGTATAAGGAGGATATATAACTACATAAAAAGGTATAAATATTTAATAGTTTAACTTTTAAAACTTTGTAATTATAAGATTTTAGAATAAAATATGTGTTCCACCAATACTAAAATTGAAGGAGTTATTATATGATGCATATAACTCATCATTATTTATCCATCCTAGAATCACAATTATGTTTAGAGATCTGAAGAATCATTTCTGGTGGGATATCATGAAGAGGGAGATTGTAGAGTTTGTATCTCGATTCTTTATTGTCTAACATGTTAAAGTTGAATGTCACAAGTCTAATGGGATTACCCTTACCTATATATAAATAGAAGGGAATCACCATGGATTTCATTATAGGTCTTACAATTAATTCTAAAGTCCATGATCCCATTTGGATTATAGTTGATCAGTTTATGAAGTTGGTGCATTTCATTAATGTTCAATAGTATTTATCACTCAATCAACTTACCAAAATATACATAAAGTTGTAAGGCTATATAGAGTACCAATATCAATTTTATATGAATGTGATCCATGGATTACCTAAAATTTCTAGATAAGTTTTCAAAAAGAATTTGATATAGAGTAGATATTTAGAACATATTATAATGTACAAAATGATGGTCAATTCAAAATTAAAATTTAAAATCTGGGTGATATACTAAGTCATGTTAAATGGATTTTAAAGGAGTCTAATATCAATAACTTCCCCATGGTAGAGTTTTAATATAATAACAGTTTCCATTACAATATTCAAATGGAACTATATTAGGTTTTTTATGGGAAGAGGTGAAAAACTCCAACATGTTGGGATAAAGTTAGAGAGCATAATATTATAGGATTGGACCTTTATTAGGATATTTTAGAGAATATTCAAACCATTTAGTGACACATTAAAAGTACAAAAATTCAATGTAATATATATTTTGATAATAAAAAGTGACATTTGGATTCTATTGTTGGGTACAAGGTATTCCTTTGAAAATAACCATGGAAGAGGGTTATGAGATTTGGAAAGAATAGAAAGTTGATCCCTAGATACATTTTCACTTTTAAAATCATTGATCATTTATGGATGATATCTTATCATATTTCACTTCCATTAAACCTCTCTTAAGTGCATGATTGTTTCCACATATCACTTTTTAGGAAGTACATACCAAACTCTTCACATGTACTGAACTTTGGAGTAGTTCAACTGAAACATGGTCTCTCTTATAAGGAAAAATCAGTATAAATCTTGGATGATAGAGATAATTTACTATTAAATAAGACCACTCACCTAGTTAATGTTCTCTAGATGAATAATAAGTTTGAGGATGATACATGGAAACCAAAAAATGTAATGAGGTAAAAGTACCCTGATTTTTTTCTATAAGAAAAAAACATTCTTGGGAAAAAATCTTTAAAGGAGGGTTGTGTAAAACCCCATATTTTATGATCCATTATTATTATTATTATTAATATTAATATTATTATAATTTAATATAATTTTAAAGAACATTTTCCATTCCTTAAAAAGGATTTAAAAATGAGTAGAAAATATACCCTATACTATACAAACCAAATAAAGAAACATTATTCATTCATAAGTTGGACATTAAAATAAAAGTACATAAAACCAAGTACTTCACACCTTGGATGAATTTCATCCATTAAATATGCATAAAACAATCGGGGTTAATAGATAGAAAAAATTAAATCTTCATGACTAGGAAATCTTACAGTTCATCTTAAACCTTGAGGATTACCAATAGCCAAACAAAACCTATAATGAGGAAGAGCACCATGAAAGGATAAAACATTACATAAAATTTATAATATAAAATAAGAACCATGCCTTGGGAAGTGAGAGTGGAATGAACTAATGATTTAGTAATTCTATATATAAAAATACAATATATCCTTTATAAATATCTTCATTATAAATATGGAAGTTTCAAATATGGTTGTTAGTTATATATTTAATAGGTATATTGAATTCCTCTATTGATAAGTAGTAAATTTAAAATAATATAACTTTCAATGAAATAAAATTATGATATTAAAATATTATAAATAAATATATATATTTATTAATTAAATATAACATTAAATATTATTATTATATAAATATTTTAATATCAATGGAGAAGTAAAATTGTATTTTTAAAAATAATTAATTTATTTTAATGGTATTTGTTAAATCATATTTAGTATAAAAGAAATATTTCTTTTATTCAAAGAACTGTTTTGTTAAGTATTGTATATTTTATCATAATATATTAAATTTAATATTATTATATATGAAATAACATATTTCCAAATATTAAATTAGAAATTTAATGAAATAATATTAAGAACACTTGGTGTTTAAAAATGAAAATTTTAATTAAAGTGGTTTTTTCTTTATATTATTTATTTTTCATTAAAAAACTGAATTTATAAATTTTGAAGATTAATTGAAAAAAAATAAATTATTTTTTGGATTTATAATTTCAAAATTAGTTTAGCATGATTTTTTTATATTTTTATAAAAAATTGATTTTTAGTTGAATGGAGAAATATGCCGATACTGTGACTTTTATGACACTATTTATATATAAGTATTAATTATAAATTAATAAAACCTTTTTTTAAAAATAAATATCTATTTTATAATTTAATTTATAATTTAATTTTTTTAAATTTTAAACCCATATTTAATATTTTAGCATTTTAGCTATATTTTTCAAAATAAAATTGCTTTTAGTACAATATACATTTAATATTTTAAAATTAATTTTTGTAAATTTTAAAAAAATTTATAAAAAAATTTGTTTCAAATTTATAATAATTGGGACCAAACTATATAATAAGGATCAATTATTTTTGAGCATAAAGGATAAATTAACTAGTTACTGTGGTGAAAACCAAAATAGAAAAAATGAGTTGCCTAGGAGGCAAAGGACCAAACATGTTAAAAACATGTTTTAATTGAGTGGTTGAGGTGTTTATTGACCTAATATATTATAATATTTATCATTTCTAAATTCTCGATATATTTTCTTTGAGAGTGACTTCCATTATTGAATTTTTTTGGATATTTACAAAAATACCACTCCTTTTAAATTATAAAAGTTGCACACCTCTCCTCACTTAAATGTGCACAAAAACCCCATTTGTTTAGAAAAAAATATTCCAAAATCTCTAAAAAAAATCCTATCCACATTAAAGTGGTTTTTTATTCTAAAAATACAACCCTTCAAAGGTTTATCCCCCTTCACAAATGAGATAACCCAAATGGTGAGGTATAGATTTTTAACTGCTTTATCCTCTTTTATTTCTACTCATGTTAATTTATTCATTCAAAAATTTATTTTAACCATATAAAAATGATAAAATAAGTATCCTTATTATACTGGTATGTTCTTATAATGGTGATGTAACTTTAATCAACCTTCAATTTCTTCCAAAGAAATGCGAAAACGACATTCATGTGTGTGTAGACTACCACCTCCATAAAAAATCATATTTTTTCCTTAAACACATCATATGGATGGGTAATAATGTTGAATTTAATAAATAATTATGATATTTATAACATATTTTATATTTTTAAATGATAAAACACATTATTCATTTCTGTCGTTTCAATGGAAAATGAAATCCCCAACCATGTGTACATGTGGACTACCGCATACATGAGACGGATGATTTCTCTTTTTCTTTGCATCATAACCTTAAATATATAGTCATGAGAATGATTTTAATGTATACATATTATTTTAATGACATAATTAGGATTATAGTATGAAAAATTGAAGAAACTATTAATGATATGGTCAAGAAATGATTATCGTTAATTCAATTGTTTAAAAAATGTTTACTAAGAGGAAAATATTTAATTCAAATTGTATAATATTTTCATAGCCATTAGTAATTCCTCTAAATAATTTATAATTCATATATATCATAATAATAAATACTAAATTATATCATTATTCTACTTATGCAATTATATTTCTACTAAATCACCTCATAATCGTCAATAATCTTGGTACACTCATGTTTGGGTCCGTTTAACCACATAGATGAACAATTATATGAAATTATATCAAGGAATGATACGAAAACATAATTAATGAAATAATATGTTATTAATAATTAAATAATATTGATTTTGGAAAGGAAACATAAATATATAACTCATTAATTAATAAAATACCCTTCATAGTTTAAAAATCACTGAAAAGTGTTCGTTGTCGATTTCAACTTTGAGGATAAAGAATAAAGTACTCATGAAAGAAATTTTAAACATTATAAATCATTATAATTAATCCATTTAAGTAACTTTACTGAATTTTTAATGATTAAATTTTGGAGAAGAATGAATAAAAAAACTATTATGAAACCTGTTCAAAATGACCGGGATTACCCACACCCGACATTAAAAATGGGTAATAAATGACTAATATAAATGTAGAGAATAATTATGAATTAAATCTATAAAAGTTTATATACATGAAAAGGGGTTTTAAATAGAATATTAATATATTTATATTTTTTATATATGAGCTTATCATGCATTTTATTAAGCATGGAAATAAGGTAAGGGTTTCTTTGTCACAAAATTAATTTCTTCAGACTTATTTCTTAATGTGAACCATGATAACTTTAATATGGTGTTATTACTACCTAATGAATCTATGTTTAACATAATTAAGTGTTTTAAATATCCATATAATTTATTTTCTTTAAATGACCATCAATTCCAAAGAAACCCAACTTGAAATTAGTTTTAATTAAAATATTACTCAAACTGTAAGGGTTTCATTGACAATATTATTTTGAAATGATGATTGTTTTTTGGAAGATAATACATTTTGATAATTAGTATTATTTATAAAATCTATCATCATTTAATTTATATACTCATGGGATTTTATATGCTTATTTGATATTTCATTTCTCCTTAACTCATATTTTACCCAAATTGTTTCGTGAAAGTGAAATTGAACTCATCTCTTATTTTTGGTCAGGAACCTTCCATTTCACAAGTCCTAATTCATTTTAAGATTTTTAAAATGTTCTTATATATACCTAAATAATTTATTTAGGTCATTTTCTACTACTTTATCTTCTCAAAAAAAAATTAAAATACAATATTAACATTTTCTGTTGGGTTTTTTTCATCAATGTGTAAAAATAATCTCTTTTTAATGTTTTATATGTGAATACCACTTTCTTTCATATTTGATATTTTATATGATACAAACATACTAATATTTAATTGTTTTATAAAATGAAATATTATTATCCTTTATTTATAAAATATATCTTTCTAAAATGTTTTAAAAAAGATGATGTAAGTTTATTATTTCAAAAGAAAATTTTCCTAATGACCCTAAAAATGGTTTTTATCTAAATTCACATCCTTTGAAATACATAAATCTTATCAAGTATGTTATTATAATGTAACCATACATATTTTTTATCTATATGATCTATGAAATATAATCATTTTTTTGAGGAATGATCTACCACTACCTTTGTCTTGTATAATCACACACTATGTATGATCCCAACATTTTACCAAACACTTTTACTGTTTAAAAACCCCATTTTTTATTAATTTGATTAAAGGTTTTCCACCTATATTCCACATATAAATTTATTTGGGGAAATTATTAACATAAAAATATACTCTTTATCTGTATGGTGTATATATCATATGATTTATTATCTTGATTGTATGGTATTTACCTAGAATGTTACATGATGTGTTCAATGAAAGATATTTTATTTTCATGGGTTATTTATGATATAAAAGTGAAATATTTTCATTTGAAAAGTTTTATGAAACCCATTTTATTTCCATGGTTTCATTATGATATGATAAATTATGGATTTCAAGTGGAACTCATAATTATGGATAATGATCGGTGGGATCCTATATCACCATACAATACATTAGTTTAGAGTTTAAATATCATGATATAAGTATTTATTATTACATTTTTTTTGCTCATAAGTGTGGTTATTGATTGTGTGGCCCATGAAATTAATGTTCCATATACTATTTGTTTTTCAAAAATTGGAAGTTTTTTATGGTTTTATGCTTATTCTCATGACTATGTTAATATCTCATGGATAATGTTTATTGACTAATGTTTACACACTGTTTTCTTCAATGTATTCTATTATACCAATAAATAGTTATGATTTAGGATATACGAATTTTTGGGTATAAAATTTCTTATGTATCTTGATTATACCCACATGATCATATTATGTTCACTTATGATATTCAATTTTCATTGATTATGTTTATCCTCAATAATAATTATACCTCAACCCTTTATTATGTTTCTATTTTCCCAAGTTATCAAGATGAGTATAATATATAATAAGTATAGGGGGAGTCCAGTGTGGCACAATTATGAAGAAATGTCTGTAAGATTTATAAAATAAGCTGCTTTTGTAGATATCCCTAAAATAAAATAAACCTTATATTCTTGGTATTGTGTGATTATTTGTGATATGTAATGTTTATATCATGTAAAATATGTAAAATAATGGCCTATATAACTTGTTTCCTCCTTGTTGGTATTAAGGTAGGGTTTAGTTATTTTTATGGATTAATTTTTTTTATTATGGGGATTAGGATGATTTAAACTTAGTGAAAACCCTAGAGATAAGTCTAAGTATAGGATGCCATCCTAAAATATTGGTAATGTTTTGAGTTTTTGGTTTTATTAAAAATAAATATTTTTTGGATACCGGAAATTGGATGCAGCTATGAAATAGATGCAGTTAGGGGTAATCGCCTTAAAAAGGGTTGGTTTAACATTGGGTCGATCTTCACCCTAATACACGATGAGTGGGTGTAATACTAAACAAATAAATAGACACTCCCAAGGGATATGATTTAGTTGATCACATACACTTTACAAACCACTATTAAGGATTGATTTCCTAGTTACTATAAGAAATTTGGTTGATAAGTATAAGATAACCAAACTTAAAATAAACTAGGTTAAACTAAGATAGATATAGGTTGAATTTAAGGAACTACTGGACAACATGATAATATTAAATAATAATATTTTATATGGTTAAAATTACTTTTATTATTATGATAATAACCCTATATTATTAATTTTTTTACTCATGTAATCCATCTTGGTTTCCTTAATGGCTGGAACTAGAAGAAACTGTGGGTGTGAGGGACAATGTGAAGATTATATCAATAAAAAAATCATCAGAATGGGAAATGGAGTGAGAAACCATATAATTATTATGAAACGGTTATCATGAAATATGATTAACAAAGAAAACATAATTTAAGTCTAAAAAAAAGAAATATGGAGTCTCAGGAAAGATCAAATGATAAAGGTGGTGAAATAAAGAATGTTCAATTTTTTATATGTCAAAAATGTGGAAAGAAGAAAAAACTGGATTAACTCAAGAATAATATAATATTCTTTACTAGTGGAATATGGGGTTATTGAGATTCAACCCCCCATATTAAAATTAAGAGTCTGGTTAACATGATTGAATTAAACAAAGTTCATCCTATGGAACCATTAATAATTAAATGTCTTATGTGAGGGGAACTTGTTCATTATCCAAGTCAATTTTTTAATCCAAGGACTAATAAAGAATATGAGAATGACTAACCTCCAAGACCATAAGGATAATAAAATACATATAAAAAATTACTCTTGAAGTGGAACTTGATATTTAAGGTATATATTCTATCCAATATAGAGTTATAGATGTCTTGTTGGTATTTAATTTGAGGAAATCTAGTATAGCTAATAAGTTGTATAAGATTATTAAATTACCACCATAATGATTGGAATATCTAAAGTAGTATTATTATTGTAATTTATGTTAAATATTATAGTAATGTTCCTTATTTAAATCTTACTATCCCTCATTTACATAAATTTAATGTGATTTTAGTGAAGCAATGGTTCCTTCCACTTGTAGGAAAAATTATCTAGAGTAAGGAAAACACATTTCATATTAACCTATTATATTATATAAAAGGATAGTAATAAGATACCTCTAGGGAAAAAATTATATAAACTGTATCTTGAAACCAAATAATGATACTATCTTGGACCAAATAATTAGAGTGAAACTCAATATTAGACATAAGACTATTATAATGGAATAGATATATTTATTGATTTTTAATGATTTATATCCCTCTATAAATTATATCACCATTGATATATATAACTTAGATACCTTTAGATATTTATATTGGTATGTGATAATTAAAATTTAATGTATTCAATTAAATGGTTTGAGAATGTAACACCCCAATTTTTTAGAAACATTTTTTTTATGATTGGAGCTATGAATTGGACGCTTAATTTATACACATAAAAATTTTATTAATAAAAAATAATGTTACAGTGAAAGCATGAGGTTCAAAGGTCTTAAAACTAGAAAAAAATAATAGATTACGCATATAAATATCATCAAACCCAGATTAGTGAAAAGAAAACACAGGGCCTTCTAAAGGATTCTTGACCTATTTTCTTAGATCCATTATGCCACCATATATACATAACATCCCCTCACATGGGTCCATATGAAATCCCAAAACAAACTATTAGAGCATCACCGGTGAAATGTTCAACTATTTACATGTCTATAAAAATAATTAACCTATGCAATATTTAGTTTCCATGATAGCAACAAAAGAACATAAACTCTTGATGCTAAATACTAGTCAAAGAGATAACAAAATCACATAAAAATAAGTACTGCACACCATGGATTATTAATCACCATGGATGAAGTATATCCATTAAAATTGAATTAAACAATAGGGGAAAATATATGAAAATGAATAAAATCTTCATGGCTAAAAAATCTCCTGGATTGTCTTAAACCTTGAGGTTTACCAATATTCAAACAAAACCCATGATGAGGAAGAGCACCATCAAAGGATAAAAGATTATGAAAAATATATAATATGAAATGAGAACTATTCCTTGCGAAGTGATGTTAAAATGAATGAATTATTTAGTAAATATATATAGTATTTAAATCCATCCATTATAAATATAGTCACTGCAAATATGGTCATTGGCCATATATTTATTATGTATATTGAATTTGTGTATTGTTTAGAAGTAAATTTAAAATAATATAACCGAGAATAAAATAAAAAATTGTTATTAAAATATAATAAATATATTTATTTATACATTATTTATAAAATATTAATATTATTATATAAATATTTTAATAATAATGGAGTAAAAAAAATTAAAATTTAGGCTATGAGTAATTAATTTTAATTGTATTTGTTAAAGCGTATTTAGTATAAAATTAATATTTATTTTCGTCATAGAAGTGTTTTTAAGAGTTAAATATTTTATCGTAATAGATTAAATTGAATATTATTAAATATTAACTAACATATCAATATATATTTAATTATAAATTGATGTGAAATAATATTAAGAACACTTAATGATGAAAAACACCATTTTTCAATAAAATCGGGTTTTCTTTATATTTGATATTTTATTTTAAAAAATAAATTTATAAAATTAAGAATATAAATGAGATAAAAGTAACTTAATATTTTTGTTTATAATTCAAAAATTATATTATCATGAATTTTTGATATTTTTCTAAAAAAATTTATTTTTAGGTGAATATTATAATATACTGATATTGTGACTTTATGATATTATAATTATATAAGTATGAATTATAAATGGATAAAAATTTTAATAAGACTAAAAATTTATTTTATAAGTGAACTTATAATTTTAAAAATTTCGTTTTAATATATAAACTCATATTTTAAATTTTATAATTTAAACAATATTTTTCAAAAAACTATTTTTTATACATCACACATTTAGTAGATTAAAATTACTTTTTATTACATTTAAAAATTAAATCAAATAAATTTATTTAAAATTTAAAATAATTAATTCCAAATTATATAATAATTACTATTTTATATTTTTTCATAAAGGATAAATTACCTCGGAAAAAACTTTTTACGGTGGTGAAAACCAAAAAGGTAAAAATAAGTAACCTAAGACGTAAAGGGCCAAACATGGTAACAATAAGATTTAATTTAGAATTTTATGTGTTTTAAAACTTTTTATATTATTATATATTTTATTTATCAATTTTGGATCCATTTTCCTTGATATTGAATTTCCATTATTGAATCATTTTGGGTATTTACAAAAATGCCACATCTTTTCACTTATAAAAGGGTCTCTCCTCTACTCACTTACCCTAACTCCAAAACCCTAATAGTTTAGACCAAAAAATGACCCAAAATACCTAAAATAATCTTAGTCATCTAATGGTGATTTCTGTCTTCTCAAAAACCATCCTTAAAAGTTTTATCACTCTACGCAAAGGAGATAACCTAAGTAGTGAGGTATATATTTCTAATAGCTTCTTTCTCTTTTCCTTTTTTACTTATGTTCATATATTCTTTATAATTTTTTTAATAGTATTAAAATGATAAAATTAAAATTGTTATTATACTAGTATGTTATTATAATTAATTTACATGCTTTGATCATCCTTCTATTTTCCCAAAGGAGAAAAAGACATTTATGTGTACACAAATTACCGCCTCCACCAAACATCATATTTTATTTTCCATTACCAAATTACATGGATAAATATAAGATTGAATTTAATAAATAATTGTGATATTTATAACTTATATTATATTCTTAAGTGATAAATCGTATTATTCATTTCTCCTGTTCTATGGAAAATTAAATCATTAACCATGCATACGTGTAGACTACCATCTCCATGAGATGAATGATTTAGTTATTTATTTTCATCACTACATTACATGGATGGTTATGCGAATGGGTTTAATGTATAAATATAATATTTATGATATCATTAAAATTCTGGTATGAAAAATTGGGAAACCTATTAATGATATGATCAATAAATGATTATCATTAACTCAATTCTTTAAAAAAAACTTAGAAGAAAATATTTAATTCAAATTATGTAATGTTTTCATATACCTTAATTTACCTTATATGTACTTTATAATTATTATATATCACACTAATAAACAATAATTATATCATTATGATATTTTTTAATTATATTTCAACTGAATTACCTCATAATCATCAATAATCATGGTATGTTCATGTTTTGGTTTGTTTGACCACCTATTTGAGAAATGATATGAAATTATATCATTTATGATTATGAAACATTAATTCATTGTATAATTTTATATAAAAATATAAATGATGATTTTTTTGGTTCTGGAAAAGAGAAATCAATATTTAACCCAATATTTAAGAAACACACTTTATAGGTTAAAAATCACTAAAAAAATTGTTATCGATGTCATTATCTTGGATAACGACTAAAGTACACATGGAAATAAATTTAAACTTTTTAAATAACTATAATTCATCCATTATAGTAATTATAATAAACATATAATGATGAAATTTTGGATAATGATGAATACCAACACTGCTCTTACGAAACTAGTGCCAAATGATGATGATTACCCATAAGGGACATACAAAATAGGTAATTAATAACTACTATAAATTTAGAGATTAAAAATAAATAAAGTTTATAAATGATTATATATATTAAAATTTTTCTAAAATATGGGTTTAAGATATTTATATTTACTATACACGATATTAGAGTTCATTCAACTAACCAGGGAAATATGGTAAGGGGTTATATGTCTCAATTTTAATTTCATGAGAATTATTTCTTATTTTTCAAGATGATACATTTAATATGTTGTGATTACTAACTAATTAATTTCATTTGAAATATTCATGTGTTTTTAAGAGTCATATTTTATACTGTCTTTAAATGGCCCTCGATTCAAATGTTACCCAACTTGAAATTGGTTTTGATAAAAATGTTACTTAAACCATAGGGGTTTTTTCCAATATTTTTTTTCAAATAAATATTTTTTTAGAAGATAAAACAAATGGAGATTTTATATTATTTATAAAATCACTAATATTTTTTTTATATTCATGACATTTTATATTTTCACTTTATATTTATTTTCCACTTCACTCATATTTTACCTGAAGTGTTTCTTATAAGTGAAACTTACCTCATATATTCTTTTAGACAAGAACCTCCATTTTCCATGTCCAAATTCATTTTATATAATTTAAAATTTAGTTATTTATACCTCAATAGTTTATTGATATCATTTTATACTACTTTATCTTCTACAAAATGTTTTAAAGAAATTTTTACAATTTTTATATAGGTAGTTTTCATCAAAGTGTAAAAATCATATATTTTTAATGCTTTACATTTGAAAACATCTTTTTCACCATCTTTTTCATTTTATATGACACTTAATTTTTAATATTTATTGGTTTTAAAAAATAAAATAACATTATCTTTTATTTATAAAAAATTTCTATATAAAATGTTTTGAAAAAGAACAAAGATGTTTCTTATTTCAAAAGAGATTTTCTCTAAAACTCCTAAAAATGATTTTCAATCAAATACACATAAATTGATGTAAATTATAATTTAATAAGGATATAAATATAATGTTACAATCCAAATTATTTCTCTGTATGAACTATGTAATGTCATTTTTTAGAGGAATGATCCGTTACTACCTTTTCCTTACATAATAATCCACTAAGTATGATGCTAAATTTTTACCCAATGCCTTTACTTTATGAATAACCTATTTTGATTAATTTAATTGAAGTGTGTTCACTTAGTTTCCATATATTTATTGATTTAAGGAAATTATATTCATAGTCATATATTGTTTTTCGATGCAGTGTAAATACCATATGCTTTATTATCTTGATTGAACAATATTTACCTAGAAAGTTACTTGATGTTATTGGATACCCATTTATTTTCCACGAGTTCTTTATGATTTATTTAATGAAACCTTTTTTATTTTTATGGGGTATTTATGATATAAAATTTAAATATTTTTATTTAAAAGTATTATGAAACTGATTTTATTTCCTTGGGTTCTTTGTGATGCGGTAAGTGATTTTTTTTCAAGTGGCACTCATAAGTATGTATTATTATGGGTAGGGTCCTATATCTCCCTCCAATATATTGGTTTAAAGTTTATATGTCATGAGATAAGTATTCAAATTTATATTTTAGTTTCTCATAAGAACAGGCACCGATGGTGTGTCTCATGAACATAATTTTCCCTATGCTAATGTTTATGCCAAAGTTGAAAGAATTTTCATAGTTTTATTCTTATTCTCATGACTATGTTAGGCTATAATAGATCATGTTTATTGAATAATGTTTTCATAATATTTTTATTCATTTATTATTTTATTCCAAGTTATATTCCATGATTTATGATCAATACTATTTTGGGTATAAATATTATTTTACACCTTGATTATACTCAAATTATTATCTTATGTTCACTTATGATATCCTGTTTTCATTTATTATGTTTACATTACTGAGTATATGATATCACCACTTTTTAATGTTTTTATTTACATAGGTTATTAATATTGGTATAACATATATCAAGTATAGGAGGAAGTTTAATGTGTTTCAATTATGGATAAATGTTAACAAAGGTTATAAAATAAGTTTCTTATATGGATAATCCTCAAAGAAACTAAACCTTATGTTCTTGATATTGTATAATTAATTATTAAATTTAATGTTTATATGATGAAAAATATGTAAAATAAGGTAATTTATAGCTTGGTTCAGTATAGGTATAATGTAACACTTGTATATTTTTGATATGTTTTTCCCTTAAAATAAATATGGTTTGTCTTATAGCTTGTAATACACACAATGCTGAACTGAAATGAACCATGATATATTTTATTAAATTATAGTATAAGCATTAAAACATTATTATAATTAAATATTAAACACAATTAAGAAAAATATAAGAGTAATAAAACCACCTATAAATAAAAATATAAAATTTAATTAAAATTCATGACTATAAAAATATGTTTTTTATTCATTAAAAATTATAATTATTATTTAAATGATTTAATTCAAAGAAAAATTATAATACCATTTAATTTATAAAATTAAATGGTTATAATATAAATAATTTCATTTAATGGGATATGGTTAAAATCACATATTGCTAAAAATGGATATTTTTAAATGAAATGTTTTAAAGTGTTGTGTAATTTTATCTTAATAAACTAAATTGTTCACATTTAAATAATTAATCTAATGTAATGATTCAATGTATAAAAAAATACACTAAAATTTATTTAATTACTTTCTATTCCCTTAGATTTTAAGAAGCTTGGGTTTTATTTATTATCAATATAAATTAAATCAATGTGTGCAAAAGAGGAATGAAGTGGATACCATTGAACATGCAAAGAAGAAAGTGTATTATATTGGAAAAAGAAAGAAATTAGGGGATCTAGCACAAGAGGTGATTGAATCTATATGGGGGATTGATGTGATAAAGAATTGGAGGAACCATCCAAAGGGTTCTAAATGTGAAGGAAATTGTACTTATTGTTTATATATTCTTAGATAAAGGTTGTAGAAGGCCTAAGATGATATGGATCTTCTTATAAATTTATTTCACATGATATATAATTTTAGTATAGAAATAAAAAATGGAAAATTCCTTGGTTATGTATGAGTGTTTTAGAATCTATATATGTGTCATTGGAACCTTTTTATGTGCCATTATTTATGATTTGTATGTGCTATCTGTAATATAAAAACCCTTTGATAAGGTATTTTTCTATTTTAATTTTTATTAAACTCCTTTTAATTGGATTATGGAATTATTCCTAGGAGTAGTGAAGGTCTCTGAATTATCTCAGGGGTTTAGGACTTGAAAAAGATATAAAATGAAACTTACAATGTATGTATCATAGTTAGCACATGGTTAGTGATACCCCTTCCACATGACCATGTAGTACGGTTCAAGGGAATTATGGTTGTGAAAGCCGTGAAAGGTGGCCTATAAACTATGTGATATGGGTCTAGATCTATTCACACGGCTTCCACATAGTTTACCAACCATGTAGGTTGCCTAGAAAACTATACAACATGAGTATCCCATGGACAGAAGAGATCACATGGTTGGTACAAAGTTTGGAAAACCATGTGGCCAAACCATGCACCTCTTTAAAAGTGGAATATTTATGATTTTTCCCTCATGATATTATATCTATATCCCTTAATTTACCCCCTCAGTTCACTCCAAACAGTCTAAGGTAGAATCCAAATCCTCCCTCTTCTCCCAAGGGTGGATCTCCTTCGATTCTATGGCGTTTTAAGTGTCATTTATTTAAATTTTAAACCCCAGGTAAGTCTACGAGTCAATTTTCTTATATTTTTTAGATGATTCACAGTTTGGTTATTTATCTTCTTATAAGTATCATTATCCTTATTTAAAAGTATTTCTTAACTTTTGTGGTTTCATACATTCTTTCTTTAATAAAAGTTTGGGTTTGGATGAGTGTTTGTATTCAATCCTTAGGTAGGTGGTCTACAAGATAATTCCTATAGTCTTGATTCCATTATTGAGTATGTGGTATGTTTTATTGTACCAAAATTATGTATAAATTATTATTTTTATAATAATAATATATTGGTATCTTAAATGTTGTGTTATACCCTTCACGACGCCCATTGGGTCCATCAAAGATTATGAGGCTGGGTCTGTGGGAACCCATGGGGCGTTTCAATCTATTGAAAATTGTAAAATAGAATTCAAATTATGGAATATAGGGTTTATGATATTAAATTGATTATACCTATTTTTTGGCATGTTAGCATAGAATAAGGAGTTATGGGATTAACTTATAAAATTAAATGTGTTATAATATGATAAAGGGAAGAAATAAAAAATCTTTGTAGGGGAATGTTTTGGTTTTTAAATGGTTTTAAATAAAATTAAAGGGATTTTTTATATTAATTAAAGATAAAATGGTTTAATTATGGAATTGGGTCAAAGGTGTTGGATTTAATGGAAAATTAAAATAATTATTGGTGGAAAAGGTGCACCCTTGTTTCTGTTTTGTTTTAAAAGTTCAATGATGATGAAACTCAAAAAAATGTGAATAATGGTATAGGTTAGGATATTAGACCGATGATACTCCTATTTATGGGTGGGATTGACTGATTCTCTAGGCACCACTATGTTATGCATGTATTGATTATTGAACTGATGCTTGAGGACCTAATGGTTTTACATGATTTAGGTATGTGGAACAATTCTCCTCGATAACATAAATTGAATTGATTTGATTAATGAATTACCATTTGTGACTTAAAGTGTATAACCCCTATGGAAAATTGTCATGATGATCGACATGGGCTGAAGAAGGTTTTATTGGATCCGGCGTCACATGGAACTTGAAGTCCAATGAGGTTAATTGATTACTATTTACTAATGAAATTAGTTTCTATTATTTCCATATATATTGTTTTTTACCTTATATATATACACTATTTTATATTCAAGATATTGCTATAGAGACCATTAGTGGTAGCCTATTAAGTTGTAGTTTCACTTTTCTATGGCCACCATTGGTACCGTAAAAGACTTCATGGTTGTTTGTATGGATAAGGGAAAAGGCCCCATGATAGATGACTAAGTTTGAACTTTGGATAGAGCATGGATGAGTGGAACATACATAATTTTGAAACCCAAATTTGAGATTTTTAGTGCATATTTATTTTTGGGTTTCCTTTGACACATGACACTTGTATAGATTGGAATGTTTAATGTATTGGTTTGTTGGAATTTACCTAGTTTTTGGATTTGGTTATATTATATATTGTTTTGATAAATATTATTTATCATTATTTAATATATTTTTTGTTTATTTACACTATTAAAGTTGGTATAGTCACCCAAAATTCTTCATTAGACCCTCACCTCTAGTCAGTATCCTCTAGAATATAGAGAGGATCACCTCAGGTCATGTGATGAACCACTTGACTACTAGTATGAGTAATTCATGTTGAGAAATTACAAAGTTTTATCAGTGTTGTTATTTTCTATATCATTACTATTTTTGAAATTTATACAAGATATTGGGATATTTCAGGCCTTGGTTATGAGTTCGTGTATGGGAGTTGTTAACACATGTGTGTGGGAAACCCCAAATTTCTAGGGTTGGATTTTGGTTCTTGATATTAGCCAGTTACAGTTGTGTGTTATTTAACCTCAGGTGAATCAATTTTTGTATAGCATGAGATCTCTGTATGCATGAATCATTTTATTCCATCAAGGATTTAGGTGACAAGCATTATATTAGGCACACATAGAAAAACATTTTATGGTCAGATTGTGGGAGATGGAATACTTTTTATTATTTTTTTTCTAAATAAATAGTTCATAATAAATATGTTGCAACTATCTTAAATTGAATGTCGTTAATTGAAGTTGTTAAAATGATGTCAAATGAAAAGCTTGTGATTCGTAAGTTTGTTTTAACCTAGGTTATCTAGTGGCCCTGGATAGGGATAGTTGGGTGTTGTGTAAGTGTTTCCATTATGTCTGTTGGGATAGTGTATATGGGATAGCTTTTTTATGGATAGTTGTGACACATCTTTGGTAAAATTATGAAAATTATAAATTATGAGGCCTAAAAAGTTTTTTTAAAATTGTTAAGGTATTCCTCCCTGATAACATTTTCTAGTTAGGATATAGGAGTCAATTGATGAGAATGGGAATTCGGCAGTGTAACTAGATTCTCATTTGGATCTGAGTGATAGAGAGGAATATCATTTCCATGATAATTTCACCGATTTCATACAATTATGGAGAGAGATATCACGAGGGTTGTGCCACGTATGTTTGACCTGACTATGGAGTTCTATCTATTGAATCTTCTAATTATCGTTGAATAGGGTGAACCTAAGGAATTTTAGTTATGAATTTAGTCTATCAAGATGATTCTAGATCACTTGGAGACTCATTTATAGAATAGGGTTCAATTGGAATATTATATGTTGTGATAACCAGTGGAGTGCTGGTGGGATATTCAGGTAAAGAATGAGTAGATAGAGGGAATAACTTGGAAGGACTCCTGTAAGAAGTTCTTGGAGCATTTATACCTAGAAAATATGAGATAAGAGTGTGATATAGATTTTATGAGTTTGAAATTGGGGAATATTTTCAGGCTATATTTTTCTGGACACTTCAAAAACTCACAGATTTCCACTATATATTTGAAGGAGATGAGGTCGTATGAGTGAAAAATTTTCAAGATGGACTTAGGTGTGAGATCAGGTTACTGGTGATCATATTCAATTTGAAAAAAATTCAATGAGGAGATAAATCTAACTCTTATTTATATGGGGAACCTGAAGGAGGATTCTATGGTTGGATAGATGGTTTCTGCTGGGAAGTCTAGAGGTATGTCCTCCAATAGTAGGAAGTGTCATTTTGAGAAAACTTTCCAAGGTGATGGTAGGAAGAGTATCCAAGGGAGAGGGAAAACCTCTCGGGGTGGTGATTAAGAGTTTTATTATCAGTGAGAAATACTAGGTTACATGTGAGGTTTTTTTCCTAGACTAAAAGTGGGGTGTCGATCTTGTTGAAGGATGGGTCACATAAAAAGTTCCTATATGAACCCTCAACATATGGGTAGTTATGGAGGACCTATACTGATGAAAATAAATGAAAGGGGATATTTAACAACATATTAGTTCAATAGTTTAGATTTATACCGACCTTGTTGGTCGGGGTGGGGGATGAGGTACTCTACGACAAGAGAGGCTGTATCAGAAGAGTATTGAAATGCATGATACTCAGAAAAGAATTTGAAGTAGAGGGATAGGTTAGTTGCATGCAATTAATCCTACACCCATCGATAGTGAGGATGGGCCATCAACTGTATGAGGTTTTATTCTTATAGCTTCTATGATCTCTAGTGATTTATTTGATATATAATATTCAAATTATTTTATATCTTCTCAAATTGGGAATGGTTTGAGTTTATAAGTGGAGTAATTTTTTTGGGATTATGTCGATCGGCATGTTATTGGGACTATGATCAGAGGGCATCTATCTTTTTAAGGGTTGTTCCCTCAAGGTTATAAAGATTCATTTTCATTGGGATTTGTTTATTCTTGAGATGTAAGTTTTTGACTTCATACTGGGTATGAAATGGTTGGGTTTGTATCAAGATCACATTGATTGTTACCATATGAAAATTAATTTCATGCCTCATAAGGGTGACATCTATGTTCATCAAGAAGAGTGGGACATATGGGTAGGCCTTATAGGTCCAGTTCATTAGAAAATGGGTGAGATCACAACTTAGGTTGAAAGAATTATACTTGAATTTAGGGGAGTGGAGCATGATGTCTTCCCTCCTATAATGGATTAGTTTTAAGATGTGTTTTATATTGAGTTTTTAGGGTTTACACTAGAGATAAAATTGATTTCAGGATTGAAATAGTACCTGAAGTTGAGCTGATTTATATTCCACCTTATAGAATGGAACCCGCGGAGCTTTAAGATCTTAAGACTTATATGGAGGAATTATAGGCTAAAGGGTTCATCTGGATGACCACATTGCCTGGGGTTCTCTGGTCCTATTTTCCTTGAAGGTGGGTGGGACATTATAGTTGTATGTTGATTACTAGAAGATAAACTGAATGATTATTAATAACTTCTATCCTCTTCTTCATATTGATAATTATTTTTAATGGATTAGGGGTTAATTTGTGTTATCTAACATGTTTTGAATATTGGGGTATCATCGGTTGAGTTGGAGGCCTTATGATATACCACTGAGTGATTTAAGAATAAGGTATGATTTTTATGATTTATTAATGATGTTTTATGAGATTAAGAACTCTCCTACTATATATTTTTTTTATAAAGGTTGGGGCCGAAGCCTCATTTTATTATTAAAGCAAAGAAAAGACCTCTTTAACTGGGTAGAGGGAGACCCATTACATAGCCCGAAGGCCCAGTGGGCATTTAGCCCATTACATGACCCGCAGACCCATTTTTTTGGCCCAAAGCCCATTCTGTGAATAGTACTACCACAGTACCCGCGTTTCTACAGTACTGCACAATACCCACCACTGCTACAGTGCTCTGCCGCCGCTACAGTGGCCTGCCACCGCTACAGTGCCCGCCGTTGCTACAGTGCCGCCACTGCTACAGTACGCTACAGTACTGCTACAGTCCCTGCACCCAATGGGTTTTGAACCCCCATTTTTCATGTAGATTTAAGGGGTTCTTACCACTAAGCCAAACCCCAACTACACTCTCCTACTATATTTATTTCCTTAATAAACCGAATTTTTCACCCATACTTGGATCTATTTGTGGTTGTCTATGTTCATGAAATATCAGTGTGATCCTAAACTCAAGATGATTATTCCAAAAATATTGACATCATTTTAATTATAATGAAAAAGAATAATATATATTCAATGTTATCTAAGTTTCATTTATGGATTGATAAGGTACATTTATAGGGTCACATCATCTCAGAATAAAGTGTGTCAGTGGAACCCAAGAAGGTTTGAGTGATTGTTTTAAGGAAAAATACAAGAATTTTTTTAATATCTAATGATTTTTTTGTTTACCAGGTTACTTCTAAAGGTTCATTGGGTAATTATATTTCTTAGTAGTGCCTCTCTCATTCCTAATCAAGAAGGGAATAATGTTTCAGTTGTATAAATCATGTAAGAATACTTTATAGGAACTGAATAGTTGTTTGACCATAACACCGATTCTAATCTTATTAGAATTTGATAAAAGAATACTATGTAATGTGATACATATAATATCAAACTTAGTGTAGTGTTGATATAGAGAGATCAAGTTTTGGTTCATGGATCATGAAAATTTAGGCCTTATAAATGGAACTATCCTACAGATGATCTTGAGTTAGCCGTAGTAGTTCACACTTTAAAATGATGATGAAATTATCTCATGGATGATATGTATATTATTTATACTAATGATAATATCCTTAATTATATATTTTTCCAATGTGATCTAAACCTCTTGAATTGAATATGGGTTGATTATATGAAATAATTTGACTTTGAGCTAGCTTATATGTCATAGAAAGGAAGCATTATTGGTTATACTTTGAGCCGGAAGATATAGAATCAAAAAATTCAAGAGTCATGTTCTGAGTGGAAGATAATGGCCTTATTTATTGATATGCATATATGTTTTAAAGATGATAAGTCATTTATGAAACTCATGTCATTTTCCATTGTACCCACTCTTATGAACCGGGTTAAGATGAGGTAGTATGTAGTTCCAAAGTGCCTAGTGTTGAGTAAAACATTGATTGTGGAGATCTACCTCCCAACTAGACCATTGATGGAGATGATATTATTCATGTTCATGGATGTATTTTCAAGCTTACTTATATGCAGGAGGATATGATGCATGATTTTTATGGTTCGAAGTGGGAAGTGCACCTTGTATTGAACAAAATATACCATGATATTCATATAAAATATTGGTAATCATGAATAAAGAAGGAATTTAAGGTTTTATGAAGCAATACTAAACCAATCAGAAGATGAAGGCAAAATATCAGTGGCCTTGTGGTCTTTTACAACACCTTCCCATTCCAGAATGGAAGTGGGATGACATAATTATGGATTTCATGGTTGTTATACTAAGGACTCAGATATATGGGTGATTGTTGATCAATTTTAAAAGGTAGATCATTTCTTATGGATTTGGCAGACTTTCACTGTCGATCGATTGTGTTACTTATATATTTGTGAGATAGTATATTTTCATGGGATGACTTGAAGTATTATTTCTGATCATGAACCACATTTTATTCCATGCTTCAAGATAGGGTTACAGAAGGTTCCTAGTAATTAGGTGTTTTTGAGTTTGTCTTACCACCTATAAACAGATGGGGAATCAAAATGTACTATCTAGGTACTAGAGGAAAGATAAAGATCATGCATCCAATATTTTGGTGGAACTTGAGAGAATCACTTAGTAACTGCTGAGTTCACCTATAAAAATGGTTATTAAGATAATATTTAGACTAAACCATATGATTAACACTATGATAGTCCATGTAGAACACCTTTGTTTTGGATTGAAGTGGGGGAGTCATAGTTTTTGGGTTTGACTCTTGTGTATGAGACGTTAGTGCAAATTCAATTGATTCAGAAGTGTATTTCTATGACCCGGATTATATATAAGTCATAAAAATATTGACATCATCAACAAATTGAGTTTATAGTGGGTGACTATGTGTTCCTATGTGTGTCACCAAGATTGTGTCACTGTCGGATTCAGAAGTAGGGTAAGTTGGATCCTAGGCATGTCAGGCCATTCAAAATTCTTTAGAGGATTGGTCTAGTAGTGTATTTATTTGATATTCCATGATAGTATGGTGATATGCATGATGTTTTTATTGTGTCACATATTTATTAGTATCAACCTAATACTTTTCATGTGATTGATGTTGATGATTTAGAACATGTGGTGTTTACGTCCTTTTAGGAGAATCTGATTCTTATTATAGACTTGAGTGAGAAAATTCTTCAAGTTAATCCCAGGCCATTAGTCTAAGTGATGTGGTGGCAGGGTCATGTTTAAGAGGAAACTTGGGAGAGGGAGGATGATATTTGGGCCCTATTTCTTGATATCTGTAACATATAGGGTTAGTGATGTTGGGGAGTGCAGCTCTAGGATGAGGTGTTATATGATGAGGATATTTTAAGATTACAACCCTTTAAAGAGGAGTGTTTCTATTTTAATTTTGGTTAAACAAATTTTAATTAGACCGTAGAATGATTACTAGGAGTAAGGATGGTTTTGGAGAAAGCCTAGGGGTTTGATACTAGAAATAAATGGAAAATGGAACTTATAATTCATAGAACATGATTAGTGCTAACCATGCCCCATGACCATGGAATATGGTTCATGTGGAAGCATGGTTTTGAAAAAAATGCAAGGTGGCATGGATATTTTGTGGTTTGGGGCCAAATCCATTCACATAGCTTTTTAATAGTTTGGAAAACCATCTAGGTGGTGAAAAAAACCATGCGACCTGAGTTTCCCATAGATAGAGGAGCTCACACAGTTGACACGCAATTTGGTAAAATGTGTAGCCAAACTGTTCACCTCTTTAAAAGTGGAACTTTTTTTATTTTTACCTCTTGAGATTATATCTATCTCCCTTTATTTTCCCTAAATTTTACTCCTTTTAGCCTAAATTATGAACCAAATCCTCCCTCCTCTCCCAAGGGTGGTTTTCCTCCGATTATAAGGCCTTTAAAGTGATATTTATTAGTATTTGAAGCCCGATGTCGGTCTATAAGTCCATTTCCTTATATTTTTTAGATTATTAACAACTTAATTATTCATATTATAATAATTCTCATGATCCCTATTTTTGGTTCTGGGTATAGTGGAAGCATGTAGTGGTGGGTGATATATTAAAATTTCTTTTAATAATATTTTCCCGAAACTAAGAGCGAAGATATTTAATGTCAAATTTTTAATTAATTTATTTAATAATTGAATAGATAAATACCTGAGTTTAGGAACTTTCTTCATTGATGATTTTTGATTTTCTGAAAAGGCCCTTCCAGATTAACTTCATTGAACTTGTGAGGACCCAAGGGCAGAACCCCTCTAACGGTGATCCAAACGTGCTTTAATGGTATCTGATAAACACCACTCGTTTTTCGAGTGCTAGTATAGTGAATCGAATGTCTTGAGTTTTTCATTATTGGTCGCTCATTATTCAGTCTTGAATAGATTCTCTCTTGGGATTATCATTCTTGAGAGGGATAGAGGAGAAGGATTCGAGATAGAATTCATTTTGTACAACAATTCTCTATTACCAAACTTGGAATTGGTTTTGAATGAATTGCATAATAGACATAGTTGTCTATTTATAGAGATGAGATTTATGTTACAAAATTTAATTAAATAACAACCATTATATATAATTGTAACCATTAATTAAATCCCATGTACATAATAATAATAACTGTATTATTATTTTGTGGTGCTCCAACTTTCGTAAAATGGATAAATAAGATTTACCAACTCGTAAATAATTATTTTATCATTGGACACAGTCTTGATCCATTTGAACTCCTCTTGTATTTATTGAACACCCAAATAAATATTTTATTCACAAAAATAAATACTTTATTCACAAAATAGTAAATAAATGTTTATTAAATATTGAAAAAAATAAATAAATATATTTTATTAACAATCCAGTGAATAAATTTTTATTTAATTTATGCAATCAATATAAATTAAATTAAATTATTCCTCAGTCTTGAGAATAATATTTATTCCATTAATAAAATCCAAAGAGAATTTAATCAAGACCACTAGAAACACTTAGTGTGTGACCCTCTAGGATTCTTTATCATTGGAATTAAGTGGGATTTCCTAAAGTCCAATATTACTTTCTTGCAATGGGTCAAGGAACCTAAGAGAATGAACTTAAAGTCACAATGATGATAACCACATATGAAATATCATTGTTTAATATAATCCATTTGTCGCATAATCTCATCAAGAAGGTTTCATGATAGTGTCATCAACCTATATAATTGATACATCATTCTTTGACTATCTGAAACAAACTCTTTGTTACACCATGGACATGGAATTTAGGGTAATAGTTCTATTTCAATCAAAGGGTCAAGATATCAACTTCCATAAATATGGAAGGAACAAATCCTTTATTGAATTATCCATTGATAACATGTCATTTGTGACGCACCCAATGCACCCTAATTCCTGCCAACATATGGCGTGATAGTTTTCCTCATCAAATCTAAGTGCACGAGTCATAACATGAATTAATGATAATATTACAGTATAAGGACTATTACACATGCTCACAGATATGAATATCTCATGACACCAAAACATACAGAATTCCTACTGGTGGGTCTGTTCTCATAATATCCTATATTGGAGATTACTAAGTGCGAACTTCATGAGAAGAAGTCTCATCTGCTTACGAGTATTCACACCTGATGGTCTATATACTATATATCACATCATAGTATGTTATCTAAATACAGAACTATATTAAGAATATTTTCATAACACTTAAATGTTTTCATCATATATGGGAACTAATATGACCTTATTAATGTGACAAATACTCCAGTACATTATTACATTATGGTCATGTAGAACAATTAACAATTAGTAATAATATGATTAATTTAATATTTAGAACATAAAATATTCATGTAATCAAAGTACAAATAGTTTGTTCTAGGACCCCAACTCTATCAAACAACCACTTGGACTTGAGCCAACAACCTACAAATTTTAGTCCGCTAGACATCGCATGACAATCATGTTTTTGTTGAGTTAATGATTTAGTCATGGGGTCCGCCAAGTTGTCTTTCATGGAAATATTTCCCACTACAACTTCACCTCTCAGAGAAAAATCCCTCAAGAGATGATACTTCCAAAGTACGTCCTTCATCCACTGATGTGATCTTGACTCTTTTGCGAGAGCCACTACTGTATTATTATAATAATATAGTGTGATGAGATATTTACTGCTAGGTTCCACATCAAGATCTTAGAAGAAATTACACATCCAAAATGCTTCTTTAGTTTCCTCAGAAGCTGTAATATATTTAGAATCCACTATAGAATCTGTGACTATAGCCTTATTTGAGCTCTTCTAGCTCACAACACCTCCATTAAAAGTAAAGATGTATCCCGTTTGTGACTGCATGCCATCTTGATCAGTTTGTAAACTATTATCTATATATCCTATGATTATTAGTTCCTTATATCCTCCATAAAATAAGAAAATATTCTTAGTATGCCTCAGATACATAAGAGTAGTCTTGAATACCATCCAATGGTGATCACCTAGATCAGATTGATATATTCTTACTGCACTTAATGTGTAGGAGACATCTAGCCTATCATATAACATAATATACATGACTAAACCAATCACTGATGCGTATGGAATCTTTGCCATTATATTTCTTACCTCATGGGTATGGGAACAAATTTTCTTGGAAAGATAAATTCCATGTGATGCTGAAAACAATCCCCTCTTGGATTTCTCCATAATGAATTTCTCCAGTATCTTTTCAATGTATATACTTTGACTTAGGTTGAGAAACCTATTGGATATATCTTGATGGATCTTGATCCCAAGAATATATGATTCCTAGAGAAAGTATTTCATATAACATCATTATTAAACCATTCCTTAACAGACATTAAGACTGGTATTTCATTTTCAATAAGTAATACGTTATCAAATTATATATTGAGAAAATAAATACACTCTCACTAAACCGTTTGTAGACACAAGTATCACATTCATTCTTTATAAAACCTAATTCTTTTATGTATTCATCAAAATGAATGTTCCATGACCTGAATGATTTCTTTAATACATAAAGGGATTTTTCAACTTTCATATCTTATTGGAATCCTTTAGAGTCACAAACCCTTTTGGTTGTGTTATGTAGAAATCTTTCTGAAGGTTCCCATTAAGAAAGGCTATTTTGACATCCGTTTTCTAAATTTCATAGTCATGGTAAGCCGCAATAGATAGTATAATTATGATGCATTTAAGAACTACAACTGGTGAAAAGGTTTCATCATAGTCAATACCTTGACGCTGTTTAAACCCTTTTGCAACCGGTCATGATTTATATGTACTAACCTATCCTTCCATATCCAGTTTCTTATTGAATAACCATTTACAACCAACATGATTTACATCCAATGGAGGATCTACAAAAATCCAAACTTGGTTTTGTTACATGGAATCCATTTCAAAATTCATGGCTTCTTGCCACTTGGAAACATCTGTTCCACTTACTAATTCCTTGCAGGTTTGACGATAATTATTATGAATTAATAATGATTCACCATCATTGGTAACTAAAAAACCATACCATTATGGTTTTCTAAACTCTCTTGTACTCCTATATAGTTCTTGTGTCTCTGTAATAGTTTATTCTTCCATAGTGCTTTGTGGAATCTGATCCTATACTAAATTTTGTATACCTTTAGCCTCGACTTCATTGAAGTTTATCTCGCTCCCACTATCTCTTTTAGAGATGTGATACCTCTCAGGGAATATGGCATGTATTTCCACTATAACCATTTTATTTGAGGGTTATTATAGGTAATATCTCATTGTTACCTTAGGGTATCATATAAAGGTACACTTTTTTCCTTAGGGTGAAAGTTTTTCACCTGAAGAGGACTTAACAAACGCTTCACTTACATACACATATAAATTCATTAACATAGTTTTTATTACAACCAAAAATTTGTATGGAATACCATTTATTGATTTAATTTATATTTGGTTTAGTATGTGTGCTACTGTTTGTAATGCATATCCCTAAAAGGATAATGGAAGAATTGTATGACTCATCATTGATCTCACCATGTCCAACAAGGTGTGGTTAGTCCTTTCACTTACATTATTACAATAAGGCATGTAAGGAGTAATGATATGGGATAGGATCTCAAACTCCTATATGTAATCAATGAAATCTTGATTAATACATTCTCCACCTCATTCTCAGCAGAGTTTCTTAATTTTCCAACCAAGCTAGTTCTCAACTTCATTCTTGTATTCCTTGAATTTATCAAAAGAATCTGACTTACGCCTCATTAAGTAAATATATCCATATCTACTAAAATCATCAGTAAAAGTTATGAAGTTTGAGTACCAATCCCTTTATTCAATAGGAAATGGTTCACACACATCAGTATGAACTAATTCAAGAATCTCTTTAGCCCTTTCACCTTTCCCACCAAATGGGGCTTTGTTTATTTTGCCTTGTAAACATGCGTGACATGCACCAAGTGGTTTTAGTTTGAAATAATATAAATATACATCTTGATGTAATTTTGTAAAGTGATTTTCATTTACATGACCTATCCAGTGATGCCGAAGTTGGGTGTGGTATGAGTCTTGTGAAGTAACTTTGGTAACGATTTCCATTACTTGGTTCATGTAATCCAACACATAAAGACTGTTATGTAAATTTTCCTTACTATAAAAAAAATATATTTATAAAAGAAGCAACATTTAATTCCAAATTTGAAAATTAATCCATATTTATCTATTCTACATATAAAAATAATGTTTTTGCTAAATGAAGGAACATAATAAAACCCTTTAAAACCAATATCATTCTGGTTGGAAATGTGAGGTGGTAGACCCCAAAAGCTATAACAACAAGTTTATATCCATTGTCTGCTCATAGATCTACCTCCCCTAGGTCAATTTTTCTGAATCTACTTGTTTCCTTTATTTGAATACATATGTGATCACCATAAGCTGTATCTAATACCCAATTTATAGAAATTGATAAATTGAACTTGATAAAAAATGCACCTGAAGCTTCCCCTTGATTCTTTAACTGGGTGTCGTTTTTCTTCCAGTGGCCCATATTTCCACATGAAAAATTGAAAACATCCTTATCCCTTTCTTCCCATTTTATCTTTTTCTTATTGGAAGTGCATGATGAAGATTTGAGCTGAAATCTTGTTTTTTCCCTTTTTGTTTATTCACCATACGGAAAGTTGGATTTTCATGCTTTATATATTTATCTACATGGTGAAGGAGGATAATAATATCTTCAAGAGACTTCTCCTTATTATTCATGTTAAAATTCACAACAAAACTAGAGAAGATCCATGGGAGTGATGACAGAATGAGATCAGTGTATAGTTCTTCAGGGAGTTTAAACCCTAGAACCTCTTGGATCTCAATGTAGCCAATGATCTTGACTATGTGAGGCCCATATGGGGAACCCTCTCCAATATTACTCTAAAAGAGAGATTTGTAAATCTGAAACCATTCCTATCTATCTCTCTCTTAGTAAATACCATGGAGGTTCTCAAGCATGCTATACACATCCATGTTTTCATGAGACTTCATTAGTTCACTCGACATAGATAAAATCATCAAACATTGATGTCGACCACATTGTCCAGATGTTTTTTAGACTAGGAACTTATTATCACTCACCTCGTGATTAGGAGGATCATGCATTGATGATTCTAGCATGTAAGATTTCTGTTCATGGTGTAGAACAACCTTAAGTTGTCTAAACCACTCTTGGAATTTATTTCCAGTGAAGAGATTGTCTTAATCCAATATTGATCATAGGTATAGTGATCTTATCATTTTATTCTAAAATTAAAAGATAAGATTATTAGTACTTTTCTTGATTATAGATTTTGGGATAAATAATTAATCGATTTTATTAAATCTCCCACTATTTTATCAAGTCCCAATATCCATCACCATTGAACTTAGAATTTTTAGTTTCTTGGACATTCTAGAGGAAACGATCCATATTTCCCTTAGAATAACCCCCAAAAGGGTTGGTCAAGATATTTTAAAGGTATTTAGGTAGGCGAGTCTTTACCAACTATGGGCTTGTAGCTCCTTGATCTGTTGAGTGGACTCCCCAATCCACAAATCCTAACTTGGATTTTCTCAACAATTGCCTCCAAATTACACCAATTCTAGAAAGGGCTACTCATATTGATGTAAAATGGTTAATTCAACATAAAAATTTCATAATAACTCCCATTATAAATGTATGTGTCCCAACAAAGGTTGTTTAAACACACAGTTTTAGTGTGTTTTGTTCCTAATCAAGTAACAGAAGGCTTAGTATGACTTAATATTAGATTGAGGGATTTTATTTTATTATGAATATATTTTTTTTATCCTTTATATGTCTTGAAAAATATTTAAGTGGATGTTTACTTAATTAACTAACCATGTTTGGATAAAAACTTTACAGATAATCTATTTTATTAAATTTTGTCTTTTCATATTAATTCATTCATTTATATAATCATGGTATTGAATCAATAAATATAATTTTAATTAATTATATATAAAATAAATGAATAATTAAATGACTCAATCATGAGATTATCTAATTGATAATTTAATGATAAGACATTAAATCGACTTATGACATAGGATAAATAACTCCTTATGTCGAACTTGGCAAGAGATATAACATTCCATGTTTCTAACTATGTATTAATGAGTTGGCATTATTATGGTTCCATATTGAATTGTCCCCATGCACCTTGGGATGCTCTATTAATTACAAATATTTATTACTCATATGCAGGTGAGGAGAGCAAAGGATTGGTTAAAGGGAATTACATAAATATCATTGGTCACACAAGTCCTACATAATAATGGACGGAGGGATAAATCACATTCCATCTTTTAATTTAATATTAAATAATTAAAAAACTATGAAATAAATTTAATTAAATAAATTACAACACATATACAGGTCTTGGTCAAGCTCATTAATGGTCACACATGCAATGAATACGCAAAAGTAAATAACTAGAATTCATTTATTCGTTCTTTTTTTATTTAAGATAAACTTTCTTGAATTAATTAATTAATTAAATAATTCTATTTCATCTTAATGATAATATGATATTATTTAAAGATACCCATCATTAATTGAATTCATGAAAAATAAATGGAAGAACTAATAACGATATATTACTTACAACAAATTAATTGAGCATTTTAAAATTCTTTAAAACCATTATTAAATTGAAAAACACACAATAGTGTGCTAATTAATAAAAAAGGTTTTAATTCTACAATTTCAAATTTAATGTAATTTTAATTTTTTCCATTAACAGGAGACTACACGATGTGCACATGCAGTTAAAATACATGTACCTCAGTTGTTGTATATTCAAGTCACGTGCTCGAGGCTTCGATGTATTGAATCAGATAGAATACATGGTGTGCACATGATAATCACACACCTTATATCTAATTTTTGTTTTCTAGGTTGAACTGATCAACACATGGTGTGCAATAAAAGCACAATGTGTGATTAATTACTCGGAACATTTAGATACATTGTGCATGGATATACTACATGTGCTCTGAACGCACATCGTGTAACACATTTTTACTGGCCAATGATTTGGAACTTCCTAATGGAATCTATGGTCATTATTCATTTATTCTTAAACCTTTACTAAAATGAAACACTGAACGAACATGATTAATATATCAATAAAGTGTTAATTTAAATCTGATTAAACAACGAATTAAATGAAATAAAATATAGCCACAATTATGTATAGATAAAAAATAAAATAAATAATTATAAATTTAAATATGACCACTCTGATACCACTTGTTGGTTCCAGACATATCTGAAGCATGCAGTGGTGGGTGATATATTAAATTTTTTATTTTAATAATAATTTTCCAAAACCAAGAGCAAGGATCTTTCATGTCAAATTTATAATTAATTTATTTAACATATGACAAAAATAAATAATTGGGATTAGGAACATTTTTCATTGATGATTTTTAATCATGCGAAAGGGGTCTTCTAGATTGACTTTGTTGCTCTTGTGAAGATCTATGGTTTGAATCCCTACAGTGGTGATCCACACATGCTTTAATGGTCTCTGAGTAATGGAACTCGTTCTCTGGGTTCTAGCATAGTGAATTAAATATCTTGTATTGTTCATTCTTGAACACTAATTCTTTGATCTTGAAAAATTCCCTCTTGTCAATCTCATTCTTGATAGGGAGAGAGGAGGAGGAGTTGAGATATAATTTATTGTCTGAAAAAATTCTCTATTACCAAACATGGAATTGGTTTCAAATGAATTACACAATAGATGCAACCGTTTATTTATAGAGCTGGGACTTTAGCCACAAAATTTAATTACATAACAGCCATTAAATAAAATTATAACCATTAATGAAATCCCATGACACATAATAATAATAATAGTATTACTATTTTATGGTGCTCCAACTTGTGCAAAATGGATAAATAATATTTATCGACTCATAAATAATTATTTTATCACTAGACATTTTCTTGGTCTATTCGAACTCCTCATGTATTTATTGAACACCCGAATAAATATTTTATTCTATTAAATAAATATTTTATTCAAAAACTAGTAAATAAATATTTATTAAATATTCAATAAAATAAATAAATATATTTTATTCACAATCTAGTGAATAAATTTTTATTTAATTTATGGGATCAATATAACATAGATAAAATTATTCCTTAGTATTTAGAATAATATTTATTCCATTAATTAAATTCAAATATTTTAATCGAGACCACTAGAAACACTTAGTGTGTGACCCTCTATGATTCTTTCTCATTGGCATTAGGTGGGCTTGCCTAAAGTCCAGGATTACTATATAGAAATAGGTCAAGGCACCCAAGGGAAAGAGCTTAAAGTCACAACAATGATAACCACATACAAATTCTCAATGTGTAATATAATACCTTTTTCACATAATCTTATTAAGAAGGTTGGATGATTGTGTCATCAACCTATATGATTAATACATCAATCTTTGAATATCTGAAATAAACTCATTATTACACCATGGCCATGGAATTTAGAACGACATTTCTATTTCAATCAAAGGGATGTGATATAAACTTCCAAAAATATGGAAGGCAAAAATAATTTCTTGACTTATCCATTAATAAAATGTCATTCATGATGCACCCAACATACATTACTTCCCACCGACATATGACGTGATAGTTTTAGTCATAAAATCTAAGTGCATGAGTCAAGAAATTCATTAATGATAATATTAAAGTCTATGGACCATTACACACTCTCGCAGATAAGAATATCCGATGACACCAAAACATGAAATATTCCTACCAGTATGTCTTTTATCATAATATCTCACGTTGTAGATTACAAAGTGCAAACTTCATGAGAATAAGTCTCATCTACTTATGAGTACTCACACTTAGTGGTCTATATAATTTGTTTCCCATCACAATATGTTATCCAAACAAAAAACTATATTAAGAATATTGTCATGTCACTTAAAGGTTATCATTATAGGGGGAACAACTATACCTTATCAATGTGAAAAATACTATAGGAAATTATTACATTAAAGTCATATAGAATAATGAACAATACATAATAAGATGTTTAATTTAATATTTAATACATAAAATATTGTTGTAATAAAAGTAAAAACAGTTTGTTCTAGGACCCCAACTATAACACCTATTTCTAAGGAGTTATTCAATTTTTTGGTTGTGGCCATTTTAACTTGAATCAAAGGTTGAGGTTAGAAGAGTGTTTGTCTAAAAACCTAAGGTAGGTGATCTATATGTCAATTCCAATAGTCATGATGTTTTTATTTTATATGTGGTGTGTGATATTGTACCAATATGTTTCATAATTTCTTCCATGTTTATGAATAATAGATTGGTCTCTTAACTATTGTGTTAGAACCTTCATGGATACCGTTGGGTCCATTAAAGACCATGAGTTCGAGCCTATGGCCACCCATGGGGTGTGATAATCACTTAAAAATGAAAAAATTGGATATAATTGATGTAATAAAAGGTTTATGAGATTAAACTAGTTGTAAATATTGTTTGGAATGTTAAAATGGGTTAAGGGGATGCTCTCTTCACTTGAAAAATTAATTGTGTTATGATATGATAAAGGGAAGAATTGAAAATGGTTAATGGGGAATGTTCACGTTGATAAATAGTTTTAAATAAAATTCAATGGTGGTGTTATATTAATAAAAGGTAAAATGGTTTAATTATAGAATTGGGTCAAATGTGTTGGATGTAATGGACCATGAAATAATGATATGAGGAATAGGTGAACCGTTGTTGTTATTGTGTGTTAAAAGGAAAATGATGATAAACCTTGAAAAAATGTGAATAATGGCATGGGTTAGGATGTTGGACTAAGGCTCTTCATCTTTAGGGATTGGACTAACTGAAGATCTAGTCACCCTGATGTTATGCATGTCTTGGTTGCTGGACTGATGCTCTAGGCACTAATGGTTTGACATGATGTAGGTACAAGGGCTGATGCTCCTAGGTACCTTAAATTGATTTGATTTAATTAATGAACAATAATTTGTGACTTAAAGTGTTTAGTCCCTATAGTAGATTGTCCAGATTACTTATATGGGCTGAATTAGGCATGATTGGATCAAGTGTCATTTAGAACCTGATAGACAATTAGGTTAATTGATGACTATTAACTTATGAGATAATTTTTTATTATTTCTCTTTCCATTGTTTTTCCCCTTATACATATTTATAAACTATATTCTAGACTGTATATTTCTTTAAACACTCTTATTGGTGGAATACTAAACTATACTCACATCTTCCTCAAGTTGTTGTTGGAACCTGATCATACTTCATGGTTGTAGGTCTGGATAAGGAAAAATTACCATGTGATAGATGGATTAGTTTGGACTTGGTATGGATCATTGATTTGGGTACTAAACATAATTTCGAGACATGTTTATGAATATTTAGTGTGTGTTCATTTTTTTCCCTTTGAAACATACATTAGTATGGCATGGCTTGTTTACTATATTGGTTTTTAGGCATTTACGTAGTTTTTAGATTTGGTTATGTGATGTATGGTTAATGACGGATACTGTTTCTCATTATTTTTTTATTTTTTCTATTTATTTACTTTAGTTGAGAGGGTATAATCTCCCAAATTTATTTATAAAACCCTTTCTACTAGTTGGAAACCTTTGGAATATGAGGAGGTGAGCCTAAGGCCATGTGGTGAGCCTATTTGACTATTAGTTAGAGTGATTTGGACTGGGATGTTACATCATATCCAAGGAAACATAGAATTTCATACTGTGTATGAGTCATTTGACTCAATGTATGTGTCATTTGAGTTGCATAAGTGTCATCCATTCTATGTGCATATGTCATTATCAACCTTCTTACATGTGAATTTAGAGTTGTGTACATGTCAACACTTAATAAAAGTCTAAGTTTTTATATATTAAAAAATGTAAGTTTCTAAATTCTATAATTCAAGAGAGAAACTAAATGGGATGATGAAATAACAATTTGAACTTGTTATAAACATCATGAACACTCAAAAATATGTCTGATTCATGTTGTATGAATTATGGTGTTAGACTTTAAGGATATGATAAGGAACATCAAACACGAATGAAAATGTGAGTGTCTGGAATAATTATTCTACGGAAATTATTTTTTTTTTGATTCATTTGGGATATGTTTTTAGTGGATAAAATATCAAAAAATATTTATGATATAGGAATAATTTGAAGGAAATAAAGGGATGATCTGTTTCTTCTATATACAAATTCAAGTGGAAGCTATATAGGTTTTTCATAGAAACTCTCACGATACAAGAAAATGTTCCATGTTGTATGTTTTTGTTGAGATGAATGATTTTTATATAGATATGGAGAATGAAGTATAGATTAAGTAGATAATATTTGAGAAGATAAAGAATCTGATCCTAATGGAATATATTTAAGATATATATTAGCTAAAAATGAGAAGGGATAAAGAAAGGGTATTTTTAATACTCTTTTGAGTTGAGAAAGAGACAAAGTTGACAGAAAAAAAGAATATACGGGATCATGGGATATTGGTTATGCTTGTGATTTTTCTCGCACATAGGATTTAAAAGATTTAAATTTATTGAATTTAAAAGAGACTCCCACCAAAAGTGAGTATCATCCAGGACAAAACTAGAGGTCTATTTTGAAAAAAGATACAAAAATATGGAGGTATACTACTTTGGGTACTAGAACTGAGATATGAGAGAAACCAAGAACCTCTTAAAGAATAATAACTATTGTGATAATTTGATAAAATCATAAATATAAAGGAATAAAAAGTAAGAAGTTGTTGATCCCATATTAAAGGAATAACTAGATGAGTTTCAAAGAATATGAAGAAGAATTGAAGCAAGGTCAATGAGTAAGAGACCTATACAATATCTATTAGTTGTCAAGATCCTAAAAGATTGAATTTTAGAGTGCCCAACATATAGATTATGAATAAATGTAAGCTTTTTAGATATTTGTAGGTTTAGTTTCATGTGTTTTACTTGAACATAATATTATAGTTAAAGTCACCTTGATTGAGAATTAGATTAGATATTTTGTGTGAAGTGAAACTCCTAGATAGATTGGGATCCACTACAAGAGTGTAAGGGAGCTTAATAATATCTAGTGTGATACTAATTTTAAGAATGTGGTATACAGTATGAAGATATATTAAATTACATCTTATATTGGAGGCTTTGTTCACATGTATAATATTGTTATCAGTTCACATGAATTATATTATGAACACCCTCACCTATGTATTATTTTGAGAGAGTGGGTTAGAAAAACAACAATATAATTCTAGTCGTAATTGATAAAAAGATTCTATTGTAATATAGGTGTCTTGGATAACAATAAGAACATTAAGGAGTAGGTTTCCCATATTATGTTCAAACCTTATAAAAAAACTATGTAATTTACTTTCCTACTTTACTTTCTTGCATGTGGTGAATATGGGTTGGGTGAAAAATGAATATCCTATTATCTCTTAATAGACCATAGAGGTTCAGATGACTAAAGGGGTGTAATGAACATAAAATAAGTGATTATTTTTTTGAAATATTTGGTAACACCTAATCCACCTCCCACACCTCTCAAGTGTGTCTACACTATCCTACTAGGACTTTTAATGTGTATAAGAGCATAGTTCCCCTATATTAGGATCTACTATTACTTACCCATTTTTTTACTTGAATACATAAATTGCATATTTTTCTTTGAAGTATCATAGAAAGAAAATCCATATTCCCTCCCTATTAAATTAAATTAAGATATTTTAGGTCATATATTGAAAATAAGAAGAAAAAGGAGACAGAACCGTATAAAATCGTTAATAAGGAAAGATAAAAAACCACCATATATAGTTAATATGGGTGTTATTTATCTTGTTAAATCTAATAATTATTTTTCCTTGTGTGTAGAGAGTTCAAGGCCTGAAAAATATAACTTTAAAGAATCATTAAGTGAGTTCTACTTTGAAATCATGTTTCACTTCAAGAAATTACCTTTGGAAGTTTTAGGAGATATATTTTCTTATATCAAAGAGATATATGATGAAAAATCATAGATAGATCTTGAAGATGATTCTATAGAGGATATATTAGATAAAAAGGGATGTAGTTTTACCACTTTTACAAATCTTGTGAAGGATAAGGAATGATTTTTCATGATTTGTAATCAATTTTTTTTATGTTTGATGAATCATTTCAATGGAAAGTATACGAGTCTAAGGTTTTCATGAATTTTGTTTCTAAAGTGGTTTATGACTTGGAGAAGCTACATAAAGTCTCCATGTGTATCAAATAGAATTATCTAGATATCAAATAAAAAATAATAAAAGAGTTAGATAATACTGTTTTGGAATCAGTCCAAATGCATTATGATCACATTAAAAAGATGAAGGAGTATTGGGAATAAATATTGAGCATATTTATGTATAAAAATAATATTCTAAGTTTATAGTGTTTGGATTTGGATGAAAAATTGAGAAATATAGATTTAATAAATGTAGAGTCTTCCTAAATAGTTAAGAAAATAAATACTTCCCAAAAAACATCAGATGAGAGTATAAATTCAAGAAAGAATCTAAATAGTGGAAATAAGATCTGGAAATCATCTCAAGAGAATCCCAAAACTATATTATAGAAAACGTTAACCCAATTTTATTTTAATTCAAATTTCCCTAAATTTATTTTTTCTTGAAATATAGGAAAAAGATAAAACTATACAAAATTTTATGATTAAGAATTTTTAAACACCCACCGCCACAGCAATGGTAGAGTTGAGAATTTCACAAAATATTTTCCCTCCAAAATTATATTAAAAGTGTGGTGTTTCTTTCCAATATTATAAAGTTATAGAATTTGGATATATTTCATAAACAAAGAAAATAATTTGATTAATTGGAGTGTGTTTGAGATATTATAAGTCTCGTCATAGGTCTATAAATTTATTAAATAACACATCAGTGTGTAAAAGTTTTAAAAGGCTTAAAGTTAGGGGGAGAAAATTTGAAGTTAAAGTAAAACCATCTATAAGGACACATATATCATTGAAAAAGATTAATCTATCCACATGAAATGTAATTAAATCTATTTATAATTTCTATAAAAGATATAATAGATGTGGTCAAAAAGATGATAAATGTTGGTACAATCCTTATATGTATGACTCATATGTTGTTGAAAGGAAAATTCTATATTATAATATTATAAATCCATGGGAGATAAGTATGTTTTCCTTGGGATAGAATCAAGAGAAGAAAAATGAATAAATTTCTCCCAAGAAGTCAATTAAAAAGACCAAATAGGATATCAGCAAAATGATAATATTCTTATACTATTCTAAGAGAGGCCACATCATAGAACATTGTAAAATGACCATAAGTATCAAGTTATAAATTAAAAAGTTATAATATAAGAAATAATTCATATTAAAGAGAGATAGTCAGATTTGATTAGTGTTTGAAATTCCTTTTGAAGAGATTTAGAGGATACCTAAAATGGTATATTAATAATGGATAAAGAAGTTTGTGGAAGGTGTAAGAAGGCATGAAAAAATTCCACAAAATTATTGACCTGGCTGCCACAACAAGAGAAGGTGTTGAAATCTAAAGTCAGATCACTAAGGACTCAAGTACCAAGAAATATACTTAGAAAATAGAGTCATCACACACTAATACAAAATATAATGAGCCTAAATATTTTTTTTATCTTAAGTCTATAATACTTATAATTGTATGGGATGATGGAGCAAGATGAAGAAATTTAAAAGTGCTCAACTCAAGAAAATAAGTATATTCTAGCTATGAAGAAAGTAGAAAATGGAAATAAATCCATGTTTCCCGAAGGTTTCCAGACTTGTAAAATCAAGTAAGAATATAGAAGGAAGAGTTAAAAAATATTTAGAGTTTCTATATAGAATTTACAAGGGTTGAGAAACAAGTCTTGACCCAAATTCTATAATTGAGAAGTTGAAGATGACCTAGTCTATTCTCATATTAGTTTGGTTGTTCTTAAAGGTTTGTAGTTAAAGGTGAAGAATCTTGGATATCATAATATAAGGGGGAGATTTAAAAAATGATAATTTTTCTAGGTATTTATCTTTTCATAACTAATTTGAAATTCTAGATATCCCCTTAAAATATTAAATGATGAGCCATGGTTTTCACTCTCTTAGGATTCTTCTAGTTCATGTTTAATATTATCATTAATAAGGAGTGATTATCAAAATAATTGGGAAGAATTAAACTTCTAATTGAAATTTTTTGATCTATGTATTAAATTGAATTGAAGGTTTATAATTTCTTGATAATCTTTTTGGAAAGCACCACAACGGTGAGTTTCAGAGTTGGTATCACATTGTGAGTTACCGATGGACATATTTAATAATTTAACTTGTTACGCTTATTTTTAAAAAAGGGGTATCCAACATAAACTTAGATTTCATGGTTTTAAAAAAAACTTTATAAGGAAATGTGATGTAATACTTCTCTCATGGAATTAAAATATAAATTAGAAAATGGATTGAAACATATGGGGATAGGATCAGTTTCTTAAAATTAAAAGATTTATTTTAAGAAGAAAAAAACATACCTTGGATGTTTTAAGATCAATAAAATAGAATATGAACATCCAAAATTATTCCCTCACATGTTATTAAATGGGGAGAATAAATTTTACCTTATTTAATTTATAGTAAATTATGGGGACAAGGGCTATACTGGCTTGTTGAGAAGTTTGGAATTGATAAAAAATATAAAAGGGTGATTGAAGTCCCCTTAGATATAAAGAACCTTAAGTTATTTTTTTCAATATAAAGTAAGTCTATGTAAAGTAAATAGGAATACAGTGTCTACCATTGAACCTGAAAAATAGAAATTTTATTATGTAGGAAAAGTAAAAAAGTTGGAAAAGATAACATAAGAGGATATTGATTCTAAATGAGAGATTTAAGCAATAAAGATTTGGAGGAACCGTCCAATGTGATTTAAATATGATTTATATTGTACTTAGTGTTTATAAAATCCTAAAAAATGGTTGGATAAGGACTAATATTATTTCTAAGTACCTCCAAATTTATTTCACCTGATCTAGAATTTTATTACTTAAATAAAAAATAGTAAATTCGTTGACTTTATTTGAGTATTTGATAATTTTTTATGGTTCATTAGAGCCTACGTATGTGTCATTATTTGTGTTGTATATGTGTCATATTAGAGGAAAACTAGTAATACTTATTGTGTATGAGTCATTTTACTCAATATATGTATCATTGGAGTTTCTTAAGTGTCATATATACTATTAATACATTTCATTCAAGACCTACATATGTGTGAATTCAAAGCTGTGTATGTGTCAAAACTTTGGAAAAATATGAGTATCTATACACAAAAAAATATAAGTTTTTAGATTTTAAAATATGAAGAGTGAAACTAAATAGGGTTATGTACGAACTATTTAATTATTTTATAAGCTTCCCAATAACTCAATAGGGTGTTTGATTCATGTTTTATGAATTAAGATGTTAGTATTCAAGGCTGTGAGGATGAAGATAAAATATAAATGAAATTGCGAGTATGTAGAATAAATATTCAATGGAAATTAACTATATAGATTCCTTTTATATATGTTTTAAGTGTATAAAATATCAATTTTTTTATTCAATCTTGATAATAAGGAAAGGAAGGGATAAATTGTTTCAACTATGTAATAATTCAACTGGAAGTTCTACGGGTTTTTACAAGAATCATGCACACCACTAGAGAATGTTCAATATCGCACTGTAGAGACCCGAAGCCTGACGTACATGGACATTACATTACTTTGGCGGAATACTTAGTACATAACAAAAACACACACACAAGGATCGTAATAGTTTAGTGTCTTTGGGAACTAGGAATATAATCTTCTAATCGTGGTGAAAGATCTTCAACATCTCCCATAAATATCTTCCCTTTTTTTTACCTAAAACCTTTATTTATATCCTGGGGAAAAGAAAACATAAAAGGGTGAGCTCAAATGCTCAGTAAGGGTAAACAAAAGAAATATCAATCACATCATATTCATAAGAATATAACATTTTGGAAATCTTAACCTGCAAAAGAGAGCATAATTTCATAACATGGGATAAATCATAGTAGTGAAATGAAATCCCAATAATCATAACTTAAAACATGAAACTTTGTGGCATACACATATAATCATAGAGAATCATTTCTTATTAGTCAAGACTCATTGCCAAGACTATCTTAGTGGACAAAGTCCCTTTCTTAACTGAGTTCACTCCTCGTTTCAGTCCTGTTTCACTGAACCGGTATAACCTACCGTTCCAGCCATGTCTATCTCATGAGATATAAAATCTTTACCCAATTCATTGGAGGGAGATATAGGTCCCACCCATCTCATAATGATACCATTCTTATGTGTGCCACAAAATCATAAACCATACATCATAGAATAACCCATGTAATAAAAATGGGAATCTTAAACATCGTGACATCATAAAACAATTCATATAAGATAAAGGAATTCATAAAAATATAATTCCATCACAACATAATCAAATCAATGTAATAATAGGGATAAAAACAGAACCCTTTATTATCTTAGATGGAAAATAATTTTGATAAAACACTTGAACTCCATTCTTGAGGAAAATATCCTTTCTGCTTCAAAAACACTTTTCCTTTCTTAACATGTCATACAATTATAAACTAAAAGAAGTTGATTAAAAATAAACTTGAAAACTTGTAAAGGAAGCTTCTTGGAAATAATGTTTTAAAAATCCATTCATTCCGTATAAGTTTAAAAAAAACATTCTTCGTACTTTTGTCGGAAAAGTCAAAAAGTACCTCGTATGAACAACGACAAAAGATTCCTTTCATATCTTTTACTAAAAACTCACCAAAGGGTAAAATTGGATTTAAACAATTGTAGGTGGATGGAAATAATATTACATATTGAGTAAACATGGATGTGGATGATAGAATACACCCCAGTAAATACCAAAGTATAAACAATCTCGGATAAAAATGAGATTGTGATATTTCCCTTACCTTAGGTCCGATTTACTTCGTAAGTGTCCGAAACTCCTGTATAATGATTTAAATAATGTCATTGACTTATTCCAGAATCATACTCATTGTTATTATATCATATATGGTTCACTTATGACTTTATATTACCCATTCTTTTGTAAATTCCATGTTAAAGAGCATTTTGGGTAAAATTGTTTCATTTGTCGTCCGTGTTTTGACTTGTAATTATTCATATGATTACTTAGATCATGATTACTTAATTACAGAATATAAAACATGATTTATATCTAATATATATTCAGAATATACATATATATAATAAATCAGTAAATGGAAAGAAATACATCGTTCATGGAGACGGTAGGTCGTACGTACGCATGAACGCTGTTTTCGTTTCCTTATTGAGTTGAATGGAATTAAGTAGATGACATACATATATATACACATAAATCCAGTATCATTATTATGTCATATATTTCATGATTACTTATTATATGTACTTTATAATCATTCATGAATGGTTTAAGTGGATAATGAATCTCATCGCGTCGTGGAGACGGTAGTCCGTACGTACGCACGAGCGATGATATTGTTCTCATGATCGTGGGACTGTATTGGAGTGTATGTATACTATTTCAGAATCAATATCACTTTAAAATAATCATATATAGTTATTATTTACACCATTATACCCATCCAAGTAAGGTGGTGGTGGAAAATAGATTTCACCACGGCGTGGAGACGGTATTCCGTACGTACGCACGCGCGGTGATTTCGTTTTCCGTAGGATGGATAGATGGTGAAATAGGGTTGTTTCATACTTATAATAACATATCAGTATATTAGTGATACTTATGTTATTACTTCATAATTAAACAACTAAAAAAGAAGAAGTGGAAGAAGAAATAAAGATGAAAGAATCGGTAACGGAAATTACCTCTTCTTTGAAGCGCCTCTTTGAGACCTCCTCTTAGGGAACTAAAATTGGTCTTTGAGGAATACCAGAACCTCTAGGATGTTTCTAGGGAAGTGGAGAATGGAATTTGGCAGGGTTTGGCCGAGCTTGAAGGCTCAAAGTGGTGTGAGGAAGATAGGGAGGAGGTTCCCTTTTATAAGGGAGGAGAGGGGTACCTTTGGAAAAACTAAAAATATTATTTTATTATAAAGTCAATTTCGGTTTTAAATAGCTCCAAATTGATTTATTTCAAAGATAATGTGGGGATGGGTGTAAATACTTTCATCCAATATAATTTAGACAAGTTTTGGTTCCTATTTTAACCTTATCATTTAGATTTGACATTAAGTTAAATAATTTTACTTTTACCGTGTCTTCTTGTGTTCTTATACTATAAGGTTAATAAACTTACTATAAGCAGCAAAAATAACCCCAAGTTGTTTATTATTAATATATATAACCTTATCTAATTCATTTTTCCTAACATTATATTTTAGGAATAAAATAACAATTACTAATATAATATTTGTTTTAAAAATTATTTTATGTCAATTTTGACACTATTTAGTAATTAATTTTTGTGAAAATAATAACAGAATGATTATTTCTAAAACATTTAATTAAATAAATACTAACATGTTATATTAATCTAGAAAATTAGTGGAATTCATAAAAAGTCTCAAATTATATTTATTTGGGTATTTATAATATCAATTGTTATAATTTTTCACTATTATGGTAATTACTGCATCATCATTGTGTCATAAATAAATTAATATATTTAATGTCTAAAAATTATAAATAAAATATCATTATGTAGGAAATCTTATTATATTTCTAATGAATATTTACAATCAAATTTATCTTATGTATAACCCTACATTAAAAATGTTTTAGTAAATAAACTTTGATTTTAACTCTTTTAACTCTTCTTTGAATTAAATAATAATAAATGTCCTAATCTAATCTAGGTGGGCCTAAATGGTAATATTTTATTCCTAAGGTTGTTTTTGGTCGAATTAAACTTTTCCAATAGAATTACGACATGTGTTAGGGTAATAATAATATCATTTTTACCATTAATTACCCTATTTACTTTTAACCGTGGTAAAAAAAAATAAAAGTTACTATTCACCAAAAATTATTTTCATCTCATTGAATCACATTTTACTTACTGACATCAACCGTGTCTCTCAGATTTTTGAAATTCCACTCACAGAAGTGGCAAAATTAAGTTTTATGAAAAATTCATTTTTTTACTACCACTTAGTGGTTTCACTATTCATCAAAAAAATGAAAGTTTTCAGAAAAATACCAAAAATTAAGCCTAAGCTATATTTGATATTATGAACTCAAAAATGATGTCTATTTTACCAAATTCAAAACATATCAGTTACATTAACTAATTTTAAAAATTAATTCCCGTCGTCAAAACAAATGGCGTGTTTTTAAGAGATAATAACTATCAAAAGATTGACACTTGTTTATAACTTGTTTAAATGTGAAATTACATCCAATGACCAACATTGTATTAAATTGTAAAAATATATTCTAAATATACTTTAAAACCAATCAAATTAATAATTTATCACTATTAATTATTTTTATTAAAAAATTTGTTTTTAATTAAAATTTAGTAATTTTCACTATTAATCAAAATATGAAAGTTATCCGAAAAGTACCAAAATTTCACCTTAGGCTAAATTCGATACTCTAAATCCAAAAAATGAAGTCCATTTTGAGAGATAAAATTTCTAAAATTTTAAAAGGTGGTTATTACTATTCATAACAGCTAGTTTTAATAATATTTTAATAGCATATCATTGTTTTATGAAACTTGGTATTGCGTACTACACACGCTATTGAGGAAGGTCGTGATTGCATGTAATGCAAGGAAAGTCAAGGATGCATGTTTTACAAGCTCCTTTTGGTGTAGCATACAACACAAGACATTAATGAAATTAAAAAGAATATTTTTCATAAAATCTCGGGGTGTTACATTCTACCCCCCTTAAAATGAATTTCGCCCTCGAAATTCATCGGGGTTATAAATGGTTTACTATTCAAAAGTTTCTTTAATAGAAACCCACATCGTAAAAAGGAATACCAAAACCAATTTTTAAAAACAAAAGTATGAAACGTAACGGTTACCCAAATAAACTAATCACTGGGTTTCCACATAGGTGAAAATATGGATATGGAAGAGAAATCTAACGATCATGTTCTGATGGAGAGTGGTAGAGAACATGGCTATGGAAAAGCCAGCAATCACAAAGCCATAAATTTTTGATGATCTAAGGTACCATCTGATTTATCAGATATAAGAGCACTAGGACAACATTTTTGGTTTTCAAGATCATTTCCCTAAAGTTGATGAAATTGGAATTAGAAGAAATACTTTCATGATTTCGGTATAGTCTCACCGTTGGTCATTCTTTGGATAATTTCCACTTCATCTCTTAAAGAAATTAAGTTGAATTTGTCATTCGTGATGTGTTAGCAGATCATGTGATAGAATAATGGGTCATTCAATTTGTCTCAAACAAAAGGTTAGAAAAGTTATCAAAAAATACATAAGTCCATCTATAGTGAGATTAATGATATATGGTTCCTAAAATGGACTTATACTTCATATATCATACTGATTAATATAATAAAACTAGTTTCTACTAACCAGGGACTTCCTGTAGGCTAGTGGTTCGCGATAAAGGCCAGTCGCACTTCGGTTGTGAGTTCGATTCCCACAGCCTTGTCCAATGCGATGGGCTGTTGCCCGTCCTGCAGGTTGTCCTTTATCTAAAACTATATTACTATAACATCCCATAAATAATATCGAAAAAAACTTATATCCTTAATCAATACTAACTTATGTCCAACATAATCCATTCCAATCTTTAGGCTTATCCATAATACTGCAGTCCACTCTCATAATATAGTGAAAACGATTACCAGAGATTTAATACCATCGTTGATCCCCATATATCATAAGATATGTCTTGTTGGTCACATTCAAAACATTCAAAGGCCTTAATCATGTATTCTCTTGAATACCCATTGAACCTTAGTGAAAACATGAATGCAGTTAAAAGTTAACACTTTCCACATACCAAAATCCTCAAAATTATATATACTCAAACCATGATATCACTTAGTCCTTATATCAATCATGAGCTCATGAATACTGTCAAACATTTCATTTTCTAATTATCCCTTAATTATGCGCATATCATATACTTTCCAAAATATTTGAATCACTTTTCATGGTTACCGGTACCTTAAAATTATTGAAAACCACAATATACCAAGACATAAATATTTCAATACACCATAAAAGTACCTCAACAACATTATTCTTGAATACCAATACATAAACACTTCAGTCCATCCACTTCAATGATTGTCCTGGAATAAGTCCTTCCTTGATTTATAAGTAACTTGTTAGGTCAGGGCATTGAGTTGGGTAATGCCCATGTTCTCCACAAATAAGACATTGAACTCCATAACAGTCTGTCACTCTATGACCCTTTTCTCCACACAGATAACATCGGTCCCTCCATTTGAGGTATTCCTCAAGGTTCTTCTTCCCTTCTTTAGAAATCTCAATCTTCCTTTCTTTATACTCCTCAACATGCGAACATGCATAATAGTTTATCTTCATCTTCTTTGATTAATTAGGCATACCACTAAATTTCACCTTGTTAATCATATATCACGATGACTGATTCGGCATAATCTCAATATCTTTCTCTCTAGGAATTACACAATTTTGTTGCTCATAGTCACCAATTTGTCCATTGGATTCAATTTTAACCGAATTCCTTCTGGTTACCTCCATTAACTAAAACACAAAAAGAATCTTGTAAGAGTAAAAAATCATGCTAGAGAAAACAACATAGTAAAGGGGGAGTACCCTCAATATCTAACATCTTAGGTTAAATTCTAAGATCGTTAGTGCAATTCTAGGACTATAACCTATACGTATACTTAACCTTAGAGACATCCCTAGACATACCTTAGAAATATCTATAGGGATCTCACTAAAGTTCTCACATCCGAGTTTCCAATGGTTGACTAAACCTTTCCTCTAATACCAACTGTAGAGACCCGAAGCCTGACGTACATGGACATTACATTACTTTTGTGGAATACTTAGTACATAACAAAAACACACACACAAGGATCGTAATAGTTTAGTGTCTTTGGAAACTCGGAATATAATCTTCTAATCGTGGTGAAAGATCTTCAACATCTCCCATAAAGATCTTCCCTTTTTTTTACATAAAACCTTTCTTTATATCCTGGGGAAAAGAAAACATAAAAGGGTGAGCTCAAATGCTCAGTAAGGGTAAACAAAAGAAATATCAATCACATCATATTCATAAGAACATAACATTTTGGAAATCTTAACCTGCAAAAGAGAGCATAATTTCATAACATGGGATAAATCATAGTAGTGAAATGAAATCCCAGTAATCATAACATAAAACATGAAACTTTGTGGAATATACACATAATCATAGAGAATCATTTCTTATTAGTCAAGACTCATTTCCAAGACTATCTTAGTGGACAAAGTCCCTTTCTGAACCGAGTTCACTCCTCGTTTCAGTCCTCTTTCACTGAACCGGTATAACCTACCATTCCAGCCATGTCTATCTCATGAGATATAAAATCTTTACCCAATGCATTGGAGGGAGATATAGGTCCCACCCATCTCATAATGATACCATTCTTATGTGTGCCACAAAATCATAAACCATATATCATAGAATAACCCATGTAATAAAAATGGGAATCTTAAACATCGTGACATCATAAAACAATTCACATAAGATAAAGGAATTCATAAAAATATAATTCCATCACAACATAATCAAATCAACGTAATAATAGGTATAAAAACATAACCATTTATTATCTTAGATGGAAAATAATTTTGATAAAACACTCGAACTCCATTCTTGAGGAAAATATCCTTTCTGCTTCAAAAACACTTTTCCTTTCTTAACATGTCATACAATTATAAACTAAAAGAAGTTGATTAAAAATAAACTTGAAAAATTGTAAAGTAAGATTCTTGGAAATAATGTTTTAAAAATCCATTCATTCCGTATAAGTTAAAAAAAACATTCTTCGTACTTTTGTCGAAAAAGTAAAAAAGTACCTTGTACGAAAAACGACAAAAGATTCCTTTCATATCTTTTACTAAAAACTCACCAAAGGGTAAAATTGGATTTAAAAAATTGTTGGTGGATGAAAATAATATTACATATTGAGGAAACATGGATGTGGATGATAAAATACACCCCAGTAAATACCAAAGTATAAACAATCTCGGATAAAAATGAGATTGTGATATTTCCCTTACCTTAGGTCTGATTTGCTTCGTAAGTGTCCGAACCTCCTGTATAATGATTTAAATAATGTCATTGACTTATTAAAGAATCATACTCATTGTTATTATATCATATATGGTTCACTTATGACTTTATATTACCCGTTCTTTTGTAAATTCCATGTTAAAGAGTGTTTTGGGTAAAATTGTTTCATTTGTCGTCCGTGTTTTGACTTATAATTATTCATATGATTAATTAGATCATGATTACTTAATTACAGAATATAAAACATGATTTATAGCTAATATATATTCAGAATATACATATATATAATAAATCAGTAAATGGAAAGAAATACACCGTTCATGGAGACGGTAGGTCGTACGTACACATGAATGCTGTTTTCGTTTCCTTATTGAGTTGAATGGAATTAAGTAGATGACATACATATATATAAACATAAATCCAGTATAATTATTATGTAATATATTTCATGATTACTTATTATATGTACTTTATAATCATTCATGAATGGTTAAAGTGGAGAATGAATCTCATCGCGTCGTGGAGACGGTAGTCCGTACGTACGCACGAGCGATGATATCGTTCTCATGATCGTGGGACTGTATTGGAGTATATGTATAATATTTAAGAATCAATATCACTTTAAAATTATCATATATAGTTATTATTTACACCATTATACCCATCCAAGTAAGGTGGTGGTGGAAAATAGATTTCACCACGGCGTGGAGACGGTATTCCGTACGTACGCACGCGCGGTGATTTCGTTTTCTGTAGGATGGATAGATAGTGAAATAGGGTTGTTTCATACTTATAATAACATATCATTATATGAGTGATACTGATTTTATTACTTCATAATGAAACAAATAAATAAGAATAAGTGGAAGAAGAAATAAAGATGAAAGAATCGGTAACAGAAATTACCTCTTCTTTGAAGCGCCTCTTTGAGACCTCCTCTTAGGGCACTAAAATTTGTCTTTGAGGAAGACCAGAAGCTCTAGGATGTTTCTAGGTAAGTGGAGAAGGTAATTTTTCAGGGTTTGTCCGAGCTTGAAGGCTCAAAGTGGTGTGAGGAAGAGAGGGAGGAGGTTCCCTTTTATAAGGGAGGAGAGGGGTACCTTTGGAAAAACTAAAAATATTGTTTTATTATAAAGTCAAGTTCGGTTTTAAATAGCTCCAAATTGATTTATTTCTAAGATAAGGTGGGGATGGGTCGAAATAATCTCATCCAATAGAATTTAGACAAGTTTTGTTTCCTATTTTAACCTTATCATTTAGATTTGACATTAAGTTAAATAATTTTACTTTTACCGTGTCATCATGTGTTCTTATACTATAAGGTTAATAAACTTACTATAAGCAGCCAAACGAACCCCAAGTTGTTTATTATTAATATATCTAACCTTATATAAGTCATTTGGCTGAATATTAGATTTTTAGGAATAAAATAACAATTACTAATATAATATTTGTTTTAAAAATTATTTTATGTCAATTTTGACACTATTTAGTAATTAATTTTTGTGAAAATAATAAAAGAATGATTAGTTCTAAAAACTTTAATGAAATCAATACTAACATGTCATATTAATCTAGAAAATTAGTGTAATTCATAAAAAGTCTCAAATTATATTTATTTGGGTATTTATAATATCAATTATTATAATTTTTCACTATTATGGTAATTACTGCATCATCATTGTGTCATAAATTAGTTAATTTATTTAATGTCTAAAAATTATAAATAAAATATCATTATGTATTAAATCTTATTATATTTCTAATGAATATTTACAATCGAATTTATCTTATGTATAACCCTATATTAAAAATGTTTTAGTAAATAAACTTTGATTTTAACTCTTTTAACTCTTCTTTGAATTAAATAATAATAAATGTCCTAATCTAATCCAAGTGGGACTAAATGGTCATATTTTATTCATAAGGTTGTTTTTGGTCGAATTACACTTGTCCAATAGAATTAGGACATGTGTTAGGGTAATAATAATATCATTTTTACCCTTAATTACCCTATTTACTTTTAACCGTGGTAAAAAAAGTAAAAAGTTACTATTCACCAAAAATTATTTTCATCTCATTGAACCACATTTTACTTACTGAAATCAACCGTGTCTCTCGAATTTTTGAAATTCCACTCACAGAAGCGGTAAAATCAAGTTTTATGAAAAATTCATTTTTTTACTACCACTTAGTGGTTTCACTATTCACAAAAAAATTAAAGTTTCCAGAAAAATACCAAAAATTAGGCCTAAGCTATATTTGATATTATGAACACAAAAATGATGTCTATTTTACCAAATTCAAATCATATAAGTTACATTAACTAATTTTAAAATTTAATTCCCGTCGTCAAAACAAATGGCGTGTTTTTAAGAGATAATAATTATCAAAAGATTGACACTTGTTTATAACTTGTTTAAATGTGAAATTACATCCAATGAACAACATTGTATTAAATTGTAAAAATATATTCTAAATATACTTTAAAACCAATCAAATTAATAATTTATCACTATTAATTATTTTGATTAAAAAAGTTGTTTTTAATTAAAATTTAGTAATTTTCACTATTCATCAGAATATGAAAGTTATCCGAAAAGTACCAAAATTTCACCTTAGGCTAAATTCGATACTCTGAATCCAAAAATGAAGTCCATTTTGAGAGATAAAATTTCTAAAATTTTAAAAGGTGGTTATTACTATTCATAACGGTTAGTTTTAATAATATTTTAATAGCATATCGTTGTTTAATGAAACTCGGTATTGCGTACTACACACGCTATCGAGGAAGGTCGTGACTGCGTGTAATTCAAGGCAAGTCAAGGATGCGTGTTGTGTAAGATCCTTTTGGTGTAGCATACAACACAAGACATTAATGAAATTAAAAGGAATATTTTTCATAAAATATCGGGGTGTTACACGCACACTACTGTTGAGTTGTATGATTTTTATACTACTATAGAGAATAAATTGGAGATTAAATGGATTATGTTTTACAAGATCAAGAAGTTAGGCCTATTGGAATATCTAGAAGATATATATCTGGAAAAAAGAAGAAGAGATAAAGAAAGGGTATTTTGGTAATGCTCCTCTGAGTTGAGAAAGATACAGAAGTTGACCAAAGGAAAAAAATAGATATGATATAATAGGATATTGGTTGTTAATGTTATTTTTACTTCATGTAGGATATGAAATATGTCAATTTATAGAAAGTAAAATAGAATCCAACTAAAATAGAGTAGTAAAGTTCCAAGGATCAAATAATAGATGGGGGGGGGGGTTGAATCAGTTGTTCACTTTTTATAAGTTTCAAAACTTAACCCCTATAACCTATTAAGATTTATGTACTTATAAAATTTTATTAAATACTCTTGCTTGAAAATTAGGTATGAAAGAAAAGAACACAATATTTACAAGGTTTAATCTTAGTGTGATAACCTACGTACTTTCCATAGCCACTCCCATGGGTCAATGAAAATTTAATATTATGAAGAAGTGAATACAACTTGTTCCAACTCCCATTAGACACCTTATATCTTCCAATAGAAATGATTATATTTAATACTTCCAGTTTACAATGTTTTCTTTTAAAAAATTGAGCCAATAAAAAGAATAAATACTTTGTTGAAATTTCTCCACAAATGCTCAGTCTGATTTGGCAGGATCTGATCCTCTCAATTCGATGGTGATGGATCCCAATTTTATCAAAACAATGATTCTAGATTTTGGATCTGATTTCTTTTAATACAAATATGCTGGATTTTGGATATGATTTCTTTCAATACAATGATGCTAGATTCTGGATCTGATTTATTTCAATACAAAGATACTGGATTCTGAATCTGATTTCTCTCAATACAATGATGCTGGATTCCGAATCCAATTTTCTTCAATAAAATGAACTCAAAACCAATCTATAAAAATTAAAACTCTTCTAGAATACTCAAAACAATTCTCCTTTAATCATATGAGAAATATCATTTCAATTTCTCTAGTGTTCCATCATTCATGCATATATAGAAAGTCGTAAATGAGTGAATTATCTGAGCAGGTATTTATAGAAAACTTGGAAATCTCAAAACTATGAAAATATGTTGCATTTAAAACATCAATTTTGACCACTTCAATTATCCTTACATTTATTTGAGATTTATGTGAAATTAAATTTAGAGTTTTACATCTTCAAATTTACTTCGTAATCAGCTCATTATAAAGATTTTTCAATCTCAGCTAATTATGATCTTTTTAAATCTTAATGCATTATGATATTTTTCAATCTCAGATCATTATGATATTTTTCAATCTCAACTAATTAAGATCATTTTAAATATCAACTCATTATGATATTTTTCATTCTCAGCTCATTGTGGTCTTTTTCAATTTTTTTCTCATTAGTATCTTTTTCAATATTTCTAGATACGATTGTTAGTATCCCATCCTCTTTCTATATGGTTCTGATGAATATGGGTACAATCATTTTATAAGTGTCTGATGGAAAATTGGAAGCTATAGTAAATTAGATCCATTTATTTCTCTCATTAAAAATTATTTCTTAAAACAATAATGATGGATCTTATTATTGCATAATTCTTGTGCTGATTTTCTAGATTTGAGTTTTGTAGGATTTTGGTGCTGATTTTCTGGATCCAATTTTTTCAAGATTCTGATACCGATTTCCTGGATCTAATTTTTTCTGGATTCTGGTACCGATTAGTCTCAATAAAAAGTGAATCCCATTACGATGTAATTTTCATTGCAATGAAATTCCCATTATGATGGAATTCTCATTATGATGAAATTCCAAATTTCTTGAAAATTCTCCACCATTTCCTTATAGGATTTTATCATGAATGTTATCATCATTTGTGAGAACTTCTTGATTAGAAAGGCATCATTTGATTTTGTTTTAAAAAGTATAAAATATTTCTAACTTATGACTTCACTTTGTTTTCTCAAAAATCTTTGGAAAATTAATTCTTTCTCTGATTAAAGCCAATATAAACTCCCAGAAAATTATACATCCTACCTTAGATTATTTTGGATATGATGAACCGGATATAATGTAAATTGATCTGATTTCTGGAAAACAAAACATTCTGATACAAAAAGGTTAGTTTTCAACAAATAAAAAAAAATTTATTAAAAAAATTTATCTTAAAGGTACTTCAATCTCTCCCTTTGTATTTATTAGCAACCCTCATTAACAAATCCTCCAACTATCAAATTGTTTTTATAACTCAATTTTTTTGGATTTTATCAATACATATCCTCTCTCATAAGAGAGTTTCCAGACACCACACTACCAAACAAAGTAATGTTTTTAATGGAATTCCATCCCTCAGTGGCAAGAAAATTTTGGGGCAATGTAATGATAAACTCTCATCACTTTTCTATTAATACATTATTTTTCACTCACCCATTATTTATTTTCTCAATTTCAATTTCTCTCCCCCATTATATGATAACCAAAACTTCAGATTTATAAAAGAAAGATAAGTAAAAACTTATTACAAAGTAAAATGTTTTTTACCTTTCTCCCCCATTTTCAACATATTCCAAAGCATGGTGGGGGTTCTTCATTATGAAATTTAGAAAGACATAGAAGGAGGCTAAACATGAATTTGAAGCATCCATTCCAAGAACCTTTATTTCAATATTACTTTTGTAAAGATACCATCAATATAATACTTTATTAAAATGTATTCTAGAAAAAAATATCCAGTAACAACTTTATCTTTTATAAAGTGAAACTTTATATCAATGTGTTTTGATCTTGAATGTTGTACATGATTATTAGAAAGATCAATTAAACTTTTATTATCACAAAGTATCTTCAATGGTTTATAAAATTTCACTTTCAAATCTTCGAGCTGAACATTCATCCACAAAATTTTTGTACAAGCTTGAGTAACTTCAATATATTCAGATTTAGCTCTGATTAATGTTACCAAACTTTTTTTCTTACTATGATAACTCACACAACATTCACCCAAGAAAAATGTTCCTCTTTAGGTTGTTTTTTTATCATTACAATCTCCATTCCAATCAACATTAGTATAACCATGAAACTTCAACTCATGATTTCTTTTGTATAAAAAACCATGTGAATTTGTTCCTTTGACATATATCAAAATTATTTTTACTACCAACATATGTGATTAATTTGGATAACTTTGATACATGGCACACAAAGCCACAAAATAAACAATATCATACCTTGAAACTGTAAGGTAAATAATACTTCCTTTCAGTTTTCGAAAGTCTTTCTCATTCAAAATTATTATAGATTCATATTTTCTGAACTTTTTGATCACTAAAATAGAAGTTTGAAACTTATTTGTATTTTTCTATTCTGAACTTCATTAAAAATTACCTAGCTTATTTTTCTTGAGATAAGAAAATGTATTTTTCCTTTTGTTTAAATTATAATCCAAGGGAAAAGTTAATTCTCCCAACATTAAAATTTATAAATTCTTATTCATTTCTTTAGAAAACTCTTCAAAAACCTTTTCTTCATCACTAGAAAAGATTATATCATCCACATAAACTATTAAAATTAATGTTTCAGAGTCAACATATTTCACATACAAGTTTATATCTACATTTACTTTAAAAAAGTTCATCATTTTCAGACAATTTTAAAGCTTTGAATACCAAGAATGTGGAGCGTGTTTCAGACCATAAAAATATTTTTTCAATTTACAAACTTTTTTTTTCATCCTCATAAATTAGAAACCCACATTTTTGATTAATGTAAACTTCTTCCTGAATATCATCATTCAAGAAATCAGACTTTACATCCATCAGATAAACTTTGTAATTCTGATGTGTGTCCATCGAAAGAAACATTATAATAGTTTTCAATATTGAAATTGGGTCAAAATTTTCATCAAAATCCACACCTTCCACCTATTCATATCATTTATAAATAAGTCTTGATTTTTTTCTTAAAACTTATCCATGTTCATTAAATTTGTTTCTATGAACCCACTTGGTTCCGATAACATTTTTATTTTATGGAATTGGAACAAGTTCAAACGTTTCATTATTCTTAATCTAATCTACCTTTTCATTCATAGCATCCACCCATTATTTATGATGTGTATCCTCTGAAACTGATTTTCATTCCACTTTTGAGAGCAGTGAAGTCTGATTTTCTAATCTCAACTTTCTTCTGGTCTGAACCAGATCCTTTTAATTCCTTGTATTTTTTTGGATTCAACATGTTTTCATAAGGTAAGAAATCTCAAAGTTTCTTTCCTAGCTGGAATTTACTCATCACATGATTCTTTTGAATCTTTATAATAATGTTTTTAATTACTTCCACTATCATTAGAAATCTCTAATTTAGCCTCTTCATTATTCTCAATAACATTTGTTAAAGAACTTTTATTTTCAATTACCTTCACATCATATGAGTCCACCAACTTTTGTAAATGTTTGTTATAACATTTATAACTTCTTTAATTTTGTGAATAACCCATGAAAGTTCATTTTTCATCTTCCTCATCAAACTTTGTCAAATCTAGTTTTTTGATTTTGAGAAAACATAGACTTCCAAAAAATTTGAAGTATTTCAATGAAGGTTTTTTATACCGCATTTCATATGGAGTCATGTTGGTTTCTAGTATCAAAAAACATCTATTTTGAACAAGTTCAACCATACTAATAGCTTCTATTCAATATAACTTTGAAATTTTGTATTCTTATAACATACTTCTTCTCATTTCAACTAAGATTATATTATTTCTTTCTACTTATCCATTTTTTGTGGAGTATATTGATCACTATACTGATTATTGATACCATTATTTCTCAGATAATCATCAAAATTATTGTTTGTGAATTAGGTACCATTATCCATTCTCATCTTCTTGATGGAAACCCACAATTCTTTCTCAATATCTTTTCTGAAGAATTTGAACATTTCAATAGCCTATGACTTATGCTTCATGAACATGATGTTTTTCATCTGACTAAAATCATCAATAAAATTGATAAATTATAAATCCCCTTTTGTTGATTGATGTCTCATCAGCCCTCACAAATCAGAAGGAATAAGCTCAAGTATTCTAGTATATTGAATCTCAATTATATTATGAATTTTGTTAGTCATATTTCTTTTTTTTTCAAGTAATACAAACATTATCACGAACTAAGCCGGGTCTCCATCCGACCTGGTGCTCGACCCGGTCCATGCTAAGGTCCTAAGGGAGTTCCCGATCCTCACGGGCTAGCACAAGTACTTGGGTATCAAAACTAACACATGTGAACGATTTTACCCGGAATAGTAAACACAAAACAACTAATAAGATAATGAAACTGAAACTGAATGTAGACAACCAAACATGGACTTAAACTGTAAAAAAAATTAGGGGTTTACAACTTGAACCCACAACCAAAATAAGCGACAAAAAAAGAAACTCAAACTCAAACCTCCAAGAAACCAGAGAGACGCAGCATCCACACGCCACAACACCAACCTTCATGAGAAGACCATCAATGACCAGAACCACCATCGCTGAGCATGATATCACAACCTGGAATACACAAGAAACAAATTCTACATACAACCAAATGTGTATGTAGGGTGTGAGCCAAAATCCCAATAGTACGTCACCCAATAAAAAGTTTCCACGTATAAACATTAAATGACAAATACATTTGCAGGCTAGATAAATGCAAGGACACTAAAGCTTAAAAAACTTTAAAGAAATAATTTCTTTAAGGAAATCACTTTTAAAGAAAACAACTAAAATAAAAGAAAACACCCCTGCATAAAAGAAAAACTCAAACCTTCATAAAAACCCAAAAGCTGCACCATATGCCGACGGTGGGTGTATAGTAGTCTAGGAGCACCAAAAGTGGGAGAATCCTTAAAGGTACTAGAAAAAGGAAAGGGACCCTAGAACCTCGTGTCTCGGTGAACAGTATAGGAATCACAACAAAATATGTTCTCTTACACGAGCCACTAGACATGGAAACACATCCATAACCTAGTGGTCTCCGATCATCATCAAATGTTTAGTTAGTGTTGTAAGCATCAATCCAGCTAAGTGAATCTGGGCTGGGGCCACTCCCGAATCACTAGCATGCTAGTCTAGTCCGCCCACCTAGTACCCAGGCTTCCCCTTTTGTGCTCAAGATGTTCCGACTTCACATTTCATGTCAAACTCAAACTAATAAAACAAAAAGTGTGTTACATAAACCCAACACCACACTTCCGCATACATAGAAAACCATTCGAAAAAGTACATACGCCAAAAGACTTTACCCAACTCAATTAAAACAATTTCTGCATTTCTAATAATTTTTTATTTAAAACATATTAAATTTTTATCTTTAATCATTTTTATAAAATAATATTAAATTCTTTGTAAACAAATTATTTAAAAAGAAAAATAACACGACTTTAAGATGAAAAACAAACTCAACCCTCTTTCATGACCAAACACACCCAAAACAGGTTCCCAAAAATGTTTCACACCATTAATACAACTTAATAACCCATTTAATGATTTTATAAAAACAATGAACAAGGTGACACAAAGAATTATACACCAAAAATCTTTTAAAACTTAATCTACATCACTTACACAATCAAATAAATCAACTACACAATTAAGGAAACCATTCCAGCGATTAAACAAACCACTAAGAAAGTTTATAAATAAATTTTAAAAATGTGTCACACGACTTTAAACACTAAATACTCACTCAAATCCTCATTTTTGACAAAACACATATCAACACCATGTCAAAACACGATTTGAAGCCTTTTCACAATTCAATAGCTAAACGATCAATTTTTATAAAACATGATCAAATGTCACAATAAGGGTTTTTATCAAAAATGCACCACATTTCATATAAGCATGCTACTTAAAATCAAAACACATATCAAACTCATTCCAAAACTAATTTTGCACAACACAGATTAATAGAATAACACACTAAATTAATTATGTAAACAAATTAACTTATGAGATAATGTTTAAATGCGGAACCACCTACCTTGGTGTAGCATACTTCACAAACATGGTGCGAAACGATCGTCGCCCACCAACCGAAACTCAAACAAAGTCCAAATAGAACCAAGTAAAAAAACGCATCGGACCAATTATACCAAAATTGAACCAAACTTAATTCAAAACTCTAACCGCACTCAACCATGATTAAAAAACAAGAAAATAAGGAAAAACCACTTACATCGGGGGTGCGGGAGGTCAGACGGAGGTTGAAAGAGGCTACCAGAGTTGCGCGAGGAGGTGCGGGGAGGCTGTCCAGTAGCGCGAATGGGTGTGGGGCAGCCGGTGCGAGGTTGGCTGGTCAGCGGGGTTGCTGGAAAAAGGGGAGGCAGCGCCAGAAGGGGTCGGGAGATGCGGTGGAGGGAGGAAGAGGGGTATCAACGGTAATTTTCTGGAAAAAGCTGGGAAGCCGGTTGCCATGGGGGTGCGGTGCGAGCTAGCCAGCTAACCGGGGTGTCCGAACGGAGTAGGAGAAAGGGCATCGGGTTTGTCGGAGGGTGGTGTTGCGCCAATGGAGAAGTCCGATGAGGAGGCGGGAAAATGGGGGGTGGCGCAAAGAGGGGTCGCGGCTTGGATGATGGTCCGGTGAGGGTGGGGGAAGTCCGCGACTGCAGCTAGATGAGGGGTTAGGGGTGTGGCACGTTACGGTTGGGGTGAAGGGGATCTGACGAGATGGGAAGGAGGGCGAGCGGCCAAGGGGGTGCAAAATAGGGAGATGCGCTGCATAGGGTTTTGGGGGAGGGATTTTAGCGCGAGGGGATGAAGAGAAAGTGAGGGAGGGATGAAAAAAAAATAAAATAAAAGGAAAAGAAAAAATAGGGGGGGGAATGGATTAAAAAACCTTAAAAAAGATTAAACTAACATACTGTTAATAAAAAAACAACATACCTAAAATATTAAAAATGAAAAGATAATAATGTTGTAATTTAATATAAAAAACTAAATTAAAGTATTAATAATAATAATACTAATAATAACATCCTCAAATAATAATAATATACATATTCTTATCGTTAAAATAAAAAATCATTAAATTTTATCACATTTTTATTATTTTTATTTTACCACTCATTTAATTTGATTTATTTATTATTAATTACTTTTATTTAATTAGTTTAACACCGGGAAGGTGAGCGGGGAACCAAGAGAGACCATGTGGTGACCTAGGTGAGGCCGCACGTCTCTGAAAAAAGTGCACTAAAACGTTGTCGAGGCCAAAATGATCATTTATCCGAGAAAAAACTCCAGTCGGCCTCGACCCATATTTCATATCAAAAGAATAATAATAATCAGAAGCATATAAAAATTATAATATGAAAATAAAAATTCAAAACATGATTTAATGCAAGGTCCGGATGTGAAAATTCTCCCCACCATAAAGCTTTCCGTCCCTGGAAAGCCACAACCAAGACTGAACCCCAAAGAAGACATTGATACCCCACAATCAACAACTGAAAAGAAGAAAAAGCATCGTTCTCAGAGGAAGTGACTCAAATGACAACCTCAAGAAACATGTAAAAAGGCTTTTTGATGTGTGTTTCCCACCCCAAAGATCTAGAATGCCTCCAGTTGACTGATCAAGGAAGGGAACTCTCGCACCCACCGAAACCAACTTCACAAGCTAAAACACCTCAAGCACTATTAAACCGAAACCACACCATTTGGATAGAATGAACGAATAAGGTCAAACCCCATCCACAAAACAACATTATCACTTATAACCAAGAAATATTTAAAAATAGAAGAAAAAGATCAACATGGTGAGGCCCGGGGGGTTCTCCACCATTAGGAACTCACTGACCCTCGAAATGAGACTGGAAAACCGACACAGGTAGGTTCGAGAGGAATCCCTGCCATTAAAGAAAAATCCAGTACTGATTCATTCCAGAGACATTTGTGCGAGACCCAATGTGGGTCTCCCCACCATTAGAACTAACATAAGGTATATAACTTTGAAAACTTCTCGATGGTGACCAAACACCCCACCACAAGGGGTGGGGAGGGAGGGGCCCAACCACCCAGGCGTCAAAACCACAACCTAAGACCCGACCAACACATCCACATCCCGGGATGAGAATTATAAAATTTTGGGACTAATTTTCCCCAACATACTCTCAAGGACCACTAAAAGTGATTACACCCAACGGGACTCTACCCCCAAGACTTCAAGGCATCGAGGCGGACATGCCTCCGCATAGTCACTGAAACCTTACGCAGCCAGACGGTTCGTTCGAAATGGAACAACCATAGAAACAATTTAAACTTCCTCTACTTTCAACACCGATGATAGAAATAAGGTTGAGGTCTCATACACTCCCTGGGTTCTTGACCACGCACCAGATTCACTCTGAGGCCTATGGCTGGAGCCCTAATGTTTGAAGCATCTCCTGCCTTGCAGTCAGGTATTGAAGACTCCTGAATGGAGCTTCTCATTTTGGTGTCACACACAACCACACTACAACCGAGGAAACACCAGAAAAAACAACACATTACGACATCCTACTGATCATACACGAAACATTCACCATAACAAGAGCTTAGATGGTACACGTACATCACCCCTTGTTACACTGAATGAGAACATGACACCCCAAACCGTCACCGAGCACAATCATTGTTTTTGAGAGAAACATTACGCTGAGAAAGACTTTAAACCACTTCTTGAACAACACGTGATTCTTGAAATTGACCATAGCAGCCTCATGTGATTGGGTATGACACACTAGTGGCCTAACATAGACCCTTTCTTAAACAAAACCAAAGAAGGACCAAAGGTCATTTAGAATAGTGGTCAGCACCGACCACCCCAGGATGCTTCCACCTTTCCCTACTGGAATCTCCTTCACCGTTTCCAAACATAACTTTCAAATTAATGAGGTCAAACTTCACCCTTGATAATCAAAGAGAACTCACACGACAAGACGTCACCGAACATGACCCTTGCAGCCGATGAAAATACTACAAAGCCCTTCAAGACACTAGTCAACACTGATAATTCTGAACCGCCTTCACCCTTCCCTGCTGGATTTCCTTTCACCATTTCCAGGGGAACCTTCAAACACGACAGTGTAAAACTTCATACTCGACGAGTCAGACACTCAAAATACCAAAACTCCCTTCAATTCCCCTCACGTCTATCATCCTGCTGCGAGAGGTTCGACTTAGTTGTAAAAAGGAGAGGTGGGTTCAATTCCAGAATCCAAGAAGAAATTCCTCTAATCAACTGGAGGGTCGGCCAATGGCGATTTTCCTGTGGCCGCACTTCAATCACATGTTAACGCTTTATGGGGGCGTGCACTCGTCAAGAGAGATAACTACGGACCCGATCAAACTGGTCCAATGTCTAAGACATATTGAAAGCGAACACTAAGCGTGCAGGGGGGGCCACTGCAAGGGCTCCCCGATATACTCTTCAAAAGAATTCACTAACCACATGCTTTCATACCAACTTACAAATAAGAATTCAAACTCGGAACACAAATCATTCATAAAGGATACTCAGCTCAAACGCCTCACATCCAACATTTCCGAAACACAAGGACACGCCACACAAACACCGTATACTAAAACACCAATTTTTTTTTATTTAACAAAATTTTTTGAAAATAAGACAAGCTAGTGGGTTGCACCAACACCAATGGTGTCCCATGAGCCTTGCACATGCATGTTCTCATGACACACCAGCACCTACCTCATATCCATCCAGACACTCATCTGCTCGTGCCATTAACCCCTTTCTCTTTCCATATACACTCATGCATGTGGTTGACCACGAGAACAACCAGGATTAAAACTAAACTGTTCCATTTTTCAAAACCAAAACATCCAACCCACACTTTTCAAACCTTATACCTCATTTTCTTTTTAAATTTCTTTATTTCAAAAAATTTTCCAAAAAATTTTCCAAGACCAAATCATTTTTACTTAAAAACCTAATGTCCAAAATTCCAAAACAAAGAAATGAGGAATGGTGCAGGAGAAAACTAGTGTCAGCGGGTGACTAGAACATATGGTTGGCGGCCATACGCCAATCACACCACTGCCACGGAGGGTATTCTAGGACAGTTTCCCCGACTCTACATGGCTTTCCAGACCCTGCGATCTCACTAGTACAACTAACCCTACTCCCTTTTCATTTTCCTTAGACAATATTAACCGCAAGGACCAAAAAATCAGATAAACCAAAACATAATTTGATAGCTTGAGTCCCTCCACGAGGTGTGCTAGCCACGCACCTTTCTCTTAGCTAGAACATTGAGTTCCGAAAACCTTAACTTCAGTCTACCGTGACTCCATACCAAAAGAACACGACCCAAGAGAGCAAACCTTCCCTCTGATACCATTTTTTCACGAACCAGGCCGGGTCGCCATCCAACCCGGCGCTCGACCCGGTCCGAGCCAATACCCGAAGGGAATTTGCGATCCCCACGGGCTGGCACAAGTTCATGGGTATCAAGACTAACACATGAGAATGATCTGTAACAGTAAACACAAAACAACTGATAGGATAAAAAAACTGAAACTGAAAGTAGACAACCAAACAAGGCCTTAAACTGAAAAAAATAAGGTGTTTACAACTTGAACCCACAACCAAAATAAGCGACAACAAAAGAAACACAAACTCAAACTTGAAAGCAACCAGAGAGATGCAACATCCACACGCCACAACACCAACCTGCACAAGGATACCATCAATGACCAGAACCACCATCGCTGAGCATGATTTCACAACCTATAATACACAAGAAACAAAGTCTACATACACCCAAAGATGTATGTAGGGTCTGAGCCAAAAGCCCAATAGGATGTCACCCAACAAAAAGGTTCCACGTATAAACATTAAATGACAAATACATTTGTAGGATAAATAAATGCAAGACACCAAATCTTAAAAAACTTTAAAGAAACAATTTCTCTAAGGAAAGCACTTTTAAAGAAAACAACTTAAATAAAATAAAACACCCCTGCATAAAAGAAAAATTCAAACCTTCACAAAAACCCAAAAGCTACACCGTATGCTGACAGTGGGTGTATAGTAGTTCAGGAGCACCAAAAGTGGGAGAGGCCCTAAAGGTACTAGAAAAAGGAATGAGACCCTAGAACCTCACGTCTTAGTGAACAATATAGGAATCACAACAAAATACGGTCTTGTTCACAAGCCACTAGACAGGGAAACACATCCATAACATAGTGGTCTACGATCATCATCCAATGTTTAGTTAGTGTTGTAAGCATCAATCTAGCTAAGTGAATCTGGGCCAGGGCCACTCCCGAATCACTAGCATGCTAGTCTAGTCCACCCACCTAGTATCCATGATTCCCCTTTTATGCTCAAGATGTTCCAACTTCACATTTAATGCAAAAATAAAACAAATAAAAGAAAAAGTGTGTAATATAAACCCAACACCACACTTCCACATACATAGAAAACCATTCAACAAAGTTCGCATACCAAAAGACTTTACGCAACTCAATTAAAACAATTTCTGCATTTCTAATAATTTTTTATTTAAAACAAATTAAATTTTTATCGTTAATCATTTTTATCAAATCATATTAAATTCTTTGTAGACAAATAATTTAAAAAGAAACATAACACGGCTTTAAGATGCAAAACCAACTCAAACCTCTTTCATGACCAAGCACACCCAAAACAGGTTCCCAAAAATGTTTCACACTATTAATAAAACTTAATAAACCATTTAATGATTTTATAAAAACAATGACCAAGGTGACACAAATAATTGTACACAAAAAATCTTTTAAAACTTAATCTACATCACTTACACAATCAAATAAATCAACTACAAAATTAAAGAAACCATTCCAACAATTAAACAAACCACTAAGAAAGTTTATCAATAAATTTTAAAAATGCGTCGCATGAATTTAAACACTAAATACTCACTCAAATCCTCATTTGTGACAAAACACATATCAACACCACATCACAACATGATCCGAAGCCTTTGCACAATTCAATAGCTAATGCTCAATTTTTATAAAACATGATCAAATGTCACAATAAGGGTTTTTATCAAAAAATGCACCACATTTCATATAAGCATGCTACTTAAAATCAAAACACATATCAAACTCATTAAAAAACTAATTTCGCACAACACAGATTAATAGAATAACACACTAAATTAATTAAGTAAACAAATTAACTTATCGGATAATGTTTAAATGTGGAACCACCTACCTCGGTGTAGCATACTTCACAAAAATGGTGCGCAACGATCGTCTCCCACCAACTGCAACTTAAACAAAGTCCAAATAGAACCTAATAAAAAAACGCATTGGACCAATTATACCAAAATTGAACCAAACTCAATTCAAAACTCTAACTACATTCAAACATGATTAAACAACAAGCAAAAAAGGAAAACACACTTACAGCGGGGGTGCGAGAGGTCGGTCAGAGGTCGACGGAGGCTGCCAGAGTTGCGCGAGGAGGTGTGGGGAGGCTGTCCAGTAGCACGAAGGGGTGCGGGGCGGCCGGTGTGAGGTTGGCTGGTCGGCGGGGTCACCAGAAAAAGGGGAGGTGGCGCCAGCATGGGTCGGGAGACGCGACAGAGGGAGGAAGAGGGGTGACGACCATAATTTTTAGGACAAAGTAGGGAGGCCGGTTTCCATGGGGGTGCGACACGAGCTGACCGGCTAACCGTGGTGGCCGAACAGAGCAGGAGCAAGGGTGTAAGATTCGTCAGAGGGTGGTGCTGTGCCGGTGGAGAGGTCCGGCGAGGAGGCGGGAAAAAGGGGAGTGACGCAAAGATGGGCCGTGGCTGGGATGATGGTCTTGTGAGGGTGGGGGAAGGCTGCGACTGCGGCTGGATGAGGGGTTAGGGGTGTGGCGTGCTCCAGTTGGGGTGAAGGGGATCTGACAATATGTGAAGGAGGGAGAGTGCCAAGGGGGCGCAGTACAGGGAGATGCACCGCATACGGTTTTGGGGGAGGGAGTTCAGCGCGACGGGATGGAGAGAAAGTGAGGGAGGGATGGAATAAAAATAAAAATAAAAGAAAAGGAAAAGAAAAAATAGGGGGGGAAATGGATTAAAACCCTAAAATAATAATTAAACTAACATAATGTTTATAAAAAAAATAACATACATAAAATATTAATAATGAAAAGATAATAATTTTGTAATTTAATATTAAAAACTAAATTAAAGTATTAATAATAATAATACTAATAATAATATCCTCAAATAATAATAATATACATATTCTTATCATTAAAGAAAAAATTCATTAAATTTTATCACATTTTTATTATTTTTATTTTATTTTTATTTTACCACTCATTTAATTTTATTTATTTATTATTAATTCCTTTTATTTAATTATTTGTACACTAGGAAGGTGAGCGGGGAACCGAGCGAGGTCGCACGGTTACCTAGGTGAGGCCGCACGTCTCTGACAACAGCGCACTGAAATGTTGTGGAGGCCAAAATGCCCATTTATTAGAGAAAAACTCCAGTCGTCCTCGGCCCGTATTTCATATCAAAATAATAATAATAATCTGAAGTAAATAAAAATTATAAGATGAAAATAAAAATTTGAAACATGACGTAATTCAAGGTCCGGGTGTCACAAACATCTTTATCTCTTCTTTTCAATTCTCAAAAATTTCAGACCAAATAAACTTTATAAAGTTTGTTCATAATTTTCTGACCAAGGTGCCCAGGTCTTCTGTGCCACAGTTTGTTTTCATCTTCTACACTCAAGTAACCACTACCACAAATGCAGGCAAGGGAAGCATTCAGGTTTTATCAATGCTAATCTGAAAGCGCTGATAAAAGGGGGACTTTTATCAGGGCTAGAAAAAATCATTGATAAATATAACCATTATCATCACAAATATTAGTGCTGATAAAGTCCCCCTTTATTAGTTTAAGAAAAAGAGTTGATAAAAAGGCTACTTTATCGGCACTAATAATCGCACTGATAAAAGTTTTTAATAGAAAATATTATTAATTTATATAAAAATATTTTAATTATATTAAAAAATAATGTTTATAAGTATACATTAAATAAAAAATGCATGTTTATTATTTTTATGTTTTATTTATGTTTATTATGTTTATTAGTTTTAGTTATCACATTATTATATATTTATTATACTATATGTTTATAATATTATATATAAATAATTTTTAATATATATATTTATACAAATAATTATTAAATATATATATTTAAATAAATTTATGTTTCCAAATGAATGTGTCAATTGATGCATACGTTCATATTCTCACGAATATGTTCATTGTTTACCCTAATGTTGTCCATATATACTATAGTACTATACTTGGTGTATTCATTCATTTCCTATATATATGAATCTTTATCTTCTCATAAATACTCAAACCTGGGGTTCCTAGAATCTATGAGTGGAATTTCACCTTTAACCCCTTTACTTTTTGAAACAACACGATGAAAATTTGGGTTCGCCTGTATGGTATGAGTTGGTTTTTTTGGCACCCAAAAATTCTTAATGACATTGTATCTTGTCTTGGTACTCCCCTCAAAATTGACCAGTGAACTTTAAATGCGGAGTTGGGATTATATGCGCGTGTCATGGTCGAAGTTGATCATGATTATAAACTTCCAGAGGCTATCCATTTCAGTGTTAAGGACTATAAAACAGAGGTGTGGTTTGAGTTTGAGCACAAGCCACCCTTCTGTGTGATCTTCAAAAATTTTGGGCACTCCCTACTGAATTGCATATTTATGAGGAGCCAAGCTTCGCAGACAAAGGAGGATGGATTGCCAGAAGTAAGAAGGGGTAAGAAGGATAAAATTCCAGCCTCTGAGAAACCTGAACCCTCCAAGGAAAAATCTGAGGTTTGGGTTGAAAATACAACCATCTTGGGAGATTCATCAGGTTCCACATGGGCAGAGATGGTGGAAGATGAAGATCTCCCTTTGGAAGAGCAAAGCATTCCTAAGGATATTGAAAATCTAGTCATGGATGTCTGGGTCCAGTCTCAAGAGACCTCTTCTACATATTTTGTTTGTGGTGTGCCTGTTTCTGGGCAGTCCTCTCCTAAAATTGCAGGGCCACCCAGGGGTGGTGACGGTTTAGCCCCTGTCCTGCAGTAGGATCCTTCTTTTTCCTCCAAAATTCCTAGGCTCTCCCCAGATGACAGTCCTCATTTTGGTTTGTCCTTGTCATCTGGGAAGTTCACCAATGGTGTGAGCATTTCTGCTTTGACTCAGCGCACTGACTCGACCGGATTGCTGACTTCGGTTGCTCTTCCAAATCTTGTAATGAGCACTGGCTCGACACTTCCTGATGACTCTGGACAGCACCCTGTAAACCATTCCTTAATTCCTTCGGATGGAACTTCCTTGATAACAGTGACCTTGATTCCTCCTGTTTCAGACACTGCCCCACTAGTGATCCCACAAGATAGAGATTCCATTGTCACTTCTTCAAAGAAGGTCATCATAAAATCTTCTATCTCAATCACTACCTCCCCTATGGCTACACAGAATGAGGTCATCCAAGTCTCAAACAATAACAACCTTGGGACTTCACTGGATGGTGACTCAGGTATGGCCCCCCAACAAAATTTATCTATTGAGACTGCTGCATATACTCTCTTGTATCCAGTTCCTTCATACTCACAGGAGGTCAACACAATTACAGTTTCAAGGGGATTCCCTTTAGAAACTCTTTTAAATTCTAATTCTTCTGAGCCAAAGAAAAATACTCTTAATACAATTATTACAAACAATGCTTCCATTTTTCCTGTGAGTAAGCAGGATAAAATTCCCAATCTAAATTCCACTCAGAACACCATAAAATCAACAAGGAACAAAGGCTTGGTTGAATAAAAAAAATGGGGTCCTTACCCCAAATCCAGGTTACCATGAATGTTTTATTTTGGAATTTTCAGGGCATTGCAATCCCTGACACATTTACTATGCTTTAAAGAATTCTTTTGGATCATAGGCCAATTTTTTTTCCATTGTTGAGCCTAAAATAAACTTTTCCCTAAAATTTAGGCATCTATGTTCTTATTGTTATAACTTCTTATGATCTTGTAAAGATGGTATGGCTATTTAATCCCTTTTGGTTTTTTATCACGAATCTTTAGAAAATGTCAGTATCTTTAGCATTTCTGTTCAAAGTTTCACTTGTGACTTCCATATGGATAGCATGCATATATTTTGTACCTTGATTTATGCTAAGAATATGTATCAGGATAGATGACTACTTTGGACCAAGTGGATAGCATGCATTTATGTTCAAAGTTTCACTTGTGACTAATATCTAGATAGCATGATCCTTGGTTTGTACCATCTGGATAGCATGATCCCTGGTTTGTAGCTGGCGATTTTAATGCAATCCTTTTTTCCTCTGAAAAAATTGGCCCAACTCATTAATCCATCTCCTCTTGAGAATTTATATCTTCCATTGATTACTATAATCTTACTGAAATTAACCTCACCGGTGCTAAGTATACTTAGTATAGAAGACACTATAACCATGTTGTAGCTAGTAATCTTGATAGGTCTTTCACAAACATTACTGCCCTGGATAGTTGGGACACTATTTTAAGCATCACTTTACCTAAACTCAACTCAGATCACCATCCCATCCTCATTTTTCTTTTTACCAAAAAACTCAAAACCAACCAACCATTTAGATTTAATAATTCTTGGTCTTATGATCATGATTGTATAAACATTTTCAAAAAATGTTGGCATTCTATGAATCACCATAGTGATGATTTTGCATATGTCACCAATTTAAAACATCTCAAACATTTCCTTAGGGGTTGGTGTATATTGAAATCAAATCAGTTGGATACAGACATCTCTACTCTTGATAATGATCTTAACCAAACTCAAAATTACTCCACTAGCTCTGATTTTTCTTTAGATGCCCAGCTTGAAATCAATACCGCGACAAAACGTAATTCACTTCTTCTCTTGAAAGAAAACTTACATAAGAAAATATTTAAAAGAAATTGGATTTCGGATGGTAATAGAAATAACAAGTTCTATAATTCCCTTCAAATAATTAGAAAATTTAGCAGATCTGTCTCTTTCCTTAGGGAGGGAGATTCCATGATTGACTCTGAGGAGGATACTTCCAGTCATGTTGACTCATACTTTGAAAATATCTTCAATGGGCCAAATTTCAACAAGGATCTTCTTCCTGATGTAATTCTGGTCATGGTTAATGAGGATGAAAATACTTATCTCTTAAGCATTTCTCTTGATCATGAAATCAAAGATATTGTTTTCAGTCTTAACCCTGACAGTGCCCTGGGGCCAGATGGCTTCAACAATGGTTTTTTCCAACACCATTGGGAGATCATCCACTATGACATCTGCAAACTTGTCAAATCCATTTTTTCTAATGGTGTTCTCCCTCATGGTATAAACGCTCAATTCCTCACTTTAATCCCTAAAGTGGAAAATGCTTCTGAGATTCATCTCTTTCATCTTATATCTCTTATCAAAACTCTTTACAAAATCATCACTAAGCTTCTTGATAATAGACTTTCTACTTTATGTAATAAAATTGTCTCTTGGAATCAGTTTGTTTTCATTAAAGGCAGGTCTATTCAAGATTTAATCTGCCTTGACTCGGAGTGTAACAACTATGACAACCCTGCTTTTTATTACAACTTAAACATGCTTTATTACATAAAACTTCACTTGATCCAACAAAGAAGATCGAGAGGTTTAGTGTCTTTGGGGCTTAGAATCATTACATAAAAACTTTAAACTTGAAATACAACATCTTTATTGAAAACTTCCTTTACATGACCACTACATTCCTTCGTACTTAGCATTGCATGGGATAACCTGAGGACATGCATAAGAAAAGGGTGAGCTATAAAGCCCAGTAAGGGAGTAAACAATGAATAAAATGAGGAGTGAAATACATTTTAGGCAATAGGCATATCAATAGAGCATAAGAGAAACATGAACATAAAGGCATGATAAAGCATGATAATCATAACATGGAGATGTGGCAACAACACTTAACATTGAATTAGCATGAGCCAAGGCTCATTGCACATGGAGCATGAGTAAACCCTCATTGCACTTGAAGCACGAGTAAACCCTCATTGCACTTGAATTAGCATGAGTCAACACTCATTGCACATGACGTATCATGATACTATACTTTACCCAATGCATTGGAGCGCTATAAAGGGCGCACCCTTCTTAAACATTTCATTTCATGCATAAGTGTGCCACATGGATCATAAAACATGGATTCATAAAACATAATCATTTCTTCCATGATAAAGGAATGTGGAATTCATACATGAAACTTTATAATAAATATGTAAATGTGCATAAAGGTGAATACCCTTGATGGAGAAATGGGCATGGTATTCACTACACAAAGACATTGGCTTAGAAAATCGGTGCGATTTCTGCAGCGTAACGGCGTGACATAAGAATTCATAAAAAGGTTGATGAGAGAGAAAGGGGTTCCTAATCATATTTACATGTAATGGACAGTAAGGAGATCATATATATACATGTCCCAACAATATAAATGGAATTTAGATTCATGATACAAAAGTATTGCTTGAATATAAAAGAAGAGAGAGAAGTTCCTTTCGGAATTTCGGCATAGTAACGAGTGTACATGGGAGGCATTTAATGAGAGAGAAAGGGTTCTCCCATCATTCAAACAATAAGAGGGCAGTATGGGGGAGGTGCAAAACCATACCCCAACATTCATAATTGAAATAAAAAGGGCAATACAACTTAAAGAAAATTGACAAAAAAAGAGAAAGGAAGAAAACCCCTTACTTGGAAGTGTGCTTCCAAAGGCTAGAGAGAGGCTTGTGAGAGGCTTCTTGGGAGCTTGGGGCACCTTGAGAGGATTATAGAGAGAGTAGGGCAGAGGTTGGACGAACTTCAAGGACTTTTAGTGAGGAGGAAGTGGATGCTTGGGTGGGTTTATATAGGAAAGGTGAGAGAATTCTTTATTATTTAGGTTTGGGACCCCTTATATTAAAATAATCCAAACCACAAACCATCCCATGTTATTTGCCCATGGTTTCTGGAAAAGGAAAGAGGAAAACAATATTTTACAAGTCCAAGGTCAGAACTTATTAAAAAATTAGGGTTGCTTATGTGGAGGTGAGTCACACTCCCATGGAAATTAATTTAAAAAGGCAAAGTATTGAATAAGTCTTGAGGGCTCCATTAATGCTTTGAAAAGTGAGTCAAACAAACCCAAAACCTCATTATTTTAATGATAAAACACATATTGGCCGAACATAAGGATTATGGTATTTTATTACATCACCATTGGGTCATTATGATGTCATAAAACACATTATATATTTAAATGGTATTTAATTTTTACCCAAATATTTGACTGTCTCAGAAAATTATGAAAAATTCACCGTTGGATAATTTCGACATCCTGATTCCAAAAATAATATTTATTTTATCTAAATAATTTTCTAAATATGTGAATTTTCACTTTTAAAATAAAAACCGACATTTATAAAAAAATTCACGGGTTTTGACAGAAATGGCTTTCAAACCTTAATAAAAATTTTAATTGCATTCATAAAATTATAAGATCATTTATATTTAATAAAAATTAATTTAATATTAATAATAATATTTTATTAAAATATTATTTAATTCAAAAATCCTTTAATTTAATAAAATATAATTCTTAATTAAATAATAACTAAAAACACCATTTGTACTTTAAAAACTAATTACAATGTATCAAAAAAATTATATTCATTATTATATACAAAAAATAATGTATATGAACATGGTGCTACTTATTTGTTACATAACCCCTTAAAATAGCCGCATAAGACCTAAGGGTAAGGTGTGCGATGGTGACAGACTCTTGGGGTTGCTCGGATAACATCGCTCGAGTGGTAATCTCTATCAACTTCCATTTTTCCCGTAGACGATCACGTTCAAGCTTGACTTGATGAAGCTCAGATTGGGCTTGGTCAAGGGAAAAGCCCAAAGACGCCACCTCTTTTCCGAGCTCCGACAAATGGGCTTCGTAAGGGGCAATTCTACTGGATGAGGCCATCGCTTCCTTTGTCTGAGTAGAAAATTGGTTCGTTAAAGCCTTATATTTAAACTACCCAGATGATCACTGTTCAATGGCTATAAAAGTAACGGTCACAAATCTTAACGTAAAACTAAAGAAGTTGACATCTTATAAAAAAACATTTTTCATAAAGAAACATTTAACTGGATCAAGAGGGATTTTCCATTAATGAAACTTTGGGTCGTTACAACATTCCCCCCTTAAGAAAATTCACCCTCAAAATTTTCCTTTTCCCACACTAAAACAAATGTGGGTAACTTAGCTTCATCATATCCTACGACTCCCATGTTGCTTCTTCAAACTTGTGGTTTCTCCACAACACCTTGACGAGGGGCATTGTCTTATTTCGTAGAACTTTTTCTCTACGATCTAAGATCTTCACTGGTTGCTCCTCAAAAGAAAGATCGTCTTCTAATTGTACCACCTCGGAAGAGAGTACATGTGAAGGGTCTGGTATGTACTTCCTTAAGAGGGATACATGGAAGACATCATGCACCTTGGCCATAGTAGGTGGAAGTGCTAGTCGATAGGCCACAGCCCCAACACGATCAAGAATCTCGAATGGGCCGATGTACCTTGGACTTAACTTCCCTTTCTTTCCAAACCTCATGACCTTCTTCCACGGAGATATGCGTAAAAACACCATGTCTCCGACTTTAAACTCAAGGTCTCATCGACGATTATCTGCATAACTCTTCTGTCGACTTTGGGCTGCCTTGATATGCTGCTGAATGGTTTTAACCTTCTCCACCATTTCTTCGACCATTTCTGGTCCAAGCAGCTTACGTTCACCGACCTCATCCCAACATGCCGGTGTTCTACACCTTTTCCCATACAGGGCTTCATATGGTGCCATTTGGATTCTCGAGTGGAAACTATTATTATAAGAGAACTCAACTAGAGGAAGATGTTGATCCCATCCTCATTTAAAGTCCATTGAGCACGCTCTCAACATATCCTCAAGTGTTTGGATAGTCCGCTCGGATTGGCCATCAGTTTGAGGATGATAGGCCGTACTGAAGTTCAGTTCAGTATTCAGAGCATGTTGAAGACTCTTCCAAAACTTAGAGGTAAATCTTGGATCTCGGTCAGACACAATAGATAGTGGTACTCCATGCAACCGTACCACTTCCCTGATATATATCTATGCCAGTTGATCCAAAGAGAAATCCTCTCGAATAGCAATGAAGTGTGCAGTCTTTGTAAGACGATCCACAATAACCCAGATTGCATTGTTGTTTTTGGATGTCCTTGGAAGTCCAGTGACGAAGTCCATGGTGATGTTCTCCCATTTCCATTCTGGTATGGGCAATGGTTGCATCATCCCCTTAGACTTCTGCCTCTCTGCCTTCACTTGCTGACACACCAGGGACTTTGATGTATATTCAGCGATCTCCTTCTTCATATTATCCCACCAAAAGTTTTCTCGGAGATCTCGATACATCTTTGTGCTCCCTGGGTGAATAGAGAAATTTGAACTATGTGCATCATCCAAAAGTTCCTTCTTCAGCTCCGAACTTGATGGAAGACATAGTCTTTTCCCGAACCGCACAATTCCTTCTTCATTAACATTAAACTCTGAGGATTTTCCCTTTTTGATAGCTTCCACTTTTTCTTGGATTCCCGCATCATCCTTTTGAGCATCCTTTAACCTTTCCAAAAGAGATGGTTGAGCAATCATTTGTGAAAGGATTGATGATGTTCCCTTCTTTATGATTCCCACGTCCATCTTCATCAAGTCTAAGAAGATTGGATCCTTCTCAATTCTCATCATTGATAGAATTGCTGGATCCTTTCTACTTAGGGCATCCGCCACCTTGTTCGCCTTCCCAGGGTGGTAATGTATTGAACAGTAATAATCCTTGATGAGCTCTATCCATCTTCTTTGGCGCATATTAATCTCTTTATGTGTGAATATATATTTAAGACTCTTGTGGTCAGTATATATCTCACATTTCTCTCCATAGAGATAATGCCGCCAGATTTTCAAGGCAAAGATCACCGCCACCAACTCCAGATCATGCGTTGGATAGTTTCGCTCATGGATTTTCAACTGCCTTGAGGCATAGGATATCACTTTATCATTCTGCATCAGCACACATCCTAAGCCCTTCTTCGAAGCATCACTGAATACCACAAAAAGCTCCCCACTTGTGGGTAAAGTGAGCACGGGTGCAGTGATAAGCCTCCTTTTCAACTCCTTGAAGCTTTATTCGCATTCATCACTCCAAGCAAACTTTACTCCCTTTCGATTTAGCTTGGTAAGAGGGTTGGACAATCATGAGAAATTTCTCACAAATCGTCGATAATATCCAGCTAACCCCAAGAAGCTACGGATATCAGTTACCGATGTTGGCCTCATCCATCCCTCAATTGCATCTGTTTTGGAGGGGTCCACAGATATCCCATTGCTTGTGATGATATGACCCAAGAATGAGACTTCCTTCAACCAAAACTCACACTTTCTGTACTTTGCATAGAGTTTCTCCTTGCGCAAAGTCTCTAGTACAGTTTTTAAATGCTCCTCATGGTCCTCCTTAGTTTTGGAGTATATTTAAATATCATCTATAAAGACTACCACAAATTTTTCAAGGTAATCTCTAAAGACTCTATTCATCAAGTCCATGAATATTGCTGGAGCATTGGTGAGTCCGAAAGGCATTACTATGAATTCATAGTGCCCGTACCTTGTATGAAAAGCAGTCTTGGGGATATCTTCCTTCTTCACCCTTACTTGATAATATCCTGACCGCAAGTCGACCTTGGAGAAGTATTGTGCTCCACGCAGCTGATCAAACAAGTCATCTATTCTTGGGAGAGGATACTTGTTCTTTATCATGATTTTGTTAAGTTCACGATAATCGATGCAAAGCCGCATTGACCCATCCTTCTTCTTGACGAAGAGGACCGGTGCACCCCATGGTGATGCACTTGGGCGTATAAACCCTTTATCCAGATTCTCCTGTAGTTGTTTCTTCAGCTCTTCAAGCTCAACAACAGCCATTCTATATGGATTCTTGGATATTGGTAGCTCCCCAGGTATAAGTTCAATTGAGAACTCAACATCTCTTCTTGGAGGAAGACCAGGAAGTTCCTCGGGAAATACTTCAGCGAATTCCCTCACAATAGGCATTTCTTCAAGGGTGGTTTCTTCCTTGGACTCAATCATCTGAGCCAGATATGCGTGCTCATAAGGCAGTAATATCCATGCTTGAGATGATGGAGCTAAAGGAGATTTATCTTCCTCCTGACACTTGTAAAGAATCGTGGGTCGATTCTCCATATGGAGTGTGATTTCCCTCTCCCGAAAATTTATGTTGGCTCTATACAAGGAAAGCCAATCCATGCCAAGAATTGCATCAAATTCCACCAAAGGGAGTATGACGAGGTTCTCCGGGAAATTCAATCCACAGATTATAACAGGGGAGGACTTATACTCATGGGATGCAATGATTTCCCCATTTGCCGTACTCACCGACATCTTTACTTCCAGGATTTGTGGTGGTGCAGGGATTGTTCTACTAAACTTTTGAGATATAAAAGAATGCGTAGAACCTTAATCAAAAAGTACGTTCGCTATTCTTGAATGAATAACTAGCGTACCTGTCACCACTTCGTTGTCGGGGTTCACTTCGGCAGAAGTGATGGCAAAAGCTCTTCCTTGCTGTCTTGGAGGTTGTTGATTGCCTCCGATAGCCCTTGGATTAGGGAACTGATTTGAAAAATGACCCGGTTCTTTGCATTTGAAGCATTGAACAACGCGTTGAGGTTCGAACGGAGTGTTCCTCTCCTCTGTCGCAGCCGCGGGTCCTTCTTGCTAACAGTTAACAGCTAGGTGCCATTCTCTTCCACACTTGAAGCATTTTCTTGTCCCCCTAAGGCAATTTCCAGGGTGCTTCTTTCCACACTTTTGGCAAGTGGGGTGCTGGAATTTCTTAGCGCCGTTGGATTTATCCATCAGACCACCAGCATTGAAGTCCACCTTCCTCTTCTTGTCCCCATGATACCCCTGTGATTCTCCGATCTCCATTTCAACCTTGAGGGCACATCGGACAATTTCCTGATAGCTGTCGAAGTCACGGATCGCTAATGCTTTCTGCAAGCTAGGCTTCAGCCCACCAAAGAAGCGGTCAACCTTGCATTCGGGGGTAACGACAAAGCCAGAAGCGTATCGTGCAAGCCTTGTGAAGTTTGTCTCATACGCTCCCACAGATTCCTTATCTTTTTGTTTGAGGGAAAGGAAGTCCCTTTCCATCTTAAGACGGAGGGTGCGTGGAAAATATTTATCAAAAAACATCTTCCGGAATAACTTCCATTCCAAAGCCTCGATCTCCTCCTCAGGCTTCGTATTTTTGATCAATGTCCACCATTGATCAGCTTCACCCTCCATACGATAAGCCGCCAGGAGAACCTTCTCTTTTTCAGAGCATTGGAGGATGGAGAATAACTTTTCAATGGAGTTGATCCATTGTTCAGCGATCGTGGGATCGGATGATCCAATAAAAGTAGGAGGCCTTTGTCTCATGAAGCTTTCAATAGCGACTTGTTCTTTCTTAGGGGGGTTGAACGTTACTCTTGACCAGTGTTTCTATTCAAAACTTGAGTTAGCTGAGAGAGAAGCGTGACAAAGTTCGTGATTCCCGCTCCCATTGGATTGGGCATCTCATGAGTACAATCATCACACTGATCTTCACAACGGTTGTTAGCCCGAGTTCTCCTATTACCGGCCATTGGCTGGAATAAAAGGAAAGTTAGGGGTAACACATAAAGGGTAATCCAAAGAAAAAAGTTTGATGACTTATAAATAAACTTTAATCTCTTTAACTCATGAGTCTATAGGATTCAATCCAGGCTTTTCATGATCTTCCTTCTAACATATATTCTTAGGGGCATTTTTCCCTTAATAAGGGTTCATACTAAGATTGTGAATTTATCAAAACATATCCCCCGGGAGTGTTGTAACCAAGAGTGCAGCAAGGCCCGTTGTCGTGCACCAGTTCCCGTTCGAGTCTAGCTCAAAGCGGTGTTTTCGGGTTTTACCCCTAGGATACATCTGTGCCAGAGCCGCCTCTACCTGCTCGTATCCAGACAGGGATGTATTTGTCTTATAAACCACTTAATTAGTATTTACCAAAACTTAGGGATGTTTTTATTATGCTTAGTCTTGTATCTAAGGCTTTACTAGGGTTTCCTAATCCCAAAAATAACTAAACCTATCCTCTGATACCAACTATGACAACCCTGCTTTTTATTACAAATTAAACATGCTTTATTACATAAAACTTCACTTGATCCAACAATGAAGATCGAGAGGTTTAGTGTCTTTGGGGATTAGGATCATTACATAAAAACTTTAAACTTGAAATACAACATCTTTATTGAAAACTTCCTTTACATGACCACTACATTCCTTCGTACTTAGCATTGCATGGGATAACCTGAGGACATGCATAAGAAAAGGGTGAGCTATAAAACCCAGTAAGGGAGTAAACAATGAATAACATGAGGAGTGAAATACATGTTAGGAAATAGGAATATCAATAGATAATAAGAGAAACATGAACATAAAGGCATGATAAAGCATGATAATCATAACATGGAAATGTGGCAACAACACTTAACATTGAATTAGCATGAGCCAAGGCTCATTGCACATGGAGCATGAGTAAACCCTCATTGAACTTGAAGCACGAGTAAACCCTCGTTGCACTTGAATTAGCATGATTCAACACTCATTGCACATGACGTATCATGATACTATACTTTACCCAATGCATTGGAGCGCTATAAAGGGCACACCCTTCTTAAACATTTCATTTCATGCATAAGTGTGCCACATGGATCATAAAACATGGATTCATAAAACATAATAATTTCTTCCACGATAAAGGAATGTGGAATTGATACATGAAACTTTATAATCAATATGTAAATGTGCATAAAGGTGAATACCCTTGATGGAGAAATGGGCATGGTATTCACTACACAAAGACATTGGCTTAGAAAATCGGTGCGATTTCGGCAGCGTAACGGCGTGACATAAGAATTCATAAAAAGGTTGATGAGAGAGAAAGGGGTTACTAATAATATTTACATGTAATGGACAGTAAGTATATCATATATATACATGTCCCAACAATAGAAATGGAATTTAGATTCATGATACAAAAGTATTGCTTGAATATAAAAGAAGAGAGAGAAGTTCCTTTCGGAATTTCGGCATAGTAACGGGTGTACATGGGAGGCATTTAATGAGAGAGAAAGGGTTCTCCCATCATTCAAACAATAAGAGGGCAGTATGGGGGAGGTGAAAAACCATACCCCAACATTCATAATTGAAATAAAAATGGCAATACAACTTAAAGAAAATTGACAAAAAAAGAGAAAGGAAGAAAACCCCTTACTTGGAAGTGTGCTTCCAAAGGCTAGAGAGAGGCTTGTGAGAGGCTTCTTGGGAGCTTGGGGCACCTTGAGAGGATTATAGAGAGAGTAGGGCAGAGGTTGGACGAACTTCAAGGGCTTTGAGTGAGGAGGAAGTGGGAGCTTGGGTGGGTTTATATAGGAAAGGTGAGAGAATTCTTTATTATTTAGGTTTGGGACCCCTTATATTAAAATAATCCAAACCACAAACCATCCCATGGTATTTGACCATGGTTTCTGGAAAAGGAAAGAGGAAAACAATATTTTACAAGTCCAAGGTCCTAACTTATTAAAAAATTAGGGTTTCTTATGTGGAGGTGAGTCACACTCCCATGGAAATTAATTTATAAAGGCAAAGTGTTGAATAAGTCTTGAGGGCTCCATTAATGCTTTGAAAAGTGAGTCAAACAAACCCAAAACCTCATTATTTTAATGATAAAACAAATATTGGCCGAAAATAAGGATTATGGTATTTTATTACATCACCATTGGGTCATTATGATGTCATAAATCACATTATATATTTAAATGGTATTTAATTTTTACCCAAATATTTGACTGTCTCAGAAAATTATGAAAAATTCACCGTTGGATAATTTCAACGTCCTGATTCCAAAAATAATATTTATTTTATCTAAATAATTTTCTAAATATGTGAATTTTCACTTTTAAAATAAAAACCGACATTTATAAAAAAATTCACGGGTTTTGACAGAAATGGCTTTCAAACCTTAATAAAAATTTTAATTGCATTCATAAAATTATAAGATCATTTATATTTAATAAAAATTAATTTAATATTAATAATAATATTTTATTAAAATATTATTAAATTCAAAAATCCTTTAATTTAATAAAATATAATTCTTAATTAAATAATAACTAAAAACACCATTTGTACTTTAAAAACTAATTACAATGTATCAAAAAAATTATATTCATTATTATATACAAAAAATAATGTATATGAACATGGTGCTACTTATTTGTTACATAACCCCTTAAAATAGCCGCATAAGACCTAAGGGTAAGGTGTGCGATGGTGAAAGACTCTTGGGGTTGCTCGGATAACATCGCTCGAGTGGTAATCTCTATCAACTTCCATTTTTCCCGTAGACGATCACGTTCAAGCTTGACTTGATGAAGCTCAGCTTGGGCTTGGTCAAGGGAAAAGCCCAAAGACGCCACCTCTTTTCCGAGCTCCGACAAATGGGCTTCATAAGGGGCAATTCTACTGGATGAGGCCATCGCTTCCTTTGTCTGAGTAGAAAATTGGTTCGTTAAAGCCTTATATTTAAACTACCCAGATGATCACTGTTCAACGACTATAAAAGTAACGGTCACAAATCTTAACGTAAAACTAAAGAAGTTGACATCTTATAAAAAAACATTTTTTATAAAGAAACATTTAACTGGATGAAGAGGGATTTTCCATTAATGAAACTTTGGGTCGTTACAACAACACTCTAAACAAAGCCAATAGAGGGGGCAATATTGCTATCAAGCTCGATATCAGGAAATCTTTTGACACCATTGACTGCAGTTTTATTTACAAAGTCCTTCAGTCCTTTGGTTTTAATGACACTTTCGTCAGTAGAATCAACACCTTATTTGAGTATGCCTCTATCTCCATCCTTATCAATGGGTTCCCTAAGGGTTATTTTAAATTCACCAAGGGTGTATGACAAGGAGATCCCCTATCTTCCATCCTCTTTGATATCATGGAATATTACTTAAGTAGATTTATCACTCGCCTCGTTGACCAAAATAAACGTAAAAAAATTTAGGATGACAAAAATTTAAATGTCCCCACTCATCTCTTCTATGCTGATGACATCATTCTATTCTTACAAGGATACCAAAGAAACATTCAAAATTTAAAAGCTGCTTTGTCCAGTTATGAGGAAATCTCTGGTCAAGCCATTAGCTGGAAAGAATCTTTTTTTTCTTTGGAAAAAAATTCTCGCCCTCTCGAAAAAATAATACCATCAATAACTTAGGTATCAAAGAAGGTTATTTCACCTTTACCAACCTTGGGGTTTCCATTTTCTGGGGAAGGCCTAAATCTAGCTACTTTTCCAACTTGGTGGATCAGGTCATCAACCAATTGTCTTCCTCGAAGGGTAAATCCCTCTCTGTGCCTGGAAGAATATGTCTTTTGAAATCTACCATTATCTCTAATATGGTCTACTCCTTGATGATTTAAAAATGTCCCACCGGTCTTATTAAAAAACTTAATGTTTACATCAAAAATTTTGTTTCGACTGATAGTATCCTAGAAAGGAAGCTTGTTACCATCCCCTAGACTACTTGCTGCAAACCTTTAGAGAGTTGTGGTCTTGGTATTAAAAATATAAAATTTTTCAATGATGCCCTCTAGGCTAGAATCACTTGGAAGTTTATACACAACAACTCTGAATCTATTTCCATTCTTAAAAATTGATTCCTCACATTGTTAAAAAAAGGGAAACTTGAACTACATTCACTCCTCCCTCTGGCCATCCATCAAAAAGTCTTTTTACAACATCATGACTAACTCTACATGGATGGTCAGTACTAAATCCACCATGAATTTTTGTTGGAAAATTAGACTGTTACCCCTCTCATCTATTTGATGCCTCCTAATTCTATTCCTGAAAATACTAATTGCACTATTAAAGATATCATTCATTCAAGTAACTATAACTTTCCTGAGAACATTGAACTGATTTTAAACAATTACTCTTTTTCTAACTCTGATGATTTTCTCATCTGGGAACCTACTCATAATGGTCTCCTTGATTCCAAAAATTTCTACCAGAATAATTTTTACAACTCTGAGATTATTTTTTGTTGGTTGAAATCTTTTGAAAAACCCTGGATTAAGCCTTCTAGATTTACTCTTGTTTTGCGTATTGCCCACAATCGTGTCCCCACAGAGGCCTGTCTGCAGACTTTTGGGATCCCGCTTTGCTTCAAGTGTCAATTATGTCATCAACATAGAGAAGATACTAACCACTTATTTCTGTCTTGTGCAACTGCTTCTGCTCATTGGAATTTTATTACTGACATCTTTGACTGCAGATGGCTCCTTCTTGATACTATCAGCAATCAATTAAAGTGCTGTGTGGAGCTTGAAACCTCACAACAAATCAAAAACCTCTTCTTAGCTGCTGTTGCTGAGATTCTGCATGTGATCTAGTATGATATAAATTCTATTATTCAAAAAAATCACTAATTCAATCTTAATGTAGGTGAAATCCGGATCCTCACTACAATTAGAGATGTGTCACCTCTTTAGAAAGCATTTTGTGACAACACCACTGGAGATTTTGTGATTCTTCGTTGTCTTTGGATCGATGGTCTCTATAGACAGCCGAGGAGCACTTTAAGGTGTTTTGGCAGGCCCTGATCCCAGGTTGGATGAAAGTGAACGTTGATGGTTCCTCTAAAGGAAATCCTGGTCCTGCGGGCTGTGGTGCCATTTTCAGAGATTTCTATGGTCAGTGTCATGGTTGCTTTTATGGTAGCTTTGGCACTACCTCGTCTCTGGAAGCAGAAATTATGGGAGTGATACATGATCTCGACTTTTCCAAACAAAAGGGATGGAACAATATTTGGATAGAGAGTGACTCAACCACTATTGTCCACGCCATCTGGAATGGTACGGTGCATCTTGCCTGACCGCTTACTACTCACTGGATGAGATTCCTTAAATCACTTCTGTATATCAACTGCATTGTCACTCATGCTTTCCGGGAATCCAACATGGTTGCTGATGGTATCGCTAACAAAGGATTCAATCGATGCATTACTTGGCAGGATGGTTTTCCTGATGACTTGATTCCTTTATTTTATAAATATTGTAATAAAATTCCATCTTTCAGACTCATGTAATCCTCTTCTTTTTTATTCAATAAATTGTGCATTGGTCTTTGAATGAGGCACCACCCTTGGAAAAAAATATATCAATTTATATTTATATATTTATATATATTTAATTATAAATAAATAAATAAATATATATATATTTAATTATAATTTATACACAAACACAAACACAAATATATGTATATATGTTTATATTTAATTATTATTTAAATTATTAAATTATAATAAATATATTTATTAAATATATTTATAAAATTATAAATGTAATGAATATATTGGTTATAATTTAATAATTACGAATAAATGGAATGTTTTATTAGTGCTAATTAAAAAGCACTGATAAAACATACATTTACCAATGATTTTTTAGCACTGATAAAGACGGGCCTTTATTAGCACTAAAAAAGCAATGGTAAAGGCATGTTTTATCAGTTTTTATAATTATATAATTGATAAAAACATACTTTTATCAGCGATTTTTATCTAGCGTTGATAAAAGTGTCGCCGGGTTTTATAAATAAGCCTTAACTTTCTCCTCCTTCCTCACACCCCTCAAGATCTCGTGGAAGATGATCTTTGTCGCCGCCACTGCCTCCTATCCTCCATCATCTCTTGCCTATTATCCTATCTCCTCCTATGCCGTGGACTCCTCCTCCACCGTAAACTTAGCTTTGACACGTGGCTATCCTCCTCTGTGCCTCTCCTTCATCATGAATCTCCTCCTCTATTACCTCTCCTCCTCCATCCCTCTCCTCCACCACCCCTCTCCTACACTGTGAATACACCTCCACTATGTGCTGAACCACACCTCTTTGGTTATTTTTCTCATCTTTCTCATAGTGTTCACTTATTATAGTTTTATATTGATGGTGATGTTATAAATTGTATGGGCTAAACACCATGGTGAAAATCATGGCCTTTGGTGGTCCTTGTTTGTGCATTAAATGAAAATATGATATATTATACCATTAATTAATTCTTCATTCATGATTTTCTATGTTATGTTTCATGACAATTCTCCTTTAAAAGTTTTGATTTATATGTTTTATGACCCATAAGGATGTATTTTCAACATACTTCCAAAAAGTGAGACCTCTCAAATGTGATATTCAATATGGGGAATAAGATTTCTCTTTAATTCTAAATACTATAGAATTATCTTCTGCTCTAGTTATATTTGGTAAAGTTCAATTTTCATACACCATATTTTGAATTGGTTGATTTAAAAATCTCCAATTCAATGTGGGGTTTTATCATGGTTATTTCAAAAAATTAAAAATATTTTTCCATACATTCAGAAATAAATTTTTTATCATCCAATCCTATTTTTTTATTACTCTTATTTATTTTTCATGATTATATTATTAAATATTCATTTGAAAATTCACTATATTCAAAGTGTTTTCACTTATTTTATATAAAAAATTATGTATTTTTTATGTTTATATTATAAAAATTATTTTTAATAGTAAAAGTCTTCAATGTATTTCAACTTATTTTACTAAAAACGTTATACATTTCTCAAGTTTCCATTATCAATGAATATTTTTAAATGTAAAATTTATAAATGTATTTTTACTTCATTTATTTAATACATTATGTATTTTTCAAGTTTAAATTATTAAGGATCCTATTAAAAGTAAAAAAATTTAAAGTATTTTTTCTTATTTTTTAAAATCTTTATTTCTATTAAATAAATTTTTATTTGGAACTATTTCTAATAATGTTTTAAATATTAATCTATTTCCCTTCAATAAAAATTTAAATATAATTTTCACTTCAATGTTTTAAAAAGTTGTTGTGAAAGGTTTGTATTTTCACTTATATTCATCAACTTAGGATTGTTTTCTATGTAGTGATATTTTAGTCACAATTTATATGTTATAATGATATGATTTATTTTGGAAAATGAGAATTATAATATTATATGATTTCTTAAGTTTGTGTTATGTGATTTTATTTGAATTATTTTAGAAAACAATTATTTTTCCATTTCAATAATTCTTCCCACTCTTTCTCTTTTATCTCTCCCATCCCTATTCTCTTATTTATTTCCCATAGGTTTCTACTTCTCCTTGGAACTGAAAATCATTTTTCATGAGGATTTAGGGGTTTCAGATTTTTGATTATTTTCCATGAATGGTGAAATGTTGTGTATTGGTTACCATTCAGTTAAAATTAGGTGTTTCTTTTCTCTTCCTTTATATTATAATTCATAGAATGTCTATAATTTATAGATTTATTTTCAATTAAAGTATTTTAATGTATGGGTTCTTGGGTGAAATTCTAAATTTATTTATTAAATTCTAGGCTTGACATAAGGGTTGTTTCATAATAATTTCTTTTACTATTTTTAAATTAGATTAATTCTCATGAAAAACATATTTGAAAACGTTCATACGGTAATTTAAATGTTTTTATAGTAAATTTAGGTCTTATTCCTTTTTTGGTTTTTCAAATGAATTTTCTAGATACCTGAAGAATGTTTTGGATGGGAAAAAGGGTCTTTTTCCAAGTGCTTCCAAAATCATTTAAATGGTGAGACATTGAAGAAGGGGAGTGAGAATCTACTTACTAAGTTGGTTTTCATGTTAAGACCCATTTTTCACTTTAAAAAGTAAATGGTTTATTTCTCATGTGACCCTCAATGATTTACCCTATACTTGTTTCACTAGTTATGGGTTATTGATTATTTATATGATGAATGTATGATATGAAAAGGGGATATTATATGTGATGGTGTTGGAGGTGAGGTGTGAGACATTGTTTTGGTAATTATCTTGATTTATTTCTCACCTCCATGGTTGTTTGTTTATAGTAACTTGGGTGTCTAGGTGGGAGGTCTTGATTCATGCTACCCTAGTTGGTACACACACTGTTATGGTGACTCTAATTTGTGTACATGGATGGTTATGTTGGTAAATTATAACTTCCCACCATGGTTAATCCTGAAAAAAAAACACATCATGTTATCTATGCTTATATCAAGACCAAAACATCCAGGTAATGATATTGATGTTTATTTGGATCCATTGATCGAGGATTTGAAATTAATTTGGGATTAAGGTGTTACGATGTATGATGCTTATAGAAATGAATATTTCACATTGAGATCCATGTTTTAGGGGTGAAAGAGTGCTGTCGTGGGCGCCCTCAAATGATTAATGTGATTTTGAGGTACTTAGGTGCAGCAGAGTGGATGACCAAGGTCTTCTCTCAAAGGAAGAAGTAGATTTAAAAAAACTTTTTAAAGGTATTATAAAAATAAAATAAAAGAGAATAAAAACACTACTTGAATGGATGAGGTTTGGATATAGTTTATGAATCTAGAAGAAGTTTTCTGGAAGAAGATTGTATTTTTTTGTTTTTAGTTTTGAAATGAAGTTCGATTAAAATGACACAACAAAAAGATGTTTTTTAGACAATATTTAAAAGGCATAATCGATCTAACTCTAACTATTCAATAATTTATTAATCATTATCATTTAAATTGATATTCACTTAATTATGATCCCTTAATTTGTTAACCCCCAAACCCTACGAGAATTAAACTTACCACAAAGATGAAATTAATTAAACCCTAGGCTAGCTTCGGAAGATGCTATCGTAGCACCCTGCTTTGATTGATGTTATAAGGCTAGCTTATGGTCAGTGGTAAATTAAGGAACATAACCACTATGGAAATGAGGATTAATTGAGTTTAGGAATTGTATTTGAACTCTACAAATTGATCCTGTGTGGTCTTGTATTACCGATTAAGATCGCGCTCTCACAATTCACACATATCCCGACCTCGCGCGTTTGTGTTAATTGTTCAATTGCTCACTTAGTTTCTTATAATTTAAAAACTCAATTAATGGATCATGTTTAGTGAATTACAGTAGATCATTGATTCAAAATAAATTAATGAAGAAGGTGAGAGGTAGATCGATTACTAAAAATAACTACTCTTCTATGGGTGGCGTAATCATCGTAAAAGCGTTTTGCATGTGCAAAGGTTTATAATGGGTATAACCAAATAACGCTTCTACTCAAGAACTCCAGCCCAAAGAGGAAGATTAATATAAGAATAAATTTAAACAAAACAGAAGAAAAGGGAATAAATAAAATAATAACAAAGAAGTTTATTAAGAAAACACAAACATTACAACATGAGGAAGAAGAATAGGGCTTCGACGAAGGGATCCTTGCTTCAAGAGCTACCCTTATTGAATTGATTGGATAATTGGAGTGGAACCTCTTCTCCTCTGCCCTAAAATTTCTAATGCACGTACCAACCCCAAAAAATTATAAAAACACTAATTTATAGAGTAGTGAGGAGGCTAGGTTCAAAGTGGTTTCAAGTGTGAATGAGGAATCTCAGCCAAATATTTTATGCCAACTTGAACCGCCCATTTAACCACCAAAACTCGTGAATTGGCCGGCCTTCCAGACATATCATATGTGAGGATATGGGTACTCAATCTCATTAAAAAATTTGGGCTCAATAAAAGCCCAGATGAAGGAGTTATGTCCGAAATACAGAAGCTTCTCCATTCTGGCGAGTCCAGCCCAACTTTGACTTTATGACCCATTTTCAACCACAAAATACACTATTTATCTCTAGTGTCTTGAATAAAAGTTGTAGGCAATTAAGTTAGAAACACTGTTACAAAATTTCAAATTCAAATAAAAATATTTATCTTCGAAATACTACAACGCACTATAAAGGGTAAAACTGGAATTTTCACCAAATTTTCAAATGAATGATCAAATCCCAAATATTTTATAAATAAACATATTTAACACAATGTGAGGAAATTATATCATTTATTATCAATAAAATATTCAAAAAAATAGTGTTTTATCAACTCACCCACACTTACCCTTTTGCACTCCTGGGCAAAACCTCATGTCTAGTAAACATCAATATCAAATCAAAACCAATTTTAAAACACATATCTTTGAGATTAATCAATTTCACACCAAGAATCAAAAGATATAATGCCTCATAAAAAAACTTATTTCAAGTTCTCCATTTATATAATTCAATATATTTCCACTTCATTTATCCTCCCATGCACAAAACACTTACCTCGTTTGAATTTTCTCTCATTACACAAATATCAATTTTTTTGCAATGTCTTTCTCATCCAAAATCATACAAGGGTCACCATAGGCTTGATAAATTCCTAAATCGCCACCCTATGTGAGTCAAGGATGTATGTTTATCATGAGGACTTTTCAGGGTTGTTTTGTGGCTTTCGGTTGGTAGGATTTAGATGTAAAAAATTCTGAGGCTGAATGAGGAGGGCTTGACTCATTTTGAAGAAAAATTGCATTAAGCTAATTTTCACTTAAATATGGTCTTCTCCTCAATCCCCATAGTATCAATTCATCTCCATCATCATGAAAAATAATGTAATTTTCACACCATTCAACATTTCCACAATAAAAATGTCAATCTTCTCAAACACGATTTTCTTGAAAGCTCTAGATAGGCACAACTTTCCACCTCAATTAGAAGCTCCAGAAAAGGAACAGCTTCACTTGTCATGAAAGCTCCAGAAAAGGCACAACTCTCAATATAATTACTTCCTTTATCAGAAAACACATCTATTAAGAATTTAATTTTCCACCCAAAGTATCACAGAATGTCGTAGCACAACACAACATATCTTCCCCCACACTTAAGATCAACTAGATTATGCAATTTCACTTAAAGAGTTCGTTGGATAGGGAAAATTGGCTTGTAATGTGGCTAACCTAACAGGATATGCATGGATTCTAAGGGCTAAAAGGATTAAATGTTCAAGGTAGGCCATTATAAAAAGTATTCTTTGAAATAAGGGCTTTAGTACCAAAAAAATGCCTCAATCATTTAAACATAAGTACCTCAAAGTTTTGACCGGAATAAATCAAATTCTTGTTAAATCAAGCTTGGTCTGGTTCCCTCAAGAAGTGAGGTGAATTTAAAGAATATGAAAATAACAGTTCAGAAGCCTCACATGAAAGTGATTTCAAATATAAAGATAGTGAGATGTGGCATGAGATTCAAAATTCAGTGTACTTTTCATGAAATTACTAAATATTTGAACTTGAAACAAAGTCATTTCAGCATTCATCTAATCTCAGTTTCATGGGATAAATTGTTTCACTCATTGATATGCATTTCAAAATTGTGATGAGAATCATTTCAGCTCAAAAATTTCAAAAACACAAAGAAAATTGAAAAATAAACACAAATTTTTTTAAAAAAACACATTTTTTTTGATTTTTTTAAATAGGAAAACAATTGAAATTACTAAACTAAAAGGTTCCCTCCCCCACACTTAAAATATTGCATTGTCCTCAATGTGAACCCATGAGATGATATATGCACATGAAATGCATAATTTTTAAATAGGACAAATAATATAAAAGTGAAAGGGTTAGGAACAACCTGATGTGCTCAAGTGATGATGGGGTCATGCAGTGTGATAAAATCCACTGCATCAGTAGGAAGTCCCTCGATGTATCTCTTCAAATGTTACCCATTGAATGTAAAGATCCTTCCAGTTTCCTCTTGTGTGATCTCCACTGCACTATAAGGAAAAACATTAGACACAATATAAGGACCTAACCATCTGGAACGTAACTTACCAGGCATCATCTTCATTCGTGAACTATAGAGAAGGACTTTATCTCCAACATGAAACTACTTTTGTTGGATCATTCTATCATGAGCTGTTTTTGATTTTTTCTTATAGAGCCTTGAGTTCTCATATGAAGACAATCTAATCTCCTCAAGCTCTTGAATTTGCATCTTCCTTTGGATTTCAGTTTGGTCCAAATCCATGTTGCATTTCTTTGTAGCCCAATAAGCCCAATGCTAAAATTACACTGGGAGATAAAATGATTTCCCAAAAACAATCTGAAATGGGGACATACCAATGGTTGTCTTGTATGATGTCCTATAAGCCCACAACGCATCATCCAAGCGCTTGCTCTAATCCTTCCTATTTTTTTTCCCTATTTTCTCCAAGATTTGTTTTAACTCGTGATTTGAAACCTCAGCCTGGCCATTTGTTTGGGGGTGGTATGGTGTTGATGTTTTGTGTGTCACCCCATACTTCCGAAGAAGGGAAGCAAGATTCCGATTGCAGAAATGTGTCACTTGGTCATTGATGATAGCCTTTGGTACTCCAAACCTGCAAAATATTTGAGCCTTGACAAAATCCACTACAACATGAGAATCGTTAGTCCTGGTGGCCTTGGCCTCCACCCATTTACTCACATAATCAAAAGAAACCAAAATATACAAAAATCAAAATGAACTAGGAAAAGGACCCATAAAATCAATGCCCCATACATCAAAAATATCACAAAATAGTATGGGTTGTCGGGGCATCTCATGTCTCCTAGAAATGTTCCCAGTGTGTTGGCAACAAGAGCATGAATTACAAAACACATGGGTATCATGGAATAAACTAGGCCAATATAATCCAGAGTCCAAAACTTTCCTAGCTGTCTGTTGGGGTCCAAAGTGTCCACCACAAGCAAGTTTATGACAGAAATGAAAAACAGACTCAAACTCATGATCGGGAACACACCTCCTAATGACTTGGTCACTAAACATGCGCCAGAGGTAAGGATCATCCCACACATAAAACCCGGACTCACTCTTTAATTTTTGGACTTGATGTTTCTTTAAATTTGCAGGGATTTCAGAGGCAATAAGGTAGTTAACTAAATCTGCTTACCAAGGATGCGTACCTAAGATGGAATAAAGATGCTCATCGGGAAAAGTGTCCCGAAGTGGTACCTGTTCCAAGGTGTCATCCTCTAGTGTGTGAGTAAGCCTACTCATGTGGTCCGCCACCAAGTTTTCTGACCCCTTTTTGTCCTTTATCTCAATATAAAATTCTTGAAGAAGGAGAATCCATTAGATCAGCCTGGGCTTTGCATCTGGCTTCTTCAAGAGGTACCTCAGAGCTGTATGGTCAGAAAAAACAACTACTTTAGAGCCCAATAAATATGAAAAAAATTTATATAAAGAAAATATGACAGCAAGAAACTCCTTTTCCATGGTTGTGTAGTTTTATTGGGTTGAATCCAATGTCCTTGATGCATAGGTGATCACATGTGAACGTCCCTCCACCCTCTGAGATAAGACAACTCCAACCACAAATTTGGAGGCGTCACACATAAGCTCAAAAGGAATATCCCACTATAGAGGTTGTATGATCAGTGGAGTGGTCAGACACTTCTTTATCTCATCAAAGGAAGTCCAACAAGAATCTTCAAACACAAAATCAGAATCTTTTTGAAGTTATCGTGACATAGGAAGAGCGATATTTATAATATCTTTGATGAAGCGCCGATAAAATCCTGCATGCCCTAGGAAAGATCTAACATCATGCACACATTAAGGATATGTTAAGGATGAAATAATGTCTACCTTAGATCTATCAACCTCTATCCCATGTTTTGACACTACATTCCCTAAGAAAATTCCATGCTCTACCATGAAAAGAAACTTTTCAAAGTTCAGGACCAGATTATTCTCAATAGAACGATTCAATACCTTTCCCAAACTATTTATACATTCATCAAATGAGGATCCGTACACTGTAAAATCATCCATAAATACCTACATGCAGGTCTCAATAAAATCAGAAAAAATACTCACCATGCATCTCTGGAAGGTACCTGGGGAATTGCAATGTCCAAATGGCATCCTTCGGTAGGAAAATGTGCCAAAGGGACATGTGAATATAGTCTTCTCCTGATCCTCTGGAGCTATAGGAACCTGAAAATATCCAGAAAATCCATCCAAGAAACAATAGTGTGTTTTCCCAGCTAGTCTCTCAAGCATTTGATCGATAAATTGGAGGGAGAAATGGTCCTTGCGAGTGGGATGATTAATTTCCTATAATCAATACTGACATGCCAACTATTTTTCACCCTCATTGGAACTAACTCTTCTTTCTCATTTTTAACAACAGTAACATCACTCTTCTTAAGCACAACCTGAATAGAACTTACCCACTAAGAATCTGAAATGGGAAAGATTATACCAGCCTCGAGCAATTTCTCATCTTCTTTTTTAACAACCTCAAGAAGGGTTGGATTGAGTCTCCTTTGTGGTTTCCTCACCGGTTTATCCTCATCCTTCAAAAGAATCCTATGCATGCAAATGGAGGTGCTAATACCTGATATGTTAGCCAAGGTCCACCCAATTTCCCTGATGTTCTCACTCAAAAGATTCAAAAGTTTTCCTTCATGTTCAAAAGGGAGATTGTTAGCAATGATAACAGGTAATTTCTCACCACTTAACAAGTATGAGTATTTGAGATTTAGTGGCAATGTCTTGAGTTCCAATGTAGGGGGGTGATGTATGTATGAAGCCATTGAAGAAACTAAAATATGTGCACAAAGAGCATCAGTATCATAATATAAATCATCAAAATCAGAGAATAAAGCATCAAATCCATTAGCATATTCAACAACCATGTCATAATTAGAGTGAACATGATCAAAATCAGAAGATGAATCCACTTCAAAATCAAATCCAAGAGAGGATTGTGTATCAGCAACATGTGTGGAAGTTCTCTTAGACATCAAACTCGAACCAATATTCATAATCTCCCTAATCATAGGACAATCAAATTCTATGGAGTTTCTATTTGGTGGTCCAAAATGGGAGATAAAAAATGCAGAGTCACTACAACAGAATCGCCGTTTAGTGGTGGTTTCTTTTGCGTTTAGCTGCAGTTTAAACTACCGCTATACTGTTTGGAAACAGTTTATAGAAACCACCGCCTAATAGGGCATGGACAATCTATTAGCGGCGGTTTTTAACGTTTAGCGGCGGTTTCAGGAAAGCGTCGTAGGTGCCTCATTTCGTGGTGGTTTTCCTGAATTTAGCGGCCCTTTTACGCACCCTGGATATCGCTTTATTCGCGGAGGTTATAACCGCCGCGAATAAACTCAATTTCCAGCGGTGGTAAAACCGCCGCTCAATTCAGGTAAACCTCCGTGGAATGAGGCATCCACAAATCTTCTATTTAGCAGCGGTTATAACCGCCGCTAGAAGTAAATTTTATTTTACGTTTAGAGGCAGTTTAAACCGCCGCCAGTATACATTTTGCAGCGGTTAAAACCGCCGCTAAAAGATGCCCAAAATAAAAATAATAATTCTTTGATTTTGTTGCACCACTGCCTTGAAAAACAAATAAAACCAGAAAAAACAATCAAAGGTTCCAACACATTCCTCATACTCATGTATACAATATCCTAAATAGTAAATACTAGGAAGATAAAACTCCATTGATACAACATTGTAACATCCCAAACTGGATTCCACTACATCTTATAACTTCACTTTCTTAGGATAGATCATCTATAGCGATTCCACTCTACTTATAAAAATTGATAATTGACGAATTTGTAGTTATATTAGTACCAATCCATTTATATAATGATTTTTTTTGGTTTTGTGGCCTAGAAACCATCCTTAATACTTAATAAATTTGAACTGATGAAATAGCTTAAATAACACATTAGAAATATATTGTTATAAAAAATCCTATTGTGGGAATAGTTTTAGAGTTATATTGGGATATAGCTTTTATAGGAATGTGGATATTTCCAGTGATTCTTAGTTGACATCTTTTTATGGTGGAATATAAGTTAGGTATTAACTACATTGTGGTGAGTGATGTAGACAAGAGTTTTTAGTAGAAAATCTAAGTTATCCTAGTTCTATGGATGACTATGTAAGAGGATCGAGTTTTATAACATCATCAATCTGGGTTAAAGGTCAAGATGTAGTTATTGATGTTGATTGAATGTGTGCGCATGGAATGATGATAGCATAATACATGTGATTATGAATAGACCATTTATATTTATTATTAAGTGGATGATGTAAATCTATGTTGTAGGAAGTGAACCACAGGTTGTTCAAGGATGGAATATTAGTTCCAGATGAGGCTTCAGCGTATGCCAAGGATGGATTTTCGTGATGGAACATGGTATAATTATTTTGAATCACATCCAGAAACCATGTTTAGTGGTGGAAAAAGTGTTTTTCATGGGAATTAGATTCCCATTTTTATTAAAATGATGAATATTAAAATCCTATGGTGGGGAGAATCACACAGGTCATGGAAAATGTAACCTTTGGGAGAGTGGTTGTAGAAAGAATAGTCATGAATGGTAAAGAAGAAAGTTCTGGAATTCCATTAATTAATGTTTCATGACTGGATAGCTTGTAATGAATCAAAAAATGGAATTAAGAATCATAATATAAATAATTCATGGATATAATGATAGGTAATAATTACCAGACAGACCATGATTAAGTGGAAATTGTGTTGGGAATGCAGTTCAAGTCATGCAGTAACAGTTCAGTGATCAAAACAGTTATGGTTGGAAATGGTCCATTATAACCATCCTAATATTGAAGTATTTGGTAGAAGTTATTTTCTTAAAATTCATGTTTTTATAAGACATACTAATTGTGCGTCAAGTCGACATCCATCTTCGAGATTATATTTTAATTTATAAAGTATTCTTACCTATATTCATGGACTTATGCTAATTTATCACCCCTCAGTCACACCTATATCTTAGTGAACCACCCTTGATTTAGAACATTCTCATGAAATTTTAGAAGAGCTAGAGCATGTTTAGATACTTTTGATGCTTAAATCAGACATTTTCAACAATGGGCCTCACCAAAGTGTCCACAACACTATCCCCTTGATCACTATGAAATGACCCAATTTGTTCAAAACATCAACAATGGGTTTAACTCCTAGTTATCCAAAATCCCAAATACCAATTCAAACACAGACCTAAATGGAATGATGTATACCACACTCGAGAAATGAAGACATAAAAACAAAAATCAGAAATCAATAAAATTCATAAAAAGAAACGTGAGAAATCAAGGAAATTTTAGGACATGAAAATGTGTGGTGGAAACTATGTGCCACAAATGTTACATATACAAACCAACTGTTTTCATTTTTATTCAACACATCAATAGTACAACTACTTAGGGTCCGATGATGCATCGTCACCCTCTCCACCTTCATTTCCACTTTGTGCTGTCACCTATAAGAACATTATATTGAAAATTAAATATGGTTACATATTTATATTAAAAATTAAAACAAATGAAAGTTAGAAAACTAAATTATTCTGATTTTATGTGATTTACCTGCATACCACCAATCGATGCACTCCCACCGGGGGCATATCTGCTCATCTGCTGACGTAGTTCAGTCAAATATTTATGCAATGCAGATATCTGATCCCCCTACTGGTGAACTATGTTTCGTAAAGAAACAATCTCTTTATTAGAATCTCCGGGCTGACTAAAGTCAGGAGTAGATACAACAGCTATCCCCGGTGGCCTACTAAAAACCTCAGATGGTACGGGTCCCAAACTCATCCTACGCACTCTCTCAGGATGCTCCTTCCCAAGGACTTTAGCAACTGGGTCATCCTGGGTGACAGAGTAGGAATGCACAGGATTGACATCCCATAGTTCTTTAATTTTGACCTATACATCAAATATCAATATATATTAACACAGAAAAAATTGATAAGAAATTATTATGATAAAAAATTGACTTCATACCCCAACTTCTTTAGCAGGATCATTAACAAAACATCCATCTGATTTCTTGTGAACATCCAACAACAGTTCAGTTCTGGATGCTTCATGGCCTAAACTCTGTGACTGCATTAATCAAAGATAAATCAACAATTCAATATATTAAACAGATAATATTGTCTTATAAATATTTAAACTAATTAAAAGATTACCAATGAACTTAGATTTCTAGAAAAACTTTTTGATCCCGCAGTGTGTGGGATGAATTGCTTCGCTTGGTTTGATGCATTCTGTCTTGATAGATCCTGAAATAAATAAAATGCAATTTAATACTGATGTATTGAATTTCATGTCCTTTTCATATACATGTATAAATGTAAAATGTGGATAATATAATAATATATATATTTCAATACCATCCGCTTCTGATCCTGATGCCTGTCAACAAACAATTTCCACTGCTCTTTTGGTACCCCACTGGGTATCTTCTCATACATTTATAGCGTGGTCAACGAAGCATCGTTGACATCACACCACAATCTCCATTTAAAATATTTCCACTTCTTACCTAGATTTTTCAACATCCACTTCCGTGCTATCACATCATCAACGGTAAAGTGGAATAACATCTGTATACAGAAATACATTTTGAACATATTAGTAATATGACATTAAATTAAACCATAATGTAATAAATTTACCTTGATTTGAGAATCAAACACTTTATTTTTCCATCTTGGAGGCATATGTCTCCAATCTTCAAATGAAATGGGAAGGGAAATGGGCTCCACTGCCAGCTGGCCTAGAATCTGGCCAAGAAATCCCGCAGCATTATCCGTAGGGACCCCATAAGAATCAAATGGCACAAAAATCTTCTTGCCATTCAGATTCCAAACATCTGAACTTTTTATTTTTTTCTCCACGGTTGAATTTTTTTCATCTTCAATGAGAAAACAATTAGTATAAACAAAATGAAATAAATTTATTTAATTAAAATTTGTACCTATGATAGTGACACTCCAGTATGTCCGGGATGAACTAGAAGGGGCGCGTCACTGACCCACTGCTGAGGCTCCTGAAGGGGGAGTTGACTTCTCAGCCTCTACTGGGACATCCATAGATGGTGTGAGAGATGGTTCAGGGGGAGATAGTGCAGGGGTGTCAGCAGCTGGTGCATCAGATTTTGTGGGGAGGGAGCTAGATGGATAGTCATCTGTCGCAGAACTGGATGAAATAATGTAATGCTTATTCCTTGGAATTCCTGTCATTTAATCAAATAAAATTAAGTTCAGAATATATATTTCAAAAAAATTATGCAGAAAAAAAAATTTAAAAATGATAACAGATGGAGTACTAATAGAAAAAATATATATAACAATGATAATGAACGACTGCATAAATGAAACAAGTGGTTGCTGAATAAATAAATAATTTTACATACAATCATTTTCCCCTTCAATCATGTCAGTTTCATGCTCCATTGCTTCATCCAATTCATTCATCCTTGCTAGACTAATATTTTTAATATCATGATGGAAAAATAATTCTGCTTCCTGTTGGTGATTAAATTCAATTTCAGAGGTCAAATTTTCCACTTCATCACCCATATCATACAAATCTCTTTGTATTATGTGAGAAACTACACTCCACCCTTCATCGGCAACATCATTCACATAATATACCATTTTTGCTTGCGATTCTATGATATATGGATCATGAAGTTCACGATCACCAACATCCATCAAGTGAGAGAAGTTCATAGAAGTAAATTTCAAGGAATCTCTTTTAATTCCTCTGATAATATCGACCCATTTCCATTTGAATAAAACAACCGAAAAATTTCCGTGGTAGTTTAATTCAATAATATCATACATCTTTCCATATTATTCCACTTTAGCAAATGTAAATATACCACTATTCTGTGTTCTCAAACCCACTTCTCGATCGACTGTACGAAATCTAAATCCTTTCACATTATAAGCATCAAACTTTCTAACTTCTTTTAAAGGACCTCTAGCAAGAAACTTCAAATCTTATGATACCTCTGCTCGAGTATCAGTATTCATGATCTGAAAAAAGAAATATACTTTATTAGATTTACAAAATGTATGTGTCAAACTAATATTCGTATTTATTGCAATATTTATGAACTTACACGTCGTGCAAACCATTCTACAAGCTCTTTATTAACAGCTTTCGTTATATATTTCTCATTTCATGTTCGGCCTCTCATTAGTCTCTTTGTTTGTATCCTCAACTCTTCAATAAATGGATCTACAATTTCACTATTCAGCAGCACATATCTATGTGCCTGTAATAATTCCAATTCTTTCAGTGTCAGATTTTAGGTCCTCCCAACTGATCGGCCAATAGCAGGAAATATTTTGGATTTCTGATGTATTTGAGATTGAGTCGATGTGTCGTCAACACGTCCAACTCAATTAAATCTTGTCTCAATATCATCCAAGTATCGAGAACAAAAGGTAAGGCACTCTTCATCCACATAGCCTTCAGCAATTGAGCCTTCCGGTTTAGCTTTATTTCTCACGTATGATTTCAAATTCCCAAGATATCTGTGAAATAAAATAAACATAATTATGCATTTAATTAAGTACCAAAAATTGTTTACTTAACTATAAAACATATAAATAAAGTACCTCTCAATTGGATACATCCATCGATAATGAACGGGGCCTCCTAATTTAGCTTCCTCAACCAAATGCACAGTTAAATGCATCATTACAGTAAAAAAGGATGGAGGAAAGATCATCTCTATTGCGCAAAGGGTCAATACAAACCTCTCCTAGAGGTTGTCAAGCTGAAATGGATGTAGATATTTCTCACATAGTTTTCTGAAAAATGTGAAGAACTGGAGTACAACAGCAATAATTTTTTCAGGTAATAATGTATGCAATGCCAATGGTATTAACTGTTGTAACAAAATATGTGAATCGTGGCTTTTCAATCCATGTAACTTATGATTCTTCAAGTCAAAACACCTCGAGATGTTACTTGAATACCCATAAAATACCTTAATATTGTTTAACATTAAAAAGAATGTATATTTATCCCTATTTTTCATTGCAAAAATTTCCGGAGTATACTTTCCATTCTCATCTGGCCAGAGATCGCGTTTTATGTTCATTGCTTATAAGTCTTTACGAGCATTGAGATGATCCTTAGACTTTCCATGCTCATTAAGAAATGTGAAAATCAAATTGTCACAGACATTCTTCTCAATATGCATCACATCAAGATTATGCCGCAACAAATTAAATTCCCAATATGGAAGTTTGAAGAATATAATTTTTTTCTTCCATTGTTGTGTTCCGGTTTCGCTTGACGATACACTTCGGACCTGTTTTCCACTATCATTCAAATGATGAACCTTCCCAAATTCCGTTTCAACATTTTCAAGCTGTGCCAATATTTCAAAACCATTTAACAACTTTGGAGGTGGTCTACGATCAATGGAACCATTAAATTTTGATCTGTTCAGCCGAAATCTATGATATGCATCTAGAAATCTTTGATGACACAAGAAGCACCATTTTATACTGTGAGGTAGCCGTTTGGGCTCAAAATCAAAGTTACAAACGGGACAAGCCAAACCTGTGTAAGTGTTCCAACCAGATAAATTCCCAAGCCCAGGGAAGTCACTAATGGTCCACATTAAAGCAGCATGCATTTTGAACATTGTTTTAGAAGAAGCATCAAATGTCTCAACACCATTGCTCCATAACTCCTGCAATTCTTCAATCAAAGGCTGCAAGTATACATCAATATCATTTCCATGCATTTGTTTTCCAGGAATAATCATCGAAAGGATAAAATATGTTTGTTGCATACACATCCATGGAGGCATATTATAAGGGATCAAAACAAGTGGCCAAATGCTATAATTGGTACTCAAAGTCCCAAATGTTATGTGAAAATCTTGATATGCCTGTGTTACAGTCTAAAAAACATCACTTGTCACGTTGCAATTTATATCACCCTATTCTGGTTGTTCTGATATGTTTTGATGCTGATAGTGGTGTCTTGCAGTGCCGAATGCATCATTTATTAGGTTTTTCATTTCATTTTCCATTGTCGATGAACTTGGGACCTCATTATGCGGATTAACATCAGTGCTTAATCTTTCTGTAACGTTCGATTATCCATGCCAAATCCAAAACAAATACTGAGCAGGGAATTGCTTCAGTATTAAATGTTCATAATCCTCATCTCTCTTCAACCATGTTCTAAATTTACATTTAGGACATGGACATTTTATTCTCCCTTCAACGGATCGATTAGAAATTGAAAAATCTAAAAACTCATTCAGACCCTTAACATACTGAGGTGTGTTCCTCGGTAATGTGATCCAGCTTTTATCCTTGTATATCACAATGCACCTACACAGAAAACAAGGAATCAAACATGAGAAATCTTCTATAACCCCATCATCAAAAAAAATAACGATGAAAAAAATTTCCATAATAGAGAAAAATTCAATGATATATCAAGAAATGGGTCTCAAAATTTCTCAAAGTCCCTAAACTGGAAGCAAAAAATGGATGAACTATTTCTATAAGAATGGGCCTTTTCATCATGTTATGGTTCATCCTACCTCTACTCCTTTCACATTAGATTATCTTCATTCCCACTATTAATTTGTTGCATACCTGATAAAACTAAGTAATGAACAACCATCGATTTCCAAGAATATTTAGCTTCCATTCACATGTCCCTAGTAACAACCTCCAAAATGGATGTTATGCCCAAAGAAAGTAGAGATGTACCAAGGTCTGGGTGAAGACCATCACCAAAGAAATGATCTTTCTCATAATTGATGACCCATATATTTGGAGAATATATAGCAAACCTTGAAAGGTTATTGACATACTCCCATACTGATATCTCACCAATAAAAAGTCTCATGAGCTCAGTCTATTTCTCTACATTCATTCCCTTAGGAAATAACCATTAAAAAAATCAATCTTGAAGAGATTCCAATTCATATATTCATGAAGTTAAAGGACTGAATTTTAAATATAAGGACTGAATTTAAATATAAGTACATTGATGAATAAGCCTCTGGTGAAATATATCATGTAGAAATATATCCTATGTATGATAGGGGACATCATTAGCATACCCTGGATTCATGGGTAGGGGAACATGTTTATATTGAGATATTATATTTATCTGACTCTCATGTACATATTTATAGCTAATAAAGTTATTATACAACAACCAGATTGAGGTCATGTAGAATTTACTATATATCAAGACAGGGGGCTGGTGTGGGATGGATGTGGCTGGAGCAGGGCCAAATCACGACATTACCGTGGCGTGACCGTGGCGTGACCGCGGCGTGACCGCGGCGTGACCGCGGCGTGACCGCGGCGTGACCGCGGCGTGACCGCGGCGTGACCGCGGCAGGGCCGCAGCGTGTTGGCCTGGTCCAGCGACATCCGCAGGGAAAAATCACAGCATTACCATGGCGTGACCACGACGTGACTGCGGCGTGACTGCGGCGTGACCGCGGCGTGACCGCAGCGTGACCGCAGCGTGTTGGCCCTGTCAAGCGTCATCCGCAGGGCAGCATCTTCCACGTAGTTTCAAATAGGATGATATGGATGGGATGATAGGATGTTTTCTCATAATATTTAAAGAAATGAAAGCTAATATGTGATGACTAGAGAATTGGATGACCCCTGATATACCTAATTCGGTGAGGGCTCGAATGCTGGTGGAATGGGGGCTGTTGCGGGCTGGAATGATGGAGGAAGCAGACTGAAATGATGGTGGAAGGGGGCTGGTGTGGGCTGGATGTGGCTGGAGCAGGGCCAAATCACAACATTACCGTGGCGTGACCGCGGCATGACCGCGGCGTGACCGCAACATGTTGGCCCGGTCCATCGACATCCTCAGGGCAACATCTTCCACTTAGTTTCAAATAGGATGATATGGATGACATGAGAGGATGTTTTCTCAGAATATTTAAAGAAATGAAAGCTAATCTGTGATGAATAGAGGATTGGATGACCCCTGATATACCTAATTCGGTGAGGGCTCGAATGCCGGTGGAAGGGGGCTGGTTACAGGTGTTGGGGGGATGGTGCGGGATGATTCGAAGGTGGCAGGGAGCTGTTGCGGGCTGGAATGCTGGTGGCAGCGGGCTGAAATGAAGGTGGAAGGGGGATGGTGTGGGATGGATGTGTCTGGAGCAAGGCCAAATCACGACATTACCATGGCGTGACTGCGACGTGACCGCGGTGTGACCGCAGGGTGACCGCAGCGTGTCGGCCCGGTCCAACGACATCCGCGGGGCAGCATCTTCCACTTAGTTTCAAATAGGATGATATGGATGGCATGAGAGGATGTTTTCTCATAAGATTTATGGAAATGAATGCTAATCTCTGATGACTAGAGGATTGGATGACCCCTGATATACCTAATTCGGTGAGGTTTGGAGATCTAGCAATGTGTAGGAATACCTAGAGGAATTAATACCCCATGGGATCAGGAAAATCACAGGTTACATAACATGCAATCTGACATTACTAGTACCGTGGGACCCCTGGGCTGTGGAACTGGTCTTTTGGTTGGATTTAAATATCACATGCCATGTGACATGGTCACACAACATGGGACCCATCTTAAAAGTCTAACGACACTTAAAGAGTGTCTTGGTTCAAACAATCATTTTAATAAAAAGATGGAAACCCTCTATAGGGATATAAAAAGGGTCAAGTACGATGTGTGCTTTATGACTAACAACGACATCAAGTATAAGGAAAACATCAATGCAATAATGTTAAGCAAGGTATACCACTGTGAGTTTTTGCAGACAGCGCACCTCTATTGGAGGGGTTTTATTACAAAACCATGACTTATTTATCATGGATATTCACACTATGTTTAATTTCATTGTTCATAGACCAATCTATGTATAGAGTTTAAGGGAATGTATCCTTGAAAAAAATTATGTGATATATATAGTGATATAAGAGAGGAATAAAAATATGATATGGATGTAGATCTTGACACACATATGCATATATCCTTAGGGGATGACTCAGATATTTTATGGTCATGGTTCTCAGACCTGTAGATTCTAACATTTTTATATATAAAAACATAGAACCAATGATTGGTTAGTCTTCATAGATATTCCAAAACACAACCTGATGTGAATTAAGGATTATTAGTATCATATAATACCTTGGAGGGGGACATTAATTTTATAGTCATGATGTTTAGACCATTGTGTCACAAAGTTTAATATCCTATGAAAAGGACCATGGTTTTGATAAGACATTACAAAAGGAGAATCTAATGTTATGTATTTGGGGTATCCAAAAGAGATTCATACCCAAATTGGTAGGTGCAGAAGAATATAATTTTACAATTTATTTAACTGTTAAAATGATTCTCAAATGTTTAAACTTCAGGGTACAACAATCACATTGAATAAAATGATTTTGGAAGGTTTAAAACACACATTATGAATGTCTGAGTCAATAAGAAATAGAGACCAACTGGTGAAGAATGACCATTAAAAATAGTGGAATACTAATACCATTCTCATTCAATAGAATCTAATGGTAGTAGGTTGGATATTTTCTCAATCATTCCATTGATTGATTATGTGGTTTAGGTGGAACTATCTTCCATGACGAAAATATCCCATAGGGATAACTTTATATGCTTCTAGGAAAGGTGTGATATTCAGTATCAAATCCTAATAGGTTAGCTTCAAATAAATCAACATCCACAACTAATTTTTAGAAGATCCCTACAGACCCACTATATAGGGCTATCCCTGATGGCCTCATTACACCTTTACATACCGCCCTATAATGAAAAAAACTAGTAAAATAAACATTTAAGCGTAATTTAAAATAAAAGACGTGGAAAAGGAGAGTGAGAGGGGATATAGGGTGTGAAAAAAACTCAACACAAATAAATGGTTCAAAACAGTGTATGGAGTATCCATTTGTTAATGAGAGACCATCCAAAAGGTGGAATGTGGTAGAGGATGGAACCATTCATTAAATTATAATTGTGGAGGATATCATTAACCATCCCCACCAATCATAATGAAAACCTTATACTATAACTATCATTGGAGTCATAATGTCCAATGTATCCATAAAATCCAAGTAAATTGGATCCAATGAATTGAAATGAATAACAAATCCTAGTGTGATCATTGAATATAAGGATTATAAATGGATCAAGCATCTGAACAAGTCCAATAAATCAGATATGAGGAGAACAAATATCTATGAAATAATTATGAGTCAATTCAACTGGATCCAAGGAGTTGAAATGTCCAAGGAATCCAATTAAGTAGGACCCATGGAGTTGAAATTTCCATCAAATCCAGATATGGTCATCATATCCAAGGATTATTAATGTCCAAGGCATCCAAAATATTCCATTCACCAATTCATTAACCATTTAATGAATCATTTATCTATTCCATTCTTGATCTGGTACAAACCAAGGGGTCATCCAATTCATACCTTTCAATTACAATTGATAAGGTGCTATATGGTGTTTAAAACCTTCTACAGTACACTTTAATACCTCATTCAAATCTCAATTATATAAGTCATTATCATCACACCTTGAGGGTTGAACAAATGTGATATAAATGTAGAACCCACCCCTTGGGTAGTCCAGGTTGAGGTAAAAAAACATCCAACCTTGAAGAAATATGTCAATGGAATTCCTTAACATGTTTATAATAATTATTCTTTGGTCCAAATAATTTAGAAATAATCTCCTTGAAAGTAAAATGTGTGTCACATTAGCAATAAGATATACACAATGTGGCTTTATGGGAAAATTTATAGACCACCTAACTTATCATGGTAGATGAATAATCATCTATTTTGAATTTTTTATTTGATCCTGACTAGAAGAAATCAAAATAATAATAATAAACCCTAAAAACGAGCATACGATCCTCCACCAAAATATCATTGTCGATAGCTAGGAAAACATCAAAAGGTATAATGAGGCCTTGGGGGATATCCCTATATATAATTAATTACACACAATCCCTTCTTAGAGATTTGATTCTTATACCTGCTGGAAAACCAAAAAAACCTAAAGGAGAAACAAAAACCTACCTAGAGGGGAAGACGGTGCAGCTTCCGGGGTCGCGGGGGGCCGGGGGTCGCGGGGTTGCGGGGTTGCCGGGGTTGCTGGGGTCGCGCGGGGTCACTAGGGTCGGGGTCCGGGGGTCACCAGGGGAAGCGGGGGGGCCAGGGTCGCGGGGGAAGGAGGGTCAGGTGTTAAAAAAACCAACATTTCACGGCGGTTTATTATAAACCGCCACGAAACCTTTTTTACAAAAGGTTTAGCGACGTTTCCTTAAACCGCCGCTAAACAACCGCCACTAAACAGAGGTTTTGTTGTAGTGAGTGATCCTCTGAGGGGTACTTCATGGAATCCATAACATTAAATATCACAACTTCATCTCAAAACTCCATGGAAATTCTACCCTCATTGACATTTATGATATTTTTTTCAGTTTTGAGGAAGGGTCTACCTAAGATTATGGGAGAATGAGAACTTACCTGATCGTCCTCCATGTTAAGCATGTAGAAATATGCTGGGAAGATCATGTCTCTTACCCGGACAAGTACATCCTCAAGGACTCCCGCTGGATATGTTGTAGCTCTATTTTCCAACTACACCATTACTCTTGTTGGCTTCAACTCACCAACCTGCAAGGAAGAGAATACAGAGTGAGGCATCACATTTATTGAAGCTCCTAAATCACAAAGAGCATCATAGAAGTGAAACTCCCCTATGGTACATGGGATGGTGAATGTCCCGGGATCCTTGCACTTTGTTTTCATTCCTAGAGTTGGTGTAATGAATGTTGAGACATTCCTTCCAAGGTTGATCCTCTCATTTTTCCTTGAGCCCTCTTCGATTGGTGCATAGTTCTTTTAAGAATTTGACATACCTTGGGATTTTCTTAATGGATTCAAGTAGAGGAATGTTGATCTCCACACGCTTGAATGTGTACAAAACCTCCTTTTTCATTGCTTCTTTAGCCATCTTCTTGGTTAGAACAACCCTATTTGGAAAAGGAAGGGGTTTAGGAGGAACATCATCAATATTTTTCTTACCTTTATCTTTCTCCTTGGATTGCTCATCAGTTGGTATGGAATGCGGCTTCTCTAGAGTAGAGGTGAATCCCGGTGGAATGGTAGGTACAGATGTATCATTCATTTGCTTCCCACTTATCAATGTGATGTCACTAACATTCCCCTTTAGATTTGGAGTGGGTTTGGAAGGTAGATTTCTAGAATTCTTACTTACAAGTTCATGGAGGGAGGGGGAAATCTAGCTCATTTGAGTCTTCAACTACTTCAACTCCGAACATTGACTCTTCAGCTCATTCTGTTGATTAAGAACAATTTACTTCAAAATATCATCATTATTAGAATCTACCTTTGGTGGGGGATTCCCTTGTTGTTGGCTTGTTGATGCTTGGGCTTCAAATCTCCTTTGGGGTTGTTGGAAACCCTGCTAGTAAGGCGGAGGCTGCTAGAAATTTTGTTGAAAGGGTGGCCTTTATTGTTGTCCAGAGTTATACCTCATGTCCGGTTGATCTTTCCTCCCTTGGTTGTATGTTGGAGAAAATGAATAAAACTTCTTTTGGGGATATGGTGTTGTTGCTGCTGAAATGGTCTGCCTGGGAATACTGCTGCGCAATCCTCTGTCTCTTGTAGTTGTGGGCAACAGTCAGTTGGGTGGCTTGTCTCAGTGCAAATACCACAAGGCCATGAAGGAGGGGGTAGAGATGTCTTTTGTGCCAAAGCAATTTTCCTCACCATAGTTTTCAATTCTTCTAACTTGGTATCAATCAAATGACTCTCAAGAGAAGAAGGACTTACCTGATGTACTCCCCTGACATGTGGTGTACCTCTATCACCAAATTTTTGGGATTTTTGTGTAATATTGTCGACCAATGCATGTGCGGCTACTGGTGTCTTTTCCACCAATGCCCCTCCTATTGCGGCATCCACCATGCTCCTCTCCATAAGTGTGAGTCCTTCATAGAAGTACTGAATGAAGAGTTTTCTCACTGATTTGGTGATGTGGACAGCTTGCACACAACTTCTTGAATCTCTCCCAATACTCATACATTGACTCCCCTTGTGCTTGATTGATCCTCGAGATCTCCTTACAAATGGAAGTAGTTCTCAATGCTGGAAAAAATCTCTGCAAGAAAAGACGTTTTAAATCGTTCTAATAAGTTACATCCCTGGGTTGTAAATAATACATCCAATCATTCACAGCTCCATCAAGTGAGAATGGGAATACTCTTAATTTGATTTGATCTTCAGAAAAATTTCTTGGTTTAAGGGTTGAGAATACCACATTAAAATCTTTAAGGTGTTTGTTTGGATCCTCACCAGATAAGCCATGAAATTTTGGAATAAGGTAAATTAATCCATATTTTAACTCAAAGTTTGATTCGAGATTCGGGTATGCAATACAATTTGGTTGATAGTTAATATCAGGTGCAACAAATTCTCGAATGGTTCTATTAAGTTCATTTCCATTATTTCCAGCCATTGGTTCCTCTTTTATGTTTTAAATTGAATTGTTTCCAATTTCAATGTTTCCAGAAGAGAGGAATTCACCAACTGGTTGAATATTGAAACTTCCCGTAGACTGAGAATGTCTGATTCGAGCCCTAATGCTACGTTCAATATCAAGTTCAAGATCTAAGAGATCTTCGGGATTAGTTCGTGTCATAAATCAAATAAAAATGAAAAGAAATAAAGTGGACCATAGTAAAATAAAAATTAGAAGTTTGAGTTGATGGTCCAAAAATAAAAGAAGAGGATGAAAAAAATGAAAACTCAAGAAAGGGGAAAGATGAAAGAGAGAGGTGAAGAAAATAATAAAACGAAAAATAAAAGAAATACCTCTAAATGGTTGAATAAATTACTTTCCTCCCCAGCAATGACACCAATTTGAAAGAGCGTTTTCGTGGGTGCCCTCAAATGATTAATGTGATTTTGGGGTACTTAGGTGCAGTAGAGTGGATGACCAAGGTCGTCTATCAAAGGAGGAAGTAGATTTAAAAAAAATTAAAGGTATTATAAAAATAAAATAAAAGAGAATAAAAACACTAATTTAAAGGATGAGGTTTGGTTATAGTTTATGAATCTAGAAGAAGTTTTCTGGAAGAAGATTTTATTTTTTTTGTTTTTAGTTTTGAAATGAAGTTCGATTAAAATGACACAACAAAAAAAATAGACAATATTTAAAAGACGTAATCGATCTAACTATACCTCTTAAATAATTTATAAATCATTATAATTTAAATTAATATTCACTTAATTATGATCCCTTAATTTTTTAACCCCAAAACCCTACGAGAATTAACCTTACCACAAAGATGAAATTAATTAAACCCTAGGCTAGCTTCGGAACATGCTATCATAGCACCATGCTTTGATTGATGTTATAAGGCTAGATTATGGTCAGTGGTAAATTAAGGCACATAAACACTCTGGAAATGATGATTAATTAAGTTTAGGTATTTTATTTGAACTCTACAAATTGATCTCGTGTGGTCTTGTATTACCGATTAAGATCACGCTCTCACAATTAACACAAATCCCGACCTCACGCGTTTGTGTTAATTGTTTAATTGCTCACTTAGTTTCTTATAATTTAAAAAATCAATTAATGGATCATGTTTAGTGAATTACAGTAGATCATTTATTCAAAATGAATGAATGAATAAGGTGAGAGGTAGATCGATTACTAAAAATAACTACTCTTCCATGGGTGGCGTAATCATCGTAGAAGCGTTTTGCGTGTGCAAAGATTTATAATTGGTATAATCAAATAACGCTTCTACTCAAGAACTCCAGACCAAATAGGAATATTAATAGAAGAATAAATTTAAACAAAACATAAGAAAAGAGAATAAATAAAATAAGAACAAAGAAGTTTATTAAGAAAACACAAACATTACAACATGAGGAAGAAGAATAGGGCTTCGACGAAGGGATCCTTGCTTCAAGAGCTACCCTTATTGAATTACTTGGAGAATTGGAGTGGAACATCTTATCCTCTTCCCTAAACTTTCTAATGCACGTCCCAAACCCAACAAATGAGAAAAAAACCAATTTATAGAGTGGTGGGGAGGCTAGGTTCAAAGTGGTTTCAAGTGTGAATGGGGAATCTCGGCCAAATATTTTATTCCTATTTTAAGAGCCCATTTGACCACCAACACTCGTGAATTGGCCGGCCTTCCAGAAGGATCATATGTGTGGATATAGGTCCTATATCTCCTATAAATATTGGGGCTCAATACAAGCCCATATGAAGGAGTTATGGCCAAAATACAGAAGCTTCTCCATTCTGGAGAGTCCAGCCCAACTTTGACTTCATGGCCCATTTTCAACAAACAAATGCACTATATAGCTATAAAGTCCTGAATAAAAGTTGTAGAAAATTAAATTAGGAACACTCTTAAAAAATTTCAATTTCAAATAAAAATATTTATCTTCGAAATACTACAGTGCACTATAAAGGGTAAAACTGGAATTTTCCCCAAAATTTCAAATGAATGATCAAATCCCAAATATTTTATAAATAAACATATTTAACACAATGTGAGGAAATTATATCATTTATTATCAATAAAATTTTCAAAAAAATAGTGTTTTATCAATGGGATGATAAATGAATTTCCTACTTATAGAAATTTTTCAGGATATAGCATTAAAGGAACACTTGGGTGTCCTGTCTGCGAAAATGGTACACAATCAATTAGGTTGAAACATTCATTGAAAAATTTGTTTCTAGGACATCAAAAATTTCTACCCCAATGATATAAGTATCAGTATTGAACAATTTCATTCAATGGAATTTCAGAAGAACACACACCACCGTCTCCACTAACCATTGATCAACTCTTTGGGAAAGCTAAATATGTGGACACTACTTTTGGTAAACGGTTTTCAAAAAACATTACAAAACCCAGTTGAAAAAATAAATTAGTTTTTTTTAATTTCCATATTGTAATTATCTGTATGTTAGACATTTTCTTGATTTTATGCATGTTGAAAAAAATGTATCTGATAGTTTCATCAGCACGTTTCTAAATGCACCCACCAAAACAAAGGACGGAATTAAGAATTGGATGTACATGATTGACATGAGAATACGAGAAGAGTTTTCACCAGTGAAGGGTGAAAAATGAACATTTCCTCCTCCTACTTCTTATACTCTTTCCAGGTAGGAGAGATATCAGTTTTGCAACTTATTGAATGACGTAAAGTTCCTAGAGGGGTATTCATTGAATATCAAGAACATCATGTCAATACCCGATTTAAAGTTAAAAGGTTTGAAATCAAATGAATTCCATGTTTTGATGAAATATTTAATTCCTATAGCTTTATATTTCATTTTTCCAAATAATATCCACCATACATTAATTAAGATCAATTTCTTCTTCAAAGATATATGTATAAAAGTTATAGACCCGGTGAAATTTCCTACCATGGAAAGATAAATTGTCGTCATATTATGTGAATTGGACATTTTTTCACACCAAAAATTATTTGATATGATGGTTCACTTGGTGAGAGTTATTAGGATATGTGGTATTGTGAACTATAGATATATGTTCCCTATTTAATCGTATATGAATATTTTAAAAGGGTATGTCAAAAATCAAAGTCAGTCATAGGGTTGTATTATGGAGTGATATATTGTTGAGGAAGTCGTTGAATTCTGCACCGAATACATGTACGGTGTGAAAACCATTAGTCTAACTAAATATCATCACACTAGGTGAATTACAGGTGAAGGAATTTCTGGAAAGGAGTTTTTCACAATCAATATTACAAATCGGAAGCAAACCCACATTTATGTTTTTCAAAACAGTTTGGAAATTGACCCATATGTTGAAACCCACAAATAAATTCTTAAGAATTTGAATCCATCAAGGGATGAAAAATTGATATCAGATAAACATAATTAATAGTTTATAGTGTGGTTTCAAGAACATATTTTTAATGAGTCATATAAAAATCTAGACTCAATTTCATAATGACTTCGATGGCTAGTCGAAGGACCAAGTGTGTTTGTATTATATAACAATACTTATGTAATTAATGGTTATAAATTCTATACTAAGGAACATGATGAATACAATACTAGATAGAATAGTGGAGTTACACTTGTGGCTGAAGTGATGCATGTTTTTGTTCCTAAGGAAAGAAAACAAATTGATGCGAATATGCCATACTTTTGTATCATCAAAAAAATATGGGAGTTAGATTATATGAAATTCCAAGTGCCTATTTTTCAATGAAAGTGGGTTAGTAACCGAAGTGTAGTTAAAATAGATGAGTTGGGATTTGTAAAATTTTATTTCAGTAAGGAAGGGTACAAAGATGAACAATTTATAATGGTATCACATGCAATACAATTATTTTGTGTTCCAGACCCCACAAACCAAAAATGGTCAATTATTATGTTATTGACCAAAACCACTAAAGTGTTAGATGAAAATTCAATAGAGGATGACCCTTTCATTGGTACATCACAATCATTTCACAACAATTACTAGGGTATAAGGAGTCTTGTTTGTCAAAGGGGACCACAATGAAGGGATTTGGATAGTTGATAGAGGGGTAAAATCCATTTAACATTAAAAAAAGAGAGTTCAATAATCATGTTATAATTTTTTTCTAATATACATTATGTTACTTTATGTTAATATATATTCACTACTGATTTTATGTTATCTAAATTAAATGTTAAGCCACTTTTTTAGGTAATGAATTTTGCATGTGATGATGCTCCCAATCTCTATGCACAACAGATTTCTCAACCTACTGCTGCTCGCAGTGCAGATAAAAAACATGTTTCTCAACCAGTTTCCTTATGTTAATATCTATTCGCTGTTTCTTTTATATTATCTATATTAAATATTAATCCACCTTTTCAGATAATGAATTTTGCACGTGATGATGCTCCCAATCCCCATGCATAATATATTTTTCAACCTGCTACTGCTCGCAGTGCAGATGAAAAACATGTTTCTTAACCTATTGCTGCTCCTAATGTAGTGGTACAACCACCATCTACACATGCCGATGCTAGTCCTCTGGATTTGGAGGAGCATATTGATGATGTTGGATCTGAGGAAATGAGAGCTGATGAAACACCGGCAATGCAGAAAAAATATGAGCACCATAGTTTGATAGTATTAGAAAAAATAATTAAAGTTAAAGATAAAGGCATCCTCCTCCAATGGCCCGAAGGCCTTCATTTTTTATTGATTGATAATCTAACTTTCAAGGGATTAGGTGGAACCCTATTACATGCCCATAGGCCATTTTTAGGAACCAATTCCCGTAGGCACAAACATACCATACAACCCAGACAAACAACTTGGAACTTGCTCATCCCCAGCAAGTCCATGTTCAGTAGTTACATTGGAATAATCACTTGACAATGTGTGACAGTTTAATTTAACTTCATGGAACCATGTTGTGGATAAGATTAAGACACTAATGTGGGGAGATATTATAGTAACATTATGATATAATTTTTTTTAATTTACTAAAAATTAAATAATTAAACAGTGACTTACACTTCATCATCTCTTGCAGAGTGTATTTATAGTAGATTACTCGCATAAAGACTATGTCTTAAGGGTTTTTGGAAGGATTCACATGGGTTTTCTCAAAATTTTAGTGAAATATCATCTTAAATATGCTAAAGGTAAAATAAAACCACACCCAACACTTATTTATGCACACCTGATAACCCAAGAATCATGGGATGTGTTTACTGGCTGTCGTGTGAAGTAGTCTTTTCAGGTACATTGTGTCTGGTAATACGTTTTTTGATGGTACATGTATTAATTTCATTGAGTGACGCTATTTTATTTATGAAACAACAATTGAGTGATAAAAATAAACAACATGCATCAAAACCAGCATACCCCTACCATAAAGAAAGGATGGGGTATACATCACTTGAAAAAAGTTTGGTACGTATTTTAAATCTACCATAATAATTTAATGTTAAATAAACAAAACACAATAAATATATTCTTTTTTTATATTAATATTGAAGAGTCCAAATCCTAATCCACTTACATCCCACACCATGCGCTATAGAAGGATGTGTGTGTAACTAAATACAAGAAACTAATATATGAAAATACAAAAAAAGTGTGGGAAACATGTGTTAGTATGACATAATATTTTTTATCTTTAAATCACTATTACATAATAATGATTACTTATTTTACTATATTTTCTATATGACATAGTCACAAGAATCAACAACACCCACCCCAGATGCATACATACTTTCAGTATTCTTGAAGTATCCAAAAAAGTATGGTTGCGTCAGAGGTGCGGGTTTTGGGGTGACACCCCAAACATATTTTCAGAAAAAACAAGTGGAGGATCAAAATGAAGAAATTAAAAATACGATAGAAATATTATCTATGTTTGAAGAATAATTACAATACCAGAGAGAGTTGAAATAAATTTTGATGGGGGGTGTCAAAGAGAAGAAACAAATCAATAACAACCCATGCCTAAAGATCTTTCCCCACACTAGTTTTGAGGGGATCCATTCCCCTCAAAAAATTCTTAACTGAGGTAGTAAATTTTATAATAATTGTTTCTATGATATGTGAATCCGATAAAAACTAGACACTAATACATTTACTGTCTTGATATTCTACAGGGTGAAAATGCCTGTGATTTATATCTATCAACACCCACATATCACCTTGCTGTGAGGGATACACTGTTCAATATCCAGAATGACCTACTAGACAACAGACCACATATGATAGGTCATTTCAGAGTGTCAACTATGGTATCCCTAGAGATGATCTCTAAGCTACCTATCCCAATAGATGATTCATATATTCATACAGTGGAACAATCTCTTGGAAAATTTATCGCATGGCCGTAACATATTGTAATAAAACATGTCGATAATGAGGTTTTCATTTCCAATTTAATTTTCAATATAAACCCTAAAAATTTAATGAAAAAAGTTTTGAACTGATGCATTATATTACAGATAGACAAAGGGAAGGGGTTGAAATGAAATACTGGTTCAAAACCATCTCAAGGATCAACCAACCGATCAAAATGATCTACCAGAAGCTCCTTAACCACCCATTCTACATCCACATTTATTATCATTAAAGTATCATGTGGATATGAATTTTAAAGATGGTGGTACTTAAATAATTTATTTTTATGAAAATATGTATGGAGGGGAAGATCCAAACTTTGTTGGTGTTGAGAGTGCAACTGAAATCCTCGACTATGAATGGTTAGGAGGCTCAGTTGTAAATGTATACCTGAGGTATGTTTTCATGATTTTATTTTCCAAAAGATGATATACTGTGTTAATTATAAATAAATAAAATTCATATTATTCAAAGGCGTATATATGAAAAACAATTTAATGGATTTACAAATGAACATAAGTTTTCACTCATTAGTCCTCACCAAACCTCTACAAAACAAGAAGACATTGCTTCCAAGAAAGAGGGTGAAATAGTGGCAGGACTAATCAAATCGTTTAACATAAAAATTAAAGATGACAGACTCTTGTTAATAACAATGATTCTTGGGTAAAACTATATAATTTAATAATATAAAATAAATTTTAATTTATTTTATTATTTATTCTTTTTTGTTCTATGGCAGTATTGGATTCTCATTGCGGTCAATTTGGATACTCCATAGATTTATTTTCTGGATTTAATGCAGGGATATCCAACAAACCGACCACACATGATGGAGTTTGTCAATTTTTAATACACTACATCCAACATTTTAGAACTAAACATCCAGTTATAAAATTTATATTATCTTTTAATGAGGATTCTATTGTGATATGGCGGTGTGTGAATATTGTCTACATCATGGAATGAGGCCAAGGGAAAAGGACATGAAATCTGACAAGTATTACGACTGGATAAGTATCAGGGAATATATAATAAGGTTTTACTATCCAAACACATATAAAAAATAGTTATTTTTCTCAATGTTTCTGCATTTCTCGAAACAAACAAGTAAAGAATGTGGTTATTATGTTTGTAAATTTATGAAAGAGATCACATTCCATGAACAAACTAGCACCCCGGAAGAGGTATTTTTAAAGATAATTGGTATTTAATTCAAAATAATTATTAATCCTTTGTGTATTTATATTTTTTTAGTACTACCATGACTACCAAAAATAGTCATATTCATAAGACGATATAGATATTCTTAGAAATGAGTGTGCAATATACCTGATGGAAGAATGTAAAAAAATACAATGAAGATGGAAAACTTCTCAAATAATTTTGACTTTAATAATATTTTCTGCCTTATATTTCTCTTTATTTTATGGTAATGTTGTGATTTGTATGGGAAAAATGCCTCACTGAAAATTATGGCCATTGGTGGTCTTTGTTTTTGCACTAAATGAATTTCATGTTGATTGGTTATTTAAAAGATATTGGTAGTACTCATTTATAGGGTATGTGTGTTTTTGATACAACACAAAATATAATGAGTATCTAGAAAGGGTTTACCAATCCCTTGAGTTTTCTTGTGACATCTTGAGACATAACAGGCATAAAATCTTACTCCTCTCTTGTCATTTCCAACAATGAGAAAGGGTTTTCTCCAAAAAACATCGATTCAATATGAAACATTGGCAGTTCCCCTCTTTAGTTGACCAAGTGAAGAACCGGCTATCATATATTCATTTGGAGGTACTGAATATAAGTCAATTAGTTCTTCACTGGGTCGACTAAAGATATGCTGTAGATGGAGGATGTTATTCAGTTTCAACCATACAGGGATCAAAATGATGCACGATGCAACCGGTATGACTCAAATTGCATGTTTTTGGTTTGAAATGACATTTTAGTAAAAAAACAAAACTGACATACAGAAAACTAAGTAAATTCATTACAATTGTTTTTATACTTTATAAAAAAATGTATTAGTCATTTTTGACATGTGGGAATCAACCACAACTCAATCCGATGCACGGTGTCACCGGTATAACTCCAAACGTGTCTTGTTATTTAAAATTGACATTAATTTAAGTAAAAAACACAACTGACATACTAAAAACCAATAAAACACATTTTTATTTTTTTGACACTTTAGGATAACAATCCATGAGTCAGTTGTGATGTGTAAAAATCAACTCCACCTCAAGCCGACGAACGGTGTGACCAGTATGACTAAAAGTGTCCACTATCCGTTTAAAATTGACATTTTATCTCAAAACATGGCACTCATTGAAAACTAATAAAATGCACTCTGATTGTCTTAAAAATTAAGTATAACTATTTTTTTGTCCTTTTTGACCTGTATGAAGTAGTCTCATGTCAAACCGATGCATGATGCGACCAGTATGACTCAAATTTCATGTTTTTGGTTTGAAATGACATTTTAGTGAAAAGCACAACTAACTTACTAAAAACTTAGGAAATGCATTATGATTGTTTTGATACTTTAGGAAAAATATTTATCAGTCATTTTTGACATTTAGGAATCATCCTCACCACAATTTGATGCATGGTGTCATCAGTATGACTCCAAATGTGTCTTGTTATTTAAAATTGACATTAATTCAAGTATAAAAACACAACTGACATACTGAAAATCGATAAAACTCATTTGGATTATTTTGATACTTTAGGAAAATGATCAATGAGTCAGTTGTGATGTGTATGAATCAAACCCACCTCAATACGATGAACAATGTGATAAGTATAACTAAAAGTGTCTCCTATCAGTTTAAAATTGAAATTTTAGCTCAAAACGCGTCTCTCACTAAAAATCAAGTAAATGCACTCTGATTGTCTTAAAAATTAATAAAACCAATTCATAATGTCTTTTTGATGTGTATGATGTAGTTTCCCATCAAATTTATGAACGATGCAACCTGTATGACTTAAATTGAGTGTTTTCTATTTGAATTGATATTTTAGTAAAAAAACACAACTGACATACTGAAAACTATGAAAATGCATTTGGATTGTTTTGATAATTTAGTACAATGATCCATTATTCATATGTGACATGTAGTAATCTAGCCCCACCTCAATACGATGCACGGTGTGACCGGCATAACTCCAAATGTTTCATTTTTATTAAAAATTGACATTTTTTAATGTATTATTTATTTTAATTTTTAATTTATTTATTTATAGTATTACTAATGTAATATTTGTTTTCTTATATAGGTGGAAGATTTTTATCAAGTTGGGATGATTTTTTTCAGTGACTATTACCATAAGAGGACATTTTTTAGAGGGGACCACAAACGTCAAAATAGAAAACATTAATTTTTTTAACTGTTTGTTGGATAATTATAAATGTAATTTTATAAAACATTATTAAAAATGTATATATAAGTGTTTTTTGGTATATACCATGTGTGAATATTTTTGTATTCATGATTTCAATTAAATGTATATATCATTTTTTTTCCAAACCTTTATGCACACTTATTGTTTTTTCATCATTTTCATCATGTATGTGGTTCTTTTGAATATACTATGGGTGGTTATTTTTTAGCAGGTTTTTGCTGGTTTGTGCAGGTTATTTTTGCTGGTTTGTTTGTTTTGGTCTGCTATTTGGGTGCTATTTATTTTTTTAAGGTTTAATGGGTGTGCTTTTATATAAACAACACACCTAGGAAGGGAAGCATTTATTAGTGCTAATTGAAGCACTAATAAATAGTGACTTTATCAGTGCTATTTTAAGGACTGATAAATGAGGACTTTATTAGTGATTCAAATATCACTGATAAAGGAGAACCTTTATCAAAAAAATTCAGAGCGATGATAAAGGAGATCCAACTTTACCAGAGAACCTATTATCAGTGCTTTTTAGTGCTGATAAAGACCTTTTTTGGTGCTGATAAATGCCTTTTTTGTTGTAGTGAACATGGGTTATTACGTTCTCCTTTTTGTATGAGATTCCTACTAGTCCTTTCTTCTTTTGTAACAACTTTTCCATATTTCACACTTTTAATGATATAAAAATACATTCTAAAAATTACTTCTTTTCCATCATCATAGAGTTAACATACACAGAGTAAGTTATGTTTTATCCCATAAATAAGTAAAAATTCCTTTGATTTCAAATTTTCATCTTCAATATCAACCATTCTAATTCCTCTAATTTTTAAGGAACTATCATTCCCCAAAGTAACTGATCTTCCATCATGACTTTCAAATTTTTTTAGATTTTTATATCACCTATCATATATGAAGAACAACCACTATAAAGAATCCGTTTTTTCCAGCTTACTTTCTTTCAAATATATCTAAACAACAAAATATCTTCCATAAATTTTCTTCTTTTCAGCTTCCTTTTATTTTCTGTCATAAGGAATTTGTTCTAGAAGGAGTGTCATACATTTTTTGACATGATGAACTGATTGATCAAGTCTTCCACAAACTTATTCGAGGAATTAAAATTGATTATTTGTTGTGAAGTTCTAACATCTTGAGAATTCACCTTTCCAATTATCTTTGAGTTAGGAGAGTTTCTCATTCTTCATTCACTACTTCTTATACTTTACTCAATATTTATTCTGGGTAGAGATATATTGTGCCAAAAATTATAATATCTATTCCAATAGATCCCAAAACACCATCAATAGCCTTCAAATCATGATTTTCTATTCAATAAATATATTTCTCTATAGAAACTATTTTGATGTTGGAAACGTATTTCAGATACAACATACTTAGGATGTGGACCATCTTTTCTTTTGAGTGAGTTTTCTAATTTTGTATAATTGATAGATTTATCACTTCCTTTCTCCACCCAAACTTTCCCAACACTTTTTCCAAACCCTGAAATGTTATAAGAATAAGATGAAACATTATTTTTGGTAAGATAAGATTTCACCTGATTCTCATAATGAGCCTTCTCAGTAATTTTAAAAGTCTCAGATTTTACTTTTGTATCTTTGTTGAATTTTTCATTCATCTTCCTCAAGGTATTTTTGGATTCAAGAAGTTTTGATTGAAACCTATTAACATATTCTTCCTTATCTTTTATATTCTTTCTAAGATCTTCAATTATCTTTCCTTGTTCAGTAATTCTCATTTTGTAACTTAAAATTTCTTGAATGTATTCATCCTCCTATTTGATAGCACATTTTCTTCTATCAATAACTTCTTCATGATCTTTCTTCATTACTCTAATTTATTTATAGAGATATTTTTTTCTCAAGACATGCAAGAAGATTAGATTTGAGTTTATACTCTCTATAAGATTCTTCATCACCTTATTCACTCACTGTGAAGTTTTTTGTTTTCTATACTTTTTTAATGAAGGTTCTAATTTTTTTTAACTTTCATATTCAGAATAATATTTGTCAGTTGTGTCTGATTCAACCCTCTTACTCATCATACTTATTTTATTTTTGGAAGACTTATTCTTGATTTTGTTTGAGGACTTATCTTCTCTATCATTTTTGTTCCACTTCTTCTCTGGAGATTTTTCATCAGAATAATCTTGATATTCGCCAAATTTCTTCTTGGGGAAATTCCTAGCAAAGTGTCTAATTCTACCACAATGAAAACATTTGAGGGGAATATTTCCCCCATACTTTCCTATTCCTATTTGATAGTTCATGGATATGAGAGATAATTCATCCTTATCTTCTAAAGCAGAAATTTCAGAATTGAACCCGTTCAGAAAGTTTCTCATGAGTTTCTTCACAATTGTAGAATCTTCTAGGACATCTAAAAATTATCTAATATAAAAAACAATTTCATTTACTATAGTGAAGTATTTATCAATTGTTTTATCATCTCTCATTTTGATGACTATATATGTACTATTCTAGATTTTAGATTTTCTTCCTTAACTTTTGTATTTTCTTTAAAAACATTATCCAACTTGTCCTACATACTTTTTGAAGTCTTGAGACCCATCAGATTCTGGTAAAAATTATCTGATAAGGACATAAGGATTGTATTTCTACCCTTTCCATCATATTCTATGTTTCTATTATCAACAAATGTCATGGGAGCATCTTTATCAATAGGTGTAATCCAATAGTAGAAACATCAACAACTTTCAAGCTATGAGATAGGAGATAAGGAATCATCCTATTTTTCTATCCATAATAATTCTTGCCATATAATGTTTGAGTTCCACTACTGTTGTTAGAATTGATATTATCTATGATAAGGATTCAACAAGGGAACCTGATTCTCTAATACTAATTGATTTTTCAAGGATCAAATAACAAGTAAGAAGGGGGGGGGGTTAAATCAGCTGTTTAATTTTTATAAGTTTCAAAACTTAACCCCTACAACCTGTTAAGATTTATATCCTTATAAAATTTTAGTAAAAACTCATGAATTAAAAATTAGGTAATAAATAAAAGAAATATAGATTTATAACATTTTTCCTCAGTGTAAGAACCTACATCCTTTCTATAGCCACTCACATGGGTATATAGAAATCCACTATTATGATGAAGTGAATAAAACTTGTGACAACTCCTGTTAGACACATTATATATCCTGATAAGAAATATTATACTGACTCTTGTCTTTTTAAAATGTTTTATTTTAAAAAAATTGAACCAATCAAAATAATAAAGTCTTTTTTGAAACTGCTCAAAAAATGCTCATTCCGAATCCTCAGTCTGATTTGGCAGGATCTGATCCTCCCAATTTGATGACGCTGGATCATAATTTTCTCAATATAATGATGTTGGATTATAGATTTGATTTCTTTTAATAAAATGTTTCTAGATTTTGGATCTGATTTCTTCCAATATAATGATGATGGATTATGGGTCATATTTCTTTTAATACAAAGATGCTAGATTTTGGATCTGATTTCTTTTAATATAATGATGTTGGATTCTGGATCCAATTTTCTTCAATAAAATAAACTCAAACTCAATATATAAAAACTAAAAGTCTTATAGAATGCTGAAAACAATTCTCTTTAAATCACATGATAAATTTCACTTCAATTTATCTAGTGCTCCACCTTTCACGCATATATAGAAAGTTGTAAATGAGGGAATGATCTGAACATGTATTTATAGGAAGCTCAGAAATCTCAAAAATATGAAATTATATCACATTTAAAACATCAATTTTGAATTCATCAATTCTCATTAGATTTACCTAAGATTTACACAAAATTGAATTTGATTTTGACCTCTTCAACTATACTTCATAATAAACTCATTATGAAGCTTTTTCAATCTCTTCTCATTATGTTATTTTTAAATCTCAACTCATTACGATATTTTAAATCTTAGAAATCTATGACCTTTTTCAATCTCATCTCATTAAGATATTTTTCAATATGAACTCATTATGATATTTTTCAATCTCAGCTCATTACTATCTTTTTCAATCTCAATTCATTATGATCATTTTCATTCTGCCAAGATATGATTGTCAGTATCCCTTCCTCTTTCTATCTGGTTCTAATCAATCTAGGTTCAATCATTTTGTAAGTGTTCAATGGAAAATAGGAAGATATAGTAAATTAGATCGATTTATTTATCTCATTTATAATTATCTCTCAAAAAAAGAATGATGCATCCTATTGTTGCAAAATTCTGGTGCTGATTTCTAGAGTCAATTTTTGCAGAATTCTGGTGCCGATTTTCTAGATCCGATTTTTGCAAGATTATGATACTGATTTTCTGGATCTGATTTTTTATAGGATTATGGTGCTAATATGTCTCAATACAAAGTGAATACCATTATTATGGATTTATTATTATGATGAAATTACCATTAGGATGTAATTCTCATTATGATAAAAATTTGAATTTCTTGAAACCTCTACACCATTTCTTCAAAGGATTTTATCATTAAAGTTTTCATGTTTTGTGAGAACTTATTGATCAGTAAATAATTATATAATTTTGTTTTAGCAAGTATAAAAAATTTCTAACTTATGAATTCACTTTTTTTTCTCAAAAATCTTTAGTAACTTCATTCTTTCTCTGATTACTGCAAAGATTGATTCCTAGAAAACAATACATACCACCTCTGATTATTTTGGATCTGATGAACTGAATACAATGAAGATGGATCCGATTCATAGAAAACAAAAAATTATGATACAAAAAGTTAGTTTTAAATAAATAAAAAAACTTTTTTAAACCAATTTATCACAAAGTTACTTCTAGTGGCCTTGTAACGACCCGGCCCGATGGGGCTCAATACATAACTACCCTAGGCCCGGCTCCAATAGGATAGGGTCTAAAAACTAGTACCAAGAAGGCATATCAAACACATGGGAGGCATTTGACTTATCTACCTATACACATGAACACATATACAATCCAATAAAATGATGAAATTTAAAAAAAATAAAAAATGCATGCATACATCTATAATTACCCAACTAGATTATGAAAAAATGTACTGGAAAGTGTAAAAAGGGGTAAAATGCAAGCCCAAAAAAAACTTGAAAGTAAAGTCTGACCTGATCAGAATGAGGGGAATACTGTCTTATGAAACACCAATATAAATCTCGACCTATCTAGCCCAAACTATCTCCACTTACTCCTTATCCACCCAGGGAATCCATAAAAAGGCCCACCATATTCTTAAGACACAACATATGTAGGTAGATCTCATGCATGGGTGAGGATAAAAATACCCATTTGGACACCCCCATATAACCAAGAAAAAATAATAAAGAGTAATAATCATATCTATATAAGTATATGTCTATAGAAAATAAAACAAGAAAACCTAGATATACTCAATAGTAGACACATAGTCTCAAGGTAAGATTACAACTGTAAAGCCAACCTAGGATTCTTGCTTGAAGGTTCCACACAATGGTCATTTAGAAGAAAACACTCCATGAGAAAAACATCCAATAATGAAACTCATCATGGAGGTCATTCTCTTTAGGTCTCGACATAAATGAAATTTAGAGGGTTCATTCGAGATACACACTTGATAGACTACACCTCATTGTAATGACTAGATCACGATAAACAGATAGGGGTCAATGCCCAAGGCTCGCTGAGGGACAACATCAGACCCTTCTAGAAAACTAATTCTAGATAGGGGATGAATGCCCATGTAAATTTTGATCATGCCAATTCCAAAATCCCCATATAAGGAAAAATTAAAGGAAATGAGGATGTAACTACCCAAGAAATGTACTTCTTTTATTTATGGATCTCTTTTCTCCTAATAACTTTTTATTATGTTTTTCAATAAAAGCACATCGAATTACTTTGGATCCAAATTGTAGTCTTCAAAAGTGATATAATTATTATAATAAATTAAGGTATATGGAATAATGATTATATTAATTAAATAGTGTGATTAAAACACCCCCTTTTAAATTTAAATGATAAAATAATTTTACTTCTTTTATGTTAGAAATTTCACTATGCAATTTCACTATTCAATATATGTATGCTATTATTTTTAATAACTAAGAATTTTTATATTTAGAAGTCAAATTTCCCATACTTAGATAATTATTATGGTTAAATAAATACCATTTTTTAATTCCAAATATCAAAATTTATCTTGTGTGAATTTTTATTAGTTTTCTAAAAAGTTTCAATTTTTCGATAAACATTATTTTATTTGATGAATAGTGTTATTTGATGAATAGTAATAAAAATATTTTATTATTAAATAACTTGTTCTGTGTAATGATTTTTGAAAAACATACATACACAGTTGCGATTAGTAAGATATTTAGATTCTAATGAGGCCAACTTAATTATTTTAGGTGAATAGCAACTTAACCCTTTGTAATAGTAATTTTACCCTTATGAATAGTAATGAATAGTTAATTTCCAAAAAAATAGAAACTTCACCCATGAATTTATAAATAAAATTTGGACATCTTAAAAGTCAAAAAATGATCATAGTATAAGTTTTCGTATTTTTGTATGTCATAAATATTTTATTTAAAATTTTATAATTAATTTAATAATTTAAAATGGAAATTTATTTTCATTAAATTTAATCATAAATTGTTAATTTTTTGTCTTATGGTTATAAGATAATTTAATGGGACCAAGATTAATTTCTCATGGTGTTATAAAATTTCTTATAGTTTTAAAGTTTTTTTTGAAATAAAATATGATTTTATTTAAAAATTAAATTAAAATTATTTAGAAAATTATTTTCACAATATTTATTTAATTTTTTAATTCATAGAATTTATATTAGGTTAGGGTGAATTTATGATATTTTTATAAAATGTTTTGTTTTTTGGTGAATAGTAAAAAATATAGTTTTGAGTTTTAGTGTAATTAATGACATCATTAATGATGTAATCATGATTTAATAATTCTGGTAGACTTTTGAATAGTAATATATGTTATTAGGTGTCCCAAGTGTCCAATACCATGGAAAATACCATGGTCAAGCCCATGGTTTTGCAAATACCACCGATGAGGTGTCCCTTGAAAATTAATTAAATATTCCCTCACTTTTACTATAAATACCAACCCATTACTTCATTACTTTCATTAAAAATTAATCCTTAAAGAAGATATGGTCCTTATACCTCCAAATTAGTCTTCCAAAGGTTCCTTAAAGCCCCCCAAGGTTGCAACCTTTATGTTTTTGAAGTTACTCTTCAAGGTAAGGGATCCTTTCACCCTCCTCTTTTAAGTAATGACTTCCTTTATGTCATGTCTTCTAGTTTCGATCTTCTTAGGTTGGGGTATGTTATTATATGTCATTATTTATGTACATATTATTTATAAATTATGAGATACCATTTTAACTCTCATTGAATTATTTTTTTTGGAATTTTAAGCGACGTCGTTAGGCTGCCGAATTATTCGTAAAAGAAATCGCATCTTCTCTTTTCATTCAAGTTTCATTTTCAAGTGGAATGTCATTAAAATATCCATACCATGTTATTATTTCTTTTTATTATTTACCCATAATTTATTATGAGTTATTTATGAGTGGTTTACCCTTGGACTCTCTCTTTTCAATATTTTATAAAACCATGTTGTATTGTTGTTATGCTGCAGAATATTTGTCTCAAAATCTATTTTTTTCTCAAGAAATTATCTTGTTTTATTTATTTGAATACCCAAATCTATTTTAATTTCAAGGGGTAATCATCAAGACATAAAATTTATCTATTTTATTCTATAATTTACATACTTATAACCCTCACTCCCTTTCCATGGGTTATAAATGACATAATGATCATATTTTTAAGCACTTTTAAAACGTCACGATTTTGAAGTTAAACCCATTTATTTTACTCTCTATGGGTTATTTATAAAATGTGTTATTATGATATATGTGTATCACATGAAAATAAAGACATATTAATGGTGCACCCTGATAGCGCTCCAATTCATTGGGTAAAGAATTTAATTTCTAGAGATGACAAGTTTCACGATACCTTGGTGAATAACCTTGGTAATTTTTATAAAACCTTGGGGATGAACCTTGGGGATATATTAATGAATGTATAAATTAAATGTTTTTTCCACATATTAAATTTATGATTCATGTTATTTTCATTATGATATTCCTCTACTTCCATTGCTAATGTCTTCATGTTTTTCATCAATTTCTTATTGATATTAGAAGTAAGCTGATTCCCTTGCTTTCCTTATTGGGCCTTCTGCTCACCCTTTCCTTTGTTGTATGCCTTTGGGTTATGATATTTAGTAATTTTACATAGTATTAACTTTTAAGGAAGATTTTTTAAGGGGATTTATATTATATTTTTATGTTTTATTATATTATGATTTTGATTTCCAAGACACTAGACTTTAAAGATCCTCTATTTGTAAAATATAATGAAAAGTTATGTAATAAAAAGGAGGGATACTATAGGGGATAACTGTGGGCCTATCAGAGGGATACATGATCCAAGATACTAAGTCATTAGTTGAAGAAGTATGATTAAAATCAATTTAGAATAAGGGAACTCACCCTATTTGCACATATCATTAGAAACTATAGTGGGGTCACCCTCTATGATGAGAACAAGGCACTATACCGTACCCTCATTTGAATGGAGCTTAGGAATATACTCAACTGAAACTGGTCCAAGGAATATAAAAAAGATCACCATGAAGATTAGGTAAGAAGAATGAGGAATCCAAACTATCTTTAAAGTTTGTTAATGCTCGTGTCTCACGTTCACACAACATGTACTTTTCTACGATACACAATGTATCCCTAAGTTACACAGTTTATAGGTGTCTGAGATGGCACTCAGTGTGTAGCCTACCCATACCCATGTACTTTACTATGTACATGTATTGTATCCCACCATACATGGTGCTCGGGGATACTTGATCTCCTGGGTGTGTACTCTCTGTACATGTCGAGCTACCTACCAGGGTGTACACAGAGTGTGTCCCAGTCCACAAGGTGTGTAAGGACACCTAGCTTCTTGGGTTTATGATCCCTGTATAGGCCGATATTTTCTGATAAGGGTAACATGGTGTGTGATGTATGTCACATGAAATGTGATACTTATCACCTCAATGAAACCCTAACAATTCATAGAAGGTACTACACAACATATGTTCATTGGACCACATACTGTGTAGTCGGGTTTTTCATAGAACCCACAGAAAGCCTCATACATCTTCATCCATGACACTTAAACCACTGATTTATACCCAAATCATGGAGTATGCAACAGATCAATGGTTGAAAAATCCTTATTACCTCCAATGTCTAGAATCTGGTCATTTCGATTGTACTGGCTGCTCGAGAATCCACCACCGTTGCGCCTCACTGGTACTATGGGCCAACCTAGAATTGTGAACCCCCGATCTATCCATGTATCTAATACTGTATCCAAATACCATAATTGTGTCACTGAATATCCATCCAAAACCCATAGTAATGATCCTTTTCAACAAATATCGAATTCACAACCATCATTCATTGAGTATTCATCGATTCGTTGGATAAATAGAAATTACAATGACAAACATAGGTAGAATAAGGAGAGAGAAAAAAACATAAACTTGAGGATCAAGACTCTTCCTTTGTGAATGTTATCCTAAATCCATTTTAATATTGAATATGAATAGAGAGTTCTATAAATCAATGAACAAAAAAATAAATTATTATCCCCAAATCCCATAAATAACTTATACCCACAAAAATGATCGATATGGGAATCAATTAGTTAGTCGATTTATTTTCATTCAGAATGGGGTAAGAAAATGGGTACAAATTCACAAAGTAAAAAATCTTACCTTTATTTGGATCGATCACTGAAAGAGAATAAATTTTCATCATTATCATTGGCGTGATCCTCAAGCTGCATTGGCGCATGATCCTCAATCTGATCCAGTTCGACACCTTCTGTCAAAAACATTCTTCTCTAATAGTCATCCATATATCTAAGGTTTTATATCCAACTCTGATATCTTCTTATTACAATGAATTTAAAGAGCAATCCATGTCATTACATCAATATAAACAAAATAAATAATTAAATTAATTAATTTTATTTATTCTTACCATGACTACACTTTAACCAAACCCCTTACACCGATAATGTGAATGTTATGCATAGGGTAAAAAATAAATTTTTAAATCAATAATTCCCTTATATTTTTTATCTAGTAATTTTTTAATTATTTTTCACCTTTTTTTAGAAAACTTCAAGTGCGTGTTATTAATATATTTAATATATTTTAAAAAATTAATTTCGGGCACACCGGGTCTTGGAATGTCATTCCGTCTTAGCACCTAGATCCAAAAAAAAATATATAAATATTCAAAATTATTACAAGGAAAAATCCGGGACACTAAATTATTCCACCCTTTAAGGATTTTCATCCCCAAAAAGAAAAAGATAAGAAAAAAATGGGGAAAATGAACTCTCAAATGGGTCTCCCACTCCCTTGAGCTTTCCAAATGGTTTCCTATGCTGTCAAAAAACACACACCCAAGGAAAAAAAATTCCCTTGAAGGGTATTCCTCCTATTGGTCCTCAAAATCACTAGTTCCTTGAAAAATTAAAATCCACTTTCATGGCCCAACTCACCCTGGTTGATATTGTATAAAAATGTGTGTACATACCTCCTCAGCTGTGACACATGGAGATCACAAAGTAACCAAAAAATGCTATGGTAACAGGGTTATGCGGTACACCACCTCACTGACTCGACACAACAGTAGGAAAATAAAGTGCCTAATATTTTAGATATATCCTTCCATCTTGTATAAGACTCTATAACTCTTGAACTTAAAAGGTCTCCATCTTCAGTTCGCTGAGCATTGATGAAATTTATCGAGAAGTCATTATCCTCCCCTAGATGAACTGTACCCTTTAAAACCACCACTAGCACCAAAACAAGGACCCAAGTACTATTAACCACTGGATTTGACCATCATAAAAGTGTCCCACAAGGTCTCTCATAAATGGCCTAAAAAATGTGCTACTCTGGTGGTGGCGTGGTAATCCTCATGATATGAAAAAACCCACTTATGGTAGATGATCCTCCCAACTGTGGATCAAAACTGATTTGTAAACCTGAATCATGTTTACCAAAACCTGATTGTTTCACTTTTACCTGAACAATTGTCAAGTTTATAACACTATTCCCAACTACAACTGACTCCCCAAATGATTTTCACATCCTCTCCCTAATAGTTCTATGAAGTAAGCATCATAGTCAACGATGATCGTCAAGGGAATTCCTATGAATCTAGACTAATTCCTTCATGAAAAAGTATCCCAACTCTCCACAAATCTATGTTGGTCATCACACATAGACAGATGAAACAATAAGAGTTTTAACTTGAAAACTCACTATAACTACCATGGATTACCAACTGAGGCTAAGAGATCTCAGTACATCATCACCTATACTGCATGTACTAGTAAGGTAAAACAACCTCCTTATCACTTATTCTTGTATCGTGACCGAAATCACCATCTATCCCTGGAAAAAGGATGATGTGATTCCCTCCTCCAAGAATTCCATCAGTAATGTATCCATTGGATACCCAATCATGAAATATCTCCTAGTCGATATTCCCAAGTCACGCATACCTAACTTTCTATAGAATTTAAGGGGTGAAAACCATCGAATAGAGGTATATTTCATTATCCTCACCCACATGGGGTCTACTTCAAAGGGGTGAACTACTCTATCACCTCGCTTGACAAAAGAGGACAAGAAAACATTGCTTTGAGAATCTACTACCATGACCACACCCCATGTGGCTCTCATGATCATTCCACCTCAACCTATATAGGTTATACTACCTCTACCATGTCTGAGAAGAAATATTTTGATAACTGACTCCATGAGAGCTTCCATGAAACTAGTACTCCTGAAGAATGAATAACACCATCCTCCTGTGTCTTGCATGATCGAACTTTGACATTGAATATATGAGTGTAGCATCACTGAAGACTACCATGAACCGACCCAAGAAAGGTTAAGGATCTAGCTCATATCTCTTGTGATCTCTATTGTGGCATTCAACAAGCCAAGGGGTGTAACGCCCTGACCCCAATTACCCAGAGTCGGTGCACTATTACATAACATTGGCATGATAACGAAAGATCAAGACTCTAAAGGCTGATTAGTTTAGTAGCCTTGAAAACACTAGATACATTCATAAATTTTACATTACATCATAAAGTGAAAACTACATCAACATTTTTTCTCCACACTCATATCCCCTTATACTATCCCTCCAGGTCATTCATAAAATACTTCTTCACATACTGGGAAAAATAAAACAAAGAAAGGGGTGATCTCAAATGCCCAGTAAGGATAACAATATAGCAGAAACTTTCATAAATAATCATAAACATTTAAGGCAATGTATAACTAAAACAAATGACTTTTAAACTTTAACTTCAGAATAATATGGAAAAGATAAAATGAAATAATTCCATTTACTTATTCACATGGTTATTCTAATATTCGAATAACCACATGCAATACCAATAACCACTTTCATAATGATGGAATGCATAATGCCAGACTATCATAACCACATAGTCAAGGCCTCGTGCCAAGACTATAAATAAGATTTTGTCAAGGCCTTGTGCCAAGACACTAGTTTGTATCATTAGACCTATCGATGCATTGAGGAGCTATAGCGGGCTCCACCTGTCACTTACTAAGTCCAATTCATTCCTCATATGAACAGGTTTAAACATAACATAAACATTCGTACTACAACTAGCATACGAAATGTCAATACGTTCTCCATAAACCATGAATGGTATAAAAATAGCACATCCACAATCAAACATAACTCATTCAATAAAATATGGAAGATTTTATTGTAACAGATTAACTTCAATCGAGAATAATGAAGGATATTGAAATAGATGAAAATAATTTTCAAAACTAATTGAGAGAAATATCCACTTTTTCTTGAAAAAATTTAAAAGTCACACTATTTTTCAAGAAACCATTTAAAAATAGATTTTTGAATAAAAGTGTCCCATAACACTTTGAAACTTTTAAAAGGATTTTTAATTTTAAAACTTTAATGTCCATATAAATAAATCTTTAAAACCATTTTTAAAATATGGACATTAATGAGAAATATTTAGAATAAAAAATCTTTAAAAAAATTTGAAATGATATTTTAGTTAGAGTTCCTAAGAAAAAGATAGGCACTTGAATAAAAATAATTGAGGTAATAAAAGCTTTGTAACATCATGTGAATAAAGGGATTCATGATATACTATGTCAAATTACATTATATACACCATATAAAAGTGATATGGTGTATAACAACAAAGAAGTCTCAATGGAATGTAAATTGAGATGAAATCTCTTATAAAGACCGTATCCTTAGGTTAAGGATAAATCAACGATATAATTATGTGTGACAAATATTAATACACTCAATATTATTGGATATTCAGTGTAAATGAATCAGAGGACATTCACACATATTCTTGTAAAAACAACACCAATGAATTGGATATTTAACTCAACAAATGGAGATTGAGTTAAAATTACTCTTATCAAGTTCATATCGATGACTTGAGAGTTTATAAATGGAGTGATTATGTGTATCAAAAGTATATTCACACAAAGGGGAGTGGAAATTATGACATAATAAAATGGATAGTTATTCCACACATAATCTTGGTGTAAAATAATCAATGAAGTATGCGTAAAGCCGAATGAGTAGAAATTGAAATTTCAAATTCCCTTATCGATTTGGTAACGTAGAAAACATACACCCATGAAAGAAGGATCATATAGTTATGATGTAAATATCCAAAAATTAAATTATATTACACAATTAATACAATCATGGGCAGTACACACACTATACGCAATAAATAAGTGGTGAACAATGGAAATCTCACAGAATTAAAAGTGAGATAAGAAACCCCTTTACTTTGTAATTTTTCCTTGGTAGAGGGTTGGTTATCCTCCTTTATAATGGTGAAATAATTTTTATTTAATTATAAAATAATCATATACATTAATATGATATCATACATGATCTTTTAACATGGATTTGTTAATAATATCTTAGTATTATCGTCGTTTCGGGTGGCAACTTACTCGTTTTCTTTTATATGTTTTGTTACATAAGTCATGTTTGTTATGGATAGGTTGTATATTATTCATATAAATAATTATATCAAGTCCTTAAAAATTATTTTTAATCATAAAATGAGAATTATACTTGTATGGATACGATGGGGAATGAATCTCATCGCATTCGTGGAGATGGTAGTCCGTACGTACACACGAGTGATAATATCATTCTTTTGATATTAAAATCATATATAATTGGATGATATATCATATATACAGAATCATTATCATGTTATACTTATTATTTATAGTAATTACACATCATTATTATACCCATCCAAATAATAATGTATTGAATAACAATTACACCACGACGTGGAGACGGTAGGCCGTACGTACGCACGTATGGTGACATGTCATTCAAAGGATGGATAGAATACTGAATATGGTTGTACCATATTTATAATAACATCATAGTATATAAAAGATACTGTATTTATTATTTTATAATGGATATAACAATGAAAGAAGATGTTGAAGAAGAAAGGAACTTGAAAGAGGGTTGTGAAAACATTACCTCTTCTTCGTGTTCTTCCTTTTGATTTGATCAAAAGGGCTCCTTAGGTAGGATTTATGATCAAACTAAGGCCTCTAGTTTGAATTCAGGGAAGTTTAGAGAATATTTGGGCAGGTTTTGGCTGATCCAAAAGGATTTGAAGGTGTAAATTAGAGGGAAGGGGGAGTACCTTTTTATAAGAGGGGTGAGGGGCACCTTTGAAAAAGCTAGAAATATTATTTTATAATAAATTCATATTCGGTTTCTAATAGATACAAAGAGGATTATTTAAAGTTTAAGGTAGGGATGGGTCGAAATACATTCAACCAATATATTTTAGACAGGTTTTGGGTCACTATATTAACCTTATCATTTATATTTAACTCTTAGTTAAATAGTTTGACATTTACCATGTCTCTTTGTATTTTTATATTATATAGTTAATAAACATAATATATACCTCCAATAGACCCCCAAGTGGTCCATTAATGATACATATATCATTATATAAGTCCTTTGGCTGAACCGTAGATTTTTAGGAATATAATTTCAATTAATAATATATTATTTTCTTTAAAAACCCTTTTATGTCAATTTTGACACTATTGGGTATTTTGTTTTTAATAATTTCATAACAACATTATTACTTAGAAAAAAATTTATATAACCACTCATATTATGTCATATGAACCTATAAAATTATTTTAATTCATAAAAAGTCTCAAAATACATTTATTTTGATATTTATAATATCAATTATTTTAATATTTCATTATTTACGTAATTACTGCATCACCATTGTATCATATATAAATTAAATTATTTAATGTCTAAAAATTATAGATAAAATACCATTATGTAGGAAATATTTTTATCTTTATAATTAATATTTATGATCGAATTTATATTATGTATAACCCTATATTAAAAATGTTTTACTTATTAAAATTTGATTTTATCTCTTTTAACTCTTCTTTGAATTAAATAATAATAAATGTCCTAATCTAATCCAAGAGAACCAAAATGATAATATTTTATTCCTAAGGTTGTTTTTGGTCGAGATACACTTGTCTAATAGAATTAGGACATGTTTTAGGGTAATATTAATATCATTTTTACCCTTAATTACCCCATTTACTTTTAACCATGGTAAATAAAAGTAAAAAGTTACTATTCACCAAAAATTATTTTCATCTAATTGAACCACATTTTATTCCTTGATATTAACCGTGTCTCTCAGATTTTCGAAATTCCACTCATAGAAGTGGTAAAATTAAGTTTTATGTGAATTTCTAAATTCTCCTAGGAGGTGGGTAAAAGACGGTAAAAAGTTCAATAAACTTTTTATATATCTAAAATTATTCTAAAATAACTCCAATGAATTACATTGAACTTATATAGGTATTATGTATATATTTTTACCTTAATTAAATTTAAATAAAATAAATAATTATTTAAATAAAAAGTCGGTTTTAACCAATAACTCAGTGCTTTTCACTATTCATCAAAAATTGAAAGTTTTCAGAATAGTACCAAAAATTCACCCTAGGCTAATTTGGATATTCCAAATCCAAAAATGAATTCCATTTTGAAAGATAAAATTTATAAAATTCCAAAAAGTTGGTATTACTATGCATAACGTCTAGTTTGATTGGTTGTGGTGTGTGTTAGAACTCGAAGTTTCGTACAACACATGCTAATGTATTATTCAAAAAGAAGCATACCGTGGAAGCTTGAGCTGTTACATTCTCCCCTCCTTTAAATAATTTCGTCCTCAAAATTTTTAAAATTGGGCTTGGGTATATAATGGAAAGTCCCACATTGGAAAAAGAGTCAATAAAACTATCACCTTAAAAGAAAGAAAGAGAAGTACAAAGGTCACCCAAGATAACTCATACTAGTTTTCCATGTAAGAAAACATGGATATGGAAGATAAATTATGTGTCAAGTTCTGATAGAGAGCAATAGAAAATATTATCATGATAAATTTAACAACAATAAAGCCGCAAACTTGAAATGGGACAAATGGTCATTAGTTTCCCAGTAGAAAAAGTATACAGACAACATTTTTTTAAGTTGCATTAAATAAAGATGAGGAATTCATTTATGATATTGACTAAGAAAATAAAGAGATATACTTAATTTTTTATGTAGAGTTTCATTCTTTAATAAATTTCCACCACTAACTCATTTTTTTAATTGATTAGTATTGAAGAATACTTTGTCACACTGGAAGAGATAGAATAAACTTCTAAAGAATCACATGATCCACGAAGGATAAAATATATATTTACCATGTTTTTAGAGATTAATAAAAACCAAAATGGTTAGTACAAGATCTGATGATCCCCCAAAAGGATGTTCCTTTAGAGAAAGAAACACTAATCTTAATTTATAAAATTAAACCAACAATACCCCGAAGTTAAATAAATACCATTCAATATACAATTGTCCTTAAAATCCATTAATATAATCCAAAATAATATTGAAACCCAAAACTTAAAAGAATTTGGTTATGTAGTCTTCCACGTTAAATTGTATCTCCAAATGACATCAACTACTCTTAAAGTCACATACTTAAAAGTAATTAACCTAATCACATATTCTATATTATAGGTTAATCATTTCTATAAATAACCCAAATCACTATAAATACACAATAAAAAAATAGATAAAAATCCACCTTTACTCCTCAAATGAAATCCCATAGTATTCTATTTTCCTTGGGCATATAGTGTTTCCAACAAAGCGAACATCTTCCAAAATAAAATTTATCACTTAATCACCAAATCATTTTCCTATAATAAGGGTATTCATTTGATAAGACATAAGAACCAAAATCAACTTATTATTGATCAATAAAATAAATTAACTAAAAATAATTAGTCACACTAACCAGGGACTTCACGTAGTCCAGTGGTAGGCGATAAATCCCAATCGCACTTTGGTTGTGGGTTCGATTCCCACAGCTTTGTCCGACGCGATGGGTTGTCACATAGTCTGTGTGTTGTCCTTTTTCAAAAAATATATTTTATAACATTACTAAAATGAGATAAATTCCTCAAAATAACCATAACATAATTTTAACCAGAAATGTTATCTCTTACCGTGCATTTTCATCCCAAAAAATAATAACTTGTAATTTCCTCAAACCCAATGATCATATAAAACAAAATGGTTATTTATAACTATATCCACAATAGAAAAGATAATTCTTCCTCAAATATCATTTTCACATGATAAATTTCCGGGTTACACATATAAGAGAAAATTCACCCAAAGTAATCTCAACAACAAAGAGCACTAATACCTTAAAACATTTTCCATGCATTTATTTCCACATAGGTTCTTCCTTGACCAAGAGGTTATCCTATTGAATAGGGCATTGACTTGGGTGATTCCAAGGTCCCTTACATTTACGACAAATGACCGTAATTAGAATCTTAGGATCATATTTATTTTCTTCCATAGTACTCTTCATTTTTCCTCGACAATTCATTACTTTATGTACTTCCTTCCCACACATAAAGCATTTCTTTGTTCCATTGAGACACTTTCCTGGGTGTCTCCTTCCACATTTCCGGCATGACTGAAATTGATCTTTCTTCTCTCCATGGTCTCCACAGCTATAGCTCTTATCATTCACTGCCTTTCTCTTCTTTTTTGAGTCCGGGAGTTGGTTGATATATATGTTGTTGATCATATTTTTGGAAAACTGATTTTACATAAATAAAATATCTTTTACTCCTATCCGCATTCCATTTCATTTCCCATTTCCACCCTAGTTCCCACCTTGTACATAATTATCAATGTTACTATGACTTCCTTGGAATCCATCCATTGACTAAAACCAGAAAGCATTGTGTGAGTAACAGTAGTCATAAAATCATTTAGAGAATATCATGACACCATATTTTCAATTTGAAACACCTTAAAATTAACCAAGGTCATTTATTATCATCTTATATTAAAATACATCAAATCTGTTTGTAAAGAAAATGTAAGTTATCCTAAGCATATCCCCCGGGAGTGTCGTAACCAAGAGCGCAGCAAGGCCCGTTGTCGTTCACCAGTTTTTGTTCGAGTCTAGATCAAAGCGGTGTTTTTGGGTTTTACCCCTAGGTACATCTGTTCCAGAGCCGCCTCTACGGGCTCGTATCCAGATAGGGATGTATTGTTTGAAAAACTCACAAAATCTATACAATACGAAAATTCTTGGAAGTTGTTATATACTAATTATCAAAGTCTATATTAGGGCTATGTGCTCTAATAAGAGTTTATCTAAATCTAGTTTCCAAGGTTTGTACTAAAAATCCTCTGATACCAACTGTAACGCCCCGAACCCAATTACCCCGAGTCAGTGAATTATTACATAACATTGGAATGATCATGAAAGATCAAGTCTTGAAAGACCGATTAGTTTAGTATCCTTGGAAACACTAGATACATTAATAAATTTTACATTACATCATAAAGTGAAAACTGCATCAACAGTTTTTCTCCGCACTCATATCCCCTTATACTATCCCTGTAGGTCATTCATAAAATACTTCTTCACATCCTGGGAAAAATAAAACATAGAAAGGGGTGAGCTCAAATACCCATTAAGGACAACAATATAGTGAAAACTTCCATAAATAATCTTAAACAATTAAGGCAATGTATAACTAAAACAAAAGCCTTTTAAACATGAACTTCAGCATAATATGACAAAGATAAAATGAAATAATGTCATTTACTTATTCACATGGTTATTCTACTAGTCGAATAACCACATGCAATATCAATAACCACTTTCATAATTATGGAATGCATAATGTAAGACTATCAAAACCACATAGTCAAGGCCTCGTGCCAAGAATATAAATAAGATTTTGTCAAGGCCTAGTGCGAAGATGCTAGTTTGTCTCACGATACCTATCGATGCATCGAGGAGCAATAGCGGGCTCCACCTGTAACTTACTAAGTCCAATGCATTCCTCATATGAACAGGTTTAAACATAACATAAACATTCTTATTAAAACTAGCATAAGAAATGTCAATACGTTCTCCATAAACCATGAATGGTATAAAAATAGCAAATCCATAGTCAAACATAACTCATTCAATACAATATGGAATATTTTATTGTAACAGATTAACTTCAATCGAGAATAATGAAGTATATTGACATAGATGAAAATAATCTTCAAAACTAATTGAGAGAAATATCCCCTTTTTTCTTGAAAAAATTTAAAAGTCACACTATTTGTCATGAAGCCATTTAAAAATAGTTTTTTTAATCAAAGTGTCCCATACCACTTTGAAACTTTTAAAAAGAGTTTTAATTTTAAAACTTTAATGTCCATATAAAAAAATCTTTAAAACCATTTTTAAAACATGGGCATTAATGAAAAAGATTTAGAATAATAAATCTTTAAAACATTTTAAAATGATATTTTAGTTAGAGTTCCTAACCAAAAGAGAGGCACTTGAATAAAAATAATTGAGGTAATAAAAACTTTGTAATATCATGAGAATAAATGGATTCAAGATATACTATGTCAAAGTACATTATATACACCATATAAAAGTGATATGGTGTATAACAACAATGAAGTCTCAATGGAATGTAAATTGAGATGAAATCTCTTATAAAGACCGTATCCTTAGGTTTAGAATAAATAAACTACATAATTATGTGTGAAAAATATAAATACACTCAATATGATTGGATATTCAATGTAAATAAATCATAGGACATTCACACATATTCTTGTAAAAACAACACCAATGAATTGGATATTTAACTCAACAAATGGAGATTGAGTTAAAATCACTCTTATCAAGTTCATATCGATGACTTGAGAGTTTATCAATGGAGTGATTATGTGTATCAAAAGTATATCCACAGAAAGGGGAGTGGAAATTATGACATAATCGAATGAATATTTATTCTACACATAATCTTGGAGTAAAATAATCAATGAAGTATGCATAAAGTCGAATGAGTGGAAATTGAAATTTCAAATTACCTTATCAATTTGGTAACATACAAAACATACACCCATGAAAGAAGGATCATATAGTTATGATGTAAATATCCATAAATTAAATTATATTACACGATGAATATAATCATGGGCAGTACACACACCACATGCAATAAATAAGTGGTGAACAATGGAAATCTCACAGAATTAAAAGTTAGATAAGAAACCCCTTACTTTGTACTTTTTCCATTGTCGAGGGTAGGTTATCCACCTATATAATGGTGAAATAATTGTTATAGAATTATATAATAATCATATACATTAATATAATATCATATATGATCTTTTGACATGGCTTTGTTAATAATATCTTAGTATTATCGTCGTTTAGGGTGCTAACTTACTCGTTTTATTTTATATGTTTTGTTACATAAGTCATGTTTGTTATGGATAGGTTGTATGTTATTCATATACATAATGATATTAAGTCCTTAAAAATTATTTTTAATCATAAAATTATAATTATACTTTTATGGATACGATGGGGAATGAATCTCATCGCGTTCGTGGAGACGGTAGTCCGTACGTACGCACGAGCGATAATATCATTTTTATGATATTAAAATCATATATAATTGGATGGTATATCATATATACAGAATCATTATCATGGTATACTTATTATTTACATGAATTACACATCATTATTATACCCATCCAAATAATAATGTATTGAATAACAATTACACCACAACGTGGAGACGGTAGGCCATACGTACGCACGTATGGTGACATGTCATTCAAAGGATGGATAAAATAATGAATATGGTTGTACCATATTTATAATAACATCAAAGTATATAAAATATACTGTATTTAATATTTTAGAATGGAAATAAAAAAGAAAGATGAAGTTGAGGAAGAAAGGAACTTGAAAGAGAGTTGTGAAAACATTACCTCTTCTTTGGGTTCTTCCTTTTAATTTGATCAAAAGGGCTCCTTAAGTTGGATTTATGATCAAACTAAGGCCTCTAGGTTTAATTTAGGGAAGTTGAGAGAATATTTGGGCAGGTTTTGGCAGAGTCAAAAGGCTTTGAAGGTGTAAATTAGAGAGAAGGGGGAGTACCCTTTTATAAGAGGGGTGAGGGGCACCTTTGGAAAAGCTAGAAATATTATTTTATAATAAATTCACATTCGGTTTATAATGGATACAAAGTAGATTATTTAAAGTATAAGGTGTGGATGGGTAGAAATAATTTCAACCAATAGATTTTAGATAGGTTTGGGTCACTATATTAACCTTATCATTTATATTTAACTCTTAGTTAAATAGTTTGACATTTACCATGTCTCTTTGTATTTTTATATTATATAGTTAATAAACTTACTATATACCTCCAAGAGACTACCCAAGTGGTCCATTAATGATAAAAATATCATTATATAAGTCTTTTGGCTGAACCTTAGATTTTTAGAAAAACAATATCAATTAATAATATAATATTTTTTTAAAAACTCTTTTATGTCAATTTTGATACTATTGGGTATTTTGTTTTTAATAATTTCATAACAGCATTATTACTTCGAAAATAATTTATATAAACAATTATAATATGTCATATGAACCTATAAAATTAGTTTAATTCATAAAAAGTCTCAAATTACATTTATTTTGATATTTATAATATCAATTATTTTAATATTTCATTAATTAGGTAATTACTTCATCACCATTGTGTCATAAATAAATTAAATTATTTAATGTCTAAAAATTATAAATAAAATACCATTATGTAGGATATATTTTTCACTTTATAATTAATATTTATAATCTAAATTATCTTATGTATAACCCTATATTAAAAATATTTTAGTTATTAAACTTTGATTTTATCTCTTTTAACTCTTCTTTGAATTAAATAATAATAAATGTCCTAATCTATTCCATGTGGACCCAAATGATAATATTTTATTCATAAGGTTGTTTTCGGTCGATATACACTTGTCCAATATAATTAGGACATGTTTTAGTGTAATATTAATATCATTTTTACCCTTAATTACCCTATTTACTTCTAACCGTGGTAAATAAAAGTAAAAAGTTACTATTCACCAAAAATTATTTTCATCTTATTGAACCAAATTTTACTCCTTGATATTAACCGTGTTGCTCAGATTTTTGAAATTCTACTCACAGAAGTGGTAAAATTATGTTTTATGTGAATTTCCAAATTCTCCTAGGAGGTGGGTAAAAGACGGTGAAAAGTTCAATAAAATTTATATATATATAAAATTATTCTAAACTAACTCCAATGAATTACATTGAACTTATATAGGTATTATGTATCTATTTTTACCTTAATTAAATTTAAATAAAATAAATAATTATTTAAATAAAAAGTCGGTTTTAACCAATAACTCAGTGCTTTTCACTATTCATCAAAAATTAAAGGTTTTCAAAAAAATACCAAAAATTCACCCTAGGATAATTGCGATATTCTGAATCCAAAAATCAAGTCCATTTTGAAAGATAAAATTTATAAAATTTGAAAAAGTGGGTATTAATATTCATAACGGCTAGTTTGATTGGTTGTGGTTTGTGCTAGAACTCGAAGTTGCGTACAATACACACTAATGTATTATTCAAAGAGAAGCGTACCATGGAAGCTTGAGGTGTTAAAATGGGTATCACAAAGTGCTCAAAGAAACTAAAATTACTCTAGGAAGACACACTCGAAATATCTACCTCTCGAACCTAGTGCTGGTGACAACCTATCCCGAGGTCAAACTTTGAGTTATACTTCACCTCCTTCAATAGGGTAACGAGTTCATTAATTCCCTGAAGTGGATGCTTTCTATAATTTAACATAATCCACATGACAACAATACACATCCAACCTCAAGAACTTATCTACCTATTAATCTAACATTATAGGGATTCCCAAGGAAAACACATTGGGTCTTACAAATCCCCTTTATCTTCAAACTCCTGACTGTACCTTTATCTCTTACAACTAATTGGGGTCATCCAATATACTAGCATATATATTGGGCTATCCTGGTGAAAGTACTTTCAAAAAACAAACTCTATATGGTGAGGTAAATTTGACATGTCCCCAAGAAGGATTCCATCATACTCCTCCACCATCATAGGAACTAAAATATCATAGCACCCACTACTCCAAGGGTAATACTAGCCAACTGAAAAGTAAATTGATATAACCTACTGTGAAGGAGCTTATCCTACGATACCTGGGATCACTTCTTATCAAGGATAAAAACTCTATCCCAACAAATTGGAAATACCACTACTCTCACTAGTAGTAATATACAAGAATGGATGGGAGGAAACCGATCTGTACTGAGGAAAACATCACAGGGTCTCACAAAAACTACAAAGAGATTCTACATGAGGACCTCCATCTCCTCCTAGAGTCAAGACACATAATTAGTAGAAGAATGACATCAATGATCCTCTATGTAGGAGCCTTTAACAAAATGTTTGAGAAAAAGGGGCACTATTGTCATTACAAGGTCTTGAATAGGGGATAAAATTAGAGATGTGTCTCATGAAAGCATGTGATAACTAAAACTGGTGCAATGAAGACACACATCATACCTCAAACTGTACTTGAATGATCTTCGAGTTCCTACCAATTAGAAATAATCCGTTCCTTATACAACCTATTTACCATAACCATGGCCTTATTTGACACCTTGGTACCTCAAAAAACCATAAACAAACAAGTCAGAGAAAATCATCCACCACACCTCAACACTATCTGCTTTGGGAAGCACTGACTCGTTCGAATAGTTTTGGATTGTGTCTCAAGAATGTGTCTGAGTGGGAGAATTGTACATCTACCCAACATATCCAAATTCATTCCAAAAATTACCAAAAAATGATTATATGAACACCACACATCACTATGGAGAATTATCATTTCCTGGACCACCATCATAGAGGGGTCTCATCCATTCAGGGCATTTACATCGCAGGGTCATGCCAATCCTCCACCACCCGAGAAGGAGGTCTGACCCACCATTTAACTTAGGAGATATATAAATCTAGAACTCTAAAAGCTCACTCAACATAGGTGTATCATATTATGGTACCACCAGATACAAAAACTTCTTTACAGAGAAAACGGGTTGCAAGCGCAACCATTTGATCGGTCATGATCTGCACACACTAGAAACCTATACTACTACCTCAAGTCAAATAATTACCACCTAAGGGTCTATGACATCCTAAAAACTTGAAGATATTAATTATTGGAACTCACGTAATGTTCTAAACCCTCACGTAACATCATCCTGTCCAGTTAGAGCTATCAAATGATCCACACACAGATGATCATCTGCCTGATCCACAGAAGGATCCATGTGCTGCTTAATAGGAGGTAGCACAGCTCAGTGCCCATATGGAATAAACACGTCATGAGTGGGTACCTAAACATAAAAACTCATCAATCATTAGGTCATCAACATGACTCTATCTCTGAATCCTTGCTATCTATCATCATATAGGCATATTAAATATTATCATGAGGTACCATGGTCAATGAGTATATTTGGGGAGCTGACTCAAGAAGGACATAGAAACCACAAACCATTTCTATATGATTCAGGTTCCAATGTTTTCCATATAAATATTAGTTACATATATTGAGTCATCAAACAGGCTATCAAGGTCCTGGTGAATGGATAAGTCAGGCAACACACCAACACTAGTCTTCTTAGCCTCAGATCCATACTCGAAACACTTTAAAATTATTTCCTAGTTCCCAAACCAAATCCCACAGCTATAAATAAGAAACTGAGAACTCTGATTCTAAACCTAGGTAGTGTCATAACACTTTAGGCTAGGTACTACATTGATACCATTCTATCATTACCCAACCCGATAGGGCTCGAGATGAAACTACCGCAAGCCCACTTCCAATAGGCAAGGGGTGAGTTACCAGAACATCAAAGTCATATCACTCACATGGGAGGAATTTTCCTTAAGTACTTGTAAGAACACACACATCTCCAAGCCTATATAATTATGAAATATAAAACAACTGAAAACAATGCATGCATACATCTATAATCCCGCAACGAGAGTATGGAAAAAAGTATTGGGAAGCATAAAAAGGGAAATAATACATGTCCAACCAAAAATAGAAAGTAATGTGTGACATTTTAAAAATAATTGGACTACTGTTATAGTAAACACCGATATACACCTCAATCTATCTTTCCCAAACTTGATCCACCTACCCTTATTCCAACCAAAGACTATAAAAAGGTCTGTCGTCTTTATAATACATGACTTGTGTGGGAAGAGACCCTGCCGGGGATGATATAACAATACCCAGTAGAACACCATGATATAAACAAGAATAATTAATCAAGATTAATAGAAATCACTATAATGGTATATATCTACAACACACACAACTTGAAAACCCAGATATACTCAACAGTAGATACACTGTCTCAATGTAAGATCACAACTGTAAATCCAGCATAGGATTACTACTCGAAGGATCCACAAAATACTCATCTGGGAGAAAATTCTCCATGATCTAAAATGACACTAGTAAAACTAATACTAGAGGTCATTATCATCAGGTATCAATACAAATTAAACTGTGAGTGTTCATCCGAGATACACACTCAATCAGACTACACCTTATCGATAAGATCAGATCTTCATACACAGATAGGGGTCAATTCCCAAGCCTAATTGATGGGGGGGGGCACCATAAACTACTGGAAACATCCTTATAGATAGGGGATCGAAACTTGTGTAAATACTGGTCACACCAATTACAATAACCCTATATAAGGAAATAAAAAGGGAAATGAGGATCGCTCCAGAACTCTTGGAGGTATACATGCTCCAAGCCACTGAATTAGTGGATAAAGTGGTCTGAGTCAACTCACTCTAGAGCAAGTGAACTCACCCTCATTATATGGGTTATTATAAAATTCATAGTGGTCACATTCTATGAGGAGAATGAGATACTTCATTGAGCCCTCATTGGAATGGACCAAGGGAACACACTCAACTGATACTGGTCTAGGGAAGCTCACATAAGCTCACAACGAAGCTAAGATAATAAGAATGAGTAATAAAACATATTATCAAAGGAAAACATGAAATTTCTAAGGGGGTACAAAAAATGTCTCACAAAGTCTGGTACTACCCGTGTCTCATGTTCACACAACATTTTCTTATCAAGGATTCACAGCATATCCCTGAGGTACAAGACATGTAGGTGTATGGGCCGACACTCGACACACAGCTTGCCCATGCCCATGCACTTTTCTATGTACACAGTGTGCAGCCCACCACATATGGTGTGTGGTGATACTTGATCTTCTGGGTGTGTACTCTCTGTACATGTCGATCTACCTACTTTGGTATACATAGTGTGTGACCTAGTCCACATGGCGTGTAATATCACCATAATTCCTAGGCATGTACTCCCTATACATGCTGAGATGGTCGGCTAATGGAAATAAAGTGTGTGATGTATGTCCCATGACATGTGATACTTATCTCTATGATGAAACCCTAGAACCTCATAGAAGGGACTATATGGTGTGTGTTCATAGGACTACACTTTGTGTAATCGAGTTTTTCACGGAACCCATGAAAAGATCCACACATATTCATACATGACCGCAAAAATAAAAATTTCTTCTCAAATCATGGAATATTTCAATGATATGAGGTTGTCTGACCATCCTCACCACGAATGGCTAGAATCTTGTCGTTCCAATTATACCCACCACTTAGGAATTCACCACTATCACGCCTCGCTGGTACCACATGGAAAACTGGAATCATGAACCACCAATCTATCCATGGATCTACTTCTATACCTAGATACCACAATCATGTCCCTGAATCTTCATCCTAAACCAGTGGTAATGATACTTTTCACCAAATATTGAATGGGAAATGATCGTTCACTAGGTATTCGTCTAATCATAGTCTAAATAGAAATGATAATGATGAACACACGTAAAATGAGGAAATAAAATCATAAAGCATAAAAATGAGGAATGAACCTTAGGATTTATTTATTTTGACATTAATCCATTTTTTAGGGAAGATGAATGAATGGGTATAGAAATCAACAAAAAAAACAAATTATTATCCCCAAATCCTGCTAATAACCCATACCTACAAAAACTATCGATCCGTGAATAAATTAATATGTAAATTAACTCATATTCATCATGGGATAATAAAATGGTGATAAATACATAAGGAAAACATCCTAACTCAATTTTTATCAATCGTTGATGAAGAAAAAATCCGCATTGTTGTTGGAAAAGATCCTTGAGCTGCGTTGGTGCTTGATCCTTGATCCGATCAAGTCCAACGTCGTCTGTTAACAATTGTCTCCTATAATAGTCTTATATATATCCATGGTTTATCAAATAAACCTAAGATATCATCATAATCATGAATTTAAATATTATTAAAAATTTCTACATTATGAAAAATAAAATAAATAATTAAATCATTTTTTATTTTATCCACTCGCAATTTCAATTTTACCAAACCCCCTCTTTTGAAAAATATTTTGTCACACCTAGGGTAATACTCATGTTATGAACTCAACGGTGCCCTAATATTTCTGATCCATTCCTCAATTCTGGTTTCATTCCATTTTTTAGGAAAATTACATGTGCTTGATATTAATATGTTTATTATATTTTTAAAAAATAATTATGAGCACAAAAAATCCCAAAATATCATGTCGTCTCAATGCATGGATTTGGAAATATTCCTAGAATTATTCCAAAGTATTACATGGAAGAAATTAGGACACTAAAATCCTCCTGTATATAATTATAATAATCTTTAAACAAAGTGATATGGTTGTTGTTGTATGTTCTAGAATCGATAGTTGTGGGAAACCCAAAAACCTCATAAAGAAGAAGAATTATTGTGAGAATATGAGATAATCACAACTCTCAAGGAAGAATTAGGAAGAATCTATTGAGATGGTTTTGAATAAATAACCAATCAGTATTCAAAGAAGAAGAATAAGTGAATCCAGGTGAATGAGTAGGATACCTGTATAATATCCAATGGTTAATATGCTCTAGGAAGTTTAATTTTGAGGGTTCCCAACAAATAGATTCTGAAGAACTAGAATATCTTCATATACTCAAAGTCTGATTTGAATGATTCTTACTTGAATATACTATTTTAGTTGAAATCACTATAATTGAGGAAGTGGATCATACATTGGGGGTACTGTGTCATCCCCTAATAGATTGGGATCTACTTCAAGTGAGGAAGGAGGTTGATAACAAAATGGGGTGATACCAACTTGAAGATTATGGGATGATGTATAGATATCCCACTTATTGCATAATATAAGGGAGGATTTGATCACATGAATAATATTGTGATTAGTTCTAAAGAATCAAACTGGGAACACCCTCACCTATGTAATATAGTGAGAGTATTGGTTAGGATAACCATAATCCACTTCTAGTTGTAATTATTAAAAATATTCTAGTAGAAAATATATAACTTAGATAACAAATAGGGAATCAAGGAGTATATTTCATATATGGAAATTGACCATTGAAAAAACACTACATTATTTACATTACTTATTTACTTGCTTATATGTGGTGAATGTGAGTTGGGTGAACAAAATAAGATCTTGTTGTATCTTAACTAACCACTGAGGATGGGAAGACCAAATGGGTGGAAAAAACTTAAAAGAAGTAATTGGTTTTTGGTAAAATTTGGTCACACCTAATTCACCCCACCTCCCACCCAATAATGATTACACAATACTACTAGAACTTTTATAAGGAATTGATATGAAATAATATTAAGAACACTTAATTTTTAAAATAAATTTTTCTATAAAAATAGTTATATATATATTATGTATTCATTTAAACGTTAAATATATCATAATTAAAAATTTAATTATATTAAATAGAGTATAAATTTTTATTCATCACATTAAAAATGGGTAAGATGTTTTATTTCATTTCTATGTAATAAAAGAAACTACTGAGGTAAAAATTGAATTACCATGTAAATGTTAAAAAGGTTAAATTGAGGGGTAAATACCTAAAATAACAAAAAATATTATATTTTAATGCGTGGATTATGATATTAATGGTCTACCCACATATATTTTCAATTAAGTTTCCCCTTTTAATCCACTTTAATTTTAAAATGATAACTTTATACATTAGGGAATGTGTATTTGTGAAAATGACACTCAAAACTCACCTATAAAAGGACCCCTCCTCTACTCCTCCAAAACCAATATTTGCATTCATTTATCTCTTTAATCCCTACCCATTTTCCTCACATAAATCCTTTTATATGTTGGGTTACTTTTGTCCCCATCAAGGATTCCTAAATACTTCATTTCAAAGGAACCCATTTTGAGAAGGAGAAAATTCATCAAAAGGGTTAAAAAATATTAATTAATGTTTGAAGTAAAAGTAAGGTTTTATATTCCTATATCACTTTGAAATGAATATTTTTTGTGTTTAAAATTTAATTGGGATAAATTTTCATTATTGTTTTTATAAAACCTAATTTATTCTTCTTTGGTTATTTATATGTTTTATATGTATTTTTACAATTTCACCTTACTTTGTTTCATGATTCACCAAAAGGATATTTTTTAGTATATTCAACCTTATCTCTTGTTTTTTTGTTGGTTATATCTCTCATAAATGTTTATATTATTTATTTTTTGAAATTTCATTATAAGTACTTCAATTACTTCTTAAATTAATTTTTTATTGGACTTGAATTTATTTAAAAAAGAATTTATGGAATTTATTTTTAACATTTTCTACACTAGTCATTTTCCATTTTCATCAAATTTCATTAAAAAAGTTTGAAAGGTATCTCTCTCTAATATTCTTTGTATGAATGAATTTTCATGGCGTCTTATTATTTTTTCTCTGTGAATATTCTTTTTCATGTTTTCAGGGTTTTCTAGATAAATTTATATACCCTTTGTTTGAAAAATTATTTTCTTATAAATTATAATTTTTCAAAAGTAAAGAATATTTATTATTTTTAGTCAAATAAATTTCATATTTATATTATAAAATGGGTTTTAATATATATCAATTTTTTCATGTTTCTTATGATTTATAGGGGATATACTCTAATGATACCATTCATATTCCTTCTCTAGAATGAGTATGATTATGTTTCGTGTTAATCTTTAAAAAACCCAGTTATTTATCAAGGGCTAATTAATATTTAATGGGATTATGAATGTATGTATTTTTTATTATTATGTGATGGGTGAGTCTATTATTGCACTCAAATAAATTAGGTAAAGCTTTATATCTCATTAGATCATGATGGGACACAAGTGGTCAGCCCAAGTCCAAAAGGTTATGGGCATGAGTGGCTAACTCATATCTAGAAAGTTATGAGGAACAAGTGGTTATCCTAAGTCAAAAAGGTTATAGAGTGTGAGTGATTATCCAAATTCTACTATGTTATGGGTAAGTGGTTATCATAGTCTATTGTGATATGAACGTCTTGGTTGTTAATCTTGACATATGTTGTGATTTTTATGCTTATGTTTATAACATATTATTATGTTTTTCAATTGACCTAAGTCACAATTACTGATTCATGTTTTAATACTCCTATTAATCATTTCATATGTTATTTTAAAATCTCATGTAATGAATTAGGTTTTATGATATATGTTTTATTGGGTATGATTTTCTTATGTTATATTTATTTACCTTGGTTATATTCTTATATCAATATGCCCGTCTTATGATAACTTATGATATTTGTTTTATCTCTTATTTATTTCCTCACTAAGAATATGAGTTCACCCCTTTTTTATGTTTCCATTCCCAAGTTTTTTAAGAATATTATAACATATGATATGTCTATGAGGGGGTATAATGGTTTTTGACAATATAAAATTTTTCATAGTGTCATAAAATAAGTTTTTATATATCCAATCTCCAAAGTCACTAATCCTATATTTTTTGGTTGTGATTTTTTATGAGGTATAATTAACTTTCATGTAAAATGATCTAATAAGGACATATGTGTTGGATTGGGTTATACCAAATATACACCAGAGGGGGGGGGGGTGAATTGTGTCTTTTATAATTTCTTCGCATAATCATGATTTTTCCTTTTAAATTTATATCAAATATTTAGTAGTGTAAAATAAATAGAACAGGATGCACAATGTATAGTGGTTCGAGAAAAAGAAGGCCTCTATTACACTTCACCAAAGCTCTACTCCACGAGATTGGTGATTTTCACTATCTGTTCCTCATATCAACAAACCACTCCACAACTGAGTGTTGACAGTTGACACCTTTACACTCTTAAGGATAAACAGAGCCTTCTGGTTTATACACAGAACCAAATACACAACTTCGTACGAGAAGCTGGTTACTCAAAATAGAAGAGTATTTGTTCGGTGAAAATACTTTCCCAGTTGTTCTTCACCATTAAAATAGAATACAATTGACAGTAGATGGATCTTCGTCTTCAGAAATGATGTTCTTCAGGTAAAAGAAGTTCTGAGCCGATCTGGATGCAGTAGATCTTGAAATGTCATTAGAAAATTTAACAGTAGTTCATTCACAAAATGATATTCGATGTAGATTAGTAAATCTTCAGTCATGTTTCCTCTTCTTCAGAAAATAGAGCCTTTTCACTCTTCATAATAGCAGATCTGTAGATCTTGATTGTCTCTATTTTTCTTTTTCGTATATTCATCATTGTCATTCAGAAGTTCTTGTATATTGTATCTCTGTATGTCACATCTATATTTTGAAATATATATAAAAACGACAAGAAATTATTCTACAAATTTAGATCCATAAAATTCACCTTTAGAATCGCGATATTCAAAAGTTTGAATATCAGAGCAGTTTAACTCCCCTAAAAGTTAAGCATGAAAATATCGTCTTAAATTGATCCTTTTAATAAAAAATAAACGGTTTTTAATCAGTCAAAGAATCACTTTAAATTTGGGTTTTTAATCTGGATTTAAATTAGCCTGATAATCCTCATAAATACCACTGCTTTAATAAATTCATAATTTAAACATTTGTCGTCAAACATAGGGTTGAACTACATAGCATTCATTCTCTAAATGTAAGGTTTAAAAAGTAAGGTTGATCTCAAACTTTTCTCTTTAACTCTCAAATGTACGTTATATAATCCCTACTTTTTCAATCAAATGTACAATTGTTCATAAAAGTATGGTTGATGAACCATACTTTTATCTTTATCTTTCAAATGTATGGTTGTTTACAAAAGTAAGTTTGATGAACCATACTTTTATGAAACAAACTTATCATTCCATACTTATGTAATGATCTTATTCCACACTTTATTGATTTCTCAAACATAATATTCCTTCCAAACATATGGTTCCTTTCCAAATGTAAGGTTCATTCCAAACGTAAGGTTCCTTCCAAACGTAAGATTCCTTCCAAATGTGAGGTTCCTTCCAAACGTAATGTTCCTTTCCAAACGTAAGGTTACTTATAAACTTTTCCAATAACGTATGGTTGTTTAACCGTACTTTTTGAATATCTCATAGAGTAAACACCGCATTCCATCCTTACTCTACTCTTCTCAACATAGTGTATGAATAGTGTTTCCAAAACATTCTTAAAATGATTTATGAATACTTTAGCAATTTATTCTCGCTGTACAAATAATTAAATATTTTTTCCAGAAATAAGAATATAACAAATATTAATTTCCAAAAATTCACTTAAAGTAAAATCATTATAATAACAAATAAGGGTATTTGTGACCATCAAAATCATCATAAAGAGATAGAGTATTGTTCTAAGCAATCTCCCCCGTATTAATCATAAAATTATGTATTGTTGAAAAAAAAATTGCTCAACAATATTCCCCCTTTTTACGATCACAAAACCTATAAAATAACCAATGAAATTAACTTACAAAATTAATTACATATAGTTTTGAATTTTTTAAAGATAGATACAATATTTAATTTAAAAAAATTACTTTAATAAAAATACAAATTCATAAAAATTAAAAAAAACTTAAAATACAAAGTTAGGTTTAACTTAATTTATCTCCCTTAAAGGATTAAGATAATACTTAACATCTCTCCCCCTTTTTGATTAAAAAGATTAAAGTAAAATTTTAAATAAATTAAAATATATTAAAATAAAATGTTTTGTTTATCCTAATTTCTCGCCCTTTTTTCGATATCAAAAAGAATGATAGAATAAGGAATATAACACTTTTTAATGTAACACTTAACTTAAGTAAATGATGTTATAAACATTTTATCAATATTTGAATCTGGATTACAGACATTTCTATCATAGATAGTATAGTAAACCAAATTAAAACACATGGAAATGAGATGTAAATAAATTTAATTGCAAATAGAATTATAAGTATAGTAATGAAAAACAACAGGAATGAGGATTGGGTAAGTGTGTGAGATAGGTTTCATATCCTTTGAACTAGTGCCTTGATCTCTACTAATTGTTCCCTCAATATTCTCATCAATCCATCTCTCAACGGGATAATTAAATCTATGCTTTCCTGAGTCAAATAAATATCTTCAATAAGATTCACTCTAAAACACTCATGAAGCCTTTGTTACTTCTCTATAAAAAGAGTCAACTTGTCTGTGAACTGATTCAGCATAGTTCTAATTCCTGGTTCACTTGAAGTCAACTGATCAACTAGAAACTTCTGATTATCTAACAATACTGACAAAGGATCACCGTTTCACTATAAGTCCTTCAGTCTGTCATTCATATTCTTTATGACCACTATAATAGCCTGAAATAGTTTTATTAAATTAGGTAAAGTACATGATGTACTGGCCTCACTGGTTCTAACTGATGCAAACTATTCCTCCATGAAAGATCTAAAATCCATTAAATATGTCTTCATAACCATATCTGATTTCAACTTTGAGACTTAATTTAACATTTCCTTATCAAAACATTCGACTTCTTGTTTAGAAACAATACCTTATTTTAGCCTTTGAAAATTTAAATATACCTTTTCTAATGCTCTCTGTAGAGAAACATTATCCTTTTCATCTTCAGCCAACTTTCTATTTAGTTCCTCCATATCTTCATTTACTGAATCAGAGTTACCCTATGCTTGATTCTCATTTTTAGCTTCAACTTTATGCAACAACAATAGTGGTGAGGATTTAACATCTGATCTCTCATCACCCCTTCCCTGTACTTGTTTCTCAACAGATTTTTCCTCCAAACCTTTCCCAGAATCATCCATAGAAAAATACTCATTCAATACCTCAGTATGAATCTTAGAATCATTCTATTTTTGGTATCCAAGTATTGGAGGTTTCTCCTTATTAGCATCATCTGCATGTTCTTCCTCTATCAGTAGATTTTCCAAAACAATATTTTCTTGATCAACTTCTACATAATCAATTTGAGTTCGGGCCACAACTTCTCCTTCACCAGGCAATGTCTCATTTATATTTTCTATTTGAGCTTTTGTTTCTATCACTTAGTGATCCAAATTTTCTTACTCTACTAGAAGAGTCACCTTATCCCAAGAAACTGCTTCTAGTAGCATCTCTTCAACTATAGCTTCTCTCGCAAACTTATAGATTAAGAGATCACCAGATGTTAAAACATTTGATGTTACAGCAGGCTCTTCAACCGGATTGGGATTGTTGGTCCTTTTTAATTGAAGTCCTTACTGAATTATTTCTTTAGATGCATCCACAACCTAAAACATGATTCTTGTTGATACAATACTGACTTTTGATTCAGCTTGTCCTTCCTTTGATTTTTCTGGTTGGTCCGGATCACTTTCTTCATCTTCTTCTACTCTTACAGGCAGAAGCTTGCCTTTGATTGTGGTCCAGAAATATCCAATTTTTCACAATATACCAGCATTGACGATATTACTATGGTGACATCTCACCCGATCATCCACTAGTCTTCTGATATCTATCTTCAATAGTATCTTTGAGGTAAACCTTCTAGGAGGATAAAAATTCATTCTTGCCTCTGGTTGGAAATAGTTATTGAGATACCTCACCATGTATCTTAGCAAGTTCAATTTGATATCACTCATCAGTAAAAAATTTAAATACGTATTTGGATAAAGAATATTTTCCATATTAGACATCATATGTGCAATACCAATTTTCACAAACTTAACCAATATCTTCTGGTCCGGTTCCAAGTCCTTCACAAAATTCTTCTTGATATTAGTTGATCCAAATAGAAATGACATAATATCTTCAGTTTTATGTACACAATCACCAATATTTTTCAAATCAAAATGATAAAATCCCTCATGAAGGAAATTTAAATTTTTTTTCTATTTCCACAGATGAGATTGAAAAATCTCGATCCTCAATATTAGCGATTACTGAATACTATTCATTTCCTAGACTAAACAGTACCGACTTAAATAAAGGACAAAGTTCTACCTCATATAGAAACTTTTTATAATCTCAATTAAACGTCTGTTCTAATTTCTAAAAGGCCAGGGTTTACTTAATATCAGGTTCGTCTGATATAGCCAATCCAGATCTATGACTTTTCCTTGAAAACTCTTTCTCCCAGCCGAGCGTTGCCTATTCATAGTGCTGGTCTATGGCTCATCGGTTCTCTTGGTCTTGGCCATTTTTATCATAAATCTCTAAAGGTTCGAAATAACTAGGGTTTTGAAGGTTCAGGTGCGGTAGAGAAGAGCAGTAAAAGTTTTTAAGGTTGTGAAGGGTTTTGAGAAGATGATCGAGTTTGGAATTCGAAGTGGTTTCTAACATCCTTGATTCCCGTGTCATTACATACATACTAATTATTTCATAAACTTTAAAATGAATTAAAATCACACGTAGAAAAAAAATACATAAATAAAAATTGTACGATTTGAAAAACAAATAACTAAACTATTTTTTAAAAAAAGGTGTAATCAAATAAAAAACTGCTTAAAATTAAATAAACCTAACTCCCCCTTAATAAAATTAAACCTTGTAGTGGGAAGTGGTTTATTAAAAATATCAGCTTATTGAATTTATGTATTTAAAAATTCTAAAAATATATCCTTTTTAAGAACATGCTCTCTTAAAAAGTGATGTCTAATATCAATACTCTTAGTCCTAGAATGATTAATATGATTTTTTGAAATATTTATAGCACTTGTATTATCACATAAAATAGGTGTACTATTAAAATTATTACAAAATCCAAAAGAGTGCTTTTCATCCAAAAAACTAGTTCACAACAACTTCCAGCAGATACATATTCTGCCTCAGCTGTTGATAGGGAAACTGAGTGTTGTTTCTTACTAGACCATGATTCTAAGGATCTTCCTAAAAAGTGACAAGTTATTTAGGTGACTTTTCTATCCAATCTATAACTTCCAAAGTATGCATCCAAATATTAAATTAAATTAAAATCAGACGTTTTTGGAAAGAGAAGTGATTGAAAAATAGTTCCTCTTAAATATCTAAAAAATTAATTTAACAACAGTTAAATGGGATTTTTTAGGATTTGATTGAAATATTGTACAAAGAAATAATGAATACATTATAGATGGCCTGCTAGAAGTAAGATATAATAAACTACCAATCATACCACTATATAACTTGTTGTCAACTGATTTCCCAGTTTCTTCCAAATCAAGTTTTATATTAATACCCATAGGAGTCGTATATGTCTTGCTGTTTTCAAGTACAGATTTATTTAGTAAATCAGTAATGTTTTTTCTTTGATTCAAAACATTTCCATTTTTTTGAAAAATTTAAAGTCAAAAAAGAAATTTAATTCTCCCATCATACTAATTTCAAATTATTTTTGCATTAAATTTGATAACTCATGACAAAGAGTTTTATTTATTGAACCAAAAATTACACCATCAACATTAATTTGAACTAATAAAATATTATAATCGATAATTTTCTTAAATAGTGTTGGATCTTCCATTCCAACAGTAAAATAATTTCTCAAAATAAAAGAACTTAATCTTTCATACCAAGCTCTAGGTTCTTTCCTAATACTATAAAGAGCTTTAGTAAGTTTAAAAACAAAATCTGGTTTTTGTGAATTTTCAAAACTAGGAGGTTTCTCAACAAAAAAATTCTCTAATAAATAACCATTTAAAAAGGAAGACTTAACATCCATCTGAAATAATTAAAATTCATATGAGATGCATAGGCTAAAAGGATTTTAATGGATTCTAATCTAGATACAGGTGAAAATGTCTCATCATAATCTATACCTTCTTTATGATTATATCCTTTAGCTACTAGTCTTGCTTTATTCCTAGTTATTATTACTTGATAATATTGTTTATTTCTAAAGACCCATTTCATTTATATTATTGGATAATTTTATGGTCTTTCAAACAATTTCTGAACTTTATTTCTTTTGGAATGGTTTAATTTTTCTTGCATTGATATCATCCAAATTTCATCAACTAAGGCTTCTTCTATAGTCTTGGGTTCTAATTGGGATAGAAATACAAAAAACTTAACAAGATTTTATATGTTCCTTCTAGTTTTTATTCTTGTGTCTAAGTCTTCTATTACAGTTTCTAAAGGGTGATTCTTTATGGTTCTTGATTGTCTAGGTAGTACACTTATAGGTTCTTAGTGTCATATTCTTCTGGACTAGACTGAATTTCATTTATAACTTTTTCAAAATAAATTTTCAAGTTCTCAAGTCTCATGTTATCATTAGAGTCAGATTCATCAATTTGGTCTTTCCTTTTCTCAAAGGGATCAAATTCATCAAATTTCACATGAATAGATTATTCAACAATCATTGATTTTTTTATTAAAAACCCTCAAATCTTTGTAAGTAACAGAATATCCTAAGAAAATTCCTTCATCAGATTTTGGATCAACCTTACAAAGATTGTCCTTGGTGTTTAAGATCTAAACCTTGCATCCAAAAACTTTAAAGTAATTTACTTTAGGTTTTCTATTATTCCAGACTTCATAGGATGTCTTTATGAAAATTGGTCTAATTAAAACTCGGTTCATTATATAGTAGGCTTTACTTACATCTTTTTCCCAAAAATAGGTAGGAAGAATTTATTCATTTACTATAGTCCTAGCCATTTCTTGAATATTTCTATTTCTTCTTTCAACAATTCCATTTTGTTGAGGTGTTCTTAGTGCAGAGAAGGTGTGTTTAATACCCATATTTGTGAAAAAGGAATTGAATTATAAATTCTCAAATTTTCCACTATGATCACTTCTTAATGAAATTATTTTAAAACCTTTTTCAATTTGAATAGATTTGCAAAAACTTTAAAATATTATAGAAGCATCATTTTTATATTTTAGAGAGAAAATCCATGTAAATATAGAATAGTAATCAACTAAAACATATACATATAATTTACCAGCCAATCTTTCTACCCTTGAAGTTCTAAAAAATCCATATGGATATGTTCTAGAGGTTTAGATGTAGCAATTTTGTTAACTGATTTGAAGGTTGATTTTTGCTGCTTGCAAAGTTGACATGCATCACAAAATCTATCACCTTCAAACCTGATACTAGTCAAATCATAAACTAATTGTTTCTTAGATAACTTATGTAAAGAATATACATTGCAATGTCTAAGTATTCTATACCAGACCGAGGATTCATTTATCTTAGCAGTTAAGCAGTTTACTTGTTGTTTACAAAAGGAATTTAAATCCAGGGTATATACATTATCAGTTATGGGTGCTCTAAATTTAAGTAATTTATTTTTGAAAACAGAAAAATAGTTGTTAGAAAAATCAACAATATTACCATCATCACAAAGTTGAGAGATACTTATCAAATTGTGTTTCAATCCTTGTACATAGAGTACTTTGATGATTGAGATAGTTTCTGGATCTCCAACTGTTATAACATCAATAATCTTACCTTTGGCATTGTCACCAAATGTGACTAGTCTTCCATATTTTTGTGTTAAATATTTGAAATTCAATGAGTTTCCACTCATATGCCAGGAGCAACCACTGTCCATGTACCATATGGTATTTTTTCTTCTATCACCTACTTCCTTCACAGGAATTTAAACAGATTGTTTTGGTACCCATATTCTATTGAGTTCAGATGTGTTAGCCAGTGAAGATCTGTGAATCCAGACTTTCATTGTTTTTCTAAAATCAACAGAATCATATAAATTGTTTGAGACAATGGCTTTCTTTATTCCACTTATTCGGGGTTGCCTTAAGTTAGTATTCTTAGATATATGTCCATTTTTTTCACAGTAGTTAGGGTCTAATATTTTTGTACTAGACACAGAGTAATTCTTGTACTGTTTAGGTTTTTAACTTTTACTACCAATTTCATATTTTCTCTTTTTAATCACATTCTTTCCATGAATTTTATTTAGTGTATTTTCTCCTTTTTTAAAAATAAGAGATGCACTTTTATATGTTTCTACTTTAGTTTTTAGTGTTTTTATTTTAGCTTCATGATCTGTATTATTTTTATTTATTGAGTTATATTTTTATAGTAATTCCTAATGTTGTTTTATCATTATTTATCTTTTATTTAAAACAGTATTGTGAATAGTTTTTAAATACTTTTGTTTCTTAAATAAAGAATCATATTTTTCTTCAAGCATGTTGCAGTAGGCTACATGTTTTTCATTTGAATAGCTTGATTCAGAACTAGAGTCCGAAGAATAATAGAATTGTACCTCATCAATTTCTACGATAAGGCACATATTAGATTTCAAATTTGATTCCTCCTTTTTTGAATCAGACTTTGATGAGATACTGGAGTCTTCAGATACACTCCATGTAGCTTTAATTTCCTTCTTCTATTTCTGCTCATAATAATTTATTTTGAGGAATTTCTTCTTCTTGTCTTCCTTTAATTGTGGACAATCAGGTCTGATATCACCAAGTTCTTTGTACTCGTAGTATCTTACTTCCTTTTTATAATTTTTAATAGAATTTCTGAAACCTTTCTTCTTTCTATAAAACTTACTGAATTTTCTGGCTATCTGAGGTAGTTCCTTGTCTGAATTTGATGAATCAAAACTTTATGATTTCACCCTTGCTTCCTTTTTTATCTTTTTTCTTTTAATTTGTGATGACAATTTTAAGGAAGTGTATTCTCTCTTGATCAGAATCTTATGCTCATTTTCTTCATCCTTCATCTTAGCTTCATACATCACGAGAGTTCCAATTAACTCTCTCATTGTTAAATCTTTTACATGAGATGATTGTATGATTGCAGCAGAAATCCCATTCTATTTAGTAGGCAGTACTATTAGTACTTTCAAGGTTTGACCAGCTTGTTTGATTGGATCTCCCAAAACAGTTATATTTTTGACAATCTCGGTCAATCTTACATTCATTTGGGATATTCTTTCTCCTTCAACTATTCTGAATGTATCAAATTTTAGCTTAGCAGTAGCATACCTTATCTGTCTAACAATTTCAGTTCCTTCATAAGCAACCGCAATTATCTCCCACATTTCATATGCTATTGGGCATTGAGATACTCTGTTAAACTCATCTGGTATTAGACCACATATGATTGCATTTATATCCTTCAAATTCATGTCATACTCAACTTCTATAGCTACACTCCATGTTTCAGGTTTTCTGGTATTTCATAAGGAGTCAGTATCTTTGAGTAGACTCTATATTCGAGGTTTTTCAAATAGATTATCATTCTTGATTTCTAGAATCCATAATTATCACCATTGAAGTATGGAGCTGTAACCATAGAAATTCATTCTCTTGTATCATCCATATTTATCTGAGTATAATCCTTTAAAACTTTTAGCTTGTTATAAATTTAACAAAAGCTCCACCTCTGATACGAATTGTTGGATTGGGTTATACCAAATATACCCAAGAGGGGGTGAATTGTGTCTTTTATAATTTCTTCACAATCTTGATTTGTCCTTTTAAATTTATAACAAATATTTAGCAGTGGAAAATAAATAGCACAGGACACACGATATATATTGGTTCAGGGAACAAAAGTCCTCTAGTCCACTCCACCAATGCTCTACTCCACGACCTTAGTGATTTTCACTATCTTGTCCTCTTATCAACATACCACTTCACAAATGAGTGTCGACAGTTAACACCTTTATAATCTTAAGTCTAAACAAATCCTTCTAGTTCATATATAGAACCAAATACACAGATTAGTACGAGAAGCTGATTACTCAAAATAGATGAGTATTTGTTCAGTGAAAATACTTTCCTAGTTGTTCTTCACAATTTCAATAGAATACAATTGATAGTAGATGAATCATCATCTTCAGAAATGATGATATTCATGTAAAATAAGTTCTGAGACGATTCAGATGCAATAGATCTTGAAATGTCATTTGCAACTTTAACATTAGTTGATTCACAAAAAGATATTCAATATAGATCAGTAAATCTTCAATTGTGTAACTTCTTCTTCAGAAAACATAGCTTTTTTTCTCTTTGTAATAACAGATATGTAGATCTTGATTGTATCTGTTTTTCTCTTTTTTATATTCATCGTTCTCATTCAGCAGTTCTTGTATATTGTATCTCTATATATCACATCTATATTCTGAAATATATATAATAATGATGAGAAATTATTCTACAAATTTAGATCTATAAAAGTCACCTTTAGAATCGTGATATTCAAAAGTTTGAATAACAGAGCAGTCGTAACTCCCCTGAAAATTCCACATGAAAATATCCTCTTAAATTGATCATTTGAATCACAAATAAATGGTTTTGAATCATCCAAAGACTCATATTAAATTCAGTCTTTTAATCTAGCTTGAAATCAGCCTGATAATCCACATAAATATCGTTTCTTTAATAAAGTCATAATTTAAACATCCATCACCAAACCTAGGGTTGAACTACATAACATAAATTCTCTAAATGTAAGGTTCACAATGTAAGGTTGATCTCAATTGTTTTTCTTCAACTCTCAAACGTACAATATATAATCATACTTTTCAATCAAATGTACATTTTTTCGTAAAAGTAAGGTTGATGAACCGTATTTTTATCTTTAGATTTCAAACGTATGGTTGTTTACAAAAGTAAGGTTGATGAACCATACTTTTAAGAAACAAACTTATCATTCAATACTTACGTAATGATCTTCTTCCATACTTTTTTGATTTCCAAAACATAAGATTCCTTCCAAACATAGGGTTACTTTCTAAACCTAAGGTTCCTTCCAAACGTAAGGTTCCTTTCCAAACATAAGGTTCCTTCCAAACATAAGGTTCCTTCTAAACATAAGGTTCCTTACAAACATAAGGTTCCTTTCTAAACATAAGGTTCCTTCTTAACTTTTTCGATAACATATGGTTGTTTAACCATACTTTTCTGATATCTCATAGAGTTAACACCGCATTCCATCCTTACGCTATTCTTCTCAACGTAGGGTATAAAAAGTGTTTCCAGAACACGCTAAAAATTATTTCTGAATACTTTAGCAATTTATTCTCATTGTTCCAACACATAACTATTTCTTCGAGAAATAAGATTATAAAAAATATTAAATTCCTAAAATACACCTAAAGTAAAATCATTAGAATAACAAATAAGGGTATTTTTGTCCATCAAAATTATCATAAATAAATAGAGTATTGTTCTGAACAATCTCCCCCTTATTAATAATAAAATTATGTATTTTCGAAAACAACACTTTCTCAATAATATGTTAATGTTGGTTCACCTTAATAGAGGAATTACTCTATGTTAGATATAGTGATAATGATGATGATTCATGAAAATATTATATTATATATTTGGGTATAAGAATTGAAATCAACATCACGAACACTAAATTGGGTTTTAAATAATTTTTATAGTGTAATCCTATAAGTGTTATGGTTTTTAAATATATATTTTTCAAATATTTTTTTAAGGATGCAGATATTTTTTCAAGGAAAATTTCAGAAAAAAGACATGCATCATGAGGAAAAAGTGTATCATTATAGGATATGATAAAGAAGAATGAGGATTTTATTTATATAATCATATAGATATAAAATAATTGTATTGATAAATTCCATGTTTCAAGAAAGGGATCATGTCTCCAAATGATATAGTGGGAGCTTGATATATTTTTATGAAGTCAAGGCTCAAGATATGCACGCATTGGCATAAGAATAAATTCCAAAATATATAGTGAAAGAAGTTGTTATAGTGACAAAAATACTATATAAGTTGAATAGGGAAGTTAAAAAACTAGAATTATATGGTTTTTTTATCACTGAGGATGGTTGAACATTTTTTTTGATGCTAATGAACCTCTATCCTATAAGGAATTGGTAAATAACATAGTTTTTTCTAAGTTTCAAAAAACTAGAAATTTTGAAATAGATTCAATGAATCGAAATAATAATTGAATTTTGGTAGGTCCACTAATTAATTTAAAAATGTTGAGTTTAAAAATTTATTCAAGAATAAACTATACTTGGATGGTAATTTTATTACCTATAAAGTGTGAATGGTAGAAAATGGTTTCAAGAAACATTATGGTATTGATTATGATGAATTTTTTTCACTAGTTTCAATGTGAAAATCCATTCAAAGTATTATTTCTATAGCAGTATACCATAATTATGATATTTGGTTAATTTATGTTAATACTAATTTCATAAATTTAAAAGTTGTGGTATATGTCTATTGTTTTGTCCAGAAATGGGGATTACCTTGTCTGTTTAAGGTTCAAACTTTCCAACCGGTTTCTAACGGGTTTATTCGCAGAACCGGAAACACCCAATGATTCTATATCCATTTGGACCTACTTTATAAAGGTAGGTGCTCATTAGTTGTGAGCTGATGAGGCTTAATAATTTGAATTGGTCAAGAGGATGGGAGGCCAGGCTCATCACATCTTTTTGAGGGGAATTATTCCCTACTATGGGACTCTCTTATAGATTTAAGTTATGTTCATGAATCCTTATTAATTAACTATGCATGAAAATGATTTTTCCTTTAGATTTTGAAATCGATGATTGATATGTATGTGATTTAGAGAATCTTTTATGTGGACATTATGATGACCATACTTGATTTAAATCCCCTCAGTGAGGTACTTGAAGTTTATTGTCATTCAGAAAGACATGGATTATTTCAGAGTTGGGATTGTACCCACAGATGGGATACCTATGTATCCTCGTTTAAAAGGAATCAGAACCCACATAGTTTGATAAGAAGGATATAGTTTAACATCATATGGTACGGAAAAGAAATAATGAAATATGGGCTTGAACCTTAGAAAGGCTTCCTACGTACTCTACTTTTAAGGCAGAGATCAAAGTCCACTTAGTTCGGGTGAAGAAATATGGGGCTTTGGCACGGTTAACGGCCCAAAAAGAGATGTCATGATTACTTTTACACTCTAAGCTCATGTGATTCATGCTCAGTGTGAGAAACAAGAGGTATCAGTAAACCTGACGATTTTTCCATGAAAGATACAGTCACAAGAAATGATGTGGGGCTTACGTAAGTATGATTGCCCAAGTAGATGAAGACCAGGACTTACTTCAGGAAAGAAGCCCAGGAGCAGGGTCCATAAAGGTATTTTTACTTTATGGAGATTTGGAGTTTTAACATGGGGCTTACTCCTAAGGAGGATTCCCAAATTAAAAGGCACTTATGATTGGGGATTATTCTTGGGAAGGAGGCCCAAATAAAAAGAAATTAATATTGGGGCTTACACCTGAGGAGGATGCCCAATGTTAAAGGAAATTATGACTGGGGCTTACTCCTGAGAAGGAGGCCCAGGTTAAGGGGACTTGGGGATTACTCTTGAGGAGGATTCCCTAATTAAATGAAATATGATTGGGGATTATTCACGAGATGGAGTCCCAAACTAAGGGAACTTGGGAATTACTCTTGAGGAGGACGCCTAAATTAAAGGATCTTCTCATCTTAAAGGATGGAGTTATATGGAGGAAACCTCTAACCGCAGTGACATAAAGCTTGTATGTCATGAGGTTTTGGAGAGGTTCCCACCGAATTCCTTTCAGATAAGAAATCCAAAAAAGTAACAATTCCATAAATGGATTTGAAAAGGGGTTTGAGGTCTAATATCTTGATGAAAAGAGGTTAACAGGAGAGAGGAACACAAATGAAGTTGGCGTGCAAGTGTAGGTCGCACAAGTAATTTGGCATGAAAGTCTTGGCCACACAAGTGTACTTTCATGGCCTAGGTTCACCCAGGGCGACGAAGAATCTGTAGGGTAATACTGGGGAAAGTCTTAACTTAAGACACTACTGGAAATTCGGGCTATAGCCACGGTTCTAAACCGTGGCTATAGGCCCTCAAACCGTGTCTATAGGTAATAGCCACGGTTTGAGGAACCGTGGCTATGTTTGGCGTTTGGCGTGGATATAGGCCCAGACCTATAGCCACGGTTCCAAACCGTGGCTATATACCTAAAGCCACAGTTTCAACCGTGGCTATAGGTTTATAGACACGGTTCAAACCGTGGCTGTATACTTAATGCCACAGTTTCAACCGTGGCTATATTAGATGCCAGACGGGCTTTATATCCACGGTTGGAAACCGTGGAGTTAGGTCTATAGCCACGGTTAAAAAATGTGGCAATAAACCAATAGCCACGGTTTAAAACCGTGGCTATAGGGTGTGCACATACATAAAAAAAATACCCCCCAACCCCCTGGACACCCCCGGGACACCCCACTGGACACCCCCCTGGAAACCCCCCTGGACACCCCCTGAACACCCCCTGGACACCCCCCTGGACACCCCTAGACACCCCCCTGAACACCTCCTTCACCCCTCCCCTATGCCTTATAGACCCCCTACCCTCCTCCCCACTGCATTGCAGACACCCCCTGCCAGCCCCCCCTGCCCCCTGCCACCCCCTGCCAGCCCCCATGCTTGTCCCCCTGCCCCCTGCCACACCCCCTGCTAGTCCCCCTCTACCACCCCCTGCCAGTCCCCCTGCCACACCCCTGCTAGTCCCCCTCTGCCACCCCCCTGCCAGTCCCCCCTGCCCCCTGCCACCCACCTGCTTGTCCCCCTGCTTGTCCCCCTGCCAGCCCCCCTGCCCCCTGCCCCTGCTAGTCCCCCTGCCACTCCCCTACTTGTCCCCCCTGCCCCTGCCACCCCCCTGCCAGCCCCCCTGCTTGTCCCCCTGCCACCCCCTGCCAGTCCCCCCTACCCCCTGCAACCCCCCAGCCCACCTGCACCAGCCCCCCCTCGCAGCCCATCTGCACCAGCCCCCAACCCCAGCCCCCAGCCCCCAGCTGCACTAATCCACCCCCAGCCCAGCTGAACCAGTCTCCCCCACCCTCCCCAGCCCATCCCAGCTGCACCAGTCTCATAGAAATTCCTTGGTCAAAACTAGAGACAAAGGAAAAGGGATGCAAAGGAAAACATAACTAGCACACTATGACCAGAATTTTTCTAGTACATTGTATCTTTTACTGCCTCTCTCGATGTCTCCCAACATTATGCAAGTCTCACCACTTCCGATCTACGTATTCACGTTACACATTAGGGGGTGAAACAAGATAAAACAGAACTAGCACAGTAAACTACAAATAAGTGAAATCTTGGTGTGAAGTGATATAAAAGTAAAAAATCTCACATTGTTGTGCCCTATGACACCCACTAGACCCCCTGCACACCCATAGACCCCCCTGGACACCCCCTAGACCCCCCTGGACACCTTCCACTGGACACCCCCACCCTTGGACACCTTCCACTGGACACCCCCTGCCCCCTGCTAGTTCCCCCCAGCCACCCCCTGCTTGCCCCCTGCCAGCCAGCCCCCCTGCCACCCCCTGCCACCCCCCTGCTTGTCCCCCTGCCTTTCCCCCCTGCCCCATGCTAGTCCCCCCCTGCCACCCCCCTTCTAGTCCCCCCTGCCCCCTTCCCCCTTCTAGTTCCCCCCTGTCACCCCCTACTTTCCCCCCTGCCAGCCAACCCCCTGCCACCCCCTGCTTGTCCCCCTGCCTTTCCCCCCTGCCCCATGCTAGTCCCCCCTACCACCCCCTGCCAGCCCCCCTGCCCCCTGCCCCCTGCTAGTTCCCCCCCCGCCACCCCCTGCTTTCCCCCCTGCCAGCCAGCCCCCCTGCCCCCTGCCGGTCCCCCCCTGCCACCCCTGCCAGTCCCCCTGCTAGTCCCCCTGCCAGCCCCCCTGCCCCCTGAATTTGAAGTTGAATTTTATAGAACTATAAGAACAAGATGTAATAAAGTAAAAGAAATATAACATACACTATTATTTAACATTCTTTAGTCCCATGGGGACCTACGTGCATAAAAATAACAAAACCTAACTCACACATTTTATTATGGTCAAAGAAAACAAAAACCCTACAACTATAAACTAGAAAGAATCACAATATGAGGGATAATAACATAAGTATACAAGACTCACAGGCTTCAAAATAAATGAAACAAAAATGAAAATCACATTACTAGAGTGGGTAGTAGTCCAACATTCCCATTCTCTTCATGCTGAAAGCTTGATGCACGATGCACCAGGATCCAAAAGTTCATATTCTCATTTCTGCACTTGTGGAACTATCACCAAGAAGGGTCTTCACTTCTTCCTTGAAGTAAGGACGTCATCTCCACTATAAAACAAGAAATGATATGAGTTCAAGGAGAGATAGGTATGGAAAGAGCTCTGATGAAGCAAATCAGCAATGGCGATCAAGGTTTTCACAGAGGAAACCTATAGAAATATCTTAGAGGATGAGAAATACAAATGATCAAGATTTTGAAGATACTTAGGTCATAGGGGTTATCACTACCCTTACACTACAGTACCTCAAAATGGAACAACCAATCTGGTGAGGCCACAAATCCACATGAAACAAAACACCCCCCCTGCACCCCCCATTCCCCCCTTAGTCCCCCATGCCCCCCTGCACCCCACTGGACAACCCCCATGCCCCAACTAGACAGCCCCACTGGACATCCCCACTTGACAGCCCCTGCACCCCCTGGACAGCCCTCCCCACCCTGCCGGACACCCCTCCCCCTGCTTGGACAGCCCCTCCCCCTGCTGGACACCCCTCCCCCTGCTGGACACCCTTTCCCCCTGCCCCCTGCCCCCTGCACCCCACTGGACAGCCCCCATGCCCCAACTGGACAGCCCCACTGGACACCCCCTGCACCCCCTGGACACCCGTCCCCCCTACTAGACACCCCCCTGACGAACACCCCTCCCCCAACCCCTTTCTACACCCCCTGGAATGTGTTTCTATTGATATAAATGATCATCTTATTGAGGTATGTTTTGTATTAGAAAACATACCAAAGTACAATGAGCATTGTAGGATGATAGGCCATGCCACTGATAAGTGCAGAATGGTACATAAATTCTGCAATCCATCCTCTATTAATACTTCATTGAAAGATGCTCTGAAAGGGAAAAATATTAATACCAAACACTATGTTAGAAAAAAATACAAAGAAGGTTAAAAAGAGGTCACCTGGTATAACAATTCTACTACTAGTAAATCCTAGGAAGACTTAGTAGAGGAATAAGAATCCCAAGGATGTGTTCATGCTGAAACTGGTAAAGCACAATTCTACTGGATATATTCTATAAGCAGATCGTCAACTCGTACTACCAACTTGAGCACCTTATCAAAGAGGGTTCTCTACCGCAACTAGAATTAAGATGAAACATCCTATCAACATGGGCTACCAACAACCAACATACATGAATCAAGAAATAGAAAATAGCGAGTTTCCAACATTTTTTACACAACTAGAACATGTGTTGGGAAAAAATCCCTCAAGGTAACTTTGCAGTATTTTTGGGTTGATTGTGTTTGTTGACAAAGCAGGTGTTTCATGGATATTTGTCGAGTTCCCGAGAAGTTGTTGACAATTCATGTTGACAAAGAACGATGACAGAGGAAAGGACGATCTGGAGGCAGTACAAAAAGTGCAGTACAAGGTGGCGCCGTTTCCCAGTGTTTGCCAAATTTTTGGGGTCCAAAATTTGGAGTTTGGTGAGCATCGTGAAAAGAGGATTTCCATGAAGAGCTTAATTTCATATGGAAAAGGCATGAATTTCGCGAAGATAGGATGCATGGTTTGGAAATCGCGAAGACCAGAAGAATGGAGGCAGTGATGCTTCGCGATTACGTCAAGCTTCATGAACGGCATATGCTGAAGCGCATCGCGGCGGAGAAGAGCTTTGAGAGAGAGCTTCGCGGCGAAGGTGCGAAGGTATGTTGGGCTTCGCGATGGAGCTTCGCGGAGAAGGTGCAAGCCGCGGAGGTAAGTTGACGGTGATTCATCGCGACTACGTCAAGCTCCGCGAATGGAAGATTGCCGTGGAGCTTCGCGATTTGGATAGAATTCCGGCAGAAACTTTGGAGCTTCGTGATTTGAGATGACATGGCGTTGACTTCGCGCAGAAAGTTCGAGGGTCGGTGGAATCGCCTATAAATAGAGGCCGACCCCTTCGAGCGAAGTAGAGAGAATTTTCAAAGAAAATACTTTGCTCTCGATTTGCGAAGGTGGTTCGCGGAGCCAGTGTGCTTCGCGAAAGAGGTGATTCGCGGTGGCTATTGTAGCTCCGCGAAACCTGCGAGCTCCACGTTGGCTTACTTAGCTTCGCGAGGGTCGTTGCATTGCGACGACTTGAGCATCGCGAAAGAGCTTCGCGAGTGAGCTTCGCGAGTGAGCTTCACGAAAAGGCAGGAGCTTCGCGAAGGATTGGTTGAGCTTCGCGAAATTGGGAGCCTTTCATTGTAGGGTGCTTTGCGAAGGTGTTTCCAAAAGGGATTACCCAGTAGATAGTGGCAAAGGGGTATTCATCTACGGGTGAAAGTTAAACTTTAACAGAGCATCTACATACAGAGAAAGATGCATTCCTTAATGGAAATGAAGAGACCTACAAGTCTATAAACTGTGAGTGGATTCCCTTCTGGAGCAGTGAGCTTAGGAAGAGGAAGAAGGTGATCCTCTCCACCGGCAGTGAGCCAGAGAGAGAGAAACAGGGAGTGACCCTTGGGAAAGCAGTGAGCTGACCCTAAACATTGTAAAGGCAGTGAGCCTGGGCATATAAGTGATCTAGCCCGAACCTTGTAATCCACAGCTAGTGAAGATTAGTGGAATTTGGTACGACCGGCAACCTGTCGGCATATGCTCCTTGGACGTAGCCCTTAGCAGTGAACCAAGTAAAATTTTTGTGTCCTGCACTTGCTTTACTTTCTGTTTATATAGTGTAGCAGGAAAGAGAGAAGATTGTTTTGCTTAACAGTGAAACAAGATCAGAACGAGCATTACTTTTTAATTTGTCATACCCTGATTCACCCCCCCTCTCAGGGTATTCAGCCTAGTGGACCTAACAAGTGGTATCAGAGGGAAGGTTGAAAGTTGTTCTTCTCTCAATGGAGGTAACCAATCATAAAGGGATTCCGATCTTCGACGGATATAATTTTCAGATATGGAAGAATCGAATGCAACACTATTTCCGATCCTTGGGAATGGATGTGTTTTCAGCAGCTATGCATGGTATCACAACTGATATTAATAGTGGTGCCTTATCAGAAGCTGAGCATAGAGAGTTGGATGCTGATTCCAAAGCAATAAATGCCTTAGGGGGAGCCCTTTTCAATCCCATATATACAAAGGTGATGTCATGTAAAACGTCACATTCTATGTGGGAAAAGCTTTTGAATATATATGAAGGGGATACAAAGGTCAGAGAGGCAAAGTTGCAGGTGTTGTGGAACAAATATGAAGATCTGAAAATGAACCCGAATGAGTCTGTTGACGCATTCTTTGACAGGGTAAACACTGTTGTAGAAGATATGCGAGGTCTTGGAGAAGTCATTGAAGACATAAAGATCGTAAAGCGCATCTTGAGGAAACTTCCACCTCGGTTCAATCCGAAAGTTTCAGTACTAGAAGATAAAGATCTAAAAGAGATAACACTGGACAACTTGCACAGTACCTTGGTTGCATATGAAATGAGGAACGATGATAATGAGGCTGTGGAAAAGGGGAAGTCCAAAGAAGTGGCATTTAAGGCCATGAAGAAGCTGAACATTGAAGATTCTCAGGAAGAAGAAGAGACAGATGAGGTAATTTCATTCCTCTCCTCAAATCTTCAAAGAGGAAAAGGAAATCTCAAAGGGAAGCTTCCACTTGCTTGCTTTAGATGTGGAAAAGTTGTTCATCTTGCTGCAAGGTGCCCCAAAACGTTTCAAGAAGATAACGATGAAGATGAAGTTGAAATTCCCAAGAAGAAATCTTCAGCCTATGTGAAAGGGAAGAAGCAGTTCAAGAGAAATTTCTTCAAGAGGAAGAATCTTCTTTCACAAGAAATAGATAGTTCAGATGAGTCTGAGGATGAAGAGGTTGAGGAGTTTGAAAATTTTAAATATTATAGACAAAATGCTATGGTAGCGGTCGTCGGTAGTTCTCAGGAAAAGGAAGATACTGACTTTGGAGAAGAGGAAGAAGAAGTTGAAGGAAGAGTTGATATGGAAGCCGAATTGGAAGCAGCTCTTGAAGAAATAGATGTTTGGAGAGCCAAAACGAAGAAAGACAATAAAGTGGTTTGTGATTCCAAACTCTATATGCAACAACAGGATGAAGAAAAGTCAGAACTATTAGAAGAAATTGAAAGACTAAAATCCTTAACACCAGAGAGCTCAGAAAATATTGCTGAGCATAAGCTTAAAATTGAGGAACAAAAGAAGGAAATTGATTGTTTGACTAACACAGGAAAGGAGCAGGTCAGATGTATCAAAGAGCTTGAAGAAGAAGTGGTCAGTCTACGACGAAAAATGAAGGATCAAGAAAAACCCTTGACCCCCAATGTGATATCAGAGAAGCAGGCCATTCAGAAGACAGAAAAGATGAAAGAGGAGGCTCATAGTTCATCAGGAGTGAAGCACCAAGAAAGATCAAATGATAAGGTTGATTCAGGGCTTGATAAGAAGCAAAAATCGGTGGCAGTTAATGTCAGACCGTAATCACCCGTTCCGAATTTGAAGGTTGATTTAGGCACAAAACAGAATCAGAATATTTATAGATCCCAAAGGGAAAATCGTAGTGCTGAAGTATCACGAAGGAATGTATCCTATATCAGGTGTTATTACTGTGGAAAAATGGGACATTCACAGTATGTGTGTTCCATATCCAAGAGATATAGAAGGGAACAAGAACAGAGATGGCAGCCAAACAGAGAACGGTTTACCAGAATATATTTTGAAGGTCACTGTTTTTGGTGCGGAGGATTTGGGCACATGGCTAGGTATTGTACTTCGACCATTCAGAGAAATGTGCCAAAGCAGAATCAAAACACTCGCAAGCAGCATGTCAATACACCAACAGGTGAGTTAAAAACGCAGAATAGATTTGCGGCTTTGCAAGATGAGGGTGGTCTATCATACTCTGAGAAAGAACAGAAGCCTCAATCCATGCCGAGTGTGAAAGAAAAAGTATGGACCAAGAAGAAGAAAAATGAGAAGGCTGTGGTGGCGGAGATTGCCCTTAAAGCATCAGATCGATCTGGTGTTTGGATTCTTGATAGTGGTTGCACATCCCACATGACGGGTAATAAGGATCTTGTTACAGACATCAAATATGACAAAGAAGGAGTTTTCAAATTTGGAAATGATGAAGTCCTGAAGATTGTTGGCTCAGGGAAAGCCAAGTTTGGGGGAAAAGAGATGAGAAGTGCTGATGTCTTGGTAGTAGAGGGTCTCAGTCATAACCTACTCAGTGTCAGTCAACTATGTGACTCTGGGCACTCTATCCAATTTACCAAGAAGATGTGTGTTGTGAAAGGAAAAGATGGAGCAGCTGTTCTGCAGGGAAAAAGGTCAAAGGGAAATCTCTATCTTGTAGGTGGGGAAGAAGATACTTGTCTTTTATCCAGAGAGGAAGAAAACCAGCTGTGGCATAAGCGACTCGGTCATCTATGCCAACCATCTATGGAGGATATCGTTAAATGTGATGCTGCTAGAGACCTTCCCAAACTATCACGTGATCGCACTCATACGTGTGATGCTTGTCAACAAGGGAAAATCATCAGAAAGACATACAGGCCAAAGGAACAGAAATCAACTAGAGTGCTTGAATTGGTGCATGCTGATGTATGTGGACCCATCTCACCACGAGCTATAAATGGGAAAAGGTACTATGTTCTCTTCATTGATGACTATATCAGAATGGCCTAGGTATTCATAATTACCCATAAGACAGAGGTGTTCAGTTGTATAAAGCAGTACAGGAGGGAATCAGAAAAGATGCTTGGGCAGAAAATTCTGAAGTTTCGTACTGACAACGGTACGGAATTTACAAACAGTCAGGTTGAAAACTATCTCAAGAAACATGGGATAAGGCATCAAGTTTCATCAGTAAAAACTCCCCAACAGAATGGAGTAGTTGAAAGGAGAAATCGGATCATCAACAACATGGCCAGAATAATGCTTATTGATAAGGACCTGCCAGAGAAATTTTGGAAGGAAGCAGTTTTGACATCGGTCTATGTTTCAAACCGGTCCCTGTTATGTCCGAAGCAAGGGAAGACTCCGTATGAACTGTGGTACGGAAAGAAGCCAACGTTGAAATACTTTCGAATCTTTGGAAGTAAGTGTTTCATTATCAACAAAGAACATCATAGGAATTTTGAGGCATGAGGAGATGAAGGGATATTCCTTGGTTATTCTGGGAAAAGCAAAGCGTATAAATGTTTCAACAAAAGGCTGGGAAAAATCATTGAAAGCAATGATGTCACTATAGTTGAAAATGAGCAGAATACTCAACGATCCAGTGAACAGTTCCTGGATGAAAGTGATGATGAGGTAAGCAACCCAGGGGGAGCAGAAGTGGCAGAAGCTGACTCAGAAGAAGATACTGATGATGAAGAGGAAAGTGTCAAGTCGGTGTCTGTGAGAAAGCCAAAGAGTCGAGCTGAAATTGATAGGCAGAATATCATTGGTGATCAAACAGCTCCAGTTCAGACTCAAAGAATGAAATCATCACAGCAAGCATCGTTTTTGTCTCAAGTGGAGCCGAAATGTTTTTCTGATGCAGCTGAAGATGAAAACTGGGTTCAGGCCATGAATGAAGAGCTTGATCAGATTGAGAAGAACCAGACATGGGAGATTGTTTCGAGGCCAGCAGACAAGAATGTCATCGGGACTAAATGGGTCTATCGCAACAAGATGAATGAAGATGGAACAGTAATTCGGAACAAAGCACGACTAGTGTGCAAGGGATACTCCCAGATAGAGGGAATAGATGTTGATGAGACATTTTCACCGGTTGCAAGGCTGGAGACAATCGAATTATTTTTGGCCATAGCAGTGCAAAGAAAGTTCAAAGTGTTCCAGATGGATGTCAAATCCGCATTCTTGAATGGGGTTCTGGAAGAAGAGGTGTATATTGAGCAGCCAGATGGTTTTCTCATTCATGAGGATGAGAACAAAGTTTGCAGGCTGAAGAAGGCGTTGTATGGGATGAAACAAGCACCAAGGGCATGGTACTCAAGGCTTGATCAGTACTTGAAGAAGATTGGTTTCCAGCGTGGAGGAGTTGACTACAACCTCTATTTCAGCAATGACAGCAATCAAAGGATGATGGTGCTAGTGTATGTCGATGACATAATTTTTGGCGGATCAGATGAAGCTCAGTGCAGACAGTTTTCCGAATTCATGAAAAATGAGTTTGAAATGTCAATGATTGGAGAGCTAACATTTTTCCTTGGTCTACAGGTGACACAAGGAAGGAATGGAACATTCATTTATCAATCCAAATATGCCAAGGAGGTTCTAAGAAGGTTTGGAATGGATAATTCCAAGGAAATGAAGACTCCGGTTGCTACCCGGATGAAATTATCAAAATATGAGGATGGAAAGGCAGTTAATATCACATAATACAGGAAAATCATTGGAAGTCTATTGTACTTAACCGCAACAAGGCCTGATATTGTTTTCGCCACATGCCAAGCAGCGAGATATCAGAGTAATCCCAAGGAAATTCACATGCTTGCAGTGAAAAGAATACTTCGGTATATCAAGGGCACGGTGGACTTCGGCTTGACATACAATGACAAATCTCAGACAGAGTTATTGGGATATACTGATGCAGACTGGGCCGGTTCAGCAGATGATAGAAAATTAACGTCAGGTGGTGCATTTTATCTTGGCGGACTATGTATTGCTTGGTTAAGCAAGAAGCAGGATTGCATTTCATTAAGCACCGCAGAATCTGAGTATATTGCGGCCACTCAAGCATGCACACAGTTGTTGTGGATGAAGCAGCAGCTTGAAGATATGGGAGTTGAAGTGAAGTCTCCGATCGGAATCCAGTGCGACAACTCAAGTGCTATAAATCTTAGCAAAAATCCCGTCCATCACTCAAGGACAAAGCACATTGAGATTAAGTATCATTTTATCAAGGAGAAGGTTGAGCAGGGAATCGTGAAGTTGGAGTACGTGCCTACAGAGCTACAGGTTGCAGACATTCTGACAAAGGCCTTACCCAAGGAAGCTTTTGAGAGGCATCGACTGGCTCTGGGAGTTCAGTCGATTCCCCGCACTTGAAATAGTGTGGATGTGGGATACCCTCCCCCCCTCTCCCCGAGGTATGGTGTGTTTTCCCTACTGTGCTAATCTGTTCTCTACTATGTTATAGACTACAAAGGACTGTCCTTTGGGTTCGTTGACAAAGGGGGAGAAAATAGTGTTTGTTAAAAGGGGAGACAGTGTGGAGATTTGATAAATCATAATTGATATGGGGAGAAGCTGACAGGTGGAGAAGCCAGAAAGGGGGAGCAATGAGAAAGGGGGAGTTTTTAAATCTGACGATGCTAGACGTGATCGATCAAATCATAGAAATCACGACAGCTGAGGATCGTGATAAAAGCAGAACAGTGGTGTTGGAATGGTGTGAGACGGTGTCCAGCTATCAACAATTGGTATCAACTTAAGAATTCACCAATTGGTATCAGTGTGGTTCAACAACTGGTTTTATTTTAAGAATTGGTATCAGGGTGGAATCGACAATTGGGGTCTAACATGAAGTGATTCATTGATGAACTTTTCATACTACTCTTGTTTCTCACGCCGAGCATTGCTCATGTGGGCTTAGAGTACGTGTTAAGTGAATCCTTGAACGCTATCAGAATCGCAAGGGGAGAATGGTGGTAGCGGCTGGAAGAAGACTCAGTGAGGTATCAAAGTGCAGAAAATCATTCTGAGCAGAATTGTGAAGAGTTGTCAACAAACCCAAAGGGGGAGATTGTTGGGCAAAAATCCCTCAAGGTAACTTTGCAGTATTTTTGGGTTGATTGTGTTTGTTGACAAAGCAGGTGTTTCATGGATATTTGTCGAGTTCCCGAGAAGTTGTTGACAATTCATGTTGACAAAGAACGATGACAGAGGAAAGGACGATCTGGAGGCGGTACAAAAAGAGCAGTACAAGGTGGCGCCGTTTCCCGGTGTTTGCCAAATTTTTGGGGTCCAAAATTTGGAGTTTGGTGAGCATCGCGAAAAGAGGATTTCCATGAAGAGATTAATTTCATATGGAAAAGGCATGAATTTCGCGAAGATAGGATGCATGGTTTGGAAATCGCGAAGACCAGAAGAATGGAGGCGGTGATGCTTCGCGATTACGTCAAGCTTCGCGAACGGCATATGCTGAAGCGCATCGCGGCAGAGAAGAGCTTTACGAGAGAGCTTCGCGGCGAAGGTGCGAAGGTATGTTGGGCTTCGCGAGGGAGCTTCGCGGAGAAGGTGCAAGCCGCAGAGGTAAGTTGACGGTGATTCATCGCGACTACGTCAAGCTTCGCGAATGGAAGATTGCCGTGGAGCTTCACGATTTGGATAGAATTCCGGTAGAAAATTTGGAGCTTCGCGATTTGAGATGACATGGAGTTGACTTCGCGCGGAAAGTTCGAGGGTCGGTGGAATCGCCTATAAATAGAGGCCGACCCCTTCGAGCGAAGTAGAGAGAATTTTCAGAGAAAATACTTTGCTCTCGATTTGCGAAGGTGGTTCGCGGAGCCAGTGTGCTTCGCGAAAGAGGTGCTTCGCGGAGGCTATTGTAGCTCCACGAAACCTGCGAGCTCCGCGTTGGCTTACTTAGCTTCGCGAGGGTCGTTGCTTTGCAACGACTTGAGCATCGCGAAAGAGCTTCGCGAGTGAGCTTCGCGAGTGAGCTTCGCGAAAAGGCAGGAGCTTTGCGAAGGCTTGGTTGAGCTTCGCGAAATTGGGAGCCTTGCATTATAGGGTTCTTTGCGAAGGTGTTTCCAAAAGGGATTGCCCAGTGGATAGTGGAAAAGGGGTATTCATCTACGGGTGAAAGTTAAACTTCAACAGAGCATCTACATACAGAGAAAGATGCATTCCTTAATGGAAATGAAGAGACCTACAGGTCTATAAACTGTGAGTGGATTCCCTTCTGGAGCAGTGAGCTTAGGAAGAGGAAGAAGGTGATCCTCTCCACCGGCAGTGAGCCAGAGAGGGAGAAACAGGGAGTGACCCTTGGGAAAGCAGTGAGCTGACCCTAAACATTGTAAAGGCAGTGAGCCTGGGCATAGAAGTGATCTAGCCCGAACCTTGTAATCCACAGCTAGTGAAGATTAGTGGAATTTGGTACGACCGGCAACCTGTCGGCATATGCTCCTTGGACGTAGCCCTTAGCAGTGAACCAAGTAAAATTGTTGTGTCCTGCACTTGCTTTACTTTCAGTTTATATAGTGTAGCAGGAAAGAGAGAAGATTGTTTTGCTTAACAGCGAAACAAGATCAGAATGAGCATGACTTTTTAATTTGTCATACCATGATTCACCCCCCCTCTCAGGGTATTCAGCCTAGTGGACCTAACAACATGTCTAGGAGCATCATTACAGACCTCACCCTATAGGTTATACATGACATATACTAACAGGGCTTCCACATTTTACTCTACCTGTTGTTACACCTATTCATGCTCGTTCTCAGCTAGACATTCCTCAAGGACAACCCCTCCCCCTCTACTGGACAACCCCTCCCCCTGCCTGGACACCCCTCCCCCCTACTGGACAACCCTCCCCCTGCTGGACAGCCCCTCCCCCTGCCTGGACACCCCTCCCCCCTACTGGACAGCCCCTCCCCCTGCCTGGACAACCTTCCCCCCTGCCTGGACACCCCACCCCCCTGCTGGACACCCCTCCCCCCTGCTGGACAGCCCTCCCCCCCTACTGGACAACCCTCCCCCCCGTGCTGGACAGCCCTCCCCCCCTGCGGGATAGCCCTCCCCCTGCCGGACAACCCCTCCCCCCTACCAGACACCCCTCCCCCCTGCAAGACACCCCTCCCCCTGCCGGACACCCCACCCCCCTGAATGGAAATATTTCAATAACAAGTAGAAATGAATTAAATGTATACAAATTAAACAGAGATATAAATGAGAGAAATAAGTAATAAAACCTGAATTAAAAATGTTGGATTCAGTAATTAAAAAAAAGAAAAGGCCATAGTAAGATAAAGAGGCTCTGCTAGTCCCCCTGCCCCCTGCCAGTCCCCCTGCCAGTCCCCCCTGCACCCTGCCAGACACCCTGCCAGTCCCCTGCTAGTCCCCCCTACTCCCTGGACACCACCGTGACCGCGGCGTGACCGCAGCGTGACCACAACGTGTTGGCCCGATCCAGTGACATCCGCGGGGCAACATCTTCCACTTAGTTTCAAATAGGATGATATGGATGGCATGAGATGATGTTTTCTCAGAAGATTTAAAGAAATGAATGCTAATCTGTGATGACTAGAGGATTGGATGACCCCTGATATACCTAATTCGGTGAGGTTTGGAGATCTAGAAATTTGTAGGAATACCTAGAGGAATAAAATATGCCAGACAATTCCAAACCAATGTTTTCAGTTGAATTGAGCCTTTTTACCACCTGCTATGCACGTTTTGTGGAAATATGGATGAGAGGCAGCGCTTAGAGGAGATATAGTTTAGGAATGAGGAAATATGAAAAATTATAGAGCTAACCATTCAATGTTTCTCTAAGGAGGAGTAACCGCCGCAGGGTGTCGTCCTGGAGCAGGGCCAAATCACGGCATGACCGCGGCGTGACCGCGGCGTGACCGCGGCGTGACCGCGGTGTGACCGCGGCGTGACCGCCGCGTGACCGCGGCGTGACCGCAGCATGACCACAACGTGTTGGCCCGGTCCATCGACATCTTCGGTGTAACATATTCAACTTAGTTTCAAATAGGATGATATGGGTATGTGTAGACTACCAATCCCCTCCCCCATGTCTGGACACCCCCCTGTCCGGACACCCTCCCTGTCTGGACACCCTCCCTGTCTGGACACCCTCCCTATCTGGACACCCTCTCTGTCTGGACACCCCCCCTGTCTGGACACCCTCCCTGTCTGGACACCCCCCCGCACCCACCCCCCAACTTGGACACCCCCCCTTTCACCGCACCTACACCCTCCCCCTGCCTCGCAGCACCCCCCGGACAACCCTCCCCACCTGCACCCCCCTGCCCCGCACCGCCCCCCTACCTGGACAGCCCCCCCCCTCCTGGACACCTCCCCCCTGCCTGGACACCTCCCCCCTGGACACACATGATCTATGAAAAATAGAAACAAGATCTAAACAAAGGCATTACACATCAATTCAGGATTACAATATTCTCATAGCAACAAAAATGAAATTTTGTATAGAAACGATTCAATTACATAGAATAAAATCATGAGAATAAAATACCATATTCAAGATATACATTCCCAAGGGATATGGATTCCTATATAAAGAACCAAACTAGTAAGTCTGAATAGATTCTAGTAGCATCCATGATTAAAAATAGCACAAGATAACACATAACATTCTAAGTGCAGGAAAACCAAATTTGATATATCAAATGAACAAAGTGTACCACTCTTCACGTGTATGCATGGCACTGTTCCACTAAATCAACAATAACTTCCTGCTTGAGACCCTGCAGGAAAACACAAACATTACTAGTATCTAAGGTAGAGATAGAAATTGAAAACTCAAAAAGCTTTTACACGTGAATAATTCATCGATTTCAAATTCCAGAACTTTTTATCAGAAATGAAATCACACCTGCCCCCCACTGGACACCCCTAGAAACCACCCACTGGACACCCCTGGACACCACCACCTGTACCCCCACTGGACACCCTTAGACACCACACCTGGACACCACCTGGACCCCCTAAACCTCGGGACACCCCCTGGACACCACCCCTGGACCCCCTCCCCCTGCTGGAAATCCCCCCTGCTGGACACCCCCCCTGCTGGACAACCCCCCTGTTGGCCAAATGAAATTTCCTCATTATTTTCATAGCAGAATATAGTTGTAGCATAGGGTGTAAGGTTACCTTCAGTGAAAACCTACTCATTAAGTGTCCATAATGGACCAGCTAGTGATGGCGGTATCGGAACTGGATAAAAGAGAGAGCTTATCCTTGTCAGGCTTATGGTGAGCTGGGAATTAGTTTTTGGGCAATGTGGATGTAAACAAAATAGTAGGGACGGTTCAATAACTTTTCTAAATTTTGTGTTCTTTGAGGACATGAAACCTGACTTGCAAGCTTATCACTTGCACCTTCCTTAACGAGGGTCAGATCTCTTTTTGTTAAATGGTTTATGCTTTCTACTGTTACATCAGTCGAAGAACTCATTGGAAACACATGAATGAGATTTCAAGAGTTATATTAGATCCCTAGGTTATAATGGGAGATTCCAATGCTGGTGGAAGGGGGATGGTTGCAGGTGTTGGGGGGATGGTGCAGGCTGATTCGAAGGTGGCAGGGGGGCTGTTGCGGGATGGAATACTGGTGGAAGCGGGCTGAAATGAAGGTGGAAGGGGGCTGGTGTGGGATGGATGTGGCCGGAGCAGGTCCAAATCACAGCGTGGCCACGACGTGACCGCGGCGTGACCGAGGCGTGACCGCGGTGTGACCGCGGCGTGACCGCAGCGTGTTGGCCCGATCCAGCGACATCTGCGGGGCAGCATCTTCTGGTCAGGAGTGAAGGGAGTGGGAGGAGGCTGGAATGCGGGTGGAAAGGGGCTGGTTGTAGGTGTTGGGGGGATGGTGTGGGCTGATTTGAAGGTGGTAGGGGGGGGGGGGGGGGGGCTGTTGCGGGCAGGAATGCCGGTGGCAGCGGGCTGAAATGAAGGTGGAAGGGGGCTGGTGTGGTCTGGATGTGGCTGGAGCAGGGCCAAATCATGGCGTGACTGCGGCGTGACAGCGGCGTGAACATGGCGTGACCGCGGCGTGACCGCGGCGTGACCGCGGCGTGACCGCGGCGTGACCGCGGCGTGACCGCGGCGTGACCGCGGCGTGACCGCGGCGTGACCGCGGCGTGACCGCGTCGTGACCGCGGCGTGACCGCGACGTGACCGCGGCGTGACCGCAGCGTGTTGGCCCGATCCAGCGACATCTGCGGGGCAGCATCTTCTGGTCAGGAGCGAAGGGAGCGGGAAGAGGCTAGAATGCGGGTTGAAGGGGGCTGGTTGCAGGTGTTGGGGGGATGGTGCGGGCTAATTCGAAGGTGGTGGGGGGTGCTGTTGCGGGCTGGAATGCTGGTGGCAGCGGGCTGAAATGAAGGTGGAAGGGGGCTGGTGTGGGCTGGATGTGGCTGGAGCAGGGCCAAATCACGGCGTGACCGCGACGTGACCGCGGCGTGACCGCAGGGTGGGTGTTGCGGGCAGGGGGGATGTTCAGACATAAATACACCGACCGAGATGCTCGGATAAACCAAGACTCCATTGCTCGGATAGAGGTGATATAGCAATACTTCCGCATGAAGTAACTATCAGAAGGTTATAATCATAGATGAAATGGTTCAAGATAACCAGACACAGTATGAGAATTTTAATGTAAAACAACCAAATGAAGGGGTCGTGCAATGACACGAATGGGCAGAGTGAGAATATCGGATTGATCATCGGATGGAGTACACTGCAATCAGAGGAAAGAATATGCGATGTGAGAATACAATATGCGATGGGGGATCATCGGATGGTCCAATAAAATTGTATGCTAAGTAGACACCCTATGATCAGACGATTCAGGTATAACATTCCCAGTAGTAGAAATGTTGAAAGACTATGATATGAATCTACATACACAAGAGTTGGAGCACAAAAAAAATGCAACTACTGATGATCATGTGATAATAATACAATCGAGCTGAGTAATAAATACAATAAATCAGCTAATAATCATATAACTCCCTTGAAAGTATAGAGAATAGTTGATGTTCAATGTATAAAGAATGATATGTTAGATTTGGATGCATGGAGAAATTAAATTGAATAAGATAAAATTATATTTTTCATTAAGAGAATATTTTGAAAAGCACATTTAAAATTTTGTAATTTGAATAAAGAATTCAGAGTACATAAAACAAAAATCATGATGGAATAAGTTATTACATACCGTTAGGTACAATGATGACATTGATATAGTACCTGATTCAGTTGTTTGGGATCTTGCACCAGAAGAAGCACCCTATAAGCAGATAAACGGTAATGTCAAATTGAATGACTACTCATATATTGAACATAGGTGGCTCAAAGAATAAAAATGGAATAATCCTTACCCAAATCTTGAACTCATTGTCTTCAATGGTGGTGGATAGATCCGGTCTTATCATAAGAAACTACCTATAAGAAAATAGTGGGAAAAGAAATGAGATATAACAACTTCTTATATATGTGTGATCAGTGTGTCAACTATAGACATAAAAAAAGGACACATTTTACACGATTTAGGTAATTATACAAATTTTCCAAAGATTAAATCATCTTAAAAAATGAAGAAAAATGGATTCTTGAAGCTACTAGATTGAACAACCTTCAATTACAGGACATACCTGACTATAGAGACTTTGAGAGAGCTTCCCAAGCAGGATTTTCAGCATGAAAAAATAATAGGGACCATCCTCAATCAGGATCATTCCTAAAACTGATGAAGAGTGTAGCCATTAACATCTGCAATACTATAAACTACTTAATAACTAGAAAATTCATTACTAAATATTAGAATAATACATGAATGATTGAAGAAAGGGACAGAAAAAAAAGGCATAAACACTTACATAAAACTGTATGGTTCCAATTGTAGAAGTAAAGAAAATAGATGACACGAGAACTCATCCAGCCATTCAGAAATTTGGATCATTGGCATGAATGATAAACCATCATTATCATCTTCCGGGCAACTATCTGTAACAATGCTCAAATGAAACAGAAGTTTTATTCTCCATGTAAAAGCACATATATCATGTTTTTTTTATGAAATCTAGTTATTACATTGGAAAATGTGGAACCAATAAATTTCATGGTTGACAATGTTTTAGGAGGATCATTGGCATCCATACCAATCAAGGAATTGGATAATGAAATTGTCAAGAGATCAATGTATGCATCAGAAACAACAGAATCATCTAACTTTGCATAAGAATTAGACAAGGAAGAGAAGAAATATGATCTCCCAAAAAAGGCCACTCATGTTACATGAGTTTTCAACTAGTGATTGGTTGTAATATATGATAATCTACATGGCTACGATTTCCAATTTATGGTTTTAAAATAACACGCAAAACTCATTTAACTCTTAGATGATTGAATATGGAAGAAGTATTAGTTGGTGCTTATACATGGAAGTGACAGATTATTTATATATTAACTCTGAATGTGTGAATATATTATAGAGGAGATCCAAACCTAGAAATATTGATTTAAATATTGACATCTCTAAAGATTTTGACACTCTTAGCTAGGATTTCACTTTTTAAGTACTTTACAGTTTTGGTTTCTCAACCATATTTATTAAGCTTATTCAAGAACTTATCTACAAATCAAGACTCTCTTTCATTATTAATGGGTCTCACAAAAGATACTTCGGTCATACCTAATGGGTGAGATAGGGGGATCCTCCCTCAACTCTTTTATTTGGAATTATCAGGGATTAATATATGAAATGCCTCCTAAAATCTACAGATTATGGGGCTTTATCACCAGTTAAGGACACTAGAAAGATAAGAGCACCCACCCACTTGTTTTATGTTGATGAAATTATCATTTTTTGTCAAAATGATGACCGATCACTTTCTTTCATCAAGGGGATTTTCAAGCATTATGAATCTCTCTCAAGACAAGCCATTATTTGGAGGAAATCTAAGCTTTATTGTAGAAAGGAAATGCATGTTTCCAGCCCCCAGCCCCCAGCCCTAGCCCCCAGCCCCCAGCCCCCAGCCCCTAGCCCCCTGCCCCCCTCCACCCTGCCCTCTCCCCCCTCAATTTTATAATTTTTCAAAGTAAAGGAAAGGGTATCTTTAATCGGTTCATCATCTTATGATTTCACAAGAATTTTGAAAGGATTATCAGGAATATCCCACTACTAAAAGACCACCTTAGAGAGGTGGGTTACATTCCTTCTATTTGTCCTTTGACATATTCATAGACCTAGTCCCCATTGGTAGAGAAAAATATGAGTAATCCCTTTTATCTTTCTAGTTGACCCTCCTTATCTCTTCTCATACATGGATACATTTATTCCCAAACCTCGTCCTCTGAATCACCAAAAAAGGGGAAAGAACATTGGACACCCCTCCCCCCTGTAGCCCCCCACCCCCTATAAAGCCCCCTAGACAACCCCCCCTATAGCCCCCCTTCCCCCTGTACACTGGACACCCCCCTGAACACTGGACTCCCCCCTGGACACCTCCCCCCCTGCCTGGACAGCCCCCCCCCCCCTCCTGGACACCTCCCCCCTGCCTGGACACCCCCCCTGCCTGGACAACCCCCCCCCTGCCTGGACAGCACCCCCCCTACTGGACACCCCTCCCCCCTGCCTGGACAGCCCCCCCCCCCCCCCCGCCTGGACAACACCCCCCTGCTGGATACCCCTCCCCCCCTGCCTGGATAGCACCCCCCCTACAGGACATTGTTATCATACCACTAGATTTACCTCATATGATCATTGATGAATTTATTTCACAATATCAAAGTCATGATGGTCTGCTGAGTACACAGGATAATCTGAATATTTAGAGTTATGCTTTCATGGACTATGACATCATCATATGGAAGAAACACCAGATTGGACAGTTTAATACTAGAGTTCACTACATGATGGAATGAAATAGCCCAAATAGACCCCCAAAATAGCTTATAGACTTTAGATCACCATTCATACATTTATACAGATTTTTTATTCTCTATAAAATATGAAAAAAATCAAATTGCAACTCATGATTAGCTTAAAAAAGCAGGGTTGCATATTGTTTCTGGTTGATCTATTTACTTCCAGGATAGAGAAAATGATCAATACATATTTTTGAGATATAACTTTGACCAGAAACTATAGGAATATTATGGATTTCTATTTGGGATGTCATTTAACACTCACATATAGGTACCCAAGTTGCTTGAGCAGGTCTCCAAGGCTAGATGCAACGAGTAGGTATATAATCTTCTCCTAGAAATAGTGGAATAATTTTTTTATTGTGTGTACTACAAGGAATTCAAGGTTGTTCAATAATCAAGAACTAATTTTCACCTCAGTATGACAGAGCTGCTTATGGATTGAGTCTGACTCAGAAATTGCTTCCAAGACTTTGTAATCAAGAACATGGAATGTCCCATAGAGGTTTATTACTCATTGGATCGAATATCTCAAGAATATCACTCGACTCAATCTAGTTATTTCACCTGAAGAGGTGAATTTCACAAGAATTCTCAACTTTAGGAATCAAAGTGATAAATTGGGCATTGAAACCATGGGGATTCACCCCTGAGGTGAAGAAAGAAGAGACCAGCTTAAAAACTTCCACTTTAATATCCTCCCAATACTTTAAATAAAAATAATTCCCAAATCCATCCAGACTAGGGGAACTACCAGCATTGAAACTGAAGACCACATCCTTAATCTCAAATTCACGGGGGGGTGCTTGTGAGAAAAAGATTATCCTCATCAGAAACCATCGAAGGAACAATACCATCCATTAAGGTCCCCTCCATTCCAGGTCCATTGAAAATCTTTGTGAAATAGTCAACAACATGTTCAGCGATTGCTTCCTTGTTATGCAAGATGCATTATCCAGTTCTAAGAAAAGATAAAGGCTAGTTGGCCCTTCGAATTCATTGAAGAGAGTTGAATAATTTTGTGTTCCTGTCCCCATCCTGTATCCATTTGATTATGAAAGTTTCCTTTTGAACACCTTCCCTCTTTGTAATAAGAGAGTTCAGCCTGGATATAACACCCAATTCTATTGAAATGTCCTGAATAAAATCAGAATTAGTAGCTTCATCTTGAATATGTTGCAGAGTCGACTCGAGAGTGAGGATCTCTTTATCCAACCCACTCTAATTGGCCTTGCTCCAAATTCTCAGTTGGGACTTTAGTAACCTCAACTTGTAAGAGAAGGCCGATTCACCCCAGCTACAATTCATGCTGAACCATAAACTTTTAATAAGATTGTCACATTCAGTCTGAAAAGACCAAGCATTATTGAATCAAAAAGGAAGAGGCATTTGTTGCTCTTTACTCTTGAAACTAACCAGAATGGGATGGTGATCTGAAGCAAATTTAGGAAGAGAAACGCTGGAAATTGAATCACATACATTCAGGAGATAATCTTCTCATCAATGGAAATAACTTCAACCTTTCCGAATGAATAATGAGAAAAAAACCCATAAAATATCCCCCTAAATAGTTGAACCACTAGCGGCAACCAAATTAAAACCAAATTTATTAATTCCAACAAAGCCTAATGAAAAATAAGCTTTAGGTTCATAAATTCCAAGAAGCTTGGGCTTGTGAACCTGAATGTGCCTGTGCAAAGCATTGACTGTCACATAATTTCCTCACATTTAGATTTTTTATTTTCTCTCTTGTTGTGCCAGTCCCCCCACCCTCCCCACCCCACAGCCCACCTGCACCAGCCCCCCCCCTTGCAGCCCACCTGCACCAGCCCCCAACCCCAGCCCCCAGCCCCTAGCTACAGTAGTCCACCCCCAGCCCAGCTGCACCAGTCTCCCCCACCCTCCCCAGCCCCCTGCACCAGCCCCCCCAGCCACCTGCTACCCCCAGCCCCCCTGCCGCCCCCCTGCCGCCCCTGAGCCCACCTCCACCCCCCCCCCCTGCAGCCCACCTGCACCAGCCCCCAACCCCTAGCTGCACCAGCCCCCCCATCCCCCTGCCACCCCCAGCCCACCAGCACCAGTCCCCCCCCCCCCCGCAGCCCACCTGCACCAGCCCCCAACCCCATCCCCCAGCTGCCCCAGCCCCCTGCTACCCCAGCCCACCTGCACCTGTCCCCCCTCCCAAGCCCCCCTGCACTGGCCCAAGGATCCTACATTGTTTCACCAAGGGGATACATGGTTTAGACTTGGCTATGCACAAATCATGCTAAAAAATAGAACTGGCACACTGTGACCAGAATTTTTCTAGTACATTGTATCTTTTACTGCCTCTCTCAATGTCTCCCAACATTGTGCAAGTCTTACCACTTCCGATCTACGTATTCACGTTACACATTAGGGGGTGAAACAAGATAAAACAGAACTGGCACAGTAAACTACAAATAAGTGAAATCTTGGTGTGAAGTGATGTAAAAGTAAAAAATCTCACATTGTTGTGCCCTATGACACCCCCTAGAAAATGGTGCATGGGATTATAGTACCTTCTCATCAATACAAAAACATGTCATCAGTTTGTATGATGGATATGTGGCATGGATGTAATTACCAATTAGAGGAGTTATTTTTGGAATTGTATACACTTTCTACTAATTTCTATGAAAGGGGAAAATAAAAGCCCCCTGGACAGACCCTGGACACCCCCCACTGCCCTCCTGCACCAGTTGAGAATCACTGCATTGCACTGCATCCTGTTGAGACGTAGTGTAAAAATGTTTAACAAACTCAAGTGAAACTGGAAATGCAAATTCTTGGAGAGAACTACAAATAATTCAACGAATATATGAGAAAACACCTGTTGCGAATCACTGCATTGCACTGCATCCTGCAAATTTCAACATTATAAGAAAGAGCCCATATGATAACCTCCTCCCTCATCCCTAAATCGTTATAAATGATAAAACTAATTAATGGAACACAATAGAAAAATATATATTATATATGATATTAACGGACATAAAATAATGAGATGAATCCATCAATGCTTGATAAAATAAAAAACCTCATAAAACTAAAACAATGACCCTATATAAATTACATATGGTTCCCTAGATCTATATAAAACTATTAAACCATCCCTTTAGTGCCTTTAAATCCACCACATACTGACCTCCTAGAGAATTTATATATCCCACTCTACTAAAAATCACTAACTGTGCTTACAATTCCTTTGTAAAAGTAAAATTATAACCACCACTCCAACCATAATGAAAAATCATTAGAAGATGGCCCATATCTACATGAGTGATACTTCCTAGGGTCAAAATGGAAAACCATATGAGTGTGTATATTTATTCCACATATAAAAAATGAATCCTTTGACTCTAGAAGAAGGGAATTATAAAGTCTTTCCCTAACCAATTGATCATCATCCACAACTTGTAGAATAATCTCCTTTCCTATTCTTAATTCTACTAGATCATTATGATCCTGTTATCTCCTAATTATTCACCTCAAGTTCAATTTAAATAAAAGGATACATTTTATATTCTTCATAATTAGGAAGAAAATGTGATAAACCTTTGAAAGTATGTCTAACATCAACCCATACTCAAACCGATGATACATAGAATGCTCATCACCTCCCAAGGTTAGAGAAAATTTATGCAACTCCATGAACTAGGAAGAATATTATATAATTCATATGCTTACATACATAAAAACTTGCCTCGACGTCGGAAGAGAGGAGTCGGGGAGGAGGCGTTGGGGAGGAGGCGTCTGGGAGGAGGGTCATGGTGAGGAGGAGGGTCGCAGCGAGGAGCCATCGGAAGAGATGAGTCGAGGAGGAGGGTCGCTGCGAGGAGGCGTTGGGGGGGGGGGGGAGGGTCGCGTCAGGAAGGAGGGTCGCGGCAAGGAGCCGTCGGGGAGGAGGGCGCGGCGAGGAGGGCATGAAGAGGAGGCATCAGGGAGAAGGAGGGCACGACGAGGAGTCGTCAGGAAGGAGGAGGGCGCGACGAGGAGGCGTCGGGGAGGAGAAGGGCGTATCGAGAGGGCAGAGGAGGCACCTGATGATAATTGGGAGAAAAAAACTGGTAATGATTTACCCACGAAGAGGGATATGAATCGTGGCGGTAGAAGAGATATAGCCACAGACCTATAAAACCGTGGCTATAGGTTCGTGGATATATCCCAGATTTGTAGTAGTGAGACTTTAGTATTATCCTAAGATGTTTCCAAAAGGACGGCATGCAAGTTTCATCAAAAGGGTAGGGCAGCGCACAGGTGTTTCCATTTTTAAGGAGGTCTGGACACTTAGGTGCGCAAGTGTTGATGAATTATAAACACTTATGCCTTATTCTACTACTTCAAGTCTTCCATTCTAGGTAAAAAGTTACCTTAGAATATTTTAGAAGAGTTGAGTTGAAGACTTGTGCGACCAGAGCTTGAATTTGACTTTTGGAAAATCCATCCTCCAAATGGGGGCCCACAGGGGCTATTTATAGGCAACCTTTCACCTTGAGCGAAAAATAAAATAGGGTGCGCAAGTGACTTGAGTGCCTCAATCCAAATGGGCTTCTAGTCCATGCCCTCGTCAATGTTTTTGATGTTATTCAAAGGGTGACCCTCTTTGTACATAAGGTATTCCCCTTTTCCATTCGTTGGACTCTATGACGGAAAGGAGCATCAACAAAAGTCCCCCCCTCAGAGTTTGATTCGAAAAGGAAAGAGGATCTGGCTCTGAGGTAAATCCAGAGAAATCAAGGGTCTGTGGCACGCAAGTTCGATGCAAAGATGCTGGGGCGCGCAGGTATGGCGCGCAGGTTGTCTGGATCACCTGTATATATAGGCTCACTCCCGCGCAAACTCACTCGGCTTCCTGCAACTTGAGCTCTCGTCACGCAGTTGCTTCTGTCTTCAGTGAATCGCCTTTTTGGATTTTTGTCATTCTTCTGTAGAAGGTATTTGACTTGCATGTCATAACTTGGGCAGAAAAACTTGCGTGAACTTTTTGACTTGTGTGCCAAGTTGGGACTTTCACGCCTTAATGACTTTTCCATTTTTTTAATTTCCTTCATCAAAATTTCACAAAACAAACTTACTTAAAAGTTGATTGTTTAATCTTTGTGTAGATTCAATGGCTACTAGAATAATTGGATCAGCTGATGAGTTGTCTAGAAATAGAATAGATGACATGATGAATGTTTTCGGCCATGACTATAATGTTATTTTTGAAAGCACTCTCCTGGATTTGGCTAATTACTTGAAGAAATATCATTACAATTTCCCACAGAGCATCTACTTTCCTTTGTAAGGCCATGGTCATCTACAAGGAGTCAACGTTCTAGAGGCAAGGAATTATATTACTCATTCCTGGTTTCAGACCTACACCAACTTCTCTTCTAAAAATGTCTCAGTTTCAGGATCATTTGTCAATGCTATGACAATGGAGAAGGCATACATAATTCATCATAGTCCATGTGCTCCAAATATAAAGCCTCACACGCCTGATCTTCAGTCGCATTGCTATCCATCCATTTTCCAAAATTCTCAAATTGACCAATTTATGGAATGGAAGAAGAGTTGGGATTTTCGTTCTGGAGGAGGTGGGAAGCTGACTTGGATGTGGTCATATTGGGTTGGAAAAACCTATGCAGTGTTTGTCAGTGATCTGAAGGGAACTGCAATATATGAAGCTGTTTGGGATGGGCATACATATGTTTACAGGAATGGCAATTTTGTGATGGAGTTAATCAGCCATTGGAGCCTAGAAATGAATTCTTTTCATCTAACTCATGGAGAAGTAGGAATCAGTTTGTGGGACATCTACAAGATTTCAGGGGTTCCAATTTTGGGAGATATGTATGATGAATTCATCCCCCCCAAGGTGACCTAGAATGATTCAGAGAAGACTTCGACTTTGGATCGAGAGTTAATGAAAATTTTCTACAAGATTAATAATACCACCACCACAAAAACTTACTCCATAAAAGATATTCATCCAGAGGAGTGGATGGACATGTTTCTGATTAAGAAGAGAGAGAAGGGACCTTCCTGCACTCGTCCAACTAGTTTCCCTAGAGTAGAAAATAGGGGTTCTCCGGCCACATTTTGTCCAACTATGGAAGCATGAGAGTTTGATAAGTGGGGGTATGAAGTGAACCAGAAAATTCTAGAGAAGGACCATCTGGAAGGCTTTTTGGCCTTATGGCTCAGTGTTTACATTTTACCAGTTCAGGATTTGAAAGGAGGTGTGAGGCTGAGGACCTTTATCGTTGCATCCATGCTAGCTGAAAGGAATATGGTTGGGTTGGCCACCCCATTTTTGGAAAAGATTCATAGGATCTTACTTCATGTTTATATGGGGAAGTATCCTCTAAGAATAGTGGAACCATTCCAAGTTTTATGGGGATGGTTCACCACCCACTTTAGGACATATGTTGTACAAAGTGGGGTATAGGTTCCTAGAAGTTCTTTTCGGCTATCTATTCAGGCCTTTTCTGGAATTTATCATTTATCCCTCAATGCTTATGATATTAAAATAAGGCTGAACAAGTTCTAGGAGTTTCACTTCTTTCCTTATGGAAATATGCCAATAGGGCGATTTGTTAATGATGTAACAACCAGACTGGAGTTAAGGGCATATATGCTGGCATGTAGAGATGGTACACTGTCCCGGAGGATTGACAAAGAATTTATATGTGAGGCTTATGCTTTATACAGATTCTCACATCAATTCAAATGCATGCAGCAAATTACCGTGTCCCCTATGGTGCATGTCAGGTTAGAGCAGCATCTGATGGTTGCTCATCAATTATGGTTGTTGACATCTATGGAGAATACTGGGGTGGTATTTAATCTACCAGCTGTTGAAGCAGAAATTCCATTGACTACATTGTATGCTGAGAGCTGGGTAACATCATATCCTGAAGGGGTACTGAATCAGCCGGTCCCTCGGGTGGGGATAAAGAAGAGAACCATTAGGAAAGAAGCTCTTCCTTTGGAAGGTGACTCTTCCTCACCCAGAGCTGATTCACCGGATTTCTCGCCTGGAGATGATTCCCCATATTCTCAGGATGGAGATGATGAGGCTTGAAATGCATTAAAGCAGCCTCGTACCAGATATAATCCGCCTTCCAGAGTCAAGAGACCTACTCCATCGACTCCTAGCGAGTTACATCATTTATGCAATTTATTCTCCATTATTTTAAAGAGCAACAAGTTTTATTTTGTTATCCTTTATCTGGTATTACAGAAGCTAAGAAGAAGTTGATGTCCCAAATTGAAAGACCCTCCTTGCAGCCTTCTGGTTCACATTCTGAATATCTAAGACCAGAAGCTGTCCGAACATGGAAGAGTTTATATTATTATGCTGAAACCGACTGGATGGACTTGTGCGAAGGGATGCATATCTCTAGAGTGGGGAATCTCCGACCTTCCTCTGGCATCCGCTTTGAGGAAAACCCCAACGAATTGAGGGCTTACATCAAAGAGATGAAAATTCTCACATATTCCACTGACGAGTCAGTTCTTTTCACCAAGTGGGTGAAGGAAGTGATGGACTGCGGTACCAATGAGGGGATTGGTCCTTTATTAGATGAAGAGTGGTGTGATTACGTGGCTCCTGAAGATATAAGTTTCTTTTTTCTCATATTTCTATTTTCTTTAAAATTTTAATTTAGTCAAAGATTTATTATTCAAGGAAATAATATTATTCATCCCGCATCTTGTAAAGGAAAAAACCACTGATATCCCTTTTCCGCGGTATAGCCCTGGTTGCACCGCTCTTGGAGCCACTGAATCTCCTTGCGAGCCGGGAGAAGTATCTCCAGGACAACAAGTCTTGGATGAGGAGTTAGAAAGGGCGTTATTTTCTATGATACCTGTTTTCGAAGATGATGACACCATTCCACCCAAAAATTCCAAGAAGGAAAGGCATCGAAGAAATAAGACCACAGTCAAACGCTTTATTAGTAGTGGTAAGTATTTCTGGTAGTCATGAATCTTAACTTATGAAAAAGTGATCAAACTTCTTGGGATTGTCGGGGATTCTTCAGTTTCTACTTTAAGGGAAAGGATTGACCATCCTCAGATTACAACAATGGGTGCTATAGAACGGCTACATGTTCCTACTGAAATAGTTGTTCCTGAAGAAATAATGAGAGCAGATGAGCCAATGTCTATTCCCAGCACCGCTCCTGTTTCTGATTCCAGGAGAGAAAATACTTCTGGTAAATTAAAAATACACCATATAACCTCAAATGAGACAAAACATGACTACCATTTAGTGATGTTTTAGGTTCAACATATACACCAGAACATTTGGAAACCACCGAAGCTAACCCGACAACTATCTTTGAAGAAGCTATCTTAGGTCATAGATTGCTAGATGAAAGTCACGAAGAAGACAAGATGAGTGCTCCCACTGGTGAGAATAACATGGGATCTAGGACATCATTGGATAAAATGATGAATCTTGGCATTTCCTTTGAAGAAAATTTAGAACATTTTAATTTACCACCTGATTTAGAAGATTTTGTAGATCTATTTATAGAATCAACTGGACGTGAGTTTCATCATTTGTCCTATTAATATTCTCATGATTACACTTCTAAAAATGTTTGGTTAAAAAAATGTACTATTATATCTGAAGAACCTACTAAACCAAAAATGCTTGAAAGGGGTGTAGGCATTGATGTCAGCCCTATTATTGAAGAAACACTGGATCAGGTGGAACTTAGCACGGTAGAACCTCCTGAAACCCATCCTGAAAATCCTGCTAAAGATAAGAAAGATGGGGAGGAGCCTTCATAAGTTGCTGATCTATTGTTAGGTAAAATATGATGATATTTGTGGCTTATTAAATCTGTAATACAATCAATCAACTTTTATTGTCCTTTAAAACTAACCATACTTTCAACTGACCAAACATGGTTGTCAACTTCAATGTCTAGATCTGGAGGTGAAGCCTCAACCTCAACCCAAACAGTAGAAGAAGGTGAAGCAACGAAGGTCCGAGAAGGATAAGAACGTGGCACTTCCTTAAGTGAATTAATCCCAGCCTATGTTCCTCCCTATGATAGAGAATCCTAATAATACACAGAGGTGAAAACGACACTCCAATTCTCACGTCGCAAGGCATGGAAAAATATATGCAAGATAATATCTGAGGTACCTCTTGAAGATATGTTTTCAAAAATTCCAAGACTTTTATCCATGTTTATCTTGCTGGGACATGGCAGTTTTGGATATCAAGAAATCTATGTCGTAGTGAAACAAGTCATTAGAAGGAGGGAGCAAGATAAAAGGTGTCGTTAAGACCTGTTCAGAGCTAGATTACTGACTAATATCAGTGAATTACAGGCTGCAATGTCCTGAGCTAAGGCTGATCATGCTGTAAAGCTGAAGGAGATGAAGCAAAAGATCAGAGAGAAGATTTTCCAATAGTTGTGCCTTTAGCAAGAGTAAGATGCTGTTATTGGGAAGCTTGACTAGCTTCATAATTAGTTGGAAGAACTCCAAGAGGATGGTATAAAAGCCATCACAGATTCCAAATAAGCACTTCGTTGAGCTTAAGATAGTGATGTTGGTCTCGCAAATGTACTTAAAGTGGCTACTAATGAAGCTCAGGATGTTGTGAAACAGATGAGAAATCATGTTGAAAGTCTTCAATAATTTCTGAAAAAAAGTGAAGAGACTCCAGTTTGTGGATGTTCTTCTAATCTTGTTCATCAATGGAAAAAAAGTTCATCTTCAATCATCTGTACCTTCATTTTCTTGATAATTTCTCTTATTTTTACCTAATCCAATGGGCCTAGTAAACATAGTTTGACTTTTACAAGGGTTATATAAACAAACCCACAAACTTTTTATCTTTTAATTTCTCAATATTTCTTAAATCATAAAAATGTACGTTTAGCGAGATGGGACTTGACTTTTGTTCAGAGTACCCTTTAAAGGTTCCCAATTTAATGAGTACCATGTCTTTTGTTATTGGCAGTTTAAAGTTATGCATGTTGGACTATAAAAGGCTAATATTTAAGGTCGAATATCTTTTGACTGAATGGATGATATTGACTCAATTATTGATAATTTGTTTGGAATCATATTACCATATTCATGTATGGAGGGGGAAAATTGTAAACTGTGACTTGAGAAATGTTGAATCTGAGGAATAACATGGGAAAAGAGCTAAAATGAATTAGAGGATGTATTTTCTAAGAATGAAGTTACCACTACTTGAAAAACGCATTATGGGGGCTGGATTATGCTGGGCCAACTAGGGCATAAGCTGCATAGTCAAATACTAGTATCTTTTGGCTAATAGGTCCATTATGTAGACAACTTATGCAAGGTCACCTAAGGGCACGTGCTGCGTAGTCGGAAAAAAGAACTCTCAGAAATTTGACTTTCTATTTCTAAATGATAAATAAAGTTTTATAGAGATTAAAATTTTCCAAAGCATAGAGTCTGATTTATGGAGAAAGGTACTTGAATATGGAGAGGATATTTCCAATCAGAATTGTCAAAGAATTGGAGGAATGTGACTTCTATGAAGGTCTTCCCCAAATGTAGGAAAAAAGTATATGTGGATTTAAATCATATGACTAAAATCAGAGTTAGAAACATTATATGACATATGGTTAAGTGGTCCAAGGTTATTTCATATTGTTCTGAACATATGGAGAAGGAGGAAAATGTAAAACATAGACTTGAATACTTTTAGATCATGAAAAAGAGTATGGAAAAAATATGTTAAGGATGGCAGTATTTTTTAAAGATCCCTACATATCACCATTATGACCAATAGAGAAAAAAGAAGTTTCTCCTAAGAATGAAGTTACCACTACTTGACAAACCCATTATGGAGGTTGAATTATGTAGGGATAACTAGGGAATAAGCTACATAGTCAAATAGTATCATCTTTTGGCTGACAGGTTCGTTATGTAGACAACTTATGCAAGGCCACCTAAGGGAACATGCTGCATAGTTAGGCAAAAGAACTCTATGGTATCAGAAATTTTGCAACCAGAAGTCAAGAAAAGGGTTATGGAGACCATGAATATTATTTGTATAATGTTGTGGCTGAGTCCTGAATTGATATTATGGATTTCCCTACGTATCTCATTAGGATGAGAATTAAGCCACGCGTAGTTCTTGAAATACAGTTGAATGTCATTCAGGACGATAGCATTTAAGATATTAGTTTAGGGTCATAGATCTCAGACCATAGTGAGGGAGACACATCTTTCATTTGTTATAAACTTGATGTGAATAAAGACCAGGGTGTTCCATATCACACCATGTGCTCCTAGGGGGACTTTTCAGCCAAGGGACCGAAAGTGGAGTTTGGGGTTTAGGCCCAAAGGATTGGGACTGTACTCGAGGAATGCTCAAGCGTTCCCACATATCCCATGAGTATGGGAATCAAGCTACATATAGTTCTTGAAATACCCTTTGTACAGATTTGGTTCGTACATATGAGGGGTAAAGAGGACTTTATTGCAATTATGGCTAGACCCAAGATTAAAGACTTGGGTGTCACAACGTATCTCATAAAGATGAGAATCAATCCATATATAGTTCTTGAAATATGACATGGTTGGAGATCATGTAAATGATGATTCCTCTTGAGTGAGGGTATCAGGGATTGTTGCTGTTTATTCTTATACTGGAAAAAAGTGAAAATAGTTTAAAGTCATATTCATGGACCAGTTCTATGTAGTTTAATGTCTTACAGCAAGGACAATGAGGGACTCAATAGTTTAACGTTATATAGATAGGACGATGGGACATACACTGTTTAACATCATGTAGGATGAAAGTGAACCTATATGAATTAGACGGTTGATGGGGGCTTCACAAATCAATATCATATGGGATGGAGGTGAATCGATGTGAAGAAAGTGTTTTTGGGCTTGAACCTCGGAAGGTTGCCTACATACCCGGACTAGGAGGCAAGGATCAAAGTCCGCGTAGTTCAATTGATAAGGATTCATCGATCGGGGTGTACTTGAGGATAATGACCCGAAGATGATGTTGGGACTTAAGTGTGGTTAGTGGCCCATAGAAGATGTCATGGACGAAGCTTACTCTAAGCTCATGTGAGTCATACTCTGTGTGAGAAACAATTGGTAGCAACATACCTGATGATCGTGTTGCAAAATATGTGACCATGAAAGATGGTGTGGGGATTATGCATGGTTAGCTGCCTAGGTAACACATAGAAACAGAGTTTAAAGGACAATTGTGCATGCGGTGATCATAGTTTAATGTCATGTGTCACAGACATGGGGTGCTTGGCAATTTAACATCTTGCAGCTCAGACGATGCACAAATTAAAGTCATGTTGGATGATAGAGGGGACACCGTTTAACGTCATGTTGGACAATAGAGGGGGATATGCAGTTTAATGTCCTACAACAAGGACAATTGGGTGTATTTGTGTTACACAAAATACTTCTTCAATAATATTTCATTGGTTGGAGTTGTAATGAGTTATCCATCCATTGACATTAAAGAATAAGATCTATTGGAGTAGAACTTATGTATTGAGTAAGGTCCTTCCCACTTTGGATCAAGATTTAGAGGCTTCTTTCCCAGTATCATCGGGGTTCTAAGGACCAATACCAATTCTCCTTGAATGAATGAACAAAGATGAAATTTTTTATTGAATGCTCATGCTACTCGATTCAGATAGACTTCTAAATGGTGTAGTGTGCACATTATTTTTTCATCTAGTCGGTCCAATTCATCCAATCGCTTTTGAGATTGTTCATCTGTAGATAACTGATCAAAAATGGTGACTCTAAGTGAAGGTAATTGGACTTCAATAGGAAATACTACTTCCGTTCCATATACCAATGAATATGGAGTTGATCACGTAGTAGTGTGGGTGGTAGTCCGATAAGACCATAGAGCATGAAATTTTTTACCAGGACATGACTTATTATATTTATCCACCATCTTTTTAAGTATGTTGGAAAGAGTCTTATTGAAAGCCTCTACTTGACCATTGGCCGCTGCATGATACCGATATGAATAGTTGGATATGATATTGTATTCTTGATACAATTTTTTTCCTCGGATGAACAAAAGTTGGTGCCATTATCCGTCAATATGGTATGAGGAACACCAAATTCGATAATGGTGTTGGACTTGACAAATTTAACAATAATTTTAGCACTGACTTCTTTGAGAGGTATTACCTATGCTCATTTGGAAAAGAAGTCAGTAACAGTAAGAATATACTTAAACTGCTTAGCTGTAGCCAGAGGATAAGGTCATACTACATCCATTCCCCATTTAGCAAATGACCAGGAGTATTTAGCCGTATGAAGAAAATCTGGGGGTTGATGAATTAATATGGAACATACTTGGAAAGAATGACACTTCTTCGTGAAATCAACAAAATCTTGCATCATTGAAGGCTAGAAGTATTCAAGCCTTTGAATTTGACCAGAAAGTCTATGTACAGACTAGTGGGAACCACAAACTCCTGCATGTACTTCATTCATGAAATCCATTGTCTCTTCACTATCGATACATCTGAATAGAATTCCATCAAAACCTCGCTTGTAGAGAATTGTTTGGAGATCTGGGCTATTATAAAGAGTAAAATTGACCACACATCGCTGAACTTGTTCTTTCCTAGCTCTATCAGGTGGGAGTGTTCCATTTTGAAGGTATTCCCTGATTGGTGTCATCCATCCTGTAGTATGACCATATGGTTCAGAAATGGGACTAATTTCATTGATTTCCCCTATTCTGAGTTGAATATAAGGTGAAACTATATGAAGATGGGAAATAATGATGATTGTTTCATCCCGATTTGGATCTTCTAGGGCAGTGGCTACATTAGCCAGTGCATCAGCTTTGGAATTTTGTGATCGCGAGACATAAGAAAATGTCATTTTCGAGGGAAATTTTTCCATTAACTCTCTGACGTAATCGCACAAAGGGATTAACTCTTCATTTCTGATGGCATAATCCCCTTTGATTTGTTTTATTACCAAATATGAATCACCTTTTACCTTCAAGTGATTCACATGTTCCTGAAGAGCCAATTCCATACCTGCGATGAGATCTTGATATGCTGCTTCATTATTTGTACTACCTTCCAAAAATAATAAGGAATAGGGTAGCACTACATATTATGGGGAAATAAGCATGATTCCTAACCAAACTTTGTTGAATTTAGGATCTTCCATTTTCTTCCCAGTTGGACTTCTGGAGGCGCCATCAAAGTACATTTCCCATGTTTGAGGATTATCTTGAATAGAGAAGAATTTATCATCAGTAAGTTCAATATATAAAGATGTATCTTCTACATATGGGTGTTTAGCAAGGAAATCGGCTAGAGCTTGGCCCTTTAGTTCCTTTTGAGACACATACTGGATATCAAACTGTTAGAAAATAACTTCCCACCTTGCTAGATGTCTTATAAGCATTGGACGACTAAAGATAAATTTGAGTGGGTTATTGTGAGATACCAATTAGAACTCATGATGTTTCAGGTAGTGTCTCAATTTTTGAACTGCAAAGATTAATGCTAGGCATCACTTTTTAATACTTGAATATCAAGTTTCTACCTCAAGCATAGTCCGACTGAGATAGTAAATGCTACTTTCATTCCCAGCATCATTATTTTGGGCAAGGAAGACACCTAATGATCACTCTAAAGCTGTCACATAGAGAATAAGTGGTCCTCCTTTAATAGGTGGAATTAATACCAGTGGACTCAAGATATTTTTCTTGAGGACATTGAATACTTCTTGACATTCTTTAATCCACTGGTAGGTGACTCCCTTCTTCATTAATCTAGTGAAGGGTAAACACTTGCATGACAAATTGGAAATGAAACGACGAATATAGTCCATGTGTCCTTGAAGTCCTCTTAATTACTTCAAATTTATAGGAGGTGACATGTCAAGGATTGATTTTGTCTTCTCAGTATCAACTTCGATACCACGATGACATACAATAAAGCCGAGAAATTATCCCGAGGTTACCCTGAAAGCACATTTCAAGGGGTTCATCTTCAAATTGTGTCGTCGAAGTTTGTTGAATATTATTTCTAGATCAACCAAGTGATAAAAACGTTGTCTAGATTTAACCACCAAATCATCCACATAACATTCAGAAAATTTCCATAAAAAGGGTTGGAAGATATGGTGGATGGCACGTTGATACATTTCACCTGCATTCTTTAGGACAAAGGGAATTAACCAATAGAAAAACACACCTTGAAGAGCTATGAATGCTGTAGACTCCTCATCTTCTAGGGCCATTTTTATTTGATTGTACCCAAAGTAACCATCCATGAAGGAAGGAGCTTCGTAGCCAGCTATTGCATCAATTAAGTGTTCTGCCATCGGAACTGGAAAATCATCCTTGGGATAATGCCGATTAAGATCTCTGAAGTCAATGAAATATATAATTTTGTCCATTATTCTTTTTCGTAGGGACAATATTAACCAGACAATTGGGATATTGAACTTCTATGATGAAGTTATCCTTGATAATCTTATCGACTTTAGCTTCAATTTTGGAGGCATAAGTTGGGTGTGTTCTTCTTGTTTCTTGCTTGAATCCTCCATGTTTTTCTGGAAAACCCAAATGTTTAGTGAAAACATCAGGATTAAGACCTGAAATTTCTATATGATTCCAAGGAAATACATATCGATTTTTCTTTAGAAATGAAGTATACATTTATTTCTCTTCAAGAGTCATGGCTGCACTAATTAAAGTGAGATGTGGATCTTCTTTTGTACCTATATTTATTTCTCTAAGTTCATCCACAGTGGTAGAGATAACCTCTTCAAATTCTAGAGGAGTACCCCTGAGATCTTCCTCTTCTTCTTCAATATGTGTTACTTCTTCTATTTCTACTTGCATAGTAAATGACAAAACAAAATTTCCATGGTCAGGGGAGAAGTTAAAATTTGAACATCTTGAAGAAGAGGCTGCCATTTCTGACCCTATTGATGATGAAGGGTATTCCTGGGGTGATATAGAGGAGATGATGGATTGAGAATCGACATCATTGTTTTACTCTAGTATTGCTATAACTTTTTTTGGACTGGTTGATGAAGTATAGAATTGCTAGATTTCAACAGATGGAATAAACACATCTCCATTTAAGTTTTCATCACTGCTTGGTGAATCAACAGTTTCTCCCATGCTGTCTGGATGATTACCATAATTGACATTATGGAAGTTTTCATAAGAGTGTTTGGATTTAGTTCTATCTTGTCAATTTGATTGATAGGAACCACATAATATGTACTCACATGTATGAATGGGTTTACTGTAATCTTTTCCAAAACATTTGGAGCATTAATTTTAGTGACCTCCTTTGTCGTGGATTTTTTCTTTCCCTCCTTGTGATAAAATTCCGCCTCAATGTATTGAGATTCACACATTTTGAATGGGGACTTGTCACCATAAAATGTCCCAATTTTACCATTGAAACAATATTTGAGACATTAATGGTATGACAAAGGTACGACCGCATGTTTATTTAGCCAAGTTCTTCCAAGAAAAATGTTGAAAGCAGTGTCCTGAGGAACAACCATGAAATCTGAATTAGACACAAGGTCTCTAAACTGAATTCTGAGTGTTATCTCGCCCAGAGGTCCTTGTTTATTCTTATCATATCATTGCAACATCAAATTAGAAGGAGATAAATCAGATTTTGTGAGGCCCAATCGATGAAGTGTATGAATAGAAATGGGGTTGACTCTTGATCCATTATCAATGAAAGCTCATTGGATGTCTATATCATTGACTTTTATGGATAGATACAAAGGTCTAATATGTCCATGTACAACATCATCTTTATCTTCATCTATAAAAGATATCAATGCATGGAATTCTACAGGATCATTCTCTATATGGTAGACCTCAGCTGAAATAATTTCAGTTTCAAATTCTTGAGGACTTGAAAAAGCCTCAATAAGTGCCTCTTAAAGATCTTTTGATAGATTCAAGGAATCTAAAATTGATAACTTGTCTAGTAATTGGGTAAAATGTTTCAAGACATCATACTTTTGGTCCAAAGGTCTTTGTTTCCCAGTATGAAAATGTGGTTTTGCAGGTGCCTTGGAAGTTGATGCTTTGGAAGTAGATGCATCCTGTATCAAGGAAGTAATTGGAAACACTCCTGGCTTTAGTAGATTAGACTGACTAGGTCTATCTAATTGCTGAGAGGAAGAAGGTGTAACCTTTAACCGGTCCTCCAAAATAACTATGTCAGGACCGAATCTACCATGTGTGGAAGAACTTTCTTATTCCTGTTGAGCCCGATGAAGAGATTTTCCATGAGTTTCTGCTACATATACTGTTCTAATAGGGGTAGGATTGAAATAGTGGCTTCTAGAATATCCATGTCTTCCCCTTTATCCTAGACGTCTATATCATCTTCTAATTCCTCTATTAGATACAGGGAAATTAGGCTCATCATGGTCGAAACTGTCATTGGCATAGGGATCTGTTAAATGAATAATGTTAACAGAACCAAAGATCAATTCTTTTTCTGATGAATATTTTTCCTAATTAACTAGTTCAGGCTGTGCTGTTTGGTGGGGTGGTGCCTGTGCTTTTGAAGAAGATGGAATAAAATCTTCTAGATTCAAATAAAACTTAGTCTTTGACACGAGCTTGTCTTCTTATGACTGCTCTTCTTTCTTCGAATTACGCCGCTTATTTGAGGATTTTCCTTCTGATGAAGGGAGTTTTGCTGTGGAGAAATATCATAAGACACAATTGGTTGATTCAATTGTGTTTGTAAAATGGAATGAGTTCGGTTGATCATTTTCCTGACCATCCAATCATCATATTTATGCACATTTTTACTTTTGACATCGTGCCACTCGCCTTCTTCCTCTGGATCAGTAACAGTAACACATGCTACCCGGGCTGAAGAACCTTTTAGTTTTACTTGTCCAGAGTCCACCATCTTTTACAGGATTTCTTTGAAGACAAAACACTCCTGAATGGGATGCCCCAAAATCTGATGAAATGGGAAATAGTTGGGGAGGTCTTTATCTACTTCATTGTTCAGCCTTTTGGGCCTTGGAAACTGAACCATATTGTTTTCCTAAGATGAGATAAAGTAACCGGGAACTTGTTCATTTAGGAAAGAATAAACTTTGTTCTTTAAATTCTCAAACTGTTTCGGCCTTTGATCTATTTGATCATCTTGACGAGGCGGCCGTTGTTGTTGACACTCAGAAGGTGTATCCCTTCAATATGATAATGTTTTTGAAGTAGAAGCAGGTACATGTGCTTGTTTAAGTGTAATTGTAGCAGCTTCTGCCTTTCCTATTATCCTTCCTAGAACTGATGGAATTACACGGGTTTTATCCCTAGTCTGTATAAGAGAGTATTCTATATGCTGAGCGATTGAAGTAAGGTATCAAAACCCTCCTATGTATTTCACAGGGATCAATGGTGTGCATAATTCATCACATAGATTTGCCGCACAGATTGGCATCAACTCTTCTTGAGGGAGTGCTAAACTTAAGGAATATGTTAATCCCTTCCAGTGAGCAATGAAATCCAAAACACTTTCATTTTCCATTTTTTTACAATTGGTAAGATAAAAAACTGTCGTCTTTGGTAATGTTGAGCTAAATTGGAGAAGGAATTTTTGACGGAGATCTTCCCATACAATAATTGATCGATATTACAAACTTGTATACATGACAAAAATAGGTCCTTGTAATGACTTCAAAACACACCTAAGCTTAACAGCTTCTTGTTGTTGAGGAGTTCTCATCATAGGATCACAAAGAGAAATAAAATGTGTTAAGTGTTGTTCTGGATCACCCGAACCATTAAAAATTGGGAATGTGGTATTCAAAAAAAATTATGGGGGAGGAATTGTATCCACCCATTCAGGGTAAGCTCTATTTACTGGTTGAAATGGTGCATGTCGTCCTTTAATAACTTCCAACTGAGATGTTAATGACACAATGGTAGTCATTAATGTTTGAGAAACATCTAGTTGATCTTGGAATTGATCAGGTGCAATAATTGGAGTTTGGACGGGTGTGGCGACCGATACTGCCACTGATGGTAGTATTGTCGGTTACTATCGCATATGACCCATAGGATTGGACCTTTGAGGGTGTACTTGTAAAGGGGGATATTCTTGATTCATCCTAATGGCTAAAATAAATTACCTTGATTGATTAACTCCAACATGCTTAGGAGGAAGACTACCTTGAAGTAGATATGCATTAAACATCCTTAACTCCTTCATTTCTTCTTCTTGATGTGAAAGTCTCTATTCAAGTGAAGGAGATTGACGTTCTCCAGTGAAAAAGTGAGATGCAATCTGAAATTTTCCTTTCCCCTTTTTGGACGCCTTTTGGAGAGGGGGAGTTGGTTATTTGAAGGTATACCAAGATTCTGGGTAAGCCTTTGATTTCGGGCATACACACCTTCTTCATTTGTTTCTATGTATATAGACTATTGAACATGAACTTCTTCATATGATTACTTTGAGTGAGCCTCATGTTTTGGGGGATCAGTGACAATGACATTGTTGACATTTATCGATGCATAACGCATCACAGCCCTTCTGTCAGCGTTTCTGCGATACTGTCTTCTTCCATGGCCTTTATGAGACTTTGCCTTTTGTTTGGTTGATCCCTCAGGAACTTCTTGATGAAACATAATTCGGAGAGAATTTCATGATAATTCAGCTCTGCATTCCTATTATGGATTCTTCCCTAATCGAGAGAAGACTGACTTTCGCTGAAGAAGAGATTGAGAATTTGAAAAAGTCCCCAGTCCGGTGGACTGAGGATGTTCCTATTTTTCCTACTCAACTCCTCAAATCCTGTTTGTTGATCCCAAGGGTTGGATTAAAAGAGTCCCCAACCTGACAAGATGAGGTGGATCTTTAGCTTCTACAACTGAAACTTTCTTAAAAGCTCTCTTTATTTTGCAGATTTTAGTCCGGAAATTGGTCGGATGCATCATCCGACATCCACTCAAATCACTTGGATCAGATGAACATTGGATTATTTTTGACACCTCTGTCACCTGATGATGCGCATGATCTAAATGAGAAGACTATTCGATATTATCATTTTCTTAATGCAAGAGTAATTCGACAACTTTTTCTTTATATTCCTGAATTTGGTAAGAACTAGTTGAGGCATATTCTTGAAAAAGCTTTTGATTACACACAAAACCAGTTAGCTGTGGCCAACCATGGGCAATAACATTGTATGAGACCATTTTTGGTGGGATTTTTTGACTAGAGAGAATAATGAAATTCAATTCTTCATGAATACCTCAACCCCCTGATATGAATATCTGATGGGGCATTGGTAATTAACTAGCACAACCTTTTTAATGTGCTAAGGCATGTATGCTGAAGTCCTCTCTGCTAATTTTCAACCATTGGATGTCAGGAAACTGTAAGAGATGCCAAGTCAATTTGGTGTTGCAACCCTTCAATTACATTAACATGATTTTTATATTCATCATAAGGTAATATTTTCTCTTTTAAGGCACAAAAAGTTTTCCATATATTGAGACGAATATTGTGAATACAATCTTCTATCAACTTTTCTGGAATATCATACTGAGAGTCAGCCAAAGGTCAAAACATGACTGGTATTTCACCTTTCGCCAATTGTTTTCTCATATTTATCACTTCCTATTTCTCATTAGATAAGGATTAATCTACCTGATTGGACCAAAGGTGGTTCTTCTTTTTTGATTCATCAGATTCAACAAGATTGGTATAGAATTAATTGGTCAAATTAGAAGATGAATGACACAAGGGTGGTTGAGAGAATGATCTACACCCTGGGATATCTTTTGATTGAGAAAGTGTTTCACCTGCTATCGGCAAGGCATCAGACATGACTGGATTTACATTTTCAAGTGCCTCAAGATAAGAGGGATTTCTCATTACTGCATTTTCCATTGATGCATTTTCCAGGCAATACGAATTACTACTATGAAGAGGACTTTCACAGATAAATTCATCATCATGGGGAGGAACATCATGGTGGGTTACTGTAAAAGATGTAACATTTTTCTCCTTGGTCTTCTGGCCACACAGAGGGTTATCATGGCTCTCATCTGAATATGATGCTCTGAGATTGACCGAATTGTCATGAAGAAAGCCTTCATGAGAAAGTGTCTAATGAAGAACTTCGAAATTATTATTTTTATTTCCAAAATTTGGAAATGAGAGAGTTGAATCTTGAGTTGCAACATATATTTGTCTGAGGGCTTCAAGAACTCCAGCATTGAGCAAGGCCTTATTGCAGATTGGCTCTTGATTTTTTAACTATGCTGGATGGGCCTTTTTCTTGGATGCCTTCTTACTCACTTTGGAAACCACTGGTTGAAAAAGTGGTTATTATGGGATGGTGTATGTTCCTGCTCAGTGGAAATGGTCAGGTTAGGCTGACTATCTCCATTTAAATTTGGTGTATGTGCCCAAATTGATTGTCCATATGACACGGGGGAGTATTCCCCACGACCCTCCTGGACTAGAACAGAGGTGTGTATCTTCTTTGGGGTGATATGTTGATGAGTCACTCCAATGATAGGGATATATTTATGTTTCTTTCCCTATGATGTCGCTAAAGTTGTTATAATATTCTGACAGGTATCTGAAATATGGGCAGGGATTTGCTTCTGCTCTTTCACCATTGTCAGAATGTGCTTGTTGAGTTCAGCTGCCGGAACGGGAATATACATCCATTCCATGTTTGGAGTAGGTGTGTGTTCCTACTCCTTCCCTCCTTTTCCTGTCAGTGAATTCCGACAGTACTCATGTGTGGGGGCAGAAAGTTGTGTCTGCCTCATGCTTATCATTGGAACTTTCCAATTGACATATCCAGGTGCTACCAAACGAGACTGTTGGTTAGCTTAATGAATTGCAGGTGTATGTGCCTGTTGATTGTTCTCCACTGAATATGATTGATGAACTTCCTTCAATACTGGGAGATGAGACTGCTGGCAGAATTGAAGACTGTAAGCAGGTGTATGTGCCTGTTTACAGGTGTTCATCACATTTGGTTGGTGGGCTTCTTTGGATGCAGTCAAACTAGCCTGATGACTAGATGATGATTTATAAAGAGGTGTATGTTCCTTCCTATAGTAATGTATTGGAATTTCCTGACAAGATTGGTGTGTTACTTCCAGATGAGTCTGCTGGGCAGTGAAATTAGGACGGACGAGTGTATATGCCCGCTCATTGTTTGCCATCAAGCTATGTTGATGGACTTCTTCGAAGGTGGAAATGGTAATAACCTGCTACCTATTGGCCGGATTTCACTTCTAAAGGTTCGTCTTGCATGCTCGGGTCTGAGGAACCTGAGTCAAACACCTAGAGGCGATACACCCATCATGTTGAGGGTGCACTACCGTAATATTCTAGCAGCAATTGTTGGTGGGAGTCCTCAGGAAGGGCTCATGCCTTCTTGAAATGAGGCCTTGAGTGACCTCTTGATTCACCTCCCTGTAATATGAGAGGTACTGGTTATTGCATTCCGGGGATAAAGACCCGAAACAGTTGGAGATGGTGGTTGGCACCACCTGCTTCTTGACCACTAGTCATCGTTGTACGAACAACCAGGGTGAGTTGTTAACTTGGAGGGCTTGTCGAGCAGCCTCCAGAGTCAGGATGGTACTATGTTGATGGTTTTACCTCACTAATGTTTTTAAGACCCAGCGTTGAAGACGCTGAGTAGGTGATGTCATCCTCAGAGTGGACAAGGATCCAGAAGGAGTAGCGGCCGAGGCATTCACATGTGTGAACCTTAAAGAAACCATTTTGTGTTGTAGAGAGATCTTGCAAAAGAGTGCCTATTTGATATAGCAGACATAATCAAGATAGGTCTAGCTAGACTACATATTTTGGATGAGCACATATGTTATTGATTGCTTTTTTGGCCCTCATATTGAGTTTAATAGGGGCTAACAAATAATTAAAACACCATTTATATTGGTTAAGGATTCACGCAGAGTTCACCATTTTTTGTTTCGTCTGGAAATGGGGATGACCTTGTTTATTTAAGGTTCAAAGTTTCCAACCGGTTTCTAACTGGTTTATTCATAGAACTGGAAACACCCAATGATTCTATATCCATTTGGACCTACTTTCCAAAGGTAGGTGCTCATTAGTTGTGGACCGATGAGGCTTAAGAATTTTCATTGGTCGAGAGGATGGGTGGTCAGGCTCATCACACCTTTCTGGGAGGAATTATTTCCTACTCTAGGACTCTCTTATAGATTTAAGTTATGTTCATGAATCCTTATTAATTCACCAAGCATGAAAATTATTTTTCTTTTATATTTGGAAATTGTTGATTGATATGTATGGGATTTAGAGAATCCTTTATATGGCCATTATGATGACCATACTGGTTTTAAAGCCACTCAGTGAGGCACTTGATGTTTATTGTCATTCAGAAAGACATGGATTATTTCAGAGTTGGGATCATACCCGCAGATGGGCTACCTATGTATCCTCGTTAAAAAGGAATCAGAACCCACACAGTTTGATAATAAGGATATAGTTTAACATCATACGGGGTGGAAAAGAATTAAAGAAAGATGGGATAGAACCTTATAAATTCTTCCTACGTACTCTACTTTTAAGACAAATATAAAATTCCACTTAGTTTGGGTGAATAAATATGGGGCTTATGCATGGTTAACGACCCAAAAAGAGATGTCGTGATTACTTTTATACTCTAAGCTCACGTGAGTCATGTTCGGTGTGAGAAACAAGAGGTATCAGAAAAACTGACAATTGTTCCACGAAAGATGTAGTAACAAGAAATGATGTGGGGATTACGTATGTATGATTTCCCAAGTAGATGAAGAACATGGATTACTTCAAGAAAGAACCCTAGAAGTAGGGTCCATAAAGGTATTTGTACTTTATGGAGATTTGGAGTTTTAACCGAGGGATTACTCCTAAGGAGGATTCCAAAATTAAAAGGGACTTATGATTGGGGCTTATTCCTGAGAAGGAGGACCAAACCAAAAGAAATTAATATTGGGGCTTACTCTTGATGAGGATGCCCAATTTTAAAGGAAATTATGATTAGGGATTACTCCTGAGAAGGAGGCCCAGGTTAAGGGGACTTGGGGATTACTCATGAGGAGGATTCCCTAATTAAAGGAATTATGATTGGGGCTTATTCTTGAGAAGGAGGCCCGAACTAAGGGTACTTGGGACTTCATCTTGAGGATGATGTCCGAATTAAAGGATCTTCTCATCTTAAAGGATGAGGTTATATGGAGGAAACCTCTAACCTTGGTGACATAATTCTTGTAAGTCATGAGGTTTTGGGAGGGTTTCCCACAAAATTCCTTTCAGATAAAGAATCCAACAAAGTAACCATGCCATAAATGGATTTGAAAAGGGGTTCGAGGGATAATATCTTGAAGTGGAAAGTTGAAAGTGAGAGAGGCACACAAATGAAGTTGGCGTGCGAGTGTAGGTCACACAAGTAATTTGGCGTGCAAGTCTTGGACACGCAAGTGTACTTGGGCATCATGGGTTCACCCGTGGCGATGAAGAATCTGTAGGGTAATACTTGGGTGAGACTTAAATCAAGCCTTTAGTATTATCCTAAGATGTTTTCAAAAGGGTGGCGCACAAGTTTCATCAAAAGGGTAGGGCAGCGCGCAAGTGTTTCCGTTTTTAATGAGGTCTGGACACTTAGGCGCACAAGTGTTGATGAATTCTAAGCACTTGGGCCTTATTCTACTCCTTAAAGTCTTCTATTCAAGGTAAAAAGTTACCTTAGAAGATTTCTTAAGAGTTGAGTTGAAGACTTGGGTGACCAGAGCTTGAATTTGACTTTTGGAAAATCTGTCCTCGAAATGGGGGCCCACATGGAATATTTATAGGCCACCTAGCACCTTGAGAGAAAAATAAAATATGGCACGCAAGTAACTTGCGTACCTCACTCCAAATGGGCTTCTAGTCCACGCCTTCATCAATTTTTTTGATGTTCTTCAAAGGGTGGCCCTCTTTGTGATTAAGTTATTCCTCTTTTCCATTCGTTGGACTCTGTGTCGGAAAAGAGCGTCAACATCTATATAACAGAACCAAAAGTTTTTATGATACCAATAGAAGATAATATAGTATAAAACTTATAGATTTCTATTGGTGGATTAATAAATATTATAGACAATAGAATATTAATTTTTATGAGGCCATAATAGAATTTAGTTTCATAAATAATGAAAGTTATCTGTGTGTTTATAAGAAAGTTAATGGTAGTGAAATCATTTTTATTGATAATATATTTTGATGATATATAATTAATAGGAAATGAGATACCGATTTTATAATATGTTAAAATTTAGTTAAATAAATGTTTCTCTAGGATGGACATGGGTGAAATAAAATATATCATAAGGATTTAGATCTAAAAAGATAGATCAAATTGGATTCTTGGGATAAATCAAAGTACATATATTATAATGGTATTAAAAAGATATAATATAAAAAAATCCAAGAGAGGATTACAACCAATGTTACATGGTATACATCTATCTATGAAAATGTGTCGATAAATAAAAGAAGTGAGAGAAAGAAAAAGTACGATTCCCTATGCTTTTATAAATTGGGTTTATAATTTATGCCATATTGTGCACTAAACATGATATTTCATATGATTTGAGTATGGTAGGAAGATATCAAGTAGATCTAATATTGTTTCGTTAATAAGAAATGAGAACAATCCAGAAGTACTCAATACATATAAAGGATATGTTCTTGGTATATAGAAGAGATGAAAAATTAATTATGATGTGATACATAGATTTTATTTTATAGAAAAATAAAAATGATTCAAAATCACAATTAAGGTATGTTTTTACCATGATGAAGATATGGTGAGATGGATGAGTTCAAAACAATCCATGGGTTTCAATAATACAATATAATCCAAGTATATTCTATCTTTTTATTTAGTTACTCCTCCTCAATCATTTTTTTAATATAATAAAAGCAGGTTTAAGGGTGTCCGGTACCCAACATACAACGCCAAATAAGTTCAAAAGAACCAGAACAACAAACAACACAAAACAACATCAATTTAAACATCATAATAACCGCAGTCTTCCCTGTATCCCATACAAGATTCATTTTTCCCGTAGCCGATTCCCATTATGGATTTCTCCAAAAATTGGAACTTTGAACCCGATTGCTAAGAAGGTCCATATTAGTCATAACTGATGCTGACTTCTTAAACCCACTACCCTTTTTGACCATAAGTACCACCTGGTTATTCCTTTTGGTAATAGACCTTGTCGTCATTGGACTCAGGAGATATGAGTAGTCTTTCCTTGGACTCCTTGTTGAGGTTGTAGATAAAGGTCTTACACCTGTAGACCCCTTCTGATTCCCATCTTGAACAATATCTCTAAATGAACGACCGTCAGGGGTACTCCGGTTCTCCTTCCCTCCCATAGGGCACTCCTTTCCCACCCCGGACTGTTCCTTCAACCCAGCTTCATGACCTCCAGCGAAATTGTCCAGCCTCCGTTCAGAAGGATTGCATTTTAACAAGGGTTGTTGCCCCTCCTGCAGGGTAAAATTCTCCCCAGCCATAACAACTAACTCTTTCCCCTTACCCTCAAGCAGAAGCACCTCAGGAGTCTTATCCCCCCCCAAATAAATTCACAAAACGATCCTGCTCAGGATTCTCTTCCACAGGACCTACATCCAGTTCCTGCCCCAAGTGATCGTCCTGCCTATTCTCTGCAAGCACATCATCACCCTCACCCCCTATAATGGCCTCCTCTTCTAGACCCTCAACCAAATTGTTCTCTGTAAGGAATTCAAACCTGTTATTCAAAGCCATGAAAGGTTTAGCCAGGGGATCTAGGCCTTTAGCCTCCTTCGGTCTGGCCATGTTTACCAAATCCACAGAACTGCATCTTCGATAATTTCCAACCTGCTCTAGACCCGAAATGCTGGAATTTCCAATTGTATGATCTTCCTCAAAGACAATAACACGAGAACCAGAGGAAAGGTCTTCCCCTGCTGAAGTGTTCATCTGAGATCCCCTCCCTCCTTCAATTAACCCTTTTATTGCAGAATCCAGGATCACCCTCAAATATTTTCCCCGTTCATTGTGCCTTATAACCTCCTCGATGCTCATCCTAGAATCCTTCTCGCTGTAACAGTTCCCCCTCGCTTGACAAACTTCATTCGGGTGGCCCAAGTGCTTGAAAAAATCAGAAAAGTCCAACCAACTTTCATAGATAACCCTCTGTTTGTATCTATACTCCTCCCCGATTGTGATACAAATATAATCAAATGGAACGCGTGATGCATCCATTTCAACACACACCCATGGATTTATCGGATGGTAAACTGCCTGTGTGTGATAATTAGAACAAATGTATATTCCTACCATGTTACCCAAAAAGTGAATAATAGAAGGGTTTTGAAATGGTAAAGGTAATTTGGGAAATCATCGCGAGGTCAAGCAGCGGCCCAAAAGTTAAAGTAGTATGGTTGTTCAATTTCTCCAGGAGATTGGTTTTGTACCTACTAGCATGATTCCTATCATAGTATATTATGTTAATACCATAGTAGTTTTTCTAGCTAAAGAACCTAGTTCACATCAACGCACAAAGTATATACTTTGAAAGTATATTCTCTTTAGGGATTTTACTCAAAGAGGTGAAGTTAGGGTTAGAATAGTTTCCAAAAAAGATAATTTGGTAAGTCCCTTAATTAAAGTCATATCATAGAAGAATCGTGAATTTAAAGTGAGAACAAGTAGGTTTAAGATTGTTACTAGTTTTCTCTAGTGCACATGGAAGTCTATTAAAGTTGTTCCCTTAAAACCAAATGAATTTGTACTTTGAATTACTATAATATATATATATATATATATATATATATTATCACATAATTATTTTTCTTCCATAGAAAATTAATGTGATATTTTCCTAGGAATATTTATTGCATAAAAGGCTTATAAAATTTCCTAACTATAATGATAATCAAGATATGCCATGATAATGTTCTTAAATAATATTTCTTCTAGTCAAGATACATCAATTTAATGGGAAAAATATAATTTATAACTCTCAACTGATGGGGTATTATAATCATTGAGACTTATACCCATGAATTTATCACATTGTGATCTCCGTAAAGGGATGATCTAACAACCTATATCATTACAGGTTGTGAAATTGAGATGAAATTTAAATTTTTGGTACAATAGTAGGAGATGTTTTGAGAAATGGTACTCAAAATATGATTATGAGGGTTGGAAAATATCAATGAGATGTTTTTGGATGTGATAAGTGGTCCAAGAGGTGCTTTATGGTCTTAGGTGAGATTTGAAGCATGGTTAGGGTAGACTTGCTATGAATTTTTGTTGATAGTGTATCATCACACCATGATGGATGATGGTCACACTATGACGAGGGTGTGGTCGAGGTCATATGATAGATAATTAGAGGAATCACTATATGAAGTATGAGAGGAAGCGGGTTACACTATGATTGGTTGGTGACATGACATAGTGGATTTTATATAGTTTTTTCATTAAGTAAAAATCAATATATATGAGGGTCATATCATGTTAGGGGTATCACACTATGGAAAATACTTATGTATAAAGGCCACATAATGGTAGAGGGATTCATTCCATGAGAGATCCTTATATATATTAATTCAATTTGTGGTCAGGGGTGTAACACCATCACTATAACCAGTATATTTGGTATTTGAAACAACCATATGAGTTACTTTTCTAAAATTTATTGATATTGGATGATTATTCCATAAACCCTAGGGTAATTCCATGATAAGGGTTAAGGAAAAAATCCACATTGTGAAGGGAAAAGTCCATTCCATAAAGGGAGGAGTCCACATCATGAAGGAATATCCTTGAGAAATCCAGTTCATATTGAGAGGGGTGGTCCACGCTATGACCAGAGAGGTCATTCCATGAGGGGTGTATAGAATATGCATCACTTCATAATATATAGGGGTAATTCCACGATAGGTTCTTTTATAGTTTTATTTAAAAATTAAGTGCCATCATTTCTAGGTTGGTACTTCTCATCCAACGGCCCGAAGGCCTTTAAATTTTTATTAAGATAGGTCCCCCTTTTAAGGGATGAAGGGGGGAACCCAAAGACTTCATGACTTAGACAAATCACGACCCGAGGGCCAAGAAAGATTAGATCATATTGAAAACATAAAAACTGCTCCTCCCAACATTTGAATATGATTAAGCTCTCCACCATTTTAAAGCGATTCAGTAATAAAATGTCCTATGTCAAAGCACAGGCCCGATCCGATGGCTGTTGTCATACCCTCTCAAACAACCAAGTCCGAAAAACTCTGCAAAGGTGAATTGCCGGCTCTAAATAATCTTCTAAGAAGTTACATGTGGTCAAGACCATTTGCAAGACATCCAATGTGAATCAGCACCGATCTGCATATATCCCAATTGAGCCGTGCCACCATTCCAAACAGAACCGACATTTCACCGCACACATCAAATACACAAAAAACACCAAAAGAAAACTGAAGAAGAACCACATGAAACCAGAAAGAAAACAAGATTCCTCCGCCCTCCACACCACTCTGAGGCCGACCCCTGTCCAAGACCACCAGCGAGACGTGGCAGGACCCCGTTGAGACTCCAACAAGCCGACGACTAGGGAAGATGAAGCTGGAAGCTCGCAAGGCTGGCGCTGACCCAAGCAGAAGCTGAAGGCGTGCTGAAGAAGAACTGAGACACCTCGTAAAGCTAGCGTCAAGCCAAGAAGAATCCAAAACCTCATCCTTCATTGAACTAAGTCACCAAAACCTCTCCTGAGCAGACGAAGTCAGAAGACAAAGCCTCACAAGGCCGATGCCGAGCCAAGCCGAATCCGGAACCCCTCCTAGGAAGATGAAGCCGGAAGAAGCCACACCTCGCGAGAAAGCGCCGGGCTGAGAAGAAGCCGATGCCTCGACCAACAACGAGCTGAGTCTCCGAAGCCTTTCCTGTGAAGATGATGCTAGAAGATGCCACACGAAGCCGCACCGACGCCAAGACGAAGGATACGGGCACCAATCTGGAGAATCCGTGCCAGAGGAGGGTAGGGGCAAATTTTTTTTGAGCGAAACCCTAGCCCCCAGTTTGGAGAGAAACGCTGTCGCTCTGAGGCCTCACAGTCTTCTATGTACTTATCATGTTTTAGAAGGAAATGGGGCGTGTGGAGGACTATTTCATATGGATCCATTTCCTTTATTCCTCTCCTTAACCCACCTTATTGAGGTATGTTTTCGTGGTGAATATGCAATTATTTGAAGTACGATTTTACTCTTATTTATATGTTTTTATTCTTTTCCATTATCCACTAATTTTGGTATCTTTGGGATACATTTTGATAAATATTCCACCAAATAATTTTGGAATCATGCTAATATGATGGATTATTTTTTGGGTGTATCAAGATAATTGCACAAGACCTTGTCATGCCATTTATCAAGAATTCATTGAATAGAAATCCCTTGATAAGTTTTTAGCAAACATTACTTTTTGGTCTAAATTATATAATTTATTATAAAACTTTATAATTAATTATTTAGAATTTAATGTCTTTAGATTGAAGTTTGGGTGTTGGTACCTAATTGGATAGGGAATAGATATGCTTGTTTGGGATGATCAAATCTTAGCAAGGATAATAACTACATGTTGGAGGTAGTTAGTCCCTATAATACCTAACCATAGACTATTTATGAATTTTTCATTCTAATAAGAATATTTATGTTTGGGTAATGGAATATAAACTCAAAGGGACCTAGGTAAAGAGGTATTATGGAATTTTGCCTCCTAGAAATGGAATAAGGGATCCATTGAGCATGGAGTATTTTGGGATTTCTCAATGATGATGTCTCAAAGGTGTAAAATATTATAGTTAAAGATATGAGAAGATTATGATAGGTCCTTAGGTTTGAGATAAGATGGAAATAACCTAGGTTGGTTTTATATAAATAATTAGGTAGAAATTAGAGACATATTAATTTTGGTGATGGGTGAAATGGTTGTACATATCATGCATAATGGGGAATACCCTCTTGAGGGTGGATTAGAGACTCGATGTACACTATGAGAGGGATAATCCTTTTGTGACTAGATGTGGTATGGCATAGTGGATTTTATCTAGATTATAGTTTGTGAGTATTTTCAACATGACTTGGAATGGAATTACCAAGGACCTTAGTGTGAGTTATAATGAAATTGTCCCTGGTTAGTGGGACTAGGTTGTGATATGGAAATTATTAGTGGATCAAACCAAACTCTTCAGGCCAAGGTCAAATAGGGATTATGGGCTTTGAGATTATCATGTGGCATAGTGAGTTTGTTGGTATTGATAATAAGATATTGGGTTTGGTTGTAGATGTTAATATATTCATTTATGGGTGAGATCAGAATATTGAAGGACTTGGTATTTTATGCTTATATGATCAAGACAGTCTTTATATGATTATCCTCTAATTCTATATTTATGATGAATTCTAGACTTATTGGTTATAGAGGTTGAGAGTTTAGGATTTCATTTTAAATGTATGTTGTGGAATGGTGATCAACTATGGGATCCACCTAGTGATGGTGTGTTCATCTTGTGTGATAGGTTGGATAATAAGATACCCTCTTTACAAAAATGAAATGTGTGATTGACTCTGGGAACTACCAATTAATAATTTGATTTAGTTGATGTGAGAGGTTGGATATTGATATTCCCACCTTAGATAACTGATATGTGTAATTGACCATGGGACCTATCTAGTGAAGGTGTAGTTTATATTGGATGAGAGATCATATATTGTGATTCCCACCTCATACCACTTGTTGCACACACTACAATACAATATATAGCCATGGGGCCTTCCTAGTGATGGTGTGGTTCAGATTGTGTGGGAGGTTTTCCATTGTGATTCCCTCTTTAGATTTATTATTTTGTGTTTCATAGTAAAAAAAATTTCCATGATACATTTACCCAATGGGATAATTCAGTTGTGCGAGAAGCTTTCAATTCATATTCCCTCTTTGGTTTTCTTATCGAAGCTTACATGATTGTGAGACCCACCCTAAGTGATAGGGGAGTGGTTAATATATTATGAAATTAAACAGATGTGAACCAAAACCTATGTGAGAGGGTGGTGGTGCTATTATCATGTGGGAAGGGATGTGAGATGGATATCTAGTATGAGATTCTACCCTAAGAGAAAGGTTAGTGGTTGAGGCTCAATAAGAAACCCTAACTTATATCTTTGATTATGGGTCAAGGATTAGTATGCCACCATACCCTACATCTTAGAATATGGTTCAAGTCTTAGTATGAAACCCTAGGTTTAATATTCAAGTATGTATTGGTACATGGTATGAAATACAAAAAAGATTCTTCAAATATAGTTTAATAATTTTATCATGTAGTGACTTATTCTTTCCATGTTGGCCATGTAGGTATGTTTGGGTGTTGTGGTGGTCTGGTTAGTACCCGATGACCTAAAAAAATGCTTGTGTGAAGTAATTTTCCTATTATTTAATTTCTTCTTTCATACCCATATATATGATGGAATATATTAAGGGAACTTGGTGAGACCATATTGAGATGTATTTTTGACACCGTACATGAGAACTCTGGTGAATGTACAAACCTTATATCTTCCATGAATTTATAACAAAACATTGTGGAGTAGATCAAGATGGAGAATATAGATAAGAATTTGTAGATGAGATGGAGGTGAGACTCCGGGATGGTTGTAAAGTCACCTTGCATGTTTTTTGTATATGTGATCAGCCTGGTGGGCCATCAAGTGGATGTATAATTTCATTAAATTTGGTGTAGAATTATTGTATTTTTTATTTTCACACTATGACTATTTATTATAGAAGATTATTGGATATTTATTTATTATTTATTGTCATGATATCAATGTAATAATCTTGATAACATATGATTTAGGCCCTCACTACTATTTTACAACCTTTGGTGTATGAGGAGGTGTGCTTGATGTTATGTGGTGCTCTGACTGGGATAATGATAAGTGATTTTAGTTAGGAAATTAAATAGCAGTATCAAAGTGTCTTTGGATTTTTCTTATTATTTAGGATATAATAGATAAGAAATAGAAATATGTCAAATATTGTGGTAGAACTAAAACCTATGATTCAAAAACTTGTTTCTAGTATTAATTCCATTTTATCATGGTTATGGGATCATCATTCTTGGTTTTCATTATTATGGTTTAGATATTCAATCAAGTATGATACATTATTGATATTGTTATTTTTAGTTTTTACTCTTTCCCAATAGTGGAAAGAGGAACATGTTCGTCCACTATATTTAGAACGTAGTATTTATAAGATATACACTTGATTTTTGTGATTATTTTGGCTAATGATATAAGTTTAAACTATTTAATTTTTCAATAGTAACTTATATATTGTTTTCCTATATAACTTGTTGGTGGCCCTATACTTAGTTTGACACGGTTTTGACTCAAAAATATTTCTCTAATTAAAGATCATGTGGGTATTATGGATGGATGTTCCTTTATTATTACTATATATTACTTGGGTGAAAGGAATATATAGTGACCCTTTTTGGTTTGGTTCAAGCCCTGGATACCTTAGTAATGGTTTGTGAGACACCCCAAACTTTTAGTTCTAAATCCAGTGCTGAAAAAATATCTTTTGAAAAATGTATTTGATTCTAAATAAATAAATAAAAACATAAAATCCATAATTTATATAAAATTTATGAAATATTTAATCCCTTATACACCCAAGAAATTTCATGTTTAGAGTATTGAAGAATTAATAAAAACTCTTACATAATAAAAGTCATATCTTTCCCATAAAATGTAATTTTCTTAATATAATAACAACAAATTATATCTCTAAAGGTATTCAACAATTCCTATTAACTTCTATTTACAATAATTCATTTTAAATTTAATCCTACATGAAATTCATTGGGATAAGAAGAAACAAAAGGAGTGAGCTTAAATGATTCAAAAGAGAAACAATATCGATGAGTAATAAATGGGATATCTCATAAGTATATGAGAAAACATAATAATGGTAGAAATATTTAATTAAAAATAAAATGAAATCATAATATTTTTCTATAAATCCTAAAATAAGGATATATAATCTCGAAAGATCAAACATATACCACTACATAAGAAAAAAGGAGACATGACACAACAATCTTGATACATGGGGAATAAAATAATCATGTGACATAACATTAAAATTTATCATATCATAGAAATATGGTATAAGAATAAGAATTATAAATCATAACATATGTCAAGAATATCTATCAGTAAAATCATAACATAGTGGAATAGTACTCACTACATATTTCCCATATCATCATGGATTAAGCATCACCACCTACTTCCCATAGTGAATCAAGTAATACAACTCGTTTCCTTTTATTATATACTTAGATATAAATCCTTTTCTAATGCATTAGATAGATATATAGGACCCAACCTATCACATAATAATAAAACATACATATGTGTTCCTCATTAAATAAATCATACATATTATCATGAAAATCTAATGGAAAGAAAATGGGTTTTATATCATTTCCAGATGGCATCACGTAACATGACATGAAGATTAGATCAGCTGATAACCAAAATTCTATCTTCATAAGGGAATATAAATTCTTTTAGATAATGATTATTAATATTAATCCAAAATAGGAAGATAATTTAAAGGTAGAGATATAATGGATGAAAAATAATTTTTATAAAACTTTTGTAACACGATTGTGATGAAATTTTTTTAATCTACATAAAAATATCAATTTTAAGGGAATGAAACATGATCATTGAAAATATTAATTTTTATGCACCATGTTTACTAGAGGCCACCATATATAGGTATAAAACTCAATTTGGATTCCTCATGCATCTAAGGGTCATGGGGGGGGGGGGAGGATATTTCATGATTAAAGGGGTTATTTGATGTTATATTTCCTTGTTTTTTTATATAGAAAATTCTTTGAACCTTGATTCTTGATCCATGATTTGTGGTATCTACCTACTAAAACTATAAAACATTCATATATCAATAGTGGAGACTAACTTAACTCATGTGCATGAGTTTCTCCTATGTAGGCTCCCCATTTCTTAGTGCATTACTTACCAAATAAAAGGTTATGAGAAAATACTATATCAAAAAATGGAAATTTTCCACATGTGGAATGAGGTGAATATATCAAATAATATCATGACCTATGAAGGAATTAAAAATGATATCCTAATCATATTCTCGAGTATCAGTTCCCTCCCCCTAGTTTTAAGAATACTATGAGTGGGGATGCCCTCAGTCTCTATCCCTTCAGACCTCTATGAACTCCTATGTGATCATTTTTCTCATCTTTATAAAAATATTTAATTTTGAGTGAGTGGAAAACTTAATTTAAAATGATTTCAAAATATTAAACCCTTAAAAATAAATGAAGTGAAAGGTAAAAAATTTAGAGTGAAAGAAAAAAATATACAAAAGTAGAATGAAATCTCTTTATTTATTCCCTTAAAACATTAAATATTATTTTAAAATAAACAATTCATAAAAAATGGGAATAGAAAATGCTTTGTAAAACCATGAAAACATGAAGAGGACTTTTTATTAGTAAGAACAATTATAAAACTAGGAAATAGAGAACATTTAGTAAATGTTAAAAATGATATTCTCATTCACTATTTTATAAAGAAAGTAAAAATGATTCTTGAGAAAAAAGTTAAGAATATTTATTTAATTTTTTTTAAAAATAAAGTGAAAGATAGTCGAGAATGGACTTAAATATTCATTGAAGTATGAATAAAAATATTTTTGAAACATTATAAAGAATATGGACATGGAAGAAAAATAACCATTAGAATGAATTATAATTATTTTTAACAACATAGTATTTTTATAGAGAGTAAAATCAATCAAAGAAGAATTTTTTTATAAAAACTTACAATTTTAAAAGATAGAAATAGAAAATTAAATATGTAGTAAATAAATAGAATAATATAATAAACCTGGAAGTTGATTGTCATGGAAGAAAATTTTCAACCCAACAAAAAATGAAATTAAGTCAAAAAACACCTTACAAATAACGTGACATGAGAAGTAAGAATATATAAAGGAAGTTATTATGATAAGGAAATATAGGTCCATATAAAACAAGTGGAAATAAAACTTAAAAAATATGAGGTTATAATGAACAAAATCTTAGAATAACACAATCAATGAAGGAAGGATATAACTCAATGAAAGGAAATTGAATTAAGAATCCCCTTATTAGTATGATAATAAATGATTCAAAAGAAAATGGAAATAAAACATTAAATAAACAATAAAATCACTTGAATAAATGGCCATTTATTATAAAAAATTCAATTTTTATTAATTACATCATGTTAAATAAGAATAGGTTTATAATTTTAATGTCTCATGGAATGAAAATTATGACAAAGAACCCTTACCTTGGATTCCTATATAGAAAAACACACTCTAACATCTTATATAACAATCATACAATCATTAAATATATATTTCAAAACCTTATTCATATTTATTAACTATTATTTTAATCTTTTATATTATTTTTTTACATAGTTATTACTTTTTTTTAGTTAATATTGACCTTTGGTGTTAGTACCAACAAGTGAAGTCAAAGGTAAAAACCCTTGACCATTTATTAAACAAAGAAAAAAGTACAGTAAAAAAAAAAGAGGACTCATGCATACATCTTGTCCGTAGACAACCAGTTCCAACCAAAAAGAGATAACTGCATGTTTTAATAACCGTACCCTTCTCCACATCCATAATAAGGCATTTCCTTCACAATAGTCAATTCCCACTCGGAAGAGGTTTCATATTGCCTCAGGAGACTGACGTACTTCTTTCTAAGATTCATCTACTACAATGATGGTTGCTCCTCACAGGATTTCACCCATCTCTTTCTAGAAATAGGGGTATCCCCTCTTTCCCTATTAAATTAAGACCTAGTGGCCACTAGAATTGCTAGGTAAGAGTAGTATTTCCTGGGTCTTCTCCTTGGTGGAGCAGTCGTAACAGGTTCAATTAGGGTTATTAGGGAATTAAATATGTTATATTAAAGGTAGGAATATAATTTTTAGGTGTATATTTGATGGAGTGGGGGTGATGTCCTTTTATATGTGAGAGAGTTGGTATTATTGAAAATATTTATTACTTAATATAAAAACAAAAGTCATTTTCAAGGAAGATGGATTTGATTTTGGTAAATAATTAAGATAATATGACTTTGGTCAATAAATAACTTATACACTCATTTATAGATATGTTTTAATGGTATTTTAAGCCTTTACCCATGGATTTATCATCTTTCCATTATATTAGTATTTACTATGGTGACTAACTTCTAACTTGGTAACTTATTTTTATGTCTTAAAAAGAAATTGACCTTATTGAAAAATTATGATTTTGATAATTACCTATATTAAATATTTTTTATTCAATTCATTTTCTATTGGTAATAAAAATTAACTTTAATATAATTATGAATAATGGAATAAAAACAATTTTTGAAAAAGTATTTTTAAGCATAAAAATGAATTCATACTTACTTTGGACAATAATATCGATGAACAAGATATATAATGGTTTATAATTAAAAAATGAGATTTATTTATCTTTAAAACCAAGAAGATTCATAATGTCATATTTTGAATACTTAATTACAGGTAAATGACCAAAAATGGGTTTTTATTAGAATAAAATATAACTTAGGTTCCATAATGTCAAAAATAATTTTCTAAAGGAAATGCTTTTTTTCTAAATGAATTATTATACTCCTTAAATACATATTTGGTTGATAAATTTTTCTCATATTTTTTATTCATTCTTGCATCGTGATGATGTTATAAAAGTTATAGTATTTAAAAAACGTTTTTTACTATTAAAAAAAATAATTTTAAAAAAAAAATCAAAACAATACCTCCCAAATATAATTATGAAATTATAAAAATAAAAATGGAGTTATTTTTTTCATGTTACTATTTAAAAATTTAAAAATTTAACTTTTAAATTAATACATATATAAATAAAATAAAATAAAATATTCTAAATAAAACATTTTTATTTAGTAAATGGAATAATTAAATTTACATTCCCTATAGTTTTAAAATTATTTCTTGGACGTTATTAATTTATTTCAATAATAATTCCATTAATTCAATGAATAAATTTTATTAATATCGTTCTTAAAAAGTAGTTAATTTAACAAAAAATCATATTTTATAAAAACAATTCATTTAGAATATAATTTATTTAAAAAAACCATTTTGTATCTTTTTTTGATATTATAAAATCATTTATTTTTTAAAATTATTTATAATAAAAATGTATATTGGATTAATATCTAAATTTTCTGTACTTATATTAGCTTTGTACTATAAATTGTGATCTAATAATATTATTCTCCAAGGATTTATACCCTTTAAATTTGATCTATATCTTATATAATTTATTTCCTTCTCAAGTTAAATAATTTTAATATGACTTATTAACAATGAAATGAAATATGGTTTATGGAATTAAATTTTATCCTAAAACTTAGGCTGATACATTCTACCCTATAAAATAATTTCTCCCTCTAAATTAAATTACTTGAAATACATAAGGCATTTATAAGATAAACAAGACTCAATATACAATTTCTAATGAGATACCAACCACACTATTAAGGTAAAACTAAACTCATATTTTAAATCATAATATAAATATATGTATATTTTCTTTTTTCATAATAATTAATGCTAAATATGTCTCCTTATTTGGTAATTTTAAATTTATAAAGACATATCTTTTAGAGTGTAACACCCTGATAATTTAAATTATATATTTTTTAAACCTAATGTATTAAACACATTTCATCACATGCAACAACAAACCAAAAAAATCCACATAAAATCATATAATTGTTATAATTTATTTGTTAAGTTAATGGGTAAAAATAGAGCTGACTAATTTATGAAATATATCTAAAAATAAGGATAATTTTTTTAATAAAATTCAACTAGTATAGATAGATAACTAATAAGATCACTTTATGCTTAGAATTGTATTTTTTATAATATTATATTCTTATGCACTTTATTTTAAGAAATTAAATATGTTTTTATATGAATAAAATATCTGCACAAAATTTTATTAATAATCTAAGAAATAATAATAAGAAGGGTTAATATTTTAAAAAAATTTATTTATTTTATTAAAATTGTTTTTATTATATTTTTACATTTTTTTATAAAAATTAAGTTTTATCACTTTTTTTAATTTAATAAGATAATTTTATATTCATATTTTTAATTACTAAGATCAAATTAATTAGTGGTTTTAATTTCATTTTTATTTATAAAATTACTTTTTCAAAATTAAATATTTGTTACCATGGTAAAAAATTTATTTTTCAATGAATAACACATTTCTAAATATTTTTATTTTTATTTTAATCTATCTATTTTAAAATAAATAATCTAATATGATGTTTAAAAATATATACAAATAAATTAATACTCGTATAATTGGAAATCAATGGTAAATAATATTAAAGACACTTAATGATTAAAACAACATTTTTCTACAAAAGTAGTTTTCTAACACATTTTATGTATCAATTTCAAATTTAATTTTCTTATTTTCAGAAATTTAATTATATTAAATTGATTGAAAATTTAGTTTCATCACATCTATTTTTTTTATGATGGGTTATATTATATTTTCAACAATAAAATAATTTCCATGGTAAAATTTTAATCATGATTAACAAGTGTTAAAGTGGGTAATCTAATGTGGCTTGAATTTAACTAAATCAATTTGAAAATTAGACCTTTTTGAATATCTTTTTTAGATTTTAATTTCATACCTAGATTTATTTTCAAAATTTCCCCACCCACTCACCTAACTACCATGAAATTTCATTCTTATACCTCAAATGACATTCTTTACCAAATATTTTCCCCTCTTATTCACCAATAAAAGGATCTCATTTACACCCACATTAGGACACTCATCTGGTTATAAATACTAGTGAAACTCTCACAGTTTTAATTCTTATATATACCCTCTACAAATTTTTAATCCCCTATCCACAAAAAAGTTCTTCAAGTCCTTCATTTTCAAAGGATACTTCGAGAGAAGATCCAAATCCTCAATGTAATTATTTCTTGCCCTTTAAATTATTTTCCTTATCCTTCTCATCCACCCTAATACAAAGAAATTATAACCATATGTATATAATGAAATCATTATAAAAAATATATTTAAATGTTATTATATTGAAAGTATAACCATTATCTATTCCCCTCCCTTTAAATAAAAAATATATATGAAAACGTTGATCATGGGTGTGTGTGGACTAACACCTCCATGAAAGACATATTTCATTTTAAATCACCAACATTAAGGGATAGTTATAGAAATGGGATTAGTGAATATATATTTTATTTATTTCATGATTTATATTCTGTAAATATAAATTAGGCATTATATAGTTAATATTAGCAATAAGCAATCATTGTAAAACTAACCACAAAAAATCAACATACTATAAGGGAAAAAATTATTTATAAGTGACAACTTATTTTTCATTTACCTTAATCTTATAAATCCATAGAATTATGATTAATCACCTTAATAGAAAATAAATAATTTCATTATAATTTTTTTAAGGACATTATAACTAATTAATCTCATCTATATCCATACTCATATATATATTGTATCATGTTCTTGTTCGGTTTGTTTCACCACCTACATGAACAATGTTATAAATTTTTGTCAAGGGAGACTTAAGAAACATAATATTGAATATAAATAAGTAAATAATAATTGTTTTGTTCTATAATGTTAATATAATTTTTTTATAAATGTTAATATAAGCATCTAATACATAAATTAAGACAACATATTTCCTTCATTATAAATTACCAAAACAAGTCCATCACCAACTTCATCATCATGAATAATAACTAAAATACTTATGAAATGAAATTATAATTTACTTAATAATTATACCACCTCAATTAAACTAACTTTTATTATCTTGGAATAATGTACTTTGGGATAAGAATGAAAAACAACAGTACTATTATGAAACTCGTTCAAAATGGTCAAGATTACTTACACCTGATATTAAAAATACATAATAATTAACAAATATACATGTAGAGAATAATTTTAAATATTGTTTATAAAATGTTATATATATGATTAAGGCTCTAAAATATATTATTAAATTTTTTAAGTTTGTTGTACAGAGTATTATAATGCATTTAACTAAGTAGTAAACAAGGTAAATATTTTCTTGGTCTCAATTCTGATTTTTTGAGACATGTTACATGTTTTGAACCAGTATTCCTTTGTATAGTGTTCTATTTAATTATTATCACATGAATTTTTTATAAATTATTTTATTATAATTCATTGGTTATAATAATCCAAATCACGTTATTTTCATCAAATTTATTTGACTCAATTGTTACCCCAGTCATAAGAGTTTTTGGTAACTCATTTTTTATTCAACGAGTTTTGATCATTCTCTTGAAATTATTTCATATAATTTGGGAAAAAATTTACCTTTTATTTTACTATGTGGTATTCCCTATTTTTTAAAATTTTTCTACATAAAACCCTTTTCAAATATTTTATTGTTTAGGGAGTTTGTTCTCGTAAGGTATTTTTATAACCCAAATAAACGTTATTTGAGTTATAATGTTTTATCTTAAACTTTAATTTTCTATAAATGGGTTTTTACACCCTAGTATTTTATTATGTGTAACCATTTATTCCTATATAGTTAGAATTTACTTTTAATCCAATTATTTTACCTTGATGAATATCTTCCCCAAAAATTATATCATTTTTAAGAATAACTATCACACTCTTTAATGATGATTTCCCCTCATTGTTTGCATTTTATTTTCCTCTAAATGTTCTCCATTTTAATTGGAAAACTAATTATGTGTTATCTCATGTGACCTCTATATTTTCCTTGCCATTTTTTTAAAAGGTTCTTTTCTTACTCTTTTTTGTGATGTGGGTTTTCAATAAATTTACTATAAAAATATCAAATTTTTTTATTTTTATGATAAAATATTTTTTCTTATAGACCCCATTTCCTTGGATACCATTATGTATTTTTCAAGGCTCCATAATTGGAGATTATTTTTAAAAGTAAATGTTTCAAAATGTTCACTTCACATTTTCAAAAATAAATTTTTAAAGTAACTAGTAACTTTGTCATTATGATAACATTGAAAATGTTTTCTAAAAAATCTATTACATTTTTACTTCCATTTTTCATTTCATATTCAAAAGAATTTAACCTAATGGGAATTATATTTCATGATATACCCCTATTTTATATTAATATATTTATATTTTAAGTGGATTTAACTCATGATATAAAACAATCCAATTCTTAATCCCTTCCTTTATAGTACCATTCAAAGCATTCCACTTTCTAAAATATTTTCCATCCATGTTAACATACTTCTATGTTTCTTTTATTACACCGGGGATACTAAATTTTTCAACCATCCACCTTATTTAGTTTGCATATTTATGATCATTAGAGTCTATTTATCTAAATGGTAAATTTTTAACATTATATATGATTTTTTTGGCTCCATACAGACGATTATTGACTACTCAAGATGGTGGATCATGTATTGACTTATCATATATTTTTTATTCTAGTATAGATGATTATTGGAAAAGTTGAATATGTATTTTTTATTCAGTTTTATGATATGATTAATGCATTGGACTAAGTTATTTAGGGGTGTCTCTTGGTTATAGATAACCTATTGATGCAAGGATGGGGCTCATGAGATAAATAAGATTGGTTATTTTGGTGTATCCAAAAACATAGAACAAGGAATTTCATTGACATCGGGACTTAATAGTAAGAAAATTGTCATGAACTCCTCCATAAAAAGACACCACAATGCGGGGACATAGATAATGAAACCACTCGAGTACCACCTTCAGTAGGCCCTGGGTTCGTGACTAGAACTGAAGGCATAAAAATATCACAGTATGGGAGGCATTACTCTCTATAATAAAACCAGAACAAGAGATAAGAATAACTATCCACAAGAAATACAATGACATAATATAAAAAATTAAACCAAAACCATACCATAATTCATGATTAATTAAAAATGATATAGAAAAACGTCTCCATGTAAATACCCAAAAGTAAAGCTAAAGTTATGACACAATAGATACCCAAAGGTCCAAGCTAGTAATGTCTAACATGGTTCACATAGTCCTCTTGGAAACCTAAAAATCATTTTAATATATGTAGGTTTATTATAAAAGTATACTCTGTAGGGAAAACCAAAGTCTCATAAACATGTGAAAAGATCATACTAATGAACCCATGATCAAAAAACATAACCAAACAACACCTAAATTGTTATACTAACAAATCCAAACCTCACCAAGGATCATTCACGAAATATCACATCCAAGTAGTAACTTAATATAAAGAATATCAGGGATAGGGTGCCCCAAACAGCTTTCCCACTGATTTTCCACTCTCAGGCACAAATTTAATATATCATGGAACTCTGGAATCTTTAGTATAACATAATATAACATCACATCACATCACATCCTGCCCACAAACACTTGAACCATTACATCACCAAAAATCTCACCCAAAGACACTTGGGCCATCACATCACATCCCATATCATAACTAGGGTAGTAGGGTATGATGAACATGTTGGAAATCAACCTCATGATCTCCTCTAAACATGCACAAACTCTACCATAATATATCTCATAAAATCCCATCTCACCTGACCTGAAGACACCAGGGTCCTCAAATCACATCACATCTCGACAACACACTTTTTACTTCTGGAGAACATAACTCATGCATGTCATCATTGCATAGAAGAGGGAGAAGGGAAGATCAGGTAGCCATCCTTATATCCTAAAGACTATGATATTAATAAAAACACCCCAAAAATATTTAGTTGTTGTCACCAGGTTCTCAACATAGGTGGGGCGCATATAGAATATAACAACAATATAAAATCTATATATATAAGCCACACACAAGACCTACCAACGGGTTCAAAACCAAGGTAGTAAGAAACTCACAACATTCCAAATTTTTTTTCCACCTCTAAATGTACAATGGAACACAATAAAGCATATGAAACTTACCATGATATACTTTCCATTACATTTTAAACCATTTTATAGAGTCTATCCAAGCCATAAAATTTCCGTTTATTTCCCATTAATTTAATTTACAACCCATTATTACATGTATAAACTTCAAAAAAAATTTATCACACATCCCAATATTTCATGTGTTTGACATTAATTAATATCCCATTTCCTTTCATGTTAGTTTCATACTACCTGACCAACTAGCACAAAGTCACACCACACAACAACTACAACATAACAAGAAGAAAAATATAACAACCCAAAATTCTTCTTACCAAAAATCCCACACAAAATAAAAATTTTACAACCACTTACACTTCCTCATTTTCACACCCACATACCAACACTTTCTATCACACCAAAATCTCTTTCACATCCCCTCTAAAAAACTATACCACATCAACTAATTTTCTTCACAAACCACACCTCATATCACAACACCCAATATCATCCACCATAATAATAGAACTAACCATAAAACATATAATCACAATAAGACATACCACATATTCACCTTCAAAAAAACATTCTATATCACACACATACCATTATCAATATTGGGAATATGGGATTTATTTAATTTCAATTAATTTTTAGGGAATTTATCACAAAAACCATGTAATACTGGTGTAGAAATTTCCTTAAGTGGATAAAACTAATTAGAATGTTCTACCAAAGTGATGAAAAAAATAATCACACAACATGTATTCCAAAAAACATCAACTAGTGCACAAACAAGTTCCCCTAATGGCCATGATTTTCATTGGGGATTTTTACCCATACAATTCCAATATCATAACCATATAAAATAGTAAAAAATGATTCACATTACCCTACCAATTTAAAATTAATTTAACAAAATAATTTATTTTTATAAATTTGTATGAAACCATATCCATATAGATAACACAAATTTCCCTCCCCAAATGATGCACATAAAGATAAACAAAGGAAATCCATAACTCAAAAAATATTTTCAATTCTATGTACAACTTCGTAACAAAAAAATCCATCACTGATCATCAAAAGAAGGATAACACATTACCAGCCTAGAAAAAAACAACCATAACACTATATTATTAAAAAATGACAAAAAAACCACTAGTTTGACCAGGAAAATGCATTATCCAGACAAGAAATAGAATAAAATAGAAGGAAGAATAGGGGATGAACTCACCAAAACCACTAATGATTGATTCTATACATCTGGGGTCATAAGCTACTGATTAGAGGCCAAACTTTATCCATGGGATGAAATTGGGTTTCTCATTAAATGAGAGGCATTATAGAAAATTAAGAGTGTTAAAATGAGATTTATAATTTATAGGTGTTCTATAAAACATAAGACCACAATGAAACCAAGGGGACCATGCTATAGAATTTATAAAAATTGGGAAGGCCACAAAATATCTATGGGACCAAACTATACCCTATATGGTCAATTATACCCTCGGGATATATGACTATCTTTCCCCATGATCCTATAAATGGTAAAGGAATCCATAATACATCCAAGAGGACCACATCATAGACCCTTGAAAACTGAAAGGGAGGTTGTTCCACAACCATGATCCATAATGCAACTACCCCCTAAAATGGAACTAGATCAAAAAACTCCTCTATTAGGTTATTATGCCACATTTTCCTTCCACGCCGTAATAGACATCACTATGGTCTAGCTGAAGGATCCATGCCAATATAGGCAGTGGCACCTCTATTTTCCACCAAAACACCTCTAAACATCTCAGGATCTCCCCAGACCCCTATACCACTAGATTTCCCACAATGTAATGGGTCAAAAGGTCTGGTATGTTATATCATATAACTATAAAATTATTCTCATCATCTAGAACCAAATCAAATTCCAAAATAAAGGGAGTATGAAAAGGAACCCTATGAGATACCTATCTAGTATCTTGTTACACCTTAAAAACTCCCACCAGGAAAACATTCCAAACAAAAAATTACCATTAAAAAAACCACATAACCACCTGTATGAAAATATTAACTTCCAAAAAAATAAGACCAAATAACACTACAAATAATAAAATACACTTCCTCAAACACATGAATAAGATAATTTCATCATCAATGTATAGATATTATCTACTCTAGATGGTACTGACTTTCCCACATTGGTTTAATTTCTTGATAGTAAAAATGAATCTTCAGAAAGAATTAGGTCCTCCCCCTTTTTATATGTAGAATTATTTTTCACATATCACACAACAATAAAAATAAAAAATCTCATAAAGCATCTAGGTCCAAAAATTACATCAAAGTACAACAATATAAGAAAAAACTCAAAACGCCTCAAAAGAACTATAAGTATTGGGAAAACATCTATGTATCATGCTCACAAGTACTATTGTCCGTGCCACATTCCTCCAAAACACATAAACCATGGGAATATTATATACTCACAAAACCTTCTCCTAATTATCCTAGATCTGTACAGTCTGATATATGAATGTAAAATCATCCTCGATATAAATAAATCCCTGAAATGAGATGGGAGTCATTGTGAAGATATATATAGATATAAGATATATGGAAGGCAACATAGATCCTATCCAGTGAGGGATGATGTTCTAACTGGTAAGATAACTCACAAAAACACCCCAACACCTCAAAAGGCCCAAAAAATCAGGGTGTAAGATTACTTACCTTATTGGACCTCCACTACCCACATCGAGGGGAAACCTTTAAGAACACATAGTCTCAAACGAAAAAATCCAAGGGAATACTATTATGATAAATAGAACACTTCTTCTTATCCTTCACCTTTTTCATCCTCTCTCAAACTAACTAAACATTTTATTTCACGCTTTTCACCACAATGAGTCCAAGAACTGCTAACTCCCTAACCTAATCCTTACACCACAAAGAATGATAGGAATTACCGTATAAATCCTCAAATAAGGCCATACCGATGGATGAGTGATAGATTCTATTTTAGGAAAACTAAACTAAATGAAAATTATTTCCCCAAGATCCACCAAAGTCTACGATACATACCTGCAATATATCCTCCAGTTAATGAATAGTTTGTTTTGTCTTTTTGACTATCTGAAGGTGGAAAGTATTGTTGAGGCATAATTGAGTTCCAAAATAATGATACAATCCACATTATAATCATAAAGTAAAATGATCATCTTGATATGATATGATTTACCTAGAAACTCTATTAATTCACACCACCTTATCCACTTACCTAATTTCCAAAACATTCACTACTCCTGACTCCTTGATTAATAGGAAGTGATCCAATTTCATCAACTGATCCACATTTACATTGATAACTTCACAACCTACTAAAGATCAGGGTAATCCTATGAATAAGTACATTAATATGTTATCCCATTACAACTAGGGAACATCCAATATCTACATAAACCCACTAGGAAAATGTTGCTCATCCATTACCTACATGAAAATTTTGATATTGATCCACAAACTTTTCCATTTTCATTTAATCCCAGGACACCAAATTCGGGTCCTTAGACCAAGGTAAATATTAGATACACCATGGTTTACAACTAAAGGTGTGATATAAAACTCATATAGTAATCATTCATGCATCACCATTAAAAAAACACCTCTCGAGAAATAACTTTTGATTTTGACTATCCTTATAAAGCACCACCATGTCCAAAACGATCATGCATATCCTCTACCTCTGAGTCTCCCCACTAAGACTCCACCACCTAATTAATTAAATGGGACCTCACTGTCATCTGAAACAAATATCCTCTCCCATCAACCACCCACAAGTTAACATTTAGGGATAAAAACTCCTCCATTAATTTATAAGAATCCCCAAACTCTTGAATCACATCCTTCCATGACATCCTGCTCACAACATCAACCACAAAATCCCCCTTTCTTTAGGTGAAGTAGATCTCAAAATCATAATCTTGAAGAAAATATATCCACATTAGTTTCCACAAATTAAAATTATGTTGAGAAAAGATATAACTCAAGATCTTGTGATCAGTGAAGACTGTAAAGCACTCCCAAATGAGGTAATTTCAATACATATTTAATGTGAACAAAACCAATAATAACTCTAGATCATGGGTTTCATAGTTATGATCATGGGAGAGTAACAAATTAGACCCATAAGAGATCACTGGATTCTTCCACATCAACACACATGACAAGAACAAATAGAAAGAATAAAAGAACACCTCAAACATCACCCTCTCCTTTGGAAAATGGGGCACTGGAGCACTGATCAATTTCCCCTACAGGTAACCGAACGTTGTATGAAATTAAATTGTACAAATAAAATCCTAGTATTTCTTTTTCAAATATGTCAACAGGTCCACAATCCATGAAAATTCAGATAATAACCTTCAATAATAGCCTGAAATACCTAAGAATCTATAGAACTCTACCACGTACTTGGGTGCTACCCAAGAAACAACTTTCATGACCTTTGATGAGTCCACCAATACATGCTACTGAGACACTACATTCATAAGGAAATTCATCTCTCGTGTCTATAACTGACAGTTGGACAACCTTCCATAGAAATGGTGGTGTCAAAAAACATGAAAGACATCTCTAAGATAACCAGAATTATCCTCCTCTAACCTCGAGTATATCAATATGTTGCCGATGAACACAACTATGAACTATTTCATGTATTCATGGAACATGGAGTTCAAAAGTATCATGAACATATATGTTGCATTAATGAAATAGAACTACATGAACAAAAACTCAAAGTGTCTATACCTACAACTAAATGACTTATTAAATATATTTCCCTCATTCTCCCTCAACTGGTGATACCCAAATCATAGATCGATCTTAGAGATCCAACTAACTCCCATCAACTAGTCAAGAAGATCATAGATCCTTAGAAGTGGATTTATATTCTTGACTGTTACATAATTCAGACTCCAATAGTCTATAAATAGCCCTAGACTACTATCAACATTGTTATAGAATAATACTAGAGCACCGTATGGTGAAACATTAAGTTAGATAAAATCCTTTTGCATTAGACCATCTTTCTAAATCCTAAGATCTCAAAACTCATAAGGTTCCACATTATAAGAAGCCATAAAAATTTTACAATCACTAGTTTGTAAGTCTATATTGAACTCAACATCACGTAGAGGGGGTAGTACAACAACCAACTGAAGAAAAACATCTAGAAACTTCTGAAAAACCATGGGAACCTCCACTATTCCAGCATCCACAAGTTCCATAGAAAACATAGATAGCATGGAAATAAGGGGATTCACACTCTTACTACCCACCTAACAAATCTTCTCACAAAATAAAACTACACATAGGAAATACACATCATATAACCTGAATCTCATCTAGAATCAGTCGATAAAAACATATATGGAATTCAACAAGTCGATTCCAATAATGAAATCAGTGTGTTTCATCTGAAGAAAGAATAGATCACTATTGTACTGATGTGGCCCCATCATTAGTTTAAATCCCTGAAAGACATCAAATAAGCTTGTCTAGCCTCTAGATGGAATCGTCAACACAAGGGGAATGAGAATACTATATATGGATTGTCTTAGAGAATGGAATAGAACTGTTGAAACAAATAAGTGTGAATCTCCCAAATCAAAAAATGTGAAAACAAGGGTATAATAAATAATGATAATACCTCTAACAATATCTACCCCCTTTGGAAATGCTACCTCCAATTACTATAACTGACCATGCCTAGTTTCTCTACCTCTCTTCTAACAATCACCTCCATGAACAATCAGGTCAGGGTCTCTAAAGTCAAGGAACATCTAGAGAATGTACTCTTCCCATTACATATCCCATCTGTGGATCATAAGACTATTTACCTTACTAATTAAATGGACTAACTGGAAACTATTTTTGAAAGTTACACTTAATATTTCCACCTATACCAATCTAATCCCTAGGAACCATTATGCATCAATCCTCATAATGTCCACGATATCTAGAGTAAACTAATACTAGCCCAAATATCCCAAAATTCTAGAAAGGAATCTATTAAGGCTAACTCCTCACTGGTTGGATCCTTGAAGGAATTGGAAACTAAAACTTATTGCTAACAACTCTACTAATTGAGGAACTATATCAATTCCTCTTTCATGGTAAACCTCCTTTAGATTGAATATGTTTGATCACATCCACCTTCTTCTGAATCTCCAGATACATCGACAAAGTAAAGGGAGTAAACTCATACTGGATTGAAGAATATAGTTCATCCTCAAGGAGATATTCTTTAGATTTCTCATCTTGAAAAATATTTTGGGAAAATCATAGAAGGTCCTTGAACCTAATCCCCAACTCTTACACTGATATACTTCCTTATTGAAGAGAAATAATATCTTCCCACTTCACTGCCTTCCTGGAAAATGAAAGAAAATATTACTATAAATATTTATATATATTTCCCCACAAAATATCTAACCCCTTTGGATCACCAAAATATATTGTCCACCATTGGTATGCAACTCCTCACATCTGAAAAACTACCAGTGGGACCTAATACTCTACCAGGGCCTGTATCAAACTGAAGGCGATATCTAAATCCTAAAATGAGTTCTCTGTCTCCACATTATATACATTTTCCTCATACTTCCCTGAAGTATACTTTTGTAAAGTATACAAAATTGTCTTACATTGATCATCCTCCTCAATTAGATAAACTATCCAGTGATTAACTATATCTTCCTGTTGAAACTCACCTACTCGAGCTACATACAAATGATACATATCTTCTTATTCTGAATGGGAACCAAGAAGATCCAAAGACCACTAGTAAGATAATATTATTAATATTCATTTATTTAATTCATTTTATTTCATTTAAACTTCCTAGAATAATTCAATTCAAATTCTAGAATGCAAGTCATCTTGGTGCATTCACCTCTCCAAGATCTATACCCTATAAGTAGTACCACCTCACTTGGTCATTTTATAGGTTTAGATTTCATGCAATAATTCATGGGGAGCCCTAAAATCCCATGTCGTAGCTAGTTTCTCTAGCCTATGTCATGAACCATGGTCAACTAACATCGTTACCTTATCAAATCATCCAACCCTCACTGTGACTAACTCCAAACCACATCCTATCTTTCAACCATCAACTATTAATCCACTTTATCATGACCCCACTCTCCAAAGATACATTAATGAGGGGAGAGAGATAATGACCCCTAAGTCCTACCTATAGTAGGCCCTAGGTTGGTTACTAGCACCTAGGGAATAAAAATATCATATTATGGGAGGTATAAACCTCTATAATTAAATAGAATAAGAAGATAAGATAAACCATACATAAGAAACTCCATGATATAATATAAAAAAGTAACCCAAAACCATCACAGAATTTAAGCTTTAAAATAACCAATAAAAATAAAAGTCTCTAAGTCAATACCCAAAAGTAAAGCTGAAGCAACAATGGAGCAACTATCCAATGGGTTGATATAGTAATGTCATTCACAATCCATGTAGTCTTCCTAGAAACCTAAAAATTTATTTTTATATATGTAGGGTGAACATACAAGTATACATAGTAGGAAAAAACATAGTATCTCATTCACATGTCAACAAATTATACTAATTCACCCGTGAGAAAATAGTAGAACCAAACAACACCTAAATAAGTATACCAACTAATCCCAACCTTACTAAGGCTCACTCAATAAATATCGCATCCAATTAGTAACATAATATAAAACATATCAATGATTGGGTACCCCAAAATTATTTCCAAATGATTTTATACTCTCAAAACCCAAAATCATATGTCATGGTGTTCCCACTTATTCAGTATAACATCACATCACATCACATCCCACCCACAAACACCTAGGCCATCACATCACATCACATCTCACCTGAAGACACCAGGGATATCACATCACATCCCATATCATAACAATGGTAGTATGTTATAATGAACATGTTGGAAATAAACCTCATGTCCTCCTCCCACCATGAACAACCCCCACTATAAGACATATAATCACATCCCATCTCACCTCACCTCACTAAAAAAACAAATGGCCAATCACATCACATCACATCCCAAATATTTACATTTTGAATTCTGAACATCACATCCCAATCATGACATCATCTCCTAGAAGATTGAGTGGGGAAGGGTGGGTAGCCATCCATCCATTATCACCACCAGGATGTTGAGAAAAATACCCCAAAAACATTTGGTTGTTGACACTAAGTGATCGATGTGGGTGGGGAGCATACAAAAAATCACAAAAATAGACAATGTATATAAATATATATGCCACACAAAATCCCTACCTATGTGTTCAGAACCAAGACACTAACTGACTCATGACATTACCCACTTTCACTGCCACCCCTAAATGAAGAAATTCACACAAAAAATAACATTTCACTTACCACATTATACATTCTATTGCATTTATACCATTTTCTAGAGTCCTTCCAAGACAATGACTTCCCATTTACAACCAATTAATTCAATTTATAACCCATTATATATATATAAACTTCAAAAAAAAAAATTAATCACATAGCCCATTATTTCAAGTGGTTGACATTATTAAGCATCCCATGAATTTTCAATTTAGTTCCATACTACTCGAGAAACTAGAACAAAGTCACACCACACAAAAACCACCACCCAAAAAGAAGTAAAATGCAATGACCCAAAATTCCTCTTTCTAACAAGAGAACACATCATCACCATTTTATGTAATGATTATATTTTCAAGAAGGTACACAATTTTTTTTTCTCAATTTAAATCATTGTTTTAATATTGGTAAACATGAACCACGACCTCAGGATGGTCCCAAGAGTATACGAGGCTCGTTTGGAGCATAAAGTTCTAGAAATTGGGAAAAAGGACTGGGCCACACGATTAGTAGAAATAGTGCATCCAGTTTTCATGGTTTATATTAAATGTGTGGGGTAAAATAAAGGTAGATAAAGAGGCACATAGTTTTTCTAAAACTGTACAACTCCAGGTGCACGAACGTGCGAGCCACATTCAGTTTTTACAGTGGGATTTTGTAGGATTTGCGCAATATTAAGAAAACCATGTAGGTTATTTCCTTTAGCAGTGACTTGATCACATTTTGGACAAACCAACCAGCCAAACTAGTCACCCCCTATTTTTAGGGTGAAATTACATTTTCCCTCTAACTAAATATATTTACCCTTTCTCCTTCTTTCTTCTTTTTTATATCAGATGGACTCCTGTTTCTCCTCCAGTAGCTCTCCCTCAAGCCAAATCTAGGAATTAAGGTTACTCCCACTTTCAAATTCCAAATCGAGATCCGTAAGATGTATCAGATTCATCTTGGTAAAACCAAAAATTATATCCCTTCCTATTCCAGTTTATTTTTGGATTCTTTTCACTATTTAAGTGCATGCTATTTTTCAAAATTTTTCAAAGCATTGAACTATTTCATCTATTTATTCCAAACTACTCTTAATCTAAGGCTTATATGGATCAAAGAGTCATCTACAACATTGAGGTAGGATGTCTCGTCATTTTCCCTTAGAGTTTTGGTGTTTTTGTAGCTTTTTCATTGTGACACATGTCAACCTTTGTTGTGTGTTGCTGTTTAATTGAGTTATTCAAATAAAATTGATCTAATAACCATGATATATAGATGTTGATCCTTGTTTATCAGGTTAGAGGATGTTTATATCAATTATGGAAACCCATTGGGTGTGCCAACTTGAATTTACCTTTATAATTAATTGTGTAATTTACCTAAATGCCTTATAAGTGTTCAACTTGGATTATAGATGAAATTTAATCTGGTATATAATTGTTTAATGAACCCAAGGAACCTTATAAGTTCTTATACCAACTCATATAATTTTAATTTCCCTTGAAGGTAATTTCCCCATTGACCATGACACCACTGTAAACGAATCTTGAGACTTATAATTTGAATTTACATGTTTAGACCATTAAATGGACTAATTGTATGTAATGTCTTATACATTATGGATTCCTTTCCTTGAATGAATTAATTTATTTAAATTAAATGTCTTATGAAGGATGTTAAGGACACACCAGCTGTTGTATCCATTATTAAATGCATAAATGAATTAAAATGATTTTTTATTGGAATTGACTATTGAGATACATGAGAGGTAATACCTCATGTATTATATTATCAAAACAATTATTTTTTGATATAGGATGTGGTATGATGGTGAGGGATCTATTGGGAATGATAGTTTCATGTACCCTTACATCAGGTGTTGAGCATGATGTCTCACACCACTAAAAATATCTAGATGGTGGGCATGACACACCACATCCCTTATTTAGAGTGTTTACAAGATGTTACACTCACAATATCGAGTATAAATCATGAAATATCACACTCATTGTGATATTTAAGGAATGTAACATATTTCTTAATATTATAGGTTCGTTATACACACTACTAGAAAATCAGCCTATACCCACAGTTCAAAACCGTGGGTATAGCCCCCAAAACCGTGGGTATAGGCTATACCCACGGTTTTGGGAAACGTGGGTTGGAACAACGTCGGTATAGGTCCCCAACCTATACCCACGGTTTTCCAAAACTGTGGGTATAGGTGTTCTGCCACCGTGTCAACAAAACATACACAATTTCCACGGTGTTAAAGGCTTTTCCCCATGGTTTCAAAACCGTGGGTATAGGTCCTAAAATAATGCGGCTGGCGGGTTTCGAACTGCAACCTCTCTGCTACGGAGGAAGCACCTAATCACTACCCCAAAACCACTTTTATGTTTATATATTTATATTTAGTTAAATATAGTTATATAAACCGTGGGTATAGAGGGAAGAACCGTGGGTATAGGACTCCCGCAAAAAAAAATTGCCTTCCCGTGGAAAAAAAATTTTCCCGCGCACACACGGGAAACCTATACCCATGGTTTTTCGTAACCGTGGGTATAGGTGTTTTATCCCAGACCTATCCCCACGGTTTCCCCCCAAACTGTGGGGATATTTACCCCTATACCCATGGTTTTGGAAAATCGTGGGTATAGGTGAATTTTCAGTACCCATCCCCATGGTTTTGGAAAACCATGGAGATCGACCCCCATATACCCACGATTTTTCAAAACCGTGGCTATAGGTCTTGAAACATTACCTATACCCACGGTTTTCCAAAACCGTGGGTATAGGGGTACTTATCCCCATGGTTTTGGGGAAAACCATGGGGATAGATCCAATTTCCAGTAGTGACATGTTATGGATGTATTCATTACTCCCTGTTCCATCCAACACCTAGTATTCTAGGTATATGGCCACTTATGTTAGCACATACTTGGTTTATATAGGTGGATGAAATATATAATTATAAAATATATATTATTAATATATATATATATAGTTATATATCAGAAATTTATTCTGTCCACACGCTGAAGTAGGTAGAGTCGTTAGGAGTCCCCTAGATCCTGAGCTGGATGTTGTTTTTTTATTCAGCTTTGTTACTATTTCATTTATACCTACACACTATTTAGTTACGATAAATTCTTGTATTACTTGTAGAAACCATTGGAAGTGGCCTACTGATATTTTATCTCACACCCAACTCAGGTTCCCTTTGGTACCTGAGAAGACTATATGAGTGAAGGTATGGATAAGATCAAGGTCCCTCTAACAGGTTGTTGATATGAATTACTTATAGATGGAGAATAGAATCATAGGACCGAGCATTCACTCAATATACTAGTAGAGAAACTATTTTTCCTTTTATTTATTATTTGTATATGTTTGTCCCATGTTCCCTTTTTTTTATATCAACATTCCATTCATCCATATATATGACACCACCTAGTGGTATTTTGATTACTATTCAGTTGTTTAGTTATATATTTATGATTAAGTAGTTTAATATATTTATTTATGTTTATATCTACTTCCACTATTGTATTTTTATGGTTCCATTCACTATAGCACTCTGATACGAGGGTATAGTCTTCCCACTTTATAACTTTTACACCCACGCTGGTAGTCAAAAGCCTCTGGCATATAGGGAGGTGTACTTGAGGCCATGTGACCCACTAGCTCAGGGCACATGTTAGGTGGATCCTGGGATGGTACTTTCCAAAGTGGCATCAGAGCTTAATTTTTTATCTTTATTATTGTTTGGGTATTAGAAAAGAGACTAGGAGTTAATGGGATTTGGAATTGACCCTATTTCAGGATGTAGCTAACCCATGTACTAGAGAAATCTAAATTTCTTGGGATAGGAAATTATTATTATTGATTTTTCTTGTTATGGTTGATACAATTTCACCATTGGGTGACACACTTGTTTTATGGTGTTATAATTTCTTTATATTATTGAAATGGAAATTTATTTACCATGTCTGAATGAAATGATGGAATTAGAACTATTAAAGCATCATTATAACCACAATATGAATAATATTTCACGCATTTTCGATGAAATGTTTTATTTTTTGCGTGTATTTTCCTATTGAGTGTCATTAGTGCCTCGATTTTGTATTGAATTTTTCTCACTTTTCATATATATTTTGGAAAAAAATTGAAACTTAAAGTTTCTACCTTAACCTAATAGTGTTTTCTTAAATAGGATAAACCAGACACCTTAATCAATAAATTATGGAATTTTTATTCATGGACCATTGGTTACATGTTCTAGGACATGCTATGTTGTGGGTTAAGTGGATGCCATATTTTGGTTTATAAGGAGTATGATCCCTTATGGATTAGAAATGGAAATACATATAATTCAACCATTTAGAATGATTTAAATATTTGAACATGAATATAACTAAAGTGAATATGACTTATAATGTAAGAATATATATCATATATATTTTAAACATGGACTTCAACCCGAATCCGACCTTATTAGTGGGTAGTGGGGTATCTCTTATGTTATTGTGGCCATTATGGTCTTTCTTAATTACTTATTCCTGGATATAGAAGTAGGAATTGGGGTATGATCTCTATATAGGAAGGATATGTACCTATCCTAATTTTCAAATTGCATTCTTTTAAATTTTGGAAATCTTTTTTGTGGCATGCATTTGTAATTATTTTATCACATCATCATGAAATCATCTAGTTGTACGCCCTAAAGGAGGTGATGAACATGCACCTGAGGTGGAGTGCCTTAAGCTACTAGTGATTCCTCCCACAGTTCCACCTATGGTACATCTTCCTAATCTTGATATGTGAATTAGTTCCTAGTTCAGAGTGGGATTCCTATGTATTTTTCAGAATATGAAAGGTGTTGTTCAACCAGAGATGAGTATGGAAAATTTGACTTAAGAATTACAGTTGTAACATTATCCCACCTTTTCGAGGGATGGAAAACCACATGCTGCTGAGTCATGGATCGAATCTATTATTTCCATATTTTGGAATGTAGAGCATCATGATATGATATGGGTGGATTTCTATATGATTTTTTATGATTATTTATTTCCCTAGACTTTGAGGGTTAATATAACATGAGAATTTATGAACCTAAAGCAGGGGAGTATGTCGGTTATGGAATAATCTGCTCTTTTTACTGAGCTTTATCTTTTCTCTCCTACTCTAGCAGGTGAAGATCTTATGACCTCTAGGAAATTCGAGTATGGGTTGGTGTACACCATCCAGTCATAGGTAAATGTATTTAGGTTGTCCAATATTTATGAAATCATCAACCATGCCCTTATTATAGAGCAGAATTTGAGGGAAGTTGTTGGTGTGAGTGAGGGTGGTTTGGCACTAAGATCTATCAGTGCTTCTTATTCTGAAAAAAAGATGTGTTTTGAGGAGACTCATAAGGATGAATTAGTTAGGTTCCTCGCACTGACAACTCAGTGCATGAATCCAGGACACATGAAGACTCAATGCTTACAAGATCTAGTCAAATGTGGAGGCTATAGAAGGATACAACATATCCAATTCTTTAACCAGAATTTACCTTCTGTTCCTAGTGGGAAGGGATATACACATACTCCACATTAAGAAGTAGGGATGGTAGGATCACGTCAAGCAGGAAGCTGGAATACCATCAGCCACTAAGGCCGAGGGGGCGGTCGAGGCAGAGGCAATCAGACTCATGATTATTAACACCAGTAAAGAAGGCTTGCTCATAGAAGTCAAAAAGTGACCCAGGGCTACGATATAAGCCAGTTAAATGCAGTCTAGCATATATTGGAGGAGAAAAGTGCCATAAAATATATTGTATTAGGTACTATTCTAGTAGCCTCTACTTTAGTGTCTTCTTTATTTGACACAAGAATATCTCACTCTTTTATATCCGAGGTAATTACGGAGAGTCTAGGACTTGAGATCAAACACTTTAATGGGGTTATAATGATTAATACCCCATTAGGTATTCTATCAGAGGGTGTACGCAATTTTAATGATAATATACATGAGATAGGAGGATACCTTTTTGTATGTAATCTTTTCATCCTCAACATGATGGGATTTGATTTAGTCATCAATATGGAATGGTTAGTTACCAATTAAGTCCACATTGAATTATATCATCAGAGGGTGAAATTTAATTCACTAAAAGGAATTAGACCCCAAAATAAGGGAGAATGGGATATCAAGGACACTAGATCTACACTCAAATAGTAGAGGTTGAGTAATGTGGTAGCTCAGATCGCCAGTATTTTCTTGGATGTTCATGGGTTACGATCCACTATTTTTCCTTCTATAGTGTATCATTTAAATAAATAATTTCCTAACGACTTCTCTAGACCTCACCTAGTGTGATAGGTAGAATTTACTAAGGAGTTAGTTCTAAGAGAAGCACCAATGAAAATTCATCTTTATTGAATGGCACCTAAGGAGATTCTGGAGCTCAAGAAATAATTAGAGGATCTAGAGGCTAATGGTTTTATACAGCCCAAAACTTCCCCTTGGGGTTCACTGGTCCTTTTTCAAAAATAAGTTAGATGAAAACCTCAAGCTCTATGTGGATTACAATCGTTTGAATTAGCTCCAAATAAATAACCGGTACCCACTGCATAGAATAGAAAACCTATTTGACTAGCTCTATGGAGAGAGAGTGTTTTCAAAGATAGATTTGATGTTATCATACCATTAGGTGCATGTTAGGTCAATATACATACCTCGAACAAATTTCAGAATCAGGTATAGTCTATATGAGTACCTAGTTATGCCATTTGGACTCACGAATGAACCTGCTGTTTTCACGGATCTTATGAATTAGGTTTTCCACCCATATTTGGATTCATTTGTGGCAGTATTTATTGAAAATATATTATGTTATTAATGATGAAAAGAAAAACATTCCAAAAATCTTGAGAATGTGATGAATACACTGATAGAGAGTCAAATCTCTTCTAAGCTCAGTAACTGCCAACTTTGGATAAAAAAAGTCCACTTTCTATGTGACATTATTTTGAAGTTATGAGCTTTAGTAGATGTATAGAAATTCAGTGTTATAGTTTCCTAAGAGAATCCCATGATTTTTTTGGCATACAGAGTCCCTTAGGGATATCCAAATATTAGAGACGCTTTATCCAGGATCTCTCATTCCTTGTAGCACTGCTTAGGAGTTTAAAAATGAAGGGTGTGAAATTCATGTGATTATAAGCTTGTGAATTAGCCTTTTCGAAGTTCAAGGGAAGATTGAATTCAACACCAATACTAATTCTAATAGAGGTAGGAAGAAGTTATATTGTGTACTCTGACACTTTAATTATCATTCTTGGATTATTTCTGATGTAGGATGAGTGATTCATCACATTCATGTCTCATCAGTAGAGGCATCATAAGTGGGATTACCCAACACACTACCTCGAGCTAGTTATTGTAGTTCATGCTCTATGATTTTGGAGACACTATATACATGTAGAGAGTTTTCTAGTATTCATTGATCATAAAATCATCAAGTAAATATTTATATAGTGAGATATGAATCTCAAACAAAATAGGTGGGTTGAGTACCTATAGTTTTTTGATTTTGAGCTTACCTACAAACCTGGTAAGGGAAATATTTTGGATGATGCTTTGAGATGGAAGACTCAAACTCATGTAGTTTAGGATGCCAATGGAGAATTGTGTTACATGACCTTATTATTAGAGATTCAAATTGAGGTCCATGAGAACCATGGTCAGATTATTCTCCCATCCTTAGTAGCAACTTCTACTCTTTTGGAGTGGGTAATAATGAGTTAGTTGTCTAATCCTAAGGGCCTTGTACTAATGTAAATCATCTCATATGATGATACATCTTTAGTATGGACCTTGGATGGGGATGATAATTTAATATTACATGGGTGTGTATGGGTCCCATCAGACATCAGGGAGAAGATGTTGTGGTAATTTCATGACTCAGCATGGGCAGTTCATCCCGATGTCACCAAAATGTATTAGGATCTACAATTCCAGTATTGGTGGCTTGATATGAAATGAGAAATTTCCTCTTTCATCACTCAGTGTTCGACCAGTTAGTAGGTGAAGGTGGAACATTCATGTTTTATAGGTATTTTATAGCCGTTTTCCATTACCAAGTGGAAATGGGATGACGTTTCAATGGATTTTGTGACTTTTTTACCTAGATCACCTCATAGAAATGATACAATGTGGGTTGTCACTAATTATTTGATGAAATCAACAAACTTTTTACCTTTGACATAGACCATATAAATAGATGAGATATGAAGACTATACACTAGATAGGTTTTCTATATTCATGGAGCTCTTTATTCTATCATTTATGAAAAATATTATCTCTTTACATCACAGTTTTGGAAGGTGTTTCCAATGTCCTTCGGTATATAGGTGCTTATAAGCATGATACATCACCCATAGATTGATAGAAAGATAGAGTATATAATTTAGGTTATATAGAACATGTTCTGTGAATGTGTCCTTGAATTTTGGGGTTCTTGGGAGAAATATATTTACCTCATTGAGTTCACTTATAATAACACCTTTTAGGCTACCATTATGATGGATATTTATGAATCCCTATATGGTAGGTTTTTACGTTCAACTCTGTACTCGCTAGAGGATGGGGAGGCAGCTATTCTTGGACAATGTCCCATATAAGAGACTACATAGCAGGTCTATAATATTAGAAATCACATGATGAAAAATCATTTTAGACAGAAGTCGTATGCCAATAGGTGCCGACGACCTCTCAAGTGTGAAGCTGGAGACCGGGTTTTATTTCGAGTCTTTCCTAGGTTAGTCCATAACCATATTTAAAGGCGGGGTAAGATATCACCTCCTTAGAGATACTATTATATGTATGATTTATTTCACATATCTCTGCTTCTCCAATACTATCCAGACCTTTCACATGTCTTTCAGCCCTATGAAGTTTACCTTCATGTAGATGATTCCATCAAGGAGTATCTTGATCATATTTTGGATTAGAGTGTGAAAAAACTCTAAGGTAGGTCAATTACTATAGTATGGGTTATATGTAATCATGTTCAAGTATAGGAAAAAACTCAGGAGTGGGAAGATGATATATGATCAAAGTGGCTAGAACTCTTTTCAAACAATTCCTCTTTACCCTCAAAAGGCCAACTTGGGGATGCGTTTTTTTAAGGTGGGGCGGTTGTAATGACCCAAATATTTTAAAAGGAAATGATCATTTGTTTTTAAATTTAAATCCTTGGTTTAATCTCGGTAAACATGTACCATGGCTTAAAGAAGGTCCTGGGAGCATCTGAGTCTCGTTCTGATCCCGGAGTTCTAGAAACTAAGAAAAAGACTAGGCCTCACGGTTAGTAGAAACCATGCATCTAGTCTTCATGGTTTATGTTAACCATGAGAAAAAAAAGAGGTGAACTAAGAGATTCATGGTTTATCAGATACTGTGTGACTCTAGGAACATGGACATGCAAAAAAAATACAGTTTTTTTCAGTGGGATTTTGCAAGGTTTGTGAATAGTTTAGAAAAACCATGCGGACAAACCTTGTGACCCCTATTTTGAGAGTCAAATCATATTTTTTCCTCTAAATATATATACTCACCATTTCTCTTTATTCCTTTATTTTTTCTAGTGGATGGCCTCATATTTCTCCTCCCATAGTTCTCCCTTAATCAAAATCTAGGAATTATGGTAACTCCCACTTCCAAAGATCGAATCGAAATCTGTCAGAAGAATCAAATCCGTCTGGGTAAGACCTACAATCCTCTCCCTTCCGATTCCACTTTATCTTCAGATCTATTAAGATATTTAGGTGAAATATATTTTCTCCATTTTCAAGGAATTCATCTGTTTCATCTATTTCTTCCAACCTACACTGAATCTAAGGCTGATATCGAGCGAGGAGTTATCTACGACCTTGAGATAGGTGGTATCATAGTTTTCATCAATAGTTTTGGTGTTTTATGATATTTTCTAATGTTTTTCCGGCCAAAAGTTTCTTCACATTTCTGTTTCATTATTTTCTTCAAATAAAATTTTTCTATACACTATGATATATGTCTGTTCATTCTTGTTTAGTAAGTTAGTGGATATTGTCCTACATTATGGGAAACCCGTGGGTGTGTCAACTTGAATTTCTATTTATTGTTAATTTTGTAATTTCTACAAACACCTTATTAGTGTTAAAATTTTATTATAGATAAAATTTACTCTGTTATAGAATTATTTAATGAACCCAAGGAACCTCCTATGTTTTTTTCCAACTCATATAATTAGAATTTTCTATGATGGTAATTACCCTATTGACAATGGAATCATTTTAAATGACTCTTGACCCTTATAATTTCAATTTCCATGTTTTTAGAGTTAAATGGATTTATTTTATGGAATTAATTATACATGGTGGTTTCCTTTCCTTAAATGAATTAATTTGTTTAAATGAAATGTATTATGAAGGGTTGTAAGGTCACACATGTTGTTGTATCCTTTATTCAATGATTTATTGAAATGAAATGAATTTTTGTAATTGGGGATGAATATTAAGATACATGAGAGGTAATTATTCATGTATTATATTATAAATATGATTATTACTTGATTTAGGATGTGGTACGATGGTGAGGGATCTTTTGTTAATGATAGTTTCAAGCTCCCTTACATCAGATGTTGAGTATGATGTCTCACACCACATACAATATTTGGATGGTGGGAATGACACACCAAATCCTTTGTTTAGAGTATTAAAATGATGGATCACTCACCATATTGACTGATGAGAATGAAATACCTCACTCATTTTGAGATGTAGGGCATGTACCCTTTTTCTTGAGCTTATAGGATTGTTAAAATAGTTTTAGATGTTTAAGTTATTCCCTGGTTCAGCCAGCACCTAGTATTCCAAGTATATGGACACTTAACACTTCTAGCATTTGATTCATATTAATAGATTCAATATATAATTATATAATATATATACTCACTGATCAGACATTCATTCCATTCAAGATCCAAAGTAGGTAGAGCCGTTAGTTGTCCCTTGGATTCTAAGTGGGATTTTGTTTATTTATTTAGCTTTGTTACTATTTTATTTATACCATCACACTGTTTAGTTATGATTAATGATTTGATTAATTATAAACACCATTGGTGGTGGCCTACAATGATTTTATCTCACACCCTACTCAGGATTCCTTTAGTACCTTAGAATACTATATGACTACATGTATAGATAAGGGAAAGGGACCTGTTACATGTTGTTGTTATGCATTACTTATATAGAGTATAAGAGAAGAGGGATTAGAATTCACTCAAGGAAACCATTTCATTAACCGAATAAAAGTAATTAGTCTTTTTATTTTAAGTGATGAAAATTAAAAATCACATAATATTTATTCCAAGAAACATCAACTAGTGAAAAAACAAGGCCCCCAATGGTAATGATTCTCAAAGGTGTTTTTTCCTGTAAAATTCCAACATCAAAACCATATAAAAATAGTAAAACATTATTAAAATTATATTTACATTTTAAAATTCATTTAAAATTTTAATTTATTCTTATAAATTTTTGAGAAAACCATATACACATAGATAAAAAATCATCCCTTCCCACATTATTCACATAAAGAGGAATGAAGTTACTCCACACCTCAAAAAAGCTTTCAAATTTGATATATAACTTTTAAAAGAAGAAAATCCACTAACGATCTCCATAAATAAGGAGAAAACATTAAAAACAAAAAACACCACAACCACAATAATCTTTTATCAAAACATGAAAAAACACTGGTATTAATTAAAAAACCTATTCTTTAGAGAAGAAACAGAAGAAAAAAAAAGGAATAACGAGGGTGGGAACTAATGAGAACTACCAATGATCAATCTTACAAAGATGGGGTTGAAATCCACTAATAGAGGGATGGAATTTCTCTCGGGGATATACTTATTTCACTCAATAAATGAGATGAATGAAGGAAAAGTGGGGGAGTTTGAATGGTATTTAGAATTTATAGGTGGTCTATAAAACATAAGACCATGAGATAGACAAGGGTATCACCCCATAGAATGTATAAAAACCAGGATGACTAAAGCATAACTATGAGGAACACGCCATTTCCAAGCTGGTCAAGTCTCCCTTCAAGATCCATGACTCTCTTTGCACCGTGATCCTATAAATGGGGAAGGAGGCCATGATGAAACCAAGAGGACGACACTGCGGACCCTTGACAACAAAAATGGATTCTATGCCACAACCATTTTTCATGATGTAGTTACCTATTGAAATAGAAGTAGATCTAAAATATCATACATTTGGTCGTTACGTTGAAGTTTTCCTTCCACACTGTTGAGGTTGTCACTATAGTACAACCTAAGTTTCTATGACATATCCCTACCAATATAGGCAATGACAGCTCCCTTTTCCTCCAAAACTCTTATAAACACCACAAGATGTCCCTGAAGACATCTCCCACCATATTTCTCACAATATAATAGGATATAAGGTATGATTAGTTACAATGATCATATCTAAGATCATGATATCTTGTCTTAGGTCATGAAATTAGTTATTTGACACTATGCATTTCATCATTAAGAAACCAACTATTTCTATCCATGTTTTTATTTATTATTATATCAACCATAGATATGTTATGCTCACAATTTATTTTGATTATGAAATTGTTTTGATTATAAATTCCTTTTATATTATTTATGTTATTCTTATGATTAGTTATGGTCTTTGATTTTTTTCAATTATGTATTCCCTTACTGATCATTTGAGCTCACCCCTTATTATGTTTCTACTTCCCCAGGTTATGAATCAATGTATTAAACATGTATGTAGTATAGAATATCTTGTGTGAAGATTTTTTGGGTGATTTTAGGGAATTATTATGGATTAATTAGTTTCTTATATAGTGGAAAAATGTCAATTTGATGAGAAAGATAAGGGATTTTTTAGTTTAATTTTTTTAACTCTCTAAAACTATAAATCTTAATAGTACTTTTAATACAAGTGAATCAATATTTATTAGTGATATTGTAATTATTGATAGTTAAAATTGGGTCACTCTAACAGATTTCAAATCTAGTATGTAAATAATGCACTTATGATCAACGCATCTAGGAGTGTGGGTTTGAGGTGATATAGTTTGAATCAAAGGATATCTTAAAAAAATTTAGTGGTTTTGATGTCAGTTGAGGTTAATTTAAGTGTTAATAAGTTATGTTTGACCGTAATATAAAATATATAGATAACCATTTAGTTTATTTTATGTAATATTTAATGTTTTGGGATTTGGATAATATAAAATTAGTGAAACCCCTAATGATAAGTATAATATATAAATCTATGTAGAGAATAACTTCCCAATGTTTTGTGAAAGTAAATATTATGTGGTTCTACTAGTAATTGAATCTCTGTTTGGATACTGTCAAGTGGATGTAGCTATGGAATATATACACATAGGGGTAATCACCCAAAAAATTGTTCGATGAGTATCAAATAAATATTTAATCTAGTTTATGTTGAGTGGGATAAAGACTGCACACCTAGATAAAAACTCCCAATAGATATGATTTTTTTAATCACATTTTCTTTTTAATACATTTTAAAGTGTTTATTTTTTAATTACTTTAATTGATTAGGGTAGAACACAACTTAATGTAACCTTCTTTTACCTAATAGAGTTATGGGATTGACCAAGTGTGACATAGTTGAAATGAATTTATAATAAATTAAAATGGATATTCTATTGTAGAAGACACCTTAGGATTGAGATTTAATATTCATATGATAATTTACTATGATTGCATTAGATATTATGAAAAACATTTTTATTTTAATATTTATATGGAAACTTGATCTTGAAAATGAAATTGTATAAGGAATGAATTTATAAAATCAACAGACGTAGCTATAAATGAATATTTAGAATAAATGGTTGAGAATGTTAATATATTCATATTATGAAGGAAAAGATATGTTACCTAGTCTTTCCTATGATTGAAATTTCTGTAACTCATATAATATATCTCTTAATTCATGATTATCTTTAAATACCCTTAAGAACTACCATTAATAAGTGATAATTAAAATTTCAAGGACGAAATTTATTTAAGGAGGAGAATGTCAAACCTCCAAAGCTCGACGACCTTATATTTTTATTAATTTTCAATAACCTTTTTTTAACTAGGTTAAGAGGGAACCCTTAACATGACCTATAGGCCCAAGGAATAAGGACCAAACATGAACTAAAGGCCTTAATACCAGACACACAGATAAAACTCTCCCTTAACACATACAATTTTGAAGCCCCACTCTCCCTATCAACAAAGATGATTGGCTAGAATTTCCACTTATAGAACTAGATGGTACCTGATACCAATGGATAAAGACATACCATCTCATCATTCTATTCTATATAACTCTTATTGATGGTTTCTCCATGCTCTTCCTCCTTTGGGTCCTTTATCGTGGATCTACTTTGAAAACCCACCCGAATACGAACAACCTCGCTGCTCCACTATCGTAACCTGTATGCCTATGTTGTCCCACTATCCTTGGAGGATATATTCTATCACCACAATTACCATCATTACTGCCTAATTTCATCATCGGGGATCACTCTTACATCACCGATGAAGCTTCCAACTACTGTGTAACACCTCAAAGTTCTAAACAAATAACATTTTATTTAATAGCGTATGTGACACATAACCCAGAGTGTCAAATATAATATAAAATCCCAAGAACCTATGATATAATTAATATTTTAAATAAAAACATTATATAGATTTCAATGAATGAAATTCTAAATTTATCCCATGTTACATGCAACAACGAGTTCCTTTGAAATCTTTCATTACATGCAATACCAGGTTTTATTGAACAACTACATACTATTAATATTATTATTTAGAATAAAAATTATATCCAAGCTATTAAATTGGTGGTTATTAATAAGATTAAATAACTTATGAAAATAAATTGTTTAATTCATTGGTTAAAAATTAATTAGAAATGAATCTAAAAACCAATTGAATATAAAGGAAATGTTTTTATAAAAAAATGTTATTATGTATCAAAAGAATTTGATCTTAATAAATTAAATTAATTATGATTAGTGAATGATATAAAATAAATTTATAAATAAATTTAATAAAATATTTTTACATTCATCAAATAGATTTGATAGACATAATATAAGAACAAATTCAATTTTATGCATAAAAAGCTGTATTTTTTTAAAAGGCACTTTTTCCACCTTTTAATGGAGAACTTATATTAAAACCAAATTTTAAAACTTTTATAAAATTTATTTGACAAAATATACTTAATTTTTGAAATATTAATGTCAAAATTATATTAGGTTGAATTATTGGTATTTTTATGAGAAGTTTTATTTTTTGATTAATAGTGGAAAATACAGGATTTTAAATAAAAAATGACTTTTCATAGAAATAATTTAGAATGGTAAAATATATTTAAAATTGGTTGTAAAGTAAAATTATATCCATTATAAATATATTAATCTAACTTATTCTATTTAAGTTATTTTTACGTTGAATTTACATATAAAAACTTAGTAAACCTTTGAAAGTTTTTACTTTAAAAAACCAATTTCTCATCCCATCCACAAGATTAATTTTAAATTATTTCTTATAGTTATGTGAATTGAATTTGAAAAAGTCGATTCCATATTTTTAACAAAAATAATTTAAAAATTTTAATATATTAAACTTAATTTTTTTACCAAATTGATTAGTGAAAATAGTTAATGTTAATCACATCAATTAAGGTAAAAATGAGTTTACTTAATGGTTAATCTTAAATGATTATGTGTGTAAATGAAACAAAACTTGTTGAAAACAAATTTTATGGACATATTTAGACTATATAACCTCTTTTATAAAAAATGGTACATTATTTGAGTCACATTAGAAAAGGGAGACCTCCAAATAGTGTTGACTTTTTTATATTTACAAGAATGCCACTCCTCCACTATAAAAGGGAACTCACTCCCCTTACCTATTCGCACTTCCTAAGACAATTGTATCATAAAAACCCAAGAATATTAAATTAATAACTTTACTACTCTCATATTATAATCCTTATATTGGTTATGTAACTAAATTATGAAGGAATTTGTGCAAACCTAAGGAAGACATTAGAAGAAGAGGTAATGTTTTTCTAAAAGATTTTTTATTTTATTTCCTTCTCCACCTCCATAATTTATATCTATATTATGATTATATAATATCCTCAGTATCTTATATATGATGTTATTTTTTATGCCAATGTTTTGACCTGCAACTTCACGCACATCCATCAAATGGGTTATGAAATCATCGTTGATGTGTACGGAAGACAACCGCCTGGCGAACCGATGTCATTTGTTTTTTCATTATGACCTTTAAATACATATAATAATGATAAAAATACTATTTATAAATGATATTTAAAATATTTATCATGTATTTATGATTCTTAAATTATAATATAAACACATACCTTAATTATTTCCATTGTTTGGGAATATGATAACGTCCTTCATGCATACAGTGGACGACTGCCTCATGAAGCGATGTGATTCATTCACGATTTACATGGAATGTAGTAAGGATGAGATTAATAAAAATACGTGATATATATGAAATAATAATTCTAATTTAATATATATATATATATTTATATATATATATATATCATTTAATTTTATTTATTTAAATATGGTAAGAAATGGAAACAATGTTCTTGCGTACGCACGACCTACCATCTCGAGGAAAAGTGTGTTTCATTTACTATCACCAAATTTTATGGATTAATATAAATAAACATGTAATGAATTTATATGATATTTAAATCATGATTTAAATTATATAGATGATGAAATAATTGTCTAATTGAGATGAACAAAATATAATAGGTTAAAACATACTCGAAAAATAAGTTAATTAATACCCGAAATAATTAAAATAATGAAATATTATTAATAAATGGGTAATAATGTGTTATAAAATGATAATATATGATATCATAAATATTAATATGGTTTTTTAATAGGATAATAAAATTTTCAAAACTACTATAAAATAGGTTAAATAAAGTATTACCAAAAAGAAAGTGTGAGCTAATGGATTTTGTCTCAATGTCATTTCATTGAGACATATTGTAATCTTATAAACCTAATTACTTTTATATGGTGTACATACTTACAATTTACATGTAATATCTTGAATAATTCATTATTCATAGTATTTTAAGTTACAATTTGAATTATTTCATCTAAGGGGGTTTGAATAAAAGTTACCAAGTGTTAAAGAATTTCATAATTCAATTACTTTTCATTCGGTAATATTAATACATTATTAACATTAATATTATATGATTATGTTTATAACTAATTTTTTCTATTTATTACTATATTAACACTTATTTTATGTGTATTAATAGTTGATACACATAGTCGATTCATTTATTAATTATTACTTTGACATTATGATCATTTTAAGGGTTTATTTCACAATCTCATTCTTATTTTTTTAAAAGGTCGAGGTGAAAAAGTCATCTTTATTAAAAGATTAAAAAGTAATAGATAGAGAGACAAAACCAAAAAGGATCACCAAAACAAGAACAAAGTATTTAACCCACCCTAGAGAAGGTGCGCATGTTGTGATGAAGAATTCATTCACCTCTACCACAAGGATGCCTTCCCCTTCTCCAAGTCTTGGATTGGATCAAAGGGCCATCAAATTCATCTAAAAGATCAGCCACAATATCAGTCTTCATGCTTTAAACCCTAGGAAAATCGCTCTTTTTATCTCCATGGCCACTATTGGACATAACAAGAATGTCAAATGAGTTGTATAAAATAAAATTACTCTTTACCTTCCCAATTTGAGATTGTGTTCCTCTGACTAGGTCCAAAATTTCATTTGGGTTAGAAATCTCAGGTTTCACCATCTGTAGAGTTTCAAGGGGAGAACCAAACATTCTTTCCACCCCTGTAGGTATATATAGAGTAGTATTTGTCTTAGTTCCACTAGAATCTAGAGAAGAAGGAATCTTATTGGGTCCAAACACCGCAATAGAAGAAACCTACATATGATTGGATATATTTCTAGGGGATTGAGAGACAAAATCCCCAATAGAGTTACTAGCATAAAAATTAAGGCTTCTAGAGTCCAAAGTATGAGATAATTTCTTATGTCCAGGTTTTTCCATGGAGATGATATCCAATCCAACATTTGGATTGCTGGACGTATCCATGAAATTTTATACAATTTTATGAATAGGATCAACACTTGCAGTAGCGTTATGGAGGCAAGGAGTTAAGACAATATTTTTCTTACATGGTGCCTTAATAGGGTAAACCTTTGGATTCAAAGAAATTTTCATGACCTTTTGTGCGTTAACCAAAGTGCAGGTAAGCTCAGAGTGTTCACCTACACCACTAGAAACTCTATCCATCATCAATGAAGTTGGATATTTTGACATGCCCGGATCACAAGCAAAAAACTGCTCACCCACACAAAAAATTGGAGTATAAGAGTTTTACTTGGCATGAAGACACTTTTATTTATATTTCTTTTGTGGAAGAAACAATAAGCTTAGTTTTTTATTTTAGAATTTTTGAGGAGACTTCAATTTTCTCTTGTCAAAGAATTTCATCCACCTCTTCTTTTGTAGTAACTTCCTTATCCAGTTGGAAATCATCTGAATCATCCCTATCCTAGTCTTCATTTCTGTTTTTGATTAAGATGTCTCTATATGAGGTTCCCATAGTAGCTAACTCATTATCATCATCCAAATCATCCTATGATGGCCTATCATTTACTAGCGTTGTAGAGAGGAACTTAGCAACAATATAGAGAGAATACCCAAGGTTAGGGGTGGACGTACTTCTCATATTCTATGGAATATATCTAAAACCATGAAATGGGGTTCAGATAGAAGTTTTTTAACTATATTATGAATCATATCATGGGTATCATTATTTGTAGAATTATTTTTATCTTGTACAGAAACATATTTGGAAGATTTAGTGTCTTCTTTCTTTTTGTAGAGTGAAATTTCATGACCTTTTAGTTAAAATCCAACAAAAACATGGTTATTTATGAAATTGGACCTCGATTTCCCAAATAGATAATAATATTCACAGAAAAAACATTTAAAATTATTCAGTTATGGTTATTAATGATATTTTTCAAGTGGTTGTATAATTGTTTTCACTCCTTGGTATTTAAAATTATTGAGAAAATGTTATAATAAAATCTAACTTCATTTCTATCTTTGGTTGGAAATCCATTTTATTAAAAAACCTTGTTTTATAAAAAAACATTTCTTCAAACTTTGAAAAACTAGTTATTAATAAATTTTTACCCTTTTTTTCAAAATTTTTTTTATCAATTTCTGAACAAGACACTTTTCTAACTTTTAAACAATGTAAAAGGAATGTTCATTTTTACATTGTACAATATATATGTAATTACCCACCATCATTTATTTGAAGCTTCATTTTAAATTTTATAATGATATTTTTAAATATTTTTTTAAAAAAGTAACTTTAAAATAAAATGACTTTCAATTTTTTTTAAAATGACAAGGGTATTTTCCTCAAGAATGTTTTTATATTTATTTAATTAAAGAAACTAACCATTATTCTTACTCTAATGGGTATACATTATATTAATACCATACTTATTATTATTCTAGATAGATTATGATTATTTTGAAAAGGATAGTATTAAAATTAACTTACTTGGATCATATTTGTAGTAATTAACTTTCCCTTTAGTTATTCATTATATAATGACTGTTGAACATTAAAAGTTACCTAAATATAAACATTATTTATCATGGATATAATTATTTTTTAAACCATATTTTATTTTTACGTACGATGTTATAAATTGAAAGTAATTTTGTTTATCTTGGTAAATATTAAAAAATTCGTATCTTTTACTCAACATAGATATTTTATGTAATCCATATTGTTCATGAATTAAATTTATTATTTGATATATGTGGAATGCTTTAGAATGATAGTAATTTTTAGTGCCTATAATTTATATAACCACTCAATGAATTGATAGATCTCGTGAGAAACATTATTTGGCCAAATTAAATGGGTTTCTACCTGTATTTTTAAAATACTTTATGAAAGGTATTGACAATGTTGATTTTAATGTGTGTCATACATGACTTCCAATAATTAAATATTTCCTCCATTGAAAATTTAGTTATTATTTTTATTATTATTTATCCATGAGATTTTTAATTTTACATTATCTATAGATGTATTTAATTCTTTATTTATTGATTAAATGGAATATTTTTAAGTTATTTACCTTTACATATTAATTATTCCTTATACAGTTACTTAAATGGAACTTTTGTTTTGTTAGCAACCATTCCATTTTGATTTTTCTTATTGATTCATGATAGCTTCCATTACACATAACACTTAATAAACATTTGATATCTCCCTTATATTTTTTTTCTTAACCTAGGTTATGAAGAATGATCATTGAATGAGTTTTCAATATTTTAGTTTTTTATCTAGTTATGTATTATTTTTTATTTTCTATTCCCAATGTAAAACTAATATCATGTATGTAATATGGTTTTCCAAAAACACTAAACTATTTTGTACTTTGCGATTTGAATCTTATATATATGAAAATGTAATAAAGTAAGGCACTGGATTTGGGATACTAGGTTCTGGGTCATTATAGTTTGTATCAAAGAAAGTTTAGTAGAAACCATGGAAACTAGATTTAGGAAAACATTAATTAAAGAACATAAACCTATGATAGACTTTGAGAATAAGTATAGAAGAATATCCTAAAGTTATAGTAAGGTAGTGATTAGGTGGGTCTTCCTTGAAATAAATCCCCATATGGATACAACAAGTGGATGTGGTTCTTCCACAGATGTACCAATGGGTAATAATTCCGAAAAGGGCTTGTTGATCTTGACTCAAGTGTAACCTGGTGCACAATAACATGACTTATTCCCCACCTGATCTGACACTCCAAGGGGATATACTTAGGATAATTCACATTTTCATTACAAACCATTTTAAAATATTTCAATGGATAATGATAATGAATGGCATAATTTAAAAACTAAAATAAAGAATGACCTATATGGAAATAAAAATGATGAAGTATTTATGTATTTGGATTCAATAATTAAATAATTGAGGTATTTTTACCAATAGTATTTTGGTTATAAGAATAAAAACATATGTGGATTTTTTCAAATTTTAGAATCATATATGTATTAATTAACTTAATATTTATGTATACTATCAATGGTAAATGAGTTTAAGGTTGATCATAAGTTCAAATTATTAAACACATATTCTTAGATTTTATGTGATTCGAGTCTACCATGATTAAAAACACTTTTGAGAAATTTATGGAAGAATATGATTTAGTGAAAATGTCACTTAACGATTAATGAATTTACATTTTATAAACATAATTTTAAAGGTATTGATATAATTTAGGGTTGATATAAAAATAATATTATTGTTCTTTGTGAAAAAAAATTGAATTGAAAACCTTAACAAAAAGGATATTTTAATTTTATTTCAAGGATGCCAATCATATTTTTGAAAAAATTATAGGAATATTGTTTATAAAAAGGAAACCTATATTTTGGGTGAAAAACTATCATATTTGGAATGGTAATAGTTTTTTAACCCACAAATGAAAGACAACAAGGGTTTAATGCCAACCATTGACCTATACAATGTCGTGGTTAATATTTTATTATTTTTAGTTAAAAAATATGTAGAATAAATATTAATGATGAACCAATAATGTTAACTTTTGAGGTTTATAGATTAATGTATTAACCATATTGGTTTTGAAAAATGGTTAGAGATATATATAAATACATTCACCCTTTTATGGATCTTATGACCTATTAAAAGTGAATTTTAATGCTTCAGGTATTAAAAAATTCTTATTTGGATATTAATTTCTTAGAGTAAGTGATCAAATCATAACCAAAGGATGAAATTGTTCTTAAAAAATAGAAAAATATCAAGTATATATATTTACTTATATTCATAGAGAGTGAAAAAATTCATCAAGTATAGGAAAAGGGTCTTAAAACAAAAATGTTGTCCCATCATCATCTTTTTTTTGATATCAATGACCATTTTTACACATCTAGTTTATGGATTTTTGGTTTTTAAATTTCTCTTGAACAAGTTATATAAAGATCTACCTTATTATTTGACATTTAGTTTAATCTTAAATGTCCATGTTCTCATTTCCCACCAATTTTCTTCTATCTAAAAACCTAGTTATGTGATTATTTTAGATGACTTTTTGTACTTCTCACTCTCTTTTATTAACAAGATATTTAATTAGACATTTAACGATTTGGGTTTTTCAAAAAATTAATTTTAAAATATCAAAACCTTTATTATTGAGATCAATTTTAATTTTCAAGGATGAAATTTTTTTAAGGTGGGGAGAATGAGACACCCCAAAATTCTAAACGAGTACATTTTATTTAAGAGTGTATGTGACATTCAACACCGATCATAGAAGGGAATATAACATCCAAAGTCCCTATGACATATTTACTATTTTAAATATTTTTTATAGATTTAAATTAACAAAACACTAAGTTTAGCTTACCTTACATGAAAAAATGAGTTCCTTTTAAATCTTGTGTTACACACAAGACCAGGTTTTACTAAACAACTATATACTGTTAATATTATTATTTAAAAGGAAAATTATATCCTAGAAATTAAATTGGATGTTATGAATAATATTAACTAAACTATAAAAATATATGGGTTAATTAATTGGTTTCTAATTAATTATAAATGAATATTAAAACAAATTGAATATAGAGGAATTTTTTTATAAAATATTATTTTTATGCGCCAAAGGCATTTTATCTTAATAAATTAAATTAATTACTATTATTGAACGATATTAATGAAACTTATATATATTAAATAAAATATTTTGACATTAATAAAATATATTTAATTATATAAGATAATAACATATTGAATTTTATGTATACAAAGTTGTATTTTTTCTAAAAATGAGTTTTACCACCTTTTAATGAAGAACTTGTTTTAAAATTAAATTTTAAAGATTTTATAAATTTTGTTTGAAAAAAAAAATCTTAGTTTTTTAAATAATAATATAAATATTATCTTAGGGTAAATTTTTGGTATTTTTTGAGATGTTTCATTAATTTATTAATAGTGAACAATATTGGATTTAATTGAAAAATAATAATTCATCTAAATAATTTATAATGTTGAATTATATTTTATTTTATTTATAAAGTAAAATTAGATAAATTCTAAATCTATTAATCCAATTTAGTTCATTTAAGTAATTTGTATGCTTAATTTATATATAAAAATTTAGTAAACTTTTAAATTTTTTTACTTTAAAAACCCGCTTTCTCATCCTGTTTATGGGATGAATATAAAATTAATTTTTTTCCACTATAGTGAATTTAATTTGGAAAAATGGATTCCATATTTGGAATAAAAATAATTTATAATTTATAATAAGGTCAAATTAATATTCTACAAAAGTGATTAGAAAAAACAATTAATGTTAGTCACAAGGATTAAGGTAAAAATGAGTTTACTTAGTGGTCAATCGTAAAAGATATGGTGTGTAAAGGACCCAAAAATTTTCCAAATCTAATTTTATGGACATATTTAGACCATATATCTTATTTTATAAAAACATTGTTTATTATTATAGGTTAATTAGGTAAGGGATACTTCCCAATAGTGTTTAGTTTTTGGTATTTATAATAATTCCACACCTCCTCCACTATAAAAGGGCACTCAATGCCCTTAGTTATTAACACCTATCAATCCATTTGAATCATAAAAACCCTGAAAAATTCACTTAAAAAACTCCCTAAACTCATCCTTGAATCCTTATCTTGGGCCAAAATCAATCTTTTGAAGGAGTTAGTGTAAACCTAAATAGGTTGCCTAAAGAATAGGTAATGTTCTTCTAAAGCATTTTTATTTTATTTCCATATCCACCACCTTCAATTATTTATATATCATGATTATATAATAACCTAAATATCTTAAATATATTGAGATATTTTTATTTTAATGGTACAACATAAAACTTCATACACTTTAATCAAATGAGTTACAAAATCATCGTTTGTGTGTATAGAGGACTATTGGCTCGCGAACCGATGTTGTTTTCTTTTCCATTACCACCTTTCAAGGTTAGGAATAATGATGTAAATACTATTTTTTATATTATATTTTTGATATTTAATATATTTATGATGTCTTTATGCTTCTGTAATTATTATATAAACACATAGATTCATGTTTTTCATTTTATGGGAATACAATAACATCGTTCTTGTGTACGGAGGACTACCACCTCACGAAGAGATGTGATTCATTCACACATTACATAGAATGTATTAAGTATGAGTTTAATCAAAATATGTGACATATATTAAAAAAAATTATACAGTAATTATAATATATATATATATATATTTATATATATTTATATATATATATATATATCATTTAATTTTCTTTCTTTAAATATGACAAGAAAATTGAAACAAAGTTCATACATATGTACGGATTACTGTCTCAATGAACAATGTTTTTCATTTCCTATCATCAAATTTTATGTATTAATCTAAATATATATGTACTAAATATATTGTAAGATCAAAATATTGTATGTATATGCTCAATTACAAGATGGGGGTGAATTATTAGTTTAAAAACATTCATTTTTATCCTTAAGGAGAACTATGATTAACACATTTAAACAAGGTAAATTCATAGATCCTATTTAAGTTCTCAACTATGAAATAATATTTCTTTGGTTCCATAAATATGGTTCTGGAAATAAAATGTAATAAAAGTTTACTGAGGTAAATATTCTACCTTAAAGAGTATAAAATATTACTTATCAAAGTAAACAAGTATAAGAAGGTATAAGAAATTTAAACTTTCTTACATTATCAAAATACAGAGAAAATAAAACATGAAACAAAAAAAAGTAACAAGTAGGAAATATTTTCATCCAAAGAGTAGGGTATCCAAAAACCTTGGATAAAGGTCTTTTGATTTATACTTTCAAGAAAGTCTATCTTACCCACACTAGCGTAATCCCTCGATAGGAATACCGAAATCTATCTTACTATCCCCGAAAGCCCTTGACCTTTAAGGTAGTTGAAACCTATGTCTTCATATCCCTAGAGGTCCTCGATTGTACTCAACAACAATCAGAGTCACACGAAGAAAATTGAGAAAGTTGTTCAGAACACACATAGAATGAGAGTCTCTCTCTCTAGAAATCACTTCACAGCTTGTAATATCTAGATTCATAGAACGATTATGAGCTCATTTAAATGAGATCTTATTTATTGTAAAAACATCAATGGTAGGATCCCTCCTCCAACAATCATATTTTTACTTGAATTTTAGAGGGACCTATACACGTGTCACTCATCCAACTATTTGTTAGACATAGATTGCACGACATCATTTCATACTTACAAAAGCATGTGTAAGGAAAAAATGAATAATCTTAACTAATTATGAATATCCGAAATGTATGAAAATATAGAATTTGGAATCTAATCAAATAAAAAATCAGATTCTATAAAACATGGATATTCGAATTCTGGTTTTCAAAGAGTTTAGAATCTGAATTCTATAGATCCTAGAGTCTGAATTCTAATGAATTCAGAGTCCTAATTCTATATAATCTTGAGTCTAAATTATGATGAATTCAGATTTTTAATTTCAGAGAATTCAAAATATGAATTTCTGAGAATTTGGAATTTGAATTTAATAGAATCTAGAATCTGAATTTTAGAGAATTCAGAATCTGAATATTAGAGAATTCGGAATTTGAATTTCAGAGAATTCAAAATCTGAATTTCAGAGAATTCAAAGTCTGATTTTAAAATAATTTGGAGTTTGATTTTTAGAGAATTTAGAGTATTAAAACAGAACACTCTATACAAAAGGAACTATAAGATTCCGAGGTTTTAGATATGAATCCTAATTTTTGACTTAGTAATAAAATAATTTTGATTTTGAGAAATTATAAAATGAGACAATGAAAATAAAGTTAAGGATAAAATTTTCCTTAGAGAAGGGAAATTTTTCTTAGGAAAATAGTTCTTAGGGAAACGTAATTTTCCTAAGATAAAGTGTTTGTGATTTTCAAAATATAGAATAATGGAAATTCATAAGGAAACATTATTGACTCAACAATATCCCCCTTTTAAGAAATCACAAACATTCTTTCAAAAAAGAATATAAAGACCAAGAATTTTCTTTATGAACTTTAAAAGAAAAACTTATCTCCCTTTAATTATGAATCATAATGAATACTAATAACTCCCTCTTAGGTTTTTAAATTCCTAAGGATTGTATTATTGACTTCCTTAGAGAGATTTTAATTTTTCTTGCATACGAAAGTATTCTTTAAGTAAGATCCCCCTTAGTTAAACTCCTTCTCACTTAGGGAATTATTGTAACATCACGTTATTTTTTCAGGTACATTTGATGTTTCTAAGTACCTCTATTTTGGAGTAGTGACTTGGGGTGCGTTGGGTGAACTTTTAAGGAAAACTAAAGGACAGTGAGTTGTGCACGTTTTGACAAACCGTACGACCAAACCGTGCCAACCATACAGAACTGGACAGAGAGTTCTGCACGGTTTGGGCATGTTTTGACAGACCGTACGACCAAACCATACCAACCTTGCAAACCTAGATTGTGGGTTTCTCACGGTTGGTGCACAGTTTTCTTGATCATGCGCCTCTGTCCAGGAAACCATGCGACCACTTAAATGAGATCATATAAAGGTGGATCTCATGCGTTTTTTCCTCTAAGTGGCTGTTTTTTCCTCCTAGGTGGCCCTAACTCGGGTTTTTTCTTCTCTTGAGGTCAATGAGGGTTCTCCCATCTTTACGGAGGAGATCTTAAGGCTTCTCTTGGTGAATCGAAGCCGAATTCTTGAGGTATGTGATCATTATTCTTCATTCTTGATCGTTTTATTAGATATACTTAGATCTACTTCTCCTTTATTCTCGATTTCTTAGATCTACACCCATTATGGGTGGATATAAGTGTATGGATGCCCAATATGATGATATTTTCTCTTGATATCTCTAGGAGAAGAGATCTAAGGTGGGTTCTTGAAGAAGAAACCCAGTTTTCTTGAGTGTTCTTCGACCATTGTGGTTTTCATCAAAACTATTGAGGTAGGTGGTTCTGTCCCGAATTTCCAAATTGATCATCCTCGTATTTCTTGATTTATTTCAATTGTTGACTTAAATTCAATTGCTCAAATTTTCTTTCAATTAAATTGCTAAAAATTTGATTCCAGTGAATCGAGGTATTGAAATGGTTTTGGCATGAATATTTTGAAAACCCCCAATTCCATTGAATTGAGTGTGTTTATGGAAATTTGATGATTTAAATTGTTTAATTTAAATTGTGGTTTTGATGGAGATGATTTCAATTAAATTTTTGAATTTAATTGTGGAAATAAATTGTGGAAATAAATTGTCAGATGATGGAATTAGTTTTGATTGGATTTCAAACTGGTGAAAATGGATTAAAATGATTTGATAGAAACCCATTGGTTTTATCTTGTGAAAAAGGCATGTTTTTTTTAATAAAACCTCTTTTAGGTTTAAATGGAATTAAATTGGAACATTTGAAATGTAATATTGAGATTGATCGTATTTTTATGCATTCTTAAAATAGTTCTCCCATCATGTAAGAGTACATGCAATCCTTAGGTAGTTAGTGAGTTATTTGGATACACTCTACGTTACGAAAACATTCTAAAACATACTTGCGGCGGGTCACATCCTCGATGGGTTGGTGAAAAGTCTCCTTTGGCCAATATCATAGGGACGTGTGTATACACATTTTTCTGAGTTCACATAGAGAGTGTGGAATCCTATAACTAGTTAATACTATTTTACATTTTAGAAGATAATCATATTGCTCGCTTGTTTATTTATATTTGAGATATAAATGTATGCCAATACTTTTGAACTGATTTACATGCCTGTTGAATTTATATAAACTGTTTTATATAAATGTTTTACTTAAGCCATTGTTTTAGAAATATTCCATCATTTGTAAAATCATTTCTTAAAAATATTTATTTCAATCATTTGAAAATGTACAACATGTTTTGTTGAAATATGCTTTTGAATTGCCAAACCTGTTTATTTGAAAATTGAATAATTTTATTTGGAAAATATATATTTGGAATCTGTTATGGAATCTTTGGTGGTATCCTACTAGGCTAAGGATCACACCCTAATTTTTCCTTTAGGTGTTTGTAGACTTTCTTCTTCCAATTTCGAGCAAAGGGGAGGGATCTCTTGGAGGTGGATCCAGCTGTTGATCTTTGGTCTTGGTGAGTCGTGTCCTTAGGGACCTTAGGACTATTTTTCCATTTTTAGTACATGGGTTGTAGTAATTTGGGCTTTTTATGCCTCTTTGTATTCTGGTACATTACTCCCATTGGAGTTTCTTTTTGTTATGCATACTTTCTTGTTTCTTTTCTTCCACATTTTTGGGGGAAAAATCATTCCCACTTGCATGTTATGTGATTCCAAGTGCTAGTTGTCGACCCATGGGGATTGGGAACGCCCTTCTGGATATGTTAGGGCCAGCTCAGTTATTGGGTTACCAGGGTACTTGGGCTGGTTCATGAAAACTCTCATCTTTATACATAGTAATATTTTTATCATTATTTTATCCCCCTTTGTGATTTTCAAAAAGGAATATAGGGAATGAAAAAAATTGTTCTAGAAATATTAGAACTATACACAAAAAGACAAATAAAGGAAAATAATATTTTTCATTAGGATTGGAAAAATTGATACAGGGTATTACAACAAAATATTGGAATTGATAGGAAAATTTATTCATCATTTTTTCTTTCGGCATGATCTTCTTCATGATTGTCTTCAACTTTTTAAGATCCTTATAATCTTACTCAAACCTTTGGAGCTTCTATTCCAGATCTTGATTTTTCTTTTCTAGAGCCTTTATTTTATCTTCTTGATATTTATGGATTTCTGCCTAAGACTTCAGTATATGTTCTTGCTAATTGAACATTTCTTAGAACTCTATTATGAGATCCCTTTATCTATTAAAATTTAAGGAAACTAAATTTATCTTCCCATTCAGATCATTATCCTCATGCATCTGAGCTACTTGTTCAAGGTTCAGATTCTCTGAAAAACTTATTGTAATGTTTTTTATTCTTTCATCTGACTTGTTGAAGTAATATTTCACTGAGACTTGGAAGTCAAAAACAGTAATTTGAGTAACTTTCCTATTTTCATCAACGAATATTATTTTTTATTCCCACTTATTTGGAATAATATCAATTATCTTGTCCACAACAACTTCATCATCAAGAATTTTCAATCCCATATATTGAACACTATTTACGATGGTCATAAATCTTCGTTGCACTTTTCAAACTGGTTCTCTATAGGGAAAAATGAATCCATGACATTCAGCTCTCAACATAGCTCTTCTAGTTTCTATCACTTCGGAAGAACCAAAATGCGTAACATTAATTTTTTTCCAGATTCAATTTTTAGCTTCACAAGAAGATATTTGATTATATATATTCCTTTTCATAGAACACAAAAAAGTAGGGCATACCTTGTAATTTAGTAGATATTATAATTTTTCATGGTTGGTAAAGGTTTTTGACTTCATTGTTTGGAATTTTGTAGTCACCAGTAAGCATGAAAAATTTATCCACTGTGTTGATAACAAAAGTATTTATTCTATCTCTCTAGTAATCATAATCATTACCATAAAAAATAGGTGGTCTGGTAGGATTATGGTTATCAATGGAACCAAAATTTATTCTTTCCATTGTATAAGAAAATATCTTTCCACAAAACATATAAGTAGTAAAAGTTTATAAAAAAGATAAAAATATTTAAGAAAATCTTGAACAAGGAAATGTAGGAAAGAAGAATTTATAATTAATAAAAATTTGAGTAAGAAAACTTATAGGTTAGTATAAGTATTTTAGAGACCTCCTCTAATACCAATTTTAGGATCAAAATAGTGTATATTGATTCTTAATTACAAGAGGGGGGGGGGGGGTGAATTGTAAGTTCAAAAACATTCATTTTTAACCTTAATGAAAACTATGTTTAAAAAAGTTAAACAAGGTATATTCACAGATCCTTTTTAAGTTCATCACTATAAAATAAACTTTATTCAGTTTAGGAAATATGGTTCCAGAAATGAAACTTAAGAAAATTCTACTTAGGAAAATATTCTACCTTAAAGTATATATAATCTTACTTATTATAGTGAAAAGGTATAAGAAGGTATATTAAATTTATAATTTTCTTCTTTTATCAAAATACAACAAAAATAAAACCTGAAATAGAAAAAAGTAACAAGTAATAAATCTTTTCACCCAAAGAGTAGGGTATCCAACAACCATGTATAAATGCCTCTTGATTTATACATTCAATAAAGTCTGCCTTACCCACACTAGGGTAATCCCTTGATAGGAATATCAGAATATGTCTTGTTATCTCCACAAGACCTCAATATTTAAGGTACTTAGCACCTATGTCTTCCTATTCTTGAAAGCCCTCGATTGTATTCAACAAAAATCAGAGTCGCATGAAGAAAACTGAACATGATGTCCAGAACACAAAAATCATTAGAGACTCTCTCTCTATAAATCACTTCACAACATGTAATCTATAGATTGATAGAATGGTTATGACCTCATTAAAATGAGCTCGTATTTATAGGAAAATCCTAAACAGTCTACTCCCTCTTCCAACGATTATATTTTTCCTTGAATTATAGAGGGACTTGTACATGTGTCACTCATCCAATGGTTAGTCAAAAATATATTTCACTACATAATTTCATACTTATAAAAGCATGTGTAAGGAAAAATTAATTAGATTAACTAATTCTAAATATCTGATGTCTAAGAAAAAATAGAATTAGGAATCTAATAATATAAACAATAAGATTCTATAAAACATGGATATATAGATTCTATTTTTCAAAGAGTTTTGAATCTGAATTCTATAGATTTAGGTGTCTGAATTCTAATGAATTCAGAGTCTGAATTCTAAGGAATTATGAGTTTGTATTATGAGGAATTTAGAGTCGAAATTCTTGGGAATTTGATGTCTGAATTATGGGGGATTCAGAGTATGAATTATTAGAATTTTGGGGTATGGATAATGAGGAATTTGGGGTCTGAATTTTAGAGAATTTGAAGTCTAAATTTGAGAGAATTTAGAATCTAAATTTCAGAGAATTCAGAATCTGAATTTCAGATAATTCAAAATCATAATTTCAGAGAATTCAAAATCCTACTTTCATAGAATCAAAAATCTGAAATTTAGAGAACTTGGAATTTTATTTTCAGATAATTCAGAGTCTGATTTTCAGAGAATTCAGAGTCTTAAAACAAAACACTATATATCCATGGAACTATAAGATTCAGAGGTTTTAGATATGAATATGAATTTTTGACATAGTATTAAAATGAGTTTGATTATGATAAATTATAAAATGAGACAATGAAAATAAAGTTAAGGATAAAAATTTCCTTAGAGAAGGGATATTTTCCTTAAGAAAATAGTTCTTAGGGAATGGTAATTTGCCTTAAGATAAAGTGTTAGTGATTTTCAAAACATAGAAGAATGGAAAAGTTATAAATAAACCTTAATAAATCAACATATATATGATATTTCCTTCATGTTTTACATTATTTATGTTATTAAATCATGATATAAGTAATTGGAACAAAACATAACAAGTCAAAACATACTTGAAAAAACAAGGCAATTAACTCCAGAAATAATGAAAATATTAAAAGATTTTTGAGAAATGGGTAATAATATGTTATATAAGGATCATATATGATATCATAAAAATTAATATTATTTTTAAATAAGATAACGAAATTTTTAAAAACACTATATAGAAGTTTAAATCAATAATGACCAAAAGGAAAGCATGAGGTAATGGATTTTGTCTCAATTTCATTTCATTGAGTCATATTGTAATGTTTTCCACCTAATTAATTTTACATGGTGTAAATAAAGACCCATAAAATGTAATATCATGAATTATTCATTCTTCATTGCATTTTATGTTTTAATTTTAATTATTTCATATAAGGGTATTTGAATTAAAAGTTACCAAGTGGTAAAAATTTTCTAACTCAATTCCTTTTCATTGGGTTTTTCTACTTCCTCATTTTAGTTAATATTATATGATTATGTGTATAATTAATTTTGAATATATATTTTTCTATTGACACATATTTTATGTTTATTTATAGTTTATACACATAACCAATTCATTTATTAATTTTCAATTCAATATTATGATCATTTTAAGGGATTATTTCACAATCTCATTCTAATTGAGGTTGTTTATTATTGAATATATATTGATGGAAATTACATGAAAATTTCTTAATAAACCCTTAAATTTTATTCTCCTATGGTTATTCATGACATTTTCAAGTAATCGTACCATTTTCCCACTCTTAGGTACTATACTTTATTAATAAAATGTTTTAATAAAATCCAACTTCATTTCTCTCTTTAATCAGAAATCAATTTTCTTACAAAACCATTCTTTCTAAAAATGTTTTCAAAAATGTTTTCTTTAAACTTTTCAAAAAGATTTATTAATAATTTTTTACCCATTTTTTATTTTTAAAAAATTCTTATCACTTTCCAAACAATGATCTTTTATAACCTTTTTACAATGAAAAAGGAATGTTCTTTTTACCTTGAATGACATTTAAGGAATCACTTGACATTATTTCTTTTATGATTCCTTTGTATGTTTATAAAGATATTTTTAAATAAAATTTTTTTAAACCTAATTTTTAAATAAAATGGGTTTTAAAAAAATAAAAATTAAAAGGTTATTTCCCTGAAGAATTTTTTTAAATTTATTTTTTATTTTATCAATGTCAAAAACCCTTATTCCTAGTCCAATGGGTATAAGTCGCATTGATACCATCCTTGTAATGACCTAAAAGTTTAACACTGAAATTTAAGTTCGTATGATTATGAAATAAAACACATACATCACATAGAGAAACAAAAAAAACTTATTCTCATAAATGATACATTAGTCAAAAAAGAAACTAATAAGAATTCCAAATATTATAGCGGGACAACAAATATAAAATAAGATAACAAAAATACAAAAATTTGGATCTACTTAAACCACTTGAAAGGATACACTCCTGAAAAACACATAGAAATAAAATATAATGTTAATAATATAATATTAATTTTAAATATGAATATATATAAACATGTGAGAAAATATACGTGAATAAAAAATGAATGAAATAAGAGGTATTTATAAAAATTAAAAAACCTATACCTTTGGAATAATATCCTGACCATTGGAATAGTAATATGATATATAGGTATAATAATCTTTACATTAGAATAACAACATCAACTATGAATGTCTAAATAAAATTTAGGTATTTTATAAATGAAAATATGATATAATTATATCATGGTATAAGTAAATAAATGTTTAAAAAAATACAAATTAAGTGTTGGTATTTTTGTGACACATAAAGGTTTATTTACACATTATAATTAATATAATTATTAAAAAGGAAACTTATTTTTATAAATTATATTCATAAATTAATATTTTTTTCTATTATAATTATACGATAATTTTATGAGACCTTAATTATTTTTTTGAAGGGTCATAAAATCAATTATAATATTAAAATCTGTATTTTTCAAAAAAATGTTTATTTTATTTACAAATTAAAATTATTATATTTAAAAAATTAATTACATTAAATTGAGTTAATTTTTAAAATCTACATGTTTAAAAATAGTTAGGGTGAATATTTTAGATTTTTCTAAAATAGTTGAATTTTTTTTGAATAGTGAAATACAGTAATTTACGGTATTTAACAATGTAAGATAAATGCATTAATTTTTAAGTCATGGATGATTTAACCAATTAATTAAAATTATTCTAAATCATTTACAATATCTAGTCATATAAATCAATACTATTGAACGGCTTGAGACAAAATAATAAACTAATGAATATAATACTAAAAAAACCCCTCTCTTATAAATACCACCCCTCACCACCCCTTCTCATCACACCTTTTAAGCCTTTTATGTTGTAAATATTCTTCCAAATTACCTTCCCAAGACTCTTACCCATATATATGATCTTCTGGTATCAACAAAATACCAAACCCATGTGACTTAAGATGGTTCTCAAGGAGAAAGTATTCAAGTGGTAAAATCCTTAATCCTTCTCTTTTAAATTTCTTTTCTTTTCTTATCATGTACTCAACTCCCCTATGAAAAGTGGAATGATACCTTCAGTATCATATATATACCGTAATTTTATTGTGTTAATGAAATGTAATTTCTCAAATATCTTCTTTTATCATTTTATTCTAAAAAGAAAATCACGTCCATGATATGCCGATTCACCACCTTCATTTACGACAAGTTATTGTTTTCCATTACCACATTCAAGGATGGTCATAAAACTATTATTATGGTCAAATTATATTTTAATATTTATATTATAACTTGTTTAATTTTATATAACTTGTTTATATACAAATTATTAAATAAAATGAAATTAGTTTATGATGGTAAAAAAACCACTAAAATAAACCAATCATTAATCATTAATGTTTTATCAAATGAATAATCCTAATACTTGAAAAAAATTATATATGGTACTATTTATACTTATATAAGTAAATAAATAACACTTCATTTCACTTCTATCAATTTTTTCTCATTTTACAAAAAAATCCATAATTATATACAAGTGAACCAATCATGAAAACATGCAAACAAACACTTCCGGAATGATGAAATTGAACTCTATAACTCATCAAAATTTCCATAAAAGATCATAATAAAATTATAATAAATAAAATAAACATATAATATGTTATTAATTTAGTTATTAATGAATCTAATTTGATTATCCAAGATATTAAGTGAAAGTGCAGAAAGCATTCAGACATAAGGCAAGGGGATTCTCGAACCTAACTCTGTTCTTTGGGTTATACCTCTATTATGACATATTTGGTATGAATAATCTTTTAAGGATCTCTAAATATCATTTCATCATTAATAAATTTTATTTTCATGTATATACATGTTTTATACTTTATTTTATGAAAAATACAAAGATTTTACAAAGGAACTCTTCTTTCTAAAACATATCTTTGAATGCTCTCGTGTTGTTTTCTCTTCACTCAAGAATGATGATTATTATTACAAATATGTTTTCCCTTTTCATTTGGGAACCCAATTTTTTTTTATGAAATCCTGATTTATAAAATCCTAATGAAAGAAATTCCATTCCATGGGTTAATTCATTACTATGGTTGTAATACTTTCTATGTGGCATGAATGATAATGAAAATATTATAATGTGACAAGTGGTACCAAAATTATATTACCCTCCAATACGTTGGGTAATGTGATGTTTCTCAAGAGATAATGTTTAATATGCATGGACATGATGTTATATTTGTTCACAATGATTTTTTTATGATTATGGACATATGTTATGCCTGAACGTGATGATAGATTTGTTCAAAACTATGTATGGTATTTGACCACAATGACATGATGTTTCATTTTTATGTATTTCCACATTTTTTGACTTTATCCATTATTTCCCTTATGTTGTTAATAATGATACAATAATAATGTTGTGATGATTATTATTATGCTCACTCGTGTTATATTGATTCATATACCTTATTCATCCTCTTATTGGGATTTTAGCTCACCCCTTTATTTGATGGATATCCTCAGGTGACATAATGTTCTAAGGAGAATATGAGATTTAAAATGATAAAGAAGAATATGTTAAATAAATGTTTTTGTTTTGTTATAAGTAAGTTATTTATAGTTTTAATTTGACCATGATACTAAACCTTTGGATCTTGAATTGTAAATATTTTATAGTGTTCATCTTAAAAATTATTTAATAGTCATATAAGAAAAAGTTAGATTTATATAATCCTTATTATTCCTTTAGATGTCTTATGATTATTTGAACCAAGGATAATATTGAAATTAAATCCCTTTAATCATATTTTTATACATTTGCTTCCTATTGAGTTATTCACTTTCTAATGACTAGTGATCATTAAATTTCTCCAAAATATCCACATTATTTATCATGGATATGATTATTATTTAAACTATATATCATTTTTATGTATGGTGTCTTACATTGATTTTTTTCTGCGGAAATATGGATAAATATGTATCTTTTACTCAATATATATTTGATGATAAGGAATATTATTCATAAATTAAATAGATTATTATCTATGTGAGGAATTATTTGAACTATTAGCGATGGGTGGGTTCCAAACATTATATAGCCCCTTGATGCACTGAAACGTATCATGAGAAAAATCATTTGGCCGAATTAAATGGATTTCTATCTATAGTTTTAATCCATCATATGAAAGGTATTGACATTATAGTTTTTTATGTGCCTCATATATGTCATCCAATAATTAAGCATTTACTATATTAAGAATTCGGTTATTGTTATTATTATTATTTATCCAAAATATTTTTTATTTTATATTATCTATGGATTCATATCTTTTAAAATTTATTCATTAATTGGAATGTGTTTTAGTTATTTCCTCTAAATTTTTATTATTCCTTATCCAGTTATATAAATGGCATGTGTGTTCAGTTATCAACCATTCATTATTTATTATGTTTATTGATTCATGATAGCTTCTTCTATACTTAACCATTATAAAGTATTTTTGATCTCACCATTGTTCTGTTTCTTGTACCTAGGTTATGAACAAGAGGTATTTGAATGATTTTTCAAGGATTCATTTTATTTGCACTTGTTAGGTATTATGTTTTATTTTATATTACCAAAGTAATATCCATATCATGTATAAAATATGGTTTTCTAAAACTACTAAACTATTTGGTCCTTTAAAATTTGATTATTATATATATGACAATGTAATAAAGTAAGGAACTATATTTGGGATACTGGGGATGGGGTCATTACATGCCTACCCTCTTGAGCGATGACGTCCTCCATGCTACTGATGTCTCACTCCCACTATGACTATGATTTGTGTTGTCAGTCCCAACCAACATTGTCAAAGCTTTTTCCCATCAGACTAATGAAGCCATCACCCCCATCGTATTGAGTTCCCCTAATTCGTGCATTAAGATGGGGCCTCCATATATTCTCCATGTTTAATCCTAAATATTGGTCCCACTGGGAATTGATTTTGGGTTTGATACAAGATTACAGGGTGCCTTCACCACTAGGCCAAACCCCAACTATGGAGATAATGTCATACCCTGATAATTTAAAACATGTATTTTATTTTAAAACATAATGTGATCAATAGATTATGTTGTATACAACATCAAACCAAAATAAACTACATGACATTATATAAATGTTATAATGCATTCTTTAATTTTATGGGTATAAATAGTGGTTACCAATTTATGAGATATATATAAATCAAGTTATTTTTAAAAAAATAAAATTCAACAAGTGTAGCTAGATAACTAATGAGATAACCTTATTCTTAGAAATGTATTATTTTCTAAAATTGTCATTTTAAGAGTTTTATTTTATGCAATTAAATATATCATGTAAAAATATATTTTTTGATATGAATAATAGATTAACAAAAATTTTATTAGTGATTGATAATAAATAAGAATAATAATACCTAATATTTCTTGAAAAAATATTTTCCTAGGACATTTGTTTTTGTTATATTTTTATATTTTCATTTAAAAAATTTTGTTTTACCACATTTATAAATTGAATCAGATAATTTGATTTTCATATTGATAATTATAATGATAAAATTAATTAATGATTTCAATTTATTTTTTAAGAATAAAATTAAGTTACTAAATGTAAATATTGGTTACCGTGAAAAATATTTATTTCTTAAGGAATGATACTTTTCTAAATATAATTATTTTAAATTAATTTTATCTATTTTATATAAAGTACCTAATATGTTTTTAAACATATAAAATAAATTAATGATAATTTAATTTGTAATCAATGTTGAATAATAATAAGAACACTTAATGATTAAAAAAATATTTTTCTATAAAACAATTTTGATTTTTTTTAATTTTAATTTAGATGGTAATTTTTTCATATTTAGAAATTTAATTAAATTTAATTTAGTATTAATTTCAATTTAGAACATAAATTTTTTATGAAAGGCTATATTATATTTTATGTAATAAAATAATTACTATGGTTAAATTTTAATCATGATTAATAAGTGTTAAACTGGGTAATCTAAAATTGATTGAATTTTACTTCTTATTCATTCACCTTAGTCTTATAACTCTTAAAAATTTGGATTTATAACGATAATAATAACTAAATAATATCATTATACTTATTTTAATGATATTATAACCAAAAAATCTCTTTCATAACTATACTGACACATGGAATATAACATGTTGTTGTTGGGTTGGTTTAACCACCTACATGAAAAATTATATAATATTTTTATCAAATATAAATTTGGAAAATTAATATTTTATATTAATAATTAAATAATTATTTTTGTTTTCTGTAATGAATATATAAATAATTAACTCATTAATTAAAGAAACACTATTTGTTCATTATAAATTACCAAAACAAGTATATCATTTACTTTAATTTCACATATAATAACTAGAATAATTAATAAATGAAGATATAAATAATTATACACGATAAATTTTAGTTACTTTTATAATATAGGAATGAGGAACATTGGAAGAGGAATGAAGAACAACACCACTATTTTGAAACTATTTCAAAATGATCAATATTACTCACACCCAATATTGAAAATAGATAATAAATATCTAATATAAATACAGAGAATAAGTATAAATGTGGTTTATAAAAGGTTATATAATTGAATAAGTTTTTGAAATAGAATATTATGATTGTTATGTTTGTTTTATAATATGTTTGAACACATTCTACTAAGTGGGGAAACAAGGTAAGGGTCTAAATTATGATTTTTTAAGACATGTTACATGTTATGCACCATGTTTACTTTGTATAGTTTTCTTTCAAATTAATTTCCCATGATTTTTTTCTACTTTATTCATTTCTAATTCATGGTTTATACTAATGTAAATCATGTTCTTTTCTTGAAATTTTATTTGGATTAATTATTACCCCAATAATAAGTGTTTTTTATAACTAAATTTTTGTTCATTGAGTTATTATAATTCTCTTGAACATATTTTTTATATGTTGGGTAAATTACACCCTTTTATTTTAATATTTTTATTATACCATTGTTTAAATTTTTACCACAGAAAACCATTTTTAAATATCTCATTCTTCATGGAGTATGTTTCCTATAAGGGATACTAATAAATTAAATCTATTTTTTTAGTTATAATGTTTCATGATAAACTTTTCTTTAACATGATTGGGTTATTCATAACTATAATTTTATTATATGGTAAAATTTATTCCTCTATGGTGATAATTAAATTTTAATCTAAATAGTTTACCTTGATGAATATCTTCATAAAAAATTTATATGATTATTAATAATAATTCTCTTCTTATTTAATGATGGTTTCCCCTCCTTGTTTATATTTTCCTTTCTTGCTAATATTATAAAACATAATTGGAACGCTAATTATGTTGTATGTTATGTGACCTATATATTTCCATTATCCTATTTTAAAAATTAATTCTGGTTATACTTGTTTTGATGTGGGTTTTCAAAAAATGTGTACATTAAAAATATCAAAAGGTGTCTCCTTTCATGATCAAATGTTTTTTATATGATATTACATTATTTTGGATACATTTATGTCTTTTTAATGGAACCATTATTGGAGACTAATTTTAAAATTAATTTCTTTTAAAGTTTACCTTCACCTTTTTAAAAATTAATTTTGAAAGTGACCCATAAAATCATCTTTACAATAATGTTGAAAATGTTTTCAAAAAAATATATAATGTTTATAATTTCATTTTCATTTTCATATTCAAATTTATTTTCCATAATGGGAAATATGTTTCATGATATACCTTCTATTTTATATTGTTAATATTATCTTTTATAAGGATTTAAATCATGGTATCAAAAAATACAATTCTTGATAAATACTTGTGTTGTACCATTTAAAGCAGTATTCTTTTAAGGTTATTTTCTATCTATATAAACATAATTCTATGTTTCTATTATTAAATTAGGGATATGATTATTTAAATCCATAAACCTTGTTTCTATTGATGTATTATGATCCTGGGACTCCATTTATATAATGGGGAATGTTTTTGCTTTCCCTATGTTTAATAGATCCATAAAGATGATTATTAACTACTAAGGTAGGTTGATTATATATTGACATCTCATAAATTATTTATTCCAATATATATGATTATTAAATTTTTTGATTATGTACTATTTATTATTTTTTATTATATGATGAATTCATTATAATTAAATAGTGAGGGGTGGGGCATAGTTATAGATAGACCCTATATGTATCAATATGTTTCATGTGACAAACTAGAAAGAGTATTTTGGTTGATGACTACTCAAAACAATATTTTTCTATATATAAGGCCTAAATAGAAAGATAATTTTATAAAATATCCCAATTCCTTGGATTATGGCATAAAATTAACTATCTAAAATTTTGAATTTCAATACTAAGGAGCTCTTTGTTGTTTTTGATTTCTTTATTTATTGTTATTTCAATCAAGGATATGTTATTCTTATAGATTATTTTTATTATAGAAATATTTTTATATTCAATTCATTCAATATTATTTACATTCATATTATACTCACTTATGATATTTTATTATTATCCATTTAATTTTCCATCACTGAATGTTTAAACTCACCCCTTATTATTATAAGTACCCTGAATCCACACTCCTATATCCAATGATAAAAACATAATCATTACATATCTATAATTGATACCAAAAAATGTGTCCCAATTTTATCCATCACAAATATTAAACATCAAATTTAGATATTATATCACTTAAATACCCAATGAAATTTTAGGTTCAGAGTTTTAAAGAATTAGGATAAAATCTTACATAACATTAACAATTTCTTTAAGGGATAATTTTCCCCACTATATACAAATTTTATTTTTCAACATTAATTATTTCATCATCTACCACATGAAAACCTTCTAGTAATATCATACATAACATATTTGTTTATATCCTAGGGAAAAAGAATCATAACAAGGGTAAGCTAAAAATCTCATTATGGGTAAATATAATCATTGAAAATTGGATATATTCAGTGATAATATAAGGGTGAGTGACATAATCAAAGTGTATGAGCAAAACATAGTAGAACTTCATACACATAAAAACATAGATAATAAATCACGACTAATGGTATAAAACTTTAACTTAATACAAGAGTAATTTGAAACAATAATCGGAAGCCATGTGAAAGAAATAATTAATCAAAGGAAAAATTATAACTCAGAAAAAGCATTGAAAAAATTTATAGGTATCTCCAGATATTAAAAATTCATCATGGAATAGACGAAATAGGATAATTGAAACACTCTCTTATGAGCAAATTAAATTAGTTTACTCTATTGTCTCTTAGGATTTACTTAAATTAGTAAATTAAATTCACCTTTAGGAGTGAAATAACTTATTTTCTCTTAGGATTAACTTCCATCCATTTAACCATGTCTTATTACCCAATGAACTAGAGGGATATAACAGACCCACCCATCACATATTGGACAAGGTCCCCTAAGTATTTTTGTTCACTCCCAAATCTCACATTAATTAATAATTTCTAAGTACCATATAATGAAATAAAACACATGGATGCTTTCATTTCATCGAAATTGTCATAGCATGATTTACCTTTGAAAAAAATGGGTTTTTCAAACAATCTCTTTAAAACATTATCATAATCAACTCATAGAAAGGAAGTGAATAATATCATAATATCATATCATTAGTGAAGAATAATAATCATTAAATTATGTTGGAAAATATTAAAATACCTATAAAATAACATTTAAATAATTTCTTACAAAATATGATAAAATTACCTTTTGACTCAGTATGTTTTAAAACTAAAACTTCCCAAAAATGTTTAGAAAATGATTTTATTTTAAAAAAATCATGGAAAATTTTAAAAAATATTTAAATAAAATATTATTTATGATTGAGGGTAAATATATATTCTATAAATAAACATTAATGATAAACATTTTTTCAATCTTCTGTAAAGAGAGTCAAAAGTGAACTATATGGAAAGCACTTAAAAAACCTTTTAAAAATAAGTTCAAATATCAAAAAAAAAATTTAAGAAAATATTTAGGTTTATAAAATAATATTCCTGAAATAATATAAATTACATGGATGAATACTTTGGTTAAATGTCTTTGAAATCTTTAAAGTGATGTTTTTAAAGAAAAACCATTTACAATATTTCAAAAAAATTATTTTGAAATAATGAACATTATAAGGAACATATAACACCATTAATATTGAAAAATTAATGATATTATATATAAATATTCATTATATATACCATATAATATAATATATCTGCATCAATCAAAACATGTCTCAAAAAAGGATGTTTGAAACAAGAAACTCTTATAACTCGGTTAATTCTTGAATAAAAAATCCATTTAATTGAGAAACTTAACATGATTCTATAAAAAAATAATTTATATGAAATAATATGTGAAATAACATTCATGGGGTGTAAAGTAAACTATATAAAATAAAACATGGTGTATAACATGAATTATGTTTCAAAGAATTGAAATTATGACCATGAAAAACCTTAAAATTTTTATAACATTTGAATCAATATCTAATGAAAGATGTAAATTCAAATGAACCTAAAATTTAATTATAAAATATTAATTCAATATATAATATCTCAATTTGAATCATATACACCTTATAAAAGGAAGTAGGTTTGTAAAACAAGATAAGTCTCAAAGAAATAATATTGTGATGGATAATCCGTTCAAAGATTTTATCATTAAAGATATAATTAATAAATGAAATGATTATATTTTAAAATTATTTTTTTTGAAATTAAACATAATAAAATAATAATTAATTTCAAACATAATCTTTTTATAACATATTTAATGAATTATAAGTATATCATAATTAATTAAAATTGAGTTAATAAATCCCATACCTTGAGTTCAAACTTTTTATCTTTGTCCTTTGAATCATATATGATAAACTTATATTAATTATATAATTGTTTAAGAAACATTTAAAGGTTTATTAATTTATCAATGAATAATTTATTTCATTTATTTCAATGAAAGTTTTAATTATTTAATTGGTTAAGTCCAAGTTGGGTGTTTCAAAGACGTCTGACTCATAGTTATAAAATGACTTTGGTAGGTTGATCATGGTAAAATGGGTTATTATTCTATAATATATAGAATAAAAATAATTATAAAATCATAATTTTTATACATTAAATAAAATTTTATATCCATCCATGAAAATCAAACATGAAAAAAAATCACATCGCTTAAGGGAGGTGGTAATCCACATATATGCATGAAATACATTGTTATTTTCTAATGGATAAAATTGTATGAAAATAGATTTTATATTATATTTATAGAATTATTATTATTTCATGAATATTATATATATATATTCATTAAATACATCATTATAAAGAGCCATTGGAGGTGGTGGTGGAAAAGAAAACACATCGTTTCACGGAGGCGGTAGTGCACACATACGCATGAATGATGTATTTATTCCCCATTTGATTGAAAAAAAGATGAATAATATTACTATATTAAAATAATAACTACAATTTATATGTTATTTACTAATTTTGGAATATTATAATGGTTTTTACATAATTGAATGTGGTAAAAGAAGAAGTAAATTGAAAAACCTCAATTAAGATGATTACCTCATCTTTGAAGAACCTCTTTTGGATAAATTCTTATGGTCCCTAGGGATTTCATTTTAAGAATATAATCACATATATAATGATGATAATTAATTTAAGAATAGGTTTTAGTAGGGTTTGGTCAAGTTATATGGCTCATGGAATTGTAGGTAGAGAGGTGGGTTGGTGTCCTTATTTAAGAGAGGAGAGGGGCACCCTTGGATTAACTTAAGGTATTAAAAAAATAAAAGTTAATTTTTAATTTCAAGAGAAAAAGTTCATATATTTATAATATAAGATGATTATGATTCTAAATAACATCATAAAATAAAATATATACTTTTTATGTGATGTTTTTACCCTAATATTATAGTTTTTACCCCCAGTTATGTCATATAACATTTAATTGGATAATTTTAATATTTTTTTGAATTTAAAATAATTTAATAAAAAATAATTTAACAAAAAATTTCATTAAAGTCATTTTTGAGACTATTCTCATAATTTGACTTTAATAATATCATGAAAATAATTTAGTTTGAAAATATAATTTTAAAACATCACTAATAAGTTATATTTATCTAACTTTTTTTGGAACAACATAACTAATGAAAACAATATTACTTTATAATTTTTTAAAATCATTTACATGATTTTTCTACTGCTTGTATAAGCACTATATCGGTATTGCGCAAGTATTTATGGTAATTATTTAATCACTAAAAATTAAAAATAAATTAACAAGATAAAAAAATTAGTTAATATTTTAAATAAGGACATCTATACAAACATAACTATATTGGATTAAACTTTTAATAAATAGATATTATATCTTAATAAATTTATATTTGTTATATAACATTATGAACCATGCCAAAATCATATAAGTTTAGTGTATTTTGAAAGCTAGATACAAATAGTAGTTTTTAATAAGATATATAAATCATATTACATTAATTTATTTATATATATCACACTTATTCGACATATAATTCTAAAAAACATTCATCATAACATAGAGAAAGGAAACATAATAATGAGTGAGCTCAAATTCTCTATAAGGGTAAAAATGAGAGATATCAATGATCCTATAAATATAACATGAACATAAGCGCATGATAAAATGAAATTTACCATTTTAAAATCACAAAATATATATCATATATCATATTCTTGTGTCATGGAATAATTCTTGGTAGTTCATAAGACATGAACCATAAAATAATCTAAGAATATGAATCATGAGGGAATAACATTGGAACAAGGCATAAGTTTGTATTAGACACATAATCCTAGAAAATCATTTACTTATTAAAGGATTACTATCAGTACTATAATAATGGTTTGAGTTCATACCCCATTCCATCAAGTCCTTAGTCAATGTTCACTCTCGAGACTATCATAGTGGAAAGAGTCCCTCACTGAAATGAGTTCACTCCCCATTTCAGTTCCTATTATATCACGAGATATCCATCTATACCAAATCATTTGGAGGGATATATAATTATTATCCCACCAGTCACATAATCATAATATATTCATATGTTCCACCCAATATAACAAAACATTCATCACATATCATACCCTATGGAAAAGAAATAGGTTCCATAAACATTTCAACAATTTATCATAGAAAAACCCATGTAAAATAAATGGGTTTCATAAACATCTCATAATAATTATCATAAACCGTCCATAAAAATAATAATTATGGTTTTCTTGGATCATATCCCAAGTAAATTATATTTAACATCAAAGGATATTATCATAAATGAAGATTTTCTTTAAAATATGTATGTAATATTTCTTGATAAAAATATCAATTTCACTTTGAAAAAAAAATTAAAATCTAAAAATTCCCAAAATATTAATAAAAAATTTTATTTTAAAATAACCATGTAAATTTTTATTGAAATCTTAAAAACATTGACATGTTATGATGGTGGGAAATTCTGCTGCTGTTGTGTTTTTTAAAACAACGATTCCTTTCACATTTTCAATAAAAAGTAAAAATTACATTATTTAGAAAATGAGGAGAAGATTAATTTTAAACAAATTTTAAAAAATTGATATATGGTTATAAATTACTCAAAACAATCACATGATATTATTAAAATAATTATTCAAAACATTTTAAGGAAAACATTGACATGGAAGAAAACGATTCCCAACCAAAGAGGAAATAAAGCCTATTTTTATATAAAATAATTTATTAATAATTTTGAGTAAAAAAGAGAATAAAATGGTATTAGTACATTAAAATTTCATCAATAACCAATGAATAGGAAATTGCATGAGATTATTTGGATTTATATCAAGAAATTTCATTATTAGAAACTAAATCACAAATAATCCTAGTAAAAAAATGAGATTATAACATAAAACACTTACCTATTTGGTAAAATTTGAATATTAAGCCCCATTATTATAAGGATATAAATGATATAAAATTTCAAATTTCTGTATACAAAACTCATAAAATAATTTTGGTGCATAACAAAATATATGTCCCAAAGATGACAATTTTAGATGACAGACACTTAAAACTTTGGTAATTTACAAATAAAAACCTAATAAAAGAGATAACATTATATATATTTTTAAATATACATAATTTTCATGAAATTATTCATAAAATTCATTCATGGGTAGTATATACACCACAAAATGTAAAAAATTAGTGAATATGGAAAATGCCTCAGAGAAATAAAAGTTAGATGAGAAACTCTAACCTAAAGTACAAATTGATTCCAAAGTTCTCTAAAATATTGTATAATAAATTTAAATTTGTTATAATTCTATAAAATAAACATTTAAATCATTATAATATCATATATAATCCTCTTATAGTACATAAAATCTGATTTATTAATATTTTTCTATTAAAATCAACATTTTTAGGTGTTAACTATTTCGTTTTTCTTGAGAGTTTTAGTTCAATGATTTAGGTATTTATACTTTTATGATGGATAAATAATATATATAATTATATTAATGATATAAATAAAATATATATAAATTACATATATATTTTTATAGTCATCTATAAAAGATAGAGATATAAATGTAAATTACACTGTTTGTGGAGACGGTAGGTCGTACGTATGCATGAACATTATTTTCACTTTTCAATGGTCAAAATAAAAGAAATGTAAATAAAAATTCACATTTTTAGAATTATTATTATTATAATATATATATATATATTCATTGAATATATTCTTATTACCATCCATTTAAAGTGTAATCAAAAAACAAATCACATCGATCATGGAGGTGGTAATCCACACATACATACGAGCTTTGTTATCATTTTACAATATATTGGAAGGTTAGAATTTAGATATTAAATTATAATTAAATAAGAATAATTATTTCAAAAAAATAATTTATAAGGATTAAATCCATCATAATACCCATACGTGAAATATGGTGATGAAAAATGAATTATATCACTTCGTGGAGGCAGTAGTCCACATGTACGCACAAGCAATACTTTCACTTCCCATTTTATAAAATAGAGGCTGGATATTGGTGGTTACATGATCATAATATCATTTATATACGTTTAAGATACTAAATTTATTATTTTATAATGAATACCATAGATTTACAGGATGTATAAGAAGAAATAAATTGAAAGAGGCCAGGCGAGGTGATTACGTCTTGTTCGGTAGGCCTCCTTTATATCCTTTTTAAGGAAATTTGTAATAATATTTTGATAATATAATAAACTCTAAATAATATATAGGTAATTTTAGAATATAATTTTATATTCGTTTTTCTATATATATTTCATAATTTAGTATAATGAAAAGAGAGATGTGGTTTCCTTTTATAAGGGAGGAAAATGATACACTTGGAATTACTAAAAATATTTAAATATAATTAATGTCTCTACCAAATATATTAATTTTAAATAGTAATTAATTTGAAGAAAAATATTATATGGTATAAATATCATCATAAAAATGAAATTTAGATAGGGTTTTTGTAATTTAAATCTCATCTTTTGGATTAACCCCTTCATTAACCAATTTTAACCATAATTGCGGTAAAAAAATTTAATCATAAAGAGTTATAATTTTACTTATAAAGTAAAAATTGGATAATAAATTACCAAGGTATGAAATTTTAGACCATTTATCATCATACTTTTCCCATTTCAATATTTTCATTATTTTTAAATAAGTTGATAGTATATTATTTTTTATAAAATATCATTAATATCATTTTGACATTGTTCATTTACTTTGACTTTAAAGTCATGAAGATAGTTATGGTATTTGAATATAAACCTATATAACACAAACAATATTTTATATTTTCTAGAAATTAATAGAACATAATAATTCAACAAAATTTAATAACTTTTAATATTTATAAAATCATGTATTTTAATTTTCTATTAATTGAATAAATGATATCTCAGCGTTGCGTGAGAATTTAATGTAATTATTTAATCACTAAAAATTATAAATAAGTTACCATAAAAAAAAAATAAATTATTATTACAACTAAACATTTATAACGTAAAGCAAACTCAATTTATCCTTGTGAAATTTTTTTATAGATATTAAAGTCAATAGAGTGTCATTTTGTATTTATTCTTTTCTTAAAGTAATATAAAGGTCATAATCAAAGGAAAATGGAACCAAGTTTCTATATTTGATCAAATTTAATATAAATTAAAAAAATAAACACATAAAACAGGGTAAAGGATAGTTTTGGCGAAATTTTAAATCTGTATCCCAAATTTTTAACCATATTTTACTTGTTTTACCCTTACCATGATGAGAAAAATTTATCAAGGTTACTATTCATAATCACAAAAAATAAAAGGGATCCATTTACCAAATTTTATCCCACAGATTCCAAAGATGGAATAAAGCTTTCAATACTCTATTTTTATTAGTGTTGGAAGTCCATTTTAAAATCAGCGCATAAAACGCAACAAAAAGCGTTTAAAAAAAATCATTTCTAAGAATAAAACTCGATTTATTATTATTCAATTACTTGTAAAAACATAAAATATATGTAATTTAATTTGATTGAAAATATATTTTAAACATTACATTAAAATATTTATTCATTTTTTATTTATTTAAATAATTAATATAGAAAACAATTTCACACATAAAAGTGGTTTTTAGAGAAAATGTGTTTCTATACCTAGAAATGAACTTATACCAAAATAATATTTAATGGTGATTATAATTTAATTAATTAGATTATATAAAATGCAAGGATACTTATATTTATTTAATATAATAATTTTAATCATAATTAGGCCTTTCAATGAAAAGATATTACAATTTTATAAAAATCATTATTTTTTCACTATTCACTAAAAAATTAATCTTTTTAGAAAAATCCAAAATTTTCACCATAAGATATTTTAGATATTATGATTTAAAAAATTATATGATTTTTATATAATTCAATTTCTAAAATTTATAAAAATTATATATAATATTTTCACACAAAATTCTATAAAACTATTTTTGAAGAAACCATATTTCTGGAACATAAAACTACTTTTTCTAAAAATTGTGTATTTATATATTATGAATTAACTAATACATATGAATTATGTAAAAAAACACACACTCACAGATATATATATAATGAGTTTAATCCTATTAATAGACATAAATTTAGCGTCTATATTATAAAATATTGTGGTTATTTTCAAGCTCGGTGTTCGATGTTAAGCACGCTATCAAACACTTAAATTTTATTTAAGGATAAATATATTGTAAAATGTCATGGTGTTACATTGTACCCTAATTAATTAAATTTCACCATAAAATTTTTCATATAGGTAAACAAAGGTTTAAAATTTTAAAATATATTTTTTGGAAACACACATCATACAAAGGGATAATTAAAGTTCATTTGAAAAGAGGAAGTGAAAAGCATAATGGTTAACTGAAATATATCATAATTGGGTTATCATATAAGAAGAATATTGGTGGAAAATTAAAATATATACAAGGAGGGGAAAAATCCGAGGAATAATAGAGAGTGATAGAGAGCATGGTCATGATAAAAGTTAATAACCATAAAACCATAAATCAGTGAGGGGTGAAAAGGCCATAATTTTTTTTTGGAAATTAAGGTAAAATTGATAAATGTTTTATTTCAAGTTATTTTACTAATGTTTAGGGATTATTTTATAATCGTGATAGAGTACACGATAAAATATACTTTATTTATTTCTGTTTCATAATCACAACTTCATCCTTTTTTTTTGATTTTATGAATTTACACTTCATCTCTTACACAATGAAATGAATATTCAAATTGAATTTTTTATGCCTGAAGCACTAAAATTAAATTTTAATGGATCATAAGATCCATAAAAGAATGGAAAATAATTCCTTATTTGTATAAATATTTTCAAAAACCAATATAGATATAAAAATTTGTACAATTTGGATAAATATAATACCATAATTTCTAAAACCTCAATAATAACACCAAGAGTTCAACATAATCCATTAAATAAATCACTAAACTTAAGAATCCTCCAGAATATGTGTGACCAAATTAAAAACCCAAAAAACAAAAATATTTGATCACATATTGTTTTTAGATAAACTCTAACATTTATCCATATACAACATGAAGTGTCTCATAATGTCACATACCAAACATGTGAATGCCTTGATCTTATATTCCCTAAAAAATGATAATAACCCTTATCACCATAATAACTCAATAAAAACATATATACTTCCAAAAATTAACTATATCTTTATTACAAAAATAAAATCATGAACCATGAAATATATTCCATAAATCCAAAATAACCAATAAACTTCATCATAAATCAGATTATCATTAAATCACTAATCATTTTCTAGGTTCCCAATATTATTAAATTTACTTTATCAATATTAATAATCTCTTTTCCCTAAATTAACATTATTATCTCATTATTAGGCACATATTATGGGTTATCTAATCATTTTTCTTCCAAAAATATCCCTTACACTAAATAAAGTTTCTAGTTTATCAGTACCATATGAATAAAAATCCTTAAATTATAATTATTATAAAATAATCCTTAGATGTTTAAGGATTCTTATAACTAGAATATGTTTTATTAAACACTTAAACAATATCATTCTCTAATTAAAATACACAATCACTTCATTCATTCCATTTCAATGATTGGAATAACATACAACTTTCCTTGGTCTAGGATTTAACCCTTGGATTAGGGAATTGACTCAGATAATTTCCAAGTTCCCCATGTATAAAAAACTAAATTCCTCAACCATTCGTTTCTCTATAACCTTTATTTCCACATAGAAAACATCTTCCCATTATTTTGATATATTCTACTAGGTTATATTTCCCATATTATTGGGATGAATAAAATCAAAATTTCCGTTTTCTATGGTAGTTACAATATAAATTTTCATAAATTTTCATCTTCATATTAATTTATACTTTAGGAAAATCACCTAATTTTACAATTTTAAATAGATATTGTGATTATTTATGTGGCATAAACACAAGTTTTCAACTTATAGTTCCTCTTATATTTATTTTCTCATGAGGTAAATCTTTCTATTGTCCATCAGATTCAATATTAACATGAATCCTTCTAGTTCAATCCATTTTCTAAAACCAAAAATCATTGTGTGATCGATAATAATCATAGTGAGTGATCATGAAAAATTATTTATATAATATATAAATAATGACACCTTCTTTGAATCTATGACACTTTAGTTTTACCCTAGTCCATCCTTGGTTATCATCTATTCAATTTTTTAATGTGGTTTATAAATAAAATGTGAGTTAACCCAAGAATATCCCCTCAAAGTGTCAAAATTGGTGAATAGTAAGGGTAAACTCCCCATACACCAGGATGATGGCTGAGATATAATAGAAAAAGTCTTTTTAGGATTATTTCCCCTAGATACATCTGTTAAAAAACAACATCCACTTATAGTATCTAGAAAAGGATTTTTTTCTAATAAAACTAAACTCCTTTATTTACCTTATCTAAGGATATTCCTCTATACATACGATTATCCTAGGGGTTCTCAATAAATTTTTCTCATCATAGTTTCCAAATGTAACTAAATATTACTCTGATACCAACTATAAAGACTTATAATTTTCATACATAGATATTAAATATTAATAGGTGAATATTTATTAAATAACATTATGATCAACATGGGAATCATATAGGTTTAATTTATTTTGAAACATGGATACACAAAAAAACCCTTTCATAAGATATATAGATAATATACATCTAATTTCACCAAATATTGAATGCTTCTTAGAAATATCATACTTAAAAACTATTCTTTATAACTAAGAGAAAGGGAACATAAGAAAGTGTGAGCTTAGATTCTTAGTAGGGGTAAAAAGGGAGATATCAATGATTACATTAACAAAAAAATAGTATAAGGATATGAGAATGTGGGATTTTACATTTTAAAATAATACCCTCTATATCATAGATCATAATCATGAGTCATGGAATAAATATTGGTAGTTCATTAGACATGAATCATAACGGAACCAAAGTACATGAGTCATGAGAGCAGAACATTGTCATAAGACATAGGTTTGTGGAATATAAATAATCATATAAAATAATTTCATTAGTAATTTTTTACTACTAAGAATATTGTAGTGGATTGGGTTCAATCCCCACTTTATCATATCATTATTCAAGTTTCACTCCTAAAACTATCATATCGGACAGAGTCCCTTACTAAACTTGGTTCACTCCCCATTACAATCCCTATTATCACATCAGATATCCATATTTACCAAAACAAATTGAAAACTATATAATTCTAGGTCCAACAATCGGATCATCATACTTTATTTATATGTGTGACACAATATCATAAAACATTCATCATATATCATAACCTATGGAAAATAAACAAGTTTCATAAACATTTCAACAATTCATTATAGCATAACTCATGGAAAATAAATAGGTTGTCTTTAAAATATCATCATCATAATCATAAAGAATCCAAATAATAAAAATGTATGGTATCCTTATATTATATACCCAGTAAAGTATATGTAACATCAAAGGATGTTATCATAAATGAAAATTTTCTTTAAAGGATCTATAGAATATTTCTTGAGGAAAATTCCATTTTAATTTTGAAACCAATATTTTAAATGAAAAAATATAAAAAAATATTTTGAAAAAACTGTATTTGAAAAGAAAAAACGAAATTTTTATAAGAATAATTAAAAACATTGATTCGTTATTATGGAGAGAAATTTTGTTCATGAAGTGAAACTTAGAACAAAGATTCCTTTCAAATTTTTGGTAAAAATTCAAAAGTACCTTGTTTGGAAAATGACAATAATACTAATTTATAAACAATATTAAAAAAAATAAAACATAGGTAAAAAATATGATTTAAATCATATGAGTGTATTAAGATCATTTTTGAAAACATTTTAAAGAAAAAAAGGACATAGAAGAAAAATATTCCCGAAAAAAGAGGAAATAAAGTCTGCTTTTCTTAAAAACATGTTCTCAATCATTTTACATTCCAAAAAATATTAAAATGGTGTTATTACATAAAAATTAAATGAATAAATAGAAAATAATAAAAATAATGAGATTTTTGAGAGGTATATCATGAAATTTATTCATGAGAAACTTAATCTCAAACAATCCTGGTAAATAATGAGATTTTAACATAAAAACCCTTACTACTTATTTGAATTTTGAATCATAAGCCCCATGAATGAATAAATTCAAATTACAATTTAAATTACATTATCAAAAGGATTTTAATAATATAAAATGGAAATTTTTTGTATATACAGCTCATAGAATAGGATATGTAAAAAAACATATGTCCCATATAATAGATTTTGAGATGATAAACCGTTACAACTTTTGTAAAATTTGAAAAAAAACATGAAAGAAATAAAAGTGTATGGATTTTTAAATTTACATAATATTCATGAATATAATCATTAAATACATTCATGGAAATTATATACACTACTCAAAGGAAATAAGTGGTGAATATTTTATATGCCTCATAAAAAATTAAAGTGAGAGTGAATCACTTACCTAAAGTTTTAATTGCTTCAAAAGTGATCTAACCTTCTTTATAATAAATTTAAATTTATCATAATTCAATAAAAAATAACTCTCATACTTATAATATCATATATTATAAAATTATAATATTTCCAACCTCATTTATTGATAATTCCTTATTAAAATCATTGTTTTCAAGTGTTAACTGTTTCGTTGTTCATGAGAGTTTTAATTTAACAATTCTCCTATGTTTACTTTGATCATGTCTCCATAATATATATAATTCAATTAATGATATAAATATAATATATATATTCATTATATATATATATATATTTATAGTCATCTATAAAAGGTAGAGATATAAAAATGATTTTCACTATTCATGGTGACGGTAAGTCGTACGTACACACATACACTACTTTCACTTTTCAATTGATGAAATGAAATAAAGGTAAATAATAGTTTAAATATTCAAAATAATTATTATATCATATATATTCATTAAATATATCCTTATTACTATCCATTTAAATCAGAATAAACAAACAAATGACATCGCTTCGTGGAGGTGGTAGTCCACACGTATGCACGAGTGACACTATCATTTTCCAATAGATTTGATGGTAAAAAGGTAGATATAAAGTTATAATTCAATATGAATAATTATTTCATAAATATTATGTATAAATATTTAACCTATCATAATATCCATCCATGAAATATGGTGATGTAAAATAAATTGTATCATGGGGTGGAGGCAGTAGTCCACAAGTACGCATGTGCGATAATTTTACATTATATTTGATGGAATAGAGGGTGGAAATTTGTGGTTAAATAATCATAATAAAATTTTAGTTTATTGAGAATACTAAATTTATTATTTATTATTAATACCACAAATTTATTTTATGTAGAATAAGAAATAATTTGTATGATATTGGGTAAAATTATTACTTATTTTTCGGTAGGCCTCCTTTAGATCTCATATTAAAAACCCTTGGAATGGTATTTTAAGAAAACTAGAACCTATAATTCATGGATGGGGAAGTTTAGAAGATAATTATATATTTTTTTGGTCAATCTAGATGGATCTAAGTGGTGTCAATAAAATATATAATGTGCATCATTTTATAAGTGAGGGAAAGAATACACTTCAAATTACAAAAACTGATTTAAATATTATTAAATTATTTATTAATTATAATGCTTCAAAATAAACATTAATTAAAATAAATAGAGTATATGTTTATAATATAATTATAAAATAAACTTTAGATAGGTTATTGTGTTATTTTAGACCATATATTTTGGTTTAACCCCTTCATTACCCAATTTTAACCTTAACAACGGTAATGACTTTTTTAATTGTAAATGGTTATAATTGTACTTATAAGGTAAAAATTGGATCATAAATGGATAATGGATGAAATTATATTCCATTTATGATCTTAATTTTCTTATATAATTTTTTTATGATTTTTATGTAATTTAATAAAATATTATTTTCAAAAAATATCATTAATGTCAATTTTGACACTATTCATTTACTTTGACTTTAATGTCATCAATATTGTAATCAAATTTAAATATAAACCTTTTAAACTTACATAATATGTTATATTTATATAAAAAATTCATGGATCAGAAAAATTCATCCATATATTATTACATTTAATATTTTTAAAATCATTTATTTTATTTTTCAATTAATAGAAAAAATATTATGTTAGCATTGCATATGAATTTTAGGTAATTACTCAATCACTAGAAATTATAAATAAATTTAAATGATAATTTTTTTTATTATTCTTGAAAATTGGCATTTATAACCTAACTTAACCTCTTCTTATCCTTATGAAAATAATTTTGGGATTTAAAGTCAAGAGAGTGCCATTTTTTATTTATTAATTTCTTAAAATAATATAAAGGTCATAATAATATAAAAATGGAAACAAGTTGACATATTTGAAAAATTTTCATGTTAATTGATGAAATAAACTCATAAAATAAGATTAATTCATGTTTTAGTGAATATTTATGGAGTTATTCCATTATTTTAGGCCTGTTTTACCCATTTTACCCTTACTTAGGTGACCAAAATTTTCCAAGGTCACTATTAATAATGATAAAAAATAAAAGGGATCTATTTAAAAAATTTGATAGTACTTATTATGAATATGGAATCCGTTTTTAATAAATCTATTTCTATAATTATCATAATTCCATTTTAAAATTATTGTGAAAAAACAACAAAACCCATTTTTAGATAAATGTGTTTTTAGCATAAAACTGGATTTATTCTTATTCCTCACATATTAAAAACCATAAAATCAATGTAAAGTGGTTTTATTGATTATATAACATATAAATTTCATTAAAACAATTATTCATTATTGATTAAATTAAATAATTAATTTAAAAACACATTGCTCACATAAAAATGGGTTTTAGAAAAAGAAGTGTTTTTAAGCCCAAAAATGAACTTATACTAAACAATAGAGGAAAAAAATTTAACACGTTGGTATTTTTCACCTCGGTTCTATATAACCGACGTGAAAAGATATAAAAATGGATTTATCGCATCGGTTATTTTATAACCGATGTGATAAATCGATGAGAATCAATTTTTTACATCGGTTATAAAATAAATTACGTAATAAAAACTGAGATTAGCTTTATTACGTCAGTTATTTTATAACTGATGTGATATATTGAATCTATAAACTTTATCATATCAGTTATAAAATATCTGACATGAATAATAAAATATCAACAATTTATCACATCAGTTATCAAAATAACCGATGTGATAAAGTGACATTTATCGCGTGGGTTATAATACAACCGATGTGATAAATTGTTTTCTACGTAGGTTATTAAATTAATGATGTTACAAAAATTAAAAAAATAGTTTACCATGTTGGTTATTAAATAACCAACGTGATAAGGCTTTTAAATTATTTATCTCACCCTGTATTTAGTCATTCTGTATTCTTTGATCGGGTGACCTGCGACTCGTCTCTCTTGCGTAGAAAACCTAGAAACTATTCTTTGAAGTCATGCCCTCCAACCTCTTTTTCACAACATCATTCTTCATATTTATCATCAACAGATCTATCAAGCCAACTTCCAACACTCAAGTAATTCTCACACAACTCAGTTTCAATTTTTATTTTCCATGATGCCCTAAACTATTTTTTTGAGATGTTGTTTTTCTTTGTTCTTTCTATCATGGTAAGTTTCATAGTGTTCATTTATACCATGATAAATTCTTTTGTATTAAAATAAACTTATATAAGTGATGTCATGTATGTTTACAATTTTTTTTGTGTTCTATCATGTGTGTGCGCGCATACAGGGGGTTTCCAAGGGGGTGGGGGGTTGTGCAAGTGGGTGGGGGTGTCCAGGGGGTTGGGGGGCTGTCCAGGTGGTGTGGGGGCTATCCAAGGGGGTGGGGTGTCCAAGGGGGTAGGGGGTGTCCAGGGGGGTGAGGGAGATGTTCAATGGGGTAGGGGTGTTCGGGGTGGGGGGGGGGTGTCCAGGGGGTGAGTGGGCTATCCAAGGGGGTAGGGGTGTCCATGAGGGTTGGGGGCGTTCATGGGGGGGGGGGGGGCTGTCCAGAGGGATGGGGAGCTGTCCAACGGGTGGGGGTTGTCCAGAGGGTTGGGTTGTTTTCCAGGGGTGTGGGGGGGGGGATTTCCAAGGGGTTGGTGGTGTATAGGGGGTGTCCAAGGGGTAGAGGTGGTGTCCAGGGGGTGAGGGGGCTGTCGAAGGGGGTAGGGGTGTCCAGGGGTGGGGTGTCTAGGGGGTGAGTAGGCTGTCCGAGGGGGTAGGGGTGTCCAGGGGGTGGGGTGTCCATGGGGGGGGGGATGTCCAGAGGGATGGGGTCTATCCAGGGGTGGGGGAGATATCTAGAGGGTTTGGGGTTGTCCAGGGGGTGGGGGGTTTATTCAGAGGGGTGGGGGCTGTCCAAGTGGGTGGTGGTGTCCAGGGGCTGTCCAAGGGGGTGGGGTGGTGTCCATGGGGTAAGGGGGATTTCTAATGGGGTAGGGGTGTCCAAGGCGTGGGGGTGGTGTCGAGGGGGGTGAGGGGTGTCTAGGGGGTGTCAGTGTTCAAGGGGGTAGGGGTGGGGGTGGTTTCTAGAGGGGGTCCCCAGGGGGGGTGGGGGTGGTGTCCAGGGGGTGAGTGGGCTGTCCAAGGGGGTATGGGGTGTCTAGGGGGTGGGGTGTCCAATCGAGTGGGTGGATATCCAAAGGGGTTGGGGGTGTTAAGGGGGTGGGGGGTGGGATGTCAAAGGGGGTGGTGGTGTCCAGGGGGTGTCCAAGGGGGTGGTGGGTTGTCCTGGTGGGTGAGGGTGCTTTTCGAGGGGGTTGGGGTGTCCAGGGGGTGGGGGTGGTGTCCAGGGGGGTGATGGGGCTATCAAGGGGGTGGGGGTGTCTAGGGGGTGTGGGGGTGTCTAATGGGGTATGGGGTGGGGGGGTGTCCAGGGGGAGGGGACTTTCCAATGGGGTAGGGGTGTCCAGGGGGTGGGGGTGTCGAGGGGGGTGAGGGGACTATTTAGGGGGTGGGGGTGTTCAGGGGGGTGTCCAAATTGGTAGGCAGTGGGGGGTGGTGTCCAAGAGAATTGAGGGGTTTCCAGGGGTGAGGGTGGTGTCTAGGGGTCGAGTGGGTTGTCCAAGGGGGTAGGGGGTGTCCAGGGGGGTTGGGGTGTCCATAGGGGGTCGGGGTGCTATATAGGGGGTGTGCGTGTCTAGGGGGTGCAGCCTAACCGTGCGCAGTGCCCGAGTTCTTTAAAAATGTATTTTTACCATTTCCGCTATCAAATTTTAACACCAAAACTCCTCTTTCTCTACCATTTGGAACCTGAAACCCTAGGAGTATCCTCCTCATTTTCTCCATGCCTCTCACCTCCTTCCAATGGTGATTCCAAGTGGTTTCTATAAGTTTGAGGGTGATTTTTCGGTATAATATATTCCTCATCCGTCTTCTTCCTTCTTCATTTTTCTTCTTAGCTATTGTTCTTCAATGGTTCATTTGGTCTAGGGTTCTTGTTTCTTTCTTTCTAAATTTAGGGTTTTTTCTTGTTACGGTTATTTTGGGTATTCCTAGCTCATTTGGACCTTCTTGAAGCCATTTTGATTGGTCGTCATTAAAGGCATCTTGGATTGAGGTAGGTTCCCCATGTAATGGCCTTTAAATTTAAAAATCATTGATTTCATGATGTTTATACCTTGATTTGATACTTGTTAAAAATATATAATTTTTTGAAAGATTACTTAAATTAAATAAACTGGAATTACCATTGAATTAATTTTTTTGGTATTATTTTACATAGCCCAACACAACAAGTGTTTTATTAAAAGCCTGGTTGTCCCTTATAAGTGGTTTGTGATTTCCAAATGATGTTGTGCCTTTTCAAATGTGTTTCAAATATATCATGGAATCTTAAATGGTGTGTTTCGATAATTTTGAAAACTTTTATTTTTTAAAAGAATGGGTGTGTGTCGGTTGGAACTTTCAAGAAGGGGTTTTCTTTGGAAAACTCTACTTGGAATGTGTCTCTTGCCTTATCATTATTAAAAAGAATGGGAATGTCCTTGGAATGGGACTTCCATTGTGTATTGATTTACCTAAGGTAATGGGACTTCCTTGGAGTGATGTTCTGGGGTGATTCATGAGGTTGTGTGGCTTATGTGTATTTGGTGCTTATTTCTTATATATAGTTGATTGTTTGATACTCCTTGAATCACCCCCATTTTAGACATAACTTGGTAACCTAGTATTGGTAGTGGATTATTCATGAATTCTTGCTGCACTAGTTTAAGATTATTCTTTGGATAATTGACACTTAGTATAAACATGCTCTGCTTTGGGGATGGTTTCCCTCTTGTGTTAGGGCTATTTGATTGCATCAGGAACTCCAAAAGGATGGATTATGTTACAATATGTTATAGGTTTTCCCTTAATCTCCTAATTATTACCATGTTCTCTGACACTTGTTTATTTATGGAGGATAATCTAGGTGCCTCATCTGGTATGGTTACTTGAATACTGCTTACCCATTGCCCTCATTATATCATTATTGATTATGCTCCCTAATTGTGGTGTGTCTCTTTGGAAAAATTGAATGCTTGGTTTTAAATGTTTTCATGAGGATTATTTTTAAAAAAACTATGTTTATTTTCATGTATTTCAAACTAGTAGCAAATGAATATTTTATTTAAATGAAACGCATAGGGACAACCCCTACCCCCTAGACACCCATACCCCTAGGACACATAAGACTAACACTACCCCTGTGGATAATTCTTACCCCTTGGAAATCCCCCACCACCCCCTGGACGGCCCCTACCCCCTTGGACACCCCATTGTTATATATATATCCCAACAATTTCATTGAAACCATTGGAATAATTTAACATTATGTATTCTATACCAATAGTTCCTGTAGAATCACTGGTATAGGGCTATTGCAACGTCTATCATTCCAACAGTGTGTGAAACCATTAGGGTATTCTATCCCAATGGTTTCAGGGGCTATCTCAATGGTTTCAATTTGTTGGGCAATGTTTAATTTTCAGTAGTGAATTTATACATATTTTATTATTTACACTTCTTATTTCTTTTTTACGGAAGGTTGAATTTGGTATCCGGTTTCATCAAGATGTATTATTTGTGTACCTTAAGAACAAAGGATCTAATATGAATTTAAAACTGTTATATATACCTATATTTTCTTTTTAAAATTATTTTTAGGTATATTTTTTTTCAAATATTCATAGATTCGTTTTATATTACAAAGTTTTTTTACATTCAAATTATGAATTTTTTCATATAAATATATAATTGTCTTATCTTAACAAGATATATAATTTTGATACTTTTTATAGGTAATAATTATTAGAATTTGGGTTATGGCACATGGAATGAGTAATGTATTCGAGGAAGGCATTGATGCCTTTTTGGAATTTGCTAAACTAAATGTTCCAAGCAGTGAATTTTTTTTCCTGTCTATGCCTGAAATGTTTGAATATGAAGAAGTTGAAAAATAGAGAGATCAAAGATCATCTGATTTGTCATGGTTTTAATCCGAGTTATAGCCCTCATATTTGGCATGGTGAAACTAGATAGAATGTCAGATCTACTGATGATGATGATTTGCAAGATGGTAACTCTAATGGAATTAAAGAAATGATCTGTGATATTGTAGAACAAAAAATTGAAAGAGAACTTACTATTTCACGTCTATATGATGATGCTGAAAAACCATTGTATCCTAGTTGTATGGATTTTACAGTTTTTTCAGCAGTGTTAATACTGATTAACCTGAAGGTGAAACATGGATGGAGTGAAATAAGTTTTACATAGCTACTACAATTGTTGAAATAAATTCTTCTAAAAGACAATGATCTTCCAGATTCACATTATAAGGCCTAGAAAATATTATGCCTGATGGGATTGGGATATAAGAAAATACATGCCTACCCAAATGATTGTATGATATATAAGAACGAATATGATTTTATGTCAGAGTGTTCTAAATGTGGGAGGTCATGGTATAAGTTGAAAGAAAAATCACAGGCCGATAGAGAGATTATAAAGACCCCTTCCAAGGTATTTTTGTATCTTCCTATAATTCATCATTTGAAACATTTATTTTCTAATTAACATGATGAAAAAGGTTATGATGGAATGCTGATGAGTGGATATGTGATCGAAAAATACATCATCTAGCTGAATTTCCACAATGGAAGAAAATTGATGATTAGTATCTTTCATTTGGAAATGAAATTAGAAATCTCATACTAAGGTTGTGAATAGATGGAATGAATCCATACCGAACCCTCAGTAGCACACATAGTTTATGGACTATTTTATTGGTAATTTACAACCTCTCTCCTGAAGTTTGTATGAAGTGCAGATATGTCATGTTGAGTATAATGATCTCTAGTACGAAGAAACCCAGAAATGATATTGATGTTTTCTTATCACCATTGATTGATGATTTAAAACTTTTATGGGAGGATGGTATTAGGGTGTATGATTATTATAAAATGGAATATTTTCAACTGCATACAGTGCTTATGTTCACTATAAATGACTTACCAACATATGGAAATTTTTCTGCATACAGTGTTAAGGGGCATAAAGCATGTCTAATTTGTGAACAACAGACTTCATATTGCCAATTTCATCATGGGAGGAAAATAGTGTATATGGGTCAATAAAAGTTTTTTCCTATGGATCACTATTATAGAAGGCTAAAAAATGAATTCAATGGCTCAAAAGAATTTGATATTGCTCAAAAACCATTATCTTATGATGAGTATTTTGAGAGGGTGGAAAACCTTGATGTGACATTGGGAAAGACATAGAAATATGGTAATGATTGACATATTTAGAAGAAAAGGCCAGTATTTTTTGAGCTACCATATTTCATATATCATGAAGTGAAACAAAATATTGATGTCTTGCACATGGAGAAGAATATATGTGACTGTTTGATTGGAACATTTCTAGATATTAAGGGAAAGAAAAAAGATGGGTTGAATGCAATATTATACTTACTATCAAAGGGAATATGTTTGGAGTTAGCTACCACTCCTAATGGAAGATGAACATTTCTTCCCACAGCTTGTCATACACTATCCAAGAGGGAGAAACTTAGCTTTTTTCAGTGTCTTCATGATATCAAAGTGCCTCAAGGTTATTCCTCAAATGTAAAAAAAATTATCTTTGAAGGATTTGAAGTTGATAAGTATGAAATCTCATGATTTTCATGTCATGATGCAACAACTTATACCAGTTGCATTGTGTGGAATATTTCCCATCCATGTTAGAAAGTCTATAATGAAGTTGTGTTATTTTTTCAATTAAATTTGTAATGAGGTGATTGATGTGAATTATTTGATCATTTTGGAAAAGGATACAATTTCTATACATTGTCAATTGGAAATGTATTTTACTCCTTCTTTTTTTTGATATAATGGTGCATTTAAGGATTTATCTGGTTCAAGAAATAAATCATTTTGGACATGTATATATTCATTTGATGTATCCCTTTTAAAGGTATATGAATATATTGAAGGGGTATGTTAAGAATAAATATCGACTTGAAGCCTCCATTATTGAAAATTATATTTCTGAGGAAGTTGTAGAGTTTTTTACTAGCTACTTGGCTGCTACGGAGCACATAGGTTTGCCTCCATCTCGCTATGAATGAGTTAATAATGAGGGAAACTGGATTCTTGGCTTGAAAGTCAAATCGTTGCGAGCTGAACAGATGAAGAAGTTAGAATTATACATCTTGAATAACATAGTTGATTCTCAACTGTATATCACATTTCATATTAATGAGTTTAAATAAAGTCATCCAAAGAAGAAAGAAATGTGTATTTTGAATGAGCACAACAAATTTTTTTTATCATGTTTTAAAAAGACCTTTCTTAGTAGATCATATGTGTCTGAGACATTAATATGGTTAGTGGGTGGTCCATATTTAAATGTGATAACATGGTTTGGTTATGACATTAATGGATATAAATTTCATACGAATGATCAGGACAATAGAAGTGCAGTTCAGATTAGTGGTGTATTGGTGTTTTCCGAAGCAATGCATTTTTCGAGTTCTAAAGACAAAAACCCAATTTCTGCATCAACTGCATATTATGGAGTCATTGAAGAAATATGGGAGGTTTATTAATTTAAAATTAATGTTTCTATTTTTAACTACAAATGGTTTATCAGTAACAACAATGTCAAACATGATGAATTTGGAATGACAGTTGTTAATCTGAATAGATTAGAAGACACAACAGATTCTTTGATAATGGAAACACATGAAAAATAGATTTTCTGTGTAGTTGATCAATCATATATGCAGTGGTCTATTGTTTTACAAGGGAAAAACAATATTTTGGTGAGTATCAACTTGATTAAGATGCAGATTTTTGTGAGATCCCTACTTCCATGGAAAAATTAGGAGAACATTATAATGAGAATATTGAAGACATGGTTTGTTCCATAAAGAATGACCATTACGAAGGAATTTGGGAAAACAATCCATTTGGACAATCCTAATATTGTATGTAATATATTTTTATTTCTTGTTTACATTTATTATTTTCCTAAAATGTGAGATATTTTTATTTTTTTCTTTATTAAAATGTGTATTAAAACAAATAATTAGAAGTTTTTGTTCATTTTATTTTTGATTAGTTTAGTTTATCATGTTTAACATTACATAAATTATATATCTATTATTTTTGTTAAATAAAAATTACTTTACCATGTTTAATATGTTTACCATGTCTTCCATGTCTACCATGTTTACCATGTTTACCATAGTTTACCATAGTTTAACTTTACATAACTTATATATTTATTGATTTTGTTGAATGACAATTACACTGCCATGTTTACCATATTTTACCATGTTTAACTTTTTTTAACATGCTTACTAAATTATCCCTGTTTACTATTATGTAACGTAGTTTGATTTTCCATTTTATGTTTACATTAATATTATAGTATTTAAATTTTTATATTTGTGAACTACTGTTTTTTTGATTTGAAGGATAATGACAGATCAATCTATTGATCAACAACATGATTCGGGAGATGAGCATAATGATCATACCTCCGGGGAAGAACACTCACGTGCTCCTATTAATGTTACCCAATCTTCCTCATGTGCTCCCATAATGACAAAGAAGAGTTCAAGATTTGGTAAACATGGGTGCACATGTTTACCAAATTTATCACTTACCCGTATGTAGGACCAGAGGATACTCATTGATTTTGATGAGAATAATATTCCTAGAGGTCCAAATGAAAAATATTTTAAGTGTTGTGTATCAACTCAGGGTATGATCAAAGTAATAAATTTGTATGATGATTGGAGAAGTGTGGAAAAATCGATAATATCTCAGTTTTGGGAGATAATTTTGGTAAGATATTTTGTTATTATTTTCCTATTCATTAAATGTTTCTAGTATAATATGTTTTTCCTCTTCTTTATCAGATGACATTTGATATTCCTGACACTGGAGGAGTTAGGAATAAATGCTTATTAATGGCTGCTAGGAGACGGAGGGATTTCAAATCAAACCGCACATCTGATTTCATTTTTGATCATAGGAGTCATGACAATCCATATCATATATATCATTTCATAGATGAAAGGACATTGACATAGTTTTTTTCAAGTAGAAGAAAATATTCATTTTTGGTATGGTAAATGTAAAATTTTATAAGCTTTCTTATATAAATGATCTTATTAATGTTATTAATGATTTATTATTATTAATTTACAGTAAAGAAGTACATATCATCATAAGATCCAATCAAAAAATTTATACCCTTATAGTTTATCTCAGGGAGGGTATACATTATTAGAAGAAAAAATGATAGCGGAAGAATTACAAAAACTGAGATATGAGTCTTCAATCTCTGTAGAGTTTGCCCCTCCATCCCCTCTATCTAGACATGAAAAATGAAAGAGAGCTCAGATGAGAAAAAGGGGCAATATCTTTAGGAAGATTTGAGAATCGTAAATGAGAGTATTTTAATATATTTTATTTATTTATTTAAGTTAACAATATTCTTTATATAGTTTGAATCATTATAGAAATGTTCAATTAATTAATATAGGATTCTCTTGAGGAGAAAACTCACATAGGGCATTTATAGCTGTTGGGAGGCAAGATATTTTATCTGTATTATTGGGAAATCCTGAACATCCTGGTCATGTATGGGGATATCCGATGGGTGTATCAGTAAGAATAGTGTTTCCATGTTCTTGAACTTATTCCATTGAGGGTGTTTATAAAAAAATAGAATCCTTGGAGGCGGAAGATCATAATATTAATATGATGATGGAGGAAAAGATTAGAGTGCTAGTACATTATATATTTGTAATCATGCAAAGATAATTTCATACTGTATCTCCCACTCCTCCACCACCCCATACAGACCTCATTATTTATCCTCCACCTCCCCCAGTAGCTCCCACTTTCCAACCTCAGCCTGCAGACCCCATCTTTTATCTTGCTCCTCTACTGCAGCTTCCTACTTATTGCGAGTTATATGTTGATGATCCTCAACATCAAATAGTTTCATATGGGCTGGTATATTGTATATGAGATAAACTTTATCATCAATAGTTAGAGGTAGAGAATTATAGGTTCACTTTACAGGATATTATAGATAGATCAGCTCGAGTACGATTACCTAAAGATGAGGTGACGACAGTTGGAAATAGTGTCAACCATTTTATAATTTATCTATACAGACTTCTACGAATCATTACTGTAGAGGTATGTATGTTATATCTTCTATTTTTTTATTAAATTTGTTTTAACATTTGAAAACTAATATATTGTTCTATTTATTTTTACAGGAACACTTCAAAGGTAAAGAAATACTGTATAGACAACAACACATACAAATGGCTCTGACATCGGATACAAATTTTAGTAGTCCTGACAGATTGTCAAGATATTCAAATTTGTGGGCAGATCATTATGAGTTTCCAATGGAAGCTCATGTTTGTGGACGTGCAATAAATGTTGGGATTCTGAAAAATGATATCATGGAGCTTTTTACTAGAGATAATTTGGGCATCAACGTGGTGCAAAGTTTTTCCAGGTAAGTCTTAAAACCTTTTCCCTGCGTTATATTTATTAAAAATGTTTACTTATGTCTATTTTTGTATTATGTTTCTTTATAACATGTATGAGAATAATGATTGGACATATGTATATGGATTCATGGACCCACATTTGATTTCACCTGAAGCACATGCATTATATGAGGAACAAATAATGATTTCTATTGCTGAAATATTTTAATAGAATATAATCACACAGTGTTGGATGATTCCTTTTTGTGAGAGGTATGAAACATATATATGGCAAAGAGTTCATTATATTTTATCATAAAAAACCACTAACCTTAAATTTTCTTTTATCAGTGATCATTGAATGTTACATGTTTTTTCTCAAGGGGGAAAAAATTTATTGGATATGCTATGTCCATAGAGACGTGTGGGAAAGTTTTAAGAATATGTTGGAAAAGTAAGTTTAAATTTCTTAATAGTTTTATATATTATAATTCATTTTAAATTTATCCCATTCGTATTATTTTCTAACAGGGGATGGGTCTACTTTCGAAAAAACACAAAGAAAGGAGTTCCAAGATCAAATATTTAAAAGTTATGGTAAATATCCATTTATAATTTGTACTTTTTGTTGTTTTATATAAAAATAATATTTTAAATTTATAGTCATTTAAAAATAATTGTCATGAACAATAAGGCATCGTCGAATGTAGATATTATATGTTAATATTTATGTATGAAATAATTAAAACTGGAACACTTGTGCACTTTGACCTGGTAAGATTTCCTTTCAAAATTTTCCCTAATATTTCATTTGATTTATTCATTATACATGTTAACTACTATCCTTTTACTTTTTATCTATTTGATGACCCTCAAGCCTATAGTGATCAAGATTTCAAACACTTACAAGTGGAATGGTCAAATTATTTTATAGGTTTGATAGGATTTTAGTTTGTTTGTAGTGTAAAATGTAATTTTGAATATGATAATTATAATTGTGTAGTTGGTAGTCGTTTAGGTTGGATTTAGGTTTTTTAGTTGACATTTTAAGTTTTGAATGTTATATCTGTGAATGTTTAATTTTTTTCTACTTCTTGTTTTGGTCTAGTTCTGATGGTTTTTTTGTATGGATTCTGGTCTTGGGGGGTGTCCAGGGGTGTGGGGGGTTTCCAATGGAGTGGGGGGTTTCCATGGGTGTAGGAGGGTTTTCCAGTGGGGTGGGGGTGTCCATGGGGGTGGGAGGGTGTTCAGGAGGGTGGGGGTATCCATGGGGTATGTGGGGTGTTCAGTGGGGTGGGGGTTTTATAGGGGTGTGGGATGGTTGCCCTGTAAGGTGGGGGGTGTTTGGGGTTTCCATGGGGGTGGGAGGGTCTCTAGGAGGGTGGGGAGCTGTCCAAGAGGGTGGGGGGGGGGGGTGGGGCTTTCCAAGGGGTGTCTAGGGGTGGGGGTGTCTAGTGGGGTGGGTGGGGGTGGGGGGTTCTAGGGATGTCTAGTGGGGGGGTCCAGTGAGGAGGAGGTTCCAAGGGTGTGGGAGGGTTGTCCAGTGGGGGGTCCAGGGTGTCCATGAGAGTGGGAGGGTGTTCAGGAGGGTGGGAGGTATGTTCATGGGAGTGGGGGGCTGTCCAAGAGGGGTGGGGTGGTGGTGGGGGCTGTCCAGGGGGTACCTAGGGGTGTGTGAGGTGTCCAGTGGGGTGGGGGGTTTCCATGAGTGTGTGAGGGGTGTCCAGTGGGGTGGGGGTGTCCATGGAGGTGGGAGGGTGTCCAAGAGTGTGGGGGCTGTCCAAGAGGGTGGTGGGGGATATCTAGGGGTGTCTAGGGGGTGGGGGTGTCTAGTAGGGTGGGGGGGGGGGGGGTTCATGGGTGTGGGAGGGTTGTCTAGTGGGGTGGGGGTCTCCAGAGTGTCTATGGGGGTGGGAGAGTGTCCATAGGTGTGGGAGGGTGTCCAAGAGGGTGGGGGATATCTAGGAGGGTGGGGGCTGTTCAGGGGTGTCCAAGGGTGTGGGGAGGTGTCCAGTGGGGTGGGGGTCCAAGGGTGTGGGAGGGTTGTCCAGAAGGGGTTGGGGGTGTTTGGGGTGTCCATGGGGGTGGGGGATGTCCAAGAGGGTGGGGGATATCTATGAGTGGGGGGGGGGGGTCCAGTGGGGTGGGGGTTTCTAGGTGGGTCGTCCAGTGGAGTGGGGGGTGTCCAGGGTCTCCATGGTGGTGGGAGGGTGTCCAGGAAGGTGGGATAACTGTCTAGGGGAGTGGGGGATATCCAGGAGGGGGGGGGGGGTTCTAGGTGTGTAGGAGGGTTGTCCAGTGGGGTGGGGTGGGGGGGGGGGGGTGTCCATGGCGTCCATGGGGGTGGGGGATGTCTTGGGGGGAGGGCTGTCCAAGGGGTGTCCAGGGGTGGGGTGGGGTGTACAGGGTGTCCATGGGGTGGGAGGGTGTCCAAGAGGGTGGGAGGGATGTCCAGGGGAGTGGGGGGGCTATCTAGGAGGGGTGGGGGGGGGGGGCTGTCCAGGGGTGTGCAGAGTGTCCAGTGGGGTTGGGGTTTCCAGGGGTGTGAGAGGGGTGTCCAATGGGGTGGGGGTGTCTGGGGTGTCCATGGGGGTGGGAGAGTGTCTAAGAGGGTGGGAGGATGTCCGGGAGGGTGGGGGTATCTAGGGGGTGTGCAGGGGTGTGTGTGGGGTGGGTGTCCAATGGGGGGGGGGGGTTTAGGGGTGTGAGAGGGTTGTCCAATGGGGTGAGGGGTGTATTGGGTGTCCATTGGGGTGGGAGGGTGTCCATGGTGGTGGGAGGGTGTCCAGGAGGGTGGAGGGCTGTCCAGGAGGGTGGGGGGGGGGTGTCTGGGGTGTCCATGGGGGTGGAGGGTGTCCAAGAGGGGGGGGGGGGCTTTCTAGGAGTGGGGGGGGGGGGGGGGGGGCTATTCAGGGGGTGTCCAAGGGTGTGTGTGTGTGGGGGGGGGGGGGTGTCCAGTGTGGTGGTGGTGGTGGTGGGGGGGGGGTTCAAGGGTGTGGGAGGGATTTCAAGTGATGTGGGGGTGTCCATGGGAGATGGGAGGGTGTCCAAGAGGGTGTGAGAGCTGTCTAGGGGAGTGGGGGTTTTCCAGGATGGTTGGGGGGGGGGCTGTCCAGGGGGTATCCAGGGGTTTTGGGGTGTCCAGTGGTTGGGGGGGTCTCTAGGGGTGTGGGAGGGTTGTCTAGTGGGGTGGGGGCTATCTAGAAGGGTGGGGGCTGTTCAGGGGTGTGAGGGTTGTCAGTTATTTGATAACTGATGTAATAAATGGAATGAAATAGTTTTTTACATTGGTTATTTAATAACTGACATAGTATATAGGTTGTCACGTCAGTAATCATTTAACCGAAATGAAAAACCCTAGGCAGACTAATTTATCATGTCAGTTGTGAACATAACTGGCATGATCAACTCTTCTAAGGTGCGGTTAATTATGTCAATTATTCAATAATAGACGTGAAAAAGTAGATAGCACGTTGGTTATTTAAAAACCGCCGTAATAAATCAGGAATCTGACGCTTTTTCCATGCAGGTTTTTGATGAACTGACGTGAAAAACCCTTCAGATTATTGTTTTTTATGTCGGTTTTAAAATAACCGCCATAAAAAAAAATATTTATAACATCTCCAGTAACCACGTTGACCAAAAGATGATGTTAAAAATAAAAAATAACTTCTATAAAAAACGTTCTCTACACTAGTGAAAATTACATTTAATTATGATTCCTATGTAATAAATTAGATTATATAAATTTAATGGATACCTATTTTACTTTAAGAGAAAATTTAAAATCATAATAATACCTTTAAATGAAATGAAATCATAGTTTTACAAAAATCCTATTTTTTTCACCATTCACTTAAAAATCAATCATTTCAGAAAAATCCAAAAATTTCACCCAATGATAATTTTGATATTATGATGTCAAAAATGATATCATTTTTACCAAATTAAATTTCTAAAAGTGATATAAATTAATTATAATATTCACACACAAAAATGAAATAAAAATTATCAGAAAATATATTTTTGAAATAAAAAATGACTTTACTAAAAATTGGGTACTTATATATTATGAATTAAATAACACATTTAAATTATGTAAAAAATTTATATATATATATTATAATATAGTTAATCCTATTTTTACCTATCAATTTAACATTTTTTATAATATATTATGGTTCATTTTAATCTTGTTGTTGCATGTAAAGAAATATATTGAACACTTACAATCTATTTAAGGATAAATATATTCTAAAACATATTGTTCTTATAATAACATCATTTTATCACTATGAAAAAACCTTAGTGTTATAAAAAAAGAGAGTGAAATTTTGGATTTTTTCTTTACATAAACTAATATTAAGGTCATTATCAAATAAAAATGGAATGAATTTAACATATCAAAGAATTTTGTATGAGTATGGTCTAAATAAACTCTTCAAATATAAATAATGTAGGTTTTATATAGGTTTTTAAAGCTTCATCACATTATTTTTTACCCTAAATACCTAATTTAACCTTATCGAGGTGATAAATATTGACCACAAGTACTATTAATAATGATGAAAAATAAAGTTGAAATATTTACCAAATTTCTACATGATGATTCAAATAATGGAATAATTTTTTAAAATTAAATCTATTAAAGTGTATGGAATTAATTTCAAAATAAATTCAAAATGGTAACCTAAAATAGTTTTTCAAAAAATGAATTTTTAAGTATAAAAATGTTTTTATATCAAAATTAAACATAATTGTGATTATAATTAAATTAATTTAAATATTTTTAATCAAAAGTATCTAATTAAATTTTAAAATCAATTTAAAATGAAAGTAGAATTTTTAAATACCTGAATGGAAAATATAATTTTCTACAAAATATGAATTTTTTCGCTATTCACTAAAAATTTAATCTTTTGATAAAAATACCCAAATTTCAATTTGAGATAATTTTTAGACTGATTTTAAAAATTATATAATTTTTATAATATAAAATTTCTAAAAGTTTTACAAATTAATTATAATATTCTGTTACAAAATGAAATAAAACTCAATTTGAAGAAAAAGTATTATCCAAGAAAAAAATGACTTCACTAAAAATAGAGTGATTATTTATTAAGAATTAATATAAAAAATTTTATTGATTAGGATATATATATATATATATATATATTTCATAATGATGTTACTCCTGGTCATACCCACCAATTCAAAAAATTGGTTAGAATGGTCATATTTAAAATAATAATAATATTATTTGGTTTGTTTAAATTTTGTATTACGTATCGTATAGACTATCAAACATAGTATTATTTTAAAATCTTTAGGTATTACATTCCCCCATAAATAAATTTCATCCTCACAATTTAACCACAATCTTGGTAATCAAGGGTTTACCATTTGAAGTTATATTTATTAGAAACTCACATCGTAAACATGGTTAAGAAAATACCTTTTGAAAATACAGAAAAGAAAATATAATGGTCATCTATAATATCACATAACTAGATTAAAAATAGGATAAAATTAGTGTAAAGTTAAACTATAGACATGGAGGTTAAAATTAATGTCTAAATAATAATGGGGATTGGTAGAAAACATTAATCACATGAAAGTGAACGATCTTGAGAAAGTCAATGACCACAAACCATAAATCAATATGGGATTAATACGACCATTAATTTATAAAAAATGAAGGTAATGGTATAAAATTTTTATTTCAATATATTTTTCAAATAGTTGAGTGATACCTTTTCCACCTTGACTAAAAATATTTATAAATATACTTGCTTTATTCTCTTCAAATCCATAAATGGAATTTCATTATTTGCTTGTATGTTTCAATAAGTTTCCACATTTATATAATCTTTTAATCTAAATGTTGAGTATCCATGATGAATATTTCTTATCCCAAAAGTATCAACTTTTAACATATCATATAATCTAGAATAGGATAAAAATATAACCCTCCTATATTTACTAAATCCAAAAATGGTAAGTAGAGTGTAAGATAATACCCAAAATAAAAAAACGTTTATATGAAGAAATAATGAATTTAACCAAAAAATTTGAATAATAACACACAATGTTCAAATTATAACAATCCATAAATAAATAAAACCATATACCAAATATCCTTAACAACCTCAATATTAAATAAGTTCTTAACCTCAAATATTGTCTCAGAATTATTATATCCCCAAAATTAAAATAGCATTCTTATGAAATAATACATCATTCTAAACCTGATGGTTACCTCAACCCAATATAACGCCTTCCAAAATATCATTTATCACCAAAAAATTCCATCATGTAAAAACTCACATGGGGTTTTTATGCCTTTGAACTTTTGTTCAATCTTAAACTTATAAACCCATGGGGGTATCCATAACTCTTAATTAAGACTCACACAAAAGCATCCTAATATCCAAAGTTATTTAAATACTATTATAATACCAAATATAGTAGCCTCAAACCCATAATCCCAGATCTGATACTAAAAACATAATCTTTATATTTATATATTTGATGCTATTAAACATGAACCAATTTTATATATCCAAAAGATAAAATACCTAATAGAAATATTGGATCACTTAAATATCTGATGAAATTCTAGGTTTAGAGTATTAAATAATTAGGATAAACTCTTATATAACATTACCAATATCTTTAAGTGATCATTTTTTCCCACTATACAAAGATTTTATTTTTAAAAATTCAGTTTTTATCATCTCCCACATGAAACAATTTTAGACATTTAATACATAAATTATTTTTTACAAACTAGGGAACATGAAACATAAAAAGTATGAGATCAAATTCTTAGTAATTGATAATTGAATATCGTCAGTGATAATATAAGGGTATGATGACATAATAAAAGTGAACATGCATAATATATGATAATTTGATACCCATAAAACAAGTATCATAAATCATGATTATTGGAATAAAACTTTAACATAATACAAGAGTCATATTATCCAACAATCATCATCCATATGAACAAAATTAAAAATCTATGTCGGTATATTGGGACATTAATCATTTATCATGGAATCAACTAAAAATGAAAATGTCCTCAATATATTAGGAGAAACTTACCTTAGTTAACTCCTTTATCTCTTATGAGTTACTGATATCACTAAAATTCATTATCTCTTTGGAGTAACATAACTCTGTCATCTCTTAGGTGTAAATTTCAACCAGTTAACATCATCTCATTTCCTAATGTATTAAAGAGATATAATAGACCCACTCATCAATTTTTTTAAAAAATTACCATAAGGATTTAGGTTCATTACACTATTCTATATTCGTAAAAAATTTCTAAGTACCATATCATTAAACAAAACAAATATATTTTTTCATTTCATCAAAATTTCCAAAACCTGATTTACCTATGAAATAAATTGTTCTCCTAAAAATATATTTAAAAAATCATCATATTCCATTAATATAAAGGAATTAAATAGTATCATAATATCATATACTCAGTAAATAATAGGAAACATTAAAGGATGTTAGAAAAGATGAAACTAACTTTTTATTAAAATAATAAAAAATTCATGGAAAACAGGGGAAAATACCCTTTTCCTTTCGTAACTTTAAAAACTAAAATTTAAAAAGTATTGAAAATTTATTTTATTTTAAAATAATAATTTCTTGTTTTAAAATAATCTTTAAATCAATGAATAATTATGATCTAGGGAAAATCCATTTATCTCATAAATGTTAAAAATAAATATTATTTTTAAAATTTTATAAAGAGATTCAAAGTGAACCATGTAGAAAACATTAAGAATTTTCCATTAAAAACAAGGTTAAAGATAATTAAAAATAACTTTATGAAAAAATTTATGTTTATAAGTAAGAATTATTGAAATAAGATAAATAACACAAAGAAAGTGTTTGGAAAAATGTATTTAATACTTTTAAATCAATGTTTTAAAGAAAAACCATTTACAAATGTTAAAAAAATTGAAAGAAAAATAATAATAATGGACATAAAATAACATGATTATAAAAATAATCTGTATATTATTATTTGAAATTAATTATATCATCCATATAAATGAATATAGGCGCATCAATCAAAATATATCTCAAAGAAGGAATTTTGAACTGAGAAACCCTTGCAACTCGGGTAAAGATTGAATAATAAAATCCAATGAATGAATGAACATAATATTATTATATTAAAAAAATTATCCATTAAATAATATATTAAAACACATTCATGGTGTAATAAGTAAAATAGATAAAATAAAACATGCTTCATAACATCAATTATGTGTCAAAGAATTGAAATTGAGACCATAAAAACCCTTATAACTTTTATAACATTTAAATAAATATATCATGAAGGTGACACCTTAAAAAACATTAATATCATTATAAAAGATTCATTAATGATATAATATCTCAATTTTAATCATATAAACCTTACAAAATAAATAAGTTTCATCGAATATGGAAAGACTCAAATAATCAATATTGAGATGAATAATGCTTAAAAATATTGTATCGTTGAAGTTAGAATTAATGAATGAAGTGATTATGTGTAATTATTGTAAAAAATAGAAATATAAAATAATACAGTAATAGGTCATTTCACAAATAATTTGTGCAAAACATAATCAATGAATTATAATTATATCCCAAACAATAGAAATTGAGTTAACAAACCACTTAGCTTGAGTCCAAACTTGATATGCATGTCTTTTAACTCTTATACAATAAATTAAATTAGTTATTTAATTGTTTAAAATATTTTTAAAATTTTATTTATTTATAATTTCTCCATTTCTTTAATTTATTTGAAAGAAATATTTTATTACTTTTGCAGTTATGTTCATATTGGGTGTTTTGAGGGCGTTCAGTTCATAATTGCAAATCAAATTTGGTAGGTTTACTATGGTCAATGGTGAAATTGTTCCGTAATATCTATAATAATAATTAAATAATAATAATTTTTATATATTATATATAATTTATAAATAAAAATTAAAGGCATACATGAAAAACTAATCACATCGCTTTGTGGATGTGATAATCCACATGTACGTACAAACAACTTTGTCATTTTCCAACATATGGAAGGGTAAAAAGAGAGATGATATATTATCATTAGATAATGATTAATATTTCATTAGTATCAATAAGTAAATTTAATCCAACATTATAAACATCCATGAGAAGTGGTATTGGTAAATGAAACACATCGCTTTCTGGAGGCGGTAGTCTACATGTATGTACAAACGACAATTATTTTCCCCCTTTGATGAGAAAAAAGAATAAAAAGTTTATAAAATTAAAGTACATATAAGTACATTGTATGTTGTAATTTTATTATATTATAATGGTTTATATAGAATTTAATGTGGTAGAAGAATAAGTAAAATGAAAAAATATTGATTAAGATAATTACCACCTTTTTGAAGAACCATCTTTAGATCACTCTTTAAAGACCCTGGGGGTGGTCTTTTAAGAATAACCTAACCTATATAATGTATATAAGTAAGTTAAGAATATTTTTTGGTAGGGTATATTAAAGGTAAAAGGCTCATGATGTGTGAGGAATAGAGGATGGATGGTGTACTCATATAAGAGAGGAGATGGGCACCACTGGAATTACTTAATGTTTTTAAAATAATATAAATATATTTTCATTTTCAACTAGAAAAATTAATTAATTTATAATATAGTATAATTAATAATATAAATATTCTTGGAAAATAAAATATAAACAATTTTTAGTGATGATTTAACCCTTATCGCTTAGTTTTAACCCATATTAACCTTTTTAATGATTACCATGGTATCAAATTTTTATTCTTTAAGGGTCAAGAAAGTTAAAATATAAGGAAAAGTTTCACATAAATATACAATGGTTAATATGATCAACCATACCACTTATTTGAAAAAATTTAAAATTTTTATGAATTTTAAAAAATTTAATAAAATATTATTTAACATAAAATATAAGTAACGTCATTTATTGTTTTATTAACATAATTTTACTTTAAAAATATTAAGAATGTGATGTACTTAAAATATAAACATTTAAAATATAAATAACAAATTTTATTCATCTAAAAAATTCATATAAATCAAGAACTGACCCATAAAATTTACTTTGTATGTTTTTAACATTATTTACTTGATTTTCTACTTCTTTAAAAAACACAATATTAGCGTTGCATAAGCATTTAAGGTAATTATTTAATCAATAAAAATAAAAATAAATTATCATGATAAAAATTTAATTAATATTTAAAATAACCACTTATAACTAAACATAATATTATTTTATCTCTATGAAAAAATATTAGATTTATTAAAATTAATAGAATGACATTTTGGATTTATTATTTACCTAAAATAATATTAAGGTCATTATCAAAGAAAAATGGCATCATGTTTCCACATATTCAAAAATTAGACGATGATGGTTAAACTAAACTGATACAATAAAAATAAGTTGGGTGTTAAATATATTTTTAAATACTTATCATGATATTTTTTACATTAATTACTGGATTTACCCTTGATGAGGTGACAAATATTTACCACTACTACTATTCATAATGAACAAAAATAAAGGTGGTTTATTTACCAAATTTTGGAATCATGATTCTAAACAATGAATCAATTTTATAAAATATAATTTTTATAAGGGGAAGAAATTATTTTTAAAATCAAACCAAAAAATATTATTAAAAATGGTTTTCTAACACTACTGGAAATAAGCACATTTGCGATGGGTTATTTGCGACGGGCCTATCATTAAACATATTATTCGCAACGTGAATATTTCCCGTCGCAAATAATAATCGATATATTTTAAAAAACTTTAAATAAGGCTTTTGCGATGGGACCATCGCAAATAACATTTGCGACGAGCCACTAATCCCGTCGCGAAAAAGTCAAATTAAAAAAAAAGAAATAAGGAATTGCGACTGGCCCGTCGCAATTACCTATTGCGACTGGCCCATCGCAATTACCTATTGCGACGAGATGATTTTTCCGTCGCAAATATATATAAAAAATAAAAAAAATTAATTAATATTATAATAGTAATAATACAATTATAATTCATTCAGTTATTAAAACAAAAAATCATTCAAATATTTAAAAAATTATAATTAAATTAAAATATTTAAAAATTTAAATATATATATATAAAATTAAAATTATAAAATATGAATAAAATTATTAATCATATTAATATTATAATATAAATAATATAATATTATATAATAATAATAATAATAATAATAATAATAATATACTGAATTCATATTATTATAAATCATTAAAAACTTATAATTTTAATTAAATATTTTGAAACTTTTTATGTATTAAAAATACTGAATATAATATTATTAAAATAATTAGAAAATAAAAAATATGAATATTATCGACATTTGCAAAAGGAAATATAAGAAAATAATAAAATACTAAGAGTAATATTATTTTTAATAAAATAAACAAAAATTAAAATAAATACCAATAATAAATAATAAAGTATTAAAAATAAATAGAAATTAAATAATACAATATTGACAACAGTATAAGAGAGACAAAAACTCAGAATAGAAAAAATGTCATATTTTAAATTTACAAACTTTATAACATATAAACAATAACTAATATGAAGGAGGATGGGGAGGGGGGATCTGCTGGTGGAGGAAACTCCATCCCTAAGGCACGAGTGAGTCGACGCATGTACTCCATCTGCTCCTGCTGCTGTTGTTGCCACCGACTCATCTGCTCCTCGTACACCTGCTGCTGTCGTCGGTGCTCCTCCTCATGCTGCTGCTGCTGCCAACACATCTCCTCATGCTCCTTTTAGAGACTCTCTATCAATTCAGTCTGAGATCGAAACTGATCCTCATACTGTGTAGCAGAAGAAGAGGCACGAGCTCCTCTCGAGCTGGACGTCGACATCGCAGCACTGCCATAATAATCTCCAGGAGTCAGTCGAGAGACGATACCAACTACTCGGCCCTTCTCGAAGGCATATTGGGTCGCCTGCATCCATGTCACCTCATCAAAATGATGGCCACTGGTCTGATCTGATGCCTCGGCCAGACCCTCAGGCCGGGTTTGTGACGCTGCGGTCTCATATGACTCCTGTAGTTGAAATTTAAAATTAAAATTGTGAATATATTATATATAGTTAATTTTTAAACTTGAAAACAAATAATACTAACCACGATGTGATGCTGGCGATCACCTCTGAGCTCCCCAGTAGCTAGATCACTGTACATCCTCCGATATACGTCGTACTTCTTAATATCCGGGTGCTCGACAACCTATAATAATATAAAATAAATTTTTAATATTTAAAGTTATATAAAATATTTATAAAAAATGTACGTACCAAATGTTGTGTATGAGTACTTAATGTACGACTCCCACCTCGATGAGTCACCTCCTGTCTCCCCCGATTCTGCCTCCCCACCGATGATCTCCTCTGAAAGCCACCACTCAACCAGTGTGCACATAATCCATCTTATACGTGGGATGAAATGTACTCTGGTCGGTGTGCTCTATAAGACTCATCAAAATCGGACACTCCTGCTTTCTTCATGGAAGGTCTTCTTAAATTGTGCAAAAACTGACGAAAGCGATCACGCATGGCCACCTCCCATGCCTCGTGGATGGCGTCACGCATGGTATCCTCGATCAGATACCATAAACCCTACAAATAATTCAAAATATCAAGTTATAAATGAAATAAATTTCAAAATAAAAATTATTTATTTACGTACATACCAACCAATGGCCAAACATGGACTGCTGCACATCAATGGGAATATGCTCCCATGTTGTCCATGGCTGAGAAAAATAGTTGCGCAAAATAGCACTGCCCTGTCCGACTGCTATATACGGAAAATTGTAAAAACAATAATCAAACATTTATTATGTAAATAAATTAATGAAATCTTAGTAAAATTCACAAGTTATCACACCTCCGGGTGCGTGGATCGAACCCAAGACGTGGACGTCGCTCGGGGATGGGGTCAGGAATCTTCAGTCGTGCAAGACCGCACCCCCTCCGCGTACCCCCTAAAGTGCCTTTAGGATGAGGGTCAGGTGCCAACAACTCGTCCGCATCGAAATATAGGTCAGCATTCGCCAACTCACGAAATGTGTCCTTGTCCATCTGAAACAGAAAAAAAATGTGTTTGGCAAATAATTGATAATTATTATTATATATACAAATATATTAGTTATGATTATATATATCTACCATTGAATTGTATCAATGTTCCGCTTCATCATCATCTTCATATCTTTCAATGTCATCTTCATATTCCTCCTCAATATCATCGATATCCATTTGAGTTCCAGTTACTTCATCTCTTACCATTTCAAATTAATATGTGACGTCATTAACATCATCATCATCATCATCACTGACTCTTAATTGAGGGGTGTCTTCATCGATACTCATGTCTCTTTGTAACAAAGATTGATTTTGAGTACACTTTTGAAAAACATCAATTCCTTGCACTTCAGTGAAAGCACATTCACTTTGACTAAACTGATTGTCTTAAATTTCTATTTTTATTATGCTCCACCTATCAGTCAAGTCTCTTGACGTAGCAAAATACTTTGCATAATAATCTTGATGTGCCTGTTGATCCAGTAAGAATGGTTCATTTACTGCAAGAACACTTTTACATTTAATATTGATGATTCCATGAGTCGGATGAACACACACGCCTCTCTCAGTATCTAACCACCGACATTTGAACATCGTTATGTAATGTTGTCCTAGATAACAGAGTTCAATGATTTCATCAAGTATTCCATAAAAGTCAACATCATTTTCTCTATGATGAGATCCTCTCAAGAAAAATCCACTGTTCATTGTTTTTTTGATTCCCCATATGCATGTGTATGAAATCGAAAACCATTCACCACATATGCATTATAAGATTTATCCATTTCGGATGGTGGGTTACTCAATATACAAAGTCATTTTTCAATTTTATCAGCATGTCGAGACACCGGAAAATTTTTGAGATAATTATCAATATAGTAAACTATAAATTGAAGGAGATGTAAAAGTATAAAAAATTTATGTTACCAGTATTTGAAACCACTGAGAAATTTGTTTTTGTCTGCGTTCTTTGAGAGCACCTGCTGTAATTTATGGAAGTTGTTTCCTGATATGATTATCATACAATCTATAAAAAACAAAGTTATTTATTGTAACATAAATCATAAAATAAGTGATAGAAGAACTTACAGTACAAATGATGTCATCTCTTCACAGTTGAGCAGAACATATGTATGAGTTCTGTGATGTTCATCATCTAAAAGCCATCGTTCATGAACTCCACCAAAACCAAGCTCTGACTGGTTAAAAACAGACAATTGATTGTCGATTTCATCAATATTACCCTCGTTCCGTCTCATACGGTTGTGTTTTGAAGGATACTCAGATTAAAAATATTAGGAGAAGAAAAAAGATATCTCCTCTTGCAAATAAGCTTCAGCAATAGATCATTTAACAGATGCTTTGTTAGATACTTTTTTTTTCAATTTCTCCATGCATCTTTTGAATGGGTACATCCATCAAAATTGTATCGGACCTCCATATTTTGATTCATATGTAAAATGTAATATCAAATGTTCCATTGAGTCGAAGAAAGACTGCATGAATATTTTTTCCAGTTTACATATAATTAAAACAACATCTTCTTAAAGTTTGCATAGAGCATCGTAATCTGTTGTCACCGCACAAATGTCCCGAAAAAAATATGATACGTCTGTTATGGAATCCCATATCACAGAATTCAACAGACCTTTTAATCCAATGGGTAGAAGTTTTTCCATTATAACATGACAATCATGACTTTTTAATCCCGTAATATGACCATTATTTACACATCTACCAAAATTGGAAGCACAACAATCTGGGTGTCTCAAATCTATGATCCATTGACAAAATAATACGTGGCTTTCTTTGGACAATGTATATACTGATTTAGGTTTCATTAACCTTTCTGTTCTGATATTCTCAAATAGTTCGAGTTCTGGATGCCTGCAAATTTGAGCAAGATCTAATCGTGCATTTACATTATCTTTTCTCTTTCCTAGTGTATCCAAAACGGTATGAAACAAATTATCAAAACAATTCTTCTGAATATACATGAAATCCAACATGTGGCGGACTAGCAAATTAGACCAATATGGAAAATCCCAAGATATGCTACGTTTTAGCCAATTGTGTTCTTTCCCAAAAAAAGAATTTTTTTTGGTTTATTATGGGTCCAAATGTGATGGGAGGTGATGAATATACAACTAATTTTAACTCCATACCTGATATAATTTTTGGAGGTTCATCCCTTTCAACTGTGCCTTTTCTAAAATGAGATCTGTTTCTGCGGAAAGGATGATAAGCTGGAAGAAATCTGCGATGATAGTAAAAATAGCAAGGTTTTTTCCATGGACGAGCATAAATGCCTTGTTCTCTCCCATAGTGTAAGGACATGATTTCAGACCATGTGTACTCCAGCCATATAACATTCCATAAGCCGGTAAGTCACTAATTGTCCACATCAATGCTGCTCTTAGTATGAAATTCTGTTTCGCAGCAACATCATAAGTACTGACACCAGTACTCCACAATATATTTAATTCATCAATCAATGGTTTCAAATAAACATCAATATTCTTCTTCGGATGTCCTGGGATTAGTAAGGTCAAAAATATATAGGGCTCCTTCATCAATATCCATGGAGGTAAATTGTACAGAGTTAAAAAGATAGGCCAACATGAATACTGACTACCATAAGATCCCAATGGACAAAAACCATCAGTGGAAAGACCCAGTCGCACATTTCGGGCTTCTAAAGAAAAGGATGGATGCAATCTATCAAAATTTTTCCATGAATCACCATCGGCCGGATGATTCAAGCTTTTACCGGTTGAAATATTTGTTTTGTTCCATGACAACATTGTTTTTGTATTCTTAGACATGAATAAACGCTAAAGATTGGATGTAAGAGGAAAATATATCAACTGTTTTACAGGAATCAATCCAGACTTCCCATGTTGAGCTTCTTTATACCTCGATTTCCCACAAGTTGGACAACTATTCAACGACTCATTTTCCCAAGAATATAAAATTAAATCATTTGAATATGCATGAATCTTCTGAAAACTAAGTCCTAAATTCCGAACCAGCCTCTTACTCTCATAGTAATTTGCAGGAAAAACATTTCCTTCGGGTAATAGTGTTTTAACCAAAGAAAATATTTGATCAAAACACGTGTTTGACATTCCATTATCTGATTTGATAGCCATAAAATTTTCAACTGCTTATAATTTGCTTATCTTGCAACCAGGATATAAATCATCCTCATCATACCTCAACAACTCATAAAATTTAGAGTGTGCCAACTCAGGAGTTGAATCAATATCATCCTGAGTTTCTGTATGTTGAATAGATGGACCTGCAACATCATGTACTAAATTTTGAAACCGGGATGGATCCGAAATCAAGTTAGTATCACCTTTTGTAGAACTGCGTTCACCATTTTGATACCAAAAAACTTAATCCGGTTGAAAACCAAAACACAAGAGATGTCCCCCAACTTTGTCAAACGTGTCAAATGTTCTCAGTGCACATTTTTTACAAGTACATTTTATTGTTCCTTCTGAAACAAATTCTGGATTTGATGTCGCAAATGCTAAGAAAGTCTCCACACCCTCAATATATACTGGATTTAAACCAGAACTATTTTGATTTCTTCGTTGATTTATCCATATGCGGTCATCTAATAATGACTGTTGACGACCTCATTATTCCGTATTTTTCTATAAAATAGAAAAACATTACTGGTTTTGAATAATTTTTTAGAAAAAACACTAAAAAAGAGAGTATAACTAATTACAAATACTTCTTAATAATTACAGATATTTACCAATAGTTATTGGTAATTATTATTATATGATTAATATTTATAAAAAAATAATTTTAAAATGATCAACCAAACAAGGCTAATTATAGAGTTTACATCAGACACGACTGACACAAAATTTTTATTGGGATAGACCTAAAAATTGACCCTTTAAGAATTGAACATGTTAAGAATAGAGCGAAAACTGTTACGAATATTGAAAATTTTAATATTTTATAATTTTTTTTATTTTAATAATACTAATATTTTTTTTTCATAAATATTAATTATATAATAATAACATTATTACATTATTAGTACTTTTTTATTATTAATATTAAAATAATATAATTTTCTATATTATGTTACAAATCACTTTTCATCTGTGTGTTTAACATTCTGTCTCCACATGTAATATTTGCATTCACTTTCACCTCTCTATTGGTGGGTAGGTTGATAATTTTGAAAATGAAGGCAAATATTACATGTGGAGACATAAGTTTTCTTAAAACCAATACAAGGATGAAAAGATAATTGAGAAAGATACTGATCACACTACTTTTTTCCAATTAGCTAATTATTTCTAATTATTGCTAATTGTTGCTAATTATTGCTAATTATTCCTAATTATTCCTAATTATTTCTAATTATTTCTAATTATTGCTAATTATTGCTAATTAATTTTAATTATTGCTAATTATAGCTAATTATTGGTAATTATTGGTAATTATTGGTAATTATTGGTAATTATTGGTAATTATTGGTAATTATTGGTAATTATTCCTAATTATTGGTAATTATTGGTAATTATTCCTAATTATTGGTAATTATTGGTAATTATTCCTAATTATTGGTAATTATTGCTAATTATTGGTAATTATTCCTAATTTTTGGTAATTATTTCTAATTATTGGTAATTATTCCTAATTATTGGTATTTATTCCTAATTATTGGTAATTATTCCTAATTATTGATAATTATTGGTAATTATTCCTAAATATTGGTAATTATTCCTAATTATTGGTAATTATTCCTAATTATTG